>BRKX01000007.1:7875000-12875000 GCA_026008535.1 Perilla frutescens
ACACCCAGCACCCCGCGGGCTCGCTGAACACTCTGTTTCTCCCGATCGACGTCAACTTGCACTCGTCTCTCGCCTCTCCTCCATTTTGCACCAAACAACATATCCTTCATCCTCCCTCCTTGTTACATTTTGGTTATTAGACTTTTTGGCCATCCTAATCTAAGCAATAGGGGAATATGGATTAATTCAACCTAACTATAGCTTTGGATTTTTCTTCCACAAAATCTCCCACAAATCCCTCTCATTTAATGATCTAATCCCATCACCTTTTCTCTCACCATACCACCACCTTACCTCCCATCATTCTCTCTCTCTTTCTTACGTCTCTCTCTCTCTCTCTTCTCCATTATCTCATATAGATTTGGGGGGGATCCATTGACTTTCATCATCAACACTCCACTCACTTCATCTTCTACACATTCCAATTTTCTCTCTACACCATCATCAACACTCCACTCACTTCATCTTCTCCATTCTCTCCTCCTCCATTTCCTCTTCACACACCTTCTACCATCTCTATCATTTTTCTTTCATTTTTCTGTCACCATCAATACCATCACAAAAGAGAAAAGGAGAAAAGGAAGAAAGAGGGAACCAAGCTAAGGAAAAAGAAGAGGAGACGAGAAGAAACTAACCTCGAGCCATCCGCGGAAGCTACGCTTGTGAGGAGGTTTCTCTCTGCATAACTTGAGAATCTTCGGGGAGATCACATAATGTAATACCCCAAAATTTTATTATCTAAATTTAATTAGGAGTACAAATCTAATAGTTAGAATAAGTGTAATATCCAAAAAAAAAAAATGGATATTAAAAGAATAGTTTATGTTAACCTTAAGGGTAAGGTAGGGAATAAAATAGACCATTAAAAATTTTATTTAGGTAAAGTGTGTCATTGAATGGGTTAGCGATACCCGGTACATTCTTATATTTTTATTATAAGACTTTAGTGTAGTTTAAAATACTAAAGCATGTTTGTTATTATTACTTCGGGTGTTAAAAGATATTTTCTCGGATATAATCATACTTGAATTCTAATAGTTATCTAAAGATATATTATGGTTTTATATAGAAACCAATAATATTTATATACATATATACGTATAAATGCACACAAGTCAATACTAAATATGTGATAACTATATTATATAGTACTTGGAGAGATAAACTCAAAAAAATAAAGATAATTAAAAAAATGAAGAGTACATGCATAGCTCCACGTAGGAGCACTTGGCATATGGTGATAATTTCAAATTCTGCAAAGTTTGACTAAGTCTAATAAATTAATTAACAAACAAATAATAATTTAAAAAGAAGAAGAAATAATTAGAAGTGAGATGATGACTCATCCATTCCTTCACTATAAATTAACTGCTCAAGGTAGTTCATAATGAAATAGAAGAAAAGTCGGTGGTTTCAAGAAAGAACAATAGAAGGTTAGTTTCTAATCTTATTTTATTTAAAAAAAACGTGTTCTTTATATTTGTAGGATCATTTTGATACTCATGATTGTGTAGTTAAAGTTTGTATCACAAATTCCATTTTTACAACAAGAGATCATAAATATAATATACAATTTAATATTTGTAGTTTTCTTATTTTCTAATACAAAATTTCTAGAACTGCAAGTGACTTAATTCCATTCATGCTATTTTTAATAGTTACTGAAAAAAAAAGAGAAATTAGGAAAAGAATAAATTTAAATAAAAACTTTTCAAGATGTGAATTCAATATATCTATACGCTTACAATAAACATGTGGGCTATTATATCCTTCTAAATTGTATCTTTCGAGCTAATAAGCTCTGCTTTGTTAAAATTGCATATGTGACTATCTGTGTTAAATATTTACGTGCTACTGTATGTTGTCGGAGTCTCATATACCAGCGCTGTGTCACTGTGAGTAGCTACAGTATGCATGCATTATTTGTCATGCCCTACTCCTTGTCGGTGAGACTAAAATGAAACACTTATTGGTTATACTCATTGGGTATACTATGGCCATACTCAACTTTATGCGCTGGTGATGTAGTTCGGGTTGCGGGCAATGACGGGTTATACTCTAAAGCGCTTCACGATTAAATATTTTGGTGAACCTAGGTTGCCTTCAATTTTAAAACCTCATAAGCTTCACTACCTGCATGAACACAGATAGATTACTTTAACAAAATGATTTGCATAACTTGAATTGTGAAAACTTGCCCACTGAGTGCATTAGTACTCAGCCCAAATATTTCCAAATATTTTCAGGTTAGTAGGTTGGCGCGTGAATGTGACGATGCTGAGAGATGGGCTTTTGTTATTTACGTATTTTCTTGTTGTCTCTTTTTATTAAGTATACTGTTAATAATGGAGCTTCCGCACTTGTAATATTCCTTTGTTAAACGCTAAGAACTCTAGTCTTAGTATTATGGATAAGTATATGTTATATTATAAAGCATGTTTGGTTGTTCTGAGTCTTCTGTTGAGTTCTCATTGATCAGGTTACCCCCTTTCTTTCCCGCTTCTTAATTTCAACCCCTGTGGCGTCCATTTCCACGGTCTTTCAGGATCGGGGCGCTACACATAGATGCACAAGTCCTAAAATGTAACGCTCAAGATCCACAAACACATTCATCAAGCAATCAATAGATCGAATCATCAAAATTTTCAGTGGAAACACACATCAATTAAACTAATTCGACAATAATGAAGAATGTGATATATATATCTACAATAAAAAAATATCATCGGTATATTTTTATGCTTCATGATCTTTCATTTTTAGCACTGTAGTTTAAAGTTTAGCATTGTATATGTGATTCACGCGTATATTTTTCAATTTAGGGTTTTAGCATTGTCATTCCCTATTTTAGCACTATCATGACTTATTTTAGCACTAACATGACCCTTGTTTAGCATTACAATAAAAAAATATCATCGACATCTTTTCATACTTCATGATCTTCCATTTTTAGCACTGTAGTTTAGAATTTAGTATTGTATATATGATTCACGGGTATATTTTTCAATTTAAGGTTTTATCATTGTCATTCCCTATTTTAACACTGTCATGACTTATTTTAGCACTAACATGACCCTTGTTTAGCATGACATCAGTGTACTGTATTTCTTCTACTTGAGTGGTTTTTATATAGTTGCTGTAACAGGTGTTTGCAAAGAAACAAATGCAAAAGTCATAGATGAATTTTTGTCTGAATGTATTTGTCACGTTTATAAATTATATAACATAATATGTTGAGTGCTGTATGACATTGACATTCAATGTTGCACTTGATGTCAGACAGAGACCCTGCGATATTGTCTGTGACACAGTCGTAACTAATCTTATCCTTTCCTAGTTTTATTTATTATTTTAATTAATAAATTATTTTATATATATCTTAAAATATATATGTGCATATCCACGAAATAGATATTTTAAATAAATGGATATATACATATTAGATATATTATTTTAAAATAGAGTTTGACGAAGTCAAAACTCTATCTCCTATTTTTTAGGTTTATAGTTATCTTCTTTTTAACCACTTCTTTTAAAGTTCAAATGTGCAGGAGAATTAGAAAAAGAATTGGTTTAGGTCGTGGGTTGTTCTCTCTTGCCATAATATGGAACGGTTTTCTCCAAGGCATGAAGTGGACGGCGGTTATGGAACTCATACGCACGATCTAGAAGATGAACGTGGACCATGTTCGACTCACGTAATGAAGAGCTTATTAAAGAAGCAAGAGTTACACTTGAGAAGTATTATTCGAGTACAATTTATCTTGCCGCTGCGTGTGAAGATTTAAAAGCTCGAGTCAAAAACTTAGCATAGATATCATTCTTCATTCATTCTTCTTTCTTAATGTTTATTGTTGTACAATCAATTCACGAGAGTAGGTTGTACAAGTTAGGATAGATAGCAAGGTTGTGAAATCATTGCTAGTTTGTCTACAAATTAACGATAGGTTAATTTGTATTTTTGAATTCATGTTGGTTGTAGACTAGAATATGATTCATTTATTTTATTTGATGTGTCAAGAGCCTCAGTGTCTGACATCATCAAATTAACAGTCGTTTTGGCTCGTGGAAGCATAATTTCACCGTGTGGCAATCACATACATGTTGTGTGTGATTTAAAATTATTTCGTGATCTATTGCGTATTTATTTCCAACATATTTGTGTTAGAATAGTTGTGTTAACTGTTCTTGACATTGAGTTTGACATTACGATTCTGTGTCTAATTTCAGTGTTTACGGCAACAAATTACAACATAATACTTATCACTTATTAGTTCACAATTCCAAGGCTGTCAGTGAAGTTAGAAGATTCATGGATGGAACTTTAGACTTGAAATATTGTGTGCATTATTTCATTCGCACAAGTCCGCAATCACCCCCAAAAATGTGTAGAAGAACAAAATAAAATCGATTAACCGAACAAAAAAAGAGTTGATTTTGTACAGTTACTTAAGCTCTATATGATTCGGTTCTTTATTTATTTATTTTTCAATTTATTGGGTTCAATTGTAAAATAGCCAAAATCTAGCCGAATAGACCGGTTGTTTATAAAGGTATTATTGTGCATTCTCTTTTAAAATGACTACTAACATTACTTTTTTAAAAATTAATTATTTACATAATTTACTAAGTATAAATATTTATGTAGCGCCCCGATCCCGAAAGACCGTGGAAATGGACGCCACGGGGGTGGGAATTAAGAAACGGGAAAGAAATGGGGTAATTTAATTAACGACGGGGTGTTAATCCAAAAGGATTAATGTTTGGAATAAAATTTAACAACCGAGTATGCCAAAGATAGGTTATGCCTTCCGAAAAATTAGACATCATAACCTCTGTAACTAGAGCGAATCCCCGTTTATAACGGCTTATAAGAGAAGAATGGAAGCTGTAACAATTCAATAAGCCCTTTCATAGGCCAAACGGAAACAAATAACCAGATACCAACAATTAATAGACCCATTCATAGGTCGACAAAAGAAATAGACACCAATATGCTGAACAAATAAAGCCTTTCCATAGGCCAAAATGAATGATCAAATAGACATAACGAAAGACGGGCTTTGTAGCGCCCCGATCCCGAAAGATCGTGGAAATGGACGCTACGGGGGTTGGAATTAAGAAGCGGGAAAGAAATGGGGTAATTAAATTAATGACGGGGTGTTAATCCAAAAGGATTAATGTTTGGAATAAAATTTAACAACCGAGTATGCCAAAGATAGGTTATGCCTTCCGGAAAATTAGACAGCATAACCTCTGTAACTAGAGCGAATCCCCGTTTATAACGGCTTATAAGAGAAGAATGGAAGCTGTAACAATTCAATAAGCCCTTTCATAGGCCAAACGGAAACAAATAACCAGATACCAACAATTAATAGACTCATTCATAGGTCGACAAAGAAACAGACACCAATATGCTGAACAAATGAAGCCCTTCCATAGGCCAAAATGAATGATCAAATAGACATAACGAAAGACGGACTTCCTCCCCTTGGAATAATTATGTAGCTAAGCATATGATACATGTTAACTAGGAAGTCAACAAATGTTCAGAATCAGAGAAGCAGAATCATATCAACAAAATACCAAGATCAGAGTTCTTAGCATTTAGCAAAAGAATACCATAAGTGCGAAAGCTCAATTCTTAACAGAATACTAATAAAAAGGGACAACGGAAAAATATGTAAATCATAATAGCCCATATCTCAGCCTCGTCACTTCCACGCTCCAGCCTACTTACCTGAAAATGTTTGAAAAGATTTGGGCTGAGTACTAATGCACTCAGTGGGCAAGTTTTACAATTCAAGTTATGCAAATCATTTTATTAAAGTAAACTATCTGTGTTCATGCAGGTAGTGAAACTTAGGAGGTTTAAAAGTTGGAAGCAACCTAAGTTCACCAAAACATTTTATCGTGAAGCGCTTAAGAGTATAACCCGTCACTACCCGCAACCCGAACTACATCACCAGCGCATAAAGTTGAGTATGGCCATAATATACCCAAAGAGTATAATCAATAAGTGTTTCATTTTAGTCTCACCGACAAGGAGTAGGGCAGGACAAACAATGCATGCATACTGTAGCTACTCACATTGACACAGCGCTGGTTTATGAGACTCCGACAACATACAGTAGCATGTAAATATTTAACACAGATAGTCACATATGCAATTTTAGCAAAGCAGAGCTTAATAACTCGAAAGATACAATTTGCAGAGATAGTATAGTATAACCCACCTTAAACATACAGAAGTCCTTCCCTGGTTCCCCTAGGCTAAGATGCTCTAACCATCTCGAGATTCAATCCTTCACCTTCCTCGTAAGTCACACAAATCCTACAAGGATCGATCTTCAACTCAGAATGACTACTATATTTTCGGAAATTAATCTACTGTAATTCGAGCTATTATTTAATTTTATTCTTTTTAGAAATAGATTGCGCGACTCTAGAGACCTCGAATAATTCCGACAAAGAAGGAAATAAATTCCAAAATATTATTCTTGATTTATTGGGACCAACCGATTTGACATGGGTCTCTTTTCAAAACTTGCCATTTTAATCGATTTTTATCAGATTTGTGCCACGGCACTTTCTAACCGTTCAAAAATTATGAAAATATTCAAGGACCATCCTATATATGCCAAGACTATAGTTTGAGAGTTTTAGAATTTTTCGATAACACATGACTCCAGTATAAAAATAACTGCTCATATTAAATAATCGATATTATTCAAAACTCATCCGAAAATTACGAAATTCGACAGGAGCATAGGAAATATTATTTCGAGCAACTTTCGAGAAGAAACTTTTTTGATTTGACGACTCAAAATGGATGAAACGGGACAAAAACTCACAGATTTTAGCTGAAATGTATCGGTCTCGATCGAGCTCGATACTCGTTGGATTTTCGCTCAAAAGTACAATTTTTGATAGTGCAGAAAATAAGGAATTTAATGGTGTAATCAGATCAAAGATCGGACGGCTAGATCATAAATTCGAAACTGGCAGATTTATAATGTAATATTCGGATCCGGATTTCAAACGACGAGAAATCAAAAATCCATTCCGGTTAACTACAAGATCCAAATGATCAAAGGCTATTTATAAAAAGAAGATTTCTAATACGACTATCCAGGAAGAGTAGATCTGAGATTTACATAAAATGAAAACGGGGAAAAATACCGAAAACTCACAACATCAAAAATCGGAATCGGTAGAATTAAAGATAATCGAAATATAAGCATATTTAGAATTTGAAATTTCTAAATTCATCGGTCCGAATGACCAGAATCGGAGAAAGTACCTTCTCCGAGGAATTGGCAGCGGTCACGATGATTTTCCATCGTGATCATCCTTCGTGTCATCATTTCAATCATGTATTCGTGATCTACGCGTTGACACCTTCAAAATGACTATTTCAGAATTGAAATAGGAAACTAGAGTTGTATATTCTCTGGAAGCTGCTCGGCGTTTCGATTTTGAAAATGAATGAAAAATGAAACCTTAAGCTCCTATTTATAGAGGAAAAATAAATAGGATAATAATGAATAAAAGAAAGAGGATAATGATGGAAAAAGAATAGGATAATTAAGAATAAGATAATCTTTTGAAAAAGAAATTGGATAATGACGGATGTGCCTTTTTCTATTAAATTTATTATTTTTCAACTTAAAGTTGTGCCAAGAGTTCATTTGAACTCGAAATTTGAAATTTCAAAGGTTGGCACGATTCTTGAAATATTTTCTATCAACCCGAGAAAAATATCATAACATATTTTTAAGGTAATTTTTGACCAGATTAGATTTAACAGATTTCCCTGGCTGCGATTTTCCTTTATTTGAGTCATTTAAGGACCCAACTTATTTTCTAACTTACCAGAGGGTAACATAAGTTGAATTAAACCTTCTAAAATATTTCGGGGTATTACATTCTACCCCCCTTAAATAAATTTCGTCCCGAAATTTCCATATCTTGTGAAGAAGTATCAAAGTACATCCTCAGGGTTCAAAACCTGAATTTTTGTACTTACAGCCTAGAACTGATATGGGTTTCCTATTCTTTAGGTTGATTCTCAACCTTTATCCCTCTTTCCGCTTTCTTCTTGGTCAAATACTTCTTTGAAGAGTCTATACTCGCTCTTCTTTTCCACGCAAATTTATCTTTCCGAAAGCCTAAACGTTCGCCATCTTTCTCTATCCTTTATGAGAGCTATCACAATGCACCGACTTCATATAATCTCCCCATGATTCGAATGAGAACGCCCTTGGACGGTTGGATTATAAATTCTATCAGGTTCGAACTGTGTTTTATCTCTTTTCTTAAAATCTTGAGATTCGACGTTCACGTCTTCTTGAAGCGTGCTTGAATCGTATTTCCGATGCAAATTAGTCTTATTTTCCTTGTTATACTATTCTCTTTTCTTTAAAGTGGTAATCCGACTGTCTGGCTCCCGCTAGTGATCACCTTCGCTTGCATGCATAATAAGAATCGCATGTCTAGACTTTAACTGTAAGCTCGAAACTTGCTTGTTGACATCCATTGATCATCTTAAATGTAACGAACTGAGAAATTACTTTAGAAATGTACTTTCGACTTTGGAGAACACTAACTGGTACTGCTTCGGTTCCATTCGTCATTATGGAATACTATCATTCGATCTCCTGACAAAATACTTAAAGGAATACTTCTATAAGCTTTCTCTTCTATTTGAGGTTCCACACTCGAGTTCTATAAGTGGAAGTTAAAAGAAACAAACGCCTCGGAGTGAGGACTTTATCTGATCAATAATCTTTAACAAGTTCAAAAACTGAAAGAGATATAACACTAGATTATTTATTCCAAAAATATTTTCTTTTTAGAGGATTCATAACTCGAAAGGTTCTCGCATTTTACAAAGATATATGGGAATAATAAAATAAAATCAACGCTTAAGAGCTGAGAACCGTGCTTGAAATATTTTCATAAAGGCGTCAGCATAGCCTAATAAGGAAATGCCATTGCTGATTCTTGATGATCAAAGAAGTATCATCCAAAAGATTTCAAATTATCCAAGAGGATAAAATCAATGAATCCCAAGTGGTATAAATGGAGAATTTCAAATGATATGAAGCTGTTGAAGGGAAATTGATTCAATTAATAAAAGAATAAATCGATTTCAAAAGAGAATGAATAAATCGATTCTATCAACACGAGAATGAATAAATAGACTCATCAAAACTTCCTATCATAATGAAACTCTCAATCTATCGAACACTAGGTCTATCTTCTTAACGATCTTCTTCGGGTTCTCCTTCCTTCTTTCTTGAGCTTCACCCATCTTGTTTTTTTTACGAGGTTGCTACGATAAAGCACGAGTCGGCTAGACTTTGCACTGGCTGGAAAAGCGACGTCTCGGGAATCACTTTCTACCCATCGGAAGGATACGAGAGAACGACTTGATCTATGATACCTCCTATACTCAAAATAGTTTGACTTAACTTCTCCTGGAAGCTGAGTAGAACACCGGCAAATATATCTTTAAATTAATTTGGCTACAATTGTGACGACCATCTTTACCCTCATTCTAAAAATCGATCTAAAACAAGCTACAAATCTTGGGCATGAAACATGTCAGGGTCTCGATTAGCCATCCACTGAGGTGAAGAGCTTTCTCTTGGAGGAACGAATATTTATTCCCCCTGTAATCGCAACAGAATCATTAAACAAGACTCCTAAGTTGAAAGCTTGCATAGGGATTTCTTGAACTTGTAATAGATTCGCAATCTGATAACTGGCCTATAAATCGATTACTCGTTTCTTTGCTTCTAGTTCGAAGTTAAAGCTTTATAACCTCATCTCCACATGGAGGTATAAAAGACGGTGATCGGTCTACCTCAATATTTCGCTCAGGTGGCAATTCTGATGTTGAACCTTGTTTCTAGTAGCCATCATCGTCTAACATATCTACCCACAAAAATTCACAGTCTCCACATAGATCGTTGACTTATGTTTTTGTTTTTCAAAATATTTTATTCCTTAATGTGTCCATCTTCCTAGTAACAATGCAAATTCTTGGTCAACTTTAACACAGCTCAATCTGAAAGACTTCTTCTAGCCGGATGTTGACCCCCATAGAGTAGGTTATTTCCCCAACGAACTCAAACACCGAATCGATCTCTTTCTCAGTATACGTATGCAATCTCGTAATCCGCTCATGAATCGTGATGCACGTGCGGCAGTTCTTCTGAGCCATAAGTTTATGTTCATTCGTGAAAATAAAACGTTTCCTCAGTCAAACTATGTTCTTAGCAATCTCATAAGTGTTTACAAGTCTAGCCTAATTTCAGCAACTATAGGCTAGGTTAATCTTACGTTATCAAGCTTTCAAGTTCTCATACTCATTCTAGAGTATATACAACACACACTTTCCAGCTATCACAGTTTAGAGTATGCATTCTGCACGTTCCCAACATCACAAGTATGCACAAGGCATAGATAAACAAGTTCGTACATATATGTAACCAACATAGTTTTTCGGCAACAATCAGTATGCTCACAGACATATTTCAAACCAGTATGCTATCACCATAGCAACAGAGTACGCAATCGGCGCAGTTAATCAGAGTATGCTATCTGCATAATAATCAATCTTTCGAGGAATTCCCGTCAACACGGCGAATCCTAATCTTTCGTTTTCAGACAAACATAACATTTCAACAGTTAATGTAAACTTTTAAAAACTAAAAACCGCATAAAAACATGCGTACCTTTTAGCTGTTGCGTGAGTGACGAGCTGAGGGCTTATATAATATCACACGGAATTTCAATAAAAGACGAAATAAGACCCAGCAGGTCTGCAGAGTTGCAAACCTGCTCTGATACCACTTTGTAGCGCCCCGATCCCGAAAGATCGTGGAAATGGACGCTACGGGGGTTGGAATTAAGAAGCGGGAAAGAAATGGGGTAATTAAATTAATGACGGGGTGTTAATCCAAAAGGATTAATGTTTGGAATAAAATTTAACAACCGAGTATGCCAAAGATAGGTTATGCCTTCCGGAAAATTAGACAGCATAACCTCTGTAACTAGAGCGAATCCCCGTTTATAACGGCTTATAAGAGAAGAATGGAAGCTGTAACAATTCAATAAGCCCTTTCATAGGCCAAACGGAAACAAATAACCAGATACCAACAATTAATAGACTCATTCATAGGTCGACAAAGAAACAGACACCAATATGCTGAACAAATGAAGCCCTTCCATAGGCCAAAATGAATGATCAAATAGACATAACGAAAGACGGACTTCCTCCCCTTGGAATAATTATGTAGCTAAGCATATGATACATGTTAACTAGGAAGTCAACAAATGTTCAGAATCAGAGAAGCAGAATCATATCAACAAAATACCAAGATCAGAGTTCTTAGCATTTAGCAAAAGAATACCATAAGTGCGAAAGCTCAATTCTTAACAGAATACTAATAAAAAGGGACAACGGAAAAATATGTAAATCATAATAGCCCATATCTCAGCCTCGTCACTTCCACGCTCCAGCCTACTTACCTGAAAATGTTTGAAAAGATTTGGGCTGAGTACTAATGCACTCAGTGGGCAAGTTTTACAATTCAAGTTATGCAAATCATTTTATTAAAGTAAACTATCTGTGTTCATGCAGGTAGTGAAACTTAGGAGGTTTAAAAGTTGGAAGCAACCTAAGTTCACCAAAACATTTTATCGTGAAGCGCTTAAGAGTATAACCCGTCACTGCCCGCAACCCGAACTACATCACCAGCGCATAAAGTTGAGTATGGCCATAATATACCCAAAGAGTATAATCAATAAGTGTTTCATTTTAGTCTCACCGACAAGGAGTAGGGCAGGACAAACAATGCATGCATACTGTAGCTACTCACATTGACACAGCGCTGGTTTATGAGACTCCGACAACATACAGTAGCATGTAAATATTTAACACAGATAGTCACATATGCAATTTTAGCAAAGCAGAGCTTAATAACTCGAAAGATACAATTTGCAGAGATAGTATAGTATAACCCACCTTAAACATACAGAAGTCCTTCCCTGGTTCCCCTAGGCTAAGATGCTCTAACCATCTCGAGATTCAATCCTTCACCTTCCTCGTAAGTCACACAAATCCTACAAGGATCGATCTTCAACTCAGAATGACTACTATATTTTCGGAAATTAATCTACTGTAATTCGAGCTATTATTTAATTTTATTCTTTTTAGAAATAGATTGCGCGACTCTAGAGACCTCGAATAATTCCGACAAAGAAGGAAATAAATTCCAAAATATTATTCTTGATTTATTGGGACCAACCGATTTGACATGGGTCTCTTTTCAAAACTTGCCATTTTAATCGATTTTTATCAGATTTGTGCCACGGCACTTTCTAACCGTTCAAAAATTATGAAAATATTCAAGGACCATCCTATATATGCCAAGACTATAGTTTGAGAGTTTTAGAATTTTTCGATAACACATGACTCCAGTATAAAAATAACTGCTCATATTAAATAATCGATATTATTCAAAACTCATCCGAAAATTACGAAATTCGACAGGAGCATAGGAAATATTATTTCGAGCAACTTTCGAGAAGAAACTTTTTTGATTTGACGACTCAAAATGGATGAAACGGGACAAAAACTCACAGATTTTAGCTGAAATGTATCGGTCTCGATCGAGCTCGATACTCGTTGGATTTTCGCTCAAAAGTACAATTTTTGATAGTGCAGAAAATAAGGAATTTAATGGTGTAATCAGATCAAAGATCGGACGGCTAGATCATAAATTCGAAACTGGCAGATTTATAATGTAATATTCGGATCCAGATTTCAAACGACGAGAAATCAAAAATCCATTCCGGTTAACTACAAGATCCAAATGATCAAAGGCTATTTATAAAAAGAAGATTTCTAATACGACTATCCAGGAAGAGTAGATCTGAGATTTACATAAAATGAAAACGGGGAAAAATACCGAAAACTCACAACATCAAAAATCGGAATCGGTAGAATTAAAGATAATCGAAATATAAGCATATTTAGAATTTGAAATTTCTAAATTCATCGGTCCGAATGACCAGAATCGGAGAAAGTACCTTCTCCGAGGAATTGGCAGCGGTCACGATGATTTTCCATCGTGATCATCCTTCGTGTCATCATTTCAATCATGTATTCGTGATCTACGCGTTGACACCTTCAAAATGACTATTTCAGAATTGAAATAGGAAACTAGAGTTGTATATTCTCTGGAAGCTGCTCGGCGTTTCGATTTTGAAAATGAATGAAAAATGAAACCTTAAGCTCCTATTTATAGAGGAAAAATAAATAGGATAATAATGAATAAAAGAAAGAGGATAATGATGGAAAAAGAATAGGATAATTAAGAATAAGATAATCTTTTGAAAAAGAAATTGGATAATGACGGATGTGCCTTTTTCTATTAAATTTATTATTTTTCAACTTAAAGTTGTGCCAAGAGTTCATTTGAACTCGAAATTTGAAATTTCAAAGGTTGGCACGATTCTTGAAATATTTTCTATCAACCCGAGAAAAATATCATAACATATTTTTAAGGTAATTTTTGACCAGATTAGATTTAACAGATTTCCCTGGCTGCGATTTTCCTTTATTTGAGTCATTTAAGGACCCAACTTATTTTCTAACTTACCAGAGGGTAACATAAGTTGAATTAAACCTTCTAAAATATTTCGGGGTATTACAGGCTTCCTCCCCTTGGAATAATTATGTAACTAAGCATATGATACATGTTAACTAGGAAGTCAACAAATGTTCAGAATCAGAGAAGCAGAATCATATCAACAAAATACCAAGATCAGAGTTCTTAGCATTTAGCAAAAGAATACCATAAGTGTGAAAGCTCAATTCTTAACAAAATACTAACAAAAAGGGACAACGGAAAAATATGTAAATCATAATAGCCCATATCTCAGCCTCATCACCTCCACGCTCCAGCCTGCTGACCTGAAAATATTTGAAAAATATTTGGGCTGAGTACTAATGCACTCAGTGGGCAAGTTTTACAATTCAAGTTATGCAAATCATTTTGTTAAAGTAATCTATCTGTGTTCATGCAGGTAGTGAAGCTTAGGAGGTTTAAAAGTTGGAAGCAACCTAAGTTCACCAAAACATTTTATCGTGAAGCGCTTAAGAGTATAACCCGTCACTGCCCGCAACCCAAACTACATCACCAGCGCATAATGTTGAGTATGGCCATAGTATACCCAAAGAGTATAATCAATAAGTGTTTCATTTTAGTCTCACCGACAAGGAGTAGGGCAGGACAAATAATGCATGCATACTGTAGCTACTCACATTGACACAGCGCTGGTTTATGAGACTCCGACAACATACAGTAGCATGTAAATATTTAACACAGATAGTCACATATGCAATTTTAACAAAAGCAGAGCTTAATAACTCGAAAGATACAATTTGCAAAGATATAGTATAGTATAACCCACCTTTCTCGTGATTCTGAAAAGCTAACTTCTGAAGAATCAACCCTGATACTCTTTCTCTAGCTCAGCTGGTACTACAGAAGGTAAACTTCAACTCAGGATAATCGATATATTTTCGGGAATTAATCTACTATAAACGGAACTATTATTAATTCTATTCTATTCTAAAATAGATTGCGCGACTCTAGAGACCTCGAATAATTTCGACGAAGAAGGAAATAAATTCCAAAACGTTATTCTTGCTTTACTGGGATCAACTGATTTGACAGAAGTCTCTTTCCAAAACTTGTCATTTATCCAAAGTTTACCAGATCTACACCAAAACACTTTTTAACTGCTTGAAAATTACGAAAATATTCAGGGATGATACTATATATGCCAAGACTAAAGAATGAGAATTTTAGAATTTTTCGATAATACATGCTCCCGGTATAAAAATAACTGTCTACTTTAAATAATCGAAATTATTCAAAACTTGCAACGAGATCGTGAAACTTGGTAGGCTTATAGAAAATAATATTTGGAGCAACTTTTGAGAAGAAACATTTTCGATTTCACGACCCAAAATGGGTGAAACGGGAGTTTCAGTAACAATATTCACAGATTTTAGTTGAAAATGTATCGGTCTCGATCGAGCTTGATACTCGTTGGATTTTCACTCAAAAGTACAATTTTTGATAGTGTAGAAAATAAGAATTTTAATGGTGTAATCAGATCAAAGATCGGACGGCTAGAACATAAATTCGAACTGGGCAGATTTATAATATAATATTCGGATCCGGATTTCAAACGACGAGAAATCAAAAATCAATTCCGGTTAACTACAAGATCCAAATGATCAAAGACTATTTATAAAAAGAAGATTTCTAATACGACTATCCAGGAAGAGTAGATCTGAGATTTACATAAAATGAAAATGGGGAAAAATATTGAAAACTCACAACATCAAAAATCAGAATCGGTAGAATTAAAGATAATCAAAATATAAGCATATTTAGAACTTGAAATTTCTAAATTCATCGGTCTGAATGACCAGAATCGGAGAAAGTACCTTCTCCGAGAAATTGGCGGCGGTCACGATGATTTTCCATCGTGATCATCCTTTGTGTCATCATTTCAATCATGTATTCATGATCTACGCGTTGACACCTTCAAAATGACTATTTCAGAATTGAAATAGGAAACTAGAGTCGTACATTCTCTGAAAGCTGCTCGGCGTTTCGATTTTGAAAATGAATGAAAAATGAAACCTTAAGCTCCTTGATTGGGTCATTTCTACCTATTTATTTTGGGCCAATTTGATGAGATTATTAGTGTGAATTACCTTGTAATGACATCTTTTGGAAGAATGTTGTGTTTGAGAGTTTTGCAGGGAATTAACACAAAGTTAGAGAAATTGGCATGCTTTTGGTAGGAAAACAGAAAGAGCAAGGAAAAGCTGAAGCTGGAAACTCGGGAGGACCAGGCCGTATGGGCATACTGAAGGGAAACCATGCCGTATGAGCATACCGCAGGAAGGACTGGGCCGAGAACCTGAAAATTGGGTCTGAGCGTGAATTTTATGGGCCTGAACGCGGGATTTACTAAAGCCCATGGGCTGGACGCGGAATTGAGAGTTCCCACCGCCTTGGAATCTCTATTTTTATCTCTTTCCTTATTAGATTAGGTTTAGGATTCTATTTCCATGGTTAAATAATTGTATTTAAGGATATTAACATAGATTAGGATTTATCCAATTCATATACAGACGTGAACAGTAACATCAAAAACACTATTCCAGCAGATTTTATTTCATCTTTCTCGTTAGTTTCATCATGTTCTGCTCGTTATTATTTTGTAGTTCGAATTCAATTATGAATTCGAGCTAGACTCATTCTTATTCCGGTGAAGATTAACGAAGCCCTGGCGTAATTATACTGTGAGATCTAATTGTTCTTTTTATTTTGATTAATTGCATGTATCTGTTATTCTCTGTAATTCGAGTCGTTAATTGTTTCGATATTGCTAGGTAGGTGCACATACTTAGTAATTCGGAATTAATTAGTAGCCAATTAAACCGGCCATCCGTAATTGTGGTTTAAGTTTAATTAGTGGTAAAACGGTTCTTCAGAGCCAGGGGAATAACAGTCTAAATTCAACGGTCCTGTGTCAGAGTCTGTTGGTTTTGAATCGGGTTTCTCTAGTTCTTAATGCTGTCGGCTCATTAAATCTATAGAGTGTCTCTTACGGTTGTCAGTCGATTAGGGAAATAATTGGTGAAGTGTCTTCCTGATTATCGAGAAACTAAGGAGAAATTAGGTTGCGTCAGTAAGTGTCTTCGGTGGCTATAACTGGTTTGCATGAATTAATTGGAATTATCTTTGCATCGAGGATCGGTATGATTAAGTTAGGGTGGAGTTAATTGGAAACCGGAATGCTTTTTATAATCTGTTAAACCCGTTTTCTCTATTTATTTATTATTTTCGTTCAGTTTATTTTACAACCACAAAATTATTTGGAAAGTTAAGTTCTGCAGATTGAGGGTTTAGAATAATTCTCGCCGGTCCCTTGGGAGACGATCCTGCTCGCCGCTGTACTCTGCAGTAAGGGCTTACCGACGGAAGTCGGGACATTTATTTTTGGTGAAAAACGACGCACCAAATTTTGGCGCCGTTGCCGGGGATCGGTTTTTAAGCAGTAATTATTCTTATATTTTCAGTTTGTATTTTTTTTTTTCTTTCTTTCTTTATTTTATTTTTTTTCGAGGGAAACATGGCTAACAACGGGAATCAAGCTCTCGTAAATGCTCCCGAACCTGAACCTCTCATCAAAGAGCTTGGACGCCATAGAAACAATAGGCCCATTTGCATCGTGTTGCCTACCATTGCAAACAATTCAGAGATACAACCTGGTTTCATACAGGTTTTGCCAAAGTTTAGTGATTTGCCGGGAGAGAGTGCGCACAAGCACTTGTCTGAATTCGACCTCGTCTGCTCCACTCTGAGGCCACAAGGTTTTACCGTCGATAATCTGAGGTTACTAACCTTTTCTCATACATTGCAGGGAAAAGCGAGAGACTGGCTGTTTGATCTTCCACCTAGGTCGATCACCACTTGGAATGAGTTGGAGGAACAATTTCTACGCAAGTTCTTTCCTGAATCAAGAGCTGCAAACCTGAGGATGGCGATTAGCGGCATCAAACAGAAGCAAAATGAGAGCTTAGCAGACTACTGGGAGAGATTCCAACAGTTGTGCCGTAAATGTCCAGACCACGGTTTCTCCGAATATCAATTGTTCACTAACTATTTTTACAGTGGTATGTCTACCTTTGACAGGAAAATTGTAGATGCTGCTAGTGGAGGATCCCTCACAAACAAAACTCTGGCCGAGGCAAAACAACTCATAATCGACATGGTTTCTGGCGGCCAGCAGTATGAAGAGGAGGACGATGACCGGTATAGATCTGTGAAGGTGCTTGAGCGAGCTGAGAGCTCCGGCGTTAATGAGAAGATAGATGCTCTGACTTCTCTAGTTCGAGGTCTAGCTGTGGCGCAAGCTCAAAATATCCGCTGTGGAGTCTGCTCGAAGAATGGCCATTCCACTGATGCTTGTCCTGCCTTGTACGATCCTCGTACTGAGCAAGCCCACTATGGGTCTGGTGATGCACAATATGATGCCCAAAGATGGAGGAATTATGATCCATACTCAGACACATACAATCCAGATTGGATGGACCATCCAAACCTCGACTGGAGACAGCCGCAGGGCAGTCAGTATGCCCATACTGACAAGCCTGTTCCCAGTATGAGTGAGATTATGAAGTGCCTCGAGCAGAGCAGTGCCTTGGTGAACAATTTGGCACAAAGTCAGAAGGCGTTCCAGCAGGAGACTCAGGCTGCCCTCGGAAGTATGGGTACACAGATCACTCAGCTTGCCACTCAAATGAACAAAATGCAGATGAATCAAGGCAAACTCCCTTTCCAAACTGAAATGAATCCAAGAGCGCATGTGTGCGCTATCACTTTGAGAAGTGCGGAGGAGTTGGATGACGTGGAGGCTAAGAAGGAAAATAACCCGCAGTATGGGCATACTGCACAGACTGAAAACAAATCAAGTGCAGAAGAAGAACAGCCAACTTCCGAGTCTGCTCCTACTGAGGTAAAATCTGAAACTAAAGTTCCTAACCCTCTGATTGCAGCTCCTTTTCCTTTCAGGTTGGTTCGAAATAAGACGGAGGATGATGATAAAGAGATCTTTGAGCTGTTCAAGAAGGTACTCTTTGGTGGGCTGACTGAAACCAATGCAATAACAGAAGAAGACGAGGAGATTCGAGACGACATCATGCAGCTGTACACCACCAGTGAATTTTCAACTCGACATCTGACGGGCCGTATGCCCTTACCGACCAACTCAAAACTGATGTTACCATCTCATGTGAAGGCCCCTGTGCTGGGGCTGAAAAGGAAAAAAGGAAGGTTGGTCAAGCTTGTAAAGAAGCATAAAGGTTTGGGGATGGAGATGACCACTTTCGACAGGGGTAGATCGGATATCCCCGAATTTATCTCTTGACCGTACCTCCCCACGTCGAGCCTCGGACATTAAATAAGGGCGCTTTTCGGGAGGCAACCCGAGCTTTTCTTGCTTTATTTTATTTTTCTTATTTCATTTAGTTGCTTATTTGTCTTAAAAATAAAATAAAATTCCTAGTCCAGCTTTTTTATGCAGATTCCTTTTCTAGAGCTGCCGCTATCCTTGCTGAGCTCATGGAGCTATTTAACCATCACCAAGCTGGAACACTGCACTGGAGTGCCGTCTATATGCCCTTACTGACCGTCTCTCCCCTTGATTGCCAGTTTGCCCTCTCTATCCCTTTGTTTTTATTTTTCTTTCATTCATGTTATGTCCTTTTTGTTGGCTCTCTTTCCTACACAGTGAGGACACTGTGTTGTCTAAGTGTGGGGGGGATGAAGTTGTTGTTTTTGTGTCTGGTTCTTTTCTAAATCGAAAAAAAAAACAAAAACTTTTGTGTTTTGCTTATTTTTGTTGAGTATTGGCTACCTGAGATTGAAATGTACAAGGAGAAAGGATTATAGCATGGATTGTCTGGGCTTGTTTGATTGATTCTCTTGTGATTGAATTGTGCTAATGCTCGTATGTGTTCTTGGACGATGAAATGTGCAACTTGATCAACTTTTGATGAGCTTCTTAAACGTGAGATTTGAGCCTATTGAGCATGAACATTATATAGAAAGCTCAATTTCATTCTTTTGCTGAGTGTGTCGGATTTGAATGCTGAATTTCTGATTTGCCTTGTTGTCATGGTCATACTGCTTGTGAGTTTCCTTTTGCATGAAAATGATAAAGGCATGTAGGATTAACCATTGCTTTGGCCTGAATAAATTATCCATACCTGACATTATCCCTTAGTGAGCTCATTTGTGCCTGAATCCTTTCTTTCTTGATTAATAGCCACTAAATATTTCAGCCTTAGCTTGTTTTGGCCTGCTCTTGTCCCTTGAAAGCATGTGAGTTATATTGGATTGTGTTGAGATAAGTTCGACATCTACTTAAAGGTAGTTGATGCTGGAAGAAAAAAAAAGAGAATATGTAAACTCCTGTCCTATTCCTAGAACAAAAGAAAAAAAAAGAGAAAGAAAAAAAAAAAGAGAAAAAAAAAAAACTGGTTCGTATGCCCATACTGGACTTGAAACTGGTTCGTATGCCCATACTGGACGTGGAGGAAATAGGGCTGTACCCGATTGAAGTTAAAATTTTGTTGCCCTGTATAGCTTTGAAGACCAGCACTTAACTTAGAGTTCGTGGGATCTTTGAGAAGTTGCAGCCGAACTTGGTTAATGTGTTTTGATATGCTTACATGCTTTCATCTTATTTAAGCCACTTATCCAAATTATCCTACCTAAGCACCCTAGCCCCATTACAACCCATTTCAAAGACCTTTTAATTTGTGCATAGTTCTTACTTGCTTGGTAGTGGTTTTGACATATGGGCAAATCTATGTTTGAAGGCATCAAGTCACGACTTGAGTGAATTTAAATTTATCCTTACCTTCTTTTGAGAGAAATTGAGTGAACCTTGGTGAGGCAGGATCGATTTGCACATTTTTGACTTGAATGAAAAACATGTGTTTATTTCATGAAACAAGAGAAGGGTCAGTGGATTGTGGATGGTTGTGTTGTAATCTCAACTTTGAGTATTTTCAGTTCAAGAAGCCAATGCTTAACTTGTCATTTTCTGAGTTTTATTTAGAGTCTGTCTTTTATTTAGATATGCTCGAGGACGAGCATTGTCTAAGTGTGGGGGGATTTGATTGGGTCATTTCTACCTATTTATTTTGGGCCAATTTGATGAGATTATTAGTGTGAATTACCTTGTAATGACATCTTTTGGAAGAATGTTGTGTTTGAGAGTTTTGCAGGGAATTAACACAAAGTTAGAGAAATTGGCATGCTTTTGGTAGGAAAACAGAAAGAGCAAGGAAAAGCTGAAGCTGGAAACTCGGGAGGACCAGGCCGTATGGGCATACTGAAGGGAAACCATGCCGTATGGGCATACCGCAGGAAGGACTGGGCCGAGAACCTGAAAACTGGGTCTGAGCGTGAATTTTATGGGCCTGAACGCGGGATTTACTAAAGCCCATGGGCTGGACGCGGAATTGAGAGTTCCCACCGCCTTGGAATCTCTATTTTTATCTCTTTCCTTATTAGATTAGGTTTAGGATTCTATTTCCATGATTAAATAATTGTATTTAAGGATATTAACATAGATTAGGATTTATCCAATTCATATACAGACGTGAACAGTAACATCAAAAACACTATTCCAGCAGATTTTATTTCATCTTTCTCGTTAGTTTCATCATGTTCTGCTCGTTATTATTTTGTAGTTCGAATTCAATTATGAATTCGAGCTAGACTCATTCTTATTCCGGTGAAGATTAACGAAGCCCTGGCGTAATTATACTGTGAGATCTAATTGTTCTTTTTATTTTGATTAATTGCATGTATCTGTTATTCTCTGTAATTCGAGTCGTTAATTGTTTCGATATTGCTAGGTAGGTGCACATACTTAGTAATTCGGAATTAATTAGTAGCCAATTAAACCGGCCATCCGTAATTGTGGTTTAAGTTTAATTAGTGGTAAAACGGTTCTTCAGAGCCAGGGGAATAACAGTCTAAATTCAACGGTCCTGTGTCAGAGTCTGTTGGTTTTGAATCGGGTTTCTCTAGTTCTTAATGCTGTCGGCTCATTAAATCTATAGAGTGTCTCTTACGGTTGTCAGTCGATTAGGGAAATAATTGGTGAAGTGTCTTCCTGATTATCGAGAAACTAAGGAGAAATTAGGTTGCGTCAGTAAGTGTCTTCGGTGGCTATAACTGGTTTGCATGAATTAATTGGAATTATCTTTGCATCGAGGATCGGTATGATTAAGTTAGGGTGGAGTTAATTGGAAACCGGAATGCTTTTTATAATCTGTTAAACCCGTTTTCTCTATTTATTTATTATTTTCGTTCAGTTTATTTTACAACCACAAAATTATTTGGAAAGTTAAGTTCTGCAGATTGAGGGTTTAGAATAATTCTCGCCGGTCCCTTGGGAGACGATCCTGCTCGCCGCTGTACTCTGCAGTAAGGGCTTACCGACGGAAGTCGGGACATTTATTTTTGGTGAAAAACGACGCACCAAATTTTGGCGCCGTTGCCGGGGATCGGTTTTTAAGCAGTAATTATTCTTATATTTTCAGTTTGTATTTTTTTTTTCTTTCTTTCTTTATTTTATTTTTTTTCGAGGGAAACATGGCTAACAACGGGAATCAAGCTCTCGTAAATGCTCCCGAACCTGAACCTCTCATCAAAGAGCTTGGACGCCATAGAAACAATAGGCCCATTTGCATCGTGTTGCCTACCATTGCAAACAATTCAGAGATACAACCTGGTTTCATACAGGTTTTGCCAAAGTTTAGTGATTTGCCGGGAGAGAGTGCGCACAAGCACTTGTCTGAATTCGACCTCGTCTGCTCCACTCTGAGGCCACAAGGTTTTACCGTCGATAATCTGAGGTTACTAACCTTTTCTCATACATTGCAGGGAAAAGCGAGAGACTGGCTGTTTGATCTTCCACCTAGGTCGATCACCACTTGGAATGAGTTGGAGGAACAATTTCTACGCAAGTTCTTTCCTGAATCAAGAGCTGCAAACCTGAGGATGGCGATTAGCGGCATCAAACAGAAGCAAAATGAGAGCTTAGCAGACTACTGGGAGAGATTCCAACAGTTGTGCCGTAAATGTCCAGACCACGGTTTCTCCGAATATCAATTGTTCACTAACTATTTTTACAGTGGTATGTCTACCTTTGACAGGAAAATTGTAGATGCTGCTAGTGGAGGATCCCTCACAAACAAAACTCTGGCCGAGGCAAAACAACTCATAATCGACATGGTTTCTGGCGGCCAGCAGTATGAAGAGGAGGACGATGACCGGTATAGATCTGTGAAGGTGCTTGAGCGAGCTGAGAGCTCCGGCGTTAATGAGAAGATAGATGCTCTGACTTCTCTAGTTCGAGGTCTAGCTGTGGCGCAAGCTCAAAATATCCGCTGTGGAGTCTGCTCGAAGAATGGCCATTCCACTGATGCTTGTCCTGCCTTGTACGATCCTCGTACTGAGCAAGCCCACTATGGGTCTGGTGATGCACAATATGATGCCCAAAGATGGAGGAATTATGATCCATACTCAGACACATACAATCCAGATTGGATGGACCATCCAAACCTCGACTGGAGACAGCCGCAGGGCAGTCAGTATGCCCATACTGACAAGCCTGTTCCCAGTATGAGTGAGATTATGAAGTGCCTCGAGCAGAGCAGTGCCTTGGTGAACAATTTGGCACAAAGTCAGAAGGCGTTCCAGCAGGAGACTCAGGCTGCCCTCGGAAGTATGGGTACACAGATCACTCAGCTTGCCACTCAAATGAACAAAATGCAGATGAATCAAGGCAAACTCCCTTTCCAAACTGAAATGAATCCAAGAGCGCATGTGTGCGCTATCACTTTGAGAAGTGCGGAGGAGTTGGATGACGTGGAGGCTAAGAAGGAAAATAACCCGCAGTATGGGCATACTGCACAGACTGAAAACAAATCAAGTGCAGAAGAAGAACAGCCAACTTCCGAGTCTGCTCCTACTGAGGTAAAATCTGAAACTAAAGTTCCTAACCCTCTGATTGCAGCTCCTTTTCCTTTCAGGTTGGTTCGAAATAAGACGGAGGATGATGATAAAGAGATCTTTGAGCTGTTCAAGAAGGTACTCTTTGGTGGGCTGACTGAAACCAATGCAATAACAGAAGAAGACGAGGAGATTCGAGACGACATCATGCAGCTGTACACCACCAGTGAATTTTCAACTCGACATCTGACGGGCCGTATGCCCTTACCGACCAACTCAAAACTGATGTTACCATCTCATGTGAAGGCCCCTGTGCTGGGGCTGAAAAGGAAAAAAGGAAGGTTGGTCAAGCTTGTAAAGAAGCATAAAGGTTTGGGGATGGAGATGACCACTTTCGACAGGGGTAGATCGGATATCCCCGAATTTATCTCTTGACCGTACCTCCCCACGTCGAGCCTCGGACATTAAATAAGGGCGCTTTTCGGGAGGCAACCCGAGCTTTTCTTGCTTTATTTTATTTTTCTTATTTCATTTAGTTGCTTATTTGTCTTAAAAATAAAATAAAATTCCTAGTCCAGCTTTTTTATGCAGATTCCTTTTCTAGAGCTGCCGCTATCCTTGCTGAGCTCATGGAGCTATTTAACCATCACCAAGCTGGAACACTGCACTGGAGTGCCGTCTATATGCCCTTACTGACCGTCTCTCCCCTTGATTGCCAGTTTGCCCTCTCTATCCCTTTGTTTTTATTTTTCTTTCATTCATGTTATGTCCTTTTTGTTGGCTCTCTTTCCTACACAGTGAGGACACTGTGTTGTCTAAGTGTGGGGGGGATGAAGTTGTTGTTTTTGTGTCTGGTTCTTTTCTAAATCGAAAAAAAAAACAAAAACTTTTGTGTTTTGCTTATTTTTGTTGAGTATTGGCTACCTGAGATTGAAATGTACAAGGAGAAAGGATTATAGCATGGATTGTCTGGGCTTGTTTGATTGATTCTCTTGTGATTGAATTGTGCTAATGCTCGTATGTGTTCTTGGACGATGAAATGTGCAACTTGATCAACTTTTGATGAGCTTCTTAAACGTGAGATTTGAGCCTATTGAGCATGAACATTATATAGAAAGCTCAATTTCATTCTTTTGCTGAGTGTGTCGGATTTGAATGCTGAATTTCTGATTTGCCTTGTTGTCATGGTCATACTGCTTGTGAGTTTCCTTTTGCATGAAAATGATAAAGGCATGTAGGATTAACCATTGCTTTGGCCTGAATAAATTATCCATACCTGACATTATCCCTTAGTGAGCTCATTTGTGCCTGAATCCTTTCTTTCTTGATTAATAGCCACTAAATATTTCAGCCTTAGCTTGTTTTGGCCTGCTCTTGTCCCTTGAAAGCATGTGAGTTATATTGGATTGTGTTGAGATAAGTTCGACATCTACTTAAAGGTAGTTGATGCTGGAAGAAAAAAAAAGAGAATATGTAAACTCCTGTCCTATTCCTAGAACAAAAGAAAAAAAAAGAGAAAGAAAAAAAAAAAGAGAAAAAAAAAAAACTGGTTCGTATGCCCATACTGGACTTGAAACTGGTTCGTATGCCCATACTGGACGTGGAGGAAATAGGGCTGTACCCGATTGAAGTTAAAATTTTGTTGCCCTGTATAGCTTTGAAGACCAGCACTTAACTTAGAGTTCGTGGGATCTTTGAGAAGTTGCAGCCGAACTTGGTTAATGTGTTTTGATATGCTTACATGCTTTCATCTTATTTAAGCCACTTATCCAAATTATCCTACCTAAGCACCCTAGCCCCATTACAACCCATTTCAAAGACCTTTTAATTTGTGCATAGTTCTTACTTGCTTGGTAGTGGTTTTGACATATGGGCAAATCTATGTTTGAAGGCATCAAGTCACGACTTGAGTGAATTTAAATTTATCCTTACCTTCTTTTGAGAGAAATTGAGTGAACCTTGGTGAGGCAGGATCGATTTGCACATTTTTGACTTGAATGAAAAACATGTGTTTATTTCATGAAACAAGAGAAGGGTCAGTGGATTGTGGATGGTTGTGTTGTAATCTCAACTTTGAGTATTTTCAGTTCAAGAAGCCAATGCTTAACTTGTCATTTTCTGAGTTTTATTTAGAGTCTGTCTTTTATTTAGATATGCTCGAGGACGAGCATTGTCTAAGTGTGGGGGGATTTGATTGGGTCATTTCTACCTATTTATTTTGGGCCAATTTGATGAGATTATTAGTGTGAATTACCTTGTAATGACATCTTTTGGAAGAATGTTGTGTTTGAGAGTTTTGCAGGGAATTAACACAAAGTTAGAGAAATTGGCATGCTTTTGGTAGGAAAACAGAAAGAGCAAGGAAAAGCTGAAGCTGGAAACTCGGGAGGACCAGGCCGTATGGGCATACTGAAGGGAAACCATGCCGTATGGGCATACCGCAGGAAGGACTGGGCCGAGAACCTGAAAACTGGGTCTGAGCGTGAATTTTATGGGCCTGAACGCGGGATTTACTAAAGCCCATGGGCTGGACGCGGAATTGAGAGTTCCCACCGCCTTGGAATCTCTATTTTTATCTCTTTCCTTATTAGATTAGGTTTAGGATTCTATTTCCATGATTAAATAATTGTATTTAAGGATATTAACATAGATTAGGATTTATCCAATTCATATACAGACGTGAACAGTAACATCAAAAACACTATTCCAGCAGATTTTATTTCATCTTTCTCGTTAGTTTCATCATGTTCTGCTCGTTATTATTTTGTAGTTCGAATTCAATTATGAATTCGAGCTAGACTCATTCTTATTCCGGTGAAGATTAACGAAGCCCTGGCGTAATTATACTGTGAGATCTAATTGTTCTTTTTATTTTGATTAATTGCATGTATCTGTTATTCTCTGTAATTCGAGTCGTTAATTGTTTCGATATTGCTAGGTAGGTGCACATACTTAGTAATTCGGAATTAATTAGTAGCCAATTAAACCGGCCATCCGTAATTGTGGTTTAAGTTTAATTAGTGGTAAAACGGTTCTTCAGAGCCAGGGGAATAACAGTCTAAATTCAACGGTCCTGTGTCAGAGTCTGTTGGTTTTGAATCGGGTTTCTCTAGTTCTTAATGCTGTCGGCTCATTAAATCTATAGAGTGTCTCTTACGGTTGTCAGTCGATTAGGGAAATAATTGGTGAAGTGTCTTCCTGATTATCGAGAAACTAAGGAGAAATTAGGTTGCGTCAGTAAGTGTCTTCGGTGGCTATAACTGGTTTGCATGAATTAATTGGAATTATCTTTGCATCGAGGATCGGTATGATTAAGTTAGGGTGGAGTTAATTGGAAACCGGAATGCTTTTTATAATCTGTTAAACCCGTTTTCTCTATTTATTTATTATTTTCGTTCAGTTTATTTTACAACCACAAAATTATTTGGAAAGTTAAGTTCTGCAGATTGAGGGTTTAGAATAATTCTCGCCGGTCCCTTGGGAGACGATCCTGCTCGCCGCTGTACTCTGCAGTAAGGGCTTACCGACGGAAGTCGGGACATTTATTTTTGGTGAAAAACGACGCACCAAATTTTGGCGCCGTTGCCGGGGATCGGTTTTTAAGCAGTAATTATTCTTATATTTTCAGTTTGTATTTTTTTTTTCTTTCTTTCTTTATTTTATTTTTTTTCGAGGGAAACATGGCTAACAACGGGAATCAAGCTCTCGTAAATGCTCCCGAACCTGAACCTCTCATCAAAGAGCTTGGACGCCATAGAAACAATAGGCCCATTTGCATCGTGTTGCCTACCATTGCAAACAATTCAGAGATACAACCTGGTTTCATACAGGTTTTGCCAAAGTTTAGTGATTTGCCGGGAGAGAGTGCGCACAAGCACTTGTCTGAATTCGACCTCGTCTGCTCCACTCTGAGGCCACAAGGTTTTACCGTCGATAATCTGAGGTTACTAACCTTTTCTCATACATTGCAGGGAAAAGCGAGAGACTGGCTGTTTGATCTTCCACCTAGGTCGATCACCACTTGGAATGAGTTGGAGGAACAATTTCTACGCAAGTTCTTTCCTGAATCAAGAGCTGCAAACCTGAGGATGGCGATTAGCGGCATCAAACAGAAGCAAAATGAGAGCTTAGCAGACTACTGGGAGAGATTCCAACAGTTGTGCCGTAAATGTCCAGACCACGGTTTCTCCGAATATCAATTGTTCACTAACTATTTTTACAGTGGTATGTCTACCTTTGACAGGAAAATTGTAGATGCTGCTAGTGGAGGATCCCTCACAAACAAAACTCTGGCCGAGGCAAAACAACTCATAATCGACATGGTTTCTGGCGGCCAGCAGTATGAAGAGGAGGACGATGACCGGTATAGATCTGTGAAGGTGCTTGAGCGAGCTGAGAGCTCCGGCGTTAATGAGAAGATAGATGCTCTGACTTCTCTAGTTCGAGGTCTAGCTGTGGCGCAAGCTCAAAATATCCGCTGTGGAGTCTGCTCGAAGAATGGCCATTCCACTGATGCTTGTCCTGCCTTGTACGATCCTCGTACTGAGCAAGCCCACTATGGGTCTGGTGATGCACAATATGATGCCCAAAGATGGAGGAATTATGATCCATACTCAGACACATACAATCCAGATTGGATGGACCATCCAAACCTCGACTGGAGACAGCCGCAGGGCAGTCAGTATGCCCATACTGACAAGCCTGTTCCCAGTATGAGTGAGATTATGAAGTGCCTCGAGCAGAGCAGTGCCTTGGTGAACAATTTGGCACAAAGTCAGAAGGCGTTCCAGCAGGAGACTCAGGCTGCCCTCGGAAGTATGGGTACACAGATCACTCAGCTTGCCACTCAAATGAACAAAATGCAGATGAATCAAGGCAAACTCCCTTTCCAAACTGAAATGAATCCAAGAGCGCATGTGTGCGCTATCACTTTGAGAAGTGCGGAGGAGTTGGATGACGTGGAGGCTAAGAAGGAAAATAACCCGCAGTATGGGCATACTGCACAGACTGAAAACAAATCAAGTGCAGAAGAAGAACAGCCAACTTCCGAGTCTGCTCCTACTGAGGTAAAATCTGAAACTAAAGTTCCTAACCCTCTGATTGCAGCTCCTTTTCCTTTCAGGTTGGTTCGAAATAAGACGGAGGATGATGATAAAGAGATCTTTGAGCTGTTCAAGAAGGTACTCTTTGGTGGGCTGACTGAAACCAATGCAATAACAGAAGAAGACGAGGAGATTCGAGACGACATCATGCAGCTGTACACCACCAGTGAATTTTCAACTCGACATCTGACGGGCCGTATGCCCTTACCGACCAACTCAAAACTGATGTTACCATCTCATGTGAAGGCCCCTGTGCTGGGGCTGAAAAGGAAAAAAGGAAGGTTGGTCAAGCTTGTAAAGAAGCATAAAGGTTTGGGGATGGAGATGACCACTTTCGACAGGGGTAGATCGGATATCCCCGAATTTATCTCTTGACCGTACCTCCCCACGTCGAGCCTCGGACATTAAATAAGGGCGCTTTTCGGGAGGCAACCCGAGCTTTTCTTGCTTTATTTTATTTTTCTTATTTCATTTAGTTGCTTATTTGTCTTAAAAATAAAATAAAATTCCTAGTCCAGCTTTTTTATGCAGATTCCTTTTCTAGAGCTGCCGCTATCCTTGCTGAGCTCATGGAGCTATTTAACCATCACCAAGCTGGAACACTGCACTGGAGTGCCGTCTATATGCCCTTACTGACCGTCTCTCCCCTTGATTGCCAGTTTGCCCTCTCTATCCCTTTGTTTTTATTTTTCTTTCATTCATGTTATGTCCTTTTTGTTGGCTCTCTTTCCTACACAGTGAGGACACTGTGTTGTCTAAGTGTGGGGGGGATGAAGTTGTTGTTTTTGTGTCTGGTTCTTTTCTAAATCGAAAAAAAAAACAAAAACTTTTGTGTTTTGCTTATTTTTGTTGAGTATTGGCTACCTGAGATTGAAATGTACAAGGAGAAAGGATTATAGCATGGATTGTCTGGGCTTGTTTGATTGATTCTCTTGTGATTGAATTGTGCTAATGCTCGTATGTGTTCTTGGACGATGAAATGTGCAACTTGATCAACTTTTGATGAGCTTCTTAAACGTGAGATTTGAGCCTATTGAGCATGAACATTATATAGAAAGCTCAATTTCATTCTTTTGCTGAGTGTGTCGGATTTGAATGCTGAATTTCTGATTTGCCTTGTTGTCATGGTCATACTGCTTGTGAGTTTCCTTTTGCATGAAAATGATAAAGGCATGTAGGATTAACCATTGCTTTGGCCTGAATAAATTATCCATACCTGACATTATCCCTTAGTGAGCTCATTTGTGCCTGAATCCTTTCTTTCTTGATTAATAGCCACTAAATATTTCAGCCTTAGCTTGTTTTGGCCTGCTCTTGTCCCTTGAAAGCATGTGAGTTATATTGGATTGTGTTGAGATAAGTTCGACATCTACTTAAAGGTAGTTGATGCTGGAAGAAAAAAAAAGAGAATATGTAAACTCCTGTCCTATTCCTAGAACAAAAGAAAAAAAAAGAGAAAGAAAAAAAAAAAGAGAAAAAAAAAAAACTGGTTCGTATGCCCATACTGGACTTGAAACTGGTTCGTATGCCCATACTGGACGTGGAGGAAATAGGGCTGTACCCGATTGAAGTTAAAATTTTGTTGCCCTGTATAGCTTTGAAGACCAGCACTTAACTTAGAGTTCGTGGGATCTTTGAGAAGTTGCAGCCGAAATAAATTTCGTCCCGAAATTTCCATATCTTGAGAAGAAGTATCAAAGAACATCCTCAGGGTTCAAAACCTCAATTTTTGTACTTGCAGCCTAGAACCGATATGGGTCTCTTATTCTTTAGGTTGATTCTCAACCTTTATCTCTCTTTCCGCTTTCTTCTTGGTCAAATACTTCTTTGAAGAGTCTATACTCGGTCTTCTTTTCCACGCAGATTTATCTTTCCGAAAGCCTAAACGTTCACCACATTTCTCTATCCTTTATGAGAGCTATCACGATACAGCGACTTCAAATAATCTCCCCATGATTCGAATGAGCACGCCCTTGGACGGTTGGATTACAAATTCTATCAGGTTCGAACTGTGCTTTATCTCTTTCCTTAAAATGTTGAGATTCGATGTTCATGTCTTCTTGAAGCGTGCTTGAATCGTATTTCCGATGCAAATTAGTCTTATTTTCCTTGTTATACTCTTCTCTTTTCTTTAAAGTGGTAATCCGACTGTCTGGCTCCCGCTAGTGATCACCTTCGCTTGTGCATAATAAGAATCGCACGTCTAGACTTTAACTGTAAGCTCGAAAGTTGCTTGTTGACATCCATTGATCATCTTTAAACGTTACGAACTCGGAAATTACTTTAGAAATGTACTTTCAACTTTGGAGAACACTAACTGATACTGCTTCGGTTCCATTCGTCATTATGGAATACTATCATTCGCTCTCCTGACAATATACTTAAATAAATACTTCTATAAGCTCTCTCTTCTATTTGAAGACTCACACTCGAGTTCTATGAGTGAGAGTAAAATAAATGAAACGCCTCTGAGTGAGAACTTTATCTGATCAACAAAAGCTGGAAGAGAGGTAACACTAGGTTATTTATACCAAAAATATTACCTTTTTAGAGGATTTATAACTCGAAGGGTTCTCACATTTTACAAAGATATATGAGAATAACAAAAGAAAATCAACGCTTAAGAGCTGAGAACCGTGCTGAAATATTTTCATAAAGGTGTTGGTTTTGTATACTAGAAGACTTGTCTTTGTATACTTTTCTGATGATATGATGATATGAAATGAAAGTTATTGCAGTCACTGTTTGCATTTAGATTATGTTCTATAATTGTTCTATGCAATGTTCCATATACTTACATTGTAGATGATATGGTGTGGGGAGTCACACGGTAAGATCATATCATTAGAACCTTGTATTGTATTAAAGAGCTCACGGCTTAGATGGTCCTGAACACACCATCGGTACACCGTAGAATAATCTGATAAGTTACTTTATCTTGACTAACTGATTATTCTAGTACACTCGTTTGTGTATTGAGGAGGATCATGATAGGATACTATTCTCTGTCTCTGACCCAGTTACTGAGAGAATAAAGATCCACAGAGTTCGGGTTCTGAACTCATGTGATATTGGCGAGCATATGTGTGCGTTGTTTATTACTTTGATTTATCAATGTGTAAGATCTTTTCATAGATCGAATTCGATATCTTGGGTAATAACAATGTATACATGATGTCTCGAGTAGTATGCATGAGCATCGTGTCCTGGTGCGCCAGGTTGATGATGTTCTCTTGAGGAAACACAAGTTCATGTTGAAACCCTGCAGGTGGAATTTATTCCTTACATGGTAAAGCTTGTATGGTACTACTCAAGGTTTTAGATGTTAATTAATTATAGCTGTCAGAGGCTGACATAATTAATTAATGAACATTATATCTTAAACACGGGGAATGGCAGGACTAAAGGAGAAAGCATATTCGCAAATATGTATTAAATTGGTAGGTCAGTTTTTCTTCTTTAGTGGAATAAAAGTAAAACTTAATTTATTTAATTATATCCTAAGTTTATTGGATATTAGATATTAAATAAATTAGTGGGCCAATTTAATATTCTTCTAGATCCCTGTTGTAGCCCAATATGACTGAAAGTGGACTAGATATAGAACTTGAGATAGAGGCCCAGCCCAGTAGGGCTGGAACATGAAATTTCGCCCCTCCCTATATATAAGGGGAGGGGGCACGAAATTTTAAGATTATTAATCATAAGAAATCAGCCCCTCTTTGTCTCTCAAAGTTATCCACATATTTCACAATTCTATCTAGTAGATTTCAGCCCACTCTGAATCTAGATACAGTCCGAGAATACAACAGAAGATCTTGGAGTAGAATTGTTCAGTGGCCGTGTGTGACATAAGTGGTGCCATTATCATTGTTCATTCAACAGCAAGATTAGATCTATAATCTTGTCCACAGACCGTCTGTCGATTTGTAAGTAGATTCGTTTTCTATGTCTTCCGCTTTATTAGAATCGAATCTATTCTACATGCTATTTGATTAGACTGTGATAAACATGCATGTTACATAAAATTATGATTTGCATGAACATGGATTAATGAACAACCAAATAGATCCTGCAGAGGTTTAATTCGAAAAAACCCCAACAAAAGGCGTCAACATAGCCTAACAAGTAAATGCCATTGCTGATTCTTGATGATCAAAGAAGTATCATCCAAAAGATTTCAAATTATCCAAGAGGATAAAATCAACGAATCCCAAGTGGTATAAATGGAGAATTTCAAATGATATGAAGCTGTTGAAGGGAAATTGATTCAATTAATAAGAGAATAAATCGATTTCAAAAGAGAATGAATAAATCGATTCTATCGACATGAGAATGAATAAACAGACTCATCAAAACTTCCTATCATAATGAAACTCTCAATCTATCGAACACTAGGTCTATCTTCTTAACGATCTTCTTCGGGTTCTCCTTCCTTCTTTCTTGAGCTTCACCCATCTTGTTTTTTTTACGAGGTTGCTATGATAAAGCACGAGTCAGCTAGACTTTGCACTGGCTGGAAAAGCGACGTCTCGGGAATCATTTTCTACCCATCGGAAGGATACGAGAGAACGACTTGATCTATGATTCCTCCTAGACTCAAAATAGTTTGACTTAACTTCTCTTGGAAGCTGAGTAGAACACCGGCAAACATATCTTTAAATTAATTTGGTAGCAATCATGACGACCATCTTTACCCTCATTCTAAAAATTGATCTAAAACAAGCTACAAATCTTGGGAATGAAACACGCCAGGGCCTCGATTAGCCATCCACTGAGGTGAAGAGCTTTCTCTTAGAGGAACGAATCTTTATTCCCTGTAATCGCAACAGGATCGTTAAACATGACTCCTAAGTTGAAAGCTTGTGTAGGGATTTCTTGAACGTGTAATAGATCTACAATTTGATAACTGGCCTATAAATCGATTACTCTTTTCTTTGCTTCTAGTTCGAAGTTAAAGCTTTATAACCTCATCTCCACATGGAGGTATAAAAGACGGTGATCGGTCTACCTCAATATTTCGCTCAGGTGACAATTCTGATGTTGAACCTTGTTTGTAGTAGCCATCATCGTCTAACATATCTACCCACAAAAATTCACAGTCTCCACATAGATCGTTGACTTATGTTTTTGTTTTCAAAATATTTTATTCCTTAATGTGTCCATCTTCCTAGTAACAACGCAAATTCTTGGTCAACTTTAACACAGCTCAATCTAAAAAACTTCTTCTAACCGGATGTTGACCCCCATAGAGTAGGTTATTTCCCCAACGAACTCAAACACCGAATCGATCTCTTTCTTGGTATATGTACAAAATCTCATAATCCGCTCATCGTGATATACATGTGGCAGTTATTTTGAGCCGTAAGTTTATGTTCAGTCATCAAAATGAAACGTTTCCTCAGTCAAACTATGTTCTCAACAATCTCATTAGTGTTTACAAATTCAGCCTAAGTTCAGCAACTATAGGCTAAGTTAATCTTACATTCTCCCACTTTCAAGTTCTTGTACTCATTCAAGAGTATAAACAATAAACACATTTCGGCTATCAAGGTTTACAGTATGCATTCCGCACGTTCCTAACATCATAAGTATGCACAAGGCATATATAAACAAGTTCATACATATATGTAATCAACATAGTTTTTCAACAGAAACCAGTATGCTCACAGACATATTTCAAAACCAGTATGCTATCACCATAGCAACAAAGTACGCAATCAGCGCAGTTAATCAGAGTATGCTATCCGCATAATAAACAATCTTTCGAGGAATTCCCGTCAACACGGCGAATCATAATCTTTCATTTTTAGACAGACTTAACATTTCAACAAATAATGTAAACTTTTAAAAACTAAAATTTGCATAAAAACATGCGTACCTTTTAAGCTGTTGCATGAGTGACGAGCTGAGGGCTTATATAATATCACACGGAATTTCAATGAAAGACGAAATAAGACCCAGCAGGTCTGCAGAGTTGCAAACCTGGCTCTGATACCACTTTGTAGCGCCCCGATCCCGAAAGACCGCGGAAATGGATGCCACGGGGGTGGGAATTAAGAAATGGGGTAATTTAATTAACGACGGGGTGTTAATCTAAAAGGATTAATGTTTGGAATAAAATTTAACAACTGAGTATGCCAAAGATAGGTTATGCCTTCCGAAAAATTAGACATCATAACCTCTGTAACTAGAGCGAATCCCCGTTTATAACGGCTTATAAGAGAAGAATGGAAGTTGTAACAATTCAATAAGCCCTTTCATAGGCCAAACGGAAACAAATAACCAGATACCAAAAATTAATAGACCAATTCATAGGTCGACAAAAGAAATAGACACCAATATGCTGAACAAATAAAGCCTTTCCATAGGCCAAAATGAATGATCAAATAGACATAACGAAAGACGGGCTTCCTCCCCTTGGAATAATTATGTAACTAAGCATATGATACATGTTAACTAGGAAGTCAACAAATGTTCAGAATCAGAGAAGCAGAATCATATCAACAAAATACCAAGATCAGAGTTCTTAGCATTTAGCAAAAGAATACCATAAGTGCGAAAGCTCAATTCTTAACAAAATACTAACAAAAAGGGACAACGGAAAAATATGTAAATCATAATAGCCCATATCTCAGCCTCATCACCTCCACGCTCCAGCCTGCTGACCTGAAAATATTTGAAAAATATTTGGGCTGAGTACTAATGCACTCAGTGGGCAAGTTTTACAATTCAAGTTATGCAAATCATTTTGTTAAAGTAATCTATCTGTGTTCATGCAGGTAGTGAAGCTTATGAGGTTTAAAAGTTGGAAGCAACCTAAGTTCACCAAAATATTTTATCGTGAAGCGCTTAAGAGTATAACCCGTCACTGCCCGCAACCCAAACTACATCACCAGCGCATAACGTTGAGTATGGCCATAGTATACCCAAAGAGTATAATCAATAAGTGTTTCATTTTAGTCTCACCGACAAGGAGTAGGGCAGGACAAATAATGCATGCATACTGTAGCTACTCACATTGACACAGCGCTGGTTTATGAGACTCCGACAACATACAGTAGCATGTAAATATTTAACACAGATAATCACATATGCAATTTTAACAAAAGCAGAGCTTAATAACTCGAAAGATACAATTTGCAAAGATATAGTATAGTATAACCCACCTTTCTCGGGATTCTGAAAAGCTAACTTCTGAAGAATCAACCCTGATACTCTTTCTCTAGCTCAGCTGGTACTACAGAAGGTAAACTTCAACTCAGGATAATCGCTATATTTTCGGGAATTGATCTACTATAAACGGAACTATTATTAATTCTATTCTATTCTAAAATAGATTGCGCGACTCTAGAGACCTCGAATAATTTCGACGAAGAAGGAAATAAATTCCAAAACGTTATTCTTGCTTTACTGGGATCAACTGATTTGACAGAAGTCTCTTTCCAAAACTTGTCATTTATCCAAAGTTTACCAGATCTACACCAAAACACTTTTTAACCGCTCGGAAATTACGAAAATATTCAGGGATGATACTATATATGCCAAGACTAAAGAATGAGAATTTTAGAATTTTTCGATAATACATGCTCCCGGTATAAAAATAACTGTCTACTTTAAATAATCGAAATTATTCAAAACTCGCAACGAGATCGCGAAACTTGGCAGACTTATAGGAAATAATATTTGGAGCAACTTTCGAGAAGAAACATTTTCGATTTCATGACCCAAAATGGGTGAAACGGGAGTTTCAGTAACAATATTCACAGATTTTAGCTGAAAATGTATCGGTCTCGATCGAGCTTGATACACGTTGGATTTTCGCTCAAAAGTATAATTTTTGATAGTGCAGAAAATAAGGATTTTAATGGTGTAATCAGATCAAAGATCGGACGGCTAGAACATAAATTTGAACTGGACAGATTTATAATATAATATTCGGATCCGGATTTCAAACGACGAGAAATCAAAAATCTATTCCGATTAACTACAAGATCCAAATGATCAAAGACTATTTGTAAAAAGAAGATTTCTAATACGACTATCCAGGAAGAGTAGATCTGAGATTTACATAAAATGAAAATGGGAAAAAATACCGAAAACTCACAACATCAAAAATCAGAATCAGTAGAATTAAAGATAATCGAAATAAAAGCATATTTAGAACTTGAAATTTCTAAATTCATCGGTCCGAATGACCAGAATCGGAGAAAGTACCTTCTCCGAGGAATTGGCGGCGGTCACGATGATTTTCCATCGTGATCATCATTTCAATCATGTATTCGTGATCTACGCGTTGATACCTTCAAAATGACTATTTCAGAATTGAAATAGGAAACTACAGTCGTACATTCTCTGAAAGCTGCTCGGTGTTTCGATTTTGAAAATGAATGAAAAATGAAACCTTAAACTCCTATTTATATAGGAAAAATAAATAGGATAATAACGAATAAAAGAAAGAGGATAATGATGTAAAAAGAATAGGATAATTACGATTAAGATAATCTTTTGAAAAAGAAATTGGATAATGACGGATGTGCCTTTTTCTATTAAATTTATTATTTTCCAACTTAAAGTTGTGCCAAGAGTTCATTTGAACTCGAAATTTGAAATTTCAAAGGTTGGCATGATTCTTGAAACATTTTCTATCAACCCGAGAAAAATATCATAACATATTTTTAAGGTAATTTTTGACCAAATTAGATTTAACAGATTTCCCTGGCTGTGATTTTCCTTTATTTGAGTCATTTAAGGACCCAACTTATTTTATAACTTACCAGAGGGTAACATAAGTTGAATAAAATCTTCTAAAATATTTCGGGGTATTACAATTTAATAATTAATATAGGAAAACAACCACTTTCACTTAGTAAATCATGTAAGTAGCCACTTTCTTAAAAAGTAATATTCTTTCGATTTGTAGTTGAAAGAATCATTTATCTAGAATAACGAAGAATCATAAAACTCGACTGTTCCTATCATTTTCCCTCTATTGTGCAATGCTCTCGCCATCAATGTATCAACTTCCTTCTTGTAGCCATGTCGAGATTCAGCTCCACCAACAGCAGTCAAATCCTTAATCAATGCGTGCTCCTTCTCTTGCACAATTTTCTCTTCAATCCATTTGATTTCTGTTCAAGTCCAGCAGTGCTAAAACAGTTCACAGTAGTGCTAAACTAGGTTACAACAGTGCTAAAATAGTTCACAGTAGTGCTAAAGTACTGATAGTGAAAAATTCAAGATAATAGAAGCAGTGATGTATATTACAAATATCCATTCTTAGAAGCAACAACATGTCCATCAACTCTCTCAGAGGCTGTAAGTGAAATGAATAAAGCACAATGGGAAAGCAACCCCAAATCTCACGAGCTTCCCATAATTTCCTTTCAAATGAAGGGTCCAAAAATCATTGAATACCTGCAATCATGTAAAAATTCACAAATCTCTGTTATTATGTCTTTCTCATCGTAAATAAAAGACTACAAATGCTAACATTATCACATACCAAAATATTCAAACATTAACTAACAGTGCTAAAAAAGGAAATGGAATAGCTAAAATATAAACTACCGGTGCTAAAATATAAACTACCAGTGCTATAAAATATAAACTACCAGTTTTGATGGTGAATTAAAGAGAATCGCGTGAAAAAATCACAGGAAAAATACAACAAATTTTTTGAATGGTTCACATTCAGGTGTGTAAAATTCAGAAAATAAAGGCGCAATCTCCAAAGTGGTAGAAACACAATCTGCACATTAATCAATACACAACTAATCACGTTAATGCTTAATAATGCTAAAATTGTTCACAGGGGTGCTAAAATAGGTTACGGGCAGTGCTAAAACTAATTACACCAGTGCTAAAAATACATGTTGATCCTCAGAAATAAAAAGTTCAACTTAATCAGCTTAATCAACATAAAACACAACAAAATCGAAGAAAATCGAAGAAAATCGCAGGAAAAGTACAACAATTTTTTTTTACCCGGATTCATCATCCAAGAACAACGAACAACCAAAACTCTAGGGGAACTCGCATGAATGATGATTAAGATGAATCAACTGGAATATGGATCACATAAACACAAGAAAATCAAAGAGAAATCGAAGAGAATCATGTGAAAAAATCTCAGTGTCATCAATCTTATCGAACAAATCTAAAAGAAAAACGGATAAAAAAATCGCAGCAAAATACACCAAAAAACTTTTTTACCCGGAATCTTCATCAAATAACAGCGAACAAAAGAAACTCCAGGCAAAAAATCACGTGAACACCAATTGAGATGAATAAAAATCGAAGAGAACCGACTGAAATTTCGATTATACAAACATAAAGGAAATCGATATGTAGAAGGAAAGAGATTTCAATTACAGACGAGAACGATATTTCATGCCAAAAATAATAGAATTCCTAATTTATGAAAATATCATTGTTTCATTAAAAAGTCTGTAATATTACAGTAATGCCACCGCGTTTTTTTTAAGTTTGGAACAGATCTTGGCCGTCCAAATAGGCGAGATCTGTGGCTAAAATTGGTTCTCAGTTCTCAAAGGGGGTGTAGTTCTCACATGATCCCATCTCTCTCTCTCTCTCTCTCTCTATATATATATATATATATATATATATATATATAACACCCGAGGTGATAATAACAAATATTTTTTAGGGTTTAAACTACACTAGAATCTCGTAAAAAAAATATGAGAATGTCCCGAGTATCGCTAACTCATCCAACGACACACTTTACCTAAAAAAAATAAAAATTTTAAGGGTCTATTTTCTTCCCTTTCTTACCCTTAAGGTAATCATAAGCTATTATTTTAATACTAAAAAGTTTTGGATATTTCACTTATTCTAACTAGTAGATGTATATTCCTAATTAAATTTAGATAATAAAATTTTGGGGTATTACAGATGAGCTTGAAAGAATAAGCTTCTAACCATCTATATATAGCATGAACACTTACGATTTCGAGAAATTTGTCGAAGCAGCAGCAGCACAACTTGACGCTGGACAGAAGTTTTTCGCTAAGTTCCGACGTGATTTCGATAGATCAAATAACTTATGATTTATGATCGGAAGATAGATATCAGTAGCTTGTAACAAGAGGTTCGAAACGGTATAAATTTTAGCCAAATCTGATAATTGAATTGGCCGAAAATGGCACCGCAAGATGGCTGCAGCAAAAGGTGACGGGACAGCATCTCTCAACGGATTCTTTCCCTTCTAGCCGATGGACTGAGCTTAGATTACTTACCCTTCAAGCTTTAATTATTATTTTATTCATAGAGCTCTCTCTCTCTCTCTCTCTCAAACGAATCCACCTCCTCTAAATGATATACATACATATTAGAGCATCTCCAGTGGTGTACCATAATTTTGGTATATAATTCCGCCACGTTATCACCACATCAAAAATTACATACCTACTTTTTTAAATACACATTCCCTTCAAATCACTCACTATAACATATGGTACATACATAACTTTTTAGGGTCCCACAATTATATCACTCATTTAATAAAATATATATTAGACAAATGATATTTAGACAAATGGGATAGGCGGGCCCCACATTTGACCAATACAAGATGAAATCTTGGTACATATATTAGAAATGGTATTTAATTTTGTACCAATTTTTTAAGTCTCCACTATAGTATATACCAAGAGTTTGTACATACAACTCGTTTGTATCTAAAAAAAACCCTCTACCAATTTTACAACTCGTTAGTAAAATTATTAATATAATTTTTAAAAATGAAATTTTGAGAAAAATGAATATTGCAGATTATTTATGCCATGTTTGGAAAATTCAACTGTGAGGATGCTTATTCCAACTACTCGTATTTATTCAAATTAATAAATTAAGGAATGTAATAGTTAAATTATTATAAATAAAACTTACCATATCTCTTATCACTTCCATATTATCGACAATATTTATATTTTTTTTAGGAATGACTTATGTTTTATAATTCTACCATCTAATTATGATGTACCAATATAACTTAATAATTACGAAACTATATAAATAATGAAATACACACACAAACATTGGGTAAGAAAAATTTAATTAAAAATATAAACAATCTACATATCTAAAAATATGGTGAAAATATAAAAAGAGAAAATATTATCAACTAAAAATCATCACTAAATCTGGCTGAAGGGCATGAACAGAGCCAATTATGCCTTTAATTAGCTGCAATATGTACAAACAGTAGAATTGTTGAGAAGAATAGCTTACGTTGCTAATTTAATGAGTTCTTACCGCCAACTGTTAATCAAGAAAGAGTATACTTATGTAATACAAAACAAATATACCCAAAAAATTATCCCTCCAAGATTTTGGATGTGTACCAAAAAAATTTACACGTTATAAACATGGCTGATCCACAAAAACTAAGCTGTGTCCAGTCTGCAATTGGCTTGACTCGGTTGAACCCGACATTGGCTGGCCATGCTAAAGTGCACTGAGTGAGACCTTCACTCATGGCACGGGACTGGCAATGCTAGTCTCCGTAGCCAAATTTGCTCAAGAACACTCGATAATACCATCTTCGACTATAAAATGGGCATCACCTGTCCTCCATAAATATTCTCCCAACAAAATCTCGAAATCTTTTGGAATATAGTTTTGGGTCGACAACTGAAATTGAGGTTGCATCAATCTGCAATGATTTGTATGCATGTTAGAGCTTCTTGCTGATGTCGTAGTCTTGTAAGATGTCAATGATCCCAAAGTAGAGAACTACATCATATATTTCACCACTGCGAGATGGTCTCAAATTGGTTACTCCACCACTACTATACTTATCAAAATCACTCCTCCGAGTAACACGCTCTGCTAGTGCTGGCATGTTTACTCACTAGATGGATAAGAGGTTTCCTGATTGAGAAATATAAGAGATTCAAATATAGAATGTATAATACACCCATGTCGATGAATGCAAAAATAAAAGCAAAAAGGAACTAACTTCATATATATAATGGGATCAAATTTGATTTCTTTAATCCACAAAATTTTGCTAATGAACTAACATTAGTCAAGAAAAAGAATGAAACCAGCATGTCAACTTCATCATTAAATGGTGTAGTTTGTCAAACAATATTAAGAAAAACATTACAACAAATTTAAAATAAAAGCAATATACCCCACAAACAACTGTCCTCTCACAAACTGCCTAAACTACATTGCCAACCCATTCAAAAGGCTCTTTGACCCATTCCAACTATCACATTCAAATTCAATATAAAAAATACAGCGTTGAAATGAGGTTGAACTATCTATAAAACATTCCTAGCAACGAGAGAATAGTCTGGCTATAACAATTTACCTGCCAGCTAGAATCTGATTCATGTCTTGCAGCTCTGCTTCAAGGAAACGGCAGCCACAAATGTACTTTTCGTTTTGAATCATTCTTTCTTGAGGTGAAAACATTTAATATAAGTAAAATCTCCATGTGCCACAAATTAACCAAGCATTTATCATATGATACTAAAAATTACCTGTACGCAATAGAAAAGGTGACAACCCCATTTTGTCTCTAGTACTATCATCGCAGAAATGAACACCTACTAAAAGACTGTAATCCATAATTCTCTCTGATTCAAAGAACTCACAGTCACGATCAATTTGCCTGGAAAGGTGTTCGAGCGAATTAGGAAAAAACCAACATCTAAAACAGAACAATCCGAAGGCGAGAGGGAGGTTGCAAAGCACTAACTTTATAAGTTCTGAATACCAATTAGTTTGCAGGCAAAATACAAAGTTCAAGTCAAGATCCTTGAGAGTTGTGGTTTCATCAATCTCTCCCTCAGGCTTATTCGTTCTGCGGCCGTGGGATGATCCTTTCAAATCAAACCTTCTATGAATTCAGTACTCTGAGCAGAACATGTTTCCCATCACAATGAAACGGGTATGTTGTTAAAAATGTGAAGATAAATTAGTTACTTTTGAGGAAGCTCATAATATATGTGGGCGCATGTGTTCCACGCGCTACGCGTGGAGGCCTGGACGAAATATTTGTTACCCTTTTTTCTTACTCCAAGTCTCCTGTACAACATGGTGTATAAGTTGGTCCATCAGACGACCCGTTCTGACCCGCTTCTGATCCGTCCAAAAAAAAATAAAAAATTCACCACCTATAATACTATTTCGAACACTAAATAGTACCATTTCGTGTTTTTTTTTGTGTTTTTTAGGGTTTTTTTTGTTTATTTTATGGTTTTTGGGGTGTTTTTAGGGGTTTATTTTGTGTTTTTGGGGTGTTTTTAGGGGTTTATTTTGTATTTCTTAGGATTTTTTTGGGGGTATTTTTAGGGGTTTATTTTGTTTTTTTTAGGGTTTTTGGGGGTATTTTTTGGGGTTTATTTTGCTTTTTTATAATTTTTTGGGGGGTGTTTTTAGGGGTATATTTTGTGTTTTTTAAGGTTTTTTTGGGAGTGTTTTTAGGGTTTATTTTGGGTTTTTTATGATTTTTTTGGGGGGTGTTTTTAGGGTTTATTTTGTGTTTTTTAGAATTTTTTTTGGGATTTTTTAGGGGGTTTATTTCAATTTTTAGGGTTCACTAATTGTATTTTAGGATATACAATTGGGGGAACACAAAAAAAAAATGAAAAATAAAACAAAACAGAAAAAAAATCAAAAAAATAATAAAAAATTGAAAAAAAAAAAATAGTACAGGCGCGTGATGGGCCATGCCCATTAGACACCAACTCAGGAGACCGGCCCTTAAAATAAAGCATTAAAGTAAAAATACATAAAAATGTATTTCGTCGTCTTTGATTTTCACAGGTTGCCACAGTTTAGACTATCCCCAACGGTGACACCCGAGTGGGTGTCACCACAAAATGCCAACAAACTTTTTTTTTTAAAAAAAAGGGAAAGTCACGGTAATTAGATGACCGAGTCGATTATCCGACTTGAGGTTGCTGCTCCGCCCCTGTACACGTGGCACCCTCTGATTGGGTGCCACTTTATTTTTATATATATATTAATTTAAAATTTAAATAATTTATATAATTAAAAAAAATTCAATATTCATATTTTTTTTCTCTATAAATAGAGCCAATATTGGTATGTTTTTACAACCTTAAAAATAGTCTCTTTTTCTTACATATCTTATTTGATCTCGAAAATTCTCAATCTCATATTTCTTCTTCATTTTAAATTTCCAAATCACCCAAATTATTATCATATTTCTTCTTCATTTAGAATTTCAAGTTTTCTAATTGCAGTTGATTTAATTATGTTTTATTTTGTTTGAATTCTTGTAATTTTCATTTTGTTGTCAAATAAATTATGAATTTATAATTGTATGAGTATTTTTTTTAATTATGAATTTAAAAAATGTATCTAATAAATTAATTTTAATTTTTTAAATATAGTAAACATTATTAATAATAATATTTTATTTAAAAAATAAAATGATAAATATTTTATATAGATTGGAAGAAAGAGAAATTAATATTTTAATTGAATGTCAGGTTGGATGAGTGTCACTGATGGAGTGTAAAATTTAAAATGTTGGGGGTTGTGGATGTGGAGGAGAGAGAAATTAATATTTTATTTGAGGGTTGAGTTGGATGAATGTCACAGATGTGGGTAGTCTTAAGGGTAAAAGCCGGCCGCAAATAAGCAATTCTTGTATTTCTATTTTTAAAGTGTAAAATTCTCTCAAAAAATAAAATAAAAATTGAAGTGTAAAATGACATTTAATAAAAATTGTTTAATAAATTTATTGCGGGATCTGAGTTTTTATCAATTTTTTAATTTTCTAAATCCAAAATCAATCATTTATAAAATTTTGAAGTCGCTCATAAAATCATTACTGTAGATTGATTGATCGAATTAATTTACTTCATTGAATCGATTTGGTTATTTTTTAGCGCAGTGTAATCAGCTTTAAAAATCCCATTTATTGAGCTACCTAGTTAAATAGCTGTTTGGGACGCTGATGCTTTGTTGTTGCGCCTCAGATTTGAATGGAATTGAAGCTACCTCTGGTGAGACTATCCGGTGAGGAGGCGAGTTGATCTTGGCTGCGTGTAGTGGCTTCTAATTTATTGAAATTGCAAATCGCCTACTAACTTCGCTTGGTCTATGCACTTTGAAAAATGACCCACTTTTTTAAAAAAAAATTCAAATCTAACATTTAATCAATTTTAGGAGAAGGTTCATTTCGATTCTATAACTATTTGTGTGAAATTCAATTAGGATTTGAGAGCCATAAGTTACTTCATGAAATATTATTAATAGATGAAATTATGTGTGTAATATGAATCATTATTATATGATAACCTAAAAAAAATTAAAAAACATACAAAAATAATTATTTACGTTATGCTAAATAAAATAATTAAAATTTTTCTGCACGTACAAACATAAAATAATGGAGGATTCTTTGTGAAAATGGAGGAAATTTCATGTTCAATCCATATGAGGATTCTTTATGAAAATGGTGAAAATTTCGTGTTCAATCCATATATGTGTAAAAAGTGTATGTTAATGTGTGAAATAATCTAATTATGTGAGAAAAGTGTGTGTTAAAATAGTTGGAGAATCAAAATAGGGACCAAATTAAACCTTTAAAATAGTTATGAGATCATTTTGAACCAAAAATGTAAATAGGGATCAAAGCGATCCTACACAAATTGTTATAGGATCAAAATGAACCTTTGCCCATCAATTTTGTGGTCTGAAAGTTGTACGTAATTGATTGTCTTTTAATATTCCTATCTCCTCAGCCACATTGAAAAATTCATCCAATCAATAAATATTAAAATACAATCAATCACGTATGATTTTTGGGTCGTAAAATTGTTTAAATGCTAGTTTTGTAATTTTTTTTTTTGAAAAAGTGAATATTGTGTTAATTTTGAAAAAGTTGGTCATTTTTTGAAAAAATGCTCAAAATGTAGATATCAAAGTGTAATTTACACTATAAATTAAGTAGTATACTTGTGTATTATTTCTAATTTTGGGAAGTGAGTTGATTATCATTGTCAGTGATCGTGATATTTTAGATGATGAGGCATGCCATAATGTCATGCAAGTACGCCACTATTTTAAGACTTTAAGTTAGCCTTGAGTGTAAAACATTTAGGGCAAATATTGATTTTGATCCTATAACTATTTGTGTAGGAGTGATTTGATCTTTATTTATCTTTTTGGTTCAAAATGATCCTATAATTATTTTAAAGGTTTAATTTGGTCTCTATTTTGATCCTCCAACTATTTTAACACACACTTTTCTCACATAATTAGATTATTTCACACATTAACACGCACTCTATACACACATATGGATTGAACACGAAATTTCCACCATTTTCTCAAAGATTCCTCATATGGATTGAACATGAAATTTTCTCCATTTTCACAAAGAATCATCCACTATTTTATGTTTGTATTGAAAAATCTTAATTATTTTATTTAGCATAACATAAATAATTATTTTTGTATATTTTTAGTTGTTTTTTATTTTTTGAATGTTTTTTTTATTTTATCATATTTTTATGTTTTCATTTATTAATAATATTTAGATACATAGATTATTTCATACACTAACGCACACTTTTTACATGAAATAAATGAAATTATCTGAGTAATATGAATCATTATTATATGATAAAATAAAAAAAAACAACTAAAAGACATACAAAAATAATTATTTACGTTATGCTAAATAAAATAATTACGAATTTTCTATTCAAAAATAAAATAGTGGAGGATTCTTTGTGAAAATGGAGAAAATTTCATGTTCAATCGATATGAGAATTCTTTGTGAAAATGGTGGAAATTTCGTGTTCAATCCATATGTGTGTAAAAAGTATGTGTCAATGTATGAAATAATCTAATTATGTGAGAAAAATGTGTGTTAAAATAGTTGGAGGATTAAAATAGGGACCAAATTAAACCTTTAAAATAGTTATAGGATCATTTTGAACTAAAAAAAAAAAAAAAGGATCAAAGCGCTCCTACACAAATAGTTATAGGATCAAAATGAACCTTTGCCCAAACATTTACCATATAATTTCTTTAGAAAAAAATGAATCAAACAAAATCTTTGTGGGCAACAACATATATGATATATAAAAAACCATCAGGAATTCGGAGTCTACATTGGCAAATTAAATCCCAAAAAGTCTTATAATTTAATTAGAAATGAGAAAAGCGTTTAAGTCCTCCATAAATATTACAAAGAAGTTTAGGAGTGATCAATGAATAGAAATATTAATTGGGTGTGTGAGAGAAGTTTGGATAATATAGTCAATTTTCCCATCCTCTTCTCATTCTACTCTTCAATCATTCAGACATCCACCCACATCTCAAGTCTTGAAGAATGGGGATGAACCTCCATCCATCTGAAAGCTTCTCCAAATTGCTGCAATAGTATTACCATAATTATATTCTATAAGACGGGTTTGAACTTAATTACGTACTCCCCCACTTTCATAATAATTGATGCTTTAGATTTTACAACAAAATTTAAAAACTAAAAAAAGATACAAATATACCCTCTAGCTTCTCCCTCCACCTCTATCAAAATTTATGGTAGAAAATTTCATCTACGAAAGGTAAGTTAATATATAGGAGATTTTACAATGTTTTGATAGAGGTTGAAATTGGAAGAAAGAGTGTGAAAATATCTAAAACATCAAATAATTTAACACAAAATTGAAATGCTAAAAAGTCAATTATTATGAAAATGAGGGAATACAAAACAAAACAATTAAATAAAACTCGAGTTCAGTGCGTATACACAATCTTCTTTAGTTGGTGTTCATAAATTAGGTATACATACTCTATTTGTTCAGTGTGCTTATAAAGTAAGATGGTGCAAAAAATTAAAATAATTAGAGGGGAAAAATTAAAGTAAAACGATCAAATCAACCACATAATTTTTACGCAAAACACATAAAACTACCCATTTTTATCACCCAAAATCCCCTTTTACCCACTATAAGGAAAGCATCCAATAAATACCCAATTTTACTCTTATAACCCTGCTTTTTCATTTTCCAATGTGAAAGGACGTGGACTCCATACATGTAAGAAGTGTGGAAGACTTTTTGCAGATTTTCAAGGGAGTTAGAAGCATTTAATTTCAAAAGTAATATTCCAACAACCCAACTCACGTGCATTAAAGTCGATCGTGATTCTATAAAATCACGATCGAGTTTTATATATCTGGTTTCTTCCTTATCCATCGTATTTTGATCGGTAACCGATCGGGATATCAACGGGTTTTATTTATCGGGATTGCTGGAATCCTATCGTAATTTGATCGTTAACTGATCGGGGTTTCCTCGAGTTTTATCTCTCGGGATTCTTAGAATCCTTTCGCAACTTTGATCGTTAAACCATCGGTATTGCATCGTGTTTTATATATCGGGATGGATCGTGACACATTCGGGATATATACTTTAATGCTAACTTTTGCACCGATCGGGATTCATCGTGAATCGACCGTGACAGAGTCGGGATATATACTTTCATGGCTATATTTTCAACGATCGGGATTACATCGGGCAATTTTCATTATCTTGAATATTATTAGTTATCGGGGTGTGATCGTGAAACGATCGGGATATACACAAAATATGTCGGTGCAGTATCGGGATTCGAGTTGTGTGCGTTAGGGTTTGTATTTGAGCTATAAATATCGATATCGGAAAAAAGAGGTCTTCTGAGAGCCCTCCGTAGCCCAAAAAAACATACGTTCATTCCAAAAAAAAAACAGCAATGGCTTTACCAGTGCCTATCTCACAAGATTTGATTTTCTACACGGTACCTTGGACTCGAGAAATCGACCGTGCGTGTCTCGATCAATTGCTTTACTATTACTGCGTCGGGAAAAGATGGGTTCCCGGCGATGACCAACGGAACCTCAACTGTCTTCCTCGTATTAAAGTGATGATCCTTAACCGTTTTGGAGTAGATATACCGTTGTCAGAATTTGTCAGCCGCGTCGATCATTGGCGTCATAGGTACCAGATGTTCTCTTGGTTAATCAAGTATGTAGGGGAAGAGCATCTTGATTTGTATACCAGACTCATCGATGCCGATGTTGCCCAGTGGACTGAAATTGCACAGGTTAGTGGGCGATTTATTTTTATTATGAGCATTATTCCCAAACTAATTTATTTTTAATATTCTTCAGCGCCGTAACGAAGTATTGGTTTACATGAATCAAGCGGAGGATGAATGGGAATTTCTGAAAAGACTCTTTGAAGTAGGCGACCTAGGAGTCTTGGACAATGATGTGGGTGAGGAAGATACCGTGACACCAGCGGTTGATTCTGATGAAGATGATGAGTAGTGTATCTAGGGTTTAAATAGTTTTTTAATTATGGTTTGTGATATTTTATTTTCCAAGTTTTTAGATGTTTAATTATTTATTTAAGTATGAAATTTCTGAATTGTTACGTTCGGGATGTTATCGAGTGAATTAAAATTTATTAAATGCTCTTAAATTATTTTATTTTATTTTATTTTATTGTGTGATCGTGTTCATATTTGAGAAGGAATTGTGAGAAGTTGAACAACTGCACGAAATTAAGAAAAATTGATATATCACGATCGGTGTAAATTCGTGATTTACGATAATGTTACGATCGTGAAAAATCGCGATTCGTTGGATATATTCTATCGGGATCCAGACTGTGAATTAGGGTTTCTTCTGCACGCGACGTGACTCATGAATAGTACTGTTGAATGACATTTTTGTCCGTTTTACTTTAAGTTCACATGTGCAATACATTAGAGGTAGGTGGTGGACGCAGGTGGGATTTAAGACATCTCAATTCACGTGAAAGTGGTCTTCATAAACAAACTGTGTCGCCCAATTGCATTTAAAAGATGAAAGAGAGAACGACAACACTGTTGGATTCATTTATAGAGTGTAATATTGTTTTATAGGAGTTGGATTCCTTTGTGCACGACAGACTACGACATTTCCACGATAAAGAGGTCTAGAGGTATGTGCGTTGTTTGATTTTATAAAATTTGACTCTTTATCGGGATTCTATTTGGTTCCACGTTGTTAGATCGTGAAATGATCGGGATAAGACCGACTTTCTTATCGGGACATGATCGTGAACTGATCGTGATTGACATCGGGATACCGATCGGGATCCTAATTTCCAGCATCTACAACATTTGAGTTAAGATATTTTCATCGGTTTTTTGAATAGTGTATTTTTATTTTTGATTGCAGATGGCTTGGCAAAGTATAATTATAAGATATGGTGGGCAATGGATTAATGCAGAATATGTAGGTGGTGATGAACATCTTGCACACATTCCAGCTCAATCAATGTCGTTGGCATCGTTAATCCAGAGAATCAACTACATTATGTCCGCAAATTCTTTGGGTGTAAACTACCTTTTATATTATTTATCACGTACTCGCACTGGTAGAATGTTGAAGTCTCTCCTAAGTACTGATCAAGATCTTCATGGGTTGTGTGATCGAGAAGAGGAGCCAACAGTATACGTTGTTCACACCACACAGAATGCTGCCGCGACAATTTGCCAGCAAGAACCATATGTACCATCATTTGATTACTCCGGTACTTTCTCTGCCGCCCCCCCTGAGACACAACAATCGATGTTCAATACTTCATTCGCAGATATTGAGCGGTTCGTGTCTTCGGACTGGTTTAGAGATCCGTATTCTTGTGGTAGTGGAAGTCTACCCACTGATGGCATAAATAATGATCCAACAAGCTCATATCTTTATAGGAATGAGGGTCAAGATATTGATGAATCCGATGGTGAAGATAAAATTAGAGATGGAGATGCTGAGCACGAAAAGGGTACTGATGGAGATGCTGAAGATGAAAATAGAGATAGAGATGGAGCTGGAGATGGAGATGCCAAAGGCGAGAATGGAGACCGGAATGGAGATGGTGATGGATATGAAGATGAAGATGAAGATGAAGACGGAGATTATGCAGAGAACGATGCTGATGAGGATGATGAGTACGAGGACGAAGAAGAAGAAGAAGAAGAAGAAGAAGACAGCGTCTTGGGTCATGACACCTTTGAACATTCCACATTTGCAGAGTTTGTTTCATGGATACATAGGGAGGGTGGTGTGAACAAATTATTATCCATGTTACGGTCTAACAATCCTATGTCAATATCTGAAGAAGATGCAATCCCGACTGAAGATATGAATAATTGGTTAATACCAATGATTCCTCTTGATGTATCTGATTCTCTTGTGGTTACTGATCTGGAGAGGATAAGAGACGGAAAAATATCTTTGGGAGCTACGTTCTGGGATAAAGATGCTTTGTCGATTGCTGTCGGATTGTGGAGTATTGAGCACCGTACTGAATACAAGGTGTCTCGTTCTGATGCAGATCGTTTGGTCATCGTATGTAAGCATGACGATTGTTGTCCTTTTGAGGTGCGTGCAGCCCGCAGAGGTGATTTTTGGATTGTCCATAAGTTCGTAGCCCAACATGTGTGTCATTTCGACCTAGGTCGTGTCGCACCGAGAAACATCCATGCAAAGGTGATTGCTGCTTATTTTGCAAAAAAAATGCGTACTCTCGGAACCATCATGAAACCAAAAGAAATGAGGGCGGAAATGCAGCAAGAGTTTGGTGTTAGAATAAGTTATAGTGTTGCACTGCGAGCACGGAATGCTGCGATCGAGATGATTTATGGTGGGTACAAAGATTCATTTAATATGCTTCCTAGCTATTTGTACTTGCTACGAGAGAGCAATCCTGGAACAGTGAGTGATTTAGAGCTTGGTCCTAACGGAGAATTCCAATATTTGTTTGTTGCTCTCGGAGCGTGTATTGCATCGTATGCTATGTTTCTTAGACCCGTGATTGTTGTGGATGGAACCCATCTAAAGGGGAATAGCAAGGGCATCTTATTCGTAGCAGTGACTAAAGATGGCAACGAGCAGTGCTTCCCGTTGGCGATTGGTGTTGGCCCCATAGAAAATGATCGTTCATGGACTTGGTTTCTAAGACATGTAAGGGATGCCTTCGGATGCAATCCAGAAACGTTGATTGTCTCAGATCAACACATCAGCATATCTAATGCTATCAAGGAAGTTTTCCGAGACACAGCCCACGGCCTCTGCTACTTCCATATGTTGAGGAGGCTCACGCATTGGGGTGCTGGTGTCACAAAAATGTTCCACAAGGCAGCATATGCTTACCGAGGATCTGTATACAATAAAGCAATGGAAAGTATTAGAAAAATTAGCCCGGATGGAGCTTACCGTAAGCTGCTTAATGATGGACCTGAGAGGTGGGCTCGCTCAAAATGCCCTGTTCGGCGCTACAGTTTCCTAACGTCAAATGCAGCTGAAAGCTTCAATGCAAGATTACTATTTGCTAGACGTCTTCCCATATGTTCATTAATAGAGGCTATCAGACATGTTATTGAACAATGGTTCGACTCTAGGCGAGCACGCGCAAATGCCCGTGAGAATGTATTGACTGAAGAGACTGTACGTAAGCTCGTAGTTGAAGTTGAGAAATCTCGTTCATATAGCGTTGTGTCCACCTCAAGCTCTACATTCAAAGTGAATGATGGGAAAAGAACGTTCCTCGTTGATCTTCGTCAGAGGTCATGCCAATGTCGGATGTTTGACTTGGATTTGATGCCATGTGCGCATGCAGCTGCTGCCATTACGTACGTATTTATCTATTTATTTAATTTATTATTACTCTTTCTTGCAACAGTAATCGATTCTTGATTATTCTATTCATAGGCAAAATGGTGAATCAATACATGATTACATCTATTCATACTACAAGACGGATGCTTGGCGAGAGACATATGCAGGTTCAGTCAATCCTCTCCCTCGTCGAGATGAGTGGGTGGTACCGCAACACATTGCAGACATGAAAGTGTTACCAATTCACGTGAATCGGCAAGCCGGTCGTCCAAGTACGGGAAGGCGGCGTCCATCTGGGATAGAGGCATCTAGTAGTAGACGTCGCGGTCCAAAGAAGTGTAGCATATGTCGTGATCCCGGGCACAGTAAACGGTCTTGCCCGATGAGAGGAAGCTAGATAAATATCTTTTTATGTAATAGACGTTCAGTGAATTGAATTCAATTTTAAATATTATCCTTATTTCTGTCATTGCATCGTAATCATGATCTAGGAATCTCGTGACTAGTAGGTGAGGAATTCACTATTTCAAATTAATTGAAGAGATCTTAATGAGTCCAAACTGCACCAGTCCAAATTCGAATCTATCAAGGACAACTGGGAACTCTAAAAAGCTTCCTATGTCTTTTCAAGAGAAAAAGTAAACAAGTCATTGTTTGAATAATAATAAAGTACAAATAGGTTTGTACTTAAAACATAAAGAGGTCATTGTCTGCATAACAATATTAACAAAAATAAAAAGAGAAAATAAAGTTTCCATGTTATGAAGATGAAAGACAAATTAAGGTTGAAATAGAGGAATGACTTTCGGGTGGCACATATCATATATCATTTTAGCCATATATTCACGATATCGCACGACACCACCCTCCTTGTTTCCCCAACTTATAGCAGGCATACCACTTAGCAGGCGCTCCATATACATGCATGCAAAAGGGCCACAACTGTTACTATCCATCTGGTGGAACTGCTCCGAAGGATCTGCGAAATCAAGCTTAAGGTTTCGAGCAAAGCCCTTACGACGCTGCAACCCAAATATGTTTCTTTCCCAATATTCGCAAGTAGTAAGGAGCCGATCCAACAAGCGAGTCAGTGGCATCATTTGGGTCTTTCTGAATTCACGAGTCGAGCTATCCAAATTGAATGCCAAGGAGTCGTATAGAACAACCCGCCACTCACTCAAACTAATTCGCACTGTGACCCAATGCGCATTGATGAGGCATACGATGATGATCTAATTTAAAGAAAAAATGTTATTCGCTATGTTTAATTTTTTAATTAACCAAGAAGTTAAATAATAAATAATTCATATCTTACATGTGTTGCATTCCACCAAGCTCTTGATTCATCATCTCCCGCCCGTGTGATCTCCCACTTTAATCCAGATGGAGGTTCCCAATCTCCAACATTGTATTTCAAGGTGGATGGATTAAAAATGTTATTGAATTCCTCCGCCAAGACAATCTGTGATATACAACCAAAATAAACAAAAAGGCATCAACATAATCGATTATATTATTATATAAGGAGTACTATATTCTTAAGAATGTGCTACATAATTAACTTACGAAGAAATTCAGGCTAACTAATCGTGTATTGTCTGCGGTGACCATCGGGAGTATGTGCTGGCCGGTCAACAATCTACGGTTCAACACTGCCGTATAGATTTCAATCTCCTAAAAAATGAAAATATTAATCAAGTTATTGATCGGGTTTCGATCAGGATCCCGATCGGGATCGTGATCTTGAACTCTATCGGGATCACGTCCGGGATCAAAATCTCGATCGGGATCGTTATGCTAATCTCTATCGGGATCACGTCCGGGATCACGATCCAAAGCGGGATCGGGATAACGGTCACGGTCGAGATATCATCGGGTATTGATCGATATTACGAGCACGATTGTCCGGGATTTGTTTTATTTGAAGATCGGGATCCCGATTGAAAATATGATCGTGAACATTATTTAGATATAGATTAAATTGGAAAAAAACTTACCTCTTGTCGCATGTCCGTGTTATAATCTTCAATCCTTTGGAAAAACGACATCTTTAGTAGCATACCAGTTTGAAAATTAACTCCGACACGAGGTCCGTGTTTTCTGAACTCAATATAGGCTGCTTTTAATCTCAAACTAAGAGTGGGCGGTGCCTGACTGAGAAAAGGTGAGGACAAATGGGACGAAGTCTTCTTCATCCTCTGAGGCCGTTTTTCGGTGAAATCTGGTGCGTTTGGCTCCGCATGCAGCTCCACTTGATCAACCTCCTCATCCACACCTATTTCACGAGTGGATAAGGTTACATCTTTCCTCAAAAAATCCTCCACTTGTAGAGAACACCGATCACGGGGCCTCTCTCGAGGCTTCGTCCGAGTGTCCATCTGTAGAGATCTTCTCGGAGTATCCTTCACCATCCCAGGTGTACGAGTGTTGTCACCATCTACATGCAAAGATCTCCTAGACATCTCAGGGTGATGACTAACATGACTGCCCTCATCATGTCTACAAGATGATGGTCGAACAGGTGATATGCGGTGAGGGCTGTGATGAGAGGCTGATCCTCTAGAACCACACTTGAGTGATTGAATAAACTCCTTCAAGTCTGGTAGCAGTGAATCTTTCACATCGGCAATCAGATCATTCTTCAAGTAACGAATGATATCTGGCATCAACGCATCCTTAATTGATGCAATAAGAGAACTACGACGTCTATCGGAATCACCACTGCTTGAAGAGCCCGATCGTGTCTGACGCGGTCTCTTGTGTTTAACCCGCTTCTGATTAGGATCATGACGTGGGGCAACCGGATTGAATGGGGTATGGAATGAAGCCCCCATTGGTTCAGCACAATGAATGCTACACCAATAAGGACGCTCTTGTTCAACATCCTCTACCGTCAACGTCTCATAGCACCCAATCTGCACATTTTTTTAATACTAAATGAGTGGGATCATATTTTTATATATTAATATAAATAATTAAAACAAAAATCCCACAATTACCTCCACGATTTACTAAAAATTAAAACAAAAATTATATATATACATATAGAATACCTCTTGATTAAGCAATACATGGAAATCGGTTGCTCTTGCCCTCACAAAAAACCATCTCAAACATCGAGGCAACCTATCCGGCTTGTCCCTTCTAGCAACAGGTGTCCCAAATTCTGGGATGGCCTCATATGCCCAAATCTCGAAAAGGAGTGTAGAATTACCATTATATTATTTTTTAAACGTACATATAATTAATAATTCATTAAAAATATGTTATGAATTTGAAAAAAAAATTAATAAATAATATACCTGAAGAGCCCACACTGGACCATAGAAATGGTACTTCGTCCCACATCCCTTCCTTGTCTTTGGTAATATTGAAATATAGTGTAGCAATGATGTGTAGGTGTAGGCACCCCAGGGAAAGTTGTTCCACGCATCCAAATCCTCTACCAAAGCCCAAGCAAAGCTCTCAACCTTTCTTGATACATCAAATCCTAACCCGAAACAATACAATGCTAAAATATTTGCCACTTTTAGGTAATCATTTTCATCAGCACCATTTACATGTCCTTCTTCGAAGATATCAAACAAGTCCTTTATAGCAATTGGTCTGCCCCCACAGAATCTTCCAAACACACCAACTTCGGACAAGTCGTACTCTGAATTCGTATCAAATGTGGATGGCCCAAACTCTAGTCCGGTGACGAGTGCATATTCTGGAAAGGAGAACCTAATATGATTCCCACCAATACGAAACCATACCTCATGTTGCGATTTACCAGGAATGCTGATCTCACGAGCCATCAATGCGTGCAATGCTTTGCAACAGTTGGGGCCTTCTCTCCATCTCATAAAATGTCCAAAGCACCCGGATTTGAACCTATCGAGCAACGGGTCCTGACCGATTCTCAGTACATCTTTCGTATTGTCATCCATATACTAGGCTTGTAGTAAAGATTGATGTTGGACACCGTCCCCTGCACTCCGAACCTTTTCCACTCCCATGATGGCTGCAAAATATATTTAAGATATAATGTTCATTGTATGTTTTTTTCGATCGTGATTTACGATCGGTAATCACATCGTGAACTCAATGGTTCTCATGTCGGGATCCCGATCAAGTGACCGATGGAATACCGTTATTTCACCGATCGTGTATACCGATCCAGACGTATAGATGTAAAGACTTAATCATCAAATAAAATCCAACACTTGTGCAATTTCAATGTATTTAACCATTTTTATTCGAGTATCACATATAAAACATTGAGCATTAGAGTGTAAAAAATAAAAAAGAACAAAAAGATTTTGATAAAATGCAAACACGACCGGGATCCCGATGTAGTGACCGATCGGATTTTCGATCGGGTTTCCGATCGTGAACCGATCGGGTCGGACTTCGGGATCCCGACTACAAAATCAAAAATGTAGCAAAAATTAGGATTGTGCTAATTTCCAACTTCAATTAGTAAAGATGTCAACTTGCACATCTCATTATAACTTAGGAAATATTAAAAACCATCCAAGTGCCCAATCTAAGGCAACACAGACGTCTAGATCCAAACTAGAATGAATATCATCCTTGAACTAATATATGGAGGTATTTTGTAGAAGAGTAGACGTATAGATGTAAAGACTTAATCATCAAATAAAATCCAACACTTGTGCAATTTCAATGTATTTAACCATTTTTATTCGAGTATCACATATAAAACATTGAGCATTAGAGTGTAAAAAATAAAAAAGGACAAAAAGATTTTGATAAAATGCAAACACGACCGGGATCCCGATGTAGTGACCGATCGGATTTTCGATCGGGTTTCCGATCGTGAACCGATCGGGTCGGACTTCGGGATCCCGACTACAAAATCAAAAAATGTAGCAAAAATTAGGATTGTGCTAATTTCCAACTTCAATTAGTAAAGATGTCAACTTGCACATCTCATTATAACTTAGGAAATATTAAAAAACATCCAAGTGCCCAATCTAAGGCAACACAGACGTCTAGATCCAAACTAGAATGAATATCATCCTTGAACTAATATATGGAGGTATTTTGTAGAAGAGTAGACGTATAGATGTAAAGACTTAATCATCAAATAAAATCCAACACTTGTGCAATTTAAATGTATTTAACCATTTTTATTCGAGTATCACATATAAAACATTGAGCATTAGAGTGTAAAAAATAAAAAAGGACAAAAAGATTTTGATAAAATGCAAACACGACCGGGATCCCGATGTAGTGACCGATCGGATTTTCGATCGGGTTTCCGATCGTGAACCGATCGGGTCGGACTTCGGGATCCCGACTACAAAATCAAAAAATGTAGCAAAAATTAGGATTGTGCTAATTTCCAACTTCAATTAGTAAAGATGTCAACTTGCACATCTCATTATAACTTAGAAAATATTAAAAACCATCCAAGTGCCCAATCTAAGGCAACACAGACGTCTAGATCCAAACTAGAATGAATATCATCCTTGAACTAATATATGGAGGTATTTTGTAGAAGAGTAGACGTATAGATGTAAAGACTTAATCATCAAATAAAATCCAACACTTGTGCAATTTCAATGTATTTAACCATTTTTATTCGAGTATCACATATAAAACATTGAGCATTAGAGTGTAAAAAATAAAAAAGGACAAAAAGATTTTGAAAATGCAAACACGACCGGGATCCCGATGTAGTGACCGATCGGATTTTCGATCGGGTTTCCGATCGTGAACCGATCGGGTCGGACTTCGGGATCCCGACTACAAAATCAAAAAATGTAGCAAAAATTAGGATTGTGCTAATTTCCAACTTCAATTAGTAAAGATGTCAACTTGCACATCTCATTATAACTTAGGAAATATTAAAAACCATCCAAGTGCCCAATCTAAGGCAACACAGACGTCTAGATCCAAACTAGAATGAATATCATCCTTGAACTAATATATGGAAGTATTTTGTAGAAGAGTAGACGTATAGATGTAAAGACTTAATCATCAAATAAAATCCAACACTTGTGCAATTTCAATGTATTTAACCATTTTTATTCGAGTATCACATATAAAACATTGAGCATTAGAGTGTAAAAAATAAAAAAGGACAAAAAGATTTTGATAAAATGCAAACACGACCGGGATCCCGATGTAGTGACCGATCGGATTTTCGATCGGGTTTCCGATCGTGAACCGATCGGGTCGGACTTCGGGATCCCGACTACAAAATCAAAAAATGTAGCAAAAATTAGGATTGTGCTAATTTCCAACTTCAATTAGTAAAGATGTCAACTTGCACATCTCATTATAACTTAGGAAATATTAAAAACCATCCAAGTGCCCAATCTAAGGCAACACAGACGTCTAGATCCAAACTAGAATGAATATCATCCTTGAACTAATATATGGAGGTATTTTGTAGAAGAGTAGACGTATAGATGTAAAGACTTAATCATCAAATAAAATCCAACACTTGTGCAATTTCAATGTATTTACCCATTTTTATTCGAGTATCACATATAAAACATTGAGCATTAGAGTGTAAAAAATAAAAAAGGACAAAAAGATTTTGATAAAATGCAAACACGACCGGGATCCCGATGTAGTGACCGATCGGATTTTCGATCGGGTTTCCGATCGTGAACCGATCGGGTCGGACTTCGGGATCCCGACTACAAAATCAAAAAATGTAGCAAAAATTAGGATTGTGCTAATTTCCAACTTCAATTAGTAAAGATGTCAACTTGCACATCTCATTATAACTTAGGAAATATTAAAAACCATCCAAGTGCCCAATCTAAGGCAACACAGACGTCTAGATCCAAACTAGAATGAATATCATCCTTGAACTAATATATGGAGGTATTTTGTAGAAGAGTAGACGTATAGATGTAAAGACTTAATCATCAAATAAAATCCAACACTTGTGCAATTTTAATGTATTTAACCATTTTTATTCGAGTATCACATATAAAACATTGAGCATTAGAGTGTAAAAAATAAAAAAGGACAAAAAGATTTTGATAAAATGCAAAAACGACCGGGATCCCGATGTAGTGACCGATCGGATTTTCGATCGGGTTTCCGATCGTGAACCGATCGGGTCGGACTTCGGGATCCCGACTACAAAATCAAAAAATGTAGCAATAATTAGGATTGTGCTAATTTCCAACTTCAATTAGTAAAGATGTCAACTTGCACATCTCATTATAACTTAGGAAATATTAAAAACCATCCAAGTGCCCAATCTAAGGCAACACAGACGTCTAGATCCAAACTAGAATGAATATCATCCTTGAACTAATATATGGAGGTATTTTGTAGAAGAGTAGACGTATAGATGTAAAGACTTAATCATCAAATAAAATCCAACACTTGTGCAATTTCAATGTATTTAACCATTTTTATTCGAGTATCACATATAAAACATTGAGCATTAGAGTGTAAAAAATAAAAAAGGACAAAAAGATTTTGATAAAATGCAAACACGACCGGGATCCCGATGTAGTGACCGATCGGATTTTCGATCGGGTTTCCGATCGTGAACCGATCGGGTCGGACTTCGGGATCCCGACTACAAAATCAAAAAAATGTAGCAAAAATTAGGATTGTGCTAATTTCCAACTTCAATTAGTAAAGATGTCAAACTAGAATGAAAAAAAACTAGGATTTGTGAGCGGAACTACAATCGTGTCACGATCGGTCTTAATAACGGGATCCAGATCCAAACAAAAAAAATTAAGAAACAAAATAAAAAAAAGAAAGAAAAAAGAGAATTACATTCCATACTTAGACATCCTTCTTGAAAATCAAGCAATTTTAATAATTAAATTGAGGCTAACATCTTCGTTATATTGTTGTTGCAGACTTGTAGACGCCATACTTGTAGTAACTTCGCCTGGCTCACGATCGGCCCCTTCGTCGGGATGGCAGGAAATCCTAAAAAACAATTTTTTTTAAGAAAGTGATTGATGATTGTTCACGTGTGTTTTTGTGTTTAAAAGGAGTTAAAAAAAGAAAAATTATGATTCTTTCGCAAAAGGATAAGAAGAAGAGAATCACGTTGAAAATACAAAAGGCTGACAAAGGGGCCCACATCCGAATCTGCGTGCCCATGTAATCCAAATTTTTTTTGAAAATATTCAAAAATTCTAAACGCCTACAATCAAGGCGCACGTTGATAATTACAAATTAATTAATTCTATATAATTTAGGAGATGAAATTCGGCTATATCCCGAACGTCAACATGTCGGCGTTTCAGAAACGATCGGGATCTCGAACGTGATGTCAAAAGAATTACCCTAAATTCGGCCATATCCCGAACGTTAACACGTCGGCATTTATGAACCGATCGGAATATCGATCGTCATATCAATGGGATTACCCTAAACTATGAAATGTTATGGTATATATGTATAATAATAATTATTATTACGTGAAGTCTTTAAAAGGTAGGGAATATATTCCATTTAGTATGCATTTATTTGTCCATATGCGCGATCTTATATCGGCAGTTACTCCATTGAAGCTCAAATTAAAGCTCTAATTCGCTCCCAACAATTTCATCCCTTTCTCAAGTTCACCCACAAATGGCGCCACCTCAAGAAGCATATTTCTACGACTCACAGTGGACGGAGAGGCTTGAAGCCCGTGTGGTGAACGAGCTACTCCAAAAAAAGGAGGCCAGAGTGTGGGTGGTCGGCTTCGAGGACAATAACACGGCCATTTCCAATGTTCGTACGATCGTCAATGAAGAATTCTCTAAAGAATATGGTATCGAGTGGTACACGGCGCATGTCGAAATGCTCGCGACGCGATATGAGACTTTGAAGCTTTTGTGGGACTACACTCCGACCGAGTTTCATTGGAGTCGCAAGAACAACAAGTTCTATGCGCCGGAAGATACATGGATACGTTTTGAAGAGGTTCACTACCTATAATGAGACTGCTCTCCAGTTAATCGCAAAGAGGTTAAATATCACAATAATTTCTCGTTGACTATGCAGATGAATCCGTTGACGACCGTCTATCGAGACAACGGTGAGCCGCACTACCTGGCCTTGACGAACTTGTTTGAGACCGGCGAGACGCCCATCATTCCTGACGATGACCTCAATCTTTTTCAGGCAAGCGAGAGCGACACTGATTGAAGCGATGTATTTGAATTAAATGTGTATGTTCTTGCGATGGCTTTTAATGTAATAATGTTTATGTTCTTAATTTTTTCAGGTTTTTCAGAATGAGTTGTGCACTAATATGTAGTTTATAATGTTAATTCTAATATTGGGTGTGAGTGACTGCTACGTTTCAATCCAGTGTTAATTGCTATTCAGATCAGCATATTCTAAATTATAATTAAGCGTAGAATTTAGTAAGGATAGAGTAGTAATATTAATACATATCATTCAAGTTAAATATTAATTTCTCTTTTATAATTGTCATGTACTACGGCGATTCATGCCAACCATCCAAGTATTTGTATATATGTAGACATATAATTAGGTTTTACTATTTGATCTAATTTCTTGAAATAAACACCCAAAATTTCGTCCAATCTACATAAATTTGATCCAACCCAAAGTTAGAGATGAAATTTGAATTAGAGTAGTTCACCCATCTCCCATTTTTATCGGGAAATATCATTACTATTACTCAAACAAGCATGAAAGGTATGCTTGTATATTCGTCGATAGGTCAAATCGATTCAATTGTTTTTTTAAAATTTGTTGTCGTTTTCTAGTAAATCACATAGAAGGTGTGTACAGAAATATAAAAAGTTGATGTGAATGCGCATGGTGTGTTGACTCAACAAGTACAACTTTATTGGTAATAAAAAAGAGACTTACAAATGGGGCCCACAGCTGATTAGCAAGGATAAACGTATCGAAAATGATCTTCAACGTGATCGGACGACGATCGGTAGACGATCGTTAATGAATATCGAAGTTATCGGGATTTACTCTAGACTTGTTGGGTTTTGGGGCCCATATCTGATTAGCAGGACAATAATCAGAACAAAAGTATCGGAAAATGATCTCCAACGGGATTGTAGAAGATCGGGATTCGATCGTGAAGCGATCAGAATTTAAGTTACTTTTTTAGGTCTTCGTCCCTTTTTGTGTAATTATTTGTCTATATAAATGTCTCTTTCTGTAAAGTTGGCTCACATATCTTCAATTCCTTCTTCATCTTGTATTTTCACAGGACATATCTGCAATTCTTTCTTCATCTTGTATTCTTGCAAGAAACTGCTAAAAAAACAATGGAGCCAGTAAATGATCCAACTTCATACAGAGGTCCCCGATTTCCTAGAGGTATGAAATATCGAATTGATGGATTTGAATGTAATGCGAAATATTTTTTAACGAAGCTTACTTTTTTTTTTCAAATTTCAGTTTATGGGCGTTATGTTGAAGTAGAGTGCCACTCGAGTGAATATCGTAGGCGAGTGGTAAATTCACCAACTATAATTTAGTAATCGGGTATTTGATGATTACCTAACTGTGTTGATTATCTTTCTTTATACTTTGTAGTATTTGCCCACGAATGCTAGGGAGATATTTGGAGTGGAGTCAAGATCGATTAAAATGAGAACTTGGAAGGGATTCCAAGAATGGGACGTTGAATACGAACACCGCCTGATTGAATCAAAGAAAAAAGAGGTGCCAACTACCCTGATTCGACTTAATAAAGGGTGGGATGATATTGTTGAGTTTCTACAAATTAAGCGCGGAGATGTTCTCAGATTTGAAAAATACCACGGAATAACAACTAGTCAAGATATTTACATTGTTCGTGTTACTCCAATGGTTAAGATTGAGGATTGAAGCGCTTTTCTTGTAAAACTATTGTAATTGTGTAATTAAATTAATGTTATTATGCATTTAAAGTTTGCGATTGTGTGTCATCGGGATTTAATTTACTATCGGGTATCGTTTCTTTTTATAATCGCGGTTCAATTACAAAAAAATCAAGTTTTCATATACATAAGGATCGTGATATACCTTTATCGGGTTTCATATCTATCATCGGGAAACCGATGGTGAAACCGATCGTGAAACCGAACGTGACTACCAATATCGGGTTTCACTTTTTTTGATAGGGATTCAAACTCCGATCGGGATCCCGTTCGTAAAAAATTATAAATAGTAAAAAAACTTCAAATCACCGAATTAACAGCATAATGTAATTAATAAAATATTTTAAAACAAACATTAACAAAAATTATGCCTTCTCACGACATAAATCAAATGCTCTAACTGCTATCTGATGTCGATATGCCTTAACATTGGCTGCTTTATTGCCCCATTCAATAGAAGGTGTGCCAGTGATAAGTCGATCAACATACATACATGCATAGGGCCCACAACTATTGCTGTCCTTTTGCTTAAATTGATCTTGGGAGGCGGCGAAAGTAAGTCTGAAATTTGCATGCAAGGGTGTTCGCACATTAAAAACATTTCGCTCCCAATACTTACCCGAGATAAGCAGTCGGGGCAACAACTTAAGAAATGGTCTGAGTTGAATCTCCCTTAGGTCAATATCTTCCTTGCTTAGCTTGTATAACATTGAGTCGTACACCTCAAACCGCCAGCTGGTAGGACGGACAAATACCGTCACCCAATGTGCATTGATATTGCAAACAAATATGAGCTACATTGAACAAAAAATACACGATTGATTAGAATATTTTAAAATAATTAATATTTCATTTTACAATCAAATTCTTACATTTCTGGCATCCCACCAGGATCGACCCCCTTCTCGATCTTTTTCTACCACCGTAGCAAGTAAACCAAATGGAGGTTCCCACCAGTAATAATCATCTTGCCCACGGTGGCGCCTAGGAGAATCTGGCTTATCAAACCTACCCGAACGCCATTCTGTCTGGAGAGCAATCTATTGAATACAATATAAATAAATAAAGAGTTTAGAGTTGATTATACTTCATAGAGTAAAAATTAAAAGTTAACAAGCTACAATAAAACTTACGAAGAATCCAGTATCCATAATGCGCGTGTTCTCTGCAGTGACTCCATGGAGTAATGAATCTCCTTTTTCCAATTGGTTTCTCATAGAATCCAAAAACATATCAACCCCCTGTATTCAAAGTTTTTAAGTAATAAAAAATAAAAATATTGTAAATAATCAATATTTACTTACCTGGGCAGTCATATCACACTTCATGGATTCAAGGCGCTCGAAAAACTGTTGTGCTAGTGGGAAGTCACTCTTGCGATGGTAGACCTGGGAACTTTTCGGACCCTTACGCCAATCCTTGTAAGCAGCGAGAGTTGCTTCCTTCGAACGGGATTCTACAAATGCAGAACTCTCTTCAACTTGTTTCCCTTTCGAACTGCAAGGCATTACAGGTGGACTTGTCTGGACCTCTTCAAAAACCACTCCAGGGCCAAAACATACACCCTGAGCAAATAAGAAAGATAATAAATCCCGATCGTTAGTAATCTTGAATACCCGATCGTGTTTTGGATCAGGATACAGATCATTATTTTGGATCGGGATCCCGATCATGATTTAGATCGGGATCCCGATCGTGCTTTGGTATCGTGATTTTCGATCGGAAATCCAATCGTGATTTTGGATCGGGATCCCGATCATGATTTCGGATCGGGATTCAGATCGTGATTTGGTTTCGTGATTTTGAATCGGGAACCCAATCGTGATTTTGGATCGTGATTTTGTATCGGGATCACGATCGTGATTTTGGATCGGGATTCACAAATGCGAAAGATAAGAAATAGATGATTCAAATTTAACATAAATACCTGGTCAGGTTCTAGATGTGGGAATTCTAGATGCTCGGAAAATTGCGAGCCATAGGTATGGTAAGGTTCTAGATGCTCGGTAAATTGCGGCACATATGCATGGTCAAGTTCTTGATGTGGGATTCCTACATGCTGGGATAATTGCGGGCCATAGGCATGGCTGTGTGGAGACCCGATTATTCCCTGAAGCTCAACATCCTTTCGAGGTGCATCTCTAGGTCGAGACCCTCGACTACCCTCAATCTGTCCAGACCCTCGACTTCCCTCCACCTGTAGAGACCTTCTAGGGAGGTCTTTTTCTCGATGACTGCCTTCTACATGCACAGACCTTCGAGAGGGCTGAGAGCATTCCTCCTGATCATGTTCCGGCGGTGGACCCTCATTACTTCTTGATCGTTGTGAACGTGGATGCTTCGAACCATGCCAAAGGGATTTAATGTACTCTTTAATGTCTGGCAGCAATGCATCCTTAAGGCCAGGTACAAACTCGCGTTTCATCGCGACCAATATATCGGGAAGCAAGGCCTCTTTGAGCTTGGACACTAGACCTTGGTGACGATCACGTCTACTCCGATGGTGATCACTTCTGCCACTCGAAGAGGATGATCTAGTCTCTCGAGTGCGCTTTCCCTTTTCCCGCCTCGACTCTCTGGCATCCTCACGCTCGTGCTCTTCAGAATCATGCTGAGACTCAGGCTCAGGCGCACGCTGAGGAGCTTGCTTTTTTATCTTTCGAGATTCGGAGCGTGGACGTGAAGGTCCCTCGCCTGTCAAAGATTTCTTCAGGTTAAACGGGGCAGGGAATCTAACACCAAGGGGGTTAGATCCTTGAGTGCTAATCCAATAATCACGTTCATCTTCATCATCCTCCAACGCCAACGTTTCCTGACACTCGTGCTGCAATCCATTTAAATTTGTGTGATGGCCATAATCAATTTAAAAGCATAAAATGATAACTCTTTAATCATGTTTACCTCCTCAGCTAGAAAACCATGAAAATCATCGATCTTTGGCGTACACATGAGCCACCGCGCCAGTCGAGGCAATGCATTCGGATTAATCTTTACAGCAGCATTCCTAGCTAGATCTGGTATGGCCTCAAACGCCCAAACCTGTAATAATAATGATTATGCAATTAAGTGTATTGAGAAATTTAGAACCTAAATAAACATAAATATAACAAAATAAGAGCTATATATACCTGTAAAGCCCACACAGGGCCGTAAAAATGATAACTCTTTTTCAGCTTGCTCCTTATGGAAGGCAATAGTGAGACGTAGTGCCTTAGTACTGTGTAGGTGTAGGACCCCCAAGGAAATCTATTCCACTCGTCCAGATTATCCACTAACACCCAAGCAAAGGACTCCACGACTCTATGATCGTCGTATCCAAGTGCAAAATAATAGAGGACTAATATATTAGCCACCTTCAGATAGTCATCATGATTGGCATCCACAACTCCGTCGTTGAACCTCTTCAACAAATCCATGATCCTTGGCTTCTCATTTCTAGGACAAAATCGTGTGAATACCCCAATTTCACTTGTGTCATATTCCACGTTTGGATCAAAATGTGAAGACCCGAACTGTAATCCCGTTACTAGAGCATACTCGGGATATGAAAAACGAATAGTGTTTCCACCAATATTAAACCACAACTCATGGTTCGGAGCACCAACCAACCTGATCTCACGAGCCATCAATGCATGGAGTGCTCGTCCGCTAGTCCGTGAATCCTTCCAACTCAAAAATTGGGCAAAACACCCCGACTGAAACCTATTCCGTAGATCGACTCCCCCGATTGTCGACAACCGTTCTCTTATTTTCTGTACATATTTAGCCTTGTAGTAAAGGCTAATCGTCCTATAGGAGGACTGTAGCTCTACCCTCACCCAATCATAACCAAGCTGCACGAAAAAAAAAGAAGAAAGAATTTCAGAACTTATTTCAAAATGTTTGCCTATATCCGGAAGATTTTTAATCGCAATCGGTACACGACGGCGATATAATAATTACCCTAACGGGAATTATTCACGCATTCACGATAAAGTATTATTACGTCGATAATGCACTCCATCGGGATTCATCGATTTTTCTACTAATTAGCATGAACAATGAGTAATTAAAAATAAAACACAACATTGATGTATCATTTATCCAGATAATAATAATTCACTGTTGTCCGCATTCACGTTCAATAAACCGAAAATTCAGAAATAACATAAAAAATACGATTCAATAGTTTGCGATCGGAATACGATCGAGAAGATATCGGGATTTAGACATATCGTGATTCTAGCGTTAATCCGTCATCCGCTAGGGCTATCGGGATTCGTCGAAATTTCACCTTATGGAAGGCAATTAATTAAAACTAATTAGGCCTATCGGGATTCTATCTAATTGGCAGAGTTATTCTCTATACAATTAAACAATAATCCAATCAACAATTACACAAAATTTCACATCCTAACTATCGGCATTCACAGAAAATTCAACTTCTACTACAGAGGAAATAAATTGTCAAAAACCAGATCGGTATCGAGTACTAACCTCTTCACTACCGTGGGACTCTTCACTACTGTGGGACGCCATTGTTGGCAACGTGGAGCTTTAGACCGCCGATCGTTGCCCCGACGAGAATTGAAACCCGATAGAGCGCAGAAAATGCTATTCCGACCGTTTTGGGTTGAGAACTAGTAAATTTTGGGATTTAGACGGATAGGGATTTAGATGGATATGATTGAGTGAAGGAGTTGGAGGGAGAGTCTCAGTAATAAATGGGTAATTAATTAGATTTAGGTATTTTTATGAGAGATATACAAATAAAATAGTGGAGATAATGGGTCAAAACACGTCGTACGTGGTCTTGGAAGTTGAAAAAGTACCTTCCAGATTCCCACGCTATCTCCCGCTCGCACGTAAGGAAAATCACGAAATATCTATTCAATGGATATTCATGCAGTGTGAATCCCGATAAAAAATACGAATTAAATCACGACTGAATCACGGTCGAATATAGAAACCCGACTATATTTTAGGTATGAATAAATCCCTACACATGAATCACGATCGATTATCGATCGAAATTACGCTAGGATTTCAAGAATCCCGATATATAAAACCCGATGCAATACCGATGGTTTAACGATGAAAATTGCGAAAGGATTCCAAGAATCCCGATAGATAAAACTCGAGGAAACCCCGATCAGTTAACGATCAAATTACGATAGGATTTCAGAAATCCCGATAAAAAAACCCGTTGAAATCACGATTGTTTACCGATCAAATTACTATAGATAAGCAGAAAACCCGATATACAAAACTCGATCGTGGTTTTATAGAACCACGATCGACTTTAATGCACGTGTGCTGTGTTGTTGAGATATTACTTTTGAAATTAAATGCTTCCTACTCCCTTGGAAATATGCAAAAAGCCTTCCACAATTCTTACATGTATGGGGTCCACGTCCTTTCACATTGAAAAATGAAAAAGCAGGGTTATAAGAGTAAAATTGGGTATTTATTGGATGCTTTCCTTATAGTGGGTAAAAGGGGATTTTGGGTGATAAAAATGGGTAGTTTAATTTCCAACTCTAATTTTTACCCTTTCCGGAATAATGGCAAAGTATATTCTAGCTTTTCCATTTTATTTCAATAAGAAAAAAATAATGTACTAGTCTTCAATTGTGTTATAATAGTCGGATCACTAATCAAATTAATCTCCCTAGTGATAGGTGACTTGGTTGATAGAATCTATACTAATATAAAAAGTGTGTTATCTTACAATTTTGAGTTTACCTATTTTATCCCTATCATATACTATATTTAAGGGCAATTATGTAATATAATATAATTATAAATATTAATAATTTATTTTAATGTAAATTAATTATATATCTTGGTAGATTTTTAACGATTTTGGATTCTTATTATGGTAAACCCCTAAGGACGTTGACTAATGTTAACCTTTTGCATGAATTAATTGATAATACATTTAACATATATATATATATACATATATATATATATATTTCTTGAATAAGAGAAAACTAAAAATGTGGTGAATAGAATTATGTGCATTCAGTTCGAATTTGTACAATTATTTAGATATTATTTCCATCTCAATTATATAGTTCATATTACTATTTAAGGGTGTCCTTATATAGTCTCATTATTATAAGTAGTATTAATTCTCAAAGTAATATATAAATACATCATTGTTACGTTTTGAAAATTTTAAAAAACTAATCACTTTAATTTTTTAAAGTTATAATTATAAAATAAGGGTAATATTGGAAGTTTAGCTTGTGTATATTATTTTTTAAAAATATTTGTAATCTACGTGTGAGTAGAAATATACTTAAGAGAATATATTTTCTATCATTTTAATTCAAAAGAAAATATAACAATATATAATGGACATAAATTTTAATTAATTATAATGTGAATAAATGAGCCTTAAATGTAAAAAAATGAATATATTAATTTAAACTTTATTATTTTCAGTAAATGATATTAGAGATAACACGTAAAGTGTATGTATGAATTAAGTTTTTTCTTTAAAGTTTTTTAACATATAAATTTATCATAAGCATGCATACAATAATTCACATTATAAACTTTTTTTTTACTATCTTAACCACATATATATTAGATGAAATTTAGCTTAGAATATTGTCTTAGAATCTATTAATAATTTTACTATACCATGTACAAAATGGATGTATACAATTAGAATGTAGACTTAGTACGTAGTAACCAAATTTGGGCATATAATAGTTTATTTTTTAATTAATGTTATTGTATTTTTTAAAAGATAAATACAAATAAATTACAAAGTGTTGTAATATTTTATTCATTATTTATATTTTATACTCATTAATAATCACATGGAAAGATTTTAGAGATTAACAAACAATTGATTAAAAATAAAAGAACTTGCTCACCCACTTAAAAATTATTTATTATAGTCTTCTTTTTATATCACTATTATATATTGATGGGGAAATATTTATTCATATATTATTTAACATTTATCAAATTTAATGTTAAATAATCTCTAAAATTAAAAAAGAACTTTATGTTTAGGTTGTTTGTGTGTGTGTATATCAAATATAAAAAGTTTCAACTATTTTAACGGGGTCATTAGTTTATATATAGTATATTATGCTTTCAACTATAATTATCATATTTTACTCTATATTCTTCGATTTTAAAATTTGAAGTTAATAATTAAATTAAACTGTATCACTATATACCAAAATTATACAAAATGTAGTAGATTTTATAGCTGGAAAATTGGCTTATGCAAATTCTTCTCAGATAAAATCACACCCAAAATTATCATTGCCAAAATACGATATGGTAAGAAAAGAAATGTACTTTTTGAAATAAGAATAGATTTTCTTTGATGCTTATGCTTAATCTAATGCATTCGTGGTTACTCGATCAATCGTTGGTTCGCCTAAAAATCCTTAACAAAGACGTTGACAAGACATATTTTTATATTGAAATATGTTCAAGAAATCTAGAAGATGTTGATGGTAAATGAGAAGATTGGTTACGTAAAAAGACGAAAATAGACTTGAATTTAGATGCATGAGAATTATATAAGAAAAAAAAAACTTTGATTTCTTTAGGCACATTATAGATATCCTTCATTCGGATGAATATTAAAAGATGGATGTTTAAAAAAAGTAATAGTCATTATAAAATCATTAAATATAATAATAAATAGGAAAATTATCAATCCAGACTGAAAGATGGGTAATCTATACAATTGTTATGATTAAAAAAACAAATTACACTCTTTTAAATTGTTAATTAAGGTCATCGCCCAATCAGTATATATATGTTTTTTAATTTAAATTATTTTGAATTTTTTCCCCTTTTTTTGCAAATTTGAATTCTATTTCACATATGATGAATTTGAACATCAAAAGATATATGCAATATTCAACATGATATTTAACACAAATACACAATATGTATTACTTATTATTCATTTTTATATAAAATAGTTTATTTTAATATTATTAATATATTATTATTTTAACTTATTATGTTTTCAATAAACCTTATAAATTTAAATTAATTTTATCCTTCTAAAACAAGGTTTAATTTTACATAGAAAAATATAAAAGAGTTATTAATATAAGACTCGAAAGATGATTTATCTATCAATATAGAACCTGATTTGACCGTTAAATATCCACATCATTTTTATCATTATTAAATTAAACAAAAAAAACACCGTTAAAAAAAAATGATGTGTTAAAATTATGTGGATATTTAACGGTCATGTCACTTTATGTTGGATAGAAATTTAACACCGTTAAAAAAAGCAATAAATCAACAGTTTTACATTTTTTAAGCCTTTATCTTTAAATTATATATATAGATAAACCATCTTTGGGGTATTGGATTGATAATTCTCCTAGAATATATATTTTTTTAGTAAAACCATACATATTACGTGCGTTTATCTATATATAGAAACGTAACAAATTTAATTTATGTCAAAGGATCATTCTGGTGAAATACCTTAATTATTGTAGAATTTGACTCGCGAAAAATCCCACCACAGAATCTGATATATAAGCATCCATGAAAAATAACTAAATAGGCTTATTTCCATATTAAAATATTATCTCCCATATCAGCTTATAATGCCTACACAGCCATGATAAATGGTGATAAAAAACTAATCTTTCAAACACTTTTTTTTTTTTTTACCTCAGCTTTAAACAACAATAATAATAATCAATTAATATTACCTTGATCCGGCATTTCCAACTCCGTAAGGTTATTATCTGAAAAACAAATTACCCAAATACGTGAGTTGCTTAGTAAACGCATTATGATATTATATATTATGATAACCAGAAAATAAATTGTTGTGAAATTAATGCATATACACTTACCGATTTGTGTTTAGAACTCATCAATATTCGAAATATAAAGATGGGGTATGTGAGAGAAGTTGGCATAATCTAGTCCTTCACCTTCACCATTCTCCCCTCCTCTTCTCATTCTGCCCTTCAATTCTTCAGACATATCCAAACATGTCAATGCTTGAAGAGTGGGGATGAACCTCAACCCATCTGGAAGCTTCTCCAAATTTCTGTAATTATCAATCATTAAATTCTTAAGTTTGGGCATTGCTCCTTTTTCCACCTCCCATTTCTTTATATTCATCGATTCATCGAGAAGAAGTATCCTAAGTTCCGGAAATGAATTTGCACCAAATCTCATCTCTGTCTTCATCACTTCGTCTACATTAGTCAAACAGAGATGTTGTAAGATTTGATATTTTCCCAATTCCTCCACCACATCTACATCTACATCTATATCTCCCCCTATCTTTAAATCAGAAATTTCCAATGCCCCCAAATTCTGACACATCCCTTGTTCGTAGCATGGAAACCCACACCCAATTTTGCATTTTTTCATGCTCAGGAGCACGAGTGAAGGGGACATCAACATATTCTTAACAATATTTCTACCTTCTTCCCCACTACCAAAATCACACGACTTAACAATAAGATAAGTATGGCGCAATTGACCTCGATTGCTGTTCATGTAATCGACAATTTTTGACAAACTATCCATATCTTCTTTTATTTTGGCAATCAATATCCGAAGATTTGTCAAATTAATGATATCTGTGATGCAAGCACTCTCACTTTTGACATTAATCATCATCTCTAACTCATTCAATCCATCCAATCTTAGTTTATCTCCTCCAATCACTTTCATCTTCTTTGGAAGAAACAAATGCCTTAGTCTTTTCATCTTCCAAATTAGATTTGGCAATTTGATGACACAATAAGACTTCACCCGTAAATCTAAGGTGAGCAAGTATGGAAGGTCGCATACATGATGTGGTAGCTCTTCCACAATGCACCCATTCAAGCTCAAGTGTCTGAGATGGATTAACTTCCCTATTGTACTCGGTAACTTTCCGCCTTCAAATTCAAATCCATGAAACACAAGTATCCTCAAATGTTTTGCATTTTCAAACTTAACATTATTTGCAATACGGATAGATGAGGATTTTGAGACCAACAAAAAGGATCTGAGATCTTTAACCTCCTGCATAACACCTTCATCAAGATTGATGACTGCATCAGCACCTCCAAAAAGATTGATGGCTATTCTGTGTATGGAAGCTCCAAGAGATGAAGGGATATGATGCGGGGGTCCGGAAATATCAATGCGTTTGATGAACTTTTCTTCTTCAGCTTTTGATGAACAGAGATCACGCATCAGATCATGAAGTCTACATGACTCAAACTTGTTATGGTGGGTCTGGATGTCGCCCTTTTTCACTTGAACCATATTCCTAAATGCTAGTTCACTCAAATACCGTTCAGCTAAATCTCTTAAACTTTCGTTATTTCCTTTATCTTCTAAAGAAATTAGACCTTCACCCATCCACAATTGATACAACTGCTCCGTGTATATTTCATGGTCCTCGGGATAACGTGCCAAATACAGAAAACATGGTTTTAAGTAATAAGGTAAGGCATCATAACTCAAATCCAATACTAGTTTCACTTGCGTATCATTTCCGATGCCCTCTCCACGCCTCAAGTATGAATCAATGTTACTACTAACCTTTTCCCATTCTGCCGGCATTTGTTGTTTTTGGCGCAAAATTCCACCGATAACTGAGATTGCCAGTGGTAACCGACCACATTTATGAACTATCTGTCTTCCCTTATCTTCAAATGATTTTGATCTGCCTTCAAGCACTATTAAACATGTCAAAAACGTGAATTAATAATAAACATTTATATGAAAATTAAATAAGAAAAAAAAATGTAGGAGGAAACTAAATATATATACATCAAAGTTTTTACGATGACTATGCTACACGCCTACACTAAAAGGGAATCACTTCTATTGACGAAAAGTTTATAACGATAGGATTAAATGGTCACTAAAATTAAGATTTAGAAATATTAATGATGGTAGAAAAGTTACATTACTAATGTGTAAGATTTAGCGAGGAGTTCTCATTCTCCTCCGTCCTCACTATTAATAAAGTACGAGGGCATAGCCATTATGTAGGAATAGAGTAAAAATGAAATCACCATTTCCATCTCCATTGCGAATTCCATGATTGATACGTGTATATGATCATATCCTTATGAAATAGTTTTATAAAAAATATATTTTTAAGAAAACATGAAAAAAATTAAATCATAAAAATTTGTATAGAATTATAAATATAACTCAAAAGTTATCAATCATTTGTAATAATTTATATGAATTTTTTTAAAATGTTATGAAAAAACTTCAAAAAAATAACGAAAATAATATATAAAATATTTAAATTTGAGAAATTTTTGAAATTATTGCAAATCCCATCAATAATTTAATCAAGATTTTTAAAATTTCATAATAATTCGAAAAACTACTAATAATGTTATAGAAAACTTTTCACAAATATTAATAAGGATAAATCACATAATATTCAATAATATATTTTCAAAATATAATGGTAGATTTTGAAGGGTAATTTTATTAATTTAAAATAAATTTGAGCGAATTCATGTCTTTTTTTTATTTCTTAATTATAAATTATGGTAACAAAATCAATTTAGGAACATTAATTTCATTCATATCTTATTCCTTATGGATACCAACCATAGCAATGACAATATACATTCCATTTCAATCCTACAAACATTTTATTTTTAAGTTCATCTCATTCCCACATGATTACATTCCTATATAATAGCCATCCCCTGATCATCTCATTATTCATTGCTTATCATAAAAAATATCATTCATTTTCCCCACCAATTAAGTCCAACTCTCTCATAGGAGTGTGCAAACGTCTCTCATAGGAGTGTGCAAACGGTCAGTCTGGTCCAAGACCGAGCCAACCCGTTAGGATTGAATGGACAAAACAAAATTTGTATATGGATCAGACCGACTGAATAGGATTTTAGGATCAGATTGAAGACTGACTGGATTTTTCGGATGGCTCGGTCGGTCCCACCGAATTTTTTGAGTTTTTTTTCCTTATAAATTTTAATAAACTGATTTCGGCTAGTAACAAAATTTAGTTTATACTTAACAATTTTTTAATAGTTTAGGAATATTATTATATAATTTTATTTTAATACGTATAATTACATATCTAACATTATATATATATATATGAATGCAGTATATCTTATTCAGTCGGTTCGGTCCGTCCATTTTCATTTTTCCGAGGACTGAACATAGACCGAAAAAAAATTCAGCCCATTTAAATTCGAACCGGACCAACCGAATAGTATGTAAAAAACAACTGAATGTCTCAATTTTCGATCGGTCCAATCCTGTCAGTCCTTGCATACCCGTAGGTCCATTAGACCGATCGAAACCCATTTTTTTCAACTTTTCTTTCTTTTTTTCCAAAAAATATATACCATAAAATGGAATTAGTGAACTTACTCATGCATATTTTTGATATGTGGGCAAATTTTGATGTGTTTTGCTTATATGAAAGAAGTTTATCTTTTAAAATTATCCAATGAAGGACTTTACTATATATATATATACAGGGGCGGATCCAGAAATTTTTTTTTAGGGGGCGAAACGGCAACTGTTCGTACTTCCTATTTATTCGTGTCGCTAAGAAAGAACATTAAAAATGAGACGATTGTGAATAATTATGCATTTAATTACTTTTTTACTATAGGTGTATTTGTGAAATGACACAATTTTCATTTGTTCATTATTTTTTCTAGTGAAATGATGTCATGTTAGGATCAGTTTACACTTTCGTCTTTCTTTCCCTTCCCCAAATTAAATAGAAAATAATGTCGTTTTCATTAAAATAAATAACTTAAAATAATAACATAAATAATTAAAATTTGAATTGAATTCTTTTCTAATATAAACTAATTCATTAATTGAAATTTAATTGGTTATGACCAACAATAAAATTTCGAATGATAATTCATTTATACTAATCATTTGAGGTAGAAATTATAATCCAGGTGGTGAATTAATAAAATGAAAACTTCACAATATATAATTTATAAAATAAATTATGTGAATAACATAGATCAATAATTTCAAATAAAAAACTAAAATAAATAAATAATGCAATTCAATCATGATTCATTATTAAATTGAAATTGATATCAATTTAATAAATATGTAATCTAATTCATAAAAGTTGAATTGCTAATTCAACCCTACTTTGTTTAATTTTGTTTGAATGGAGAGAGATTTGAGAGAATTTGTTTAATTTGTTTTGCTTTGTGTGTATTTAATTTTGTTCCAATATTTATTTATATATTTGAGTGAGGCCCAATTACTCAAACTCAATTATATATAAATATCATATATTTTTTCAAAATATATCAAACCTAACAAAATTACCTTAAATTAAGATAAAATAAAATTAGGGGGCAAAAATAGAATTTAACTAAATAACATTACTAAAAAAAAATTTGGGAGGGGGGTGGGGGGTGGGCAAGTGCCCCCCTAGACCCCCCTTACATCGGCCACTGTATATATATTAGTATGTAATGCTCGTATATACTAATAATATATATAATTAATTTTTAAATAGTTGCGAAAAAAATGATGGGAAATTGTGATATAATTACGAAGTATTTCATGATTGAAGAAAAAATTAGTGAGAGTAAATTTTAGTTCAATGAGGAAATATACCAAACTTCAATTGATATTTGGTGACGGGATAATTTTTGATGACTAAATAGCTCAACAGTGATGGGATATCGATGATGTCATTATTACTTTTAGCTAAATTCGCTATTATGACGGGATCGTGATGAATTTTCCCATCATTAAAAAGTAGGCAAAGTCTCCTATGCATCAGATGCATGGGTCGGCCCATGAGACGGACCCGCTCCAACCCGCATCTGACCCGCGAGAAAAAAAAAAAAAAAATTCGCCACCCATAGTACCAATTCGAACACTAAATAGTACCAATTCGTGTTTTTTAGGGTTTTTTTTGTTTTCTTTTTCTGTTTTTTGGGGTGTTTTTAGGGGTTTATTTTGTATTTTTGGGGGTGTTTTTAGGGGTTTATTTTGTATTTTATAGGGTTTTTTGGGGGTGTTTTTAGGGGTTTATTTTATTTTTTTAAGGTTTTTTGGGGGGTGTTTTTAGGGGTTTATTTTCTGTTTTTTTATGATTTTTTTAGAGTGTTTTTAGGGTTTATTTTGTGTTTTTTATAATTTATTTGGGGGGATTTTTGAGGGATTTATATGTGATTTTTTAAGAAAAAATAAAATAAAAAACAGAAAAAAGAAAAAGAAAAAAAGAAAAAAAGAAAAAAACCGTAAATCAAAATGTCAAAAAGAAACAGAAAAAGAAAGGAAAAAAAACAAAAAAAAGACAGCAGAAACGACAAAAAAAAAGAACAAAGAAAAAAAAGAAAATGCGGGCGCGTGTACCACACGCGCCGCGCGTGGTCGCGTCTCACCGCCGTCTCACAGGGGAGGCTCCTGCACAGGAGACCTCCCCTAAAAAGTATATTTCATGAAGTGCTAATATTTTATTAATTCGTAGTTGTCATAAATAAAGCAATCGGATAGGCCCACATAGAGCGTATTCAATTTCATCAACATACGATTATTATGACCATTCAAGCATGAATCACTTATCAACTCCTTATGCAATTACTTAATTAATGCTTAAATTTACTAGATTGATCTATCAAGCACATATAAAAAAACATGAATGCTATAGTTGAAAAGATAGAATTGAGAAACTGACCAGGTGATGCATCAACATCAGCACTTATAGGAAGTGCTATTTTCCAAAGTAACTCCCATCCTTCATCTTCGCTCAGACAATCGAGCTTGTGAAGATGACGTTCTTCATGAGCAACTCTGTCATTACGAGTGGTGAGCAGGATCTTACAATTAAGAGGAAAAGCTTTATTCAAGATGATCCAATGATCATTTTCCCATATGTCATCTATCACAATTAGGAATTTCTTCTTCTCCATAGCTTCGTTTATTTCACGTACCAATTCATCTTCTCCCTTGTTGTCACCCCCCTCGTTACCTAATTGCTTAAATATGTCTCTCAAAATATTCACAGCATGAAACTGTTGTGTCAAGCAAACCCAAACACGAGCATTTTCGAAGTATCGTCGGACATCTTGGTGGTTGTAAATTTTTTTAGCAAGAGTAGTCTTTCCTAGACCACCCATCCCACAAATCGAGATCACTCTGTGTGTTGGCTCAATGTCCTTCACCATTGACACCAGACGCTCAATGTCCTTCTCCATACCCACGAAATTTGGTTCGTTCTCATGCGCAAAACTAAGCCTCAGCAAACGCTGTCGCTCTTCATGGGTGGAAGAGGCTTCTCCTCCATTGATAGACTGTAATTTGTAGGTGAGATCGGAGAGACGGGATCTTATGTCACCGATCTCATTCCCAACTTGGTGGACAGTATAGCACTCGCACAATATGCCAATAACCCTTTGAAGCTTTTTCTTGAGGGTTTTACCTTCTTTCTTCGACTCAACTTCCACTGCATATGTTTCCAGCACATTCTCTGCTTTCATTGCCAGCTCTTTGAGTTCGTCGATGCAATCCCGGAAACTACGAGAATCGGTTGATCGTTTGGTGTCAGCATCAATCAACAACCCATGTATGGTTCTCAGATCTCTCTCCACTTTCTTCACTTCATTGCTCACTCCTGATACAAGCTTCACCTCTTCAACCAACAGATCACGAAGGGTTTCGAGTAACACATTTGCCAAAGAATCCACCATTTTTTTTTCCTGAGGAATTATTGTTTAATTTTTTATGAGTTCTATTTTCCAAATTCTTCACACAAAAGTTAGATGTAAACTCACTGTAGCTAGGCACCTCAGCATTTATTTATTTTCGTCTCGTAACAGCTCAAAAGCAATTTGAATTATTAAAATATATATTGAAGACAACTCAAAAGCAACTGTTTCTTTTTACCACCACCACTTTATTATTATAGTAAATACCAACCGCCTACCTGCCTCAGTTGTGTTCTATTTCTTTCTTCTCACAAACATATGTTTCAATAAGAATTATATTAAACTCAACTCCACCAACATTTGCATACTCTCCGAATTCCTCATTTAAAATTTATATTATTTGTTTCTTTCTGAAAACTAAGAGTAGAAAACAAAATAAATCAACCTCTATCAGTCAGATTGCACACCGTTCTTAATGGTCTTCCTTTCCCTAATTGATGCTTGTACATTCAAATGTTTGTTCTGAAGGTGGGTAATTAAGAGTGTTTGAGATCATAACCACATATATCTTCTAAAGATGATGAAAAGTTGTGTTTTTATATGAATTCTTAGAAAGCTTATTCATGAGACCGTACCCATATATGCATCATCACAACAGTGCACACCTGGAAAAAAATATAATACATAGCTTGATATTATCATAGGCCTCTCAACAGAACTCATACCACAAAGATTAAAATTTAAAGCAGATGCAGTACTTCAACTCTTTAAAGTGCAAAAATAATTATAATTAAATATAATTCATCCGAAAATATTAAGAAAACCAAAAAAAGGTGTGCACTGGTGTGATGATCATCCGAAAACATTAATATCTGTAGTTATAAAACATGATTGCTGAATCAAATAAACAGAGATCATTATGTAGTCGGAAAAGTATAAATGAAAAATATGAGGTGCAAACCTCCTCCTAAGGCAATGCTGCGTCGAAGATCGAGATCCTTCAACACCTTCGCTGCTAGTCTAACCGTCCAGATAGGAACAATCCAATTGTTGCAGACTGCAATTCACTAAATTGCCATTCAACTGCCTCTGGACGTTGGTTCAATGCTTGATTTATTGGAGAAAATGAAGTTGATTTGGCTCGTATGGTTGGGATGAGAAAGAACACAGATTGTTGAGGGAGTTTCTAGATTTACAAAATAGAGAAACGAAATTCGAGTTTTATTTAGCGAGATATTGGAAGGGGAGACGAATATTGAATGAATTGCAAGGGAAGACGAGTTATGGCGATTTAAATAAGTTTCTCAACCAATGAAGCCCGCATGAATAGTTATGAAGCTTCAACTTTTTTCTTTTAATTACAGAAAAATCAAACTGGCTTGAATAGTTTCTTCTGCCGCTTCATTTTTTTTTTCTCCGAAAAATGCATTTAAATCTGAATTGTTGAAATTTAGCTTACATATAATGTACTCCCTCCGTCCCATAATTATAGCCCACTTCCCATTTTCACACAAATTAAGAAATCACATTTAATATGTATTGGAAATATACAATTTACAATATTTATCCTATATTGCCCTTATTTTTTACTATATTAATTGCATATTCATACTATATTAAATAGGGTTATATTTGTAAAAGAATATTTAAATACAATCCCAATTTAGAATAGGACTATAATTTTGGGACATCTCAAAAAGGAATAATGGACTATAATTATGGAACGGATGGAGTATAGATATAGATTAGAAGAAAGAAAGAAAGCGAAGAAGTAAAATGACACCATTAACTACGAATATAATAAGAAAAAGTCATATTATTTCCTAAGATGTATATAAAAAAAAAAGCTAACAAATTAGTGAGGTGACCCCTGCAAAAATGGTGTCCACAGTGATGTGTAAGCTAACAAGATCATATATATATATATATATATATATATATATATAGATGATTTGATTTAAATGTGCACTAGTATTTCATTATAAATTGTGCTCTATGCTTTTTTACTATAATTTTATTACTTCCAAGTGTATTTAATGCTAGTTAGCACTAAATATAATTAACACTAAAATATAATAAGATATGCAATAAAAAATTGTATTTTCCAATTATTGATTATTAGGGTCTATTATAACAATATATTGGAACATGATACTTAACTAAGGTATATTCCTGTTTATAATACATGATACTTGGGACATCAGCTCAAGTAATACTTTTGTTAAGGTAACTTAAGTGGTGGAGCAAAGTATATATCTTTATTTTCCATGTGGAAAGTGAATAATTAATTATTTTTATCGTACGATCAATTTCTTCACTAATAATGATTGAGCAAAGTATATACCTTTATTTTTCGTTTATGAAAGTAATCACCTTCATCTGCATGTATTACAAGTAAAAGACAAAAATTGAAGCACAAATTAATTCCATATCAACTAATGGAGACCTCTTCCTTCTGTTTTGCTCTTATGCTTTTGATATTAAAAAACATTATCATCTGCTCATCCAAATTAAAATAGTAGTTTTCAATTGCCAAAAAAAAAATCACATTTAGTTCTATTTACAGTTTCAACACCACTTTAGAAATGTTGTAATAATTATACATCATTCAATTTGTAACAAATTCAACATCCCCAAAAATTTTCGACGATCGTAAATGATGTGACCCAGATAATGAATCCAAGACACGAGATTTATGCACGCGGAAGACTCAAGAATCGAACTACGTCAGCTAGAACAAATGATACAATCCGACTCTAAATAATTAAACAAACCTACTAGGAACACGAACAATGAACTAAGGAACGATGAACACACGAAGAACAGCTTGTGGACGGCTCTTGAACGGCGGTGATGGTGGCGGAAGGCGGCAGTTGTGATGGTGAGGGCGGCGGCGGTTGTTTGTTGTGGATTGGATAGATTCGGCGAACCCGTGTTGATAACTCGAACGCGCACGTCTAACTTCTCCGGATAGCAATTCTCCCAAGTACTCGATGTACCCTGAAGAACTTGATTAAGACTATTGAATTGCTAGGTCAATAGAATTGTTTGTGTAAACACTACAAGAAAAACGGACATAGATAACGGGTAAAAACCGTTGTCTTAAGAATAGCATAACCGTTGTGCTTGATGGTGTTGTCTTTAGGGGCGATTAGAGACAACGGATTCTAACTGTTGTCTTAACAGCTTATGACAACGGTTTCGTGTCTTATGACAACGGTTAACAACCCTTGTCTTAACACCTTACGACAAGGGTTTTCCTCTCTTGTAATAGAATTAAAACCGTCGTCTTCAAGGGACATAGACAACAATTTTTTCTTTAAGACAACGGTTAGACACCCTTGTCTTTATATCTTATGACAAGTGTTTTAATCTGTAGTAATAGAGTTAGAACCATTGTATTGAGGCCTTACGACAACGGTTTTGTCCTTAAGACAACGGTTAGACACACTTGTCTTAAGTTTTTAACACAACAATGTTTATCTGTTGTGCTTGTATTAAAAATGTTGTGCTAAGACCTTATGACAACGGTTTTATTCTAAAGACAACGGCTTAAAACACTTGTGTACGGGTCTTAAGACAATGTTGTTTAACTGTTGTCTTCAATTGTTTTTACAACGACTGTTGTTTTAAAAACCGTTGTTAAAATGGTAATGATTAAGCAACAATTTTATATAAATTGTTATTGTTATTAAAATATGTAATCATGTTCCAATAATAATAATTTATACCATTAATCAATAATCCATCCAAAATACAATTAAAACGACCTGTCTAAAATACAAATTAAAACCATCCATCCAAAATACAAATTAAAACCATCCATCCAAAAATCAAAACTACATCAAATTAATCTATCCGAAAACCAAAACCACATCAAAATCAATCCATCCAAAAACCACAACTACATCTAATCAATCCATCCAACATGCTCTCTAAGGAGATCACACGAGTCATGGATGATAAATTAGCAAATCTCCAACTTCTGCAACAAATCAAGATGTACTACTCAAATTCATTCAACACAATCTCATTTCAAATTCAAGAATACAAACACGACCATGTAATACATAATGCCAAAATGATCATATGAAGCTAAAAAAATCATACCTTCCATATATAATCAAGCACACAAGTTGCCCACTCAACGGGAACTTCATCAATCTCCCCTTTAGAGTAATTTCTTTTTTCAAACTAAGAAAGAAATATATTATATTAGTGTGTAGAATGATTATTTCCTTTCCAAACTAACTTAAAAAACTCAAAATATATTATCTTAAATATTTGTTACATGTGATATCAGAGAGATGAAGCTAGTCGATTTAAGTTCTTCAATGATTTCTTTCATGTAGCACATTATGAAATACTCAAATTGACATCCAATTCGGCTCTCCCCATTAAATCTAATGCATACATTGAATTAATATAAAGAAAGAATAACGTGATTGATTTCTATGCCAAATAGATCAATAATTGTTCAAGTTAGAAACTTAGTAAATGGATGGATAGGTATATATCACTCATGTTCATATATATATATATATATATATATATATATATGTTTGTTAACCAAGCAATCTATCCAGCACTCGTAATTTTTGGTAGCAACGAACATGAACAAGTAACAATCAGCTATTTAGACACACAACGTAACAGATCTCAATATTTGGTAGCAACGAACATGAACAAGTAACAACTAGCATCCATGATATAGAGAATCCATCAGTATATTATAATTGATCACCACATAAAAAAAAATTCAGACAGAAATTTTCAATTCTTACCGAGATAAATATAGCGGACAGCTAGAACCGTCAAGTCTTCGGTGAGCTCAGTCATGTGGTGTAAGCACTGCCAATTCAGCAAGACAGAGAAATAAATGAGGTTTAATCAATATCTATATTGAGTTAATAACTGTCCAAATATATCGAGAAAAAACTTCACACACAAATTGTCCCATTTCAAAGCATGCATCAGCTTCTTTTCTTCCTTACACAGTTATTCTAACAATATCTGCTCCCTGGTCCGCTATTCTCATTACCTGTAAATATAGCAACTTACCTAAATACATGAAGAAATTATTCAAAGGAATACCACATTTCCGAAAATAGAACGCAATACGACCTTGGCAAGAGAACGGAATGCTGATTTAATCTGCTTCACCCTGCAAGAAACAAAGAAAATGGATATGGCTGTTAATGCAGATTTGACATAGTTGCTCACTACGCCCGCCATCAACAAGTATTAATTAAAAAAGATAACATATAAAACAACAATATTGATTATAAATCAAATTGGAAAAGTGTAATTATAGTAACCTGAAGTCACGATCTACATATAAACACTGACATCTCAAAGCTTTATTTCACATTACAATAACTAGATATAGATAAAAATGCTTATTAGCCTTCAATCTCAATAACCCTTATACTTATGTGTGGGCTCCACCTTATATAGAATCATTAGCAAAGACTATCATCTTATACAAACAAAACCAACGATACTGAGACAATATATCTGATTTAAGTAAGCAAGAAATAAATATCACAGATCCTTCATGGCATTGCTGACTTCCGTTCCATGATACAGCATCCAACTTTAGACCATTCAATCTAGTTACAGAAAAAAGGCTTGAATACCTGAATTTGATGATGTGGAAAAGCTCCAAATGCATTAAAGTGAAAAGTACACAATTACAAAACTACTTGAAAGATTCAGTAAGGGAATCAAACCTCAACATAGGTGCTTCCTCATGGGAAAAGAGATCAGTCCATCCTTTCCAAACATAGTCTCTCCTATTTGAAGATTCATCTATTTTATGGTCTTTAAAATTATTATAGTACAAGATAAGAAACTCACTTTCTTGATCAGATAGGACAAGCAATGATTTAGAGAACTTATAGAGGAGGTTAGATGAAACTCGAACTCTCGAAGAACTAAGAAATTATATCAGTGAAATATTTAACAAAACATAGAAAATGCATGATGGTTCATTTGCATCTCTTCCATCTTATGTAATAATTTATGTATGAATTTCTTAGTCATCCTACACTACAGGAACTAAACATTTTGCCTATATATATATATAAATTGGTAGTAAATTGCCTGGCTAAGTCATGGTGTCCAAGCCAATATGTTAACCTTAAGAGATATCATAAAATCATCAAATATAATAGTAGCAACAAGTGGCAGTTTAACTTTTTCGAGAATGCAATTACTGCTTTATAATATACTATATACTATACTAATAAAATGAAAACTGGTGGGTTATGGAATATATGTAGTCTATAGAAATTACATCAATACATGAAAACATCAGACCGTCTGCAGTAGAATCTTACAAATCAAAACACTAACTAACAACCTTAGAAATTAAAGATCATGGATTATAAGTCATGCACACTTAGGGTTCTGACCATTTTTATGCTGTGTGGTGGTGAGGTCTCAATTAAGTTCTGATTTTTACTCCAAAAATTGCCCCAATCTGCTAAATATTGTGCGACGAGAGGTTAGAAACGCGGTAAAGAATGAGATGAGAACGAAATACGGGGTAAAATCATGAAAAATAGAACAATGATAGCATACTTGGACATGAAAAAGACACTGATTACTAAAAAAAATTTAAAAATGCGTGAAAAAAAATTCAAAAATGCCTAACTTCACCATTTTCTGCGAAAAACCTCTTCTATTGCCACCGTAGCCTCCAACATCTTCACATTGCTACTAATTTCGAACCTAACTCAAGAGTTCTAGTAGCTTCCTTCAATAGCCTTGCTCTCCAACACCCAAGTGCCGACGAACAAGATGCCGAAGAAGAAGATGAAATTGAATTATGCTCGCCACCGATTGGGGATTAACTCTTGCAAATTTTGGCTCGCTAATTTTGGAACTTTGAAATGGTGATTTCAGCATCACTCCTGGTGAGTCTAATTTCCAGACCTACAATCTTCTCTCTAAGAAGCTGATTTTCTTCCATAAGAAATCTCAAATCTTTTGATTGAGCTGTCCATTGATTGCAGACTTCATTCACAACATCATTGAGCTCTTCAAGAGAGGCAATGGGGCATTTTTCCTGTGGATCAACCTCTCTAATCTCGGAAGTATGATTAAACTCATCCAGTAGAGTCATTTCATACCAATTAGTAGTATTGGGAGAGATCTCAGTGGCTTTATCTTCAACATCTGGGAGAACCTCATCTTCAATTTCACATTCTTCAATGTCTAGTTCGTCAAGTTCATCAATACCGTTCAGGGCATCAATAATCTGGTCATCTTCCTCCATGACATTTATGAACAACACTCTCTGATCTGAATCATTTTCAGCATCAGACTTATCACTGAGAACAGCATTGAAATTATTTCTTTGTCTTCTTCGTGCTGTTGGGCATTCATTGGAGTAATGACCAAATCCAGAACATGCTCTACATTGAACTGAATCAATGTCTTTCCAGTGTCAGCAACTTTCTTCTTAACATTTGATCTTCCAGAGTTTGATGTTGATAAGGATGGAGAGTCAAACAGCCGTCGAGGTTTGATGTTTGGGGGGCTTTTCTTCATGGACCGAACAAGTGAGTTGAACTTCTTTGTTAAGAGTGCAACACTTAGATTTTCTTCCTCATTGATTTCCTGAAGACTGTCAACATAATCATGAACATCAGATGACACAGTTATTGTCTGGAGAGCAATTCCCTTTGAAGTTGAGTTCGCCTTCTGGTTTTGCAGGTTCATCTCAAACGTTAGTAAGATGCTGATCGCTTCACTCAAACTCATGGTTCCCACATCATGTGCTTCTTCTATTGCAGAAATTTTCATATTGAATCTTTCTGGGAGAGTTCGAAGTAACTTGCTAACCATGTTCTCATTGGAGATTGGACTCCCAAGAGCGGTCGATTGATTTGAGATCTCACATAATTTTTCAGCATAAGATGAAATAGTTTCATCTTCAAACATGCGTAAATTTTCAAATTTTGATGTGAGTAGCCTCAGTTTGGTATTCCTTACACTGACAGACCCTTCACAATGTTCCTGAAGAATGATCCATGCCTGATATGCAGTAACATAATTGCAAATCATCTTGAAGCATGTAACATCGACTGAAACAAAAATCCCATTCAGAGCGCGAGCATTAAAATTTGAGATTATTCTCTCATCATTTGTCCATTGAGATTCTGGAGTTAACACAAAATCTCCATTTGGACCTTCCATCCTAGGAGGGCTCCATTTTTCAATAACTGCCATCCATGCTCTTTCATCGATAGATTTAATATAAATCTTCATTCGATATTTCCACATGACATAGTTGCCACCATTGCTATCTAGAGCAGAAGGACGACATTGATTAATCTGGATATCCATCATGGAATTTCAAGGAACACCAGATCGAGTACATAGTGTGTCAAGTACCGGCTCTTAATGCCACTTGTTAGATTTTGTTGCCTGAGAATATGTGAATTCGGATATAAATTGTAAAGTTAAATGAAATGTTGAATCTAGTGTTACCACATTGCCTTCAACATGCAGCGGAAACGCAAACAAAACTTTGCACAAAATAAATTTTAAATCACACTCCTTACGGTGTGTGATTGCCTCAAGGTGAAATTCACTATCACAAGTGAAATACAAAAACAATGCTGATGTTGTCTCGGTTCACTCTCTTGACAACACTGCATAAAACATATAGAGGACTATCCTAGCTTCACTCACTCGAATAATAACTCAAAACAAACCTATCTAAACACATATATAGATTACAACAAGTCACTCTAAATCCTAGACTTCTCAAAGTTGACTATCTAACTTACACACACAACTGGAATGAAAGTCTCCAGCTGATTGGGACGCTAGGTAGATGTCGAGGAAGATGTCTTGGATTTCAGAGTTGACAATAGATGCAAGATTCAGAGCTTCTCACAAACAACGATGATAACCTGCTTGCATAAAAGATTTTAAGGTCTAAGGAGACCTTAAATACTTCCCCCATCTTGTATAGACAGTTGCTCCACAAACCTAAGAGACTTGGACTTGAATCAACCGTCTTCCACTACCCATTGCTGAAGTGGACTTGAGATAATCGTCTTCTGCATTGCGTGGCACACGTTCTTCAACATCGTGCAATAGTAGCGGTTACTCCAGTGACCCACGATCTCCTGCAACAGTTAGTGTCCAAGAAGGAGTGGGAACTTTACGTCCCCATGAAATCCGGAACAGATTTTGAACAAGTCAAAATCAAACTTTATCCACGTTTTAAATCAAAATAAAATATCTAATAAATCCTTAAAAACGTGGAAATCAAAGTGTGATAAATATCACAATATATTCAGATTAATTTAAAATAAATTAAACCAAAATACTAGGAAAGGATAAGATTAATATTCCGAGTGTTATACTTGATGTGACGAGAATGATGGAACAATATTAGATACGACATTGATTGCGATGTTATCAGTGAAGTGATAATATCATCTGAAACACGTCATACTCAACAAGTTTGCTTTAAAAAGTGGCTAGAAAATATTAATTGGGTATGTGAGAGAAGTTGGGATAATATAGTCAATTCCCCCCCCCCCCCCCCAATTCTATCCTTCAATCCTTCAGACATAAATCCACCCACATCTCAAGTCTTAAAGAGTGGGGATGAACCTACATCCATCTGAAAGCTTCTCCAAATTGCTGCAAATAGTATTACCATAATTATATTCTATAAGACTGGTTTGGACTTAATTAGTCTCCCAGTTTCATAATAATTGATAGTTTAGGTTTTACAATAAAATTTAAGAACTAAAAAAAGATACAAATATACCCTCTTCTCCCTCTACCTCTATCAAATTTTATGGTAGAAAATTTCATCTACTAAAAGTAAGTTAATATATAGGAGATTTTATAGTGTTTTGATAGAGGTTAAAATTGGAAGAAAGAATGTGAAAATATCAAATAATTTTAAATAAAATTGAAACGCTAAAAAATCAATTATTATGAAAATGAGGGAATACAAAACAAAACAATTAAATAAAACTTGAGTTCAGGGCGTATACACAATCTTCTTTAGTTGGTGTTCATAAATTAGGTATACATACTCTATTTGTTCAGTGTGCTTATAAAGTAAGATGGTGCAAAAAATTAAAATAATTAAGAGGGGAAAAATTAAGTAAAATGATCAAATCAACCACATAATTTTTACCCTTTCTGGACTAATGGCGAAGTATATTCTAGGTTTTCCATTTTATTTTAATAAGAAAAAAATAATGTACTAGTCTTCAATTGTGTTATAATAGTCGGATCAATAATCAAATTAATCTTCCTACTGATAGCCGATAGGTGACTTGGTTGATATATAGAATTGTAAGTAAAGTATCTAAGCCACATATTGAATTGATACGTTTTTTGGAAGTATCTAAGCCACATAGTGAATTGATAACGTAACAAATTTAATCATTCTGGTGAAATTAAATACCTTATTATTGTAGAATTTGACTTGAGAAAAATCCCACCGCAGAATCTGAAAAGCATCAACTATCGTTATTTCATCTAGGCTAGCTTCTCAATCTCAGAAAAAAAAAAAGCATTCCTTCAGAGATTGAAGTTTAGAAGCAATCAATCAGTAACCTTTACATATAATCCAAATGAATGTAGCTAATGGACATCAATAATCACGTCATCTCAAAACAAATTCTGAGATTTCCATATTAAAATTGTATCTCCCACATCAGATTATAATGTCTACACAGCCAAGATAAATGGTGATAAAAAACTAATCTTTCAAACACTTTTTTTTTTTTTTTGACCTCAGCTTTAAACAACAATAATAATAATCAATCCACACAAACATTTTAATTTTTAACCAAACAAAACTACAGCTCACTAGCTTAATCCTCAATTATTCTCTCGGGAATTTATTCAAGCAAATCCACACAAACATTTTAACCAAACAGAAAAAAAAGTCATTTATATATAATATTAATCAGGAGTGATCTACATAAGCAAATTGAGTTCCAGAACATTTTACGTACGACCTTCAATAAATTGGAAAGACAAGAATCCTCCAAGTTTAATATTACCTTGATCCGAAATTTCCAACTCAATAAGGTAATTATCTGAAAAAGAAATTACCCAAAAAATATGATATTATATACTATGTTATCCAAAAAATAAAATGTTGTGAAATTAATGCATATATACTTACCGATTTGTATCTAGAACTCAGCAATAAGAAGCTCGGTTATGTGAGAGAAGTTTGCATAATCTAGTCCTTCACCTTCACCATTCTCCCCTCCTCTTCTCATTCTACCCTTCAATTCTTCAGACATATCCAAACATGTCAATGCTTGAAGAGTGGGGATGAACCTCAACCCATCTGTAAGCTTCTCCAAATTGCTGTAATTATCAATCACTAATTGGGTAAGTTTGGGCATTGCTCCTTTTTCCACCTTCCATTTCTTTACATTCATCGAATCCCCGAGATAAAGTATCCTAAGTTCCGGAAATGAATTTGCACCAAATCTCATCTCTGTCTTCATCATTTCGTCTACCCTACTCAAAGCGAGTTGTTGTAAGATTGGATATTTTCCCAATTCCTCCACCACATCTACATCTACATCTATATCTCCCCCTATTTTTAAATTAGAAATTTCCAATGCCCCCAAATTCTGACACATCCCTTGTTCGTAGCATGGAAACCCACACCCAATTTTGCAGTTTCTCATTCTCAGGATCACGAGTGAAGGGGACATCAACATATTCTTAACAATATGTCTACCTTCTTCCCCACTACCAAAATCACACAACACAACATTAAGATAAGTATGGCGCAATTGACCTCGATTGCTGTTCATGTAATCGACAATTTTAGACAAACTATCCATATCCTCTTTAATTATGGCAAACAATATCTGAAGATTTGTCAAATTAATGATATCTGTGATGCAAGCACTCTCACTTTTGACATTCCATAGTGTTTCTAACTCATTCAATCCATCTAATCTTAGTTTATTTCCTCCGATCACTTCTATCTCATCTGGAAGAAACAAATGCCTTAGCCTTTTCATCTTCCAAATTAGATTTGGCAATTTGATCCAATCAGACTTAACTCGCAAATCTAAGGTGAGCAAGTATGGCAGGTCGCATACATGATGTGGTAGCTCTTCCACAATGCACCCATGCAAGCTCAAGTGTCGAAGATGGATTAACTTCCCTATTGTACTCGGTAACTTTCCGCCTTCAAATTTAAATCCATGAAACACAAGTACCCTCAAATGTTTTGCATTTTCAAACTTGACATTATTTGCAATATGGATAGATGAGGATTTTGAGACCAACAAAAAGGATCTGAGATCTTTAACCTCCTGCATAACATCTTCATCAAGATTGATGACTGCATCAGCACCTCCAAAAAGATTGATGGCTATTCTGTGTATGGAAGCTCCAATAGATGAAGGGATATGATGCGGGGGTCCGGAAATATCAATGCGTTTGATGAACTTTTCTTCTTCAGCTTTTGATGAACAGAGATCACGCATCAGATCATGAAGTCTACATGACTCAAACTTGTTATGCGGGGTCTCGATAACGCCCTTTTCCACTTGAACCATATTCCTAAATGCCAGTTCACTCAAATACCGTTCAGCTAAATCTCTTAAACTTTCGTTATTTCCCTTATCTTCTAAAGAAATTAGACCTTCACCCGTCCACAATTGATACAACTGCTCCGTGTCTATGTCATGGTCCTCGGGATAACGTGCCAAATACAGAAAACATGGTTTTAAGTAATACGGTAGGGCATCATAACTCAAATCCAATACTAGTTTCACTTGCGTATCATTTCCGATGCCCTCTCCACGCCTCAAGTATGAATCAATGTTACTACTAACCTTTTCCCATTCTGCCGGCATTTGTTGTTTTTGGCGCAAAATTCCACCGATAACTGAGATTGCCAGTGGTAACCGACCACATTTATGAACTATCTGTCTTCCCTTATCTTCAAATGATTTTGATCTGCCTTCAAGCACTATTAAACATGTCAAAAACGTGAATTAATAATAAACATTTATATGATAATTAAATAAGAAAAAAAAAAGGCAGGAGCAAACTAAATATATATACATCAAAGTTTTTACGATCACTATGCTACACGCCTACACTAAAAGAAAATCACTTCTATTGACGAAAAATTAATGACGATAGGATTAAATGGTCGCTAATTAAAATTAAGATTTAGAAGTATTAATGATGGTAGAAAAGTTACATTACTAATGTGTAACGTTTAGCGAGGAGTTCTCATTCTCCTCCGTCCTCACTATTAATAAAATACGAGGGCATGGCCATTATGTAGGAATAGAGTAAAAATGAAATCACAATTTCCATCTCCATTGCTAATTCCATGATTGATACGTGTATATGATAATGAATCGTCATTCATGTAGGAATTTCCATTTCCATAAACATAGGATTAGTCTTTCATTCCTTCTCTCACGGTATTATTCACAATCATCAAGAATTAATATTTATTCATTTTTTTACAAAATTATGCATCTTTATTTTTTATTTTGACCAATGATATCTCATATCCTTATAAAATAGTTTTATAAAATATATATTTTTTTAGAAAACATGAAATAAAATAAATCATAAAAATTTGTATAGAATTATAAATATAACTCAAAAGTTATCAATCATTTGTAAAAATTTATATGAAATTTTTTAAAATGTTATGAAAAACTTCAAAACAAATGACGAAAATAATATATAAAATATTTAAATTTGAGAAATTTATGAAATTATTGCAAATCCCGTCAATAATTTAATCAAGAATTTTAAAATTTTATAATAATTCAAAAAACTACTAATAATGTTATAGAAAACTTTACATAATATATTAAATGTACTAATCATTAAGGAAATAATTAATAGAAAAATACTCAATTTTTCACAAATATTAATAAGGCTAAAATCACATAATATTCAATAATATATTTTCAAAATATAATGGTAGATTTTGAATGGTAATTTTATTATTTTAAAATAAATTTGAGCGAATTCATGTCATTTTTATTTCTTAATTATAAATTATGGTAACAAAATCAATTTAGGAATATTAATTTCATTCATATCTTATCCCTTATGGATACCAACCATAGCAATGACAATGTACATTCTATTTCAATCCTACAAACATTTTATTTTTAAGTTCATCTCATTCCCACATGATTCTATTCCTATATAATAGCCATCCCCTAATTATCTCATTATTCATTGCTTATCATAAAAAATATCATCCTTTTTCCCCACCAATTAAGTCCAACTCTCTCATAGGAGTGTGCAAATGGTCAGGCCGGTCCAAGACCGAACCAACCCATTAGGATCGAATGGACAGAACAAAATTTGTATATGGATCGGACCGATTGAGTAGGATTTTAGGATCAGATCGAAGACTGACTGGATTTTCGGATGGTTTAGTCGGTCCCACCGAATTTTCTAATTTTTTTTCCTTATAAATTTTAATAAACTGATTTCGGCTAGTTACAAAATTTAGTTTATACTTAACAATTTTTTAATAGTTTAGGAATATTATTATATAATTTTATTTTAATACGTATAATTACATATCTAACATTATATATATATATATATATGAATGTAATATATCTTATTCAGTCGGTTCGGTCCGTCCATTTTCATTTTTCCGAGGACCGGATAGACCAAAAAAAAATCAGCCCATTTAAATTTGGACTGGACCAACCGAATATCATGTAAAAACCAATTGAATGTCTCAATTTTCGATCGGTCCAGTCCAGTCAGTCATTGCACACCCCTAGGTCCATTAGACCGGCCGAAACCCATTAAAAAAAGGTCAAATAATAAGTGTGCGCACGCCACGTGCTTGGGCCACATACGGCGCATGTTGTGCGCAGTCATATATATATATATATGTGTGTGTGTGTGTGTGTGTGTGTGTGTGTATACAAGGTTTTAAAAGGCGGTTTCAAGCCTTGAGGCGTTTACCCGTAGCCTCACGAGACGTAAGCCTCAAGGCGGACCGAGGCGTAAGCCTCAATACAAGAAGGAAAAAATATATATTATATATATATATATCAATTTAACTAATCAAATTCACATCAATCAACACACAATTCAAATATTCAATAATGAAGTCCTAAAATAACATAGAGTGGCTGTTGAATTAGGGCATCTGAATCAGCCACTCTCGCGCGGGAGAGTGACTGTTGAATTAGGGCATCTGAATCTATTTATTTTTATGTTTATTACTTTATTTTAGATGTTATTTCTATCTATTTCATTAATTAAACAAAGCCCAACAAAAGCCCACTCAAAAGCCCACATAAAAACCCTAAAAAATGTCCAAAAACAACCCAGCAATTGAGGCTTAAGCCTCAGAACCGCCTCGACCGCCTCAGACCCACCGAGGCTTAAGCCTCAACAGCAGATGGCGAGGCGGCGCCTCTGAGGCTTTTTCTGGGTGCCTCACTTCGAGGCGCGCCTCAAAACAGCCTTTTTAAGCCATGTATATATATATATATATATATATTTAATTACTTTTCAACTTTTCTTTTTTTTTTTCCAAAAATTATATACCATAAAATGGAATTAGTGAACTTACTCATGTATATTTTTTATATGTGGGCAAATTTGGATGTGTTTTGCTTGTATGAAAAAAGTTTATTTTTAAAATTATTTAATGAAGGACTTTACTATATATATGTATATTAGTATGTAATGCTCGTATATACTAATAATATATATAATTAATGTTTAAATAGTTGCGAAAAAAATGATGGGAAATTGTGATATAATTACGAAGTATTTCATCATTGAATAAAAAATTAGTGAGAGTAAATTTTAGTTCAATGAAGAAATATACCAAACTTCAATTCATATTTGGTGACGGGATAATTTTTCATGACTAAATAGCTCAATACTCAATAGTAATGGGATATCAATAATGTCATTATTACTTTTAGCTAGATTCGCTATTATGACGGGATCGTGATGAATTTTCCGATCATTAAAAATTAAATGGGTTAAGGTCCAATTTAGTCCCACAACTATATCTAAAATCTCACTTTGGTCCTGGAACAAAATTTCGGGCCAGATAAGTCCCTATACTTTTTAAAATGTATCAAATTCATCCAACCGTTAATCCTTAAACTATTTGCCGTTAACACCGCTATTAACGTCGCGGAGAGAGAGAAAAACCCCAACTTTTATTTTTTCTGGGTAGTTAGGGTTCGACATAAAAAAAACATCAACTTCAATTTCTTAATGAGATTTTTGAATTCACGTCCAACCCAGCAGAAATTGGCAACGACAGTTCGTGTTGGTGGTCCTCGAGTCATAATCGTATTCCCCACTTGTCGGGTTCAATTCCGACCAAAAAGGTAAGAATTTTGTTTTTTAATCGTTTAAGCTTGTAATTTCATTTTCTGGGTCGTGTCAATTCTCTGCCAAAGCGGAGCAAAAAGTCTCCTCTTTCACACCTTTCAATCCCATAAACGCATAACACACAACGGAAATTTGATTCTAGGGTTTAATTCATACCAACTGAATTCTCTGTTTGTTTAATTCATACCAACTGCAGCTTGAAATTTTATGCTTTCATTGATTGATTTTATCTCTTTTTTTTTGGCTTGATTTTCACTCTTTAGAGATGAACCTCTTTTTTCCATCTCCGCTTGAATTTCTTGGTTTTGGCATTTGGGATTTCTGTTGATTCAGTGTACTTGGAATTATTAAAAATATTTTTTTTACTGTTTTTACTTCTTTTTTCCCTCTCATGTTTTGCTGGAATTTGCTCCTTCTAGTTTTGGGAACTAGGGTTTTAAATAATTAATCTTAATTGTTTGGTTTGTTGTTGAGGGGGTGAGGTGATGGAGGAGGTTGAAAAGGCAAATATTGCAGCTTTAGAGAGTTGTCATAGAGTTATTAACATCTTAAACCAACCACAAGATCAAAATTTGCGTAGAAATTTAGTGGAACAAACAGGGGAGGCTGTGCACAAATTCAAGAAAGTTGTCTCTCTCCTCAACTCAAGATGTGGCCATGCTAGAGTGAGAAAGAGCAAGAAAATCCATACTCCTTTCCCTGCAAACATATTCCTTGAAGTTTGGTTGATTTCAATTAATTTCTATTGTTTCTAGTGTTTACTTAATTTTTGCAACTACAATATATTATTATATCTTTTACTTTGGGAAACGAGTTCCACTATTGAATTAATATCGAATATTATAAATTCTAATTAAGTTATGCAGTATGTTTATGTTTAATTAAGTTATACTTGAATATGTTCAATTCAGTTATAAAAAGCATGCTTAATAAAAGTATATATAGGCTGCTGATTTTGTAATTTTAGATGATTTTAATTTTGAATATTTTATTTGAAATGTTATGTTTCTAGGCTTTCATTCATTTCAATCTTAATCATTTTTGTAATTTTTTTTTACATTGAACTAATGGGTATCATTGTTTCTAGGTTTGGGGGTGTTTTTAGTGCTTCACTGTAGATGGAGAGGGTTAATGTGATTTACCATTATAAGGGTAGATGGATGCACATTCCGGAGTTAGCATACATTGAGGGTGATAGTAAATTCATTGAAAATGTTGACATTGATTATCTATCATTTACTCACATGCTTAAAGCTTACAAGGAAGAATTTGGGGTGTCGGGTGTTAAAAAATTGTGTTGTGTGAAACCTGGAGTAGCATTAGCAAGTGGGCAGCTTAATGTGATTGAAAATGATGATGGGATTAAAAAACTTACAGAATTGATAAAGCTGAGTTTCCATCCCACTGATACTTTGCGCATTTACCCATTAAGTAATGGTGATAGTACAACACTTGTAGGTACTGGAAGTGATTATGATCAGTTAATAAATGACATAATCAATGAGTTGGTAGTTTAAGAACATATTCAGTCTAATGATGAGAGGGAGATGATTATGGAAACTAATGACGGGGAAACTGGTGGACAACATAGGCAACCTATTGATAAGGGCAAAGGGGTTATGCAAACTGATGATTGTGAAACTTTTGTTGAGGATAATGTGGACTTAGATTCTGAGGAAGATGAGTTTGATATTAATTCAGAGGCTATAACTATCCAGTTGATTAACCAGAGTAAGAGAAATGTAAAGTATGATATAGATGATAACAATCCACATTTCATATTAGGCATGTCATTTAAGAATGCAGTTGAGGCTAGACTTGCAATTAGAAGATACAATGTTGCCAAATGTACTCCTCTGAAGATCAAACCAAATGATTCTGAGAGACTTAGAGCCAAGTGCAAAACACAAGGATGCCCATTTCATTTGTACATTTCCAAAGATGAGAACACTGGGGCTATGATTGTGAGGAGGATTGAGGGTGAACACAACTGTTTGAGAGGTGGCAATAATAGTGTAGCATCTGCTAAGTTTCTTGCACTTGAATTTAAGGATAAAATTTATACAAACCCAAGAACATCTGTGAAAGAGATAATTGCTGATGCTGAGAAAAGAATGAAATTATATGTTTCTAAATCAAAAGGCAAGATGTAATAACCCGAGACTTTCTCATAATTATTATTTAGAAATCTGAAATACCTGCTCGAAAATAGTCATATTAAGACCTAATGATAATCCTATATTAGAATCCTATCTAAATAAATCAAAATTTATTTAAGGCAAATATTATTATTTAGTAATTGTACTATTATAAATTGGTAGCAAATTAATTAAATTTATACAAGTATATATTATTAGTGGTCGTAGGTGAATTTGTAATATCAAATTTTAATTTACTTGATAACACTCGATAGAATTAGTTGGACGTGATGAAATCTAAAATTTTGCTTCTAGTATTAGAAATATTGAATTTAAAAAAAAATAAATTATTTTCATGTTTTTAAAATGTTTCTGGATCTCGTTTATTTAGGTTAGATTTAAATTTTCTTTGTTCATTTATTTTAAGTTGGAAGTCTTTGTATATGAAAAAAAATATATATATTATTAAATAAAAAAAAATTTTAAAAAAAAATTTAATTAAAAGATTACTATGATTGTTCCCTTCTTCTCCATTAGTAACACGTAGCTTGAATTTTTCATTCCAACCAAGTCAGCATTACACATGTCCTTTTATCTGTTAATTTAATCTCATGAATAAGCCTGTGTTTTAACATAAGAACATATACTTTAACTATTACACTACTCCAAGCTCTTCTACTGAAAATCAAAAGTCATATCAAACCCATAAACTCAATTAGGATTCAGCTGCTTAGTTCTTTAGATTATAGGGCTACAGCAACTCACTTCTCTTGGTAAGCCTATTTCTAGTTCAAATATCTGTATTTGCTGTGTACAATTATATACCATTAATCTGAACATATTTCCAAAATTTAATTTACTAAAAACCATGAATTCATATCACTATAATTCATCAACTCATGCTTCATAATGCATCAATATCACCACCAAAATAAGAACCACCTTCAATTAGATTTCCGAGACCAATTTCTACATATCATATTCCAAGCAAATATCTTCTCACCAACACATATACCCGGTTTTGCATGTAGAAACTAAAATTATAGAACTTCAGATAGATAAATGGATATTAAGAAAATAAATAGAACTGGAGATAGAGAAGTCGGTGGGTTGAGTCGTAGCAGGGGAGGGCATCATCGGCTGGGCTCGATCTCGGCGACGTTTGTCTGAGTCGGGGCAGAGGTTGTGCTTACTGACCGGAGTTGATCTGAGATGGCGTCGAGTCGTCGAAAGACTTGCGCCGGAGTTAAATCACTTCAGGGCTGCAGTCGTCGATTGGTGTTCAATTGTGTTGAACTCCTTCATAACTGGAGCGTCGATCTAGGTTGCTGCAAGTGCGGCTGCAGGTCGGGGGTGTGGTCCTCACGTCGTCGGCGGGCAGCGGTGAGCTCGCCGATGTCGGAGAAAGAAAAAAGAAGGGGAGGAAGAATTAGGGATTTTGGGAGTGAATTTGGGAGGAAGAATTAGGGATTTTGGGAGTGAATTTGGGGATTTCTATTTTGTTCCTCATTGCTAGTCGAGAGAGAGAGAGAGAGAGAGAGAATGAGAGCAGAGATGAAAATGAATTTGGGGATCTTGTTTTTCAATTGATTCTTACGTGATTTTAGGGGAGAAGGAGAGAGGGAGTTAGGAATGAAAAGGGGGACTTTGATTTCATTTCTATTCCAGGCGTGAATTTAGAAAAGGGAATGGAAGGGTTTTATTATAATTAAATTATTTACTTTTGGACCCTTTCTCACTAATTTCTAGAAATTGGAAAATGGCCCCAGTAAGTTTAATTACTTTAGAATTTGGTCAATAAATCCTTCTTAAATATAGAATTTAAGCTATAAAGTTTTATCTAATTTTTTCCCATTTAACCAAGAATTCATAAATTAATTATTTAGGAATATAAATCTTTTATTTTTAGATATATTAAAATTATATATATATGTATATACACACATATACACTATCGCATATTTTAATCTCTTTAGAGGATTTGTACTTAAGTAATAGATTATTTTAATTTAACTTAAGCTCATAGAGTTTATTGAAATTTTCTATTTAGTCAGGACTAATAAAATATTTATTTGGGAACATAAATCGAGTTATTAAAATTATAATTGGCCTAAATAATTTATTTGAATTTATATTGATATTAGGTGCGGCCCAATTAGGACCCTTGTCCACTCTGTGATTCCCTGCTCAAATATTACGCGCTCATTATTATCAGGTGGGTTATATTTTTCTCAAATTATGTTCAGCTAATAAGCTCAACTGTTTATCAACTGTGAAAAAGCATGAATATTTGTATCAAAATGTTTTATCTCACTGTTCGCGTTCGCCAGTATCCTACGAAAATATTGAGTGCTTAACTAGACTCGAGTTCGGATCCTTTAAGCTTTGGGACCGTATACACTATCCTTTATTAGACACTGTAGGCTGGAGGACGTGTATATAAGTTAAGACACTGTAGGAAGGGACAGTTGAGTTAGAGAGTGCAAGTAAGATTAAAAGAAGCTTTGTATACATGGAATGTTTTTTTTTAGTGTTGAAACCTTTCCATTGTTATACTTGTGTGGATACAATATTCATATTTATAAAATGATTATGAACTGTTTATCAAAATTTACCCACTGGGTACACTAGTACTCAGCCCAAATCTTTTCTAAATAATTTTTCAGGTTGAGTGGCAGGCTGAAAGATGACAGAGCTGAGACACTGGCTGTCTTTTTGTTGATATTTACTTGCTCATTTTGTGTTGTTTAAGAGATCCTAGATACTCTAAAACAAGAAAGTAGCAGTAAATATTTTGTCTAAGTTTAATAAAGATGCTCTACGCTTGTTCCGTTTACTCTGATATTGTTTGTCTTCAGTTGTTTGAATCATAATATGATTTGTGTTGTTATTGAGATTTGCCTAGTTGGCGGGATAAGTTCCCTTTGATGATTGATAATTTATTCAAGTTCTTTCTAAACGCCTTAGTGCGTGGTTCTATTACAGTTATAGAGGTTATGCTGCCTAAGTGTTTGGGGCACTAACCCTATTTCTTTGATTATTTTTATACCACAACCCCTTTCCCCTTCCCCTAGTAGCGCACCGATCCCTTGTCACTACTCTTCCGGGATCGGGGCGTTACAGATTGGTATCAGAGCAGGTTTACAACTCTGTAGACCTGCAGCATTATTCTTTGAGCCTAGAATTAAGTCTAGTCTCTTAAACTATTTATTCGGCAGCCCTCAGCACGTCATCTATGCCGCTCTCAACAAAAAAAAAGGTATGCAAACATTTATAAAATTAAGGTTTATGAGATTGTAGTTAGTCATGCTGTATATTTTTCCAGGTTTCATGATTATATGTCATGATTCATTTATCAAAGCTATATCCAGGTTTCACGATAAGAAATCGTGATTCTTTCTATTCAGGTTTCATGATAAGAGGTCATGATTCAGATATTTTCAGGTTTCACGATCAGATATCGTGATTCATTTATTTAAAAAAAAAAATTCTTTTAGGTTTCACGAATAGTTTTCGTAATTCGTTTATTGAGAATCTTTTACAGGTTTCATGAATATCTATCATGATTCGTCTATTTCAGAATATTTTTCAGGTTTTGTGATAAGATATCATGAATTTATTATTTATAATATTTCAGGTTTCATGATTAAATTCTGTGATTCATTTGAATAAAAGTTATTAAGGTTTCACGACGAGAGTTCGTGAATCGTCTAAAGTTACTCGAAGATGTTAAGACATCTAGATTTTGATTTTAACCAAAAGATAATAATAAGTAAAATAGATTAGAATTACTTTAAGTGATGAGAATAAGTTGTGAATGACTTTTAGATTGAATATAGCAAAGCATTTAGACTATAGTACGTTGAACCTATCATTGACCATTAAGTTATCTTGTTGCTCTTGAAAACTTAGACTAACTTAGTGAAATTCTTCAGATGGCCAGGGTGATTGAGACAGCACGGAAGCGTACTCAAAACTTCTATACTTTTGAGGAACACATTAAGAGATTTCGTACATACGTTAAAGATCGATCCGATACTGTCCCCGAGTACATTGGGCATTTTGTATCGCTTTGGCGACGTGCCAGTGGAGCCGAGGGAGGAGTCTTAGACTTTGAGGCCTCTTTCAGGCTGGCTTATGGTTTACCACCTTGCTGGAGGCGGAGAGCGCTACAGGTATTGGGTGATACGGTCGAGCGTGACCCTGATACCATGGCCGAGATCGGAGATTTCCCTAGATATTGTAGTATGATTCTAAGGATCTGGGCACTTTATAGAGGATGTCCTCCAGTAGACGAGGCAGTACCCTCGCATAGCCACGGTCCACCAGATTCTGTCATGCAGCAGGGTTTGGAGGTAGATGCTAGTATACATGTCTCTAGTTTCATTCCTCATGTAGGTACTCACGATGCCGAGGCTGGACCATCAGGCACGCAGGCTGATCAGACTGATGGGTCAGTAGCACCTAGAGCTCGGGATGATCGAGACGGGAGGTGCGGCATGATGGAGGATGATACAGATGATGAGGACACAGAGGAGGAGGATCCTGTTGAGAATGAGATAGTGGATTTGACTGGAGATTAGTAGATGGTTGGATGATGATAGCACTTGGCTAGGTTAGCTAGGCATCTCTTTTTGATTATATCGTGGGTCTGGTAGCCTTTTTGTTCATACCGACCCGATATCTTTTTGTATGGGTAGTAGTTGGTATTGTATAGTTTGGTATATATATATTGTATATATGATGTATGATGTATGATGTATGTACATAAACAGTGATCATTGTATATATGTAAAAGTCCTCTTTTGGAGGCACTTTTCCTTTATCGTTTATGTATGGCTATTATTGTTTATGGCCTTGATTTATATGTGTATAAAAGCCATTCTTATGAGGCAACCAATGTTTATTTTATTTTATTCTATATTATTTCTTATTATTACAATTTAAAAAAAAAATAATAAATAAATAAATATTATACATATTAACTTATGTTTTCAATTTATATTTAGGATGCCGCCACGTACGAGATTGCCTATCTCAGAAATCCGAAAAGAGATACCAGAGGTAGAAATACCTATTCACCTGTCACGAATTGAAAATGACTTTCGAAAACATAATCCACCTATGTTTAATGGAACGGGTGATCCAATGGATGCTGAAAAGTGGATTCGTGCTTTGGAACGAATCTTTAATTTTATGGCTTGCACCGATGAAGAAAGATTATCTTGTGCTCAATTTCAGCTGACAGATGATGCAGACTATTGGTGGGAGTCTGTACGTAGAACAATGACGGAAGAACAATGGCAACAATTTTCTTGGGATGACTTTAAGGCTGAGATATATCAAAAGTATATTCCAGACTGTTTTAGAGAGAAGAAGGAGTCAGAATTTTGGAATCTTCGGCAAGGAAGATCTACTATCACAGAGTATGATAGAAATTTTAACCAACTGTCAAGGTATGCCCCACATCTCGTGGACACTGATAAGAAGAAAGCAAATAAGTTTCGAAAGGGCTTGAGACCAGAAATTGGAATGACCCTAGCAGGTCAGGATGAGATGACGTATGCACAAACTTTGAGTAGGGCTCTGAACATAGAATCCATAATGCCAGCGGATCGAGTACCACAACAGTCACTACAACAAACTCAAGACCCAAAAGGAAAAAGGAAATGGGAGGATAACAGTAGAGGAAATTTCCAAGGAAGAAGACAGCCATGGCAGGGAAACAATCAAAATAACCAGTTTAATCAACAAAGAAACAACGGGCCATGCCCAAGATGCCATAGGTACCACCCAGGCAGATGTATGGCGGGAAATGATGGATGCTTTATCTGTGGAAAGCCAGGACATATGGCTAGGGATTGTCGCAATAATATTAGAAACAATAGACCTCCTCAGCGACCAAATCAGGGAAACAACCCTAGGCCGAATCAAGGAAACAACTTTAGGCCACAACAAGGGGGAAATCCCAGGCCTAATCAAGGTAGCAACCCTAAACCAAACCAAGGAAGAAATTTTGCACCAAACCAGGGACAGCGCGGCCAGCAACAAGCTAGAGTTTATGCACTGAGCCAGCAGCAAGCTGCACAAAATCCAGAAAACCTAGCAGGTATGATTAACTTGCTTGATATACCTGTACTAGCATTGTTCGATACAGGGGCAACACACTCCTTCATTTCGCAAGAAACATGTGAACAATTGAACTTAAGACAAGATGAAGTTGTTAATGCTTTAGAAGTTAGCATTCCCTCAGGAAAAACTTTGATAGCAGATAAGATGTGCTTGAACATAGAGCTTGATATAAGTGACAAGAAATTTAAAATAGACTTGCATGTTATCAAGATGAAGGATTTTGACCTAATTCTGGGAATGGATTGGTTAACCACGGTATATGCAACAATATGCTGCCATGAGAGGGAAGTTATTTTTAAGAAACCAGGAGAAGAAGAAGTTAAATTTTTCGGAGCAAGGATAGGTACAAAGGTACCAATCATTTCAGCACTCAAAACTGCAAAGTTGTTGAAAAAGGGAACTTGTCAGGTCTTCATAGTAAACCTAACAGGAAAGGAAAATGACAACATAATGATAGATCAAGTTCCTATTGTTCGGGAATTTAAGGATGTATTTCCACAAGATCTACCAGGAGTGCCACCGGATAGGCAAGTTGAATTCACAATTGATTTGGAGCCGGGAGCTGCACCAACTTCCAAAGCACCATATAGAATGGCTCCCAAAGAATTGCAAGAATTAAAGGTGCAATTACAAGAACTACTGGACTTGGGTTTCATACAACCTAGTGTTTCGCCTTGGGGAGCACCTATATTGTTTGTTAAGAAGAAGGATGGGACGTTGCGGATGTGTATCGATTACAGAGAACTAAATAAATTAACCATAAAGAATAGATACCCTCTTCCAAGGATAGATGACTTATTTGATCAGCTCAAGGGGGCACGTGTGTTTTCGAAAATTGATCTACGATCTGGATACCATCAACTTAAGGTTCGAAAGAAGGATATTCCAAAAACTGCATTTCGGACACGTTATGGACACTATGAATTCATAGTAATGCCATTTGGGTTAACAAACGCACCGGCAGTTTTTATGGATTTGATGAACCGAATATTCCATCCATATTTGGATAATTTTGTCCTTGTGTTTATAGACGATATTCTTATATATTCCAAGAATGAAGATGAACATAAAGAGCATCTGCGAATAGTGTTGGAAACACTACGAAAAGAAAAGTTATATGCCAAATTCAGCAAGTGTGAATTCTGGCTTGAAGAAGTAATGTTTCTTGGTCATATTGTGTCAGCACAAGGGATTAAGGTAGATCCTGCCAAGATTGAAGCAGTAAGCAACTGGAAGTCACCTACCAGTGCACATGAGATAAGGAGTTTCTTAGGATTGGCTGGCTACTATAGGAGATTTATTGAAGGATTTTCTAAAATAGCAAGACCAATGACCCAAATGTTGAAAAAGAAGATCAAATTCACTTGGTCTGAAGAATGTGAGAAAAGTTTTCAGACACTCAAAGAAAAGTTAACCACCGCACCGGTACTAGCTATACCGGAAGGAAATGAGGGATTTGTCATCTTCACTGATGCATCCTTACAAGGTTTAGGTTGTGTTCTCATGCAAAATGGGAAAGTCATTGCTTATGTATCTCGTCAACTAAGACCACACGAGTTGAATTATCCTACACATGACCTTGAGCTAGCAGCAGTAGTGCATGCTTTAAAAATTTGGAGGCACTATCTGTATGGTGTGAAGAGTGAGATTTACACAGATCATAAAAGCCTTAAGTATTTCTTTGAACAAAAGGACTTGAACATGAGACAAAGAAGGTGGTTAGAGTTGGTGAAGGATTATGATTGTACGATTCAATACCACCCTGGAAAGGCCAACGTAGTTGCAGATGCCCTCAGTCGAAAGTCCAAGGCAAATTTGGGATGTTTCTTAACCCAACAAGAGAAACTCATGCAAGAATTTGAGAATTTAAGAATAGAGTTGGTACGACCACCAAGCTCTACAAAAAGTTACATAGCTGCTTTAACAGCTAAACCAGATTTAAGAGAAAGAATTGTAGAAGCACAGAAGAAAGATGGTTTCTTAGAGAAGATGCGCTTACAAGCAAGATCAGATGATCCTAAAGGTTTTGCTGAGGCAAGTGATCACGCTCTTATGTTTGAAAGAAGAATTTGTGTGCCCTACGATCAAGAGATAAAGAATGAGATAATGAGTGAAGCTCATGATACTCCTTATACAGCACATCCTGGGAGTACAAAAATGTATCGAGATCTGAAGAGAAATTTCTGGTGGAGAAATATGAAAAGAGAAATAGCCTCATTCGTGGAACGTTGTCTGTCATGCCAGCAAGTGAAAGCAATACACCAAAGACCATCAGGACTTTTACAACCATTAGAGATTCCCGAATGGAAGTGGGACCACATCAACATGGACTTTGTTGTTGGTTTACCAAAAACAGCACGTGGGAACACCGCTATCTGGGTTATTGTTGATCGACTAACCAAATCAGCACATTTTCTTCCTATGCGAATGACCTTAGGACTGGACAAGTTAGCACAATTGTATGTTAAGGAGATTGTCAGATTGCATGGGATACCTGTGTCTATCACATCTGATCGTGATACAAGATTCACATCTAGATTCTGGAAAAGCTTGCAAGATGCTATGGGCACTAAATTGAATTTCAGCACAGCTTTCCATCCTCAAACTGATGGGCAGTCAGAGAGAACCATACAAACACTTGAGGATATGCTTCGAGGAGTAGTAATTGATGGAGGAGGAAGCTGGGAGAATATTCTACCTTTAGTAGAATTTGCCTATAACAATAGTTATCAGACTTCAATAGGGATGGCACCATATGAAGCCCTGTATGGCCGAAAATGTAGATCACCACTTTACTGGGATGAAGTGGGAGAGAGAAAAATGTTGGGCCCAGAGATTGTTCAGGCGACGGTGGAAATAATCGATAAAATAAGGAAAAGAATAGTTGAGGCCCAGGACAGACAAAAGGCTTATGCAAACAAACGTCGTACTGACTTGCATTTTGATGTTGGAGATAAAGTATTCTTGAAGATATCTCCGACAAAGGGAGTTGTAAGATTCGGCAAAAGAAGCAAATTAAGGCCAAGGTATATAGGACCCTTTGAAATTCTTGAGAGGATTGGAGAAGTTGCTTATAGATTGACATTACCGCCAAGTCTAGAAGGGGTACATGACGTGTTTCATGTATCTATGTTAAGAAAATATGTGTTTGATCCTAAACATGTAATTAAACATCATGAAGTGGTCCTAAGCGAGGATTTGACCTATGAAGAAAAACCAATAGCTATACTTGACCGGAAGGTGCAAGTATTGAGAAATAAACAGATACAACTGGTGAAAGTTTTGTGGAGCAACCATGAAAGCGAGGAAGCTACATGGGAGCTAAAAGATAAGATCCAGGAGCAATACCCTGACTTGCCATTTAGAGGTATGTCAAATTTCGGGACGAAATTTATTTTAAGGGGGGTAGAATGTAATAACCCGAGACTTTCTCATAATTATTATTTAGAAATCTGAAATACCTGCTCGAAAATAGTCATATTAAGACCTAATGATAATCCTATATTAGAATCCTATCTAAATAAATCAAAATTTATTTAAGGCAAATATTATTATTTAGTAATTGTACTATTATAAATTGGTAGCAAATTAATTAAATTTATACAAGTATATATTATTAGTGGTCGTAGGTGAATTTGTAATATCAAATTTTAATTTACTTGATAACACTCGATAGAATTAGTTGGACGTGATGAAATCTAAAATTTTGCTTCTAGTATTAGAAATATTGAATTTAAAAAAAAATAAATTATTTTCATGTTTTTAAAATGTTTCTGGATCTCGTTTATTTAGGTTAGATTTAAATTTTCTTTGTTCATTTATTTTAAGTTGGAAGTCTTTGTATATGAAAAAAAATATATATATTATTAAATAAAAAAAAAAATTTAAAAAAAAAATTTAATTAAAAGATTACTATGATTGTTCCCTTCTTCTCCATTAGTTACACGTAGCTTGAATTTTTCATTCCAACCAAGTCAGCATTACACATGTCCTTTTATCTGTTAATTTAATCTCATGAATAAGCCTGTGTTTTAACATAAGAACATATACTTTAACTATTACACTACTCCAAGCTCTTCTACTGAAAATCAAAAGTCATATCAAACCCATAAACTCAATTAGGATTCAGCTGCTTAGTTCTTTAGATTATAGGGCTACAGCAACTCACTTCTCTTGGTAAGCCTATTTCTAGTTCAAATATCTGTATTTGCTGTGTACAATTATATACCATTAATCTGAACATATTTCCAAAATTTAATTTACTAAAAACCATGAATTCATATCACTATAATTCATCAACTCATGCTTCATAATGCATCAATATCACCACCAAAATAAGAACCACCTTCAATTAGATTTCCGAGACCAATTTCTACATATCATATTCCAAGCAAATATCTTCTCACCAACACATATACCCGGTTTTGCATGTAGAAACTAAAATTATAGAACTTCAGATAGATAAATGGATATTAAGAAAATAAATAGAACTGGAGATAGAGAAGTCGGTGGGTTGAGTCGTAGCAGGGGAGGGCATCATCGGCTGGGCTCGATCTCGGCGACGTTTGTCTGAGTCGGGGCAGAGGTTGTGCTTACTGACCGGAGTTGATCTGAGATGGCGTCGAGTCGTCGAAAGACTTGCGCCGGAGTTAAATCACTTCAGGGCTGCAGTCGTCGATTGGTGTTCAATTGTGTTGAACTCCTTCATAACTGGAGCGTCGATCTAGGTTGCTGCAAGTGCGGCTGCAGGTCGGGGGTGTGGTCCTCACGTCGTCGGCGGGCAGCGGTGAGCTCGCCGATGTCGGAGAAAGAAAAAAGAAGGGGAGGAAGAATTAGGGATTTTGGGAGTGAATTTGGGAGGAAGAATTAGGGATTTTGGGAGTGAATTTGGGGATTTCTATTTTGTTCCTCATTGCTAGTCGAGAGAGAGAGAGAGAGAGAGAGAGAATGAGAGCAGAGATGAAAATGAATTTGGGGATCTTGTTTTTCAATTGATTCTTACGTGATTTTAGGGGAGAAGGAGAGAGGGAGTTAGGAATGAAAAGGGGGACTTTGATTTCATTTCTATTCCAGGCGTGAATTTAGAAAAGGGAATGGAAGGGTTTTATTATAATTAAATTATTTACTTTTGGACCCTTTCTCACTAATTTCTAGAAATTGGAAAATGGCCCCAGTAAGTTTAATTACTTTAGAATTTGGTCAATAAATCCTTCTTAAATATAGAATTTAAGCTATAAAGTTTTATCTAATTTTTTCCCATTTAACCAAGAATTCATAAATTAATTATTTAGGAATATAAATCTTTTATTTTTAGATATATTAAAATTATATATATATGTATATACACACATATACACTATCGCATATTTTAATCTCTTTAGAGGATTTGTACTTAAGTAATAGATTATTTTAATTTAACTTAAGCTCATAGAGTTTATTGAAATTTTCTATTTAGTCAGGACTAATAAAATATTTATTTGGGAACATAAATCGAGTTATTAAAATTATAATTGGCCTAAATAATTTATTTGAATTTATATTGATATTAGGTGCGGCCCAATTAGGACCCTTGTCCACTCTGTGATTCCCTGCTCAAATATTACGCGCTCATTATTATCAGGTGGGTTATATTTTTCTCAAATTATGTTCAGCTAATAAGCTCAACTGTTTATCAACTGTGAAAAAGCATGAATATTTGTATCAAAATGTTTTATCTCACTGTTCGCGTTCGCCAGTATCCTACGAAAATATTGAGTGCTTAACTAGACTCGAGTTCGGATCCTTTAAGCTTTGGGACCGTATACACTATCCTTTATTAGACACTGTAGGCTGGAGGACGTGTATATAAGTTAAGACACTGTAGGAAGGGACAGTTGAGTTAGAGAGTGCAAGTAAGATTAAAAGAAGCTTTGTATACATGGAATGTTTTTTTTTAGTGTTGAAACCTTTCCATTGTTATACTTGTGTGGATACAATATTCATATTTATAAAATGATTATGAACTGTTTATCAAAATTTACCCACTGGGTACACTAGTACTCAGCCCAAATCTTTTCTAAATAATTTTTCAGGTTGAGTGGCAGGCTGAAAGATGACAGAGCTGAGACACTGGCTGTCTTTTTGTTGATATTTACTTGCTCATTTTGTGTTGTTTAAGAGATCCTAGATATTCTAAAACAAGAAAGTAGCAGTAAATATTTTGTCTAAGTTTAATAAAGATGCTCTACGCTTGTTCCGTTTACTCTGATATTGTTTGTCTTCAGTTGTTTGAATCATAATATGATTTGTGTTGTTATTGAGATTTGCCTAGTTGGCGGGATAAGTTCCCTTTGATGATTGATAATTTATTCAAGTTCTTTCTAAACGCCTTAGTGCGTGGTTCTATTACAGTTATAGAGGTTATGCTGCCTAAGTGTTTGGGGCACTAACCCTATTTCTTTGATTATTTTTATACCACAACCCCTTTCCCCTTCCCCTAGTAGCGCACCGATCCCTTGTCACTACTCTTCCGGGATCGGGGCGTTACACAAGAGGGCTAAAAGAATTATGATGCATGAGTTGGATGGTAGTTTTAAGGCTAAATTTGCAAACATAGGGGCCTATGCTGCAAAGATCAAAGAAGAAAACCCTGGAACAACTGTTGAATTGGAAATATGTGAAGAATCTTTGAGGAATGAAGGCAAGTTTGTGTTCAAAAGAATTTTTTTTTGCTTTGATGCTTTGAATAGAGGTTGGAGAGCAGGTTGCAGGCCAATCATAGGCCTAGATGGTGCTCATCTTAAGGGTATTATTAGCGGTCAGGTGTTGGCTGCTATTGGACAAGATGGGAATGACCAACTCTACCCAGTTGCATGGGCTGTCATTGGAACAGAGAATAAGGATAACTGGGGCTGGTTTTTGAAAATCTTGATTAAGGAACTTCAAATTGAGGATGGAGGAAGGAGTCTAACCATAGTGTCTGATATGCAAAAGGTTAGTGCCATTAATTTTGTTTAAATATTTTATCATGCAGCTTCTAATTATTCAATTTGATGCAGGGTTTGGTACATGCAGTGTCTGATATACTGCCTCATGTTGAGCACAGATATTGTGCTAGACACGTATATGCCAATTGGAGCAAAAAGTGGCGTGGAGAGGAATTGAAGAAGAGATTTTGGTGTTGTGCTTGGAGCAGTTTTAAAGAAGAGTTTGATGATAATTTGAAAATGTTAGGGGATATTAGCAAGAAAGCAGCTGAAGACTTTGTGGCATATAATCCAGGTACATTTTGTAGGGCTTTTTACAGTTTTAGAAGTAAGTCTCATATGGTTGACAATAATATCACCGAGAGCTTTAATTCAAGTATAGTAGATGCTAGATATAAACCTATTGTGTCGATGCTTGATGAAATGAGGCTTAGTGCCATGAAGAGGTTGGCAACTAATAAGTTATTGTCTGATACCTGGATAATGGATTGGAGTCCAGCTTGTTTAAAATCATACCAATCAAATTTGGAGCTTGCATTTGGGTGTAGAGTGATGTTTAATGGAGATAATGGATATGAGATTGGGGATGGGAATGATAGGCATAAAGTGTTTCTGGATAGGTGTATTTGTACGTGCAGGTTATGGGAACTCACTGGCATTCCATGCTCACATACAATTTGTGCCATTAAACATGCCAAGCAAGACCCCAAAGCATTTATCTCAAATTGGTATCACAAGTTAACATATATGGCATCATATGAGCATGTAATTGAACCAATGGCAGGAAAATTGTTGGGGAGTTATAATGGTTTTGAAAAAGTAGAGCCACCACCCATAGTTAAATCAGCAGGAAGGCCAAGAAAGAATAGGATTAGAGCAGTTAATGAAAATAGGAGAGGGAATACTAGTGGGGTACTTGGTAAGAAAGGAGTTGTGATGAGTTGCTCAATTTGTCATGGAATAGGACACAATCGTGCTAGATGCCCTAACAAGAACTCACAGGTATCATAATGTACTCAGTTAAACACCATCTATGTTTTAGTGTTCTGACTTACTTTGCAATTTGTTTTAACACTATCTGTTTTGTAGAGTTCATGCATGTCCTCTGCTAGTACTCAAAAAACTCGCCCAAAATCTACCAAGAAGAAATCATTTGGGACTGCAAGCGAGTCTCTATCTCAAGTATCATCTGCAAATCCAAGTGCATCCATGTGCCAGCCATCATCTGCTCAGTCATCTGGAGCTGCAAAAGGCATCAAGAAGAATAAAAGAACCACTGGCCTTGGAATCCTTATTGATGAAAATTCTGGAAATATGATACTTAATGTGAGTATTTTTCTTAAGCTTGGAATTCTTTTCTAAACATACTTGATTTTCACTTGCTTCTTTCATTAACTGTAATGATTTTTTTTTCTCAATTTAAATGTAGCCTGGCTTCCCTTCTGAAAGATTGGTGTTACAAAATGATCCTATTGCTAGCCAAGCTCTGAGCTCAGATCCGGATGTTAATGTGAGGTACCCGATTCCTAATGAGAAGGAGATTAGACAAACAATGCAGTCTTCAAGAGTTCTAATGAGCAATGGCAATAGACAAATTGCTTTCACTGGGGATGGATCAAATTCAATTGCTCCTGATCAACTTCCTTTCAAACCACCAGGCTTGAAATGGAAAGGAAAGAGATCAATCACTGCAACACAACTTCAAAATGAAAGGGATAAGAAGAGGGCTAAGAAAGGGGACACTAACAAGTCTTAGCTTGATGTAGCCTGACCTTTTGTTTATCTTTTGTACATCTTTTGTAGCTTGAAAAACAAGTTAACACTTAGCATGGGCTTTGATTGTTCTTTTGTACATCTTCTTCCTACTTAGGCTGCCTCTTTTGTGGCATATGTGGAAAACATTGATGCTGGCAGTCTATATTTTGAATGAAATTAAATGCTTGTGTTATTATGACTACATCTAATGTTCATTGTGAGTATTCATTACATGTTTTTTGCATGATCCATTACATCTAGCAGAAGCAAAAGTTGCTGAAATATAGCTTATTGCATATGTGTAGATGTTCATGCTAACAGTAATCCTGAAAAATTGTGAACAATATATATATTAGTGTTTTTCATGAAATGAAATGAAATCCCCAAATTTGCACTTCAATTTGGGGTTTTTTAACCTAAAATAACACATTTAACGCCGTTAATAACGGTGTTAACGGCAAATAGTTTGAGGATTAACGGCAGGATGAGTTTGATACATTTTAAAAAGTTTAGGGACTCATTTGGCCCGAAATTTTGTTCCAGGACCAAAGTGAGATTTCAGACATAATTGTAGGACTAAATTGAACCTTAACCCAAAATTAAATTTCATGAAGTGCTATTAATTCCTAGTTGTCATAAATAAAACAATCGGATAGGCCCACATAGAGCGTATTCAATTTCATGAACATAAGATTATATACTCTGGATCAGAACATAGGATTATTATGACGATTCAAGCATGAATCACTTATCAACTCCTTATGCAATTAATTCATGCATTAAATTTACTAGATTGATCTATCAAGCACATATTAAAAAACATGAATGCTATAGTTGAGAAGATCGAATTGAGAAACTCACCAGGTGATGCATCAATATCAGCAGTCATAGGAAGTGCTATTTTCCGAAGTAACTCCCATCCCTCATCTTCGCTCAGAAAATCGAGCTTGTGAAGATGACGATCTTCATAAGCAACATTCTCTCTACGAGTGGTGAGCAGGATCTTACAATTAAGAGGAAAAGCTTTCTTCAAGATGCTCCAATGATCATTTTCCCATATGTCATCTATCACAATTAGGAATTTCTTCTGCTCCATAGCATTGTATATTCCAACTACCAGTTCAGCTAGTCCCATGTTGTCAGGATTGGCCTTGCTATCTAATTGCTTAAAGATGTCTCTGAAAATAGTCTCCGCTTGAAACTGTTGTGTCAAGCAAACCCAAACACGAGCATTTTCGAAGCATCGTCGGACATCTTGGTGGTTGTAAATTTTTTTAGCAAGAGTAGTCTTTCCAAGACCACCCATCCCACAAATCGAGATCACTCTATGTGTTGGCTCAACCTTCACCATTGACACCAGATCTTCAATATCCTTCTCCATACCCACGAAATTTGGTTCGTTGTCGTGTGCAAAACTAAGCCTCAGCAGACGCTGCCGCTCTTCATGGATGGATGAGGCTTCTCCTCCGTTGATTGACTGTAATTTGTCGGTGAGAGTGGCGAGGCGGGATCTTATGTCACCGATCTCATTCCCAACTTGGTGGACAGTATAGCACTCGCACAATACGCCAACAACCCTTTGAAGTTTTTTCTTGAGGGTTTTACCTTCTTTCTTGGACTCAACTTCCACTGCATATGTTTCCAGCACATCCTCTGCTTTCAAAGCCAGCTCTCTGAGTTCGTCGATGCAATTCTGTAAGCTACGAGAATCACTGGATCTTTTGCTGTCAGCATCCATCAACAAACCATGTATGGTTCTCAGATCTCTCTCCACTTTCTTCACTTCATCGGTCACTCCTGATAGAAACTTCACTTCATCAACCAAAACATCACGAAGGGTTTCGAGTAAAACATTTGCCAAAGAATCCACCATTTTCGATTTTTTTTTTTTCTGAGAAATTATTGCTTAATTTGTTTAAGTTGTATTTATTTATTTTCGTCTCAGCTCCTAACAGCTCAGAAGCAATTTGAATTATTAAAATATTGAAGACAGGTCAGAAGCAGGTGTTCCTCAGAGCACCTCCAACAATTAAAAATATCTTGGCAATTCACATATTTCTGCTTTTGAGGTATTTACTATTGTGAGGTGAGCAAGTTTGGTGAGAAAGCATGGTGGGAGAAGTCCTGCAGCTTGCTGGGTATTTTATAGAAAAGGAGAGTGGGAGAGAGAGAGCGTGAGTTACACAGATTGTGGAGAGAGAGCCGTGCATGTCACTTGCCTAGTTGCGTATGGGGGAAAGTGAGCGCGGGCCCATGTCTGCTGTTGCCCCTACTCCCTTACTTTATTTATTTTTTTAATTTTACTTTTGTTTCTTCTCGGTATTTGATTCCCTTTATGTAACTTTTATTATTATATTTTAGATACAATTGTGTATGAGTTTGTGTGTGTAATATATATATATATATATATATATATATGTTATGTAGTGTGCGTCTGTATGAGTTTGTGTTTAAGTCTTTTTCTATCTATTTGCATTGTATGAAATTATTATTTTATGAAATTATATTATAAATTAAATTATCTCTCTCTCTATATATATTAATTAAAATATTATGAATAATATTTAGTACTATATAAATAAATTATAAAATAAATGACTATATATATAATATGGAATGATTGGATAGTGGGACCCATAAAAAGTTACTTTTGAGATAGTATTGTTGGGGAGGAATATGTTTAAAGGAAGTAAGTATTTAACTTTTGAGGTGGCGCTGATGTGGCAACAAAATACCTGAAAATGAGGAAGGACCACTGGAGATGCTCTCATATTACCACAACCACTTAATTCTTACGGTGAATACAAACCCCTGCCTCACTTGTCATTATATGCTCAGAAGACCTTCCTCTGTGACTTTTCAAAGTCTACGATTGCTAAATTGATGGAGGGAAATCGATTGGGGCCTGGCTGCCCCCTTGAAATTTTGAAAAAAAAAAAAAAAATCAAAGGGAATTTTTGTAATTAAATTTCTAAAATTTCTTTGAAAATTAGAAAATTAAAAAAAAATGTGAGAAGGCTTACATTTTATGATTTAAAATCAATAAGACATACGGATCAAGAACTGAATTCAAACACAAGCAAAAATCCATAAAATTATAAATGTGTATCATTAAAAACTTGAATCTTCACCTCTAATACGCAAGTTTTTGTCATAAATTATTAGTTGTTCGCTTTACAGAGCTAGGCCACATACACTTGCAAATATATTCAGTTTATCTCTTTTTTTAATTATTTAATTAATTATATTTTATAATTAGATCACTTTTTTTACTATGCGAATTATTAGAATATTGTTATTAATAATTTGACCAAGCATTCGTACTTCTTGTTAGATTTTAGGAAATTAGATTGAGTAATGATTAATTATTCTATTTTTTATTATTTATATTCTATCAGGACATTTTATTGTATATCCCACCAAATTAAACAAACCCAAATGTCTACGATTCTCATAAATACAAAATATGTTATAACAGCATGATTAAGAACAGGAATAATAAGAATAGAGGAAGTTTGTACCTTAATCATGATTATGTTAGATCACTAATATGCAAGTTTTCTTCAAAAATCACAAGGTCTATTTTCCTTCCACATACTCAACATTCACCAAAAATACAAGTACATGAATTTAATCCCTACATGTTCCGTGATCATAAAATCTATTAAATAATGTGAATCAAAACATTTGATGCCAAATGAAGGTCACTCAAACAACATCGTAGACAATGAAGTAGGAATAAAAAACTTGAACAAAACATAAACATAGATTAAACCATAGATGAGAACAAGATTCACAATCTTTTCCACATCCTAGAGCCCTAGGGCTCTAGCCAACCATATTTACAATCAAAGCAAGAACAAAGAGGAAAATAACATAAACCATCCTAAATACATAAGTATAAGAAAGTGAAAGAGAAGATAAACCCAATGGAGATGACTCTTCTTCAATCCCTTGGCTTGAGTATTCAAGATGGATGAATGCACTTGCTTCTTCTTCTTCTTCCTTCTTGTTCTCTCAAAAATCTCCTAAGTGTTGTGTGTGTTAAAAGTGTGAGAAGTGATCATCTTCTCCCAAAAATCGTGTAGTAATAGGAAGCTAATAATTGAGTGTAGAGGCGCCCACGGTTCCGGTTCCGACCGGTTTCGGTTTGTAACCGCCAGTTACACGATTTCGAATGGCCGGAACCGGAACCGCACCATGCTCTGGCGGTTCCCGATTACGGTTTTGTAACCAGAACCACCGGTTTGGAGCAACGGCGGTTAGCGCCGGTTAACGGTGGTTACCAGGTTAACCGTCGATTTCCTGTTTTTTTTTATTCGAACTCGAACGGACGATTGGACGAACGACTAAGTACTAAATCGAGAAAATTATTAATTAACAAGTTAAAAACTAAGAAGTATGACAAAACACAAGTTTATTTGAATTTTGATATTATTATATAACTTTATAATTTATATCTTACAATTTACAAGTTACAACTTTACAACTTACAACTTACAAGAATATTGAGAAATGAAAATACAATTTAATTTATCAAATTACAAATTATAAATTAATCAAACTATAAAAATATGAAATTACAATTTACAAGTTACAATTTAACACTAAATTACAATTTACAAACTAGAATTAACATTTAACAATTTGACTAATTTATGGGGGGAAAAGAAATAATTCAAATTTGGGCTTGCACTTCAGATAAATGATGCACTAATTTTTACGCACTAATCTGCAACTAACACAGGACAATGCAATATAGTAGTGAATCGAGTATCGTATCCACAGGGACTGAATATTTGACAATACTGAGTACTAAGCTAACAACTCTCTATTATCCAGGCTACCAATTTATAGGTTTACTAAAACTATGCATGAATTTAAATTAAATAAGAGAAAATAAACAAACTTCAAAAGACACAAATAAATCAATTAAACAAATAATCAAACTCAATCAATTAATGAAATATTAATCCTAGGGAATGCAATACACACGTATCATCTATGTTTTAATCCAATCCTAATAATTCCCAATTTTAATCTGATTATTGGTGATGAACCAGAAATATATTTACCTATCTCTGCCACGTCTCAAGGTAAAAGCAGATTAATAAATTACCTATCACTTTCGTCTCTAGGTTAATTTATTAACTCCCGATAGATCAACAGATTTAATCCCCTACAGATTTCATGAAACATGTATCAAAATATTCAATTAATCCCACTAATTAATTATCTCCGCCAGGACTCAAATTAACTAGCTAGCATGCAATTAATTATGATCCGTAATCAAGTATGAAATAACAGCACTTGAACAATTGAACATAATAATCCGAAGGGAAGAATAACAGAATTAAATTAATAACATAGCATCCACATGTACGCAAACTCTAGAATTAATATGCGTTTAGCCGCTCATGGCAAAATAGAAATCTAATAAAATATGAATTACAAAAGTCATGACGAAATTAAATTAAAAACATGAAACACTTATGCCGGATGTTTAAATCTTCAATCTCCATCTTCCTTCTGTCTTCACAGCACTTCTCTGCTTCAATATAGGGTGAAAAGTTCTCCCAAAAATCGTGCAAAGCAGAGCCTTTTATAGGTGAGGAATATAGAGTCCAAGTAAGGAAAGAAGTCCAATTTTTCGAAAACAGGTGGCACGGTCCGTGCCGTGGGCAGCACGGCCTGTGCCAGGAGTCAAAAGACGCGTTCCGAGTTACGTCATGGGCACGGTCCGTGCCGTGCGACGGCACGGTCCATGCCGTAGCTATCGAGATTTTTCTCTTTGATGTTTCATGGCACGGTCCGTGCTGTCCGACGGCACGGTCTGTGCCAGCGTGCATGCCTCCGACACGCTCCACCGTTTTGCTCCATTCTCGCTCGTTTCTTATCCGATTGACCCGATTCAAGTTGCAAAATGACCCCAACTCGATTCTCTATCTTTCTAGCTTATTTACCAACTGAATTGGATCTTCAAAGTATCCTCTTATTTAGCTTGAACTTCAATAAAAATAGCAAAACATGACATTACACAAGGAAAACCGAAACTACCATAAAACCTCAACTTAAACATGCATTAATCTTCAAATATGATCCACATAAACACTCAAATGCATGTAAAAGCCATGTTTATCAATCCCCCAAACTTGAACCATTGTTCGTCCTCGAACAATGAGAAGAACATTAAGAAAATATAAACATGGAGGAGAAGAAGTAAACTCGATCATAAATGCTTCATGAACATACTCAAAATAATTTTAATTGCATAAATTCAACATCCATCAACTCATCCAAATCTTAGCACAATTAATATCCATAAACAAAGCATGAACCTTACCGATATGTGTATCGCTCATCTCACAAGTGTATCAAATAACGCTTATCGAATCAAATGCAATACAAAAGTGTTATCCATAGGCTTGCCAATCGTCTAAAGCACCCATGCTCTCTTGAAGATGTCGAACGGATGATCAGCAGCATAATTTGGAGGCGGAGAAAGGGACACAAGTGGCGCCACCTTTGGAACTATAGTTGGTGCGCATACGGCTGTAGTGCTCTCTGTCTTTCCATACACCACTTGAATGGCATTGCAGTGCGCATTCGGGTTAACTTTAGTGTGGCTTGAAAACTGTCCCGGATTGTGTTGAGTTGCCACTTGGTTTGCTAGTTGGCTCACTTGGACTTCTAGCATATTCACTTGCTTCGATAAACCGCTCACGGTCCCTTCAATTTGCGTAATCTTTGTGCCGGTGGCCCTGATGAATGTGTTTTGATTAGAAATCAACTGTGCCACCATGTCTTTCAGTGATGGCTTCTTTGGCTCAGCGGGGGCTGCAGCAGGAGCAATAAGACCCGAAGGTTGCAAGGCATTGTTGGGATTTGCATAGGAAAAGTTCGGGTGATTCCTATTGCTTGGATGATATGCCGGATTGTTGTTGTGGAATCCCTGTGGTTCTTTGTTGTAAGTGCCCCTATTGAAGTTCCTCTGATTGACAAAATTCACATTTTCCACCGTAGAGAGCTCTGAACCTTGTTGTTGTATGGCATTCACTTCCATTTGTGCTCGCCGCTTCTCGAGCACTTGTTTCTTTAGTAGTTCAACTTCAGCCCTCAACTCATCCACGCCAACATCGGCCACTGCAGTAGCTACTGGCCTTGTTTCTCGTCTCTCTATCAACTACTGATAACTGGTAGCCGCCATCTCCTCAATAATCCACAGTGCTTCAGCTGCAGTGCGATTTACCAAACATCCTCCAGCTGAGGCGTCCATCAATCTCTTTGTATTGATCGTCAAGCCACTGTAGAAGTGTGTGACTTGTTGATCTGTGTTGAATCCATGTTGTGGACAAGACCGCAGCAAATCTCTGTATCTCTCCCAGGCCTCATAAATGGACTCATCCCCCATCTGAGTGAAGAAATGAGTGATGTCCGCAATGATCTTCTTCGTCTTTGATGGAGGAAAGTACTTGGCAAGGAACGACTGGCACATCTGGTCCCATATAGTAATGGACGCCTTGTCCATGCTTTTGAACCATTCCTTGGCTCGATCCTTCAGAGAAAAGACGAACATCCTCATGCGAATGATGTCGTCATTGACACCGTTCATCTTGATGGTGTCGCATATATTCAAAAATGCATCCAGATGAGCATTTGGATTCTTCGTAGCCCGTCCGCCAAACTGCTGTGTAGCCACCATGTTGATCAAAGCAGGATGGAGTTCAAAGTTATTTACGGCGATGCCGCCACCCCATCCGGTACCCAAGTATCTGTCAGTCGGTGCCCGATACAGCTGATTTAGAGGTGATGCTTCCGGTTCGGGCTCCGTCTGTTGAGCAAGCCTTAGTTCCATCTCTCGCAGACGTCTGGCCAGTGCTTCCATGTTATTGTTCTCATTGTTAGCTGCCATCTCCTTCTTTTGCAATCTGCGCTCCTTGTTCCTCTGTCTATGAGCTCGATTAGGGGAATTAGGAACAGGGTCTACGTGTGGCTGTGTAGACCTTGTTTTCATACACTACCTGAAGTAATAAATCCTTGTCAGTAATAATATCAGTATATAAATCAAAATCAGTCCCCGGCAACGGCGCCAAAAAGTTGATGCACTAATTTTTATGCACTAATCTACAACTAACACAAGACAATATGCAACTAACACAAGACAATGCAATATAGTAGTGAATCGAGTATCGTATCCACAGGGACTGAATATTTGACAATACTGAGTACTAAGCTAACAACTCTCTATTATCCAGGCTACCAATTTATGGGTTTACTAAAACTATGCATGAATTTAAATTAAATAAGAGAAAATAAACAAACTTCAAAAGACACAAATAAATCAATTAAACAAATAATCAAACTCAATCAATTAATGAAATATTAATCCTAGGGAATGCAATACACATGTATCATCTATGGTTTATGAACACAATAATCCGAAGGGAAGAATAACAGAATTAAATTAATAACATAACATCCACATGTACGCAAACCCTAGAATTAATATGCGTTTAGCCGCTCATGGCAAAATAGAAATCTAATAAAATATGAATTACAAAAGTCATGACGAAATTAAATTAAAAACATGAAACACTTATGCCGGATGTTTAAATCTTCAATCCCCATCTTCCTCCGTCTTCACAGCACTTCTCTGCTTCATATAGGGTGAAAAGTTCTCCCAAAAATCCTGCAAAGCAGCCTTTATAGGTGAGGAATATAGAGTCCAAGTAAGGAAAGAAGTCCAATTTTTCGGAAACAGGTGGCACGGTCCATGCCGGGCGTAAAAACACGCGTTTCGAGTTACGTCATGGGGCACGGTCCGTGCCGTACGACGGCACGGTCCGTGCCATAGCTACCGAGACTTTTCTCTTTGATGTTTCATGGCACGGTCCGTGCCTGCGTGCATGCCTCCGACACGCTCCACCGTTTTGCTCCGTTCTCGCTCGTTTCTTATCCGATTGACCCGATTCAAGTTGCAAAATGACCCCAACTCGATTCTTTATCTTTCTAGCTTATTTGGCAACTGAATTGGATCTTCAAAGTATCCTTTTCCTTAGCTTGAACTTCAATAAAAACAGCAAAACATTACATTGCACAAGGAAAACCGAAACTACCACAAAACCTCAACTTAAACATGCATTAATCTTCAAATATGATCCACATAAACACTCAAATGCATGTAAAAGCCATGTTTATCAATGAAGCTGCCTACGTATCCCTTACCTTGGAATCAAAGCCCTCATAGTTCATTTTACCTTTTTTCCTTGGCGAGTCTAGAATTCGAAGTCGTCGTCCCAATCATCCCCGGTTTGGCTCCCTCCTTCGGCTTCACTCTCCGAGCCAACTTCAATGAGCAGGCCATCCATCAAGTCATCCCAACGGTTCTCTTGCTCTCTTAAGTCAGCTTTGGACTCGTCCTTCAATATCATTTGAGCTTCGAGGTGATCCGGTGTCAAATTTGATCTCCGTTCGTCCAATATGTAACCGGATTCACTGAAAGCTTTCTCGACCGCAACCGTTGATGACTCTAAAATTTCCCTTGTCATAATTGCAAGCAAACGATATCGCTCTTGATTTCGGGACCACCACTTGAGAACATCAAAATTGTTGGGACCTGCATTTTCATCATCGAGGGGCACAATAGGGTCTTGCAAATACATATCTAATTCATTTTGACTACGCCTAATACTTTCTCTACTTTGGAAAAAAATTTAGAATTCTTGTAAAGCACTACCACGTGAAGATAAAGTATTTAATCCAAACGAAAAAGTACTACTAGAACTTGAAGAACGACTTGTTTGTCGTGTTATACTATCACCATATTTTATCTCATATTCTCTATAAAGTGAATGTATAGACTCATACATATCTGTTTTAATTTCTTCAGCAGGTGGCACATATATATTCATACCTCAGCCATCGGGATCGAATCCTATAAAACTCATAGTAGATAAAAATCTATAATACATATCAATCATCTCGTTAGTACCGCTGAGTTTAAAAGTAGGATCCAATATTTTTGCAACCAAAAAAATATTAGGCACATGATCAAAATATTTAAGCCATTTTTTTACCATGGCTAAAATCATCTCTTGCAAATCGGATTTATGACTACAAGAATTAAATTTTGCAGCAATTAAACAACAATGATACATAAATTTACAAACAATAGGGTAATACACATCGGATAAATCTTTTGTTGCATATTGAAAAATTTGTAAAAGCTCCATTAGTTCAATACAATCATTTCAATACGAAGATAATAAAATAAATGATTCAATATGTGTAGCAAAAAAAGAACATAATAATTCACGATATTCCAATGTTGCAGAAATCATTTCATAAGTAGAGTTCCACCTATTAGGTACATCTAAGTTAAAATTTTTAGCATGTACACCATTCTTCCTACAGAATTTTTCCCACCTACGTCTAACTCTAACCTTACTATGAATATAATCAATAGCATCACGAATAGGTTGAATTAAGTTATTTAATATTTTAAGTCCATCTTGAACACATAAATTTAAAATATGAGCAATACATCGAGTATGAAAATATTTACCATGCAATGTTGGATTACATGCTTGAATTAATTCTCTAATACCAGTTGTATTAGCACTCGCATTATCAAAACCAATAGAAAAATTTTTATGAAGCATTTTAAATTGATTGCAAATTTTAATGATAGCCTTAGCAATAATAGCAGCACTATGTTGACAGTTAAATCTCCGAAAAGCAATTAAACGTTTATTCAAATTCCATGAATAATCAATCCAATGCAATGTAACAGCAATATAATGACGACGGATAAATTTATCAGACCAAATATCAGAACAAATAGCAACCTTATAAGGAATTTTACTAACAATACTTTTCAATTTTGACTTATATCTTATATGAAATCTTTCAAGAGTCCTAGTCATGGTCATTCTAGATATTCAAGAGTCCTCAGGTTGTTGTTGAAGAGGAGACGTCGTATCAGTAGTATCAAAAATATGTACTCCAGAATGAGTACGACAACGATGGCGTGGATGATCGGAACCCTCAGCAACAGCTTTCCCTTTACCCTTATCAGCTCGGCTACCTCGGCTAGACATGATTATCAGTGGATGATAGGAAATGAGAAACTTGAGTGTTGAGAAATGAGAATTGAGAGAGAGACTAAGAGAGAGCTTGAGATTGAGAATTGAATTTGAGAGAGTAACTTCATAAGATTGTAAAAAAACTTGAATAAAAATGATATTGCTAGAATATAGAGAATTAGAGAATAGAGATAGAGATTGAGAGTTTGGTGTGAGTGAAAATGGTGGAAGAGATGGGGTATTTATAGGTGAGAATTGGGGAGTGGGGGGAAATTTTAAATTTTAAATTTGAATTTTTTGAAAAAAAAAACCGCCCGAACCGCCGGTTTGGAAGCACAAACCGCCGATTTATGCTTCCAAACCGGCGGTTCTACGTTAGCAATCCACGGCAGAGTGTTCCTAGCCATTGATCGAGATCACATGGATTGTGATCTTGACCGTTAAAAAAATAGTGCACAAACCGCCAGTTTAACCGGCGGTTCCGGTAGTTTGAGTTCCAAACCTCCGGTAAATTAGAACCAGACCACCATTTTTCGGTTGATGGTTACGGTTTGTAAACCGTAACCATCCGTACGGTCCCAAACCATGTACAAACCGTCAAACCGACGGTTACAAACAGTTGGTCCGATTTTTTTGGGCGCCTCTAATTGAGTGTAATAAAGTCAATTTGGAGTAAAAAATCAGATCCGTTTATCTGGAACGCGACCACAGGGGGTCGCGTTTCATGCTTGAGTTTCACCATGTAGTGGGACGCGATCTCGGGTAGTCGCGCTTCGGGGTCACGTTTCAGTCGAAAAAAAATGATGTCTCTGAAGGGCTGAAGCGCGGGCTTTTGGTCGCATTTGGGGGTTACGTTGTAGAGTGCATGGAGGCGCGACCCCAGACCAATCGCGTTTAACCCTCGCGTTTCACAACGATATGAAGCGCAATCTGGGATAGTCGCATTTCCAGGTCGTGTTTCAATCGAAGAAAACACCTCTTTGAAGCTCTTACAGTGCGACCTTTTGGTCGCGTTTTAGGGTTAATTTTTGTCTCGTGCTCGGACGCGACCTAAGGAACTCATGTACCGGGGTCACGTTTGAACTTAGTGCTCATTTTTCTTCATCTTTTCTCGACTCCCGATGTCTTTGTTGGTAAAATCTCCAATTTGACTTTAGTTCGCAATGTTTAGACCAATTTTCATGTACTAACCACACTTATTAAGAAACAAATGTTTAAACCCATATTTACAATATTTACAATAATATTTACATTAATACATATTGCATTTAAGACTAAATGCAACCAAAAGGAGTTTAATAAAGACACTCATCACTCAAGTTTGGGCTCAAATTTTAAATAAACGATTCAAGCTTGAACCGAGCTCGATTTCGTGCTCGAATTTTAAGTAAATGAGCCGAGCCCGAGTCGAGATCCAACCGAGCTCGAGCTCAATTTTTCCCTGTCGAGCCGAGCTGGAGCCCGAGTTCAAAGCTCTAGTCGAGCTCGAGCTCGAGCCCACGAATACTTAAATGAGCCGAGCTCAAGCTCGGTGGTACTCGGCTCCGCTCGTTTATACCCCTAGTGATGGAGTAATCTAATTTTTCAAGTGTGATTTACTTTGTATGTATGTATGTATGATTTGCATGCTATTGCATAAGAGAGTACATATTTTCGTTTTACATAATTAATCTTTATTGTATTGGCATATAAATACAATTTTGAAAAGTAAATTGACGAATACACATATAATTTGTCGCGTAAATCATGGATACAGGACAATGACCAAAAAAAAACCCTAAACGATTATAAATATCTCATCTAATCACTTCAATATACTTTAGTTCCCATTAATAATTTTTATTATAATGATTTTATCTATTGCATGTTGGAACTTGTATATATTGTTTGGGGCACACTTGTGTGAGACCGTCTAACGTGTCTCTTACGTTAGACGGATATTATTTGACCCAACAAAGTGGTTCCCCCTTCTTTTTCCTTTTCTTTTTGATTTTTTAATGGTCTCCCCCCTTCCCCTCTTTTCTTTGATATTCAATTTTTAGTTTCTTTTTTTTTACGGTCTAACACTTTCCTTTTTTTTCTTTGGCAGCTTTTCTGCCCACAAGTACAAGAAACTCTCTCTCCCTCCCTCTCTCTCACACGCACGCACATCTCATCTTTTTTTTTAATTACGACTCCAATTCAGGCTTCATTACGAAAAGTTAGAAGTTGAGTATGTTTTTATTTTTATTTTTTGTAATGATTTTGGAGAGATATAAAATAATAGAGACCTCATTCCCATATAAAATTCTAAATGCTCTATATTTTTTTGATGGTGATGATGATTGGTAAAAAATTGCTGTATTTTTATCAACCAAATAGTGTGTTCACGTGGTGTTTGAAAAAATGCTTCACTGAGACATGTAAATAATTATATTTCTAAAAAAATGAAAATTATCAATGATTACCAACAACATAGAAGTGTTATTAGCTATGAAGTCAAGTATCATCAATTATGGCGTAAAGCATCACTAATGTAATGAGCAGTTAAAATACAATGTCGAATTTGTTTGTTTAATTGTAGCATATATTTTTTTTATGTAATTCACTTCAAAAGAACTCCAAGCAACATGTCTATTGTTAATGATACTTCATCCATAATTAATGATACTTCACATCACAGTTAATGATACTTCACCAGATATATATCTAATGATACTTCACTACAATAGTTATGTTTGAACTGATACTTTTCTTTCTAATTAGTGATACTTTCTTCTGTAATTAGTGATACTTTTCTTTCTAATTAGTGATACTTTCTTATGCAATTAGTTATACTTTTCTTTTTAATTAGTGATACTTTCTTCTACAATTAGTGATACTTTTTTCGTAGTAATGAGACTCCACTTCACAGGTAATGATACTTCAACCCATAAATAATGATACTTATATGTGAGTTAATGATACTTCACCTCATAAATAATGATACTTGAGTTAATGATACTCCACTCATAGTTAATGATATTTATCTATTTTTGATTCGATAATTAATGTTTAATCATCAATAGTATCATATTATACTCCACTTTCGAGTTAATGACACTTCATCCATAATTAATGATAGTTCACATCACAGTTAATGATACTTCACCAGATATATATATCTAATGATACTTCACTTAAGTTACTGATATTTTGCCAAATTTATATCTAATGATACTTATGTTCATAGTTAATGGTACTTCATTTCATAGCTAATGTTAGTGATACATCTTATTATTGGTTTGAGAATTAATGTTTAATTAACTTCAGAGCTACTAATACTTCATATCATAGATAATGATACTTTACCTTATAACTAATGATACTTCTTTTTTTGGGCTCAATAATTAGTCAACAACCAGAAAAATATATATATATTTTTTGAAATAAATATATATTCTAAAATGGAATTAGTGAACCCTAAAATTGAATTAAATTAATTTATTTTTTAAATAAAATTTATTTTTTTATCCAGCGTCTCACGTAGTGCACTCTCTCGATAATTAATTTTTTTAAAATAATATATAACCTAAAATTAAATTGAATTAATTTAATTTTTTATTCGACGTCTCTCCCGACGCTAACGTGTGAACTCGTATATTGCACTTCATATACAATAATTATTAAAATAAAAAAGAAAAAAGAAATGAACAAAATGAGAAGAAAGAAAAGAAAAAAAGAAGAAAGAAAGAAGAAAAAGAAAAAAATGTGTAGCTGCCGGAAGAAAGGAAAAAGAAAGAAAAAAAATAAAAAAAATTAAATATGCACAGGCACGTGGAAGCGGGTTTTGGGCGGGTTTTGGATGGGTTTGGGTATTATTTGACCCGTCTAACGTAAGAGACCCGTTAGACGGCCTCATACAAATTTTTGTCATTTTTTTCCCTTCACGTGTGTGTGGGGGATTTGGTTTAAAATAGATTTTTAATTTGTTCGGGACAGAAGTATTTGTCGGTGTAAAAAAATGAGAACATGTAGTGAACCCATAAATTTCTCCATTTTTTGTGATGGTTTTTCTGTAAATAAGATAGTAGAGCCGAAGCTAGAAGAGAAATAAGAGGAGGATAAAGAAGAAATAACAGAGAGAAGCAGAGAGAACAAAGAAGAGGAAACTTGGAAATTTTCTCATTACATTTTCATAGGGCAAACTAGTATTTAACTAGACAATACTTTGAAATACAAAAATAATAAAAGTCCAATTGATAATTAAATAAGAGCCCATCAAAATGTTCCTTTACTCATTTGGGTTCACAACATTACTTCCCCCTTTTCAGATTCTTCTCCTCGAGAATCAAATGTGGACACCTTCAACGTACACTGTCATCTCGGGAACTACTCTGGGTGCAGGAAAGATCCCTGTGAAAGAGCTTAAATTTTTCAAGCAAATTGTTGTTCCCCATCCTTGTCCTCTCCTCTTCTGTCGTGAACCCACTTCACCTTCACACACCTGGATATGGATATCAGACTGGTTATCCGAGTAAGTAGAAAAAATCTGCTTCTTCTTGGTACGAATTGTTGTATTCGTTGGAATCAACACAATCATTATACCACATAGTGTTTCTAAACCAAGAGATAGGTGAGTAAGCTCTAGAAGTAAAAGATTATGGACCTTCTCATTGCCATCACCACCTAAAATAGCTGTTGGTGTTAGTTTTGTATACTGGAAGACTTGTCTTTGTATACTTTTCTTATGATATGATGATATAAAATGAAAGTTATTGCAGTCACAGTTTGCATTTAGATTATGTTATATAATTGTTCTATGCAATGTTCCACATACTTACATTGTAGATGATTGGTGTGGGGATTCACACGGTAAGATCATATCATTAGAACCTTGTATTGTATTAAAGAGCTCACGGCTTAGATGGTCCTGAACACACCATCGGTACACCGTAGAATAATCTGATAAGTTAGTTTATCTTGACTAACTGATTATTCTAGTACACTTGTGAGTGTATTGAGGAGGATCACGACAGGATACTATTCTCTATCTCTGACCAAGTTAGTGAGAGAATAAAGATCCACAGAGTTCGGGTTCTGAACTCATGTGATATTGGCGAGCATATGTGTGCATTGTTTGTTACTTTGATTTATCAATGGGTAAGATCTTTTCGTAGATCAATAAACTCGATATCTTGGGTAATGACAGTGTATGCATAATGTCTTGAGCAATATGCATGAGCACCGTGTCCTGGTACGCCAGGTTGATAATGTTCTCTTGAGGAAACACAAGTTCATATTAAAACCCTGCAGGTGGATTTATTCCTTGTTGGTTTTGTATACAAGAAGACTTGTCTTTGTATGCTTTTCTGATAATATGATGATATGAAATGAAAGTTATTGTAGTCACTGTTTGCATTTAGATTATGTTCTATAATTGTTCTATGCAATGTTCCATATACTTACATTGTAGATGATATGGTGTGGGGAGTCACACGGTAAGATCATATCATTAGAACCTTGTAATGTATTAAAAGAGCTCACGGCTTAGATGGTCATGAACACACCATCGGTATACCGTAGAATAATCTGACAAGTTAGTTTATCTTGACTAACTGATTATTCTAGTACACTTTTTAGTGTATTGAGGAGGATCACGATAGGATACTATTCTCTGTGTCTGACCTAGTTATTGAGAGAATATGTGATATTGGCGAGCTTATGTGTGCGTTGATTATTACTTTGATTTATCAATGAGTGAGATCTTTTCGTAGATCAAACTCGATATCTTGGGTAATAAAAATGTATACATGATGTCTCGAGCAGTATGCATGAGCACCGTGTCCTGGTGCGCCAGGTTGATGATGTTCTCTTGAGGAAACACAAGTTCATGTTGAAACCCTGCAGGTGGAATTTATTCCTTATATGATAAAGCTTGTGTGGTACTACTCAAGGTTTTAGATGTTAATTAATTATAGTTGTCATAGGCTGACATAATTAATTAATGAACATTATATCTTAAACACGGGGAATGGCTGAACTAAAGGAGAACATATTCGTAAATATGTATTAAATTGGTAGGTCAGTTTTACTTCTTTAGTTGAATAAAAGTAAAACTTAATTTATTTAATTATATCCTAGGTTTATTGGATATTGGATATTAAATAAATTAGTGGGCCAATTTAATATTCTTCTAGATCCCTGTTGTAGCCAAATTGACTTATAGTGGACTAGATATAGAACTTGAGATAGAGAAGCCCAAACCCAGTAGGGTTGGGAGACTGAATTTCGCCCACCTCCCTATATAAATAGGGGAGGAGGGGACGAAATTTTGTAGATAATATTCAGCCCCTCTTTGTCTCTCAAAGTTATCCATAGAATTCACAATTCTATCTAGTAGATTTCAACCCACTCTGAATCTAGATATAGACCGGGAATACAACAGAAGATCTTGGAGTAGATTCTGTGTTGGTCTAATTTTGAGGTATAGGTGGTGCCTATCATTGTTCATTCAACAGCAAGATTAGATCTGTAATCTTGTCCTCAGACCGTCTGTCAAATTGTAAGTAGATTCGTTTTCTATGTTTCCGCTTTATTAGATTCGAATCTGTCTTGCATGCTTTTTGATTAGACTGTAATAAACATGCATGTTACGTAAATTTATGATTTGTATGAACACGGATTAATGAACAACCAAATAGATCCTCCGGTGGTTTAATTCGAAAAAATCCCAACAGTGGTATCAGAGCCAGGTTTTGGCACTGTTCTAGGATTAATCCGAGCATGAATTCGATATATATATTTAAATTTGATGTTAAATTTATAGTTCTTAAATTTTCAGATTTAAATATGCATGTATGTTGATTTTATGGTATTCAAAACTTGGAAGAATTTGAGATATAAAAATCGAAAATTCTAGTTTTGATGTCTATGGAATTTTCGATCACTATGGAATTAAATTTGGGATGATATTTGATGTTCTTCAAATTTTCAGATTTAATTCTCATAAGTTTCGAAAATTTAGAGATCAAATTTTTCGAATTTGATGTGTTAAAAATTCCCTAATTTGTGTTCTAAAATTTTCAAATACCTAGAATTAAATTTGGATGGATTTTTGATCAAGATCAAAATTTCCAGATTTATTTTAAGTGGGTTTCAAAATTTTAGGTAATTAGAATTAGGATAAGTAATTTCTGGTGTATATCAAAAGTTATCTAATTCTAATCTAGATAGGTTTGAAAATAGAATTTTAAATTTGGTAATTTTTGAAGTGGATCAAAATTTTCAGATTTATTATTCTTGTAATTTTCGAAACCTATAGCTATATTATTTGGAATAGTTTTTGATTAATGTCAAAATTTCCAAATGTGAAATATAGTGTAATTTTTTTATTTTAATAAATTAATTTGGAGAAGATTTTGATGAAAATCAAATTTCCATATTTATTTATTAGGATGGATCGAAAATTTGGAGTTTTGGATTAAGATTTGATGTTATTTGATGTATATCTTAATTCACCTAATTTTAATCTAGATAAATTTGAAAATAGAATTTTAAATTTGGAAGAATTTGAAATGGATCAAATTTTCAGATTTATTATTTGTGATATTTTCGAAATTTATGGATTTTAAATTGGATAAGGTGATTTTGGATATATACAAATAATTATCTAAATCCAATTGTGATAAGAATTTGATTTTGGATAGGTTTAGGAAGATTTTGAAGTGGATCAAATCTTCAAACCTTATCCTTAAAGATTTAGATTCTTATGGATAATATTTGGATTAGATTTTTGATATATATCAATATATCCAATTATTATTTAATTAGGGAGGCTTGAAAATATTAAATAAATTTGGTGGATAATTACAAATAATTTCCAGATTTTATTTAAGTGATATTTTCGAAAATTGCAAGTTAAAATTGGTAGATAATTATTTTAATTTCCAATTTTTATCTTGTGGATAATATCGAATTAATTAATTAATTAGTTGTAATATTCAAATATTATTTAATATTCATGCATAGATATCATATGTTATTTTATGTGGATCATATAATAAATGATTGTTGGATTTTTAGACTGTGTTTGTTTGCAGGTTTACCAACTATCATGGCTCTTTTATTTTATGTGATGTATGTTTATGTTGAATGAATGTTTGGTCGTATGCCGGTTTGGCTACGTGTTTTTTAATCCATGAGAAAATCCATGGATTAGGTCTAGGTTTTATTTTACGTTGTTTTAATGTAATAAATATATAGCTGTTAGAGCGAGTTTTTGAGTTGTAATTTTTATTTTAGCAATATTAAATTTTTCCTTTTGGAATAGATAGTCTATATTGAATAAAGATCGAAGATCAACTCAAAGAAGAAAAGTAGTTCAGCACCAAGAAGGAAGGTTCACCGATTCACGTCCCGAAACCTTAAATGGAGCTAGGGCTTTTGGCGAGGCGCGGTGAAGGGGGCGGCGGCCAAGCCCTGTTCCCGTGCTGACTTTCCTGTTTTATCTCATCAATCAACATGATATATAAGCTATGATAGTTGGAATATTACTATTGCTTATTATGTTGAAGCATGCAATGGTTGTTTATCATTTTATGTGATATTCACATGTTCGTTAATGGGATAAAATGAAACTTGAAACATAAATAACTAAGTGGGAGAGATTCATACCAAAATATGTAGAAATCTCATACGGTCTCCATTAATATCTAGTTTAATTGAGAAGTGATGGGCATGCGCGTTGAAATTGGTCTTCCTCCATATCGGATGTGTCATATCACAGATTTCTCTAGAAAATTAAATCTCCTAAATGGATAGCTGTAGAACACTATTAGAACTAACTGACTCCTCCATCTGGAGCGGTTAAATTCGAATAATGATCTTGGTGCAAAGATAATGGTATGCACACTTAGATGTAATTTATTGATAAACGTCTACACGATCGTGGCTTATCAGTTAGACGATTACATGACCGTGTTAATTATCCGGCTATTAATTTGCTTGTTGTAAGGAAACTCAACTGGAGGTAAATTAAAGGTTTAACCTATTTAAAAATGAGATTTATAAGCATCCACACGATCGTGGCTTATAGAAATCGTTTTTAAAGTGTCGGTGGAAAAGTATATAATTTTTATGAGGTTTTCAATTATATACTGTTTATCCAAAATAGTTTTGTGATTGTACTGCATGTTTTAATTTCAGTTATTTTATATCATCAATGACACTCTCCAATCTGTCCTCAATCCTCAAAGAAAACAAACTTGTAGATGAAAACTACAATGACTGGATTCGTAACCTTAACTTGGTTCTTGTTGCTGAGGGACACAAGTTTGTAATTGAAGAGGTTTGTCCTCAGACGCCAGATGAGAGTTCTGACGAAACCCAAAAGGTTGCATATGATAAGTGGGTTATGTCTAATGAGATAGCGCGCTGTTACATCTTGGCATCTATGTCAAGTGTGTTGCAACATCAACATGAGCCTATGAAAATCGCTTATGATATCATATACAAGCTTAGGCAGCTATTCGGTGTTCGGCACGCCATTTTGCAATGAAGAAGCTAATGTATGCGAGAATATCTGACTCCACACCTGTTAGGGATCACATTCTCATAATGATGGGGTACTTATCTGAGATCGAGACCTTGGATGGAGAGCTGGATGGCGATTCTCAAATCGACATTGTTCTTCATAGCTTGTCCTTGAAGTTTGAGCAGTTCAGGGGTGCCTTGTCCTAACAAGAAGAAGAAGAGAGGTACATCTCACACTTTGGTTGTAGAAACATGTTTAGCAACTTGTTCTACCCAGTCATCAGTAGTAGATACTGGAGCTACTGATCATGTTTGCATGTTTTTACAGGGGTTCCTGGTAAAAAGACAGCTGAGTGAGAATGAGATCACCGTCTATATGGGCAATGCTACGAGAGTTGCAGCTGTTGCAGTGGGAGACGCTGTTTTACCTTTCAGTAGTGATAGAACTTTGGTTTTGAAAGATTATCTTTATGTGCCTGGTTTTAGGCGAAACTTAATTTCGGTTTCTAAATTGATTATGGATGGATATTCTGTTTCTTTTGATAACAAAGTAGTTATCTTTAGTGGTAAATATTTTATCTGTTCTGGCACATTGGATGGACACCTATATTTTCTTAAACCAATTGAAAACACTACGCAAAGACAACTATTGAATACATCGATCATAAACCCTAACAAGAGAAAAGAACCTTCAGAATTGAATCAAACCTATCTTTGGCATTTAAGGCTAGGTCATATTAACCTTAAGAGAATACAAAGGCTTGTAAATGATGGACCATTGTCTTCTTTGGTACTGGAATCATTTCCTTTGTGTGAATTCTGTTTGGAATGTAAAATGACCAAGCGTCCTTTCCAGTCAAAAGGAAATAGATCCGAAGGGATATTAGATTTGATTCACTCTGACTTGTGCAGACCTATGTCATTTCAAACTCGAGGAGGGTTCGAGTATTTCATCACTGTCATTGGTGATTACTCAAGATATGGTTATATCTACCTGTTACGTCGCAAGTCTGAATGCTTTGAGAAATTCAAAGAATTTAACGTGGAAGTGGAGAAACGAATAGACAGAAGTATCAAGTCACTACATTCTGATCGTGGTGGTGAGTACCTCTTGAGTGAATTTAGGGATTACATGGCAGAGAATAGGATTACCTCCCAGTTGACTGCGCTGGGAACGTCACAACAGAATGGCGTGGCGGAAAGAAGGAATCGTACACTGTTACAGATGGTTAGATCGATGATGAGTTATTCTGAGTTACCCATTTCGTTCTGGGGATATGCCTTGGAAACAGCAGCCTATATTCTTAACTTGGTTCCATCAAAATCATTTCCTTCTACGCCCACAGAATTATGGACTGGACGAATGCCCAGTTTGAACCATATTCAAATTTGGGCTAGCCCTGCACATGTGTTGGATAAGGAAGCTGGTAAGCTGGCTCCTCGTACTGATGTAAGGCTGTTCATTGGATATCTTAGAGGAACAAAAGGTGGTTTCTTTTATAGTCCTAAGGATCAGAAGATCATTTGTTAGCACCAATGCTCGATTCTTAGAGGAAGACTATGTTATAAACCATAAACTAAGGAGTCAAATCATCCTTGAGGAGTTAAGTGGAGGATCGAATCCTACACCAGTTGTGCAAGAAGAGGAACCACCAAACACTGCACAACGTGTCACGGAAGTACAAGAACTGCCTCGTCGCAGTGGGAGGGTTGTACGCCAACCTGATAGATTCATTGGTATGGGAGAGGCTTCAGATTTCCTAGAGAGACTAAATGAATTGGATCCCAAGACTTATAACGAGGCAATTCGAGATAAAGATGCAGATTCTTGAAAAACTGCAATGGAATCTGAGATTGGATCTATAGATCACAATCAAGTCTGGGAGCTCGTAGAACCACTAGATGGGATTAAACCCATTGGCTGTAAGTGGATCTACAAGCGCAAGAGAGGAGCTGATGGGAAGGTTGAAACCTTCAAAGCTAGATTGGTGGCGAAATGGTACACTTAGAAAGAAGGGATCGATTATGAGGAAACCTTTTCGCCGGTAGCCATGCTTAAGTCAATCCGGATTCTCTTGTTAATTACTGTTCATTTAGATTATGAGATCTGGCAGATAGATGTCAGATAGCTTTCCTAAATGGAAGTCTTGAAGAAAACATTCACATGAGACAACCAGAGGGATTTATTGCTAAAGACCAAGAGCACTTGGTGTGTAAGCTTAAGAGATCCATTTATGGATGATAATCGGTATTTTGTGCTTCTTTTGACTGCAACTTGGGGCTATTTCAATACCATTTTATAAACCAATTGTATATTTTTGATGTCCAAACCCATATTTTAATCCAAGTGCAAATTCTAGGTGTGTTATTGAAGAATCATCGAATTCAAAAAACCAGGCGCGAGCTACAGCACGGGTCGAGGCGCGACCTCTCCGCCCGCGCCAAGCCAGGCTTTCCACGCTTCTCTGGCGCGAGCGACAGCGCGAGTGGAGGCGCGACTGGATCGGGTCGCGCCAAACCAGGCTTTCCATGTGTCTCTGGCGCGACCCACAGCGCGATCACTGGCGCGACCGCTCTCCCGCGCCCAGGCACTCCCTCGTGATCTTCTCTGGCGCGACCCACAGCGCGACCACGCTCACGCGCCAAGACACTCCTTCGCGCCCTTCTCTGGTGCGAGCTACAGCGCGACCTGGGCGCGACCGAGCCCGTGTCGCGCCCAGACGTCCTGTTTTGCGTGCCTTATCAGTGCGTTTCCTTAAAAATAAAAGGGGAGATGATTTGAAGAAAGGACGACGAATTTTATACAGGGGGAAGGAAGAAAAAAAAAAAGAAGAAGAAAAACTCTAAAAATTTCTCCAAATCTCGATACCCCTTCTTCCCTTAGAAAATCAAGAATAGAACCATAGAAATGAGAGGAGGAAGAGGGCTTGGGCTTGTAAAGAGGAGTTCTTGAAGTGTGAAGAATTAATGTGGAAGGATCTTGTGCAATCTTTGTACATTCTATCGGTTTAATCTAATCTCTATTTATGATTTATGTTCAAGTAATTTATTTTGCTTTTAAGATTATGAGTAGCTAATTTAATTAGGGTTGGGGTGAAGGATCTTTGAAATGAGGATGTTTATTATGAATGTGGGATGAATGTATAGTTCTTTGATTAAATCTTGTGGATCATTGTTGTGATTGTAAATGTTTATGGGTGGCCTCCATTTATGTTTATCTTCATGCTCAATGGGTGATTAGTTTTGCCCATTTGGTGTTTGTTGGTGATCTATGAGACATTGTGGTTATACTTTGAAAGATGTATGAGCATTTAGGTTTGTAATTTGTGGAGGGGACTCTTTGTATGTTTGAGTGAAATGCTTGTTAGAGATAGCAAGTTTAACTTCATTTTTGCATTTTAGGTGTTTGAGAAAATGCTTAAATGAACAAACCCTTATCATAAATAAAGTTTTGATTTATATATGATCTTCATGTTTGTGTAAACCCTTAAATCAAGGATCCAACACCCTAAACCCCTTTGTTAACCCGTACATTTCCTTTCTTTAGTGTTGAAAGTTATTAAATTTTAAATCTTGATGTTGGATTGATGAATGAAGTGAACAACAACTCCTTTGACTTATTTGGTTTAAATAGTGATTGATATTTAATTAGGCATTATTTGTGCATCTTAGAATATATCTCCTATTCCTTGTGGTTCGACTCTCATCATTGCTTGCTACATCCGTGTACACTTGCACATGACACGACTTATTATTTGAGGTATAAAATATCGCATCAAGTTTTTGGCGCCGTTGCCGGGGAATAGAAGATTTTGTTTTATGATTTGTGCAATATTGCTCAACGAATCTCTTTACTAATTTGAACGTTTTTCTTTATTTTTGTTTCACATTGAAGTGGCTCACCTTGTAACCTTTTTACAGGTAGTGTATGCACACTCGATCACAAGGACAACCCCCTATTGAGTTTGATCCAGAGATCGAAGCAACGGTTCGCCACAACAACGCACGTAGAAGGAGGAGAATGGCGGACAACCTTCCACCGGTGCAAGACCCGATAATTGCCCAAATGCAAAGGCAATTAGGGGAAATGCAAGAGCAACTAAGAGCCCAAGAGGAGGCTCGAAATAGGAATGTGGAAGCGCCAATCCGGAACCTTTTCCAACCCGTCGTTGATCAAGGAGTGATCAATGGACCGCCCATTCAAGCCAACAACTTTGAGTTGAAGACATCACTCATATTGATGATTCAACAAAACAAGTTTCGAGGAACACCGACGGAGGATCCAAATGAGCATATCCGAAAGTTCCTTGAGTACACCGGGACTATCAAAGCAAACGGAGTTCCGGATGATGCAATTCGAATAAGACTCTTTTCATTCTCATTGGCGGACAAAGCAGAGTCATGGTGGTTGAGCCAAGCCCAAGGGTCATTTCAAACTTGGGATCAATTGGTGACGAAGTTCTTGCACAAGTTCTTCCCACCCGGAAAAACTCTAAAACTCAAAGGCGAAATCACCATATTCAAGCAATGGGAAGATGAGAGCATGTATGAGGCATGGGAAAGATTTCGAGAAATGCTAAGGAAATGTCCCGGTCATGGATATGGCACCGATCACCAAGTGTGCTTATTCTACACAGGATGCAAGGATGAGGTGAGAACGCTTATGGATGCAGCAGCAGGTGGCTCTCTCTTGGCAAGAGGAACGGAAAAAGCCTTGAGAATCATTGAAGAAATGGCTTCAAATTCATTTCAATGGCCGACTACAAGAGAAGGAGTTCAAATTCTAAAAAAGGTGGCTTCAACCTCGAGTTCGGATGCACTTGGGCTTTTGGCGGCCCAAATGGCTACTTTGAACTCAAAATTTGAAACATTTACAAATCCAAAAGCCGAGGCCTCTCAAAACCAATTTGAAGAGGCCAACTATGTGAATCAACAAGGAGGTTTTTCCAACCAACAAAGGCCATTCAATCCAGGGTACAAGCCCCAATACGGAGGTCAATATGGAGGAAATCAAGGTTACCAATACAAGGTACAACACCCAAATTTGTCTTATGGTAACCCAAACAACGCCACCCAACCACCTCCGGGTTTCTCCGTCACAAATGGAGTGATCGATGAAGAGAAGAAGCCTAAGTTGGAATAATTGATGATGGCATTTATGGGCAAGACGGACAAGTACATGGTTGAGTCACAAGCTCGTGTGGCTAAATTGGAGAATAATGTTGGGGCTATTGGCATCCAAGTTAACCAAATGGAGAAGCAATTGAGCCAACTAGCAACCATTGTGGGGAACCAACATCAACAAGGGAAATTCCCGAGCAACACAACCATTAACCTGAAGGATCAATGCAAGGTTATCACTTTGAGAAGTGGCACCACTTATGAAGAACCACAAATGCCTACCAACGAGAGAGAAAGTGGTGAACCAAGTTCAAGTGATCAAACTAGCAAGAATGAGCAAGATGAACAACAAGATGAAGTTGAGGATAATGAACTTCCCAAGCAGAATGTGACTTCAACAAAAGGGATGGTGGAAGCACCATCTAAAAAGAAGAAAGAACCAAAGGTGCAAGTACCTTATCCTCAACGATTGCAAAAGAAGAAGAACGAGAAACAATTCTCAAGGTTCCTCGACATTTTTCGAAAAGTTCAAGTAAACCTTCCATTAGTGGAAGCTTTGCAATAAATGCCGAATTATGCAAAGTTCCTCAAGGAGGTGATCTCAAAGAAAAGAAGGTTAGGAGATCATGAAACGGTGAATCTCACGGAGGAGTGTAGTGCACTTATCCAAAGAAAGCTCCCAACAAAGTTGAAGGACCCCGGGAGTTTCACTATCAAAGTAACAATTGGGGAAAGCCACATGGGGAAGGCATTGTGCGACTTGGGAGCAAGCATTAACTTAATGCCCCTCTCTTTCTACTTGAAGTTGAATATTGGAGAAATCAAACCAACCACCATTTGTTTACAAATGGCCGATAGATCCATAACTTATCCAAAGGGAGTGGTTGAAGATGTCTTGGTTAAAGTCAAAGACTTCATATTTCCCGTTGACTTTGTGGTGTTAGACATGGAGGAAGATAAGGATGTTCCCCTTATTCTTGGAAGACCATTCTTGAATACGGGGAAGGCTCTTATTGATGTAGAAAGGGAAGAGTTAACTTTGAGAGTTAATGATGAGAAGGTGATGTTTTCACTTCGAGAAGCAATGAGGCATAAAGAGGAGGAGATGCAATTTGAAGAAAAGTGCAAAGTGCTCGAGATGGTGAACTCGTGCATGGAATCGGAGCACATATTTGAACAAGTCTCGGGAATGCAAGATCCACTTGAGACATGCATTTCACACTCACTCTTTAATACATCTTCTTATGATTCTTATCCTTCTTATTTTCCGCTCATTGACACTATCTTTCTAATGAATTCTTTGCAGGAAGAATACCTGAGAAAGCCCAAGTTCCTTCCACTGAGAGAAACAGAACAAACATAAAATGAAGAGGAGTCAAAGAAAAGCGAGTTGGAGTTGAAACCACTTCCACCTCACCTAAGGTATGTGTACCTTGAAGAAGGAGAACACAAACCGGTAATAGTCTCTTCCTTTTTAACGGATGAACAACTTGATAAATTGCTAAGGGTGGTTAGAAAATATAAAAGCACTATAGGTTGGTCTATCTCTGATCTAAAAGGGATTAGTCCCTCGATTTGCATGCATAAAATCCTTTTAGAAGAAGATTACAAACCAAAAGTGCAACATCAAAGAAGATTAAACCCAATCATGCAAGAAGTAGTTAGAAAGGAAGTGCTAAAATTGTTGGATGCCGGTATTATATTTGCAATTTCTGATAGTGAGTGGGTTAGTCCTACTCAAGTGGTAGCGAAAAAAGGGGGTACAACTCTTGTTGAAAATGAAAAGAATGAGATAATAGCAAATAGGTTGGTAGCGGGATGGAGAATGTGTATTGATTACAGAGCTTTAAATGTGTATACAAGAAAAGATCATTTTCCTATCCCTTTTATTGACCAAATGCTTGATAGGTTGGCAGGGCATGAATTTTATTGTTTTTTGGATGGATTTTCGGGTTACAATCAAATAATTATTGCTCCCGAAGATCAAGAGAAAACGGCTTTTACTTGTCCATATGGCATTTTTGCATATAGGTGGATGTCATTCGGGTTGTGTAATGCAACCGCCACCTTTCAAAGGTGTATGATGTCTATTTTCCATGGATTGATTGAAAATATAATGGAAGTGTTTATGGATGATTTTTCCGTTTTTGGTGATTCATTTGAAAATTGCCTTGACAATTTGTCTCAAGTGTTGCAGAGGTGTGAAGACACTAACTTGGTGCTAAATTGGGAAAAATGCCACTTCATGGTAAGGGATGGTATCGTGTTGGGACACAGGGTGTCCGGAGGAGGCCTTGAAGTGGACTGAGCAAAGATTGTAGCCATTGAAAAGCTAACACCCCCGAAAAATGAGAAAAGGAGTTAGAAGTTTCCTAGGGCATGCTGGGTTTTATAGACGTTTCATCAAAGATTTTTCTAAAATTTCAAAACCTTTATGCCGTCTCCTGGAGAAACTGTCAGATTTTAATTTTGATAACGATTGTTTGCAGGCTTTCGAGACTTTGAAGAAGGCCTTGATTTCAGCACCCGTCCTCATTTCACCGGATTGGAGTCAACCATTTGAAGTGATGTGTGATGCAAGTGAGGTTGCAGTTGGAGCCGCTTTGGGTCAAAAACGGGATAAGCTTTTCAGAGTGATCTATTATGGGAGTAAGACCTTAGACACGGCCCAAACAAACTACACCACTACGGAGAGGGAGCTACTTGCTGTGGTGTATGCATTCGACAAGTTTAGGCCCTATCTCATTGGGGCCCGAACTATAGTGCATACTGATCACTCCGCTCTTAGACATCTTTTTGCCAAGAAGGATGCGAAGCCAAGACTCATAAGGTGGATCTTATTACTTCAAGAATTTGATGTGGAGATCCGAGATAGGAAGGGGTGCGAGAATGTGGTAGCCGACCACCTTTCTCGGCTTGAACAAGTGGAAGATGATTTGGGGTCGTCACGGCCTATTAACGAGCTTTTTCCCGATGAAAGAATTTTAGCAATCAAGTCTCAACTCCCTTGGTTTGCCGACATTGTGAACATCTTGGTAGCAAAGGTGAAACCAACGGAGTTGGAGCCTTATCAACGAAAGAAATTCTTCCACGACTTGAAGTACTATGTATGGGATGAACCGTATCTATTTCGAAGATGTGCTGATTTGGTGTTAAGACGATGTGTGCCAGAAGAAGAGTGGGGAGAGATCCTGAATGCATGCCATACCTCTCCAAGTGGAGGACATTTTGCATCAAACAGAACCGCAAGGAAAGTGTTGCAAAGCGGGTTCTATTGGCCATCACTCTTCAAGGATTGTGTTGATTTTGTGAAGCAATGCGAACGGTGTCAAAGGATGGGATCCATCTCGAAATGAGATGAAATGCCAATGAAGAACATAATTGAAGTGGAACTATTTGATGTTTGGGGAATTGATTTCATGGGTCCCTTTGTCATTTCAAATGGTTTCCAATATATATTGTTGGCTGTGGATTATGTTTCCAGATGGATCGAAGCTGTGCCTACTACTACGAACAATGCAAATGTGGTCTTGAAATTTTTAAAGAAGAATGTCTTGACACGCTATGGAGCCCCGAGAGCTCTTATTAGCGATGGAGGAAGACACTTTTGCAACAAGTGGTTGGCCGCATTGCTTGCAAAATATGGAGTTCGTCACAACATCACAACGGCCTATCACCCTCAAGCAAATGGCCAAGCCGAGCTTGCCAACCGAGAAGTGAAGCAAATCCTGCAAAAAGTGGTTAAAACAAATGGCAAGGATTGGTCCAACCTCTTGGATGATGCATTATGGGCGTATAGGACGGCATACAAGACCCCGTTGGGGATGTCGCCATATCAATTGGTTTTCGGGAAATCTTGTCATCTTTCTATTGAGCTTTCACACAAGGCTTATTGGGCTACAAAAAAGCTCAATATGGATTTCATGATGTCGGGGGGTGAAAGAATTTTCCGGTTGAATGAGTTGGATGAATTTAGACACGAAGCTTTCGAAAATTCATCCATTTCGAAGATACGATCAAAGATATATCATGACAGGCTTTTGAGAAAGAAAGAACTATCACCGGATGATGCCGTTCTTTTGTTCAACTCTCGCTTGAAGTTGTTTCCCGGAAAACTGAAAACCAAATGGAGTGGTCCCTTCGAGATATCAAGAATTTTTGACGGAGGTGCAATTGAGCTAAAAGGGAAGGATGGAAACTTGTTTGTTGTCAATGGACAAAGGGTCAAGAGATTTTATCCACCGGAGATGACACTTGACAATGATTCCAACATTCCCACTGTTTGACGGAAAGTAAGACCAAGTCGAGCTACGGACAATAAATGAAGCGCTTGTTGGGAGGCAACCCAACCCCGTACTTTTGTACATTTTCTTGTATATTTATGTTTATATTCCTTGTTCGTTTATGCTTATCTTTATATTGGATTTAATATGCTGTTTTGAGAGTTTGTATAGTTTTGGAATCAGACAACAGGGTACACGGAGAAAACAAGCTCAACATATCAAACATGGAGGCTCAGGCGCGATACACAGCACGTGAAGAGGCGCGATCACTAGTCGCGCCACATAGCGCGACCTACAGCGCGACACAAAGCGCGGTTGATCCTGCTCGCGCCCAATCACGCGTCGAGAACCCTCTCTGGCGCGACCTACAGCGCGAGTGGAGGCGCGACTGAGCCCGCTCGCGCTGAGTACAGAGCAGTTCTGAACGGTTTTTAATCTCCCCTCTTTCATTTTTCACCCCATTCTCACACACCCCACACTCAAAAATACTCGCACACTCACGAAAATCCACTCCAAGCCACATCCAAGGTAAGAAATCCTCCCCTATCTCCTACATTTTTGTTTTACCCATGATCTTGTCTAGTAATTACATGTAATTTTGGTGATTTTTGGTTAAAATTGCTAGAAATACAAATTAGGGTTCATAATTGGGGGAATTTTTCATGAATTGAGAATATGCTTGGATTTGTTGTTTCTACGTACTTGTTTGAGCTTTGATTTTGTTATATTGTGGATGAAATGTAGAAATGGCACAATTAGGGCTAAAATTTGGGGAAAATTGCTTGAAGTGAATTGTTGCTTGGTGTTGTTGCTTCTAAATTTCTTCCATGAGCATGATAGACAATTATGTAGAAGGATTGAAGTTAGTTTGGAGATGTTTGTACTTGCATTGTTGTGAATTGAGAACAAGGGTTAGTATTTTTGAGATTGTGAATTTCTAGCCTTGTTCATTGCTTATTATAAGTTTATGCATAATTTCTGTGAATTTTACAATTGTTGAGAGATTGATATTTGTTGGTGGTGATAGTTCATCAATTCTTGTTGATAGTGAACTAGAGCTTAGAAAAGATAGGATATTTCTTTCCATTTCTTTACTTTGTTCCTAATTATTTGCATAATTTACTTTATTGACTCATGTTAGTGAATTATGCAAGTAATAAGAAGGGTGACAATGTGCATGTGGTTTTGTGTACGAATGAAAATGGGAAATTTGGAAGTTCTCTAACTCCATGAGGCAAAAATGTTGTTGGATTTTGTTGTGAATTGAGGGGTAGTATATGTGAACTCCGACCCTGTTTGTATGATTTTTATAATCCGATTGTAGTGCCTACTTTGGAAATGCTTTTTGATTTTGTTTAAGATTATGCTAAGGCCTGCAAGTGTGAATAGTTTTTGTTATATTTTGCTATGGTTGGGCTAAAATTCTCTTTGTTATTTTGGTATGTTGTTTACAATTTGAATCTCACTCTTTGTCGTTTTTTTTTTTATTATCCTTTGCAAGGTCTTGTCCTTTTCCAAGAAACCATATATTCAGAATGGCAAGACCAAGCAGAGGACAAGCCTCTAGGAGATACGTGGTTGAAGAATCAGAGGAAGAAGAATCCAGTGTCGATCTCTCTGAAGAGGGAGAAGAAGAAGAAGAGGAGGAACAAGAGGAAGAATACCAAGGGCAAGACGACGAAGAGGAGTTTGTGCAACCCGAGCCATTGCCGGATTTTCCTGACAGTGGCCCAAATGACCCTGCAAGAGCGGGTGTTTTCTTCCGTACCCAAGAGGAACGAGACTGCTGGGAGAAGTTGACGGGATCTTTCAACATACTACCCACCAAATATTCATGTGACTCAGCCACTCAAGCAATGGGAATCCACGAGGATGTGTGGAGAATGTTCACTAGGATTGGGTGGGCAAATGCCATGCAAGGGAGATGGCTAACATATCCTGTGTTAGTCAAAGAGTTCCTATCCTCTCTTAAGGTCCACAAACTCCCTAGCAGAGGGCCGATCGGGTGCACTTTTCGATTAGGAAATCGTGATCATGAGCTCACGTTGGTGCAACTTAACCAAATTTTTCAAACCCCGACAGATGGATACTATCACTACCACATCAATTTCAATGCTGAGACATTTTGGAGATTGATCCTGGACCCAGATGAGCGGATGTTCCAGTATGACTCGGGCTTGGCCAAGGCTTCCCAAATCCAAAATCCGATATTCGGATACCTCCACAGGATCCTTTCTTCCACTGTCCTTGCTCGACATGAGAACAGTGGACTTCGAAAGGATGATCTCTACATCTTGTGGAGTATGCTACAAGCGATATATGTGGATTTTGGGGCGTTGCTTCTGGATCAATTTAAAAGACAAGTGCAGCCGAGCAAGGGCACAATCAGTATCGGAGGCATGATCACTCCTATTGCCATGGCCTTGGACGTTAATCTGGCTAACTATCAGCCACTCCCGGGACCTCAAGCTCTCAACCTCACCCATCTTCGGAATGTCCGCATGATTAGCCCGAATGCCGCCCCCATTGAGCTCATAATGAAGGATGGAAGGAAGTTTCCACTCCCGAACCCAGCACTCACATCCGTAACCAATTTCGAGGATCAACGAAATTGGTTGATGAACACTCCGGAGCATAATGCTTTGATGATTGCTCCGGAACCCATGGGAGTGCATCTACAAAGAGAGAATACGGCACCAAGAGCACCTCGTGGGCAAAGACGAAACAGAGGGGACGTGGCGGATGAACGACTTGAATCCCTTGAAGATATGATGACAACTATGAATCAAAATTTTACTAACTTTCAAGGTAATGTCTTTACTCAGTTCACGGACATGCGGACGGATCTCGATGCACGGCTCACGGATATGAGGGAGAATGTGGACAATCGGTTCACAGATATGCAGGCGGACATTGACAAGAGATTCCAAGGCCTGCAGAGTCATATGGATGGCCGGTTTTCCAGCATGAGGACAGAGTTCCAGGGATTGCAGAGCAATTACTCAAATCTGCATGGGGATTACTCTCACCTGAGGTCGGATGTCTCAGATATTGCCACCATGATGAGGCAATGGGGTGGCATTGGATCTTCTTCACAAAACCCGTCCCAGACCTTCACGCCTCCATTCCCGCCGTTCCAGCAATACCCCTTTCCGTACTCCGGGCCGTTCCAGTTCCCACAGAACCCCCGTCCACGCCCGCCACCGGATGCTGATGCCTGAGCCTTGTTAGTCGATCGACGATACCACAAGTCTACCCCCCTAAACTTTTTCTTACTTAGGTTTCGAATAAGTTTGGGGGTGGGGGGTGATATGTGTGTATCGTTGATCTCTCTATCTTTTTAGAACGCTTTTTATTTAGAATTGTTAAAACTCTAGTCGCATGGATGCTTTTTATTTATTTATGTATTGTTGGGATTTGCTACTTAAAATTCGGATAATTTTTAATTTATTGCATGGGTTTTGCGATATTTTATAGTTCTATATTTTTTTGTTAATACGTATGATTGGTTTAATGATAAGGTAATAGCCTTGATGATAAGCAGGTTTAGCCTTGATCTCGTGTTTCAACTCCTCTATTACTTATGGACTTAAGTTTGTCATGCTCTTTTTTTTGGGAAATCTTGATTTGCCTATGATGTTGTTTTTGGTAAAAATAAATACATGCATAAGAATATGACTTGATAGCACACGTGATTGGATTGTGGAAATATTGGCATTAGCTTGTAACCATCTTGTGAGATTTGAGCCTTGATCTCGTTTTTCATGTGTGAATCATCAATAATATTGGTATCTCTAGAACTTTCCTTTTTGAACTCTCTTGATTTTACGAGTTGTGCTTAAAATATGGAGATGACCTAAGGCTTTCTTTGTCAAAATTGTGCCTAAAATTTTTCCTACAAATACAACCCTTGCTAGCCCCTTTGTGCTTGTTATTGATTTTATTTGAAACCAAGGGGTAGAAGAAATTTGGGAATCAAGTAAGCTTGAAAATAAAACTAATGGGAATTAATGGTGGATTGAACACAAATCTTATTTTGTTGAAATAGCCTTTTTGATCAAACACATATGCAAGCCTTGCAAAGTGAAATAAAAATAAATTGTAATTTGTTGAAGAACACCAATGAAAATCAAAATAAATAAGAGGAGCATTAATGTTTGTTGGCTATAGACTTTAGATCCAATTAAATTTCCCAAATCAATGTGCGGGGTAGAAGAAAACTCAAAATAGATTTGCTTATCTTGAAATACAAAGCAGGTTACGGGGATTGATTTTGAAGTCACTTTTAGCCTATATTTTTCCTACCTCGTCCAAAGAGCCTAACGTTTCAACCCTTAAGACCAATGTGATCCTTATTTTGAGCATACTTGTAAGAACAGATGAGTTATTTTGCAAGCTTATGGTGGTATACTAGCATTATTTGATGTCGAGTGTATATACGTCCCTTTTCTCCTTGAGAGGTTGAGTTGAGTGTTGATATTACTAAAGCAAGAAAAGCCGTATTTTTACATGTTCATTTCTTGTGTATCAGAACTTCATATACTTGTGTATGATAATATGCTTTTTGTTCTTTCTTCTGAGGCATTCTTGATCTTGATTTCCTATGTTCTCTTTTTCTTTGAAAACTTGTTTGAGGACAAACAAGAGCTTAAGTTTGGGGGAGTTGATAATCGGTATTTTGTGCTTCTTTTGACTGCAACTTGGGGCTATTTCAATACCATTTTATAAACCAATTGTATATTTTTGATGTCCAAACCCATATTTTAATCCAAGTGCAAATTCTAGGTGTGTTATTGAAGAATCATCGAATTCAAAGAACCAGGCGCGAGCTACAGCACGGGTCGAGGCGTGACCTCTCCGCCCGCGCCAAGCCAGGCTTTCCACGCTTCTCTGGCGCGAGCGACAGCGCGAGTGGAGGCGCGACTGGATCGGGTCGCGCCAAGCCAGGCTTTCCACGTGTCTCTGGCGCGACCCACAGCGCGATCACTGGCGCGACCGCTCTCCCGCGCCCAGGCACTCCCTCGTGACCTTCTCTGGCGCGACCCACAGCGCGATCACTGGCGCGACCGCGCTCACGCGCCAAGACACTCCTTCGCGCCCTTCTCTGGCGCGAGCTACAGCGCGACCTGGGCGCGACCGAGCCCGTGTCGCGCCCAGACGTCCTGTTTTACGTGCCTTATCAGCGCGTTTCCTTAAATATAAAAGGGGAGATGATTTGAAGAAAGGACGACGAATTTTATACAGGGGGAAGGAAGAAAAAAAAAGAAGAAGAAAAACTCTAAAAATTTCTCCAAATCTCGATACCCCTTCTTCCCTTAGAAAATCAAGAATAGAACCATAGAAATGAGAGGAGGAAGAGGGCTTGGGCTTGTAAAGAGGAGTTCTTGAAGTGTGAAGAATTGATGTGGAAGGGATCTTGTGCAATCTTTGTACATTCTATCGGATTAATCTAATCTCTATTTATGATTTATGTTCAAGTAATTTATTTTGCTTTTAAGATTATGAGTAGCTAATTTAATTAGGGTTGGGGTGAAGGATCTTTGAAATGAGGATGTTTATTATGAATGTGGGATGAATGTATAGTTCTTTGATTAAATCTTGTGGATCATTGTTGTGATTGTAAATGTTTATGGGTGGCCTCCATTTATGTTTATCTTTATGCTCAATGGGTGATTAGTTTTGCCCATTTGGTGTTTGTTGGTGATCTATGAGACATTGTGGTTATACTTTGAAAGATGTATGAGCATTTAGGTTTGTAATTTGTGGAGGGGACTCTTTGTATGTTTGAGTGAAATGCTTGTTAGAGATAGCAAGTTTAACTTCATTTTTGCATTTTAGGTGTTTGAGAAAATGCTTAAATGAACAAACCCTTATCATAAATAAAGTTTTGATTGATATATGATCTTCATGTTTGTGTAAACCCTTAAATCAAGGATCCAACACCCTAAACCCCTTTGTTAACTCGTACATTTCCTTTCTTTAGTGTTGAAAGTTATTAAATTTTAAATCTTGATGTTGGATTGATGAATGAAGTGAACAACAACTCCTTTGACTTATTTGGTTTAAATAGTGATTGAGATTTAATTAGGCATTATTTGTGCATCTTAGAATATATCTCCTATTCCTTGTGGTTCGACTCGTATCATTGCTTGCTACATCCGTGTACACTTGCACATGACACGACTTATTATTTGAGGTATAAAATATCGCATCAATAGACTTAAGCAGGCATCGAGATCTTGGAACATCCGATTTGACGACATCTTGCTTATTGGAAACAGTAAGAATGAGTTATCTAACATTAGGGTGTAGTTGTCCAAAAAGTTCGATATGAAGGATCTGGGTGAAGCCGGACATGAACTTGGCATCAAGATCATTCGAGATCGCCATAAAAGGATATTATGTCTGTCCTAGGCGACTTATATCGATACAGTGCTAGCTAGGTTTAGCATGCAAGATTCCAAGAAAAGTTTTATACCTTACAGGTATGTAATTCATCTAACCAAGGAAATGTGTCCCCAAACATAGTCTGAGATAGGGGAAATGAAGAAAGTACCATATGCTTCGGCTGTGAGAAGTTTGATATATGCTATGATATGCACTAAGCCTGATATATGCTATGTCGTAGGCATGGTAACCAGATATCAGTCTAACCCTGGACAAGGTCACTGGACTGCGGTTAAAAACATTTTCAAGTACCTAAAAAGGACTCGAGACCACATGTTGGTTTTCCGCTCTGATAGTCTAGTACCTTTGGGTTATACGGACTCAGATTTTCAAACTGACAAAGATCAAAGTAAGTTTACCTTAGGCTATGTGTTTACAATAGGAGGCGGAGCCATTGCATGGAAGAGCATTAAGCAGAAATGCACTACGGATTCCACCATGGAAGCCAAATTTGTAGCTGCCTCTGAGGCTGCAAAAGAGGTTGTTTGGCTCTGCGGGTTCCTAGAGAGCTTGGGCGTGGTTCCTAGTTTGCCTAAGACTATCACAATATACTGTGATAATTCTGGTGCAGTGGCAAACTCGAAGGAACCCAGAGCTCACAATACAAGTAAACACATAGAGAGAAAGTACCACCTTATACGAGAAATCGTTAAGAGAGGAGACGTGGCAGTAGTCAAGATTGCATCGGAGAACAACCTGGCTGATCCATTCATGAAGAGTCTGCCGGCTAAGTCCTTTGATAGTCATGTGGAGAAAATGAGAATGAGATGCCGACCTAGGGGCACAGTTTGAGTCGATAGTTTTGATTGGAGAGTTAGCCTGTTAGTTTTTATGCTTGAAAGACATGCTTTAAGAATAAGTGGGATATTGTTGGTTTTTTATACTAGAAGACTTGTCTTTGTATACTTTTCTGATAATATGATGATATGAAATGAAAGTTATTGCAGTCACTGTTTGCATTTAGATTATGTTATATAATTGTTCTATGCAATGTTCCATATACTTACATTGTAGATGATATGGTGAGGGGAGTCACACGGTAAGATCATATCATTAGAACCTTGTAATGTATTAAAAGAGCTAACAGCTTAGATGGTCCTGAACACACCATCGGTAAATCGTAGAATAATCTGATAAGTTAGTTTATCTTGACTAACTGATTATTCTAGTACACTTCTTAGTGTATTGAGAAGGATCACAATAGGATACTATTCTCTGTCTCTAACCCAGTTACTGAGAGAATAAAGATCCACAGAGTTCAGATTCTGAACTTATGTGATATTGGCGAGCTTATGTGTGCGTTGATTATTACTTTGATTTATCAATGAGTGAGATCTTTTCGTAGATCAAACTTGATATCTTGGGTAATAACAATGTATACATGATGTCTTGAGTAGTATGCATGAGCATCGTGTCCTGGTGCGCCAGGTTGATGATGTTCTCTTGAGGAAACACAAGTTCATGTTGAAACCCTGCAGGTGGAATTTATCCCTTACATGATAAAGCTTATGTGGTACTACTCAATGTTTTAGATATTAATTAATTATAGCTGTCAGAGGCGGACATAATTAATTGATGAACATTATGTCTTAAACACGGGGAATGGCTTAACTAAAGGAGAAAACATATTCGTAAATATGTATTAAATTGGTAGGTCAGTTTTACTTCTTTAGTGGAATAAAAGTAAAAATTAATTTATTTAATTATATCCTAGGTTTATTGGATATTGGATATTAAATAAATTAGTGGGCCAATTTAATATTCTTCTAGATCCCTGTTGTATCCAAATTGACTGATAGTGGACTGGATATAGAACTTGAGATAGAGGCCCAAACCCAGTAGGGTTGGGAGACTGAATTTCACCCACCTCCCTATATAAATAGGGGAGGGGGGATGAAATTTTGGAGATAATATTCATCCCCTCTTTGTCTCACAAAGTTATCCACAGAATTCACAATTTTATCTAGTAGATTTCAGCCCACTCTGAATCTAGATACAGTCCTGGAATACAACAGAAGATCTTGGAGTAGAATCTGTGTTGTTCGAATTTTGAGGTGTAGGTGGCGCCTATCACTGTTCATTCAACAGCAAGATTAGATCTGTAATCTTGTCCTCAGGCCGTCTGTCAAATTGTATTTAGATTCGTTTTCTATGTTTCCGCTTTATTAGATTCGAATATGTCTTGCATGCTTTTTTATTAGACTTTAATAAACATGCATGTTACGTAAATTTATGATTTGCATGAACACGGATTAACGAACAACCAAATAGATCCTGCGGTAGTTTAATTCGAAAAACCCCAACATTACTTACATGGTAAAGCTTGTGTGGTAGTACTCAAGGTTTTAGATGTTAATTAATTATAGCTATCAAAGGCTGACATAATTAATTAATGAACATTATATCTTAAACACGGGGAATGGCTGGACTAAAGGAGAAAGTATATTCGCAAATATGTATTAAATTGGTAGGTCAGTTTTACTTCTTTAGTGGAATAAAAGTAAAACTTACTTTATTTAATTATATCCAAAGTTTATTGGATATTGGATATTAAATAAATTAGTAGGCTAATTTAATATTTTTCTAGGTCCCCGTTGTAGCCCAATTGACTGATAGTGGACTGGATATTGAACTTGAGATAGAGGCCAAACCCAGTAGGTTTGGAGAAGCAAATTTTCACCCACCTCTCTATTTAATAGAGAGGGGGGACGAAAATTTCAAGCATAAGAAATCAGCCCCTCTTAGTCTCTCAAATCCACAGATTTCACAAACCTATCTAGTAGATTTCAGCCCACTCTGAATCTAGATACAGTCCAAGAATACAACAGAAGATCTTGGAGTAGAATTGTGGTGGCCGATTTTTGAGAAAAAGGGGACGCCTGTTTCATTAATTCAACAGTAAGATTAGATCTTTAATCTTGTCCACAGACCGTCTATCGATTTATAAGTAGATTCGTATCTATATCTTCCGCTTTATTAGATTCGAATCTGCTTTGCATGTTAATTCTGTTAGACTGTGATAAACATAAATGTGACATAAAAATATGATTTGCATGAACATGGATTAATGAACAACCAATGGATCCTGCGGTGGTTTAATTCAAAAAAATCCCAACAACTGGTATCAGAGTGGGTTTTGGCACTGTTCTAGGATTAATCCAAGTTTGAAATTCGAATTACATATTAAATTTGATGATAAATTTATGGTGTTTAAATTTTCAGATTTAATTATGCATGTATTTCGATTTTTATGGTATTTAAAACTTGGAAGAATTTTTGATTGAATTTGAAAATTCTAGTTTTGAGTTGTTGGAATTTTCGGTCACTATGAGATGTATATTTGGGATGATATTTGATGTTCTTCAAATTTTCAGATTTAATTCTCATGAGGTCGAAAATTTGGAGGTCAAAATTTCGAATTTTGATGCGTTAAAATTCCCTAATTTTTTGTTCTAAATTTTCGGTCCTAGCAATTAAAGTTTGGATGGTGTTTTTGATCAAGATCAAAATTTTCAGATTTTAATTTGGATTGGTTCGAAAATTTAGGTGATTAGAATTAGGATAGGTAATTTTTGGTGTATATCAAAAGTTACTTAATTCTAATCTAGATAGGTTAGAAAATAAAATTTTAAATTTTGAAGAATTTGAAGTGGATCAAATTTTCAGATTTATCATTTGTGTAATTTTCGAAACCTAGCTATATTTTTTGGAATAGTTTTTTTATTAATGTCAAAATTTCCAAATGTGAAATATAATGTTAATTTTCGGTACTATTAAATTAATTTGGGGAAGATTTTAATGAAAATTAAATTTCCAGATTGATTTAATGGTGTTATTCGAAAATTATGATGATTGGGTTAAGATTTGATATTATTTGATGTATATCTTAATTTATCTAATTTTAATTTAGATAGATTTGAAAATAGAATTTTAAATTTGGAAGAATTTGAAGTGGATCAAATTTTCAGATTTATTATTCTAGTAATTTTCGAAAATCTCTAATTAAAATTGGATAAGGTGATTTTGGATATAGATGAATAATTATCAAAATCCAATTGTGATAAGAATTTGAATTTGGATAAGATTTGGAAGATTTTGGAGTGGATCAAATCTCCAAACTTTATCCTTAAACATTTAGATTCTTATGGATAATATTTGGGTTGGATTTTGATTTATATCAAGATATCCAAATATTATTTTAATTAGGGTAGTTTGAAAATATTAAATAAATTTGGTGGATAATTTTAATTAATTTTCAGATTTATTTTAAGAGATATTTTCGAAAACTTCAAGATTAAAATTGGTGGATAATTATTTTAATTTTCAATTTTTGTCTTGTGAATAATATCGAATTAATTAATTTAATTAATTGAAAAATTCGAATATTATTTAATATTCATGCATATATTTCATATGTTATTTTATGTGGATCATATAATAAATGATTACTGGATTTGTAGACTGTGTTTGTTTGCAGGTTTACCAACTATCATGGCTCCTTTATTTTATGTGATGTATGTTTACGTTGAATGAATGTTGGCCGTATTCCGGTTTGGCTACGTCATTTTAATCCATAGATTAGGTCTAGGTTTTATTTTGCGTTGTTTTAATGTAATAAATATATAGCTGTTAGACCGAGTTTTTGAGTTGTAATTTTTATTCTAGCAATATTAAATTTTTCCTTTTGGAATAGATAGTCTATATTGAATAAAGATCGAAGATCAACTCAAAGAAGAAAAGTAGTTCAGCACCAAGAAGGAAGGTTCACCGATTCACGTCCCAAAACCCTAAATGGAGCTAGGGCTTTCGGCGAGGCGCGGTGAAGGGGGCGGCGGCCAAGCCTTGTTCCCGAGCTGACTTTCCTATTTTATCTCATCAATCAACATGAGATATAAGCTATGATAGTTGGAATATTACTGTTGCTTATTATGTTGAAGCATGCAATGGTTGTTTATCATTTTATGTGATATTTGCATGTTCGTTAATGGGATAAAATGAAACCTGAAACATAAATAACTAAGTGGGAGAGATTCATACAAAAATATGTAGAAATCTCATACGGTCTCCATTAAAATCTGATTTAATTAAGAAGTGATGGGCATGCGCGTTGACATCGGTCTTTCTCCATATCAGATGTGTCATATTACAAATTTCTCTAGAAATTAAATCTCCTAAATAGATAGTTGTAGAACACTATTAGAACTAACTGACTCCTCCATCTGGAGCGGTTAAATTCGAATAGTGATCTTGGTGCGAAGATAACGGTGTGTACACTTAGATGTAATTTATTGATAAACGTCCACATGATCGTGGCTTATCAGTTAGACGATTACATGACCGTGTTTATTTTTTGGCTCTTAATTTGCTTGTTGTAAGGAAACTTAACTGGAAGTAAATTAAAGGTTTAACCTATTTAAAAATGAATTTTATAAACGTCCACACTATCGTGGCTTATAAAAGACGTTTTTAATGTGTCGGTGGAAAAGTATATGATTTTTGTGAGGCTTTCGATTATATACTGTTTATCCTAAAAGTTTGTGACTGCACTGCATGTTTTAATTTCAGTTATTTCATACCATCAATGGCACTCTCCAATCTGTCCTCAATCCTCAAAGAAAACAAACTTGTCGGTGAAAACCACAATGACTGGCTTCGTAACCTTAACCTAGTTCTTGTTGCTGAGGGATACAAGTTTGTACTTAAAGAGGTTTATCCTCAGAAGCCAAATGAGGGTTCTGACGAAGCCCAAAAGGTCGCATATGATAAGTGGGTTAGGTTCAATGAGATAGCGCGTTGTTATATTCTGACATCTATGTTGAATGCGTTGCAACATCAGCATGAGCCTATGAAAACCGCTTATGATATCATGTACAACCTTAGGCAGCTATTCGGTCATCAGAACAGCTCTGCATGTCATTTTGCAATGAAGAAGCTAATGGATGCGAGAATGTCTGACTCCACACCTATTAAGGATCACGTCTCATAATGATGGGGTACTTATCTGAGATCGAGACCTTAGGTGGAAAGCTGGATAGCGATTCTCAATTCGACATTGTTTTTCATAGCTTGTCCTTGAAGTTTGAGCAGTTCAGGCTGAACTTTAACATGATCAAAAGGGACGTCAGCCTGACTGAATTGCTCATATATCTTCAGGTGGCTGAATTGCTCGAAAAGGGTGATCCTCAGGCCCACATAGCTGAGAAAGGGGCGTCTTCTTCTAGTGGAAAAAGGAAGAAGAGAAACACACCTAAAAAGGCTGCAGATTAGGCGCCTAAGGTAAAGAAGCCAAAGGCAAAGATTCCTCCTGAGGAGTTCAAGTCTAAGACTAAATGCTTCAAGTACGGCCAACCAGTTCACTGGAAGGTGGCATGCCCTAACAAGAAGAAGAAGAGAGGTACATCTCACACTCTGGTTGTAGAAACATGTTTAGCAACTTGTTCTACCCAATCATGGGTAGTAGATACTTTAGCTACTGATCATGTTTGCATGTCTTTACAGGGGTTCCTGGTAAAAAAACAGCTGAGTGAGAATGAGATCACCATCTACATGGGCAATGCTATGAGAGTGGCGGCTGTTGCAGTGGGAGACGTTGTTTTACCTTTCAGTAGTGATAGAACTTTGGTTTTGAAAGATTGCCTTTATGTGCCTGGTTTTAGGCGAAACTTGACTTTAGTTTCTAAATTGATTATGGATGGATATTCTGTTTCTTTTGATAACAAAGTAGTTATCTTTAGTGCTAAACATTTTATCTGTTCTGGCACATTGGATGGACACCTATACTTTCTTAAACCAATTGAAAACACTACGCAAAGATAACTTTTGAATACATCGATCATAAACCCTAACAAGAGAAAAGAACGTTTAGACCTGAATTAAACCTATCTTTGGCATCTAAGGCTAGGTCATATTAACCTTAAGAGGATACAAATGCTTGTAAATGATGGACCATTATCTTCCTTGGTACTGGAATCGTTTCCTTTGTGTGAGTCCTGTTTGGAAGGTAAAATGACCAAGCGTGCTTTCCAGTCAAAAGGAAATAGATCCGATGGGCTATTAGATTTGCTTCACTCTGACATGTGCGGCCCTATGTCATTTCAAGCTTAAGGAGAGTTCGAGTATTTCATCACTCTCATTGATGATTAATCTAGATACGGATATATCTACCTATTGCGTCGCAAGTCTGAATGCTTTGAGAAATTCAAAGAGTTTAAGGCAGAAGCGGAGAAATGAACAGGCAGAAGTATCAAGTCACTACATTCTGATCATAGTGGCGAGTACCTCTCAAGCGAATTTAGGGATTACATGGTAGAGAATGGGATTACATCCCAGTTGACTGCGCCTGGAACGCCACAGCAGAATGATGTGGCAGAAAGAAGGAATCGTACACTGTTAGAGATGGTTAGATCGATGATGAGTTATTCTGAGTTACCTATTTCATTCTGGGGATATGCCCTGGAAACGGCAGCCTGTATTCTTAACTTGATTCCATCGAAATCAGTTCCTGCTATACCCACAGATCTATGGATTGGACGAAAGCCCAGTTTGAACCATATTCAGATTTGGGGTAGCCCAGCACACATGTTGGACAAGGAAGCTGATAAGCTGGCTCTTCGTACTAATGTAAGGTTGTTCATTGGATATCCTAGAGGAACAAAAGGTGGTTTGTTTTATAGTCCTAAGGATCAGAAGATCATTGTCAGCACCAATGCTCGATTCTTAGAGGAAGAAGACTATGTCATAAACCACAAACCAAGGAGTCAAATCATCCTTGAGGAGTTAAGGGGAGGATCGAATCCTACACTAGTTGTACAAGAATAGGAACTACCAAACACTGCACAACGTGTCACAGAAGTACAGGAACTGCCTCGTCGTAGTGGGAGGGTTGTACACCAACCTGATAGATTCATTGGTCTGGGAGAGGCTTCAGATTTCCCAGAGGGACTAAATGAATTGGATCCCAGGACCTATGACGAGGCAATTCAAGATAAAGATGCGGATTCTTGGAAAACTGCAATGGAGTCTGAAATTGGATCTATGGATCGCAATCAAGTCTGGGAACTTGTAGAACCACTAGGTGGGGTAAAACCCATTGGCTGTAAGTGGGTCTACAAGCGCAAGAGAGGATCTGATGGGAAGGTTGAAACCTTCAAGGCAAGATTGGTGGCAAAAGGGTATACTCAGAAAGAAGGGATCGATTATAAGGAGACCTTTTCACCGTTAGCCATGCTTAAGTCAATCCAGATTCTCTTGTCTGTTGCCGCTTATTTGGATTATGAGATCTGGCACATGGATGTCAAGACAGCTTTCCTAAATGGAAGTCTTAAGGAAAACATTCACATGAAACAACCAGAGGGATTCATTGCTAAAGGCCAAGAGCACTTGGTATGTAAGCTTAAGAGATTCATTTATGGACTTAAGCAGGCATCGAGGTCTTGGAACATCTGATTTGACGAGGTTATCCAGTCATATGGATTCGTGCAAAGTCCGGATGAGAGCTGTGTGTACATGAAATGTGACGGAAACGTGGTGGCATTCCTCGTACTTTATGTTGATGACATCTTGCTTATTGGAAACATTAGGGTGTGCTTGTCCGAGCAGTTCGATATGAAAGATCTGGGTAAAGCTGGACATGTCCTTAGCATCAAGATCATTCGAGATAGCCAGAAAAGGATGTTATGTCTGTCCCAGGTGACTTATATCGATACAGTGTTAGCTAGGTTTGGCATGCAAGATTCCAAGAAAGGTTTTAATACCTTACAGGCATGGAATTCATCTATACAAAGAAATGTGTCCCCAAACACAGTCTGAGATAGAGGAAATGAAGAAAGTACCATATGCTTTGGATGTGGGAAGTTTAATGTATGTGATGCTATGCACTAGGCCTGATATATGCTATGTCGTCGACATGGTAAGCAGATATCAGTTTAACCCTGGACAAGGTCACTGGACTGCGGTCAAAAACATTCTCAAGTACCTTATAAGGACTCGAGATTACATGTTGGTTTTCCAATCTGATAGTCTAATGCCTTTGGGTTACATGGACTCAGATTTTCAATCCGACAAAGATCAGAACAAGTCTACCTCGGGCTATGTGTTTACATTAGAAGGTGGAGCCATCGCATGGAGAAGCATAAAGCAGAAATGCATTGCTAATTCCACCATGGAAGCCGAGTATGTAGCTGCCTCTGAGGCTACAAAAGAAGTTGTCTAGCTCCGCGGGTTCCTAGTGGGCTTGGGCATAGTTCTTGATTTGCCTAAGACTATCACGATATACTGTGATAACTCTGGTGTAGTGACAAATTCGAAGGAACCCAGAGCCCACAAGGCAAGTAAACACATAGAGAGAAAGTACCATCTTATACGAGAAATCATTAAGAGAGGAGACGTGGCGGTGGTCAAGATTGCATCGGAGGACAACTTGGCTGATCCATTCACGAAGAGTCTGCCGGCTAAGACCTTTGATGGTCATGTGGAGAAAATAGGAGTAAGATGCAGACCTGGTGGCGCAGTTTGAGTTGATAGTTTTGATTGGAGAGTTAGCCATTTAGTTTTTATGCTTGAAAGACATGCTTCAAGTATAAGTGGGAGATTGTTAGTTTTGAATACTGGAAGACTTGTCTTTGTATACTTTTCTGATAATATGATGATATGAAATGAAAGTTATTGCAGTCACTGTTTGCATTTAGATTATGTTATATAATTGTTCTATGCAATGTTCCATATACTTACATTGTAGATAATATGGTGTGGGGAGTCACATGGTAAGATCATATCATTAGAACTTTGTATTGTATTAAAGAGCTCACGGCTTAGATGGTCCTGAACACACCATCGGTATACTGCAGAATAATCTGATAAGTTAATTTATCTTGACTAACTGATTATTCTAGTACACTTGTTAGTGTATTGAGGAGGATCACGATAGGATACTATTCTCTATATCTGACCCAGTTAGTGAGAGAATAAAAATCCATAGATTTCGGGTTCTGAACTCATGTGATATTGGCGAGCATATGTGTGCATTGTTTGTTACTTTGATTTATCAATGGGTGAGATCTTTTCGTAGATCAATAAACTCGATATCTTGGCTAATGACAGTGTATGCATAATGTCTCGAGCAATATGCGTGAGCACCGTGTCCTGGTGCGCCAGGTTGATAATGTTCTCTTGAGGAAACATAAGTTCATGTTGAAACCCTGCAGGTGGAATTTATTCCTTACATGGTAAAGCTTGTGTGGTACTACTCAAGGTTCTAGATGTTAATTAATTATAGCTGTCAGAGGCTGACATAATTAATTAATGAACATTATATCTTAAACACGAGGAATGGCTGGACTAAAGGAGAAAGCATATTCGCAAATATGTATTAAATTGGTAGGTCAGTTTTACTTCTTTAGTGGAATAAAAGTAAAACTTAATTTATTTAATTATATCCTAAGTTTATTGGATATTGAATATTAAATAAATTAGTCGGCCAATTTAATATTATTCTAGATCCCGGTTGTAGCCCAATTGACTATTAGTGGACTGGATATTGAACTTGAGATAGAGGCCCAAACCCAGTAGGTTTGGAGAAGCAAATTTTCGCCCACCTCTCTATTTAATAGAGAGGGGGGACGAAAATTTCAAGCATAAGAAATCAGCCCCTCTTAGTCTCTCAAAGTTATCCACAGATTTCACAACCCTATCTAGTAGATTTCAGCCCACTCTGAATCTAGATACAGTCCGAGAATACAACAGAAGATCTTGGAGTAGAATTGTGGTGGCCGATTTTTGAGAAAAAGGGGACGCCTGTTTCATTAATTCAACAGCAAGATTAGATCTTTAATCTTGTCTACAGACCGTCTATCGATTTGTCAGTAGATCCGTTTCTATGTCTTCCGCTTTATTAGATTCGAATCTGCTTTGCATGTTAATTCTGTTAGACTGTGATAAACATGCATGTGACATAAAAATATGATTTGCATGAACATGGATTAATGAACAACCAATGGATCATGCGGTGGTTTAATTCGAAAAAACCCTAACAGTTGGGACTAAAACACCGTATGCAACAACCTTATCAAGGATGATACTCTTGCAGAGTTTCTTCTCATTAGATAAATCTTGCAAAAGTTGCTGCCCCTTGGGAATTCTAGGGGAGCCACCAACAAGAACAACATCAGGGATAGAGCTCTTGTTCATCTTAGCATCCCTCAAACATTTCTCAATTGGTTCCATGTACTTCCTGAACATTTTAGCCCATTCCATCTCCACATTTTTTAATAGAATTAACTGCCTTGTAGCCAACAAACTTCCCATGTGCTCTTGCACAACGTATAACATGAATAAATTAGCATTCACAAATTTCAAAACTGAGGAATCTCGATATTCCATTTTCTTTGGAAGAGTCTGAATTGACTCTAAGTGTATCATAGCCTCGAGAAGTGGTTTTGACAGAGGCGCACTTTCCACACCTTAAACAAGAATCTTTCTTGCCTTATCAACATTTCTAGAAGCCAAGAATACAAAATGGGAGTACCGAGTGAACAACAAAGATGAAGTTTGTGACTGTTCCTTTTCTATCTCAATTGCAATTGCCAGCTCATGCAAAAAACAAGCATCTTTCAGCTTCCAAAGTTGGTGTTCCAGGTAAGCATGCTTGATTATTGCTTCTAGAAACTCGGGTGAAATTCTAGTATGTACATATTGATAAGATGCTCGAGCTCTAGGAATGTCACCAAGTTGTCCCTCGAATCGAGCAGTAAAAAGATGGATCTCTGGTTGTCTCTTTACAAATACTTGAGTAGCACAAGTAAGGGCATTTTGTGCAAGCTCCCTACTGCCCATGCACAGTGTGTGACATATCCATAATTGAGAATATCTATCACATGCTGTTAAACACCTTTCATATAGCTTAGCAGCGTTATTAAAGTCATCTCCACATTTAGTAAAAGTGAGATACTTATGCCATTTTCCAAGCTCCACAATGAGGGAACGCGCATGGAATAAGGCCTGCTAATTGATGTTTTAAAGTTAATGATCTTCGAATAAAAGTCATTAGCTTCTTGATAAATCTTTTCCCTAATCACGATGCCCTTCTTCAATTCCTCAACATCTTTTAAGCTTGTGTTTACAATCTTAGATGATTGCTCTACAGTACAAGGAGGAACCTCTCTCTCATTCTCTTGAGAATCTGCAACAGTAAACATACTTATTTGTCACCAAAAGTCAGCCATCTTCCAAATAAGAAATCCATGAATATCACGTCGGATGTTAGGCACGGTAGGCCATTTTTTAAGGCGAGCTTGATGGTACCAAGGTAGACAAATTGCTCTAGCATGCTTCCCAAAAGCTTCATAAGAATCATCAAGCATCATTTGAATTAGCCATTTCCAGTAGCCACACTTTGTTGCGCCTATCTCTGAGAATAATTGAAATAGCCAAGAACTTTAATTGTTGATTTAGTAGTCAGCTTTTCACTCCATTTATGCGATACATCATCTACAAGCTTCCTCAAAATCTGAGCATATATTTCTTCAACTGAAAATTTCTTGCAAATGGCAGGGAAATTAAACTTGTGATTCCCATTTTCATCTCTCCCAATAGTGTATGAAACTTGCATCTCGTTGGTCACCCATTTCCTCCCATTGGGATGATTGATTAGACTCACGAACCTCTGCAGAAAACTTAGCTCCTTTTGCAATATCTCCTCCAACTCTATCCTTATCAATGTGAAAAGCAACTGATCTAAGGAATCATCATTCATATAAATCTCAAAAATAATCTCACCCATGTACGACACCTATACATTGTACAACCTCAAGATCAAATCATATCGACTCTTCAGCTCCATCATTACCACCAATCCCAGATAGAACCCTCTACCACACATTCTTGCTTTTCTTCAACAATAGCAGAGAGTTATCAGTCTCGTCGATTCCTAAGAGGCTAAACTTTTTAGTCACAAATTTTCTAACCCAAGTCAAAGCAAAATTCACATTCTCCTTGGCTTCATTTTCATTCAAAGCACTGGAAACATACTCATGGAAGACATAATGATGTTGCAGTGCCTCTAAATAGCACTTAGACAGACAATGCCAACTCATGGCGACATGTAGTTTTGCCTTACCAACTCGAATGAATTGTAATGCACGCTGATCAGTTAGGATAACATCACCAGCTCTGATTTTTTTGTCACTTTGTAACACACTCAACATCTTGCCCACTTCTTTTTCTACTTTGATCAAGTGAATGATCTGCAATGTTATTTTTTCGTACTTCACTTGTTTTCCGAGCATAAAATAGGTTTCTCTGTAAATAACTGACTTTGGTGGTGGCTTAGGTACGGGCCTTGCCATAATATCTACTCCCACTCTGCTGGACTTATCACCATCTATACACATCTCCTTCCCTTGCTTAGCTGCAGATTCCAGTTCCTTCATTTATATTTTATCAAGCACTTTCTATTCATCAAATGTAGCAACCTTACTTCTTGAAAAAACAGACATAACAATAGGCTTTCTCAACTCTTGTCCAATATAACATTTAATTAATGCATCATCATCCTCAATTTCTTCAACTCCAACCTCTAATTTCTTTTCCATCACCTTCTGGTCTGAATTTAGTTCTTCAACCAAATACTTAGAGTATGGAACAAAATCCAATGTGGAAATGTAAATAATTTCTTCTAAATCATTTCCACCTTCATAATTAATGAGCTTCAAAATCGAGGAGGCACTGGGTTTTTGTTCTAGCAATAGAGATTAAGTCTGGTAATGTAAATGATTGTGCTGAAGAATGGGTGGAGATAGAGAATTTGGAAGAGATGGGGCTATTTGAGTAGTGATGGAGGGTTTTACCGGAGTGAATGAAGACGGCGATGATTGATTTTCCTCACCAAATCTGATGGAAATTTCGCATTGTATGGCAGCTAACCCGTCAGAAATTTGAGCAAATTTTTGATCGGACTGAGTGGAAAAACCCCTAACCTGTTCCTGCAATCAAAATTCCCACGCTTCCCTTTTTAAAATTTCTGTTTGAAGTTTATATTCTGATTTCTTCAAAGCTTCTTCCAAATCATTCAAAATCATATTGTCGGTCATCTTCCGAGGATCGACTGCTCTAGATACCAATTGTAATGAACCCACAAATTTCTCCATTTTTTATGATGGTTTTTCTGTAAAATAAGATAGTAGAGCCGAAGCTAGAAGAGAAATGAGAGGAGGATAAAGAAGAAATAAAAGAGAGAAGCAAAGAGAATAAAGAGGAGGAAACTTGAAAATTTTCTCATTACATTTTCATAGGGCAAACCTAGTATTTAACTAGACAATACTTTGAAATACAAAAATAATAAAAGTCCAATTGATAATTAAATAAGAGCCCATCAAGATGTTCATTTATTCATTTGGGTTCACAACAGAACATTACTTATTTTATTGATTTACTGTTTAACAATAGAAACGTTGATTAAAAGAAACAAATAGGTATAAAAAAAGTTGGTTAACAATCCAGATAAACAAAAAATTCTAAAAAAAAGTGGTCAAAACAAATATGAACAAGTAATTTTGTTAGTGAATTAATTGAAATTTGGGAATTAATTCGTGTTTTCATAATAGCAAAGCTTATTTATGATTTGTTCATAGTAGAAAATTAATTCGTGTTTTCGGATGTTATGATTTGTTCATAGTAGAAAATTTTTAATTGCACGCTAGAAATTAAATTTGATCAAATTAGCAACTATTTCTTATATTATTAATTATTATTATCACTAAACGAGTTTTTAAAAATCGTATGGATTATTTGTTTCTCATTATAGGAACCCATATATATATTATTGCAATTTTTTAAATAAATATATCAAATATATATTGTTTTTTATTATTTACAAATATAATATATATAATTGTGCACCATACGGAAGTTATACTAATATTAATGAAGACGAATTTGAAATAAATGAGTGTTAAAAAATAATAAAAGTGCAAGACAATTTTCCAATCCTTCATGTCTACGGTCACTTCTCTCAAATTGATCTGCTTATTGGGATTCTAAATTTCCCAAGTTGAATGCATAATCATACACAAATATGTAAATATAAATCGCACGGATCTTAGAACTTCATGATTTTCACATTCAATTAGAAAATCAGAATACTAACCTTGGTAAGCCATAATTTAATTGATGATGAAGAAATTGGTTTCTCTCCCTTCACCGTTTTCCTTATGCACAGAATGCCTTTAGATGATAGAGAAAATATAATTCTGTGTTTCTTTTAATCGGTAGGTGAGAGGACCAGTTTCAGATGCAGTTATATATATACACGTTCTATCAACGTGATGGATATCATGAAACCACCTTTAGAAAAATATGACCAATTTATTAGATAAACATCAAATTATTTAAACCATATAATTAAGATACTTAAATTAATATAAATATCGTAATAGCTTAATTATTAATGACACGTGGCCATTAATAAATCTTACATTCTCCCACTTGGCCAGAGTGACAGAAATAATCTTGATGGTTTAAATAACATCATAATGTGCACGTCATCATATAAATTCATTGGTCAAATCATTATGTCAATATTAAATATATACCAATACGAGTCATGGCGGTTCTACTCCAGTCTATCGGCATAGTTCCTTCCATGTACTACAATATTAGTAATCTACTTAATACGACTCATAATAAAGGATAATAATGGTCCACATTAGTGTCTCTTTTCAAGACTAAAACATTTCCAGTTTATGTCAAACATTATTGTAGCGCCCCGGTCCCGAAAGACCGTGGAAATGGACGCCACGGGGGTGGGAATTAAGAAGCGGGAAAGAAATGGGGTAATTTAATTAACGACGGGGTGATAATCCAAAAGGATTAATATTTGGAATAAAATTTAACAACCGAGTATGCTAAAGATAGGTTATGCCTTCCGGAAAATTAGGCAGCATAACCTCTGTAACTAGAGCGAATCCCCGTTTATAACGGCTTATAAGAGAAGAATGGAAGCTGTAACAATTCAATAAGCCCTTTCATAGGCCAAACGGAAACAAATAACCAGATACCAACAATCAATAGACCCATTCATAGGTCGACTTAAGAAACAGACACCAATATGCTGAATAAATGAAGCCCTTCCATAGGCCAAAATAAATGATCAAATAGACATAAGGAAAGACGGGCTTCCTCCCTTTGGAATAATTATGTAGCTAAGCATATGATACATGTTAACTAGGAAGTCAACAAATGTTCAGAATCAGAGAAGCAGAATCATATCAACAAAATACCAAGATCAGAGTTCTTAGCATTTAGCAAAAGAATACCATAAGTGCGAAAGCTCAATTCTTAACAGAATACTAACAAAAAGGGACAACGGATAAATATGTAAATCATAATAGCCCATATCTCAGACTCTTCACCTCCACGCTCCAGCCTACTGACCTGAAAATATTTGAAAAGATTTGGGCTGAGTACTAATGCACTCAGTGGGCAAGTTTTACAATTCAAGTTATGCAAATCATTTTGTTAAAGTAATCTATCTGTGTTCATGCAGGTAGTGAAACTTAGGAGATTTAAAAGTTGGAAGCAACCTAAGTTCACCAAAACATTTTATCGTGAAGCGCTTAAGAGTATAACCTGTCACTGCCCGCAACCCAAACTACATCACCAGCGCATAACGTTGAGTATGACCATAGTATACCCAAAGAGTATAACCAATAAGTGTTTCATTTTAGTCTCACCGACAAGGAGTAGGGCAGGACAAATAATGCATGCATACTGTAGCTACTCACATTGACACAACGCTGGTTTATGAGACTCCGATAACATACAGTAGCATGTAAATATTTAACACAGATAGTCATATATGCAATTTTAGCAAAGCAGAGCTTAATAACTCGAAAGATACAATTTGCAAAGATAGTATAGTATAACCCACCTTTCTCGGGATTCTGAAAAGCTAACTCCTAAAGAATCAACCCTGATACTCTTTCTCTAGCTCAGCTGGTACTACAGAAGGTAAACTTCAACTCAGGATAATCGCTATACTTTCGGGAATTAATCTACTATAAACAGAACTATTATTAATTCTATTCTGTTCTAAAATAGATTGCGCGAATCTAGAGACCTTGAATAATTTCGACGAAGAAGGAAATAAATTCCAAAACGTTATTCTTGCTTTACTGGGATCAACTGATTTGACAGATGTCTCTTTCCATAACTTGTCATTTATCCAAATTTTACCAGATCTACACCACAACACTTTTTAACCGCTCGGAATTTACGAAAATATTCAGGGATGATACTATATATGCCAAAACTAAAGAATGAGAATTTTAGAATTTTTCGATAATACATGCTCCCGGTATAAAAATAACTGTCTACTTTAAATAATCGAAATTATTCAAAACTCGCAATGAGATCGCGAAACTTGGCAGGCTTATAGGAACTAATATTTGGAGCAACTTTTAAGAAGAAACATTTTCGATTTGACGACCCAAAATGGGTGAAACGGGAGTTTCGGTAACAATATTCACATATTTTAGCTGAAAATGTATCGGTCTCGATCGAGCTCGATACTCATTGGATTTTCGCTCAAAAGTATAATTTTTGATAGTGCAGAAAATAAGGAATTTAATGGTGTAATAAGATCAAAGATCGGACGGCTAGAACATAAATTCGAATTGGGCAGATTTATAATATAATATTCGGATCCGGATTTCAAACGACGAGAAATCAAAAATCTATTCCGGTTAAGTACAAGATCCAAATGATCAAAGACTATTTATAAAAAGAAGATTTCTAATACGACTATCCAGGAAGAGTAGATCTGAGATTTACATAAAATGAAAATGGGGAAAAATACCGAAAACTCACAACATCAAAAATCGGAATCGGTAGAATTAAAGATAATCAAAATATAAGCATATTTAGAACTTGAAATTTCTAAATTTATCGGTCCGAATGACCAGAATCGGAGAAAGTACCTTCTCCGAGGAATTGGCGGCGGTCACGTTGATTTTCCATCGTGATCATCCTCCGTGTCATCATTTCAATCATGTATTCGTGATCTACGCGTTGACACCTTCAAAATGACTATTTCAGAATTGAAATAGGAAACTAGAGTCGTACATTCTCTAGAAGCTGCTCGGCGTTTCGATTTTGAAAATGAATGAAAAATGAAACCTTAAGCTCCTATCTATAGAGGAAAAATAAATAGGATAATAACGAATAAAAGAGAGAGGATAATGATGGAAAAAGAATAGGATAATTACGAATAAGATAATCTTTTGAAAAAGAAATTGGATAATGACGGATGTGCCTTTTTCTATTAAATTTATTATTTTCCAACTTAAAGTTGTGCCAAGAGTTCATTTGAACTCGAAATTTGAAATTTTAAAGGTTGGCATGATTCTTGAAACATTTTCTATCAACCCGAGAAAAATATCATAACATATTTTTAAGACAATTTTTGATCAAATTAGATTTAACAGATTTACCTGACTGCAATTTTCCTTTATTTAAGTCATTTAAGGACCCAGCTTATTTTCTAAATTACTAGAGGGTAACATAAGTTGAATAAAATCTTCTAAAATATTTCAGGGTATTACAATTATGTATACCATACCGACAAAACAGATATCAGTAAATATCAGAAACAATATATAATGAGCTCAAAGTGTCAAATAATCATAAGTCTATTACAACTTTCCAGCAATACCCATTCTCTCAACATGTTCAATAAATGTCTTTGGAGATAATCCTTTCGTTAATGGGTCAGCTACCATGAGATCGGTGCTAATATGTTCAATTGACACCTTTTGTTTCTGAACTTCTTCTTTAACGGCAAGATACTTCAATTCCATATGTTTAGCACCTTTGGAATACTTGTCGTTTTTAGAGAAGAATACGGTAGCGGAATTATCACAGTAAATTTTCAGCGGCTTGGCAATACTGTCGACTATTCCAAGTCCTGAAATAAAGTTCCGCAACCAATTTCCATGAATTGTGGCCTCAAAACATGCCACAAATTCAGCTTCCATAGTGGATGCAGCAATTACAGTCTGCTTCGCACTCTTCCATGAAATTGCTCCACCAGCTAAAAGGAACAAATAGCCGAATGTTGATTTTCCTGTGTCAACGCATCCAGCAAAGTTTGAATCTGAGTATCCAATCACATTTAGGTGATCGGATCTTCGATAAGTAAGCATATACTCTTTTGTTCCTTGCAGATACCTCAGTACCTTCTTTGCAGCTTTCCAGTGATCCATTCCAGGATTGCTTTGGTAACGACCAAGCATGCCAACAGCAAAGCTGATGTTAGGCCTAGTACAAGTCTGTGCATACATCAAGCTACCGACAATTGATGCATAAGGAATGTCTTTCATTTGTTCACGTTTCAATTCATTCTTTGGACATTGTATAAGGCTGAACTTGTCTCCCTTCTGGATTGGAACGATGCTTGATGAGCACTTATCCATCCGAAATCTCTTAAGAACTTTATTAATGTAAGCTTTCTGAGACAACCCCAACATTCCTTGTGATCTATCACGGAATATTTCTATTCCAATCACATAAGTTGCCTCTCCCATATCTTTCAGTTCAAAGTTCTTCGAGAGAAATTTCTTGGTTTCATACAATAATCCAAGATCATTAGTTGCAAGCAAGATGTCATCAACATACAGGATTAAGAAAATTAACTTGCTCCCACTGACTTTCAGATATATACACCGATCAAAAGTGTTTTCCTTAAATCCAAAAGACGTAATGGTATCATTAAACTTAAGATACCACAGGCGGGAAGCTTGTTTAAGCCCGTATATTGATTTCTTGAGTTTACACACCATGTGTTCTATTCCGTCAATGGAAAAACCTTCAGGTTGATCCATATAAACATTTTCCACTAAAGCCCCATTCGGAAAAGCAGTTTTAACATCCATTTGGTGTAACTCCATATCATAATGAGCCACCAAAGCCATAATAATTCTAAGAGAATCTTTCTTAGATACAGGTGAAAATGTCTCCTTATAATCAATGCCATCTCTCTGGGTAAAACCCTTAGCAACGAGTCTAGCCTTATATCGTTCGATATTGCCATTAGAGTCACGTTTGGTCTTAAAGACCCATTTACATCCAACTCTTTTACAATTTTCTGGCAATTCTACAAGGTCCCAGACTTCATTGTGAGCCATTGATTTCATTTCTTCTTTCATCGCATCTAACCATTTTGTAGAATTATTACTTTCCATGGCTTGAGGGAAGGAAACTGGATCATTATCATCAATTCCAATGTCAAATTCTGACATTTGTAGATAAACCATATAATCATTAGAAATATCAGGCCTCTTTTGTCTTTCCGACCTTCTTAAGGCTATTTGATTTGGTTCACCTACATCATGTTCATTGATAATAGGTTCATTATTGGGAGGTTGATCATTTATATGTTGTTCTTGTACAACGATTGTAGGAACAACAACATGAGAAGAAGTTTTGGGCAAAGGTATCTCCACCCTAACTTCTTGAATGTCCACATTTCGTGGTTGTTCACTCCCACTGATTTCACCATTTTCAATGAATCGAGCATTTCCAGTTTCAACAATTCTCGTACTATGGTTAGGACAGTAAAATCTATACCCTTTAGACTTTTCCGGATAACCAATAAAGAAACCACTTATGGTTCTTGGATCCAATTTCTTTTCTTGTGGATTGTAAACCCTTAATTCTGCCGGACAACCCGAAACATGCAGGTGTCTTAAACTGGGTTTCCTACCCGTCCACAATTCAAAAGGTGTTTTAGGAACTGCTTTGCTAGGAACCCTGTTTAACAGATACATGGCAGTTTTAAGTGCATACATCCACAATGAAATGGGTAAAGAAGAATTACTTAACATGCTTCTAACCATATCCATAAGAGTACGATTACGCCTTTCTGCTACACCATTTTGTTGTGGTGTACCTGGCATAGTGTATTGAGCACATATACCACGCTTTTCAAGGAATTTAGCAAATGGGCCTGGGCATTGCCCTGATTCATCATATCTGCCATAATATTCACCACCCCTGTCAGATCTGATGATTTTCACTTTTCTATCTAATTGTCTTTCAACCTCATTAATAAACACTTCTAAAGCATTTACAGACTGAGATTTTTCTTGTAATAGATAGATATAACTGTAACGTGAAAAATCATCAATAAAGGTGATGAAAATTTTTTCCTTCCCAAAAGAAGGAACATCAAAGGGCCCACAAATATCGGTGTGTATTATTTCAAGAAGTTGTGTGCTTCTTATGGCTCCTTTCTTTGTGTGTTTTGTTTGCTTTCCTTTAATGCAATCCACACAAATACCAAGATCAGTAAAATCTAAATTGGGAAGAATTTCATTCTTTACTAATCTTTGTAATCTTTCTTTGGAGATGTGCCCCAAACGTTTATGCCACAAGTAAGCAGAATTTTCATTAGCTAAACCACGTTTAGTTCCAACATTATGATGCAGGGTTAAGAGAGTCTCAGCAAAAAAGATGATCAAGTTTCAATTTATATAAGCCATCATGCAGAATACCTGAACCGATAAAAAGATTTTGCTTGAACAAACTGAAACATCCATTACCAAATTTAAAATAATATCCAACAGAATCAAGTTTGGATAAAGAAACTAAGTTACGAGAAACAGAAGGGACATAAAGAGTTTCAAGCAAATCTAAGTGATGTCCAGTATCTAGAATCAAACGAAAGGTTCCAATGGCTTTAACAGGAGCTTTGACTCGATTTCCCATATAAACGAAGTTTTCATTTGGATTTGTGATTCGGGTCATAAGGAATCCCTGCATCGTATTTGAAACGTGAGTGGTACAGCCAGAATCAAGCCACCAAGTATTATTAGGAACTTCCACTAAATTAGATTCGAAACATACAAAAACATTATGTATACCTTTCTTTTCGAACCATGCTTTACGTTTCAGACAATCTCTTTGAAAGTGTCTAGGCTTTCTACAAAACCGGCACTTAAGATTGTCAAGTTCCTTTTTCTGGATTTGGGCAGATGACTCATTCACTTTATGTAGTCCTTGCTTGCCCTTTCCCTTCTTTCTGATGACTTTCTTATCAGCTCCTTGATTAATTGCGAGATGAACAGAATGAGTTCCTTGATTCTTAAGCCTCGTTTCCTCCTGAACTAACATTCCGTTAAGTTCATTCACATTCCACTTATCTTTCATGGTGTTATAGTTCATTTGGAATGGACTGTACTCAGAGGGAAGTGAGTTTATGATAAACTGCACAAGGAAATTCTCATCCACGCTCATCCCCAATTACTTAAGTCTTGCTGCAAGGTTTCTCATTTCAATGACATGTTCATGCATGCTATGAGAACCATCAAATTTCATGGTGGTTAAAGTAGCCATTAAAGTTCCAGCAACAGATTTATCAGCAGTTTGGGAACGTTCTTTCACAAATTTCAGAAATTCCTTAGCACTTTCAGTGTTAGGAATGGTAGGCTTGATATTGTCTGCTACACTTATTCGCATAAACATAAGGCTTAGTTTGTTTGATTTCACCCAAGCATCATGGACAGACTTTTCAGTAGCACTGCTAGTGTCAGTAATAGCAGGCTTTTCAACTTCAAGTGATGAATCAAGATCCAAAACACCAAGGTGAAATCGGATTTGTTCACACCAATTAGAAAAGTTCAATCCATTAAACATTGGAACAGATGAAGCATGCGAATGAAGAGCAACGGGAGTGGGCACTGCAAGGATAGTATAATTTTTTACACATTAATGTTTTGAGTTACTTAAAACAGATTCAGGATCGAAAATTAATAAGTGTACATTGATGATCTCATTTGGGCGATACAACAATATACAATCATAATCATAATGATGCTTGCAAATTCAACATAATTTGATAATTGAATATGACAACTTTAAACCATTTTGTTATCTTTGGATATCCAAAATAGTTAGAACATGATATATCAATTATCACACTTATATTCATAAATTATAAGAACATGTAATCAACCTTTGGGTGATTTTTTAAGCGTCTTATAATTATGAAAATTCAATTACCCATAGTATAAAAATTACTTAAATCAAGCATCACATTATTATGGATAATTAAAAATAATTATACAATTGAAATTGTATTAAACCTTCAGGTCAGACCACTTTGGTGATTAACAGATCAACATTAAATAAAATTCAAATCATATAATAATAATAATCAATTAAGATTTAATAATTTTCCATCATAATCAAACACATACAACTATGTGATCTGAAATCGTTACGGAAGTTGAAAAAATAAAACATATACAGAACATCATAGAATACTATTCAATATAGGTGGAAAAAAACATTAATATCCCACATATTCACTTTAATGCTCCACAGAAACATGGCATAATATTATTATAAAAGTTTCTGAACTATAACATGCATGCTAGCAACCAATTCTATTACTGAATTGAAAAGCAACATAGCCGAATAATTAATTATTCCATCAAATTCCCATTCTGACTTAAATTAGATCAACAAACTTTAGCAGCAGAATAAAACGATAAATATTAATCTAACTTAAATCATAAATCTATTCGCTAATCTTAATCGGCAAGTATAATAGAACGGTGAGGATTAATGTTGGCTGTAGCAAATTGGAATTCTCATCATAATATATCCAATCATAAAACTTTGAATTACATACTAACAAATTAAAATTTGTTAAAAGGTTGACATAGCATAATATTTAAATAGATCCCAACACCATTAGCCACATAAATCATAAAAGTTTGTTCAGTTGCCGAAAACATAAAAAGTATTGCGAATATGCATGAAGTTTATCACAAGATATATAGTCCATTACGTCAATAGTAAAAATAATTTTTAATCTATCTTGTGTTCAGGGAAATTAATCGAAATATAACAATGACATATAGAATCGAATAACAATTTCATTCAAAAACGATTCCATAAATAATTCAATAAATAAATTATAAGGTTCATAAAATCATTTAGGAATGAAAAATCATGAGTTCTAAAACATGTCTCTGATACCACATGTAAACATAAATCGCACGGATCTTAGAACTTCATGATTTTCACATTCAATTAGAAAATCAGAATACTAACCTTGGTAAGCCATAATTTAATTGATGATGAAGAAATTGATTTCTCTCCCTTCACCGTTTTCCTTATGCACAGAATGCCTTTACATGATAGAGAAAATATAATTCTGTGTTTCTTTTAATCGGTAGGTGAGAGGATCAGTTTCAGATGCAGTTATATATATACACGTTCTATCAACGTGATTGATATCATGAAACCACCTTTAGATAAATATGACCAATTTATCAGATAAACATCAAATTATTTAAACCATATAATTAAGATACTTAAATTAATATAAATATCTTAATAACTTAATTATTAATGACACGTGGCCATTAATAAATCTTACAAAATATACTTTGTTTTATTCGTTAATCGAAAACTGAATAAATCTAAATCACCAGTTACAACTTACAACTCCAACAAATTAGCATAAAACATGTCGCGAAACTTGAATCTATCACGTGAGCATCAATAGAGCTTTAATAATATCAATTTAAGCAATATTAATCTGATCGATTTAATTCTAATGATAATATTTGAATTTAAAAAATATATATGTAAATTAAGTTTGACAACTTAACTAATTAGCATAAAACATGTCGAGAAACACGAATGTTTCCTCCTGGACCGTTACAAGAGAAATTTTAAATACAACCTTTGTTTTCCTCTTTAATCAACCCACTATTAAATAAAATATATAATTAAGTTCGAATTGGATTAAATTCGTAGTAGCTTCATATATATTTGTTTTCATCTCTAATTAAAGCGATAACAATGGTTATGTGCACTAAAATAATCGTGTTGAATTTGAGTCAGGATGCAGTGAATTGAATTTGAATGTGTCTTTTGTTATCTGTTCAATTTTAATGTATGATTACTTCAGCGGATGTGTAGAACAAGAATAGATGAAAAGAATTGAGAGTATGGGGTTGTACATAAAGGGGCTATATATAGGGGTGTAAGTGAGTCAAGCTAGCTCGTGAGCTACTCGGGATTGACTCATAAAATACTCGAACTCGACTAGTACTTGGTCGAGTCGAGCTCGAGCTCGAGCTACTCAAGTAGCTTTTGAGCTGAGTTCATTTATACTCTGCTCGATAAGCTCGCGAGTTTAATCGAGCTTATGTTCAATTTACTATTTTACCCCTACATATTCAATTATCTACATTTATAACCTACATATATAAGAACAGAACCAACCCTCTTCTCCTCATTTTTCATTTTTGCATCTAGGGCAACAGTGTGCGTCTCTTTTCACTCATCTCTCTCTGTTCCTCCATTTCCTCTCAAGTCTCAACAATCCAAAATATTCATGTGTCCCTCTACATTTTGCCGTCATATTTTGCCAAAAATCAGGAACTTGGTGGCCTTTTAGTCTCTACTCAATTGATTTAATGTTCTTCTATTTTTTATGCTTTGTATTACGCTTCTCTAATTATTTTAGTTTATCTTCTTATAATTTTTCTCTACATTTCATCTTTGCTAACAATCAATAATTTGATATTTTATTTTCTTCTTCTACTGTAATTTGTTACTGTTGGGAATCGGGAGATTGTGAGAAGATTATAGAGCATGACTTGTGAAACACAAATTCTTGCCAAAGAGAATCAGTGGATGATGTGAATCTCTGCTAACGAAATCGTCAACATTCATTAAGCCATCAAATCTGGACATATTATGTTTTTTTCATTTTTATTATTGTATTTTTCCAAATTACTTTGATGCTCGATGTAGTCAAAGTGTAAATTGGAAGTTAAAATGAGGTATTAGGAATCAGTTTTTTAAGGAAATAATTAACGATTGTTATTCTTGATGTTCAATTTTAGATTTTGTGTTGATTAATTTTGCAATTTATTTTAATTAAACCAATATAATCGAGCTCGAGTCGAGCTCAAGCCTATCGAGTTATTTATCGAGTCGAGTTCAAGCCTAAAAATTGAAGCTCAATCGAGTTCGAGTCGAGCTCGAGTTTGAAGATTGTTAAGTCGAGCTCGAGTTCGAACAGACCACTACTCGGCTCGACTCAACTCGATTACACCCCTAGCTATATATGATATTTAACATTGATTTGAAATTATAGAAAGGGCAAAAGAGTATCAATTATTAAATATTAATTAATATTTATATTTTATAAAATAGTAGGGGTCATATATAGAATTTTCTTTTTTATAATTATTTAGATCCTTTAATGTGCCATCATTTTCGAGTACTATTCCAGTAGTGAAGATGGTCGTTTCACAACAGACCAAAATAAATATGAAAACAGTTTTGTAGATGAAAGTTTATTAAAAAATTAGAAGACAAAAAATATTGTTATCACGTAGGCCAGCTCGTGGCATATAGAAACAATAGATCAATTTGTCTTTTATAACAACTAGTCTATAGCTTCTAACAAAAATTCCAATGCAAGATATTAACTTGGTGTGGGAGACCTCAAGCTTTCTGCATCAGACTTTTCAGTGGGAGCTTTAAGGCCATGTATCATTATTAATGTATAGTAGGCCCTCTTGTCGAATGTAATTTTTACTCACTTCTGCACAAGTTTTCGGCGAGTTTTGAAAAAGTATTGGAATAGCACCTCATAGAGCAATCTAATGGTGAAGCGTTGTGATAATCGGGATTTTTATGCTTCTTTTTACTGTAAATTGGGGCTATTTCAATACCATTTTATGAACCAATTGTATATTTTTGATGTCGAAACCCATATTTAATCTAAGTACAAATTCCAGGTGTGTTATAGAAGAAAACCAAGAAGTCGAGGCGCTGGCGCGAGCTACAGTATGATTGCCCATTCGTGTCCTAGAGCGCGAGCTACAGCACGACCACGGGCGCGAGTCCAGTCGCGCCTCATGGCGTGACCTACAGCGCAAGTGATGGCGTAATTGACCCCGCTCGTGCTCGAGGCTGTTTCCATAGTTTACTCGGCGCGACCTACAGTGCGAGTGATGGCGCGACTGACCCCGCTCACGACCGAGACTGTTTCCATATTTAACTCGGCGCGACCTACAGCGCGACTAAGGGCGCGACTGAGCCCGTGTTGTGCCCTGGTGATCAGTTTCACGAATCTGCAGCCCTTGTTCTCCCTCAATTATTGGAGGATCCTTTCTATTTTTAAAACCAATATAAATACCAACACATTTCCTCATTTAGGTTAAGCCTCCCCATTTTCCTTGAATCCCTTTCCCCAATTGTAAAAAGGTAGAAAATATAGAAGTAGAAGAAGATAGGGCTTGGGCTTGGAAGGAGGAGTTCTTGAAGGGTTGAAGAGGAAGGAAGGATCTTGTGGATATTTTGTACCCTCTATTGGTTTAATCTAATCTTTATCTATGTTTTATTTACAAGTTTGTGATTTCAATATCAAGAGTATGAGTAGTTAATCTCTTTAGGTTTTGGGGTGTTGGATCCTTTGATGATTGGTGTTTGAGATGAATGTATCTTCTCCTCTTTATTTCTTATGGATCAATGTGTTGATTTATGAATGTATTTGGGTGGCTTCCATTTGGATTCATTTGTGTACTTAATATGTAATGAGAATTAACCATTATGTATGTGTGTTTGATTTATAAGTCCATTTACTTGTGTTTAGATATAATGATGAGTATTTGGAATGTTGATGGTGATTTGGGACCTAAGAAAACTTGTGTAAAATGTTTACTAGAGATAGTGATTTTTACACTTGCCCACATATTTAAGTTTCTTGAGAAAGTGCTTAGATGATCTAATGTCCAATTCATGTTGAGAGAGGAGAGACATGTGATTCATGTGGTTTTTGAGAATATCATCATCAAAGATTTAGCACCCTAGAACCCCTTTTATTATCATCTAAATTTTTCCTTTGAAGTTTTTGACATTCTACACTTAGAGTAAACCTTCTGTTATTTGTTTGAAGTTGGAACAAATCCTTTCTATGAAATGTTGATTGTTTAAATATTGAATATAACTAGGGTTAACATTACTTGCATTATTAAAACTATAACTCTTATTCTTTCACATTCGACTCGTATCATTGCTTGCTACATTCGTGTACACTTGCACTTGGCATGATTAATATTTGAGGTATATAATACCACATCAAGTTTTTAGCACCATTGTCGGGGAGTATATTGTTATGTTTCAGGTCTATGCAATATTGTTCAAATGGTTATATTGCTAATTTAAACGTTTTTATTTTTATTCGTGTTTGAAGTGGCTCATGTTGTGTTTATCTATAGGTAGTGTATGCACACCAGGTCGCAAGAAGAGCCACCTATCAATTTAGACTTGGAAATTGAAGCGGCGGTTCGCCAGAACAACGCCGTAGATGAGGGATAATGGCGAACGATCCTCCACCAGTTCAAGATCCTCTAATTGTCCAACTTCAAATGTAATTAGAGGTGATGCAAGGACAGTTAAGGGCCCAAGAAGAAGTACGACATGCTGTAGAAGAGGCTCCGATCCGGAACCTTTTTCAGCCTGTTGTCAACCAAGGGGCGGCCAATGGTCCAGCCATTCAAGCTAATAATTTTGAGCTCAAGACGTCACTCATTGTCATGGTACAACAACATCCATACAAAGGGATGACAATGGAGGATCCAAATGAGCACATTCACAAGTTTCTCGAGTATAGTGGGACTATGAAGGTTAATGGAGACCCTGACAATGCAATTTGACTCCGGCTCTTCCCATTTTCTTTGAGCAACAAGGCGGAGACTTGGTGGTTGAGCCAAGCTCCAGGATCTTTTACCACTTGGTATCAATGTGTGATAAAGTTTCTCCACAAGTTTTTCCCACCGGAAAAAACTCTCAAACTCAAAGGAGAAATCACTCAATTCAAGCAATGGGATGACGAGAGCATGCATGAGGGGTGGGAACGGCAAAGAGAGATGCTGAGGAAGTGTCCTGGGCATGGGTTCGGAACCGATCACCAAGTGTGTATCTTCTATGCCGGATGTCACCCCGAGGTGAGGACACTTGTGGATGCTACAGCAGGAGGTTCGTTGCTGGGAAGGGGTCCTGATGAGGCCATGAGAATTATTGATGAAATGGCTTCTAATTTATTTCAATAGCCGATAGCAAGAGAGAACGTGCAAATAATGAAGAAAATGGCATCTACTTCTAGTTCGGATGCACTTGGATTATTGGCGGCTCAAATGTCAACTTTGAACTCAAAGATTGAACCCTTCACCACTCCAAAACCCAAAACTTCCCAAGCCTCATTCGAAGAAGTGAACTATGTCAACCAAGGGGGTTACCAAAACCAACAAAGGCCGTACAACCAAGGGTACAAGCCGCAATCTGGAAATCAATATGGATGCACTTAGATAATTGGCGGCTGAAATGTCAACTTTGAACTCAAAGATTGAAGCCTTCACCGCTCCAAAACCCAAAACTTCCCAAGCCTCGTTCAAAGAAGTGAACTATGTCAACCAAGGGGATTACCTAAACCAATAAAAGTCGTACAACCAAGGGTATAAGCCACAATATGGAGGAAACCAAAATTTCCAAAATAGGGCCCAACACCCTAATTTGTCCTATGGAAATCCGAACAGCGGGATTATTCCACCTCCGATTTCTCTGTGACCAATGGTGTGATTGATAAAGAAAAGAAACTGAAAATGGATGATTTGTTGATGGCATTTATGGGCAAGATGGAGAAGTACATGGTTGATTCACAAACCCGTGTGGGGAAGTTGGAAAATAATGTCAGAGCTATTGGCATTCAAGTAAATCAATTGGAGAAGCAGATGAGCCAATTAGCAATGATCATCGGTAACCAATACCAACAAGGCAAGTTTCCAAGCAACACAACCGTCAACCCAAAAGATCAATGCAAAGCTATCACCTTGAGGAGTGGAACCGCCTACGAAGGCCCTAAAATGCCTAAAGATGATTAAAATGTTGGTAAAGGAAGCTCAAGTGAAAAAGCGAAATAAGACAAACAAATAGAAGAAAGTGAGGAGATCGAGCACGCCAAGGAAAAAGAGGCTTCGACAAAAGAAAAGGTAGAATCACCACCTAAAGTGAATGAAGAGACAAGAGTGCACATATCTTATCTACAACGCCTACAAAAGAAGAAAAACAAGGAATAATTCTCAAGGTTCCTCGACATTTTTCGCATGGTCCAAGTTAATATTTCATTGGTGGAAGCTTTGCAACAAATTCCCAACTACGCAAAGTTTCTCAAGGATATGATTTCAAAGAAAAGAAGATTGTGATATTTCGAGACGGTAAATCTCATGAAAGAATGTAGTGCACTCATACAAAGGAAGCTCCCTACTAAGTTGAAAGACCCCGAAAGTTTCACTATCATGGTTACCATTGGAGATAGCCATATGGGAAAGGCGTTATGCGATTTGAGAGCAAGCATTAACTTAATACCGCTCTCCTTTTTCTTAAAGTTGAACATTGGAGAAATCAAGCCGACTACCATTTATTTACAAATGGCCGATCGATCTATGACCTATCCCGAAGGAGTGGTGGAAGATGTATTAGTTAAAGTCAATGACTTTATTTTCCTGGTTAACTTTGTGGTGTTAGATATGGAGGAAGACAAGGATGCTCCTCTTATTCTAGGGCGACCATTCTTGAATACGGAAAAAGCTTTGATCGATGTTAAGAAAGGGCAGCTAACATTGAGAGTTAATGACGAGAAGGTGATTTTTTCCCTTCACAAGGCTATGAGATACAAGGCGGAAGAGATACATTGCTTAGAAGAATGCAAAGTGCTTGAAATGGTGAACTCTTGCATGGAGTTGGAGCACACCTTGGAACACATCTTGGGACTACGAGATCCTCTAGAGATTTGCATTTCTAAATCTCTTTTCAATACATCCTCTGATTATTTTTATCCTTTTAATGTTCTCTTGTTAACACTGTGTCTTTGATGAATTCTTTACAGGAAGATTATTTAAGGAAGCCAAAGTTTCTCTCATTAAAGAACGAGGAACAAACATCAACTGTGGAGGAGCCAAAGAATGACAATATGGAGTTGAAGCCATTTCCACCTCATTTAAGGTATGCGTACCTTGAAGAGGGTGATAAGAAGCCGGTAATAGTCTCTTCTTTTCTAAAGATGAGCAACTTGATAAATTGCTAAGGGTGGTGAGAAAATACAAAAGCATTATAGGTTGGTCTATCTCTGATCTAAAAGGGATTAGCCCATCGATTTGCATGCATAGAATCATTTTAGAAGAAGATTACAAACTGAAAGTGCAACATCAAAGAAGATTGAACCCAATTATGCAAGAAGTTGTTAGGAAGGAAGTATTGAAACTACTAGGTGTCGGTATCATTTTTGCAATTTTTGATAGTGAGTGGGTGAGTCCTACTCAAGTTGTAGCAAAGAAAGGGGGTACGACCCTAGTGAAAAATGCAAATAAAGAAATGATAGCTACTAGGTTGGTGACAGAGTGGAGAATATACATTGATTATAGAGCTTTGAATGTCTATACTAGGAAAGATCATTTTCCCCTACCCTTTATTGATCAAATGCTTGACAGGTTAGCAGGACATGAATTCTATTGCTTTTTGGATGGATACTCGAGGTACAATCAGATAATGATTGCCCCCGAAGATCAAGAAAAAACGGCATTCACTTGTCCATATGGCATCTTTGCATATAGATGGATGTCATTTGGGTTGTGTAATGTACCCGCCACCTTTCAAAGGTGTATGATGTTTATTTTCCATGGTTTGATTGAAAACATAATGGAAGTGTTCACGGATGATTTCTCTGTTTTTTGTGGTTCTTTTGATAATTGCCTTGATAACTTGTTTCAAGTATTGCAGAGGTGTGAAGACACCAACTTAGTGCTAAATTGGGAAAAATGCCACTTCATGGTACAAGATGGTATTGTGTTGGGACATAGGGTATCCAGAGGAGGCCTTGAAGTGGATCGAGCCAAGATTGTAGCCATTAAGAAGCTACCGCCTCCGACTAATGAAAAGGGAGTTAGAATTTTTCTAGGACACGCTGGGTTTTATAGACGTTTCATTAAGTATTTTTCAAAAATTTCTAAACCTTTATGTCACCTTCTAGAAAAATCGTCGAATTTTAATTTTGATAACGATTATTTGTAGGCTTTCGAGACCTTAAAGAAGACCCTGATCACGGCACATGTGCTCATTACACCAGACTAGAGCCAGCCATTTGAAATAATGTGTGATACAAGTGAAATAGCAGTGGGAGCCGCTTTGGGCCAAAAGGGGGATAAACTTTTCAGAGTCATCTACTACGGGAGTAAGACCCTAGATCCGGCTTAAACAAATTACACCACCATGGAGAGGGAGTTACTTGCTGTGGTTTATGCATTTGACAAGTTTAGGCCTTATCTCACTGGGGGCCCGGACTATCATGCATACCGACCATACCACTCTAAGGCATCTTTTTGCTAAGAATGACGCAAAACCACGGCTCATCAGATGGATCTTATTGCTCTAGGAGTTCAATGTAGAGATCCGGGATAGAAAGGGATGCGAGAACATGGTGGCAGACCACCTTTCTCGCCTTGAACATGTGAATGATGAAATGGGGTCGACAAGGCCCATTAATGAGCTCTTTCCCAGTTAAAGGATTCTAGCAATGTAGACTCATGTGCCTTGGTATACCGACATTGTGAATTTCTTGGTGGCAAGAGTGAAACCATTGGAGTTGGAAGCTTATCAAAAGAAGAAGTTCTTCCACGAGTTGAAATATTATGTGTGGGATGAACCATACCTTTTCAGAAGATGTATGGATTTGGTGCTTAGGCAATGCGTGCCGGAAGAAGAAAATAAAGAAATCCTAGAAGCATGCCATACTTCTCCCACTGTAGAACATTTTGCCTCCATTAGAACCGTAAGGAAAGTGTTGCAAAGCGGGTTCTATTGGCCATCACTATTCAAGGATTGTATTAAATACGTGAAGAGGTAAGAGAGGTACCAGAAGATGGGATCCATTTTAAAAATGGACGAGATTCCAATGAAGAACATAATCAAGGTGGAACTATTTGATATGTGGGGCATCGATTTCATGGGCCCTTTTATGACTTCAAATGGTTTCCAATATATCTTGTTGGTCGTTGACTATGTATCAAGGTGGATTGAAGTCGTGCCTACCACCACCAATAATGCAAATGTAGTGTTAAAATTCTTGAAAAAGAATGTTTTAACATGATTTGGGGCCCCGAGAGCTCTAATTAGCGATGGTGGTCGACACTTTTGCAACAAGTGGTTAGCCGCATTACTTGCAAAGTATGAAGTCCGGCATAACATCACCACGGCCTACCATCCTCAAGCAAATGGCTAAGCCGAGCTTGCCAATCGAGAAGTGAAGCAGATTTTGCAAAAGGTGATGAGAACAAATGGGAAAGATTGGGCCAACCTTTTGGACGATGCATTATGGGCTTATAGGACGGCATACAAAACTCCGTTGGGCATGTCGCCTTATCAATTGGTTTTCGGAAAATCATGTCATCTTCCCATCGATCTTTCACACAAGGCTTATTGGGCCATGAAAAAGCTGAATTTGGATTTTATGATGTCGGGAGGAGAATGAATTTTCCGGTTGAATGAATTGGATGAATTTAGACTTGAGGCTTTTGAGAATTCATCCATTTACAAAATGCGGACAAAGTTATATCACAACAAGCTTTTGAGAAAGAAAGAGCTATCACGGGGTGATGCCGTTCTTTTGTTCAACTCACGCATGAAGTTGTTTCCCGGAAAATTGAAAACCAAGTGGAGTGGCCCCCCTTTGAGATCACAAAAATTTTTGATGGTGGTGCAATCGAGCTAAGAGGAAGGGATGGAAATCAATTTGTTGTCAATGGACAAAGAGTCAAATGTTTCTATACACCGGAGGTGAAGGATGACAATAGTTCCAACCAACCAAATCTTTCGTGAAAAAGAGACTTCGTCGAGCTACCGACAGTAAACGAAGCGCTTGTTGGGAGGCAACCCAACCTCTTTACCTTTGTAGATTTTGTTTATTTATTTTCAAGTCTTTTAAATTACGTTTTGTAATATCCCAAACTTTTTAGTACTAAAATAATAGTCTGTGATTACCTTAAGGATAAGCTAGGGAAGAAAATACACCCTTATAATTGTTTTTAGGTAAAGTATATCATTGGATGGGTTAGTGATGCCAGGAATATTCTTATATTTTTAGTACGAGACTCCAGTGTAGTTTAAAACCTAAAAGAAAATATTTTTTTATTATCACATCAGGTGTTAAAAATATATATATTTTCTCGAATATATTCATATTAGGACCTTAAAGATTATATATATATATATATACATGTGATATTTATATGATACATACAAAAAGATTTTATATATATATATATACACGCATATAGTAGGAAAAAAAAATGTTAATATCAATCAACAAAGCTAATATTAAATAAATAAAATGGGGGTAAGAACAAAATTAATAAAACTTAGCATATGTGGCATGATATTAGATTTGCTTAGTGTAACCAATTAAAAAGTACATATACGTGGCATGATATTAGGTTTGCTTAGTGCAACCAATTAAAAGATAAATTGTTATTAATATATGCATGTCATATTATACGAAATTTGGTTGAAACGGGAGTAGACGAATTAATTGAGGAAAGGTATGCAATTCCAATTCATCCTTTTAATTAGTAAGATTATTATTTTTTATTATTATTATTCAAGTTTTCTTAGTTATAAGTCATCACATCAAATTTCTTGGCATGAATCCTTCACGTAAATAATGTTTTAATTAAGTTGAATCAAGTATGAGAAATTGTTAGTTGTTGTAATTAATGATATTTAATAACTATGATAAGATTATATCATATAAGCTTAAATCGCACATTAAACAAATTGAGATTTCGGTTCTCTAAATTATAATGATACTAGGACAGGTTGTTTATTTAAGTGTGAGTATTTGATTTAATATAAAAAAATTGTAAAATTATAGATTTGTAATTTTGTATTTAAAATTTATGATTAATTATGAGTGTATTTAATTGGACGAAACCTTATAATCAATTTGTATTATCGTTGAATTAATTATTGTTGAAAATAGTAAAATATTTGAAAACGTATGTTATTAAATGGGGCTATATGATTTTTAATATATTGAAATACCATGAATACTATATATGTTTCGTCATGATTTCTAAAATTATTAAATTAATTAATGTTCTTATGTAATATTACTTTTAGGTAAAGTAATGGATTTAATTACGTACTAGTAGTATTTAGTAAATTAAAGTTTATGCGTATGAAATAATTATTAATATTTAAAATGTGTAAACAAATAATATAGTTGAAAAGATAATTATTAAAAAGGTAGTTTAGGGATTGAGTTTTAATAGGGGCTTTTATCGAAATTAAATTACCGGATAATCTTGTAGGCTCAAGAGAGATTGCAGAATTCGAGCGGAACCAACCCAGAGTTTAAAAGCCTTTCTGAGAGACAAATCTTTTATCAGGTGGGTTTTTTATTATATAAAAATGTATTTCGGGTTATTAAGCCCTGATATTTATAAAATGAATGTGATTGAATATCCAACTCATGGCTGTATTTGATGTGCTCTCCCGACTCATGTAAGTCTTACTACTGTTTTGGTGACGAAACTACAATGGTTCACAATATCGGGCCCCAAGCAAACAGGGCAGTGTCCAACCTTAAGCAGCCGGGTTGTGTACACGAACCGATTCACCGTAAGCGTTCTAGGGGAGAGTGGCACGCAATGATGGAACGAAAATGATTTAGTATACATGGAATTCATAAATTTTTTGTTTTAAAAGCTTTCCATGATATGCTTAAAATATGATTGGATATTCTGTTTTATAAAATGATTGTGAAGCTTTCTCAAAGGTACCCACTGAGTGCATTAGTACTCATGCCCAAAATCTTTTCAAATATTTTCAGGATGAGTTGCGGGATGGTGGACGGCTGTGCTAAGGCTAAAGGACTCTCTTTTGATGTATATGTTTCTTTTATGTATGGAGCCTAACTGAGAACATACTTCCTTTTGAGTCTGAATAAATGCACTACGTTCTTTTCCGCTTACTCTGATTATTGTTATGTAGTGTTCGATTCTCTGAATCCCATATTTTTTACTGTTACGGAATGTTCGGTTTTTCTGAATCCCGTTTACTTTCTGTTCCTGACAGGTGAAAGTCTCGCATTTATTTACTTCCTTATTCAGACAGGCACAAGCCTCGCTTTACGATGTTTTCCATGTCAAGGCAAAAACCTAGTTCTTTATTGCTTTCACGACAGGCGAGAGTCTGGCATCTCTTTATTTCATGTATTTGGACAGACATCAGTCTAGCCTTTTTCCATGCCTAACCTATTAACAGTTAACCTTTGAACTGTTATTATTTACATTGAAGTTTATCTTCATTATTCTTTCATGAGTTCATCCTAAGAGTCATGGTATCTGATTTGAGTTATTATAGACGCTTTAAAAGCGTGGTTTGATCTAGTTATAGAGGTTATGCTGCCTAAATTTTTGGGGCACTAACCCAAGTTCTTTGATTGCTTCTGTTCAATAACCTTTTCCCCCTTCCCCCAAGTAGTGCACCGGTCCCCTGCTCTTCTCTCAGGATCGGGGCGCTACACGTTTTTACTCTTTGTTAGATTTAATCTTGTGTTTTAAGTGTTTTTATAGTTTTGGAATTTGAAAATAGGGTACATGGAGAAAAGGAGCTCAAAATGTCAAAAAGTCAAGCCACTGGCATGACCTACAACGCGACTCTCACTTGCGCCCTAGAGCATGACTTACCTCGTGAGCGAGGGCGTGACTGACCTCGTTCACGCCTGAGATAATTTTCACTTCGGAGAGGCGCAACTCACAGCGCGAGTGAGGGTGTGACTGACCCCGCTCGCACCCGACTCAGAAGCGGTTTTAAACCCTCCCCCTCTCATTTTTCACTCATTTCTTAACACACATTTTCTCTCCACACTCAAAACACACGTACACACTATCAAATACTCCTCTCCAAGCAAGATTTCAAGGTGAAATCTTCTCTTATGTTCTACATTTTCGCTTTACCCATTTTTTACCGATTAATTCTATGTAATTTTGGAGATTGTTGGTTAAAATTGTTGAAATTCCAAATTAGGGATAAAATTTGGGGGAAATTTACTTGGGATGAATTTATGTTGGTTTTGTTGTTTCTAAATCCTTCCTTGAGCATAATATGCCATTACTAGAATGATTGAAGAAATTGGAGGTGCTTGTTCATGAATTCGTGTGGATTGAGAACTAGGGCTTAGTAAATTTGGGGTTTTTGAATTTCTTTATCTTGTTCTTTAATTATTATAGTTTAGGAACTCTTTTTGGTGAATTTTGCAAATGATGAGAAGGATGGCAATGTGCATATGTTGGTTTTGTGTGTGGATAAAAAGGGGAACTTTGGAGATTACTAGTTGAAATGGTGAATGATGGTGAAATGCTACTTTTGGGAGGTTGCTAGATGTTTTTGTTGCATATACCTCCATGTTGACCAAATGTTGTTGGATTTTTGTGAATTGGGGGTAATTATATGATGCAACCCCGACCCTGTTTTAATATTCTTTTTGAAAATTGTAGTGCCTAGTGTGATGAAGACTCAAATTCGTGCTTTTTCCTTTATCTTTTTACACCCTTTTTAAGTGTTTAGTATAGAGTCTAGTCTAGTTTGGGGGTAAAGCTGATTGCAGGAGGCTGAGGGCACAAAACCACCACAATAGGCACAGACAGGTGCTATTTATGCTGAGGGCACAAAGGACTGATTTGCCTGCCGAGGACCCAGTCAAAGTTGTTGCGATAATTGCGCAACAAGATTGCGGGACAGTTCCTATATGCACGTGGAGGTGATGTGGCGGTCAGTTCCGAGTCGTGGGGAGGTCTACACACGTTGGGAAGGAAGTGGGGACATCAGAAAGCCGTTGGAGATGCTAGGGTTTGTTGCTATCCCTCCTAAATTCAAGGAAGAACGTTGAGCATAAAATGGGGAAGTGGAGGAGTGCAAGAACCCCTGCGTGGGTGAGATATGGGCTGCGTGAAGCCTTAATTCATTTGCTATAAATACTTTTTATCTGTTTTCATATCAGTGTGCGTGCACGGTGGCGTTTTTTGCACCTCAAGATACAATTTCCCGTTTTCATATTTAGTTTATTTGCTGGATAATCTGACTGCCTGAAGCTGGCGATTTGCCCGCGGAGAGGTAGTTCAGTTGTTTTTGTTGGCAAAACTGGGGTTGGGCCCAGAAGTTAATCTACGTATTTCCTTTCCAAGTAAGATGTCTTTTATCATTTCTTTTACTTTCGTTTCTATGTTTAGTGGCTAAGTATCCATTGTTCAAGTCAAAGTAATGGTCTAAGGGTAGAATATGTGCATGAGGTAATCGGACTTTAAAGCCTTAAGGGTTCACATTCTTAACTTGTTTTTCACTTAGACATAGGTAAAGGGTGGTTGGAGATGAAAGCGCGCATTTCTGATTAACTGGTGCTAGTGTTAGTTACGTGGGAGTGTATAGGTGACCCATGCCTCGATACCCGCATAGTAACAAGTCCGGGGGTGACAGCCTTGGTAGTTGAGATTGAGTAGTATATGCAGGCACAAGACCGTGTCAAACCTACTAGAATCGGGTCGCTTTTGCCCTCAAAGCTGCTATGCTTGCAAAACCTTTGTGTGATTCTCTCCTTAGGTTCCTGTATAGTTAGGTCCCTAGGTGCCGATCGTATCATCTAGACGATATAATGTAAGAAGTGATTGGGGAGTGGCCGATCGTATCCATTTCCTATAACCGGTTAACCCTCAAAGTGACAATTACCCATATTTGGCCATAGGGATTCGGTTTTTGACCTTTCTGCTAGTGTGGGCACAACGGGTAGTAGTGGTAATTACATGTGTTTTGCCCGGGATTGCGCATACCTACCGAATGACTTGATGCTTTGACTTGAGCACTTTTATTACTAATATTTTCTTTTGTGATTTCCTTTTCAGCATTTAGTTAGTTTAAGTTTATTAGCAAGGTTTTTAGAGTGACACTAAAGATCCAAACTGAAACTAAGAAAGGACAGAAGGTTAAAACACTCCTCGTGGGATCGACATCCGTCTTCACTAAGCTATACTAGCCGTTGAGGGCAGATTAAGCATTTGTGGATCATTTGCCCGCAAGTGTATTTTGCACACCTAAACGACGGGTGTGCCACTAGACATGGAAATATTCCTTGATTTTGTTTAAATTTTGCTAAGGCCTGCAAGTTGTGAATAGTTTTTGTTGAATTTTGCTATAAATGTGCTACAAAATTTTATATGTTTGGTTGGTGTGTTGCTTTTACAATTAGAGCCCTCACTTTGTGGTTGTTTTTGTTCTTTGCAAGGTATAGTGCTTGTCAAAGAAACCATATATTGAGTGATGGCCAAACCAAGTAGGGGATTCACTTCTAGGAGACATGTCATTGAGGAATCAGATAAGGAAGAATCAAGTGTTGATCTCTCAGAAGCAAAGGAAGAAGAAGCACAAGAAGAGGAAGAACAAGAGGATGAGAAACAAGAAGAAGATGAAGAAGAAGAGTTTGTGCAACATGAAATGCCTTTGTCGGTGTTTCCAGACATTGGAATTGATGATCCCGTAAGAGTGGGTGTTTTCTTTCGCACAGAAGAGGAACACGACTGTTAGTGCCATCAGTATGCACTAAGTTTATTTTGGCGAGATATGTTCGACAATGTGTACTTGGGTATGTTCCTGAAGATTAAAGTTTCGTTGTGCAAGCTATGAAGAACAGTTGGTAAACTGTTCACTCTGATGTTCCAGACATACCCGGGAACAATTTAATTATGGTTGTTTCCATAATCTGAAGATCTTGCGTCGATCCGGTTTGGGAGGTCAAGATACGTTCGTTTGACTGCCTTGTGGAATAGATGTCGTGAATAACCCTCTTACTCAAGGAAAGCATCTACACACATTTGGAAAGATCACAAACCATTATTCACTTGCCAAATTACCGACGATTGAAGATCAACGGTAACATTGAAGTGAAGCTATAAGAAGACTGATTCATTATAGCAATCGGTGTCCACTTAATTAGATTCTCTTAGCATATTATTTGAGAGTCATTTAGTTTGTGATCTATGCATTAGCTAGAAGTTGTTCTCTAAATTGTTCAATGTGATAGTCTAGCTTTTGAGTGTTTTGAGTGAAACACGTGAGGGGTTTTCTTAATCTATTTTCTACGCAATCTCGAGATAGATTGTAAGTTAAAATTATGGGTAGCTAGAGGAAGTCTAGTGTCACAGTTGTGGGGGGATCTCACAGCTTTCGTTCAATGAAAGAGTTCGTGAAGGAGAACGAGTGACATAAGGAGGGAGTCATGTGTGTGTAAGATCCTAAATACTCTTCATGAAGGAGTAGTGAACGAATCTTCAAGTTTGGACGAAGCCCCCCCCAGAGTAGGTTGATTAACCGAACTAGGTTACCAATCTCGTGCGTTATTTACTACTTTTTATTTATTGTTCTTACGTCTATTCCCAACACATTTAAGAACACTTGTGTGCAGTATATATATAACACATTTTGCAGGGATTGAGGTTTTTCAATTGGCACCAGAGCAGGCCACCAGTTATACAGGTGTGATCTTGGATTTTTAATTTGTGTTCTTATATTTGTTTTGCTGAGATTGACACGATGAAAGAAGGAGCATCGACAGTGCGACCCCCGCTCCTTGATGGAAATAATTATGCCTATTGAAAAGCCAGAATGACTGCGTTCATTCATTCAATTGATGAACGTGTCTGAAAGATGGTGACTGAAGGCTAGAAGCCACCCACAAAGAAAGATGAAAAAGGGAAAACTGTTATGAAGCCGGAAGAAGAGTGGGACAATGATGACTACCAGGTTATGGGATTGAATGCTAAAGCCATGAATGCTATTTTTTCGGCTGTTGACATGAATATCTTCAAACTTATCTCCACTTGCGACAAAGATAAGGATGTGTGGGACATACTGTAGACCACTTATGAAGGAACAAGCAGTGTTCGTGCCTCTCGGATGCAGTTACTCACCACCAGATTCGAGAATCTCATGATGGATGAGGCTGAAAAACTTGCTGATTTCAATGCCAAAATCTGTGACATTACAAATGAAAGCTTTGCTCTTGGAGATGCCATTTTTGAAGAAAAACTTGTTCGAAAAGATTTTCGTTCCCTGCCCAAAAGATTTGCCTACAAAGTCACGGCCATTAAAGAAGCCAAAGATATGAATAAGATGAAGTTGCAAGAACTGATGGGTCCTTGTGAACCTTTGAAATGGGCCTGAGAAAAAGAAACTATGCAAAAGAAAAACATCACTTTTCAGGCGGGTTTCAGTACAGATGTTCCCAGGAATGTTCCTGACAAAGCTGGCCTTGCAGAGTCAATTGCTATGTTGTCTAAAAACTTCTCTAAGTTTGCAAAGCTCTATGACAAGTCCGCTCAAAATAATCCTGGCAAGAACAGGTTTTCTAAACCTCGAAGAACTAAGGATGAAGATCCAAATGAAGACAAACATAAAGAAGTGAAGTGTAGAGAATGCGGTGGTTTTGGTCATTACCAAGCCAAATGTACTAACACTCTCAAAAAGAAGAATAAGTCTTATTGTTCTACCTTAAGTGAAAATGATGATCCTGATGATAGTGGAAGTGATGAAGAATGTATAAGCAATCATATTGCCTTCATGATACATTCTGTCAAAGAGTTTGTGCCTGCTTCTGTTCCTGATAACGAGGCTGAAAAGATATCTGAATGCAGTGATGATGAAGAATTTACTGAAGAATCAGCTATGGAGGCATATAAAAAATTACACTCAAGTTGGATCATGGTGGTTAAAGTCAATAAAGACCTACTAAAGGAAAATTTCGATCTCTCAAAAGAAAGAGATCATCCTTCCATTTGTCTCAAAGAGTTGCAAGATGAACTGTTGCAGTCCAGGAACTATACTCATGCTCAGACTGGTGAACTTCAACACCTAAAGAAGCTTGTCAAAATGATGAACTCTGGATCATCTCAGCTTGATGAAATTCTCTCTAAGGGAAAGAGCCCTCAGGATCATACCAGGCTTGGATATAATGGATGAATTTAATCTCTTATGATCCTTATTCAGCCTGAAATACCCGTGATAAAAGAAAATTGAGTTAAAATAACTATGAACACCGTTACAGAGTCCTTTTTTCGCTAAAGGCCCAAAACTAAAGCCCACAATCATTCGAGGTCAAGAGGTCGAGGTTGAGAGGTCGAGAGGTCAAGAGGTCGAGAGGTCGAGGTCAAGATCGAGAGGTCGTGGTCGAGGCCCAAAACTGAAGCCTTAATCAAGGTCAGGCAGAAGTTAAGTCAGACGACCAAGTTAATGCCCGTTCCAGATAAGGAGAAGACTCCTTCAAAACCCTAAAAGGGATAAAAGATATCCCTAAAATATCGGAAAGAGGTTGAAGGTTGTAGAGGCCTCATTTCTGTAAAGGCCCAAAGCCCAGGCCCACTTTCATCTGAGGACGAGAGGTCGAAGGCATAGAGCCAGAGGTCGAATGTTTAGAGCTAGAGGTCGAAGAATCGGAACCTTAAGGTTAGAAGTTGAGGAAATTCAAAACCGTATACGATCGAATCAAAAGTCCGTTGTAGATAAGAAGACCCCGTCAAAACCCTATTAAAGATAGGGATATCCCAAGAATCTCAGAAGGTAGTTGGAGGCTCTCTATATATATCATTAGACGGAGCTTCATAAAATATATACATGAAAAATCACATAACACGAACTATACTATAACTTGTCATTCAAACACTACGCGATCATTCAATCTTATTGGTTTATTCTTCTATTTTACTGTTTTATTCGCCTATTTTCCCTAGTCTCGATTTTGACTTGAGCGTCAGAGTCCGTTCGATCGTCAACCCTCGACAGTCCTTCGGCTTCACGTGTTTTCTTTGATCTTGTAGGTCGCCGGAGCTCGAATTCAATGTACGATTAATTGTAGAATTTTGACCTCTACAACCGTCTCATATATATATAGACTCAATTACGCCTTGAATGCCCTAATAAATTAAATTGACCAGAAAATAACGCATTTCGACTCCAAATTAGGAGGCTTCCAGCCCCAAATCGACCTCAAGTGTATGATTGAAAAACAACCCGCACCCTAAATAGGCAAAAAATGTCTAGAAAGTGGGAAGATAGTAAAGGATACTCACACATGAACAATAAATTAAAAAATCTAACTTTGAGAAATCTACCAAATTAAGATAATATTACCTGAATTCCAACAGCAGGGGTTGGGGTAAGCACGCCGGCGCCGGAGCAAAACCGAAAACATCCAAGTAATAATAAATAATATTATCAAAGAACGAAAAGGCAAAGTGAAAGAACAATGGGGCGCCGCTTTCTGAAAAACTAGTTTACTATTTTACAATATTTGTTTAAAGAGATTAGGGAGTTTTCTTTTTAATTTTTTATGTGGAAGTATTAACTATTTTGGGGGGGGAGAAATAAGGGGTAATTTTTTTGACAAATAATGAGAGGATTACATTTTAATAGTGAGGGAATCAAGAATTCCTCATTAAAAATTACACCATTAGCTAGGTAATTTTTTTACCCTCATTAAAACTTTAAAAGTCATACTTTTAATGACCATTTTCTTACCCCCCTTATTAAATTTTCATCCCTAAATGTTGTTTTTCTTGTAGTGCTAATTGGTCCCCCAAAATAAGTTCAGGGGCCTATTTGGGCCTTAACCATTTTCTAAATATAAAATATCATCAAAACATAACAAAATATGCCCATGTAAAATATTTAAATTTTTATTTTTAATTTCTAATACTACTTATGGTGTAAACATTCATATTTTTAACTTTTTAGATTTTGTTAACCTAAAAACATCGATCACCAAAACATGAATAGATAACAATTAACAAAGTTTCACATCTTTAATTTTTGAGATTTTCTAAAAAAACATCACCAAAACATAAAAATATGTCCATTGAAAATATTTGAATATTCATTTTTTTTAATTCTAGTACTACTTTTAGTGTATTCAAATGACTTATTATATAATTGACGAGCATTTTGAATGACAACTATTTAAATTTTTAATTTGTTCTTAATTCTAATACTACTAATGATGTAAGTGCGCATTTTAGTAGCGACTGCGAGTTACCCCGACTTCATAAAAAAAAGGGGACAAGATATTTTAATGGGAAAAAAAAAGAGATAAAGTAAAGAGGTCAAGTCATCATTTAAAACAAAATCATGTAATTTTTTAATTCTAATTAATATACTTTTTATCTTGCGCGGATGAATTTCTCTGCTATATTTTGTGCAACACTCCACGCTGCACAATTAGACTTATTAATTTTTCTCAAAATGCAACTTATGATTACATCTGCTTATCGTGTAATTAAAAGGGCTTATAACTAATGGGAGCTTTTAACGGCACACAAAAAATTGAAAAAAAAAACACAAAAAACGACAACGACGACGACGACGACGATGATGATGATGATGATGCATCAATATGCGTTTAATTACTGACATCAATCTTTCAAATTCCTGAAAGATTTCATCTAATTGAATTTTCTCACATTATATTTTATTAATATATATATATATTATTTTTGAAGAGTTTGTAGATAATATTGATTATTATAATAATTTTATAAATTCTATTAATTTAAAAACTAATATTATATTTATGAATAATTGTTATCTATTTATTTTAACAATTAGAAATAAACCATGTCAAGAAGTTATATACATATGCCATATAACATAAATTATTATTATTATTATTATTATTATTATTATTATTATTATTATTATTATTATTATTATTATTATTATTAGGGTTAAGGCTCAAATAGGCCCCTGCACATATTTGGGGGGACCAATTAGGCCCTCCAACTTTTTTTGGTCTCAATTGAGCCCCTGAACTTTTAATTTGGGCTCAATCAAACCCTTCCGTCAAGCACCTCACAAACGGACGTTAGTTGTCACACAAAATGATGTCATTTTATACAAACAACGTCGTTTTGTGTTTGTCTAAATATATCATCTTCCGACTGCACAGGGCAGTCTTCATTCTCGACAAATTTGGGAATGAATCGATCTTCAAATGCAACGAGCAGTCTTCATTCTCGACAAATTTGGGAATGAATCGATCTTCAAATGCAACGAAACGCATGCCAAACATATTCTACTCTGAAAGGGCTTTCCAAGGGTAGTTCGCACATCTCAATACAATCATCGGAGTGGTGGGAATCGCGTCTGAAAGTTGACGCTGCTGTTGTTGTTGCTGTCGCGCGAATAGCGCATTTCTCCTCAATTTTCCTACGAAAATCACCACCGTAGACTGGAATCAGATGTTGACACATACACCAAAATATTCCTCTCTTCGAGTACGATAAAGCCCAGCCATTAATCAACCAAAATGGCCGAATTTGGGCCACAAAACCACGTTGCGCGCGAGATGGGACAACAATTTTACTTAAGTTTTCCGGCGAGGTTCCGCCGCCTTCGACTAATTTCCGACCTCGATCCACACATCAAAATGTTCATCTCAATGAACCCAAATTTTACCCTCAAACAATCATCGCAATTAACTTCTCAATCTTGATTGTGATGTGAATTTTTTGCCTAAATTTTGGAAGAACTATTGCAAATCGGATATGATATATTTAGACAAACACAAAACGACGTCGTTTTGTGTAACAACTAACATCCGTTTATAAGGTGCTTGACGAAAGGGCTTGATTGAGCCCAAATTAAAAGTTCAGGGGCTCAATTGAGACCAAAAAAAGTTGGAGGGCCTGATTGGTCCCCCCAAATAAGTTCAGGAGCCTATTCGGGCCTTAACCCTTATTATTATTATTATTATTATTATTATTATTATTATTATTATTATTATTATTATTATTATTATTATATTGTGGTATGAAATCTATTTATCTAAATTTATGTGTGGCTGCATAAAACATATTTAATATGTTAAAAATATATAAAACAAATAAATTATTCAATTTTATCTATTGAAAATAACATTACATGTGGTATGTGTTCATACGCAATAAGTGTATATAAATCTCCAATTGATTCAATTTAAAAATATAAAAAAAAATTATAAACGTGTTTATGAATATATTTGAAAAATTACAAAGATAATTTATATATATATATATATATATATATATATATATATTGTAAACTATCATTTGATAAAGTTATAATTATTTCTTATTATACTATAATACTATTATAACCAACATTTCAACTATATCAAACTTTAAACTTAAAATATGTAGGCCGATGTTCGTACATCGTACGAGAAATATACTAGTATATCTTAATAGTCAATACGTTGAATCAATCTAACATTTTATATATACTTCATTTATTTGATTATGTCTGAATCATGTACATTGTGCAAAAAGCTACAACCTACAAGGGTGTCAAAATTCGGATCAAATTTCCTGTGTCCAACTGTGTTACATTTTGTGTACCATATATAATTAATATTTTTTTTAATATTTCTTATTTGGGGAAGGATGAACCCTAAATGAAAAAAAAAATTAAATCATGATAAATTAAAAATAAAAAAATTAAAAAAATTGAAAGTTTGCACATGCGATACCATAGAAAATGTCACAGAGATCTAGTGTGGTCAAAATCTAAGTCGGACAAAAAAAGACACAAAAAATAGGTAAAATGCATTTTGCGTACAATAGGAAACATCGCGTAGCATTATTTCCAGTTTTGTAGTATATGGATATGACAATTTTAATTATGTAAAATAGTATGCAATGCGATCTAGTCTTTTTTTTTTTTTTTTGAGAAAATTAAACTTTATTAACCATCTAGAATCGTTTTTCCAAGGGAACAAGAGATAAAATAACATCCGACAAACTACCGGTATAAAAAAAAAAAAAAAAAAGAGTAGTGATTTTCAGCCAGAATCTGGCTAGCCAGAATCTTTTATTATTTTTAATAATTAATTAATTTAATTAATAAAACACTAATTATTTAATAAATTTACATTGATGCCTTCCATAATAATTAGGGCCAATCCTCTAATTAATTTCCGCTTCTAATGTTTGCTAAGAAAAATCTGCTTCTAATGTCTGCTCAAAAACAAATCCGCTTCTAATGAATATTACCGATCAAATATTTCCCAAAAAATTAGCAATATTATTTGGGACAATAATTTCCAAAAACAAAAAAAAAAAATCACATTTAATAATTAACATAATTAATCTATTAATAATACTATTTTATTAATTATTAAAAAATCAGCCAGAATCTGACTGCCCAGCATTATTGAAAAAATAAATACAGAATTACCAAAGGCTAATTTGACCAAAGAATGTGTCGTGCTAAATAAAACCTCTTTAAAAAAATCTGCTTCCCTATATATGGTCATATGGATAGAGGAAACAACCTCTATTCGATCTAGTCTATTTTAGGACAGCAAGTAACTAAAATTATATTTGGTGAAATTGTTGCATTTTGAAATCTTAAGGCACTAAAATTTCTAGTCACGTGATTAATTTACAAATTAAATAAAGTAAAATTTACTACCCCACTAATATTGTTGTATTTTTTAAGTTGAGTTAAATAATTGATGCGCAAATAACACAACTTTTGTCCGATTTTATGATTATCACTCCACTGTTAAAATGTTCCAATTACAACATCACCTTTCAACTTTTTTGTAACTGAGCCGTTCTCAATATTTTTTCGATGAAGTTTGTCTGATGTGCGCTACTAAAACAATATTGTCATTTTACCAATGAAATTGACAATTAATGTAGGTTTGCTGCTAAACAACCGGGATTAATGTTGTAATTGCTGAACATTACAAGATTACCCCTCGAGAAAAGAAAATTAAGAATCTCTTACAAATGATCATATGTCAATCTTAGTAATTTTTTACCAACTAAAACATAAAAGTAGGTTAAAATTAAATTCCTTAGGAATAGTTGAAATTGGGGCTCATATGGACTTCATTATGATATTAAAATTAAAAGAGGTGACCCCAATTAATAATATGTATAAGAGGGGGTCATTTGGAATTTATGTAGTGTGATCCACCACCACCATCTAATTGTATTCCAAGAAATGGACAACTCTATATGAATACTAGTGGCTCATAGCTAACCAATTGCACAAAACTTATTCATATATTGTGATTTTTCATACATATGGGGCAACCCAATTAAGTTTGGGATTTTTTAAGGCTGCAGAATACACTTTATCCCCATTTTGAATGCATAATATTGTTTTATCCTGATTTTTCGAGTTGTTTTAAAATGATTGTATTAAATATATTAGTTGGATTTCAAATAGATATACAAGTTCGCATTTATGAATAAAAAATTATAAGAATGTATATTGGGCCTTTAATTTATTTTATTTTTTTAAAATAGGTATAGGGAATTTCTAAACATATTACATATTTTTATATTTTTTCTCATTATAGCCCAATAATTAAAATAAAATTAAATAATTATTAAATTGTATAATTTTACCCTCATAGCCCCATTTTAAATTCTCATTAAAGAAAAAAAATTGCATCCATAGCCTCTTAACCCCATCTTGAATTATGATTAAAAATAATTGAATAAAACTTCATCTGTGCGTATCCCCCATATCGATAGAATTTATTTAAAACGAAAGAAAATGAATTGCATTCGTAGCCCCTATTCTATAGAAGTAAAAAAAGAAGAGAATGAGTTCAATATGTGGCCTCTTAGCCCCGCCCCATCTTGAACAACGAATATGTTGTATATTGTATAGTGCATTCTCAAGTTGTGATGTTTTCTTTCATGTATATATCATCCTATTGCCTAAAGTTAATATATGAATTTGGGAGATTTAACATGTGCTTTCAATTTTTTCGACATAATATCTGAATCAAATTGCAGTCAAGAACAATCTTGATCTTCACTTTAATTTGCATTAAGCTAGTGTACATCTATATATTTTGCCAATACTTAGTTTTGTATAATCTTGATTTTATATCTAGCATCACAAGTGATTTCATATTCTTCTGATTCAAGCGTGGGATGCTCCTTGCTTCTCATCATCTTGTTTATCCACATAAACTAATTATGGTATTCTTCTTTGAAATAAGAAATGACATCTGCATGAACAAAATAAGCGCGAATATGGAAAATTGTTGGATGGAAGAGAAGAGGAAGTCTAAAATAAATGTATAACTTTGTATTCCAAAATGACTTGATTTCCATCTCCACACTACAAGACCATTTATATTAGTCTATGTGGGATAAAATCCTCTAGTCCACTTTTCATGTTCCACTATTAAATTTAATATTTTCAAAATGTTTATTATAAAAATAAATTTTATTATAGTATTACAAATCATAAGCAACATTTATTGCTAAAAATAATTTTTTTTTTTTTAAATTATATACCATACTTTTGGAATAATCATCCATATTAATCAATTATATTAACTAAAAAAAAGAAATAAATATTAAAAAATAAATATAAACCCTAATTAGGTGGAATGAACCCTAAATAATAATTATAAAATCAAACTAAGTCATAACAAATTGAAATTGAAGAAAAAAATTGATGAAAATCAAATAAAAATCAAAATGGGACACCAAATGGGATAGAGAAAAGTGGGATAGAGGATTTCATTTGAGTCTATGTGATCTCTAGAGTTCACAACATTAACTAAATACATGAATGAAACTATAGGCTAGATACATGATTCATGAATATTCATGAATAACAAGATTCATGTATATTTCTAATACATGTATATATAATAAATAAAGAGATAAATGAGGTTCATGTATCAAGTTAGTGAATATTTCAACACTCTCCCTTAAACTTGATTCTTCCGGACTCCAAGCATGAACCACAATCTTTGAAAATCTTCGAACTTGAGTGGCTTTGTAAATATATCAGCAGCTTGATCCATAGACTTCACATATTTCAACTCAATTTCTTTCTTTGCAACACATTCACGAATGAAATAATACCTCGTATCAATGTCTTTACTCCGTTCATGAAAAACAGGATTTTTCGCCAAACTTTGTGCAGATTTGTTGTCAATCATGATGTGCGTAGCACCTTCTTGCTCCAATTGTAATTCCTTCAATAATCTTCTTAACCATATTGCATGACAAGCGCAAGAACTTGCTGCCACATATTCAGACTCACAACTGGAAAGTGTCACAATGGCTTGCTTTATTGAACTCCAAGCAATTGCATGATATCCCATAAAAAATAGAAAACCAGTTGTGCTTTTCCTATCATCAAGGTCTCCATCATAGTCTCTATCACAATAACCTGTCAACATATAGTTGTTAGAGGATGAGTAAAAAATGCCATAATCAAGGGTCCCTTTGATATAATGAAGGATTCTCTTCGCAGCTAACATGTGAGACTCAGCTGGATTCTCCATAAAACGACTCACAACTCCAACTGCATATAGAATATTAGGTCTTGTGCAAGTCAAGTATCTTAAGCTCCCAATAATACTTCTATAGGCAGTTGGATCAATTTTTCCTTCTTCTTTCCTCAAGTGTGTTCCAAACTGCATGGGGGTGTTCGCCGGCTTGCAATTGAACATGTTGAATTTCTTCAAGACCTCTCTTGCATAATTTTCTTGTGAGATGAATGTTCCTTCCTTCATTTGTCTTACTTTAATGCCCAAGTAATAAGACATAATTCACATGTCACTCATCTCAAATTCACAAGCCATTGCCGCTTTGAATTCTTCGAACATCTTGGGATTGCTTCCAGTAAAAATGAGATCATCCATATAGACATAAACATATAAGAGATCTTCACCTTCTTTCTTTACATAGAAGGCATATTCATGGATGCATCTCAAGAAACCATTTTGTTGTAAGTACTTGTCAAGTCGATCATTCCAAGCTCTTGGTGCTTGTTTGAGCCCGTATAATGCTTTTTTCAACTTCAACATTTTATCTTCATGTCCTTTGATCTCATAGCCAAGTGGTTGCTCAATGTAGACGTCCTCATTGAGATATCCATTCAGAAAAGCGGACTTCACGTCCAACTGAAAAACCTTCCAATACTTCTGGGTGGCAAGAGAAATAAGCAAATGAATTGTCTCCAAGCACGCCACCGGAGCGAATACCTCATCATAATCAATGCTTTCTTCTTGCTTGTAGCCTTTAGCAACAAGCCACGTCGTATATCTCTCTACTTCTCCATTGGCATTTCTTTTTGTTTTGAACACCCACTTGACTCCAATAGTTTTTTGTTCTTTTGGGCGAGATGTCAATTCCCATGTGTCATTCTTTACAATGGAACAAATTTCTTCATCCATTGCTTTTCTCCATTTTTCATCTTCTTTTGCCTCCTCGAATCTCACAGGTTATGTATCTACAAATAAACAAAACAAACTAGATTCTCCAACGATGGGAGTGTCATTGTATATATCAGTCGGGCTTTGAAATTTTAGAGTCTTTTCATTTGGAGATGTTCCCACTGCATCCGTTCTAGGTAAACGGGGAGAAATTGATGGAGTAGCCTCCTCATGTGTTGTCTCTTCATCATCAAAGTAAGGAAGAAAATCATAAGATTGATCTCTTCCTTCCTTTAAACTCCAATCGCACGATGCATCTTCATTAAATTCAACATCTCTGCTCACCACAAGTCTTCCATTGTGCGGGTTGTGCAATTTGTATCATTTGGTGTTTTCACCATAGCCAATGAAAATAAGCTTTTTACTCTGATCATCAAGTTTTTCTCTCTCTTGCTCATGAATATAAGCATAAGCCAAAGATCCAAATACCCGTAGATATGAAATAGATGGTTTCTTTCCACTCCATGCTTCTTAGGGAGTCACATTCTTCAAACTCTTGGTTGGGCTTCGATTCGATAGATACACGGCACATACAATAGCTTCAGCCCAAAACTCTTTAGACATATCTTTAGACTTCAACATACTTCTTGTCATAGTGAGTATTGTTCTGTTTTTCCTCTAGATGATGCCATTTTGTTGTGGTGATCTTGGAGCTGTCAAAGGGTGACGAATTCCATGCAACTCACAAAATCTGTTGAACTTGTTAGAAGTGAATTCACCACCCCTATCAGTTCTTAATGCTTCAATTTCATGCCCGCTTTTTTTTCAACAAGAGCTTTAAACTTCTTGAATATATCGAAAGCCTCATATTTATGTTTTAGTAGAGAAATCCATGTGTTTCAACTAAAATCATCAATAAAAAGAATCAAATACGAATTTTTACCAAAAGATTGAGGCTTGATCGGTCCACAAACATCAGCGTGGACAAGTTGGAGTGGCCTTGTTTCTCTTGAAGTTGATTGTTTTGGGAAGCTCTTTCTTAGATGCTTGCCAACTAAGCACGCTTCACACAATTGATCATTGATCGGGCTATATTTACATACATATTTTGGGCCATTTTTGGTATTGTTTTGATATGTTAATTGTCTCACGATCGTGTTTTGTGGGAGAAAATGTGTTTTGGGAATGATTGCAGATGATTAACACATATATGAAGGAATTGGCCAAAATTGTGGAGAGTTTGCAGTCGAGGAAAGTGAGGTAAATCTGGAGAGTCTGGAAAGCACGTCGTATGGGCATATTGCCTGGAAGCCAGGCCGTATGGGCATACTGCCTGGAAAGGGTACCGAGATGATAGATTCTGGGCCTGAGCGCGTGCGAAATTGGGCTGGAGTGCGGAATTTACTTAGGCCCATGGCCTGGACGCGGCTGCAAGGAGTCCCACCGCCTTTAGAAGTCCTCATCTTGGCAATTACCTAGTTAAGATAGACTAGGATTTTGTTTCCATGTTTAATTATTTTAATTAAGGATAATATAGATAGAATAGGATTTATCCATAAAAAATTAACGCATAACAGATTCACGCCACAACGCAGCAACAGAGAGGCGGTAGAGCAGATTATTTTCATCTTCTTCATTATTTTTCATCGTGTTATTCTTTTACAATATTTCAAGGTTTGAATTCAATTATGAATTCGAGCTAGACTCGCTCTTATTTCGGTGAAGATTAACGAAGCCCTGGCGTAATTATACTGTGAGATCTAATTGTTCTTTTTATTTTGATTAATTCCATGTATATGTTGTTCTCGGTAATTCGAGTCGTTAATTGTTTCGATATTACTAGATAGGTGCACATATTTAGTAGATCGGAATTAATTAGTAGCCAATTAAACCGGCCATCCGTAATTGTGGTTTAAGTTTAATTAGTGGTAAAACGGTTCTTCAGAGCCAGGGGAATAGCAGTCTTAATTCAACGGTCATGTGTCAGAGTTTGTTGGTTTTGAATCGGGTTTCTCTAGTTCTTAATGTTGTTGGCTCATTAAATCTATAGAGTGTCTCTTACGGTTGCCAGTCGATTAGGGAAATAATTGGTGAAGTGTCTTCCTGATTATCGAGAAACTAAGGAGAAATTAGGTTGCGTCAGTAAGTGTCTTCGGTGGCTATAACTGGTTTGCATGTCTTGATTGAAATTATCTTTGCATCAAGGATCGGTTTAGTTAAGCTAGGGTGGAGTTAATTGGAAACCGGAATGCTTTTTATAATCTGTTAAACCCGTTTTCTCTATTTATTTATTATTTTCATTCAGTTTATTTCACAACCACAAAAATCGGTTGGAAAGTTAAGTTCTACAGATTGAAGGCTTAGAATAATTCTCGTCGGTCCTTTGGGAGACGATCCTGCTCGCCGCTGTACTCTGCAGTAAGGGCTTACCGACTGGTTTGTCGGGACATTTATTTTTGGTGAAAAATGACCCGCCAAATTTTGGCACCGTTGCCGGGGATCGGTTTTTAAGCAGTAATTATTCTTATATTTTCAGTTCGCTATTTTTCTTTGTTTTCTTTTTATTTTCCAGTGCATGACTCGGTCCTCCCATGAAGAAAAGCTAGAGTTCGATCCAGAGCCAGAAAGAACTTTGCATAAGCTGAGAAGAGCTGCCAGGAAGTTTAAGGAGACTTCCATATCTGATCCAGGAACACTTGATATTGATCAGATTTTTGAAAAAAACATGGCCAACGCGGGAGAGTTAGTTCTTAACTGTGAACCTGAACGTGAGCCTCTTATCAGGGAGCTCAGCCGCCATAGAAGTAATAGGCCCATCTACATCGTGTTGCCTACCATCGCAAACAATTCAGAGATACGACCTGATTTCATACAGGTTCTACCCAAGTTCAGTTACTTGCCTGGTGAAAGTGCGCACAAGCACTTATCTGAGTTCGACCTAGTCTGCTCCACCTTACGGCCTCAAGGATTTTCTACTAATAATCTGAGATTGCTGACTTTCTCTCACACCTTGCAAGGCAGAGCTAGGAATTGGCTATTTGATCTTCCATCTGGGTCGATCACTACCTGGAATGAGCTAGAGGAACAATTCCTACGCAAGTTCTTTCCTGAATCAAGAGCTGCAAACTTAAGGATGGCGATAAGTAGCATCAAACAGAAGCAGAATGAAAGTCTAGCAGCTTACTGGGAAAGATTCCAACAATTGTGCCACAAGTGCCCAGACCACATATTCTCTGAATATCAATTGCTAACCAATTACTTCTACCGTGGCATGTCTACCTTTGACAGGACGATTGTTGATGCTGCTAGCGGAGGATCTCTGACCAATAAGACACTGGCCGAGGCAAAACAACTCATCATCGACATGGTCTCTAGAGGTCAACAATATGAAGAAGAGGACGATGACTGGTGTAGACATGTGAAGGGGATTAAGCGATTTGAGAGCTCCGGTGTCAATGAAAAGATCGATGCTCTGACTTATCTGGTTCGAGGTTTAGCGGTGGCACAAACGCAAAATGTCCGTTGTGGAGTTCGCTTAGAAAATGGCCACTTTACTGATGCTTGCCCAGCTTTGCAAGATCCGTTAACTGAGCAAACCTACTATAGGTATGGAGATGCATAATTTGATGCCCAAAGACAGAGGGATTCTAATCCGTACTCATACTCATATAACCATGGCTGGAGGGATCATCATAATTCCAGTTGGATGCAGCCGCAGGGTGGCCCGTATGGGCATACTGATAAACCTGCACTGAGCATGAGTGAGATTATGAAGTGTCTGGAGCAAAGCAGTGCTCTGGTGAATAGCTTGGCACAGAGTCAGAAGGCTTCCCAGCAGGAGACGCAAGCCGCTCTAGGCAGTATGGGCACACAGATCACTCAGCTTGCCACTCAAATGAACAAAATGCAGGCGAATCAAGGCAAACTCTCCTCCCAAACTGAAATGAATCCAAGAGCGCATGTTTGCGCTATCACTTTGAGAAGTGCGGAGGAGTTGGATGACGTGGAGGCTAAGAAGGAAAAGAACCCGCAGTATGGGCATACTGCACAGACTGAAAATAAATCCAGTGCAGAAGAAGAACAATCAGCTGCCGAGTCTGCCCTTACTGAGGTGAAATCTGAATCTAAAATTTCTAACTCTCTGGTTGCAGCACCTTTTCTATCCAGGTTGATTCGAAACAAGAAAGAGGATGATGAGAAAGAGAGCATCGAGTTGTTCAAGAAGGTACTCTTTCGTGGGCTGACTGAAACCGCTGCAATAACAGATGAAGACGAGGAGATTCGAGATGTCATCATGCAGCTATGTACCACCAATGAATTTCCAAATCGGAACCTGACAGGCCGTATGCCCTTACCGACCAACTCAGAACCAATTTTACCAGCTCATGTGAAGACCCCAGTGTTGGAGCTGAAAAGGCAAGAAGCAAGGATGGTCGAGCTTTTGAGGAAGCATAAAGGTGTGAGGATGGAGACGATTCCTTTCGACAGGGGTAGATCTGCTACCTCTAAAATTGTCTCATGATCGAGTTCAACATGTGTCGAGCCTCGGACATTAAATAAGGGCGCTTCTCGGGAGGCAACCCGAGCTTTTCTTACTTTATTTCATTTTTCTTATTTCAGTTAGTTGCTTACTTGTTCATTAAAAAAAACAAAAAAAAAACCTAGTCCAGCCTTTTCGTGCAGGTACCTCTTCTAGCACTGCCCCTACCCTTGCCGAGCTCATGGAGCTGTTTGACCATCACCAAGCTGGACTACTGCACTTGAGCGTCGTCTATATGCCCTTACTGACCGTCTCCTCCCTTGATTGCCAGTTTGCCATTTCTATCCTTTGTTTTCATTTTCTTTCATTCATGTTGTGTCTGTTTTGTTGACTCTCTTTCCTACACAGTGAGGACACTGTGTTGTCTAAGTGTGGGGGGGGGGGGGGAAGTTGATGTTTTTGTGTCTGGGTCTTTTCTAATTCTAAAAAAAGACAGAATCGAAAAAAAAACTTTTATGTTTTACTTGTTTTTGTTGAATATTGGCTGCTTGAGATTGAACATGAAGGGTTATAGTATGGATTATCTTGGTTTGTTTGATTGACTCTCTTGTGATTGAATTGTGCTAATGCTCGTATGTATTCTTGGAAGATGAAATGTGCAACTTCATCAACTTTTGATGAGCCTATAAACGTGAGATTTGAGCCTCTTGAGCATGTTATATATATAGAAAGCTCAATTTTATTCTTTTACTGAGTGTGTCGGATTTGAATGCTGAATTTCTGATTTACCTTGTTGCCATGGTCATACTGCTTGTGAGTTTCCTTTTGCATGAAAATGATAAAGGCATGTAGGATTAGCCATTGCTTTGGCCTGAATAAATTATCCATACCCGACACTATCCCCTAGTGAGCTCGTTTGTGCCTGAATCCTTTCTTTCTTGACAGCCACTAAATATTTCAGCCTTAGCTTGTTTTGGCCTGCTCTTGTCCCTTGGAAGCATGTGAGTTATATTGGATTGTATTGAGATGAGTTCGAAATTTACTTGAAGACAGTTAGTGCTAGAAGATTGAAGAAAAAAAATGTGTAAACTCCTGTCCTATTCCATAAAAAAGAAGAGAAAAAAAATGGTTCGTATGCCCATACTGGACGTAGAGGAAATAGGGTTGTACCCGATTGAAGTTAAATTTTGTTGCCCTGTATAGCTTTGAAGACCAGCACTTAACTTAGAGTTCGTGGGATATTTGAGAAGTTGCAGCCGAACTTGATTAATGTGTTCTGATATGCTTACATGTTTTCATCTTATTTAAGCCACTTATCCAAATTATCCTACCTAAGCACCCTAGCCCCATTACAACCCATTTCAAAGACCTTTTGATTTGTGCATAGTTCTTACTTGCTTGGTAGTGATTTTGACATATGGGCAAATCTATGTTTGAAGGCATCAAATCACGACTTGAGTGAATTTAAATTTGTCCTTATCTTTTTTTGAGAGAAATTGAGCGAACCTTGGTGAGGCAGGATTGAGTTTGCATATTTTTTTGACTTGAATGAAGAGCATGTGTATAGTTTTATGAAACAAGAGAAGGGTTAGTGGATTGTGGATGGTTGTGTTGTAATCCTAACTTTGAGTGTGTTCAGTTGGAGGCAGCCGATGTTTGACGTGTCATTTTCTATTTTTATTTTAGAGTCTGTTCTTTGTTTACATATGCTCGAGGACGAGCATTGTCTAAGTGTGGGGGGATTTGATCGGGCTATATTTACATACATATTTTGGGCCATTTTTGGTATTGTTTTGATATGTTAATTGCCTCACGATCGTGTTTTGTGGAAGAAAATGTGTTTTGGGAATGATTGCAGATGATTAACACATATATGAAGGAAATGGCCAAAATTGTGGAGAGTTTGCAGTCGAGGAAAGTGAAGTAAATCTGGAGAGTCTGGAAAGCACGCCGTATGGGCATATTGCCTAGAAGTCAGGCCGTATGGGCATACTGCCTGGAAGGGGTACCGAGATGATAGATTCTGGGCCTGAGCACGCGCGGAATTAGGCTGGAGTGCAGAATTTACTTAGGCCCATGGCCTGGACGCGGCTGCAAGGAGTCCCACCGCCTTTAGAAGTCCTCATCTTGGCAATTACCTAGTTGAGATAGACTAGGATTTTGTTTCCATGTTTAATTATTTTAATTAAGGATAATATAGATAGAATAGGATTTATCCATAAAAAATTAACGCATAACAGATTCACGCCGCAACGCAGCAGCAGAGAGGCGGTAGAGCAGATTATTTTCATCTTCTTCATTATTTTTCATCGTGTTATTCTTTTACAATATTTCAAGGTTCGAATTCAATTTATGAATTCGAGCTAGACTCGCTCTAATTCCGGTGAAGATTAACGAAGCCCTGGCGTAATTATACTGTGAGATCTAATTGTTCTTTTTATTTTGATTAATTGCATGTATCTGTTGTTCTCGGTAATTCGAGTCGTTAATTGTTTCGATATTACTAGATAGGTGCACATATTTAGTAGATCGGAATTAATTAGTAGTCAATTAAACCGGTCATCCGTAATTGTGGTTTAAGTTTAATTAGTGGTAAAACGGTTCTTCAGAAACTATGGGAATAGCAGTCTTAATTCAACGGTCCTGTGTCAGAGTTTGTTGGTTTTGAATCGGATTTCTCTAGTTCTTAATGCTGTCGGCTCATTAAATCTATAGAGTGTCTCTTACGGTTGTCAGTCGATTAGGGAAATAATTGGTGAAGTGTCTTCCTGATTATCGAGAAACTAAGGAGAAATTAGGCTGCGTCAGTAAGTGTCTTCAGTGGCTATAACTGGTTTGCATGTCTTGATTGAAATTATCTTTGCATCAAGGATCGGTTTAGTTAAGCTAGGGTGGAGTTAATTGGAAACCGGAATGCTTTTTATAATCTGTTAAACCCGTTTTCTCTATTTATTTATTATTTTCGTTCAGTTTATTTCACAACCACAAAAATCATTTGGAAAGTTAAGTTCTGCAGATTGAAGGTTTAGAATAATTATCGCCGGTCCTTTGGGAGACGATCCTGCTCGCCGCTGTACTCTGCAGTAAGGGCTCACCGACTGGTTTGTCGGGACATTTATTTTTGGTGAAAAATGACCCACCAATCATGATGATCAATCTTTGAAATAATAGTCACCATATTTTGATCTCTCAATGTTTTCGATCCTCCAAAATTTAAATGGCCAAATCTCATAATGCCAAATCCATGATGGATCTTGGCTACAAGTCTACAAATACAATGGTGCACAATTCTTCAAATCTAACAAGAACATCCGGTTCTTTGTCATAGCCACTTTAGCAACAAGATTAGAATCTTGATCGCGAATCCATAATGTACAATCCTCCATATGAATTTTATAATTTCTCTCTAACAATTGATCAATGCTCAAGATGTTGCTAGTCAATTTGGGAACATAGAAAACATCTCGTAACATTTTATGGTCTCCATATTTTGTTTCAAGAAGAATCATACATTTTCCTTCGATTTCCACCTTTGTATTGTCGCCAAAACTCACAAGGTCTTTCTTGCTCATATCAAGTTCCACAAATTTACTTTTGTCAACCGTCATGTGATTGCTTGCTCTATTATCAAGATACCATGTGCTTGCTCTTCTAACAGAATCATCATTTAGTGCGAGAAGCAAAGATTGCTCGGCATCTTCTTCTTGGTTCTCCACTAAGTACGTCTCTTCATTTTTCATATTAGATCGACATTCGGAAGCGTACTGTCCAAACTTGTGACATGAATAACACTCAATATGAGATTTATTTCTTCTATCATTGAAGTTTTCATAATTACCTTTTCCTCTTGCTCTTCCACAGCCCCTTGCAAAAGTTTGATTTCTTTTATCAAACTGTTGAGATTGTTCTTCTCTCCCTTGACTAGTGCCACGTCCAAAGCCTCGACCTCTACCTCATCCTTGGTCTTGACCACGACCTCTACTCGAATTGTCTCCTCTTATTTTGAAGCCAGTCTTTGCTTGTAATAAATTTTCTGGTTGCTCTTGCTTGCCACGATTCATCATCTCTTTGTATGCTCGCAATGATCCGTTTAATTCATCAACGGTCATTCATCTAAATCTTTGGATTCTAAGATTACAACCACCAAATGAACTTTGAATTAAGAGAGCGTAGTATTTTCTCCACTACGCGACTATCCGGCAATGATTCTCCTAACCTCTTCATTTGATTAGTGATAGCTAAGACTCTGGTGAAATAGTCTGAGATTGATTCATTCACTATCCTTCATCAGAATTGATTCAAACTCAGCCCTTAGAGTTTAAAGTCGAATCTTCTTCACTTTGTCGACTCCTACAATGGAGTTACGAAGTGTCTCCCACGCCTTCTTCGATGTAGTCTCGTTAGCTATTTTCTCGAACATCTCTTTATCCAATCCTTGATGGATGATAGAGAGGGCATATTGATCTTTCTTTCTTTCCTTCTTCATATTATCCTTTTGGGTTTGTGTAAGAGCCGCCACATCTTGAGGCTCTACAAAACCAGTTTTGACAATATCCCATAATCCTTGGGATCCAAGTATTGCCTTCATTCTAAGCGACTAATTTTCATAGTTGAGTTTGGTGAGTTGTGGATATTGGAAAGAAAGGGATTTTGATGCCATTGGCTCTAGATACCACTTTGTTGGATAGAAGAGAAGAGGAAGTCTAAAATAAATATATAACTTTGTATTCCAAAATGAATTGATTTCCATCTCCACACTACAAGACTATTTATACTAGTCTATGTAGTCTCTAGAGTTCACAACATTAACTAAATATATGAATGAAACTATAGGCTAGATACATGATTCATGAATAACAAGATTCATGTATATTTCTAATACATGTACATATAATAAATAAAGAGATGAATGAGGTTCATGTATCAAGTTTAGTGTGTATTTCAACAAAAACTGCCCAAAAAAATATTTTAAAAACTTTTTTTAACCAAAATTTTTAAGAGTATTTGTATTTGCACTACAAAATAAATCAATTCAAAATTAACTAATTATGAAGTTCCTTAATTATCCTGACTACATAAAAATAAAACTAATCAATAAAAAAAATTAAAAAGAAAAGAAAAAGATGATTTGCAGGCGTATTCTTCTTCTTCTTCTGTGGTCGTTCTTCTCTGTCAGAAAATTCCCACCAATTTGCAGTATACACGATTCTTCACCACCGATTTGCAGATGCCAACCACCACCACCACTATCCACCCTCCCGACGCCAACTTTTCTTCTCCTCCAACCCAATTTCTCTCTCCACTCCACTTTTTCATCACAAATGGTTCGAAATTTACAGTTAAAGCACAATGATAGTGTTCGAAATTGTGTTTTTAAATCCATATAAATTGGTTCAAAATGTGTTTTTAAATCCATATAAATTGGTTCAAAAATCAGATTCTCGAACCACGTTAGATATGATTTTGATATTGCAATTCGAATACGTTCGAAAATTATTTTCCTAGCGTCCTGGACAACATTCAAAATTTCCAGTTTGAACAAAAAATGTGATTAAAAAAAATCAATTATGCAAATGCAGTTTAGTGATTATGGCAGCCAATGTTTGTTAATGTTGGTGAGTTTATGTTGAGTTTGGTTCTTCAGCATGTGCAGAGAAATTGACCTATTTGGGAGGCTGGATGTTGATGAAAAGAGGGGATTAAGACAGAGCAAGATTCAAAGAAGCTTTGAGGTGGCGGGGTAAAGGGAGTGTGTATGATCCTGTTTATGGTATTTGCTACCATTTCTTTAGGTTGTCTGTCTTATTCCAAGTCCATTTTGTTTTCTTTTTCCTTTTGTTGTGAGTAGTATTTTACCCAGCCCATTCCAAAAAAAAAAAAATCTCGCCAAAACGAATATCACCGGTAAAACTAAAAGGTATCACTCGAAGTTCTGAAGTTCAATATTTTTTAGGATTTTTAGATTTATTTATTTATTTAGTTTTATTGGGTTTTTTTAGGGTTTTTAGTTTTTTTTTCTTTTTTAGCTTCTTTTAGGGTTTAGATTTTGTATGATTTATGTTCGCTATTTTATTTCACTAAAATATTACTTGCAATTGCACGAGGTAAATTGCAGTAAAACAAAGGTGAGAACAGATATCGTATCCTCGGAGACTAGTTATGCAACCTAATCAAGTACCCAATTATAATTATTCTACTCTATCTAGATAATCAGAATGAATTTTATGCTTATAAATAAATAAACAAAATAGATTAAATAAGCAACAGGAACACAAAGCTGCAAGTAAATTGACGGAAGAATACGAGAATAAATGGATTCTAGGGAATGCACGCCTATGGAATTATCAATTTCAATTAACACACTGAACCATTTTTAATTTCCAAATCTGCAGAAGGATCACGGATATGTCTAGTCCCTCTCTCTCGAGTAAGTTCTAAACGTAGATTAAATGTCAAATTTTATCTCTCAATCTCAATCTGTCATTTAACTCCAAAATGAACAAAAGATTTATTCTTCTCACATAAAATACCAATCTTTCAATCTAGCAATTATGTGTTACGTAATCCTAATCCGTCAATTAATTAACCTCTCTCGAGTGATAAATAATCAACTAAACATGCGTATTTGATGGCCAAACAAATTCACACGACATTCAAATCAAGGAAACATAAGCAGATAAAGAAACGAAACAATAGTATAAATCAAAACATCAAATATCCATAATTGTTGTGAACCCTAGAATCACTAAATGTTTAGCTGATCATGCTCGAATTACAATCCAAAGAAAATAATAGAACAATCGAATCTAACATAATTAAGTTCAAACGAAAAATCGAAAACAACTTATGTCGTGTTGAATCTCGAATTCAGTTGCTCTCTGTCGTTCTTTCGCCTTTTCTCTCCTTTTTCTGCTCTTCAATGGGGTAAAAAGTGGTCCAAATTTCCTGCATTGCAGGGCTTTAAATAGCTGAGGAATACAGAGTCCAAACGAGGAAAAACTCCAAAATTGCGGAAACATGCGGCACGGGCCATGCCGTATGACAAAACACGCGCGAGCTAGCTCGGCAGGTGGCACGGGCCGTGTCACAGGCGGCACGGGCCGTGTCGTTGGTACAGAGGCTCCAAAAAGACGTTTGCTTTATGGCACGGGCCGTGCTCTTTGCAGCCTCCCGATACACTTCGCCGTTTTGCTCCGTTCTCGTTCGTTTCTCATCCGATTGACCCGATTCAAGTTGCAGCGCGCTCCTCACTCGATCATCTATCTTCTTAGGTACTTTTCAAGCTCAATTAAGTCTCATAAAATAAATGGCATCAAATCCCTTCAAAATGAGCAAATACGTGATACTGCACAAAATATGGAAAATTATACGCAATTTCTCAATAAATGTGTGCAATGCACATGAACTCCCATCAAACTAGACCTCAAACTAGCATAAATTATATAAAAATCAAGAGTTTATCAATTTATTAATCTCAATTAGGACTCATATTGGAATGAGTTTCATGTTCTTAGAATTTTTTGCAATCTTAAAAAAAAAAAAAGATTGGAGATCAGGTTTTACTTCCATACTTTTTTTTTAAAAAAAAAGGAGGTTGGGTTTTGGTGATCAATTTAGTGTTAGATTGAGGATTAGATTGAGAAAACATAGACAATCTGAAGAGAAAAAATATATACAATATCGCCGGAAAGAATGTTATACAATGTCGGGAAAAATAGTTGACCAGCGCCGGTGGGGAGAGGAAGAGAAATAACACGAATAATTGTTTGGTGTTTCTAAATACCCCGTTAAATTTTCTTAATATACCACAATTACTTTACACCGCACATGTTTTGTTAAAAAAAATTCACTGTTTTTTACCCTTCCACATTAAAAGCAAAATTTTAATTTTTAGTTAATAATAATAAAATACCAGCCCTTCTTCTCCGAACATCGAAAGGGCAAATCAGTGTGTCGTTGTTGTTTCCTGGTGACGGTCTGTCAAGCTCGAAACAATGAGGGCTTCAATCAAAGAGAAGAGCAAGCAAGTCGAAAAAGAGAAGTGATAGCAATAACGAAGCTTTGGCTGCAACTTTTGAAGACCTCAAGAAAACAACCGATCTACTTTCCCATTTACAAAGGCCAAATTCTGGAACTTTAGTCAATGCAAGAAGGAAAATATACATATACATATACATATATATATATATATATATATATTTGAAGCAAAATAATTATATTGAATTGTAATCCCAGAAGAGATCAAGACTAGACTAAATTACAAAGTAAGATATTAGAAATGTACCAAAACATCATCTGCTTAATCACAACTAGAATAGGAAACAAGTACTTATAAGATTAAAAGGTGAAAACTACAAGATTAATCAAATAAGCAGTTCATACCAGTTCCTTAAGCATCTGCTTAAAGCTTCATCTCCACATATATCTTTGGGATGCATTCTTTGCCAATCTCATTATAATAAGGCCTAACAAATCTGTCAATAAACTTATCATCCGTAGACATCAGAACTGTTCCAAGTGCAGGCCACTTTTTAATCAGATTCCTACTTTCCAGGACTCCCAAAATTTGCAGCCGCGGCTCAATCCTCTTCTCAATACTGTACCCAAGTGATACCAGGTTAGCGACAATATTAGAGATACTGTACTTCCCGGTAGCAAGCACAAGCTCTATTACATTCTTGATTTTCTCTACTGATAAAGAAAAAACTAACGGTGTCTTTCTAAACATTGCGAATATATCATAATCAGAAAATCCCAAATCTCGAAGAGTTTGCAACATGACTTCCCAAATCCCTTCGCTCGTGCAAGCAAAAACACTGGCAGCATGGATAAAATTAACTGAAGTCGGAGAGACCCCCATTTCTATGGCCCTGTCTACAGATTTCCTAATAATATCTGGTTTGTACAAGAAACATCTTGGCTGAACATAGAGGAGGTGAAGGATACGCACCATAGGTACACCACAACTCTTCAAGGTTTCCACATTTGGCATTAGAACCTTTTCCAAATCGGTGTGGAGAAACCATGAAGATTTTCTTAAAAGTCTGGCCACTTCATGATTGGATCCCATCAAGCCCTGCAGCAAACATAATGAGGGACTGATCTTGTTCCTCGTGCTCAAATGTAAAATCAACTGATTACGGGACATGATCTTGGCAATCTCCTCGGACGAAAGGCCCAAGTCTTGGAACACCTTCAATTTCAATTGAATGCCCTCAATGGTAAACCCTAGAATCCGAGGTTTATATATGACCAATTTCTCCAGTTGAGCCCTTGTAAAGCTATTCTCTTTGAGGAATGATAGAACTGAATCAGCTCTTTGGGGCTTCTAAATTTAGGTAAATGTGATGCAGCTAGTGAAGCCAATTCAGGAGAAAATTGGTGTTTATGCACCAATACATCATAAATTTCAGGGCAACATTTTGGGATTAGTTTTTTGACCCTCAATGTAGAGAATGAGTGGACTGAGAGAAATAAATAACCACTGGATTTGCAGATAAATGAATTAGGGCTCAAAAATAAAGAGGAGAGATTATTACGTGCAACTGTAAAGCTATTCTCTTTCAGGAATGATAGAATTAAATCAGCATTTTTGGGGCTTCTGAATTGCGATGCAGCTAGTGAAGCCAATTCAGGAGAAAATTGGTGTTTATGCACCAACACATCACAAATTTCAGGGCTATGGATTAATGTTTTACCCCTAGAAGTCGAGAAAAAGTGGATTGGGAGAGAGAAAGGAACATTTGATTTGCAGAGAAACGATTTGGGCTTCAATAATGAAGAGGAGAGATTCTTGCGTGCAATTGCAATCATGTTGACATATAATCGTCGCTACGCATGAAGAATCAATTGTGCTCGGAAATTAAAATGACTTGCCTGCAAACTGAAGGACGAATTGACTGTTTCTCCGGCGCCGTCGCCATGGCAGGGGGAAGAAGATTAGTTTCAATTTTCACTCCCCCTCTCTCTCTCACACACACAGCGGAAAATATACATTTTTTAAACGTAAAAACTCCAGTGCCATAAGATGTATATGAGACGGTCAACGCGTTGACCGGGTCAACGTGCGTTGACTCGGTCAAAGCGTTGACCAAAAAAATTGTGAAAATTGGTGATACTTTTTAGGGATACAATTGATACTTTTTTTAATTTTGAATGATACTTTTTAGTGTGTCAATTGATACTGATCTTAATAGTTTTTTTCTTTATTTTTTTATTCTGCCCAATACTTTTTATTGATACAAAGATACTTTTTAGCCTTTGAAATGATACTTTTCAGTATTATGAATGGTACTAATTTTGACGGATTTTTTGGTCAAAGCATTGACCGGGTCAACACGCGTTGACCGTCTCATGTACATCTTATGCACAAGAGACTTGCCCATTTTTAAAAATTCCCATTCTTTTGGCATTATTCTATTTTATTTTTTAATTACTTTTTTTTTATTTAGTAAGGATATTTTAGTAGTTTTATAAATAATTATTTTTTATTTTTTTATTCAATAGTGTAAATAGAAACACCTAGATTATTTTTCTCTTTTTTTTATTCATTAACAGAGGACATTTTGATCTAAAATGGGTAAAATAAGTACTTTTAAAATTTAGTAGGTAAAATAATTTTTTTGAAAGTTGCACCAGGTAAAAAAAAAGTGTAAATGGAGCAAACTATTCAAAGTTGAAATAACAACTTCTTTTTTAGCCCACATCTATAAAGCATTCTTTTTTATTCAAATTTTTATTCATTGTCTTAAATACCCTTACTATAAGGTGGGCCCAGTCCAAATATTGCTTTGACTAACATGTGAGATTGGAAAACATGCAACAAAAAAAAAACAAAATACAACAAAAGAACAAAATAGAACGTGGGAGTGTAGGACGAGTCAAAAATGTGGGACCGTTCAAAATATTCATTTGACTAGGTATTGAGATGCAATTTGAATATATACGAATTGTAAAGTAACGGCCAAAAACTCACGAAATCACCATCAACATATACACGAGATTTCCAACAAAAAACTCACGAAATCTGCCCAAAAAAACTCACGAATATCTTCCCAACATACACACGAAATCTGCCCAACATACACACGAATATTCAACGGTGCAAAACTCACGAAAACAGTTCCAATTTTTGTCGCGAATCCCGTCGATCGAACATCTCGAGCCATGGAAAATCTGGAGCTTTGGGCTGTTGAATTTCAACATGTTAGAAACTAAATTCGAATGATTTAATGTTTTAAGAGGAGCAATTTTGACAGTTGGGTTGTTGATTTTTGTCAATTTAAATATGATAATATGTTCGAAAGTTAGCGTATTTGTATTGTATTGTGGGTTTTTGTGAATTAATATATGAGAATATGTTTGAATGTTGGGATTTTGTCAATTTACATTCATGAATATTGGGATTTTGTTGACGTAAAATCTGAATTTCTGGGCTTCTCTCGTGAGAATTATTTACACGAAACCTTCTCGTGATAATATTTTGACACGATAAGTGATTTCGTAATACTCACGAGAACTATTATCGTGACAAAATATTCTCCCGAGAACTAATCTCGTGACAAAATATTATCACAAAAATGTGCTCAAAAATTAAATCTTTTTTAAATTTGTCATGCATACTTATTATCACAAGAGTAGATTTCGTGAGTATATATACTCACGAAATCAATCTCGAGACCAAATATTATCACGAGAAGCACTTTCGTGAGTATATATACTCATGAAAATTAGCTCACGATTTTTTTTATTTTGTTATGCTTTCGGTTTTGTATGTTATAATTAATCTTTGAGGAATTTTCAGCATGTTCATATCTTAAGTATGATTGATTAGTTTTAATTTAATTATATTTGTGTTTTATTGATAATTTTTTGTATATTATTTAAAAAATAGCGTGATTGGGTGTGGAGAAGAGAGGTCTTACAGAACATCACATGCGGGATTAATTTATACTGGAAGGATAATATGAGTATAATTAGGGAAGTATTACACGTGATCAGTAGTGGGCCCGAACTATTCGAACAGTTTAGGAGAGAGTCGTGTTTTGGGCATTTGATAGATTTCGCGGGTGGAAACAGTTATAACAATGCTTTACACGCATTGTTGAGTAGAGAGGTGATCATTGACGGTGCAGAGGAGCACGATATTTGGTTTCAGGTTGGAGAAACCAATATTAGATTTTCTCCAAGTGAGTTTGATCTGGTGACTGGACTGCAGTTCGGAGGTTCCGATTTTGATCTGTCTGCATCACATCAGATTTCTAGGAGATCCTTTTATTCCCGTGAGTTGAACAAGACACCTCTGAGAGTGAAGGACCTACTTGAGAGGTTTAGGACCTATTCACTAGGAGATGACCTCATGGATTACGTCATGGTCGCCAATGTCCTGTTCCTGCACACCATGATCTTTAGATATGATCAGACACACATGATAAATGAGTGGGTATGGGTCTTAGCCGAGGATCAGGATCGATGGAACTCATTTCCATGAGGAGCTTATGCATTCAGTCTCTTGACGCATTACATGAGTTTGGTACCGTCTACTGAGGTGGAACTGAGGAGAAAATTCATGAAGACGGAGGAAAAAGCCAGATTGTCTTATCATTTCTATGGACCGGTGAGGGCTCTACTGGTATGAATCTCAATTTTGTCACGATTATGACCATAATCTTATTTTATTGAATATAATTTGATCAATATCTTATTCTACAGGTATGGGCATATGAGGCCTTACCTCGACTCGGTGCATATTGTGCACAGGTTCCAGCACCAGCCGCATTGCCTAGGTGTTTGAAGTGGGCCTTTAAGACGAAGAATGCGCGTCTGGGCACATTATTTTCTGATGAGGTAAGCATTTATTTTAAAGAATGTGTGTTTTCTTGATTATTTGAAGTGTTTCTAATCAATTCTTTACCATTTGCAGCAATTATGCTTCATATATTTACAGCCGAGTGAGCATGAGATGGCCACTCCATATTACAGAAGTGTCTTGCTCGGTGATTGTATGGGCGTGACGTATAAGGCGCAGCGCAATAAGAGGATGAAGCCCACTTATCGAGAGCTGGCTAGAGCCCATCAGCACAGAGTTCCCTCTCCTCCCAGAGCTCCATCTCCTCCCAGAGATCCCTCTCCTCACAGAGCTCCTTCTCACTCCAGGCGATCTGGGAGTTGCATTCCTCGCACGTGTGCAGATACGGGTGCAGTTGAGTTATCCAGGAGACGAAAGACTCGCCCTACAGACAAGCGTCCTAGACTAGCGACCCCCACGTCTAGTACTAGTGAGGATCACCAGTGTTGCAAGCATATGGGGCAGATGCGAGACGTGGCGCGTCAAACAGGTATGGAGATGCTCCGTATGATGCAGGAGCATGATGAGGAGCGTGAGAGGGCATGCAGACAGTACAAGGAGAAGCGTGAGAGGGCACGTAGGCAGGAAAATGATGACATATTTCATAGACTGAAGGATTTCGTTAAGGACATGTTCAAAAAGTTTGTCCCCAAATCCCGGTCTCGGTCCCGCAGTAGGAGTCGCTCTCAGGGTAGACATGAAGAACATGCACGGGCAGAGAGTCCTCAGCGATCAGCACCTCGTCCGGTACATGATTACGATGTAAGTAGTGTTTGGTATGATTTTGTCTTACGTATACTTTTAAATATGCTAACTAATCTCAGTTCAGGTTGAGGGCCCCCATCTTGAGGATGTACGTGTCGAGGCTGTAGGGACCACAAGTGATGATTGGGATGTTGCATCACATTCCAGTCCGGTTAGGCCTAGTTTAGCTAGGCCTAGCTCAGCTAGGCGTAGCTCAGCCAGGCGTAGTGCGTCAAGTGGTGTGTCGCAGCAAACGAGGGATTTTGATGAATTTCGATTGAGTGGGCCGGGCGCGAGCTTAATAGTGAATATTATCGATCTTGACTTGGGTCAAGCCTTCTTTGATGAACTGTTCAACGCCAACAGAGACGTCCTCAGTATGTATGGATCTGATCTTCTATTGCCTTCAGATCAAGCTGATTAAGGGTCGTGGGTTGAAGTCAGGGATGAATACATGGAGCACAATGGTCTTGTAGTCATCATTCTTCGTAAGTTTTTAATGGTTATTTAAATCTAACTAGTCAATTGATTTTATAATTACGTTAATATTTGTTTATCACGGTATAAGTTGGTGCGAGAGTATCAGCTCATTCATTCGGACGATGATGAATTCACGCAGACATACCCCCATTTTGACTACGCATGGTGGGGTTGGGATGATGGGCTGGTCCAAATCGTCAGAGGGGAACAAATGTTGTCAGGTCCCTGGTGGCATGCGAATAATGTAAGTAAACATCATTAAAAGCCTATTACGATACATGTATCTTTTATAACTGTTTTGTATCTATTTGTTTTGCAGATCATCACCGCTTGCCATGTAGATGGACATTGGGTGACCGTTCGAATTCGTCTAGACGCATGGCGAGTTGAGTTGTATGATTTGTTGTTGTACAACATGATGGATCCGACGGATGAGCCCACATATTCGATGCATGAGCACCAGCTCCGACCATTGATGCACTTGATTCCAGGACTGCTGCGTCATTGCAGATATTGGGAGAAAGCTCACCGTACTGAAATTTGCAGATCGTTGGAGTATTACAGAACACCACTCATGTATCAGTTCAGGCAGACAGATGGTGTGAGTTATGGTATTTTTTCTGCCATGCAAGCCGATCGATTGATTTCGTCGAAGAAATTTAGCATGGATCCTACTCCGGATGACTTGGACAAGTATCGGAAGCTTTTAGCTGTTAGGATATTCGGTCATTGTCAAAGGATAGCATGAGTAGAGCTATGACTTATGTGGTGTTTTAGTACTTCAACTTGATTAATGTTGATTTAGTACTTGGACTTGATTAATGTTGATGTTGATTTAGTACTTCGACTTCATTAATGTTAATGTTGATTTAGTACTTGGAGTAGATTAATGTTAATGTTGATTTAGAAGATCTCGTGACAATAGTTGTCACGAGTAGAAGATCTCGTGAGAATTATTGCCACGAGTATAAGATTTCGTGACAATAATTGTCACGAGTAGATGATCTCGTGAGTATTATTATCATGAAATCTTCTACTCGTGATAATAATTCTCACGAAATCTTCTACTCGTGACAATTATTATCACAAGATCCTCCAGAAAAAATGCAAAATTATATCTGAATATAGAGTTAACCATGTAACAATCATATCTCAATATCAATCATCTCACAACATCAGTCTTTACTACATAAATAGTCAACTTTACATGAATAGATTAGTCGAAGAATTTGAAACAAATTCGCTCACAATTGAGGTTGAACTCTATTCGGACACTTGCCCTTGCTATGACTTGGATCTCGACAAATACTACATCTCTTAGGTCGGCGTTGCCCTTCTCCAAGTACATTCTTATCTTCGTGCTCAATCTGTCGTGGGACTGTGCACTTCTTCTTATTGTGGTTAGTGCCTCCATACCTAGAGCATACTTATTGTCTTCTAGGTCTCCTACTTGATCCTTCGACAGCTGAACGATATCTTCCTTCCTTAGGACGACCTGCTTGAGGAACTGATTTAGGAAGGCAAACTTTGAATGAAGACGTGGCCGTCCATTCCTCCTGATGCGGCACTGAACATACACGATCATGATATGCAAGGCAAAGTGTCACTTGCTTGTAATTCATATACACATAATCATATATGTTATGTCCAGCACTCCTGTTAGAATAGATATAGTGTGTTAATCAAAAACACATAACGATCAAAATAATGACAATTATGGAATTACGGTACCGTATAGCAGCAGCTGCATGAGAACGGGGGATTTGATCGAGCTGGAATTCACCACATTCACATGTCTTCATTTGAAGGTCAACGAGGAAGCTTCTCTCGTTCTTCCGCACCTTGTACAAATGTGCACTATTGCCTCGAATAGCATACGCCATACTCATCTCCACTTGCTTGTAAAGCTTCTTGTAAGTCTCTTCTGTGAGTATGTGATCTCTTATCACTGACTTCGCACGTCTCTCATCAAACCACTTCTCTATCACATCTCTCACAACCTCAATCATCGAATATATGGGAAATCTTCTAGCCCACAACAATCGAGCATTGAAACATTCGGCTGTATTTGATGTCATGAAGCTGTAACGACATACAGGGCATTGTGACCGAGCCCAACGATGTACCCCTATACTCAGCAATGTGTTGTAAATGTCTGGTCGAGCTGAGGAGATCATCGATAAATATTTTAAAAACTTTTCTTGGTTGTAAGCGAATGCAGCACTTCGAAACATAGAGATCACATGACGACCTGCTCAAGCTAGATTCTTCGTGATGTGTAATAGCACAGTCCATGGACGGCAGTAGGATACACTGCCTGAACAGCATTCTTGATGCTCACATGTTGGTCTGAAACTATCACCAAATCATCACGGTCTCCAAAAGCCCTCTTAAACCTCTCCAAGAACCATGTCCAGGCCGCATCATTCTCAATAGGACCCACACCTATGGCCAGAGGAAAACACTGCTCATTACCGTCTTTCGTCACAGCGACGAAAAGAATACCCTTAGCCTTTCCCTTCAAATGAGTGCCATCAATGACGATAACTGGTCGCATGCATTGCCTGAATGCCGCTCTACAGACTCCTAGAGAAACGAAGTTGTACATAAAATGACCATCACGATCGGTCTCCAAATAATAAATAGTATCGGGATTGCAGCTCTTCAACATCTCCAAATATGCAGGCAATACCGTGAAAGACTGATCATGAGAGCCGTAAACCAGCTCTATTGTGAGATTCCTAGACCACAATGCAACACCATACTCGACCTCAATGGGGTGATCCCTCAATAGCTCAGCGATCATTGCTCTCGGCCTCAGAATAGAACCCTCGTCTAGGATTCTCCTCTTAAAGAAATCAGCAATAACATGAGAGGATAACTCTGTGGCGCATTACGTGTCAGGTCCACCCGACATGCATGATTATCCTCGAATTTAGTCACCATCCACAGGCCACTCTTAGCACTTGCCACTAATTTAAAAGGGCAAGTCTCATTCTGCTTGCAAATAACTGTCAGTCGAACTTTACTTGAACGTGACACCGAATACTCCACTTGACGCTGCATGTGCCACCTTCCTACAGCAAGCATCAAATCTTTCTTATCCAAGAAAGTCCTTCCCTCTGCTAGTTCATCAGTATCAGTCGAGCATGGGTCATCTTCTACCACTGCTAGTGCATCGTCGACGTGGGCCACAAGAATCAACCAATGTCCAAGAGGAGGAACCTCTACATCAGGAGCCTGAACATCAGGAGCAACATCTTCTGATGAGAAGTTATGAGGCCCACCATGCTGTATAATATTCACGAACTCCTCAATATGCCCTAGCTCGCGAATCCATTCACAAAATTTAGCAATTTACTTACGACGAACTTCACTTTCATAGTCGTCGTCATCATCATCGTCGTCGTCATCATCATCATGATCATCATCATAGGACATATCATCAACACTGTCATCTCCAATTGGGCCGTCGCTATCATCATTTGACGGCATTACTGTTGGAGTTTGTTGAATAGATTTCTCGATAATGTATACGATGGGCTCATCTTGCTCCTTGACTAAACGAGCTAAGTCAACATTCATTTTCAAGAGCCCTTTTAGTGTCCTGCCCATCAATGACCTCGTCAGATAGCTCAATGTATAACTCACACTTGTTGGAGAGGTTTCCATAAAATCGTGGATTTCTTCTAACAATTTGTCACGAGATAAATTGTCAAATGGGAGGTGCACGAGCTGATCTTCGCCATTCACATACTCCGATCTCTCCCATCTACCACTATGTCGGACAACAATGCATTGCCAAGTCATCTGCAAACCCTAAATAAAAAGCGATTAAAGTTAGTTATAAAATGAAAAATCTCGTGACAATATTATTGTCACAGTTGCATGTATTTGTGACAATATTTGTCACGGTTCAACCATCTCGTGACAATATTATTGTCACAGTTGCATGTATTCGTGACAATATTTGTCACGGTTCAACCATCTCGTGACAATAATTGTCACGGTTCAATCTTCTCGTGATAATTATTGTCACGAAATGTCTGAATTGTCACGAATTCATGATTTCGTGATAATATTGTCATGAAATGTATGAATTCATATGTATTTACACGTTTATGCTAATCTTCATAAATCATCTAAATATACAAATTCATGTTAATCTGCCACAACATATGCAAATATATACACACGAGAAGCATATATAATCTTTCAAACATTACAAAAAAACATATTCAATAACTATTAATACAATTGTTATGAAATTATCGTAAATTACTTAAAATTTTATAAAAGCATTTAAACCTGACATTTTTGAACAACTTCACGGTGAGAAAAATAAAAAAAACGCACCTCAAACAAGTTCAAACGGGGCTCGACGTCAATTTCTCAAACAAAAATTTAGAATGCTCGACGTTAGCTTCTTGTTTGTCAATGGCGTGTTTTTTGGTTTTTTGTTTAACTTGTGTGTTGGGATTTAATGGATGCATCTACCAAATTGAACCCCCCCTCCCAGCATTAATTCAATCGGTCATTTCTTCTTTAAAAATAAAAATGTGCCACAATATTAGTTGCAAATTGAAATCGGTCCCAAATAACCAAGTGGGTCCCAGACTTTTTGTTTTTTTTTAAAGCTAAACTAATAAGACAAAAAAAAGAGATAAAAAATTCCAAAAAGTAAGGGTATAGATGACTTTTACACTATTTGTTGAATAGAAAAGAATTGGTCATAGAACTTGCCTAAAAAAGAAGTTGTTATTCTACTTTTGATTACTTTATTTTTTCACCCTAAAAAAATGCCTCACAAAATAATGTATCAAAATGCTTTTCTATAAATTGTTTTATGAACAATACAGGACTATTGTTGCTAAAACTATTTCTAGCCAGAAAGAGCTCCATAATAGAACATGTTTTCGGAAAGCAATCACTAGTAACAACATCAAGAACTGAATATATACATACATATATATATATATGGAGTGGATCTAGTGAGATCCAGGCCTCATATGAGAACTAAGAACTAATTCTTACCATCTAATCTCATCCAGATCTACGACACAGATTAAAATCATTATGCGGTGACAGTATCGTAATAACATGAAAATCTGGCACCCGCGAAGCTTAGTAAGGGCAAAATTGAAATATTTTGAAAATATACGAACAATCAAAATGTGCAGAAAGAAGCTCGATCACAATAACTGCTGAGAAAAAAAGCTTACTCACGCAAACCAATGCGAAGAAATAAAAAAGAAACACTAAACCAGTTCAATAGATTTTTCAAATCTTCCGAATACATTATCTTTTAAGAATTAGTTGTAACATGATTGTCGTGCATCACACAAGTAGTGCACTAGTATTATATAATGTGGTAGCATATAAAAATAGTCATTTTCATTTAGTAAATTATGTTTTTAGCCACTTTTTTCAAAAAAGAAGTTAATATTTATAGCCACTTGTTTCGCTGAAAATACTTAATCACCCTTCATTAAAATTGTGAGATGCATGACTAAAGTGCACTATTTGGGTGCACGAATAAGATATGGTCATATAACAGTACAAGTTAATATTGTTACATGAGTGAGGTGCATGACTAAGTCCATTTTGTGCAACATTATAAATTTATATACTGTTGCACGAATGGAGGGTACACGATCGGGCGTAGTCGTACAACAATTCAAACTTACACTACTACACGAATGAAGTTACACCACTAAGCATATTCGTGCAGTATTATAATTTTATATTGTTGCACTACTAGGGTGCACGACAGATGGTTATTTTGTCCAAGTGACACAATTAAAAAAAAAATGCTTCTAGTGGCGACAATTATTTTCACTATATATACAAACATTGTCACTAAAACTACCTAGTGATAATTTTATTGTTTGTGACTATAGTTGCTGATACTATAAGTTATAGTGACAAAGTAAAACAATCGATGTTTTAGTCACAAAAAATATTTGTCACTATAATTAAAATTTATAGTAATGCATAATATTTGTCACTATAATTGAACATTTTAGTGACATAAAAATATTTGTCACTAAAAATCTGTAATTTAGTGACATTTACTAATCATCACTAAAACTATTTTATTTAGTCACAAGCTATTATAGTCACTAAATACCTTTCTATAGTCACTTAGAATGCTCGTCACAAAATTTTAGTTTAGTCATATCTGATTGTTGTAAATAAAACAAAACTCTCTAGTCATAAACATATTCCATCACTAAAACATGTTAATTTAGTCACTAAAATATTAAATTTTAATGACATACATTCTTGCCACTATAATTTCTATCACTATTTGTTAATTTATAGGTACAAAAATAAAATTTATAAGTGATCACAATCTAATATAATAACGAGAATTAAATTATAAATAAAGCTACAATTTTTGTCACTATAATATTCGTATACCATTTTTTTAAATTGATTTATTATTTAATCCATTGATGTGATAATAATTTGTCCACTCTTTCATTCATAATAATATATATGGGAGAAAAAAATATAAAAAATAGCTCATCATTTAACCAACAAGATAATATTCATGTCAAAGCAAAGTAACATTCATTAACATAAATAACTAACATGACATAACGAGTTCAAAAGTAACTTACTGTTTACAAACTGAAATCAAATAACTAAAAAAAGCAATGTACAACTAAACAAGAATTATAAATCAAACTAATTAAACTATTATAAAATCCATTCACGAATTCAAACTTATGCACTTCGTGGATATGAAACCTGCAATTTGATCAAGAGAAAACAGAAATGACAAATATATAATAAGTGATGCAATAATTCATAAAAACGGTTAACTTATAATTATAAAGTATGTACATAGATATAAATATATATAAACATACTGACATTAGGTAGAATTCGAATTTTGGCTATTTTGACTGAAGCTTTGAAGCAGAGCAGGGAGTTGAACTTTCAAAAGAGCTTCAACTTGAGCTTGTATATTCATTTATTGGCTGCGAACTTGAGCCGCTATGGATTCTAACTGGAAGGCTATGACTTCATTTTGTTTTCTTAACTATTCATTCTATTTTTGTAGTTCAACATTAATTATTTTTCCTCTTTTAGAAGCCAGTTTCAAGTCATCTCCACAAGCAGTCGGCTAGATTTTTCTTCCCTAAGAACTTTAAAAAAAGCTCCATCCTTAGACATAGAATATTCATCATTCTCAATTGGTTTGGATTGCAATCTATGGAGTTCAATTGACTATATATGGTAATTTACATAGATTGACATAAATAAGATAATGTGATATATAATATTTATTTAATTTAGTTTTTAAAATTTCTACAAATATTGCTAAACTTTAATCTTACTTGCATACTCAAACATTATTCAATAAGTTCATAATTTTATTTATCAGTGACAAAACTATCTCGTTCCTAAAAGCCTTTAATCATTTAGTGATAATGGTATGTTGGCATTGAAAAAAGTACAACATAATAGTGATGATGCAATTTGTTGTCAATAGTTTGCATTACATTAGTGAAAAACTTTAGTGACAATAAATAACACTATTACTCACAAATTACTTTTTTATGAAAAACATAATTATCATCAATGTAGAAGTGTAGTGACAAAAATAAAATTATCGACTCACTTCGTCACAACACATAATAAATTGGTGCAAAATATATAGTGACAATAAATACTGACAATAAATAAATTTATCAAAAATTCTATTTTTTTGTGACGGGAAGAATTATTGTCACTGCATAGTAGTTTTCAGTCTCAAAATTTAATAATCACTAGCTTCCTGCCAATATGAGAAATTGGCGCCAACTATATTGTGATAATAAATACTAGCAACTTATTAAATTGTCGCTATTGGTCACTTGTTTTATTTTATTTTTGTGACAGGAGTAATTATTGTCACTCCAAAGGTAGTTTTAGTGACAAAATCATGATTGTCACCGACATAGTTATCAGTTATCACTAATCACTTATTTTAATTTTTTTTTTTTTTTGTGACTAGAATAATTGTCACTGTAGAGACATTTTTAGTGACAAAATTACGTTTGTAACTGACACAATCATCACTGATCACTTATTTTAATTTTTTTTGTGACGAGAGTAATTATTGTTACTGTAGAAGAATTTTTAGTGACAAAATTACGTTTGTCACTGGCATTGTCATCACTATAGAATTTTTTTTTTTGTAGTGTGACTAAAAATAATTTTTTTAAATAGTGATTAGAAACAATTTTTACTGTAAAAATGAGTATTTAAAAATTTATCATTTATATAATTGTAAAATTGAAAAGTGAACTGAATTAATTAAACAGTTCATAAATTCATTGTACTGCTAGCGCTGTAGCGCCTTAGCCTCTCTTTCTAAAAGATGGAAAAGTAATTTACAAAACAAAAAGGGTATGAGCTTTAAATTTATTAATATTTAACTTAAAGAGACAAGAGCAGCATTGCACGAAATTAATCAATTAAGTTAATATAAAAAAATTCTAGCGATAACATGCACGAAATTAGAATTAAAAAACGAATTAGATTATTTGATTATTGATTAATTAATTATTAAAATATCAATTGAATTCGATTCATAAATGTGAATAAATAACAACCACAGCTGAGAAAGTTTTATTTCCCTTATTATGATGTATTATGCTTTAGTTTAATTAAAGTTTGTCCCCACATAATAATTCCGCAAATTATACTGAATAATTGAATCGCATAAGTTCTCTGCAATAAACTTGCTTTATAGAATATTGGTGAGATCCAAATTCTAGACTTTTCTATTATAAATTTATTTATTTTCTCAATTAACTCATTCCAAAAAATAAAAATACTTTTTATTTATTTATTTATTTGAGTAATTTTATTTATTTATTTAGCATGATGTTACAAACACAAGTTTTTTTTTTCTTTAATAGATGTGAAACTCACTCTAATTACAATTTACTAACGAAATAGAGCCAAGGTGGCATTGCCCCCCGGCATTTTATTTTATTTTTAGTATTATTTTAGTAATTTTACTACTATTATTATTTTAAGAAAAAACTAGCTTCATTTCTTTTTCTTATCAAATCTAAGTTATAAATACGCATTCTAAATTTAAATTTGTATCTATTTACTCTAATTTTAGATTTTTCCCGGTGTATATTTTTTTATTGTTTTGCATACTTCAGTATATAATTATGTCAAAAAATAAAAAATTATTAGTATTAACAATACAACTATTACATAATGATTTCAAAATATGAAGAATATTAGTAATGTTGCAATATGATTGGAGTCATAAATTTAAAAAATTACTCATTGTTTTTAAATTATCGATTTTTGTCGTCATATGTAATATAACTTGACAACTTATATGTATTAATATTTCAACCTAAACTAGCATCAAGCGACAAAATGGTTTTATTAGTGATTGCATATGCATATGAGTACCGTCGTACAGTTCCTAAATTGTGAGATGGATCATACAAAATTCATCATTTATATTATATACTGTATTTAAAATTGGACCCCTCGATAAAATTCATGGATCCAGCACCGATTGTCTAAATATGGCAGAATTTGAAGTCATGACCATGACCATTAGATTTTTTAGTATGTTGAAATTGTTTTTATTTTAGGATCCTAGTCTTAATTTTTTTTATTTTTTTTTTACTCACACACCCGACCTGTGGTATTGAGGAGATTTGAACCTGTGACATTTAATTTCTAAGTAACCTCACTCCATCCCAGGCCATCCCCACCGGGATGGATCCTAGTCTTAATTTGTACTTTAAGCCAGCTAAATTTTGAAACAGAAGCCCAACATATCATATGTTTGATACTGTGTAATGTTTATGTATAGTACAAAGAATTCATAGTTAAGTCAAAACAAGAAACAGCTTTAAAAGTTGTAAAGTTTACAAAATTCAAAATATAACATGTAATGAGTGGCCTAACTTGTCGTTATTTCATTATTCAAGGAGATACCAACAAATTTTAAGTTTAAACTGTGTAAGAATAATTGTTACCTTGTTTTCAAACTAAAAGCAGCTTTACATAGTTTGAATATTTTGAATATGGATTATATTGGGTTAGGCGCCTGCACCATAATTTTTTGTATTAAATTTATTAAAACACAAAACGTATATAGATAAAATAATTTTTAGATCAAATTGTAATTTTACGGATCCAATTTCTATTCTTTTTTCTGATTATTCCCTTCAAGAGCGATCTTCAAATAATTTTCGAGTAAGATTTATATCATTGATCTTCTTTAATTTGGTCTTTGGATTTCATAACGCCAATTCAGAAGGTTGTTGCCTTATTTTTGTATTAAACGTTGAATTTGAAGAATCTTGGTGAAATCTGTGTATAAGATTCAACAAGTTCTTGGTGAAAATTGATCTTTTGATTTTTTTTTCCTTCGACTTTAGGACTTGATAACGTTAATTTAAGGGGTTGTCTCCTTGTTTCTGAATCAAATACTAATTTTGGATGAATTTAGTAAAGAACGTCTTTGAATGATGCCATAATATTTTGATATTTGAGAAAATTTCACCTATAGAATTTCTTTTCAAATTCTTAAGCTCTTCAAATTACTTATGATGTGATTTTTAACTAATATGAAATATCTATTTATAATTGTAGGGAAAAAGAATATAGTAGATTTATGACGTGGTGTGATTCCATTAGCTCTTAAATATTTATATATATCACTTCAAAGATATTTACTTGTTGTCAAAGAAAATTTTATCTCTGTCATAATATATTGATTAATTAAATATCCTATCTATTTTGAATTTCATAAATTCCAAAACTAATTAAATATATAAAATTAATAAATATATTATGCATGATTTATTAATTATTTGCCACATGCAGCTCGATATAATTAAATTGATGAAGTAAACAATCTCATAAATAACAAATCCAAATCTTAAAATTAAAAAATAAATGAAAAAATCGAGATCTTTTAAGTTTCCAAATTCCATCAATAAGTTCATCTCATACCAATTAGGCTTACTTACAGGGCGATAGGTGTGTCATGTTCAAATTCCATCAATATTTTTATGAATCAAATTATATCATATATATATATATATATATATATATATATTTCTTTTTCTTTTATATAGAAACAGTTAACATTTTTTTTTTTGAGGAAAGAAACCATTAACATTTTAAAAATAGAATGATGACATGAATTTTACTTTATTCTATGAGAAACTCCTACTCTCTTAATTATTTTCTCCAAAAAAAAAAAGCAGCAGTGTGTTGATGTAGCTTTTCTTTTGTCCCATATATTTTGAATTCAATACATAGACCTAATTTATGTTTGTCAATATTATGTGTTTGCAGATACTAAAATTCATTAAATATAGTGTTCATCATTATTTATACCCAATAAAGATTATGTATATAAATATACAGTGGGTATTATATTATTACTATATACGGTATAATTACTAATTATTGTGGGGTAGTATCAACAAAATACGTGCAAGCATACATTTTGAAAAAAAAAAAAGCTTAATTTTCAATATTAATTGAATCAAGTCTCTACTAATCGTATTTAAATCATCTTACCTTAAAGAAAGTAGTAGTTTAATTAAATTTTATTCAGCTTTTGAATGTAGATCTTGAAGAAAAATACCATAAATAATCTAATCATCTTGACAAATATAGAATTTGTAATGTCCATTTGTTTCTTGTTAGTCATTATATTATAATTACAATTAGTGCACAAGTTAGATTAAGTTTTGCTACTTAACACTTGTAATTAAAACATTGTTAATCATTTATTACTTCTGGAAAGCACGTGTTTTTGCCAAATTCAAAATTCATGAAAAAATGAGAAAATAAATAAAAATAAAAAATCCATTCCATAATAATTCGCCAAAAATAAGAAATAAAGTAAAAAATTCCACTTCACTGACACTGCATTCCAAGATTCCATCGACATTCTCCATTTTCCAGCTCCATCACCGCTTCTCTCTCTCTCCTCTCTCTCTCTCTCTCTCTCAATATATATATACTTATGTGTATGTATACACGATTCTGCTCATATATATCTTACTGGGTATCCCCCATTTTCATAAATTTGCATTAACTGCAAACAGAATTAAGAATTTGTAGAGCAATGAGGAGTAAGAGCAATGGAAAGATTTCATCAAAATGGATTCCCATTTTCTCCATTTGCTTCTTCTTCCTCGGGATGATGTTCACGAACAAGTATGTTTAGAGCAAGAATTTTTTATTCATGATTTTGTTGGAAAATGGACACTGCAAAATTCATGATTAATTCAAATTTTTATTCTAGATTCTGGGTTCCATTGGAATCCAACAACCAGTTAATAACTCAGCAGAGAAGGGACCAAGAGCTGCAGATCATTTCCGAAGACTGCAATACAAGAAAAAAGGTTCAATCTTTACGAATTGTTTCTTACTGCAATCTTGAAAAGATTCAAATTTTCATGCTTTTCGCTTTCGATCTTTTGTTTAATGTTTTAGTATGCGATTCTTGTTTCAAATAGAGAGGAGGAGATCAGGGCATTGATGTCATGAATGAGGTCCACAAAACTCATGAAGCAGTTCTGTGAGTTAATGATTCTTTCAAAATTTTATCATTTGTCAAATGTTTGTTTAAATTTATGTTGTCGGATTGAGTGAGTTATGAGTTTTATTTGGGAATTCAATTCAGGTCATTGGACAAGTCCATTTCAATGCTGCAGATGGAGTTGTCTGCATCGAGGAGAGCTCAGGAGAGAGGGCAAAATGAGGGGTCCTCTTTTATTTCTAATGAGGGGCCTCCGAGGAAGAAAGCATTTATGGTGATTGGTATAAATACGGCTTTTAGTAGTCGAAAGAGACGTGATTCTGTGAGAGAGACTTGGATGCCTCGAGGTTTATTGCAGTTTTTAAGTAGATTGTTGTTGTTTTGAGTTAATGTGATTGATAGTTTGTGTGGATTCATCAGGGGAGCAACATCGCAAATTGGAGCATGAGAAGGGGATTGTTGTGAGATTCATGATTGGGCATAGGTGAATTGCACGTTTCCCTTTTCGTGTTTATGTACATAATGTTCACAATGTGTGTCACACTAGATGCATCATTGCCCCTCTTTAGCTGTTTTTTGAAGTTTGTGGAGCTAAAGGTTCCTTTTGTGAGTAAGTTTTGTTCTCATAGTGATGCTTGGTTTAGTAAATGTTTATCAAGTTGCTGAGATATTGATGGTTTTTGTAATGTTTGATGATCACAATACCTTTAACAATTTGAAAGATCTTAAGACTTACAATTGTATAGATATATTGGCAATTTCATTTGTAGAAAAGAGGTGAGGCATTACTTACTGAATGTCTTCTATTTTGATTTTGTGTATATTTACTTACTGAATACTTCGATTTTAGGGGCCTCATCGTGCTTCTATTCATTCTGGCTGATGTAGTTTTCAGGCCTTTTATGGTTTACTTTATAGATAGGACCCTTTTCATGGAAGCTTTGCATCTTGAAACTTCTTATGTTTATACTGCGTGGACGTGAATGAACCGACTGAATATATTTTTGTTGGTTAAATCTAGTGCCACATCAAACAGCATATTGGATAGAGCTCTTGACTCTGAAGAAGCTCAACACAAGGACTTTCTCAGGCTGGTAAAAGCTTACCCACCCTTGTTCTTGGCGGTAGAAAAATTTGTTCGATGATGTACATAACTGTTTCATTGTAAATCTCTTAGGACCACGTTGAAGGCTATCATGAACTCTCGGCAAAAACAAAGATTTTCTTTGCCACTGCCGTTGCAAAGTGGGATGCTGATTTTTATGTAAAGGTTGATGATGATGTCCATGTTAATTTGGGTAAGCTCTCTCTGTTATTCATGGATTGTTTAGTGAGTGATATACTCACTATTGAAAGCAATTTATTGAGGGCATTGTATCTCAGGTACATTAGCTGCAACTCTTGCACGCCATCGCTCAAAACCGAGGGCTTACATCGGCTGTATGAAATCCGGACCAGTTCTTGCTCAAAAGTAATATTTGACTACTCCTTTCTTGATTGGGTTATATGTTATCTTGTGTTGTTAATTATTCTGTTGTGCAGAAATGTTAAGTACCATGAACCGGAGTACTGGAAATTTGGGGAGGAAGGAAATAAATATTTCCGGCATGCAACAGGACAGATTTATGCTATTTCGAAGGATCTAGCCACCTACATTTCGATCAACCAGTAAGGATTTCCATCTCTTGGTTATGGAGAAGAGACTTGTTCACTTATTTTCCCTCTAATGTTATGGTTAAGTAAGCTAATTTAGTTATGGTAAAAAAAAAGCATTAATTTGTGTCTTAATTAGTCAAGAATCCTCTTCTTTGATGTATGCATATTGATAATGGATTAATATTTATAACTTCAATATGTAGGCCCATTTTGCACAAGTATGCGAACGAAGATGTGTCGCTTGGTGCTTGGTTTATCGGTCTTGAAGCCGAGCACATTGACGAGCGCAGCATGTGCTGTGGTACTCCACCAGGTATAGTTTTCCACATAGCTTATAAACGGCACGACTTTCATTCAAAGCTCAAGACTTGAACAAAGCAGTACAAAATTGTGATTTGTTCCTGCCTATATTTTTTTATCAAGATTCTGAATTTATTCAATGAGTTCACATGCTACATGCCTACATTCATTCATTTGCAGACTGTGAGTGGAAGGCTCAAGCAGGCAATGTATGTGTTGCCTCGTTCGACTGGAGCTGCAGTGGAATCTGCAAATCAGTCGAGAAGTTGAAGTTCGTGCACGAGCAGTGTGGCGAAGGAGAGGAGGCTCTCTGGAATGCTTTATTATAAGTATACAGATAGTGATTAACATATCATTTCGACGACAACGACGCAGTTGATGATTTTTGGGAGTCAAGATTTGTGCATAGCAGGATTCAGAGAGCCTGAGATTGAGCAGAGATGAATGATTGACAAGAGAAAAATGCAACATTTATAGGCTTGTATTTTTTATTTATTTCTTCCACTTTTGATGTATAATTTCCAAGAAAAGTGTCAATACGGTTAGAAGTGTTGAGGAAGTTGCATAATATTAATATATATATATATATATGGAATGCAATTTTGGTTGTTATGATTGTTGCTATCAGCCAACCATGTTTGGTAGAATTGAATATTGATGATAATTTTAGGGCCCCCATCAAATTTTGAATCGGATTACTAGTCCAATCTTAGCTTAAAATGCCACCACCTTCGACCTAATTGTGGTGTTCTTTTTTTTTTCCTGACTAATTATCAATATTTTTTTATAAATGTAAAGTGCTTTTTGTCTCCTCCCAGACTTTACAAATTAGGGTCAGACAAGTGGACCACGAGCCGATTTGCCAAAAAAAAAAAAACAAACAAACAAAAAAGTATTAAGTCTGTTCCTTGATTTATATGAGTTTATTTCATCCAAACTAGAATTTATTTCACTCCAATTAAGGCTTAGAGTCGAGGGTTTTTTAGATTTAATTTTAGGTCCATAATTAAATGAATATTATACAAAAAATATTATTTTTAGGTTTGAAAATTATTAAAAAAATAAAAATATTTAAATATATATATATATATATATATATATATATATTTGCACAAAAATACTATTTTGGAAGAGAGAAGGGGGGATTTGCATCTTTTGGTAAATGTTAAGGTGTTATTTGGTAAAAAAACAAAAAACAAAAAAAGACGTTAAAGGTGAATCCGACTCTCAAGGTAAACATCAGGGTGTTTTCGACAAATAAGATAAATACATCTAACTATGGATTTGAAATCCACCCTACAATTGGACCCTCAAATCCCACAACACAAACACATCTCAAGATTAATTTTGCCTTCAATATTAAAAATTGATTATGAGATTTTGTAAGCTCTGAACAAAAATAAGAAATTAGAAGATAACGAGAAAAAATGTAACTAAAAAATTTAGTTAATACGCATAATTTAGGTAGTTTTTTTTTTTTTATTAACAACTGGGATAATTCTAAATGCAGCTCTCATTTTACTCTTTGTATTAAATAAATTAAAAATAATATTTAAATGTACCTTGTACCCTCATAACCCCTTTTATTTACAACATTGAACCTAATCTTCCTATACCCAAAATCTCAAGAACATAGCCACTTACATATTCTTATTTATTTTTGCTTTTGTTTTCATTCCATCCTATACAATCAAGAACTGTTGAGAAGTATTGAAGAAAGCTAAAATAAAACTAACCTCTTATTCTCACTTAATTCACAGCGCCATTGGAAATAAAATTATGTTGTGATGATGGAATATGTACATACATGTATTATTTGGAATAAATATCAATTTATGTAATAGAGCGTGATTGAGTGAATGACTTGTGAAAATATTATATTTAAATAATAATTAAAGCTTGAGTTATGGTTTTTATTTTAAACTAGTATTTCTCCTGTGCGATGCATAAATAATTATTTTTTTAATTTGTAACATTATGATTATTTTGAATTCTAAATATTGTATTCAATTTTGAAAAATTAATAAAATGATATGCACATGTATTAATTAATTAGATAAAAGATAATTTTTGTGTAGTTACAACAAACAAAGAGAAAATTAAATTTTAGGAATTAAATGAAAATTCATATTAATAATTTGTACAGTTCTAATTTTTGTCTTTCTTTTCTATATTTAAAGAATATGTACATAACAAAGATTAGATATCAACAATAACAATTCAATTCTTATTCATGAAAGTGTAATTAAATTTATTTAATTATTATTCAATTTGTTTTGCCTCTTCATAATCTTCCGTGTTAAATATTTGTTAGTGAAGATGCATATTAAGTGAAATCATTAGAGAAGAGAATGTGTACAGTTCTAATTTTTGTCTTTCTTTTTTCCCTTAAATTCAGAATATGTACAATTTTTAAAATTTTAAATTATTACAATTTTCCATAAACTTTTCGTATTATAATCATTGCAATAATTATATTTCTTAAATTATAATCATTTACAGAATATCAATGGTCAAGTGAGTAATAATAGCTAGAGAATATAAAATGGCTGCCATTAATACTCCATATTTTTTTTGGTTTGACATATTAAATATGTTTAAGTGCTTAAGATAAGAAAAACAAAACAAACAAAAAAAGCGAAAACAACAATATCTGATTTTCATTTCCCCAAAAAAAAAAAGGAATGCCCCAGAAAAAGGGAAAAAAGCCCAAAAAAGATTAAAAAAAAAAAACAAAATGAAAAAAAAAAGGAAAAGAAAAGGAATGCCCCAGAAAAGGGGAAAAAAGGCCCAAAAAAAAGATAAAAAAAAAAACCCAAAATGAAAAAAGGAAAAAGAAAGGTAGGCGGAAGCGGCTTGAACACAGGCCAATTAAGATAATGGGACGCTGTTGACCGCTATACCAGAATGAACATTTGTATTCCTCTCAACAAAAACGTTTTTAAACTAATTTTTGTTTGGTGTTTTTAAGACAATTTTGCCCCTGCGATTTTGCCAATATATGTATAGATTTTGGGCAACTTTTGAGAAGATGTAATTTACAGGCTACTCTTATTACTCGAATAAATTTTTAATTCAGACTCATTGATTGTTGAGCGCGAAGTCGTGGAGGTTTTGGGGAAGAAAATAACATCTGAAATTGAAAATAAAGGACGCTGTGAGGCTAAAAATGTACATTGAAATAATATTTTTAATTTATCCTCGGTCTCGGTTATACGAATTACCCGTTTTTCTTGGCCAATGCTATTCTAATTTTTAGTGGGCTCTTTTTTTTATCTAGAACGGGTGAACGAAATTTCTCTTACATTATAAATTCTAAGAGCAAATTTTGGGTACAACTAGGTACACTATAGGGGAGGAGAAAAAAAAGGTACAAACTACTCGTATGGTACAACTGTATGTACTAAGTATTTGTGTGAAAAAGAGTGAGACGTGGGGTCCCACCCCTTTATACACGTTGCTCCACCGTGTAAAAACCAAAAAAAAAATAAAAATTGAAAGTGTACACTTCTCCACCGTGTAGAACCAACAAAAAACAAACAAACAAATAAAAAAGAAATTGAAAATGCATACATTGGTTGTAGAGCAAAAAAAAAATCAAAGTGTTACCAAGCATGTACTCATCTTTCTAGTATCAATAAAAATATAAAATTGTTGTTTTTTTAATTATTTGATATGAACGCGATTCATTTTTAATTTAAAAAATTTTAATTATTTTAAATGATGGATTTGATATTTTTATATAAAAAATAACATTTAAATAAAAATTAGTTAAATTATACATAAAAATAATATATATATATATATATATATATGTATATTTTTTATTAAATGGATGATAGATATGGTGGGACCTCAAAAAGTTATGTATGTACCATATGTCCATATGTATAGTGGGTGATTTGAAGGAAATGTGTATTTTAAAAAGTATGTATATAGCTTTTGATGTGGCAGTGACGTGGCGGAATTATGTACCAAAATTTAGGTACAGTATAGGAGATGCTCTAAGGGCTTTTTTTATTAATGGTTTGTGTTGAATTGAAAAATATTGATTCTTTGGATTTGAGAGTATAAATTTGAAATGGAAGCACACGATAGGGATGTAATTGAATCGAGTCGAATTGAGTAATAGCCTTATCGAGCTCGAGCTCAATAAGAAAAACTCGAAGTTTGACTCGACTCGAGCCCGGTCGAGCTTTGATTTTTTGAGCTCGACTCGATAGTGTTCGGTATTTTAATTCCACCTAAACTGCAAGTGTACAACGAGGTTTCTAGTATATTGGCGAACAAGGTCGAATCCACAGAGACTTAAATTCTAATTACTAGTTATTCTATTTATCCTAACTCTGTTGTCTAGACTACTCAAAATTTAGAGGTTTAAATGAATGAAATAAAACAAATAAATAACTCACAAAACTATATTCAACAGCATATAAAGTTGCAGAGAAAAATATCAAGAAGAAATGCGTATTCTAGGATTGAACAATCATCAAATAATCCATCTTATTAACTAATCTAATAATTATGCCTATGTTGGGATTTCAATCACACTAGAGCAACCACTTAGCTATTCAGAACCTCTTCTCAGAGAATTAAGAACGTAGATTACATTATAAACAACAATGTCTCCATTTATTATCTAAAATGCAACTCCTAAATGATCCATGGGTTTAATGCTCGTGCCAGTAATTTCAACTCTCTCGAGTGTTGTTAATTACTAAGTTAATTATTCTGTTCTAGTGTCGAAACTCCTCTCTCGATTTATGAATCAACACAACAAATTACATCAATTAATGGCCAATCAATTGACATAAATAAATGCAACCCAATAATAATTAAAGAGCAATAAAAATCATAGACATAAAATTGGAATTAATTATAAGATTTCATAAATGAATCATGAGTCTACCCTAGAATACTAGGGTTTAATTGTTCATAATGAAATAAACAAAAGAAATAAAGTTTTGGATGTTCATGGCTAGATAAGAATTGAAATAAATAAAACTCGGAAGATTAAATCTGCATCTAATCTTAACTTGCTTGAAATCCTCGGTCTCGTTCTTCGTGATGCTTTTCTCAACAGCAAACCTCTGTTTCAATCTTAGGGTATCAGAATTCGTGTCTGATTTTCGCCCAAAAAGAGTCCTTATATACCAAGTTAAGAAAAGCCCAAAAATATAGTGAAAAATCGGAAAAGCCCGCTTCGTTCGCGACCAGAGCCGTGACCGGCTCGCCCACGAATCGGCCCGCGAATCCACGTGGCATGACGTGGCACCACGTGGCGTGAAATTCGCGGTCTCCACCTTATTCGTTACCCAGGTCGCGAATTTCCTTCTTCTGCACTCCTCCTCTGTCGCGACATTGCAGTGGTCACCTCGGAGTGATTCGCGACCCTGCAGTCGCGACCGGGTTGCGGGTCCAAGCTCGGGATTTCCTTCTCGGCTTATTTCGTCCCGTTTTCTCGACTAATCTCTTCATGTACTCTCTTGGGACTCCACATTCACTTCAATACTTTAAAGCAACCAAAATTGACGAACAAACCTACAAAATACATCAAACACGACCAACTCCCAAAAACTCAGGAAACTCGAATAAACTGAGATAAAACACATTTAAGACACACAAAATACGACACAAAAAGTGTAGCAAAAACAGTGTAAAATCTCAGTTTATCAGATAGCAAACTCGATAAGCTTGAGCTCGACTCGATTATGTGTAAATATTAAATAAAAAATTATATTTATTTAATTTTAAATAAATATAATTTAATTATTAATGATATATATGTAAATAATTAAATTGTTAAAGGTAAATTTGTAATTGCTTTAAAGCTCGATTAAGTTAGATAAGGTTCGCGAGCCTATCGAGCTCACTATTACAGAGCTCGAGCTCGGTAACTATTTGAGTAGCTCGAACTCGAGCTCAACTCGATAAATCTCGAATTGATTTTGAACTTTTACCGAATCGATCCCGAATAATTTACGAATAAGCTCGACTCATTTACACTCCTAAGTCCTAGCGCAGAAAGTTGAGGAGGTGAGAGAAATTGGTTTAGCCACTAGAGAGAGAGAGAGAGAGAGAGAGAGAGAGAGAGAGAGAGAGATATGGAGCTTCCATTTTGAGCCCAAAAGTAGATTTGGACCTTGTCAAAAATTCCCAATTCAACTATCAAGTATTCAACTAAAAATAATTTTACTTATTTTAGTTTGATTTGTGTTAAAGAATTATATAATAATATTAATTTTATATATTTTATATAATTAGTTGTAATAGATAGGGGTGTTTTCGTCAACACATCTATCAATAAATATTTTTAACCTGCCAAGTAAATTTTGGATTAAATTTGAAGAATATTCATACCACACAAATCATCCTCAATCTAATCTATCCACTTATTGATCTATACTTGAAGCAAAACAAGCTCTAAGAGTAAAAAAAAAAAAAACAAAAATTGAATTGCAATAACAAGATGGATGGTAACTTTTGTAAGATCATTTACAAGACAAGAACTGTCAAAGGTACTCATTCTTGCATTAAAAAATAATCAAATATTAATAAAATTAAAAAATATATATGTGTATATATATATATATATATATTATTGATTGTGAACATGAAAGCGAATATAACTATCGTTTGATGAATTTGATCTTGACAGTTTGACATAAATTTTTATGTAAGATAAACGAACTTCAGAATTTCAGATCACCCGGGCCATTTACCGTAACATCTCTTGCACGGCTGTGCCAAATCTTTTTATTTCTTTTTTAAAAAAAAAATTATTTATTATGGTTTAATTTAATTTTTAATTTTTAAGCAAGTTATTCGGCCCGAGAATAAATTTACATAAGTGGAATATAACCAACTAAATTGAAATAAGGCCCGGCCCATAAAATTTGTATGTGATTATTGACATTATTCATTCGTTGACTCAGAACCCAACAGCGATTAATCGCAGTCGTCGATCCAGTCGGTCGGCGATGGAGAATTCCGACGTCTTCGGCTCCTCCACGGCACCGCTTACGTGGCACGATTTCCTAGAGCGCATGCGCCACCCCTCCGCCGCCGAATTTGTTAAAGCCATTAAAAGGTGTTGTTGCGTACACACACTCATACCGTTGATTGATTGTCGAATTTGAATACTGAATTGGAACTTCAAGTTTCGGGGAATGGCGTTTCTTTCGTGTTAATTAGTGTTAGCTGGATTTTTCATTGTGTGTATTCGATGATTGAGCTCAATTAATGATGAATGTGTTCTGTTTCGATGATTTTTTTTTTTAGATTTAATGTAAATTAGCCGAGGTCTCATATGTTTGGTTTTCGTTTTTATTTTGAGTCAAATTTTTGGTTGTTAATTTCTTTTAGCTGGAGTTATTGATGGTTTGTAGTTTAATGAAAAATGTAACTGATTTTTAATCTCAGCTTAGATTTTTTAGTTAATCTCTTTTTTGTGCTTTGAATTGTATTGTCCTTTCAGTTTGCTGCTTCAACTGCTAATGCAATATACCTATTCATTTATGGCGGTAAAAATGTTTTATTTTGTATCTTGCCTTAGTTTTTATGCACTGTTCAATTCTTTATTATATTTCATTGTAATGAGAATTGAAGATCATATCTTATAACTCACATTGATCTGTATCTTCCATGTTTGTTTTTGATGTCTACTTGTGTAATTTAGTTGCTAGTTTATCTCCATAGAAAATTCAATAACTTAATTAGTCATTCCTTTACTCTATGAAATTATTTCTTGAACTTTGGGTATAGAGCAGTATATGGACGAGCACGAATAAAAGAAACTAGAGGTGTATTACGTGATCTTCTTGTTGGTAATATTTTTAATGTAGGATCTATATTTGTTATTTGTTTACCTGTCAGTCACAAATATCAACTGTGTATCTGAGCTGAAATATCTGCAGTTTTATAGTCTCGTTTATGAACAACGCCCCAGATGCGGAAAGGGACAGTGCAGCCGTGCAGGAGTTCCTTGGCAATATGGAAGCAGCATTCAGGGCTCACTCCCTGTGGGCCGGATCTTCAGAGGAGGAATTCGCGAGTGTAGGTGAAGTGAGTATCATTTACTTGCCATGACTCTTGATATGTGTTTATTAGGTTGCTTGTAACATTGGGTATTTCCCTTTCTGTGATTGTGTTGATTTTTTCAAGATTTTATATCTGTTGGTATCTTTGACTTTATGATGCCAGGGCAATTTAATGTTGTAACCTGTTTTGCAGTTAACTTTGTTTAGTAGTTTTACCTTCTTGAACTATTTACCATATTTAAGTGATTAAATACAAGTCTGTATTGAGTATACTGTTTTTAGATTGGCGGGAAATAATCTTTGTTATTGTAGAGGTGCCACATTTTCTTCCATGTCATTAAAACACAAAGTATTTATATGTTTTAACACAGAAAAAATGATACATTTTGGTGAACTGCTTTAGATATACAGTTTTTTAAGAATTATTCTTTCACTTGGTGTTAGTCTTGTGCTCTATCTTTCATTAACTTGTTGTTTATCTGAATATGTAATTTTATCTGATGACTGCTTTGAATGTAATGGAATTGCTTGTTTCTAGTTTCTACCTTTACTAAACCTTTCGGATGTTATCGCTCTGCGGCTCAGGATCTTAATCTTCAAAACGCTTGTTATTTTAACTGCAGGGACTGGAAAAGTATGTTATGACTAAGTTATTTACACGCGTGTTTGCTGCAATTCCAGAAGATGTAAATGCTGATGAGCAGCTTCATGAGAAGATGGCTTTAATTCAACAATTTATTCGGCCAGAAAATCTGGATATCAAGCCGGCATTTCAGAATGAAACATCATGGTTGGTGAGTGAATCACCGAGTTATTTTTTCTGTTTGTGTGTTATTTTTGTGACTTGTGAGTGTTCATGCATACTTCTCAAGTGCATACCTTGTATGGCAGTCATACCTTGGTCGGTGTAGCCCTCTTTTTTACTGTTCCTGATCTGTTTTATGCTATGAGATTGTGTGTCTTGCATTACTTAATTATACATGGATAGAAAAAATATACTGCTCTTGGGATTGATTATTAATTGTGGATAAGTTTGCCTTTTCGAATTGGTGCTGAAAAGTGGATTTAGCTGAGACAATATTGGAGGAGAATCAGTTGTTTCATTGAAGTTTTGATTTTTGGGTTTGTACAAGCATCATATTACTAATAGTGATTGCTGAGACGATAGATGAAGAAAAATTCTCTTTCCATTAGGGACTTTACATTCATCTGTCAGCAGCAGGCTGCAATATGTGATTTTTTGGCTCGTGAATTGAAACCTGAATGTGAATGTGGATCGTGGTAATCTGGGCCATTAGACTTCCCTTTAATATCTGACTTCTCTATCAGATTTGATTTTTTGTTTTGCCCTTTGTTAATATTATGCAATAAAATATTCACCTGAGTTGAGTATTAGTCAATCATTTGGACTAAATGATTCTTCATGCTGATCTTGTGAACCTTATGAACAAATCGATGAATGAACAAAAGTAGTTGAGTGGTCGAATGGCATTTTACCATTGTCTGTCTTCTGTTGATGAAATGTTCGGGGAATAAAGTCTGGCATGATTTTGAAAGAAAATTAGCAGTTTCATTCATCACTTTGCTTTTATCTAGAGATTATATGGTGTTCAACAATTTAACTAGAATGACAAACCTTACTCCTCTAGATTCTTCACGAGAAGTCTGAATCCAGTTATACTTTTCTGGCAGCTCGCCCAGAAAGAGTTGCAAAAGATTAACATGTACAAGGCACCGAGGGACAAACTCGTCTGCATTCTAAATTGCTGCAAAGTTATCAGCAACCTCTTGGTCAATGCCTCCCTTGCATCTAAAGAAGATCATCCAGGGGCTGATGAATTTCTCCCAGTTCTCATTTATGTCACCATAAAGGTATTTTTTTGTTTCTTTGTCTGTTCATGTTTCCTTCTTAAGATTTCTGTGTGGTTCGCTTTGATTCTTGAGAGTCAACTTCTTCAATCCTTTTGACAGATGAAGAAGTAACTATTGGCATTCATGTGAACGGGGCTGAAAACTGCTCATATCATGTCATTATTGTTAAAACATTTTACTAAGATGTGCAAAATCCTCATTTTCTCGAGCAACTAGGATTCTCAGAGACTGTTCTATTTGGTTAATTTTAAAGGTTGAAATTTTCTGTTACTAAGAAAGTAAGTATCTGGTTTGCTTTGCTCTTCACAATTTAACTAGATAATGGTGCAGGCCTTTTGGTTTATGGATGTATTAATGGTGCTTTTGACTATATGTGCTTTTTCCCCCTAAAATTCATAAATGCTATGAAATTTAAGCTTTGTCTGGTATCTTGTTCAGGCAAACCCACCTCAGTTACATTCGAACTTATCATATATACAACGGTTCAGACGGCAAACTCGCTTGGTAGCAGAATCAGCTTACTTCTTCACAAACATGCTTTCTGTAGAGTCTTTTATCATGAACATTGATGCTAAAGCTATTTCAATGGATGAAGATGAATATGAAAATAACATGGAATCAGCAAAACAACTGCTTTTTGGCCTCTCCGAGACCTCGGATGTACAGAGTCAGGAGGAATCGATGGAGCCAAAACCAGCTTTGAATTCTAGGCTACATCCGGGCCCGAATATTACACGGGATCCCGTTGAGTCATCCAAAACTAAATCAAGGAACGATGAACAGTATGGAAATGATCCATCATCACTACATAAGATCCCGTCAGTCTCAGACCTCGAGAACAGAGGAGCTAACATGCTGTTGAAGGAAGACGAGGTAAGCCGTGTCTTTCGGGATTTCCCATTCTTGTATTCCCAGGCAGGTGATTTGACGGTTGGCGATGTAGAAGATCTGCTAAAAAACTATAAGAAACTAGTGTTCAAGTATGTTTGCCTTGCTAAAGGATTAGGAGTGACAAATCCATCTCCTCCACTATCCAATGCTCAAGGCCATAACTCAGAGCAGCCTGAAGCAGCAAAGGAACCAGAAAATATATCAGAAGCTCATGCAACTGATAACACGCAACATGACCTTCCTAGTGTTGCCGGTGATTCGCTCAATTCATCGGTTTTCGGGTTGGAAAATACTGAGTCGAAGGTGGCGGAAGAAACAGCTCTTAAATCTCAAGATGAGGAAGGAAAAGGAAATGAAAATGAAAATCCCCAATGATCATCATCACCTTATAAAAAATTTCCAGGACTGAAGTCTGATGAATGGATGTATTTCTGTAGTTGGTTCCAAGTTTTGTTAAAAGGAGCTACTCTTCTTCCAAATTGCTTTTTGTCCCTTTTGATATTTTTGCATAAAGTAAGAGATGATGTAGCTGTGATAATTTGTACAATTTGTTAAGAAATTTCGTGTACTAACAGGAATATGGACCATTATTACTATGAAAGAATCGCAGTTTATGGTGACCATGCCTCTTTCGTCCTCAATCTGAAGTAGTGCTGTCACGCGGCCCGGCCCGAAGTGTCAGGACTAAAAAACCGTGGCCCAGCCCGGTCCAAATATCTGGTCGGGGCGGCGAGGCTTATTTTTCATGTTTTCGACTGGGGCGGTTCAGCTCATTCGGGCCAATTTTTTTTCGGGTTGGGCTTTCTTCGGGCCTATAAAATCATGGCCCACTCCCGTTCAAAATCGGATTGGGCTGGATCATTTTTGCCACCTTTTTTTTGCCTAATTGTTTAATATTTAATAATTTTGTTTCTTCATATATATATACATATACCATCTTGTTCTTTTTTGCTGATTCTGCAATCCCTTGCACTGTGATCTCCATTTCTAGAAATTTAAAATCAAAACACTTGTAAGAATGGGAATTTTCGTATCTTATTATTGAGCTTCATAGATATCTTATTTTATTTGCAGAGATCATTTATTATAAGAGTTGCATGAATTTAGTATGAAAAGAAAGAAATAAAGAGGAATATATTTCCACAAGCGTTGCTATTAATAATTAATAATCTGCTTCACGTTTGCTTGTCTGCTTATTGATTGGATAATAGTTTTATTGAAAGAAGAAAAAAAAGTGTACATGCACATATATATATATACATATTTATGTATTTATAATTAGTCTGAGAGTACTCAAATTGAGATCTGACTACAGAAAGAAACAATTCAAAGAGCTGAATAAGTTAAGCAAGACAACTAGCAAACACGTACCTTTTTCTATAATCTGGACATCAGCTTTATTTCATCTCCAGCTACCAGATAAGCTATTTTTTCTCAACCACTGCAACAATATTTGCAATTATTATTTTCTCAACTTTTTGTAATTTCAAAAGTTGTACATCTGTTATATGGAAATATTCAGTGGAATTATATAAATTATTTGGGGTGTGCATGGATGCATTGCATGTTCCGAGGAAATAATATATATGTTGTTCTTCAACATGTGTCCAACACAAAATCTCGCAAATATATCATATGTTAACTAGTTCACCTTTTTTCTTGCCTTCTATTATTCTTTTCTTCTCTTTTTTTTTTTTTTCAGTCACGACCAGGGCCGATCCTGACATTTCGGGGGCTCATGGCAAAACGAAAAAAAAAAGGCCCTAAAAAAATCACCAACATCTTGATACTTCTTCCATTATTATCTCCCTAATCTTAAGTCTTGAAAAAGTGTAATCAACAATTGTACGTAATTATACAAAAACATATAAGTATTGAATAATTATCGAAACAATTTATTTCAAAATGGGCAGTGAGAATTTATGAGGTTTACAAGGAATCCGAGTTCACTATTTTTCCCGAAGCCAGCTACTTCTCCAGATGATATTTTCAGCATCCAGAAGTTTTTTAAAATGTTTCTGATTGTAATAATTTGGTAGGCATAAATATATTAGACAAAATTAAAAAAATTTGTTCAGTAAAGAAAATGTTATAACTGAATAAGTACATTTTTTTATAAACCCAACATAAATTTCAAATTACTGTGAGTCGCAATTAGAGCTCTGAAGAGTAATAATTTTTTTAAAGGTATAATAATACATATACATATATATAAAAAATCGGGGGCTCCCAAATTGGGCATTGCCCATGTTTGCCATCCATCAGGGTCGGCACTGGTTATCACATGTGGAAGTTTCGTTCTACTAGCTAATTATAATAATATCACATAATATATATATATATACATATATATATATAACTCAGTATCATATTCACTGACAACTTCGTATATATGTCGAGCTATTAAGAAGTCGCATGAGATCTTTGGTCACACTTTTCTTGAACTACTATGTACTAAGATCACATGTTTGCATGTTATACTCTATTGATGGGGAAATTTCATTTGATGTGGGGGTTCTTTGTTTTCATTTTATGTTATGTTTGATAAATTGATGTGTTTGTTGGAATTACTAATTAAATAAATTGAAGGATAAAATCCAAAACTATTAAAAAAAAAGTCACATTATGTATTGCTTTTTTATATTTTTTAATAAAAAAAAATAATTTAGAGGGAGGGAGAGGACTGAAGTGGCCATTAATTATTTCTTCCAGCCCCTATGACTCCAAAATCAAATTAAGTTAGAGAAATAATTAATTATTATTTTTAATAAAATATAATTTATATTAATCATCTTGCTGCAAGTGCAACACACTGCACTCATTTCAGGTGCCTAACTTAGGCCCAAGATTAGGATAAGAAACAAAGGCTGAAGCAATGATTTTCACCTGTTTTTGACTGATGGAAAGCCATAATTTTTAAACACTATTAACTTAAGTCAAGTGCTTACCAATTAATTATGATATTTTTCATTCATATTTGTGTGTATAATCTATGGGTTATATAAATCTTATAAGAAAAAATGTAATATATTGTGCATATTCTTTATATTTATACAAGTGAGTGTCTAATTTTAAATAAAATTAATCGATAAAGAGCATGTTCGATATGCTCCATATATCGTAACATTCACAACATCGTCTCTCTCGGGCACGCTTCAAATTTCCTATTGCACTTTTTCGTATTTCACTGTCAAATTTATGATTTTAATAATATTTATTATAAAATAAAAATTAATAACATAAATCATCATAGTCAATATTTATCGATATAAATGAATTTAAAAAATATAATTTTAATTATGAAATAATCAGCCATAATAATGAATTATTAATTGAAAACTAAAACTCAAATACTAAAAAATAATTATAAACCCTAATTTGGTGAGGTGAACTCTAATACAACTGTAAAATTAAACTAAATCACATAAAAAGGAAATTGAAAAAAATACAAAAAAAAAAAAAAACTCATAATTTAAAAGTACAACACAGAATTAAATACATAGAGTGCAACAGAAAATCTCACGTTTCTCGGGCATACTTAGAGCATACATGATGTGATTAAGAAAGGTTAGAAGGTGAGTCACCAAAGTTTACAAAAGTTTAGGCAACTTTTTGTTACCCTTTCTTAAGACAAAACAACCCTAATCTAATATCAACCTATTAATTAGCACAAGCCCTACACTTATCCATTAAGTCAACAAAATATACAGTAATTTCACTATTTCACCTTTTTCTTTCTTACGTTTCTTTATATTTATTTACTTCTTATTGCCGTCCTAGAGTTTCTAGGAAACAATTATTTACTGGAGTTTAAATTAAACCAAGCAATTTAATATTAAACATGCATTAACTATTTAATTAACATTTTTTAGCTTAATTTATGTTAATTAAATAACGAATATCGAAGTTGACCGAGCCCTTTTTTTTCGAGTTCAATATGGTTTTAAATTCAATATATGACTGATTTTGATAAATAAAAAAGCATCACATTGTTTGATTTAATGACACTCGTATTTCTTATTAATGTACTATATATAAAAAAAAAATACTGCTCATTTCTAGGATTATTAAGGTTATAACAAAAATGTTATGGAGTGAAAATATCTCCCAAATTAGGTTTTCAAAAATTAATAAAGGTCATAAAATATGACTTATTCCCCTATGTTTGGAACTATTGATAAATTAATTAACAAAATTAATTTGTTATGGGTCACATCGATATAAATTTTCAATTGTTGGAATTTGACCTCTGAGAATCAATTTTATTAATTCGTCAATAGTTCGGAACATTTGGTGTGATTAGTCATAATTCATAATATATTTGTGAAAATCTTAATAAAATTTGGAACATAGTGTAATTAATTAGTTATAGTTCATGATATTTTCGTTACAACATTAATACCTTGGGATATTAAGGTGTGATTTTCCACACAAATAATAATAATAATAATAATAATAATAATAATAATAATAATAATAATAATAATAATAATAATAATAATAATAATAATAATAATAATAATAATAATAGGGTAAATTACACTTTGATACCTACATTTTGACATTTTTTTAAAAATAACCCACTTTTTCAAAAAAATTACAAATTTAATATTTGAATAGTTTTTCAGCCCAAAAAATCATGTAAATGATTGTATTTTAATATTTTTATTTCATCAGCCGCGTAAAAAAATTCTTGAATCAAGAATTCTTAAAATACAATCAATTATGTTTTCAGGCTGTAAAATTATTAAAATATTAAATTTACAAAATTCTTGAAAATATAAATTATTTTTAAAAAAGACCAAAAAATATAAGTATAAAAGTGAATAATTTTATCGTTTATGTGGTGTTAATCATAAATCTTAATTTGAAAAAAGAAATAAAAGAAGTTTCCCTCATACTTCAGCCTAAAGAGTGAAGGGTCCCACAGGTATACTTTATCACGTGCCATCCACATGTTGAGAAACACGTTGGTTGGCTGAGAGCTGCCTCTCCCTTTGTCTTGACGTTTTTTAGTTCAAATCTTACTATTATTTCCCCACACACACACAAAAAAAACATTCTTTAAATATAATTATTTATGAAATTATACATTTCTACGATAATATGACAATCCCATAGACTACGATGTAATTAAGATTTTCTTTAGCATTCATTTACTAACTTCTTAAGTGAATATAGTCTGATAGTTCATATAATACTGTCACGGTACCACATTATTCATGGACACGTTAACATATTCATTAGTGAAAGAATAATCACCATTCTGATTTCAACCTAATGGCGTGACATTGTATATTAATGTAGGGTGTTGCTATATACACCATATTTTTTTATTCTTTACATCACAAGTAATTTTTTTTTTGTTAGTTATACATTTACTAAAATACCCTTATTAAACATAAAATAAAAATTGAAAAGAAAAGATGGGATGTTGACTGCATCATCTCCTTCTCTTCTGACGTTGCTGCCTCGCCGGAGATGATGAGCCCATGGACGGAAAATGCCACTTCTGCAATGGAAATTGAAGGGAATACCGCGATAGTCATCTGGGCAGCGATAGAGTCGGACGGAGTGGTGGTTGACGAAGTTCATGTTCGAGAACTCTGATGATGAGACGGTGTGAAAAGGGAGCCGGGGAGAAATGCTGGGAATAATTTCAGTTTTTGGTTGGAGAAATGGTGGCGGCGGCGGCAACGGTGGGTGATGAGAGAAGATGAGGTGGCAATTTTTATTTTTTTTTGTTTAATTGATATTTTCAATTTTCATTTTTTTATTTTATTTTCTTTTAATAAGGACATTTTAGTAAATTTATAATTAATTTAAAAAACAAAAATTAATGTGGTGTGAAGAGTAAAAAATGCGGTGTATATAGCAACACCCTTAGGGCTTGTTTGGTTTCCTTGATAAGGTAGGATTTATAAAATTATCACATCTAATCACATATTTGGTTTGATGAATGAAAACCGAGATTGATGAGAAGCCCATGACTTGAGCTCCCTTTATCCTTCATTTGAATGATAAATTGTCCGCCCATACTTGGCTTGATAGAAATAATCCATCATTCAACCAAAAAAAAATTACTTGAATAACCTTGAACACATTGGATTATTTATGTTTATTTTCGTAGTTACTATTTTCTCCTTTTTTAGAATTTAATTTTTTTAAAATAGATACTTGTTGACTCATTCGATTCTATTAAAATTAGTAATAAATATTTTAAACTTTTAATAGTTACAGTTTAAATTTTTTAATAAAATTAATTGCAACTTTAAAAATTATTAATGAAAATCTTATGGGAGGGCAATTTAGGTATTTAGTTACATTTTAATTTTAATCATTAAATCCAAACATAATATTAATAATTTGTCCTAAATCATCAAAATTGTAATAAATCAAACCAAGCACAATATTATTTTTATCCAAACAGTGCAATCCTACCTTATTTTATCAATCTCATATATCTTATCAATCAAACCAAACAGGACCTAGATGTATTGTAACTGTTTATGTCACATCACCAGTTATATATACGTGAAATTTTTTTGCATTTATTGAAAAATGAAGAATGAAGTATTATTACATATATTTAATATATAATTTGAGAAAGTATAAGTATATTTTAGGGTTAATTACCTTAAAAATTATGAACTTTGGATATAGTTGCAAATTTAACTTGGACTTTAAAAGTAAGCAATTAAAAGTTAAAACAATAATTTTTAACTTGGTTGTTATTCAACATCCCAAAATTTCTATAAAGCAAATTGACCTCTAATTCAGCCACCAACTTATCTTCTCTTTAAACCCATCATGATTCAATCATCAATTTCGGAAAAAGGTGTCGGTCCGGTCTAATTTAACAATCTCCAATTTTTTTCATTGATGCGAGTGTGAAATTCAATCACGTTGCGTCCTTTTTCAAAAATCGATGGTTTAAATAACACACAAATTCAAAATTAATGTTTTAATTGCCTACTTTTAAAATCATGTTAAATTTGTATGTTTAAAGTTCATGAAGGCAATTAACCCTATATTTTAACAATAAATTGGGAGAGCCTACAAATATGAAAGTCCTAACTAATACAGACCTAAACCGGCCTTGAATTTTCTTACTTATTTTATAAATAATCAAAAAAATATATTAATATTTCACCTAAAATCGCAATAAATGTTCTTTCATAGGTCTATTCAAGAAATATAAATTTTTGTGTGCGAAAAACCCAGAGCATGATCTTCTCGTGCATTAATTATCTAATTGAACTAATTTATAGCCTATAATCATCATAATTAAATGATTAGATCAGCCCAAAATTTTATATTTTTCATTTATTAGGAGAAAATATATGAAAAAGCAATTTATGATCCTATCTGTTAGACTAGACCATTCCACAGTAGCCAAACTGTTTGACTTTAAATCTTGTCTAACAATGACTTTTGTATATAGGGCCATTTTAGGCTAACTAAAACTGGGACCCTAATTACATCATTTTTTAAGCTAACAAAAACGATTACGATTTTTTTATTATTTTTGTTTTGGTGAAATACAAATATCTCATGACTACTACTGAAAAATCCAATACAATTATTTCCTAATTATATATTACTTAAATAAGCAAGAAAAAAATGTATGCACCAGACAAATTAAAGAATCAACGTCATAATTAAGAAATCAGTATTATTTAAAAACCCCCTTTTCAGGATATTTTGCATCGATTTCTAATAATTTCAAAGTACTATATAATCCAATTAACTGGTTGTGGTTTTTTTTTTTCAAATAATTATATTTTATTATTATTATTATTTACAATTTTAATCACCACGTGTGACCTAACTTGCAATTTCGACATAATTTTTGAAATATAATGTTCCATTAGTGGCATCATCTTTCATTTTGTAACAATTTCAACATTCCTAATTTTTTCGGTGATCGTAATCTGACCTAGCGATCTACTTTTCCACGTGTACGCATATTCAAATTATAGAAAAAAATTGGAAGTATATTTTCACAGATCAAAAGATGAAGGATATATTATTGTAACGTTACAAAAATGGTGTCGAAATTATAAATTGGTCAAGATGATTAAAATTGCAGTTAACCCATATTTCTATTAAAGAAGGGATGTCAAAATAAATTAGTATTATTTAGAAACTTTTTTTATGTATATTTTGTATTGATTTCTAATAATTTCAAAGCCTTATATATATAATCCAATTAACTGGTTGTTTTTTTATTTTTATTTTCTAGATTGCGGTTATTTGAGTTCTGAAAGATACTCAAATAATTTCATTTTATTATTATTATTTGCAATTTTAATCACCACTTTGGACCTAATTATTTGCAATTTCAACACAATTTTTGAAACGTTCCGATAATCACACTACCTTTTAATTTGTAATAATTTCAACATCGGTAATTTTTTTCACAATCGAAATCCGACGTGGCAATCTAATTTTCTACATGTACGCATATTCTGACCATGGAAAGGTAATCTACTACGTTGGATTTCCTACCACTGAAAAAAAAATTAATGCAGGTCGAGAGATGAAGGAGATATTATTGTAAGATTTCAAAAGTGGTATCAAAATTTCAAATTGGATCAAAGGCAATGATAAAAATTGCAATTGACCATTTATCCATAGTAATTTTCACTATTTTTAAAAAGTATAAAATAGTTTATTTAATTTTTGCAAGAAATGCATGCTATTATTAGAAGATGAAAAGGGGGTGAATGTATGAGGGGTTTGGAACATTTTCTTTTGCTCTAAAGTTGAAAACAAAAAGTTAGATAGGGCCACTAACTACAAAGACAAAACAATGTTGCCCAAGAGAAATGAGAGGCTATGAACATCACTCAATTTCTTTTTTCTTGGAACTTCATGTATTGTCTATTTCTCTATCAACAATGGTCCATACTTCTAATTTTTTTTATGGCATGAGTAAAGACACTATTATGTAGTGTGTGGCACTTTTTTCACATTCCCATTAATTGCTCAAGATAAGTTTTCCATACCTTCTTTTCTAATGGGGATACACCTCCCTTAACCCCGATCGAATTCGGCTCTCGTTTACTTCGTTGAATAACAGTTTGTCTGATTGTATATAGTGTGTTACGTTGTCTTTTTTTTTTGTAATTTTTAATAAATTTGAGTAACAAATTAGGGAATATATATCTGACACGCCTTATAAAGTGATGTGGAGTTATTTATCATCATATTCTTGTTAATACATCAAAATATAATTTTAAATGTATTTATTAATTTAATATCATATCTAATATTCAACCAACAAAAAATCGATCCGTCAAAGTTACATATATCTTTATAGTTTTTAAACAAGTTGTGAGAGTTTATATAATAGTGATCATCTAGTTTAATTAATTTGTTTGGGTTTTTTTTCTTCTAAATATGAATTATATATTTTGTTGACCAATTGGAAAAAAAAAAAAGAACAGTATTATATACTCTTGTGTTAGGTGATTTGAATATTTAGATCCTCAATTCCAAGTGACAGACTGACAGCTCAGTCTTATTTTTATTTTATTATTAAAACGTGCATGCAGTATGATACTGTTCCTATATAAATTACATGACTTGTAAATATAAGATCTCACATAAAATTTTATCGTCTATCTATTATTTATTTAAAAAATATTTAATCCCATTAAAGTTTACCTTCAAATAATTCCTGCATCTAAATACGTCATGCAATGCATTAAAACTTAATTTGTTAGAACTGAACTAACCACAACCACGAGGACAGGCCCTGACATTTCGGAGACTATGGTAAAACGAAATTAAAATACTTTAATTCAGTCATTTTTTTACTTAATCAAATTTTCACTCATCCTATAAAATATGAGATAAAAAGACAAAACATATAAATAGACTTTATTATTTTAAATATGATACCAAATATTTTGTTGTGATCTGCCTATATTTTGCTGATGATATTCGGAGCATGAAGATTATTGGGCTCGGATGATAGCATTTTGAGAGATAAATAGAGTAACGAGTTATAGGCCTTTTGCTAAATATTTGGGAAACTAATATTTATCTATTTTAGATATAGTATTAATATGGAAAATAAAAAATTTAGGACCCAAAAAAATGGAGCTCTAGACGGCGACACAATTGACCACCCCTCAGAGCTGGTCCTAGCAACTGCTATTCATATGCGCGTTCTGAATAGTTCGTACTAATATGTTAGCAGAATTCAAATTCATAACCTATGATTATGAGATCGTCTACTTCTCCACTAGATCGCTCGTACTGAACATAACTTAAATATTGGAATTTTCTAGAGAGAGATGTGGAGAAAAGTAATTTGTCACAACTCACAAGGTCCAATGAGCATGAGGTGAAGTGGGAGATAATTTTATTGAAAACTTTAAGAATACTCAACAAAAGGATGAATGCATAGAGAGTAGGAAATTATGGTGATGAATTGGGATTTGGGTATAACACACACACACATATACATACATACATATATATATATATATATTTTGCTTGTAGATATGAAGATGGCCTAATTCATTAATAGGTGTATAGCCTCTTGCTGTAACTCTTTGATAACAATTAAAACAAGTGCCATCATAGTTGCACCATAGATTAAGTCATTTGGTCTATAAAAGATAGCTGCCTTTGAGACAAAGATATCCTCTCATGCACATTCTTCAACTCATTATTTTTATTTTATTATTATTATTTTTTCATTTTTTTCCAAGATGGTTATCAGTTGCTTTCTTAATTGAAAAATATTGTGTACTAATTAATACAATGCAAGCACCCTAAACTTCATGACCGTTAATTATGTCCTATTTGTATTTGGCTTAATTAAATTTGAACCATAAAAAATTCAATGACAAAGACTTCATACTTTCGTGTAGCATTGTGATTGGATGCATACAAAACTTCATCAACCCAATAAACAATATTTTTTAAGTAAACTTGTTTATGAACATATATATATTTCGTTGAATTCCGATGGTTACATATTTATAAGTCAACACAAGTATATATATAGATAGATATGTGACAGTATGTGAATTACATCATATATATACGGTGTACATAAATAATAGATTTGCATATATACACGTGTATATATATGTATATAATGTATGAATGTATTTTTTTTTGTTCAAACATAGTGAATTATATATATATAGATATATAATCAAATATGTATTTGGTACAAATTAAACTATGTGTATATTATATATATACGTGATCTTATTTAGGTCAAATATCATCTACCACACACACACACACAGATATATATATATATATATATATATTATCTAAGGTTGAAGTTGTGAAATGTATAAAACTCCAAAGCAGTAGTCTCATAAAAATTATTCTCCCATCCCAAGAAATTAAGATATATATAGTCCATATATAACAAACCCTATAAAATTCAAAGCCCTTTTTAGGTTAAGTTATGGTGTGGGAGAGATCATATCAAAATGGGTGAAATCCCACTTATTTGAACTGAATTCAAGGCATTGGTCAATTTCTAAATTATTTCTTGACCCTTACAGTTACACACAACAAAAATGTCAAATTAATGTTAAACCAGAAACCCAACAATATTATATTGTGGTATTATAACCAAATATTACTTGTTTTTTTACCAAAACTTGTTATAATTATTTCTACTTCTTGAGTTAAGTATCGAATATGGTAATTTACACTTTCATTACCTACATTTTTTTCGCGATCTTTTTTAAAAATATCCCACATATTCAAAATTAATAAAACAGTACCCACTTTTGAAATATTTTGCAAATTTAATATTTGATCAATTTTTACGGCTCAAAAATCGTACATAATTGATTGTATTTTAAGATTCATTGATTGGAGGATTTATTTTAGGTAGCTGGGAAAATGAAATATTAAAATACAATAAATTGCGTACGATTTTTGTACCGTAAAATTGATCATAACATTTGCAAAAATTTTGAAAATTGGGTATCTTTTGTTAATTTCGAAAAAGTTGACTATTTTTAAAAAAGAGCTTAAAATATAGGTATCAAAGTCTGATTTTTTTGAAAAGGAAAATTCTTTTTCTCTTTTGTTAATATTGCAGCGAAAATTAATGTGGATTGTTCATCATATCATCACATAATTGTTTGGTGTGATTAATCTCACAAATTATGGAAAAAAAAATTAAAAAATATTGAATAGATATAATAATGCCTCTTTACCTGTTATAACCTAATGTAATTAAATTTTGGAAGGCCAGATTGCTGCTTTTAATGCTTATTAATCATATCAGGATCTCTTCGAGACCTGAGTTTTAAAATTTAGTTTTTTTAAGTTACTCCATTTTACACCTATAAATATTGGGTAAATTACAATTTATTCAGAACGTTTTAACAAAAATAATACAACATTTTAATAATTATAATTTAATTATTGATGTTTGAATGTTTTAATAGAAATAATTCAATATTTTAATATTATAATTAATTTAGTTATCAACCTTTGAACATTTTAATATAATCCAACATTTTTGGTGAAAATGTTCAGTCGATTTTGAACAACTTACTCTCAAGTAAGTTGGAATGACATTTTTGACAAAAAAAAAATCAAAATAACATTGGGAGTTTATAATAAAACGTTCAAACATAATAATTAAATGTAATATTAAAATATTGTGTCATTTTTGTTAAAATATTCAAATGTAGGGAGTTAAATTGTAAAAATCTAAACATTGGATTATTTTTGTTAAAACATTCAAAGAAATTAAATTATAATTTACCCATAAATATATATATATATACACACACGCACAAACACGTGTATATATGTGAGAATGAGATCACGCGTATATATATATTTAGATACACAGACGTGCCTTTTCACATAATTCTCTCAGTTTTCCTCTGTTTTGGTCTCTCTCTCTCTCTCTCTCTCTCTCTCTCTCTCTCTCTCTCTCCTCTTGATCACCCTCTTCTGTCTTCTCCATACTTCAAATTCAGAATTCTACACACACAGAGGCAGCAATTAACAAGAAGAGCAGAAACTCGAGCAGAGATCAAAACGATCAGAATAAATGGGGATTTTAAACTACAATCAAGATAGCATTAACGATCAAAAGAGCATTTTCTTGCCGATGTTTTGCCGCCTTTCCATCAAAGACGTGAAGATAAACACAGCTCCGCCCATCTCCGCCGCCGACCCCTCCTCCCCCAGAGTCAGTTGCATGGGCCAAGTCAAGCGGAACAACCGCGTCACCGGCTTCCCCGCCACCGCCGCCACCATCATCGCCGCCCACCACCATCACAAACACACCAAGCCCCGAAAAGTACACTTCTCCACCAAAACCCTACTTCCCAACCCCCCCGCCGCCGCCGCCGCCCCCTCCGCCGGCCGGAAAAGTGGAAGCAGAAGCTGCAGGTCCAACAGAGAAATGTGCGTGAGAGATTCAAGAAGATCGTCGTCGGTGGCAAATAATAGCTATGATCGTGATAATAATTATCAAGATTGCGTTAAGGTGGTGGTGGATATTAGCAAGATGGATCCGCCGCTGCCGGTGGTGAAGAGGGTGGCGCCGCCGCAGGGGAACTGCCGCGATGAGGTGAATCTGTGGAAGAGAAGGTCTAATGGGATGAAAAGCATGCAAATTGAACCGATTAATTTGCCGGGGAATAAATTTCCGCCGCCGCTGCCGCCGCCGACGACAGTATGATATATATATATATAAATGTGATTGATTGGTAATCAAATTTTAAAATTTAGAATATATTTATCGATCAATTAATATTTTATACGAGGTAATGGATCGAATAATTTAGCTTGGAGATTTTAATATTGTAAATAAATTCAAAACACTAGCATTTTTTTTTCTTTTTCTTTATTCTTTTGTTCTTTTTTCCTTTTTGTTGCTTTTTTTTTAACAAGAACGATTTTTGACAATGATAGTCGGGGTTTGATGCTTGTGTTCAAATTAAGGTTATCCGACATTTTGGGTGAACATAAGGGACTTTATTGTCTTTACGTATATTTCTTTTATTGTTTTAGTGTTAATAATAATAATAATAATAATAATAATAATAATAATAATAATAATAATAATAATAATAATAATAATAATAATAATAATAATAATAAATAGTTCGTCATCGCCGTATTTAATTAGATAAATAATTGTCCATGCCGTGGTAGTTCTTTTATTTTTATCCAATTTTAGTTTCTTGTTTCATTTATTAATATAAGTTTATTTAATTATTTATCATACACATGATTGGCAAGTGTATAACCAATTACAAAATCAAAATACGAGTTAATTTAAAAAAAAATTATCTATTGTACATTTTATGTTGCACACTCAATTTTTTTTTTTTATTTTCCAATTTTTTTCTTCGATTTCAATTTCTTATACTTTAGATAAATTTTACACCTGCTATTTATGGTCTATTCTACCAAATTAAAGTGTATTATAATTTTTTAGTATTTTTCTCAATTGATCAATTAATAATTAAAATTTTAAAATTATAATACACTTTAATTTGGTAGACTAGACCATAAATAACCAGTGTAAAACTAAACGAAATCACAAGAAATTAAAATTGAAAAAAAAAATCAATTCTACAATAAATAATGCAACACAATAAGTGAAATGGAGAATTTTGTCCCATTTTTTTACAGTAACAATTATAAGAATGAATCCAAGAGATTCTCTAATTCTTTTTATTTCGAATAATGCGTATATAAGAATATGATGCTAGGAAAATACTTTTTTTTTAATAAAAAGCAAAAAAGAAAACAATGGGATTTTGACCAAAAATATTTTCACTTAAATAAGCTCTTCTGCCGTAATGCTTTTCTTATAGATATGTTCGAAGTAAGTCCTCTACTAAATAAAAATAAATAAAAAGTTAAATGATTGGGATAAAGTTAGGTCAAAAATCACTTTTTAACTAGCATAATCCATCATCATCACGCGGCATAATGTTTTCAAACCAAAAAAAATTTATTAAAATCCACCAAACATTTAGCTCGTTCAAATTGGTAGCTAGTGACTCGAAAACTCGTTCACGTGATTAAATTAATAAAATGTGAAATACAAAAGAAATTACTAGATTGAAATTAAATCAACTGTAACTAGAAAAAGGTTCTTCTCTAAGTCCACCCCCAATAGTGGATTCTCATGTAGAAAATGATTAAATATTAACAAACTTAAAAGTGTCACCTTCAAAACAAATGAATTGTAAATAACGCAAATTAATCGAGTCCAAGTCGTCTAAATGTCCAAACAGATTCACTTTTTATGACCTTGATTCTACTAGCTAACTTTCAAAACCATATGATAGTGTGGCGATCCTAGACAACTAACACTGACACAATAACACGAGACGAAATTATATATAAATAATAGACTAAATATGTATATTTATGTCTTAAATTTTGATTTCAATTTTTTGAAAAAATGTCATGAGATTTAATTTTCGATACCAGATTAATAATGAGGCATACTGCCATTCAATGTGTTAAAGTGACGTTAATTTTTTTAATTTTTTAAAAAATAAATATACAATGACTATTATTTTCTGTTTTCTTTTCCATAACCCCAACTTCTCATTAATTCCCCTAAATCTCTCGTTACCAATCCAATTTTAAAAGTAAAAAAATAATTTCTTTTTATTCCTTCCAAAATTCTCAATCCCAACGAAAAAAGAAAATAAATAATTTATTTTGTATTCATCCCAAAATCTCAATCAGGACAGAGTCAACCCAATTTGAAGAAAAAAAATTGTCTGCCCTTCAAATTGAGATTTAAAAAAAAAAATCCACTGACATTTTTACAAAAAAAAAATGTAAAGTACAGGACATTTTTCATATTTTTTTAAAGTACGGGACAATTTTAGAAAAAAAAAATCAAAATTCGGGATATTTTTTTGATATTTTTTGAAGTTCGGGACATGAGTGATATTTGTCCTAAATGATACTACATATATCAAACAGGAACATGACACGAAAACATTAACTTTAACAGGATATGATAGCACTACACATGAAATAGTACAAGTACATCACCATCTAAGTTTGCAACTACCTAACAATTCATTAACTCAGGCCACAAGCTGACTCAAGAAAGAAACAATTTCAGTATAGTAATTACGATAGGTACACTACATAAATTGCTACATTAGAAGATGTTTGGAAATGTTACACCTATATAGGCCACCATCAAGATCAAGGACCAGTTTTGCCGTGCGAAGTAGGTGGAGTTTTATATACAGATTCAACTGGAATGGAAAACGGTGTGAAAGGGAAGTTACTTAGCTGTATTTGAGATCAACTCTGCTCTTTATAAGGAGTCCAAATCAATTTGCTGACATCGACATCAAGACCACCTCGGCCTGCAGCTTTGAGGTGACGATCCAGGACCTTTGGGTCCGCACATATGACATGCTGTCCCTTCCGATATTGGATCAACTCTAAGCTCTGAAGGGTGGTCAAAATATCCTCTGCCTTGATGGCTGTCATGTCGCTGAGCTCCTGGAAAAGAAATTGAATAAGGTAATGAGTCGGAATGAATAAAAAAAGTATCATGGAGGAAGAAGGAAGGTCAAATGAAGGAATTGATGCTTTTTCGACAAATCCACAACTTATGATAAGAGAAAACCAAGGGTGCAACAAAGAAGTGGTCTTGATGTGAAGAGAACAGAACCTTAACTATATGGCATGTTTTAAAACATAGTAGGCCCATAGAAAGTCTAATGCAGTGAAGACTATACAACATGAATGATATTTCCTAACAACTCATTCCTCTGGCAGTCTCTTTTTTATTGTCTCATGCATGCTTGTATCTCACAATCTTTTTGTGCCACATCATGCCATCAATGTATTGAGGGTCTATAAGTAGACAATGACTTCTGTTTTGATATCAACCCTAGTATACTGTAAGAACAAAGTGGACTGTTTAAATTGAATGCGGCTAATTGATCCGAACCTTAATGGAGATATTGCCTTTGTGCTTTTTCAGTATGTCTAAAAGAACACGAGTCCAGTATCCTCGATAGCTCAAGAGTCCCAGGTCTGAGAGGGGTCGTTCTGGTGTTCCAACTTTAGCTTCCTTCTTTGAAAGTTCATAAGCTACACCAAAATTTTGCAGTTAGTTAGGAAATTTCGAATCAATGAATTGAATTGGGAGAAGTAAAGAAAGTAAACAAAAGAATATAGAATGCAAACATGCTACTGTCCATTATAGCAACAAACCAGAAATGTTTCCAATGAATGATAAAATTCTTATGGTTGGTATAAATCATCTATATTAAGAATTTTATCAGAGGCATTTGTTGAGCAGGGTAACGTCCCAACAGACTTTTAATCAGGAAGTTATTTCCTTGTTCTCAGATTCAGAAAAAGTTTCCCATCATTGCCTCTTGTACTGAAAGTTCTATTGTTAGTGCAGGAATCCTTCAACACACTGACATTTATGGTAATGTGCGTACATTTCTATTATTATACTAGTGCGCTTAGCAAATAAGTAGGTTGATGAATAATGAGCTTACAAAATGCAATCAAGAACTTCCCATAGCCTTTTCTCTGATAAGGAGGAAGAGTGAGAATACAAGCTAAGTTGTAAGACTCCTCTGATTGTTTCTCCTGCATATCAAGAAAGCCACAAAAAGATAAATGAAATCCAATAATGTAGTCCTTTTATCAAAAATCTTATCCTTCCTACTGTGATACGTGTTCAGGTATATCTATGATGAGTAAATGAAGCGGCCAAATTAGAGAACAAAGACAGTGACCCCTAAATGACTGGTGGACAATAATACACAATGGTACAACTGAAGTAGTAATCTACAGACTATAGTTACCTTGGAGAAGTAGCCCACCATGTGGCATCCCCGATCATCACATTCGCATAGCACATAAAATAAAAACAGGTCTACATCATAGTAGAGGGTCTTGTGATCAAGAAACAACTTGGCCAGATAGCAGAGATTCTGCCCATAAATTTTGTTCTTTTTGCCATCAACCTGTTATAGAAGTTCGAATTAGATGGATTTCATTTTCACAACTTTACCGAGTTAGGAGTTTCAGACATATGGTATGCAATTCACAACCAGAAATTGTAAGACAACCACACATGCCAAGAACATTTAAGGGTATGGCACAATCTTGAATATAAAATTTTCATGTAACCAGCAATCAAATAATCTGAGGATTGCATGCATTAAATCACCTTGTTCAAATAGCCATTTGATTTCCAAATTAGACTCTCAGATATGAAACCTTTGAAGCCAGTTTCGGTTAAAAATCCTTAAAGCTCTTAATTAAGGCATCCAACTTGTTTGATTCTCTATGACTGAGATCCATATTTGAGGGGGGAATTATTTGAGAGAGTATTTTGAAGACATAGAAACCAAGTACTGCAAATATAACTTCAAAAATGGCTTATTGGAATAGTGAGAAGGGTAACAAAATCTTCTTTTATATCAATATATGCCAAAAACTTCTGCACACTTAAGTTTAAGTTAGATCAAAGTGATGAAAACTTACCTCGAACATTGACAAGGTCCCATTTCGATATATTTCATCACCAGGAGGATGTTTAAGATCACATTTCCTCTGCAAATAGGAAGTACAAAAAAAAAAATGTAACTACAGAAAATGCTCTATGTAAGAAAGATAATAAATCATGCTCTCTGCAGCGAGCAGTATTCATAATTTATCAAAGACATATACAAACTACTCTAAGCAGCTAACATGATACAATGAAACAGGCAGGGTGGGTGTGACAAAATGACTTTCTCCCGGACCATTGAAGTTCCATTCAAACGTACATAAACAAGTAATTGAAAAGGGATGATTCAACAGCTAAGAAAGATAGCTTACCATATGCCTCTGAAGTTGTTCTTTGCGCTTCATGAAATTTAGGCAAAATTCACAAAAGAACAACTTTGTGCAGTCATTGTATTCAGGTGGGAACGGGGAAAAGTACCAAGTCTCAATCTCATATCTGCCAAGTTCAATTGTTGCAACATTTTTAACTTTTGTAAATTCCTCGTGTTCCCGCAAGCTAGCAGCATCAAGCTCCTCATGTCCCTACATAATTTCCAAACAAAAAATTGAGGAAACTAAAAGAAATAAAGTGGAAAGTGTTAACCTGTTAGAAGATATGATATTCTCACTTCTTGAAATGAGGGAAACCTAACTCGCAAAATATACCAAAGAAGTTAATTCACAAAAATTTGACTGGAATGTCATTTTTAGCCATTTCCTTCGACCGCTGAGAAAAATTCAAAGCACTTTCACAATTATAAAACATGACTTTCTGTCAAACTCGAGATAAAGTACACCAACTAGCATTCAGACTCAATCTCAGACATAATTTTAACCCATGGTGTTTGTGCATAGCCATTTGTCATGGCATGCATGTACAATCGCCGTGAGAACAATAATGCATCCATGATAAGGAACTAATAGTTCTGTGAAGAATGATAAGAATGATAATACATAGGGGAAACAGAATAACAATCACAACACTGTCATATAATCATTGCATACTGATTAGCATAAAAATTTGAACAAAGGGTACCTCTATATGCGTTTCGTCAATCTTGCGTTTCTGATGGCGAGTCATTTTCAAGCTTGTTACCTGAGATACATTCACATGTCATGTGAGCATACCCTCAACGAAGAGATTGAATCTGAACTACAATCTCCATGAACGAAAAAGTACTGTTCCCCGATAATCTGAGTTTGAACTTAAAGTACTGGAAAGCAAAGGCATGCGGAAGATATTACCTTGTCTTCAACCTTATCATCCACATCAGTTTCTACAGAGCTGAGATCAAGTTGTTCAAGGCATATCCATTCATCAAGCCTGCGGTTGACTGCCCAAGAAAATAAAGAAGTGCATGGCAGAAACAGGTCAGGATTACACAAACATACAATACAAATTCCATAGAAAACGCTATATGCACCACTAACTCGAGCAACAGCCAAAAAAATTGAAATCTTCTCATTCTGAACCAAATAAATCCGCAAGCTACAATGAGGAATACAAATGTCTCACAAATAACTGACGATACCAAGATGGCATCTGGCATCTAGAAAACCTATAGAATTGAAATTACAATGCTTCAATCCAAAATTGAGTAGATTGTTCATTGTGCATACAAACATTAAATAACCATCCGCAAATGACACAATATCTCAATAAACAACACGATAGCATCAAAATAACTGTTCACATCCAAAAATACCAAATTAATTCAAATTCTTAACAAATGAAGGGGAAAAAAAAATTCTCACATTCAGTGTAGTGAACATAGTACTCATAATAGTTGGCTCCACCGGAGAGAAGTTTGCGGCGCTCGATAACCTTCACAGGATGGTACTTGCCGTCGCGCCACCGGCAGTTGACGCGCGTACCGACCTCCAAGGGCAGAATCGTCCATTTCCTCTTCCGAGATGCGTCGAAGTCCGGCTGAGAACCGTTGGATTCGGACGGCGGAGGAGCGGTGGACGCATCAGCCTGGGCCGGTTTGGCGGCGGCGTGGCCGTTAGCAGTGGCGGAATTTGTGTTGTCGATTGAAACCATTTTTTCCGGTAATCGAAAATTGGAAATTGTGCAAAAACTTTAAAGCTCCAGTGAAACCCCCTCTTACTTCTGAAAATACTAATTTCCTCCCCTCTTTTTTGTAGTTTAGTACTTTCTAAAATAGTCATTTCCATTCATAATATTTACATATATCATTTTTTTCATTTATAAAAAAACCTTCCTCCCCTTTTTCCGGTTGTGCAACTTAAATTACACAATTTATTTTTTATTTGTTTTGTTCTTTTTTTAAAAAATTTAAGTAAATAAATATGAACCGACACATACTTCGCCAAATAACTGAATTTGGCGAGTGGTTTTTCTTTAATAATAATAATAATCAAAATTTATCAATAAAATATAAATTAGAAAAATAGAAAATTTAATTATAAAATAATTAACCATTAATAATGAATTATTAATTGAAAGTTAAAAATTAAATACTAAAAAACCATTATGAACTCTAATTGGGTGAGGGTGAACTTAATAAACAATGAACAAAAAAATTACAAAAAAAACTCATAACTGAAAAATGCAACCCATAGTGTAACACGCAGAGAGTGCAACATAAAATTTTATATATTTTTTGGATGAAAGTCCATTTCAAAATAAATTTCCAATTACAAAATTATGAACAAATCAAATCCTCAGTTCGAAAATGAAATTTATTCAAACATAAGATGAAATACCATTTGAAGATAAAGAATTTTGTCTACAACCAAAAACCTAAATAATGCCGTTCTCCAAATTTATATTGATAAAAAGCACTTGCACAAACACACATTTTGAAAGCCTGTTTAATTTTTTTAATAAGTCAATTTACCTCTCTAAATACAAAAGACGGAACACTTTTTTTATTTTAGTTTTAGTAGAAATACAAACAACTTATATACTTATATCGATTGTGTAAAATATGTGTGGCATATAATCCATCTATTATGAAAACTAAAAACCCAAACATTAAAAACTAATATCAGAAGGGAATTGAAATTTGAGATATCAAGGAATATAGGTTTCCTGTAAATACAATCTACTAGAAAAAGATAGGTCTTAAAAACTACAAATCTTTCCATTTTTCAAGTCGATACAATCCATTCAGTCGTAGAACTATTTACTCGATCTCGGGCATTTCTCGAACACCTCTGACAGAGGGACAAATAGTCAATTTAGAAAGAACTTATTGTCAAATCTCCAAACGTAGAAAGGGAGAGAACTCAGGCAAGCTTCTCGTAGGAACTAAACAAAAACAACCAGAATCCAGAACTTAATGCAATAATCTGCCTGGATTTAATGAAGTCACATCAAAAAATACATCTCTCTCTCTCTCTCAAAACATCATCTGTTGAAGCAAGAACTGCTGATAATGCACAATTGCAGTCGATAACATGAAAAAACTCGAAGCTAAGCCACTACTTCTTCCCCCTGCTAAGCTTCTGAAGCTGATAGTTAATGCTACCCCAAGGCTTTCGTTTATTGGACGTCTGCATAAAGGAAAGAAAGCAAACTTGTTTAACAGTAGAGGTGACCAAGGTTGAGAAAAATTAATTGGAACACAATTATTTCATAGGTAGGAAACATTTATGCCAGAATGCATCATTAGACCAGAAGTATTCGCATTTAAGTTCCCATTTACCTGAGAATCCATGCATGCACTCAACATTGATTTTTGCCGACTGCATCTTTTATCATCGCCATGAGTTAAAGCCAAACAACTAAGAAACGACATCATTTCTCTCATGCAAGGTTTCTGAAGGTTCCCAAATTTCTTGGGGTTGATTTTCAGTTGAGAGCCTTGTCTGCCCATTATTCCCTGGTTAAATCCAATAATGCACGCGCAAGACAACGTTAAAATGCGTGCATTACTCCAGAATATTACTGGTGATATCAAGGCAAACATTTACAGATCAATATTAGAAGTGTTAGAGATCATTTACTATATAAGTTAGCTAGGCAACTAGGTATGCACTATACAGGCCCTTGGATGATGGTGAAAATTGACTAAATGCCTCAACAATTTACTAGTTGCAGAACTGAGGATGATTCGGTGGGCAGCTTATCTTCTGTACATTTAGTATGTGTGTAGTTATGTGCTTCTAGATGGAATGAATAATGCACATTATGAATACATGAAGTCTAGGATGGATCAAACTATACTTGGACTTCATAGATCATACGCATGAAGGCAATCCTAGCTTGTTTGCAGTTCATTGAGACATTTTAATGCGAGAATATGAAACCTAACTCATTGTGTGAGTTAGCCATCTACGATTGACATCACAATAGTATATGGGAAAAACAGCTCGCATTTATGATAAGTCTCCAATCTAAGATTTTGCTCGTTAAGCTCAGAGCAGTTTTAAATCTATTACGCCTATTAGTACAGATAAAATGTTTATATGAATGCACTAGAGTAGAAGTTGATCACCAAACTAGAAATATACAAGGAGAGCTTTCCGACCTTTAATATCTACATATGTTTTGACACTGCCCTCATTAGCTGCGTGGTTATCTTGCCTATACGCAAATCCATTTACATGACTCTTCATATCAGTTTGCTACATTACCCAATTGTCTCAAAACAAAAACTTTCAGACATTTTGTACTTTCAGACGGCATAAAACTGGAACTTAACGAAAATACATAAAGACAGGGTCAATCTCAACAACTAGCAAACAGAACATTAAATTCTTAATTATGAACATCCACATCCCCTTCCCAAAAAAAACCTCAAAAATCAAACTTTCTTCAAAATCTCTCTTTTCTGCTTGAACAAATAACAAAAACAGAACACTATATATATGCACTACATCAATTCTCCAAACAGAACAAATGCTCAACTTGAACTGAATAATCTTCTGTAAATACTAAATAATATTGTTGTGTGAATAGGTGTAAATACAGCAAATGCATAAAAAAATGACAGAAAACAACACACCGTTGGTTTTAGAAACTTTAATCATCAACCGGGTTTGCTTAATTATTGTGGAACCCTACACCATCTCTTTGAAAGTGATGAGGTAGAGAGGAAGTATTCTGGAGAGGAGACTAGGGCAACAATCCTGTTGAGTTGTAATCAGCCTTTTTGGGCTTTAATTTCTTTTTTTTATTTTACTTGGGTCATCCTAGAGCTATTGGAAATTTGGAATGAAATAAATTTAAGTCCATATCCAATGTTCTGTTTATTCTTCTAATTAATTATTACTGATTTGATTTTATCATATAAACTTTTAGAGATAATTACCAGCATAACATAAAGGCTATTACTTTGTTTAATAAATATATCTACATTTTTAAATATATGCATGTACTTGTATTTTCATATATTTCTGAGTTAATATTTATAATTTATAATATTTTTTAATTATATTGAATGCAAAATAGTTAACAATTTAACATTATTATTAAATTTTATAACTAAATCAAACGAGACTGATATTTATAAATTAATATAGTCAATTTTATTCGATATACAATCATAATTGGTATATTTTAAAATGTGAACAAATCATAGAGTGATATATACAATTAAGATATGTAGGTTGTATTATCATAGTTTCTTACATCATAATTTATATGTTTCAAATGTATATATAGTAACCTTATTTACCCACGTTTAATTTTATGCACAACGTAATTATCAATTTCTTAAGAGTTAAATCCAACAAATCTTAAATAAATATACAATCCTAAAAACCTTTAAAAAGAAATAGAAATTATTGTTATAATCTACATTCACATATATTTGTCCTCTCGAGAAACCTTTGTTCTATATAAAAGGGAGATGTATTGGGTAATAAAAAAACTATAACGGGGAGACACATTGGGTTTGAGCCCTATAGCTCCACCTATCAACTCACATTTGATCGTGCACAAATTTCAAAATTTGAGACGTATTGAATATTGGGTTCGTACATCTATATTCAGCTCAAAAGTTTCAGATAGAATATCCAAAAGTAAAATAACACGAACAATGATATTTTTCTTTAGCCTATATATAAATGATTTTTCATTATTATATACAAAAAATAATGTTAGTATACGGTAGATTCTTAATTACTCTATGTCCACTATAGATTATTAATGGGTAGAAAAACCCTATAAAACCATGTAAACATGATTATGCTCGTAATTATGTGCTTCAAGATAGAATGGATAACGAACATTATGAATACACAAAGTCAAGGATCAATCAAACCATAGCTATAAACTAAGGACATACTCGGACTTCATAGATCATATGCATGAAGGCAATCCTAGCTTGTTTGCAATTCATTGAGACATATTAATGCGAGAATAGGAAATCTAACTCATTGTGTGAGTTAGCCATCTACGGTTGACATCAGGGAAAAACAGCTCGGTTTTATGATAAGTCTCCAACCTAAGATTTAGCTAAGCAGTCTTAACTCTATCAAGCCTATTAGTACAGAGAAAATGTTTCTATCAATGCAGTAGAGTAGAAGTTGATCACCAAACTAGAAACATACTATGAGAGCTTTCCGACCTGTAAAATCTACATATGTTTCGACACTGCGCTCACTAGCTGTGTGGTTATCTTTCCTATACGCAATCCATTTACACGATTCTTCATGTCAGTTTTCTACATTACTCAATTGTCTCAAAACAAAAACTTTCAAACGTTTTGTACTTTCAGACAACTTGGATGTTCACCATTCTTCAGTTTACATCATTTAGACAGAAAAAAATTACTTCATAAAATTTGAACTTAACGGAAATATATAAAGACACGATCAATTTGAGCAATCAGCAAATGTAGCATTAAATTCTTAACTATGATCATTCACATCCAAAAAAAAAAAAAAACTCAAAAATCAAACTTTATTTCTAAATCTAACATAAATGATAAACCCCTTCATTGTTAATTTTTCTACATCCATCTTTTAACATACAGCATAACACACTTTACAAATCTGACTGCCACAAATTCCATGAAAAATTAGAAGAAAAACAAAACAAAAATTAAAGTTCCAGAAACTGAAAAGAAAATGCGCGGGTTTAGAGAGGGTTTACGCATTAGTTAGTTACTCCCCGTTTCATGAAATTTATCGGAGAAAAAAATTAATTTCAATCAAAAATTAAATCCAAAAACAAAAGAGGATTCATCCAAGCAAAACAAACAGACATAGAATTGAACGAAAAATGAAAATGGAGACGCGTACCTTCGCAGATGTGAGTGTCAATCGACAGCGAAAATTGGGGATTAGCAAGAAAGTTTTGGTAGCACCTTCTACAGTTTTGTGGGCAATAGATATTGGGCCAAAGGGAAGCGATTTAGCAGAAAACCTTTATTAAGCCCAAAGTAACCATTTTTTTTTTTGTTTTCTTTTTTCGGAGTCAAACCGGATGCTGAGTCATCTAGTTCGACACGTGTGTCTCATCCGTATTCCAACATCAATTTTATTAATATTTTTTCCATTTTTTTTCTTTCAATTGGTTTAATTGTACATTATTATTTAGAGTTTACTCCATCTGATAATATTTTATAATTATTTTTTAGAATTTAATTTTATTTTTAAATTAATATAATTGATTATTGTGGTTGATTTTTCCAAAGTTGTTGTATGTAATTTTTTAAAATTTCATTTATTAGCAGTAAATATTAATTAGGATTGGATACACTACAATATAATAAAACTACATAATTTTGATATTGAAATATGAATAGGACGCATATTTCGGACAAGAGAATCTCATTCGAAAATTAAACGCGCCAAAAAAGCTTGATAGTTTTTTGTTTTTTTGTTTTTGTAAGGAAGAAAAACTATTTTTTTAGCAACACATAAAAGTATTACGTTTCTATTTTTAAGTTAGAGCTATAATTGGCAAACACTCGTGTTATTAAATTAAACTCGTATATCTCAATTGAGGTTTAGATTTAATTAAATAAAATTAATTGTCCGACGTCACGCGTTAGATTTAATCATTTTTTTTTTTTTTGAATGGTGCGAATTGGGATCATGATTCTCTAAAAACTGTGTCGTTTGACACATTTTTTTTTTCATTTGTTCTCTTTAATTCTCTTTTATTATTATTATTTATTTCTTTCCAAAAAAATACTAATGACTTAAAAAAATATAATTAAAACAACAAACCACTAATAGTGACTATTTCATAATTAGAATTATAGTTATCTTTCAATTTTAGATTATTAATTAGGATTGGATTTCGAAATTGAAGAAAGTAGTAGACGCCATTCTAGAGATTTTAGGGTAGAAAGAGTTGTAATCTTATTTCATGATCAAGAGATTTGTTTACAGCCTCTTTAATAGAGGAAAACATATTATTTGTAAAAGGAAATAAATCAACATATTATTGAATAAATCTAGATTGTAATTTACTAGCTTGACTAATTCTTCTTTCCTTTCCAACACTCCCCCTCAAGTTAAGTAGTGAGATCTTCGATACTTAACTTGCGAAGGACTTCAGCAAAACACTTGGAATTTACAGCCTTAGTCAGGATATCCGCCAACTGATCTTCAGATCGAACATATGGTAACTCAATAATACCACGTTCGATTTTCTCCTTGATGAAATGTCGATCTACTTCGACGTGCTTTGTTCTATCGTGTTGAACTGGATTCTCTGAGATGCTAATTGCGGTCTTATTGTCACAGAACAACTGACTCTTTTGTGATGGTGAGAAACCAATCTCGGTCAGTAATTTCCTCAACCACAGGATTTCTGTGATTCCACTTTTGATTCCTCTGAACTCAGCTTCAGCACTTGATAGAGCCACTACTTTTTGTTTCTTAATCCTCCACGTAACTAGATTTCCCCCAAGAAAGGTAAAATATCCACATGTAGATCGTCTATCCATAAGATTCCCAGCCCAATCTGCATCAGTATATCCATGTATGTCCAGATGTCCAGTCTTCTCAAGTAATACTCCATATCCAATAGTTCCTTTGAGATACCGGACGATTCTTACGGCGGCTTCCATGTGTTCCAGTTGAGGTTGGTGCATGAACTGACTAACAACACCAACTGCATAGGCAATGTCGAGTCGGGTGTGAGATAAATAAATCAGTTTTCCAACCAAACGCTGGTATCTCCCCTATCTACTGATGCCGCTCCCTCACAAATCTGTAGCCCATGGTTGACCACAATGGGTGTGTCAGCCGGCTTACAATCAAGCAAGCATGTCTCCGCTAGCAGGTCTAGAACATATTTCTTCTGGCGCATGAATATGCCTTTTTCTGATCTCAATGCCAAGGAAATATTTGAGATTCCCAAGATCTTTCATTTCGAATTTGTGAAACAAGTTTTTCCTTAGACCCATGATTTCTTCAGTGTCATCACCGGTGATAATCATATCATCTACATAGATGATTAAACATGTTATCCGACTATTTCTCTTCTTCAAGAAAAGTGTATGGTCAGAATTACTTTGTTTGTACCCATATTTCACCATGGCATCGGTGAATCTTCCGAACCACGCTCGAGGTGATTGTTTTAAACCATACAATGTTTTTCTCAACCGGCACCCTTCACCCCTTTTAAACTCCCTTGAGAGACCTGGAGGTGCCTGCATGTATACTTCTTTTTGTAATTCCCCGTGAAGAAAGGCATTGGTAACATCGAATTGATGAAGAGGCCAATCCTTGTTTGCTGCAATTGACAATAGCACCCTAATAGTATTCATCTTTGCAACAGGAGAAAATGTCTCAGAGTAGTCAATCCCATACGTCTGAGTATAGCCTTTCGCGACAAGCCGGGCTTTGTATCTGTCAATGGTACCATTGGGTTGCCGTTTGATAGTAAAGACCCATCTACACCCAACAGGTTTCTTGTCTTTTGGTAACGTACACTTCTCCCAAGTGTTGTTTCTGGCCAATGCATCTAGTTCCTTTTTCATAGTCTCTTTCCAACATTCATGCTTCATAGCTTCTTCGGTAGAGGACAGGATGTCTTCTTCTCTAAGTATTGCAGCGTCAAAAGCTTGAGCCATTTCAGTAAGATACCTTGTGGCACAATTTTCTACAGAATATCGTGATTTCCTTCCAGTATGTTCAGGGAAATATCTCTTGGGAAGAATTCCTCTAGTGCTTCTTGGAGGTAGAACATACCTTCCTACCTCCGTACTGACTTCCATTCTTCCACTGTCAGCATTAGTGTCACCACCTGTCTCTTCACTGATTTCTTCCTTGTTATTTTCATTAGTTTCCAACGAAGAATCTGAATTACTAACATCAACAGTATCAGAATCCCGTACCTCAGATATCAGAAGAGGAGAAGATTCAGAAGCATGGATACCAAAATCAGCGGATTGCAAAGTGTTTGAAGGAGATATCTCAGCGGTAGTGTTAACTTCATCTGTTGGACTCGGTCCCGAATTAGACTCGGCATTAGGCATTGGTGTTGTTAACCAACTTATGGAATCGCTAGGCTCTACACTCTCCCCCTGACTCTTAAGATGGTGGAAAAAATACTCTCCCTCTAGGAAATCACAGTTCATGGTAGTGAACATGCGACGAGACTTGGGATCATAGCAACGGTATCCCTTTTGATGAATACCGTAGCCAACAAAGACACATTTAACTGCACACAGAGAGAATTTATCCCGAGTATGTTTGGAAAGATGTACGAAAACGGAATAGCCAAAAACTTTAGGTGGTAGAGTAAGGGCAACAGGGATTTGGGCTTGCTTGGACAAGGCTTGACGAGGCGTTTGAAATTGTAAGGCTTTCGTAGGAAGGTGATTTAACATGTACACGGAAGTAGCAAGGACTTCAGGCCAGAAATCGGATAGGGTTTGGGATTCAAGTAACATAGCTCGGGCCATTTCTAGAAGAATTTGATTTTTTCTTTCGGCAACACCATTTTGTTCAGGAGTGTGTGGACATCTGGTTTGATGGACAATACCATGTGTAGTAAAGAAGTGAGACATCCTAGAATTCACATACTCTCCCCCATTGTCAGAGCGGAGTATCTGAATGGTTTTTTTGAATTGAGTGTTAACAAGGGAAAAAAAATGTGAAAATTTGTCAAAGACTTCAGACTTATGTTTTAAAAAATAAATCCAAGTCATGCGGGAACAATCATCAATAAATAATAAAAAATATTGATACCTGGGACCCCCAACAACAGGGGCAGGACCCCAAATATCAGAATGAACCAAAGAAAAAATAGAACCAACACGAGTATTATTAGGCTTAAAAGATTGTCTATGACTCTTGGCCAAAAAACATGTATCACAGTGCATGTCCCGAGAAAAAGTCAAACTAGAAAACAAAAGTTTTAAATAACTAGTAAAAGGATGCCCTAACCGACGATGCCACAGCCAAGCCTCTCGGTTTCCTGGTCCATGAGTCAGCATCACAACACCTTTTTTAGATATATCATCCACATAGTACAATCCACCTCTTTCAGTGCCACGCCCAATAATCGCTCTCATTCTGATATCCTGTAACAAACAAAAATGAGACTGCATCAGTAAAGTACAATTTAACTCCTTTGTGACATGGCTAATTGACAACAATTTATGGGACAGAGTTGGAACAAATAAGCAGTTTGATAATTGAAGTGTATGTGACAGATTAATGGTGCCGGCGCCTTGAACTGGGGCAAGTTCCTCATTTGCAGTTTGCACATGAGATTTCAACGGTTCTGTCATTTTTATGATGTCGGAGGCATCAAATGTCATTGTGTCCGTTGCCCCACAGTCAAAAATCCACTGTTGAGTTTTCCCAGAATTATGGCCGTGTATTATGCAAGCATTAAACCCACCCTCTATTAATTTTGATAAAGTGTAGGGACTATCTTGCAAACTTTCCCTTTTAATCTCTTTATTACCTTCTGGACCAAGATCAACCCTAGCCGCCTCCACATTATTCACCTCTGCAACCCCATACCGTTCCGCCATCTCCGTCGTACCGGTGTTGCCCGCTCCGGTGAAGGTAGTCCTGTCGACAGTGGTTGCGACAGTAACCGCTCCTCCGCGATGTCGGTTTTGTTGGGTTTGCTTCTGGGGTTGCTTTGTTCTCTTCGACTCATCCCACCATTCTGGAAATCCGATCAGGTGAAAGCACGATTCCTTTGTGTGTCTCTTGAGCCCGCAATGTTCACAGATCAATTTACTCTTTTCATCTTCTGATTGCCGAGGTTTGCCCTTGTATGGTGGTTGTCCCTTGACTGGTCGATCTCTTGCCGCGAGCCCCAACCCGATACCCGATGATGTGCCCTTTTCCTTGGTGGTTACCGGTCGAAGAATTCGATCCCTGGCAGCCTCCCGTCATACCATTGCATACGCAATTTCCACTGAGGGTAAGGGTTCCTTTTTGAGGATTTCTTTCTTGACAGGTTCGTATCCCTCTTCTAAGGCCATAAGAAATTGATACACTCTCTGATTTTGTATAATTCGATTGTATGTATCAATGTCTCTGGTGCATATCATAGGATTTGGTTCCTTTCTGTCTATGGACATCCATACTTCCTGTAATTGTGCCCAAAGTTCTTCTAATGGTTTGCCATCTTGTTTCATGGAATTTGCCTTCCTGTGCAAATCGAATACTTGGAGTGCATCTGTCCCACTCCCATAAGTAAGTGCGAGACTATCCTACACAGCTTTAGAAGTGGAGTGTTTGGATACTGAGTTGATCAGGTTGGGCTCGATGTTCTGAATAAGCCAGGTGAACACACATTGGTCTTCTTGTTCCCACTTGGTGTATGATGAATCGGTTGAGGATGGAGCAGCAGGGTTCCCGGTGATATACGAAGCTTTACCCCTGCCTCCAATTGCCTTTTTGATCAGAACCGACCACAGGGGATAATTATCCCCATTTAACTTGAATCCAATATTCAGAGACTCGGTACTTGGTGTTTGGGGTAAACTGAGGCTATGTCGAAGTATTGATGCCAGTTGAAGGGTTAATTCATCTGGGATGATTCTGTTGTTTTGGTTTTCTGCAGATTCACTTGGTTCTGACATTTGGTTTTGTTGTTGGTTTTGTTACAGATCACACGATCTTTGGCTATTTGGTTTGAGAAAGGGCTTATAGACGATGATGAAGAGCCTTCTGAGTCTTGATCTCAGTAGCCTGCCTTGATACCATGAAGAAAGTAGTAGACGTCATTCTAGAGATTTTAGGGTAGAAAGAGTTGTAATCTTATTTCATGATCAAGAGATTTGTTTACAACCTCTTTAACAGAGGAAAACATATTATTTGTAAAAGGAAATAAATCAACATATTATTGAATAAATCTAGATCCTAATTTACTAGCTTGACTAATTCTTCTTTCCTTTCCAACATAAATTAGGGTTTATATATTTCTTTTTAATCTAGGTTTATAGTTATTATGAGGTAATTATTAAAGATTGGGTTCATTGTTTTAATTTTCTGTTTTCAGATGATCTCTTTGTCTTGGTTGACTTTTCATATGACTATGAAATCTAAGTAATGATCGAGATAGTGTAATTCTTTAAAAGAAAATTTGCACTTTAATACCTATATTTTGGATTCTATTTATAGAATAGTGCACATTTTCAAAAAAAAAAAAAAAATTGTAGTAATTGATTTTATTTTAAGATTTCTAAATTGGAGGATTATTATTTTTTACATAAATATAAATATTAAAATACAATCAATTATGTAATGGTTTTCAAACTAAAAAAAATAATCAAATATTAGATTTGTAAAAAAAAATTAAAAAAATTAAGTACTGTTTTATTGATGTTGAAAAAATGAACTATTTATGAAAAAGAATTCAAAATATATGCATTAAAAATGTAATTTTCACTCCCTTAAAAATAGGAAAATCTTGTGTAAAAGTGTTACTTTTGTTTGTCTTTAATTTTAAGAAAAATTCCTTACACGAATTGACAGTTGATGCGACAAATAACTGTCCAGCTGAACAAATGGAGTTGGCTCCACGGTTTCTGGTCTGTGAAAGTACTGGGGTCGTGGTGTAATTATCACAAACTAACGGGGTCCATTTTATGTTTTACACAAACTTTGTGTGTGTAGACTGTAGATGTGGACTCTCAAGTCTCAACCCTTGTCTTCAGTCTCTCTGCATTTCTCTATCATCCACACTACATCTTAAGGGAATCAAGAAAACACAGGTAATCAACTGATTTATCTCATATATTTCTCATCATCCAATTTAAAGATCGCTTTTTTATGCTTATATTGTGATCTTTATTTATTGATCTTAGCTAACAATGCTAAGTCAACACTTGAGGGAGTGGAAGTTCAAATCAATGATTTACATGTTATCCAAGTCGTTGCCGTAACATAGAGAGAGAGAGAGAGAGAGAGAGAGAGAGAGAGAGAGAGAGAGAGAGAGAGAGAGAGAGAGAGAGAGAGAGAGAGAGAGAGAGAGAGTTAAGGAGAATCTGAATTTGATATTACTTTCTTGAAATCGGTTACATGTAACTAATAAACCTGCTTAACTGAATGGGTTATGTAATGTTATTCTCTGCTGATCAATATGCAGCTGCTAAGCTCTTAACTGATTAAAACGGCATCACTTTGAACTGAAGTAGTTGTTGGTTTTACCTTCTAGCAGTTCTTGCTCGATTTCCGATTTCGTATCCATTGACAGTGGGTGGGACAGTTTGATGGCTTGTAGATTGTATTTCTGAGTGATTTCATATCAGTTATTACTTTGAAATTGGATTGAATGTGTATGTGTATCCCTTGCCATACTAACTGAGAGTGGGAAGCTATATTTATGTTAATGTTATCTGAAAATGTTAAGGTCGTCTCTCAACATTTGGGGGAGTGGAGGATGAAATCAATGGTTAATGTTGCAATCGAAGTCTATGTAGAGAGTGTGGGTATGTGTGTGTATGAGAGAGAGAGAGAGAGAGAGAGAGAGAGAGAGAGAGAGAGAGAATTGAGATGGAAATAAGAGATGGAGAGTTAAGGAGGAGAATCAGAATTTGATATTACTTTCTTGAAATTGGTTACACAGAACTAATATACCTGCTTAACTGAATGGTTTATTCAATGTTATTCTCTGCTGATCAATTAGCTGCTAAGCTCTTAATTGACAAAACGGCATCACTTAGTGTTTCCTTCTAGCAGTGCTTGCTCATTTTCCGTTTTCGGATCCATTGACGGTGGGTGGGGCAGCTTGATGGCTTGGAGATTGTATTTCTAAGTGATTTCAATATGCCAGTTATTACTTTGAAATTGGATTGGAGATTGGGAAGTATTATTTGTCTTATGATGTTGTAATTATGTTTAATTTCCACATCTTTTTAATTGCTGAAGGACAGTGCAAAGATGGTTCTGTCTGAGGAGGAAATTACACGGCTGTTCAGAATCCGGAAGACAGTGATGCAGATGCTGAGGGACAGAGGTTACGTGGTGGGAGATTTCGAGATTGAAATGACAAAGTATCAGTTCCTTCAGAAATATGGTGAGAACATGAAGAGAGAGGACCTCGTTCTTAATAAAAACATGCGCAATAACAGCTCCGAGCAGGTACCTTTCGTGAAGACTCATCCTAGCTTTATCCTACTTGGAACTCTGTGGTATCACCAAGAATGTATTATTGAACCTAGAAACTCTTTATCTCTTAGTGAAATAAGGGAAATGTTTCGATCTTTTTTCTCTATGTACACGAAGTATGATTGTGTTAGTTGGTGGTGTGTTCGTGTGGGAACAGTGTGTTAAAGGATGAAATTTCTCACTTAGATGATTATATAAAGATTTAAGCAAAGTCTGTTTCCTTCTTGATATGCTCTATATTGTTTACTCACGACGTGGCCTAGCTTGCTCCCTCAATCCTGCAAATACAAACCACTATTACTATTTTTGTTTTCTAAGATGTCTGTCACATACAAAGAAAGTATATCTGGTGTGTAAGAGACATCACATTTTAAGATCAATTTTCTTTTCCTCAGATTCAATAGTAAATTATCAATGCATTAATTCCCTTATGCAGTTGACTAGCTGTAATGGATTTTATATTCTGTTCCTAAATGGGAAGTTCTTCAAGGCCAGAGATATTAAAGCTTAAAACTATTCAGTTTTTAAAATTTTGGTAAACTACACAAAAGTCGAATAGGATATTATTTGTGAGATAGATAACATTTTTTGAACTGTTGGAAATGTTTTATGCAACCTATTTACCAATTTTTTGTTTGCCTGCTTATCACCAGATATATATCTTCTTTCCTGAGGAACAGAAAGTTGGTGTTAAGACGATGAAGACTTATACTAATCGCATGAAGGAAGAAGGTGTTCATCGAGCAATCTTAATTGTCCAGCAGAATTTAACCCCGTTTGCTCGGACCTGCGTGAGTGAAATATCAACCAAATTTCACTTGGAAGTTTTCCAGGTTATTGCTGCTGCTCCCATTTCATTCAGTTTCATACATTTCATTAGACATACTATAGTTCAAGAATTATGAGTGAATGCAATAATATTTATCTTTTAAGTTGAAACAGTTTAAATGACTCGACAAGGATTCAGCAGGTAAGAATTTTATTGCATCTAATCTACACATAAATTAGTGCTAGAAAATTGTTTTCCCCTACATTTATAATTTTTGAGGTGTCACTTTCAAGATCTTGTGTATGTTGTCGACAGCATATTCAGGATTTTATGCTGCTAAGATTTGATCAATGCATTTCACAGTAGCATATAAGCATCCCCGGTTTAATTTGCAGTTGGATTTCAAGAAAATTCATGTCTACTCTTGCTGCAATTGTGCAGGAGGCAGAGTTGTTAGTTAACATAAAAGAGCACGTTCTAGTTCCCGAGCATCAGGTGCTTACAGCCGAAGAAAAGAAGACTTTGCTCGAGAGATACACCGTGAAAGAAACACAGGTTAGTTTTCGATAATTTTCACAGATGCAAGCAAGTGGAGTTTAGTGACCTCTAAAGTTGCTATCAAACTGCTACTTTTGCACAGAAGCTTGCTATTCTGTTCTCTTCTTTTTTAATGTATATTGCATACATTTTCACCCTTTCATGTGCATATTTATCGTTAAAGTTGGCTTTTTTTTCGAATGGTCAGTTTCGTTCTATGCTGCATTTGGGCTGTACTTTTTGTTCTGGACCAGCACTATCAGTGGAGCTAGCTTTTTCTCTCTTCACTGTGGTGCATTGAAATTTTGTGCTGTGAATCATCGTATACGAACACTTAGCTCTGTAGTTAAATGTGAACGAGAATGATGATGATGATGATGATGGTGACGGGAAATGGCCATATATACGATAACTGTGAACTGTCACACCCCCATTTTCTTTCTTGTAAATTCACATTCTATGACTCTAAACAGGCCTAAAAATGTATGTTTATCCCTCCATATGTGTGCATCATTTGAGATGAAGTTACACTTAATTTCTCGACTCCATGTACTGTTTTTGAGCCGTTTCTTGATGCTTTTGTTGGCACGCAGCTACCTCGTATCCAGATAACTGACCCGGTTGCAAGATACTACGGGCTCAAGCGCGGACAGGTTGTGAAGATCATTCGGCCGAGTGAGACTGCTGGGCGTTATGTCACATACAGATATGTTGTTTGAGTTTGCAAGCCTCTGTAATTTGTTGTTGTTGTTGTTGTAACCATAAACTTAAAAAGCAGCAGAAGATGAGAAGGCATGAAGCAATAATCCCAAACACAATGCTGCAATATATACACAACCTCCCAAATGGAGAGTCAAAACATATAGTTTTGTGGATTGATTGTGATGACAATATAATCTTGATGAACATCCAATGAGTTTTGTGTAATGTAACTGGTTGCGGTTTCATATTTTGTGTCATGTTGTAATTGTAAGACGGTGTTTCTATAAAGTACTCGAGCTTTCTGTTATCTAAGTCTCATCAATACCTTTTAGGTCGAAATACAAAAAAACTCGCGAGTTGCATCGCTGTCTAAGATTGTAATTTTGCCCTTTCTTCTCTTCTTAATTATCTATGAGATATCACACTATGTTTGTGCTATCAAGAACATATTTCACATGAACAAGAGCACATGATTTAGTGAAGAATGCAATATTGATGAGGTTCATTAACAGTGTTTTTCTATATGAAAATGATGAAGATAAAAAAGTGAGTTGGATTTCCATCATTATATATATATATATATATATATATATATGAGTGATGAAAAAAGTGGCCGTATAATATCATGATATTATGTGCACTAGGTCCATTTTTGGTAATTCGTGATTAATTTAATAAGTGTATTTATCTTATACACATTTAAGGAAAAATTCTGTTAATTAATTGGGATCCACCACTATAAGAAAAATATTAGGTTGAAGAAATTATCAAATTAGCAAATTCGGTCCAAAACTCCTAATCTTGATTGCATTTTAATATAAGCGGTTAAATTATAATTTAGTTCACAACGTTTTAATAATCATAATTTAATTCTCAATAACCCTACGTCTTAATAATAATTTAATGCTTGAATATTTTATTTTAACATATATAATTAAATGACCCAACGTTTTTGACAAAAATGTTTTTTCGATCGATTTCGAACAACTTTACTTTCAAGTATGCTAGACAACCTATATAATGGAATGATATTTTTGCCGAAAAAACAATCAAAATGACATTTTTTTATTGAAAACATTGGGTCGTTTTTGCTCAGACGTCCAAACGTTGGGAATTAAATTGTAATATTAAAACATTGGATTATTTTAGTTAATTAAATCATCCAAAGGTTGAGAATTAGATTGTAATTATTTAAGCATTTAGTTGTTTTTGTTCAAACATTCAACATTTGAAGATAATTAAATTACAATTTACCCTTAGTATGCCTTTATACATATATCAATACACACAATGAAACAATGGATAATCAACACTACAAATTTCATTTACATTATTTCAAATAATGAAATACGAGATTGAAACAAAGTACACCAATGAAACACACGGTCAAATTATAACTCAAATAAGAATATTTTACAATACTCTGGTGCCCATATGTATATAGTCTCATCATCATGCATCTTCAAAACCCATAGCAAATTTTATATATATTTTAGCATTGTGAAATTAGTAATCTTCTATATATATAATATATATATATAAATATATATACAAACTGAATGAGAATGAAATTAAACATATATAAAATTTAATTTGAAGTGTAGATATATAGCATGATTTGGTGAATATGAGATATATATGTGGGAGACAGCAGAAGCACACTAAATAAACAAAATTTTGCGGTACATGTGCTGCTCAAATGGACCACTTAGTGGGACTAAAGCGCGTTTCTTTTTACTCCCTATCCAATCTCAATACTGCATAATCGCACTTTGTTGGCTCCTATAAATTCCCTACAATTCCATGCAGTTTCATCATCCATCGTTTCATTTCAATTCATAATATAATGGGTTCATCACACAGAGTTTTTACTCTTTTTTTCTTTCTTTTTCTGGCTGTAGCGATATGCTCAGCTGCTAGGACGCTTCTAGAAGCTTCTACCTACCATCCTAATGGTTACGGTGGTGCAGGTGGTGGAGGATCTGGCGGCGGCGGAGGAGCTGGTGGGGCTGTGGCCGAGCATGGCGGCTATGCTAGTGGTGGAGGAAGTGGTGTAGGAGGTGGGGCTGGCTATGGTGGAGGAGAGCATGGTGGGGGAGGTGGCGGAGGCGGAGGAGGCAATGGCGGTGGTGGAGGAGGTGGATATGCTGCCGGAGGGGAGCATGGTGCTGCAGGGTACGGAAGTGGGGGCGGTCAAGGAGGAGGCGGTGGTTATGGTGGAGGTGCGGGCGGTGGAGGTGGAGGTGGTGGCGGTGCTGGAGGTGGAGGAGGTGGTGGCAGTGCTGGTGGGGGACATGCTGGTGGGTATGGTGGAGGTGAAGGAGGAGGTACCGGCGGTGGATATGCTGCTGATGGAGGATTTGGCGGCGGAGGTGGTCATGGCGGAGGAGGTGGAGCTGGGTCTGCTGGGGGGGCAGGAGCCGGTGGTTATGGTAGTGGTGGAGGTGCGGGAGGTGGTGCTGGAGGAGCCCACGGCGGAGCTTATGGCGGTGGGGAAGGAGGTGGAGCTGGTGGTGGCGGTGCTTATGCCGGTGGGGCTGGAGGAGCATCGGGTGGAGGACATGGTGGTGGAGAAGGAGGAGGTGCTGGTGGTGGTTATGCTGGCGGGGGTGGGTCTGCTGCGGGAGGTGGCGGACATGGTGGTGGAGCTGGTGGCGGCGGTGGCTATGCTGGTGGAGAAGGGTCGGCTGCAGGTGGTGGACATGGCGGAGGAGCTGGTGCTGGCGGTGGTTATGCCGGTGGGGAAGGGTCTGTTGCAGGTGGTGGTGGACATGGCGGCGGTGAAGGTGGTGGAGGAGCTTATGCCGGTGGTGAACATGCTGGTGGATATGGTGGAGGCGCCGGCGGCGGGCAAGGCGGCGGAGGTCATGGTGGCTATGCCCCCTAGAACATCTCGATTATATTAGTAATTATTATGCTTAATTATTGATACGAATATTGCTACAATTAATTATCAAAATTATGTATGTAATATTGCTTATCAAATGTTTGATATGGCTTAATGTGTGAAAATGTAACATTGTCATGTCAAATATTAAATGAATCAATATTTTCTTAAATCGCACTAATTGTACTTTGCAATTGCATGGATGTGATCCATAGTCATTTGGTTCAATTTTGGTTTTCCCATTTTACATTATAGTTTCTTTTAGATTCTAAATTGTAAAATTATTTCATTTTATTAACGTACAATATGTATATATATATAAGTATTAATACAATGCATAACATTCAATAGAAAATGATTACTTATAAAAACGTTAAACATTAATATATAATCAATTATTTTAGAAGATTTAATTTGCATACATATTTGAGGTATGAGATTTACGACGATATATTAATTAAGAAATGACAAAATATTACGTGCGCATTACTTATAAAGACGTTAAACATTATTAAGCCGAAACTAGAATGATCAACCACTTTAGAAGATTGACATATATTTTAGGTATGAAATTTATGACGATATTAATTAAGGAAATGACAAAATATTATGTACGCGTTAAGAGTTAAGACTACTCACACTCACAATCCCACGATCGATCAACATAAGCGACAAACAAAAAAAAATAGAGGATTGGCCAATCGATTGAAGAATCGGTTGGTCAACCGACCAACCGGTTGATCGATCCATGCTCACCCATACCCTTGCCATGTGTCTTGCCACATGGCATCATTTCATTGGACAACCATGTTTTTATTGGATAACATTCTATTTTGTTATTATTTTGGATAATAATGTATTAAAAAATATAAAAATTATATCATAATTCATATTTTTTATTGTCTATAAAATGAGCTTATTTTTTACATATTTTGAATCATACTAAAAACCATCAATTCTCGCCCATTTTCTCTCATGTGAAATTGTGGATCCAAATGATTTATTTTTCAAATTCCCAAAATTATCAATATTATCAAAACTCACATTTTTCTCCGAATCTCAACCAAAATTCAATTTCTGAAGAAGTCCAACCATCACAAAATATCTCCCGTAATTTATTTCAAGATGTGCAACAGACAACCACATATCAAAAGACACCAAAAAAAATTTGGTCCGTGAAAGAATATGTAGCTCTAATGCAGGCATGGTGTTTCGTTAGTGAAGATGAGGCTCGTGGAAAAAATCAAAAAAAGTGATTTAATTTAGCATATATGGTGAAAATTCGGCACTAGTAATTAAATATGTAGTTTACATATTCTTGGATTGTATTGTCTTTTGTTTGTCTTTTTAATGTTTGTATTTCACCTATTGTAATCTTCGCATCATTATTGAGTTTATTGTTTAATTTAAGTGTATGAGGAATATATTATTATTATTGTAATTAATTATTTAAAATATAAAATAATTTATTTACTTTAAAATATAATAAAAAATAATTATTATTAATAGATATTAATAAAGAATCAAATAATATATATATTTTTTGGATTGGAGAGGATTGTTGATAAAAATGAAAGATTGTGGTTTTAGATTGTGTAGGTGGAGGAGAGAGAAATGATTATTTTATTGATAGATTGGGTTGGTGGGAGTTGTGAATGGGGTAGTCTAAGTCGAAATTACTATGATCAATTACTTTAGAAGATTGACGTATATTTGAGGTATGAGATTTATGACGATATTAATTAAGGAAATGATAAAATATTATGTGCGCATTACTTATAAAGATGTTAAACATTATTAATTAGAAACTAGAATGATCAATTACTTTAGAAGATGGACATACATTTGAGGTACGAGATTTATGATGATATTATTATTAATTAAGGATATGACAAAATATTATGATCCCTCCAACCTTTTCAATTGTATAAGCTCACTATATCATTCCAACTGTTTTTTTTTTGGGAGAGGGGGATGTTCAAATGATCGGTGTACTCCACGGGGTAATTACACCCCTAACGTATTTTGGTGCAATTTTGTCCATAAAAAACGTGGTATATATTGGAGTAAATTAGCTCATAAGCTCATTGTACTAACAACTGTATATAGAAATTTCATCTTTTTTCCACAATTTTTTTTGTTCAACCATCGAAAATACCACATTCACAATCTTTTTGCATGCCAAAAATTATCATTCATCAAGATTCAATGAAATTGAAGCAAAGATAATGGATGTAAATGAGGAACGATTGACGGGTGCAAAATTAAAAAAAAAAAAGAAGAAGTAAGTCCAACTATTTTTCTTCTCATTACTTTCTTCACGTATTCTTAGCTTGTGGGTTTGGTGTTTCCCTAAACGGCAAAACCTTGAAATTCACCACCCCAATCAATCTTGGTGAAAATTCTATATCGCAATTTAGTGTGACAGATGAGAATATCACGTTAGGTCTATTGTGACAGGGGACACGTTACATGCCACAATGACATAGAATTTCCCCAATCTTGGCATCAACCCACAAATAATACAATTGCCTTGCCTTTTTGGAACCATGGCAATATATTGTTTATAAATAGTACATATGATAGAGCCAACTTTTTTTTAGCCACTTAATTTTATAAAACTCATTTAGCCACTAATTTTAAAAAAAATATATTTTAACCACTTTGGACAGAAGTATCCTTAGTTAAAACACAAAAATACAAAAAAAAACACCAAACTAAAAAAGAAAATGAAAATTAAAATAAAAAATCTTATCTTCTCCACTGTCTTCCTCCGCTCCCATCTCCCTCCCCCAACATTTGCAGAACTCCACCTCCATAGCTGCGCCGCAGAGAATTCTATCACCATCATTAGCCACTACCACATCATGTCACCCTCCCATCTCCTTTCGTCCTCTCTCTCTTCGCAGACTCTTCTCTTCACAGTGAGTGAGTGGCGAAAATTGAGGGTGAATGCCATTTATGGTGATCGCGCGGGGCTAAAGTATAAAAAATTGAAAAAACTTAAGAGGTTTGAGATATTTTTCACTAGTAAAGTATAAAAAAGGGCAAAAAATAAAATCATGAATATGCCTTCATTTGCCAAATAATCCACGAGATGCTGGATATGTTCCTTTTAAAACAACTCGAAGGTATATTTTATTTGGCTTGAGAATTCCAATAAATGAAGGACATATCTTAAGTGTCGTAAATGTCAAATTTACACAAATTAATCAATAATTCAAATTGCACAAAAAAATTTAAAAGTAGTTAGATTGATATCGCATAAGACGAGCATAGTTAGCTGTATTTTTATTAAAGGTAATATAATATAATTGTCAACACATCAAATAATATTACTCTAGTCAAATCAGAATACATGACAAATGTGATTCAATTACAAATTCGTCATTAAAAAATAAAATGTAAATAACTATTAGAATTGAGATAATGAGAAATGGCATCCAACAAATCTACGGTTGATTTCTTAGTGATCACCTAGAATAATAAATTTTGAAATAACGATACACGTGCACGTGTTATGACTGTTATTCACTTATTCTACAACATTAAGAATTCTCGATATATATGTATAAAATTCACTATTGAGATCGTTTCATACAATTTAAAGTCATACACACAATTATTATATTAATTCACTCTATTTTGTACACTATTTATTTATATAAAATTAATTACATACTATGTAAGCTAATTATCTGTAATCGGATCTTTATAACTATACCCATTTTGAAAAGATAAGTAAATATCACAAACATTTGGAAATGGATTTTGCATTTATTAATATTGATTAAATTTCAAAACATGCTCTCAACAATGAATCTACGCGCGCTCCGCCACATGCGCTAATTAATTTTATATTTAAAAAAAAAAGGAAATTGCACTTTAATGTTTACATTTTTTGCTCTTTTCCAAAAAAAGCTCTATTTTTTTTTTCAAAATTAACAAAATAGTCCATACTTTTTCAAAAAAATTACAAATATAACATTTTATCAAATTTCCAGCACGGAAATCATGTGTACTTGATTGTATTTTAATAATTTAATAACTTCCTTAGTCGCGTAAAAAAACATCCAATCAAAAATCTTAAAATACAATTAATTACATATGATTTTTGGTATGTAAAATTGATCAAATGTTAGATTTGTATTTTTTTTCAAAAAAATTTGCTACTATTTTACTAATTTTGAAAAAGTATGTGATTTTTGGAAAAAATCCAAAATATAGGTTTTAAAATGTAAATTACCCCAAAAAAGGTATCCAATTTCGAATTTACAGTTCCACAGGGTGCTAAGTGAAATAAAAAAGTTCATCGGGACCACTTTGCAAACCAAGAAACCAGCCACTGTAAGTGTTCGCTTCCCTGTCTCCTAGGGCATATACTCACAAAATCCAAGTCGTTCGTGATAGCCAATGGAGAATCTCCACGTCATCGACCCGTAAAAAACTTAATAGAAAACAGTAAAATCTATTGGTCAGATGCAGTGCACCGAGAGCAGGAAAACAGGCCCAAAAGTCGCATCCTTTATATTTGGAACGGGTTCACTTTAATCGCACTCTCTCCATTTCTAAAATCCCCCCACGCTCATCCCGCACGCCTCCCCCACTCTCTCTCTCTCTCTCTCTCACACACACACACACACACACGGACTATTTTCTCTCTCTAAAAAAAATATTTAGCGAAACAAACCTCCCTTGTCTGCCTCCAGAAAACGCGACTCTTTCTCTCTCTAGAAAGCGAAAAAAGATTATTCCCAAACGGAACCAAATAACGAAACTGACCCAAAATAATTAAAAAATAGCCCCAAAATATTTTTAGCCCCAAAACCGAATAGGAACCCTAACCCTAGCCGCACCCGAGAAGAAGGCAGACGCGTTCAATCTCTCTTCTCCTCTACGCCTCCCCCCCTGTCTCTGTGTGAATCTGTATTCTGTAGGACGGAAATTGAATTTCGATAGCGTTTTGTAGGATAAATAGTGTTCTAGGGTTTGTTGTTGTGGGAATGGGATGCTACAAGGCTGGCGCTAGTGGAATTGGGTGGTGGACGCGATGACTGGCGGCGGAAGATGCCAGAGGCGGAGGAAATCCACGGCCGGTGGTAGGGGCACCGCCGAATCGAAGAAAATTGATGCGAATGGCGGCAGCCCTAATTTGAAGCAGGAAATTACAGAAAAGCCCTCGCATTCCTTGGAAATTACGAAACTGCCCCCTGCTTCTAGAATTGGGCTTGGGTTGTATACTCAAGCTCGTAAGGTACTCTCGTTTCGTTCCCCTTTCGATTCAGAGGACTCCCATGTGCCTACCGCGTTTGTTTCCAGTGCGAATACTCTGCCGAGTGGGGTGTCGCATTTGTTGCATAAGCAATCAGATAGTAGGAAACGACACAAGAAGTTGCAGTCGAGCTCAGAGCATAAGTCCTCGACTCCGGGGAGGTCGCGGGGAAGCAACTTTTGGGCTGAGAATGAGGAATATTTTCGGGAACTGACTGTTGAGGATGTCGAGAGGCTTGAGAGGGTTTCGAGTGGTGGGTGTTCGAGTAATGAGAAGTGTTTCTTAATCCCATCCTTGAATAATGATGAAAATTTGTGCAATCAATATGGCATGGTTAATGGGATGCTTGCAAGAGCCTGTGAGGACAGCTTGAATTTGGAAAATGGTGTTGAGTTGGAACCTAGTGGGAAGCTCGAGCAAGAAGGTAATGGGCCTTGTTCTATGGATGTTGATGATGATGTAGAAAGAAAAGAGTCGGAAATTGATGAAGAATGTAGTGCAGAAAAAAGATTGAATAGCGAGAAAGTTTCTACTTCTTTTAGTGGTGTAGAGTGGCTTTTAGGTTCTAGGAGTAAGATTTATTTGGCATCAGAGCGGCCCTCCAAGAAACGGAAGCTTTTGGGCAGAGATGCTGGGTTGGAGAAGCTACTTGTGGCCCGTCCAATTGAAGGCTTAGAGTCTGTATGCCATTATTGTAGTTATGGTGACATGGGCGATCCCTTGAATGTATTGATTAAGTGTTGTTCTTGTGGGATGGTAGCCCATCAAAGGTGCTATGGAGTTCAAGAAGATGTAGATAGTTCGTGGTTATGTTCATGGTGTAAATGGAAAAATATTGTGGATTTGAGCATAGAGAAACCATGTTTGCTTTGTCCAAAGCAAGGAGGTGCCCTGAAGCCTGTACGGAAAAAGGGTCTTGGAAGTGAGAATAAGGAGTCTAAGACAGAGTTCGCTCATTTATTTTGTTGCCAGTGGATGCCTGAGGTTTATCTTGATAACATTCGAACAATGGAGCCTATCGTGAATATGAATGAATTGAAGGATACAAGAAGGAAGTTAATTTGTTATTTGTGCAAGGTTAAGTATGGTGCCTGTGTCCGGTGCAGTAATGGTATGTTTTGTTGCTTTCTTATGTTAGAGGCCCCTGGCCCCCTACATTTCTTTGTTGGATGGCACAATGAAGAATGATATGCTATTTGTAATCAATTGCTATTTATAAGTTATTGTATTAGCCACATGACTCAATAGTTGCTGGTTTATATCATGTTATTATTAATTTAATGTATTTGATTCATCCAGGAAAGTATTTTCATGATTTTCTGTATTGGTATCACTGCATGTGACAATAGAACTTGTTGATGGTTGGAGTTCTGTCTGCCTTCGTGTACAAATTTAAATCTATGTAATGCGACACTTTGAACATACTTTGTGGCAATTCATACACATTTGCAATGACAATGCTCCTCTAGATATTGATGCTACTACTTAATACTACTAATTTCTTATGTTGTTTTCATTCATCATGAGTAACATTTTGCATACGATCTGGGAAGTGGCGTGGTTTGAAATATCAATATACTGGGTTAACGCTTTTTCAATAATATTTTCAAGATTTATGAATTATGACAGAAGTCGGGTTTCCAATAACATCGTCGGCTGCCTTCAGAGTTTTCAACTTTAAACTATGATAAATGTTTCAAACAGGAGATTAATAGGCTTTTCATCTAATAAGGAATAATCTATTGGCGAAGTTACCCCTCTGCACTCCACAATTTCTTGCTTCTCTGTTAAACATTCATTACCACCTGTCCGGCCTTTTTGCTGTTGTATAATTTGTATTAATTGGGGATAACATCTTGGACTAGTTTAGTAAAGTATGAAAGCCACACCGAAAATTCCTGCCACCAATGTGATATTTTTCTGATGGAAGCTTACGGGTTTTTAAATTCATTCTCCATAGAAAAGATCTTCGGAATAAGTGACTAAGAGGATAAGTTTATTGTCAGATGTGCCATACTCTTGCATTTTCAGCTTTTGACCGTAATCTTTTTTATTTTTTGTTACATATTGTCATATGCTTGCCAAAGCTTCATAATACCCCACACAACCAGGAGTTAATTAATCTTTACTAAGAAATATGTGAATGATGTATAAACTATTGGTCCAACTTGCATGGTGATCTTTATGATACTTGTGTGGTAAGGGTCAACTAGTTTAGTGACTGGCTTTGTCTTGTACAGCCGTACCTTCATATTGGACTGGTATAGTTGGTGCTTTGGTTAAGGGGCGTTACAAATTTTAATATCATTCTTGTATGACCTTTGAGAACCATTTAAAAGGCTGATTTGTTTGATGATTATGATTCCTTTTTCTTTATCCAGGTGTTGGTATACTAATTAGATTTGTTTCTCTCGGTGTTTGTTAGGATCTTGTAGAACATCGTTCCATCCTATTTGTGCAAGGGAAGCACAGCACAGAATGGAGATATGGGGGAAGATTGGGTCTGATGAGGTGTTTCTCTTTTCGGTCTTATATTTTTAATGAACTGACCCAACTACTGTTATAAATTTCAGTGGAAATATCAACCTGATAATGATGAATGTTTTTGCTTCAGTTTTGGATCTTTGTGTGTGTGTGTTTCTTGGGTTGTATTTCTAGGTTCTTCATGTTGTCAAATTCAGAATTCTCCTATTCTTCTATTGATATTGATGTATGTAATATCTTTTAGGTTGAATTGCGTGCTTTTTGCTCAAAACATTCCGAAGCCCAGTATGACAGTGGTTGTCAAGATACTGGGGAAATTTCATTGACAGGTGAACCTGCTTTCTATGTTAGAAAGCATCAGCAATATCATTAACCATAAATAAATGAATTGCACGAGTAAATATTGGCTAAAAAGGTTGTAAACTGTCTATTTACTTTGTGAAACAGCAGATTTGTATCTCCGCAAGCTGCATGACATTGTATTAGATGGAGAGGACTCGCTAGATAGTCAAAGTTCTGACTCTCATCCAGAAAATGGAACTGCACCGCGTCCTGCTCTCCGTTCAGCAGATAGGAATGGCAATGAGGACGTCAATTCTTGCAGTCCTCTCAATTTCTCTATGATTCTGAAAAAGGTATCGAAAGATTATCTCAAAAGACCAAATATTTGTATTTTACTTTATTTTATTTGCTCTTTTACTTTTTAATTTGGTCTCATCCTATTCTGTATATTTTGTTTTGCCAGTTGATTGATCTAGGGAAAGTCAATGCTAAAGATCTGGCCTCAGAGATTGGTGTCTCAGCCGATTCTTTGAATGCAGTACTCACTGTAATATTTCAGTTATAGTGGCTGTTTCCTTTTTACTATTTTTCTTGTTTTGGTGAATGACTGAAAATGCAAAGCTGAATGCCATTATTCTTCGATTAATGTACCAAGTAGAGTCAGTTAAGATATTTCTTTTCCAGACCAATTATTTATTGTTGAATTTTACCTTGCTGGCTCTACTTTTTTGCTCACTCACATTTTTCTCATCTTATTTTTCTTTATGCAGGAAAATCACATGGTTCCTGAGTTGCAACATAAATTGCTGAAATGGTTGGAAAGTCATGTTCATATTGGCAACCTGCAAAAGACTTTGAAAGTGATGTTTAGATCATTTTTAGGACCAAAATCTATGTCAGATGTAGCTGAAGGTGTTGGTGATATTTCAGTAGAGGAGTCTGGTATTTCTGATGCTGTTCCAGTTAAATCTGTGCCACCTCGGAGAAGAACCAAAAGCAGTGTAAGGACTGTGAAAGATGACAAGTCATGCCTTTTAACGGACAAGACTCATGATGAAACAACCGAAGGTGATACCTGTTTGTCTCTTCCTGTTGAAGAACATTCCAATGATGCACCCAGTGAGTCGCCTGATGGGACTGAGAAGGTATCATTACCTTTATGTAGTGCTGCTTGTTTGAAAGTATGACTATAGTGAAGTTCAACATTCTTCACAAGTTGTTGTGAATTTTGTGTTGTCATCTCTTTAACTTCTTTGTATCCAGTGGATTCAAGATGCATATCCTGGGTAATTCAAATATTATATTCCTGGTTCCTGTACACTATGTAATACTGCATTTTTGTTGTGATATGTGGTCAGATCTCCGATTTTGCCTCGTGTAACCTTTACTCTCATGAAATGAAAATTCTCAATGTTCTGATGTTCAATTCACTTGTATACTTTCTCTGATTCTTATTTTTGTCTGTTTCCCTCAGCCATTTTGTAATACGATTAAATTTTTACGTTTTCTTGTGTGCAGATTTTGATTGATCCTGAGCAGTACCCATATAATTCAGCAAATAAATCTGTGATAATTGAAGGTGTGTTGGTTTCTCTAACTATTTTATGGCACGATCCTTGTCGAAAAATATTTTATTCCATTTATGTCTTGGTTTAAGGAAATGGATGCCATGCCATTGTAATCACATCTAGGATTTTATGTGATTTTCTTTTTTCTCGTGGATGGTGATATCAGTATGCTTCGTGGTTCTTCATCTTCATTCTGACTTTTCTTGTTTTCACCTGTGGTCTTTATTGTTTCCAATTAGACTGCTTTTGTTTCTTGTGATAAGAAATCATGACTATTAGTCTGTTGCTCTTGGATTGTTTTGCTCGACTTTTATATGAAAGTTGCTCTTGGATTGTTTTGCTCGACTTTTATATGAAATACTAGAACTATGTGGTAGGACCACGTATTTAGCCATGTGCTAGTTATGCTGTGTCAATTCAAGAAATTTCTACATCTGTGAAACTAGCATGATAAAAACAATATTTTATGGAAGTTTAATTACAGGACTCATTTACTCTCATGGACATCTTGCATCATTTTACTTAATTGTTCAACATCTTGGGTCCATAGAGTTCCTTGTTTTCTCCTACCTTGTTGGGCTACTGTTGTAAATTATGTCTTCTGACGTTGGCAGATGAACTTAGAGCTCTGGTGCAGTGTCTCTCTGAAGATGGTCTTGTTGGGGAGACCAAGCAACCTCAGCCAATGAATGCATGCTCACTTGTCTTCACGTAAGCTTGTATATGTGATTCCTTCTTTTTTTTTTCTAAAGCTTTTTGGATGCCATTTGTCTTGCCTAGCTTCTTGTCATTTCTCCATTTAGTTCTTTAAGACCAGGTTTCCTAGATTGCTGACCTCTTTTTGCATTTTGTTCTGTAGAAATGGGGAAGTAAACCATGCTTCATACATCCATCCATTCATCTACAGTAAATTGATGCAGACCAAGAGTGACATGCTTGAAAAGGTTGCATTTTACCAGTCTGCAGGTATGTTCATGTCTGATTCTCCTTTCTTTTGCCTGTTAGTTCAGGTGATTGATTACTTGATTACTTGCTTGTCAGTTTTGAGAGACCGGGAAGTTTCACAGTTGGAAGCATCTTCGAGTTCAGGCTTCTGTTGTAATAATGACAACGTGCAAGCAACGTCTTCTGACCGGAATTCTAGATGCGAGGATGTGAATCTTGATCAATTGGCTAAGGCAGGAAACCTTGGTATATTAAAATTATCTCCTGGAGATGAGGTGGAAGGAGAGCTTATATATTATCAACAACGGCTCCTTTGCAATGCTGCTATGAGAAAATGCATAAGTGGTCTCTAATCTAATCTGGTCACCATGTGTTCTGTCTTTTTTTCTTCTTCTTCTTTCTGTTGGTTATATGAGTGCTCATTTTGTGGTTGGATGATTGGATCTGAATTGTATCTTTTTTGAAGGATACTGATTATTTTCCTTTATGTAATAATCTGGCCAGATGATTTGATTTCAAAGGTTGTTAGGAGTCTTCCAAGGGAGATAGAGGCTGCTGGAAAACAAAAATGGGATGTTGTATTAGTTAGTCAGTATATTCATGAGCTTAGAGAAGCAAAAAAGCAGGGGAGAAAAGAACGTCGGCATAAGGAAGCTCAAGCTGTATTGAAGGCTGCAACTGCTGCAGCTGCAGCTTCCTCTAGAGTATCATCAATTAGGAAAGACACCCTAGAAGATCAGAATGAGGTTACATTTGTTCTAAAAATGCGTTGATAATGGCTGTTTGTTTTTCGTTGAACTTTGCTTATTTACGTGTTTTCTTTCAGGATCTTCTGAAGATTAATTCATCTGATGTAAGACCTGGGTTCTACTCCAAGCTGAATCCTCGAGCGAAAGAGACTATTTCTAGGTCAGCTATTGCGAGGTCTTCATTTGATATAAACTCAGATTCTGCCCAGTCAACTTCCGGCTTTTCTAAAGACCATCCTAGGACATGTGACATATGCAGACGTCCTGAGACGGCTCTGAATCCTGTTTTAGTTTGTTCAAGTTGCAAGGTTTTTGCCCTCAATGTTCTTTTGAAATTTTCATCAAACTTCTGACTATAAATATCTGCGTGTTTGTTGGACAATCAAATAAAAATGATTAATTTTTAATCCAATTCTTTTTGGTTAGCAGATTACAGTTCACTTGGATTGCTATCGCAGTGTCAGAAGTGCCACTGGGCCATGGCACTGTGAATTATGTGAAGACTTATTTTCTTCTCGGGGTTCTGGAGCTCTGGCAACAAATTCTTGGGAGAAGCCCTACTTTGTTGCAGAATGTGATTTATGTGGTGGCACTGCAGGTGCTTTTAGGAAGTCAGTTGGTGGTCTATGGATACATGCCTTATGTGCTGAAGTAAATGATTCTCTCTTATCTGCTGTGTTCATTTGTTGCTATCTGGAATTGTTTGTTCTAGCATTCTTATCAACTTTCACGTTTTTTTATTTTGATCTCGATGTAGTGGGTGTTAGAGTCAACTTACAGAAGAGGACAAATCAGTCCAATTGAGGGCATGGTAAGTGCATTTGTTGTTATGCTTATCTTTCCCACTGATCTTTGTCCGCCCATGCAGTTTTAAACTCAGTTCTAATACTTTTCCAGGATAATGTCTCAAAGGGAGTTGATACCTGCATTGTCTGCCGTCGAAAACAGGGTGTTTGCCTTAAGGTGAAGAGACATGAGATTTATTTATCTGCCGCACCTATTTTGAACTTGATTTCCCTGCCATAAGTCAAATTTCTCTGGTATCTTGCTTATCTGCAGTGTAGTTATGGTCACTGTCAGACCACATTTCATCCTACCTGTGCTAGAAGTGCTGGTTTCTACATGACTGTGAGAACTAATGGCGACAAGTTGCAGCATAAGGCTTACTGTGAAAAGCATAGCGTTGAACAAAAAGCGAAGGTTTTATCTTTTCCTTTTGCCCTGTGACTTCATTTGCAAGTGATTTTCATGCAAATTAAGATTGGTTTTTCTTCATGCACTCCTTTAGGCTGACACACAGAGGCATGGTATGGACGAGTTTAAGAGTCTGAAGCAAGTCAGGGTATGTGATCATGGATGAAATATTTGGTTTGATCCGCTCTTTATATTTCATTCAGACTGTATCATATAGTTATTTTTTAATTGGACCTGTGGATAGGACAGTGCATGTGTAGTAAAGGGTAGTGTTTTGATGCAGGCTGTATGCTAGAATTTCCATAATTTTATGTGGCATCCTTTTTGCTGTCTGTTTATAAGATATTTCAAAATTTGAACCCCAAGTCATCCTGTTTTTTACTTGCCAGTGAAAGAAAATACATATGAGTTCAAAATTATCAATTTGCAGATATTAAAACTCTTGAACTAAGTTGCTCAGCTCTGTGTGGTTGCATTCTTATCAATACTGGTATATATATTTTTGGCTCTGTTACTCTTTTAATGAATTGGTTGCATGAGCATCAAAGATATTCTCAAATCATTCCTGTTGACTTGTATCTTGATTTCCATTTGAATATACCAAGCTCTGATGTTTGCTATTTTAGCATTTGATTTCCAATGGTTGCATGAGCATCAAAGCTATCCTAAAACGTATTTTCGATTGGATATACCAAGGTCTGATGTTTGGTGCTCCTTGTATTGATTCATGTAGGTTGAATTGGAGAGATTGCGTCTTTTGTGCGAGAGAATTATAAAAAGGGAGAAATTGAAAGTAAGTTGACTGCCCTCGGAATGTTCATATGTTCCCTTCTGCCTTGATCAATCTCCTCCTCTCTTAATGGAGATCTGTCTATTTCATTTATTATCTTTTATAGTAAGTTCACTCTTTTGTTGCTACCATCATTAGCTGCTTGTCAAATAATTTTCTTCTGATTTGCAGCGTGAATTGGTTCTTTGCTCGCATGATATTCTTGCGTCCAGTCGAGACTCCGTTCTATCTGCTTTGGCCCGTCACCCTTTTTATCAACCTGAAGTTAGTTCTGAATCAGCAACGACGTCCATCAAAGGTTACACTGATGGTTACAGATCAAGCAGTGAAATGATTCAAAGATCGGATGACATATCGGTCGACAGCACAGTCGCCGGTAAAAGGCGCATCAAAATCCCCATGTCTGTGGACAATGATCAAAAAACAGATGACAGTTCAACATCTCAAAATGTTCATTCTTTGAAAGCAGTGGAGAGACTATCTTTCGCTGGGAAGCAAATTCCCCAGAGACTTTCTGCTGCATCTAGGAATCCCTCAGATGATGCAGAAAAACGATCGAAACATAGAAAAGTAAGTTCAAGATCAGGTTAAATCATTATCTCGTCATATATATTGTGATATATGTTACATTATTCCACTTTTCAAATTAATAGGGTGTGCCTTCTTGTTAACTGTGGGTGTAGCACGCTGAAACCTTCGGAAAAGAGCTCATAATGACGTCGGACCAAGCGTCCATGAAGAATCAGCGGCTACCTAAAGGATTTGTTTATGTCCCGATACGATGCCTATCTAAGGACAAGGAGACCGTCCCAGATGCACGCACACGAGAACCAGGAGGAACGTAACGGTCAGACTCGAATCACTTTATTGTCATTTTTCGATCTGAGACATTGAGTCGGGCTCGGCTTATTGCCGACGCAGATCATCATCTGCCTGGGACATTGATGATTCATTGATAAGGCAGAGAGTATGGCCGTATTTTAATGGCGAAAGGGGCGATTTGCCGGTGCAGATGATGGGAGTTTGGAAAACCATTGTTGTATATGCATGTCAAGAGTATACTGTACAGTGGGATGGGGGTATTTTTCCCATTGTATGTATGTCAAGCGCGGCTTAATTTCTCTGGCCAAATCTCATTTCTTTTCTTCTTTATTTTTTTGTATCTTTTTCCAACTAAATTATAATATCCTTTCTTCTTCTTCATCTTCTTCTTCATGGTGGGAAAGGGCAATGGAGCTGCTGCTACTGCTGCTGCTGTTTGTAATAATTGTACAAAACCGTATGCCTATGGTTTTATGTAAAGTTGTGTATATAGCATGATGATTCATGATTCATCCAAGCAGTGTCCACATCTCTCTCTCTCTCTACTTACCCACTTGTGCTCTTAGCCTATATTTATCTGCCACGTCGATGATTGAATGATGTAGATGGATCTTTTTTATACCGTTGGTCGTTGATGTCTCAAAACTCGCACATTTGATTTTTGCAATAATTTGATATTGTGGCTTTTGCTCATTATTGTGAGAGTAAACGACTTTGTATTTGTTTGAATTCAGCAGTTTTTTTAGTATTAAGATTTTAGATTCATACAAGTTAATGCGTCATTTTCTATGCTGCTCTTTCTTCCCTATCTTGCAAAGATTGATGATGAAGAGTGAATTATAGTGATTTCTGAAAAAATATCTCAAAATATTCACTACTAAAAATTAATATTCTTCAATACTTTTGTATTATTTACCTTAAAACGTCAAGGCGTATTGTTCTTATTGACGACTTTTAAGCATATACATAACATAAGCCCTCAAGTCTCAATAGCTCTGCAGAAATAATACCACAAAAAAAAAGGGTTCAAAAATAACACCAAAAAAAAAACAATAAAAAAAAAATGGCCCATGCAGGTTTCGAACCTGCGACCTTCGCGTTATTAGCACGACGCTCTAACCAACTGAGCTAATGGGCCTTTGATATCCAATGTGAATTAAGTGTAATAAATATAGGCATGTTAAATCTTTAGTATCACTTGTATCTTTAGTATCACTTGTTACTTGTTAACTTACGATTTATGTTTGCGTTGTGCCATCTTAATATGATAATTGTTGACTGCTCACTTACAATTTTACTATGATAGCAATAACTCTATAAATACAACAATAAAATTTTAAAATAAGATTATATTTGTCCCAATATATGACTTTCAAATCTTCTAGGCAAAATATGTAAGTCCTATAGATTTTGTGGAAGGAACCGGGTAAAGATATGATATCATAATAGTATTAGAGATTACTTAGTACTTCTTCCATTTTATAATTGTAATTTATTATTTTTTTTTGGGATGATTCAAAATTATAGTTATTTGACTTGATACTAATTTTGACATTTTTTTTTTGTTTTTAACCTGTTGACTCGTGAATTTAACCCGCCCGTCTGAAATAAATCTTATTTATACCCGGTGCATGGAAGTTTTTGCCTTCTTTATAATAATACTCCCACGTAGATTAAAAATATTTATGAAAATCACTTCACCATCCTACCAACACGCTAATTACACGTTTACAACCAGCAACGCAGAGAAAATAACAGTTAAGCGGCAGCCAGTGACGATTAGAGAGAGAAAATAAGCAAAAATCTTATATTAGATTATGATCTCAGAAAAGTTATAATCAAACAATGGAGGTGCGGGCGCGATTTTTTTGATCGAAACTCAGTTTTTACGAACTCTTGAATCAGAACAGTCTTAATTGCTAAAAAAGAAGTTGAAGTCTTCATTAAATGGAATTGGGAGAACTGATGGCAATCTTCGGGCCCGGCGTCGCCGGCGCCGTATTCGGAGCTGGGTGGTGGTTCTGGGTCGACGCCGTCGTTTGCAGCTCCGTAAAAATCCCCTTCATCCACTACCTCCCAGGTAATTTTCTGCAAATTATGCATTAAAGATTGGATTTTGATCAATTTTGTTGCATTATTTTTCATCGGGAATTCGTAGGGATTTTTGCATCTTTGGCTGCTTTGATGTTTAATGGCGTGAGGAGAGATGAGATTGATTACTCTCCCTACGAAGAGGGTGGGTGGAGGTTAGTATCATCATGCTCTATGACATGATGAAGTATTTTTTTGTAGTTTGGATTTCTGAGGTTTTTATTTGAAGCTGTATAATTTTAGGGTTTCTTTAAGAAACAATAATTGGAATAGTATTGGGGTATTGATTTTCAGGGTTTTGTATTTTGTAGAAGGTAATAATCCGACCAAGTCTGAATTCTATTTGTTCCACTGACTTGATTATGTTTTCGGTTAATGTTTTAGCGTGATGACTTTTTTGTGATCATGTAGCTCAGGCTACTAAATGAAATGTTTTTGTGGGGTTCTTGGTTGATGGTTTTCTTGATTAGTTTCTCAAAATAGATGTAGTAGACCACTAGAGTTAGAGGCTAAAATTGAGGAGGTTTACTTCTATTCGCCTTGCTTTAGATGTTAATAGAGAAGAATTCATGTTGTGAAGTTCTTGATCGATATTTTTGTGGGGTTCTTGATCGATGTTTATCTTGATTAGTTTCTCAAAATAGATGTACTAGACCACTCAAGTTAGAGGCTCAAATTAAGGAAGTTTACTTCTATTCGCCTTGCTTTAGATGTTAGTAGAGAAATAATTCATGTTGTGAGGAAACTTGCATCAAGTATTCTCATTTACTCTGTTTTTTTGCTGCGAGAACCTTTATGATATTGTAAAGAAATATGTTTACTGCAACTCTTGAAGAACTTGTTATTATTTTGAAGATCAAATAACGTGAATGTATACTGTCTCGTTTCGTTATGTTGGTGTGGCTGCTCCTATTGCACTCATAACATCTAAGTTTTATCAGCTGTTTAAGCTTCTGAATTTGCAGGGTGAAACTCTGGCTTTTCATTTCATATGTTGTGGCCTTTGTTTCGTTGGCTGCTTCTGTCGGCCTATTAATACAAGATGCTTTGGTGAACACTGGCCCTTCGGCATGGACAGGAGTTGCGGGTATTCTCCAATGTGTATTCGTACTGATCAGGTTGAATTTGTTATCACCGCGTCAAAATCTAGCTGATATTTATCTTCTGACAAATTATGTGGAAGGATTGTTTTGATCTTTATTTGAATTCTTTGCAGTGGCCTAATTTATTGGACTTCTCATTCAGAGTAGTGTGGCATGCCTCCACACCGTAGCTATTGCCGCCTCGTTTGAGGGGGCGTTGTGTTTGAAATGTATTTCGAAACCGGGCTGGAAGCTTACGAGCTCGATGGGGGAACAGATGAGTAGTACTTAAGAGGAGCACTCTTATTCACTTCTAACATATCTGCCTTCTTAGTTTGCATCTTTTTCTTCCTTTTCAGTTTGCTTTTTCGAGTTCAAATGCTAAATCAAGTGGTTGTGAATTTCCTTTGGAGGAGAAGAATCATTTTGATTGATGTAAATTGGAATACAATTTATGCTTGTGAAAGTTGATATAACTTTTTCGGCTACTTCCACTGTACTTGCAAGTTTGCAACTTCATGCAAATTAAATTCCATACTTGAAAAAGCATCACTACTATTGTTATCTATTTATTGAAATCTCCCTAGAAGTTATCAAGAACAATTTTTTATGTTGTAAGGCAAAAAAATTGAAACTCGTATGAATTGTGTGATCAATCAATCAATCGTTTTTTATTTTATTTTATTTTTTTGAGTTGGGAGATGTGAAGATGTATATCTAAACTCTATTTTTGCTTTAGCCAAACTAATTCCATCATATCATCTCTCTTCTTCTTCTTCCGACTTCTCCACCTCCTCTCACAACGTCATCACCATGTAGCCAGAAGCCGCCGCCTGCCTTCCCCTCCCCCTTTTCTTGTTGCCCGTCAGCCCCGGTCGAACACTCACATCTTCTTGTCGAGCATCCTCCATTCGAGCATTTAAGAAGCTACTGAAAAAATGGCGGCATCCAGTTGGGCAGAAAAGAGGATGGAAGACCATGGATCCGATGGGACTGGGGAAGAAAAAAAAAGGTTGGAAATATCTGGAAAGTGCACAACGGTAGGTGGTAATGTCAAATTTTCCAGAAGAGGGGGTGGTGGGTCTCGATTCTCAAATCCAAGACGTCTCCCTTTTCATCTAGGGTCCCCACCGTCTTGGGTATTCCCGAGGAAACTAATCAGTCATCTAGATGGGCTCTAAATTTTCAAGTTCTCTACTTCAACAAGACTGTTTATCACCGTTGTGGTACCAAAATAGAGCAACCTAGGCAGCACCTATGAAGTGGCAATACAATTTTGATTCGCTTCCTTAAAGTAGGAGAAACATGTCATTCTTGAAGCAGCAGTAGCATGATGAAGATGACAAGATCATTAACATATATAAACTGGCTAAAAAGCTCGATTCCGAGACTAGTTTGACTGTTTGAGCACAGATAAAGAGCAAAATCGTATGCCAATACAAGGTAAACGAAGACGTATAGGCATACGCAGCAGAAATAACAAGAGTGACGCGACACAGATACATCATCATATATACCAGGGCTGAACAAGCAGATTCAACCCTTGCTGTGACAATTAGTTAGCAAATGAAGAGAGAAATTTCGGGTGTAGATAGTAGAGATACATTCATGCATTTCAACCTGATTCTCAATTATAAAAGTAATTCAACGATTTGATGCAAGAAAAATGGAGGAAAAATAGTAAAAGAAGCAAAGCCTACAACAAACAAAAGAATAAATCTGTAACCAACTTTCCATTTCCTTTTTCTTGGCATAAAATTAATCAAACATGGTAACTTCTTTTCCCACCTCTAGAAAGAAAAGAAAAAAGGAAAATATAAGTCCTAACAACTACTGTCAATGCAAAATGCAAGAGTGCATCCCCTATCCTGTCTTTCAGACGTAGACGAGATAAAAAGATGCCGTTTCTGCCAATATCAGGTGCCAACTATATTTATTATACGAATCCTCATTCTGCAGACATCCAAAGCCAACTATCCTTATCAAGCACAAACCTTAGATCTCCTCTAGAACAAAAGCAATGAGCAAAAAGCAGTCTGCCAACAAAATTGAATTTCCCAGCTTACTTTCAGCATGGTCCCAGGAATCAAGCTTCAGGCTCCGACTCTGAGGAGCTTGAGTCAGAATTTGCGTCTGAAACAGCATTGGGAAATTTAGATGCTGTAGGGCACTTCGGCTGAGAACTTTGACACACTTCCAAGGATGGCCTCCGATTCATGTACTGCATAACAAAAATTAGTTCCTTGCAATTAGGTTTATCAACAAAAGGAAAAATTGATAGAAAAAGACATTGTTATTAACAACAAATTGGGTGGAATAACTATATATTGCATGTCAACAGACATCCGATTCACCCATGGAACACAAAAATAACGTAAGCAGAGGGTAAGATGTTTTTTCCCTTTATTTGTTATATTGCTTTCTTCAATTCAGTTTGTCAGCGATATGAAGGAACACATGATCTCTCTTTCCTAATAAATGATAAGAGTGATACATTAAAGTAACAACTAATCAAAGCTACGCACACTCACCTGATAAAAAGCATTAATCTCTTCCTCAGTCAAGCCTTCATCTTCCCCACCATTTTCCTCCCAGCCAAGTGAACGAAGGAAAGCAGCCTCTTCTTCATCTGGATTAATTAATCCATGACAAGACAAGCTACTGTCTCCAACATCAGAAAGACATTCAGTTTTCTTAGTCATATTATATCTATCACCATTACAGACCATCTGGTTGCCATTATCCAAAACACAAGGGCTTGCAGAGGCATGACCTTCTTTACAATTTTCTCCAGATGTCTCTGAACTGTTAGATAAAGCATCCAAACTTGAATTTGAGTGAATGGCAGAAGTGCTGACTGAGGTTTTTCTCCTCATGAGATTAAAGAATTCACTTCTACTTTGTGCTAGAGATTGGGATGATCTCTTGTCCGCTGAGGATCTTGAACTTAGCGATAGGGCAGCAGACTTGTTTTCAAGAGCAGAAACCATGGGATTGCTTGAACTCATTGCTGCAGTCACAGGACCTGAAGCCATAGGAAGCTGGCCATCTTTAGCTACTTTACCATTGGCATTACCTGTGGGAGAAGATACGTCCTTTGCTCCACTGGCAATACTTTCACGGCCTGGTTTAAGAACCAGAAACTTTCCAACATGAGGGTTGCTAGCAGAATCAGACCTGATTTGTCCAGCACGAGATTGACTAGCAAGATGAGATGGATGGGCCTGTGGATGAACAGCCTTGGGAGCCACTGTCATCTCATTAGTTCTGAGAGCAATCTTTGATTGTTTTGATTTATCTGCAGTACCAGGAACCTGAAAACGATATATGAATTTAACACGTATATCATCTCCATACTACCAAATACCAACAAAAAGACAAGAAAATTCATGCCTTCTAAACACATTGTATTGTCGCAGACATAAAAGAAGCTAGGAAGGCAAATAATGACTGGTGCCGTATTCCAATGCATTTACTGTGACTTATGTCAATTAAGACAACTAAAATAACGATCACTGACAACCCTTCTGCCAGAGAGAACACATTAACTTCTAACCAATATTTGATTTAGTCCTACTCCAGCAGCCCAAATAGTTCGAACTGGATGCAAAAATGGACACAAAAGGACTGGTAATCTGTAAAACTGAAAAAATATTCCCTATATAACCACATGAGGAAGACAATGTATCCCCTAGGTAATATCCCAAAGTTGGGCAAGTACAAAGCATGAAACCTTCACACAGCTCCAAAGGCACTTTAGGTAGCCTAGAAACTAAATATAAAAACATCTGCATGAAGGAAATCTCAGATTAAAAGCCAGTCAAAGCCGAGTCAGTTGGGGCAAATTATTAGTTCTAGTAGTCTAGAAAGAGATATATGTCCATAGGGGCGTCACTTGACAGGGGTGAAATTAAAAGGGAGAAAAAAAGTGGAATGAAAAGGTAGAAAAGCAATTTTGTCAGCCACACATGGCCTTATAAATACACAGTATCTCAACTAACTTATTGCCCAAACCTGATCAAACTAATAGCTATGCATATGGTGCCCTCAGTGACAGATATGTCATTACATCCTCAGAGTAGAGCCAGTTCGTCAGCATAATGTAAATACTAGATTCATCTATTCCACATCACATGCTCCAAAAAAAAAAAAAAAAACAGAGCACGGATCTTGATGGTTAAAGAAAACAGAATAACTGATTCGATTAGAGTTTTACAGAGTGTGCACTGCTTGTGTTGTATTAGCAACAGCAAACTTTTGGACAATCTGGCAAGTGGTTACACGAGTGAAACTAGGTCATCACTGAAAATTGTAAAGGCTAGAAACCTTGGATGAGCACTACCAACCAAAGCACAACATGAAATAACATGAATAGCGGTACTCTCTTACGCTGTTATACAGAGTGTATAACTCTATAAAGACAGGAAACTACTGCAGTGAGAACTGGTACTGGTTTTGTATCATCTTGTTATCCATTAGTGCAGAAGAAAGAAAAGGGAAACTCAACTGTATCAGAACTCTTCCGCAACTTTTAAGCATGAGTGTGGTAGGCCTTCAATTCCTAAAAGGTCAAAACCAATCAACTGTTTTTTTCTTCATACTAAAGTTATTCAACTATTTCAATTTTTACTGGGGCACACTCCACTCCTCCATAATCTCTTCTTGAGCTACTGTGTTTACCACCAAAAAGGTACAGCCGAATGCTCATGACAGGAGCACCTATGTCAAATTTATCATTGATATAGTCCGCAGGGACGATGCAGTGCCATGCTCAAAACAGACCCATACTAGACAATAGCATATAATTTATTTTATTTTTTTAAAAAGAGGAAATGCCTGATATCATCTTGTTTATGATTAGGATCTGACAAGATGTGTTCTTTGCCTTAGCTGTAAATAGGAGGTTAAAGTAGCCCATAATAAATTTATATATTGTAAAAAGAAAGAACAAAGATAATATTCTTAGGGCAAGAAACTAGAAGGCAATACGAGACCTACTAGAAAGTTTCATGATGAAATTGAATATCAAACGATGTCATCTGACTATCTAAAATGCTTAGGAAACAAGTATGCAGTACAATTACTCTTTTTACCAATGGTTTAGGCATTGGAGGAGTCACAGGAATTAGTTGTCTGGACTGCTTAATGGCCAACTCCTCAAGTCTCTGACTCTTATCAGGTAGCTGCAATATTTATTAAAGGGACTACAAGTCAGCAAAACGTAAATGCGTGAGCACATTAAAGAATATTCAATTATTTACCTGGGGATTAGCATGAACACGCACTGCAGGCTGTGACAATGCCTCAGCCATATTAAGACCAGCTGTAGTAGAAACTCCGGAAGATAAATTTGGAAATGTAGAAATGTTGTGTTGAAGAGGAGAGTGACCTGTGCCATTATTTGCAACAGTAGCAGGCACCTCTGCTAAAGCAGAAGTCCATTTCTCACCCCCAAGAAACCCTGAGCTGCCGATGGGCAAACTTTGAACAGCAGAACTCAAACCAGGAGATGAGACCCTCCTAATTCCAGCCGCACCTTGCTTATCTTCAGTTCCAAGTGATGGAAAATCCTTTTCAAATACTGATTTCTGCATTACATTTAGGTTACTCCCCCGTGAAAGGACACCATTCCCACTAACAGGCAAGTCCTTGTTCTCTACTCTTCGAGGCGAGGGTTCACCATTCTTTCTTGAAACCAATGATTGTGAACGCCTCAAGGCACTTCTCTCAACTCTACTATTTAATATACTCGAGAAAGAGTCAGAAGAATCATGCTCCCAGATGTCCTCAGAAAGAGACTTCTCTTTCTCTCTATCACGGTTTCTGTCCCAGTGGCTCCTTGAGAAACTACTATATGGATGCTTTGCAGAACCATTACTAGTTGAACTACGCCTAGAATTCGATGAAGAACTCCTCTGAAGAAAACGTGGGCTTTCCTTCTCACTATTGCTCCTAAAAGATCTATTTCGTGTGGAGTGTGCAGACGAAGAAACATCTGACAGGAAAAATGGAAAGAAGAACCAAAAACAATTATAATAATCTACACTTAAGGGCAGCAGCAAAAATAGGAAAATAAATATATATATATATATATATATATACATATATCAATAAAAAATAAAGTGCAGTAAATCTGTAAAAAAATAATGCAAGAAACAATACCGGAGAGATGGACTGAGGCGCCGCCTCCAGCAATATTTCCTGTGCATCTCAACCATTCTGGAACTAAAGCAGGCTCAGTTCTTTCCATCAGCACCAGACATGATCTAATTATTTCTTAGAAAGGATAAATTCCAATGCGGGAACACTTTCTCGATAACCCCAATAATTCCTTTCCAAGACAAAAACTGTGCCTTTAAACCCAGTATTAACTCCCGGAAACCAAACTTTCCGCTACCCCAAGGAATGCAACCGTCCTGTTATACTTTCCCGCAATCCTTAGCAATGGTATTATCGAATAAACAATGGTTCAAGAACATTCCTCCTACTTCACTCCATTCGTGGCAAATTGTAGCCCAAACCCAATTAACAACCCCTCATATTGTCAGCAAAAAAATAAAAATCAACTCCAAAATCCACAATCAGAACCCCAATACACGCTTTTTCTTCTCTTCAAATGTCACAAGACCACTAACCAATATCCCCAAAGAGAATGTGGGATGCACAACACCGAAAAACGCAAACCCTAAAACTAAAATTTCCCAAAAGCTAGGTTCTGTCAATAAACAAATATACTCAGTCCCAGAACAAAACACTAATTCATTCGCACAAAAATCCAAACATGAAATATCAATAAAGAGATAGAGTGAGAGAGAGTAACCCTACCTCATCAAAAATCCCCCAAAAAGGGATCGTACAAAACCCTATCCCCTCCAACAAATCGCCACACTACGAGTACTAAAAAAACTCCACCGCAACACTGTATAACCGTCGAATTTATGGTGCGGATAAAATGAAAAGATTGTGAATTGACAGTTCTTGAGCGTGTTTGTAGTTTACGGTTTGCAAGCAGGAAAAATGCAGGCGGCGAAATTAAGAGATATTCATCAATCGAGAGAGAGATTCAAATGTGAATGTAGAAAGGCTAATCTTAGGGTAGACAGAAAATAAATCTATGATATAATTGTCTTCAATTTTTATTTTTAATTATCTTTTTTTTCTTTTTTGACAAAGTAACCATCATTATTTAATGCAAATGTTAGGTTTTAAGCCCCCCCTAAACATTTGTTTAAATTGATATAATTAAAATATGTAATATGAATATATTGGAATTAAAAAAAATATCGTGATGAAAAGATAAATAAGTGATTTTGTGATGGATATCACGTTTAGATTATATTTTAGATTTGATTATATTCTATTATCTATTTAGATTATGTTATCAATTAGAAATTTTATATGAATTAGATTTTATGCTCATTGTCTTTTAAGTTTCTCTATATTATAAACTCATAAAAGACTTTTAGTCCCGGTGGGGATAGTCTAGCGGTGGAGTGAGATTGCTTGGAGACCAAAGGTCATGGATTTGAATCTTCTCAATACCACAGATCGGGTGTGTGAGTGTAAAAAAAAAGACAAATGTAGATTGTTATTAGGGAAGTTCATGTTTAATAAGAAAAAAGTGTGATATTTATGTATAGTTCAATATTTAGTGGGAATCAACGTGTGTTTTCTTCTATATTCTCATAATCAACAAATTATACACGATTGAATCTGCATCATTTTGTCTATCCACCCTTTTGTACTGATAACTTCTAAATCGGATATTCAATCTCTCTCTCTCTCTATGTCTCTATGATGATGGAATCAATCTCCCTCTTTATAACGACGAAACCCCAAACATGACGATTTTGTATAATAGTTAATATAGAGGTGATAAACGATACTCAGAAAATTGGATCACAACTGCAAACAACATAGAAAATAGAAACATAAACATGACACTTTTGTATAATAGTCCATATGTAAGTGATAAATGACACTTGGAAAAGTGGGTCACATCCGCAAACAACATAGAGAACAGAAACATAGAGGAGATAAACAACGGCATTAGAAAATCAGTTCACATTCAACAGTGTTGGTGAGATTTAACTAGCTTACAGGCTGATGCAGAATCTCAAAAGGGTAAGTAATGGGGAAAATAGAGAAATATTTGGAGGACATTTGTATAAATACATATAGAAAAAAGTGATTTATTGTCACTATTTTTTAGTTTCAGTTAATTGGTCTTGATGATGTACAACCTTTTAGCATTACTTGTATCAATACTGCATATATTCTTAGAATCAAAGGATTATATACGATTCAATATGCACTATTTTGTCTATCCACTTTTTGGATTGATAACTTCTAAATTGAATATATTACTCCCTCTCTCTCTCTCTCGGTATGACGATGGAACATCAAACATGACGCTTTTGTATAGTGGTTCATATTTGGATGATGGAAAACCTCAAACACGACTATTTTGTATAATAATCCATATAGACGTGATAAGTGATACTTGAAAAATCGGATCACATCTGCAAACAACATAGAAAACAGAAACATAGAGCGGATAAACGATATCTGGAAAATCAACTTTTGTATAATAGTCCACACAGAGGAGATAAATAACGACACTTGGAAAATCGGCTCACAATTAGCAGTGTTGGTGATAGTTGAGCTCGAAACCTTTAGTCCCAAGCTATACTATTCCACCACTAGAGCATCTTAAGGAGACATTGAACATACAATCTTAATTTTATGTATTGTTATTACGAGTATTTTGGAAATTTTCATGTGTTTATTTTTCTAATGAGGAATGATGAGGGAAGCTCATAGCCGTTATTCAATAGTGATCCCTAAGTAAACATTGATCTCATATACAAAAGAGAGATAAATCACACTAAGAAAATTTCGTACGACCAACTTGCTAACTACTTAAAATAATTTGACTACAAATACCCTCACTTTTCGTGTAGACCAACCCAAGGGAGTAAACACATTTTATATTTTGTAGTTGTTTTAGTGGTCAATCATTAGATTTCTATATTACGCATGGTATCAATCTAATTGTTGAATTATAATATGATTTTGAAATAGATGATCTATGGTGTGTTTTGACAGAAAAGTTGGAAAATGGATTTAAGATAATAATAATTAAAATACAACTTTTAATTTTTTACAAAATAGACACAATTAGCAAGAAAGCAAAATACAATATTTCATACCAATTTTTATTGTATTATTGAAATTCATATTATGATCATGCTACATATTTATTTTACAAAAAAAATACAAAATCATATTTTAATTGCAATGTTTCAAAGTTGGTGTCTAAATAAGTCATTAGATTTGTCAAACCGGGAACTTTTTTTTTTTAATCATGCCAAACGTTTATTCTTCGAATTCATCAATGATTTCAAAATAAATACAATTTAAATTAACTTCACAAAATGGACTTTTAAACTCAATTATGAAGTACTGATCTTAATTAATTTATTAACTAAAATTTTGAGACATGAACGAATAATGCTGAATATTAATAAACTAAGAGTACAATTCGAAGAAAAACGCCGAACTACAAAACTCAAAAATAGAAAAGAAAAAATAAATATAATTTGTTTCAATGTTATGGACGATACAATCTCGTATAACGTTTTGTCACCAATATTATGATATGACAAACTCGAAGAAAAAATGTATATTAGTCGATATGATGGGAAATATAAAAATAATGAAATTGTATTTATAGTTGAAAGGTCGCGAATTCGGCATCGGTCAATCTTTTAAATTGAGTTATTCATAGTGCACTCACAAGTAACAACTTATATTTATATATATATATATATATACACGTTACACGTACACATATATACACATTAGATTGGAAATTCATATTGTATAATAAATTTATTTAATATAGTCCCCACAAGATCCTATCGACAAATTGAATTAATCGAATTTTAACACAAGATGTTTGAGGAAGACATTTAATTTCAGCCCATTGGGGTCTGTCTGTTGGGATATGTGGAACACATTTAAAATAGTGAACAGAAATATATTAATAACATAGTACTACTTTTTTTTTTTTTTGAGGAAAACAATCAACTTTTATAACTAAAAAACCAAATGTTCAACGGGAGGAATACCTAACAAAGCAATACTCAGAAAAATATCGGTATAAGTAATAAAATCAGAATCTTTAATAGCTAACTACGCTAAAGAACGTGCAACTTTATTGACTTGCCAACGAACCCAACTATAGATCACTCCATCAAATTATGTAGTCTCAGTTCGGATCGACTTGCAAATTTCTCCAGCATAAAAGAGGATCATCATCTTCCTTTGCAAATGTTGATGGATCAACTAACAATCTGTTTTTAAAACGATTCACATTCCATCATATTTTCGTGTCAGCACCAATCTCTCATGACAAGCTAATCCTTCCGCAATTACCACCCCCGCTTCAGGTTGAGTAGCAGTGTCGACATTCATCCTCCGCACTTCTTCTTCCGATGGTTATTATTAATATCAATCTATTAAAATAATAAATAAATACAACTAAAAATATAAATCAAAATACATCAAATCAAATGATTAGTTTATTCACCAATTCTCATATTCCGGATCATACTCATTCTATTATAATAATGAAATAAAATCATTATGTTGGTGCGTGTCACGGGACGCTTGTAGTGCTTTGCTTAGTAGCGCACCGTGCGGCTAGTAGTTCTCTCTAGACTACGTCCGCCTCACTCTCGAAAGCTTTGCTCGCAAAGCTTGGTGCACGATGACGACGCAATTCACACCCTCCGGTGCTTTTAGTGGTCTCGGCAGAGCAAGCAACATATGATCACGATTGATTGCAAAGAAATCTTCATTAATGTAATTTGAATGTACATTATAGCTTGGAAGCAATTACAGCACGCGTTGGTCAGAGAGAGGGCGGCTCTTGCAACGCTCACAGTCAGACAAAAGTTCGCTACTACCCTCTATAATAGGCTTAAAGAAAAAAACGCTAGCGACGGCACTAGATACAATTAAGCTAAAAAAGTGACAAAAACGGCCGTGCAAGGCCGTGCTTACAATTATGTACATTACAAGAGAATGGCTAGCATTCTAGGCAACACTGGGGCTTCGGGCGGGGCGTTTGGCGGAGGTCCGTCCCGACGGTAAGGTGGTGCTAGTGCTGGCGGCCCAGGCGGGTGCGGGTGGCCCGGGGTGCTGGGGCGCCAGTCACGGGAGCCCGACGGGCCTCGGTAGAAAGGGGCCCGTCGCTACCTATCCCAAGGATCGGGATAAGGGAATGGACTTGTCCCGGCGTATCCTGGGAGAGGGGATAGGATGAGGGCGACATCCTGTGACAGTGCGTCACTCGCGGATAAATTCTATGACGCATCCGCACGTAGTGTGCCTCTCTCACATAAAATAATAAATTTTAAATAATAGACCCATTTATTTTATTTTTTTTATTATGTGTGAGAGGGAGAGAAAATATTAATTTTGGTCCCATAGGACATCGGCTATTCCGATTTTAATCCCGACACTATTATTTTTGGTCCCAAACAGAGTTAGTATTGATTTTGGTCCCTTTTTTGCCTTGAAATCATGGGACCAAAAATGATATTCTTAAACCTATGGGACTAAAACTGAGCGATTTTTTTCAAAAAGGACAAAAAATGATAGTATCGGGACCAAAATCGAAATACCCGATATCCTGTGGGATCAAAATCGAAATTAATTTGTGAGAGGAACATACTACGGGCGCACACGTCATACAATTTCCCCACTCCGAGATATACTAATATAATTCTCATCTACTTTTTATTTATTATATTTTTGGGTTAATTAATATAAATTATCTTCCCTAATAAGTACATATAATATCATTCAATAAACTTCATTATTGTACACTTAAGTACTATTTTTGCTTCAAATATTTTTATTGTAAATTGTGCAATTGGTAAAAAAAAATTGCTCACAAAATAAATAAAACCATGGGCATGCGGCTTAATAGTAAAAAAAAATATAAAAAAATATGTTAGTTCGTTTTTAATTAATGGTTTTATTTTTATCTTGTTAGGCAAAAGTAATTTATGTGCATAATCACGATGAATACAGTTTACATGTGATTAGCTTCACAATTTAAATGGAAATGTGAAAATAAAGAATAATTAATATATTTTTTATTGACAATTCTCTCATACACTAGGTGCACCATGAGACGGTCAACGCGCTAAAAAAAATGATGACACAAATAATACTTTTTGAATTTGAATAATACTTTTTGAGGCAGACTTGTGTGAGACCGTCTAACGGGTTGCTTACGTTAGACGGATCTCCCCTGACCCGACCCGGTTCCACCCGACCCACCATATATATATTAAAAAAAATCAGATTTTTTTCTCTTTCATCTATCGCTGCCATCTCGTCTAGGTTTTCTCCCTCAGATCGCCACGCCGCTAGATCTTCCCGTCCAGCTCGCCGCCCAACCACGTTTCCCCATCCAGATCGCCGCGCTGCCTAGATTTTCCCGTCGAGCTCGCGGCGGCGTGTAGATTTTTTCCATCCGGCGAATTATGAACGGCTCAATGGATAATTTGAGAAAGGTATGTAATCTTCATCCCGTTAGAATTCTGGTTAATTCCGGCGAAGAAACAATAGCAACAACCGTATGTGTTCTTATTTTGGAAGATTTGAAATTTTGTATCAATTTTTAACCAATTATTAGGTATATCAAATTTTGAATTCAAACTGTTCGATAAAATGCTACTATGAACTGATTCATTAAACTTTTGATTTAGTAATCTATTAGTGTTATAGTAATTCTAAAAGTGATTTAAATTTTCTAAATTTCAGATATTGTTATACTTGATAATGAAGACAATGTTGAAGATGTAGAAAAAAATCTATCAATGAGGATGAATCTGTTATGTTGCAAATTGACAGTAAGCAGTACTTTAGTTCTATTCTTTGATTTTGTAACAAATCAACTGCAAAATGTATTTCGTAAATTAGTGATACTTCTATAATATTTAGTGGTACTTTCTATCGTGATAGTAATCCTTCATTTTAATTACGATTCTGCCTGAATAGATCAACAAAACTGTAAGTCGCATGAATATATTGAATTTTGTACACTAGTAATACTTCTATGGTATTTAATGATACATTTCACACATTTATTGACATTATTTTTTTTCTATCTCCGTAAATCAACAAAAGTGCACATCACATGTTATATTATATTTATATACAATAGTGATACTTCTATGGTATTTAGTAATAGTTCAGTAGTATTTTGTGAAGAGTTGTTGAGTACATAACAAGGTCGTAGCATATGTTGAAGAGCTGTTGAGTATAGTGTCTTCCGTGGTGGATACGGATGCTTCAAGCTCTTCTATTCTAATATTGGATCCTGCACGTTCAACCACAAAGGATAGGAGAAAAAGAATCAAATGGCACCTTCAAAAAAAGAAGAAGAATACAGGTGGCACTTCAATTTCAAAGGAGTTTGGGTCCAAAACCCCTAATCTCAGATTGTCTTGAGAATGCATTCAGATTGTTTTGAGAAATGTATCCCATATTATATTATTGAAATTGTGACTATCAAATAGTGTTACTTCACGGATGCTTAGTGATACTTTATTCATCAGTATTGATACTGTAATTTTCTTCATCATATAACTTGTGATTTTCTTATTATATTATTGTTAAATCATAAAACATGTTATATTATTTCTTGATAAATTATTTTAACAAAATGCTTTGCATTAAATTATTCATGCAGTAAATAGTGTTACTCCACAGCATCCACGGTGATACTTTATTCATCAATATTGATACTGTGATTTTCTTCCTCATATAACTTGTGATTTTCTTATTATATTATTGTTAAAATCATGTAACATGTTGCATTATTATTGTAACATTTTACTTAAAAAAATGAAACAGTGTTACTCAAAAATCATGCAGTAAATAGTGTTACTTAATGGTATTCATAGTGATACTTTCTTCATCACTAATGATACATTACATATAATTTATCAATTTCTTATTTTTGATAGTCGTTACATTATTATTGATATCAAAATATGAAAAAAATACTTAATACATTTTTGTAACAAAATGCTTTGCATTAAATTAATATGAAGGATATAATAGTAAATGCTTTGTAACAAAATGTTTTGACTTCATGTTCAGAGCAAGAATCTTCAACATTCTTATCATCACTATCATCAGATTCCTCATCATTATGTTCACTGCAATATGAAAAGTAAATTAAAACATTGAAGTATTACTAATAATCCATATGAGCATCATTATCTATCCAGTAAGTATCATTAATGATGAACAAGGGATCACTAAGTAAAACAGCCACTAAGAAAAGATAAAGTATAACATAATTAAAAAAACTCACTGAATTATACAGTTAAGCATCACTAAGTAAACAAAATAGTATCACTAAAAACCTGTCAAGTATCACTATTTAAAAATACAGTATCCCTATCCAATGAATGTAAAAATAAGTATCACTATCCAATGAATGTAAAAATAAGTAACAATAATTAAAATAGTATGACTAAGTAACAGAAAAGTATTACTAATTAACATAAAAGTATCACTATTTAAAAAATAAGCATCCCTACTTATAAAAGTCAGGAATCACTAAGTCATAAGTAAAGATAAACCTGAAGAATGTAAAAGTATCACCAAATAAATATAAAGCATCACTAGGTGAAAATAAGTATAAAAAACTGATGTAAGTATCACTAACTAACATAAAAGTATCACTAAAAATCTGTCAAGTATCACTATTTAAAAAATACAGTATCTGCATATATATACTACATGACTACAACATCTTTATCTTTCTGTTCCTTAACAGATGGTTTACGCCTCTTATATATTCGTACAACGTCAACATCTGTTTCTGTATGCTCACTGCAATAAAAAATGACATGATTTAGAAAAATTAACACTACTAACATAAATAATTTGTAACACAAAAAAACAACAGACTCATTAAAAAACTAATAACATGATAATTTGAAACACAAAAATTCATACCTGGTAGCATCATCTTTCTTCTCCTGAGGTAATGACTTACTAGGTCGCTGCAACCTCTTTTTAATTCTTTCCATCAGTAAAATATTTGTTCAAAAATTCAACTGCAAAGCATACAATAAAAGCATCAGTGTCAACAACTAAACACAAATTCATAAAATATACTAAATGAAAATCTCAAGATAAAAAACAAATTTTAATTACGGCAGCTATGTTAACAAACCTTATAATTTCCTGAAAATGCAACTGTAGAAAAAGCTCATGATTCATAAACCATGTGGTACAAAAACAATCAAGTCATGTTTGACAGTTTTCTTCATAAGAAATTTTCAGAGACTAGCTTCCTCTAAATTTAAATCCATTGATACATAGTTGAGAAAATGGACCCGAATTACCATCAGAGACATGAGAATTTGATCCGCAGCAAAAGTTTTCAAGAAACTTAAAAAACAACTATATTCACTTGCTAACATGTTAGAAACAGAGGTAGATATACAACAATCACTCCAAAACATTATATAAATTAAATGATTAAATTTCAAAATCTCAACACAAATAGGTTTCTAGAATTGGGAATCTAAATTTCCAAACAAACACACAAGACTTCAATATTAAATTATGGTTTATAATTCTCCATCAAAGAATCATTTCATGTTCAGTACTCATTACTATAACTCACAAGGCTAGTACATAGAAGCAGATTATTTGCCATCAGAAGCATTGTGACAAGTTGTGTATCAGTGTTGTGAGTGTAGGACTAGCCAGCAGGGAAAGAGGATCAGATATCAACTCAAATATTCGTTACTATACAAAATGACAGGTACGATGGAACACTTCTTTCAAAGATGATGGAATCGGTATCGCATGATAAATCTCTTACAATCACAATTAGTCACTTGATACAAAAGATACTTAGATTAATTCATCATTCTTATGATACGATAAAAAAGAAGAAAAAATGTATCATACCCTTTCTGAGACCTCACAGACCATTTGCCTTCGAATTTCTTGAAATCACCATCAACCATAGAAAATTGAAGTTCACGGTTATTCTCTTGAATTATAGGAAATAAAAATGGAAAAATTAAAATTTCAAATTCAAGCATACCGACACAAGCAAATGCTCATCTTACCAGCACACTATAAGTAATTAAATTGAAAGAGTTGCATAATGTAAACTTCTACCAACGAAATCTCTTTTCCAATTACCACATCTTTTTCCTCACAAACCAAGAAAACTTACGAAAATTGAAAGGCAGTTTCACATTTTCAGTGTTGTTTAAAATTACATACAGAGTTCACAAGTTCTTGAAGATCCAAGACAACACGAGCTTCTATATGCCAATAAAGTGCCCTTTGCAACCCTCTTTGCTCCAACCATATCCTCAATCCACATTAATGAGCAATGAACATGAAATGATTCTTTGATGGAGCATCGACACAAGCACACACACAGCGTATCTAGGGCTTACAATCATACCAATTTTCTTCGCCTCCACACTCACCTATGACTGCCTCCTGAATTTCGTGAGTTCGAACTAGCACGCAGTAAATTTTCTAAACCAAATACAATAAACAATGACCAACAGGACCAACACAATGAACTCAATGTAGGATTCTCTATTATTTAAAATTAAAATGCCCTAAATTAAAAGCACTAGATAAACTTACAATAAGAAATTGAACCCTACGTCGAAGATGTTGACGATAGAGCGCTGATTACAGAGAGGACTACGGTGCCGGTGGTCGTGATAGTTGGTGATGGTGGTGGCACAACTTCCTTCGGCGGTGGTCGTGATAATTCACGATAATTGATGCGGTTGTGGAGGAAGATCGTGGAAGGTCCTGTGTTGGGGAGAAGCAGCGGTTGTACGTGGGAAAATCGTCGGTTGAAGACGGAGGAGGAGAATCGCCGGTTGAAGACGGAGGAGAGTATAGAATCGCGTAGAGAGATGAGAGTGAATCGCATCAGAGAGAAGAGAGAGTGATTCAGATTTTTTTTTTTTAATATATATATGTGCCGGGTCGGGTCTCAATCGGGTCGGGTCGGGGGAGATCCGTCTAACGTAAGAGACCCGTTAGACGGTCTCATACAAGTTTTTGTCATACTTTTTAGTATTACGGTTGATATTGATTTTAGCGATTATTTTATTTTATTTGGCCAATACATGTGATACTTTTTGACTTTTTGATGATATTTTTTAGTATTATGGTTGATACTGATTTTAACCTTTTTTTCCTTATGAGTTGACTAAGTGAATGCGTGGATCCACGTTGATCGTCTAATGACGCATAAGATGCACACAAGACCACCCAATTTTTTTAATTTTGTGTTGAAGAAAGAGACGGTGTTGTTCCAGTGGAATGACCTAGTGATAGAGTGAGATTGTTTGGAGATCAAATATCACGAATTCGAATTTTTTCAATACCATCAGATCGGGTATGTAAGTAAAAAAAAAAAAAAGAGAGCGTTGAATCTGAAACGCGAGGAAGAGACAAGTACCATTTATATTAGAAGGGCTAAAGCCATTAAATTGACCACAAATGGATCTATAGCTTATTATCTCGGTCAAATTCGATCATTTTGTCCATTAACTTTAATTTGGATCATTTTAATTACTTTCCAAACTTAGGTAAATTACATATATGGATGTACTTTCTGTTATAAACATTTTGCCTCCCAAACTATTTCATAACAACTGTTTTTTGGCGTTTTATTTATCTTCATCTTCTTCAACAGTTATCTTTTTTAAATATTTTTTAATCAGTTTTTTTGAGGATTTATTAAAAAGAAATTATAAAAAAAATTGATTGTCACATATTGGTTACTCCCTTGATCGTTGCACACTCATTTCTCAATAATAATAATAATAATAATAATAATAATAATAATAATAATAATAATAATAATAAAGGTGAACTGGAGATTCTAAGTAAACAATTCTAAATGGGTAAATTACACTTTTGGTCCCGTAAAAATATGGTCCAAATATTTTTAGTCCCAAAATGTACAATTTCGATCCCAAGTTAATTTTTTCGATAATTTTGATCTCACGGTTTATATTACAACATATTTGATCCAAAAAACTAATGGACTATACCTAACATCCATTAAATTTCTATTTTGGATTGCAATTTCCACTACATTCCCTCTATTTTTCACCCTTAATTAGGCGGTGCAATCAAAATCAACAAAATAGGTATTATTTTAACTCCAAAATAGGTACTTAACGGATGTTAAGTATAGTTCGTTGGTTTTGGAACCAAAAGTATTACAATATAAAAATCGTGAGATCAAAAATGTCGAAAAAATTAACTTGAGATCAAAATTGTACATTTTATAACTAAAAGTGTTTAGATTCTAAATATAATTTACTCAATTCTAAATTGTATATTTCATGATCATATAAAATTAAAGCTTCTTTAAAAACAAGAATAAAAGGTTACAAAATTCATAATCTGATTTGTAAATATTCTCATATAAATATCTCCCATCACATAAAATTCAAACGCAAAATACAAAAATAAAAAGATCTAGAGAGAATCCACGAGTTTTGAGGATTAAATCATATTTGCTGAGCTGATCATTAATTTATTATTATTAGTATTTATTTTAAGTTTGACACATAAATTAACTTATACTACTATTCTCGTATGAAATTTCGAGTAGGATGGCCATGTCCCCACACGGTTACATACGTATTTATAATGATAATCATTTTATTATTAGTGATAATGTTCGTTCAACGGGATCTAAGGATATGATTGGTATGATGGAATAAAATGTGAATAGAATCACAATCTCACGTCTATTCCCATTTCTATGGCTGATAATTTGATATGATTTTTTCAGTTGGGAATGGTCATTCCCGAAGAAATCTCCATTACCTTGAACATATGATAATCATTACTCCCTATTCTCATGGTATTATGAATTTCCGATCATCAAAATAAATTTTGTTTTTTTATTTTGCAAAACTATACTTTATTTTTTGTATTGACAAACGAAATCTCATATTCGTATAAAATATTTTATTAAAAAATAAAATTATAATAAATATAATAATTTTTCTAGATAAATTTAAAATAAATTAAATTGTAAAAAAAACTAAAGAAAATTATATAAAAACTCAAAATTCGACAATCATTTTTTAAAAATTAATATGTTTTTTTTTTTTTTGAAAAACTTCAAAATTATTTGATGATAAATAATATAAAATATTTCAAATTTAAGAATTTTTATAAAAACTCATTTATAATTTATTAATATTTCATAAAATTTTGCAATTTCTAACAAAAGTACTAATGATATTATATGATTGCATAAAATATACAAATCTACTAATCATAAGTTAAATACTTACTAGAAGTATTTGCAATTTTTTTCACAAATGTTAATAAAGTAAAAATCGCATAATATTCAATAATATATTCTTAAAATGTAATAGCTGGTATCTTTTGAAGGAAGGGTAATTTGTTATTCAGAACTAATTAAGTCAATTTGTGTATTTTATTTTAATTATATATTGTTATAATAAAATAAATTCATAAATGTAACTTTCATTCCTATCTTATTACTCATGATACTAACCAAAAGAACGGCAATAGTCGTTCCATTATAGTCCCATCATCATTCTATTACTAAGTTCATTTCATTCACATTTAATTTCATTCCGACTTACCAACTATCTCCTAATAAACATGATTAATTTCTAATTTACGCATCATGAACTTTCTCTATCTCTCTCTATATAAATATATATAGTTCAAAATGGTATATTTATAATAACTTAAAATGTACGTGGAAAAAACAAATAGGCCAAGCCAACTCAATAGAAGACGAGTGTAAGTTATAAAAAGTTTTATAAGAGAGAGAGAGAGAGAGAGAGATTATGATTGGTCGCACTCGAACTGTCTATACTATGAGATGCCTTTTAGCAATTTATTATACTAAAATGTTAGTATATTATTAAGAGGTGGTCTCGTGTATATGGGATGTATATAAAGTCTTTATATTAGATGAGAAAAAAATACTATTTTCAATATTGAAAAATATAACGTTTATTTTACTGAAAATTACTTATAAAAATAAAAAGGTGGGTATATTTTTTTAATTATCGTTACATTTATTGGATTCAAAAAAAGTTTATTTCTGATACTACAAAATGTCACGTCTAACATTAAAAAGTATCATAATTTTATGTGATACAACGATTGTACCCAAATTTTTGCCTATTTTTATTGACTTGTTTGCTAAGTAGGATGAGATGAGGCATGATATACGTAGAGGTCAAAATTCTACAATTGATCGTATGTTGGATTCGGGCTCTGGCGACCTACAAGACAAAAAGAAACGCGTGAAGTCGAAGGACCGTCGGGGGTTGACGATCGAATAGACTACGACGCTCAAGTCAGAGTTTTGAATAGAGAAATTGACAAATTGAAGAAAGCAATAAAATAGAATAATGTTGTTGAGTCGAATCTAGTTATGCGATGTAGTTTCAGAGTGTAGTTCTCGTGTATTTTCCGTGTCCCCGGCAATGCTTCATTTATGATATATATAGAGAGCCTCCAACCTCCTTTCTGATATTCTGGGGATCTCTTTTTATCCCCTTTAGGATTTTTGAAGGCGTCTTCCCCTTATCGGTAAGTGGTTTTGATCCAGTCGTCCAATTTGAATTCTGTCTGACCTCGACCTCTTTTTTGACCCCTTGACTTCGGCTGTCAAACCTTTGACCTCTCGACCTCGGACGAATATGGGCCTGGATTTTGGGCCTTTCCGGAAATGAGGCCTATACAATATATTTGATTATATATTTATTTCTGATATAAGATAATAATAATATATTCGCTTGGATTTACTAAAATAATTACAACCTTATAGGTATTTAATATATTGTTTTATCGAGTTAATTAAAATTATGAATGAAATTGTAATTCATAAAATATACTCCCTCCGTCCCAATAGCAAGGTCCACAATGATTTATTTGACTGTCCCAATAGCAAAGTCCACTTCTATATATGGAAATAATTAATGTCAACATCAAAGTGGACCCCACTCACTTTATATTACTTTTTATTATAATACTCCTTAAAGAAATGGACCCCGCCTACTTTACCCACTACTTTAACAACTAATCTACTTTTCCTTAATCTAATCTACTTTTCCTTAATCTTCATACCCAATAGCAAGTGGACATTGCTATTGGGACGGAGGGAGTATTTTTTACTACTCCACCTTATGTTAATAATTCATAAAATATTCCTCTAAAAAAAAAATAATTCATAAAATATAGATTTTTTATTAAATATGGCACACCAAATTATTTTTCAGAAAAGTGTTTTTCCCTTTTGGCCTTTTCATTGGAAACTATTTTTCTAAAAAAAAACCAATTGTAATATAAAAAAGAAATATGCAAATAATCCCATCGTATTTTTCCCCAAAATTCAAAAAACCCCATGCACCTGTTTAATTAATACTTCCTCCATTTTCGTTTTAATTGTTGTTTTAGTTTTTTTTTTATCTAGAATTAACAATTAATTTTATAGATTAATATACTCCTCTCTAATATATGACATTAAATATTATTCACTTATATTTTTTCTAAAATAGTGTTTGAGATAGGGATAAATTGAGAGAAAATGTGTGAAAATATATAAAACAACTAATATTTTGAAACAAAATAAAAAAGTTAAAACAAGAATGAAAACAAAATGGAGAGAGTACCCTAAAACATTTGTATCTTTTACCAAATAGAAACACTGATATTTAGTTTGAAATATTTTTATGGATAAAATGGAAAACAACATTGAAAACACACGCAATATGGGATAAAGTAAGGTATTTGAGGACAATGGGCAGTTCTTTTTACGATAATTGAGGCTATATTTGATCACTAATTAAACATAATATGTTTATTCATATTTTTAGAAAAATACAAAAAAAAAATTATGATTTGCTAAAAATTAAAATAAAGGAAAATTCTCAATTCAAGACCGGAAAAATGTATTATCTATCAATATAGTTAACGAAAGATGAATTATATCAATTCAAGATTTAAAAGATTTCAAACTATCGATTTAAGGCTCTTAACACCCTTAAAATTTCCATGCGAGCAGTTGTTAAATATAAATGTCATCTTCACAAATAAAATTCTTTAGAATTAAATTAAACAAAAACATATACATATTTACATTAAATGATTAAATTAAGTAGAATAACAATTCAATTTTAGATTATGAAATCGTGGTGGTTTCTCTCCGCGCAGGCTACGCGAGTTCACTTTTTTTCTTTTTTTTTTCTCTCTCTCTCCATCCGACGCATCGTATGTATTTTTTTTCTCAAATGGTTAAATAATATTTTTCATCCAGCGAGTGGAATTTTGATGGATTTTTACTGTGAGAGAGAGAGAGGGCGATTTCATAATTTATTTTTTTGATTTAATTTAATTAATTAATATAAATATGCATAAGTTTTTATTTAATTTAATTATAAATAATATTATGTGTAGAGATGACATGAATATTTAACACCACATCAATTTGTATTGAATGAATTTTTTAACAATGTTAAATCTTGGAGCCTTGAATAAAAAATAATTGATCTTTGGAGCCGGATAATTCTCCAAATAAAAATTAATTATTAGATTAGATCATGAGGTGGGACGTACGTCACGGCTTATCTTTTGTACGGCACATATTATTTACTTAAATTAAAAACCTTTTTAGGGGCCAACAAATGTTGAAATCACGAAGACTTGTACAAATCCCCCTTTCTCCATTGACCATCACATCAATCTTTAAAAATTTAGTAATCATTAAATAAAAGTCACAAGAACTTTATACAATAACTATTGAATTAACACTTCTAAAATAAAACCGTAAATTTACTCACCTAAATTTTGACATTTTTGGAAAACTTGCATTTCAATACTTTGAACTTTTGGGCATTTAAAAAAAAAAAAAAAAAAAATCATCTTCAACTCGATGCTAAACTTTCCAAGATTTTAACAAATCAATAACGAAAATTACTTTCGACACTTCTAATTTGACTCGCACAACGTGGAAAATATTATTTTACCACAATGTTAAACTCAAATTTTAGGTGCTGAAAATCGACACCGGAAATAAATATATTGAATATCAAATTATAAATAGTTGAATAACATATCATCTTTATTAATTTTTCCTTAATCCAAGGTGAGATTGTTTGAAAACTAAAAATTACGGATTCGAATCTCCTCAATATTATCAGGTCGGGTGCGTGAATAATAAAAAAAATCATAATTTTCCATTAGAATTATTTAAAAAATGAGTAGGAGTGAATAAAAAAATCAAAGTAAGAGGTTGGCGACTGAAGAATGTTCTATTACTTACCATAAGTAGGTAATTTATCTAATTTAATAATATGAATAAAGTTGAAAATCCGTATAGTTTCAATGTCTCTTAAAATATGAGCTACTGATTTGATTTTTCACTCATTTTGGGAGAAAATTATAATAATTGAGAAAACTAAGAACGTAGCAAAATTAGAATTTAATTCTCTCTCTCTCTCTCTCTCTCTCTCTCTCTCTCCAACCTGGCACCGCGTTGTCGCCTCTCTCTCTACTTTCTCTCTCTCTCTCTCTCTCTCAAAAAAGAACATATTTCAGCTATTCTCGCTCCTCTGTCGTCTTCAACCCACTCCTCCCGCAAAAAGAAAGTGTAATTCGTGTTAAACCTCAAAAAATCTATCCAACTGAAGCAAGAAAGAGCTGAAAATTTGGTGTTGTTAACAGTTTGGGCATTGAAACGAGCTCACAAGTTCTCGGTTTCCGATTCATGGATTGTGCTTCACGCGATCACAATGCATCGCTTATTTGGTCATAGCTCCGACCGCCGGAAAAATGATGCGGACTCAGTATCTGGCGGCAGCTCCAGCTCGAGCCGGAGGAGCGCCAGGTCGAAGCCGAGGCTCGAGCGGCGGAACGCGAGGAAGAATATCAGCTACGATTACTTGCCTCCTTCCGCCTCAGCTTCATCGTCGTCTTCGTACTACATGTCGGAGGAGTCCGTGCGCGCGCGCTCGCTCGATTTGTACGGAGGGAGTCAGGATATTAGGGTTGAGGGTATCGACGGCGAGATCGAAATTATCTGCAGAAACATAGGTTTGATGATTGATGACTTGTCTATTTCCACGGAGGAGTATGATGTGATGAAAGGGAGGTCTTCTTCTGCTCCTGTTGGGTTCAGTCAGGCGATTGAGAAGGTTAACGATGAAGATGCTGAAGTTTCCGGTGATGGAGCTCGTGATATTGAGGTTGTTGGTTTGCTGAATCAGGAAATTGGGGGTAGTGAAAACTTGGTTAGATGTTCAGATCGTAGTGGCGAAGTAATTATTAGGGATTATGAGGAGATTCATGGTTATAGGAATATGGATAGGGGTAGGGATAATGTTTTTGGTAGTGCAATAGTGGATAGTGTGAGGGTAAGTGATGACATTTCGAGTGATTATGTTATTGGGAGATCGAGTGAATTCCGTGGAAGTGGGATTAAGGGCGTTCGGCCGCCCGTTCTGGGCGTGCTGGCACCACCGCCTTTCATGTCGTTGCCTGTGATTGATAAAGATTGCTCGACTTGGGATCTCTGCCGAGAATTTGGCCCAGACAGTGAAAAACTGCCGGCCTTGAATGAGGAAGGTAGTCGGAATAGGATTGAGGTTGAGGACCAGGATGATGAAAGGAGGAGGATGGCTAGGGAAGAGAACTGTGTTCTCTCAGCATCGTGTTCGTTTACCACAAATTCGAATGATGATGATTCTTCAAGTACTACGACAGACCCAATATCAAGCGTTTCACCAAATGGGAGATTTAGACGTGTTATTTCAACTTGGCAGAAGGGCGAGCTCTTGGGTCGTGGATCATTTGGATCTGTGTATGAGGGAATTGCTGAGTAAGTGCTAAATGCCACTCCATTTTACTCTTGTAGGTTATCACTGCAAATTTCCAATATTCATTTTGAGCATGAAGCCACATATATGATTTATATATTTCTTCTGTATGCTTGTTGTCTTGTTGGAGTCTTATTGTTTGAAGTTTGGATAGAGTGAGTTATTGGCTTTTTTGAACAGTAGACTTTGGGTATCTACATAATTTGTTCGAGGTGGAATATACTTTACAGAATCCTGATTCTAGACCCCCCGAGTTGCTGACTGGAGCTTGATCAATGTTCCATATTGACAGCATTGTAGATATCTTTGTAGTAAAACCTCAAGCGGGGACATTATTAGATGGCTTATGCTTTGGTCTTAATGTGCTTTGCTGCAGTGATGGATTCTTTTTCGCTGTTAAGGAAGTATCTTTGCTTGATCAAGGGGTCGAAGGAAGGCAAAGTATTATTCAACTTGAACAGGTCTAGTTGCACTTAGTATGATATTTGGTCATGGACAATGTACTTCTTAAGTGTGATAATTGGCCAGTTTATCAATCATTTTTTTTTTTCTTTCTGTATGTCCAGGAAATTGCACTTCTGAGGCAGATTGAGCATGAAAATATAGTCCAGTATTATGGCACGGCGAAGGTACAGCTCTCTGGCCTTCTGTGTAATGTTTGTTTGTATGATCATTATTTACATTGTGAGATGTAGAGTTTTTCCAGTACTTTGAGGTTCCCATACCCTTGATCTTTTTTATACACACACAATAATAAACACATAGACACACATTGAGCTGTCGATTGCCATATATTTAAACTTTTACTTTGTTCACTGAAATCCTTCATAACCCAAAGAACTAGATACAAGGAGACTCTTTTCTACTCGTTAATACAATATTCTTGAAGATTGAAATTTTCTCAACATCACTTATATTTTGTTTTTCTTCTTTTAAGTTTTCCCATTTATTTGTGAGTTTCTTCATATGATTTTCTTTTGCAAGCTGATGTATGTGTGTTGTGTGTGTATTTCTGACATTGCAAAGATGTTGAAACTTATTTGTTTCCATTCATTTGCAGGACGAATCACATCTCTATATATTTATTGAGCTTGTTACCAAAGGCTCCCTTTTGAGCCTTTACCAAAAATATACCCTCCGAGATTCAGTAGTCTCTGCTTATACAAGGCAGATTCTGCATGGTTTAAAATATCTGCATGATCGAGGTGTAGTGCACAGGTGAGCATACAAGCTTCTAATTTTGTGCCTTCTGATTATCTTCAATTATATAGTTTTATGCACAAAATTTTTATTGTGATTTTACAGGTTTTACCATTAGAAAGCATTTACGCACTTTTCGTGTACTAAGTATTAATATATGATTTTGTGGTGGTTCTTTTAATTATGGAGCCTTTTTTCACGATAACAGTTTTGCAACATTCTCATGTTCCACGTGCACTTTTTGGTGTCGTGTATGCAAACTAACTTAACTTGGAAAAAAGAGAATATCACAGAAGGGGGATGATTTTGGACCAACTTTTGGCCTTAGAAAAAACCTCTGCTGAAAAAATTCTTAAAAATGCTTGGCACATGGTGGAGGACACAACTTAATTACATTTCCCCTGGCATACACTTTTGATGAAATCTGTATGTTTTAGTCCAAATGTTAAGAGTATGCTTTAATGAGTTGCACCTTAATATGGCAATATGACTCAAAGGTCCTACTCTGTTTTGTCAACTCAGAAATGCTAAAGTCTCTCATCTTTCTTTGTCTTGGTACAGAGACATCAAGTGTGCAAATTTATTGGTGGACACTAATGGTTTGGTGAAACTTGCTGATTTTGGTCTTGCGAAGGTGCTATATCTTATTTACCCTTCTTCTTTCTCCTTTTACATCGAGACTTTTCAATAGCATATGAAATGGTCTGGCTTTGTGCCTTTGTGCCTTACATTTTGTGATTGATTTATTGTGCAGGCCACGAAGTTGAATGATGTCAAATCTTGCAAGGGGACTGTATTCTGGATGGCTCCTGAGGTTTGAAACCTAAACTTACGTATTGAACAATTCTCATTGACTGTTTTGGAGTTTGATTTAAATTGTTGAGATAGTATAGATTCTTTGTTTACATTCGACTTGAGTCAGCTTCCCGTTGTTCTTGCGAAGATGAGGACGGTGACACTTATACTAGTTGATTTTTTCAATTGTGTACAGTACTTGTGCTTTTTTGTAAAAGTTAATACTAAGTCCCATGTTGCAGTTGTTTTTTTTTTATAAATCTCTGCTGTAATTAAATAACAATTCCTCTATTCTAGTTTTACCATTTTGGCACTTGACAAAGATGCATGTAAAACTTATTTTTTTTTTCATTTAATTATTTTTCAAACGACCAAGATTTTCAAACTTGTGGGCATCAGATTTTGCCTTAAGTGAGATGCCTACTGTGCTCCAGCTTAAAGAGCAGTAAACTACTATTTGGTCATCCATACCTTGCTGCTTAATTTAACATATCCATGTCCTTTGTAGTTTTAATTTATTCTCTCTCTCTCTCTCACTTCTTTTTTAGACCAATGAAGAAGGGCATAGTAATGAAACGTTTCTGGTGCTACAATCTAATAATAGCAAACTACATGGTGCAGGTTGTTAGGAGCCAGGGGGGATATGGTCTTCCAGCAGATATATGGAGCCTTGGATGCACTGTGTTGGAGATGTTAACTAGACGTTTTCCATATGCCGAGTTTGAATGTGTAAGTAAAAGCAGCTCAGTAATCGAAGCTTAAATAATTTGAGATCTCTCCTTTAAGATTTGTCCTCTTTTTATGCAAGGATGTTTTAGTTAGCTTTTGATGTTTTCTTGCATTTATGATCTTCCGTCATCAGTTGTATTTTTAATTTTGGGATATGGGATGGAGAAGTTATCTATGAACTGCATTTATAGTATCTTAAATGGCACCAAACAATTTATCTTCATGTTGACGTAACAAAATGTCTCTTCATTGGGAGTATGCCCTTAGTATACCTTGCTTTGTTTTTCATCATTGATTAAACCTGGATAAGATTATAAAGATAATGCTTACGATCTTTTTGATTTTCTATCTCTAGAGTATATATCAGGTATAATTGCATGAAAAAGAGATGGCTAATTTGCATGAAGGGAATATCTATTGGATACCTGATTTAACATTGCTAGAAACCTAGAACCCACAAAATCAGCCTTTTAGAACTGCTGATCTATTTTATTAATATGTATCTCATAAAATGCGGTACATGGATTAATTTATACATAGGATTCAGTTACTGAATGCATATATTTTCTTAAAAGTAACCAATCAAATGAAGTTTGTTGGGTGGATATCCCGCTCCTAACTAGATATGGTGTCGTTCGAGCTTAACGGTTGTTCTTTGATACTGCAGATGCAGGCATTATTTAGGATAGGAAGGGGGGAGAGACCACATATTCCTGGTTCTCTTTCCAGCGATGCACAAGATTTCATACTTAAATGTCTACAAGTTGACCCAAGTTTGCGGTTAACAGCTGCTCAGCTCCTGGATCATCCTTTTGTGAAGCGACCACTGCCGGCTTTGGGCTTTGCATCTCCTTATCATTTTAACAGGCATATTTGAGCTTGGTTTGAGAGTTCAGGTAAACAATGAACCTAGAAAAATAGCTTATAAGTTATATGTTATATCTATCTTTTCCTATTGTCTTATTGTTATGGAAATACATACTTCATGCCTTTCCCTAATGCTCCTTTTCCTTTTCTTCCCCAGCACAACTTCCATATCTTATCTGCCCATCCCCGACTAAAATGCCTAAGGGGGGAGGGGGCAGGGAAAGATGAAGTAAGGAAGTGTGAATGAAAAGCTTCCCCCGCCCCGCAAAATGTGTGTTGCACCTTATTTTGGATGGGGATTCTTCGTCGTGTCAGAGTTCTATCCCGGTGCAGCAGGTGTTCGACGTTGAAATCGTGTGTTTGGTGACTAAATCTGCAGCATTGTATCATATAGTTTGAATGGGGGAGTTGGAGTTTCTACAAATGAGGTTTGATGTGAATATCACTTAATTTATCTTTTTTTCTACTTCTTTGATAGTGGTATTGAGATTTTCAATTTATTTCGGCAGGGGTTATTATAGGGCAAACCCCGATAGTTAACTGTAGTTTGTATATATGTTCCTGATATTAATTGTAAAAACAAGGTGTGGAATTATTATGTAATGAATTCATTAATTATGAATTTTGATGGCATCAATGTTTGATACATACATATATATATATATATAATATTGCACGGTTTAAAATTGTTTGTGAATTTTGGAGAGTTGAGAAATATGGAATGAGGAGATTTGGTTTTGGGAAAAGAAAAAAAAAGTCGAGTGAGTTCGAAAAAGTGGTTCGAAAATGAAATTTCGAACTCACTGTGTTTGTTCGAAATTCAATTTTCGAACATGCAAGATTTTTAAAATATAGTCTAGTTCGAAAATGAATTTTCGAGCAAGCATGATGTGTTTGAAAATCTATTTTCGAACATATTCCATAAATTTTTGTTTAAGTGCCATTCAAAAACAGGATTTCGACACGAATTCAAACGAAACGCGAACTTTTTTTTAATTAGTAAGGATTTTTAGGTAAACTTATAACTAATGAAAAAATGAAAAATAAAATGAAAGCCCTTATCTTGAATTTCAAACGATTTTGTATCCATTTTCAGTTGAACGAAATACGTATCCTAGCTTATAAATGCTTGTGAATATGCCATTCAAATTCTTTCATGTGGCCCAATTTAATGGTTGAAAATATACAAATTCATTTATAGTCATGATATTTGGTGACAAAAATCTAACAAATCATGTATAATATATTTATTTCATTCCGAAGTTATGTTTAATCCAGAAATAAGACAACAATCCTCTGAATTAACGTTTTCGAGCCCTAAAGCGGGATGAGAGAAGATCGGAGGATTAATTTCGATCAAGAACTCATTGAATTTAATACATGAATTTCATTAGCACGTGCAACTACACAAGTTCTTATTTTTCAGATAATCTCAAAATTAAAAATGTATATTTTATTCAAAAATTTTCTATTTTACACCATATTTAAAAAAACTGTAATAAAGATACAAAGACAATTGTAGTTAACAAAAAATTAATATTATATATAATATTTTTATTGATTTTTATATATTTATTTAGTTTTGGAATCATATCAAATCCAAAATTAAATAAAATATTTAAATAATAAAGATATGATTATATGATAAACATCAAAAGTCTTTGACAACAAGTAAATATCTTTCAAAAGATATAGATCAATATCTCACATAAACCCTATATTTCTCTCCCTACAACTATAAATAGGGACCTCCATATCAGTTGAAGATCACACCAGAAGTTATTTGAAGAGTTCAAAAATTTGAGAAGAAATTCCATAAGTGAAATTCTCTCAAATATTCAAGGCGTTCTTCACCAAATTCATTCCGAAGACGGCGTTTGATCCATAAGCAAGACAGTCAAAGACGTTTTTCATCAAATTCAACCCAAAGTTGGCGTTTGATCCGGAAACAAGACGTCGGCCCAAGTCAAAAAAGATCGAGGACACAAATCGTCCCCGAAAACTTCAAAGACCGTCTGAAGATCAAGTTCAAAGACCGTTTGAAGATCAAGTTCAGACAACAAGTCCGAGAAAATCAAAGAGACAAATTTACTCTGAAGATTTTAAAGATCAAGTTCAGACAACAAGTCCGAGAAAATCAAAGAGACAAATTTACTCTGAAGATTTCAAATACCGTTTGAAGATTAAGTTTTGAAGAGAAGAATCAAAGAAAAATAGAGATTGGATATATTTTGATTCAAAGATAATCTGAATTGTACACTATTTTGTGTTTTACTAAATTAAATACAAGAATTTGTGTTACAACAATACATAAAATTATTTACACTAAGAAATTTGCTCTTTGCACCATAAATTAAAAAAAATAAAAATACAATAATTTTAAAATTACTTAAATAACATTTAAGTTTTCAAAAGTCAATTACGTTTGAAAACCTAATACTATTTCGAAAATTAGTTTTCGAACTTGGGTTAGATTTTTCAGAATGAAGAATAAATAAATCATATTACGTGGTCGTGGTGTGAATAGTAAAATATAAAATTTGAAAAAATGAGTGAAAAATTTACAGTGGAAATAGAAACACATGAGCCATATGAAAATGGTGATAAAGTCATAAATAAAACTAATAATAATAAAAAAGTAACACCCAATGCCATAAATGGAAAATTTTACAAAAGTGCACTTAAAGTCCCAATATTTAGAATACGACCCCCCAAGAATCCCGTAATATCCCAATAATATACCACGATGATGATGATCGCGTATCAGCTGAAAAAGGCAAACGTGGGCAATCGTGTGTGTGAAGGTGAGAGAGCGAGGGAGAGGGAGAGGGAAGAGAGAGAAAGTTTAGATAGAGAAAGTTCCGATCTTCTCTCGCAACCCTAAGAAAGAGCCCATCAAATTTTTACCACCGTAATTATTCAGTATAAAAACCAGAAGCAACCCATTTCTCTCAATCTTCACCCTATAACCGCGCGCATCCATTTCGACTCTTGTTATTTCTTCATTTATAGGTAACCCTCCCTCTCCAATTTCTTGAAAATTTTATCTTGATCTGCTTTGATGAATCCGGACATGTACGATTCCGAAATGAATGTTTAATTTGGATGTGTATGTGTGTGTGTGTGTGTGTGTTTGTGAGCCTCGATTTTTCCTTCGCTCTTCGAATTTTGATGGGTTTTTTTTGTATAGCTTGATTCTGCGAGGTAGTTACTATTTTTTTTTAATAGTTATTGCATCAATTCTGGTTTCTGATTATATTCAATATATGTTAGTTTTGGTGTGTGCTGTGATTGAGTGTTCACTAGAAGTTTTCATTTTTTTTAAAAATTGAAATATTCAAGATTATATAGGAAATTTGCCATGAGCAACTGTGTGTGTATGTGTGTGTGTTTGTTGGAATTCAGTGTCACTACAAGTTTTAATTTTTAAAAAATATTCAAGATGATGTAGGTAGGAAATTTTCCATGAGAAACTGTGTTTTTTTTTTCTTCTTCTGATTGATAATGGCCAAATGTAAAATCTTTTAGCTCATGGTTTTACTAGCATTATATAACAGATCATTTTTGCCTCATTCGAGTCCTGCTGTTTTTCTGATTGAGGGTGTTCAATTATATCGAAGGTTGGATTGATAATGGCCAAATCGAAGAAGCTGGAACGAAAATCGGACTCCCCGCACCATTTACTTAGCCTGCGTAAGCTATCATCTAGGTGCACGAAGATGTGTGGAGATTTCCACAATGAGAAGAAAGCATCAGAAAAGAAAGAATGGGAAGATGCAGAATGCTCAGTCTGTTTGGAGTTTCCTCACAATGCTGTTCTCTTGCTCTGTTCCTCCTTCGATAAGGGCTGTCGTCCTTACATGTGCTCTACTAGCCAACGATACTCTAACTGTCTGGACCAGTTCACGAAGGTTACCACAAACCGGAGCTCAAAATCATGGCAACTGTCGGCCGACTCTCAAGTATCTGGGATTTCTTGCCCCCTTTGCCGGGGCCAGGTGAAAGGTTGGACTGTGGTGGAAGCTGCACGCAGATATCTTAATGAAAAGAAGCGAGCGTGTGTGCAGGAGGGCTGCTCGTTTGTCGGGCACTACAAAGAGCTCAGGAAACATGTTAAGTCAGAGCACCCTCTGGCTCGCCCCCGTGATGTAGACCCTCTGCATGCTGAGAAGTGGAAAAAGCTCGAGAATGAGAGAGACCTCAGTGATGTGCTCAGCACAATCAGGTCTACCATGCCTGGGGTGATTGTTGTTGGCGATTATGTGATAGAGAGGAACCGTCACAGGGTTTCTAGGAATTATGATGATGATGATGATGACTACGACTCTGATGATTATGATGACTCTGATGATGATATGGACGATTTTATATTTGGAGGCCGAGCACGTGCTGATACTCGAGCTGCAGTTCCTCCACGTGGACATCCCTCGAGCTTAAGAGGACCTACACCTCCAGGTCAACGGGTGAGCTTATTAGTATCACGTAGGACGGGGAGGCTTAGACGGGCACAAGGCAGGTAATGTGGTTGGTGTTTTCGTTGCAATGGTACATGGAAAAATTTATGTTTCTTGTTGCATTTCAATGTAATTCTAATGACTTGTTGATTGTTGGTTTTTGCTAATTTGTAGGTGATACTAGTAGTTCCTTTTCATTGAACATGATCCCTAAATTTAAAAAGTGAAAAAAAAAGCATGTTCTTGAAATAGTTCATCGTTTATGATGTAGATGATTCTCTTTTGATTAATTTGTTACATTCTCTATTTGCTAAATAATGTATGAATGGTTTTGGTTTGTATAGTTCTGCATTAAACTTCTGAATCATTCAAGGATGTTTGACTTGATTTCCAATTTTAATTTTCAGTTTCCGGTGTTTCCAATTCAATTTACGAGATGTATTGGTTTTTGAAAAAAATGTAATATTACCTCAGTCTCATTTAAACGCCATTTTGAATGAATGTACATAAATTAATAAATTAAGTAAATTACCTAATGCACTTTTGTGTGAATATATTAAACAAGTTAAATATAAATATTTAAATGCGGCAAATGTAGACCTGTAAAAACGGACTAGCGGGGCGGGCCGTGGGCTCGAAAAGTCCGCCTTTTGGCAGGGGGTAAGCCCGCCTGAGGTGGCGGGCCCCTACGCTCCCCCGCCTAGATCTGCTGGTTAGCGGGCCGGGCCGCGGGCTTTTCACTTTTTTTTTTAATTTTTTTTTGTCTTTTAATTTTAATATTTTAAAATTTATATATTATAAGCTATGTAAACTGTCTTTTAATTTTGATATTTCAAAATTTATATATTATAAGCTATGTAAACAACAAAATTAAAAAATGAATATCCAATTACAAAATTAAATTACGAGTGTATAATCTCACTAATAGGATTAAAGCACTATGAATTCATTCACTTATTTGAAGCATCTGAACAACCTCAAGCACCCGAGGACAATATTAAAAAATCCTAACTTTGTCAATATCAAACCCAAATTGTTGTCATCATATGTGGTTGTGGTGTTCAAGCAATTTAGCTTTGTCAAAAACCAAGGAACTCGTCAACTATGACAAACACACACTACAGAAGAAGAAGAAGAAGAAGATTTCCAAACACAATTTATTCACAGACGAGGTTCTTGGATCGGGTTTGATTTCCCAAATACACACAATAAAGACGAAGCGAAAGAACTATAACAGAATAAGAGCCAACAAATAAACTCAATAACGAATTAACGATGGGACAGAGATAGGTGCTGATGGCAAATCGGTGTGGAAGAGTTGATGCCTTGGTATGAGAGGAGGAGGAAGATGAACAGCAACGAGAACTGCTGCTGCTGCTTTGCTGCGAATCGGCGTCGAAGAGCTCCTGCCTTGCTGTGAAGAGACGAGAAGTTGGCAGACGGATGAAAGAGGCGAGAGGGAAATGAAGACGAGCGGCGCTCAGGAAACTTTCATTTAGATAATTAGATTAGGTAATATGATATTCATCTTATATTTTAATTATTAATTATTAAAAAAAATTATATATGGACAGGTAGCCCGCCCCGCCACGGGCTTTACCCGCCAAAGCCCGCCCCGCCACGGGCTTTACCCGCCAAAGCCCGCCCCTCCGCGGGCTTACCCGCTTGGGCCCGCCAGACAAACGGGTCTCAAAATTAAAGCCCTCCCCTCTTAAAAACATGGCGAGGATGGGCTTACCCGACGGGCCTAGCCCGTTTTGACGGGTCTAGGCAAATGTGAGAAAAATGTGAATTTTCTGTCTTGAATTTGTAGAATGAATTTTTTTTTAAACAAAATTAAAATGTTAGAATGATACTTATTTAAAAGCGGAGTGAGTAGTTTTGTTGTGATGAATGCTTTAATATTTAGAGTACTGTGTTGGGGGGTTGATATATATGTAAGTGATGGTTCATTATATATGATTGAAATGATTGAATAGATGATATAGGGTTATATATGATTGAAATGATTGAACAGATGATATAGGGTTATAAAAAGTGAATACTGAAATAGAAAATGAGTAAATAAACGTGTTTTCAACGTTTTGAATAGTAAAATGTTGAAAATTTTCAACAAATGAGCACTTCACCTTTCTGCATATCCTAAACGGCTAAACGCAATTTCTTTACTATTTTCAAATCTTCCACACTATTTTTTTTAATAAAATACTTAAATCATTTAAAAATTAATCAAATCTAACATGCTGAATATTTGGACATTCTTTTTTACAAAATATGGCATGACATCTTCACTCAAATTTTTTGCTACCTTTTAAAATCTAATTTTGACCAAAAAAATACATACGACAGCAAAAAATTTGAGTAAAGATGTCATGCCATATTTTGTAAAAAAGAATGTCCAAATATTCAGCATATTAAATTTGATTAATTTTTAAATGATTTTTATGTAGTTAAGGTATTTAATTGACAAAGTGTTAGTTTGAGATAGAATTTAAAAAGTGATAACAATATGAAGATATTGAGATATAAATGATAGTTACTCGATTTTCAATAATTTTTTAGATCAGTAAAAGAGATGGATCAGATCCCCTGTGCCCGTTCCTGCTCCATTTGGTGTGCCATAATGTAGCATCCCAAAAATTTAATAATAGGCCCAACTCTATTTTAATTATGATTTCATGGCCCAAATGAATAAATTTAGGCATTTTAATATTGAGGCTCAATTCATGGACTTTTTAGCCCATTTATGTTTTTAATTATTTTCGATACCTATCGTTATCGAAACGAGACGATCGAATATTGTAGATGATAGTACTCGTCGATACGAATCCATAGAACTTGATTTCACCTAAGTGGAACTTCATTTAACCAAGTTATGATTTAATTAAATTTTTAGGTTAAGTTAGAGATCCTTTTAACACTTAGCTAGGTCGTTTTTGGAAGATCCATTTTGAGGTCAGCCCCCACCCCCTCTCTTTTCTCTCCCTCTCGCCTCCCCTCCTCCCCGCCGCCAGCGCCGCCGTCATCGTCGCCGGAGCCGCCGGTCGGAAAAATTTCCGGCAACTTTTTTTAAGCATGCAATTACATTTTTGGATTCCTCTCCTTCTCCTCTTTTTTATTCTTCAATTATTTTTAAGATATTTTGAAGTTTAGGCTTCCAATTTTCGGATCTAAGAATGGGTTAATCCCCAGCCTATCAATACTTCATTTCTTTCTTTATATTTGAACTTTATTTTCGGTTTTGGTATATATATTGTGATTTAAGGGCTGTTTTGGATGAATGATTTAAAAAAATATATTCGTAATTTTATTTATGGTGTTCTTGGTGTTTTGGGCATTTTAGAAGCTAAATGATGGATTAATGAAATAGACAAGAAATGGAAAAAATTGGAATATGTTGTGTATGTGTGTGCCGTGAGTTGTGCATGTGTGTGTGTGTTGATTTTTCAGCTTGTGTGTGCGCGTGTGCGCGTGTGTTTGGGTGCGTTTATGTGTGTGTTTATTTATATATTTTATTTTATTTTTTTCTTAGATCTATGAAACTATTTAATAAAGAGTATAGGTTAATATTTCCATAAGGTTTGTGTAGTTCAATGGTTGATGTTTAATTTAATACCCTAAGGTCTAAGGTTCAAATCTTCTTGCATGCATTTTTAAATCTCTTTTATTGTAATTAATGATTTCTGTTTCAAAATTAATTAATTAAAATCATGTGTTAAATTTTGAAAATCATATCTAGCTTAATGGATATGTTAGATTTATTAAATTAAAGGGTAAGGGTTTGAATCTTATTAATACAGTTTTATTTCATTCTAATCATTTTTATCTAAGATGATTTTAAACCTTATATAATTAATAACATGATTTAATTCTTGAAAATAGCATATGGTTTAGTGGTTAGTGTCAAATTAATATTTATGAGGTTAAGGGTTCGAATCCTATTGAAGTAATTTTATTCATTTTTAATCTTTTTATCATAAAAGCTTTCTGGACTATATATATAATTAATTATGGATGATTAATTTCGAAAATAGGGTTTAGCCTAATGGTTAAGTGTTCTGTTTGTGTTTACGGGGTCCAGAGTTCAAAATCATTTGATGCAGTTTTAAATCAAGGGCTCGGGTACAACTTAAAGCTAGGATTACCCGTTTAATCTTTAGGCGTCGTCTTTTCGCGACTTTATTCTATAGATGTACCTTATACCCTTATTTACATTATAGAATAGGTTAATTACCCTAATAAGCTTCTAAGACATAGCCTTTATTCTATAGATGTACCTTATACCCTTATTTACATTATAGAATATGTTAATTACCCTAATAAGCTTCTAAGACATAGCATTTATGTGTAGGTCTTAACCCGAGGCAGCAGGCTTAGCACGTGCAAGTTGAGATTAAAATGACAACTACATTTTGCTAGAAGGTGGGCTTACTTACCAAAACTCTTTCGAAAATGTATTTAAACTTTCGTCCAATGTGGAAAAAATGAATTATGATTTATGTTATGTTGCTCATTGTGGATTTGATACGACTCATATGAGGATTTCCGAATATGCTATAGATGATATGTGATCACATTAGAGTCGGTCTCCACTATATTTAATGAGTGTATGAATTATGACGTCAAATGTGAAATTGTTATTATGATTATTGTTATCCTTAATGCAAAATATGGGACAAATGTATGAGTATGTCCACAGAGTGTTTTCTGGCACTCAGCCCCATTATTTAAAATATTTTTCAGGTAATTGATGATGGCAGGTGGCGGATATGGACCAATGGGGACTCTTTTGTTTTATAGTTGACCGTCTTTTGAATTTATTATTTATGGTCAAACTATTATATGATTCATATGCTTCCGTTGTATATTTTGTTGATGTCAATTGAATTGCTCTTAAATTCTATGCTTCCGCAGAACCTTGACTTTTGCCACGTGTACGCCTGTGAGCGTTTCGGGTCATGTTATGTTTCATGAATTGACTATTATTATTTTGATGTAGTTGACCAGTCAGTTTTCTTAAGGTCTATTTCTATTGGTTCTTGACTAGTCAAATATATTGATTCTTGGTGTTTGACTAGTAAACGTAAGCTTCTTTGATATAGCAAATCTCAAATTGATTACTCTATTTGGAAATTTTTCTATGGGATCTTCTTCTTTCGTGTGTGTTCAGTTAGCACCTTGACCCCTCCGGGTTTGGGGTGTTACACATGACCATATATATTTTTTTAATTTTTTTAATATATCCTAATTGAGGGATGATGAACTATAAATAAAAAATTTAAATTAAATTAATTCATAATAAATTAAAAATTAAAAAATGATTTTTGTTTACGAAGCAAAAACTTGGCATAGGAAATGCCACAGGGAATGTATCAGATGATTGGTGTGCAAAATTGATTATATTTTTTCACTTTTTTTTTTTTTTGGGAGTGCATCTAGTTCATACATTTTGATGAAATATCAAATATATGGGTACAGCCTTGATAAATAATTTGGGCCTGATGAAATGGGCTTAATGTGTGGGCTTCAATTAAAGCACAGCTAAATATTCATTAGGCTCAATTAATTCTTTTTTCACAGCCTATGTAAGAATCTGTCTATTAATTGACACAAATCGTTAATCTATTTATCAGAATTTTTTTACATTAAATTCGAAAACCCTTTTTTAAATAATAAGTAGAGGATATGGTGATTAGATATGGAGAATATTTGAATCCCTAACCTCGTTTGATTAGATGATTTTAAAGTTTTAATAGACGCTAATATTTTTTTTTCCTTCATAGAAGAAATGTAGAATACCAAAAAAAAAAAAAAAACATATGTAAGTAAATATTTGCGTATTTCGTGTTTTGTAAATTTATTCCATATAAATGTTTATTGGGATATTTTGTTTATTTGGTTTACACAAAAAAGAAAATATTCGAAGGTCTCGGTGCCAGGTCAAAATCATAAATAAATAAATAAAAAAGTAGTTTTTTTTATTAATTTATCGAATATTAATTTCTAAGTGATCTTGTACTCATATGTCCTGTTTATAATCTCTGAGCTGTGCTAACCGTTGACAAACAATTATAGTACATTAGTACTGCCAAAACTCCTACTTAGATTAATTTTATTTTAATCTTATTCTAATCTCATTTATACATATTAGTATATACATGCATTTAATGTGTAAATTAAGAATAAATCTCAACCATCCAATAAGATAATTTAATGGATTGAAAAAAGATGAAAATTTTGTAAATTGTTTTCGAAAATTTTGTAATTCAATATTCATGATGCTATTCAATTTTTGGCAAAATTTCTCTACACTAGTTGTATATAGTGTTATATCAGACAGTTAACGCGCGTTGACTCGGTCAACTCGCAGAAAATAATAGTGGTGACAGGTGATACTTTTTAATATACATGTGATACCTTTTGAATTTTGAGTGATACTTTATAGTGTTACGATTGATACTGATTTTGATGAGGTCTTTTTTATTTTTCTGGACAATACTTTTTAAGAATACATGTGATATTTTTGGGATTTTGAGTGATACTTTTAAATATTACAGATTTACAGTTGATACTGATTTTTTACATTCACCAGTCAACGTATTGATCCAGTGTCTGATAGTGCACCGAGTGTGCACAAGTCCAACTCTTAATTTTTTGACAATTGAAAAATGACGGTTACAATTTTGTAATATATGTTAGAAAGTACAATGTTAAAATTCAGCATGAATATGCATGCTCGAATTCAACACACGTATGGTAAAATCATAATATAAGTATATCTCTTAGGAAAAAAGAAAAGAAAAATATTATTCTTCCATCTAATTAATTTAAACGGTCTAGACTGATCCATAATTTATACATTAAAATAGTGTTTACATTTGATCTCTTCCATGTACATATATCACAATTATAGTGTGATGCAAAAACTCGAAATCATGCAGAAAAACAATAGCATAATTAAATTAAAGCAAGATTCTTCATAGAGAAAAAAAAATCAAGAATTTTTGTCTACCATTCTTTCTAAAGCTTATTGGTGGGTTACTGTTCTCTCTCTACCCTTGTTGGTGGGCTTAATAATACTCGTTAATTAATTAATCAAAATAATTAAATTTAAAAATTGAAAAAGCAAAGTAATAGGACACAGCTAGCTATTTAAAATTGATTAGCTATGACATAATTTTTTTGGGGGGAATCTGGTCAAATATTCCTACTGCATCTTTTGAATTTTTATTTTTTAATTTGAGAAATGTGACGAATTTAGATTCATTGATCAATCTTGAAAGATCAATGTCGTAAAATCTTTGTTGATACGAATGAGTTGGGAAAAAGGGCTTTTTTCCATGTGAACTTGATTCCTAGGTTTTCATCCAAACACAAAAAACACACAATTTGTTGGAGGAATAAAATCCCTTTTTGAATCTTTGATGGAATATTGATTTTTATCAATTATCAATTATCATCATTACTCCACCCGAATTTTCATAGCTTTTCTTTTCCGTGGTTCTTTATTGGCAATACTTTTTAGGGGATGTTTTGTTTTATTTCCGACTTCAATTTTCAACTTTCAATATTTGCAGTTTAATTTTTGAGGTGTGTTGATTTTTGAAAAAATGTAATGATTTTGTTATGATGAATGATTTATCGTTTAGAGTTATAGGTTTGAGAAATGGAAATATGTTTGTTTGATTTTTTTTTTTTTATTTAAATGAAAAGATAAATATTAGTGTGTTTATGATTGATTGATGAATATTAAGTGACGAGTCTGTAATGATAAATATATAACTGAATAGAAGATATATGATTGGACAAAGTGAAAATTAAAATTGAAAATGAGGAAAATAAACATGTTTTTGGTGTTTTGAATAGTAAAAAATTGGGATTTTTCATTTAGAAATGAAAACAAACAAGCCCTTAGATTTTCTTACACTTTTTTTTTATGTCGAGGGTAATCCGCAGTCGCTACCAAGGTGCGAATTGGGTAAATCCCATCACTATATAATAGCATGTAAACCACACTTGACAGGTCAGGTATAAGACGCTCACACCTAGTGATGTTGGCGGTGGGGTCGTCGTCTTAAAATCCATACTTTCGAATAGAATTATTGGAAAAGGGTGGAATATTTTAGGAGCAAAGACGACTAAGTATTTCTATCATGAACTTCAATGAGAGAATTAAAAAAAAAGAGATAAAATTTGAACTTTGATCTTGCATTTTATAAAAGACGATGTAAAGTTTGAATAAGCTAAGTGATTGAACAAACGATAAAAATACATTATTTGGTTAGTGAACTTCATAATTCTCTTGACTTGTTTAGTGTGATTTTTATGCATGAAGAAATTGAACGTGTTTGAAACTAGCCTTTTTATTTCATATGTATTATGTTATTTTCAATAATATTTTAGATTTTTGGTACGATGATTGTAGCGATATTAATTATTAATTATAAGTTGAGACATAGTAACTTAAGTGGTGTGTGAAGAGACAACAAGAGAGAAAGACCGTAAAAGTCAATTAACTTTTGTGAAAATTGCAACCGGATAAAATTCCCTAATGCACATTTGATATTATATTTTCTATTGTATACTCGGTTTTTTATTTTAATTTTTAAGGTGTATTATATTTTTTTAATATTTAATTTATAATTTTTAAGTTATTAATCAATTATTTAAAAAATTAAATACTAAAAAATTATAATAAATCCTCAATGGATAGGGTGAGCCCTAAATAACAAGTGCAAAATTAAACTAAAGTACAATTAATTGAAATTAAAAAAAATCAAACATGCAATAGAGAATGTAACACAAAAGATGCAATAAACGATTTTGTATATGCAACACTGTAATGATAATTAAGATGACATAAATAACAACGAATTCTCTCTATGTCTTGTAAACGTAGTCTATTATTATTATTATTATTATTATTATTATTATTACACTTTGCTTTTCTTGTTAGATATATTGGGAAATTCATTTCGTAATTAAGTTCGTTGGAATGAATTGAATAAGGGTAAATAATATAGGAAATTTTAAAATTGCTTTTCAATTATATTAAATTAAATATGATTGGTTAACCTATGTAGATTTTGTGGAAGGAGTAGAAAATAAACATTTGGATTCATCATCAAGAGAGAGATAGAATCCCCCGCCCCCTCAAAAGTAATAATTAATTAATATTCAATTTGAGGCTTGATTTACTTTAACTACTAGTTTTTATTATTATTATTTTTAATGAAAAAGAGTTCCTCACACGTGGGGGGGTAAGAAAAGGATGGCCAATGAGAGTGTTGAGCCAAAGGCTAGCTGCCACACATTATAGTGGCTGGCTTGTGCTGTGCCTGTGTGTGTGCTTTAGAGAGAGAGAGAGAGAGAGAGAGAGAGAGAGAGAAAGGGACAAGATAAATGCCCAAATCAACGCAAAATATCTTCCCATGCATACTTTTCTTCATTTCTTTTCACCAAAATATACCAGGTCAGATTTTTTTCAACATTTTCTTTTAAATTATGAAATTTTCTTGTATTTTTTATTTTTTAATATTTAAGTTTTATTTTTTAATTAATAAATCATTATTATGATTGATTATTTTAAAATTAAAATTCATATTTTTTTTAAATTCATTTATTTGTTGATAAATATTGACTATCATTATTTATGTTATAATTGATTTTTATTCTATAATACATATTATTAAAATCATAATTTTGACAGTGAAACACAAAGGAGTGCAACATAAAATTTGAACCGAAAACGTACACCAACTTCACGCACACTCGTGACTTGCACATATGTATTATTTAACGAGCATTTTTTTTTCCATTGTTGTATTTATTCGATTTTATTTATGCTCCCTAAAGTAGTTTAGATTTATAAAAAGATCAAATGAAATATTGAACGAAAAAGACATAGAAGAAAATAGGAGATTTTTCATATTATCTACTTCTACGAATTTTCCGAATATGAATACCAATATAAATGTAGATTATGAATATACACACACATACATGTGTATGTGAAATGAAAAATATGTGTCACATCTGAAAATGTGAGGAGAGAATATTAATTGGTTTCAATCGTGTTGACAGAAAGAAAAGACTGAAATTTCCCCTCTCTCTCTCTCTCTCTCTCTCTCTCTCATATTCCTATGGATGCCATTCACTTTCACTACTCGACAAATTATTGTCCTTGTCTAGGATTGGGGGGAAGGACATAGTTTGGTTTTATATGAATCTACCTCCAAACTCCTAACTATTAATACATTATTAAATATACAAAACCAAATTAAAATTGTATACCATATTGTGTATTTTTATTTTAACACACGTATCTAGTGCAGGTTCATATAACTCTTTCTAGAAATTGATTAAGAAACTTTATAAAATCGTAATTACAAGGCATACTTGTATATATATATATAAAAAAAACTTCATGTTGTGTGCACCAATCTTTGTTTCTAGAAAAATCTAATTAGTTAATTATATCATTTTGTTAATTAGTTAGATGACAAATGTGTAATCTCTCATTCAAGTATTAAACATTAATGTATGAAACATTGAAACATAGGTAAATAAGGCAACATATATTTGTATATAGTTAGATCCAAATCCAATCATCCATTTACGCAACCGCTCATATTTATATTACATTTCAAATCGTTTAACATACATTGTAATTTGTAAACACTCCTAACCACGTAGTCACACGAGTAAAAAAAAACACAATGAGAAATAAAATAAAAATCATATGACGGATATATATACATGCCAGTCTCTCATAACAGAATAAATAAACAACATACGTACGTCAGTCACTAACAACAAATTATACACCGAATAACATACGTATACATGATTACACTGAGAGACGGAAAGGGAGGAGATCGAGAGTAAGAGATGGACAAAATAAATAAACACACACGTACGTCAGTCACTAGCAACAAATTATACATCGAATATCATACATATACGCGATCACACCGAGAGACATAAAGATAGGAGAGAGTGAGAGATGAACAAAATAAATAAACAACACACATACGTCAATCACTGGCAACAAATTATACATCGAATATCATACGTATACACGATCACACTGAGAGACAGAAAGGGAGGAGAGAGAAAGAGAGAGAAAGAAGCAAAATAATTAAACAACATACGTACTCACTAACAACAAATTATACATCGAATATCATACGTGCATGTATACACGATCACACCGAGAGATAGAGAGGAGGAGAGAGAGAGAGATGAGAGAGAATGGTGGCCAGATACCAAGGTGACTCCAAGATTCACCTAAGGGGCAATGTCTCCTTACCCTCATCGGCTTCAATTAGCCGCCCCCCGTTGAGAATTCTGCCCCTTTCTATTTTAGCTACTTACCTTCCAATTTCTATTCCACCCCTCTATCTATTTTCTTCTTACTTCTTACATTTTAATTGTTGGCTATTGGGATTCCCATGCGCCACATCTCAACACTAATTTTTATTTTGCCCCTCTCTCTATAATAACCTCAATACTACTATTAATTTTTACACTTTAATTTCCCAAATCTAAATTCACCCCCCCATGATTGTTAGTACCATCCAACCAAACCCCACCATTTTCCTTATTAATTAATTAGATTTTTCTATGGCATAATTTATGATTAGGCCCTTTAAATACACAAATTATAGAAGATAATGTCGGATGCCGAATTAATTATTCAATGATTCCTTTCATTAAAAAAATTATATTTAAATAACCCATTTTATGTTGTTTATATATCATAATTGCAAATAATAAATACTTCAATTTGCACGAATCTGAGTCATCGTTCGCACGAACTTGCATCATTATTTGCACGGGTTATATGTTTCAGATTGCACACATTTAGTGTATTTGTAAGTTTCTAATACGGTTAGAATTGAGAAATACCTTATAAAAAAGATGAATTTACCAATTTCGATACTATTTGTATACATAATATATATATATATATATAAACAAAATATGCAACCGCAAAATTTTCAACCAAAAGGAGAAAGCAAAACCAAATTGGCTTGTAATTAAATCCCACGTTTAAACTAAAGGCACATAAAGATTCTAGTTTGAAAAAATAAATAGACCTTACCTCTAAGTTTAGTTAGACACGGATTATTGCATTTGAAAAAAAAACCACAATCATTATAGCTTAGTCGTATTTATCACCCAAAATAAGGATGAGAGACTAGAGTTTGATTCTCAATATAGCTTATTTGTATTTATCACCCAAGATAATTATTATAAATATTATACTAAACTACCATTCACCATTTAATTAAGATTCTAGTTTGGAAAAATAAACACCTAGCCATGAAGTTTAGTTAGACACGGATTACTGCATTTGAAACAAAAAAACTGAAATCAAAACCACAATCAGTACAACTTAGTCGTATTTATCACCCAAGATAAGGATGCGAGATTAGGGTTTGATCCTCAATACCCCATCCCCAACTAAAAAAAAAGTAAAGATCCAAACCATCTGACATCTACAAGTCATTTTAAGTAAGATCAGGCATCACATATCCTCGATTAAGCAAGAGTATGACGTTTATTTATAATCATTTTATGACACTCGAGTGTGATATGTAATCTCAAAGATAATTATTAAAAATATTATACTAAATTACTCTTCACCGTTTAATTAAAACTCTATAACATAATACTCCCACAATATATGGTATATTAATTAACAATTATAACATAATACTCCAACAATGTGTGGTAACTAATTAAAGGACATTTAGGAATTGTAATTTTATGGATAATTTTAATATATTCTAACAAATAATAGATTATTAATAAATATATGTTGTAGATATTTTAATATATGTAATATATCTTATTTTCTAAAAATATAATTTGTTATTTAGTGAAAGATCTTTCTTGGGCGGGTCATCAAGTCCATATATTTATAGCGAGTGACCAATTTGTAAACGGTCGAGTAGATCCTTTAAGAGATATCACTCTATCATGATCTTTATTTCAATCAAACATATCAAATCTTATCTAATAACAAATCATAAATAATTAGATATAAATCAATTATTTTTTCCTAAAATGCAAATACAATTTAAATTATAATTTCGATTGCAATATTAAAAATAAAAATTAAAACTCAATTAACAACAAAGAGTGAAAGGTTCTTTTATATTAACGCTCACGCCCACTAAGCCGGATAACTACCCGATCACACGTATTTTGGGGAATCGAACTTATGACTTCACTCTAGATACTAGGCCAAAGGATAATTATTGTGTATATATAATTTTTTTAATGAAAGGGATCATTGAATAATTAATTGTGCACTCGACATTATCTTCTATAATTTGTGTATTTAAAGGGCCTAATCATAAATTATGCCATAGAAAAATCTAATTAATTAATAAAGAAAGAAAGCGGTGGGATTTGGTTGGATGGTACTAATTAGGGGGGTAAGGGGGTAAGGGGTGAATTTAGATTTGGGAAATTAAAGTGTAAAACTTAATAGTAGTATTGAGATTATTATAGAGTTTGGGCAAAATAAGAATTAGTGTTGATATATATATTTCAAATTAAAATTCATCTTTCTAAAATCGGGATTTGAATCATCGTCCATTTTGAATAACTCAATATGCTATTCCTAGAATGAGATACGTAGTCTTACGGTTTCAAAAAAAGGAAGATAAGTACTCTTACTAATAATATACAATATAATTAGAAAATTTGAATTATCAGCTTTAATATATATTTAAATATAAGTAATAAATCATGAACGCAAAATATATAAAATGGGATTTGAAAATGAAAAACATTTATATGTAGATGTCATACTCTCACTTAATCGAGGATGTGTGATGCGTAATAATACTTAAAATGGCGTGTAGATGTGTGACGGTTTGGATCCTTGACGTTTTTTTTTAGTTGAGGATGGGGGTGTTGAGGATCAAACCCTAGTCTCTCATCCTTATTTTGGGTGATAAATATGACTAAGCTATAATGATTGTGCTTTTGTTTTCTGTGGTTTTTTTTTTTTTCAAATTCAGTAATCCGTGTCTAACTAAACTTGGTGGCTCGATCTATTTATTTTTCTAAACTAGAATCTTTTGTGCCTTTGATTTGAACGCAAGATATAATTACAAGCCAATTTGGTTGAAAATTTTACGGTTGCATATTGTGTTTATATATATATTATGTATACGTAATATTATCGAAATTGGTAAACTCACCTTCTTTTTATCAATTCTAACCTTATTGAAACTTAGGAATAAATTAAATAGGTACAATCTAAAACTTGTAACCCGTGCGATTGATGACACAAATTCGTGCGAATGATGACACAAATTCGTGCGAATTTATAAATTCATCAAATGGATCATTTAAAAGTAATATATATATATATATATATATATATAAATCGGGAATTGAATCATAGTTTGTTATGAATAGCTCAATATTGTATTCTTAGAATAAGATATGCACTCTTACCCTTTAAAATAAAGATACATATACAATATAATTAGAAAATATTGATTATTAGCTTTAATATATATTTAACTGTAAGTGATAAATGATGAACGAAAAATATATAAAATGAGATTTGAAAATGAAAAGCATTTATATAATATAGAAACGAAATTTAGTTTTCATCTTATATATATTTTAAATTTCAAAACTCGATCATTATAATATTGTTGTATATTTAAAATAAAGCATCTTACTCTAATAATTTGTTAATATCGATATAATCGGCCATTTACTATTATCTATCCCCTAAAGATATACTACTAATTATTAATTAATCTTTATTGTACTATATTTATAAAATAAAAAATAAATTATGTTCGGTTTTTAGTATAATAACTGTTAATTGTTCGATCGCTTACTATTTCGTATGTTCACTGTTAATATTATGGTAAATTACATTTTGATATCTACATTTTGGGTTCTTTTTAAAAAATAGTTCACTTTTCAAAATTAATGAAACAATACACACTTTTTCAAAAATTTTAAAAATTTAACATTCAATCAATTTTACGACTTGAAAATCACACGTAATTGATTGTATTTTAAGATTTCTTGATTGAAGGATTTTTTTTTCACACGTGGTTGGAAAATAGAAATATAAAAATACAATCAATTACATAGAATTTCAGTTGAAAAATTCATCAAATATTAAATTCATTTATATATATTTTTTAAAATGAGTACTGTTTATTAGTTTTACCGTCGTATCTATTGTGTGCTCCTAGAGTTTTTTTTTTTTTTTTTTTTTTAATGTTTAGCCTAACATGTAGGAGATTAATTTAATTTAGTTTGCGAATGATGGAAAAAAGACACCTAGCTATTTGAAATATTCGTCATACCATCATGTTTAATTTGTTCATTTGACATTAATTTTCTAAAAAAAGAAGCTAAATTATTTATTTGATTTATAGGTCTATGGAATATTACCTTGATGTCTTTTCACTATGAAATATTACCTCAATTTTATTTACTCGGGCCTTCTATTTTTATTTTAGATAAGCCAATTAATTTCTCAATAAATAGTATTATGATTGTTATTTTGGCATTGTACTCTTTTATATGCATCACTATGTCTTTTTTTTTTTTGTGCATTACATATAACATACTAGTATATTATTATTATTGATATTATTCATTTAACGTTTTTCTTTCTTCTTTTCTCTTTTTGCAGCTTGTCGTCATATAATTCAGTATAAGGTTCAATTTGAAGATCCAATTCAAATGACCAATATCCAATTGGAGAAGTAGAGATGAATCATGGAATTGAATCATCGTCCGTTGTGAATAACTCAATATTATACTCCCAAATTAAGATACATACTCTTACGGTTTCAAAAAAGAAAAAAAAGGAAAAAACGTAAACAATATAATTAGAAAATATTGATTATTAGCTTGAATATATATTTAAATGTAAATAATAAATGATGAACGGAAAATATATAGAATGAGATTTGAAAATGAAAAACATTTATATAATATAGGAACAAAATTTATATTAAAAATCTACATAAAATTATAATTTCTAAAATGTCCTTTAATTAATTACCATAAATTGTTGGAGTATTATGTAGTACTGGTTAATTAATTACTATATCATATATTGTGGGAGTATTATGTTAATAGAGTTTTAATTAAATGGTGAGGGGTAGTTTAGTATAATATTTTTAATAATTATATTTGAGATTACATATCACACTTAGGTGTCATAAAATGGTTATAAGTAAATCTCATACTCTTGCTTAATCAAGGATGTGTGATGCGTAATCGTACTTAAAATGGTTTGTAGATGTTAGACAATTTTGATCCTTGACTTTTTTTTTTCTTAGTTGAGGATGGGAGTATTGAGGATCAAATCCTAATTTATCATCCTTATCTTGGATGATAAATACGACTAAGCTATAAGGTTTATGGTTTTTTTTTGTATTTTTTTTCAAATATAATGCAATAATCCGTGTCTAACTAAACTGGGTGGCTAGATCAATTTATTTTTTCAAACTAGAATCATTTTGTGCCTTTATTTTAAACGTGAGATATAATTACAAGCTAATTAATTTAGTTGAAAAATTCACGGTTGTACATTGCGTTTGTTTTTATTTTAAGTATACATAATATTATCGAAATTGGTAAACTTGTCTTCTTTTTATAAGGTATTTTTCAATTTTAACCTTATTGAAGCATATGAATAAATTAAATAGGTGCAATCTGAAACTTATAACCAGTGTGAACGATGACGCAAGTTCGTGCGAGCGATGACGCAAATTCGTGCAAATTGAAGTATTTATTATTTGCAGTTTTGATATATAAACATCATAAAATTAATTATTTAATTAAGTAATGTATATATATGTATATGTATATTAATTTCAAACTTCATTTAATCGGGCCTTTTTATTTTTATTTTAGAGAAGCCAATTAATTTCCTCTATAAATAAATAGTATTATGATTGTTATTTTGGCATTGTATTCTTTTTTTGCATCACTATGTCATTTTTTTTGCATTATATATAACATATATTGTTATTGCTTATATTATTCATTTAACGTTTTCCTTTTCCCTTTTTGCAGCTTGCCGTCATATAATGCAGTATAAGGTTCAATTTGAATACAGCTAGAGAAGCAAGATAAATCATGAATTCAAATTTTTTGTTTTAGGTTGAATATCTAAGGTTGAAAATGAGGTTAGGATCGATGGATCCGTGATGTAGCTTTTAAAATTGAGAAATATAAAAGTATCTGGAACACTTATTGGAACTTATGAATAAATTAAATAGGCACATTCTGAAACTTGTAACCGTGCGAACGATGATGCAAGTTCGTGCGAATGATGATGCAAATTCGTGCGAATTGAAGTATTTATTATTTACAGTTGGGGTATATAAATTATTTATTAATTTCAAATTTAAATTCAATTTCTAAAATCGAGAATTGAATCATCGTCCATTGTGAATAACTCAATATTGTATTCCTAGAATAAGATACATAACTCCGGTTTTAAACAAAAAGATACGTATATATACATTATAATTAGAAAATATTGATTATTAGCTTTAATATATATTTAAATGTAAGTAATAAATGATGAACGAAAAATATATAAAATGAGATTGAAAATGAAAAACATTTATATAATATAGAAATAAAATTTAGTTTTCATATTATATATATTTTAAATTTCAAAACTCGATCATTATAATTTTATTGTATATTTAAAATAAAACATCTTATTCTAATAATTTATTAATATCGATCTTGTGAATCGGTCATTTAATATTATCTATCCCCAAATGATTTACTACTAATTATTAATTAATCTTTCTTGTACTATATTTTTAAAATAAAAAAAATAATTTATGTTTAGTATAATTTTAGTATAATAACCGTTAATTGTTCGATTGCTTACTATTTTGTTTGTTCGGTGTTAATATTAGGGTAAATTACACTTTGATACATACATTTTGGATTATTTTATAAAAAAAATACCGTATTTTTTCAAAATTAACAAAACGGTACTAACTTTTTCAAAAAATTTGTAAATCAAATATTTGATCAATTTTACGATATTGTAAGTAACTGATTGTATTTTGACATTTTTTTATTGGAGGTTTTTTTTTCTCACGCGGTTGAGAAATATAAATATAAAAATATAATCAGTTACTTACATAGAATTTTCGGGCTAAAAAAATCAAATATTAGATTAATTTGTAATTTTTTTGAAACAATGGGTACCGTTTTGTTGATTTTGAAAAAGTGAGTTATTTTTGAAAAAATGCAAAAAAATGAATAAATCAAAACGTAATTTTCCCTTAATATTATAATATGATGGTAACAAATCATTAATTAAAACAAGATATTAATTTCTATATATGACACAACACTATAAATTATATTGCTTATATTTGGTAAATATGAAAATATAAGTAACATATTATTAAAACAACATTAAAAAGATATGTGCATATTATACTTCAATAAAATATATATATTTTTTCATGTGTATAGGATCGCTACTAGAGCGGCTCATACTTTTTAGCGCATCACGTCGCTCTTTTTTTTTTTTTGAGGTATTTCTCAATTCTTTTCTTATTGGAACTTAGGATTAAATTAAATAGGTGCAATCTGAAACTTGTAATCCTTTCTTTTACTGTTATTTACTCCCTCCATCCCATTATATAAGCTTGTTTTCTTTTTTAAGATGTCCCAATACATAGACTGGTTTCTTTATATATTTTGCTCATAATAATATTCGTATCGGGAGGCTAATATTGTTGCTCATAGCGTTTGCACAATTTGGTTCGTCTTGTAATGATTTGTGTATTTAGACTAAAGATTTTCCTCTTTGGTCGAGGGAATTAATTTCTTAATAGAACTTTGATCTCCTTTCAAAGTAAAAATAAAATTAAATAATATATACCTCTATTTTATGTTTACATTAAGCGTTAATTCGTTATCAAATAAATAAATATGAGCATATATATTATGAAGCTTACTTGTTTAATTATATTTTTCAATCATTTTTTTAATCCTAGTGAAAAAATTCAATCAGCTTATATGAATGGGACGAAGGGAGTATATTTTATGAGTCAATGTCGATAACATGTTATTACATATCAAACCCATTAGTTATATAATAATGAAATGAAATAGCAAAATTAAGTCGTAGAAAAAAGGTTTTGTGTGACAACGTTGTGGAGAAATACAGAAATAATGGTACACATCATTCTTTATTTTAGGGCGTATCTCATGGCACTATGATTTTCTCATTCCCGGCCATTTAAAAAATAACCATTTATTTTTTAAAGGAAATAATTAAAATATTTGAATTGAAGGGCCAAAGTAAAAAAGCATTACGGTTCCTCCAACTTTAAATAAATTAAAAGAGAGAGGCGGCTTTTTTTTTTTTTTTTTTCTGACTATCTTTTTTTTTTTTTGTGAGCTTCCCCCAACCATATATATAGACACACACACATACATGTATTATGTCGCTAAATCTTATAGAAGGTGATTGGTGTGATTTAAATGAACTCAAGAATAAAATGATAATTTTTATAATTAATATATTTACGGAATTTAAAAATAGAATGGAATGAAATCGTATTTTAATTTTTTATCTTATAAAATAATTATTTTATGCACTTTCAAGTTTCTTTATAATTAAATAAAGTAATTACTTAACATTATCAGCACATTTCATCCAAAAAAAACATGCTGTAATTTTTTTATTACATTTCTAATTAATTGTAATTTTTTTTAATATGTGATTTTTTCCTAATTTTATTTTAGCAAATATAATTGTAATATATTTATTTTATTGAAAAAAATTATTCTAAATTATTTAATTAATACATATATAATAATTTGTATACCTCAATATAAAAACCACTTCATGGAAAAATAGTTTATCATTTGAATATATTAAAGTATATCAAATACACAATTATTTTATATTTTTATTAGAATTTATTTATACATTACATTTATTTTGGTTCCATTACTTTTCTTCAATAAAATTTTAAAACTATCCAAATTTAATTCTAATATATATTTTTATTATTTAAATAAATAATTATTATGAAAATATTAATAATAAAAAATCCTTTAATCTGAATTCCAAATTATTTTTCTAAACATGATGAAATATTATTATAAGTTATGAAGATGTTTTTCTTACAACACAATCGCATCAACAAACACACTAATAAGCTCATTTATAAGCGCACGATCACTCATGATATAATAATAATATACGTAATTGAATATTGCAATAAACCAAGGATCCCATTGTGCTTAGACCATCGAAAGTGCAACCACCTTTATGAAGAAAAATTAAACAATATGATTACACTTTTTTTACTATTAATTTAATTTAATTTAATTTAATGGGGGTGGGCCAAGAGAGAAATGCACACGAGATCATCTATGTCATTCTGATATTTTCCGAGCTCAATTTTTTTTAATTTGTTATGATTTAATTTAATTTAAATTTTTTATTTAGGGTTCATCGTTCTCCAATTAAAATATATTAAAAAAATTATGCCACACGAATTTTGCACGGAAGGGCACGAGGGATCTGATCTGATAGAAATGTTACAATCTGGGGAGAAGTCTCATCTGGACCGGATTTATGCCGCAAAATTTAGCTGGGTTTTTTATTAACCGCGGCGGCACGAAGTTTCTATAAATGATTTAAATTATTAGATAATTGTTTTTGTATATTTTAATATGATGTACACGTGTCGACTTAATAGAATATTATCTCCAATAAAATTTCCCCATTTGGGGTAAATAGTTTAGGGGAAAAATGATGGGGAATAGTAAACAAATGCCCCCTTTTGGCAAATTGCCCAAATGTAGTAATAATATTATAAGTGTAAGTGGGTTCTACGTGTTGTAAATAATTTATTTAGATACAAATTAATTTGTGTAGAAGTCTCGTGTATTCAAAGCTATAGCTGGTATTTTGACTTTGAGCGAATGTGAAATTACAAGTTTTATAAAATCAAATCGTGAAAAAGTTGAACACCTAGTTTGAAAAAAATTAATTCTTGGAAACATAATACTCCTTCAATTATAAATTAATTGTCGTTTTAATTTATTTTAAGGAATTAAGATGTAATAATTATGACAAATGTATTCATCTTTAATTTTTCCACCCCGTATCAATTCATATTAATATATATTTTTCTAATCTCTCTCTCTCTCTCTCTCTCTCTCTGACTATAAATGGATAGAGCTGTTTGTGAGTGATTCAAAGATCGGTTCAAGAAAAGCACCGTCAATGCTCGTTCGTTTCCTAAACGAGCCGAGCTCGAGTCTCGAATCGAGCTCGATAAAATTATCAAGCCGAACTCGAACATAGTAATATCCGGCTTCATCAGGTCGCAAATATGTTCGAGCTCGAGTTTAATTGAACATGTTCGCAGGCATGTTCATGAATATTATAAATTATAAATATTTTGAACGAATAAATCAAACAAGGTTTTTTTCGAGCTTGAGCGCGAACCTATAAATTAAATGAGTTTATTTTTAGCGTTCGAGTTTGGGCTCGATTAGTAAATTTTAGAGCATTTCACGAGTTGAGATCGAGCTGAATCCGAGCATGCTAAATATTTGTAGAGTCGAGCTTGAACAAGAGAAAAAAAGCTTGAGCTTGAACTCTAATATTCCTTAACGAGCCGAGCTCGAATATCGGGATGTTCGACTCGATTCAATTCATTTACGATCATATCCCAAACTAATAAATACAATGTTAAAATTGAGAGAGTGTGAAAATATGTTAAAAGATAAATATTTTGAAATAAATTTCAAATGCTAAATTTAACGATAAATAATTTGAAATGAAGGAAGTAAATAGAACAAAAAAAAACAAATACCAATGCTAAAATTGACACGTGACAATCATCCAACGAGTGAAGTAGGATATGGAACACCGACTTGAAATAGCTGGACAATCTCATCCGGTCATTTTAGTACAATAATTGTTATTTTTTCACGTACTATTTGGTAAGTTTATTGTTAATATTATATTACGGTCGTAAGAAATCATTAAAATGAGATATTAATTTCTACATATGCAGTAACACTATAAATTATATTGCTTATATTTAGTAACTCTGAAAAGATAAGTAACATATTATTAAAACAACATTAAAAAAGATATGTACACGATTATACTTTAATAAAATATATATTTTTTCATACTTATAGGAACGTTACTAGAGCGATTCATATTTTAGCGCATCACGCTGCTAGTTTACTAAGTCAACTTGAGTGGAAGGATAACTTCCCGGATTGGTTGATAGACGTCTGCTATCGGATATATAAGAGTTCTGATCCATATTATTCAGACTTTAATCCATGTCAACAATGAAGCAAGTTTGTGCGAACGATAATGCAAGTTCGTGCGAATTGAAGTATTCATTATTTGTTTACTAGATCGATAATAAATTATTAGAATAAGATGTTTTATTTTAAATATACAACAGTATTATAATGATCGAGTTTTGAAATTTAAAATATATGTAATATTAATTAATATGAATTTCGATTCTTTATTATATAAATATTTGTCATTTTCAAATCTCATTCTATATATTTCCATTCATCATTTATTACTTACATTTAAATATATATTAAAGCTAATAATCAATATTTTCTAATTATATGGTATATTATTAGTAACCATGCGTATCTTTTTTTTTTAAATTACTTTTTTTTTAACCATAAGAGTACGTATCTTATTTCTAGGTACAATATTGAGATTCATAATGAACAATGATTCAATTCCCATTTTATGATGTTTATATATCCCAACTGCAAATAATATTATCTATCCCCTAAAGATTTACTAGTAATTAATAAACAATCGAGCCGATCTCGAGCGTCAAATCGAGCTCGATAAATTTATTAAGCCAAGTCCGAACATAATAGTATTCAGCTCGACTAGCTCGTGAACATGTTAGAGCTCGAGTAAAATCAAACATGTTCATGAATATTAAAAATATTTTGAACATGTAAATTAAATAAATATTTTTTTCGAGCTCAAGCACGAACATATAAATTAAACGAGTTTTTTTTAGCATTCGTGTTGGGCTCGACTAGTAAATTTTTGAGCATTTCACGAGCCGAGCTTGAGGCGAATCTGAGCATGATAAATATTTGTGGAGTCAAACTTGAGCAAGAGAAAAAAGCTTGAGCTCGAGCTCTAATATTTGTTTAACAAGTCGAGCTCGAACATCGGGGTGTTTGACTCGATTCCGATCGTTTGCAGTCATATCCCTAACTAATAAATTCAAAGTTAAAATTGAGAGAGTGTGTGTGAAAATATCTTAAATGATAATTATTTTAAAATAAATTACAAATGTTAAACGATAAATAATTTGAAATGAAGAGAGCAGTAGAATAGAAAAAACAATTACGAACTAGAAATGAAAGTTCTAACCATGCGATTAAGTCTAAGTTGACGGACTAGCCGTCCATCCTAACGAGGTTGGAATAAAATTTTACAAATTTCATCTTATCTTAAAAGCTGAATTTACATATTGTTAGATTGTGCTTGGTTTTCAGATAAAATTTGAATTTCGGATACAGTTGATTATTAGATGAGATCGTCTAGGTATCAAGTAGGAGTTTCATATTCTACTCCATCCATTGGATGATTGTCACGTGTCAATCATCCAACGGGTGGAATAGGATATGGAATACCTACTTAAAATTGCTAGACGATCTCATCAGGTAATTTTAGTAACAATAACTGTTATTTTTTCACTTACTATTTGTCATGTCATTGTTAATATTATAATACGGCTGTAACAAATCATTAGAATGAGATATTAATTTCTATATATGCAGTAAAACTATAAATTATATTTCTTATATTTAGTAAATCTGAAAAGATAAGTAACGTATTATTAAAACGACATTCAAAAAGAAATGTACAATATTATACTTTAATAAAATATTTTTTTTCATATTTATAGGACCGCTACTAGAGCAGTTCATACTTTAGCACATTACGTTGTTTTTTTACCAAGCCAACTTGAGTGGAAGGATAACTTCCCGGATTGGTTGATAGACGTATGCTATCGGATATATATGAGTTCTGATCCATATTATTATAAAATTTAATCTGTACGAACGATGAAGCAAGTTTGTGCGAACGATAACACAAGTTTGTGCAAATAATCCAACACCAAAAGTTATCAAAGCTAAACAACAACAATCAAAGTTAAAATATTCAAATATTTCAATACACGATCTCCATCCGATTCATATTCAACATCATTGTCATTAACTTATTTCCCTCTTTTGTTCTATCATGTTTTTGACTTATTTCCTTAGTTAATGAGTTAAAATTTAGGCAAAACTATTAATATACCAAAAAAAATAATTAAAAATAAGAAGACCTCCTAGGGCCGCCTAACACTGCCTATCCCCACCTAGACAGCTAGACTGACTAGAACAACTGCCTAGAGGAAGTCCACAAGGTTCATCTGTCTAGAGGGCCACCTAGCCTGCCTTTTACAACATAGATAATAACAAATCATTAAAATAAGAGACAAAGTTTTCTCTTGTATTCACAAGTTTTGACTGTTTAAGTTTTCTCGAGAGAGAAAGTTTTGACCATACATGGGCATTCATCATTTGGCTATCTCCGAGAGAAAAAGTCTTGACTTGTATTCACAAGTTAGTTTGAAAATTGTATTTTTACCACACACAAAATCATTTTTTTTTATCTCGAGGTAACCAGCATTCGACTACACAAAAAGAGGTAAACAACCCTTAAAAAAATTGCATGTCAATTGCTAGATTAATAATATTATTTCGTTTATGTATATAAACTATGCTGTAAAAAGTGTTTTCCATTACTGCATTTATTATTCTAAAAAAATATTTTTAGGCATGGAAGATATCAAATTCGATTTTGTTCTTACTAAATGAAATAAGAATTAATTCAAAAATGTTGACAACCATTATTTTCCTCACTATTCTCTCTTAATCGTGCAAGCAAACAAGAAGAGCGAAGCAACCGTTTCACTATTATGCAACCCCTTTGAAAAACATTTCATGGATCTGTCCCTAGTAGTAGTTTTATAGTAATAGAAAAAGAAATATGAATTACAAATAAAAAATTTCTAACCATAATAATCCACCCATGCATAATGGATGTTGCAATTAAATCTAAGTTGACGGACTAGCCGTGCATTCAAACGAGTTTGGATCAAAATTTTACAAATTTTATCTCATCGATCTTAAAAGTTGCATTTACAAATTGTTAGATTGTGCTTGGTTTCGAGATAATATTTAAATTTCAGAGTAAGATTATTTGATTTTGTGTGTAATTTATAACTAATTCCACAAACCCTAAAATTGGGAATTGAATCACTATCCGTTGTGCATAAACTCAATGTTGTATTCATAGAATGCTATACATACTCTTAATAATATACAATTATATATTTGAGTTTTGATTCGTATTTTGACATGTCTAGTTAACAAACTTTAACCTGTGTGAACGATGATGTAAGTTTGTGCAAATTGAAGTATTTATTAAAATTAAAATTCAACTTTCTAAATCGGGAATTGAAGCATCATCTGTTGTAAATAAATCAATATTGTATTTCTATAACAAGATACATACTCTTAAGGTTAAAAAAAAACATATTTACTATTACTAATAATATACAATATAATTATAAAATATTGATAATTAGCTTTAATATATATTTAAATATAAGTGATAAATGATGAATGTAAAATATGTAAAATGGGATTTGAAAATGAAAAACAATTATATAATATAGACGCGAAAATATTTAGTTTCATATTACATAGATTTTAAAGTTCAAAATTCGATCATTATAATATTGTTGTATATTTAAAATAAAATATCTTATTCTAATAATTTATTATCGATCTTGTGAACCAGTCATTTAATATTATCTATCTCCTATAAAGATTCACTACTAATTATTAATAATGTTTCTTGTACTATATTTATAAAATAAAAAATAATTTATGTTTTCAATATTATTTTAGTATATAACTGTTAATTGTTCGATTACTTACTATTCGGCATGTTCACTGCTAATAATTGGGTAAACTACACTCTGATATACTTATATTTTGAATTCTTTTAAAAAATAGTCCACATATAAAAATTAAAGAATCATTATAAACTTTTTCAAAAAAAACTACAAATCTAATATTTGATCAATTATACGATTCAAAAATTGTATGTAATTGATTGTATATTAAGATTTCTTGATTGAATAGTTTTTTTTCTAATGCGGTTTGAAAATAGAAATATAAAAATACAATCAATTACATATGATTTTTGGACTTAAAAATTGATCATAAATTAAATTAATTTGTAAGTTTTTGAAAAAATTGATATTGTTTTATTAGTCTTGAAAAAATGGGCTATATTAGAAAAGAGCAAAAAATATAAGCATCAAAATGTAATTTTTCAAATATTATAATACGAAATCATTGTTTTGAAAAAGTGGACTATATTTGCAAATAATTATTTATGGGTGGCGATATAATATAAGGCTTTATATGTTTGTTTGAAATAAAGATCATGATGGAACGGCATCTCTTGCGGGATCTATTCAAGCATTTACAAATTGGTCACTCCATATAAATACACCGACTTGATGTCCCGCCCAAGAAAGATCTTTTACTAAGTAACTAATCTTTTTTATTTTAGAAAAAAAAATGAATATTATGTTTGTTACATATATATAAAATATGTACAACATATATTTATTAATAATCTATTGTTTGTTTGAATATATTAAAAATCTCCATAAAATTTTAATTCTTAAAATATTCTTTAATTATTTACCATAAATTGTTGGAGTATGATGTAATACTCGTTAATTAATTACTATATCATATACTGTGGGAGTATTATGTTATAGATTTTTATTTAAATGGTGAAGGGTAGTTTAGTATAATAATTTTAATAATTATATTTGAGATTACATATCACACTCGGATGTCATAAAATGGTTATAAATAGATGTCATACTCTTGTTTAATCGAGGATGTGTGATGCGTGATCATACTGAAAATGGCTTGTAGATGTCAGATAGTTTGGATTATTGATTTTTTTTTTCTTAGTTGGAGATGGGAATATTGAGGATCAAACCACAATTTATTATCCTTATCTTGGGTGATAAATATGACTAAACAATAATGATTGTGGTTTTGTTTTCTGTATTCTTTTTTTTTTTTTCAAATATGATGCAGTAATCCGTGTCTAACTAAACTTGTCTATTTATTTTTCCAAACTAGAATCTTTTTGTGCCTTTAATTGGGATATAATTACAAGCTAATTAATTTGGTTAAAAATTTAGCGGTTGTATATTGTGTTTTAATATATTTTATGTATACGTAATATTATCGAAATTGATAAACTCGTCTTCTTTTTATAAGGTATTTCTCAATTTTAACCTTATTGGAACATATGAATAAATTAAATAGGTGCAATCTGAAACTTATAACCCGTGCGAACGATGACGCAAGTTCGTGCAAATGATGAAGCAAATTCGTACGAACTGAAGTATTTATTATTTGCAGTTGGGATATATAAACTATATATTAATTTCAAATTTAAATTCAATTTCTGAAATCGGGAATTGAATCAACGTTCGTTGTGAATAACTCAATATTGTATTCCTAGAATAAGATACGCACTCTTACAGTTTAAAAAAAAAAGATACGAATACAATATAATTAGAAAATATTGATTATTAGATTTAATTTTAAATGTAAGTAATAAATGATGAACGGAAAATATATAAAATGGGATTTGAAAATGAAAAACATTTATATAATATAGAAACGAAATTTATATTAAAAATCTACATAAAATTACAATTTCTAAAATGTCCTTTAATTAATTAGCATAAATTGTTGGAGTATTATGTAATACTCGTTAATTAATTACTATATCATATATTGTGGGAGTATTATGTTAATAGAATTTTAATTAAATGGTGAAGAGTAGCTTAGTATATTATTTTTAATAATTATATTTGAGATTACATATCACACTTGGGTGTCATAAAATGGTTATAAGTAGATGTCATACTCTTGCTTAATCGAGGATGTATGATGCGTAATCGTACTTAAAATGGTTTGTAGATGTTAGTCAGTTTGGATCCTTGACTTTTTTTTCTTAGTTGGAGATGGGAGAATTGAGGATCAAATCCTAGTTTATCATCTATATTTTGGATGATAAATATGACTAAGCTATAATGATCTTGGTTTTATTTTCTGTACTTTTTTTTCAAATAGAATGCTATAATCCGTGTCTAACTAAACTTATTGGCTAGGTCTATTTATTTTTCCAAATAGAATCATTTTGTGCCTTTAATCTAAACGTGAGATATAATTACAAGTTAATTTGGTTAAAAATTCAGCAGTTGCATATTGTGTTTATATATATTTTAAGTATGCGCAATATTTTCGAAATTAGTAAACTTGTCTTTTTATAAGGTATTTTTCAATTTTAACCTTATTGGAACACTTAAATAAATTAAATAGGTGCAATCTGAAACTTGTAACCCGTACGAATGATGATGCAAGTTCGTGCGAGCGATGACGCAAGTTCGTGCAAATTGAAGTATTTATTATTTGCAGTTTGGATATATAAACAACAGAAAATGAATGATTTAAAAGTAAATATATATATATATATATTAATTTCAAATTAAAATTTAACTTCTAAAATCGGGAATTGAATCATTGTAAATTGTGAATAACTGAATATTATATTCTTAGAATAAAACACATATTCTTACGTTTAAAAAAAAACAAAAAAAAAGATACGCACTCCTACTAATAATATACAATATACTTAGAAAATATTGACTATTACCTTCAATATATATATATATATATATATATATATATATATTTCTTACGTTTAAAAAAAAAACAAAAAAAGATACGCGCTCTTACTAATAATATACAATATACTTAGAAAATATTGACTATTACCTTCAATATATATATATATATATTTAAATGTAAGTAATAAATGATGAACATAAAATATATAAAATGGGATTTGAAAATGAAAAACATTTTTATATAATATAGAAAAATAAATTAAATTTTCATATTATATATATTTTAAATTTCACAACTCCATCATTATAATATTGTTGTATCTTTAAAATGAAACATCTTATTCTAATAATTTATTATCGATCTTGTGAATCGATCATTTAATATTATCTGTCTTCTAAAGATTTACTACTAACTATTAACTAATCTTTCTAGTACTATATTTATAAAATAAAAAATAATTTAATTAAGTTCAGTATTATTTTAGTGTAATAACTGTTAATTGGGACTTTTTATTTTTATTTTCTATGGAATATTAGTATATTACCTTAATGTATTTTCTCTATGAAATATTACCCCAATTTCATTTAATTGGGGCTTTTTATTTTTATTTTAGAGAAGTCAATTAATTTCCTCTAGAAATAGTATTATGGTTGTTATTTTGACATTGTATTCTTTTATTTGCATTACATATAACGTTTATTGTTATTGCTGATATTATTCATTTAACGTTTTCTTTTTCCCTTTTCTCCTTTTGCAGCTTGCTGTCACATAATTCAGTATAAGATTCAAAATTTTCGATTTAGGTTGAATGTAAGTTTGAAAATGAGACTACTATAGATCATTAACGGTGTAGTTTTTAGAATTGAGAATTATCTATTATATATATATATATATATATATAATATTTATTCATTTTATATACACGTTTAACTATTCTTATGTGAGGCATGATTTGCTTAGTTTATATACAATGCAATTATATAAATGTAACCTCTATTTTAATTGACTGAATGAGAATTTACTATTTCCTTATACATAATATATATATATATATATATATATATATATCATTACGGTAATTATTAGAAAAAAATAATATATTATTATGTTAATTGAAATGACCAAGTATTTCATGCTTGTTATTAAATATATATAACATGTTTGCTATCGGATATATATGAGTTCTAATTCATATTTTAACATGTCTGGTTAAAAAACTTTAACCCGTGAACGATGACGCCAGTTTGTGCGATTAATTATAAAGAATTTCTTTTTTGCAGTTTATAAACAATACAAAATGAAAATTAAATTATTGTCCGTTGTGAATAACTCAATATTGTATTCCTAGAATAAGATACGCACCGTTACGATTTCAAAAAAGAAGAAGATACTCACTCCTTCTAATAATATACAATATAATTAGAAACTATTGATTATTAGCTTTAATATATATTTTAATATAAGTAATAAATGATGTATGCATGGAAATTATATAGAATTGGATTTGAAAATGAAACACATTTATATAATATAGAAACGAAACTTAGTTTTCTTATTATATATATTTTAAATTTCTAAACTCGATCATCATAATATTGTTGTATATTTAAAATAGGGATAAGGGCCAAATAGGCTCCTGAACTTATTTGAGGGGGTTATTAGACCCTCCAACTTTTTTTTGTCTCAATTGAGCTCCTGAATTTTTTTTTTTTTTTTTTTCCGGGTCTATTAGGCCCCTCCGTCAGGCCCCTCTTAACGGGCCATTAACTCTAGATGAAACGACGTCGTTTCATCAATTTTCTAAATAAAAAAAATTCAAAATTAAAATGATACTTACCCTGATCCATTAATTGACCCGCCCGACCTTTTAATTATAGGATCCGACCCGAATCATGATGTTCATCCAAGTTCATGTATTTTTTCCCTCTTAGATCCATTTTAGGGTCCTTTTCCTTTAAATTTCTTGTTTTTTTCAATTTTCTTTTCCTTTTTTATTTTTTCTGTTCTTTCATGTTTTTAATCAAAATCATATTTCCAGCCTTATTTTGGTCCCAAAATCCTTGATTTTGTGTTAATGGATCAAAACAAACTGTCTGCCGGCAGTTCTCCCCAGATTTCGGGGCTGTCACCCATTCCGAGCTCCAACAAATCTCAGAAAAAACAGGCAAAAATCGCATTTCAGGTTGCCAAAAAATCTGCAAAAAATACGGAAAAAAAAATTCAGAATCTGATTCTAGCTATGCTCCAGAAATCGCAACCAACAAAAAGAAATCAAAAAATTCAAGGAGAACTCAGAAATCAAATCAAAAATCAAAAATCCCAACCAACAAAAAGAAATAAAAAAAATTCAGAAGTCCAAAAAATTCAACAAACCAACACTCATTCCCCAGAAGCTCAAAAAAACCAAAAAAAAAAAAAAAAAAACTCAAACTCCAGTTGGTTCACTCGGAGAAAGAAGATGAAGTTTCAGATACAGAGAGAGAGAGACGAAGAAGATGAGGGAGATACAAGATTCAGAATATGAAGGCGAAGGCTTACCTCAAATAGCTTCACCGGATCTACTCTCATCGACGTCTGCATCTTTAGACGACTCGTCGGCCTATAATATGCTCCCAATCTCGCGATCGTGTTCACAGAAATAAAAAATTCAAGATTGAGAAAGATCGCTCAAGAATCTGAAGAATTTGGGAGAGATTGATTGAATCTGATAAACCCTAAATCCCTAAATTAAATGATCGCTTAATAATCTGAAAAATTTGGGAGAGATTTGAAGCGGGCATGAGAGATTTTGGGGCAGGCAGGCAGGTCGGGCTTCTGTTGGGTGGTGCGGGTGCGGGTTTAATATTTTTTTTTGGGACAAACACAAAATGACGTCGTTTTGTATAAAACGGCATCGTTTTGATTCTTCACTAATGGCCGTTTGTAAGGTGTGTGACGGAGGGGCTTGATTGAGCCAAATTAAAAGTTTAGGGGTTCAATCGAGACCAAAAAAAGTTCAAGGGCCTAATTGTTCCCTCCAAATAAGTTCAGGGGCCTATTTGGCCCTTATCCCTTTAAAATACAACATATTATTCTAGTAATTTATTAATCGATCTCGTGAACCAGTCATTTAATATTATATATATATATATATATCGGAGAATTATCATTTTAGGGCTCGAAAGATGATTTATCTATTGATATATAGCTTAAAAGATAGATTCTATCGATTCAAGGCTTGAAAAATATAAATCTATCGATTTAAGGCTTGGAGATTTAACAGTGGTAAAACTCCATCCAACATAAGGTAATGTGGCCATTACATATCAACATAATTTTGCCGCATCATTTTTATCCTAAATTAAATTAAATAAAATTATAAAAAAAGACATAAATTTACATTGATTAAATTAAATAGAGGGCTTTACTATATTCTATAAATTCATTTAGAGATCCTTAGAAGTTTAAATTAAATTCAACATTTAACTAAATTCAGTATGTAAGTGTAATACTTTTTTTTTATTTCGATCACGATAATAAATTGATATAGTTATTTTTATTTTATTTTCAATTTTGATGGAGAAATGATCATTTTAAAAAGAGATCGGGAGAGAGAATAAAATTAACATTAATTAATTTATTAAATATTATTATTTAATAGTTTGTGATGGAATTAAAATCATAATAATTAACTATAAATATAATAAAATTTAATTAATCAAACAAACACATATGAATTTTTAAACTAAAAAATAATAAGACCCGAACAATATGCATGATAAATATTTCTAGAGTCGAGCTTGAAAAAGAGAAAACGCTCGAGTTCTAATATTTCATCACAAGCCGAGCTTGAATATCAGGGTGTTCGGTTCGATTCGATTTGTTTACGTCCTTATCCCTAACTAATAAATATAGGGTTAAAATTAAGAGAGAGTATGTTAAACGCTAAATATTTTAAAATAAATTACAAATGCTAAAACGATAAATAATTTGGAATGAAGGGAGTAAATAGAATAGAAAAAATAAATACGAACTATAAATAAAAGTTCTAACCATGAAAATTCGACCATGCAATTAAATTTAAGTTGACAGACTAGCCGTGCATCCTAACGAGTTGGGAACAAAATTTTACAAATTTCATCTCATATTAAAAGCTGAATTTACATATAGTTAGATTGTGTTTGGTTTCCATATAAGATTTGAATTTCAGATCTAGTTGATTATCGGTAGGGCTGTAAATGAACCAAACTGTTCGTGAGCTATTCGGGTATCGGTTCGAAAAAAGTTCGATCGAAACTCGTTCGTTTATTAAACGAGCCGAATTCGAGCTTTTTTTCGAGCTCGATAATTTTCTCGAGCCGAACTCGAGCTACTCGCGAGCTTCTCACGAGTAGCTCGAGTTCGACTATAAACGAGCTTTTATCGAGTAGTTCGCGAGCTTTTAATCGAGCTTGTAATCGAGCTTTTAATCGAGCTTGTAATCGAGCTTGTAATCGAGCTTTGACAAATAAGCTAAAAAAATTTAAATTTTCACCCCCAACAAGATTCAACACATTAGCCAAATGTATTTCAATTTGTTATTATAGTCACTCGACCAAATTATTAACAATTATGTTAATTGAATCAAATAACGTTTTTATAACAAATCTCCAAAACTTAAATATATGCAAATATTTATATATTATATTTATATAAACATATATAATATCATATTGTCAATTTATCAGATAAATATATTCAACTAATAATAATAGACTATATGAACTCTAAGAAATCTAAGAATTAGTATTATCATAAAAAAGGGAATCAATTAATGAGATTTACAAACATTAAGTTAAGCTTATTTTATTAAACAAAAAATAGGAATATGTAAATAGATTTATATGATAAAAAATAATGTAATAAAATATTAATTATCCAATTTTAAGATATCCATTTAAAATTTATTTAGTTAAAATATTAATATAAAATAGTATATTTGAATTTTGAAGAAGTCTAACAAAAAACTATGTAATTATGAGGTAATTAAAATTATAGTTTATAGTTATAATTAAGAATTGAGATTTGATAATGAAATAAACACAAATGAATTTGATTAAACCTATGATATCAAACAAACATCATTATATTGATCACAATTATTCATCAACAAACAATTAATAGTGTCTGATAATTACTTAGTTCATTTGATTCGACAATATATATTATATCAATTTACTCAATTATTATATAATATACAAATATTATGTATACTTTAGCGTGCCTCATTGAAATATTTAATTTATATACCAATAAAATAAAAGAAAATTGAGATATAACAATAAAAATAAATTATGATTTATAAATCATATTATAAAAAATTTTGAAATTTTTGTTCGAATTAAGATTATTATAAATATTTACTTATTAGTTGGAACATGTGTGAATGTGTAGTAAAAAATAATAAACTAACAAGAATAATGAACTATATCATCAATCAACTAATATAATTACAATTTATATAAAAATGAAACTGAATAATCGATAAAATAGTAAGAAAATGAGATATGTTTGAATTATAATTTGTAAATTGAATAATACAAAACACTTTGAAATTTGAATATGAATTAAGATGATTGTAAAATATTTGTATATTGAAGTTTGAAAGAAAAATAATAAGCTATCATGGATAGTGAGATAAATTACTAATTAACTAATGAATACAATTTTTAAATAAAAAGTGAAAATGAATAATCGATAAAATAAAAATAAAATGAGACATGAGTAAATTATGATTTATAAATTATATTAGAATTTTTTTTTTGAAATTTTAATTCAAATTAAGGTAAATATATATTAAAATTTGAATACACCTATATTAATAATGAAAAATAATTAAATGAGTAATAAGCATGACTACAATTACATAATTAAGTAATTAGTTTAAAGAAAATAAAATAAAAATAAACATAATTAAAAAAATCTAGAAAAGAAAAGAAAAGGACTCGATCACAAATTTTATTATTATCGAGCTTTTTATCGAGTTTTTTTAATCGAACTTGAACATATCCTTATCGAGCCGAACTCGAGCCGAGCTTGAATCGAACTCGATCACGAATTTTCTAATTCGAGCCGAACTCGAACTCAAACTCGAAGCTCGAGTCGAACTCGAGCTCGAGCTCGAACTCGAGCTCGAGCTCGAACCGAGTATAACTTAAACGAGCCGAACTCGAGCTTGAAGGTATTCGGCTCGATTCGGCTCGTTTACAGCCCTAAATTTATCGGATTAGATCATCTAGCTATTTCAAATCGTTATTGCATATCCTATTCCACCCAGACCGTCTTGAAATAGAGGATCACATACATCCGTTATTTTAGTACAATAATTATTAATTTTTCACTTACTATTTAGTATGTTTGTTGTTAATATTATAATAAGATAGTAACAAATCATTAAAATGAAATTTTAATCTCTATATATGCACTAGCACTATAAATTATATTGTTTATATTCTCTAAATTTTAAAAGATAATTAAGTAACATATTATTAAAAACAACATTAAAAAAGATATGTACAATATTATGCTTTAATAAAATATTACATTTTCTAATTTCAAGCTTATAGGACCGCTGTTAAAGCGGTTCGTACTTTAGCGCATGACGATGTTTCTTTACCCAGTCAACTTGTGTGGAATGACAATTTCCCGAATTGGATGATAGACACTGCTTTGTTTGATTATGCTTAATTTTATGAAAATGTTTACCATTTAAAAAATAATTTTTTTGCTTATACAAATAAAAAAAGAGTTAAGGTGCAAAATTACTGGTAGCGTTATAATTGAGGTAGATACCCCCTTAAAGTTCTGAACTTTGGTTTACATTTTTTTTGGTTTCCTTTTTCTTTTAAATTAGAGAAAGGAAAATAGTGGGGGTCTCGAAATCGAGATGTCTTTCTCTCATATATGAGTCTTCACCATTTAGGTTTTTCCAAGAGATAAGATTATGACATGATGTGCTTTCACCATTTGGTTGTCCCCGAGAGACAAAGTCTTGACTTATATTCCTAAGTTAGTTTGAAAATGGTATTTGCACTCTAAACACAATCTTTTTTTTTTTTTATTATGCTAAGGTAACCCGAAGTCGATTACACAAAAAAGGTAAACAACACTTGAAAAAAATTGCATATCAATTGTTAGCTTAATAATATTATTTCATTCATGTATATAAACTATGTCGTTAAAAGTATTTTTCATTACTGCATTTATTATTCTAAAAGAATTATTTTTAGGCGTGGAAGATATCAAAATCGAATTCGATCTTACTAAACAAAATAAGACTAAAATATAATGCAAAAGGATTAGCAACATTCATTGCCTATTATTCTCTCTTAGTCGTGCAAGCAAACAAGAAGAGTGAAATAGCCACTTCACTATTATACAGACCCCCATAAAAAAAAATCATGGTTCCATCACTCGTAATAGTTTAATTTATATATAGTAATAGAAAAAAAAAAAAAGATACGAACTATAAATGTGAGTTCTAACCATGATAATCCACCCATGCAGGATGCAATTAAATCTAACGAGTTTGGAACAAAATTTAACAAATTTTATCTCATCTTAAAAGCTGAATTTACATATTGTTAGATTGTGCTTAGTTTCAAGATAATATTTGTAATACGGAGTTAGATTATTTGATTTCGTGTGTAATTTATAACTAATTTCGAGAACCTTAAAATCAGTAATTGAATCATTGTCGATTGTGAATAAACTCAATATTGAATTCCTAGAATAAGCACATACTCTTGCTAATAATATACAATATAATTAGGAAATATTGATTATTAGCTTTATATATATATATATATATATTTAAATGTAAATTATAAATGTTGAATGCAAAATATGTAAAAGGGGATTTAAAAATGAAAAAAATTATATAATATAGAAGCGAAATTTAGTTTTCATATTAAATATATTTTAAATTTTAAAACTCGATCATTATAATATTGTTGTATATTTAAAATAAATATCTTATTATCGATCTTGTGAACTGACCATTTCATATTATCTATCTCCCTACTAACTATTAATTAATCTTTCTAGTACTACGTTTATTACATAAAAAATAATTTTAATTATGTTCAGTATTATTTTAATATAATAACTGTTAATTGTTCAATCGCTTACTATTTCGTATGTTCTTTGTTAATAATAGGGTAAATTACACTCTGACATATACATTTTGGATTCTTTTTAAAAAATAGTACATTTATTCAAAATTAATGAAATAGTACTAACTGTTTTTAAAAAATTACGAATCTAATATTTAATTAATTATCGAAAATCGCACGAAATTGATTGCATTTTAAGATTTTTTGAGATTGGACATTTTTTTCTCACGTGGTTCGGAAATAGAAATATAAAAATACAACCAGTTACATAGGATTTTTGGACTGAATAATTGATCAAATATTAGATTAATTTGTATTTTTTTTTTGAAAAAATAAGTTCTATTTTGTTAGTTTTAAAAAAGTGTAAAAAATGTAGGTATCATTATGTATTTTTCCAAAGTATTATAATACGATGGTAACAAATCATTGTTTCCAAAAAGTGAGCTATATTTGCAAATAATTGTTTTATATCTAATTTCCAAAAAAAAAAAATGGTTTATATCTAATTATTTATGGCTTGCGATATAAGATAAGACTTCATATGTTTAATTGAAATAAAGACCATGATGGAGCGATATATCTTGAGGGATCTACTCAAGCATTTACAAATTGATCACTCGGTATAAATAAATTGACTTGATGACTCGCCCAAGAAATCTCTTTTTATAAATAACAAATCATACTTTTTTAGAAAATAAGATATCAATATTAATATTTTTGTTATATATAATAAAATATCTACAACATATATTTATTAATAATCTATTGTTTGTTTGAGTATATTAAAAATCTCCTTGAAATTACAATTCTTAAAATATCAATTAATTAGTTACCATAAATTATTGTTGTGTTATGTAATACTCATTAATTAATTAATATATCATATATTGCGGGAGTATTATCTTATAGAGTTTTAATAAAATTGTGAAGGGTAGTTTAGTATAATAGTTTTAATAATTTCATTTGAGATTACACATCACACTTGGGTGTCATAAAATGGTTATAAGTAGATATCAATATATCATACTCTTGCTTAATCGAGGATGCGTGATGCGTAATCGTATTTAAAATGGCCTGTAGATGTCAGACAATTTGGATCCTTAGACTTTTCTTTCTTAGTTAGGGATGGGATCAAGTATTAAAGATCAAATCCTAGTTTATCATCCATATTTTGGATGATAAATACCATCAAACTATGTGGTGATTTTTTTTTTTTGTTCTGTTTTTCAAATGGAGTAATCTGATTCTAACTAACTTAGTGGCTTGGTCTAAACTAGAATCTTTTTTAGTCTTTAATTTAAACGTGGAATATATAATTACAAGCTCATTTGGTTGAAAATTTCACGGTTGTATATTGTGTCTATATATATTTTATGTATATGTAATATTATTGAAATTGGTAAACTCAGCTTCTTTTTATAAGGTATTTCTCAACTCTAATCTTATTGGAACTTACGAATAAATTAAACAGGCGCAATGTGAAACTTGTAACCTGTGCGATCGATGAAGCAAGTTCGTGCAAATAATGACGCAAGTTTGTGCAATCTGAAACTTGTAACTCCTGGAGTTTTTATTTTGTTTGATTTTAGCCTAACATGCATGAGTTAATTTGTTTAGTTTACGAATGATGGCAAAAAGATACATAGCTACTTGAAATATTCATCATACCATCATGTTTTTGTTTGTTCATTTTACATTAATTTTCTAAAAAAAGAAGAAGCTAAATTATTCATTTGTTTTATAGGTCTATTAAATATTTTACCTTGATGTCTTTTCTCTATGAAATATGTTACCTAATTTCATTTAATCGGGCCTTTTTATTTTTATTTTAGAGAAACCAATTAATTTTCTCTATAAATAGTATTATGATTGTTTATTTTTTCATTGTATTCTTTTATTTGTATCACTAAGTCTTTTTTTGCATTACATATAACGTTTATTGTTCTTGTTGATATTATTCATTTAACGTTTTCTTTTTCCTTTTTCTCTTTTTACAGCTTGCCGTCACACAATTCAGTATAAGGTTCAATTTGAATACAACTAGAGAAGCAAGATGAATTATAGATTCAAATTTTTTTATTTAGGTTGAATGTAAGTTTGAAAATGAGACTATCATGGATCAACGATGTAGTTTTTAAAATTGAGAATTATAAAAATTCTTGGAACCCTCAAACTTTCCATATCTTACCATATATATTATTTATGCATTTTATATATACGCTTAACTATTCTTATATAAGGCATGATTTGCTTAGTTTATATACAATGTGATTATATAAATGTAATCTCTATTAATCGACTGAATGAGAATTTACTATTGTTTATACAAAATATATCATTACGTTAATTATTAGAAATATATATATATATATATATATTATGTTAATTAAAATGACCAAGTATTTCATATATAACACGCTTGCTATCGGGTATATATGAGTTCTGATCCATATTTTAACACATCTGGTTAATAGACTTTAACCCGTGAACGATGACGCCAATTTGTGTGATTATTATAAAGTATTTATTTTTTGCAGTTTATAAACATCACAAAATAAGAACTAAATCATTGTCCATTGTGAATAACTCAATATTGTATTCCTAGAATAAGATACATACTGTTATGATTCAAAAAAGAAGAAGATATGTACTCTTTCTAATAATATACAATATAATTAAAAAATATCGATTATTGGCTTTAATATATATTTTAATGTAAGTAATAAATGGTGAATGGAAATTATATAGAATTGGATTTGAAAATGAAAAACATTTATACAATATGGAAACGAAACTTAGTTTTCTTATTATATATATTTTAAATTTCTAAACTCAATCATTATAATACTATTGTATATTTAAAATAAAACATATTATTCTAGTAATTTATTAATCGATCTCGTGAATCCGTCATTTAATATTATATATATCCCTAAAGATTTACTATGACTAATTTATAAATAATCGAGCTTTATAAAATTATCGAGTTAATCTCGAACATAGTAGTATTCATCTCAATCAAGCTTGCGAATATCTTCGAACTCAAGTTTAATCAAACATGTTCAAGAATATTAAAAATATTTTGAAATGGTAAATTAAACAAGCATTTTTTTCGAGTTCGAGCGTGAACATGTAAGTTAAACAAGTTTTTTTTTAGCATTCGAACTTAGACTCGATTAGTAAATTTTTTAACATTTCACGAGTTGAGCTTGAGCCGAATCCGTGCATGATAAATATTTTTAGAGTCGAGCTTGAACAAGAGAAAAAAAGCTCGAGCTCTAATATTTCTTCACGAGCCGAGCTTGAGCATCAGGGTATTCGGTTCGATTCGGTTTGTTTACATCCTTATCCCTAACTAATAAATACAGGGTTAAAACTAAGTGAGAGTGTGAAAATATGTTAAATGATAAATATTTTAAAATAAATTACAAGTGCTAAAACGATAAATAATTTGGAATGAAGGGATTAAATAGAATAGAAAAAACAAATACGAACTATAAATAAAAGTTCTAACCATGAAAATTCGACCATGCAATTAAATCTAATTTCAAGTCATTATTGCATATCCTATTCCACCCGGCTGACTTGAAATAGAGGATCACATCCGTTATTTTAGTACAATAATTTTTAATTTTTCACTTACTATTTGATATGTTCGTTGTTAATATTATAATACGATGGTAACATTAAATCATTAAAATGAGATATCAATCTCTATATATGCCCTAGCACTATAAATTATATTGTTTATATTTTGTACATCTTAAAAGATAATTAAGTTACATATTATTAAAAATAAAATTAAAAAAGATATGTATAATATTATGCTTTAATAAAATATTATATTTTCTAATTCCACTCTTATAGGACCACTACTAAAGCGGTTCGTACTTTAGCGTCTCACGATGTTTCTTTACCCGGTCAACTTGTGTGGAATGATGATTTTCCGGATTGGATGATAGACATTGCTTTGATTAATTATAATTAAGTTTATGAAAATCTTTTACCATTTAAAGAAAAAAAATATTTTGCTAATACAAACAAAAACAGAGTTAGGGCGCAAAATTACTACTATTGTTATGATTGAGGTAGATACCCCCTTGAAGTTTTATTTCTTTTGTTTTTTTAAACTGGAGAAGTGAAAAGTAATGGGGGTCTTGAAGTCGAGATGTCTTTCATTCATACACGAGTCTTCACTGTTTGGATTTTCCCGAGAGACAAGATTATGACATGATGGGCTTTAACCATTTGGCTGTCCCCGAGAGACAAATTCTTGACTTATATTCACAAGTTAGTTTTAAAATGATATTTGCACTCTAAACACAATCTTTTTTTTATGCCGAGGTAACCCGAAGTCGACTACACAAAAGAGGTAAACGATACTTGAAAAAAATTGCATGTCAATTGTTAGCTTAATAATATTATTCCATTCATGTATATAAATTATGCCGTTAAACGTGTTTTTAATTACTGATTCTAACTGTTACTTATATATATATATATATATATATATATTATGTATACGTAATTTATAAGGTATTTCTCAATTCTAACCTTATTGTCACTTAGGAATAAATTAAATAGGTGCAATCTGAAACTTGTAACCCGTGTGATCGATGTAACAAGTTCGTGCAAACGATGACGCGAGTTCGTGCAGTCTAAAACTTGTAACTCCTAGAGTTTAACCATGATAATCCACCCATGCAAGATGCAATTAAATCTAACAAGTTTGGAACAAAATTTTACAAATTTTATCTCATCTTAAAAGCATAATTTACATATTGTTAGATTGTGCTTAGTTTTGAGATAATATTGGCAATACGGAGTTAGATTATTTGATTTCGTGTGTAATTTATAACTAATTCCGAGAATCTTAAAATCACTAATTGAATCATTGTCGATTGTGAATAAACTCAATATTGAATTCAGATAAGATTTGAATTTTAGATCCAGCTGCTTATCGAATGAGATCCTCTAGCTATTTCAAGTCGTTATTGCATATTCTATTGCACCCAACCGACTTAAAATAGAGGATCACATTTGTTATTTTAGTACAATAATTTTTAATTTTTGACTTACTATCTGATATGATAGTTGTTAATATTATAATATGTACGATGGTAACATTAAACCATTAAAATGAGATATTAATCTCTATAGACTATATATACACTAGCATTATAAATTATATTATTTATATTCTGTAAATCTTAAAATATAATTAAGTAACATATTATTAAAAACAATATTAAAAAAGATATGTACAATAATATGCTTCAATAAAATATTATATTTTCTGATTTCACGCTTATAGGACCGCTACTAAAGTTGTTCGTACTTTAGAGCCTGATGATGTTTCTTTACCCGGTCAACTTGTGTGGAATGACGATTTCCCAGATTGGATGATAGACATTGTTTTGATTGATTATACTTAAGTTTATGAAAATCTTTTACCATTTAAAAAAATAATTTTCCATTACTGATTCTAAATGTTACTTATATATATATATATATATATATATATATATTACGTATACGTAATTAATATGGTATTTCTCAATTCTAACCTTATTGTAATTTAGGAATAAATTAAATAGGTGTAATCTGAAACTTGTAACCCGTGCGATCGATGAAACAAGTTCGTGCAAACCATGACACTAGTTCGTGCAATCTAAAACTTATAACTCCTAGAGTTTTTATTTTGTTTAATGTTAGCCTAACTTGCATGAGATTAATTTGTTTTAGTTTGCGAATAATGGCAAAAAGACACATAGCTACTTGAAATATTCATCATATCATCTTGCTTTTGTTTGTTCATTTTACATTAATTTTCTAAAAAAAGAAGCTAAATTATTCATTTGTTTTATAGGTCTATGAAATATTTTACTTTGGTGTCTTTTCTATATGAAATATATTACCTAATTTCATTCAATCGGGCCTTTTTATTTTCATTTTAGAGAAATCAATTAATTTCCTCTATAAATAGTATTTTGATTATTATTTTAGCTTTTTATTCTTTTATTTCCATCACTATGTCCTTTTTTTTACATTACATACATTGTTATTGTTGATAATATTCATTTAACGTTTTCCTTTCTCCTTTTCTCTTTTTGCAGCTTGCCGTCACATAATTCAGTATAAGGTTCAATTTGAAGACGATTCAAATGACCATATTCAATTGGAGAAGCAAGATATATCATAGATTCAAAAATTTTAGTTTGTGTTGAATTTATGCTTGAAAATAAGAATAGGATGGATCAATGATGTAGCTTTTAAAATTGAGAAATATAGAACTGTTTGGAACACTCAAAATTGTCCATATCTTACCATATTTATAATATAGATCCTCTAGCTATTTCAAGTCATTATTGCATATCCTATTACACCCGACCGACTTGAAATAGAGGATCACATCCGTTATTTTAGTACAATAATTTTTAATTTTTCACTTACTATTTGATATGTTTGTTGTTAATATTATAATACGATGGTAACATTAAATCATTAAAATGAGATATTAATCTCTATATATGCACTAGCACTATAAATTATATTGTTTATATTCTGTAAATCTTAAGAGATAATTAAGTAACATATTATTAAAAATAACATTAAAAAAGATATGTACAATATTATGTTTTAATAAAATATTATATTTTCTAATTTTACGCTTATAGGACCGCTACTAAATCGGTTCGTATTTTAGCGCCTCTTGATGTTTCTTTACCCGATCAACTTGTGTAGAATGACGATTTCCCAGATTGGATGATAGGCATTGCTTTGATTGATTATACTTAAGTTTATGAAAATCTTTTACTATTTAAAAAAATAATTTTTCATTACTGATTCGAACTGTTACTTATATATATATATATATTATGTACACGTAATTTATAATGTATTTTTCAATTCTAACCTTATTGTAATTTAGGAATAAATTAAATAGGTATAATCTAAAACTTGTAACTCGTGCGATCGATGAAACAAGTTCGTGCAAACGATGACGCGAGTTCGTGCAATCTAAAACTTATAACTCCTAGAGTTTTTATTTTGTTTGATGTTAGCCTAACTTGCATGAGATTAATTTATTTTAGTTTGAATGATGGCGAAAAGACACATAGCTACGTGAAATATTCATCATATCATCATGCTTTTGTTTGTTCATTTTACATTAATTTTCTAAAAAAAAAGAAGCTAAATTATTCATTTGTTTTATAGGTCTATGAAATAATTTACATTGATGTCTTTTCTCTATGAAATATATCACCTAATTTCATTTAATCGGGACTTTTTATTTTTATTTTAGAGAAATCAATTAATTTCCTCTATAAATAGTATTATGATTGTTATTTTGGCATTGTATTCTTTTATTTGCATCACTATGTTTTTTTTTTCCATTACATATATTGTTATTGTTGATATTATTCATTTAACATTTTCCTTTCTCCTTTTTTCTTTTTGCAGCTTGTCGTCATATAATTCATATAAGGTTCAATTTGAAGACGATTCAAATGACCATATTCAATTGGAGAAGCAAGATGAATCATAGATTCAAAATTTTTAGTTTATGTTGACTTTAAGCTTGAAAATGAGGCTAGGATGGATCAGTGATGTAGCTTTTAAAATTGAGAAATATAGAACTATTTGGAACGCTCAAAATTGTCCATATCTTACCATATTTATAATATTATGCATTTGATATTCCTTAATTATATTTAGCCATTCTTATATAAGACATTATTTGTTTATACACAATGCAATTACATAAATATAATCTCTATGAATCGATTGAATGAGAATTAATTAACTATTCCTTATACATAATATATCATTACGTACGCCAATTATTACAAAGAATTTATATATTAATTATTATGTTCATTAAAATGACCAAGTATTTCATGCATGTTATATAAACATTTAACTGCAGTTAATAAACGTCAATCACATTTAGTTACAATTTAATTGCCCAAAAGTAATATAATGCAAAATTATACATAGTTTAATTTATATATATATATATATATATTAGTTTATTTACCATTACATTTGCTAAAGAATTGTAGAACTACACATTATTATTTATTTAATTTTTTCATATTAGCTTTGTTTCCAATCCAATCTCTTTATCTTGCTTCAATCGCAATTTTTTAACTTTATGACGATAAATATATTGATAATAAAATAATATTAATTCAGAATTTTATTCTCTATATATTAATAATGAAACTTATAAATGTTATATATTTGCCACTTTTATTTTTGAATACACACACACACACACACATATATATATATATATATATATATATATATATATTATTCCTTGATTGTAGGATTTTTTTTCTCATGCGGTTGGAAAATAGAAATATAAAAATACAATCAATTACATAGAATTTTTTAGTTGAAAAATTGATCAAATATTAGATTAATTTGTAATTTTTTTTTAAAAAACGGGTATTGTGTTTTGTTAATTTTGAAAAAGTACAAAAAATTTAGGTATTAAAGTGTACTTTTCCCTTAATATTATAAGATGATGGTAACAAATCATTAATTAAAATAAGATATTAATTTCTATATATGCAGTATCTATAAATTATATTCCTTATATTTAGTAAATCTGAAAAGATATGTAACATATTATTAAAACAATACTAAAAAAGATACTTACCATATTATACTATGATAAAATATATTTTTTTTCATGCTTATAGGACCGCTAGTAATTAAAAAGCGACTCATACTTTAGCGCATGACGATGCTTGTTTTTTTTTTTTTTTTACTTCGAACTCGTGACCTTTGGCCTCCGAGCAACCTCACTCCACCACTATGCCATCCCCACCGGAACGCTTGTTTACTTGGTCAATTTGTGTGGAGGGATTAATTCTCAGATTGATTGATATAAGACGCTAGCTATTCTAACTGATGATTTGTTTAAGTTTATGATTTTTTTTTCACCATTTCAGAATATATATATATATATACTTTGAAAAAAGAAAAGAAAAAAGTTAAGGTGTAAAATTACTACTAATGAATGAGTTTTGATCCATATTTTGACGTAGGTTTGCTATTGGATATATATGAGTTCTGATCCATATTTTAACACGTCTAGTTAATAGATTTTTAACCCGTGCAAATGACGATGCAAATTCGTGCGAATGATGGCACAGATTCGTGCGAACTAAAGTATTTATTATTTGCAATTATGATATATTAAACAACATAAAATGGATTATTTAGTGGTATCTTAAGGCTTGAAATTGCGGTATGAATTTGGAATTAAGTCTATCGACATCTTGAAAATCTTGATTTTTATGTGGCTCTAACCAATATCCATGGTCAGATTATAGCAGCTGTCTTCACCACCGAGCCACAGCTTCACCTTAACCGCGACCCTTACAACTTGTCTCCGCCTACCCCACCCCCCTCTCTCTCTCTCTCTCTCTCTCTATATATATATATATATATATATATATAATTATATATTCAGATTTAGTACTGAATGAATTTCCAAATGAAGAGAGAGAAGAATATTGTGGTGGTAATGAATCAAGGAGTCATGCAATTTTAGTAAAACTCAATCCCAAAATATTCAAATACTGATATATTTATGCATATATAATATATTCCTACATAGTGTATCAAAAATTGAATGATGTCACACTTGACATAAAGTTATGGCTGGAAAAGAGATGGATGGGTCCATAATCCATTGCCCCAAGCCTTTGGACAATATTTTATTTCAAAATGAATAGCACCAAATCACTCTCTATATAAACCTCCCAACCTAGTCTCAAACTTTTCCAACAAAGAAAACAAATCAAATTTTATAAGCAACAAATTTTCTAAAAAGTGTAGAGAGAGAAGCAAACCACCTTCCTTCCTCTTCCTCTCTCTCTCTCCTCCCTCTACAATCCACTCCCTCACCGGTCCATCATGGCGGCTTCCGTCGAGAACAGGCAATTCCCCCACATCGAACCAGGCTTGTCCGGCGTCGGCCGCCCTTTCAAACCCGGCCCGACCTCCCAGCACCGCCCCGGCTCCCCGGTTCGGGGCTGCAACTTCCCTTCATCCGCCGACCTCACCCTACCCAACAAGCCCATGAACGGCAATGCTCGACTCGATTATTCCTCGAGCAGCGACGACGAAGACGACGACGACGATAAAACCTACTCCTCCCTCATAAAGAAAGGCAACGCCGAGCTGGAGCCGTCGGTTCACGACTCGAGAGACGAGTTCACCGCCGACAGCTGGGTGGAGCGCAACCCCTCCATGGTCCGGCTAACCGGAAAGCACCCCTTCAACGCGGAGGCGCCGCTGCCGCGGCTCATGCACCATGGCTTCATCACCCCGGTTCCCCTCCACTACGTCCGCAACCACGGCCCGGTTCCGAAGGCGTCGTGGGAGGAGTGGACCGTCGAGATCACCGGTCTGGTAAAAAAACCGGTCCGGCTCACCATGCAGCAGCTCGAGACCGAGTTCCCGAGCAAGGAATTCCCGGTCTCCCTCGTCTGCGCCGGCAACCGCCGCAAGGAGCAGAACATGGTGAAGCAGACCATCGGCTTCAACTGGGGCGCCGCCGGCGTCTCCACCTCGGTGTGGCGGGGGGTGCCGCTGCGCGCCATTCTAAAGCGGTGCGGGATCATGAGCAAGAAGAAGGGGGCGCTCAACGTCTGCTTCGAGGGGGCGGAGATCCTTCCCGGCGGCGGCGGATCGAGATACGGGACGAGCTTGTCGAAGGAGATGGCGATGGATCCGGCGAGGGATATTATACTGGCGTACATGCAGAATGGGGAGAGGCTGTCGCCGGATCACGGTTTTCCGGTGAGGATGATTATTCCGGGATTCATCGGCGGCAGAATGGTGAAGTGGTTGAAGCGGATTATCGTTACGACGAAGGAGTCCGATAATTATTATCACTTCAAAGATAACAGAGTTCTCCCTTCTCATGTTGATGCCGAACTCGCCAATGCCGAAGGTATATTTCAATCTCGTATTTCATTTCAATTAATATATTAGGTGATTCGTAAAAAGATACGTGTTGGTTAGAAATATACTATAAATACTATAGGCTAAATTGTTAAAAGTTCGGAATATCATGATCATATATATATGTATACTAATTAATGAAAATTGAAAATAATTTTTTTGGCCATTTTTTTGCATGGAATTTCGTGAATTTGATTTTTGACAATAGAGATTTCACATGAGATTTTCTGTGTTTTCACTTCGTCTACACTTTTCAATTATTAGTTTTTCTTTTTTTTTTATTCAATTTTTTTTTACGATTTAATTTAATTTTACAGTTATTATTATTATTATTATTTAATTTTTAAATTTTTATTAATAATTCATTATTATTGTTAATTATTTCATAATTAAATTTTATAATTTTTATAATAAATGTCGACTATAATTATTTATGTTATAATTCATTTTTATTATAAATATTATTAAAATCATAAATTGCATGGTGAAAACCCGGAATGAAAGTGAAACAGGTTAAATATTTGAACGGTAGCGAATAAATTTAGAGCCACTAGTTTGGTTTAAAAGTAACATCATGGTTAAATCGAACATTGTCAAACATGACTCTGACTCCTAGAAATGCGATTGGTTAACGAGAATTATTGCAACTTTTTATGATTTGTAGGAATAATTTTGCTAATTAGTTAAAACTTAAATTAATGTGAAGTTAATTAATAATTTTGTGTATCTGTGTACGTAGCTTGGTGGTACAAGCCCGAGCACATAATCAACGAGTTGAACATCAACTCAGTGATCACAACCCCTTGCCACGAAGAGATTCTACCCATCAACTCGTGGACGACTCAGAGGCCTTACACGTTGAGGGGTTACTCTTATTCTGGTGAGTTTAATTCATAATTATAATATCGAAATTCTCCTTTTGCTTGCTCTTCAGGTAAGATTTTAATTTAATATAAGACGTATATAGCATGGAGTCGGTTATATTATAATAATATTATTAAACATATGACGTATGTTGATATTTAATAAGACATATACGGTATCGAGTCGGTTATATTATAATATTATTATTAATTAAACACATGATGTATACTGATATTTAATAAGGCGTATACAATATCGAATCAGATATATTATAACAATATTATTAGACACACGACGTATATTGATATTTAATAAGGTGTATACAGTGTCGAATCGATTATATTATAACACTATTATTAATCACACGCCGTATATTGATATTTAATCAGGTGTATACAGTATCGAGCCAGTTATATCATAACACTATAGGGTTTCTCATCGCTAATCCCGTCGTTACAAGGTTTAGCGACGGGTATAGCGACGAAAAATCCCGTCGCAAAATCAGAATTTTTTTATAGTGCTATTATTAGACACATAGCATATATATTGATATTTAATCAAGCGTATACAGTATCTAATCGTTATACTATAATACTATTATTAGACATATGAGGTATATTAATTAATGACGAGATTTATCTATGTATATGAGGCTGCATATAACATGGTTCTTGGTATAGATGCATGATGAATTTGTTTAACAAGGTTCTTGGTATTAGCAACTGTGGATAAATTCTACAACTGTTGGAGATTTATTTCTGGATTTTTTAAAAAAAAAAATTCTTTAGACCGACTCCATAAATGTGGCTCATGCAACTGTATATACTCCCTCATACCTCACTTTTCAAAAGATAAACATTTTAGCCTCTTAATTCTACTGTAAATTATTTATTATTTAACATTTTTCAACACATTTTTTCTCAAATTTACTTTTATATTTTACAATGAGCTAGAAATTAAGATATATTAGGAAAGTATAACTTAACAGGAAGAGAAGGTATATTTATCACATTTTTTAATTTTTATTGTAAAACCTAAAATATCAATATTTTTTGAACTTAATTAAGCAGTATATATCTAGGCATATTTATGATAGAATATTTTTTTTCACTAAAAAAATATATTTATGTTTTTAAAATTTCCAACAGTATTTTGTCTTAGAGTTCCAAAGGACAACTTTTTATAACTGCGAAGAGTCAATCTGTCCAAAACCATATATATAGTCCAGAAAGGACCAAAGAAACCACTGTTCTACTTCTTCCTTTTTTTTTACATATCATAGAAATTAAAATGAAAAAAATGGCTCTTGCACGTGATTATATTCTAGAGTAACTGTGCATATATTATTTAACTAAATATTAAATACACAAATAATGGGTTTCTTTTAATAATAATATTAATAATATTATTAATAATAATAATAATAATAATAATAAATTTATGTGGTTTTCAGACATTTTGAAGCCGGTCACAGATTAGGGGACATGGTTTCCACTCTTTGATGAATAAAAAAATTCGAGAAATTAACTAGCTGTGTGCTGCAAATTAATTAATTAATTAATTTGACTATGATTTTTATTTCATTTTATTTTATTGAGTAAAATATTAGTTCCGGCATGACGGCATCTTAGGTTGCGTTTCCCAACTAAATTTTGATTATTTTATGTAGTAAAGTTATTAAAGACTTGGTGAAGATTCCTCCTAGTTATAGTGGATCTCAACAAACGCCAAAGGAATATTGGTGAAGAATAGTTAAGCTTATATTCATATTTGGATTTATGTGTATGCCCACTTTCTAAGACCACACAACTTGTCAAAGCATCACACTAGATTAATCAATGTTTTTGAATATTTACGATTATTTCTATATACTTGACGTGTATTGATTATAGCACGTATGATATAAAATTTGAGGAAGTCAATACACGATCGAGTCGTATTCAAGATACTCTGATCATTTCTTTCTATTGGATGCGATGAGAAATAATTTACGTATAAATTTAAATGTCACATCGGATCGGATGTTGCGATCTCGACTTTAGGGATGCACCTAACGATATTTATTTGAATGAATATAGGAGGTGGGAAGAAAGTGACAAGAGTTGAGGTGACTATGGATGGTGGTGAGACATGGCAAGTTTGCTCCTTAGACCATCCCGAAAAGCCTAACAAATATGGCAAATACTGGTGCTGGTGTTTCTGGTCTCTCGAGGTCGAGGTGCTCGACTTGCTCGGCGCCAAGGAGATCGCGGTTAGGGCTTGGGACGAGACGCACAACACGCAGCCCGAGAAGCTCATCTGGAACGTCATGGTACGTTGCATCTTATGTCTACATTTCGTTATTTGTAATTTTTCATGTTATATTTATCTCATGGGGCAAAATTGGCCGGGAATTTGAAAAATATTACATGTTATTTTTCATGAAAAAAATGTAAAAAAGCATAAGAGTTATTGGTGAAGAATAATTTAACCTGATAGGGGTGTGACATATTTGTCAAATTAATCAACTTAACACTTAATTTGTTAATTAATAGGACTGTCCTTTTTCTTACCATATGTATACGTATATGAAAATAGATACTTTACCATTCCTTTCATTTAAAGGGATCACGTGACTGCCACGTGATCGCATATTCCCACTGACAATGATAGTATAACTACTATATATGTACTTTCAATTTTATTTTATTTTTTCATTTCTAGTGTTACCCAAATGAGACAATATTTCGCCTATCATGACCAAATAAATTTCACCACACACACATTTTACCATATTCTAATTACAATGTCATGACCTAAACATTAATTTTACTGCCCATGATTTTTACAGGGCATGATGAACAACTGTTGGTTCAGAGTAAAAACCAATGTCTGCAAACCGCACCGGGGAGAAATCGGGATCGTCTTTGAGCACCCAACTCAGCCCGGCAATCAATCGGGCGGGTGGATGGCGAAGGAGCGCCACCTCGAGAAATCCTCGAACGAGAGCCAAACTCTAAAGAAGAGCATCTCTTCTCCCTTCATGAACACTGCCTCAAAAATGTTCTCCATGTCGGAGGTGAAGAAGCACAACTCCGGAGACTCCGCGTGGATCATCGTCCACGGTCACGTCTACGACTGCACCCGCTTCCTCAAGGACCACCCGGGTGGCACCGACAGCATCCTCATCAACGCCGGCACCGACTGCACGGAGGAGTTCGATGCCATCCACTCCGACAAGGCCAAGAAAATGCTCGAGGAGTACAGAATCGGCGAGCTCATCACCACCGGCTACGCCTCCGCCGACTCCTCCCCGAACAACTCCGTCCACGGCCCGTCGTCGAACCTCCACCTCAACCTAGCTCCGATCAGAGAGATTCTGCTTCCGACAAAGAGCGTCGCCCTCGTCCCACGTGAGAAAATCCCATGCAAACTCGTCGACAAAACCTCCCTCTCCCACGACGTCCGAAAATTCCGATTCGCCCTGCCGAATGAAGATCAAGTTCTAGGTTTGCCGGTCGGAAAACACATCTTCGTCTGCGCCACTGCCGACGAGAAGCTCTGCATGCGGGCCTACACGCCGTCTAGCGACGTGGACGTCGTTGGGTACTTCGAGCTGGTCGTGAAGGTTTACTTCAAAGGGGTCCACCCGAAATTCCCCAACGGCGGCCTAATGTCGCAACATCTCGATAGACTCGAGCTCGGCTCGTTTATCGACGTGAAAGGGCCATTAGGCCACATTGAATACACCGGAAAAGGGAACTTCCTAGTCCACGGCAAACCCAAGTTTGCTAAAAAACTAGCCATGATCGCCGGCGGCACCGGAATTACTCCGATTTACCAAGTGATGCAGGCGATTCTGAAGGATCCGGAGGATCAAACGGAGATGTTCGTCGTCTATGCGAATCGAACGGAAGACGACATTTTGCTGAGAGATGAGCTCGATGAGTGGGCGGAGAAGTATGCAGAGAGAGTTAAGGTGTGGTATGTGGTGCAAGAAACTGTGAAGGAAGATTGGAGGTATAGTATAGGGTTTGTGACGGAGAGCATCTTGAGAGAGCATATTCCGGCGCCGGCGGAGACGCTGGCGTTGGCCTGTGGGCCGCCGCCGATGCTGCAGTTCGCGGTGAACCCGAATTTGGAGAAGATGGGGTATGATATTAAGGAGAATCTATTGGTGTTTTAGAGGAAATAACAATAAATTGAGGGGGGGATTTGTAATTTTTTTAATGTTGTTGTAAATATTAATCAATTGTTGTGTTACGTGTTTATAATTTCCTCTCCTTGTAATATTTATGCCATATATGATATATATATATATATATATATATATATGTCCTGCACTAGTGGACATGATCGATTTCTTTCTTAATTTTTACTTTTTTTTACCGTCATTTTCTCTTTGGAAATTTGGTAGTTTTAATTTGTTTTTTATAGTCTTTTATTATGCAAGACTTGTAAGAGTTAGATTGTATTTATAAATGTGCCAAATTAATCAGAGAGATCTAGTTTCTTTAATTTGTCAAGATTTATGGAACAGAATGTCACTCTTTCATATTCGATGTGATTATTTTTTAGGATCGATATGCACCTGAAATAAAATAAAAGGTTGGATTTAATTCGATATAGAATAAATGATCTAAATTAATTTGTATGTTAAGGGTTTTTTTTTTATGATCGATATGTACTTGAAATGAAATAAAAGGTTGGATTTAATTCGATGTAGAATAAATGATCTAAATTAATCTATATTTTAAGGGAGATTATTTGTTAAACAGAATAATAGGGTGATCGATACATATGATATTGTGTTTGTTTGTAAAATTAGATCCATGATTACGCAAGGGCCGGCATCTGCTAACCATTTGAATTTGATTACATATCCCATATTGAAGTTGTGATATATATGTAATACCATAGATAATTATTAAAAAATATTGGACTAAAATATCCTTACATATACTCACTCTGTTTCGAAATGTTTGTTGTTTTAGGTTTTTTATCTAGAATTAACAATTAATTTTGTGGACAAATATGTCCATCCCTTGTATATGTCATAAAATCTAATTCATCTATATTTTCCTAAAAAATAACAACATTTTCTCTCTCCATATATTTTTCTCTCTCCATTTTGTTATAATCAAGAAATCTTGTAGGATTTGAAAGGGTTAAAATTGAGAGAGATGATGTCAAATTATAAAAAACAACAAACATTTTGAAAAAAAAAAAACTAAAACAACAAACATTTCGAAACGAAGGGAGTAATAAACAAATTTATGGGAAGTTTTCATATATTTTAATACATTTGAACAAATACTTCCTCCGTTTCGAAAATATAATATTAGTATCTTATATAGTTTAAGACATTCAGTTAAAAATATCAAATCGTATCTCATACCGCCTAGCAAACGAGCCCAAGAGATCTAATATAATTTATGAGTTTCTCCATCGATCTTCTTGTTTCACTTCTTTTATTGTGTGTGGAAATTTATATTATATTAATAGGAGAGTCAATCATTGCACACGTAGCAATATTCGAATTATATAAAGAAAAGCTAGATGTTTAAAATAATAATTCGATAATTGGCTCAGCAAATAATTATGTGTTCTGTACGTACAAATTAATTATATCTGTTGATATATATATATATATATATATATATATATATATATATATATATATGCAAAATCTTGTGATGAGATCAGAGGATACGTACCAACATCTGTTGATAACGAGGTTTATATAGTTTTATTTTGAATAGTTTTATTTGTTCTCTCCATTACGTGAGGATGTGCTAATATTTTTTTATCAAGTCAAAATATGTGTTTAATTCCACTACAATTTGGTGTATATATATGATTTTGTCGTATCATTAAACAAGTTAAATATATTTTGATAATATATGATTTTTTCTCTCCATTACGTGAGGAAGAAAGATTTGGAATACTACTACTAATAATATTAATATGAAAAGTTAAATATATATATAAATTAATTGATAATGATACATTGGCATACACTTATGAAATAAAAATATAAGATTAAAACTTCCATTCATATATATATATATATATATATATATATAATTGATTTTCACATGATATCATTATCAAGTTAAGAAAGATTTAAAATATCTTGCCCATGTTTAATTACTTGGTTGCATTTAAAGTTTAAACGCGTTTAATTTGTTTCATCATATATCATTCCCGACGATATATACTACAAAATGCAAATATTTCACTTAATTGATTTTTTTTAGGGATAATGAATCCATTACTTTCACTTAATTGAATTGAAACTTTTATATGTGGACAAACCGTAACAACCGAATTTCATTTTTAACTTTGACGGTGTACACGTATTAGATTAACTAGCTAGGTATGACGACATATAATTTAATGTTTATGTGTATATATTGATGAAATGAAATATCTTATGTAGCATGACATTAATACCAATATAGCCTACGAAACTCTAGATATCTCACGTATATATAATTAATAAGTCACGCCCTTTCCCAAAAAGACGTACTTCGTTTTATACAAGTTTTTTTAGCATGCATATATACATATATATACTACGTCGTCAACTTCATATATAAATGAACTACACAATGTATAAATTGAACGAGATTAATCTTGTTTTTATTTTGATATTTAAAGTGAAAAAAAGAATATGAATATGGAAAACAAGCTGGTTTATTAGGAATTTAGAGTGAAAAAAAAAAAGAATATGAATATGGAGATTAATTAGAATGGTGAAATATATATATAGTCCCTCGGTTTCTTTTTAATTGTCGCTTTAGTGTTTTTAACTAGCTAGTTTCAAAATATTTATTGTTTACTATATTTTCACACGCTGTCTCTCAATTTTAATCCTATTTGTACAATCTACATAGTTAGAAAGTTTGCATTTTCTAAGTATGTGTGTGTGTGCGCGCGCATTAGAGAGAGAGAGAGTAATTTACATTTTAATATTGTAGAAAATTCTAAAACGACAACTAAAAAGAAACAGAGTGAGTGTAATATATATATAGGGTTGTAATTTATAAGTGTTGCATATATTAATTAAATTAGTATCTTTACTAGTTAAATTTTTAATATTTAAATCTATGTTTTTTTATTAATATAGATTATATATTTATTATATAAATTGATGTCAATTGGTTGATTTCTTATTTGTTTTGATTTTTTATTTGAAATTATTAATCTATTTTATTCACGTACTTTATTTTTATAAAATATATATTGTGAAATTATCTTTTTAATTATTATTATTTCATCACTCTTAAAAAAGTCAAATTATACTTGTACATCAAATGATCTGTACCAATTTATTCTTTCAATATTTTGCTAGGCATAACCAATTTAAGTTTAGAAAACATCACTTCAAAAATATTTTATTCTATTTTTTATTTTCAATTTTTTTTAATAAACAACAACAATCTTTTCTATTTAATATGAAAAAAATGAAAGAAAGTCGAATCAAAATGACATAGTTTCGCTAAAAAAATAAGAAAAATTGAAAATGCCGTCACTACACTAGCACAATAATAAAAAAAGAAAATTAAATTCATAAATATTAACAATCGTTCAAAGATTTTTCATTGTTCTTCCTTAACCACATGAACTAATTAATGGGAAACACAATGAATCACCATTACGTCCCTTAAGAAAAATTTCTTGATCCGCCCCGTTCATGGCTACAGTTGAAATTAAAGGGACACATAAAATGTGCATTGAGAAAGAGAAAAACACTAAGTCGACAACTCGTGGATAAGTTGGATTTTTATTATGAATCCAAATTAAATTAATGCGCATTTATAAATTCTATTCAAATGAAATTATTAACATACACACACAACACGCGAATGTGCGTGTATGAATCATTAAGCAATGCATGTGCTTTAAGAGTGTACGTGTGATTATCATTGTCGAATTTAGATCTCAGAATAATTAATTATTTTGTAGTCCAATAATTGGTTAATTTAGACTTTTTTTTTTTTTTAGCCAAGTTAATTTAGACTTATTTGTTAATTAATTGCCTCAAATCTTGGATAATTTAATTTAGGTTTATAGGAATGCATTTTAAAGATGCGTTGAGAAGTTCAAGTAGATCTATTGAAATTTTTCATTGTTTTAACTTTTATTTCTTAGAATCGATGTAATTAAATACCAAAAAAATTGTATCGATCGGTCGATGTGTAAATTGAGCATTTTAATTAATTTAATTTTAATTGTGTAGTAGTATATATTTAATTTGTCAAAACTCAAAAGAGTTGATCTACTTCTGAAGTTTGGTCAATACCTTTTAAATTGAGTTATCTCAATTCTCAAACATGCATGTACTCCGAAAAATTATATAAATATATATATATATATATATATATATATATATATGTATATATGTATATACATATATTATATATAATTATATATAGGAGGGGAAGAATTGAAGTTTTACACGACGTAAATGTGTAATCCACTTGTTAATGATACATTTGATAGATTTGAAAATTTTATTAAAAAAACCTATGTTATAAATTATAGTATTACAGATCTATAAAGTGAATCAACTACTTAAAATACTAGCAAATCTAGAATCCATCACCTTTAAAAATAACAAAAGCAACTAAATTATTTATAAAAAAAATGTTATAAAAAGTGGGACCCAACAGCCATGTGGGCCCATTGCCAATGGCTGCTGTGGCCTTCTAAAGTCATCAACTTGTTTCATATATATTTTCGTTTGAGCCAAAGTCCAAATTAAATAATTTGTCACAATTTATTTATTCATAATATTATTGCATTTTGGTGATTTCAAAGGGCACCAAACATTTCTCCGCAGCGCAACTGCCTTGACCCCTATTTTCTATTTCCTTTTTTTTTCTTTACTATATTTTAAATGCCGTTTAAATATTTATTAATCTTGATATATTTATGTGATCAACAACATGTTCCCCACCGGAATTTGGTACTGACATTTTTATTTTATTCGCTAATTAAATTGTTTATTACACTAAACGACGAAGCCTCCTTTCGATAAATTAATTTATTTTTGGTAAAAAAAAATCAGGTGTTGTTTCATTATTGGCCAGAATTTAATATCTTCCTCTTAAATTCAGTGATTATTATGTGCTACGAACAAATTAGATCAGATCTCGATTACATTTCATGTTAATCACATGTTCCACTATCATTAATAGGTTGCAGTGTAGCACGTATAGTAATTTCCACACATGACGTGTATTTGTAATGATAATGAAACCGAATATATAACAAGAAATGTAATAGAAGATCTGATCCATGAATAAATTTGTACTGGTTACTTATCTTTCAGTGGATATTTGTTAGTTATTTGACTTGAATCATGATTCGGATTTTGAATCGTAAATTTTGCACATAAAATCGTCTACTGTAATTTTTTTTATGCATTTGTTACCGCACATTGGATTTTCTTAGTTTTTTCATTTTTTTCTTCAATTTTAATTTCTTGTGTTTGGTCTAATTTTACACTTATTAATTTAGGGTTCATCCTACCCAATTAGGATTTAATATTATTTTTAGTATTTAAGTTTTTAACTAATGACTAAAAATTAAAAATTAAATACTGCAAATTTATAATATTATAATTAGGTAAGATGAACCCTAAATAAAAATTGTAAAATTAAAAGTAAAACACAAGAAATTAAATACAGGGTAAAATATAATTTAGTTATCAACGTTTGAATAAAAATAACCCAAAATTTTAATATTTATAATTTAATTCTCAACATTTGAATGTTTTAGCATAAATAATAAATATTATCAAAAAAAAATTATTTGAGACCGTCTTATGAGTCAAAACCTGTAAGACAGACAAAAATTCAGGTCCAACTAATATTTAATAATATATTTATAGTTTAGTGTTTGATAGTGTGTTTGGATGCGGATCTTGAATCATCTTACAAATTTTAACTCGTAAGGTAGTCACACACAAAGTTCTCTCCTCAACGCTTGAACATTTTATAACACAAGTCACCCAACATATTTTTTCGCAAAATTGCTCTTTCGATCGATTTCAGACAACTTAATTTATTCTCAAGCAAGCAAGAAATATAACTTATGAAACATAATTACATTTCTGCTAAAAAAAATAAAAAAAAATGCATTTTTATTGAAAATGTTGGGCAATTTATATTAAAATGATCACATATTGAGAATTAAATTATAATATTACAATGTTGGGTCATTTCTATCTAAATATTCAAATATTGATAATTGAATTATAATTATTAAAATGTTGGATTATTTTTATTACGTATACATTTTGAAGTAAATTATAATTAAACATTGATATATATGTATATATAGCGTAGGTGACATATAATTAATTTTGAATTAAATTCACATCACTTTCTACATAGTACATAATCTGACCAAATAGTACTAGCACTGCAACCACCTTAAATAATTATTAATGAGCATTGAAAGTTGTAGAACTATTGAAAGTGTCGTTATTTTTATTTTAAATAATTTAAAGTGCAAACAAGTTGGAGCAATTTATTTACAATTCTTTATATATTGCAAACTATAAATATCTAAGAGATATTTATCTTGACTTATAAAATTGGCAATCGCTAATTTAGTTTTAGTTTAGTCGCGAGGACTTTATCAAGTTGCCAAATGGAGAGGTCTTGCCTTAATTTGTTTATTACTAATTACACAAGTAATCATACAATTACGTTGACAATAAATATATATTAGGCTTTAATTCAATGCTCAATCACTATTATGAAACCTGTAATACATTGATAAATTTTATTGGCTTAACTAATTGGGAGAAAACTCTCCATCTTTGAACAAATTTACAATACGAACTCGATTAGTTTTCAAAACATTGCAATAACAAATTAATCTTTTGATTTGTAGTAAAATAAATGGCCCCTTAAAATTTCAATGATTGAAAACCTAGTATAACACAATAAAAAAAAAAAACCCCATATTTTCAACATCCCTAAACCGAATTAGTCTGTTCGCGTGGAAAAACTATATTCACGATTCATAATTTCAGTAGTCGGATAAAAGTTTCAATTGTTGAATTTTTTATTACAAATAAAAAAAATGAGTTAATATTGCAACATTTTAAAAGTTATGCCTAAATTGTAAATTCGATCAAAAATATTAATTATTTTTTTTGTAAATTGACTTAAGTTTATTCCTCATACTATACACAAGAAGAAACAATGTTACAATGATAATGATTGATAGCGTACTTTGGAAAATAATTATATTTTAAAGATGCAATGTATATATACCGTACACTTCAATTTCAAATGATATTTTTTGCGGTTTATATAATTTACAATTAATAAAATCACAATCATTAAACAAGTAAATGATGTCGGTTGTCAAGGCATCGATTGAATTAAAAAATTTCCAGACCACTAGGAAAATTAATCTTCCTACAACTTTGGGTTTTAATTAGTTTTTTTTATGTAAATTGGCTCTTTTAAATTTTTTATTTTTGTCTTAAATGAAAAGTTTAATTAACATATTGATCTGTGCTGTCACTCTCCAACTGCCGTGGGTTATGGAAATGATCTGTCATAATTAAAGTATTAAACCCCACTAGTTGCATCTTTAATTTGTTTGTTAGTGACTTAATTAGCAAATTGTGGGTTCAACACTTCTCATTAAGCTTCACATTATTTATGTTAATTCATTTTCTTTATGAGAATTAAGAAACTCACTGTTCTATTTGTGGGTCCACAATTTTTACCTATTCAATTTTAATCGATCTTTAAATTTATCACGCAAAAAGTATATTAAATTATGTTGATATGCTTATAAATATGAGTTGAAATGAGGTTTGGACAGATGGTTATGAGTTGAGCATTAAATTATTTAGTTAGATTTCCAAAAAGAATTCTAATTTAATTTATTTGGAACTATCGTCATATATAAATTTTAAAATTATACATAAAAGTTACACTGGATAGAGTAAACTATCCTTTTATGATGTCTTGCTCGTTTTGATGATCACAATTTATAAATGAAATTTTTAAATTTGTACTTTTCTTTTAGTATGATAAATTTTTTTTCCCTACGATGAAATAATGATAATAATTGGGTTAATTGCTAAATAAATTATCACGTTTACACCTTTTTGTAAATTAGATATCACGTTTAAATCTAGTCAATTACAACACCATGTTTTCATTTGTTTGGGATTAAACATCTCTAATTTTTTTGGCGAGTTAAGTATGACGTATTTGGTCTAAAAACCACGTTGGCAGCCACATCAGCATATACATGTAACAAACGACGTCAATTTTATTAGTTTTCTCAATATATTTTCTATTTTAGAAATAAATAATTATATAAAAAATGATTTTTTTCAATAAAAAGAAGAAGAAAAAGTAACAAAAACGGCATCATTCGTTACACGTGTGTGTTGACATGGCTGCCAACGTGATTTTTAGGCCAAATACGTCATATTTAATTCATCGGAAAAACTAGGGATGTTTAATCTCATACAAATTAAAACGTGGTGTTGTAATTGGCTAGATTTAAACGTGATGTCTAATTTACAAAAGGGTGAAAACGTGGTGATTTATTTGGCAATTAACCCATAATAATTTTGTACTACTTTGATAAGTTATTTAACAATTAACGAGAATATTTGGGCTCTAATTTGGACCTACTATGAACTTCAAGAATCTTCTTGGGCCAAGACACAAATGTTCTATTGTTAGTGGGCCAGCAGAGGGCCCATTTCTAGTTTCAAATCAGTTATGGGGGAAAATTCGACGCCACTCTGCCCGAATTTTATATTTTAAATTTTCAAAATATTTTTGGAAATTATATTTTGGGGACATAAATGACGGTATTAGTAGATGTTAATTTTATTCGTTCCAATATTTTTATCCGTCTCCTTCTATATAAACGACATTAGTGTATTTTTTTTCAACGATATCGTGTGAAAAAAACACACAACATTATCATATACTACATATCAGGAGGTGAAAAAAATTGAGACCAATATAATTAACATCTAATAATAAAAATATTTTATCCACGAGGCAATTGCACATTTTTTGGCGTAACTGTTGGTAGGCTTGCTCAGTCAGAACAATAATAATTAGATTAAACAATAGTTTATTAAACTAATAAGCTGAACAGAAATACAACACTAAAACTACACAAAATATTGCACTAATAAAATTAACACTAACTATATAAAAAAGCAAAATAACGAGAGAACTTTAAATAACTAGAATAATTTAGATAACTAAAATAATTTAAATAACTAGAACAATTTAAATAACAAGAACAAGTTTAGAAGAAGAAATTGAGACCTGTGAAGATGGTTTTCTTAAACCAAATTCGCCCCGTATGCGTATCTGATTCTCAAGATACAACTGACCAACCAGAACAATTCCTATCGAACTGAGATATGCCTGAATTTGAATTAAAAAAATATCGAAACTAAAATTAACTCGAAATATGAACTCAAAAATTGAGCAAAATCGAGAAGAAAAAAAATGAGGGAAAAAGAAGAATAATTGAAAAAAGAAGCACAAATTTGAACTTAAAGTACAAAAATATTTGTTAAAAAATAAAAATCTTCCTTAGTGGTGGTAAAAAAAAAATAAAAAATAGGGCTTATAGTTTTTAATGGAAGACTGTCAAAAGCCCAATAGGCGAATTTGGGCTTAGACCCATCTAGCAGGCTGAGCCCATTCAAAGTGTGACTTACCACAATTATGGGCCAGTTCGGCCCGCTTCGCAGTCGGGCTAACTTGAGTTAAGATAAGGAGGAGTCATTAGCTTTATAGGCTATAGCTTAAATGAGCTACTTCGAAAATATAAATGATTAATTTAATATTCAACTTAGAATTTAGTCAGTGATAAGTATGATAATTATCTAATCAACTTTATTTGTTATAAAAAGAAGAAGAATTTTTAGTAAAGATATTACTACCTCCATCCCAAGTATATAGTCTTTTTTAGTCACACGTTGATTAAAAATATTTATGAAAATAAGATATAAAAGCTAAACTTTCAAAAATACTCTTGTTTAATATTTATGACTTTCAAAATTTAAGTGGTTAGTTTTTTTAATCTTCAAAAATTAATAAGGGTGTATTTATACATTACTATGAAAATTAATGCTATTTAGAGTATTAAGACTATATAATTAAGACACCTCAAAACAGTAATAGAGGCTATATAATCGGGACGAAGGGAGTATAATTTTTCTGAATAAAATATTTTTTTAAAAATGATTTTAAGTTTACGTGCATGCCTGATTAATGGGAATTGAAAGCTCTAAATCAAATGTTACTAATTTGATGGATCAAATCACTCGTTGTCATTCTTATTTCATTTGGTGTTGTATAATTAGATTTTATTTTTAATTTTTTTTTAAAAAAGTAAATACCCTAATTGAGAATGGACGAAATATAAATAAAAATATTAAATTAGATAAAATCATAATAAATTAAAAATTTTAAAAATAATTTCTTAAAAAAAATCAAAGGCTTGGAACATGAAATGTAACAGGAAATGCAATAGGTGATCCGATGTGTTACTTTGAGAAGTTATTTAACAATGTGCTAATTACAAAATGATTATCAACATTTGAAGGTTTAATAAAATAACGAAATGTTTAATAATTACAATTTAATTCACAATGTTTGAACATTTTAACATAAATGATTCGACGTTTTCGATGAAAATACTATTTCGATCACGTTTACTCTCAAATGAGTTAGAGAAACTATATAACGGACTGACATTTTTGCCCAAAAAATGACCAAAATGCTTTTTCTTGCCGAGAATATTGGGTCATTTCTGTTCAAATGTTGGGCATTTAATTGTAATAATTAAACGTTGGGTTATTTATGCCAAAATTTCCAAATATTGTGAATTAAATTATAATTATTAAAATATTGTGTTATTTTTTTTTAAATATTTAAATGTTGGAAAATAAATTGTGATTATCCATTCAACAATTTAGGCCCACTACAAACTTCAATAATCTTATTAGGCCAACGGTAGGCCCATTACTAGCTTCAAATTAGTTGACGGCTAGCCGAAGACCCGAAAGCGGCACGTAGAGATAAGCCCAAATTTCATACTATATTTATATAAGCACCAAAAATTTACATTTTTTAGCCGACTAAAGCCATTGATTGATTCATTTGGATATATATTTTTTATTTATTAAAAAAACCATTTTTTTTTTTGCAATTGCACATTTTTGGGGGGAACTGGGAAACGTTATGATTAAAATTCAATCTTGCAATTTTTTTAAAAAAAAATAGATACTTCTAAATTTTCCAACGAACGAAAAATGGATTTATAATATGAAACATTGTAAAATTATATAGATATGTAGAATAATCATAATTTGAATTTCATTAATACGATAAAGATCCGAATGAAATATTATGTTTGATTTTTATATTATTACAAATTGTGCAGATTTTGCAATAAATTACAAGATTGTGTTTTAATCACAACATTTCAAAGTTCTTGTCTAAATTGTAAATTGTGTCAAAGTTTATATGTTTAATCGTAATTAACACTTAATTAAATATGCAGGAAAAATTCAACATAATTGGAAAAACAGCACAAATTTAAACTTTAAGTCCAAAAATATGTGTTTAGAATAAATCTTCATTAGTGTGGTAAAAAACAGATAGGGCTTAAATTTGGAAAATTCTAAATAGTAAATACTGCCCCTAATTTATTCTCTGTAGTCCCTAAATTAATTAAATTCTAAATATTATTTTAATAGACATTTTTACCATTAAAATCCAAAACTTAAAAACCCTAATCAAAATAGACCCCCCCCCCCCCCCCCCAAGTATAGCCCCCATACACCCACCCTCGATCATGATAAAAACAAAGAATAATTCCTTTATTATTACTATTATTATTTTTAAGTGTGATTCCAATATTTTTATTTGTTTTCGAATAATTAAATCATGAAAATTAAGAAAAAAGTGGGGTTGCAACCAATAAAGCATGTATAGGCCCCTCGATGATGATTAGAAAAACAAAAAATTATGCTTATTTGTTGATTTTAATTCCAATTTTCTTTTTGTTGTTTTTTTCAAAGAATTAATAAAACATGAATATGCTTATAACTTCTTTGAGATCGTCCAAAATTTCTCTGGGTTATAACTTCAAACAGTCTGGGATTAATCTGTTGAAATGGAGAACTAAAAGTAAATTTAGAATCGGTAGAAAAATTCCAAAAACATCTTTCTCGTAAGAGGTTTTTTTTTGTATCACAACAAACGTTAAACGTCTCCAATTTCAGTTCTAATCATAACCTTTGAAATATTATAAGAACACTTTCATAATCTTCACAAATAAAAAAAAAGGAATATATGTTGCTTAATCCTCATTGCACTGTGTTGTAACCAATCAAGGTCGGGGAGAAAACAATATCTAGACATACCTTGAAAAATCAAATTCTTGAAATATCGTTGGCAAATAAATATGATCATGAAAAAAAGGAAAAAATAAAAGAAATTTGGAGTTGCAATTAAGAGATAAATAGAAAATCAAAATTTCTTTCTTGTTTATACGATCGCGAGGTGGGTAGGTTGGAGGCTATAAATTTTTTTTTTGAGGAAACATGAATTAAGATTAATAAGACGAACGTTCAACAGCAGGAACATCCAGCAAAAGATGAACCGGCACATTCCCGGTAAAACTAGAAAATAAAGAATTACTAATAGCTTGTTAAGCTTAAGTATGAGCCATGAAATTTGCCGTACGTCGAGCCCAACTATAAATCACATTCTCGAAGTGCATTGCTTCCAAACTAATTGAGTGATAGATCTCTCCCACATAAGAAAGATCCTCCTTCTCTATCCTCAAATTCTTGAAAGCAACCTGGCAATCAGTTTCGAGCATAACCTTTCGAGCCCCAATCTCTGATGCAAGGATCAAGCCTTCTTGGCATGCAAGGCACTCTGCTACTTTTGGTTGTAATCGGTTGGAGAGCTTCTTGCAGCGGGAGATTATAGATTTACCCAACTCATCCCTAACGACGACACAAATTCCCACTCCACCTTCTTGAATAGCAACATCAACATTAATTTTCCAGAACCCCTCACTTGGTCTCTGCCATATAGCAGCTTGTATTTCAGTGGTCTGTCTAGAGCTCCTTCGCAAAATATTAGAGAATTCGTGGTGTAACTTCAAAGCCAAATCATAGCAGGTCTTATGAGGGGTATGCACGTGCTGGAAAACAACCATATTCTGGTTGGAGGCTATAAGTTGATACTTTTTTTTAGGATTTTTATGTTTTGGGTTGTAAGGATAAAAAGTTTATTCAAATAATACAGTAAAACCTCTATACAGTAATATTGTTGGGACCCGAGAAAAATATTACTATAGGGAGGTTATTCTTATATAGAGTTTACATATAAAAATCATTATTTTTTTAAAAAAATTAATATATATTATACAACACTTGGAAATGTCCCTTCATATTTAAAAACATGAATTTAAAAGGTATATAAGATTCATTCATGTGCTCTAACCGAAGAATACATCATATAGAAATCACGCAAGATGCGCATGGTGATAATCAAGAGAATGATAGTGTAGAAATAGAAAAAGTATTGTGTCAACAAGCTTCAAACATGTTGGCCAGACAAGCTAGAAATGTTTTAGATTCAACAAGAAAGTGATTGTATTGACTAATTACTTTGAACATGTAAGTTAAAAGGTGTGATATTAACCCAAAAAATTAAAGCACTGCCACAAATAACTTTAGATAAGTATTTCATACAATCTTAAGTTTAATGTAACATATGTAGTTAAAATAGTTCTAAACATTTTATATAGATATTTAAATATATATATATATATATATATATGAAATTTAATGTCACTTTATTACTATATGGAGGTAAATTTCTTAAGGATGGTCCTAAAAAATTACTGAAATATTACAATGTAGAGGTTATTCTTATTTATAACTGGTCCCGAGTTGGGACCACAACTTTTTATTACTATAAGGAGGTTATTCTTATATAGAGTATTCTTATATAGAAGTTTTACTGTATTTATAATTTAATTAATTTAGAAGGTTATGAAGAAAAATTTGGGAGGCGTGTTTAGAATTACCTCTTAATTTTTTCGATCGAAGATTGTCAAAAGCCCACTAGGCCCATTTGGGTTCTAGCAGGCTCAGCCCGTACAAAGTTTGACTCACTCACCAAATCATGGGCCAATTCGGCTCATACGGTTGGTATCGATTTTTCCCACTAGGAAAAGTCGATACCAACTGATCGGCTACCGTGCTCAGATTTCTTCTTTTACTTAAAATAATATTTTAAAAATATTTTGGCCAATGTGGTGATTTTTTTTAACGATATAAATAATGACATTAGTAGATACCAATTACATTGGTTCTGATTTTTTTTTCGCCTCTTGCTATGGAAATAACATTGGTGTGTTATTTACTTATTTTAACGATATCGTTAATAAAAAATTACAACATTATTGTTTACATAGTAGGAGACGAAAAAAATCAAAACTAACATAATTAACATCTACTTAAGGAATAAGATATGTCCTAAAATATTTTTTAAAAAAACATATTAAAAATATTTTTAAAAATTAAATTGTGAAAACCGAGCACGTGCCCATACGATTGGCATCGACTTTTCCCGCTTTGCAGTCGGGCTAATTTGAGTTGAGTTGTTTGAGCTAAGTTTGGGATTAGTGTTCATGCTTCGTGAGCCAGGTTGAAAATATAAATTGTTAATTTAATATTTAATTTAAAATATAAGTGATTAGTATGATAATTATCTTATCAATTTTTTTGTTATAAAAAAGAAAATGAATTTTTAGTATATACATTATATTTTCTGAATAAAATACATTATTTTAAAAAAATTGGTTAATATTTATATTTTAATTTATACATTAATACGGTTTATTTGTGCTCGATTAAAGATTGTAAGTCTTGAATGTATTCGGTGATTAAGTTTGAGTTCAGCTTATTAATAATCAAGTTCATTTTGAATTTGAAAATACTCGACTCGGCTCAATTCAATACACTCTTGTGTGTAGGACTGTAAACAAACAGAGCCACTCACAAGGCATTCGAAGCTTGGTTCGAAATTTTTTTTGTCAAAGCTCATTCACTTTATGTTGGAAAATAGGATTTAATAAATTGAGTTTTGACTCATTTTATCCGATTTTTCATGACCGGGATATTTAATTTTGGAGAAATTAAATACCATACGATTGTTCTATGTTGTGAGTAGATAATTGTAGTATTTTTATTTGCTCAAATCCAATTTTCGGTGAGTGAGAAATAAATGATTGAAGTTGGTCACACGATTGAGCATTTATGGTGTGTGGGATAATGTGTTTAAGACACATTAAATAATCCCACATTGATTTCTTAATCAAGTTAAGAAGTGTATTTAAGTGTATTAACACTTAAGTGAAGTAATTAAGTGCACAAGGATGTGGGCCATGAGCCCACACGCGCACACACGCGCGCGCCCGCCCATGCCCGTGCCCGTGCCCGTGCCCGAGCCCGAGCCCGTGCCCGGTGCCGGGTCGTGGAGCGGATTGGTTGACCGGGTCGTGGGTGCACTTGGTGCATGGTGCTTGTCCAGCTTTGAAGGGTGTAACTCCCATGAGTTAAGAGCCTTCAAGTGAGTAACTGCCACCTGGAGCTGGTGGAGCCTTCAAGTAACTGCCATCTGGAGCTGGTGGAGTTAGTGGGCTGGACTGTAACCGAAAGTAACTCTTGTCGGGAGTCAAAGTCTGCAGTTGCCTTGGACACGTGTTGGGATCCGAGCCGACATGGGACACCTGTCGGGATCTGCAGAAGGTAACTCCTGGAGGGCTTAATGGCAGAGCTGTAACTCCAGGGGTTTACAACACCTGGTTTGAATGCCCTCAAACCCTAGCTGTCCCCTGCAGTGGAGATGTGCCTATAAATAGGACATCCTGCATGGTTCAACATGCTACATTCTGCACAATCATCTTGCTGCATACATACAAGTTTCCTTCGAGTCCTCAGCCTCTCGGTTCTCAACATTGTCTAGTTCGCCGGAGCCTTGCCGGACGTGTGGTGCTACTGCTGGAAGGACGAAGCCGTTTCATCTTTGAAAGACATCCGCCAAACCGTGAGCACTAGCCGGGGCGTATTTGTCTTGCGGAGAGAGGTCCCCTCGACTCGGCTTGCCAGAATCATACGGTTCCAGTTTTCTTTAAATTGTTCTTTCAGTTTATTGTAATCTTTTCTACTTCTACTCCTTCTGCTTCTTTGTACTTCAGTTGTAATTCCAGTAAAGTGTAACACAAACTTCAACACTTTCTAAATGATCCAAGCTCCAGTATCGAATCGAGCTCAAAGAATAACAACATTCGACTTGACTAGCTCGCGATCATGTTTGAATTCAAGGTTAATCAAACATGTTTGCGAACATTCACTAATTGAACTCGAACTGAATTTGAGCATGACAGATATTTATCGAGTCAAACTTGAACAAGAGGGAAAAGGCCTGAATTAATGAATATTCCTGAACGAGCCGAGCTCGAGCAGGGTGTTCAGCTCATCTCGATTCATTTACAACCTTACTTGTGTGCAAGTGGCTTATACTTATATTATTATTATTATTATTATTATTATTATTATTATTATTATTATTATTATTATTATTATTATTATTATTAGGGCAAATTGCATATTATTCCCCTGTGTTTTTCTGATGAGAATGAGACCATACCATCCGAGGAACAAGAAATGCACCATGGCAGCCCCAAGTGGATTGCTATGTTGTCCATTGAAGATGAAGAAGATTAAAGCATGATGAGAGTTTAGAAGGCAGTCGGTATGGGCATACCGACTACGTGTTGAAGTTTAAGCCCAAGAAGACTAAGGCATGAAAGTGGCAAGTTTGGGCAGCCCATTAAGGAGTCCTACACGCCATCTTGAAGGCCCAAATCCAGTTGGGATTTATATTATCTATTTTAGATTTTTATTACTTTATTTTTTGGTATTTTTGGATTATTCCTTAAAACAGATTTTTAATTAAGGAAACAATCTTAGTTGGTTTAGAACTCCTAATTTTCGGCCATCACATGTTATTTGGACCCTAGATTTTCGTCCCCTATGGTAGTATAAGTAGGGAAACATTATGTTATTTTCAGTTTAGACATTGCTTGAATATTGAAGTTTTATTTCACTTTGTCTCACGATCCTTTGGTTGATCACCTTTATTCTTTTATTGTTTTTGGTTCAAAAGCAATACTCTTTAGATCCAGTAAGTCTAAGGTTTTATTCAAGGTTCTTTCGAGTTCTTCAAGTTCACGGGGGAATCGCTATCACATCGAGGAGTATCAATCATCGCGTTTGTGGATTCCAGTTCTACAGGTTCGACGAGATACAAATCACAACATCAAGGCTGCCACACCTTTCATCAACATCAATCCAATGCCAATCCACCACCATCATCACGTGAATCATCTCCATTAAGTTCATTCCGCCTTCGTCGTCCATAAACCCTAGCCACAATTCAACCATAAATCCGCCAACCCTAAGAATCTGCCTAGCCGTATTCTTTCCTAATTATTTGTTTTGTGTTTTGCTTATTTGTGTCATAATCTAGGTATCCTGGGAGTCTGTTTATCGAGTCTAAATTCCAGTCATATAATCGAGTCTTTGTTATTGTTTTAGTCGAGTTTTAGTCTAGAGAGTCGGATTGAATCCTTCTTACTTATGACGTGTTTCGATCTTAAGTCTTCTGCCACATTTCCTCTAGATTTAACTTAGGCTCATCGTCTGGGTTACATCATTTTCTGAAAAATAAAAAAAAAATCATATGTTTAATAAATAGTTTAAAAACCCTCTCTATTATGTGTTCCGGACTCCCGGTGAGGATGACCTAGTGGTGGAGTGAGCTTTCTTGGAGATCAAAGGCCACGGGTTGGAATATCCTCAATATCACAAGTCGAGTGTATGAGTTAAAAAATAAATTAAAAAAAAAAACTTGATTATGTATAATCCATCAAAAACCCCCTTTTGGAGAAAGTGGATTATACTTTCTAAGAAAAATAGTATGATTTTTTTTTTTTGTTATAGATAAATATATTTTATATCATTTGAAAATTATAGTATTTGATCATACTACCTACTACTTTTTAGCTATTTTGATAATTTCCTAAGTTTCATATTTTTTTACATATAAATATATTTTATATTATTTAAAAATTATAGTATTTGGTCAAACTACTATTTTAAAATGATTATATTAAAAAAATACAAAATTGTAAAAATAAGAATCACACACTCTTTTTTAGCAAGTGCAATTCACTCTCTCCAAAAAGGACTTTTTTAATGAATTATATATATACCAGAGGAGGATTTTAGACTATTTATTTAACATATATGTGTTTTTTTCCGGGAAAAAACAGGATATTATTGTTGTTGTTGTTGTTGTTATTATTATTATTATTATTATTATTGTTGTTGTTGTTGTTGTTGTTGTTGTTCCAAATGGCTTCTATTGTATATAAATATATTTCAGCTTTTCATTTCCGATTACCCAAATGCTACGTATTTAATGAATTGACATTATATTGCCTCAAAATTTTCCAAGTTAGGAGTCAACCATCTTGTAGTAATACTTACGTATGTCTCAAACATTAGAGATTATCTCCAATTAGTAGTCTATATATAATTTACAATAGAGCCACATAAATTAAAGTATATATTAACCTAATTAAGAATGATTTAAGCTAAGATCTAATTCTATCAGTATGCTACGTACATTACATGATTTGACCTACCAAAAACATAATATGATCTAATTGTTAAGATTTGATCATCCTCGTATTTCAATTTTACTACGTTTAAATTTTCATAAAAATACATCAACAAATAGATAAACTTCAATTATCACGAATTGCATATAATTGTACATAATTACAATGAGAGCATGCAAATTTTACCCCTTTTTTCACAATGGTTGAAAATTTACAGCCGTTAATTCTTTTTATTTATTTTATTATTATTATTTTTGTGAGAAGAAAGAAAGAAAGACAGCCGTTAATTGAATGTGTGCGATTCTAAATATTATTCACACACATATATGTGTGTGTGTTTTATTATACAGGAAAAAAAAAATGTAATATTCATTGGCAAAAAAAAAAATGCACATTCCCAGTAATTAATAATTAATTAGCAGTTAGCGCCCACCGGTAATTTTTTTACCCAAATTAGAACAATGTTACACTAAAGCTTTCATTAACACCATAATTTCCTTACTTAGGGCTGAGCAAACGGTCGGGTCCCGATCGAAAAATCTCAAACTGTTCAAACCAATCAACCGGCATCCACCGACCGAAGGCCAACTTCTACCGAACCGACCACCGATGGGTCGGTTTCGGGGCGGCACCTGATAGTGTCAAGTGGCTGGGCTGATTTTTTTTTGTTTGGGTTCAAGCTGTTATTCTCATGCTCTTTGGGCCTAATACATGATTTCAGATTTTTGGGCTAAAAATCAAGTTAATTTTTTTGGGCCCAATATTTTTGTATATCCTTGTAATAATGTAATCTTGTATTACCAAGAATAATGTAATCTTGTATAGTTATATTATATAATTTATATTCTATACTTAATGTGTATTTATACTTAATGAGTTAATGTGTATTTATGCGTGAATCATCATTTATAATGTTCTAAATTTTTATTAGTAATTATATTTTATTAGCTAAAATTTAATTATTGTAAATGTATACATTCAAGCGAGAATCGATTTAAATGTAAGGATTTGCATATGTATTTCCACAACCCTACTAGATTGTAAGATTACAAACAAGGCAACAAAGCAGTCTGGCTAAATGAAAATATAAAAAAACAACAAGAAGACAGAAGGTAGAATTTCAAGCATATATATAAATTAATTATTTCCAAAGCATCATTAATAAAAATCCAACTTCCTACCAGCAGATTGCAACTATTCAAACTCCAAATCCCAGTTCTCACCATCTTTTAAATTACAAAATCCAAACTCCAAGTCTCAACAAAATAAAACATCAATTCAATATTCAACTATTCAACAATCAACACTACAAATATCAAAGTAAAGAAAAAAAATTAATAAATTCATCATGTCTTCAAGCTCACGGCCTCAAATATATTTTCTCATTAGACCATTCATGCCTTCAAGAAAACATAAATAATCATCAATAAAAATCTTGAAATAAGATGCTAAGATAATTGAATCAAAATTTAACAAACCTTATTCATGCTTTTCAACACTAGCCAATTCTTTTACAACGGTTATCAATTTTTTTGAACGCTTGAATCAATCTTGACCACATATAAGAGATTCCACAAATGTAGGACTTATAGAACTCCTAAAAGGATCAAGCATTCTTCCTCCCGTACTAAAGGCAGATTCTGAAGGCACGGTAGAGATAGACATCGCCAAAATATCTCGAGCTAGATGTGAAAGGATGGGAAACCTACATTGGTATCCCACAACTTCAATATATCAAAATCATCTTTCTCATTCTTGAGAGGCTTTTCACTAAGATATATTTCCAAATCATCATCTCCATCAAGAAAGTCCCATTTGTATTTGTCACTTCTCGTATATTTGACTTTCTTCAAAGGTGGAGGAGACACCATGTCATGCTCTTGATTCCCTACACCACATTGACTTTGAGATTTATGTCAATGTAGTGATTGATAATGCTCATAAAAATTACGTAAAACACTCTTCACTTCACATGCCCACTTCAGTCCTTCTTCATCCCCAGACTTTTCTCTAAAGTAGTAGTTAATGAATGCAAACTTATATCGAGGATTAATAACCACTGCCAAGTAAGAGCAACTCCAATGCTAAGCACCTATTTGGTGCAGATTCTGCACCAAATAGGTGCAGTTTCAGCACCAAATTTTTTTACAGCTCCAATGCTCAGCACCAAATTTTACACCAAATAAGAATATTCTCTTAAAGATTCCATTTTATTTTATAATTGAAATATGAATATGCTTAATGATTTATTATTTTTTTTAAATGATTGATTGTCCAAAACTAATAACTTTTAATTATATACTTTCAAAAAAAATATACAATTAAAAAATTATGTACTATTAAAAAAATTATAACATATAATGTGCTTGGAATAATAAAAGTACTCTAAATGATCATCAAACGCTTACAATTAGTGAAAATATTAAAAGACTACAGCACTTATGAAAATACATATATTTTGGCATCAATACTCATAATTAGTATATTTTTCCCACATATGTTCTACTAATGCATTTCGAAGCGCAATATGAGCATCTTTGTTCTTGATTTCTCTATATCGAGCCAAAAATTCGTTGAACCGAATATTATCATTTGTTGGCTCCTCAACAATTGGAGTCGATATTTCATCTCGTTCCTCAAGTGGAGCACTTATATCACGCTCATCTTCAATGATCATGTTGTGCATAATAATGCAAGCTGACATTTTCACAATTCAATCAATCCGTAGGTGAAGGACATGGGTTTGAAGATTCTTCAAACGATTTCGGTCAATATTATAATTATCTTAGAGGATCTAGAAATGATTTGTAATGTGTTTTTTCAAGTAGTTTTAGTTAATTGTAGTGTGTTTTTAAGTTAATTTTTAGTAATTTGTAATATGTGGGACTTCATTTTATCCATTATGTTTAATTAATTGTGCTTTTATTGAAATTATTTATTTATTTAGATGATTTATAATTTAAATTAAATGAATATATAATTTATAAATTAAATTTATTAAATAATCTATTTAATAATGAATATTAAATAATCTATTTAAGTGAATATATAATTTATAAATTAAATTAAATTTATTAAATAATCTATTTAATAATGATTTTAAATAATAAAATAATGCATTAAATGCTGTGGGACCCATCAGCACCAATTTGGTGCAGCACCAAATTCTGCCCCAAATTTGGGGCAGGATTTGGTGCTGCACCAATTTAGTGCAGGATTTGGTGCAGCATTGGAGTGGGTTTCAACACTAAATTGGTGATTTGGTGTTAGCATTGGAGTTGCTCTAAATAAGTTTGTTCATCTTTTTAGGTTCATCCCCCAATATTTGTTATATTTGGCTAGCATCTTCACAGTCATATCTTTGATAGCCGGATTTGGGCTTTCTACCCAATCTTTCAACAGATTAGCAATTGTATCAATCTCATGAAAAAGCAAATGAGATGTGATATACAATTGGATGAAAATACTAAGTGTGAGCTCATAGAAGACAACCAAAATATCAATCATTATCTTCATAACTTCCAATCTGTAGGTGTAGGCAACCCTATATTGGTCAAATCAACTCTAAAAAAAAGATCCACACCTTCAAATCTCTTAAATATCTTTTCAAATTTAAGTGCAATATTCAACATTAGATATGTTGAGTTTCATCTGTTTGCCACATCCAAACACAACAAAGACTTGTATTCTATGCTTTCATCTACACAACACTCTCTAAATCGTTTCAATCTTGAAGAGAAGTGCCTCACATACCTAATAGCTTCACAGACCCTTTTGATGGATTGATTTATAACCTTTAATTCGTCGCCCACAATCAAATTAATTACATGAGTAGTGCACCTCATGTGAATGTGCTCCACCTTTACCACATCACGTGCTTTATCTATCAATCTCCCTTTCAAAAAGTTCACACAAACATCATTTGTAGCTACCTTATCAACTGTAATTGCGAAAACCCATCCAATCCCCCATTCACGCAAACAAAAATCAATTTGTCTACCCATTTCATCACTCTTATGACTATCAACAACATAGAAATTACTAATCTTCTTATGTAATGCCCAATCTTTATCAACATAGTGAGCGGTGATGCACATATAGTTAATCTTTTGCACAAAAGTCTATGTATTAGTAGTAATGCACACAGTCACCCCGGATGTTTTGAAAAACTCTTGCAATTTAACCCCTTCATTAAGTATAACTGATGTATATCTCTAGACACAGTCCATCTTGAGGGAGTAGTGAATTTAGGTTGTTAAGACTTAACAGAATCAATAAACCCTTCAACATCAACGTGCTGAAAAGGAAGTTCATCCATCACTATTATTTGAATAAATTTTTTCCTACACTTACTCTGATCAAACTTCCAAGTACTAAGGCTACCTCCACCCTCACGAGATTTGAAAGATAACTGTGCTTGTTGGGCATCAGCATTGTTAGGATTATGAATGTAACTAAGCACATGATTATTTAAGGTGGACGCATCATTCCCTTTTGAACTACATAGATAAGTTTTTGATCAGTAGTTACACTTGCCTTTCAATTCGCCATCTTTTGGATCAGTGGATTTCGTGAAGTGATCCCACACTTTCGACCTTGGCTTAGCCCATTTTCCACTCCCACCAGCGGCAGCAGTGTTTGGAGTAGAAATAGACACCGACACATTGTTGTCAATTGATTCTTCCAGTTCCACCACCGGGGTCAGGGATGTGTGACATTCTCCTTCCGACATCTACAAGTATCACTCTCTATATTATTTTCCAAAAGGGCAAAAAGCAGAGCTGGGTTGCATATACAAATCTCAATATACATACACATAAAAAATCAAGATACATTACATACACATAAAAAATGCTCAACAATCAGTCAATATATATGAAACATAATGATACATACTGTAATTCAAGAATGAAGAATCAGTTATTAACTTTGCTCAATACATACTGCAATTTAGATTTCTTAATTCAGATTAATTCAGATTTCAGAAAATTCATTCAAATTAATTCAGATTTTATCAAAAAAATTAAATAAAAAAATAATTCAGATTTCAAAAAAAAATAATTCAGACTTTGGAGATTAATTCAGGCATCAGAGATGTTGTGGAGAGGACGACGACTGACGTCTATATCGGCATCAAAGAGTGACAGACGGGCATTGTCCGACAGTGAGAGATGAAGACTGGAAGAGGCAAAAGTCGCAAGACTCGAGAGAGCAACATTGAAAAGGGGTTTGAAGGCTGGAGCCAATTGACGAGATGAGAGAGCGAGAGCCGAGAGAGCTTGGGCCTTGGAGACTGGAGAGAGTTGAGAGAGAGACCAAGAGGCGAGGGAGCTCAGAGGGCTTCAGGTCAACGACTGAGAACGAGAGAGCGAGATATCAATTAGGGATTTAGGATTAGCAATACAAAATACAAATAATATATCAAAAATTATTTTTTTAAAAAAATTATCGATCAGGTCGGTGTGGTCAACAATTTCTGGCCATACCATCGACACATGATCGGTATCTCATCGGTTTACAAGTTTGCAGTGCTTTAACCCGACCACTGTCCACCATATTTTTAACCCCGACCTGACCCGATCGATAGACATCGGGTCGGTTGGTCGGCCGATCCATTTCGGTGCAGATTTACTCACCTCTATCCTTACTAGTGGAGTTATATGTGAGCGCAAATGGTTGGTTAAGTTCAAACCGAATGAAATCAATAAAATCAAATACATAATTTCCTTAAAAATGAAAACTGAATCAATCAAAGTAATTTATTATGGAACCAAATTGAATTATAATTTTTTCACTCGTTTGGTTCGATTTTCAATTTCGTTGAATTCTTTACGGATAATTTTTTTATAAATAATTATATCTAAAAAAATAAATCGGATCAATAAATAAAAAATAATACATCAAATAAACAACAATATAATATTTACTAGTTCAATCTCGTACACGGTCAAATGGTCACAATTTCTAAAGTTATGGATACACTTAATAGTTAATAGTTTGATACGCAAAATCTCACAAATGCTTTAAAACATTCTACAACTTCGAAATTGGAAAAGTTAAACATTTTGAAGTTGAAGCACTTTTGCTTTTGCCCCTACTTCACTGATTTGTTTATAGTAATATTTTTTTTATTTTATTAATTTATGTGTAATATTAGAAATAAACAGTTTCTTTAACTCGTACCAAACTTGTAAGTGAACAAGTAGATTGTAGAGTAAATTTCACTTTTGATCCCATTAAAATAGGGTCAAAACACTTTTAGTCCCAAAAGTTATCTTTTTGGTCTCAAATTATATTTTTCGATAATTCTGGTCCCATAAGATATTTTTCCTACAATTTTAGTTCCATAAGATAGTTTTCCTACAATTTTAATCCCAAAATAACAGAGAAAGTTAACTACAATTAAAGACAAGGTTAAAATGCGTGAAATGATGGTTTTGTTGGCATTTCTTTTGTATCTATTGATATGGTTCAATATTAGTGATGAAATTACTTTGTACTTTTTTGTTGGTATTTATTTTAATATTGTTGATGCTCTTGAGGATGCCATTTTTTGACTCTGATTTTAACTGTTGTTAACTTTCTCTGATAGTTTGGGATTAAAATTATTGAAAAAATATCTTATGAGACTAAAATTGTCAGAAAAATATCTTATAGTAACCAAAATTGTGGAAAAATATCTTATGAGACCAAAATTATCAAAAAAATATCATTTGGGACCAAAAAAGTAACTTTTGGGACCAAAAATATTTTGACCCTATTCTAACGGGATCAAAAATGAAATTTACTCGTAGATTGTAGCACAGATTAAGTGAAACGATATTAAATCCACAAGGAAAGAGTGAACTAGATTTGCAATTAACGAAATTAAATAGAAAATAAGATAAATTACGAACAAAATTTCAAAGGTTGTGTTGATGGAAAAAGAGGTACACAAAATGACATGTTCTCTATCCTATTGAGTTCCCATTTGAGGTTTGTAATTCATTAGAGTGATCACTCAATACTCCACCTTTATCATATATTCCATATGTCATATATTCCACACATCACATTAGATAGATATCATATTCATGGAATATGATGCACTTTCAAGATGTCTTGGTGGTGAACTGGTAGACACGCGAGACTCAAAATCTTGTGCTAAAAAGTGTGGAGGTTCGAGTCTTTATCAAGGCATAATATTGAGAATGCTCATTGAATAAGCAATTCAATAAGAGAGCTCAGATCAAATCGGTTTTTTGAATTATATGAAGTTAGTAAGCAAACAACAAATCCATAGATATTTGAACCCGAGTATCCAGGAAAAAGCGAAATATTTGATGGAATTAGGGACAAGGTGCCCTTTTGAACAACCTATTATAATAGGAAAGCCTTATATCTTAAAATTAATTAATTCAAGTTGATGATAAAATCCATGGACATTCTAGTAGATATTATGCTCTTGTTACACAACTCCTTGGGAAAGGGCAAAACAAGGGGAACAACAGTAGGAGAAATGGTCTCTTGAAGTATAAAGGTCGTGAGCTATCTCTTAAGATCATCTTCTCCGATTGATTCCTAGGACGTAGTGACCAAAAGCTCTCAATATCCAAACTCTCACAATAATCTCAACTCTCTCAAATCTCTTGATTATCATGCATTATATTTTCCAATTCCTCTATTGAAACTCCTTTATCGATTTATGAATCAATAAATATAATCACGCTAATTGGTTGCCAAACAATCAAGAATACAAAGAGAGAATTCAAACTATAAACACTCAATTAGGAATAGTAAACATACATTAACCTAAGTACTTTCAAATCTCCGTGTACAAAATCGTTTAGCTACTCATGGTGAAATGAATAAATAAAATCATTCTAAGAATAATCATGGTTTAGCAAAAATAAAGAACAAATGAACCCGGGAGGAAGATTTGGTCTTCAATCTTACTTCAACCCTTCTTCTTGTTCTCTTCCTTCAATTCTTAGTTTTCTCTTCTCTCTACTCTCTCTACCTTTTATATGTGGCTACAGGTGAGGTGAATGACCTAAAATTCAAATTAAGTGTAGGTATTTATAGTGGGATTAAAATAAATCAGAATATGGTGAAAATTTGGGAAGAGGTTCTTGGGGCACAACCAAGGTGGTCATGCCCAAGGGTCACAACTTTGGGGGCCATTTCTTTACGTCAGGGACGACCATGGAGGTCACACTGGAGGACTTACGCAGTGTGGCACGACCACACGACTATTGTGGTCGCGACAAACACTCAAACTGCAGAAAGGGAAAAACAGGATCCGTGTAGCCGCTCGGGTTGCACTGGGAGTGAAGAAAAGGTGGCTCGGACGAGTGTGGCGGTGGCGGATCACGCCTGAGGTGTACCTCAACGCACATGTCCCGACACTTGTCACTGTTCTGCTTCATTTTATCTCGTTTCTTGTCCAATTGATCATATTCAATTTGCAACGCGCTCTTAATTCAATTTCCAATCATCCCATGGCTTTGATTTCCTTAAAAGTGCATTAATGTATCCTCTATTTTCTATAAAATTCAAACAAAAAATAAAACTTTCTAGCTGGAAGGTTTAAAGCTCAAATTAGGTTAAATCACATAATAAACTCTCCAAGTTACATCATTTAAATCTAAATAAGTTTTGCCAAAAACAATTATCATTCAATTTCAATCGAAATATTTTTGACCAAAAATGAAACTTAACCAAATTATATTTTGATTTTAATATTTAAAATATAACTAAATATCTGGCTTCATTCCTTTTATTTTGGTTCAATTTTGCACACATTAAGTAGTCATCATCATTAATTCACATGTGAATTAAATAATTTAATTTTTCAAGTGATAATTTTCGAAAGTAAGTAAAGTTTGAAGTTCACCATAACTCAATCAAGAAACAAATCTAAATTAGAGTTATGAAATTTAAATCATTATAAAACAAATACATCCAAATGTATGAAAATGAATTTCACACAAACCATATCCAAATTCCTAAATATTGGACCACCAAAATGATGACATCACATCATTATAATTACTTTTATTTTCTACATTTTTATATACTAAAAAATTATTTCAGGTGGTCGTGCTTTGAAAATGAGTCACATGGATCACATTAAATAGTAGTACTACTGTATTATTATTTTTGCTAGAGCTCTCCTTCTCTGTTGGATTTGATTTTCTGAATAGTCAGGCAAATTAATTAACTGAGTGCATAATAAATGTTTTTAAAAAGGTTGATGGTTATTAATTATGAGCTCTCGCTTACATCATTCTATGCAAAAATAAAAATGAAAAAAAATACACCGACAATACTATATTATTTGTAAAAAAGAACGTGAATAAAAATTATCGCGAAAGGTCATGCATAATTGAAAGAAAATCGACCCAACAATAAATGTTTGGTTCATTCTAAATATCACATCCAAAAAAAAAATGTTTAGATAATCCACTAAATATCACATCCAAAAAAATTGATTATAGGATTTTTACTAATCTCACCCAATATTTCTTCGATGTTTTTTGAGATCATTTCAACCTTGAATTGAGGAAAACAAGATTTTCTACATGAACATTTAGTTTATTTTGATTTATAGGATTTATTCTATAAATCCATGAATTAAAAAAATTAGATAAATAAATTGCAAACTCATGAAATCTAGTACTCAAGCCGAATAAGGAAGTAGATAAACAAACGTATGCCATATATAGCCATAAAAGCCAAAACAATTATTTTTCTTATTTTTGATTACTAATCATCCAAATAAGGACTAAAAAACACAAATTTGAACAAATTTTATTTTTGATTACTAATTATCCAAATAAGGGGACTAAAAACCACAAATTTGAACAAATTTTATTTTTGATTACTAATTATCCAAATAAGGAAAGCAAAAAAAAAAAAAAAATTGAACAAATTTTACCCTGTTGTAGAGTCGTCAGTACGGTTGAAAATTAAATCAAATAATTCGACACTCGGTTCGTATTCATTCGTTAAAAGTTTATTTAAACTCTATTTAATAACCATATCAAACAAATATTAACATAATTTTGTCATTGGTAAGATTTAAAGTTTGACCGGAACTCGAACTCGATAAATAAAATTGGTACAAAAAGATATAAAAATATCAAACGACTCGTGTTCGACTTGATAAAAATCAAACAAACTCAAATGAAGTGACGTGGTTATCTGAGATTTTCACATGTACATTTACGTGAACAACATTGTCTTAAAATACACGATTTTTTTATCTATTTTGGTCGAATTAGAGTGCACGAATTTGAAAATCTTGTGAAATACCAAACAAGTACTAAATATATATTATTAAAACTATATATTTTTTTAAACTTAATTAAAAATAAAAAATACCGAAAATTTGATGTATTTTTAGACAATTAACAATGGAGAAAAATAAAGAAACAGAGAAAAGAGAGGGCAAACAAATGCAAAATTAGGATTTAATATATATACATATACGTACAACGTAGAGAGAGAGAAAGAGAGAGAGATGGAATCATCGGACATATAAATACTGAGAGAGAGAGAGAGAGAGAGAGAGAGAGCAGCTTGTCTTTTATAATTTTTATTTTTTTCCCCCTTTTTATTAATTTTCTACTAACACAGAGAGAGAAAATGGAGGGTGGGGCTCCGCCGGCGGACACCGTGATGTCGGAAGCAGAGTCTCAGCTTCCGCAGCAGCCGCCGCCGCAAGCTCCGATGGATCACATACCGTCGACGTTCAGCCACGGCGACCGATTCATCCAATACAATATCTTCGGCAACATCTTCGAGGTCACTGCTAAATACAAACCCCCAATCATGCCTATTGGAAAAGGGGCATACGGCATCGTTTGGTAACAAGTGTTCACCTCCACTTACAGATTACTAAAACTTTTTTTTTCTTTTGTTTGCTTTATTGATTTTTTTTTTTTTTCAATTTGCTGAAAAAGCTCTGCTTTGAATACGGAGACGAATGAGCATGTGGCGTTGAAGAAGATAGCAAATGCTTTTGACAATAAAATTGATGCGAAGAGGACTCTGCGTGAGATCAAGCTTCTGAGACACATGGATCATGAAAACGTCAGTGATTTTCTTTGTTTATTTATTTACTTTTTATGTATAAGTATGTTAAATTCTCTTGAAAAATCTTACTGTATGTTTTTACGAATTCTCTCTTCACTGATTTTTAGGGTATTATGCCGCAAGAGGAGTGTTCTATCGTAGATGTTGTGAAGAAAAAAACTTGATTTTTGAACTATTTAGATCGTTTGGTGGTGTAGTATTAATCTTGTTAAATTGATGAAAGTAAATAATTCGGCCAAGAATATATTGTGATTCTAAAAACCAAACGTGTTTGGCATTTTTTTATTGTTTTATTGTGTTTGTAACATGTATTAGGTATAATCATTAGAATGTTTTCTTTATTATTTGGAAATTTAATATATCTTGTTTGTTTGTGGTTTCCTTGTATTAGAGCTTACAAAGATGGGGCATGGGTTTCTTGGACTGATAGTTTGTTCCCGTTGGTGGTTTTTGAAATCTTGTTAGAAATTTCTATCCCATGTAAATGAATTAATGAATTCACACCTTGATACTTTTGTATGATATGGAAATTTGATTTAGTAGTTGGTATAATATTCGGATTTATCTTGACGAGTTAGTTAAAAAAAAAAAATATCAACACCACTTTTTCTAGAGCAGCTACTGTTTTTTTAGAGGAAGTCTCATTTTATACAAAGAGGAATAAAGTTTGTTCTGTCCCATATTAAATGGAGCTCAAGTAAGTTGTCATCATATGAAATGTACTAGCTGGCCTTGGCCACTCTGACATTACTTTTTTGGTTAATCGAAGATAAATAGTGTGAATACCTGGTCTAAAGTTTTGTGCTTGAGTAGCCTGAAATCGATGACTGATTAATTTTAGATGAACTGGTCCAATAGGGTTTGTCCAATCTGTGATTTTAAATTTGAGATTAAAGTTTTGGAACTGATTCCAGTAGGGTTTGTTTGAGTTGGAGTTAAAACTAATTTCACCATGCTTACATGAATTGTGAAGCACTTGACTAAGTATCTTGACTTTACATTTCAAATTAGCATAATATAGACTCTTAACCTCAGTTTCCATTTCTGGTAAAAAAAGTTTCGTCTTTTTTTGTGAAACTGATGAGGTTTAGTCCTTTATTTAGCCTCTTAGTTTTATAAACGCTCATGATTAATAACATTACGCCAAATAAAAGAAAGAAAGATTGAAACCATTGATTATAGGCCGGCATATCCTGAATGTATGATGTAGTTCTTTCAAATATGATGCACATGTAGAAAAAAATAGATTGATGATTAGTGCTGATTATTGTGACATGCATATGGCACGGCTAATTTGGCATTATCATCTTCACACTAGTTTTATTAAGGTAATTTAAATCTGTATTAAATTTTGCACTGACTAGAACACTTCTGTCTTCGTAACTGTATTATCTGACATCCAGGAAAGATCCTAGAGATTTAAGGAAGGTATGGATAGGTTTACGGGTAATCTAATTAAATGCAAATTTTAATTGCCGCAGGTGGTTGCTATCAGAGATATAATTCCACCGCCTCAGAGACAGGCATTTAATGATGTTTATATTGCATATGAACTTATGGACACGGATCTCCACCAAATTATCCGTTCTAATCAAGCTTTGTCGGAGGAGCATTGCCAGGTTATATTTCAAATTTTAGTTTGAATAAATCTGCATATGATTACAGCGCCCACTTCTTTAGTCATTATTTTGCGTATTCATGAAAAATGTCTTCCACTTCATCTTGAAATTACAGCACTTCTTTTTCCTGATATTTCACTCAACTACTTAAATTTTGTTCTCCACTTCTCCTTAAAGAACTCCAGTTTATTTTAGGTGGAAGCTGATAACATAGAGTTTACTTGGAACCTAAATCAGGAAACAACGCAAGTTACGAATTACAGGAATGAAGTTGTGAGATATTGTTCCCTGCTTATTGAAACTTTTACCAAGAAAAAATATGATATTTATTGAATAAATGCCTTTTTCTAGATTATATCCATATCTCATGAATAAATAACCAAAAAGAAAAAAAAAAAAAAGGAAAGAAAACGATAAGGTCAAGTACCATTTACATTTATGAAGACGTCTACACATCTTTATTCGTTGTATGTGATATATTCCCTGTTGTTGAGCATCCGCGTCAGCATAATTAAATGGGTCTCTTGTATTCATTTAAGTATTTTCTGTGCAAAGTACCAACGGTCATATTTTGGCTTTCTTTGACAAATTGTTGCATTGTTGGAAGACGTTGTTTTCTTTATCGTTCATCATTTTTTAGGCTTTCACAGCCGAAGTATATAGCCATTTTTCTTTATTCATGTTAAACTTATTATTCATTTATTTGTTCTCTGCAGAGACATTTGACAGTTCTTGTACTAAAATCTTTCGTTGTAAATAACTATTTCCTTCTGGTTGCACAGTATTTCTTGTATCAGATTCTTCGAGGATTGAAGTACATACATTCAGCAAATGTTCTCCATAGGGACTTAAAGCCTAGCAATCTTCTTCTTAATGCGAACTGTGACCTAAAGATTTGTGATTTTGGATTGGCACGGGTTACATCTGAAAGTGACTTCATGACGGAGTATGTTGTTACAAGGTGGTATCGGGCACCAGAGCTGTTGTTAAATTCATCTGATTACACTGCAGCTATTGATGTATGGTCTGTTGGGTGTATTTTCATGGAATTGATGGATCGGAAGCCATTGTTTCCCGGTAGAGATCATGTACACCAGTTGCGTCTTTTGATGGAGGTATCTACTTTATTTGAATTTTAAAACTTTTGGTTTTGGCTAGAGAAATTATAATTGCTGTTTTCATGTTTATTACATTGCTCAGGCTAGCATGATCATTTTCTACCCTGACGGCTTAGTTATCAACGTTTTAATGACTAAGTTCCTGAATATGCCAAATAGGGCTTTGGTAAACCCTATATGTATGAGCTCTAAACAATTGTTTGAATGCACAAGAAATTAAAGATATTGGTAAAATCCCCCCCCCCCCCCTTTTAATTGAATAATCAGTTGTTCATATAGAGTAAACTAAGTACAGGCACCAAGGACTTTGGTGCTGTGATCCAATTCGCTTGGAACTGTTGCTTTGTGGAACTCAATCCATTGCCTTTAACTAAAGGCTTAAACTTTTGGTCTCTCGGGAAGCATGTGGCTGTCTTAGCACAGGGTTGTTCTAGGCGAAAGCATTTAGTCCTGAATTCTAGAGTTTTGAAATTATGATTGATTTTCGAAAGCATTAACCTCCACCATCGAGGGGCGTAGTTTGAACTGGCATTTGATGTTGGATTGATTTTTTTTTATGTTGGCTATAAATGGTTGCAAATACTTGTTGTGAATGTATGCTGTGGAATAGGAAAGATGAGTTTTGTTTACTAATCAGCTTTTTAGGTGAAGGACAATTACTTAATAACACAGTTAATATAAAATAGGAATATTTCAGCAGTTTGTAGAATGGAAATGTTTCGAGTGATTTTTGTGCTGAGATTTGGATGCTTCTCTTTAATGCTTTTACAAGGCAGCACATGGTGCAATATCTGGGTTTCCCACATACACCATGTTTTGCTCTGTTGATGTTTTCATGTGCTACTATGAAAAGTTTCAGCAATGAGTTCCTTTCTTTTGCAGCTGATTGGCACTCCATCTGAAGCTGAATTAGGGTTGCTGAATGAAAACGCAAAAAGATACATTAGGCAACTCCCCCCTTATCGCCGTCAATCATTTACTGAAAAGTTTTCTCATGTGCACCCTCTTGCCATTGATCTCGTTGAGAAGATGCTGACATTTGATCCTAGACAAAGGCTAACAGGTATGACACTTTTGCCTGCCATTATTGACGATTCTGCAATTATTTTTCATATTACGCAGTTATTCAGCCATGAAATCTGGGCACATGCAACAATGATATTTGCTTATGCTCTAATTTGCCTTTCTTTTGTATACACTGAATGTTTTGAACTTTCTGGTTTTTACCATGGACCACTCTTCTTAGCCAGATCTAAGAAACTTTTCGATCCTTTACCTTTTGTCGTGCTCTAAAATCATCGGTTTGCATAGAAACATCTTATAGTAAAACTTCTAATCAAACTAGAATCGTTGGTTTTATGACTGTTGAGGTAAAAAACATCTAGCATATATTTTTGTTTTAGATATCAAACTTAAGCTTGCCAAACAAGTAGCTGCATCCTCAACTTCCTCTGCCAAAAATGTTAATCTTAACCTATTTCAATAATCTTGCGTGTACATCAGTTGAAGATGCGTTGGCCCATCCATACCTGAACTCGCTCCATGACATCAGCGACGAACCTATTTGTACGACCCCCTTCAACTTCGACTTTGAACAGCATGCATTGACGGAGGAGCAGATGAAGGAGCTCATCTACCGGGAGGCTCTTGCATTCAATCCAGAATATCAGCCAATGTGAGGAATCATGTGTTGAGAAAAATGTATGTGGAATTGGTAGTAGTGTGGTGCAATCAGCCATGTTGTATGTGATATTGGATCAGATTCTTGTATATAAGAACACTCCATTTAAAACATGGATGGGTTTATTTTTAGAAAAATTATTGAATTAGGTGTGGATATTCATCTAGACAGCCGGACTCTTATGGCTGAGAAACAAAGATTACATGTGTTGCTGCTTTGCCTTGTATCTTTTTTTGATCCAAACATTTTCTCACTACTCAAATCTCTCTCTCTCTCTCTCTCTCTCTCAAACACACACCAACCCCTGCGCGCCGGCGGTTTGTGGGTTATTGTACAACATAGATAATTGCACTTTTGGTCTTATGAGAATAGTTAGAACACATTTAATTCCAGATGGGATTTTTTGGTTTCAAATTTTATTTTCTCGATTTTTTTGGATTCTGAATTTTGGTCTCATGAGAATAGGGTCAAAATACATTTAATTTTAGATGGGATTTTTGGTCTCAAGTTTTATTTTCTCTCTCTTTTTTTTTGGTCCCGAATTTTATTTTTTGACTTTTTTGTTCTCAAAACTAACAATTCAATTTAGGGCTGGTCTCTTGTACACATTGTGTATACTAAAATTAGTGTCAGGCGGGCGAGCGACCCACGCGCGGCACGTGTGCGTCACGTGCCCGTCATTTTTTTTTTATTTTTTTTTTCTGGGCAGATTTTTCATTTTTGTTTTTTCGATTTTCTATTTTGTCTTTTTGTTTTCTTACAAAAAATTTATATCCTAAAATAAAGTTAGTGAACCCTAAAATTCAAATAAATTGATTTAATTTATTTCATAAAATGGAATTAATAAACCCTAAAAAATACAAAATAAACCCCTAATAACACCACCTAAAAACACAAAATAAACCCCTAAAAACACCCCCTAAAAAATACTAAACCCTAAAAAATACCCCCAAAAAATTAAAAAAAAAAACACTAAACACTAAACCCCAAACCCTTAAGCTCTAAACATTAATTGAGATGAAATAAATGATAATTTGAATTAAAGAAACTTGCATACGACAAGTTACAAGCCCAATACTTTTTATGATTACGAGTGATATTTTTTGTACTTGGGAATGATACTAGTTCTGGTGAACTTTTTTTTGGGGGGAGGTCGGGTCAGGGTTGACCCGCGCATTGACCTGCAGACCCACCCCATCTGATGGTTTGATTTTAAGGATTTTGGTTTTCAAAGTCTGATAAGAGACTTTGTGTTCAGTTTATAATTGTTTTGAGCTGATAGTTTTGGGGAAAAAAAGTTGAGAAAATAAAATTTGGCACAAAAAATGTAAGTGAAGGTCACCCACACATGGCCCAAGCTCATTAATAAAAAGGGTAAAAAAAAACAACCATGTGTGATGTGTGCACGATATGTGCTTATTTTTTTACTTTTCTTGATTTTCTGCATTTTTGTGTAGTTTTTTCCCCCCAAAAAATATATATTAAAATTAGTAAATCTTAAAATTAAAGGAAATTTTAATTCAATTTTTTTGATAAGACGACTCACGCAATGCATTGGACCAACACAAACCAATGGGTTCGTGCATTGCACTCGATAATTAATTTTTTGGAAATAAATTTATACTCTAATTGGGAATAATAAACCCAAATTTATATTAAACCATAATTGTGATGCAATAAACTAATATAATTAAAGTAGAATGGTAATACTTTTAAGACTACGTCTGATACTTTTTAGTATAATGGGTGATATTTTTCCATTATAATTTTTTTCCGGAACGGTGCGGGTCAACCAGACCCTACCCGCGCTCGACACACTGGTCTGATGGGCCTGATTTTGGGCCTCAAAGTCTGATAGGAGACTTTGCCAAAATGTAAAGTTTTAGACAGCTTGTGTTGGCTCCATTTTCACTTATCAAACTCGAGTTTGATTCGAGTTTTAAATCTTGTCAAATATGAAGTTGTGTTCAAACTTATTTGATATGCTTATCGATTTGAATTCAAACGATCACGGCCCAAGTACCGAGTTATTTACTTCCAACAAAGAAACACTAACCTACTTTCAGTCGCGAGCCCAGCCCAAGATCGGCCCAATTTGAATAAAACGGGTTCACCTATTGTGTCAGAATCGGGTCGGACAGGACCCGAACCATAAACCCGCCCCGACCTTCTTCCACCTCTACAAACGGATAAGAAAAGAAAGCCGCAGCAAACAGTGTTGAATCCCCAATTTTCACTGGAAAATGGCGCAAGCATTAGCCACACCAGTGCTCCCTTCTCTCTCTCTAATCTCTTCTCCCATCTCTAATTCCACCAAATTCTCTCTCTCCTTTCCGTTATCCACCGCTTTCCCCAAGGTAAAAACGTGTTCAAAACTTCTCATTCATGTTTTCGTTTTTTTTTTCTTTCTTTTCTTACGGATTGTGGTGTAATTTTATTGTGTTTCGTGTTCAGATTGGTGGATTGAGCATCAAATGCGCTCGTGTTGGTGGAGTTGAGATCCCCAACAACAAGAGAGTGGAGTATTCCTTGCAGTACATTCATGGAATCGGCCGCACTAGCGCCAGGCAGATTTTGAATGACCTCAATTTTGAGAACAAATTGACGAAGGATTTTTCTGAAGAAGAGCTCACCACTCTGCGTGAGGAGGTTTCGAAATATATGACTGAAGGAGATCTTGTAAGTGTTTCCGGATCCTGAAATAATCCCTAGTTTTTATTGCTGTGAATGTTGAATTGTTCATTGATTATGTTTCTAAGTTTGAGGTGAATTCTGTGATTTTTCCTTTTGGAAGTTAATGATTTTGCTGTGTTGAGCTTCATTTGTTGGTTGGATTGAATTCGAATTGGATGAAGCATTAATGAAGTAATATATTATTTTATAACTGTAGAGAAATGATAGTAAAATTGTAGCTAAGAATGATTTTCTGGGAGAATCTAGCATTATTTCTGATAGAGTAAGAAATGATGAATGCTTGTTTGATTGCGTGTTCTGTTGTAGTGTGATTTTAGTTCTGAGTAGACTTGTAAGTTTTTGCCACATATTTCGTGTTTACGGTTATGTTTGGACATTGTCATCGTAAAACATTTGTGATTTGAGGTGAATTCTGTGATTTTTCATTTTGGAAGTTTACGATTTTGCCGTGTTGAGTTCCATTTATCGGTTGGATTGAATTTGAATTGGATGAAGCATTAATGAAGTAATGTTACTTGATAATTGTACATATAAGATAGAAAAATTGTAGCTATTAGCTAAGATAGATTTTCTGGGAGAATCTAGCATGATTTCTGATGGAGTAAGGAATGCTGAATGCTTGTTTCCTTGCGTGTTCTGTTGAAGTTTGATCTTAGTTCTGAGTAGACATGTAAGTTTTTATCACATCTTTCGTGTTTATGGTTATGTTTGGACATTGTCATCTTAAAGCATTTGTGATTGGTGTTGAATGGGCTTTGTTAGAACTCATCCTGAAAAACTCGAGAGAAGAGGGTGCTCAAGTCACATATAAAAGTATCTTAGTAGCCATAACACAAATATCATATCACTCTTTTATAGTAATCTTTTGGGTTTTTACTTTTTATTAACTACAAATTATTCATGGAATGTCTTCACCTATTGGTTGCATTTGGACTTAGAGTTAAGAAACTCATTTGCAAACTGTCATCGTTTGTCAAGTGCATGAAAATGAAAGCAAAAAATGAATTCTAACGTTTTACATTGTTGTTGCATTAAGTTGCAAGTGAAGACTTGTAGCAGTTAAAATTCCCCTAGTCCATAACATCGGTGTTGTATGATCAGCCTAGGCGGAGCATAGCCCCCTTCACTTTGGCCTGAACAATCATTTTGTTTCCTTTATTTTATGAAATGACTCCTGATTGAATCATGACATTTTGCTCTTTTGTTTAGATAAAACCCTAGATTCTTGAAGTAGTTTTGATTAATTTACCTTGGATTTTGTAATGAAAAGACTTCCGATGAATCACTTCTTTTAAATATAAAAAAAAAGGCTTAAAGCATGAAGATAAATTAATGAGATATGGAGAAATATGAGTTTGAAGCCGAACCACTATTCTGTTCCACAGTCAATTGGCCGACTGGCGCCTGGAAATTTCCTCAACATTGCCCGACATCAAATGTTATTTGCCTTGTTTGCACGTTTTTTGTTGTAATATGATCTTAGTTTGAACTCAATGGCTTCCATTTTATGCCATTGCCCCACATTTTCCCATGAAGGATCACGTTTTGGATATGTAAAAATCGAGTTTGATGTATTTTGGTTAACAATTGCAGAGGAGATTCAACGCGTTGGCGATTAGACGGCTAAAGGAGATACAATGCTACCGCGGCGTGAGACACATTCAGGGATTGCCATGTAGAGGGCAGAGGACTAAGAACAACTGCAGAACCTTGAAGGGCAAACGGGTGGCCATTCCAGGTAAAAAGAAGAAGTAAACTCTCTCTGTAATTTGTTGTATTTGTAGAATGTGAGATTACACTCTGAAATCCTATTTTGTAATCAAAACGAACTTTGATTTCAGTTCAAATCAATTTTCTCTGTCTCTAGTATCAATCTGCGTATTATTTTTGCTTCGGTGAAAAGGTCAGACATTGAATTGTAATTTTTGAAGGTTGAAACATTGTTGAAAAAACGACATTAGTTTGAGATATAACATGATGTTAATCCTTTTCAAAATCTACTGAGAATTAAGAACTCATCTTACACTGAATCCTTTAAAAATCAAGAGCCCAAACTGAATGTAAAAGGTTAAGAACTAAGAACTCATCATAAATAATTCATATCATGTTTTAAAAATCAAAGGTTCAGATCGAATGTGAAAGGCAGTAGCATATCCGTAATTATCTCAAATTGATGCAGCGCGCGAATTTGTTAAGGATATACCCAGAGAAATTGAAAAAAATCATGACATATTCAGAACTTCAACAATTCATAATTTATTCAAATTATATATCAAATTTAAAATATTTTGATGCTCTTTCATTTAAAACCCATATTGTATAATTTTATCCGAATAAATATGAACAAAAAAAATAAGAAAATACGTTTTTCATACATATATAAATTGTAAATAATTCATTAGTTAACTTTACGATAATAATATATGCTAATGAATTAATGTTAAGATTGTCATGGTTTGAAAAGGCATTTTTGAGACGCCCAAAAATCGCGTAGGAGGCGCCGCCGCCTCTTGCCTTGAGGCCTAAAGCCTTCTCCAACCATTTTTTTTCCCTTCTAGTTCTATTTTAAAGGAAAATATAGAGCAGGAGCAAAAATATCTCCAATCATCAATTTTACAATTCACTCTACAATGAACTATTTCTCTTTTATGATTTCTAATATTAATTTTTTTATCAAATTATTGTGTAGCATATATTTTTTTAAAATATATTTACGTTTAATATTATTTAATAATAAAAAAAATATAATTTAAATTAATTTACAAAAATATATTTTATTTGTACACAAAACCAACATTTACTAATATAAAAGAACAATTACAGTTCCCTTGGGGATGGCCTAGTGGTGGAGTTGTGATATCTTGAGGCTAAAGGTCTCAAGTTCGAATCTCACCAACACCGCTAGGTGTGAGCCTGTCACACCTGGGTTGCCAAGTGTGGTTTACCTCCCCTATGTGGTTTACAGGCTATTACACATGGGCGGGGTTTACCCAGTGCGCACCTCGGTAGCGGCTGCGGGTTACCTTCGACAAAAAAAAAACAATTACATTATAAAAATCAACTAACATATTAACAAAAACATAAATTACATTTTAATAACAATTGACCTTCAGAATTCGAAAAAATTCATCCCATAAATGATCAATCAATGCATTACGAAAATGTGATCTTTCCAACACATTAATATTATTATTAGATCCCGGCAGAAAATCAGAAGAATTAATTTAATGTAATGTATTTAATGTTATTTCTAGTAATTTAAGTTTTTAATTTTTTTATGATTACATAATATTTTTTTATTATATTAAGTGAAATTAAACATAATATTAAACCTAAAAATAACATAATTTACATTGTTGTATGAATAAAAAAAAATAAAGAATAAAGTTAGTACACAAAATAAAAAAAAATAAATAAATTAAAATGTAAAAAAAAAAGGAGATAGATGGAGTGAATAGAACCCCTTTATATATAAAGGGGTACTATTCACCCCCTTAAAAAAAACATGTACAGGAGGAGGACCATTGAAGTGTGTTTTTGGCAAAAACGGGCAGGCAACTGCTACCTTAGCGGGTAGCGGCTGCTTGGAGTTGCCCTAAGCCTCCATCAATCCGAGGGGTCTGAGACTTAAGCCTCGCTTTCTAGGATTTTTTTGGGCCGGTTGTAGGGCTATTTTGTTGAGCAAAAGTCCTCCAATTCCAACTTGTATGTGACAATATTAAAATTGTATATTGTTAATAATATTTTTTATAAAAATAAAATTTGTTGTAGTATAACTAATCATAAGTAATCTTAAAAAATCAAGAATTAAGCACTAATTCATGATTTGCGATCAGCAGCCTATATCTCTCCGACGCTGTCCCGCTCTCTTTTTTCTCGTGAGTCTTCTCTTTTGCGAATATCTCTCTTGCAATTCGCAAAGACAACGACAATGCGAATTCATTCTCGGTCATAATTATATATTTACATTTTATTGATATATTCTAATTAGCACATTATTTGATTGTTATTTCAAGTATGAAAATATTTAAGTTAACAATTGAAAAAATAAATAATAACTAGGATACAACACATGTGTATATGCATACATATTATATTATAATTATAATATAATAATATAATGTATTTTGAGTCATTATATAAATAATTAATAAACTACAACAATCAAAATATTACATATATTATTTATAGGAGCAATAGTCTTATATAGACTTAAAATGGGAAATGCCTCCAAATTTTTTAAGAGAAAAAAGTAGCTTTCTTTGCAAGTTAAACATTTGTTAACAAAAAAACCCTTTATAAAAAGTATAAAGGAAAATTATTTTTGCATAAGAGAGCTATTAATGTGATGTTTGTGAGCGGGCTTGGGAGGAAACATTTTTGGATAGAAAACTCCATTTTATTATAATACTAGATGTTGTAGAGATCTAGTAGTAGAAATAAATTCTCATTATTATCATTTCATCAATCAAAAACAGTACAAAGTGAGGGTGAGGGTCTTATTTATATACAATGAAAGGCGGTTGTAACCAAAAGAAAAATATCTAGGTGGCATCAAAATATCTAGAGTAGTGCCACATAGGATAAGAAATATCTAGCTGGAATATACCCATGGCTCGGTTTATACAGATTTCAACACCCCCCGCAAGCTAGACAGGGGGGAGAGCACCTAGTCAAAGCTTGGACAGTAGGTCAAAGAAGCGGGAGCGAGGAAGGGACTTCGTAAACACATCAGCAAGCTGGAGGCCTGAAGAGATATGCTGGGGAAGAATAAACCCATTTTTATACTGCTGCCGAGCAAAATGGCAGTCAAGGTCCAAGTGCTTAGTTCGCTCGTGAAACACTTGATTCTGCGTAATTTGTATTGCAGCGCGGTTATCACAAAAGAGAGGAATAGGAGTAACAAAAGGAACATCAAAGAGTGCCACCACAAAAGAAATCCATAGTAACTCCCGCACAGTGTAGCTAAGGCAGCGATATTCTGCTTCAGCAGAAGAAAGGGACACGGTGGTCTGTTTCTTGCATTTCCAAGAGACAAGACAGTCACCTAGGAAAATATAATAACCAGAGAGAGACTTACGAGTGTCCAAACAGGAACCCCAGTCAGCATCACAATAAGATCGGGGAGTGAATGTAGGACTGAGAGAGTATTGCAAACCAATAGAAGGCTGCCCCTTCAAATAACGCAAAACATGTTGTGCTGCTTGCCAATGAGATTCAGTAAGAGCATTAATAAACTGGCTCAGCTGCTGTATAGAGTAAGATATATCAGGTCTAGTTAGATTGAGGTAGAGTAACTTTCCCACCAACCTTCTATAGGGCTTCCCATCAGATAAGAGAGAGCCTTCCTCAGTCAGAGTGAGACCTTGTGGCAAGGGTGTAGAGGCTGCTTTACATTCAAGTAATCCGGCAGAAGTAATAAGATCCAAGATGTACTTTCGCTGACACAAGAACACTCCAAACTCTGATCTAGTGATTTCCATTCCCAGGAAATATGTGGCCTCACCAAGATCTTTAATGGTGAAAGCATGGTCAAGTGCCTGCTTAACATCTTGAATAGCTTGCAGGGAAGGTCCCAAAAGCAAGATATCATCCACGTAAACCAATATGCCAACAAAATCATCACCTCGGCCCTTTGTAAAGAGGCAATTATCAGCTTCTGACTGAGCAAAACCAATAGAAAGAAGCAACTTGCTAAGCTTCATATTCCACTCTCTAGAGGCTTGTTTTAAGCCATAAAGGCTCTTCACAAGCTTGCAAACCTCACATGGTTTGCCCTTTGTATAGCCTTGAGGAAGGCGCATATAAATGTCATCTATCAAAAAACCATGTAGGAATGCATTGTTTACATCAACCTGATGCAACTGCCATTTGAATTGGGCTGCAAGTGCCAAGAACAACCAGACTGTCACCATCTTGGCAACTGGAGCAAAGACTTCATGGTAGTCAATCCCAAACTCCTGGTGATAACCTTTGGCCACTAATCTGGCTTTTAGTCTTTCAACAGATCTATCAGGGTGCAACTTGACCTTAAATACCCATTTGCTACATATTGCCTGTTTCCCTGGTGGTAATGGAACTACATTCCAAGTGTTATTCTCCTCTAAAGCTCTCAACTCCTTGTCCATTGCCTCAACCCAACCAGGATGTTGGCAGGCCTCATGGTAGGAATGAGGCTCCTGCACATCAGACACATCCACAGTAACTTTTTGAATGAGAGCAGAATCAACAGGACTAGTCCTTGAACAATCATAATCCTGTAAATATACAGGTGCCCTAGCAACCCTCTTACTTCGTCTAGGCAATACCATCAGTAACTGTGACTCATCAGTCTCAGATGATGGATGTTTGGAATGATCAGGGACAGTAGGTGAAGGAGGAGCAGTACAAAGGTCAGGATGGTCATCAAGGACTTTGTGTGGGGAGGAATGAGTATCTGGTACAGTAGAAATCAAGGAAGGACCAGTCTCAGTGAACTCAGAAGGCTCAGATAAGCATGGCTCAAATGATGTAAATGGCAAATGGGTGTCTTTATCAGACTGTAGTGGAAAGTGAGTAGGGAAGAATTTGACATCTCTGCTGACTGAGATGGTTTTAGACTGTAAATCATAAGTAATGTGACCTTTGTGTCCAGAGGCTGGCCCAGGTAAATGCTTTGAATTCCACTGGAAGAGAATTTTTTCTTGGAGGAAAGTGTGTTAACCTTATACACCATGCACCCAAAAGGCTGTAACTCAGTGAGTGTGGCAGGAGTCCCATATAACAGCTCATAGGGTGCCTTTCAATTTAAAACTGCAGAAGACAACCTATTGATTAGAAAAGTGGCATAAAGAATTGAATATGGCCAGAAAAAGGTAGGGAGATTACTCTGGAACATCACAGATCTGGCAACTTGGAGTAAGTGTCTATGCTTCATCTCAACAATTCCATTTTGTTGAGGGGAGTATACACATGTTCTCTAATGCAACATGCCAGATTCAGCAAGAAGTTCTTGAGTGTGCCTTCTAGTGAACTCTGAATCATTGTCTGACCTCATAACTTTGATAGCTATTCCAAATTGTGTTTTAACCATCAGTATAAATCTTCTGAGTATACTCCATACTTGATTCTTTTGTTTAAAAAGAAATGTCCAAGTTGCTCTAGTGCAATCATCAACTATAGTCAGAAAATAAGGGGTTTGAGTAATACTAGTTTCATGGCATGGCTCCCACACATCCACATGGATGAGATGAAACATCTGCTCACTTCTCCTAGCAAGTATAGGAAAAGGGTTCCGCTATTTCTTGGCTTTGTGACAAACAACACAATCCTCCAAGTCTGTGAAATCCTCTAGTTTGTATCTTCTCTTCACTGTCTCCGTATGCTTCAAAGTGGTAATTGAAGGATGACCAAGTAGATTGTGCAGCTCCTTAAGGTCTGTTTCTCTGGCTGCATGAACCATGACTGTGTATTGATAATCATGGAGAAGCACATATAGAGTTCCTTTCATCTTAGCAATGCTAAGCACAACATCTGTCTCTCTCTGCTGCACTATGTAGTGTGATGCAAGAAACACAACTCGGCTATTAAGAGACTTAGCCATTTGTCCAACTGAGATGAGATTATGTGTAAACTCAGGAGCATAGAGAACCTTCTCCAACAGAATGGTTGGTGTAACTTGAGCCTCTCCTGCTATTAATGCAAAGATGAGGCTCCCATCAGGCATATATATCTACACTGGGTGCTCCAGTTTCTTCAGATTGAACAACAAGGATGCTTGATAGCACATGTGGCTGCTAGCTCCAGAATCAATGATCCACTCTTCCTTTTTAACCTTTGTTGACAGCCCAAAGGCATAGTGCCCAGTATAAGCCATATTATCACAGTCTGCAAGTTCAGCCATATGTGTTCCTTGTTGCACCTCTTTGGAGTTGTATCCATCCTGTGCAACCCTTTTTCCCATATAAGTGTTGAAGTGCTTGGCAACCTGTGCCTGAATAACTCTGTCAAAATCACTGATGGACAATTTATGTGAATCTGCAGACTGTTCACTATCATCACTGACTCCTTTTCCTGAAGCCAAATTAGCTCTCTTAGGCCCTCTATCTTCTTTAATCTTCTTATACCAATCCGGAACACCAATGATTTCAAAACAATCCTTCTTTAGATGCCCTGTGCACCCACAATGATCACACTTTAATTTCATTTTCTCCTCCTTAGTCAACTTCTTCCTGAAACCTTCTTTACCAGAGTTTCTCTCTTGTGCTGTATGTATAGCACTTTGTTCTAAATTGTCTGAGAATTGTGCAGACACCTGTAGCTGCTCCTCTACTTGCAATACCATGGAGTATGCTTGACTCACATTCGGCAGAGGATTGAGTATTAGTATTTGCTACCTTATAGATTCAAATACATCATTAAGGCCTATCAAAAATTGCATCATCCCCTCTTCTTCATGTTCAGCTTGTGCATCATCAGCTGCCTCACGAACATATGGCTTAGATGTGTTTAACAAGCTTAGCTCATCCCATATACCATTAAGGCTGTTAAAATAGACTAGGACAGATTGATTTCCTTGAGTATAAGAAGCTATATCACGCCTTAATTTGTAGAGCCTAGGGCCATTACGATTGCCAAATCTTTTATTCAATTCCTCCCATAGTTGATTCAAAGTTTCAAAACTCTGCAGACTACGAGACAATTCCTTGATCATCGAATTACTTAGCCAATTAAAAACGAGATAATCTACCCTTACCCATTGCATATGATCTATGGAGTTAACCCTAGGTTCTCGAACACTACCATCCACAAAACCAAGCTTATTTCTAGCAAACAAAGCACGACGAATAGTCCTACTCCAGCTATGAAAATTTCACCCATCAAACAGATCCACAGTTAAAGCTAGACTAGGGTGATCATGCGGTGCAATGTAGAGCTCATCGTTCGCTAATATCCGATTACTATGAATCTCATTGCGAATAATCGGCTGAGGATTCATACCTTGAGAATCGACAGCATTTGGTTTCGCCGAATAATGGATCGGTGTTTCTTCATGATTAGATTCCTGCGAATTGCTATTGCCACCATGCTCGAGAGTATTGCCGAGCTCTTCATCTCGAGTATCCTTCTACAAAAATCGCCGTCCTTTGGCCATCACAAGAATAAACCAATCACCAATCGAATAAGATTCAATGCAAAATCAAACTAGATCTCACAGATAAATTTTCTAGGAACCTTGCTCTGATACCATGTAGAGATCTAGTAGTAGAAAGAAATTCTCATTATTCTCATTTCATCAATCAAAAACAGTACAAAGTGAGGGTGGGGGTCTTATTTATATACAATGAGAGACGATTGTAACCAAAAGAAAAATATCTAGGTGACATCAAAATATCTAGAGTAGTGCCACATAGGATAAGAAATATCTAGCTGGAATATAATGCCCCCATGGCTCGGTTTATACAGATTTCAACAGATGTCCACCTGTGCGATGCACGGATCACACGGGTTTATTTTTGGTCTCAAATTCAATTACTATATTTTTAAATGTAGATGTACATCTTCATATTTTATAGACAACATTTTAGTTATTAAGTTAATACCATATTTTATTCGTTAGATTACTTTTTTTTATACTATACAATTATTATTTTGAATTTGAAAATAGTAACAATTGATAAAAAAATGTTTGAATATACATACATACATATGTATATACATTTTACCAATTATATATAAACTAATATCATATATCTTTTCAAAATATATCAAACCTAACAAAAGTACCTTAAATTAAAAAATAAAATAAAATTAAGGGGGAAAAATAGAATTTAATTTGTCATCTCCTTGATAAACTTGCTTTTGCAAGTTTTTTTCCCACTACATATTTTCGCAAGAAATTATCTCTGGAAAGCATTTGTTAAAAGAAAATTTGAAAAAATAAGGATTCTATTTGTAATGTAATGATAACAGGATCTTCTGAAGATTAATTGATAGTTTTAAATAACAGGCAGAAGGGCTAACAGGCTACAGCCTATATATCTCTATTTATTTATTTATTTTTGAAAATGATATATATAATCTCATCGCTGCAATTGCAATTGCGTGTCATAGATTAGATTGTGATTAAATTGTTTTTTTTAAAACATAAAAACTTTCAAGGGGAAAAATAATTTTTTTAAGACTCTCCTTTTAAAATCTATAATATAGTAATTGAAGAGTGATGAAAAAGTAAATATTTCAAGATAAAAAAAAGTATTATTTCCCAGGGAAATTAAAAAAAAAAAAGAGATAAAAGATAAAATTTATGCATTAATTTTGACGCGTGCGCGCGACATATATATACAGATTCATATTCTCCCAATGTATTTTAATTTGTGGTGAACTACCAACCCAAGTATATCAATCCATGATTTTCCCAAGTAAAAGAAAAATAAAAATTCACGGCTATTTACACCAAATTATTTGATTATATAAACGCTATATGTTAACGTTACCTACATTTCTAATCTTATCCTACTTAAAAATATACTAAAAACAATAGAACCTCATATTTCTATTTTAATAACGTGAACATCAACTAATTTATTCAAATATATAATTGAAATCAGACTAAATAAATAAAACCCTATATTTTCTAGGTCAATCTTTAAAGGATATGAAAGGACTTAGTAGCTAGAGTTGGTAGGTTCTATGGTAACCTTAGGGGTAATAGTGTAATACTCTTCCCCTTTGAGATTGTGCCAAGTGGCACCTCGGGAAAATAAAAAGAAAAATGAGGTATTAAAAATAAATAAAAAATAAATTAGAAAAAAGACAAAAATTATGTAATATTTTATTCATTTTTGATGTGACAACTCAAGCATATTACATCAATATATCAATTCAACCTTTTAAAATGATGGCTACGTAATTATTACACAAACCACACACACTCTCTCTCTCACACACAGATACATACATACATACATACATACATACATATATATATATATGTATTCTACCTAATCTTTATTAATGTATTATAATAATTGTTTAAATAAAAAATTAAATATAATATATATAAATTATTTTTAAATACATAGCAAATATGTCTATATATATTCTATCAATCTTTATATTAGTAGTACGCTAATTGTTCAAATTTAAAATTAAAGATAATATGATTAAAATATTTTGAAAATGCATAAGAAAATTGAAAAAAAAACATCTTATTTTGATAAATATCATAATATAATCCTTCAATTTGAACATAAATATTGATATAAAATGCATAGTCAATTTGATTGAAAGCACGACCATTTTTGTAGGAATAAAATTTCTAAGCAATCTTTATCAATGCATTATTATGATAATTATTCAAATAAAAAATTAAGCATAATATATTTAAATTATTTATAAATACATAGCAAATATGTAATATATATTCTACCAATCTTTATATTAGTACTATGCTAATTGTTCAAATTTGAAATTAAAGATAATACGATTAAAACATTTTGAAAATACATAGAAAATTTGAAAAAATAAAACATCTTATTTTGATAAATATCATAATATAATCCTTCAATTTGATCAATACTAGCTCTACGGCCAAAGCACGGTCAGTGAACGGCCATTGCGCGGCCACTTAGTTTCGACTTCTCCAATGTCTACATGCAAATTGTAACATCCCACAAATTCAGAATATCTTAAGGAATTTTCTAAATTTATTTAGAAGATTAAAGAAAATAGTTGGAGCTAAAATAAAGTAAAACGGATGTAAGTCGCGACTTTTTGTGTATTTTATATGAAAATCGATGATGAGATTTTGCGTTTGCTGCTGGAAGATAGTCAATATTGGTTTTTTATGGAATTTAACGACCTAAAGGAAGCTGTTGGTGCTTTCAGAATTTTATTCTGACCTCTACAGGAGTCCCATAATTGAAAATTGTAAAGGGAAAACCTGTGAATAGTAATTTATGCGTGCGTTCGTAATTCGAAAAATTTGTGAAATCCTCCTCATTGATCTGAGACTTGTTCTATCAAGCCTATCTTATAGAAAATGGCCCAAGGAATCCGTTCACGTTCACGGATTACTAATCTGAGGTCAATCGAACGCTCGTGAGTAAAATCTGTCAGTCGAAATGAATAGTAAAAGTAATTTTTGAAAGAGAATCTTTTCTCGTTTCTCTTCAGACGACTTCCTCATCATCTCGAGTCGAGTTGGTTCACTAGTACTCGAGCCAACGAGTATCCCAGTATTTTTGAATTTTGTGTTGGAGGTCATTTGGACCTCGCCACTGAATAAAACAACTTTAATTGAATCCGAAAATCATTTTATCAGTATTTTATATCCGAAAAAGTTATACTCGCCCAAGCCTTGGTTTTCCTATAAATAGGGGGGTTGGATTCATTCCAACTTGCTCATTCTCTCTCTTCTCTCTCTCTATTTCGTGTTGATGAACGAGAAAAACCCGGGCCTGCGCCGAGTAAATCACGCATGCGGGTCCAGGTTAAGTTTTTTTGGGGGTGCTGCTGCGGAAGCAGCTGTCGAGCGCCGGAAGGCTGCCGGAGAGCCGCCGCCGCTGCCGTGGATGGCTGGAAATCGCCGTCGTCGTGCCGCCGCTTCGGACGTCTCGTTTCGGTTCATTTCTTATCCTTTATAGTTGAAATTTTAATATGTTGTGTATTTTAAATAGTGCTTTATTTCGTATGTTGAGTGCGTCATCGTTCGGTGGCCGGAAACCGGCGAAAATGCTGGAAAATGTGAAAAATAAAGGGGCGCCGATCACTTTCATTTTTTGCCAGTTTTCGCCCATTTCAGGTCGTCAAATTGAAAAAGTTTGAACTAGAAAGTTGCTCGAAAAATTATTTCCTATATGACTGCCAAGTTTCGTAATTTTCCGATAAGTTTTGATTAAAGTCAATTACTTTAATCAGGCGGTTATTTTTAAAACTAGAGCATGTGCTTTCAGAAAATTCCAAAAATTGTATAGTTTTATAAAGATATATGTGGGGTCATGCCTGATTATTTTCATAATTTTTGGACAAGTAAAAAGTGCAATCGAGATTCCTTGTGAGAAAAATGAGTAAAATGGCAAGTTACGGAAAGTGACCTCTGTCAAATTTTTTAATCCCATTAAATCGAAAATTATATTTTGGAATTTATTTTCTTCTGTGTTGAAGTTGTACGAGGTCTCTAGAGTCGCGCATTCTTAGTCAGAATATAATTAAACTAAATAAAAGCTCCAATTAAATTAAAGTCAAGTTCTGAAAATTAGAGCAGCAGTCTTAAAATAAGGTTTGACCTTGTAGGACTTGTTGAGCCAGTTAGAGAAGCTGGTGGATGAATATCGAGAAATTTGATCACCTGAGTTGATCTAATCGAGGTGGGTTTATTTGAAAAACCTATCTATATTTGAGTTATTAACTCATAAATGTGATAGTCATAGTTAGAATATCCAAATAAAATATTTGAGGAATTATCTACTCAAGTCTCTGCTAGAGTAATAGTATTATACTACTGTATACTTATTGAGAACATAGATTATGCTTTGTCATAATTATTGAGAACATAGATTATGCTTTGTCATAATTATTGAGAATATAGATTATGATTTATCACAATAAACGAATATAGATTATGCTTCGACGTAATTAAATAGAACAGATTATGCCTTGTCATAACTAAAGCCTATGGGTTAAAAGTTAAGGTGTAGAGTTTAAAGTTTATAGTATATAGATCATGGTTAGAGGTTATATTTAAAGTCGAATAGTCATAGTTTAAAGTTACAGTATATTAAATTTTTATTGTGTATTGATTATACTTTTGTATAATCAATTGTACTTTTTAGCTTGTGCTTTTAGTATTAAACTCAAGTTAAAGAATGGTTTCAGTTTAAGGAATATAAAGCATAATTAAACTAATTTTGCTAGAGTAATTTAAGGTTAACATAGTTGCTATATTAAGAGGATGACATAGTTTTTGTGCTTATGTCATATTATGCGCTTTATAAGAGAACATAGAATAAAGGATAGGCATGAACTGTGATTCTTACATTTGTGATGTTGATCACTAAAGGTGTCACTGTGAGGTAACCCCTGCACATACACGTGATATGAGCATCACTACAGGAGTCAATGCTAGGTAACCCCTGGTATACTCAAGGGGTCAATGCTAGGTGATCCCTGGTACACTCTTCTCGGATTAGCGAGCTTACCCCTCCCTTTTCCTATCAGCGACATGTCATAGAGTGCAGTAGACGGTAGAAGGAGCTACAGGGTACCAAAGAGAAGTAAATGTTTGCAGAAATGGGAAGGGCTTTCGCGTTTTGCTTTCCATTATCTGTATTTATATTTTGGATATTCTGTTACAATTTTTGTTAAAGATTGAGTTAAAAGTTTAACCCACTGAGTGCTTTAGTAGTCACGCCCAAAATATTTTCAAAATATTTTTCACGGGTTGAGATGCTGGAGGTGATGGCTCGATGTATTGTTGTGGGTTGATCGTGCATTGCTGTTTTGTTCAGACTAAATTATTACTCATGAGTATGTTGTTATGTGATACAATATTACTCCATTGTTTTTCCGCTTAAAACTCTGATAAAGTTGCCCCATAGTATGATTACATGCTATGTTTTATTTTTGGGCATATCTGAATTGTATACCTTATTTGAATCATGATAAATAAAGTCTCACTTCTTTTCCATAGATCTAAGCATGTGTCTTTACAGTTTTCGACCGATGGATGGGTCATATTTGGTTGAGTCTTGGATTCTGTTTATTTTCCAATTGACCTATGAATGGGTCTTATCTTGATTAATTACTTCCGTCCTATGAATGGGTCATAAAATAGTTTATTTGCCTCTGACCTATTGATGGGTCTTAGTTGTTGTGACCTATGGAGAGGTCTTGTTTATTTGAAGAGTCATAATCCTATCTATTAATTGTTGGATTCTGTTTGAATTTGATTGGGCTATGAATATGCATTCTTTTGACTCGATTGAATCATTTGACTTCATTGATACGTTGAAAGACGTGGATTTCTTCCAGTTACAGATCTTATGCTGCCCAAATTTCTGAGGAATATTCTTGTTCTAAAGCCATTTCATTTGATTATTCTAAATAGTACTTCCTTTTTTAGTAACACCCTGACCCTCATTTATTATTTCTTTTGGGACTTGGATATTACTAAGGATCCCCTGAATTTTGGATTATGTTACCTTTTTCCTTCTATTTTTCCTGTAGTGTCCCCGTCCTAATTCTCGGGACCGAGGCGTTACACAAACAGAATCAAATATTATGGAACTTCAGGATAGACGGGAGGTGCAGATGTTCATTTCCGTTCCTGTCGAGTACCGAACTTCATTTCTTGGCGGATGTGGATGATGATCGACCTCGATGGAGAGGTTTGCTATTTTGTGCAACCGGAAGTATCATATCTTATCGTAAACTCATTTCCAGTTCATAGATTGACAAAAGCTTGTCTCGTGCACAATGGCCGTATTCCGGCCGCACTCACATTTCGAAGAATGGACGCTCACTCAAACACACACACTAATATATATATATATATATATATATATGTATGTATGTATTCTACCCAATTTTTATTAATGTATTATGATAATTGTTCAAATAAAAAATTAAATATAACATATTTAAATTATTTTTAAATACATAGCAAATACACACACACGCACGCGCGCACGCCCACACACATATATTCTACCAATCTTTATATTAGTACTATGCTAATTGTTCAAATTTAAAATTAAAGATAAAACGATTAAAACATTTTGAAAATGCATAGAAAATTTGAAAAAATAAAACATCTTATTTTGATAAATATCATAATATAATCATTCAATTTGAACATAAATATTGATATAAAATGCATAGTCAATTTGGTTGAAAGCACGACCATTTTTATAGGAATAAAATTTCTAAGCAATCTTTATTAATGCATTATTATGATAATTATTCAAATAAAAAATTAAGTATAACATATTTAAATTATTTTTAAATACATAGCAAATATGTAATATATATATATACACATATATATATTCTACCAATCTTTATATTAGTACTACGCTAATTGTTCAAATTTAAAATTAAAGATAATACGATTAAAATATTTTGAAAATGCATAAGAAACTTGAAAAAATAAAACATCTTATTTTGATAAATATCATAATATAATCCTTCAATTTGAACATAAATATTGGTATAAAATGCATAGTCAATTTGGTTGAAAGCACGACCATTTTTGTAGGTATAAAATTTCTAAGCAATCTTTATTAATGCATTATTATGATAATTATTCAAATAAAAAATTAAGCATAATATATTTAAATTATTTTTAAATACATAGCAAATATGAAATATATATATATATATATATATATATATATATATATTCTACCAATCTTTATATTAGTACTATGCTAATTGTTCAAATTTAAAATTAAAGATAATACGATCAAAACATTTTGAAAATACATAGGAAATTTGAAAAAAATAAAACATATTATTTTGATAAATATCATAATATAATCCTTCAATTTGATCAATACTAGCTCTACGGCCAAAGCAAGGTCGATGCACGGTCATTGCGCAGCCACTCAATTTCGGCTTCTCCAATGTCTATATGCAAACATAATCAAATATTATGGAACTTCAGGATAGACGGGAGGTGCAAATGTTCATTTCCGTTCCTTTCGAGTACCGAACTTCATTTCTTAGCGGATGTGGAGGATGATCGACCTCGATGGAGAGGTTTGCTATTTTGTGCAACCGGCAGTATCATATCTTATCGTAAACTCATTTCCAATTCGTAGATTGATAAAAGCTCATTTCGTGCACAATGGCCGTATTCCGGCAGCACTTCGACCGCACTGACATTTCAAAGAATGAACGCTCACTCACACACACACACGCTAATATATATATATATATATATATATATATATATATATTCTACCCAATTTTTATTAATGTATTATGATAATTGTTCAAATAAAAAATTAAATATAACATATTTAAATTATTTTTAAATACATAGCAAATATGTAAAAATACACACACACACACACACACACACACATATTCTACCAATCTTTATAATAGTACTATGCTAATTGTTCAAATTTAAAATTAAAGATAAAACGATTAAAACATTTTGAAAATGCATAGGAGATTTGAAGAAAAACATGGTTATTGGGTAGCGAATTTATTAAAATAAATTATCAATAATTATGAAATTTTATTAAAATATAATTTTACTAAAAAATATCTAAAGCAGTTCTCTTTCTCCTCAATTATTGTCTTCTCTCTTACTCTGTCTCACTCTCCATATTTTTTTAAAATTAATACACACACGTGTTTTGTGTGTGTATATATATTCATTTGATATATTGCTATATTCGAAAATGTTATTTTTTAGTCAATTTGTTAAACAATCATGAAATATAATTATTTCATAGCCAATTTATATATCAATATAAAAAAACTTCATCTCGTGCACAAAGGCCGTACTTCGGCCGCGCTCTCATTTCGGAGAACGGACGACGCCGGTGTGGTATGGATACGTGCGGAAAATTATTAGAGTGGAAAACCACATATAATTTTAATCAAGAACACGATTACGCAGCAACAAATTCAATACTAGCTCTGCGGCCAGAGCACGGTCAATGCACGACCATTCCATGGCCTTTCAGTTTCGGCTTCTACAATGTCCAAATGCAAATAGCACCAAACATTATTCAACATCAGGGTAGACGGGATGTACAATTTTTTATTTACGTTCTTATCGGAAACCGGTGTTCATTTCTTGCGGGAAAGAGAGGTAACTTAGAAACCTAATGATACCCAAATCTTGGCGAATGTGGAGGATGATCCACTTCAATGGAGAAGTTTGGTATTTAGTGCAACCGGGAGCGTCTTATCTTATCGTAAACTCTTTTGCAATTCGTAAATTGACAAAACCTCATCTCGTGCACAAAGGCCATACTCCGGTCGTACTTCGGCCGCGCTCTCATTGCGGAGAATTGATGACGCCAGTGTTGTATGGATACATGTGGCAAAATATTAGAGTTAAAAACCACATACAATTTTAATCAAGAACACGATTATGCAGCAACGAATTCAATACTAGCTCTGCAGCCAAAGCATGGTCAATGCACGACCATTCCACGGCCTTTCAGTTTCGGCTTCTACCATGTCTAAATGCAAACAACATCAAACATTATTCTAGGTAGACGGGATGTACAATTTTTCATTTACGTTCTTATCGAAAACTGGTGTTCATTTCTTGCAGGAAAGAGAGGTAACTTAGAAACCTAATGATACCCAAATCTTGGCGGATGTGGAGGATTATCCACTTCAATGGAGAAGTTTGGTATTTAGTGCAACCTAATGTCATGTGCTTGTTCATTGTGAAGGGATTTAATGCCATGTTTTGTGTGAACTTCAAATAAACTTGGTAATAACCTAAAAATATAGGAAATCAAGTAAGTAACGTGTTGCAAAAAGAATCGGATCAATCGGACTTGAAACGAGTGAGAACGAAGCAAAATAGTGAAATGCTACATGTCCCGACCAGAGTAGCGACCATGGTCGTGAATCCACTTGCGAATCACCTTTTGGAAAACCTTCTGCACACTGGCTACTGAGAAGGGGTCTAGCTTTGTATTATTCGCGACCCAACTCGTGAATTTTTGTATTGGTCACGAGTCCGGTCACAGGTCCGATCGCGACTCGATAGCCTCTCACTGTTTTGCTTCGTTCTCACTCGTTTCTCATCCGATTGACCTGATTCTTTTTGCAACGCGCTCCTTACATGATTTTCTATATTTTTAAAATATTCACAAGCTCATTTGAATTTCACACAAAAAATGACATTAAATCCCTTCATAACGAACAAACACATGACACTGCACAAAACATATAAAACTGTGCAAAACTTATCGCTTCATGCATGTAAAGTCCATCAAATACCACTCAAATGAATCTCAAAACACATGTAAAATACAAAGTTATCAGTGCACCACACATGCCTTCTTTGATCTACCATTTGGAAAGAATATATGGATAACCAATAGCACGTGTTGTCAAAATTTCAAATTTAAGAATTGAAACGTCCACGTGTTTTGTAGTGTTGTGAGATAAAATTTCAAATTTGGGAATCGAATTATTTGCTAGCTACACAGACAAAGTTCAATGAATGTGTAGTTTATTATTTTATCCCCATAAGCTCAAAGGATTTAAAGGATCAAAGAGAACTTGCATTTGTGAAATTCTATCCTAGTAGTTGGGTACTACCCCAACCACTAATACATGTAATAATTTTTTTTAGTACTCTTCTAATACAATTTTATTATTTTTTTAATCGTGTATTAGTGGTTGTGGTAAAAATTCCCCTTGCATTTTTATTTCTCTATTTACTATTTAGATAGATAGATAGCTTCCTGCAGATTGTCAGCTATATAAGAAGACAAATAAGAGTTGATTTTGCCTTATCCAAAAGAAAGTTGAAATCAACTGCAATTTTGCTCAGTTTCTTGGAAATTCTCTATGTTTTAAATAATGTTCGAGTTTAAATAAATATTTTTGACTATGCAACATCCTACATGCAGACTAAATCATTAAGAAAAATGTTTTTCAAGTGTTCATGAATTTTCAATTACATTAAAGCTTTTACAGACACAATGCAATACACAGTTCGATTAAACTTCAGACCACTACAAAATTAGCAACATAAAAAAAAGAGATGTTCCCCTTCCCAGTTCCAGATTTCTCTTCATTTTTGCATCAGAATTGAACTAAATAAAAATGGATTCTTGTTATTACAAAGTAAGTTATGAGGTTAAGATTCTGGATGAAAAAAAAAACTTTGTCCCAATTTTGTTGCAATTGCCATCACATTCTCATTTTCAGCTCATTGCTAGAAGCATTTGGTTTTGGCTTCTGATTCTCTTTCTTCTTCTCGAGCTTCGTTAAAGCAGTAGCATGCAGCTCATTGACCTTCTATATGTACACAAGTTTTACTTCACCTCAAATATCCATCTAGTTTTTTGTTTCTAAAATTTCAAGTAAGATGAACCAGAATCACAAATGTAGTAGTGTTTCATTCATAAATGGGAAAGCTCTGGTTTCCTTCCATACAAAGGACGAATCTTGATTTATCACAAAATTTGACTACAAATACTGAATACTCATGCTGACAGATTATTAGCTCCCATTTCTACTACACCCGCTAAATCCAATCACATATTAACTACAAATTCATCAAGCCAGAACAAAAAAACTGAGGTAAAAAGCCACTAAAATTGCACTGCAGAATAAAGAACAAATCACTTGAACAATAATGCAAATCAAGAGGAATACAAATAAACTCCACATAATACACATTTCCCTTAGGTTATCCACACCATAATCACACGAGGCATAACCAAATATTCGCACGGCGATAGGGAAATTCAATCACATACTAACTACAAATTCATCAAGCCAGAATAAAAAACTGAGGTAAAAAGCCACTAAAATTGCACTGCAGAATAAGGAACAAATCCCTTGAACAACAATGCAAATCAAGAAGTATATAAATAAACTCCACATAATACACATTTTCCTTAGGTTATCCACACCATAATCACACGAGACACAACCCAATATTCGCACGGCGATAAGGAAATAGAATAACCATAACAACAAGCATCTTAACCACTACATTACTAGGCAGAATAGCAGAGACAAAAGCAATCACAAGCAAATTCCTCACGAATCCCTATCTAAAGATTAATTGCAATGAACTTCTCATCATCCATCATCATATCCTACAAATTAAGCAACCAAAAATAAAAAAACACCTACCCTCAGTTTGACCAGTTGAAGCACGCTCTGTTTCTCCAGCCATCGAATCCTTCTTTCAACCTTTCTCCTCTCTACACATGCAAAATTAGAATACCTAATAAGTAAACGCAACAATTTCAGAACATTGTAAACTTCACAAAGAACAAGTGCATTTAAACTGAGAAACAAACTCAAAATTTTCCCATAGGTATACCTCGTCAAAACAAGCCGCAAAAGCACTGCCAAACATTCTAGTGAACAAGATGTCCAATTTAGAGTGTGAATGAGGGTTGCTAAACCTTCTAGCTCACTGATTAGAGTGCCAACGAGGGAGAGAATGACCAAGAGAGACAGATCTACTAAAACGAGGGAGAGGGAGCGAGAGAGACAGATCTACTATAAAAATGCAAAACATGACCAAAAAACTCACCTAATCGGTAAAATCGGCACTCAACCGTTGCAAGATTCCTCAAATGCAAGAATTCTCCCAATTAAGACCAAGGATGAGAGCATGATCAACAAGAAAATGGAGAAAAATAGTGTAAATAAAATATAATATAGAGAGAGAGAAAGTGAAGGAATAGAGAGAAAGTAAAGTGAAAAAGTGATTTCCAAATCTTCATATTTTGTCTTTTGTGCTAAAATATTTTAAATATTTAGAAAAATCGAAAATTCATATAATTAATTTATTATATATAATTATATATATGTTTATACAGGACATATTTTTCAATAGAATATGTTTATTATGAATTACTAAATATATATTTAGGGAACTGATGCACTATTTATTATGCACTAATCTGCAACTAACACAGGTCACTGCAATATAGTAGTGAATCGAGTATCGTATCCACATGGGCTGAAATAAAAATCAGTACTGAGTACTAAGCTAACAGTTCTCTATTATCCAGACTACTAATTTTGAGTTACTAAATCTAGACACGAATTTAAATGCAATTGGAGAAAATAAATAAAATTCAAAAGACACAATTAAATCGAGTAAAACAATTCAATAGACTCAAACAATTAATGAAATATTAATCCTAGAGAATGCAGTACACATGTATCCACTATGACTCAATTCAATCCTAATAATTCCCACTTTAATCTGATTATTGGTGAAGAATCGAAAATATATCTACCTATCTCCGTCAGGTCTCAAGGTAGAAGCAGATTAATAAATTACCTATCACTTTCGTCTCTAGGTGAATTTATTAACTCCCGATAAATCAACAGATTAAATTCCCTACAGATTCCGTGGAACGTGTATCAAAATGCTCAATTAATCCCACTAGTTAATTATCTCCGTCAGGACTCAAATTAACTAGCTAGCATGCAATTAATTATGGCCAGTAATCAAGCATGAAATAACCGCACTTGAACAATTGAACACAATAATCAGAAGGGAAAAATAACATGATTAAATTAAACACATAGATTCAACATGCTTGCAAACCCTAGAATTAATAATGGAACTACTCACTCATAATTAAAACCATGGAAATAACAAGAATAATAATAATAACCATAATCATAATATAAAATTACGAAAGATTAAAAGAACCGGAATGTAGACTTGCCAATCGTCTAATTCCTTCACCACTTTTTATGTGCTAAAATAAAGATCAAATAGGTCTTTTTCTCAGGTTGTAATGTAGGGACATTGGTTAAGGTAGGGAAATATGGCTAGGTGACTCAAATAAATTTACATCACTACACCTTATATTCACTTCAAACCGAATATGGATTATTAATATTCCATCTTCCTCCACACCAAAGTGCCACCAAACAAACACCAAAGATAAAACACAAACTCCATACTACACTCAATTTTTCAGTGCAAACCGGTCATTCTCTTATGATCTTTTTTCACATCAACAAACTAGTCAAATAGAAGCAAACATTCTCAATTACTTATTTTTCTCTTTTCATTGACTATTTTATTTTTTTTTCTTTTCTTTCTGAGAGCTTATGAGAATAACCATCAAATAAGCACATGAGTCTCTTTTATTTCCACATATTTTTCAACTAAACAACCCAAACAGATACCCGTTGTCTCCATCCATCACCTCCTATCATCCGGTAAAGAAAGAAAGGCTATTATGGCTCAAAATGGCGAACAAGAGATCATGATCAAGGCTAGTGTATAGATATAATGTGGCTATCAATAAATGGCCTAAAATTATGTCTAAACTCTCGAACATTTGCAATCTCGAAACAGAAACCAAGTCAAGTCCTAGTGATGCAAAGTAGGCATGTACAACACTCAACAAAGAATATAACTATGCATAGATAAACAATTAAAGGCTCAAAACTCATAGGTTATATTCAATGCTCCAAATACCGAGATCAATTTCACAATTAAATCACATAAATTACTGAAATCATATCCATTCAATTTTTCAGAAATAAATCAATTCCATATCATTGGCATCTCACAAGTTCACAAGAGACGACTCTAAAAACATAAAAACGAAGACACCAAGAAATAAAAGAAATAAAAAAACACGTGCCAAACATATCATATCTATCCCCCTCCCCCAAACTTATTCAACTGCAAAGAGAATAAGTTTGGAGGGAACCAAATATAGGATGTGTTTGGAATGAACTCACCGCGCACAAACATGGAGAAAAAGATCTAGAAACCGGTATGGATGATCTCAAATTAGCTTTGTGCTTCAAAACTCCTTTCTACATATTAGCACACTGAAACAAGACACTAAAAAAAAGAAAATAAAGAAAAACAAAGCAAGTAAAATGATGGGTTACCTCCTATCCAGTGCTTTATTTAACGTCTTTAGCTAGATGATACCTCAATAGTCAACGAGGTCGAAAACAATTGCGACACTCTATCATTAAAGGCATTGCAGAACCTTGCAGATGGTTCTTCTTCCTTTTGCATACACCAAATCTGTGAAGCTTTCAGCTTGGTTCCATTTCTATGAGTATCTTCCACAGAAAATTTATTTTTATTTATAAAAAATAAAGCAATGCATTTTTCCACCCTTGTGCACCATTCCATTGATTGTTTATTCTTGATAGGTTGCTGAGACATTTTTTCTTTACTGTGTGGATGTTTGAATTCCACAACTTTATCTTGTAGCTTCTGTGATGTCTTTGGTAATGTTTGAGCTAATCCTTGGTGTTTCACCATTTCTTTGGGAGGCTCTTCAATTTCAACAGATATCCCAGCTTTTTTTCTTCTGCTTCAACCATAAACACCTCTGAGTCATCTTCAAATGATACAACACTTTTCACTTGGATAACATTTAACTGCTCTAGTTTGTGTTGGAGGCTCAAATTATAAAGAATTGAACTAGCATGCTGTGAAGTTCTAATCAAAGAACTTTCCATCTCCTTTGTATAATCTATTATCTTGTCCAATCTAGCATTGAAATCCATTATATTTGCGTTCATGTGACGGATCATATCCTCCAAATGGGTCAAATCTAGCTCATATCTTTGATTAGTGTCCCAAAAATATGGTGCACTATCTGTCATTTGCTCCATCTGAACTTCCAACGTGCTCACTGGATGATAATATTGCTCAAACCATTGATACTCGATGGGTGGTTGATGTATTTGATTCATAGGCAAAGTATATGTAACACTCCATGCTCTAGTTTGCTGACTTTGCTCATCCATTTGGTGCATCATAAATCTGAACATCTCTTCCACATTCCCACCAAGATCTTCAATTTTTTTTTTATTTTTTTACCTGAAATAATAAATTGCTGATAGTAATAATATCATTGTATAATCAAATACAGTCCCCGGCAATGGTACCAAAAAGTTGATGCACTATTTATTATGCACTAATCTGCAACTAACACAGGTCACTACAATATAGTAGTGAATCGAGTATCGTATCCACATGGACTGAAATAAAGATCAATACTGAGTACTAAGCTAACAGTTCTCTATTATCCAGGCTACCAATTTTGAGTTTACTAAATCTAGACATGAATTTAAATGCAATTGGAGAAAATAAACAAACTAAAAAAGACATAATTAAATCGAGTAAAACAATTCAACAGACTCAAACAATTAATGAAATATTAATCCTAGAGAATGCAGTACACATGTATCCACTATGGCTCAATTCAATCCTAATAATTCCCACTTTAATCTGATTATTAGTGAAGAATCAAAAATATATCTACCTAACTCCGTCAGGTCTCAAGGTAGAAAAGCATATTAATAAATTGCCTATCACTTTCGTCTCTAGGTGAATTTATTAACTCCTGATAGATCAACAGACTAAATTCCCTACAGATTCCGCGGAATGTGTATCAAAATGCTCAATTAATCCCACTAGTTAATTATCTCCGCCAGGACTCAAATTAACTAGCTAGCATGCAATTAATTATGGCCAGTAATCGAGTATGGAATAACCGCACTTGAACAATTGAACACAATAATCAGAAGGAAAAAATAACAGGATTAAATTAAACATATAGATTCAACATGCTTGCAAACCCTAGAATTAATAATGGAACTACTCACTCATAATTAAAACCATGAAAATAACAAGAATAATAAAAACCATAATCATAATATAAAATTGCGAAATATTAAAAGAACATGAATGATGATTCGTTGAATAAAACTTTAATTCTTCATGGCTGAAAATCCACAGATGTTTCTGAATGTAAAATAAAATTGGAACTCTAAAATAATGATCAAAGTCTGTATAATCCGTCCATAAGACACCTATATATATTAGGTATCGAAAACCCGGCCCAAAAGGTGAGTTCGTGGGTTGAAAACAAGTCGGGGAGCCAAAAAAGTTGCTGCCCGCCGATCGGTGGCCAGGTTGGCGGATTTCACTGCCAAAGTCGCCGGTCGGCGGCTGTCCCGGTAACTTTGACTCTCTTCCACTGTTTTATTCCATTCTCGCTCGTTTCTCATCTGATTGACCCGATTCAAGTTGCAAAATGACCCCAACTCGATTTTCTATCTTTCTAGTTTATTTCCCAATTGAATTGGATCTTGAAAATATTCTCTTTTTTAGCTTGAACTTCAATAAAAATAGCAAAACATGAAAATGCACGAGGAAAACTGAAAGTACCATAAAACCTCAACTTAAACATGCAATAATCTTCCAATATCATCCACATAAACACTCAAATGCATACAAAAGTCATGTTTATCAGGAACAAAATATGCATTGGCTACACATTGGCTGCATTGCAAATTTCAAGAGTAGTAATTATTATGATTGTACCGCCAAATCTTTTGCTTAGATTTGTTAGCCGTCACTTTTTAAAAAGGCAAGCCTCTTTTTTCTAAAAAGTAATTCTGATGTGACATATATATTTTAGTTTTCATTTACTTTTTTATTATTATTTTAATGAAAAGTGCCACATGGCACGATCTCAATGGCTGAGGGTATTACCCTTGGGGGTATAGTAGAATTTTCCGCTAGAGTTTAGGAGTTTAGGATTTAGACTTTAGATTTATTTTCAGAAGCATCAAATTAAATATATTTTCATGATGAAACACATCACATAAAAATTCATCATTTCAATTCTCTCTCCAAAACATGACTCGTGTTAAATTAGATATGGGGTGTATGTCCATTATATTTTCACTTCATTTTTCTTATTTAATTTCCACTCTCATCAGCATTATATATAGTATACAGTGAAGAATTAATAAACCATTGTTAAAAAAAGATAAATGCACACAAGTACACAACTCACATAGATGTCAATAAAGACTAAGAACTCACAAATCACTATCCAGAAAAATAATTACAGAACCAATTGAGGTAATTTTTTCTTCAACTTTTTTTCATTTAATTTTATTTAAAAATATAAGCTAAAAATTAATTAGATAATAAATATGTTAAATAATCGAAATCTATATTATATATAAAAACATAATAAATCCAATTTTACCGCCAATTTGATGACAATTTTATAAATATAATTCTGATAATGGGTATTTTCTTAAATGAAACGTATTGACATTTGGCGGTGGACACGTGACCAGTGACCACGATTGCAACAGTTATATTTCAAAATTATGAAGATCGAAAGCCATACATTACCCAAACCCTAAAACCAAAATTGTGAGACCAATCGTCATCCCACCCTTTGCCAAAATTCTGAAGACCCAAACTTTTTTCCACTCTCATTTCTCAAAAAATTCCCAAGCGTAAGTAAGGCCACAGAGGAGATGAGGAGAAGGGATGAAGTTCGGGAAATGCCAAATGGCGGATTTCTGGAAGAAAGAAGGTTGTGGCAGTTATCATCAGGTGAGAAGATGAACTTCAGATTTCGTGTGAGATAGATATGGAAATATAAGCCTCTCTCTAAACCTGCAAAACGGTAATTTTTCTTTTTTATATAATTTCATCAAAAATTTTATTTTTTTTTTGGAGTTTTCATTTGAAAAATAATGTACAATTAGTGGTGTTCCAAGAAAAAATATTCAGGAAGATTATCACGATCTTTGCGATGGTTGGTTTTAAAACAAAATTTTTTTTTGTTCCTTCTTTCAGTTTGATGAATTGAACTTTTCAGTCTACCACATGTTGATTTTTTTTTTAAATATTTTGTAGTGGTTCTTTACTTGATTGTTGTTGAATCATATGGGTAGGTTTGTGCTAAGAAGCACAATGTATGAGATGGAGATGGAGCACATTCAAGATTGTGAGCCATTTGATCAGATTTTGGAGTGAGCTAAAGAGCTCTCACAACCTATTGTTGTTGATTGGCCAATCTCTCTCTCCCTCTTCTTTTTCTTGATTGGATTAAACACACAACGACACATACACACATTTTTTTGAGGTTTCAAGAATGCATGTTTTATTATTACAATAAATAATGGGATATTTTAGGATCTTGGTGCAGAAAATTGGAGGATATAGTAGGATCTTGGTGTAGAAAATGCATGTATCTGAAGCCAAAATTGGAGGAAGTTATCTGCTAACTATGATACCAAGTGAGTTATATATGCATTTAGTTTATACTTACAAGTATATCACAATCAATGTTGTACATTTATTTTCTTTTTTACGGATATTTTTCACCTTACCCTATTACTTCACACGAACCGTATACAAAAATTTAAGCTTTCCCATCTAAATTTTCAAGTTATTTGTGATATTGATAGATGGATTCTGTAAGAGAATTTACTCATTACTTTATACGTGTATATCCATTTATTACTCTTGCTGAAAATTTATTCTTAACTGGTCTGCTACTGAAGTTCACTCTCAATTTAGGAGTTAACTGTGGCATAATGCTGAATTTCAGTTTAATTGTTGTTTTGCATAAGATCAAAACTTCGGTGCACATGTCAATGACTAAGCAGATAATCTACAAATGCGAATACCTATTGACTTCTTTTTCTGTGTGTTCATTTTTTTTCATAAATTCTCATATTCATGTCTCTGCAACCTTTGAACTCTACATTTATGGTTAAACCATTTCAATTGTCATGGCTTTTAGTATTACTCTTTTACCATACAATTGTAAGTATTAATGTTGTATGACAGTCGATGCATCTTAATTTGCAGGACTATCAATGATGAATGGATATCAAATAAAACCCATTTCATTTAAGATGATTTCAAGAGGCAAAGGCTAAATGATCCCATAATCCAAGTGCAATTGGATGTTTTAAGGCTGTGAGCTTGCATGATGCACTTGCAGTGGTTTCAGAGATAATGCACAAAGTGAAACCAAAATAAATTGTTGGGGTTGATGTCAAGCTGTTGGATGCTGAATCTATGATAGCATTAAAGGATTTTCTTAACAATATGGGGTCAAATAACATTTGGTGTGAAGGAAATGGCACCAATCTAAATGATGACTCGGTTAGTTTGAGAAGGCTGATATTTTCCTTTTAGTTGGTAGTCGATACACAGGTAAATGTTATTTGTTGTCTCGTTTTACACCTCACTGGAATTACAATGGAAGTACAGAAAGGTAGAAGAGTAGAATAGCAACAATTACAATATTTAACTGAATTAAACAAAGCAAGAAGATAGGAACCGATGTGCAGATTCCGGCAAGCCGAGTCGAGGGGACCTCTCTCCGCAAGACAAATACGCCCCGGCTAGTGCTCACGGTTTGGCGGTTGTCTTTCAAAGATGAAACGGCTTCGCCCTTCCGGCAGTAGCACCACAAATCCGGCAAGGTTCCGGCGAACTAGACAATGTCGAGAACTGGGAGCTTTGACTCGAAAGGATTCGTATGCAACAATATGATGTGTGATCATTTATGCAGAATGTGGCCTTTGGATCCATGCAGGATGTCCTATTTATAGGCACATCTCCACTGCAGGGGACAGCTAGGGTTTGAGGGCATTCAAACCTGGTGTTGTAACCCCCCTGGAGTTATAGCTCTGCCATTAAGCCCTCCAGGAGTTACCTTCTGCAGATCCCGACTGGTGTCCCTTGCCGGCTCGGATCCCAACACATGTCCAAGGGCAGCTGCAGACTTTGACTCCCGACAGGAGTTACTTTCGGTTACTGTCAAGCCCACTAACTCCACCAGCTCCAGATGGCAGTTACCTGAGGCTCCACCAGCTCCAGGTGTTGAAGGCTCTTAACTCATGGGAGTTACACCTTCAAGCTGGACAAGCACCATGTGCACACACGTCCCGGACCCGGATAGCCGATCCGCCGACCCGCTCCACGCCCCGACCGTTTCTGTACCGTAAAACTGATACGGCTAAGCTCCGGAAGCCCACGTACCCCCAAAGTCCAATTGCCAAGATCCAAGTCCGAGGACGAGGACGAGTCGAGTCGAGACGAGCCGAGCAAGGTCAAGGGCAAGGGCACGGGCACGGGCACCGGGCACCGGGCACAGGCACGGGCTCGGGCTCGGGCACGGGCACGGGCACGGGCACGGGCACGGGCACGGGCTCGGGCTCGGGCACGGGCACGAGCGGGCGCGCGCGTGTGTGCGCGTGTGGGCTCATGGCCCACATCCTTGTGCACTTAATTACTTCACTTAAGTGTTAATACACTTAAATACACTTCTTAATTTGATTAAGAAATCAATGTGGGATTATTTAATGTGTCTTAAACACATTATCCCACACACCATAAATGCCCAATCGTGTGACCAACTTTAACCATTTATTTCTCACTCACTGAAAATCGGATTTCAGCAAATAAAAATACTACGATTATCTACTCACAACATAGAGCAATCGTACGGTATTTAATTCCTCCAAAATTAAATATCCCGGTCACGAAAAATCGGATAAAATGAGTCACACTCACTTTATTAAATCCTATTTTCCAACAATCCCCCACATGAGTGGAAATAGTGCATGCATGTATGCAGACAAGCAGCCCAGTTCTCTTAGAAACACAACTGCACCAGGATAGGTAGCTTGTGACTTTGAACCTTCCATATTCAAACACTATCGAGTATACCGGTTGTTTAGTGGACATGATGCCTTGAACTATACATCCTTAGTGTATACCGAGACAATAGTATTGAAAACAGCTGTATATCAAACATTATCTGTTCTCACGTTTGTGTCCTTTTCAGGCCATGGACAACCTCTTTGAGTTCATAAGTATCTCTTTAGAAGCGGCCCCACTTCTCACTTATATAGGTGATCTCCTCTTCCGAGTATCCTGCCATACTCAACCTCATTAGGTTTAGGAATCATTAAAAGTCATAGGACTTATCCTCACCACATTGACAGGTGTGCACTTGGTTTGCTCACAGGGAAAGGTACACTTATAATTTTCCAAGTGCTACCAAACCGAATGTTTGTAGCTTAGTTTTTCCATTGAACCAAGTTCTTGGGATCTCCAGTCATCATGGTTGGGTTACCACTACAAGCACTCTTAGAGTGTGGATTTCAAACCCATTCCCTCTAGCAACTTAGCCATTTGATCTCGATTTAACCCTTTGGTTAGCGGATCCGCTAGATTATCTATTGACTTCACATAGTCAACTGAGATAATCCCACTTGAGATCATATGCCTCACAGTATTATGCCTCCGACGTATGTGTCGAGACTTACCATTGTACATAGCATTGTGTGCCCTTCCGATAGCCGCTTGACTATCACAGTGAATCATCACTGACGACACTGGTTTTTCCAGCATGGAATGTCTTCTAGAAAGTTGCGAAGCCATTCTGCTTCTTCACATGCTTTATCCAAAGCGATAAACTCAGATTCCATGGTAGAACGGGCTATATAAGTCTGTTTCGTGGATTTCCACGACACTGCTCCACCTCCGATAGTGAAAACAAATCCACTAGTCGAAAATGAGTCTTTTGTGTCTGATATCCAATTCGCATCACTGTACCCTTCAAGTACAGGAGGAAACCTTGTATACTGCAGCCCGAAGTTCAAAGTATACTTCAAGTATCTTAGAACTCGTACTAGAGCTTTCCAATGTTCTTTGCTTGGATTGCTCGTGTACCGACTCAACTTGTTCACATAACATGCAAGATCAGGTCTAGTGCAGTTAGTGATGTACATCAAACTCCCAATGACCCTTGCATACTCTTCTTGAGCTACCGGTTCTCCTCAGTTTTTGCTCAAGTGTACATTGAGTTCCAACGGGGTCTTAGCCGGCGGACTATCAAAAGCGTTGAATTTTTTAAGCACTTTCTCTATGTAATGAGATTGTGTTAAGACAATTCCACCACTTGTCCGTACTATCTTGATCCCTAGAATCACATCGGCTAAGCCCATATCTTTCATGTCAAAATTTCGTTTCAACATTTGTTTCGTTTTAACAATCACTTGGTGTCCACTGCCCATGATTAACATGTCGTCTACATAAAGACAGACTATGACATAGCCATTAGAACTGCTCTTTATATACACACATTTATCACACTCATTGATTTTGAAACCATTTGATAACATCACGTTATCAAACTTCAGGTGCCACTGAATAGGTGCTTGTTTCAGACCGTACAACGATCTAACAAGCTTACATACCTTTCGTTCTTGCCCTGGTGCAACAAACCCTTCAGGTTGTTCCATGTATATTTCATCCTCCAACTCACTATTCAGAAACGCAGTTTTTACATCCATCTGATGAATTTCAAGATTGTGCAAAGCAGCAATCGCTAAAAGCACCCGAATAGATGTAATCCTTGTTACTGGTGAGTAGGTATCGAAGAAATCATACCCCTCTTTTTGTCTAAAGCCTTTGGCAACCAAACGAGCTTTATACTTGTCAACAGAACCATTTGCCTTATATTTTCATTTTAGGATCCATTTGCATCCTAACGGCTTACACCCACTTGGGAGATCTGTCAACTCCCAAGTGTGATTTTGCATGATGGAATCAATTTCACTGTTGATAGCTTCTTTCCAGAACGCAGCATCTGGACTAGATAGAGCTTCTTTCAAAGACTTTGGCTCATCATCTAGCATATAGGTGATGAAATTCGGACCAAAGGTCTTAGCCGTCCTAGCTCGCTTGCTACATCTCGGTTCTTCATCCACAGGATCAGAACTAGTAGTAGCTTCAGAAGTTCGTTTCTCAGAACTACCTTCTGTCCTATCCTTATTCTTACAAGGATAGACATTCTCGAAGAATATAGCATTCCTCGACTCCATCATCGTTCCTTCAGTCAACTCGGGAATCTCCGATTTATGAATAAGAAAACGATATGCACTACTGTTAAGTGCATACCCAACAAAGATACAATCAACCGTTTTAGGGCCGATTCTAACTTGTTTAGGAAGTGGCACTTCAACCTTAGCCAAACACCCCCCACACTTTGAGGTATTTATAAGACGGCGTGCGTCCTTTCCACAACTCGTAAGGCGTCACATCCTTACCTTTGAGTGGAATTTTGTTCAGGATATAGTTGGCTGTCAACACAGCTTCCCCCCACAAGTTCTGTGGTAATCCTGAACTTATCAACAAAGCATTCATCATCTCCTTAAGAGTTCGGTTTTTGCGTTCAGCAACACCATTAGACTGTGGTGAATAGGGAGCCGTAGTTTGATGAATTATACCCGCCTCTGCGCATAACTCTTCAAACGGGGCAACATACTCTCCACCTCTATCACTTCGAATTGCTTTAATTCGACAGCTTAGTTGATTTTCGACTTCATTTTTGAAGTTTTTAAAAGCTTCAATCGCCTCATCTTTACTTCTTAAAAGATAAAGATAACAATATTTTGTGCAATCGTCAATAAAAGTAATAAAGTACTTTTTACCGCCTCTAGTTTGCACAAACTTTAAGTCACACACGTCTGTGTGAATTAATTCTAGAGGTTTAGTGCTCCGTTCAACCGATTGAAATGGTAACTTGGCCAATTTAGCTTCGATACAAACTTCACATTTGTTTTGTGTATTAAATTGGTTCACTTTTAGCAAATCTAAATTTACTAAGCGTTTTATAGCATTTAGATTAACGTGTCCTAATCTACAATGCCATAAATCCGAGCACTCAACAAGCAAGTAAACAGAAGAATCAACTTTATTAGCATTTTCTTTTGCAACACGGCGCATAGCCATTACATTCATTTTGAAAAGTCCATTGGCGAGATAGCCCCGACCAAGGAACCTTCCGTACTTGCTCAAAATAAACTTTTCAGACTCAAACACTAGTCTAATACCATGATTGACTAACAGTGAGCCTGAAACTAGATTCTTGCGGATGTCCGGAACATGCAGCACATCCTTCAAAGTCAGCTCTTGGCCTGAAGTCAGCTTCAAAACCACGTTGCCCACACCAACCACTTCAGACGAGGCTTGGTTCCCCATGTGCAACTTTCTACCTTCAACAGCTTTGTAGGTAGCAAACGAGCTCTTGTCCGAGCAAACATGACAAGTAGCCCCGGTGTCGACGAACCACTCTCTCGGGTTGTCCACGTGATTGGCTTCAAACACAACAGCAGCCAAATCATCATCATCCCAATCATCTTGACGGGCTTTGCCTTTGCCTTTGTTGTTATGTTCCGCCAAATGCGCACCATAGTTAGTACGTTTCTTCTTTGGAGCCGTGCAATGTTTGGACATGTGCCCCGGCTTGTCACAATTGAAGCAATTGCCGTTGAACTTTGTCATTGGCTTCTTCCCTTTGTCAACTTGACCCGGGCGCTTCCTTTTGTTGCTATTTGATGGTCCACCACGTTCCATCAAATTAGCCTTGGCCTCGATCGGGACTCGTGATCTCGGATCCGCCTTTCGGTTATCGGCTTCAATTCGAAGCTTAACCACAAGATCTTCAAGAGTCATCTCCTTTCGTTTGTGTTTGAGATAGCTCTTGAAATCCTTCCAACACGGTGGCAACTTCTCAATCACCGCAGCAACGGTGAAAGAGTCGGGAAGGACCATCCCTTCGGCATGAACGTCGTGTACAATGAGCTGAAGCTCTTGCACTTGGTCCATTACTGACCGGGTGTCCACCATTTTATAGTCGAGGAACTTTGCCACCACGAACTTCTTAGTTCCGGCATCCTCAGTTTTGTACTTCTTTTCTAGAGCTTCCCACAGTTCCTTAGCACTAGTTACATTTCCGTATACAGAATATAAACTATCTACTAAGCCATTAAGAATATAATTTTTACAAAGAAAATCGCCATTGATCCACTGATCGTACGCCGTTCATTTGTTGACGTCCGGCTCATTTTCTTCGACCACAGGAGCCTCCTCTTTGATGTATCCAGCAACTCCGAGCGTGGTTAGGTAGAAGAGCATCTTCTGCTGCCACCTCTTGAAGTCCAACCCGGAGAACTTTTCCGACTTCTCGGCTTGGCCATGGGGAATGGTCCTTGGAGCAACGGTGTTGGATGAAGACGCCATTCCAGCAAAGGTAGTTGATTAATTTTAGTCTTAGTTATTTGTCTTGCGATTGTTGTCTCGTTTTACACCTCACTGGAATTACAATGGAAGTACAGAAAGGTAGAAGAGTAGAATAGCAACAATTACAATATTTAACTGAATTAAACAAAGCAAGAAGATAGGAACCGATGTGCAGATTCCGGCAAGCCGAGTCGAGGGGACCTCTCTCCGCAAGACAAATACGCCCCGGCTAGTGCTCACGGTTTGGCGGTTGTCTTTCAAAGATGAAACGGCTTCGCCCTTCCGGCAGTAGCACCACAAATCCGGCAAGGTTCCGGCGAACTAGACAATGTCGAGAACTGGGAGCTTTGACTCGAAAGGATTCGTATGCAACAATATGATGTGTGATCATTTATGCAGAATGTGGCCTTTGGATCCATGCAGGATGTCCTATTTATAGGCACATCTCCACTGCAGGGGACAGCTAGGGTTTGAGGGCATTCAAACCTGGTGTTGTAACCCCCCTGTCGGCTCGGATCCCAACATGTGTCCAAGGGCAGCTGCAGACTTTAACTCCCGACAGGAGTTACTTTCGGTTACTGTCCAGCCCACTAACTCCACCAGCTCCAGATGACAGTTACCTGAGGCTCCACCAGCTCCAGGTGTTGAAGGCTCTTAACTCATGGGAGTTACACCTTCAAGCTGGACAAGCACCATGTGCACACACGTCCCGGACCCGGATAGCCGATCCGCCGTAAAACTGATACGGCTAAGCCCCGGAAGCCCACGTACGCCCAAAGTCCAATTGCCAAGATCCAAGTCCGAGGACGAGGACGAGTCGAGTCGAGTCGAGACGAGCCGAGCAAGGGTAAGGGCAAGGGCACGGGCATGGGCGGGCGCGCGCGTGTGTGCGCGTGTGGGCTCATGGCCCACATCCTTGTGCACTTAATTACTTCACTTAAGTGTTAATACACTTAAATACACTTCTTAATTTGATTAAGAAATCAATGTGGGATTATTTAATGTGTTTTAAACACATTATCCCACACACCATAAATGCCCAATCGTGTGACCAACTTTAACCATTTATTTCTCACTCACCGAAAATCGGATTTGAGCAAATAAAAATACTACGATTATCTACTCACGACATAGAGCAATCGTACGGTATTTAATTCCTCCAAAATTAAATATCCCGGTCACGAAAAATCGGATAAAATGAGTCACACTCACTTTATTAAATCCTATTTTCCAACATTATTTCTCATTCGTATTTAACGACGGAATGGTCCGTCGCTAGATCGTGAATTTTTTGTAGTGCAACCTATACCTTCGTGGTGAGGAATTAGGTTCTAGTGATGATTAATTTGATTATTAAGAAGTGGCATAAGATTTAGAATATGGAAATACAGCCAGTTTGGTTCTATGAACTATATAATAGGATATGTGTTGAGAAAAGAATAGAAACTAATGCACAAATACCAAACAAATATTAGTTAGATTTGGAAATTATAGATCAAGTTCACAAAAGTTAAAGAACTTAGCATATTTGTAGCATGAATATATGTATATACAATTATTTTGTACTCTCTTTTATTCATCTCCTCAAATTGGTTATTTTTCATTTTCAGCCAAGGGTAGAAGATGCCAAGGTACATGCCATAATTCACAAAACAGAATATGAAATTAAAGCTATAGGGTCGGCTATGTAGGTTCTTCAGCTGATTTCAACTACGATCACGAGCATCTGGGTACAGGCCGAGAATTGAAACACTAACTAAACTTGCTAATGGACACCATCCATTGAATTAATGCATGTTTATCTCCAGTATTTGGTTGCAGGTAGTATTTTCAGAAACCTACCCAATACAGAAGATAATCTGGCTGCTCTTTGATTTATGAGAAGTTCTTCCAATCTTCAGGTGTGAGCGTTATAGTTGAGTTTTCTTTCATATATATATATATATATATATATTTATTCAAGTTTGCCTTATTATATATATTAGGATCCAAATCATGCTATTGGCATTTGTGTCCCCTGATATCACACGTCGGTTGTCGCCTTTATTTTCTTTTCTACTCTTTTAGTTTTCAGATCTTTGTATTTATATATATCTTTCCTTGATATTAAAAATGACAATAAATAAAAACACCAACATATTATAAATTATAAATGATGAATTCATAGTGAATGTAAACGTGGAGTTGAGATTTTAGTCTTTTTTGTCGATCCCTTCGACAAATTGGTGCTTGTGAGAAGAAATAAGGTGCCCATGAGAAGCGTCAATGAAGAACAGACGCTGATATCCACCGACCCTGGGACGCAAGAATGGAGGATATTTGGGTTTTATCTCAAATTGTTTTATTAAATATTATTAAATGATAATTAGATTTGGAAAATCATATATGTATAATGTTTTTTTTCCAGCCACAAACAAATCCATACTTTTGCGTGTTGTAATGTTCATATAATTCTCAATTAATGCCGATAATTTGCTCGAGAATAAATCAATATTATATAATATTATCAAAAATATAATTTTAAATTTTAGTTAAGTATTCCGACAATAATAAATAATATTTGCAAATTAAAATTTATATTAATTAAATATTAAAATAATTTAGGAAACTATTGAAATAACTTATACAACCAATGACGATGAGACAAACATGTAGAAATTTTATGATTTGAGTCCAAATAAAAAAAAGGAAAAAAAAAGCTTACACAATCTACAATCATGTAAGTACTATAAGTGGACAATAGATTTTGTTTTTGCTTTTTTTTTTGTTTTTTTTGACAAGGACAATAGATAACTTTTTTTTACAAGGACAATAGATAATTAACTGCACTATAACTTCTACCCGACGCACGAATTAAAATACAACTAATTCAAATCAAAAGATAATATAAAATTAAGCTTAATAAATGTTATAATATATATTTATTACATAAAAATTTCTTTCCGTGCATCGCACGGGTGGTGCACTATTATAAATTAAAAGCGAGACTACGGCTTTCAAACAATTAAAAAATCACAAACTCAGTATATAATTTTCTCTCTTTTTTAATTCTAATTTAATTTCTATTTAAACATATAAGCTACTAATTAATTAGATAATAGAATGCCGTATTAATTAGATAATATAACTAGCAATTCACCAGTGCGATGCACAGGGACATTAAATAGGGTTAATTACACATCAGTATTCAACGTTTCTCAGTTTTTACACTTTTGTCTTGAAGTTTCAAAAATATTCATCAATACCCAACGTTTGCATAATTAATAGTAGCAGACCAAATATTGGCTTGGGCTGCTGGAAATATCCCGTTTTATTTATTAACTAAGATATTTGTTTTCCATGTAAATTTATCAAATCAGACAAAAATCAACGTATAAAATATCCAACAATCCACATCATTATTTAGCCCGTCTAAAAATTACGTCAGTGCTAAAAGGGTTAATTATGCAATCGTTGGATATTGATGTCTTTTGAAACTTCGAAACAAAAATATAAAAATGCTCAAACATTGGGTACTTATGTATAATTAATCCTATTAAGTATTTGCTTTATTTCTATGATGTATATAGTATAATAATTTATTTCATATTAAAAATGTTTGTGTGTATGTGAATAGCAAATACAAATTGGAAAATATTTAGGGGAATATTTGTCACTAACCCTTATAAGAATTTATATTGTGAACATATTAACATACTCAAAGTAAGCATTAACACATTGAACATAAGCATAAAACATCACACCAAACAAAAATAAGAACATCCACTTATCTTGAACACATGGTTAAATTATTTATTGATACTATTACTATATTTTTGTCAATTTTATAATAATTTGCAATTTGTAAAATCATGCATTAATATCAACATAATAAATTGTTGCAAAAACTACTTCCAACATATTTCTACTTGCAGGAAAGATACTACTCCTAAATCTAGTAAATATTTCCACTTCACTATGGACCAAGAATCCAATATGGCTCTGTAGAAATAAAACATGGACAATCAAGCTCTATAATTGGAAGAAAATAAAATTTTAAAAAATCTCTATAATTGTGGAAGCAAGTGGGGATGACCGACTACGTCATGCATTTGATACAATAAAATGAAAATTAATTTAGTGTAGTTATATATAGTTTATTGTCAATTTTTACAATTCATTGTTAAGATTATGGTGATATTTTTTTTTTATGTTTACTACGAACATATGGTATAGATCCTTCAAACTTTACAATCACATATTAAATATTTCTTTTAATAAATAAAGGATATACAATATAATATGAAAAAAGTGGATTATATTGAACCATGTAAAACATATATTGGGTCATATTATTTATAAATAGAATAAAATACTACAATATGATAGTGATATATTTTATATATTTTTAAGGTAACAAATATTTATTTATTCGCATAGACATATATACACACATATTCAAAGTACATATATATATATATATATATATGTTTGATTGTATATAAATATATGTATATATACATATATTATACTCCATAAAATAATATGATTTCCGCATTAAAAATATCTTAGAGTCAAGTGAGTCAACTCAATTAATTAAGGTATATATATTTATATATATATATATATATATATATATATATATATATATATATATATATATATATGGGCGTATCGTATTCCGTATGAACTGAGATGTGAGAATCATATTTTATATTTTTTCGAGAGTTTTATTTGTGTTTGATAGCTAGATTGTACCATGATATTGCACAAGTATAAAACATTATATCCAACACGATTTTTTCTAAATTTTCAAACATTAAAACCATATACACGCATCAATTTTGACAAACATAAGTTTGCAAATATTGTTAATTGTTTAGAACTAATTCACGAACAGATCATCAAACTGCAGATTAAACCATACAAAAATATAAAGCAATATTTTACACATTAATGTTTGGGAATATTAGTTTGTGATGTTATTATTTTGATATTATTAACCCAAAAAAATATTATTATTCATTATCCCATTTTTTCCTAGAATACAAGTTGAAGCTAGCCAATTAAATTTAAATATGCTATTAATGTCTAACACATAAAAATATAAAATACAAAATAGTCATTTCATTTATGACTTTGTAAACCGTAGATACACACATATAATTAATAGAAAATTATCAAATTTGACCCATCGCAAATGGACGAAACAATATATTAAACTCAACAATTTGCTATTCAATCTATACTGACATGTATTAAAAAAAAATAGTACAACCAAATAATCTAAAGCCAACTACAATCAAGCTACTAAAAAATAAATAAAATCAAAACTTATGCAGCGTAGAGAGCGTCATCGTATTCTTCTTCTACATCACTGCATTGTGTTCTTCTTCTACATCACTTTTCTTTCTTGTACATCAATGATGAATGTAAGAATTGATAGGATGCAATTATTTATAGATGAACATGAAATGCTAATTTTGGATGTCTTGGATTTACTTTGTACAATTATCATATGGTTAATTTAAAAAACACACAATTTGATTTAATATATTGCATATCTATAGAATAATAGGTTGATGAATATATAGATTATTCAAATATTCAATTCACGTTATATAATTAAGGCAATGGAAGGATTTATATAATCTCAACCAAATCACTCAATCAATAATCATATATAACATACGGATTTAAAAATATTAATTATGGTAATTTTTTAATATTTACATATTCGATTTATTTAATTATTGAATCCTAACTATATATATACATTATTTACTATATATAAATCAGCATATGCGGATTTGTGGGTGATGATTTTTCAATAATCTAATCAATTAATTAATATAAATAATTATTATGTAATTTATGCTATATTTCTGTTTTTGGTAAATGCAAATGAGGGGGAAAACTTAGACTTACTATTAAAAGTGACTATCTTACTTTTAGATATAACTAGTATACCACCCGTGCGATGCACGGATAAAATATGTATACTTAATAATTTTATTAAAATGTTACAATAAAATTTATTTATCTAATAATCAAAAGAATATTACTCTCGACACTTTTATTTTGATTGGATTTGGGTGGAGATTTGGATTTAACATGTTCAAGATCATCAACATAGTCCTATGAAATAAGATCATCAACATATCTTGATGAGCAAATGCATTAAAAGTTGCATGCATCTCAATGACAAATAAATTGTGTATATTTTAATTAAAAAATGTACATTAATGGAAGAAGACTACATTAGATTGTATATACTATAATATATGAAATATTTAATGGTAAAATATGAAACTCAAACACGTGTTAAATTCTGAGAGCATTAAGTTCTTCACGATGTCAGCCTTCGACTCTCCACCGCCTTGACTCCTCTTCTCTCTAAATCACAACCGAAAAGACTTCAAATACAAAGCTTGTTTGATAAAGATAAAGTAATTGATAAATAATATGGACTGGATGCAAGAAATCTCAATCACATAGAAGAAATGTGATAAAAAAAATTAACTACTCATTTATAATCTTCAACATATGTATTAATAGACACCATATATAAATTTTCCCTACTAATTGTACAAAGAAGCGAAAACTGAGATAGATGTTTCTGAAAATTTACTGAGGGCAAACTGCAGACAAAAGAGAGAATCTTTTGTTTCAACCAACCTGTTTAGTCATCACCAATCAAACTAAAAAAAAATTATGTAATTTTTTCGATAATCAATGCACTGAACAATAATAATTTAGTAGAAAATATATTGATAGAGACACACATAGACACAGACCTAAAACCATGCAAGTTGGAAGAGGATGACGATGTTTAATTGGTTGTCTTTATGAGTTCTGTGGCACAGTAGCTTTAATGTTGTTCGAAAATCCGATTTGATCACTTTCTTCTTTTTTCTTTTCTTCTCAAAATTCTCTCTTTCAATTCTTTTCAAAATAATAATTTTCTGACGAGAATGAATAACAATAAAACTGCAATAAATAGACAAAAAACCCTACAAATACACATTGAGTATCATGCCAAGGCTCGGAATATCAAAATATAAAGCGATTAAACAAATTTAATGAAGCTTTTGGTATTCATCAAAATATGTCGGACAATCTATATTTCAGAGGGGATATATTAGAAGTTTGTACCCCTGTGTTTAAGAATAAGTTTCTATGCTTCGACTCGTCCTTCCATTGCAAGAAATTTCGTTGACTTTCACTTGAAGCATCATCAAATCAAAAGCTTCTGTTAATGCTTGAAAATTTCACAAACGAACAATTCAACTCTCAGGGAAAAGACAAAAAAAAGGAAAAAGAATTAGATACCAAAATGATAAAAATGAATTGCACGGCAATGAATTTATCAGATTGTAATCGACGCCGACGATATAGAGACTTTGATAGCAGTTTTGGCAGAGACATCATTGGATCCGACTGCACTTCTGTTTGTCTTCCTATTGAATATAAGAAAAATAAAATAAAATCTTGAGATATATATTGACAAATTGAATTGACATATTTAACTATGTTGTTCGATGGTAGATATTGAGATGATATCCTCAAAAAATTGACCGCTTAAGAGGTAATCAAATATCTAAAAGAAATTGATTTTTTAGAATTTTGAATTGAATTTGACATACTTGCGGAAATAATTGACTAATTTAATTATGGTCATATTTGTGACAATAATTGACTAATTTTATTCATAGATATTCTCCATGATCGGATCCCTCTTATATTAGCTAGGTTATTGATAGGCTAAGTATAATTGATTAAAAATATATATTATATATTATCATAGATAATTCATGCAAATTGTAGATATAGAATTAATTATTTAATAATGGAGTTCATGATATTTTTTAAGAATATTATATTAATTAAATATTTCCAACTTCAAAAATGGCATTTGATCGAGCACGAAAATCCAAATTTGTATATATAAATTATTATTATTATTATTATTATTATTATTATTATTATATAGATATAGATTAATTAAGATTAAATTAAGATAATAATCAGATTTAGATTAAGATATCTATTCACGTTATCCTCTTTGTAATGAAGTATAATAACTTTTAATAATCATAGTAATTTATTTATTTATGGTAGCATTCATTTAGTACATATAATCGTCCATAATTTGCCAAATATTGACTAGCAATCATAATCTAATTTATTGACCTAATTAATTAGTTTGACTTTCATATATATCGATGTTTATTAATATATTAATTAATATATGTAAATAATCTTTTTATTAAATATTATAGAATTTTTGTTTTAGAAATATAGTTTAGGCGGGAAAATGAGTAATTTCTATTTATGCTAGACTATCTTACTTTTAGATATAATATAGATATAGATATAGATATAGATATAGATATAGACTTGAATTATGTAGGTATATATGAATATATGTATGAATTTATTAATTAAGGTAAAATATATACATTAAAATATGAATGCACTAATCATGGTAAATATTTATGTAGTTAAAAATGTATGATTAATTTCATATTAATCAATGAACGTAGTTAATGAACTACCTTATCTAATTCACGCTATATGCGCATATCATAATAAATCATAAAACATATGATAAATAAATTTATTAGTTGAACAATTTTGCATGAAAAATAAATAATTAATGGATATATTTTCAATATATTGGGTTTAAATTTCCGTAATGCACACTTTACATTAAATACTGTTTTTTTTAATATTATTAAATTGACATTGATCTTTAATATTAAATTTCATGATTTCGTTAGGTATAATAGTTTTGGTGGGAAAATAAAATTACAATTTTATTCTAGACTATCCTATTTTTATATTGTAGGATATATAATCTATATAAGAATGCTAGATTTGTTGTGCTTATTGTTTCCATAATTGATTGATACGGTTTTTCTAATAAAATAATAATTGATTGATATTGATTTATGCCCCATTAATCATTTTCTTACAATAAGTCATCTTTAATTGAAAAATATATTCATATCATGATCTTCAATTACCGTACCTAAATTCATGCATTCATGTTGATCGATGATATACACACACACCATATTTTTTTTTGAGAGGCACACACACCATAATTAATAGTGTAACATAATTGTATATGGATATAATATACATATATATATATATATATATATTGGAATATTATGGATATCCAACATATAATTTTTTATATTTATGGAAATGTATTAATACTAATCATTTATACGGAAAATAAATATTTTTGTAAAGAAATAATATTTTTCCATTTTTGGACGGTGTAAATAGGCAAGAAAACACAATTTTTCTATTTGCGGTCACGGAGTCGTTATTATATATTATATAGATATCCGAATATAGCTACAAAGTAAATTATACTTTATTCAAATGAATGATTTATAAATAATCATCAAATTAAATGAATGACTTGTCATCTCGTTTCTCTCTCCTCATTTTTTTCCCCCTTAGAGCACCTCCAATGGAGTTTTTTGCTGGATAGAAGATGAGGTGGAAGTGGGTAGAAAGAGTGTGGGGTTTAGGTAGACGGAAGAGAGAGAAATTGGAGGCAGAAAGTGATCTGGCTGGACAGATAGAGAGAAAGGCGGGAAAATTATGTGCCCCCTGGGCACTACCCGGGGTCCGTTGGGATGCCGACACATGGCCCTTTATTTAGAAATACTTTAACTTTAATTTTGAGGCGTATATGATCGTATTTCATAGGAAAAGAGGTGACTTAGCTATTAGGGCACTTCATTGGTGAACAGTGGCGTGTGGGACCCGCACTAGTATCGGCATCATCGGCAGAAGGTTTCATGTCGGCACCTGAATGTTTTTCGGTGAACCTTTTACGTCGGCGCCGATATGGATATGTAGTAGAGACAATTTCCGTTCGCCTGGACAAGGTTTCAGAATATTTTGAAAAAATCATGAGGCTAAATCTGGCTCTGTACTGTTCCCGATGCGTGAATAGTGAGGGTGTAATATTGGCGGAATTGTCAAATTTGGCGAAAATTTTGAATTTGGTTAATATTTTAATTCTATTGTCTGCTCCAATGCGTCATTTTCCCCAAATCTGAAAAGCGATTTTCCCGCATCTTGTGCGAGGGTCGACGATTTTGCCATCATCTTGCCTCGTCGGAGCGATTCTGAGAATTGGGTAGCCTTGAGGTATGCAAAGTTTCATTTTTTTGGGTTCCCTTACGGTAGGGGGTTTTTTTATTGATTCATTGTTAGGGTTATATTTATGCTTTCAATTGAAGGGTTTTTCTCACGGGTTTTAACTATCACTGTTTTAATGTGTCGGTTGTAGTGTATGGGTACCTCATTTTGGTATTGATTTAGGATGATTAATTTTGTGAATTCTTTTTGGATTTTGACGGCTCCCCCCTGTTTTGATGCCGAAGTCTGTTGGTTACTTAGACGGTTTGAATTTTAGGTTTTCCAAATATTTTTTTCATTTTATTTTGAGGTGCCCTAGTTAACCGAGCGATTATGTTGACTGGGGAATTTCTCGATTTTGATGGCCGAAGTTGAATGCATGATTTCAGTTATTAAAGAATCTGTAGGAACTCTCGAGAATGGACTGTTTATATAGATAAGGTAAAATTATAGTTTGTCTTGATTATCTTTGCTGATTATATTGTCTATAGATTCATGGCGAAGATGAATATTGACTTGAATGTTTCGATCGACCATGAGGCATCTTCTGAGGGTAGCACTCAGGACAGAAAAGATGGGGAAGGGGCTGGTAGTGAGGAAGAAGCAGGAAATTTGCTTTCTACAATGTTAACAGAATTAGAGAATCGTTTAGAAATTAAAAATGTTGTGGATAGTGTAGATCAAGTATATTTATTATATTGTGAGTACGGCAGGTGCCGGGGGTTTAGTATTAGGAAGGGTGACCAATACTATTTTTCTGGGACGAATGAGCTTCGATGGAAAGAATTTGAATTCTCATGTGAAGACCGGCCTGATGACAAACGATCGAAAGGGAGAGTAGCATCATATAGGAAACAGATAACTAGGAGCAACTGTAAAGTGAAATTACGGATTGGGAGGGAGAAGAATTTGCAATAGACCGTTCATAAATTTGTGAATGAGCATAATCACGAAATGCTCAGCACGCATCAAGCCTATCTATTACGTTCCGCTCGGCAATTGAGCCATGCAAAATAGTCACTTGTTGAGGTGCTTAAATCTGCAAGTATCGGAGTTAGTCGGGCATGTCGGTTTGTGGAAAATGAAGCCGGAGGGCTGCAAAATGTCGGTTTCACGAGAAGGGATGCCTATAATCACTTGAATCGGGTTAGGCAGTCAACAAGAGTGGGGAATGTCGACGCTAATGCTCTGGTGAATTTATTTGCAAAGAAATCGAACATTGAGCCTTTCTTTTATTGGAACGTGCAGCTAGATGATGAGGGTCGCTTGATGAATTTTTTTCCGAAACTCTCGTGCTCTTATTGATTACGAGTGCTTTGGAGATGTGTTATCAGTCGACACCACGTACAAGACAAATCGGTATGGCCTGGTATGTGCACCATTTGTCGGCATCAACCATCATAGAAGAAATGTGATGCTAGGTTTGGGCTTCTTGTCCAACGAGACGACGGCTTCCTTCGAATGGCTGTTTGCCACATTTTTAGAGTCCATGCATGGGAAGGAGCCACAAGTGTTATTCTCCGATCAAAGTTGTGATACTCCGACCCTTTTTGCTAAATTATAAATTATAATTTTAGTAAATGATTTCAAATTAATATTGTTGAATATTAATCATGTGAGTATGTTTGTATGTTATGCCGTTGTTTTATTGCAGGTTGTCTCACTCGAGCCGATACGTCATAGCACAGTGATGTTATACTGAGTGTATAACACAGTTTGAATTTTAATACTAAAGTGTCGAGTTATATGATAATGAATGAATGTTATTGCATTGAATTTTGTTTGCCAAAACCTTGAACACCCTAACGTTGAGTTGATCGGGGGTCTCGCTGAAAATCTAAGTCGTTTTAAATGGAGTTGAAAATGTTCGGGAGTCAAAATAGAATCGGGGGTTGAATGGGGCACGCCGCGCACCCGCGGGGTGGTGCGCGCCCGCGGGGCCGTGCGCGGCCGCGGGAGGCTGCGCGTCCGCGGGGCGTGGGCGAGGCGCGCGCCCGTGGGGTGTGCGCGCTCGCTTGGAGCTTGGGCCGAGAGCCCCCTCGCGCGGTCGCGCGGGTCCGGGGACTTTCCTACCTATAAATACCACACTTGTTCATTTCTTCCTCATTTCTTTCTATTTGGGCGATTTTCCTCCCCCTTCTCTCTACAAATTCTTGAACTTTTGGAGTGGATCCTTCCATCATCCTCCATCAACTAAGGTAACTTCATACCTCTTCATCTTGGTGATTTAAACACTCATTTCTTGTTGAATCAAACCTAGGGTTTGTTATCCAAAATTAGGGTTTTCACTTTTATTGATCCTCTTGCCTTGATATCTTGAACATATGGTTTATTTACCTCCTTGAGGCTATATGTGAAGTTATATCGAATTCCTATGGTTCATTGTTGCTAGGGTTGGAATTCTTCCCTAATTTCCCTTTGTTTTGTTGATAATTGTATGGAGATGTTATGAGGGTTGTATGGGGTTGAGTTTCATGTATGTTAGAGCCCTAGGGTGAAGGTGTTTGTATTTGAAATGTTGGGTCTAAAGGATTTAAAATGAGTTATGAGCATGTGGTTTAAATGTGTGCCCGTAACGTGTTTGATCAAATGCTTCAAAGAGCTTTAATGTGTATTTTGAGTCCAAAATCATATTATGAGTTGGTATATCCAAAGTTATGTATATGGATATGTATGAAGTCTTTAAAGTAAAGTATAGCATGAGTTGGGTTAAAGTTATGATTTAATTGTATGACTCGATATCTAAAATGAAAAGAGGATTAAAAAGGTGCTAGGTGACGTGTTGGAGCTCGAGGTGGACAACTTGTGGGCGGCAAAGAAGTATTTCAAAGGTTTCAAAAGTGTCTCTTAAGGTGGGGTAACTCTAAACTGTGAACATGTGTAAGGTTATAGTTACTGTTGTGCTTTGATTGTATATGTATGAATGGTCTTCGGACCGGTGAATGAAAGAGACCCTTCGGGGTCGACAAAGAGACCCTTCGGGGCAGAGATCCTTTGGGATCGAATATAGACCTGTTAATGTCCTCCCTGGGGGGTAGTATGTCTGCGGGCATCCCTACAGGGCCGAAGATGTTCATTAACGGGGGCATCATGATGTTTGGACCCTACGGGGTTGAGACTAGTCTCCACAAAGTAAAGAAAAGTCCATATGTTATATTTTCACTTGTGCAATTAGCTATAACTGTTTACAGTGTTCCCCACTGAGTATGTTGTTAAATACTCACCCCATTCATTCAATGAATTTCAGGTTGAGGAGTCAAGGCCGGGGTAGGAGCGTTGTGAACACAAGAGAAACCCCACAAGCTTGTGTTTATCTTTTGCATGCTCTTCTTTTGAAAATACTTACATTATTATTATTATTACATTGATCACTCCTTTTGCTTTATGATCAATGACCATTGGGGATGGGAATAGCCCGATCTTTTGTAGGTTATGATGTGTATAACTTGATATTATGCAAAACAATTTAAAGGCGGGTCGTTCGACCTTGGAGCCTATTATGTATGAAGTATGTATGTTGAAATCGTGGATGGTAGACGGGCGGGTTGAGTAAGACCTATGAGCCCGATAGGTTAGATGCTTTTACTTAAATCCATGTTGTGTGACAGAATAGATATGATAGATTGCATGCTTTAATTGCGAAAAATTCATATTGAAAATTATGATGCCTTACCTTATTATGCCATTATCATGCTTTTGACCTTAGCTTCTGCTCATATTAAAATAAGCACACAAAAAAAAATATGTAAGTAAATTGCATGTTAAGTGACGTGGCCAAACGGAGTAGTTTGGGGCGTTACAGTCAAGCGCTAATGAATGGGATTGATGCCATTTTCAAATAAGCGAGTCATCGGCTATGTCAGTGGCATATCAGCCTAAACGCCCCCTCTCATTTTGGAAAATTAAACAACAACAGTGAATTCAAGCGGGAGTGGTATCACTGCATGCGTGGGGTGGAGACGGAGAAGGAGTTTGAGGAGTGTTGGGGTTCCATGATCACTAACTATGCCCTCGATGATCATAGTTGGTTCTCCAATATGTACAGGTTGAAGAAGAGGTGGGCGTCGGTGTTCACGAACACCTCCTTCAGCGCGGGTCTTCTTGCGACCTCGCGTAGTGAGATTACGAACAAGGTATTGAAAGATCTGTGCTTGACGAGTTCCACTTTGACTGAATTTGTCGATAAGTACGAGCAGGTCCTACATGATTGGCGTACAAAGGAGACTGTCGATGATGCTCTGAACATCGGTATACCGGGACAGTTCGTGAACAACAGCCTATTGCTGGCTCAAGCAGCACAAGTGTACACAAGGAACGTGTATAAGATATTCGAGTCACAATTTGCCCTTGCCGTGAGCGTGGTAATAATCGAGAAACCAGCCAACGATGTCGGCAGTGTCGATTTGTAGTTTAAGGTCGCCTCGCAATCCCTTATGTCGAGGATTCGAGTTGTCCAATACAACAGTGAATCCAAACGGGCCATCTGCAGCTGCCATATATATGAGACTGAAGGAGTTCTATGTCAGCACATACTTAGAATTTATTTTTACTTCGATGTAACTAGGCTGCCGACATGCTACATCATGAGTCGATGGTACAAATCTGCGAGGCAACGACATTGGAGATTATTCCATTGCAGACGTTAATGAGGCTGTTGATGAAATGGCATTTGTGAACTATGTGATGAGGATCACTCTTGAGGTGGCGCATGATGTGAAAAACCACCAACAAGGCAAGAAGACATGTTTAGATCGAATACGTACTTTGAAGGGTGACATGCATACGAGTTAACAAGGATGTTCCACATAAAAGGCAAAACGCCAGGGATCTGTCGGGTGCGAGAGCTGATAAGGCCAAGATTCAGGATCCTTTCCTCGCAAAACGTCGGGGCAAGACACCAATTAATTCATACTAGAAGCGCAAGAAATCAAATCCCAATCCCCCACCCTCCGTTCCAAAGTGGTTGGGTACCAAAAGATTGTCCGATTATGGTTAGTTTCATGCCAAGATTATTACCATTCAATAGTTATAAGTGTCAGTGTCACTTTTGCAGATATCGAGCCTTCTGTTCAGATCGATACAAATGCCGAGCAATCTAACAAGGGGGACGAGGCTGACTCCATGTCAAGGCGGCCGGCGTCGCAAGATTACGTCCCTACGACATTGTTTGAAGTATGGTTTCTTCACACTTGCTCCATATCCGCCACCCAATTTTCAATAAATTATTAACTGCACTCACCTAAACCATTAATTCAGGACGAGAGTGCAAGTTTGACTCAGTACTGTCAAGATGTTAATTTGGACGAGCCTCTAGATGTGTCTTCACTATTTCAGGTTTGTGCCCTAGCTATAAATTACGCCATACGTTGTTCATATTATTTTCCCTGACCCTGTTATTTACGTGGATGATGATAATTTTTTGACTTTGTCCTTGCTCAAGCCACTAACTGGACAGTTGACAAGCGAAGCTAGGGCTGGGCCCAACAGATCTTGGTGGGTGTAGGCTCCACTAACATTGAGTCATTCCATATGGGCAGTGCACTCCAGCGCATGAATCGTCGAGGTAACATTACTTTCACGTGATTCTGCATTGTCTTTATTTGCCAAATCAGGTCCATACATGTAATGTTTGACCAAGTGACCTGCCATTACATCAAATGGAGATTCCTTCCTGGAGATTCTGATTTAGACATTTCAATAAGGTGGCATGTGGGGCATGTGCTATAATTTTAGAAAATTAACTATTGGACTTGCACGTTACCCCATGCATCAATTAGTTAACAGTTTATGTGCACCTCCTATTTATGGTCATAACCGCATCTAACCTTAATTTCATCGCAGATAGTCAGGGCTGCAAATGGCACCAAGAGCGATATCACATGATGACTTTTTTTTGTTGAGCCATGGACTAGGTGTGCCGAGCAGGTTGCCCTGCTCGAGCTGGAGCATCAATATTTGAGTGGAAATTGGATCCCGGGAGAGGATGCGGGTAATCTTCGTGTCATTCACGACATCCGCGGACTTGTCGAACAACAATTGGAGATTGCACTTTCCAATGAAGAATTCGAGCGTAAGGTGGCTCAGTGGGCAGAGCGATATGAGATGTTTTCATGGCTGTTGGACTTTGGACATCCTCGCTGCTATGACGAAGTCACCAACTATGTCGACTTGCCCGATAGCATGTGGAGAAGGGTTAAGCAGGTATATTCACCTTGCATGCACACACGTTGATTTATATTACATGAACTATAAAGTTGGTATTTTTTAAGGTACGCCCCGTGGCATTGGTGTACAAGAACGAGGGGGATGAATTCTGGGTAATCTTGAAGGAGTTGTTTGATGTGGATGATCCTTCGAGTGGATCATCCTCCGCTTTGTCCACGGCTGGCCCAACTGTCGATGAAATTGATGCAGACGATATGGATGAGGGTGCGCTTGCTCTAGATAGCCTTGCCGATGTGGATGTCGATGACAATGTCGATGAGGCTGCCGACATATAAAGGTGTCGATGAGGCTGCCCTTTTGATTTTCTTTCAGTTTATGTATGAAGACTTATATATTATCTACGTATTTTGGGACTGTAACAATGACACGTGTACTTTTGATGTCTTTATCATGCATGTGACCATCCATGGTCCTTTATTTATTTTTGTCATCTTACGAGTTTGTCTTAATCATTTGTCGGGTTGCATGCTCCTGTGTTAGTCACTATCCTCTATTTACTATAAATTATGCTAGCCATTGAAGCCCTAAATCACCAACTTATTATACCTAAATAACTACAAATGGCTTTACCCATGCTGCTCGCACAAGATGGTGTATTTTACAACAATGAGCCATGGAGCAGAACCATGGAGTCGTTCTGCATGGGAGAGCTATATTTCTTTGCGGACAAAGGCTTCTGGATCCCGGCTGACCTTGAGACTCACCAGACTTGCCTCGGGTATCTACAGCGAGAGATTTGCCAGCAATGTGAGCGGGAAGTAACAATGGGGCAACTTCAGACACGACTTGAGCATTGGAGGGGCAGGTAGGAACTATTTGGTTGGTTACTAAATTTTGCAGGGGCAATGCAGATGAACCCAATGAGTAAGTGGCTAGATCTCGATATGGCCGAGTGGCAGCGGATTGCCGAGGTATTTATTTAGTTAACTATTTCATGAATAGACAAGATCACATTTTGATGATCTGAACTTATCGTCCCACATACAGATGCGCCCGGACGCACTTGTCTACATGAATGAGGGAGAAAGTTGCTGGAATTTTCTCAAGGTGATGTTCGATCTTAAGGGTCATCCTGATGTTATTGATGACGACTAGCACAAGGATGACGTCGGGCCACAACCAATCGACTCCGACGACGACGAGTAAAACATGCATCCTCTAATGAATGCCGATGTATATTAGTATGTGACTGTCAATGTGCCTAAGACTTATTTGACGCGCGGTTTGTGTTAAGACATCCATTTCAGTGATCTTGGATCTATTTACTTTTAATTTGGTTGTAATATTAGATAATTTCCCCAACTTCGGGCTTCGTGCCTTGGTATGGGAAGACGTACGACGGTTGCTTATCTTGACCTTAATTTCTATCGGTAAAGATGCATGCACACCTATTTCCAAAGCTAACTTTGCAATGCAGGGAATATATTCCATTTGTACAACTATTTGTCCATATGCAAGCTTTAATGTCGGCAGGTTCCCTATTAAAACTAAAACTCAATTCTCAAATACACCCACAAAATCCCTTCTCAAAATCGCTCCCAACATACTCAGAATCCCTTTTCTACTTTAACCCAAAATGGCGCCACCTCAAGAGGCATATTTCTACGACTCAAAGTGGATGGAGAGGCTTGAATCCCATGTCGTGAATGAGCTACTCTAGCAGAAGGAGGACAGAGTGTGGGGGTCGGGTTCGAGGACAACAACAGGGCCATTTCCAATGTTCGGTCGATCATCAATGAAGAATTCTCGAAGGACTACGGTGTCGAGTGGTATAGAGCGCATGTCGACATGCTCGCGACATGATACGAGACTTTGAAGCTGTTGTGGGACTACACTCCGGCCGAGTTTCATTGAAATCACAAGAACAACAAGTTCTATGCTCCGGACGACACATGGATACGTTTTGAAGAGGTTCTCTATTTATCATTACACATGTTGCACACACCCAACCTTAGATTGGTTAACGAAGCCAACCAATCTTTTATTTATCTGCCCAGATAAATCCGTTGATGATCGTCTATCGCAGCAACGGTGAGCCGCACTACCGATCCTTGATGAACTTGTTTGAGACCGACGAGTCTTTTATCGTGAGAGACGATGACTACTACTCATTTCAGTTGAGCGAGAGCGGCACTGATTGAAGCGTTCGGCTTATCATTAGTTTGAATGCTTTCTCCCTTCTCTGGCTTCTCTAGGACATGTACTATAGTGTCGTTGCTAGTGTAAAATCTAATTATGTCTTCGTTAGTGTTGTTTTTAATTATGCCGTGTACAAGCCGATGAAATTTATTTTATGTGTGACCTGCAATTGCAACATACATCACAACTTAATCTTTCAACTTACGGCAAAATACAACATATGTGGCATAGGCACATTATGCCACACCTAACCAAAACATATACAAACTGCCTAGAGTAAATAGTCACTGTCACCAAATCCTAATATGTCGGCAGTTCTTCAGTTGACATATGCCTCCGCAAAATATTTAACCCCTATAAATATTTACCCTGTTAATATTCGCCACCCATCTATGGATATCTGTTTTGCTGGACTAACAGCTAGATAAATACATATACAACATCAAAAAAATATTCAAATATGCTGGCTATGGGCGAAGAGTTCAGCGCAAAATGCCTTTCTGTAGTACGACCCCTTCTCCGGCACGAGGTCCTCAAAATATTGACCCGTTAGCAAGAACTCCAGTATCTTTAAGCAGAAAACGCCGCAGTCTGACTTCCCTATTTGCTGCGGAGGGTGTTCAAACCGCATAAGCTTCCACACTTCCTTTGGAGGACTGGCAAGGGGCCTGTCCCTATAGACACGGCCGTATTGACAAAGCAAAGGCACATTCCGCTGCACACACATTCCGTTGCACATGCTGAAAGGCGTCCTTGATGTCAGACCAGTCTTTGCAACACTTCGAGATCGGGTTCTTCCTCGGCAAAATATAGCATGTACAGGACCCAATGATCGGCAGAGACATGCCCGATCCCATAAACCATGTCAACTGTCCACCATGGCTTCCCGCCCTACTGAGGATAATTGTCGTCGACATAAGGGACAATACGATCACGCACCTCATCCATGTTCTCCAGCATCAATGTTTGCTGCATGAAATAATTATAGATGTTAAATGAGCAAGTGGAAGCTATATAACAAATACATCGGCATAGTCAGTGTATATTTACCCAGCCAAGGGACTCAACCAAAGCCCAATCTTTCTTAAAATAATCAGAGAATTCTTTTGAGTATATGATCAACAAATTAAGCAGGACGTCGCATTGCTGCAAGCAATATAATCAAAGAATAAGATAATGCAAGCCGACTTGGTCTCAAAAATAAATTACGTAGCTACCATGTTAATTGATTGGAATTGGATTCTTAACAAATTTACGTCAACTCATTTCATTATCGAGCCATCCCCTCGCCGTCCACAGCCCCTTGAACCATGGAGCATCCATTTGTCCCTTGCATTCAATGGGCAACGATATCCTCGGAGGGCTGCAAGACAGATCACTTGCTTAAGGCGAGAAGTGATCATGTCGATGACTGTATTTAATCAAGTGGATAAAAGGAGAGAACTTACGGGTGTTGTGTGAGTCCCTTCTCGTACCAATTGAAAAAGGACTTCACCACTTTCCAATCATATTCCCTTGCCACGACATATTTCCCAGCCATTATTGCCAACATTGGCGGCTCTCGATGTTTCTTCGGCTTCGCCCTCACACGCGATGGCTTAGTCTTCTTCATTGGCGGTTGTTCAATCACAGAAGGTCGAGTCTCGGGGATGAAAAGCTTCCTCTTAACCGGCAACTTCTTGGCTGCAGCCGTAGCTTCTCCTTTAACAGAAATGCATGGTTCCACAGTCATACGTCCAAGTAGCAAAACAATGAGAAAACATAATGCAACAATTACCTGTCTCATTTTCGCTGAGGAAGCTAATGTCAACATCCTCGTCCACAACCTCAGTCACATTGACATCGTCTCGATAGGCATCAACTGCACGCAAGACATCGTCATCGACATCCTCATCGGCAGCCTCCTCATCGAACTCCTCCACAGCCGAATCGTTGTCCTTACATGCTTCTGCAATCAGTTACACCAGCCTTGACAGGTCAACTGGGCGCTCACCCTCTGCATTAACTAGCTTGTTGGCAGGGTCTATCTGAATGTCGGCAGCCTCGCCATACATGTCTGCAACAATGCCATGCGTATCGGCATCTCCCGGTTGCTTGTGTAATCCAACATCTCCCTCATCTCTGCCATTCCCTCCCGCTTCATCCGCCATTTCAACATACCCCTCATCCACGTCCTTCCCTCCCGCATCCTCTGCCATCTCATGTCTCTTATCCGAATCATGTCCCTTGGTGGGCGCAACTAGGTTCTCCGATCTTGGACTCAATTGCTCTGGGGCACTAGTGTACTCCTCGCCGTCGTGATGGTAGTCTTCCTCGTGTTGATGTTTCTGGCCTTTGTGGAGTGCATCGAAAATCTGCTCAACGTGCTTGATGGCCCTCTCTAAACCTTCCATCCTCACCATCACCAACACATTTGAATCCTGTCTACAAGTCGAGGAAAGCGCTAAGTTGGTGCAAATAAGAAATCGCATACTTATGGCATAAATTATAGCATAAATTCCTTACAATTATCATTCGGAAGATGGCCACCAAGGCCTCCGATTGTCCATCATCCGCTGCCGATTTCTTCTGAGAATGATCAGGCATCCTCGATGTCGGCCGCGACTTGGACCTAGACAAACTCGCACTGCCAACGTGTTTCCTCGGTGATCGGCGCACCTCAAGCTCCCGATCCGACCGCGATCCTACAACCTCCACATCAAGATCATTCTCAGGGATGTCGTCCTCCTCGATAAGACTAAAATGAGGCACCCTTGGTGGTGGGGACGCTTCATCGAGGGTCAAACCCACGTTTTCCAATCTCACAATCTCGTCTCTTGTCAACACAAAGGGCACCTGTTAAGAAAGATCCTCAAACAAATCAATACATTTCATGAATTCGATTGTCTACGCTCTTGAGGTCCAAGTAAGTAGGAACTATACCGTCGAGTCTAGCACGTTCGAATTGAAGAACGGCGCTAGAGCAGAAGCTTTAAAGAACTGATCCGCGGTCCAGTGCCTAAATCGAGGGAACAACATCTCTAAGAGTCTGTGTACGCAGTGAGATGCTAGCCTTGGCATCACCTCAAAAGCAAAAGGCTGCAGGACAAGGGAGAATCCACAAATGTCCGTAGAAGGCCTTGATGAGGAGTTCTTCAAGCGGGCGATGTTCGATCGGGCTGTATGCGTCCATTTGACCAGGAATTGATAGGCAACCTTGCCCCAAGGGAAATTGTTGAAAGTGTCGTAGTCATCAATGAGGTGCAGATACTCGAGCTTAATAGATTTCGACAGTTGATCTCTATTCAAGAGAAGACCGAAGACGATATGCAGCATGGCCAATTTCAAAACCAAGCTACCAGAACCACGATGCAAGTCGCTATAAGTTTCGAATGCCACGTCAATGTCATCGGCTTTCATGAAAGGCTTTCTTGTGAAAATGTCTCTGTGCATGTCGGACGACACGAGGGGTTCACCCGCTTCCTTGAATCGCAGCCCGCTCAGGCAATAGAATTCTTGAGGCCCTAATTCGACCCGCCTTCCGTTGATCGAAAAACATAATCGATTTCGTACCTCAGACTCCGGCTCCAGGTAATTCAGCAGAAAGAAGATGAGTTTCCCTTGCAGTTGAATGTCGGGCATATCTATGAGATGTCTGAAGCATGTACCCCGAAATGCATCAATATTAGCCCGATTGAGCCGGCCACGCACTTGATTGATGATTTCACCGAAATTCCCACGCACAGAAATTTGGGCACCTGCACATTCATGCACTTTGTTAAAAGAGGATGGAAAAACCCCCCATTCCCCTTCATTCATACCATTCTAAGACCGGAAAAACAAATAAGAACATTAACTTATTTCAACTAGACAAGCAATGTGAACAATGAAGCCCATATTTTTCTAAGCAAGACAGACACAATTGATATAATTGAATGAAGCACAACAATGTAAAACCATTGAACAGAGAATTGATGTTACTATCACAGACTACGCATTCAAAAAATTAGCATACCACTTTGAAATATGTATAAACATCTAGACCATGCACCAAGGGCAGAGCCTTTAAGCCAAAATCAAGTCGTCGGCAGAACAATGCAAGTTCAGAAACAGAGCATAAGTTAACGAGTACCAACTTCAAGTTCATCTGCAAACGTGTTTCTAAGGAAAACCCTAACCGTGCACAAACGATGAAAATCGTGAACCCAAACTAAATTAAGTGAAAATAAGGCACCTTACAACACATACGACATGGATTACATAGATAAACTTGAAAATCGAAAACAGAGACTTATCCCTGATAGTTTTTCTTGGGTGTGCCCTTCCTCCAGCTAATGACGGCACCTCGGCCTCCGGCGCTCGGCTTCCATGACAAGCTGACATTATCCAACACTAGATTTTCAAATAATGAAGACGAGTTGCAGTGTCAATCTTAACAGGTTTTAACAAAAAAGAATTCAAGGAAACGGTCGAATGTTGTGAAAAAGAGAGGACACCCGGTTTATAAACATATACCTCCTACTTTCGCGAGCGATGCAACTATTCGAAAACACCCTAATAATCGTTCGACGGTTCTAACCCCTCCGGTGAAGATTTTTGAAAAAAACAATGGCGTCCGTTCGCTACCAAAATTTTGGTTTTGAGGAAAATTACCCGCGCGGGGTTCTCGATGCACTTTAAGTGACTCTGATTTTGGGAAACTATTTTTTAATTGAATTTTGCACGCACCCAATTGAAACTCATACTTAAATTTTAAAACCCCGGATTTTAAAACTAATCTACTCTGCCGATGTCAATTTTGCAGATAACACGACTAGAGAAACCCTAAAAAAGGTTTGCCGAGGTAGAAAAAGCCCCAAAATTATATATATTAACGTTGCCAACACATATCTCAACGCGTAAAATTAATATCTGTTTAGAGTAGTGACATTAAGTCGCATTCTTTGAAATTTAAAGTTTTCCGCTAACATTGAAACGAATTAACACACGGATAAATTATTACATTTTTTGTGACGAAATTAATCAAAAATATTTAATGATCACACAACCAAACTTCTATTTTGGACTGCCGATGTCATTTTCAGCTTTCAAAGATAATGATAACAACATTAATATTTTTGCCAACAAGAAATAAAGCTTATTGAACACGAAATCATCAGTGCCGATATAAGTGCCGATAGTCACATTTACGTACTCCAGTGAATTTCTGGAGAAATTACAAGGTACAAAGCTTTTTTTCAGTAACTAAAAAACAACTCTATTGTTCATATATAGCATTCAGATTACCATATCTTAAATTAAAATTCGGATCCGAACACAGTTTACTAATGGAACTCAAAATGCCAAACAAATAAAAAATAATGTGAAAAAAACTGTTCATCAAAAGGCTGTACATTGGTAAGGTAAAAAGTTATTCTCGAATGTTGTGCACCCAATGATGGAGGAAAAGTGTCCTAATAGCTAAAGGGGGCGTATTTCAGCAAAAAGACGCCGTATTTCTCCACAATTTGCTAATTTATTTTAATTGCACGTATTTTCTCCCCGCGGGCCACGTGTCGGCATCGCAACGAACCCGGATAGTGCCCGGGGGAGCATATAATTTTTCGAGAAAGGCGGGCCCCACCTGCAGAAAAAGCCGTAGCCTTCATTTTTCAATTTTGAACTCCAAAGTGCACACCCACACACACACACACACGCACATATCCAAAATCCTTCTACTATTCATTTTACTTAATATTTTGGAGAAAAAATAATTTATTATCGACATATACATACAACAAAATATGAATATATACAACCGTATATATATATATATATATATATATACATATGAGCGAAGATATACAGTAATATTTTTTATTTTTTAGGAAAATATATATATATATATGTATGTATATACATATATATAACTGTTTTAATACTTTTTCATGTATCGATGTAATTTGTGTTTTAATTTTAATATTGATCAATATTTTGGGGATTATTTTTAAAAATCATTTATTTATTAAATTATATATTTAAATCTAAATATTAAAGTAAAATAAATGAGTGGATATGATAGCGGGACCCATTAATACCTACTTTTTAGGTAGAATGGTTGGAGAGAAATATGTTAGGTCGATAATGGATAGATATTTTATGATGTGGTAATGATAGCACCTGAATCTAAATAGAATCATTGGAGATGCCCTTACCCACGCAAGCCTTCATTTTTTTTCCTTCTTTGGAAATTGGAGAGAACTATTAGTGTTTTTGGTAAAAGCTTTGTGTCCAAATTGTGAACATTCAAAACTTGATTTTTTGGTAATATTAGATAAAGCATGGTGAGTAAATGTCGGAAATGCTTATCACCAAAAAAATTAGTAAATACATTTTAATTCTAATTCAAATTTGAATTTGAGTTTAAATTTATTTCACTGTTTTAGCATTACTTTTTTGTAATACTTAAATAATATTTTATCTTGATGGGGATGACCTAGTGATGGAGTGAGATTATTTGGAGATCAAAGGTCACGGTTTCAAATCTCCTCAATACCACAAATCGGGTGTGTGAATAAAAAAAATACTTAAATAGTATTTTATCACTTTTATTTAAATAAATATTAAAACTTTCACATAACCACTTTCATGCACCAAATATTATAAAGTTTGTAACTATAATATAAATTAAATGATATAAAGTTCGTAACTATATTATAAATTAAACAGTATAAATTTTTTCACTATATTATAAATTATATTATAAAGTTCAACAATAGTATAAGTTCGTAAATATATTACTAATTAAATAGTATAAAGCTTATACTTATATTATTAATGAAATAATATGTTATTTGTAACTATATTACAATTAATTAAATAGTATAAAGTTCGTAACTATATTATAAATTAAACAGTATAAAGTTAGTAAATATAGTATAAATTAATATTATAAAGTTTGTAAGTACTATACTGTAAATTAAATGTTATATATAAAGTTTGTAACTGTATTATAAATTAAATAGTACTCCATCCATTTCCATTTAAATGTCATTTTGAATGAATGCACACAGATTAATAAATTAATTGAGTTACCTAATACACCCTTGTGTGAATACATTAAATGAACAAAATATAAATATTCAAATGAATTAAATGATGACAAATATGAGTTTTATGTTTCGAATTTGTAGAGTGACACTTTTTTTGAAACAAAATTAAAAGGTTAGAATGACATTTATATAGAAACGGAGGGAGTATAAAGTTCATAACTATAGTATAAAACAAATATTATAAATTTCAAATTTGTGAATTTTAACTTGAGAATCAATCTCAATTTGTGATTTATAAATTTAGCATTTCAATTCATATGTTATAAGAAATTACATTATACAAGTTCATTTGATTTGAAATTATAAAAAATTAGTTAATACAAGTTAATCTCATCCAAAAATTATAAGAAATCTCATTATATAAGTTCATTTGATTTGAAATTACAATAATTTAGATTGTTTATGTTCATTTCATTTCAAATTATAAGAAATTGCATTATATAAGTTCATTTGATTTGAAATTATAGGAAATTATATTATTCAAGCTCATTTCATTTAAAATTACAAGAAATTAGATTGTAGAATTTTCATTTCATTTCTAATAAAATAGCATTGATCGCAAAAAATGTTTGTAACAAATATTAATAATGATTGATAATGTTATGATTATTTTATAATAGGTAATAAAATTTTAACTAGGAACGACATTTGAATGGATGATTCGGTGAAAATATATGATTTTTAGGGGTTGAGCTTTAATTTTAATGTGCAATGTAAGTAAGTAAGGAATAAATATTAATAAAACATAAATAAAAATATGACAAAAGAATATATAGAAAAAATATGAAATTAACGAGTTTAATATTCCAACTAAAGGTTTCCAGTGATTCAAATATTAACCGGGGTCGAACATTTATTAAATTTATTGAAAACATTTGAAAATGATATTCAAAATTTAATATTCATCATTTTCTTTCCATTTGATATTTTATAAAACAGATAATATTAAACGAAGTTTTTTATACTTATATCTTGAAAAAAAAAGAATAGTACACAAATTAAATGAAAAGAAAAAAAATACATTTAGCAGCATTTTCGTAAAAACGATGCGAATTTGACGTCGAATTTTAAGAAAATGGCGGATAAACTATTTTTCAATTTTTTTTTTTTTTACTTATTATTCATGATGCTTTGGTTGGTAGATGGTGAAATGGTGATGCTACTATTACTATATATAAAAATGAAGATATGTCATTTGTTAGATATAATTTTATCGACAACTTTCAATGTATTATTATTTGTTGGTAAGTGAGAATAAAAAAAAATAATGTTATCATAATGCCAATATTGCTAGTGTATTGCAAAAATTAATAGTATAATTTTCACATTCTCAAAAAAAAAAAAATGTTAGACATTTTTGCTGCAAAAAATGACCGCTTTTTTAGCTAGCAATAACTTAAAATATTGTATTGGGAATTTGTTGGGGGTAGGGGTTGGTTATAATGGGTACTAGATATTCGCATGAGAATTAGGAACCGTGCTTATTTAATAGGAACTTGTAGCTTGTTGTATTTTAGTGCTAGTGCTAGCACTAAAATACAACAAGATAAGCTATAATTTTTTTAGAAAAAATTAGCACTAAAATACAATAAAATAAGCTATAAAATTGTACTAAATAAGCATGGTTTCTAGTTCTCACGCGAATACTGTAGAGGTCAAAATTCTACAATAGATCGTATGTTGGATTCGGGCTCCGGCGACCTACAAGATCAAAGAAAACACGTGAAGCCGAAGGACCGTCGGGGGTTGACGATCGAACGGACTCCGATGCTCAAGTCAGAATCGAGACTAAGGAAAATAGGCGAATAAAACAGTAAAATAGAAGAATAAACCAATAAGATTGAATGATCGTATAGTGTTTGAGTGCCAAGTTATAGTATAGCTCGTGTTATGTGATTTTTCATGTGTCCTTTATGAAGCTCCGTCTAATGATATATATAAAGAGCCTCCAACTACCTTCCAAGATTCTTGGGATATCCCTATCTTTAATAGGGTTTTGATGGGGTCTTCTTATCTACAACCGACTTTTGACTCGGTCGTATACGGTTTGAATTTCCTCAACTTCTAACCTTAAGGTTCCGATTCTTCGACCTCTAGCTCTAAACCTTCGACCTCTGGCTCTGTGCCTTCGACCTCTAGTTTTATGCCTTCGACCTCTCGTCCTTAGATGGAAGTGTGCCTGAGCTTTGGGCTTTTACAGAAATGAGGCCTCTACAACCTTCAACCTTTTTTTGATATTTCGGGGATATCTTTTATCCCTTTTAGGGTTTTGAAAGAATCTCCCTCTTACCCGGAATGAGCATTGACTTGGTCGTCTGACTTGACTTCTACTTGACCTTGATTAAGGCTTCGAGACCTCGACCTCTCAACCTGGACCTCGACCTCGAACTCTTGACCTCGAATGATTGTGGGCCTCAGTTTTGGACCGTTAATGACAAAGGGCCTCTACAGTTAGCTCCTAATTACCTGATTCTTGTATTTCAAGGATCGGATAATGAATGTTGGAATCACCGGTCGCTACCCTCATGCGGCCATAGACTTAGACATTGTCCTTAGGATATTCTCGGAGATATACTCTAGGTCCAGAAATGATTTCTGGGGGATATTATCAAGGTCACGAAAACAGGTCTCATGGAGCTCCAGACCCGAAGTCAGGTCCTAGAGGAGCTACTGAGGTTGTGAGATTAGACCTCGTGAAGCTCCAGACCTGAAGTCAGGTCCTGAGGGAGCAGATGATAAAGCTCCAGACCTGAGTACAGGTGCTGTGGGAGCTGATGATAAAGCTCCAGACCTAAGTACAGGTCCTGGTGGAGCTGATGAGGTCGTGAGAGTAGACCTCGTGAAGCTCCAGACCTGAAGTCAGGTCCTGGGGGAGCTGATGATGAAGCTCCAGACCTGAGTACAGATCCTGGGAGAGCTGATGAGGTCGTGAGAGCGGACCTCGTAAATCTTCAAATCTGAAGTCAGGTCCTGGGGCAGCTGATGAGGTCGTGAGAGCAGACCTCGTGAAGCTCCAGACCTGAAGCAGGTCCTGGGGGAGCTGATGATGAAGCTCCAAACCTGAGTACAGATCCTGGGGGAGCTGATGATGAATCTTCAGACTTGATTACAGGTCCTGGGGAAGCTGATGAGGTCGTGAGAGCAGACCTCGTAAAGCTCCAAACCTGAAGTCAGGTCCTGGGGGAGCTGATGATGAAGCTCCAGACCTGAGTACAGGTCCTGGGGGGAGCTGATGAGGTCGTGAGAGCGGACCTCGTGAAGCTCCAGACCTGAAGTCAGGTCCTGGGAGAGCTGATGAGGTCGTGAGAGCAGACCTCGTGAATCTTTTATATAAATCTCTTCCGCAATTCTTGCCAACCATCCCGCTTATTCCGCGTTTGAAACTTGCTTGAGGACTCTGCTTCAAACACCATCGATTTCTCGGAAACTATTTAGGCCGCATTTTCAGGTCACTTTCTCGTTCCTCTCTTTTTTAAGTTGATTTGCTCTTATTTGTTTTGTTGCTTATGTGTTTTTATGCTGCATACTTTGCCTTATTCTGGTTGTTTTGTTGTGAGATGAGCTCTCCGGGTTGGAGTTCCTACAGAGTTGGGATTAGATAAGATAAATAGTGCACATTTAGGAGATACATTTCGAAGTCATAGTCGAGGTTCGGGGGCTGTCCTGCACTTGAGTTTACTGCCTTGAGGGTCGGGACCCTTGCAGTTAGTTCGGAAGTCGGGATCGTTCCCGAACTCGAGCTTTCTATTTTAAAGGTCGGGACCCCTATGCTTGGGATTTCTTTGGCCGTGAGGCTGAGTTCCAGGTTGGAACTCCGTTATCTTCTTGAGAGTCAGGACCCCTGTGCTTGGGGTTCTGTTAGTTACTCCGATGCTCAAGTCAGTAAACAAAGCTAAAGAATAAATCAAAATAATTTAGAATGAGTTCAGAAATTCTAGAGGTGGTATTGTTTTAGGTGTAGTGCGTTCCAGTTTTTGGTTATGGGTCGGTCCTCCGCCGTTTGGGTCTTATATGCTCCGTTGTCGATGATTCTTGTGACCTGGTTTGGGATCGGGAAAAATTTTCTTCGTCTTCTTCCCACTTGATTTGAGCCCAAGCCTTTGCTAAGACATCCTCCATTATCTTGCATGGGTATTTTGTTAGTTCCTTATAGAGGTCTGAGTTATTTTTGAGGCCTTTCCTGAAGGCTGAAATCGCGGTGTCGATGTTACAATTTAGGATCGACACTTTTTCTCTGTTGAACCTCCCCACGTACCCTCATAGGGGTTTTTCTGGCCTCTGTAAAACCGTGTAGAGGTCATCGGTGCACTTTTTGATCTTGCGACTGCTGGCGAACTATTCGACGAAGAGGTCTTTGAGTTGAGCGAACGATGAGACCATCGAGTTAGGGAGATTAGTGATGTAATACCCCGAAATATTTTAGAAGGTTTTATTCAACTTATGTTACCCTCTGGTAAGTTAGAAAATAAGTTGGGTCCTTAAATGATTCAAATAAAGAAAAATCGCAGGCAGGAGAATCTGTTAAATTTTATTTTGGTCAAAAATTGCTTTAAAAATATGTTCTAATATTTTTCTCGGTTTGATAGAAAAAGTTTCGAGCATCGTGCCAAACTTTAAATTTTCTAATTTCGAGTTCAAATGAACTCTTGGCACAACTTTAAGTTGGAAAATAATAAATTTAATAGAAAAAGGCACATCCGTCATTATCCAATTTCTTTTTCAAAAGATTATCTTATTCGTAATTATCCTATTCTTTTTCCATCATTATCCACTTTCTTTTATTCATTATTATCCTATTTATTTTTCCTCTATAAATAGGAGCTTAAGGTTTCATTTTTCATTCATTTTCAAAATCGAAACGCCGAGCAGCTTCCAGAGAATGTACAACTCTAGTTTCCTATATCAATTCTGAAATAGTCATTTTAAAGGTGTCAACGCGTAGATCACGAATATATGATTGAAATGATGATATGAAGGATGATCAAAATGGAAAATCATCGTGACCGCCGCCAATTCCTCGGAGAATGTACTTTCTCCGATTCTGGTCATTCAGACCGATGAATTTAGAAATTTCAAGTTCTAAATATGCTTATATTTCGATTATCTTTAATTCTACCGATTCCGATTTTTGATGTTGTGAGTTTTCGGTATTTTTTCCCGTTTTCATTTTATGTAAATCTCAGATCTACGCTTCCTGGATAGTCATATTAGAAATCTTCTTTTTATAAATAGTCTTTGATCATTTGGATCTTATAGTTAACTGGAATAGATTTTTGATTTCTCGTCGTTTGAAATCCGGATCTGAATATTATATTATAAATCTGCCCAGTTCGAATTTATATTCTAGCCGTCCGATCTTTGATCTGATTACAACATTAAATTTCTTATTTTCTGCACTATCAAAAATTGTACTTTTGAGCGAAAATCCAACGAGTATCGAGCCTGATCGAGCTCGATACATTTTCAGCTAAAATCTGTGACGGGAATTTGCGCCAGCCAGCTTTCCGGCCGATTTTTGACCGGTGTGGCCGGAATTAGCCTTTGATCCCTTCTGACCAATTGTGGTACTCGTCGAGGTTGATGCGTGGCCGCAGACGGAGCTCTGTTTCGTGTTGAAATGAATTCAATATGATTTTTCGAAGTTAATGTCTCATATTCAAAAATTGCATTTTAGTTGAAATTGCTTCAAAATGTTTGTTAGATCCGTCCTAGCAAAAAGGTTCCTTCAGCATTTATTCTCTATGATAGATTCTCTACTTAGCTACAGATTCCATTTTTGTCCAGGCAGATTTTTGAGTTTACCCAATTATTTAAATCGTGTATTTAAATTCGTATCTTTTTCATGTGTCGTTTGAAAATCATGAAATTTTCACACTTGCATTGTTATACGTGAAATATGTTGTCAATTGAATTTGGTAAATTTCTGAAAGCCGGAAAGACTTGTAGATTAAATTTGATCAGAATCGAGTAAAATGGCAAGTGGTCGACCTCCACCTTTTCCAAATATTTTTGGACGGCTTTACTCGAAAATATTCACTGAATTTAATTCCCTAAAGTGTTGAGTTGAGAATGAAATCCTAATGTTGCGCATTGTAGTCCGAAGCCGTTTTATTAATTTAGAATATTCATATTACATTTAGTTTAGTTTAGAAACAAAAAAATCATGTATCTACCCTAAGTTGAAGCTTACCTTATGTTATAGTTTCAAGGCCTAGCATGATGCTAATAGGTAGTTTATTCTTTGTAGGCCCGAACCCGAGACCCATACTTAATTAGGATTTGCAAGACACGTGTAAAGCTTCAGCTACTATTAGCTAACCAGGTGGGTTATACTATATCTTTGCAAATTGTATCTTTCGAGTTATTAAGTTCTGCTTTGTTAAAATTGCATATGTGACTATCTGTGTTAAATATTTATGTGCTACTGTATGTTGTCGGAGTCTCATATACCAGCGTTGTGTCAATGTGAGTAGCTACAGTATGCATGAATTATTTGTCTTGCCCTACTCCTTGTCGGTGAGACTAAAATGAAACACTTATTGGTTATACTCTTTGGGTATACTATGGCCATACTCAACGTTATGCGCTGGTGATGTAGTTCTGGTTGCGGGCAGTGACGGGTTATACTCTTAAGCGCTTCACGATAAAATGTTTTGGTGAACTTAGGTTGCTTCCAACTTTTAAACCTCCTAAGCTTCACTACCTGCATGGACACAGATAGATTACTTTTACAAAATGATTTGCATAACTTAAATTGTGAGAACTTGCCCACTGAGTGCATTAGTACTCAGCCCAAATCTTTTCAAACATTTTCAGGTCAGTAGGTTGGAGCGTGGAGGTGACGGGGCTGAGATATGGGCTATTATGATTTACATATTTTTCCGTTGTCCCTTTTTGTTAGTATTCTGTTAAGAATTGTGCTTTCGCACTTATGGTATTCTTTTGCTAAATGCTAAGAACTCCGATCTTGATATTTTGTTGATATGATTCTGCTTCTCTGATTCTGAACATTTGTTAACTTGCTAGTTAACATGTATCATATGCTTAGCTACATAATTATTCCAAGGGGAGGAAGCCCGTCTTTCGTTATGTCTATTTGATCATTCATTTTGGCCGATGGAAGAGCTTCATTTGTTCAGCATATTGGTGTCTGTTTCTTTTGTCGACCTATGAATGGGTCTATTGATTGTTGGTATCTGGTTATTTGTTTTCGTTTGGCCTATGAAAGGGCTTATTGAATTGTTACAGCTTCCATTCTTCTCTTATAAGCCGTTATAAACGGGGATTCGCTCTAGTTACAGAGGTTATGCTATCTAATTTTCAGAAAGGCATAACCTATCTTTGGCATACTCGGTTGTTAAATTTTATTCCAAACATTAATACTTTTGGACTAACACCCCGTCATTAATTTAATTACCCCATTTCTTTTCCGCTTCTTAATTCCCACCCCCGTGGCGTCCATTTTCACGATCTTTCGGGATCGGGGCGCTACAAGTGAACCACTGGAGTGCTGGACCAACGAAGCTGGATTCAAAGCCTCTACACATGCTGGCCTCTCTGGCATGCCGAGGGATCATTGTAGTGAACATCCTTTTCTTGTACTGGGCGATATGGTCTTCAGGATCGCATGCTCCATCGAATAATTTCATGCTCGGGAATGTGAACTTCGGGGGCATCTCTACAAAGCTGATTTCGTCAGTAAATTGAGAGTCTGCGAAGCTCGTCAGTGTAGTCTTTCGGATGGGAGCGGGGACCCCAGGGATCCGAGTTAGTATATCCTCCAATCTCCGGATTTTCTTTTCGACCTCGGATTCTGGATGAGGATCATGCTCTTCGAACCCAGGTGGAGATCGTCCTTCCTCTTGCTTTTGAATGCAAGTTCCTTACTTGTTCCTGCAACAGATTGGTTAGCGAACTTATGGGTTGAGTTTAGGAGTACCTGCTCTCGAAGTTCGTTAGACATTCGAGTTTGTGGGAATTGGGACGGTTGAGTTCGGGGGAATCCATTAGGGAAGCAGCTCGACTGTGAGATAACCTCTATTCTGGCCTTCAAAGCTCAGTTTTCTGTGCGGATCGCCGTTAGTTCGACCGTCGTAGTGTCAAGTTGATGTTGGATCAAACGCAGGACTCGTGCAATATCACTATCGCCCTCTGGTGAAGCGGTGGCTATCACCGCATCCTTCCGACCGTCGTGGGTGACTGTCGCTGCGTCCTTTCGGCTATCATTAGTCATCTTGAAGTGGTCGATTGGAGCCCCATGGTGGGCGCCAAACTGTAGAGGTCAAAATTCTATAATTAATCATATGTTAGATTCAGGCTCCGGCGACCTACAAGATCAAAGAAAACACGTGAAGCCGAAGGACCGTCGGGGGGTTGACAATCGAACGGACTCCAATGCTCAAGTCAGAATCAAGACTAGGGAAAAGAGGTGAATAAAACAGTAAAATAGAAGAATAAACCAATAAGATTGAATGATCGTATAGTATTTGAGTGCCAAGTTATAGTATAGCTCGTGTTATGTGATTTTTCATGTGTCCTTTATAAAGCTCCGTCTAATGATATATATAAAGAGCCTCCAACTACCTTCCGAGATTCTTGGGATATCCCTATCTTTAATAGGGTTTTGACGGGGTCTTCTTATCTACAACGGACTTTTGACTTGGTCGTATACGGTTTGAATTTCCTCAACTTCTAACCTTAAGGTTCCGATTCTTCGACCTCTAGCTCTAAACCTTCGACCTCTGGCTTTGTGCCTTCGACCTCTCGTCCTCAGATGGAAGTGGGCCTGGACTTTGGGCTTTTACAGAAATGAGGCCTCTACAGCCTTCAACCTTTTACTGATATTTCGGGGATATCTTTTATCCCTTTTAGGGTTTTGAAAGAATCTCCCTCTTACCCGGAACGGGCATTGACTTGGTTGTCCGACTTGACTTCTGCTTGACCTTGATTAAGGTTTCTCGACCTCGAACTCTCGACCTCGAATGATTGTGGGCCTCAGTTTTGGGCCTTTGGTAAGAAAGAGCCTCTACAAAATGGAAAATGGAAAATGGAAAGATAGGTGTGACACTGGTGTAGTCACACTTATCACACTGTGACTAGACCAGTGTAGTATTTTGCTTTCCATTTTCCTCTTCTTTTTATGATTAATAATTTTTCTATCAACGGATTATTAAACAATATGTATTTATATAGTCAATTCATTTTAATCTTATTTTATTTAATATAATAATATATCACATTCTAGGCTTATTATACTACTTGTGTACCGATCAACTGAAAAGATAATTAATAATTATATTGTAGGCTTAAATAAGATTTAATTATATTTAGAAAATTTTCAAAGATAATTATATAATTTATAGTGATCAAATGTTTCAAAAAAATGGGCATATTACATATAATAGTGTATATATATATATATATATATATATATTTAATAAAAAAATTGTTAACGTACAAGAGTAACACCCTTAAATTAAAGTGTTTATGACCGTACCCTCAGTTAACATATTTATATTTACAATTTATAATTTAGGAAAATGAACGAGCGTAGAGCGAGCTAGGATTGTTTGATGAGGAAGATGATAACGTATGAATGACCATGCAGATGGATCAAAACTATTTTTTACACATGTGTGATGACATGACTACCAACGTGATTTATAGACTAAATATGTCACATTTGACAAGTCTAAAAAAATTAGGGCTTGCTTAGCATTGTATTTTCTAAAATAATTCATCAAATTGACACCTCATTTTCAATCCATTAGATCATATTGGATGATTAAAATTTATCCATGATTAATTCACACACTAGAGGTTATGTTACATGCTAACCCTTCTCCCTATATATAAATTTTATTTACGTGTTTTCATTTTAACAATTTATTTTTAGAATGTATTTTGGTATTTTCTTGGTCTCAATCTCCATCATCTCTAATGTCATTCCTTGTTGGTCGAAGGCATATATGAACAGCCGTGGTTTCTCACTAGAGAGAGATTCAGAAGAAATCATTACCAAAAAAATAAAAATTCTCTGTATATAACCTTTATCAAATTACATCATTAATACATACAATGAAACAAAAAATAAATAAAATAAAACATCGTTCATTAGTGATCATAATGAACGATCTCGACTGAATTATATTGCTTGTGAAAATCTTTCAATTTTGTCATCTCCTTGAGAAAGTTGCTTTTGGAAGAATTTTCCCACATTCTCGCAATAAATTATCTCTAGAAAATATTTCTTAAAAAATGAAAAAAAATTGAAAAATAAGGATTCTATTTCGTAGCGTAATGATCACAGGATCTAGTGGAGATTGATAATTTTATTAAATGACAGGTAGCAGGCTTACAGCCTATATATCTCTAATCTTTTTTTTTTTCTTGAAAATGTTATATATAATCTCATCGCTGCAATTTCAATTGCGTTTAATAGGTAATTATGACTTATAAGCTAAGTAATACTGTATTAAAAATTAAAATGATGACATTATGTGTTGGTACGAATTAATTTGTTTTCATCTGTATCTCCTAGAGAAAGTACAAAAAAAAAAAAAGATATAAAATTTATGCATATATGCATTAATTTTGACGTATATATATAGATTCATAGTCTCCGCAATTTATTTAAATTTTTGGTGAACTACCAAGCCAAGTATATCAATTCATGATTTTCCCAACTAAAATAAAAATAAAAATTCAAGAATATTTGACCCCAAGTTATTTGATTATATAAACGCTATATGCCTATATATTAATGCTTCTTACATTTCTAATCTTATCCCACTTAAACTTATAAAAATTCTAAAAACAATAAAACCACATATGCGGACTTCTACTTTTATATAACTTAAACATCAAATAATTTATTCAAATATATAATTGAAATCAGACTAAATAAATGACAAATAAAACCCTTTATTTTCTAGGCCCATCTCATGAGAGGGGAATTCTACCCTACATGTCCCAACAACTAATACATTTAATAATTATTAATTACATATCACATATAATTATAATAATTTTAAAATAGTATATTACATGTAAGGTAGAATTTTCCCTTACAAGGATATGAAAGGACCAGGGCTAGATAGCTGCAGGTTTAGGGTTTAGAATTTTTTTTTTTTTTTTAAAAAGCATCAAATCAAATTTACTGGTTTGAGCTTTTTTTTTTTTTTTAAAGAAGGCATGCATCACCCATATTGTTTTGTTTTATTCTAAAGTAAAATTGACATATATTGTTTAATTGACTAATACGACGTATTTTACTTAAATCTATGCTTTACAAAAATGCTTTTTTTTTTTACACCAGTAAAATTAATTGACAAAAAAACTAAGTATTTGAATTATCTTGACATGAGTGGTATACATATTGGTACAGACTGAATTAGGTGCAATAATTATTAATTCTTACCTACATTTATGTATAACTAAAATAATGAATCGTAAGTGAAATGCTTCAAATAAATAATAAATGTTATTTAATTATTAATTTAAAAATTTCAACAGATAAATCATGGGGTGTTTCTATATACACCGCTAATTTTTTTAAATACACCACTATTAAATTAAATTTAAAAATAAATAGTTACTGATTTACTTAAATAACCTTTCAAATTAAAAATGTTTCATTAATTAAAAATTAATACAGAATCATTTCAAAAGAAACAAACAATTGTGACCCATCTTCTTTCTTCCACCAGGCCCCAGCCACTCCCCCCTCTCCTTCCACCATTTCTGTAAAATTGCAAACCTCCTCTCCAGCTCGCCCTCTCCAGCTCTCTCTGTAAAATTTCAAACCTTCTTTCTGCAAATTTCTATGCCAACGATCCCTCCCCCTCTTCTTTCTTTCTCGTCCCACTTTCTTTCTCCTCTCTAGTTCGATCTTCCTCATAATATCCCTTTCTTTCTTTCCCGTCACCTTTCTCCCTCCTCTCCGACTCGCCCTCGACCGCCATAGCCCCCTTCTTCGTGCTTTGGTTTGGAAAAGAAATTGTGGAGTAGATAGAAAGAAGATAATGACATAATTGTTCTTGTCTTGCCCGATGATTTGTCTGCCTTCAAAACCAGCGATTCACGATGCTCTCTCTCTCTCTCTCTCTCTCTCTCTCTCAAATTAGTTTGTCGGCCAACTTCTCTTCCAGAGTGCGATCTTCTTCTCTAGCTCTTTCTCCCTCTCTTTTTTCCAAATAAGTTTAAATTAATTTTTTAATTGAAGGGTACAATTTGGAAAAGAGTTTGGTGTATGAAGTAAAATTAATTAATTTTTTTAAAAAATGGTGGTGTATTAGTAAATGTGGTGTATTTAAAAAAATTAGTGGTGTATATAGCAACATCATGTTGTAATCTTTATCTTTGAATTATAAGAGTTAAGTTATATGGCTCTTGACCTTCAAGAGCGTATTAATTTGTCGAACTTATAAAATTTCGCCTAAATATCACAAGGTCGATCGACATTACAAGTATAATTTGAATATTTTGCACCTTTTTTGTGTCCATATATATATATAAATTGACCATTTATACAAGATATTCAAAAAATTGACACCACTCATTTTAATTCATTAGATTGTTATTTTGTAAGATTCAGATTAGATAATATTTTTCACACTAAGCAAAATTTCTTACGTAAACAATTTTCCCCTCGTGCGAGCACACACACTGACACACACATATATAATACACTAAATATTATTCTTAATATAACTATGTAAATATCCATACATCACACTGGAGATATATTAATTTAGTATCAAAATTCAAAATTTGAAAATTTTCTCACTGTCTCTTAGCATTTATTAGAGATTGTACTGTCCAGTAAAGTGAATATTATAAATTTGGTATGTACATAGCTATGCAATGAGAAAAAATAAGTCCCATTAATAAATTATATTAATAATTACTTACATTGACATTTACTTTATCTTTTATTGGAAAATGTAATAACATATTAAGAATAATCATATATATCTAGTAGATTTAGATGGTCTTATTGATCTAATTAGTGAATATTAAGAACAAATTTCTTGGTAATATGGCAAAAGTGAGTCTCAATAAATGTTCAAGATGTCGTTCATCAGATTTTCAAATTTGTTTCTCTCTCCACATTATTTTTTAGAATTTGAATTTGAATTTGTTTCTCTTTTTTTTATCTACGTTACTTTTCGATAATAACAAGATAATGATCTATTACTTTTCGATAATATCAAGATAGTGCTCTATTTCTTTTTGATGAAATTAAGATGATGCTCTATTATATTTTGTTTACACAATTATTATATATTTCACACACCCGCTTCTATCAACATTATTCTTTTTAAAACATCATATTTTCACGGTATATTTATCAAATTACAGTACAAATTGAAAATTTTCATCTTACACTATAGTATAAATTGAACAATTTCACGTGTTACTATATATAGTATTATGGGCAAAGGGCAAAAAAAACACCCGAACTATATACTCAATCCAACCTAGATGGATGAATTATTTTTTGGCCCAATAGACACCTAAACTATTTAAAAATTACAATCGGTCTCCTCAACTATTCAAAATATATCAAATTCACACTTTTCATTTAACACCGTTAACTTTTTCCGTTAAATAAAATGTCCATAAATTCTTCGACCTAATTATGATTAATTCAGACGATGATACCATGTATTGTGGTATGGTTAGAAAGCCCTTGTCATGGGCATTTTAATTATACTCTCAATTTATTAATCGAGTGTTAAATGATAGAATAATTATACAGAGAAATATCGATAATGAGAGTTTTTATTACGAATTAAATTTTAAATTTCGATATCAATTCGATATTGGATTTTGAAATTAAAAGAGGGATTTGAAACTCCATAGTATGGGCTATTTGACCGTAATTTCAATTTGTCTCATTGGAATTCACAGGTGATAGAATTGAGCTTGACATAATTTAATTAAGGGAAAAAACTAATGGTGTTGACTTCAAGTGTGAGTTTGTTCTTTTTTGAATAGTTTAGGGGGGCGATTGTTCTTTTTAAATAGTTTAGGTGTGTATTTGGGCCAAAAAATAGTTCGTACGTCTAGGTAGGATTCGATATATAGTTTGAATGCTTTTTTAGCCCTTTGCCCTAGTTTTATTTTAGAAAATATTATGATTCACTTAATACACCTTTTTACTTGAGTAATCTTTCTTATTTATAGACCATTAAAAAATCATAACTGTATATATAGTATATAGGTCCAATTTCGAATTACAACTTGATAAACAATTTCAATTGAGAATTATAAGTTCTCATTATATTATAATGTATAGATTCAATTGATATTTATAACCCGAGAATCAGTTTGATATTGTACTATACTCTCTCCGTTTAATTTTGATTGTTGTTTTAGTTTTTTTTTAATCTAGAATTATCAATTAATTTTATGAACTAATATAACCATCTTTTATATGACATAAAATCTTATTCACTTATATTTTCCTAAATTAGGGTTTGGGATATGGTTAAAATTGAGAGAGAGTGTGAAAAATATATAAAACAATAAATATTTTGACAAAAAAAATAAAAAAATTAAAACAATAATCAAAATAAAATTGGGGGGGGGGGGTATAGTATAGATAATTGGGAGTTCTTACTTGATAATGAATTTCATTATGCTATAATGTATATAATCAGTTGAGAATTAATATCATGTTACACTATATTGCATAGGTGATGATTTTTAGTACAGGACACTAACAATATGGTAATTTAAAAATTCATAATATCATTCAATACTTTCTCTTGGGTGGAGATTTATATTTTATATATATTGATTTGATCAAATATTCTGTTATAAAATATTTGGCTAAATATATTTATGGTATTTAATTTATATATATTAATTATTTCTTAATTGGCTAAAGATCAAAATTTTAAAATTAAAATATATAAATAAGTGTAGTATCACTACAAAAATATAAAAAGTGGATTCTCTTGTGAGATAGTTTAATGGATGTCTTACAGTTCGACGAACCTCCCTTTATCCTTTTATTTTTTATTTTTCTTTTTCAGTGGTCCCCTCCCTCCTTTTTTCTTTTCATTTTAGTTTTTTTTTTCATTTTTTGAATTAATTTAATATTTCTATCCAATGTCAAGCAAAGTGCACTTGAATTAATTTAATTTTTTTATTTAGCGTGTTGTGCCCGATACTTAATTTTTTGAAATAAATATATATCCTATAATGGAATTGGTGAACCATAAAAGTACATTAATTTTTTTATTTGATGTTTCGTATAGTGCACTTGTCTGTTGCTAACCCATGAGCTCGTTCACTGCGCTAGATACAAAATAAAAAATAAAATAAAAAATTTAAAAATTTTGAATAGAATGAAAAAAACGAATAGTTGTGATTTTTGCACCATTCTATGAAGTTCAGATGTTCTGTGCATGAATTAAATGCGTGCTTCAATCTAAATTTGCTAATTTAACCCTTGCTTGAGTGGAATTGTTTCTCGTATGTATTTTGTAGGAAATTGAAGTCAAATGATGCAATTTTACGACCTTGGAAAAGGTTTTAAAACACTAGTGTTGTAATAAGAGGCGAAGTCAGGAATGTTGCTCAGGAGGATCCAATTCATGATGTAAAAGGCAATAAGTAGAATGATAAAAAAATACTATCTCCGTTCTGATTATATAATCCCTATTATTATTATAGAGTGTCTCAATTATATAGTCTCATTACTATAAGTAGTATTAATTTTCATATTAATATACAAATACACCCTTATTAAATCTTGACAATTAAAAATCTAACCACTTAAATTTTGAAACTCATAAATATTAAATAAGGGTATTATTGGAAGTTTAGCTTTAATATCTTGTTTTCATAATATTTTTAATTTACGTACGACTAGAAAAGAGATTATAATTGGGACGGAGGGAGTAATTTTTTTTAACTAATTAAATTCTAATATTGTTAAAATTGCATCACAATGTTCAAATCTTCAATGAATCCTAAAATTTAAAACTCAACACTAAGACGAGAAATAAATATATTAAAGAAAATAAGAGTAACTACCAATATATATGGAATTGAAGATTGAAAATGAAAATGAAAGGGGGTTGGCCGATTTTATTTTTTTAATATTGTTTGAATTGGATTTGGGGTATGAAGACTGGACTCTAAGTTGCAGGACGTGGGATTGCCGATTAGAAGTAGAATAATAAGTTTTTATTTTTATTTTTTAATATTAGAATAAAATACTACTATAATACTATTTTTTTTTTAAATTCTAGAGGGGCCCAATACCCCCCCCCCCGCCCCCCGGCCCTATGTTGCTCCGCCAATGGTTGTAAGACTAGAGCCATCGGTGACTCTTGCACAAAAGTCATGGCAAAACGACAAATTTCATAAAATAAAAAAAAATCAAAAGTTACGGTTATGCGTGACTTGAGGCGACCATCCGACTTAAGGCATCAATTACTTTACTTGCCATGTGGCACCCTATAATTGGGTGTCACATGTATATATAGTGTAATTTAAATTATAAAAAATTAAAATAAATTAAAATTATATCAAAATTCATAAAAAAAAATCTATAAATAGAGCCTAATATTGATATGTTTTCCGTTAGCATTTCCTTCTACATTTTTATATCATATATCATTTTTTTTTATATACTAATTTAATATCATATTATGTAGGTTTTAAATTCTTACCAAATGAAAAAAAAAATCATTAAATTTTTTTACTTTAATGTTAAATAAAATCTAAAATAAATTAAAGATAAATGTGGATGCAATAGATATAATGCATATATTTTTCTGTCTAATTATACTATAGCATTGCACTCTTATACTATTGTTCTGTCTAATTATACTATCGGATTGCACTTCTATACTATTGTTCATTTTGTGTCGTCTATGTAATATTTATACTATTGTTCTGTCTAATTATACTATCGGATTGCACTTTTATACTATTGTTCTGTCTAATTATACTATTGGATTGCACTTATATACTATTGTTCATTTTATGTCGTCTATGTAATATTTATATTATTGTTCTGTTTAATTATACTATCGGATTGCACTCTTATACTATTGTTCTGACTAATTATACTATCAGATTGCACTTCTATACTATTGTTCATTTTATGTCGTCTATGTAATATTTATACTATTGTTATGTCTAATTATACTATCGGATTGTACTCATATACGATTGTTCATTTTAATAACATGTTCTTATTAAAAAAATAAAATGATAAATATTTTATGTAGGTTGGAAGAAAAGGAAAAATTAATATTTTATTTGAAAGTTGGGTTGGATGAAGGTCACTGATGGGAGTATAAATTATATAAAATTGGAGGTTGTAAATGTGGAAGAAAGAGAAATTAATATTTTATTTAAAAGTTGGGTTGAATGAAGTCACTGATGTGGATAGTCTAATGCCCTTGCGTCGCGACCCGTTAGCTCGCGGGAATTACAACACTAGTGTCGAAGATTCATAGTGCCACTTTTACCCGCTAGAGTAAATACTTTTTTATACTTTGTCATCTAAAATCGTAAACTAGCAAGTTATTAATTTAAATTTTGTGTATTTTTTATTATGTTGGATATTGGTTTGAGATCTATTTTTGTTCTATATCATTTCCTTATATGTATCACTTTGATATGTGTTTTAATTTTAATTATTGTTCATTTTTTTGGTTGATCATTTTTAAATTAAGCTATTAATTAAAATATATATGTAAAAATAAATATACAAGTAAAATAAATGAGTAAATATAAATAATACAAATGAATTAATACCATATATAAAAGATAAATGAGTGGATATGACAGTGGAACCCATTAATAGTTACTTGCTTAGGTAGAATGATTGAGTATTAAATAAATATTTTATGATATAGCTAATAACAATGATAACACTTGAAATTAGATAGAACTATTGTAGATCCCATTAGTTTCAAAATTCAAAGTTCAAAAATTTTCTCAGTTTGTCTCTCCACATTAATTAAAGATTGTAATTTTCAATAAAGTGAATATTACTGATTTGGTACGTAGATAGATATGCATTTTAAAAAAATAAGTCCCATTAATAATTTCGAATAATTAGTTATACCGATTGACATTTACTTTGACTCGTATTAAAAAATGTAATAGAAAATTTAGAGTAACCATGACTAATACTAATAAATAGATCGTCTAATGCCACGGTAACGGCTGCGGGTTACTCTCGATATCAAAAAAAAAAAAAAATAGACCGTCTTATTGAACTAATGATATATATATATATACATATAATCAAATATGTTTTATTTATATATTTTACTTTTATATAATAATTAAATAATTTTTTATTTTAATAATTTTATTTATTAAAATTTTCAATATTAATTTATTTAAAAACAAATTTATAACCAAATCGTTAAAATAAAACAACGACATCATTATTGATACGAGAAATACCACCACAACGTTGCTGAAAAAAATATCTACTTAAGTTCGGATTGCTATCCAAGATTCCGTAGCTTAAGATACATAATTTGGACGTTTGGCACGACGGATTAGACATAAGGAAACCTTTTTTCCCCTAATAATAATAAAAAAAAAAAAACTTTTTCCCCCTAATATTGTTGTATTGGTTTTTAATTGGAAAATTCTACACCCCCGGGTATTACCCGAGCCCCATTCAGATTCCGCCACGTGGCTCAGCATTCGAAAATAATTTCCCTTTAATTTGAAGGCGTGTACCACCGTATTTCACAGGAAAAGAGGTGACTTAGCTATTAGGACACTTCAACAGGGAAAAGTAAGCAGTGGGTCCCTCACTAGTATTGGAGAATATCGGCAGGGTGCTCTTTGTCGAGAATGGAATATTTTCCGATGACTTTTTATGTCGGCACCGGTACAGGGATGTAGAACCGGCCATTTCTATTCGCATCGACATGCTTTCAGATTTTTTTCATGAAATCATGAGGCTTAGATTGGCTCAGTTATGTTTCCGATGTGTAAACAGTGTGAATGTTATAATTTGAATTCCAATTTTGAAAAATATAATTTTCTTCTTTTTGCGATGGGCCAGTGGGATTTATCGCCTTCTTGGTGTGTCGTCGGAGTGATTCTGTGAATTGCGTAGCTTCGAGGTATGTAAATTTTCATTTGTTTGTGTCCCTATTATAGGGAGTGATTTTTTGATGCATTGTTAGGGTTATGTTTATGCATTCGATTGAAGGTTATATTTTAGAGGTTTTTAATAGTCAAAGTTTTTATTGAGACGGTTGTAGTGTAGGGGCAGCCAAAATGTGGTATGAAATTGGAGGTTGACGACTTGATTAAATATGTTAATTGATATTGAAAGTTGAAGGCTCCCCCTTATTTTGATGCTAAACGTTAGGGCTTGATTTAAACGGTTATATTTTCATGCTTTACATTTAATGTTGATTTTATTGGGAGGAACACTAGTTAACGAAGTGATTATATTGAATACCCAAAAATTGTGTGGGTAATAAAAATGAAATTGAATGGATGATTTAAGTTATTATTCAATATGTAAATGTGGAATTCTTGAGAATGAAAAGTGTTATTATTAGTTAGACGTTTGACTCCTTGTATATAAAAGGTCAATTTCAGTTTGTTATGATTATTTATGCTAATTATATTGTCTATAGATTTAAGGTGAAGATGAATTTTGAATTGACCGTTTCGCTCGAGAATGAGGTATTCTCGGAGGGTAGCACGAAGGAAAAAAATGATGGGGAACGGTCTGGCAATGAGGTAGAAGCAACACGTTGTATTTCTTCAATGTTAATAGAATTAGAGAATCAATTGGAAATTGGAAATGTTGTAGATAGTGTAGATCAAGCATATTTATTATATTGTGAGTACGATAGATGTCGTGGATTTAGTGTGAGGAAGGGAGACCAATACTATTTTTCTGGAACGAATCAGCTTCGTTGGAAAGAATTTGAATGCTCATGTGAAGGTCGGCATGATGACAAACGATCGAAAGGAAGATTAGCAGCATATAGGAAACAAATAACTAGTAGTAATTGTAAAGCGAAATTACTGATTGAGAGGGAGAAGGATTTGCCATGGACGGTGCAAAAATTTATGAAAGAGCATAATCACGAATTGCTCGGCACGCATCAAACCTATCTATTACGTTCTGCTCGGTAATTGAGTCATGTGAAACAGTCACTTGTTGAGGCTCTTAATTCTGCAGGTATCGGAGTTAGTCGGGCATGTTGGTTTATGGAAAATGAAGTTGAAGGGTTGCATAATGTTGGTTTCACGAGAAAGGATGCTTATAATCACTTGAATCGGGTTACGCAGTCAACAAGAGTGGGGAATATTGATGCTAATGCACTGGTGAATTTATTTGCGAAGAAATCGAACATTGAGCCATTCTTTTATTGGAACGTGCAATTAGATAATGATGGTCGATTGATGAATTTTTTTTTCCGAGACTCTCGTGCTCTTATTGATTACGAGAACTTTGGAGATGTGTTATCGATCGACACAATGTATGAGACAAATCGGTATGGTCTGATTTGTGCACCTTTTGTTGGCATTAACCATCATAGGAGAAATATGATGCTAGGTTTGGGCTTCTTATCCAATGAGACCACGTATTCTTTTAAATGGCTGTTTGCTACATTTTTAGAGTCCATGCATGAGAAAGAGCTACAAGTGATTTTTTCTGATCAAAGTCAAGCACTAATGAATGGGATTGATTCCACCTTCAAATTAGCGAGTCATCAGCTTTGTCAGTGACATATTAGCCAAAACGCTCTCTCTCATTTTGAACCCCTAAACAGTAACAGTGAATTCAAGCGGCAATGGTATCATTGCAGGAGTGGGGTTGAGTCCAAAGATGAGTTTGAGGAGTGTTGGGCTTTTATGATCACTAACTATGCTCTCGAGGATCATAGATGGTTTTCCAATATGTATAAGTTGAAGAAGAGGTGGGCGTCTATTTTCACAAACAGTTCATTCAGTACGGGGCTTCTTGACACCTCGCGGAGTGAGGTTACGAATAAGGTCTTGAAAGATTTATGCTTGACGAGCTCCACTTTGACTGAATTTGTTGAGAAGTACGAGCAGGTCCTGCATGATTGGCGTACAAAAGAGAGTGCCGATGATGCTCTAAACATCGATACACCAGGACATTTTGTGAACAACAACCTCTTGCTGGCTCAAACTGCACACGTTTACACGAGAAATGTTTACAAGGCATTCGAGTTGCAATTTGCTCTTTCTGTGAGCGTGGTAATAATCGAAAAGCCTCCAAATGAAGTCGATGGAATTGATTTGCAGTTTAAGGTTGCCTCTCAACCCCTCATGTCAAAGATTCGAGTAGTTCAATATAACAAGCCTTCGAGATGAGCCACGTGCAGCTGCCATATGTGGGAGACCGAAGGAGTGCTATGCCGGCATATACTTAGAATATATTTTCACATGAGTGTGATTAGGCTGCCAGAATGTTACTTCATGCCTCGTTGGAGTAAATCTGCGAAGCAGCGACATTTAAACGAAATCAGAGACTATTCCATTGCAGATGGTAATGACGCTGTTAATGAAATAGCTTTTGTAAACTATTTGATAAGGCTAACTCTTGAGGTGGCACACGGTGTGAAAAACCACCAGCAAGGAAGGAAAATATGTGTAGATCGAATACATGCTTTGAAGGCTGAAATGCATGCGATGGTGAACAAAAGTGTTCCACCTAAAAAATAATCGGTTGGGAATTTGTCGGGGGCGAGATGTGATTCAACTCATATTCGGGATCCTAACTTGTCCAAATGTCATGGAAAGACACCAATTAACTCGCATTGGAAGCGAAAGAAAGTGAAGTCAAACCTACGATCCTTTGTTCCAAAGTAGCCAGGTATCCGTTCAATTGTTCATCTACAATCAGTTTCATGTGAAGTTTAACATCTGTTTAATTTATTCGTTGTCACTTCTTTCCAGAGGTTGAACGTTTTGTTCAGACGAAGACAAATACTCAACGATCTAATGACACTAACGGCACCGATTCAATTTCAAGGTGGCGGGAGCCCCATGATGACGCTCTTCTACACTCATTTGATGTATGGTTTCTTAAGACTTTTGCCATCTCTGTTGCCCAACGCACATCATTTCTTATGAACTATCATGTTGAAAATGCATGCAGGACGAAGAAGGAAGTTTGTCTCAATTTTCTCAGAATGTGAATCTGAGAGTAATTTACTTCATTAAAATTCCCCCTGACAGAAAATTACTTCATTAAAATTCCCCATAACAGAAATTTGGCCACCTACAACTAGATATTATCAATTAACTGAAATTAAAAACGCTCAACCTCGTGAAAAATAATTCGGAGACACGAATATCATAAAAACAATGTATGCACATACATGCACTCCAACAGATTTCTACAAAGATCATAATTCACCTCATTAAGTGAAGCTCAAGATTATATGTACCACAGCAACAATGTATGCCTTCAAGGTCAACTACAACTTCAGAAATACAACAAATTTAACCAAATTCCATGTTTATGTTCATGTATATACGGATTTTCAAAAAAAAAACTCTACCCCAACACAAACATGTGAAAATCGTAAACCCGAACATAGAGTAGTGGAAAAAAGAGTCCAAACGTCACAAATGACACGGAATTCATAAATTAACTTAAAAATGAAAAAAACGGGGACTAACCCCTCACACTGCCTCTTTGGTCTGCCCTCCTTCGCGAGGCCGACGGCGCCTCAGCCTCCGACGGCTCCCTTTCGCGACGACCCGACATAATCAAACGCTACGATTTACAAATAATGAAGAGTGATGAAATGAAAATCTTAGATAGTTTAAAAAAAGGTCGAATATCACGGAAAAAGGGATGAAATCAGTTTTATAAACATATCTCTTAAAGTCGCAACCGACGCAATGACTATTCACAAGCCGTGTTTCCGGACGGCGGTTGTAACCCCTACGGTGAAGATTTTTCAAAAAAATTGGCGTCTGTTCATTTCCAAAGTGTTTGGTTTTGATGAAATTTACCCGCGCCCGGTTCTCGATGCTTAAAGTGACTCTGTTTTTAGTAGAATATTTTTATTATATTTTCCAAACGATTAATAAGAAATTGTGAGAAAATTAAATATCTCCAGCTTTTAAAACTAAACAACTCCACCGATGTCAATTTTGCTCCTCAAATTTATTTAAATCAACAAAAACAATTTTGTCGATGCGGAATAATTCCTCAAATTACATAAATGAACGTTGTCAACGTATGTAACGACACGTATAATTACTTATTTTTCAAAGGAGTAATATTAACTCGGGTATTAGCAAATTTTAACTTTTAAAACACTATTCAAACAAAATTACATACGGAAAAATTATTTCATTTCATTGAGAATTAATTATGTAAAAATTGTTTATAATTACACATCTAAACTTCTATTTTAAAATGTCGATGTCATTTTCTAGTATAAAAAATACTGATCACAACAATAGTATTTTTACCGATAACAAATATGTCTTAATGAAAACGCAAACTCGATTGTCGACATACTTGCCGATATGTAGAAAGTAATTATTTCTGAAAATACTTATAGCTTTCAGGGTACACAATTTTATTCGGCATTTCATTTTCTTCCCTTAAAAATTAATTAATACAAACAATTCAATTGTTTGCTATATACCTTTCAGATTAACATATTTTAAGATAAAATTTGAATCCGAAAAAAAATTTAGTAATGAATTCAAAATGACAATAAATCAAATAAAATGTGCCATTAAACTGTTCATCCAGAAAGTTGTACATTGGTAAGGTAAAAAGTTATACTCGAGAACTGTGCACCTAATGATGAAGGAAAAGTGTCTCAATAGCTAAAAGGGGCGTATTGGAGCAAAAAGACACCGTATTTCCCTACAATTTGCCGATTTATTTTAATTCACCGTATTTTTGCGCCCAGGGCCATGTGTCGGCATCGTAATGGACCCGGGTAGTACCCGGGAGGAGCGTAGAATTTTCCTTTTTAATTTCCTAAATATTTGTAATATTCCTTAATTAATTTTCTAAATTATTGTAGTGTTTTTTCTATTTTCTAGCATTATTGTAACTTTTGGTAATTTTATTAAATTCAAAATATAGTATAAAACATTGGGCATAAAATAATATATATATAAATATATCATTAATAGAAAAAATTAAAAGGAAAGAAAAAAAAAAGAAAAAACATAATGAAAGAAAAGAAAGAAAAAAAGGCATTGAATTGGTAATTAAAGTTTTGAAAACACATATATTCTCTAAATTATTTTTTGCAGTCCCGCTACATTTTTCAGTTCTTTTATACATGTCAATTTATCCTCCATTACTGTCGATTTTCCTCCGGTCACGGTCACAGCCGCCACTCACAACCATCGGTGGAATACAACCGCACTAGACAGTCGCATCCGCCGTCTTGCCTGCTCCAGTCGCAACCACCACCATCATGGTCTTTTAATCGATCCCTTGCAGTCACTCCTAAGAGAGATAAACTTATGGTGTCACGATCGTAATATAATTTGTCTCCCATCCCTCATAAAAAATGATCTGAAGGGATAACAATGTTATATAAGTAGCACTCGTCTTTAATAGATCTAAGTTGATCACTAATTTATGTGAAATTTTCATGAATTTTATTAGAAGCGTGAATATGTGAAGGGGTACAAACTTGTGTTGCCACTATCGCAATAGAATTTGTCCCCCTCATAGAAAATGGTCCGAAGGGACGATAGTGCTCCAAGTATCACTATTGTAATAAAACATTGGGTATAATAAATAAAGTTAATTGCACCTGAAATCACAACCTTTCACTAATTTTAATTTTAAACATGACTAATAATTCTTGCCAAAATTTAATATTGAGGTGGGTGTGATATACCAATTATTCCAATTACTTTGCATATGGCATTCCTTATAAATATCGACAGAGAAAATGTAAGTTTTTTAATACTTTTGAGAACGTTAAATAAATTATGCAATTAGATTTTGGTCAGGTGAGACAACGCAAGTACAGTAATCAGTCATTATATTAATTAATAAATAATGATACTTATTAGTATTTTATTGTGTTACACAAATACTCTTCTTGCCCATTCTATGGCTATCTCCACAAAAACTCGAGCTCAAAATCAAAGTGTATCAATTATCACATTAAATATTAATTTATTCCAACAAGTACTTTTTTGTGCCCGAGTGGTACCAAAATCACTAAGTTGGAATTTAAAAATAAATCACTCAAGATTATATTTGCATCTATACAATTCAAATGCGTCTCAGTTGGAAGAGAGAGAAAATCAATTAGTTCACAAAATGGATTTCAGTTGGTGCAATTTTTGTGCTCCAAATGAGTATTAACTACAAAATCCAAAACTTGAAGTCTATCTCACTCCGTCTCTTCCATCTCTTCACATTAATGGCAAATTGTAATTTTCAATATATTAAGTGAAGAAAGTAAGTTCTTTTAATAATTAAATTATCTATTTATATTGATTTGACACTTGCTTTATGTTGCATGGGAAAATGTCAAATATACTCATCATTACTATGATGACTAGAAGATTTACCCTGCAGTTGGGATAATGAAAATAATATAATATTAATTTAATAATGCAAATAAACACGCTTTGCAAGGTTCTAAAAAGGAATGACTAATTCCTATACTACTTCATGTACACCACCGCCGGCTAGATGGAGGCAGCCATCTCTATCTGAACTTTGAAGGTGAGAAAAATTGGGGTTTTTTTGAAACCAATTTATATGTGTGTGTGTGTGTTCATCTGCATATTGTATAATTTTGAAAAACAATAAAACATTTTGGTAAAATTACTATTATTTATAGACTACGGTATAGTTGTGGTAAGTGTAGATTAACATTAAGGGTTACCCAAATACTTAAATTTAGATAATTGTTTTTCCAATTTTGATCCGACCCTAACCAAACACTTTTTATTTACCCAAATGGCCAAAGTTAGATAAGGATGGGTCATTGGGTCCCATGTATTTTTATACTTTGTATAATTTGAAATCATTATTATAAAGTATTTTTAATTATTTACTTTAATTATTTAAGGTTATATATATTTAAATAATATCTTTATTATTACCTTAATTATGATTATGTATAATTGGATTAATATTTATATATATAGATTAATTACCTATTTATATTATAAAATGTTTAATTATGTAATGTTATATGAATATTATTAATTATTTCAATAATTATGTATATAGATAATTATTTGGGTAACGCCATTGGAGTTGGACAATTTTTTTCTTACCCAAACTTGTATAACACCATTGGAATGGTAAAAAGGATATTTTACCAAAAGTGGTTAAAAGGGAAAAAAGAGAATAGGGCAAGAATGGTAAAATAAAAGAAGCGAAGTGTATTTTAGGCATTATTTATACCATATTTTTACTTTGTCCAATAATAAAAATTTTGGCCAAAAATTCCGGCCAATCGAAAAATCTATTGTGATACTTCAACTATCATGTTATGACACTTCAACTATCTACTCCGACAATTGATCATCTATTGTGACAGTCTGATGCCGAACATTTTTTTATTGACCGGCAAATAAAAATTGGTTGGATATAGTAAGAGGCATTAGAAGAATGGTAAAATAAAAGAAGTGAAGTGTATTTTGGGCATTAAATTCAAAAGTGGTTAAAGTTAAAAAAGATATTTTACCACTATAGAAGTAATCCTCTTCTGTAAATTGTTAAGTATGGAAGGCAATGGCACATTGAAACAATTAAGTTGAAACAGTGGGTTCGAGTAGAGATCCTCTAGTCCCACTTGTGTGTGCCAATCGTGTGTCATCATTAAAATTATATATTGTTAATAATGTTTTTTATAAAAATAAAATTTATTTTATCATAACTAATCATAATTAATATTTATTGTAAAAAAATTAAAATTTTAAAAAATTATATACCCTAAGTTTGGAATAATCAACCCCAAAAATCAATTATATTAACTAAAAAATGAAAATTAAATATTAAAAAATAACTATAAACCCTAATTGGGTGGAATAAACCCTAAATAATAATGTAAAATTATACTAAATCAAAAGAAATTAAAATTGAAGAAAAAAATAAAAGAAAAAGTAATAATTTTGAGGTGTGCCACACGATTGACACATACAAGTTGGGACTAGAGGATCTCAAGTGCAGTGGTTCCCATTCCAAATAAAACACGATTGTTCAATGTTATAATAACGTACATAAAACATAGGGAACTTAATTAAAATGAAAATAATTAACACACTTACACACATATATATTTTACCCATGTTTCGAATTCACCCCAGCTTTTAATTTGTTTCTTCAACCATAATACCTACTATCCTAATACTGGGGAGAAAATCGAAACACAGGAAAATTTGATAGTTCACATCACACACGCAATATATTCCTTTCAACTAATGTACCACAAAATAAGGGAATACTATTTCCACATACTATTTCTTCTACATACCTACTAATCAGAGCGATCTAGAGAGAGATTAGAGAGAGAGAAAGAGATTTTGCCGAGGTTCACTGGCGGTGGAGGGTTTGGATCAGACCCGTTACGCGGCGGCTCAAGAACAACCGGCAAGAACTCCAACTCCTTGCAGTTGAAGTTCGACCTCTCAAATCTCCTTATCAATGCTTCTTTCCCCTAAAAAAATTAATAAATTAAAAAAAAAATCAGATCCATTATATTGAACATAAAAAAAAAAGATTGAAGTAGATTGAACAACAAAAAAAGAGGAAAACTTGACCTGAATTCTTGCCCATTTGATCTCACACACTTTGTTGCTAATGATAGTGTCTCCATCTTCTCTGTAAATTGTTCTCCACTTGTAATTATTTACAACCTGCTTGAATTTTAATGCTCCAGCTTCTGTGGTGAAATTCACAAACGCATAACCTAAATTTCCTAACCTCCTGTGTTTATTTAGAGAGAGAGAGAGAGTCATGTATATATGTAAAATTAATTAACCACAAAAGAGGTGAAGTTTGAAAGAAAAAAAGTTACCTAAAATCAATAGGGAGGTAAAGGAAATCATACTCAAGAGAGTATCTTCTACAATAGCCATCGATAAATTGGAGCATGAAATCCCTCCTACACACATCCAACATTAATTATCACAGCATTTTTAGTTACAGAATAAAGTAATCAACAAAAAAAGGGATTATATTGATAAAAAAGGTCAGAAGACATGTAAATCTTTGACGTGCATATTTTGGGAAATATATTTATTATACGGACTTAATCATTAGCCCACATGAACATTAAATGACACGTAATAACTCATCCAGAAATTAACATGTGCATCAATGATCAATGCATGTATAACATGCATGCAGTGATGAAGATGAAAATAATTTTAAACTCAAAAAATAAACACATTTAATGCAGATAAGACAAGGATTTAAAATATAAAAATATTACCCTTTTAATGCAGAAAGCAATCGCTAGACAACAAGTGCCTAAGAAAGACTAACACTAACAAGTCTTATTACAAGCAGTCACGAATCAAAGCTGCAGAGATTTTTTTTTATTTTCTGTAACGTTGGAGGAGACAAAAACACATGTATATATAATATTCCTTATTAATGAAACAAGATTTTTGCAGTGATCCCCAAAAGTCCTTTTGCAGTCTTTTATGTGTGAATTTTGAAGTGAAACAAACCATAAAAAATAAATAAATCAGTGCTTACAAACAAACCAACCAAACAATAGGGTGACTGTAGATTGAACTATGGTATATTATACATTATATTTTTTATCTCTAAAATTGAAATAAAACTATGAAAAAAACAAAAATCCAAAATTGATGATAAAAACAAATTAAATTAGTGCTTACAAACAAACCAGCAAAAGGGTGACTGCAGATTGAACTATGGTATTATACATTATATTTTTATCTCTAAAATTGAAAAAAAATGAAAAACAAAAAAATCACAAACAAAAGAGCAAAAGGGGTGACTGCAGATTTAACTAAGGTATTTTACATTATATTTTTATCTCTAAAATTGAAATAAAATGAAGAAAAAAGTCACAAACAAAACAGCAAAGGGATGACAGCCGATTTAACTATGGTATTAATGTATTATACATTATATTTTATCTCTAAAATTGAAATAAAATGAAGAAAAAAATCACAAACAAACCAGTAAAGGGATGACTGACGATTTAACTATGGTATTATACATTATATTTTATCGCTAAAATTGAAATAAAATGAACGAAAAAAAAAATCACAAATTAAGCAAAGATGATGATATATATATAAAAAAAATAACTTGAAAGAGTGAGAGCCAAGAATCTAAACCTGAGCTGGCTAGGGATGTTCTTGATCATTACAGTTGACCTAGACGGCGGAAGGGAAGCGGCAGCACCACCGACGCCGGAGACCTGAAGATCTGACTTTGCTTTAGTTTTCGGCTTCCATTCTCGCTTCAGAGGCGGATCTAAAGCAGGAAGCTTCGAACGGCCGGTGGCGCCCCCGTGGCGGGATTTGTTGTGCCACCGTTGTTGTTCCGGTGGCGGCGGCGGCTGTGGCTGCTCTGCCTCCCTAAATGCCCTTCGGAGGCGAGGCGGGAGAGCCCTTTTGGAACCCTTCTTCATCACATAATCGTGGGGGCGGGGGTGTTTCGGACTTTCAAGAATGGGGCTCATCACCATCTTCTTCTCATCATTGCTAGAGCTGTTTTCTTGCAGAGATGGAGATGGAGATTGAGAATGCTCAGCTTTCTCGTGGAGAAGCGGAGCTGAGGCTTCCGCCGCCGCCTTCAGCGACATTGGGATGGCCGGAAATGAGATGGAATATATGGGCTGCTGCTGCGGGAGGTATGTGTAAAAGTAGTGGAGGTAACCAGGTTGCTGAAGGTGAAGCTTCGGCGGCGGTGGCGGCGTTTGGAACATGGAGAGTGGAAGGTGATGCGGCGGCTGTGAAGCCGGCCGCCATTCCTCGGCCTCTGGATTCAGTGATTTTGTGAGTTCGTGGATTTTCATGCTATGGTTGTGCTGAGCTATAGAATTTTTGGTGAGAATGAAGGGAATAAATTCTCTTATTTGAGTTATATATATAGGGGAGAGAGAGAGTGCTGACGTGAGAGAGAAAGAGAGACTGTGCTCAATCACAGAGAGAGAGAGTCTGCTGGTGTTTTTGATAGTCATCGTAGGACAATATTTTTGTTGGAAAAGAACAATTCTTTAAATTTTGATATGAATGGTTATTTGTATTGTAAAAAATAATGAAAGAAAATTTTGTATAAGGAAAATTTTTATGTATAGAATAAACCTTAATAAAATGAACTATTAATTAATAAAAACATTTAAAAAATATATTTTGTGCATTAAAAATAATCATATTTTTCTGTTTGATATTATTTTAAAAATACACACAAATATACTTATAATTTAGCCATGTATGCAGAAATGAAATTAGAATTCAATGAATATTTTTTTGTTATTATTTAATAAAATTCATAAATTTTAAAATTATTTTCTATTCATATTATTTAAACTTAAATAGATACATTGGTTCCGTGCATCGCACGGGAAAAATGCTAGTGCTAATAAATATTTGTTAAGTGATATGTTATTTTTTGTTGAATAACTCAATTTAATCTATGTACTAATTAAATATTTGGGTAAATATTAATAAAAGTGTACAGATTAGTTGTGTGTGTAGTATATGGAAGGTAAAGTAGAAATAAAATTAGTGCCTAATGAAACTTTAATCTGAAATATTACTCTGCTTTATCACAAGGTTAATTAAGGGAGTACATTGGCCAATTCACTATTTATATAATATATATATAATATTGTCAATATATTATTTTCTTTTATTCTATAGTGAAAGAAAAATATTTTAGAATCTTTGTACAGTATGATTTTTCGCATTTGGGACTTTCTATAAAATTATCAAGCACATAAAAATATAATAGAAAATTTCATTAATGACGAAAAAAGGTGCAAAAACAACTCCAACGCGGATCCAACATCAAAGATTATTTCGGCACAAATACATCCAAATTGACTAATAAATTAAATTGGGCAATTAAATCAAACGGACTAACGTATAGAAGACGGACGACTTTTTTTTGAATTTGCAAATAGGACATGAACGATGATAAAATTTAACTAAAAAAATTCGACTATTAGGTTATGTACATAACTTTTAGTGTGCAAATTGAGTCGATATTTCAATGTCGGACATTAAATTTCATTGAAGAATTTTGCAGTATAGATTGAGAGAAGTCGGATTATGGTCACAACTCCGGCGATCGCAAGGGGAGTGGCCGGCGGCTTATTCCGGTCAGTCAACTAGCTAGGTTAAATTGCACCATGTATAGTTAAATATATATTTTTTTTTGCTGAAATAATGATTACTATATGCGTAGACATTGATGTTATTTGTTAGCCTTCTCTCTTCATAAATTGCTCATTACCCAACTATGGAAAAATAATTTTAACTAAAATCAAAATTTAAATTTTGTGTATATTTATTTATTTATTTTTGGGGAAAGTTATGTGCGTATTTGATAGAAGACAAGTTAAGACAAAAAAAAAAACGAAAAGAATATACCCACCTGAAAAGAGGGAGAGACATTTTTGTCTCAAAAAATAAAAAAAAAGAGGGAGAGACATTTTTTTTGCAGTTGAGAAACTAAAACACTAGAAACATGTTTGATTTTTCTTAAAGGGTCATTTGCATTAAAAATTATAATTTTTGAGTCATTTTGTAATTACACGGTGATCCTATAATTATTACAAATTAAAGAAATCTAACTCTCGGTTCTGACAGAGTTGTGATCAAAGTTGCAACTAAAGTTGAGACAACTTTGAACATGCAGCGGAATATGGAAACAAACAATGGATTGGAAAATTTCACGAGATTATATTTCTATAATCTCGCGAAGTGCCTCAGGGCAAAATATTCACTATATGAAAAGGTGAATTACAAAAACACTACAAGTAAACTCTTACTAAACTTAAGACACTTTATCTCTTCCTTCGCAGAAGGTTGTGACTAAAGTTGTCTTAATTACTACTTGTAGAAAGCTGATATCTCTCAATACAAATCTGTAAATATCTCTCAGAATTCGTATCTAGCTCTATACAAATGATTCCTATTTATACAAAACTAATTACTTGGTCTCTACTCCAAATAACAACTTGATCTCTCCATGATCTTCCTCCTTGATTTGCGCTGCACACCCACAACTTCCTCAACAAACATTATCTTGACTCCATCAATCTTTGAACTGGTCAACCACAACAGATTTCCTAGGATATCTCAACCGACTATCTTCCTGCATAAGCAAATAAAGAAAGATAAAACAATATCCAAACTGATAACAAACCAACCGGTTTCAACAATCTCCCCCTTTTTGTCTTTCTTCCCAAAACAACTTCAAACATGCAGCAAAATCAAAACATAACTGAACTCCCCCTAAACATGTACTTGGAACAAATACTCCCCCTGTCATGCACACTTCACTCCCCCTGTCATGCATTCTTCAAAAAGATATCATAAACATATTCAAAACATACTTAGATAATCATATGATACCATCAAAACAACTAAATGTTAACAACAAAAACATCATCAAAAGAAAGATCTTATCAGATCTTCAGCAAACATATAGTTGTTTAATGCAAACATAATTGAAATTTGTTAGAGAAATTGTTTGAGAAACATCAACCCAAAACTGCAACAGACTGCAGCCCTTCTTCCTTCTTTCTTTTCTTCTACTCCTCCTCCTCTTGCTCATCAGTTTTCTCCTCTTCACTTGCTGCTGCCCTTCTTCTGCCTCTGCTACTACCTTCTCCACCAGTACCTCCCCCTTTTTGGGAAGAAAGAAGGCGCTGAAATACTTTCCTTTGCTTGGCAAAGATCTCTATTTGGGCAGTGTAGAGCTCAATTTGTTCCTGCAAAACAAACACAGGAATAGAGCAAAGATGATCGGAAGATGGAAGAGCAGTCTCAGCAGCATCACTCCATGGAAGATCACGAGTCCTGGAATCAGCTAGAAAGGCTTTCTGGAGAGGAAGTCTGGAGGTCAGAACATCTTTCTTTGTTGCCTTAAACCCTTGGTCCAACAGCATGTTGTAAATGAGAGAGGGGACCACCAACTTCTTGTTGGACTTAGTCATGGCAATCTCGACAATCGAATTGAAAATATGTTGCCCTAGATTCACCTTTTCCCCCATATACACCTTATATAATAAACAAACATGCTCGAATGGCACCATCGTTGAGTTAGAAGTAGGAATCCAGTTTGACACAGAAACTTTGTGAAGTGTAGAAAACAGTGATGTGAGAACTGAAGCAAGCCTATTTGGCTTCTTGTTGGCCACCCACAATTCTGCTTGGCCTCCAGTCAACACATTGGCCATCTTAGCCTCCAACTCCTCATCAACCTCCTCATCAAGTTCAACAACATTAGGTATTCCCAAAAATTTATTAATCCTAGTCGGAGTAACTATGAATACCTTCCCACGTACAAAAACTTTTACATATTGCTTAGAGGCTTGATTTCTGAAATCATGTGTCAAATTAGCATAGAAATTAGGGGTGTGCAAACGGTCGGGTCGGTGGTAACCCGACCGAAATTTTTTAACCCGATCAAACCGACGGTGAAGAGTCGGCCGACCGTAACCCGACCGATCAGGGGGACCAACCGACCCGACCACCGAAAGTTCGGTTTCGATCGGTTTTGGGTCGGTGGCCGACATTCTGGGCTGGAAAAATTTTGGTCCGAATTCATTTGGGCCCAATAATTTGATGCATTGATTTTGCCTCATTTTGGGCCAAAAATAAAAAAACTTTATGTTTGGCCCAAACATTGTCTTCCTTCTTTATTTTTCAACATCATGTATTTATGTTTGTCTTAATATTTAATATTATCTTTTGATTAATAATATTCTAATATAATACCATGAAACTATTTTGTTCATTTTTTATTTGTGTAAATTGTAATAAAAAACGAGTATGAAAGATTCAATTAAATTAACTAATTAAGTATGAGTAAGATTACTAAAATTTAAGACAGCCAAACAATAAAAGTTAAGACAATAAACTGCAATAAAATTAAAGCAGCTTGCCTCAATGCCTTGGCAGGCGGCGGCAGCAGCCAACAAAATGACCAATAAGTTTTAAGTTTACAAAGTTCAAACTTTCGGCAAACTCCAAGTCCAAAGAAAATAAATTAATAAAATATCAATTCAAGATTCAACATTACATTAAAAAAAAAAAAGAAAACATCAACTCCAAACACCATGTCCATCTGCCCATCATGTCTTCAAACACCATCACCATTACACCAAACTTGCAAATTCCATAAAAATCCCATCAAGCTAACAACCCAACCTCAAATATCTCTTCTCATTAGATCCTTCATGCCTTCAAGAAAAGTAGAAAACATAAATAATCATCAATAAAAATATTAAAATAAGATGCTAAGATAATTGAATTAAAATTTAACAAACCTTCTTCATGCTTTTCAACACTAGCCAATTCTTCTTCAATGGTTATCGCTTTTTTTGAACGCTTGAACCAATCTTGACCATATATAAGAGATTCCACAAGTGTAGGACTTAGAGAACTCCTAAAAGGATCTAGAACTCTTCCTCCCGTGCTAAAGGCCGATTCTGAAGGCACTGTAGAGATAGGCATCGCCAAAATATCTCGAGCTAAATGTGAAAGAATGGGAAACCTACATTGGTGTGTATCCCACCACTTCAATATATCAAAATCCTCTTTCTCATTCTTAAGAGGCTTTTCACTAAGAGAGATTTCCAAATCATCTTTCAAGTCATCATCTCCATCTAAAAAGTCTCGTTTGTATCTATCACTTCTCGTATATTTGACTTTCTTCAAAGGTGGAGGAGACACAACATCATGCTCTTGATTCACTATATTGCCTTGACTTTGAGATGTAGGTCGATGTAGTGATTGATAATGCTCATACAAATGACGTAAAGCACTCTTCACCTCACTTGCCATCTTCGGACCTTCATCATCCCCAAATTCTTCTCTAAAGTAGTAGTTAATGAATGCAAACTTGTATCGAGGATCAATAACCACCGCCAAGTAAATCAATTTGTTCATCTTTGTAGGTTCCCCCCAATACTTGTTATATTTGGCGAGCATCTTCACAGCCATATCTTTGATAGCCGAGTTTGGGCTTTCTACCCAATCTTTCAACAGATTACCAATTGTATCAATCTCATGAAAAAGCAAATGAGATGTGACATATAATTGGGCAGAAACCCTAAGTGTGAGCTCATAGAAGACAACCAATATATCAACCATTGTCCTCACAAGTTCCCAATCTGCAGGTGTAGGATACCCTAAATCTGTCAAATTAACTCTAAAAAAAGGATCTACACCTTCAAATCTCTCAAATGCCTTTTCAAACTTAAGTGCAACACTCAACATTAGATATGTTGAGTTCCATCTAGTAACCACATCCAAACACAACAAAGACTTGCATTCTATGCCCTCATCTACACAACATTCTCTAAATCGTTTCAATCTTGCAGGGGAGTGCCTCACATATCTAATAGCTTCACGCACCCTCTTGATGGATTGATTTATAACCTTCAATCCATCACCCACAATCAAATTAACTACATGTGCAGTGCACCTCATGTGAAGGTGCTCCCCCTTCACCACATCACGTGCTTTATCTATCAATCTCCCTTTCAAAAAGTTCACACAAACTTCATTTGCAGCTACATTATCAACCGTAACTGCAAAAACCCGTACAATCCCCCATTCACGTAAACAAAAATCAATTTGTCTACCCATTTCATCACCTTTGTGACTATCAACAACACAGAAATTAATAATTTTCTTATGTAATGCCCAATCTTTATCAACATAATGAGCGGTGATGCACATATAGTTAATCTTTTGCACAGAAGTCCATGTATCAGTAGTAATACACACAGTCACCCCAGATGTTTTGAAAAACTCTTGCAATTTAACCCTTTCATCTAAGTACAACTGATGTATATCTCTAGACACAGTCCATCTTGAGGGAATAGTGAACTTAGGTTGTAAAGCCTCAACAAAATCAATAAACCCTTCACCATCAACATGCTGAAAAGGAAGTTCATCCCTCACTATCATTGAAATCAATTTTTTCCTACAGTGACTCTGATCAAATTTCCAAGTACTAATGCTACCCTTACCCTCACGAGATTTGAAAGATAAATGGGCTTGTTGGGTATCAACATTATTGGGATTATGAATACAACTACTCACGTGATTATTCAAGGTCGATGTACCATGTCTTTTTGAACTACACAGATAAATTTTATCACAATAGTTGCATTTGCCTTTCAATTCTCCATCTTTTGGATCCGTGAATTTTGTGAAGTGATCCCATGCTTTTGACCTTGGCTTAGGTGGCTTAGCCACTTTTTGACTCCCACTCCCACCAGCAGCAGCCGTATTTGAAGTAGGAATGGATCCCGACGCATTGTTGTCAACTGATTCTTCCAACTCCACCACCAGGGTTGGGGATGTGTGTCATTCTCCTTCCTCCATCTACATTACAAAATCACAAACATAAGAGCTTCACTATTGACTAGTGACTAATATTGCTTCTCCTTCCAATTGCAAAATCATTAAAGAATTATTAAAGAATCATTAAAGAATCAGATTCTTAGAATCTGGAACCATATTTTATTATTTTTAATCAGGTTATTAATGAATGTAACTATTGTCAAAAAGCAGAGTAGAAAAAGTGGCTAACATGTTCAGTGTTCTAAGTTCCGACTTCTAACATGACTATGCATCAAATACTATTCTGAATGTTGTTACAATTTCACACGTTTAAGGAGTTACCAATTCATCAAAACATGAGCTAAACTAATTAATATTTAAGCAAGTTTTAATCTAGAACCATATTTTATTATTTTTAATCTGGAAGACTGGAACCATATTTTTATTTTTTTAATTTGGAAGACTGGAACAAAATCATTAAACTTGCAATTTAAATTTTGCATCAATTAAATAAAACAAGAATCCAACAAAGACACAATCCAACAAACCGACCAGTGACCACAATTCGAACAAAATTACACAAAAAAATCATTCAAGAAAACAACAATCCAACAACAATTTCTCAATTTCAATTTTACACAATTTCAGTCATTCCTCATTCACAAGCAACTATACATCACAGAGAGTCAAAGACACCTTGCTATCTCATGACTGTCGTTGTCAAGGATTGGTGTCCGGCTGTGTCGTCGAGACTGGAGATGGCGAGCGCCGGCACCTTGCTGGAGCAGTGGAGCTGGACGGCGATGGGTCGTCAGCTCGATGGCTATTGGCTGAGGCTTCCGGCGCCGTGTGAGAGAGCGAGAGCTTTTAACTCAGAGACTCTCTGACGGAGACAGAGACCAAGAAGCGTCGGCGGCCGACGATGTTTCGATGGCTAATACTGCCGGCCAAGAGCGAGACTCCGAGAGGCGAGAGAGGCAGGTGGGAGGCGGCGGGTTAGGGCAATTTCAGACTTGATACAATGATACATCAAATACTATACAATAGAGTGATATACAAATAATATAAATATATAATTTAATTTTTTTTAAAATTCTCGATCGGGTCGGTGTGGCCGACGGGTTCCGGCCACCACACCGACACCCGACCGAAACTACAGCGGGTTGTACTTGCAGAACCCGTCCCCCGTTCACGCCTTTTCATCACCGACCCGACCCGACCGATAGGCATCGGGTCGGTCGGTCGGTTCGGGTCGCGGTGTGGATTTGCTCACCCCTAATAGAAATATCTAACTACTTCAGCAACATAAGGCCTAGCATAAGTTACATTCCCCAACACTTTTCTCTTTTTCAAAAACTCAACCAAATTATATCCAGAAAAATCTTTTAAATCAACTGCACGATCGTTTAAGATTTCCCTATTCTTAAAGAAATCCCAATTACGCTTAGCAAGATCAGAATAAAATAAGATTGAGTTAGCCTTTGATACCTCTAAATCTGAATCAGAGTGGGCGTCCTCCTCAGCTCAAGCAACACTCCGCTTAACTTTCTTCACAACTTTTCCACGAACTTTCGAAGGAGAAGAAAAAGACATTTTTCTCTTACCCTTCTTTGAGACAACAACAGTCTCTTCAGCTTCTTCGCCTGTCTCGGAGCCAGACCCATGTACAGAATGAGTTTGTTCGCCTGAATCATTTTCCGATATCTCCTCTTCACACTCCTTCTCCTCCTCGGCCTCACTGATGATCTCAATGGGCTCCACCGGAGTTCGCGAGGAGCTTCCGGTCATGTGAAGGTGCTTGGACCGTTTAGTCGGAGGAGCCTTCTTTGATTTGGTCAATTTTTTCTTGGGAGGAGTTCGTGTCGGAGTTGATTTTTCAGATACCTCCACCTGGGCTTCTTCTTCAATTTCAGAAAATGGGACCTCAATCGGACCTTCATTATATGTATTCCCATCGTTGGAAGGAAAAAGAGGGTCGAGAAGTTCCTCGGCGAGCACCAGAGTGTCAAGAGGTGGCATAATAATGCCATCTGGGGCGAGTATTATTGCTTGAGATGAGGCGACCGTTGGAGAGGAGGCCGGTAACGCAAGCGGGTGCGACTGAACCTCTGAACAACTGGCAATTTCTGGAGAAATCTCCATTGGCGTATTTCCTCTAGACGGAGATAGAAGCACTTTAGGTCGGAGAATTGGGGTGGAATCCGACGACAAGAACCGAAAGGGGTTTGACAGTTGTGGCGGAGAGAAAATTTGCGGCGGTTGAGGGAGAAAGGTAGAGAGATGACGGAGGTAGGCTGAGGCTTCAGGATCGCTAAGCAATTCCTGAATCTTTTTCATCTTGTCAGAATCCATGGTGATGGTGATGAAGATGAAAGGGTTTGGGGAGATGAAAGGGCTTTTGTGAAAAATTGATTGAGTGAAGAGAATCTTAGTGAGAGTAACAAGAAAGGAGTGAGAGAGATAGTGCCGAAGAGAGAGAGAAACGCTTATCAAATATAATACACAGAAAATGACTTGCCACAAAACATAAGGAGGAATATATAAGATTGATAGATACCCGCCTCCTTAAAAATAGGAATCAATCATATTAAAGATATAGTCAAAGCAGATATTAAAGATAGAGTAAGATACACTTCCAGATACATTCAACTGACTTTCAAAAAAAAAATTTCATTCGTTTTTTTTTTATATATATTATTAACCAACCATTGTCAAGAAAATTTTATTATCAGAATACTTTTGATACATCATAGAAAACCTTTTTAAGAAGAAAAACAGATGATGAATAGATGAATAACCAAAAGAATCTTATAAATACCATTTATCTAAGATCTTTGATCTAGTTATATGGTTTTATAAGAACGATCATGGTTTCACCTTAATACAGGCTTTTTCATCCTCGAATCTATTCCACTTCACAGTTAACTATGATATATCAAAAGTGTGACAACAGTTGTCCCAACTGTACTTTTCATATAGAACATAAGCCAAGAGATTTCATCAAAATTGAGAATCTCTCATAGCTTAAAGCTTTTGTAAACAAATCAGCCAGTTGATTATTTGTACTAATATACTCTAGCTTTAATAGCTTCTTTTCAACTAAATCCCTAATAAAGTGATATCTTAAGTGAATGTGCTTGGATTTGGAATGATGAACTGGGTTCTTTGCAAGGTTGATGGCACTTGTATTATCACAGAGCATCACCAAGGGGTTGCTTTCCAGGCCATAATCATCCAATATCGACTTCAGCCATATCAACTGTGTTGAACAGCTCCCAGCGGCAACATATTCGGACTCAGCTGTGGACAATGAGATACAGTTTTGCTTTTTGTTGTGCCAAGAGATGAGGTTGTTTCCTAGATAGCAACATCCTCCACTAGTACTCCGTCTATCATCTATTTCTCCAGCCCAATCGGCATCACTGTATCCAACAAGATCTATAGTTGTGTCATTTGTGAACCATAGACCCAATTCACATGTTCCGGCCACATACCGAATGATCCTCTTTACCGCCTTAAGATGTTCCTCCTTGGGACAGGACTGAAATTTAGCACATGCACACACATTGTACATGATATCTGGTCGGCTAGCAGTTAGATAGAGGAGACTTCCGATCATTGACCTGTATAAAGTTGGGTCAACTTCAGCTCCAACTGCATCCTTTGACAGCTTTTCAGTCGTACTCATGGGGGTTCTCATATGTTTAGCATTTTCCAAGCCGAACTTCTTTATAAGATTCTTGGCATATTTTGTCTGAGAGACGAAAACCCCATTGTCCTTTTGCTTGACTTGAAGTCCAAGAAAATTGCTAAGCTCACCGACCATACTCATTTCAAAAGTCGTGGACATTGCTTCAACAAATTCCTTCAAAGCTTTCTTACTTGTCGATCCAAACACTATATCGTCGACATAGATTTGAGCGATCGTAAGCAAGCCTTTTTCTTTCTTGAGGAATAAAGTTCTATCAGCATGACCCTTAGAAAATCCAAACTCAAGCAAAAATTCGGTTAACCGACTATACCAAGCTCTTGGAGCTTGTTTTAGTCTGTACAACGCTTTATGTAATTTATACACATGATTTGGATTGGTTGGGTCTTCAAAGCCTTTGGGCTGTTCCACGTAAGCTTCCTCTTCTAGCACTCCATTTAAAAATGCTGCCTTAACATCCATTTGATGAAGAGTGATGTTAAGATAACATGCAATGGCAAACAATAACCTGATGGACTCAATTTGAGCAACGGGAGCAAAGGTCTCATCATAGTCAATGTCCTCTACTTGAGTGTAACCTTGGGCAACTAAGCGGGCTTTATTTCTAATGACATTTTCAAATTCATCAGTTTTATTCTTAAATATCCACTTAGTCCCTATCACGTTTATCCCAGAAGGCCTAGGCACAAGTGTCCAGACTTTGTTTCTAACAAACTCAAGTAGCTCAGCTTGCATGGCACTTATCCTGAACTCATCTTTTAATGCTTCATTTATATTTTTGGGTTCAACCATGGATAAGAAGACAACATCACCAACTTCATTAATTACACAAGACATGCAAACCATCCTTACCATTTCTTTGTAGTTAACAGGAGTTTTACCTCTAGTTCTAACCTCTTCGTGTACATCTCCAATGATTTGATCAATTGGATGATCTTTGTGAATCTTGCTCGGTGGGTCTCTTCTGGTACTTCCCTGAACTACTTCTGGAAATTCTGACTCGTTTAAGTGGGAATTTGATCCAGATCCTTCTGTAGTTGTATCCTCATCTGTCTCTGAAGTGGGCTCAACTTCAGTGTTAATTCTTCCTTCTATCTCAGTGGTCTTTTCTGTCCTTCCCTGTATCTCAATCAGATCGTTAGTATCTTCTTCAGGAGTGTATAGGCTGGCAAAATCATCAAATCTTACATTAACACTTTCCATAACAGTTTTTGTTCTGAGATTATAGACACGGTAAGCATGACTATTAAGTGAATAACCAATGAACACACCTTTATCACTTTTGGGATCAAATTTGAACAAATAATCCCTATCATTCAAAATGTAGTAAACACAACCGAAAATATGTAGGTATTTAAGGTTGGGTTTTTTACCATTTAGAATTTCATATGACGTCATGGTGGTTCCGGTTCTTAAGTTTACACGATTACTTACATAGCATGCAGTGTTTAAAGCTTCAGCCCAAAAACGTTTGGAAAACTTCTTAGAGTGTAACATGACAGTGGCCATCTCTTGCAGAGTTCTATTCTTCCTTTTAGCCACACCGTTTTGCTGTGGTGTTTTAGGGGCAAAATATTCATGATGAATACCTTCTTTAATGCAAAAGTTTAGGATCTGAAGATTTTCAAACTCCCTTCCATGGTCAGATCTAATCTTTTTAATGCAAGAATGGTAGAAGTTTCTAACCTTAGCATATAATTCTAAGAAAGCATCATAGGTTTCACCTTTGTCACTTAGAAATTTTACCCAAGTGTACCTTGAGAGGTCATCGACAATCACAAATGAATACCGTTTACCTCCAAGGCTTTCTACCTCTGCTGGCCCCATAAGATCCATGTGAAGCAATTCAAAGCAGCTTTGTGTAGCAAAAGGTCTCTCGGAAGTTGTTACAACATGGTACGAGACTTTGACTTGCTTTCCTTTTTGACATTCTCCACACAATCTTGGATTTGATATATTCAACCTTGGCACTCCAAGAACATCATTGAGTCTCTGAAGGTTCTCCATGTTGCGGAAATTTGTATGACCCAATTTTTGATGCCAAAGTTGTACATCATTAACCTGTGCACTCAAACAGCTTTTTCTTTTAGTTTCATAAATATTATTAGAAGATCGTACCCCAGAGATTACATGTTTGCCATCAGTGTCAACCACAGTACAGCTTTGCTTATCGAAGATAACAGTGAAGTTGTCATCACAGAGCTGGCTGATACTGATGAGGTTTGCTGTAAGACTTTGAACGTGTGATACATTGGCCAGCTTTGGAAGTCCAGGACTGTTCAAGATTCCATGTCCTACAATTTTGCCATTCGTTCCTCCCCCGAAGGTAACTTCACTGCCATTGATTTTCTGGTAGTTAGACAGATAACATTGAGATCCAGTCATGTGACGAGAGCACCCGCTGTCAAAGTACCAAGTTGTTGAATCATTAGCTACTGATGCAGTGAAGACAACCTTGCAGGTGTCTTTGGAGATAGCTTTTGGTTTCCAAACCAAATTACTGGATCTGTCACCTTTGACTGAAAAACCTGATTTTGAGGTTTGTGTCCTCAAATGGATCTCCTTTTTATGTTCTTGCAGAAACCTATGGCAGAAAGGTTTCATGTGCCCAGGGAGAAAACAATAATGACAAACAAATCTCCTACGCTTCTTACTCACTGATGAAGTGGAGTGACCTTCTTGAGCTTTCACAAAGGGTTTTCCACTTGTGGACAGAATTTGAGTAAAGGCAGTTTTTACAGTTTTATCATAACCTATGCCATGAGAAGTTACCTGAGTGTGTGCAAGAACTTCATCAAGTTTAGAAGTACCTGCGTTGAACTTTTTGAATGTTTCCTTTGCAAGATTGAGTTGAATCCTCATATCTTCAATCTCTGCATCTTTCTTTGTCAACATTACTTCCAACTTTGCAAGTGACGCCTTCTGACTAGTGGATTCCTCATTGAGTAACTCAATTTCCTTACACTATTTGATCCACTTAGCATACAGCTCCTTGTAGAGTTTCTGCAACTTTATTAGCAACTCCAGAGTTTCTTCCTCAGTAACTTCTTCTTCCCCATCTGCAGTAGTTATTACAGTATTGAAACAGAAAAGAGTTTCATAATAGGACTCATCATACCTGTCAGAAGTTATCTCAACTTCTGTGAGCTTTGAGTTAATCATTTCAGAACATACTGCAGTTAAGGCTGCGTGCTCGTTGGTTGCTTCATCTGAGATTTCTTCCACAAATATTCCTGAGGTGTCCAGCTCACTGTCGCTAAGAGATAGGAATGTGACAGGTTTTCCAAGTTTTCTAAAAGTGTTGGCACATTCATTAGCAAAGTGCCCATAGCCTTTGCACTCATAGCATTGGACAGTGGAGAAATCTTTCACTTCCTTTGGTCTAAAGTGATCTGATGCAGCACGCTTCATGATCTTAGGTTCTTTTCCAGGTGAGTTCATTTTTTCATAAATAACCAAAGATCCGGATGAGTCATAACGAGGCTTGCGTTGTTCAACACCTCCTTTCTGTTGTTTTCCTCTGTTAGCGTGGATGAGAGTGTTTAGTCTTCTGGTGAGAAGAGCATAATCCGGATTCTTTTCACAGATCTCTTCAAGATCCTCATCCTCTTCTTCGTCATAAGCTGAGGTTGACTTTGAAGTTGACCCAGCTGTTATGGCAATTCCCTTTTTCTTTGACCCGCCCCTCTCATTCATTTCCATTTCATAGGTCTTCAGGTCATTCATCAGCTTTGTGAAGTCCAAACATCCAGTAGTCATTGTCGTATCAATAGCAACAACCTTCATATCAAAATGAGGTGTTAGAGTTCTCAAAGCTTTAGAAACTAACCTTTTGTTGGTGATTGGATCACCAAGATCAGTGCATTCGTTTGCAATCTCAAGCAATTTGTTGCAATATTCTCCAACAGTTTCATCTTCCACCATCTTCATATTCTCAAATTTTGTGGTGAGAATACGATGTCTTGATTGTTTGATTCCAACATCTCCTTCACAATGTTGTTGAAGGATATCCCACGCTTCTTTGGCCGACTCACAATTTCTTATGAGTTTGAACATCTGAATGTCCAATGAAGACTGAATTGCGTCGAGTGCTTTGTCATTGAAGGTAGCATCTTCATTTTGTGACCTGGTCCATTCTTCTGGAGGGGTACGGATTGTATCTCCTTCAGTATCAACGGTCTTGGGATGCGTCCAAGCCTTTTGAACAGCATTCCATGCTCTTGCATCAATAGATTTGATGCATGCTCTCATTCGAACTTTTCAAAATGAATAGTTCATGCCATCAAGAACAGGAGGTTTGTTGAACAGCGGGTTTGTGCAATCCATTGAACTTACAAAAACAGGATCACCACTTAGTGTGTCAAGTGTAAGCTCTTGATGCCAATTAAAGAAACCTAACTCTCGGTTCTGACAGAGTTGTGATCAAAGTTGTAACTAAAGTTGAGATAACTTTGAACATGCAGCGGAATATGGAAACAAACAATGGATTGGAAAATTTCACGAGATTATATTTCTATAATCTCACGAAGTGCCTCAGGGCAAAATATTCACTATATGAAAAGGTGAATTACAAAAACACTACAAGTAAACTCTTACTAAACTTAAGACACTTTATCTCTTCCTTCGCAGAAGGTTGTGACTAAAGTTGTCTTAATTACTACTTGTAGAAAGCTAATATCTCTCAATACAGATCTGTAAATATCTCTCAGAATTCGTATCTAGCTCTATACAAATGATTCCTATTTATACAAAACTAATTACTTGGTCTCTACTCCAAATAACAACTTGATCTCTCCATGATCTTCCTCCTTGATTTGCGCTACACACCCACAACTTCCTCAACAAACATTATCTTGACTCCATCAATCTTTGAACTGGTCAACCACAACAGATTTCCTAGGATATCTCAACTGACTATCTTCCTGCATAAGCAAATAAAGAAAGACAAAACAATATCCAAACTGATAACAAACCAACCGGTTTCAACACAAATAAAACACAATTTTTAATTACTTTTGCAATTACAACAAAACTTGATTTTTTCAATCAATTTAGTGAATTTTTTAACCAAATTTACATGTATACATTCCACGTGTGCCACAACGGCGGACCAACTAAAGAACAAGGGTGTACACTTGTACCCCAATTTTTTTAATTCTTTTTAGCATATATACATAATATATATATTGTTAAGTATGATGTGTTCCAGATGATGTTATCACTTCACTGATAACATCGCGATCAATGTCGTATCTAATGTTATCCGTCATTCTCGTCACACCGAGTATAACACTCGGATCTCTAACCTTATCCTTTCCTAATATTTTGGATTAATTTATTTTAAATTAATCCTAATAAATTGTGATTTTTGTCACATATCATTTTTCACGATTTAAGAGATTTATTAGATATTTTATTTCGAATTAAAACGTGGATTATACTTGATTTTGACTAGGTCAGAATCTGTTCCGAGTTTCAAGGGACGTGATGTTCCCCACTTCATCTTTGATACTAATCGTTGCAGAGAACGTGGGTAGCTGGAGTAACCGCCATTGTTACACGATGTTGAAGAACGTGTGCCACGCAGTGCAGAGGACGGTTATCTCGAGTCCAGTTCAGCAAGGGTAGTGGAAGGCGGTAGTTTTGCATCCAACTCATCAAGGATCATGTAGAAACTACCTAGCCGAGATGGAGGAAGTATTTAAGGCATTTCCAAGCCTTAAAATCATTTATGCAAGCAGGTTATCACCGTGGTTTGTGAGAAGCTCTGAATCTTACATCTAGTGTTATCTCTGAAGTCCAAGACATCTTCCTCGACATCTGCCTAGCGTCCCAATCAGCTGGAGACCTTCATTCCAGTTGTGTGTGTAGGTTAGATAGTCAACTTAGAGAAGTCTAGGATTTAGAGTGACTGTTTGTAATCTATCTATGTGTTTAGATAGATTTATTTTTTGAGTGATTATTCGAGTGAGTGAAGCTAGGATAGTCCTCTGTATGTTTTATGCAGTGTTGTCAAGGGAGTGAACTGAGACAACATCAGCATTGTTTTTGTGTTTCACTTGTGATAGTGAATTTCGCCTTGAGGCAATCACACACCGTAAGGAGTGTGATTTAAAACTTGTTTTGTGCAAAGTTCTATTTACGTTTCCGCTGCATGTTGAAGGCAATGTGGTAACACTAGCTTCAACATTACATTTAACTTTGCAATTTACATCCGTAATTCACATTGTTTCGGGCAACAAATTGTAGCAAGTGGCATCAAGAGCCGGTACTTGACACACTAAGTACTCGATCCGATGTTGCTTGAAATCTGTGATGGATATTCAAATTAATCAATGTCGTCCTCCTGCTCTAGATAGCAATGGTGGTAACTATGTCATGTGGAAATCTCGAATGAAGATCTACATCAAATCTATCGATGAAAGAGCATGGATGGCAGTTATTGAAGAATGGAGCCCTCCTAGGATGGAAGGTCCGAATGGAGATTTTGTGTTAACTCCAAAATCTCAATGGACAAATGATGAGAGAATAATCTCAAATTTTAATGCTCGCACTCTTAATGCGATTTTTGTTTCAGTCGATGTTCCATGCTTCAAAATGATTTACAATTGTGTTACTGCATATCAAGCATGGACCACTATTTAGGAACATTGTGAAGGGTCTGCCAGTGTTAGGAAGACCAAACTGAGGTTGCTCACATCAAAATTTGAAAATTTGCGCATGTTTGAAGATGAAACTATTTCATCTTATGCTGAAAAATTGTGTGAGATCTCAAATCAATCTACCGCTCTTGGGAGTCCAATCTCTAATGAGAACATGGTTAGCAAGTTGCTTCGAACTCTCCCAGAAAGATTCAATATGAAAATTTCTACAATTGATGAAGCACATGATGTAGGAACCATGAGTATGAGTGAAGCGGTCAGCATCTTGCTAACATTTGAGATGAACCTGCAAAATCAGAAAGCAAACTCAACTTCAAAGGGAATTGCTCTCCAGACAACAACTGTGTCATCTGATGTTCATGATGATGTTGACAGTCTTCAGGAAATCAATGAGGAAGAGAATCTAAGTGTTGCACTCTTGACAAAGAAGTTCAACTCACTGGTTCATTCCATGAAGAAAAGCCCCCCAAATATCAAACCTCGGCGGCTGTTTGACTCTCCATCCTCATCAACATCAAATTCTGGAAGATCAAATGTCAAGAAGGAAGTCGTTGACACTGGGAAAGACATTGATTCAGTTCAATGTAGAGCATGCTCTGGGTATGGACATTATTCAAATGAATGTCCAACAGCACGAAGAAGACAAAGAAATAATTTTAATGCTGTTCTCAGTGATGAGTCTGATACTGAAAATGATTCAGATCAGAGAGTGTTGTTCATCAATATCATAGAGAAAGACGACCAGATTATTGATGCCTTGAATGGTATTGATGAACTTGATTGTCTAGACATTGAAGAATGTGAAATTGAAGATGAGGTTCTCCCAGATGTTGAAGATGAAGTGACGCGCGGCCGTTTCGCGCTCAAAAATATATTTGTAAACTCCTGTGCCCACAGCGAGCGTAGCTAGCCAGTGAGTATAGGTCGATCCCACAGAGAGCTGTTGCGATTCTATCTTCAAGTAACTAATCACAAAAGGGGGTTTTGGTGTTGTCACTATACTGAATTTAAATCTGCGAAAGAAACTAAAGAAAATATCAAATAACAAAAGGTTCTGGCATTTGAATTAGAGTTTGATTTAAATATAAAACAACTCGATCATGGGCACACCGATTTTCATACATGATATGTCATCTAGTTATGGTGACCGGATTCCTCTCTGCGTCTCCTCATCCATCCTTTCATTTTAGGTTTAAAAGTGATTCCTCTTCTATTAAACCCCTAACCAGTTACCCACCTCCCGATTCCTCTAAGAGATGTAAGCAAACAAGCAGCAGTGTGCCCTAGATGGACCCAGATCTATTGTGTTCAACTGATTCCTCTTGTGCCCACAACACCCCATTAATTCCCTTATTACTATATGAACCGACACACAGTCACGATTCGCCAATTCAATTAATAGTGGTGTGCCCTCTTTACCTAATGAGTGATCAGCCACATTGGGCACTTCAGACACACACTCACGTGGAACAAGGCTCAAGAATTAACGGAAACTAATCATGCATTACTATGCCCATTTTGACCTCACGAGTCCAGATTTATGCTCAAACCAATTTCATCGTTCAAATGCCAGAATTAAAGATCTAGCCGAGAAGGCTAGACATAATTAAAACTGCAGAATTTAAAGACATCAAATCAAATAAGAACTTACTGAATTAATTAAGCAAAAACTCGACTCCAACGTCGATGAACATGAACATAACCTAAGTCCCGAAGGTTTAAGACCTTTCGGATTGTTTTGGCTGCCTAAGCAGCGTACTGAAAGTAAAAAAATACAGAAATGTAAATGTAAAAATGTTTCTGACTGTCTAAAAGCTTGTTTTTTCAGAGACTAAACTTGTTTAAATAACTACATTTCCGAGTGGAGTTTCCCCCACAGGTGGGGGTCTTCTAATGAAATTCCGGAACGGCGTGCCCTCTCTAACCTTGACTGGATAAGCTTCAGCTTTAACAAATCCCTATTTTTTAGGGATTGTTCTTATCTCCTTTGATTGAGCTTATCTCTTTGGCTGAGCTTACCTTTTTGTTGCAGCGCCTTCTAGGAGTCCAGCTTAGCTCCAACTCTCCTTCGGATATGTAGCTATCTTCCACCAGCTTCCTTTCAACTGAATCCCGAGTTTCACTGGAATGCCCATTCTGACCTGTGGTCGAGTCTGTGCGAGTACTGTGGGCACGGCATCATCTGTCAGTTTCATCCATATCTGATATGCCCACTTCACCGACCGAATGTGGGATGGATACTAAAGAAGTCCCTTGTGCCTCTAATGAACATATGTGTGAGATATACGTGAATAACTGGGCATAAAATGCCCCTTCCGCCAGACTCAACTCTTGGAATGCCCTTTGATCGCAACCTGGTTCTTTTCGACTCAAAACACACTAAAAAGGACATTTATAGAGGGTAAAATGCCCATAAAAACACGAAATAAATGGACTTATCAGAAGCTACTGAGATCTCTCCCAACACTACTAATTGGTATGAAATGACTCTACTGGATGAGTTTAATCATACTTCTGAGATCAGAGAGGTTAATCCACAGGAAGAACGCCCATCTGTCTCTCTTGAAGAGCTCAGTGATGTTGTGAATGAAGTTTGCAATCAATGGACAGCTCAATCCAAAGAACTGAAATTTCTTATGGAAGAAAATCGGTGTCTTAGAGAGAAGATTGTGGGAATTGAAATTAGACTCACCAGGAGTGATGCTGAAATCACTAAACTAAAGAGGGAAGTGGAGAGCACCTCAAGAACATTTCAGAAATGGAATCAAGGAACGAATGTCCTAAATGAAGCCTTAACATTGGGACAGACAGACAGGGCTGGACTGGGATTCTCAAACAAAGTTTCCATGACTTTCTCAAATCACAATGTTGTGAAATTTGTGAAGGAGAACAACCCAAACATATCTACAGAGAGCAATGTTGAAGATGATGATCAGAAGAAATGTAAGGGCTCAAAGGTTCGAAAATATGTGTGCCATTACTGTCAGGAGCCGGGACACATCAAACCACATTACTTTAAGTTTTACGATGATGTTGCGACCGGGAGAACAACATCAGGGATCACATCAAAGAACAAGAACTAGATGAAGTCCAAAAAGATGAAGGTTATATGCAATGTTGTGTACACATCACTGAAGGCTAACATTGCCGGAACATGGTACTTCGACAGTGGATGTTCTCGACACATGACCGGCAATAAGGAGTTTCTTGAAGAATATACCACTTCAAACAAAGGTAAAGTCAGTTACGGAAGATGAGCTCAAGGAAACATTGTCGGAAAAGGTACATTGAATGTTAAACATTTTCCTAAGCTTCAGAATGTTCTACATGTTGAAGGACTGACAGCAAATTTGATCAATATTAGTCAGCTTTGTGATGATGGTATGTATGTCAAGTTTGATAAAAACACTTGTGAAGTGTTTGACAAACATGACAAATGTATAATGTTTGGTAGCCGTGCATCTGATAATTGCTACCATGCTGACAAAGATGAAACGTGTAACATGACTGTTAATGATGAAACCAAGTTGATTCATCAAAAGCTCGGTCATATGAGCATGGTAAATTTGAAGAAACTGATTGTGTCGGATGTTGTCCGTGGCCTACCAAAGCTGAATGTTGATCACGATGTTGTATGTGGTGCCTGCCAAAAAGGAAAACAAACCAGAATTCCTCACAAAAGCCTGGGTGGTTGTCAAACAACAAGATGTTTTCAACTCTTACACATGGATATTATGGGACCAGTCGATACAAAGAGTATGAGTGGTAAGAGTTACATACTTGTCATTGTTGATGATTTCTCAAGGTACACTTAGGTTGAATTCCTACAGGAAAAATCTGAAATATTCAAAGTCTTCAAAAGATTCTGCCGCACAATGTGTTTGCAATTTGACACCAACATTGAATGCATCAGAACAGATCATGGAAGAGAATTTGAGAATGCTGCATTCAATGACTTTTGTGAAAGGAAAGGAATACTCCATGAGTATTCAGCTCCCAAAACTCCTGAACAAAATGGAGTAGTGGAGAGAAAGAATCGAACTCTGCAGGAAATATCATGTGCAATGTTACAGGCTAAAGGGCTTTCGAAGAATCTGTGGGCTGAAGCTGTCAACACAGCCTGTCACATCGGGAACAGAGTCTATCTTCGACCAGGAAGAAAGGAGACACCTTATGAGCTTCTAAGAGAAAGAAAGCCAAATCTCAAATATTTTCATGTGTTTGGATGTATCTGCTACATCCTGAACGATAGAGACTACCTTGGAAAGTTTGACTCTAAAAGTGATAAAGGATTGTTCTTGGGATATGCTCAAAACAGGAGAGCATATCATGTTCTTAACCTAAGAACCAAAGTTGTGCAAGAATCTGTCAATGTTGTGTTTGATGATCTTGCAGGCCTGGCAACTAGATCTGAGGAAGATGGTGTGTCTTTTCTCCTCCATGAACCAGATGTTGCTGATAAGGAGCCTAGTGGAACTACCAAAAGTCCTACGAGAAGTCCTGATGTCAAATCCAATGCTTCTTCTCCCTCAGCAAAGGGATCAACATCATCTCGAACACCAGACTCAGAATCCTCCTCTGAAAGTGATGATGACCATCTTCCACTGGCTCAGTATGAACCAAGATGTGATCCTCCAAGAAAAATCAAAAGAGATCACCCAAATTCCCAAATCATTGGTGATGGATCTCAAGGAGTCAAAACCAGAACAAAGAGCTCAGCCGATGTTGCTGAATTGGTCAAACAGGTTTACATGTCATCAGTTATTAACCTTGTGTCCATTTCATGCTTTCTATCCAGTGTTGAACCTAAAAATGTCAAAGAAACATTAAAAGATGAGTTCTGGGTAGAAGCAATGCATGATGAGCTGATTCAGTTTGTTCGGAATAATGTGTGGGAGTTAGTTCCAAGGCCTGAAAATAAAAATGTAATTGGAACTAAATGGATCTTTAAGAATAAGACTGATGAGTCTGGGAATGTGGTTAGAAACAAAGCCAGGCTAGTGGCACAAGGTTATACACAAGTAGAAGGAATAGACTATGATGAAACATTCACTCCTGTTGCTAGAATAGAGTCTATCCGTCTCATACTTGCCATTGCTTGCCACATCGGGTTTACACTGCATCAAATGGATGTCAAAAGTGCCTTTCTGAATGGCATTTTGAATGAGGAAGCCTATGTTGAACAACCAAAAGGCTTTGAATGCCAAGAAAAACCAAACCATGTGCTGAAACTACACAAGGCCTTGTATGGGCTTAAACAAGCTCCTAGAGCTTGGTATGCTCGACTTACCGAGTTTTTGATTGACTTTGGTTTTTCAAGAGGCGTGGTAGATAAAACATTGTTTATCAAAAGGATTCACAAACACATCACTGTTGCACAAATCTATATTGATGATATTGTGTTTGGATCCACCTATTCTAATCTCCTTAGGGAGTTTGTTGATGCAATGTGCAGCACATTTGAGATGAGCATGGTCGGCGAATTGGCTTACTTTCTTGGCCTCCAAATCAAGCAAGATAAAGATGGGATTTTCATATCCCAAAGTAAGTATGCCAAAAGTTTGATCAAGCGCTATGGACTTGAAGCTGGAAAGCCCATGAAAACACCAATGGGATCCTCTGAAAAACTGAGCAAAGACGATGTTGGAGTCAATGTTGATCCAACAATGTACAGAGGAATAATCGGTAGCTTGCTCTACTTGACTGCCAGCAGACCTGATATCATGTTCAGTGTTGGAGTTTGTGCTAGATACCAAGCTCAACCCAAGGAGTCACACTTGAAGGCTGTTAAAAGAATAATTCGATATGTTGCTGGCACAGTCGACTTTGGAATCAGATACTGCAAAGACACCAACACCAGTCTCATTGGATATAGTGATTCAAATTGGGCAGGTGATGTTGATGATAGGAAGAGCACAAGTGGTGGTTGTTTCTTTTTGGGAGAAATATTGTTTCTTGGTCAAGCAAGAAACAAAATTGCATCTCTTTGTCAACAGCTGAATCCGAATATGTTGCAGTTGCTAGTTGTTGTGCTCAGTTGGTATGGTTGAATCAAATGCTGAAGGACTATGGCATGACAAGCTCATCACTAACCCTGCTGTGTGATAATGCTAGTGCTATTGAAATTTCCAAGAACCCCATTCAACATTCACGCACTAAGCATATCGACATTCGACATCACTTTATCAGAGACTTGGTGGAAAAGGAGATCATAAACATCAAATACATATCCACTGAAAATCAAACAGCGGATATTTTCACCAAGCCTCTTGATTTCGAGAGATTTTCTGCCTTGAGAAAGTCTCTTGGAATGTGTTCTATTTAATTAGTTCATTTTGTTTACTGATGTTGAACTCGATGTGAGTTTTTTTTATCAAACATCAGTTGTTTACCTCGTTTGCATTTATTTATGTTAGTTATTTCTTTTAAGCATTATTCAAGGCTGACTTACTGAAATTATTGTGTTTCTGCATTTATTTAACAAAATCAGCTACTTGAAATTCTATGTCTGTGTTTGTGAATGAAATACCCGTAATTCTATAAGGTGAATTATAGTTGGGTTTGTTCACTGTTTGTCTGTGTTGTAGCTGATGTTGTGACCAAGATTACAGAAGAAACGATAATCGTCAGAAAATATATCTAGAATTATATTTTTGCTGTAATTTTGTCTTTTTATTCTTTTATATATAAAAAAAAGGGGAAACAGAAACTATTTTGGGACCCATAAAGATTCACTTTTTGAATTTGTGTGATAAATACACGTTTTGATATGGTATATCCCTATCCACTAATTCTGTTTTATTTAAATATTTTCCTTGATAAGGAAAATAGAAAAAGTGGGTGATGTGACAGGGGTCTATTCCGATTTTTGAGGGTGAAGAGATATATCAACCCATTTCTGAAATCATTCTTTATTACTCTCACTCTCTCTCTCTCTCGAAGCCTCTTCGTCTCCCACTATTTTTTTCTGCTTCTTCAAGTTCTTTTTCTTGAATATCAATGGCGGAACCCAAGGATATCTCTGCCATGTTTGAGATGATGAAACAAATGTTCGAGAAGACTATGGGCACTCCATCCTCTGCCTCTGGTCCTGCTGGAACATCAGCTATCACTCCCTCCGCCACATCAACTCCTACTCATTCAGCCGATGTTAAAGATGATGTTGATTCTGCTGACTCTGAACCTGTCTATCCTCAAGGTTCTCCTCATGATGTCTCCTCTGCATTCAGTAAGACGTTCTATTCTCAGCATGCTAAAACTCTTCATAAAACTGTCATTCTTCGCCTTACGCGAGTCGAAAAATAAATTGACATGCTTAGTTTTAAGAAGTATGGAATGGATGTTTTCTTGAAGGAGAGGGGTCTCTGGAAATCTGTCACTGCTTTATCTTCTTTTGAGCCTGATGTTATTGCTGAATTTTATGCAAATGTGTCTCATGAGATGGGTGATAAGTCTAAGAGCAAATTTGGGGAGGTTTATATGCGAGATAAAATCTATGTTTTTAACCCCATGATGATCAACAAATTTTTGGGTCTGGGTAATGATTCTGATGTTGTTAGCCTAGACTTAATTGATGATGTTGTTGGGACTGTTACTGGTGGGTTGGTGACTAAGTGGACTAATAAAATTTCCACTTCTAAGCTCACATTTTTCTACTCTGTTTTACACAAATTGATTGTGTGTAATTGGTTACCCACCACCAGCACTTCAGTCCTCACAGTTGATCAAGCCATCTTGCTCTTTAAACTTGGCACAAAAATTCCCTTCAATCTCGGAGAATACATTTTTGATTGCATGATGAAGTCGGCTGCAAAGACAAACACCGCCAGCATTTTACCATTTCCCTGTCTCATCTATGCCCTCCTAGTTGACCAAGGTGTGAAGCCAAATAAGAAGAAGATAGTTACTGAAACTGGAACTATCTCTATCACCAAGCCCAAAGGGAATGAAGATCATGTAATTGATCTCCCTTACACCTTCGGTCGAAGTTCAACAGCTGCATCAAGGGATGTTGGGCAGGATGTTGCTGCAGATTGTGCACTCTCTCCTCTCATTTCAGGAAGTGATATAGAGAGTGCTTCCTCGCACTTGACTAAAATTTCTGTGCAGGTCTTGAATTCATATGTCTCACAGATGGATTCATTAATTCATCAAAGCACAGTGCTCACCAATGCAATGGTTGAGCTTCGTCAAGCACTTCGGGGAATTCTTTCTACACAAAAAGGGGAAGTAGATGTTGCTGCTGCTGCTGGGATTGCTGGTGAAGTTGCTAGTGATGATGGTGCTGAAGGAGAGAAGACTGGAAAGTCCGTGGCCAAGGCAAAGTGCAAGAAGAAAATATGAATTTTCTTTATCAAAAACAATTTATTTTTTTGGGTATGTATTGTGCTGGACACAATTTTATTTTGGATGTGTTTACATCCTTGTTGGTTTGTGATGTTCTGGACACATGTTATTGTGGTTGTTGGGTATCCTCGTTGGATATCCTTGAATATTTTGGTTTTATTCATCAGCATTAGTTGATGATTTTGCTCTATATATTATGTTTGCATATTTTAATATGTGATGTTTTTATGTTGAGAATGCTTTCAACATTGATATTTTATTTTTTACATAACTTATAGTATGTGATGTTTTATGTTGAGAATGCTGATTCTGTACAGGGATAAATACCCACAAATGTTGTATAGTTCTGTATAGGGGATTATACACACTAACCTTGTATATTATTTTACAGATAATAACTTAAGGGGGAGCAGACCTTAAGGGGGAGTTTTTGAACTCTAATATTTTTGATCGTATTCCGCTGCGGCTCTAATCATGTATATATTGAGCTTTATGTTTTGTGCAGAAAGGATAAGCTTAAGGGGGAGATTGTTAAGTATGACGTGTTCCAGATGATGTTATCACTTCGCTGATAACATCGCGATCAATGTCGTATCTAATGTTGTCCGTCATTCTCATCACACCGAGTATAACACTCGGATCTCTAACCTTATCCTTTCCTAATATTTTGGATTAATTTATTTTAAATTAATCCTAATAAATTGTGATTTTTGTCACATATCATTTTTCACGATTTAAGGGATTTATTAGATATTTTATTTCGAATTAAAACGTGGATTATGCTTGATTTTGACTAGGTCAGAATCTGTTCCGAGTTTCAAGGGACGTGATGTTCCCCACTTCATCTTTGATACTAACCGTTGCAGAGAACGTGGGTAGCTGGAGTAACCGCCATTATTAAACGATGTTGAAGAACGTGTGCCATGCAGTGCAGAGGACGGTTATCTCGAGTCCAGTTCAGCAAGGGTAGTGGAAGGTGGTAGTTTTGCATCCAACTCATCAAGGATCGTGTAGAAACTACCTAGCCAAGATGGAGGAAGTATTTAAGGCATTTCCAAGCCTTAAAATCATTTATGCAACCAGGTTATCACCGTGGTTTGTGAGAAGCTCTGAATCTTGCATCTAGTGTCATCTCTGAAGTCCAAGACATCTTCCTCGACATCTGCCTAGCGTCCCAATCAGCTGGAGACCTTCATTCCAGTTGTGTGTGTAGGTTAGATAGTCAACTTAGAGAAGTCTAGGATTTAGAGTGATTGTTTGTAATCTATCTATGTGTTTAGATAGATTTTTTTTGAGTGATTATTCGAGTGAGTGAAGTTAGGATAGTCCTCTGTATATTTTATGCAGTGTTGTCAAGGGAGTGAACCGAGACAACATCAGCATTGTTTTTGTGTTTCACTTGTGATAGTGAATTTCGCCTTGAGGCAATCACACACCGTAAGGAGTGTGATTTAAAACTTGTTTTGTGCAAAGTTCTATTTACGTTTCCGCTGCATGTTGAAGGCAATGTGGTAACACTAGCTTCAACATTACATTTAACTTTGCAATTTACATCCGTAATTCACATTGTTTCAGGAAACAAATTGTAACATATATGTATGTATATATGTATGTATGTATGTATGTGTGTGTGTGTGTGTTGTTATTGGAGAATATTAACTAGAGTGATAAAGATGAAAACAGAATAAAGTGGTGGTTGAGTACTTTAGTTGATACATGGTGACTAATGTTATCGCAAAAAAGAAATGATGGATCACACCTTTAATAATATTCACCAATAACCAACCAATCATTAATTTACGACTTTCTATTTTACTCTTCTTTAAATCTCATGCATATATAAAAGTATAGGAAAATGACATGCTCATAACCATTTCAAAAATACATCAAGATTTTAAATTGAGAAGTACACAAACAACACTTTCAATTGGTTGATGTTATTTTTTTCTTTCATTCTTGCTTTTTTGTGTATTATTAATTATATTTCTTATTTATGTTTAGAGTTGCTTATATATATATATATATATATATATATATATATATATATTTGTCTTATTAAAATTTCAATTAAACTAGGAGTTTTTGTTTGAATTAAAATTTGTGTTCATGTATACATGGTTTGAATTTTAGAAGCATTAAAGAGATTTGATTTTGAATTGGGGTTTGGACTTAGAAATTTTAAATTATTAATGATAATTTAAATTAGAGATTTTAAACTTTAAAGAATATTTATTTATACATTTTTATAATTATATCGTAGCCCCAATTTTAAAATTCTGAATCCGCCATTGTTGTGCAACCATGTAAACAAAGATACCCCATAATCCATATTGGTTTGGACTTGGGTATTGAATTGAAGAAAGAAATACTGGACATGTTGTAACTGCAAATATCAATAAAAGTATATTTTAACTAAAACAATTACAAAGTCATATTATAATTGCAATTAAAATGATCCAAACAATACAAAAAAAACTGTGTTTTAGCGACGGATTTTTCATCGCACTACAAAAAAAAAATTCGATCTGGCGACGGGATTTCGGATCGCCGAAAATATACGACACCGTCACTACAGTCCCTAGCGATGGACTAGTAACTAAAAAAAATCCTATCACTAGATCGGTGTAGCTAATCTTCTGGCCACGGTGGCTCGCCCGTCGCTAAGGCTGGCGATGGATGGGGCGACGGTGGCCACCGTCACTAGCTCCGTAGCCTAGCTACGGACTTGGCGACTAATTTGGAGACGGGGTACACTATCAACTGCTAGCGATGGGGACGATCTGTCGCTAGTCTGAAATTCAGGCTACGGTCTTGGCGACTGATTTGGAGACGAGGTATACTATCGTCTGCTAGCAACGGCGATCCGCCACTAGTCCAAAATTTTAAATTATTATTCATTTATAATTGTAGAGGTCAAAAACTCTACAATTGATTGTTCATTCATCGAGTTCGGGCTCCGACGATCTACAAGACAAAAACACACATGAAGCCGAATGACCGTCGGAAAGTTGACGATCGAATGGACTCTAACGCTCAAGACAGAATCGAAACTAGTAAAAATGGTAACTTAAAATCAAACGAAAACAACAATAGAAATTAAGGAGCTGAATTCTATTCTCGTAGAATGTAATGAGTATGCCGAGCGATGGATCATATGAGGATTGTTCGTGACTGAGTGAAGATAGGTGTTGTACGAGTGATTGCTTATAATTTTATGATCTCATTTCTTTTTATCAAGAGAATGTATATATAGAGGGGGGTTTAACTAACTCTCTGATTTTTAAGGGATCATCTCTATCCCTTTTAAGGTTTTGACGGGGTCTTACTTATCTTCAACAGATATGTTGACTTGGTCTCCTTAGGAGTCCGCTCAAGCTCAGTTCCCTTTTTTAGGCCACTGGACCTCGGGTACTGAGGCATCGACCTCGAAGTGTCGACCTCTTCGATTCCAAAGACAAAATGGTCGTGGGCCTGGTCTTTAGGCCTATATAGAAATAGGGCCTCTACAGTTAGCTCCTCATTACTTGATTCTTGTATTTCAAGGATCGGGCAATGAATGTCGTTGTTCTCTTAGCGGTCATTTCGATTTAGCTCTACGTTTAGATGTTGAATTTTTATTAGTTTTAGGACGGTGCTTAGAGACTGATCTTGTGAGCTCCGGACCTGAAGGCAGGTCCTGGGGGAGCTTCTGAGGTCGTGAGAGCAGACCTCTTGGAGCTCCAGACCTGAAGGCAGGTCCTGGGGGAACTTTGGAGGTCGTGAGAGCAGACCTCGTGGAGCTCCAGATCTGTAGTACGGATCTTAGTTTTCCCGTTCTCTAGGCCAACCCTCACCGTTAGATCAAGACACGTGGGCTTAGATCACGCTGTCCCTCCTCCCCATATTTCAAATATCGAGAGAACAGTTCCCTCCTCGTCCTTTTTTCCAAAATATCAAAAGTTTTTTTCAATTTTAAACAAATTCCTTTCGATAAATCTTATCCACCTCACGAATCTTTAGAAGAATCTCATCCCATATTTTTCACCAACCGTCTCCGCTTTTCTCGTGCTCGGAACTGATCATGGACTCTGCTACGAAAATTATCAACTACTTACTTCACAATTCTCAGGTTACCCTCTCGTCTCTCTTTTTTTAATATTTGCACCATAGATATGTTGTCTTGGATTTCTTGTATAGTTTTCTGGAATGCTTGAGATGTTTCACGGGTGATTATTAGAACTATAGTGGATTTTTAAGTTTTTGGTTTTATTTAATTTCTGGGCTGTGTTTGGAGGGCTTTGCGGTTATTTAGGGTTTGTTAAATTTTCCGGGTTATGGTGTTGATTTTTCGGCAGGCTTTTTCGATGGATTTAGGGGATTCAGGAGGGAGACGGTTAGGATTCTGATAGTACTCTTGGTTTTAGACTGGTTTAGGGTTTGAACTGCTTGTCGTATTTCTGGGTTTTTTATTATAATGAGTGCGAGTGGGGATTCTAACGCTAAGGAAATGAGAAGTTACGGTGGCGAGGAGGTAGAACAAGGCTCTGGGTCGGAACAGTCAGGGAACTCTGACTCTTCCATGATCATCAAGGTTACGGGAAAGTTAAGGAAAAGGAGGCCATCGACTATTATTTCTCGTTCAGTGGGTCATGCGGTTGTTAGCAAGCGTGAAGCGGTGGCGGTAAGGGGAAAACTACCCACAGGCCGAAAGTTTCAAATTCAGGAAGTCAAGGCTATATGAGAGAGGTTTAAAGCCTCTGAGGTCGCTCTGAAGGTGAGCGATGAGCTCATAAAAAGGTTGACCTCGCCGCCGGTGTCAGGTGCTGGGGTTGAGGTCCAATCTCTTGGTGCTGCTGACCGAGCTCATTGACCTCCACCAGGCTTCACCGCTTTTTACACGTTGGTAGTGGAGAAGGGGGTCGGGCTCCCCATTCATCCCTTTTTTGTGAAGATCACCCACTTCTATGGCATAGCCCCTACCCAGATCACCCCAATAGGGTGGTTCCACATGCTGGGCATGTATTACTAATGTAAGGAGTTGGGCTTTCCCGAACCCAGTGTCGAAGAGTGGCATGCGGCCTATCGACTGGTGGCTAATGCTGGGCAGTCTGGCTTTTATTACTTCACAAAGTGGGTGGGGGATCGACCCCCTCTGATAACGACCCTGCCTTCTTCTCCTGGAGACTGAAAGCCATAATTTGTTTTTGTGCCAGCCCGGACTTCTGCTGACATGATCATACCTGCCGAGTTCTGTTACGCCCATGGGTTTCTGAGCTGAGCTCTTACGTTATTTTTTCCTGATTTAGACTTATGAATTTTCTTGTCTTGTGCAGGCTTTCCTCTGCACCGTGATCTTACCGGTGAAGAAGCTGCTCGTATTGAGGAAGCATTCCTCATCCCATATGAACTTTGAGAGTTCAAGAAGATCCGTGGAGATCGATTTTTGTTCGATAGAATGGTGAAGCTGAAGATCAAGCCTTCGGATGCCAAGATTAAGGCCTTGGCGGCTGCGAAAATGGAGGAATCCTCACTTTCAGGTATCAAGAGACCTCTAGAAGAGAGGTTTCTAACTCTGCCCCCTTCCAAAAAGTCAAAAGGTCATACTTCTGCTCTTACTATCATGCCACATCCGTCTGTGTCTCGTGAAGTGGTTGACGTGAAGACCATACGCACCTCTTGAAAGTCTTCTGTCGGCCCGAGCTCTCAAGGGGTCTCTCTTTGGCTCTTCATTATGGACGTTCAGAAGTCCATTGCTGGCCAAGGCATGCCCGAAGACTATGAGAAGGAAAGCCTTGAGCAGCAGGCTTACTTGTCCTTCGATCAGATGTCGCGAGTAACTTCCTTAGAGTTTTTATTTTTGTCATCTTTCTTTTATTTTTCTCCTGGACTTTTGATTACAGGTCTTCTATAGCCAATTTTTGCTGCGAGAGCGCTTCGCCAGCTATAAGGAGGGCCTAAAGAAGAGGATTACCGAGCTATCTGAAGAGCTCGAGAAGATCGCCAAGGAGAGGTGAGGCATGGTGGCTCAAGAATCTTCTCTGCAGATTAAGAGGGACACGGCATGAACGATGGTGGCGGGAGCCCAAGTGCAGCTAGAGAAGAGCCTTGACCATCAGACGAGGACCGAGCAGGAGCTTCTGGCGAAGCTGGTAGTCTCTGAGGTGAAGCTGAAGGAGCTTGAGGCGTCGCTCAAGGCTGGGGCAGTGACTGATGAAGCCTCTAACTTCGATAGATGGGTCGACTCTGCGCAGTTTAGACCTTACAAGGAGGCTTTCTACCAGGAGAGTCAAGCAGCGGTGGTCGAGGCCATAGAAGCGAAAATGCCAGACCTTGACTTACCCTTCCTTGAAGCAGAGAAAGAGGTTGAGGCTCAAGAGGAGGGCCGTGCTGATGGGGTCACTGTCGAGGTCGGGATGGAGGCTGAGGTCCGCAAGAAGGGCGTTGTGAGTGTTGAGGATGCTGCTAAGGCCGGGGATGAGGCCTCAACTTGATCTTCCATCAACTGTCTTTTTTTTTTCTGAACACTTTAAGCCTTTTCTATCAAACAATCTTATGCTTGTAAATATTTTTTGTTTTGCCTTACATGAAGGCAAATGTGATGGACAACTTGGCTTTCTTTTTGCCAATTTTAAGCTTGTAGTTTGATCTTACCATTTTGCATGTGCCCATGTTACATATTCTGCTTTATTTTGATGCCTTTGAAATGATGTAAGCTATAGGGGTTGGCACATATGTGTAGAATAGGGGTTAGATAAAACAAATGACGATCATCTCGAGAGTACCTTTTGAGATCATATCTGGGATTCGAGAATCACTATTGTGTTCTAAATTTATTGGCTTGAGTGTCGAGATCATCACGATTTGATTTTGGAGGTCGAGTTTATTCTCGACGTTGAGTTCGAGGCTCTCGAGGTCAGGGCCCTGTTGAACTCTGGGGGTCAGACCCCCTGTGCTTGGGGTTCTGTCAGTTACTCCGATGCTCAAGTTAGTAAATAAACACCTTAAATAACAAAAATTAGAAATTAAAAGAATGAATACGTTATTCCTTTGGTCGATATGATGATCTTGAGGTCGAAATTCCATCATTTTCTTGAGGTTCGGGACCCCTGTGCTTGAGATTCTGTTAGTTACTCCGACGTTCAAGTCAGTAAATAAATACTTTAAATAACAAATATTGAAGAATTAAAATAAAAAATATGTTAATCCTTTGGTCCAGACGATGATCTTGAGGTCGAAATTCCATCATTTTCTTGAGGGTTGGGACCCCTGTGCTTGGGGTTCTGTTAGTTACTCCGACGCTCAAGTCAGTAAACAAGACTTAAAAAGAAATCAAATTGAATAATAAAAATGAGATTGGGAGTTCTAGAAATGATGTTGTTTTAAATGTAGCACGTTCTAGCTGTTGGCTATGGGTCGACCTTCCTTAGTTCGGAGTTTGTAAGCTCTGTTTCCGATGACCTTCTTGATCTAGTATGGGCCTTCCCAATTTGGTGCTAATTTCCCGGCTCCACTCCTCTTCATATTTTGGAACACTTTTCTGAGTACCCAGTCTCCGACTTGGAATGTTCAAAGCCTTGTATTTTTATCGAAGTGTCAGCTTATCATTTGTTGGTATGCTGCTATTTTGATTGCTGCCTGATCTCGGAGCTCATTGATCAAGTGAAGATTTGCCTCGAGCTCCTTGTTGTTCGATTAATTGGACCATTCTGTTCGAGCTGTACCAATCTCTACTTCTGCAGGTAACACAGCTTCCGACCCATATGTTAGGGCAAATGAGGTTTCTCCTGTGCTCATCCTCTGTAAGACCATAGAATTCCTGGGAGGTGCTACACCCATTGATTTTTATATTCGGATAGCCTTTTCTTTAGGGTGTTTAGGATTGTCTTGTTTGTGGCCTCTGCTTGACCGTTTGCTGCGGGGTACCTCGGGGTGGAGAATGAGAGCTTGATGTTCCATTCTTTGCAGAAGTCTTGAAATCTCGTACTTATGAATTAGGACACGTTATCTGTCACGATCTCCCTGGGAACTCTGAACCTGCATAAAATATGTTTCCATAAAAAAATTTGTACCTCTGTGTCTCTGACCTGTGTGAAGGCTTCAGCCTCGACACACTTGGTAAAGTAGTCCGTTAACACCAAAATGTAGCACTTCTGGTTTTCACCTTTTGGTAGTGGCCCTACGATGTCCATCCCCCATTTCATGAATGGCCACGGGATGACTGCTGTGTGTAGGGGTTCTGGGGGCATGTGGTTTGTTTGTGCGAACCTCCGACATCGGTCACATATTTTGGCGTAGATCCTTGCATCCATTCTCATGGTCGGCCAGTAAAACCCAGACATTAGAGCTCGGTTGGCCAAGCTTCTGTATCTTGAGTGGTTTCTGTATTCGCCTTCGTGAAGCTCTCTTATGATGTATTTAGCCTGTACGGGGTTAACACATTTCAAGTAAGACCCTAAGAAATATTTTCTGTACAGGGATCCGGAGATCATGACAAATTTTGGTGCTTTAGCCTTGATCCATCTTGCCTCGATGGGGTCTTCAGGGAGCTCATTTTCTGCTATATATCTGATGAGTGGGGTCATCCAGTTTGTACTGTTCTTGATAAAATTGACATCAAACCAGATGAATTGGAGAATAATGTTATTATGTTTATTGTGTTATTTCTCAATGAATGGGAACGATCCTAATATACACAAAAAACAGATCCATTAATCAAGGGATCTACCTATTAATTACTAAAAACTGAGATATATTTACCAAAAATAAAATAATAAAGAAGAAGAGAAAATATTCTAATGCGTAGACTTCTATACTCCCCCTCAGGTTGGAAGATGAAGGTCATGAATCCCCAACTTGACAATCAGTTGACTCTTCTCTTGGCTGACTTTCTGATTTTGTTCAATAAGTTATTTGTTGATTTCAACAACCGCCAGCCACGTGTTGAACATCTCTTGATAAGTGTTTTCAAGATTTGTGTCACTGATTTCATCATCATCTGATTCCTGGTTAGTGACAAAAGGATTAGCATGAGATTCTTGCTCCTCTCTGGCTGTGAAAGCAATAGCTTTATCTTCTGTATCTGATCCACTGGAGCTTGTCTCTTCTTCACTTATTAAAGTATTATAGCTCTTATTTTTCTTTAGAGTGTTTGCACATTCTCTCTGAATGTGTCCAAAGCCTTCACATTCTCTGTATTTAATTCCTTTGCTTTGATCTTCATCTTGATCAGAATTGTTCTTGTTGGAAGACTTTTGAGAGAATTACTTCATATTGTTAATCTTGGAGAAAGGTTTATTTCCAACCCTTTTCAATATCTTACTGAAATTCTGGGTGATCAGAACCATAGAATTTACCAACTCTTCATCAGGAACATCCTTATGAACTTTTTCAGGAACTTTCTTTGAAGTTTCAGCTTTTAAGGCAATTCTTTTATTCTTCAAGATTCATCTCTAAGGTCTTGAGAGATCCCATCAGGTTGTCTAGCCTCATATTTATGATTTCCTTAGCTTCTTCTATGGCAACAACCTTGTAGGAAAATCTCTTTGGTGGAGACCTTAAAAACTTTTATTACTAGTTTCTCATCTGTCATTACTTCACCTACTGAAAAACTTTCAGTAGATATACTCCTTAAATAGACATTGAACTCCAATAGTTTCAGAATCTACCATTCTCAAATTTTCAAATTTACAGGCAATATTCTGAAGCCTTGATAGTTTAATAATGATGGCTCATTCAAAGATTGTCTCCAATATATCCCATGCAGCATTGAAAATCTCACACGTTGAGATCAGGCTGAATGACTTCATGTCGACAGTGAAAAATATGGCGTTGAGAGCTTTGGAGTTTACATTGAACCACCTTTTTTGTGGTTCACTCCAGTCTTTTTCTGGAATGGGAGTATACTTGTCATCCTTGGCAACTGTAAGTTGTATCCATCCTCCTGTAACACTCTTCCACGCTTGATCATCGATAGATCTAACAAAATAACGCATCATTGCCTTCCAATATAGATAGCTGTTGCCTTCTATAAGCAGTGGCTGGCTGTGGAACCTCCTTCTTTTATAGGGAAAATTCTATGTCGCATCACCTATATACTATAATAGACCTAATGTGACACTTTCATGTGTCACAATAAATCTATTATGACACATAGAAGTGTCACATTAGATCTATTATGGCACATGACACACTACGACCTCACATGTCATAGAATATTCCCTTTTATAGAGCTCATGGATTTAAAACCAAATACTTCACATAGAGATACACTTCCAGTAATCTTTTCATTTTGAACATAAAACGACCTGCTTTAGTGTCAATTAAAAGTACACACCTTGTGTGTTAGTATCTATCTACAAACGTTCTTAACAATTTTCAAGAACGTTGTAAGATAATGTTCATTATAATGTTAATGAACATTATAATAAACTTAATGTAAATTGTAGAAAGTAAAGCACACAATAGATTGGTAACCATATTCGATCAAAAGATCTACATCAGAGGGACTTGTCTGGTCCGTGAGAAACAATACACTACACCGATGTATCGTTTACAAGGGATCTTACATGTAGCTGACATCCGGTCACTCAAAACCCTTTCTACCCGAATACCCTCTTTCAATGGATTGAACTATGAGATCCCCCTCACAACCTAGATTTCAACATATCTAATTCCCACAGCTATTCTCTCTCGAGAACCAGTGTATGAAAAGTGTTTCAATACACGCAGACTAGAACACTAATCTCTAGCCTAACAATGACAACCAAAACTATGTGGCTCTTAAACAAAGTAGAGCTCTTGCAGAATGTATCTCTTTAGATCTTTAGGTATGTTTCCGTGTGTCTCTAATAGGTCTGTATCCCAGGCTATTTATAGATTACAACATAGCCTTAACAAGGGAACAAAAGTTCTAATCCTAATCTGAATCTCATAAGGAAAATTTTCCTTCATGAAACTAAAATCTAAGGACTTTCCATGTTAGATCTTCTTCCATCTTTAGAATTCTGCCTTGTCTTCAATCACGATCTCTCCAAGATGGATAAGGCATCTTCTAGAACAATCTTGAATCTCTTCTTTGTTGGCAACTTCAAACAGCTTCAACAATCTTGGAAGAAATAATCTGGACAGAGGATGTTCATGCAAACGTTCACGAACATTGCAATAAACATTATTCATCTCTGAACCTTCACATCAGGTAACATAATGGAATGTCTTGTATGTTCACAAACTGACTTCAAGCTATCACTCAAGCTAGCTGGCAGTACTCAACATGTTTAACAATCTCAGTTGTGGTACGATGCACAACTATCTTCATCTTCAGCTCAATCCAAACTCATTGCTTGAGCTGTCTTCAGGATATTCAGATCACGTTTATGTACATCTTTATGAACATTGCCCAGAACAACAAACTTGTACTTGGGAAAACCAAATACTTAGTGATAATTCTAGGCCATACAGATTAATGACAATCAATCACTACAGCAAGTGCAAAGTAGATCACTTGATAAATAAGCTTAGTGCACAACATGTCACTAACAATCTCCTTCTTGCTGTGTATCTTCGTTTAGTTCCAAACACAACACAAACAACATGAATTTTATTTTTCCTAAAAAAAATTATAAAAAATAATATGATTTTTTTATATCTATATGTTTTTTAAGAAAAAAAATTAAAAATCATATCTTCTCATGAGACAAGCGGTGCCCACCACACTAACACATGCCTTCATGGCGTCATTTGCAAACAAGTTAAGATTATATGATAGAACAAGAGAAGTTGGTTGTCATATCATATCATTTTTTAATTTATATATATTAGTAGGATTTTTTAACATGAAGAAACCCAAATAATAATCTGTAAATGCATAAAACTACCAATTTCTCTATCACATGTGGACATCTTATACATTTCTTACATCAATTTTACACAAATGTACTTGAAATACACAAATAAACATGTTGATGTACTACAAAAGTGATATTTTTGTCATCTTGCATTAACGTCCGCATGACTAAAGTAAGAGAAGTCAGTATGACTAAAAAATCACGAGAAAGAGAAACAATTTGAAGTCCGATCGGGATTCTCAAATAAAACTACCGTGAACTAAAATATTATGATCGGGATTCGATCATGATTCAATCAGAACTCTGATCAGGACTCGATCGAAACTCAAATATTCTATCTATTAATAATAGTAAAAAGATACTAATCTAAATGCGATCGGGTCCCAATCGAGATACGATCGGGATACAATCGAGAATCCCTTATCAAGATTTGAACTGTGTATTAGGGTTTGCATTTTGTGTCTATAAATATGGAAAAAAGATGTAGGCTTCTATACTACATTACTAGCGCACACCATAAAAAAAAAAGAAATGGCTTTGATCGGGATTCGACCAATTTTAAATCAGGATTTTCAGCCTTCGATTAGGATTCGAGTTGGGATTAGATGAAAAATTATAAATATGCTAGTCATTCATGCATACCAAAAAAAATTATTGCAATACATTTAACGGGGAGAAAATATTACAAATTTATGTACTAATCTCTTTGTTGTATTGTTGCTAACTTGTTGACGCCATTAGACAATACTTTAAGCAGACTTTTCAGAGATTCAACGATGGTTCACAATTTTAGGGTTTAGAGGGATTCACGATTGCGGACTCTTCATCCCGTCTTATTTAATGATGGTTCACAATTTTTAGGGTTTAGAGGGATTGACGATTGCGGACTCTCGTTGGGATGTAATGAATCACAAAAATCCAAATTTCTTTAATAGGGATAGATTCACTTTTATGTATTATTTGTCTTTATAAATGCCTCTATTGTGTATCTTGTTAATCTTACTTAAGTTATTTATTTATCTTGTATCTTTCAGGAATTGCTATCAAAATGAATGATCCAACTTCATCTAGAGGGATTCGATTTGAAGGTATGAATGGAATTCGGTTTGTCTGTTTGTTTTAAATCAAAGGAAAAAATCTCACTTTTTTTTTATTTCAGCTCGCAATTATCACTTTAACGTACAATGTCACTCTAATGAATATCATAGGTGAATGGTAAAGTCATGATCTCCATATATAGTGGTTTGAAATTAGTAATACTTTTACTAATTATGGTTATTATCTTTGTAGTATTTGTCAATGAACGTCATTGTGTTTCTTGGAATGACGTTGAAAAAGATTAAAATTTGAACTTGAAAGGGCTTTCAAGAATAAGAAGTTGATTACGAATATTGTCAAATTCACACAAAGAAAAATGAGACGAAAGTCATGATTCAACTCACTAAAAGTTGGAGTAATATTGTTGAGTTTCTTCAAATTAAGCGCGGTGATGTTCTCTCATTCCGAGAATACGGTGGTATTACGCGTAGTGAAGATCGATGTCTTCATTGTTCATGTCACTGAAATGGTTAATCTTGATGATTAAAAATCATAGCCTTGTTTAGTAAGACTATATCTACTCAGTTAATTTTTGATATTATGCATTGGATTGAACAATGTATTAAATAATCTTTTGCAATCTTGACTTCTCATTTTGATATATTTATTTGATGATCTTTCGCACTATAATTTTCAATACATTCTGACTGTTTGTTACGATCAAGTATCCAGTCGGGATTCAGATTGGGTTTCACGATACGTGATCAAAATTTCAGTTGAGATTCACGATAAGTGATCACCCTCAAATTCAGGAGTCTTAATCACTATGATCATATGATGTTCGGAATCCCCGATGGTAATCCCGATGGTAATCCCGATGAGAATCCCGAATGGAATTCCGCTAAGGATTCCTATCAGGATTACTCCATCGGAATTCCGATCGGATTACCCCATCGAGATTACTATTGGGATTCCTTTCGTCATATGATCATAGTGATCAAGACTCAAATTTGAGGGTGATCATCGGGATTCCGATCATCATAAGATCGAGAGTCACATTAAAACAAGATTACAAATATTAAAAAGTCAACACATATGATTCCAATCGCAATCCCGACTGGAATCTCGACTGTATTTCTTTTATTTTGCACATGTAGAGTTAGTGGGGATATTACTTTTGATATTAAATGCTTGTAATTCTCTTCAAAATGACAGATCGTGTGCAAAAAGCTTTCCAATATTCTTACAAAAAGTTTTCACATATGGGGTCTATGTCTTTTTGTATTGAAAAATGAAAAAATAATGTTATTTAAATAAAAATAAATATTTATTGAATGATTTCCCTTATGCTGGGTAAATGAGATTTTTACTATAGCAAAGTTAGTATTTTAATTTCCAACCCTATCATAATAGTAGTAGTAGCAAGTAATTCCACATGACCTTGCTATAGAAAAATCAAAATAAATAGAAAACCAAAAATGTTGTATATTTGGCAAAAGACAAATTAAGAGTATGGCGGCGTCAGAGTATATAAGTTGCAGCCTTTTTTACCAGCAGCTTTCTGTCCTAGCTGCTTGCTTGAATTGTAATATCAAAATATCAAATTCTATTAATAATTACTAAAAATATTTTTGATTTTTAGTTGTGAAATAATTAATTTCAATAGATAGTTATTGTCTAAAATTTAATTAAAAAAATATGAAATTTAAAGAAACTAAATCACGACCTAAATGTAGATTTTGCTAAATTACTCTTGATTATAAACTTAATCTATTTAGAGCGTGTTTGTTTCAATACTAAAATATAATTTTGAACTATTAATTTTATATGGCGTTCGTTTTAAAAACTTGAAAATATTATTTTCTAAAACAAACCTATAGTTTTCAGGTATAATAATATATTTCTAATAAAACTATATTTCACTTATACCAAATACTCTTTCTTAATTGCATGAATATTTCTTCTAATAATTAATTTCATACACCATTCGATATATTTACAGTAAAATTTCACAAATTTGCATAAAAATGATCGCATTGCTAAATTTTGTTTGCATGGAAAATATCAGGATGTTGATTAATTATCTTACGTACAAAAATGAATTTTGTGGTGCATTTAATTTTCTTTTTTTTTTCCTTTTGGATTGAAAAATTAAGGAGTGGTGAGTTTCCACCCTAAATAATGGTACATTTACTTAGTTGAAAGAAATATATTATATATCTCACGAAAATTGTAATGGATAATAAATTAAAAATGCTCTTTTTTTTTCTAGAAAAAAAGTTCTTTCTTCAATAACTTTATTTATATATTTATATTCTATATAAGACCCCCCCCCCCCCCAAAAAAAAGTCTGTAATATTATTATATATGTATATAAATTATTTAGTAAGTTCAATTATGCGCCGTCAAATTCAGTTAGTGAGGTATGGTTGATTGGGCGAGAGCCCAAATTGAAAATAAATAGATTGAGTCTTCATTTATCACTTATGAGAATTAATTAAATAAGAAAATAGTTTCTTTTATCTTATTTACAGTTAATGATTTTTTTACATAGCCCGTTACTAATGTTTATTGAGAAATAAATTATTGAAAATTTTGATGTTGAATGTCATTGATGAGTTTGATGGTATGAAGAAGTTACAGGAACAATTTAAAATGCATAAATTAAACATAATAAGATTCGTGAACATTATTTTTATATTGCTTTAATTAGTTATTTAATATTTTTAGATGGCAAAACACATTCTTAGGTCCTTGTACTTCTATATTTTGTTTCGAAAGGTCCCTATACAAGTTTTTTGTTTTAATAGGTCCTTCTACTTACAAAATCCATTTTCTCAGTCCCTGTACATTTTAATTTTATTTCGAGAGGTCTCTCTACAATTTTTATATTTTAATAGATCCTTATACTTCTATATTTCTTATTATCATGTCCTTTAAGCCACTAAAAAAAAAGAAAAAAAAATCAATAGAGAACTGATGATTTTTTTTTTTGTTGATTAACCTAATCCAATTATAACAAACTACTAATAAAACTCTGATCAATAATTAAAAAAATTGAAAATCTAATTAAAAGATGAAAACTAAATATAATTGGTTGTCGTCCAGTTTTTGAATTTAATTCAAGGGTTTTAGTATTTTTTTTTCCTATTATATGAAATTAAGCTTGATTAGTGATACATTAGTTAGCGAATTATTTTTCTAATTGAAAACTATTACTTTCTCTCTTGAATATAGAAATAGAAAATTAAAATTAAAGTGTTTATGAAATCTGGATCGACATAAATGGGCAAAGATACACCAATTTTTTCATAGTTTAAATATATTATTGCACAAATAAATATATAAATAAATAATATAAAAAATATTTAATAACTTAAGTGTTAATTATTTAAATAATGGAAAAGTGTAGACTACATTACTTTTATTAAATAATTAAGGACTTGATGATATCAAATATACAAAGTAAAAGGACTTACTAAAATGAAAAATTGTACAAGGATCTATAGAAACAAAATATCAAAATACAAGGACCTAAAAGAGTGTATTGACAAAGTAGAAGGACCTAGTAAAACATAAAAATTATACAAGGACCTACTGAAACAAAACACATAAGTATAAGGACCTAATAATGTGTTTTGCCTTTTTAGATTTATTGGTTATTTTATGGTAAACATGTTATATAAGATAATAACGTGTTCCCTTTCATTTTGAAAAGTTGATTCTACTATAACAACACTCCACTATGTATCTTAGACTTTGATAATTGATCAATCTTGTTATAAGGAAATTTATCTTCATATATGATTGTCGTTTGTTAAACATTATTAAGTAAAGCATGCATATATTGTGGGATAAAAATATAATTGATAATATATATATATATATATATATATATATATATATATATATATAAGTTGTTGCTTTTCAGGAAAAAAAACATTGCTTATAAAGAAATCTTTCAAAACTTGTTAATAAAAAAATAGTGGTTGTGTGGAGCAAAATAAAATACTCCCACATGCATATCCTATGAATGCAACACTAATTAAACATAAAAATAAAGGATGGATCTTTTGTATATGAGAAGAACACAATACTTTATATCAGATAGAAAAAGTACTACGTATAACACCATAAAATATAATTAAAAAGGGGCATAACATATTTGTAATTATTACTACATTTTTTAATTAAAAAGAATATCACCTCTAGTACTAAAACGTATCGCCTTAAACAATAAAAAATACTGTAAATTCCCGTAAATTCCCATCAGACGGTTCAATCGTATTTAACAAAGTCTTGCATGCGAAAAAATAAAATGGATAGTTTATGCCCATGCATGGCACCTTCTTTGAAATTTGTTCAAATTAATTGCTCAATGAATCACGAATCCGATGAAAAAAATACAAAAGTAATCTTTAACCAATAACAGCCAATATATAGAAGGTAAAATATCCAACCAAAATAAAACAAACATACACACAAAATGGCGAAAAAATGGACAATAATTTCATTTAATGTCAAAATTTCAAAAATGATCACCAGAATCCCCCAAAAAACGGTGACATTTTTTTTGGTTTTATATGAAATTATTTGGCGTTATCGTAAAATTCCTTAATTTCCTCATAATCCCAATGTTTTTTGTTGCATGAAAACTCTCACTGTCTGCAGCCTGCAAAAGGGATTCACTTTTTCCCCTCTGTTTCTGGTAATCATCTTCTCTCATTTCTCTTCACACATTCAGCCATGCATGCAATATTGCTAAGACATTTCACCAAACACGTCCAAGACTATCTCTCTCTCTCTCACATCTCTCTCTCTCTCTCTATCTAAGAAGCAAGAGTTTTGCCATTTTTAACATAGATTCACTGCCGTATAAAATGGGTTTGACCCGTAAATTATATTCTGACCATCAGATTCTTGCCTAATTCATGATCTGACCATTTCCATTTCCAGCTTAAACATTTGCCTGAAAATCTGATGCTGCAAAAAGATAACATCAAAAATAGTTACTAAAAAGAATCAGCAAAAAGTGCTGCTTCAGACAGAATGTGCGGCCCTTTCTATGTTTTTTTATCTGTGTGAGAGAAAGCTGCTTCAGACTATATATATCCATTTATTTTTTTTTATTTTTTTTTATGATTAATTTATGTAAGTTTAGATTATGACAAAATTTTCATGATCTTTTGGATAGTGTTACAAGTCAAAGAAATGTACGGACAAATACACTCAGCTTCCTCAAATCATCTAACAAAAGAAGGGATAATTGCTCATGCATAACTATAACTGTGATCTCGAGTTTAATTTATCATTTCATTTTGTTGGAAATTTTAGTTCAAAGTTTGAAATGTGTATTATTGTTGGGACATGGTGTATAGTCTGTCGTATATTAAATTCGTTGATGAAGTTCTATTTGTTGAGATTGAAATCAAATTTTATATTTGGAAATTACGGTTCGAGTCATTAATTTGATGTATTTATTTTCTCAAAATCGATTTGAGATGAATGGGAAATTAATGCATGGATTTGAAGTAGTATATGAAGTGATGCTTATGAGTGAAAGGGTATGACAGTTTTCAAATGGGTGCAATCATAACCTTTGGATTATTTATTTGGTGAAAAAACACATCTAATGGTCTACTCCTAGATAAAATGGTGTCACATTTCATCAATGGTCACCGTAACCTTTCTATTATATAAAGGCCCTATGTGTTCATATTTCAAAATCATCTCATTTACAATTTAATACATATATTCTAATATTGTAGTTTTTTTCTTCTTGTCTTACTCGGTCCTAAGTATATATCGAAGAAATCATCTAAATCTCGACTTGTGATACATACAACAACGCGAGTTCAATGTAGTTGTTGTATCTTGGGGGCGTTTGTGGTAGACTGTGTGTACAATTGCGGGGTAATTTTCATCTTACACGGAAAGAGTCTAACTCTTGCCTGGACTATCGTTATTTTATCATTTCCGATTATATTGTAACAACACATTTTATGCATTAAAAAAATGATATCATAAGAACATTTCCAATTTGAAGAAATATTGTATTTGATGTTTTAAATGATGCGAAGAAGAACCGACCTTCAAAAAATTTATATATAGATTAGTGGAATTTTGAAATTTCTTACAAGTGGAGGGGAGTATGAAAGTTAGTAGAAGAGCAAGGGCTTCGATTGAAGACAACGAGAAACTAATTTCAAATTTAAATGAAATCATCTCCTACACTTTGTCCAGCACTTGATGCTACACAATTACATTTATTAATTATTTTTTTATTTTTTTATTTATTGTGCTTTAGTTTAATTTTACACTTATTAATTAGAATTCATCATACGCAATTAGGGTATATAATTATTTTTTTACGAAATAATCAATTATTAATTAGAAAATAAAATTTAATATTAGAATAATAATTATATGCCCTAATTGAGTAATAAGTGTAAAATTAAAATAAAGTATAATAAATTAAAATTAAATTAAAAAATATAATTTAATTATGTAGCACTTAAATGTAGTAGATGATTTCATCCGTTTTAAATTGAGTCGAGTCAGAGCTGAAGAAAGGAAAATACACGAAAATAGAATGTTTTCAAAATTGCTAATTGCAATTTGCAACGGAAGAGAAGACATGTCTCTGAATTATATCTGTTTGACATGGATAAGATCAGAGTAGATTTTCCCATTCAAAGTCAACGGTATTTTGGTCGACTCGATGTATAAAGAGTTGGTATTCCATGCGGCACTACTGTAAATAGTGCTATTTCAGACGGCGCGTGGTGCCATGCGCAGCGCGTGGGGCCCAGACGTCCGTCTATTTTTTTTTTTTGGTAGTTTTTTTTAATTTTTTTTTTCATTTTTTTAATCTAATTTCACCCCAAAAAAATCCTAAAAAATACAAATAAACTCCTAAAAACACCCCAAAAAAATCCTAAAAAAACAAAATAAACCCCTGAAAACACCCGCCAAAAAACTCTAAAAAAATAAAATAAACCCCTAAAAAAACCCCCCCCCAAAAAACCCTAAAAAACACAAAATAAACCCCTAAAAACATCCCCCAAAAATCCTAAAAAACACAAAATAAACCCCTAAAAAAACGCCTCAAAAAACTCTAAAAAAGACCAAAAATACCCTAAAAAAACTTGGTCAAAGGGCGGGTTTGACTGCGTTGACCGGGTCAAAGGGCGGGTTTGACCGTGTTGACCGGGTCAAAGCGCGGGTTGACCCGACCCGTCTTAAATAACACTATTTACAACAGGTGCATGGAAGTGTTTGCCATGTATAAAATTACCCGCTTCTTAAAAAAAAACAAAAAAAACAATAACAAAAACAAAAACTCTTACCTAATCTTAAGAAAAACATTAATATACGTGTTATACTTAGTTTGACCTAATTTAGTGTATTTATCCCCAAAAAAAAAAACCTTAAATGTACCCAATTTTTAAATTTAACTTTAAAAAAAACTATTTGAAAGCAATTTGATTGGTGAATTGATGGATTCTTAATTTCTTATACGTGTTGTATTGTACTTAGTTTGACTTAATTTCCAAAAAGAAAAAAGAGTACTCAATTTTTGTATTTATAGCACTTTGAAATTTATATTCACATTTTTTATGTTTGAAATTAAACTTTGAAATTTATATTCACATTTTTTATGTTTGAAATTAATCAAAGACGCTTCTCACGATGAATTTATCATATTCATTATGCTGAAAATTATATTTCGACGAAAATCTCAATCATAATCGGGAATCACAATCACGAGTTCCTATTGAAATCTCGATCGGGAATTTCGATCAAGTTTCTGACACGATCTAAAAAAGTTACTACACATGTCAAAAAATGCTAAAAAATGATCAAAATCATATGGATTATTGAGAGTATCACTGGAAAGTAAGTATTTTTATTTATTAATTTGTTTCATATTATTGAATTATTATTTGGTACAATTTTTGTAGTTCTTATTTTTGTAAAATTCTCTTTAGCTACGGTGTTTCTAATATTAAAAAAATATTGTTATTTAAAACGTTAATGTCATATTATTTATTTTTGAGCAGCACTTACGTGCAAAAGGTCCTATGTGCTGCAATATCAGACAGGTGTAAGGCCCGTGTGCGGGCCACGCGGCCCGTGTAAGCCATGCGTCTTGTCATTTTTATTTTATTTTTCTAGATAACTTTTACCAAAATATTTTCAATTTTCTTTTTGATTTTCTATTTTTTTATGTTCTTCCTCAAAAATTATATACCTTAACATAAAGTTAATAAAGCGTAAAATTATAATGAATTGATTTAATATGTTTTAAAAATAAATATATAAATATACCTTAAGATGGAAATTAGTAAACCCTAAAGTTAAAATAATTAATTAATTTTTTTGAAATCTGGTGACTCGCCCTATGCATTTGTCCGATGCTAACGCGTGGACCCATGCGTTGCGCCAGACAGTTAATTTAATTTTTTTTTAAACAAATATAAACGGTAATATATACCCTAAAATGAAACTAGTGAACCCTAAAATAAATGTAAATTAATTTATTTATTTTTAATACGGCGACTCGCGCAATGCACTGACCACCCAACGCTGACGCATGAACTCGTGCATTGCGCTCGACAACTACTTTTTTAAACTTAAATATAATTCCTAATTGAGATTAACAAATATTTAAATGTAAACCCTAAAAAAAATAAAATAAACACCCCCTCCCCCCCAATATATATATATATATATATATATATATATATACGAGAACAGCCCGAGGATCCCAGGGGGACTGGAGGACACCGGAAGAGGACAAGACAATGGGAGAAATGGGGAAGGAGAAGGTGACAGCAGGAAAGTATCAAGAACAGAAGTGAGTGAAACAAATAAAAATACAAAGAAATTAAATAAATAAGAACATGAAATAAAACTTACAGAAAAGAAATAAAAGAAATAAAAGAGTTAGTTGATCGAGACCACAGAGTGGATCCACAGATCATGAAAGTTAGTTACAGAAATTTAAATAACAGAAACGAAAAGTACAGAAATGAAAAGAGTCAGCTGATTGTGTGACCTCAAAGAGAGTCCACGAATCATAAGTTAGTTTATTGGAATGTAAAGAACGAGATTGTGAGACCTCAAATGGAGTCCACAAATCATAAATTAAATTACTGGAAAATAAAGAACATGAATTAAATAACAAGATTGTGAGACCTCAATTAGAGTCCACAAATCATAAATAAATTACAAGAATTTAAATATGATTGTTGTAGGCGGCAGAGCACGCCATATGCATATGATGATGATGAATGATTTAGGCGGCAGAGCCGACCGAATGCAGTTTGATGATGATGATGATAATAAATTCAAATGAAATAATATTTACATATATTTCATAAGAAAGTTTTGAAAATAATACCTTAATATACAAATCTTCAAATCGTAAGATTCGAAGTGATGATGATGATACAAGCTTGATCTACAAGCTCATATGGGTTTGAGGGGTTTGAAGGGTTTGAACCAAGGTGAGAGGATGTCTATGTGGGCTTTTTGCAATCTTTCTACGAAGATCTACCTCACTACATACGCTCAACACTCAAGGTATGTGAAGGCCGAAGCCTTTGAAGAACTAAGAACTTCAATGTGAATGTGTGTGTTCTTACAAGTGTTTGGAGAGAAATGAAGAGAGGTTTGAGAGGTGAAGTGTTTCTAAGAGATTGTGTGTGATATTCTATGTTCTAAGATGTGTGTGATTCTATGTTCTAAGATGTGTGTGATGGATGTCCCCTTTTATAGACGTCTGGAGGGTCTTGTTTGCAATTTCTGAACTTTCAGGGACATCCTTTTAATTCTTGAAAGTTGGTGAGTGGTGTCATGTCTGCTTTCTTTCCTTTTGTCTTGGAGTGGGCTTCCTTGATTCCCGGGTACCTGCTTTTATCTTTTTCTTTTTTCTCTTTTTTTTTTTTTTTTACAGATATGTACAAGATTACATATTACAGATCACTAGCAAACTATCCTTGCTAGGAAACTAAACCGAGTAAAAATATGTACAAACAATATTAATTATTACATCACGGCTCCATCATATTTTCAAGATTATGAAGTTCAACTTCATCCAGTTGATCATACCAAGACGAGCCATCATCTTCTCCAATGACATCCATGTGCATAAGACTTTCATATTCCATTTCTGTCCATTCGCTCATGTAGAGATTAAACTCTGGGTTTTGAATTTGTTGGAAAAGTTCTCCATACTCATATTCTGGATGATTTTTTATGAATATTGAGAAATTATTTTCATTCTTGTAGAAATACCAGTCTTCAGAGAGATTGTTTGCCTGCCATTTGGTGTTAGCAATAGTCCAGGCTCTGGTTATTGACAAATATGTGGATGGATCTTTTGGCACTATTTTGTTTATCATGTTTTTTCTTTCTTCCTCATTGAGTACTGCTATCATGAAGTCAGTGCTTTCTGTGTTGCATTGTACTAAATGTATGGAGTGTTGATACTCTTGATATAGGCTTTCTTCATGTTTAATCCATTCTGGAGAAATGGATTTGATATTTATTCGGACTGAGCTTTTATCTTCAAGGAGATAAAGACAAACCTTTTTGAGTGGTTTTGGCATTAATGCTAAATCTGCTCCATCTTGAATGTCGAACTCAGCAAGTAATCCCCATTCTAAATTAATGCGGTCTTCTTCTGTGAATTGTTTGAGGATTGTTTTTCTGACAAGTTTGATATGGGCTTCATGATCTCCTGGGATAACAAAGTAAGGTCCAGGTTTTTCAAGATAATGAAGTATTCTTCTTTTGAGTTCTCTTATCTGTTTGGGTTCCAAATAGAGTTTCTCGAACAAGTGTCTGGGAAGAATTTCTCTAGCTTCTTCGATGATTTCTTGTTGATATTTTTTGACAAAAGGTGCAGTTTTTAAAAGTGATTTTTGAATGTCTTTTGTACCCTTTTCCTTCATCTCTTGAAGTTGAACTTCAAGTTCTTTGATTTTTTCATTTGCTTTCGAAAACTCTTTCGAAATGAATTGAAGATTTTTCACAAGATGTCCTTTATTTTGAAAGTTGAAAGCTTGCAAGGAATCATCGAGTATCATTTTTTGATTGGTAAAATTTTTCTCTTTTGTTTGAAAATTATTTTTGTCTTGAGAATATTCTAAAGGAGATATATCCTCATTGTTTGAAATTTGTCTTCCTCTTTCTACGGGAGGATTAGACCGTAAATTCCTATTAACAGAATCAGTAAAGGAGGTCATTTGAGGGAGTAATTTTGAGGGAGATTTTTGAGAGAATGTTTTTCTAGGGAAAGGGATTTTCCCTTTTCTTTTGCTCTCCTTTTGATATCTTGTTTTTTCTTCGATCCTGTTCACACAAATGTTAGAATGTTCTTTTGAATTATATTGATAGATTATTTTGTCAGGAGAACACGATTTTTGAGAAAGACTATTAATAGAACATGCTTTCACAAGATTTAAATCCTCTATTCGAGGTTTTTGGAGAAAATCAAATTTAAGAGTTTTTTGTTTGATTTTTGAAGAAATACCAATTTCATCCACAGTGTAGGGTGTAATGAGATTTATGAAAGGAGTTCCAAGAATGACAGTATGATGAATATTCTCAACCAGAACAAGTGCAGTTTTTAAGGAAATCCCATTGTTAATAACTAAAATATCAGTTTTAGAATTAACTCTGAGTTTGGTATTATTTGCAGCGGTTAACCTTTCATGAGTATCTTTTTGATATTTTTTGGGAACAATACCTGTCGTTATACAGTTTAGATCCGCACCTGTATCAAACAAAGCTGCAACATCAATTTTGTGATCTTTAGAGAACTGAACTGTGATTTTGATAATGTATTTCCTTGAAGTTATTTCTCGTAAGATGAAAAGGAATTTATTTGAATGAATATTTTGAATGTTTTGGATTTCTTCACTTTCACTATCTTCCTCTTCCCCTTCTGAATGTTTCGAAAGATTTTGAACAATTTCATTAAGTATATTGGAGTTTTGAATTTCTTTTTGTTGTAATTCTTTTAATTCAACTTTGACCTGTTTGATTTCTTTTTGGAGATCTTCAAAAGTTAGAGCTCTGTTTTGAATTTTCTTTTGTTTTCCAAGAATGCTAGTTAAATCATAAGTGTTTTTAGTGGGTTTTGGCAAAAGAGTGTCTTCTTTTGAATTGGCTGATTTGAGAATTTTATCCATATATTGTGTTTTAATTTCAGCATCAGTGACATACCTTAAGACATCCAGAAGATCCTTTTGATCTTTATTCAGAACATTTAATTGGCTTTCAGAACAAAAAGGATTTTCAAAATCATCAGAAGAAATAATATCATCATTTGGCAAAGACATCTCATTTTCTTTTTTGGGAGAATTTTGGGAATCATTTTCAGAAGAATCATTTAATAAGGCAAAAATTTGGCCCATGGTTTCTTGATCAATGGAAGATAATGCTTGGATCTTACCTTTGAATTTGCAGTATGGCCTTTTTGGTGACATCTGTAACACTCGATATCTTTAAGGGGTTTCCTGTAAAGAGGTTTTCTTCTTTCTGGTTTTTTGTAATACTCTTCATTTGATTTTGAGGGTTTTTTGGAGGGGTTCCTATGAGGCCTTTTTTCATTGGGACTTTTGCAACTTCCAGGACAATCGGATAATTTTTTCAAGTTCATGTCGAACTGTTGACAAAAATCTCCTAACTCTGTTTTTGTTTGTTTGAGCTCTTTTTTGAGATGTTTTTGAAGTTTTAAATCTTGACAAATTTTCATTCCTTCCTGTTGTGTTAGACTAAACAATTGTCCATAAGTATAATCATCATAAGAAATGATTTATTTACCTGATACTTCTCTTATTTTGTTTCTGACTTTTTCACCGAGAAGGGTAGGTAATCCTGCAAGAAATTTTTCTTTCCAGAAAGGTTGATTTGAATCTTCTCTAAGCATAATTCTGGTCATGAATGTATTTTTGTACCAAGAAAACTGACTAAGCTTTTTGCATTTAAGATTTGAAAGTAATTCAGCATTCTTGTTTTTCAAATGAGTTGGGTCACCTATGAAATGTAATGAAATGGTGAGAATTAAGGTAGCAACAGCATCTTCTAAAGGATTTCCCTCATCATCTAAAATGATTGTACCATCTTCATCTGTTTTGTAAGAATTTAAAATAAGCTCTCTCTCTCTTTTATTAAGATGGTAATCCCACCAACCTTTCAATTGCCCTGAGAACCCAGCTATAAGAAGCTCAGCAATGGTTTTATCATGTGTTCCTACTTGGGTTTTGTAAGCATTGGCAGCCATGGTCATTTGTTGGAGGATATTTAGAATATTGTATTCAGTCAACCCGTCAATGTTCCATTCATAAATGGATGAAGCATTATAACGAGATTGGGAAATGGGTTTTGAAATTCCTAAATCTGGAGCAGGAATAATTTGGACAGGAGTTTGATAATTTGGAAACCACTCAATCTTGTTGATTTTGGGCTTAGGACTTTCAGGACATTCAGAGGAATCAGAATTAACCTTAAGCATATTGACCCTAAGTTTTGAATCATAACTATCTGGAGCAATTTGATCAAGATAAGGAATTTTTGAAGAAAGTTTATTAAATTCTTTTTGAAGAATATTAGCAAACTCGGATTTGTTTTCATGTAAATTTTTGACACTTTTCTTGGATATTTGAAATGGTTTAAAGATGGGTTTTGTGAACTTATTTTCAGGAGATTCCTCTATTCTTGTATTTTTCTCAATTCTATCAAGTTGTTTTGCAATAGTGTTCAGGTTTGCATTAGTGAAATTATTTTGAGTGATGATGTTAGTAACATTTCTTTTGTCACTATCTCCAGATTTTTTAAAAGGGATTGCTTCTACAGGACCTTCAGGAGTTGTGAGTTTTATACCTTGAAGAGGAGGATGGTTTGAAACGATGATTGTTTGATCAAAAAGAGTTTCCCATTCGGTTTTTTCCCAATTTGGTTTTTTGTTTCTTGTTGTAATTGGAGAAATATATTTGAAAGGAAAATGTATGGAATTTTGAGCAGCATAAATGATAAACCAATCAAAGAAGAAAATATTAATTTTGTATTCATCTACAAAATCATAAAACTCTTTTTTAATTTGCTTTTTCTCTAACTTCAGAAAATTTTTTGAAAACCATTCTCTTTTTTCTTTCTTGTAACCTGAGCAGAAATCTGCATTTAGATATTCTACATCAGCTACAAATTCTCTTGTGATGACATTTAATTCATTTAGAGCAGAGAAAGTTGGACTTGTGGGTTCAGAATTGGTTGTTTCTTTTTGATAAATTGGTCTGGGAATTTTTAATGTATAATCAACAGAATGAAAAGAATTATCTGAAACATCGGATGTAGAGTACCTGAATTTTGAAGGACCTTCATCAAAAGCTTTGTGAGGAATTCGCACTGGAAGAGTATTTTGTTTTGGACGATTTTTTCTATTAAAAGAAAGTCTTACCCTTCCATCAGGAAATTGAACAATATTACTTATTTCAGAATTTGGCTTTGAATCTATGACAGCTTTTGGAACAACAGCTTCTTCTAGATCCCAATTATCTGGTAGATTAATATCTTCCCATTTAATAGTTCTAGGAATAGAAGTGTTGGATCTTGTGATATCAGTTTGAATAAGGAGTGTTTCTCCTTTTTGAAAACTTGTGATGGATTTAGGAGCAAAAGAGGTTGTCATGGCTTTGTAATAAACTCTAAAAATAACTGATATTGGAAGTGTTCCTTCCTCAAGTTCATAATTATGAGTTTTGATTTGAAGAGTCATTGCTTTTAAAATGTTTTTATCATTTAATGAGACCATGAAATCAGGATAGCAATTAAAAAAGATAGGACCAGTGCAAAGGCTTGACTCAACAGACCCAATAAGAGAATCATCAAAGTTTAAAAACCTTAAATCTCTCAAAACAGCAAGGACGGAAGTGTTAAGACCTTTTCTTGATAGTGGTTTGAAACCTACCTGGACAAGTCCTAGGTGAAGATATTTGTAATTTTTGCTTTTGTATTTATCAATAGAGTCTTGAGAAAGTAATTTGATGGTTTCAAAAGGTTTTGTAAGTTGCACATCTCTTTCTTCAGTTTTTATAACATAGTCAAATTTAAATAATCTCCAAGAACTTTTATAAATTTTATCATTTCTGACTCTTGGTTTTTTCCATTCATCAATTATCCTTACCAATTCTTCATTACTTATCTCTTCAGTGTTGACAATCTTCCTATTTTCCTGAGATGTACTAGCAGCGAAGACAGAAGAAGTAGATCTAGAGAAAACGGACTCCATAACTGTAAGCCGGTTGAATAAACTCCTAGGAACTGGTAGTCAATCCCAATGGGCAACACAGGATTTATAGCCTATCACAGGACTTATAACCTTCAACTCCCTATGGGCAAACACGCAAGCGCCACTTGCCAAGACCTAGGCCGTCAGGACACCTCGTTCTTACAGTTATTAGACTCGATTTTTCCTAAGACACTATATATATATATATATATATAAAAACACTAAAAAAGCCCCTAAAAAATCATGAAACCTAAAAAAAACCCTAAACTCTAAATATTAATTGGATCGAAAAAATCACAATTTAACCAAATAAATTCGTATAAAATAAATATCAGACCGGTTACTTTTTAAGGTTCAGATGATACTTTTAGATTTTAAGTGATACTTTTAGTGTTATCATTGATATTGATTTTGACATGATTTTTTATTTTTAACGGGTTGACCAGCGTTGATCCAACTCAGAACAGTAAAACTTATATACACCTTGTGTGCATGCAAGTGTTTATGTTTATTTTTTGTGTTTATATGATATGATAAAATTATTAATATAATATGTTTCTCTTACCAAAGAAAGAGAAATTGCCGTAATTCTGATTGGTGGGCTTTATCCTAAGAAAAACAGGCGGGCTTTAATCTCCACTAAAATAGGAGGGTAAAGCTCATTCGACATTTCGATCCTACCCTACCAGGCCGGTTTAATTCAACCAAAATGCACATTTTAAAAATATTTTGTTAAAAAATAATTTGGGGACACATATGCTGAGATTAAAGAGATGTTAATTATGTTGGTTCTGAATATATTTTTTTCACCTCCTGCAATGTTCATAACATTCGTGTGTTTTTTAATGATATCGTATGAAAAAAAAATAAAAAAAAAATATTTATCTATTTAATAATAAATTATTGGTAAAAATAGTTTTCCCACCAAAAACATTTATAATTCTGGAATCTATTTTTTAATAGTAATATTTATCCAGTAAATAATATTTTACTGTTAATCATGAATCACTTTAGCAAAAACTTAACATGTATGTTTTGTAAACAAAAAATAATGTTGCATAGTGTAGCAATTAATGCATTTTCTTTGTAATTCGAGCTTAATTTTAATTTCAAAATTATGTTTAAATAATCATTTCATTTTTTTTTGTTAAGGTTAATCTCAACGACCATTAATTACAAATGCAAATATTTATATGATTCATGCTAATTGTAAATTAGTTTTATTTTGTAATGATAATATTCTTAATTTTCTAATAATTATAAATTTTAATAAATAAAATTATATATATATATATATATATATCTTATTCGTGCATCGGACATGCAATATTTTAGTGTTGTTAACATTGCATGAGGTCAAAAGGCCCAACTCTGACCAGTAGAAAAAGGCCCATTAGCTATGATGGAAAATAGGGAAAATTATTTCTGGTGAGCCCAATCCAAAATGTAGACTAATAGGCCCAATTAACCAGATCTATGTAATTCATTAAAACAATGGGCCTTTTTTTTATTTATCAAACTTGTATTTGTTTTCAAAGAATATAATTAAAATGTATTACTATTAGGAAAGTATGGAAAAACGAAAACTCATGTATTCTAAAAAGAAAAAAGGGAATAAAAGTTTCCTTTTTCCTTTTCCTTTTCCTGTTGTGAATAAAAAATCTTGATATTTTTGGATCCGAAGACCATAGGAGACTAAAACCTTCAAACATATTATTAATTCAATTATTTGTCTTGATTACTTTAGAGATGCTCTCGTGATATTGCTTTACTGTCTAATATTTGAGAAGTAGCTGTAGAATTATGACTAACAAAGAGTTGAACAATTTGTATATTGTTAATCAAATAATAGAAGCCAAGTAGAGAAATGGTTGGAGATTATCATGACTTCTCTTGGAACCTCGTGTTTAATGTGATAATATTGCCCTTCTTCATAATTAGTGTCTCGATAGATTATATTTCTAATTATTTTGATATGAAATTTTAATGTATTGCATATAACAAAAAAAATCAAGATTAAAAAAAAAACAAAAAACAAAAAAAAACTCAAGTTCCCATTTGGAAATTTAATGTCTTAACTACAAAAATGTGACATTGCAGAAGATATAATTAAACACACGCACACCATATAGCAATTTTGTATGTGCATTATTAATGATAGCTAGATGCATGTAAGTATAATTAAATGCGATTTTTGGACTACTATAGAGTGAAAAGGATAATACAAAATAAAATGATGAAACCTTTCGTGGATTACATTATTTAAATATGCTTCTTTATAAAAGCATGGGGAATTTGGACTTTTTATATCCAACTCCAACCAATTTCTCTAATTATATCCCCTAAAAGACAAACATGCCATTATGTTTGACTATATTCTATTGAAAAATGTGTAACTTATTCACTTGATATATAAAAATGAGTAGATTCCGTCCAAATCCAAGTAATTTAGCTTAATCTACTCTATTTTTTTTTTTTAAGATAGGACTTTAATCTACTATATTGATTTACATTTAAATCTTAGAATTGTCTTTAGATGGTATTCAAATAGATAATAAGAATGCCTTCCACTAATACTCTCTTCCTCCCATAATTATATTACTCTTCTAATTTTACATAGACGACTAAGAAAATGTATCTAATGTGGATGGAATTATCTGCTACACTTTGTGCCACAATTGATGCTACATAATTAAATTTATTAATTTTTTTCGATTTTTAATGCAATTTTAATTTATTGTGCTTTAGTTTAATTTTAGACTTATTAATTATGATTCATCCTACCCAATTAGGGTATATAATTTTTTTTACGAATAATCAATTATTAATTAGAAAATGAAATTTATTATTGAAAAATTAATTATATACACTAATTGGATAGGATGAACCCTAAATAATAAGTGTAAAAATTAAAATACAACATAATAAATTAAAATTGAATTAAAAAATTGAAGAAAAATTAATAAATCTCATTGTGTATCACCAAGTATTGTATAAAGTGTAGCAAATGATTTCATCTGTAGCTAATATACTTATAAGTTAGAAACGTAAAATTATATATTTCTTTCTTATTATATCCTTACTCATTGATTCAAAATAAAATGATTGTTAATTTCAAAGAATGTTAAATAAGGGTACATTAAGAAAAATGATAATTTAATGCATATCAAATGAAGAAAGTGAACTATAATTTTGGGACGACCAAAAAATGAATAAGAGACTACAATTATGAGACGTGGGGATTACCCGAAAAATTATCTCAAATTCAATTGATCGAGTATTCAAGGATTTCAGATCCCTTGTAACACTCTCTGCTACATATCATGTGTCAACCCTATATTTTTTTTTCAATTTATTATGATTTAATTTAACTTTGAATTTTTATTCATGGTTCATATATCCTTTTCTAATTATGGTATATTAATAAAATTTAAATAAAATTAAAAAATAGTTTTAGAACAGGAAATATTACACAAATTGGCATGGGTGATTTGACCCGGTATTCGAGTATAAATTTATGATGGACATATATCACTTGAGATCCTCTAGTCCCAACTTATGTGTGCCAACCGTGTGCCACATCTCAAAATTATTACCTTTTCTTTTATTTTTTTCTTCAATTTTAATTTCTTTTGATTTAATATAATTTTATATTATTATTTAGAGTTTATCCCACCCAATTAGGGTTTATAATTATTTTTTAATATTTAATTTTCATTTTTTAGTTAATATAATTGATTTTTGGGATTGATTATTCCAAACTTAGGGTATATAATTTTTTTAAATTTCAATTTTTTTGTAAAAAATATTAATTATGATTAATTATGATATAATAAATTTTATTTTTATAAAAAACATTATTAACGGCATATAATTTTAATATTGGCACACGGTTGGCACACACAAATGGAACTAGAGGATCTCTACTCGACATATATAGGTACTTGATATATTCAAGTTTTTTTTTTTTTAAATCCATTTTAAAGTCGTCGACAAACCGTAAATCATTAATTAGGCAGGAAATTGAATTACGATGGAGAAGTGGACACCTCCAAAGGTTGCTTATAATCTATACAACACCATCATTTCAATCAACAAATTAATTAAATACATGATATGGTGCCCCATGATGCCTCCCTAAACATTCAATTCAAATCACTAGCAATCTTGAAATTGGCCATGAAAAATTAAGGATTGAAGTGGTCCATAGCCTACTCATATACTAGCTAGCACACATATATCTACAAAACCTAAATTAATTAATTTAATTTAGTGAACAAAGCCCACCAAATATATCATAAATCACACAAGTGCAATAATATATACGACATTAAATTACTATAGTAACTACACTTTGTACGTAGCTAACTCACAAAACACCATAATGAGGATTTTATTTTCAACTTTTTTGGAAATTGGGCCAACAATATGCAACAATTTCTAACAATCAATACATAATTAATACTAATTCAATGCACACAATTGAGCCACATTCATAGTTTATAAAAGTATAGAAACCCCCAAAACAAGGCACAATAATTAAGTTAAATGGATTGACTTTATTTTGTTCACAATGTTAAAAAGAGAGGAGTACTTAAATAATAATTGCAATGTGAAGTTATTTTTCAAGTGTTGAAGGCGGCCTTGTCTGCCTTTAGACAAGCCTTGTGTTGGAAATACTTTCAATTTTGGCCGACATATGGCTGCATTTCATTTACTTATGTTGGCCTATACATTTATTAATGAAAGAGATTTATACATATATGTGTGTGTGTGTGTGTGTGTGTGTGTGTGTGTGTGTGTGTGTGTGTAACTTACAATATGTCATTCAATAAATAGTTATAAGATCGAAGATCAAGTCAGTCGAAAAGTATAAGGAACATAAAATAAATGAATACGAAATAGAATGATTCTTTAACCAAAACAAACAAACGTATATATATCTTAAATGATGAAAGCTAATGCATGGTTAAATGGATACGAAATAGAATGATTCTTTAATTATTAATTAGAAGTGAGTATATATATATAATACTGCATTAATATGAATAGTGAAAGCTAACGACGTGGATCCCTACCATGTTTGCTAACTAGGAGGTCTATCAAAATTGTTAATTAATTAGAAATTTCTAGAGATTGGAAATTTGATCATTTTGTAATTAAATTATCATGTGGAAAGATAGATAGACATTAAATGCGAATTGATTATAATGGGATTTTAGAGAGAGTAAAAAGAAGTGAATTAAATTGTCTTGGTTGTATATACATATGGTGCATGCCATTTGTAATTAAGGAATGACGTGGATGAAAGAATTCCCATGCATAATGGGCGAACATTTTTGTGCCAATTCATCAGTCCTTTTACAAAATTCAAAGCTCTCTTAGATATGAAAGTGAACGTTTGATGGGTAGAGCTGGATTTGATGCTGATATTATATATGTATATATAGATATAGATATAGATATAGATATGAAATAATTCAGCATCATATATGGCTGGAACAAACTGGAAATTAAACATGGTATGCATGTACAAACGTACATACGCATTTGTGTGTGTATAAATATATCACAAAAATTTATGTAAAATTGTATATATGATGGATCAAAGTCCTTAGACAGATCTTCATACTCGGATCTAAGTTCATACTTTGATCCAAACTCAAAACACAAAGGTTGGGGTGATATTTTTGCAATTAACTCAAAAATGGAATTTGGAGCAAATTAAAGTATTATATATACTATACTAAAAAATATTAGCTTCTTGTATAGTATTACTATTTCATTTTATTTTATATTTTTGACAAAAAAAAAAAAAGTGGTGGCATTTTCACAATTACTAAAAATTGAATTGGAAAAGTATTAGTTTATATATTGAAAAAATATTAGTTTATTGTATGTCATATAAGGTATTAGTTTTTCCCCGTATAAAAGGCGTTGACTGGTTTTAAAAATTATCAATATTTCTTTTTTATTTTTCATACAAAAAATCAGTATCATTTTTGTAATTACGTACTCTTAATTAATTGAATTTTGGGTGTGAGCTACATCTAGAAAGTGCTTTGGAAGAAGCTTGTACAATTTGGGAAGGGATTTTTATTGATCAAAAAAAGAAATCTACTTAAACCGATATGCACTTAGGCAATGACATACATATATAACATAGAAATCACACTTGGAAAGGTTGGACAATTAGTTAATTAGCTCATGAAGATCTCATAAGTTGATTTAATCGATTGAAAAAAATGTGATAATTTCCTAAATTATTCTAGAAAATACGGTGTTACAATGTGAAAATACCACATTTATAATGCTAAAAGAATGCATGATGCTATTTAATCTAAAATCGAAAAAGGACGATTGCATTATTGCATTATTGTATTATAGTCCCGTAATTTTAGAAATATAACACTTCAATATAATACTAATATACAATATATACATTAATATTTATCTGTTCATCAAATTAATTTAAACGGTCCAGAGCAATAAATTAAACTAATTCAACTACCACGCGAGTTAGGAGAGTCCCACCTTTCATAAAAAAGTCCTCACTTGATAACATACCGCATTATGATTAAATTAATGAATATGGTCTTTCAAAAATATTATGGACCAAGATTGATGATTGTAATGCAACAATTAGGCATGTTACTTATATATGAATGGTCATTGTCCTTTAAATCTCAAAAGCATTATTCAATTTGGTCCCAAAAAATAGAGGCCAAAATTGCACATTCCTTTTGCTTTGCTACCCTTTTTGTTTTTACTCCCAATTGTATTTACATGCTTCCAATCAAAATTATATATATATGTGTGCGTGTAATATTAAAAAATTAAGTGTAGTGAAAAAGGGTATTTGTTCAATGTTACACACATTCATTGTGATGCATGCCAATTTAATTTGTGTGACACTTTTTTAGAATGGTTTATGAGGGCTATAGTTATAGACGTTCTTTATTGTTGGGTTGAGATTCCAAATTTTGTAGTTAATTTTTTCAATAGTCCACATTTCTGATTAACTAATAACATTGACGGTTTTACATTCAAAACTTGTGTGTGATATGTGTAGCTAATTATTATTCGCTTCATAAACTTTTATTTGTTGTTTTAGGTTTGTAGCTTATAAACAATTATTTGTTATTTTACATATTTACGCAAATTCTCTTTTAAAAATTAACCCTATCAAATTCTTACAAAGTCTATTGCTTAAAGTTTTAATAGATGATATGTTTTCCTAAAAAATGGAAGATTTTATATTTTTAGAAATTATATATTAGTAGGATTTTATATGGGGTATATTTATCAAAATATTTATATTATAATAATGTTGAAACCCCTAAACCCATAAATAAAAGATCGCAAATATTCTTGTACACTGTTGAGTATGACGTGTTCCAGATGATGCTATCACTTCGTTTGATAACATCGCAATCAATGTCGTATCTAATGATATTCCGTCATTCTCGTCACATCGAGTATAACACTCGAATTATTAATCTTATCATTTCCTAGTATTTTGGATTAATTTACTTTAAATTATTCTAAATATATTGTGATATTTATCACATTTTGTTTTCCACGTATTTAGGGATTTATTAGTTATTTTATTATGAATTAAATCGTGGATAATGTTTGATTTTGACTTGTTCAAAATCTGTTCCGGATTTGTAGGGGACGTGATGTTCCCACTCTCCATTGGACACTAACCGTTGCAGGTGAACGTGGGTCACTAGAGTAACCGCTACTATTGCACGATGTTGAAGAACGTGTGCCACGCAATGCAGAAGATGGTTATCTCAAGTCCACTTCAGCAATGGGTAGTGGAAGGCAGTTGATTCAAGTCCAAGTCATCTAGGATCGTGAAGCAACTGCCAAGACAAGATGGAGGAAGTATTTAAGGTCTCCGTAGACCTTAAAATCATTTATGCAAGCAGGTTATCACCATGGTTTGTGAGAAGCTCTGAATCTTGCATCTCGTATCGTCTCTGAAATCCAAGGCATCTTCTCCCACATCTGCCTAGCGTCCCAATCAGCTGAAGACTTTCATTCCAGTTGTGTGTGTAGGTTAGATAGTCAACTTTGAGAGTCTAGGATTTAGAGTGACTTGTTGTAATCTATCTATGTGTTTAGATAGGTTTGTTTGAGTGATTATTCAAGTGAGTGAAGCTAGGATAGTCTTCTGTATGTTTTATGTAGTGTCGTCTAGGGAATGAACCAAGACAACATCGGCATTGTTTTTATTTATCACTTGTGATAGTGAATTTCGCCCTGAAATAATCACACACCGTAAGGAGTGTGATTTAAAATTTATTTTGTGCAAAGTTCTATTTACATTTCCGCTGCATGTTGAAGGCAATGTGGTAACACTAGCTTCAACATTTCATTTAACTTTGCAGTTTACATCTGTAATTCATATTGTTTCAGGCAACAAATTCTAACATACACCTTATGCATGAACATGACTCATCAGACGTTCGACCCGCTCTGACCCGGTCTGGAATCCACGACCCGACATATAAATACTTTAATTAACCCATCTCACCCATTTTTACCCCTTTCATTCTGGACCAAACCCTAGTCGCCCCCTTCTCTCTCGATCCCTCTTTTGATCTCTCTTCTTTCCCGATTAAATCCTTATCATGCCGATTTTGCACTTCATCACCGACAATTCAAGATTTTCTTTATGCTCCATCAACACTGTTACGATTTTTGTAAACCCTAGCCTCCAGCCACCTTTCTTTCTATCTATCGACCTCTTCTTGATTTTTCCGATTTCATCGATCATTAAGGTGTTGATTCATCATTTTGCCGGTGAAGATTCGACCTTCTCTCTACCCATCTCTCTTCACCTCTCGATCTATCGGGTTCCGGTCTATTCAGTCAGGTAATAAGTGATTTTCTGATTTCGTTTGTTGAGATTGTGTTCAGATTCTTTAACAAATTAGTTGATAGGGTTTTGTGTTTATTTTTTTTCATTTTATTTGTGTTTTTTCTTTTTGTTTCCACTATATTTGGCAGTGATCTACCTTCAACACCTTGTCCATGGTTATCACTGTATTTGAGAAGAAAGATTAAGTTCGAGTTGATTTACGTGTCTGAATTGTGTTTTATGTGGTTTTTCTGTTCTTTTTTTATATTTTTGAATGTTCAGATATGTTAAGTATCTGTTAAATGTGAGTAATGTGAATTTTTAGTTGTTTTTTATTTTTAAATGAAAAGAAGTATCTGTTTTTATTATGTTAAGTATCAGTTAACATGATAATCAGTATGAATTGATGTAGAAACAAGTATCAGATTTCAAAGTGATATGTTTATATGTCTTAATGGTTCAGTTAGTTTTCATATTTAGTCTTGGTATTGTTTTTTATTTTTGTATTAATTGAATATTCAGATATGCTCATTTTCGTATTTGATTGGAAATTATACAAGTCATGTTAAGTATTTTGTTATGAATGATTTTTTATTTTGATATTTTTGAAATCATAAATGATTTTTCTATATATGTTTCAATGAGTTGTATGGTAGGAAATATAGTGAAAATGAATATTTCTTTATGTGTACCAGTTGAATTAAAAATAAGTATCAAATTGATGTTGAGTTTTGTATGTGATTTTTTTATGTGGTTTTTTATGTTTTTTTATCAACTGTCCATAGATGTTGATTTGACTAGTTAATTTGAAATTTTATACAAGTAATTAATATGAATTTGTAATGATCTCACTTATATTTGTAACTTTTTTCCACTTTCCCTTCCCAATGGTTGTAATAGTGTAGGATTTGACTGGATTTAACTAGTTATATAATAAAGTTTCAATCTTGGTAATAAATATAAGAGATCGGCTGGTAGAAATTTGGGGAGGAAATAGAAGAAAGGTAGGAGGAAAGTTTAGGGTAATTTTCTCATACCCATTTCATTTCATTAAGAGGTATATATACAGGACAACCCTACAATATTGGGCCTCACTACAACATATTGGGCCACTTTAAGGAATTTAAATAAATAAAAACAGCACGACTGCAATAACTTAACCCGAATGAAGAACGAGTCTGAATTAGAATTCCCAATCATCTCTCAATTGTCCTAATTCAATTCTCCTCCTCTGATTCTCTAAAAAGAGCGATCTTTAACTCTACAGCTACTGTCTCTGCTCTGATCACTTCCTCTCCCACCATCAACTTCTTTTCTTTCTCCATTCACCTCCATTCCCACAACATTACCCCCGTCAAAAGATGATCCTTGTCCCCAAGGATCAAAAGAGGGGAACTTTCTCTTCAAAAACTTCACGTCCTCCCATGAAATGAGTTCAGAGCTCTCGTTGGCCTCCCACCGTACCAGTAGTTGAGTGAAGGAATCACATCCCCGTTCAATGGTCCTGGAGTCAAGGACGGTACAGGGCATAATGCGGAAGGACCCATTTTCTGCCAATTCAGGTAACATTTGAACTGCCACCTTGCCTTCTCCAATTTTTTTCTTTAGCATAGAGATGTGAAAAAAGGGATGAACCTTAGACCCTTCTGGTAAATTCAATCTATAGGCCACCTGCCCAACCCTTTCTATGACTGTATAAGGGCCATAGTAGCGAGAGGCAAGCTTGATGTTCTTCCGTAGTGCTATAGAAGTCTGGCGATAGGGCTGTAACTTTAAGTACACCTGATCCCCAACCTCCAATGTTCTATCTGCCCTAGATTTATCTGCATAGGTCTTCATCCGATTTTGGGCTTCTTGCAGATTAGTTTTCAAGTGCTGCATTATAAGCTTGCGTTCCAGCACCACATCTCTAACCTCCCCTTGAGTAGTATCCAAATAGGGCCCTATAGAAAGATAAGGAGGAGCATACCCATAAAGAGCTTGAAAAGAGGGTAGTCTTAAGAGCTGTGTGATAGTTCGTATTGTACCAATGTTCTGCCAGGGCTAGCCACTTAGTCCATTGCCTAGGGCAATCTGAGGTCATGGACCTGAGATAATTTTCTAAGCACTGATTTAGTCTCTCTGTCTGACTATCTGATTGTGGATGGTAAGCAGAAGAGAAGTTTAAGGTGACTCCCATTACCCTGAACAATTCCTTCCAAAAATTGCTGGTGAAGATCTTGTCTCTATCTAAGACTATACTCACCGGTAGCCCATGTAACTTATAAATAGTGTCTAGGAAGATTTTGGCCACAGTTTGAGAAGTAAAAGAGTGGGATAAAGCTACAAAGTGCCCAAATTTTGTCAGTCTATCAACCACCACCATAATAACTTCCTTCCCGACAAATTTAGGCAATCCTTCTATAAAATCAATAGTAATATGGCTCCAGGGTTGATCAGGTATAGGCAAAGGCTGTAATAGTCCTGGTGTAGCTCCAGACCTAGGCTTGTTGAGGGCGCATATGTCACAAGATTGAACCAGTTGTGTTACATCCTGTTTCATGTGTGGCAAAAAAAAAACTCCCTTAAGCCTCATGTAGGTCCCATTCACACCTGAATGCCCCCCATAAGAAGAGCCATGCATGGTGTCCATTAGCTTAAGTTTAGGCTCTGTATTACTCCCAACAGCTACCCTCCCCTTGTATCTGATGAGTCCTTCCTTGATAGAAAAATTTGGGCAAGATTGAGGATCTTCCTGTAAGGACTTCTCAATTTTTTTAAAATAATCATCACCTTGGTAGCTATGTATAACCTCCTGCACCCATTCAGGTGTAGTGGTGCTAATTGCCAATGAGTCTTCTTCTATGTTACCTCTTCTAGATAGTGCATCTGCTGCCCTGTTCTCACTTCCTTTCTTGTAACAAATTTCATAATCCAACCCGAGCAGTTTAGTAACCCATTTCTGTTGCAAAGGGTTCACTATCTTCTGATCTAACAGATGCTTCAAAGCTTTTTGATCTGTTTTGATAATAAATTTATTTCCCACTAAGTAGTGTTTCCACCTCTAAATAGCCAACAACACAACAAGGAACTCTCTTTCATAAATTGATAATGCTTGATTCTTGGGGCACAATGTTTTACTAAGATAAGCAATATGTCTACCATTCTGCATAAGAACTGTCCCTACCCCAAGGCCACTAGCATCAGTTTCCACCACAAATGGCTTGGTGAAATTAGGCAAGGCTAGAACTGGTGCTTGTGACATAGCCTTCTTAAGATTGATGAATGCTCGGTCTGCCTCAGGTCCCCACTTGAAATTATTCTTCTTTAGCAGCTGAGTTAGGGGCTTACTAATGAGCCCATAATTCTTTATAAATTTTCTGTAATATCCAGTTAGGCCTAAGAACCCTCTGAGTTGTTTTACACTTTTAGGGATAGGTCAAGACACCACACTCTCAATCTTGTTAGGATCTGTAGAAACCCCATCTTGATTAATAATGTGTCCTAAATATTCAACACTAGTCTGCCCAAAAACACATTTAGATCTCTTAGCATATAAGGTATGCTCCTTGAGGATAGTGAAGACCTGCTTTAGATGTTGTAGGTGCTCTTCCCAGGTTTTGGCTGTAGATTAGTATGTCATCAAAGAACACAAGCACAAATTTTCTTAGGCAGTTGCTAAACACCTGGTTCATAAGGGACTAGAAAGTAGCAGGTGCGTTGCAAAGGCCAAACGGCATTACAAGAAACTCGAAATGGCCATGATGTGTGCTGAATGCAGTTAGAAATCTATGCTTTGGCTGCATCAGTATTTGGAAATAGCCAGACCTCAGGTCTATCTTACAAAAGAATTTTGATCCATTAAGCTCATCCAAAATCTCATATATTATAGGTATAGGGTACTCATGTTTCACAGTCAAAGAATTTAGGTACCTGTAGTCCACGCACAATCTCCACGTTCCATCTTTTTTCTTCACCAGTAGGGCAGGAGAAGCAAAGAGACTTTTGCTATGTTGCACTATCCCTGCCTCTAGCAGCTCCTTGACTATGTTTTCAATCTCATCTTTATCCTTGTGAGAGGCTCTGTAGGGATGTTGATGCTTGGGTTCACTTCCTGGTTTAAGGATGATCTGATGTTCAATTCCTCTTGAGGGTGGCAGCCCCTTTGGTTCTTGAAACAACTCTTCATACTCTGTGAGGAGTTGTTGCAGGTCAGAGTTCTCTTATTGCTTAGGTTTAAAAGCTGAGATTACAAATAGTTCTTCTATGTCTTTCTTAGCTTTTGTGTGCAACATCTTAAAAAGAGAGTGGTGAGAAATGAATTGGCAATCAGCCTGAGATTGGCTGGCAAAGAGCTTAACCCTCTTTCCTAGCCAATGAATATTCACTGTCATCTTTTCATAATCAAACTCAATAGGTGAGCAAGCCTTGAGCCAGTCACCCCCTAAAATAATGTCACATCCCTCATGGTGTAACAGCCTTAAGGAGTGTTTGAGGGAGTGTCCTTGTAATTTCCAGGCAAAATCATCTGTCTGCAAAGTACTAGTTAGCCTTTGCCCATTTGCAACTTTAATAAATAGAGGGTATGCTGCCACAATCCCACACCCCAACTTGTGAGCTGTGGAGTGCTTGATAAAGCTTAGGGTACTACCAGTGTTAACTAGAATCTGTAGCTGCTGCCCATGACATGTTCCGGTGAACCTCATAGTAGTGATGCTATCATCCCCTTTTAAAGCATTTAGTGAGATTAGGGCCTCTTCGGTAGGTAAAATATGATCACCTCCCTCTTCACACTCTACCTCTGAATCTAGAAATTTAAGCTCTTCATCCTCTGTCATCATCATATAGTTCACTCTATTTTTGCATCTATGTCCTGGTACAAACTTCTCATCACAGTTATAGCAAAGTCCCTGTGACCTCCTTTCAGCCATCTGGGCTGCAGTAAATAGCTTAACTAGGGCTCTTTGAGTATTAGGTGGGGTTGTGTTGGCTTGAGAAGTAATTGTTGCAGGTTGATGAATAGGTCTGGTTGATTGGGTACCCCAATTGTTGCCATAGGACCTACTAGTAGTCTTGAGCTTCTTTGAAAGAGCTTCTATAGTAATCAACTGGTTCCTACCCAACTCAACTGCTTGCTCAAGTGGTGTAGGATTGAACATAGTTATGGCAACCCTAAGCTCTTCACTCAAGCCACTAATGAAGCTAGCTAAAAAATAGTTCTCCGAATAGGCTCCTTGTCCGTACATTTGCATGCAACTTTTCAATTCTTCAAATCTGTCAACATAATCCTAATAGTTACCAGTGTGTTTTAGTTTGTTAAACTCGACCACAATATGAGATTCTTTTAATTCTTCAAATCTTGTAGATACCACTTCCACAAATTGTTTCCAATTGAGTTCCAAGTATCTCTGATTAAAGTTCTGAATCCATAGGGCGGCTCTCCCCTCAAAATTCATTGCAGCCAGAGATATCTTTTGCTCATCTAAAAGATTAGACACTAGGTTGAAGTAACCATTGCATTTTAAAATCCAAACTATGGGTTGTGTACCATCAAATATGGGAAACTCAATGCGGGGTAGATGAGCTATTACCTGAGAATTAGGCATTCCCAACACACCCCTTTCTCTTCCATTAGTCTGAGTCCTAGTGTTGGATCCCTCACCCATAGAAATAGGTGGAGGCTCTCCCAAAATAGAGCTGTCATCAGACACTCCTTTACCTTTATTTCCCTCATTCAACAACTGAACTAAAATAGAGGCAATCAGCTTTGATAAGTGCTCCAGTTTACCATTAATACTTGTGTTCATTTCTTGCATTTTCTTCTGCAATCTTACTTCCATTGCTTCTCTTTTTAGAGATTCAGATTGCAACATCTGATTCAACTGCTTGTGGCCTTCCTGCAGCTTCTTAAGTCTGGTTCCATCAGCCATGTCCAAGGAGGGTTAGCTCTGAGTACCAAATGTAATGATCTCACTTATATTTGTAACTTTTTTCCACTTTCCCTTCCCAATGGTTGTAATAGTGTAGGATTTGACTGGATTTAACTAGTTATATAATAAAGTTTCAATCTTGGTAATAAATGTAAGAGATCGGCTGGTAGAAATTTGGGGAAAAATAGAAGAAAGGTAGAAGGAAAGTTTAGGGTAATTTTCTCATACCCATTTCATTTCATTAAGAGGTATATATACAGGACAACCCTACAATATTGGGCCTCACTACAACATATTGGGCCACTTTAAGGAATTTAAATAAATAAAAACAGCCCGACTGCAATAACTTAACCCGAATGAAGAACGGGTCTGAATTAGAATTCCCAATCATCTCTCAATTGCCCTAATTCAATTCTTCTCCTCTGATTCTCTAAAAAGAGCGATCTTTAACTCTACAGCTACTGTCTCTACTCTGATCACTTCCTCTCCCACCATCAACTTCTTCTCTTTCTCCATTCACCTCCATTCCCACAACAGAATTATCATGTTAAGTATCATTCAACATGCTTATGAGTACCATTTGAGGTAGAAACATGCATCAAATTATTTTTAATATTTGCAACTTATGTGTTGTTTCACATGATATATTTATGTGTTTAGGGTTCAATCTAGATTGTTTTGTCTCTATCATGGTTTGAATTGTGTATTGTTGTATATGGAGTATCAATGTTACTGCTGATTAGTACCAGATGAGATACTTGTAAGTATCAAAATTTTAGGACAGATTTGGTTTTGTGTGTGTATGTGCATTTTCACTTGTGTATATTGAGTATCACATTGGAAACTCAGTGGTACCATTGCTAAAAGTTTACAACCAAAAAACCTAAATCAATGCAAATGGAGAAACCTAATAAGGAATTCAAATTCAAGAGAACGACCTACACTTTCCTATCTAGAAACTCCCATTTTTTTCATCTAAGAACTTAGCCTCCAATGCTAAGAGTTTACAACCCAAAATCTAAACCAAAACAATTAATTGAGATCATGGTAAAAACAATCTTACACCACAAATCAAACAATATAATATTATACATTTGAATATAATAAGAGGTTGATGATCATTATCAAGAATTATACCTGAACATCAATGAGATTGAGTGTGCAATAATAGGAAAAAGCTATAGCCCTAAGAACCTGGAAACTTGTCCAAATCTTTTGTGTTTCAGTCACTACGCCAACTCTCACCTCTGTGAGACTTCCCCTGATCGATTTATCCATTCTCTTTAGTTACAAGAAAAACATCAAAATTCTTATCAAAACAAGCTTCATAATCAAAATTGTTGACACAACAAAGTGAAGTTTCCAACTATACCAGGAAATTTTTGCAATTTCAAGGCCTAAACCAATGGTGGGGTAAGACCCTAGAAAGATAGAAAATCAAGTTAGGAATATATTGTAAAAAGAATCGGGTCAATCGGACAAGAAATGAGTGAGAACGAAGTAAAACAGTGAGAGGCTGCCGGAACCGAAAAATACCCGTGACCGGACTCGCGACCCTGGGTTGCGAATCTGGTCGTGAATCACCTCCTGGCCATTTTTCTGCACGCGCGCGATAGGAAGGGGGTTCTCCTTTGTATTTCCCGCGACCTGGTCGTGAATTTTCTTCCACGTCAGCACCACATGGACCCGCGAACCGAGTCGCGGGCGATACGGTCGCGAGTCGAGCGGGCCTGTCCGATTTTTAATCTATTTTTGGGCTTTTCTTAACTTGGTATTTAAGGGTTTCAATGGACAAAAATTCCACACAATTCCACTCACCCAAAATCTGAGATTTGTGAAAGAACTATTTGTAGAACACCAAATCCAATCATGAAAGGATTGCTAGAAATTTCACAAGAACTGGTGTGCCCTTTTGAGTGGAAGCAATTAGACCTGAGAATGGCCATGTTCCAAAGATTTTAAGATAAGATTGACACCCAAACACATATTCAAACACTAAAACTAGTGCAAACACATACAAGTTAACTGGCATCATGCTTGTAGATGATGCAATGGTGTAACCAATAGTAGTTCCAAAAAGACTCAAGCATTGAACTGCCACTCACAGATTAACCTGAAATTCAACTGAGATTCAAGAAGAAAAAAAAACTATCAGTCCCAATCAAACTCATATTTCACAATATAACATTTCAAGAAACAAACCTAGATTGACCCTAACAACATTCATATAAGACTATAAGAATAATTACTCTTGTCACTGTTCGGATTGTTATCTCAAAATCATCAATTATGATAAGAGCTTCTGTATTATCTTGCACATTCTTGTCAATTTCATCCACCATAAGCAATAGCTTCGTCAACTCCAATTTTCAAATTCCGCACAAAAATCCCCCAAATTTGTAGATGCAAGTGTTGGAATACACAAAATTAATTTGAGAATTCAAATCTTCAGAATTAAAAAGATTGGATTAAATTTTCAAAAGTCACCTTCAAATATATTGAGTTGGAGCAAAATGAATTGAAATCAGATTTGTTTGATTTGAATCTCGTGTTTTGGCTGCCAATGCGTTGACGATGGTGTCGCCGTTTCATCGAAGAACGGTGGTCGCGAGCTTCGGGTGCGATGGTGATGGCGGTGGCGGTGGCGGTGGCGATGGCGAGTGGAATTTGTGAGCTTCGAGTTCACATTCTTCGTGTTTCTGCGTTTCCTAATTTTCTATTTTTTTTATTTGAGCTGAATTTTACAGATCGGGCCGATTCCGGACCAATGGATCGATCCATCTGATGGGTCGGCCCATCAATCTTCTGCACAGGAGAGTGACCAATAAAATTTTAGCTTGACGTATATTAATATGACACTAATTAAGATATTTGAATGTTCATTTTAGTAAATCCAAAATCTTAGGATATTATATAATGAAGTTTCAACAATCAACTGTATCATAAAAGTCGGCTATTTAGAAAAAAGTAATATTTTATGAATAAATATATAATAGAGGAAGTTTATCCAAACATAATAAATATCATGCAAATAAATCGTTGACATTGTTTAATGTGACATTAATCCATTATACGAACCATACTACATGGTTCGTTCCGTCTGAAATCCTCCATTACACTTTTGATTTTGTATTCCTCATGGCATATTTGATTATTTTATTTTATTTTGAATTTTGTCTTTGATTTTAATTTCGTATGCTTTAATTTCATTTTAAATTTATTATTTAGGATTTATCATACTCAATTAGAATTCATTATAATTTCTTTATTTCTGAATAAGTGTCATTCTGGATAAATGCACACAAATTAATAAAGATATTAATTAAATAATTAAATTACCTTACACACCCTTCTGTGAATACATTAAATGAGGGTAAATATGAGAAAAACGTGAAATTTTTATCCTGATTGTGTAGAATGACATTTTTTGTGAACCAAAATTAAAGTGTTAGAATGACACTTATTGTGAAACGGATAGAGTATTTATTTATAATTTTTAATTTTTAGTCAATTAATTGATGATTTGAAAATTTAAATATTAAAAAATATATTAAACCCTAATTGAGTAGGATGGGTCCTAAATAACAAGTATAAAATTAAACTAAATCATAATAAATTGAAATCAATGAAAAAATTGAAAAAAATTAAAAAAATCGAATGTGCAATAGATGATTTCGTATGGGTTCATTGTATCCACTCACCTCTGGTTCAGCTACACGACATTAAATTATAAGGGAAAAAAAATTGAATGTCTCCTTCTTGTTATATTAATTTACTTTATAATTAAAGGATCTATAACTTTATTAATTATTAAGTGCTTTTACAAACTATCTTTGTAGTTTGTTAGCTAATTAATTGACTGCTAATAAAACAAACTAGGCAAATCAAAAGCTGAATATGATTGCAGTACTTCTTCACGACCATAATTTTTCAGTCACTTTGGCAAAATCTTTTCCATGATGTAATCATCGTCCTCGACAAAATAAAATCAAATCGAATAGTACTGAATTAATTAGTAAATCACAAAATATTAAAAAGAAAAGAAATACGATAATAAACTACTGCTATTTTAGCTATATATTGTTGGATATAATAATTTTGACGACATCCAAACAATGCAGTTTTTCATATTGAAGAATGAAATTGTTGAAACTCTACTACTCTCACCTCCAAACATAGAAGAAAAAATATACATAATAGTCCCCTTGGGAATGGCCTTAATGCGAACCGCAATCCGAGAACGAATCAAGTTACAAAGCAGAATCTCTCGACCCAAATTTCACAATGCAGACAAATTGTTGATGTATGAAATCAACGATCCTACTGTGATTTAAGACAAGAACTTTTTAATAAAAAGTGTAGACGGCACAAACAGAAGTAATGAATCTGTTTGATGAGTTGGGTTGAATAAATGTTTCAATAAAAATTATCCACATAGAATATCAAATTCAATATCAATCATAAGTTGTCTTAAAATAATGTTCTAGGCTCCTTATATAGGTAGGACAAAATAAAACAAACCCTAATAAAGTTCTAAATTGAAAAGGAAATAAATAATTCTCAAAATTCGAAAATAACACAAAAATTCAAACAAAATTGACACTCACGAGCTCGCTCACGTCATAGTCACTCGCAAATCTATGTGGCACCTCCGCTCACGACCACGTCACCATTCGCGACCCTACTTGCCAATTTTCCAAAGTCAACTCGTTACTCGATCAGTAGCAAACTTCCAGAAATTGGTCAAGGCCTAGCTCACGACCAGACTCGCGACCACCCTGTTTCTCACGAATCACAAGCACAACTCCTTCATCCCATTCGCGACCTCTATGCATTCAGACCTCCTTTATGTGCGAACCTCTCAGACACTCGAACTTGATCATCGGCATCTCACCTAGGCTCACATCATACATAGTGGTGGAATGGTATTAATTTGAAGTCAAATGTCTCAAGTGTTGCAAAATTGGATTTAATAAAGTGAGTTGTTGTCTCATTTTATCCGATTTTCAGTGGTCGTGATGTTTAACTTTGGAGGAGTTAAATGTTGTATGATGTATCTATGTTGTATTAGATAATCATAGTATATTAGTTTCTCAAATTAACCTGAATTTCAGTGAGTGAGAAATTAATCATGAAGTTGGTCACGTGAAAAAGACATGTATGTTGTGGGGAGAATGTATCGGTGTTACATTTAAGAGATCCCACAATCAAAGCCGAAGCTGATTAAGCTTGTACTTAAGTGTGTAATCACTTGAGTGTGGCATCCGATATGTACTAAGTGTGCGAGCTTCGAGTCCACACGTGTGAGATCGACGGTGCCAGTGTTCTTTCCCGTTCTCAGGATAGGAACGGTTATAGTGACAATGTCTCGTGTCTTGGCATTGGTCGTTCGGTGAACTTTGATTTGAACTTTGTTGAATTTGGACCAGCCAAAATCAGTCCTAGTTGATTCAGATCAAGTGTCGGGTAATCTGTAAGGAACAGATTCGGGGACAGTTCGATGTCCGACCCATTGTTGTACACGGATGTGACTCCTGGTCTTCAGGAATGTAACCAACTCTCACTCATGGTGAAAAGTTAATACTGCAATGGTAGTAACTTATGAGAGGTTTCAAATGTGGATTGGAATGCACCATTATGGGGGGTTACAAATGTGAGCTTGAATGCATACTAGTAACTCATAGGGGGTTACATCTTGATTTGAATGCCTAAACTCTAATCCTAAATGAGGTGGAATGTGTGCCTATAAGTAGGTACTCTTACATGCTTTGTTGAGAGGGTAGTGAGAAGAAAGTGAATGGAGTGAAGTAGATTTGGTGGGGGATCCAAAGGAAAGTCTATGAGTTGTAGAGAGTTGTATGAGAGCTTGTAGGGTTCTCTTAGACAACGTCTCTGCATTTAGCATCATTCATCGATTTGTGGTGCTACTACCGGGTAGGACAAAGCCGTTTATCTTTGGAGACAAATGTCAATACCGTGAGCCCTAGTCGGGGCGTAATTGTCTTGCGGAAAGAAGTCTCCTCGACTCGGCTTAATTTCATTCAAAACCTAGTTTGCTGTTACTTACAGATTTTATCCAAGGTGTTTCAAGTCTGGTCCAGAATCTGTTCCAGACAAGGCAAGTTTGTTCTCGTGTGTTTGTATTTCTGTTTCTGTTTATCTTGTGGTTTTCTCCTATGTTTGTTTTATGTCTCAGTTCAAGATGTTCAAGAACTGGAGCATTGTAATGCATGATTACAATCGATGGAGAGAATCTGTTCGGCACATATCCAGGAATAGAAACGATGTCGAAGAACACGATTCCTGTTTGGATGTTCAAGTTCAACGAAAGCGAACCTGAAGCGGTTCAAGTTCATTGATGATGAATCCATAACTGTTCAAGACGAGTTTGGATGTTATAGTTCTTGAAACTGTTATAAACGAATCCATGAACATAGAATTAGTCTAGTTTGTGTTCCATTCTATACTTTGTTTATGTTTTGATCCTTTTGTAATTTGTCTTTTCTTTTCTTGTGGAAGGACCGCTCCAAAGTTTGTCAAGACCATGTCAAAGGCATTGTTTTTCCCAACATCAAGTTTGAATTCCACCACTAATACTATTAGATGTAAGTATGCCATACTTGGTTTTCCAAGTGTTATAGTTTATCATACCTATATGATTTGCAGACTATTACACAGAAGATAGATTTATCCAGTACGCATCTCATTAGCGTCTGCGAGTTACTTTCGACATGAAAAAAAAACATAATATATTATTGCGTTAATTAAAAACAGTATGCAAAAAATATAAATATTGATGGATAATGTTTACGACGATATCCGAACAATATATCTTTCATATTGGAAAATGAAATTTAACGTCAGACTTTATTTCTCTTCCCTCTATAAAAAATAAAATAAAATATAAATACAAACTGTAATGATTTCAAATGAATTAGCATAGACTATAATTTATATCACAAACTATTTCTATTTTTTTTAAAATCATATCCCAAATTAAATACCTAAATTATTTAAAAGTTAATCAAATATAACTTCGGATGAATTTTCTAGACAAAATCAAGTCTAAAATGCGACAAAAACTTATAATAACAATACTATGTCATATATATATATACATACATATATATATATATAGTTGGCAATAACACAAGAAGAAGACCCAAGTATTTAGCTGAAATACAATTTTTCGCAAAAAATATATCAAGTGATATAATTGATTAGTTTTCAAATATTTTGAGTATTTAATTGACGAAAATGTTTGTTTGTGATAGATTTGAAAAAAAGAAAAAGAAAATAGTTTCAAAATAATAGTTGAATTGATTACACTTCAGCATCCAACGGTTTTCTGCCTTTTAACTTTTGTACCGAAATTTCAAAAGTTACACTTCAATACCAAATGTTTGACAAATTAACATGTATAGCACTCATTAATTTTTAGTGTCCTAAATATTGACGTGGTATACCGCTTTCACCTTCAAATGTCTTTACACCTCCCCATCCACACCTCCATGTTAATTTTCGGCATTTCACGTTAATGTTTGGGACACCAAGATGTTATATTAGTGCTATAAATGTTAATTTGTCAAAAGTTGGAATCAAGTTCGGCAATTGAGTGGCGTAAAGTTCTCTTTAGCACAGAGCCCCTTAAAGCTCGTGTGTATTTTTTTTAATATTACGGGCCCAAATTTTTAATATTACGGTTCAATTTTTTTAATATTAGAGGTCTATTTTTTTAATATTAGGATCCAATTTTTATTAATCATCAAAATATAATTTTTTTTAGTATTAGAAGTCCAATTTTTAAAATTAGCATAGGCCCCCTTAAATATTTAAGACAATCCTGGTTAGAACATTGTGTATTGAAATGTAACGTTAAAATATCAGGAAAAAATGAAAAAGAAACAAATATTAAGTACTGAAGTGTAATTAATCCAATGATAGTTTGCCCTTAGAATTATTTAGTGCTATAAATATTACTTTGTCAACCGTTGGGACGTTTAATATTGAACTATAACTTTTGAAATATGAGGATAAAAATGAAAGAGAAAATGTTATATATTGATGTGCAACTAAGCTAATGATAGTTTACCGTTAAAATTATTAACATTTTCTTGTAACTAAACAGACAGTAAACACATAAGAAAAGTAATCATAATCCTCATTGACAAAAAAAAAAAAAAAAAAAAAAAAGGTAATAAACTTAGCTTTCAAAGCAAGTTAACAATGTCTTAATCTTGAAAAATGGGATTAAACTTAAAATACCAATGCAAAGCAGCACAGGCAGAAATAAAAGAATAAAAAAAAATAGGGCAAGAATCAATGTTAAATTTACCAATTAAACAAATTGAAAATCCCAAAATCTTTAGAACGAAAAACATCATTAAATTATGGGTGCAGAGAAATAACTATAATCGTATGTCTGCATCGGCGGCTAATATTTAAGACAAAAGTGCAATCGTACGAAAAAATTTAACAAATTAGTGTAATTGGAGTGGTCCAAATTGGACACCATAAATTAGCATAAATTGATTATTATCGATAGGTGCACTGTCACAACTGCACATAGCCTACTTACATTATATATATGTATATATATATACATATCAAATCAAGATCTTTTCGTACCATTCTCGTGATCTTGTAAATCGCGATTTTATACTTTTTAGGCAACAATCGTGATTACCTGCTTTGTAAAAATGGGAACCCAAAAAGTGATGGATTAAGGGAATTAAATAAACCAGTGTACAACCCACAGAGCTATACGTACAACACAGACCGGATCAGAGTGTTATTTTTCTTTTCTTTTTTTGTTTAAAATTTTCGAATGTCAAACACGTATTATTATTCTTTTAATAGTCATGTTTGAAATTTGCAATAAATTTTTGCAGCTTTTTTTATGCTTGTACTGTACAAGTTATTAATTTTTTTATTTGTAGTTAAGTTTAAGCTCGAGAATCTAGAATTAATAGAAAAATATATCAAACAATGTTATCGTGAATTTGGATCTGCGTAATTATACTTCGATATTTATATTTATGACCTTTTTCAAAATTAATAAAATAATATTCATTTTTAAAAAAATACAAATTTAACATTTGATCATTTTTTTATTTCAAAAATTGTACCTAATTAATTGTATTTTAAGATTTTTGATTGTTTAATTTATTTTACGCAGTTGAAGAAATATAAATGTTAAAATACAGTCAATTACATAGGGTTTTAAGGCCAAAAAAATTAATCAAATATTAGATTTACTAAAATTTTGAAAAAGTTGATACTGTGTTATTAATTTTGAAACAGTGTGCTATTTTTAAAAATAAAACCCAAAATATAGATATCAAAAGTAATTTACCATTGGAGTGGTGTTTCATTAAAATTTTATTTGGATATTTGGCTTGACATATGTAAAAATTCAAGTTTTAACTAATTACAATGTCACGCTGTGAAAGTCATTTCAAATTAGGTTTATGTAAAAATTTTAAAAATAAATTATAAATAGTAAGAATATCCTGGACTTTAATAATCAAAAGTGATTAAAATAATGTGTATTTAAATTCAAAATGCTATTTTAATTAATTTTTCTGTAGCAAATGTGTAAAAATAAAACAATGTCTTTTTTTTATAATATTAATTAGTTTATTATGCCCCTAAAAAACAAGTTTATTATGGTGTTAATTAATATTTTCTGTACTCATCAAGTTTTAAACTGCTTGTGTGATTATTTTTTTATCATCATCTAAATTAATGTGATTCATTGACTTTTGAGTTATATTAAATCGTTTTCTAGATAAATGGCACAGTTACTTAGTACTTGCTCCGTGTCCAATTATCATTTTGAATGAATGCACACATATTAATAAATTAATTAAGTTATCTAATATACCCTTGTGTGAATATAATACATTAAATGAATTATATATATATATATATATATATATATATTAAATGAGGGTAAATGTGTGAAAAATGTGATTTCTTTTATCTCGAATTTATAGAATGACACTTTTTTTTAAACAAAATTAAAATATTAGAATGTCATTTATTCAGAAATGTGAGAGTATAATTTAATGATTTTTGGGGTTTATAATACCATCATAATCTAATTCTAATATATGTATATACATATATACACACACATAACATATTTGAGGCACATGATCTAATATCATTACAAGTTGGAGCTTATGCCGCGAATAAGAGAAACGCAGAAATTGTTATTGCTCTAAACATTTTAAATCCAAAAAAAAAGTATCTTAATTAATAATTCATATATAATAGTAGTTTATAATTACAAATTATAAATTTTAGAGGTACAGTGATTTGTACCAAAATAATTCATTATTTGAAACTTATTGTCAACTCAATCAGTTTGCACCAATTACTTCAAAATGACGTGCACGCATGATAATGTGTCTCAAAAAATAAAATTTTATTCCCTTCTTATAACTGAGTTTTACTCTTTATTTAGGGTATACTTAATTTTGCAATATAACATATATTTTCTATAAAATATTGATTACCTAAAAGTGTGTGGCACGTTGCTAGGCACTTCACTGGGTAAATAGTGTATAATTTATGCAATAATTTCTATTAAAAATGATTTGTGGAATAACTTAAGACAAACATTTAGGTGTAATTGGCAGCTTGATTGATATATATATATATATATATATGTATATATATGTGTGTGTGTGTGTGTGTATATATATATATATATATAGTTTCCACTAAGTTGTTCAACTCAAGTCTCAAAACATGGGAAGTCAATTCCATTAAGAAATATAAAATTATAATTTAGTGGAGGTTTGCTCCTTTTTCATGTCACAAATGCTAATCTATTTCCTTTTTTTTCATGTTCATTATTCTTTTCCAAAATTCTCTAGTGTGGACATTGTGTATAAAATTCTCTAATCTATTATTAAGAGTCTTTTTTTTTATGATACGAACTTCATTTATGTGCGATAACTTTAATCTTTCAAATTTACAAAAAAAAAAAAGTATACTTGAAAAATTTTATACGACATACTTGATCTAAAATGAATCATAAATGTGTGTGTATGTACACACTTAACAAGCAACATGCATGCATGTAATTTGTAATAATTCCAAAAATAATAATAGATCCAATTGATTTATACCAATCATCACGCCATGCTTGTAAGAATAAAATCACCAAATCATTTGCAACAACATGTATCTCCCAATAAGATTACTAGTGTGCAATGGATTTATAAATTGGAAGAAAATGACTTCCACCAAAATATATATTCAAAATTTAAATGCATTGCACTCGTTTTTCATCATCAAAATTCAAACCCTAGTTAGTGCATGTGTAAGTACATTTCATCATTTGAGGAGCCCATCTTCTATTCTTATCTCTTCTTTGCCAAACTCTTTTGGGAAATCCTGTTTTCATCCTCATCATCTGAATTTCAATGTTCAACCATATATGTGGAAAGCATGTCTGATTAATTAACAATAACGGATTGCGTGTCGTAATACAATGATACGTTTTCTCCATTCTACACATTATCACACGCATAATTAAGTCGATTCATATGTAAGTGAATGATAGATATCATACGCGATATTTTTCATCCGATGCAAACGTCATAGACCAATCTATTGTTTGGTCTCACCTAAAGTCTAAGAAATATTCACTTTGAAATTTTGTAATATGTCGAAGTTAGAGCTCGTAAGCACGTGGAAAACACACACACACATATATATTTACGATTGGATTCTTTAGTCTTAAACCATATTTCTAATAATGAAAATGTGTGCTAGTAAAGAACCTTTAAGCATACACGGACCCATAGGGAACCTTGACACATTTGAATACCAAAAATCCAATTTCCTATATATATATATATTTATTGGGATAGTCTCCTATGAGACCGTCTAGTATATTAGAGGCATCCTATATTTATTCTTTTTTTATTCATCCAAAATATATATCATAGAATGTAATTATTCAATAATAAAATTGAATCTCACACGTTCGTGCACCGCTTTCTTTAATTAATATTTTTAGAAATAAATATATACATTAAAATGGGATTAGTGAACCCTAAAATTAAAGTGAATTAATTTATTTATTTTTATCCGACAGCTCGCACAGTGCACTCGTCCGATGCTGATGCGTGGGCTCGTGCACTATACTCGATAATTAATTTTTTTAAACTAAATAAAAGATTTTATTCAAAAAAAAAAGGAAAATCAAAAAAAGAAAAAATAAATAAATTTCTAACGTGAATACCCACATGTGGCGCTTAGTGTACACGCGCCAACGGATTTGGACTTCTGGGTTGTTTTTAGACCCGTTGAATCTATCTAACGAACTGTGACCCGTTACTCATCTCATATAAGTTATTGTCTTAGTTATTTTATCATCCAGAAAAGAAAATATACTATGTGATGAAAAATGAAAACAAAAGACGCAACGAATTTTAATTTGTGAAATGGTTTTCCAGCTTCAATTCAGAAAATGTCCCAAGAAATGCCCACCAATATTAATATCACATGCCCACTAAAAAAATACGACTCCAAGAAAAAGACCTCGACTGTTACAGCCACCACTTGAGGTTAATAATAAATCGAAATTATTTTTGGCCCTTTTATTTATTTTTAATGATTGATTTTTACATGTAACTATCAAAAATTATAATTTCTCCCTATTTCCCAGGTCCTTTTTAATTGGGTCCAAAAGAAAAGGGGGGGACAGGTGTCCACAACAGGGTGGCAGATTTAAATTGCAAATTTTCATCAATTATTGGTTCGATCTCAAATTATTTAATTACAAAAAAAGATATGGAGTATAGTCATTCTTGATAATATATAGTTTTGTGTGACGCATCAAAATTAGAGCTGGCAAAATATTAGGGGGTCAGAACAGGTCGTCAACTGTCTGAGGTTAGTGTATTTCTTCTATGTATTCTGTCAAACCCCAACAATAATAAGATAACCAATCAACAAAATAAATATATATACATATTATAAAAAAATAAAGTGGGGAAATCAAGATTCAGTTATTCATATGGATGAGGTTATTACAACAAAGACTAGTCTTGTTTAGAGATAACATTATTAACTGTGCGTGACATGTTTATTATTTAACTTCATTAATGTTATAAATTAATTAACTAATACTTCATATATATCTATTATTTTACTTCCATGAAATAGTGCTTGTTGATTACTCATTTAAAATAAATATATATTGCGAAATTGGGTGTCGAACACCGTTTGAACAGACAGATCAGATTTTATACTTGAAGCAAATCGAGTAGTCATTATGTACAATAGAACTTGAACAAATAATATATTCATCAATCAATATATATATATATATATATATACAATCTTCCTTGATTGTCACACAATTATAATTTGTGTAATTAGAAAATTGTCAAGCAAATTTCCTATCGAGAAGAAGAAACATGTATAAAAAGAAGACTAATTTTTTAAACAGGTTGATTACACTAATAAAAGATAAATTACTCTTTGATACCTACATTTTCGTAAATATAATATTTGATCAATTTTTTCAACCGAAAATTATATGTAATTATTTATAAATTAATATTTCAATTTTCACAGCCACGTAAAAATAAATACTCCAATCAATAAATTTTAAAATACAATCAGTATCAAAAAGTAATTTACCCTAATAAAATCATTACCTTTAAAATATAGTGATTACAAAAAATTAAAATATATTATGGAAGTTTTCACGTTTTAAAAGATGGGAGGTTTTTTAATTCGTGATAAATAAAAACTATCAATGTTAAATTCTTTATTAAACTAATAGATAATTGATAACGCCATTTTTGAATTTCATAACATATATGACATGAATCGATAAATGCGTTACAAACATACATCAATTTTTTGTGGTATGAAGGGAATATTTAGAAAATCCCAACAACAATCTTCAAATAAAATAAAATTTACATAACATTATTCAATTTTATAGGGGCTAAAAACATTAATAAAATGGCTTTATCAGAAAAAGAAAAAGAAATGGCAGGTGACAAAGACATATGCACAGGATGAGAGAGGTATTAGACAAGATCCAAATCCCACAAGAGAGAGAGAGAGAGAGAGAGAGAGAGAGAGAGAGAGAGTTGCCATTGCAGGTCAAAAGAGGCAACACAGTAGTCTGAATAGCCATGGGCCCCACATCACCCCCCCTCAAAAGACTTTGACCGCTGCATATTTCTACGCAAAAACACAAATATTACACCATTTGACCAAATTGCCCCTTTGATCCAACGTAAGAGGAAATTTATTAACATGGAGCACACGTTCTCTCTCTCTCTGCATATTTTGTTTGCCTCATTTGTTTTGGCATGCATATGTAAAAGGGACTGTTGATATTTTCCTTCAAAAACAAGAAAAATAGCAAATTCTAGTTTTGGTTTTAATAATAATAATAATTCATCATCAATAATTAACAATCAAGTACTGTAGAAAGAAGTGATGATGATAGAGGTGGGGAAGGAGAAAGTGTGTTAGAGTAAACAAAGTAGTTTAAGCCAACAACAAGAAACACAACCCCATCTTTTTTACCTCACTTTCTCTACTTTTCATGTTCTACACAACCCCTCATCTGTCCCCCATTGAGAGAGAGAGAGAGAGAGAGAGAGTATTTTTGTACCTTACACTAAAGAATTGTGGGGTGGGGTGGATGGGGTAGAGGACTTTTCATATATCAAACAAACAAAAAAAAAATCATAAACTATGCAATACTCTTTCAGTTTTCCCTGTAATCTATACACTTCATTATTCAAATCCCTCCTCACAATATTTTGAATCTTTTTTTTTTCCTTGGGGAAACAGTTAAAGCTCCGTTCCCTATGCCTATCTTTCATTTCATGGTGCTCACTCACACCAAAAAATTACTCAAAAACAAAATAAAACCCCACAACCAATTGTTTTCCATTCCCATCATTTTCATGTACAAAAATTAACTTACTTCCATATCAATGGCTGGCCCTGGCCTTCGCCAATCCCACAAAAACTTGGCGCCGTGCAAAAATGGTGCGATGTTGCAGTGCCCGGTGCCCCGACCCATTTTTGGTTGAGCACAAGCATTCCTTGCTGTCATAGCGATGATCCAATCAAGAAGTTTTTCTTGTTTTTGTTGCAGCATATGCTCATCTGTCCTCGATGAATATTCTCCCAACAAAATCTCGAAATCTTTTGGAATAGAGCTTCGGATCAACTGCTGAAATTGAGGTAGGATCGACTTGCAAGGATTTGTATGCGTGCTCGAGCTTCTTGGTAATATCATAGTCTTGTAAAATGTCTATGATGCCGAAGTAGAGGACCACTTCATAGAATTCACCGCTGCGGGAAGATGTGTGACTGTTGAACCCTCCGGGGGTGTATTGGTCCACACTCCTTCGAGCCACTCGCTCCGCTCGTGCTGGCATGTTGGCACCTAGCCTGATCAATGGCTTCCTGATACACCATAGACCCATGGATTTTTCAGAACTAAACCAAGACTGTAACTATGAAAATACATACAAATTTACAAAGCTTGTTCAAGATTTTTTCAGAACTAAACCAAGTTTTGTATGAAAATACATACAAAACTGACATGTAACAAATCAAGATAATCAAAATTATAATTATATGCTTTGCTCTTATCCAAATAAATTATAAGACTGCCATATCCCACATAGAGCTATATCTGATCAACAACCTCTATAAGATTGCCACCCATTTGAAGGCCCTTCCAATTATCCCAACCATCACGATCAAATTCAATGGAAGAAGAATAATCACCAAATCAAAGACTAAGCATGCAAGAAAACCGTTAAACAGCAACTAAAATACAGGGAATGTAAGGTGTAATATGCATACCTGCCAGATAAGACCCTATCCATGTCTTGCAGTTCCGCTTCAAGGAAACGACAGCCACGCATGAACTTCTCATTTTTAAACGAATCGCTCTTTCCTGAGGAACCAGTGTCACGATATTAGCAATCTCCATGTCCCACAAACTAATCCATATGGATGAAGAAATTGCTTGTCATTATAGAAATAAATTTACCTGTACGTAGCAGAAAAGGCGACAACCCAATCTTGTCACCAGTACTAACTTCGCGGAAATGAAGACCAACTAAGAGACTGTAATCCATTATTCCTTCTGTCTCCAAGAATTCACAATCCCGATCAATTTGTTTGATAAGTTCTTGATACCAATTGGTTTGCAGCCTAAATACATAGTTCAGGTCAAGGTCTTTTAGAGTTGTAGTTTCATCAATCTCTCCCTTGGGCTTATCAGTTGTGCGACCATGGGATGATCCTTTCAAATCAAACCTCCTATGGATTCGATACTCTGAACAGAATAAATTCCCCATCACAATGAACCGGGTCTAGTTTAAAATAATGTGATATAAATTAGTACACGACAGAAACCCAATATGAAAAATGCAACTAATATTTCAAAAACCACCACATACCTTGACACCGCCTACTGGTTTGACACAATGAACTCCGTAGAACTTTGTTACCAGAGAATTTTCAAATCTACAGACATGGTTATAGTAACTAGAAAGCATCTTCATAAGCACCTGAAAGAACAAACAACCAAACTTCAGTTTTGCGAAGATTACATATGCAAGGATTTGATGCAATCTGAAATCACCTCTTGAGGGATTATTGATTTCAAAGCAGTATACTGCCGCATGTTGTAATTCAAAATGCTCTAAACATCTTTCTTTCCCAAACTTTAATAAGTCAAAAGGAGAAGCAACTAACCTTGACTTCTGATTTTTTCACGGTTTTGATCATGAAACGATCATCCTGTGTCAAGTAAAAAAAACTCCCACTCTTCCCAGGAGATGAAAGTTCCCTCAAGGCATCATCTCCGCAAATGGCTAACATGTAATCCGCCGGATCTATTTGAAACAGATGCCTTAAATGTCTGATAACCCAAAAAAGAAATTCACAAATTTAGATTAAACAATAAGCGGCAAACTCAAACAAATAACAGATATGAGCAAGAATTACATTCAAATGACTAAACAAAAAATTGACGATTACCTAAAAACCACAGGATTATAATCCTTCCACCGGAACTCAGCAGACTGGTGGGGCGGTGTGATTTTCGAACCTTCCGAAGGGAACCTAGTCCAGAACTTCGCCTTAGAATCAAAATCACTCAGCTTAAGATCACCCATCATCGAGGCATGCTTTCCTACAGTGTGCCTTTTAAAAAAGACAGAGAAATCCAATAAAAATCAAATAACAAACAACGCAAAGCACTAGAAACAGCAAGAAATGAAGGTGAGCTTTCCCCTTTACCTTATGCCCAACTGGAGATTGAGCATCAGATCATAATTCTTATGCCCTTTTGAGATAGTCTCTCCGGGCTTCTTCACCTCCCCATCATTAAAACAACAGGGGTTCCTCCTAAACTGCTTAATCCCATTTTGATTCAACAAAAATCCATCTCTATACAACATCGACGCCCCCACATTATCAATAATATCACAAGTAATATCCCCGGCTTCCCCATCCGACTCCCATATGCAAATCCTCGGAAAAGCCCTCTCCGCCACCCCTCCGTCCACCGACGACCTCTTCTTACCACCACCGCCCCCAATCACCACATTCCCGCCCTCCTCCCCCACCACCAACAACGGCGCCGATAACTTATGACTGAAACACCCCTTCAAACCCTCTTCATTCCTAATCCCACCACTGTTCCTCCCATTATGAGCAGGATAAAATGTTCCGTTTAAGACTTGCGCTTTGCTACTGTTCTTACACAAATCATTCGACCAACAGCCGATGTAACAGCTCCCGTCCGGCCAGGTGAAAACGCCTTGCCCTTTTGGGACACCGTTTTCCCAATTCCCGTCGTACCTATTCCCGTTATTCCAAACCAAAACGCCTCTTCCATGAATCACTCCGTTCTTCCACTCGCCGATATACTCATTCCCATTGCTCCACAGATACCTCCCTTGCCCGTCTTGCAAATTCCTCTTCCATTGCCCCTCGTAGTAATCCCCATTGCTGTAATGCTTAATCCCGTACCCGTGCTTTCGATCCCCGGACCACGAGCCCCGGTACATATCACCGTCCGGCCCGATAAACGTGCCCGTTCCCTCCATCCGACCCGACTTGAACTCACCCTCGAAAGTGGCACCCGACGGCCACGAGAATTTGCCTTTACCATTCGCTTTCCCCTTCTTCCACTCCCCTTCGTACATGCACCCGTCTTCCCACAGGTACTTACCCGATCCGTGGGGGGTGTTGTTCGTGAATGTTCCGATGTACAGATCGCCGTTCGGCAGATGTTTCTCGATGACGTTAGCCGAGTTGCCATCTGAAATCGAGGTCGGCGCAACTCTGCGGCTCGTGGCCTGCGACTTGCTTCGCGGAATGATGATTACTGATCTCGGCGTCGTGGTTGTCGTCGTGTTGTCCATTGACTTCTCCTTTTCCCTTTCTAGATTCTCCTCGCTCGATTTCCTCTCTTCATTTTCACCGCATAACTGCGGCTCCGGCATTTATCTTCTCTTTTTAGAAATAAACTAGGTTTTTCAGTTTCCAAGTGTCTGCTGCCCGCACGACTTTCGTGCTCAACTACGGCCGGAGAAATAGACAAATTGGCCGTAAATCGAGCTCCGGCAGCATTTCCCAGCGTATTTTGCCCTTTTGAAATGAGTTTGAGAAAGAGGGATTTTTTGTAGAGAGAGAGAGAGAGGGAGAATAGCTTGGAATCCCAACAAACAGAAGAGTAGAGGTCAGGTTTGAATAGAGAAGATTAGATGAGATGAGAATGAGATCAATAAACAAAAAGAAACTGGAAAAAAAAAAAAAAGCAATCCGGACAAAAGAAAAAAAAATAAAACTAGAGAGAGAAAGAGAAAAAAGTGAGAGTGGATGAATAAGTTAGTGTGTGTAATGTGAGAGAGAGATATATAGAGTGAGAGAGAGAGAGAATTAAATCAGTGTGTGTAATGTGAGAGAGAGAATTAAATTAGCCGGCCTTGCAATTGTGCTAAAGATTTATTAGCATTGTTTCAGCTTTGCCTAGGGAAAAACGCCGATGCTAAATCCTACACACACATTGTGACATTGCATATACTGATATGTATACATGCACGTGCATCTGAAATGACGAATATACCCTCCCCGGAAGCTGCAAACAGAGGAATATATCCCTGCTTCCGTCGTGACGTGACGGCGGCGCTGCCTAGGTAGTGGGAAAAAAGGTCAGGTCAGGTCCTTTTTGTGTGACGAATTTACCCCTACTTTTTTCAGGTAATTACAAGACTGCCATCCATGTGCTATTTTCACGATTCTCCGACTGTTTTGGAGTAAAAGCGCGTCTTCAATTTTGTTATTATAATTATTATTTGGCGTTAATTATTCATTGCAGAATCTCAGAGTTCGTAGTTTGGTAAATAAATTAAAGCCTTCATAATTGTTTGCCCAAATAAATAATTTTTTTTTTATTTTTCAGGAAAATGCCTAAACATTAATCAGGAGTTAATAATAAATTATGGGGTTCCGTTCATTTGTTTAATTAGTATAATAATTATCTAATTTGTTTGGTTTTTTTCTTTTTTTCTTTTTGCCAGTTGGTGAGCTATGAGATAATAACGAAATAAGAATCCAATAATTAATCAAAGAGCAGCGGCAGCAATCAAAATATTGCCATCTGTATTTTTGAACATCTGTCAACTTTGGAACAATTTTATTTTTTTATTTAAACGTATTATGCTTAAGTTTAATTTAAATATTTATTTGGGATTCATTTTTTTCCAATTAGGTTTATTAAAAAATTAAAAAAATAATTATGACATATGAGATGTAACATAGAGGGCACAGGGGATCTGATCCAATAATTTAATAATTTAGAGGATTTTTCTTTATTTGGTTTTGGAGTATATGTTGTGTTATAAATATTTATGAGATACTATAAGTTTTTAACCCTCAACCAGACCTATTATTCCGCAGGAATTTGATAACTCTCATGCTCTTTATTTAAAAAAAAAAAAAAAAAAAGGAGTATCCAATTTTTGTTATAAATAAGAAAATTGTCTTAATAATTTTTTTTGACCAACTCTGCATAAGAATCTCTAGAATTCCAAGTAATCCACTTAGCAAAAGAAGTAGGTTGAATTTTATATTTTTAGTTATTATGGCGATGCATGAATTTTACCTACTAAAAAGTAAAAGGGATTTTAAAGAAATTACAAAATTAAAAAAAAAAAAAAAAGGTCAAGAGTTCGATGTAATGCAGTAAAATCTGAGGATTCAACATAACAAATTTAATAATCCAACTGCAAAAAATTACATTTTGCCTAATTTCTATATTCTTATAAAAGTTAAACAATCATTTATATCTCAAACTATTTTCGTTTACTCAAATCGATCACAAACTAATATTGTTATCAAATATATACCTAAACTATAACAAATCCTAATCAAATTTATCACCGATACATTTTTCAGCCAAAATTGGATCTAAGAATTTAAAAAAAAAAAGATATTATGTCATGGATGATGATTAATTTGACTACAACATAATAAAAAGACCTAAGTATTTAGATGAAATATTAGGTACTTTTTTACATTAAAATGTATTTGGGATAGATTTAATTATTTTTTAATAGTTTAGATATTTAATTAATAAATTGTCTCTCTCTCTCTCTGTTTTTTTTTTTTTTTTGCACCCTAGGCCGCCTAGGCTGTGAAATATTTTTAATTTGACCAAAAAAAGACATACTAGTTAATAGTTATTGCCCTTTTAAGTGGATAAATAAATTAAAATACAATATCACGTGTATATATACATATATGTACATATATAGGTGGAATTGGGTTGGGCCCACCTGCTAGCCCATTTCACATAGTGAGCTACCCTGTATGGGGCCCACGATCACAACCCATTATTGGAATTTTCAGACAAGAGGCTGTAATGTCGGTAATTGTCATTTTCACCCCAATCTCTCCATTTTTCCATATATTTTGCCACGTCTTAATCTACTCAAATGTTGGTGAAATTTTTAATTTAAGGGCAAATGTGCAAAAACTCCCTAATCTTTATAGAAAGGCCGATTTTTATTCAATTTTTTTCTTTTTGAATAAATATCAAATATTTCCCCTAATTTCTAACTGAAAGTGCAAATCCCCCCATCTTCTCCACAAAAACTTAAAAAAAATATATAGATTTTTGGTGCAAAAAAACCTTTTTATTAACAATTCTTTATTTTATTTTAATATTTTTCATCCGTAAAAAATTTAATTTTTTGTGCAATTTCTATTTTTTATTATAGATTTAAAATCATATTTACATGCATAAAATTTATATTATTTTGTAATTATTGAGCTTGTATTTTTTTGAATTGATCTTATTAAAAATGTGTTTGAAAATTACATGTAAGATTTTCAATCGATTTCATTCACAAGAGTACAAGTTCAATTATGGTAAACCAATATTAATTTGACACATATAGATGCATATATAATAATTCCAGTCTATAGTTAGATGGAAATTATCCAAAAATAAATATGTTTTAGGGATGAAAAAAATAATTAAATATTATGTTTTTTTGCACCAGAAAACTATTACTCCCTCCGTCCCATTTATATAGTCCACTTTATCCTCGCACGTAGATTAAAAATATGTATGAAAACAAGATATTAAAGCTTAACTTCCATTATTACCCTTACTTAAAATTAATGACTCTAAAAAATTTAAGTGGTTGAGTTTTAATTTCGAATACATAGCAAGGGTATATTTGTATATTACCATGATAATTAATACTATTTATAGTTATGAGACTATATAATTGGGACACCTCAAAATAGTAATAGGGACTATATAAATGGGACGGAGGGAGTATTTGGGAAGGAGTATGTAACTCATGACAAACGTTTGGGTGTTATTACTCCAAAATAAAAATGTTAAGAGAAAATCGACATTCTTAGGGCCCGTTTGGTTGATATAGAATCTGACTTGGGAAAGAAATTAAATTCCTTATTTTAACATTTCAGTGTTCGGTTCGTTTTTTTTTATGTATTATGAAAAGTAATCAGATTCCTCAAAATAAGAAAAATTGTGCAACTTTCATGGAATATAAGTACCTAGTACAAGTAGGTGTTCTTATTCCTTGTTTATTGGACTATGATGCTAGATCATTTTAATTTTAGATTTTTTCATCAACTATCATTTATTTTTTTTATAAAGTTTGGATCTATATCTTTAAACCCAAAAATAATAAAAAATGGAATTTTTTCAAATTGAAAAAAATGGATTGATTATTATCTTTTTTATTGATTAATATTATGTTTGGATTGAAACATTTTAACCAAAAAAATGAGCAACATAGAAAAACTTATAATTGAAAATGTAATTCAAAAAAATTGGATACTTTTGTATTGGTGAAATTTCTACCAAAATTCGCTATTCAATCATTTTTTGTCACTTTTATCAAAATAATACATAATATTATTCGTACTTTAAAATTACAAACTATTGGTAATATGAAATAAGATATATATTTTAGGTATTAAATTTTCTACTTGTTTAATTTTAATCTAATAATGAAATAAAAATCCTGACAATTTCCTTATTATGTTCCAAATACGGAATAAATAATCTGTTAGTAATCGTTTTTCTCATAATCACATTTTCATAAAACATATTCTCAAAAAATATTATTTTCCAGCCAACCAAACGAACTCTTAGAATAAACTTAGAGTAACATTAGGGTGGGATTCTTTACATTTTATCCTAATTTAAACTTCATATTATGTCATTCACAATTAGGGAAATTGAAGAAGAAACGCACACGCAAAACTTGTAATTTAAAAGTGCAACACAGATCGATCGAGTGTGAACACATGAAATGCATCAGAAAATCTCATATGATTATAGTGATTGATTCATTGGAATGGATGATATCCTTAAATTTGTTTCATTTTTGTAATTTACCGTTTCAGGCAAAGAAATCCAGTCGTTGCCGACTCAACCTGCATTTGCAATTAGTAGAGGTTCTTACAAAAATAGTAATGCGAATTTGTGGGTTAACTAAACCAAGTTGTAAGGAAAAAGACATTAGAATCTTCTTTATGTCCCTTCGTTCCAACGCGATCTTCTATTTTTATTATTAATTTGTAAATATAAACTTATATGAAATCTATTTATAGCATTTTTTTTATTGCTAGTGGCATTAAGGTATATTATTTCATTTAAAATAAACTATGGGAATCAATACTTAATTACAGGAATGGTTCATTGGCTATCTCATCAGATTTCCTATTACAGTCTTTGTGTCACATTATGTGTTGCACTTTTAAATTACGAGTTTTTCATGTATTTTTTTCTTCAATTTTAATGTTATGTGATTTAGTTTAGTTTTACGATTATTTATTAAGGTTCACCCCATCCAGTTAGAGTTTATAATTATTTTTTAATATTTAATTTTCAGTTTTCAATTAATAAATCATTATTATGTTTGATTTTTACAAAACTAAATTTTATAATTTTGAAATTCATTTTTTTTGTTGATAAATGTTGACTGAGATTATTTTGTCATAATTAATTTTTATTTTATTATAAATATTATTAAAATAAATTTTTGATAGTGAAACGTGAAATGGAACATGAAAAAGTGCAACGAAACATATATAAATTTTTTTAGTAATAATCTATTATTTTATCAAAAATATATATTATAATAATTGATAAAAATTACATTTTACAAGTTTGGCAAAGTGAAAAAAATGTTGGAATATTTCTGGAGAGTCGTGTTGAAGCCTTGACAAGGCCAAATTGCGTCGCCATTTTTTTGGCCTTATTTAATTTAAGCTTTTTTTGTTTCCTTTTTTTCCCTAACAGTTTTAATTGTTTTTTTTAATTGAGAATTATTTTCTTGTTGACAAGGACATTGCTATTTTTTTCTCTGTTTTAACTTCTTTTTTTTTAAGTTTAGAATTATTTTAATTAATTTATTTTCATTATTAGAAATAGTTGTATTTTTATTTATATATTTTATTTTATCCAAAAGTTTCAGATTTTCTCATCAAAGTAATAACTTAATCATTCAACTTTAATTTTTGTCCGAAATCTTTTCTATAAAGATCTTTAATCCACTATTTTTTATGTATTTATGTTGTGTGATCTTGTTAGTTTATGTATTTAATTTATGCATGCATAATATATGTACATACACAGTTTCTATTTTTATGATGTTGTCAATTGAACTTCTTAATTGTAATACTGTTATGTATATATTTATATAGCTATAAATTTATTTTATTTTTATAATTTATAATTATACATATATGATATTTTAATTTATTAGTAGTCTTAAATGGCCCTCTGAACAAAATTTATGCGTCTGTCACTATATATAGACACACACACATCTGTAATTAATATATGAATAACTCCATTTTCTTTAAAGTTTATTGCAAATAATAAAAAGAAATCATAATTCGATCGTGTATAATTGATGATGGGTATAATTATTATCCGAGTTAATTATAAATATTGATTGAGTACAGTTACACATTGCACATTATTATATTTCACATTATCAGTGGTACTTGACAACTTACAATGTAAGGACACGAAAAATAGTATTTTGTGTAGAATTATTGGAGTCGTATATGTTTCGAATTTGATTTAATGTAGCTATTATACTATTAAAATAATTTTCCTTAAAATTAACTACAGATACTCAACATCATGATTCGTGAATATGCTAAATTGTGTGCAAGTGAAAGAGCCACCAAAATTGTTCTCAAAAAAAAAAAAGAGCCACCAAAATTGTATTAATGAGAGAGAGAGAGAGAGAGAGAGAGAGAGAGAGAGAGACTTGACATTGTGTGGCGGGTGGCTAGGAAAATTTCTTGTTGATTTTACATTATTGTTTAGAATTTTAAATCATCTATTTTTTAATTAAATTTCATTTAACTAATACATACATATATATATATATAATGTCTATAATAAAAAATTGTTATACGCATTACATGCAGGCCTTGAACTATTTAAAATTCTCTAGTCCCAACTCGTGTATGTCAACCGTGTATCAACTATCAAAATTATTATTTTTTTCTTTCATTTTTTTCTTCAATTTTAATTTATTTAGGTTTAGTATAAGTTTACAATTTTATTTAGGATTTATTCCACCCAATTAGGGTTTATAATTATTTTTTAATATTTAGTTTTCATTTTTTAGTTAATATAATTGAATTTTGGAGTTGACTATTCCAAACTTACGGTATATAATTTTTTAAAATTTTAATTTTTAGTAATAAATATTAATTATGATTAGTTATAATATGATAGAAAAAGGGATATGATGTCATCTCTTCCGAATTCAATTAAAACGAAATCACAATAATTGAAATTTAGAAATAATAAAATTAACTTGCAATACAAAATAGAGATACTTTTCTATTTCCACGTCGTCTTTTTCTTTTTCTCTACCTTCAAAAAAATTCACAAGTTTCTAGTGAAATTCAAACTCGACATGCATGTAGACTTTGATTGGTTGCCTAACTCTATGTTTATGCTCTAGAAAGAGAAAGTTGTCAAAAAGAGAGAACACAACAGAAATTTCTTCATGCAACACATTATAAAGCAATTTTGTTTTGGCCTTTGAATATCTTTCTTCTTCTACTTTTATTTTAAACTAACAACCATCCCAATTCATAAAATTGTTAAATCTTCAAATCTCACCCAATCAACATGTAAATAATTTTCTTACTCTTTAGAACCTATAAGAAACCTTCAATTTTACCATGTAAATCATAATATTCCAACGCACTATACGCAACCTCAAATTATGTGTAATTTGTAGGTTATTGAACAGAAATAAGATTTACCCAAACCCTACTTTTGATTAACTGTTGTGGATTTCCCTCATCATTAAAAAAAGGGAAATCATCTGCTTGATAAATGACGTAGAATCATAAATAACTCAGCTATATATATACTATTTGTCTCAAGAAATAATCAAATAATTTTCACATTATAGAATCTTCATTTGAAATCCAACTTAATTATTCAATATCAAACTCAAGGCCTACTTAATCATTTATACATATCTAAATTCAACATCTCTCTCTCTCTCTCTCTCTCTCTCTCTCTCTCTCTCTCTCTCTCTCTCTCTCTCTCTCTCTGACTGAAAATTCCCAAACTTAATTGGGTTGCCCCATATATATGAAAAATCACAATATATGAATAAGGTTTGTGCAATTGGTTAGCTATAAGCCATTAGTATTCATATAGAGTTGTCCATTTCTTGGAATACAATTAGATGGTGGTGGTGGATCACACTTCATAAATTCCAAATGACCCCCTCTTATACATATTATTAATTGGGGTCACCCCTTTTAATATCATAATGAAGTCCATGACCCCCCAATTTCAACTACCCCTAAGCAATTTTAACCTACTTTTATATTTAAGTTGGTAAAAATTTATTAAGATTGACATACGATCATTTGTGAGAGATTCTTAATTTTCTTTTCATACGAGATTATAAATGAGGGGGCATGCCTAATTTGAAGCACCTAACTTTTAGCCAAAATCCAAAGACTTTCTAAAGAGTTTTTGAGGAAATTCAATTCGAATTACTTTTTGTTGGTTAAATTAAATGTACGCATATGGTAGATTGGTAGTTTTAGTCTCATAAAAATTTAATGGGTTAAATGCAATAAATAACACAATACAATATTGATACAATTTTACAATTCTCAACGATTTTTGAACATTGCAATCAAAATGTCATCTTGTAATGTTTAGCAGCAAAACTAGATTGTCAATTTCAATGGTAAAACGACAGTATCATTTTAGTGGTACCACAACAGCTAAACTTCGTCGAAAACATATTAAGAATATCAATTACAAAAAAGTTAAAAGGCGATGCAGTAATTGAAACATTTTTAAAGTGGCGTGATAATCATAAAATTGGATAATATTTATGTTATTTGATGCAATTAGTTAACTCAATTTTAAAAATATAACAATTTTAGTCCTTTTGGGTTACTAAAATTGGGGAGGGGACTACAATCGGATCAGATCATCTATGTCCATTCATGTTCCATTTGATTTGCCATAACCAGAATTTTTTAATTCTTTTTTTAATATAACCTAATTGGGGAATGATGAATCATAAATAAAAAAAAAAAATAAATTAAATTATAGTAAATTAAAAATAAAACTATTTTTTTAAAGCAAAAGCTTGGCACAGAAAATACCATAGGGAATGTAATAGGTGATCTGGTGTGGGACTACAATTACTTCATTTAATTTGTAAATTAAACTACATGACTAGAAATTTTAGTGCCTAATTAAAGATTTCAGAATGCAACAATTTCCCCCCAATTAATTTTAGTTGATTGCTGTCCTAAAAAAGACTAGATCGAATTGCACACTATTTTACATAATTAAAATCGTTAGCTGATGAAGCTCGTATGCCAGTCCGATTCAATATCGTTGGATGTACCCATTTAAAAGGTACTTATGAAAGTTAAAGAATAATGTACGGAACAAAGCAAGGGTTGAGGGATCAATATGCAATGTTTATCTAGTGGAAGAAGCATCGATCTTTTGCTCATACTATTTTGAAGATCATGGCGAACAAAGCGCAGAAATTTGCCTCGAAATTATGACGGAAGAGGTGATGCAGTAAACGACGATCCAGATTGTCTTTCAATATTCAAGTATCCTGGACGATCGTTTGAAAAACGATCAACTAGATTTTTCACTGATCAAGAGTACAATACTGCCCGAATATACATTTTACTTGACTGCATAGAGGTCGAGCCCTATATAAAGTACGTACATAAACATTTCTCATAAATTTATTTCAATAAGTCATCCAATAATTAATGTGAATATATATGTTTGTCAAGTTTGTTTGTGAATCAGATGGAAGAGATGCATCCTAATTTACCAAGAACTAACATTGAGGGTAAAATATTTTCGGATTTTGCACCCTAGTTTGCCAAATATGTGAGTATATGTCTCAATGCACGTATGTATTTCTCAATGCATGAATGTGTCTTTAATCATTTTATCGACTTTTCTAATGTTCATAGGCTCAAGATCCTGCGAATAATGTAGAGAACAAATATATTCAAGATCTCTCAAGAGGGCCACTGCGTAGTGTTGTAGTGTATCATGGATATTATGTGAATGGTTACAAATTTCACACCATGAATCACGGCACACGTAGAGCTACAATGAACAGTGGAGTTTGTGTAAAAGGGACTAATTATAGTACGGACGAGAACGATTATTACGGCCATCTTGAAGAAGTGTTTGAGCTTGAATATCCCGGTCTGCCAATTAAAAGGACAATATTGTTTAAATGTAAGTGGTTTAACACAACACCACAGGAGACTTCGGTTCATCCAAACTACAAATTAGTTTCAATAAATCATAAGTGTAGCTACAATAAGTATGAGTCATTTGTCCTCGCAAAACAAGCACAACAAGTCTATTACTGTTCCTATCCGAGTTTATCTCAGGCAAAAAGTGATTGGTGGACCGTGTGTAAGATTAAAGCTAGGTCCAATGTAGAACTCCCACAAGAAACATCAATCTCAAAAGTAGAAGTCCCAGCTTTTCAAGATGATGAACTGCAAAATGATCGTCTTCCAATTATAGAGATTGATGATTATGTTCCATTCATCCGAATGGATGTGAGATAGAAATTGAAGACGAAGGGGATGCAGAAGAAGAAGAAGAAGAAGAAGAAGAAGAAGAAGAAGAGATTTTTACTGATGTAGACGACGATAGTGATAGTATAGACGATGATTAGTTGTGAATTACGTGAGCCATTATTTGTTCCATTATTTATTTGTCTTACATTAAATGTAATTTTACTAACTTCTTTTAATAGATGCAGATGCCTAGAGGTGGATTATTTGGCAGGCTGCGTGGTAGTGCCAGCGGATCTGGCACTAGAGGTGGTGCCAGCGGATCATCTTCTAGAGGTGATACTGGTGGATCATCCTCTTTGTCCCGAGGCATTAATGACTCCGTAGGAGACCTACACATCAGTGAGCAGTCGTCGTTTGATGAGTCAACGACGGTAGCATGTCGTGATGGTCTCACCGTGGTCACTGTACGGGGCAGGTACGTTTCTTAATAATTGATTGTATTTAATTAAAATAAATGTATATAATTTATGATGTTTTGTTATTTGTAGGACTTTGATGCCATCTCACGATGTATCGACGGCCACGACGATGATATTCAAGAAGTATATATAGATCCAGCTGGCATTTCTTGGAAGTTGGTGCCTCCTGCTACGAAGGAGATGTATTTTGAGGAGTTCAGGGTATAATTTATTTTCCAATTTCAGTACTTAGTCAAATAATCAATGAAATTACTAATGTTGTTTGTTTCTTATGCAGAAATTGTTCACATAGGAGCCCTCATTGGACGAGGTCGTACATCAGTTGTGGCTCATCAAGGCGGCTGAGAGATATGAGATATAATCTACACCATCAAGAAGGGCAGGAACATGAAGAGGCCGTCGTACGTTCCTTTAGAGGTGTGACCTATTTGGTTGGGCTATTGGGAGAGTGAGGAGTCGAAGTAGAAGTCTCGTATTGCTTCAGAGAACAAGAGGTCTGAGTCTGATGGACCAGAGACGGGCATGATCACACATAAGGACGGGTCCTAGATGTGCCGTGCAATACGGAGATGATTTGGTAATTATTTTTATATATATCTAGTTATTTTAATTTATGCAATTCATTTGAATATGTTTAACCGCTTATGGTAATTGAGCAGACGCGGGGTCAGGGACTCCTGGACGAGCAGGTTGGATGGGAATTATTTTTGAAACTCCACCGTGATAAGGATGGACACTTCACTGATAAGAAGAGCGAGTGACTTGCTGTAAGTATTCAATTTATAAATAATCTTAAGTATAATGAATTTTTTATATTTAGTTAATTTACGACTTGTTGTGTTTAGACGGAGGTGTGCCAACGGGCGACAGAGTTGAGCCAGTTAGATCCAGACACTTATGAGGTGCCTCATGTGGATATGACTGCTCTTTATCTAGAGGCGCTTGGAGGGATGAACAAGAAGAAGTGCGTCTTCGGCGCTGGATCTCGGTCGCACTTATATACAGTGGCGACATCAGCAGTAGCAGTATCCGGCCAGGCGCCACCTCGCAGCCCGTGTTTACGGAGGATGCCTTCACGCAGCGTGTTGATAAGATGCGGGCCCAGATCCGGGACAAGGTCAGGTCCGAAATCCGGGACGAGGTCAGGATCGAGATCCAGACTGAGATATAGCAGCTGCAAGCTCAAATGGAGGCCCAGTGGGACCGGATGTTTGCTAGATTTGGTCCGCCTCCATAACCCCCGCCCCCCGCACACTGATGACTGGTACATGTTATTTATATTTAAATAATTACATTTTATTTGTGAATTTGTGATTTAATACATTGTATTTTTATTATTAGTATTTGATTTATGATATTCGATTTTAATTAATTTATATATATAATATTAAAATTTGAATAAAAAAACCAAAAAAAATTAAAAAAAAATTATTAACGACGGACTGAATTTTTCGAATCTAACGACGGACAGAGTCCGTCGCTAGTCCGCCGTGATTTCATCGTCTGACCTCCGGACGACGACCGGCGACAATACCATTAGAGACAGATATTACCATCGGTAATTCGTCGCTAGGTTAACGACGGATATAAAAACCGTCGCTAATTGCGGGGTAACGACGAGCCGATTACCGATGGACCAAATCCGTCGGTGATCCATCACTAACTACTTATACGACGGAAATTCACTTTCCAGTGACGGAAAAGTCCGTCGCTAAAATCGGTTTTTTTTGTAGTGCCATATACTACAAAACTTGAAATAATGCTACACGATGTTTCCTATTGTACGAAAAATGCATTTTACCTATTTTTTTCTGACTTATTTAAGACTAATGGTTGCTTAGATTTTGACACCCAGCTTGTAGCTTTTGCACAAGTTGCATGATTCAGACATAATAAAATAAATAAATGAAGTATATAAAATGTTAGATTGATTCAAGCGTATTGACCATTAAGATATATTAATTTTCCATTAAATTTAATTATTGATGCATTACAACTATTACGGACTCTTTGATGTGGTTGCTAGTTTCTACTTTGTCTTGGCACCAATTTAGCTCAATTAGTTTACAACAAAATAGTGTTTTATTTCATATTTATCGCACCACAATATATAGGTGATCATGTTAAAATTCTACAGTTAGTATATGTTAACACCGTGAGCACACTACAACAAAAATGGTGGTTGGAGATAATATTATTAGAGACGACAAATATCGTCACTTATAATAGACTAAGTGACAATATGGCATCTCTATCGACATTTTTATGTCGACATTATTATATTATCACTTAAATTCGTCTCAAATAAAATAAACATCTTTTAAGTGACAATAATAAATGTCATCACAAAAATGTCAATAGAGATGACATGTGGTAATTAGAGATGACGTGTTGTTACTTAAATTTATTGTAAGTGACGACATTAATTTGTCATCTCTAATAATATTGTCCCTAAAGATCATTTTAATTTGTTGTAGTGAGGTAGGAGATAGAACACCACTTTAATCGCTATATAAACTGTATTATTAAGTATGAATGATCCGTTGATTCTTGAAATATATCGGTAAGAATACCAGAAGGCTGTCAGTGATTATCAAGAATGTTAATAAGTGAATAAATAAGAAACTCAGCATTATTCAATTCTCCTAATAACAATCTAGACTTGTATATTTATAATGTAAATATAAAATAAATTTGGCCAACGAGAAACGTAATATTAATCTAAAGATCTAATCAATTTAAAACTTAATTTAAATATAATATTAAACTCTAATATTCAAATCCCCATCAATATGTTTGTTGATCATTAGTATTTTGTATGTGATTATGACTAATTAGATTGATATTTGTGATAACATAGAAAATTATATGATATCCATATCAATCACCATCCCGTATCTATGTTTTAATCCACTATTGCTTGAATTTATCTTGTTTCGAAATGGTTAATTTTTATATGTTCTGAATTTATTTTGTTTGGAAAGAATCTTGTTGTCTGCTTAGTTTGATGTAATTTTAGATACATAATGTCAATTTTTAGATAATTTTATAGTATAACACTCATTTTCAGACATTATCAGTTCCAAAATGAAAATTCTGAGCGCAATAAACAAATTAGTATTAATTTTTGCATCAACTACACATATTATCATGCATTGACTATTGCTTAGTTTGAAGATTCAAGTTCAATAATCAAGGGAGAAATATAATATTTATTTGGATAAATTACACTTTAATTGATGTCTGATATTTGAATTTTTTTAATAAAAATGTCACAATTTTTGAATATTTATAGCTTGGTACATAACCTTATAAACTTTTATTAAATCTATCATATGACCAACTATCCTGTACTGTACAGTGTATGTGGACCGCCATAATTCCAGAAATCTTATGGATTTTTGAAATGTCACATCGAAAAGCAATTAACTTAAATTTTCATATGCATTTTTAATTAATATTTCTCCCCAATTGTCAAGGCAATATTTTCTACTGATGGCCAATCTATAAGAAAACTAACAAAAATAATCATGATCGATTGAAAATTGAACAAAAAATATTTCATACTTATTTTTTTAATTTGTTATTCGATATCTTCTTCCTGTAACATTGATAATCGATTCTTTTTGAAAATATAATAAGGACACTCTAATATTGATGAGAAGATAAAAATATACAATGAATTTGATAGCACTAAAATAAAAACATAACTAAATATGTTGAAATATTCGATATCATAATACACCAAAATGATTTTTGTACAACTAAAATAGAAACTTGAATATAGATTTAATCCTACTATAGTGATCTCAGCTTCAGTCTTAATCGCATCTTCAAAAATATTATGATCGCAACTTAAAAAATATAAATTTAAAATATAGTGATTCATTCTTCAAAATTATAAGTATTAATTATTTTTTTATTATTTCTGAGTCTGGCGTAGAATTAGAAAAATCAACATCAGATTTCCGGTAGTCCACATAAGCTATATGATACTAGATAGTTAACCACGCGATAGAGTTAATAATAGTTTATGAATTGTATATTCATTGCTCCATCAATTAAACCATCAAATTAAAATGTGATATTGTCTCTCATGGACACTAAAATAGGCTGTGTAAAATAGAGATGTATCGGATTCGAGACTTCCCATTGTCCCTTCCCTCAAATAAAAAATAAATAAATAAGTTTTGATATCCATTAAATTATATTAATCCGATATCTTATAAGCAAATTAAATTGATTCATTTTTTTTTTTCTCTAGGAAAATGTTAGTGCAAATGAAAATTGAAAACTAGTACTCTCTCCGTTTCTGAATAAATATTATTTGAATAAATACTTTCCTTATGTATTAAATGAGTCAAATAGATATATTTGAATGTATTAAATGACAGTAAATGTGAGAAAAATATGAATTTTTCAACTCGATTATATACAATGACACTCTTTGTGAGACAATTCTAAAGTGATAGAATGATATTTAATCAGAGAAAATGATTTTTAAAAAAAAAATTACTCACACACCCAACCTGTGGTATTGAAGAGATTCGAACTCGTAATATTTGATGTTCAAACAAATTCACCAGTCACCCCGTTTTCATCACTAGATCATCTCTACCGGGATCCGGGATATTTAATGAGAGAAATGGATAGTATTCTATATGGTAGTTCCATGTTGGGCCCCATATGAGAGCCAATCAATCGTTGCCACGCCATGTCGATCACAGACCACCGTCTTCACATCCCACGTGGCATGTCAAGGGCCGTGTTTGGCATTTTGTATCAAGTCAGCTCCATTTTCCCCCTTTTTGTTTTTTAGGAAATCCATTTTAGCTTTTGCTGTTAACGAATTACGGTTCTTCTAAAAAATATTTTTAGAAGGAACAATGTTGTATTGTCTATATAAAAAAAATCCAAACAATTGTATCAAATATGAAATATGCATATATTTTATAAAAAATGGGGGAGGGTGGTGTGATATTTATCCCTTAAAATGTCTTTATAAAAATGTTATATATATATATATATATATAATATGTACACACACACACAAACACATATATAACATAGGTCTTGGTATCTTGCATTCTTGCCCATATATGTATATCTATTTAGATTTAATTTTCTTAATTAATCTTAAAAATGGATGACAATCATAGTGTGTGTGTGTGTGTATAGAAAAAATAATAATCTATTTACACATGGACATATCAATATATATACATTGATGATGCAAGATTACTATATGAACAATTAAATGTACTAGATTTAATGCAAAATTTAATAAATCATAAATAAAAAATATAAGCTCTCTATAGTTACGTGCCAACTCATGTGGATATTGCATATGACTTTCTTCAAAAACAAATAAATAAAATTATTTATCTCTAATATACTTTTGCTAAAGGATCGATAACAAACAAGGTTATGGCATTTGTATATGGTTTTTCAATCGACGAGTTTTAAACCTTATCTTTTTTGCAAATAATTGAATAAAATAAAATACCATTTATATATGTCCAAACAATGTAATGATGGAAACACATGTCTTTCAAGACCCACCTCCATTGAACAATATATATACATGCATAACTCACAAATCAGAAAAAAAAAAAAAAAAAAGAAAGAAAGAAAGAAAAGAAAGTAGAAGAAGAAAAAAAAAATTGACCCAAAAAATAGATAAATTAAACGCGCACAAACACACAATGGTGTGTGAGTGGAAGTAGCTATTAATGGTGGCAATTGACGTCGAGAACGTGAAGAAATGACCCACCATGCATGTGAGCTTGAAATGACAAATATGCCCTTTCGTTTTTTCAAATAATTTCCTGTGATCACAAAATGTTTGGGAAATGATGTTCGACTTATCACGTAGTATCTTGTCTGAAATTTTCTTCGATCAATTGTTACTATCATCATGTTGCTGCCCTAGAATTTAATAATTTTCTATTATAGTTATTTATTTATTTATTTCATTTTTTTGGGGTTATGTCATATCACATATGTGTGGTTGGATAGTGATAGTTGCAGGCATTATTATCCTCAACATTTACATTTTCCCAACATATATGAATTATTTGTCTCACATGACGCAATATTTTTAATTTTAGTTTTCATGGAAACATATATATGTTCTTCGATTATTCTTGAATGTTTAAATAGTGGTTTTCCAAATATAGTTCGATTTGATTATATTTTGTGTATAAATTAAGGTCAAAATTTGCACTCCCTTCGTTTGAAATTAATTGCGGTTTTAGAATTTTACACAGAATTATGATATAATAGCTTTGACAAATATAACTACTATCAAATTATATTAAGATATATTTTTCTAATAAATGCATCTCTCTCATTCTCTGTCTCTCTCTCTCTCTCCCCAGTCCCTAATAAATAAATATAATATTTAAAATTGAGAGAGAGAATGTGAAAAATGATAAATGACATATATATATATATATATATATATATATATATTTTGAGGAAAAGATCAAATAAATGATAAATATTTTGAAATAGGCTAAAAAATCTAATTCTAATGTGAAAAGATAATTTGGTTGATTTCGAGTTCTAAGTAAAATGTTTAGAATTTTACGAATTAGAGTTTTACAATTAAAATTATGAGTTTTTCTTCCTTTTATTTAAATTTAATTTATTGCGATTTATTTTAATTTTACAATTATTTGTTAGACTTGATTCTACATAATTGGGTGTTATAATTATTTTTTAATGTTTAATTATTGGTTTTTGATGAATAATTATTTATAATGGTTGATTATTTCATTATTAGAATTTATAGTGTTTAATTTCAACTTTCTATTGATAGACATTGATTGTAGTATTAATTATGATAATTAGTTTTTACTTTTATAGGAGAATTATCAATTTAGGAACAAGAAGATGAAAACTCTCAATTTAGGACCCGAAAGATGAAAATTATCAATCAAATCTATACATCAGGATCTCAAAAATCACGAATTTTGATTTATTTTTATTTTTAAATTAATTTTAACAGTTTCTTTATTAGATTTAATAGATAATTAATAAATGAATTTTCATGAAAAATTACTATAAAATTAATTAAAAATAAAAATAAATTAAAATTCGTGATTTTTGAAGTCCTATATTGATATTTTAATCTTTTGAATATTGAATCGAGAATTTTCATCTTTCAAATTCTGATAATTATCCTGAATATTATTAAAAACATACATTTCATAGCAAACCAATGATTTAAACACACAAAAAAAATGTAACAAAACATTTCAACCGCATCCCCCGCGCCGCATTATTATCTATATTCTAATATTTGTTTTAGTTTTATGTAAACACATTAATGAATAAAAAAAAGAATAATATACTAATAATTAATATATTGAGTGTAACTCCGAAAGGAAACATAGGCATATTTTAATAAATTAGTTCAAAATCATTGCATGTTATATATTATATATAGTATATATTTCCATGTGCATATATAAGTTATAAGGCATATATATTATAATAAAATTGTATTTTAATTTTATCAAATAGTATTATATATATATATATATATATATAATTAGGGGTGCATGATTCATTAAATTTAAGGAGGTGTAGGAGGCAAAAATTAACAATATTATATATAATATTTTTATTAAGTTTTATATATTTATTTAGTTTTGAAATCTTATGAAATTTAAAATTAGATAAAATATTTAAACAATAAAGATATTATAATATGATGAACATCAAGTGTCTTTGACAACAAGTAAATATCTTTTAAAATATTTATCAATTTTCAATAGTCAATCAGATCGCGCCACATCAGCCCTAGATACTTCTACCTACAACTATAAATAGGAGCCCCATATCAATTGAAAAAATACACCATAAGTCATTTGAAGAGTTCAAGAATTTGAGAAGAAATTTCATAAATGAAATTTTCTCAAATATTCAAGGCGTTCTTCACCAAATTCATCCTTTGATCCATAAGCAAGAACACACCAAATGAACAAGGCGTTAACGTTATCAAGACTAAAGATCAAGTCATCCCGAAATTGGCGTTTGATAAGAACAAATTCATCATTTGATCCATAAACAAGACAATCAAATGCGTTCTTCGTCAAATTCATGGCGTTTGATCCGGAAACAAGGCGTTAACATTATCAAGACTAAAGACCAAATCATCCCGAAATTGGCGTTTGATCCGGAAACAAGGTGTTAACGTTATCAAGACTAAAGACCAAGTCAAAAAAGATTGAGGATACGAATCTTTTCCGAAAACTTCAAAGGCCAAGTTCAAACAACAAGCCCGAGAAAATCAAAGAGACAAATTTACTCTGAAGATTTCAAAAATCGTTTGAAGATCAAGTTTTGAAGAGAAGAATAAGAGAAAAAAATAGATATTGAATCCGTATAAAAATATTTTGATTCGAAGATCATCTGAATTGTGCACGTTTTGTGTTTTACTAAATTAAATACAAAAAATCGTGTTATGGGAGGATTGGGACCGAACTTCGGAGATTTCTAAAATTCATTGATTTGAATCATACCGGAACTTCAATATGGTTTGATACTGACATTTGGGTTTATGGATATGTATTTTTTTTCTTAATTAAATATTTTTAAAATAATGAATTTTACGTGTGGTTTTTAAAATGCATTTGAAATTGTCACATAAAAAATATAAAATTAACACATTTTATAAATTTAACACCCGAAACTAACATTCATTTATTAGAAAGAAACAATATCATTTGACCTTTAATAGAAGTCTTTTGAAATAATGTCGTTTTTAGTAAGTGGACGACGAATTTAAGTGTATAATTTTCGAAGAATTTGAATTCGTGTTAAATTTAAAAAAATGTGTTCAATTTTTATTTTGGGCGTAATAATTTGAAATTCATGTTAAAAATAATAAAAATCATGTAAAATTTATAATTTTAAAAACAATTAACCATTCTTAATGTATTACTGTATTAGTGTGTGTGTATATATTTATAGGGATAATTTCACTTTCAGTCCCACTAGAATATGGTCAAAACATTTTTGGTCTCATATCTTTTATTTTTTGTCCTATAATTTATTAGTTCGACACTTTTGGTCCCAAGTGCTTTTTTCGATATTTTTTGTCCTAAAACTAACAATATATTTTTTCTTATATTTTTTTCAACGTTTTTCCCCGTACATTTTGTCAAGAATTTTGCTGAACAAAAATCGTATATTGGCAATAAGTTGAAATGGTTTTATTAAGCATTTTGTTGGATATTTGTTGGACATTTTGCTTGATATTTTGTTGAATATTTTGCTGAAATTTTTTGAAATATTATATATTTTGTTGGGTATTATGCTGAATTTTTTGCTAAATATTTTTCTCTTTTTTTCTTAATGATTTACTAAAAAAATGGAGCCAAAATGTCCTTTACACACACACACATACTACATTTGGGACTAAAAATATTGAAAAAAATATATTTGAGACCAAAAATGTCAAGCTAATAAATTATGGGATCAAAAATGAAAAATATGGGATCAAAAGTATCGAACTACTAAACTATAAGATCAAAAATAAAATATATGGTACTAAAAGTGTTTTGATCATATTATAATGAAATTAAAAGTGAAATTATACCTATATTTATATGTAGAGAGAGAGAGAGAGAGAGAGAGAGAGAGAGAGAGAGAGAGAGAGCTGTTTATTAATTTGTGTGCACTGTGTGAAGAGAGAAAACCCTAACAGATTAGAGGTGGCTGCTACGGTTTTAATTAGCATGTAGGCTGTAATGAAACGGCATGATTGACGGCTGAAACTCTGTTCAAAATTGATTTTGATCATTTACTCCTAAATTAATCTGCCTTGACGTGTGAAATTCACTCTCATAATTCTTCAATCGATCCATTTCATCTGAATTGGACCAATATTCAAGATGATATAAACCTAAGGAATTACTCAAAAATTTCCAATAAAAAGCTACATAATTTAAAAATGCGATATATTTTTTTATTTTTTTTTATCAATTTGAGGGGTTTGAATTTTGTGGGTAAATTATAGTCAGATATCTACATGTTGAACTCTTTTTACAAAGATAACCCACTTTTTTAAAGTTAATAAAACAGTACCCACATTTTTAAAAAATTTACAAATATAATATTTGATCAATTTTACGGTTCAAATATAATATGTAATTGATTGTATTTCAATATTATATTTTCCCAATTGAAAAAAAAAATTGTAATTTCGTGCCGTAATATTAATTAAATATTAGATTTGTAATTTGTTTGAAAAGAATCGGTGCTTTTTGTTAATTTGACACAAAATAAATTTAGACAATCAGATCACATATTGCGCAAATGTTGACGTGCAGCCTTACGTCCATCATATTTATATGAAAAGAAGATATTTAATTTTATATAAGTTTTGTAATGGCATGATAGAATAGAGTTGTAATTAACCCAAATCTCTATTTGTATAATTAATTATCATGGAATAACAAGATTGTTACAAAAAATAATTAGTCCCAAAATTGCCGTCCAACAAAATGAATACTTTTTCTTTATTACAATAGTATATAACCAATACAAAAATATTATATCATCGGTGTATAATATAATTTAAATTAATTTAATTGTACTACAAAGTATAAAATGTTCCATAGTTGTAACGAAACTACCTGTGTATCCATATTTGTGTTTCATTATAATTTTACTCTCTTTATAGATATATGTAATTTTGTTAAGATTATAAACCACTCTCTAAATCTAATTTTTACTGATTGAAAAAATTATAAATTACTTTTTGTGCAGGGTGGTATATGTATTTGACTTGACATAAGAATGGGAAAATAGGATTTGTTCCTTCATTTGTGTCAGAAAATCAGAATGAGAATAGTCGTTGCGTCATCTCAAATTCCCAGTAATATATAAATTAATATTTAGCGAGCGCGCGTGTGTGTATATATATGGTTGAGTTTCAGAAGGAACCACACCCTATGTGAGAACTAAGAACCAATCTGAATTATAGATCTCGTCTATTTGGACGGTCAAGATATGTTCCAAAAATTTAAAAAATGCGGTGGCATAATTGTAATAACGTCCAACTTCGCTGCCCCTGAATCTTAGTAAGGGTAAAATCGGAAATTTGAAAATATATGAATACTCAGAATTTACGTGTATATTTTTCAATTTAGGGTTTTATCACTGTCATTTCCTATTTTAGCATTGTCATGGTTTTTTTTAGCATTGCCATGACTTATTTTAGCATGACTCTTTTTTAGCATAAACATAAAAAAATGTCATCGATATTGTAAAAAAATCACAAACAAACACTGTTACATGTTGTTGAAATATATTATCAATATAGTACAACCACGATTAGCATTGCAATCTCTCATTTTTAGCATTAATATAACCCTTTATTAGCATTGTGATTAAAAACTTGTCATAGTCATTACAAACCAACAAATGTGATTTGTGGTACTAGCATCATTGTTTACTGTATTTACATCATCATATCTCATTTTAGATTATCATTAAATTATAAAACACAATCATGAACAAATGCTATTACAGTTTTATTAAATTTACAATGTTATAAATCCCACATTAACATTATTTCACGAAAGATATCAAAGAGTATTAGAGGTCACACATGCAAGATCATGTTGCAAGATATTAGAGTAAATGACTTATTAGCAGTATAAAGAACTATATTAACAGTACAAACACTCTTATTAGCATTATCAAATTTTTTATTAACAATGTAAAAATGAATATCAACTATGTGTATAGCATTATAGAAAAGAATATTAGTAGCATTAATAAAAAATTAGTATGAGAAATATGAAAAAAAAATTGTATCTACTTCTTCCTGCAGTTCTTAGAATCATGACTGCATTTTTTGTTACACTTCTTACAGATCCTTAAAGGTTTCTTTTTGCATTCGACGTTCGTATCTTCTTTTGATTTTATACGACTTCCACTACCTTTAGTCTTCACAAAGTCAGGTGGAAGCACCTCAACTTCACTAGGTGCAAACAACCCATAAAATTCAGAAAATAATCCATACTACCCTTGAATTTCTGAAGAACCCATGAATAAGATTCAACATCCTCACTCGACATTAAAACGGCACCAAAGATGACAAGCCTCCCATAATTGTCCTTTCCAATAAAGGGTGCAAAAATCATTGAATATCTGTTCAATATATAAAAAATCACAAATCTCTGTTATTATAATATCTTTTTCATCATAAACAAGACTACAGATGCTAACATTGTCACCTACCAAATATTCAAACATCAATGCTAAAAAAGGAAATAGAAGTGCTAAAACTTCAACTACTAGTGCTAAAACTTCAGTATGGAACTGCTAAAATCACAGAATGATAGATTTAAATAATAAGTAGACTAGTCCTATATGTTATATCAAATGACACATCCCCAAATAATGAAAAGTTCATTCTTGATATTGGATCGGCCCAAAATAGACATCTCAACTGATCATTCTTGTTAACTTCCTAATCAAATGTAAAAGCAGAGCAACGTTCACGTATTTTGCCCATTTTATCCAACATCATTTGGACATCTACGCCCACAATACATGCCTTGAGATCTCGATTGAAGTTTTTTGAAATCAACTACTGTACACCCATACTGGAACAATAACACACGACATCTCTTTTCTTTGAAGTTTCACAAAAATTAATCGATGTGTTTTTAGATCCCTCGCGGTTGCACAAAACATACTTCCGAATTATAGTACAATCTTTATACATCTTTGTAGTACACAAACAAATATCAAATCCACATGATGAAGCATGCACCTTGTAAAAGGTTATACCATCATCTAAAGTAAGAAAAATTTTGCCTATTGTAGGCTTCAAAGATGGTTCACAGTCAAGTGTGTAAAATTCAGAAAATCCAAGAGAAGTCTCCAAAATAGAGCCAACACAATTTGCACATTTTAATACACAACTAATCACGTTAATGCTAAAAAAATATATTCTTTGATCATGCTAAAAATGGTCACAGTAATGCTAAAATTAATCACAACACTGCTAAAACTTGTAATAGTAGTGCTAATACTGCGTTCATCGTGCAAATACTCTATTAACAAGATATTTTTATAATACTCATTTATTTTTACAATGCTAATAACTAGTTTCGTAGTGCTAATAATAACGTCTCTAATGCTAATGAGACATTTTGTAATGCTAACAGATGATGGACTAACATTTGTAGAAATACACATATATAGTAATAAGAAAACATAATCTGCATACCTGAAAACATCTATTTATCGTGAAAATTCAAAAATTCATTTAAATCTGGAAAAAAAAATCATTCAAATTAATCAACTTCCAAAAAATATAGTAAATTACATGAACGAACACATCTATTATTTAAATCTGAAAAAATATAACAAATTATCGAACAAATCTAAAACAAATCGAAAAAAATCGCAGGAAAAGTACAAAAAAAATATTTTTACCTGGCGTCTTCATCGAAGAACAGCGAACAATAAAAACTCCAGGGAAAATCACGTTTACAACGATTAAGATGAATAGATTTCAAAGAGAATCGACTGTAATCTGGATTACATAAACACACATAAAATCGATATGAAAAAAAGAAATATATTTTGAATGGAAAACAGATTACGAAGGAAGGAGATTTCATTCCAAAAATAAAGAGAATTCCTAAATTATAAATATACCCCCACCTCATTAAAAAGTTGACAATATTACGAGAATGCCACCGTGATTTTTTTAATTTTGCAACATATCTTGGCCGCCCAAATATACCAGATCTATTGCTCAAATTGGTTCTCTATTCACACAAGGGGGTGTAGTTCTCACTTGATTCAATCTCTCTCTCTATATGTATATATGTATGTATGTATGTATCAGTCATATCATTGTATGGATATGACTATATGAGGCTAAACTTACTCAATATCAGTCTATTCTCTATATATAGAACAGAACTACAGAAGTACCTCAAAAATAAATTGAGTTTAAATCAAATACTTTAAAGATATTATGAATGCTTTAAATAAATTATGAAAGTCAGACTGATTTTTTTTTTTTTTTTTTTCTGGTGCAGATCTACCAAAGCTTGAATGGTTAAGGGAGATCTCATTTTCTATTTTTTTTTATTTCAATCTATTTTTACTTTTCAATTTTTAAGTAAACTAGATTATCTTTCGCGTGATGAATTGAATATGAGATATATAATTTTATTTGTTAGAAATTATAATTATGAACAAAATAAGAAAATCAGCCAACAAAATAAAATTAATTTAACCTATTGGAATTATAGAATTTTTTATATTTGTTATTATGGTAATTGTGATTAAGTTCAACAAAAAAAGGAAAATGAATATTTAATCCTAATTTTGAAATTCAAATTAGCCTCGAATTACGAATAAATGTATAAATTTCTACACTATGCAATATTATTTTTTGTTTTCAAAACATACATGTGAATTTTTGCGATTCACAAGTAATAATAAAGTATTATTTAGTGATTGGCATTAATAATAAAAAGTCAGTTTCCAAAATTAACAATGACTTTTTTTGATGAGAAAATTATTTTTAGCGATGATTTTATTATTAAATATATAAAGATGTACACATACCAGAAATTAATGTCAACATGTATCTTAAGTGTGAATTTGAGAGCTGTATTGATTATAAATGTATATTGGGAGGGACTAACTCACCTTCACAAAATCGGTTGTAAGGAGAGAGTCGCCGAGCCTCACCTTCATAAAATGTCACATACCATTTTTTACGGGATAATTTCACTTTTAATCCCACTAGAATATGGTCAAAACACTTTTGGTTCCAAGTATTTTTTTTCGATATTTTTAGTCCCAAGTGTAGTAGGATATATATATATATATATATATATATATATATATATATTCAAAGGACATTTTGATCATTTTTTCAACAAATTATTAAGAAAAAAAGAGAAAAATATCTAGCAAAAAATTCAGTATAATACCCAACAAAATAATATAATATCTCGAAAAATTTCAGCAAAATATTCAACAAAATATCAAGTAAAATGCCCGACAAATATCCAGCAAAATGCCTAACAAAACCATTTCAACTTCTTGCCAATATGTTGTTTAGCGAAATTCTTGACAAAATATACGGAAAAAATGTTGAAAAAAATATAAGAAAAAATATGCTGTTAATTTTAGGACTAAAAATGTCGAAAAAAAAAACACTTGAGATCAAAAGTGTCAAGCTAATAAATTATGAGATAAAAAATGAAAGATATGAGATCAAAACTGTCGAGCTAATAAATTATGGAATTAAAAATAAAAGATATGAGACCAAAAGTGTTTTGACCTTATTCTAGTGGAATTAAAAGTGAAATTATCCCCATTTTTTACTGTCAATGTGGAATAATTTTAATACTGCTTGTTATTAAAGTATATTAATTTTTTCACCTTCATATTACCCATTACAAATTTTGGCAAGTATATATTCTTCTTTATTTATTTACTTTGATTGGATGTAGCATATGGATGTTGAATAGTTGTCTGAGCAAGTAAAGACAAGAATTTGGTGAAAGTAGCTATTCAGTGAATGTTTTTAACCTGCCAATAAAGACAAATTGCTAGATTTACCATTTATAATTGGGTAAATTATACTTTCATATCTATATATTTTGAGATTTTTTTTTAAATAATCATTTTTTTAAAAATTAACAAAACATTTCTATATTCACTTTTTAAAAAAAATTACACTTCTAATATTTGATCAATTTTACGTCCTGAAAACTATTATTTATTGTATTTTAACAATTCTATTTTTCTGGCCACGTAAAAAAAATCATCAAATCAAAAAATCTTAAAATAAAATAATACATATGATTTTCAGGTTGTCTTACCATTCATAATTTTCAGCGCCTTTCTTTTAATTGAATACGAATAAGCAACGAAAAATAACAAAAAATAATTAAATCATAAATTTTATCTTTTTTGTATGCTCCTTTTTGTATTTATTATATATTTTCATTCTTAATTTTATTGGATTTATTTCTTGATAATTGCAATATACATTTTAGTTTTTATTACATCAAACATCACAATTGAATACTAAACTATACTCTCCTGTTTCGTTTTGATTGTTATTTTTTTCGTGTCAAAATGTTTATTATTTTATATATTTTCACACACTCTCTCTCAAATTTTAATCATATCCCAAACCATAAAAATATATGGAGAGAGAAAATGTTGTCCTTTTTTAGGAAAATATAAGTGAATAAGATTTAATATCATATATGAGGAATGTGTAAATTAGTCCATAAAATTAATTTTTAATTCCAAATAAAAAAACTAAAACAATGATCAAAACGAAACATAAGGAGTATAAAAAAAAAACTCAACTCTTTCCCGTATTTCTTAATTACATTTATAACAATTGTTTTTGCTAATCGATATTTTTTTCATAAGTTTAATAAAAACTTGCACAAGATCAATTGTGCAGTGCATATGTGTATATATATTTCGCCTCATGTCCATGTCATGTTAGTTCGGCCTTGCACATACAAAAAATATCCACGATGTTGGGATAAAAATTCAAGGAGTAGCATAGAATTTTTCATCTGGGCGAGTAGGGGAAACAACATAACAATATATATATATTATCCTGCTCCAAAAAAAAAAAAAAAAAAACTTATGGTAATATTATTTTATTTTATTTTTCTTATAATGCACATTTAAAATGTATGCCCAATTCAAATATAATCAGTAGAAATATATCACACGACATTTCGTGAAAAGTCACATGGCTGATAGTTAAATATCATCAGTATCCACGTTCAGAAAATGTGTAATTAAATGCCCAATTAAGTGAATGACAATAAATTTTAATTACCTAGAAAATAGGTAGTTGGAGCTCATATACATTATAACCATATTTAATAGCTGGACCTAGCTTTAAATGATTGTGTAAATCGAGGGATTATAATTTATGATCAAGATGTTTAAATTTCAATTAGGATTTTATGATATACAATGATGAAATCTTTTGATATATTATGTCCAACACTATATGCTATACATTTAAAATTATTATTTTTTATTCAATTGTTTTCTTCAATTTTAATTGATAATACTTTGATTTAATTTTGCAGTAGTTAATTATGGTTTACTTTTTCCAATTAGAGTATATAATTATTTTTCAATATTTAATTTATTTTTTTAATTAATAGTTGATTATTTTCTAAAAAATAATTATATATCCTAATTGGGAAATCTGAACTCTAATTAACAAGTGTAAAATTAAACTGAAGCACAATTAATTGAAATCAAAGAAAAAAAATGAAATAAAAATTAATAATTTTAAATATGTAACATAAAAGTGTTTCACAGAATGTAGCATATCATTTCGTCTAGTGATATACATCATCAAGAAATGAAATGTGACAACTCCTTCCACATTTTTGTGATTCACAATACCATAACTAGGTGGATTTTTTCTAGGTGAATTAAGTTGGATTGTGTTCTAAAATTTTGAATATAAAAAGGGTAAGCTCTCATTATATGTGTAATCGATTAGACGTTATTCTTTATTATATGTTCATGTTTTATCTCATTCAGGGACGGACGCAGGAATTTTAATTTGCCGGGGCGAAAACAGACATACACATAATTACTTATCTAAATTAAAATAAAGCTATATTTTAATATTTATTTAAAATTCTAGCATCGTAAGTTGTACTCGACGTTTCTTTATAATTTTAAATTCATCTATTATTCAGCCGACATCAAAAAAGTCTCGACAATTTCTTTCTCAATGTACATTAGGAGAATGTAAAACCGTAACTTAAACTTATTGAAAAACTCCAATAAAAATTAATAAAAATAAACTTAAATGCACAATTTGAGCATAATGACACATTAGTATATTATAGATAAATTGTGAAAGCATAAAATATAAATAAAATCATAACATTAATTAAAGTTTTGAAGCATTTATTCTCAAATTCATAAATAAATAAACTTAAAATATTAATAAGAATAAAGAGGGGGAAATTTAACAATAAAATGAATTTATACAAGTTGTAAAGCAAGAATATAAATGAAATTATTATATTTTTGAAATTTTAAATAAAATTATTTATTTTGTATTATTTTAATTTTTGATCCTCTTGCTACATCAATTTAACTCCATATGGATCATACTTAGACATTAATATATCTAATGTCTAAAAATATTAATACTTGAGAGGGTGGGCAAAACAGGCAGCCGCCCGGTCCGTCTCTGATCTCATTCAATTCTACCTATACTCTTGAGGTGGATTTTGTCTTTTTTTTTTTCCACACACCCGACCTGTGGTATTGAGGAGATTCGAACCCGTAATATTTAATCTCTAAGTAACCCCACTCCATCACTAAACCATTCCCACCGGGACAAATTTTATCTTTACCTATTAATTTTTAGTATTTGTCTTAAATTATGTTTGCTATCTTTGACAACTTAATTTGATCTTGCAGATTTAGTTTTTTTTTTCTTTAATGTAGATTTTATTTAATTTTCTATGCTGATAGATTCATGTATTACATATGTAAAATTTATTACAAGGTCCATGTAGGTAGTATGTTTGCACTTTATTACATTTTATATGCGTGAGATTTTCTGTTGCATCCTTTGTGTTGCACTTCATATTGCAATTTTAAATTACGAGTTTTTCTTGCATTTTTTTTTGTGATATAGTCTAATTTTAAGATTATTTCTTAGGGTTAACCACAACCAATTAGTGTATATAATTATTTTTTAGTATTTAATTTTTAATTTTCAATTAATAATTCATTATTATTGTCAAGAATTCAGCTCAACAATAGAAATTTGTTGGATCAAGATACAAAGAACACACACAATAAGAAGAAATGAACGAAGAACACCAAGATTTAAGTGGTTCGATCTTGCGATCTACATCCACTGTCAAAAGAAAGATCGCTTCTCCTTGTATTAATCTTCACCGATTACATACACTTGTTTACAGATTTTTCTCTCTCAATCTAATGCCAGAATACACAGAAGATTCTCTCAAGAACCTGATATGTATCTCTCTCTTGAATGTATTTACTTGCTATCTATCTTTCAACTTGCTCAACTGAAGGAAAGAAGGGATATATATAAAATCCTAAACAAACAAACGGTTGAACACAACTAGCATAACTGCTCATAACAGAAAACTAAACTCCAACCAATTGAATTAACCGCCGTTTGGAATCTACTTCACTTCAACTGCCATGCACTTCACCATGCACCGCGGTTTGAAAGATTCAAGAGCTACAATCAGCTCCATCCATCAAAATTCTCCACCTTAGCTTTGAATCAACCTTCAAACTAAGTGTTCCAGACATGCTTCATAAGAAGCAGTAGACACAACTCCACCTTGACCTGCAAACATCCTCTATCCCTTTAATACAAACCAATAAAGCTCATACATAACTCATACTTAGAAGTTTGTAGTGTCTTAGTAAAAGTGTCAGTTGGATTCTTGGTAGTATCAATTTTGGTAATTGAAATTACCTCTTTGTCCACTAAATCTCTTACAAAATACAGCTTGACATCAATATGCTTCGTTCTCCCATGATAGCCTTGATGCTCAGACAGGTGAATAGCACTCTGGTTATCACAAAAAATTGTAACACAATCCTGAGTAACTTCAAACTCTCCAAGAATGCCTCTTAGCCAGACACTTTCCTTCACTGCTTCAGTTAGTGCCATATATTCTGCTTTTGTAGTTGATAGAGAAACTATAGATTGGTGAGTTGATTTCCAACTTATTGCAGTTCCAAATAAGGTGAACACATATCCAGTAAGTGACTTTCTAGTATCCATGTTTGCAGCAAAATCTGCATCAACATACCCAGTTAAAGCACCACTTCATCCATTTATGCATTTTTTGAACTTTAACCCTCTTCTAACTGAACCTCGAATGTATCTCATGGCCCATTTCACTGATTCCCAGTGAATCCTTCCAGGATTGCACATAAATCTACTCAAGACACTCATAACATAAGCCATGTCTAGTCTACATCACACCATAGCATACATCAAACTTCCTACTACACTGTCATAGGGAATGCAGTTCATTTCCGACTGATCTTCAGCTATAGATGCTTTTTGATGTAGGCTCAACTTCAGGCCTTGCTTGAGTGGTGTGGCAACTGACTTACACAGATTCATATTATATTTCTTAAGAACCTTTTCAAGATAGGATTCTTGTGTAAGGAATACAACATCATCACTCCTCATTCTCTTTATCTGCATACCAAGTATAACCTTGGCTTCTCCAAGATCTTTCATTTCAAATTTTGCTCTCAAAATCTCCTTCACTCTTGTAATTCCTTCTATTGAATCAGTAGCTATGAGCATATCATCAACATATAACAGAAGATAAGTGGTAGACACTCCTTTAATTCTGAAATATACACAGTGATCATAATTGCTCCTTCTAAAATTTTGAGACAGCATGTAGTCATCAAATCTTAGATACCACTACCTGAGACTTTGCTTCAAACCATACAAAGATCTCTGAAGTTTACATGCCTTATTTTCTGCATTCTTCATAGAGATCCCATCTGGTATCTTCATGAAAATATTTTCTCTTAATTTTCCATGGAGAAAAGCTGTTGTTACATCCATCTGGTCAACTCCAGATTGAATTGAGCTACAAGTGCCAATAAGATCCTTATTGAGTAATGCTTTACCATCAGAGAAAAAAATCTCATTGTAGTCTATTCCTTCCCTTTGAGAGAAGCCTTTAGATACAAGTCTAGCTTTATACCTCAACCTTTCTCACTTTGTAGCCTCTGGTTTCTTCTTGTAGATCCATTTACAGCCTACAAGTTTCTACTTCCTTGGTTTATGTACAATCTCCCAGGTATCATTCTTGCTCAGAGATAGAAGCTCTTCTTCCATAGAAACCAACCATTTTCTACTTTCTACACAACTAATTGCTTCCTGATATGTTTTTGGTTCATAGTGCTCCACCTTAAGAGCTGAATATAAAGCAAAAGACACAATATCAACTTGTCCAAACCTTGCAGGAGGTCTAACTACTCTTCTTTATCTATCTCTGGCAAGTTGGTAATTATTGTAACTGTGATCTTCCTCATATTCTGAATATTCCTCCCCAGTTGTTTCCATGTTAGATATAGGATCAGCATACTGACTTGATGCAAATTGAGGCACCTCAAAATGAGTTTCAATTCTTACTGATTGTGCTTCAGTTCCAGACAACTGAGAGTTATTTTGTTCAGAAGTTACCTTCAGAGGAAACTTATTTTCATCAAAAGATACATCCCTACCGATGATAAACTTTGACCCTCAATGTACCAAAGTTTGTACCCTTTAACTCCCTTAGGGTAGCCAACAAATACATGCTTTAGAGATCTTGGCTCTAACTTGTCTTATTTGGTATGAACATATGACAAACAACCTACAACTCTCAGCTGGCTATAATCAGCTGATCTTCCACTCCAAACTTCTTCTGGAGTTTTGAATTTCAGAGCAGAGGCTGAATATTTATTTATGAGATATGCAGTTGTGTTAACTATCTCACTCCAAAATGATTTAGAGAGTCCAGAGCTGCTCAACATACAACTTACTTTTTCCAATAGAGTTTGGTTCATCCTTTCCGCAATGCCATTTTGTTGTTAAGTTCCTGGTACTGTCTTATGCCTAGTTATTTCTCTTTCTTTGCAGTAGCTTTGGAATTCTTCAGCTAGAAACTCAAGCCTATTATCAGTTCTCAAGTATTTCAGCTTCCTTCCAGTTTTGTTCTCCACATCAAATAGCCATTCTTTAAACCTCTTAAAAGCTTCAGATTTGGTTTTAAGAATGTATATCCACACTTTCCTTGAATAATTATCTATTATTGACATGAAGTATCTTCCTCCACCTTTAGTTGTGACCTTGACAGGCCCCCATAAATCTGAGTAAGCATGTACTGCAAGATTTCAGTTGTAGTATGTGCTGCAGCAGAAACTTCAAAAATTTTTCCTTACCATAAATGCAATGTTCACACATTTGCAGCTTATGCATTGTGTCTCCAAACAACAAGTTTTGTCTGGATAGTTCTTGCAGACCCTTTTCACCTACATGAGCAAGCCTTCCATGCCACAAATATGTATTATCCCTCTGATTTACAGTGTGTAATTGACCACCCACTGTGTTACCAACTAGAAAATAGAGATCATTCTTCCTTGTTCCTTGTATTACAGTAGTAGTACCTTTTAACACTATTAACAGGCCATTTTCTGATTCAAACTTGTATCCCATTGAATCAAAAATTCCCAATGAAATTAGATTTCTTCTAAAATCAGGAACATACCTTACATTTGTCAGCTCTCTGATTACTCCATCAAACATTCTAATTTTGATAAATCCAATTCATTTAATCTTGCATGACTGATAATTTCCTAATAGAACAATTCCTTCATTCAATTCCTTGAATTTTGAGAACCATTCTATTTTGGGTGTCATGTGAAAACTACAACCTGAATCTAGAATCCATTCTATTCCAATCTCAATAGATGCTATGGATAAAACTTCATAGTACTCATATCCTCCATCAGTGTTGTCAAATGTCTGATTCGCCCGATTTCTTGGGCCTGCATTTGTGTTATCAGCAGCTTTTCCTTTCACGGTCTTCCACTTGGCACAGTTTTTCTTGTAGTGGCCTGACTCATGACAATGGAAACACTTTCTTACTTCTTGATTGGTTTCTGTTCATTTCCTTTCTGGTTTCTTATTCCCAGATTTTGGCTCCTTCTTGGCCTGCTTCTTGTTGTAACTTTGTTTCTTGATGTTGAGACCTTCTCCACCAGTAGAGACCATCATCTGATCAGCTGACTTCTGCAATTTCTTTGATTTAAGTGCCACCTGTACATCATCAAGGGTAATGGAGTCTCTACTGCCAAATAGTAGAGTATTTTTGAAGTTCTGAAACGATTTGGGTATGGCCGATAGAAGGATTAAAGCTTTATCCTCCTATTCCATTTTCACTTGAATATTCTCAAGATCGTCTAAAACTTTGTTGAACTCATCCATCTGGCTCAAGACAGACTTCTCTTCAGTCATCTTGAAAGAATAGAGCCTTTGTTTCATGTATAGGCAATTTGCTAGGGTTTTCACCATATACAGACTTTCAAGTTTATTCAAAACTTTAATTGCAGTAGTCTTTTTGGATACTTCTCTTAATGCTTTATCACCCAGACACAAGATGATCATGCTATGTGCCTTCTCCAGTATTAGAGCTCTCTCCTCACTCTTTTATTTACCAGAAGTTGGAGCTCTATCATCACTCTTCTCTTTTCCAGAAGAGCTTGCGACCTCCTCCTTCAAAGCATCACTGAGGCCTTGTTAAATCAAGAGTGACTCCATCTTCACCTTCCACAGACCAAAGTCTGTCTTGTCTGTAAATTTCTCCATATCAAACCGTGCAGAACTCATCTTGATCCTTCCGTTTCCCATTGACGGCGCCAATTGTCAAGAATTCAGCTCAACAATAGAGATTAGTTGTATCAAGATACAAAGAACACACACAACAAGAAGAAATGAACGAAGAACACCAAGATTTAAGTGGTTCAATCTTATGATCTACATCCACTGTCGAAAGAAAGATTACTTCTCTCCTTGTATTAATCTTCATTGATTACATACACTTGCTTACAATTTTTTTCTCTCTCAATCTAATGTTAGAATACACAGAAGATTCTCTTAAGAAACTGATCTGTATCTCTTTCTTGAATGTATTTACTTGATATCTATCTCTCAACTTGCTCAACTGAAGGAAAGAAGGGAGATATATATATGTACACACACACACACACAATCACACTTCAAAACACACTTCACAACACCTCTCTCCAATCTCAAGGCACTTCTCTCCAAATCCTTTCAACACTTGTAATCCTTTTGATATTTTTCTGGAACAATATCTGTTCTTATATAATTTAGATCCGCACCTGTATCAAACAAAGCTGCAACATCAATTTTGTGTGTGTATATATATAACCTTAAACAAACAAACGGTTGAACACAACTAGCATAACTGCTCATAACAGAAAACTAACTCCAACTAATTGAATTAGCCACCACTTAAAATCTGCTATACTTGAACTGCCATGCACCGCGCTTTGAAAGATTCAAGAGCTACAATCAACCCCATCCATCACAACTATGATTAATTATATCAAAATTCAATTTTATAATTTTTTAATTCATTTTTTTGTTAATAAATGTTGACTATAATTATTTATGTTATAATTAATTTTTATTTTATAATAAATACTATTATAAAATTATAAATTTAATAGTGAATACGAAGTGAAATATGAAGAAGTGGGACATGAAATTTGAACCGTGTTTTATTGGGTGAATCCGTTCCATATTAATTTTATGGTGGTTGTATGTGTCTTATATTAATGATGTACAATTATATATGAATATATTTATAAAGCTCGATATTGGAGGCTTTGACTGAAATTTGAACATTGATCTTTTGAACTAAATATATTGATGAAATTTGAACTTATGTCTAGGGGTGTGTAATGATTGATTCGGTGCAAAACTGAACCGAATTAATAAAATCATAAATTAAAATTTTAAGAAAAATGAAAACTAAATCAATCAAAGTAATTGATATAGCCAAACCAATCAAATCATAATTTTTTTGGTTTGTTTGGTTCGGTTTTCGGTTTGAACTAAAAAAATTGATGGAATTTGAATGTTTTTTTTTGTTTTTCTAAACAATTATACATAAAGAATAACACTGAAATTCAATAAATAACAAACTGTACATTAAATAAATAATAATAAAATTATCCTCTGATTCAGTCTCGTACATGGTCTACTTATCACAATATCACAAGTCACAATTACACTTAACATAACAGCTAATAATTCAATACACAAAAAATATCGTAAATCTTTTATTTGAAGTGAAAGCACTCTTGCATTTTGCCCTAATTCACTAATGAGCATATAATTTTTTTAAAAAATTTATGTGTAATATTAAAAATATGAATTATAAAACATAAATTAAAAAAAATGTAATTTATATACTTTGGTTAGTTCGGTTTTAGCTGAAATATTTCTTTATTAAAATCAATACCAAACCAAACTATATTTTGGTTTTAATATTCAAAATCGAACTAAAATTAAAGATAAAATCACTAAATCAATCAACTCAAATAACTCGGTTCGGTTCAATTTTTTTAGTTTTGATTCGTTTTGCACAACCATACTTATGTCTATTTTTAGATAAATTGTTGTCTAGTCTACATATCTAAAAAATCACTTGATTCTGATAGACATCGTTTTATACCATACTTGTTGTCCGTGGTTTTACCTTTGTATATGTCTAGATAGATAGTGATGTTGGGATAGACTCATTTATTGCATATTCGGTGTTACATTATCTATTGCATACTCTTTTTTTTTTCAATTTCAATTTCTTGTACTTTAGTTTAATATTACACTTGATGTTGTAATATTACATTTTTTTAGTATTTAATTTATAATTTATAATTATTAATTAATTATTTAAAAAAATTAAATACTACCATAAATAATAAATTTAATATTAAATTAAATAACAAAAAATTGAAATTGAAGAAGAAAATGAAAAAGAACTAAAAAAATCGAATATTCAATAGGGAATGCAACACAGAAGTTGCAATTGGCGATTTGATGTTTTATGATTAAAACACTATTGCAAAATCTAATGTTACTTATTATATATATATATATATATATATATTATCGAAATATTTTCAATCATTTTAGTTGCACCTTATCATAATTGTAACCGGAATGAAGTAGAGGTTGTTAAAGAAATGGAATTGTTTTATTGAAAATAAGAAATAATGACAAGAATAAAGATCATATATGGATATGGGGCATGGATGCTTTCAACTTGTTTTCTCCCAAAATCCACAGAGCTTATGGTTATCTTGTTGAAACAAGAACTTTTATTTTATTTTTGTAATTTATTAATTCGAATTACAAAATTGATTTTGATTGGTCGATATTTACTTTTGTCCATGTTAACTAAAGCAATAAAATATGTATGCATAATTTTTATATACATATACACATCCCACGACGAGAGTTTGAATATCTTAGTACATTAGCTCCATTGATGCATGCGAAACACTCCTTAATTAATTACATTATTATTGTATATATATCTTCTTGGTCCAATTAGTAAAATTAATAAGTTCTTGACTCAAAAGGTAATTATTAAATAAAATCCCAACAATTTTCATATGAGACACTCTATTCAAAGTTTTTGTGCGTCAACTGTGTATCAAACATCAAAATTATTGGTTTTTCTTTCATTTTTTTCTTTGATTTTAATTTCTTTTGATTCAGTATAATTTTATATTATTATATATTATTTATTCCACCCAATTAGGGTTTTTAATTATTTTTAAATATTTCATTTTCATTTTTAAGTTAATATAATTGATTTTTACGGTTGATTAGTCTAAACTTAAGGTGTATAATTTTTTAAAATTTTAATTTTTTGCAATAAATATTAATTAGGATTAGTTATAATATAATAGATTTTATTTTTATGAAAAACATTACTAAAACTACGCAATTTTAATGTTGACACACAAATGACATACGCAATTTGGACTTTGGAGTAGAAGATCTTACCCGAACAACTTTAACAATTGTAAAATTAGAAAAATGTGATATTATTGTATATATGCCATGTACCGATTAAAAAAGCCATTATGAAGTATGCATGCGATTAGATGTAAGAGGGCAAATAATAATAATAATAATAATAATAATAATAATAATAATAATAATAATAATAATAATAATAATAATAATAATAAAGGTAATAATAATAATGGTGTAAAGGTAAGATAATATTGGTACGAATCTTAATTAGTTCCTCTATCCCCAAATTCAAACACAAAAAAAAATATATATATATTTATATATTTACATATATGTGCTCATTTTTTATTAGTAAACGGTCATTAAATTATCTTTTTCATCAATTTACTCATATATAGCGATGTTGAAAATTAATAATATTTTATTTTAAGTGAAAAAATAACAATAATATGGTAGGAAATGCATATGTACATGTGTCCATTTTACGTTTTCAAATTTTCATATGCAGCATGACACATAAAAGAGAATCCAAGACAAAATCATGGGGATAAAACCATTCCATCTCAATAGAGAAATTTAGGCAAACCCCATACTTGTTAGAATGAAAATACCGTTATATACAATTTTATTCTATAGTAAATTTGTAACAAATCTTTCATAATCTTTTTTTGGGACAATGAAATATTGTTGGGATAATGGCCATGAATTAGGATTAAATCACCTTTAAAATGGCCATCTCTAATAGTACAAAGTTTTGTGTGTTAATCGTGTACCAAACGCACAAACATTAAAATTATTTTTTTTTCTTCCAGTTTTACCTTCAATTTTAATTTCTTTTGGTTTATTATAATTTTTCATAATTATTTAGGGTTTTATATTCCACCAAATTAGGATTTATAATTATTTTTTAGTATTTAATTTTATTTTTTTAATTAATATAATTGATTTTTAATTAGGGCTGATTATTCCAAAATTTGGGTATGTAATTTTTACCAATAAATATTAATTATGATTAGTTATAATATAACAACTTTTATTTTTATGGAAAACATTATTAAAACTATGCAAATTTAATGTTGGTACACACAACTTTGGACTAGAGGATCTTATCTCCATCCAGACAAGCATAAACAAAAGATTAATTTTCTTAATTCCTAATTAGGGCTGGAAATTAGTGGATGATAAATGACTACTATTCCAAGAAAACACCTCGGATTAAGACATGTTATTATCTTTAGTTGGAAATTAAGAGGATGAAAATGACAATTACTGAGGATGGAGGCTCTTGTCTGGGTGGGACTCTAACTAGGCAAACCACTTTGTGAATGGCCAATTACAATGGGCCCACACTATGTAATTGCCTAGGTTTTTATGACTTTGCAATGCATCATCCACCACCATTTCCATTGCTCATGTTATTAACGTCTCCGTCTCATTCATATATGCCGATTTTTCTTTTTTATATATTGTAATGGAAAATTTACACTTTGATACCTACATTTTTTATACTTTTTAAAAAAGGGTTAATTGCCTTAAAAATCATGAACTTTGAACTTAGTTACAAATTTAACATGAACTTTAAAAGTAGGCAATTAAAACACCAACTTTAAATTTATATGTTATTCAACATCCCCAAATTTTTATAAAATAAATTGATCTCCAATCCAACATACAATTTGATCGTCTCTTCGAGCCCGTTATGACTCGACCATCAATTTTTGAGAATAACATCAAAGTGGCCCCAATTGTATGTTGAACTGGAGGTCAATTTATTTTATAAAAATATAGGGATGTTGAATAACACACAAATTGAAAGTTAGTGTTTTAATTGCCTACTTTTAAAGTTCATGTTAAATTTGCAACTAAGCTCAAAGTTCATGATTTTTAAGGCAATTAAAAATTTTGACCTACTTTATTACTATTAGCAAAGTAGCACTCACTTTTTCAAAAATTTTGCAAATCTGACCTCGATCAAATTTCCAGACTAGAATATTTATGTGGCATGCCAACAAATTTATTTTATTTTTAGTTCATAATTGACATGGAATATCCAGGTAATATTTTTTATTGGAGCAAAAAAGCCATGCAAGAATTCCGACATGCCACATAGATATTCTAGGCTGGAAATTTGATCGAGGTCAGATTTATAAATTTTTTTAAAAAGTGGGTACTATTTTGCTAATAGTAATAAAGTGGATCATTTTTGAAAAAATGTCCAAAATGTAGGTATCAAAGTGTAAATTTTCCTATCGTAATATATAGACTGTTTCTCTATATAAATTTAACTCATTTATTAATATATACTCATTTTTAATACGTTTATGTTAAAATTTGTTGCGCAACTTACTGAAATAGAATACAGTTTGTAATGTCAGACACGATATTAAAAATAGTAATTTTTTACTACCTTAACACAATAGCAACGAATTAGAAATAAGATTGCACGAGAATAAATTTTAAATCACACACAACATGTATATGATTGCCATATGGCGAAATTAGGCTTTCACAAGCATAAACAATATAGTTGATTATGTTGAACAAATGTTCCACACACATCAACAAAAATACATGAACCTAAATCTAGTTTTCGACTAAATTAAATTCAAAAAATAACAAATCAACCTACCAGTTAATTTGTTTACAATGCATCAAGGATTCCTAGTCTTGATCTCTTCTATCTAAACTAATTCGAACAATCTATTCATAAGAATTGAACGAAGGAAAAACATTTAAAGAAGAAGATTGAATCCTAGAAATCTAGTTGCACAAAGGGTGACTCGAGCTTTGTATCTTCTCACTCTCAAGGTGATATATTCTCTGCTCGAATAGCCTCTTCAAATGAGAATCAACTCCTTTAAATATCTTCACTTGAATCGGCTTGAAGTCCAAGTTATCTTCTTGAACGTGTGTTGTAGATAACCGCCACTACTCCACTATTTTGTAGGAAACCGTCTTTTTTGTGTGGCTAGAAACACAACTCACGTTCTCCTCCATTTCTCTAGAGTTCCAGCACGTTAATATCTGAAAAGAAATGGTTAAATAGAAGATAACAAGATACCTAAACAATAGGAGATAAAGTTTGACTAAATCAAACTTTATTTAAAAAATAATATCTCAATCATATATATCCATTTATTTGAAATAAAGATTTCGTGGATATATATGATTTAAGATATACAAATATAATATAATTTATTAAAAATTATAAATCCTAAAAACTAGAAAAGGATAAGATTAGACACGATAAATGTCACAGACAATGTCATAAGGATTCTGTATGACATTATGTTCAACATTGAATACAATGTCATACATCACTTTACAGTTTACATTAAGAATTAATTCATTGTCAAAGAAAATAACTATGTGCATATTAGAACATTTACTTGTATAATTGTCTTTTCCAATAATTTAACCATAGTGAAAAATTTAATCAACTCATATGAATAGGACGGTGGGAGTATGTTTTTAGGGTAATAATGAAATTATTTTTGTATTGATTTATATAACAACTAAAATTTGAGGGCACAATTTTTTTTAAAAAAAAATTACAAAATAAAATAAAATACAAAAAATGTTGTGGGAGGGAAACTCTTTAATTGACTTTATTTGGAAGTTAAGTTTGCTCTTAATAATCCACCTAGAAGAGTAATTGAATGATGGCCGAGGGAAACTCTTTAATTGCCTTTTTTTATTATATTTTAAAGTTATATATTTTATTTAATGTTAAAAGTATATAAAAATTAAAAATTCTGATTTTATGGGCTTAATTTCATTAGAGCCTCTCACAGTGGTTGGTTCACTTGTGCAATTAAACCATTAATAAATAAAGAGTTAAAAAAAACTTAAAAACAAATTAATATATAAAGACAATTTTAAGACGAAAAATACCTTTCAAAACAAATTTTAGACAATTTTTTTTTTTCAGAAACCCTAATTATTACAGAAGTTGCGTCCATGTCTCAACATATTAGTTCAATTTGCCAGCATTTAAGGCCTTTAATATTGAAATTAATATAAATTAATAAGTTATTCCTAAGTTGACAAATTTTGATCACAGATGGCAGATTTGTTAGTCATCCAACTCTTTAATTTATAATTTGGATTTGATTGCAATATCTCATAGTTCACCAACCATTGAAACTAAAATAAATCATTCGAGTAAGTAATCAAAATAATAATAATCATAATGATAATGATCATTAAGATATAATAATAATAATAATAATAATAATAATAATAATAATAATAATAATAATAATAATAATAATAATAATAATATTTGTATGGTACTCCTAATCAAGAAAATTAAATAATCTTGCCAATCATGCAATTAGCTGAAATATACCTACATAATGTTAATATACATACGTGTGTAACAATTACGGAAGAGTGAGATATGCCATTCCAAAATAAAAAAATAAAAATGAAATGAGGGAAATTTATGGCTAAATACAATAATTAGGGTCACATAATCTGCCCATAATAATAATTGTAAATTTAGGACCTCAAACATAAAATATCTATTAATCCAAGACCTCAAAAATAAAAACTACATGAAAAATGAAAACTATCAATTAAGAACCTCTAAAATCAAGCATGTTGACTCCTTTTTATTTTTTAATTATATTTTTATAATAGCAATTAATAAAGAATTTTTCGTTGAAAATTAATATAAAATAATAAAAAAATCAAAAGAACTAAAATATATTATACTCGGAGTCTTAAATTGATAGTTTATCATATTTCAATTCATATATTGATCGATTTCATCTCTTAAGTACTTAATAGATAAACAGTCCATCTTTCAAATACTAAATCGATAAAACTCTTTAAAAAAATAATTTAAAATCAAATATGTGAAGAATCATCATACCTTGGACGGTTCACCTATGGAAAATTTTACATGAATATCATTCTGGTAATTTTACACCTCGCGCAGGTTATTTTTGTATTTTCATATGACAATTTGCCGTTTTTCTTTCCTTAGAGCATCTCCAACCGTCTGTCCTATAATGTCGCATTGTCATCATTAAAATACTACATAATCTGTATTCTATCTTCATCAGTCTGAACTACCTGCACCCGTGCGGTCTAGTTGTACCCCCTCTTAGACTTGTCCAAGAGGTTTTGGCACCCCAATATGTATACCACTTATACGATATATATACTTTTTTTACTCATAAAAAAAAAGAGTACCGAATTCATAGAAGGTTTGATTTGAAGGGATCATCCCAACGAATAAGCCAGAGAGAGAGAGAGAGAGAGAGAGAGAGAGATTGATGAAACCACAACTCTCAAGGACCTTGACTCGAAATTTATATTTCGTCTACAAACCAATTGGTAGCAAGAACTTATCAAGTTAGTGCTTCGCTACCTCACTTTTGCCTTCAGATTGTTCTGTTTTAGATGTTGGTTTGTTCCTAATTAACTCAAACACCTTTCAAGGTAAATTGATCGCGATTGTGAGTTTTTGGAATAAAAAATTATTATGAATTACAGTTTCTTAGTTGGTCTTTATTTCCATGATGATAGTACTAGAGACAAAATGGGGTTGTCACATGTTCTATTTTGTACAGGTAATTATGATAAATGCTTGGTTAATTAGTTTGTGGCACATTGAGATTTTACTTATATTAAATGTTTGCTCCTCACGAAATAATGATTCGTATCAAAATGAAAAGTTCATAAAAGGTTGTCGTTTCCTTGATGCAGAGCTGCAAGACATGGATCAGATTCTAGATGGCACGTAAATTGTTATAGCCACATATTATTCTCTCTTTTATGTTGTGTTACTAGGAATATAATGTTTTTTTATAGATAGTTCAACCTCATTTCAACTCAGTATTTTTATGAGGAAAAATAGAAAACTTTAATATGAGTGCTTGATTTGGATAGGTTTAATTAAATTTTTATATTAAATTTGAATGTGGTGGTTGTAATGGTTCAAAGAGCCTTTTGAATGGGTTGGCAATGTAGTTTAGGAAGTTTGTGAGAAGACAGTTTGTGGGGTATATTGCTTTTATTTTATTTTTCTTGTAATGTTTTTCTTACTATTGTTTGACAAACTACACCATTTAATGACGAAGTTGACATGCTGGTTTAATTCTTTGTCTTGACTGATGTTAGTTCATTAGCAAAAATTTGTGGATTAAAGAAATCAAATTTGATCCCATTATTTATATATATATTAAAGTAGAATTGTAAAATTTCAGGGGTAAAATTATAAATGAAAAAATATAAAAAAAATTACTACAAGTTAAGAATGATGCCAAAAATAATCATATTTAACCGCATAGCTCAGTTGGCCGTGGATATTTTGTGGCTGAAGTTTCCAAGTGTGAGGTCCTGTGTTTGATCCATTGAAGTGCGTGCATGTGTATAGTTGTTGTGTTCTTTCTTTCTTTTTATTTTATAATTTTTTTCCCTCATTTTTAATTATATATATTTCCATTTAAGCTCTTTTTCTCACTTTACCATCATTTTTCTTTCCATTTAAGCCATTATTTGTATTCTTTCGAAGATGTAACGAGAGATTTTCATTATTATTGAATTTGAGTTGGACAAATATTGAAATGTATGCATATTAATTGACAATGTTAATACATAGTTTTATAAATGATGGATGCATTATTATATTTACATAAATTTCCAATTACTTTCTACGTGCTTTTAACATTTTATTTTTATTTATTTATTTTTCAATTTTTCATGGTTTAAAGTTCTTATTTTATTAAATTATTTTTATTCATGAAAGGTACATGTGGTTTGCCAATTTGATTTACGAAATTTATCATAATAAGTTATGGAAGTTTGATTTTCTAACTTTTATCTATATATTTACTCACATCTATTCCAAATTTAATTATAAATGCTCTGGATTCACATATTATTCGATTGCACAAATATTTATAAGTCGTTAAGAATTTCTTTAGATGTGTAAGTTTTAATTCTATATTGTATGACTGTATTTTGTAACTTCTGGTAATTTGTATTGTGATCGATCAAGTGGAAAAATCTGTGATCAAATAAACTTTATGGGCAATCATAGCATTTTCTTGTATAAATTTTCATTTTCATGTAATTACGAAAGTTTTAATGTTTCTATTTTCTGGTTTTTTTTTTTTCGTGCATTGCACTGTAGAAATTGGATATTATTTTGTAGAATGTGTTCATGTTTATTGAATTCTATGAACACGAATGTTTTGAAATACAATCAAAGTTTCTGATTCAGAGATTCTCTCTTTTCACTCAACTAACTATTACAATTGCTCACGCCACCTATTTATATGTGGTGGCTAAGATACAAAAATATCTAACATTGCCAAAAGAAAATATCTAAAACTAGATGAGCAAAGATAGAATCCGTAGGAAGAATGACGGTTAATCCAATGGCCAATCAATCAATCCTTGCACGCTTAAATGGACGGCTAAGATCACAGCAGTGGGAATGAGTGAAAGCGGCCAACGCGATCCTGCACCATAACCTTGCATGCATGAGTGCTTACGTGGAATAAGAGAATAAAACGGAGCACATTTGTTTCACTGTTCCAGCCATGCAATCTCAGAACTTCAACACCCCTCCTCAAGATGAGCGCAATGAAGATCAGTGACACTCATCTTGGATAAAAGAAAATGAAACCACGGAGAAGGGAGAGACTTGGTGAAAAATCTGCCAATTGAGATTGAGTAGGAACATAAATAGGCAAAATGAATCCTTTCTTGTACTGATCACGAGAATAGTGGCAGTCAAGCTCAAGATGCTTGGTGTGCTCATAAAATACGGGGTTTTTGGTGATATGAAGAGCAACTTGATTGTCACAGAAGAGAGACATAGGTAGTGAGGAAGGAACATGGAGAGCTTGGAGTAAGAAATGGATCCACACCAACTCCCTGACAGTAGTGCTCATACTACGATATTCAGCCTCGGCTGATGACATAGATACTGTGGATTGTTTCTTACAACGCCGTGAAATAAGTGAAGAGCCCATAAAGACACAATAACCAGTCAAAGACCGACGAGAATCAGGGCAAGAACCCCAATCCAAGTCACGATATGCAGTCAGAGTGAATGAAGAGGAAGCATCAAAAAATAATCCAAGGGAAGGAGCAAAAACAAACTGACTTAGCTGCTGAACATCATAAGACAAATCTGGCCTAGTAAGATTCAAATACAGTAACTTGCCAACAAGCCTTCTGTGCTTGTCAGGATCAGTCATGAGATTGGAAGAAGATTTTAGGTGCAGACCAGGGGGTAATGGTGTGGAGGCAGGCTTACACCCTAAGAGCCCAGCTGAATCCAACAAGTCTAAGATGTACTTGCGCTGGCTTAGATATAGACCATCTGTTCCTCTAGCAATCTCAATTCCTAGGAAGTAATGAGCTTCACCTAAGTCCTTAATGGTGAAAGCTGCATGAATAGCTTGCTTAATCTCATTAATGACATTGATACTAGGCCCTGTGATGAGAATATCATCAACATATACCAGCAATGCTACAAACTAATCCCCAGTACCTCTAATGAACAGACAATTGTCATCAACAGATTGAGAAAAATTGAGTGAAAGAAGCATCTTACTGAATTCTATGTTCCACTCCCGAGATGCCTGTTTCAACCCATACAAACTCTTGATCAACTTGAATACTTGATTGGGAAGTGCCTTGTGGTATCCCTGTGGAGGAATCATGTAGATATCATCACTTAAATGACCATGTAAAAAAGCATTATTAACATCAATTTGATGTAATGCCCATGATTTGGAAGTAGCAAGAGCAATAAGCACTCTCACAGTAACTGTCTTAGCTACTGGAGAGAAGACTTCTTGATAATCAAGCCTATACTCTTGTTTATAACCCTTGGCAACCAATCGTGCCTTATACCTCTCCACAGTCCCATCACTCTTAGGTTTGACTTTATATACCCATTTGGATCCAATAGCTTGTTTCCCTGGAGGAAGAGTGGTGAGTTCCCAGGTATTGTTGGACTCAAGAGCCTGCAATTCCTGATCCATGGCCTTGGTCCATTCAACATACTTACTGGCCTCCCTATAAGAAGAGGGTTCTGTCAATGCATCAACATTGAGAAGGAATGAATGATAGTCTGGTGTAAAGTATGGAGAATGAAGATAAGGAAATGTGAGATGAGTGAAAGTAGATGATATGTGTGGAATACAGGACTGGGAAACAGAATAAATGTAATCCTGAAGATATGGAGGAGGTCTAGTAATTCTATTACTTCTTTGGGCACTGTAATTGATGAAGTAACATGTGCAGATGAAGGAGCAGGTGGAGATGCCATAGGTTCATAAATCCGTAATTGTGCAGGTCGCATAGGCTCAGACATATGAATCTCAGTAAAGGGAGTATCAATAAAACTAGGAAATGGAAGAGGAGGTGCTAGTTCTTCAGATTGCAGAGGGTATGAATCTGCAATAAACTGTACATCTCTAGAAATGATAACTTTAAAGTTATCTAAATCATATAGAACACATCCCTTTCTATTTGCAGCATATCCTAGAAATAGACACTTGAAACTTCTAAAATCAAACTTAGTTTTAGAAGGAACAATGTTAGCAGCAAAGCTTAAGCATCCAAATGGTTGCAAATTTGTCAAATCAGGAGGTTTATGAAGAAGAACCTCATAAGGAGTACTCCAGTCAAACACAGCAGAGGGAGTTCTATTTATTAACCATGTAGCATGAAGAATTGAATAGGGCCAAAACTTGATGGGCAACTTACTTTGGAACATAAGAGCTCTGGCCACCTGGAGTAAGTGTTTATGCTTTCGTTCCACAATTCCATTCTGTTGTGGACTATACACACAAGATCTTTGATGCTGGATTCTCTTTTCCTGAAATAGAGATGTGACAACTGAATTTATAAACTCTGTTCCATTATCTGATCTAAAGTTCTTTACTTTCAAACCAAACTGTGTGTTTCCACCATTGCCAAAAAACTCATAAGCACAAAGAATACTTGTCCTTTAGACTGAATCAAATAAGTCCAAGTAGTTCTGGACTGATCCTCAACAAGAGTGAGAATATAAGCTGAATGAGTAACAGATTCCTCTTTGTAAGGTCCCCAGAGATCTCCATGTATGATTTCAAATGGTATCAGTGACCTTCTGTGCAACAAAGGGAAGGGTTGCCTCTGTTGTTTAGCTCTGTGACATATCTCACAGTCAGATAATTCTGCTAAGTCAGCTGCTGTGAATGATCTTTTCAGATGAGTCATATGCTTCGTACTGCCAATAGAATGATGGCCTAAATATTCATGCCACTGGTGTAAACTTATGCCTTTGTTACATTGAACTGAACATATTTTCTCTGATGTCATGTGTCTGAACACATACAATCTGCCTTTCCACTTCCCTATTCCCAGTATGTGATCATTAGACTGATTCTGTATGAGGCAATGTGATGGCAAAAATAACACTTTTCCTTGCAGGTCCTTGGCCATTTGCCCCACAGAAATCAAATTGTGTGTGAAAGATGGTGCATATAGCACATTCTTTAACACTATATCATTGTTCAATTGTACTTCTCCACAGTAATGTGCCAATAAATTTGATCCATCTGGCAAGTAGATTTTCTGAGGTTCTGAGAGCTCTCTCATAGTATGCATTAAAGCAAGGTTGCAGCACATATGTATACTAGCTCCTGAGTCCACTATCCAGTCTGTTTGATGTGCTTCTTGTGGCAGACCAAAAGTATAGTGTGTCATGCTCAAGTCATCTTTAGTATATGCATCTACCATATTTGCTGAAGCATTATTAGAATTTGTCAATCCAGAATTTGCATTCTTGAAATAGTTTCCTAAGTACTTGCTGATTTCTTCATGTATCATCATCCTGTTTATGTCAGTGCACTGTTGGTCTCCTTGTTGACTATTGACGTCCTTTCTAAGACTCTGCAAATCTTCTTGATCAACACAATTTGGTCTATTGTTTCTGCCTTTCTCATTCTTAAATTTCTTAAACCAATCTGGATATCCTACCAACTCAAAGCACTCATGCTTCTCATGTCCATTGCCTCCACAGTGGGTGTATTTCAGCTTTTGTTTTTCTTCCTTGGTGAGTCTCTTTCTATATCCTTCAAATCTGCCTCCTTGACCTCTTTGGTTAGTATACAAAGCATTTTGATCTCCAATATCAGCATAGCAATTTGAAACTTTCTTCTGGTCTTCCACTTGCAAGACCATTACATATGCATTACTAATTGATGGCAATGGATCTAATATTAAAATTTGATTTCTGATGGCTTCAAATGAGTCGTTTAACCCCATTAAAAACTGCATAAGTCTCTCATTTTCTTCATTATGTTTGTTAGCCTCAGATGCTCCACAAGTACATACTTGACAGGGAACCAACAAATGTATTTCATCCCATAAGCTTTGTAAATTATGATAGTAAATGAGGATAGATTGATTTCCCTAAGCATAGGTTGCTAATTCTCTTCTGAGTTTATAGATCCGTGGTCCATTAGAACGACCAAATCTCATTTTTAACTCATCCCAAAGCTCCTTTGAGGTTTCAATATGCTGAAAACCTCTTCCTAACTCTTTAGCTATTGAGTTTATAATCCATGAAAAGATTAGATAGTCCGCTCTTAGCCACTATTTATAATCAGGAGATGCTTCATGCGGTTCAGACAAGCTACCATCTATAAAGTCAAGTTTGTTCTTAGCAACAAGACTTCGCCTAATTGCTCTAGACCAACTGTGGTAGTTTTTACCAGTAAGGAGATCTGTGGTTAAGACCATACCTGGATGGTCGTTCGGGTGGAGATGTATAACATCATTACTTTGAGAGCGATATGAAGTGATCTCTCTCTGATCTTCACGTGTTCCAACTCTGTCGATAACCGCATCATTAGGAACATTGTTTCAAGCCCTGTGACTGCTTTCTCCTTGCTCTTCATCATCATCATTCGCGATACGAAATCCTCGCTCTTCGAGGACAACTTTGTTCCATGGAATCCTTCTATTCTGCTTTGGCATTTTGTCGAACACCAACTATGCAGCGTTCAATCAATCAAAATTTATCGGAAAAACTCTCAGAATTTCAAATAACCGATGATTCACAATCGGTGAATCCAATTATATCAATTATTCAAAACGAATTCACGGATCATGGCTCTGGTACCATGTAGAAATTGAATATTATTTTGTAGAATGTGTTCATGTTTATTGAATTCTATGAACACGAATGTTTTGAATTACAATCAAAGTTTCTGATTCAGAGATTCTCTCTTTTCACTCAACTAACTATTACAATTGCTCACGCCACCTATTTATATGTGGTGGCTGAGATACAAAAATATCTAATATTACCAAAAGAAAATATCTAAAACTAGATGAGCAAAGATAGAATCCGCAGGAAGAATGGCGGTTAATCCAATGGCCAATCAATCAATCCTTGCACGTTTAAATGGATGGCTGAGATCACAGCAGTGGGAAGGAGTGAAAGCGGCCAACGCGATCCTGCACCATAACCTTGCATGCATGAGTGCTTACGTGGAATAGGAGAATAAAACGGAGCACATTTGTTTCACTGTTCTAGCCATGCAATCTCACAACTTCAACACGGTTATATATGTTGGATTTTGTGGATATTTTTGTATCTTGGGTAATTAGATTAATTTTTTCAGTGTAAATTTTGACTGTACAACTGCAAACACATGAGCTCAATTAATTAGTTTCTTTTGCACCTTTTTTTATAGCATGCTTATTATTTACTCCAAAATGATATTAAATTATTTGTTTGCTAAATAATTATGATAATTATTGTATATATATGAAAATAAAGCTTAGTTTTTTGATGAAAAATTGTCAATTCAGGATCTGAAATATGGGTAATCTATCTATTCAGGACCTGAAAGATGAAAATTATCAATCTAGGACCCGGAAGATTAGAATTGTCAATTTAGTACCTCAAAAATTATGAATTTTGATTTTTTTTAATTTTTTAATTAGAGTTCGTAGATAATTAATGAAGAAATCTTCATTGAAAATTAATATAAAAATAATTAAAAAATAAAAATAAAATCAAAACTTCATGATTTTTGAGGTCCTAGATTGACAATTTTTATCTTTCTGGTCATGGATTGATAGTTTCATCTTTTAGGTTCTGAATTGATAATTTTCATTTTTTTTATCTACTTAAACTTTGTTTGCACGTTTATTTTACAAACGTATATACATGTGCATTACAAATATATATCTAACTATGATTGGATTTTGTTTTTAGTTTTTTAATTATTATAAAATAAAAAGATAGCGAACAACGCGCGGGAGATATACTAGTCACATATGAAGCTACACCCTTTTTTGCTTTTATTTTTGCAGCCATTGACATAGGTGTGTATGTACATTCTATATTTGAATCTCTTGTATTTCTTAATGAGTGATTTTGATAAGTATAGTCGTTGTGGAGGAGTAAGTTCTTGATCAACCGTGCCAAGCGAATTGCAGATCGCACGCGGCTAAGTTTTGGGGTATTTTAGTTAGTAACTTTTGGTGCAAGAATGTAAGATTTGGAAAATAGGAAAAATGGGAACAGAGCGTTTCCCCAGGTAAAAAGATTCAAAGCATAGAGGAAAAAGAGTTGGATTGAATATTAAATTATTGAAAAAATTGGTGATGAAATAAAAGTTCTTAATGCAACCCTACCTCTTTCTCTTTCTTTCTCTGCGTTCCTTTAATTTTAACTAGTGTCACTTTCATTCTCTCTCTAGATCGACTAGAGAGAGAGACATGTGCTTGCTTTTCTGTTTATTGCTGCAGTGAAAAAGAGGGGAGGAGAGGGGCCTTTGCCTTTGGGGTCAGAGGAAAGAGAATTATAATAAGCATGAAAATGAGAGAGTAAAGTGAGAAAAAGATGTGCTTCTTGCATTTTGTTTACTCATTTCCTCCTTTTTGGTGTAATTAATTAGATATTCTAATCCCAAAATTTGTTTAAAATAATACTATTTTTCTTCTTTTGAGGAAAAATAAGTTTAATTCCATCCGGGAGGAATTGGAGAAAATGCAGAACATTTTGACTCAATATTTGGTCCCTCCTCTCACCTTCTTCCTAAATTTGAAGAAGCAACTTCACATGCCAACTCTCTCAGAAGCCCAAATAAGTAATTTTACAATTATAGTTACTATGTATATTGGAGAAAGGTGCAAATACACCCCTAACATTTATCTTAGGAGGCGGATTCACCCTTAAGGTTATTTTTGGAGCAAATAACACCCTAACGTTTATACAAAAAAGTGCAAATCCCCCCTCCCCTCCCAAAAAATAGTATTTTTGTTCATAAATATAGAATTTTTTTCATATTTTTCATCCCTAAAAAATAATAATTTTTATAGGATGAAATTTATTAAAAAACTTACATGTATTTTTCATACATTTTTTAATAAATTTCATTCACAAAACTACAAACTCAATTAAACTCAATAATAATAATAATAATAATAATAATAATAATAATAATATGATGATGATGATGATGATGATGATGATGATGATGATGATGATGATAATGATTTTAGATCTATATTTAAAGAGGGGTTATAATTTTTAAGAAAATGGAAATTATAAAAAAATAAATATTTTTTTAGTGTTGGGAAAAAAATCATGAATAAAATGGTATTTTGCACAAAAAACACTATTTTGGGGGAGGGAATGGGGAATTTGCACTGCTTGAAAAACGTTATGGTGGTATTTGCTCTAAACAAAACGTTAAGGATGAATTTGCTCCTCCATACAAACGTTAGGGATGTATTTGCACTTTTTCCCATGTATATTCGATAAAATTGTAGTAGATGCTATGAAAGGGTTTTATGGCCAACTCATTTGAGTGACATTTATTTACCATATATCAATATAAACAACTTATATATTACTGCACTTGATGTTTTTCTATTTTGTTTATCAGATTGAATCTAATGGTTTACGTTATGGAAAAAAGAAACGTATATGTGATATTAGATATTGCTTGTTATATATGAACTAAAGAAATATTTCATTTGTCTCGCCGCTGCGTGCGAGGTTTCAATAGAAGTCCTTTCATGTCGTTGTGTCTGTGAATTGGTTGAAAAAAAGAGATAAAATCAAGAAAAGATGTAAGAATTGAAATAACAGTTCGGAACCAATAAAAGGAAGAACTAAAGTTCTATGAATTCACAAAAACTTTGTGGATAGAAGTGATTAGAAGAAACCCACAGTTATTATTGTTCATCATTTTTCCTTGCATTGTTTCTTGGGAATTTGGTAGGCACTTTGGTCAATTTGTTGCGGTAGAGAATTGTGTTTTTGTGCGTTTCATTAATAAATAAGGATCGTGTTATAACTTATATAGATGAATACAAAACAATATATGTAGGAAAGGAGATGTGGGATAACCAATCTCTAATATTCCCTCCGTTTAACGATTTTTTTTTTTGTTTTGTGTCAAAGTGTTAGTTATTTTATATATATTTCACACGCTCTCTCCCAATTTTAATCCTCCCAAATCTTATTCACTTATATTTTCCTATAATAAGATTAGTCCATAAAATTAATTGTTAATTCTAGATAAAAAAGAACTAAAACAACAATCAAAACGAAAAGAATGGAGTATATATCTAATATGCCCTCTCAAGATGGTGTTTCATCAGTAGCATCAATCTCATTACATAAATTGAGACAGTGTAGTGAGTGTGTGTGTAGGCGCGTTGTAGAGTTGTAGTGGTTGCGACACCGTGGTTTAGATATGTGGTGGCTTCCCCATGAAGACAAGGGGTGGTGGTGGTGGTAGTAGACGAGGGGGTGATGATGGTGTAGACGGGAGGTGAGCACACAATGGAGGATACAATATCGGAAAAAAAAAAATAATGACCAATATTGTAATAATAATAATAATAATAATAATAATAATAATATATGTGTGTGTTTATGAAACGTGGGATGTTACAAGAAACCTCTTTTTTTTTTTTGTACAAAATGTTCTCGCCATCGTAATCTTACATGGAATACTATGTTACATTATCCATTATCCTAATTATCAACCGAGTAATCAAATATTACTATATTTGATAACTATTAAATAGTAGTTTGATTTTCTCATAGTGCATCTGCAAAATAGAGGCCACAAATTTCTTATCATCATCGAAAAAAAAAGAATGCTAATATAGATATATGATATCCATTATGTTTTACAATTACATATGTATATATTATCTGTGTGGCGAGTGTAACATTATATGGATTGCACTTAGAGCTTGTCACATCAAATATTCATTTCAAAATGATGATACTAGCTAGAGCTTATAAAATTATTATTACCTTAATTTGAACTTTACATTTAACCTATTTTAATGTCGTTTGCTTCTCTCTCAAGAGATTATTGGTCCTTATTTTTTTTTTATGTAAGGAAAATGGACTCTTGTGAATCTAATCTTATGCCACTAGTACATTCGATTGTCGCACTACATTATACTAATAAATATATCGACATAGACTAGATCGAATTATATTTTTAATAATACAACCTACAAAGAGCTCTCTTTTTGTCCAAATTAGTAAAATATTCACTCCCACATTGTACATATAGCTTATGACATGGAACTTTTTTTCAATTTTTTTTTAAATTCCGCCTTTCAATTCTTGCAACTTTATTTGATTTATATCATATGCAAAATATTTAAACTATACTATGTAAATGTAACATACTGATCATATCTCCAGTATTCCCCTCCGGCCCTCCCCCAACTTTTTTTTTTTTTTTTTTATGTAAAAGGAACATAGTGATCATATAAATAAAAAAATTAAAATACATTGAAAATAGAATATCCAGGCTTAATATCTGTGACGCAGAGTTTTACATTATATCAACTTGTGGTCTATTTTCATATTGAATATATTTTATAGGAAAATTGGAGCTACATATTTGGGAATTTTGCCTTTTGCGCTAAAATATAAGCAGATAATGTATGGAGACTTGATATATAAAATGGCCAGACCTTAATTAACCAGAAAAAAAATAAAAACAAAAAAATTATATATATATATATATATATATATATATAAACTCGAAAAATATCACCGGCCAAATTCGGAAAGTGTAAATATTGGAGTGAGTGACCACAACTAGTGGCCGTTACTTTCTTTGTGTTGTGAGATTATATAATTTGATGCTCCCATGTGATATAAAATATTGTTTTGGAAATATTCGAAAAGGCAATATATATCATTATCACCTGAAAAATGTGTTTTTATTTATTTTATTTTATTTTAAGATTATCTGGCCGGTTAAGTTATTTTATTTTCTCTGAATCAGGAAAAGAATATCAGCTCAAGTGTTTTTTGAAATTTCATGATAAGAATTTCAAAATTTAATTTATGGAAGTCGTTTTTCTAAATAAATAAATAAAGGGTAATTCTATTCACACCACCCATTTTTCTCCTTACAACCCTCAAATTTAATTAAAATTAAATATTATTTTATTTGACAACTTTGTCCTTATAACTCAACCATTCAAAAACCCTAAAAAAATTAAATAAAATTCATATATAGCCCCCACCCTCTATCATAGCCTCCGACGAAAAAATCTGACGAATTTTGGTGATAATTCAGCATAATAATCTATTCCATTAGTATTTGGTAAAATAATAAATTTGATTTGACTTGATTTAAAGTGATCAAAATCTAATTAAATTCACTTCTATTCAATTAAAATTCAAAAATCCTAGTTTAGTTCATTTTGATTCATTAATTTTCATTTTTCTTTTTTTTTTTCAATCCAAGATTGAAGCCGATCAACAATAGTTTTTTATTATGAAGATTGATCTAAAATGGCAGAATTTATTTCAATCATTATGTATTATTATTGAAACTTTTTCAACAATCCCCTGAAAAACTTCTTCACCAATACAAAAACCTTACCTAGTACCATAACCGTTTTCAATTGCAAATTCAAGAAAAATATTTTATTTAAATGAAACCATATATTATTGTAGAGGCGTGACACCAATCTCAAAATCCATCTCACTGGACTTCTACTTTGAAGTCGGCAACGATGGATGTATTTTTTTTTTCCTTCGAAAGCATAGAAAAACTAGTAGAAAGAATTTGTTTTTTTTTTCTCTTTCTTTCAGATTTTGAGTGATTTTTTTTTTAATTATAAAAAGAGGGTGGGGGCTATACATGTGGGTTTATTTTAATTTGTTAGGATTTTTTAAATGGTTGGATTATAAGGACAAAAATGACTAATAAAATAATAATTATATTTTAATTAATTTTAGGGAAGGAGAAAATTGAGAATTGTGAATAGAATTATCCATAAATAAATCGTGCAGGAGCCCTTCATTTTGCACATTTTTTCGACTCTGTTTGTGGAGTTAGGGGTGGCTTGTCTTGAATATAAAAAATATGAATATATCTTTTAATTTACCTTGAGTTAAAACCTATAAAAATATGTTTATATTGAATAAACTTAAATAAGAGAGAGAGAGAGAGAGAGAGAGAGAGAGAGAGAGAGAGAGAGAGAGAGAGAGAGAGAGAGAGAGAGAGAGAGAGAGAGAGAGAGAGTACACGAGTTATGATGACATAGATGAGTATGGTAATAAATCAAACTATAGAAAAGAAAAAAAAGGTTGGAGACTTCCAATTATAATATAGAAATGAATTAGTTGGTAGCCAACAATTTTGTGTTGGAACTCGACTTCCCATGTTTTAACATGAGACTTAGTGGAACTCATTACTGCCTAACTCAATCTTATCCTTTTGCATTACTCTCTCTCTCTCTCTCTCTCTCTCTCTCTCTCAAATTTTAGATACTACATATACCATGAGATGTATAACTATATTAAGTACTCCCTCTCATTCATATACAGTATATTTGTTTTTTTGGGGTCTTAGTATATAGTTTGATTTTATATGTATTTAGTTTATATATACATCTATTTAATATGTTACATTAAATATTAGTTCATTGTTAAAAAAATAAAAATGAACATATTATGAAATTTATTTATTTAATTATCTTTTCCAATAATTTTCTTAATCCTAGTGAAAAATCCAATCACCCTATATGAATGAGACGGAAATAGTATGTATAATTATACTCCATTGTATGTATATGCATATCTGATTCTCTAACAAAACACAACCCTAGTCCAATTTATTTATTTTTCATAAAATAATAATAACATGAGATACAAATTATAGTTACTATAACATATGAACTTTTTTAAGTAATTGTGTAATTTATTTAGGTAAAGTTAAAGTTTTTTTATTCTTTTTAAATCCTTAAACAATTGCATCATGATAATAGTATTTAAAATGAAGTGCTCAGTAAACGTGACACGCACTTCCTTTGCTTAGGTCAACAACGTTTGACACTAATTATTTTATTTATCTTACCTGAAAATTATTGTTAATTAAATCTTCTTAAATAACACATTTGTCGAAATAACTGTTTTATTATAATTTATAATACATGTACGTACCCCAGTCATATTCATCCCTCTTCTTTAGCTGGACAAGATGCTGAATTCCTGGTGCAATTTTGGCTTTAGAAAATGTTGACTTTGACAATTTTTTTAATCAATTCAAATTTCAACACAGTACTGAATTCATATGAAATCGTAATATTTTATTATCCGTATAATTCAATAATTTCTTTCTTACTTAAAAATTATGACGGACATTTCCCTCAAAAAAATAAAATAAAAATTACGATGAACATAATAAAACACTTTTAATTAATTGACTTATTAGTTATTACTAGCAATCTCATACATTTATTATATATAAACTATAAAACGACCCTTGTATGTAGCAATAACACATAATTTAGTATCGGACAATTATTGTTTTTATAACCCCCAGTATTTTCAAGGGTAAATTACACTTTGATATCTATATTTTAGATTATTTTTAAAATATAACTCAAGTTTTTAAAATTAACAGAATAGTATCAACTTTTTTTTTTTTTGCAAATCTAACATTCGATCAATTTTTTGGTCCGAAAATCCTATGTGATTGATAATATATAATATTTTTATTTCCTTAGCCACGAAAAAAAAAAATCCTACAAGCAATTACGTATGGTTTTCGAACTGTAAAATTGAGTAAATGTTAGAGTTACAAAATTTCAGAAAAAAATGGATACTGTTTTTTAATTTTGAAAAAAATAATTATTTTTAAAAATAGTTCAAAATGTATGTATCAAAGTGTAATTTGACTTTTCTTCAATTTCTATGACACACCAAGCATATGTAATTTCCTATTACACTCTTTGTGTTACACCCCGTGTTACACTTTTAAATTACGAGTTTTTCTTGTATTTTTTTTTTTGTGATTTAGTTTAATTTTATGATTATTTTTATGCATGGTTCACTACATCCAATTAAGATTTATAATTATTTTTTAATATTTAATTTTTAATTTTTAATTAATAATTCATTATTATGGTTGATTTTTTCAAAATTATGTTTTATAATTTTTTAATTCAATTTTTTTGTTGATAAATGTTCACTATGATTATTTATGTTATAATTAATTTTTATTTTATAATTAATATTATTAAAATTATAAATTTGACAATCAAACACAGAGTGAGACATGAAAAGTGTAACAGAAAAATCCAATCCCATATCAAGTTGGCTATTTTTTTGGGCACACAAAAAAAGTAATTATTTAAAAATCTAAAAAGCATAAGACACTATTTACAAGAAATCGTACTAAAAGAATGGTTTTTTGTTGGAAGAGTCTACGGTGCAATGAGTGTAAATGAACTTAGATCTAATCTGGCGACACGTGGTCTGCTTTAATAAAAGAAAAAAATTGAAAATACACTAGCTACTCTACAGTTATACGGGAGTCTGACTCCATGAGCTATTGAGATACTTGGTTATTATTTTTGTGTGGGAAAAATAATTAAATTTAACTAATTTCAGAAATAAATTAATATATTCGATCTCTAAATATTCTGCACATACCGTAAAAATATTTATTTATAGTTATAAAATTGGAAAAGAAGTTTTAAAAAATCAAATTAGTACATTTTAAACTGCAAGAGGACCAAACGTTTTTTTCTTTATTATTTTGTATCGGACACAAGCGTCGACATTTTTTGAATGGACGATTTGTAAACATTTTTATTATTTTATTTTATCGACAAATCATTGTTTTGTTACAATATATAATTATGAAAATAAATAAACGTTGGCATACATCAGAATTATTTTATTGGCAAATTATCATAGTCTTACGAAATTAATTTATAATGTTATGAAAATATGTATAGTAAACTACACTATATAAGTTACTTTCATTTGGAAATTATGTAAGACATTACATTATAACAGTTAATTTTTCAATTAAAATTATAATAAATTGCAGTATATAAGTTAATTTCATTTAGTGCCACTTATAATTTCATTGTCAGTGTTCACGTGTTTTCAAAAAAATCACAAAAATATACAAATAACTACAAATTAATTTTCAGCCTATACCCTTTAAAAAAACATTGTGAACGATTTTTCGGGAATTGACATGCCGATAATTTCACGAATACATTACACATCTTTCTACATAAGAGCATCTTACATTGAAACAAAAGGACCAACAAATCGGCCGATTTGATTTCAGAATAATTATAATTCTATTTAGTATTTGTAAATGCATGTATACAATTGTATATTAATCTAGTAGTACTAAATAAACTTGTTGATACAAAATGTGAATAAATAAAATGAGTAATCCACTATTCAAATAGGTACCCTCAATTCTGTCCATTACAATAAAAAAACCCAAATAATCAAAATTTATTTATACTTCTCTGATTTCAAAATTTCAAATTTCTTTATTGTTCTTCATCTATTTGGAAAAAGAAGCACGTTAACAAACAACAATTTTTTGCCTTATATTATTTAAAAAAGTGCAATGCATGAAACATATTATGATATTTTCATGTTTGCCAATAGTTGGATAACATGAGAAATTAATTGTGTAACATTAGGATAATGTACCGATAAAAGAATGCATACCATTATTCAGTAATAAATCATTCAATTAAGAACCGACGCTTGTGTCCGATACTGAAAAAAAAGTCACTACAAATTCGTATTAAACACAAGTTAATTCTATTTTCTGAAACATATATAGCAAAAACATTAACATATTTTATTAAAAATTAAGGTAATTTGGAGATAAAAAAAATTAAATGAAGATTCTAATTCAATAATAATTGAAAAAAAATCTAATTCAATATTAAATATAGAAATATAATTGAATAGCAAGTCATTTGTCACGCAACAGTTCAAATACCAAGAAGAATTGTTCATATGATATATTAGAAAAATGCTTCAACAAATCAAAAGTGATACTCGTATAATACATGAGTATTACGTCTATATTTTAACTTTTTAAAAAATAAACAAATTAGAAAAACACGTGTACGGTGGATCTGGCTCAGTGCATTTGCACCGAGTTCATGATAGACTTTTCCTTTTTTGTTACATATAAATCATAGATGTATTAAAAATCTAAAGTTGTGAATTAATTAGACCAAAAAAATAACTTTTTTCCTAAAATATTTATACAAGTACAGCCGTGAATGGCAGGCAAGATTTTTTGAATATCCTGCTGTATAAATTCATTTCAATTTTTGAAGCAAGCCTACAAAGATTTTATATCGATTTAGCTGTTGTTCCTTTTTGCATTGAGTCTCGTGCTGTCAGATCATTTTGGTCAATTTCTAGATTCTACATTTCTACTCCCTCCACTTATTACAAATTAATTAAAGGTAGTTTTGATATATGGGAGAATTATGAATCCAAACCCAAAAAAATAATATATTTATCGATGTAGAGATTGAAAGATAGATTTTATCAATAAAAGACTTGAAAAATTTAACAATATTGATTTCAGGTTTGAAGGATTTAACGGTGTTAAAATTCAATCCAAGTGAAGATGACGTAGCCGTTAAATATCCACATAATTTTAATCCTAAATTAAATTAAATAAAAACAAACACAAATTTTACATTAATTACCTTAATTAAATTAAATATAGGGATTTATTAAATCATATCAATTCAATATGTGCTTAACTCAATTAGATCCTTAGAAGTTTAAATTAAATTATGTATGTAATTGTAATATATATATATATATATATATTTGGTTTAATATAACAATAATAAATTGATATAGTTCTTTTTATTTTATTTTTCAATTTTGATGGGAAAATGATTGTTTTAAAAAGAGACATAGAGAGGGAATAAAATTATCGTTAATTAATTTATTAAATATTTCAATAAGATTTATAGTTGGCTATGTAATTAAAATAATAATAATAATTAATTATAAATATAATAAAATATAATTAATCAAACAAATAGAGTTGAATTTTAAACTAAAAAGTTGAATTTAATAAAACAATATGCTTAATTTAATTAATGTAAATTTACGTTTGTTTTAATTTAATTTAATATATGATAAAAATGATGTGGATATTAACGGTTACATCACCTCGTTAAATCTCCAAGCCTCAAATCAATGTTTTAGATATTTCAAGCTTTTAATCGATAGAATCTATCTTTCAGGCTCTATGTCAATAGATAAACCGTCTTTCGGGTCTTAAATTGATAATTCTTCTAATATAATTTACAACTAAAATTCCATTGTATAATTGTTCCGCTATTTTGAATGATGCATTTCATCTACAATTGAATATATAAAGCTTTCGATTTCCCACTAAAAATATACTCCTGTCCTATTCATATATACTTGTTTTTTTTAATCTACCAATATATATGCGATTTTTTTATATTTATTTAACTCATTTACTAATATACTTTTATTTAATATGTTTATATTAAACATTACCTTTTTATCAAAGGAAATAAATATGTACATATTAGAAAATTTACCTATTTAATTATTTTTTCAATATTTTTTTAATCCTATTAAAAAATCTAATCAATTCATATGAATAAGACTAAGGACGTACGTATATAATACATATAATTTACTACCGATTTTAATTACCCTGTTAGTTTAACATACTCAAAATATATTTGAATATATGGCAAAAACCCCGACAAGGCTTTTGGAAGATTAATGTTGATGCGGCGATTCATCCTACTAATGGTGTTGGGCTAAGAATTGCTATACGAGATATGGATGGTTAGGCTATAATGAGCCGTAGTAAGAAGCTATATTGTGGAGGGATTTGCATGCCAGAAGGGGTAAGTGTTAGTTCGTGTGAACTTGGAGGCCGCAAAATCATTCTTGAAATTGATTGCCAAAGTTTACAACGTCAACTGTAGAATAATCGGGAAGACTTCTCCTACAGAGGAACGCTCTGAAACTCCATTAGAACGTATAATCAATTTTTATGAAGAAGTCATCTATGCATGGGTCCGAAAGAATGCGAATGCATTGGCTCATAATTTGGCGAAACTTGCTATTTTTGATCCTTTATTTTTTTTCCTATATCGGTGTTGTCCCGATTTCCATTTTATCGAATGTTTCGTCTGATGAGCGACTCTTAATTTAATAAAAAATTGCCTTTTTCCCTAAAAAAATAAAAACTATTTGATTCTCTTACATCATTAAGTTGGTACCATTATTTTTATACGAACTTTGTTACATGTTCTAGTTAATGATTCTTTTGAATTGTTTCTAAAATAACCACAAAAGCGTTTAGAACCGAATGAAATCATCTTCTAACACTTGGTGCGACACAATTAAATTTATTAATTTTTATTTGATTTTTAATTTATTATGCTTTATTTTAATTTTACACATTATTTAGGGCTCATCCTACCCAATTAGGGTATATAATTATTTTTTCAGTAATAAATTTCATTTTTCTAATTAATAATTGATTATTTCATAAAATATCAATTATATACTCTAATTGGATAGGATGAAGCCTAAATAATAAGTGTGAAATTAAAACAAAACATAATAAATTGCAATTCAATTAAAAAAAAAATTAATAAATTTAATTTTATTGCACTAAGTGTTGCACAAAGTGTAACAGATGATTTCATCTGACTTAAAGTGGCATGTAATAAAAAGTAGAGTGAGTATTATTAATTTCTCATTCCTCTTCATCACGCTTTAATTCAATTTGCTTTAATTTTAAGGGTTTTTTTTTTTTTTTTTTTTTTTGTATTTTTACATTGTAAGCCAAATCATTCCTTTTGACCATGCTCCTTTAAAGAGATTTTCCCCCTCGAATTTAACCATGCTATAATGCTACCATGACTCTCTGTAAAAATGTGTGCTTTTAAAAGAGTAGTAATATTAAATACGATGCTACTTTATATCATAAAATTGGCAATGAAAATGAATAATAGTAAAATTTTGGAACAAGAAGTGGAATGTTCGATAAAATTGTTTTTTCCTAGTCACTTAGTTTATTTGTGGGAAAAATTAATCTAATGCTTAGGCAGGATATAATCATATCAATATTTGAATTTAAACTCATATTCAACAACACATTTATAATTGTTGATATTTGAATACAAATATTGAATAGTCTTACGGATCTTAGCCCGTAAGCCGATCTTACATGAGACTTTCTCAATTTTACTCCAGCAAATTTTTATTTTTCTCGATAAATAAATGGACCTTTCAACCAATTCAATTGAGAAAAAAAAAAACAAGGTACGATTGATTTGATTGGTGATCCAATTATTAAAACAATGATTTAGAAAATTAGTGACATCAATTAATCTTGGAACTTCCAAAGTAAAATTTATAGCTTTGAAATTTCAACTTCAACTGTTATTAAAGTATAAAGGAATCATTAGGTGAAAATATCAACATAATGTCATGATTTAATTGGAGGAGTGACGATCTCATAATTAATGGGATGATAAGTTTAAATCCCATCAATATCTCCTAAAATCCTAACAAATACGAGCATAAAAAATGAAAGAAAAATGGCATCATTATGCTTGGCCAATAATAGATCATATATAAAAATGAGGGTAGGAAAATCTCTTAGAAAATAAATTAAAGATATACAGTATTTCTTCTATTTTGGACCAGTAGAGATGTATCAAGGACAAAGACAATTCATATATCAGCATCATTTCTAATTATACATTTGTTGCTCTGCTCAAAAGAAATACACACACACACATTGTTCCATTGCTTTCAAATGTAATAACGACTAACTATATATTTTTCCCACACACACAGATATTGAAAAAGCCCACTCGTATTTTATTTTTGATCTTATTAGAATTCAATTTCAGCCAGGAATTTCGGCCCTAAAATCTTTCTACTCATTAATATTGAAGATTATTAAATGTCTATATATCTTGCCAATATTGGTTTGAATCCCATTGATACCGTTATATTTTTTTTTAGTACAATTAATACTATTAGATTTGGGTATGTCGTTACACTTAATTTTTCAAGTGTGATTTATCTTTTTTTTTTTATGTGGTTCGCAAGATATTGCACATGAATGAGTTTATCCAGTGGCCAGTGCACACTCTCAGATAGCGGCTGCAAGTTACCTCATCATAAAAAAATAAAATAAAAATTGCTTTTATGGAATCAAATTGAAGCAAACCTGCAACCAATCAACCAACTACTATTTTTGGGTGTATTTCAAGAATTCAAGTAAGTTTGCCTCCTATATAATACAACGTTAATTATAATAGACAAAACTATGAATTACGTACCACCAATTCGACCTAAAAATGTTATAGGACCCGAACTCATGATCACTTAATTAGAAATCATGCATACATTTATCTGGCTAAGGTAGCGCAATGGGTGTATATATTATGACTAATACTATTGGTACGATTAGTAAAACAACGATCCCTCTTCACACAAATATATAAAATCCATAGATGAAGTTTTGTGTGAGACTGTCTTACAGATTAAAATATGTAAGACGTATTAAAATTCAGATCTAAATACAATCAACACTAACAAAATTACAAATGCACCATTAAGTATGAATTTGAAACTATATTTTAACATGTCTTATGAATTTTGACCTGTAAGACGGCCTTAAGCAAGTTTTTGTCACATTCATAATATTTGATTGAGAAAGTATTAGAAACTTGTCTGTATTTTTATGGTATCTAGAGACATTCAACATACAATTAAATTTCCATTGGTTATCAATCTTTATCGATGGAGTTATATAGTGGCATTGCATCATTAAATTAGGTGAGACCATATGTTGGGTAGAATAGTTAGCACTTCCAACATAAGGATTGTCCAAAGGCCGACAAGACCACCCTCAAAACACTAGATAACATTTCAATAACTATTAAATTCCATCTTAAGATAATTTAACATACTTAATAAAAAAGAAAAAAAAAGATTGTGTAAAATAAAATCAACTCATGTACCTAATTATTGTGCCTTTTGGGTTTATATGATTATCCCATATTGATAATTACATTAGTCTAGATATTATAAACATTATATACGATGATATGCATTGCGCGTGTATCATGCACTAACAATGATATAATGTGGTTTCATATTTGGGCCTAGTCCAAGACTTGGTATGGTCATAACAAAAATAGGTGATGGGCCCAAGGAGGTGGCCTAGTGACGAAGTGACGTAATTTATGATTGAAGATTTTGAATTCAAACTCCATCAATGTCGGTGTGAACCTGCCACATTAGGATTTTTAAATGTAATTTACATATTTTATATTGTTTGCTTGCTACTACACATGGAGCAGTGTTACCCGGTTTGCACTCTGAAATAATAGTTCCGGTTACTCTGGTTCTGGTTATATACGTAAAAAAAAAGTAATGGAATTTTTGTTTTCATACTCAATTCAGTTATTTCATATATTTCTAATTTATTACATGTAGAAAAATATAGAGTTTTGATATATGATTATAATATTATTTTGTATAAATGTATATTTTTAAAAATTTTATAAATATATTTTAAAGTGTCTCAACTCTCATCCGTGTCAAGTGAGTGCCCTAAGGGACTTATTATACATTTGTTCAATATATACTCACATCCTCAAAAGTTGGAAAGATTTATATCATTATGGGTTTCTCTTAGTTGGCTACAAAGCAATTATAATACTACTTATCTTCCACTTGTGATGATTATGTTTATGGCTTGGAATATCTCTTACGATTTCAATCAATGTATATTTTGGTTTAATGATTTGGGGTGGGCTTTGGACCACTAATCCTTAAATATTATGTAAATTCACACATCATAAGTCATATAAAATAGTCGTTTTAATTTAGATTTATATTATGTTATGGGCTACCATATTTTTTGTGTTTATGGAGGAGCATTCTTGATTTGCGCCCATTGTGGACCGTATATGTCAACCACTAACTCGATCGCCATAATTCTTTGGGACCTTTACATTTAAAAAAATGAATAAACAAAAGTATTATTATTAATTAAAGTTAGGACCTATAGATTTAAAATATGATTGGAGAAAAATGTCATTGTTGATACAAGTAGTGTATTTATAGTTAGATCATTGATCAAGTCTTCCTGTAGCTTATTGGCCGATCATATGATGAGTAGTATATTCCTACCGTTCAATAAATATAGTCTTCTTTCATTTTTTTTTCCACAAATATTAATAAATTGCATATGCATATGATGTACATAGAACAATAATATGACTAGACAATTTTTCTATCACACCCCTTATTTACTCATCCAAAATTAAAAGAAAGGATTGTTCGATATGAGCATGAACCCTATACTCACGTCCACACACCAAACACTAATCCATATTTAAATCAAGACCGCACGGAAAAAAATGGAGTATGAGCTTACTTTTCTCTACAAATAATATATACTTTATCATATGTCTCCCCTAGTGAAGAATGAGGAAGTCTCTTATTACGTCATCTGACATGTCAATATTTGGATTCAAATACTAATAAAATTATAATTATATCATAGAAATGTTGTTGGATCCATGTCTAAATCATTATCGTGAATTTTGACCCATCGGATGATTTGACACAAATTCTCGTTCTAAAAAATTATTTACAAAAGATTCAATCCAACTAAAATATGAAATTATAGCCCAATTAAACATAACTACATAAGTAACCATCAATTCTCAATTGAATCAATCCAACCGATAGATAGAATTTAGAAAATATATTGGATTGAAGCTAGTGGAAAGGTGTGAGAGAGATACGAGGGGCATTGCACTTATGGAATGTGCCCACTATACATTCTCAATCAAATCAAAAGTCACCAATCAAACAATATGCATATATAGGTAGCCTCATATTTCCAGCAATTCTGGTGAGAATTATGCAAGAATGAAAATTACAAGTAATATCACAATCACCTCAAATTGTCTAAAATTGCATTTTTCAAAAGTTGACAAAAGCACAATTTTGAACAAGAATATGTGTGTGTATGGTGAGCACCACTTTATTAATGCCCATTGACAAAACAACGTCATACGCCTATGTCTTAATTGGGTTACAAAATTTAGGACATGTCACGTTAGAAGTAGGCGGAACATATTCAACTTTACAACCACCTTAGGAAAATTGTACAATAAAAAAGCAACATTCTAATTTGTAATGTTGTTAGGTTTTTAGAGTGGGTTTTTGTTTGCAACATATGCATGTATGGTTGTCCTCCAATTTGTCTTGCTAAAATTCATTCATTCCGGTCTCCTTCGGGATGGCCTAGTGGTGGAGTGGTGTTTCTTGAGGTCAAAAGTCTCAATTTCGACCCACCACCAACACCACTAGGTGTGAGCCTGTCACACTTGACCTGCCAAGTGTGATTTACCTCCCCCGTGTAGGTTTACAAGCTATTACATAGGGGCGGGGTTTAACCAGTGCGCATCACGGTAGCGGCTGCGGGTTACCCTCGATATAAGAAAAAATAAAAAAGATCATTCATTCCACTTGTGACTCCAATTAGGTTTAGAATAACATCCCTTAATATGCATATACAATTTATATCTAAATTCTATAACAACTTTGTAGTTTAGTGATATTATTCACATTTTGCGAATGTGAGTGTCATGCGAAATCGTCTATTGCACATTTGGTGTTGCATTCTCAATTGCACACTCAATTTTTTTATTTGATTTCAATATATTATGCTTTGGTTTAATTTTGCACTTGTTATTTAGGGTTTATCGTCCCTAATTAGGGTTTAATATAATTTTTTAGTATTTAATTTTTTAAATAATCAATTAGTAACTAAAAATTAAAAATTAAATACACAAAAATTATAATGTATTCTAATTGGGTATGATGAATCATAAATAATAAGTGTAAAATCAAACTAAAGTATAAGAATCTAAAAGGTAAAGATATATCATTTCTCTCAACTTTGAACTGGGCCGATCCAGTGAAACTGAAATTAAGCTTCTGTACATTTATACAGATGAAATACGTGAACAAAGTTCGGCCCAATATAATGAGTAAAAATCAACCCCACTATTATTTTATTTTATTTTTTGGGGACTGAAATAAAGTTAAAATTAAAGGTAAAACTATCGTTTGTATGTCACTATTTTTATTAATTAAATACTATTTAAAAATAATCAAATCTAATAGATTCATTTTCTGGACAAAAAACATCTTATGCTTCGGTTGAATATTTTTGGACACTTTACTTATTCTTGTGTTATGGAAAAATCAACCACATCTATGGTATGATAATTTTTTTACCACCTTTTCAGATTTGGTTTTTTGACTGGAAAATGCATCCGTGTTAGATTTAATTAGTTTTTTTTTTTTACTAAAAAGTTTAGGTATTTAATTGACAAAGGTCTTCCATTGGTGTTTGCATCGTTGTTTATTTAAGAAACTGTTGAAGCAACCAATGTTGAGAAAGAAAATTAGATTTCCCCAATTTACATTGTTAAATGCAACCCATCAGAGTCTTGCAATCATGTTCTGCCGCCGACTAAATCCTTGTTGAATGGTTCTCGTTTCTTCCACCAATATTTGCGTTGTTTTCTAAGAAATCGCTGGTTGAGAAAGAAGATCATATTTCTCCAATTTCGAACCCAAAGCGGTATCTTTTGCAAGAAACCTGATTATCTACGAACAAATTCACCATAAAATTGAAAAAAAATTACGACATGAATGAATTAAACACATTGTGGTAGCATCAACATCAATCGTATTTCTGACGAGAGAGAGAGAGAGAGAGAGAGAGAGAGAGAGAGAGATTAAGAAATATACAAATTACACATACAACCCCCTAACCCTAAAATTAAAAATTTCAAATTTTACAAATATGCCACTGAAAAAAATAAAAGAATAAAGACCACTCAAACCAATTGAATCTATGACTGGGATTGGTTATTTGTTCTCACATCATGATATGAGTGTCATTTGATCAATAGGGCGAGTTATAATGTGTACTGTGTTTCGTGTGTAAACTGTGCACTATTTGTAACAGCTCGTTTTTCAAATAATCGTTTTCAAGTAATATTATCGTTTCATCAACATGCATAATGAATTTATTTAATTCAAGGAAGCCAATTCTTATTTATTTATTAATTTATTATTAAGTATGAAACCACAAAGTATATAATTTGTTAAGATGGGCACAAGTTATTTTGAGAAACCCAAATTAAAGTGTGTCTATGTTTTTTTTCGAAAGCCCAAATTTTTTAAGAGATCAACTTTTGATTCTTGCCTCCAAGCAAGTTATACAAAGGGTTAAGGCCCAGATAGGCCCCTGAACTTATTTGGGGGGGGACCAATTAGGCCCTCCAACTTTTTTTGGTCTCAATTGAGTCCCTAAACTTTTAATTTGGGCTCAATCAAGCCCTTCCGTCAAGCACCTCACAAACGGACATTAGTTCTCACACAAAACGACATCGTTTTATACAAAACGACGTCCTTTTGTGTTTGTCTAAAAAAAAATTAAACCCGCACGTCTCAATACGATCATCAAATGAAATGAAAAACTCGACAAATCTGGGAATGAATCGATCATCAAATGCAATGAAACTCATGTCAAACAGATTCTACTCTGAAAGGGCTTTCCAAGGGTAGGTCGCACGTCTCAATACGATCACTGGAGTGACGGGAATCATGTCTGAAAGTTGACGCTGCAGCTGGTGCGCGAACAGCGCGATTCATAACTTCGCCGTCCAAATTCGTCGGTCACAAGCTGAATCAAGAGTCGTACCATATATCAAAACGTTCATCTCTTCGATAAGACCAAAGCCCATCCATTAATCATCCATGAAAGGTGCTGAAATCGTTGAATTTCGGTCATGAACATGACGTTGTCATCTGCGCGAACAACGTAAGAACAACACTTTTTCTCGGTAAAATTCGTTGTTGATAACAACTTCCATCCACCAAATCATACACCAAATTTCTCCTCTCATTGAGACCGATGTTTACCCTCAACCAATTGATGAAAAAAGCTCATCAATCGTCCGGAATTTGGCTGGAAACCCACGGTCCCAAAGCTTCAATTTCAGTTCCGAAATAATCCAGATATGATATATTTAGACAAACACAAAACGACGTCATTTTGTATAAAACGACATCGTTTTGTGTGAGAACTAACGCCCGTTTGTGAGGTGCTTGACGGAAGGGCTTGATTGAGCCCAAATTAAATGTTCAGGGGCTCAATTGAGACCAAAAAAAGTTGGAGGGCCTAATTGGTCCCCCAAATAAGTTCAGGGGCCTATTTGGACCTTAACCCTTGTACAAACGAGCATTTGAGGAGTTATCTTCAACATCAAAGATTAGGAGTTTGATTTTGGCACCAACTCTAGATTTAATCATTTAATTTTAATCTACCAAAACCCTAGTTCGAATAGTATATATATAGGTCCATAGCCACTCTAAATTTCAAACACAAGAAATGAAAAGCAAGGAGCAAGAGTTTTATATAAGTTTTTTTTTTCCAAGTTTTCGAAGAAGCTTTCAAAAAGGAATGACATTCTTCTAGCTAGATTTCTTTTTAAGTCTTGTTTAAGGGTTGAGCTTGAGAGCTGAGGGTGAAGGCTGAAGAGGATGGTGGCTGCCGCCGATAGGAGGAGCAGCGACGAAGAGATGAAACGATGGTGGTTGTTCGGCAACTTCTCGCAAGAAGAAGAAGAAGAAGATGGCGGGTTCCAGGGGCAGCGACGATGGCGGCTGCAAGTTTCCGTCGACGAGCACGGCGAAGTATAGAATGTATCCGGCGATGAACAGCAGCGCCGACGACGGTCTCCGGCGCTGACGACCACGTTCAGGCGTAACAGTTGTTTTGGTTAGTGGCATCGAGTTTCCGATGGCGTAATTAATTTTTAGCTGAAGAAGAAGATAGAAAAGAAGGAAAGAAAATTGTTACTGTGTTGTTTACGTGAAAGCCAAGAGAAGAAAGATGATCGAGAAAGCAAATGGACTGGTTCACGTAAATCCGGAGAGAGAGAGAGAGAGAGAGAGAGAGAGAGAGAGAGAGAGAGAGAGAGAGAGAGAGAGAGAGATGGTTGTTTTTGTTTGTTATTTTGGTGAAGAAGCTAAGTGAAGAAGACGAGAGAGGAAGATCTTTGTGTGTTGCCATTTCTAGAGAGAGAGAGAGAGAGAGAAGTTTGGTTTTGGTCCATGTGGTTGGACTTTATAATGCATTAGTTTGATTAATGGGCCTAGAAGTAGTTTTGCTTTAGGTTTAATTAGTTAAGTTGGCCGAGAGTGGTTTAGAAGTAAGAAAAGGAAAAAAGGAATTAGTTTGATATTGTGCATTAATATATCATTATGCATTTTTTGGTATGTTATATTTGTGTATGCTTAAATAATTTAAGTAATCCTTTTGTAGGGAAGGCGTATATCAAGCATAAATGGTTAATTTAGAGGCCAAGGTTTAAGGTGAAGTTAATTATTCTCTTCAACGTGGTTTATTGTGCATGTTTAATTGAATTATGTGATTGCATATTAAGCACGTACAAGTGATCTCATGTTAAGCATGACCTGATGAAGACATGTACGTTAAGTATGTACTATGTGATCTGATGTTAAATATGAGCAGAGATGATTGCTTGTTAATTTAATTACTATGTGATTACATGTTAAGCATGAGCAAGTGAATGCGTGTTAATTTAAGTACCATGTGATTACATGTTAAGCATGAGCAAGTGAATGCGTGTTAAGCACATGCAGTTGATCTCATGTCAAGCAAGAACAACAATATGTACCAGAAAAATATTATTATTATTTGTTTAACGTGCTGATTTGAAAAATATTATTATTTGTTTAACTTGCTGATTTGATGAGATATGTACAGTATGCAATGCACACTGAGTATATATGTTTTATATTTCACACCTACTATGTTATTTTATCTAAATTACGGTTTATTACTCCCAATTATGGTTTATATTTAGTTCAAAAAAATTAATTATCATGTGCAGTGCACTGTGTGAGTTGTTGGATAAAATTAATTTAATTAATTCACTTTGATTTTAGGGTTCGATAATTTAATTTTAGGATTTATATTTTTGATAAAAAAAACATTTAAGAACTCAGTCATTAAAATACATGAATATGATTACATCATATATAATCTCATGTTATATAAGCCAAGATGGCTATGATCACTAAAAAGATAGTTCCTTCAAGTATTGGCTACTTTATCCTCTCAAGCAAGAATCTCTTCAAGAACTTTGCAGGGCTCAACCTTATTTTCGAATTTAGGGTTTTTGGAATCCTCTTGCAGCTTCTTTTCATTGGCAAGCTTCTTGAGTCGTGCAAGCTCAAGATCATTGCTCATCTTCCTCTTGTACATCTCCGAAAACGTGATAGCCTCCTCCATCACTGCCTTCTCTCCTTCCCTCAACTTCAGCGGGTAAACTTTGGCATCCGGGGCCGGGTTTTGGAACGTTGCTATCGATAATCTGCTGCATTTTGAGTTCACGACTGCTTGATGATCCGCGTTCTTGAACCTCCCGTTGCTTAGATACTGCTCCAAGTATTCATCTTTGATCACATTTAATATAATATATAATTAAGAAATGTATATCATTGATGCTACTTTAGTATTTAGGATTGTAGTGTTTGATATATATATCTCTGAATATATTAAGAATTAATTGTAAGAGAATTTATTTTAGGGTTTGTATATCATAACTTTGCATATTTATGAGCTTGTTGATCAGGTAATTAAGAAAAAAGCTACCTAGACTTTTTTTTTTTATGGCTAAAATAAAACAAACTCATGAAAAGTATTTGGAAGTTAGTTAGATAAGGATATGTTTGGTTTCATACCTTTCCCACTCTTACATCCTTCAATAAGAACAAATACTAATTCATATTTCTAAGGCTACATACTCTTTACATATCACTGTGTTAAAAAAGGCAAATGATCCAAACAAATTTTCAATTTCGAATCCTATAATCCTTGGAATTTCATTCATTCATTCAAATATATTTCTAGTTTCCACACAAAAACCAATATTGTTTCACAAAACCCAAGACAATTCGTAAATCATTTGGAAACTCAAGCTGAAAATAAAACCTAGCTTCCCGTAGCTCTTTCAATGCAATCTATGAAGTTAGTGAAACGGAATTAAAATAATAAGTGGCGAAGCTAGTGAGTGAAAATTAATATTTTTTTACTCATAATATATCATATAATTAATTAATAAACATCATATTATGGTCCAACGTCTCAGCTTTTTATTTTTTCCAAAAATGTTCCAATACAATATTTCGACATTTTAACCAATATGTCCTCATGCCAAAAATATTATCTCGGAAAAATATATTTGTTAAATTATTGAAAATTGAGACATTAATTACATAAATCAACAAAAAAAAAGGTAAGAACTTACGTGAGCAAAGTCACCAAGATTGACAACAAAAGCCCCTTGGATGGGCTGAACCGTGATCCATGTATTGCCAGCATCTCGGGTCGCCTGAAGCCCACCCACTTGATCTTGGAGCAGTAGAGTTATCAAACCCGGATCCGTATGCCGCTTCAAACCCAATGTGAGGTCCGGTTGAGGGCATTTCGGGTAGAAATTCACCACTATTTTCTGATCCATTTCCACACAGGCTTTGGAAAGACCATCTCTTTCAAGCCCCATGGCTTCTGATAAAATCTCCAGCAATTTGCACCCCAATTCCATCACTAGCTGGCTGTACCCCTCCGTCACGGCCCGCCACTCGACCGGCTTGTCCGGCCATCTCGAGTAGTCCCGGGCCGTGATCGGGTACGAAAAATACGTCACTATTTCGCGCCAGTCTTGTACCACTTCTCCCTTCATCAAATGTTTGTGCATATAGTAAATTAATGACAATTTTGTGATTGGATGATGGAAAGATAATTTTAACAAGTCAATAAATTATATTATTAGGGGTGGAAATGGAGATCTATGTTCTGACCTATTTTTGATTACCTACATCAATGACACTCATTTAACCCAACTTTCAAATAAAATATTAATTTCTTTATCTTCCACATCCATAATCCCCAAAATTTGCACTCTATTAGTGACACCCATCCAACTCGACCTTCAATTAAAAAATTAATTTTCCTTTCTTCCAATCTACATAAAATATTTATCATTTTATTTTTTAATAACATATTATTAATAATAATTTTACTATATTTAAAAAATCCTTATTAATTTATTAGATATATTTTCAGAGGATGGAATTAGAGTGAAGTTTGGCGAAAATTGAGAATTTTTATAATATTAAAAACTTTGTTGATCATCATGAATTTCGAAAAAAATTTGGGTGAAATTCAAATTTTGGAAGTGATGATAATAATTTGGGTGATTGGATCCATAACTTAAAATGAAGAAGTTGAGAATGAGAATTTGATGAAAAATATATGTGAGAAAAAGAGAGTTTAGAAGTTATAAAAATATATCAATATTTTAAGCTCTATTTATAGAAAAAAAATTATGAATTTTGATATATATTTTATTTTTGATAATTATATTAAATATTTAAAATTTAAATTAATATATATAAAATTATGCGGCACCCAATCAAAGGGTGCCACATGTGCACATCAGCTAGGGGTTGGTTTCACGCCTTTGAGTCAGCTCCCCGCCCCGAGTCACGATTTTTCATGACTTTTTCTTTTTTTTTTCCTTAAATTGTTTGTCATTTATGGTGACATCCGGATGTCACCGATGGCTATGGTCTTAGGCCTAGCTCGGTCTGATTTATATAACAAAAAAGTCATATTTGAGCCTTTTTAAAAGCCTATATTAATAAGTAGGCCTGAACTTATTTTTTTTAAAAAGCCCATTAAGTCTAACAGGTCGGCCATATATATATAATATAATATAAATTATTATATATTTGATACTTAAAAATTAAAATACTATTTATTGTTATTTATGTTTTGAGTTAATTTTGACTTGAGCTTAATATTCAAATAATTAGCTCAGGCCTACCAAGAGAAAGTCTCGCCTGGCTGACCCATACTCTCATACTATGTACCAACACAAAATTGTTGTTGCCATAGAAAAATGTAACAATTTGCTAGAGAAAAACCGCAAATATATCTAATCCTTAAAGAGCTCATTTGTTAGATTATATAGTATACTGTTAGATATATTTAACTGAAATGTCTCTTATCATATAAGATATCAATATTATGTGTTTGTTTTGTTATACTAAAATATATGTATTAATAATATACTGTTTAGTTAGATATATTAAAATTCTCTATAAAATTTCAATTCATAAAATATCATTTAATTTGTTACCATATATCGTCTGAATATTTTATAATAAGATTTTAATTAATATTTGTAAGATTACTTTAGTCTAATTTTTTTAATAATTATATATGGTAAGGTGTGATATATAATACTATACAAACAATTAACATATGTCGGACCCCTACATAATTATGGGTTTTGATTTTGCAAGCAAAAATGATATTAAAGCATCGACCAGAGGTGATCATCTTGCATATTAGGGTCTAATCTTTGATGATGGATTAAACTTACAATTATAAACACATCCCATTATATTTTCATGTTACAATAATTTACATATTTCAGTATTATCAATACACGTCGTATAAATCGATGAAACGAGAAAAGTAATACCTGAAGATGGCTAGAGACAATGAAACCACCTTTCTTGCCACCCGACATATCAAACCTAAGTTTCTCATGATCGGGTAACGCAAAGAATTCTCGAGCTAATCTAGTCATCCCTTCAACGACCATCGGGTCGACTCCATGATCAACCACTTGGAAAATACCCCAATCCTCACACGCCGCCACTATCCTCCGGCACACCTCCGCCCTCTTGTCGCCGCTCTCGTCGATTCTGGCGAGCGATATCACCGGAATCTCACTGCTGAATTGGTCGTAGGCCACCTTAGGCCTCTCATCTTCATCTCTAATGAATTTGGGGTGGAGGGTACTCTCCTTGGCTTGTGTAGTAAGTGAAACTCCCACTGCTTGAGCCATATATGTTGTTTTTGCCTAGGATTATTTAATTAAGGATGTTGTTTTTGATTGTCCCTCTTTCAAGATTGTTGTTGGATTTATACAATTATAGCAAATGGAGAATGTCATCGAATATCTCACTTCCACCTAACTTTCTAACTACTTAACATTCAACTTTGATCATGTTATAACATATTATGTTACTGTTTCGAGGGCCTTACGGTTTCTGTTTGATTTCTTTTTCACCACCACGTTCCTTTCCTTTTTAGATAAATCTTATCGGGCTTTCGGTCTTTTCGATTCCGGATCAATTAAGACTATGGTTTTTTCGGGTTAGCAATTATCGGCCCTAATCCTAATGATTAGTTTTTCAGGCTAGCCCATCGGGTGTTTACAAAAAAATATTTAATATGTATAAATTAATTTATTAAATGTTTGTCCACCTAAACTTTTAATTTTAATAAATTAACACTAAATATATCACATTTTACCACCAATTTTAAGTTGCAACAATTTTATCTTTAGTGCTTAAATCACTCTACATCGAACATGAAACTTTTATTATTTAACCAAAGGTAAACAATTGAAATTTGGGATATTCGGGTCAAACCACTTAATTTCGGGTTAGTTCTATTGGACTGTCGGACTATTTTGTTCAGATCAATTTGGACTAATGCTTATCGAATTATAATTTTCTAGCTCTATTTTTTTTCGAGCTATTCCGGTTAGTCCACTTATTTCAGCCTGGAATGACATCATAATCCATGTAAAACACCATTTCTTCGTTTAAAAATATAAATAACGATGGAATACAAGTGATTAATTGAATATGACCGTTATTTTCTTCTTTTAATTGAATTGTCATCATGAATACAAAGTGATATATATTTTTTTTAAAAGAGAATACAAAGTGATATTAATTGAACATGACGACGAGACGAAGGTATATTGTGGTGAGATAACAAAGAAAAAAATCATTTCACAAATGTAACTTCGTGACAGTACACAGAAAAAGAAAATATGTAAAATAATTGCAACGGAAAGAAAATTACTATTTGTTCCTTTCAGAAGTAGTTTAAGAAAACAACAAGTAGCAAAAACAACAAGTAACGAAATTAATTTCCCTAAAAAGAAAAAAAAAGGTCAGCACTCATAAAGTTTGATAAACTCTTGGGGATAAATGTTTTCTATTTTTTAAAGATATAAAAGAAATTTTGAATAAATTTGTTATTGCATTAAAATAAGGGAATCTAAAGAATCAAATGGAGGGTATGTCTAGAATTACTCTATTTTTTATTTTTATTTTTTATTGGGATGGTTATAAATTGGTGTCTCGCGTGTTTGTTTTTTTTAAGTGTTTGAATTTTTTTTTTCTAATTTAATAGAAATAAATCTAATTAATTTAAAAAATTAATAAGTACTATACGGATTTTTTTTATACACCTGTATATAAACCTTATACTGAACGCATAATTTTCAATGTTAAAAGTGATTATTTTCATTATTAAAAGAAATACTTTTTTCAGTCCAAAAAATGTAATGATAATTATAAAAATGTCACCATTTTTAGCAGCACTTCCAATAAAAAGAATGATACTTTTCAGCATTATGAGTGATAATTTGTAGTATTACAGTGATACTTTTTAGTATTAGAAATTATATACTGTATTTATTTATTTGATATAAGACTTATATAACACAAAACGTAGTGGTATTTATTATATAAATTTTCATACACAAAATGAGATATTAATTATATATGGACTAGATAAATTAATTACGTTGGTTGTCTAATGAGGATTCATGGGACCTAAAAGATCGGAAATATTGTAGAGCTACACCAAATTTCGATCTATCAAACAATCACTATTAATGTGATTGATATAGGGACCATCAAAACCAGCAATGTTTAATAACTATCAACACTACTTTTCGTTGATGAAGACCGGTGGGTGTAGCATTCCAAAATAAATAAATAAATAAATAAATAAATAAATAAAATTCTAATTTCATAAGTAAAAAGGAAAAGAAAATCATCAAGCATCCAGTTCAGTTTATGTGTTTCACTTGGTGTTCAATTATGAATTCTTTTATTATATTTTTTCAAATTCTTTTTTTTTTTTTTTGCAATTTAGTCCAATATCAATTTCAATTTCACATTAAAGTTTATTCCATTAAATTAGTGTTTATAATTATTTTTGAGTATTTAACTTTCCTTTTTAGTTATTAATTGATTGTTATATTTTTTAAATTTTTAGCATTAAAAATTATGACGAATTATATTATAATAATTTTTATTTTTACAATAAATATTATTTTAATAGTGAACATAAGAGCGGGATATATAAAATAGACTAGAGAATTTTATCTCGAAAATACCGGGTTGAAATGTGGAAAAACGAAGAGAGGGGGGTGTTGACCGGTGGGTGTAGCCTTGAGGAGGACAAAACAATTCGCTGGTAGAAAACGATTTAGCAGTTAAGTGAGCTATCTTAAATTCTTAACCAACTTTCTTACATGCTGTTGGACGACTAGTGTATTTAGTTAAATAAATAAATATGTCGTTAAAAAGATTTTCTATACGATTGTCGAAATTGTAATTTTATTTTATACTATTCAAAATGACGTTTCATACTTTTTTTTTTACTCACACACCCGATCTGTGGTATTGAGGAGATTCGAACCCGTGATCTTTGGTCTCCAAGCAACCTCTCTCCACCACTAGGTCATTCCCACTGGGACATCATATTTAAACTATTGAAAAATTACTCAAAACTACTATCGGATTTATTTTTCAAAACCTAAAAATGTGACATGACATAAACTTTCGAGTATTTTTTCAATAGTTCACCGCATTAATTAAATATCATATCATTTTATAGATGTCATATTTCAGTAACAAAAGAACCTGTCATATCAATTTGCAGGTGCCGAAAAATAGTTCCAATTATAGTTTTGAGTAGTTTTTCAATAATTTTGACATTAAAATATTATTTTGAATAATATGAGATATAATTATAATTTCGACAATAGTATTAGATATTAAAGTCTCTACGTCAAAATATGTTAACATATTACGTCAAAATATGTTAACATATTATCTTGGGGGGGGGGTAAATCAACTCATGCATGGCGTAACATTGGCATGAGAATGTTATGAACAGATAATCAAAAGTTATGAAATGATTAAAACTCAAAGAAATATGAGTTAATGACTTGTTTATTTAAGCTGAATAACCTCAACAATATATAGACAAACAAAGCCTAATACAACTAGCGAAATGTTAGCATAGCTAACATATCTCAACAAATGTAAGATATACGTCCTCCAGCTCAACTGTCTAATAAAGGATAGTGTATACGGTCCCAAAGCTTTAAAGGATCCGAACTCGAGTCTAGTTAAGTACTTAATGTTTTCGTAGGATACTGGCGAATGCGAACAGTGAGCTAAATCATTTTGATACTAATATTCATGATTCACAATTGATAAACAGTTAAGCTTATTAGCTGAACATAATTTGAGAAAGATATATAGCCCACCTGGATGTCAAATTTGCTTTCAAATTCTGGATTGATTCTAATCAATTTCTATTACTTCTTCTGAGCCTACAACAACGAACCTTGACTTAGTTTAGCTAAAAGGCTCCTGTATCTAAAACTCAACACCTAAATTCCCTTTTAATTTAAGTTCCTATTAAACTTTTGTATTTTATTACTTAGAGTTTGATCACCCTCAATAATTTATAGTTTACCCTCTATATTTACTTGGCTTAGGGATATTATATAATTAATGTTTGGCATATATAAATTTAATATTGTGATTCTCACCTCTACTATTAACTTGTTTGCACATTTTAGATAATAGTTAATTTAAAAATATAAATTATAATTCACTAAATACTATTGGTATGGAATTAATTTCATTTAATTAATCTAATAATATAAGAAATCACGGTAGCTACCTATATCGTAATCGTGATTACTTTTAACTTCCCTATTTAAATATTTTAGCAATTATAACACTTATCTTTAGATCAGAAGTATAAAATTAAAAGGGCAGTATCATTTTCTATCATTTTTATGACAAAAGAATAATATAAATACTTGAAACATTAATTAGTCACATGCTATAAATGCTAAATTAAAAATCTATAATTTTTACAAACTAGTTCAGTTAAATCAAATAAGTGAAGTGGATTTACAAATTTACCCCAATCAGTTTCGTCTCTATTTGTTTCAATGAAATTGCATAAATATGATATGTATATTTGGTTAGATTTCCAATTATATTCGAAATTATTCGAAATGAAAGCGCTACTAACCTGTTCTTCTTCGACTTCCTTTTCATTTGAATTTTTAATTTGTTTTTTCCCTATTAACTTGTGTGTGTGTGTGTCTATATATATATATATATATATATATATATATATAGGGAAATGATCAAATGAGAATCCTTCCCCTAGATAGGAACTAGGAACCAATTCTAGCCCTTGTTTGACTCAATCTGGACGGTCCAGATTAAATCAGATTTAAGTGGATAGGCGGTGGCATTCTTGTAATTTTCGGCAACTTTGTGGGAGGGGGGTAATATAGTAATTTAATAATTCTTCCCTTTTGTTCTGAAGCTAAAATGAGAATCGCATGAGGCTAAAATGATCGAAGTAGGAGGCTAAAATTGATGTGACATTTTCCACTAGGGTTCACCACTCCCAATTAGGGTTTATTACGTTCCGATTAGGACTCATCTGATCCCAACTAGTAATTATGAGATTCCCATTAGAGCATCCACTATGGGGGGTGCTTATATCTATGTGGCAAAATAAGCACCAGGTTCCACCATAGTGGAACACAAGTCAAGGTAGCAAAATAAGGAATGAGTCCCTTGTGCAAGTACCTGGTTCTTGAATTAAATAGTGGGCCCAAAAATTTTCTCTCTCATCCCCTTTTGCATTTTTGGTGTTTTCTCTCTCCTCCCCTTTTGTATTTTTTGTTCTTGAATTAAATAGTGGGGTCCATGAATAATTAAAAGTGAGGTAGCACCATAGTGAAGAAAATATTGAGTAATTAAAAAAAGGAGTGATTAATGATGTGGCACACATGTGGCATCACTATGGGGTAGCACCAAAGTGGATGCTCTTAGGGTTCACTGTCCCCAAATAGGGTGTATTGCATTTCATTCCAATGAAATCATCGTTCCATTTTTGTTTATCAACACATGCTAAAATGAGAAATGCATGAGGCTAAAATGAGCGAAGTAGGAGGCTAAAATTGAAACTGGACAATTTTTTCTGATTTTGCCCTTAATGAGACGCGCGAATTGAAGATTTTTATTTTAATTACAAAATTACCACCGAAAATTTGGATTAATCTGGATCGTTCAAATTTTGGAATGGAGGGATGAGATTGGTTCCCAGTTCCCACTTGGTGACTGATTCTCACCAGATCCCATCCCTATATATATATATATATATAGAGAGAGAGAGAGAGAGAGAGAGACACACACACACACTATATGCCGCCGTAATATTAGTCATCAGCCTCACAATTTTCAAGTGTAAGATTACGTGGAGTTCTAGTATTAATTAATCTCATTTGCTAGCTTTGTCATTCTTATTTTTTTTATTAATTAACATATAATAGTGCACATTTTCTTACATCTAATTGCTATTGTTGCCACTAAGAGCCAAGTGCCACTTACATGGAAATACACTTAGTAACTATGTTTAGTTATTATCTAATAAAAATAGGATAAATTATATAATAATATTTAATTTAGATAAACATTAAATTAAATATAATATAATTAGATAGGATTTAATTATAATAATATATAATAGGATAATCATTAAATAAAAATATATTTATTTAGATAATTATTAGGGCTTGAATATGATTATATCCTAAACGCAGCTTTTAATGCCCAAAGTGATAATAACAAATACCTTTTAAGTTTAAAAATGACATCGGGGTTCGTAATAAAAATACAAGAATGTATCAAAGTATCTCTAACATACTCAACAAGCACACTTACCTGAAAAATGGAACATACACGAGTCTATTTTCTTCCCTAACTTACCCTTAAGGTTAGTAAATAGGCTATTCTTTTAATACTAAAAGGTTTGGGATTTTATAGTAATTTTTTAATTTCATTAATATTCAACCACCTAAAGTTTTAAACATAATCACCTTTTTATACTATTAAAACCCTAATAAAAATAAGGGCTCCCACCTTAATTAAACAATCTATATAAAAAGAAATTACAACTAATAAATATATAGCCTAATAAATAACTCAGTAAAATATTAATAAATATATAAGTATATTTATTTCCATCATTCTTCTCGGGCTGAACATGAATCGCCCTCGAATCTAACAAAAGCTCATTTGGCAAGAAGAAATAGACAGTGATGGCTCTGATGGAACATCCATATGAAATGCATCATCCCAGATTTGTGAGCCTAACAAGAAACAAATTAAACTCCAAAATAACATTGATGGCCATGACATCGTCAATCATCCCAAAATTGGCATCAGACAATGCAGATTGGACAAACATCATCTCAAACTTGACATGATGAACCCTCTAATGCCAAGCCGAAATCACCTATAAGTTGTGGTTGCATCATAAATTGGTGGATATGAATATATCACGTCATTAACATCAAGATCAGATGGATTTTCGTCATACACAGGAAGATAGAAATATCCATTATCCTTGATATCAAGATCAGAGTGATTCGTCATGTACCAGAGGAGAGAAATATTCCCTATCCTCAACATCAAGATCAATGAGATCTTGATCATACGCATGAAGAGATAAATATCCCTCACATCGTCATCAATGTCGTCGCCAAAGAAAACATCATCATTCATAATGAAAAAAATTGATCGGCGATGGCGTTTGTTAGGAAAAACTATCAAGGAACCCCTAGATAAGGTTTTGATGAGATGTCAAAACTATTCCTGAAAAACTGATCAAGATCCAAGCTGCAGATCTGAGCTAACCAATCCAGAGTCTCAAGAAGGAACTCAACTGAAGTCAGAGTCAACCCAACTGGAGCATGGTCAACCAGCTGGAAGGATACACCAACCAGTCAAGACTCAATCCAACTAAGGATTAAAGGAGTCGAACTAGTCTAAACAAACTGACAGCTAAGTCAGCTGAGCTGAGAGAAAAATCAATAAGACTGAAGAAACTGATAAGGGATCAGTTTAACTGAAGATTGGAAGTATCCAACTGATGGCCAAGCTTAACTTCAGCTAAACTGAAGTAGACAAACGAATCAATCAAAGGCCAGAACTGAAGTCAGCCAGCTTGTAGAAGAAAACAAGCAAACATCTGACTAGGAAACTCGGAGAAGGATCAGTCAAACTGACAAGCTAAGCCAACAGCTTGTGATCAGTTAAGCTGACAAGAAAGCTCAAGAAAGACCAGTCGAACTGACAAGCTATTCAACAGCTTGTGATCAGTCGAACTGGAGGAAGAAGCTCAGAACTACCAACTGGAGTGATAGTCGAACTAAGCAGACAAGCTCAGAACTGCCAACTGGAGTGATAGCCGAACTAAGCAGACAAGCTCAGAACTGCCAACTGGAACTCAAACTTAACTGAAACTCAGAACTGTCAGCCAGAGAGTCCTGGAGTTAATGCTCCAATGAAGATCTTGAAATAAATGCTCTAGCAGAGATCCTGGAATTAAATATCTAACAGAGATCGATTGGCAAAGCAACGGCTACTGGAATTGAATATCCAACAGAGATCGATTGGCAAAGCAACGGCTACTTCAACCAAAAGCTCCAACGATCATAAAGACCATCTACCATTGATGAGCCAACAGAGCCACCGATCAATGGAACTCAACGGTCACAAAATCACTCCTATATAAAAGACGAGTGAATCAAAGTTTTCAAATGACTTTTCGCGACTTTCATTCTTGAAACCTTCATTCAAGTTACTTACGACTGAACTTTGTTTCTCCCTCCCACACAGCTCAAGTTCAGCATTTGCTAAAATCTGCGAGAGTCCAACTGAGAAGAAGAATCCACAGAATCAAAGCATTCAGCTAGCTGTTGATAATCCAGCCAGAGCAACCTTCTAAGTTCCAGCAATACACCGATCAACTACCCAGCTCAATTGAAGGAGCACATCAGTTAATATCCCCTATTCAAGACTAACCTCTTGAAGATCGAAAGAGATCTAAAATCTTGTAAAGACATCAATAGCACCTACCTCCCTAGCGAGCAGTTAGGGACTGCAAGTGTGAGCCGTCGACCCGCTGAGGTAGCGAGCAGTTACCAGGTTCAGCCAACTGTCCTTCATTGTATAATTTGTAAAGAAACTGAAGTTATATAGTGGAGTTGCCCTTCTGCGGAAGGAAGAGAGGACGTAGAAATTTGAGACTTCGAACCTCTATAAATCGTCTGTGTGCTGTACTATTTTGCTTATCCTCGCATATCCTTAAACTGTACACAAACTCACACAATCTGCACTCAAGCTATCTAAAAGTGCTCAACTGATCTGTGCATAGATAAGTTACTAAGCGAGTCAAGGGCCCTTATCATTCCGCATTTGAAGTAAAGTTTTTATATCAGTTTATTCACACCCCCTCTAAACTGCAGAACTGCACTATTTCAAACTCTAGATGAAGACAGAATGAAGGACACAAAGAACTGTAGAACTGCCAAGGAGATATGGGACTTACTAGCAGATCTATGCCAAGAGTCCGAAGCCATCAAAGGAAACAAGCTCCAACTAGCAGTCGACAGATACGAGTCCTTCAAAATGCAGCCAGAAGAGTCTATCTCAAGCCTTGAAACTAGATTTCTAGGCATCATCAGTGAGATGACCAACCTGGGAAGAAGCTATCCCAATTCTGAGATGAACTCCAAAATTTTAGATAGTCTCACCGAAGAATGGGACATAAAAGTGATAGCTACAAAAGAATCAAGAAATCTAAACAGCATCACTCCCAGAGAACAGTTTGGTTCTCTCAAAGCTCATGAGTACAGCCTAAACCGGAAGAAGGAAGCATCAACATCATCAGCTCAGGATGCAGCCTTCTGTGGTGAAAGGAACCGGTTTAGAGATACTCGAGGAAGGAACAACTTCCGGCCCAGAAGCTCACCAGCCAGAGAGAATCAAGGCGGATCTTCGTCCGAACGAAGAAGAGACACAACCGAAAAGAAGAAAAACCTGACTGAAGATATCAATGATCAAATTCAGACAGTTACCAGGTTAGAAAAGCTGAAGAAAGTCACTAATAAACAATCAGTTCCACCTCAAACTGATGAAGTCCTAAAAGATGAGAAAACTCATCAACCAGCTGAACAACCAGCTGAACCATTCAGGGGTGGCAATCGAAATCTAGGAGAATGCTTTCATTGCCACAAACAAGGACATTACAGATATGAATGTCCAGAACTCCCTGAAGACAAAAAGGCCAAAGTGAGGAGAAGCTTCTTCAAAAGGAAAGCAATGATTGCAAACTTCGAGAATGCCGTGCTAGACGATTCAGACTATCCATCTGGAATTGATTCTGACGGCTACAGCTCAGATGATGAAGCGTTATTTTGCCTCATGGCTGACAATGATGAAGAGGTTAGTACAGCTGATTCTCAAACCTCTTTCTATCATATTAATGAAGCAACTATCTCTAGCAATGAACTTGACATGAAACTTATGATGCTAGAAGATCAATTAGCTTTAATATCTTGCTTGCATGTTGATTTAAGAGATGAAAACAATGAACTGAGAAATAGAGTTAGAAAACTGAGCATTGATCATGAAAGAATGAATTATCTTGAATCTCAGTTTGTGGAATTTGAAAAGTTGAAATTAAGAACTGTTGATCTAGAAGCTGAGAATCAAAAACTCAAGCAAGAGATCCATGAGAGAGAAAAGGTAACTCTCAAGTTCAAAAAGGGATCTCAAATTCTAGATGACATATTGAATCATCAGAGAACTGGAACCAGCAGCACAGGGCTGGGATACAGCAAGTTCACTGCCTTAGAGAAAGGAAAGATAGTTGCTCAACCCAGTGATAAAGGAATCCTAAAAGGATTCACCGGATCAACTCATGATCAGCCAGCTGAGACATCCAAAGGGAAAGGAATATTGAGAAATCCTCAAACTCAGCCCAGACAATTCAAACAGTTCTCCCAACCAAAAACACCAGGTCAACTGAAGCTAAAATTCCAGTCAAGACCATCAGTTCATCCAAACCAATCCTTTCATTCAAGGTCTTCAGTTCAACAAAGACTACCAGCTCAACACAGAATGCCCCCAAGGTAAACTGATAGATCAGTCCACTACAAAAAGAAAAACCAGTTTAGATCTCAAGCCTATCTTGCCAAGAAGTTCAATCAGAACACCTATAAGAGAGATCAAAGAAACTCGTTTGAACCCTACCATCACTATAACGAGTACCTAGATTCCAGAAATGAACCAAAAGGGTTCAATCCAGTAAACTGGAAACATACAAGGCACTGGCCGGATCAAAGAGTTCAAAGGTCTCAAGACCAAAGCATTTTAGTTGAATTATTTTATCCTACTAACTCTCAACGCAGGTACCATTCAACTGATTCAACTCAAAATAGAAGAGTTGAAAGAAAATCTAAACTGATCAAGTGATCCAAATTAGTTGGATCTCTGAATGATAAAAAGCTGAAAGTTTGGCAAGTTTGGATTCCAAAGAACTTGATGTATCAACAAGGACCCGATATAAAACGGGTCCCTAAATGCTAATCCTTGTTTTTGCAGGATAAGAGCATCCTATCTATGAAGAAAACCAAAGATATCTGGTATCTAGATAGCGGGTGCTCCAAGCACATGACCGGAGACAGAGAAGATCTTGACGGTTATGAAGAAGTGAAAGGCTATTTGTCACATTTGGAGACAATTCCAAAAGCCGAACCATTGGAGAAGGGTTCGTGGTCAAATGAAAAGTTGTAGTAAATGGGGTCTCCCATGTGGATGGACTAAAACACAAACTACTCAGCATCAGCCAGCTGTGCGACAATGGCCACTCAGTTGACTTCAGCAAAAACTCCTGCAACATAAGAGATAAGTCAGCTGGAGCAATTCTTCTTACTGGCATAAGGAGAGGCAACATGTATATTGTTGACTGGTCAATCGGCTACTCAGAAGCTTGCTTCCTATCAAAAGGGTCGACTGAAGCAAGCTGGCTATGACATCGACGACTGAACCACCTCAATTTCAAAACCATCAACTACCTGGCCAAGAAAGAGCTAGTTGAGGGGCTTCCCAAGGAAATATATAAGAAAACAGGCGTGTGTGGACCATGCCAAAAAGGGAAGCAAGTGAAGTCATTCTTCAAGAATAGGAGTCATCCTCCCGGAATAACTGAATGCCTTCAACTGCTACATATGGATCTGTTTGGTCCAGTCAGACCACAGACCCCAAAAGGCAAAAGATTCACACTCGGAGTAGTTGATGATTTCTCAAGATATACGTGGGTGTAATTCTTGAGGAGTAAAGATGAAACATACACCAAGCTAACAGCGCTGATCAGAAGGCTGCAAACTGAAAAAGAGAGATCAGTTCAAAGGATTCGCTCCGACAATGGAACTGAATTTGTGAATCAGAAAATGATCAGTTTCCTCAGAGAACTTGGAATCACTCATGAACACTCAGCTGCAAGAACTCCACGACAAAACAGCGTAGCTGAATGGCGAAACTGGACACTCAAAGAAGCAGCTCGAGCAATGATAGCTGATGCCAACATAGCTGAAGGTTACTAGGATGAAGCAGTCAACACAGCCTGCCACACTCAAAATCGAAGTGCCATCATCACCGCACATGACAAAACACCTTATGAACTGTATAAGGGTCGTAAGCCTTCTATCTCATACTTTAAAATATTTGGCTGTAAATGTTATATTCACAATAATGGCAAGACTCAATTGAAAGCTTTCAGTGCTAAAGCTGATGAGGGAATATTTCTTGGGTATAATTCGCCTCACGCATAAGCTTACAGAGTGTTCAATAAACGAACTTTTGTTATGGAAATAACATGTCATGTGGTATTTGATGAATTTGCTAATGAGTACAAGAACAAAGAAACAATAGACACAATAGTTCAAGTACTACCTAGTGAAACTGAAAACTCGCAGGACTATGTGGATCACATTGTTCTAGAGCAGCTTGAAGCTTCACTAGAAGAAGGTAATGAAACTAGCTCTAGACCAGTTGAGAACAATCTGGTCAATGAGGACACAAATCGTGCTGAGATCATAAACCCCACAACTGAAACAGGGGAAAGAACTAATGAAGATTCCGAACCAACTGATGAAAGGACGGCTGATGACGTCACCACAGTAGAACCAGCTGAAGCTATCTTGCCCAAATGGCTCCGAAGCCATCCAACTGACAAGATAGTTGGTGATCCAAGAAGCTGAGTCCAAACCAGAAGTTTAACTAAGCATGCACTATTCACATGCTTCATATCCCAGACGGAACCAACAAGCGTCAAAGAAGCCTTAGAAGATTCAGACTGGATCATGGCCATGCAAGAAGAACTGAATCAATTCACAAGAAATGACGTATGGTTTCTTGTTGATAGACCAAAAACTCAGAAAGTCATTGGCACAAAATGGGTTTTCCGCAACAAGCTGGACGAACAAGGTGTGATCACAAGGAACAAAGCAAGACTGGTAGCCAAAGGATACTCACAAAGTGAAGGGATCGACTTTGATGAGACATTCGCACCAGTTGCAAGATTGAAAGCCATCAGACTGTTCCTAGCCTATGCAGCTCACTTCAACTTCACAGTCTATCAAATGGATGTCAAGAGTGCATTTCTTCAAGGAATGCTCAAGGAGGACGTATATGTCGAGCAACCGCCAGGCTTCGAAATTGGTGATCAAGTCTTCAAGCTGAAGAAAGCTCTCTACGGACTGAAGCAAGCTCCTCGAGCGTGGTATGAAACTCTCACAACTTTCTTGCTGAAGAATGGGTTTCAAAAGGGAGTCATTGATCGAACTCTATTCCGGATAGAACGATCAACTGAGATCTTAATGGTTCAAATTTATGTGGATGACATAATTTTTAGATCAAAAAGCAAAGATCTATATATGCACACGATTCGCTCAACTGATGCAAAGTGAATTCGAGATGAGCATGATGGGAGAAATGACATTCTTCCTAGGACTCCAAGTAAAGCAGCTGAAAGATGGGATCTTTATCAGCCAGGCCAAGTACACTAAGGAGCTAGTCAAGAAGTTTGGAGCTGATAAAGGAAAAATTCTCAAGATTCCTATGAACACATCAATACAGCTAACTCTTGATGAAGAAGGAGAATCAGTTAGCCAGACATACTACAGAGGAATCATTGGGTCACTACTCTACCTAATGGCGAGCCGACCAGACATCTCCTATTCAGTCGGTCTATGCGCACGGTACCAAGCCAACCCGAAGAAAAGTCATCTTGAAGTGGTAAAGAGGATTATCAAATACCTTAAAGGAACCATAAATCTTGGACTATGGTATCCCAGAGATGACAGTTTGAGTCTAATTGGCTATTCAGACTCATACTTTGGAGGATGCAAGATTGACAGAAAAAGCACCAGTGGAACATGTCAGTTTCTTGGAAGCAAACTGATATCCTGGTTCAGCAAGAAGCAGCACTCAGTTGCCACGTCAAAAACTGAAGCAGAATATGTAGCTGCAGGAAGCTGTTGTGCTCAGATACTCTGGATGAAGCAACAGTTGAAGGACTAAAAAGTCAAAACTGAAGAAGTACCTATATTCTGTGACAACAATAGTGCAATTGTAATATCTCAGAATCCAGTTCTGCATTCAAGAACTAAACACATTGACATAAGGCACCACTTCATCAGAGATCACATCGAGAAGAAGGACATATGCATCAAATACGTCAACACGGAGAAGCAGATAGCTGACATCTTCACCAAACCATTGCCTGAAGCAAGGTTTATGGAGCTATGCATACAACTGGGATTACTTGAACTAGCATCAAAAGATGAAGATAGTCGACTGGAAGAAAAAGGTCAGAAAACTATTTCAGCTGAAGGAAAGCAGCAGAACTGAAGGAGCAGCTGAACAGAGAAGCAACTGAATTAAAACTCCAGCAGGCAAGTCCAGGAAGGAACTGATGAGAAAACATCTCAGTTGGAGCTGATCAACATGGAAATCATCAGCTACAATCAAAGCCAACTGATGACGTAATCAGTTTCAAGCCAAGAGGAACCCACAAGAGAGAAACAGATAAGTTCAAATTTTTCAATAGTGGGAACGGTAAAAATACGTGTCACTCCAATACTACCGTTGGACTCACTCTCTCTCCTCATTAATCCCCAACGGATAGAATCGTAAGCCAATCGACGGGTCGATTGAATGAATCTGACTGTTGAAATCAGGGCATACGAAATGTCCCAACCGTTGGATGAGCTCTACCTCCTTTTATAAAAAGGATGGCTGAATTCTAGTATCACTTTTACTGATCCAAGACTTCGTCAAGAATTCAAGCCTTTCTCTCCTTCCGTTTCCTCAAAAGCTCTGTAAAATAGTTGCGAGAATCAAGGATTCAGTTTCAAATCCAGTTCAGTCAAAACCAGATCATATCCTTTTCTTCAAATCACTCTCCAAGCCTCACAAAAACTCCATGGCTAAAAGGAGCGCACCAGCTGTTCGACGAAAGTTCAACTTCAGAAGAACTGGTGAATCATCTCGAAGGTTCCAAATGAATCTATACAGAGACAAATTTCTAAATCAAACTGCGTATAGAAAAAGTTGCTCAAATTCTCCACTCTGCAACTCATTAATCTCGAAGATCGAACAATCAGGATTGAAGAGATTCACTGAAGTCACTCCGACACAGATCTATCCTGAACCAGTAGTTGAGTTCTATTTGAACTCAAAATGATATGATGACAGAATCGCAACTGAAGTTCGCGGAATAGAACTGGAAATCACTCCAGATCTGCTCGGAAGGATATTTCAACTTCCCACCTCTGGTATAAGACTACAAGACATGGAAGTGGATCAAGAACAAGCCTAATCTCTGGAAGCAAGCAAACTGCGATGATCCCTATAAAAGCAGTACACTCATTTCCTGCTTCCAGGAAGAATATAGAATTCTAGCATCAGTTTCAGCTAGAATGATTGTCGGTACAACAAGAAGCCATTCAGAGATGTCTGAGCACAAATACAAAGCATGTGCGGCAATCACCACAAATGTCAAAGTAAATTGGGCTCAGTATTTCTTTGAACAAATCAACAAATACGTAGATATTGTGGAAAAACACTGGAACGAAACCGAGTTCCATCAAAAGATGTGCTATGCCTGCAGGATCAGCAGCATACTGGAAAGCACTCTCAACTTCATGGCAGAAGAAACTGAAACACTGATGATTGAGAATCTGGACCTCATACCATCAACTGGCAGAAGACCATCAGCTTCGAAAACCATAAGCATCAAAAGCACTCAGCAAACTGATGCTCCCTCAAAGAAAAGACAAGGAGATCGCCACAGAGGTACAGCAAGAGGACTCCGACTCTGAAGACAACATCCCAATCAGCCAAATGATGGGAACTCCTATCAGAGCCAAGCTGCTACAGCAAGTTCGATTTAGATCAACGGCTGCCTCATCTGAAGCAGAAACCTCTACCAGACCAGTTCAAACCAAGGAAGAAACTGGCAAAGCAAAGAAGAAGTCAGCAAAAAAGAAGCAATCAGGACCTCCACCTCCTCCAAAACTGCCTCCCTTCAACATCAAAGCATTTAATATGGCATCAGTTCAGGGAGATGACATTGTGCCCTTTAGGGGAGTTCTACCACGGGGCACAGGGGCTGACTACTTCAGAACTGCCTGTCCTCCAATGGCAGAAACTGATGAAAATATAAGAGCTCTCTCAAGGGCTGAGGTCATCAAAACCTGGGCCAATGAACAAGTAACCAAGTTCATATCTGAGAATTTTGTTGAGGATGTGATTGACACAGTTGCTCTATACCAAGCTCTCTCAAGGTACGTGTATTGGTACTTGTGGAGACATTGCTTCAATTCTGAAGCCCACTTTCTCCTAACCACCCTTTATGGGATGAGCTTCTGGAGAAGAGAAGAGAGATGAAGCATGCAATGGGCTGGACAAGAGACTTCTGAACATAATCCAATCATTACTCTGAAAAGAATGCTTACCATACGAAGAAATCATCCTCACCCAGATCAATAAACGATGTTAGAAGTAATGAACGATCTGCTCAATTGGGCCAATATCCAACTGCCACCACTACAAACAGAAGCTGAACGGCAACATTGGAGAAATCCCCAAGTAAAACAGCATTGGTTGCTTAGGGAAATACTCATCTTCAGGCAACAACAGCACCAACAGGCACAGGAGCAACTTCACAGAGAAGCCCAGAGCAGTCACCAAGGAACTGAAACTGCAGAAGCCTCCAACTCAAGGCAAACTGTCTTAGCATCTGTTGCTAGGCAGTTAACATTTGAAGAATCCCCTCGATCAGCCGAAGTCATCATTAATCTCCTTGATGACTCTCCAGAAGTAGAAGTAGCTGATGAGCGAATTGCCAGTGACTTGGAGTTCGAAGAACTGCTCAAATCACCTACTCTACCAGTTCTGCCGAGTGAAGAGTAGTCAGAGGAGCCAGCTGAGAAGGCTCAACAGGTTGAGGAGTCAACTGAATCCCAAATCTCTCCTCACCAAGAGCCAACTGCTGATGAAGGAGCTCCCTCAACTATTCCTCCCACCGCTCCAGTAGCAGAGCCAGCTGAGTCTGAAGAGCCAGCTGATCAGACAGCTCAAGAGGATGATCAACCTGCCTACCAAGGTACGCTAGCTATAACTGCGTACTTTGATCCAGTTCAAAGGGCTCTTCAAGCTGAAGCCCAAGCTGCTGCACCGGAGACTCCACCAGAACCGAGCTATGATGAATCAATCAGTATGGAAAAGGCTGAGCAATCCCATACAGTTCCATGTGAGGAACTAATCGGAACTGAAGCTGGAGAAGAAGTTGACTCGAGAGTAGCTTAGTTCGATGATCAATCAAGCAGCTTATCAGTCCAGCTCTCTGCCTACTATGTGAACTTGATCCACAGCCTGCAACAACAGGTAAAATTGAACACAGAGCAAATTCAGAGGCTGCAAGCTCACCCCAGACTCCAGTCCGTAGAAATTGAGTCTTCAAGCAGTGACGAGGATGGTGAAGGTGACTGCATCGAACCGCTTGCTAAGAGGAGGAAAACTGAGCACAAGAAGGACTAGTGGCTGATCAAGTTCAACTGATTGGAAAGCCTTAAGTTTTCTTCTTGTAACTCAGTTTGTCAATATTCTTTTTGATCTATAAAAAGATTATTTGTTTTTTTTTCAAATATATGTTGACTCAACATTTATTTTGAATATTTTGACCGTTGTAAAATAATGACACATCTCAAAGTCATTAAGTGCCAACGACCAAAATAAAAGAGGGTAGGGCCAGTGCCATTCCAACCATCAGATTTATGAGCCTGACCAATCACTCATAAAAACCCCTCTCTTATAAGCCTCTCTGAAATACCCCTCCTACGCTCTCAAAAGCTCTCTCTCTCAAAGCTCTTGAAATCCCCCAAAATTTCAGCCAACCCCAAAGATGGCCGAATTACCCAGATCTTTAAATTCCTTCAAAGAGCAACTACTGAGAGAGAAATTCCTAGAAAGGAAGAAATTTCAGTTGATTCTAAACGAATCAAACAACCCAACCCTTCTGTCAAATCTTCACGAGATAGGAATTCTTCACTACCTGGAAACACCACCAAAGTTCTTCAGACAAAATTTGGTGAGTGAGTTTTTGCTTCACGCAAAACTGTCTGCAGATGGAAAGATAGTGTCATCAGCGATTCAAGGACGGCTACTCCAAATCACTGAAAGAACAATTGCAGAAGTCTTTCAACTTCCACGGAAAGGATCATCCGTTCAAGAATTGAAGGAACCTGCAGAATCATACTGGAGAGAATGAAAAGCTCCCACCTGCAACAAGCAATTCAATTTTACGACAGCTAAAACTGATCTGAAGCCTGAGTATAGCGTTCTGCTCGACATAACGAACAAGATGATGTTCGGGGTAATTGGAAGCCTGAGTTAGCTCACCCAAGAGTGATACAAGGTTATGATTCACCTTGCTGAAGGACGACAAACAAACTGGGCAGAATTTGTCTTCCAACAATTCAAACATCAAGTCGTCAAGGCCTCTGGCTCGAAGAAATCTGGCAAATTTGAGTCTAAGGTAGGACTTGTTCTAAGGATGAGCAAATTGATTGAAGACCTGCTGAATCTTCCAAGTGACGAAGCACTACCAGTCCTCATCTCTGACTGGATTCCCAAGAAGGGAAATGCCCATCTTCAGTCACTCAGAAAGAAACGAAGAGCCAAGGCAAAGACGAGCAACATCACTTCGAGCAACTCAACTGCCGACGCTGTTCATTCTCTGAAATCAAAGAACGGATCAACAGTTGATTTCCAGGTTTGCTCTGATCCAGATGACCTTATTCCATTCATCGGAATCCCTCATTCAAATTATGGAGCTGATTACTTCAGAAGCACATGCCCTCCCCTCCAGCTAACTAAAGAAAATATTCGCACCTTGTATAGTGGTGAATATGCAGTCAAAAGTGCACAAAAGGAAGTGACTAATCTTCTTCTCACGCGCTTCACTTTTGTTGCACAACGTGACCAAGAGTTGTTCAAACAACTCCACCGGTATTTCTATTGGTACAACTGAAGACATTCTATATCGATCCAGTCTCATTTTCTGCTAACTGCCTTTCATGGCATGAGCTACTGGCAACCTGAAGGAACCTGGAGCATTAAATGGATAGGATCGTCAAATCCATTTCCTCCAACCATTGTGCAAGCTCAGCACATCATGAATCACAGACTCGCCAACAAAATTCCAGCAGCTGTCTTGTTAGCTGAAATCAAAACCAGCATCATGCCTCAAGGAGCTGTGGTCGCAAATCAATCAGTCGACTACCCAACTGGCTCCCTCTACAGAAAACTGAACTTTGATGATTTATCGAGTCAGTCAGCTGAGCCATCACGACGAACTCCAACTGCCACAGAGAGGATAGAACAACATCTATCACATACTGAAGTTGTGGCTCCTCAGAAGGATCAAAGGCATGATGATGAAAGAGAAAGTGATGATGAGGATACTGCCACATCACCAAGTCTCCTATCCAAGAGCTATGTCACTCCCCTACTCAAATCCAGCTCAAAAGGCCTGCAACTGATTCAGAACATTGATCAGTTCAGACGGTTGCCGAAGGGAATTCCACAATCCTTTAATCAAAGGCTGAAACACTCATCAGTTGCCATTCAGCAACTTCACCAAGCCGGGAGGACAGCAAGGCCCGAACTGCCAAAGCACGAAACTGGATCTGCATCGACTGGAAAGCGATCAAACTGCTCGAAAAGAAGCAGTGCACCTAGTCCAGTTCGACCCTTCAAGAAGAGGAAACTGACTCAAAGAAGGCCAAGCAACTAACCAAACGAACTGCTCAACTCAGTTCAGTTAGAGCCTCAAAGTCAGTTCATCAACGACAACTGGCAAAGTGATGAAACTGATCATCCAACCGCCGAATCATCAAGCCAATCAGTTGGACTGTATCCCAACTGACTCAGGATAAGTTTTTCTTAATCCTCAAACTTATCTTAACTTAATTGTTTCCGTTGTGATTATAAAATTTCTTATATTACATCCAACGGTTACAATTTGGAAATGGGGTCCTTTCTCACAAGTTGCCATTAATATCTCTGCGTTAATATTAAATCGACTCCACAAAGGTGAACATAAGGGAATAATTATCTATGAGATAAATAGCAAAATCTGCAGAAGATATTTTGTTATTTATGACAACTACCCCATTTTTAAATTTGCTCTCTCTCAGCCACATGATCATAAAGTTGCTTCACAATCAGACGGCTGGGATGCATGCATCATTTATTCAGCTAATCGTCCATCAAATCAGATAGCTGATCAGCTAAGATAGCAATCGAGTGTCCTCGATCAATGCATGCAGAGTTGAATAAATATATGCAAGGAGATGAAGGCTCAGATCATCTGCAAAATCTCTCTCTCTCTCTCTCTCCTTGCATTGATATCGTCTACCAAAGCACTTGCAAATCTAATGCAACCATATCTTTGCAGAAATGAAACCCTCATTTCAGATGGTGAATGTCGAGTCGCTGGTAAGCAAGCTGAAGAAAGACAAGACTCTTAACCTAGAGCTTCTTCACGCACGCCTAGGTCCAGAGAAATTCCATAGGATCTTTCGGCCATTGGAGGAAACTGTGTTGTTGCCATTCTTGACAATCATGCCAGTCAAGAATCTACCCACCCATGTTGCAGAGTTCTATAATAATGCAACCGTCTCCGGCAACAACATCATCTCCATTGTTCAGAACCAAGTCATAACGGTGATGAAAGACACTATGATGTCTACACTCCTCCTCCCCGGCGAAGGCCAAGACGTGCTGGATCTAGAGCTTCCAAGCAAATCTGTACTGTGGAGTCTATGAAAATATCTACACGTTCACCACCACGACTGCTCACACAGGTTGAAGAAAAGTCTGCCTAGTGAGATCATCCAACTCCTGGATATCGCAGGTCACATCCTGCACGGAAACTGTGAGACGGTCCAGTTCTCCGAACTCAAAGCTCATCTAATGGTCGCTCTTTTCTTCGGATGCAAAGCTGACTGGGCTTCCTTCATCCTTGCTCAACTGCGAAGAAATGTAGACCGAGCAGAATATGATCAGACAACTGGCACATTCCGAGAGAATGTTGGGTTTATGGGTCGCATAAGACACATCATTCGGAGTCAATTTGACGAGGCGATTCCAACCGGAGATCAAATCGGACGAAGGGGTATGCTCTCGACCATCTACTACCATCCAGTCCCGAAGAAATTGTAACAACCGGAATCTGCCGACTCAAGTCATGGAAAGAGACCGTTAGTCGCCACTGCCAGCTCTACAGACGAAAGGCAGTTGCTGGTTGAGAGTGAGCATCCCTCTAAACTGAGCGATCAGTCTACAATACCCGCCAGTTCACCACCTCTTATCTCAGTCCATCACGACTTAATTGAGGATGAGTTCGAGCAAGTTCTAGACAATCAGCTACGAAGCTGTTTCGGTCTAATTGAGGGCAGCAATTCCTCATTATTCGAGCACCTGAGAAGATATCTCCAGTATCATCTCTGGAGATTCCAAATCGATGAGGTCACCATGTTCCACCTCATCCACACTCGTGGATCCTTCTTCTGGATCAACGAAGGCCACTGGAGTAGAAATTGGATGAACCATCCACTCAGCTCACCGCCAACGCTCTCAGAAATAATGGATTCAATGATCAAACGAATCCAGTACAGCGTACCAGCTGACGCTTCTCTTCCAGACAATGAGCCAGCCAACTCCTCCTGCACTCCATTTATTGAAGACCTAGCAATCACCACAAACGATGAGATCTTCACCAACCTGGCATCCATGGACTTTAGAGAGCAAGATCTTTCTCTTACCACTGATCGTGGTCAGTTCATGACAACTGAAGAAGCTTATGCATGGTTCTCTTCGCCCATGCCCATTCCTTGAGTTCCCTCAGTCTGTGATCACAACTTGGCAACTGCATTCACTTTCTTGCCCAATCTATCAATACCATTATACGATCTACACCAGTTTACCCTTTTGGATGATGCCAAAAAGGGGGAAGATGGAAGGTATGATGATGAAAATTTAACTCTTTTGGAGCAGATCCAAAAGAGAAGTACAGCTTGAGGGGGAAGCTCAGCTTCAGGGGGAAGCTTGGAGAACACATGGAGTTAAAGAAAAAGGAGAATCAAGTAGGAAAAGAAGAAGCAGCTGAGGAAGTGAAGTAGTTCTATCTACTATTAAGAGCTGATATGATAGCTATGATATTAAAAGCTATATGCTTGCTCTGATCTATATGCTCTGATTTAATCCCTCAATATCATGCTTCAATATCATATCAAGCCTTGCTCATGCCTATGCACATTCTCTGATACCTTGATAATCATGCTCTGATAGTTCAAAATAAAAGCATGTTTAAAATGAAAGTATGCTCTGATACTTGAATTCCTGCTCTAACTTGCTCTGATATCAAGCTTTGCCTATAAAGCGAACTACAGCACGTCTCTCAGACGAACATTTACAGTTTTTCCATCATCATTGACAAGGTTTTGACATCATCAAAAAGGGGGAAATTGTTAGGAAAAACTATCAAGGAACCCCTAGATAAGGTTTTGATGAGATGTCAAAACTATTCCTGAAAAACTGATCAAGATCCAAGCTGTAGATCTGAGCTAACCAATCTAGAGTCTCAAGAAGGAACTCAACTGAAGTCAGAGTCAACCCAACTGGAGCATGGTCAACCAGCTGGAAGGATACGCCAACCAGTCAAGACTCAATCCAACTAAGGATTAAAGGAGTCGAACCAGTCTAAATAAACTGACAGGTAAGTCAGCTGAGCTGAGAGAAAAATCAATAAGACTGAAGAAACTGATAAGGGATCAGTTTAACTGAAGATTAGAAGTATCCAACTGATGGCCAAGCTTAACTTCAGCCAAACTGAAGTAGACAAACGAATCAATCAAAGGCCAGAACTGAAGTCAGCTAGCTTGTAGAAGAAAACAAGCAAACATCTGACTAGGAAACTCGGAGAAAGATCAGTCAAACTGACAAGCTAAGCCAACAGCTTGTGATCAGTTAAGCTGACAAGAAAGCTCAAGAAAGACCAGTCGAACTGACAAGCTATTCAACAGCTTGTGATCAGTCGAACTGGAGGAAGAAGCTCAGAACTACCAACTGGAGTGATAGCCGAACTAAGCAGACAAGCTTAGAACTGCCAACTGGAGTGATAGCCGAACTAAGCAGACAAGCTCAGAACTGCCAACTGGAACTCAAACTTAACTGAAACTCAGAACTGCCAGCCAGAGAGTCCTGGAGTTAATGCTCCAATGAAGATCTTGAAATAAATGCTCTAGCAGAGATCCTGGAATTAAATATCCAACATAGATCGATTGGCAAAGCAACGACTACTGGAATTGAATATCCAACAGAGATCGATTGGCAAAGAACCAGCTACTTCAACTAAAAGCTCCAACGATCATAAAGACCATCTGCCATTGATGAGCCAACATAGCCATCGATCAATGGAACTCAACAGTCACAAAATCACTCCTCTATAAAAGACGAGTGAATCAAAGTTTTCAAATGACTTTTCGCGACTTTCATTCTTGAAACCTTCATTCAAGTTACTTACGACTGAGCTTTCTTTCTCCCTCCCACACAGCTCAAGTTCAGCATTTGCTAAAATCTGCGAGAGTCCAACTGAGAAGAAGAATCCACAGAATCAAAGCATTCAGCTAGTTGTTGATAATCCAGCCAGAGCAACCTTCTCAGTTCCAGCAATACACCGATCAACTACCCAACTCAATTGAAGGAGCACATCAGTTGATATCCCCTGTTCAAGACTAACCTCTTGAAGATCGAAAGAGATCTAAAACCTTGTAAAGACGTCAATAGTACCTACCTCCCTAGCGAGCAGTTAGGGACTGCAAGTGTGAGCCGTCGACCCGCTGAGGTAGCGAGCAGTTACCAGGTTCAGCTAACTGTCCTTCATTGTATAATTTGTAAAGAAACTCAAGTTATATAGTGGAGTTGCCCTTCTGCGGAAGGAAGAGAGGACGTAGAAGTTTGAGACTTCGAACCTCTATAAATCGTCTGTGTGCTGTACTGTTTTGCTTATCCTCGCATATCCTTGAACTGTACACAAGCTCACACAATCTGCACTCAAGCTATCTAAAAGTGCTCAACTGATCTGTGCATAGATAAGTTACTAAGCGAGTCAAGGGCCCTTATCATTCCGCATTTGAAGTAAAATTTTTATATCAGTTTATTCACCCCCCCTCTAAACTGACATCGACTCGCCCGGGACCAACAACGTTCATGTTAGGGATTGTGCCCTTAAAGCAACTGTGAATTGTTTTCGAACTAATATGCTTCTTGTATGCATTTATTTTACATCACAGAAAATTCCTAATTTATTTAATGTTACCATAATCTTAGTATATAAGTGTTATATACAAGAGGATTAAGATTATGGAACATAAACTAAAAATGAAGTCCGTGATGAATTTAATTAAAGTATGGGATCTTTAATTTAAATGTCACTAATGCAGCCCAATGACATTATGAATGTGACCGTTTTATCCAAACCGTTGATGTAGAGACATCCAGTTGGGTGCATTTATATATGATATGATCATATAGGACTTGGACCGATTTAACTTAATTATTCCTTCAAATTCCGTTAAAGAAAAGAAATATTAAATTAAATCACAAGATGATCATATATGAATAATCTTAATCCTGAGTGATTATAGACTCATGTTTATTTCAATGTGTTTCTTAATTTGCTCGTTAAAGTTTGTTTGCCAACATTCTCTAAACTTGCATTTTAGATTCACGTTTGAATTAAATAGCTGGGAATGTAATTTACAGATATGGAATCCATTCCTTCTTTTGAGAAGCAGAAAGATAATTCTCTCATTTGTTAATTCTGGAACTGAGTGATTAGAGATCTCTAATTTATAAATCGATTATAAATTAATCGCTCACTGGTGAATTAATGGTAAATGAGGATAAGAAATAATTGAAGAGGTTAACGGATATTATCTGTCTTCAATTATGAATTATCTATGGAGGATTAATTCATATGAAATGATTAAATCAATGGACTGCTCAAATTCGTAGAGTAAATATGTTCTATAATTAAAGAGAGTGCAATTCTGAATTTTTAGTGGAATAATATCGGAATTAATAAGTTGAATAAATCAATTAAAGAGTTTAATTATTTATTCGATTTATTGGAGCTCTTGATTATAGGTCCATGGTCCCGGATTCGCCTTCCTATATTATTGACGGGTTAATAATAATATTTAAGTTCCTAAAATGTTATGAAAAATAAGTTTTCATAAAGTTTGGGCTTATGTGTAAATATTAGTTAATTCCGGGAATATATGATATTCCACAGTTTGACTGTGCTAGGAATTAAATAAATATAAGATATTTATATTATTTGCATATTAGTAATAATTAATAATTATTTAAGATAATTATTAATTTGTTTCCTTATTTACATGATTCTGAATCTGTTTAAGATAGGAAACTGATATGTATTGGAATTTGACCTAAACCTAATTATATATATAACACAAGAGACTTATATTAATACTCACGCCAATCAAACTCACGTGAGACGTGAATTAGCAAAAGAGGATTAAGAGATAATCAAAAGTTTTAATTGATTTTGTGAAAATCAATTCACCCCATTCCCATCGGCGAAATCAATGAATTTGATTTTGATTTGAATTCTTTTCTCTTGATGTTTATATTTAATTCAGATTAAATATCCTCCCAATACAATAGCCCAATTCTACGATTTTATGTGTTGAAATAATCGTAGAAATAGTAAGTTAGGAACTTAATAGATTTATTTCGGTGCCCACTCACTACCATTCAAAGGGAGGATCGAATCGGAAGATCGTGGTGTTTATGAGTTTCAAGTTTCAAAGGTTGATCGAAGAAGACGAATGAGGTTTAAGAAAAATGTATTTTCTTTATCTCTTCTTTAGCTTTAAATAAATTTAATTTGCATGGATATTATATTCTTATATCACGATCTATATTCTGATTTATACCGCTTCCGCTCCCGTTCGATTTGATTGAAAAGACGGATTTTATTCGACCCGAAATTATTTCGGATCGGTTTAATTTCCAACAGTTCAACTGCACCTACAAGTGAGTCAACTGTTGTGCTAACAAATCAATATTTTGATGGATCAGAGCATTATTGTTCGGAGCTCATAGATCCCATCTAGACGACATGGTTTAGGGATCGTAGTATGGTTTCTGAATACCAATTGAAACAGACGGAAGCTATAACTCAAATAAGAACACACAAATACAATTCAAGAACTCTCAAGAACTAAAACTTTTATTGAATAAAAGGAGTAGTTCTCTATAACTTCATCAATATTTAACCACTAGTTACTTGTGATAACATTAATTATAACATACACAACAATTTTTGAGAATTGTTCTTGAAGCACATCGAGCAAATCTGCATCAACTTTCAAAGAACACTTTATTTGTATGTCGGTGTGCGTGCTTGTCATATAAAATAACTGATACTCAACGAACGTGAGTTCAGTCTGCAGCACATCATGAATCTTTTTGAGTAGTGGGTTAAAACATAACTTCTCCAATGACATGACCACAAGTTTCTTGTTACCGTCTACGTATTCAGATCTATCCCATTGACCACTGTGTCGTACAATAATATGTCGGCTAACCATCTGCATTATCAATAAACAAGAAAATAAAGTGTTAAAATTAAATTTAACTTAAGCTAAGACATTACTATTTAAAAATTGACGTAAATAATAAAAACAACGTAGCTAATAAATTCACGTACGTAAGAATGTAACTAATTTTAAAACAAACATAGTTAAAAATAAAGTGTTAAAATTATAATGTACATAAGCTAAAGCAATTTAAATCTAACCATTAGTTACCTTGTGATAACATTAATTATAAAAAAAATAGAAACGATGTTATTAATTACAATTAACTTAAAGCACGATATTGTTAAAAAATTTAACGTAATTAACCATAACGTTTTCTTAAATTAATGCATAGCATAAAGGTTCAATACAATAAAGTATAACAATAAGTTTTTATATTATACCATCTATCTATCTATCTATACATATATTAAAGCAAAATCGTAGGGTAAAATTATAAATAAAAAAATATGAGCAAAAAATGGTACAAAAATCAATCCATGTCAAAATTTTAAATGTAATGGATCTAGACCAGTTGGCAAAAGACATTTTATTGAAGTGTGCAAATTTGCCATAATCCCATGTTTGAACCTTGCTGGGACGTGCAATTTTTCCTTTTTATTTTGATTTCATATTTCTTTTCACTTAAGGCTATATTGGGTTACTAATTCCATTTATGATCATTTATTTTCTAATTTTTATTTACATTTAATTTTTTTTAACTTTTATTCATATTTAAGATTTATTAGGTTACTAATTTTATTTATGATCATTTATTTTCTAATTTTTATTTACATTTAATTTTTTTTATTTTTTAATTTTTATTCATATTTAAGATTTTTAACATATGGTAGACTCTAATAATGTAAAAAAAATTAAAATATTATAGAGATGACTTTTCGGTTCCATTGTTGATTTCATAAAAAATTGCAACAACTATTATTTTATAATTTTCATTCACATTTAATATCTTTAATAAGCGGCCGACTAGCTATTTGAATCAATCTATAATCCAAAAATAAAAAATCATGTAAAAAATTAAAATTTAAATATTATGCAGATGATTTTCAGGTCTATGTGGTTGATTCTATAAATAGTTGTATCAACTAACAAGAAACATTGTGAATGTAGCTCCTCTACAAGAAAAAATAATAATAATAGAAATAATAATAATAATAATAATAATAAATAAAAAAATGAAGCCCACATAAATATAACTTTTATTGGAAATCAAATTTCTATAGCTTATTATGATATAATTCGTAAATCAGGTTGTTAAACGACATGTATCTATCATGAATAAAAATAATTTAATAAAATAAAAAAAATAAAAGTTAATTAAATGCTATTGAATTACATATTGTTTAGTTGCACTTATATTTGTAAGTTGTTAAGAATTTCTTTACACATTAAAATTTTAATTCTATATGAATTATTTTATGATCCTGATTTGATTAAACATTTATTATAATTATTGTTATATCTATGAAAATAAAGTTTAGCCTTTTAATCTATTTAAACATATTTTTGTACATTTATTTCACACACTTACATATGTGTGTATTGTGTGTGTGTATGTATAATGTATCTAACCATAATTGAATTTTGCTTTTAGTTTTTTAATTACTATAAATAAAATAGTACCAAGCATCATATCACAAGATATATATATATATATATATATATATATATATATATATACTAGAGTTCAAATGAGAACCAAAGTGCTGTGTAGGAACTAAGAACTGATACAAACCATTAGATATGTTATTTTGGATGGTCTAGATTCATCTTCAAAAATAGGGTCAAATTTGCAATTAATTAGTTAATAATTATTTTAAAATTAAATAAGGGTATAGTAGTAATTCAAAATCTATTCCATATCAAATCGCATATTTTATGGAATATCATATCTTCATACAATATATCTGGTTTTTACCATTCTTCATCTCTAATTTCTCACCGGTACTTTCAATCTTTATATCTACACGTGATTCTATCACATCTCTTTACGAGGAAAAAAAAAATGCATCCACCAAACTGACAAACTATACATATCGTTTTAATTTTGTTCATCTATTTCGGATTAACATTTGCGCTTAATTTGGTTGGAAGCTAGATCCAAATATTGTTTACAACATTATTAGTTCTAGATGTTCATGTGCACGTTTATAATCCAACTTTTATTTTTCATTAGTTCATTTGTCTTTGTATATTTATTTTATTTGATTCGTGATTTTATACTATCATTATGCAAACATCATGTACTATGGGAGAGTCTGCAAGTATTTTGACAAATCAATTAATTCTTGTTGTTATTTGTACATGTTTAGTAAACAGCGTGTTAGTTTTTGTTGAGTTCAATTTTTTTTATATTTTTTCATTCTTTTGTAATGTCAAAATATTAATACTGCGTTTTTTAGGTATGTTTGTAGTTTGCTTCATCAGTATTGCTAACATACTACATATTTATTGCTAATACATACTAAATCATTTGCTATTAAGCTAAAATATGCAATAGTATTATTAACAAATTGACTTTGCTAATAATACACCAATTATTAGCTAATGTCATTTATATCACATGCTAATATGAGGTTTTGTACTATTAATTTTTTTGTAGTGCAAAAATATAATTGCTAACATACTATATATTTATTGCTAATATGTACAAATTTAGTACTTTGCTTAACCATTTTTGCTAACATACTATATATTTAGTGCTAATATGTACTAATTTATTTGCTAAAATTAAAATGTATACCAAACAATATATATAAAATTCAGGAAATGAAATACACGAACAATTTTCGTTTGCCATTATGAAATTTATCATATGCTAACACTCACATTTATTAGCAAAAAAACAAAAATCGCTTCTCAACTTGGAGATTGCATTGTGTAGCACCACATGATTCGTTCGATTTCTCAAGTTTGTGTATTCATCCCTTGCATGCTCCTCATCCGCCTTCAATGCTTTTTTTCCATGTGGTGAATCTCTTTATCCGCAGTCAGCGATATTCACATCATTCCGTCTCTTTGACCTAATCTCGTGCGTGTAGTCCTTGTTATCTGAATCACAAACACAATTCACTAAACATAGCGTAATAATTTGCTATCTACAAAGGAATGATTTGCTAAAGAATTAGATAAACATGTACAAAAAGGCAAGAATTGCACATTTTGCTAAACACAGCTGAATAATTAGCTAAAAACAGAAATATAATTTGCTCAAAATAGAGGAATATGAAAAAATGCATACTTTGTTATAACATACTGCACAATTTGATAAACATAGCCGAATAATTTGATAAATATAAAGGAATAATTTGCTAAAAATAAAAGAATATGAAAAATATGTTTTTGTTATAATTAGCTGCATGATTTGCTAAGCACCAAGGAATAATTTGCTATCAACAGAAGAATAATTTGCTATAACTAGAGGAATATGGGAAAGATGCAATTTTGTTATATCCAACTCCACAATTTGCTGAAAACGGAGAGGATAATTGCTACCAACTGCACACTTTGCTAAACACATCCGGATAAAAATGCTATAAACAGATGAATAATTTGCTATGAATTATGAATCTCAAGAAAGTCGCAAACTATAAACACATTAAATAATTTTGGACTCACAGTCAACACAATTATTGGCTAACAACACAATAAAAATTTGCTATAAACATATAACAATTTGATATCATCAGATTAATAACTTGCAACAAACAGAGAAAATATTTGCTAGAAACAAATTGCCAATTTGCTATAATCAACAGAACAATTCGCTAAAAATATAGGACCATGAAAAAATGAAATTTTGCTATAACCAGCTGCACGATTTGCTAAACACCAGGACATAATTTGCTATCAACAAATTAATAATTCGCTATAACCAGCTGCACAATTTGCTAAACACCAAGGCATAATTTGCTATCAACAGTTTGACATCAACAATGAAAAAAACTTAATAATTAAACTATATACAATGATGATTGTTGTCAATATCATAATAGTCATATGCGAACATTCCAACCAATATTTAATAATACAAAAAAAATCACATCTTAAAACACAAATATATGAAGAATCCTCACAAAAAATATCAATAATCATGATATATATAAATAAACATAAATTTGAAACACTAGTTTTAGAATACTGATTAGGGTTAAATCAAAAACAATTTGTACGCCACACAAAATCAAATATTGATCATAACACTATCTATAATCAAGAATCAATATATTTAAAAGCTATTAATAGAATACCTTTATCTCTTCGTGAATAACTTTTAGGAACCATCTGTAGATCTTCTATGTTTCTCTTGATTTGATATCTTCAAATAGTCGCCGGATATGTTGGAACATATGCTCGATCAATACTCGACTTTAAGATGAGATTTCTATTGTGAATGATGAGGTTTGTCTGTCAATTTTTCCTCTGATGATGTATGAAGAAATTTGATGTTTTTGGTTTTTCGTTCTGCAGAGGAATTGGAGTTAGAACGACGTCTTTAATAAAATTTGTTTGTATAATTAAATCTGTATTATGCAGTAGTTTCCATATCTATTGAGATTCCATGAGATTATGATATCATATTACTTCCAATTTTACCCTAATATAATCCAAGTGAATTTAAGAGTGTGGATTAATTGCAATTAGATCCCTAAATATCCAATTGAATCATGACCATTCAAATTAAGTAGATGGATGGTTATTATTGGTTCCTAGTTCCTACATAGGGAGGGGGTTCTCATTTTAACCCATCCCTATATATATATATAGGGGTGAGGTTATATAAAAACAACCCCTTGTGTGAGAGAACACATCTCATACCACACATCCATCAAAAATCAAAGGTCCAGATTTAATGAAAAAGGCGGTGGCAATTCTGTAATGTCTTAAAAGTTTTTCGCGCGGGGGTGTTAACGTAATTTTGTAATTCTTATAAAAATCACGGAGGATTTGATAACAGATCGTCATGCTAACGAAGTATTATCATCATGATAATGAAGCATTATAGGTATGCTAATTAAAGTTTTCAAATATTGTTAGCGAAAAAAATATTCTAAAAATTAATTATAAACCTAATTTGATTTAATAAACCCCAATTAAATGGAAAAAATCATAGTTGGATGAAATAAACCTAATTACATGAAATAAACATTGATTAGATGTGGTAAACCCTAAATGAGTTGGAACAAATCATAATAATAATATATTTGTACTACGTTAGCATTATGGTTTTGCTTCGTCAGCATTGCGAATACACTATGTTAGCATATGACAATACTCTGTCAACATACGTTATAAACCATAATTGGATGGGATAAACCATAATAATTAATTAAGAACTATAAACAAAAAATTAAATTTTTAAAAAATAATGATAATTAGATGGAATAAACCATAATTGAGATTAAATAAACCATAATTAAGATTTAATAAATCCTAATAAATTTATACTACGCTAGCATTATGATAATTCTTTGTTAGCAAAGCGAATATATTATGTTAGCATATGACAAATGCTTCGTTAGTATACGTTATCATATGTTATCATAATGCTGACGAAGAATTATTATATGCTAACGAAAGCATTTACAACCTGGGCACGCGTAAAAGATTTTCTTTTTATTTTTCGTTCATATTTTTTTGTCTAAACATAGCCTTTCAACATCTTAAATGAAAGAGCATGAAGAGAGCTTTAATTTGATATATTTTTTGTGTGCATTGAATTAAAAATGAGCAAGTTATGGTCGGTTAAAGTTTTTAAGATTTTTTTTAATTGCTGACATCATCATTTTTAATGGGTTTGGACAAAAATAGCCCTCCTTCTTTTATTTTTTGCCCTATTATTTACGAAATTGCCACCTTAAATCTCAACCATTAGATCATTAAATTGGATGGTGTAAGATGAGTTCTCATTTCTACACCAACAAAGTGTTCTCATATGATCCATATCCATCAAAAATCAAAGGTCCAGATTTGATGAAAAAGGCGGTGGCAATTTTGTAATATCTGAAAAGTTTTTCGCGCGGGGGTATTACTGTAATTTGGTAATTCTTATAAAAATCGCGGAGGATTTGATAACAGATCGTTATGCTAACGAAGTATTATCATAATGCTAACGAAGCATTATAGTTATGCTAATTAAAGTTTTCAAATATTGTTGGCGAAAAAAATATTCTAAAAATTAATTATAAACCTAATTCGATTTAATAAACCCTAATTAAATGGAAAAAATCATAATTGGATGAAATAAACCTAATTAGATGAAATAAACATTGATTGGATGTGGTAAACCCTAAATGAGTTGAAAGAAATCATAATAATAATAATATATTTGTACTACGTTAGCATTATAGTTTTGGTTCGTCAGCATTGCGAATACACTATGTTAGCATATGACAATACTCTATCAACATACGTTATAAATTATAATTGGATATGATAAATCATAATAATCAATTAAGAACTATAAATAAAAAATTAAATTTTAAAAGAATAATGATAATTAGATGGAATAAACCATAATCGAGATTAAATAAACCATAATTGAGATTTAATAAACCCTAATAAATTTATACTATGTTAGCATTATGATAATTCTTTGTTAGCACATCGAATATATTATGTTAGCATATGACAAATGCTTCATTAGCATACGTTCATATGTTATCATAATGCTGACGAAGAATTATTATATGCTAACGAAAGCATTTACAACATGGGCACGCGTAAAAAAATTTCTTTTTAATTTTTCATTCATATTTTTTCATCCAAACATAGCCTTTCGACATCTTAAATGAAAGAGCATGAAGAGAGCTTTAATTTGATATATTTTGTGTGCATTTGATTAAAAACGAGGAAGTTATGGTCGATTAAAATTTTTAAGATTTTTTTTAATTGCTGACATCATCAATTTTAATGGATTTGGACGAAAATAGCCCTCCTTCCTTATTTTTTGCCTTATTATTTATGAAATTGCCACCTTAAATCTCAACCATTGGATCATTAAATTGGATGGTGTAAGATGTGTTCTCATTTCTCACACCAACAAGGTGTTCTCATATGAACCATATCCTATATATATATATATATATATATATATATATATATATATATATATATACAGTTTTGATATGCTGAGCGCTCTTCTTGAGCGTCTTCTGAGCGATTAAAATCCAGGTCAGATTTTATTTTTTATTTTTTTTTGTATTTTCACGGTATTTGATTCTATTTCTACACAAATTGCTTTCTCTCTCTTCCGCCTTCTATTTTTCAATTTTCGCTCAATTTTATATATGTAAAAATCTCTTTCTTCCGCTTCTTTTCATCCTTATTTCACCGTTGTCGATTCTTTTCCCTCATTTTCTTCCTCCGTTCTCCATATATTCTTTTGGATTTCTGATATCGATCAACGGAGTCGACCACGGAGCCACCAATTTTTTGTTATTGGATTGTCGTCATTCTTTTCATCTCCAGCGTCGTGATTCTGTCGATTTTATAATATTGGAGCAGCCGCCAAATATTGTCAAATTCAAAACATCAAAGCTAGACCTGGTGTTGGGCGTAGTTAGGAACACAACACAGGTTTGTTTCGAAGTTCTTGAGTTTTTCCAGAATTTTTTGCCTATCTTTTTCCCGTAGGAATTCTGTTGTGCTACTCTATATATACCATTTTTTTGTTTCTTCTCCACCGGTCGATTTTTTTTCCTTATCGTTTTGTTCCTTCTTTTTTGCACATATTTTTTAGTTAACTGATATGATCGTCTGAGATGATGATGGAACTACTAAGTAGCATCCGTGTTTTCGTAGTTCTAATGTGTTTCATGAATTTTATGTCAATTATCTCGTAGAAAATATTTTGGTTACTCTGTATACGACAATATAAGCAGTTAAAGAAAAATTGATTTTTGGCTTCTTTGCAAGATGGAACATGCATGTAGTTGTGTTAAACTACTGTCATGGGAGTATAATAAAAAAATAATTAATTTTCAATGCTTATCAGTTTCTTTTGAAAACTTAAGAGGAGCATGAAAGAAGTCAATAACAGTTCTTTATTGCTTATTAGCTCATACTGAAACAATGAACATATTAATAACATAGTATACTCAAAGCTACTCATATTTTTATTTTTACAAGATAGAATGATATTGTTGAAGACTCTGAGACTTTGATTTCTTTTCACTACCAACTCAAAACTTACTGATGAAATGATTCAATAACATATCTTAAACTTATCAAACAATGAAAGGACAAAAATAAAATAAAATGGACCTAGAATTTATTCTCACCTTGCAAGTTGCAGCCACCTCAAAATTAACAAATCCCATATGCGGGCTTCCAAGATGTTTTGCTGATATGGTCTCTAGAAAAGGGATTCAATTTAATTATCTCTTTTTAGCTTGAGTTGTAAATGAAAATGCATTGATTTGGAACAGACAGGCCCTTAATTCTTTAAAGAGCAGTTTAATTCTTATAATGGTTTATGATGAATGCTGAAATAATGGATAAGTAAATTAGATTAACCTTTTGTGGAGAATAAGATCAATATGAGATGCACAGTTATTAGGAATACTTATTAATCACTAAACATCAGAAAAAATAGAAAATACAAACTTATATTTTGTGTAAAATTTTATTTTTTGTGCTACATCATGTTTTTGTATATTGTGTCATTAACAAGTTTAGATATCTCTTTCTTTGTTATAATTTTCTTTTGGCATTAGACAAGAGAAAATATTATTTCAATCACTATATTTATATGTACTTATATATTAACATTTTGTTTTATTTTAACATATCGTATAGTAATGGGAGAAAATATTGATAATGAGTTACACATTCCTCAAGTTGCGGATGATCGAAAGCCAAAAGTGGGAATGCTTTTTTTATCAGTGGAAGATGCATTTTCATTCTATAACCAATATGCAAGAGAAGTTGGCTTTAGTGCGAGAATAAGTAATAGCAAAAAAAAAATAAGAAGACAAATGAAATTGTTTGGAAACAAATTGTCTGCTTTAAAGAAGGGCATACCGATGAGTCTCATTCAAATAAAAGAGAAATAAGTGGTCAGCCAAAAAAAGAAAGAGCTCGTGGAGAAGTTCGAACTAATTGTAAGGCAAAGATTTCCCTTGTCAAGCAACAAACTAGACCTGAATGGATTGTTAGTATTTTCATGGAAAGTCATAATCATGCACTTTCTAGTCCTTCGAAGGTGCATTTGTTGCGTTTACATCGTACTGTTTCAGCCGCAAAGAGAGTACTGACTCAACAATTTTCACAAGCTAATATACCAACTTGTCAGCAAATACGATTATTGGAGATAGAGCATGGTGGACCGGAACATGTAGGTTGCATAGAAAGGGATATTAGAAACTTAGAGAAGCAACTAATGGATGAGCAGAAAGGTATTGATGCTGAAACTTTGATCGAGTTCTTTATATCTGAAAAAGAGAAAAACTCAGCCTTTTTCTTTGATTATGAGACTGATTCAGATAATAAGTTTAGAAGGTGTTTTTGGGCAGATCCTACATCAAGGGGGGCATATATTGTTTTTGGCGATGTCATTGTTTTTGATACCACATATAAGACCAATAAATATGAAATGATTTTTGCACCGTTTGTAGGAGTTAATCATCATCATCAAACAATCATTTTTGGTTGTGGATTTTTAAGTGATGAGAAGGCATAATCTTTTATCTGGTTGCTTACTAAGTGGATGGAAGCCATGCCAACTGATGCTCCAAAAGTTATAATCACTGATCAGGATCCTGCTATGACGAAAGCAATTGCACAAGTTTTGCCTAACACAGTGCATCGATATTGTTTGTGGCACATCTTGAACAAATTTCCTGAAAAAATCTCCCCGGTGACTTTTCGAGATCATTATCAAAGCATAAAGAAGGTCATAGTAAATTCTTCAACTCCTGATGAATTTGATCAGTCTTGGAAAGAGGTTATGAAGTGCGCAAATTTGGAGAAAAATAAATGGATATTATTGATGTATGAGTTGAGAGAAAAATGCGTTCCACTATATTTTTGTCATGTATTTTGCGCCGGAATGTCAAGTAGTCAGAGATCTGAAAGTTCACATGCATTTTTTAAAAGATATGTCTCAAATAAAAACTCATTGATGGATTTCATGACACGATTCAATAGGGCGTTAAGACACCAAAGACACAATGAGCTAGCCGCAGACCACATTGACATGAATGAGTGTCCCAAAATCAAGACAAATTGGCCTATGGAAACTCAAATGGTTCAAGTGTATACGAAAAGAAAATGGATGGAGTTTCAAAGTGAAATTAGCCAAAGTCATGGTTATTATGTGCAGGAGATATCCGCATCAACTGACTATGTGATCTACAATGTGATTTCTCAAGGTTGTTCATCCCCCATACTAAGGGTACTCACACATGACAAAGGAAGAGACCATATATCATGTAGTTGCAGGAAATTTGAGTTTGATGGTATTCCGTGCAGACATATGTTAGCTTTTTTTCGCATTAACCAAGTGTTTCAACTCCCTAAAGAATATATACTCAAGAGATGGACACGAGATGCAAAGATTGATGCAATATATGTCGAGGATGATCTCAATAGCAGGGATAATCCACTAAGCTCTTTAATGTCTCGACACTCCAGGTTAGCAAATAAAGCTTCAGTGTTGGTTGATGTTGCATACTTGACTGATGAGAGGACACAATTTGCGGATGAACAACTTGACTACATACATAGTAAAGTAAAAGAGATGAGCATTAGTCCGACTTTTACCGATGGAACTCAAAGAAGAGCTAGCTTGGATAAAGTGCATAATATTAATGATCCTTCTGAAGTAAGAACAAAGGGATGCAAGAAGAGGTTGCAATCATCAAAGGAGAAATCAGCTTTAAAGTCTAGGGTATGTCATGGATGTGGGCAACGTGGATGTAACGACCCGGCTACCGGACTGACGGCTGTCCCCACAAACCAACACAAGTCTTTCAGAAAAGAAGATGCACCTTGTTAGTATGAGTAGCACCAATCAAATCCTTTAAGCTCTCCTCAACTATACAGTCCCTCGCCTCTGATACCATCTGTAACGATCCGGCTACCGGACTGACGGCTGTCCCCACAAACCAACACAAGTCTTTCCAGCGTGCTTTGTCCTCACTCACACGCTCCCTGAGAAACTTCCCAGGGGTCACCCATCCCACCATTGCTCCAGGTCAAGCACGCTTAACTTTGGAGTTCTGGTGGAACGAGCGCCAGAAAAGAAGATGCACCTTGTTAGTATGAGTAGCACCAATCAAATCCTTTAAGCTCTCCTCAACTATACAGTCCCATTCCTGTATAGCCTCAGAATCCCTCTCTTTCGGGTGGATTTTGTTCATTCATGTGCCCCTTCGCTTTGAAGTCTTATAGGAGCCGCTCTTTGTCCATGCCTTGCACCGGCGATCACTCCATACTTCAGCCCCGGACGTCACAGTGGAGTATCGCATGATAAACGTAATTGCCCAAATTTGCATGATGGGTATGTGAAAAATGATTGCATTTAATCATTTATGTTTTATAGCTTTTTTAGTAATCAATTTATTTTGTTGCACTTTTTCAATAAGTCATGATTTATTTATTTTTTGCAGATCAATTGCAGATGATCATGACAACAATGAAAATTTTGAGTCACTGTAGCTGGTATTGTGTATAATTTATTTTAGTGATCTATTTATTTGTCATCTCATTGAAGTGGTATGAGCAATAGTACTAACTTGTGTGATTAATGATATTATTTTGATAATTATTATTCAAAATAAGTGTTTGCATTTCTTGGTTTTGCATCTTAAATATCTTATTTTTTTACAGGTACAATCAACATGGAGGAACTCAAATTAATGCATTTTGGAGTATCAAATTTATTTTAAAAACTCAATTACTTTCTGTTTACCTTTTATTTTATGAACCAAGTACAATTTTGTAGTAATTTTTTAGAAGAAATTACGAGTTGCGATTAGTAATGATTGTTTTATGACTGCCATAATTTATTATTTGGTCAATGCATTGAGCAATACATATCTACTCCATTAAACTTATTGGAATATTCTTCTTATATAGTGCCTTTGATATTTTTCGATACATTTATTATTGTAATTTGGATTTGTGGATTTTCGTGAGATTGATAAAAAAGAATTGTTCTTCTCTAGCAAGACTAAAATCTGATCTACCGTAAGTAAGAAGTTGTCTGCACTATAACAAGTTGTTCTGGACTATATATATATATATATATATATATATATATATATATAGGGGTGGGTTAAAATGAGAACCATACCCTATGTAGGAACTAGGAACCATTTACATCCATAGATCTTGATAATTTGAATGGACTAGATTGATTTGAAATTGTAGGGATTAAATTGCAATATGATAATTTTGTACATAAATTTAAAACACAATAAGGGTATTATTGACAAACCAAATAACCGTGTATCTAGGAAGTGAGAACGATTTCATCAAAAACAGTTTTCATTCATTAATAGAAAATCTAAAACCCTAGAAAAGAGATCCAAAAAATTCCACCCCACCGCGTCTTCAACCTTGCCGCCGCCAACTTCACTATCTCACCGCCGTCTCCCGCCACTCGTCGCCTGCACAGACGCTGCTCGGACGCCGTACGCCCCTGTCGACTGCACAGACGCCGGCCCAGCGGAAAAATGATGAAGACCGCGAAGGCCGTACAAACAGGTAATTATCCCGTCATTTTTCAAATTTTGTTGATGTAATTAGATTTGATATATTTAGCAAATTATTTGTATATTATTAGCAATATTTAATGTTTTTGGATGTTGTTAGATCTGATTTGGTTTGACAATAAGCAAATTGAATTGATATAATTAGCAAATTACATGGATATACTTAGCAAATTTCATCGCAATTTAGAATTGTCTCTTCCATTTGTTAATGGGGAATACCATATTTATGATTGTGTTATGTGGTCAGAATGATTGATTTACGTGTTCACTGTTGGGTTTTACTGAATAAATCTGGTGCTGTTCATTTGTATATTATTTAGCAATTTGTTTGTATATTGTTTAGCAAATAATTAAAGTTTGATTAGCAAGTTAGTAACGTATGTTTAGCAGATTAACTTGGTAGGTTGTTGTTTTTTGAATATTAGTTAGTTATCTCAAATTGGGGTTGTTTATATCATATTTATATTTAATTTATAGCAAATGTTGAGTATATGATTAGCAAATTGAGAGAGTGGATGATTAGAAATGACATCTTTAGCAAATTAGAGAGGTTATATTAGCAAACTATTAATATATATTTAGCAGATTAGATTTTCAAATATTGTTATTTATATAGACAAGTTATCTGGTTTGGTTGTATTCGTCGTTTGTAGCAAATTAGTAAGGTTTGATTAGCAAATTATTAATATATGAATAGACTGTTGTGAAGTATATGACAAATTGTGAAGGTATAATTAGCAAATTATCTTGAAATCAATAGAAAATTAGGAATATATTGTTATGGTGTAGGGGTGTATTTTAGTTCGTATCAGATATACATGATTATAATAGCATGTTGGTGTTGGTTTTTTTATTAATAGTTCAAATATGGTATTTGTTATGTTTTTAAAATTCTTAGCTTCTAACATGATAATTTTCTTTTTTGTTTTAGCAGGTGATGATAACTGCGATCGCGAGGCTAGGTCAAAGCGACGGCATAATATGAATGTAGCTGAATGCGCTACAGCAAGTCCACCTTTGCAAGCTTCTATTACAGGGCGACATGTGAGGATGGACCACACAATATTGATGTCATAGTAATGAATATTGTCTAGGTTTAATTACACATGCTAACATTTTTTAATTATTACTTACATTGAACTGTTGTGATAAAATTATTCAGTCGATTTTAGCAAATTATTATTCCAATAATAGCATGACGTGAATGTTTAAATAGCACAATTTTCATTCTTTAATATATAGTTGTTATGTTCTTTATAATAGACTAATAATACATAGCATTCATTTTAAGTACAGACTAATATTTTTTTGATAACAAACTACAATTTCCTTACGTACGAACATTCTAGTTCTTGAAAATCATATTGAAACCAGTTAAAAAAATGACCATATTATCAACACTGAAATGAATTATGTTTTCTGATAAAAGTATTATCGATGTGCTTTTAACATATATATAATTTGCTAATTATATCGAACAAATTTGCTAAAATTAGTATATACGAGCCTTTATTAATGTAGTCGGAAAATAAAATTACTAGCTACCTCACGCGTGAAAACTTATTTACAAATAACAATATTTAAAATTCTCCAATTTGTCATATCAGATTATTATTCATTTCCTATCAAATCATTCAATCGACTCATTATCCACTTAAACTATAATACATGTGACATGTGATATAACAAGAAAATTGTAAAAATCTGATCGCATAAAATATGCTAATCCATGTACAAATATGTGCTAATTCATGATAAATGAGTTGCTAACAATAACAAAATGTAACAATGTTCATGCATTGATGTTGGAAAAAATTTATTAAAAACAAAAGATAACATCAAAAAGAGACCATCCTATCATCAAAAAAATAAAAATAAAATATTTTCACATAAAATATTACCGATATGCTATTAACATATCAATAATTTGTTAATTATGCAAAATAAATTTGCTACACGTCATACATACGAGTCCCTGCCGGATTCCACCCATATCACTATGCATATAAAGAAACATTAACAGATGACACAATACATATATCTTGCATAATCTGACGACAACCGGCGTAGTGCTAATATAAGATGGAGTAAGAAATTGTGAAAAAAAAATCTTATTTTACACACAACAATTCGTGGCATTTTAACTTTTTTTTTCTAACTTAAAAACTTCCACAACCAAATACGAAAAAGCATGTATCATCTATACTAAATATGAAATGCGCATTCTATGCAAACATCTCACTATCATGCAAAGCACATTGAAGTCAATTTAAAAAAATCAAATTTTCACATATTACGGATTTGCTATTAACAACACTATAGTTTGCTAATTCCTAATAAAAAATGTGCTAAACGTCAGACATACGCGTCCCTACCAGATTCTGCCCATATCCCTACGCATACAAAGATACATTAACATATAGCACAATACATGTATCTTGCATAATCAGACGATAACCGGCGTGATGAAAATATAAGATGGGATAAGAACTTATGAAAAAAAAAACTTTCTTAGTTTACACGCAACCATTCATGGCATTTTTACTTTTTTTTTTTAATTACTTGAAAACTTCCACAACCAAATATGAAAAAACATCTATCATTTATAATAAATATGAAATGTCCATTCTTTGAAAACATCTCACTATCATGCAAAGCACATTGAAACCAAATTAAAAACAAATTCAAGTTTTCACATAAAAATATGCCGAGTTGCTATTAACAACTCTAGAATTTGCTAATTCCACATAAAAAATTTGCTAAACGTCATACATACGCGTCCCTACCAGATTCCACCAATATCTCTACACCATTAATGGAGAACATAATACTTGTATCTTCCATAATCAGATGAAACCTGCAGTGAGACCGACGAAATCCAATGACTCCTTAAACCGTAACAGACCAAATCAATAAGAATTTTGAACAGATTTATGATTAATTAAAATATGAAACACCGATAGATACAACTCTGTAGAAAAAAGAGTTGAATCTATCGTCCAAAAAATTAAAAAAAAAACGTCCAATCTATAAAAAAACCGCTCAATATAATCCCACAATATATGGAACAGATATATTTACTGCAGATAATTGATATCCAATACAATGACATATATACCCTTAACTTAATATAACTCTTAAGATATTGTATTTTTTACCCCATTTTTTTGAGATTGATCTGAGCCTTAGAAAATCATTAATCCAACGCACCATATTGGTTCCTAGTTCCTACACAGGGTATTGGTTCTCATTTGATCTCTATACTATATATATATATATATATAATCTACGTATAAAAAGTGTGAAAGCCATCAATATCACCACTCAAGTACTCAATTATACATACCAACAAGAGCCTTGACAAAATGAAGATGGCATAATGTTGGATCAGATTGTGTATATCTATTCATTTGCAGATCGAGAAAAACTTAAATTGGTGAAAAATTCAATAATACAGTGATTTTGCATACAGAAAAATTAATCAACAATATGTTTCTTAATTAATTAAGAGAAGTCTATCATAGAGCTCTCAGAATGTGCATGGACACATTTCATTTGTCATTTGATTCTTGGGCGCCTGTAGCATTTGTGGCAGCTAGAATATCAATTGATTCCGGTGCAACTATCAACCTCTAAACAACACATATTAAGGAGAAAGCTAAAAAATACCAATCTTGATGAAAATAAATGGAGTACACTAATGTTAGCTTATTATAAATTACAAAATAAATTTTGTAACAATCTATGGCACGACAATATCTAGAGCAAAGTTTAATGCCACAGGCAATGTAATACCCTAAAATTTTATTATCTAAATTTAATTAGGAGTATAAATCTAATAGTTAGAATAAGTGTAATATCCAAAAAAATTTGGGTATTAAAAGAATAGTTTATGTTAACCTTAAGGGTAAGTTAGGGAAGAAAATGAATCTTTGTAGGTTTTTCTTTCAAGTGAAATGTATTTGATGAGTGGGTTAGAGATACCTGGGACATTCTTATATTTTTATTCAGAATCCTAAACATCTTAATCATATCTAGACTTTATTAGATATTATCTAAATATATAGTATTTTAATATATAATACTCACATCATAGTAAATAAATAAAAGAATGATAAAAATATAAAATAAGTGTTTAATTAGCATATATGACAACCACGCACAAATCTCTATTAATTTATTTATACATGAGTTTTAGAATAGAGAAACCTAGTGTAACCAATTGTAAATATAAATTCCTTATTAATATATATTCATGCATGTGCCGAACTCTAGCCATAGGATATACATATATTTATCTCATAAATGAGAAGGATTAGTACAAAAAAATAATAATAATTAAAAGAATTATCCTTCCTCATATTAGGCCACCAATCTAATTCACATCCACCTAAGCATGTTATTAGTCTTACACGTATCCTGGTGATATGTATATCTATTAACTTCAGTTTTTGGTTTGATAAAAAAAAAAAGAAGATAGGAGAGAGAGAGAGTAGAGTGCCGAGAAAAAAAAAACAAAAAGAGAGATGAGAGCGAGAGAGATCAAGGACAAGAGAGGAGGGCTGCTGGAGCAGCTGCTGGCCAGGAGGTCGCCGGACCGGTCACCGGCGTGATGCCGGAGAGGAAGCAGGTTGCCGGAGCTACGACGAGCAGCTGCAGTCGCTGCAACATCTCGAGGCCACCCCGCACAGCCGCCTATTTTCTCATCATCGTATCGGTCTATTTCTCGTCCTTTTTAGCCCAAATTTTAATATGCCGTGTATTTAAATGTGTACTACATTTCGTATGTTGAACTCGTTCCCGTCCGACAGCCGGAAACCGGCGAAATAGCCGGAAAACGTGCATATATAGGGGCACCGATTTGCCACTGTTTCCTTCAGTTTTCGATCTTTTCGAGTCTTCAAATCGAAAAAGTTTGAACTATAAAGTTGTTCCAAATAATATTTCCTATGCACCCGTCGAATTTCGTAATTTTCGGATGAATTTTGAATAATCTCGATTATTTAACTAAATCAGTTATTTTTATACCGGAAGCATGTGTTATCGAAAAATTCTAAAATTCTCATTCTTTAGTCTTGGCATGTATAGTATCATCCCTGAATATTTTCATAATTTCCGAGCGGTTAAAAAGTGTCGTGGCGTAGATATGGTAAAATTTGGACAAATGGCAAGTTTTGGAAAGAGACCTCTGTCAAATCGGTTGGTCCCAGTAAATCAAGAATAATATTTTGGAATTTATTTCCTTCTTTGTCGGAATTATTCGAGGTCTCTAGAGTAGCGCAATCTATTTATGAAGAGAATAGAATTAAATAATAGCTCGGATTATAGTAGATTAATTCCCAAAAATATAGTGATTATTCTTAGTCGAAGATCGACCCTTGTAGGACCTGCAGAGCCTGCTAGGATTAATGAAACCATTTTCGAAGTTATTGTGCCACCATGTGCTCGTCATCAAGTGGGCTACTATATCTTTGCAAATTGTATCTTTCGAGTTATTAAGCTCTGCTTTGTTAAAATTTGCATATGTGACTATCTGTGTTAAATATTTACGTGCTACTGTATGTTGTCGGAGTCTCATATACCAGCGCTGTGTCAATGTGAGTAGCTACAGTATGCATGCATTGTTTGTCCTGCCCTACTCCTTGTCGGTGAGACTAAAATGAAACACTTATTGGTTATACTCATTGGGTATACTATGGCCATACTCAACTTTATGCGCTGGTGATGTAGTTCGGGTTGCGGGCAGTGACGGGTTATACTCTTAAGCGCTTCACGATAAAATATTTTGGTGAACTTAGGTTGCTTCCAACTTTTAAAACCTCCTAAGCTTCACTACCTGCATGAACACAGATAGATTACTTTAACAAAATGATTTGCATAACTTGAATTGTGAAAACTTGCCCACTGAGTGCATTAGTACTCAGCCCAAATATTTCCAAACATTTTCAGGTTAGTAGGCTGGCGCGTGGACGTGACGATGCTGAGACATGGGCTTTTGTTATTTACGTATTTTCTTGTTGTCTCTTTTTGTTAAGTATTCTGTTAATAATGGAGCTTCCGCACTTGTAATATTCATTTGTTAAACGCTAAGAACTCTAGTCTTAGTGTCATGGATAAGTATATGTTATATTATAAAGCATGTTTGGTTGTTCTGAGTCTTCTGTTGAGTTCTCATTGATCAGGTTACCCCCTTTCTTTCCCGCTTCTTAATTCCAACCCCCGTGACGTCCATTTCACGGTCTTTCAGGATCGGGGCGCTACAGGCAACCAACTCCCAATATATTTCCAAAGTGGTTTCTCCAGCAATAATGCTCAGTAACTATTACCATTAAAAGTTTGTTCCTTACAAGCCATAATAAACTGCAAAGGAATTTAGATCATAGTAAGTAAAACAAGATTAAAAGATGACAAAACTTAAAATACTTGAAGACTTCTTTAAGGGAAATAAATTCTTGATATACTGATAGCAATATAGAAAATGCAACTTCATATTCAAATAAAAAAGAACACGTTTTCTCTGGCATACTCACATTCACAAATTTCTCATGTTTTACTTTACACATCATTGTCACTTCCCTAGCAAAACATCTCTCAAGGACAGTTCTCTCTTCTGATGTATTACCACAATTGAGAACTTCAATGGCAAAAATAAGATCACCATACCTGTTCAAAATGTCACATTGATACAAAAATCAATTATTACATATGGAACAAATAACAAAAGAATGAGTTCATAACACATGAAGCAAGCAGCAAAAAACTTTTCATCTTTTCAATCTTCAGTCTATATAAGAGCATAACTATGTTTATCATAAATGTTATGTAACATACAGACCCACCTCAAAATCCAAGCCAATGGAGTGGTTTCACGTTTTAATATCTATCCCCACTATTAGACCTCCTATAAAAACAAAAAAAAAGGGGCAATAACAAGAATTTTGTAGTTGCATATGGCTAACCGCTAGTAAAGACAGAAAGATTGATTTATATGTACCATCTTATGCTTTAAAATAATAAGTTTTATCATTCATTTCACATCAAAATCCTGCTAAATTTGTTGTAGCATTTCATCAAACAGATTGTTTGCATCGCAAATTGTAGAACCAATTCCAAATTATCTGGTAAGTATGCTCTGTTTCTTGGCAAAATTACATCCACAGAGCAACCAAAATATTTTCTATGAGATAACAAATTAATTCAAAATGCAAAAAATTCTGGAAAAACTCAAGAACTTCGAAACAAACCTGTGTTGTGTTCCTAACTGCGCCCAACACCAGGTCTAGCTTTGATGTTTTGAATTTGACAATATTTGGCGGCTGCTCCAATATTATAAAATCGACAGAATCACGACGCTGGAGATGAAAAGAACGACGACAATCCAATAACAAAAAATTGGTGGCTCCATGGTCGACTCCGTTGATCGATATCAGAAATCCAAAAGAATATATGGAGAACGGAGGAAGAAAACGAGGGAAAAGAATCGACAACGGTGAAATAAGGATGAAAAGAAGCGGAAGAAAGAGATTTTTACCTGTATAAAATTGAGCGAAAATTGAAAAATAGAAGGCGGAAGAGAGAGAAAGCAATTTGTGTAGAAATAGAATCAAATACCGTGAAAATACAAAAAAAAAAAAATCTGACCTGGATTTTAATCGCTCAGAAGACGCTCAAGAAGAGCGCTCAGTATATCAAAATTGTATATATATATATATATATATAACTGGATCTTGCTTTTAATTTTTAATTATTATAAAATAAAATGGTACCGAGCATCGCACGGGATATATACTAGTAATGTTAAATTAATTTAAGTTTAGCATAACGTAAGACAGATACAAATGAATAATGATATGCATAACGTTAATTATAAAAAAAACATAATACAACATATACCATACAATAATGCATAACATTACTTATAAAAAAAAAACACAATACAACATATACCATAACAATAATGCATAACATTAATTATAAAAAAAAAATAAAGCATACACCATAACAATAATGCATTTTATGGATTTTCTAACTTCAACTTCGTAATTAAATGTTAGTTTTAGAATATTGTTCTAAGTTAATATCTAACAAAATAATGAAAATGTCATAAACCCTAATGAGACATAATGATATATGATTTGCATAAATCGGATTAAAAATGAGCAAGTTATGATTGCTTAAAGTTTCTACAATATTTGTACAAATATGATGACATCATTATCTATATTTTCACCACTACAAGAATACAGTAATAAAGGTGGTCTTATTTATGTGTTAATACAGAAGGAGTTTAGGTGGTCTTATCCTGATGAGGAGGTGCTTCCGCTGTTCTGGAAGAAGTGCCAGGACCGGTACAAAGATATGGTGTACCACATGAAGAAGGATAACTACCAGGTGGCCGGTAAGAGGCCCGATTTTGTGCACCAGGAGGACTGGCCGGCTAGATAGCATACTGGCAGGTAGAGGACACTCAGGAGAAGGCTCGAGTGGCCAGGAAGAACCGCCTGACCAAGCCTGATGGACCAGGATCATCCAGCCAGACTCACCACGGAGGTGCCAGATCAGCCGTGGATCATACGCACGATCTGGTACGAGTTATAATAATTATTCAAGTTTATAGTATAAGAAATTAACACTTTCTAATTGATTTCATTTTATTTTGTTGAATCAGGCTAGAGAGCAGCACATGTCCGAGTGAGAGGCGCGCTACCAGACCTACCTCAGGCTTCACTATCCGGATGACCTCTGGACCTCAGCCAAGGCGAGGGAGAACAAGGTAAGTTTTTACTAATATTTTATCATATATATAGGTATAAATATATATATATATATATATATATATATATAATTTACTAATATTCTGATAAATGCAGGAGAAAGTGTGACGCCTTGACCGCTGAGTGGATAGTGGACGGCAGGGAGCCGGACATGGGCGAGATTTATCGGGCTGGGGAACATGGCCCCTGCCGTTCGTCGCCCTTCCACTACAGCTGGAGGATCCTCCTCGCCAGCCAGCCTGGGCTCTGGCTCGCTGTACACCCAAGCAGAGCTCGATATGAGACTGGCTGAGATGCAGTCGCAGATGCAGGCACAGATGGAGGAGAAGCTGAGTGCCCAGCAGGCGACTGTGCAGCAAGTGCTGGAGAAGCAGCCAGGATGGAGTCCATGCTTGAGCACCTTCTCAGCCAGCAGTCGGGTAGTGCTGGAGGATTCAGAGGGTCTGGTAGCGGATCCGGCAGGCAGGATGATGGATCCGAGGAGTAGTTGTATTTGTATTATATTACATTTTGAATATTTATTTATTTGTATTTAAATTATGTACAATTATATATATATATATTTTAATTTTATGATCTTTTATTATATATATTTGCGTACAAACAAATAATAAAAAAAATGAAAAATAACCGAATTAAAAAAAATAAAAAAATAAACAAAAAAGGCGACGGACTGGTTTCCGTCGCCTCACTCATCGCCTCGATTCCACGATCGAAATCGACGACAGTTGAAGGCGACGGAATATTCCGTCGCCACACGGGGTGACAGAATATTCCGTCGCCTTATTTTTGTAGTGACTAAAATAACGAGACGGACAATGTCTGTCGCCATTCCGTTGCCCGTTAAATTAGCGACAGTAATTGGCCATCGGGCGACAGAAATTTCCGTCGCTATTTAATGATTTTCTTATAGTGCACGGAATGAAATTAACCCCCCACTTTTAAAGTTTAATTTATTTATCAATATGCCACTGCCTTTTATAAAAATTTCAACATATTTACAAGTTTGCCACCGATAGTCTATTTTAATCTTAATCATCCAAATCTATGAATGGGTGGATGGAATGAGTTCCTTATTCCCACATAGGGGAGGGTTCCCACCAGATCCATTCCCTATATATATATATATATATATATATATACATGCCCCACACACTAGAGAACATTATATTATGTGCGTTGTAATAGCTTGATATAATATAGTTATTACATGTTGATTTTATTTTTCCAACAAAACATACAATCATTTATTCATTCTCTACACGTTTTTTGGTTCTCAGTCTTTTGCCCTAAATTTTATTTTATCGAATTTTGTGGTACTAAATTTTATTTTTTAATATTTTTATTCCAAAATTAACATCCTCAAACGATTGTGAGGTAAGTTGTTAAGTTTGGGACTAAAAAAGTCAAAAAAATTAAATAAAATTTGAGACGAAAAATGTTAGATGTGGGACTAAAAGTATTTTGACCATATTCTAATGGGACCAAAAGTGAAATTATCCCAAATTATGAATAAGAATGATAAAATTAATATTAAAATAAAAAAAGTACATTGTCTTTAGAGATTTGAACTTACTAAAATATATTTATCTAGCTAAGAGAGTCTTCAATTCATATAATCTACGTTTTGAATTTTGTAGAGCTCCGGTGGCATGACATATATGCATTGTTTGGCAAATAAAAAGATTATAATAATTGATATGTATTCATTTAGTCAAGTCTAATTTTATGTATGTTCTCTGGCTTCACTTTGCTCTTTTAGTGAAGTCCGATTATTAATATATGTTTCGTTATTTCTCATAAAAAAAATTAAAAAATATTCATTGAATCTTTAATGTAATATATAAATTAGTTTGAAAAAAAATTATAAGATTTAACTATTTTAAAATATATTAATATATTTAAATTTTAAAACTTGAATGCATATATATATATATATATATATGTAAATTTTGAAATTCAAATAAATTTTATTTGAATTTTTAATATATTCAATTAAAAAATTCAAAAGATTTAAATAAGTTTTTCAGAGATGATATATAATTTGGTTTGATGGTGCTTCTTGCCATGCACTTTAAGTTACTTATACCCTAAAAGAAATTCAATTTGGTTTTAAATTTTAATTTGCTATTAAAAGAATAGAATTACATACTTACATTTGATCTCAATTTGAAAGACTGAGAAATCTGTTATAATTAGTTTACAATTCTAAAATATTAAAGATTTAATTGATTAAAATATATTTCATATATTTATTGTATATGTGCATTTGTGTGTGTGTGATTCCAAGATTTTAACTATATTTATTCGAACATTTTAATATATTTCATTCAAACTTTATAATTTGTTCATTTAAAAAATATTTATAATTTAAAGTGTGTTCATATTAAAAAGTATTCTAAAATAATTCATTGTGTGATACACAGATAAAATATGTATAATTATATATATTTCTATAAATCATAAATATATATAGAAGAAATAAAATAAAATCATTAAAACTAAATATATGTAAGTATATAACAACGTTCAAATTACACCCATTAAATCTTAAAGATAATTTCTATTATATTTTAATTCTATTTTATTTTATCAAAAAATCTGAGATGTGTTCTTTTCTATTTTTTATATGCATTAACCATCAAGTTCTCTCAAAATAATGAAACATTAATTTGATTGTGAAAGCTACTCAACTAAATTTACAATTACTTAGTATAAATAAAAATTTGTGTTAGATCGTGTTAAATATAAAAATTCATAAAACATGTTAATATATGAATCCAAACACATATCAAGTGGCGTAATTGTATTGTTGATGTTTGACTGTTTTTGCATTTAAATCGTTATCAGTCATACTGATCTTGACCTGTAACTTTTAATAATCAAACATAGTTGTAACTGCAAATAGATAAAATTATAAAATGATATATTTAAACATAAGAATATATGTATTTTATGTCTTCCATCCGTTAGATTTTTTAATATCTTACCGAATCATTTTACTTATATGAATATAGATAGTATACGAATTATTTTTTTATTTTATTTTCTTGATGTAAATAAAAATAAAAAAATATAATTCATTTGTTATTTTTTTATATATAGTTAAAATATTAAACTATTTATTATCATATTTTATTCATTATGCTCAAAAACATATTTTGATCTAATATCAATAAATAATGAGCTTATGATTTTAACAACTACAGTATATTTAATATTTGTCAATTTTCTCCCATAAAATTAAAAGGTAGTATTTAATTTTTTTGATCACGTGTTTAACTTATAATCAAAATAATTTCTGCCCCCCCAATAAAGTTACAAATATATATATAACAAAAATATATATGACTTCAACAATTACAATCCTAACTCAGTTCATAAGTAGCCATAATCTCAATAATCATATCATAATGGAAAAAAAAATCCTCCAAAAGATTTTCATGAATCATGATGTACTTCGCCCCTTTTTTTAAATTTGTTTTTCCCATAATTCCCCCGATCATCACTATCCACAGGTTAATTCACTCTTACCTACTTTTTTTATATAAAAAATTTATAGGTCTACAAAATGATTTTTTTATTAATTTATTAGTGTTGAAAAGAGTGTTTTTACTACCAATTATTTAATTTTTCAGATTTTCCATATATTTTGTTATAACATTGTATACTTTTTTGACATTACCATTTATAACAAAAATATATATGACTTCAACAATTACAATCCTAACTCAGTTCATAAGTAGCCGTAATCTCAATAATCATAATGAAAAAAAAAATCCACCAAAAGATTTTCATGAATCATGATGTACTTCGCCCCTTTTTTTTTTAAATTTATTTTTCCCATAATTCCCCCGATCATCACTATCCACAGGTTAATTCACTCTTACCTACCTTTTTGATATAAAAAATTTATAGGTCTACAAAATGATTTTTTTTATTAATTTATTAGTGTTGAAAAGAGTGTTTTTACTACCAATTATTTAATTTTTCAGATTTTCCATATATTTTGTTATAACATTGTATACTTTTTTGACATTACCATTTATAATAAGAAAAATAAAATATTAAAATATTTGGTAAAATAATGATACACAACTAAAAACTAATTACTTTTATCAATTCTATCGATAAAATAATAAAAATAAAAACTTACCAACATAAATAAAGATAAACTTATCAATTCTTATTATGAAATTTGTTCCAAATTGACGATTGGGAATTTCAGAAGATCAAATGTGATGATTTACAATAAAAATCAGGATGCTTTTCACCTATAGATCGAAGTCATAATACACCATTCGATCTATGTTTCTACTCTATCAAAAAAAAAAATCGTAAACCATGCTCAAAAATTTAAACAGATGTTTACCTAATTATTCGTGAACTATAGGTTTGAGGCACAAAAATTTCAAGAATTCATTCAATCCGACCCAGAGCCTTCAACAATGTTGGCATACTATTTTATTCTCTGACTCGCGGAATCTGCAAAACAACAATTACATTAGAATGCAACATAGAGTACAATACTTCGAATTTATAATAAATTAATACAACAAATCGGAAAAAAATTCGTATGCTAAACAAACATAAAGGAAAACAATCGAAAAGAATTATGAGTAGCTCTTGTATTTATAACATGAATGTAGGAAAATATATCAATTATGTTAAGGTTAAAAGTAATTACTTACCTTATTTACTTTTAAAGTTAAATAATTGTTTGATTGATTGAGAAGAGATTTTCGTGCATGCTGCTTAAGAATTTTTAGCCTAATTAATATGATATATATCTATTACCATATATACAATATATTATATTCTAGTGTTAGTGCCCCTAATTAAGGTAAAATATAAATAAATTTAGCTGTGATAATCTTTTAGCGGCTTTGATGGCTATATATATATATATATATATATATTTATATTCATGTATAATTAAATAATATATGAGATTATATTTTCATTTTCAGAATGTGTGAATGGGCGGGAAAAACTAAAATTTCTTTTGCGGATGCAGTGTTGTTATTATATATTACGAGAATATATAATTTTGATCTAACTTTTGAAAATATTTAAATAGATAAAAGTTCAATTTTTTTTCTTAAATATAAATAATAGTTATCATAATTGTTTAAACTGATATATAGAAATCAAACATTAATTTATTGAAATAAATAAAAATGCAATACAAAATGTAATAACATTGATATAATATATCACACATAATGTTGACATCGAAAATATATTTGAGTAATTTGTAGGGGTCTCTACAAAATTTATATATAGACGAAAACTAACATATAATTGGGTGAAGAGAATGATAGCCTAGGAAAGAAATATTTTATTAAGAATTTAGATTTTAGGTTATGTAATTATTTTATGTAGATATGTAAACTTTCATAATTGGTTGACTATAATTACCATTTTCAGAGATATAATAGATGATATATTTTATAGTTATTAAATAAATATCCCTGATTTTCGAGTTTCATTATATAATTTACATATGCATAAATATGAGTATTTAGTAAAGTAAATTTATACTTCCAGATTTTTGGGTTATAAATTATAATTAATGATATAAATATAACAAAATAAAATTCCATCATCTATTGTATATAATATTGAAATACAAAAAAAAAATATAAACTGTCGAGAACGCCATTTACCTAGTATAAAATATAATCCATATTAATATCATTTACCCTATACAATCTATAATATATAATTTACCATACATGAAGATATCTTGGCATACATAAATGCCCATTATCAAATTTGCGAAAATTATCGATAATGAAATATGAAAAATCTAATCAAAATCGTATAAATTTTTTTATTTATGGAAATATATTAATATTTACTTATTTACATGAAATTAAATAATTTTTAATCTAAAATAATATTTTTCATTTTGAAAGTTGCAAATGGGGGCGGGGGGAATCAACATTTTCTATTTCCGGGTGCATGCGGAGTTGTTATTATATATTATATAGATAGATGATAATTATGTAATTATATAATTATTGTTATGTTATTATATATGTAGAAGAAATAAAGAAATTTGTCCAAATTGATGAATTAATTTGCGGATTGTACCAAATAGAGCAATTATATGTTAAAAATTGAAGTCAAACATACTAAATAAGGTAAATATATATAACATTATTTGATTATAAATGGATTGATTTAATGATAGGAGGATATTCATATAAAATCTTATTTATAGAATAAAAAAATTAAAATATAAAATAGTCGAGAATAGTTATGACACATCAAATACAATATATAATCTATATAATGTATAATATTTAAACAAAATATTTATAACATATATTTTACCTTACATTATTCATTAGAATATATTTTTGGCCAAAACATATACATACCTAGGGATGTCAATTTAGCCCGAAACTGATGGGTCGGCCCGAAAAAATCGAAAAAAAAGGTGGGTTAGGGCCACGAATTTCTGGCCCGAAATTTTTTTTAATCGATTCGGCCCGAACCGAATAGGTCCGAAATCGAAACGGATTGGCCCGAAACCGAACGGGTTAGCCCAATTGACATTCCTACCTATATTTCTTTAGACTAACTAGTTATTATAATTTATCATATTTTAATTTATTTAATTTATAATATTATAATATTATTATTTCTTTTAATAAATGATAAATATTTTGAAGATGGAATCAGACACGAAGTTGAAAGGGCTTCAAATATTGTTAAAGTAGAAGAAGATTGTACTTCAAATTACATGGAAGATTAAGCTATAAATAGATTTGTGGTGTAGTTTAAAATGATTATTTTTGGAAGAACAAATTATGATTGAACATTATTGTCATTTTCATGTCATTTATTTTTGTTTTCTTTCATTTGATACAGTTTGATCTTAATTAAATTTTGTATTTGTCATGTTCTTTTCATTTTATCTTATTTTTCACGTATTAATTTATTTCAAGAATAAGAGATAATGATTATTTAGGAGAATTATCAAGATATAATTTATACACATGGAAAAAAAATCATAAACATATTGGCCCGACGGGCTAGCCTGAAAATCGAAGGGTTAGGGTTAGGGCCGAAGATTTTGAGCCCGAAGAAAATTTTAACCGAATAGGCCCGAATCGAATAGGACTGATAACATCATTTTTTACATGTATTTTGAGGTACATTTGAGTGGTATTTGATGGGCATTGCATGCATGAAGTGATAAGTTTTGCATTGTTTTCTATGTTTTGCGCAATGTCACGTGTTTGTTCATTGTGAAGCTAATTAATGCCATTTTTTGTGTGAACTTCAAATGAGCTTGGGAAGACCCTAGAAAGATGGGAAATCAAGTTAGGAATGCGTTGCAAAAAGAATCGGGTCAATCGGACGAGAAATGAGTGAGAACGAAGCAAAACAGTGAGAGGCTGCCGGATGCTGAAATTACCCGCGACCGGACTCGCGACCAAGCAGGTCGCGAATCTGGTGGTGAATCACCCTTTTCCACTTTTTCTGCATGGTCGCGATAGGGAAGGGGTTCTCCTTTGTATTATTCGCGACCCTACTCGTGAATTTTGCACTGGTCACGAATTTTCTGCCACGTCAGCGCCACGTTATGCCACATCATGCCACGTGGATTCGCGACCTGAGTCGTGGGAGCCCTGGTCGCGAATCTGATCGCGAGTCGAGCGGGCTTGTCCGATATTTGACCTATTTTTGGGCTTTTCTTTACTTGGTATTTAAGGGTTTGATGCACGAAAATTCCACATAATTCCACCTACCCGAAAGTTACCACCAGAGGTTTGCTGCAGAGAGAAACAGATGCGAAGAACAAGACCAAAGGATTCAAGAGCTTTCAAGATTAGAGACAAATTAAACCTTCCGGGTTTTATTTACTTTATTTTTAGAATTTCAATGTTTACTTTGTGGATTGTTTTAGTTATTTATTTTGACATGGATAGCTAAACCCTAGTATTCTAAGGTTGGATTATGAGTTATTTATGAAGTTCTTTTAATTCATTTTGTTTGGTGTCTATGATTTGATTATGTTTTGATTATTCCTGCTTTTCTCTGTATTATTTACCTGATCACTAAATGATGCAATCTGATGTGTTAATCCATAATTCGAGAGATGAGTTTTAACACAAGATTTGGAATAATTAACTGGTTAGTCAATATCACTTGAGAGAGTTGCGATTAATTTAGAGAATAATAAATCTTTGGAACCATTAGGAGTTGCACAATAAGTATTGAACAGACACGTTAATATCTTTTGTGTGATCTACAATCTAGGCGCTTCGAGAGAAGGTTTAGAATACATGAGTGATTGTTCTAGCATGATTTAAATCCCAACATAGACACTAAATGAATTGATTAAGAAAGTGGATTAAATAATGAGTATCCAATCCTAGAATGCATCCTTTTCTTCAGTGTTTGATTTTCCGTGTTGATTTCTTCTGTGGTAACTCAGTTTGTTTATTAATTTTAGTTTTTAATTAGTTAAATTCAACCATGTTTTATAGTCTAGATAACTGCGGGGGATTAAATTAGATAACTAGTAGATTAATTATTAAATCCCTGTGGATACGATACTCTTGTTCACTGCTATACTAGAAGCCTCACTGTACACTTGCAGTTTAAGTGAAAATAAATACCGAACAAGGACCGAAACCGAAACGGGTTAGCCCAAAACCGAACGGGTTAGCCCGATTGACATCCCTATATATACCTATTATAACAAATCAATCCATCAATATATATAGATATATATATATACTATGAATTTGCAACATATAAATTTTTTATATTTATGGAAATATATTATTTCCGAAATAAATAAATAATTTTATAATCTAAAATAATATTTTCTCATTTTCGAAAGGTGCAAATGGCGGGAAAACTATCTTTATTATATAGATTTGCTCCAGAAAAGTTACTTTTACATTTTACTAGAATTCCTTGTGCGCATTGCACGGTATGATCGATTATGGTGTCCTACTTTTTTTTTTACTCACATACCCGACCTGTGGTATTGAGGAGATTCGAACCCGTGACCTTTGTATCTCATTTCAATTTAGAATTTTCTTGGAATAATTATTTATTTTTAAATAAGATTTGTTTCTATCATATTATGATGTTTTTAAACATTGAATGAGACAGAGAAAAACTTATAACTATAAAACACATATCAAATTTGATAAAAACGTGTATGAGATCGTTTAACGGGTTTTTTGCGTTAGACTATGTTGAACAATATTACAGTACTTCTGAAATATGTACAATCTAAAGTATAAGAAACGAGAAGAAGAGTAAAAAGTAATACAACAAACATAATTGAAATCAAACAACTGGTAACCGGAAATCAGTGAAACTGTAGTTTTTCGGTAAGTAAGCCGAGTCGAAAGGATCTCTCTGCGCAAGACAAATACGACTTGGCTAGTGCTCACAGTTCGGCGTTCTGTCTCTCAAAGATGAAACGACTTTCGTCCTTCCGGCAGTAGCACCACCTTGCCATCAAGCCCTTCAGGAGTTACCACCTCCAGCTCCTGACAGGTGTCCAGGTGCCTCAGCGGATTCCGACACATGTCCAAGGGCAGCTGCATATCCTTGATTCCCTCGGGAATTACATGCTCCACATTCAAACATGGCCAGGTGGGAGCCGTTTCAATCCAACCCACTTAACTTCTCCAGCTCTTGACAGATGTCCAGATGCCTCAGTGGATTCCGACACATGTCCAAGGGCAGCTGCACATCCTTGACTCCCTCAGAAATTACATGCTCCACATTCAAACATGGCCAGGTGGGAGCCGTTGCAATCCAACCCACTTAACTCCTCCAGCTTCTGACAGGTGTCCAGGTGCCTCAGCGGAATCCGACATGTGTCCAAGGGCAGCTGCACATCCTCGACTCCCTCAGGAATTACATGCTCCACATTCAAACATGGCAAGGTAGGAGCCGTTACAATCCAACCCACTTAACTCCTCCAGCTCCAGGTGGGGAGTTACAAGTTTGAATGTCTGCTGGAGCCATCCAAGTACATCCGCGAATCAGACGTTTGACCCACCATTTTGCCACCGACCCGGTTAATGACCTGTCCATTTCTGAGCCCTAAAACTGTAACGATTAGGCACCGTTAGCCCACGTACGTCCAAAGTTCAAGTCCAAGGATGAGATCGGGGCACGGGTTCAGGCGGCCGCACGCATGTGTGTACGTGTGGGCTCATGGCTCTCTTCATTGTGCACTTTAGATATTTCTCTTAAGTGTTAGAATACTTAAATACACTTTTTAACTAGGTTAAGAATTCAATGTGGGATCATTAAATGTGCTTAAATGCCCGATCGAGTGATTAACTTCAACAATTCATTTCCCACTCACCGAAAATCAGATTTGAGAAAATAAAAATACTACAATTATTTACTACAAATATAGATTAATCATACACTCTTTAATTCCTCCAAAATTAAATAGTTTGGTCACCAAAAATCGGATAAAATGAGACACGGCTCGCTTAATTTATTACATCCAATTTTCCAACAGTGGTCATATAGCACCCAAACTCGCCCAAAAAATCCACCCAAACCTTCCCAAACCAGCAAAACAGTCAGGCGCATAGGCGAGCACGTAGCACTATGTATAAAATAAAGTATCACTAATTATATATCGAAATATCACTTAATATGAATTGAAGTATCATCATGTAATGTCCCAGGCCCATGGGGTGGGATCCAGTAACGAACGACGGCACAACGGGCTCTGCTAGCAACTACATGGCATCCGTCCTCGCATTGCCAAAATGGTTAACCGTAGTTGTTAGAGAGTCTATTAAGTCCACTTATATATTACTAATCATACTTTCATTCTCTTACTGATATGAGATGTCACACATCAACTGTGAAGTATTTTCACATACTAAGAAGAAAATAAATGAATTATTTTCTGCAGAAATGACAATGTGAGTTTTAATTTAGTCAATTTATTTATCTTTTTCTTTTTTGAATATGTTTGTTGATTCTCCAGACATCACTTATCACTATGTATGAAGTAAGGCATCACTAATTATGTGTCGAAATATCACTTAATACGAATTGAAGTATCATCAACTATGAAGTGTTTTCACATTCTAAGGAAAAAAATGAATTATTTTCTACATAAATCGTAATGTGGACTTTTAATTTAATTGATTCATTTATCTTTTTTTTTTTAAATATGTTTGTTGATACTCCAGACAAAAAGTATATCATTGTGAAGTAAAGTATCATTAATTATGTGTAGAATTATCACTTAATATGAATTGAAGTATCCTCAAGTATGTAATATTTTTTTTTTTGCTATTTATTTTTTTAGATCATGACAGATATACTTACATTGATATCTCTACTAAGTCTTGTTCTTTAAAAGATTTTTTTTAATCAAAAAAATCATGGGCTCTTAGTTTTCTTTGAAATAAAAAATCGATCATCAACTAATAACATATAAGTGTCATTACATATGAAGTGAAGTTTCACTAGTAATGAAGTGAAGTATCACCTATGAAGCACCTGATGGGCACCATTCTTTTTTTTTTTTTATTTTTTTTTGTGTTTTCAGTATTTTTTTTAAATCTTCATTTTGTATTGAGCCCACTACAACGCGTGGGCGAAGACTAGGCGAGATGCTGACAAAAAATTAAATGAATTCAATTAAATATTAGAATTCACTAATTTCATTTTAGTGTATATATTTATTTTTAAAAAATTAAATCAATTAAAAAAATAAATGTATATTTATAAAAAAATAAAAAAATGAGAAATTAAAAAGTGAAAAAAAAACTAAAAAGAAAAGAAAAAGGGGAGGGAGAGGGGAAATGAGACCACTACAAAGAAAAAAAAAAAAGAGAAGGAACCAACGCATTAGTCAAATAGATCCGTTAGATGGTCACATACAAGTGTGCCTCGTCAAATTTCTAGGATTGGAGTTGAGGAACACTGTTATACTATTTCTTTCTTTTTTAGGATAGAAATTCTACACATTTAAACAATAATATGAAGAATATATTTTGAAATTTTAATTTGAGTAACCATAATAAAGACAAAATGTTATGTCACAAAATTATATATTTATCGATGTATAATTAAAATTTTACATTCAAAACAAATAAAAAGACTGAACATTCAATATTATTAAGTTATTTAATTATCATATTCTTGTGGTTTACTTAATAAATAAAAAATCATAATATATAAACTACGCAACTTATAAATTCAATAATAATCTTGTATTCTTATCTAAATTATTTTACTTATAAATTTTGTTATTTAGTAATCATTAAATATATATAAAATAATTTAATTGTAGGGTTGTTATATTAAAATTGAAGTTCATAATTACATTTATGTATTTAAATGTATGAGCCACAACAATTGACTTTTCTTATTCATAGCCCATCCTAATTTTTCCTTTTCTTTTATTTAATGTTAAACTAAATTTTCTTCTCCTTTTAGTTTCAATATTATTTTTTAAGGGTCAACTGAACTCGGATCCTAGCCCATCCCACACGCTGCACCCAGTCGTGCAAGGTGCAAAAGTGTGGGTAGGGACGGGCAAAAGATCGCCGTGGGCTTGGCTTATTATATGAAAATGGGTAAAGATTCATGTAACTTTCATTTTGCAACGTAATAGGGGACATATTTTCGAATAGTATTTTTTTTTTAATAAGAAATGTATTATTTTAAATCACTTTCATATATAGTTTTTCCAGCGCATCCACAAAGTTGTGGTGAAATTATTTCTTGCTTAAACTGCTTTTAAGTAATTTATTTGGACACAGTCTTTATGTACACAATACATATATTATACAATTAAAATACTTGTTTGAGTTTATTTATCGCTAAAAGAAAAGAAACTCAAATTAAATGAGTGAAACTTAACAAATACACTGTATGCAAAAGTTTATATGTTACACTCAAACATAGTATCCTTGTTAAAAATAAATAATTAAATTCATTGTCAAGAACACTTAAAACTAAATATTTGATATCATTACAATTAAAAAAAATATTTGATATCATCACACAAAGACATTAATATAACACAAATTGTAGGCCTAGATGATAGACTTGCTCAATCTATATCATATATAGTAGTGATCACACGAATTGGTGTATATTATATTTTATTGAAATGATATAACTTAATTAACTCATCAAATTACAAGTTGAGTAATACAACATTCAGCTCCAAATTTAGAGTTGGATCTTCAAATTGTCACAGGCTCAACAAGCACCAATTTTATCCAATCTTTGGACTTAATCGGATTGGCATAACAATCGTCGTTTGCATAGAGAAGGTTTATAACGCGGCCAAGATTAACAACGCGCATAAGGATTGACATAGAAGTGGGTCTTGGCTCGAGGCATTCTTGATTCATATCCTTCCACGCATTCTTAACTTGCTGTTGAAGTTCAGCACAAGCCGCGTCCACAGAGACACCATATTGTTTCATGTAACAATGCACTGATGAGGCCTTCTGCTCATACTGCATATATGAAATGGAGTCAAGTGATCAAAACTATTTCTATAATTTTATATATATGGAGAGGAAATTAATTGTTTCATAATAGCTAGTTTTGTATTGCATATATACTTACCGCATCTCCAACTAAGTCATCCATTAATCGACAAATTACAGATGATGCTTGAACTATTAATGGTTCATTTGTAACCCAATCAAAATCTTCTTTTTTAACTAGATCTCCCATACCAACTAAAGAAGTTGCTGACAACATCATGTAACCACAAGATACAAGTGCCACCTTCATATGCTCCTCCAATGTCGGAATATAGTTATTATACAACCATTTTGCTTCTTCAAAGTATGCACTCGCCAATTTCTTCATCTGCAAAAAAAAAAAATTATAAAAATGATACAATTAAGTACAAACTTAAATATAGTATATTGTAATAGTAACACTAAGTGAATGACTAGCTAGTACTTCTTGTTTTGCATATTCACTACAAGAAAAACGCTCATAGACTACACTATTTAGACTACGGTTTTTTGAAAAAACCGTAGTCTATTGGTTTTAGACTACGGTTTTTTCAAAAACCGTAGTCTATGTGCGTGTCTACGTTTCTTAAGACAGCGGTTTTCCAAAACACCGTAGTCTATGTGCTTATTTTTTTTTCCTTAAGACTACAGTCATTTCAAAACCGGAGTCTATGTACGTGTATTTGGTTTCTTTAGACTACGTTAATTTGAAAACCGTAGTTTATGTGCGGGACTCTAGTTTTCTAAGACTACAGTGGTTTCAGATCTGTAGACTATGTGCGTAAAAAATTAAAATGATATTAGGAAAGAAAAAAATTGAAATAATCAAAATATCTATTATTTATTTTGTTCACTAAAAAAAATAAAAAAATGGTAATTAAGAAAATAAATTATAAAAATATTTAGGATAATAAAATTTTATATAAAACAAAAATTTATAGACTAGGAAAAAAAATGCTACCTTTAAAATTTGAACCATGGACCATGAAATTAAAAAAAATAACATAACCAACTTCACCAAAGATTTAATTAATATCTAAAATTCCTCATTTATAAATATATTACGATTGATATGATATCTTCTAGGAGAGAATATAACCCAACTCCATCGCAGAACCCTAAGTTTAAATTTCCCAATTCATTTTCGCACAGTCACTACAGCGCGCCATCTCTCGACACTAGGGTTTCAGCGCAGTCACCAACTCCAGCGCGCCATCTCTCCGCCGCCGGCGCTGAGCAATGTCGAGACGTCTCAGCACAAGCAAGGGAACAATCTGCAAGCAGGGTTGAAGGTTGTGCGGAAGCACTTAGGTAAATGCCGGTCGGCCTCCGCCGCCGCTGCTGCGGCGCCGCCTGCGAAGGTTGTCTCCGACCGCCGTGATGACTCTCTGCTGCAGCTGCAGGACGGGATTCAAGGCGCCATTTTGCATTGCAAGAAATCATTCAATACTTCTAGAGGTATTATTATTATTATTCTTATTATTATTATTATTATTATTATTATTATTATTGCTAACTATATACTATGGTTTCTTGAAAATTGAATTTGTAAATTACTATTATCAATTTAATTTTACTCTAATCATACGATAGTAAATTAAAAATTAAAAAACAAATATGCAGATGCTGAATCAATACTATGAGATAAAATTTTGGCTTGCTTTTCATCTTGGAATGAATATAGACTTGTTTTGGAGCTTGAAATTATGGTGGAAAGTTCATTTTTGGTTGATGTAATTAGTACTAATTTGTTATAATCTCGTGCATTCATCGTATCTATAGTGTTCCAAGTCTTGTGTGCTTGAGCTGCAAGTTATTAATAGTGATTAGTGAGATTGGAAATGAAAGAACTATTTTTTTCTATGCTTCATGTGTGTTATCTGTGGTTGTGTTCCCAAAAAGATTTTATTCTATGGTGATTCTTTTGGGGCTGATCTAGAGGTGAGGTTTTGATGAGTATTGTGAATGAATGATAGAAAAATTCTATTCTAAGAAGAGTTATTGATTTGATTAATCTTATTTTTTTTCTAATAATTTTGGTCTTTGAGAGGTTTGCTTGGTGCTTATCCAATTCTTCATCTCTGACTTCACTAAGTTGGTATCTTGTAGTGGAAGAAATTTTAATTTCAATAACTCTTTCAAAGAAAAATTATCATTCTTCAATCAGGCTGTCTTAACTAGTGGAATTTGGTATGCTATGGGATTTTTATTTGTAAACTATTATAGCATCTACAACTTTTCTGTTTCTTATATATATATGTCTATGACTTACACCTGTTTTGCCTTTATTTCTGATCCTTTTCTTTGCTTCTACCTTTCTATTTCAGTTTGTAGTGTAGATATTAAAAAACAAAAACAAGACTTGTTGAATGAATGATTAAATATGGGGTTGGAATTTGGTCTGTCTCACAATCTGCACAGATTTTAGTTCGGCTTTTTTTTTTAATGATAAATTACTGAATTTTGTTGCTTTTTTATTACTTTTTAAGTGTTACTTAGTAGGTAGAGAAGAGCCTTGGAATGTAATTTTTTGGTTAAGTCTGTCAAAAAAAAAAAAGAGTTTCTTTTCTAATAACTATTCATCTTGTTTCAAAAATAAGCATTATAGAATTCAGCTGCATTTTCCTCAATCAAGAGGTAGGAAGTAGAAAACAGAAAGTGTAGATCAATTTTTGTTGATGCAAATCCTACCAAATTAAGCATATTCTGGTGTATGCCTCTCAACTCATCTACATAACTAGAATATATCAAACTTTCATCTGGACTTCTCCTTATTTTATTGTGAAAAGGATTACCTGATATTTTTTTCTTTGATTTTCTTCAGTTTTAAATTCCAAGCCTCTGTATGTAAAATCTAAAATAAGACCATTTAGAATGTTGTCTTGCTTCTCACTGTCAACATAGCTGATAAGGATGTGAAGTTTGTTGTAGATTGGCTAAGGTATGCCTATCGCCCTCAACTTGTCATATGAATGAATTCTTGATTAGTTTTGTGTTTCAATTGTTGTTATAATATTTTAAATGTTTGACTATAGTTGAGCTTGATTCTGCCCCCCCCCCCCCCCCATTTTCTGATGTCTCTAAAATAATTTTTGGCTCCTATTCTGGTTGAAAAAATTATATATGTTTTTCGTTTGGTGAAGTTCATTAGTAATAAAAAAATATTGATTCTTAATTTTCTTAGATTTTTTCTTTGTTTTTTCTCCATTTTTTTGATTCTTTGAGGTGTTTTTTTCTTTTTTCTTTTGGGAGGGGGGTATCTGTTGCTAAATTCCAATTTCATAAAATTCTAAGTTTGCATTATTTTTTGCTATTTGCTGTAATATAACTACTTTGCAGAGGATGGAGAACTGTACTTATGGCGAAGGAATGCAAATGGACAACTTGGCCTTGGAAAAAGTAAGTGAACGGTTCTATGATTTTGTCAGTAGTTTCCATATCTATTACAGTAATTAACTTATTTGAAATGTCCCTCATCTTTAACCTACTAAACTAGTTAGCTACGGATAATTCTTTTGGGTCTCGAGAAATAGTTGACTAATCCATTTATGGTTTCACAAAAGTAAATGTATAAATTATAATTATAATATAATCACTCAACATTCAATGTATTCATCCATGCTAATTGCAACAAAAATGATATTAGAGTGCTTCCTCTATTGGTTAAAATAGATATATATATATATATATATATATATATATATATATATATATTAGATTGCATTTTCATATTTTGTGGTGAATATCAGAGAAATGAATTCTATGTATTTTCTAAACGACTGATGATACGGGTATTAAATAGGAGAACAAGAGGAAAAAAATAGGAAACTAAATCATTTCGAAATTTGAAAAGATTATCGAACCGAGTTCCTCAAAAAGATTATTCCTCTTCCCTGTAAAGTTCAATGCTTGGATGTGTCTCCATTAAAACAATATCTTTGGGGTCTGAACACTCAATTGCTATCACAGGTCTGTATGTTGATGCACTTCTTCATACAGGAATCTTCCACTGAGTTTTTGCAGCAATGATTGAATTTGGATAGGATAGACCTTACTTGCCATGGATGGAGAAGGTGATCAAGAATATTATGGGACTGAAGTTGTGTTACCTAATTAAACAAGGTATATGGACTTAAATGCATCATTTATTTTTCCTTTTCTGCCCTTCTACTTGTAGTTAATGGACAAAGTTGCACCAATGCTTCCTCGAAAGTTCTCACAGCACGGGTGAGCACATTCAGCTCTAATATTTGAACTGGTATATGATGGCATGGATTTGTATATTAAAACATTTAGTATATGATGGCTTCTAATAATATCAATTTAGAAATGACCCTCAATATTTATAAGCCTTAGTTATACTCTTTGAGTCCCTTTTACATTTCATGCTTGATTATATACTAGGAACAACACAAGGTATAATTTTATTTTGAATTATAATTGATGATTTTATTTTTGGCATTATAAATATATATAGTCGTATTAGTGTTCCTGGTTTCAAAGTGAGATTATATTGTATTGATTAACTTTGTTATAACATTTGATTTGTTGCAGATGATGGAGATCCATATATGTGAGAGTTGTGTTGGAGATCATTTTAGAGGAAGAATGTTTGTGATATTGTGAGCAAACAGTTTATATTTTGGATGGATATTGTTGCAAATGGTTGTAATTGTGGATAGACTGTTGTAATTTTATGTTTTAGTTGAATGATTATGTTAATTGGTATAAATTATTATTATTGTTGAAAATGTTAGTATTGAATTACTATATATTTTATGCTAAACAGAAACTACAATTTACAAATAAATTATTATTTATTCGTTGCATATTTAATAACAATAATGACTGTTGTAAAATGCATAAAGAAACCGTTGTAATAAAGCATCAAAGACTGCGGTTTTTAACCGTAGTCTTGAAGCATAAAACTGTAGTTAATTATCTCTTATGACAACGGTTTTACATAATAGACTACGGTTTTTAACTGTAGTCTTGGTATTAAGACTACGGTTAAAAACCGTAGTGTTAACATCTTAAGACTACGGTTAAAATCCGTAGTCTATGAGCGCACACATAGACTACACCACATGTCTCTACGGTTTTTAAATCCTTTAGACTACGGTTTTTAACCGTAGTCTATGAGCGTTTTTCTTGTAGTGAGGGACGCGATATGATTCTCCTGCTTTCACCATTTCATTTTCTATTTCAGCATATATAAGTGTTAACAAGGCATTTGTAGCACATTTGGATGTGTGGTGGAGAATCTTCCAAGGTCGCGTTGGCATCCCAACTGGCGCGATCCAAAATATATATAATGTTCATTAGATCAATTACATACATACATATATAATTAAATAGTATGAGTAATGCGATAGATGCAACCTTTGAATAGCTTTAGTCAAAATTTGGAGTTCATCAAGCGTTGCATATTCATATGTATCATCAAGAATGGAAGCCATACTTATGACTTTAATTAAAAAATTTCTCGCACTAGTATATTGAGGCTCAGAGTAAAACCCCACCATCCAAAAAAAGAGTTCCACAATTCTGTCTCTTGCATAAGGCATTTTATTTGGGACATCAAAATTCTTCCACCACCTACAATTAATTAATCATAATTTCATGATAATATATATAAGATTTAAGTAAGAAATAATATATAGCTAACATAGATAAGAAGTTTAATTAGTTTGCTTGTATAATTAAACTAACCTTGTAGCATCACTTAGCTCTCTCTGGTGCATCTTCTGCACTATGTTGAAATCCAATTTCGCAAGATTCAGCAGTATTTCATTATATGACTCGTCTTCTTGGTACATAGATATGAATTTTCTGGCCACCAATCTCGTCAAACCCTTGTGGATGGGCACTTGTAGAGCTTCGTTAACATGTTTAGAGAGAGAATTAACATTGTTCATTTGGACTAAATTCTGAAGATGAAACGAACAAAACTCTATTGCTCTGTCGAGAATTTCTTCCCCGTGTGTTGCAAGATGTGCTGCCTCGTACAAGTTTAACAGGCCATCAACATCATTTCTCAATGACTCCATAAAATTTCCTTCATTGTCGATGAATTTTCTAAACACATCTGTTACGTTGTAGTGAAATTAAGATTCAGTAAAGCATGCATGCTATATAAGTAATAGCAGTTCATGAGGCTAATTTAATTTAGAAGGTGCTGGTTTGGTGGGATTCTTACCGCTTGGGATATTGTAACTTTGTTGTCTAAGCAAACGAAAACGTAGAGCAACACTACGAAGATCGTTGTCTTTGCTATTGTGTTTCACATAAATGTATTGCAAGAATTCATCAATTTCTTCTTCGAAATGATAATGCACTCCCAGCCGCTGGATTGCATCAATGAGTTCCATTTTATACATGGAATCATTTGGAGTTTTGGCTAGCAATTTCCTAACCGCTTCTTTTTTCGTTGCAAGTTCTTCCTGTTCAGCAGCAGATATTTCCTACGCAAATATTAACAAGTAAAAGCATCAACATTATCAATTTAAGAAAAAAATTAATGTGTTGATATATATATATATACACACAGATATATATATATATATAGTTGAGAAGTCTTAAATATTGCATATTAATTATATATATTTTTATATATTTAAGACTTAAATCATTATCTTATTGGTTATTGCAGGAATAATGTAAAGATGGAAGGTCTAAATCATAAAATGGAAAAATCCTGCAAATATGGAAGGAGAATCATCAAAATATGGAAGGAGTGATGAGCGATCGATTTTGAGCAAAGAATCGACGATTACATCGCCAATATCACGATATGCCCTTAATGAGATTTAATGGCTCTTAATTATTGATGAAGAAGTTTGCCTATATAAGTTGTGATCTCAGTTAGAAGAAGCATTCCGTTCTGCATCCCGTTCTGTACTGAGACAATTATCTTTTTAGTTTAATCGTTAATTTAATATATTTTGTAATCATCACTTGTATTGTTTTTAATATGAGTGACTAATTTTTCTGGAATGAAATCACATTAGTTTCTGATATGCCCATATCGTGAGATCAAATTGGTTGAGACAAATTCACATGCTTGTACCTTTTTATGCTCCGAGATAGTAGGATTATGTTCTTGATTAATTGATTGTGTAGTGCGCAATATACAATTGATTAGTTAAGGTCTAAAACCAATTATAATCGATAGATCTGTAATTGTCGAATTGATTTTATAAGTGGTAGAATTGACTTTCTTTGTCAATGGGCATACGGGGATATTGTGGGCATACGGGTCCGTATGCCTATAATATAACTGGGTTTCTCTATTTCTTAAAGCTGTTGATTAATTAAATCTGTTAAGGGTTCTTGCGGGTTGTTAATTGATAAGAAGTCGAATAATAAGGGTTCTTTTATTCGATAACACTTAAGGAGAAATGAGGAATGCGTCAGCGGGTTCCGGTATTCCATAACTGGTTTACTTGATTATGTGAATATTATTTATGCATCAATGATCGAAGTGGGCATACCATTATGACTTTGTGATTTCATCCGGATTTATTTATTATTGATTTATTTACTTTTTATTTTCAGTTTTAGATTAAACTCTCTCTCGCAAAACCCCCAAAGTTACAGCAGAAAGAAGGATTACACCGTTCCCTGAGGATTCGACCTGTGCTTTCCATATACTACACCCATTTGGGCATTCGGAAGAACAGATTTATTTTGAGCGCGTGACGACAGCGCACCAATAGTTGAATGTGTTACCGTATTGTCTGAATTGTATGCTAAAAAATAGTCTCCCCAAATGCTTGGATGAAATTTTGCGGCTCGACGAGTTTCATCTAAGCTCGTGACATTGTTGGATGAATCGGCTGATGAATGCATTTCCATTTTGGAAATAAATGTGTATATTTCTTCGTGTATCAGTGTATGTATGTGTAGCGATGAGATATGGAAGACAAAGGCTTTGATGGTTGTATTCGAACAAATTTGGAGGTATATATAAGCCTTTTATTTCCACTGGCACAGACGAACAGCTGCACCCATTAATTAATTAATATGATAATATTTGTTATATTCGATTAGTCAAAAGTGGGCTTCGGCCTTCGGTGATTACTTGATGGGCTATATCTTTATTAAATAAAATTTAATCCTTCACACACACAAACACACACACACACATGTATATATATTTTACTATCGCACATCACACCCATCCCGCCAGTTTATATTGTTTAAAATTTTCATAAGGAACTCATGCTACGTAAACTATAATTTAAATAAGAGTCAAATTTTTTTCTAGCCACTTAAATTTTTTAAAAACTTATTTTAGCCACTAATTTTTAAATGTATATTTTTTAGCCAGTTTGGACCAAAATACCCTTAATTATTATTAAAAAAAACTGAAAAACAAAAAATTAGAAATTTAGAAAACAAAAAAAGGGAAATGAAAAAGGGAGTCTTCTTGCCCACCCAAAAAACGCAGTCATCTTCCCCAGCCCAACCCAGTGTCTTCCCCCTCCTCCATCTCCAATCAACCTATCTTCTTTCTTCAAGCAATAGAAGCCAACACCCTCTCCACAACACCATCTTCTGGGGCATAGCCAAGTTATTGTTAGACATTAACGGCAAGCAGGTTACAATGAGAAACCAAATGCAAACGAAAGGTAAGGGAAGGGAGAAGGCCTTTTCCGGCGACGACATCGGGATGGGGATGGAGAGAGAGGGAAAGTGAGGGGATTAACAGCGACAGGTAGGCTGCGTGCAGCTCCTGCGCGCTGGGACATGCGCGTTGGAGTTGCGCGACGGGGACCTTGTGCGCTGAGGAATGCGCTCGACAGATGTTGGGTTTGTTTTTAATGCGTGTCGAGCTGCGCGCTGGGACGGGTGCGCACAGGAGCTACGAGCCAGGAAGCGGGTGTCGAGGCTGCGCGCAGTAGCTGTGCGCTGGGGCACGCGCGTCCGAGCTGTGCAAAACACCATTTTTTCCTGTAACTTAGGTGGTGAATCTTCTGGAGAGATATATAATAGAGAGAGATGAGGAGTAGCAAGGAAGCAAGGGGGAGAGAAAGAGGAGAGGCGAGTGAGAGAAAGAGAAGAGAGAGAGGGTGACACCATTTTTTCCGGCGACTTGGTAGTAGGTCTGTGGTGCTGTGCTAGCGAGAGAAAACAGAGAGACGAGGAAGAGATCGAGGGGAATTCTTCAAGGCTGCTCTGCTGCTCAGTCTTGGCTTTGAAAGTGAAAGGTTGCTTGTTGAAAGAAGGATGTAGGCGTAGGCGATGACGGTGACGACGATGGGTCTATGTTTGGCCGGAATGAGGGAGGCGATGGAAAAAATTGAAAGGAGGAGAGAGGAGGAAGACGGGGAGAGGGAGGAGGAGAATCGAGATCTATTTTCTTTCTAATTTTATATGATGAGAGAGAAAAGTGTGGAGATAGAATATTATTTTATAATTATTTTTAAAGATAAATTAATAAAAATAAGGGTATTATAGTAAATATGAACAAAATAAAAATATTTAAAAAATACGGGCTAAAATAAGTTTTTGTATGACTGGCTACTTTGCCCTATTGACACATTTAAATAATACTACTTTTCGTTCAGTATATGCGTGCTATCGTGAGAAAATAATTAGTATACTATGCGCGTGTTTTATATTCTAAATTATGACGACATTTACATATATTTTAATTATTAAATCACATGTGTCATCTCATCAACTATTTTCATTTATGTAAAAACTTCCCTACACTAGTTGTATATAGTATTATTTTAGACAGTTGACGCGGTTCAACACATTGATCGGGTCAACATGCGTTGACTTGGTCAATCTGTAAAAAAAATAAAATGGGGACCCAACTGATACATTTTGAGGATACGAGTGATACTCTTTGAATTTTGAATAATAATACTTTTTAGTGTTACGATTGATACTAATTTTGGCCTTTTTTCTTCAAGCCAATACTTCTTATTCTTAAGCATACTGGTGATACTTTGAGTTTTTTTTTTTTTTTTTTTTTTTTTTTTTTTTTTATGGTAGATACTGATTTTGACATTTCTCAGGTTGATTGGGTCACGCGCATTTTCTGGTGTTGATCGGTTAACTCGTCTGATAGTCCATCTAGTGCACACAAATCCAACTCTTTCTTTTAATATTACATGACAATACATACACCACGTACAATCATAAGCCAACAGAATGACTATTGTTGACCCACACCCACCGTATTCTCTAAATTATATGCGAGAACATAGTCTCTCCCAAATGATTGGATCATATTTTAATTTGTCGATTTACGAATCTCATCTAAAACTCGTACATTGTCTTGATCGCTTATGTATGAATCTCCATCTTACAGCATATACTTAGATGAGTGCTATAGATAGAGATATATAGATGGCGTTGCTGTTTTAATTTATTTGAACAAATCTGATTGTAAATATTCATCGGCCTTTGTCACTAGCTAATTAGTTTTCACTTTTCACTATCCATTTTACTTAAATTTTCAACAGTTTAAACTCTACTTAATCCAGGTACATTCAAATGCATATACTTATTTTAGTTTGTGGTACGTGTTCTTGTTTAAAGGCCAACTAATTTATGGTCCTGCACTATATATTGAGATTTCACTGTCCTTCCCTCATCATCTCTAGCTACTTAGTTAGATTTTATACGATCTAGGCTATATGTACTATAGTCGTTGTGTTTCATTTTATTTTATTTGAAGTATCTGAATTCTCGTACGCTGAAAAATCTACAACGCACGATGCTGAAGTATATTTAATAATATTTCCTAAAAAAAGTATATTTAATAATGAGATTAGGCAATGTTTAGCTAGCTAGAGTGGCTTATTAATTTATATATTAGACAACCTTGTAAATGTAATATCAAAAGATACCAGAGTCCCTTCAAATTTAAATATTTTCTTTTACTTAAAAGATATGAGGAGGTCTTGTATGTATCCATGATATGTATGGTTGTGGGTCACCAAACCAGCTCAGGTCCAATAAAATTAAAAAAAAAAAGATAAGGTTAAGAAAAGAAGTTGGAATTCCGAGCATGTACTCCACACGTGCCCACTTATTTTTTTAATTTTTTTTCGATTTTTAAGTATTTTTTCATTTTCTATTTTTTTAAGTTTCTTCTCAAAAAATCTATATCCTAAAATGCAATTAGTAAATTCTAAAATTTAAGTGAATTAATTTAATTTATTTGATATAAATAAAAATATATACTCTAAATGGACTTAATGAACCCTAAAATTAAAGTGAATTACTTTTTTTTTTTTAAATTCGACGACTCGCGCAATGTACTTGGTTGACGCTAAAGCGTGGGCTCATTCATTGCGCTCAACAATTAATTTTTTTGAAATAAATATAAACGCTAAGCTATATCTATATCTATATACTATATAAAAACAGAATAATGGGGTAGTTTAGACAATTCATAATTAAGTTATTTAAAAAAATCACAATTAAATTAATATACATATTTAAAAAAAAAAACATTCATATTGAAAGGGTACGTGTTCGATAACCAAAGCGGTTACTTCTTTAAAAAAACAAATATTTAATTTATGCACACACCAAAGCCATTTTAATGTAAAAATTACTCAATCGGTGCTTCTAAGAATAAGTTACAATATTTCTGAAAAAATATATAATATATTTACTTTTCTAAAAAATTAAAAACATTCTTATTGAAGCACCACTAAAGACTTATAATTTGACTACACAAGCCATGTTTTCTAAAATAAAAATTACTTACCTAATGTTTATATCGAATCCTCCCTACATAAAATTAATTAATTACCAAAATCTAATTTCATTACTAAACCGGTGCTTGATGGAAAAAAAATCCTTCAATTTAAATGGTGCTTACCGAACAGATGGAAACGATTTCTCTTCTAATCTCTCCTAAAAAAAACTCTACAATTCAATTTCTATCTTCTATAACCCATCCATAAATCCTAACCTTCTGCGTTTTCTTTCTCCATCATGTTGGAAGAGAAAAATCAACTTCATCTTCTCCAATTGACAATCGACAGATGACGGTTACAACAGGTAATTCATGCACTTTAGATGTTATATCAATTATTATTTTTTTTTACCAGTGAGGAAAATCGTTGTTCCAAGTACAAAACTCACTTCTAGCACCAAATTGTGCAACATTATGAGCTACCACATTGGCCTCCCTAAATATGTGTCGAAATTCACAAACCAAACCAGTTTTAGCAGCTGCGGCAAGCTGTGAAAACTCATCATCGCACAAATCCTCATCCCTTAATCCATCATTAAGCATTGAAATAGCCTCTAAAGAATCGGAATACACAATACACGATACCAATCCTTCCTGTAGACACAAGCCGACCCCATACAACAAAAGCTTTGAGCTCGGCATCAACAACAGAGATAGGAGCTAAGGTCTTTTTAGCAAGTGCAGCTCGAAGCTTCCCTCTACAGTCTCGAATGACCGCTCCAACACCGAATAATCCAAGATTAAAATTCACCGCCGCATCCACGTCCAGCCGAAAAATACCTTTTTCTGGTGGCTTCCACACCCTTTCCCCGAGCTGTCCCCCAACCCTTTTTTGACAGCAAAATGCTTTTTGAGCTGTTTTGAAGGCGTTCACAGCACTCCTCGCAGCAACCACCCCCGCCACCACCATTTGACCATCCGGGTCATGTTTTCTTTTGCAAATATGGTTCCAGATAAGCGAGCAGTTAACAGCCCAAACCTCATACTCCTTCATTGAACACCGTTGCCTCACTTCCCTTCCAATCTCCCTCAGTGTTGTTTTGGCACTTTTTCAGAATAGGCCAAAACTCACTCCCTTTCCAGAAGCCTTTTGTATGCTCGCAAAAAAAGAGACCATGAGCTGTTGAACCCCAGTCACGCCTGCAGACATCGCAGATCTCCAGTACTGGGACATGATGCATTTTCAGATTAAGAGGAGTTGCGATAAATTCCTGAAATGCACGCCACAAAAAGATCTTCATTTTTGGTGGAATCTTTGGCTTCCAAACGAGCAAGTTCCAATCCTTCTCTCTCGTCTCTGATGTGAATTCATTTGGTTTAAAAAAACCCGTAGCAGCAAGATAGCCACTCTTAACAGAGTAGCTTCCATGTTTATCGAATTTCCAAAAAAACGCGATCATCTCCTTGAAGAATAGGAGTTTGAACAATCGCTCTCACCGTCTCTTCATCAAAGACCTCCATCAATTTTGCAGAATTCCACTCTCTTTGTGCAGTCAAGAAGTCTGCCACTTTCAGATTTGAGTCAGCAATCACTCGCGGTCTCGGCACTCCCGAGACCGAGTCAACAATAAATCCATCCTGAATGATACGAACTGAGGATCTTGTCCCAATCTTCCATCTAAGACCTTCCGTCAACAGTGATCTACTCCAGCAAATAGACCTCCAAATGAAAGAGGCATTCGAACTGGTCTTAGCCTCCATGATCGTTCCAAATTTGAAATATTTCGAGCGAAGCACCTGCGCAAGAAAAGAATTGGGTTGTTTGATTACTCTCCATACCTGCTTTGCAAGGAGAGCTTTATTGAAACTAATCAAGTTACGGAACCCAAGTCCTCCCTTATCTTTAGGAACACAAATGTTTCGCCATTGAGCCCAATGCATCCTGCTCTTTTCATTTGTATCACCCCACCAGAATCTCGCACAAGCCCGATCAATCTCCGTGCAAATAGAAACTAGAATTCTAAAGCACATCATGGCATAAGTAGGCATGGCTTGCACTACTGATTTAAGGAGCACTTCTTTTCCTCCTGCAGACAGGAGTTTGTTTTGCCAGCATGCAACCTTCCGCACCACTTTATCCCTTAAATAACCAAATTGCAGCCTTTTATTACGCATTGACACCGTTGGCAGCCCCAAATAAAGAGAGTGCCCAGCAGCCACCTGAATTCCCAAAATCCTTTTAGCCATATCAATAGTTGTAGCTCTTGTTGAAGGGCTGAAGGCCATTGAAGATTTATCAAAGTTTATAAGTTGTCCCGACACCTTCTCATATTTCTTCATTTCTGATTTCAGCGCCGTACAAGCACCTTCGTCAACTCGGAAGAACAGTAAATTGTCATCCGCAAAAAATAGGTGAGACACCATAGGGCCACGTAAATCAAACTGGATAGGCTTAAGCACCCTCGACTCACAGAGGCTATGCATAATAGACGAGAATGCTTGGGCGCAAATGACGAACAGTAGAGGGGATAAGGGGTCACCTTTTCTAAGCCCCCTTGTGGGCTTAAGGTTTCCAAACACCTTTCCATTCACCCCAAAAGAAAAGGAAACTGATGTAATACATTTCATAAGCAGCCTCACCATTGAATCAGGGAACTTCATTTTACCCAAGATCGCCTCAATAAAGCTCCATTCCACCCTATCATACGCCTTGCTCATATCGAGTTTAAGCGCAGCAAAACTTGATTTTCTTCCTTTATTTTGTAGCCAATGCATACATTCGAAGCCAACAATAATGTTGTCAGAGATTTGTCTTCCCGCTACAAAAGCACTCTGGTTCTCATCAATAATTTCGTGCATAACTTTCCTCAAGCGATTCACAATAGCCTTGGAAATAATTTTATAGCTTGTATTACATAAGCTAATCGGTCTATACTCCTTCACAGTGGTCGGTTTCTCAACCTTTGGAATCAATATAATAAGCGTTTTATTCCATTCTTCTAAATCATCACCATCATTCAACACACCCAAAGCTGCCTTAGAAATAGCTTGCTCCATTACCGGCCACATTTTTTGAAAAAATCTCCCGAGAAGCCATCAGGCCCAGGTGATTTTGCTGGATGGATTTCGAAGAGGGCCTTTCTAACTTCATCCTTCATAAAGGGTTGCTTCAGCATCTCTGCAATCTGCTTCCCCAAGGTCCTAGAGACCTTACCCATAACCTCTTCAACTTCCACAGCTCTCGGCCTTGTCGTTGTAAAAAGCTCGGCAAAAAAATTTTCCACTTCTCCCACCATTTCATCTTCCTTAGTCACCCAATCACCTCTCTCGTTGATCAGCCCTTCAATTCTATTTCTCCGTTTTCTAGCTGAAGCGAAAGCATGAAAGGCCGGGGTATTTCTATCCCCTTGCGTTAACCAATTTGTACGAGCCCTCGCCTTTCAATGACTTTCCTCAACATCTAGAAGGCAATCAATCTCCGCATCAAGACCGGCCACTTTACTTTTGATTTCCTTTCCTTGCATTTGATTCAAGAGTCTAGCTCGTTGTCGTCTCAGATTGCGAATTTTCTTCGCCAGTCCATCAAATTTCGATCCCGCCCACCTCTGAAGGATTTCTTGGCTGCGGCCTAATTTTACTGGAAGTGACTCTGTAGACGACATTCTTTCCCAATGACGAACAAACTCAGGTATGAATGTTGCATCTAACAACCATTTTTCCTTAAAGAAGAACCGTTTACTTCCTCTGCCCGGCTTTCTTTGGTCTCCGATATGCATGGTAATCGCTCTATGGTCCGAGCCATAAAAATCAAGGACTTGAATTCGTGTCTCTGAGAATAGCCCCTTCCACATTCCATTAACAAAGAATCTATCCAATCTTTCCCACACTTCCTCATTCCCTTCTCTTTTATTCGTCCAGGTCATGCCTCGTTCCCATTCATCAGCATCATACATGTCACATTCCTCAAGAACCTCTCTAAAACCCTCCATTTGAATGATAGGTCGAGGGAGCCCTCCTACTTTCTCGGATTCTAACAAGATTTCATTAAAATCCCCACCCATCAGTCATGGTAAAGCCTTCATTTGCCCATCCCTAGCCAACTTTCTGATAAGTTCCCAGGAAAACTTTCTAAGATGACTCTCGGGATTGCCATAAAAACCTGTAAATCTTAGTCGTCTTTCCCCCCTTCCAACTTCGCAGTCCACATGACCAAGAGAGAAAGATTTAACTGTAATATCAATTGGGGACTTCCACATGAGGATAAGCCCTCCTCTATTTCCCTCTCTTTCTTTCTGTACTCTCACCTTCACTTCCATATCTTCTTTCCCTTCCCAGAATCCGAGCAGAGAGGGGGGACAAGTGTATGTTAGGTTTTTCTTTTTCTTCCTAGCACGTCTAGACCAAGACATTCCATTTCCTTTTTTCCGGGTCGTGGAATTTAAACGTGCTCCACCACCATTGACACCCACCCCCGGATCGCTCCGTGCTCCGTCTCCCTCGGCCTCCACACTTTCTTCATTGACAAGTTTTTCCTTACCCCTCACTTCTAAATCTATCTCCATTCCTTTCACTTCACCCAGCCTACTACTTTTCTCAATACAGTTGTTTCCCTATCTCCTAACCCCAGAGGCTTAATAAGTTGACCTTCCCCTTCCCAGCCCCTCGAATCCATACTGTCTTTCCCCATCTCCACACTACCCACCAGCTCCAGAGCTGTCACAGTACGTTCATTCTCCTCCAAATCTCTTCTATCCCTTAAGAGACCCACATCTATATCAGTAATCTTCGCACAACCCCCTCATTCAGCTCCCCAGCCCCTTCATTCGATTTCTCAACCCTTTCAGTTAGACTTTGGTATTTGGTAGATAATGTAATAAACCATGATGAATAGAGATTGGAAGATGATGATGATAATTGTGATTGTATTTCAATTATGTTATGAACAAATACATCGCCTCTTTATAGCTATAGCTAAGCTAGAAAAGGAAATTATCTCTTCCCTAATTTACATAGGATTTCCTAATCTAATCCCATAATTTATGGGATTTTATTTTATTTTCTAACACTCCCCCTCAAGTTAAGTTACCGGATCACCGAAACTTAACTTGCTCAGAACTTCCTTGAAGACCTTGGAGTTGACGGCCTTTGTTAAAATGTCTGCTAATTGGTCTTCTGATCGAATGAAGGGCAACTCCACAATACCAGCTTCTAGCTTCTCCTTAATAAAGTGTCTGTCAATCTCCACATGCTTGGTACGATCGTGTTGCACCGGATTTTCAGAAATGCTTATTGCTGCTTTATTGTCACAAAACAACTGGCATGTCTGGGTAGAATAGTACCCTATTTCTTTCAATAATTTTCGCACCCATAAAATTTCTGTTAACCCACTTTTGATGCCTCTAAATTCTGCCTCTGCACTGGAGAGGGCCACTACCTTTTGTTTCTTGCTTCTCCAAGTAACAAGATTTCCACCAACAAAGGTAAAGTATCCACTTGTGGACCATCTGTCTGTCAAATTACTCGCCCAATCGGCATCTGTGTATCCCTGAATCCCTGAATGACCGTATTTCTCAAACAACAACCCATGTGAAAAAGTGCCTTTGAGATACCGCACAATCCTAATTGCCGCCTCTAGATGATCAGCTTGTGGCTGGTGCATGAATTGACTCATCACTCCAACAGCATACGCAATATCCGGTCTGGTGTGGGATAAATATATAAGCTTTCCCACTAGACGCTGATATCGACTTTGGTCGGCTAATTCCGCACCCTCAACAATCTGCAGGCCATGTTTTACTGCTATAGGTGTGTCAGCTGGCTTGCAGTCTACCATCCCAGTTTCTGCAAGGAGATCCAGTGTGTACTTTTTCTGGCAGATGAAAATTCCTTTGGCTGACCTAAGAACTTCAATGCCAAGGAAATACTTAAGAGCACCCAAATCCTTCATTTCAAATTCAGTGAACAGATTCATTTTTAGCCTTTTGATTTCTTCAATGTCGCTACCGGTGATAATCATATCATCAACATAAATGATGAGACATGTAATCAGCTCTCCCCTATTCTTCAAGAATAGTGTATGATCCGAATTGCTCTGACGGAACCCATAACTTTTCATAGTTGTGGTGAACCTCCCAAACCATGCCCTCGGTGATTGTTTGAGACCATATAAGGTTTTCTTCAGCTTGCACACTTCCCCTTGTCCAAACTCATCTTGGAAGCCCGGTGGTGTCTCCATGTAGACTTCTTTGTTCAGATCTCCATGTAAGAATGCATTGGTGATATCAAATTGATGAAGTGGCCAATCTCGATTTGCAGCTATTGAGAGTAAAACCCTGACGGTGTTCATTTTGGCCACAGGTGAGAAAGTCTATGAGTAGTCTATCCCATAAGTCTGAGTATACCCCTTTACCACTAATAGAGCCTTGTATCTTTCAATTGCTCCGTCAGGTTTCTTTTTTATAGTGAAAACCCACCGACATCCAGCTGATCTTTTTCCTGAAGGTAGTCTACACTTCTCCCACGTGTTATTTCTTGTCAGTGCTTCTATTTCCTTCTTCATTGCATTCTTCCACTGCTCAGATTTCATGGCCTCACTGGCATTCCTTGGTATACTTTCTTCTTCATATAGGGAAGTTTCAAAGGCCTTTGCGGTCTCAGAAAGATTTCCTTTGACCATATTTGCCACAGAATATCGTGACTTCCTTATATTCCTCTTTGGAGAATACCGTTTAGGTGGGACTCCTCTGTTACTTCTTGGAGGTAGAACATACTGTCCTGTATCTCCATCAACAACTGTACTCTTCTTTTGCTCCACTATCTCAGGAGACACAAGTGAATCAGAAGAATCAGAGTGCTCATCAGCATCAGTATTATTAACCTCAAAAGTATCACTTACCTCGGGTATCAGAAGCGGCGAAGATGGTGGGGTTGTGTCACTGAGAGTTTGGGTTTGCACTTCTGTTTCTGAAGTTTGCGCAGCGGAACTGTTAACTGTCTCTGTTGGACCTCTAGACGGGTCTGAATTTGGCATAGAACACCAGCTTAGTGGGTCAGAAATAGAAGTATGGTCCCTCTCCCCCTGACTACTAAGATGGTGATGGTAAAAGTATTCGGATTCAAGGAAGTCGCAACTGAGTGTGGTGAAGATGCGACCGGTGTTTGGATCAAAGCAACGATATCCCTTTTAATTGACCCCGTAGCCCACAGACACGCATTTTATAGCACAAGGAGAGAACTTGGTGCGTTCGTGTTTAGGAACATGGACAAAAACGGAACAACCAAATACCCGCGGCTGAAGGTTCAAGGCAGGTGGTATTTTGGAGTGAGTAGACAGGACCTGGAAAGGGGTTTGAAGTTTATGAATTTTGGTGGGGAGGCGGTTAAGGAGGTAGGTAGCAGTGGCTAAGGCTTCAGGCCAAAAATGGGTGGGAACATGAGATTCAAGGAGGAGGGCTCGGGTGATTTCAAGGAGGATTCTATTTTTTCGTTCAGCAATGCCATTTTGTTCGGGAGTATAAGGACACGTGGTTTGGTGAAGTAATCCTTTGGCTTGGAAGAACTGGGCCATAGAGGTGTTAACAAATTCACCTCCATTGTCGGAGCGAAGGGTTTTTATGGTGGTTTGGAATTGGGTTTGGATCATGGTGTAAAACTGGACAAATTTTGAAAAAACCTCAGATTTTTGTTTTAAGAAGTAAATCCAAGTCATACGTGTGCAATCATCAACAAATATAAAAAAATACCGAAAATCCTGACCCCCTAAAATAGGAGCATGGCCCCAAACATCAGAATGAACTAAAGTAAATATTGAATCAACTTTAGTATTATTTGGTTTGAAAGTTTGCCTATGATTTTTGGCTAAAACACATGTCTGACAAAACAAATGTTGGGAAAAATCTAAGCTAGGGAAAAGAAGCTTTAAATAACCCGAAGAGGGATGTCCCAGACGTCTATGCCAAAGCCAAGCGTCCCGTTTTTGAGATCCGTGAGCCAGCATCACTGTTCCTTGTTGAGCAATTTCATCCACATAGTATAATCCCTATCTCTCAGTGCCACGCCCAATAATCTTCCCCGTCCTGATATCCTGTAAGAGACAGAAATGAGGTAGCATGAGAATAGTACAATTTAATTCTTTGGTGACATGACTGATAGAGAGCAACTTGTGTGATAATGATGGCACATATAAGCAATTTGAAATTTTCAGAGTAGGGGAAATTTCTATTGTTCCGGCGCCGTGGACAGGTGTGATGGCACTGTTGGCAGTCTGAACATGTGTCTTAAGGGGTACAGAGGACTGTATAATATCAGAAGTCTCAAACGTCATTGTGTCGGTAGCACCACAATCAAAAATCCACCTATTAGATTTATCATCACTGTTGGTTTGAGTAGTACATGCAATAGATACAGTCCCATTATGTAATAAAGAGGCGGATTGTTTCCAAGAATTATGAGGACCATTGTTGACAATATCACAAGTGGTAAAATTAAATGAAGGGGAAGTAGAAGGGCTCAATTGCAAATTGAGCCCTTTACCTATTTGAAAGCCGCCACCTTCCCTTCCTTCATTCCCAACCCTAGCCGCCGCGACCTCTTCACTGTCGTCTCTCCCAGTTTCTTCTCGAGGCCTAGCTGTGTTGCCGTCTGAGGTGCCGGCGGCCCCAGAGCTACCCACCATTATGGCGGCGTCGGCGACTGTAGATTTATCTTTCTGAGTTTTTGGTTTCTTGTGATTATCTTCCCACCAATCGGGAAATCCGACGATCTGAAAGCACTGCTCCTTTGTGTGTCGTTTCATCCCGCAGTGGCTACAAATGAGTAGGTCCTTGTTCTCTTGGTCTCTGTTCTTGGGCTTGTTCCACTGTGGTTTCCCGGATCCGCCTCTAGCCGCGAGACCGGCGCGGATGCCGACGCCCGATGAGGAAGAGTTCTCGCCGCCAACGCCGGTGATAGTTGCCGGCTTTAGAATCTGGAGCCGGGTAGCTTCTCGTTTCACCGTGGCGAAGGCGGCCTCAGCTGAGGGCGGAGGAGATGTCTTGATGATGTCACGCCGGATATGATCAAACTGAGAGTGCAAGCCGGCCAAAAATTGGTAGAGACGATGGGTCTCCGTGAGTTTTCGGTATTGATTGATGCCTTTTTCGCAGCACCCCATCGGGTCCGGCTGCCTCCGATCAATGTTTATCCACAGTCCCTGCAATTCATTCCAAAAATCCTCCAAGGTATTATCTCCATGTACTACTTTGTTAGCCCGAGTTTCTAGATCGTAGATTTGCACGGGATCGGCTCCACTCCCGTAAGTAACTGCTAGGCTATCCCATAGTGCTTTTGAAGTTTGATGCTGTGCAAAATTATGGACTAATTTGGTTTCCATGTTCTGAATAATCCATGAGAATACAGTGAGATCACTTTCTTCCCATTGAACGTATTTTGGGTCATCTGTCTTGGGAGGTAGAGGTGATCCGGTAACATGACTAGATTTACCTCTACTTCCGATTGCAACTCTCATGAGTCTGGACCATAGTGGATAATTTGTTCCATCAAGTTTAATCCCCAGCGTGATGTTTTCTGTCCCTCTGAACATATTGGCAATCTGCTGCGTTAACTCTGTTTGATTTGTTTCTGTTATTTGACTGTTGTTGTCTGCCATTGGGGTTGGTTTTGCAGGAAAGGTTGTTGGTTTTGATTTGTGGCTGGATTGGTCTGAGAAGGGTATGGACGATGATGATGTATTTCTGAGTCCGGCTTATACCAGAGCAACCTGCTCTGATACCAAGTTAGACTTTGGTATCTGGTAGATAATGTAATAAACCATGATGAATAGAGATTGGAAGATGATGATGATAATTGTGATTGTATTTCAATTATGTTATGAACAAATACAGCGCCTCTTTATAGCTATAGCTAAGCTAGAAAAGAAAATTATCTCTTCCCTAATTTACATAGGATTTCCTAATCTAATCCCATAATTTATGGGATTTTATTTTATTTTCTAACACTTTCCTCCCTGACTTCCACAGAGGAGTCATCTCGCACCACTCTTCCCTCATTTCTAGCCACTGGTATTGCTCCTCCCCTCGGTCTACGAACATCCATAACTTTGCTTGCTCTAATCCACCTCCCGAATCCTGGCCGTTCCTTATCAGCCCTCTCATCCCCACAATGTCGAAGCACATGGCTAACCCGACCACACGCATAGCAAAAGTCCGGGAGTTTCTCATAAAGAAGGAGGATAAGTTTGCTCTCACCAGATAGAGTATCTTCAACATTGACACAGCGTTGGAGCGGATTCTCCAGAGGTCGGCACACCCTGACCCGAGCAAACTGGCCCACACAACTTCCACCCTCACCCACGTCGATTTCCTCAATCATGCCCACCTGCTCTCCAATTTTTCGGACCGCCGTAGGGTTCATACAAGCCAAAAGGAGGTTGTGAAGTTGGACCCAGACCGAGAACTTGTCAAAATGAACATCTGCTGGGTTTTGGAAACCCACTGGTGCTTTAAAAGCCATTAAGCTGCTGAAAAAATGCCAAGGGCCATCCGCAATAGCATGCCGCTGATCCTCCACTGACCCGAACACAACCACAAATAAGTTGTCCCCAACAATTTCAATATCAACTGGTCGGCGCAGTTGGAGGATTCTCGGAACTTGTGTTCTCAGAGTTTCACGATTAACAACCCTCATTGAAAAAATCTTGCCAACCAAGATTCGTTTAAAATCATGGTTTGTTCTTGATGGTCCTGTAGCTGCCAGGTGAACTGTGGAAGTAGAAGCTTCATGTGAGAGTTTGAGTTCTTCCACCAGTCTGGCCACATCGTCTGGATCCATTTTGTCTCACTGCTGCTCTTCCAGGGATCAGAAGGAATTCTTCACTCACAGAGAGGGAAAACGACACTTCCTCGTGGGAAACCCCAAACTCGCCGCCTAGGGTTTTTGAGAGGAAGGACTTTCCATTTTAATCTTTAAGAGATGTTATATCAATTATTTCGGCAAACTAATAATGTCACAATTTTTTTTACTTGATTTGAGGGGATAGTTAATTATAACTCTTAATTGTTATAGTGTGTAATTCCGAATATCATTCGTCTTCCTTGCCATTCTTCTGTCTTTGAGACGTGAGAGCTCGAGATGCATCATGTAAAAATTATGGAAGCAAGAGTAGATACTGATGATGAGATTTATGTGTTGACATGTACATGTTCTTGAGATGCATCATGTAGAAGTAATAGAAGCAGCCATATCAAACTCACTGTCGGTCGAATCAAAGAAAATATGGAGAGATAAAAGATGAAGTGTAAGCGCCACTGGTGGAATTAAGAACACGATCAGATCGAACAATCTGAAACAATGAATTCCAATGCTTGGTTGCAGAAGGAAGATGGAGTCAGGCGCACCTGGGAATTAGTAAGGAATAATTTTAAATGTTTTTTTAGGTTGTGTTCATTTTCTTTGCTATTTTTTTCTTAATGAATGGAAAATGAAAATTTAATTTGGTCATAATTATTTAATTTGTTTCACCTTGGGGCCTATTTTTTAAATTCTGGAGGACTATAGATTTTAGAAGTCTATAGTTGCTTATACCTTTTGTTTTATTTTCTATGAAAATAATTATTAATTAGTAAATTGGTTTAAGCAGGAAAAAATTACGGTGCATAAATATGGTATTATATATAGATAATATTGATACACTCAATTAATTAATCTAGACATATTCGATAATTAACTTACTATTATATTATATTATAATTATTATATAATAAGTATATATTTTTTTGTTGGTTTAAATGATAACGATAATCCATTTATATCATTACCAATCTTTATAATTCATTTTTTAATTATTTTCTTAAAATAGAATGACATTAGTGATAATGGTCTATAGAATACTAATCAAATATTGTTTTATTAATATAAGGAATTTTGTACATAGAGGATTTATTTGAAAAATAAGGGTGTTATCATTTTAATATTTTTTTTTTTGGGAACTTTGTATTATAAGATAAAATAAAATATTGGAGTATTTTCAAGCTAGCCCTCTCAAAACAGTTGAAAAAAAAATTATAACTTGAAAAATCATAAAGCAGGCAAAAACAAATAACCATTAAGATATATGAAATATGAAATTTTTATAAATTATAAGAAAACAAAATATACACGAGCAACAAAATAAACTAAAACATTGTGCAATTGTTTGATATATATTTAAATATATATATATATATATAATTTAATTTCTAAGTATTTAATTATCAATTAAACTATACTATATATATGTATGTATATATATTATACCTATATATAAATATAAATGATTCGTGCTCATTAAAAAATACGGCTCATGAATTATACATATTAGTGAAATATACACTGTGTATTGAATTTTATAATAGTTTATAATGTGTGAGGGACAACATTGGTTTAGAACTACAACTTGTGTGTTGCTATGATGTTCCGAAGTGTAGAAACAGAAATCAAGCTTTTAGTCTTGAATGCATATTTTATGATAAACATGTTCATTTATAATATTATTTCAATTTCTAATTTCAAATCTACAATGTGTTCTTACAAATAGTGGGTGTGATCGAGTACGTATTTCAATTCAATGATTTCTAATTTTCAAATTTAAGCCAATATTTGACAAAGAAAAAGTTTATAATTATGTTGTTGGTAGCAATAATATGATCAACTCATGACAACAAAATTGATTTTTTGAGACAATAAATATCGTAACTTATAATAGAGTTAAATAACGACACTCTGTCTCTAATTACCACATGTAATCTCTAATGATATTTTTGTGACGACATTACTATCACTTAAAATGATGTTTACTTTATTTTAGACGAACTTTGAGCAACGCTATATTTGAGAAGACATGATGTCATCACAAAAAATATTTTTATTGTAATATAAAAAATGTCATGAGTGATGACATATGATCATTAGAGATGACATGTTTCACGTCTATATATTATAAGTGATGACATTTGTCATTTCTAATAATATTGTCTATGGGTGGCAACTCGGGCGTGTTGGGTCGCTAATGGGTCGACACGATAATAACACGACACGATAAGCCCAAACACAAACATGACCCGTTAAGAATCTGCTCAACACGAATACGAACATGATCCGTTATGTACAAACACAAACACGGCACGAACACGACACGAACACGATCCGTTATGTACAAACACGGACACAGCACGAACACGACACGAACACGAAAAATACGATTTATTATCGTGTCAACATGATATGATAGAGACACGATAAGAACACGAACACGACAATGACACGGTATAAAATAACTATTAGTACATATTAAATTAATACAGTGGGCTCGTGCATTGCGCTAGATAATTAGTTTTTTTCAAAAAAAATATAAACCCTAATTGAAAATAAAATAAAATAAAAACCCTAATTGTGAAATAAATATTTACCCTAAAATGGAATTAGTGAACCCTAAAGTAAATTTTTTTTTTTAAAATCCAGCAATTTGCGCAATGCACTTGCTCAACACTAATGCGTTGGCTCGTGCATTGCGCTCGTTAGTTAATTTTTTAAACAAATATAAACCCTAATTTTGAAATAAATACGTACCCTAAAATGGAATTAGTGAAACCTAAAATTAAAATGAATTATTTAAATTCTAATTTGTAATAATAAACCCCTAATTGGGAATAAGAAACTCCAATTTACATATTTTAAATCATAATTAGGATTTATGTAGCTCTTATAATTAAACTAGCAGGTGATACTTTTAAGGTTATGACTGATAGTGTTTGGTGGAATGAGTGATACTATTTTCTCATGCAAATATTTTTTCGTAATAGGGTGGGCGGAGCGTGTCGACCCAGCCCAACCCGTTTTGCCCACCTTTCTGATAGGTGGATGTATGGGCCTGTTATTGGGCTTCAAAGTCTGATGGGAGAATTACCCATAAGATATTGAAAGGTCGAAGCTCGTTAAGAGATCTGTGGCTTATAAAAAGGTTCACCCATCATTGACAAGTTTTGGATCTAAAGCAATTCTAAGTCAGTAGACTGCATTCGAATAGAGATGACAATTATTAGAGTATAGGTAGGGTACTATAGTACCCGTCACCATACATGGTTTTAATACTCGTTCCCGTATCCATTCGGTAGCAACTTTTATGCATGTTTCGATACCCTCTGGGTATTTAACTATCCATACTCGTACTTGTTACCTGCACTTTTGTCGGTTTTGGATACTAAAAGACCCGTGTTTTGTATACATTAATTAAACAATATTTGATGATATATATAGAATGAATTATTTTTGCAGTCACTGTTTATATTTATTTATTATTATATTTATCTACATGGCCCATATACTTTGCATTGACGATGATATGGTTTGGGCCGACACATAGGAATATCATATCATCAATGTCTTGCATTGTATTAAAGATTCACGGCTTATATGGTTTCAGACACACCATCAATACATTGTAGAATAATCTGGTGATTAGTTTATCTTAGCTAAAAGATTATTCTAGTACACCGACGTGTGTGCTGAATTGGATTGCGATAAGATAATGTTCTTTATTCTGACCTTAAATGAAAGAATATAGAATTCGCTTTTCTAATCTATATATGAATGGCAGACATATATATGTTGTGTTGACTAATTTAATTTATCAATGGGTGAGATTCTTTGATAGAATCAATAATCTTGATATTTCAGGCAATGACATTTCTCATATATGACGGGTCGTACATTATATATGGAAACCATATCCTAATGCGCTAGGTTAATATTGTCTCTTTAAAAAAATTAATTGAAAGATCATTTTGAACCCCACATGTGGAATTTATTTCAATATGATAAAGGTTGTGCAATATAATACTACTCTTGAAAATGAATGTTAAATAATTATAGCTGTCAGAAGCAGAGATAATTAATTGATGGGCATTATATCTTTAACACGGGGAATGACTGAATTAAAGAAGAAAACATATTCGTAATATGTATTAAATTGGCAAGTCAATATTAATTCTTTAGCGGATGAAATTAATACTTAATTTATTTAATTATATTCAAATGGTGGATATAAGAAATTAAATAAATTAGTGGCTAATTTAATATTCTTTTGAATCATGTTGTAGCTCAATATAACTTTAATGAACTGAAGAAATAGAATAATAGTTGGAGGCTCAAACCCATTAGGATTTGGAATAGAATTTTGGCCACCTCCCTTTAATAAAGAAGGGGGACAGAAATTACACAAGTGAAAATAACCCTTAGGATTTTCATATTGTTTAAGCTCGATAATTTGTAGTCCACCCTACATTCAAATCATGAGGTGCCGAAATACAACAAAAGATCGAGAAGTCGATTTTGTAGGTTGGGAATTTTGAACACCGTGGAGAAAAGTGTCATCCCTGTGTTATTCATCAACAACAAGATTAAACTTTTAATCTCGTATGCAAGCCTACGAATTGTGTAAGTCATCTCATCATAAACAATTTGTTACAATTCCTCCCATTTGTTGTAGTGCATAGGACTGCGGATGATCATGAGGCTATTCGCGATTCGAGTGGCGATGTAATTTCATTTTTTGTCTCATAAGATTAGAGTCAAAATATTTGTTCTAATGGTAAATTTTTTTATCCCAAATTATATATTTCGACATTTTCTATCCTACTTAATGACCGTTTAATTTTGAAACTAAAAACGTCAAAACATATCATTTGAGACAAAAAAAAAGTTACGGTTGGAACCGAAAGTTGGGTAAATTTCTTATTGTTGAAAATAGTTGCACAAAATAATGTAGCAACATAATAACAACTATAGTTGAAAATCAAAATATTAACAACTTGAAATAATTTAGCATCGAAATAATTTGAACAACTATATAGAAACCCGATGCTTATGAAGATCACAGTTTTCTTAAACTAAATTCACCCCGTATGAGCATTTGATTCCTAGTATACAACGGATAGACCAGAACTTTCTCCGATGAACTGAACACTATGCTCAAACTTGATCAAAGAGAGCTAGAACTCGAAACTTGAAACACGAACTAAAGCACAAACTTGAACTCAAAACTAGAGAGCAAGAATGAGAGAAGAGAGAATGAGAGAATGATTTGTTGGTGATTTGTTGGTGTGTTTACAAATGAGGAATGAGGCCACCTTTTATAGGCTCCAAAGTGAGACCTCTCACTTGTTTACCATTAAATCTCATGGTGAAACCCTCCAAAGATGAAAGGTTGTCATTAGGGCAAACCTTTGGTATCTAGGGCATAAAATAATCTAGAATAATTCCCTCACACATTTTCATATTTTTCAACACATATTACTCCCTTGTGTCTTTTCCTAAAAATTAAAAAACCATCTGTGTTTGATAAATGTCTAATAAAAAATGCCTCTTTTAAAGAAAGTGAAGTACACTTACTAAAAAAGAGTACGTGATTCATTTTTTTATAATTTCTGTTATAAATAAATATATTTTATATTATTTGAAAATTATAGTATTTAGTCAAACTACAATATTAAAATTTGGTATTATTTTTTAAATATAAAATATTTTAAAATAGTAGTTCAACCAAATATTATAATTTTTCAAATAATATAAAATATAGTTATCTATGACAAATTGTAAAAAAAAAATAAAATAAAATCCCACCCTCATTCTCGGCAAGTGTAATTCACTCTTTGAAAAAAGGATCTTTTTGTTGGTTTATACACACCATAGAGAATTTTTATACTATTTATCAAACATAGGTGAGTAATATTAAATTTACTCCGAAAAGTTTTATAATTTAGCTTTTGATTTGGCTAAGCATAGTTGGGCTAGACGGATTAATATCAATTATATAGCTCATCATTGTTTAGTATTTATTTGTACTGTTTTATTATAGGAATTTTGTACCTTTGGTAGGCTATTTTCAGTATTTTAGTGTGTTATGTGTCGATTTTATTCTTTTAATCTTCACTTGTTGCTCTTATGGTGGAATATGCCAAGTTGTGCAAAAACTTGAGCTTTTATCTACAAAAGCAGGATTTTTTTATTGCATTAAGGTGGCAAATTGCAAAGATCGAAAATTGAGCTCCGGACAGATGGACTCGAACTGAATTGGAGGCCAAACTAATGGAGAAAATCAAGAGTGGAACTGAACTAAAATTCAAGCCGGGAACACGAAACCTCCCTGCGTGCCTCGCACGCCCGAGCGCCCCGCATTCCTCGGCAGCCCCGTGCCGCGCCCGTCCCCGCGGCCACGCGCGAGGCCCCTCGTCCGAGACTCCCCCGCGTGCGCGCAGGGCTGCGCCCTTCCCCCGCGGGCGCGCACCCTCCCGCGGTCGAGCGGGGTGCCCAGTCCAGCTCTCCCATTCAGTTTTCACACCCGATCAGTTTTCCTTCAACTCTTCATCAGTTCCTACTTTGCACGAGGCTTCACCCCTTCAATTTCCTCCACATGGCCAGCTGTGGACAAGATAGGGGAAGACTTTTGGGCACCCTAGATTAGTAGGAAGGGAAAGGGATTTAATTACCCTAATTGCTAGCTTTTGGCTTTTGTCTCAAAATCTTCCAAATATCTCTCATATCTCTCACATTAACTCCTCTCTCATCATCACTTTTCATCAACTCCTCATCACCCTAAAAAGGACCGATCACTTCTCCATTCATCTCACACTTTCACTTGACTTTTGGATACACCATTCTTCCCTATCATCATCTTCTCCATTTTTCTCTCTACACACACCATCTCCATTTTTCCTTCACATTCACCTTCACCACCACTCTTCACCATTTTTCTTCACCATTTTCACTACCACCACCACTGTTCAAGAGAGGGAGATAAGAAGAAGACAAGAGGCAAAGAATCTTGGCTTGAAGGAGGAGAAGAAGGACCCGACTTCGAGCCGTCCGTGAAAGCTAGGCTCGATAGGAGGATCTCCTTTAGTATTTTCTTTCCTAGCTTAGTTTATTTGTGGGGTTTATTCCAAAACTTTCGAGACAACAAGATTGTAGAAGTTTATATTTTATTTATCTTTGGATTTATGAAATGGACAACTTTTATGGTCCTTCTGTTGTTTTGAGCATGATGATGGGCTAATCCTTACATTAGGGGGTAGATAATCGATTTGGTTTTGATCTATGCTTTATATTGTTGTGTTCTTGTTGTTGGGATTGTGCTTATTCATGTTGAGTGCTTGATCACCACTTCGCATTGCTAAGTTTTAGATGAGACCGAGAGAAGATTATAAAACCCGATTTAGGTTCCTTCAACATTAGGTGGATTGGGTCACATAAGCCTAAAGTGTTAATCTTGTTCGTATAATAAAACCGATAGGGTTTAACGGATAGACGGTGACAGTAATTGAAGTTAAACCACTTGAAGGGACTATTGTATATTTAAGATTAATGAAACCAACTTGAATCAAGTTAGGTGAGAAACCAATGAGAGAATCTACACCCTAATGCTCTTATCATAATCTTTTCTTTCGATCTTGATCTTGTTATTATTTGTGTTTTTATTAGTTAATTTGCTTGTTAAATTCCTTAGTTTAAAGCACCCCTCAAATTCATGATTAGAGTGTTTAGGTTTGTATTTAAATTTTCAAACATGTTGCATGCATAGCCTAGAAAGATAATTGCCCATACGAAGCTTTCCTTGAGATCACGACCCGAGTTAGCTCACTGCCCTACAATCGACCCCGTCCTCTTGCGAGTCTGGTTCGAAGTAGTTTAGCATGTGGTTGAACTAGGAAACAAACAATCATCTTGCTCACTTGCTTTAAAAATTCGTTGTTTGTATGTTTCTCTGGGACGAGAAAATTGCACTTTTGGTTCCACAGGACATCCCCTCGTTTGGAAATGGTCTCAATATTCTCATTTTTGGTACCAAATCGAAAAAATCACGCATAAGTGACCCCATAAGAATATTTTACAATTTTAGTCCCAATATTTTAACAGACCCGTCAAATACTAACGGGAATCATGCACGTGAGGTGCACATGACTATCTAAATTAGTTCATGATGAAATTAAATATTAATTTTATAGAAAACCCCAAATCACAAAAACCCTATACGCGACCTCAAGAAGAAAAACAAAGAACAACATCGAAAAATCTTGAAATCTCCAGCAAAATTACATGATGATACGAAGAAAACAGTTTTTGCCTTTACCACACCCAGATTACCGTAAGTTTTCATGATTTTAGACTTTAATTTTTATGTAAATAAGTCGAAATTACTGTGTATTTGCTGCATAAGAGGTTTAATGGTTGGGATCGAAAATGCCATTTCACATTCTGAATTTTGGTGCGTTTTACAAAATTAATGTTTAATTTCATCAGGAACTAATTTAGATAGTCATGTGCACCTCACATGCATGACTCCCGTTAGTATTTGAAGGATTTGTTAAAATATTGGGACTAAAATTGCAAAATATAGTTCTATGGGGTCACTTCTGCGTGATTTTTTCGATTTGGGATCAAAAGTGAGAATATTTGGACCATTTCCAAACGAGGGGATGCCCCGTAGGACCAAATGTACAATTTCCTCTTTCTGGGACAATTGTATCATGAATTCATGATCCTGTTTTGGAGGGTGGACAGATTTCTGAATATAAGGTTTTATTTCTAAAGAAACAAAATTAAAAATAAACAAACTAACACAAAAGAATGTTCAACTATATGCAAGCAAAACATCACCACCAACAACCAAATATAAATCTCTTCTAACAAAGGGTTTTGCCACTCAAACAAATATTTACCATACCAACATATATAAATCTTATCAAAAATTCAATTCGAAAATTGCTAAAATGATCGAAACCATGACTGAAACGAGGACTGATAATGAACCATGACAAGCAGCAGCGCAACGACGAGCAACAAACCCCACGGCGAGCTTCCCTCCCCCGCCACCGCTTGGTATACCGGTGTCGAGACTCCAAAGGTGTAGCGCCACCACCTGCGGTGGAGCATGATGAAGTTGACCACCGTAACAGCCACCACCGGCAGAAGCAGCAGACCGAATTTGAACCCCATTTTGCTTCTCTCCATTTTTTCCTTGAACTCTGAATAAGTTGCAAAATACAAAAGCATAATAAACAACCCAAAAAACACCATCAACGGCAGTGGCGGCACCGATATTGAATCTAGCGTTTGCTCTTTCCAGCTTACACCCCTTCTTTCTCTCACAAACCAACCCATTTTTTTTTTTTTTTAATTTTTTTGCGATCAGAAGAAGTACTGTAGTTAATAGGGATTTAATTTTGGGGTATTTTTTTGGAGTTGATGAAGAATATAATATAAGGATATAGCGTAATGCTTTAGCAAAAGTTCCATTCGATCCGATTATTTGATCTAATACAATATTCCCTTAAAAAGAGATCAATGCCGGAAAGGTTAATTTGCATATGAAAAAGGCAAAAGAATATATTCAAATATATATATATACACACTAGCCTACGGCCATAATCATGCAACGTGATATTATGCTATATTGAAAGTTAATATTTCCCGAATATAGCTTGAATTATTTTCAGTCATTATTTTATAAAATTGATTTTTTTTTTTAGTAAAAGTTATTTTCTTTATCAACTACAAATATGAACTCGAGTTTTTATTCACCATTTGAACATAGATTATTATGAAAACACTGATTAAGAGGTAAGATTTCATATCGAAATTTTTGGGTTTGTTTAGTTGGTAGGAAAGTAAAGTTATTTAGAAATATAATTTCTAGGAATGTGGTTTTGAGAAAAATAAATAATACTCCCTCCGTTTCGTTTTATTTGTTGTTTTAGGTTTTTTTTATCTAGAATTAACAATTACTTTTTTGGACAAATATATTCATCTCTTATATATGCCATAAAATCTTATTCAATTATATTTTCCTGAAATAGGATTTTTGATAGGGTTAAAGTAGAAGAGAGAGTGAAAATATATAAAACAACAAATATTTTGACACAAAATAAAAAAGTTAAAACAACAAATAAAACGAAACGGGGGGAGTAGCAGATTTTTTATCCAGTGCTTGTAATATAATAAGAAAATATTCTTATTTCAATTTAACTAGTTTTACACCCACGCGTTGCGTGGCGAAATATGAGACGACATTATTTGGTTCAAATTGATGTCTTACATATCTAATGAATGTTTAAAACTTTGTATAACAAAAAGTTTCAATGTCCGTCAGTCAAACACACATGGTAGAACAAAACGTCTCTAAAAATCAATGTTGTGCTTGGAAAAATATAAATTTCGAAAACAAAGGCATAACAAAAATAAAATAAAGAAGTTGCACTTTAATAATTTTCACACACACACACCCATATGTAAATCATAAAATGATAATATTAATTGTAGTCCACATGCGAAAGAGTAAATGCAATCTGTAAATAGAAAACCAATATATTTATAGGATGCAAATTAGAAAAATGACTATAAAATATAAATGTTTGAACTTGAAAAAATATAAATCTCAAAAATAAGGGAATAACAAAAATAAAACAAAAAAACTACACATTAATAATTTTCACACACACACACATATGTAAATCATAGAATAATAATGGTAATCTAAATACGAAAAAGTAAATGCAGTCTGCATTAACGGTAAACCAATATATTTATAGGATGTAAATCAGAAAATGACTATAAAACAATTAATATTCACGTAACTATTCTTATTAGACAGAACATACTCCTATATGAATATTGATATATGTTATATGATTATTGATTACCTTGATTAATTCATTATATATATATATATATAGATCAATAAATCGTATATGATTGATATCATATAGATTATATTTCATATATCCGTCACTCTCCAAATATAGTATAGATTTCCAAAATATCATAATTCAATAAATAAATTAAGAAACATAAATCAATTAATGATGTATTCTTATACTTACTAAAAAAATATTTATATTCCCATAAAGATATGTACAATGCATATAGATATATATGGATCGGATTGAATTCTATACCGATATTTTATATTTTATTGGTGTTATAAAAAGGAGTGGGAAACTTGGATGCCTCCAACGCCCATTAGAAATGTATCATAATTTTTTAAGGTTGATTTTTTTTTTCTTTTTCTCGCAGAATGTCCTACAATATGGTTTAAGATCAAAATTAAGAAATACATAAGAAGCCAAAATAGTACTATTGCAATTAACAGTATAATTCATTACCAAAATTAAATAGATTAATGACGACTATGTAATATAAAGAATATAAAGTTTATATATAACTATAAGTATCATATTAAATGATGGCATGATTTTGACAATAATCAAATATATGTATACTATCTATATAAAATCAATGTATGCGGAATTGTAGATGATGATTTTCCAATCAATCAATTAATTAATAATTAACAAATCTTATGTAATAAATATTATATTTATATTTTGGGCAAGTGCAAATGAGCGGGAAATTTTTACTTCCTATTTAGAATGACTATCTTACTTTTATATATAACATAGATTCAAATAAAAAAGTAGGAAATGAAATGTCAAAATATTTTTTATTATATATTTTTGCACTACCAATAATTTTATAATTTTTAAGGTATGTATAATATAATTAATAATTTTACAAATTCAATTTAGATTTATTAAGAAAAATTAGTAATTAAGAAGACATAAATAAAATAAATTATACAGATACAAACACTAACACAATCGCAAATTACTATTGATTACAAAAAAAAATTGCATTAATTTGCAAAAATAATTATATTTTGTATATTTCTTTTGACGGCATAGTTAGAAGACAACATATTATTTTAATTTAAGTCAAATTAAATTATATATAGAAAATTAATAAATAATAAAGATGATTATTTTGTTATTTTAGGTTAATAGAATAATTTACTATCGATTTTACAACCAAATTGCTCTTCGTCCTGAGACCGTCATTCCCCTACCATTAATGACCAAAAAGATTATTAAAATGATCGAATTTTGATTGGAATCTCATCAACATAAAATAACATTCTTTTCAATTTTCAATTTTTTCATAATTTTTTACTTTTTTAGTTCTTGGGTTGAAACTATAAAACCAAAATTAAAATTAAATAATCCAAAAAAAATAAATATCCACATTTCTTGTTGAAAAAATGGATCCAAAATTTACTAACAATATATAAAAAAATAATTAATGAAGAAATCAAAAAATAAAATAGTCCTGTACAAGATTCTCAAAGATAAGTAATCAGGATACTACTTTGCAGCGACCTGGAACTTTTTAAACATATGTGTTGAGAATGATGTGTTCCAGATGATGTTATCACTTCGTCTGATAACACCAAAGTCAATGTTTTATCTGATGTGTTCCGTCATTCTCGTGACATCGAGTACAACTCTCTCAAAACTAACCTTATCATTTCCTGTTATTTAGGATTAATTTATTTTAAATTAATCTGATTATTTTGTGATTTACTTCACATTTTATTTTCCACGTATATAGAAATTTATTGGTTAAATAATTTTGAATTAAATCGTGGATAATATTTAATTTTGACTTGTTTAAAATCTGTTCCGAATTTATGGGGACATGATGTTTCCACTCCTTCTTGTACACTAACTGTTGCAGGTGAACATGGGTCACTGGAGTAACTGCCACCACTACACAATGTTGAAGAACGTGTAAATCGCAATGCAAAAGACGATTATCTCAAGTCCACTACAGCAATGGGAAGTGGAATGCGGTTGATTCAAGGCCATGACTCTTGTGATCATGGAGCAACTGCTAAGGCAAGATGGAAAAAGTATTTAAGGTCTTCTTAGACCTTAAAATCATTTGTGCAAGCAGGTTATCACCGGGGTTTGTGAGAAGCTTTGAATCTTGCATCTAGTGTCGTCTCGAAGATCTAAGATGAAATAACGATAATCCGTGTTATGCGTGTTTTAGTTATCTGCTTAAATTCTGTTCTATGATATGTGTGGGACAGATGCAAGAACATAAAAAAATAAAACAGTAAAAAAGCATGAGTTGGTAACCCAGTTCGGTTCAAACAACCTACTCTGAGGGGATTGCTCCCAAACTTGAAGTTTCGACTGTTACTCCTTCGAAAAGTGTATTAGGGTTCTTACAAATACAAGCCTCCCGCCTTATGTCGCCCGTTCTTCTCCACGATCTCTTTCGCTAGCCGAAAGCTGTAAGATCCCCTTACAATCATGACACTAGACTCCCTCTACCTACCCACGACTTCAACTTATAATCTCTCCCGAGATTGCGTACAAAACGGATATAAAAATCCCCTCACGTGTTTCACTTGAAAGCACTCAAAACTAGTCTATCACGTTGAACTGTTTAATGAACAACTACTAGTTACAATGACCACAAACAAACTGACTCTCAAACAATCTATCAAGAGAATCTAAACAAAATATGAGTGGTACCGATTGCTCCTCAATTCGGCCTTCATATAGTCGTCACTTCAACCTTGGCGTCGATCTTCTTCTACTGCCAACATGGTAAGTGAATTGATGGTTTGTGATCTTCCCAAACGTGTATAGATGCTTTCCATGTGTAGTAGGGTTAATTCAGCACGGTATCTACACCACAAGGCAGTCGAACGAATATATCTTGACCTTCCCAACTGGTTCGGCGCAAGATCTTTTCAACATAGAAACTGCCATAAATAGAGTGTCCCTGGTTCTGTCTGGGACATAATCTGGAACAGTTCACCAACTGTTCTTCTTTTCTTGCACAGCGGAAAACAAGGCTTCTTGGGACATACCCAGGCACACATTGTCGAACATATCTCGCCAATACAACAACACAAATACTTAGTGCATAATTGTGGCACTAACAATCTCCCCATTTAGCGTTTATGGTCGACAATTATCATCACAATATGCACAACACTTGAATAAACTTCGCAGATCAAAATATATCAAAGCAAATGATATATTTAACAAACTGTCAGGGACAGTTTCAAGCACACTCCCCCTTAACCTGTTCTGAGAGTGTCTTCATCACGATCAGAGCATTGTTTCGCAATGTAAAACTGCATTGTCAGTTGATCAAATAATAGTACAGACCAACAAAAATAAACATGGGGTAAACAACATCCCCAATAAAAGTTTGTTCAGAAAACATAAAAAAAATATAAAATTAGCACACGCTCACAGCAGCAGCAGCAAAGGCCATTCACCAACATCTGCCTTCATTCACCATCCTTCTTCTCCCCCTAAATTGTAGCAAAAAATGACAAACAACATCCGTCAGACCGGAGAGGCATCAGCAGCATCAGCATCAGCGACATCAACATCAGCAACAGCAGATTCACCAGTAGCTGGGACAACAGAAGCACTCAGCACATCAAGTGGCGAGGCAAGTCCAAGGGCTCTGGCACGGAGATCAAGCAGCAAAGACTTCAGCTCCTGCTTCCTGATTTTGAATGTCCGAATGGACTTGCTCAGGAACACTACTTCACGCTCCAGAGACTTTATATGCCTATCAAAGAAAGCAGATGTAACAGGAAAGGAAGCAGCAGATCTGTCTGGGACAGATGATGGCACAGGTCTTGAGCTTTCATCAGCATCGCGGGCAGGAACATCCGGAGCATGCTGGGATGAGAAGAGCTTGTGGCTGATTATCAGAGACTGCGCAACTGGCGCATACATATCATTGGTAGAGACCACATCATGCTGGGCCATAATGATGCTGAAGAAAAGACCGGGATATCCAACTGGTTGCTGGGCACGAGATGATTCCGCATGAGCAAACACATGCTCAAATATGATCAGACCGAGGTTGAACTCTCGACGAGTGCCCACTTTAAAAAGCAACAGAGCCATAGGCTTGCCCACAGTAGAATCATGGGTACTGAGCAACCAATTTTGAACGACAACTTTGTGAAGAATTGAGTACTTCACACTTAAATCTGAGGCTAACAAAGCGCGGCCAGGTGGCCAAACACATCGACTCCTCCCAGTCAACTCATACACAACATCATTCATATCAAAAACTGGCGCAGGAAGAACCACATTTTCACGGCCCAAAAATGCATTGATAACAGACGGGGAAAAGGCAATCCAATGACCCCTCACAAATACAGAAAAAGCATGTTCATATGAAGCATCACGCAGGCATTTAGACAGGTTTGCATAAAACTCATGGACTAAAACAGCAATATATGGAGGTGTAGAAAAAACAGATTTCTCTAAGCGAAGATCATGCAACAAAGTATCAACACCCATCCCCTCTACATCTGAATTAATCAAACAACGCTCGGAAACCAACGAGCGACCAACAACCAACTTGAATTGCTTTTGATGAAAAGCAGAGATAAACTTACTTGAATCAAAATCTTCAGAATCAGAGTCAGATCTGTTCGAGACATCCATGGGGACACTTTCGGGCTCATCCTCAGAGGGCGGTGGAGCACTTGCCATTTTCATCAATGGCCTTCGTCTCCCAGAGACCAAGCCAATCTTCTGTGCAGATACACTCCTAGTCACACGATGAGGAACAACATGTGTCTTTCTAGCAGGAGCTTTCTTCTTAGCACTCTTCTTTACAGAGGGCTTTTGAACTTTGGGGACAGCAGAGGACTTTCCTTTCTTCTGAGGTAACTTTGACAGCGCCTTAGCTTTCAGATTGGCCAAAATAATGTGATCATCATCTTCTGATTGAACTCCCTCATCCCTTAAAACCAACTTGCATTTTGTTCCACGGCGGCTATCCGGCTGCTTGGAACTAAGAGGGATAGATTCTATCTCAGAGGATTCAAGAAAGGAGACATTGACATTGTCATCGACCCTCTTCCGCTTCATCAGGAATTTTCTCAACATTTGGCGGAGAAACCTCACTCAGAGGAACTTCAATGGTGACAACTGGGGCGTCAGAACCAACGGAAGCACCGAAAAGAACAGACGGTGCTTGAACAACTTTCAAGGCATCAATTGCCTCGGCAAATTCAGCAGCAGAGGCAGAGAAATCACCTTCATCGGACCCCAAGGAGACTTCAGCATCTCCAACAGTCTCTATTGTAGCCGCAATTGAAGCATCCATGGTTTCCGCAGTCACCATGGGTGGAGAGGATGGCTCTTCAGAAACCCTAGAGGAGGGTTGAACAGTGAGATCTGTCTCAGACACAGATTTGGACGGTGAAGCAGCAGGAAGTGCCACAGATGTAGGCACAGAAGCAGGGGCTTTGGAGGTAGAGATAGATGGCTTCACAGGAGCACGGACAGAGGAGCTCAAAGTAGAGAACACAATTGGTTGAGATAACTCAGCCAGTTGGCACCGCAAATCCTCTGTGGAGATTCTTGGTTTCTTGGCTTGAGATGGTTTAGAGGAAGATGATTTGTCTGCCATTGAATTCGAACAACAAAATTCAAGCAAGCACCAGTTGGAGCAAGAGAACAACTTGGGATGAAAAGAAGTTTTCAGAGATTCTGTTTCCTTCTGAAAATAATAAAATAAGGTGTAGATCTTAATTAGGAAATACTAGATGGAAATTTTCTTAATTCACCCATCCCACAAACATCACCCCGCTGATCGATATGGGGAAGTGTAATCGATCGTGGCGTGAAAAATAAGGTACTACTAACCGTTAAAAAGGTAATCGTTCCTTCATAACAAAAACTGTCAGAGACAGATATTGGAACAACACTTACAGACCATATTGACCATGGTCATTTTATACTCTCTATACATACATCACTGACCAAGACTGTATAGAGAGTCTTCTCTCAGTGGAGAAGTTTTAGAGAACACAAAGACCCAATGAGGATCTTAGTGTTTCAAACCTTGCACTATCAAGTGCCTTAGTGAAGATGTCCGCAAGCTGGGCATCTATTCCAACATATTCAATCATAAGTGATCCGTCTTCAACAAGCTCCCGGATGAAGTGGTGACGAATGTCTATGTGCTTTGTACGTGAGTGCTGAACAGGATTCTTTGAAATATTTATTGCCCTCATATTGTCACCGTATATGGTAAGGACAGACTGTGGGATACCATAGTCATGCAACATCTGCTTCATCCACAAAAGTTGAGTACAACAACTCCCAGCAGCAATATATTCTGCCTCGGCAGTAGAAAGCGGGATAGAATTCTGCTTCTTGCTAAACCATGAGACCATGTTATTTCCAAGAAAGAAACATCCTCTAGAGGTACTCTTCCGATCTTCAGTACATCCGGCCCAACCTGCATCGCAAAACCCCACCAAACTAGGGTTCGTACCATATGAAAACCAAAGTCCCAACTCAGCAGTACCTTTTATGTACTTGATTATGTTCTTGACATATTTCAGATGACTTTCTTTGGGATCATATTGGTACCGAGAACAAACTCCAACACTGTAACAGATATCCGGCCAACTTGCAGTCAGGTAAAGCAAGCAACCGATCATGCTTCAGTATAAGGTTTGTTCAATGGACACTCCAGCTTCATCTTTTGTCAACTTCAAGTGGGTTCCCATAGGTGTCCTCTTTGGGCTGCAACTTTCTATGCCAAATTTAGTGATCAAATTCATTGCATACTTTGTTTGAGACACAAAGATGGCGTCATCCTTTTGCTTTACTTGAAGCCCCAGAAAATAGGTCATCTCACCAACCAAGCTCATCTCGAACTCAGATGTTATGTCTTTGACAAACTCCTTCACCAATCTGTTTGACACAGATCCAAAGACAGTATCATCGACATAAATCTGAACAATGATCACTTCAGATTTTTCTCTTTTAACAAAGAGTGTTCGATCAGATCCACCACGAACATAACCTTTCTCCAATAGAAACTTCGTGAGTCGCTCGTACCAAGCACGAGGGGCTTGTTTGAGTCCGTACATCGCCTTCTTCAGTTTATACAGATGATCAGAATGGTGAGGGTCTTCAAAGCCTTTAGGTTGACACACAAAAACATCTTTAGAGACGAGTAACTTGAGCGAAAGTCTCGTCGAAATCCACGCCTTCAACTTGGGAATAACCCAGGGCAACAAGTCTTGCCTTGTTTCTGGTTATGTTCCCTTCTTTATCTGTTTTATTCTTAAAGATCCACTTCATCCCGATCATATTTACACCTTTAGGACATGGAACTAAATCTCATACTTTATTTCTTTCAAACTACAAGAGCTCTTCTTGCATGACATGAATCCATCGATCATCTTGTAAAGCCTCTTTAACATTCTTAGGCTCAGTTGTAGAAGTGTAGCAGACATTTGCAATCATCTCTCGATAGTTCTTTCAAACTCCTCTCGTTCTAACTCCTTCATTCACATCACCAATGATGTCTGCTGCAGAATGATGTTTCTGCACACCTTTTGAAGGTTTGTAGCCATCCAGTTTTTCATTCCTCGCCTCAGTCTGGTCATTGTGCTCCGAACTGTCTGGAACAGAAGCTGGCACATGAATGGTGACATCCACACTTTCCTCATCTATCTGGACAACAGGTTCTTCCAGATCATCTACAACAATGTTAATAGATTCCACCACCGTCTTGGTCCTTTTTTTGAAAACTCTATAGGCACGGCTATTCCTTGAGTAACTAAGAAATATACATTCATCTCCTTTGGCATCAAACTTGCCAAGTTGCTCTCGGTCTCTCAGCATGTAGCAAGTACTTCCGAAGATATGAAAGTACTTTAAGTTTGGTTTCTTCCCTTTCCACAGCTCGTAGGGAGTAACTCTCATCTTGGGTCTGAAATACACCCGATTGATAACATGACATGCTGTGTTCACAGCTTCAGCCCATAGGTTGTCAGAGACAGATTTTGCCTTCATCATGACTCAGCTCATCTCTTGAAGCGTCCGATTTTTCCTCTCAACAACACCATTTTGTTGAGGTGTTTTTGGTGCAGAGAACTCCTGAGCAATTCCTCTTTCTTCACAAAAACATTTGAAGTAAGCATTTTCAAATTCACGACCATGATCACTTCAAATTCTCACCACAGCAGTTCCTTTTTCCACTTCAAGTTTGAGACACAGTTTTTTTAATGTCTCAAAGGTTTCTCCCTTATCTCTAAGGAACTCAACCCACGTGAATCGAGTGTAGTCATCCACGCACACAAAAATGAACTTCTTCCACCCAATACTTTCAGTTTGAACAGGCCCCATCAAATTCATATGCATCAGTGATAAACTCGTAGTTTACATGCATTTCGGGTGTGTTTTATACATATTTTTAAAGTTGAATGCATGTGGTTGTGATTAGTTTGTATTGAATTGTGTTATTTTGGTACAGTCACGGGTTTATTGAGCTTTGACAGGAAAACTACCTAAAATGGATTGATTTCGAGGTGTACAAAGTCACCGAGTGGAAAGAACATATGAGTCGAGGTTGGGAGGTGAAAACGGGACAAAAACGGATTGAAGTCACAGCACGTAAAACGGCACGATCCGTGCTGACTTGGCACGGCCCGTGCCGTAAGACATTCACAGCGCAAAACTCTCGGGACTCGGGGCACGGTCCGTGCTACTCCGGCACGGCCCATGCCGTTTGCCGACAAGATCCCTGACGTGATTTTGAAGTGGCACGGTCCGTGCCACTCTGGCACGGCCCGTGCCGTTTTTATCCGAAAATCTTAGAATTTTTCCTTTTTCAGAATTTGTTTCCCTCGACTATTTAAGGGTCTTTTGTGCACGAAAAAAGGGGCACTTTTTACCCTATTAGAGAGCAAAGAAAGTAGAGGAACGACAAAAGAGCATCAGAGATCAACCGAGATTGAAGATTCAACCAAGCATAAGTTGTTTCTTAATTTTAGTTTGCTTTAATCATGTTAGCTACACTTATTTGGTTATTTCCTTTAGTTTGTAATCCGAACATGAACGGCTAAACATCACGAGATTCTAGGGTTTGCTACAAGTATGGATTTATGACTTTTGATTCTTAATATTGTTCCGTTTCTTAATTTGCTTATGTCTCCTGGATTTAATTGTCTTGTGAATTTATTTGGCCAATAAATACGCATGTTTAGTTGATTGTTTATCGCTCGAGAGAGGTTAAATGAATTAATAGAATAGGAGTACATAACACATGAATGTCAAATCGAGAGATTGGAATTTATGTGAGAGTAATAATCTTGTGTTCGTTTTGGAGTTAAATGACGAATTGAAATCGAGAGATAAAATTTGGCATTTGACCTACATTTAAAACTTACTCGAGAGAGAAGGTTTAGACATTGCCGTGATTCTCTGCAGATTTAGAAATTGAAAATGGTTCAGTATGTTAATTGAAGTTGATAAATCCATATGCGTGCATTCCCTGAGATCCCTTTATCCTTATAGTTCATTGTCAATTTATTTGCAATTTTGTTCTCCTGATGTTCAATTTATTAGTATCGTTTATTTAGTTTTATTTAAAGCATACAATATTTGTTCTGGTTATCTATCTAGAGTGGAGTAATTTATAATTGGGTATTTAATTGGATTACACATCTAGTCCCTGAGGATACGATATCTGTTCTCACCGTGTTTTACTATAATTTGCCTCGTACACTTGCGGGTCGTTTTTAAGTGAAATAAAAGAGCGAACAATCAGCTCCAAGGCATTTGAAGTGGTAATCTTCTTGACAGATTTATGAGAAGTGTGAATCTGTTTTCCCACTTGACACTGTCCACAAACTTTGCCACGATCAATATTCAACTTCGGGACTCCAACCACAGCATCAGTCTTCATGAGATGTTGCATGTTTTTGTAACTAATATGGCCAAGTTTTTCATGCCACACGTTCGCTACACCAAGCTGAGTTCTGAAGTAATATCCTTTCATATTGAGAAGGTAATAATTGTCCCTCGATCTATCTCCATCCATTAGCAGCACACTTTCTTTGTTCTTCACAAGACACTTGTCTCTAGTAAAGTGGACCAAGAGACCTTGATCGCAAAGTTGACTTATGCTAATTAGATTAGCTTTTAGTCCTTCGACCAGTAGAACATCCTCCAAGTTGGGCATCCCTTCAACATTTAGATGACCACGGCCAAGCACTCTTCCTTTGACACCGTCTCCAAAAGTAACAGATTGATAAGAACAATCCTTTTGAATATTCGTTAGCATACTGGTATCTCCAGTCATGTGGCGTGAGCATCCACTGTCAAAGTACCAGCTGCTCTTTGCATGGATATTGAGGGCAGTGTGAACCACATAGTTCATGTGATTGTTCCAGGATTTGTTCCTCATATTTCTTCTTCTGGAATTAAGGTCATTCTGAGATAGGTCTTTCCTCCTCATTCTTCTGAGATAATTGATATAGTTTCTACAGTGTGGTCGAATATGACCAGGCTTTTCACAGTAGTGACACACAACTCGCATCTTTGAGGCTAGGACTTTGGCGACTGCCGAGTCTGTGGTTGCTTGTTCTCAGGTTCAGCTCCAGATGTTTGTCCTGGACAGAATTGGTTATACACCTTCTCACTGCTGTAACCAAGACCAGTATGATCCTGAGGACATTTTCCTTTAGCAAGGATTTCATCGAGCTGGGATGATCCAGAATTCATCATCTTGACGAGCTTCTTCAGATGTTGCAGTTCACCATTTTGAGAGAGCGTGTTGTTTTTGGATTGCTGAAGATCATTCTACAGTTTACTGAGGCACATGGATAGGTTATCTCTTTCTTTTATAAGATCATCATTTTCTTTCAGCAGCCCTTCATTGACTTTTACCACTATGATCCAGCTTTCATGAAGCTTTTTGTATACTTCTATGGCCGATTCTTCAGTGAACTCATCATCGTCACTGCATTTAGATACATTGTCATCTTGACTGTCAAGGATAGATTTAGACACAGGTTCTTTGGTAGACTATGTCATGAAAGCAATATGATTGCTCACACATTCTTCATCACTCCCACTATCATCTGGATCATCACTTTCACTTAGAGTGGAACAGAATGATTTATTCTTCTTCTTGAGAGTGTTAGCACACTCGGCTTGAAATTGCCCAAGGCCACCACATTCCATGCACTTCACATCTTTGCATTTTTCTTCACTAAGATCTTCATCTTTAGATCTCTGAGATTTAGAGAACTTATTTTTGTCAGGATTGTTTTGTAAAGATTTCTCAAAGCGTTTGACAAATTTCGAGAAATTCTTTGTCAGCAAAGCAATTGACTCAGCCAGATCATGTTTGTCTGGGACAGAATTTGGCACATCAGAACTTGAGCCTGCCTGAAAAGCTATGCTTTTCTTCTGTATTGCCTCGTCATCTGTCAGTCCCATCTCAAAGGTAAGTAGAGACCTTATCAACTCCTGTAGCTTCATCTTGCTCACGTCTTTGGCTTCTTCAATCGCTGTGACTTTGTAAGCAAATCTTCTAGGTAGAGATCGCAGCACTTTCCGCACAAGTTTCTCCTCAGAGATTGCATCACCAAGCGCAAAGTTTTCATTAGCAATGTCACAAATTTTGGCATTGAAATCAGCAAGCTTTTCCCCTTCGTCCATACGGAGGTTCTCAAATCTGGTGGTGAGAAGTTGCATGCGAGATGCACGAACACTACTTGTTCCTTTGAACGTGGTCTGCAGGTTATCCTACGTATCTTTGGCCTTGTCACAGGTGGAGATCAGATTGAAGACATTCATGTCAACAGCAGAGAAGATGGCATTCATGGCTTTAGCATTTAGCCCCATGATCTGATACTCAGCATCCCCCCATTCTTCTTCAGGCTTCATCACAGATTTGCCTTTATCATCCGTCTTTGTGGGAGGCTTCCACCCTTCAATCACTATCTTCTAAGCACGCTCATCAATTGAGCGAATGAAAGCCATCAATCTAGCTTTCCAATAGGCATAGTTGTTGCCATCAAGGAGCGGAGGTCGCACCGTCGAGGCTCCTTCTTTCATCGAATCCATCTCGGCAAAATAACACAAAATACATGGATTAATACCCCAAGATCAACCCTGAATACAGGCAACCCGCTCTAGTGCTAGTTGAAAAAATGATAATCCGTGCTATGCGTGTTTTAGTTATCTGCTTAAATTCTGTTCTATGATATGTGTGGGACAGATGCAAGAACATAAAAGAATAAAGCAGTAAAAATGCATGAGATGGTAACCCAGTTCGGTTCAAACAACCTACTCTGGGGGGATTGCTCCCAAACTTGAAGTTTCGACTGTTAATCCTTCAAAGAATGTATTAGGGTTCTTATACATACAAGTCTCCCACCTTATGTCGCTCGTTCTTCTCCACGAACTCTTTCGCTAGCCGAAAGGTGTAAGATCCCCATACAACCGTGACACTAGACTCCCTCTAGCTACCCACAACATCAACTTACAATCTCTCCCGAGATTGCATATAAAACGGATATAAAAATCCCCTCACGTGTTTCACTCGAAAACACTCAAAACTAGTCTATCACGTTGAACTGTTTAATGAACAACTACTAGTTACAATGACTATAAACAAACTGACTCTCAAACAATCTATCAAGAGAATCTAAACAAAATATGAGTGGTACCGATTGCTCCTCAATTCGGCCTTCATATAGTCATCACTTTAACCTTGGCATCGATCTTCTTCTGCCACCAACATGGTAAGTGAATTGATGGTTTGTGATCTTCCCAAACATGTGTAGATGCTTTCCATGTGTAGTAGGGTTAATTCAGCATGGTATCTACACCACAAGATAGTCAAACGAATATATCTTGACCCTCCCAACTTGTTCGGCGCAAGATCTTTTCAACATAGAAACTGCCATAAATAGAGTGTCCCTGGTTCTGTCTGGGACATAATCTGGAACAGTTCACCAACTGTTCTTCTTTTCTTGCACAGTGGAAAACAAGGCTTCTTGGGACATACCCAGGCACACATTGTCGAACATATCTCGCCAATACAACAACACAAATACTTAGTGCATAATTGTGGCACTAACACAAGACATCATCCCCGATATCTGTCTAGCGTTCTAATCAACTGAAGATTAGTTTCAGTTGTGCGTGTAGGTTAGATAGTCAAATTCAAGAGTCTAGGATTTAGATTGACATGTTGTTTTCTATCTATATGTTTAGATAGTGTTTGTTCGAGAGACTGTTCAAGTGAGTGAAGCTAGGATAGTTCTCTTGTATGTTGTATGCAATGTTGTCAAGGGAGTGAACCGAGACAACACTTGTATTATTTTTATATTTCACTTTATGTTAGTGAATTTTGCCCTGAGGTAATTACACACCGTAAAGAGAATGATTTAAAACATATTTTGTGCAAAGTTTTATTTATTCTTCTGCTGCATGTTTGATGCACGGTCGTTTCACGCTCAAAATTAATTTGTAATGCTCATGTGCCCACAGTGAGTGTAGCTAGCTCGTGAGTACGGGTCGATCCCACAGAGAGGTGATGTGATTCCACCTTCGAGTCACCAATCAAAAAGGGGGGTTTTGTGTTGTCATTGTACTGAAAGTAAATCTACAAAAGGAAATTAAAGACAATATCAAATAACAAAAGGTTCTAGCATTTGAACTAGAATTTAGTTTAAGTATAAAGCTACTCGATCATAGGCACACTGATTTTCATACATGATAAATTACCCAGTTATAGAGACCGGATCCTCACTGTATCTCCTCATTCATCCTTTCATTTTAGGTTTAAAAGAGATTCCTCATCAAGTAAACCCCTAACCTATCATCCACCCCCCGGTTCCCCTAAGAGATGTAAATGATAGGAAGCATTGTGCCTCTAGACGAACCCAGATCTGTTGTGTTTACTGATTCATCGTGTGCCCATAAAAACCTATCAATTCCCTTATTACTATATGAATCAACATACAGTCATGATTCGCCAATTCAATTAATAGTGATGTGCCCTCTATGTCTAACGAGTGATCAGCCTCATTGGGTATTTCAGACACACACTCATGTGGAACAGGTTCCAGAATCGATAGAAACCTATCATGCATTACTATACCCATTTCGGCCTCACGAGTCCAGATTTGTACTTAAACCATTTTCATTGTTCAAACACCAGAAATAAAGATCTAGCCAAATAGGCTAGACATAACTAGAATTGCAGAAATTAAAGACATAAAATAAATGAAAACTTACTGAATTAATTAATTAAAAATCTCAACTCCAACGATGAGAAACATAAACATATCCTAAGTTCCAAAGGCTTAAGGCCTATTGGATTATTCTTGCTGCCTAAGTAGCGTACGAAATAAAAGTGCAGAAAAATAAATATTGTAGCAGTGTTTCTGACTTTCAAAGCTCCATGTCCAGAAAATAAATAGATACATTTCCGAGTTCAAACTCCCCCACAGGCGGGGGTTTTCAACTGCATTCCGGGTCTGGCGGGCCCTCCGCACCTGACTGGATAAGCCTTATCCAGTTTGTTGATCAAATCCCTATTTTTCAGGGATTGAGCTTATCTCTTCATCTCCACACCTCCCAACAGTCCAACTTAGCACCAACTCTTCTCGGATTTGTATTTATCACTCACGCCTCCTTTGACTTAACCGATTCCTGAAAATTTCGCATGTGCCCATTTCAGGCCTTTGGTTAAGTCTGCACGAGCAGTATGGGCACAGCATCATCTAGTCAGCTTCATCCTTAGTGTTATGCCCATTCTGCTTCCCGAATATTGGATGAATGATGAAGAAGTTCCATGTGCCTCTAAGTGTTGTTTATGGCATTTAGATAGGCTTGAATAATTAGGCATAAAATGCCTCTTTCACCAGACTCGACCTCTGAAATGCCCTTGACCACAACCTGGTTCTTCTTTACTCAAAACATACTATTTATATCGAATAAAATGCCCATAAAAATACGAAATAAATGGACTTATCATACCCACACACTTTAGACATGATTGTCCTCAAGCATGGGATGCAACGCGTCCAGAGAAACAAACAAAAAGAAAGAAAAAAGAAACAGACTCACAAAAAATAAGCATGCAAACTGTTAATCAGTGTGGGCACATCAACTTCAATAATGCAAAAATTGCAAAGTTTCAGCACACCAAAAATAGGTAAAAATGAGCAAAGCATGGTCATCCTTACAAACTCTCTTCGCTCCGTGTTTAGGCTTAGTGTATGCACTCAATTCAATACATTTTGTACCTATTCATCCCATAGGCTTGCTAATGTTCTGCTTTCAAGTTAAAAAAAACCATAGATGCACAAGTATCAATAGGACTTTTTGTTAGTTTTGTATACTGGAAGACTTGTCTTTGTATACTTTTCTGATGATATGATGATATGAAATGAAAGTTATTGCAGTTAATGTTTGCATTTAGATTATATTCTATAATTGTTTCATACAATGTTCCATATACTTACATTGTAGATGATATGGTGTGGGGAGTCACACGGTAAGATCGTATCATTAGAACCTTGTAATGTATTAAAGAGCTCACGGCTTAGATGATCCTGAACACACCATCGGTACACCGTAGAATAATCTGATAAGTTCGTTTATCTTGACTAACTGATTATTCTAGTACACTCGTTAGTGTATTGAGGAGGATCACGATAGGATACTATTCTCTGTCTCTGACCCAGTTACTGAGAGAATAAAGATCCACAGAGTTTGGGTTCTGAACTCATGTGATATTGGCGAGCATATGTGTGCGTTGTTTATTACTTTGATTTATCAATGTGTGAGATCTTTTCGTAGATCGAATTCGATATCTTGGGTAATAACAATGTATACATGATGTCTCGAGCAGTATGCATGAGCACCATGTCCTGGTGTGCTAGGTTGATGATGTTCTCTTGAGGAAATACAAGTTTATGTTGAAACCCTGCAGGTGGAATTTATTCCGTACATGAGTAAAGCTTGTGTGGTACTACTCAAGGTTTTAGATGTTAATTAATTATAGCTGTCACAGGTTGACATAATTAATTAATGAACATTATATCTTAAACACAGGGAATGACTGGACTAAAGGAGAAAGCATATTCGTAAATATCTATTAAATTGGTAGGTCAGTTTTACTTCTTTAGTGGAATAAAAGTAAAACTTAATTTATTTAATTATATCCTAAGTTTATTGGATATTGGATATTAAATAAATTAGTGGACCAATTTAATATTCTTCTAGATCCCTGTTGTAGCCCAATAGACTGATAGTGGACTGGATATTGAACTTGAGATAGAGGCCCAAACCCAGTAAGGTTTGGAGAAGTGAATTTCGCCACTTCCCTATATAAATAGGGGAGGGGGGGCAAAATTTTATGTATCATAATTCAGCCCCTCTTTGTCTCTCAAAGTTATCCACAGATTTCACCACTCTATCTAGTAGATTTCAGCCCACTCTGAATCTAGATACAGTCCGGGAATACAACAGAAGATCTTGGAGGAGAATACTGTGGTGGCCGATTTTGAGGTGCTAGGTGGCGCCAATACTGTGTTCATTCAACAGCAAGATTAGATCTTTAATCTTGTCCTCAGACCGTCTGACAATTGTAAGTAATTCGGACCTATGTCTTCCGCTTTATTAGATTCGTTTTGCATGGTTTTGTGCTTGACGTGATAAACATGCATGTGACATAAAAATTATGATTTGCATGAACATGGATTAATGAACAACCAAATGATCCTGCGGTGGTTTAATTCGAAAAAATCCCAACAACTGGTATCAGAGCGGGTTTTGGCACTGTTTTAGGATTAATCCGGGCATAAATTCGAATTGCATAATTAAATTTGATGATAAATTTATGGTGTTTAAATTTTCAGATTTAATTAGCCATGTATTTCGATTTTATGGTATTCAAAACTTGGAAGAATTTTTGATGTAAAATTCGAAAATTCTAGTTTTGATGTATAGGAATTTTCGGTCAGTATGAGAAGTATATTTGGGATGATATTTAAAATTCTTAGAATTTTCATATTTAATTCTCATAGGGGTCGAAAATTTGGAGATCAAATTTTCGAATTTGATGTGTTATAAAATTCCCTAATTTTGTGTTAAAATTTTCGAACACTATAATTAAATTTGGATGGATTTTTGATCAACATTAAAATTTCCAGATTTAATTTGGATAGGGTTCGAAATTTTTGGTGATTAGAATTGGATTTGGTGATTTTTTATGTATATCAAAAGTTACAAAGTTCTAATCTAGATAAGTTTGAAAATAGAATTTTAAATTTGGTAATTTTTGAAGTGGATCAAAATTTCCAGATTTTTTATTCTTGTTATTTTCAAAACTTGTGGTTTTTATTTGGAATAGTTTTTTGATTGATGTCAAAATTTTCAAATATGTTATTTTAATGTAATTCTCGATTTTAATAATTTAATTTGGAGAAGATTTTGATAAAAATTAAATTTCCAGATTTAATTATTAGAGTGGATCGAAAATTATGGATGTTGGATTAAGATTTGATGTTATTTGATGCATATCTTAATTTACCTAATTTTAATCTAGATAGATTTGAAAATAGAATTTTAAATTTGGAAGAATTTGAAGTGGATCAAATTTTCAGATTTATTATTTGGATAATTTTCGAAATCTATAGAATTAAGATTGGATAATGTAATTTTTGGATATATACAAATAATTATCAAAATCCAATTGTGATAAGAATTTAATTTTGGATAGGTTTTGGAAGACTTTGAAGTGGATCAAAACTTCAAACCTTATCCTTAAAGATTTAGATTCTTATGGATAATATTTGGATTAGATTCTTGATTTATATCAAGATATCCAATTATTATTTAATTAGGGTGGAAATATTAAATAAATTTGGTGGATAATTATAAATAATTTCCAGATTTATTTTAAGTGATATTTTCGAAATATACAAGTTATAAATTGGTGGATAATTATTTTAATTTCTAATTTTTATCTTGTGGATAATATCGAATTAATTAATTTAATTAATTAAAAAATTCGATTATTACTTAATATTCATGTATAGATATCATATGTTATTTTATGTGGATCATATAATATATGATTGTTGGATTTGTAGACTGTGTTTGTTTGCAGGTTTACCAACTATCATGGCTCATTTATTTTATGTGATGTATGTTTATGTTGAATGAATGTTGGCCGTATGCCGGTTTGGCTACGTGATTTTAATCCATGAGAAAATTCATGGATTAGGTCTAGGTTTTATTTTACGTTGTTTTAATGTAATAGATATAAAGCTGTTAGACCGAGTTTTTGAGTTGTAATTTTTATTCTAGCAATATTAGATTTTTCCTTTTGGAATAGATAGTCTGTATTGAATAAAGATCGGAGATCAACTCAAAGAAGGAAAGTGGTTCAGCACCAAGAAGAAAGGTTCACCGGTTCACGTCCCGAAACCCTAAATGGAGCTAGGGTTTTCGACGAGGCGCGGTGAAGGGGGCGGCGGCCATAGCCCTGTTTCTGGAGCAGACTTTCCAGTTTTATCTCATCAATCAACATGACATATAAGCCATGATAGTTGGAATATTACTGTTGCTTATTATGTTGAAGCATGCAATGGATGTTTATCATTTTATGTGATGTTTGCATGTTCGATAATGGGATAAAATGAAACCTCAAACATAAATAACTAAGTGGGAGAGATTCATACCAAAGTATGTAGAAATCTCATACGGTCTCCATTAAATCTGGTTTAATTGAGAAGTGATGGGCATGCGCGTTGACATCGGTCTTCCTCCATATCGGATGTGTCATATCACAGATTTCTCTAGAAATTAAATCTCCTAAATGGATAGCTGTAGAACACTATTAGGACTAACTGACTCCTCCATCTGGAGCGGTTAAATTCAAGTAGTGATCTTGGTGCGAAGATAACGGTGTGCACACTTAGATGTAATTTATTGATAAACGTCCACACGATCGTGGCTTATCAGTTGCACGATTACATGACCGTGTTTATTATCCGGCTATTAATTTGCTTTTGTAAGGAAACTCAACTGGAGGCAAATTAAATGTTTAACCTATTTAAAAATGAATTTTATAAACGTCTACACTATCGTGGCTTATAAAAGACGTTTTTAAAGTGTCGGTGGAAAAGTATATAATTCTTATGAGGTTTTCGATTATATACTGTTTATCCTAAACATGTTTTGTGACTGTACTGTATGTTTTAATTTTAGTTATTTCATATCATCAATGACACTCTCCAATCTATCCTCAATCCTCAAAGAAAACAAACTTGTCGGTGAAAACTACAATGACTAGCTTCGTAACCTTAACTTAGTTCTTGTTGCTGAGGGACACAAGTTCGTACTTAATGAGGTTTGTCCTCCACAGCCAGATGAGGGTTCTGACGAAACCCAAAAGGTTGCATATGATAAGTGGGTTAGGTCTAATGAGATATCACGCTGTTACATCTTGGCATCTATGTCAAGTGTGTTGCAACATCAGCATGAGCCTATGAAAATCACTTATGATATCATGTACAACCTTAGGCAGCTATTCGGTCATCAGAACCGCTCGGCACGCCATTTGGCAATGAAAAAGCTAATGGATGCGAGAATGTCTGACTCCAAACATGTTAGGGATCACGTTCTCACGATGATGGGGTATTTATCTGAGATCGAGACCTTGGGTGGAGAGCTAGATGGCGATTCTCAAATCGACATTGTACTTCATAGCTTGTCCTCGAAGTTTGAGCAGTTCAAGCTGAATTTTAACATGATTAAAAGGGATGTCAGCCTGACTGAACTGCTCATAGATCTTCAGGCGGCTGAATTGCTCCAAAAGAGCGATCCTCATGCCCACATAGCTGAAAGAGGCGCGTCTTCTTCTGGTGGAAAAAGGAAGAAGAGAAACACACCTAAGAAGGCTGCAGATGAGGCGCCTAAGGCAAAGAAGCCAAAGGCAAAGATTCCCCCCGAGGAGTTCAAGTCGAAGACTAAGTGCTTCAGATGCGGCCAACCAGGTCACTGGAAGGCTGCGTGTCCTAACAAGAAGAAGAAGAGAGGTACATCTCACACTCTGGTTGTGGAAACATGTTTAGCAACTTGTTATACACAGTCATGGGTAGTAGATACTGGAGCTACTGATCATGTTTGCATGTCTTTACAGGGGATCCTGGTAAAAAGACAGCTAAGTGAGGACGAGATCACCGTCTACATGGGCAATGCTACAAGAGTAGCGGCTGTTGCAGTGGGAGAAGTTGTTTTACCTTTCAGTAGTAATAGAATTTTGGTTTTGAAAGATTGTCTTTATGTACCTGGTTTTAGGCGAAACTTGGTTTCAGTTTCTCAATTGATTATGGATGGATATTCTGTTTCTTTTGATAACAAAGTAGTTATCTTTAGTGGTAAATATTTTATCTGTTCTGGCACATTGGATTGACACTTATACTTTCTTAAACCAATTGAAAACACTACGCAAAGACAACTGTTAAATACATCGATCATAAACCCTAACAAGAGAAAAGAACCTTCAGAATTGAATCAAACCTATCTTTGGCATCTAAGGCTAGGTCATATTAACCTTAAGAGGATACAAAGGTTTGTAAACGATAGACCATTGTCTTCTTTGGTACTGGAATCATTCCCTTTGTGTGAATCTTGTTTGGAAGGTAAAATGACCAAGCGTCATTTTCAGTCAAAAGGAAATAGATCCGAAGGGCTATTAGATTTGATTCACTCTGATCTGTGCGGCCCTATGTCAGTTCAAGCTCGAGGAGGGTTCGAGTATTTCATCACTCTCATTGATGATTACTCTAGATACGGTTATATCTACCTGTTGCGTCGCAAGTCTGAATGCTTTGAGAAATTCAAAGAGTTTAAGGCGGAAGCGGAGAAACAAATAGGTAGAAGTATCAAGTCACTACGTTCCGATCGTGGTGGCGAGTACCTCTCAAGTGAATTTAGGGATTATATGGCAGAGAATGGGATTATATCCCAGCTGACTACGCCTGGAACGCCACAGCAGATGATGAGTTATTCTGAGTTGCCCTTTTTGTTCTGGGGATATACCCTGGAAACAGCAGCCTATATTCTTAACTTGGTTTCGTCGAAATCAGTTCCTGCTACACCCACAGAACTATGGACTGGACGAAAGTCCAGTTTGAACCATATTCGGATTTGGGGTAGCCCAACACACGTGTTGGACAAGGAAGCTGATAAGCTGGCTCCTCGTACTGATGTAAGGTTGTTCGTTGGATATCCTAGAGGAACGAAAGATGGTTTATTTTATAGTCCTAAGGATCAGAAGATCATTGTTAGCACCAATGCTCTATTCTTAGAGGAAGACTATGTCATAAACCACAAACCAAGGAGTCAAATCATCCTTGAGGAGTTAAGGGGAGGATCGAATCCTACACCAGTTGTACAAGAAGAGGAACCACCAAACACTGCACAACGTGTCACAGAAGTACAGGAACTGCCTTGTCGCAGGGGGAGGGTTGTACGCCAACCTGATAGATTCATTGGTCTGGGAGAGGCTTCAGATTTCCCAGAAGGTCTCAATGAAATTGATCCCAGGACCTATAACGAGGCAATTCGAGATAAAGATGCGGATTCTTGGACAACTGCAATGGAGTCTGAGATTGGATCTATGGATCGCAATCAAGTCTGGGAACTTGTAGGACCACTAGATGGGGTAAAACCCATTGGCTGTAAGTGGGTGTACAAGCACAAGAGAGGATCTGACAGGAAGGTTGAAACCTTTAAAGCAAGATTGGTGGCAAAAGGGTATACTCAGAAAGAAGGAATCGATTATGAGGAAACCTTTTCACCGGTAGCCATACTTAAGTCAATCCAGATTCTCTTGTCTATTGCCGCTCATTTGGATTATGAGATCTGGCAGATGGATGTCAAGACAGCTTTCCTAAATGGAAGTCTTGAAAAAAACATCCACATGAAACAACCAAAGGGATTCATTGCTAAGGGACAAGAGCACTTGGTGTGTAAGCTTAAGAGATCCATTTATGGACTTAAGCAGGCATCGAGATCTTGGAACATCTGATTTGACGAGGTTATCCAGTCATATGGATTCGTGTAAAGTCCAGATGAGAGCTGTGTGTACAAAAAATGTGACGGAAACGTGGTGGCATTTCTCGTACTTTATGTTGATGACATCTTACTTATTGGAAACAGTAAGAAGGCGTTATCAAACATTAAGGTGTGGTTTTCTAAGCAGTTCGATATGAAGGATCCAGGTGAAGCCGGACATGTCCTTGGCATCAAGATCATTCAAGATCTCCAGAAAAGGATGTTATGCCTGTCCCAGGTGACTTATATCGATACAGTGCTAGCTAGGTTTGGCATGCAAGATTCCAAGAAAGGTTTTATACCTTACATGCATGGAATTCATCTATCCAAGGAAATGTATCCCCAAACACAGTCTGAGATAGAGGAAATGAAGAAAGTACCATATGCTTCGGCTGTGGGAAGTTTAATGTATGCTATGCTATGCACTAGGCCTGATATATTCTATGTCGTTGGCATGGTAAGCAGATATCAGTCTAACCCTGGACAAGGTCACTGGACTGTGGTAAAAAACATTCTCAAGTACCTTAAAAGGACTCGAGATTACATGTTGGTTTTCCGCTCTGATAGTCTAGTGCCTTTGGGTTACACGGACTCAGATTTTCAATCCGACAAAGATCAGAGTAAGTCTACCTCGGGCTATGTGTTTACATTAGGAGGCGGATCCATCGCATGGAGGAGCATTAAGCAGAAATGCATTGCGGATTCTACCATGGAAGCTGAGTATATAGCTGCCTCTAAGGCTGCAAAAGAGGTTGTCTAGCTCCGCGGGTTCCTAGTGGGCTTGGGCGTGGTTTCTGATTTGTCTAAGACTATCACGATATACTGTGATAACTCTGGTGCAGTGGCAAATTCGAAGGAACCCAGAGCCCACAAGGCAAGTAAACACATAGAGAGAAAGTACCATCTTATACGAGAAATCGTTAAGAGAGGAGACGTGGCGGTGGTCAAGATTGCATTGGAGGACAACCTGGTTGATCCATTCACGAAGAGCCTACCGGCTAAGACCTTTGATGGTCACGTGGAGAAAATGGGAGTGAGATGCAGACCTGGTGGCGCAGTTTGAGTTGATAGTTTTGATTGGAGAGTTAGCCAGTTAGTTATTATGCTTGAAAGACATGCTTCAAGTATAAGTGGGAGATTGTTAGTTTTGTATACTGGAAGACTTGTCTTTGTATACTTTTCTGATGATATGATGATATGAAATGAAAGTTATTGCAGTCACTGTTTGCATCTAGATTATGTTCTATAATTATTTCATGCAATGTTTCATATACTTACATTGTAGATGATATAGTGTGGGGAGTCACACGGTAAGATCGTATCATTAGAACCTTGTAATGTATTAAAGAGCTCACAGCTTAGATGGTCCTGAACACACCATCGGTACACCGTAGAATAATCTGATAAGTTAGTTTATCTTGACTAATTGATTATTCTAGTACACTCATTAGTGTATTGAGGAGGATCACGATAGGATACTATTCTCTGTCTCTGACCCAGTTACTGAGAGAATAAAGATCCACAGAGTTCGGGTTCTGAACTCATGTGATATTGGCGAGCATATGTGTGCGTTGTTTATTACTTTGATTTATCAATGGGTGAGATCTTTTCGTAGATTGAATTCGATATCTTGGGTAATAACAATGTATACATGATGTCTCGAGCAGTATGCATGAGCACCGTGTCCTGGTGCGCCAGGTTGATGATGTTCTCTTGAGAAAACACAAGTTCATGTTGAAACCCTGTAGGTGGAATTTATTCCGTACATGAGTAAAGCTTGTGTGGTACTACTCAAGGTTTTAGATATTAATTAATTATAGCTGTCAGAGGCTGACATAATTAATTAATGAACATTATATCTTAAACATGGGGAATGACTGGACTAAAGGAGAAAGCATATTCATAAATATGTATTAAATTGGTAGGTCAGTTTTACTTCTTTAGTGGAATAAAAGTAAAACTTAATTTTTTTAATTATATCTTAAGTTTATTGGATATTGGATATTAAATAAATTAGTGGGCCAATTTAATATTCTTCTAGATCCCTGTTGTAGCCCAATAGACTGATAGTGGACTGGATATTGAACTTGAGATAGAGGCCCAAACCCAGTAGGGTTTGGAGAAGTGAATTTCGCCACTTCCCTATATAAATAGGGGAGGGGGGACGAAATTTTATGTATCATAATTCAGCCCTTCTTTGTTTCTCAAAGTTATCTACAGATTTCACAACTTTATCTAGTAGATTTCAGCCCACTCTGAATCTAGATACAGTCTGGGAATACAACAGAAGATCTTGGAGTAGAATACTGTGGTGGCCGATTTTGAGGTGCTAGGTGGCGCCAATACTGTGTTCATTCAACAGCAAGATTAGATCTTTAATCTTGTCCTCAGACCGTCTGACAATTGTAAGTAATTCGGATCTATGTCTTCCGTTTTATTAGATTCATTTTGCTTGGTTTTGTGCTTGACGTGATAAACATGCATGTGACATAAAAATTATGATTTGCATGAATATAGATTAATGAACAACCAAATAATCCTGCGGTGGTTTAATTAAAATCCCAACACTTTTTAGGCTGAAGTGGGCATTTCATAATAAGAAAATTTATTACCTGTACAATCTCTCTCTCTCTCTCTCTCTCTCTCTCTCTCTCTCTCTCTCTCTCTCTCTCTCTTTTTTAATCAACTACCCTCTTATGCCCTATTCAGACAATGAATATTTTTTTGATACGGGCATTCTGAACACTTGAGACCAGGGGAAATTATTCTTTCTCTCATTTTTTCTTCATCATTTTTTTCTCTCGTTTTATTTTATTTTATTCCCCCTATGTTCTGGCCTTCTTGTTTTTTTTTACTCTAACAACTCCTCCTTTTTTTTATTTTCAGGCTCTTGTGATGCCCTGGCCATGTATTACCATCCCAAATAAAAAATCTGCCAGTGCATTTCATAGGCTCAAAGGGCTGCAAGGCTGTGTTGTTGGTGGATTAATTTTTTTATAAGTGGCTTAGCAAAAGATGGCCTAAATCATGTACAAATGCATCAACAATTCCAAGCTCCTTAAGCGGAACAATAGCAAGTTCTAGAACTCCTAAGTACAGAATGTTCGCACATGAAGAAAAGAAAGATGTGAAATAGGCATACATCATTAGGCTCAAATCTTCACAGGGCATGCTAAACTCTTTAGTCATCCCTATCTTACTGTGGGCATGCTGATTTTGAAAAAGCAATTAATTCGAATATATCAAAGACAATGGTCACACGAACTCACAGAAAGCATACTAACCAGAGATATTGACCACCAACACACTTTGCGTGAGACAAAGTGTTTAAACAGACTCAACAAGAAAACATAACAACAAACTGAAATGCCCCCACCCACACACTTTGCACGAGGCAAAGTGGGTGAAACAAGGGCGACTTTAAAAAACAAAAATAAGAACAAAAAACCTAATCTAACGAAAAGAACAGAACCAGATTACTCGGTCACGAGTTCTAGTTAGGTGAACCCAACATGTCTGAAGTAGGCAATAAGGGCTTTCTCCATGCGTACGAGTATCAGACTGGAATAAGGTATTTTCAATTTCACTTAGCTTCTCTGTGATTACAGCAATCGCACTATCATCTTGGTGTACCCTTCCAATTGGCGGCTTCCTCGTCTCTTCAGCTCCCGTGCCCTATTATGGATAAGAGAATAATCCCTAAAATTTAGGAATCTTCTTTTATCATTTCCTTTCTCCCAATCTTCTTGATTTATCCTGTACAAATTTAAATCTCCAAGAAAATGTAAAAATAGCCCTAAACTAGTTTAATTAACTAGAAATTTTATTTAAATAAATTAAAAATGAAATAAATATAAATAAAACATAGGTTGCCTCCCAGTAGCGCCCTAGTTACTGTCGTGGGCACGACACTCCTCTGTTCAGATATTACTGGGCTCCGCGAGCCATACTACTAATAGAGATTATTTTACCTCTACTTAATTTTCACTATTTATAAAACTCGTGTCAATGCCTACAAGTGTACACGCATGTATTTGTAGCAAGGATGAAACGAGGTCGATCCACAGGGAAAAAGAATTGGAATAAGAGAATGCAAGTACCACGACGATAGACGAGCGAAATATCTAGACAATGATAAGGAGAGGGTTGTTTATCTTAACACAAAACCAATACATAAATAAATGATGAAACACCAAACAACAACAATAAACAAACTAAATAGTAATCGAGAAACAATACCAACAAGGGAGAGATCCAAAGATAAATAAAGGCAAGACTCTAGGACATGGATACACAATGCTCCTATTGATCAATCAACAATGGTTTAAACACATAATCATGCAAAATTCATAGGTAGGAAGACCACGAATATAGAAAGAGCATCTCTCAAATATCTCTTAAATTGCGAATGCGACAAGGATGACTATCTCTAACGCATTCCAAGGTCGCACCTACCAAAGGCTCTAAGGGGTCACATTTCCTTCCACATAATTGACATTCGACTAAGAAGACAACTATGAAGATTTAATCCAAGAATGCTTATGATCACGGGATTGACTAGATGCAAGTGATTCATACAAGTGATGCTAGTAAGAAGGCCACTCAAACAACATCATTCAAGTCCAAGCATGGATTAAAACCTTGACAAAGCATAATCATATATATAAAACCCAAATCAAGATCAATATTCACATTGTTTACCACATCCTAGAGCCCTAAGGCTGTAGCCAACCATGTTCACAACAAAATCAAGAATACAAAAGGAGGAACAAAAACCCATTCTAAATACAAGATTAAAAGAGGAGAAGAGATGAGAAAACCCAATGTAGAACACTCTTCTTCAATCTAATGGCTTGAAACTTCAAATGGATGGATGGATCTTCTTTCTTCTTCTTGATCTTCAAAAATCCCCAAATGTGGTGTTCTCCTTGTGTATTTTCAAGTCTAAGGGGTGTTGTTCTTTTTTTTTAAAAGCTGCTATACATATATAATATAATGGACCAATAATTGAATGCCAAAAGTCAAGTTTAAATTTCATCAGTGCGGAACTCGACCCCAGGTGGTCGCGTTTTCGGGTTGAGTTTGCAACAAAGAAAAATGGCTCCTTGAAGCTCTCTGCAAGCGGGCTCTCGGTCGCGTGTCGGGGTCGAGTTTCTACTGAAGGCCGAAACTCGACCCTAGTTGGTCACGTCCTTGACCCGCGTTTCCCTTTGCTTTTCAGGCACGACCCCTGATGGTCGCGTTTTATGCCTGAGTTTCGACTGAAGGAGTTCACGGCGCAGAAGCTCTCTGCAAGTGACCCCTTGACTCGCGTTTTTGGCTCGCGCTTTGAAGGCCCTTGAGGCGCGACTCGTGTTGGTCGCGCCTAGGGGTCTTGGTTCAGCCTCCGGCTTGATTTTCTTGTCCTTTGCTTATTTTTGTGCAACCCTTGTCGATCAATTCTTTAACTTGACTTATTTCGCATTGTTTGAACCCAAAATTCCCTATATTGGCCATATTAAATAAAAACTAAAGATTGAAACAATATTTACATTATTTAGACATATATAAATTAAATCCTATTGCATTTATCACAAAAAATGAAATAAAAAAGAGTGCAAATTGGGCACTCATCAACTCCCCAAACTTAAATATATATTTGTCCTCAAACAAAAACAAGAGCACAAAAACAAGACATTTAAGTAAATTGGAATCAAGATGGCATTTTGCTTCAAATTCCAAAAGACGAGCATGCATAGAAAATATTGGCAATCAAGCATAAACAAGTACATCAAAATCATCATGATACAATTACCGAAGTTCAAGCTCTCACAAGGATCAATGAACGCTCACTCTCAAGTGTATAGGTTAAATGTATATCTACTCAAGGTCAAGAGTGCACTAGAATCCTACCATATGCTTGCAAAGTGACTACAATCTCCACTACTTCACGTGTGTTCTCAAACAAGAATCATTAAGGGCTTTTTGGGTTTGTAATGAAGGCTTTTCGGAAAGGTAGGTATATATTTGGCTAAATGACTTCCCAAAATTACCAAACTCATTACCAAGCAAGCAGAACTAAACAAGTTCTCTTCTACCCTTCTTGTTTCACAACCCAAATCTCTTTGAGATTTTTCCAAATTTTTCCTCATTTCTTACTCTTTTGTTTGTGATCTTAATGTAAAACTATTTCTTCTTTTCTTCATTTTCAATTCTAATAAAGATAATTCACTTCTTTTTGTTCTTTTTCATCACAAGAGTATTTCAACATTTTACCTTTTTCCAATTATAAGATTTCTCAAAAGTTCCAATTGAAAGAATATACACAATCTTGTCATTTATTTCATTTCCAAACCCAACAATATCAAGGAAACATTTCAAGGCTCAAAAGGGCTTGGAAGGAATTCAATTTGTATAGGAAGGTAAAGTATTTGGATTATCATGAGGTTTAAACAACAAATGGCCTTAAGTCATTTTCAAGAAATCAAACACACAATTGTAACCTCAATTAAGTCACAAAGCAAGTTCTAGAGAAAGACTAGTGCACCATGAAGACCATCAATCACTCATCAAAGAAGAGATTACACTTGTGTAATCTTTGGATCAAAATCTTCCCAAGGTAAGCTTTTCCTTCAATAATTTTACTTTTGAGACACTAAAAGGACCTTGATTACATTATCATGCCATAAAATCATGCTTTTTATCAATATTTTTAAAAAAAATCAACATAAGCTCATGCTCATCAATTATTCCAATTTCATCAAAAACATGCTCCCGTAACTTCTATCATGTTACAAGAACATACACCTATTTAAGTCAAAATATCCCCGAACCACATATCATAAGACAATCGAACAAAAACATAGATAAAACATCACATGCTCATGAAACAAAACGGCATGCGATCGAATATCCATCAATTGCCTCCATCCAATCTATCCAACATATATAAAGCAACTTAAATAAAATCCTAACATAATCCAAAGCATAAAATAAAACTAAGCATGCTCAAACATCCGAACATGCTCCAATATCCAAAAAATAATTAAATTAACTAGACAATGTTTAAAATAAAGCAATAAATGAGCAGAAAAGACCCTTGCCACTTCGTAACTCCTATCATGTTACAAGAACATACACCTATTTAAGTTAAAATATCCCCGAACCACATATCATAAGACAATCGAACAAAAATATAAATAAAATATCACATGCTCATGAAACAAAACGGCATGCGATCAAATATCCATCAATTGCCTCCATCCAATCTATCCAACATACATAAAGCAACTTAAATAAAATCCTAACATAATCCAAAGCATAAAATAAAACTAAGCATGCTCAAACATCCGAACATGCTCCAATATCTAAAAATATAATTAAATTAACTAGACAATGTTTAAAATAAAGCAATAAATGAGCAGAAAAGACCCTTGTCACCATGACTCTCTCCCCCTCCCCCAAACTTATTTTGATCTAAGAGAGAAAATAAGTTTGGAGGTAAAAAGATGGTGGCATGGCTCACTAATGGCTCAGTGAGATGGATGCTGCTAGTGGTGTGGAGACTACTGTGGAAATTGCATAGATGATGAAGAAGGCATGAATTGGGAGGTCTGGAATTGCTAATACTGATGAGAAGAGGAGGTCGCCATGAATTGCCCTGTCGGCATCTGCTGGAAGTGTTGTAATGAGGATGAGGAGGCCATGAACTGTCGAGTCGGGAACTGCTGCATCGACTGGAATGGCTGCTGCTGAAACTGCTGCTGCGGTTGGTAGGAGTGGTAGGGAGTCATCTGTTGTTGATGCTGAGACGGAGTGTAGGGCTGCTGCTGTGACCCAGATCCGGTGTTCATTCCTCTAAAAAGCCCGGCTAGGTCTTGTATCTCCGATCTAAACGAGTCCATGTTATCAGATAGACCCCTGATCTCACCCCTAAGGCCAGTGTACCTCTCGTCTATATCCGTCTGGATGGCATGAAATCTCTCATCCATACTAGACTGAATCTGATCCATTCTGTTATGCATGTCGCTCCGGATATCATCAAATCTTGTGTACAAATCCTGCCTCAGATTTCCAAACTCATCATGCACATCACTCCTCCAGTTTTGCATGGACTCCTCCATTAACATCATGTAGCCATCCAGTGCATCAAAGCGGCTAGCTATTTGCTCTTCAGAGTAGTGCCGACCTCGTCTGAATGTGGCTGCGGATGATCCTTCTCCCCCATTGTCGCTACCTTCTTCTCCTTGGCCCTCAACAGAGGCACGAATTCCTCGTGGCCCCCCAGCTGTAATCATAGCCTGTAGATGGGCTACCGTATCCATCTTCCAATTTGTCCTCTCTTGATAGTTTGACACATGGGTAAGTGTCGTGTTGGGCAAAGGGAAGGTGTCTCCCGCTCTCATGTTCAGCAAGTATGCATTCAAGTCTGAGCTGAGCATCTTCACATTCCTCAAGTAGTTGAGGTTGAGCACCCTCGTTCCCCTGCTATCTAGATAGTCCCCAAGGTTGATGCCGAAGTGTTCTGCTATCGGGGTGATCAATCCCCCAATGCATATGTAGCCACTGTCTAGATGGGATTGCCGAAAAATCTGCTCAATGAGGAATTCACCAAAATTTAAATGTACTCCATTTAACATCGCCCATAGTGCAAACAACTCTTTCATCCTCAATCCACTATTCTCTCTTCTAGCAAAAACTGAGTTTGCTAGAATGCGGTGCAGATAGCGGAAGACCGGGTTAGGAATTGCGGATGCCTTGGCTGTGCTGGAGTCGTAGTTTTCAGTCTCCATCTCTGTGAAGCAAAGGAGGCGATAGGTCTCATCTTGATTATACTCTCGAGGCTTGTGGTAGCGGCCTTCCGGAGTGGCGTGGAAAATCTCATTAACTTGCTCAACTGTGAGATTATGATCTTGATTCCCTAGCCAGAAAGAACATCGAACAGGCCCCTTCTTGGTTGTCCGTTTCATGTCAAACGTGCTCAACACTTCCTTAACTAGAAGAGGATATGTCAAGCAATCTCTCCACAAAGCTTGGAGCCAACCGATTTGGTCGAAGAGCCTCCACACTTCTTCCTTTATCCCGAGAGCTTCACATGTCCTTTCACTCATAAACCTTGTTGTGGCAATGTTGACTTCAAAAAGTCTGTTCCAATTCTCTATATGTGTGTCATCATGGAGGTTAATCCCAAATCTCATGGGATGATTCACTGGCAAGTCATCTTCTTGTCCCTCATCTTCTGCATCAATTTTTGGGTCGGATTCAACATGTGCCCTCTTTGAAGACCTTCCTTTTCTTCCCATTGTTGAGTGTGAAATTGGTACCTACACAAGAGTTAGATAAAGTTTAGGCATATGAGCTCAATTTAATCATCATTTCACCAAAGATAATGAGGGATAAAAAGATATGACAAAATCCAAAAACATCCCCACATTTAAACTTTGTTGAACATAAAATTAGTTCCCATAAGAAACGACTCATGCTATGTAATCAATCATATCCGAAATCAACCATATCACCAACAACAAAAACAAAAGTTGAGTACAACTTTATCTTGATTAAAGGGGCCTAACACCAAGTATGGCAATATCAAAAACAATTCAAAATAGAAGTGTACTCCCAAAACCAAAGCATTGCTAACATTTAGACAAGGTAAGGGTCCTAAACAAATGTGACAAAATCAAAACTCAAAGGACTCCATCAATTAGCTCAATGCTAACAACAATGCTTATTCTAAGTGATTTAGGGGCTTCCAAACACATATGACAATGTCAAAAATAAAGAGCCCCCCTCAAAACCTATGTATATTAACAACATTCATTCTCATAAATTTTGCTATAGAACAAATAAAGAGATGAAAATGCATCTTTAACTTCAACAACAAAGGCATATGGTACTTTAATTTAACATATTATACTTCATTTGCAACAATTTGAAGTTCATCAAGTATACATTCACCATTGCAAATTTAGCATTTGAGTCAAACATAGCCTAAATTTCAAGTACCATGAGCATTTTCTTCCTTAGGACATGAATTAAACAAGAACCAAGCAAAAATTATGGAAAATCCAATTTATCAAGTTCTTTTCCGAATTCATGTACATTTCAAGCTAAATCTCAACCAAATTCCACCAAATTTCTTCAACCCATACTATACCCATGCTATATATTGCATTGTTCATCAAATGTAAGCACAATGTGGGGAAATTCATGGAAATTTTTGGCTATTTGGGTCCTAGGGCACAATAGCATGAAAAATCCCCAATTTCTTTCATATGAACAATTAATCCTCAACAAACCCATGTTTATTACAATGTAGGTAGATTAATGGAAGAATTTGAGAGAATTTACCTTGCTTCTTGATGAATGTAGAGAAGGTTTGAGAATTTCGTGTATGTGAGTGCGAGAAATGAATTCAAAGTATGAGGAAAAAGGATTAAAACCCGTCTGCAATGGGGCTAAACGTGACCCCTGTCGCGCTTAATCGTCGCGTTTTCCGCTTCTGCTGAAATGCGACCCAGGGAGGTCGCGTGATGATGCTGCGTTTCGGCTGAATAAAGTCGTGCCTCTGAATGTGTCTGCAAGCGACCCCTTTGCTCGTATTTTTGTCTCGCGCTTTGAAATGCGGTTGAAATGCTACCAAGTGAAGTCGCGCTTTCAGGCCGCATTTTTCACTTTGTTTCTTTTTCGAGCTCTTTTTGGGCTCCTATGCATTCTCATTCTTTTACTCCATTTCCTACAACGATCTCATTCCCAGAAAACACCAAACATTGATAACCATTCCTCAACATAACCAAAACATAAACGGGACAACACAAAAAAAACAACTAAAATAATTTAACTAGTTAATTAAATCATAGAAAAACAAAACAAAAGGAAATTAAATCAACAAAAATGTAAAAACCATTGGGTTGCCTCCCAATTAGCACTTAATTTAGCATCGTGAGCTCGACGGGATACGGTCTTCAAATGTTTTTCAAATGGAGGACAAACATTCCGGCTTGCTCCTCTGCATTGTAGAATTTCTTCACACGTTGCCCATTGACAACAAATCTACTTCCGTCTTTAGCTTGCAACTCCATCGCTCCACTCTCAAAGATCCTTGAGATAAGGTAAGGACCTCCCCACTTTGTTTTGAGTTTCCTGAGAAACAACTTCAACCTTGAGTTGAATAGCAACACGGCATCTCCGGGTGTAAGTTCTTTCTTTCTCAAGAACTTGTCATGGTAGAGTTTGGTCCTCATCTTGTATATGGAAGAATTTTCGAAGGCCTCAAGCCTAAATTCATCAATCTCGTTCAAGCGAAAGATTCTCTCCTTTCCCGACATCTCAAAGTCGAGGTTGAGCTTTTTGGTGGCCCAATATGCCTTGTGAGTGAGCTCAATTGAAAGGTGGCAAAACTTCCCAAACACCATTTGATAGGGAGACATGCCCAATGGAGTCTTGTAGGCCGTTCGATAGGCCCAAAGTGCTTCATCGAGGTGGCTCGACCAATCTTTTCCATTTATTTTCACCACCTTTTGGAGGACTTGTTTCACCTCTCTATTTACAAGCTCGGCTTGCCCATTGGCTTGTGGGTGGTAGGGAGTTGTCACCTTGTGCTTCACTCCATGTCATGCTAAGAGACTTGTCATCCACTTATTGCAAAAGTGGGTGCCTCCATCACTAATCAAGGCTCTTGGAGCCCCATATCTTGTCAAAATGTTCCTTTGAAGGAACTTGAGCACAACCTTTGAATCATCTATCTTGGTGGGAATTGCTTCGATCCACCGGGAGAGATAGTCCACCGCTAGCAGTATGTAGAGATTTCCCTCGGAAGCCACAAACGGTCCTATGAAGTCAATTCTCCATACGTCGAACAATTCCACTTCAACAATGGCGCTCATAAGCATCTCATCCCTTTTAGAAATAGAGCCCATCTTTTGGCATCTCTCACATGTCTTCACAAATTCTCCACAATCTTTGAATATAGAGGGCCAATAGAACCCGCTTTGTAAAATCTTTCTAGCGGTTCTATTGGATGCAAAATGGCCTCCACAAGGTGAATCATGGCATGCCCTTAGAATATCGTTCCACTCTTCATCCGGTACACATCTTCTAAGCATGGAATCGGCATATCTTCTAAAAAGATAAGGCTTCTCCCATGTGTAGAACTTAAGATCATGGAAGAATTTCTTCCTTTGGTAGGTCTCCATCTCCACAGGCACGACTTTGGCAACAAGGTAGTTGACAATATCCATGAACCACGGGACTTTTGTTGAAGCCGACATAATTCTTTCGTCGGGGAAACTCTCATTGATTGGCCATGTGTTCTCTTCCTCTCCTTTCACATGCTCCAACCGGGATAAGTGATCCGCCACCACGTTCTCGCATCCTTTTCTATCTCGGATCTCCACATCAAATTCTTAGAGAAGGAGAATTCATCTTATGAGCCTCGGCTTTGCATCCTTCTTGGCAAAGAGATGCCTCAAGGCGGCGTGGTCGGTGTGCACAATAGTTCGGGCCCCAATGAGATAGGGCCTAAACTTGTCGAATGTGTATACCACCGCCAAGAGCTCCCTCTCCATGGTGGTATAGTTCACTTATGCCGGATCCAACATTCTACTTCCGTAGTAGATCACCTAGAAGAGCTTGTCTCTCTTTTGTCCAAGAGCGGCTCCCACCGCAATCTCGCTTGCGTCACACATCACCTCAAATGGCTCACTCCAATCGGTGTGATAAGAACGGGTGCTGTGATGAGGGCCTTCTTCAACGTCTCAAAAGCCTGCACACAATTAGAATCAAAATCAAACTCAACGGCTTTTTCAAGTAGACGACAAAGAGGTTTAGAAACTTTGAAAAAATATTTTATAAAACGCTTATAAAACCCGGCGTGTCCCAAAAAGCTTCTAACTCCCTTTTCATTTGTTGGAGGAGGTAACTTCTCAATGGCCACAATCTTTGCTTGGTTTACCTCAAGTCCTTCGCCCGACACTTTGTGTCCTAGAACAATGTCATCTCTTACCATGAAGTGGCATTTTTCCCAATTGAGCACGAGATTGGTGTCTTCACACCTCTGCAAGACTTGTGTTAGATTATCAAGGCATATATCAAAAGAATCACCAAATACGAAAAAATCATCCATAAACACCTCCATTATATTCTCGATCAATCCATGAAAAATGGACATCATACACCTTTGAAAGGTGGCGGGTGCATTACACAACCCAAACGACATCCACCTATACGCAAATATGCCATACGGACAAGTAAAGGCGGTCTTCTCTTGGTCCTCAGGAGCAATCATGGTTTGATTATATCCCGAGTAACCATCAAGAAAGCAATAGAATTCATGTCCCGCCAACCTATCAAGCATTTGATCTATGAAGGGTAAAGGAAAATGATCTTTCCTAGTGTATGCATTCAAAGCCCTGTAATCTATATACATTCTCCAACCGGTCACCACTTGATGCGATTCTCACCGGCAAGACGACGACGATAGCGTTGTTTTCCCAGGAGTATCAGGTTACACGAACAATTGGGGGATGAAAATCCAAACCCTAGCCTCACAATGAAATTGAACCACGAATTTGATTGAATCTGCGACCCTCGATCAATTGGAAACACGAACTCGGATTGTATGGATGACGCCACAAACGGGGATGTGAATCCGTTTGATAAGTCGTTTGAATCTCACGTTGTGTTGTGAAACTCGGATAATTCTCTCAGAGAGAAAACGTGAAAACTCACGTTTAAAATTTAATATCAAAGTTGTGTCTTAAAATAATGAGAGACAAGGTCTTATATAGTTGGCCCAAAACATCAAGCCCTAAAATAAAATCCTACACAAACTAGGAAACAAAATAAGCCAAAATTCAGAACCGCCCGTACAGGCGCGACACGGGCTCGGTCGCGCCGCCTTCGGTCGGGTCGCGCCTCGGTGGGCGTGAGTGAGGTCGCGCCGTGCCTGTACTCGGGTCGCGCCTGGGTCGCACCTCCTCTGTGCTCGGGCCACGTCCTTCCGTCGTCCCGCACTTGTATGTGATCTTCGTCTTCCAACGATGCTCGGCTTCAACTCCTTCGACGGGTCTCTTTAACGCCTCTTGGGTCCAGACTCCTCGTATAAATCTACTGAGACTCTCCTTGAATCTCTTAGATCTTGATCGTGTAACTGGCCCTTCCGGTACTTTGATTGGATCGGACCTCTCCTTGGCTTGGGTCGTATCATTCCCCTCCTCTTGAAAAGGATTTGTCCTCAAATCCAACTCGTCACCTATATCAAAAGGACTTAAATCAGCAACATTAAATGATGAACTTACTTTATACTCACCTGGTAAGTCCAACTTGTATGCATTATCACTGATGCGTTCTACAACTTGGAATGGTCTGTCCCCTCTAGGAAGTAACTTAGAACGCCTTTGAGCCGGAAATCTCTCTTTTCTCATGTGTAACCAAACCCATTCGCCGGGTTCGAACACTACTCTCTTTCGCTCCTTGTTGGCTTTCTCGGCATACTGCTCAGTCCGTCTCTCAATGTTTGCTCTAGCTCTTTCATGAATCTGTCTCACAAAATCAGCTTTCTTTTTCCCATCAAGATTAGTATATTCATGCACAGGCAAAGGAATTAAATCCAATGGAGTTAAAGGATTAAACCCATATGCAACTTGGCACACCCATCATTTAGGTGTGCAAAATATACTTGCGGGCAAATAGTCCACAAATGCTTAATCTGCCCTCAACGGCTAGTATAGCTAGTGAAGACGGATGTCGATCCCACGAGGAGTGTTTTAACCTTCTGTCTTTTCTTAGTTTCAGTTTGGGTCTTCAGTGTCACTCTAAAAACCTTGCTAATAAACTTAAACTAACGAAATGCTGAAAAGAAAATCACAAGAGAATATATCAGTAGTAAAAGTGCTCAAGTCAAAGCATCAAGTCATTTGGTAGGTATGCGCAATCCCGGGTAAAACATATGTAATTACCACTACTACCCATTGTGCCCACACTAGCAGAAAGGTCAAAAACCGAATCCCTATGGCCAAATATGGGTAATTGTCACTTTGAGGGTTAACCGGTTATAGGAAATGGATACGATCGGCCACTCCCCAATCACTTCTTACAGTATATCGTCTAGATGATACGATCGGCACCTAGGGACCTAACTTATACAGGAACCTAAGGAGAGAATCACACAAATGTTTTGCAAGTATAGCAGCTTTGAGGGCAAAAGCGACCCGATTCTAGTAGGTTTGACACGGTCTTGTGCCTGCATATACTACTCAATCTCAACTACCAAGGCTGTCACCCCCGGACTTGTTACTATGCGGGTATCGAGGCATGGGTCACCTATACACTCCCACGTAACTAACACTAGTACCAGTTAATCAGAAATGCGCGCTTTCATCTCCAACCACCCTTTACCTATGTCTAAGTGAAAAACAAGTTAAGATTGTGAACCCTTAAGGCTTTAAAGTCCGATTACCTCATGCACATATTCTACCCGTAGACTATTACTTTGACTTGAACAGTGGATACTTAGCCACTAAACACAGAAACGAAAGTAAAAGAAATGATAAAAGACATCTTACTTGGAAAGAAAATAACTCGATTTAACTTCTGGGCCCAACCCCAGTTTTGCCAACAAAACAACTGAACTACCTCTCCGCGGGCAAATCGTCAGCTTCAGGCAGACAGATTATCCAGCAACTAAACTAAATATGAAAACAGTAAATTGTATCTTGAGATGCGAGAGAAAAAGAAGGTGTCTGATATGAAAACAGATAAAAGTATTTATAGCAAATGAATTAAGGCTTCACGCAGCCCATATCTCACCCACGCAAGGGTTCTTGCACTCCTCCACTTCCTCATTTCATGCTCAACGTTCTTCCTTGAATTTAGGAGGGATAGCAACAAACCCTAGCATCTCCAACAGCTTTCTGATGTCCCCACTTCCTTCCCAACGTGTTTAGACTTCCCCAAGACTCGGAACTGACCGCCACATCACCACCACGTGCATATAGGAACTGTCCCGCGATTCTGTTGCATAATTCTCGCAACAACTTTGACTGGGTCCTCGGCAGGCAAATCAGTCATTTGTGCCCTCAGCATAAATAGCACCTGTCTGTGCCTATTGTGGTGGTTTTGTGCCCTCAGCCTCCTGCAATCAGTTTTACCCCCAAAACTAGACTAGACTCTATACTAAACACTTAAAAAGGGTGTAAAAAGATAAAGGAAAAAGCACGAATTTGAGTCTTCATCACACCCACACACTTGGACCATACTTGTCCTCAAGTATGAATGCAACTTTAACTCAAAACAAAAAACAGAAGACTCAAATGACTCAAAACAAGACAACACAGCATATGAACCATAAGTTGATAAAGGGCATAACAGTTGAACATAATGATGCAGGCAAATCGAATCAATCAAACTCAGGTTACTATTGTGGTGTACACTCAGCTCGCCTTTTTCTCGAGTGTTTAGGTTAAGTGTTTACTCTCAACAATTCCACCAAATCATCATCAACAAACTTGCAAACACCCTGTATAAACAATTTACGATATTCACATGCATGCATATCAAAAGGTCTTGTGCGGGTTGTAATGGGGCATGCGGATCAAGGTTGGAAATATTTAGGAACTGGCTGCTTTCATATCATTTGGGCAAAATCAGCACTGGCAGCCTTGTGCCCACACAACAACCTGGGAAACCATTTTTATTCATACACTTATTATTATTATTTTTTTCTCTTTTTTTCTCTCTTTTTTTTTTCTTTGTGCCCATTTCTGGCATCCTGTCATTATTTGGCTTGGCTTAAACATGCTACCAATACGAGCACAAAAGATTTCATTCCCAGTCATAAGATACTCTTTAAAGAGAGATTTTTCGGAATGCAGGTCATGAACAAATAAACAGGCTCAAATAATGGCAGCAATGGGAAGCATTTATCAGTGAATAATATGGCCAAATAACGACGAAAGAAAATGCCTTAATCATCTAAGCATGCATGAAATCAAGTTTGACAGGGCATAAGCAAGTAAGCATCAAATGAGGTGGTAGAATTTAAACACACAGAAAGAAGTCGCAAATGTGAATTTGGGCTCAAAGCTCACTGGGTAGTAGTTATATATTGTTTTCACATGTGATTGATTAATTCCATCTGCCTAACAATAAATTTATGTCCATATATGCCCAATGTCAATCCATGACTCATATGCTGTAGACTCAACATGCACACACAAAATAAAAACATAACATACAAACACAATGACCTAGGCATATCCCTCCCACACACTTGCTGTGCAAAGTACCCTTGCGGGCACAAACAGTAATGTGGGTTAGATATGCCCAAAACAGACTCTATATACACAGACGCAAATATACAAAAACAAAAATAGACACTAAACACACAAACAAAAAATAAAAGAAAATCCTAAACTACTGGGGATAAAACATGATTTAAGGAGAGGAGAGGTAGTCTAACCCGAGATGAACACAAATGTTCTGCAGGGCTTTCTCAACTCTTTCAAGCCTCTTTGAATCTGCACTGCTCTGTGCCCTGCTCGGTCCTTCTTGTGCCCTGGGTGATCCTTCTTGTGCCTTGGGGGCCTTTCTCTTGTCAAAGTATGTTGGTTCGTCAAAAGGAAGGAAGTATGGGGTGTTCTCTTCAGTGAACCCAACCAGCTGCATCCGCTCCAGCCTCTGGGCATCGAGATACTCTGTCCCTTCATCAAGCTCTGGGTACCCTTCAAAGACATCGTCGAGGTCGCCACCTTTCAAGCCTTCAAACACTCTTGCCACGAACATGCCCAACGCTACAATAGTTGCTCTGGTGTTGCTGGTCTGCGCCTGCAATTGGATCGCCAGAATGTAGCCAAGGTTGACCTTCCGCTTGTGCACCATGTTCCATAAGAGGAACACCTCCTGCTGCGTGACTTGGCCTGTGCCATCCTTGCGCCCATAAAGGTTGAATGCCATCCATCTATGGCAAATCTGGAGGGCGTGGTCAGAGATGTGCTTGTCCTTGCTTGAGCCCGAAAGATAGAAGCCTTTGCCTCCAATTTCCTCCCACCTTTGCTGAATATTTCGACTCCAGTCGTCGCCAACGCTGGTTGCTGCTTCCTTGTACCACTTCGAATGAACATCTTTAGGGTGGATGAAATCCAACAGCAGATTCAATCCTGAGATTGACATTCTATAGCTCTCTCCAGCTATATAGAAGTTCACAACTCCGGGCGTCTCCAGACCAAATCCCTGCACTGGCTTAAATTCATATGAGGAAAGAAATTCAATGGTTAAAGAGGGGCGTACCGTGTTCCTCCAGCCGAGTACTTGCTCCCAACCGATGTTGGCAAAGTATTCATACACTTGGTCCATGACTCCAAGTGTATTCAGCGTGCTGTCATGAAGAACATACAGGGGCAGATGCTTCTTCTTGTTCAATCTCTCGACAATTCCTTATCTTGAGCTGCTTGGATCCTCCTTCTCTTCCTTCGCCGAGCGGCGGGGAAGGGTTCTGAGTGGCACCCTGCCTTTTGTGCCCTTTTTCACCTTTGCGGGCACATAGGATTGAACTGGAGCTGAGATGATTTGAATTTCCGGTTCCACTTCCTCACTGTGCACCGACTTCTCTTCCTCTTCTTTGTTGGACTGCTCCACATCTAGCCTCCTCTTGGTGGGTAGCTTCTCTTGTTTCTTTGACTCATTGCTGACTGGCTTCTTTGACTCTTTGCTAGTTGACTTGGTTCCCTTCGGCTTGCTTTTAGACTTTTCGGGCACATCGGAACCCTTGCTTTGACTTGGTTCCCTCTGTGCCTCCTTCGGGACCTCTTGTGGTTTTCCCTTCTTCGACTTTTTCTTCTCTGCGGGTGGATCTGGTTGTGCCTGTTTCAACTGCTCAGACTGGCTGTGGGCATTCTCAGATGTAGATCCCTCTGAAGCCACTTTGTCTTCTTCCAACGATTCTTCTTTTTCTTTTTCCTGTTCTGGTTCTTTCTCCTTCTCCTCTTGACGTTCTTGCTCTAATTTCTCCTCCTCCTCGTCTTCTTCCTCCAAGCTCTCACCTTCAGATTCATCAACGCTTTCTTCTTCGTCACCGCTACCCATTTGCTTTTCTTCCTCCACCTCTTCTTCTTTCTCTGGTCTACCATCGCCTTCCCCATCCTTCTCTGGCTCTTTTTCAGGCTCGGACTCGTTTAATTCTTCACTGGGTTGGGGTGTCGGCGGCTTCTCTGGCGTTGGTGGTTTTTCAGGTGTTGGCGTTGGGTCAGGGCTTTGTCCTGCTTGTGGCGGGCTCTGAGGTTTGCCCTCATCAGTTTCAACTTTCTTCTTCTTCGACGCACCGCCCTTAACCTTCGGCGGTGCTCGTTTCTTTTTCTCTGCTTGCGGCGGCGGGAGTGGTGGGTGTTGTGGTAGAATGGTCTGGATTGGTGAAGGGTTTAGGACGGGTTCGGAGCTTTGTTTCTGGGTTGACTGGGTGGTCTGCGTCGTCTCTTGCGATGATTTTCCGGCGTTGCGGGCACTGCGGCGTGTGCCTCGCTTGGCAGTTTCTCCAGTTTTCTTTGCCTGCACCATTTTTTTTTTCTTTGAGGAATTTGAGAAGTAGGGTTTGCCTTGCTCGATTTGTGAGAAATCGAAGGTGGAGGGGGGTGGTATTTGAATGCTTCTGTGGACGTGGGTGTTGTGAGGGTAGTGGATTTGTGCAGAGAGATCGTGGCCGAGAATTTAGGAGTTGGTTGTGCCTAATTTTGAGAGATTTGGGGAAATTTGAATTTGGGGAAGAAGATATGTTTAGAATTTGAAATAATGATGTGGATATATCTTCTCTCCCTCACTCCCCTTTTTTTCGGCTTCATTTTTCAACCATAATCGAAACTGCATGGGGAAACCAACCGTCTCTGCAATTCCTGGCCATGTCCAATCAGTCAAATCAGCTACAGTACCCACCCACACACTTAAACCTTGCTGTGCCATGCATGTTACTTTGCCCACAGTGATGCGTTTCCAGTCTTTGCCTTCCTGCAGCGTTAATTCACAAACAAAATACAACTAACAAACATAATTGAAATTAAAGCAAATAAACAAACCGGGTTGCCTCCCGTCCAGCGCCTTTGTTTAAAGTCTTTGGCTCGACCATGTTGTGCCTTCAGTAGTACTCAGGGGTGCTTAACACTTGGGTTTCTGCCCAAGTTTCCTTCTCTTGCTCGAAATATGGTTTCACCCTCTGGCCATTGACTCGAAATTCGCACCCATCTTTTGGATTCACAAGATCAATTGCTCCACTTGGGTGTTGATGTTGCACTAGATAGGGGCCCATCCATTTTGACTTCAATTTGCCCGCATGCAATTTGAGCTTTGAGTTAAACACGAGCACCTTTTGCCCACAGAGCAACTGTTTGCCCCTTACGAGTGCATCGTGGTATCTCTTGGTTCTTTCCTTATACATCACAGCATTATCATAAGCCTCGGACCTCAACTCTTCCAATTCTTGGATCTGCAGCTTCCTCTCAATTCCAGCGCATTTCTCTTTGAAATTCAACCTCTTGATTGCCCAAAATGCTTTATGCTCCATTCCCACAGGCAAATTGCAATATTTTCCAAAAACCAGCCTATAAGGAGACATCCCAATAGGTGTCTTGTAGGCTGTGCGATATGCCCACAGAGCATCTTCCAAGTGATTGCTCCAGTCTTTGCGCCTTGGTCCAACAACTTTCTCCAGAATATTTTTGATCTCCCTGTTTGAGACTTCTGGTTGTCCATTTGCCTGGGGGTGATATGCAGTAGTAACCCTGTGTGTGACCCCATACTTTGCCATCATCTTCTTTATGACTGAGTTGCAGAAATGAGTCCCTTGATCACTGATCAGGACTTTGGGCATTCCGAAGCGACAGAACACATTTGCCCTCAGGAACTTCACCACTGTATTTGCATCATTCGTTGGAGTGGCTTTTGCCTCCACCCACTTGGACACATAATCTACAGCCAAGATAATATAGAGATTATTACCTGACTTGGGAAATAGTCCCATGAAATCTATGCCCCATATGTCGAAGATTTCCACGGGCATGATAGGTGTTTGTGGCATGGCCTCCCGAATAGAAATATTCCCAGTCATCTGGCAATTCTTGCACTTCTTCACAAATATATAAGCATCCCTGAATAATGTAGGCCAGTAAAATCCTCCATCTAACACCTTCCTTGCTGTTCTACGTGGGCCAAAATGGCCTCCACATGCATTGTTATGGCAGAACTTCAAGATGTCTAGAACCTCTTCATCACTGACGCACCTTCTTATGACTTGATCAGCTCCAATTTTCCAAAGAGTTGGTGCTTCCCAGAGATAGAACCTGCACTCCCGTTTCATCTTATTCTTTTGGTAGTCACTCAAACCAACTGGAAACTGCCTTGCGACCAAGTAGTTTACTATGTCGGCAAACCACGGCTCCTTTGCTATTTTGCCCACAACCTCATACAAGTGTTCATCTGGGAAATTCTCAGTGATTTCCTCTTTGCTCTCAACCATCAGACGGCTGAGATGGTCTGCAACCAGGTTTTCTGCCCCAGTCTTGTCTTTGATTTGCACATCGAACTCTTGTAAGAGCAATATCCACCTTATGAGTCTCGGCTTCGACTCCTTCTTAGACAGTAGGTACTTCAGAGCTGCGTGATCCGTGTAAACAATCACTTGTGCCCCCAGCAGATAGGAACGGAACTTCTCAAAAGTGAACACTACTGCTAACAGCTCTTTCTCCGTGGTGGTATAGTTGCGTTGCGCGGCATTTAATGTCTTGGAGGCATAATAGATAACATAGCTCTCTTTGCCTCTTTTCTGCCCCAAGACTGCTCCCACGGCAAATCCACTGGCATCACACATCAACTCAAATGGCATTCCCCAATCCGGAGGTTGGATAATGGGGGAAGACACTAGCATATTCTGCAATGTATGAAAAGCTTTCTTGCAGTCATCATCAAAGTCAAACTTTACCTCCAATTGTAGTAGGTTTGTGAGTGGTTGAGCAATCTTTGCGAAGTCCTTAATGAATTGACGATAGAAACCCGCATGGCCTAGAAATGCCCGAATCTGCTTGACATTGATGGGATAGGGCAATTTGGCAATGACCTCCACTTTTGCCCTGTCCACTTCAATTCCTCGCTCGGATACTACATGTCCCAGCACGATTCCTTCTCTCACCATAAAGTGACACTTTTCATAATTCAAAACCAAGTCTTTTTCCACACAACGGTTCAGTACCTTGCTCAAATGATCAAGACATTGATCAAAGCTATCTCCATAAACCGTAAAGTCGTCCATAAAGATCTCAATGCAAGTCTCAAGCATATCAGAAAATATACTCATCATGCACCGTTGGAATGTGCCTGGAGCGTTGCAAAGGCCAAAAGGCATCCTTCTGTAGGCAAATGTGCCAAAGGGGCAGGTGAATGTCGTTTTGCCTTGATCGTCTTGGGCCACCACGATTTGCATATACCCAGAATACCCATCCAGAAAACAGAAGTACGATTTTCCCGCAAGCCTCTCCAACATTTGATCGATGAACGGCAGAGGAAAATGATCCTTCTTTGTGACTGCATTCAACTTGCGGTAGTCAATGCAAACTCTCCATCCGGTCTGCAGTCTCATCTGAATAAGTTCCTTGTTTTCATTCTCCACCACCTGGATTCCAGACTTTTTGGGCACAACGTGAATAGGACTCACCCACTCACTGTCGGGCACAGGGAAGATAATGCCCATATCGAGCAGCTTTAGAATCTCCTTTAACACAGCTTCTTTCATCAAGGGATTCAGCTTCCTTTGGGGATCTTGCACTGGTTTTGCCCCTTCTTCCAACTGGATCCGATGCATGCAAATGGTGGAACTTATGCCCTTGATGTCGGCCAAGGTCCATCCAATTGCTTCCTTGTGCATCTTCAATAATGCTATCAACTTGACTTCCTGCTTCATGGTCAACGATGAACTGATTATAACTGGCAAATTCTCTTCTTCACCCAAATAGGCATATTTGAGATGATCTGGCAACTCCTTCAACTCCAACTTGGGTGACTTGACGATAGACCGCAACAATTTATCACCCTGCCTTGTTGTGGGCAAAGGCAGACGTTTATCCCTTGAAAAACTGGCTTCGATGTGATACAATTGCAGGATTGCCTCTTTGATTTGCTTATCTTGTTCCTCTTCAGCATCCCAATTGATCTTACTGTTTTGAAGTACCCACTCAAGTGGATCCTTTGCCAGCAGCCTTGGCATTTCTTCTTGGATCATAGGCTCAAAGACGTCGATCACATGTACACCCTCAGTGTCATTGGGGTACTTCATTGCCTCCATAATGTTGAAGGTAACCCTGTCTCCATCGAACTCGCACGTCAATGTGCCCTTATCGACATCAATCTTCGTATGTGCCGTCTTCATGAATGGTCTGCCCAAAAGTATACAGGCAGCCTTTGGATTGGTTTTGCCCATATTCAGCACATAGAAGTCTGCTGGGAAAATCAGACTCTCCACCTTGATTAGGACATCTTCAAGCACTCCCTCGGGGTAAACATTAGAACGGTCAGCCAATTGAATAATGGTCCTTGTATCTTTGAGCGGTCCTAAGGTCAGCTCTTCAAAAATGCTTAGGGGCATAACATTGATTGATGCCCCTAAGTCCAGCATAGCTCTCTCAACTCGAAGTCCTCCAATTTCACAGGGAATAAAGAACATCCCTGGGTCTCCACACTTTTCAGGCAGCTTCTTCTGCAATAATGCTGACACATTTTCATTCACAACCACTTGTGCCTCCTCTGTGAATCTCACTTTCTTTGTACATAAGTCTTTCAGGAAACGGGCATATCGGGGCACCTGCCTAATTGCGTCCAGTAGGGGAACATTGATTTCCACTTTCTTGAAGATGTGCATTAGCTCCCTGTCCTCTGCTTCTTTCTTGTTCCGCTTCATCCTTCCTGGAAATGGTAAAGGCACCTCGATCTCTTTTGGAATATTAATCTTCAGGATGGGTTTGGGCACAACTGCTTTTGGTTCGTCATTTGCCCGCAACTTTGCTTCCTCCTTTGTGGGCTCATCATCACTGTGGGCATCATCCTTTGCAGTCTCTGGATATGGTGCAGGCAGTTGCCTTCCACTCTTCAATGTTATTGCATTTACCCCAGCCTTTTTTGGTGGTTCTGTCTGTGAGGGCAGAATTCCCTTAGCTTTCTCCATCCTTGCGATTGCATCACTAATTTGGGATATTTGTCCTCCCAAATAGTTCAATCCATTCCTTGTCTCCTGCTCGAAGGCCTCTGTTTTCTTTTGTACCTCCACCGTTTCATTCACCATCTTGTGAACCATGTCTGATAAAGTCGGTCCTGCTGCGGGCGCAGGATAGTATGGTGGTGTTTGCCTCTGACTGTAGTTGGGGGCAAAATGATTGTGCCTCCTTCTGTGCCCTTCATCTATAGCGTTGACCGTTTCTTCCTTCTCCTTCAATTGTGGACACTGGTCAGAGTGGTGCCCCATCAATTCACATACCCCACAAATTCGCAAGGTATTGGCGGAAAACATGGTGATCATCTTCTCCATCTTGTTGCAAAGTTGTTCGATTCGGTCATCAGTTTCAGGCACAGAGATAGTTTTGCCCGCAGCGGCAACATTTGTTCTTTCATATGAATCGTCTCTGTTCTCCTCGGCCATTTCTCCAATAAGTATTAGAGCTTCAGCTGCCCTCTTGTTCAGGATAGATCCTCCACATGCTGCATTCAGTAGGGCTCGGTCCTCGCTTCTCAGCCCCGAGACAAAGTAGTTCACCAGGTCATGATCTGGAATCTGATGATGTGGGCATTTCGAGAGCAATTGCTTGAAACGCTCCCAGTAGTCGAAAAAGCTTTCGTGGGGACCAGCCTTTGCGGTTGAGATCTTCTTTCTCATGCTCTGCACTCTTGATGTGGGGAAGTACTTTTCCAGAAACTTTTGCTGGAGTTGACTCCAGTTGGTTACACTCCTGGCAGGAATAGTGTATAACCATTCTCGAGCTCCGTCCTGCAAGGTGAAAGAAAAAGAAACTAGGCGAATGTATTCGCCTGTCCCATTAGCTCGTGTACGTTGCGTCTCACATGCCATCTCAAAATCTTGTAGATGTCGTTGTGGATCCTCCCCTGGATGGTCATGGAATTTGGGTAAAATTGAGATGAAGTTTGCCCTCAGCTCCCAGTTACCAGTAGTTGTGGGCAAAACGATGCCCGTGGGACGCATGTTCATGGTTTGAGGGAAACTCAGCTGCCTCAAAGTAAGGGTGTGCGGTGGTGGTCTTTGTTGTTCCTCTTCCTCGTGGTTTGATATCTGATCGTCCTCCATCTCTTCCTCGGAATAGAGTGGATTGACGTTGCTTGTCTCAGCTTGTTCGTTGCTTGCCTGACTTTCTCCGCCTGAGGTCAAATCGTCACTGGATCCTTCAGTTTGATTATCCTCCTGCAGTCTTTTCAAAAACCCCTAGCTTGTGCCCTTCTTGCCCTCGCTGACCTCTCTATCTCCGGATCGTAGAGTAAATCTCCTGCGCGGTTAGAACGAAGCATATACTAAGGTAAAACAGTAAATAGACAGAAAAGTGCGCTTACACTCCCCGGCAACGGCGCCAATTTTTGGCACACCCGTCGTTTAGGTGTGCAAAATACACTTGCGGGCAAATAGTCCACAAATGCTTAATCTGCCCTCAACAGCTAGTATAGCTAGTGAAGACGGATGTCGATCCCACGATGAGTGTTTTAACCTTCTGTCTTTTCTTAGTTTCAGTTTGGGTCTTCAGTGTCACTCTAAAAACCTTGCTAATAAACTTAAACTAACTAAATGCTGAAAAGGAAATCACAAGAGAATATATCAGTAGTAAAAGTGCTCAAGTCAAAGCATCAAGTCATTTGGTAGGTATGCGCAATCCCGGGTAAAACATATGTAATTACCACTACTACTCGTTGTGTCCACACTAGCAGAAAGGTCAAAAACCGAATCCCTATGGCCAAATATGGGTAATTGTCACTTTGAGGGTTAACCGGTTATAGGAAATGGATACGATCGGCCACTCCCCAATCACTTCTTACAGTATATAGTCTAGATGATACGATCGGCACCTAGGGACCTAACTTATACAGGAACCTAAGGAGAGAATCACACAAAGGTTTTGCAAGTATAGCAGCTTTGAGGGCAAAAGCGACCCGATTCTAGTAGGTTTGACACGGTCTTGTGCCTGCATATACTACTCAATCTCAACTACCAAGGCTGTCACCCCCGGACTTGTTACTATGCGGGTATCGAGGCATGGGTCACCTATACACTCCCACGTAACTAACACTAGTACCAGTTAATCAGAAATGCGCGCTTTCATCTCCAACCACCCTTTACCTATGTCTAAGTGAAAAACAAGTTAAGATTGTGAATCCTTAAGGCTTTAAAGTCCGATTACCTCATGCACATATTCTACCCGTAGACTATTACTTTGACTTGAACAGTGGATACTTAGCCACTAAACACAGAAACGAAAGTAAAAGAAATGATAAAAGACATCTTATTTGGAAAGAAAATAACTCGATTTAACTTCTGGGCCCAACCCCAGTTTTGCCAACAAAACAACTGAACTACCTCTCCGCGGGCAAATCGCCAGCTTCAGGCAGACAGATTATCCAGCAACTAAACTAAATATGAAAACAGTAAATTGTATCTTGAGATGTGAGAGAAAAAGAAGGTGTCTGATATGAAAACAGATAAAAGTATTTATAGCAAATGAATTAAGGCTTCACGCAGCCCATATCTCACCCACGCAGGGGTTCTTGCACTCCTCCACTTCCTCATTTCATGCTCAACGTTCTTCCTTGAATTTAGGAGGGATAGCAACAAACCCTAGCATCTCCAACAGCTTTCTGATGTCCCCACTTCCTTCCCAACGTGTTTAGACTTCCCCAAGACTCGGAACTGACCGCCACATCACCACCACGTGCATATAGGAACTGTCCCGCGATTCTGTTGCGTAATTCTCGCAACAACTTTGACTGGGTCCTCGGCAGGCAAATCAGTCCTTTGTGCCCTCAGCATAAATAGCACCTGTCTGTGCCTATTGTGGTGGTTTTGTGCCCTCAGCCTCCTGCAATCAGTTTTACCCCCAAAACTAGACGAGACTCTATACTAAACACTTAAAAAGGGTGTAAAAAGATAAAGGAAAAAGCATGAATTTGAGTCTTCATCACAACTTCAAATGGTGAAAACTGAGATGCAGAATGCACAGACCTATTATATGCAAATTCAACATGCGGCAAAAATTCCTCCCAAGTTTTTATGTTCTTTTTAATTAGAGCCCTTAACAAAGTAGATAAAGTCCTATTTACTACTTCTGTTTGACCATCTGTTTGTGGGTGACAAGAAGTAGAAAATAATAACTTAGTTCCTAACTTACACCACAATGTCTTCCAGAAATAACTCAAGAACTTAGCATCTCTATCAGAAATAATTGTCTTAGGCATACCATGTAGACGCACAACTTCCCTAAAGAATAAATCAGCGATGTAGGAAGCATCATTTATTTTAGAACATGCAATAAAATGTGCCATCTTAGAAAATCTATCCACAACCACAAAAATAGAATCATGACCACGTTTACTCCTAGGCAATCCTAACACAAAATCCATAGATATATCTATCCAAGGCGATGTAGGAATAGGCAAAGGCATGTATAAACCATGTGGTTGGACTCTAGACTTGGCTTATCTACATGTAACACACTTAGCACACAAACGTTCCACATCACGTTTCATATGAGGCCAGAAGAAATGCTCATTCAAAACAGCTAAAGTCTTAGCTATCCCAAAATGCCCCATTAAACCACCACCATGTGACTCCAACAATAAAAGCTCACGCATGGAACAATTAGGCACACATAACTTATTTTCTCTAAACAAATATCCGTCATGCCTATAAAATTTACCATCTCCAGATTCTTCACATGCAACATATACATCCTTAAAATCATCATCATCATCAATGTACATGCTCTTAACATACTCAAAACCAAGCAACTTAGCATCTAAAGTGGATAGTAAGGCGTACCTCCTCGATAGTGCGTCAGCTACTACATTCTCCTTCCCTTACTTATACTTGATGACGTATGGAAACGTCTCAACAAACTCCATCCAACGGGCATGTCTTTTGTTCAACTTGTGTTGCCCCTTCAAATGTTTCAATGATTCATGGTCGGTGTGGATCACGAACTCTTTGGGCCATAGATAATGCTGCAACGTTTGCAATGCCCGCACTAGTGCATACAACTCCTTGTCATACGTTGGGTAGTTTGCGGTGGCACCGCCAAGCTTCTCACTGAAGTAGGCAATGGGTCGAATATCTTGCATCAATACTGCACCAATTCCAACACCAGAAGCATCACATTCTATCTCAAACATTTTAGAAAAGTTTGGAAGAGATAGTACCGGTGGATGTGTTAATTTCTCCTTAAGCGTCTGAAATGCTTTTTCTTGCGCTTCTCCCCAATGGAATTATACATTCTTCTTGATCACTTCAGTCATGGGTGCTGCAATACTACTGAAGTGGGGAACAAAACGCTGGTAGAAGCTCGCAAGTCCATGAAAACTTCGAACCTCTCCAACACTTGTTGGCGTCGGCCATTCTTGGATGGCTCGAACCTTCTCTTCGTCCACTTGTACTCCATCTGCACTAACAATAAAACCAAGAAACACAACCTTACCCGTACAAAAGATGCATTTCTTTAGGTTAGCATACAATTGTTCTTTCCTCAAAGCTTGCAAAACAAATTTCAAATGTTCTACATGGTCCTCTTCGTTCTTACTATAAATCAATATGTCATCAAAGTAAACCACAACAAATCTACCTATAAAAGCACGCAAAACATGGTTCATAAGACGCATAAATGTACTAGGAGCATTTGTCAAACCAAACAGCATAACTAACCATTTCATACAATCCTAATTTTGTGATGAATGCCGTTTTCCACTCATCCCCTTCCTTGATGCGAATTTGATGGTACCCACTTCTTAAGTCTATCTTAGAAAATATGCGTGCACCATGTAATTCGTCTAACATGTCATCTAAACGGGGAATGGGATGTCGATACTTTACCGTAATGTTGTTGACGGCTTGGCAGTCGACACACATCCGTAGAGATGAATCCTTCTTTGGCACGAGCAAAACTGGACTCGCACATGGACTCAAACTCTCCCTCACTTGTCCTTTCTCCAATAGCTCTTGTATTTGACGTTCTAGCTCTTTTGTCTCCTCGGGGTTGCTCCGATAGGCTGATCGGTTTGGCAATGTGGCGCCGGGCACAAAGTCAATTTGGTGCTCGATTCCTCTAATTGGTGGCAAACCCGATGGCATCTCTTCGGGAAACACATCCTTGAATTCCTGCAAAAGAGATACAATAGAACTAGGCAAAGATGGGTCAAATTGGTTAGCACTCATTAAGATATCTCTGCGGATCATCAAGTACATTGGCTTCTCATTTTGCACAGCCCATTTGACATCGCTAGCTGTGGCGAAACAAGCGTGTTGGATCACCTCTTTTCCAACGTTGGCCTCCTTTCCTTTCTTCCTCATGGTATCGGCCTCCTCTTGTAGCTTCACTTGGTCCTCATACACTTGGGATGGTGTTAGAGGAGCTAGTGTCACCATCTTCTTGTTAAGTACGAAAGAGTACTTGTTTGTGAAGCCATCATGCTTCACCCTTCTATCGAATTGCCATGGACGCCTAGCAAAATGTGTCCCGCTTGCATAGGCACAACGTCGCACAACACTTCATCTTCATACTTGCCAATACGAAATGGCACTCGAACTTGCTTGTTCACCTTGGTTTCTCCACTGTCGCTCAACCACTGCAGCTTGTATGGCTTAGGATGCTTGAGAACCGGCAATCCTAATTTTATCACCATCACAACACTTGCAACATTAATACAACTACCTCCATCAATAATCATACTACATACCTTATCCTTGATGTGGCATCGGGTATGGAATATGTTCTCCCTTTGTTCCTCATCGACGCTCTTGGTGTGCAAGCTAAGTGACTTGCGTGCAACCAAAATGAGAGCGTTGGGCGCTGCGTACTCCTCGTCCTCACTCGACTCGGACAATCCCGGCATCTCCGGATCAACTTCTTCTTCATCCGTCACGATCTCACCATTGTCCTTCAAGATCATCACACGTCGGTTTGGGCATTGGTTAGCTATGTGACCTCTAACTTGACATTTAAAATACTTAATGTCTCGGTTTCGGTTACCCGACGAGTCTTGATTACTCGATCCCGTCACTGTAGGCACCTCGGTCTTTGGCTTAGTGAACGGTTACTTCTCATCCTTCTTTCCTTGATTTGTAGTCTTCCATGGGGTTGCGTTGGAATTTAAGTTCGACTTCTATGTAGAAGAACTCGCTCGATTGTTGTTACCCCTCCTCTTGAGTTGGTTCTCTACCTTTATAGCCATTTGCACCATGTCCTCCATTTCCACATAATGCTGCAACTCCACCACTTCTCGGATCTCTCTATGTAACCCGGCTAGAAAGCGAGCCATTGTGGCTGTAACAGCCCGGTCCCTTAGGCAGTCATTTTGATGGGGACGGGGTTGTTGGGCGTAAAAGCCGAAGAAAATTGATAGATTAATCGGAAATCCAGGGGGGTATTTTTAGAATTAAACTAAGTTAGCGCCTCACAAACTTAGGCAACTTAACTTCATGACTTGGAAGGACTATCATCTTTAACGAATCAAAGGGGTCAAAGGATTCAATCGAGTCAACGGGATGCCAAATTATAGGCCAACCGAAATTTAAACAGAATCCAAAGGCAAACATATAGGAATTTGACTTTATAACTAAACAAGACTTCCTCAAAAGCCACAATGGCTAAGACCCATAAAAAGGTCGGAGTCAAATAAATCATACTGTCCCATTCATAGGACTAAACAAGAAACTAACTCAAAACTTAACTTGAACGAACAGAATCATGCTTGAAAGGAAAAGCCTCTTCATAGGCGAACAATAATAACAAGCATGAAAGACTTATTCACAAGTCAACTGAAGATGAATAGATACCAGAATGCTCAATAGGTATGACTATTCAAATAACTCGGAATCAATAAAGGAACAACTGATATATCAAAGAACATGCTTTAAAGACTTTATTGGTAACTAGAATTCATAGCACTTAAGAGATGATATTCTTAAGAATCAAGTTACATTAATCAAGACTAGATACTAATATCAGAGTACTTAGCAGAAACTTAGCGGAAGAAAACATGTAACCATACAGAGCAACAAACTTGAAACCTCAGACAACTCAGACAACCCCACCAGCAACACATCACCGGCCTCAGCATCTCAACCTGAAAACATTTGAAAAAGAGGGTGTGAGCACTAATGTACTCAGTGGGGTTTTATGAGAAAACTCTTTAATAAACTTTGGAATATCCAATTAATAACTGGCGGCATATGGAGAGCAAAACGCAAAAGCCCTCTCCATACCCGTAAAACCTTTTACTTCCTTTTCTGGCGCCTTTCCTGGCTCAAACCTGCTGTCTACTGCACCCTTATGCCTTAGGATGAGAGAGGGAATACCTCAAATATCCTCTGAGTATGCGAGGGGATTACCCAGCAGTGACTCCATTCACTTTCAAATGTTCAACATTAGTGACACGAAGGTCACGGCATGATAATGCAAATAAACTGTTCTTTGAGCTCGATAACCTGCTTACAACAGAAGCTATATCCTTCCTTAACCTCCTTCCTTACTTAACCTTAACCTTCTTTACTTACTTAACTTAGCTCGCAAAACCAAGCGTAGAGCAATCATCTAAAGCTAATTCTTAATTGAGCATTGATCTCGGCCTACAAGGGATTTAACGCTACACTAAGAAGGCAATCCCTAATCCTTAACTATACGAGCTTTAACAAAGCATAAACATTCAAATACGAGGAAATGAATGCGGATAAACATCGATTGCAATAAAGCAATTCTAAACACCTCATGCTAGCATAAATTGTATATAAACAATTCTAGCATATCTAAACAAACTTGAGAGCTCACTTAACTTATACTAACTTCCTTTACTTTATCTAACTCAAATAACAATTCAACATAATCATGCATATAACTTCCTTTATTCCTTTCTTTTACTTGTACAGAGACTAAACAGGCAGAGCATAAAATATTTTAATTGGATATTTCCCTTACCTTAACATGCTTCTAGAGCTTAATAGCTCAAACCTTATACTTGGTTTAGAACCACCCACCTCGATGACGAACACCTCAAGAACAAGTGCGTAGACGAAGCAACGAGCTGAACATCCTTCCTCGGGGTTCACCTCATATTTACGAAAGTCGATCAATGACTTAAAACCTTATTCGAGCTCCTAATAAGACATCAAAACGATATCTAAACCCTTGACCCTTAACTATAACTTAAAATGCGATAATTTAAAAGATTAAGGCATCCGAAATTACCATAAAAGGGGATGGAAAATCCGATTCGAACCATCGAGATTCCGGACGATCGGACACTGCTACCTCGTAGATCATCGAAAAAGCTTCGATTTGAGTACTCATGGGCCTCGTAACTCCAACCGAGGCGAAAGTTATGGCCTCCTCACGAAAACGTGCCGGAACTGCCGAAGCAGCCCCCCGCGACCGCGGACTTCCCCGCGCCCGCGGAACTCTGCGCGCCCGCGCACCTCCGCGCCCGCGCGCGCCGCGCGCTCGCGCACCGCCCTGGCCGAGAGGGCACCCCCGCGACCGCGGGAGCCCCCGCGACCACGGGAACCTCCGCGACCGCGCCATCTGGGCGATTTCCGGCGGCGGAAACTCCTCCTCCGCTCCTCCGCGCTCGACTCGCCAAACAAAAACTACTCGTCTCGGAGGTGCGCTCACGAAGAGCGCTCCTCGCTCGACTTTAGAAATGGAGGTTGAGAAATGAAAATGAGCAAGGATGAAGGGGAGGGGGCTCCTCTATATATAGGGGAAAACCAAGCTTCTCCGAGAAGCTTCTTCAGTGCAACAATACTGCTTTAAAAACATCGGGCTCGGTTAAAAGGCGCTTTATTCGATGTCGAGGTCCAAATGACCTCAGACATGAAATCCAAAAATACCGGGAGGTTCGTTGGCTTGAGTACTATTGAACCAACTTGACTCGGGATAAAGAACGAGTAATCTTGAAGGAAAACGAGAAAATATTCTCTTTTCAAAAATAAAGTTACTATTCCACGCAAGGGACAAATAAAATTCCCGAGCGCTCGATTGACCTCAGAATGGAAATCCGGGAACGCCAACGGATTCCTTGAGAAATTTCCTATAAGATAGGCTTGAAAGAACAAAGCTTGGGTCAACACACGAGGTTTCGCAAATTTCTAACGAACACGCTCCTACGGAAAAACACTATTCATATCTTCCTTAAACGCATTTTAAATCACCGGGAACTCAAACGACTTCCGATTCAAAATCCGAAAGCACCGGCATGCTCCTTGGGTCAACACCTTTCAAACGTGACCAAAATTGGCTATAATTGAGCTCGGATCAAAATTCTCAAAAAGACGATTTTACGAAAAATAAATCCTAAAATCGCGGCTTAGAACCGAAACATCTTAATTATGCTCAAAATTCCTTTTAATATTTCCTAATTAAAATTAAGAATTACTTAATCATATTCTAAAAATCCAGGTTGTTACATCCTACACCCCTTAAAAAAATTTCGTCCCGAAATTTACTTCATCTCAACAGAGATCTGGATTCCTTTTCAAGAACTTAAGGCCTTACTGAAACAATCTGGGTTTGAAACCTTTACTATAGGGCTAAGAATAGCTTGAGGCCTTCCTTTATAAAATAGTCCTCACGTAGGACTAATACTTCTATAATCATTCTTCTTTTCGTCCTCAAAGCTTAAGCATCTTCTATCTTTTCTTCCTTATGAAATCTCTCTCGAAACATCACTTTATACGAGCTTCTTATGATCTTGCATTCGAGCGGACCTTTAGAAACTATTCGATTAATGAAAGAAATAAAAGAAAAGAAAACTTCACCGAGCTTGCTCCTCGTGCACGGACAATCTCAACAAGTCAGTCCTTCTTTTGTCTCTCTTGGCTTTACTTTTACTTCTGACTTTACTTCACGCAACCTTTGAGAAAATTTTAACGAACTCGAACTAGACGATAAACTCGAAAATCGGACACTTACTTCGATGGTAGCTCGCACGCTCTATCATGTTGAAAACTCACTTTATCTTCACCTTTAACTTCTTGAGGTTCAACTTCTTCGTCTTCTTGGGGCGTACTTCGTGATGCGCTCCAAACATAAATTCTTGACGCAACTTAAATCTAAATTTCTTCATCGCAGTCATCTCTTTTTCTTGAAGCAGTCGTCTGGCTTCATGGCTTCTTCCGGTGGTCACTATCGCTTGCAGGTGTGAAGATTGCACATCTGGACTTTGAACTACATGCTTGGAACTTACTTGCCGACATTCCTTAGATCACCTCCAAATGCAACGAGCTAAGAAATCTTCTTGGAAACGCACGTCCTAAACTTAGAGAATATTATCTGGCGCTTACTCAGATTCCACTTCCTTCTAGGAAATACTATCTCTTATTCCTCCAACCTTGACTAAAAAGAATACTACTATAACTCTCTGCTTTATTTCAAGATCCACACTCGAGTTCTATGAGTGGGAGTAAAATAAACGAACGCCTCGGAGTGCGGACTTTATCTTAATCAATAATTTCTTGACAAAGTCAAAATCTAGAAAGAATATAACACTTGGTTATATATGCCAAAAATATTGCCTTTTCAGAGGACTTATAAACTTGAAGGATTCTTGCACATAACAAAGATATGGAAGAAATCAACGGTTAGCAACTGAAAACCGTGCTTCAATATTCTCTCACAGGCATCAACATAGCCTATCAAAGAAATGCTATTACTGATTCTTGATGATCAAAGAAGTACCATCAAAAGGATTGTAAATTATCCAAGCGGATATAATCAAAGAATTTCAAATGGTATAAATAGAGAATTTCAATTGATACAAAGCTATTGAAGGGCAATTGATTCAATTAACAAGAGAATAAATCGATTCCAAAAGAGAATGAACAAATCGATTCTATTGACAAGAGAATGAATAAATAGACTCAACAAAAACTTCCATCAAACTGAAACTCTCAATCTTTCGAACACTAGGTCTATCTTCTTAATGATCTTCTTTGGGTTCTTAACTTCTTTCTTGATCGACATGCATCTTCTTCTTCGGGTCTTTTCTTTCTTGAGTATCACATACCTTCTTCTTGGCGAGGTTGCTATGAAAAAGCATGAGTCAGCTGGACTCAAATGGCTGCGCCTGGTCGGAAAAGCGATATCCGGAGATCTCTTCCTATCTATCGAACGGGACACGATAAAGCGACTTGATCTATGGATCCTTCTGGACTCAATATAACTTGACTTCAACGTCTCTTGGAAGCTTGGTAGAACACTGATATATCTTCAAATTCTCTTGGCTATGGTCGTGACAACAATCTTCATCTTTATTAATCGGCTTGAAACAAGCGATAACTTCTGGGCATCGAACGCGACATGACCTTGAATGTCTTTTCTTTGAATCAATGAGCTTCTATCGAAGGAAATGAATCTTCATTTCTTGCGAACGCGATCGGATCTTCAAACGAGACTTTTATTGAGTTGAAAACTCTTGCGTGGGGATTCCTTGAACTTGCGTTGGATTCACTATCGGATATCTTGCCTTTAACTTGATTGCTTATCTTCTTGCTCCTTGCTCGAAACTGAACTTCATAACCTTCTTCTCGATCCTACTATAATCTTGAAATCTTTTATCCTTCTTATGAATGCTCTATAAATGTTCTTTCAAACAGCCCTACTTAACTCTAGCTCCTTGAGAAGGAACTTACTCAATCTAGGTTCATAAGAGAACCTAAAGGAAATTCTAGAATTCTCCTTAATTCAAGCTCACTATAGTCTATGTTCTAACTATATTCTCTATGCCTCGTTCATCCTTAACTCATCCTTAAATTCTTTTCTTATGGGCAGTAGACGAGCCTTTATCATAAAGAAGATTTTGAAATCAACTTTCAAACTTTATAACTCTACTCAAAATTTTCAACGGTCTAAAATGACCGAAATAGTTCGAGTATCTGCAGAAAATAATATTCTGAAAAGATTTTCTTCTTGATCGAGTCCTTAATGACTCAAAACTCTTAAAACATCGATCTAGAACTTACTTCAATAAGTTCCACTTTAAACTTTGGTATAACCAAAAATTTTATTTCTAAAGAAATAATGATCGATTTTCAAAATCGAATAACCTTGTCTTTGCTCAGAACTTTTCTTCTTTATCCTGTACTTTCAAAGAGTTATACCAAATATAATCAAAATACTTTAACTCAATCATACCTTAATTTGTTCAAGATGCGAGGGTGATGATGAGCTGGGGGTTGCTGATTAATACCTTTGAACAATTCAATATTCACATAGGAGTCAATCAAACTTTAAGAAGAGACAGGTCTGCAGAGTTGCAAACCTGCTCTGATACCATCTGTAACAGCCCGGTCCCTTAGGCAGTCATTTTGATGGGGACGGGGTTGTTGGGCGTAAAAGCCGAAGAAAATTGATAGATTAATCGGAAATCCAGGGGGGTATTTTTAGAATTAAACTAAGTTAGCGCCTCACAAACTTAGGCAACTTAACTTCATGACTTGGAAGGACTATCATCTTTAACGAATCAAAGGGGTCAAAGGATTCAATCGAGTCAACGGGATGCCAAATCATAGGCCAACCGAAATTTAAACAAAATCCAAAGGCAAACATATAGGAATTTGACTTTATAACTAAACAAGACTTCCTCAAAAGCCACAATGGCTAAGACCCATAAAAAGGTCGGAGTCAAATAAATCATACTGTCCCATTCATAGGACCAAACAAGAAACTAACTCAAAACTTAACTTGAACGAACAGAATCATGCTTGAAAGGAAAAGCCTCTTCGTAGGCGAACAATAATAACAAGCATGAAAGACTTATTCACAAGTCAACTGAAGATGAATAGATACCAGAATGCTCAATAGGTATGACTATTCAAATAACTCGGAATCAATAAAGGAACAACTGATATATCAAAGAACATGCTTTAAAGACTTTATTGGTAACTAGAATTCATAGCACTTAAGAGATGATATTCTTAAGAATCAAGTTACATTAATCAAGACTAGATACTAATATCAGAGTACTTAGCAGAAACTTAGCGGAAGAAAACATGTAACCATACAGAGCAACAAACTTGACACCTCAGACAACTCAGACAACCCCACCAGCAACACATCACCGGCCTCAGCATCTCAACCTGAAAACATTTGAAAAAGAGGGTGTGAGCACTAATGTACTCAGTGGGGTTTTATGAGAAAACTCTTTAATAAACTTTGGAATATCCAATTAATAACTGGCGGCATATGGAGAGCAAAACGCAAAAGCCCTCTCCATACCCGTAAAACCTTTTACTTCCTTTTTTGGCGCCTTTTCTGGCTCAAACCTGCTGTCTACTGCACCCTTATGCCTTAGGATGAGAGAGGGAATACCTCAAATATCCTCTGAGTATGCGAGGGGATTACCCAGCAGTGACTCCATTCACTTTCAAATGTTCAACATTAGTGACACGAAGGTCACGGCATGATAATGCAAATAAACTGTTCTTTGAGCTCGATAACCTGCTTACAACAGAAGCTATATCCTTCCTTAACCTCCTTCCTTACTTAATCTTAACCTTCTTTACTTACTTAACTTAGCTCGCAAAACCAAGCGTAGAGCAATCATCTAAAGCTAATTCTTAATTGAGCATTGATCTCGGCCTACAAGGGATTTAACGCTACACTAAGAAGGCAATCCCTAATCCTTAACTATACGAGCTTTAACAAAGCATAAACATTCAAATACGAGGAAATGAATGCGGATAAACATCGATTGCAATAAAGCAATTCTAAACACCTCATGCTAGCATAAATTGTATATAAACAATTCTAGCATATCTAAACAAACTTGAGAGCTCACTTAACTTATACTAACTTCCTTTACTTTATCTAACTCAAATAACAATTCAACATAATCATGCATATAACTTCCTTTATTCCTTTCTTTTACTTGTACAGAGACTAAACAGGTAGAGCATAAAATATTTTAATTGGATATTTCCCTTGCCTTAACATGCTTCTAGAGCTTAATAGCTCAAACCTTATACTTGGTTTAGAACCACCCACCTCGATGACGAACACCTCAAGAACAAGTGCGTAGACGAAGCAACGAGCTGAACATCCTTCCTCGGGCCTCCTCGGGGTTCACCTCATATTTACAAAAGTCGATCAATGACTTAAAACCTTATTCGAGCTCCTAATAAGACATCAAAACGATATCTAAACCCTTGACCCTTAACTATAACTTAAAATGCGATAATTTAAAAGATTAAGGCATCCGAAATTACCACAAAAGGGGATGGAAAATCCGATTCGAACCATCGAGATTCCGGACGATCGGACACTGCTACCTCGTAGATCATCGAAAAAGCTTCGATTTGAGTACTCATGGGCCTCGTAACTCCAACCGAGGCGAAAGTTATGGCCTCCGCACGAAAACGTGCCGGAACTGCCGAAGCAGCCCCCCGCGACCGCGGACTTCCCCGCGCCCGCGGAACTCTGCGCGCCCGCGCACCTCCGCGCCCACGCGCGCCGCGCGCTCGCGCACCGCCCTGGCCGAGAGGGCACCCCCGCGACCGCGGGAGCCCCTGCGACCGCGGGAACCTCCGCGACCGCGCCATCTGGGCGATTTCCGGCGGCGGAAACTCCTCCTCCGCTCCTCCGCGCTCGACTCGCCAAACAAAAACTACTCGTCTCGGAGGTGCGCTCACGAAGAGCGCTCCTCGCTCGACTTTAGAAATGGAGGTTGAGAAATGAAAATGAGCAAGGATGAAGGGGAGGGGGCTCCTCTATATATAGGGGAAAACCAAGCTTCTCCGAGAAGCTTCTTCAGTGCAACAATACTGCTTTAAAAACATCGGGCTCGGTTAAAAGGCGCTTTATTCGATGTCGAGGTCCAAATGACCTCAGACACGAAATCCAAAAATACCGGGAGGTTCGTTGGCTTGAGTACTATTGAACCAACTTGACTCGGGATAAAGAACGAGTCATCTTGAAGGAAAACGAGAAAATATTCTCTTTTCAAAAATAAAGTTACTATTCCACGCAAGGGACAAATAAAATTCCCGAGCGCTCGATTGACCTCAGAATGGAAATCCGGGAACGCCAACGGATTCCTTGAGAAATTTCCTATAAGATAGGCTTGAAAGAACAAAGCTTGGGTCAACACACGAGGTTTCGCAAATTTCTAACGAACACGCTCCTACGGAAAAACACTATTCATATCTTCCTTAAACGCGTTTTAAATCACCGGGAACTCAAACGACTTCCGATTCAAAATCCGAAAGCACCGGCATGCTCCTTGGGTCAACACCTTTCAAACGTGACCAAAATTGGCTATAATTGAGCTCGGATCAAAATTCTCAAAAAGACGATTTTACGAAAAATAAATCCTAAAATCGCGGCTTAGAACCGAAACATCTTAATTATGCTCAAAATTCCTTTTAATATTTCCTAATTAAAATTAAGAATTACTTAATCATATTCTAAAAATCCAGGTTGTTACAGTGGCCTCCCTATCTTCCTCCACATTTGCTCGGATCATTGAAATCTCCATCTCCTTGAAGTATTCATCTACACTATTCGTACCTTGTCTCAAGTTTTGTAACTTGTTGTATAGCTCTCGGTAGTAATAGCTTGGCACGAATCTCTTCCTCATCACCGCCTTCATTTCTCCTCATGTCTCTATTGGTTGTTCCAGATTACGCCGTCTGTTGGATATCAACTGATCCCACCATACTATGGCATAGTCTGAGAACTCTACAGCTGCTAACTTCACCTTCTTAAGCTCGGAATAGTTGTGACAGTCGAACATCATCTCGATCTTGCGCTCCCATTCAAGGTACAAAGCTGGATCATTTTTACCTTGGAATGAAGGCACATTCATTTTGATGTTGCCGAGGTCGTCATCTTCTCAATTCTTTGCTCCCCCATATCTCCTACCTCCAGTAGTTGAGTACCTATCCTCCTCCTCTGAATCTCCCACCTCAGTGTCATAGTATTCCGCCCTTTGTCTCTCCACATGTGGGTAGCGTCGAGCCTCTATCCGGGCTCCTCGTCCGCCTCTTCCACCTTTACCGCCACGGTTCTCTTGTGGAGCTTGTTGGGATTGCTCCTGTAATGAAGTCTCCACCTTGTTAAGTCTCTCATTCAACGTTGCCATCTCAGTCTTGAACAACCTCGTCAGATGTTGTTGAATGGCCTGCACTGTATTCTTCGGATCAAATGTAGTGAGCGTCTCATCATTCGATCCTGCGGCCTTGTCTTTAGTACCTGCACCTTTGTTAGACATGTCGACTTCTCTTTTTTTTTTGATAGACTCTCTCTCTTTTTTTTTTTGGAACAATTTTTTTTTTTCCGTCCTCTTTTTTTTTTTTAACTCAATGAACAAAACAAAATTTTAAGCTGAACAATGAAACGAAAAATGAAATGAACAACAAAACAAAGAAATCCTACAAAAAGTCTAGCTCTCAACCTCACGTGTTTACTCTCGTGTATCACTCAAATGGCTCTTTTCACTCTAATAATCTCACACACTCTTGCCTTTTACCACTCGATTTCTCTCCAAAGAAAATTAAGCTAGAACACAATCACACAATGAAATCCCAAAAGACCTATCACAAATTCACCCAAAATATGTGCCGGAAAATTTTCGAAAATTTGAAAGTTTTCGAAAAAAATTTCGACTTCTCCCCAGGCGATATACGCGTCTCCAACAACCCAAATTTTTGACTTTTTTTTTCAGCGTCTTTTTTTCTTTTTTTTTTTGCTGAATTCGACTTTTTTTTTATATCAATAGGCGAAAATTAAAAATACAAGAATTAAAGGGATAAATTGGAACCTGATACAAAGCCGAAGCTCTGATACCACTTGATGCGATCCTCGCCGGCAAGACGACGACGATAGCGTTGTTTTCCCAGGAGTATCAGGTTACACGAACAATTGGGGGATGAAAATCCAAACCCTAGCCTCACAATGAAATTGAACCACGAATTTGATTGAATCCGCGACCCTCGATCAATTGGAAACACGAACTCGGATTGTATGGATGAAGCCACAAACGGGGATGTGAATCCGTTTGATAAGTCGTTTGAATCTCACGTTGTGCTGTGAAACTCGGATAATTCTCTCAGAGAGAAAAAGTGAAAACTCACGTTTAAAATTTAATATCAAAGTTGTGTCTTAAAATAATGAGAGACAAGGTCTTATATAGTTGGCCCAAAACATCAAGCCCTAAAATAAAATCCTACACAAACTAGGAAACAAAATAAGCCAAAATTCAGAACCGTCCGTACAGGCGCGACACGGGCTCGGTCGCGCCGCCTTCGGTCGGGTCGCACCTCGGTGGGCGCGAGTGAGGTCGCGCCGTGTCTGTCCCCGGGCCGCGCCTCCCTGGGTGCTTTTCACCCCTCTGCATCGACGCTCGGTCGCGCCGTGCCTGTACTCGGGTCGCACCTGGGTCGCGCCTCCTCTGTGCTCGGGCCGCGTCCTTCCGTCGTCCCGCACTCGCATGTGATCTTCATCTTCCAACAATGCTCGGCTTCAACTCCTTCGATGGGTCTCTTTGATGCCTCTTGGGTCCAGACTCCTCGTATAAATCCACTGAGACTCTCCTTGAATCTCTTAGCTCTTGATCGTGTAACTGGCCCTTCCGGTACTTTGATTGGATCGGACCTCTCCTTGGCTTGGGTCGTATCACCACTCGAGTAGCAATTGTTTCCTTATTATCATTTTCAACAATAGTCATCCCCCCTTTTTTAGCAACCCTTGGGTGGGACTCACCCATTCACTATCCAAAATAGCAAAAATTATCCCGGCATCAAGCAATTTCAAGACCTCTTTCCTAACAACTTCTTGCATAATAGGGTTGACTCTTCTTTGATTTTGTACTTTAGGCTTATAATCTTCTTCTAGCAAAATTTTATGCATGCATATCGAAGAATTAATGCCCTTAAGGTCAGAAATTGACCACCCTATAGTGCTTTGGAATTTTCTCAAAACCCTCAACAATTTCTCTAATTGTTCATCGGATAAGAAGGAAGAAACGATTACCGGTTTTTGCTTGGCTTTATCAAGGTAAGCATACCTCAAGTGTGTAGGTAGGGGCTTCAGCTCCATTTCCTCCTTTTCTTTCAACTCTTCATTTTCCTTTGATGTTTGGTCCTCGTCTCTCAATGGCAAGAACTTTGGCTTCCTCAAGTATGATTCCTGAAGAGAATTCATCATAGAAACGGAATCACATAGACCAAAATCATCATTAGACAAAGAATTAAAGATAGAGTTAGAAATGCAAATCTCAAGGGGATCTTTTGATCTATACAACTCTTCCTCTTCTACACACTCATCCACCATTTGGAGCACCTTGCACTCCTCTACTATCTTTGCCTTTTCTTCGGTATGTTGCATTGCTTTTGGAAGTGAGAATGTTATCTTTTCTTCATTTACCCTCAAGGTAAGCTCCCCCTTTTCCACATCAATCAAGGCCTTACCCGTATTCAAGAACAGCCGCCCAAGGATGAGAGGCACTTCCTTGTCTTCTTCAATATCAAGTACCACAAAGTCAATCAGGAAGATAAACTTGTTAACCTTGATGAGCACGTCTTCTACCACCCCTTTCGGATACATCATAGATCGATCGGCCATTTGAAGGCAAATTGTGGCAGGCTTGATTTCTCCCATTTTTAACTTTGAAAAGAACGAGAGGGGCATCAAGTTGATGCTTGCCCCTAGATCACACAATGTCTTTCCCACATGATTTTCTCCAATGGTGACCGAGATGTTGAAGCTTTCCGGATCTTTCATCTTTGCGAGCAACTTCCTTTGTAGTAGAGCACTACAATTCTCGGTCAAGTTGACCGTCTCATACTCCCCCAATCTTCTCTTCTTTGAAATCACATCCTTCAAAAACTTTGCATAGTTTAGCATTTATTGAAGTGCTTCAACGAGAGGGATGTTGATTTGTACCTTCCTAAAGATGTCGAGGAACTGAGAAAATTGCTCGTCACTCTTCACTTTTTGGAGTCTTTGTGGGTATGGTATGGGCACTTTGTATTCCTCCAGCATCTTTCTTGTTGGTACTTCTTTTTCTTTCCCTTTCTCAAGTTCATCATTTTTCTTCAATTTGGGACTCTAGTCCTCTTGACTTTGTCGCTCTTCTTTCTTCTCTTCTCTAGGTTGCTCATCAACCTTTTCTTGATTCTCTTCTTCATCCGGCATAATGGGGCCATCATAGGTGGTTCCGCTCCTCAAGGTAATGGCCTTGCATTGATCCTTCGGATTCACGGTTGTATTATTTGGGAACTTGCCTTGTTGATGTTGGCTTCCCAAGATGGTTGCAAATTAACCCATTTGCTTTTCCAACATGTTGACTTGGTTGCAATTGCTCCGACGGTATTTTCTAACTTCCCAACACGAGTTTGAGATTCTTTCATGCAGTTCTCCGTCTTCCCCATAAATGCCATCAAAAGGTCATCCATCTTTGGCTTTTTCTCATCATCAATAACACCATTAGTAACCGAAAATCTGGGAGGTGGTTGGATTGCATTATTTGGGTTACTATAGGACAAGTTTGGATATTGAGCCCTATTTTGATAACCTTGATTTCCACCATATTGACCCCCGTATTGGGGCTTGTACCCCGGATTGAATGGCCTTTGTTGATTCAAATAGCCCTCTTGGTTCACAAAGTTCACCTCCTCAAATTGACTTTGAGAAGACTCGGCTTTTGGGTTGGTAAAGGCTTTAATTTTCAAATTTAAGGTTGTCATTTGAGCCGCCAAAAGCCCAAGTGCATCCGAACTTGAAGTAGAAGCCACTTTCTTTAAAATTTGGACTCCCTCTCTTGCCGCTGGCCATTGAAATGAATTTGAAGTCATTTCTTCAATTATCCTCAAAGCTTCTTCCGGTCCTCTTGCTAAGAGTGATCCTCCCGCGGCTGCATCCATAAGTGTTTTCACTTCGTTTTTGCTTTCCCCATAGAATATGCACACTTGATGATCAGTGCCATACCCATGACCGGGACACTTTCTTAGCATCTCTCTAAAGTGTTCCCACGCCTCATACATGCTCTCGTCATCCCATTGCTTGAAGACGGTGATTTCACCCTTGAGTTTGAGAGTTTTTCCGGACGGGAAAAACTTGTGTAAGAACTTCGTCACCAATTGGTCCCAAGTTTGGAACGACCCTTGGGCTTGGCTCAACCACTATGTTTCCGCCTTGTTGCTCAAGGATAATGGAATGAGCCTAAGTCGAATAGCATCTTTTGGGACTCTATTCACCTTCATAGTCTCACTGTACTTAAGAAATTTTCGAATGTGCTCATTCGGATCCTCCATAGCCGTTCCTTTAAAAGGATGTTGTTGGAGCATGAGGATGAGCGATGTCCTGAGCTCAAAATTATTTGCTTGAATGGGTGGGCCATTCGCTACCCCTTGATCAACGACGGGTTGGAAGAGGTTTCGGATTGGTGCCTCCACGTTTCTATTTTGACCCTCCTCTTGGGCTCTCAATTGTTCTTGCATCACCTCTAATTGCCTTTGCATTTGGGCAATCATCGGGTCTTGAACCGGTGGAGGATTATCCGCCATTCTACTCCGTCTACGTGCGTTGTTGTGGTGAACCGTTGCTTCGATTTCCAAGTCCAATGCGATAGGGGGTTCTCCTTGAGAACGGGTGTGCATACACTTCCTATCAAAAAGGACAAACAAATCAATGCAAATTTTACAAACAAAACCAAAGTACAATGTCTAAACTAATCCACTTAATCGTTATCACAATATTGCATAAATCAAATAAATTCCGTTTCTCCGGCAACGGCACCAAAAACTTGATAGAGATTATTTTGCCTCTACTTAATTTTCACTATTTATAAAACTCGTGTCAATGCCTACAAGTGTACAAGCATGTATTTGTAGCAAGGATGAAACGAGGTCGATCCACAGGGAAAAAGAATTGAAATAAGAAAATGCAAGTACCACGACGATAGACGAGCGAAATATCTAGACTATGATAAGGAGAGGGTTGTTTATCTTAACACAAAACCAATACATAAACAAATGATTAAACACCAAACAACAACAATAAACAAACTAAATAGTAATCAAGAAACAATACCAACAAGGGAGAGATCCAAAGATAAATAAAGGCAAGACTCTAGGACATGGATACACAATGCTCCTATTGATCAATCAACAAGGGTTTAAACACACAATCATGCAAAATTCATTAGGTAGGAAGACCACGAATATAGAAAGAGCATCTCTCAAATATCTCTTAAATTGCGAATGCGACAAGGATGACTATCTCTAACGCATTCCAAGGTCGCACCTACCAAAGGCTCTAAGGGGTCACATTTCCTTCCACATAATCGACATTCGACTAAGAAGACAACTATGAAGATTTAATCCAAGCATGCTTATGATCAAAGGATTGACTAGATGCAAGTGATTCATACAAGTGATGCTAGTAAGAAGGCCACTCAAACAACATCATTCAAGTCCAAGCATGGATTAAAACCTTGACAAAGCATAATCGTATATATAAAACCCAAATCAAGATCAATATTCACATTGTTTACCACATCCTAGAGCCCTAAGGCTGTAGCCAACCATGTTCACAACAAAATCAAGAATACAAAGGGGGGAACAAAAACCCATTCTAAATACAAGATTAAAAGAGGAGAAGAGATGAGAAAACCCAATGTACAACACTCTTCTTCAATCTAATGGCTTGAAACTTCAAATGGATGGATGGATCTTCTTTCTTCTTCTTGATCTTCAAAAATCCCCAAATGTGGTGTTCTCCTTGTGTATTTTCGAGTCTAAGGGGTGTTGTTCTTTTTTTAAAAAGCTGCTATACATATATAATATAATGGACCAATAATTGAATGCCAAAAGTCAAGTTTAAATTTCATCAGTGCGGAACTCGACCCCAGGTGGTCGTGTTTTCGGGTTAAGTTTGCAACAAAGAAAAACGGCTCCCTGAAGCTCTCTACAAGCGGGCTCTCGGTCACGTGTCGGGATCGAGTTTCTACTGAAGGCCGAAACTCAACCCCAGTTGGTCGTGTCCTTCACCCGCATTTCCCTTTGCTTTTCAGGCACGACCCCTGGTGGTCATGTTTTATGCTCGAGTTCCGGCTGAAGGAGTTTACGGCGCAGAAGCTCTCTGCAAGCGACCCCTTGACACGCATTTTTGGCTCGCGCTTTGAAGGCCCTTGAGGCGCGACTCGTGTTGGTCGCGCCTAGGGGTCATGGTTCAGCCTCCGGCTTGATTTTCTTGTCCTTTGCTTATTTTTGTGCAACCCTTGTCGATCAATTCTTTAACTTGACTTATTTCGCATTGTTTGAACCCAAAATTCCCTATATTGGCCATATTAAATAAAAACTAAAGATTAAAATAATATTTACATTATTTACACATATATACATTAAATCCTATTGCATTTATCACAAAAAATGAAATAAAAAAGAGTGCAAATTAGGCACTCATCAACTACTCTTTCTTCAGAGTCGATGTGCCCCAGGTAAGGTTTCAGTCTATGCCCATTTACTTTGAAATACCTTCCTGTTTTCATATTTTTCACTTCTACTAGCTCATTATGAAATTCAGCATGCACTTCAAATGGCCTGACCCATTTGGGCTTTAGACTTCCTCTCATAAGCTTGAATCTTGAATGATAAAGCAATACGTATTGCCCTCGAGTGAACCTTTTTCATTTCACAATCTGATCATGGAGTCCTTTCATCCTTGCTTTATAGAGAATATCATTATTATAGGCTTCCATGCCCGTTTCTTCCAATTCTTAGGTCTGGAACTTCTTGTTGTGCCCAGCTTTCTCTCCATTAAGCTTCTGAATATCCCATGGTGACTTGTGTTCCAACTTCGGTGTTGGCATAATAGAAGGTAGCATTCTGTCACTATCACTTCTTATGGGCACATTGTAATTCACTACTCCATGTGGCATCTTCTTAAGTGAATGAAGCATCTTAACTGCATCTTAAATGTCACCATCTTCATCGAGGGCATTTTGATCAGTTAGTCCTTCCTATAATGCCCATTCCATAGGTTCTCGATTTCTCATCATTGAGAGAGTGGACTGAGATGGTGCATCAAAGAGATCCACAAAATTCACATTTTTCGTATCATGTGGGTGCTTCATGGCTTCAAAAATGTTGAATGTAACATTTTCTCCATCAAATTCGCACGTTAGTGTGCCCTTGTCGATATCAATTTGTGTGCGAGTTGTTTTCCTGAAAGGTCTCCACAGTAAAAGAACTGATGATCTCGTTGTTGTGCCCATATCAAGCATATAGAAATCCACTGGGAATATCATCTCGTCCACCTTAACTAGCACATCTTTGATCAGTCCCTCTGGATATACATTCGACATGTCTGCCAACTGAATGACCACACGATTTGGCTGCAGAGGTCCCAACTTCAATTAATTGAAAATTGACAGGGGCATGACGTTTATTGATGCCCCCAAATCCAGCATGGCCTTTTCAACTTTTTTTTCTCCAATGATGCACGGTATTGTGAACATGCCTGGATCATCACACTTTTTTGGCATCTTTTTCTGAATTACAGCTGACACATTCTCTCCCACAAGGAACTTAGCATCATCTTTAAACCATATCTTTCTGGTACACAACTTCTTTAGAAAATGGGTATACCGCGGAACTTGTTTAATGGATTCAATTAGTGGAATGTTGATTTCCACTTTGCGAAAGACTTTCAGCATCTCTCTTATCTCTTCTTCCTTCCTATTTTGTGCCAATCTACCTGGAAAATGAGGTTTTCTGGTAATTTTCTGTTTCTCTCAAATGGGCTCCAAAGTAGGCTGACTGACTTCTTGTGTCCCATTCTCCGGTGATTGTTCTCTTCTTGTGGGCACATCATTTTCCATTTCAGCTGATTAGACCACTTCCGGTAACTCCTTGACACTCTTCAAGGTCACATCATTAACTTGTTCATGAGTGTTCTCCACTTGGCATGGAAGTTTACCACTTTTTATTTCCAATCTGTGAACCATTTAGGTTAATTAAGCAATTTGTTTGCTCATATGTGCAAAGTCTACTCTTGTCTCTTGCTTAAATTTTTCATTCTCTTACGCAGCCTTCATGTTTTCTTCTGCCAAGGCTTGGACTAAATCTTCTAACCTCGATCTCATTTTTTCTTCTGGTGGTGGAGGTCGCATGGGTGGAGCATCTTCAGTATCACTAGATATAAAGTAAAGTATCACTATGTGTTAAGTATCACTGATTGTGAAGTGAAGTATTATTAACTATGAAGTGAAGTATCATTAGATATAAATTTGGCGAAATATCATTAACTATTAAGTGAAGTATCATTAGATATATATCTGGTGAGTATCATTAACTGTCTGTGAAGTATCATTAATTATGGATGAAGTATCATTAACTCGTAAGTGGAGTATAATATGATATTATTGATGATTAAACATTAATTATCAAATCCATAATAGATAAATGTCATTAACTATGAGTAGAGTATCATTAACTCAAGTATCATTATTTATAAGGTGAAGTATCATTAACTCACATGTGAGTATCATTATTTATTGAGTGGAGTCTCATTACTATGGAAAAAAGTATAACTAATTACAAAAGAAAGTATCCCTAATTAGAAAGAAAAGTGTCAATTTAAAACATAATCTCAAATTGAAAATCGGGTCTATGAATACAATAAAAACTCATTCTTGAGTAAAAAAAAATTATTTCATTATCATAGAGAAAAATATTGATTATAAAATAAAATATCACTAATTACAAAAGAAAGTGACACTAATTATAAATAAAAGTATCACTAAAAATATTCAACACGGTCTCGATCTTCCACCTTACAAGACCAACAATGCATCCTCAACGCACCTGTGACAACATATTTGCTACAAACTCAAAACTCAAAAAAGAATGCAGAGACAAAGTGTATATTTTTTTTCGAATAGCAACTCATAAATTTGCAAATGGAGATCATGTGAATAATTTTAGGTCCACAATTGAACATTGAGATCAAGAATAACCAAAAGTCCTTAAAGCCTAAACTTAATCAGTTATTTCATAATCCTCCAAAAAATAGAACACCGAGAGATAATACAAAAATAAGAAATGCAGAGACAAGCTAAATAAATTTTAGCACTAGCAACTCACTCACATTTGTAAATTGAAATCCAATTAACACTCAAAAACTCTTCAAACATTTCACAATTCCCCCAAAATTAGACACATTGCACACACCGGAGCAAAAAAACAAGAATCAGAACTCAACAAACTGACACTACAAATGAAAAAGAAGAAAAAGAAGCATAATGTTGAGCTCGTCGAGCCATCATTTGACGCTCTCAAAAGTGTTGTTTCTGCTGATATCAAAGACAATGAGCGTGACGACAGCACCGCGGTAATAAGCGGAGGTGACGGAGCGAAAGCGCTCCTGGGCGGCAGTGTCCCAGATCTGCGCCTTGACCTTGACCTTGACCTCCTTGTCGTCGACCTTATCTCTCGCGAAGCGGGAGAGCAAGTGATCAGATTCGCCGCTGAGAGAGAGAGAGAGAGAGAGAGAGAGAGAGAGAGAGAGCTATCATCTTTTTTTTTATCTTATTAGGGCAACTGAGAGAGAGATAAGCCGATAATTTATTTTTTTAATATATATATGGCCGGCCCGGATACAGGTCGGGTGGAGATCCGTCTAACGTAAGAGACCCATTAGACGATCTCACACAAGTGTGCTTCTAGATGGAATGATCTGGCGTACACTAATTATATATAAATTTTATATCATATAATAAAAAACCACTGCTAATACTGAAAAATATCGTTTCTAATACTAAAAAGTATCGCGTTTATTTTACTGAAAAATACTGTTATAAAGAAACATTAACAATTCTATAGTTATTGGTACATTTTTTTTATTTGAAAAAGAATTACCTTTAACACTAAAAAATATCAATATCCCGTTTGATATAAAATTTATATACAACCATTGCACGCGAGAATTTATCAACATAGGTAGACAAATAGACAAGAAGACTTTATTGGGCCGTAATTTATATCATTATTTGGAGGGCCCGTTGATTTAAAAAATATTTGGATTCCTAAAACTGTAGAAACAAAACTACAAAACCCTTCTCGTTTCGTTTCTGTTTCCCCTCACTGTTCCTCTTTCCACTTCTTTCGACATAGAAATCCATCTACAAAATTTAATACTTCTTCCCAAATAATCCGCATTTTTCAATTTCAAATTAGTTCCGAAGTTCGCAGCAATGCCTGAAGAAGATTCGAAGCAAGTGAAGAAAGAAGAATCTGAAGACGACGAAGACGAGCAGAGCTTAGCATCCGCTTTCGCTAACCGCAGGAAAAAATCGCTCAGCATCAGCAATGCCGCCGCCAAACTCAAGAAAGAGCAGAGCAAAGTGAAGAAAGAGGAAGACGACGACGATTTCGAAGAGCCCACCTCGAATAAGCCTTCCAAAAAGCCCGTTGCTAAGGTTGATTTTCAATTCTTGCGGCTTAAACATTGTGCTTTTTTTTTCTGAGGTTTAATTTTTGGTGGGTTGTGTTTAAAGGTGCAGCAGAAAAAGAGGAAGAAAGATGAAGAGGCCCAGAAGGCGAAGAAGGGAAGTAAAGCTAGTGTGGGTACGGATGCTAAGAAGAGAGAGAAAAAAGTGTTCGATTTGCCTGGCCAAAAGAGAGACGCTCCTGAGGAAGTGAGTTCTCTCTCTCTCTCTCTCTCTCTCTCTCTCTCTCTCTCTCTGTGTTCTTATTTTGAATGTTAATGTAATGGTTTATCATATTATGCCTAGAAAAAGAGGTTTCTTTATTGTGGAAATGATGAATTGATTATGAATTTGGCTTTGCAGAGAGACCCTTTGAGAATTTTCTATGAAACACTGTACCAGCAAGTGCCAGCGAGTGAGATGGCTGCAATATGGTATGCCTTCTTTGTTCTGAAAGATGTTGTGAATTGATTACATTTTTTTCTATACATACATATATAAGACATTGCATTATGCCATTGTTGTTTAGCTTTATAGATTATGATGTTTTAGAGATAATGAATCTGTGGTCACGCCCTAGAGGGGGAGAGTTACTTTTCACTACACCATTGTGGATCATTTGCAGTTTTACTCGTCGATTGTTGGATAAAACATCTACATCCATCGTAATTAACTTGTATATTGCATATGTCCGAATACATAACTGTCATGGCAACAAGGAGAAGTACTTAACTCACATGTGATGGAGCTGATTTTTAAACCAATACAGCTGTGGATTTTGGTGCAGAAGAGTGGTGTATGCAAATTGTTAGGGTTCTAATATTTAAAATTGGACTTCAACATTTTGTTAAATTACCTATATTGTATCTAAACAAAGAAATCATATTTTTTTTCCTGCCCGCCTATTGTGCTTGCTCTTGTTCTTCCAAATCCATATTGTAAGTTGGGTTTAAGGAGATCGTTGCTTGGTCAGAATTTGATTAGACTTGCAGCCTGTATATGTTAAACCTTGAAAGATTGCACTATCCGAATATGTGCTATATAGATTGACACAGACATGTGCCTAATATTTCAAGAAATATTTGATCTGCATTGTATACTTTGCTGCAACAGATTGGATTTGGCTAGAGGTGCATTCCTTTGTGGTTAATCGAAAATATCTATGTGTCTCAATATTAATTTTATCATTGAAAATAAATAGTTTTATTATGCTTCAAGGTACATAAAACCCGTTATTGTACTGGCTAGATGCAAATACCTCCTCACCGTTTGATTTCCATTGACTCAGTTAGTCAGAGGAGGTATTGACAAAGTAAAACAAAAGGTCATTTTTCATTAGTGTTTTTGTTCCAAAACAAAGGGGTGGAGGGGATTCACTTTTCAACCTAAATATTAGGTGTGTTTTTGCACATTAGCCCTTTTATTTATGTAACAACTTAAATGCTTGTCAAAACTACATGAAATATTGCTTGATGATAAATAGAAGTATTTTGCTCTCAGATTTCTTGGATATCCAAATTTGATTTGGTATATAATAAAATGTATCATTAGATCTTTTGAAGGTTTCTAGCAGCAAGTAATTTACTCATTCTTATGCTAATTATGTCCCATCTCCACTCGAAATAGTGATGCATTATTATCTTTATGTTATCGTTAGGCATCTTTTAAGATTATCGTTTGAGGTGGAACAGATAAGATAGTAATGTAAATAATGGACCTCCATAGCATGATATGCCCGTCCATTGGCGATTGTCTTCATACTGCATCATTTAGTATTAATGCCACCAATTAGACCTCTCATTTGTAGTCAGAAAAAGTAATGACAGCAGTAAGTTTCCTGACCTTCTATCTGTTTCCTGATATATTTTCCTTACATATATGTTGCTGTAGGATGATGGAGTGTGGTTTGCTTCCAAAGGAGGTAGCGAAAAAGGTCTTCGAAAGAAAACAGAAGAAGACACAGCAGCAGAAGCTCAGTTCACCAATGAAAACTGTTGTCACTGTCAAGAAGAAAGCTGACGGTGTTACCATTCAAAAAAGATCGTCGAGCACCCCAATTTCAACCCAGAAGAAGAAGACACTGGACACGAGTGCATCTAAGCAGCAATCGAGGAAACGAAAGAGCAAGGAGGATGACTCTGATGAAGAAGATACAGATGATGATTTTGTGTTGGCTGCTAAAAGGCCAAAGAAACAAAGAGCATAACATCTTAAGTTTCTTGCTAGGTAGCTAATCGCCATCTCTTTTCGACATAGGTGCAATGTAATGCATCTTCATTCATTTCAACCTTATAACTTGGAGCTTCATCTTTAAAGGGAAGGACTTCATTGTTCACTCTCTTCTTTCACTCTATCTTTGAATTGTCTCTTTATTTTGTCATAGTGCTTATATATAGTCTCATGTTGAAAATAAACAACGGATTTATTTATGTGGAAGTTGTTATGGTCTTGTAGATGCTACAACGAATGAAATACTAATGTTGCATTTACGGTTGAGCAGCACATGATATATGCCAGGTATATGTGATTTGATTAGTTGTATCAAAATTATGCAGTATTACTTCAAAGGCAAAAAATTTGGATACTGAATGGCAGACTTCGGTCTTATATTATATAAGTATTCTTTATTCCAAATATACAAGCTTTTCTAGTGTTCTCTACTCCAAAAATGCAAGTTTTCATACAAAATTTAAGACAAATGTCTAATATTTGATTATTGAGAAGGACCGAGCAAAAATGATCTTTAACTTTATTGTTTTTAATCGGATTTGTGTAAAAAAAAAAAAAAAAATCTCAAATTAAAGGTCTTCTCATAATCTTTCATTTAATATATCGCATGGGTATGTTTGAACAAAAAAATATGTACGAAAAATGTAAAAAGATTCATTTTTCATGCATGCACAAATTCTAAATGAAATTAAATTCTAAAACCAATTATAAATCCTACTTGGAATATAATAAACCCTAAATATGATTTAATAAAACTCTAAACTCTAAAAAATGTTGAACCCTAAAACCAAAAAAAAAAAAAAAACTAAACTCTAAACCCTAATTGATATTGAATAAATCCTAATCGTGATGAAATAAAGTCATATAAGCCAAATATACAACAGATAATTTATAATTTTAGAAGCGATAATTGTTGATATTTTTCTTTGATACTTTCATTATGATTTTTTTTTCTTGGGCATATGCACGGGTTTGTGGCGGGTAGGGCTAGCAATTTGGGTTTGCCCGACCTGGCCCTCCTCGAAAATTTCTAAGCTTATATTTTAGAGGCCCGACCCAAAAAGGTGGGCCGGACTGCCATATGGCCTAGTGTATTTATGCACTTTTTTGGACCATACCCGGCTCATTCGAGCCTCTCCATTCAGGCCGGGCCTAGGGGTAGGGAAAAATACTGAAATATCGAAATACCGCACTTATCGTACCGAAAAAATATCGAAAATGTCGAATTTTCGGTATACCGCAATTTTCGGTACGGTATGATACCGTATCGATAATTTACGATACGGTATCAATATAAAATTTGAAAATTTTCGGTATACCGCGGTATACCGAAGGTATATACCGATATTTTCAATATATACCGGTATTCAGTATACCGAATTTTTCGGTATATACCGATAGTTCGGTATATACCGGTATGTCGGTACATCGGTATATATCAATATTTTGGTATATATCGGTATTTTGGTGTATCGGTACGGTATGTGAAATCCGGTATTTTCGGTATACCTTGAAATTTCGGTATTTTCGATATACCGTGAAAGTTCGGTATACCTTGAAAGTTCGGTATGTTCGGTATACCGTGTAATATCGGTACGGTACGGTATACCGAAAATATCGGTACGATATCAATATCTATTACGGAGTATACCGAAACTTCGGTATACCGAAGTTCGGTATACCGAAAGTTTCCGTACGAGAACGGTATGAGATTTTTCGATATCGAAATTTTGGTACGGTATACGGTACGATGTGAAATTTTCGATATGCCGTACCGACCCACCCCTAACCGGGCCAGATCAAAATTGTCACCCCTAATGACAGGTCGCGTGTAATGACGGAAGAGACCCTGATTTTTGCGTTGATTATCATATGAGTTCATTAAAGTAATTAACAAAATATATTTAAAATCTCTAAGTCTATAACAATCTTTTATTTAGCTTTAACCAGTCATGACTCTTGCTTCCGAAAACAAAAATGTTTGGTTTAGACTTCTCCAAAAGCTCCCTATTATTCTCCCAAGATCAACTTATATACCTACATTTCCATCTCCTTTTTGTTTATTTTATTTCAAAATGCACATTTTTTATTTTTTCATACCCGATTCTAGCAAATATATATATATATATATATATATATATATATATATTTTAAATCTATTTTTTTTGCACACTCAAATATTTATTTTGCGGGGAGGGCAACTTATATGGATTCAGGAGTATGGCTGGCAAAAAATACCGTCATACCGGAATACCGTTCATAGCGTACTGAAAAATATCGAAGATACCGATATTTACGGTATATTGACGGTAAGGTAACGATATGAATTTTCAAAAATTAAGATATACCGAAAGTTCGGTATACCGTCATATATCGGTATATACCGTCATACCTACCACCACCGTATATGCCGAAGTGAAGGTAGGTATGACGGTATACACCGGCACATCGGTACATACTGTATTTCGAATTTAATATATACATATATTTGTATATCTATAATACAATATTTAATAAATTTATCATAAAAGTTATGTTTTGATATTTAATTTAATACCTAAATTATAACTAAAATTGAATTATTTGAAATTAAATGTAATAAATAATAATCTTTTATTTTTTTCGATCAATTAAATTAAAAGTTAAAATGAATAATCAATAAAAATTAAAATATAATAATGTATACGTAACTTATAAGATATAAAATTATTTCAATAGAATAAATGAAGTGTATTATTGATTGTTGTTTCTTTATGCATGTATTTTCTTACTAAATATTTTTTAGCATAACGATAATTTCGATATACCGTGAAATGTCGGTATGGTACAAACCGAAATATGGGTACAATAAGGTATACCAAACTAAGGTACGATAAGGTATACCGAAATAAAGATATGGTAAAGATATGCATTATGTGTCATACCGAACTTAAGGTATACCGAACTAAGGTATTGTTCGGATATTTATTTCAACCTAAACTGCAAAAGTACAGTGAGGTTTCTAGTATAACGACAAACAAAATCGAATCCACAGAGACTTGATCTTAAACACTAGTTATTCAATTTATCCTACCTATGTTATCTAGATTAACCAAATTTTGAGAAACATTCTAATTAACTAAATAAGACAAATAACTAAAATTAAAAGACTAAAATCAATAACAAATAAATTGCATCGAGAAAATATTAATAAGAATAGACGTATTCTAGGATTGAACAATCATTATTTAATTCATCCAATTAACCAATTGCAAGTTCATGCATATGTTGGGATTTTAATTGCACTAGAGCACCACTTATGCATTCCAAATCTCCTCTTGGAGTATCTAGATTGTTGATTACACGATAAATAACAATGTTTCCATTAATTATCTAATCATGTAACTCCTTATGTCCCAATGGTTTACTGCTTTCTCAAATAATCTCAACTCTCTCGAGTGTTGTTGATTACCAAGTTAATTATTCCTAGTCTCATGTCGAAACTCCTCTTTCGATTTATGAATCAACATGATAAATTACATCAATTAATGGCCAGTTAACAGATGCACAATTAATCACAAGAATAATTAAAATGTAATAAAATCATAGACACAAAAATTGAAATTAATTAAAAAGACTTCATAAATGAATTATGAATCAAACCTAGAACAATAGGATTTAGTTGTTCATACTAAGATAAATAAATAAATTTGTCCACAAGTTGTTCATAGCTAGTCAAGAAATAAAGAAAAATAAAATCCGGAAGATAATATCTGCCTCTAATCTCGAATTGCTCGAATTCCTCGGTCTTGTTCTTCGCGATGCTTTTCCTCTGTGGTAATTCTCTGTTTTCAATTTTGGGGTAGGGTGTATTGTGCTGAATTTTCATTCTAAAAAACCCTTAAATACCAAGTATAGAAAATCCTAAAAATAGGTCAAAAATCGGACAAGCCCGGCCTAGCCGCGACCACAGCTGCGACTCCGGTCGTGAATCCACGTGGCGTGATATGGCAACGTATTCGCGACTGGCTTCAATATTCGCAACCAATGTCGCGAATTTCCTTCAGCGTGACCCCTTCTCTGTCGCGACATCGCAGCGGCCGGTCCCTTGATCACCCGCGGGCGCACTCGCGAGCCGCGGTCGCGGGTCTATTTACAGACTCGTTTGGTTCCGTCTCTTCGATCCACTTTCTTCACGTTATTCTTTGGGCTTCATTCTCACTTCCTTTCTTTAAAGAATCCAAAATCAAGGAAAACCTACAAAATTTGTCAAACTATACCAAATTCCAAAATCAAGTGAAAAACCGAATAAACTAAGATGAACACACCAAAACCATGCAAAACTCAACCCGAAAGTGTACGAAAAAAGGTGTAAAATCTCAGTTTATCAGGTATACCGGAAGTAAAGGTACGATAAAAGTATGATTTTTGTCATACCGTAAACTAAGATAAAGTATAAGGTATGACAAAAAAATGTAAGGTATGCCATACCTTGACACCTCTATTCGGGAGTGTGAAAATAAATTACGTCTAGGGATGTGGTTTAGATGACATTTACTTTAGTGACAATATTTTTTTCTAAGCAAAAAAGGGTGCAAAATTCTCCTAATGTTTACCTTGATGCGCACAATTAAACCCAACAAACGTTTCGATAGGCCGAATTCGCCCATGAACAAACAATTAAAGTTGTGAATGGTGATGCATTTTTATATATTTTATATTTTGGGTAAATTATAATTTAATGCCTGGAATTTTGAACCTTTTCATAAAAATGTCATCATTTTCAATTTTTTACAGGTTGATATCCAGCCTTATAAATTTTTATGAAATGTTTTAGCCACTCATCATATCTATAAAATTCATCATTTATAGTTTGATCTTTATTAAAAATGATGAATTTTATATAAGAAGTACAATTATTTGATTATTATTAATTCAAGAAAGTAAATACCTTTTGAAGTTATATACCTATAAGTTATATGTAATAATGATTTTCAATCTTGAAACAATAAAATGTATAAGTGTACACTTATACGCTTTACGAGTTTTAATCGAACTTCTGTAAAGCTTTTATCGAACTATTTGTGTACCGAACTTTTGTGAAGCTTTTATTGAACTATTGTTTGTTAAAATATTTTATAGAGCTTTAATCAAACTTGTTATCGAGTCAAGCTCGAGTCGAACTCGAATCAAACTCAATCACTAATCATTTTAGCTGAGCCAAACTCGAACAAGAAGCTGAAACTCGAGTCGAAATCGAATTGGACTCGATTACAAATCATTTTAGTCGAGCCAAACTCGAACATAAAATCAAAGCTCAAGTCGAACTCGAACTCAAATCCAGAATGGCTAATAGAACTCAATTTTGAATTTGAAGATATTAAATTCAATTCATTTACCGCCCTATATGTAACTTAGTGTAAAAGTAAAAAGAAAAAAAAAAGTTGTTGAGTGGAAAAAAGGGTAAAAAATAAAAGGAAGTCATTAAAGATGTAGACAAATATATACGAAAGTTAGCATATATTTAACCATTAAGATTGTTAAATGCTTCGACTTGATAATTCAATGTCCAATCCACCCAACCATAATAACTACATAAATATTTCTTTGACAGCCACATAGCATATTATAACAATTTTAAAATTATAGTTATCCTAAGGATAGATTAGATTGATAAAAATAATATAGCATAATCTACACATACTTTGATAGAATGGATAATTTTTAAAGCTTGAATTCTTCAAATACTCAATCACATACATTATCAATCTAATTGTTCGGTGTTTTATTTCACTAAAAACCAACCCGCACGTGTACGGAGTAGTTTATAGCAAATAATGATGAGCAAGAGTATCATATCCACATAGACTGAATTTAAATTGCAACTAAGTACCGAATTTACAAGTTTCACTTTATTAAGAAAATCGTAATACAATTTGGTTTTCTTTAAAACAATTAATTAAAATAAATAAATAAATAAAAGCACAAAGGATACCAAATAAAATCAAGATAGAAGCGGATTCCAGAATTGTTTTTATTCAAAGGTATTCGTGCAAACAATTAATCAGTGAACCAATTTTGATTCCAAAATTTAAAAGAGTAGTCACAAATACTGTTAGTGCCACAATTATGCACTAAGTGTTCGTGTTGTTATTGGCAAGATATGTTCGACAAAATGGACCTGGGTATGTCCCAACAAAACATGTTTTCCACTGTGCAAGAAAAAGAGAACAGTTGGCGAACTGTTCCAGAATATGTCCCAGACATTACCAGGGACACTCTATATATGGCAGTTTCCATGTTGGAAAGATCTTGCGCCGAACCAGTTTGGAAGGTCAAGATAAATTCGTTTTACTGCCTTGTGGTGTAGATTCCGTGCTGAATTACCCCTACTACACATGGAGAGTATCTACACAAGTTTGAAAGGCCACAAACCACAATCCACTTACCTTGTTGGCGGCAGATGGAGATCGACGCCAAAGTCTATATGAAGGCCGAATTAAGGAGCAATCGGTACCACTTATATTTTGTTTAGATTCTCTTGATAGATTGTTTGAGAGTCAGTTTGTGGTCGTTTGTAACTAGTAGTTGTTCTTTAATCAGTGCAACGTGATAGACTAGTATGAGTGTTTTCGAGTGAAACACGTGAGGGAATTTTTATATCTGTTTTGTACGCAATCTCGGGAGAGATTGTAAGTTGAAGTCGTAGGTAGATAGAAGGAGTCTAGTGTCACGGTTGTGAGGGGATCTTACAACTTTCGGCTAGTGAAAGAGTTCGTGGAGAAGAACGGGCGACATAAGGCGGGAGGCTTGTATGTGTAAAAACCCTAATACACTCTTCGAAGGAGTAACAGTCGAAACTTCAAGTTTGGGAGCAATCCCCCCAGATTAGGTTGGTTGAACCGAACTGGGTTACCATCTCGTGCATTTTTACTGCTTTATTCTTTTATGTTCTTGCATCTGTCCCACACATATCATATAACAGATTTTAAGCAGATAACTAAAACACGAATAGCACGGATTATCATTTTTCAATTGACACCAGAGCGGGTTGCTTGTATTCAGGGTTGATATTGGGGTATTAATCCGTGTATTTTGTGTTGTTTTGTCGAGATGGATTCGATGAAAAAAGGAGCATCGGCGGTGCGACCTCCGCTCCTTGATGGCAACAACTATGCCTATTGGAAAGCTAGAATGATAGCTTTCATTCGCTCAATTGATGAGCGTGCCTGGAAGATAGTGACTGAAGGGTGGAAGCCTCCCACAAAGACGGATGAGAAAGGCAAAGTGGTGTTGAAGCCAAAAGAAGAATTTGACGATGTTGATTATCAGATCATAGGGCTAAATGCTAAAGCCATGAATGCCATCTTCTCTGTTGTTGACATGAATGTCTTCAAGCTTATCTCCACCTATGATAAGGCCAAGGATGCGTGGGATATCCTGCAGACGACATTCGAAGGAACAAGTAGTGTCCATGCATCTCGCATGCAACTTCTCACCACCAGATTTGAGAACCTCCGTATGGATGAAAGGGAAAAGCTTGCTGATTTCAATGCTAAAATTTGTGACATTGCCAATGAGAGCTTTGCCTTGGGTGATGCTATTTCCAAAGAAAAACTTGTTCAAAAAGTTCTTCGTTCTCTTCCCAAGAGATTCACATACAAAGTCACGACTATTGAAGAGGCCAAAGATGTGAGAAAGATGAAGCTGTAAGAACTGATGGGGTCCCTTCGAACCTTTGAAATGGGCTTGACAGATGAAGGAACAGTGCAGAAGAAAAGCATTACTTTTCAGGCAGGTTCTGGTACTAATGTCTCTGGCGACGTCCCTGACAGAACTGACCTAGCAGAATCGATTGCTATGCTATCTAAAAACTTTATCAAGTTTACAAGAAGTTTTGAGAAGTCATCTCAAAATGATTCTGTTAATAACAGGTTCTCTAAACCTCGAAGAACCAAGGATGAGGAGTCAAATGAAGACAGACATAAGGAAGACAAGTGTAGAGAGTACGGTGGTTTTGGTCATTACCAAGCCGAGTGTGCTAATACTCTAAAAAGGAAGAACAAGTCATTCTGTTCTACCTCAAGTGTAAGTGATGATTCTGATGATAGTGGAAGTGATGAAGAATACGTAAGCAATCATATTACTTTCATGACACACTCTGTCAAAGAATCTGTGCCAGCATCTGTTTCTGACAATGAGGTCGAGAAAATTTCACAATGCAGTGATGATGAAGAATTTACTGATGAATCATCTATGGAGGCATTTAAAAAGCTGTATTCTAGTTGGATCATGGTGGCTCAAGCCAATGAGGGGCTAATGAAAGAGAATGCCGATCTCTTGAAAGAAAGAGATAGTCTTGCCATTCGTCTCAAGGAAGTGGAAAGTGACTTGCTGCAGTTCAGAAACAACAGTCACTCTCAAACTGATGAGCTTCAACATCTGAAGAAGCTTGTGAAGATGATGAACTCTGGATCATCTCAGCTGGATGAGATTATCTCCAATGGAAAGAGCCCTCAGGATCATACTGGGCTCGGATACAATGGTGTTCATACTTATGGCGGATTCTGTCAAGGACAGTCCTCTGGAACAAAAGATTCAACAGTTCCAGAACCGAGAGCTGAGCTAAAGAACAAGCAGCAGAGAAGGAAGTCTCCTCCAAAGACACGTGTTGTGTGTCATTACTATGAGAAACCTGGTCATATTCGACCACATTGCAGAAACTTTATCAATGACCTCCGAAGGATGAAAAGAAGGAGTTTTGCAGAATCTAATCAGTTTCCCAAAAGAAATGTCTGGAACAGATCCAGGAACAACCACAGAAATTATGTGGTTCATACTGCCCTCAATATGCATGCAAAAAGTAGTTGGTACTTTGACAGCGGATACTCTCGACATATGACTGAAGATGCTAGCATGCTGAGCAACATTCAAAAAGATTGCTCATATCAAATGGTTACCTTTGGAGATGGTGTTAAAGGTAGAGTGCTTGGCCGTGGATGTCTCAATGTGCATGGATTGTCCAACCTGGAGGGCGTGCTGCTTGTAGAAGGACTAAAGGATAATCTAATTAGCATTAGTCAGTTGTGTGACCAAGGTCTCTTGGTGCATTTCACTAGAGACAAATGCCTTGTTAAGAACAAAGAAAGTGTTCTGCTGATGGTCGGGGACAGATCACGGGACAATTGTTATCTTCTCAACATGAAGAAAACATGTTTCAGATCTTAACTAAATGAAGTAAACTTGTGGCATGAAAATCTTAGCCACATCAGTGATCAAGAATCGTCAATTGTTCTTGTTGAAGATGACTGTTCCAGGTTTGAAGAAGTTACTGGAAGTGTACCTGTTTCTGTGCCTAACAGAAGTGAAGACTGTAATCAGATTGAACCAATATCTGAGAGCAATGATGCTCTTAAAAACCATCCAGTTGTTGATGATCTGGAAGAACCTGCTGCCCAGATTGATGATGAAAGCCTTGATGGTACAGTCCATGTTCCTACATCTATGCCGGACAGTTCTGAAAACAGAGACCTAACTAAAGCAAGGCCTCAGAAACAAGATAAGTTTGTTAGCCAACCCAAAGGTTTTGAAGACCGCCACCAACCTGAGTTTGTGTACAAACTGAAAAAGGCACTTTACAGTCTCAAACAAGCTCCACGAGCTTAGTATGTCGATATTGTCTTTGGATCTGTGTCAAACAGAATGGTGGACGAGTTTCAGAAGAGTACTTCAGGAGGACATTTCTTCCTTGGAAACAACATTGTTTCTTGGTTTTGTAAGAAACATAATTCCATTTCGTTATCTACTGCCGAAGAAGAATATATTGCGGCTGGAAGTTGGTGTACACAACTTTTATGGATGAAGCAGATGCTGGTTGATTATGGTGTGCCACAGTCTATTCTTACCATACTCGGTGACAATATGCGTGCCCTAAATATTTCGAAGAATCATGTTCAGCACTCTCGAACAAAGCATAGAGATATTCGCCACCACTTCATTCATGAACTGGTTGAAGATGGATCTCTTCTGATTGAGTACGTTGGAACAAATGCTCAACTTGCGGATATTCTCACTAAGGCACTTGATAGTGGAAGGTTTGAAACACTTAGATCCTCATTGGGTCTTTGTGTTCTCTGAACTTCTCCTTTGCGAGAAGTATCTCTGTACAGTCTTGGTCAGTGATGTATGTACAGAGAAAACAAAGTGACCAAGTGTTTCATGGTCTTGTGTTATGTGTGTCTGACAGATTCAAGAACAGCTTGTAGTAATTTCTTTTTATCTCATTGTATAGTGGGCCGTCGATTCTCGTGCCCAGCTCAAAGATGTTCAGAGTGGGTTTGACAAGGGAAGTGATCCCTAATTATGGAAATTAATCTAATTATTTCCTTATTCAAATTGTGTGGCTCTTGGAGAAAAATCACTTGTGTTCTCCACATCTGTTCCCACTGCCGTCGTTTCCAGCAGTGATGTTGTGTCTGAGCCTGCTGAAGTCCCTGCATTTGTGCCCTGCAATGCTCCTGAGGTGTCTGCGACTCTGTCTGAGTCAGTTTTTGTGACAGTTCAGGAACCCCCACCTCAATCTAGGATTTTCAATATTTCTTCCTCACCTCTGTTGGTGGAGCCTGCATCACTGGAATTGACAATTGCCATTGCTTCCTATCTTGATCCCTCTATTATTGAAGAATTTGCTGCATCAATTATTGCAATGACTTTTGTTTATGTGCCAGTATCTGTCTCTACCGCAACTGCCCCGATGGATACTTCGGTGGTTACGATCCATGTTTCGTTGGGAGAAGCCTCGCCGAAGGCCTCTGATGTTGATGCGCCTACTCTTGCTCAGGTTGAAGAAGGGAGAATTGAAGTTGCTGATATTAAGGAGGATGATATTGCTGTTGAAGAAAATGCTTCCTCACCTGATGCTGAATCTGTTCCATCTCTTTTGAAACAAGGAGGGACGTCTTCTAAGTCCCGTGGTGTGTAGCGCAAGCTTCAATTGCTCGATGAACCAGAAGAATCCCCTTCTGCCTCTGAGAACCATGTTGATTCTGTTGATGCTAAGTAGAACTCTGATAAAGATGAGATTCATATCTCAATTGCAGACCCGAGCAAAGTCCAAGTCTGCTGATGAAGAATGCTAGAGCTCCGTCCCATTTGGTTGAAGTGGTAGATGATGTGCCTGTGGACGTCTCAGACAGTTCCGCTTCTGAATCTAAATCTTTTGATTCAAGTTAGTTTTATCTGCTTTCCATCAAGGTCTTTACAAGCTGGTGGTTGGTCGTTCTCTTATTTCTGAACGATGGTTGGTTCAGTCTGACGTTGAGGAAACTGGTGTGATGGAATTATTACATGATTTACGTTTGGATAAATCTGTCTATGCTACTCATTTGCTTATTGTTGTTGCTACTGGTCATCATGTTACACAGAGTCCGTCCGAGCAGATGTTGGGCTTGGTCTCTGGACCTCGCCGAAAGTTGATAAAGAAGGCTCGAGCTCCTTCTCCTTCTGATGATGATACTGAAAATGAGCCAGAGATATGCCTGACAGATTAGTCTCTGAGTCTGAAGCCTACGACTCAATGCTCAATACTTCACAAGCTTGCAGTGAAGAACTGATGTCCCTGCCGGTATTGTTCTTCTCTTGGTGTGTGCCTATATTGAGTCTCGACGGACCCAGCAGCCCATTGATTATTCAGGATGCGCTTCAGCATACTGACCTCGGAAGATGTTTATGAGCCCGAGGAGCCCCAGCTTGTGATCAGCTATAAGCTATTTTCTGCCTAGAATTCTCGTTAACTTCCTGCTGCTTCGCCATCTAGATCTGTGTCGGAGACAGATCTCTCTGCTCAACCCTCTCCTAGGGTTTCTGAAGAACCTTCTTCACCTCCAATGGTGAATGAGGAAGCCGTAGAAGCCTCAATTGCTGCCACTGTGGAAAATATTGGAGTTGCTGAAGACTCCATTGCTGCGAAGGAGTAACAGTCGAAACTTCAAGTTTGGGAGCAAACCCCCCAGAGTAGGTTGGTTGAACCGAACTGGGTTACCATCTCGTGCGTTTTTACTGCTTTATTCTTTTATGTTCTTGCATCTGTCCCACACATATCATAGAACAGATTTTAAACTGTAATACCTCAAATTTTTGAGTAAGGTTTAGAGCATTGTTAATATTAATTAATTAATTAATTAAAGAAGGAATTTAAATAAGATTAGCTATGGTTGGATGTCAGTCACGACCTTAAGAGTCAGTTTTCGTGAAGATCATCTTTTCGGAAAAGATGATCTTAATTCTTTTATGGCCATTTGTGGTTTCTTTAGAAAGGTTTTAACTCAAGGAGTACACCAGTGTTTTTGAATTTTAAATCTGAAGTCATTTGAGTTCTCGGTGATGGAAAACGTAATTAAAAAGGGGAATGAATAGTAACTTTTGCGTGCGTTCATGTTTTGAGAAATTTACGAAATCCTCCTCGTTTATCTGAGTCTAGTTCTGTCAGGCCCTTCTTATGGGAAATGACTCAAGGATTCCGTTGGTGTTCACGGATTTTCATTCTGAGGTCAATCGAACGTTCGGGAGCAAAATCTGTCAGTCTGAGTGAATAGTAAAAAGTAATTCCAAAAAGGGAATCTTTGCTCGTCTTTCTTCTGACGACCCCGTCATCTTCATAAATCGAGCTGGTTCACTAGTGTTCGAGCCAACGAGTCTCCCGGTATTTTTAGATTTCATGTCTGAAGTCATTTGGACCTCGACATCAAATAAAGCAGCTTTTAACCGAACCCGAGGTAGCTTTTGCAGTATTCCCGCACAGCAATGGCTTCCAAGGAAAGCCAAAGCTTCTCCTATAAATAGGGGACCACCCCTTTGGCATTCTTTGCTCATTTCTCATTCACTTCACTTCTAAATCGAGAGAGTGTAAAGCTTTGAAATCCGAGAAAGTTCTGTCGAAGTAAAAAAGCGTTCTTCATGAGTGTTCTTCAAGACGACGAGCGGAGTGGCGTGGAAGGGATGCGGTGAGGAAATGTGCTAGGGGCACCGTTGGATCGTAACAGGCGGCTCTGCCGCCGTTACGACTCGACGAGATGCCAAGCTAGCCACATTCCTTCGACGCACCTAACCCCGTCCATTCTTGTTCGTCGGTCTCGACTCCTTTTCCTTCCCATCTTTTAAATTCTGCATTTACTTTCCGTTCTTTATGTTCTTCATGTTCTTCATTATTGCTCGTCTAAAGTTGTATTTCGATTTTTGTTGAAGTTCCAAGTTAATAATGTTTACGTTATAATTCTCATTCTACTTCCGTTATTATTATTATTCTAAAAGATTAGCATCGTTTATTCCGTTAAATTTCGTTTAAGCCACATTAAACGATTTTGTCGTTATTCTAAATATTAAAGGAGGATTATCGTGTATATACCGTTATAATGCCAAGATTCTTTTTAAAGTTAAAGCATGTTGTTGCATGTTAAATTCAAGTACGTTGTTTTAAAGAAATTTCGGGTTAAATGTTCTTTGTGTTCTTCGTGTTCGTCGAAAGAATCAACGAACACGAAGAACCCAGTTGAAGATCGCCCAGAACTGGGCTAGAGAGAGAGAGGAAAAGGAGCCCCGCGGGGGGGGAGTGCACCACCGCGCCACGCCCCCCTCGGCCGCACCGAGCCCGCCGGGGCTGAGGAGCCCGCCGGGGCAAGGGCAGCCCGTCGGCGCACCCTGCCCCGCGGCGGGGGGGAGCCCGCCGGCGCCCATGTGCGCCGCGGCGGCCCCCCCTTCTCCGTGTGTTTTTTTCACCGTTTCTTTCCGGCTAATTTTCATACCCCCTTTTCCCGAACTTTTCGAGTCTTCCAAATTATGTTATTTTCAAGCCATATTCGAGTTTAAATTATAGTAAGATATTCAAGTTAATTTCAATTTATTTCGAATAAGCTATTCAATTATTTTCCGTCTAAAAATTTAGAGATCAAGTCGAGAAGTTCCTTAAATAAAATAAATCCTTCTCTAACCCTTATTAAGTCAAAAGTCGTGTTATCCATGCTAAGTCCTAGCTAAGGAAATATTAGTTGGATATTATTTAATCTCATGTTATTAGAAATCTTCGAAGGAAGCTGCTAAGTCGATAATTCGACTTTTGTAGGGGGGATCGAGCCTCGGAGGAATACTAAGGAAGACCACCAGCTCGTTGCCTCATCTTCCATTCCGTAATCAAGGTGGGTAAATCTATACTCATCTAAAGTTTGAGCTAATGAGCTCTAGAAGCATGTTAGGGCAAATGAGATATCCAATAAAGTATTTTTGCTCTGCCTAATTGATCTCTGTACAAGGAAGCAGAAAGGAAGATATTATGTTTTACTTGAGCTCCCAAGCATGTTTAGAAATGATAGAATTACTAAAGTGTTGTTTATTCTTAGCATGAGATGTTTAGAATTATCTTTAGTTTCGATTCGTATTTATTTACGTTCTTTTCCTGGAATCGAATGTTTATGCTTGTTAAGCTCGCAGAATTAAGAACTAAGATTTGCCTTGTTAGGGTAGCATTAAATCCCTTGTAGGCCGAGTTCATACAGTAGTAAAGGATTAGCCCTTAGACGTTGTTCTAAGTTTGATGTTGCTAGCAAGATTAAGAAAGGAAGGAACTTAGCTTTTCACTTAAGCTGGATTTGAGCTAAAGAACTTTTAAGGGAGTCACTACTGGGTTTTTCCCTCGCAAACTCGTTCGGATATTTGAGGTAACCCCTCTTCTATCCTATGGCATGCCTAAGGGTACAGTTGACGTCAGGTTTGAGCCAGATTGGGCCCAAAAAGAAAAGAAAAGATTTTGCGGATATGGGAAGGGCTTTTGCGTTTTGCTCTCCATATACCGTCAGTTGATTATTGGATATCTGGAATTTTATTAAAGTGTTTCACTAAAACCCACTGAGTACATTAGTGCTCATGCCTCCTCTTTTTCAAATGTTTTACAGGTTGAGATGCTGAGGATGTTGGTGGCTGTGGATGTGGGTTGGCTGCCAAGATTGTTTTGTTATTATCTAATATTCCCTTGAAATCCCACTATGTGATCTGCTACTCTGAAACACTCTTTCTAATTCCGTTTAATGTTCTATTATGATTATCAAGACTCTATGAATGATTTCCCTAGACATGATTAAATATTTATAAGATGCATATTATGTTCATCTCCGTTTCTCGAGTATGACTTCTGTTTGCCTATAAAGAGACTTATTCACATTGATATCTGTTATTCGTCCTGACCTATGAAGGGGTCTATGCTTGTTGGTATCTGATTAGTTAGCTGTTTCATTCTACTTAAGCATGTTTTCTTTTTAACCCAAGTAAACCCGAGCATCACCACCTATCTTCTAATGCATATCTTTGTTCTTAAACTCCTTTGTAAATCTTCCGACTTTATTCTTTAATCCCTTAATGACGCCCCGTCCCCATTCGTTAATCCCTATCTCGGGACCAGGCTGTTACAGATGGTATCAGAGCGGGTTTGCAACCCTGCAGACTTATCTCTTTGTTTGAGATAAGTTAAAAGGTTTATGTGAATATAAGTTGTTCTCTGATAAGTTAAAGCAGCAACCCACAGCTCGCCATCACCCTCGTATCCTCAACCAAAAATCAAGGTATGATAGTATAGAAATTTTGGATGTTGGATTCATGATTTTTAGAATACAGGAAGGGAAAAGATTTGAGCAAGCATACCTGTTTTATGGATAAGAGAAAAACCGTGAGAATGAAATTCCAAGTAAAAGGTGTTCGGGTAAGATGATTTCCCAGATGGAAAGTTTGTGAAAAGATTTTTTCGATCCCAAAAAGGCTTAAATTCATTTCTCAAAATTTTGACTCAAAGAAAAGGTAAACAATGTATGTTTAAAGACTTTGGGCACCAAAATTTTTATAAAAATTGTCAACTGCTTAATAAAAAGGAGCTATGCATGCAAGATTAATCTAGACGTTAGTTTGATCTCAGGAGGACCTTAGGTCTCCCTTTTATAATCTAGACTGATTAAGTTATTCTCTTCTAGATGGTTAAGCGTCATTCGACAGCTAGGAAGAGCGTGCCTCTTTTTCACCCTGTGCAAGAGAGAGTTGAGAGATTTAGAAGGAAAACCTGGAATGGCAACGAACAGTTGCTGTCCTACATGGCAAGATACCTCGAAAGGTGGGCTTGGGCAAATGGCTACGGAGGGGAGCCCGGAAGTGTATCCGACTTGGAAACGTGTATCCGCATGTGTGAGCATGCGCCACCTGCTTGGAGGCCTACAATGTACCGTATCCTGCAAAGCACGATCACCCGTGATCCCGAGACATACGCCGAAATCGGAAATCTGACGGAGTTCTCATCGGCCTTGATGGTTCGTTGGGTATCGGAGTATGGCCACGTGCACGCCTTAGCCGAGCAGCAAGCAGATGAGCAAAACCCCTCTCTCATGGTAGAGCTAGAACTGCAAAGGACGACTCTCAATAGTCCCCCTGGATTTCAAGCACCACGCCCTCACGACGAAGGAACCACAGGAGCGGGACCCTCAAATGTCCGGATCGTGAACCACACCGAGTCCCTATTTTCCTGCACTCCTCAAGTGAACCAGTGGACCCCTGTGTCCGCTTTTTAGGGTCTGGAACAGTGTATGCCCCATCAGTATCCCGAAGGGAGCGTCCGCATGAGAACATTCAAGTTCACCATCCCAGAAACAGTTGATGTTGGAGATGAGGAAGAGGAAGACGAGGACCCGGAGGAAGGCGAAGAGGAAGTAGGATCGCCATGCAAGGAGAAAGGGAAGGGCCCGGCTTATGATTGAACATTAGTAGGAAGTGTAGGAGGTATTGCTGTTAAAATACCTGATTGTCTGATCTATCTGCTATCTGTCTGTATTTCTGATGTCCGTTTAATCCGCGTTAACCAAGACTCTAATATGTAATATATGCTTTAACCTCCCTAAACTCAAATAGCGGCAGTGAATTTTCCAGGAGACTGCCCTATTCCGTTTGTAGCCCATAACTTCCATTATGTTATCAATGCCAAAAGTCCTCATAATGAGGCAATTTTCCCATTATGTTTGAATGACGTTTAAATTTCCACCTTATTTGATCTATCTTAAATAAAGACCTTATCGAAAGACGTCATTGCTTTGTGAGAATTCAATCAAGCGTCACTAATATCTAGTTCTTTAGGATGCCTCCCCGAAGACGTCAAGCTGAGAACGAAGATGAGAACGAACCCGAGCAAGTCCCAAACCCCGGACCAAGACCCGAAAGTGTGTTTCTCAAACACAATCCTCCATCATTTAATGGTTTAGGAGATCCAATGGATGCCAAAAAGTGGGTTCGCTCCTTAGAGTGAATTTTCAATTTCATAGCTTGTTTGGAAGAAGAGAAGTTAAGTTGTGCTCTTTTCATGCTGACGGATGATGCGGACTACTGGTGAGAGTCCGTCCGAAGGACCATAACCCCGGAGCAATGGGAGGACTATAGTTGGGAGGATTTTAAGCATGACTTATACCAGAAATACATCCCGGATTGTTATTGAGAGGCAAAAGAGATGAAATTCTGGAACCTAAAGCAGGGAAATAAGATAGTGTCGGAATACGATAGAGAATTCAATCAATTGTCAAGACACGCTCTACATCTAGTGGACACGGATGGGAAGAAAGCATGCAAGTTCAAGAAAGGACTTAGGTCCGAGATTGGCATAGCCCTTGCTGGGCAATAAGACATGTCCTATGCTCGAACCTTAGCCAAAGCCTTAAGCATAGAAGCCATTCTCCCTCGAGAGAAGATTCAGCCCCCTCAATCTTCTAGCGACTCAAAAGGAAAAAGAAAGTGGGAAGGAGGAAGAAGGGATGACAGAGGAAAGAAACCATACTGGCAAGGCCGAGAGTCAGGGGTGTCTCGAAGTCAGCCTGGCAACGCCCCTAGCTTTAGGCCGTGTCAAAGGTGCGGATGAATGCATCCTGGAGTCTGCCGAGCAAATCTAACTGGGTGCTACAACTGTGGTGAGGAGGGGCACTTCAAGAGAGAGTGTCCTAAAGGAAACAACAGACGATCTCAAACACCACAACAACCCATGTACCCGCAACCACTTCAGCAACTTCCTGGAAATCAGCCAAGGCTGCAGCAAGGAGGATCTCAGGGTCACAGACCAGGGATAAACCCGAGACCAAACCAAGGACGAGATCAAAGGTCTAACCAAGGGCAAAGGCCGTCTCAGCCCGCTCGTACTTATGCTCTCAATCAGCAGCAAGCTGCTAAGGCCCCAGGTAACCTAGCAGGTATGATTACCCTCCTCGAGACGCCAGTTTTAGCTCTTTTCGATACTGGAGCATCGCATTCGTTTATAGCTGAGTCTGTTTGTAAGAAACTGAAGATAAAACACGAGAATGCTGAGAATGCTATTGAGATAAGTATTCCCTCTGGAAAGAGAATGATGTCTAGGAAAGTCTGCTCTAACCTAGAATTGAACATAGAAGGGGAAAGCTTTAAGTCAAATCTTTATGTGATAAAGATTCAGGACTTCGATATAATCCTAGGAATGGATTTGTTAGCCTCAGCTTATGCTTCCATAAGCTGCCCTGAGAGGGAGGTAGTGTTTCGACCACCTGGGAAACCCGAGGTAAAAATCTACAGATCAAGGCTGGGAACTAAAATCCCGGTGATATCCGCCCTAAAGGCTATGAAGATGATAAGGAAGAATAGCTGCCAAGCCTTTTTAGTTAATCTAATAAGAAAGGAGGAAGGAGAGCTTTCAATCGAAGACGTTCCAATCGTAAGAGAATACCCCGACATATTCCCAAAAGAGCTGCCAGGACTGCCTCCAGACAGGCAGGTAGAGTTCGCTATCAAGTTGGAACCAGGAGCAGCCCCAGTCTCGAAAGCCCCCTACAGAATGGCGCCTAAGGAATTGCAAGAACTCAAAGTTCAACTGCAAGAGTTATTAGACCTAAGTTTTATCCAACCTAGTGTGTCACCTTGGGAAGCTCCAATCTTGTTTGTAAAGAAGAAGGATGGCACATTGAGAATATGCATCGACTATAGAGAGCTCAATAAGCTAACCATCAAGAATCGATACCCTCTCCCAAGAATAGACGATCTCTTTGATCAGCTCAAAGGAGCAAGTATCTTCTCCAAGATAGACTTAAGATCTGGGTATCATCAGTTGAAGATCAGAAAGGAGGATATCCCTAAGACTGCCTTTAGAACTCGCTATGGGCATTACAAGTTTGTAGTAATGCCATTTGGTTTGACCAACGCCCCAGCAATGTTCATGGATTTAATGAACCGTGTTTTTCACCCGTATCTAGATAAGCTTATTCTAGTTTTTATAGATGATATCCTCATCTATTCTAAGGACGAAGAGGAACATCAAGAACACCTAAGAATGGTGCTGGAGACGTTAAGAAGAGAAAGGCTTTATGCTAAGTTCAGTAAGTGTGAGTTTTGGCTCAGGGAAGTTATGTTTTTAGGTCATATCGTTTCGGTGGAAAGAACCAAGGTAGATCCAGCCAAGATTGAAGCCGTAAGCAACTGGAAGTCTCCAAGAAGCGTGAACGAGATAAGAAGTTTTCTAGGACTCGCTGGATATTATTGCAGGTTCATCGAAGGATTCTCGACTATATCCAAGCCCATGACGCGATTGCTAAAGAAGAACTCCAAGTTCAAATGGACGCCTGAGTGCGAGGAAAGTTTCCAAACTTTGAAGAAGATGCTAACCACAGCCCCAGTGTTGGCCATTCCAGAAGGGAATGAAGATTTCGTGGTTTATGTAGATGCATCGAAGAAAGGATTAGGATGCGTACTAATGCAGAGAGAAAAGGTAATTACCTATGCATCGAGGCAGCTTAAGAATCACGAGCAGAACTACCCTACGCATGACCTAGAGCTAGCAGCAGTCGTTCATGCGCTGAAGATCTGGAGGCACTATCTCTACGGAGCTAAGTGTGAGATCTTCTCAGATCACAAGAGTTTGAAGTATTTCTTCGAACAAAAGGATCTTAACATGAGGCAGAGAAGATGGCTAGAACTTGTAAAGGATTATGACTGCAGAATTCACTACCATCCGGGCAAGGCAAATGTGGTAGCAGATGTCTTAAGTAGGAAAGAGAAGACAGAATTAGGACTCATTCTAGTTCAGGAGGATCTTCGCAAGGAATTCGAGAAGTTAAAAATCGAGGTGCTAACACCACCCGAGTCCATTCAAGCCCAAGTTGCCATGATAGTCGCTCAGCCCGATCTAAGGCAAAGGATAATTGAAGCTCAGAGAGGAGACGAGTTTCTCGAAAAGAAAAGACTGGAAGCACGATCTGATAGCTCGCAGGATTTCACGGAAGCCGCCGATAACGCGCTCTTATTCAAAGGAAGGCTTTGCATACCAGGTAAGGAAGAGCTAAAGAAGGAAATCATGTGCGAAGCACATGATACGCCATATACAGCACATACCGGAAGCACCAAGATGTACCAAGACCTCAAAAGGAATTTCTGGTGGAATAACATGAAAAGAGAAATAGCCACCTTCATGGAAAGGTGTCTAAGCTGTCAACAAGTAAAAGCTTTGCATCAAAAACCTTCTGGTTTGCTTCAACCCTTAGAAATTCCTGAATGGAAGTGGGAGCATATCAATATGGATTTTGTCGTAGGTTTGCCAAAGTCTAAGCGGGGGAATACCGCTATTTGGGTAATCGTTGATCGATTATCTAAGTCGACACATTTTGTTGTTGTTAAGATGACGGATGGGCTAGATCAATTAGCCCAGTTGTACGTAAAGGAAGTCGTGCATTTGCACGGGGTACCAGTCTCGATTACGTCGGACCGTGATTCAAGATTTACATCAAGATTCTGGAGGAGCCTACAAGAAGTAATGGGATCAAAGCTCAATTTCAGTACGGCATTTCATCCTCAAACGGATGGCCAGTCTGAAAGGACTATCCAGATTCTGGAAGACATGCTTAGAGGAGTAGTCATCGATCAAGGAGGCAGTTGGGAGGAGCTACTGCCTTTGGTAGAATTTGCCTACAACAACAGCTACCAGTCATCAATCGGCATGGCCCCTTATGAAGCCCTTTACGGAAAGAAGTGTAGATCACCCCTGTATTGGGACGAAGTTGGAGAAAGAAGGATACTTGGACCCGAGATGGTCCAGGAAGCTGTCCAGAAGATCGAGTTTATTCGTCAACGCATCAAAGAAGCTCAGGATAGACAGAAGGCTTATGCGGATAAGAGAAGGACGGAGCTCAGTTTCGACGTTGGAGATAAAGTATTTCTGAAGGTGTCTCCATCAAAAGGAATAGTTCGTTTTTGCAAACGAAGCAAATTAAGGCCCAGATTTATCAGACCTTTTGAGATCTTAAAAAAGGTGAATGAAGTAGCCTACAGGTTGGCCTTACCACCCAACCTGAGTAACGTGCATGAAGTCTTTTATGTTTCCCTGCTACGAAAATACGTGTTCGATCCAAAGCATGTGATTAGCAAGGAAGAGATAGTCCTGAATGAGGACTTAGCCTATGAAGAAAAGCCCCAAGCCATCATGGATCGCAAGATCCAGAAACTGAGAAATAAGGAGATCGATCTGGTAAAAGTAATCTGGAACCACCATGGTTCAGAAGAAGCAACTTGGGAGCTTGAATCCGAACTGCTCAAGAAGTACCCTGATATCGCTTATCATGGTTAATAAATTTCGGGATGAAATTTTCTTTAAGGGGGGTAGGATGTAATATCCCAGATTTTTGAGTAAGGTTTAGAGCATTGTTAATATTAATTAATTAGTTAAAGAAGGAATTTAAATAAGATTAGCTATGGTTGGATATCAGTCACGACCTTAAGAGTCAGTTTTCGTGAAGATCGTCTTTTCGAAAAAGATGATCTTAATTCTTTTATTACCTTTGTGGTTTCTTTAGAAAGCTTTTAACTCAAGGAGTACACCAGTGTTTTCGGATTTTAAATCTGAAGTCATTTGAGTTCCCGGTGATGGAAAACGTATTTAAAAAGGGGAATGAATAGTAACTTTTGCGTGCGTTCATGTTTTGAGAAATTTACGAAATCCTCCTCGTTTATCCGAGTCCAGTTCTGTCAGGCCCCTCTTATGGGAAATGACTCAAGGATTCTGTTGGTGTTCACGGATTTTCATTCTAAGATCAATCGAACGCTTGGGAGCAAAATCTGTCAGTCTGAGTGAATAGTAAAAAGTAATTCTAAAAAGGGAATCTTTGCCCGTCTTTCTTCTGACGATCCCGTCTTCTTCACGAATCGAGTTGGTTCACTAGTGTTCGAGCCAACGAGTCTCCCGGTATTTTTAGATTTCGTGTCTGAAGTCATTTGGACCTCGACATCAAATAAAGCAGCTTTTAACCGAACCCGGGGTAGCTTTTGCAGTATTCCCGCACAGCATTGGCTTCCAAGGGAAGCCAAAGCTTCTCCTATAAATAGGGGACCACCCTTTTGGCATTCTTTGCTCATTTCTCATTCACTTCACTTCTAAATCGAGAGAGTGTAAAGCTTTGAAAGCCGAGAAAGTTTTGTCGAAGTAAAAAAGCGTTCTTCGTGAGTGTTCTTCAAGACGACGAGCGGAGTGGCGTGGAAGGGATGCAGTGAGGGAATGTGCTAGGGGCACCATTGGATCGTAGTAGGCGGCTCTGCCACCGTTACGACTCAACGAGACGCCGAGCTAGCCACATTCCTTCGACGCACCTAACCCCGTCCATTCTTGTTCGTCGGTCTCGACTCCTTTTCCTTCCCGTCTTTTAAATTCCGCATTTACTTTCCGTTCTTTATGTTCTTCGTGTTCTTCATTATTGCTCATCTAAAGTTGTCTTTCGATTTTTGTTAAAGTTCCAAGTTAATAATGTTTACGTTATAATTCTCATTCTACTTCCGTTATTATTATTATTCTAAAAGATTAGCCTCGTTTATTCCGTTAAATTCCGTTTAAGCCACATTTAACGATTTTGTCGTTATTCTAAATATTAAAGGAGGATTATCGTGTATATGCCGTTATAATGCCAAGATTCTTTTTAAAGTTAAATCATGTTGTTGCATGTTAAATTCAAGTACGTTGTTTTAAAGAAATTTCGGGTTAAATGTTCTTTGTGTTCTTCGTGTTCGTCGAAAGAATCAATGAACACGAAGAACCCAGTTGAAGATCGCCCAGAATTGGGCTAGAGAGAGAGGAAAGAGAGCCCCGCGGGGGGGGGGGGGGGGGGAGTGCGCCACCGCGCCACGCCCTCCTCGGCCGCACCGAGCCCGCCGGGGCTGAGGAGCCCGCCGGGGCAAGGGCAGCCCGCCGGCGTACCCTGCCCCGCGGCGGGGGGGAGCCCGCCGGTGCCCATGTGCGCCGCGGCGGCCCCCCTCTTCTCCGTGTTGTTTTTTTTTGCCGTTTCTTTCCGGCTAATTTTCGTACCCTCTTTTCCCGAACTTTTCGAGTCTTTCAAATTATGTTATTTTCAAGCCATATTCGAGTTTAAATTATAGTAAGATATTCAAGTTAATTTCAATTTATTTCGAATAAGCTATTCAATTATTTTCCGTCTAAAAATTTAGAGATCAAGTCGAGAAGTTCCTTAAATAAAATAAATCCTTCTCGAACCCTTATTAAGTCAAAAGTCATGCTATCCATGCTAAGTCCTAGCTAAGGAAATATTAGTTAGGTATTATTTAATCTCATGTTAGTAGAAATCTTCGAAGGAAGCTGCTAAGTCGATAATTCGACTTTTGTAGGGGGGATCGAGCCTCGGAGGAATACTAAGGAAGACCACCAACTCGTTGCCTCATCTTCCGTTCCGTAATCAAGGTGGGTAAATCTATACTCATCTAAAGTTTGAGCTAATGAGCTCTAGAAGCATGTTAGGGCAAATGAGATATCCAATAAAGTATTTTTGCTCTGCCTAATTGATCTCTGTACAAGGAAGGAGAAAGGAAGATATTATGTTTTACTTGAGCTCCCAAGCATGTTTAGAAATGATAGAATTACTAAAGTGTTGTTTATTCTTTGCATGAGATGTTTAGAATTATCTTTAGTTTCGATTCGTATTTATTTACGTTCTTTTCCTGGAATCAAATGTTTATGCTTGTTAAGCTCGCAGAATTAAGAACTAAGATTTGCCTTGTTAGGATAGCATTAAATCCCTTGTAGGCCGAGTTCATACAGTAGTAAAGGATTAGCCCTTAGACGTTGTTCTAAGTTTGATGTTGCTAGCAAGATTAAGAAAGGAAGGAACTTAGCTTTTCACTTAAGCTGGATTTGAGCTCAAGAACTCGTAAGGGGGTCATTGCTGGGTTTTTCCCTTCGTTCAGATATTTGAGGTAACCCCTCTTCTATCCTATAGCATGCCTAAGGGTACAGTTGACGTCAGGTTTGAGCCAGATTGGGCCCAAAAAGAAAAGAAAAGATTTTGCGGATATGGGGAGGGCTTTTGCTTTTTGCTCTCCATATACCGTCAGTTGATTATTGGATATCTGGAATTTTATTAAAGTGTTTCACTAAACCCACTGAGTACATTAGTGCCCATGCCCCCTCTTTTTCAAATGTTTTACAGGTTGAGATGCTGAGGATGTTGGTTGGCTGCCAAGATTGTTTTGTTATTATCTAATATTCCCTTGAAATCCCACTATGTGATCTGCTACTCTGAAACATTCTTTCTAATTCCGTTTAATGTTCTATTATGATTATCAAGACTCTATGAATGATTTCCCCAGACATGATTAAATATTTATAAGATGCATATTATGTTCATCTCCGTTTCTCGAGTATGACTTCTATTTGCCTATAAAGAGACTTATTCACATTGATATCTGTTATTCGTCCTGACCTATGAAGGGGTCTATGCTTGTTGGTATCTGATTAGTTAGTCGTTTCATTCTACTTAAGCATGTTTTCTTTTTAACCCAAGCATCACCACCTATCTTCTAAAGCATATCTTTGTTCTTAAACTCCTTTGTAAATATTCTGACTTTATTCCTTAATCCCTTAATGACACCCCGTCCCCATTCGTTAATCCCTATCTCGGGACCAGGCTGTTACATAAGCAGATAACTAAAACACGAATAACACGGATTATCATTTTTCGAATAGAATTATAACCTCTCTTTCGAGTAAGTTATAAGAGGAAATTAGATTGTAATTATCATCTATCGGTCTCAAATTAACAATTAAAATTCTAAATAGCACAAAAGACTTATAACAATCTCGTATTTCATTAATTTACTATCTTCTCTCGAACTTAAGTAAATTAACTAACATATAATAATTATTGGTCAAATAATTATACATGAATCATGCAAAGCAAGATGCACAAATAAATAAAGGAAATGAAAAATTAATTAATCATTAAAACCTGAACTCCAATGAACTACTCACAATCCTAGAATCTCAAAGTGATTAGCTACTCATGTCTTGCTCAAAGTCCAAAGGTGTTAAACAAAACAATGTAGCAGACATAATTAAACAAGAAAGAAAGGAAGCTATGATACAAAACTTATGCCTAAATATGTGCTTCTTCAATCTCGTGCCTTCTATTCTATCTTCAATCTTCTAGGGTTCATTTGTGCTTTCCAATAGGTATTATGGGATGGTAATAGATGATATTGGATGGTTTTTTGTACTTAAATCTGTGCCCTAAGGTGCTTGAGGAGTCCAAATCCTAAAAGGAATCGAAATCAAGCCTAAAATGAAAGTCCAAAAATCGCTAGAAAGGAGCATGGGTAATGCTTAATGAAGCATGGACTGTGCTAAATTGATTAAAACCTTATGGATTTAAAAACATAATTGCACGGTGGAGCAGCTTCCTAGCACGGTTCGTGCTATGCGTTGTCTCCCCGGCAAACTTCATTGTATTGTTCCGTTCTGGCTCGTTTCTCGTTCGATTGACTTGATTTTTTTCGCAACACCATCCTAACTCGATTCTATATCTTCTTATGCATTTCGCAAGCTCAATTGCATCTCATAAAACATGTGGAAGTAAATCATCTCAAAATGAGCAAAAATGTGATATTATACAAAGTAGAAAAAATTATGCGCAACTTGTCAATTTATCATGCATTGCTCATCAGCTGCCATCTAAAATAACATCAAAATGCATAAAACCCATGAATTTATCGATTATCTCATCTATCATATAAAATAAATGACACTTCAAATCACACAAAAGGGTAACTTAATTGAAAAAAGTGGCAGTGGAGTCATTTTCACAATGTTATTGGATTCACATTATCACATACCTTGTTATACAAATTAAATGAAAATTCGAATAATTAAGAGAGTACATATATTTGATATAGGAGAAATCAAATGTAAATCATACCCTAGTATATAAATTATGAAATTCTCATGCATATCAGACAGTCAACATGTTGACCGAGTCAGCGCCTATTGACTCGGTCAACAGGTTTTAATAGATTTGTTGGTCAATGCGTTGACCGTCTGATATGCACCTAGTGCACAAAAGACATGCCCGTATAAATTATGGATCAATCTGGACTGTTTAAATTAATTAGATAGGTGGATAAGATCTTTTTTTTCTAACAGATGTGCATATTGGTTTTAGTATGTATATGGCGAATTTGAGCATTTATACATATTGAATTTTAGCATTGAATTCCATATGTCCTCCCCTTTTTACACATATTAAGGGGGGTGTATTGGTTGTGGATTTTGATGGATTTCATTGGACTTTTAAAAGTTCATGGATTTATAAAATCCATAGACTCCACGCAGAGTCTGTCAACTCCACGCAGAGTCTGGAGGATTTCGTGTACGGATTTCGGATAGATTTGGAACGATTTCAATGAATTTGAAATCCTACTTTTCAATGCTCGTTGGAACACAACGAGCGGTGGACACGTGAAAAACCCGAACCGAGCGGCTGCTGGTAGCCAGCGGCCGCTGAGTAGCCAAGTTGAGAGGCCCAGCGACCGCTGGGCTCAACGGCCGCTGGGGAGTCGAATTACACCATGCCAATGACCGCTGGCACACAGCGGCCATTAGGAAATAAGTGGCTTTAAGTACAGAAATCCCCAGAATAGATCCCCAAATTGAAACTAACTGAGAAACAGCGAAAAAAATTCACGTCCGTCTCTCTCCAGCCGTCGCTCGATTCCAGCCATCACTCACAAATCCGACCACCCCCGTTCGAAGCCCACGACCGCTACCACCATCACCATACCTCCTCGGATGAAAATTCCCAATGTTGGGCTACACGAAGAGGATGAAGAGGAGGACCTCACGACAAGGTACGAGGCTCAATTTCATTTATGAGCCGAGCGTGAGGGTGGATTGTATAAGAAATTTAACGAGCATATAGTTACAAACTCTCGTTATTTTGATTGGGATTTGTTGAGGGATTTGAAAATTGTTGCAAAAGTTACTAAATATTTGAAGGTTTTAGGGCTTGAAGATTATGCTAAAAATGTTGATTTTTCTGGTTACGAGGCTCTTTGTTATGAGTTTTTGTGCACTATGTATGTGATTGAGGATAAGAAGAAGATTGGTGTTAGGATGAATGGTCGAGATTATCAAATTAATTTGATGAAGATGAAAAATGTGTTTGGGTTTCCTACTGGCGGGGAACGGGATAGAACCCCCTCATTTAGTGTGGAGGCGGCGTGGAATGAATTGACTGGGTTTGATAATTGGGATAGTTCGGATAGGCCGAATGGGTACATCCAAGACCCGGCACTAGCAATTGTGCACATATTTCTTGCATATAATGTGTTGGGAAAGGAGCAGGGGAACAAGGTGAATGCAAATGAAGTGTATTTGTTGCATTGTGCATTGAAGGGAAAAAAGTCTGCATTTCGAATTTTATTTGGGCGACTATGAAGACGATGCAGACTCGCGCAGGAATGCATCCGTCACTTGCTCCTATTGTGGCGGGTTTGGCACATAGCCTCGGGATTCTCAGTGCCACCACGGGGCCCTAGGATGGGCAAGATGAGATCAGGGCGTACTCGATCGAATTCTGATACGACCAAATATAAAGGCGGAAGCAAAGAATCGAACAACGCCAACTATGTATATGATTCAACCCAATAATAAACTAAACAATACTGAATTAGGAACCCCAATAATCTGAATAAAACTAATAAAAACTCGAATTTAACAAGAATTAACACAAAAACGACTTAAATAACCCGAAAACCCCTAAATAAAGACTCGAACAGAAACCTATGCAAATGACCTCTGATTAAGCTCAAATTTTAACACAAGTCACAATCTGTAGAGATGCAAAAGATATCCAAAAATCAGCTCAAACAAACGTGAAGGTTGGGAGATCGAATGGTGGGAATTTCAGGGCCCGATTTAGGGTTTTTAGACCTAAATCGACAAATCTGGGTTTCAATCTGAAGTGGGACGATTTTGAGGGTGTTGATGATGGTATGGGGAATGTTATGGACGTGGGTGGTGGCTGTGGTGATGGTGGAAGGATCGGTGATGAAGAAAAACGAGAAGGATAGGTGAATCTTACCCGAAACGAACCCCGAATCGACGAGAACTCGGAACGCGCCTATGGAGCAATCTTCAATGGCTTGATTAACCCGTACACTACTGGATGCACGAACGAATCAATTGATTTCAAGCTTGAATTCGCCAGAAACAAACTCTACCAAAGAACTATTGATTTTTGAGACAAGTTGAAAAGCTTTACGCTGTTTTTTTCATTCAAAACGTGTCTGCCTCCTCAATAGGAACGAAAATCCCTAAATAATAAACCTAAGGAATGAAAATTAAAGTGTCTTGGGCCTAGAATTCGAACTGGGCTAATTAAAACTACTACTGGGTCCAATATCACTTAAACAGATTGTGATAATTGGGCCTGCTAAATAAATAAAACCACAACTGAAATAATAGACTGGAAATAAATAAATTAACTAATTAAATCAGCTAGGAACGACTTTGCCATGGCTTCAATCGAGCTCCTCGATGCTTAAAATAGTCACCAACTTGGACTGCTTAAAATCAGTTCCATCATCTTCCAACTTCTTTCCAACATAGCACTGGAAGTAACCTTGCAGCTTCTTGGCTCTTAATCTCGTCACTGGACCTCTCAGCTGCAACTCTGGATTCAAATCCTCAGTTCTTGTCTCGATCTCATCAAATTCAGTGAGCTAAAAGGAGCTCAGATAATTTCTGATCGGTTCACCCTCGTCCCCCCTGCGAAGAGGCCATGTGTGAGCAGCCAAACAAATGCCAATATTACCCGAGTCCAAGGTGATGCTGGTGCCGGCTCGTCAACTGGTGGTCAAAGAGATGTCGAGATGGAGGAAGAGGAGGAGGAGGAGAAGGAGGAAGAAGAGCAACCTCAACAACCTCCTCTTATAATGCCCGGAGATTTCTATGCGCAGATCCAGAATGATATGAGGGCGCATATCGACGCATCATTTGGATCATTGAGGCGGCATATCAACGATAGGTATGATGCGCATACCCAGGAGATGTACGCCCGATTTGACGCGCATACCGAGCAGATGAACGCCCGCTTTGATGTGCATGATGCACAAATGGCATCCTTACAGGCTCAGTGGGATGCTTGGACTGCCTTCTATCCGCCACCACAGCCACCACCTCAGAATTAAAGGTTTGTTTTTTGAATTTCATGGATTATATGATTATGTTAATGTTATGTTTGATGTTTAATGATATATTTGATGAGTTTTGTGCATATTGGATTGGTTGGATTTTTTGTTAAATTTGTAGTGTTTGAAGTTGATGTTGAAAATATTTAATGTTTTTTGGATTTTTTGGAGTTTGATTTGTTGAGTTGAATATGTTGTACAATTGTTGGAGTTTTGGATTTTGGAGTTTGATTTGTTTATTTGAATATGTTTTACACTTGTTGGGGTTTTTGGATTTTGAAGTTGTAATTTTGTGGAGTTAAGTTGAATTTGTGTAATGATTGTGTTTGAATTTGTTGAAATATGTTGATTTTTGGTTGATTTGAATCGTGTAGGTGTGCTCGTTCAAAGAAAATAAATGCCGGAAGAGGACCCCAGCCGCGGCTGGCACCCAGCAGCCGTTGGCCTTTTATTTTTATTTTTTAATTTTTGGTGTTTTGGATTATTTTTATTTCGAACAATGTGTTTGTTTTATTTTGAATTTATGTCGCGCAATTATGTATTAAATATTTTCTACATTATTATGTTGATTTCTTTTCACTTTTACTCGATGCTTGATTGGATACATAGATTACGAACACAAATTGTTAAGGAAAAATACAACAACAATATAAAAATATTTGTTATTCAAAATTGTTTATAAAAATTAGACACAAGACGAACAAGTTGTTTTCAAAATACCACTAAAATCATAAACAATAAAAAGGAAAAACAAAAAACCATTACTCAGCATTCCTATCTTCGGTCTCATCATCGTCATTTCCATCGCCGTTATACGTGGGCCTCGCTTCCCACATAGCATTGGCAATGCCCATTCTCCATGCATTAGCTTCCGTTCTTTGTTGTAGTTGGCTTTGAGATAGTCATTCCATATTTTCTTCTTCCGGAGGAGGAGGTGGTAAATCTTGATTTCCTTCATATTCTACTGAAAATTCATCAGAGCGGCACTCTTTCCGGAGAAAATTGTGTAAACCAGCACAAGCCAAAACTAATTCAGCTTGTGTTCGAAATGAGAAGGGAGGTGTCGTTTTGAAAATTGTGAATCTAGATTTGAAGACACCAAAAATCCTCTCAATCACATTCATTAACGATGCATGACGGAGCTAAAAACTGACCACCAAAATCTTTTAAATGATATCGAATACCACGTAAAGGAGCTAAAAACTGACGTCTATTAGCAAATCCACAATCCAGCAGAAAATATTTACCTACAACAACACAATTTTATTATTATTTGTCAAATAGCTGCCTTTACACTATTTAAAAAAAACACAATTATAAATATGGTACATACCTTGCGGCACCTGAAGGCCATTTATTCTAGATAATGCATCACTTAAAAGCTTGGAGTCATGTGCTGAACCTTCTCATCCACTTAGCACATATATGAACTGCAAATCAAAGTTGCAAGCTGTCAAAACATTCTGTGATTGCATACCATGACGGTTACGAAAACTGCTTACTTCTCGGTCTGTTACTGTTGCCGGGATATGAGTTCCATCTATAGCCCTGATGTAATCCGAAAATAAAGTGAAGATAAGATATAAAAAAAATAAAACGTTTAAAATACATTACATAATAAATGATACATACCTTAAAAAAAGGCATAAATCTTGTGCAATCCTGAATTTTAGTCGGGGTCAATGTAGACGGCTTAACCATCATGTCCGGTGCTATCATGTTCAATGCCTTTAATACTTTGTTGAAATTTTGACTAGTGGCAAAATGATAACGACTGAATCTTTGACGAACATTACAATATATGTCGTTGTGCCCGACAATGATCAAGAATGTTGTCACCATTTCTTCAACACATATGTGTCTTATATCTTGTTGAGGCGTTTTATCTCTTATGATAGAGCATAACTTCAGAAACGCATCAGGATACATTCTATACAGCTGTCGAGAACTTTGTGGATCTTCTTCAATCATATTATTAACAAAATGATATCCAATTCTAGCAATTGGTCATCACTGCAAAGAACATTCAATACGCTGACGCATCATAGCAATTTCCCCTAATAGTGTTAACACTATCTTTATTGTCAGTAGCAAGAGCTTAACATTTTCATAGAATTCTGTCCCCTCTTCCTCATCAATTTCTTCTTCCATCAATCCTTTTATATTTCTTCTTCCAATATTTCATGATTTTCCATGCTGCATTTAGAAAAAAAAGGTTCTTGATTAAAGAGATTGTGTTAAATAAAAGATATATCCAAATGCATACAACTTAATAAATCAATAAATAAAAAAAATTTAACCAAAAAAACATAATTAATAATTTCGAATAAATCATGATTAATGATTTCATGGTGCATTTAAAAAATATGAACGGCGCATAGCATTAAAGAAAATAAAACCAAATATGTTAAATAATCACAAAACATAATTCACAACATCAAATAAATAATCAATATAACTTCTAAGAAGACATCCGGAAAAATACTAATAAACCAACATCAAAGTATGTCAAATATGAAGCAAAGTATCCCTATTCCTTAATCTTGTAAGCTATCCACTGAGCTCGTTCCTCAACACTCATCTTCAAAAAACCATCTTTCTGGGACTTCATGACAAGCAAGTCAAATGCCTTAATCCGAGTGTCTACATCCAAATTTGGGATCTCTTTGATTGCATCCCATGTAGTGTAGGATCTTTCTTTTTCTCTTTTCTCCAATACGCTATCTCTTTCAGTAAGAGACCGTGAACTTCCCCAAACAGTGTTTTCACTTTTTCCATGATCTTTTCACTAGAGCCAGAAGTTGCTTCATACTGAGTTCTACTTCTTTTGGGTTGCTTCGGTCTTTGAGTGGAGCTCTCAGTCACTTCAGGCTGCTGATTAGGTTGTTATTTCGTATATATTTTGAGTCATTTTTTATATATTTTTGCAGTGTTACTCTCCCCTTGGTCAAGTTTTGTAGAAGAATTGTGTCTTGTGGTTTATTTCAGGTGGTTGACATGGAAGTGGAGATAATGACATTGTTTTGGAGGATTTGGACGCAGTTGGATTGAAGAAAAGCTGAAGAGTCTGGAAAGCAGTCGGTATGGGCATACCGACTGATGGATTATGCGAGTATTTGGGCTGGAGATAGTGGATCTGCACCTGCTTTGGGCCTGGATGAAAATTCAAGTTTTTTTATTACTGTTGGACTCTGTTTTTATTATTTTCCTAGTTGGATTAGGATTAGATTTCTATTATTAATTAATTAATTAAGGATTTGGATAAAAAGACTTCTAGATAGAGTAGGACTCTATCCATTGCAGTAGAGATTATTCACGTCACAGAGAGACTCCAAAAATGTTTTTTCTCTGCAGATTTCACAATTCAATTTTATTATTTCTTTCTTTCTTTCTTCATCGTTCTTTCTATCAATTAATTTCTGAAGTGCCAATCAAGTTATGAATTCAAGCTAAGCGCGTTCTATTCCGGTGAAGGTTAACGAATCCCTGGCGTATTTATTCTGTGAGATCTAATTTGTTCTTATACCTTAATTATATGAATGCATCTGTGATTCTCTGTGTTTAAAGTTGTTAATTGTTTCGGTTTTGCTAGGTAGTTGCAAATATTTAGTAATCCGTGATTAATTAGTAGCCAATTAAATCGGCCATCCGTAATTGTGGTTTAGGTTTAATTAGTGGTACAACGATTCTTCAGAATCGAGGGAAGAACAGTCTTAATTCGATAGTCCTGTGTCAGAGTCTGTTGGTTCTGAATCGGGTTTCTCTAGAGCATAAAGCTGTCGGCTCATTAAATCTATAGAGTGTCTCTTACGGTTGTTAGTCGATTAGGGAAATAATTAGTGATGTGTCTTCCTGATTATCGAGAAGCTAAGGAGAAATTAGGCCGCGTCAGAAGTGTCTTCGGTGGCTATAACTGGTTTGCATTCGTTAATTGAAGTTATCATTGCGTCAATGATTGGAATAAGTAAGCTAGGATGGAGTTAATTGGAAGCCGGAATACCCTTTTAATCTGTCAAGAAATCTACATTTGTTTATTTGCTTTTAATTTCGTTTTTACATTATAACCAAGAAATTCGTTGGAAGATTTGGTTACTTGCAGGCTAAAGTGTTGGATAATTCTCACCGGTCCTTTGGGAGACGATCTTGCTTGCTACTATTCTGGGTAGTGTGGGCATACCGACTACGTGTCGGATTATTTTTGGTGAAAAAAGACGCACCAGCTGCCCAGAAGGTGGTGTGAAACCAGACGGCGGTTGGTCATCTTGTGATAGTGCGACAAATGCATCACTCTCAGGATCAAACGTCAAATCTTCTATGCGTGCATCTCTATTTTCATCTTCTCCTAATGTGTTTGCATCAGTAGCAATTCCCAACCCAATTGAATTTCTTCCGACGGCAACACCATTACCCACCGCAATCCTCAATTCCTCATAATCAGCAGATTCTCCATATCGCAATTGTGTGTCTTTCGGGTGAGACTATAAGAAAATAAAAAAAAATTAATTAATTCACTTTATTAGTTAAATAAAAATATTGAATAATATTATTGCAATATGATACTTACCGCTAAGTACGCATCCCACACTTCATCTGTAGCCGTGAATTTTTTCGTATTGTTGTCATACCCAAAACCAGAGCTACACTTCAACAGGTTCGAATAAGCGATCCAACGACCCTTAAACCATTTGAGCCGGCTTTAATAATTGTTGTAGGTCTTATTACACCCAAGTCTTTCATTAAGCACAAGAAGTATTCTTTCTTCCACAGTGGCTTTGCTAAATATGCCACTATTATCATGCCATCCGCGACACGCACCATCAACCATAAGTTCTAGCGGAAGGTCAGTATGTTCCTTAGTCCATGGTTCATAAGCCGTCTTCTTTTTCGAATCTTGTTGTGAGTCCCCCATGATAATACTAATATATTATGGTGTATATACTATTAATCATCATAATTAAAAAAAACCATATATACTAGTTTTCGATAATTCAATAATCAGTAAAATTATACCAAAACCAAAACAGAGATTAAACAGTAATTCAAAATTAAAGTAAAAAAATTTTATTCTTACATGCAATAAATTCAAGACAAATTCAATCAATAATGATGACACGAGTAAAAAATAATAATCATAATAGAATAGTATAGAGAGTACATGGAGAAGATTGTAGCCGCCGCCGCTCGGGAATAAAAATATAACCGCTGCCGCCGCCGCTTTGTGAAAAAATTATGGATGAAAAAAAGTGGCTGTGATCGAGTTTTTATAGCGGATTGGGCCAGGCCCAGCGGCCGCTGGACCCCAACGGCCGCTGGGTTGCCACCGCCTTAAACCCAGCCGAGGCTGGCACCCAACGGCCGTTGGGGTGTCATCATCAGCGAAGCCAGCGGCCGCTGGCTTCGGGTGACGGCTGGGGTGCCAATTTCATCTATCCAGCTGCCGCTGGGACACAACGCTCCCCGGATTTTCCAAATCCATCGAAATCTCATGTCTGGAGGTCGGATTTCATCCTTCGTAATTTTCACGTGAAATCCAGCCGAAATCCAATGAAGTCAATGACTTTTTAAAGTCCGTGGATTGTTGAATACCTCAGAATTTTATAGGACTTTTAAAAGTCTGGATTGAATACACCAGGATTTCATTGGACTTTTAAAATTATGGATTGAATACACCCGGATTTTAAAAGTCCAATGAAATCCATCAAAATCCACAACCAATACACCCCCCCAAGAAAATTCATTTAATGTACTTGAAAAATTAAAATTTAATATTTTTTTCCTATTATACCCTTATTTATTGATTCAAAAGAAAAGAGATTTTAATTTCAAGAAACATTAAATAATGGTATGTTAAGAAATATGAAAATGTAATGCACATATATGAGGAAAATAGACTATAATTTTGGGACGAACGAAAAGGGAAGAATGGACTATAATTATGGAACGGGAAGAGTATTATAAAATTATCAGCACCATTTTTCAAATTTTAAAAATAAATAAAATTGTCAATGATGATTCAAACATATATATGTTGAATTTTAACATCTCTAATGAATTTTAATATTGTATTTTTTTCAAATAACTTATGAAATTAACATCATATTAAATCAATTAATCATCTAATTCGATAGTTAAAATTTATTCATAATTTACATACTATGATATGAGGGTATGTACCTACGTTAACTCTCTCATATAATCGTAATTAGAATATAAGAGATATGTTCAAATAAAACATAAACTACATATTATTGGCATAAACCCTAGGTGACCCTCGATCTCTAGTCGATTGGCACGTGGCATCAGCATCTCCCCTTCTCTCTCCGTGGATTTGTTTGCCCCTGACCTTATGAAATGGAATGAAAGCTACTCTCTCCTCCCCTTTCTCTCTCATCTTTCTCAATTCTCTCTCTCTCTCTCTCTCTCTCTGCCAATTCTTCCATTACCATTCTCATCCAAATCAAGAAGAGAGTCATTTGAACAGAGAGAGAGAGAGAGAGGATGATAGAACAGTCAAGAATAAGCAGAAGCACAGAGAGCTCTCTGCTCACTTCCGCCACCGATGACGAAATTCATGTCGCTCAAACTCTACTCGATATTGCGGGTATGATCCGGATTCTTGAATCCGGGCCGGGTCTCAAATGGGGCGCCAAGAAAAGGAGATCTAAGTCTCCATATCACAAAACCGACGTCGGAGTTGAAGAGACGCCGCCGCCGCAGCCCAAGTCGGAAACCGCCGCCGCCGCTAGCCCCGTCACTCCACTTGCTTTCCCTCCCAGTGAATCTGATGAGCAGCGGTCCAAACACCTTTTCCATAGAACTTCCAAAAATATGGTTCGCCATTTTTCTTGTTTCTTTCTTCATTTTTTATATGAGTTTTAGTATATATATACATATATGTATGTATGTATGTATGTATGTATGTATGTATAACTCAGATTTTTGAATTTTTGGATTGGTTTGCAGTCAAGGGAGGTGTATGTTGATATGATTGAGGAATTAAGTCAGCGCAGAGATTTGCTTAGAGGGGTGAGTGAGTTCGTGAAGAAAAAAAAAGGCTATTTAATTTATTTATTTTAAATTTTCATATTTGGATAAGAAAAAGGTTATTTATTTATTAATTAAGTGCTTAAACGAGTAAATGACTGTTGTTGAATCTTAAAATATTACTCTGTAAAATCCCATTAACGGAATTCCTTTTCTTGAATTTCTCCCACATTTTTTATTCATCTAAAAATTGAAAAAAATTGGGTATAATCGCACCTTAAAATATTAGTGTTATTTTTTTTTGTCACATTTTCCCGTTAATTTATTTACCGTGGTCGAAGCAGGAGATTGAAAACGTGACCAGCTATTACAACAAGTTGATTGCCTATAATTCTCAACTGAAAGCAATGAAGCAAGAGGTGATTACTGATTAAATGATTATAATCATTATCATATTATACATGTGGTATCCATATTTAAATAGATTCACTCAATTGCAATAATTGTATGCATATTTATGGTAAGAATCTTGGTTCATTCATTTCCTAAGTTGATTTCCATTGTTGTGACGCAGGTGCTAAGAAAAGAAGAGCCTAAATTGGAAACAACAATTGATGGGAATCTTGCAATGGAATTAATCCCAAAAAATCACAAAATGAGTTCAATTGGGCTTGTTGAGTTGTATAATGGGCTTGGATTTATCAAGAATGTGGCCCCCTTTGGGATCCCAGATCTGAACGTTTCTGCTGAGGAGATCATTCAGCCGTTGGACAGGAGTAGAGCCATTGCTGATCGACGGTCCAGATCTGCTGAAGCTAGGAGGAGGAGGATGGATATAATTAGGGTTAAATCTCTCACTATGTCTTTGAGGAGTGTTTGTGGTTTTAAATTCCCAAGAACGAGATGATATTTGTTCTACTTATTTTTTGGCTATTTTTTGAGATTGAGCTCGTTTACCATTTTGCACTCCGGTTGTCACATTTTAATAGCTTTGTTTACTTTTCTAGGATGTCCCGATATGCAAGCGCTCTATATATAATTAGTTAATTTACTAATATATACTCCTATTTAATATGTTTACATTAATTATTAATTCACTGCTAAATAAATAAATAGGGGTATATTAGAAAATTTCTTGATTAATTGTCCTTTTCAATCTTTTTATTAATTTCCGTGAAAAATTTCAATCAATCTATCAAAATGGGACGGAAAGAGTGATTTTTTACACATGATTTATTATTTGAATTTTGAGATTGATTGTTACAAGTATAGGATATATAACCCTAGAATGTAGAATGTAATTGTATGTTCTCTTTTTGGTTTTGTAATATTCAAAAAAAAAAAATGTGTAACGATAGTAACTCGCAAAGTGGTATTAAAATCTGTCGGAAATGTAAATGGTATTAAAATCTGTCGGAAATGTTAATTTGATTTTTAATCGAAATTATTTAATTTTGTTAACACTTGAGTTCATTTATAACTTAGATGCTAATACCAGGTTTTATTTAATTTGATGAAAATCCATGCAAATCCGAATTCTAGTATGTCATGTGTCATCTAATTTTGACTAACATTTTGCATTGATTTTTAGTTGGATGTGAGGGAATTAGAGATTGAACAGGGGTCGATCTCTCACCTTATAAAGAGAAGAAATAACACTATAAGATACAGCAATTAGCTAAAATGTAACTATTTTGACTAAATTGTGACTAGGTTAACATTGTTGGAGAAAGGCCATCAGGCCGTGAGATTCATCCAAGAGCCTAATCTACCCGGCCCAGCATCTGTGGAAGGCCCATTACCTCCTAACTCTAAACACACCGACCATATAAATAGTCTCTCCTGCTTCTGAATGAACACAAATTCCACAAGTTCATTCTGAGTGTTTGAGCAGCTAGGGTTTCCTCTAGAGAGAGAGAGAGAGAGAGAGTTCATCGATACAACTGTCTGAGTTCGAGTGCCTTTGTGGCATCTTCTCTGTGTGAGAGTCTCTCGCTCTTAGTGTGTGTGGAAACTGGAGGTGTGGTGCAACCGAGGCTGACCGCTGGTGGGAAGAGCCTAACTGCCGGTGATCTTGGCGTGGCTACTTGTTGTAGGAAGAAGTTCTGCTGAGGCTATCTGAGCCTTAATCCCTTAAGTTGTATCTTATTCATGTGGTTGTTATATTCTTTGTGAATATCTGGTGTACGGAACCACAACAAACATAATTAAGGAATTGGTCATATTACAAAAACATCACAAAGGATTGACTTTTCCTTTTCCTATTTGGCTTAGTAAAAAATTGATAAATTTGAAATGTTTAGATTTTAAATCCATCCAAAACCAACTAAAATATAATCCTTCTGTTTCTATATAAATATCATTCTAGAATTTTAATTTTGTTTAAAAAAATGTCATTATACAAATTCGAGACATAAAATTCACATTTTTCTCATATTTGTTCTCATTTAATACTTTCAAATATATATATATATATATATATATTTAACTCATTTAATGTATTCACACAAGGGTATATTAGGTAATTCAATTAATTTATTAATTTGTGTGCATTCATCCAAAATGACATTTAAATGGAAATGGAGGGAGTATAATTTAAATCGATAAAGTTGAGTTTTTTTTTTTTTTTGGACAAACAAAATGAATATATTTAATTAAAACTTGCAAATCCACCCTCAAATATCTCAAATAAAAAACAACTTAAGACGCTTGCGAAGACTATTTAATTTGGTCATGTACATATTGACTTGGGTAATAATATATTTTTGCCCATTAATTTCACCCAACATCTTTTATTGTCGGTCTCGTTACCGTGTCATTATTTTCTATAGAAGATAATCGAAGACATTGAAACTTCTAAAGTATATATAAGACTTTTAAAATTCTCTCTCTTTTTTTTCTCGGAAATTATTATTGAAAGTAAACGAATTATTTTTTCTGTAAAAGCGACAAATTATCATTCAACCGCATTGATCACATTTTGCAATATATTCATAATTACTAGGGACATAAAATTGGAACGATTCAAAGGTTCCAAAATGGACTCATGAAAAGCTTTGATACTACTCATCGACACACATCGTGAATGTTGAAAGATCATTTTTAATTATCATAGATTTTAAAATGATTCTCGATTATTTAAGATAAATTTTGCTACTTTCGACATACATCATCATCGCGAATGTTAAGTATGTTGCATATATAATATTGAATAAAATTAAACGTGGCTCTTTCGAACTTTTCAAGAATTTTGCATGTATGTCACTGTATCAAACAATAATAAGTTTGTGTAAATATGTTTTATTCTCACCCCACTTCAAGATATCTGCCTTTGAAGTTGTATCCCTCTTGGCCTGTCCAAGGACAATCATAATATAGATTACACTGTAAATATTTATTTTTATCATTTTATAATATCTTTTTACCTATTAAAAAAAACCAACTTGTGAGATGATGACATACTGAATGTATCCTAATTTCTAAAAAAACCATGGAAAAATACAATAAAATAAATAACGCTCCTCTATATGATCACATTTTCTTTTTAAGTCCTCTCAATGATCATGTTATAATACTCTCTCAGTTTTATTATGATTGTTGTTTTATTTTTATTTTTTTTTGTCAAAATATTTATTGTTTTATATATTTTGACACTCTCTCTTCCAATTTTAACCATACCTCAAACCCTATTTTAGGAAAATATGAGTGAATAAGATTTTATGTTATATATGAGGGGTGATTATATTAGTCCATAAAATTAATTGATAATTCTAGATATAAAAAAGAAACTAAAACAACGATCTTAAAGATGATCACACCGTGTGATCATCTTTCCTAACGATGGTCTAATGCTGGAATAGGTGACTTGTAGTCAAAGATTGCAAGTTCAAATTTCACTTATGTTTTTCTAGGTTAGGTTATTGAATATGATTTTTTAATATGTTTTCCTCAAATATGTGGTTTTGCAGCTATTACATGATATACAACGGTTACTTAGATAGTTGTTAAAAAAATTATAGTTTGGCCTTTGCACAAAAAGTCAGTGTGACCTCTATTTTATTCTCCCCTAACTTTTTTTTTTCGGATCAAATGTAGTCTCTAATTTGACAAATCTATTAACCACCGTAAAATTTGCTAATTAACCGAATGCATTCCATGACTCGTCAATAAAAATAAAGGAACAACTTTGCAATTAACATAATTCAATCGTGAAAAAAAAAAAAAACAACAACAAAACCCCACTTAGATTGAATTTGAAGTTAAAAAAAAATCACTTGTAATGTGAATGATCTTAAATTACCAGTGTCATTTACTTTGACATCTCTTGTACCATATTTTTTTAATTATTATAATTTAGTTTAACTTTAAATTTTTATTTATATTTTATTCTTCCCGTATATGAAAAAAAAAATCAATATACTTGATAGAAAAATCAATGCCTGATTTAAGTTTTTGTCCAAACCTGACGACCAACTTATACAGAAACAATTTCTTATAAACCGATGAAGCAAAAAAAATATTGTAAATGCATCGAAACAAGGCAATAATTTTGATAGCAATCAATGCACGTAAATATTTGAATAGCAACAAACAAAAGGCAGCGAAAAAATGAAGTAATACAAGATCCGATCTTCTTAGACACCAACACACAAAAGCAGTGAAAATAAGCAGTCTTCATAATCTCTCTCTCTCTCTCTCTCTCTCTCTCTCTCTCTCTCTCTCTTAGACCTCATCCTGCTCGTCAATAACATCATCGTCATAATCTTCTTCATCGTCTGCAGTGGCGTCCTGATATTGCTGGTACTCCGCCACCAGGTCGTTCATGTTACTCTCCGCTTCAGTGAACTCCATTTCATCCATGCCTTCCCCGGTGTACCAATGCAAGAAGGCCTTGCGCCTGAACATGGCCGTGAACTGCTCGCTCACTCTCCTGAACATTTCCTGAATCGATGTTGAATTCCCCACGAATGTAGATGACATCTTCAGTCCTGTCGGAGGAATGTCACAGACGCTAGACTTCACATTGTTCGGGATCCACTCAACAAAGTACGAGGAGTTCTTGTTCTGCACGTTCAGCATCTGTTCATCCACCTCTTTTGTGCTCATTTTACCCCTGAACATGGCAGATGCTGTCAAGTAGCGGCCATGGCGAGGATCAGCAGCACACATCATATTCTTTGAATCCCACATTTGTTGCGTTAGCTCAGGTACAGTTAGGGATATGTAATGCTGTGATCCACGAGAGGTCAGTGGAGCAAACCCCACCATGAAGAAATGGAGACGCGGGAATGGAATCAAATTCACTGCCAGCTTCCTCAGATCAGAATTCAGCTGACCAGGGAATCTTAAACAACAGGTTACTCCACTCATAGTTGCAGAGATCAAATGGTTCAAATCACCAACTGCAAACATAAAAGTTAAAACCAAATAAATACCAACCATTCATTAGCTTACTCTGAAAACTTCAATGTCATTTTATTGTATTCTTCACATGTATAATACTCACAGCTTGGAGTGCTGAGCTTCAAAGTCCTGAAACAGATATCATAGAGAGCTTCATTGTCAAGGACCATGCATTCATCTGCATTCTCCACCAACTGGTGAACTGAGAGTGTAGCATTATACGGTTCAACAACAGTGTCGGAGACCTTTGGTGAAGGGAAAACAGAGAAAGTAAGCATCATTCTGTCTGGATACTCCTCTCTGATCTTGGAAATCAAGAGGGTACCCATGCCAGAACCTGTGCCTCCTCCAAGTGAGTGGCATACCTGGAATCCTGTCAAAATTAACGACACAAAGTTTGGTCATGTGTTCAAACAGAAAGACACAATCTTCCAAGGTAGTAAGAAAGTTTCATCCCAGTTTCTGGTACTAAAGATCTATGATCATATTTAATTTACTGAAAGAATCATTGGGTTAACACATTGATATATGCAATTCCTGAGATCTACAACCAATAAATTAATCAACATAAAATTACAATTGTTGATATTCTGCAAAAGTAGTAACTAAAACCTATACAGTAGATCTTCAATGAATGGTAACAGTAATCACCCAGCAAAGGGAGAGTTTCTCATGAACAATGTATGCTTAATAAAAGATATTGTGACAGGACATCTCTTTGATGCTTGATGATTGACCACAAAATCCGAATATAAAAATTTCATAAACAACAAAAAGGTCTTGATGAAAGAAAAAGCAAGAATTGCATCAGGTTGGTGAAACAGTTTCACAAGGGACCAACCAATTCCTAATAATTGCCATACAGCCAGTTAAAACTGTCGGCGGATTGGATTGCAAAATAATAAGCACATAATCATAACCCCACAAGAATGGAAATGCTTATAATATGAAGTCTTCATCAAAATGGACCCATAAATAATGAGGCTTCATTGTATTATTTGTATACAAAATCAACACTGAATGCAGAAAATGGCGAAACAGCATGATTAGTGAAAATACCACAAACTTAGATCTCACTGCCTTACACGACATTATGATCGGTTTCACATATAACCCTATTGGCCAATACACAATGTGAATGATGATCGCCAAGATTCCCAGGCACATAAAAGTCATTCAAAATGTCTATACAGCAGAATTGACATTATAGAAATAAACTATAATCGGCAAAATAACATGGTTAAAAGTCCAAAATTCAAGCCACATTTAACTGAATTCCAAGTTACAGATCTTCGATTTGAATCAAAACCAAAATAAGTATCTATAAATAGAGTAATTGTTTCCAGTGGAATCGCATTCTAGAACTTACCAAACGAAACCTTCCTGAAATTCATGAACATGAAAATGCACGGATTTTCTCTCAAACAGCACAGATCTCACATAATCTCAAAGACACTCTAGTAAGAATCATAGTATCAAACTAGAACTAAAACGACTGTAATTCAGGAAATGAGACGGAAGCATATATGAAAAAAAGTTCACGCACACTTCAACAGATTAAGCAAAAACAGCGCGAAATTGCAACACAAACAGACACATGCACATAGGCCATAGCATACCAGCATTCATTCTGAAGCGCAAGTATCAAACTGAGAATCCAAATTCAACGTAAAACACAGGCAGTGCAGCAAAACGAGAAAGTAAAGAAATGAAAATGAGAAAACCTTGCAAGCAATCACAGTTCTCAGCCTCCTTCCTGACAACATCGAGTACCGAATCAATGAGCTCGGCGCCCTCAGTATAATGGCCCTTGGCCCAATTGTTGCCGGCGCCGGACTGACCGAAGACGAAATTGTCGGGGCGGAAGATCTGACCGTAAGGACCGGATCTGATAGAATCCATGGTGCCGGGCTCCAGATCCATGAGGACGGCGCGTGGGACGTACCTCCCGCCGGAAGCCTCATTGAAATAGACATTGATCCGCTCCAACTGAGTGTCGGAGGAGGAGCCATCGCCCTTGTACCTTCCGGTGGGATCGACGCCGTGCTCGTCGCAGATCACCTCCCAGAATTTCGAGCCGATTTGGTTACCGCATTGGCCGCCCTGAATATGCAGGATTTCCCTCATTGTTTCTCTCTCCCTCTCTCTCTCTCTCACTGGCCGACTTTGTGTGTGTTTAGTGTTTATGTGTGTGTGAGTTACAGTTTACTGGAGGAGATATTTGAAGAGAGTGAGTCTGTGAGAAGAGAGAGAGAGGGAGAGAAATGGGAGGGAGATATTTGAAGAGAGAGAAAGAGTGGCGTGATTTTCTCTGCAGTGAATCAATAACGTGGTGCGGGCAGTTATATGGGAGAGGCGTTATGATATTTTGGAGGGGGAACTGGAGGGGTTGGATGAATGCGGACAATGGAACCGCTGGCGTGGGCCCCACGGAGGGGAGGTGCCGATACCCTGTGTCTGTGTCTCGGTGCATATTAAATCGATTTGGTTTCAGTTATTTTCTTACAGTTTTGGCGGTGGATTTTTTTTTAGTATTTTTTTTTTTTTAATTCAGTGTACAATTCTCGCCATCTCCGCTCTTCTACTGTTCCATTTCTTCGATGTTCAATTTTTGGGTGGTTTATTAAATAAATTTAAAAAATTGTAAAAAAAGTTAATTAATCTACCACTTCTGATAACCAAAAAGGCTTAATTACACTTAATATCTCATGTTTGTAACTTATCACAATTTTGCACCCAACTCATAAATTAACATCAATTTTACTCTTACATTTCTTTTTCTCTATATTTCCCATTCTCAGTCAAATTTTTCGTCGACAGAAAATTGACTTAACCTGCCAAAATTCATCATGAAAACACGAATACTTGCATACACTATGTGTATATAAGTTTATTTAAAACAAATGGGTCAAAATTCTCGGAAAAAAAAATGTCAAATTAGTATAAACCGTAACACTAAAAGGATCACTCAAATATTCAAAAATATCACATGTATTCTTAAAAAGTAACGGGTCTGCTAGTTATCTTATATGAATTTATTTAATTCAAATTGTGATTTTTTTTTTATTTCAATTAATGTTTATAAGTCGTGAATTTATGGTATTTTTAAATTTGTAGATTTTTTTGGTGTTTATTTGTGTTTTTTAAGGCTTATGTCTTTATCAAGGTTATTAATCTCAATTATGATTATATTTAAGTTGAAAAATTAATTGTCGAGCGTAATACACGAGCTCACGCGTTAGCGTCGGGTGAGTGTATCGTACAAGTCACCAGATTTAAAAAAAAAATCAAATTAATTCACTTTTATTTTAGGATTCATTTATTCCATATATATATATATATATATATATATATATATATATATATATATATATATATATATATTTCAAAATTATGTGTTTTATTTTAAATTATCGTTAATATTATTTCGGAAAAATTAAACTAATTGTTGAGCGCAATACCGAGCCCGCGCATTTTAGGGTTCACTAATTTTATGTTATGGTATATGATTTTTGGGAAGAAAAAAAACTGAAAAAAAATAGAAAATCATATAAAAATTTAAAAAAAATTCAGGAAAAAAGGAAAAAATCTTCCAGGAAAAAAGTAATAATAGGTGCCATGTGCCCGTCGCATATATCTGCATATAAATCCGGGTTGTCGGATCACCTTCGTTTGATTTGAGGAAGAAAAAAATGAGATAATTTTGGGGGTAAATCGATATGGAGTTTTATTTTCCCCTTGCCAAATTCTAACGACTGATTCAGCTTCCAGTCATTATCAAAAATTTTAATGGAGATTAAAATTATAAAGAAAAATAAAACTTAGAGGGTGAAATTACTAGTAAATTATATTTTTTTGGCTTATATGGAATTTCATTTTATTTTTGATTTTTCATGTCGGATTTCGATGGCTAGATCGGCTTTCAGCCTCTGGAAAATTTGACAGAGAGTAGACTCGTGAAAAAAATAAGATATTAGGGATAAAATTGAAAAAAAAATTAAGAACATGTAATTAAATAAAAAAGGGTACTGATGTAAAATTGGAAAATCTCGCACATAGCAAGTGAATTTTAGTGGAAAAAATATAATCCTCTAATTATGTCATTATTCAAATATTTCCCACGAGTGATGCATGAAGTACTCTAATTTAAAAAGAAATAATTTTAGAAGTATGAACTTGATTAAATAATAACAAAACATGTGACAAATTTGAAAAAATGCACTAACACACGCATATATTACATCATTATTTTTATTTTTATTTTAATAGGAGGGGGGGTTGGAAAATGAATCTCAATAATCAATCACTAATATACATATATGTAAGTAATCTCACTAAATTATAAAATGAACGGAGGGTAGAATTGTGAAGAAAATGAAATGCTAGGGGTAAAATTGGAGAATTTGAAGAACGTGTAATTAAATAAAAACAAGGTACTAATCTAAAATTGGAAAATTTTGTACATAGCAAATAAATTTTAGTGGAAAAATTATAATTTTCTAATTATGTCATTAATTTATTATGTGTGAATGATTTAAAGTACCATTTCATGCTAAAATCTATCTTACTCCTTTTATTATGCATACTTAAGAAATATTCATGTTTATGTTTAGACTAACTGTCCAAAAATCATTTGAAAGTGTCTTGATGAATAGACATGTGTATAATATCTTACACATTTGTATTTAGTTGAAAAAAAAAATCAAGCGAAACTATATGAAATTTTGTACTTTAATACTATAAACTTTTATTTGTATTTTTTATATTTGAAATTAATCGAAAACGCTTGTAATGGTGGATCTGTCATGATAAAAAATAATTGTCATGCTAAAAATATTCCAACATATGTGGTCCTATATCTAAAAATGTTAAAAAGTGGTCAAACTCACATGACTAATTGAGGGTATCTTGAAATCTTAAGTATTTCTTGAATAATTAATATGCACGAACATGATAATAGATTATGTAGATTTTTGTTAGGTTTAATTATACTTAATAATTTAACGATTGCAACGTATCACAATTATAACCCAACATATACTTAGGGGATGAGCATATGGTTGGTTCGGTTCAAAAATCGAGTCGAACCGTTAAAACCGATCAATCGAATTTCTTGAGAATTTTAAATCAAATGACCGAAAAACTACATTTCAACCAAAGCAAAACCAAACTGAATCTCGGCTTCGGTTTCGGTTTCAATCGAACTAGTATATCTCCCCCGTACATTGTACGAAAATCTATCTATACATTTTAAATTTAAAGTTTGATAATAATTGAAATGTTGGTTGTAATAGTATTAGCATATGATAAGAAATAATTATAACTTTATCAAATGATAATTTACATATATAAAATTATATTTGTGATTTTTCAAATATATTCATAAACTCATTTCGAATATTTTTTTATGTTTTTAAATTGAATTAATTGGAAATTTATATAGACTTATTGTGTATGAACACAAATCACATAGTAATTTTATTTTTTGATAGACAAAATTAAATAGTTTCTTTGTTTTATAGATTTAAAATATTAAATATATTTTTTACAAACACACATAAATTTAAATAAATAGATTTCATACCACAATATGATGATGATGATAATAATACTACTACTAATAATATAATTTATTGTTATATTATATGGCATATGTGTGTATAACTTCTTGACATGGTTTAGTTTCTAAATTGTTAAAATAAATAGATAATATTTATTAGTAAATATGATATTAGCATTTTAATTAATAGATTTTATAATCAATTGGTTGAAATTTTCATGAATTTGAAAGATTGATGTCAACAATTAAACACATATTATTATTATTATTATTATTATTATTATTATTATTATTATTATTATTATTATTATTATTATTATTATTAGTTTTTCTTTGCTGGGTGTTTGTTCTCAATTTTTTTGTTTGAAAGCTCACATTTATTATAATTTATAAGTCTCTTTGATTACACAATAAGCGGATGGAATTATAACCTACACTTTGTGGAAAAGTAATAATTTTAATCGTGTAGCGTAGAGTGTTACACAAAATGCAGCATAGAATTTCATCCACACCATAAGAAGTATATTAATTAGAATTAAAAATAAATAAATTTTAAATTGCAATTTTCATTATTCTATTTTAAACGAATTGGCCTTTTTTATCTGTCTCTCTTTTTTTTCCCATTAAAAACTCTTGTCCCTTTATTTAACCATAAGTAGTACTAGAATTCAAAAAATTAAAAATTTAAATGGTTGTCATTCAAAAATCCCCTGTCAATTATATAATAAGTAATTTGATTACACCAAAAGTAGTATTTGAATTTTAAAAATAATAAAAATTCAAATATTTTTTTATGGGCATTTTGTTATGTTTTGGTGGTATATTTTTTAGATAATATAAAAAAATTAAAGATGTTGAATGGTTGTTAATTGTTATCTATTCATGTTTTGATGATATTTTTTCATTTAACAGAATCTAAAAAGTTAAAAATATAAGTGTTTCCACCATAATTAGGTAGTATTAGAATTTAAAAAAATAAAAATTTAAATATTTTCCATGGGCATATTTTGTTGATATTGTATGTTTAGAAAATCTAAAAAATTAAAGATGTGAATGGTTGTAAATTATTATCTATGCATGTTTTGGCAATATTTTTCTATTTAAAAAAATTCTAAAAAGTAAAATATGAATGTTTACACCATAAGTAGTGGTACAATTAAAAAAATATAAATATGAATATAAATATTTTCCATCGGTATTTTATTAAATTTTAATGATATTTTTATTTAGAAAATCTAAAAAATTAAAGATGTTAATGTTTAATATGAATGTTTACACCATAGGTAGTAGTACAATTAAAAAAATATAAATATGAATATTTTCCATCGGTATTTTATTAAATTTTAATGATATTTTTATTTAGAAAATCTAAAAAATTAAAGATGTTAATGGTATTTGACTTATTTCTAAATGTTGTGGTTAGTTTTTTATTTAAAAAATTTAAAAAGTTTAAAACTTGATTGAAATGCTGGTGCAAGGAGGAATTGAACCCAGGCAGCCGAGCATCCAATTGAACCCACCATCCAACTACACTAAAGGCGTACAACTGTAAAATTTTGGAAAACAATTTTATTTTAACAAACTTTTTCGCTGATTTATTTTTATGACAATTTTACCCCTACGATTTTGCTTTAATATATGTATAGATTTCAACTCTCTTTTTTTTTTTTTTTTTTTTTTTTGCTTTTCAAAATTCGAGAACCAAAAAATGCACACGAGAATTGAGAAATTTGGGAATTAAACAATATAATAAGGTTGAGATGTGAAAAAGTACGCAGAGTCAAGAATAATCCCTCCGTTTGCACATTAGTGCCATTAAAATAATTAATTAGTGTAAGTCAGTTACCAAGTCATCCTTTTCTTCTTACGCAATATTAATGTTGCAAAAAATGAAGTGCATATACACAAGTTTGCTTTTATATTGAGCTACAAATTAGTATAATAGAAATATAGAACGTATATTAGTAAAATTAAAAAAATAACAAACAAGATAAAATAAATTCCAGTGAGTTCGATTAAAACCAAATTATTTTGGTCTCAAACCGAACTGACCAAAAAATATTTCAGTTAAAATGAAAAATATTTCAGTTTAAAAAATTTCTAACCGATCAATCCAATAAACCAAACCGAAACGACCGAAACTTATCGATTCAGTCAGTTTTTCAATCCCAGTTTAGATTTGCTCACCCCTATAAACATATCATTAGAGCTTCTCCAAGAGGCTCGCTAAACCCCACATCTGGCGTTAATGGGGCAGATTTCTTTCTCCAACAGCTGGTTGACAGCTCGGTATATTTGGGGGAACAGTACCTTGGTTGATTAACCGGGGTACTGTTCATCACGGTACCCTTTTTTTCTTTTTTTTTTCTTTTTTGTTTTTCATAATACATATTTATTTATTTGGTGTATTTTTTTTTATTTTCTATTAGATTTCTTCAATTGTTTGAAAATTATTTTATACATTAATTAAGTTAATGCTATTACATTAATTTAAACATCTAACTAAACACAAAATACATAATTAATAAAAATAGAATTACATAAACATTTAACAATACAAAACCACAAATATATTAATAAACGATACAAAGCAACAATATATTACAATAAACAATACAAATACATAATTAATAAAAATACAAATATAATACAATTCGTAATGCTTTGATTGATCATTTGTGGGAGGAGTTTTCAAATTCAGAGATGTAATTGTTATGACATGTAATTTATGTGTTTTATTGAATTATCTATTATGAAATGTTGAATTTTATTTTGAATAAGTTGATTATTTTTACATGAACCTTTTAATTTTTATAAAATAAAATTAAGTTTTAATTATATATATTAATTAGAAATAAAAAATAATGAGCAAGAATATTAATATATATATATATATTATATATATATATAATCATATTTAATTAAATAATTCGATAAAAAAAATAAATCAATAGTAAAGAGTATAAAAAGGGAATATTCCATTGTAGGGTGAAATGTAGAGTAATGTTGTTGGAGATGAAAATTAAAAATCTGTAACTTTAACTGTAGTGTAAAGTTCTGTATTCTGGTGAAAACTTTTGGAGATGGCCTTAGGTGTTAATGCCTTGGCAGATTTGCTAGCATATTGTACGTTCCTTGTGTACTATAAAAATTGTTCCCCTTAACAACACAAAATGGGAGTTACAATTCAATTGGTATGATGTTTTATACAATCCCAGTGTACAAATTATTGCAAACATAATAAAAGTCAAATCTTTAGTTTCCAGCTAAAATTCTTCGAACTACGTAAATTATAAATATATAAGCATATAAACTCACCCAATAAAAGCAGGGTTAATATTAAGGGTTTGCAATCAATTCGAACCGAATTTCTAAAACCGAACCTCAACCAAACCGAAAAATTATCAACCAAACCGAACCGAAAATTTGTTGCAGCCGAACCGAACCGAGTTTCGGTCGATTCTCTTAAAAACCGAATTTTTTTTGGCAGATTTATATATAAAAAAAATCTCCCTTTGATCAAGAAACTTCCCACATTTTTTCAACAAAATACCAGCAAATAGAATCGAAATGCACATCAAAAACAGCAAAGTAAGGCGCCAAAATAAACATTCCAAGACATAAAATCAGTTCCCATTTATTTCTAGTGAATCATTCAAATACTGCAGATAGTAACTCGAACAATACCAAAAACAATAATATCCCACATCAAAGACACTACATAACCACATTCAGCCAACATAAATCAAGCAAAGAGAGCCGAAACTCACTACTTCAAAACCAACAACAAAAAAATAAAATAAAATACACAAATCAATCCCATGTCTACACACACTACAATCTACAGACACAAAACCCAAAAACCCCATTAATTTTCTTGCGAAATAGGAAGAAGTAATATCAACAAAACATTGATGTCTGCTTCTTGACGAAGGGGTCGTGCTTTGAAGTAATATCAACAAAACATTACCATTACCAGTAAAGGGCCTGCGCTTGACGGAGGGGTCGTGCTGATTGCACTAGCTTGCTGCTGCTTCTTCCTATTTGCTGCTACTGCTACGCGCCTACGCGACATGATGATGGGAGAGATAGACGACTAAATTGATGTCTGTCTGCTGCTGTCTGCTGAGATTGAAGATGGTGATGGGAGATCGACGATGGCAATTGGGACTTGGGAGATGGGAATGGCTTGAGGGCTGAGGCGAAGCAAGATCGGAAGAATTGGGATTTTAGAATAAGGTTTTTTGATAAATGAAATCGGATTGTTTGTGTGTAAGACATTACTAATGGGCTAATTGGGAATGAGCTATATAATTAATGTTATTATGTGATGGGTCATGGGCTGATTGGGCTCAATGGAATGGGCTATCTAATTTTTAAAACTATTAAAATATATTCAGTTCGGTTCGGTGATTTTCGATTTTTTAGCGTCAAAACCGAAACTGAACCGAACATAATCGGTTTTATACTTCAAAAACCGAAACCAAACCGAAGCTAAAATTTATCAAACCGAACCAAACCGAACTCAAGAGTTCGGTTCAGTTTTTCGGTCGCGGTTCGGTTTTGCTCACCCCTAGTTAATATACAAACTCAGTGCACATCAAAATCAAATTCCTTCAGAACAATACTAATGCCTGTGTGATCAAGTGATAAAATTTCGAGTAAAAAAAAAAAACAGTTTGAACAGATTAGTGAATGCCTTAAATTTTGTAAACAGGACTAATTCCGAGCAAATGGAAACATTTTCTCATAACAACTGCTGTAGCCTCGCACAACAGGAGTCGGCTCGTCTCCTCTGCCGATCCCACCACCTGCAAATTTCTCAAATTAGGCCGATTCATAAAAGTCACAGAAATTGGTACAGGTCATTTTTTTTTTATATTTGATGATGGAGCAATTAAAAGTTTCCATACCTGGCAGTTAGTATAAAATCTAGTGAAGTCTTCTGATAAATTGTATAAATATTCACACAGCCCATTTGGCATCAGAGTTGTACATGCTTCTTCGACAACCTAAGAATAGTGAGATCCAAAAACATAAGAGTTAATCTTTGAGAATCGAGACTGACTATACCACCAGGAATATCCCGAACATAATTACCTCAGCAAACTGGAGCAGATGAAGTCCTAAAACACGTTCATCAGGATGAGCCAAGTCTAACGTCACAGTCTGTTTCAAATATAATGAAGATCATAAGCTGAGCATAACAATTTACTCTTCAAGTTTATCCAGTGTTGGTATGATCCTAAAATTTCTCAAGTTTTTTATGATGCCAGTTGAGCACGTATGGAAGAAGCATATAATCTATTATTACCACATTAGAAAGTAAAAAAATATTGCGAAATCAATAAAGCTTATAGCCAAGAAAAGATATGCCATGCCTTTTTTAATTCTTCAATATCTTTCCCCGATTTTCTGATAATTGAGCAGATCCGAGCATGTGCATATAGCAAGTACACAGCAGTGTTGCCCTGCACATAACGGAAGTGGCCGCCCAAGAACAAAATTTAGAGAACACAGACAGATTTCAACAGAAACAAAAGCCAACAAGTAGAAAGACCAGCTTTCATAAATTGAAAATCCAAAAATAGTACTCCCTTTCTCCCATAATTGTAATTCCTTATTCTTTTTTTGTCCATCCCAAAATTATAACTCACTTTCCTTAATAGAGATGCATTCTATTTAATGTTCTTTGAAACTAACCATCCTTTATTTTGAATGAATAAATAAGGGTATAGTAGGAAATTTTTAAGTAATTTTACTTTTTCAATAGCATTAAATAGATTTTCTTAATGTGTGTCAAAAGTAAATTTTTAAGTAATTTTACTTTTTCAATAACATTAAATAGATTTTCTTAATGTGTGTCAACAGGAGGACTGTAGTAGTAGTAGTAGTAGTAGTAGTAGTAGTAGTAGTAATTTTACTTTTTCAATAACATTAAATAGATTTTCTTAATGTGTGTCAAAAGGAGGACTGATGTAGTAGTAATAGTAGTAGTAGTAGTACCCGTTGTTAACAATACTATAGCAAATAACTTAACTATGAGAAAAGATCAAATAAGAAAGTAGGTTCAGCAAAACATCTGGATTTTAATTTGTCACTTATTTCATCTATACATATATATAATGGTTGTAACTCACCTTGTCGCTGAGCATCTGCTCAAAACTAAATGTATAGTTGGTTGTTCGGTTATTCTTCAGATCAGCATATCTGTTTTATAGACAAAAGTTCACCATCTTCAGAGGTCTGGTTAGCAAATGCTAGTGAAAGAGTAATAACCTCTCTCTAGCCAAATCATCATTAGGATACCAGTGCATGCATATTTCTACATTTTCATAAATATATTACTGAAACATAAAAGTAAATGTTATTTATAAGACTAAAGAAATAATAATCAGAGAAAAAAACTGCAAGGTGTAGGATACTCACTTAACAGCACCATATCCAACTGCTTCAGCAGTTTTATCAAGCTCCTCTTCAGTCCATCCTTTATCTTTGCCTAGCATGCATTTCAGAGAATAAGTAGAACAATATGATTCAACTCAGGTATGCAGTTCAGGGTTGTTTGAGGTCCAGTTTTCTCATTTCAGAGCATAAGTGGAACAATGTGATTCAAATAGGTATGCAGTTAGAGTTTTGCAGGACGTAAAGAATGAAAATGATAGGAGCCGGTGGGTTATTCTAGGTCCAGTTTTCTCATTTCAGAGCATAAGTGGAACAAAATGATTCAACTCAGGTATGCAGTTCGGGGTTATTAAGGAAACCCAGTAGTTCTGGGGACAAAGAATACAGCAACTAACCTCTTTCAATTAGAGCTGTTTTGCATCTACTTTTGGCTTGATCCAGTAAATCAACCAGTTTTACAGTTTCAGTACTGCGAGTGCGGAATCGTTTTCCATCTTCTCCAAGAACAAGCCCAAACCCAACATGGCTTACTTTAGGATACTTGCTCTCCTCAGCTGGGAGCCAACCGACTCGTCTGGCAGCCTGAAAGAGCATCCCAAAGCTCTTAGAATCAAATCCAGCAAGCAATAGTGCTAATATAAAGACATGACTATGCCATGTTTAAGACATTTAAACTTACAGAAAAAAACATTTCAAAGTGCTCTCTTTGGCCAACATCAGTAACGTATATGATCCAATCAGCCTTTTCTTCATTCAGCCGATACCTATATATTGCACATGTAAGTCTTACAACAGGCGAACTTTCCACAGCTTAGATGGCAGATTCCCATAGCTGACGTGGTAGAAGTAGTACACGTTTTTATCATTGAAATGATTAGCACATCAGCACTTGGTATAACAATAATCATAAAAAGGCACCATCATTATAGATATACAAACACAGTTGAATAAATAGGTCTCCAGCTGATTAGCTGGCCCTAGTCTAAACCAGGGATAGACTAGTCCGAGCAAGTACGAAAAATTATCAGAAATAACCTTTGCTAACAGAAGACAAATTGGTGGACCTAGAAACATGACAACTCACCACAGAGCAGCAAGATCTGTTGATGCATAATTGTACCCACCATCTCTTTTTACAACAATAAGGGGTATCTTTTTTCCTTCAATGAAGATGACACGAGCTCCTTCGCTGTCTTCAATTAATCCCTCTTTATTCAGTAACTCTAGAACACTAGGAATGTAGGGATTATAAAAGCTCTCACCCTGGGAAATTGAAAAGGAGAAGATATGAAATGCAAGGTGCATAGAAGCTAAAAAAATAGTCAACAGAATGATTTTCTAAATACGTCTTAGGAGCTGTAGAAGTTTTTTTTTTTTTTTTTTCAGTGACAGAAAAAAGCGACAGAGAATAACTTATGTCAGCTGGAAAAGAATTAAAAGGGGTCACTTGGGCATATAACAAAAATCATGATACACTAGTCACCACGAATCTTCTAGGAAATAATACTATACATTGGAAAGATCTTGCAGGACATTCACCAAAAGCTTCAAATAAACCAGCCTAAGCAACTTAAAACGGAGAAGCCGGCCTCCATACCTTTTCCTCCAACTGAACTCCAAGACGCTCATACACCTTTTCATATCCACTTCTACTGATTTTACAAATTTGAGCCCATGCCTTCCGGTACTTCTCCTCCCCAGCCTGTAGTATGGATACGTATATAGCATCATGCAAGAAAAGTATAAACAGGCACTTCTGTTTCAACTAAAGTCAAAATGGGAATAAAATGCTTCTTCAGGATTATTCAGACAAGACAAACTATCATGTAATCTACCTGGAGACTGACCACTGCCTGTTGGGCCTTTTCCTTGAAAGCAGGGTCGCTGTCAAATTTTAGCTTTGACGCCTTATAGAATGCCTGAAAACCAAGCAATTGAAACATCGATGAGTGCTGAAGTGCATAATTCATAATTTTTTGATGCAATGTTTGCTTGTATTTATTTTTAAAATTACAAGCATAGCCTGTAATAGCACAATCAAGCACTACAAATACAATTTGATAAATATTTTCATATTAAGGTGAAACATAATTCTTGATAGTTATCCAATATCCTACAACCTAATAAATTGAATCCAAATGAGCCATTCTCAATTTCAACAAATAATTCAACTCTAGAGTAGCATAAAACAGTCAATCTGATTGAGTAGTATACGAGACCTCACTGAATATAATTGAAACCTGTAAAGATACTAAAGATACACTAATGAGTAGAAAGGCTTCAGACAACAGTGATTCAATGAAGAAGCCTCAAATCCACACAAAAGAAAGGATTAGAGTAAAAAATTAAGATCAGACATGACATTATGGATAAATATATTGCATAGTGGGTAGAATATTGTAGAACTCTATTGTGTTACAATATGTGGACATAATATAAAATACTCTGGGTAAATCATGGTTATGCATGAAATATCTGATTGTTGTTTATGTATATGTGTGTATTACTGTTATAAATAGGGCAAAAGACCATCTGGATATTTATGCATAATGATAGAGCGATGTTATGAGTTATTTAAAGATGAATATGTAATCTCATTATAAGTGAAAAACTCTGCTATTGTATGGTTTTTGTAGATGGTTAACCAACCTTAGAAACAAACCAATAAATGTCCACAAGTATAATCAGATGCTCCCAACTCAAAGTAAATAGAGATGGAGTTAAAATTACACAATATCTGTATAGACCACAGGATATTCAAAATTTTCCTCTCACCTCCAAGTCTCCTATGGCTTGATCATTGGTAACTTCCCCGCTGGGAAACATTTCAAATAGGAACTCGATTAACATACCAAACTGGAAACAAATCAAACAGCATTAGCATCTAAAATAATTAAAAATGAAAAATCACAGCTACATGAAATTAACTTTATAATAAGAGAGATTATAATCAGAAGCCCCATGAGAGGGCTTCTTCATCTTCTACCAAATGGAAATTTGTTCACAACTTATAGGGAAAATCCAGCAAGTTATCTTCAGAACATTGAAATAAAAACCTTGATTTCTGAAAGAATGCTTACATAAAATACAATCTGCAGTTTCTCCTTAAAAGAAACGGATTTTTGCCAATTAAGGGCAGAAGTTCAAAAATTGGTTTCGGCGCTGACAACTAACAACTTCAATAAATACAACTTTTAAAACAATTACTAATCAACGACATCAATCCATAACAATCAATCAATCCCTTCTCCAGATGGCACTACTACTTATAACTGGAAACAAAGATAGGTACACACCTGCGTCCCCCAGTCTCCAACATGATTTCTCCGAAGAACCTCCACATTTGAATACTCCAGCATACGGGCCAGGGTATCTCCAATGATAGTTGACCGTAAGTGACCAACATGCATTTCTTTTGCTATGTTAGGTGAGGAGAAATCAACCACAGCCCTTTTAACCGAAAGCTTAGGAGACCACGTGTCAATACCATCTATTAGCATGTTTTGAATGCTCTGCACCAATTTTGGTAAGATTTTCATACACACTCCTTAAAGAATATCTGACTAAGGCATTATCACTGAAATTACCTTGGCAATCCATTTCCGGGACAATACAACATTTACAAAGCCAGGTCCAGCAATTGAGCTTCCATCTATCATTTCTGATGCAGGGAGATTTGCTTTAATGGCCTAGAAAACAAACATATAAAGGACCATATCATATAGTAAGGTACCAACCAATAAAGCATAGAGGTTTATATTAATAAGTAAACATATTCATCAAAACCTGTCCTATTTGTTGGGGATTTTTAAACTGGGTACTCCTTCCTTTAACTTTTGACCACAAGCCCATGGCATTGTTGCTGTAGAAAGAAAGAATTTAACATTTTGTAATAACAAATTAACAATTGGTGCAAGACTGAATATGCTTAGATGTTAAAAGTAAATAAGCTCTTTCAAAAAAAAAAATCAAAGTTTAAGAGCAAATTTAATGCTCTATTAAAAAATATAAGGATAAATTTTTGTATAATATATAAAGGAAAAAAGCACTACCATTGGTAATCACCAAATTTGGGATTTTGACAAGGAGCAATAGCAGGATCAATATCCAACTCCTCAGGGACTGTTACTCTCAAAGATTCTTCAAATAGTTTTCCTAGCTGTTCCTTAAGACTACCACCAGTCCCTTGATCCTGCTAATGATACATTAAACAAGAATTCACAACAGCAAACCACATTTACAGCCTGTTTCAGCTTTCTTAACTGTAACTGATCCGCATATTGAGCTTACATGTAGATAAACTGTCTTCAGGTGTACAAGCACCAACACATGTTTTCTTAACTAGAAACTAAGCTTCTGTAATTAGAGTATTAGAGAGCAATACAAACTTACATTTGCCATATTTGTCAACGATGATGCCTTCGCTCTGAGAAATATTCTTTGAGAAGTTCTAAGAATACCTGTCTAGTTTTATGAGAATCACAAGAAGATTAACAAATGTACAAGTAATCATATATTCTTACAAAAAGGAAGCAGCTAAAAAAGTTTACTTAGTCTTTATAAGATCATATTAACAGAGAACTCTATTACAAAAGGAAACTCGGCCAATAACATACTTTTAGTAGTAGCAAAATTAATTTCATAAAATTTACAACAGCATAAAGTTGCAAATATATTTCATCAAAGTAATTGTATAAGATCATCAAGTGCCAAAAGTATATCAAAGGTAACAACAGCCAATCAACAAAGCATGTGCAGATGCACCTGTGAGACTGAAGACACAACTACTTCAGCCGAACACAACAGATTACGTCACACCACTTAGGGGAAATGCGTAAAGCTAAACTCACGGAATGAAGATATTGAAGCATATTCAGAAGAATCAGCCAAAATATCCCATAATCACCATTAATGACAGGTACAGAGAAATACTCCATTAATCAACTCAGCATCTTTTTGGCTATTAACTATGCATACATCAACAACTGATTCTCACCTGCAATTACTGCTATCATGCACTCGGAAAAAAAACTACTTTGTTATTAATTAACCATAAAATATATGATTAGCATGCAATTACATATGCTGCCGATTTGAATAAAATTATAAAATGTCGCAATTTCATAGTCCTCAGCCTGCAGCAATTCCTAGTTAGTGACGCACAGAGGAAAGATAACTCCCAATTCTAAACAGAACTCTCACCATCACATCTTCATTAATGAATTATCATTGACATAAACTATTTGAAACGCAGTAAGAAAAAAAAGGAACAATGGCCACATGCCAACTCCGTCGCCGATACTCACAGAAAAATGAAGTAAACCTAAAATCCAATCGCAACCCATTTCCAACCATGTAATTCAACATTTTGATAATTTCATGATTTGCAATCTCCATCAACATAAAAAAAAAAAAAAAAGAGAGAGACCAACGCGTCGTGCTAACGCGTGAATGTTCTCCAGCACATGCAAGCAGAGAGAGAGAGAGAGTCATACTCTTACAGTTGGTGGATAAGTTGGTGAGTGAGGAAGGAGGAGAGAGAGAGAGGGGCAGAGACGAGTGAGTTGCAGAGGAGATGAAACCGGCGCGGAGGAGACTGAAATGCGAGGAATTCATTAGTGTGTATTTATACTCGGATGATGTGCGTGTATATATATATATAATAATGTATCTATATGTGTGTGTGTGTCTGACTCAAATGGGGGGGTGTGGTGTGAGGACTGAGGACTACTATGGTGGAACTGTGCTAGCTCGGGCGCTCGATTAGGGTTTGATAAAATCATGATTGTCTGTATCGACTTCACTAGTTAGCTGAATAACATCCAACCATATAGCGCCACGTCAGAATCAGATGACCTCGTGAGATATATGATACATCAGCAAATATAAGGGGGTGATTCGAACGAAATAATTGAATTAGATATTAATAAAATTAATTTATAAATGGAACTATGGTTAAAATAAAATAATATTTTTTAGTATTGATATGTTTACGGAATAAAATATTATTTTATTTTTTATTTTATAAGATGAATATTTTATATACTTTTAAATTTATTTATAATTGAATAAAGTACAATAACTAATATCATCAACCCATGCCATAATGTTTCTCTTACATATCTAAATTTCATTTTTCTTTTTTAGTGTGATTTTTTTTTCTACTTTGTTTTATAAAATTATAATTTATTTATTTATTAAAAGAATTATTCTAAAGTATTTAATTGGTACATATGTAATGATTTGTAAATCTTTATACAAATATTTTTACTTCATAGAAAATAGTTTATAATTTTTATTTTTCATTTAAATGTATTAAATGATATCAAATACATATTTTTTTTTAATTTAGGATATGTTTATATGTTATATTTATTTTGGTACCATTTTTCTTCAATAAAATTAAAAAAAATATCAAAATTTGATTTAAATATACATTTTAATTTTAAAAAAATAAAAATAATTACCAAATAATAATAATAAAGTATTTAATCTAATTTTCAAATTATTTTTCTAAATATGATAAAATAATATTAAAAGACACGATTATGCGTAAATATATCATGTATTAATTTTTTTAATAGAAATAGTTAAACTCATGGGGGTGGGTGGAATGGATATTCTCTTACTTTTGGGAATAACAATTTATTTGGCAATGGTGATTTCTGATTTCAAAACATACCAATCATAGGAATTGTTATTTTATTTCATTCCACCATATCAATCTAACTTATAAGATAATATTTATCCAATTTTGTAATTATCACATTAAAAGGTTTTGTACTGAAATTAAATACCATTTCTAATACTCAACAATACTACTAAAAAAAGACATTGACATTTTTGTAATTATTATTATATTTTTTCAATTGAAAAAATGTATAACATATAATTATGAAAAAATATAACATTTAACGCTGAAAAATATATGTATCATATAAGGCTTATATACGACTGTTGTACGGACTAATTTATCTTTTTAAATTGTTTTAATTACAACATCTTCTTTTTTCTTTTTCTTTTTTTGCAATTATATAGAATATCATTCTCAATTTTTTAAGCAGTAAAACTAGGTCATTTTAGGGGTACATAACAAATTTCGTCAAAAAATATATAAATGTTCTAATTGCAAAAATATAAAAGAGGTATTGTGATTACAATGCTTTAAAAAGTTGTATGAAAAGTACAAATTGAAGTAAAGATTGTATTGTTTGCTATAGTTAACCCACATTATAAATTGTAAGGAGCAAAAAATTTTGACTCACTTAGATAGATCCACTTAGGCAAAACTATCAAAACCGATAAAGGTTGCCTAATCATAACTCACTCAAAGAAACCCATGAAAAGGTAGGTAAGCGTCCAAGCTAACTTTTCTCAATAAAAGCCAGCAACTATCCCAGAAGAATAGGGGTCGAACACGGAAGTATCAAGGTCAGTTCCTTAGAAGTCCGGGGGTAGAGATCCAAATTAAAGTCCGTAATAGTCTAGAGTGAAAATGAACAACACAACCTTTCAAAGTGTAGTAAGCAGCCCAACGAGACCATCCTACCCTAGGCCGAATCGCAAGTCTATATACGCCTAGGGCTAGTCAACATAAATGAGGTGTTGTCTTGGAGAAGAGGGTCAAATCGAATCCCCAAGATATCGAAAACAATTGTATCTCCTAACAACGGCTTGGATCAGCTCTCAAGGAAGGTGATCTAACAACATGCAAGGGGCACATGACTACCTGACCCATTTGGGATGATCCACATGGTAAGTCATCAAGGCCCACCTTCAAAGGCCACCATTGAAGGAACCTTCAAGGTACAACTGAGGCCAAGCACACCTTGGGTCAAGCAACAAGTGACACCTTGAAAATGAGGGTCCTCAACCAAATTCCTGAATTGTAAGAAGGGACCTTATCCTGATCTAGAAACGGTTTTGATCGGGTCTCACAGAGGGTTGAACCTCTATAAAAGGGTAACGAACACAGGGAGGTGGTTGGCATCTAAGACATTGTTCTCGATGAACCCTCTATTCACTTCAGCAGCCTCTTGAGCACATAAAATTTTCCTTTAAGATCTCATTATCTTGAATTTAACCGACATTTCATCAACTTCTAGCTCGTCTCGTCAGTCATTTGACTACATTTTTTTCGACTATTATTTATCAGATTATTACTGACTTAAAACATAAGAGTTCGCTCGATGACAGTCCTTCGACTTTTACGTTTTGTTTGTGTTTGTTTTTACAGATCCTCGCTGCCCGAATCCCGTTTTGAATTTGATTGCGGATTTAGCATCCATAATAATCTGAAACAATACAGCCGGCTATATTTAAGGAATATAATCTTCAGAAATGAAATTTACAAAACATAATTTCTTCAGAAATTCGAACACTCCTTAAATTGTTTCTTTTAGATTACTACATATCAATTCCTCAAAAAACTACTTAAAGCGCGTTTCTCACTCACGCAGATCCGATAATTCAGAAAAGATATGAAAATTACAATCGGACCACCAATTTGAAGAAACACAGACAAGGGAAGAGCATATGTACATTACTACTCCTCGATCGATCGGTTGACAACATACAAAACTAGAGGCGATGGAACTATTCCCTCATTGTTGATTCAACTGATTGCAATACTTCTTGAAATTCAAGGCCTCTTCCGCCAGAAACTCACTGCCACAATAGTTTAAAGGAAAGTTATCAAGAAACAATCTAGGATGATAGGAGGATCTGTTAAGTTTATTTCTTCACTACTTACAGCATCCGATCAGCCTTTTCTGACGGACTCCATCTGGGACTCCATGGACATTCTGTTATATTAGGAGACTTGACAGGCACGCCGTGTGAATTGAAATGCTGCAAATGCACAAGCTAGCATCGTCAGTTTATAACGCGATTGAAAGATGGCATAAGCTAATACTGAAGTTCACCTAAGGACAGATGCAAGAAAGGTTGATTCCATAACTCGTGCATTGATCAACAGTTCACAATCTTAACATAAGTCATCTGAAACTAAAGAAAGATAAATAGGGAATTACAGTCATTGTAAAGATTCTTGCCTGAGAACTCTGAAGTACTATAGCTGGTTGCTGCTTTGGGAACTGAAGAGAAAGAGTGAAATGAACCTGACAGGAGAAGGTCATGAGGGTTACAAGAATTAAAAAAAAAAAAAAAAAAAAATCCATCAATGCAGCAGAGCACCATAACTAGAGAGTAATTATATCCCTAGTAGTAAGCACATTTTGTTGGCAGCATGCCGAGCATGGCAATATTCTAGCAAACTGCAATCCAAATTGCAACTGACTATCATATCCACAAACATATGAGGATGTATATTGAGGCCATTAGTTCTTCACTTGAACTTGGGGGGGGGGGGGGGGGAAGCAGATTTGCAGAAACATTTGAAAAAATTAAGGAGAAATATTTAGAACAAATTACTTAGAAGATGACCACATTGCACATTGTAATGAGAGTAGCAGAAGCTAGAAATCATAGTGTTATTATCTGTAGCATGGGGTTTTAAAAGAGCCTTGTTCCTCCACATTATAATGACAAACATCCTCTTTGTACTAAAAAATATTATTGATCTAGAAATTTAGCATCAGTACAAGCATCAAGATAAATGTTGCATATAAATAAAAGTTAAGATCAAACATTGCAAGGAAAAAAAGGACTTATGGAATGGGTCCAACACCCAAAACAGAAAAAAGAAGGGAAAAGAAGAATTCTCCATCAAGTCCTTAACCAAGTTGGACTTACCATTCCTGGGCTATTGAAAGAAATCAGATTGAAGCATAAAGAAATAAAGAGTCCTCAATGAGATGCATCATTATCTCTAACAGCTATTACTCTGAGGATGTGAAGTTTTAAATTACTGTTTCTTCGTGAAAGATCAGGCAACAATGGGATGGTAAAAGCCAACAAGCCTCCAAATTGTTAAATGCATCCCCAAGAAATGTGAATGATGATTTCAATACATAAAAAAAAAAAAAAAAAAAAAAAAAAACACACACACTATATGGACATGGAAGAAAAATAAACTGTAGCAGAAATTTTAGTCTAAGAGAATAGGGCAAGGGCTGTAGAAGATGCAACATAAAACAGAAAGCATAGAGTCTGCACGAATATATCCTACCAGAAAAGTGAAGGTTTGAGAGGAGCATAGGAATGTTGCTTTCCTGCAAAAGACCTGGGATGAAAACAGACCCGGTCATTTTTATATTAATACAAATCCAGCCACAGAAAAATAAATATTAATAAGCAGTTCTGTTGCTCAAGGTAAAGAAGGCATACCGGATCAGCTTCTATTGGCCTTCCAAAATGAGGTGTCAATGACTGGATAAACTTCCTTCTTGCTTCAATGGATGAGATTGCATCTTTAATCTGTCAGAGGGAAGGGAAGTATTTCACTGTAAAAGGTAATAATGACCTGCTATACTTAATATTAGCTTGCACTAATGTCATGAAATATTACAAATGGAAAAATTGTAGTAAACCTGTGAGTTCAGCATCTGTTCCAAATTTGGAAGATATTCAGCTGTGCACCTGCAAAGGTATACAGATCAAATAGAGAAAAAGGACACAACAAAGGGCACATACTAATAAAAAGCAAAAAGGTTGGGGTTTCATACGCACCAATTACACATATCTAACTAAAAAGAACATATACTCACATCCCATCCACCCAAGTAGGAAGTTTAAAATCTTCAGTAGAGAATAAAGCTTTCAACTCTGAAGAAGAAATCAACTTAAGACGTGGAGGTGGGGCAGTTGAATACTTTTTACCAACTGGAAATGTAACCTATGAACATTATAGAATGGATTTTGGTCAATAAATGAAAGATGACTTAAAATAGTTAGACGTATAACAAAAACAAAGATATAAATATGTACGTTGCATTGTCTATTGTCTATCCCAAAACCATGTTTATAAACAATAATGTAATAGAAATAATCAGCCAATTAAAGAAGATATGGTGGATGGGACTGGGACAATTAGAAGTAATCATCATAGGCTCTAATAGATTATCAGGTTATCTCTATCTATATTTTTGCTGATTTCATAGTTTGTGTATCATAGAAAAAGGGCTATTTAGTGAGTATTCCCCTTACTTTTTCTAACAATAACAATGGAGTGCTCATTTGGTTTTTCCTTTTCTTTCTGCCCTTACTTCTTTTAACATTGCTAAGGAAGAAAACGATGAAGTCCAGCCAACATTGGGCCTTAATCTGATGATCTTGCCTTTATTGTGTCAATGGCCTTTACGCTATTTGGAAGCTGAAATTTCTTCCGAGTGCCATACCATTTCTATTTACTAGATGCTCAAGGCTAATTATTTTTGGCAAACCAACCTGTAAGTATATTTTCTGTGGATGTCTCCAGGTGGATCCAGCAACCAATCTATTAAAATCCATATCTAGTAGAGGCACTGCAAACTTAACCTCCTCTGGCTGCACTACAATCAAATGGCAAAGAGACCACCAGCCAAGTTAGAAGGTATATATCAATTCAACATTCTTAAGTGATTCATGGAACAGAAAAGGTTATGATAGGACCCAAAGACATTTATCATCTTGAGTTACCTTGTCGGTCCCTGAACTCATATACATTTCAATTCCCTGTAAAAATAATGAAGGCATTTAGAACTTGTTAGCGTCAAGAAACAATAAGCAAAGAGTCATGTGTCCAATAGCAAAACAAATTAGGAATCAGTTAATAAATACAAATTATCAGCACTTGAAGTTAGGTTCCATAAAAACCTACATGCACAATTGCACAAATGGACCCCATCAATATAAAGTACCATTACATTTATTGAAAAGGAACATGAATGCCATTATAATTTATATCCTTGGCAGACATCCGTATTTAACTGGAAATGAAAAAGGAAATGATGCGCTGTTGGCTGAAATTAGTTATTCACTTTAAATAGTTCACCTAACATTATTGGTAACCTACAATCTGACCCCTCATTCACTCCTAGACCAAAGCTCCTGGCATTGTTTCAAGTATACATCAGAGTAGAAAAGAATAATACATATATTTCTGCATCAAAACAAAACAAATGCATCTCGGGGGAAAAAAACAAATGCTTTACTTGTAATTGTTGTAGGAAGAAAACTAAGCGTATGTACGAAAATTAAAAAAAGACATGATTGATGTCTTTATTTTTCTCAAATCAGACATTTTTTTATGAACAAATAATTATAAATCTAGCATTTCCATCCATCACAAATAAAATGGATAACTACAAGCTGCAATTGATATAGCTGACAAGGCATTGGAAACGCCTCATTGCTGAGCATACATACACTATATTATCCTTGGTTAAGTCACACATGCAGTAAACCAACATGAAGTACATAAAAATGTCAAAAAAAGAAACAAAGCATCATTATAGCCCTTATTTACAAGGATATCTGTTTGCATGTCTCTTGACATATTTGAGTAGTAACTAAGGAGCCATCGCATATAAAATTCCCAATCGACAATGGAAGACAGAAGAAAAGAAAATAACTTCAAGCTGCATTAGAAGCACACTTAATCTCGTGCAAAATAAGACAAAGGATAGCTAAATGCACCACGAGGTCAGACCAGCTCATAAATTTGGAAGCAAATAGCAAGCTTAAATATGGTCAGCCTTTTCTTTCAACATCAAAATTCATTGACACTAACCTCTCTTGCAAGCATAGTATCGATTTCGAATTTCAGTCTCTCATCGTCGACCTCTCCGATCCGTCTCCTTTGGTATGCCAAATATGCATCCCTAGAACATAAGTCCACAAAGGAGACCAACACCTCAGGAAGTAAAACACAAGAAATTAACCCTTTTTCATCAAATTGCAGTCAGATATAGAAAGAAAAAAAAAACCTTCACCTTAGCTCAACAATAAGTGAATGCAACTGCGATGAATCCTTACTGTTCCAGTTAGCCAAAATATTCTTACTGGATTTTCCAGTGGCACCCGCGTACGGCTGGAAAGTTTCATCTTCAGGTCCAAAAATCACATCCGGCGCCGCCAACGGATACATAGCGTTGAATGTAACATCCCCTAATTTCAACATTGAACTATAACTATCTATATATAAATAAAATTAAGCCAAATTAAAATGAATAGATGGGCACTCACATTTGATATGGTCAAGACAATAGGGGATGACTAGAGTGAAGCGATCAAGATAGTTAGGGTTTTTGCATCCCGACCACATTTGCTCAACCTGCAACATAATTTCATGTTCATCTTGAATTAAGACTTTACTTAATCAAGCATAACTCCGTATGGATAAAAATGCGCCATACATTTGTGTGTTCGGAACAACAAGCTGCGTACCTTGACGGAGAAAGGGCAGTGGCTGAGGAGATAATTGATCTGGGCGGTGATGAGCGGCGGCACGGTGTCGATCCCCATGGCTCCTCCGGTGGCGGTGGCGGTGGCTGAGAAGCTGAGGTTCGAAGTGGACTGGGATCCTCTGCAGCCCTATGCTTAAAAGCTCTTTAAAATCCAACAAATAAAATAGAAACTATATTTAACTACTAATTGCAAACATCTAATTATGGTCAACCCTCATGCGATTGTTAGCTAAAAGGTTAAAAATGAACAAATGAAATCCAGTATCCCACTTTTTTCTATATCATTTCGTGTCTCATTTTAATTTTTATTTGATTTTTGTCAATTTTTTTCTTCAATTTCAATTTGTTATGACTTAAATTAATTTTAGAATTATTATTTAGAGTTCATTCCACCCAATTAGGGTTTATATTTATTTTTTAATATTTATTTCTTATTTTTTGGATAATATAATTGATTAATATAGTTGATTATTCCAAAAATAGTGTATATAATTTTTTAAAAAATTAATTTTTAGCAATAAATGTTGATTATGATTTGTAATACTATAATAAAATTTAATTTTGTAATAAATATTTTTAAAATATTAAATTTCATAGTGGGACATAATAGTGGGACATGAAAAATGGACTAGAGGATTTTATCCCAAAAATGAAAGATTATAATAAACTAAAAAATCAACACTACATCTCATTTTTAAATGTATTCATCCTTTTCATAATTAAGATTTATTATTATCTATCATTCTAATTCTTATCAATCATTTTTATAAACACGGGGTTTATAAAAATATTGGCACGTTCAATAGATATTTATTTTGTATCGTTGCATATTCCATTAGGAGTTAGGACATTTATCGTTGATTTCTATAAATATTGACATGTCATGGGATATATTGAATTTTGATAGGAAATACATGAGTTTTGAAGGTGTTCTAAGCTAGAATGAAGTTAGCCGAATGTTCGGTATCTAATTATACTATCGGATTGCACTCTTTACTACTATTCTGTCTAATTATATTATCGGATTGCACTCCTATATTATTGTTCATGTTATGTCGCCTATGTAATATTTATACTATTGTTATGTCTAAGTATACTATCGGATTGCACTCTTATGCTATTGTTCTATCTAATTATACTATCAGATTGCACTCCTATACAATTGTTCATTTTATGTCGTCTATGTAAAAATATATTTATTTTATTTGACGATTTGGTTATTTATGTTCTTAATTATGTATTTTTCATTTCGTATTTCGATTGTTGTTATTTACTAGTATATCACCTGTGCGATGCACAGATCGCACAGGGGATGTTATTAAAAAAATATTTATGTACAATAATAAAATTATATCCAATCATGAATTTCGCATATAAATATATGAATTATATCGTTTGAATTATAAATTACTTATGTATTTTTCATCATTGGAGAAATCAACTATGGTGGCTCTAGCTGTGCCGGAAACACGCAAGTTAGTTGTAAAATCAAGAAGACAGAGCTCGCCGCCCAGATGGTCTCGACATCGATTAATCGGCCAATCAAGCACGAATAATTTTTTTCAATTTTTTAAAATATTTTTGTTCAAAATATGATTAAATAAAAATTTTGAGGTTTTTCACCCTTTTTATACAACAACCTACATCCCAATGTTTCAATCTACAGCCAATGTGAGATGTAGGAAAATTAGAAAAAGTTACGGAACTAATCTGAGGTTTCGATTTAAGATTACCCACTCTTTTATACAACCTAAATCCGAATATTTCAATCTACAACCGATGAGAGATGTAGGGTAAGTGAAAATTTAATATATATATAAATAGCAATATATAATAATATATTATAAAAATAAAAATAAAAATAAAGATGCTTAGGCGAAGACAATCTAAATAGAATTTTATATGTTATTAACTTAAAAATTTAAAATATCTTAAATTAATATATTTAAAATATTTTATTATATTTGTTTAATATATTTAATTCAATTTTAATTCAAAATTATTTAATTTCTAACAATTTAAAATGTATCGTATTAAATTGATAAAATCAAATATCAAATATTATACTTAATCTCAATTTGCAGAGATCATTGTGAGGCCTCACAATTCATAGTTTGTTCATCTACAATATTATTTCTTTGTTCTTCAATGTGGGATAAACTTTGGTTTAAAATTAAAATATAAAAGTTTTAACTATTTAAAAGATCTTTAAAGTTGAAAACTTAAATATGATAACTTGAAAATCTTAAAATTATCTAACATTAAAATGATAAGATCAATTAATACATCTCGAGTTTTGACCATTCAAAATTTAAATATATTTAATTTTAAAATTTGTATGTGGATCTTGATTCTTTAAAATATATTTAATATCAATGGGTGTTTCCAAATATGCCACTGAATTTTTTTTATACACCACTATTAAATTTAATTTAAAAATAAATAATTATTATTTTACATAAATATCTTTTTCTATTTTAAAAATTACTTAAAAAACAAATAAAATAAAAATAAACAACCCCGTTCTTCTCACCCCAGTGACCCCCCGCCACATTGCCCCCACAATTGCTCTCTCCTTTCGTTCCATTTATATTAATCTCCATTTCTCTCATCTTCCTCCATTTATTTTCTTTGTAAGAATTGTCTATGAAATCAAATGTGTGTATTGATGTCGTCTATTTTTTGGGCTTAAAAATTGATTCCGTTAACTTCTCCAATCATATGATTTGTTGCATAAATGTTTGGAGAAATACATATATCCGATTGAGAGGTTGAAATTTGGAACATGATGTTAATGATATTACTTTAAAATCTGGTGACATTGTAGGATTTGTCAGAATTAGGGGTGGCACGGTAAGGTATACCTTACTTTTTTCCCCATACCTTTACATTACCTTACTTGTACGGTATGGAGAAAATCCATACCGTTACCTTATCTTAAGGTTCGGTATACCTTCCAACGGTATACTTTAAGTTCGGTATGAAACAAATGGCATACCTTTGCCGTACCTTTAGTTCGGTATACCTTACCGACATCGGTATACCTTACTATATCGGTATACCTTACCGACATCGGTATACATTATCATACCATTATTATCCTATGATATATCATATATCTCATATATTTACTCAAAATATATGAAACATTCTTAATAACTATCAAAATTCAACAAAATAAAATAAATATTGTAAATTATTTACTTAGAAATCGTAAGAATTATTTACTAAGTATATACTAACAAAGAACACACTTAGCATTACAATGCATTAAGTATAACATAAGATTAATTATAAGTGTTAATATTGTAAATTACTAGATATGTATAAATGTATAACATATTTACTAGTATTATATATCAATCATGTTTTTATAATTAATATAAATTGTATAAAAATATTATAAACTTACTAAATATTACAAATTTGAAATCTTTTACTTAGAAATCGTAAGAATTATTTACTAAGTATATACTAACAAAGAACACACTTAGCATTACAATGCATTAAGTATAGAATAAAATTAATTCTAAGTGTTAATAATGTAAATTTACTAGAGATTTATAAATGTATAACATATTTACTAGTATTATATATCAATCATATTTTTATAATTAATATAAATTGTATAAAAATATTATAAACTTACTAAATATTACAAATTTAAAATCTTTTACTTAGAAATTGTAAGAATTATTTACTAAGTATTAATTAAGAACACATTTAATTATCATTACTATGCATTAAGTATAACATAAGATTAATTATAAGTGTTAGATATTTACATATATATAATACATCATATTTACTAAGTATTATATATCAAGTATATATAATTCACATATACATATATTTATATAATATCACAAATATGCCGGTATATACCGTTACAACGGTATATGCCGAACTAACGGTATATACCGCATCTACGGTATATACCAGTACAACGGTATATGCCGAATTAACGGTATATACCTTAAAAATTCGGTATACCATCGGTATCGGTATACACCGGTATACCTCGGTTTTTAAAATTCTATACCGTTACCTTACCGAAAAATCTCGGTACGGTATCATACCTTACCGAAAATACCGGTATACCTTAAAGTTCGGTATTCCGGTATTTTTTTCGGTACGGTAAGTACGGTATGACGGTATGACGGTATTTTTCCCCAGCCTTAGTCAGAATATTAAATCTGAAAAGGGTTTTGTCAGAGTTGGAACACAGTGTTGACGGCAACTACGTCCTTCTCTATTTTATTTGGGAAAAAAAATTATTGTGGAAGAAAAGCGAAGGTGGAAGGTTTTAGGAAGAAAGGTGACGGCAACGGAGGGCGTCGGGTCTGTGGTATGGTGGGGAGAGAGTGAGGGTGGAAAATATATATATTTTTTAAATTTATTTTCATAGTGAAAGGATAGAAATGACTTTTATTGTGATGTTTAAAGGTAAAATGTGAAAATACGAAAAAGATGTGTGATATATAAAATAAATGTGGTGTACAAATAAAAAATGGTGATGCATATAGAAACACCCTTAATCAATTAAAGAGTAGAAAATTTAAATTAATATTTTAAAAATATTTCATTGAACTATTTAATATATATAATTCAATTCAAATCTATAAATTTAAAATATATTTAATATTTAATATTAAAATGATAATATCAAATATCTAAATATTATACTTGATCTCAATTTATAGATCAACAAATATGGAAATAACATTATTGGGACTCACAATTTGTAACACCCGGGGTGCATTAGCATATGAACACACCCCTTAGAAGTAAATTGTGGATGAATTATAATCATTGATCTTTGTAGATCAACTACTGTTACTAATTTAGGATTAAAATTACAAATGCTATTTTACAAATGTGAAATGCATTGAGGATAAAAATGTACATTCATATTTTTATGAATTAGGATAGTTCGATTTTTATGGGAATTTGAAAAGGTAAATTTTGTTGATTGTAAATTGGCATGTATTTAATCCAATTGCCTTAGGCGATTTTATGTGTTTTTTTGTAGCAGTTGATTTTGTTTTTTTATATTATGTTGCTGCTATTTTTTTTTAGTATAAAATGCATATATGGATCAAAGCTAACTAGTTTAGATGAATGTCGCACATACATGTGTGATTTTTTTTTGGCACTGATGGATTAAAATTTTTATTTTAATGTGTATTAATGAATGTTTTTTTAATAGTTGAAGGTACTTTTTTTATGTAAAAAAACATTAAAAAAGAGAGAAAATCAATTGAGGTCCTTTTTTTATGCTTGTGCAATGCTTTTTTTTTTATGCAATGCTTTTTTGCACTGATGGCAAACCTTTTTATTAAATGTTATTGATGGATATTTTTTTTCCAGTTCAAGGTGCTTTAATTTTTTTATGTTTGGCCGGAAAAATGACAAGTTTATATATTTTAAAAGAAAAATTTAGAGTATATTGTTATTTACGTTTGACCACATACTGTACCATTTGTATCAATTTTATTTTTGGATGTTTTTTTACAAGTTGAAGGTGCTTTTTTATGTGTGGCCAGGAAAATGACAAGTTTATATATTTTAAAAGAAAAATGTAGAGTATATTGTTATTTACCTTGACCACTATACCATTTTTATCAATTTTATTTTTGGCTGTTTTTTTACAAGTTGAAGGTGCTTTTTTTATGTTAATGTAATGCTTTTTTTCCGCTGATGGATGCAAAATTTTTTTAAATGTTATTAATCAATGTTTTTTTTTTCTAGTTGAAAACGCTTTTTTTTTTTTATGTAGGCTGGAAAATGATTAGTTTATATATTTTAAAAGAAAAATTTAGAGTATATTGCTATTTATGGTTGACCCTGTACCATTTTTATCAATTTTTTTTTTATTTTTTTATAAGGTGAAGGTGCTTTTTTATGTTAATGTAATGCTTTTTATGCTCTGATAGATGCAAACTTTTTTTTAAATGTTATTGATCAATGTTCTTTTTTATTCTAGCTGAAAATGCCTTTTTTATGTGTGCCCGGAAAAATGATTAGTTTATATATTTTAAAAGAAAATTTTAGAGTATACTGCTATTTACGGTTGACCACCGTACCGTTTTTATCAATTTTATTTGATTTAGGTTTGTACTTTTGTTGCTTTCGAAAAAGGGAAAAATTAGTATATGTTTGTTACAATGAAAACAAACAGTATATAAATAAAAAAAAGCATTATAAAAACAGTATAGAAATAAAAAGAAGCATTATAAAATTAGAATATAAACAGTATAGAAAAAAAAGCATTATAAAAAATCATAAATATCATACGTATATGTCTGCAGTGAACAAACTAAATATTAGTGTACAAGAAAAAAATAAATATTATGTAACAATATTCTTACAATCATCAATGCCTACAAGAGAAGGTAACTTTTAAAGGAGGATACTACTTGATGAAAAAACTGACGTTTGTACTATAGAATTAACATGAATTAAGGGATTTAATGATATCTTAATGATTTCCATTCTTTTTATTTGACAACTATGGCCTTTTGCAAATGTAACCGATGGAAGAAGTTAAGTTATGTGCAAATAGATCTTAACCCTCCATCTTACTATTTGAATGATTATAATTTGTCCACAAATTACACATAAACCTAGTGTTCACAAATGATTGCAAACCTGTAACACCCTAATTTTATATAAAGTTATGATGCTAAATATTAACTTAACTAAGCAAAAATAATACATAAAAGAATTTTAACAATCACAAAATAAATATATATATAAAGAAATAAAAATAAACATTTAATGAACTGTAAACCATAAAACATAAAATTTGGAAGAAAGCAATTTACATACTGCAAATATACTTACGGCCTTCTTCTGCGCCCCCTAAAAAATAAATAAAAGAAACATTTTTAAAAATCAACTTAATTAAAAGAATTTATTGTAAACTATCTTGCCGGATTCTAAAAAAATCTTGTAGATTCAATTTGTTTTTTTTCTTAAGCGTATTTATTTGACCAAAATGAAAACGGGAACCATTTTTTCTTGAGTATTGTACCTAATGATCACTTGATAAAAAAAGAGAAAAAAAAATTTAATGATAACCAACACACAAGAGTACTTAATCTAAAATTCAAGACATCTTTTTTTTTTACACATGTCGGTCTCCAAGGTTCGAGCATCTCAATTTAAATACTTTGGACAAAGTCAATTATAAAATCAATATATATAAACCACAATCAAATTTAAGCAACAAAAATAGTAATAAACTCCTTATATTCTTAGATAAATTCGAGTGATTAATTACACATGTTTGGATAACACAATTTAGGTTAAAAAAATTACAATGGGATAATGCTAACATATAGAACGTGTAAGCTACAAATATCATACAAAGATCAAACAAATGTTTGTGTTAAAAATTAGTTACATGTTTTGATTCACAAATTTGTACTAAGCAATACAAATTAATCGATAAAATGTAAAAATGATATTAAAAAAGAAAAAGAAAATTAAAGTTAATTGGAGAAGCCGGGGTTGCCAACCAAAATGAAGTTATTTTTAAGGATTTTTCTACTTTCATTTATTGTTATGATTCTTCTTCATCAGCGAGGATCCTCATCCTAATAGGATTCTCTTACCATTTACTTGGGTAGACGACTTTCCTCCGAATTGCTTGAACCGAAAGACAAGTTTTGTTAGCGAAAAAAATCAGTGCTGAGATTGAATAATGGAGAGATATTCTAAAGATAAACTTGCAAATAAATAACCATTAAATTATAGAATAGGTAACCAATCTTGTTACATTATAAACCGATGGCGGATTGAATAAAGTATTAAATTCTAACATAATTCACTCGACCTGAAAATCACAATATTAAATAAAATACATAAATATATAGAAATCAAATTGTGAGGATGAGAGAAATTCATTCTAATTGGACAACCGAACAATATGCAGTAAACGAATCATGAGGATGAGAGACGGATGCTTGCATTCTTCCTCAATATTATGAGCACCTACAATAACATATCATATGTCCACGAAAAATTGAAGCTTAAGACCATAAATCTGTTAAAATATATAGAAAATAAATACTTAAAATAATGTAGCAAAAAAAATAAATTGGATATATATATACAATATATGTGTACTTAAATAATAAAAATGTAATCAACTAATTAAATATGAATGCATTCATAAAAAAAAAATAATTTTGAATGCATAATGAAAACAAATATTAATTAAAACTAAAACAATAGATAATACCTAGCTAAAAATACAATTCGTATCTTCAATAGTTTCTTTGCAACCAAAAAGAACTTTACTTTAAATTTTTGTGTTGTTTGATTTTCATTGATGCCAGAAAAATTAAAAAATCAACCCAATTTATATACATGTACATAAAATCTCAATGCAAAGAATAAAATATCTCTAAATGCAGTAATTATCGCAGTCAACCTAACTATTAATGCATTCTCTCTAAATACATAGACTAATTAACGCAATCAAATCAACTTAATTAATTACCACAAATCTATATATCTAAATGGGCAGCGAATAACTTGTACACTGAAAGCTTATCAGTACAACTCTAATGCTAATTTGTTCCATATATACGTTTCCAAATAGAATTGGATGTATTACTATATATTTTTGTCTATAATTTTCGCATATTAATACGTTAATTATATAATTTAAATAGTATTATTAGACTAATATATATATAATTAATATTCCTAAAAAAATATAATTCATATATAATTAATATATTGATTATATGCAATATATATACACAATATACTATATACTATTTTTTAGATAATTTTAATATAATTCACGTAATTTACGATAATATAATGTAGTAATTATTTAATTTAAAGGTCAAATACAAAATAGTGTTACAACCGCATTTGTAGGAATAAAATTAGATTTTATTAAATTATTGAATAAATTGAAGTTGCACATATGTAGGAATAAAATAAATTTACGTAAAATGGAATAAGAGGATTTTTATGATGTGTAGCCATATAATCAATCTCTATATATACGTATTCATGAAAGAAAGAGAATATATATTCCATTATTTGTGTAATATAATTAATTAATTTTATAGATTTTATTACTTAATTGCTTATTTATTTACATATGTATGATTATATCACTATTATTAGAAAATTATTTTAGACGGGAAAACTAATTATTTTTATTTATAGTCACTATCTTACTTTTAGATATAATATAGATATAGATATAGATGTATTATTATGAAAACTGACGAATATACATCAATTGTAATCTTCTAAATCAATAGAAGTCTTCTAATATATCAAATTTTCTTAATCAATTACACCTTTTGAATCTTCTAAAAAATATACTGCCGATCGATAACAATAATTAAATCAATTGCAAGATTAAATCTTATAATATATACACTAATTATATCAATTCCACGGATTTGATATTATATCTATATAAGTATTGATTAATGGTTATATATTGCTCCATTTCGGGGAGGATTTTATTCCAAACAAAGGCAATGAATTAATAAGATATACATTTAAACTTAGACTCATTGCAATTAATTAAAGTAATTAATCGAGGTACATATATGTTATGGTAATTTATATGTTAATTCAGTATTATATATATCATATAAAATAAAATATAAAGAAATTCATTTTCAGAAATGCAAATGGGCGGGAAAACTAAAATTTCTATTTGCGGATCCGGAGTCGTTATTATATATTATATAGATGTTCTTGGTTTGTCGTATTTTGAAATTTTATTTGTTTTTAATTTTATGAGTTTTTTTCTTATTTGTGCTATTATTTTATTTTAATTTTAACAAGTCGATATACTTCATAAAATTATATTTAAAAATAACTATATATAATATTGTGGTTGGATAATTGGGTGGTCATTGATAAACTATCAAAATTAAATATGGTTTGGTTGTGATGAGTAATAGTGATGTGGAAGAGAGAAAAATGAATTAAATATTAAAAAGGTTGGATGGTTAGATGGTTGGAGTGGTTGCTGATAAATATAGTCTAATGGCATATCACAATCTTGATTAGGCTTGGATCGAAACTTGCCTACACCTTCTCTCTCTCGCCTTTTTTCCCTTTTTCCTTTTTTTTTTGTGTTTCTTTTTTTTGGGGGTTTTTTCTTTTTTCAAAATAAAATTATTTTGCGCATTGGTGGTATTGGTGGTATTATTAGTATAGATTTCGGACTTTCCTTAAATGTTTTTTTTATGTTCTTTTTCTATTTTTTCTTTTGTGAAACTAAAATTCTTTTTTTTTTTCAATTTTTGTTTTTGTTTTTTCTTCTTTGAAATTAAAATTTGTTTTGCCTCTCACTTGTATAGGTTCAATTATTGCTTCCGCATTTCATTTTTTTTTCATTCTAAGCATATGACTTTCTTTAAATGTTCTTGCACGGCTACAACACTCGTTCCTACAACAGCCGTGCCTCTTGTTGTTGTTGTTGTTGTTGTTGTTGTTGTTGTTGTTGTTGTTGTTGTTGTTGTTATTATTAATAATTTAATTGTTTATTGCATTTTTTATTGTATTGACTGAAACATTTTAAATGCAATCTCTATTTTGTTTCATTTGTTATTTTTTTTCTCTCTGCTTTTTTTTTCTTTTATTTCTTTTTTTACAGTTTGTGTGCGTGTGTGTGTGTATGTTTTTTTTTTTTTTTTGCTTTTCGGGTTTTTCATTTTTGAAACTAAAATTCATTTTGCCTTGGGCAGTGTTATTGCTAATGTAGGTTCATTTGTTTTTTTTTTTCTTTATAAGCTTAGGACTTTCCTTAAATGTTTTTTTTATGTTCTTTTTTTTATATTTTTTTTTGTGAAACTAAAATTCATTTTTATTTTCTTTTTCAATTTTTTTTTCTTCTTTGAAATTAAGATTCGTTTTGCCTCTCGGTGGTATAGGTTCAATTATTGCTTTATATTTTACCCTTTTTTTCATTCTAAGCTTATGACTTTCTTTAAATGTTCCTGCATGGCTACAACAACCGTTTCTTTTTTTATTATTTATTGAATTTTTTATTGTATTGATTGAAACAATTTAAATGTATAATTTTCCGTAAATGTTCCTGCAAGACGTTTTTTTTTAATTATTCTATTTAATGATTTACTTATGTATTGCACTTTTCATTGTATTAATTTAAAAAACTTAAATGCAATGTATGTTCAGTGTTATTTGTTTAATTTATGTCATTAATGAAAATTATTGATTTTTAATTGATATATTAGGTATAAAGTTGATATCCATAAACAACCTTCAAATTACAAAGCAGTTAATTTGCACAATATTAAGGTGTGGAGGATGACGAAGTGCGGGGCGGATGACTGTGGCATTTTGGATTTATAAATGATATGCAGATATCTGATTTTTTATTTTTTTTGAAGAAATGAGATTTTTGTGAAAGATTTTTCATCGAGGACATATATAATTGTTAGTTTTACATAAATTTTTATATAATTGTTAATCAAAATTAATTTCTTTAATTTAGTTAATCTCGTGTGTTTTTTATACAAAATAAAAATCAATAAGAAATATTTTTAGTAGATTCAAAAGTCCGAGACCCATGTTATTCTTTTTAATTAAATGACATTATAATCACAATCAAAATATTAAATAACAATTATTTAATTATTTACTCATATATTTAGGGCTTTTTAATAAAAATAGCACGGCCCACTTATTGGTGTTTTAAAATGCATATTGATTCATTTCTATTAAGTTGGATTTTTTTTTATATAAAAATAGCACTAAATAAAAATATATAAACTAAAGTTTAGTTAGCTAAACCCCACACACACACACACACATATATTATAATTTCTTTGCAATTATTATTAGTACATCATATTATATTATTCCAACTATTCATAAATATATTGTTTTATTTTCAACTACATCTTCATATATTAGTTTTACTCATTTTGTAACTTTTCATTACGAAAATTTTGTCTTCTAAAACACAAAAACAAAAAATATATTGAAGTTATATCCATATTTTTAAAATATAGTTTAAAATTACAAATATAATATTTTTTATATAAAGTATTATATGATGGAATTATAATCATTCTATATTATTATTATAATTATTATTATTAAAACCACGTACCACCACCACCACTACTATAAAGTATAAACATATTAGCTATTCTTAAATTTTAAACTTAGAAAAGTATAAATAATTTTGTACATCGTACGGGATAAATAGAGCAAAATTTTTAAATAACCATTCTTACTTAGTAAATCATGTAAATAGCCAATTTTTTTAAAAAATAAAGCCATTATGAAAAAAAAGTACTATAATACCCTTACTTTCATATTTAATATTAAAAAATATTATATGTATATATATATATATATATATATATATATATATATATATAATATAGGGAAAAGGGTCTCGCAGGCCCCTGAACTTTTTGGCGGGGACCTCTCAAGCCCCTGAACTTTTTTTTGGCTCAATTGAGCCCCTGAACTTTTTTTTTCGGATCTATTGGGCCCCTCCGTCAAGCCCCTCTTGACGGGACCGTTAGTTATACCTAAAACGACGTCGTTTTAGGGGTTATTCAAATTAAAAAAAATTCTAAATTCAATTAAAAATCCTCCCGACCCATTTTAAAAAAATACCCGACCCGACAAAAGCATCATCTACTCTCTCTTTCCCACAAACCCACACACACATTACACATACAGAGAGAGAGAGAGAGAGAGAGAGAGAGAGAGAGAGAGAGAGAGAGAGAGAGAGAGAGAGAGAGAGAGAGAGAATGGCAGTTTCAATCGGCCAATTCCAGCCAGGCTTCCCCTCAACAATCAGCTTGAGGTCCCCCAAATCCAGGTGTGTAGCAAAACCCACAACAATCTTGAGCAAAGAGGCCCCTACGTTCCCAGTATTTGCATCGAAGCCCCGCAGCGTGACCACAATCCGAAATATTTTTGGATTTTTTTATTTTTTTGGTCTGGATGAAATGTTGGGATTTGGTTGTTTGAGGGAGGAATGGTTATTTTGTAGATCTGTTTCTGGGAGCTCATAATTGTTGTCCAGATTTAGGGTCTGTTCTGGGTTTGCAGAATAAGAACTCGGAAATGGAGCTGATTTTTTGAATGTGTTTTTTGCAGATTTTCTGGAAGAGGTGAAGACAATTTTCGCCAGTTTCTTTGATGATTTTTTTGAACTGGCGCTGGGAGAAGATGCCATAATCTGGGCAGGCTTGCTTGAACTGGGTTTTTTTTCGACCCATAACAGAAGATTTACCAAGAAGATGACCAAAACATGCCCAGAACTTGAATTTTGGAATGAAGAACCGAAAAAATGAAAATTAATCTAAATGGGGCGAGTTTAATTAGTATCGGGTCAGGTATTTTTTAAAATGGATCGGGAGAATTTTTAATTGAATTTAGAATTTTTTTTAATTCGAATAACCCCTAAAACAACGTCGTTTTAGGTAGAACTAATGGCCCCGTCAAGAGGGGCTTGACGGAGGGGCCCAATAGATCCGAAAAAAAAAAGTTCAGGGGCTCAATTGAGCCAAAAAAAAGTTCAGGGGCCTGCGAGGCCCTTTTCCCTATAATATATTCATATATCAATAGGATTTGGGAAAAAAATATCGTATTTTCTCTCTTTTCAATCTATAACGTCGTTCTCTCCCCACTTGCCTCTCTCCTTTTCAATCGTTGTTTTATCATTTGGAACAAAACTACAAGTAGCGAAGATCAAAAGCTATGATTTTTTAAGATTATCATGATTTTTCATCTCTGTAATCACCGTTTCAGCGATAAATTATCTGATGCAAAGTTAAAAATTAGGGATTCAATGCGAGTTAGGTGATTTTAAGAAGTTCTTTTGACATCGTGTGTGTTATTTTTTGCATCAATAAGGTATGATTTTTATGTATCTGTACTCTTTTTATTGATCTAGATATTAAGTTTTTGTTTTTCTTTATTTAGAAGTGGTGGAAAAATTGAATGTTCTTTGGTGCACGAATCGATTTCTTTCGGTACACGAGTATTGGAGTAGAATCGTGCACCAATTTATTTATAACGTGTGGAATATCAATTTTTTATTGTTGCACGATTACACGAATTAGCAGAATAATGAACTCGTGTGTATCTATGGATTTTTGAAGTAGTGCACGAATACACGAATAAATATACTAATGCAGTCGTGTTTCAAGTTAATATTCAACTGCTACACGAGTACACGAATGAGCATAATCGTGTTCTCTTGTATTGAATTGTTATATTGAACTATTTGTGTACTCGTGTAGTAGTTGAATATTTAACCAATGCACGATAACACGATTTGAATTACTCATGTCGTAACACTCGTGTACTCGTGTTGCATTATAATTTCAATTTAAATACTAGTATATAATTTTTCTACTCGTGTAAAATTCATGCACCACTAGATTAACTAACTATTGTCTTCGTGCATCACATGCAACTCCAAAGGGAGAAAAACAAACTATATACTTGTGCATCATGTTTATGATAAAGGTTCGTTATGAGGATGGAGTTGTTCGAAATCATCGTCCATGATTGTTCAGCGACTATTGAATCTTGTAGTTTTTTCAGTTTTCAGCGTTGATACTCGACTTTAATGGCGGCGACTGGCGATATATATTTTTAGTTTGAGCGTGAGAAAATATCAATGTAAATCAGTGTTCTTTATTTCCGGGTGTGATAAAAGATTACTATAAATCTGATTTGTTTTTAAATATATTAGATTATTATGAATCTGATTTGTTTTTAAATATATTATGGTATTTTTATTTTAGAAAATAATAATGTTAAAAATACATTATATTCAAATATTATTTATATGGAAGTAAGGGTATTAATGTATATTTATATCCTAAAAGGATAAATACATCATTTTATAAAAAACTGGTTATTTACATTATTTACAAAGTGATAATGGCTATTTACCCATATTAACACGGATAAATATTAGTTTGGGTTAATTGCCTTAAAACTCATGAACTTTGAACTTGGTTGCAAATTTAACATGAACTTTAAAAGTATGCAATTAAAACACCAACTTTAAATTTGTATGTTATTCAACATCCTCAAATTTTTATAAAATAAATTGATCTCCAATCCAACATACAATTTGATCGTCTCTTCGAGCCCGTCATAACTCGACCATCAAATTTTGAGAATAACGTCAAAGTGGCACCAATTGTATGTTGGATTGGAGGTCAATTTATTTTAGGGTTAAGGGCCAATTTGGCCCCTGAACTATATTGGGGGGGCCAATTGGGCCCTTAAACTATTTTGGGTCTCAATTGGGCCCCTGAATCGTGATTTAAGGCTCAATCAAGCCCCTCCGTCAATCCTCACTTAACGCCCGTTAAGTGATAGCCAAAACGACGTCGTTTTGGCCAAAACGACGTCGTTTTGGCTCTGATCCAAAAAAAAAAAATTTAAATGAATGAAAATCCGAACCCGCCCCGCCCACCCATGGAGAATCCGACCCGATCCCTTCTAATTTGGGGATCGATTTCATATACTCCCCCAAAACCAAATTAATCGACACTTTGCAAAAATTAGGGTTCTTCAACCTTCAAGCGATTCAACCGAACACACCAAAAAAATTTGCAGATTTCTTGTAAGTATTGAGAGATTCAACCAAAAAAATTAGGGTTTAGGAGGTTTAGGGCATCCACGAATTTGCTGTAAATTAGAGGAAATAGGGGAATTAGGGGCGGATATCGAAGAAATTGGGGGAGGGAGTTTGTCGGGAGGAAATCCGGCCCCAAAGATGATCGACGATGAGGGCGACGTGGGTAGAGGAGGCGGCGAGAGAGAAATTGAGTGAGATGAGGGAGGTTGAAGCAAAGGGGGTTGGGGATGGGGCGGGAGGGGCGAAGGACCGCCATTAACGGGCTGAGAAGCTTTTGGAGCAGAGAGATTTGAGGCAGGGGACGGGACGATGATGGGCTGGTCGGGAATTGATGAGGGGAGGGGGGAAATGGTCGGCGACCCACTCGGGGTGTTGTGGGTGGCCTGAGAAAGGCGGGGGGGACGACCGGCTGGGTGAGGTGATTGCAGGTGGCGGAAGGGATAAGGGGGGGATGTCATGGCCGATTTCTGGTGCGGAGTTGGCCGGAGAAGGCGTCGCGACAGTCGCCGGAGGTCTGTGGCAAAGGGAGAGGCCAGTTCCGGCACCACAAATGGAGATGGGGGAGATCCCGGCAGTTGGGTTTGCGAGGTGAGAGAGGGAACGGGCGGGGAAGATGGGTTCCCGGGTTTCGGCTGATCCGGGTCGGGTATGTGGGTTGGGAATTATTCCGGGTCGGATTTCAGAGATTGGAGGTGAGTTGGGGAGCTTCAAGAGAATTTTGGGGTTTTAGGGTTCTTGAAATGAATTTGGTTTTGGGGGAGTATATGAAATCGATCCCCAAATTAGAAGGGATCGGGTCGGATTCTCCATGGGTGGGCGGGGCGGGTTCGGATTTTCATTCATTTAAATTTTTTTTTTTTTTTGGATCAGAGCCAAAACGACGTCGTTTTGGCTATCACTTAACGGGCGTTAAGTGAGGATTGACGGAGGGGCTTGATTGAGCCTTAAATCACGATTCAGGGGCCCAATTGAGACCCAAAATAGTTTAAGGGCCCAATTGGCCCCCCCAATATAGTTCAGGGGCCAAATTGGCCCTTAACCCTTTATTTTATAAAAATATGGAGATGTTGAATAACACACAAATTGAAAGTTCGTGTTTTAATTGCCTATTTTTAAAGTTCATGTTAAATTTGCAACTAAGCTCAAAGTTCATGATTTTTAAGGCAATTAACCCTATTAGTTTCTATAAAACTATCTAATGGAGTGAGACCAATATCAATGGAAATAATATTATTTGTATCTGGATATCCTTTATAAAATCAACCATTCCAACTACAATAAGAATTTTTCAAATCATACATATATTTAAGTATGACTTCCCATACCCTCTCAACGAGCTATCCGTTGTTGTCTACTTGGGTGGCCTGGTGATCAACAGTCCCCAGCTTCGTTCGGTGCTCGACCGGCTGGCCAATTGGTTGTGTTGTTGCTGGTGTGGCCGTGCTCGACGTGCTACAAAGGTCAGAGTAGAGCTTGACGGGGTGCCATATGGAGTCGTCCTTAGGGTGCTGGTGAGTGGAGGCCATCTCGATGGACGGCTCCTCCTTAATTTCCCTTCTGACTTCCCCCTCTTACTTCCAACTAGACGGGGTGCTGTTGCATATTAGTTTTGACCACACGATTTATGAATATGTTGAAATACTTATGAAGGATAATATTGAGTCGATAATGGTATACCAGATTCTCAATTCACAAAAATACACGTATGTTCATAATAAATATAGGAATTAGTTAGGGGTTTGATTGACTTTGTATGTGATTAGTACAAGTTAAATAAATTATGGAAGCGCTTAGATTTGTCTGAAATTGTGTGTATCTACCGTGTCCCACATCAAATTGCATAGTTTTAATATAATTTTCATAAAAATAAAATTAATTATATTATAACCAATCCTAATTAATATTTATTAGTAAAAAAATGAAAATTTTAAAAATTATATACCATAAGTTTAAAATAATCAACCCTAAAAAAATTATATTAACTAAAAAAAATTAAATACTAAAAAATAATTATAAACCATAATTGAATAGAATGAACTATAAATAGTAATGCAAAATTATATTAAACCAAAAGAAATTAAATGCAAGAGAAACTGATAATTTTGATGTTTGGTAGACGGTTAATATACACAATTTTGCCCTGGAAGATCTCAAGTGGTTCATTCGAATGAGATCCTCTAATCCAAAACTGTGTATACCTATAGTGTATCAACATCAAAATAATAATATAGTTCAAAATTATGTGTACCTACTGTGCGCCAACATCAAAATTGTAAAGTTTTAATAATATTTTTTATATAAAAATAAAATTTATTATATTATAACTAATTATAATTAATATTAATTTGTAAAAATTAAAATTTTAAAAAAATTTATACCCTAAGTTTGGAATAATCATCCCTAAAAATAAATTATATTAACTAAAAATAAAAATTAAATACTAAAAAAAATTATAAATCCTAATTGAGTGGAATAAACCCAAAATACCTTTGAAGTGTAAATAATTGTTGTGTGAATAATTTTCCGTAAAACTAAGGGGTGAGAACAATATCAATAGAAATCATATCATCCACATTCCAATCTCAGTAAGAAATTTTCAAATTATACTTATATTTAAGTATGACTTTCGTACCTTTTCACTGTCTACTCCCGTGTCCTGATACTTGATGACCCCACATCTAATTATGATCAATCTTGTTTCGTAAAAAGTAAAAAGTAAAAATTAAAAATTAAATATGAAAGATTATAATAAACTAAAAAAAATCAACACTACATTTCATTTTTATTAGGGTTCATTTTTTTCATAATTAAGATTTATTATTATCTATCATTCTAATTTTTACCAATAATTTTTTTATAAACATGAGGTTTATATGCATTTCAGCGTCAAGTAGATATTTATTTTGCACCATTGCATATTCCATTATGGCGTTTATTGTTGATTTTTATAAATGTTGGCATGTCATAAGTTTATTGAGTTTTGACATGAAATACATGAATTTTGAAGATGTTCCGAGGAGTTGGGAGAATATTCACAGTTTAAAGATGGATTAAAAAGCTGAATGAAATGAGTAAAAAATGATAAAATGAAGATCCGGAGGAGGTCGTGCTCATTAGATGATTCAATCCTGAAAGTTTTCAATTTAATAGCACGAATACAGCACCCGCAGCCACTCCAACATTTGCTACACTTACAATCATATGAGTCACACCAACAATCATACACTCACTTGCTACACCTATCTTTCTAACCACTCGTACAATATCTTTAAAGAGTAAATAATTGTTATGAATAATTTTCTATAAAACTATCTAAGGGTGGGGCCAATATCAATGGAAACCATATCATTTGTACTAAATAGCATCCCCTTATACAATAGACCATTCAAATTAGAATAACAAATTTTCAAATCATACCTATATTTAAATAAGACTTCCCCGTTAAGTTGTTGGCCGTTGTCTACTCACATGATCTGGTGCTCAATGGTTCCACTGACAGGCTGCTAGCTGTTGTTTGATGGCATGGTTCGGTGCTCGATCGGCTTGCTAACTGCTTGTCGCCCAAGCTTGGAGTCAAGCTTGATGGGTGTTGTCTAATGCTAGCCACATGGAGTCGCCCTCGGGTGCTGGTACATGGAGGCGTGCTTGATGAACGGCTCATCCTTAATTTCACTTCTGACTTCTCCCTCCCCTCAACGAGGTGATGTTGCATATTGATTTTGACAACATAATTTATGAATGATTGAAATATTTAAGAAAGATGGTATTGAGCCGATAATGATATATCAGATTCATAATTTACAAAATGTACGTATGTTTATAAAAGATACATGAAGTTGGTTAGAAGTTTGATCACTTTGTATTTGATTTGCACAAGTTGAATAAATCATTGAAATGCTTAAATTTGTCTAGCTAATGCATAAGAAAGTAAAGGTTTGGAGTGTGAGATTTACTGACGAGATTGATACCGCATCATACTTTTACATGGTTTATCAAGTAGTGAAGACTTTACTTGGTGTTGGTAGTGTTGATGTGGAAGGCTCTCTCACACTCTATTTTGATTTCGGTGATCGTTTAGACAAAATGTGAATGCATGGAAATGTGTATTTTTTATTTTTTTTATTAATGTGTTAATTTGTAAATTTTTTATGTATATATTTTGTAGCATTGAAAAGATATTTTATAGTTCAATAGAGAAAAATTATGTACTTAAAAAACATGGGGATGTGTCTGATGGATTCGATGTTAAGACTAAAATGAATTTTGATAAAAACATTTTATAGTTCAATAGAGAAAATTGCAGACGTAAAAAATATGGGATGTGTCTTATAGATTAAATGCTAAGACCAAGATAAGTTTTGATAGTGTGTTAAGAGATACCAGACGCATCTCCAAAGTGGACCAAAAAATTCTAGCATAGACGTGTTTCATGGCCCGGTAGTTAATTGCTTTAAGTACAAAAACTCTAAATATGTGGATATGGTCATTTTATGTAGTGAATCGCACTTTGGTTAATTGTTTTAGAAATTTGGCATCCCACTTGTGCGGTTATCCATCATCTTCAGTTGTATTGATCTAAACTCTTTTAAATTTATACTTTTATTGACTTTTAATGTGAATTGAATCTAACACTTTTTTGTAACCGTAAGAGTATTACGCATAATGATCTGGAAATGGTCATTATGAATGAATTCGGATCTCCAAAAAATTACAGCATAGACGTGCCTCATGGCTCGTAGTTAATTGTTTTAAGTACAAAACACTCTAGATATGTGGGATATAGTCCTTTTATGTGGTAAAATCGCATTTTGGTTAATTTTTTTAGGAATTTCGCATTCAACTTGTGTGGTTATCCATGCCCTCAGGTGCTGGTACTTTGTATATGATTTGCACGAGTTAAATAATTCATTGAAGGGCTTAAATTTGTCTAGCAAATGCATAAGAAAGTAAGGTTTGCGGTGCGATATTTACTGACGAGATTGATACCGCATCATACTTTTACATGGTATATCAAGTAGTGAAGACTTTACTTGGTGTTGGTAGTGTTGATGTGGAAGACTCTCTCACACTCTATGTTGATTATGGTGATCGTTTAGACAAAATATGAATGCATGGATATAGGTATTTTTTTATTTTTTATTAATTCATTAATTTAATTATTTTTATGTATACATTTTTTAGTAATGAAAATGTATTTTATATTTCAATAGAGAAAATGACGTACTTAAAAAACATGTAGATATGTCTGATGCATTCGATGTTAAGACTAAGATGAATTTTGATAACACATTTTATAGTTCAATAGAGAAAATTGCATACTTAAAAAATATGGGATGTGTCTTATAGATTCGATGCTATGACCAAGATAAGTTTTGATAGTATGTTAGGAGGTACCAGACACGTATCTAAAGTGGACCAAAAAAATTATAGCATAGACGTGTTTTTCTTGACCCGGTAGTTAATTGTTTTAAATACAAAAATTCTAGATATGTGAATACGGTCATTTTATGTAGTGAATCGCACTTTGGTTAATTGTTTTAGGAATTTATCATCCCACTTATGCGGTTATCTATCATCTTCAGTTGTATTGGTCTAAACTCTTTTAAATTTATACTTTTATTAAATTTTAATATGAATTGAATCTAACACTTTTTTTGTTACCGTAAGAGTATTACGCATCATGATCTTGAAATGATCATTATAAATAAATTCGGATCTCCAAAAAATTCTAGCATAGACGTGCTTCACGGCTGGAAGTTAATTGTTTTAAGTACAAAAACTCTAGATATGTGGGATGTAATCCTTTTATGTGGTAAATCGCATTCTGGTTAATTTTTTTAGGAATTTGGCATCCCAGTTGTGTGGTTATCCATGTCATCGGGAACTGGAACTTTGTATATGATTTGCATAAGTTAAATAAATCATTGAAGGGCTTAAATTTGTCTAGCTAGAGCATAAGAAAGTAAAGGTTTGGGGTGCGAGATTTACTCACGAGATTGATACCGCATCATACTTTTACATAGTTTATCAAGTAGTGAAGACTTCACTTGGTGTTGGTAGTGTTGATGTGGAAGGCTCTCTCACACTCTATGTTGATTTCGGTGATCATTTAGACAAAATGTGAATGCATGGATATAGGTTTTTTTTATTTTTTTATTAATTTGTTAATTTAAATTTTTCTATGTATACATTTTTTTAGTAATGAAAAGGTATTTTATAGTTTAATAGAGAAAATTACGTAGTTAAAAAACATGGAGATGTGTCTTATGGATTCGATGTTAATACTAAGTTGAATTGTGATTAAACATTTTATTGTTCAATAGAGAAAATTGCATACTTAAAAAACATGAGATGTGTTTTATAGATTCGATGCTAATACCAAGATGAGTTTTGATAGTGTGTTAAGAGATACGAGACAAATCTCCAAAGTGGACCAAAAAATTCTAGCATAGACGTGTTTCATGGCCCGGTAGTTAATTTTAAATACAAAAATTCTAGATATGTGAATACGGTCATTTTATGTAGTGAATCGCACTTTGGTTAATTGTTTTAAGAATTTAGCATCCCACTTGTGCGGTTATCTATCATATTCAGTTGTATTGGTCTAAACACTTTTAAATTTATAATTTTATTGAATTTTAATATGAATTGAATCTAACACTTTTTTTTTATTAACGCAAGAGTATTACGCATCATGATATGGAAATGATCATCATGAATGAATTCGGATCTCCAAAAAATTCCAGCATAGACGTGCTTCACGACTGGTAGTTAATTGCTTTAATTACAAAATCTCTAGATATGTGGGATATAGTCCTTTTATGTGGTAAATCGCATTTTGGTTAATTTTTTTAGGAATTTTGCATCCCACTTGTGTGTTCATCCATGCCCTCGGATTGTGGTACTTTGTATATGATTTGTACAAGTTAAATAAATCATTGAAGGGCTTAAATTTGTCTAGTTAGTATATAATAAAGTAAAGATTTGGGGTGTGAGATTTACTGATGAGATTGATACCGCATCATACTTTTACATGGTTTATCAAGTAATAAAGACTTTACTTGGTGTTGGTAGTGTTGATGTGGAAGACTCTCTCACAATCTATGTTGATTTCAGTGATCGTTTAGACAAAATGTGAATGCATTAATATAGGTATTTTTTTTATTTTTTTATTAATTCATTAATTTAAATTTTTTTTATGTATACATTTTTTAGCAATGAAAATTCATTTCATATTTCAATAGAGAAAATTGCGTACTAAAAAACATGGAGATGTGTCTAATGGATTCGATGTTAAGAGGAAGATGAATTTTGATAAAACATTTTATAGTTCAATAGAGAAAATTACATATTAAAAAACATGGGATGTGTCTTATAGATTCGATGCTAAAACCAAGATAAGTTTTGATAGTATGTTAGGATGTACCAGACACGTATCCAAAGTAGACTAAAAAATTCTAGCATAGACGTGTTTCATGGTCCGGTAGTTAATTGCTTTAAATACAAAAACTCTAGATTTGTGAATACGGTCATTTTATGTAGTGAATGGCACTTTGGTTAATTGTTTTAGGAATTTAGCATCCCACTTGTGCGGTTATCTATCATCTTCAGTTGTATTGGTCTAAACTCTTTTAAATTTATACTTTTATTGAATTTTAATATGAATTGAATCTAACACTTTTTTTTTTGTTACCGTAAGAGTATTACGCATCATGATTTGGAAATGATCATTATGAATGAATTCGGATCTCCAAAAAATTACAGCACAGACATGCCTCACGGCTCGTAATTAATTGCTTTAAGTACAAAAACTCTAAATATGTGGGATATAGTCCTTTTATGTGGTAAATCGCATTTTGGTTAATTTTTTTAGGAATTTCGCATCCCACTTGTGTGGTTACCCATGCCCTCGGATGCTGGTACTTTGTATATGATTTGCATAAGTTAAATAAATCATTGAAGGGCTTAAATTTGTCTAGCTAGTGCATAAGAAAGTAAAGGTTTGGGGTGCGAGATTTACTGACGAGATTGATACCGCATCATACTTTTACATGGTTTATCAAGTAGTGAAGACTTTACTTGGTGTTGGTAGTGTTGATGTGGAAGGTTCTCTCACACTCTATTGTGATTTCAGTGATCGTTTAGACAAAATGTGAATGCATGGATATAGGTATTTTTTATTTTTTTATTAATTGTTAATTAAAATTTTTTTATGTAAACATTTTTTAGTAATGAAAATGCATTTTATATTTCAATAGAGAAAAATTGCGTACTTAAAAAACATGGGGATGTATCTGATGGATTCAATGTTAAGACTAAAATGAATTTTGATAAAACATTTTATAGTTCAATAGCAAAAATTGCATACTTAAAAAACATGGGATGCGTCTTATAGATTCGATGCTAAGACCAAGATAAGTTTTGATAGTATGTTAGGAGGTACCAGACACGTATCCAAAGTGAACCAAAAATTCTAGCATAGACGTGTTTCATGGCCCGGTAGTTAATTACTTTAAATACAAAAACTCTAGATATGTGAATAAGGTCATTTTATGTAGTGAATTGCACTTTGGTTAATTGTTTTAGGATTTTGGCATACCACTTGTGCGGTTATCTATCATCTTCAGTTGTATTGATCTAAACTCTTTTAAATTTATACTTTTATTGAATTTTAATGTGAATTGAATCTAAAACTTTTTTGTTACCGTAAGAGTATTACGCATAATGATCTGGAAATGGTCATTATGAATGAATTCGGATCTCCAAAAAATTACAGCATAGACGTGCCTCATGGCTCGTAGTTAATTGTTTTAAGTACAAAACACTCTAGATATGTGGGATATAGTCCTTTTATGTGGTAAAATCGCATTTTGGTTAATTTTTTTAGGAATTTCGCATTCCACTTGTGTGGTTATCCATGCCCTCAGGTGCTGGTACTTTGTATATGATTTGCACGAGTTAAATAATTCATTGAAGGGCTTAAATTTGTCTAGCAAATGCATAAGAAAGTAAGGTTTGCGGTGCGATATTTACTGACGAGATTGATACCGCATCATACTTTTACATTGTATATCAAGTAGTGAAGACTTTACTTGGTGTTGGTAGTGTTGATGTGGAAGACTCTCTCACACTCTATGTTGATTATGGTGATCGTTTAGACAAAATATGAATGCATGGATATAGGTATTTTTTTATTTTTTATTAATTCATTAATTTAATTATTTTTATGTATACATTTTTTAGTAATGAAAATGTATTTTATATTTCAATAGAGAAAATGGCGTACTTAAAAAACATGGGGATATGTCTGATGGATTCGATGTTAAGACTAAGATGAATTTTGATAAAACATTTTATAGTTCAATAGAGAAAATTGCATACTTAAAAAATATGGGATGTGTCTTATAGATTCGATGCTATGACCAAGATAAGTTTTGATAGTATGTTAGGAGGTACCAAACACGTATCTAAAGTGGACCAAAAAAATTATAGCATAGACGTGTTTTTCTTGACCCGGTAGTTAATTGTTTTAAATACAAAAATTCTAGATATGTGAATACGGTCATTTTATGTAGTGAATCGCACTTTGGTTAATTGTTTTAGGAATTTATCATCCCACTTATGCGGTTATCTATTATCTTCAGTTGTATTGGTCTAAACTCTTTTAAATTTATACTTTTATTAAATTTTAATATGAATTGAATCTAACACTTTTTTTGTTACCGTAAGAGTATTACGCATCATGATCTTGAAATGATCATTATAAATAAATTCGGATCTCCAAAAAATTCTAGCATAGACGTGCTTCACGGCTGGAGGTTAATTGTTTTAAGTACAAAAACTTTAGATATGTGGGATGTAATCCTTTTATGTGGTAAATCGCATCTTGGTTAATTTTTTTAAGAATTTGGCATCCCAGTTGTGTGGTTATCCATGTCATCGGGTACTGGAACTTTGTATAGGATTTGCACAAGTTAAATAAATCATTGAAGGGCTTAAATTTATCTAGCTAGTGCATAAGAAAGTAAAGGTTTGGGGTGCGAGATTTACTCACGAGATTGATACCACATCATACTTTTACATAGTTTATCAAGTAGTGAAGACTTTACTTGGTGTTGGTAGTGTTGATGTGGAAGGCTCTCTCACACTCTATGTTGATTTCGGTGATCATTTAGACAAAATGTGAATGCATGGATATAGGTTTTTTTTATTTTTTTATTAATTTGTTAATTTAAATTTTTCTATGTATACATTTTTTTAGTAATGAAAAGGTATTTTATAGTTTAATAGAGAAAATTGCGTAGTTTAAAAACATGGAGATGTGTCTGATGGATTCGATGTTAATACTAAGATGAATTGTGATTAAACATTTTATTGTTCAATAGAGAAAATTGCATACTTAAAAAACATGAGATGTGTTTTATAGATTCGATGCTAAGACCAAGATGAGTTTTGATAGTGTGTTAAGAGATACCAGACAAATCTCCAAAGTGGACCAAAAAACTCTAGCATAGACGTGTTTCATGGCCCGGTAGTTAATTTTAAATACAAAAACTCTAGATATGTGAATACGGTCATTTTATGCAGTGAATCGCACTTTGGTTAATTATTTTAAGAATTTAGCATCCCACTTGTGCGGTTATCTATCATATTCAGTTGTATTGGTCTAAACACTTTTAAATTTATACTTTTATTGAATTTTAATATGAATTGAATCTAACACTTTTTTTTTATTACCGCAAGAGTATTACGCATCATGATATGGAAATGATCATCATGAATGAATTCGGATCTCCAAAAAATTCCAGCATAGACGTGCTTCACGACTGGTAGTTAATTGCTTTAATTACAAAATCTCTAGATATGTGGGATATAGTCCTTTTATGTGGTAAATCGCATTTTGGTTAATTTTTTTAGGAATTTTGCATCCCACTTGTGTGGTCGGTCATCCATGCCCTCGGATTGTGGTACTTTGTATATGATTTGTACAAGTTAAATAAATCATTGAAGGGTTTAAATTTGTCTAGTTAGTATATAATAAAGTAAAGGTTTGGGGTGTGAGATTTACTGATGAGATTGATACCGCATCATACTTTTACATGGTTTATCAAGTAATAAAGACTTTACTTGGTGTTGGTAGTGTTGATGTGGAAGACTCTCTCACAATCTATGTTGATTTCAGTGATCGTTTAGACAAAATGTGAATGCATGAATATAGGTATTTTTTTATTTTTTTATTAATTCATTAATTTAAATTTTTTTTATGTATACATTTTTTAGCAATGAAAATGCATTTTATATTTCAATAGAGAAAATTGCGTACTAAAAAACATGGGGATGTGTCTAATGGATTCGATGTTAAGACAAAGATGAATTTTGATAAAACATTTTATAGTTCAATAGAGAAAATTACATATTAAAAAACATGAGATGTGTCTTATAGATTCGATGCTAAAACCAAGATAAGTTTTGATAGTATGTTAGGATGTACCAGACACTTATCCAAAGTAGACCAAAAAATTCTAGCATAGACGTGTTTCATGGTCCGGTAGTTAATTGCTTTAAATACAAAAACTCTAGATTTGTGAATACGGTCATTTTATGTAGTGAATCGCACTTTGGTTAATTGTTTTAGGAATTTAGCATCCCACTTGTGCGGTTATCTATCATCTTCAGTTGTATTGGTCTAAACTCTTTTAAATACATACTTTTATTGAATTTTAATATGAATTGAATCTAACACTTTTTTTTGTTACCGTAAGAGTATTACGCATCATGATTTGGAAATGATCATTATGAATGAATTCGGATCTCCAAAAAATTACAGCACAGACATGCCTCACGGCTCGTAATTAATTGCTTTAAGTTCAAAAACTCTAAATATGTGGGATATAGTCCTTTTATGTGGTAAATCGCATTTTGGTTAATTTTTTTAGGAATTTAGCATCCCACTTGTGTGGTTATCCATGCCCTCGGGTGTTGGTACTTTGTATATGAGTTGCACAAGTTAAAATAAATCATTGAAGGGCTTAAATTTATCTAGCTAGTGCATAAGAAAGTAAAAATAGTTGGTGCGAGATTTACTAACCAAATTGATACCGCATCATATTTTTACATGGTATATGAAGTAGTGAAGACTTTTCTTGGTGTTGGTAGTGTTGATGTGGAAGACTCTTTCACACTCTATGTTGATTTCGGTGATCGTTTAGACAAAATGTGAATACATGGATATAGGTATTTTTTTATGTAGTGAATCGCACTTTGATTAATTATTTTAGGAATTTGACATCCCACTTGTGCGGTTATCCATCATATTCAGTTGTATTGCTCTAAACTCTTTTAAATTTACACTTTTATTGTATTTCAATATGAATTGAATCTAACACTTTTTTTGTTATCGTAAGAGTCTTACGCTTCATAATCTGGAAATGATCATCATGAATGAATTCGGATCTCCAAAAAATTCCAGCATAGACGTGCTTCACGGCTGGTAGTTAATTGCTTTAAGTACAAAAACTCTAGATATGTGGGATTTTGTCTTTTTATGTAGTAAATCGCACTTTGGTTATTTTTTTAGGAATTTGGCATCCCACTTACGTGGTTATCCATCATTTTCAGTACAAACTCTTCTAAATTTATACTTTTCTTGTATTTCAATATGAATTGAATATAATATTTTTTTTGTTACCGTAAGAGTGTTGCACATCATGATCTAGAAATGATCATTATGAATGAATTTGGATCTCCGAAAAATTCCAGTATAGACGTGCATCATAACCGGTGGTTAATTTATTTAAGTACAAAAACTCTAGATATGTGGGATATGGTTTTTTTATATAGTGAATCACACTTTGTTTTTTTTTTAGGAATTTGGCATCCCATTTGTGCGGTTATCCATCATCTTTAGCTGCATTGGTCTAAACTCTTTTAAATTTATATTTTTATTGTATTTCAATATGAATTGAATCTAACACTTTTTTGTTACCGTGCGTAGGAGTATTGCGCATCATAATCTGAAAATGATTATCATGAATGAATTTGGATCTCTAAAAAATTACAGCATAGATTTGATTCACGGCCAGTAGTTAATTGCTTTAAGTACAAAAACTCTAGATATGTAGGATATGGTCCCTTAATGTAGTGAACCGCACTTTGGTTAATTTTTTTAGGAAGTTGTTCTCACTTGTGTGGTTATTCATCATCTTCAGTTGTATTGGTCTAAACTCTTTTAAATTTATACTTTTATTGTATTTTAATATGTATTATAACACCTTTTTTTTATTATCGTAAGAGTATTGCACATCATGATTTAGAATGATCATCATGAATGAATTTGGATCACGGTTGACAAAAATCCATTGTGCTTTAACGATAAGTGCTATTTCATATATGTTTCATTATGCTTCCAAGAATCTGAATAGGTAACTGGCTATTATTTGTTGTTTGCTGGCATGGTTTGGTGCTCGACCGGCTCGCCAACTGGTTGTTTGTTGTTGTAAGTTGTGACTCTCGATGCGCTCAAGCCGTGGATGGGGTGATGTCTGCCATCTGCCGGCCACATGGAGTCCCCTTGGGGGTGCTGGTGCATGAAGCCCCGCTTGACGGATGACTCTTTAATTTCTATCCTACCTCCCCCTACTAACTTCCCCTCAATTTCCCCTATGAGCTTCTTTTTTTCCTCATTTCTCAGCTCTTTTTTGCCTTTTTTGCATTGAGCTATTGGTGACTGACTTCGTACTTGACCATTTTCTTTTCCCCTTCATCATCCCAATCCAAAAATTCATCATTGTCCAATTTTGTAGGCTCAGGATTGGGTATTTATGTGGAGGCCCACTCGACGGATACCTCATCTTCAATTTTACCTTTGAGCTTCTTTTTCGCCTCGACCCTTTCCTCCCCCCTTCATGTTGGGGTTTTTTCGAATTGAACCACCGCAGGATCTAATTGGATGTTCATTAATCCTAATGTCATGTAGATCATAAATTCATGCATCTCATATGTTTTAATTAACCGAGTTTAATTAACATGCAAATCCGGTTTAAACGATTCTACTAAAGCGGAAACATAGAATCAAAAAATGACTTACAAATCAAACGATGGGTGGAGGACAAGATTAAAGGTCTAATCTTGTTGTTGTATGTATGAAAATCGGCGCCCCACAGTGATATTCACTCCTTGATCTTCTGTTGTATTCACGGACTGAATCTAGTTTCAGGGTGGGCTGAAATCTACAAGATCGGTATGGAATCTAAGGAGATAAAGAGAACACAAGATGAGCTGATCTATTACTCCAAAATTTTGTCCCCCACCTCCCTATTTAAAGGGGAGGTGGTCGAAATTATCAAGCCCTAAACATACTGGGCTTGGGCCTCTATCTCTTTTTCCAACTCCAGTCCATTAAAGTCATATTGGGCTACAACAGGGATCTAGAAGAATATTAAATTGGCCTGCTAATTTATTTAATTTCCAATATCCAATAAACTTAGGATATTATTATATAAATTAAGTATTATTTTTATTCCACTAAAGAAATAATACTGACCTACCAATTTAATACATATTTCTGAATATGCTTTCTCCTTTAGTCCAACCATTCCCCGTGTTTAAGATATAATGCCCATTAATTAATTATGTAAGCTTCTGACAGCTATAAAATTAATTAATATCTTATCCTTGAGTAGTACCACACAAGCTTTACTCATGCACGGAATAAATTCCACCTGCAGGGTTTCAGCATGAACTTGCATTTCCTCAAGGGGACACCATCAACCTGGCGCACCAGGACATGGTGCCCCTACATATTGCACGACCTATCATAAGTGTAAATGTCACAACCCAAGATATCGAGATTATTGATCCTATGAAAGGATCTCACCCTTTGATAAATCAAAGCTGCAATCACTACACGTATATGTCCGCCAACATATAGGGGTTAAGAACCCGAACTCTGTGGATTCTTATTCTCTCATTTAAGGTCAGAATAGAGAATAGAATCCTAAGTAGATCCACCTCAATACACTTGCCCGTGTATTAGAATAATCAGTTAGTCAAGATAAACTAACTATCAGATTATTCTACGGCGTACCGATAGCAGGTTCAGTGCCATCTAGACCGTGAGCCTTTTAATACATTACAAGGAACTGATGATATGATCTAACCGTGTGTTTACCCACACCATATCATCTACAATGTAAGTATAGTGAACATGCATGTAAATATAACAATTTAAATGCAAACAGTGACTGCAATTGTATTCATTCTATATCATCATAAAACCATTATTAATAATGTATACAAAAGACAGGTCTTCTAGTATACAAAACCAACAATCTCCCACTTATACTTGAAGCATGTCTTTCAAATATAAAACAAACTGGCTAACTCTCCAACTCTAAATGAAATCTCAAACGGCAACCCTGGGTCTGCATCTCACTCCTATTTTCTCTACATGACCGTAGAAGGTCTTAGCTGGAAGGCTTTTCGTGAATGGATCAGCTAAATTGTCCTCCGATGCAATCTTGACCACTGCCACATCTCCTCTCTTAACGATTTCTCGTATAAGATGGTACTTTCTCTCTATGTGTTTATTTGCCTTATGGGCTCTGGGTTCTTTCGAATTTGCCACTGCACCCGAGTTATCACAATATACCGTGATACTCTTAGGCAAATCAGGAACCACGCTCAAGTCCAACAAGAAGCTCTTGAGCCAGACGGCCTCTTTTGCAGCCTCAGAGGCAGCTACATATTCAGCCTCCATGGTGGAATCCGCAATGCATTTCTGCTTTATGCTCCTCCATGCAATGGCTCCGCCTTCCAAGGTAAACACATAGCCTGAGGTAGATTTACTCTGATCTTTATCGGATTGAAAATCTGAGTCCTTGTAACCCAAAGGCACTAGACTATCAGAGCGGTATACCAGCATATAATCTCGAGTCCTTTTCAGGTACTTGAGTATATTCTTAACCGCAGTCCAATGACCTTGTCCAGGGTTAGACTGATATCTGCTTACCATGCTGACTGCATAGCATATATCAGGTCTAGTGCATAGCATAGCATACATAAGACTTCCCACAGCCGAAGCATATGGAACGCCCTTCATCTCATCTATCTCAGCCTGTGTGTGGGGACACATATCCTTGGATAGATGAATTCCATGCCTGAAAGGTATAAAACCTTTCTTGGAATCCTGCATGATAAACCTAGCTAGCACTGTGTCGATATATGTCGCCTGGGATAAGCACAACATCCTTTTCTGGCGATCTCGAATTATCTTGATGCCAAGGACGTGTCCGGCTTCTCCTAGATCTTTCATATCGAACTGTTTGGACAACCACACCCTTATGTTAGATAATACTTTCTTACTGTTTCCAATAAGTAAGATATCATCAACATATAGCACGAGGAAAGCCACCACGTTTCCATCACTCTTCTTGTACACACAGCTCTCATCCGGACATTGCACGAATCCATATGACTGGATAACCTCGTCAAACCGGATGTTCCAAGACCTTGACGCCTGCTTAAGTCCATAAATGGATCTCTTAAGCTTGCACACTAAGTGCTCTTGGCCTTTAACAATGAAACCCTCTGGTTGCTTCATGTGGATGTTTTCCTCAAGACTTCCATTCAGGAAAGCTGTCTTGACATCCATCTGCCAAATCTCATAATCCAAATGAGCGGCAATAGACAAGAGAATCCGGATTGACTTAAGCATGGCTACCGGTGAAAAGGTTTCCTCATAATCGATCCCTTCTTTCTGAGTGTACCCTTTCGCCACCAATCTTGCCTTGAAGGTTTCAACCTTCCCGTCAGCTTCTCTCTTGCGTTTGTAAACCCACTTACACCCAATGGGTTTTACCCCATCTTGTGGTTCTACAAGCTCCCAGACTTGATTGTGATCCATAGATCCAACCTCAGACTCCATTGCAATTTTCCAAGAATCTGCATCTTTGTCTTGGATCGCTTCGTCGTAGGTCCTGGGATCCAATTCATTTAGTCCTTCAGGGAAATTCGAAGATTCACCCAAACCAATGAATCTGTCAGGTTGGCGTATAACCCTCCCACTGTGACGAGGCAGTTCTTGTACTTCTGTGACACGTTATGCAGTAAATTATGGTTCCTCTTCTTGTACTGTTGGTGTCAGATTCGAATTTTCCCTCGAAGTTCCTCGAGTACTATCTCACTTCTTGGCTTGTGATTTATTACATAGTCTTCCTCTAAGAATCGAGCATTGGTACTCACAATGATCTTCTGATCCTTAGGACTATAAAATAAACCACCTTTCGTTCCTTTGGGATATCCAACAAACAGTCTAACATCCGTACGTGGTGCCAGCTTATCAGCTTCCTTATCCAGCACATGTGCTGGACTACCCCAAATCCGAAAATATCCAAGACTGGGCTTTCGTCCAGTCCAAAGTTCTGTGGGCGTAGATGGGACTGATTTTGATGGAACCACATTTAGAATATAGGCTGCCGTTTCCAGGGCATATCCCCAGAACGAAATAGGCAGATCTGAATAGCTCATCATCGATCTAACCATCTCTAACAATGTTCTGTTCCTTCTCTCCGCCACGCCGTTCTGCTGTGGTGTTCCCGGCGCAGTCAACTGGGATGTAATCCCATTCTCTGCTAAGTAGTCCCTAAATTCATTCGAGAGGTACTCACCACCACGATCAGACCGTAGTGATTTGATACTTTTACCTGTACGTTTTTCCACTTCCGCTCTGAATTCTTTGAAAGTCTCAAAGGATTCTGACTTGTGGCGTAACAGGTATATGTATCCATACCTTGAGTAATCATCAATGAACTTGATGAAATACTCATATCCTCCTCGAGCCTGAACTGACATAGGGCCACATAAGTCAGAGTGAATCAAATCTAGTACCTCTTCAGATTTATTCCCTTTATCCTTAAAGGGTCGCTTGGTCATTTTACCTTCCAAACAGGATTCACACAAAGGGAACGATTCTAGGACCAATGAAGACAAGGGCCCATCGTTTACTAGTCTTTGTATCCGTTTAAGGTTAATATGGCCGAGCCTAAGATGCCAAAGATAGGTTTGATTCATTTCCGAAGGTTCTTTTCGTTTGTTAGGGTTTATGACCGATGTATTCAGTAAATGCATTTGCGTAGTGTTTTGCATAGGATTAAGTAAATAAAGATGTCCATCCAATGTGCCAGAACAGATAAAACGTTTATCACTAAAGATAACAACCTTGTTATCAAAAGAAACAGAATATCCATCCATAAAAAGTTTAGAAGCTAAAATCAAGTTTCGCCTAAAACCAGGCACATAAAGACAATCCTTTAAAACTAAAATCCTATCACTACTAAAAGATAAGGTTAGGTCTCCCACTGCAACTGCCGCCACTTTTGTAGCATTGCCCATGTAGACTGAAATCTCTCCATCACTCAGCTGTCTTTTTGCCAAGAACCCCTGTAAAGACATGCAAACATGATCAGTAGCTCCAGTATCTACTACCCATGACTGAGTAGAACAAGTAGCTAAACATGTTTCAACGACGAGAGATTGAGACGTACCCTTCTTCTTTTTCTTGTTAGGACAATCCGCCTTCCAGTGACCTGGTTGGCCGCACTTGAAACACTTTGTCTTTGACTTAAATTCCTCGGGAGGAATCTTAGTCTTGGACTTCTTCACCTTTGGCGCCCCCTCAGCAGCTTTCTTGGGTGCGTTCTTCTTCTTCCTTTTAGTACCGGAAGAAGACGCCCTATTTTCAGCTAGGTGTGCCTCCGAATTTCCTTTTTGAAGTAACTCAGCCGCCTGAAGATCCATGAGCAGTTCAGTCAGGCTGACATCCCTTTTAATCATGTTAAAGTTCAGCCTGAACTGCTCAAACCTCGAGGACAGGCTATGAAGAACAATGTCGATTTGAGAATCGCCATCCAGCTCTCCACCCAAGGTCTCGATCTCAGCCAGATACCCCATCATCGTGAGAACGTGATCCCTAACAGGTGTGGAGTCAGACATTCTCGCATCCATTAGCTTCTTCATCGCCAAATGGCGTGCCGAGCGATTCTGATGACCGAAGAGCTGCCTAAGGTTGTACATGATATCATAAGCAGTTTTCATAGGTTCATGCTGATGTTGCAACACATTCGACATAGATGCCAGAATGTAACAGCGCGCTATCTCATTAGACCTAACCCACTTATCATATGCAACCTTTTGGGCTTCGTCAGAACCCTCATCTGGCTTCTGAGGGCATACCTCTTCAAGTACAAATTTGTGTCCTTCCGCAGTGAGAACAAGATTAAGGCTTCGAATCCAATCATTGTAATTTTCACCGATTAACTTGTTTTCTTTGAGAATAGTGGACAGGTTAGAGAGTGCCATGATGATATAGAATAACTGAAAAGTAAACATGCAGTACAGTCACAAACTTTAGGATACTCATATATAATCGTATACCTCAAAAAATTATATGTAATCCACCGACATTTAAAAAATGTTTCTCATAAGCCACGTTAGTGTGGACGTTTATAAAATTCATCTTTAAACAGGTAAAACCACCTTTAATTTACCTAAATTAATAGTCGGAAATAACCACGGTCGTGTAACCTTCAAATTAATAAGCCACGTTAGTGTGGACGTTTATTAATAAATTACACCTAAGTGTGAACACCATCATCTTAGCACCAAGTCCACTATTTCGAACTCCCTGCTCCAGTTGGAGGAGTCAGTTTGTTCTAGTAGTGTTCTACAGCTATCTTGATAAAGAAGTTTAATTTCTAGAGATAACAACGATATGACACATCCGTTATGGAGGAAGACCTATTGTCAACTCGCATGTCAATCACATCTCAATTAAACCAGATTAATGGAGACCGTTTGAGATTTCTACATACTTTGGTATGAATCTCTCCCACTTAGTTATTTAAGATTGAGGTTTCATTTTATCCCATTGTAAAACATGCAAACATCACATAAAATGATAAAACACCATTGCATGCTTCAAACAACATAATAAGCAATAATAATAAAAACCAACTATCATGGCTTATATCTCATGTTGCTGAATGAGATAAAACTGGAAAGTCAGCTCTGGAACCTCGGGCATGGCCGCCGCCCTCATCACTGCGCCTCGCCGAAAATCCTAGCTCCAATTAGGATTTCGGGACGTGAATCAGTGATACTTCTTTTCTTGAGCTGTACTACTCTCCTTCTTTGAGTTGATCTTCAAACTTTATTCAATATAGAATATCTATTCCTTAAAGGAAAAAACTAATATATCTAGAATAAAATTACAACTCAATGACTTGGTCTAACAGTTTTATTTCTATTACATTAAAACAACATAAAATAAAACCTAGACCTAATCCATGGATTTTCTCATGGATTAAAAACACGTAGCCAAATCGGCATACGGTCCATCATACATCCAACATAAATTAAAACATACATCACATAATTAAGGAGCCATGATAGTCAGTGACCCTACAAACAAGTCAGTCTACAAAACCAACAATCACAATTACATGATTAGCATAAAATAACATATGATATCCACACATGACATGATTTTCGAAAATATCCAATTAATAAAATTAATAATTTTCGAAAAAAAAAAAATTAAATAATATTCAAATTTTCCAATTAATAAAATTAATTAATTCGATATTATCCACAAGATAAAAATTGGAAATTAAAATAATTATCCACCAATTTTAAACTTGTTAAATTTCGAAAATATCTCTTAAATAAATCTGAAAATTATTAATAATTATCCACCAAATTTATTTAATATTTTCAAGTTACCCTAATTAAATAATAATTGGATATATTGATATAAATCAAAAATCTAATCCAAATATTATCCATAAGAATCTAAATCTTCAAGGATAAGGTTTGGAGATTTGATTCCAATCCAAAATCTTACAAAACTTATCCAAATTTAAAATCTTATCACAATTGGATTTTGATAATTATTTGTATATATCCAAAATCACCTTATCCAATATTTAATCAATAAATTTCGAATATTACCAAATAATAAATTTGGAAATTTGATCCACTTCAAATTCTTCCAAATTTAATATTCTATTTTCAAATCTATCTAGATTAAAATTAGGTAAACTAGGATATACATCAAATAACATCAAATCTTAATCCAATCTTCAAATTTTCGACCAACCTTAATAATTAAATCTGGAAATTTGATTTTCTATCAAAATCTTCTCCAAATTAAATTATTAAAATCGAAAATTACCACATTTATCACATTTGGAAATTTTGACATTAATTAAAAAACTATTCCAAATAAAATATGCCATAGATTTCGAAAATGCTAAGAAAAATAAATCTGGAAATTTGATCCACTTCAAATTCTTCCAAATTTAATATTCTATTTTCAAATCTATGTAGATTAGAAATAGGTAACTTAAGATATACATCAAAGATTACCTAATCTTTTTCTAATCACCAAATTTTCGAACCCTATCCTAATTGAATCTGGAAATTTTGATGTTGATCAAAAATCTATCCAAAATCAATAATAGTGGCCGAAAATTGAAGACAAAAATTAGGGATTTTTTAAACACCAAAGTTTCGAAAACTTTGGTACCATAATTTTCGAACACTATCAAATTAAATCTGAAAATTTTGATATCATCAAAAAAAAAACCTATTCCAAATCTAATTTTGATAGAACCGAAAATTACACAAATCCTCAAAACTAAAATTTTCGATCAAGATCAAAAATTCATCCAAGTTTTGAACACAACCAATTCGAATATATGAACATATAAATCTGAAAATTTAAGCAACTTAAATATTTCATCAAATTTAAACATATTTTTCGAATTAATCCTAGGATTAAATCTAGAACAGTGCCAAAACCCGCTCTGATACCAGTTGTTGGGGTTTTTTCGAATTGAACCACCGCAGGATCTAATTGGATGTTCATTAATCCTAATGTCATGTAGATCATAAATTCATGCATCTCATATGTTTTAATTAACCGAGTTTAATTAACATGCAAATTCGGTTTAAACGATTCTACTAAAGCGGAAACATAGAATCAAAAAATGACTTACAAATCAAACGATGGGTGGAGGACAAGATTAAAGGTCTAATCTTGTTGTTGTATGTATGAAAATCGGCGCCCCACAGTGATATTCACTCCTTGATCTTCTGTTGTATTCCCGGACTGAATCTAGTTTCAGGGTGGGCTGAAATCTACTAGATCGGTATGGAATCTGTGGAGATAAAGAGAACACAAGAGGAGCTGATCTATTACTCCAAAATTTCGTCCCCCACCTCCCTATTTAAAGGGGAGGTGGTCGAAATTATCAAGCCCTAAACATACTAGGCTTGGGCCTCTATCTCTTTTTCCAACTCCAGTCCATTAAAGTCATATTGGGCTACAACAGGGATCTAGAAGAATATTAAATTGGCCTGCTAATTTATTTAATTTCCAATATCCAATAAACTTAGGATATTATTAAATAAATTAATTATTATTTTTATTCCACTAAAGAAATAATACTGACCTACCAATTTAATACATATTTCTGAATATGCTTTCTTCTTTAGTCCAGCCATTCCCCGTGTTTAAGATATAATGCCCATTAATTAATTATGTAAGCTTCTGACAGCTATAATTAATTAATATCTTATCCTTGAGTAGTACCACACAAGCTTTACTTATGCACGGAATAAATTCCACCTGCAGGGTTTCAGCATGAACTTGCATTTCCTCAAGGGGACACCATCAACCTGGCGCACTAGGACACGGTGCCCCTACATATTGCACGACCCATCATAAGTGTAAATGTCACAACCCAAGATATCGAGATTATTGATCCTATGAAAGGATCTCACCCTTTGATAAATCAAAGCTGCAATCACTACACGTATATGTCCGCCAACATATAGGGGTTAAGAACCCGAACTCTGTGGATTCTTATTCTCTCATTTAAGGTCAGAATAGAGAATAGAATCCTAAGTAGATCCACCTCAATACACTTGCCCGTGTATTAGAATAATCAGTTAGTCAAGATAAACTAACTATCAGATTATTCTACGGCGTACCGATAGCAGGTTCAGTGCCATCTAGACCGTGAGCCTTTTAATACATTACAAGGAACTGATGATATGATCTAACCGTGTGTTTACCCACACCATATCATCTACAATGTAAGTATAGTGAACATGCATGCAAATATAACAATTTAAATGCAAATAGTGACTGCAATTGTTTTCATTCTATATCATCATAAAACCATTATTAATAATGTATACAAAAGACAGGTCTTCTAGTATACAAAACCAACACTTCACCCTCAGCATTGTTCCCTTCCATGTGCTAAGATTGGGTGGCTTATCCTTCACTTCATCATGAGGCCGGACTAAGAGATTGGTCGATACAAACTATTGAAGTAACTTAGAAGTATATAAAAAAACCATTTCATTTTTTTTTGTCTTTTCAACCTCAAAAATTGCTTATTAAAACTTTATAATCAAGATGTTCCATAAAATTCTCTCGAAATTACATAATTATCATCTCATTATAAGTTTTTAGACGACCGACTGTATATATGAAGATTATGATTTTAGGTTTTGAATGTTAAAAGAAATTATCCACTAGTTGTCCCAATATATTAAATTAATATAATTATTATCTCCTAATAAATTTTTGGATCAACGTGGATTATGATTTTAGTACATAATTATCATTTCATTATAAATCGGACCTATGAGAATTATGATTTTAGTACATAATAATTATCATTTCATTATAAACTCGGTAGTAGAATGATTATGATATTATAATTTTGGTACATAATTATCATTTCATTATAAATCCGGGCATAGGAGAATTACGGACCTAGGAGGATTATGATATTGGTACATAATTATCATTTCATTATAAACCTGATAATAGAAGGATTATGATATTATGATTTTAGAAAATAATTATCATTTTATTATAAATCCATAGATTATGATTTTAGTACATAATAATTATCATTTCATTATAAGCCTGGTTGTAGGAGGATTATGATATGATTTTGGTACATATATAGTTATCATTTCATTATAAACCAGACTTAGATTTTTTTAGTACATAATTATTAATTCATTATAAATTCGGGCATAGGACAATTATGATTTTATATTTAAAATGTTAAGGAACAACCTAAATTTTCAAACTAATTGAACCTAGAAGGATTATGATTTTATGTTTAATCTTCAAAAAATTCATTATAAACTTGGATTATGATTTTATGCTAAATTTTCAAAATATTCATTATAAACCTGGTATATGAGAATTATGATTTTATGGTTCGAATGTTCGAATGTCAAGGAACAACCTAAATTTTCAAACCAATCGGACCTAAGAGGATTTTGATTTTATGTTAAACTAGTATTTCTCCCGTGCGATGCACGAAAAAAATACATATATATGATACTTAAAATTATCGTCTAATTATCAAATGAAATAAAAAAATTATTTATATATGCTTATAATATGTAAAATAATAGTTATAATTTTCAATAAATTAAATAATTCATGTTCTACTAAGGTTGCTCATCACATATATATGCATGCCTACATACATACATACATACATACATACATACATACACACATATATATATATATATCATTCATAAATCATGGAGAAATAATTATTTATCAAAATTTACAGTGTAGTCTGCATGGAAAGATAAGTTGAAAATATTTTGGAACCGAGAGCAAAATTGGTTGTGGTCAGTAAATATATATACGAATAATATAGATTTTGGTTATTTTTAATATATATGTACACACACATACACACATATAATTATATAATATGAATTTATAGAGAGTAAATGGAGAATTATAATTATAATTGCCCAAAAATAACAAAAACCAATAATGACCACTGGCTCATCGACCTCCAATCATTTAATAGTTGAGTCAACAAAAACAAACACACCACATGTGTTTTTCAAACATATTTTGGAAAAGACATAATTATGTTGATGTTTAGATTAATTATTTACATTATATACATTTATTATTAATTTTTTCACTTCAATACACAGGATCATTACATGCATTCGATTATATCATAGTAAAAAATATATGCCTCAAATTATTCATATCAAATAAAAGTATAAATGGATATTTGACTTGAAATATAAATAATTTTTGAATAAAATGAATATGAATCAAATAATGAATTTTGTAATATTCTACTTAGAGGTGTAAAATAATTAAATAATTATTGTGGCACCTTTTAAGTTTATTGAAAAAAATGTTTGAAATTATGATTCTTTAAAATAAACCATATAATAATTACATTTGGAAATTATGAAAAAAAAAAACAAAAGAAATACGTTCTCCACAATTCTTTCTTCTACAAGTGATCGTGATTAAATAATGTATAATCTCAAAATTATAAGGACATTAAATTATGTATGTGGCATTATGGAATCTAGGAATATGTAAATAAAAATAAATTTACAATTAATTAATATATTTGAATTCATAAATAAAAAATAGAGCAATGCAAATATTCATTCCTATGTATTTTGAAATAAAGAGAATGTTGTATTTTTTTTATTTACAATATTTCCCCCATTCTAAAAATATAAATAATTAATATTGTACTCTTAAGTTGTATTTTTTTCCTTTGAAATTAAAAGTTAACAAATTAAATAAAATCACAATTCAATGTTACATACTAAAATAGAAATGAAAAAAAAAAATGAATTATGAGGACAAACGGAAGGCTTGATCAAAATATAAACGGAAATTTATGAGAAACACTAAAATATGAAGAGATTGTGTAAATTCTTTTCATACACAACTACCCCATAAAAGGTTGAAATAAGCAGAGTTTCATGATCTATTCAAACTACTGCAATCTCATTTGGTTGTAGTTGTGTTGTTTGCATTAAAATGCTATGAAAACCAAATCAATATTATTCAAGAACACCAGACCATTCAAATGTAAGCACTATGTGCAACTTAAGATGAACTAAATAATAATAATAATAATAATAATAATAATAATAATAATAATAATAATAATAATAATAATAATAATAATAAATAAATAAATAAATAAATAAATAAATAAAACCTTGAGGATTGTTGAAACGAACAAAGTTCAATTTATAGAAGTGTGAGCTGCACATATTTAATTCAAAAATTAAAAATATAAATATTCCCTCACCTACACACACATATTAGTTTGCATTAGAAATATAATTTTTTTTTCCTATAAATTCTTAAATAAAATAAAAATTAAGACACAATTAGGGGGGATGTGGTGCATAATTTATGTCGAGCATCTTTTTTTAAGAAAAATTAATTAGATAATTATTTTATTTTACATAATTAATATATTAAAATATTTTATTTTAATTACATGGAAATATGTTGTGGCAATAAAATATTTTTAAATATATTATGCTTATATATACGTATAGCCAAGGATTGAAATATCGCAATATATCAGGGATTTTGACATTGCGATATGGATATGGGGGAGAATATCTTTTTTTCTGCGTATCGGCGAAATATCGCAATATATCGCCATATATCACAATAAATTGCAATATATCGCAAGAAATCGTAATTTTTTTATATTTCTATAATATATTTTGATTTTTATTTAATGCTATATATTTTTATGGTCTTTTTTAGGTCTTCAATAATGTAATTATTTGAGTTGCGATATTCTTTGCTTTACAAAAACACTCACACCACTTAACAAGTTGGACCTAAACTCTAATGGTGTAGCTCAATTTGAAAATGAGGTAACATAATTTTTAAATAGTAGTTATCATATTTTTGTTTTAAGATAAGATATCATATTATCATATTAGTTATCATATTTTGGTTGTGTTAAATGTGAAGCTTACATATTTTTGTGACGGGAGAAAAGGATTTGTTGATCGTGCCGCAATTGCTTCTCGATCTACTATGGTGCCATGTAAGTCTTTTACTTAATATTTTCAAATAGAGCTTGTTTAAATAATTTAAGATCATGTATTCAATGATATTGAATCACTTTCAGCCAATCTTGATTCTCTGAATATGGGTGACATTGATCATAGTGATACGTCCCAAGATTCATATGCTTCTTACACATATGGGAGTTCATAATTTGATTGGACTCTTCAAAATGTGTATGTAGGTCAAAATGTGCATCAACAAAATAATTGGGTCAGTGAACATTATCCAATCCATGGTTAAGCTATTGGAAGAAATCAAGAAACACACCAATCGCATGTGCAAAATTATATCCAGAATTACTCTAATGTGATGAGTTGGTACCAATATTGTTTGGAACAAGATGATATTCCATCTACTATATTATGAGGATAATTATATACAAAATTACTCTAATGTGATGAGTTGGTACCAATATTGTTTGGAACAAGATGACATTTCATCTACTATATTTGAACCTCATATATAGATCCCCATTTTGGTATTAATTGTATTTTATAATATTTATTTTAGTTATTTTATATTGTATTGTATATTATTTTATCAAATGTATTGTCTCAGACATATTTATATAATGTATTATTCATATATTTGCTTTCAAAATACAATTCTATCAAAATTTTGAGTAGAACATGCGCATAATAATATGTTATAATAGTTCCTAAAATTTCTTGCTAAATTTCCAAGATTTTAATATAATTTCCGTCATTTTTTTCAATTTTCTGCGATATCGATATGCAATATCGATATATCCATAAAATTGAAGTTGCGATATATGGTGCGATAACGATATTTTCATCCTTGCGTATAGCTATGTTTTTAAGAGCTATATATACCCATATCTATGTGTGTAAAATATAATATATTATATTATGTATGATATATAATTGAATTAATATATATTTATTGATCTTACTAAATTGGGAGTGTTTTGACAAGAAAATATAAAGGTTGCTAAAAGTAGGATCTTTGTGTTTTTATGTATATAAAGTTTTTCAAAACATTCATTATAAACCCGATAGTAAAAAGATTATAATATTATGATTTTAGTATAATTATGATCTAGGAGATTTGTAGGAAATAAAGCTCTTAACCGCTAATCTATTATCTATCTATGATATAAGTATTGAATATTATAAATATATATATATATATATATAAAATAAGACATATGTGCATATATCGCGGTCCTTAATTTTTTTGGAGGCCTAAGGACACCGCCTCATTCGCCTTATGTAAAGATCGGCCACTTCGTCATCCAAATCCGAAAATCCATCATTGTCTCATTCATTGGCCTGAGATTTGGTTTTGGATGGAGACGAAATTGTCCATTCTTTTTTTAATTATTCCTCAAGTTTCCTAAGATGCTGGTGAAGTTCTTCCATTAGTTCTTCTGATTCCCCTTACACTAACTCCCCCATTTCCTGCATTGCTCTTTCAATTATCCTTCCTCTAACTCCCCCATTGCCTGCATTGCTCTTTCAATTATCCTTCCTCTAACTCCCTCCGCTTCCCACATTCTTGCCCCTCTGCGCTTCCTTCCTCTAATGGTGTGGGTGGAGAGTCTCGAGACCGCTTCTTTTGTCCTTTGTCTTTCTTCTTAGGGTCATTTGCAAAGATAATCGAAGCAATGGAGAAATCATGCACCGAACAACAAGGTTCCGGATTTCACTTAAGCACGAGTTTTTGTTTTGTTTGAATGAGTAAAAATATTTCTGCTCTTTTCGTTTGCCTAATTATTACAATTTTTAATTATATTTTGAGTAAACTTTTTAATGATGTTTCGATAATTATTTTTAAAAACCTGGTTGATTGGGCCCAACAAGACTTGTCTAGTTTCGCTCGATGTTGTTTGTGTTATTTTCCCCGCTCCTGCTAACTATGAATGCGCTAATTTGCATGCATTAATACGAACTTACACAAGCATCATCGTACACCATGACAACACATTGCCATCTGCAACTGCTGATGTGTTTTGATCGATTTTCTTGTTTTCATTATTTCCATTCTTTTAATCTATTTTCTTCTTTCTGCAGTCTCTTTCATAGTGGTTTGATCCACCATAATAATGGCATTTGAAGTCTTTTCGAGGTTTAGATTTTACCCTGGATTTGTCTCTTGAATATTGAGAGTTTTTGCTTTTACTTCTCTCTCAATCCTAAAAAAAAAAAAAAAAAAAAAAAACCATCGCCTTTGACTCAGAGGAATTATTTTGCTCTTTTCTTCTGAACTCTTTATTCAGAAGATAATCTTTGACCATCTGCAAGGTCAGTGTTCTGTTTCGACTGATCAGTTGGTGTAATGAAAAGTTGGGCCTTGTGACGTAGGAAGATACACAATTCATTCAAAAGAAGTTTCCGAATTTTGATCCTTGCGGACAAGGATTAAAATCGGCGGGGGGTAATGTTGTATCCTTAATGTTTCTGGATTTGAAGTAGAAGGAGACAAAGGTTGCAGCAGTTCGCAAGACTCCATTTTTAGGGCTCGAGCGAGGAGAATTGAAATTAGGGATCGAAAAAGGGGATATACGACCCTGAGTAGGACGGATTCAGGTCGGGTTGGAGACGAGAAGCCTGGAGCGGGTCAGATAGTGGCAATGGGTTGAATTATTCGCCTATTAGACCAGAGAAGTAGTTATTGGGCTTATTAGTTATTTCAATTAAGGACCGAGTCCAATTGCTAGTTAGGGTTGATGTGTTTCAATTAAGTGGTCCCCATTTGTATGGTTTAAATATGCTACAAAACCTTATGAAAGGGTATGAGAAAATTATCCAAAGTTTCTTCCCCCCCTCTCTCTCTCACTCTAGGCTTCTTTCCCTAATCTCTGCTGTTCTATTACAATTTATTTTGATTTCGCTGTTATCTCTATCCGTACATTACAGAATCCCTTAATTGCACAAACCCATATAAAATTGGGAAGAAAAAGAATAAAAATAGCCGCAACACCACATAATCCATAACAAGGTATATATTTTCAAAGATAAATTACATGCTACACTAGGGTGTAGTGCATTGCTGTCGCGATAGACCTAATGTTGTGACTTCCTCATCTGTCTCAATAGACCTATTGTGACACTTACAAAAGTCTATTATGACAGTAATGCACTACACTAGTGTAGCATGAAATTTACCTATTTTCAAATTACTAGGTGAAAGTAGAATCACTAGTTTTGACTTCAAACATTTTGGTCTTACTCGAGCGTATTTATGACTTAGTAAGTTTCAGTTCAACGTTACCGATAGAAAAACTTGAATTTTGTGGGTTTGTGGTACAGTTTGCTGCTAGGGAGTAGGGATGTTCTCTCCCTCATAAGGAAGGATTTGTAATGCCTCTGCTTCTGAGCTTCGTTTTAAATTTCTACTACTGGACCTCTTTTTTAGGCTTCCTACAATCAATATTTTCGCTATTCACGCTGAACAATGTTTATGGCTCATATTAACTTATTCAATTGTGATTAAAAAAAATGATTTGCAGCTATCATATAATATCACGAGAAAAATATCTTACTGTTACATTGTGATTCTAGATAGTATGTATTCGTTTTGTATTTATGGAATTGCTTCACGGGCACTGCAGTAGTGATGAAGGCTCGTGATGGACGTGGTCCAGCAACAATGCTTACAAATTGTACTCTGCAATTGCTTGATATTTTCTCCTCAGATGAAATCATGATGCATCGAATGAGTTAGACCTTTTCCCCTCTTTTTAAATTTCATTTGGTTAGTGTATAATTTTATATTATTATTTAGGGTTTATAACTATTTTTAGTATTTTAATTTTTATTTTTTAGTTAATACTAGTATATCTCTCATACCCTTTATTATTATGGAGATTGACCCAATTGCTCTTTATTTTTCTCTCTGGCCCATTCCCTTTATTTTTCCTCTCGGCCCATCTGCAAGCCCATTTCCCTTAAACCTAATTTTCTATATATGATTTCCCTAACCCTAAATTACCATAAGTTGATCTCTCCCTCCCCTATTAAACCCTCGGGCCGTTTTATTTCCTCTCAAGCTCTATCTCTGATCTTTGCAAGTGTTGAGCTCTTTAAAGCCTTCCTCTCCGTTTCTTTGGTCGAAATCCTGATCCCTGGATCCCTGAGTGGCTGTGAGTTGAGAGCAAGTGTGAGCCCTGGTGTGTCGTTTTGCACCAAAAATAAATGTTCCGACAGCAGTCGGTTTGCCCAAACTGCACAGTACAGCGATGAGCGAGATCGTCTCCCAAAGGACCGGCGAGAATTATTCTATACTTCCAATCTGCAGAAACCAACTTTAAAAAGGGGGGAAATTTATGGGTATAAACTGTAGTGCACGAAAATAATTAAATAACAAGGAATTAAAATACACACACGAGCAACGGGTTTAAACAAATAATTAGAAATATTCCGGATATCAACTACTCCACTCTGGCACAATTATACTGATCCTCGATTCAAGAATATAATTAATTATCACATGTAAATCAGTTGCGGATGCCGAAGACACTTACTGACACATCCCTATTTCTCCGTATTTTCTCGAATGGCAGGAAGACACTTCACCACACATTTTCTCTAATCAACTAACAACCCAAAAGAGACACTCTTATAGATTTAATTAGCCGATTGCTTTATGATCGAGAGAAACCCGATTCTAATCTAGCGAACTCTGACACAGGATCACCGAACCAGATTATTATCCCCACAGTATTAGCTACTGATTTTACCACTAATTAATCCTAAACCACGATTACGTATGGCTGAATTAATTGGCTAGTGATTAATTCCTATACTCCGAATATTCGCGACTACTCGGTTTAATCGAAACAATCACGACTCGACTTACGGAGGATAATAAATACACATGCATGAATTAATTGAGAAAAAACGTTTAGATCTCACAGATTTAATTGGCCAGAGCTTCGTGAGTTGATCCCGGAATAGGAGCGAGTCTAGCTCGAATTCATAATCAGAACTGAACTTCAAATTATTGTTTGAGTAGCAACGATGAAAAGAATGAAAATAGAAGAATAAAAATATGTTCCGCGTCTCTCTGCTCTGCTGCGTTTTCTTGCTGCTGTGTTGCGTTGATATGGATGGATAAATCCTAATCTATGTTAATATCCTTAAATAAAATAGTATCCACATGGAAATTAACATCCTAATCTAATCCCAACTAGGAAAGTGATAAAATAAGGACTCCAAGTCGGTGGAACAGCTGTGAGACGCGTCCAAACCATGGGCTTTAGTTAAAATCCGTGCTCCAGCCCAAATTTGCGCGCACAGGCCCAGAAACTGCTATCTCTGCACTCGGTCCCGGCAGTATGCCCAAACGGCATGGTTCTCCCGAACTTCCAGCTTCAGCTTTTCTTTGCACAGCTTGATCTCCTACCAAAAGCATGCCACTTTCTTCATCTTTGTATAGATTACCTGCAAAACCCTCAAGGCATAACATTCTCCTAAAAAGACATCATTATACGGCAATCAACACGATGAAATCACATCAAATTGGCCCAAAATATTAAGTAGAAATGGCCCAATCAAGCCCTAACCTGTTTGAGTGAAATAGAGGGCTTCAAGCCACCGATCCCACTTCAAATCCCCTTTGTGGCCTGAGTTATTATCGCCAGAAGTCGCAGTGCCCCCGACGGGAAAGATCTGAGCCTAAGTGTCCAAGAGACACATCTTTCCCACTTCTCAACTCTCTGATTTTCACTTTTTCTACTTTATTCTTTCTGTTCTTTGTTTTTCTGGCTTCTGCTCTAGTTTTGTTTTTTTTTTCTTGCTCGATACTAACTCTCTTGAATTGCAGATCTTAACATTTGAAGAAACTAGCCACGAGTCTGTGAAGAAGACAAAGTCTGAGACTCCTTAAAGGGCTAATCCATTGAGTTGTGAACCCTAGTTGCTTGAGCAACTGTGTGGGTGAACCGAGAAGGTTGGGAACCAAGAAGGTGAACTCCCGGCTAGGCACGATAACCAACAATTATCTATACATGTTTAGACGCGTTATTGTGTATATATGTATAGATAATGTACAAATTGAATGATCATAATTTTAAATTTAATAAGTGTCATGTAATAATAGATAAATTATATATGAAGGTAAATTACAATAAAAAATAACACAATTGTTAAATTTCATATAAATTTTGAAATACTCCTTTATATACGATATTTTTAGTAAAATGATTGATATATATTATATATAATAATAAATAAAGATGTAGCAACATATTTTGAACACAATTTATATTTTTTACATTCTTAATGGAATGAGAAATTTATCTTATCTACTTTAATCGTGTATTTATTATATTATTCGCATAAAATTTGAAGGTTTCGCAAACTCATAAATTCGTAATAGGTACAAATAACGAATTAATCATTATTTTTATAATCATTACAGATTTATTACTTTTGAAACGCAAATTCAAAATTCTGTACTACCAAAATTTCGAAATTATTCAATATAATTTTGTTACAAAAATTATTCAAGCTTCAACATCAATATAGTAACTATTGTGAGCAAACACTTGTCATTATAATATGTTGAATAAGATATATTAAAATAAATTTTAAAAAAATATATCATGTTGAAACATCAACGGTCTACAATATTATCATTTAGTTGCAGGACAATGTCTAACCTATAAATTAGGTTAAGAAATTTTTTATATAAAAATTATATATGGGCGAGCATTAAATATACGAAAACAATACGACTCAAACACGATGAAAAAGATCGGTAAAAATTAAACTCTACAACCCAACTCAATTTGTTAACAAGGAAAACCTAACTTTACCAGTGGAATGGTAATGCATCATCCAAATTATTCCCCGTTCTTTAAACGCAAGCAAGAAACAAATAGGCTTTTACTGCTCAATTTGTTATATCATTCAAAAATTAGAGTCATGTTCTAATTATTGGTAAAGAAAACACACAAGTAAACAAATTTGCTTAAAAAAATAGAATAAAAAAAAAAACTTCAGCCTAATGAGAATTTCATTATTAGAATCACAAGTCAAATTAAATATTTTCATATTTGAAATTGATGCAAAGCGTCAGTTGAAATGATTAATGCTTCAACAAAAATTAATACCCTATACGTTGAAATGAATTAAAATGAAAAGAATTAAACAAAAGAAAAAAAAAGAACAAAAGAGTTATAAAATTGAAATAAAAGAAAAAAATGAATAAAAGGTAAAAAAAGAACGAAAGGAAAAAAAAGTAAAAATAAAAAATCGATTGAAGGAAAAAAAGTGGAAAGTAGGTAACGGAAAAATGAGGAAAGTAAGTGGAAGGCAGATAACAAAAAAAAAGGATAAAAAGTGGAAAGTAAAAGAGGAAGAAATAATCGAACACAAGCCTCATGACTTTAAAGCTAATACAACAACCACTATAACAATGGCTGCATCTTGAAAAAATTGGCCAAACAATTATTTTAAATAAAGTTTTTAGTGATCTTTTTTTATTATAATTTTGCCCTTATGATTTTGCTTTAATATATGTATGTATAGATAATTGATTTTTGGGGTTGATTAATCCAAACTTAGGGTATATATTTTTTTAAAATTTCAATTTTTACATACAAAATATTAATTAGGTAGTCGGGAATTTTATGCTCTAGAATGAGTTAGACATTTTCCTCTCTTTTTAAATTTCATTTGGTTATTATAATTTTACATTATTATTTAGGGTTTATAACAATTTTTTAATATTTTTATTTTTATTTTTTAGTTAATATAATTGATTTTTAGGATTGATTATTCCAAACTTAGGGTATATAATTTTTTAAAATTTCAATTTTTACAAAAAATAAATAAATAAATTAGGATTAGTTATAATATAAAAAAATATTTTCATGAAAAATATTATTATAGCTATGTAATTTTGATGTTGGCACACGGTTGATATGCACAGTTTTGGACTAGAAGATATCATCCGAATGAACCACTTGAGATTTATCCAGTCCAAAGTTGTGAGTACGAACCATATACCAAACATCAAAATTATTAATTTTTCTTCCATTTTTTTCTTCAATTTTAATTTCTTTTGATTTAATATAATTTTACATTATTATTTAGAGTTTATTCCACCCAATTAGGGTTTATAATTATTTTTTAGTATTTATTTTTTAGTTTTTAATTAATATAATTAATTTTTAGGGTTGATTATTCCAAACTTAGGGTATATGATTTTTTAAAATTTTAATTTTTACCAATAAATATTAATTATATTAGATTATTTATGATATAAATAAATTTTATTTTTATGAAAATATTATTAAAACTATGCAATTTTGATGTTGGCACAAAGTTGGTACACACAACCACTTGAGATCTTCTAGTCCAAAGTTGTATGTACTAGGCGTGTACCAAACATCAAATTATTAGTTTTTCTTCAATTTTAATTTCTTTTGGTTTAAAATTTATTCCACCCAATTATGATTTTTAATTAGAGGCAAATTTTTAGCAAAAAATGTTTTTAAACACTATTTAATATATATATATATTTCTAGTCACTTGGACAAAATAATCCTATGTCGTGCACCCTAGACGTCGTGCAACAATGTAAAATTACAATACTGCACGAATACACTTAGTCGTGTAATTCTATTCCTTTAGTAGTGTAAATTTGAATTGTTGCACGACTATGCCTAGTCATGTACCTTCAATTCGTGCCAACACTATATAAATTTATAATGTTGCACGAATGTACCTAGTCGTGGACCTCATTTGTGTAGCAATATTAATTTGTACTACTACTACTACACGATCATATTTCATTCATGCACTCAAATAGTGCACTTTAGTTGTGCAACTCACAATTTTAATGAAGGGTAATTAAGTATTTTCAGTGAAAAAGTGGCTATAAATAATCTTTTTTTTAAAAAAAAAATAAAATGGCTAAAAACATAATTTACTAAATGAAAATGACTATTTTTATACATTACCACTTTTTAATTATTATTTGGCATTTAATTTTTTATTGTTTTTAGTTAATGTAATTTATTTCTGGGGTTGATTATACCAAACTTAGGGTATATAATTTTTTAAAATTTCAATTTTACCAATAAATATTCATTAGGATTAGTAATAATATAATAAATTTTATTTTTATGAAAAATATTATTAAAACTATGTAATTTTCATGTTTGCACACAGTTGGCACACACAATTTTAGATTAGAGGATTTCATCTTAACGAACCACTTGAGATTCACTAATCCCAGTTGTGTGTAGCATCCATCTACCAAGCCATCAAAAAATTATTAGTGTTACATCTATTTTTCTTCAATTTTTATTTTTTTGGTTTGGTATAATTTTACATTATTACTTAGAGTTTATTCCACCGAATTAGGATTTATAATTATTTTATAGTATTTAATTTTTAATTAATATAATTGATTTTTAGTGCTGATTATTCTAAATTTAGGGTATATAATATTTTAAAATTTCAATTTTTACCAAATAAATATTAATTAGGATTAGTTGTAATATAATAATTTTTATTTTTATAAAAAATATATTAAAACTATACAATATTAATATTGGCATATGTTAGATACACACAAATTTGTAAAATCCATGATGTGCTAACATTTATTAAAATCAACAATAAATCCATAACGTGCCAACATTTATAAAAATCAACAATAAACGTCACAATAGAATATGCAATGGTACAAAACAAATATCTAATTAACGCCTCGTGTTTATAAAAAAATGATTGATAAGATCAGAATGATAGATTATAATAAATCTTAATTATGAAAAAAATGAACCATAATAAAAATGAAATGTAGTGTTATTTTTTAGTTTATTATAATCTTTCATTTTTAATTTTTAATTTTTAGCAAACAATTTTATGAGGATTGGTCATAATTACTCTAGTTTCTAAAGAGAGTTTCTAGTCCCTTAAAAACTGTATATATAGTTTCTATTTCAATTATTGGATTTTAAAGAGCTTTTAAGCATAAGACTGCAGACTGCAGAGGATCCCAGTTCACTTCGAACCTCAGCTTCTCAGCCACCGCCACCGGAGCCATGGGGATCGACACCGTGCCGCCGCTCATCACCGCCCAGATCAATTATCTCCTCAGCCACTGCCCTTTCTCCGTCAAGGTACACAGCTTGTTGTTCCGAACACACAAATGTATCTATACGGAGTTATGTTTGATTAAGTAAAGTCTTACTTCAAGTAGAACATGAAATTATGTTGCAGGTTGAGCAAATGTGGTCGGGATGCAAAAACCCTAACTATCTTGATCGCTTCTCTCTAGTCATCCCCTATTGTCTTGACCATATCAAATGTGGGTGCCCATCTATTCATTTTAATTTGGCTTAATTTTATTTTTATATAGATAGTTATAGTTGAATGTTGAAATTAGGGGATGTAGTGGTAAAAACAGAAAGAAATTAGGGGATGTTACATTCAAAGCTTTATTCTCTATTGAAGATTTTAAACTTCCTACTTGGGTGGATGGGATGTGAGTATTTGTTCTTTTTAGTTAGATTTGTGTAATTGGTGTGTATGAAACACCTACCTCATTGCTTTTTATTAGTATGTTCCCTTTGTTGTGTTCTTTTTCTCTATTTGATCTGCATATCTTTGCAGGTGCACCGTTGAATATCGTCCAATTTTGGGGCAGATGCTGAACTCACAGGTTTACTACAATTTTTTCATTTGTAATATTTCATGACATTAGTGCAAGCTGATAATAAGTATAGCAGGTCATTATTACCTTTTACAGTGAAATACTTCCCTTCTCTGTGACAGATTAAAGATGCAATCTCATCCATTGAAGCAAGAAGGAAGTTTATCCAGTCATTGACACCTCATTTTGGAAGGCCAATAGAAGCTGATCCGGTATGCCTTCTTTACCTTGAGCAACAGAACTGCTTATTGATATTTATTTTTCTGTGGCTGGATTTGTATTAATATAAAAATGATCGGGTCTGCTTTCATGCCAGGTCTTTTGCAGGAAAGCAACGGTCCTATCCTCGTCTCAAACCTTCACTTTTCTGGTAGGATTTATTCGTGCAGACTCTTTACTTTCTGTTTTATGTTGCATCTTCTACAGCCCTGGCCTCTTTGACTAAAATTTATGCTACAGTTTATTTTTCTTTCTATGTCCATATACATATCACCACAACGCCCAGCACCAATGCCTGGGCGTCTCCTTTACATCAATTATATAAGACCTACGGTCATGAACTTCTCTACCCTCCATAATTCTCAACTCATAATTCTCTTGCAAATCAAGAACATAGATAACCGTACACGTCTACAATATATCAATGAAAGGGAATGCCACCAACACAAACATAATTCAGAACAATTTGGTGGGATTCTGTTTCCTTGATATATTGTAGACTTGTATGGTTATCTATGTTCTTGATTTGCAAGAAAATTATGAGTTGAGGACTATGGAGGGTAGAGAAGATCATGACCTTAGGGTGTATGTATATTGATGAAATGAGATGCAGACAAATAAATAAATTTCCGCAGATAAGCGGGGCTCGAATTTGAGTAGAAATGGCGCATGAAGGATGGAGATAATGACAATAAACAGTAGTCCAACATCAAAGCAAAAGTAACATCCTAGGATGTTATGTAGACTAGATGACCAGAAAAGGTGGTTAAATCCTGTTTCAACGCAAAATGACTGAAAAGTTCCCAAAGTCTTTTGTAATAGGCTACCATCTTGACAACAAAGTCATTTAACACTCGAGATAGTGGATTACCAAATAAATTCCACCCTCTTCATGCTTGGCCTTATTAATAATAATCTAAGAAAAGGAAGCAACCTATCTTGCTTCTTTTATTTTTTACCTGAATGACGGAACATAAAAAATGTTAAGATTATATGATGAACATGTCCTATTATTTGGTGACACTAGCTCTCTTCACTTACTAACTAATATTTGTTTTGTCCCCGTCAGATCTCTTATTTTTGTCCTTTTAACTCATAAGCCTACAACTAAGGGTATCTTTATCAGCAACCACCTCCAATCACTTAAGTATTTAATTAATTTATTTCTCCTCTACATCATCAATATTCATCTCAACTCAACCATTGCACACCTATTTTGAATGATTTATCCATGATTACCCAACCACAACATTATATATAGTTCTTTTGTTTTATTTTATTTAATTTTTAAGTTTAAAATATTACTTGTATTAAAAATAATATAAAAAAATATAATTATAACAAGAAATTAAAAATATTCCAAAAAATAAAATCAAGCAATATATAGAAATAAAAAGCCAATAAATATTGCAAACTAAATTAATAAAGTGAACATGCTTCAAACATATAGAGAAAAGAGAAAAAATTACACATTCAATTTTCAAGGCCAAACTTTTGCCAAATATGCTCAATCAAGCCATTTTATATAGCATTGTGAGTGACCTATTTCTCATATATAACTAGATAGACTTGCAATCCATTCTGTAGAGAATTCAAAATTTGGATCATCATTTTCTTCAACATCTCCACTTTGAGTATTAAACCTTCTAGCTTCAATAACTCTGTAAGATCACAATAATTTAGGTAAGTGTATCTCCCATCTTCCACTATCATATTGTGCATGTTGATGCAAGTATGCATACCTTTTCATGGCTCTTCTCACGTTGTCGTTCAATGAATCGTCGTGGGGATCTATTGGTGTGGTTTGTAGTTTGTAAGGTTATAGTAGGAATGCGAAAAGCCGCATCCTCTATTATGGAGTCAATTTGTTGATTTTGTAATATAAGACGTTCATGCCATTCATCAAATTTGATCAAGGCAGTAGGATCAAAGCTAGAATTTGAACCATTTTCGTTTGACGACATTTTTGGGGAATTGAAAGTTTTGGTTGCAGTGATATTGTGTATGAGGGTAAAGTTTTGACTGTATTGATTACATTACCTGAGATTGAATAAATCTCGATACAAGCTAATAACCCTTTTCTCTACGCCACTTCTACAGTGGCTCTGAGACCAAAACTACACAGGATCTGATCTACAGTGGAATAGTTGTATCTACAGAGTAACACTTGTAATTACTACACAAGGGAATAAAAGAAAAGAAAAGAAGAGGATTATATGGAATAAAGTTTGTGTGCTAGAGTGCGGAAACAAGTTCTGCATTTCTCTCCTTTTTATAAGTACTTGATAGGCTCCAAATCCGGACTTCAATTTCTATTGATAAACAGTATTATGAATTATTGTGCGGATTTTATCTTCGAACTTCAACAATTTTTGAAGAACAGTATTCTTTATTATTTCTAACAGAACTCCATCTTTCCGGATTCCTTTAAGGATAATTGTCGACAACTTTAGTCAATTCTTTGTGCTTTAATGTTCAAGTGGATTCTGAGCATCTTGCATCATGACATCTGACTCACCACCGGCTGTAGATTCATCATCAATTATGGTAGTATCATCATCCGAATTAAATAAAGCTTTAAACTCCTCTTTCAACTCCTTTTTAGAAGAGTTTTTAGAAATGAAATCTTTAACAATTTTGGAAATATCCTTTTTAGGTTCAGTTGTTGGGGGAGACTCTAAATTTATCAGACCTTTTCTTGTAAAGATTGAGTTTTCAAAGAAATTGAATTTATCCCACCATTTGATAAAGATTTGTCTTCCTAAATAAGGAATATTTCTAAAATTTATTCCTTGTTTCGAAAGAGATCTTGGGGTTATGATAACATCCCACTTAACAATCCAAGGTACTTGGTAAAGGACTGTAAACATAAGTCCACGGTTATCTATAGAAGGGTTGGTTTTAACAAAATCATCAAAAATGTCCCTCACCTTTTTTGGTAAAATTAAAGGGTATAATCCCCAATTAGAATACCAAATGATAAACCATTCAGTGAATTTTAATGTCATTTGTTCTCCAAATTTAACAAACCAACTATGTTTTCTTTGACTAGTATTACAACAAAAGGCAATTTCCCAAACTTTGATATAATCAAAGTAATTAAAATGAACTTTATTTGTTCTAGAATATCTAGAATTAGAAGGGATATCTTTATATCTAAAAAGATCTCCATCCCATGCTTCTGGAGTTAAAACTTAATTATAGCTTTAGAATAAGTTAATTCACCACCTTCTCTAGAAGTTGAGTCAAATAAGACTGAACAAGTTGTCGAAAGGATTTCTTGGTAAAATATGAAATCCTTTGGAAAGAGAAATGGATCTGTATAATTTTTTAAGTAGAAAGTCATAACTTCTCCAGCTGTCAAATTTGCATATTTATGCTCGATAGGAGATATCCATAAAGTAATAATAGGAATATAAGGATAAACATATTCCTTGACAGAGGTTGATTTAGCAGCGATGCTATAAGCATCATCTCTCAATTTCATCTCTTTTGAGACTTGACTTAAAGCCTCATCTTTAAGTGTTTTTCATCCTTATATATTGCAGACTTGTAAGTCTGATTCTTTTTTACGTAAGGATTTAATTTTTTTATAATTTTTTTTCCTTTAATTTTGCTCATAATTTCCTTGCAAAAATTCATGAGTTAAGAAATCAAGTAAAAAATTATCTGATCCTTTAATAAACTCAATGTCAAAATCAAAAACAGATAAAATTCCTTGCCATCTTGCAAATATTTGTTTTGATGCTAAATTTTTAACATCCTTTTGCAAAATATCTTTTGCAGATTTGCAATCGACACGAATAAGAAATTTCTTATTAAGAAAATCACTTTCAAATTTCTGAATGCACAAAACAATAGATAAAATTTCTTTTTTAACAGTTGAGTAATTAACTCTTGGTCCTCTCCAAACCCCTGAGGTGAATCTCACAAGAGATTCTTTATTATTAATCCTTTGTTTAAGGATTCCTCCATAGCCTACATTTGAGGCATCAGTTTCAACTATTTTGTAGGCATCTGGTTGAGAAATAGCTAAACAAGGAATTTTCTTGATTTTGGCTTTTATTTTTTGAACAACTTTAGTATGAATATTTGTCCATGAAGGAGGATTTTTCTTTAATCTCTCAAATAAGGGTTTAACATCTTGAGCTAATTCTTTATAAAATTCAGAAACATAATTAAGACTTCCAAGGAATCTTTGTAACTGATTTTCATCTTTGATTTCATCAGGATATTTTTCAGCAAATATTATTGCTCTATCAATGGAAAAATGGTTCAATTTTTAATAATATGTCCTAAAACTCTTATTTCGTTTTGAAAGAGTTTAATATTTCTCGTTGAAAGTACAATACCAGCTTTCTTTACTATGTTTATAAAAATATTTAAATGTTTAAAATGTTGTTCAATAGTTTCAGAATATATTAAAACATCATCAATATATACTATAATAAATGTTGTATAGGCACTAAATATGTATTTCATAATAATCTGAAATTCAAAAGGAGCATTTTTAAGTCCAAATGGCATAACTTTCCACTCATAATGACCAATTGGAACTGTAAAGGCCGTCTTATATCTATCCTTTTCAAGGATTTGAATCTGCCAGAATCCAGATTTCATGTCAAATTTTGTCATTATTTTTGTTGAATAAAGCCTATTTAGTAAATCCTAATAAGGATATCTAATCCATCTTAAAGCTTTATTTAAAGGTTTATAGTTAATAACTAGCCTAGGAACACCTCTTTCTAATTATGCTGCATTTTCGACATAAAATGCAGGACAACTCCAAGGACTCTTTGATGGTATAATAAGTTTTTTTTTTAAGTAATAACTCTTCAATCTCTTTTTTACATAATTATAAATGTCTAGGACCCATAGCTATAGGCCTTTAACTTTCTTTAAAGTCTGGTTCATAAGGTATGTAGTTTCTTTCTCTCCCAAAATGCATTCGGAATGTCTGAACATATTTATTTTTCAATTATAATTTGTAAATCTTTAATTTTTTTTTGTAAAACAGGAGAAGAAAGTTTTTCTTTAATTTTTTTATAACTAATTTCCTGTGATAAGGAATTTAAAACATTTTATTTTCTTTCTAGGGTCTTTTGAATAGTGTCTATCTCGTGAGAACGAGGTTGGGAGACAAAATTAAATTCTATTTCTTGTCCCTTTATATTGCTAATAATTCCATTTTTGTAATGCTTTTAATAGGATAAACCATATGTAGGAAAGGATTCTCAAGAATTACATCATGGGATAAATTTTTAACCATTAGAAATGACATTTCTAAATAAATTACTTTATTACAAACAGAAGTATTTTGGAGCTTATATTTAACAAGTAACTTTTTTCCATCTGCAGCATTAAGAATTTCAGTAATTTTTGCAAAATATCTCGAGGGTACTAACCTTTCATTTATGCAATTTAAATCTTCACCTGAATCAACCATGACAATAGCTGAAAAATAATATTCTTTATGAACTATTATAGTAACTTTAATATGCCACTTATGAGTGATTACTTTATCGATCATGTTTATGAAGGTTAAAGAATTTAATTCTTCTTGCTCTAGGACAACTTCAATCATGCTTCTTTCTCTTTCTCATCGGAAAGATTATTTAAAGTTTCTTTTGATTCTAAAGTAATAACTCTAGCTTTAAGCTCTTTTAATTCTTCTTTTAGAATTTTAACTTCATGTTTAAGTTCGGAAATAGTAGCTTCTGATTTAGAAGTATTTTCAACATTAGATTTTTTTAACTCTTCTAAGTATATCTTTCAGATTATACATTTCTTCTGGTTCTTTAATCCTTTTTCCTTCATTTCTATTTTTATAATTTTCTTCAATATATTTTTGAAGTAGCTTTCTTTGTTCATCTGGATCATTCAACTTATCAATAAGATCAAAGATAAAATTTTCTTCTTTTGTAAGAACAAATAAACCATTAGCTTTTTACATAAAGCTTTATAGTAATTACAATTTCCATCAAAATCACTATTACTATTTTCTTCTTCTGCTTCTGAATCATCAGAAACATCAGTTTTTTCTTCTATTATAATAGAGATTTTTAAATTTTCTTTTTCAGTTTTAGTACCATCTAAAAAGATATTTATAAGTGATATTTTTATCACTTCATCAATTTGAAGACTTTCAATTTTCTTTTTTAATTTACACTTATTAGCGTAATGACCAGTTTTATGGCATTTATAGCAAACTGGTATAAAATTTTCACTTCTCTTGTTATTTATATTTTGACGATATTTTTTATTTCTTTTAGGATTATAATCATTTTCTTTTTTCTCATTTGAAATATATTCATTTTTTCTAAATTTCTTCCTTTTAGGAAATTTATGATTAACCTTTTTATTCAATTTTTTATCTTCAGGTAATAACCCAATCTGTTCACAAAAATGTCCTAGGATTTGTTTTCCTAGAATTTTATCTTTCTTTGTCTATGTAATTTTATTTCATTACAAAGACATAATCCTTCAACCACAATTTCGGCAACAAGGTCACCATATGTATAAATAGAATAAGGAATTATTCCTTGATGTTTTTGTTTAATTTGAGTTTTAACTCGTTCTGCAAACATGTGGGGTAATCCATCAAGAAAATTTTCTTTCCAAAAATCATGTTTACCATCTTCTCTCATATATATTTTTTAATAGAAAACATCTTTATACCATTTGAACTTAGATAAAGTTGGACATCTTAGACTCATAAGCTGCTCTTGCATTTTATCAAATTGCAAGGATGCAATTCCAATAAAATGCTTTACAATCGTATAAATTAGTGTGTTAACATTATCTGCAACACGATTTTCTCTTTCATATTTTACAACATTAAATATATGATGTTTAGCTTCATCATTCAGATGAAAATCCCACCAATCTTTTACTTGGCCTGTAAATTCTTGAATTATTGCTTTAGCAATATTGATATCATCAGTATTTTTAATCAGCAAGCAGTAGCGAACATAGTCATATACTGCAATTTTGTCTGAATTTGATATTTTGAATGACCATCAATATTCTATTCAGTGATGGAAGATCCATCAAAAGAAGCAGCCATATAATTATCATGTTCTTTGAAAAGAAGATCAACAGGAGTAGGCCTATGATAATAGGATTTTCTATTTCGAAAACTTCAGAAATCTCTTTTTCATTAATTTCTTATCCAGATATATTATCTGATTCATCATTTTGCCTTTCAATTAAAGGAGCAATATGTTTTTCTTTACTATTTTTAATGTTATTAAGCCTTTTTTATAATTTCTTCTAACATTTCTGAATTTTCAAGATTTTTATTAAGCTTGATATCTAATTTTTCAGAAGGGAGAGGTTTAAATAAAACCTTTTCTGTACTAATTACAAGATTATCTGTTGGTTGAACCAAAATAATTTTAGCAACATTATTATTAACATTATTTTCAATTCTAATTAATTATTTTCCAATTGTCTGAAGGGACAAATTAGTAAAATTATTTTGCTCGACAACAGTTTCTAATATTCCAGTTTTCCTATAAGGAGTTGTTGCAATAACTTCATCTTCTCTAACTTTAACAGATAAATTGAACTCAGGAGGATGTATATTCCTAATTACTTCTCCATTTTTAAAGATAAAATTTTTATAGCCAAATTCAATATTATTGATAGTTTTTTCTGACTCAAAATTAGGGAATTTTCTATTCTCTATTTTATAAAATAATTTCATTACATCAAAGAAATCATCAATTTCAACACTTCCTTTAATAAATTTTTTTATAGGTATTAAACCATCTCTTTTGACTCTCAACTTTCTTTATGGAATAAAATCATTTTCTTTTTATCTCATTTTTAGGAGAATAGAATAATTCTCTAGCCTTTCTTTCATAAGGAAAGTTTAATTTAAATTCTTTAACAGTGGTAATGGCATGTATACCAAAAGTACTTTTATCATCACATCCCATATCAGAAGGTGTAGGAGATCTAGCCTTCGTAGTAGAAGGAATTTTAACCTTATATTCATATTGACTAATATCATCCATTGTTGTATTATTTTTAACATTTTCTTTTTTCGAATTGAGATAAAGGAACTGAAGAAGTAGAATTTCTACTAGGAGTGTTTTTGCCTAAATTAAGGCGAATCACTCTATCTCTAGAGAATCTGACTTCAACTTCACTATCTGGATACTCGATAATTTGTTCTAATTTTGAATTTTCCACACAAGTTCATTTGCTTCTTCAAGAATTCATTTTTCAGGTAGCTTAACCATATCCCAAGATATTATTTTTGGAACTACAATATTGCTTTTAGCAATATCTGTAATAAACAAAGTTGTAGCATTTTTATTATTTGAAGAAAATTTTCTAATATCTGAAAATGTTGTGTTCATAACCTTATAATATATTCTATAAATAAGAATAACATTCTGGGCATTTGTTCTTAAATCATAACCATCAGTTTTAATGTCTAAGCACAAAAAATGATATATAGTAGGATCAGTTAATGATACAATAAAATTTGGGAAACATGAAAAGTATATCGAGCTATCACATAAATTGGATTCAACTATTCCTAATAAGGTATCACGAAATCTATTATGCCTTTTATCTCTAACAGCAACTATAGTAGAATTATTTAATCCTAGCCTAGTAGCTAGTATAAGAGCAATTTGAACCATTCCTATATGGAGAAACTTAAATTTCTTTTTATGCTCATTGAGGAGGGTTTGAGAAAATAAATGAAATGACTGGTAACTGTCTATAAGACCAACTGATTCTTCAACAGTCTTAACAATATAATCAGTTTTTCTAATAAAACTTCATGTAGATCTATAGATATTGGATGGAGAATATAGAAGCATTTTCTACTCATTAATATTTTTCTCAACATTATTCTCGAGAATCGTAATCTCCTTGTTTTTCTTATTAACCTTCTCTTTTTCATCCCTAATATTATTAGAGGTACTACCCTTAAAAGATAAACTCTTAGTTAATATATTCATTATTAAAATCAATATCACTGTCAACGTTTTACGCAAAATTTCAAACACCAATCACTGACAACAACGGGACACCGAGGCTATGCGACTTGAGGTTTCAAGGGAATAATAACAGATAGAGTTTACACAGACTTGATTAATTAAGTTAAATATCAAAAATAATATAAAAATAAAGATTTTATGTTATAAAAAATATTAACTTGAATTTCAAAAGCTTTAAGCGAACGATATGCTCTAATTTTATGTCTTTGAATATACATTATATAAGTTTCTTCACCTTCTCTAAATTGATATTTATTTAAAATATCTTGGTAGTGCTTTAGAGCCTCCTCAATTCTATTGATTTTATATTTTAATATTTATAGGCAATTTACCTTATCAGTAACAATAAAATCAACTGGGGGAAAAAGATGGATTCGTATTGATAGCGAGAAGATAAAGGCATTTAATTAATGCAGATGAAAACACCAAATATTATTAAAATTACATTACCTGAGATTGAATAAATCTCGATACAAGCTAATAACCCTTCTCTCTACACCACTTCTACAGTGGCTCTGAGACCAAAACTACACAGGATCTGAAAAACACTACCAAGATATTTTAAATAAATACCAATTTAGAGAAGGTGAAGAAGCTTATATAAAGTATATTCAAAGACATAAAATTAGAGCATATAATTCGCTTAAAGTCTTTGAAATTCAAATTAATATTTTTATGGCATAAAACTTTTATCTTTATCTTATTTTTGGTATTTAGCTTAATTGATCAAGTTTGTGTAATTTTTATCTGTTATTATTCCCTTGAAGCCTCAAGTTGCGTAGCCTTGGTGTTCCGTTGTTGCCAGTGATTGGTGTTTGGGATTTTGCGTAAAATGTTGACAGTGATAGGGATTTTAATAATGAATAAATTAACTAAGGGTTTATCTTTTACGGCTAGCACCTCTAATAATATTAGGGATGACGAAGAAAAGTTAATAAGAAGAACAAGGAGATTATGATTCTCGAGAATAATGTTGAGAAAAATCTTAATGAGTGGAAAATGTCTCTATATTCTCCATCCAATATCTATAGATCTACATGAAGTTTTATTAGAAAAATTGATTATAATGTTAAGACTGTTGAAGAATCAGTTGGTCTGATAGACAGTCACCAATCATTTCATTTATTTTCTCAAACCCTCTTAAATGAGCATAAAAAAAAAATTTAAGATTCTCCATATAGGAATGGATCAAATTGCTCTTAAACCAGCTACTAGGCTAGGATTAAATAATTATGCTATAGTTGCTGTTAGAGATAAAAGACATAATAGATTTCGTGATTCTTTATTAGGAATATTTGAATCCAGTTTATGTGATAGCCTGATATACTTTTCGTGTTTCCCAAATTTTATTGTATCATTAGCTGATCCTACTATATATCATTTTTTGTGTTTAGACATTAAAACTGATAGTTATGATTTAAGAACAAATGCCATAATGTTATTCTTATTTATAGAATATATTATAAGGTTATGAACACAACCTTTCCAGATATTAGAAAAATTTCTTCGAACAATAAAAATACTACAACTTTGTTTATTACAGATGTTGCTAAAAGTAATATTGTAGTTCCAAAAATAATATCTTGGGGTGTGGTTAAGCTACTTGAAAAATGGATTCTTAAAGAAGTAAATGAACCTGTTAAACAGGAAAATTCAAAATTAGAACAAATTATCGAGTATTCAGATGGTGAAGTTGAAGTCAGATTTTCTAGAGATAGAGTGACCCACCTTAATTTAAGCAGAACCACTCCTAGTAGAAATTCTACTTCTTCAGTTCTTTTATCTCAATTCGAAAAGGAAAAAGTTAAAATTAATACAACAATGGATGGTGATAGTCAACCTGAATATAAGGTTGAAATTCCTTGTACTACGAAGGCTAGATCTCCTACACCCTCTGATATGTGATATGATGATAAAAGTGCTTTTGGTATATATACCATTACCACTAGTAAAGAATTTGAATTAAACTTTCCTTGCGAAGTAAAGACTAGAGAATTATTACATTCTCCTAAAAATGAGATAAAAAGAAAATGGTTTTATTCTATAAAGAAAGTTGAGAGTAAAAAAAAATGGTTTAAAACCTATAAAAATTTATTAAAGGAAGTGTTGAAATTGACGATTTCTTTGATGTAATGAAATTATTTTATAAATAGAGAATAGGAAATTTCCTAATTTTGAGTCAGAAAAGACTATCAATAATATTGAATCTGCTTATAGAAATTTTATTCTTAAAAATGGAGAAGTAATTAAGAGCATACATCCTCCCAAGTTCAATTTATCTGTTAAAGTTAGAGAAGCTGAAGTTATTGCAACTCCTTATAGGAAAACTAGAACATTAGAAGTTGTTGTTGAGCAAAATAATTTTACTAATTTGTCCCTTCAGACAATTGGAAAATAATTTATTAGAATTGAAAATAATGTTAATAATAACGTTGCTAAAACTATTTTGGTTCAACCAACATTTTTCCCATTGATAGAGCAATAATATTTGCGGAAAATTTTCCGGATGAAATCAAAGATAAAAATCAGTTACAAAGATTTCTTGGAAGTCTTAATTATGTTTCTGAATTTTATAAAAAATTAGCTCAATATGCTAAACCCTTATTTGAGAGATTAAAGAAAAATCCTCCTTCATGGACAGATATTCATACTAAAGCTATTCAAAAAATAAAGCCAAAATCAAGGAAATTTCTTATTTAGCTATTTCTCAACCAGATGCTTACAAAATAGTTGAAACTGATGCCTCAGATATAGGCTATGGAGGAATCCTTAAATAAAAGATTAATAATAAAGAATCTCTTGTGAAATTCACCTCAGGGGTTTGGAGAGGACCAAGAGTTAATTACTCAACTGTTAAAAAAGAAATTTTATCTATTGTTTTGTACATTCAGAAATTTGAAAATAATCTTCTTAATAAGAAATTTCTTATTCGTGCCGATTGGAAATCTGCAAAAGATATTTTACAAGAGCATGTTAAAAATTTAGCATCAAAACAAATCTTTGCAAGATGGTGAGGAATTTTATTTGTTTTTTATTTTGACATTGAGTTTATTAAAGGATCATATAATTCTTTACCTGATATCTTAACTCGTGAATTTTTATGGGGAAATAATGAGCAAAAATAAAGGAAAAGAAATTATAAAAGGATTAAATCCTTACGAAAAAAAGAATCAGACTAATAAGTTTGTAATATCTAAGGATGAAAAAACACTTAAAAAGGAGGCTTTATGTCAAGTCTCAGGAGAGATGAAATTGAAAGATGATGCTTATAGCATCGCTGCTAAATCAACCTCTGCTAATGAATATGTTTATCCTTATATTCCTATTACTACTTTATGGATATCTCCTATCGAGCATAAATATGCAAATTTGACAACTGAAGAAGTTATGACTTTTTACTTAAAAAATTATACTGGTCCATTTCTCTTTCCAAAGGATTTCATGTTTTACTAAGAAATTCTTTCGGCAACTTGTTCATTCTAGAGGAGGTGGTGAATTTGCTTATTCTAAAGCTACAATTAATCAAATTTTAACACCAGAAGCATGAGGTGGAGATCTTTTTAGATATAAAGAGATCCCTTCTAATTCTAGATATTCTAGAACAAATAAAGTTCATTTTAATTACTTTGATTATATCAAAGCTTGGGAAAATACCTTTTGTTGTAATAACAGTCAAAGAAAACATAGTTGGTTTGTTAAATTTGGATAATAAAAGACATTAAAATTCCCCCAATGATTTATCATTTGGTGTTCTAATTGGGGATTATACCCTTTAATTTTACCAAAAAGGGTGAGGGACATTTTTTATGATTTTGTTAAAACCAACCCTTCTATAGATAATCATGGACTTATGTTTACAGTCATTTACCAAGTACTTTTAATTGTTAAGTGGGATGCTATCATAACCCCAAGATCTCTTTCGAAACATGGAATAAATTTTAGAAATATTCCTTATTTAGAAAGATAAATCTTTATCAAATGGTGGGATAAATTCAATTTCTTTGAAAACACTATCTTTACAAGAAAAATATCTAATAAATTTAGAGCCTCCCCAACAAATGAACCTAATAAGGATATTTCTGAAATTGTTAAAAAATTCTTTTTTAAAAACTCTTCTAAAAAGGAGTTGAAAGAGCAGCTTAAAGCTTTATTTGATTCGGATGATGATACTGCCACAATTGATGATGAATCTACAGTTGGTGGTGAGTCAGATGTCATGATGCAAGATGCTCAGAATCCACTTGAACATTAAAGCACAAAGAATTGACTAAAGTTGCTGACAATTGTCCTTAAAGAAATCTGGAAAGATGGAGTTCTGTCAGAAATAATGAAGAATACCCTTCTTCAAAAATTGTTGAAGTCCAAAGATAAAATCGGCACAATAATTCATGATATTGTTTATCAATAGAAATTGAAGTTCGGATTTGGAGTCCATCAAGTGCTTATAAAAAGGAGCTTCTTCTTTGAGAAAGACAAAACATGCTTCCGCACTTTAGCACTCAAACTCTATTCCATATAATCCTCTTCTTTTCTTTTCTTCCCTTGTGTAGTAATTACAAGTGTTCATTTGTAGATACAACTATTCCATTATATATGGTGAAAGACTCTGTCTACTTGTGGCATCAGGTTTTTTTTGAAAATATTCGCCATTGGCAGTAACGGCCTCCACTATACGTAGAAACATCGTTTTCTGCATGCGAAATTTGCATCAAAAGAGCTGAGGAGAATATCTCGGCCTTTTGACAAAGTAATCGTTCTGTGGCATCAGGTCTTTGTTGAAAATATTTGCCATTGGCAGTAACGGCCTCCACTATACGTAGAAACATCATTTTCTGCATGTGAAATTTGCGTCAAAAGAGCTGAGGTGAATATATCGGCCTTTCGACAAAGTAATTATTCATCTAGAGCTCTTCGCCAATCTTATGTGCTTTGTTGCAATATCTTTTCCTCAATCTAGGAGTGCGATTCTCGATTATACGATCAATGATGATTTTGTTGAGAAACTTGCTATTCCCAATTATCAAGATCGGTGAAATCGACAGCTCCATCACTCGAATTTGAATTTGGTGATGAATTTTCGTCGCGGGATATTTTCGAAAGTGGATAACAAAATATGTGAAGTGGAGTGGATATTGTGAATTAATTCAATGTATTAAATATATATATAGAAAACATTTGTTTGTAGACAAATGTAAGTGGAAATAAAAGCATGTAGACAAATGCAAGTGGAAATAATAGTGAAGTGACTAATGCATGTGAGTGGAAATACAAGTAGAACAATGACTAACGCATGTCACATTTAATTGATAGAAATAAAAACAGACAAATGACTATCACATGAGAGTTTACTAAATCCACAATAGAAAGTTTATTGAATACAAGCTTACATAATTAATAAAAAAACTTTCAGTGACTAGCACGTGAAAGTTTAATTTAAATTAAAAGTTAAACATACAAAGGATGATAATTAAATAACATGAAAATAAAATACAATCAATCTCTAAGCACAATTTTCATTAGTCGACGTTTCATCTCTTCGTCTGCTGGAGTTAAATGTTCTTTGGCCAACAATGTATTCAACATTATTTCTTTCATCTTTAGGGATTTTCTTTCTAGTTTTCGAGTCTCGCACTTCCCAATTTGTTCATAACTTCAAGTTCACTTTCTCTAGTTAGTCTCAATGCATGAATCTCTTCAGCAACTTCTTTAGTAGATGTAGATTGTGATACCTTACCTTTTCTTTTTTTCTTCTCCTTATCTCTGCTTGTAGGACGGGGAATCTCTGAATAGCCGCTACTTGGAGTTTCTATAGCTTCTGAAATTTGTGTGTTACTATAATACTCTCTATCTTCGCTAGCTCTTGATTTTTTTTGAGTTGCCCCCACTCTCTTCATTACCTACATCGTCTTCAGGATGTAAACATGTTGCATCATGATCTACATTTAAATCTCACTTAGGACGTTTACTCATGACTTCATTAAATACAACCAAATCTTGAAATTTGCAACTACATTCTTCATAAATTGCATGAGCTTCTTTTCTCAATATTTGTCTGGCTCATTCCACTTTCTTTCTGGCGATGTGTTTCCTTGCAAGCACCGACCCACTTCATTGTGTTCACATTCGGTCATTGCCAAAGATCTTTTATTGAATCTTTATTTCTATCGCCGAGTTGTTGTTCTGGATTTTCTGCTCGAACTCCATGGAACATTTTGTGCACTTTTTCCCATATGGAGGCACCCTTTCAATTTTTTCCACGAGCCCCATCTTCACTAACGAAACACCATGCTTGCATTAGAGGTACATCTTTTTTCGCAGACTAAACATTTTTTGGTGTTTTTCTATTTGTGGTTGTCTGTTGAACATCTTGGAATAAATTACGAGAGATATTTTGTGATGGTTGGACTTTGTAAAAAATTGGATTTTGATCGAGACTCGAAGACAAATGTGAATTTTTATATTATTGATAAGAGCTTGGATGATCTTCGGTGTTAGGAATGTATGGAGAGTTGAGAAAAGATTGAAAATTTGGATAATTTTAGGAATTTGAAAAATAATTTGGATCCATAGTTTGAAATGAGAGAATGAGTGAGAATTGATGATTTTTTAGTGTGATTCAAAGTATGTCAATATTAGGCTTATTTTATAGACAATGAAAAATACGAATTATGATATAATTTTATATTTTTTAATACATTATTACCCATATAAATAATAATATAAAATTTTAACCAATAAAAATATGTTTGACCAATCAAATAAAGCCATGTGAAAAGAGAGAGAGAAGATGTGATGGGGTGGGGAGAAATTGGTGCATAAAGAAGTACACTATGCTAGCCTTACTTTGAATAGTGCTCAGGTAAATTACTATGCTAGCCTTACTTTGAATAGTGCTTAAGTAAATTACACTATTACTGAAAAAGAGTTGCTTGCCGTGGTGTTTTCATTAGATAAATTTAGATCCTACATCTTAAGTTCTAAAGTTGTTGTGCATAGTGATCATGCGGCTCTTAGGCATTTATTGACCAAACCCCAAGCTAAGCCTAGACTTATTAGGTGGATTTTGCTTCTGCAAGAATTTGATGTTGAAATCAAAGATAGAAAGGGGTGTGAAAATGTTGTAGCGGACCATCTCTCTCGTCTCCCTGTTGATGAAACGTTTGATTTATTGCATGAGAAAGGCGTAATATGTGCTTTCTTTCCTTATGAGCATGCTCTTGAGCTTAATTTCTCTCCATGGTATGCCGATATTGTTGACTATCTCGCTTGTAATAAAATGAGGCCTAACCTCACCTTTCAACAAAGAAAGAGATTTTTAGCAATGTGCAGGTACTATTTTTGGGACGATCCATACCTTTTCCATTTAGGGAAAGACAAAGTAATCTGAAAATGCGTTCCGGAGGAGGAGCAAACCGATGTCCTAGCCTCTTGCCATGCCTCACACTGTGGTGGGAAATTTGGAGGGCAAAAGACGGCTCAAAAAATCTTGCAATCCGGTTTGTATTGGTCTTCCATTTTTAAAGATGCTCATTTATTTGCCATCTCATGTGATAAGTGCCAAAGGCTTGGCAATATTGGGAGAAGAAATGAAATGCCTTTGAATGTCAACCTTGTGGTTGAAATTTTTGATGTTTGGGATATTGATTTTATGGGTCCATTTCCTAACTCGTTTGGTTTTGAATACATCCTATTAGCCATTGATTATGTGTCTAAGTGGGTTGAAGCAATCCCCACTAGGTCTTATGATGTTAATGTGGTGATCAAGTTTGTACAGGAACACATTTTGAGTAGGTTTGGATTCCCCCTAGCTATCATAAGGGATGGTGGATCGCACTTCACGAACAAGCTCTTCGAAAGGTTAATGAGAAAGAACGGTGTGACTCATAAGGTGGCTACTCCATACCACCCTCAAACTTCCGGTCAAGTGGAGATGAGTAATAAGCAAATCCAAAATATTTTGAAGAAGACCGTGAATATGACAAAGAAAGATTGGTCCATGAAGCTAACCGATGCTCTTTGGGCATACCGGACGGCTTACAAAACCATCTTGGGAATGAGCCCCTACCGCCTCGTTTACAAAACCATCTAGGGGCTCATTCCCAAGATGGTTTTGTAAGCCGTCCAGTATGCCCAAAGAGCATCGGTTAGCTTCGTGGACCAATCTTTCCTTGTCATATTCACGGTCTTCTTCAAAATATTTTGGATTTGCTTATTACTCGTCTCCACTTGACCAGAAGTTTGAGGGTGGTATGGAGTGGCCACCTTATGAGTCACACCGTTGTTTCTCATTAACCTTTCGAAGAGCTTGTTCGTGAAGTGCGATCCACCATCACTTATGATAGCTCGGGGGAATCCAAACCTACTCAAAATATGCTCCTGTACAAACTTGATCACCACATTAACATCACAAGACCTAGTGGGGATTGCTTCAACCCACTTAGACACATAATCAACGGCTAATAGGATGTATTCAAAACCAAACGAGTTAGGAAATGGACCCATAAAATCAATATCCCAAACATCAAAAATTTCAACCACAAGGTTGACATTCAAAGGCATTTCATTTCTTCTCCCAATATTGCCAAGCCTTTGGCACTTATCACATGAGATGACAAATAAATGAGCATCTTTAAAAATGGAAGACCAATACGAATCGGATTGCAAGATTTTTCGAGCCGTCTTTTGCCCACCACAGTGTGAGGCATGGAAAGAGGCTAGGACATCGGTTTGCTCCTCCTCCGGAACGCATCTTCGGATTACTTCGTTATTCCCCAAATGAAAATGGTATGTATCGTCCCAAAAATAGTACCTGCACATGGCTAAAAATTTCTTCATTTCTTGAAAGGTGAGGTTAGGCCTCATTTTATTACAAGCGAGATAATTAACAATATCGGCACACCATGGAGAGGAATTAAGCTCAAGAGCATGCTCATAAGGAAATGAATCACATATTACGCCTTCCTCATGCAATAAATCAAACATTTCATCAACAGGGAGACGAGAGAGATGGTCCGCTACAACATTTTCACACCCCTTTCTATCTTTGATTTCAACATCAAATTCTTGCAGAAGCAAAATCCACCTAATAAGTCTAGGCTTAGCTTGGGATTTGGTCAACAAATGCCTAAGAGCCGCATGATCACTATGCACAACAACTTTAGAACCTAAGATGTAAGATCTAAATTTATCTAATGAGAACACCACGACAAGCAACTCTTTTTCAGTAGTAGTGTAATTTACTTGAGCACTATTCAAAGTAAGGCTAGCATAGTAAATTACACGGAGAATTTTCTCAACCCGTTGACCTAAAACAGCACCCACAGCAGAATTTGATGCATCACACATAATTTCAAATGGTAATGACCAATTAGGGGGAATGACAATAGGTGCGGTGATCAATTTTTCCTTAAGAGTATTAAAAGCATGCAAACACTTATCATCAAACTCAAAAGGAACATCTTGAGCAAGTAAATGGCATAGAGGTTGGCTAATCTTGGAGAAGTCTTTGATAAACCTACGGTAAAAACCAGCATGGCCTAGAAAGCTTCTAACACCTTTAACATTAACGGGTGGGGGTAATTTTTCAATTACATCCACCTTAGCCTTGTCTACGCTCATTCCTTCTTTAGACACAACATGCCCAAGGACTATGCCATTAGTAACCATAAAATGACTCTTCTCCCAACTAAGAGTAAGGCTACTTTCTATGCATCTTTTCAAAACAAACTCTAACTTATCTAAACAATCGGAAAATGAAGACCCAAAGACGGAAAAATCATCCATGAATACTTCAATAAAATCCCCAATCATTTCAGAAAAGATAGAGAACATGCACATTTGAAATGTGCCTGGTGCATTGCATAATCCGAACGGCATTCTTCTACAAGCAAATGTGCCAAACGGGCACGTGAATGCGGTATTCGCTTGGTCCTTTGGCGCAATAGCAAACTTGAAAATAACCCGATAAACCGTCAAGAAAATAATAAAAACTATGCCCGGCTAGTTTATCAAGTATTTGATCAATAAAAGGGAGATGGAAGTGGTCTTTGCGGGTAGCCGCATTTAGCTTTCAATAATCGATACACATCCTCCATCCGGTGGTGGTTCGAGTAGCAATGTGCTCTCCTTTGTCATTTTCCACCACCGTTATTCCTCCCTTTTTTGGCACCACGTGGACCGGGCTAACCCATTCACTTTCGGCTATTGGGTAGATGATTCCTTCTGCAAAGAGTTTAAGGATCTCCTTCTTGATGACCTCCATCAACACGTGATTGAGCCTCCTTTGTCCTTCTCGAATTGGCTTAGCCCCTTCTTCGAGGATGATTCGATGCATGCACGTTGAAGGGCTAATGCCTTTGATGTCTGAGAGGTTCCACCCAATAGCTTGTTTGTTTCTCTTGAGTACGGCTACCAAGAGATCTTCTTCATCTTTCTCAAGCCCGGCAAAGATGATCACGGGCTTTTTTTCCTCCTCATCGAGGTACACGTATTTGAGGTGGGACGGAAGCTCCTTTAGTTCAAGTTCGGGAGAAGGCTTCACTTCCTCTTCGGTTGAGGCTAAGACTTCCATCAAGCTTATGCCTTCACCTAGCAATATCTCCATCTCTTCGGCGTCCAACTCATCTCACCCACACTTGGGGTGAGCTTCTTCCATTGCTATCTCCTCGGACAAGGCTTCACTCCTCCACTTGGAGCTAATTTCCTGTAAGAAAATTTCCTCGGCCAAGAGATCAATAGTATCTATAAAAAAATAATTTTCCTCAAAGGAGAAAACAGGAATCGCTTTATTTTCATGCACGGAAAAAGACACAGTTTCACCTAACACCGACATTTTCAAAGTTCCATTTTTGACGTCAATGAGGGTATTAGTTGTAGCCATAAAAGTCTACCCAAAAGAAGTGTGTGCTCTTTTCTCATTTCTTGAACATCACCCACATCCAAAACAACAAAATCAACAGGAATTATCAAACCACCCACTTTAACTAGAATATCCTCTATTATGCCTCCAGGATATATCATGGACCTATCCGCTAATTGTAGACACATTCTAGTTGGTTTCAAATTACCTAACTCTAATTGTTTAAAAATAGAGTAAGGCATCAAATTAATTCCGGCTCCTAAAGCTAGCATACCACATGCTTCTTTACCATTTCCCAAGGCAATTTTAAGAGTAAAAATACCTGGATCACGGAACTTGGGCGGTAGTTGATGTTGTAGGATTGCACTCGCCACCTCGGACACCACAATCTTTTCATCTTCCACAAACTTCCTCTTCTTGGAGGCTAGTTCTTTGAAGAACTTGACATAGGCCCGCACATTGCGGATGACATCAAGGAGTGGAAGGTTGACATTCACCTTGGACAAGAGCTTGTAAAACTCTTGGAATTGGTTGTCTTGCTTCTCATTCCTCAACTAGCTTGGATAGGGAATTGGAGGATTGTAGGGATTGACGGCCTTGTGGAGTGTGGGCTCCTTCTCTTCGTCATGTTTTGGTTCGGGTTCCCTTTGCTCTTGTTGAGGAGCCTCTCTTTTTTTTCAACTTCTTTGGTTGGGCTCAGTTCCCCAACCTTGTTGTCAATTACCTTGCCTCCTCTAAGGACGGTGATGGCTTGAGCTTGTTTCGATTGGCTTGGCAACTTGTCCGGCTTAGTTTGCTTGGCTAACTCTCCAACGGTACCGGCTATTTACCCCACTTGGGTCTCGATCCGCTTCACAAAAGCCTCAACGGACTCGAACCTTTATTGGGTAGCTTGCATAAATGATTGCAAGGTGTCTTGCAATGATAGCCTAGGCGGTTGGTTTGGTTGAGCCGGGTATTGTTGCGGCCTCAGGTAAGGTGGAGCTTGGCCACCTCCGGCTTGTTGAGGTGGAGGCGGTTGTTGAAGTGGTTGAGATTGTTATGGTTGCCTCCAAGAGAAGTTGGGATGGTTTCTCCACCCCAGATTGTACGCTTGAGAGTATGGGTTGTACGGTTGGCGAGGTTGGAACCCTTGGAGAGCATGAACTTGCTCTTGAAGAACATGGAAATGTGTTTCTTTATTGGATTCCGGCTCGAGTGACTTTTGGCAAACATTAGCCCCATGGCCATATTCTCCACAAATTCCACAAGTCTCAACGGACATGGCTTGTTGAGGTGGTCTCTCAGAAGTCCGAAGCATCTCCACTTGCCTCGTCAATTCGGCTAGTTGCCTCGTCACATCATAGCTAGGGTTGGCTTCATTTACCGAAGCTCTCTTCCCCCTAGAACTCTTTTGTTGAGAAGTCGTGGCCACAGTCTCATAGATGTTTGAGACTTCTTCGGCTGTCCGGCCTCCAATGTCTCCTCCCACGATATTGTCCACCATGTATTGGAAATTTTGAGAAAGCACGTCGTAGAAGAATTGGTTAAGCAACTTGGGCACTAGATGGTGGTGCGGGCATTGTTGTTGGAGACCTCTAAATCGATCCCAAGCTTCATGAAATGCTTCACCCGGAGATTGGGCGAAGGTGACTGTTTGAGCCCTCAAGTCTTGAGTCTTTTGATTTGAGTAGTACTTGGCCATGAACTTTTCATACACGGCATTCCAATTAGCTAATGAGTTGGCTGGTAGTGACATGAACCACGTCTTGGCACGATCCTTCAAGGTGTAAGGAAAGCACCTCATCTTCAATTGGTCTTCGTTCAAACCTTGTAAAGGAAAGGTTTGAACTACGGCATAGAATTCCCGGATGAAGTTCAACGCATCTTCGGCCGGCATCCCGTAGAAGGATGATAGTTGGTTGAAGTGGATATTCTTCAACTCATAATTTCTTGCGGCTTCTCCAAGAACTATGCAAGAAGTCGACGCCCCAATAACGGGATGAGCAAAATCCTTCATATTCCGTGCTGCATTTACATTATCGGGGTTATTGATATGATTGGCCTCCATTTTCTCTTCCCAATCGAACATGTCAATCCTCCTCGGTCTGTGGATGTTGTCAAACACGGGGGCTAATCTCCAGTTGAGACTTCGTCTCCCTAGCATACACAACCATAAACACAAAAAGAGATCACACGCAACTGTGGAAAAATGAATGAAAGCTTAAACACGAATACACAAAAATAAGCACAAATACCAAAACAAAACAAAACAACATAAAAAACACTAATACTTAAACAAACACAATAACATGAATACAAAAACAAACACGAAGACAATTACAATATAAAAAGATAATACACCTAAAGCTTTCCCCGGAAACGGCGCCAATTGGTTGATTCCGGATTGCACCATACGCAAACTACTTCGATCCGGACCCGCAAGAGGACGGGGTCGATTGTAGGGCGGTGAGCTAACTCGGATCGTGTCTCTCGAGGAAAGCTTAGAGGAGATTACCTTTCTATGCTACGCATGCAAACATGTTCGAAAATTTAAATACAAACCTAAACATTCTAATCATGAGATGGGAGGTTTTTACTAAGCTAGGGAAATTAAACAAGTAAAGGTAGCTAATCAACACAAACAATAACAAAATTAAAGTCAAGGGAAAAAGATTATGAGAAGAGCATTAGGGTGTAGATTCTCTCATTGGTTTCTTTCCTAGCTTGTTTCATGTTGGTTTTATTAATCTTAGACATACGATAGACCCCTTCAAGCGGTTTAACTTCAATTACTGTCACCGTCTATCTATTAAACCCCCATCGGCTATATTATACGAACAAGATTAACAATTAGGCTTATGTAACCCAATCCACCTAACGTTGAAGGAACCTAAGTCGGGCTATAGAATCTCCTCTCGGTCTCATCTAAAGTCTAGCAATGCTAAGTGGTGATCAAGCACTCAACATAAACAAGCACAATTCCAACAACAAGAACACAACTATCACAAGCATGGATCGAAACCAAATCAATTATCTATCCCCTAATGAAAGAAATTAGCCCATCACCATGCTCAAAACAACACAAACATCATACAAGTTCGTCATCTCATAAATCAAATGTAAATAACATAAAACTTCCACAATATTTGTTGTTTCAAGAGTTTTGGGACAAATTCCCACAAATGAGCTAAGCTAGAAAAGAAAATACCAAAATAGAGATCCTCTAGCAAGCCTAGTTTCCGCGGACGGCTTGGAGTCGGACCCTTCTTCTCGTGCCTTCTTCCATAAGCTTGAACTCTTTTCCTCCTCTTTTCCTTTCTCTTTTCTCCCTCTCTGGAACATGATGGTGGATGGTGAAGAGAATGTTGAAGTGTGGAAGATGGAAAATGGTGAGAGAAGTTTTGAAGTGGAGTGTGTGAATGGATGATGATCGATCAGTAGTAAGAGAGAATAGAGAGATATGGAAAGATATGGGGAGATATATGGTATGGGAGTTGGGAGACAAGGCTATTGAGAGGTGAAGTAATTAGGAGAATTGATTTCCAAACTCCTCCTACAAATCTAGGCTCAAAAGTCTGCTCCTAATCTACAATTCCAGCTGGCCATGTGGTGGAAAATATGGAGGAGTAAAGCTTCAGTTCAAAGCGGGAACTAATGGAGAGGAGCAAAACTGATCGCGAGGTGAAAAACTGATCGGGGAGCTGGACTGGTCACCCCTCCCCGTGCCGGCGGGGCTGGGACGCCGCGCGCCAGTGGTGTACCGCGCGCGCGCGGGGGCTCTTGGCCGAGAGGTGCACACCGCGGTCGCGGTGCCCCCGTGCCGGCGGTGTGGTTTTGGCTCCATCTTCCGGCTTTACTTTCAGTTTCAGTTTTGGCTCGTCTCGTCAGTTGGCTCCCGGTTCAGTCCCACTTCTTCAGTTTTGGCTCGGCCATCAGTCGGGTCCATCAGAGCTTAAACTTTAGAGCTCTGCATTTTTGCTCTGGAGTGACACCACGAGAACAATTTATTTATCATGATTAACTCGAAAATAATCCCTTGAAGATTCATGTTGTTTAGTGTTTATTTGTACTATTTTATTGTATGAATTTTGCACCTTTAATAGGCCCATTTTAGTAGTTTTAGTATGTTCTATGTTGATTTTATGCTTTTATCTTCACTTTTGCTCTTGTGGTAAATTATGTCAAGTTTGTGCAAAACTTGAGCTTTTGTTTCCAAAAGCAGGATTTTATGGCATAAAGGTGGCAAAAATGCAGAGCTCTAAAGTTCAAGCTCCAGCTGAGTAGTTAAACAGATGGACCCGACTGATGGTCGAGCCAAAACTGAAGAAGTGGGACTGAACTGGGAACCAACTGACGAGACGAGCCAAAACTGAAATTGAAAGCAAAGCCGGAAGATAGAGCCAAAACCACACCCCCGGCGCGGGGGAACCGCGACCGTGGTGTGCACCTCTCGGCCAAGAGCCCTCGCGCGCACGGTATCCCGCCGGCGCGCGGCGTCCCAGCCCGCTGGCGCGGGGGGGGGGGGGGACCATTCCAGCTCCCCGATCAGTTTTTCACCCCACGATCAGTTTTGCTCCTCTCCATCAGTCCCCGCTTTGAACCGAGGCTTTACTCCTCCATATTTTCCACCACACGGACAGCTGGAATTATAGATTAGGAGAAGAATTTTGATCCTAGATTTGTAGAGGGAGTTTGGAAATTAATTCCCCTAATTACTTCACCTCTTAATAGCCTTGTCTCCCAACTCCCATACCATATATCTCCCCATATCTTTCCATATTTCTCTATTCTCTCTCACTACTGATCGATCATCATCCATTCACACACTCCACTTCAAAACTTCTCTCACCATTTTTCATCTTCCACACTTCACCATTCTCTTCACCATCCACCATCACGTTCCAGAAAGAGAGAAAAGAGAAAGAAAAAGAGGAGGAAAAGAGTTCAAGCTTGAGGAAGAAGGCACAAGAAGAAGGGTCCGACTCCAAGCCGTCCGCGGAAGCTAGGCTTGCTTGAGGATCTCTATTTTGGTATTTTCTTTTCTAGCTTAGCTCATTTGTGGGGGTTTGTCCCAAAACTCTTGAGACAATAAATATTGTGGAAGTTTTATGTTATTTACATTTGATTTATGAGATGACGAACTTGTATGATATTTGTGTTGTTTTGAGCATGGTGATGGGCTAATTTCTTTCATTAGGGGATAGATAATCGATTTGGTTTCAATCCATGCTTGTGATAGTTGTGTTCTTGTTGTTGGAATTGTGCTTGTTTATGTTGAGTGTTTGATCACCACTTAGTATTGCTAGACTTTAGATGAGACCGAGAGGAGATTCTATAGCCCGACTTAGGTTCCTTCAACGTTAGGTGGATTGGGTTACATAAGCCTAATTGTTAATCTTGTTCGTATAATATAGCCGATGGGGGTTTAATGGATAGACGGTGACAGTAATTGAAGTTAAACCGCTTGAAGGGGTCTATCGTATGTCTAAGATTAATAAAACCAACATGAAACAAGCTAGGAAAGAAACCAATGAGAGAATCTACACCCTAATGCTCTTCTCATAATCTTTTTCCCTTGACTTTAATTTTGTTATTGTTTGTGTTGATTAGCTACCTTTAGTTGTTTAATTTCCCTAGCTTAGTAAAAACCTCTCATCTCATGATTATAATGTTTAGGTTTGTATTTAAATTTTCGAACATGTTTGCATGCGTAGCATAGAAAGGTAATCTCCTCTAAACTTTTCTCGAGAGACACGACCCGAGTTAGCTCACCGCCCTACAATCAACCCCATCCTCTTGCGGGTCCGGATCGAAGTAGTTTGCGTGTGGTGCAATCCGGAATCAACCAATTGGACCTTTGGATTTATCGTGGTGTTGCTGGGAAATTGTCCCGGTTGGTGTTGATTTCCTACAACTGTAGGCAACTGTCCCAACTGTTTCTCGAACATCTTCATTTGAGTTCCCATCGCACCAACAACATTCTCCAGCCTCTCAACACTAGCTTGAGACTCTCTCATATATTTATCTCTCTTCCCTATGAATGCCATCAACAGATCATACACTTCGGCTTTCTTTCATCATCGATCACTCCATTTGTAATTGAAAAGCCAGGTGGGGGTTGTAGTGCATTATTGGTAAAAAATCATTTGCCGGGATTTTTGGTTATTTTTTGGAATCTAGACCAGTGTTTTGACATGAACAAAGTCTTTTTGCAGGATCTAGGTCCTTCTTGTGAAATGCAATAGCTCGGGAGAGTTTATTTAAGCTGTTAGGAGGAGATAAGAGCCGACCACCTCGTCTTGCTACTCTTCTCCCATATTTGTCTGATGAAGAACATGCTTATGAAAAAAAATCCTGATGAGGAAGAAAACGAACACTCTGAAGAGAATGGATCCGATTATGATGAATCGGAAGATGAAGACTACGAGCCAGACCCTGAAGAGAAAGATGTCATTGAGGAGCTTGAACCCAAGGTCGCTGATAACGATGAGTGGCAGGTGCCAATCTATCACCCGCTCTGCTACAGTATCGACTTACAGACGCTTGAGCAAAGAGATGTTTGGGGTCGGTTGGCAGTGCTCAATATTTATTCAACCCAATACCCGTGTTCTGTGACCACCACTGCCATAGAAATTTATGATGAAGTGTGGGGGCCATTCAATCGTGTTGGCTGAAACCACGTTATGACTGGGGGATGGCCAACTTACCTGGTTCTTGTGTATAAGTTCCTCAACACGCTAGAGATTCAACAAACCTAAATATGAGGCCCACATACTATAACATTTAGATTAGAGAATATGTCTCACATTCTGACTGCCGCCGAGGTGAATGCCATTTTTCATGCACCATCGGGTGGGATCTTCAACAACTTTGAGTTTCGCTTTGAGGACTTTTGATCATAAGCAATCAAAAGCTTCAATAATGCCAAATCCAGTCTTTCGATATGTCCAGAAGGTTACTTCATCTACTGTTTTGGCCATGCAAGAGGTGTCGGAGATGAGGAAGCCCGAGATTATATTTCTTGGGCTATGTTGAGCGGCACCAGTGTCAAATTTGTGGCATTTTTAATACAACAATTGAAGCAGCAAGCCACTCAAGCCACATACGCCATCGAAATTGGTGGTATGATTATACTAATTGAAGCACATTTGGGCATTCAACTTCACCGTTATGGTAATCTACCAGGTCCCCGATCTATCGATATGGCCAATATGTAAAATTCCCAGATATTGGCTATCTGCACCGATATGCATCTCCTAATTTTGAGAGGCAATTAATGTTTCCCTTTGCCCAATCGGTAGTTGACCACTGTGTCCGATCTTACAAATCCGATCAATTGGCTCATGGACACACCGGCCCACTTAGAGGCCATTGATGAAGTTGTAAATGAGGGACGCACTATGGGCGTGGTGTATGAGATGTCGGCACGAGAAAGAGAACAAAGATAAGAACATGTCGAGTCCTCCGCACAAGGTGAGCAACGAGCTCACACGTGAACCCGAGATGATCGATATGAAGAACAATTGGATTTCTTGTCTACAATGATGGCCTCTATGATCACAATCATCGTTACATTGAACACCAATTTTGGTGTTATGAATAAGGCCTTTCAACACCTACAGACAGATGTAAACACTATGAGATGGGAGGTCCATGAGATTCGTGACATGGTTAGGGAAATACAACCATACCCGGGTGCCTATTTCCCAAACCTATATTTTGGAGTCGGACCCACTGGCCCATCTGCTTCCACTCAGTCCCCGAGAGCCCATCTCATCTGGCAGGTCACTGCAGCTGCCATCACAGACTCAGATGCCCCCTGCACTTGTATCCATATATGTTGTACGGATACCTGAACTACCGTCTGCCACCTTCTTCTTGAGCCCGCTGTGAGTGGTCTAGTCATCTCTATACTTTCTTTTAAATATATTTTCCTTCTAGATATTGAATAAGTTTGGGAGATGTGTGCTTGAGGTGTCTAGACCATTTATTTATTAACTTGCTTCTTAGTTTCATTTTCTGATAGTTCGAGTCGAGTTTAGTTGATTCACCTTGGAAGAAATTTTGATAAATCTTTTTATGGTCTTAATTTTTATTTGGAATTTGAATGAGTTATGCTCTATGATATGTGATTTGGTAATCATGATTAAGAGAATGAAGTTGGGAATGATCTGAACACTTTGGTCTAAAATTGAACGAGCATGTGTTTCTCAGTTTGACAAGCTATATTTTGACCAATGTTGAGCCGTGATCTTTTGTGCCTGTGGGATATTTTATCCTATTGTTCGTTGTAGTGTGTTGGTTGACTATGCTCGTGCATCTCTAGAACTTGCATGTTTTCTTACTTGAGATTGTTTTTATGTTTGGAAGTGAGGAAGTGATAATAGGTCATCTTTTCTGCAGCCATGTACCCATACACTGTTCGAATTCATATGATTCCCTTGTACCTTTTCTTAGATATCTTATTTAGTTTTGAATTGATAAATGTTTGGAGAAATATGAGTGAAGAGGTGAGGAATTGTTCCATTCTTCACGGGATCTTATTTTTATAGTGGGATTAGAGTAGATATAATACAAAAGATGAAATTTCAGAATTGTAGATATCTAAAACTAGAGTAGTGCTTGAGTGCGGAAGCAAGTGATGCCCTATCACAAAAGACCGAGCTCCTTTAAATAAGCACCAATGGATCTCAAATCCGGACTTCAAATTTATTTGATGAGCAGAACCTAGAGTTATTGATCAGATTTTATCTTCGAACTTTAATACTCTTTGAAGAATATTATTCTCCATAATTATTAATAGTATTCCACATTTTCAGATTCCTTGACTTAAAGGAAGAGTTGTCAGCAACTTTTGTTAAATCTCAAGACTTTAGTGTTCTAGTGGGTCCTGGGATTCTGGCAAATTATGCATCATAACATCAAAATCACCACCAGCTGTTGATTCTTCATCATTTGTGGTGGTTTCATCATCCGAATAAAACAAAGCTTTAAAATGCTCTTTTAATTCTTTTTTAGAAGAGTTCTTTGAAAGAAGTTCTTTAACAATTTCAGAGATGTCCGTTTTAGGTTCAATAGTTGGAGGAGGCTCCAAATTAATTAGACATTTCCTTGTAAAGAAAGAGTCTTCAAAGAATTTGAATTTATCCCACCATTTGATAAAAAATTATCTTCCTAAATAAGGAATATTTCTAAAATTTATTCCATGTTTTGAAAAGGATCTTAGGGTTATAATAACATCCCATTCAACAATCCAAAGAACTTGATAAAGGACTGTAAACATAAGTCCAGGATTATCCATAGATGGATTTATGTTAACAAAGTCATCAAAAATGTCTCTAACCTTTTTTGGTAAAATTGGAAAACCAAATAATGAACCACTGAGGAAATTTTAATTTTTTTGTTCTTGAATTTAACAAACCAACTATGCTTTCTTTGACTATTATTAAAATGAAAGGCAATTTCTCAGGCTTTGATATAATCAAAATAATTAAGTTGGACTTTATTTGTTCTAGATTATCTTGAATTAGAAGAGATATCCTTATATCTAAAGAAATTTTCAGCCCAAGCTTCTGGGGTTAAAATTTGATTAATGGTAGCTTTAGAATAAGCTAATTCACCACCTCCTTTAGAAGTTGAGTCGAATAAGACTGAATATGTTGCTGAAAAAATTTCTTGATAAAACATGAAATCCTTTGGAAAAAGAAAAGGATATGTGAAATTAAATAGAAAGTCATAACTTCTTCAGCTGTCAAATTGACATATTTGTGCTCGATAGGAGATATCCACAAGGCAATAATAGGAATATATGGGTATACATATTCCTTAGCAGAAGTTGATTTAGCAGCGATACTATAAGCATCATCTCTTAATTTTTTCTCATCTGAGACTTGACTTAAAGCCTCTTATTTTAATGTTTTTTCATCTTTAGAGATTGTAGACTAATAAGTCTGATTCTTTCTGATGTAAGGATTTAATGCTTTCATGACTTCTTTTCCCTTATTTTTGCTCATTATTTCCCTGCAAAAATTCACGAGTTAAGAAATCAGGTAAAGATTTATCTAATCCTTTAATAAACTCAATGTCAAAGTCAAAAATAGATAAAATTCATTGCCATCTTGCAAATATTTGTTTTTATGCTAGATTTTTAACAACTTTTTGCAAAATATCTTTTGCAGATTTGCAATCAACACGAACAAGAAATTTCTTATAACGCTAAACCTTTATTTGAAAGGTTAAAGAAAAATCATCCTTCTTGGACAAATGTTCATACTAAAGTTGTCCAAAAGATTAAAATAAAAATCAAGGAAAGTCCTTGTCTTGCTATTTCTCAACCAGATGCTTTGAAAATTGTTGAAACTGATGCTTCAGAATTAGGCTATGGCAAAAGATTAATAATAAAGAATCTCTTGTGAGATTCACTTCAGGGGTCTGGAGAGGACCAAGGGCTAATTACTCAATTGTTAAAAAAGAAATTATATATATTGTTCTATGCATTCAAACAATTGAAAGTGATTTACTCAATAAGAAATTTCTTGTTCGTGTTGATTGCAAATCTGCAAACGGTATTTGCAAAAAGATGTTAAAAATCTAGCATAAAAACAAATCTTTGCAAGATGTCAATGAATTTTATCTGTTTTTGACTTTGACAATGAGTTTATTAAAGGATTATATAAATCTTTGCCTGGCTTCTTAACTCGTGAATTTTTGCAGGGAAATAATGAGCAAAAATAAGGGAAAAGAAGTCATGAAAGGATTAAATCCTTAGATCAGGAAGAATCAGACTTATTAGTCTGCAATCTCTAAAGATGAAAAAACATTAAAATAAGAGACTTTAAGTCAAGTCTTAGATGAGAAAAAATTAAGAGATGATTCTTATAGTATCGCTGCTAAATCAACTTCTGCTAAGAAATATGTATATCCATATATTCATATTACTACCTTCTGGATATCTCTTATCGAGCACAAATATGTCAATTTGACAGCTGAAGAAGTTATGACTTTCTATTTAGAAAATTACACATATCTTTTTCTTTTTCCAAATGATTTCATGTTTTATCAAGAAATTCTTTCAGCAACATGTTCGGTCTTATTCAACTCAACTCTAGAAGAGGTGGTGAATTAGCTTATTTCAAAGCTACAATTAATCAAATTTTAAACCTAGAAGCTTGGGGTGGAGATCTCTTTAGATATAAGGAGATCCCTTCTAATTCAAGATATTCTAGAATAAATAAAGTCCATCTAAATTATTTTGATTATATCAAAGCCTGAGAAATTACCTTTTGTTTTAATAATAGTCAAAGAAAACATTGTTGGTTTGTTAAATTCAATGAACAAAAAATATTAAAGTTTCCTCAGTGGTTCATTATTTGGTTTTCATATTTTACCAAAAAGGGTTAGAGACATTTTTGATGACTTTGTTAAGACAAATCCATTTATGGATAATCCTGGACTTATGTTTACAGTCATTTATCAAGTTCCTTGGATTGTTAAATAGGATGTTATTATAACCTTCACATTCAAAACATGGAATAAATTTTAGAAATATTCCTTATTTATGAAGATAAATTTTTATCAAATGGTGGGATAAATTCGAATTCTTTGAAGACTCTATCTTTACAAGGAAAGATCTTATCAATTTGGAGCATCTCCCAACTGTTGAACCTAAAAAGGACATCTCTGAAATTGTTAAAGAACTTCTTTCAAAGAACTCTTCTAAAAAAGAGTTAAAAGAGCAGCTTAAAGCTTTGTTTGATTCGGATGATGAAACCACCACAAATGATGAAGAATCAACAATTGGTGCTGATTCTGATGTTATGATGCATGATTTTCCAGAATTCCAGGATCCACTCGAACACTAAAGTCTTGAGATTTAACAAAAGCTGCTGACAACTCTTCCTTAAACTCAAGGAATCTAAAAATGTGAAATACTAATAATAATTATGGAGAATACTATTCTTCAAATAGTGTTAAAGTCCGAAGATAAAATCCGATCAATAATTCTAGGTATTGCTCATCAAATAAATTTGAAGTCCGAATTTGAGATCCATTGGTGCTTATTTAAAGGAGCTTGGTCTTTTGTGAAAGGGCATCACTTGCTACTGCACTCAAGCACTACTCTAGTTTTAGATATCTACAATTCTGAAATTTCATCTTTTGTACTATATCTACTCTAATCCCACTATAAAATTAACATCTCGTGAAGAATAGAACAATTCCTCACCTCTGCACTCCTATTTCTCCAAACATTTATCAATTCAAAACCAAATAGGGTATCTAAGAAAAGATAATAAAGCACAATGAGGCTCACAGGGGAATCATATTAATTTGAACAATGTATGAGTACATGGCTGCAGAAAAGATGGCCTATTATCACTTCCTCACTTCCAAACATAACAACAATCTCAAGTAAGAAAATATGCAAGTTCTAGAGATGCACGAGTATAGTCAACCAACACACTACAATGAACAATGGGATAAAATATCCCATAGGCACAAAAGCCCATGGCTCAACATTGGTCAAAATATGGCTTGTCAAACTGAGAAACACATGCTCGTTCAATTTTAGACCAAAGTGTCCAGATTATTCCCAACTTCATTCTCTTAATCATGATTACCAAATCACATATCATAGAGCATAACTCATTCAAATTCCAAATAAAAATCAAGACCATAAAAAGATTTATCAAAATTTCTTCCAAGGTGAACTAACTAGACTCGACTCGAACTATCAAAAAATAAAACTGAGAAAGCAAGTAAATAAATAAACAGTCTAGACACCTCAAGCACACATCCCCCAAACTTATTCAATATCTAGAAGGAAAATATGTTTGAAAGAAAGCGTAGAGATGACTAGACCACTCAAGCGGGCTCAGGAAAAAGGTGGTGGGCAGTAGTTTGGGTATCCATACGGTATGTATGGATACAAGTGCGGGAGGCATCTGAGACTGTGATGGCGGTTGCGGTGAACGGCCAGATGAGGTAGGCTCTCGGGGACGAGTGGAAGCAGATGGGCTAGTGGGTCCAGCTCCAAAATATGGGTTAGGAAAATAGGCACCCGAGTATGGTGGTATTTCCCTAACCATGTCACAAATCTCATGGACCGTCCCTCTCATAGTGTTTACGTCCGTCTACAGGTGCTGAAAGGCCTCATTCATAACACCAAAATTGGTGTTCAATGAGCCGATGGTTGTGTTCATAGAGACCATCATTGCAAATAAGAAATCCCATTGTTCTTCATATCGGTTATCCCGAGTTCGTGTGTGATCTCATCGCTCACCGTGTGTGAAGAACTCAGCATGTTCTTATCTTTGTTCTCTTGCTCGTGCCGGCATCTCATACACCATGCTCATAGTGCGTCCCTCATTTGCAACTCCATCAATGGCTGCTAAGTGGGCCAATATCTCTGAAATTGTTAAAGAACTTCTTTCAAAGAACGCTGCTAAAAAAGAGTTAAAAGAGCAGCTTAAAGCTTTGTTTTATTCGGATGATAAAACCACCACAAATGATGAAGAATCAACAGCTGGTGCTGATTCTGATGTTATGATGCATGATTTGCCAGAATCCCAGGACCCACTCGAACACTAAAGTCTTGAGATTTAACAAAAGCTGCTGACAACTCTTCCTTCAAGTCAAGGAATCCGAAAATGTGGAATACTATTAATAATTATGGAGGATACTATTCTTCAAAGAGTGTTAAAGTTCGAAGATAAAATCCGATCAATAATTCTAGTTACTGCTCATCAAATAAATTTGAAGTCCGGATTTTAGATCCATTGGTGCTTATTTAAAGGAGCTTGGTCTTTTGTGAAAGGGCATCACTTGCTTCCGCACTCAAGCACTACTCTAGTTTTAGATATCTATAATTCTGAAATTTCATCTTTTGTACTATATCTACTTTAATCCCACTATATATATATATATATATTGATTGGGATATTGTGGTGATGTGATTGGTGCAGCGGTGAAAGTGCTTGAATGATGAAAAGAAAAATTAAAAGAGCATGGAAAAAATGCAAAGTGCCAATAACGAAAAAAGAAAAAAAAATATGAAAAGAAAATAAGAAACCAAAGGTCCATTTGTTGAAAAGAAAAATTTGAAAAGAGAACTTAAAGAGTCTCCAAAAATAAAGTTGTGTAGGAGGAAGTTGGAATTGAAGTTAAAAAATTCTAACTCGTTACTATGGATAGAGGAAATGTTGTCTTAACAGTTGGAGTAGAGGTACTTTGAGGAATCTGTGATTGTTACAAGTTTTGTTAGTCACTTTAGCCATATGTGTTCTTTGGAGAGTTGAGAAGGTATGCAAGCTTATGGTAGATCATAAGCGTGGTTCAACATTTAGATGAGTGCTTACCATGTTTATTCTAATCTTGAGAGTAGAGAGAAACACATACACCTGAGAGGAACATTGGCTTGATATGTGTTTGTTGAACTTCTCTAGCATGTGTTCTTGATATGATGGGCTAGCTCGTTTTTGTCATTTCTCATATTGATTTCTCGAAATTGTGATTGCTAGATTTTGGATTGTGTTGCATAAGTTGTTTGGATTCTATAGTTGGTTTTGGTTCTTTGTTTGGGGACAAACAAACTCTTAAGTTTTGAGGGAGTTGATAAACTGAGATTTTGCACTATTTTTCGTACATTTTCACTTATGTTTTGCACGGTTCACGAGTGTTTTCATCTCAGTTTAATCGATTTTCACTTAATTTTGAAGTTTGGATTAGTTTGTTATTTAATGCAGTTGTGTTCCCATTTTTGGAGTGATTTGGAGAAAAAAAAAGCTATGATGAAGCCCTGTGGTCGTGTGTTGAAGAAATTGGGCCGAAAACGGGACATAAATGAGCTGCAAGCATGGTCGCAGGTACTGCCAAGGCTCGCGGGTATTTTCCCACATCACGTCACGTGGAGCCGTGACCCGAGCCACGGGTGAGTCACTCGCAAGTGAGGTCGTGGGTCTGCTGGGCTTGTCCGGTTTTTGATTGGTTTTGAGCTTTATCTCTCTAGGAATTTAAGGATTGTTGTGCACGAAATTGACACTTTTACCATACCCTAATGCCAACTAGGAGAATACAACATAGAAGAATCAACGTGAAGAACGAGACCAAAGAATTCAAGTATTTCAAGATTAGAGGCAAGTCTAATGTTCTAGGTTTCATTTTCTTTAATTCTTGTCAAATTATGAACACTTTGTGAAATAATTTATTTGTTTATTTCAGTATGAACAACTAAACCCTAAGGTTGATTATGATTCAATTATGAATTTTGTTTAATTAATTCTGTTCTTGTGCCTATGATTTTATTATGCTTTAATTGTTTTGGTGTTTGCTTATGCATTATTTAATTGGCCATTGAATAGTGTATTTTAATGTATTAATTCATAAATCAAAAGAGGAGCTTTAACACCATATTTGGACAATTAACTTGATAATTAATATCACTCGAGAGAGTTGAGATTATTTGAGAGAGCAATAAATCCGATGATCATTTAGGAGTTGCATGTTAGATAGCTAATGGACACATTGTTATTTAGTCTGTGATCAACACTCTAGGCACTTCGAGAGGAGGTTTGGAATGCAGTAGTGGTTTCTTTAGCATAATTAAAATCCCAACATAGGTGCATGAATGGAATTAGTTAAATGGATGGATTAATTGATGATTATACAATTCTAGAATACGTCTATCTTTCACTGTTACTCTTTCTTGTGCATTTAATTTGTGGTTACGTAGTTCTATAATTCAATTTATTTAGTTAATTCAAACGTTACATCATTTTGGGTGGCCTAGATAACGTAGGTAAAATAATTTGGATAATTAGTAGCTTAGATTATTAAGTTTCTGTGGATTCGACTTTGTTCACCGCTATATTAGAAGCTTGCAGTTTAAGTGAAATAAAATATCAAACAAGTTTTTAGATTACCATATGAGAGGTTAGAATGGTTACCTTCGTAGAACTAATTTCCACCTCGATAGTTGTTCTCATAGTCCCTCTGATTGACGTAGTTCACATCTTCAATTGTGTGTTCCATGGAACTATCTGTAACCGGTCGCGCCATAGCATCAAATCTGTTATTGATGATATCATTCAGAGTTGACAACTAAGCCACAAGCTTGGAGATAAGATCATTGTCTTCAACATCTGCATCCCTCTTCATTATCTTCACCTGTCGATCACTGTACCACTAATAATTGTTTGTAGTCATGTCTTCTATGATCATCACGACTTGATCATGTCTTTTATTCAACAAAGAACCACCTGCGGAGGCATCCAGAAGCCTCTTCAACTTCATATTGCATCTATTGTAAAAGATGCAAACTTGATGATCTGTCCCAAATCCATGATTGGAGCACTTCCTCAGCATGTCCCGAAACCGCTCACAAACCTCATATAGAGTCCCATTCTCGTACTGACGAAATTATGTAATTTCGCCCTTCAGCTTGATACATGAACTTGTGCGCAAGTCATTCCTAGCTATCCACAGACTCGGTACCCAAGAATTGGTACCATACTTCGGTATTTTATTTCACTTAAACTGCAAGTGTACAATGAGGCTTCTACTAAAGTAGTCAACAAGGTCGAATACACAGACTTAATAATCTAAACTACTAATTATTCAAATTATTTTACCTATGTTATTTAGACCATCTAAAATGATGTAACATTTGAATTAACTAAATAAATTTGAATTAAATAATTGGAACATTTGAACAATTTTAAATGATAAATATTCATAGAGGGAAGGGCAAAAATGGACTTGTACAAAGACAACGGAAAACCCTAGTACACCGCGCCTCTCTTTCTCTCTCTCTCTCTCTCTCATCTCACCTTTAAATAACCTTTTGTCTTGCTCTCGCCGATCAATCTTCGTCGCCAAGGAAAATTGATTTCCATCGATTTCATTTTTTTCCTTCAGCTAATTTATGTGTAACTGCAGCGTCCATCTACACCTCTCGCTCAACAGTACTCAAATCGAAAGATTTACCAACAAAATGAATATATTTGCATTTATTTTCTCCTTTTTTTGTGTGTGTTGATGAATAATTGGTAGCCAAATGATGAAGTTGGATTTATATCTCACGACGGTCGTCTGATTAGCTGATGTTATAATAATCCTATTTTCTGATGGACCTCTTTCTTCTCTCTATTCTCTCTCTCTCTCTGTGTGTTTTTTTTCAGCCTAAATGATTTTTTTTCATATTATTTTATTTATCATTTTGTGTATTTGATATTTTGATAGTGAAGTGAAGATGAAGGGTAAAAACCTTGGAATTTTATTTAATTTTAAATTTGCTGAATATTATTATATTTCTATATATTTTGGTGAGTTGGTTTGGAATAATGGGGCTGAAGTTTGACTCTTTGGCATGATTATTGGCCTTTGGGATGAATGCAGCACCCTATATCAATTATTTCCTTAGATTAATTTGGATGGATTTTCTCTTAAATCTTGTCACAACATTCACGAGGAAATAATTTAACCTAAATTTATTAGTTTCAAGCTGAGTAGAGTAATCGATCCATAAATTTATGGGATTTAGGGTTGTATATGTATGAATAAGTAGCAGCACATTATGGTGGTATATATATTTTTTTTGAAGTTTTTTACTTTATTCTTTCCGCTCATTTTTAGTTTAAAGGTATCAAATAATATATTTAAAAGTTGTTATTTTTTAGTATTTTTATTAAAGGTTTAATTAAAAAATAAATTATTGCATTTTTACCATTTTTTAAATTAGACATCACAATTACTCTTAATTAATTACAAGATGAGATCCTATTCCAGTTTCAAATTTATATTGCATTCCCTATTGTATACTCCTCCGTTTCATAATGTTTGTTATTTTAGGATTTTAATCTAGAGTTAACAATTAATTTTTTGGACTAATAATATCAAATAAAATCTTATTTCATTATATTTTCCTAAAAAGTTAGCAAAATTTTCTCTTCTTCATATATTTGTAGGGTTAAACTTGGAAGAAAGGGTGTGAAAATATCTAAAACAACAAATATTTTGACACAAAATAAAATTCTTAAAACAAGCATGTGGGAGTATTTTTTTCATTCATTTTTATTTTTAGTTTAAGGGTGTCAAATAATATATTTAAAGTTATTATTTCTTTATTAATATTTTATTAGAGGATCAATTATCAAACTAATCATGCACTATATATCTATCATTTTGCAAATTAAATATTACATTTAAATTTAGTCAATTAGAAGATGAGATCCTTTGTTGCATTTATATTGTACACTTAATTGTTTTATTTTTATTTTAAAAAATAATTGATTTCAATGTCTTTTAGTTTAATTTTACAATTATTTTTATTAAAATTTCATCTATCCAATTAAAATGTATTTTTAATAAAATGCTAAAAAATGACAATAAATTATAATTGAGTTATGATCCTAAATTATAAGTACAAAATTATTATACATGTGATGATGAGGCTGCTATTATGGCCTACAGACTGGAAATGTCATAGTTAACTTGTGAGAAAAAATTAAAAATATTTAATCTCCTTCAAATTAAAATGTAGTGTTGTAATTGATTAAGTTCAAACCTCCAAGTTGGAAGGTTTGATTTAATTTTACCTCTAAGTGCTTTTTCTGAACCGCTGGTTTGGTTCGACTACTATATAGTCTTGTAGGATTTTGGCAATTTTTTTTTAAAAATTGTACTTCACCAAGAGGATATGATAGAATTTTCCAAATATGACTATAATCCCACATATAGAAGGTTCGATAGTACAAAAAACAAAAAAAAAAGGTGTGAATTAGAGGTCTCAATTACTGGAAACAAACTGTTTGATTCAGAAAAAATTGTGGTGAGTTGACAAATTAAAAAACTTTTACAGAAGAGCCTGTGTGAAGGATGTTATTAGTCCAAACTCCAAACCTGCAAATAGCCCATAACACAAAGATGATCAAATATATTCTAAATGAAAAAGAAAAGATGATCAAATACGATATACTAAAGATTAGTTTTTAGATAAAAAGAAAAAAAAAACAGAAACAACTTAACAAGTGAGATGTTGTTACCTGGAGCTTGCCATCAGATGTTCCAGCAAAGAGCTTTTGGCCGTCGATGTCTGACGCGATCGACGTCATTCTTGCATGCCCTGAACTTCCCATTTTGATGTAAGCAATCTTGGTCACTCTTTCCTTAAGCCACACTTCAACAATCCCACATTTTGTGGCTGTAAATATGAAGTCATTGTTCACACTGCTTTGTTGAATGTCTAGACCAGTTGCCAAAGTTCCTACAACTGCCTTGCTTGAGAGTTTGAAGACCTAGTGCAATGTACAAGAAACCACACTTCAACAACTACCTTCTCATAATATTTCAACATCACAAAAACTTGGGTGAGTTTAAACTATATTCATATCCAATGACATATTTTTAATTTAGAGAATTGTTAATTCAGAACTTGAAAGATGAATAATCTATCTAAATGATGAAAATTAACTATCAATTCATAATCTGAAAGATGAAAAAGGTCAATCTAAAATCTAAAATCTAAAATAAACATGTATTTTGATTTTTTTTATTTTTATATTAATTTTCAACAAAAATTGCTTTATTAATTATCTAGTAAATCTAATAAAGAAATTATTGAAAATAATTAAAAAAAAAAAAGAAATCAAAATATGTGATTTTTGAGGTCATAAATTAACATTTTTTCTTCTTTCAGGTCATGTATTAATAGATTACTCATCTTTTAGATCCTGAATTGACAATTTTGTTGGTGTTTGGATTGTACCTTTCCCGCTATACCATCAACGGATGAGCCAGTGGCGTATAGAAAGCCGTCTTGAATTTGTAAGGAGAATACTGTTTGTTTGCCTAGTAGCTTCTTGGCACCAGAGTAGAATGCTGATGATGTATGTGTTCTTAAATCTACCTCCTGTTATCATTGTCGAAATTCTTAATGTATGGAGACAGTAAAAAGGCAAAGTTGTAACTACACATTTTTTATATATACCTGGATAGAATAACCAGAACAACCACAGTAGAGTTTGTCGCCATCCAGTTGAAGGCACTTCACTTTGTTGTTGAAGCTAATGTGTTTTGGAATCCCTGACCAATTATAAACCTGTAAGAAGGTGTTAGTTTCAGTGTCTAGCCCTTTCAGACGATCTGACATAAGTTTTTGTGCAATATGAACGGAGGGGGTTATTGTCAATTCCTCGAGTTACCAACCTTAACCCCGTTTGCTTGAGACGAGAAGCACGCCACGCTGGCATTCGCTGCCAGAGCCACAACTGCCTCTTTCACATCATGAACCTGAATACAATGGATTTCCTCCTGTCTGATTGACCAGACCTGTTGAAGAGAAATGAATCATGAATCATTCTAGGCAATGCATAAACAACTGTCAAAGAAAACCATATAGCAGAATGTTGATAGTCTTAGTTCTCTTCTTGATCCAACTTTCCTTGACATTATTGAATATACAGACAATGTGTGTATAATTAGACAGTAAAAGAGTGGAAGCCTCACTCGAATTGTCTTGTCCAAAGATCCGCTGTACAGCTTGTCGCATGAAGGAGGAACATAAAGGCACGTTACAGCCTTCGTGTGCTCACGTGCCTCTTGCATTAGTCGGGGAGCCCTTTTCCCGGTGTCCCATACCTGAGTAGCTCAAGATGAGAATGTTAAGAAAATCAAGAAAGGGCAGCAATAATGCATGTGTTGCTGCTTCATGTCCACATCTAGGCCAGAACACATGCAAGAACTGCATATATAGTTGCAGCAGCAATGGTAATGAAATGAGCAATCAATCTAGCTCAAACGCGTTGCTTGCAATACCTTTATCGTCCCATCAGAATGGCTGCTTATCAGCCGATTTCTTATATGAAGCATTGATAGGATTTCTCCATTCATGGCCGCATCCAGCTCAGGACCTTCAACACAGGACCATAGCTCTGCCTGCATAAAATAGGGGTAGTTAATGGTTTTACTTCATGTAACATTCCATGTAAAAATTCCCAGTAACTAGGATTTTTACACACACTACTTACTGCATCCATATAGGGCAAATTCATTAGTGCTTTCATTATGTCATGGACAACTGTGCAGCTCTTCTTAAGCCTCCTCAATGTTTTCCATATACTTTTAGCATACATTCCCATCTCATTCAGCCCTCCTAATGCATGAATAAGTAATTTCTAGTTATTAAGTTGCAAGAATTATTTGTGATGATCTGATAAAGTAAATGATAATCTATATATACCTGGTTCACTAACAAATCCTCTGAGAGCAAGGGCTGCCAGTATCTTCTCCTCGAGGTTCTTTGATGACTGTAGCACATTGATGAACTTATCGAGCAATGCTTTCCGGGCTACATCTCTTATTCCACAATCTGGGAAGCTATAGAGCATGTACACAAGCCATGTAGCCACAACAAGACTAGGCTTCGCGATCTCTATTGAATTACTCAGAAGGCATTCCTCCAAAGCCTTGAAAATCATCCCTTTCTCGTGGTTTGACAGCACGAACGCCATCCTCTTCTCCCAAGTCCTTGCTGCTTTCTCTTCTTCTTTCTAAAACATCGTAGAAGAGTGAGTTAACAGAGGATCAGTGACTCAAAAAACAAACACCATTCCTTACCATTTCAGCCAATTCTGCTTCATTGGTCTTTGTTTCTTCCCCTCTCATCATAGCATTGTAAGGTTGCTCGAACCCTGCAGTCTTTAGCAACCAGCACTCCATATATGTCTTCCTAGAACTACTGAAATGTCCCGATAGGGATGACAGTGTGCCAAGAGCCATTACTTGAGATGACGGGAAATCTTTTCTTTGAAGTGCTTCTAATAATGCTTCCATGGCTTCTTCCCTATAGATGCTCATCTTCCGGGGAGCAGCCTAATAATGCAAAAGTGTTGAATCAGATGTAAGTGTATCAGACTATGTGCATTACTTAGATTTGATTTACACGAGTGGAGGAAAACAAACCAACAGGTCGAGCTGAAGAAGAAGTGTGGCAATGGCCGGTTTTTGCACCATTGGAGACATTTGCAGGTAAACCAAAAGTGTGTGCATTGTGCTGAATGTTCCTTCATCCTTGATTATCTGCAAAATCTGGTTGCTGAATGTTCTCCTGTAACATAGGAGAATTAGTTCAGAGCGATTTCATCTTATTTATACAAATTATAGATGAAACTATTGAACCAATAATAACTAAACTTCTTGGGGTGTAAATTTTAAGTTAAAAGATGCAAAAAGAAGCAAAAACTGTGATGTACCTGCCCATTTGAACCAACTCACAGAGAAACTCTATACATATTCCTCTCACACTATCATTTCCACCATGAAATAACTCAAGAATAGGAGACAACTCAATCTTGCTTGCTACACTACTCTTGCATGCTGTATCAATTCTGATGCAGTATAAAAGAATCGACAGAATTGACTGTCTTCCATCCACCCTATCAAGGCAGTTCAACAGAGCAGGAACCCCATTTTCTTTTATAACACTCATTGCATTATGTGATTTCTCACTCTCGTCTCCACCGACAACAATTTGTTCAAGCAATGCTATAGCAGCATCTTTAGGTGCTATAGCATATTGATAACCAAGATGATCTTCACTCTTCTTGGAAATAATATGGAGAAGAGTGGTCATTAAGTTATGAGAAGACAACTGTGAAAACGACGGTCTGAGCAGGTAAACAAGAACTGCTGCTTCAGCAAGGCCTTTCCTCAGTAAATCAGCCAAGCAATAGAAGTCGGAGTCTATACTCGTGAGCAGATCACCAACACGATCATCTGAGCATATCAACTGAGACAAAATATATATGGTTGTCCTGAGCACATCCTTGTTCAAAGATGCAGACAATATTTCGAGGAATCCGTTTATTATTGTTGGTGAAGATAGATAAGAATGAATCCCTGAGCCAACATTGGAGTCTGCCCAAATCTTGACTATTTCCAAAATAGCATCTTCACATTCTTGCAAGTCTTCGGAGTTACAAAGACATAGAATGTAAGGTTTCAATCCATTGATCACTGCTTCAACAGATGTTTGAGATATTACACTGGTTGGAGATGCTGACAATGCAGCAGCTCTTGTGAATCTTTGAGGTTTATGATCAACTTCATTGCTGATGCTTCTCTGGCTTGGAAGGCTCGATTCCTGAGATAGTACGGATTCTGGTGGAATGTCGTTGCTAAGATAATTATGCGGTGTTTCAATGCATGAAAACTCCTGAGCAAGTTCAGGGTGCTGATCTTTCCAAGAGGTGATTAGCCTCTTCAGAACATAGTTGGTTTTGGGTAGCGAAGCTGCAGACAGAGGTTGCCGTGTGATGGGACATGTTGTATTCCCTCTACTCATCCATTCTTGAATCGCTTTTCTTTCATATGTCTGTCCCGTCTCAAGTGTGACAGGATCATTGAAGATCTGGCCAGTAATAGGGCACACAAAATCTTTCGGTGGCCTTGACTTAGGAGTCATGGCCTCAGATGTTGGAGATGATACATAGCTCAGGCTGCCATCATCACCTTGATTAAGAGAACTGCAGTTCAAGAAATTCAAAATGAAGTAAAAATGAATTAGTATTTCAAGATGTGAATATGGTATCTTACTGCATCATGTTCGAACCTCTTTGGAAGCGCCTGTCTGCTATATCGCGCTTGATGAACACTTTTCCTTGGAGACTTGATTTTTTCCTGATTGTCTATTCCACTTTCAGTGTAAGGCTCAAGATAGAAAACAAGTTTGAAGTAAGATTAGACATGAAACGTACTGTCATTTCATCATCAGCCTCTGTTGAGCTAATGCTTGAGTTATCATTGCAAGGAAATGGAGAAATAGGCAGAGAGTTGGAGATTGAGTCCACTGCACGGGTCGAGAGGAGGCGGAGCATAGATGCTTGCATCTTTCCATAACTTCTGGCTGATTTTGGAGATGAAGTCCTTGAGCAAGGAGTTGTAGGAGAATCTGATGGAGTGCTATTATGAGGAGATTGTCTTTGACTCACAGCCCTTAGACTTTGCCTGCTCGAAGCTGTCTCCACATCCTTGTTTGATCTGATGCTTCTACTAGTCAAAACCGACACAATGTCATCGTCTTTCTCTGCTAGAAAGCCAACGGGTATCATCTCGTTTGATCTGTCCATGGCCTCCGTATATGCATCAGAATCATCACCAGAATCTTCACACTCCTCCGGGATTTCATTCTGTCAATGAGAATGCACAGGGAGAGAATAACTAATCACTCACAGTCACAGATGACAGATATTATAAGTCTATGATGGCTTTACCACAACATCCCAGCCAGCAGAGTGCTGTACATTTTCTGAGGTAGAGACGGGCCTCGTTCTGATTGAAGAAACAGGAAGAATAAGTTTGACAACATATATACCTTTTCGCTCAGTGTCAAGTAACATAAAATAGTGCATCTTACCTAGGAGCATCTCTAGTTCTGGCCTTGTGGTTCAGGACTAGTGAAAACCCAGCACTTTTGGGCAGAATGGGACCAAACTTGACATAATCTGGAATCGAGCAGCTGCTGAAGTCGTGCAGAGGAGTCACGGGTGGCTCTGCAATCGGGAACATAGGGATGGCCTTCCTACTAGTGGCAGAATCATAGTTGATGCAATCTTTATAGTACTTTGCATAGAGCTTTGTATTCTCATCCAGAGATTGGCCATAAAGCTGTTCCAATTGTTGAATTTTCTCTGCTTGCTCCGGCCTTACAGACATAACTAGAGATTCATTAAAATAGTGATCAAAATCCACAGTGAAGGAGAGGTCTGAGGCATCCGGGATCACCTCCATGACAATCCTTCTCCTCTCTTCCGAATACCACCCAACAATCGAGCTCATATGGGGCAGGAAGATGGTTTTCCAAAGCTCAGGAGCAAAATCAATACGCGAGAAAAAGGGGTCAACAACAAACATATCAAGAATGTGAAGCACTGCATTGTGACTGTCATCTCTCAACTTCCACAAGTATGATAGGTTCAAATGAGCCCAAGCTGAGAGGTAGAAATTAGGGACCCCCGCAGTTTTCTGCCTAGAATTCAGCATGGCACACACTTGCAGCATCTTCTCCGCATAGTCCAGACGGGCCATCTTGGTTTCCACGTGAGACGTGCTCATTGCCTCCTCGAGTGCATCAATCCCCCAATCAAGATTTGCTAGAACAGCTTGATCAGAGTAGCAGACTACTTCTGTGTCGTTGTGAGGGCTCCCGTTCTCTGCTGCTAATCTCTCTGCGCATTGCTCCTTGTGCCGGAGCCTTTCCTCCTTGTCTACCAATCTATTTTGAATGAAACTTCCTACTGTGGAGATCAGTGATGCTACTATATCATTCTGTTCCATTTTGAACCTGTAGTTGCCAGCCATTATTTTCTACTATTTTTTGCCTTTTTCTTTCAAGAAGAAGATGAATTGCAGTTCAAACATCCATTCCTAGACTCCCTGTAACCAGCCACATAAACATGCATAGATTAAAATAAGAAAGATTGAATCATAGCATGCACATATAGCCATCAAAACAGACCATTTCAGTGTTCACAAAGCTTCAACTTAGTTACAAAAAATAATGCAACATTGAATAAATTTCATGGAGAAGCATGCAAAAAATGTTTATGTTTGAAAAATGAGAAGTTAGAAACTAGCATGTTACCTCTCTCACAACACAGGCTGAGCAAACAACGTTACAACTGTGTGTTGTGTGTGAAAAAAAAAACTAATAGAGATGAACACTCAAATGTTGAGAATCACAAAGGCGTAGAAGCTGTTGAAAAAGTAAAAGCATCTTCAGTTTTGACATAATCCCAGAAACAAACAACAGCTTCATCAACCAACAAAATTAATTCATTAGTAATAACGACAAAAATATGCTACCATTGATGACTTAATCTATTTAAAAAAAAAAAAAACTCAATGATTTGGTTTGAGTAAGTCTCCGAAAGTCTTAAGTGTATAGCAAAAATAAGGGGCGCTTAATTTTTAGTACCTAACGTGGTGAGGGTTGCTAAAAAATTATATATTGATACTTAATGTTTTATAATTTAACAAATTTAGTATAAGAGTAAGTTTCTGACATTTCAAATCTGGCGTAGCTTGTGAGAATCAATGAGATTGGGTATCTCTTAGTTTTTTTTTTTTTTAGTTGGGGATGAGGGATTGAGATTTCATACCCTCTCTCACACTTATAAATATAAGGAATGTCAAAATTTTGCTTTCGTACTAAATTTGTTAAATTACGCAAATATTGAGTATTAATATATAATTTTTGAAAGATTAGGATAAAAATGTAATGTTAGTCAATTCTTGTAAAATTATAAATTTAATCATACTTTTGTTAATGGAGTAAAATTGTAATCAAATTTTTAATTTGATAAATATTAAATAACGTGACAAGTAAATGTAGATTTGATTAATATATATAATAACTTTACAATTTACGGCTTAAAGCTCATAGTCAGATAAATTTGATGTTACCTTTATTGGTAGCACTCTTGTTTTTCAAATAAACATAATCCAATATTTTCAAGTGATATTTTTTGTTTATTGTTATATTCCAGATATATTTTCTTCAGATGATATCGTAAGAATTTTATAAATATATCATCAATTCGAAAATAAATATCGGAGCACACATTTTTTTATATCGTCATATGTATTACAGATATAATATCACTTGAAAATATTAGATCATGTATTGAAAAACTTGGGCACTACAAGTAACTGTAGGAGTAGCATCAAATTTAGTCATTTTTTTTATTCACATACCCAACTTGTGGTATTGAGGAGATTCGAACCCGTAATCTTTGATCTCAAAGCAACCTCACTCCACCACTAGACTATCCCCACCGAGACTAGTCATTCTTCTTTTTTCTTATGTGCATATTAATGGACAGAGGGTGAGATAATCAAATCCACATGGTTTGTCAAGTTATTTAATTTTAACAAAAACAATAATTTGACCTTAATTTTACTCCATTTATAAGCGTATGCTTAACTTGAATCGACAAAATAAAATGCAAATGTTTGAACTTTTTATTTTATTTACTATTAGGCCGATTTTAAACATAAATAATAAATAATATTATTCTAAAATATAATGTGACGAGTTCGCCCCAAATGGGTGTGCAAGAAAATGAAAGCCGGCTTCGGCCGGCGATTGTGATTAGGCATAAGATAGGACTAATTTGTTAATTAAGTAATTAAAACATTAATGATGGCATGATGGATGACGACATTAGAGAAAGGGCTGCCATTTCTTTTCTTTTATTTTCTACACGGAATCGTCCATTGCACCTTTTGTGTTACATTTTCTATTTCACACTCAGTTTTTTTAATTTTTTTTATCATTTTCACATTTCAATTTATTATACTTTAGTTTAATTTATACACTTATTACTTAGGGTTCTTCCAACCCAAGTAATATTTATTAGAATTTTTTAGTATTTAATTTTTCAAATAATTAATAACTAAAAACCGAAAAAATTAATACTAAAAAATTATAATACATTTTTATTGAGTCGGATAAACCATAAACAACAAGTACTCTCTCCGTCCCAATTATATAGTCTCTTTTCTAGTCGCATGTAGATTAAAAAAATTTATGAAAGCAAGAGATTAAAGCTAAACTTCGAATGATACCCTTATTTAATATTTATGACTTTCAAAATTTAAGTGGTTAGTATTTTGCTTTTCAAGAATTAATAAGGGTGTATTTGTACATTATTATGAAAATTAATGTTATTTTTAGTAATGAGATTACATAATTGGGACACCCCAAAATAGTAATAAGGACTATATAATCGGGATGGAGAGGGTATAAAAATAAACTAAAGCGAAATCGAAAAAATTAGAAAAAAAATTAAAAAGATAAAATGTGATGACACTTTATTTTTGGGCTCAATCATTGGTATTGCCACATCAAATGAAAAAAAAAAAAAAGAATTAAATGATATTGGTAACGACGTAATCAAGGTTTGAATTCTTGCAGCTGCAATTTGTTTGATTTAATTAAATTTACTAATCAACAAGTGACAATAAAGAAAAAAGATTGAAATGGCAGAAATCATCCTAACAGTTTCAACTGCAATTTCATTTTGGAGAATAAAAGCCTACTTTTTTTTTTTAATCTACATATTGCAATAAAAATTCCCAAATAAGTGATGGGTCAATTGGGATTTTGACGAGGGTAGGGATGGGTAGAGTTTATCCTTCCCTTTTAATTATGGGCACTACCCACAACTTTAAAAATACCCAAAAACTATTATTATCTTATTTTATGTCACTAAAGTTTTATTTCATTTCCACGATATTAGAGTAAGAGAAATTTCTCCATTAGTTATAAAATCCTAGACTACATATAAAAGATGAACAAGTAAATTTCATTTTCTTCATCTTTATACTCCATCCGTCCCAATTATATAGTCTCTTTTCTAGTTGCACGTAGATTAAAAATATTTATGAAAACAAGAGATTAAAGCTAAACTTCCAATGATACCCTTACTTAATATTTATGATTTCAAAATTTAAGTAGTTATCTTTTTTATTTTGAAGAATTAATAAGGGTATTTTTTTACATTACTATGAAAATTAATGCTACTTATAGTAGTGAAACTATATAATTGGGATAACCCAAAATAGTAATATGAACTACATAATCGGGACGGAAGGAAGGAGTATCCAGTTGGTCATTGGTGGGAATATATATATTTATGTAGATTAATTATAGACACACACACACACATATGCATATATTGAAGAAACTTGAGCTTTCAAGGTTTATTATCTCTCCTAAAATGTTATAGGTAATAAATATCTTCTGTTTTTTGCCAAAGACCTTAACTCCTCTTGATTGCTTAGGCATTTTTCTTTTTCATTTTCTATTAACTATTTTCATTTTGCATACAAGGCTTGTTTTTAGCATTGTGCTCATTGACTCAAAGCTTGAAAATCCATTTAATTTGTGATTTTCAGGAGTAGTAATTGCACTTTTTATAACTATATGTTGAATTCAAGAATTTGAGAATGGACAAGTATATATTTAATAATTAATTGTGCTGCAACTTTTATATTCTAGTTGCCATGATATTGCTGAAAAATACATAAAATTGCAAATAGAAGAATCGTTGTGAAAAATAATTTGATAATACTACAATTAATTAAATATGAAAAATAAATTGGTAATACTATAGCATAAATAAATATGCAGAGAGACATTATTTGACAATTTGAAACGTAACATAATTTTCCTAAGTATAGATTTATTGATGTCACGATCAAATGCTTTTGATGAAATTTCTTAATGTATTTACATTTTAAAATATCAGGTCTTTGGTGACGTTATAGATTATCTTTCTTTAGAATAGACTACACTTCTAAGAAATGTCATCACATCTCAAATGTAGCGATAGCTAGTTTATATTAAAATTATGAGTGTCAACAAATGCTAATTTTATAGTAGTGCGTGCAAATATTTTACTTTTAGGGTGCAGTGTGCAAAAGAGGTGTAATTTGTAGGGAATTGGGGAAAGTGGGTTTTCTTTTTCTCACATCGAAATACTCTTGGGACTCATCGTTGTTACATGAATCTTATTATTATTGTTCGGAGTGGACAAAAATATCAATATAATTCAAGTGTAATAGTGTAAGTTGTTCTCGTTGTGATGTAGTTTATTAATTTTTAAAACTTCAAATGTGTGGTTGTAATTTTGTAAATTGTTATATGATAGTAATTTCATATTTATTTGAACGGGGCAGATACTAGCTAATAAGCATTTAAATCAAAAGTTTTAATTTCGTATAGAAATGTAGGTGGAAAATATCTCCAATTTTTTTTTTTTTTTTTTTTTTTTTTTTTTTTTTTTTTACACTCACACACCCGACCTGTGGTATTGAGGAGGTTCGAACCCGTGACCTTTGGCCTCCGAGCAACCTCACTCCACCACTAGGCCATCCCCACCGGGACAAAAAAATTTGGACCATTTCTCGATTTATGCGTGTCATCCTTGCGCAGGGGCCATGCTAATCTTCTCTGTATCGTTCCAATTTTATTTGAAAGTAGAATTGTAAGAAATCTATTTGGAACGAGGATAATTGGATAATTTTACCTTCTTCCACAGATGAGAGAGCTAATCACCACAATATTGGGTCATAAGTTATCACTCAAATGAATAATTTGAATCAATTATTAATACCGAACTCCAATAAAATGAATTAAACATATGATTAAGCATTATAATTTTCTCTATCAATCCCAAATCCACCCTAGCAAAGGAAACCGATTAATAAGTCGTATGTATGGTTGCAATTTGTTATATGATAGTAATTTTATATATTTATTTTCATGGGGTAGATACAATTTAATATATATAGTTGAAAATGATGGGGGAATATGTTTTTTAATCTTATCTTTACAAAGCTGATGTCAATTGTAAATAATAGAGATAGCGAATCGTTCACACATGTAACATATTTAATTATTTTTGATGTATGGTATCATATATGTTTTGAAGATAGTTTTCCTAGACACTATTGAAATTGTATATAAAAAATGAATACTTTTATTTTGGACCGATGGAAACAATTAGCAAAGTCTACAAATGATTGTTTTTTTTTAAAAAAAACCAAATCACGTATTCGAAATTGGGAGTAAGAGAAAAATTAGTGAAGAGTGAAGACAATATGAAGACTTGTAAACATAATTTTCAAGAAATATAATCTTATTTCGAAACTATATTAAATTATATATATGTATGTATATATCATACTGTATGTACAATATTTTGAATTCTAATCATACAAAATTCTTTACAATTGTTGTTGAAAGTATATTGTTATAAATTAATAGTCCTCACTCCTCGCACATAATTTTTAAATTTTGGTCATATTTATTTTTAAAATTATGAATATTGATAATTGCATACAAATATACAATGGATAAAACATAATCCGATTATAAGAGCAAAAAAAATGAGAAAGTAGAATAGAAGATATTCTTGTGTAGTAATTATTGGATGCTACAAGGGCATAATTGGAAATCTGTCGAAAACAAGCTCGTAGAATAAAAGAATCGCGTGAAGGGCACGGCATATTGAAGGGCCCAAACAAAGTAAAGTTTGCAACCCACTAAAGTTTTGGTCGACATCTTGTTAGTGTTGTGTAAAACAAAATTAAAACTTGGTAAGACTCACGAATTAAAAAATATGTCAAATTTATTTGTGTTAAAAAATATGCAAATCATTCTTTTTCGCAAAATTTACCCAATATAATATTTTGTGAAAGTAGGAAAATTGCAAGACTATCCCAAACTCGAGAGGTGTTTTGGGCAAAAATGAAGGTTGGGCATATTTTTAAAATTATACTCCTTCCGTCCCATTTTGACAGGGTTATTTTTCTTTTTAGTATGTCTCGATATATATACATGTTTCTATATATATTTAGCTATTTTTTAATATATACTCCTATTTAATATGTTGACATTAGGCATTAATTCAATGTCAAAGAAATAAATAGAGACATATTAAGAAATTTATTGATTAATTGTCTTTCCCAATCTTTACTTAATCCTCGTAAAAACTCCCAATCAGCCTATCAGAATGGGACAGAGGGAGTAACACAAAGGGTTATGGCACAAGTTCCAAAATAAACAAGGATTTTGCGCCAAATTTTAATGATAGGGGAATTTATGTATATTTGGTTGACGGGAAAGTAATGTTCTTTGAAAATATGATTTTTTAAAAGGTAATTCTAAAGAAATGTATATTAACATTTTTTTTTATCATTATTTGGAACATAATAAAAAAAATTATCTAGATTCTAATTTAAACATTTGATTCAAATTAATCAAGTAATAAATGAATGCGTAAAATATCCTTTATCATTTTCGTATTATCAATAGTTTAAAGTTGGACACTGAACTATTATAATTCTACAAATTCAATTAGATTTATAATGATAAATCAATTATTAAGAAGATATATATAAAAATACAAATTTATATAAAGATTGTTGGTCCTACAAGCGCTTAATAAATGATTATATGAGGGTAAATAATCATGACGTTTATTCAATTTTCAATCAAAGGAGTTATCAAAGTTTTGCGGAAACAATCAACGCTTTCTCAACTGAAGCTAACAAATTCAGTCAATTGGTTTTACCGATTACCAACTCTCAGTTGTCAAGTGTATAAGATAAGAACTGATAGAAGAACACTTAGACAAATATGTTCACACACATATACAATATATAACTAAAAGATAAAGCAATTAAAGAAAAGTTGTAAATGAGACACAAATTTATTGAGGTTCGAATCTTAAACTGGCTCTAGGTATTTTCTTCTTGTAAAACTGGAAGATGCTTTCAAAACTTATCAGGTTACAACTCGCATTGCATAGCTAAGACAATCACTCACACTTACAACGACACTCAATCTCATTGCTATTTACTGGAGGTCTAGCTCTATTTCAAGCATGACAACCCCTCAACTCATATACAACCTTGCCAACTTAAGTGCTTAGTTGTTATTGCAACAGCTAGCTCACATTCATCGCATTCAGTTTCCATTGTTATTGCTGAAGAAATTTGATAACTCACAGTTTTCTATTGAGCTCAGTTTTCACAGCTATTGCTGTTAACACTCGACAGCTCACAATTTCTCACTGAGCTCAGTTTTCGCTGCTATTATTGGAGAATGATACTTCAACTTATACGTTTCCACTGAATGCTTAGGTGCTATTACTACAAGGTTTGGGTGTTTTAGGTATCCCAAGATCATATAATGAAGTACTATACTATGTCTCTCTGAGAACAACTGCCTTAAAACTCAAATTAAGTTATAGATCTTCATGCATCTTCTTCCCTTCCTTAGGGTGCCCAAAGTTTTGCTAGAAATGTCAATTCCACCACACTATTTTCCAGCAACCCCAAACCGTTGGAATCAGCGTGTTTTCTTGTAATGGAGGCAAGTAATCAAAATACCTGAGACTGCTGGAATTAGCATGTTTTCTTATAGCGGGGGCAAGTAATTAGAATATCCGGGACTGCTGGAATCAACGTGTTTTCTTGTAGTGGAGGCAAATAATCAAATACCCACCTGGACTGGTATCAGAATCCAAAAAAGTTGTACTATTTTCCTTTTTTTAAGAAATCTAATTACTTTCAACAATAAACATCTAAAAATTTATGATTCAGACACCCTTCCGCATTCAATTTTAGTATTTTATGCCTCTGTGATTTCACCATAGAAATTTAATTTTTATTACTCCCTCAATTTCTTTATGATTGTTGTTTTAATTTTTTTATTTTATGTCAAAATATTTATTATTTTTTATATTTTCACAGCTTCTCTCAAATTTTTAACCATATATTACAAATCCTGCAAAATCTCTTGATTCCAACTTACACTTAGCTATAATAGTTTATTTTATCCATAAAACAGGAAAATATAAGTTATTAAGATTTTATGTGATATATTAGAGATGAGTATATTAGTCCAAAAAATTAAATATTAATTCTAGATAAAATCTAAAATAACAATCATAGAGGGAATAATAAATTTCCATATTTATTTTATGTGATTAAATCCACCAAAAAAAAAATTGTTTGGTGGTTTCGCAGATTCGACCGAAGCTGCCTAGTTCACCATCTATTTACATACGAATCTTTCTATACAATTTCAATTTTTATTTACGTAGTGAGTGCGTCAATCAATTCATCAAAATACAAATCTCCAATAAACGAACCGACGCCAATTATAAAAAATAATAATAAAAAATAAAACATGACATAGAATTATTGAAACATTCTATAATTGACGCGTGTGATTTCGAGATGCTGCTGCACATTATATAAAGTATAAACCACCCCAAACAACAAGATTATTGAGAATAAATAAATATCATCAAAATCCTCTACAATACAATGCCAAACCCTAAGGTTTACTTCGACATCACCATCGGCGGCAAGCCCGCCGGCAGGGTGGTGATGGAGCTCTTCGCCGACACGACGCCGCGCACGGCGGAGAACTTCCGCGTGCTCTGCACCGGCGAGAAGGGCGTCGGCCGCAGCGGCAAGCCGCTCCACTACAAGGGATCCACCTTCCACCGCGTGATCCCAGGCTTCATGTGCCAGGGCGGCGACTTCACTGCCGGTAACGGCACCGGCGGCGAGTCCATCTACGGCGCCAAATTCGCCGACGAGAACTTCATCAAGAAACACACTGGCCCGGGCATTCTTTCCATGGCCAACTCCGGCCCGAACACCAACGGCTCCCAGTTCTTCATCTGCACCGCCAAGACGGCGTGGCTCGACGGCAAGCACGTCGTCTTCGGCCAGGTTGTCGACGGGCTTGACGTCGTCAAGACCGTCGAGAAGGCCGGCTCGTCTTCGGGCCGGACTGCCAAGCCCGTTGTGATTGCCGACTGCGGCCAGCTCGCTTGAGGTGAATATTTATTAACTAACTGTACCAAATGGGATTAATATGGTTATTATGTAATAAAAGTAAAATGGCTTGTTACTTTATTTAGCTTAAATTAAATATCAAGTGTAGTGAATAATGAATGATAATCGTGCTGTTGCTATATATGTACAAATTTGTAATTCGACATTGATATATATGATATATATATCATATCATGTTATAAATTCTAGTTAAAGGAAATTAATTAAATATCTCATAATGTTATTGGATGAAATTTTATGTTACACACAAATTGTGATGCTATAGAATTAAATTTATTAATTTTTTAATTTAATTTCAATTTATCAATTTTTATTTTAATTTTATATTTATTATTTATGGTCCATTCTACAGATTAAGTTATATATTTAATTTTTTAATATTAAATTTTATTTTATAATTAATAATTGATTATTTCGTAAATAATAATTATATATCTTAATCCTAATTAATAAGTATAAAATTAAATTAAAATATAATAAATTAAAATTGAATTAAAAATCGAAACAAATTTAATCATTTAGCACCAAATATTGTACAAAGTATAATATATGATTTTCCTGACGGTTGACTAATTATTGAGCAAAAAAAAAGCATCATTAATTATAAGGTAAAGTATCATTATCTATGATATGCAGTATCAGTAGCTATGAGGTTAATTAAACATTAATTATCAAACCAATAACAAGAAGTATCAGCAACATTAGCTATGAAATGAAGTATCATTAACTATGAAGTTAAGTATCATTAGATATAAATTTGGTAAAATATCATTAACTATTAAGTGAAGTATCATTAGATACGTATATATATATATATATATATAGTGAAGTATCATTAACTGTGTGTGAAGTATCATTAATTATGGATGAAGTATAATTAACTTGGAAGTGGAGTATAATATGATATTATTGATGATTAAACATTAATATGGAATCAAGAATAGATAAATGTCATTAACTATGAGCGGAGTATATCATTAACTCAAGTATCATTATTTATGAGGTGAAGTATCATTAACTCACATATGAGTATCATTATTTGTGGAGTGAAGTATCATTACCTGTAAAGTGGAGTCTCATTACTATGGAAAAAAGTATCACTAATTGCAGAAGAAAATATCACTAATTTGAAGAAAAGTATCACTAATTGTAGAAGAAAGTATCACTAATTAGAAGGAAAAGTATCACTAGCTAATTGCAGAAGAAAATATCACTAATTAGAAGAAAAGTATCATTAATCGCAGAAGAAAGTATACTAATTAGAAAGAAAAATATCACTAATTGCAGAAGAAATTATCACTAATTAGAATAAAAGTATCACTAATTGCAGAAGAAAGTGTCACTAATTAGAAGAAAAGTATCACTAATTGCAGAAGAAAGTATCACTAATTAGAAAGAAAAGTATCAATTCAAACATATTGCAATTCAAAAATTGAATCATTAGCTACATAAAAGAAAATGTTGCAATTCAAAAATTGAACATGATAGTGAGTAATAACTACTCATTATATTAGTGACGCTTCATTTTTTATTAATAGTTATACTTACTTCATAATTAATGATACTTCTCAGTTGTTAATTTAATAATTACTGCTTAATCATCAGTAATTTTCATTTTAATAAAAATATAACTTTTCTTCCAAATTTTCTTATTTAATTACTAGTTAATGAACGATTTTCGGTCATGTCATCGGAACTATTTTTTAAATGATAAATGCCACGTCAATTCATGCTGAAAACCCTCAATTTCCGGTTTTGACCCAAAATTGTGCACAACTTGTACAAGACAAAAAAAAAACAGAGAAAGAGCACGTTATTAAAAAAAAAAAAAAAAGGGAAACAAAGAGAGAGAGCACGCAAGTGCCAAAGAAAAAAAATAAAAATTAAATATTAAAGAAAAAAGGGGAGGAAGGGACCATTAAAAAAAATCAAAAAGAGAGGGACCATTTTATTGGATCAAATAATATCCGTCTAACACAAGAGGATCCGTTAGACGGTCTAACAGGAGTGTGCCCCATAATGAAATTTAGGAAAGTAAATTGGATGGTTTTTGTGGAAGTAGGTTGGAGGAATTTTAATTTTTTGGGAATATAGTGGACGAGATTAACTCTTTGGGAAGCAATTTTTTATTTTATTTTTTATTTTGAAATTTCAAATGCTTATTCACTTCACTTCTTCACAGCATTACACAAGTACAGTACATGTATGTATAATTTCATAAGTTGGTTAATTCTTTTTTGCCGACTTCATTTTGTGGTTGTGAATTGTAATTCTAGACAAATATATTCTACACTATTCCACAATGCACGCGCACACATTCTTTCATTTTCCAGATTTTTCAATTCATATTTCTAGAATTTTCTTTATTTTCATTTAATTTCTATTTATTGCCAAATATCTATTTTTTCTTTCAATTTCTTAATTCAAGTTTACTTCCAATACTCTATTGAAAAATCGTAATTTGTAAGTGTAATGACGAATGGAATACACAGAGCCTGATATGAAATCTCATTCGGCAGGTATTCAAACATAATGTTCAAATTTCATGTTGAACTACTTTGTATTCACTCCATATTTCACTATTAAATTTATCATTTTAATAATATTTATTATAAAATAAAAATTAATTATAATATAAATAATAATAATTATATTTATCGACAAAAAAGGAATTAAAAAATTATAAATTATAACAATGAATTATTAATCAAAAATTGAATATTAAATACTAACAAATATTTATAAACCTTGATTGGGATGGGATGAATTGAGTAAATAATTATAAAATTAAACTAAAATATAAAAAATTAAAATTAGAAGAAAAAATATAATAAAGTATAACGCAAAGAGTGCAACAAGAAATATTATACCCCAAACCTATGAGCATAAATATATAAATTTCAGGGATAAAGTTTAATATGCTTCTCGTAACTGGAATTAATTTTTCTTTCAATTAGACTTGAATTTTCAAACTTTGTCAATTTGCAACGTTCATTGTGTTAGAATATTGTTTTTTTTTTTTTTGAGAGAAGGAGAAAACTTAATTAAATAAAACTCGTTCAGCTAAAGGAACGTTCGACAAAACAGGCGCCGACAAAGGACCGGTGTATATAAGAAAAAAAGGAAGGATTGCAAGAAGCAAGCACAACTAGATCATGGGCGATAGAGTTTGCTGTTCGTCTAGCCCAAGAAAAGATAACACTCTCAAAATGGACAGCTTCCGTTTTGACCGAGTTACAAACTTCACCAATGTACGATATATCATCCTTATCACTTTGAAGGCGATGGTATACCGATTGGCAATCAGTTTCCAACATGATTTTTCGTCCACCATATTCTCGAGCAAGGACCAAACCTTCCTGACATGCAATACCTTCGGCGAGCTCTAAATTAAAACTGGCAACTCCACGTATACATCTCGACACCACCACCTGTCCAGCATCATTACGAATAATAACTCTGAAACCAGATTATATTCGTATCGTTTCACACACACTATATATATACACGCACACATACATGTTTTGGACACATATTAAAAACACATTGTGTGCACGTGTAACCTATGCTATTAGGGGATTGTGGTTATTTATCATCTCATGATAATTCAAGATAGAGCTGTAGTTTTGTTGTGTCGTTATTGTCAATTCCAGCCGATTCCTTTTGTGATTTCTTGGATAGACTTTGATAGTTTCATGCTCTTGATTCTGAAATTAATTCTCCAACTTCATGTGGCACCTCAAAGGAATATAGAGGAAAAGACTAACAATGTGAGCGTGCCTCATTTTTTTTTTTTTGAAATAAAAAGTATTGGAACACTCAAGAAAAGATAAAGTTTACTTACACACATAAATTGCATAAATTTAAGGAAGAAAGAGTATTCCGAAGTCAAAAGAGTAAAAGAGGGAAAATAAAAGCTTATATACAATCAAAACGGTGAACTTCGAAGAAGTTTCACTCTTGAACAAAAACAGAGTGAGAAGGTGGTGCAAAAAGCTCATAAACAAATGCCCATCAGGTTGCCATCCATGTACATAGACCCAAATGAACTCGTAGGAACTCCACGTCCCACAACACACACTTTCATGCTTCATCAGAGTTACCTACAACGCATGAACTACATGAGCTAAAGATCAGTAAGCAGAAATCATGCCTGAGACCTGTCACATGCAACACATAATGAAGACACCACTCCATGTCAAGTGTTCGTGATCAAAATCATTTCATCTCAAAATATTTTTCATTATTTAGGAACTTGGCTCCCTTCATCAGACACCAACATGAGTCATGAGCTCATAATATAATCAATATAAAATTTGGCCAATATATCGATTAATACAGTCGAGTGGACCACCTTCCCTGGACCCTAAGGGACACGCCCCCGACTGACCTTCGGTCCCACATGAAAGTATCCCACCCGTGGCACCCAATAATCAACACAACATTTCATGGGCTGGTGGTGACCAATCCCAAACAAAACAGTTTTCTCTCTCTGAAATCCATTTCATGCATGCAACCCTTGACAATATCTACATGTCGTGCATGCATACACTTGTCCTCATGAACAAGATATTCAATGCAAATAAATATAATTTCACATGTAAATCACACTGTATCACCATCAAATAATGCAGTAAAATAACACAATAATAATTAATAAACACATATAGCCAAGTAATACTATGTCCATGCATTGTAGTTGTAGATGAATTTCTACTTACATTGATTGATTCCAAAGCTTAAAATGTTTGAAATCTTAAATCGTGTGCTGGCTCAAGAGTATCTAATTATAATACATCATAAATTAATACATAGATTATCAATCAATCCGTAATAGTGAAATGGAATCAAATAATTTTAATTTCTGGCTTTATAAATGTATTTAGCTAACAATATACTTAAACACATTCCATCAATCATTTAAGTATCAATTCAACCCAACCTAATTATTAATTAAATTTAAATAATACGTAAAGTAACCATAATTATTCCTATATATTTTAATCCTGATCAAATATTTTCGAAGATTTACATGGTAGATTAAATAAATCATAATGGAGCATGCTAATGAAATTATCTTAGCAACTAGCAATTGTATTTCTTATGAAATTGACACCATGAATTAAAATATATACAATTAAAGTAAGTGATTAAATATTCGTATATTCGAAATACTAATTCAACCCCATAAGAATTTTACTTAATACTATGAAATTATAATTAAGTTGGTTAATCGCGTATATCAATTAAACAAATTATAAATAATCATCATTAAGCATCAATAATTTTAAAACCAACAATTCAAATTCCTTTATATTAATTTAATAACTTTATTAACATAAGTAAATAATTCACAGATTAATTGCAATATTATATGTTCCCTTTAGTAATTTATAGGACTAAAGAAAGATCGTCAATTACCTTTACCGTACTGATCCATGATAGCTCGTCTGTCCTGTCTCTCTATTTTTTTTAAGCTCAATTTATCGCCCTCTTATTTGGTTAGCATTAGATATATATCAATCTTTTACTTATCTAAACTATCTAAACATATAAAGAATCCCCCAATCCTATTTAGGTACACATGTATACACGTACAACCATCCACCTCAAAACTTTGATATACACGTGTGTTCATAATGTAGTTATAATCCTCATAATTTTTTTTGTCTTCTTTATCTTAATGTCTATTATTTTATTTTATTTTAATATATCTAATATGTGTGCACATATATTTAACTATAACCTCTTAACTATAACCTCTCAACTCTTACGTATGTGTATATTATAATATATCTATATAATATATAATAACAGCACCGCATCCGTATATAAAAAATATTAGTTTTCCCGCTCAAATGACATTTCCGAATGTGAAAAATAGAATTCTATATTTACAAATAATTAGTTACTGAATTTAATACTCCTATATCAACTCATAACTATACGTGTAACACACATATATATGAAATAAAAAATCAATGAAATCCGCCTAATAAAAAAATTGTCATAACTAAATTAGTATCCATTTATCTCAATTAGGGACATTTTCCTTAATTAACCACACTAATATATATATCCTCCTAGCATTAAATCCAAAATATATTGAGTCATACTACCTCCGTTTCATAATGTTTGTTGTTTTGTTTTTTTTATCTGGAATTAAGAATTAATTTCGTGGACAAATATACCCAGCCCTTATATATGCCATAAAATCTAATTCATCTATATTTTCCTAAAAAATAACAATATTTTCTCTCTCCATATATTTTTCTCTCTTCATATATTATAGGTAAGTTAGAATCAAAAAATCTTGTAAGATTTGAGAGGGTTAAAATTGGGAGAGAGGATGTCAAATTATATAAAACAACAAACATTTTGAAACTAAAAAAAAAACCTTAAACAACAAACATTATGAAACGGAGATAGTATAATTTATCATATATTTGATTGCATTAGTAAATCCGATGTGTGTATATATATAGCTTTAAATTTTGAATTTATATATATATATATACACACACACATTCATAATGGGTGTGTACTTCAAATTGATATATGTACACACCCATTATGTATGTATGTATGTATGTATGTATGTATGTGTATGTATATATATATATATATATATATAAATGCTATATATACTTTGAATTCGAAATTTAAATAGAGAAAATATACTTCAAATTGATTTTTGGAAATCTGGAAGTATATATATTTTTTGGCCATCAATCTTTCTCAATCAATTAATCAGTTATTTAAGGTAAATATATATTTAGTGTCGAAAATATGGATATTTGTTAAAATGTTAATATAATAATAGAAGTATATATTTCCTCAAAAACATAGAAGTATATAAGTTAAATAATGATTAACCGTATTATATATAATTGATATGTGTTTGTTACATTCATGGTTATAAATGCAAGTTCCAATCATAATTTTTTCTGTTTACTTTTAATGTTCTTTTTTTTTTTTTTTTTGCAGCCAAAGTATTGTATTCATTACATTCTTATATAATTGTTGTTATTTTGCAGATTGTAAGAGCGGAGAAGCTTGAAAATGACATACTGACATTGTTTAACGCTTTTGGTTGGGGTGAATAAATTCTTGAAATTCACATATACCGCACGAAATTATTCGAAAATTGGGTAAACTTTATTAGAATTTTTGTAAAATGACTTTGAATATTTATTTATTGTTGATAGAATACATAGGAACATAGAACGAATGGTGTTCTATCATGACTTCTATAGGTGATGAGGATTATGACTTTTAACGTGAATCATCAGTTTTGATGTTAAACGTCGTCAATTATCAATTGGGATATTGGGTTGGCTCTATTACTTTGAAAATCTTTAGTTTCTATATTTTTTTAATGGACTTTTTAGCTTTTAAATTGATTCCCTGATGTAATGTGTTGTTACTCGATTGCTAGGTTCGATGCAGGTATTAGTTTGAGTCAAAGACTCAACATTGTAATTATTAGGTCCATAGATAAGGTTAATATATTTGTAACTCAAATATGGACATGAAATATAAAATGCTTTTTTTAGTGCAAACTGACAATTCAATTTATATTTTTTTTGTCATTAATAAATTATTTGATGTTTAAAACCGTAACTTTATTTTTATTATTTATCAATATTGAATCAAAATACGAATTTTTGGGATAATGAATAATAGATTATAATAAATACTTTACTATATTAACTATAAACAACAAATAAAAAATAATAATTATGAACCTATTTGCTTATATATGTTGTCCATATAACATAGATTTATATATAATAAAAGTTGGTCCAAAAAAATAATAAAAGTTGGTTTTTTTTGTGTAGAGTTTATTTCACATCTACCAGCACTATTTAAAGAGTGTGTTTACAAAACAAAATATATGCCTCAAATGAATCGTAAAATGAGTTTTATATTAACAAATTCCAAAATTAAATCATGATGAAGAATTTTATGTTACCAAATACCAGTCTATATAATGATAAAGTGTTGTGTTTACAACAAGTATAAACTAATTATGCAAGATGGGAATTTTAGAATATATGTACTGAAAAATAATTATCTTTTTTATACCAAAATATTTAACACATTAACTTTGTATCTATACTCAAGAAAATATTTGCTCAAACGTAAACCTATATATTCTAAATACAAAAAAATAGCTAAATAATATTTTTTTATTGGCTCTTTTTTAGTAATTATGTCCCCAAACGAATATGGAGTACGTATATGCAAAAGTCAAAAATTGAAATTGTCCAAACATTTTCGTATTTAGTTACTCTCGATTGAATGTGACACCAACAAAAATTTAGTATCCATTTAAAAGTTTATATACATTAGCATATCTTAAAAATGAAGATCAAGTAAACATAATTCATAAAATTATCAATAATCAATAATTCAAAGTTCATATCAATAGTACGAAATATTTACATATTCACAAAAATATTTTTCATGTAAATGGCTAAATATTAATATTCATTTTATTGTAATTCCACAATTTCATAAGAATTAGCTACAATTTCCTTAATTAGTTGCACTAATATCCGGATACCATTAAATTCGGTTATATATATGTTTTTGCTGAAAATATTTTCTAATCAAATATTTAAGGTAAATATATGTTATATATTATATAGATTATATATTTTATTTGATGTATCATAACTATTCTCCACTACTTTATATTCCAAATTTTTTATTCTATAATTTATATTTTATACTAATATTCTCCTATCATTAAATCAATCCATTTATGAAATTATATTCAAATCATGTCATATATAATTACCTTATTTAATATGCTTGACTCTTTGGAACATATAATTACTATATTATATAATATCACCAAATTCATTCATCAATTTGGACAAATTTATTTATTTCTTCAATGTATTTATATAATAATATAATACTCCCTCCGTTTCTATATGTTTTTTATTTAGAATTTAAATCTAGAATTAACAATTAATTTTTTGAACTAATATATCACTCCCTTCTATATCACATAAATGTTATTCACTTATATTTTCGTAAAAAGTTGCCAAAATTTTCTCTCTTCATATAATTGTAGGGTTAAAATTGGGAGAGGGGATGTGAAATATATAAAATAATAAATATTTTGACACAAAATAAAACTCCTAAAACAACAAACATTTTAACACTGAGGGAGTGGTAGTTATATAATTACACAATTACCATATATAATAACAATAATTATGCTAATTATATATTATATAATTATAGATTATAGATCACATAATTACCAATTTCTTTGTTTCTTTTATTTATTGGTTCTCATTACACAACAATGCTACGTTTTTACAAGGTTTTGAAAGTAAGTACATGTGTTCCTATTTAGATTGAGTTAAAATAGTCATGGCTCCATTGTTGTCTCATCAAAAAACAGCATCTTGCAAAGAAATTAGTGGGGCTTTGCAAGTTGTGTTTGATAAGATTCAACTAAATATGATATTTACAGGTTTGCATTCCATCATAAATTTGTATTGTTTTACTTATCTTTCTACAAAACTAATTAAAAAAAATGATATCCACTTTACAAAAGCTTACATGATTTAGTACAATCTTAGACATCATAGAAAATGAACCGAAAATCCATTACATATAAGGTACTTTTATCTTTTCTTTTTGTTAAGAAGTTTGAATTAGTCATTATTACATATATTTGTTTAATTTGATTTTTTTTTTATCTCACTTATATATAAAATGTCAACCCAAAAATATTTGTTGTCCACTTTTTTTTTTAATTAATATTGGGTTTTTTCAGCTACAAAAGTTTTGCAAAGGGAAAAGAAACAAAAAACTGTCGAAATGGTTAACTATCACGTGAGTATTTTCTTCACTCACTATTTTATTTTTCATTATCTTATAATTCTCACGTACACTTTTTTTAGGACAATGTCAATTTTCCATACGTAAGTTAGAGTATCATCAACATACTGAAAATATATATATATATATATATATATATATATATATATATATGAGTGGTATATTATCACAAAAATAGAAGAATATGATAAAAGTTTGATTTTAGGAGAATGGAATGGTAAACAGTCTTAGTCTTAGTCTTCTTCTTCTTCTTCTTCTTCTTCTTCTTCTCTACTTTAAATTATAATGTCGAGAGCCTCTGTCTTTTTGTCTATTAACCTTCAAAAGAATAGATAGATTTGTATTTTTTTTATTTTGAAAATATTTATAGATTTGTTAAATGAATAGATGTACTTATTTTAAAATGATGACATTATACTTTAGATGGACTTACAACTGGGTTCGCCTGAAGAAAGAAGAGAAGAAGAAGCACTCCCCCGTCGGTGTCCTTCACTCAGTTACAAGATTAGTCTAAAAGTTCAAAATTATTGAACAATTTTAAATACAATTACAATTTTTATTATTAGTATACATTTTATTTTATTTTATTTTATTGTTTAGAAATACCATTTCATATCACCAATATGAAATTGTAAGCAAAATGCATATTTAGATTTTCATTCACAGTTTCCTATTAATATAGAATTGAAAGTTTAATTTTTTATTGGTTAATATACAATTTCTTTTAAATTATAATGTAGCTAAATTTTCAATTTTATCACAATATAAAATTTTACAATGTAATTATTTATAAGATTGATTTTAAATTACACACACACATAGCAATTATCAATTTTGTGTTTATTAGAGAAGAATGAGCAATAGGGTAATATATATATATATATATATTACATGTAATTGAGCAAAATCCATGAGTTTGCCACGTCATGTGAATTAGTTAATATCCAACAAACTATAATATAAAAGAAATCCCTTGTGCATATTTGAGCCATAAATTGTGCCATTTCGGTATAGCTTTTTTTTTTTTTTTGCATTTTTCATTTTTTTGAAACACTAAAAAAATACTATAAAATTCAATAACTAAGATAGAAGTTTAAAATAATTATAAATTCTAAATAAAATGATTAGCAAAAAAAGTAACCATGATTATAAAAAATCAACCATAATAAAACTAATATTAAATATATTAAAATTATTAAATATGAATGAGAAACAAAAATAAAAAATAAAATCGAAATTAAAAATAAGAGAAAAAAGAAAAACCAAACAAAACATTGGCGTTTGAGTGCACAATTTTATCTGTTGTGCCAAAGTGCGTAAGAGAGGGTCCTCCTCCACCATTTAGTGGTCAAATACAATTACTCATACAATTATCCATTTTCACATGTATTAATTTACTAAAAAAATTATTACTACAATTTTGTATCATATTTTTGAACCGACAATATAAATACTTTTACATATAAACTGAAATTCATATCTACATGAAACTTGACAAATGTGACCACAACTAATAATTTTGTTGATTTTACTTTTGAACTATTGATATAGTTGACGGTAAATGGTTCTATAACTACCAAATGATAATAAATTAATAATGATTTCAATTGTAAATCTTGAAAAATGTCACATACAAAGACGTATTTCTAAACTTTTACCTTTAAACATTTTATGTTTATTTATCATAATTACTACAAGAAAAATGATTTTTAGTGACCAAAATCTAATGAGGGGATCAAAAAATGGTCACTAATTGTATATTTTTTGTTGTTTTAATGTGGGTATAAAAAAATTGTCATTAAGAATACATTTTTAATGATAAATTATGTATCCCCTCATTAATTACACTAAAATTCTCTCATTATTCATACAATTATAAAAAAAAAAAAAACTCTTCATTATTTAGTAGGCAATTTCCGCCACTCTTTTGCCCATCAAATTAATTTGTCATTAGAAAAAATGAAATCCCCAAACTTGGCCTTTTACGATAAAAGAACAAAGCCCATATTTTTATTAAGGTATATTAAAATTAAAATAAATACAAGTCTTCTCCTAGCAGTTACGAAGAACAGAGCTAAAAACCCTCTTTAATTTTGCACAAAAATAAATCGCGGAATCAAATTTGCTCCCTTACTCCCATGTTCCCATCTTGAAGAATTGGCGAATTTTCTCGTTTCCTCAACATCGACACTCTTTTCTTGGGCTCTATCTTGCTGGGTTTCAGGTATTTTCACGTTAATTTATACCAACACGATTCATAATCAACAATATGGGAAATTGTTTCTAAATGATATGGGGAAATTATATTGTTCAATACTTCAATAGATTGGACAACGATTTGGAAATCTAATATGTTTCTCTTTATTTTGAAAAAATATCGAATTCTGTCCAATATTAAATCTATTGTATCCCGTACTAATGATATTCACATTTAATATCCCAATCTATTACAGTTGAAAGAGGGGAATCGAAAACTTCGAAAATTGGAGAAATAGGCTGACAATTTTTTATTGAGACCTATGTTATTATAGACTCATTCACATGATTTTATCAGTTTTTCTTGCATTGTGCCCCTGAGATATTTAAATTGGATTTTCTTGTTTCATTTTAATTAGATATAATAGTATCCTGTTTTGAGATTGTTGAGTTATTGTAATATTTTAGTTATTTTCATAATATGGTGTTTATCTAATTATTGTAAGATCTATAGTTGAGTTACTACAACCTTAAATCCATCAGAATGTCACCAATCCTCTACATCTTATATTGTAGGATCATGGTAAAGCACATTATGAATTCTCGGTGAAAACATCTTTACCACCACTATTGCAAAGTGGGATGCTATTATTATTCAAGGTTGATGAATGCTTACTTTCCTCCCTCTCTATAGAGCCATAAAAGTTTTTGTTGCTATTTAACTTTGTCATTAGGTGTTTTGACCCTACAGGCACAATGCAGTGGAGGACATGTAAATAAAAGGTTACCAGCCTCTGAAGGTAAATGGTTGGAACATGGAAGATATTAATGCGTACAAAGAACAATTTTAATTTCTAAGCAAAATACTTGTCTCTTTCACACAAATGTTGCTAGAGATTTACTTAGTTTGATCATTTGATCTCGATGATCATTCTTTCATATGTCTAAGAATTGCTTGATTTTATTTGTTCGAAAGTAACCTATTAGAGACTGATGTTTTTCTATATATGTGAATGTTTTGCTTCTGTCCTTACATCTTGTCTGTCGGTTAAGTGATTCATCAGGTACATGTACAACTTTGTTTTTAGCTCAATCTTATATGTCATGAGGAATTCTAATATGCAGAGTGGCTTCAAAGATGTCTAAGTAAAGATAATTCATGAAATGGCCAAAGTCAATATCAATCGTATATGTCATTTATGAAGAATAAACTTCTCTATATGCTTCCACTAAGCTCTAAATAGAAAAACTCTAATTAGGATTTAGGGGTATGACCTCTTCTAAGCTCTAGAAACTCACGTTTTGCATTTATTTCTTGGCAGTATGAAGAAAGATAGTCCACAAAGGATGTCTCAAAGTAGTAACGGGAAGAATAATGTGACTTCTACAACGTCCCTCTAGTCATTATTTTGTGTTGCTAGTTTGAACCTAAATATATTTATCCACAATGTTTTATTTTAATTGTTGGGATTAAATGAATTTGTTTATTAATTAATCATTTTTTTCTTATCTTTTAATTCTATTATTTGCTATTTAGATTCATTATTCTTTTTTAACTTTTTTTGTAGGTACTTCAAGAAGAATCAAGTGCAGACTCTAAATGTTGATTACAATGGATTTTGAAGCAACCAAGTGAATTTTAGTTTGAACGTGGACAATAACTATGCACTACTATCCAGTATTAGATGTTAGGAAGTGTTTTGAACATCAATAGTGTTTGTGTTGCTCAAATAAAATATGTTTTTAAGTGTATGAGTTTAAGTGGATATTGTATTCTGATTGTTTGTATAAAATAGAATTTTCTTATATACTGTATTTTGCATTATATATATGTGTATGTATATGTTAATAATTACAAAAAATGGTGAATTTAATGCTAATAAAAATTACATTTTAGTGAGGAAAATACGTGATATAATGAGAGGATGGGGTATAATTAAATTATCAATTAATGAGAGGAACATAATAATATAATGAAATATTTTGTATTATTCTAATTAATTTTTAATGAGGATATAATACTTTCATTAAAAGTATAGCAATAATAATGAGGGGATCTCTTTACCCTCATTAATTACTTTTAACTAGAGAAGCAATAATGACAGGCGATGAGGGGAATTTTCCCGTTATTAAAAGTCTTTAATGAGGGTTTTTGAATATTTAATGATGGAATTTTCTCTCACGAAATCTCATTTTTCTTGTAGTTAATATTTTATCCAAACGTGTATAGTTTATAATTTGTATATTGTCTCATTTTATTATCACTATTCTCATATTTAATTATTCAATTTTACAAAATTGTAAAATATGACACTCCGTGCATCGCACGGGTGTAATGCTAGTATATATATATACATACTACTTGGCATGTAATCATTACTCATAAGTGATTTATGTAATCAAATAAAAGTATACTATAACTTATATAACTTTTATTCCATTGAACTTGATGCAAATTCATCCTATCTAGCTATTAAAATATAAAATAAATAAAATCATAATCACGTTAACACATATATCTATATAATCGCGATTTACATATAAATAAACACACAATACTTACATAAAACATATATAAAGCGAATCGTTGAGTAGTGAAAGCCTTGAGTATTACACTTCATGTTACGAAATGAACAGAAAACAATCCATCTTGAAAAATAATAAGAACACAAATAAATTATTTATTCAGTTTGTCACGATATGACGACTATTTTGGGGTGCTACTAATTCGGGTTATTCTTCAAAGATTATTTTTGGATTAGGTTTATAGTTACATTTGGGAGACTATTTATAATAGGAAAATCCTAAAACAAATAAAAGCCTAAAAAAGCTAACTTAAAATTCTCGTCTACAACCCACCAATTAAGGCATGGGTGCGCCTTATTTATAATATGATATTGTAGTTTATGACCATCATTCTGCAGGATAAGTTTGGGCACACTTTATTTGTTCTTCATTGTTGTAATTAGTGATCATTATCTTCCTACTTTTCAAGTTCCACAACTCAACACTTCCAATCATGAGCCACGTTGATTTTGAGATCCTAGTTTCTACAGGGGAAGGTGGTTAACATTTGAACAATCCCCTACACCATACTATCTTAAAATTACTTGTAAGCACAAATTTTCATAAGTTCATGTAGTTGAAATATTAACATCTATACATTTACAATTATATAAAATAATATGTATATACATATATATATTTATTTAGTTTTACACTAATATTAATTATTGAAAATAATAAAGCTTAAAAATATATTTATTTTCTAATATCTAAGACTCATATATTCATATTATAAAATGCATTATATTTATTGTTATCTTTTTCCCTTTTGACTAATCTGGTGATTGTCCTAATAAATTGAATTGTGAATAAATCATTTAATTGAATTGAACTTGTTTGAATGAATCTATGAAATTGATGATTTAGATTATTTCTTTCTCTATTATATCAACTCCTAATTTTCTCTGTTTATCTTTATTTGTTTTTATTTAATTATTTATCTTTAGTAGATAGTGAATGTAACTTTGAATCTTCTCTGAACGTTAAATGGTTCATGATTTGAGTATGGAATTTTTGTGATTATTAATTTGCCGAGAATCAATTCTTTTGGATTCAAGTTTGAAATTTGATTTTGTTAGGATTAATAATGTATTCATCATGTGTTCGATTCCTCGGGGCATTACTTTGCGTGATGAAAGATATTGACGGTCCTAGTGTAGTGGTGCTACGGGTTAAGTTCCTATGAAAAAAAATAAATGAGTAATTTTATTTTATTTTTTGAGCGGAAATAAGAATGAATTAATAATCAAAACCGTTTAGTAGACGGTACAAATGACATAATAAAATATGGTACAAAGCCGGTATACGTAGAAAATAACATATTACTAATAGCAAGCTTAGCTAGAGCGTGTACCATGCTATTTGTTGTACGACGAGCCCACGAGTAGATCACCTCGTCAAAATGGGCAGCCTCCCTAAGGATCGAATTGCAAACCTCGCCTCTATACAAGTAATCTTCACCTACATTCTGCAATTGCAAAATAAGCTGTTGACAATCTGTTTCAAGGATGAGCTTGCGCCCTCCAAATTCCTTAGCCAAAACCAGTTCTTCTTGAAGTGCCAAGCCCTCCGCGATCTCTGGGCTAACTTTAACCCTCAGTTGCTGGCACCTAGACACAACTTCCTAGCCCTCCATATCCTGGATAACCATACCCAGACCAATGCCGCCATTCGACTCCACTGCTGCATCCACATTTATTTTTCAAAAACCATTAGCAGATTTTTGCCATATATTAGCTACTGGAGCACTTTCCTTCTGATAGGATTGGCGCCGGCTCTCGATAAACTCTAGGTGAACTTGTGTAATGATTCGAATTTGTGTAAAAATGTATGAATTTGTAAAATGATTCGAATGTGTGATAATAATTTTATTTTGTTAAGATTTTCAAGTTGGGGCTATAAGAAAAAAAAAAGTATAATAAAATAAAGAAATGGCCGAGGTGAGCTATGTAACTCTTGTCGGGTCTAAGAAAACACTCAAATTTTCAAAAAATTGGCTTAATTAGGGTCTTCCATTACCTTTGGACTTAATGGAAGTTGACAGAATTGTGCTTGAAATTTGACAGTGAAATTTCAAGGTATATTTCAATGCCTCAGATAATTAATCGAACAAGTTATCATCAAGATTAGATAATACACGTTTGTTTTAACTTTTGAAGCTCTGATTCATTTTCAACATCTGATGTTGAATCGACTCCTAAATTCACTGATTAAACCGTGATTAATTTGTCTAGTGACTTTGTTTTCCCTTAATCACTTTCTCGTATTTCTTTCTTTTGCTTTTTTTTCTATCAGATTTGAAATTTTTAGTCCTCCGATTTGATTTATCAAATTAATTAACTCTTGTGGTTTATAGAATTTTTTTCCCATTTTTTTATTCTGCTAATCTTTTTTTTTGGTTAGTCTAGTGGCCACATGCATTAGTTCGTGACCACATCAGACTCAATTACACCAATTTTGAATTTCGAATTGTTGTAATCATTGCAAAAAAAAAAGTTCATTTTGTTGAGGTAACATTATAAAATTCGTGTTGAAAACTAATATCTGCGTATAGTTTGTGATATTTAAACCATGTAACACTACCATTTACTACTGCAATGCTTATATTTTCTATAATTATCTATCACTCTTACAATTTTATTTTCAAATATAATTCTTCGATTCTCTAGTTTATTTTCCGCATGATGAAAAGTATTGGAATTGCTGGTTCAATTCTTCTAATTTGGAAGAAAAATTCAACATTCTTCCATAAAATTTCAACATGCATCTCCCAAATTAGTATTATCGTCCAAATTATTAAATGAATCAGATAATTACCGTAAGAACTCCTTATCAAATATAACTAAACTATCACAAATTTCCCCATCAATTTGGAGCGGAAATCACCTCAAGATCATCAAGAAGCTAGCATAGACGAAACTACTACTAACAAGGAATTAATGTGAAACTCTATCTTCTGGGTAACATTTTCCTTTTTCAATACATTTATCTCCGCTGAGGATCGAGAACATTAATTTCGATGGAGAAATGAATTTTGACAATTGACAACTGTGGATTTTACACATCTTTTAAGCACGATTTGATAATTAATTTAGGTGTAATTTGTGTAAATATTATGGTTATGTGCTTATTTTCCTATGTTTTGGAAATTATGATGTGGTTGTTCATTTTGCAGTGATTTTTAGCAAATTAATTATTTATTTGATGCAAAGTGATTAATTACTGATGAACATTCAGGCACCCTTGTTGATCTGCCATGCAGCAGCAATTTACATGTATACATATATGCATGCATGTTCTTATATTCAGTTGTCCACGTGTCCATCTGCCCATGCATAGACCACTTTCCTGTGAGCTCTTCACCGTAGATGCTTGGAGCACACGAATCTCACATGCTAGCTGTCGATCATCTAGCTTCGATAGCACGGTTAAAACTCTTGTATAAATAGAGATAGCACATTTCAGTTTCTGTAACTTGAACAATATATCAATGAAATAAATTTTTCTTTGATTTTAATATGCGATTGTGCCAGATTCTACATGGTATCAAGAGCTATTGATTGTTAGATTCATATTTTCACAGTCAATTTACTGATCTGATTTCGATCGAATTTTGAAATGACAAACAAAAGAACCAACAATTCTCATGGCGACAAGCAAGAGAAGAAGAACTAGGTTTTGCTGCCAATACTCCTCTTGAACGGAATGAGCAGAGCAGCGTTGGGATTGCGAGGAAGAACTCTGCAAATTCCAAAGTTGATTCGACTCCGCAGCTCAATATCAATCAGAATAATGAACGTGGCGATGAATTGCAGCTTGGTTATGCAAGATCAGACATCAATAATCATCGATTGTTGGAGAATGATGAGCTCTACATAGCACCTAGCGAACATCCTGGTATGCATCTTATTGCAGATCTATTTGATGGTAGAAATTTTCATAATTGGTGCAGAGCTATCAAAAGAGGTTTAGTGTCTCGAAATAAACTTTGCATTATTGATGGAAGTATGATTGCACCCAGGAAGGATTCTATAGACTATATTGACACGTGGTCGTTTCGCACTCAAAAATATATTTGTAAACTCCTGTGCCCACAGTGAGCGTAGCTAGCCAATGAGTACGGGTCGATCTCACAGAGAGCTGTTGCGATTCTATCTTCAAGTAACCAATCACAAAGGGGGTTTTGGTGTTGTCACTAAACTGAATTTAAATCTGCAAAATAAACTAAAGCAAATATCAAATAACAAAAAGTTCTGGCATTTGAATTAGAATTTGGTTTAAACATAAAACAACTCGATCATGGGCACACCGATTTTCATACATGATAGGTCATCTAGTTATGGTGACCGGATTCCTCTCTACGTCTCCTCATCCATCCTTTCATTTTAGGTTTAAAAGTGATTCCTCTTCGATTAAACCCCTAACCAGTTACCCACCTCCCGATTTCTCTAAGAGATGTAAGCAAACAGGCAGCAGTGTGCCCGAGACGGACCCAGATCTGTTGTGTTCAACTGATTCCTCTTGTGCCCACAACACCCCATTAATTCCCTTATTACTATATGAACCGACACACAGTCACGATTCGCCAATTCAATTAATAGTGGTGTGCCCTCTTTACCTAACGAGTGATCAACCACATTGGGCACTTCAGACACACACTCACGTGGAACAAGGCTCAAGAATTAACGGAAACTAATCATGCATTACTATGCCCATTTTGGCCTCACGAGTCCAGATTTATACTTAAACCATTTTCATTATTCAAATGCCAGAATTAAGTGTCTAGCCGAGAAGGCTAGACATAATTGAAACTGCAGAATTTAAAGACATCAAAATAAACAAGAACTTACTGAATTAATTTAGCAAAAGCTCAACTCCAACGTTGAGTAATATGAACATAACCTAAGTCCCGAAGGTTTAAGACCTTTCGGATTGTTTTGGCTGCCTAAGCAGCCTACTGAAAATAAAATGCGGAAATATAAAATGTGAAAATGTTTCTGACTGTCTAAAGATTGTTTTCCCAGAGACTAAACTTGTTTAAATAACTACATTTCCGAGTAGAGTTTCCCCCACAGGCGGGGGTCTTCTGCTGCAATTTCGAAACGGCGTGCTCTCTCTAATCTTGACTGGATAAGCTTCATGTAACGCCCCAAACTACTCTGTTTGGCCACGTCACTTAACATACTTATAACGCCCCAAACTACTCCGTTTGGCCACGTCACTTAACAAATAATTCATTTACATGCATTTGCGTTCTCATAATAAATTAAGCGGAAGCTAAGGTCAAATAGCATAATGAGGTATAACATCATAATTCCGAATATAAATTTTTCTTCCACAATTATAACATGCAACCTATCAAAATCTACCATGTCACACAACATCGTATTTAACAGAAGCATAGAATAATCCCATCCACATCATTCGTACAATCATCTAACCTATCGGGCTCATAGGTCTTAGACAACCCGCCCGTCTAGCACCCTAGTATAACCATCACAAAATTTAGGGTTCATCGACATATATTTACACAACGTAGGCTCCTAGGTCAATCGACCCACCTTTAAATAATTGACATGTTATATCAAGTTAAATAAAATCACAACTATAAAAATCGGGCTAATCCCATTCTCAATAATCGTTAATCATGAGATACATAGAACGATCAATGGAATTATAATAATATGCGTATTCAAAGGCATGTAAAAGTTAACACAATCTTGTGGGGGTTCTCTTGTGTTCACAACGCTCCTACTCAAGCCTCGACTCCTCAACCTGAAATTCATTGAATGAATGAGGTGAGTATTTAACAACATACTCAGTGGGGAACACTGTAAACAGTTATAGCCAATTGCACAAGTGAAAATATAACATATGGACTTTTCTTTACTTTGTGGAGACTAGTCTCAACCCCGTAGGGTCCAAACATCATGATGTCCCCGTTAATGAACATCTTTGGCCCTGTAGGGATGCCCGCAGACATACTACCCCCCAGGGAGGACATTAACAGGTCTATATTCGATCCCAAAGGATCTCTGCCCCGAAGGGTCTCTTTGTCGACCCCGAAGGATCTCTGTTATGCCCCGAAGGGTCTCTTTTATCTCTGGTCCGAAGACCCTTCATACTTATACAATCAAAGCACAACAATAACTATAACCTTACACGTGTTCACAGTTTAGAGTTACCCCACCTTACTAGACGCTTTCAAATCTTTTCTCAACCTTTGAAACACTTCTTGGCCGTGCACAAGTTGTCCTCCTCGAGCCCCAATACGTCGCCTAGCACCTTTAAATTTCCTTTCTCATTTTAGATGTCGAATTATACAATTAAATCATAATTTAGACCAAACTCATGATATACTTCGCTTTAAGGTCTTCAAACATACCCACATATACAACCATGGATATACAAGCTCATACTATGATTTTGGACACAAAATACATACTAAAACTCTTTGAAACATTTAATCGAACACATTACGTGCACTCATTTAAACCACACGATCAAGACACAATTTAAATCCTTTAAACCCAATATTTCAAATACAAACACCTTCATCCTAGGGCTCTAGCATACATGAAAATCAACTTCATAAAGACATCACATCACCTCCATCCAAACATCAACAAAACAAGGGGAAATTAGGGCAAAAAAATCCAAACCCTAGCAACAATGAACCATAGAAATTCGATATAACTTCACATATAGCTTCAAGGAGGTAAATAAATCATATGTTCAAGGTATCAAGGCAAGAAGATCAACAAAATCGAAGAACCCTAATTTTGGGCATGAACCCTAAGTTCAAAATAGCAAGAAATTGGTGTTTAATCACCATGAAGAAGAGGGTATGAAGTTACCTTAGTTGATGGATGATGATAAGAGAATCCTCTCCCAAAGCTTGAAGAACTCCTTGAGAGAAGTTGGGAAGAAATCGTCCAAGAGTGAAGAGAATGGAAGAAATGGGTGAAGTGTGGTATTTATAGGGTGGAATTTCCGAAACGGGGTGCGGCCTAGGGGTGGTCGCGCTCGGAGGTCGCGCTCGAGACAAAGAAAAACAGCTCTCTGAAGTGGTGTCACGCGACCCCAACGGGTCGAGCCTCCAGGTCGCGTTGCAGAGCCTCTGCCACGCGGCCTGGACCAGGTCGCGCCTGATGGTCACGCCCAGACTGTAGATTTTTGAAAGAGCTTCGATTTGAGTACTTATGGGCCTCGTGGTTCCAACCGAGTCAAAAGTTATGATCTCCGGATGAAACCCTACCGAAACTCAGTGAGACCCTCGATTTATGCTATTTTCGAAAACACATACAATACGCAACTTGAATTTTCAAAACATATTTACTACTCATTTAATGCACACACCGAAATCACATAAAATTAAGGTATGGCAAATCATAAAATTAAACGCAATTACAATCATTCCTTAACACATAACTCGACATTTTAGTATTAAAAATTCAAACTGTATTATATAGTCAGTATAATACCACTGTGCTATGACGTATCGGCTCGAGTGAGATAACCTACACTAAAACAACAGCATAATATACAAACATACCATCATAATTAATATTCAAACAATATTAATTCAAATTCATTTTCCAAAATTATAATTCATAATTTAGAAAAAGGGACGGGTTATCACACTTCAGCTCTATCAAATCCCTATTTTTTAGGGATTGCTCTTATCTCCTTCGATTGAGCTTATCTCTTTGTTGCAGCGCCTTCTAGGAGTCCATCTTAGTTCCAACTCTCCATCGGACGTGTAGCTATCTTCCACCATCTCTCTTCCAACTGATTTTCGAGTTTCACGGGAATGCCCATTCTGACCTGTGGTCGAGTCTGTGCAAGTACTGTGGGCATGGCATCATCTGTCAGCTCCATCCGTATCTGATATGCCCACTTCACTGACCGAATGTGGGATGGATACTGAAGAAGTGCCATGTGCCTCTGAGGAACATATGTGTAAGATAAACATGAATAACTGGGCGTAAAATGCCCCTTCCGCCAGACTCGACTCTTGAAATGCCCTTTGACCGCAACCTGGTTCTTTTCGACTCAAAACACACTAAAAAGGACATTTATAGAGGATAAAATGCCCATAAAAACACGAAATAAATGGACTTATCAATATGCAGTGGCTCAAGGTTGATTACATTGTATTTAATTGGATAAGTAACTCAATGCTTAAGGAGATAGCTCGTGGTTTTCAAAATCTGGATACATCTCAACAATTATGGGAAGAGTTATACAAACGGTTTGATAAAAGAAATGGTCCACGAATTTATAAACTACGTAGAGAGATAGAAACTTACACTCATCATAATCAAAGTGTGATGGTCTATTTTAACAATTGGAATGGTTTATGGGATGATTTAGCTCTATTAAAAAATTTTAGAACCTGTACATGTGCGGCTTTAGAAGATAGTAAGGCTGATCTAGAAGAAGAACATATGATGCAATTTTTGATGGGATTGAATGACTGATTTGATGCTCTAAAGTAGAAAATTTTAATCCTAAATCCATTACCTTCGGTTATTCAAGCCTATGCAATGGTTCTTCAAGTAGAAGAACAGATCAAAGTTTCTAGTCATCTCTCAGAAGGACTGGATCATAGTGCAATGAATAGCACTCAGAAATGAGGGTTCATGAAGGATACCTTCAAGAGGAGAATGAGTAAAGAAGAGAAGAGCAAACTAAAGTGTGATCACTGTGGTGGTACAGGTCACTTGAAATCTAAGGACGTGATTGGTATGGTGGAATGGAATGGAATAGAATGGTGATTCCTATGTCCATTCCCATTCCACCGATTGGTATAGTTTAAAATCGGGAATCACCATTCCCGATGGAATTGCTATTCCCAAAGGAAGGGGAATAGCCATTCCACCCACCCCCATGGGTTTAGCTATTCCCAATGACCAAAAAAATTGATATATGATATATTTATACATAATCATGTTTTATAATATTATTTTATTATATTTAGAAAAATAAATCAAAAATCAAATTATATAATTTATTATTATTATTATTATTAATTATTTTTATATTATTTATTTATTTTCAAAATATAATTTAAATATATATATATATATATATGTTAAAATCAAATTTTAATAGCTTTTATAACTTTGTTGAAGAAAAATGAAATTGATGCCCAAATAAATATACCATAAAAATATGTTATAAAACAATATAAAATATTTATATATTTGACAAAATTTAATATATTCAAATGAAAAATTGAAATGTTAAAGTATTTTTCTATGAAGTAAAAAATATTTTTATTAATTTATACAAATTATTATATATTGATTAATTAAATATTTTAGAATAAAATTTTTCAATAAAATAAATAAATTATAATTTTCTAAAAAAAATTAGAAAAATCATATATTAAAAAAGAAAAATGAAATTTAGAAATATAAAAGATAAATTAAGCCATGTGTTGATATTTATTAGCTATTACGCACACTTTATTCATTTATAAAAAAAATTTAAAGCACATAAAATATTCATTATATAAGATTAAAAAAAATGAAATTTCATTCCGTTCTTCATTCCGTAGACATACCAATCATAAGAATAGTCATTTCATTCAGGCACTCATTCCATTCCTAAATTCATTCCATTCATACCTATTTTCATTCTATCATACCAATCACGTCCTAATTATTTTGAACTCATAAGAGTTCCAAATTGGCATAAAAAACTCAAGACTGAAAAGACCAAAGGAAAGGCATATTCTGCAGCACCTTGGGATGGAGAAGGGAAAGTAGAAGAAGGAATATCTAAAAAGATGATAACATGAGAGTTATCTGATGATGCCATTAGTGGGGTGAGTAAGCTTATATAATCTGAATTGGCTAAACACTTGACTCATTACTTTCAAAAAGGGAGTAAAGGGAAATGTAAAACATCTGAGGGACCTGTGAGTTTAGCTAATCTGGCAGAATTGGATTTAGGATCCTCTCCCATTGACTTTAAAGGGCATTAGGCATTTGGTGCTACACCTGTTATTTCTAGAGAGGATTGGATAGTTGACTCTGGGGCCAGTAATCACATGTGTCATCACATTGGTTTGCTAACAGATATCAAACGGCTCAAGCACCCTCTGCAGATCTTTATTCCAGATGGTAGTAGTGTATGAGTGTTCCTGGCTGGGAATGCCAAACTTACCAATGATATAGATCCCAAAATATTATCCAGCTCCAGACATTGCAAGACAAGGTACATGCAATGAGATTGGAAAGACTACAAGTTGTGATATTCTAGTTTCGAGACAGTATCCAGCAAGCAAGATGCCCAGAAAAATTAGGTGTGTTGATGTTGGAGCGAATAAAAGCAAATGCACTTGTGAAATTGTTTGTGACTCATAAATTAATAAGAAAAACTAACTTAGAAATATAAGATGTATGTTTTTGTGTGATCGATAATCATGGTATGTCCCAATTGGGAGTTTTTGAAACAAAAGTTTAAATTTATGTTTTTGTTATTTTAATATCATAAGCTCTTGTATTTGAATGTTTGTTTTTATTTAATTTTGTTATTGTATGTTATTATTATCCTATTTTTTTCTAATTTTTATATTGAGCAAAAGTTCTAATAGCCACCTCGATTATTCATTAGCGTCCACATTGCATTCTCCTTATCTATTAATTATTCTGCTCATCAATCTCAATTTTCTAAAATGGCTTCACATTGCCTTTCGTTAATGCAAAATTTAACATTGTTAGCAATTACACATATCGACAAAAATGTTTCTCACACACTTCGTTTTACACACTTTTACACTCAACTTTTCATATGCTTTAACAAACAATTTTACACACACATACACACACTCTAACTTACTTTTTCACACACAAATGTTAGAATTCAATGCATTAATTAGGATTTAAGAGTCATAAACCACTCCACAAAGTAATATCAATAAGTGAAATTATTTATCTGAAATGAATCAATTTTATATTACAAATAATTAATTACTATATGCTAAATAAAATAATTAAGAATTTTCTATACAAACAAAAAATTTTACGTTAAATTCATCAATGAAATGTTTGAAAATGTCTTATTTGTTCAATGGGCCAAACATTTAACATGAAAGCATACTTCATCCATTTCAAAATAATTGTCGTTTTAGCACTTCAGTTTTGTTTCATAAAGAATCTCGTTATAAACATTCGATGTGAAAAGTCATTTTTTTCCGAGGTGCATTCATGTATTATTTATTATATTCAAACATCCCCTTGTTGACTTGTTATTGAGATAAATAAAATTAAATAAAGGTGAATAAGCTACATAGTTTGATTATTTTATTAATATGTGTGCGTTTCAGCATTTCTCCAAAACGACATTTATTCTAAAATGGAGGGAATACTTATTTCAACGTCAAAATGCTTGGAGAACATTTAAACAAGTTTGAATGTACCTGTTTTAAAATTAATATTAAAAAAATTAATACAATATTAAAATTATATCAAAATATGAAAAATTAGATCCAAAGCATATCTTCTATTCTTAGGATTTTTCATTCTTCGATTTTCCTCTCTTATTTTTGATACTAATCGATTAATTCTTCTTGAAAATTTTTATTCATCTTAAAATTTCCGTAGCTATTTGCAACTAACACCGCTGTGTTCATCTTCACCTTCAATTCCGGTCTATCTTCAATCAATGTGAAGATATTTTATATTTTGAAGCATAAAATTAGCATTCTTTTTACACCATTTGTTTCGATTTGTAGACAATGTCTTAAACTTTATTTTTGGCACCACATCATTCTTATATCTACTATTATAAAATAGGTCATCACTTGGTAAGTTTGCGTGAAATTCAAAAGTTCAAATTATGTAACAGCCCATTTCCAAATTAAATGTTAACTTATTTACTTGTGATATTTATTTAGTTTAACACACGAAAATTATGATATTTTAATTATTCGAGTTGTCATTTTGATAACTCCCAGATTTGCTTCAAGCAGAGTTCCAATAAATGTGCTTATTTTGATATATCTTTATTTGATATATTATTTTAGTCTGCTTGTTTATTCGTGAGTTCGTGAAAATTATTTAGATTATTGTCTTCCATAAATGCCAAAGGGGTGATTGTCAGTGTCATTCTTATGCACTTGTTTATTTGGACATTTTATGTCCGCAAATATGTTCGTGGATCCGTTCCTGATATGGTGAGTTGTGCGAATAATAGGACAATTTGTGACTATTCTTCTTGATCTTCAAGGAACTGTCCCTGACAATTTATAAATGGTTGTTTTCTTGCGAAAGAGATCCTCCATGATTTTTTTAAATTCCAAGGAACGCCTGCCTTGTGGAGTAGATGTTGTGTTGATTTGAACCATCGCCACCAAGGAATGCATCTACACCCACATGGAAAGAATTACAAACTCTGGATCAACTTCCAAACAGAAAAGGATTGAAGATCATTGAGTCACTCTGGGTCGTTGCATTATAAGAAGACCGATTTCATGGAAGATTGATATGCGAGATATTATTGATTCATTGGGTTTATTATTTGTCAGTCATCTATTTGTAAGCTTGTAATAACTAGAGTTGTTCCTTAAACTGTTTAATATGATAATCTAGCACAGTTAGTATTTTTGTGAGAGATTGCAAGTGAAGTTGTGGGGTAGCTATGGTAGGCTATCTTACATGGTTGTGAGGGGACCTCACTGCTTTTGTTAACAAAAGAGTTCGTGTTGTAAAAAATGGTGGCATAATGAGGGATTCCTTTATGTATAAGTATCTTTAATAGTCTTCACGAAGGAGTATTGAACGGATCTTCAGTTTGTTCTTATTTATGTCCATAACAAGTTTACGCCATACACTAAAAATACATATGGACAGATACTTAATTTCAACTTGTAAACATCAAATCGATACAATGAGAATAGAAAATAGGTAACCATTTAGGTTGACCTACTGTTATATAGTGGTATGACTCATGGCCAAAGGTCGTAAGTAAAATTTAGCATCATCTTTAGATCGAGAGACTTTGACACACAAATTTTTAAATATGATTTACATGTCATATATGTTTGCATGGTATTGCATAAGAGTCTGATTTATTCACTAGAGACCCTCAAGTAGTGGGTTATTTTTGTTAAAAAACATAAGAAAAAATAGAATTAATTGAAAATAAAAATTATATTTTGAATAATTCAAGTAAAATGAATTTATTGAATACCAATTTCACTAGAGATATGTGGTGTAATAAATTTGAGGATGAATTTGAAATCAATTTGGATATAGTTAAGGGATCAAAATTTATCATATCCCTAATAAATATTTGATTGCTCAAGATTAGATTATATTAATTAACTTTGATGGTTGGATTATTAACCAACAAACTTCTTAAACACCTATAAAAACAACTCTTTAAGTCTCAAGTTTTCTTATTATTTATAACTATTATTTCAAGTGAATTCTTTTAAGGAAAATAAATTGAGACTGAAAATAATCAGAAAGATGAAAAACTTTGCTATAATCTCCATGCTTTGTCTAGCAGTTTTGCTGCCTCTGTTTGTCCCATCTTTGGGTAATATATTTTCAAAGTTTTTATATTCTAAAAATTATCATCCATGTTTTATTATATTCGAATACCCATAGTGGATGCCGATAGGTGCGCATAGGGGTCTTCCGACCTAAAAAGTCAATTATGAAATCATCATTCCACCAACACATACTGTCACATTATTAATTTTAGATTTTGTATTATATATATGCTTGTTATCCTTAACATTTTTCTATGCTAATTGTATTTATTAATATTATTATTTTTAGGGCAACCAAAATATTGTCCAGCTCCAGACATTCCAAGACAAGCCGCATGCAATGATGGAACGACTGCAACTTGTGATATTCTAGTTTTGGGTCAGTATCCACCAAGCAAGATGCCAAGAAAAATTATGTGTGTTGATGTTGGCGCAAATAAAAGCAAATGCACTTGTGAAATTGTTTGTGGCTCATAAATTAATAAGGAAAACTGACTAAGAAATATAATATAAGATGTATGTTTTTGTATGATCAATAATCAAGGTCAATCCTAATTGGGAGTTTTTGAAATAAAAGTTTAAATTTGTGTTTCTGTTATTTTAATATCGTGAGCTCTCGTATTTGAATGCTTAATTTTATTTTATTATGTTATTATTATCCTAAATTTATATAATTTTTATATTGGGCAAAAGTTCTAATAGCCACCTCGATTATTCATGAGCACCCACATTGCATTCTCCTTATCTATTAATTATCCCAATTTGCGATCTCGATTTTTTTAAAATGGCCTCACATTTCCTTCTCCTTATCTATTAATTATCCCGATTAGCAATCTCGATTTTTTAAAGTGGCCTCACATTGCCTTCCGTGAATGCTAAATTTAACAATGTTAGTAATTACACATCGACACAAATATTTCTCACATATACTTTATTTTACACACTTTTACACTCAACTTTTTATATGTTTTTACAAATAATTTTACACACGCACAATAACATACTTTTGCACACACGAAGTTAGAATTCAATGTAACAATTGGACACCGTTTAATCTTCTATCTACAAAAGAGAGATGCCCTGCAGCCTATTCGCCCGAGAGATCATGGATTCTCATAATATAAATCGATCAATTTTTTATTTAATTGGAATAGAGAGATTTTACAATTAAGCAATGAGATGTCATTCTTAGTATGAACAATTAAATTCAATCTCAGCTATTCAACGAGATTAGTTAATTGATGAGATTGAGACATGAGCAATATTTTAGTGAATTCTTGCACAAATGATCAATATCTTGCAAATCACAATTAAGGAATGCGTGTATTATTTTCAAATACATGTTTCCATCATTTTTAAAATTTATTTGGTATGTCTCATGTTCCTTATTAATTGGTCTAACCTTGGAAGTGATTTTTTTTTTGAATTATCCTAGGTCACTTTGGCCTTTGGGTAGATTAATCTTTTAATCAAAATTGTTAGATTTTTGTGTGTGTTCATATCCATGCGGGTATTCAGTTATCCCATTAGATCGAATTAATTAAATATGAGATATTTATAAACACTCGGATCATTTTACACACTTTAATTTATATTTAATTTTACATACAGTTTTACAAACAATTTTACGCACTAACATGCTTTAATTTATACACCATAGCAAAAGGTGCGTCATTTCACACGTTTATGTAATCACTCTAATAAATAAATAAATAAAAATAAGTGTCTTTTATTATTTTTAGTAAGTTTTTAAAATCAATTTTATGTTAATTTCTTATAAAAATGATATGATTAGTAGCGAGAAATGATTAATGAAAAAGAACCTAAATATATAACGATAAAGAACAATCTCATTTATTTTGTATTTATCATATAAAAGCATGATCGATAACCGACGTAGAACAATGAACAAGGTATAGTATCCACGAAGACTATTAATTAATTTATTCATGAGTAAATCAACATAATTCCCTTAGTACTATATAAGCTCATGTTAAAGGATTGAATTATATTAACTATTTAGACAAAAATTGAATGAAGGAAATAAATGGTGAACAAAAGAAATTAGGGTTTAAATTCATAGAAGAAGAAATATTCTAGAGCTTTGATTTCATTGATTTATTAGAGCAATTTCAATTCAATAATACAATTTATATATTCACCATTCAATTTTTATTCGGAATATCACTCAATTAATTTAAACTTTCTCTAGAAGCACTTAAACCGTAGATTACATGATACAATTAATGTGCTCATTTAATTACTAACATGCAACTCATAAATAATCCAAATTAAAGATGAAATGTCCTCACAATTAATCTCAAATTTCTCAATCTTATTGATTATTGTTTTGTGTTTAAGTGTTAAAAAAATTCATCTCTCGAATTGACTATCCTCAAGTGCACGGCGTGATCGATGTATAGCACTAAACAAGATATCATATCCACAGAGACTATCAGTTAATTTATGCATGAGTACAACAACATGAATTTCCTAACTACTGTCTAAGTAGGACTGTAACAATCCGAAATTTTCAGAATATGTTTAAAAACCTTCTAAATATTTTTAGAAGATTAAAGGAAGAGATTGGAGCTTAATTGAAATTAAATCGAATACAAGGCGCGACTTTTAGGTATCTTTTGGAGTGAATAAATTTGTTTTGTATACCATATGGATCTCGCTTCATGCGTTTTCAGGCCTTTTGGATAGGAGGTGACCTAATGAAACTGTTGGTGTTCTCAAGTTTTTAACCTGAGGTCAAACGAACGTACATTAGTGTTTTTCGCAATAAAGTGCTATGTGAACAGTAGCTTTTGATCAGTTTTAAAAATGAATCTTTCTTGTTTGTATATCAAACAAAATAATCGGCATACCATTTTAGATTGGTTCAATAGGAAATGAGCCAACGAGTCCCTCAAAATTTTAGATTTCCGACCGAACTCCCCGGGTCAATAAAGTGCTTTTTAAATAGTATTTTTGAAAAAGTAATCACGTCCAAAAGGAATTTATTAGATATTTATATCCCAAAAAACTATACCCGCCTGACCTTCACTTTTCCTATAAATAGGACGGGGAAGCTCATTTCCTTCTTTGTAACGCCCCAAACTACTCCGTTTGGCCACATCACTTAACATGCAATTTACTTACATATTTTTGTGTGCTTATTTTAATATGAGCGGAAGCTAAGGTCAAAAGCGTGATAATAGCATGATGAGGTAAGGCATCATAAGTTTCAATATAAATTTTTCGCAATCACATTTATAACATGCAACTTATCATATCTATTTTGTCACACAACATGGATTTAAGTAAAAGCATCTAACCTATCGGGCTCATAGGTCTTACTCAACCTGTCCGTCTAACGTCCTATATTTTAACATACATAATACAGGGTTCAATAACACACTTCGTACAAAAAGGCTCCAAGGTCGAACGACCCGCCTTTAAATTGTTTTGCATAATCTCAAGTTATATACATCATGACCTACAAAAGATCGGGCTATCCCCATCCCCAATAATCATTGATCATAAGGCAAAAAGAGTGATCAATGTAATAATAATAATAATGTGAGTACTTTCAAAAGAAGAGCATGCAAAAGATAATCACAAGCTTGTGGGGTTCTCTTGTGTTCACAACGCTCCTACCCCGAACTTGACTCCTCAACCCGAAATTCATTGAATGAATGGGGTGAGTATTTAACAACATACTCAGTGGGGAACACTGTAAACAGTTATAGCTAATTGCACAAGTGAAAATATAACGTATGGACTTTTCTTTACTTTGTGGAGACTAGTCTCAACCCCGTAGGGTCCAAACATCATGATGCCCCCGTTAATGAACATCTTTGGCCCTGTAGGGATGCCCGCAGACATACTACCCCCCCAGGGAGGACATTAACAGGTCTATATTCGATCCCAAAGGATCTCTGCCCCGAAGGGTCTCTTTGTAGACCCTGAAGGATCTCTGTTATGCCCCGAAGGGTCTCTTTTATCTCTGGTCCGAAGACCCTTCATACTTATACAATCAAAGCACAACAATAACTATAACCTTACACGTGTTCACAGTTTAGAGTTACCCCACCTTATGAGACGCTTTCACAATTTCTCAACCTTTGAAACACTCCTTTGCCGCCCACAAGTTGTCCACCTCGAGCCACAACACGTCATCTAGCACCTTTTTAATCCTCTTTTCATTTTAGATGTCGAGGTATACAATTAAATCATAATTTAGACCAAACTCATGCTATACTTTGCTTTAAAGTCTTCAAACATATTCCACATACACAATCATGGATAAACAAGCTCATACTGTGATTTTGGACTCGAAATACACATTAAAACTCTTTGAAACATTTAATCGAACACGTTACGTGCACCCATTTAAACCACATGCTCATGACTCATTTTAAATCCTTTAGACCCAACCTTTCAAATACAAACACCTTCATCCTAGGGCTCTAACATACATGAAAATCAACCCCAAACAACCCTCATAACATCTCCAACCAACAATCATCATATCAAGGGAAATTAGGGCAAAAATCCAATCTTTAGCAACAATGAACCATAGGAATTCAATATAACTTCACATATAGCTTTAAGGAGGTAAATAAACAATATGTTTGAGATGTCAAAGCAAGAGGATCAATAAAATCGAAAACCCTAATTTTTGGATATAAACCCTAGATTCAAATCAACAAGAATGGAGCTTAATCATCAAGAGGGAAGTGGTGTTAGATTACCTTAGATGATGGATGATGATGGTAGGATTCCCTTCCAAAAGTTGAAGGATTTCTTGGGAGAGAGAGATGGAGGAAATCGCCCAAAAGAGAGAGGAAGATGAAGGTGAAATGTATAAGTGTTGTATTTATAGGTAGAAATCCGGCCCAGCCCGCGCGACCGCGCGCCTCCCGCGACCGCGCGAGGGGGCTCTCGGCCCATGCTCCCCGCGAGCGCGCAGCCCCGCGCCGGCGCGTCCCTCTCGCCCGCCCCGCGGGCGCGCAGCCTCCCGCGGCCGCGCGGTGTGCCCCATTCAACCCCCGATTCTATTTCGACTCCCGGACATTTTCAACTCCATTTAACATGACTTAGATTTTCAAAACACTTTTAATACTTTCCGAAAAAGCATGGGGCAAACCTAGCCCCCATCGGGGCGCTTCGCCCCCTGAACCCCCGACTCGCTGACCGGGCAGCGAGACCCCTGATCAACTCAGCGTTAGGGTGTTCAAGTTATGGCAAACACACTATTAAATACAAGCACATTCATTCATTTTCATATAACTCGACACTTTAGTATTAAAATTCAAACTGTGTTATACACTCAGTATAACATCACTGTGCTATGACGTATCGGCTCGAGTGAGACAACCTGTAATAAAACAACGGCATTACATACAAACATACTCACATGATTAATATTCAAAAATACTAATTCGAAATCATTTACTAAAATTGTAATTTATAATTTAGCAAAAAGGGTCGGGGTATCACATTCTTTCTTTCTCTCTCTCTCTCTCTCTACTCTACTCTTTCTCTTTCTAAAACTCGGGCCTATGCCGAGAAAATCAACCACCCGTGACCAGGACGAGGGACGATGGGGGATCAGCTGCTGGATGCCGGATCATTGCCTCCGCCACCACCAGCAAGTCACCAGCGCCATGCCTAGCCGCAGTCGCCGCCTTGTCTCGGTGAGTCCGATCTCTTTTTTGCTAACTTTTTAGTATGTCATATATTTAATATCATGAGTACTTTCCATTTAGAATTTGTAGTCAATTGGTGGCCAGAAACCGACATCTAGAAAACGTTAACTAGTAGTCTTCCCCGATCAGTTTTGGTTTTTGGCCATTTTGAGTTGTTTTGATTTGTCAAATTGAAAAAGTTTGAACTAGAAAGTTGCTCCAAATAATATTTTGTACTTAAGTATTACTTATTGATTTTTCCGATGAGTTTTGAAAAATCTCAATTATTTTAATTGGGTGATTATTTTTATAATTAGAATATGCAATTTCAGAAAATTCTGAAAACACTGTACTTTAATCAATGTATGTGTGGGTTCAACTTTAAATATTTTCGTGATTTTTTTATGAGTATAAATTTTGTGGTGTAAATCTGGTAAAAATAGAGTAAAATGACAAGTGATGAAGTATCACCTCTACCCAATGTTTTGAGTCCGATCACACCTTTTGTATGCCCTGAATTTAATTTCCTAAAGGGCAAGGTTGAGTTAAAAGTCCTAGATTCGCACACTCTTAATAGAGATGTGATTAAAAGGAATAAAGCTCGAATTAAATATAGCTGAAAATTAGAGTAGTAGTCCTAAAATAAGGTTCGAACTTGTAGGATCAATTGAGCCAACCAGAAGCTAGAGTTGAAAGATGAGTGCGGAGGAGATTGATAACCTGAATTGATCTTTTGAGGTGGTTATTTTCTAAAACCTATTTATAGGTTAAGTTATTAAACTCTAGAAGTATGATAGGTAAAGTTAAATATCCAAATAAAGGTTTTTATGCTCTAAATGTTTAACATCAACAACAATTTGAACTTTAATAAAATCAAGGTTTTCATGTTTTCATGCATCTTGAGGTCCATTTGGATGATCGTTTATGTGCATTGCACTTATAAATTGACAAGCTGCACATAGTTTACCATATTTTCTGCAGTGTCACATTTTTGCTCATTTTGAAGGGATTTATCATCAAATATTTTATGAGATAAAATTGAGCTTTAGAAGTGCTTAAGAAGATATACGATCAAGTTAAGAGTGCATTGCAAAAAGAATAAGGGCAATCGGACGAGAAATGAAGAAAAACTGAGAAAAACAGTGAAGTGTGTCCGGTGACAAAGAGTGAAGCACGGCGTGCTTCATAAACCACAAAACATTGAAGTGTGCTCTATGATGCACAACGCGTGCTGCCCCAAACATGGCCCGTGTGTTGTTTTTTGTCTGGAACAATGAGTTTTGCACCACTTAGGCACGTGTCGTGCTTCACCAATCACGGACTCTGCCTATGTCTGCGACTTTGGCTGAGTTTTTTTACTGGATCGGATTTTTTCCATTCTTGGGCTTAAACTTCCTCCACTATGTAAGTATTCAATATGCACATATTTTATATCACTTTTTATGCTAGAGAAGAGCCGAGACAACATAGAGAAGATAGACATTGAAGATTTAATACTTGGGAATAAGTTTTAGTTTATGGTTTCTTTCTAGCTTCCATTGCTTATTTTATTTCCCTGGATTTGAAATACATTATGAGTAGCTAATTTATTACAAATTCTAGGGTTTTATAAAATTTGGATTCCTATAGTTTTTAATTAATTATATTATCATATGTTTTTGCTTCCTTATGAGCTAAAGAATGCCTTGTTTGCACCACAATTTACTCATAACACGTTATCAGTGGGACAACTGACCAAAGACTTAGATGGGAGGCTACAATTCTTGGCATCCCATTGTATTGTGCAGAGCAGACACTCAGATCACATTCTTGGCATCTGCAAAATGAAAGGAGCTCTTTATGTGTTTCCACAAGCACAAGTTACAGGTGTTAATCTCATGGCAAATACAGTGTCACATAATACAGATGTCATACATATACAATCTTTTATGGGACATCCTTCTGCTTCTACAATGAAACACTTATCAGAATGCAAGAAAAGAATGAGAGAGGCTGACATTGAGCTACTCAAAGCTTGTGACATCTGTTATCAAGCAAAACAGCAAAGAAAACCATTTCATGTACTACATAGAAGAAGTACAATTTTATTTGGTTTAGTACACATGGATTTGTAGGGGCCATGTATATATACTTCATATTTTCTGACTATTATTGAAGATCATTCCAGAGCCACTTGGACATACTTGTTTAAGACTAAAGGTCAAGTCTAGACTATTATCAGAAGCTTTATTCTCATGGTAAGCACTCAGTTTAACAAGAAGATCAAGATAATTAGGACTAATAATGGTGGAGAATTTGTCAATCATAATGTTCAGACACTCTTTCAGGAGTTTGGCATTCACCACCAAAGATCATGCCCATACTCTCAACAAAATGGAGTAGTAGAACACAAGCATAGACATATCCTGTATGTTGCTAGAGCTTTGATGTTTCAAAGCAAAGTACCTTCCAGTTTTTGGCCATACTCCATTCTTCATGCTGCTTGGATTATCAACAGGCTGCCATCAGCTGTGATATGGTGGATTTCTCCCTATGAGGTTTTGTTTCATAAATCTCATGTATTGGATCATTTACAACCCTTTGGATGCTTAGTATATTTAAGGAATACTCTGCTATCCAAATCCAAGTTTACAGCCAGAAGCAGTCAATGCATTTTTCTTAGTTTTACACCTTTGCACAAAGGCTTTATCCTTTTTTATCTTATCAGTTTGAAGATCTCTGTTGGAAAAGATGTAGAATTTTTCCCTAAACAATTCCCTCTGCAAGATACTAAAACCTCTTCATTGCATTTCCAAAGTTTTGATGTTCTTGTCACAGATGATCCTTGTTCCTCCACTATTCCGGAACATTCTGGTTCTTGTTCTCATCCCATAGAGCAGTCTACATCTGTGGTACCATTGCCCTCTCCTTCTTCATCTACTACTGATTTACATGACCCTTCATCTCTGCCTCTGCTCATGAGGAGTACTAGAACTCATTAGCTTTCTTCTTATCTGACTGATTATATCTGTGATCATGCCAGCCTGCTTCTTAGCTCATTTGCTAAGACTACTTGTTCAAGCCCTCCTATCTTTCCCTATCAGACCTCTTCTCTTTTGTCACCTGCTTATATTGCATTCTTGATGAATGTGCAGCATATTCAGGAACCTGTCAGCTATAATGAAGCTTGTTAGTCTGCTGAATGGGTGGAGGCTATGAACAATGAGCTAGATGTTTTAGAAGCTAACAAGACTTGGGAGATTATCTCTTTGCCAGCTGGTAAACATGCCATTAGTTCTAAGTGGGTCTATAAGATCAAATTACATTCAAATGGCACCATTTAACATTTCAAGGCTCGTTTAGTAGCAAAGGGTTACACGCATGAATTTGGAGTAGACTACCATGAAGTCTTTTCTCTAGTTACAAAGATGGTAACTGTAAGACTTGTCTTTGCTTTAGCAACACAGTTTGTCTGGCCTCTACATCAAATTGATATTAATAATGCATTTCTGCATGGCCATCTCAATGATGATATTTACATGAAGTTGCCATAGGGTTATACTAAAGGCAAGCCTGGAGAAGTCTGCAAGTTGGTGAAGAGTCTATATGGACTGAAGCAGGCCTCTAGGGAATGGAATCAGGAACTGAACAAGCTACTTCACTCTCTTTGTTTTGTTCAATCTGTGAGTGATCATTGCTTGTTTCTCCGAGGTATTGGTTCATAGTTTATTGCTCTTTTAGTATATGTTGATGATATATTGCTCTTGGGTCCATCCCTTGCTATCATTAATGTTGTCAGGGCTTATTTACATGATTCTTTTACTATAAAAGATCTTGAGCATGCTAAGTACTTTCTAGGAAGGGAAGTTGTCCGTTCTTCTTCAGGAACTTTTCTCCGCCAGAGAAAATATACTCTTGATCTTCTTCAGTCTGCTAGCTTGCTTGGTTGTCGGCCAGTAAGAACTCCTTTACCTTCTAGCCTTAAACTCCATAAGTTCGGTACCTTATTACAGCAGTTTGACTCCTATAGGCATTTAGTTGGAAAACTTTTGTACCTTAATCTCACCCTGCCGGATATTTCCTATTATGTTCAACAATTAAGTCAATTTGTTCATTGTCCTACCACATATCATTGGGAGGCTGCCTTGCATGTTCTCAAATACTTGAAGGGGAATCCTTCCCTTAGTCTTCATTATTCTTCTTCTTCTCAGTTTGATTTCACCGTGCATTGTGACGTGGATTGGGGTGCTTGTTCTGATACTCGTCGCTCCCTTACTGGTTATTGCATTTCCCTTGGGCATTGATTAGTCTCTTGAAAATGTAAGAAGCAAGATACGGTTTCTCTTTCTACTGCTGAAGCTGAGTACCGTAGCCTCAGCTATACTACTCGAGAGTTGCTATGGCTCTCTTATGTGCTTGGTGATTTTGAAGTTCCTTTTCAGTTGCCTATTTCTATTCATTGTGACAACTAGGACACAATTCAAATTACCCAAAACTAGGTCTATCATGAGCGCCCCAAACATCTCAACATCGATTGTCATTTTGCGCGTTTTCATTTCCAAAAGGGTTTCATTCTACCTACCTATGTGGCTTCACAGTTTCAACTCGCAGATGCATTTGATAGAACTGGGGATTATTTGGATGTGTGTTGATTGAATAAAACATTTTGATCGAAGTGATCCCACATCCCATTACATGCTAAAACTGAATCTAAATCTCATGCGCAGCGGAAAACTGAGATTACCGATTACCTTACAATCGGAGACACACCGTTGAGAAGATATAGATATAAAATCTACAACTCTTCCATTCTTCATGTTATCCACTCCATGATTTTCTATTGTATGACCCAACCTTGATCCAGACATTGTGTGGGCGACGATCCTTTAGATCTTGTGGAAAATAAAAGACGAAGAACCCGTCACCTAAATTTTTAAGAATCTATCTTTTTGGGAGAGAGGATTTTGAAATTTTCTCTTGGTGGCTAGGGTTTTTCTTCTCCCTTCATCAGGTATATATAGGGCTACAACAGGGATCTAAAAGAAAATTAGGGTTGGGCCTCCAACGGGCCTTAAGTTCCTATGTCTAGCCCAGACATAACTTAAGCCCATTAATATTAATTCAATCCACTAAAGAATTAATATTGCACTACCACCCTAATTCCATATTTATGGATATGGCTTCTTCAACTCAATTAATTCTCCATGTTTAAGATATCGAATGTCCATTAATTAAATCGAGTATATTGACAACTCAATTTAATTAATTGCTTATCATTGAGTCGTACCACTCAACATTTATTATCATGTTGGATTAAAAATAATCCACTTGCAAGATTTAACATGATAATCCTTTTTGAGTTTCTCAAGGGACATCATCAACTCGGCTCACCGAGACACGGTTTCCTTCTATAATTAGTAACCCATCATATATAGAAATATCACTACCCAATCTATCAGGATTATTGATTTTTTAATTAGAATCTCACCCGTTGATAGGTCAAAGTAATATACATTAAAATATACATGTCTACTATTATATAAGGATTAAGAATTATGAGTATCTAAGATTTATATTATATTCTTAAGTGATGTCAGTCCATAAGAATTATCTTGCTGCGATCTAGTTTAATACACTACAAAAGTGCAGTAGTGTGATTCCATAGTCAAGATAGATTAATCCCAAATCATACTACAACAATACCAATGGTTCGTCTAACTCCATCTAGGTTGTGAACACTTCTCATACTTTATAAGGAACCGATAATATGATCTTCTGTGTGCATTCTACATGCCATATTATCTACAATATTAAGTATAGGACGATTTGCATTATTTATTATTTAAAATATGCAAAATATGTGAATGGTATTCTCATTCATAATTAAGGAAAATAATTATATACATAAAAGACATGTTTTTAATATACAATCCCAACAGTATTTACCAAATCTCTCGCTACTCCGCGTTTCAGAATGCTACTTTCCAGCCTTCATCTCGGTGACTTGCACCGTGCTGAGCCTGTGGGGGGCTGATGAACATTCAGGCACCCTTGCTGATCCGCCATGCAGCAGCAATTTACATGCGTGCTCTCATATTCAGTTGTCCACATGTCCATCTGCCCATGCATGTACCACTTTGTTGTGAGCTCTTCACCGTAGATGCTTGGAGCACACGGATCTTGCATGCTAGCCGTCGATCATCTAGCTTCGATAGCACGCCTAAAACTCTTGTATAAATAGAGATAGCACATTTCAGTTTCTGTAACTTGAACAATATATCAATGAAATAAATTTTTCTTCGATTTTAATATGTGATTATGCCAGATTCTACAATTACAAGTTTATATAGAGGATAATAAAAGGATCCAATAAGGCTCATGGTTCAATTAAGAATTTAATTAACGCCTTTAGATTGGATTTATGTGAAAAATCCGTAGGATTTCGGACCTCGGTCAAGCCACGAGTCCAATCGACCCGGAAATGCTTGATCGACTAAGGCCAAAAATTGTTAAAGTCTTGATCAACTCAACATTGTTCAATCGACCGGTCTATGAAGAATTTGTGAAGAGTCGGGTCTACGGGTGGGGTCGACGAATCACTGTTCGCGTATGGGAGAAATTTGTTTTCTTCTCAAACCAAGTTTCCAAACTTACATATGTAAGGGCCCATCTTTATACAACAAAGGAGGATGAATATTACACTACATGATGTCATGATGCACACATTACACAGAGAAAATAATTACAAGGCCAAAGAGAGATAAGTTATCATAGTAGACAGGTAGACTTCAGAGATTCGTCTGGTTGCTCCAGAGGATTTTCGGTGTCATCTACTCATTTACTATGGAGTTTCAAAACTCTGTTTAATTTAGTTTACATCATATCTAGCTAATTTATTTATTGGATTCTAAGGATGTAAATTCAATTAATTTTATGATTTGATTTATTGATTTATATTTTTCGGTTATCATTGACTATTAGATTTCTTAGTTTTAAATTCTCATGTATATATTGATGGTCACATTATGTGCATACAAGCTAGTTAATTAGAAAGCACTAGAGGTGAATAATTAATTGGTATGATAAAAATAGAATTTCATTTTATGCGTATTTAGAAGGATCGAGAGGTGAATAAGTATGGCATAGGAAAAATAATCTTCAAAATTTTATTGTGCGTAATAACTTGTGTGAAGGACCACGAGGTAAACTACATGTGTTATTTATATGTTATAATATGATATTATGTGAACCCTTCCCTAGAATCTGTTGTTTTTAAGTGATATCTTAATTTGATATTTAAAAAAAGTTGGAATTTGAGTTTTTAAATTTTGGTTATCTAGTTTTAATTTTTATTAGTTAATATTACGTTATTTTGTGATTTAATTGAGTGTCTAGTTATTGATAAGATATTTGTATTTTGATATATGCAAATATGCAATTACTCGATAATTCAGTTCTTATGGAAAAATGATACTCTTACTACTTACTTTGTCAGAGAAAATTTCGATTTTGATCCCACAGGACATGAGTTAGTCCGATTTTGGTCCCATCCCTATCACTTTTGGTCCTATTTCAGAAATTGTTATTAAATCTGGTCCCATAGGACCTAGATTATCAATTTTGGTCCCACAATTTAGACGGAAAAAAAACGGGGTAACGGCCGCCAATTTTGGGACCAAAATAGATACTATGGGACCAAAAGTGAAATTTTCAGCGAAATAGAAATCCTAAAATGCAATCAGCTATGAACGATTTTTGAGCCGAAAAATTGATCAAATGTTAGATTTGTAAAAAGGGGTACTTTTTATTAATTTTTTTTTAATTGGGTTATTTAAAAAAAACTACAATAAAAACGCGATTTAACAACGGATTATATTTCGTTGTTAAAATATCGACACATTAACAACGGATTAAGATTAAGATATTTAATGATGAATTTTTTGTCTCAAACTTAACAAAGAACCCACGTCGTATTTTAATTTTTATTTTTTTATGTTAACGACGCAATAACGACAGATTTTTCTGTCGTTACATTAGAGACGGAAAAATGCGTTGCTAAACATTTTTTTTAAATCTTAGTGATGGATTAGCTGCAAAATTATTTCGTATCTAACTTAATTTTGATCTTTTTAATTTTTTTGTTTTTGTTAATTTTTTCTAATATTTTTTATTTTCAAATTAATGCTCAATTACGAATTTGAAATCAAAATTTTTTAATTTATTTTATTTTATTATTTCGAATTTATTTGATTATTTTAATTTTTTCAATATTTTATATTGTTTTTTGATATTTTAAATGTTAAATTTTTCAATTTCTACTTACAGTAAAACCTCTATATAGTAATATTGTTGGGACCGAAAAAAAATATTACTATAGAGAGGTTATTCTTATATAGAGTTTACATATAAATTTTTTTTAAAAAAAAATTAATATATATTGTACAACACTTTGAAATGTCCCTTTATATTTTAAAAATGTGATTTTAAAAGGTATATAAGATTCATTCATGTGCTAATGCATATACGCATCTAGGAAATAAAGAAAAAAAAAAGAAAAAAAACTGATGGTGCCAATGACTTAGAAATTACAAAAAAAAAAATTAGATGAAGATGATCAAAGAATAGTTGCAGATTTGAGAAATCAGATAAAAGAACTTCATTACAATAACCAAATGGATATGGATGTTTTTCTCGACTATCCAAATGAGCAGCAAGTAGTGTATGTTTCAACTGAAGAAGATATCATTACATGAATCAAGCAAAAAACACAAGGTGATAATCTAAAGGATGATAGTGTAGAAATAGAAAAAGTCTCATGTCAAGAAGCTTCAAGCATATATGTTGGACAAGATGGAAATATTTTGAATTCAATAAGAAGGTATTGTGTTGATGAGTTACTTCGAACGCGCAAGTTAAATGATGTGGTATTAACCCAAAAAATTAAAGCATTGTCACAAGCAACTTTAGGTAAGTATTTCATACAATCTTAAGTTTAATATAACATATGTAGTTAAATAGTTCTAGATATTTTATATAAATATTTAAATATATTTGAAATTTAATGTCATTTTATTACTATATGGAGGCAAATTTCTTAAGGATGATCCTAAAAAAAACATCGGAATATTACAATGTGGAGGTTATTCTTATTTATAACTAGTCCCGAGTTGAGACCATAACTTTTTATTACTATAAGGAGGTTATTCTTATATAGAGTATTCTTATATAGAGGTTTTACTGTATTTACGAATTTGAAATTAATCTTTTAAATACTATTAATTTTGTATTTATTTTCCATTTTAAAATTTATTTTATTTTATAATTTTTTAATATTATATACTATTTTTTATTATTATATATTTTTTTATTTTTCAATTACTAATTAATTCAAATATAAATTTTTTTAATATTTTTATTTATTTTACATGATAATTTTTAATTATGAAATAATCAACAATAGTAATGAATTATTAATTGAAAATTAAAATTAAATAATAAAAATAATTATAAACTCTAATTAGATGTGGTGAACGCTCATAAACAATATTGTAAATTTAAACTAAATAAAAAATTTCCCTGCCTTTAGGGGTGTAAACGAGCCGAGTCGAGCCGAGTATCTTCTTGATCGAACTCGAGCTTGACAGAAAATTAAACTAAATAAAAAAATGGCTTTCTTTTGATTTAGTAGTTGTAATTTGATGATTTGATTAGCAGATATATATAGATGCATGTTGGTGAGAAATTAGGATCCAAATCAGGTTAAATTTCTCTCCAAATCAGTTCAATTTTGCCTCCAATTGAATTGCAAAAAAAATTATGGCATTTTTCTGTATGGGACCAAAATCGATATCAAAATGGGACCAAAAACGATAATTTCTTTAACGAAAAACGTGACGGCATGACCAAAATTGATAATTCAATTGATTTGGGACCAAAAGTGATAGAGATGGGACCAAAATTGGACTAACCCATGTCCTATAGGACCAAAATCGAAATTTTCTAACCTTTGTTACAATAACACCATGCACTTGCGATTTTTTTTAATAGTATCAACGCTAGATTTTTAATTTTTTTTATCAAAACCTAACTTGATCACTCAAGCGATGAGTAATGGAAAGGTTGTGCCTATTAAACTGTACTTACAAAAATATTCAAATTGAAAATGATTCCTCTTCCAATCTCTCTTAAAGAAAAACCTCTAATTCATTTTCTCTCTTCGATAACTAATCTAGAAATCCGAACATTCTGCATTTTCTTTCTCTTCTCTGTCGGAGCAGTCAAATCAATTGCATCTTCTCCAGTTAGAAGTTTACACTTATAATAGGCAATCCTGGACCCCATGTGCTATATCAATTATTTTGGCAAACTCGTGTCTCGATTTTCGTTTGCTCCAGTTAAAGGGCTAGTTAATTATACCTCAGTGAATGTTATAGTCTCTAATTATGCATCATTCATTCCGATTCAACGGTCCTTGAGACGTGGCTTGTTGCTTCATTTACCTTAGACTATCATTATCGGTAACCACTCCAACCACTCAACCATCCAATTTCTTCAATATTTAATTAATTTCTCTCTCTTCCACATCATCAATATTCATGACCACCCAACTACACCATTATATATAATTATTTTATTTTATTTTATTTTATTTTTTATTTTTTAAAATTAAAATATTACTTGTAATAAAAATAATATTGTTCAGATAAAATAGTCAATTCCAAAAATATTACAAACTAATTAAATGACATTTCATAAAATTAAAAAAAAAATCACACTCATTAAACGGTATTTTTTAAAATTACATGAAAAAAAAATTATTATTTGGATATATAGAAAACTAGAGAAAAAAATAGATAATTTTAAAATGTGTTGAAATATAGCAAAAATTGATGTCTATTTGTAAAGAAAAAAATATGAATTTTGGTATATTTTTTATTTATTTTTATTATATTTTATATAAAAAATATATCAATTTTAAATATATTTTACTACAAAATTAATTGGCCAATAGGATGGAGACACTTGTCTCCATCCTATTGGCCAAAAGAAAGGTTGAAAAGGGACCACCAATGGTCAAAAATGGGGGGAGGTCGACCCCTTTCATCCAACCTCAACCATTTTCTTCTTTTTTTTTTAATGGCACATAAACCCAGCGACCACTTCAATATTCTTAGTCTTAAAGTTCTGGAGATGCACTATGGAAAGTTATGGAGGCATGAGTCAATGTTAATGACGAGAAGATGTTGACATGTGTTCTTGAGATGCATAAACATCTATATATTTTAGTTATTTAATTATATCTACCTAATTTCATAGTTTGATTCTAGGGTTTAGAATACTATGGATTTTATTTATATGATTTGATTTATTTTTCCTATTATTTCCAGGACTTGATTTTCTAAGGTTTATTTCTCGTGTATGAATGTTGATCACCGTTAATGCATGCAAGTCAATTAATTAGAATGATTAACTGATTAATCAATTGGTGGAATGATAGAAATCGGGCTATGCGTATTTAGAAGGACCGACCAAATGAAGAAATATTGCATATGATTAAATAATCTTAATGTGCATAATTGTGAGTAATGACATGTATGAATAACTAACCGGAAAAGTACGTGCCCATTATGTTTATGTTAGGTAATGCTTTAATTAGCAATCTAATAACAATTCCATGATTACCCACAATTGATAACTTAATTATTAGCTGCATAAGCCATAAAATATAGATAAATGTTATAGTGGACCTATTCTCTAGAATATGCACTTTTATAATATAAGGCGTCATGTTCTGGTTTAATTGAGTCTCTTCGTTTATTGCATTTTTATTTTTATTTAATTTCTTCAAGCCTTTAAATTTAGAGTCTACATATTTAACAACATAACTGTATTTGAAAACATAAAATATTTTGTCTTTGTGGAATGTGATACTCTTGATCGCTGATTATTACAATTACATCGTGAATTTGTGGTCATAAATCTATTAATAAACATGTCAAGTTTTTTAACAAGCTACACAAGAGATAATACATCACAATATCCTAAGTGAGAGAAGTAGCAGACGGAAGCTTACCATCTATACTATCTGTTTTAGTTATTTAATTATGTCTAGCTAATTTCATAGCTAGATTATTCAGTTTGAAATATTGTGGATATTATTTATGTGATTTGGCTTATTTTTTCTGTTATTTTTGGGGCTTGATTTTCTAAGGTTTATTTCTCGTGTACGAGTGTCTGATCACCATTTGTGCATGCAAGTTAATTAATGCCAAAGAAAAAAGGACATGATTGAGAAAGATAGAAATCGACCTATGCGTATTGAGAAAAATTGACCTAGTGAATAAATATTGCATATGGCTAAATAATCTTAGTATGATTGATTATGAGTAATGATATGTATGAACAACTGAATGGAGAAGTACGTGTTCATTATTTCTACATTATGATAATGCTTTGATTAAAAGTCTGATAACAATAGGATGAGATCCTCTATTCAAAATTTGGTATTCCAACCCATATTTCACGATCGAATTTACAAATTTAATAATAGATATTACAAAAATAAAAATTAATTTTAACATAATCAACCTAGTGACATTTATAAACAAAAGATTGAATTTTTAAATATTATAAATCATATTTTTAAAATAATCAACCATAATAATCATTTCTTTGAAAATGAAATATTAAAAAATAATTATAAACCATAACCGGGTGGAGTGAACCCTAAAAACAATCATAAAATTAAACTAAAACATAATAAATTAAAATTAACGAAAAAAATGGAAGAAAAAATTGTAAATTCGATTATGCAATACGGATTAGAACACCAAATTTGGAATAAAGAATCTCATCCGAATAACAATACCGTGATTACCAACCATTGATAACTTAACTATTAGTTGTATAAATTAGAAAATATAAATAAATGATATAGTAGACTTGTTCCCTAGAATCTACAGTTCTATAATATAAGGTTTCGTGTTTAATTCAATCGATTCTTTTGTTTATTCCATTTTATTTTATTTTTATTTTTTTCTTTACGCCTTTGAATAATTCAAAAGGAGCATATTTTGGGACTTAATTGATGATGTTTTGATTACAATATCGTGCTTAAGTCATGTCCTTTTACTTAATTGTGTTTAATTGTGTGTTTTTAGAGAAACTAGTTTTGCACCCGTGCGATGCACGGTAATCATCGAACTTAATTGAAATAATTAAAAACAATTCATATAATAACTTTATTTAATAAATAAATAAATAAGCGAAATGATAAATTGTAGAATATTATGGGATGAATTTTTATTTTTAAATTATAAAATAATAGATAAGGATAAAAATCCTCTTAACATATTGTTTTTTCGTTTAACATCATAAGTTTGAGTTTGATTACCATAAATTCTATAATTTTAGTAATATGTTCCTTTAGACGGTCAAATATTTTTTATTGTATAGAAGTTCTAAAAATAATCCTATGACCTTGTGTGTATAAATAAAATTTATAAAAATTACAGTTATATAACTTATAAGTAAGCAATAAATAAGAACTTGGTGGGAGTTGATGATATATAAATTACATGGTTAGGCAATTAACATGATACAATGTAAATGGTTTTCAGTTATTGAACAATTTGCATTAAACTACATGAAAATGGACCCTTTATTTAGCTATTTTGCAAGCCGAATCAAGAATAACTTATTGCGTTACGATTAAAAAATCTAACATGCATAAAGATGTACAAAAAACATAAGGGCGCAACAACAAAACCCAACAAAAGTTCAAAATTGCTAATTAAGGAAATCCATATACAAAATCAAGAAACAAATCAAAAGATTTTCAAAGCATATAGTCATAAACACAATCAAAAAAATCTCCATTAGATAAACAATCTCGAAAACAATAAACAATAAATCAACTCTCAAAATTCAAGAAAAACCAATCAAGAAACAGACTGATTACAATCAAACGATCAAAGAAAAACATTGACCACAACCTGAAAGATTAAAAACCAAAGATTTTAAACTATTTCTTGTATTATGTCTCACCATAGAATTTATCTTCATCTGGTTTTAACTTCTTCAAACAAATCTTGCATGCCAAGTAGGCTCAAGCCGCAATTATTCTTTAACTCCTTGATTTATGCAATCTTGTCATTAAAGTTAACATAACTTCATATCATGGTAAGAGTTATTCTATTTTCTCCAATGAAATTTGAAACATAAAAACATATCATCACTCTAATAAAATAAGAAACAAATGACTTCATTAGACGTATGTAACGTAATATAATATAACTTGGACAAACCAATATACTCTGTAGTTGTTTGTTCAGTAGAGAATTGAACATGATTCCTGATTGTTTCAATATTCCGGAACATAATAGCAATACACGATTTGAAATTTTAATGCAATCTTACTTTTTACGCCTTGTAAATCATTTACGATTCCGAACAATGGAACCATAGTTGGTAAACATTTTTTTCTTTTCATGAACAATTGCCTCTTTCTTCCTTTTCTTCTTGAAATCTACTTCTCCCTCCTTCAGCTTTCTGCAAAAAGTTGTATGAAAATCAGAAAGGATCAAAACATCAATGGCAGAAATTTTAATAAATTGAAGAAAACCTTGATGATTGCAGCTTAATTACCTCACATATTGCGGATGACACTATTTTTAAAATTTTTATTTTATGAGTAAAGAGAGATGCAATAATCCAAAGTGCTCAAGCAAAGAAAATTAGGTGATTGAATAAGAAAAAAGTGATTATGCAATTAATGGTGAAAACTTAAAACAACACATGAACAATACATCAAAATTGAAATTGTTGCTAAATGCCAAAAATCGTCACCTCTTTGATTTTATCCAGCATATTACTGATAGGAAAAAGGGACAGAAACCGCATGTTCATAGTACTTCCCCTGCATAAACCAAGATCATCCCCATTACAAAATTTTCATTAAAAAAATAGAGAAACTACCGAACCCCAGCCCCAACCCCAAGCATATCATGTATTATATATACATCTAAATAAATTGAACATTTAACATTAATACGATGAAAGAAACCCCAAGTCATTTAAAATCAAAATAACATGTTGAAAGTGAAATGACAGTACTCACATGTGACGGAGCAAGAGGAGGCTTGTTCTGGTTCTTGTAAGAGATACTTTAATTTGGGGAGAGAGAGAGAGAGGCGCCTCCAATCAGAAATCAAGATAGCTTGAGACCTTGAGTCATTATTCAATCAAACTGTCGCATGCAACCTTTACCCTCCTCCTATAAGCCATTATTCAGCGGAGAAAATAAATCAGAAGCTTCGCCAAAAAAAATTCCAAGTTAATTGATTGAAACACGAAAGGGGAATCCATCTATGGGTGCGGACAGAGTTCTAAAAGCGAGATGGCATGAGTAGAGAGAAAACTCTGAATTAAGCATGTCAGTTTGAGGGAAGGAGTTTTGTAAATAAGCATTCAGAACGTGAGTTTAAGCAGCAGTTTAATTCTGATTAATTTAAGCGGCAGTTTAATTCTGATTAACCGCAAAAGATTAACCTGTAGGTAGAACGTGAGTTTTATGATTTTTTTTTTTCAACTAACTTCAATAAACTGAACTGCTCCAGCCTCCAAATATATGCGGATAACAGTTTGACAATATTGCCCCCTAAAAATTGGATTGTGCTTGTAAATTTACGAAAATGCCCAAAAATTGGCGCTAGTTTTGAATGGTAGAAACTGTGTTTTTATATATAGATAGATTACTTGTTTGCTCATTCTGTATTGTTTTTAGTGTTTTATTAATGATTTTGTTGTAGAGTGAATAAAAGAGAAGTTGTAGAATTAGATGAGTCGAGCTCGAGATGATTGAAATTGAATTTAGAGGAAAAAGGTCGAGACTCGGAATTAAAGGAACATAATTTGACCCAAAATATTGTGCCGAATCATAGGCCCAAGTTAAAGTCCAATCCGCCACGCCAATAAAGGCCCAAGCTACGGCAATAAAGTCCAATTGAATTATAACTTCAAATCACAAAAGTGCCGAGAGTTCAAAAGGGAGTGGATTAGCATCCAATCAATTAATTCACAAAAGTGCCGAGAGTCCAATTCAATTGCAAGATAAATTTTATGATGCGTGGACGCGTAGTGTATCGCTCACACACACATGTAATAAAATAATAAGTGGGTCTATTATTTATAAATTATTATTTTGTGTGAGAATAACACAGTTCTTACACACATGTAATAAAATAATAAACGGGCCCATTATTAATAAATTATTATTTTGTGTAAGAAGGGTACACTATGTGTGCACGTATCGGCTCATGCAAGGCTCTTCACTGAATTATTTGATTATTTTAGGATTTTTTACACCCGAAATTTCTTCCTACACTATATATATTATATATTATATATTAAAATAAAGTAATGCACAATTTTCAAGAAAAGGTTCCCTCTAAAATTGTCAAATCATAAAAAAAAAGATAATAATATGCACATTTCAATACATTTTCAACTAATTAAAATATTAATTTGAGCATGACATAAAATATTATTTTTAGACAATTTAGTTCGAAATCTTAAATAGCTCTCACCTTATTATTCAATGACTCCTATCATCAGATTCTATTGTCGAAACCATACTACTCAAAAAAGTAAAAAAAAAGTAGGATACAATATTTGGCTATATTTTTTATTTTGGCTATTTTTCCAAACAAGAGTTTCGTTTACCCTATGAATTTAATTGTATTTTAGGGTTCTATTGTATGAATAAAAGAAACTCATGCCTTATTGTTATTTTTTGAATATGGGCCAATTATTATTATTTTAGTTTTATTTCATTTTAGAAGGATTTCAGGTCACCACGGTTCTAATTAATATTAATTATTATTGTTTTTCATTCGGTGTGTCCGTTGTTATTTGAAATTTTTGTAATACAATAAAAAACAAATCATATATAAAAAATGAATAATTATTATTATAGAAATTTTAAATATCAACAACACACGAAACGAATCATTAATTTAAACCAAATAAGATCACCTTATACATGACCACGCAAAACGTGAGTGTCAAACTAGTATATATATATATATAAGAAGTGGATAAAAAATACATATTTTTCTGGTGTAGAAATTATGAACTCATCTTATACCATTAAATTAGATGGTCTAATGGATGAGATTTAATGTAAAAGTCAAGGCAAAAAAAAGGGTATAGTTGTACAATCCTTATAAAAAAGTTGATGTTATCACTTGTTTAAAAAAATCTTAAAAAACTTTAAATGATCATAACTCCCTCGTGATAAAGCTCTTTTTATACGCTAAAATTCAAGATCAGTCATGAATATGTTTGTGCAAATAAATATACACAAAAAATACAAAATATACATTTTTGCTCGTGTCCAGTGTGAAAATGCTTTCGTTAACTTTTAATAATGGTTCGTTAGCATTATGATAATGTATGCTAACAAAGCATTTTTTATATGATAACATACTGCATTCATTATGCTAACGAAGGATTATCATAATGTTAACGTAGTACGCGTACTTATATTGTTATTATGAATTATTACATTTCAATTAGAGCTTATAATTATTTTTTATGAATTATTTTTTATGTTTCAGTTACTATTTGATTATTATATATTGTTTATTTCATCAAATTAGAATATATTAATTAGGATTTTCTTCATCCATTTATGGTTTATACCTTATGCTAACGATGAATTGTTATATGCTAACATAATTTATCCGCACTGCTGATAAAACAATATCATAATGTTAACATTGTATATTTATATTGATATTATGATTTATTCCATCCAATTAAGATTTATAATTATTTTGTAGAATTTAATTCTATTTTTTAGATAATTGGAGTTTATCAGATCTTATATGGTTTATTTCATTCAATTATGATTTATAATTACTTTTTAGAATTTAATTTTTCGTTAATAATATGATAAAACTTCCATTAGCATTACGATAATACTTCGTTAGCATTACGATACTGTTATTAACTACCCGACACTTTTTTATAAATATTACTAAATTATGTTAATACCCCCCGCTTATAAGACTTATCAAATATTACAGAATTATCACCATTTTATTAACTAAATCTAAATCATATAGTTCTATTGATTGTATGGTGTGAATTGAGTTATTAATTCTTACACTAGAATTTGTTATATATATTTTGTTGAGTATGATGTGTTCCAGATGATGTTATCACTTCGTTTGATAACATCACGATCAATGTCCTATCTAATGATGTTCCGTCATTCTCGTCACATTGAGTATAACACTCGGATGTTAACCTTATCCTTTCCTAGTATTTTGGATTAATTTATTTTAAATTAATCTGAATAAATTGTGATTTTTGTCACATAACATTTTCCATATTTTTAGGGATTTATTTGATATTTTATTTTAAATTAAGACGTGGATAATGTTTGATTTTGACCTGGTCAAAATCTGTTCCGGATTTCATAGGGACGTGATGTTCCCGCTCCTTCTTGGACACTAACTGTTGCAGAAAATCGTGGGTCACTGGAGTAACCGCTACTATTGCACGATATTGAAGAACGTGTGCCACGCAATGCAGAAGACAGTTATCTCAAGTCCACTTCAGCAATGGGTAGTGGAAGGCGGTTGATTCAAGTCCAAGTCATCTAGGATCGTGAGGCAACTGCCAAGACAAGATGGAGGAAGTATTTAAGGTCTCCTTAGACCTTAAAATCATTTATGCAAGCAGGTTATCACCGTGGTTTGTGAGAAGCTCTGAATCTTGCATCTAGTGTCATCTCTGAAATCCAAGACATCTTCCCAGATATCGGCCTAGCGTCCCAATCAGCTGGAGACTTTCATTTCAGTTGTGTGTGTAGGTTAGATAGTCAACTTTGAGAAGTCTAGGATTTAGAGTGACTGTTTGTTATCTATCTATGTGTTTAGATAGGTTTTTTTTTAGTGATTATTCGAGTGAGTGAAGCTAGGATAGTCCTCTGTATGTTTTATGTTGTGTTGTCAAGGGAGTGAACCGAGACAACATCAACATTGTTTTTATATTTCACTTGTGATAGTGAATTTCGCCTTGAGGCAATCACACACCGTAAGGAGTGTGATTTAAAACTTATTTTGTGCAAAGTTCTGTTTACGTTTCCGCTGCATGTTGAAGGCAATGTGGTAACACTAGCTTCAACATTACATTTAACTTTGCTATTTACATCCGTAATTCACATTGTTTCAGGCAACAAATTCTAACAAGTGGCATCAAGAGCAGTTACTTGGCACACTAAGTACTCGATCCGGTGTTGCTTGAAATCTGTGATAGATATACAGATTAATCAATGTCGTCCTCCTGCTCTAGATAGCAATGGTGGTAACGATGTCATGTGGAAATCTCGAATGAAGATTTACATCAAATCTATCGATGAACGAGCATGGATGACAGTTATTGAAGAATGGAGCCCCCCTAGGATGGAAGGTCTGAATGGAGATTTTGTGTTAACTCCAGAATCTCAATGGACAAATGATGAGAGAATAATCTCAAATTTTAATGCTCGCGCACTGAATGCGATTTTCGTTTCAGTCGATGTTCCATGTTTCAAGATTATTTGCAATTGTGTTACTGCATATCAAGCATGGACCATTCTTCAGAAACATTGTGAAGGGTCCTGCCAGTGTAAGGAAGACCAAACTGAGGTTACTTACATCAAAATTTGAAATTTTGCGCATGTTTGAAGATGAAACTATTTCATTGTATGCTGAAAAATTATGTGAGATCTCAAATCAATCGACCACTCTTGGGAGTCCAATCTCCAATGAGAACATGGTTAGCAAGTTGCTTTGAACTCTCCCAGAAAGATTCAATATGAAAATTTCTGCAATTGAAGAAGCACACGATGTAGGAACCATGAGTATGAGTGAAGCGGTCAGCATCTTGCTAACGTTTGAGATGAACCTGCAAAATCAGAAAGCAAACACAACTTCAAGGGAAATTGCCCTCCAGACAACAACTGTGTCATCTGATGTTCATGATGATGTCAACAGTCTTCAGGAAATCAACGAGGAAGAGAATCTAAGTGTTGCACTCTTGACAAAGAAGTTCAACTCACTGGTTCGTTCCATGAAAAAAAGCCCCCCAAATATCAAACCTCGATGGCTATTTGACTCTCCATCTTCATCAACATCAAATTCTGGAAGATCAAATGTCAAGAAGGAAGTTGCTGACACTGGGAAAGACATTGATTCAGTTCAATGTAGAGCATGCTCTGGGTATGGACATTATTCAAATGAATGTCCAACAGCACGAAGAAGACAAAGAAATAATTTTAATGTTGTTCTCAGTAATGAATCTGATGCTGAAAATGATTCAGATCAGAGAGTGTTGTTCATCAATGTCATGGAAGAAGATGATCAGATTATTGATGCTCTGAATGAACTTGATGAACTTGACATTGAAAAATGTGAAGTTGAAGATGAAGTTCTTCCAGATGTTGAAGCAAAAGCTACTGAGATTTCACCCAATACGACGAATTAGTATGAAATGACTCTTCTGGATGAATTCAATCAAGCTTCTGAAATCAGAGAACATGATCCACATGAAGAACAACCTACTGCCTCACTTCAAGAACTTAACAATGTTGTGAATGAAGTCTGCACTCAGTGAACAACTCAATCAAAAGAGCTGAGATTTCTCATGGAAGAAAATCAGTTTCTAAGAGGAAAGGTTGTAAGTCTGGAAATTAGACTTACCAGGAGTGATGCTGAAATCAGCAAACTAAAAAAGGAAGTGGAGGACACCTCAAGAACATTTCAGAAGTGGAATCAAGGAACAAATGTCCTAAATGAAGCCTTAACATTGGGACAGACAGATAGAGCTGGACTGGGATACTCTAATAAATCCTCCATGTCTTTATCAAACAACAATGTTGTTCAGTTTGTGAAAGGTAACAATTCAAGCACAACTACAAGGAACAATGTTGAAGATGATGATCAGAAGCAATATAAGGGCTCAAAGGTGCGGAAATATGTGTGTCATTACTGTCAGGAGCCTGGACATATCAAACCACACTGCTTCAAGTTTTATGATGATGTTGCAACTGGAAGAACAACATCAGGGATCACATCTAGGAACAAGAATCCGAAGAAGTCCAAAAAGATGAAGGTTACATGCAATGTTGTGTACACATCACTGAAGGCCAACATTACCGGAACATGGTACTTCGACAGTGGATGTTCTCGACACATGACAGGCAATAAGGAGTTTCTTGAAGAATATACCACTACAAATAAAGGCAAAGTCAGTTACGGAGGAGGAGCTCAAGGAAACATTGTTGGAAAAGGTACATTAAATGTCAAACATTTTCCTAAGCTTCAGAATGTCCTACATGTTGAAGGATTGACGGCCAATTTGATCAGTATTAGTCAGCTTTGTGATGATGGTATGTATGTCAAGTTTGACAAAAATACTTGTGAAGTGTTTAACAAACACGACAAATGCATAATGTTTGGGAGCCGTGCATCTGACAATTGCTACCATGCTGACAAAGATGAAACCTGCAACATGACTGTAAATGATGAAACAAAGTTGATTCATCAAAAACTCGGTCATGTGAGCATGGTAAATTTGAAAAAGCTGATTGTGTCTGATGCTGTTCATGGCCTACCAAAACTAAATGTTGATCACGATGTTGTATGTGGGGTCTGCCAAAAGGGAAAACAAACCAGAATCCCTCACAAAAGCCTGGGTGGTTGTCAAACAACAAGATGTTTTCAACTCTTACACATGGACATCATGGGACCAGTCGATACAAAGAGTATGAGTGGTAAGAGTTTCATCCTTGTCATTGTTGATGACTTCTCAAGGTATACTTGGGTTGAATTTCTGCAGGAAAAATCTGAAACATTCAAAGTCTTCTAAAGATTCTGCCACACAATGTGTCTGCAATTTGACACTAACATTGCATGCGTAAGAACAGATCATGGAAGAGAATTTGAAAATACTGCATTCGATGACTTTTGTGAAAGAAAAGGAATACTCCATGAGTATTCAGCTCCTAAAACTCCAGAACAAAATGGAGTAGTGGAGAGAAAGAATCGAACTCTGCAGGGTATGTCATGTGCAATGTTACAGGCTAAAGGACTTTCAAAGAAGCTGTGGGCTGAAGCTGTTAACATAGCCTGTCACATTGGGAACAGAGTCTATCTTCGACCAGGAAGAAAAGAGACTCCTTATGAGCTTCTAAGAGAAAGAAAGCCAAATCTCAAATATTTTCATGTGTTTGGATGTGTGTGCTACATCCTAAATGACAGAGACTATCTTGGAAAGTTTGACTCCAAGAGTGACAAAGGATTGTTCTTGGGATATGCTCAAAATAGCAGAGCATATCGTGTTCTTAACCTTAGAACTAAAGCTGTGCAAGAATCTGTCAATGTTGTATTTGATGATCTTGTAGGCCTAGGAACTAGATCTGAGGAAGATGATGTGTCATTTCTTCTCCATGAGCCAGACATTGCTAATAAGGAGTCTAGTGGAACTGACAAAAGTCCTATGAGAAGTCCTGATGTCAAATCCAATACTTTCTCTCCCTCAGCAAAGGGATCAACATCACCTCGAACACCAGACTCAGACTCCTCCTCTGAAAGCGATGATGACCAACTTCCACTGGCTCAGTATGAACCAAGACGTGATCCCCCAAGAAGAATCAAAAGAGATCATCCAAATTTCCAAATCATCGGTGATGGATATCAAGGAGTCAAAACCAGAACAAAGAGCTCAGCCGATGTTGCTGAATTGGTCAAACAGGTTTGTGTCCATCATGCTTTCTATCCAGTGTTGAACCTAAAAATGTCAAAGAAGTATTAAAAGATGAATTCTGGGTAGAAGCAATGCATGATGAGCTGATTCAGTTTGTTCGAAATAATGTGTGGGAATTGGTTCCAAGACCTGAAAATAAAAATGTAATTGGAACTAAATGGATTTTTAAGAACAAGACTGATGAGTCTGGGAATGTGGTTAGAAACAAAGATAGGCTAGTGGCACAAGGTTATACACAAGTAGAAGGAATAGACTATGATGAAACATTCACTCCTGTTGCTAGGATAGAGTCTATCCGTCTCCTACTTGCCATTGCTTGCCACATTGGATTTACATTGCATCAAATGGATGTCAAAAGTGCCTTTCTGAATGGCATTTTGAATAAGGAAGCCTATGTTGAACAACCAAAAGATTTTGAATGTCATGAAAAACCAAACCATGTGCTGAAACTACACAAGGCTTTGTATGGGCTTAAACAAGCTCCTAGAGCTTGGTATGCTCGCCTTACGAAGTTTTTAATTGACTTTGTCTTTTCAAGAGGCGTGGTTGATAAAACATTGTTTATCAAAAGGATTCACAAACACATCACTGTTGCACAAATCTATGTTGATTATATTGTGTTTGGATCCACTTGTTCTAACCTCCTCAGTGAGTTTGTTGATGCAATGTGCAACACATTTGAGATGAGCATGGTCGGTGAATTGGCCTACTTTCTTGGTCTCCAAATCAAGCAAGATAAAGATGGGATTTTTATATCCTAAAGCAAGTATGCCAAAAATCTGATCAAGCACTTCGGACTTGAAGCTGCAAAGCCTATGAAGACACCAATGGGATCCTCTGAAAAACTAAGCAAAGACGATGTTGGAGTCAATGTTGACCCAACAATGTATAGAGGAATGATTAGAAGCTTGCTCTACTTGACTGCCAGCAGACCTCATATCATGTTCAGTGTCGGAGTATGTGCTAGATACCAAGCTCAACCCAAGGAGTCTCACCTGAAAGCTGTCAAAAGAATAATTCGATATGTTGCTGGTACAGTCGACTTTGGAATCAGGTATTGTAAAGATACAAATACCAACCTTATTGGATATAGTGATTCAGACTGGGCAGACGATGTTGATGATAGGAAGAGCACAAGTGGTGGTTGCTTCTTTTTGGGGAGCAATATGATTTCTTGGTCAAGCAAGAAACAAAATTGCATCTCCTTGTCAACAGTTGAATCTGAATATGTTGCAGCTGCTAGTTGTTGTGCTCATTGACATTCGCCATCACTTTATCAGAGACTTGGTGGAAAAGGAGATCATAAACATCAAGTATATATCCACTGAAAATCAAACAGCTGATATTTTTACCAAGCCCCTTGATTTCGAGAGATTTTCTGCTTTGAGAAAGTCTCTTGGAATGTGCTCTGTTTAATCAGATCTTTCTGTTTACTGATGTTGAACTCGATGTGAGTATGTTTTTATCAACATCATGTGAGTATGTTTTTATCAACATCAGTTGTCTATCTTGTTATTTTTTTCTTTTTCTAAGAGTGGGAGACGAAGAGGCTGAGAGAGAGAGAGAGAGAGAGAGAGAGAGTAATAAAAAATATTTCCAAAAATGAGTTGATATAACTCTCACCCTCAAAAATCGGAACAGCCTCCTGTCACATCACCCACTTTTTCTATTTTCCTTATCAAAGAAAATATTTAAATAAAGCAAAATTAGTGGATAGGGATACACCATATCAAAACATGTATTTATCACAAAAATTCAAAAAGTGAATCTTTATAAGCCCCAAAATAGTTTCTGTTTTTTTTAATATATAAAAAGATGGAAACCACTCACAAAAAAAATAATTCTAGGCATATATTTTCTGAAGGATATGGTTTCTCTACAATCTTGCACACAACATCAGATACAATATTTACAAACAATGAATGAAATAAACCCAAAATTTATATAGTTTACCTTTTTAAGATCAAGGGCATTTCATTCACAAACAAATGTTCGAGATGATGAAACAAATGTTTGAGAAGACTATGGGCACTCCATCCTCTGCCTCTGGTCCTGCTGGAACATCAGCTATCATGCCCTCCGCCACATCGACTCTTGTAGTCACTGCAACAGCCGAACTCACTCCAGAAGGACCCAAATTGGAGTCCGACAAACCCTCATCTTCTTCGGCTGAACATGCAGATGCTTCTATGGTGGACACTGCTACTCCTGACTCCATACTGGTGCTAAATCCCACTCCTCTCCAAACACATAAGTCCTGGTGCAGAGGAAAACCCTATCGACCCAGATCTGGAGCTACACACTCAAGCTCTTACCGAGAAAAAGAAGAGTGGCCCTAATCGCAAGTCAAAACGACTTCATGGCCAACAAGGGTCTGTCAAGGAAGAGGCCGATGAGGGTTCGAGCAAAAAGGCAAGAAGAACGCTGAAAATGGAAGACAAACCTGCAAGGTCATTGAAAGATGAGTCCGAGGATGAAGAGAATCCCCATGAAAATCCTCCAGATAAAGTTGTTGGTGATGTGGAAGTTGAGGGTGAACAACAAGAGGAGCCTCTTTCTGCGATACCAGAGGAAGATGTTCCTGCCAAGCCTGTGACTTCGGGACAAACTTTGAAAGGAAAGGAGAAGAAGGGTGCTACATCTGGCCCTAAGAAGAAGGAACTCTTTCCCACCTCTTCACAAGAAATGGTCTCCTCCAGCACAGCCAACGAGATAGTCTCTCCATCTCTCACTCATTCAGCCGATGTCAAAGATGATGCTGATTCTACTGACTCTGAATCCGTATATCCCCCAGATAATAACTTAAGGGGGAGCAGACCTTAAGGGAGAGTTTTTGAACTCCAATATTTTTGATCGGATTCCGCTGCGGCTCTAATCATGTATATAGTGAGCTTTATGTTTTGTGCAGAAATGATAAGCTTAAGGGGGGAGATTGTTGAGTATGACGTGTTCCAGATGATGTTATCACTTCGTTTGATAACATTGCAATTAATGCCGTATCTAATGATGTTCCGTCATTCTCGTCACATTGAGTATAACACTCGGATGTTAACCTTATCCTTTCCTAGTATTTTGGATTAATTTATTTTAAATTAATCTGAATAAATTGTGATTTTTGTCACATATCATTTTTCACATTTTTAGGGATTTATTAGATATTTTATTTTAAATTAAGACGTGGATAATGTTTGATTTTGACCTGGTCAAAATCTGTTCCGGATTTCATGGGGACGTGATGTTCCCCACTCCTTCTTGGACACTAACTGTTGAGGAGATCGTGGGTCACTGGAGTAACCGCTACTATTGCACGATGTTGAAGAACGTATGCCACGCAATGCAGAAGACGGTTATCTCAAGTCCACTTCAGCAATGGGTAGTGGAAGGCGGTTGATTCAAGTCCAATTCATCTAGGATCGTGAGGTAACTGCCAAGACAAGATGGTGGAAGTATTTAAGGTCTCCTTAGACCTTAAAATCATTTATGCAAGCAGGTTATCACCGTGGTTTGTGAGAAGCTCTAAATCTTGCATCTAGTGTCATCTCTGAAATCCAAGACATCTTCCCAGACATCGGCCTAGCGTCCCAATCAGCTGGAGACTTTCATTTCAGTTGTGTGTGTAGGTTAGATAGTCAACTTTGAGAAGTCTAGGATTTAGAGTGACTGTTTGTAATATATCTATGTGTTTAGATAGGTTTGTTTTTGAGTGATTATTCGAATGAGTGAAGCTAGGATAGTCATCTGTATATTTTATGTTGTGTTGTCAAGGGAGTGAACCGAGACAACATCAACATTATTTTTATATTTCACTTGTGATAGTGAATTTCGCCTTGAGGCAATCACACACCGTAAGGAGTGTGATTTAAAACTTATTTTGTGCAAAGTTCTGTTTACGTTTCCGCTGCATGTTGAAGACAATGTGGTAACACTAACTTCAACATTACATTTAACTTTGCCATTTACATTCGTAATTCACATTGTTTCTGGCAACAAATTATAACATATTCCAATTGAATTGGATGTGGATGGGATGTTTCTCCAAAAATATATAGCTTTCCTTTTAGAAATGTGAATGTAAGAGATGCTTGGCGTGGCGAGTGGACCCGGTGAGTTGAAACTCAAATGCATGCTGCCCAACCACCAATCACAAACCTCCACGCTGGCATTGCAACTACCTCACGGCACATTAAATTAAATTAAATCTAAGTAAAGACGTACAACTTTCCCCCTTTCTCATACTACTACTACTTTAAAACAATTCTCTCTTCGCGATTTCTTCTGACCGTTTCAATTCAAAACTGGGCCCCACCTCTGACAAGTCTGACTGACCTACTTGTAATGACGCTTTTGCCCTTTACAGATAATATTTAATACAATTATTACTTACTTAATAAAAATATATATATCATGATTAAAGTAAAGACGAGTTAAAAAGTCAAATTGTAGGTGTTACCTTTGCCGAGTTGTTTTGGGATTTACGTTAGTAAATTTGATTCCTTTATTTTCTATTATTTTAAAAGTAATATATTTATTTAATGGTGCATTTTTTGACCAAATAAATTCTACTTGTCGCAGGATCAATAATTGGACTACAAAGCAAAAAAATTCTAATACTTATCATTTTCAAACATAAATTGAAATTCTACTCAATAGTTTTAATTTATACATATCACTTTTTTTGGCGGGTAATATAAAAGGTAGCGGCAAAGTTGATGGATTTGTTCAAATTGCTGGCACCTACCTAGCATCTTACTCCACTTTTGGAGCACTCTTGGCGCATCTAAGACAAATTGATTTTAAAATTAAATGTCAAATACCTACTTTTGTAATGATAAATAAATAATAAGGTTAGTTTTTTTTTTTTTTTTTTGAGGGAATAAATAAATAAGGTTAGTTACATTCATACTATAATAGGTATAGTTTGCCAAGTTGAGAAATATTTTTATGACTTTAAAATAGGTAAAGTTTCTAGACACTTTCTTAGAGTACATTTGGTTCTTAATTGCTCAAATAATATATTTTTTTGTTTCATTTTAATTGATGTTTTAGAATTTTCTATAATAAAATTAAGATGTAAATTATTTTGGCAAATATACTCTATCTCCAACATATCAAATTCCAGAGCAGATCCTCTGTTGCCATTTGTGTTACATTTGGTGTTGCATAATTAATTTTTTTAATATACCCTAATTGGGAGTAGATGAACCCTAAATAGAAAATTTAAATTAAAATAAATCATAAAAAATTAAAAAACAAAAAAAAATATTTTTTTGAAAAAAATATTGAAGAGTTGCAACATGAAATGCAACATAATTTGTAAAAACAGGTGATCCTAACTAATCAAATCCTATTTCCTATTTAGACTGAGGAAACTAATCAGTTCTATTACGTTGTGGAATTTATAATTTTGCTTATGCTTATAGAATTGGATGCTCTTGTTAGAAGTAGATATTGTGTCTAACTCACCCTCACAAAATCCTCTTGTAGGGGGTGTCCCTGCCTTAATAAAGTAGCACGTGCCACTTTTTTTCCAACCAATGTAGAATATTTATCCATTCTCATATAATAAATACCGTATGATACAGACAGAAATTAATATTTCATCTCGCACAAAAATGGTCATTATTAATACATATGATTAAAATATATTTAAGTACGTAGAAGTAGAAAGGTAAACAAAGAAACAAATTTATTAATTCTTTATGTACAAATTTATCAATTTCAAAAATTATTTAGTAAATGTACATTAAAGAAGATTAATTTAATAAAATCTTAAAAAAAATTAAGAAAAAGAGAACTATATTTTTTAAATTACAAAAAAAAGAACCATTTTGAAGGACGGGTAATAAACATACTGTATAAAGTATATATAATACAAAATATTGTGTCAGGTCACCTTGAGAAGTCAAAGAATAATTATATTTACATCAAAACCCAAATAATCCATTCAAAATCAAATTCAATAAAGAACGAGTTTTTTTTGTATTATTACAATACAGTATAAGTTTATCTCATAAAATTTATTACCTTATAATATAAAGTGTCAATATTTATATTAAAATATAAAAATCTCAAATTATCAGACAAGAGATTACATAAACTAGAAAATTTATAACGCACATGAAAATATTACATGTTGTCGTAAGTAAAAATAATGACATATCAAATTATCAACATAATATTTCTTTATTTTTAAAAAAATTATTAATATGTCAGTTGCTCCATACGATCCAAAATGATATCAACAAGAAGAGAATTTTCCCGAGCAAAGGCTGCTTTAGAAGAAGGGTTTTGAAAAGTTAAAAAAGAAATCAATAAATACACAAAAAAAGGTAGTCCAAGTCAAAGCTCAAGATCATTAATAAAGTTTTTTTTTTTAAAAATTAAAACAAAAATTACGTGGACAGAAACACGCAGGGGCAGAATAGTCAACACCCCAATCCTCCGACGACCGACAGTGACAGCAACCGGCGGGGACTCTCTCTCTCTCTCTCTCTCTCTTCATTCAACTTCAAATAAAAATTGAAATTAAAATTAAACAACAACAACTCACTTCATTCATTCAGATTGGAAATTTCTCCATTTTTCACTAATTTTAATTTAAATAAAAAATAAATTTGGGCGAAAAAAGTCAAGACTTCACTACTGCTGACCCCGTGTTTCGTGTCCTTTTTTCTTTGGCATTCGTCCTTCCCATTAAATTCAATGAATTCCGTTTAATTTAATCAAATCCGATCCATTCCCGATCTCGTTTTACGCGGTTTCGCATTTCGCTGTTGCCGATTCTGTAATTCAACGCTCGATTGCTGGTTTCTGTTAAGCCAATTTTTTTGTACAGGTACGTTTAATGTTTTTCGAGTTTCTGAATTTTCCCTTTTTTTTGTTTTTGTTTTGTATAGTTTGATGTCTCAACGAGTTTCAGTTTGTGCGGATTTTGAAGTATTGTTTATTTGTGTTGAAGTTGATGTGAATAGGCGGTGTACAGTATGGGAGGGGTTTGCTCTCGAGGAACTGTTCGTAAAAATAGGAAATCTGTGGACGATGAGCATGCGAAGAGTTCGGGGTTTTCGGGGAAGCTGAAATCTGTTGGAAGTTTTGGGAAGCCGAAGAAGAAGAGTGATGATGATTCGTTCTCGTTTCCTGAGGAAGTCGATGATTTCAAGAAGGCGCCGCGCAGATTGTTTGATTCCGGCGAGCTGCACAACGTGATTACGGCTAGGACACCGGCTAACAAGGTGTGTTTGTGTGTTTATGAGTGTCCAATGTGCTTTTGATGTTTTTCCGTTTGCGATGTTTGGGTTTGGTTGGATGTGGTGCGCGGAGGAAATGAGTGATTTCAGATGTAGGAATGCGGTGATTGAAGTTGTAGATGTCTGTTTTGTCGATTGTGAAGATCTTTTTCAAGCAGGTGACAAAACTTAGTTTTGATTGAGCTTGCTTCAGCAGTTGGGCGAGACGGATATGCAATAGAATCTGCTATAAGAAAGAGGAGGATTTGGAAACAGATGAGGCTAGTTATATTGATTTGCGTGACTGTGCATCAAGTATGTTAATTTTGTTCAATGGTGGATTATTTAGTGTCGTGAGAAATAAGAAGCATTTTGGAAGCCCTGTGGAAGAACTTATCCCAGATATCTATCACAAACAATCTGTTCAGTTCTATTCTTTGATAAACATGCAGAGCAGATGCAAGAGGAAGGGATAAATGATGAGAAATACTGTTATTGCTGCTATCCTTGATTTGCTGTATATCTGTTCTTATTGAATGAGCTGAATTTTAGAGTTACAATTAGCTTTTCCAAAAGTTCCTTTCAGTTTTATGGGTCAGCTGAGGGTGTAACAACCATTGTTGGAACATATGCTGAATGTTGTGGGCGTACGACCTCTCATGTCTAAGTTTGTCCTATGCTTTAGTAGATATAGTGAGATGATTGCTGCAATACCTTTTATGGCTTGTTGTTCTCTCTTTCCAGATACATCATTCTGTTAAAGCAGAGAAGAGGATCCTTTTCAGTTTAATTCTTTTCTTTGAATGCTTACAAGATTTTGTTCTGACATTAACTCCAGTTATTTCTTATGCTAGACACCTCAAGGGGCATCATTTTTTGGAAAGGCGGGCATAGTAGGCCTAGAGAAAGCAGTGGAGGTTCTAGATACTCTAGGCAGCAGCATGACCAACTTGAATTCTGGTGGTTTTACAACTGGTGTGGCTTCAAGGGGAAATAGAGTATCTATACTAGCATTTGAAGTTGCGAATACCATAGTCAAAGGTGCAAACCTGCTTCAGTCTCTGTCTGAAGAAAATGTGCAGTTCCTGAAAAAGGAAATTTTGAATTCAGAAGGGGTGCGGCAGCTGATTTCTACTGATATGGACGAACTTCTCAGGATTGCAGCTGCGGACAAAAGGTATTATTTGCAATGCGTACACCATTCTTGCTTACAACATCATTCTCTCTCTTCTCTATGCTTCTCTTCCTGTTTTTTCATCTGTCTAAAATTTTTTTCTTTGTTTTTTCTTTGCTGATTATCTCTTACGATTATATAGGGAAGAATTTGAAGTATTCTCTCGTGAGGTTATCAGATTTGGAAATTTGTGTAAAGACCCGCAATGGCACAATCTGGATAGGTTTTTTTCTAAGTAAGTGGTCATTCAAGTTATCATTAGTCTACTCATTTGTGTCTTAACGAATTACATTGATGGAAGCACCCCTTGGCTTGTCAGATTGGATTCAGATACTGATGTTAATAAACAACTAAGAGAAGATGCAGAAATGACTATGCAAGAACTGACCAATCTGGCCCAGCATACATCTGTAAGTTTAATCCTAGTTCTTGGTTCTAGTTAATATTCCTTTTACATCTTCAAGGCTGCATTTTAGTGGTTTATATTCATTCTCTCATTCACTGTTCTTTTCTCTCAAATATTTTGTTGATATCTACTGTGATGCTGGTGAATAGCCTTTTTTGGGTATTCTATCCTGCCAACATTTAGGTAAATAGTTTTTAGAGCTTATTGTCCGGCACATAGCTGTAAGGTTCAAGCACATAGCCCAGTTGACATTTCTTAGGGGAGATTTAGGAATTATGCAGCGAATTGGAAAACCAAAAATTTGATCTTTGAGGAGGGTTTATTTAATAATAGGGATGGTGAGTGGATGCATCTATTTTGTAAGAGGTGTATCATAACGTTGTGAACCTTGATAAAAAAAAGCAATTAGACTGTTAGATCTTGATTATTGATTAAATCGGGCTGGCCAGATGCCCTTGATTGATTTAAGCTGATATGCATACCCAATCACAAACTCACTCCTAAAAGTTTGTAATTAAACCTCTCATCATTCCACAGACTTCTCCCCAGAACAATTCAAATTGATTGTTTCATTCTCTTATCTCCTCTTTAAAGCGTTTGTAAACTTATGATTTGAAGAAGTGTGTATAGTTTTAGTTTGATTGGAAACATTAGAATAGTGTTGTTCTAACTTCTAATTTTGTAAGAAGTGTTGTATATGGGAAAGAAATATCCATGATCCTAAGCACTTGGATGTCATTTTCCATAAAGGGTTTTGCTTTGGGTATTTCACACTTCAACATCGTATAAGGTATTCTCTACGATACACTAGGCTGACATTCTTCCGACTGAAGATCAGGAAGGCGGGTTTTATTTATCTTTTAATTAAGTTTTGATTCTATTTTGAATCATGTATATAGATACTTTGCATGCTTTTGATGTGCATGTTAACATAGAGCTCTTATATTTTAACTTTCTTCTCAAAGATTTGCAGTTTTGAATTTGCAGCCTTGATGTCTCCATTAAATGTAGTAATTTCTTCCAAAGTTGTCTTGCATATGAAGTGAATTTGTTGACTTCAGTGAACTAAATACGTGTTTCTCCAAGAACTTCAAACATGATTGATGATATCTACTTAGCTGAATGAAGATTAAAACCTTTATGATTTTTAATAAGTGATATGAGTGCAATTAATTAGACTATTAGAGAAAGCACTAGCATCGTGCCATTTTGTGTGTATTATAAAGTTGAGTTTTTGTGTTAATCTGTTAATAATGAAAATATGATGCTGCTTTGTCTGCAGGAGTTGTATCATGAGTTCCATGCTTTAGACAGATTTGAGCAAGATTATCAGCGGAAGCTGGAAGAAGTAGATTCATTGCACCTTCCTCGAAAAGGTTTGTGATGTTACTACTACTTGAAGAAGTCAAGAAACTGCTTTTTGAATTGAGATTTCATTTTTATAGATCTCTCCTTTTGTGTGTAATTTGGTGGCCTATTGCTTTCTAGTATGAGTATATTGCTCTGTGATGCCAAACTTTTTGGCAAGTCTAACACTTGTATGCTCTTCATGGAGCTTTACAAATTCTGCACTGATTATAATATTTGATGCTTTTTTTGTGCCTACATGATACTTATATTTGAAAGGTTCATGTATGCCTGCTATGCTAAATTTTGCACAAGCAGCAAAAGGATATATGGTGTTCATTGTTCAAGTTTCTCAGATCTGATCTCTAGCATACTTTCAAGCTCTTTATTGGAACTTGAAGATTATGTTATTATATGACATTCGCCAATTTCTTTGATACCCTCAAACCAGAAAATATTTTGACTTTTTTTACTACAGCCCCTGCCTGCAGCAGCACCCATGCAAACTCAACCAAAATGTCCTAAAAAGGATGCGTGCTAATTTTGATGCATGCATCCTTTGTATAATCTAATTATGGTTACGTGTTTCATATTAATTTTATTCTGCCTCTATCCTCTTCCACCAAGAAGTTTATCTTACTTTGTTGCGTGTGTTTCTGTTATTATAGGAGAAACTCTGGCGATGTTACAGAGTGAGCTAAAACATCAAAGAAAACTTGTAAGGGGCTTAAAAAAGAAATCTCTGTGGTCTAAAACTTTGGAGCAGGTACGCACTCAAACTGACTAGCTGTTGTAGCAAATTAGTAATCACACAGGGTCAGAGCTAAAATTTTGAAAGGCAGGGTGCTGAAACATATATTTTAAATCTATTATATTAATTTTTTATCTATTTTTGTGATGACATTTTCATAGCTAATCATTAAAAAATTTAAAAATATTAATAACATGCAACATCTTTGTATACATGTTTCACACGACAAATGATATGATTTAGAACCCCCCCCCCCCCCCACCCCAAGGCTGATCTCAATAACAAGTAAAACATAGAAATAACAATGACGACACTGGATATGTTTTGCTTCAAACAAACTTTTAAATTAATAGAATTATATGTTTTGTCTGCATGTAGAAAACAGTATCTCTTGTTCTTTATTATGATTTACATTTCAAACAATCATGAGTGCAGCATTTAAAGGATAAAATCCTTATAAATTATCAAAGATTTCGCTCAATATAGATTTTGCTCCTCAAGTACAATTCAAATTCATTATAGTTTTGTGGATGGCTAAAGCTTAAAATGTATTAAATTTGTAATTCAACTAGAATTAACAAGATTTCAGGGGGCGATTGAAAAATGAAAAGGTAACTTGATTGGCTTCAAATTTTAGATTTATAAATTTATGCATAAAAAACGAAATTTCAAAAAATTCAAGTGATGGGTAGGGATCAGTGCTGCAGCACCTTTAGCTCGGTCTCTGGATGAAAAGACAAGCAGTAGGGATCATTACTATTATTTTTTCTCAAGAATTTACATTAAGCTGAATTGTTTAACATCATTATTTTAGGATAATTTAGGTGATTACATAGCTACTGTAGAGCTAAATTTATTATGAATTTATTTATGTTTATCACTCATTCAAGCTTCACCTCTCTATTTTATTATGAATAGGTTGTGGAGAAGCTTGTTGACATAGTAACATTCATTCATCAGGAAATCCCAGCAGTATTTGGAGATAATGGTATGTATTTACTCTACAGTTTCTCCATTGTTTCCTGTTTTTGTTCCCTTAATATAAAGAAAAGAGGGACAACAAAGTTTCTACTGATCATAATATGTAGTTTGTCAGAAATAACAAGAGCAAGTTGTACTACCCATCACAATTCTTTTTGTCATTTGTATTGTTTACTTTCTGTGGGTGATTTTTTTTGTGCATCTCATCTCTTTCTTTGGGATACTTCATCAAATCTGGAAGAGTTATGGTGTTGAGTTATGACATTACTGCTCTAAAATTTTGCAAATTGCAAACCATTTATTTATCCTTATTTCTACTTGATGATTCTTAGGTTCCCTTAGAAATTTTAGATCACTTATTTCCTCCAGTGAAATAGTTCGCGTTTTTGTAGTCAGTTAAAAGTAGTTTATTTTGTATGTTGGTTTTCAAATATAGTGGTACGGGGAATGGTTGGAGTACCATTTTGAGTTCTTTTCTTATTGATCACCGTTTTCATCAAGGTAAATATTTGGACAATGAAAAAACGCTGCTTGAAAATTCCTTCCTCACTTGTCATCTTTGTTGTCTGGGGATAGTTTTTATTTCCAGGATATGAATCAGTCTCCAGGAATAATCATATAGTACCTTTGAATTTTGGATTGCATAGATAATTAAGTAAAGCAATGCAATTGTTCAGGGGTTGTTTCTGAGTTTTTTTTTTTTTTTTTTTCATTCGTATATAACTACACCAAATTTCCATTTAGTGTTTCCCTTGCTTGCTCAATTGATTTATGAATTTATCCAATTATTACATAGGAGAAGTGGTATTGATGTAAAGACCATAATTATCAGGAGAGTCATGTATTTATACCAAAATATAGGAATGAAGTTTCTATGTACCTCTTACTTTTTATTCCTTAATATGGCAGGATTATCACAGGCTGGAAAAGTTTCTAATAATAAGCCAGAGAGACTGGGTGTTGCTGGTCTTGCTTTACATTATGCTAACATAATTACTCAGATTGACAACGTTGTGAGTTTATCAGACTTCAGTTCTTTCATATCTGGTACACAGGTTTACTTTTAATACTGATATTAATCTTGAATTGAATTTATTTAAGGCATCACGCCCTACTTCTCTTCCTCCAAATATGAGAGATACATTGTACAATGGATTGCCACCAACTGTCAGGGCTGCTCTTCGCTCAAGATTACAGACTGACATTAAGGAAGAGGTATGTCCTTCAGATGACTTCATCTTATTGCCCATCCTATTTTCAAATTCTTTTTGGCTGTATTTTGTTCATCAATTTTTGGTAAAGGCATATTGAGGGGTCTTATCTTACATTGGTGTTGAGAAATGTGGAATGTAATGTTACTGTTACATCATCTAAGGGTTACATCATCTATTTTTTCCCATTCATTTTGTTCAACATTTCATGCATAGACTTGAATTAGAGGTTTTGTATTGCAGCAATCAATCAGATATGGAAGATAAACTTTATATACTTCATTTCCTCATTCATTATCCACAGTACACTCCCATATTCAAAAGCTATTTTTGTCTTTGTTTTGAGTTTAGGGGAGATCTTTTGGTAGAAGTGTCTTAGGTAGATGAAAATAGATTTTTTTTTTCTTTGGAGAAAAATAATGCCAAATTGTAACTTTTTTTTTTGTTGCGAGAGAAATTTATCATAGATGTCAATGGGGGTAGTTTTATTGGGTAACTGGTGTTATGACTCGTAGTAATTACTTTTTATTAAATTCTCATTTTATATAAATGTAAGTAGCTGTATTTCAAATAAAAATAGGTAGGAGAGAAGTAAGGCATGTGTATAGGTTCAATTTATGCATGTACTAGCTCCTTTCATGTTCTCTGGTCATCTTTCTTGAAATTGAGCGGGCCGATGGACGAGTTGGTAATGGTGGATGTTACATTTGCTTTTAAGGTTTCTCATGATCATTTTAACATGGCCGTCATAATCATCATGACTTCTACAATTTTATCATTTCCTATTCTTTGTGGTCTCTAAATTGAGCTACTTCATCATGCCAATTGCAGCTCACCGTTCCTCAAATCAAAGCTGAGATGGAAAAATCTCTCCAGTGGCTTGTTCCCGTAGCAACAGATACTACCAAGTACGATAATCGCCTTTTCTATTCCAACTTGGGTCTCAACATTACAATGCGTAGCTTGCTGATGAACTAACACAATTCCTTTTCAACTGTTTGCTAATGTTATCAGGGCACATCAGGGTTTTGGATGGGTTGGAGAGTGGGCCAACAATGGGTCAGTCACCGCACAAAACCCCTTTCCTTCTCCCTCCTCGTATATATTTTTTTTTCCTCGAGAAGCTTAATCCTTTCTCGTTTCTTCTGACAGTAGTGAGTTCGGAAAGAAAACCAACACGCCCAGTAACCTGATTCGCCTCCAGACCCTCTATCATGCTGAGAAACGTAAGGTGGATACTTGCATCCTTGAGCTAGTGACTTGGCTTCATCGTCTGGTCAGTCTTGTGAGGTATAGAGATAACGGACTCAAAGCACTGCCACTGCGCTCTCCAACTCGCAAGGGATCAAACATGAACATTGAGAAACACAGTGGAAACACGAAAACCCATAAAGCTCAACTCTCTTCTGAGGATCGAAATCTATTAGAAGATGTCATGAAGAGGCGGAGTTTGGTCCCCGGACTGAGCAAAAGCCAGGAATTCGCGGTGGTAAAGACTAAGAAGAACAAGGTTTGGGCACTAAGCAAGAGCACGGGGAGCTCCCCGCGACGAGGAATAAAGCATCAAATTGCCACCGATGTTTTGGATATATTAGATGGTTTAGATTCATCATTTTCAGTTCCCAGGGGAGATCTGATCAGGTGAACACAAACAATCCATTCTTTTATTTGATTCTGCTCAAATATATATGAATCTTGGGCCATTTTGTATATAGCCTTATTGTGAGGAATATGCTATAAGCGTGGTATTAATATATATACATAATATCGAAATTTTTTGTACTTAAAAAAATTAACTGGGAAAAAATTCGAAATTCTGCTACTTGGTACTTTAGTAGAGGTATTATTCCCTTGAGCTTAAGTTTAGCAGTGTTTTTGCTCTTATTTGTTTCTTTCTTTTCCTTTTATGATTTGGTTGGGGAGGGGGAATTTGGATCAAACATCTGACCTCACCTTTATAACGAGTGAGTGATTCTACTAAACTCGGTTCGTCACAAATGTGAAGATGACTATCTAAAGAGTGTTTTTATTTGCACCACAAAAATTTCTGTGTGCACCGTAAATTTAATATATATATATATATATATATATATATAAATGAAATAATTTTAAAGTTGACTTAAATACCCTTTAAGGTTTTGAAAATCAATTGTGTTCGAAAATCTAACACGTTCGGAAACTAGGTTCGGAAGGTCGTTTAGAAACTTCCAAACATGTGTTGGGTTTTTGAAAATAAGTAGTGTTCGAAAATTTAATATTCGTTTCGAAACTAGTTTACGGACCTGCTGAAGGTTGTTCGATTAGTTAACACCATCGAAAATTAGTTTTCGAAAGAGTGTTGGATATTCGAACACAACTGATTTTACTTGTGTTAAATTTTCTAGAGTGAAGATTAAATAAATCATATTGTTTGAGTTCTACTAATTTATTAAAGCAATATATACATGAAGTGCAATGCAGTGATAAAAGTTTGATGTATTTTATATTTACTGCAATTATTTATAGCATTTATTTTGTTAATTATAATTACTATATACAAAAATTGGAATCGCCTCTGCATGGTGTAAAAGAATTGAGATCAAATTAATTTCTTATGTCCTAAGCTTTAGCCTTTTTTTTTTTTTAAAAAAAAAGAACTTTAAAAAATTCTAAAAAGAACACCTAGACTTTCCATATTTTTTAAATTTTTGGTGTCAGATTGCAAACAAAGCAATATTGAATCTAACGTCTAAAATGATGTGAAAAATCATATTGCATGTTAAGATCAAATATGAATTTTCACATCATTTTACAAGTTAGATTTCGACTTTCCTTGTCTACAATTCGAGATTTGAAATTGGATCATATGACATTTTTGCAAAAAATGTGTAAAGTTTAAGCATTTTTTGTTATATTTTAAAATTCTAGACAAAGATTGAATGTTATTTTTCCTCTCTTGTCTATAATGGTTTATTTTGGTTTGGTGTTTGTTTTTCCATCACCTGTTTTGATGGGTTTTAATTTTTTCATGTAAATCTTTTATTTTCTTTTGGTGCTAATAATATTCATCTCATTTAATATTTTAGACATTTTTAAAAGAAACTAAAATTGAGGACATAAGTATATATATTTAATTTTACCCTTTTTATAATTAAAATTATTTATTTATGAATTACTGCGGTTGAAAATAATTTTGTGTAGAAATTTCAAAATCAATAACTTAGATACTCTTGTTGAAAAGACGTTTAAGAAAAATTGAAAAGTGAAAAACATATGATTTTTTAATAAATCCATCCTCAAAATATAAGCTTCAATAATGATAAAATAATATTAAATTTAGACTTGTGACATGATTTTAAGTAGACAAAAACTTGTATGAGACCGTCTAACGGGTCTCTTACGTTAGACGGGTCAAAACCCGCCCAAACCCGCCCCATGCGCAGGCGTGTGAGCTGCACGCGCCCCCACGCGTGGCGCGTGTAGTTCACGCACCTATGCAATTTTTTTTTCGGTGACTGGGCAAAGTCCTTTTTTTCTTCTTTCTTTCTTCTCCTTTTTTTTTGTTTCCTTCCTTTTTTCTTCTTTCTTCTTTTTTTCTTCTTTCTTCTTCTTTTTTTCTTTCTTTGTTCTCATTTTTTTCGTCTTTTTCTTTTTTTTTAATAATTATAATATAGTCACTTCATGTTATACATTTATTTTTAAAAAATATATATATTTTTTTCCTGGCGGTTGACTAATTATTGAGCCCAAAAAAGAAGTATCATTAATTATAAGGTAAAGTATCATTAACTATGAGTGGAGTATATCATTAATCAAAGTATCATTATTTATGAGGTGAAGTATTATTAACTCACATATGAGATCATTATATATGGAGTGAAGTGGAGTCTCATTACTATGGAAAAAAGTATCACTAATTGCAGAAGAAAGTATCACTAATTGAAGAAAAGTATCACTAATTGTAGAAGAAAGTATCACTAATTGAAGAAAAGTATCACTAATTGCAGAAGAAAGTATCACTAATTAAAAAAAAGTATCACTAATTGCAGAAGAAAGTATCACTAATTAGAAGAAAAGTATCACTAATTGCGGAAGAAACTATCACTAATTAGAAAAAAAGGTATCACTAATTGCAGAAGAAAGTATGACTAATTGTAGAAAAAAGTATCACTAATTAGAAAGAAAAATATCACTAATTGCAGAAGAAATTATCACTAATTAGAAGAAAGTATCACCAATTGCAGAAAAAATATCACTAATTAGAAAGAAAAGTATCACTAATTGCATAAGAAAGTATCACTAATTAGAGAGAAAAGTATCAGTACAAACATATTGCAATTCAAAAATTGAATCATTAGCTACATAAAAGAAAATGTTGCAATTTAAAAATTGAACATGATAATGAGTAGTAATTACTCATTATATTAGTGATGCTTCATTTTTTATTACGAGTGATACTTACTTCATAATTAATGATACTTCTCTGTTGTTAATTTAATCATTAATGCTTAATCATCGGTAATTTTCATTTTAATGAAAATATAACTTTTCTTCTAAATTTTCATTTTAATGAAAATATAACATTTGTGCTAAAGAAAGAAAGAAAAAAAAAAAAAGAGCACAAACGTGCTAAAGAAGAAGAAGGAAAAAGAAAAGAAAAAAAAGGAGAAGCACGTTGTGCTAAAGAAAAAAGAAAAAAAAAAAGAGCACGTTTGTGCTATTAAAAAAAAAGGGAACAAAGAGAGAGAGAGCACGCAAGTGCCAAAGAAAAAAATAAAAAAAAAAAAAAAAAAAAAATAAAAATGAAATATCAAAGAAAAAAGGGGAAGGGGAGACCATTAAAAAAATCAAAAAGAAAACAAAAAAAGAGGGGGACCACTTTGTTGGGTCAAATAATATCCGTCTAACGCAAGAGGATCCGTTAGACGGTCTAACAGGAGTGTGCCCCTTCTAGGTATGTAATTATAATGGACAAAAACTCACGTTAGACCATCTAATAGATTAAAATTCATTAGACATATTTTTTAACTCAGATCCAATATAGAAAATGTGGTGGATTTTTCGAAAGTATATAGTTCAAAAAAACATATTATTTTTAATGCTAAAAAAATGTTTCCTTTTTTCACACAAAATAATGATGGCAATTTTGTAATTATTTAAATAAGCTAAAAAGGTAATGACTTATCATTTTCTAGATCGGAGTCGGGTGAAAATACGTGTCTCATGTATTAAGTTCATCAAACAGTCTCAGGGTATGGTTAGCAAGAGAACCATGGATTAATTCCATCCCAATCACATAATGTTTTGAACGAGAATCATGGATTAAGTTCATCTGAATCACACAATACTTTGATCTCAATGGTCTAGATTTAAATAAAAAGGTTTATCAGATTTAAACAAATTATAAATCAAATTAAAGCTTTTTTCATGCTCTTTAATTTAAGATCCACTGTGCGTATGTTTATCTGAAGATTTTTTTCGTCTATAATAGCATGACGTTATACTCATAATAACATGAAAACATACTCATAATACATGTAAAATTTTGTTCATGATAGCATGATATTACTTTCATTTAGCATACCCAAATTTATAAGAATCGACAATAATTTTAGAATGTTGTCGACTTATATGATTCTGAAAATTGAGCATTTTTAAGTTTCTCAAATATTATAAGTTTGTCACCGCCTTTGACTAAAAATTGACCAAATTGTGGCCATCTAAATTAAAGGAATGTATGGATTAGATTAGTTCCTAGTTCTCATATGAGAATGAATTCTCATTTGATTTCTCCGACCGCCTCATATAAGTGTGCCTCATTACAATTATGGAAAAAGAAGTTTGGGGTATCTGCATTAGAAAATTGAATTTGTTAACACTTTCTTTTTAGCTAGAAGAGAAACCTTGAATTTCGAACCCGAAACGTCTTCTTTTTATAATTTAATGTACCGTATAATACGTCAAGTACCTTGTTATTAAACATATTAACAATCGGCATGATGTTTTAAAGCCTTTTGAGGCACATTGAGACTCCAACTATTTGATATTTTACAGTTCATAAATTTTAATTCAAAATCTCACAGAGATATATATTTGTACAAATATTCAGTAAAAACACAGCGGTAAAGTATTTTCCATATTGATATATCACAAAATTTGTCTGCGAAAGAAATGGCCTTTGATTATTACACTATTTCATGAACAATTTGAGTTTCGTTATAATAAATTCGTAAAGAAATGTTTGAAAGATTATGATCCGTTGCTTGACATTGTTCTTAAATATGAATTAGATGCATCTTTAGGTTGTATATAGTAAAATAATTACAAGAGAACATGTCATAACTACGCTTAAAAAATTAGGCAGCAAAACGTATAAAGTGTTAAGTTTGATATATTCGAACTTTCCATTATACTCAACTTCTGGTCTATAGAAAAGTATAGTCAAAGAAGAAATTAGTTCGTCCCCGACTGATATTCATGGAATTTGCATGTTTCCATCAGACACACAATTTAAATCGGCAAAAACTTTGGTAATCGGTTGTACCCAAGCCCTTTCGTAAAATAGGCCAGTTCACGGGTCAACCCGCTCTGCATAAAAAAAAAGAAGAAGTTCCGCATAAAAAGTATCACTAATATCAGTAAAAAATATCACCCGTATCGTGAAAAATATCTACTTATAACATCATATGAGTTTATTTCATTTCAATTAGGGTTTATTAATCGAATTAGTGTTTATTTCATCATCATTAGAGTTTATTAAATCACAATTAAGAGTTTATTTTATCCAAATTAGATTTATTACATCATAATTAAGGTTTATATTTGATTCGAAAAATTAATTGTTGAACATTAGTGTCGGGCACAAGCATTGCGTGAGCCGCCGGATAGAATAAAATTAACTCACTTTAGTTTTAAAGTTCACTAATTTCATTTTATGGTATATATTTAATTCGTAAAAATTCATTAGCCCTGACGCAGTGCATGAGCTCGCGCGTTAGCGCTCGACGAGTACACTGCGAGAGCTATCAGAGATTCAATCATTTCACTTTAGGATATATATTTTTTGGAAGAAAATATTAGAAACTTGAAATACAGATATAAAATAAAACTGACACGTGGGCCGCGAGCGTGACGCACTAGCCAGTAAAAAAGAAGAAGAAAGCCACCCCCACCCAAAAAGCTTGAGTGCAATTGTTCCACCCAAGTGTTTCTCATTTAAATTAAACATTTTTATACACACCAACATGCTCTCATATGGCCTGGACATATATAGAAGTGTATGTATAGGAATAGTATCTTAAAGCACATATAAATCACTACAAATCAATAATCTTTTCAAATAAAGAAATACTATATTGATGTAACGTGATCTTTGCAATCGAAATTATCATTCTTATACGCGTTATAGTATCTCCGGGAAGAAACACATGATCCCAAATTACAAGTACTCAAAAGGGCATGAATGATAGAGAAGACAAGTCATCCTAAAAGATGAATTGATATAATCTTAACCAAAGAGACATAGTAATGGAGTGTCGTAGCTCGTAATCAAAGCTTCAATCTTGAGCCAAAAACTAATGTCTTAGGGTAACATTCAATTCATTTGCTCTTCTCTCAACTATGAGAAAAGGCCATGTTACATGATTCCAAATGGGGACAAATAATTGAATATGACAATGCACATGCTTTGTGGGCCGACAATTAATGAGCTAATTATCACCTTTTTTCTTTTTCCCCATATATTCTCTTTTTTCATTTTTATGCTCATTGTAGTACGTTATCCGAATCTAGCCTCTTTATTAATTCCAAATTCAACGAATTATTTATTTAAGCTAAAGCGAACTTCTTTGACGGCTCTACTGATTTTGTTTAGTTAAACAAAGTCAACATTGTGGATCAAGATCCCAATGTCTACCTATTTAATAATAATACAAAATATAGTTTTGTTCTTCTCGAAAATAAATTATTATTTAATTTTATACTTATTAGTATTTAGGATTTATTATACTTGATTAGATGTTTTTATAATTTAATTGATCATATTAAACACTAAAAAATTATAATAAATTCTGATTGGGTAGGATGAATTTTAGATAAGAAGTGTAAAATTAAACTAAAATACAAAAAAAAAATAAAAATAAAAAAACAACTAAAAGAATAATAATTGTGCAATAGAAAGTACAATAGAAATGTTATTACATATGTTCATATCCATACCCATTACAATGGTACCGTGTTGTGGATAATTTTTAATGGGTACCCATATAGTCCACCATTTATTGTCATCTCATCCCTACAGAGAGCGTTAAGAATAAAAAGAAAACAAATACACGGCTAATCTGGTATGATGATCAAATTAGGACTAATCTCATGTGCACTGTCTACTTGGTCTGGCCCATCATACGGGCCAGTCCAAAGAAAATAAAAACAACAAAGCTAAAGATTGGGTGCGTGCATGCCACTAGCGCCCATGTGCGACGCGTGTTGTGTACGCACCCGGCTTTTAATTTTATATTCTCGTCGCATTGTTGTTTATTTTTAGTTTTTTTTTTCAAAAAATATTTATCCTTAAATGAAATTAGTAAATCCTAAAATTATCTCATGCATTGTGCTCAACAATTATTTTTTAGAAATAAATATATACACTCTAAAATGGAATTAGCGAATCTTAAAATTAAAGTGAAGTAATTTAAATTTTTGATTTGACGACTTGTGCGGTGCACTCGCCCACGCCCACATATTGCTCGACAATTTATTTTTTTTTCGGAATAAATATAAACACTAATTGAGATTAGTAAATTCAAATTTAGAATAGTAAACCTTAATTTAGATGCATAAACCATAATTTAGATGTAATAAACTCATATAATTAAAGTAGCATTAATGATACTTTTAAGGTTACGGGTAGGGCTGTAAATGAACAGGGCCGCTCGCAAGCTATTCGGAATTCGGCTCGAAAAAAGTTCATTCGAAGTTCGTTCGTTTTCTAAATGAGCCGAGCTCGAGCCTCGAATCGAGCTCGATAAAATTTTCGAGCCGAACTCAAACATATTAGTATTCGGCTCGGCTAGCTCGCGAACATGTTCGAACTCGAACTTTAATCGAACATGTTCAGGAATATTATAAATAATTCAAACATGTAAATAAAATAAGTTATTTTTTTCAAACTCTAGCTCAAATATGTAAATTAAACGAGCTTTTTTTTTTAAGCATTCGAGCTCAGGCTCGTTTAGTAAATTTTCAAGCATTTCACAAACCGAGCTCGAACCGAATTTGTACATGACAAATATTTATCGAGTCGAGCTTGAACAAGAGGAAAAAAGCTCGAATCAGGCTCGAGCTTGAATATTCCTTAACGAGCTGAGCTCGAACATCAGGATGTTTGACCCGATTCAATTCATTTACAGCCCTAGTTACGGGTGATATGTTGTGATCTAAGTAGTGATACTTTTTTTTTCTCTCAAAGCTGGACGGGTCGACCCGATCCGACTCGACACACGGCCCACCCGCCCGAAAGTCTGATTTTAAATTGTTTGAATTCCAAGATGTGATGGAAGACTTTGCCATTAAATTATATGTATTTTTTAAGTTGAATCGGATATTAATTAAACCGACCATAAATAAACCAGTTTATGTGTAGGTACGTACTTTAGCACTATTCAATTTATTAATTATTCTTTTTATTTTTTGAGGAAAAATTATTCATTCTCAATAGGTGGTGGAAGACGTGGTGACACGACTCTTGGTTTGGGAGATTGAGATTATAAAATTTCACCGTCAAAACTGATAGTTTAGATTCCCTAGATACGAGAAACATGGAATACAATCATAAATTACTCCCTCCATGGACTAATTAATTTCTTTACTGAAATTAAGAAAATTATTAAAAAATAATTAATCATGTAAATTTTCTAATATATTAAATTTTATTTTCTTTAACAATGAATTAATATTTAATGTGAACATATAAAATAAGAGTATATTAATAAATGAACTAAATAAATATAAAAATTAGTCTATATATTGAGACATTTAAAAAATAAAAGCAAGTCTATATGAATGCTTGAATGGGACGGGAAAATATTATACTACTTTCCAATTCTTTATTATGTTAATTTCTTAATTTTATCTAAACAAAATTGTTCCTTTCTTAATTAATTAATTTTTCTAAATTTCCTTCCTGGTATTAATGTGTATATTTTGATATGAACTTGTACTTTGCAGTTTCTTCAAGTTTGCGAGACTATTAATATTTTTTAAGTGCGTGTTTGTAATTTTCATAGCTTTTATTTTCGTGTAGTCTATGAATTACCTTTCGAACAAATTCAACAAGTACAATAACGAGATTAGATCCTCGATCGGTGCCCATCCATTACACATCTTCTCTGCCATGACTAGTTGTTTTAAAAAATATATACTTTTAATATACTCTAGCTAATTGATAATGGATAAACCCTAGATATTTAAGTTTGGCACAGAGAATGTAACGGAGAACGGCACAAATGATCTGAAATCTACAATAACATACCAGAATATTGATACATGTGTTTCTCATGTATATAGAGAAGAGAATCGTGTTGCTGATATTCTAGCCTCCTCTATAGTTTCTTCTGGTTTTTGGACTTCTGTTATTCTTTGTATTAAAGATGCTGTTTTACAGGATTTTTGTTCTCCTGGTTTTTTTAGATTTGTTTAGAGGAGTACTCCTTTTCCCATATGATTTTTCCTACACTGGATTTTCCATATGGGTTTTGAAGAGGCTCCGGTCCGCTGAGTTTTCGATATGTGATTTCTGGGACTCTTAAGTTGGTCACTTTCTTTTATTTTTTAATACAATTCATTTGGAAGTAAATTAAATATTTAAATTAGGTCAAGTGACAACATTTGAAAAAAGAATGATATACAACCTAACACAAATTTTTGTATTTAATTTAGTAAAACACAAAATAGTGCACAGTTCCGATGGTTTCGGATCAAAATATACTCAATGCTTCCTATTACTCTTCTCTTTATGGTATATGATGAGCGTTGTATGCATGAAATGATAAGTTCTTCAAAATTTTCTATCTATCACGTGTTTGTTCATTGTGAAGGATTTGATACCAAATTTATTGTGAGTTGAAAATAAGCTTCGGAACTAGGAAGATAGAAAATTGAGTAAGGAACATGTTACTAAAAGTATCAGGTCAATCGGATAAAAAAGAGTGAGAACGAAGCAAAAGAGCAAAGTGCATCGGGGCATCGTCGGATAGCACGGCCCGTGCTAATACTTGGGCCAACACAAATTCTTCTAGAAGCTTAGCACGGCCTGTGTAACCACTAACATGGCCTATGCCATTTTAAATAGCACGGACCGTGCTATCTAGGACGACCTGTGCTGATTTTTCAATGATTTTTGGGAATTCCTTTTTAGGTTTGAACTTTTCCAACTATATATAGGGGACATGAGACACGAAATTTACACACAACATACACTATATTTTCCCCCTAAGATCTGATGTTGAAGAGCAAGAGAAGAAGAAGTTGAAGATCAAGATCAAGATTATCCTTCTGGGTTTATCGTGTTTTTGTTTTTTAATTATGTTTTCCCCTGGATTGTTTTTGGCTACTTGTTTAATTATGAGTGACTAAATACTTTAGTATTATAGGGTTTGATAGTAGTTGATTTTGAAGTACAATTACTATTTGATTATGTGATTTAGATTCTTCTTTTATTCTTTGTGTTCTTAGCCTTATTTAACTTGATTGATTAATCACATGATAACATGGTTTATTGTATTAATTCATAAATTGAGAGAGGAGTTTTAACACTTGAACAAAAGAACACAAAACACATTAATCAATAACAATCGAGAGATTTGAGATTAATTGTGGGGACAATAAATTCTTGGAACTTTTAGAAGTTGCATGTTAGTAATTGAATGGACACATTAATTCTAACATGTAATCTACGGTTTAAGCACTTCGAGAGCATGTTTAAATTAAATGAGTAATTGTCCTAATAAATTAAAGTTGAATCATGAATAGTTCATATAATTGAATTGATATTGTATGGATAAATTAATGAAATCAAATCCCTAGAATATTTCATCACCTCTGAATTTAGAACCTTCATCCATATACTCAACATTTATTTCCTTTATTTAATGTCTTGTTTGTGTAATTAATTAAAATTCAATCTTTTGATGAGTTGCCTAGATAGTACTTAGAAAGTTCATGTCATAGTATTCACGCATAAATTAATCATTAGTCTCTGTGAAATATTACATTGCTTATCATTGTATATATTTACACTGTGCACTTGTGGGTAGTCAATATTTTATCGATTATCCACCTAGGCAACTTAGGCGTTAGACCCCCTCCGATTGGCCGACTAGTGTTTAACGAGTTCTGCAACCTTGATAAATATTACATTTGTTCCAAATACACAGTTAACTTTTGCCTCTACCCTGTTTAAGAATTATTTTTGGAAATGAGTTATTCACCCATACTTCCTATAGTATCCCAAATTTTATTTTATTTTTTGGAGCAAATATAGTATCCCTATTTAATCAAGCTTAAAAGTGTGGGTATTTTAGATTTTTGGTCATAATTTAATGTAGGGATAAGGTGCAATTTGGCTCCTAAACTATTTCCTAAGGAGCATCCCGACCCTTAAACTAAATTTAGTCCCGGTTAGCCCCTTGAACTATTGAATTTGACTCAATTAGCCCCTCGAAGATAAATAATTTTATTTTACTTATTTCTAAATAAATAAAAAATATGAAAAAATAAATATATATACATAACAGTAATATAAAATGAAATATTTTCTTATAAATAATTTTAAGGGTACATAAATTGTCATTATATTTATCACACATTAAAACATTAAGCCACTAAAATTGAAAATATCAACATAGAATTTACCATAATTATGATTATATATATAAATATAATTATGGTCAATATTAAATTGATTAATTATAGACGTTAATAATCTATTATAATATAATCAACGTTATGCGTACATTATACATAATTTATTTAACATAATATATTTATTAGAATATATAGACTTTCATTCTCGAAATCCATATAGTATAATTTTATACATACATACATACATACATACATACATACATACATACATAAGAAATGAAGTATATTCTGGATTGTATTTATAGTGAATTAATTTATGATAATGTGATTTCAATTAATTCATTAATTTATATTTTTTTCAAATTATGCTAGCTTATATATATTTCGGCATGTTGAATGAGAAATTTCTGTATATTCATAATTTTTTTGGCGAATAATATTTACAGATTTTCCTCTATTTTTTATTTTATTTAAAACAACCAAAATAAATTTTTTTATCTTCAAGTTGCTAACTGAGCCAGGTTCAAAAGTTCAAGGGGTTAATTGAGCTGAGTTTGAAAGTTCAAGAGGCTAACCGGGATCAAATTTAGTTTAAGGACCAGAATACTCATTGAGAAATAGTTTAGGGGCCAAATTGGACCTTATTCCTTATGTATTACAGTAAAACCTCTATATAAGAATACTCTATATAAGAATAACCTCTTTATAGTAATAAAAAATGATGGTCCCAACTCGAGACCAGTTATAAATAAGAATAACCTCTACATTGTAATATTCCAGTGTTTTTTTATGACCATCCTTAAGAAATTTACCTCCATACAGTAATAAAATGACATTAAATTTCAAATATATTTAAATATCTATATAAAATATCTCGAAAATTTTAACTACATATGTTACATTAAACTTAAGATTGTATGAAATATTTATCTAAAGTTGCATGTGATAATGCTTTAATTTTTTGGGTTAATGTCACATCCTTTAACTTGCGCATTCGAAGTAACTCGTCAACACAATTACATTCTTGTTGAATCCAAAACATTTCCACCTTGTCCAACATGCTTGAAGCTTCTTGACACGAAACTTTTTCTATTTCTACACTATCATCTTCTGGATTATCACCTTACATTTTTTGCCTAATTCATATAATGATGTCTTCTTTGGTTAAAGCACATGAATAAACCTTATATACCTTTTAAATTCACATGTGTTTTAAAATATGAATGGACATTTTCAAGTGTTGTATAATATATAATAATTTTTTTAAAAAAATATTTTTTTTATATAAATTCTATATAAGAATAACTCCCTTATAGTAATATTTTTCTCTGATCCCAACAATATTACTGTATATAGGTTTTATTGTACTGTAATCTTCAAAATCACAAAGGACATATTTGTAAATAATTTTTGAAAATTAATAATAAATAATAAATATGGAAATATGACTATATAATTGGGGCACTCCAAAATAGAAAATATAAGACTATATATTTATGAATTGGATATCCAACTTTCTAAATTTGGAATATAATTTTAGGTGGCAAAAGTAAATATATTTATTTATTGGGTAATGCTATTTAGCCACATATATGGCCGACCATAATACTTAATTAAGGTAAGTTATCAATATTCCCATTGTTATTTTGTAGATTACAAATACGTGCTCATGAATTATATTCACTATTTTTTTTTTGTTTTAATTTTCAAATCTTTATCAAAATGAACACATCATATTAAACAAATCATAAATAGAAAAATCAATAAATTAAATTTTGAACTTTTAATTAAAATTCGAATTAAAATATTTTCAGTCGGAAAATATTACACCAGAGTGTTGGAACGGCGATGCATTTGAGCTTTAGTATTTTGTTTAAAACAAAATTTCATTCCAAAAAATGCATTTTTCATTATCGAAATTTTGAGTATTTTTTTTAGAACGAAGTTTTTAGTAATTTTTATGTATCGTAGACACATGCTATGTAGCTCAATTCTATCATACTATTGGCATGGACAATTCTGCAATGAGAATGTTTTTAATTTCTTTTTTTATGTTGAATTATTATGCATCTTTCTCTACAAATATAAAAATAGACCAATTTGATACAAGTCAGTTTATTTGTTGTAGAGGTTGCGATTTCAATAACTTTTAATAACTATAAAGTACTCTATTTTTTCTTCATTTTCTCACCTCCTTTTCCTTTCATTTTGTTTTTCTCCTCTTTTTTTAGAACTATTTTTTACATCTCATATTTTAAAAAATCATAATATGTGGAAGTATCGACGTAATTTCATAGAGTCATTCGATCCAAATGTTACATGAAGAACATAAGCCAGATGATAGAACGGTTCCCATTCCCACTTCCTAGGAGGGATGTCCATCCGGAGTTCATGCCCGAATCTCCACATCCAACATTAATACATGTTCAACTCACACCGGCCTCCAGAGGGGTTATGTGGTAAAAATATTTAGCACGAATGAAATATGTAACTTAATTTTGTATGTAATTTGTTTTAATAATGCATAATAATATTATTTTAGAAGACTTGATGACACAACTATTTTTTTTTCAACAATATATTTTATACTCCTCCTACTAAATTCAAAATTATTTTATATAATAAATTCAACAATATATATGCCATTAATAAATTTGATTAGTACGTGTTTCATCTTTTTTTTTTAAAGTAAAGGGAAATAAATTCAGCAACATATTTTGTTAATAAATTTGACTGTTTAAAAAAGTTGAATCACATAATAATCAAATTTATTAATAAAATTAAATTGTTGAATTTATTATATAAGATAATTTTTAATTTAGTAAGAGGGGTGTAAAATTTATTGTTGAAATAAAAAAAATTAAAATTAAAATTATGACATCAATTTTTCTAAAATAATATTAGTACAACAAACAAAATTAATTTAAGGCTTCCATTCAAGCTAAATTAATTTTGGGATGAATTTTGGTTTAAACGAGATACTAAATATTGAATCTGTCACCGTTCCAACATTCTGTTGTAATATTTTTCAACTGAATATATATATATATATATATATATATATATATTCACACACCCGACCTGTGGTATTGAGGAGATTCGAACCTGTGACCTTTGGTCTCCAAACAATCTTTGAATTAGAATTTGAATTTATTGATTTTTCTATTTATGCTTTGTTTAATATGATCTGTCAATTTTGGTAAAGATTTAAAAAGAAAAATATATAAAAAAAGATATTTTAGTGAATATAAATCACCAGCACATATTTTTATTACGGATAAGCTCACATAAAAAAAGAAAAAGAAAAAAAAAGGTTGATTAGCACATCATTTCCGAAATAAATCTTTCATTATTTTGGGTGAGATTAGTTCCATTTTTTTAATTTTGATTAAGAAAAATCTTATTTGTAGAGATTTATATGGAAATTTAGATTTAAAATAAAAATAAAAATTAAAGTGTGACTCTTTCTAAAATAGCTACAGGGTATACAAGTAAAAACACAATAATCAATAATTAAGACCTTAATTAATTACTTGTCATATATTAACAACTTACTTTAATTATATATTAGGCCGGTTATACGTATGGTCAAATAAGATTACCCAACTATTTTAATAAAGGAGTAGAGATCTTCTAGTCCCACTTGTGTGTGCCAACCGTATGCCACCATTAAAATTATATATTATTAATAATATTTTTTATAAAAATAAAATTTATTTTATCATAACTAATCATAATTAATATTTATTGTAAAAAAATTAAAATTTTAAAAAATTATATACCCTAAGTTTGGAATAATCAACCCCAAAAATCAATTATATTAACTAAAAAATGAAAATTAAATATTAAAAAATAATTATAAACCCTAATTGTGTGAAATAAACCCTAAATAATAATGTAAAAATCAAAAGAAATTAAAATTGAAGAAAGAAATAAAAAAATGTAATAATTTTGAGGTGTGGCACACGGTTGGCACACACAAATTGGGACTAGAGGATCTCAAGTGTTAAGAGTAGTGATTTTCAGCCAGATTCTGGCTAGCCAGAATCTTTTATTATTTTTAATAATTAATTAATTTAATTAATAAAACACTAATTATTCAATAAATTTACATTGATGCCCTCCATAATAATTAGGGCAACTCTATATCCGCTTCAATTTAGAAGAAATCGAAGATGGAAAAAAAATAAAGAAGTGAAGAAAAGAAAGAAGATGAAGTTGCGCCCCTTTCTTCCGATCCGCTTCTGGAGTGATTTTAATAATTAATTACAAATCACTAATTTCATGACAAAAGGATAATATAGTAAAAACATAACATTTAATAATTAACATAATTAATTTATTAATAGTACAGTTTTATTAATCATCAAAAAATTAAATTCTGGCTAGCCAGAATCTGGCTGGCTAGCATTATTCTTTAATAAATACTTCCTTCATTTCTATATAAATGTCATTTTGGTTGAATGCACACATATTAATAAATTAATTGAGTTACCTAATACACCCTTGTATGAATGCATTACATGAGTTAAATACAGATGTTTGAATGTATTTTAAATGAGGACAAATGCGTAAAAAATGTAATTTTTCTGTCTCAAATTTGTAGAATGATATTTTTTTAAATAAAATTAAAATGTTATAATGATACTTATTCATAAACAATAAACGGAGGGAGTATGTCATAAAATGATATTTCGGCACCGAAATCCCACGTATCTCACGCTCATGAATCATAAATTTTGGGAGGACAAGATTACCCTTCAAACATTGAAGAGATATAGGATATAAAAGTGATGCATATGGGGGCATACTAGACAATTCTCACATTTTCAAGACTATCATGTACAACACGACATATGATTTAAGTGCTAGAGCGTTACATATATTGAATACTTGCTAGTCAAACATGAAAGAGACATATCATGCTTAAAGCATATACATCATAGTTATATTTATTAAATCTTATCCGATCAAGTGTAGGAGTGACTAGTGAGCTCTATTGCCTACTAACATACATGGTGTGTCGTGTAGATAAATCCTTGTCATTGCACTTGTTATGAAAAATGTAACCCCTCATTTTAGGTCAAAATTTCACGGGATGAGATCCTCTATATTAAATTATGTCATATCTCATATGCTAAAATTATTTAAAAAAATAGTATATTTTAATATATTGTAAGTGAAGAGGGTGAATCTTACATAAAAATTAAAAGTTAAATTAAATCATAATAAATTAAAGTAAAAAAATGAAAAAAAATATATAAAGTTTGATCTAAAATAAAAATTTACTACTTGCAAACAATAAATATTGTGTCAAATCAACAATATTTAAAAAGAATTATTGATGTGACATGATCTTTACAGTTTCCGGATAGTAATCCAAAACAGTAAGATATAATTTTCTCATTTTATGATGAATACTACTCTACAATCATTCCCTAAATACTTATCAACGTGAATGTTGCATGAATTCTTATTTGAATATTAAATAGAAGAACTCAATTTATGTGTTACATATAAAAAGGAGAATTGTCGTTTCAGGATCTGAAATATGAAAAATCTCAATTCAGGATTCAGAAGATGAAAATTCTCAATTTAAGACCTCAAAAATCATGAATTTTTATTTTTAATTGATTGTATATTAATTTTCAATGAAAATTTATTCATTAAGTATCTATTAAATTAGATCAAATGAAGAAATTTTTAAAATTAATTAATAAATAAAAACTCATGATTTTTGATATTCTGAATTGAGAACTTTCATCTTTCGAATCCTGAATTAGGAGTTTTCATTTTTCAGGTTCTGAAGTGATAGATTACTCATCTTTCAAGTTTGAATTGATAATTTTCCATATAAAAAAATATATAAAATTTCCCATTTAATCATTTTAAATTTTTATTATAAAGCCCATAATATCAAGAAAGAAATAAAATTTGTAGTTTTCAAATATCGAGTCAGCAAATAAGCATTTCATCCACATCCACCACAAATGGATAAGCGCAGCCGAATACATTGCCAGCGCATCATCTTCTGCGCCCACTGCCCCAATCCGCGTGTCTGTCTGTTTTCAATTTTGGATTTTCTTTCCTAAAAAAAATCAAAAAGGATTTTCTTTATTAGATTTTTAGATTTAAGAAATAATTGGTCGAAAAAACCGAACCAACTTATAATTTATCGTGTATACTTTCTGTAAAATTTATATTTCATTAATTTAAATTTCTAATCAATTAATTAAACATTTGCATTAATTTTAATAATATTGACTATTGTTAAGCTATTTTAAATTTCCGTGAATCTTTAAATATATATTTCTCCCACCCCACAGTTCGCACTCCACTTTTTACATAAATTAAATATATATACATATATATATATATATATGTACTGTACTTATCGATTCAAAATATATTGATTGATAATTTTAAAGAATATTAAGTAAGAATATATTAAGGAAAATAAAAATTTAATACAAATTATATAAAGAAATTGAACTATAATTATAAGACGGAAAATAAATAAATAAATAAATAAATAATTAGAAATAGGATTATGATTATGGGAGCTGGCGAGTAGTATTTTGAGTTTGGCACTGATTATAAATTATGTATATTAATACTTAAATAAAACTTTGGGATTATTTCTCATTCATACATTTAACAAACCCATCGGATCGACCAATTTAAATCGATGATTGTATTTTTTGGAATTGCGAAAGGGGAAGGTCTCTGATAAAAAATCTCTTCTTTTTATATTAAAAATGAAATTTCATTTAAATGCATTTATAATTTTTTAGATTGGTCACTTGATATTCTTTCTAACAAAAATGTTTCTTATTAATACAATATTTTTGGAAAGAAAAACAGTTTCCTAAATTCCACCTCTATATATACCCTTCACCATAAACGTTTCAATCATTCAGTTCCGCACTCCCACAATCACACAATTCGTTTTCTACTTCTCCAATGGCTTCCACATCGTTTTCCCTCCCCAACAAGCTCTTCGCCCGCCAGTTCGCCGCCATTCCGCCGCCGCATTCTCCGATTACTCTCCGAACCTCGCTCCGCGTCTCCGCCGCCTACGCCACCGCGGAGAGAACCGAAATCGCCGCGCGGACGGCGTCGTTCTACGACGTGCTAGGGATTGAGGCCGACGCTACTTGCCACGAGATCAAGTCCGCCTACCGGAAATTGGCGCGGACTCTTCACCCCGACGTCGCCTCCAGGTGCGGCGGCGGCGACGATGCGGCGGACGACTTCATGCGAGTGCACGCCGCCTACGCGACTCTCTCCGACCCGGAGAAGCGCGCGCTCTACGACAACTCTCTCTTCCGTCGGCGGCGTCGGCAGGCGGTTACGTCGGACACTGGCTACTCCGCCGTGACGCGGCAGGGGAGGTCTTGGGAGACCGATCAGTGCTGGTAACGGATTGATCGCGGAAAATTCTTCCGATTAACTGATTGGAGATCTGTACATATAAATCTCACGCAGAAATTATGAAGATTTCGTTGATATATTGATGTTGGACGAATAGATCTGTGAGTGAAATTAACAGGGCAGTGGAGTATATATGCATTTGTAATTTGCTATGCTCTTTACTTTAGCTTATTAACAGCCATAAATATTATGAGTATGGCCCAATTTAATTAGATTTGGTTACCTTTCCATTTTTTTTTCCAAATCTAATTACTGGTGTATAGAAAAGTGTTCCTGTAATACTCGGATTGTCTCATTGTGCAAAGTTACTCTCAATCTTCGTATGGAAAAAAATTAATTAAAAATTCATATATATGTAATATTTAATGGGTTCCATTCTTTTCAGGATATGAGAGTGTTTTAAATAATTTAGACAACAATTAAGCTTACAAACGCTGTCCAATATGGTGTTTTAAATAATTCGCAAAAAACTCCTATTCATAAGATGTATGGGTCGGTCCATCAGACGGGCCCGACCCGATCCGTCCATGATGCGGAATATAAATACAATTTCTGTCCTAGTTCTCTCATTCCACCCTTTCTCCCGACTGTAATCACAACCCTCATCCTAGCCATCTTCGCAATCTACGATCCTTCACCGTTCTCCCTATCCTTCTCTGGCATACTCCCTACCCTTCTCTGGCGTTCACACTGACTTCGGCGTTCGGTCCCCCTTTCTCCCCGACTGCAATCACAAACTTAACCCTAGTTGTCTCCTCTTCTCTACTTTTACCCTTTGCGATCTACGATCCTTCACCGTTCTCCCTAACCCTCCCCAGCGTTCACCCTGGCTCCGGTGTTCGGTGGGTCGCGACACTAGAATGAGTGATCCTTACAGTGTTATCGACTGCGCTTCTCAGGTTTGTGTCTCTCTCTCTCTCTGTCTTTCTCTCCATCGATTTATTCTCCATTTTTTAAAATCGTTCTTCATCAATTGCAACCTAAACTAATAATTGATTTTGTGTTTTGAGATGTTTCGGGTGAAATCACTCGAAATTAATTGAATGGAATTGGAATATCATCCCTAATTTGGGCTTCAATTTCAAATCTTTGTTTAATTACAGTGCTTTTGATTATTTTTTTAATTTTTTAGAATTTTTTCCCCTTTCTCTGTATTTGATTGTTAAGATATGTTGCATATCTGTTTAAATGTTAGTACGAATTTTTAGTTGTTTGCCATTTTTAATTAAAAAGAAGTATATGTGTTTATTATGTTAAGTGTTAGTTAAGATGATAATGAGTATCAATTGATGGAGAAACATGTATCGGATTGTGCAGATATGTTTAAATGCCTTAATGGTTCAGTTATTTTTCATATTTTAGTCTTTGTATTATTTTTTATTTTAATTTGTATTAATTGAAATTTCAGTTATGACCATTTGTATATGGAGTATCAATGTTACCGATGATTAGTACCAGATGAGATACATTTGAGTATCTGAATTTTAGGACATATTTTATTTTGTGTTTTTCTGTGCATTTTGACTTGTAAGTATTGAGTATGACATTGGAAACTGAACGGTACCATTTGATTTGTTGATTTGACTGCTTAATTTGAAATTTTATATAATTATTATGAATTATCATGTTAAGTATCATTTACAATGCTTATTAGTATCAATTGAATCGGAAACAAGTATCAAATTTTCCATAATTTTTGTCTGTTATATGTTTTGTTAGATGTTATGTTTATGTCTTTAGAATTTAGTCTAGCCTGTTTTGCCTCTTTCATTGTCTGAATGTGTGTGCATTTGTGTATGGAGTATCGATTTTCATGCTGATTAGTACCAAATGAGATGATTATAAGTATCAGAGTTAGGTCAGATTTTGTTTTATATTTTTATGTGTATGCATTTTAATTTTTGTATGGAGTATCAAGATGCTTATAAGTATCAGAGTTAGGTCAGATTTTATTTTATATTTTTATGTGTGTGCATTTTCATTTTTTTGTATAGAGTATCACATGAAAAACTGAATGGTACTATTTGATTTGATTGTATGTATCAAATTTGAACTATTGTGTTGTATAGTATCTTATTTTTTATGTGTGCATGTGTGAGTTCAGTATTAATTAACATGCTTGTTAGTACTAGCTTGATTTGATTTGTATTCTCCTAACTGATTTTCTAATATCATTTTTTTGGTTTGTAGTCCTTTGGTCGAAGGAAGCTTCGAGCCCTGTACTATGCCCGTATTGCCCTTCCTGGAATGAATAATTTAAGATTTGAAGTTTATAAGTCGGTGATTGCATTCATGAACAAGAAGAAGAAGCATTTGAGAATTTTGTATTTATTTGTAGATACTTGTGGTGTTATGACGGGATATTGGATTCATTTGAACAAACACTTTGGTATGTTTTGATTTTGTAGTTTGGATTTGTTACATGTGGGGAGTTGGTTATGGTTGAAACATGAAGTTGATTGTGATGTTGGACATGATTGAATGGGTTAAAATTTTATGCTTGTGTTATTTGTTGTATCTGTGATAGTGAATAGATATTTTGGATTAATTATTTATTTTGAATCAATGGAATTGTGGTTAGTATTATTTTATTTTAAATTTTGTATCATTTAAGATGTTATTTTGTGGAATAAATTTTGTATAAAGTATACAGGTTTATGTTGAATTTTATCCTTCTAATAACTAGTATAACCAGTATTGAACAAGACCCATATTTATTTTCAGATACAATCGTAGTATCATTTTTTAAGTTATAAAGTATCAAATATTCAATTAAAAAGTAACCATTTATTCCATGTTAACGTATCATTTGATATTCGTATTCTGATTTCAAGGAAAGATAAATTTGTTTTCAGTAATGATATTAGCATCATTTATGTAGTTATAAAGTATCACATTTAAAAAAAAATGTAACAATAGATCTACAAGAGTATCATTTATTTGGCGTAAAGGTATCAATTGAAAAATAAAAACGTATCGTTTAAGAATCAAATATAATATCAGTTTAAGAAGCAACTTAAAATGCTAACATGTATATGTTTGTGCATGATTTCCAATTCAAGAGTTAATTCACTCTTTTAGCTGCTATCAAACATGGACAACATTTTTCATCACAACTCAAAAAATCAAAATAAAAAACCAGTCTTGAAAAATTTGTAATAAAGTTTCCTTCTTTGGTCATTTTTCACATATAAAAAAAAAGCAACTTGAACAACCAGAAAGAGTAGACAAACTAAGAAATCATACAATATGGAGCACATAAAATGATAGTAGTTCATATAAGATGGCAACAATCAAGTGCTCAAATGTGAAACTGCACGACAAAAAAATTACAGACCATAGAAGTAAATTGGCGTCTTAATTCATGAAAAGTAAATTGCTAGGTGGAAAAAGTTCTCTCATGCCATTATTTTGGCAGACCTTGCATAGAGGTTGTCTACAACCTTCTCCATGTTTGATATCGTCTCCAACGTGGAGGGGTAAATCGCGTCAATCTTGGGATCATCGAATATGATTAGGCATCCAACGCCCTGGTCTAGAGTCCCTGCACACTTCTGCTTTCGCCTTCTCCACTAGTTGATTGTACGTCTCCTCCTCTATATGAGATTTACTGCTCAGAATCTGTAAAACCAACCAATTTTAGCTTAATATCAATCAAATTGAATTTGCTATCAAAGATGAAAGTAGATTAGCACTAACCCCCTTCCTTCATTCCAAAGGAAATTGCAAACTCCCCTAAAATAAAACTTCATGTTCACATCTTACTCAAGCAGCTGCATTAATCAGTTACACAAATCAATCAAAGACTAAGCATAATACAAGTGGAAAAAAGAATAAAATTTGAAAAAAATTCATAATTATTAGTGAGCTTGTCATATTTCATCTCATAATCATCAACAATGTAACACGACATACAAATAATCACAACAATTCAGCAAAAAATTCAATATCGCACAGTTCCCCCAATTATTTCTATGAGATTTCAACTCATAACTATCAACAAAAACCACCACTAAATCTTTAACAAAAATTCCACTAAAATATATCAATTAGGGTAAAAACAGAAACAACAATTCATCAATCTTAACAGCAGAAACGAACATAAATTACAACAAAATACAATAACCACAAAAATTCAAATAAGGAACGATGAAAAATTACCAGTAATTCCAAGACCGCCAACGCCGATGCGAAGAGAGAGAAATAACATCCGACACGGTGGTGATGGTGGCGGCGTTCGCAAGAGGTCGTGAGGTCGGCTTCTTTCTCTCGCCTTCGTCTCAGCGCGGTTCTTTTCTCTGTCTTTCTCTTTCTCGCGTTCTCATCTTTTTCATTTTTTTTAAGTTAGGGCTAATTTGGCATAGTGGGCTGGATCTGGGTTAATGGGTCGACCCTTCTGATGGGCCGGCCCATCAGTCTCCTGGACAGGAGATCAGCCCTAAATAATTTAGACAACAATTTGTGTGAGTCCAAATTTAAATTCAACTTCGTTATACAAAAAACTAGAACAACGAAATATATATATATAACATTGGATGGAACTACAGAATTGATGACAGAATTGTAGGGACCCAGTTTTTCATATTTAAATTGTTATATTTTTTTCCTAAAAATATTTTATTTTATTTGTTATGTTGTTGTGAACACAACTATTACCGCCGGGATTGAGAGACATAAGGGTGGATTATTCGTCGGAGAAGAGAAGGTTTCAGAGATTGAAGCGCCTGAAGTGAAGACTCCATTTTTAATGTTCAATCTTGTCATCCTTGTGATTCAGATGGAGAAGTAATTGGGGATCTCAAGGCTGTGAGTTAATTGTTGGGCTAAATTGAATTATTTAGCCTTTGGGTTTTTCCTTTATTATTGGACCACATTATTAGCTTTGATATCTAGGTTACATTTTTCCTAAGTGGTCTCAATATTGCAGCCTTATAAATAGTTATATTTTCATGTTATGAGAAATAGAAATGAAATATCAACTTTTGCCTCTCTCTCGTTTCTTCTAACATTCTCTCCCTTTTCTTCTATTCTTCTCTCATTTCTAGTTTCCAAGATTAAATCTTTACTCAACAAATAGTTCCAGAAATTAAGTAATATTATAGATCTAGTAGAAATCAAATAATAAATGGCAAAAATCTTCGGGATCACAACATATGTGTGATATTAATTATTTTTTTTCACTCACACACCCAACCTGTGGTATTGAGGAGATTCGAACCCGTGACTTTTGGTCTCCAAGTAATCTCACTCCACCACTGGCCATCCCCATCGGGACATGTGTGATATTAATTGTTTAAGTCTAATAAGTCACACATAAATAAATTTAATAAATATTTAAGCATGTATTAATTATATCATATGGTTATTTTAATAAATTAGAGATGTTTACATTTATTTTAGCCAAGTTTTTGAGCTCGTTTGGAGTAGTATTTTTTAGCCCAAATTACAAGCCCAAAGTCATTAATCCTGTTTTTCTTTCTTCATCTCCACGGTAGGAAAATTCTATGCTCCCCCTAGGTACTACCCGAGTTCCGTTGGGATGCCGACACGTGGCCCTGTATCTAAAAATACTTTTTCTTTAATTTTGAGTCGTATATCACCGTATTTCATAGGAAAAGAGGTGACTTAGCTATTAGGACACTTCAACAGTAAAAGGTAGGTAGTGGGACCCGCACTAGTGTCGAGTAATATCGGCAGAGTGCTTGATGTCGGCACTTGAAGGTTTTCCGGTGACCTTTTTACGTCAGCGCCGGTACGGTGACGTAGAAACGACCATTGTTGTACGCGTCGACATGTTTTCTGAATTTTTTCAAGAAATCTTAAGGCTAAGTGTGGCTCGGTGCTCTTTCCGAGGTGTGAATAGTGATAGTTGAAAATTAGCGGATTTGTAAAATTTGGCGGAAATTTTGAATTGGGTAAATATTTTAATTATATTGTCTTCTCCAATGCGCCATTACCCCCAATTCAGAAAATAGAATTTTCACACCTTGTACGGCGATTGATGATTTTGTGCACCTCTTGCTTCATCGGAGCGATTCCGAGAATTGGGTAGCTTCGAGGTATGCAAAAAAGTTTCATTTGTTTGTGTGCCCTATTGTAGGGGGTGATTTTTTGATTCATTGTTAGGGTTATATGTATGCATTCGATAGAAAGGTATATTTTACGGGTTTTAACTGTCACAGTTTTAGTGAGTCGGTTGTAGTGTATGGGCACCCAAATTGTGGTATGAAATTGGGGTGATTGAATTTGTGAATTGATATTGGAATTTGGCGGCTCCCCCTGTTTTGATGCTAAAGGTCGTTGCTTGGTTTAGTTGGTTTTATATTCAGGTTTTCGATGAATTGTTGATTTTATTTCGAGGAATCCTAGTTAACGAATCGATTACATTGAATGGGAAATTGTGTGGATGAGACGGCCAAAGTTGAATGCATGACTCAAGTTATTAATGAATATGTAAATGTGGAATTCTCGAGAATGTAAACTGTTAGTATTAGCTAGATATTTTACTGTTTGTGTAGATAAGGTCAAATTCAGTTTGGTTTGATTAATTATGCTAATTATGTTGTCTGTAGATTTATGGCAAAGATGGATATTGACTTAAACGTTTCGCTCGAAAATGAGGTATCTTCCGAGGGTAGCACTCAGGAAAGAAATGATGGGGAACGAGCTAGTAGTGAGGCAGAAGCAAGAGGTTGTATTTCTTCAATGTTAATAGAATTAGAGAATCGACTAGAAATTGGAAATGTTGTAGATAGTGTAGATCAAGCATATTTATTATACTATGAGTACGGAAGATGTTGGGGATTTAGTGTGAGGAAGGGAAACCAATACTATTTTTCTGGGACTAATGAGCTTCGTTGGAAAGAATTTGAATGCTCATGTGAAGGTCGACATGATGACAAACGATAGAAAGGGAGATTAGCATCATATAGGAAACAGATAACTATGAGCAACTGTAAAGAGAAATTACGGATTGGGAGGGAGAAGAATTTGCCATGGACCGTGCAGAAATTTGTGAAGGAGCATAATCACGAATTGCTCAGTTTTCATCAAGCCTATTTGTTACGTTCAGCTCGGCAATTGAGTCATGCAAAATAGTCACTCATCGAGGCTCTTAATTCTACGGGTATCAGAGTTAGTCGGACATGTCGATTTATGGAAAACGAAGCCGGAGGGCCGCAAAATGTGGGTTTAACGAGGAAGGATACTTATAGTCACTTGAATCGGGTTAGACAGTCAATAAGAGTGGGGAATGTTGATGCTAATGCACTGGTGAATTTATTTGTGAAGAAATCAAACATTGAGTCGTTCTTTTATTGGAACGTGCAACTAGATGATGAGAGTCGATTGATGAATTTTTTTTTCGAGACTCTCGTGCTCTTATTGATTACGAGTACTTTGGAGATGTGCTATCGGTCGACACCACGTACAAAACAAATCGGTATGGTCTGATTTGTGCACCTTTTGTCGGCATTAACCATCATAGGAGAAATGTGATGCTAGGTTTGGGCTTCTTATCCAACGAGACCACGGTTTCTTTTGAATGGCTGTTTGCCACATTTTTAGAGTCCATGCATGGGAAGGAGCCACAAGTGATCTTCTTCGATCAAAGTCAAGCACTAATAAATGAGATTGATGCCACCTTCAAATCAGCGAGTCATCGGCTTTGTCAGTGGCATATTAGCCAAAACGCCCCCTCTCATTTGGGATCCCTAAAAGGAAACAATGAATTCAAGTGGCAATGATATCATTGCATGAGTGGGATGGAGACGGAGGATGAGTTTGAGGAGTGTTAGGATTCTATGATCACTAACTATGCCCTTGATGATCATAGATGGTTTTCCAATATGTACAAGTTGAAGAAGAGGTGGACGTCCATGTTCACGAACACTTCGTTCAGTGCGAGGTTCCTTGCCACCTCGTGTAATGAGGTTACGATCAAGGTTTTGAAAGATTTGTGCTCGACGAGTTCCACTTTGACTGAGTTTGTCGAGAAGTACGAGCAGGTCTTGCATGATTGGTGTACAAAAGAGAGTGCCGATGATTGTTGTGTCCGAATTTGACACCACACGCGAGACTACTTTGATCCGGACTCCCGCAATAGGACAGGGTCGATTGTAGGGCGGTGAGCTAACTCGGGTCGTGTCTCTCGAGGAAAGCTTCATGTGGGCGATTATCTTTCTATGCCATAATTGTTGTCAAGCACAATAAAATGAAATACATCCTAAACATTCTAAACAAGGGTCAAGGAAATTAAACTAAAATCTATTAAATTAAAGCAAGAGAAAGACAAGAAAGTAAATAAGCAACAAATAAACTAAACTAATATATACGATCATTAGGGTGTAGATTCTCTCCTTAGTTCTTTCCTAGCTTGATTATCTACTCCCTAATGTGTGGAATTAGCCCCTCATCATGTGAGAAAACAAACAAGAATCACATGAGTTCTTTATTAAAAATACCAAAGCTAAAATACAAACTTATATAAGTCTTGTTTATCTCGACAAGGTTTGGGACAAATCCCCAAAAGAAACTGAAACTAAAAGGGGAATACCAAAGAAATGGAGATCTTCGAGCAAGCCTAGCTTCCGCGGATGGCTTGAGCTTCGACCCCTCTTCTTCTTTTTCCTTCTTAGCTTCAGCTCCTCTCTAGCTGATGACCCATGGTGCCAAGCTCTCCAACTAGCTGCCAACTTCCTCTTCTCTCAACGGATCAGTTTGAGGGTGTCACATCCCCCAAACTGATCCTCTCTCTTTCTTATGTGGTGGAGATGATGGAGTGAATGGATAGGACCCTCCCAACTGGTCTGAGGGTGTCACGTCCCTTAACTAGTTGGGAGGTCCTCCCTTTGGAGTCTTCTTTTTCCCTCCGGGAGCCTCCCTTCTTTTTGCTTTTCTCTGCTCCATAAATAGGGAAACATTCTCTTATTCTCTCTTCGCGTGAATTGAATGTGGTGGTTGAGAGTTGATGGAGAGCAAAAGCAAAAGGTGGAGTTATTGGTAGATGGTAGATTGTTCCCCAAACTCCTCCTACTCCTAGTCTAGGACCGCGTTCATTTAATTCCCCCAGCTGGCCAAGTGGGTGTAGAGCATTGAAGAGCAAAACTCCAAAAACACAGCTTTTGGTTTAGTCAACTGATTCGCTTCAGTTCAGCTCCATGTTCTTGGCTTCAGCTTGAAGTCTTCAGTTTGATGCTTCAACTTCTGCTCAGTTTAGCTCGGCTTGTGATCAGTTCAACTGACATCAGTTTGGTCATCAGTTTGACCATCAGTTGGGCCATCAAGTTGCCATCAGTTGGGCATCAGTTTAGCCATCAGTTGGGCCATCAGTTTGACCATCAGTTGACTCTCAAGTTGGGTCTTCAGTTTAGCCATCAGTTGGGCCATCAGTTTGGCCATTAGTTGGCTCTCCAGTTGGGTCTTCAGCTGGACTTTCAAGCTGGCTCTCCAGTTCGACTTATCAACCGGTTTCTTCAGTTGGGCACCAGTTGGCCACCAGTTTCGAGCTTTAGTTTGGGTATGTCCTCAGTTGTGGCCTTCAATTTGCCCCGCCTTCAGCTAGGCTTCCAGCTTATTCACCTTTTGTGCCATAAAATACCACAAAGTAGAGCCACAAAAGTCCACTTTCATGATCGATCGAGCTGTGAAGAATTAGGAGTGCAATGGAGAAAGATTGCACTTGAAATAGAGGGAAAAATTGGTCCAGAAATGGAAAAAATAGCACTTGCGCGGGCGGGCTAGGGAGCGCGGGCGGGGAGGGGGCTTGCCGAGACACCTAGGGCGCCGCGGGGGGAGGGGGCTGGGGCGCCGCGGGGGGGCTTGGGGTGAAGGGAGCCCCGCGGGGGGGGGGGGGGGGGGGGGGCTTGGGCGCCGCGGGGGCGCCGTGCTATTCCGGGTTTCGGCAGCTTTCACGGTTTTGGCTCGTTCTCGCTTGTTTCTTGGCCGATTGACCCTATTCAACTTGTCACGCGCTCCTTATTCGATTCTCTATCTTCCCAATGTCTTGAATCCCTCAAATGTCGTAGTCATTTATCCTCCATTTTCTGAAGATCTTGTGCAAATCTACACAACTCACCAAAAGAGCAAAAGTGAAGGAAATAACATAAAAAACACACAAAAACAATGGAGAAACTCCTACAAAAGATACAAAATGCCTATGATAAAATAGGACAAATATACACTAAATAATGATGCTCTAAATATCGGTACACCGGGACAGTTTGTGAACAATAACCTATTGCTGGCTCAAGTAGCACAAGTGTACACAAGGAATGTCTACAAGGCATTCGAGTCGCAATTTGCCCTTTCTATGAGCGTGGTAATAATCAAGAAACCCCCTAACAAAAACAACAGAATCGATTTGCAGTTTAAGGTCGCCTCGTAACCCCTCATGTCGAGAATTCGAGTAGTCCAATACAACAGGCCTTCAAAACAAGCCGTGTGCAGCTGTTATATGTATGAGACTGAAGGAGTGCTATGTCGGCATATATTTAGAATTTATTTACACATGAGTGTGATGAAGTTGCCGGACTATTACATTATGACTTATTGGTATAAATCTGCGCGGCAGCGATATTTAAACAAGATTGGAGACTATTCTATTGCAGACGGTAATGACGCTATTGATAAAATGACCTTTGTCAACTATCTGATGAGGCTCACTCTTGAGGTGGCGCACGATGTGAAAAACCACCAATAAGGCAGTAAAACATGTGTAGATCGAATACATGCTTTGAAGTATGACATGCATGTGATGGTGAACAAAGGTGTTCCACATAAAAAGTAAGCGGTCGGGTATCTATCAGGGGAGAGAGGGGATATCACGAATATTCGGGATCCCTCCCTGTCCAAATGTCGGGGGAAGACACCAATTACATCTACTCATTAGAAGTGAAATAAACCGAAGTCAAACCTCCGACCCTTTGTTCTAAAGTGGTCGGGTATAAAAAGATTGTTCGTTTACGTTAAGTTACTTGTGAAATTTGATATTTGTTAATTATATGCGTTGTAATCTCTTTGCAGATGTCGAGCGTTCTGTTCAGACCGATACAAATACTCAACGATCTAACGACACCAACGAAACTGACTCCATTTCAAGGCGGTCGATGGCGCATACTGACGGCGCTACTCATTCATTTGATGTATGGTTTCTTAACACTTTTACTATATGTGCCACCCAATTTGCCTTTAATTATTATGGACACTCACGTCGAAAATGCATTCAGGACGAAGATGCAAGTTTGTCTCCGTACTCTCATCATGTGAATCTGGACGAGCCTCTTGATATGTCTTTCCTTTTTCAAATATGCGCTCGTATCTACGTATTTTAGAAGACCCTGTTCATTTTTTTTCTTCCTTACCTGAAATTTATGTGAGAATGAGAGTATTTGTTTTTGTCCTTGCTTGAAGCCACTAACTGGACAGTTAACAAGTCAAGCCAGGGAAGGGCCCAACAGATCATGGTGGGTGTAGAATCCACGGATCCATTGATGGCATGAATATCAGCAGTATCATCCAGCGCACTACCTCAACCTGGTAATGCTTTCACGTGATTCTGCATTGTCTTCTTGTGCTTGATCAGGTTCTACCGATACATCAAATGTTTGACCAATAATGTATGCTATCTATGCAGATAATCTTTCATCTGGTGTGGATTGTGATTTAGATGATATATAAAGTTGGCATGTACTATAATTTTAGAAAATTAAATGTTCGACATGCACGTTAACCCATCTATCAATTATAAATAGTTAACTCCACCTTCTATTTATATTTTAACCGCTCGGAACCCTAATTTAATCGCAGATAGTCACGGCTACGAGATGGCACCAAGAGCTATTCCCCAGGATGACATTTCTTTATAGAGCCGTGGACTCAATATGTGGAACAGGTTGCCCTGCTCGAGCTGGATCATGAGTATTTAATGGGTAATTGGATCCCGAGGGAGGATGAGGGCAATATCCGCGTTATTCATAATGTTCGAGGAATTGTCGAACAACAATTGGATGTTCAACTTTCTAATGAAGAATTCGAATCGAAGGTGGCTCAGTGGGGTGAGCATTATGAAATGTTTTATTGACTGCTGGACTTTGGACATCCACGTTGCAACGACGAAGTCACCAACTTCGTTGACCTCCCAGATATCATGTGGAGAAGGGTGAAATAGGTATGCTTACGTTGCATGCACACATGTGATTTCTCTTATACAGTCTCTGAAGTTAGTATTGTGACAGGTACGGCCCGCGGCGCTTGTGTACAAAAATGAGGGTGGGGAATTCTGATCCATTTTGAAGGCATTCTTTGACGTGGATGATTCTTCGAGTAGATCAAGTTCCGTTTTATCTGCCACTGTGCTAAGAGTTGATGAGACTAATGTCGATGATATGGATGAGGGTGCCTTTGTACTGGATAGCCATGCCGATATGGATGCCGACGACCCTATCGATGAGGCTACCAACATATGATGGTGTGCATGTCGGCATTCTATCAACGCTTACATGGTTGACGTGTCCACTGCCGATGTTCTTTAGTTTTTTTATTAAGACTTATCTCTTATCTACGTACTTGGGTTTGTAGAAAATGACACGCGTTCTTTTACACTTTTATCATGCATGTGATGTTGTATGCTCTGTGGACATATTTATCTTCTACATGTGTTTTTCCGAGCTTTTTTTAATTTATCATCTCTCGCTTGTCTTAATCGTTTGTCGTTTCTTATGGACCTGTTAGTCACAATCTACTATCTATTATGAATTCACTCGAGGTTGAAGCCCTAGGTAAAGCACTCTCTAACCCTAAACCATTCAAATGGCCTTACTTGTGCCGATCGCTCAAGATGATGTGTTTTACAACAATGAGCCGTGGAGCAGAACCATGGAATCGTTCTGTATAGGAGAGCTATACTTCTTTGCACACAAGGGCTTCTGGATCCCAGCTGACCCAGAAACTTACTGGACTTGCCTCGTGTATCTGCAGCGTAAGATTCGCCAGCAATGTGAGTGCGAAGTGAAAATGGAACAACTTGAGATGCGACTTGTGCATTGGCGTGGCAAGTATGAACTATTTGGTTGGTTACTAAATTTTGTAGGGGCAATGCTGATGAACCCTATGAGTAAGTGGATAGATCTTGATATGGCCGAGTGGCAACAGATTGCTGAGGTAATTAATTAGTTACTTGAATCAATGTACAAACAACGAAGATATTTAAATTATTTGAACTCTACGTATCCACATATAGATTCGCCCGGACGCACTCGTGTATATGAATGATGGAGAAAGTTGTTGGAACTTTCTAAAGGTGATGTTCAATCTTGAGTGGAATCCAGATGTGATCGGTGACGATGAGCACTTGGATGACGTCGGGCTACCACCGATCAACTCCGATGATGACGAGTAAAAAATATGTCCTTAGATGAATGTCAAAGTATATTATTATGTAACGCTCGATGTGTCTAACACTTATTTGATGCGCGGTTTGTTATAAGACATACTTTTCTGGACCTTGAAAATATTTACTTTTAATTTGTTGTAATTTTTAATAATGTTTTGGGTCGGGAAGCCTTGTTATGGAAGATGTGCCAAGGTTAAGCTGCCAAATTGACCAAATTACTTTGTCGATAAAGAAGGTGCACACTTTTCCCGAAGCTAACTTTTAGGCAGGGAATATATTTCATTTATACAATTATTTGTCAATATGCATGATCTTATGTGGCAGGTACCCTATTAAAGTTCAGAATTCGGAAACAACATATGCACTCCCTTCACAAATTCATCTACAAATGGCGCCATCCCAAGAAGCATACTTCTATGACTTATAGTGGATAAAGAGGCTTGAATCCCGAGTTGTGAATGAGCTACTGGTATAGAAGAAGAACGGTGTCTGGATAGTTGGCTTTGAGGACAACAATGAGGCCATTACCAACGTTCGTACGATCGTCAATGAAAGGACTATGGTGTCGAGTGGTACACATCACACGTGGCCATGCTCGCGATGAGGTACGAGACATTGAAGCTATTGTGGGACTACACGCCGTCCAAGCTTCATTGGAATCGCAAAAACAACAAGTTTTATGCGCCAGACGAGACATGGCAACGCTTTGAAGAGGTACCCTACCTATCTTGACATGCGACCCATTGATTTGTAGAGAGATTAATTATAACATGCAATTTTCATTGACTTTGCAGATGAATCCGTTAACGACCATCTATTGAGACAATGGTGAGATGCACTACCGAGCCTTGATGAATTTGTTTGAGACTGGCAAGTCGCATATCGTTGTCGACGATAACTTCTATCCATTTCAATCGAGCGAGATTGACACTGATTGAAGTGATGGATTTGAATGTAATGTGTATGTTCTTAAGTTTGTCCAGTTTATTTGACAATGCGCCTACTTGTTTTTAATTTATTTTCTAATATTTGCTTTGTGACTGCCGACATTTCAATTAAGTTCTGTTAACACCAATGCCATTGCAACATACATCACAAGTGCCCGTTTCCACTAACGGCAAAATATAAATAATTGTGGCAGAGGCCGACGAAACGGCATGCGACATATAGTTATATAAATACATACAAACTATTTAGACTGAATTGTCAATCTTACTATACCCTAATTGAGTGGTCACTAGTCAATTTATATGCATCAGTCACCTACAAAATATTTACCTACAAAATATTTGCCACCCACTCGGACATATCAGTTTAAGTGCCTTAACAATTATATAAATATATATACATATACCAATAATCCTTCAAATATGATGGCTACGGGTGAAGAGTTTGGCACAAAATGCCTTTCTGTACATCGAACCCTTCTCAGACACAAGTTCCTCGAACATCTGACCAGTGAGCATGCACTTCAATATCTTCAAGCACATGACGCCGCAGTCAGAGTTCCTTATTTGTTGCTGAGGGTGTTCAAATCGCATCAACTTCCACACTTCCCTTGGAGGACCGTCGAGAGGCCTATCATGTAGACCCAATCGTGTTCACAAAGCAGCGGTATATTCCGCTGCACGTGCTGAAACACGTCCTTAATGTCGGACCAGTCTTTGCAACGCTTTGAAATCGGATCGAACACCACAATTGCCTGCTCTGTAAAGTGGATCATGTACAAGACCCAATGATCTTTAGAGACTTGCCCTATCCCGTAAACCTTGTCGATGGTCCACATGGCCTTCTGCCTTACTGAGGGTAATTGTCGTCGACATAAGGGGCAATCTGATTACGAACCTCGTCTATGTTCTCTAGCACCAACATTTGCTGCATGCAATCACAAGTGATATCAATTATGAAGTTTGAAGCCATATAACAAGCGAATCGAGAGGGTGAATGTATATTTACCCAGCCGAGTGACTCAATCAACGCCCAATCGTTCTTAAAATAATCGAGAAACTCCTTTGAGTATATGATCAACAAATTAAGTAGGACATCGCATTGCTGCAAGTAATTTAATCAAGAAACAATACAGAAGTAAGCCGAACATCCCCCAATTAATACTAGAAATGCCTTAAAAATTGATTGAAATGAATTTCCTAAATTTAAATCTACTCACATCATTATTGAGCCACCCCCTCGACGTCCACAACCCGCAGAACCATGGAACATCCGTCTGTCCCTTGCATTCGATGGACAACGAAATCCTAGGAGGGCTGCAAGACAGATCATGTAATAGCCCGGTCCCGAGGATGGGGACGGGGTTGTTGTACGTAAAATAGCATAAAAAATCGGAAATCCATGGGGGTGTTTTTAGAATTAAACTAAGTTAGCGCCTCAAGAACTTAGGCAACTTAACTTTATGACTTGGAAAAACTATCGTTTTCAACGAATCAATAGGGTCAAAGGGTTCAATCAAGTCAAAGGAATGCCAAATCATAGGCCAATCGAAATTTAACCAGAATCCAATGACAAATAGACAGGAACTGACTTTTTAAGATAAACAAGACCTCTTTATAGGTCACAACAGCTAAGACCCATTAATAGGTCGGAATCAAATAAATCATACTGTCCCATTCTTAGGACGAAACAAGGGACAACTCAAGATTAACTGAAAACGAGTAGAATCATGCTTGAAAGAAAAGCCCCTTCATAGGCGAACAACAACAACAAGCATGCAAAACTTATTCACAAGTCAACTGAAAATGAACATATACCAATATGTTCAACAATAGGACTTCTCAAATAACTCGGAATCAATAAAGGAACAACTGGTATGTTAAAAGAACATGCTTCAAAGACTTTATTGATAACTAGGATTCATAGCTCTTAAGATGGGCTATTATCAAGAATCAAGTTACATATATCAAGACTTAATACTAACATCAGAGTACTTAGCAGAAGAAAATAATGTAACCATATAGAGCAACAAACTTGAAACCTCAAACAACCCCACCAGCAACACATCACCAGCCTCAGCATCTCAACCTGAAAACATTTGAAAAAGAGGGTATGAGCACTAATGTACTCAGTGGGGTTTTATGAGAAAACTCTTTAATAAACTTTGGAATATCCAATTATAAACTGGCGGCATATGGAGAGCAAAACGCAAAAGCCCTCTCCATACCCGCAAAACATTTTACTTCCTTTCCTTGGCGCCTTTCCTGGCTCAAACCTGTTGTCTACTGCACCCTTAGGCCTGCTTTGGGATAAGAGAGGGGTTACCTCAAGTATCCTTCTGAGTATGCGAGGGGGTTACCCAGCAGTGACTCCCTTTACTTTCAAATGTTCAACTCGGTGACTTGAAGGTCACGGCATGATAATGCAAATAAACTGTTCTTTGAGCTCGATAACCTGCTTACAACAGAAGCTATATCCTTCCTTAAATTCCTCCTTACTTAACCTTAACCTTCCTTACTTAACCTTCATTCCTTAACCTTTCTTCCTTACTTGACTTAGCTAGCAATACCAAGTATGAAGCAATTGTCTAAGGCTAATTCTTTAATTGAATATGATCTCGGCCTATAAGGGATTTATAACTTACCCTAAAAGGCAATACTTAGCTAAATAATCTTTAGCAAAATCCAACATTCCAATACGAGGAAATGGACGCGGATAAAAATCGATTTCAATTAAAGCAATTCTAAACATCTAATGCTAGCATAAATTGTATATAAACAATTATGGCATATCCTTAGCTAATTAAGCTTAGCAAAACCCAATAACCAAATACTAGGAAATGAATGGGCATAAATATAGATTGCAACTAAAAGCAATTCTAGATCTCATGCTAGCATCAATTGTATACAAACAATTCTAGCATATCTAAACATACTTGAGAGCTCACTTAATTTATAATAACTTCATTTACTTTATCAAACTCAAATAACAATTTAACAATATCATGCATATAACTTCCTTTCTTTCCTTTCCTTTCCTTGTACAGAGACTAAACAGGCAGAGCATAAAATACTTTAATTGGATATTCATCCTACCCTATCATGCTTCTAGAGCTTAATAGCTCAAACCTTATACTTGGTTTAGAACCACCCACCTCGATGATGAGCACCTCGATAACGAGCACGTGGACGAAGCAACGAGCTGAAAATCCTTCCTCGGGCCTCCTCAGGGTTCATCTCCTCTTACGAAAGTCGATCAACAACTTAGCGGCCCTATTCGAGATCCTAACAAGAAATTAAAATGATATCTAAACGCTCGTCCCTTAACTATAACTTAAAATACGAGAATTTAAATAATTTTAAACGCTCGAAATTACTGAAAAAGGGACAGAAAATCTGACTTGAACGATCAAGATTATGGACTATTGGCCATTGCTCTGTTGTAGATCTTCAAAAGAGCTTCGATTTGAGTACTCATGAACCTCGTGGTTCCAATCGAGGTGAAAGTTATGACCTCCGGACGAAAACGTGCCGGAATTGTCGCAGCAGCCCCGCGCGCTCGTGGACTTCCCCGCGATGATTTCTCCATCATCCGTAGATGATTTCTTCTTAGAAAGCTCAGGCATCCTCGATGTTGACCGCAACTTGGACTTAGAAGAACTCACGCTGCTGGCATGTTTCCTCGGAGATCGACGCACCTCAAATGCCCTAGCCGCTCGCGATCCAACAACCTCCACATCAGCCTGATCCTCAGTGATGTCGTCCTCATCGATAAGACTTAAACACGGTCCCCTTGGTAGTGGAGACGCTTCATCGTGGGTCAAACCCGCGACTTCTAATCTCGCAATCTCAGCACTTGTCAAGACAAAGGGCACCTGTTAAGAAAGAAGCTCAAACTGATCAATACATGAGAATTCAATTGTTATGCCCTGGATGACAAGTAAGTGAGAATTGTACCGTCGAATCTGACGCGGTTGAATTGAAGAACCACACTAGAGCAGAATATTTGAAGAACTGATAGGCGGTCCAGTGCCTGAATCGTAGGAACAACATCTCCGGAAGTCAGTGTGCGCAATGAGATGCTAGCCTTGGCATCACCTCGAAGGCGAAGAGTTGCAAGATGAGGGAAAATCCACATATGTCCGTCGAAGGTCTCGATGAGGAGTGCCTCTGTCGGACGATGTTCCCGTGGGCTGTATGCGTCCAATGAATCAGGAACTGATAAGCAACCTTCCCCTAGGGAAACTTGTTGAAAGTGTCATAGTCATCAATGAGGTGCAGGTATTCGAGCTCAATCGATTTCGACCATTGATCTCTATTCAAAAGTAGACCGAAGATGATATACAACATGGATAATTTCAAAACCAAGCTGCCACCACCCTGATAAATAGAGCTATAATTGTCGAACACCTCCTTAATGTCATGAGCTTTCATGAAACGATTGCCTCGAAAAATGTCTCTGTGCATGTCTGATGACACCGGTGGTTCTCCCGTCTCATTGAATCGTAACCCACTCAGGAAATAGAATTTCTAAGGACCTAATTCAACACGCCTGCCATTGATCGAAAAACATAAATGATTTCGGACCTCAGACTCGAGCTCTAGGGTATTCAGCAGCAAGTAAATGAGTTGCCCTTGAGCTTGAATATCAGGCATATCTCTGAGATGTCTGAAGCATGTTTACCGAAATGCTTTGATATTTTTCTGATTGAGACGGCCAGGCACTTGGTTAATGACTTCACTAAAATTCCCACTCACGGAAATTTGGCCGCCTACAAATACATACTATCAGTTAAAAAAAGTGAAAATTTCCCCGCTCAACAACACTTAACACCATTTTGAGATACCAATCCAATAAGAATAGAGTCACTTTCAATAGGATATGAACGTACGTGAACTCTCACAGAGTAATGCAAGCATCATAATTAACATGGTTAAATAAAGCCCAGGTTTATATGTACCACAACAACAATTGATGGCATTAAATGAAACACAACAATGTGAAGCCATTGAACAGAGAATGGATGCTATTATCATAGACTACACATTCTACAATTTGCAAACAACACAGAAATGTGGATAAACAGCAATACCCTGCCCCAAAGGCCGAGCCTTTAAGATAATATCAAATCGACGGCAAAATAATGCAGAGCGATGACTCGAGCACTAATACAAGTTCAGAAACAGAGTAATAGTTCACAAATACATACTTAATGTTCATCTCCAAATGATTTTCTAAACAAAATTCTAACCGTGCGCAAACGATGAAAATCGTAAACCCAAACTAAATTATATGAAAATAAGGCTCCTTACATCACAAACGACAGAGATTACATAGATAAAATTAAAAATAAAAAACAGAGACTAACCCCTGATAGTGTTTCTTGGTCGTGCCCTTCCTCAAGATAACGACGCTGCCTCAGCCTTCGGCGCCACGCTTCCATGACGACCCGACATAATCCAACACTATGATTTACAAATAATGAAGAGAGTTGAAATGAAAATCTTAGAAAGTTTAACAAAAAAATTAAAAACAAAACGCTCGAATGTTAGGAAATAGTGAGGACATCCGTTTTATAAACATACCTCCTACCTTGGCAACCGACACGACGAGTCGAAGACAGCACAATTTCCGGACGGCGGGGTTACAACCTCCGGCAAAGATTTTTGAAAAAATTTGGTGTCCGTTCGTAACCAAAATATTTCATTTTGAGGTAAATTTACTCGCGTGCGGTTCTCGATGCTTAAAGTGACCCTATTTTTGCAAATAATTTTTTGATTATATTTTGCACACAACTAAATAGAACTCATACTAAAATTAAAAATATCCAGATTTACAACTACTCTATTCTACCGATGTCAATTTTACACATAAAATTAATATAAAACCCATAAAAAATTGCCTATGAAGAAAAAGCCCCAAAATTACCTAAATTCACGTTGCCGACATATGTCTCGACACGTAAAATTACTTATTGTTAAAAGGAGTGACATTACCTCACATATTTGGAAATTTTAAGTTAGCCACCAATATTCAAACAAATTAACACACAGATAAATTATTTTGAAATGATTACACATCCAAACTTCTATTTTGAAACGCCGATGTCATTTTCTACTTTAAAAAATATTGATAACAACAATAGTATTTTTGCCGATAACAAATACCGCTTAATGAAAATGAAATCAGCAATGTCGATATCAGTGTCGATTAATGAAATTTACGTACTTCAGCGAATTTCTTGAGAAATAAAAAGGTACAGAATTTTATTCCACAATTCTTTTTATCCCCTTAAAAATTAATTAACACACACAAGTCAATTGTTCATATATACCATTCAGATTCACATATTTTAAATTAAAATTCGGATCCGAATATAGTTTACTAATGGATCTCAAAATGACAATAAATCAAATAAAATGTGACAATAAATTATTCATCAAAAAGCTGTACATTGGTAAGGTAAAAAGTTATTCTCGACTACTGTACACCTAATGATGGAGGAAAATTGTCCCAATAGCTAAAAGATGCATATTGGAGTAAAAAGACGCCGTATTTCTCTTGAATTTGCCGATTTATTTTAATTCATCGTCTTTTCCCCCCCAGCCACGTGTCGGCATCGTAACGGACCCGGGTAATGCTCGGAGGGAGCATAGAATTTTCCATAGTTCCGGATACATAAAGAGAGACGCAGAAGAACACAATGGTTCATTTTGTTTTGTTTTTTTTTTTTGGCTTATTTTCTAATTCTTTTTATTTCTTATTTAGTAATGATATTTATTAGAGCTGTCAAAATGGGTTAAGCCCGTCGGGTCGGCTCATACCTATCTCTATTTTAGACGGGTAGGGCTTTCAATTTGAGGCCCGTTTAGTTGGCGGGCTTTGGCGGGTAAGCCCGTGGTGGGGCGGGCTTTGGCGGGAAAAACCCGTGGCGGGGCGGGTAAGCCCACCTATAATGTATATTTTTTTTAAATTTATGAATTACATTTAATAATAATAACAACAAAAAAGCCTAATACCTAATCCTAATTCCCGCCGAGTCGCCGACACTCCCAGACTCCTAATTCACAAGTCATAACTCACAATCTCACAACCCCAAATCCCGTCTCCTCCTCTCGTCTCTTCAAGTGATTGAGCAAGAGCTAGGTAGCAACATCGACAACAAGGCGACTGCAAGGGGTCAGCGACAGCAGTAAGGATAATAAGAAGGTTAGTTGTTTCAATTTTGTGCTGAAATCTTTTTTATTTCAACTTCATGTTGTTTATCAGTGTGAAATAGTATGTTGTACCCGTGTGTGGTCAGATATTGACCTGAGAATTCCTCAATAAATGAAGAATAAATTCCTCGGACCTGACTTGTTACTTTGCTTGTATTGATTTATTTTCAACTCTTTTAACTGATTTATACCAAAATTGAGCAATACTTAGATTTTTAATGCAGCCATAAATTAGTATATTCTGTGTTAATACTTAATATCCTATATTTTGTACTCAAAGTAAATTCCGTAGAAAGTGGTGACTGGTGACCTATATTTTTTTTTGTACCTCATCAAAAATCAAAGGGCCTGCACTTGAATTTTTATTTCTGACATCTTTTTAATATTCGCAAATTCCACCATTTGATGTCTTCTCTCACCGATGCTCTAAAATTGGATACACCCAACTAAATTAAATAGAGTTTCACTTCTCATCTGAAGACCGGGATACTTGTAAATGTCTTACTGCAGTTTTTATACTTGCTTTGGATTGTGAGTTTGTAACTTTGTATGTTGTTAGTATTTTGCTATTGAATTAGTTTATATCTCAGGTTTGATACATGGAAGGATCTACTTCTTTGCACCAAAATGTCAATTTAGATGCATCTCAAACTGTTGGGGGTGTTAGTGATAGTCAAATAGCTGCTTCAGAGACTGAAAATAAGAAAGTTTTAGGTAGTAAGAGAAAAGAAACTTCTGGTGTTTGGCAATTTTTTATAAAGAAAGGGGTGGGTGATGATGGCATTCAAAGATCTGAATGTAAAGGTTGTAAGAAAATTTTGAAAAGTGGGGATAAACAATATGAAACATCTAGTTTGAAACGACATATTGGCTCTTGTAAGAAAATCAAGTTTCATGATTTAGGACAGATGTTTTTTGATCACGACGGAAAGTTAAAGTCTAGAAAAATTGATCCAAAAGTTGCTCGTGATTTACTAGCATTTGTGGTTATTAAACACGACTTACCATTTTTCTTTGTCGAGTATGAGGGAATTAGAGTTTTGATGAAATATTTGAATCCCGATGCTGCTTGTATATCTAGAAACACTCTTGTTTCTGATATTACAAGAATGTATCAAGTAGAGAAATAGAAACTCAAACAAATCTTGATTGGTACTCGAAGTAGAATTTGTTTAACTTCGGATGTATGGACTGCATGCACGAGTGAGGGTTATATTTGTTTAACTGCTCATTTTGTTGATGATTGGAAGCTTCATAGCAAAATACTTAATTTTGCCCATATGCCCACCCCCCACATTCGGGAGTTGAATTGGCTGCAAAGTTGTATGAGTTTTTGAAGGAATGGGGAATTGACAAAAAAAAATTCTCATTGACATTGGATAATGCAACTAGTAATGATAACATGCAGGATATTTTGAAAGCCCAACTTACTCTGCATGATAGCTTGTTGTGTGATGGTGAATTTTTTCACATTCGTTGTTCGGCTCATATATTGAATCTGATTGTTCAAGAAGGTATGAAAGTTGCTGATGATGCTTTGAGTAAAATTAGAAATTATGTCAAGTATGTGAAAGGTTCAGAGAGTAGGATGAAAAAATTTAATGAATGTGTGAATGAAGTTGGTGATATTGACACAAGTATTGGTTTGAGATTGGATGTATCTACTAGGTGGAATTCAACATACTTGATGTTGTCTAGTGCCATTAAATACAAGAAAGTCTTTGCTTCTCTTCAATTGAATGACAAACACTACAAATATTGTCTTTCAATTGTAGAGTGGAGTAGAGCCGAGAAAATATGTGACTTTCTTGAACCATTTTATGATATTACCAACTTGATGTCTGGTTCTTCCTATCCTACATCCAATTTATATTTTACTCAAGTGTGGAAGATTGAGCGTTTGTTGTTAGAGAACAAGACGAATAAGGATGTTGTGATAAAGGATATGTCTTGTAAAATGTTGGGGAAGTTTGATAAATATTGGAGTGAATACAGCTTAGTACTTGCATTTGGGGCTGTTCTTGATCCAAGGAATAAACTTTCAATGTTGGATTATTTTTACTCTACGGTCAAGCTGAATAAGACTATAGTTGAAGAGAAGTTATCATATGTGAAGACAAATTTGTATATGCTTTTTGAGCATTATGATGTTGGAAATATGTCAAGTTCTTCACAACTATCTTCTAACACAAATGCTAAATCATTTGGGAAATGCGGGGGGCGACAGATTCTTTAAGGTAATCATTAAATTAAGTAGTTTTTTTTTTAATTTTGGATTTATATACATTTATTTTATAGTGTCTATTAATTAATGTTTTAAATTTGAATACAGGAAGTTACAAATTATGAGAGTCGAACTATTATTAATGCTGGAAAGTCTGAATTGGACGTCTATTTGGAAGAGGCAAAAATGGAATGGAAATTTAACCCCGATTTGGATGTTTTGGATTTTTGGAAGAATAATCAACATCGTTTCCCATACCTTGCATTGATGGCTTGTGATTTATTGGCTATTCCTATTACTACTGTTGCATCAGAGTCGTCATTTTCAATTGGTGCACGTGTTCTAACCAAGTATAGGAGTAGCACCCTTCCAACGAAAATTCAAGCTCTTGTTTGCACTCGCAACTGGTTACATGGGATTTCTTGTGGTAAGTTTAATTATGTTGTTTACTATATTAAAATATAAAATTATATTGCAAATTATAAAATTAAAATATAAGATCACTAGCAGAGTGCAGACTAGCAGTGAGCTACTACAAACATTTTTTGTCAAATTTTTAATCTGATTAGTCTACATTTGTTAAATGTTACGTTACTGTCATTATCCATATTTTGAGAAGTTCATTTATGTATTTTTTTAGTATCTGATTTCATCCTCTTCCATAAGTATTGAGTATCCCACCTCATCTGGTGACTATTCACATTTATTCCTCAGTAAGTTGAAGATTCGAACTGCCTACTGCCTACTGTCGGTACATAAAATGCATCCTTGTTGAAATCACAAACTCTAATTATGTGTATATGCTACTGTCTACTGTCATTGTTTCTTTGTGAGAATTTCTCCAATTATGTGTTATATCATGCATGTGATGATGTGAATACGTGATTATTATCGTTGTACTCACATATTTCTTCTAATCTTTATTTTTATTTCATTTTTAGATATTGATGATAAAGGTGAAAACAAGAAATCTTTTTTATTGGAAGAGTCATCAAATAGTATGGATATTGTTGAGGATGAAGATGAAGATAAAGATGACGATCTAGACGATCCTTTAAATGTGTTTAATGTTGACACTTTGATTAATTAATTTTATGTAGTACTTTTTAAATTTGTATTAAGTTTGGATAATTTTTATATTTGGTTGGTGAATGGTGATTAGTGAATTATTAAATGTTTTCAACAATTTTAGTTTGTAAATTTAATTTTGTTTAATATTTCTTTCTTTATTTTGTTGTTTATAATTCTATATTGCATAATTTGCAAATTACTGCTCAATGCTCATAATTCATTAATAATAATGTCAGAAATTATGTTAAATTTTGAAAACTAAGTGCAGCAAAAAAAAAAAAAACCCACGAAAGCCCGCGGGTAAGCCCGCTAGCCCGTGGGTATAGGCGGGGGCGGGTAGGGCCCTGTTTTTCAGGCCCGCCCCGCCCCGCCAAGAGGCGGGCTTGGACGCCCCACCTTGCCAGCCCGTTTTGACAGGTCTATTATTTATGTAGTTTCATAATTAATTATTTTTTAATTAATTTATTTTTTGATACAAAGTGTAAATTATTAGTACAAAAATCTCTGGAGCTAACATTCATATTTCCCCCTTTAATTAAATGTGTTGGGCCTTTAAATAACCAGGCCCAATAAAACTATCCCTATGCTTGATAATATATTTTTAATAGTAATGTAATAATACTATTCGTTATGTAGCAATTTGTTAGCAACCTTTATTATATTTTGGGTAGTATATTATTATATTTTTTTTGTAGGTTCACAATTTATTTTATTTTCATACCATTACAAAAATAAAATAAAATTGAGGTTCGGTATTGCAAAATATATATGTATATATGTATACATAACCATTCAATGTAATAAAAATTATAATATATAATGTATGACCATGTGATACACACACAACATAAACTAAGTTATGTGTGTATATGCAACGCATGCATATATAAATTACACTTTATATGCGTATGTAATTGGCATGAATAGATGTAAAAAGTTAATTTAATTTGTAGTTTTTATTATTATTTTTGTTCAACTTTTGTCAAGCAATATGTAGTTTTTATTTTCTAGATTATGTTTTCCTAAACCCAAAAGTGATTTTTTAAGAATTTCGGTGTCTCACCCTGTATTAGAAGAAACAAATGATCCAAAAACTGAATAATTGTTGCAAAAAAATTTCAAACATTCATGAAACACAAAGTTAAACATAGATTAAATAACATCGTCTCATATTTCGCCACGTCCGGGGGTGTAAAACTAGGGTAATAAATAAGCCCATATTTTAATTATAAAAAGCCCATAATAATATTTTTAGCCCAACAAATAATTGGATGTACAGTTTCGGTATTTTGCACAAAGCCCGACTTCATTCAGCGAAACCGCACCGGAGAAAATGGCTCACGTATTGCGGCCGTTCATTCAGTGGCCACGGTGGCGCCACCGCGCCTCCACCTTCTCGCAGCTCCTTGTCCTCCATTCATCTCCGACGCGCGCCACCACGAGTCTTCCTTTCTTCGCATCCTTCTCGATCGCGTGCCGCCATGTTCATTTCCGCTCACGCGCTCTGAAATCGCGCGATGTTCCGCCGCTCTCCGTCGCTAGTGAGAGCGGCGACGAATCCTCTGATAGCAGCGATGGAAAGAAGAGCCGAAACGAGAGAAAGCGGGAGGCTCGGCGCGCTGTACGTTGGGGTATGGAGCTAGCCAACTTTTCTCCTCCTCAAATCAAGCGCATTCTCAGGTAAATTTGCAATTTATTTTCAACTTCCTTGTAAAGTTCAGTGTTTATAGTAGAAGATAGGCATTTGATTTTGTTTTTTCCTTTTTTACTTTTTATTTATTTTTATTTTTTTTGCGTCTATTTTGGCAGAGTGGCTGATCTTGAGGAAGATGTGTTTGAGGCTCTTATGGTAGTGAAGGTGATTAATTAGTGCTTTTTAATTTTCTATTTGTCTGTTAATTCATTTATCTGATTGGTTTACTTTGCCACCTTTTTCATTTAATTTGTTTTGGTGTTGTTGAAGAAGATAAGATGTTTGGTGTTTTGTCGCAGAGACTAAGCCGTGATGTTCGTGAAGGAAAGCGCAGACAATATAACTATATAGGTGAGTTAATATATACATATATATGTTTCTTATAGAGTTAAGAAGCAAATTTGCTAGTGATGAGATGTATATTTCTTAAATATGGGGAAGATGGGAAGCTGAGTGTCGAATTCAGTTCTTAGTGGTACAATAACCTTGTTTTGATTACAACCTGAAGCATTTCTGAAAGAACTTGAATTAATGCTTAGTCCAATAATTTGGAAAGTAATTCATTTTGTGGTGTAATTGATTTATAATAATTTCTGGTATGCCACAATCGCTTGCTGAGATGAGTCGGATCACGGATGATGTTTTATCTTATGGTGGAGAATGGTAGATGTTTTTTGTTGCCATTTAGAACAGATTTTCAAACATGTGGTATGTTGTATATTTATGCTCATCATACAATTAATGGCTATGGTAGGAAGATTGCTACGTGAAGTAGAGCCTGAAATAATGGATGGTTTAATTCAGGCCACAAAAGATGGGGACCAGAGTAAGTTTCATGATTTAGCAGGTACGGAAATTGTAATGGATGATGAAGAAGAGGAAGATGAAGAAATTTTAGAGGCAGATGAAGAAGAGGTATTAATCAATATGACTCAACTTCTTTAGCTGTGTAAGAATTGTTTTAAAAGGTTGATAGCTGAAGGATCCCACAATATTCATTTTTTTGTCATAATGTAGAGGATAAAGATGCATATATAACTTTCATTTATTCGTAACACCCATAGGTATTCTTCATGCATCTTGATGCTATTTATTAGGGAATAAAATCTGGTCTGCAGTTCTAAAGAATAATCATAGTATTTATATATTATTTTCTCACTGACCAGTGTAATAATCGCTTTAAAGGGTTAATTATCAAATGGGCTCACGGGTTCTATTTTGAGTTTGCAAGCGTTTGATACTTGTTATTGTTAATTCATTATATAGATGATAAAGACACACACATAACATGCATATTTTCACAATATCCTGTGGTCTTTCTCGAGCCTCTTGATGCTAAGTATTAAGAAGCAAAAATATGTCCACAATTCTGATCAATAATTTTAGTTTTTATTAAATGTTCTTTTTATATTTGAATGACAATTTGCTTCCTGGTTGATCTGCTCACATAATATCTATCAAAAGCATTATCCCTTTCTCCCTCCCACCTGTTATCGACAGGTTGACAGAGCAAAAACATGACTGGACAGCAAAGACACGATCTATAAACAATCAATGGGTTTTGTTCAATGAAACAATCTTTGTTCTTCCATACTTTATACTTCAATTCAAACCCTATCTCCATTGGGATCTTAACTCATGGGTATATTAGTCATTTTAGAACCCAAAATGGCTGTAAAACATTTTATGCAAAATATGTTATTTTGCACATGTTCATAGCCCAATGCCTAGTTCATTTTTTATAGATTTTTACTGTTCATTTCCCAAGTGTCATAGTTTTGCTGTATGTTTACTATATTCAACTTTTGTCTTGCTTCACAGGATTCCACGAATGTGGCTGTAGTAACCAGATGGTTTGATGGCCTAATTAATAAGGATATTGGCATTACCAATGAAATTTATTCACTTCGAGAGGTTGACTTTGATCGTCAGGTCAGTTTGATTAAAGACTATGCTTGTAATTTTGTTGTTCATTTCCCATGGAGTTCTAGCCAAATGTTATAATGTTCTGTTATTCGTCTTAACAATATTTTTCTCTCAATTCCTTCTCTGATGATATAACCACACTTATTAACGTTTCCAAGTATGATTTCTTCTCAACACATCACATTTTCTAATACATTTATTTTCAAATTCTTCCCCATTATGTTTTCCTAGAACACTCAAAAAGCCATCCAAACATTAACAAAGTGCACGAGGAAGCCCTGGCACTGGCACTTCAGAAATGCTAATGGAACGCACTTATTTAGTCGAGCCTTATCAAGTCCATTACCTTGACTTTATATAACTGTAGATATCATTTGCCTGAGAGTTTCCTATAACCATTTGTAATGATGTAGAAGTCGGATTCTTCATTTATCACCAATGAACTCCACCTTCTTCATCCCAATTATATTATAGCTTGAGGACATTGGAAAATTGAAAGTGTAGCACTCTTGTTATGTTGTGAGAAGCATTGGGTAAGATTCGTGTTTCAAAACTTAAAAACAAAATGCTTGCTGGATTGTCTATGTTGTTCTTCCTTAACTCTTAAGGAGATAAATTGTACTGAAAAAATAAAGGAACTTACAGAATGTACTGGTATTGTCTATGTACATTGATCTCTTACTGATGGTTTATAGTGTGTGTCTCGTATTATTATAGGAACTTCGACAATTGGTTAAGAAAGTGCAGTCTGCATTAGAACGCGAAGCCAGCTTAGAAGAGATGGCGAAACCTGATGCTGCTGCTGCCAATGCAGGAAGGTCGCTCACTCGTTTTCTCCGAGGTCTCGCAAATCAACTGCCAGTTGAATAGAATGCAGACTTGCAGCCACTCTGTATCATTATAGGTATTTCATATTTGTACGAGTTATATCAATTTTTGATAATGGAGAAAAACATTTGTTATCGTGTCTATTTATTAAATAATAACAATAGAAGAGGTAATGTGTAGTTGATACTGTAATGGATAACTGGACTGCAAGAATAGACGTGTGTTTTAGTGAAAATGTATGTCAATTTCTGATCTGTCGCTAAAGTAAATAACGCAGCCATTGTTAATGAGGTTTTTTTGTTCTTGTTTTTTTTTTTTTAATAGTATACGCTCAGATTGCAATAACATGATTTGTAAATTGAATTTCAATAACTATCACTAAGAATGTACATATTTGTGTTCTGAAGTTTTTTTTCTTTCAAGTTCAATCAGTATGTGATGATTTTTTGTAAGTGTTCAATTTGTCATGGAAAGAGTCTTGTGTATGATCGTCTTACAGATCAAAATTTGTAAAGACGGGTCAAGATTTAGATCAAAACACAGTCAAACATCAATAGAATTATAAATATGTCATGGAATATAGATTTTGATTTGGATCTTGAACTGTTTTACGAATACGCCATTAATTTTGATAATTGATAGCACATATGTCCCTCCTTATTTTTACCACTCCAAAATAATTTTGTGCCAAATTTTTGTTCTATTTCTATTAATTTCTAACCATGCTTTCTCAAGTATCTCTATATTTAGTTGAGAAAAAATGTCAAAAATTATTTTATATTATTATTATTATTATGAAAAAACTAAATATTAGACTATTCAGACATTTTTTATGAAAATTTTATACATTTTGTTTATCTTAAATTAATTATTATAATCACTACTACAAGATTTTGTTTTTTACTTGTATTAAATTATATTTTAATCTACGATCAAAATTTTAAAAGGGAAATTTCAATATAAAGTTATTTTGTAATGGTAATAGTAGGGAGAGGCATATATGTAAGCAAGTACCAATATTAAGGATTTATTTGTACCTATAAAAACTTTAAGGACTTACTTGATCCAAAGATGAAACACTATTTGATTTTCTTTTTCAATTAAATTGTTTTTAAAGTTTTTCAACCATATGTATATAATAAGCATGTATACAATAATTAATATTGTAAAGTACTTATTTTTCAGTTCCTCTTTTAACTCTTTGGAAAAAAAAATAGTTTAGAAAAATATATTGAAATAATTTATTTTATTAGAACATAATACTAATTTCCTTATGACACTGTAACACAAATTTTTGTATTTAATTTGGTAAAACACAAAACAGTGTACAATAAAATAATTTCAAATCAAAAATATAAATTTATGAATCCAATCTCTATTTTTTCTCTGATTCTTCTCTTCAAAACTTGATTTTCAAACGGTCTTTGAAATCTTCAGAGTAAATTTGTCTCTTTGATTTTCTCGGATTTGTTGTTTGGATTTGGCCTTTGAAGTTTTCGGGGAAGATTTGTATCCTCGATCTTCTTTGACTTGATCTTTAGTCTTGATAACGTTAACTCGGAGGGCCGACGCCTTGTTTCCGGATCAAACGCTAATTTCGGAATGAATTTGATGAAGAACGCCTTTGACTGCCTTGCTTATGGATCAAACGTCGTCCTCGGGACGAATTTGGTGAAGAACGCCTTTGAATGTCACAAGAACGCCTTGAATATCTTTGAGAATTTCACTTATGGAAGTTCTCAAATTCTTGAACTCTTCAAATGGTCTTGCTTGTGGATCAAACGCCGTCTTCGGGATGAATTTGGTGAAGAACGCATTTGAATGTCACAAGAACGCCTTGAATATCTTTGAGAATTTCACTTATGGAAGTTCTCAAATTCTTGAACTCTTCAAATGACTTCTGGTGTGATTTTCAACTGATATGGAGGCCCCTATTTATAGTTGTAGGGAGAGAGATCTAGAGCTGATGTAACACTATCTCATTGGCTATTGAAAATTGATATATATCTTGAAAGATATTTACTTGTTTCCAAAGAACTTGATGTTTATCATATAATAATATCTTTATTATTTAAATATTTTATCTAATTTTGGATTTGATATGTTCCAAAACTAAATAAATATATTAAAATCAATAAAAATATTATTTATAATATTGTAAAATTTCGCCACCTACAAATGCCCCCTCGAGACTTGTTCATTGACGACTTGTCGTTTGAAATGAATGAGTCTCGAAAATTGATTAGATAGTTTAAACTCGTATCAAGGAGTCTTGAACTTGAATTTATTAGATAGTTTATACTCGTGTCAAGGAGTTCTTGAATAGTTTATACTCATATTCAAGAGTTCTTCAATTTGAATTTATTGGATAGTTTATACTCGTATCAAGGAGCTTTCAATTTGGATTTGAATTTAGATAGTTTATGCTCGTATCAGGGAGCTTTCTTGAACTTGGATAGTTTATGCTCATATCAGAGAGCTTTTTCTTGAACTTGGATAGTTTATGCTCATATCGAGGAGCCTTCAACTTGAATTTGGACTTTGTAGACCTTTTATACTCGTGTCCGTGAGTACTTGGATTTGAATTTGAATTTGTAGACATTTTATACTCGTGTCAAAGAGTCTTGAATTTGATTTTGTAGACCTTTTATACTCATGTCAATGAGTCTTGAATTTGAATTTGTAGACCTTTTATACTCGTGTCAATGAGTCTTGGATTTGAATTTGTAGACCTTTTATACTCGTGTCAATGAGTTTTGGATTTGAATTTGACTTTTTAGACATTTTATACTCGTGTCAAGGAGTCTTGGTATTTCTTGAAGAGTTTAGATAGTTTTGGCTCTTATCAAGGAGTTTTGGAAGATAGTTTAGGCTCTTATCGAGGAGCGTTGCATTTTGAAAATCTTAGATAGTTTTGACTCTTATCAAGGAGTCTTGAAGATAGTTTAGGCTCTTATCAAGGAGCGTTGGAAGATAGTTTAGACTCTTATCAAGGAGCGTTTGAGCAAATTTAGATAGTTTTGGCTCTTATCAAGGAGCTTTGGAAGATAGTTTAGGCTCTTATCAAGGAGCGTTGACTTTTTATTTTCATTGATTGTGACATATGTTGAAAGACTTGAATTGGCCCATGGTTAGATTTGTAGCCGTTTCATCATCATCATCATCATCATTATCATCATTATCATCATCATCATCATCATCATCTTCTTCTTCTTCTTCACTTGGAGATTTCTCAAAATGTTTGCCCCCATCATTTATTTCTGACTCTTCTTCAAAGTTGTAATGCTTTTGCATTGACAGTTCTTGAACTTCATTTGCGGCCATGCTTAACTCCATGTCGTAAGCTCTAGTGGCCAATTCCTCGAAGGTCTTTGGTTGAATCTCTTTCAAAATATATCGAAGACCCCAACACATGCCTTGGATGCACATTTCAATTGCTGAACTTTCTGATAATTGATCTTTGCAATTCAGGCTCAAGTTTCTCCAACGGTTGATGTAGTCGATGACGGACTCTTCTTTTTGTTGGTTTGTATTTGTGAGTTCAACTAAGCTAACCGTCCTCCGAGTACTGTAGAAGCGGTTAATGAATTCTTTCTCTAGTTGCCCCCAACTATCAATTGAATTTGGCTCCAAATCTGTAAACCAATCAAACGCGTTGTCTTTTAAAGAACGAACGAATTGCTTCACCAAGTGATCTTCGTATGTCCCAGCATCATTACATGTCTCTACAAAGTGAGTCACATGTTGTCTTGGATTTCCTTTGCCATCAAATTGTTGAAACTTTGGCGGCTGGTAGCCATCTGACATCTTTAAGTTGTCAATTCTTGGAGTATATGGCTTGTTGTAAGTCCAGAGTGATTTAAGGCTCTCTCCAGACTTGTCTTTGATTGTTTCCAGTATTAAATCTTTGAGTTGATCAACTTGTATTGAGCCATCAGACGATATTTCAATTTCTTTAGCTGTAGATTTTTCACTTTTGTTGGCATGTAGCTTTGTAGATATCTCAGCTTCGTTATCTTTATCTGCTTGCTTGCCACCAAAATCAACAATCATTTCTTTGTTCAGCTTCAAGATTTGAGCATCCCGTTCTTGTATCCGCTTGGCAAGTCCTTCAGCAAGCTTCGTCAAATTTGTAATTTGCTCTTCCAGAATTGTGGACATCTTAATGTTTGAGGAAATTCAATGAAGAGAAGAGATGAGAGGTAGAGATGGTCCCACCGGGCGTGCCAAAATTTGTAACACAAATTTTTATATTTAATTTGGTAAAACACAAAACAGTGTACAATAAAATAATTTCGAATCAAAAATATAAATTTATGAATCCAATCTCTATTTTTTCTCTGATTCTTCTCTTCAAAACTTGATTTTCAAACGGTCTTTGAAATCTTCAGAGTAAATTTGTCTCTTTGATTTTCTCGGACTTGTTGTTTGGATTTGGCCTTTGAAGTTTTCGGGGAAGATTTGTATCCTCGATCTTTTTTGACTTGATCTTTAGTCTTGATAACGTTAACTCGGAGGGCCGACGCCTTGTTTCCGGATCAAACGCTAATTTCGGAATGAATTTGATGAAGAACGCCTTTGACTGCCTTGCTTATGGATCAAACGTCATCCTCGGGACGAATTTGGTGAAGAACGCCTTTGAATGTCACAAGAACGCCTTGAATATCTTTGAGAATTTCACTTATGGAAGTTCTCAAATTCTTGAACTCTTCAAATGGTCTTGCTTGTGGATCAAACGCCGTCTTCGGGATGAATTTGGTGAAGAACGCATTTGAATGTCACAAGAACGCCTTGAATATCTTTGAGAATTTCACTTATGGAAGTTCTCAAATTCTTGAACTCTTCAAATGACTTCTGGTGTGATTTTCAACTGATATGGAGACCCCTATTTATAGTTGTAGGGAGAGAGATCTAGAGCTGATGTAACACTATCTCATTGGCTATTGGAAATTGATATATATCTTGAAAGATATTTACTTGTTTCCAAAGAACTTGATGTTTATCATATAATAATATCTTTATTATTTAAATATTTTATCTAATTTTGGATTTGATATGTTCCAAAACTAAATAAATATATTAAAATCAATAAAAATATTATTTATAATATTGTAAAATTTCGCCACCTACATACACGTAAAAATATTAGAATTAAAATGTACACAAGTTACCAAATTTGGACGCACACATAATATTTGTTGGATAGATAGGAAAAAAACACAAGAGTGCTATTTACAGTTAAATATTTTAGGTATCCTTTATTTTCTACGTATGTTAAAAGAATAACCATATTATAATTTTGTTAAATATTGTACAATAATTGATTAAAATGCACTAAAAATGACCCCCCCCTAAATGAGTAGAGATCCTCTAGTCCCACTTGTGTGTGCCAACCGTGTGCCACCATTAAAATTATATATTGTTAATAATATTTTTTATAAAAATAAAATTTGTTTTATCATAACTAATCATAATTAATATTTATTGCAAAAAAATTAAAATTTTAAAAAATTATATACCATAAGCTTGGAATAATCAACCCCAAAAATCAATTATATTAACTAAAAAATGAAAATTAAATATTAAAATATAATTATAAATCCTAATTGAGTGGAATAAACCCTAAATAATAATGTAAAATTATACTAAATCAAAAGAAATTAAAATTGAAGAAAAAAAATAAAAGAAAAGGTAATAATTTTGAGGTGTGGCACACGTTGGCACACACAAGTTGGGACTAGAGGATCTCAAGTGCTTTTAAATTGTATATTGTTTTAGAATGTTTAGTTTGTGTCAAAATATTTATAGTTTAATACTCCCTCTATTTCTTAATAAGTGTCATTTTGAATGAATGCACATATATTAATAAATATATTAATTATATTATCAAGTTACCTTATACACCCTTATATGAATACATTAAATGAATTAAATATGATTGTTTGAATGCATTGAATGAGGGCAAATTTGAGAAAAATGTGAAAATTTTATCTTGATTGTGTAGAATGACATTTTTTATGAAACAAAATTAAAGTGTTAGAATGACACTTATTGTGAAATGAAGAGAGTATATTTTTACACTTTTTCTCCAAATTTTAACCCTGCATTTATTAGGGAAAGGGAGGGAAATATGCAATTATTAGAAAAATATATCTAAGGTAAAATGTAAAAAAACACATTTTAGATATTGGCCTAATCCCGATTATATACTTAAAGTATGACTCGACTCATTCGACCCCTTAAACTTTTTAAATGTCCCAATCGGCCCCTTAAACTATTTTAAATGACGCAATCAGCTCCCTCGTTAAAAAAATATTAATTTTTCATTAGTAATTAAGGTTATTTAAACATGCAAAAATTTTGGGGGTGCAATTTGAGGATAAATTGTATTGTCATTAGTTGTCTATTGAACAAATTGGAACTGTGTTTATATAGCCCACACTTTGAAGTTTCAATTAGTCCTCATTCAATTTTGATATTTGACGTCGAATCAATATAGAAATTTTCAGTCGAAGTCATGAATATATACAAACTCTTGCCTCTGAGATTTTCCCGTTCAATTACTCCATTATAGGACATTCAATTGACAAATTGAGGAAAGTCTATGGTGAGAGCTTTCTGACCACAACTAACATTGCATGATTTTATTGCATGAATCACTTGGAATTAACTCAATTAAGTTGTAAAAGTTTTGCACATTTAATTATCATTAATTACTAACAAAAATTTAATATTTTTGACTGAAAGTATTTATTTGAGCCATTTAAAATAGTTTAAGATGCCAAATGACCCAATTTATACTTTAAATGTCTAACATAGACTGGATTAATTCCTTAAATGTGTTTTTATACATTTTCTGTATATCGAAATATGATTTGAGATAGAGGTATATTAATCAAAATATTTACATCTTAATTATTGCTAAAAAGTATAGAACAACATACATTTAATTGAAACATAGGGAGTATAATAAAAATGAAATGTTTAATGTAGTTATTAAAATCACTCTCTTTACGCGTGCATCTTTGCTAGATAATTCAAAGAGATGAAAACATCGATCCATTAGCTGAATCTTATCTCTGAATTTTCATAATTCGGTAACTGTCAACATTCACGGCCAAATTCAAGGACCTTTTTGTCCAAATTTCCTGCTGATTACAACCCTAACATTGCTACACATTCATTAACTTGTTTCAGAATTTTGTTATTTTTTCTACAATACGAATCAATGACACAATAATAAAATAATTAAACAAGTGTATTTGCGTGAGACATTATTTTGAATCAGAAAATAGAAATTTTATTACAGTTATTATGTTGTGCACGAGATAAAATCATCTAATCCACATACCACATTCCAAGTTCCACTATTGTATCTCACTATCAAACTTAATATTTTAAAAATATTCATTACAAAAATAAAATTAATTATAGTATAACCAATCATAATAAACATTTATTGCTAAAATATAAAAATTTAAAATATAATATACCCTAATTTTGGAATAATCAATCCTATTAATCAATTATATTAACTAAAAAATAAAAAATAATTATTAAAAGTTAAATATAAACTCTAATTGAATGAAATGAACCCTAAATAATAATTATAAAATTAAACTAATCCAAAATAAATTGAAATTGAAAAAAATATATATATATATATATAATTTAATAAAAATAAAAATGGAACATCAAGTGGATAAATGATTTCAATTTGGCTTTGGCTGTGCAGGTATCAAATTAAATAGTTCAGACAGCGAAATGGCGGTCTGGTCCATTTCGATGGAATTGATATAAACTTTTGGTACGTTGAATTGCAATTGTTTGTGTGTAATTAAGTTTAAATAAGCAGATGTATTACTTTACTGAAAAAGAAAAATAAATAGCTTTATTTATTTATTGTAATGCAGTTACATAACTTGATGGAATTCTCTATTCCATATTTGGTATTTCAACCCATATTCCGCGATCAAATTTATAATTTTAATAATAGTGCTTATAAAAATAAAATTAATTTTAACATAACAGATCTAGCCACATTTATCAATAAAATATTGAAATTTTTAAAAAGATAAATCATAATTATAAAATAATCAATCATAATAATCAATTATTAACTAAAAATAAAAATAAATATAAAATCTAACTGGATAAAACTAACACTATCTAATAATTATAAAATTAAACTAAAATATAAAAATTAAAATTAACAAAAAAAATAAAAAGAAAATTTCATAAATTTAATTAAAAAAAAAAACCAAATATGAAATAGATATCTCATTTGAACTTGTATTTGCATTTGCATTTGCATTTTGAGGCCTTGTGCCTTGTGGGAACAATTGGATGATAAGGGGCCCACCAGGCGCAGTCTATGTTAGACAAAATATCTTATTGTGATATCTTTTTCCAAACATGCTCATTTTATCACATTTATTTTCTCTAAGTTTTTATTAAGATTTTTGAAAAATCTTATTAATAAACCGTATTTATGTCCACATCATAAATTGGAAAAATGTCTAATAGGTGACTATACTCGAAATCTCAATTTGATTTCGAAATAAAATTTTATCACAAATCGATCCCTCAACTTTTTAAAAGGTATCAAAATGATCCCCTTCGATACTCCCTCAACAAACGGACGTTAACCTCAGTTAAATCATATAGTTTTGGATTATTTCACACACTAACAAGCACATTTTACACACATAAATTAAACACAGTTTCTTTTTAAAATCCAAACCCAATTCAAATTACATCTATTCAGTTCTCATCCCAATTTCTGAATTAAAAAAAAAAAAAAAAAAAAACAGAACAAATCTATGAAAACTCTTTCCTCCGCATCACAAATGTTTTTGAAAAAATTACAGACCCAATGCTTATTACATCCAATTAAATTCTTAACCCAATTTCTCAATTAAAAATTGAAACTCAAAACTAGTTTCTTCTTCAGCCTCCAAAATCTTTTATTATTTTACATTGTCAAACTCATCGTTCTAGAAAATTTGTGGCTTGTGACTCGGCCACGGAAAAACACCAAAGCAAGAGCTACATTTTCCCATTCATCCATTAATTTCTCCACTTCCTTTCATCGGTGCGTCTTCAATTTACTTATTTCTCTTCGTCAGTTTTGGTACTTAGAATTTAAATGAGGCTAAGATTTCACAATTGTCATAGAGAAAAGGCGGCATGATCCAACATGCCTGCAGAAATCGATTGCTTGTTAATGTAACAACATAATTCCGGAAAATCAAGGTGCTAACAAAAGATTAAAATAAATTTCCTAATTTTACAAAAATTACATATTTAAAATCAACTAATCACAAATTGAGAAGACTATTCAAACAACCAATCACATGCAAGTTCAAATCACGACTAGTCGACGCTGAAAGTTTATTATTATTTAAAAAGTTCAAAATAGCGGCGAAATAAAATAAGGTCTTAAAATACTTCAATATAATTCAGAATAGCAAGCGGAATCATAACATGATCTAATATTGATCATAGTCAATATTCAACATTCAACATACATATTATTGACACAATAAAAAACAAACAAAAACCATGTGTTCACATCAACAGCCTCCATCACTTCGTACCTGAAAAATATTTTAAAAATGTGGGCTGAGTGCCAAAAAAAAAAAAAAAAACTCGGTAGGCATTCTTATCCTGTTCGTCCAAGCACAGGTAAACATTTTTCATCTTATATGGCCAAACAATTCAATGCTCATTTCGAAATCAATGTGCTCAATTAATCATGCGTGGAGACAGACCCTATGAGATCACATAACTATATTTCAATCGAATTAACAATGCTTGAATTCATCATGTTGGTCAAATCATATGCAATATTATATGCATGTTGAGCAAAAATATCAATTCATTTAAGCATGGACGGAAGCATTTAAAACATATTCGTAAAGGTTTTAGTTAGCAAAAACTCACCTTATAGCTATTAGCTAGTATATACTTGAAGCTTTATTCAAATATCATGTTGATCCCTCTATGCCTGGGCCTATAAAAAGGTAAACTTCCTATTAGTATCATACTAGACCCTAATTTATACCATGGGATAAGTTTGGGCTTCGGGAACGAACTCTTGAAACATTTGGGTCTAAACAAATATACTTGAGGTGTTGAATGGATTCGAAATAATCCAACAGGTTCAATTTGTAGTTTTATTAAATTATAAAGTATTTCAACATGAACTCTTGAAACTATATTTAGTAGTCAAAATAATAATTAAAATATTGCTCAATTAAACCTTTAAAGTTATTCATATTAATTTCATACATTTTTTTTTAATTTGAATGAGTTAAATCCATTAACTTATATATATATATATATATATATATAGATACACACACACACACTAAGCTATACTCATGCACACACAAAGCATATAATTACTAAAGTTTTTATTTAGTCTCCTCATTCTCTCCCACTCTTGGCACACACACATATATAACAAGGGTGTTTCTATTTGCACCACTATTTTTTTAAAATACACCACATTTACTACATACACCACCATTATAATTATTTTTTTAATAATTTTTCTTCATACACCACACTTTTTTTCATTTTTGCCCTTTAGTTTAATAATTAATTTAAACCAATTGAGAAAAAAAAAAGAAAACAAGAAAAGAAAAGGAGGACCCGACACTGTCTTGTTCTTCAAAAAAAATTCTGAACCAGACTCTCTCATCTCTTTTGTTTTCACTTCTTCCTCTTTGTTCTATTTATTTGCATAATTATATTATTGAATCTGTTCCTCCTTAAAATTATCAAACTTGATGCTCGGGATTTGAAATCTGAAATGCGATGGATTGAGTAATTCAACCAAATACACCGATTTTCAAAATATATACTTCGACACTATCTCTGATTTTCAAAACTAATTTTTTTAGCACAATATGATAGTTCGACAAGATTCTCGACGAAAGATTTTTGAAAGATAATTTTGAAATTTTAAAAGTTGTTCAGAAAATTATTTTCGATGATTTGTTGAAGTTTGAAATATGATTTCTGAACTCTTCTTTGTTTGAATCATGAATTATGGGTGAGGAGATCGTTAATCTACAAACATCCGCAGACTAATTAATAGATGGGTATTAAGTTGCAGGAAAATTAACATATAGCCATATAGGTATGAAGTTGCAGTCTTGCAGAAATGGAATCACGGAGGTAGCTAGCTAGAGGAGAGAGAAACTGGGGTTGGGGAAGAAGGGTTGAGAAGTGCGCATTATTTCATTTTAATTTTTTAATTGTCTTTTAAACAATTAGGTTTTAATTAGGAAGGATATTTAAGTAAATTAATAATTATATATATTTTATTTAAATTTAATAGTGGTGTATAATAAAAATTTGGTGGTGTATTCCATATAACAATCTCATTTACAAAATCAATTTAATCATCTCCCTCCACTGTACTTGTATCCTTTTGACTTTTTTTTCAAATAAAATTTATTTCATTTCTACTCTTCTCCAAAATTTCCATATTCTGCACACACTTTTCAAACATCAACATTTATCACTTTCTCTCGGTCACTGCACACACACAAGCACTCCTTAAATGTCAAATCATTTTCCCCCAAAAGAACTATCAAATTCATTTATCTCTTACTGTATCTTTGGACTTTTCCCAACAAAATCACTTAAATATACGCAATATTCCAAAAGTAACACGTATACATTCCTATTACCACTATACACATGCACCACTTTTAATTTTGAACAAACTCATTACTCATTTTCTCTTCCAACCTTGACTACACCCATAAAATCCGAAAAATGTCCAATTTGGTCCTTACTATACCCGAAATTACAGTTTTGTCAAATAAAATTTAGTTTCAAAATGATCCCTCCGTTAGTGTCTTAACTGACAGACGTTAACTTCCATTAATAACAATTGTTAAAGCATATATTTTGGATTATTTCACATACTAACGCACATATTTTACACACACATGAATTAAACATAACTTTTTAAAAAAATCACAACCCAGTTCTTATTATACTCAATTCAATTCTCAACCCAAAACCAATTCATTCCTCCACCTCCCAAATCATTTCTTCCCCCACATTATCAAACTTGTCGTTCTAGCAATTTTATTGTTCGTGACTCGACCAACGACACTAAAACAAGAGATACAATCTTCCCTCCATCCATCAATTTCTCCACTTTCTTCCGTCGGTGCATCTTCGATTTATTTGTCTCACTCCACCGATTTTAGTGTTTAGAAGTTTACCCATTTACTTCACAACGGATCTGGGTCTCTCTCTTTCTCTCTACTCTTTTTTCTTTTTGGGTTATTTCGTTGTGACGAGATACGGTGGAAATTAACTTATGGAAATTGTGGTTCTGCAATTACGTTGATAATGGCGGTGGTGGAGTAAGTGATGATGGAGAAAAAAAAGAGTTTCTTCAACTTGGGGATTTCTTGAGCAAATATAGGACCGTTAACGGTCTTTAGTCAGGCAAATGACTAAAGTTAATGAACATTAATTTAGGGACTAATGGAGGGACCATTTGATACCTTTTAAAAAGTTGAAGGATCATTTTGAGACGAAGTTTTATTTCGGGACCAAATTGAAATTTCTGATATAGTTAAAGGATCAAATTGGACATTTCCCTCATAAAACCAGAATAGTATTTAGTTTCTGTTTAGGGATTAACAGAGGAACTCGATCGCTACCTTTAAAAAAGATGTGAGATCGATTTAGGCCCAAATTTTATTACAAGACCAAACTAAGATTTCGGGTATAGTTAAATGAAAAAATTCGACATTTTCCCCTATAAATTTTACTCTTCACTGCACACACGCTCTGGTTCGAAATTAATTTTTCAAAGAGTGAACTATAGTTCGAAATTTGTTTCTTGAACACGGGAACAATTCTACCTAAAAATAAATAAACTCTAGTTTGAAACACAAGATTTTGAAGGATGTTGTCTGAGGTGAGGAGTAAATTATGCCATTTAAATAGAATCACACATACACATAGCAAATACTCCATCAGTGTAAAAAAATGTGGTCTCTTGGTCATTTTTTGTTCGTCTTAAAATTATGGTGCACTTTTATTATTAAATGTGCAATAGATTTTATTTTTCATTAATATAACGTTATTTGATATATTTTCAAATTAACAATCCTTTTATTTTGAATCATTAATAAGTAAGAATATATGCGAAAAATATGTATTTTTTCAAATTCATTAAATATATTTTGTTATATATATAAAAATTAGAAATGGGCTATCATTATGGAACGTGAGAAGTATTAATTTTGGGGCGCAGTAACCCTCTCTATATATGAGTTGATGTTGGGTTTGATTGTGCGAACCCAAAAAGATGGGGAAAAAAATATGAATCTTGGCATGGTTTCGTTGGTTGATGGGATGATTAATAATGGGAAAAGGTCCAATTTGATTCTTTAACTATGTCTGAAATTTCAGTTTGGTCGCGAAATAAAATTTCGGTCAAAATTGATCCATCTACGTTTTAAAAGATATCAAAATGATCTCTGCATTAGTTCGTAAACTATCTGCATTAGTTCATAAACTAATGTCCGTTAACGTCTGTTAATAATGCAATTAACGACTGTAAGAAGTCAAATATATTTTAGGATATTGAATTAGGGTTGCTCAAGAAATTCCCAAATTGAAGAACTTAACATATGGACCCATTACCCAAATTCCTGACTGATTGAGAAGTTCTTGTAATGCTTCGATCCATAACTGAATCATGGCGGCGCTGTGCAGAAGTTCTTGCAATGTTATCCACGCAAACACGTCGACATTGTCGCGAGTGATGGCGGCAGCAGATTGGTCTTGCGTGGAGAAGATATTGCAGGAGCACCATCTCACCTCGGCGCCGAGGTCAGTGAGAGTCTCCATTAGGCATGGCATCTCGACCTCGGCGAGCCCGAGTTCAAAGAGGCCCGCATCTTTTCAACTTGGCACGCCATGGGTGCTACGAGTAGGAGAAATTTGGTTGGATCTGAGGTTTGATCTTGCAATTCAATTGGTGGAAAAACGAGGATTTTTGCTAAGTTCTTCCTTGTACACTAGTTTCGTGTAGAGTCGTAGAGAGCACACTCTTTTTTCACCATTCCCCCCCCCCCCCCTTTTGATTTTAAGATATAGAAATTAAAGGGATTTCATTCTTGTAGAGTAGATTTCTGAATTTGTTTCTTTTTTAGGATTAAGTTTATTTAAACTTTATAATTGATCTTTGTGTTCTCTTTTTTGTTTCTTCACAATTTGTTGATGTTCGACTGGAATTATTGTTCTTGTGAATTTTATGATATTCATGGAGCCAATGGAATAGTTGCGAATTGAATTCGGATATAATAGGAATTGGGTTGGATTTTTTAAAAAAAATGAAATTTGATCTATGTGTGTGTAAAATGTGTGTTAACTAGTCTATGAAATAATACAAAAATGTACAAGTTAACAGTTGTTTTTAACGGAAGTTAACGTCAATCCATTAAGGGATGTACAGAGTGATCATTTTGATGCCTATTAAAAAGTTAAGTGATTGATTTGGTCCGAAATTTTATTCCAGGACCAAACTGAGAATTCAGGTACAGTTAAAGGACCAAATTGGACCCTTTCCCATTAATAATTAATTTGCTCCCAAATTTTTTTTTTTTTTCAATTTTAATTGCGCTATAAAAAAAATAAAAATTCTTTAGGCTCTAGGTAAATGTGAAAATAAAAATTATTTAGGCTCTAGGTAAATGTGAGGGGTATTCAAACTTTTTCCCTTTATATACTTATCAAACTTGAGTTCCATTTAAGTTCGATTGAGTTTTTAAAAAATTGAGGTTAAATGAGATTCAATTAATACTTGTAAATTCTAATTAATTTCATGTAATTCTAAGTTCCCCAAAAAAATCTATATCTATATAATATATAATAACAAGACCGTGATCGCAAATAGAAAAAATACATTTTCCCGCCCAAATGACGTATCCGAATATAGAAATCTATATTTATATAATATAAAGTAATTAAGAGATGTTTATATTAAAATATATTATTTTCCGCAAATCTGCAAATTAAGATACAAGTTTGAAGTAAATTAGAATAGTGAAAAGTAATTAGAAATTCATATATTGAAAATTACATTAATTAGGTGCATATCATATTCGTACATATATTTCCCATTTATATAGATATGCATTATCCATAACTATGGAAGTAATCATATTTAAAAGATTATGTATACTAACCATGATTATAGAAAAGTTTTGTTTTCCCACTCAACTTACATCTCTGAATTTGAAAATATAATTTTATATTTAAGAAATATTTATATATAAATTGTATTTAATTAGAGAGGCATTAGTTATAAATATTTAAGCAATATTTATATATATGTGATATGTTAAATTATATATTGTCAATTAATTAATATTTCCATATTTTGGGGCTATCATATTCAATCCAAATATAATAATAATAATAATAATAATAATAATAATAATAATAATAATAATAATAATAATAATAATAATAATAATAATAATAATAATAATAATAATAAACTTATCAAGCAATCTTCTAAAATTTAGGGGAAGAATAAATTATATATTACGGATTTAAAGCTATATATATATGTACTGGATTTGTTACTAATATATCAATAGACAAACTAAGGTATTATAAAAAATAAGGTATTATTCACCACTTTCCCAAATCTTACATCTATATATATGGATGTATTTTGCATCACTTTGTACTTAAGTCTACATCTAGATCTTTAGTTCTGCTGAATTTTTTTTCTTCTGATGCAAAATTTAGAGATATTGTTTTAAATTTTTGCAACTGACTAATACTAAATTTTTACAATGCAGATTTTAAAAGCATTTGTTTGGAGCAATTGCGTCGTTCTTTGGTGTAGAGCGATTTGATGATAATATTGAAATTGATTCGAATCTACAAGGCCACTAGCGTTGAGGTTTGCATAAAAGAAAAACATTCAAGTATAGGAATGGTTGAGATAGAAATGGAAAAAAATATTAATTTTTTTTTTGTAATTTTATATATTTATATTTATGGATTATTGATTAGTGTTCCATTTCTTGAGTATATGTTGTGTTAATTAATGGATTATTGATTATATGCTAATTTGTGTTTTATTTTTATATATATTAGTTGAATGTATTTTTGTATATAATAGATTCAATTCAATTCATATTCTAATTTAATCATTTTTGCTTCAGAATTATATGCGTTGTAACAATATGCGGTCCATAAAGAGATATACAGAACAACAAAGAAGCAAAAATTGACCTTTAGCAAGAATAGTCGATTTTATGAATTTGATGATTTTCTTCGGCAGCAGTATAAGTTTTTAAAGCCCAAATCATATTTTTGGATATATAAATACCTAATATAAAATTAGAATAAACTATTATTAAGTCAAAATTTTTTTAAATAATATCTATCATAATATCCATAAATAATACGCAATCAATACTAATTATTTTTCTACTCCATAAAAAATCATTTAATCATATAACACATAAAATAGCAAATATGTTATTTCCATATATGAATCTCAATCATTTTTTTTAGGATATCGATCGGTCAATTACAAATATAATTCCACTAAAAAAATTACAAAAGCAATAAACGCAGCAAACATATTGTCTTTTTTTTTATTTTTATTTAAAGACTTTATTAATGAAAAAGATTTCTACTAGCCGTTCATTTTATTTATCGACATCATTATGCGCCGGACATCAGAAAATGATCTTTCAATCCAATTCGAATTGGTTGGTGTTGCTACTATAATATGTTTGATAGCATATCCATTCATATTTCAAATAACATATTGATGGTGAACACGATAATATATTATTAATTGTTATCATATAATTCCAAATTAAATAAAAATATTTTAATAATCTTTCCAATTTTAATTTTAAACAAAGAGATGCGGCAACATTTTAATGTATTTAAAAATATTTATCATAAAATTTCTAATAAACGTTGTATATCCACTACGTATATGTATATTACATAACTATTATTTATCAAGATGTGTTGCTTAACATTTATAATTTATGATAAATATACTTGATGAATGATAAATAGATGAAAATTTTGAAATGAGTGCATTTCAAAAAAATTAATGAATATATAATTCAAAATGTGTTATATATCATTTTGCTAAACAAATAACTTTTTAGAAATGTATACACATAATAATTGAAGTATTATATTTTATATGCATACTTTTATATTTATTAGTTTACCAATATATTGTATCAATATAAAAATAACAAATTCCATATAAAATATATAAAACCTTGAAATTCATACATTAAAAGTGTTATTAAATTTATGTAAAATTTTAAAAATAAAAACTTTAAAATCACAGATCTTAGATTTTTTATAAAATGAAAAATATTAAAAACACAATAATAACTTATCCTTTTTTTTTAGTTGGGGAGAAGGAGGTAATAGATTTCGAATCCTAGACGCCTCTCTTTTGCACAAGTATGTTACTAGTTGACCAATAAAAACTTATCTTTATGTGTTTTGATTAAATGTTTTTATGATATTTATTCATATTTATAATTTCTAATAAAATAATAATTTTAAATATATATATGTGTGTGTGTGTGTGTGTGTGTTATCTCCGCTGCCATTACACGATAGTCCGCATTGTGTAAACTCCGCTCCTATGTAACAGTTTTGCAAACCACAAATAAGATGTGAATTACACTTGATAAATTAGGTGTAACAAACTCACACCTAGCGGTATTGGTGGGATTCGAGCTCTAGATCTTTGGTCTTGAGCTTACACCATCTCACCACTAAGTCATTCATAAAGGATAATAATTATAAATATCTTATCCTAGCAGTGTTGGTGAGATTCGAATATGAGATTTATGATCTCGAGCTTACAACATTTTAATACTAGGTCATTCACAAATGACAATAATTGTAAATATCTTATCCGTGCATCGCACGGTAGGTCATTCTAGTATTATATATATAACATTCTTGGACTGCAATTTCATATACAGTAGTATGTAATGATCTCTATCAGGCTAGTGATGCATTTATAGGGAATATAATTAGACATAGGGTTGTTTTCTTTTTATTAATTATCATATTAAATAAAAAAAAAGATTGTGGTAAGCCTGCTTCCATGTGTTTTAGTTTTTTTATTTAATTGCAATATTGAATGTTTTGCTGTAAAGCATAAATCACTAATATTTGTCGCCTTAATTAGAAGAGATTAATCATATTTGAGCAACAATAGAAGAGTTAAAGTTAGGTAACTTTTACATAAACTGCCGTATCTTTTTAATTAATTAATCAATTGAAATTGGGGAATAATATAGGACAAAATCAAGACGACAATCTTTTTATTATTGCATGTGATGTTCAAATATATTTAGAATAAATTAATATACGGCCAGTTAATTTTTTTTTTCTATACCTTTAAATTTAATAATTACTATGTACGAGGATTTTTGTTCCCTTTCATTAAAAATAATAAGAAATATAAGTAAAATACAATCTTAGGTTCCTATACTTTTATGTTATATTTTATTTTATTAGATTCCTATACAATTTTCTTTAATTTAATAGGTCTACTTCAGCAATACATTTTTAAGATGCGTGCACTTTTTTGTTTGATGAAAGGTCTCTTTACAATTGTTTTTTTTTTAATGAGGTTTTCTACTATAATATTTGATATCATTAAATCTTTATCTATCTGAACTAACAAATTTGCTAATTATTCTTTTGTTATTTAACCTAACAAATATATTAAAAATTACTGATGACATTTTGATCAAAAACATTTAATAAAAATTAAAACCTTTAGAACACATGATCATTGAAAAAACAAGAGGGCCGGGGGAGATGAAATAACAATGTAAATCGTCGAAAATAGAGTGTTCCTAACTCATTCCCTGTTAAGACGGGAAATCTCCGTTCTTATTTATTTTGAATATATTACTACACAATCTCAAACTAATAGTAGTATATTAATATATATGTAAATGCATAAATAAATAATATAAAAAAGTATTTAAAATAATAGAAAATTTAACAACTTTGTTAGTTTCATCAAATAAGGATTGATAATATCAAATATAGAGTACAATGATTCATCATAAGAAAAACTTGTAAAAAAACTATCGAAATAAAACATAAAAGTACGGAGACCTTAAAAATGACTTAACAGAATAATAGAATCCACTAAAAAACAAAGGATCAACTGTACATAAATCTCTTAATACAAAACATAAAAGTAGATAAATATAAAAAATCGTATATCAGATGAATATAAGATTTTTCAGTATTATAAGTTATACTTTTTTTAATCCAAAAAAACTAGTAATCATGACAAAAATGCTGGAAGCGGGCTTTTGAGGCCCGTGGCCCGCCCCGCCCCGTAGGCACATTTTGACAACTGGGAAAAGGTGCAAATAGCCCCCTCGACTATTACTCAGGGAGCTTATTGCCCCTTCAAAGACTATTTGGCTCAAATAGCCCCCTCTATGTTAAAATTAGATAATGTAGACCCTTTATTGGATGGAAAAGTTAATGGTGTTAAAAAACACACACTAACATACATTTTTCCACATAAATTTAAATCTTTTCACATAGTAACACTTTATCCACACTAACACATAAAAAATATTATATAGTTATACATATTGATGGACATTAATTTGTCATATAGTTTTTCAAATTTAACTTTATTCAATTTTTATAAATGTAATTAAACTTTTTTCTTTTTTTTTTTCGTAATGTATTGATATAATTTTATTTCTCATGTATATCTTATTGTATTACCGAGAATTCGATGTAAATTAAACTAATATTTCTTTTATGTGATACATGGATATAAATTATTTATAAATACAAATACATAATTTCAAAACTTATGATCTTGAGTAAATAATAACAAAAAATATATACCTAAAAAAGTTACATGAAAGTGAAGTATAAATAAAGGGTTAACAGGCTCTAATATCACAACTTTTACATATTTTTTTGATTTTTCACACAACGTTTCAATTTTTGTAATATTTCCAAAACCTTATATTTTTGTTGCAATTAAGCCATGAGATGAAAATTAATCTCAGGTTGCTTAATTTTTTTACATATTCGCACTCTTAATTTGAAATGTCATAATTTTATTTTGCTGTAATAATTTTCTTAAATGTTTCATAATTATAATTTCTTGCAAATATAATTATGCATATCACATTTGTGCGTCGAACGGGAGATATTCTAGTTTAATTTATACCACATCATATTAGTAGTGAACACAAAGGCATGTTACAATTAATAAAAAATGAATAATACGAAAATTTCTATAATTTAGAAAGTTATAAATTAAATTTATTTTGTTGTAATAATTTTATTAATTTTTTCATAATTATAATTTCAACCAAATAAAATTATACATATCACATCTGTCCATCGCATGAGAGATACTCTAATTTATTTTATGTTGTATCAGATTAAGAGTGTAAAAGTGTAATAATTTAGGTCACGTCAGATTAATTTTCATCTTATGGCTTAATTCCAACAAAAAGATAAAGTTATGACATTATTACAAAAATTGAAACGTTAAGTAAAAAATCAAAAAAAGGTGAAAAAGTTGTGATATTAAAGCCTATTAACCCTATAAATAAATATTCACCATAATTTTTGGATACACTACAACATTAATCAAATAATGGGTCTCGGCATTAGACTTGTAAGGAGTAAATATGATGTGAGCAAATAATTGATCTATAATAAAATGCATGAAATATTATGAGTTAAAAACATTTGACTTGATAAACAATTAAAATAAAATAAAAATAAAAATATTTTAAAAAAAAGAACTTATGAAATTATAAAAAAATATTTTTTTAAAATATAAATATTTAATGAGTAAAAAGTGTATTATTATGTGAAAATATCTAAGTATGTGTGAAATAAATGTGTGTTAGTGTGTGTTTTCTAACACCATTAACTTTTTCATCCAAGAAAGGGTCTACATAGTCCAACTTTTAATATAGAGGGGGCTATTTGATCCAAATAATTAAGAAAGGGGCAATAAGCACTCCACATAATAGTCGAAGGGGCTATTTGCACATTTTCCCTTTGACAACTCTACATCTGATATAAAAAATGGGTAGTGCTTGGTGTCCAGATTCTGGATGTCCAGAATTAATTTAATTAAAGTTTAAAAAAAATTAATAACATGTAATTACTGTGCTATCCTTTGTTCATTTTGACTCCAATATTTTCTATTTTTTCCATTCCCTCCACTATCTCCCTCCAAGATCTCTAATTAGAAATTTATAAATTTAATTGAACATACATTTAGTCATTTACAGTATGTATATTTAATATAATAATAAAAATAATAACGTACTTTACAAAAAAAAGGCACAATTTTAATAAATAGTTTTTTTATTAATTCCTAATTTATAAGTATTATATTCTTCTTTCTTATTTTGATATATATATATATATATATATATATATATATATATTAAATGTGGTTGGTTATAATAGGAACTAAGTTTGGTGTAAGAACACGAGAACGAGTTTGTTTAGTATAATTTTAGTGTTTTTTTTTTTATTTTTTTATTTTGGTGCTAAAACATTTAGCACTAAAATATAATAAGAAAAGCATTAAAAATAAAAATTAAAAAATAGCATAAAAAAACAGTAAGAAAAACACTAAAATTATAATAGACAATTGCAATGTTCTCACGTTCCTACACGAAGCACTGTTCTCATTTGAACCAAATCCTATATTAGATTACTTGATTTGAAATAAGAAATTACATTATATTAGTTTACTTCATTTCAAATTAAAAGAAATTAAATTATATATGTTCATGTCATTTAAATTAAATTTATCACATTATATAAGTTCATTTCATACCAAATTATAAGAATCACATTGTATTAATTCATTTCAATCCAAATATCAATAAATTACATTGTATATATATATATATATTTCATTTTAAATGAAATGAACATGTATAATGTCATTTATTGTAATTAGAAATGAAAAGGAAATTCTATAATCTAATTTATTGTCATTTGAAATGAAATGAACTAGTACAATGTCATTTCTTATAATTTCAAATCAAATAAACTTATATAATGCATTTTTTTTATTTGAAATGAAATGAACGTAAATAATCTAATATATTGGAATTTTAAATCAAATGAACTTATATAATGTGACTTCTTATAATTTCAAATCGACGTACATTGTCTATTTTCTTATAATTTCAAATCAAATGAACGTGTATAATGTAATTTCTAATAACATACAAATCGAAATGCAAAATCGAAACATATAATGTGATTATATAACTTATATAATGTAATTTCTAATAATTAGAGCTATATAATATTGTATAATATGAAATTGATTCTCAAGTTATAATTAATTCACAAATTATTTGAAATTGATTTTCAAATTATAATTCACAAATTTAACAAATTGAACATATACATTATAGTATAGTGAAATTAATCATGATGAAATTAATAGTTTCTCATCACTAAGTTCACCACTAATTAACCATCCTTAAAAGGTGCCAAACTTTCCCAATTATATGCATTTCTCGAAGCTTTTATTTGGTCAATGCAGGTGCCGCAGTATAAATATACAAATCAAAATAAATATTTGAATATTATGCTCTTATATTAACAGAATTAATGATCTATAAATATTATTTTTTGAGGAAATGATCTATACTTTTGATTATTATTTTTTTTTGGAGAAATGATCTATAAATATTGTAAATTAAGTTGAACCAATAATTGAGAGACCAAATTTAATTTTTATGTTTGGGCCGCACTATTTTTTGCAAAATAAAATAAAATAAAATAAAATAAAATAAATCAGGAGAATATCCCCAACTTTCTAATTGATGAATTTGGTCACCAAAATAGGTTTGCATTTTTTCCTAAAATATGAAATCATAAAGTTAAACTTTATAATATTTAATTTATAATATAGTTACAAACTTTATAATGTTTAATTTATAATATAGTTACGAACTTTCTATTATCTAATTCATAATATATTTACAAATTTAATTTATACTATAGTTACAAACTTTATAATATTTGGTGCATAAAAGTGGTTGTGTGAAAGTTTTAATATTTATTTAATCAAAAAGTGATAAACCACTATCTTGATATTATCAAAAAGTATCGTGAAGAGAGAGAATTAAATTTAAATTTGAATTTAAAGTGTATCTTCTAATTTTTAGGGTGATGGACATTTTAGACATTACTTAAAGTACTTTATTCAATATTACAAAAAAACCAAGTTTTGGATGTCCAAATTCTGGACATAAAGCTTTACCGATAAAAAATATATACAACTAGTATATGCCAGACCAACCATGTGTCTAGTCCGATTATATTTAATTTCCAAGTTGAAAATGACCCAAAACAAACTGATAAAATAACTTAAATTCGGTGAACCGGTCAAAACCACTCCAAATTTAATTTCCTATTAAACTTGCAGAATTCAAACCCGCAATGTAACATCCCACTTCTACGTTATTTAAAACTATGAAAATTATTTGATTGCTTTAAAAAAAAATTTTGATTGAGCTTTTATTTATTCATCTATTTGATAATGCTTAATAGAATTAATTGGACTTGAGGGAGTCCGAAATTGCGCCCCTAGTAACAAGAATATTTGTAATTATTATGTGGGTTCGAACCATATAATATTTTTTATTTAGTCTTGTTTATTTAGATAAAAGTTATATAAGTTAAGAGTATAATTTTATTTTGATTACATAAATCACTTATGATATAGTTGTTTTAAATGTATAGAATTATTTTAAATAGCGATATCATAAAATTAAGCCATTTATAATAGCGATATTATTTTAAGGTCTCATTATGATATAGTTGGCTTAGTGAGTACCACGAACTTATATTTTAAATTCTATACATTTATATCGCTATAGTTATCATATTATAATAGTTATTTATAATTTCCTATTATAAATAACAAACTTGGGCAGTAACCCCAATTTGAGTTATCCCACTTTGATATATGTATATATACTTTGACTAGAAAATTTCAAAATGAATCAACTTCTAAAAGAAAGCTAACCGCCTCAATCTTGTTGATAATGAAGAAATGTTGAATAACAATTAACCGCCTCATTATTTTATTCTTAATATAATATGGTTTAGATAGGAAGCAATGAGGCGGTGGTGATGGTTTATATATATATATACCTATTACTCCATCTCAGCTTATCAACCAAGCTATTCACTATAGATTTTATAAAGTAGTTAGGAAATAAAAGAGTTATTCGCGGTAGTGAGCAAGAGATAGAATACAAAGAAGGTTAGTTTTCAAATCTAGTTTAATTTTAATTTAATAGAATATAATTCAATACAAATGATTCAATTAATATTGTTTTAATACTAGGTGCGGCGCAATTAGGATCTTCGTCCACTTTGTAATTCTCTATTTGATTTTACGTGGTCTCTATTATCAGGTGGGTGAAATTATTATCTTTGAAATAAAAGTATATGTTATATGCTCTTTCAGTCAGAAATGATTTTAATCCAACTTGAATTATCGTGGATGGAATGTGGATAGCGTTTTATACGCACAGAATAGCGTTTCGTACGCATAGAAGCATTTTTGTACGCACCAGAATATGTCATGTGCATAGTTCAAGATGTATTCTAGAATCAGAAGAAGAGTACCCTAAATCCATGATTCCTACAAATTATTTTAGTTGGATAAAATAGAAAGAAATGTCCATGATCCCCACCACTGAGTACGTTTTAAGAGTGATCACCCCACATTTTTAAATGTTTTCAGGTCAGTGAGCTTGGAGCCACGTGAAGGAAATAGGGTGGGCGTGCTCAAGATGTTTAGATTACTCGACCTGAATTTTTGGGCTTGTTGTTTAGAGTCTACTATTTTCAACATGATATTATGTGTGTTGTTAGTGTTTTTGAACTAACCTAAACTAGTAGTTTGCTAATATGGTTTTATTAATATTAGGAGTGTGAATTTTATATTTTAGAACTGGTGAGTTCCTTTTGAAATGAACTTGGTGTTTATGAAATGCATGTATTTTGATCTAAGTACATATATTTCTGAAAATATATGGTTCTATTTTCTTCTTAGAATTTCTAGCAAGATTAATTATAAAAAAAAATATTCGAACTGCTATTTTTATTAATAACTTTCCGTTTTAAAGAATTGAAAGAGTAACATTTTAAATTATATAATTTAGGACGTTACATTTTGTGGTATCAGAGCAGGTCTACCTTCCTGTAGACTCAATGTATTTGAAAGAATTAAATTGTTTGATTTTATGGTACGCCACCCATTTCTGCCACGTGCTCCTGCTCCAAGGTACTTTGCTTGATTTATTTATTTTGCAAAGTTGTTTAATGTGGTGAGCATTAAGAAAATTTTAGATAATATGTGAATGATGAGAAATGTTGAGAAGTAATTTATGTAGAAAAGTTTTATTATGTTTAAATACATTTGATGAATGAGAAAGAAATTATTTTCCCTATTTAGATTCAAAACATTTAGATATTTATCATTTGCTTGAACTTAGTAGTATGTGTTTCTTCAATTACCTATGCGTATTACAGAAGTATGAGACGTGGACGACCACCTCTCAATCGTAATCCACAACAGAATCCCGAGGCCAATCAACCACCAAATGCAGGCGGTGGCAACTTTGGGCCAGAACTGATTAGAGCACTACAGGGATTCGTACAACAACAAACGCATGCTACAATGAACCAAAATGCAGCACCTAATGGACCTGTCCTGCCAACCACTAATCAGGTGATCGAGCAATTTCGTCGCTACACTCCACCTAGATTCAATGGTAGAAGTGGGCCACTCGTTCTCGAAGAATGGATAATGGAGCTCGAACGGATTTTCGAACACATAGAGTGCGATGATGCACACAAGGTCTCATGTGCAGTCTTTCAATTCACTGAGGATGCTGGCCACTGGTGGAAGTCGTACAAAACTGGCATGACCGAAGAAGAACGTCAAGACTTGACTTGGGATAGGTTTAAAGAGATCGTTATGGACAAGTACTTTTCTCGAGCTTTTCGTATGCAGAAGCAAACTGAATTCTTGGAATTGAAGCAAGGTAACTTGTCAGTTACAGAGTACGAGCGAAGGTTTAATCAACTCTCACATTACGCAGCACGTCTACTAGATGCTGAGGATCAAAAAGCAGACTGGTTCATAAGAGGCCTTCGACCAGAGATACGTGGAATTCTAGCGGCACAGAGGATCGTTGACTACGGACAAGCTGTTAAACAAGCTCATGAAGTAGCTACCGGACTAGAAGTAGATAAAGCTCTTCCAAGAAATGCAGATCCCCGTGGTAAAAGAAAATGAGATAATCGCAATAAGGGAAATGAGAATTTTCCTATAAAGAAGGAGAGAACTGAAGTACGTCCCGCAAATAGAGCACCTACAGGAGTTCCTCCATGTCCAGAATGCAAGAAGCCACATACAGGACCCTGTTTTTGGGGTAAAGGAGTTTGTTATACCTGTCATGAGCCAGGACATATCTCAACAAATTGTCCCAAGAAGCGGCGTGAGGAGCCGAAGAAAGATGGTAATGCACGACTTTTTGCCTTCACACAACAAGAAGCTAGGGAAAATAGTGACACGATGTCAGGTATGATATCAATTCTTGGAATGCCAGCTTTAGCTCTGTTTGATTCTGGTGCTTCACACTCTTTTATTTCAACTGAGCTTTGTGCTAAGCTAGGACTAAGTTTAGAAGTAGAAAACTTAGCCCTCAATGTTAGAATTCCTACTGGAGAGACATTAAGAACTGATAGGGTTGTTAAAGATGTTAAATTGGATTTTGGGGGGAAAGAGCTTATAGCTGATTTACATGCTCTCAAGATGCAAGAATTTGATTTAATTTTGGGAATGGACTGGTTAAGCAGAAGTTTTGCGACTATATGTTGTCGTGAACGAGAAGTAGTATTTCAAAAACCAGACGAGGAAAAGTTTATCTTCCACGGAGCTAACTTAGGTGGAAGACCAAGAATCATATCAGCAATGAAAGCTATGAAGATGTTGAAGAAATGTGGGTGCCAAGGATTCTTGGTAAATATTATTGGGACTACACCAACTGAACTGACACTAGATGATGTGCCAATAGTTAGAGATTTTGTAGATGTATTTCCTGAAGAGATACCCGGATTACCACCAAATCGACAAGTGGAGTTCACGATTGACTTAATGCCAGGAGTAGCACCAATGTCTAAGGCACCATATCGAATGGCACCATCGGAGTTACAAGAGTTGAAGGTCCAACTTCAAGAGCTACTTGACAAAGGGTATATTCGGCCAAGTGTTTCACCATGGGGAGCGCCAGTTCTATTTGTGAAGAAGAAAGATGGTAGTATGAGAATGTGCATAGATTATCGAGATCTAAACCGTCTCACAATAAAGAATATGTTGAAACCGTTGGTATATATATATGTGTGTTTTGTCTTTCTTTTGTGTGTTGTGTAGATAAAATGTGTTTGAGCGAAAATAGGAATGTTGGGTGTTTTGACCAAGTCTTGAAGGATAAAGTCTAAGATATGGTTGTTCCTATATCTAAGGGAAGTTTGTTGCTTGCGGCTAAAATCAAGGTGTGATGGAAGGAGTGGATTTCATGCAAGATATATGAGTAGAGGCCAAGTAATTAGTGTTATATAAATAAGAATCAATTATATAGAGTCAGTGATACGAATTTATAGAGATATATCAGATCTGTATTAGAGATATTAGTTTTGTACAAGTGTTAGTTAAGACAACTTTAGTCACGACCTTCTGCGAAGGAAGAGATAAAGTGTCTTAAGTTTAGTAAGAGTTTGCTTGTGGTGTTTTTGTAATTCACAAATTCATATAGTGAATATTTTGCCCTGAGGCACTTCGCGAGATTATAGAAATATAATCTCGTGAAATTCTTCAATCCATTATTTGTTTCTATTTTCCGCTGCATGTTCAAAGTTGTTCCAACTTTAGATACAACTTTGATCACAACTCTGTCAGAACCGACAGTTCGGTTTCTTCAATTGGCATCAAGAGCGAACACTTGACACACTAAGTGGTGATCCTGTTTTTGTGAGTACAATGGATTGCACAAACCCCTTGTTCAACAAACCTCCTGTTCTCGATGGCATGAACTATTCCTTTTGGAAAGTTCGAATGAGAGCGTGCATCAAATCTATCGATGCAAGAGCTTGGAATGCTGTTCAAAAGGCATGGACGCATCCTAAGACCATAGATGCCGAAGGAGATACAATTCGTACTCCTCCAGAAGAGTGGACCAGGACTCAAAATGAAGAAGCTACCTTCAATGACAAGGCACTCAATGCGATTAAGTCTTCCTTGGATATTCAAATGTTCAAGCTCATAAGAAATTGTGAGTCGGCTAAAGAAGCGTGGGACATTCTCCAACAGCATTGCGAAGGAGATGTTGGAATTAAAGAATCAAGACATCGTATTCTCACCACAAAATTTGAGAACATGAAGATGGAGGAAGATGAAACCGTTGGAGACTACTGCAACAAATTACTTGAGATTGCAAACGAGTGTACTGATCTTGGTGATCCAATCACCAACAAAAGGTTAGTTTCTAAAGCTTTGAGAACTCTAACACCTCGTTTTGATATGAAGGTTGTTGCTATTGACACGGCATCAACTACTGGATGTTTGGATTTCACAAAGCTGATGAATGATCTGAAGACCTTTGAAATGGAAATGAATGAGAAAGGCGGGTCAAAGAAAAAGGGAATTGCCCTGACAGCTGGGTCAACCTCAAAGCCAACTTCAGCTTATGACGAAGAAGAGGATGAGGATCTTGAAGAAATCAGTGAAAAGATCCCTGATTATGATCTTCTCACTAGAAGACTAAACACTCTCATCCGAGCTAACAGAGGAAAACAACAGAAGGGAGGTACTGAACAACGCAAGCCTCGTCACGACTCGTCCGGACCTTTGGTGATCTATGAGAAGATGAACACACCTGGAAAGGAACCTAAGATCATGAAGCGTGCTGCATCAGATCACTTTAGACCAAAGGAAGTGAAAGATTTCTCCACTGTTCAATGCTATGAATGCAAAGGCTATGGGCACTTTGCAAATGAATGTGCCAACACCTTTAGAAAACTTGGAAAGCCCGTCACATTTCTTTCTTTTAGTGACAGTGAACTGGACACCTCAGGGATATTTGTGGAAGAAATCTCAGATGATGCAACCAATGAACACGCAGCCTTAACTGCAGTATATGCCGAACTGGACAATTCAAAGCTCACAGAAGTTGAGATAACTTCTGACAGATACGATGAGTCCTATTATGAAACCCTCTTTTGTTTCAACACTGTGACAACTACTGCAGATGAGGAAGAAGAAGTTACTAAGGAAGAAACTTTGGAGTTGCTAATAAAGTTGCAGGGACTCTATAAGGAGCTGTATGCTAAGTGGATCAAACAGTGTAAGGAAATTGAGTCACTCAATGAGGAATCCACTAGCCAGAAAACATCTCTCGCAAAGTTGGAGGTAATGTTGACAAAGAAAGATGTTGAGATTGATAATATGAGGATTCAACTCAATCATGCAAATGAAACTTTCAAAAGACTCAACACTGGTACGTCCAAACTCGATGAAGTTCTTACTCAAACTCAGGTAACTTCTCATGGTATAGGTTATGACAAAACTGTAAAGACTGCCTTTACACAAATCATGTCCACTCATGGAAAACCGTTTGTGAAATCTCAAAGAGCACATCCTACTACATCAGTGAGTAAGAAACACATGCGATATGTGTGTCACTATTGTTTCCTACCTGGACACATAAAACCTTTCTGCCATAGGTTTTTACAGGAACATAAAAAGGAGATTCATCTGAGGACACAAGCATCAAAATCAGGTTTTTACAGTCAAAAGTGACAAAACCAGGAATATGGTTTGGAAACCCAAAGTTGTCTCCAAAGACACCTGTAAAGTTGTCTTCACTGCATCAGTAGCTGATGATTCAGCAACTTGGTACTTTGACAGCGGGTGCTCTCGTCACATGACTGGATCTCGATGTTACCTGTCCAACTATCAGAAGATTAATGGCAGCGAAGTTACCTTTGGAGGAGGATCAAACGGCAAGATTGTAGGACATGGAATCCTAAACAGTCCTGGTCTTCCAAAGCTAGTAAATGTATCACATGTTCAAGGCCTTACAACGAACCTCATCAGTATCAGCCAACTCTGTGATGACAACTTTACTGTCATCTTTGATAAGCAAAGTTGCACTGTGGTTGACAACAGCGGCAAACATGTTACTCTGGGGTAAGATCTTCTAATAATATTTATGAAACTAAGAGAAAAAGCTGTTTGAGTGCGCAGGTGAATGATGTACAACTTTGGCATCAAAGATTGGGTCATACAAACTTCCGCAACATAGAGAATCTTCAGAGACTCAATGCTGTTCTTGGAGTGCCAAAGTTGAATGTATCAAATCCAAGATTGTGTGGAGATTGTAAAAAAGGAAAGCAAGTCAAAAGTTCGCATCCGGTTGTGACAACTTCCGAGAGACCTTTTGCCACTCAAAGCTGTTTTGAATTGCTTCACATGGATCTTATGGGGCTAGCAGAGGTAGAAAGCCTTGGAGGTAAACGGTATTCCTTTGTGATTGTCGATGACCTCTCCAGGTATGCTTGGGTAAAGTTTCTAAGTGACAAAGGTGAAACCTATGATGCTTTCTTAGAACTATATGCTAAGATTAGAAATTTCTACCATTCTTGTGTTAAGAGAATAAGATCTGACCATGAAAGGGAGTTCGAAAATCTTCAACTCCTAAACTTTTGCATAAAAGAAGGTATTCATCATGAATACTCGGCCCCTAAAACACCTCAGTAAAATGGTATAGCTGAAAGGAAGAATCGGACTCTGCAAGAGATGGCTACTGTCATGCTACACTCTAAGAAGCTGTCCAAACGTTTTTGGGCTGAAGCTTTAAACACTGCATGCTATGTAAGTAATCGTGTGAACTTAAGAATCGGAACCACCATGACATCATATGAAATTCTAAATGGTAAAAAACCCAACCTTAAATACCTACATGTTTTCGGTTGTGTTTGCTACATTTTGAATGATAGGGATTATTTGTTCAAATTTGATCCCAAAAGTGATAAAGGTGTGTTTATTGGTTATTTGCTTAATAGTCATGCTTACCGTGTCTATAATCTCAGAACAAAAACTGTTATGGAGAGTGTGAATGTGAGATTTGATGATCTAGCCAGCCTGTACACTCCTAAAAAAGATACTGATGATTTACTTGAGATACAGGGAAGGACATGAAGTACTGATGATGAAGAAAGGAGAATTAACCCAGACATGGAGTCAACTTCAGAGACTGATGAGGTTACAATTTCAGAAGGATCTGGATCAAATTTCCACTTAACCGATTCAGAGATTCCAGAAGTAGTTCAGGGAAGCACTAGAAGAGACCCACCAAGCAAAATTCGCAAAGATCACCCAATTGATCAAGTCATTGGAGATGTTCACGAAGGGGTCAGAACTAGAGGTAAAACCCCTGTCAACTACAAAGAAATGGTAAGGATGGTGTGCTTATCATGTGTTATCAATGAAGTTGGTACAATTGTTTTTTTATCCATGATTGAACCTAAAAATGTGAATGAAGCATTAAAAGATGAGTTCTAGATAAGTGCCATGCAAGCTGAGCTACTTGAGTTTGTTAGGAACAAAGTCTGGACACTTGTGCCTAGACCTTCAGGGATAAACGTGATAGGGACTAAGTGGATATTTAAGAATAAAACTGATGAATTTGAAAATGTCATTAGAAATAAAGCCCGCTTAGTTGCCCAAGGTTACACTCAAGTAGAGGGCATTGACTACGATGAGACCTTTGCTCCCGTTGCTCGAATTGAGTCCATCAGGTTATTGTTTGCCATTGCATGTTATCTTAAAATTACTCTTCATCAAATGGATGTTAAGGTAGCATTTCTAAATGGAGTATTGGAAGAGGAAACGTACGTTGAGCAACCCAAAGGCTTTGAAGACCCGTCAAAACCCGATCATGTGTATAAATTACACAAAGCTTTGTACGGACTCAAGCAAGCTCCTAGAGTTTGGTATAGTCGGTTAACGGAGTTCTTGCTTGAATTTGGTTTTTTCAGGGGTCATGCCGATAGGACACTTTTCCTCAAGAAAGAGAAAGACTTTCTCACAATTGCTCAAATATATGTCGACGACATAGTATTTGGATCAACAAGCGAGAAGGCCTTGAAGGAGTTTGTGGAGGCGATGTCCACATCTTTGAAATGAGTATGGTCGGTGAGCTCAGCAATTTTCTTGGACTTCTAGTCAAGCAAAAGGAAGATGGTGTCTTCGTCTCACAGAAAAAATATGCCAAGAATCTTGTAAAGAAGTTCGGTTTGGAAAATGCAAAGCACATGAGAACTCCCATGAGTACGACTGAAAAGCTGTCGAAGGATGCAGTTGGACCTGAAGTTGATCCAACTTTATACAGATCAATGATCGGAAGTCTCCTCTACCTGACTGCTAGCCGGCCAGATATCATGTATAGTGTGTGTGCATGTGCTCGGTTTCAGTCCTGTCCCAAGGAGGAGCACCTTAAAGCTGTAAAGAGGATCATTCGGTATGTTGCCGGCACATGTGAATTGGGTCTATGGATCACAAGGGACACAACTACAGATCTTGTAGGGTACAGTGATGCTGACTGGGCTGGAGAGATAGATGATAGATGGAGTACAAGTGGTAGATGTTGCTATCTTGAAAACAATCTCATTTCTTGGCACAACAAAAAGCAAAACTATATCTCATTGTCCACAATCGAGTCCAAATATGTGGCCGCTGGGAGCTGTTCGACACAGTCGATATGGCTGAAGTCAATGTTGGATGATTATGGATTGGAAAGCAACCCCTTGGTGATGCTCTGTGACAATACAAGCACCATCAACCTTGCAAAGAACCCAGTTCATCATTCCAAATCCAAACACATCCACTTAAGGTATCATTTTATTAGGGATTTAGTTGAAAAGAAGCTATTAAAGTTAGAGTATATTAGTACAGATAATCAACTGGCTGATATGTTCACAAAAGCTTTAAGCTATGAGAGATTCTCAATTCTGAGAAAATCTCTTGGCTTATGTTCTATATGAAAAAGTAAAGTTGGCCCAACTGTTGTCACACTTTTAGTATGTCATAGTTAACTGTGAAGTTGGACAGATTCGAGGATGAAAAAGCCTGTGTTAAGGTGAAACCATGATCGTTCTTGTAAAACCATATAACTAGATCAAAGATCTTAGATAAATGGTAATTATAAGATTCTTTTGGTTATTCGTCTATTCATCATCTGTCTTCTTCTTAAAAGGTTTCCTATGATGTATTAAAAGTAAACTGATCATATAAATTTCTTGACGACAGTTGGTTAATAAAAAAAAAAAACGAAAATTTTGAAAGTCAGTTGAATGTATCTGGAAGTGTATCTTACTCTATCTTTAATATCTACTTTGACTATATCTTTAATATGTTGATTCCTATTAATATGGAGGTGGATATCTAACAGATATATTTATATACTTCCATATACATTTTTAAAAGGTCACTCTCACTCCTCACTCGTCACTCTCACTTAGATTCTCTCCACTCGATTATCTTTTCACAAAAACCCTTTCATCTCCTCAAACCCTTTCGTCTTCGTCTCCTTTGCCATGGATTCTGACAAAATGAGAAAGATTCAGGAGTTGCTTAGCGACCCCGAAGCCTCAGCCTACCTCCGTCATCTCTCTACTTTTCCCCCTCAGCCGCCGCAAATTCTCTCTCCGCCGCAATTGCCAAACCCTTTTGGCTTTTTGTCGCCGAATTCCACTCCAATTCTCCGGCCCAAAATACTTCTGTCCCCTTCTAGAGGGAACGCACCTATGGAGATTTCTCCAGAAATCGCTAGTTGCTCAGAAGTTCAGTCACAACCTCTTGCTTTACCAGCCTCATCTCCGACGCTCTCCTCATCTCAGGCAATAATTCTAGCCACCGACGGAGTAATAATGTCGACTCTCGACACTCCGGTCCTCGACACTCCAGTCCTCACCAAAGAACAAATCGACCCTCTTTATCCTTCCTACGAAGGGAGTTCATACGATGGCGATCCGATCGAAGTCCCATTTTCTGAGGTCGAACACGAAGCTCAGGAGGAGGTGCCTGAGAAGTCTACTCCGACACGTACGCCGCCCAAGAAGAAATCGACTAAGACCAAGAAGGTTCCTCCGACTAGACGGTCCAAGCGTCTTCATGTGACCGACAGCTCCTCGAGAAATTCGGTGGAGCCCATCGAAATCAACAGTGAACCAGAGGAGGAGGAGGAGAGTGAGGTGGTGTCGGAGAGTGATTCAGACGAGCAGACACCATCTATGCATAAGTCGGACTCAGAGGCAAGCGAGGAAGTTGAAGTGACTGCTGCCTCAAAGAAGGGTAAGAGAAAGATGTCTTTGTCATCTCCTTCGAAAGTTCGTGGGAAAGTTGTGAAGAAAGCCAAGCGCAGTGTTGCTCCAACTGAGGAGGAAGCCTACTCAGAATCTGACTTAGAGGTATCAAAGGCTAACTCAACCTTGTTTTACTCTGATCTTGCTAAGCGTAATTGGGATTTTTTCAAGAATAGGGAGATTTTGAATGATCGTATTGTAGATTTGAAGGATTTTTCATCTTATAATTTGGTTGAGTTTTTGAAAAAGAGGAAAGTATTGGGCAGTGTTACGTATGCTAGGCCCTATGTTGCTGAAGTGGTAAAATATTTTTATGCTAATTTGACTCATGATTTTGGAAATCAATCCTCTAAGCAATATGGAAAGGTCTTTGTGCGTGGGAAGGTATTTACTGTTACTCCGGCTAGGATTAACAAGTTTCTGGGGGTGCCTAATGTTGTTGAAGCTGATGAGGAAATTGATGAAGAGTTGGAGGCTAAGATGGCCGATGTGTTGACCGGAGGCCAAACAGACTTATGGGTGGCTAACAAGAAGCCAAATAGGTTTGCTTCGGTTCTCACATCCCTGTTTTCAATGCTTCACAAAATTTCTGTGTCAAATTGGATTCCTACATCTAACTCAACAATGGTGCCATTCGAGCATGTCTGTTTATTGTATAAGGTGTATATGGGGGAGAAGGTGAATTTAGGGCAACATATTTTCAACTCAATTGCTGAGATTTCCATGACTAAGTCAAACAAGAAGTTGGTGGTCCCCTCTCTCATATACAACATGCTGTTGGACCAAGGGTTTTAGGCAAAGAAGAAAGATGTTTTATCCTCCAGACTTCCCCTACAGACTATCCAGAAAGCTTTCCTAGCCGACTCCAGGACTCGTGATCTTCCTTGGATTGATGCTGCTGAAACGGCTCCTCCATCTTCCGATCATCTTTGCTCTATTCATGTGTTTGTTTTGCAGGAACAAATTGAGCTCTACACTGCACAAATACAGATCTTTGCCAAACAAAGGAAGGTGTTCCAACGTCTCCTTTCTTCCCAAAAAGGGGGAGAAGGCACAAGCCGTGGAGGACGACATGGAAGTAAGGATGATGAAGAGCAAGCGGAATAGAGACGGTAGAGGGCTGCTGAGTTGTTGAAGGAAGAAGAACTGCAGTCTGTTGCAGTTTTAATGTTAATGTTTATCAAACAGTTTCTCCAACAATTTCTTTTGTTTTTAAACAACTATGTTTTTTTTATGTTTATATTTTTTTTTTTGCTGCAGATCTAACTAATGATCTTTTGATAAGATCCTTCCTTTTGTTGCTGATATTTTAGTTGTTTTGATAATATCTTATGTTTCTCTAAGTGTGTTGGAATGAGTAGTGTTGAAGTCACTTTGATTTGAGGGAAGTTTGCATGACAGGGGGAGCAATTGTGTTCTGTTCTGATTTTTCTTGTTTTGTTTCAAGTACATGTTTAGGGAGAGTTCAGTTATGTTTGATTTTGTTGCATGCTTGAAGTAGTTTTGGGAAGAAAGACAAAAAGGGGGAGATTGTTGAAACTGTTGGTATATATATGTGTGTTTTGTCTTTCTTTTGTGTGTTGTGCAGATAAAATGTGTTTGAGCGAAAATAGGAATGTTGGGTGTTTTGACCAAGTCTTGAAGGATAAAGTCTAAGATATGGTTGTTCCTATATCTAAGGAAAGTTTGTTGCTTGCGGCTAAAATCAAGGAGTGATGGAAGGAGTGGATTTCGTGCAAGATATATGAGTAGAGGCCAAGTAATTAGTGTTATATAAATAGGAATCAATTGTATAGAGTCAGTGATACGAATTTATAGAGATATACCAGATCTGTATTAGAGATATTAGTTTTCTACAAGTGTTAGTTAAGACAACTTTAGTCACGACCTTCTGCGAAGGAAGAGATAAAGTGTCTTAAGTTTAGTAAGAGTTTGCTTGTGGTGTTTTTGTAATTCACAAATTCATATAGTGAATATTTTACCCTGAGGCACTTCGCAAGATTATAGAAATATAATCTCGTGAAATTCTTCAATCCATTGTTTGTTTCTATTTTCCGCTGCATGTTCAAAGTTGTTCCAACTTTAGATACAACTTTGATCACAACTCTGTCAGAACCGAGAGTTTGGTTTCTTCAGAATAAGTACCATTTGTCGAGAATTGATGATTTATTTGATCAACTTCGAGGGGCTAGTGTGTTTTCAAAGATAGATCTGAGATCAGGATACCACCAATTGAAGGTGAAGGAAGACGATATTCCTAAGACGGCCTTCAGGACAAGATATGGTCATTATGAGTTTGTGGTGATGCCTTTTGGATTGTCTAATGCACCAGGAGTGTTCATGGATCTAATGAATCGGGTATTTCATCCATATTTAGATCAATTCGTCATTGTGTTCATTGATGACATCCTGATTTATTCAAAAGATAAGGAGCAACACGCAGCACACCTGAGAGTTGTGCTGGAAACTCTAAGAAAGGAGAAATTGTATGCTAAGTTTAAAAAGTGTGAGTTTTGGTTAGATCGGATAGCATTCCTTGGGCACGTAGTGACTGCTGAAGGTATTGAGATTGATCCAACAAAAGTAGAAGCTGTTAACAATTGGAGTCCACCAACAAATGTGGGAGAAGTGAGGAGTTTTCTGGGAATGGCTGGATATTACCGGAGGTTTATTGAAGGATTCTCCAAGATAGCCAGACCACTCACACAGCTGACACGAAAAGGGGTACCATTTGAATGGACAGAAAAATGTGAGAAGAGTTTTCAGGAGCTGAAACGAAGACTAGTGACAGCCCCAGTATTCACTATCCCTGATGGATCTAAGGGATTCGTGATTTACAGTGATGCATCAAAATAAGGGCTAGGATGTGTCTTGATGCAACAAGGAAAGGTAGTTGCTTATGCTTCTAGACAATTGAAGCCTCATGAGTTGAATTATCCCACTCATGATTTAGAGTTGGCCACTGTTGTGCATGCATTGAAGATTTGGAGATATTATCTCTCTGGAGGTAAGTGTGAGATTTATACAGATCATAAAAGTCTTAAATATTTCTTCACTCAGAAGGAATTGAATATGAGGCAAAGAAGGTGGTTGGAATTAGTTAAAGACTATGACTGTACGATCATGTATTAATTGGGTCCAAATTTACTATTTATATTTTCCGGTTTATGCTCACTATACGCTACTTAGGACCACACCCGCAATTGGACGGGGTCAATTGTAGAAGCAATAAGCTTAACCCGAGTCGATCTCTCAAGGAAGATTTTATAGGAAAGAATTATCTAAAGGATATACATGCTTTCAACAAAACAACTAAAATAAAATCTAAACATTCTAACAAGGGGGTTGATGATGATTATGCTAGGAATTCAAAATAGACAATTAAGCAAGACAACTAAATGCAAAAACACAAATTAAATTAAGATTGGAGGAAATAAGTTGGATTAAGGTATAAGGGTGTAGATTCTCTCAATGGTTTTATCACTATGCTTTATTCAAGTTGATAATGCTACTCTCACAAATACGATAGACTCTTCCGATTAGTTCAACTTTCATTACTGTCACCGTCTATCCGTTAAACCTCTCTTAGCTATATCGTACAAGCAAGATTGACATATTAGGCTTAGGAACCCCATCCACCTAACGTCGAAGGAACCAATTTCCGGATTTAGATTCACAATCAAGACTCCTCTAAATCCTATCAATGTTCAAGTAGTGATCAAGTACCTAAACATGAAAAAGCACGATTCCAACAACAACAATCAACAAGAACAAGCATAGATCAAAACCACATCGATCCTCTACCCCCTAATAGAGAGATTAGCTACTAAATATGCTTAAAACAACACATATACCATAGAAGAAAGTCATCTCATAAATTAAATGCAAATAACTCAAACTTCTACAATATTAAGTGTCTTTCAAGAGTTTGGAACAACCTCCACAAATACATCCAAGAAATGTAAAGAAAAACACAAGATAAACCTCCTCCGAGCTTAGCTTCCGCGGATGGCTCGTCGTCGGTCCGTCTCGTCTCTTCTCCGTCTCCCTTGGTTCGATCCCTTGCTCTTCCTTTTCTCCTCTTCTCCTAGGTGAAGGTGATGGTGTGTATGGTGAGAAAATGGTGGTGTAGAGATTTAGTGTGTGTAGTGTGTGTGTAGAGAGAATGGAGAGAATGGTAGAAAGGATGGAGTGATGTTGAATGGTGGAATGGTGAGAGTGAATGGAATGAGAGTTGATGGAATGAGGGGTAGAGAGAGATGATGAATGGAATGATAGTTGATGAATGGTAGTATCATGAATCCCCCAAAATTTATTAGAGATATGAGAGAGAAGAGAGAGATCCGAGAGAGAGAGAGAGAGAGAGAGAGAGAGAGAGAGAGAGTAGAGTATGGTGGAAGGCTTGGGGGGGGGTAAGGAGAGAGGAAAGGTGATGGGAGTTGATGGTAAGGGAACCATTAATGCAAAGATTTGAGGGGATTTTTGGGTGCAAAAGTCCAACTCTAGGGGATTTAGGGAATGATAACCTACAAATCCTACAATTAAAAATGGCTAAAAAGCCTTTGATTGAATTAAATAAAATAGCTAGAGAAGGAAATGGAGTGAAAAGGAGTGGAATTGCAATGAAAACGGGGAAAAACTGGACCCGAGAGGGAGAGGGAGGCACCCCGCGCGGCGGTGGGGTGCGGCGCCGCGGGGCATAGGCGTGCGCCACGGGGGCAAGGGCGCGCGGCGGGGGGCATTGAGAGGGAGCCCCGCGGGGGCGCGGGTGAGGAGCCCCGCGGGGGCATGGAGCGCGGCGGGGGTGAGGGGTTCTCGGCCATTTCGCGCCCCGCCCGCACTGTGGTGCCCGCCCGCGCAGTGTCTTTTCTCATTCTTTCTTTAAAAATCTTCGAGCTTCCTATTTAACCAATCGAGCTCAATTATTCAACTTTTGCACTTGCCACCTAATTGCCGTAAAATTCCTGCTTTTATGATTAAAAGCTCAAGCTTTACAATACTTGGCATAATCCACCATTAGAGCAATAAACACAAATAAACACATAAAATCAGCACATATCAAAATAAAATTCAACAAAATAATTACTAAACATGATAAAATGAATAAATAAAAATGACACAAATAGATACTAAACAACTCCCCCACACTTAGCCTTTCGTTTGTCCTCAAGGAAACAAGAAATTAAAAACATGAATCAAGAAGGAAAAACTTGCAACTCAATCATATATTTGATCACGATTTATGTTTCCTACAAAATCATCCATTATCTATGAAAATGAGCACAATATCAAAACGAGTGATGAGTCCGACCTTTCAAAATCAAGATGATCTAGGAAGCAAGATTCTATCCAATTATTCCCCACAAATCACTTCCAAAATTTATTCACAACAAAGCAAAGTATGATCCTAAATAAAGGATTGCAATCGTAGGACAAAATTCATTAGGTTTAATCATCGAAATTAATCGAGCTTCCTAATGTGGTTTCCCATACTCATCATGCAAAATAAAAGAAGCATTTGCCACACATGAGAGGAGTAGAATCCGGAATGCAATCCAAATTATTTATGCGAATTATGGGGGCGGATCAAAATTCACAAGGTGAAAACCATAGGGGGGAAATCCCTAGTGCCCTTTGTATTCCAATTCCGGAACCCCAAAATTTCATACCATGCATCCGCAGCATTGAAATCAGACGGCATTCTCTTGATCCCCACAGTTGGAAAATCGAAGTAATCCCGCAATTCAGCCAATGTGATGTTATATTGCAAATCAAACATTCTAAAGGTACATCTCTTTCCCTCCTCCTCATCATGTTGAAACGACACCAAAAATTCAAGCACGACATTGTCATAAGTGTAATATTGCATCCGAGCAAAGGTTTGCAAATTTAACACCTTTAGATACTCCATAATTTGTTTTTCCAAATTCAACTCCCGCATCAACTTCCAATCAATGTAGCGAGGGCAAGATATCTCATGGCTACGGAGAGTGAGGTAACGGTTACCTTCATTTGGTGTGGTGATGAGGAATGGAGCTCCATATTATTGGCGGAGGTCCGATACCATTGGCGGGGAGCTCGTGTCTTCCTGTCCTTTGCCCTTGTCAGTGCTTAGGGCTTTGCTAGCATTCTTACTCTTGTCCTTGCCTTTTCCTCCCAAAATTTTAGGTAACTTCATTTTTGGGGCCATTGTGAGGAGGTTGGAGATGTGCAGAGAGAGGAAGTGCAGCAACAATTTGGAGGTGGTGGTGGAGCACAAGAAAACAGCCCGGCGGGGCGGTGTAGCGCGGCGGGGCTAAGGGAGAGAGAGAGAGAAAGAATTTGGCAAAATCTTACTGGAGGAAGTTTGCTGTGAATTGGAGCATAATTGGGAGTGGAATTTGGGAGAAATGGAAGAGGTGCGTAGAATGAGATAGGGAGAGAGGGAGTTAGGTGAATTATTGGTGAAGAGGGTGAGTACAAGTGTCCAGAGAGAGAGTACAAGTGGTGAATGGTGACCACAAATGTTAAAAGAGGTGGGCCCCACGGGGGGGGGAAGGTGTCGGTTAGAGGAGCAAGAGAGGAAGAAAGAGCCCCGCGGGGCATGGAGGAGGAGCCCCGCGGGGGCGTGAGGCGGGGCGTGCGGGAGGGGCCGCGGCGGGGGCACAGGTGCGCGGCGGGGGCGAGGGTGTCTCGGCATTTTCGCGCCCCGCCCGCGCAGTGTCTTTTAACATCTCGCAATTTGCACTTCTTTCTCCGTTTTTCTTCCTCTTCTCCACCCCTGCAAAATTATTTCCCCAATTAAAAATTTTCCACACCACAAAATACCATGAACAAATTAAAATTAAGACAAGAGAAAATAAAGTCAAACAATAAAAATCATGGGTTGCCTCCCATGCAGCGCTCATTTTAATGTCTCGAGCTAGACGAAGTTTTTGGAAGATTCAATCGGAATTGATAAGTTTCAATTCCTCCACATCGGCTTCGTGTGAAAACCCTTCATAGTATGGCTTGACTCGGTGCCCGTTCACTTGAAAGGTAACGTTTGTTACCGGATTTTTCAACGTGACAACTCCATAGGGGAACACTTATTCAATGATAAACGGTCCGCTCCAACGTGATTTGAGTTTTCCGGGGAAGAGCCGCAATCTAGTGTTGAAAAGGAGAACTTTCATGCCCGCTGTGAGCTCTTTCTTGACAATTCGCTTATCGTGTAGCCTCTTCACTTTGTCTTTGTAAATCTTGGCGTTGTCATAAGCTTCGTTTCTCAATTCGTCGAGCTCGGACAATTGCAAGGCTCGCTCCTTTTCTGCACTTTCTAGATCGCAGTTCACCGCTTTTATAGCCCAATAGGCTCGGTGCTCGATCTCAACGGGGAGATGACATGCTTTTCCATATACGAGGCGGTATGGGCTCATCCCTAGAATGGTTTTGTAAGCCGTCCGGTACGCCCAAAGAGCATCTCGTAGCCTTTGTGACCAATCCTTCCTCGTTACGTTCACAGTCTTCTTCAAGATGTTTTGAATTTGTTTGTTGCTCGTCTTCACTTGACCGGAAGTTTGAGGATGATATGGAGTCGCCACCTTGTGAGTCACTCCATTTTTCTTCATCAATTTGGCAAAAAGCTTGTTGGTGAAATGAGTTCCACCGTCACTTAAGATTGCTCTAGGGAATCCAAACCTACTCAAAATATGCTCCTGCACGAACTTGACAACCACATTAGCGTCACAAGACCTAGTGGGGATTGCTTCAACCCACTTTGAGACATAATCGACCGCTAAGAGGATATACTCGAAGCCAAATGAGTTTGGAAATGGTCCCATGAAATCAATACCCCAAACATTAAAAATTTCAACAACTAGATTGATATTTAGAGGCATTTCATTTCTTCTCCCAATATTACCAAGCCTTTGGCATTTATCACATGAAATGGAGTAAGCATGAGCATCTTTAAAAATTGAAGGCCAATACAAACCGGATTATAAGATCTTTCTAGCTGTTTTTTGCCTTCCAAAATGACCACCACAATGAGACGAGTGGCAAAAGGCTAGAACATCGGTTTGCTCCTCTTCCGGGACACATCTTCGAATTATCTCGTCTTTTCCCAAATGGAAAAGGTATGGATCGTCCCAAAAGTAATACCTACACTTTGCCAAAAATCTTTTCTTTTCTTGAAAAGAAAGGTTAGATCTTATTTTATCACAAGCAAGATAATTGACAATATCGGCATACCAAGGAGAGGAATTAAGCTCAAGAGCATGCTCATATGGAAATGTATCACAATCAACTCCTTTTTCATGCAACAAATTGAAATTTTCATCAACGGGGAGGCGAGATAAATGGTCCGCTACCACGTTTTCACACCCCTTTCTATCCTTAATCTCAACATCAAATTCTTGCACAAGCAAAATCCACCTAATGAGTCTAGGTTTAGCTTGTGGTTTGGTCAACAAATACCTTAAAGCCGCATGATCACTATGCACAATTACTTTAGAACCTAAGATGTAGGATCTAAATTTATCTAATGAAAATACAACGGCTAGCAATTCTTTTTCGGTTGTGGTGTAATTTACTTGAGCACTATTCAAGGTAAGGCTAGCATAGTAAATTACACGAAGAATTTTATCAATACGTTGACCCAAAACGGCGCCCACGGTAGAATTTGATGCATCACACATTATCTCAAAAGGTAAAGACCAATTAGGGGGGATAACAATGGGTGCGGTGATCAATTTCTCCTTAAGAGTATTAAAAGCATGCAAGCATTTGTCATCAAACTCAAAAGGGACATCTTGAGAAAGCAAATGACATAGAGGTTGGCTAATTTTTGAGAAGTCTTTAATAAACCTACGGTAAAAACCGGCATGGCCTAGAAAGCTTCTAATTCCTTTCACATTAATGGGTGGAGGTAGTTTTTCAATCACGTCCACTTTATCCTTGTCTACACTCATTCCTTCTTTAGACACAACATGCCCTATGACTATGCCACTAGTAACTATAAAATGACTCTTTTCCCAACTAAGAGTAAGGCTACTCTCTATGCATCTCTTCAAAACAAGTTCTAACTTCCCTAAACAATCGGAAAATGAAGATCCAAAGACCGAAAAGTCATCCATGAATACCTCAATGAAGTCTCCAATCATTTCGGAGAAGATAGAGAACATACACATTTGAAATGTGCCCAGTGCATTGCATAGTCCAAATGGCATCCTTCGACACGCAAACGTTCCAAACGGGCACGTGAATGCGGTCTTGGCTTGGTCCTCCGGCGCTATGGCCACCTGAAAATAACCCGATAAACCGTCAAGGAAACAATAAAAACTATGCCCGACAAGTTTATCAAGTATTTGATCAATGAAAGGAAGGGGAAAATGGTCTTTTCTAGTGGCGGCATTGAGCTTTGGGTAGTCAATGCACATTCTCCACCCGGTGGTGGTTCGAGTAGCCACATGTTCTCCTTTATCGTTCTCTACGACCGTTATTCCTCCTTTCTTTGGCACCACATGGACCGGGCTCACCCATTCACTATCGGCTATGGGATAGATGATCCCTTCCGCTAGGAGCTTAAGAATCTCCTTCTTTACGACTTCCATTAGCACGGGGTTGAGCCTCCTTTGCCCTTCACGAACCGGCTTAGCCCCTTCCTCTAGAATGATGCGATGCATACACGTAGAGGGGCTAATGCCTTTGATGTCGGAAAGACTCCATCCAATGGCTTGCTTGTTCCTTTTTAGTACGGCTACTAAGAGGTCCTCTTCGTCCTTTTCTAGCCCGGAAAAGATGATCACGGGCTTTTTCTCTTCATCGTCAAGAAAGACGTATTTGAGATGAGATGGGAGCTCCTTGAGCTCAAGCTCGGAAGTAGGCTTCACTTCCTCTTCGGTGGAGGCCATGACTTCCATGAGACTCATGCCTTCTCCTAGCAAGATCTCCATCTCCTCGGCATTCAACTCGTCTCCCCCACACTTGAGGTAGGCTTCATCCATAGCAAGTTCCTCGGACGAGGTTTCACTTCTCCAAGGAGCACCTATTTTCTGCAAGAAAACCTCCTCGGCCAAGACATCAATAGCATCTATGTAAGAACAATTTTTCTCAAATGAGGAGACGGGAATAGCCTTGTTTTCATGTACGGAAAAAAAACCGTTTCTCCTAACACTGACATTTTTAAGGTTCCATTTTTAACATCAATCAAGGTGTTTGTTGTAGCCATAAAAGGTCTACCTAGGAGAAGAGTGTGTTCTTTACCTGTTTCTTTCACATCACCCACATCCAATACAACAAAATCAACCGGTATGATCAATCCACCAACCTTAACTAGAATGTCCTCTATTATTCCCCTAGGATATCTCACGGACCTATCCGCCAATTGAAGACACATTCTAGTTGGTTTCAATTCACCTAACTCTAATTGTTTATAAATAGAGTAAGGCATCAAATTAATTCCGGCTCCTAAATCTAGCATACCACATGCTTCTTTGCCATTTCCCAAAGAAATTTTAAGAGTAAAACTACCTGGATCGCGGAGCTTTGGTAGTAGTTGATGTTGTAGGATTGCACTTGCCACTTCGGATACCTCTATCTTCTCATCCTCTCCAAACTTCCTCTTCTTTGAAGCAAGTTCCTTGAAGAACTTGACATAGGCCGACACATTTCGAATGACATCGAGGAGTGGAAGATTGACATTCACCTTGGATAGAAGTTTGTAGAACTCTTGGAATTGAGTGTCTTGCTTCTCATTCCTCAACCGGCTTGGAAATGGAATTGGAGGGTTGTAAGGATTGGTAGCCTTGTGGAGTGTGGGCTTCTTCACTTCTTCTCTTTCTTTCTCAGACTCCTTTTGTTGTTGTGAAGGAGTCTCATCTTCTTTTTCAACCTCCTTGGTTGGATTTGACTCTCCAACCTTGTTGTCAATCACCTTTCCTCCTCTAAGCACGGTAATGGCTTGAGCTTGCTCCGGTTGGCTTGGCAACTTGCCCGGCTTGGCTTGCTTGGCCAACTCTCCAACGGTCCCGGCTATTTGACCTACTTGAGTCTCAATTCTTTTCATGGAAGCCTCAACGGATTCAAATCTTTGTTGTGTGGCTTCGATGAAGGATTGCAATGTGTCTTGCAATGTCGGCCTAGGCGGTTGGTTTGGTTGGGCCGGATATTGTTGCGGCCTCGGATAAGGTGGAGCTTGACCAACTCCGGCTTGTTGAGGTGGAGGCGGTTGTTTTGGTGGTTGAGGTGGTTGTTGAGGTTGTTTCTAAGAGAAATTCGAATGATTTCTCCATCCCGGATTGTATGTTTGAGAGTAGGGATCGTATTGTTGACGCGGTTGGAAGCCTTGGAGAGCATTCACTTGCTCTTGAAGAGCATGGAAATGAGCCTCTTCACTTAATTCCGGCTCAATCGACTTTTGACACAAGTTGGCCCCATGGCCATACTCTCCACAAATCCCATAAGTCTCAACGGTCATCACTTGTTGGGGTGGCCTCTCGGAGGTTTGAAGCATCTCTACTTGCCTTGTCAACTCGGCAAGTTGTTTCATCACATCATAACTAGGGTTGACTTCATTGACAGAAGCTCTCTTCCCCCTAGCACTCTTTTGTTGAGAAGTTGTGGCCATTGTCTCATAGATATTTGAAACTTCTTCGGCGGTCCGTCCTCCAATGTCTCCTCTCGATGCATTGTCCACCATATATTGGAAATTTTGTGAAAGCCCGTCGTAGAAGAATTGGTTGAGCAATTCGGGTGTGAGATGGTGGTAAGGGCATTGTTGTTGGAGACCTCGAAATCGATCCCAAGCTTCATGAAATGCTTCACCCGGAGATTGAGTAAAGGTAACAATTTGAGCTCTCAAGTCTTGGGTCTTTTGATTGGAATAGTACTTGGCCATGAACTTCTCGTAGACGGCATTCCAATTGGCCAATGAGTTGGCCGGTAGCGACATGAACCACGTCTTGGCTCGATCCTTCAAGGTGCAAGAAAAACACCTCATCTTCAATTGATCTTCGTTCAAACCTTGTAGAGGAAAGGTTTGAACAACGGAATAGAACTCCCGGATGAAGTTCAAAGCATCTTCGGCCGGCATCCCGTAGAATGAGGGAAGTTGGCTAAAATGAATGTTCTTCAACTCGTAATTCCTTGCGGCTTCTGGCTTCCATCTCTTTTTCCCAATCAAACACGTTGAATCTTCTAGGTCGATGGATGTTATCAAAGACGGGGGCTAGTCTCCGATTGAGGCTTCACCTCCCTAGCATACACAAACACAACAAAATGGAGATCACACGTACCTTGCGGAAAGAGAGGTGAGACTAAACAATCAACCCAAGAAAATCAAAACAAACACAACAAAACAAACACGACACTTAAACAAGATCACTTTCACAAATACAAACAAATAACATAAAAGCAAATATATCACTAAAAAGACAATTGTTAAAAGCCTTCCCCGACAACGGCACCAAAATTTGATTGGGTCCAAATTTACTATTTATATTTTCCGGTTTATGCTCACTATACGCTACTTAGGACCACACCCGCAATTGGACGGGGTCAATTGTAGAAGCAATAAGCTTAACCCGAGTCGATCTCTCAAGGAAGATTTTATAGGAAAGAATTATCTAAAGGATATACATGCTTTCAACAAAACAACTAAAATAAAATCTAAACATTCTAACAAGGGGGTTGATGATGATTATGCTAGGAATTCAAAATAGACAATTAAGCAAGACAACTAAATGCAAAAAAACAAATTAAATTAAGATTGGAGGAAATAAGTTGGATTAAGGTATAAGGGTGTAGATTCTCTCAATGGTTTTATCACTATGCTTTATTCAAGTTGATAATGCTACTCTCACAAATACGATAGACCCTTTCGATTAGTTTAACTTCCATTACTGTCACCGTCTATCCGTTAAACCTCTCTTAGCTATATTGTATAAGCAAGATTGACATATTAGGCTTAGGAACCCCATCCACCTAACGTCGAATAAACCAATTTCCGGATTTAGATTCACAATCAAGACTCCTCTAAATCCTATCAATGTTCAAGTAGTGATCAAGTACCTAAACATGAAAAAGCACGATTCCAACAACAACAATCAACAAGAACAAGCATAGATCAAAACCACATCGATCATCTACCCCCTAATAGAGAGATTAGCCACTAAATATGCTTAAAACAACACATATACCATAGAAGAAAGTCATCTCATAAATCAAATGCAAATAACTCAAACTTCTACAATATTAAGTGTCTTTCAAGAGTTTGGAACAACCTCCACAAATACATCCAAGAAATGTAAAGAAAAACACAAGATAAACCTCCTCCGAGCTTAGCTTCCGTGGATGGCTCGTCATCGGTCCATCTCGTCTCTTTTCCGTCTCCCTTGGTTCGATCCCTTGCTCTTCCTTTTCTCCTCTTCTCCTAGGTGAAGGTGATGGTGTGTATGGTGAGAAAATGGTGGTGTAGAGATTTAGTGTGTGTAGTGTGTGTGTAGAGAGAATGGAGAGAATGGTAGAAAGGATGGAGTGATGTTGAATGGTGGAATGGTGAGAGTGAATGGAATGAGAGTTGATGGAATGAGGGGTAGGGAGAGATGATAAATGGTAGTATCATGAATCCCCCAAAATTTATTAGAAATATGAGAGAGAAGAGAGAGATCCGAAAGAGAGAGAGAGTAGAGTATGGTGGAAGGCTTGGGGGGGGGTAAGGAGAGAGGAAAGGTGATGGGAGTTGATGGTAAGGGAACCATTAATGCAAAGATTTGAGGGGATTTTTGGGTGCAAAAGTCCAACTCTAGGGGATTTAGGGAATGATAACCTACAAATCCTACAATTAAAAATGGATAAAAAGCCTTTGATTGAATTAAATAAAATAGCTAGAGAAGGAAATGGAGTGAAAAGGAGTGGAATTGCAATGAAAACGGGGAAAAACTGGACCCGAGAGGGAGAGGGAGGCACCCCGCGCGGCGGCGGGGTGCGGCACCGCGGGGCATAGGCGTGCGCCGCGGGGGCAAGGGCGCGCGGCGGGGGGCATTGAGAGGGAGCCCCGCGGGGGCAGCGGGCGCTGCGGAGGTGCGGGTGAGGAGCCCCGCGGGGGCATAAGGCGCGGCGGGGGCGAGGGGTTCTCGGCCGTTTCACACCCCGCTCGCGCAGTGTCTTTTCTCATTCTTTCTTTAAAAATCTTCGAGCTTCCTATTTAACCAATCGAGCTCAATTATTCGACTTTTGCACTTGCCACCTAATTGCCGTAAAATTCCTGCTTTTATGATTAAAAGCTCAAGCTTTACAATACTTGGCATAATCCACAATTAGAGCAATAAACACAAATAAACACATAAAATCAACACATATCAAAATAAAATTCAACAAAATAATTACTAAACATGATAAAATGAATAAATAAAAATGACACAAATAGATACTAAACATGTATCACTCCGGAAAAGCCAACATTGTGGCTGATGCACTTAGTCGAAAGAATGTGAATCCCACTAAGGGAATCACGCAACAAGAAGAGTTGATTAAGGATTTTGAGAAGTTGAGTCTCGAGGTTGTGTCCACACCAGAAGAAGCTAATGCTATAATTACAGCATTAGTAGTTCAACCGACGCTACGAGATAGAATTAGAGTCACACAAAGGGAAGATGGTTTCCTAGAAAAGATGCGAGCCAGAGAAGTGTCAGATGATTCTAAAAGATTCACGATATCATCAGATGGGACTCTACTCTTTAAGGGCAGAATTTGTGTGCCGAACAACGAGATAATGAGAGAAATTTTAGATGAAGCACATCAAACGCCTTACACAGCACATCCTGGAAGTTCTAAGATGTATCAAGACTTAAAAAGAAGTTTTTGGTGGTATGGCATGAAGAAATCGATTGCTTTATCTAGAAGTAGATAAAGCTCTTCCAAGAAATGCAGATCCCCGTGGTATAAGAAAATGGGATAATCGCAATAAGGGAAATGAGAATTTTCCTATAAAGAAGGAGAGAACTGAAGTATGTCCCGCAAATAGAGCACCTACAGGAGTTCCTCCATGTCCAGAATGCAAGAAGCTACATACAGGACCCTGTTTTTGGGGTAAAGGAGTTTGTTATACCTGTCATGAGCCAGGACATATCTCAACAAATTGTCCTAAGAAGCGGCGTGAGGAGCCGAAGAAAGGTGGTAATGCACGACTTTTTACCTTCACACAACAAAAAGCTAGGGAAAATAGTGACACGATGTCAGGTATGATATCAATTCTTGGAATACCAGCTTTAGCTCTGTTTAATTCTGGTGCTTCACACTCTTTTATTTCAACTGAGCTTTGTGCTAAGCTAGGACTAAGTTTAGAAGTAGAAAACTTAGCCCTCAATGTTAGAATTCCTGCTGGAGAGACATTAAGAACTGATAGGGTTGTTAAAGATGTTAAATTGGATTTTGGGGAGAAAGAGCTTATAGCTGATTTACATGCTCTCAAGATGCAAGAATTTGATTTAATTTTGGGAATGGACTGGTTAAGCAGAAGTTTTGCGACTATATGTTGTCGTGAACGAGAAGTAGTATTTCAAAAACCAGACGAGGAAAAGTTTATCTTCCACGGAGCTAACTTAGGTGGAAGACCAAGAATCATATCAGCAATGAAAGCTATGAAGATGTTGAAGAAATGTGGGTGCCAAGGATTCTTGGTAAATATTATTGGAACTACACCAACTGAACCGACACTAGATGATGTGCCAATAGTTAGAGATTTTGTAGATGTATTTCCTGAAGAGATACCCGGATTACCGCCAAATCGACAAGTGGAGTTCACGATTGACTTAATGCCAGGAGTAGCACCAATGTCTAAGGCACCATATCGAATTGCACCATCGGAGTTACAAGAGTTGAAGGTCCAACTTCAAGAGCTACTTGACAAAGGGTATATTCGGCCAAATGTTTCACCATGGGGAGCGCCAGTTCTATTTGTGAAGAAGAAAGATGGTAGTATGAGAATGTGCATAGATTATCGAGATCTAAACCATCTCACAATAAAGAATAAGTACCCTTTGTCGAGAATTGATGATTTATTTGATCAACTTCGAGGGGCTAGTGTGTTTTCAAAGATAGATCTGAGATCAGGATACCACCAATTGAAGGTGAAGGAAGACGATATTCCTAAGATGGCCTTCAGGACAAGATATGGTCATTATGAGTTTGTGGTGATGCCTTTTGGATTGTCTAATGCACCAGGAGTGTTCATGGATCTAATGAATCGGGTATTTCATCCATATTTAGATCAATTCATCATTGTGTTCATTGATGACATCCTAATTTATTCAAAAGATAAGGAGTAACACGCAGCACACCTGAGAGTTGTGCTGGAAACTCTAAGAAAGGAGAAATTGTATGCTAAGTTTAAAAAGTGTGAGTTTTGGTTAGATCGGATAGCATTCCTTGGGCACTTAGTGACTGCTGAAGGTATTGAGGTTGATCCAACAAAAGTAGAAGTTGTCAACAATTGGAGTCCACCAACAAATGTGGGAGAAGTGAGGAGTTTTCTGGGAATGGCTGGATATTACCGGAGGTTTATTGAAGGATTCTCCAAGATAGCCGGACCACTCACACAGCTGACACGAAAAGGGGTACCATTTGAATGGACAGAAAAATGTGAGAAGAGTTTTCAGGAGCTGAAACGAAGACTAGTGACAGCCCCAGTATTGACTATCCTTGATGGATCTAAGGGATTCGTGATTTACAGTGATACATCAAAACAAGGGCTAGGATGCGTCTTGATGCAACAGGGAAAGGTAATTGCTTATGCTTCTAGGCAATTGAAGCCTCATGAGTTGAATTATCCCACTCATGATTTAGAGTTGGCCGCTGTTGTGCATGCATTGAAGATTTGGAGACATTATCTCTATGGAGGTAAGTGTGAGATTTATATAGATCATAAAAGTCTTAAATATTTCTTCACTCAGAAGGAATTGAATATGAGGCAAAGAAGGTGGTTGGAATTAGTTAAAGACTATGACTGTACGATCATGTATCACTCCGGAAAAGCCAACATTGTGGCTGATGCACTTAGTCGAAAGAAAGTGAATCCCACTAAGGGAATCACGCAGCAAGAAGAGTTGATTAAGGATTTTGAGAAGTTGAGTCTCGAGGTTGTGTCCACACCAGAAGAAGCTAATGCTATAATTACAACATTAGTAGTTCAACCGACGCTACGATATATAATTAGAGTCACACAAAGGGAAGACGGTTTTCTAGAAAATATGCGAGCCAGAGAAGTGTCAGATGATTCTAAAGGATTCACGATATCATCAGATGGGACTTTACTCTTTAAGGGCAGAATTTGTGTGCCGAACAACGAGATAATGAAAGAAATTTTAGATGAAGCACATCAAACGCCTTACACAGCACATCCTGGAAGTTCTAAGATGTATCAAGGCTTAAAAAGAAGTTTTTGGTGGTATGGCATGAAGAAATCGATTACTGATTACGCTGCACGATGAAGTAAAAGCGGAGCACCAAAGACCGTCAGGATTATTGAATCCTTTGGAAATACCAGAATGGAAGTGGGAGCATATTACAATGGATTTTGTGGTCAAACTTCCCAAGACCGTGAAGAATCATGATGCGATTTGGGTTATAGTTGATCGACTAACAAAATCAGCTCACTTTTTACCCATATGAATGACGTTCACTATGGATCAACTCGCTCAGCTATACATTCGAGAAGTAGTCCGACTACATGGAGTCCCAGTGTCCATAATATCAGATCGAGATCCCCGTTTCACATCAAGATTTTGGACGAGCTGACATGCAACATTGGGCACGAAGCTAAAGTTTTCAACTGCATATCATCCTCAGACAGATGGCCAATCAGAAAGAACTATACAAACGTTGAAAGATATGTTGCGGACTTGAGTCATGGATTTAGGAGGTAGCTGGGAGACGCATTTACCGTTAGTAGAATTTGCTTATAACAATAGCTTCCACTCTAGCATTGGCATGGCTCCATATGAAGCGCTATACGGACGAAAATATAGATCACCGGCATATTGGGATGAAGTTGGAGAGAGAAAGATATTAGGTCCCGAAATTATCAAAAGAACGGTGGAGATAGTGGAGAAGATTCGAGATAACCTTAAAGTTGCTTAAGATCGACAGAAATCATACACCAACAAAAGGAGAAAAGATTTGCATTTTGAGACAGGTGATAAAGTGTTTTTGAAGGTCGCTTCTATGAAGGGGGTGTTGAGATTTGGGAAGAAAGGAAAATTAAGACCCCATTTTATCGGACCTTTTGAAAGTTTAGAACGAATTGGTGATGTAGCTTATCGTCTAGCTCTACCACCCGGATTGTCGTTGGTGAATGATGTCTTTCATGTTTCTATGCTAAGGAAGTATTTGCATGAGCCAAGTCACACCATCAACTATGAGAACATACAACTCAACAAAGACTTGACCTATGAAGAGGAACCTGTCACTATTCTCAATAGGAAAACTGATACGATATTGGATGGGGTGCCAACGATTGAGTTCGCACGTTCGAGAGGTGCGCGTAAAGGAGGCTCGAAGGGTGGAAGGTGTGACCCAAGTACAGGCGAAGCGCGACCTAGGCGCGACCCGAGTACAGGCACGGCGCGACCGAGCGTCGATGCAGAGGGGTGAAAAGTACCCAGGGAGGCGCGGCCCGAGCACAGAGTTGGTGCGACCCCGCTCGCGCCCACCGAGGCGCGACCCGACCGAAGGCGGCGCGACCGATCCCATGTCGCGCCTGTACGGACGGTTCAGGATTTTTCCGAATTTTGGACTCTGTTTTATTTCCTATTCAGTTTAGAACTTAATTAGGGTTTTCTTTATTTTGTCCCACCTATATAAGGGCTTGCATTATATTTTATTAGACAGCTTTTGATATATTAATTTGAGAGTTCTCTCTGGAGATTTTTATTGAACCGTGTGTCGTGTTCATTCGACTTATCAAACAGTAGATCACAACTGTTTGTGGCGTCTTCGATTTTCATCCAAGGTTCTTATTTCCAATCATCGTTGGGTTATAGGTTTCATATACCTATAGTTCGTCCGTGTTGTGAAGTTCGGGTCGAGGATTCCGTCTCTGGCAATCTGATACAAGTTCTGGGGTTCCAGAATCGCATCAAGTGGTATCAAAGCTTCGGCTTTGTATCAGCTTCCAATTTATCCCTTTAATTTCTGTATTTTAATTTCTCGCCTATTATAAAAAAAAAGAACAATCAATTCAGCAAAAAAAAAGGGAAAAAGACGCTGAAGTAAAAAAAAAAGAGTAAAAGGCGGGAAAAATTTCTGCGTTTTTGTTACGTTTTATTTGGTTATTTGGGGTCTCGAGAGCTTATATATCATCCGTAGAGAAGTCGAAATTTTTTTGTGAAATTTCGAAAATTTTCGAATTTTCGATAGTGAATCGTGGGCAAATTTGTGGTATTGGTATACATTGTTTGGGAAGCTATATTTTGGTGTTTAGAGTAGATTGAGCATTGTTGGTGGTAGTGGTTAGAAAAAAAAATTTCCAAAACTGCAGGAACGGGCGGTGATGTAGACAAGGACCTTGATCCTAAAAAATGATGGAGGCCATACAACAACAATTGTGGAAGCTATTTAAGACCGAGATGGCTGCATTGACAAAAAAGATTGACAACATGGAAGCTTCAATACAAGAGCAGACTGACCGTGATGACAGGAGGAGGAGGTCGAGGAGTTCGAGTGGAGGCTAGACGTTATCCGCATGTAGAGAGGGAGAGAAGGAAGTACTATGAAGCCGAGTCTGAAGACTATGATGAAGATGATCGATACTCGGCTAGTGAGGGATGGAGAAATAGGAGAAAGCAGAATCGAGCGGATGATCACCTTGGCAATATCAAGATGAACATTCCTTCTTTTCAGAGGAAGAATGATCCAGCTCTATACTTGGAGTGGGAGCGGAAAGTCGAAATGATATTCGACTGCCATAAATATTCCGAGTTGAAGAAGGTCCAACTAGCAGCTGTTGAGTTCTCTGACTATGCCATCGTGTGGTGGGATCAATTGAGAGCCACTAGGCGGCGTAATGGAGAGCGGTGTAACACCCCAGATTTTCGATTAAGGTTTGGAAGATTCTTAGTGATAATTAAGAAGTTAAGGAATAAAATTAATTAAGGTTAATTGAGGTCAGATGTCAGTCACGACTTTAAGGGTCAGTTTTCGTGAAAATCATCTTTTCGGAAAAATTGATCTTAAATCTTTTATGAGCATTCATGGTCTCGTTAGAAAGGTTTTAACTCAAGGAGTATGCCGGTATTTTCGGATTTTAATTCTGAAGTCAATTGAATTCCCGGTGATGAAAAACGTATTTAAAGGATGAATGAATAGTAACTTTTGCGTGCGTTCGTGTTTTGAGAAATTTACGAAATCCTCCTCATTGATCCGAGTCTAGTTCTGTCAGGCCCCTCTTATGGGAAATGACCCAAGGATTCCGTTGGCGTTCACGGATTACCATTCTGAGGTCAATCGAACGCTCGGGAGCAAAATCTGTCAGTCTGAGTGAATAGTAAAAAGTAATTCCAAAAAGGGAATCTTTGCTCGTCTTTCTTCAGACGACCCCGTCTTTTTCACGAATCAAGTTGGTTCACTAGTATTCGAGCCAACGAGTCTCCCGGTATTTTTAGATTTTATGTTTGAGGTCATTTGGACCTCGACATCGAATAAAGCAGCTTTTAACCGAGCCCGGAGTAACTTTTGCAGTATTCTTGCACTGAAGTGGCTTCCCTTGGAAGCCAAAGCTTTTCCTATAAATACAAGGCCACCCCTTTGCATTCATTTGCTCATTTTCCATCCATTTCACTTCATAGAGAGTGGGAAAGCTCGTAAGAGCCGAGAAAGTTCTGTCGAAGTAAAAAGCGTTCTTCGTGAGTGTTCTGCAAGACGACGAGCAGAGTGGCGTGGAAGGGATGCGGTGAGGGAAGGTGCTAGGGGCGCCGTTGGGTTGTAGCGGGCGGCTCTGCCGCCGTTGCAACTCGACGAGACGCCGAGCTAGCCACCTTCCTTCGATGCACCTAACCCCGTCCATTCTTGTTCGTCGGTCTCGATCTCCATTTCTTTTTCCGTCTTTAAATTCCGCATTTACTTTCCGTTCTTTACGTTCTTCGTGTTCTTCATTATTGCTCGTTTACCTTCCGTCTAAGTTATATTTCAGTTTTTATTGAAGTTCCAAGTTAATAACATTTATGTTATATTTCTCGTTTTATTCCTGTCGTTATTATTCTTGAGATTAGCCCCGTTTTATCCGTTTAAATTCCGTTCAAGCTATATTTAGAGATTTCCTCGTTATTCTAAATATTTAAAGCGGATTATCGTGTTTACGTCGTTATAATGCCAAAATTTCTTTAAAAAGTTAAAAGCATGTTATTGCATGTTAAATTCAAGTACGTTGTTTTTATAAAAATTCGGGTTAATTGTTCTTCGTGTTCTTCGTGTTCGTCGAAGAAATCAACGAACACGAAGAACAGTTGAAGAATACGTTGAAGGAACCCAGATGATGAGAGAGAGAAAAGAGGAAGAGAGAGAGCCCCGCGGGGGGAGGGGGGGTGAGCGCCGCCGCGCCACACCCCCCACGGCTGTGGCCAGCCCGCCGGGGCTAGCGGCCCCGCGGCGGCGGGTAGCCCGCCGGGGCAAGGCAGCCCCGCGGCGCCTCCCCTCTCCTCCGTGTTGTTTTTCCGCCGTTTCTTATCGGCTATTTCCGTACTCTCTTCCCGAGCTTTTCAAGCTTTTCAAGTCGTGTTATTTCCAAGTTATTTTCAAGTTAAATTTTAGAGAATCAATCAAGATATTCTCAATTTATTTCGAGTAATCTATTCAAGTTATTCTTTGTCTAAAAATTGGGAAATCAAGTTGAGATGTTCTTTAAATAAATTGTTTTCAAAATTTATAAAGTCGTAAGGTCGTGCAATCTGTAAATAAGTCTTAGATTTTAGTCTTCGAGTAAAATATCATTATTTCTCGCTTTAGATAGTCGATTTCTTCAAAGGAGGTCGCTAAGTCTATGATTCGACTTTTGTAGGAGGAAGTGAGCCTCGTAGGAAATCGGAGAAGGATCTTCAACTCGTTGCTTCATCTTCTGTCAAGTAATCGAGGTGGGTAAATCTATACTCATCTAAAGTTTGAGCTAATAAGCTCTAGAAGCATATAGGGCAAATGAAATATCCAATAAAGCATTTTTTGCTTTGCCTGATTGATCTCTGTACAAGGAAAGGAAAGGAATAAAAGAAGTTATATGCATAATTATGTGGAATTGTTATTTGAGTTAGATAAAGTAAAGAAAGTTAGTATAAGTTAAGTGAGCTCTCAAGTATGTTTAGATATGCTAGAATTGTTTATTTACAATTTATGCTAGCATGAGGTGTTTAGAATTGCTTTATTTGCAATCGATGTTTATCCGCGTTCATTTCTTCGTATTTGAATGTTTATGCTTTGTTAAAGCTCGTATAGTTAAGGATTAAGGATTGCCTTGTTAGGGTTGCTTTAACCCTTAGTAGGCCGAGATCATGTAGTAATAAGGTATTAGCATTAGACATTGTTCTAAGCTTGGTATTGCTAGCAAGAATAGGAAGAGAAGAAACTTAGCTTTTCATTTAAGCAGGATATGAGCTCAGAATCATTAAGGGAGTCACTGCTGGGTTTCTCCCACGCAAACTCGTTCGTATATTTGAGGTAATCCCTCTTCTATCCCATGGCATGCCTAAAGGTACAGTTGACATTAGGTTTGAGCCAAGGTTGGGCCCAAAAGTAAAGAAAAGGTTTTGCGGATATGGAGAGGGCTTTTGCGTTTTGCTCTCCATATACCGCCAGTTCATTGTTGTATATTTCTCAAGTTATTAAAGAAGCTTTCATTAAAAACCCACTGAGTACATTAGTGCTCACGCCCTCTTTTTCAAATGTTTTCAGGTTGAGATGCCGAGGATGATGGTGGCTGTGGATGTGGGTTGACTGCCAAGATTGTTTTGCTATTATATAAGTTTCTTTGAAATCCCATTATGTGTTCTGCTACTCTGATTAACTCTTACTAAATTCCGTCCAAGGTTCTATTATGTTTATTCGAGATTCTAAGAATATTCCCAGACGATTACATATATATAAGACGCATATTAAGTTATTTCCGCTTTCCGAGTATGATTTCCTTTCACCTATAAAAGAGCCTATGCTTGTTGGTATCTGATTAGTTAGCCGTTTTATTCCGCTAAAGCATGTGTCCTTCTTAAATTAAGTAAACCCGAGTATCATCAACTATCTTCAAAGCGTACCTTTATTCTTAAACTTCTTCGTTAATCTTCCGACTTTACTCATTAAATCCCTTAATAACACCCCGTCCCCATTCGTTAATCCCTATCTCGGGACCGGGCTGTTACAGTTGGTATCAGAGCAGGCTTGCAACTCTGCAGACCTGTCTCTTTGTTTAAGTTAAAGCTAAGTGTTTATGTGCATATGAATTGCTTCGTAATAAGTTACAGCAGCAACCCACAGCTCGCCATCACCCTCGTATCTTCAACAAAAATCGAGGTATGATAGTATAGAGATTTTAGATTTTGAATTCATAATTTTTGACTATCGAAAATAAAGAGATTTGAGCAAGCATGCCTCTTTATGGATAAGGGGAAAACCTTGATAATGAAATTCCAAGTAAGAAGTATTCGGGTAAAATGATTTTCTGAGGAAAAAGGGTTGTGAAAGAAGTTCTTGATCACAAAGAAAAGTGTTTAAAAACTTATTTTTAAACATATGTCTTAACAAAAGATAAAAGTTTCGAAGAAGAGTTCTAGATTTAAAAGAAAAGGGTTGATTCATTCTCGAATTTTCGTTTTAAAAGAAAAGGTAAAGTTTATAATCAAAGAATTGGGCACCAAAATTTTTGTAAAAGTCAACTGCAAAAAGGATCTATGCATGCAAGATAAGTAGTCTGAATCTAAACGATAGCATGATCTCAGGAGAACCATAGGTCTCCCTTTTATAATCTAGACTGATTAAGCTTCATATTTCTAGATGGTTAAGTGTCGTTCGATTGCTAGGAATAATGTGCCTCTTTTCCGCCCTGTTCAAGAAATGAACGACTTTGGAGGAACGCCAGGAAAGGTATCCGACTTGGAAACATGCATTCGCATGTGTGAGCAAGCACCGACCGCTGAGAGGCCAGCAATGTACCGCATTCTGCAAAGCACCATCACCCGTGATCCCGAGACGCATGCTGTAATCGGGAACCTGACAAGAATTCTCTTCAACCTTGATGGCTCTTTGGGAGTTAAAGTATGGCCACGTGAATGCTCTAGCCGAGCAAAATCCCCCATCCGTGATGGAACCAGAACTGCTAAGGGCGACTCTGAACAGTCCCCCTGAATTTGAAGCACCGTGCCCTCGTGCTGAAGGAACCTTAGAAGCAAGACCCTTGATCGTCCAGGACACCGAGTCTTTGTCCTCCAGAATGCACCAGTAGGCCCCTGCCTATCAACCAGTTGCCCCTTAGAGTCTGGGACAGCGAATGCCCCATCAGTTCCTTAAAGGAAGCTTAAGGAAATTCAAGTTCGAGGTACCAGAGACAGATGAAGATGAGGAAGAAGGGGACCCAGCATATAGTTAAGCTTTAGAAGTAGGCAAATGAGGCGTTGTTGTTAGAACACCTTGCTAACCTGTTGTCCGTTTATCCGCTTTAATCCAGATCTTATTCTGAAAATGTATTAACCAACCATTTAGATTTTTGATAGCAGCAGTAATTCTCCAAAAGGTAGCCCTATTTTTGGATGTAACTAAGAACCTCTTTCTTATTTATGCTTAAAGTCCTCTTATGAGGCAATTTTTCCGCTTTGCTTGATCTATCCTGCGTAATCTAAAGACCTTATCGAAAGGTATTTCATTTTGCTTCGTGCAAATTCGAGCGAGCATCTCTTCTATGTAGGATTCTTTAGAATGTCGTTGAAAAGACATCAAGCCAAGAGAACGAGGCCGCAAGCAAGCAAGTCCTGAACCACGACTTAAGAGCCAAGAATGTGTTTCTCAAACACAACCTTTCCGTTCTAATAGCCTAGGAGACCCGATGGGAGTCGAGAAATGGGTTATTCTTTAGAAATGAATTTTCAATTTTATAGTCTGATCAGGGGATGAGGAATTAGGTTGTGCTCTTTTATGAATACGAACTTCGGGTAGGAGTCCGTTCAAAGGATGACAAATTTGAGGCAGTGAGCGTAGTATGATTGGGAAGGTTTCAAGTACGAGTTATATCAAAAGTATATCCCGAACTGTTCATAAGGTAAAGGAGGTAGAGATCTGGAGCTAAAGGCAAGGAAAGAAGACGTTGTCAATGTATGATCGAGAGTTCGACCAGTTATCAAGGCATAACCCAAATTAGTGGTTTCAGACGAGAAGAAAAACGCCATAGATCAGGTCGATTGTTGTATCCCTTCTAATAGGTGAAAGTGATTCCCGTATGTCACCTTTTCCAACCAAGTGTAGCTAATTGAAGGCCAACCGACTCATGCTATGGCATAGCAACCTAGTAAAGAAGAAGATGCGTGAGGATCAAGGAAAGAAAGAGAAAGAACCTGAAGAAGATCGTTAAGCAGATAGACCTAGAAGTGGTAGATTAAAAGTTTCAGTAAGATAAGAAGTTTTGATGAGTCTATTCATTCATTCTCGCATCAATTAAAACAATCACCTTTCAACAACTTCATATTGATTGAAATTCTTCATTTATATCATTTGAATTTCTTCAATATCATTTTGGACAAATTATAATCTTTTGATGCTACTTCTTTAATCATCCAGAATCAGTGATAGCATTCCCTTGTTAAAGTTATGCTGACACCTTTGCAAAGATTCAGTACAGTTCTCAGTTGTTAATCATCGATTGTCTCCCATACATTTGCTACACGCAAAAAACCCCTTTTGAGTTTATAAGTCCTCTGAAAAAGTAATGTTTTTAGTATAAGTAACCCAGTGTCATATCTCTTCCAGTTTTTGGAACTTGTTAAAGAATTATTGATCAAGATAAAGTCCTCACTCAGAGGCAATCATTTTGTTCTGCTCCCACTCATAGAGCTCGAGTGTGGACCCTTGATTAGAGCAGAGAGTATAAAGCAATATTCCTTTGGAAGAATAAGAGGGAATAGTCCTAATAGGAAGAAGAATCCAATTATGATAGTTAGTGCCCTTCTAGTAGGACGCGAATCTCTAAAAGTGATCTTTCAGCTCGTCCAGTATTAAGAGACAATCTGAGGAATGATGTTAGATAAGTTCTGAGCTTACGTTCAAGGTCCAGTCACGCGATCTTTACGCCTGCAAGTGACGGTGATCCCCAGCAGAGACTATAAAGTCAGAATACCATCGAAAAGCGGTCGCAACGAAGAAAGAGGAAGGAGAGTTTACAATAGAAGGCGTTTCAGGCACAAGAAAATTTTGAGGACGTATTTCCAAAAGGAGCTATCAGAACTACCACCATATAGGCAAGTGGAATCCACTATCGGTTTAGAACCAGGAGCTGCACCAGTCAAAAGCCTCTTACAGAGTGGCGCCTAAGGAGTCACCAGAACTCAAGGTTCAACTGCAAGAGTTATTAGACCTAGGTTTTATCCAACCTAGTGTGTCGCCTCGGAAAGTTCCAATCTTGTTTGTGAAGAAGAAGGATGGCACATTGAGAATGTGCATCGACTATAGAAGGTTTAATAAGTTGACTATTAAGAATCGATACCCTCACCCAAGAATAGATAATCTCTTTGATCAAGCCTAAGGGAGCAAGTGTCTTCTCAAGGATAGACTTAAGATCTGGGTATCATCAGTTGAAGATCTGAAAGGAGGATATTCCTAATACTACTTTTAGGACTCGCTTTGGGCATTACGAGTTTGTGGTAATGCCGTTTGGATTGACCAACGCCCCAGCATTGTTCATGGATTTAATGAACCGGGTTCTTACCTGTATCTAGATAATTTTGCGCTAGTTTTCATAGATGATATCCTCATCTATTCGAAGGATGAAGAGGAGCATCAAGAGCACCTAAGGGTGGTGCTGGAGAAGTTAAAGAAGAGAAAGGCTTTACGCTGAGTTGAGTAAGTGTGAGCTTTGGCTTAAAGAAGTTATGTTTCTAGGTCATATGGTTTCGGTAGAAGGAATCAAAGTAGATCCAGCTAAGATTGAAGCTGCAAGCAACTCGAAGTCTCCAAGGAACGTGAATGAGATAGGAAGTTTTCTAGGACTTGCGGGATTCTATCGTAGATTCATCGAAGGATTCTCGTCAATAGCTAAGGCTATGACGCGAATGTTGAGGAAGGACTTCAAGTTTAGATGGACGCCCGAGTACAAGGAAAGTTTCCAGAAAGAAGGTGATAACCACAAGCCCGATGATTGGCCATTTCGGAAGAAAATGAAGATTTCGTGGTTTATACTTATGCGTCGAGAAAAGGATCAGGATGCGTACTAAAGAAGAGAGGAAAGGTGATCACTTATGCTTCAAGGCAGCTTAGGAATCATAAGTAGAACTACCTCACGCATGATTTAGAACTAGCAGCGGTTGTTTTTACGCTAAAGATCTAGACGCACTATCTCTACGGAGCCAAGTGTAAGACTCTTCTCCAGATCACAAGAGCCTAAAGTATTTCTTCAAGCAAGAGGATATTAGCATAAGGCAGAGAAGATGGCTAGGACTTGTAAAGGATTACGACCACACGACTCGCTACCACCCAGGTAAGGCAAATGTGGTAGTTGATGCCCTAAGTAGGAAGGAGAAGGGAGAGTTAGGACTCGCTCAAGTTAAGAAGAAGCTTTGATAGGAATTCAAGAAGTTAAGAATCGAGGTGCTAACACCACCTGCAATCAATTAAGCACAAATCTCCGCGATAGTCGCTCATCCCAACCCGAGACAAAGAAAAGTTAAGGTTTGGAAATGAAATGAGTTTCTCGAGAAGAAAAGCCTAGAAGCACGATTAGATAGCACGCAAGACTTCGCAGAAGCCGCCGATAAAGCGCTCTTATTCAAAGGAAAGCTTTGTGTGCCAAGCAAGAAAGAACTAAAGGAGGAAATCATGTGCAAGGCACATGACAAGCCACATACAGCACATCCCGGAAGCACCAAGATGTATCAAGACCTCAAAAAGAACTTCTAGCAGAATAACATAAAGAGAAAAGTAGCCGACTTCGTAGAAAGGTGTTGATTTGTCAACAAGTGGAGCCTTGCATCAAAACCTTCTGGTTGCTCCAACCCATAGAAATTCCTGAATGGAAGTAGGATCATAGTAGTATAGGCTTTGTGGTCGGATTACCAAAGTCTAAGTGGTGGAATACCGCTATTTGGGCAATCGTGAATCGATTATCGAAAGCAACGCCTCTCATTGCTGTTATCATGACAGATGGGCTAGATCAATTAGACCAGATGTATGATAGGAAATTCGTGCATATTGCATGATGTGCCGGTCTCGATTATATCAGATCGTGATACGAGATTTACGTCAAGATTTTGGAGGAGTCTACAAAAGGCAATGAGATCAAAACTCAATTTCAGCACGGCATTTCATCCTCAAATGAATTGCCAGTCCGAAAGGACTATCCAGAATCTAGAAGGCATGCTTAGAGGAGTATTCATCGATCACAGAAGTAGTTAGGAGGAGCTACTGAAATTGATAAAAGTCGCGTACAACAACAGCTACCAGTCATCGATCGGCATGGCCCTTATGAAGCCCTATTCAGAAGAAAGTGTAAATCGCCCTGGTATCGGGATGAAGTTAGAAAGAGAAGGATACTTGGACCTGAAATGGTCCCGGTAGCAGTCCAGAAGATCGAGCTTGTTCATCAACAAATCAAGGAAATTCAAGACAGATAGAAGGCTTACACGGACGAAAGAAGAACAGAACTAAGATTCGACATTAAAGATAGTATTCTTGAAAATGTCTCCGTCAAGGAGTGGTTCGTTTTGCCAAACGAAACAAGTTGAGGCCCATATTTATTGGACCTTTTGAGATTTAGAAAAGGTGAATAAAGTAGCCTACAGGTTGGCCTTACCACCCAACCTGAGTGATGTTCATGAGGTCTTTTCATGTCTCAATGTTGAGAAAGTACGTGCTTGATCCAAAGCACGTGATTTGCAAGGAAGAGATAGTCCTGAATGAGGACTTAGCCTATGAAGAGAAACCCCAGGCCTTTGTGGGTCAAAAGATCCAGAGGTTAAGGAATAATGAGATCAATCTTGTAAAGATGATCTGGAACTTTCATGGTTCAGAGGGAGCAACATGGGAGCTCGAATCCGAGCTACTCAAAAAGTACCCTGATATCGTTTATCATGGTTAGTAAATTTCGGGATGAAATTTCTTTAAGGGGGGTAGGATGTAACACCCCAGATTTTCGATTAAGGTTTGGAAGATTCTTAGTGATAATTAAGAAGTTAAGGAATAAAATTAATTAAGGTTAATTGAGGTCAGATGTCAGTCACGACTTTAAGGGTCAGTTTTCGTGAAAATCATCTTTTCGGAAAAATTGATCTTAAATCTTTTATGACCATTCATGGTCTCGTTAGAAAGGTTTTAACTCAAGGAGTATGCCGGTATTTTCGGATTTTAATTCTGAAGTCAATTGAATTCCCAGTGATGAAAAACGTATTTAAAGGATGAATGAATAGTAACTTTTGCGTGCGTTCGTGTTTTGAGAAATTTACGAAATCCTCCTCATTGATCCGAGTCTAGTTCTGTCAGGCCCCTCTTATGGGAAATGACCCAAGGATTCCGTTGGCGTTCACGGATTACCATTCTGAGGTCAATCGAACGCTCGGGAGCAAAATCTGTCAGTCTGAGTGAATAGTAAAAAGTAATTCCAAAAAGGGAATCTTTGCTCGTCTTTCTTCAGACGACCCCGTCTTTTTCACGAATAAAGTTGGTTCACTAGTATTCGAGCCAACGAGTCTCCCGGTATTTTTACATTTCATGTTTGAGGTCATTTGGACCTCGACATCGAATAAAACAGCTTTTAACCGAGCCCGAAGTAACTTTTGCAGTATTCTTGCACTGAAGTGGCTTCCCTTGGAAGCCAAAGCTTTTCCTATAAATACAAGGCCACCCCTTTGCATTCATTTGCTCATTTTTCATCCATTTCACTTCATAGAGGGTTGGAAAGCTCGTAAGAGCCGAGAAAGTTCTGTCGAAGTAAAAAGCATTCTTCGTGAGTGTTCTGCAAGACGACGAGCAGAGTGGCGTGGAAGGGATGCGGTGAGGGAAGGTGCTAGGGGCGCCGTTGGGTTGTAGCGGGCGGCTCTGCCGCCGTTGCAACTCGACGAGACGCCGAGCTAGCCACCTTCCTTCGACGCACCTAACCCCGACCATTCTTGTTCGTCAGTCTCGATCTCTATTTCTTTTTCCGTCTTTAAATTCCGCATTTACTTTCCGTTCTTTACGTTCTTCGCGTTCTTCATTATTGCTCGTTTACCTTCCGTCTAAGTTATATTTCAGTTTTTATTGAAGTTCCAAGTTAATAACATTTATGTTATATTTCTCGCTTTATTCCTGTCGTTATTATTCTTGAGATTAGCCCCGTTTTATCTGTTTAAATTCCGTTCAAGCTATATTTAGAGATTTCGTCGTTATTCTAAATATTTAAAGCGGATTATCGTGTTTACGTCGTTATAATGCCAAAATTTCTTTAAAATGTTAAAAGCATGTTATTGCATGTTAAATTCAAGTACGTTGTTTTTATAAAAATTCGGGTTAATTGTTCTTCGTGTTCGTCGAAGAAATCAACGAACACGAAGAACAGTTGAAGAACACGTTGAAGGAACCCAGATGATGAGAGAGAGAAAAGAGGAAGAGAGAGAGCCCCGCGGGGGGGGGGGGGGGGGGGGGGGGTGAGCGCCGCCGCGCCACACCCCCCACGGCCGCGGCCAGCCCGCTGGGGCTAGCGGCCCCGCGGTGGCGGGTAGCCCGCCGGGGCAAGGCAGCCCCGCGGCGCCTCCCCTCTCCTCCGTGTTGTTTTTCCGCCGTTTCTTATCGGCTATTTCCGTACTCTCTTCCCGAGCTTTTCAAGCTTTTCAAGTCGTGTTATTTCCAAGTTATTTTCAAGTTAAATTTTAGAGAATCAATCAAGATATTCTCAATTTATTTCGAGTAATCTATTCAAGTTATTCTTTGTCTAAAAATTGGGAAATCAAGTTGAGATGTTCTTTAAATAAATTCTTTTCAAAATTTATAAAGTCGTAAGGTCGTGCAATCTGTAAATAAGTCTTAGATTTTAGTCTTCGAGTAAAATATCATTATTTCTCGCTTTAGATAGTCGATTTCTTCAAAGGAGGTCGCTAAGTCGATGATTCGACTTTTGTAGGAGGAAGTGAGCCTCGTAGGAAATCGGAGAAGGATCTTCAACTCGTTGCTTCATCTTCTGTCAAGTAATCGAGGTGGGTAAATCTATACTCATCTAAAGTTTGAGCTAATAAGCTCTAGAAGCATATAGGGCAAATGAAATATCCAATAAAGTATTTTTTGCTCTGCCTGATTGATCTCTGTACAAGGAAAGGAAAGGAATAAAAGAAGTTATATGCATAATTATGTGGAATTGTTATTTGAGTTAGATAAAGTAAAGGAAGTTAGTATAAGTTAAGTGAGCTCTCAAGTATGTTTAGATATGCTAGAATTGTTTATTTACAATTTATGCTAGCATGAGGTGTTTAGAATTGCTTTATTTGCAATCGATGTTTATCCGCGTTCATTTCTTCATATTTGAATGTTTATGCTTTGTTAAAGCTCGTATAGTTAAGGATTAAGGATTGCCTTGTTAAGGTAGCTTTAACCCTTAGTAGGCCGAGATCATGTAGTAATAAGGTATTAGTATTAGACATTGTTCTAAGCTTGGTATTGCTAGCAAGAATAGGAAGAGAAGGAACTTAGCTTTTCATTTAAGCAGGATATGAGCTCAGAATCATTAAGGGAGTCACTGCTGGGTTTCTCCCACGCAAACTCGTTCGTATATTTGAGGTAATCCCTCTTCTATCCCATGGCATGCCTAAAGGTATAGTTGACATCAGGTTTGAGCCAAGGATGATGGTGGCTGTGGATGTGGGTTGACTGCCAAGATTGTTTTGCTATTATATAAGTTTCTTTGAAATCCCATTATGTGTTCTGCTACTCTGATTAACTCTTACTAAATTCCGTCCAAGGTTCTATTATGTTTATTCGAGATTCTAAGAATATTCCTAGACGATTACATATATATAAGACGCATATTAAGTTATTTCCGCTTTCCGAGTATGATTTCCTTTCACCTATAAAAGAGCCTATGCTTGTTGGTATCTGATTAGTTAGCCGTTTTATTCCGCTAAAGCATGTGTCCTTCTTAAATCAAGTAAACCCGAGTATCATCAACTATCTTCAAAGCGTACCTTTATTCTTAAACTTCTTCGTTAATCTTCCGACTTTACTCATTAAATCCCTTAATAACACCCCGTCCCCATTCGTTAATCCCTATCTCGGGATCGGGCTGTTACAAGCGGCCAATAGAGTACTGGGAAGACATGAAGGCAATTATGAGGCGACGTTTTGTGCCTAGCTATTATTACCGAGAGCTGTACAACAAGTTGCAAAGCTTAAGGCAAGGTGCAAACAGCGTTGATGAGTATTTTAAAGAGATGGAGATATCAATGATCGGAGCTAATGTGGAGGAGGATCCGGAAGCTACTATGGCAAGATTCTTAGCAGGTTTGCATAGGGAGATTCGGGAGATAGTAGAGTTACAGCATTACGTCGAGTTGGAAGATATGGTACACATGGCCATCAAGGTAGAAGACCAAATTAAGAGAAGGGGCAACTACAGCCGTTCAAACCCCTCAACCTGGAAATCAAATCCAAACACTAGTACTTCATCCTGGAAGTCGAACCAAGGGAGTAAGGAAGATTGGAGGCTATCGACTAATCCAAATGTTGAAGCACCCACCAATGAATCCAGTTCCAGAAATCGGGATATCAAGTGCTTCAAATGTCAAGGAAGAGGACACATAGCCAATCAGTGTCCGAATCAAAGAGTGATGTTGCTGCGGGATAATGGAGAGATTGTGACTGATGAAGAAGAAGTTGATCCTGAGATGCCGGCGTTGGAGGAAGAAAGTGGCGAGGAGTATGTGGCACCGCCAGCACTCACGTTGGTCACGAGGAAGTCACTGAGTCTGCACACCAAATGTGTGGAGGAAGAGCAGCGGGAGAATCTGTTTCATACCAGATGCCACATCCATGATAAGGTATGTAGTGTGATAATAGATGGTGGAAGTTGTACTAATGTGGCTAGTGTGGTTTTGGTGATGAAGTTAGGTCTACCCGTCCTAAAGCATCCGAAGCCATATAAGTTGCAGTGGTTGAATGACAATGGGGAAACCAAGGTGAACAAGCAAGTGAGGGTGCCGTTCCGGATTGGAAAATATGAAGATGACGTATTGTGTGATGTGGTGCCAATGCAGGCGGGGCATTTACTGTTAGGACGTCCGTGGCAGTATGACAGACGTGTGGAGCATGATGGTTTCTCAAACAAATATTCTTTTGAGCACAAGCAGCGGATGGTGACACTTGTTCCTTTGACACCATCTCAAGTATTTGAGGATCAAATAGCACTGCAAAAAGAGGCGGACCAAATGAAGACGAAAGGGGAACAGCCGAAGGGAGAAAGGGGTGGGCGAGATTTCTTACATCATTCATGTTTTGTCCGACCTAGCCGACTCCAAGGGAATCAAGAGACCGAGCTGCATAATAAACTTACAAATCCTATTTTCTGTAATATTGTGTCTTTACAGGATGATAATGGAGTATTCCATGATTTACCCCAGAAGAACTTACTGGAGCTGTCAAAAGAATCGAGGAAACCGGTGGCTGATGTCTGGGGGAGTAAAGTGAAGTGGAGGGCTCGTGTTGATGAAGATCCGGATTTGAGGACAAATCCCTTTCAAGAGAAGGGGAATGATACGATATTGGATGGGGTGCCAACGATTGAGTTCGCACGTTCGAGAGGTGCGCGTAAAGGAGGCTCGAAGGGTGGAAGGCGCGACCCGAGTACAGGCGAAGCGCGACCTAAGCGCGACCCGAGTACAGGCACGGCGCGACCGAGCGTCGATGCAGAGGGGTGAAAAGTACCCAGGGAGGCGCGGCCCGAGCACAGAGTTGGCGCGACCCCGCTCGCGGCCACCGAGGCGCGACCCGACCGAAGGCGGCGCGACCGATCCCGTGTCGCGCCTGTACGGACGGTTCCGGATTTTTCTGAATTTTGGACTCTGTTTTATTTCCTATTCAGTTTAGAACTTAATTAGGGTTTTCTTTATTTTGTCCCACCTATATAAGGGCTTGCATTATATTTTATTAGACAGCTTTTGATATATTAATTTGAGAGTTCTCTCTGGAGATTTTTATTGAACCGTGTGTCGTGTTCATTCGACTTATCAAACAGTAGATCACAACTGTTTGTGGCGTCTTCGATTTTCATCCAAGGTTCTTATTTCCAATCATCGTTGGATTATAGGTTTCATATACCTATAGTTCATCCGTGTTGTGAAGTTCGGGTCGAGGATTCCGTCTCTAGCAATCTGATACAAGTCCTGGGGTTCCAGAATCGCATCAAAAACCCACGAGCTGATAAATAGACAAGTTTCGTTAATTAGAGTACAATGGAGTAGGCACGGGAAGGAAGAAGCCACTTGGGAACGTGAAGAGGAGATCCTAGCTAAATACCCATCCTTAGGACAACCTGGTAAGATAAATTTCGAGGACGAAATATTTTTAAGTGGATAGGATTGTAACATCCCACTTCTACGTGATTTAAAACTATGAAAATTATTTGATTGCTTTAAAAAAAAATTTGATTGAGATTTTATTTATTCATCTATTTGATAATGCTTAATATAATTAATTGGACTTGAGGGAGTCCGAAATTGCGCCCCTAGTAACAAGAATATTTGTAATTATTATGTGGGTTCGAACCATATAATATATATTTTTTTAGTCTTGTTTATTTAGATAAAAGTTATATAAGTTAAGAGTATAATTTTATTTTGATTACATAAATCACTTATGATATAGTTGTTTTAAATGTATAGAATTATTTTAAATAGCGATATCATAAAACTAAGCCATTTATAATAGCGATATTATTTTAAGGTCTCGTTATGATATAGTTGGCTTAGTGAGTACCACGAACTTATATTTTAAATTCTATACATTTATATCGCTATAGTTATCATATTATAATAGTTATTTATAATTTCCTATTATAAATAACAAACTTGGGCAGTAACCCCAATTTGAGTTATCCCACTTTGATATATGTATATATACTTTGACCAGAAAATTCCAAAATGAATCAACTTCTAAAAGAAAGCTAACCGCCTCAATCTTGTTGATAATGAAGAAATGTTGAATAACAACTAACCGCCACATTATTTTATTCTTAATATAATATGGTTTGGATAGGAAGCAATGAGGCGGTGGTGATGGTTTATATATATATATATATATATATATATATACCTATTACTCCATCTCAGCTTATCAACCAAGCTATTCACTATAGATTTTATAAAGTAGTTAGGAAATAAAAGAGTTATTCGCGGTAGTGAGCAAGAGATAGAATACAAAGAAGGTTAGTTTTCAAATCTACTTTAATTTTAATTTAATAGAATATAATTCAATACAAATGATTCAATTAATATTGTTTTAATACTAGGTGCGGCGCAATTAGGATCTTCGTCCACTTTGTAATTCTCTATTTGATTTTACGTGGTCTCTATTATCAGGTGGGTGAAATTATTATCTTTGAAATAAAAGTATATGTTATATGCTCTTTCAGTCAGAAATGATTTTAATCCAACTTGAATTATCTTGGATGGAATGTGGATAGCGTTTTATACGCATAGAATAGCGTTTCGTACGCATAGAAGCGTTTTTGTACGCACCAGAATATGTACTGTGCATAGTTCAAGATGTATTCTAGAATCAGAAGAAGAGTACCATAAATCCATGATTCCTGTGAATTATTTTAGTTGGATAAAATAGAAAGAAATGTCCATGATCCCCACCACTGAGTACGTTTTAAGAGTGCTCACCTCACATTTTTAAATGTTTTCAGGTCAGTGAGCTTGGAGCCGCGTGAAGGAAATATGGTGGGCGTGCTCAAGATGTTTAGATTACTCGACCTGAATTTTTGGGCTTGTTGTTTAGAGTCTACTATTTTCAACATGATATTATGTGTGTTGTTAGTGTTTTTGAACTAACCTAAACTAGTAGTTTGCTAATATGGTTTTATTAATATTAGGAGTGTGAATTTTATATTTTAGAACTGGTGAGTTCCTTTTGAAATGAACTTGGTGTTTATGAAATGCATGTATTTCTATTTAAGTACATATATTTCTGAAAATATATGGTTCTATTTTCTTCTTAGAATTTCTAGCAAGATTAATTATAAAAAAAAATATTCGAACTGCTATTTTTATTAATAACTTTCCGTTTTAAAGAATAGAAATAGTAACATTTTAAATTATAGAATTTAGGACGTTACACGCAACCTCTAAGAAATGCATAACTTTTTGTTATGCACTCAACCAACTGTGCCAAATCATATTTATGTTATTATTTGGATATAAATAATATGTATGTGCGCAAATTGAAAAATAATTGATTAATTCGTCATATATATAGACTACACGGCCGAAAAAAAGTCTATTGATTGAGCTATAGATATTTTACCTAACAATAATATCTCATAAATATATCTTTGACTGTTGAAGATATTTCTTCATTTGAAAACAAGGTGTATATGAGCTAGTATCTATTTATACTGCTCGATTAGACACAGAAAAAAAAAATCATTAATGAAGACAGGAAATAAGGAAAAATTCATGTCTGCAATATATATAGTGTATATGTATATTTGTACAAATATATAGACAAGTGGGTATCCCATGATTGATCATATGGACGTAACACCACTTTGAGTGAGTGCACATTCCGTACAGATGGAAATATTAAATAGAAGAATAGAGGAATTAGGTCATCTCCAACAATTTACTTCATTTTACAGTATCTCTATCTCTATTATACAGTAAAGCCTTCATTTCATCTCCAACAGTTTACTCTAAATTCTACTCTAAAAAGAAATATTTCATAATATTCATTTTTATATATTTATTTTAATCAAGATTTTTCCAACAAAAATAACTATTAAAATTTCTGAAACTAAATAATAATAAAACATGAAAACATTTCATAATAGTATTGCAACGAACAAAAAATACATACTAATATTGCAAAAATAAAAAATAAAAATTACAGACTAATATTGCAACATAGAAAAAAAAACATAATAATATTGCAACGAAAAAACACAAATTACATACTAGTTTTTTCTAAAACTCCAAATTAGAATATTTTTCCCATAAATGGTCTATTAATGCATTTCGAAGCGCCAAATAAGCATTGACATTTTTTATTTGTCTAAAACGAGCAAGAAAATCTTGAAATTGAGTATCTTTGTTGCCAACAAATTCACAATCCGGAGGTGGCACTTCCCTTGCTTCTTCAATTGGAGCGTCAAGATCTCGTTCATCTTCGATTATCATATTTAATGCTTTGTATTTTCTTTATTTTTTAATGTTTAGTAGTTTTATTATGTAATTTTATTAAATGTCATTTTATTTTGATATACAATTTTTTATTTCAATATTTTTAAGAAATAAATAAATTAAAGTATAAGATTAATATATATATATATATATATATATATATATAAATCGTAAACAAAAAATATTAATCTAATCAAAGTATAAGATTAAAAAAAATTATCTCGATTTGGATCCAACAATCCCTCGTGAATTAAAAAAAAAACCTATGTGAACAATAACATACAACAGTTTTCGTTAATTAACAAAAAAAAATAAAAAATAATAATACGTGAACAGTAATTTACAGCAGCTACAGTGCTACTGTAAATATAGAGCAGCAAACCACCTATCTCTATTTTAGAGCATCGAATACAGATACTGTTGGAGAAGGATTTTTGCCCTTTTTGCTCTAAAAATACAGTTTAGAGACTCTCTTGGGCTTGCTCTTAGATAGAAGAATATAGAGAGAAGGCGAGAAGATCGAGAAAAAGGAAGATGACAAAGATTAATCATAATATAATTCTTAATTCATATATTCCATAATAAATTACATATCAACTTATTTTGAAAATTAGTTAATGAAGGGCCGGGCTAAAAAAAAATTAGGTCCGGAATAATTTTGGGTCGGGCCGGCTAAAAAAGTTAGATCCGAAATAATTTCGGGTCGATCTGATCCGAAAATGAGAAAGGCCCGAACAGGCTGGGCTTTTTGGCAAAAATACTGAAAAATGCACTAGACCCGCGACAGCCAGACCCGGCCCGCCTTTCGAGTCGGGACGGGCCTCAAAAAATAAGCTCGAATTTTTTCGAGCCCGACCCGGCCCGAATTTTCAGGTCGGACCGGGCCGAACAACCCGATTTTCCAGCCCTATTCATACCATACTAAAACATTAAAACCCTAACTCTATCTATATTTTATAAGGTAAACATGCATGAAATTAATTTATATAAGTATAAAAATAAAAATAAATCATAAAAATTATAGAAAATTATAAAAACTCAAAATTCATCAAACATTTGTAAAAATTCATACGAAAATTTTAAATATTTTGATCTTCAAAAAAAAGTTTGATGATAAATACTAAAAAATATATAAATTTGATAAATATATGAAATTTTTTAAGGTTAATTAATAAATTATTCATTATTTATAACATCTTATATTAATTTTAAAACTACTACTGACATTATTGAAAAAAAAAAAAAAAACTTACATAAAATTTACGAATTTTTTATTCATTGGTTAAATAATTATTAGAATCATCCTCAATTTTTTGCACAAATGTTATTAAGACAAAAATTGTATAATATTCAACAATATATTTTTAAAACATAATACATCTCTTGATAGTTAATTTTAGTTAATTAAAAATAAATTTAAGCAAATTCATGTATTTTATTTATTAATTGTAAACCATGATAGTAAAATCAATTCATGAATATCAATTTCATTTATCTTATTAATTCCTTGTGAATACTTGCCATAGAAATGTCAATATTCATTTCATTCCATTCCAATCATCATTCATTACTAAGGAGGTGATTTGTATGATAGAATGTAATTAGGTATGAATGGAATGAGAGTCTGAATGGAATGACTATTCTTATGATTGATATGTTTACGGAATGAAATATCAGTTTTTTTTTTTAATCTTATACAATGAATATTTTATGTAATTTTAAATTTTTCTTATAATTGAATAAAGTGTACGTAATAGCTAATAAATATCAACATATGACTTAATTTATTTTTTATATTTCTAAACACCGTTTTTCCTTTTTAGTATATGATTTTTTCTAATTTTTTAGCAAATTATAATTTATTTATTTTATTGAAAAACTTTATTCTAAAATATTCAATTAATCAATATACAATAATTTGTATAAGTTAATAAAAATATCTCTACTTCATAGAAAAATGCTTTAATATTTCAATTTCATTTGAATATATTAAATTATATCAAATACATAAATATTCTATATTGTATTATAACATATTTTTATGTTGTATTTATTTAGCATCACTTTCATTTTTCTTCAACAAAATTCTAAAAACTATCAAAATTTAATTTCAACACATATTTTTAAATTATATTTTGAAAATAAATAAATAATATAATAATAATAATAATAAATTATTTAATTTGATTTTTAATTTATTTTTATAAATATGATAAAATAATATTATAAGACATGATCATGTATAAATATATCATATATTATTTTTTTTATCATTAGGAATAGCTAAACCGACGGGGGTGGGTGGCATGGCTATTTTCCTTCCTTTGGGAATAGGGATTGCATCGGGTACAAATAAAATTATAAATGTACTGCTCAATATATCTAAATTTAAATATGAATCTTAATTTGTCTTATAAATTTTCGAATGACATCCCATAGTCTCAAATTGTGTTTGTCAACTGTATGCCAACATCAAAATTGTACAGTGCTAATAATATTTTTTGCATAAAAATAAAATTCATTATATTATAACTAATCATAATTAATATCTATTGCTAAAATTTTAAAAAGTTATATACTCCTAAGTTCGGAATAATCAACCCCAAAAATCAATTATATTAATTAACTAAAAAATAAAAATTAAATACTAAAAATAATAATTATAAACCTTAGTTGGGTGGAATAATCTTGGGAGACTTCAATGCTATTCGGGGATCACATGAGCGTAGAGGAAAGTCTAAACCTCCCCCACAAGCTTGCATGGATTTTAATAAAATCATAGGTGATCTGGAAGTTTCGGAGGTCGCCTCTACTGGATTATACTACATTTGGTCGAGTAGGAGATTTTTTTCTCAGATCACTGAAAGTAAGTTGGATTGTGCTTTGATTTCGGAGGATTTTCAAAAAGAATGGCTTGGAATTTCTGCTATTTTGCTTACGAGAATGTGTTCAGATCACTCACCGCTTATTGTTAATTGTCACTCTTTCCCTATCTCGGGGTCACGGCCGTTTCGATTTTGGAATATGTGGGTTAGCCATGACTCTTTCTTAAATGTGGTTCGAGAGTCATGGAAAGGTGATGTGAATTCGAATAGTCGTGTTCGATTGGTTATGTTGAAGCTTAAGAGATTGAAGTCGGTTCTTAAAGATTGGACTACTAGAGTTTTCGGTAATTTCAATTCTAAAATTAATGGTCTTGAGCGACAGCTCGGAGGGATTCAAGAGAACATTTCTTTAAATGGGTACAATGATGTTAATTTTGAATAAGAAATTGCTCTATAAGCGGAAATAAATGGGCTTTTGCCTGTTAAATCGACGCACATGCAGCAGCAAAGTAGAATTGATTGGTTCAATGATGGTGATCGAAATACAAAGTTTTTTCATGACAATATTAGAGCTAGGCGTGCCAATGCTAATATTTCTGTGATGTCTATTGATGGTGAGTTGGTGAATGACAAGGATATGATTTCTTCACATGTTGTTGGTTATTATGAACGTTTGTTCTCAGACATTAGATCGAATGTGGAGGATTTGGGGATGGTGGATAGGCTGATTCCCATATTGGTGTCGAAGCAACAACGAAATGAGTTAATCATGGAACCGTCCTTTAAAGAGATTAAGGAAGTCATGTTTTCTCTTGACCCGAACAGTGCAGCTGGTCCGGACGGATTTACAGGGAAGTTTTTTCATGTGGCCTGGGATTTCATTGCTTTGGATATTTATAGAGCCGTTTTGGAATTCTTTTCATTTGGTGTTTTTCCTTCCGGTATAAATTCTAGTTTTACTGTTCTTATCCCTAAAACGGATCGAGCAATTAAAGTGGAGGAGTATAGGCCTATTGCTTTGAGCAATTTTTTATTTAAAATCTTCACTAAGATTTTGCAAACAAGATTAAATCGTGTCGCTGCTCTTATTGTCACAAAGCAACAATTTGGATTCATTCACGGTCGAAACATTCATAATGCTATAATGATGGCTTCAGAGGGCGTGAATTCTCTAAATTGAATGTATGCGGGTCGTAACATGGCTTTGAAAGTTAACATTACAAAAGCTTTTGATACTCTTCAATGGAGTTTTTTGCAAAGAGTGCTTCAAGCTTTTGGGTTTCCGGCGAGGTTCTGTGATTGGATTCAGAATATATTGACCTCGGCTAGGCTTTCGGTTGTTATTAATGGTTCGTCATCTGGATATTTTTCCTGTTCTCAAGGGGTGCAACAAGGGGATCCTCTGTCTCCTTTACTATTTGGTATAGCTGAAGAGGCTCAAGGCCGTGGAGCATAAGAGGTTGGTGCCTATGTCATATGGTCGAGGTATTCTTTTTCCAACGCATATTTTATATGCGGATGATATTTTCATCTTTTGTCAAGCTACAAATTCTAATGTTAAAGTGTTGGCTCAGATTATGGATGTTTATACTACTTTGTCATGCCAATGTTGTAGTAAGGTTAAATCTCGCGTGTTTTATGGCAATGGTATAAAGCCTAGTGTGTGTGCTGATCTTAAATCTTGATTGGGCTTCACTGTGGGTTATTTTCCTACCACTTATCTAGGAGTTTCTTTTTTCAAAGGGTGTCCTAAGATTCAGCATATGCAGCCTCTTGCGGATAGAATCATTGCTAAATTTGATCGGTGGCGCGGTCGTCATCTCTCGATGGCGGGAAGGCTTTGTTTGATTAAATCGGTGATCATGAGCTCGGCTATTCACTCCATGATGGTGTATCGCTGGCCTATTTTGTTGTTTCAGAAGCTGGATTCAGCAGCAAGGAATTTTCTTTGGAAAGGAGATATCCACATTCGGTCTTATTCGGCGGTTAGCTGGGCTCGAACATGTGCTATCTTTTAAGAGGGAGGTCTGGGTGTTTCATCTTTTAAGGAGATGAATCGAGTATTGATTATGAAGCTGGCATGGGGTTTTATTACTTTAGAGGCCCAAGTTATGCACTTAGCTCATTCACGGTTCATGTCGTCGCCTAGACAAGCTAAGAGTATTGCTTTGTCTTTGATTTGGCCAGGGGTTCGATAGCATGTTGAAGATCTTCTTAATGATTCATTGTGTATTGTTGGGAAATGGATCTCAGGTGGATTTCTGGCATGATAATTGGCTCGGTTATGTCATTGTGGACCTTCTTCGAATTCCTTCACATATTCACGCCAAATTTGTTGATAAAGTTGGAGATTTTTTTGTTAAATGGTGTTTGATGGTTTACGCAATCCTTTGCTAGTTCTTTCCCGGATGTTATGCTTGATATTTTGAAAGTTCCTATTGTGTCTAGTGGAGATGAGAGAGTTTGGTCTAAATTTGTTCATGGGGCGGTTACGGCGAGGTTGGCTCGCATGTATACCCATGTGCATTTCCCTACTGTGAGATGGGGAAGTTGGATCTAGAGTTCTAAAATTCCGGTGCGTAGTTCCTTGGTTAGTTGGCGTCTATTGCTCTCTAGATTGCTGACGGCCGATACTCTGCATGGATTTATTGGGCCATAGAGGTGTGTTATGTGTCGTGGAGATAATGGATCATCTGTTTTGGGATTGTGCTTTGGTGAAGATTGTGTGGTGTTGGGTCTTTGACATATTCCAGATAGGTGTTAATTATCTATGCGGTGTTGATTCATAAGGCCTTTTTACAGTTCATGACCTGCAATTTTAGCTCTCAGCTGCTTTTACTCTGGAAAACGGCGATTTTACATATAATTTGGAGTATTTGGACTTTTAGGAATAAAGCTATATATGAGGAGATCATTCCTACGCCGCTGATAATTATTTGCTCGGTCTGAATTGCCTTATGTGAGTTGTCTTCGATGACAGGGACGAGAGGGTTCATGCGGAATAATGTTGATGATCTTATTATTCTTAAAAATTTAAAAGTTGTTCTGAGGCCGCCTCCTAGTCGGACGATGGTTTCGGTTTACTGGAGGCCTCCTCCTGTCGGCTAGTTGAAAATTAATACTGATGGTTCTTCTCAAGGTGCACCGGGACTCATGGCTACAGGTGGAGTTATTCGTCATTTGGATGGCTCGGTCAAGTGCTATTTTCATACTTCTGAGGGTGTTGGATTTGCATTTCTGGCAGAGCTTCTGGCTGTTATTTTGGCGTTGAAGTGGGCTCAAAATCCATCTCTAGACTTTATTTGGCTGGAGGCAGATTCGACGCACGTGGTTTCCTTGCTTTCTTCTCGTAGTCTGCAAGTGCCTTGGTTTGTGAAAGTTAGATGGCGGTTGGTTTAGGATTTCATTAGCACAATTCACTTTCGTGTTTCTCATATTTATAGGAAAGGAAACAGTGTTGTTGATTTGTTAGCTTCTCCTAGTGTTCAGATTGGTTTTTGATTTTCTGATATTCCATGTATTGTTGATGCTGTTAGACATGATTTTTGTGGTCCTAGTTATTTTCGTTTTATTTAGAGGGATACTCTTTTTCTCATATGGTTTTTCCCACAATGGGTTTTCATATTTATTTTAATGAGGTCTCAATCCCTTGAATTATCAAGATGTGATATCCGGGATTTTTAGGTTCTGTCTCTTTTCTTTTCTTTTTTTTTTTAATAAATTTCATTTAGTGGATCTAATGTGATAAATTTTTCATATTTTTTGGAAACTTGAATCTAGTAAATTATTTACTCCCTCCGTTTCGTTTTGTTTGTTGTTTTAGGTTTTTTTTTTTTGTTTCAAAATGTTTGTTGTTTTATATATTTTGACATCATCTCTCTCAAATTTAACCTTACAAATATATGGAGAGAAAAAGAAATTTCAACTTTTTAGGAAAATATAAGTGAATAGGATTTTATGTAATATAAAAGGGAGGGATATATTAGTCTAAAAAATTAATTATTAATTCTAGATTAAAATTTTAAAACAACAAACAAAACGAAACGGAGAGAGTATACTTCATGAAACCTTGAATCTCGTGTTCACTGCCCATTCTATGTTCGTGATTTAGACAGGATTAGATTGTCGGGGCAATCTATATATTTCAAGTTAAATAATTTTCTTGAAAATAATATAATAATACATTTTTTAAAACAAAAACAATATCTAATATATGCGTATAGTTATTCTATTCATCGTCGATTTTACTGAGTTGTTCTCTCTTATAAACTTACAATTCAAGGCCTTATAACGTAAATTAAATTTTATTAGAACCTTTAATACAAACTACAACACACTTACTAATCTCGATCCTAGAAAATTGATCAGTTACCTCTCATTTTGTTCTAATATTCTTTTTCTCCGTGAGTCATTTTTAATTTTGACACACGCTTTTTTCCTTTATGTTTCATGTCTTTCAAAATGGTATCCTAACAATGTATGTGTTTGCTTGTAAACTCGGGTGTATTTGCTCCTAAAAAATTGGTTATATATTGAGTCATTCATCTATCTCACTAACTGGATGGTTTATGTGGTCGACTCTTTAAAATTTACTTTTAGCTTTCTATTTTGATTTTTTATTTAAAAAATTTTCACCCTTTTTAAAATCAGAGCAGATCCTATGTTGTCATTTGTGTTACATTTGGCCGTTGTTGCATAACTAAGTTTTTATATTAATTTTTTTAATATACCCTAATTGGGGATGGATGAATCCAAAATATAAAATTTAAATTAAAATAAATCATAATAAATTAAAAAATATTTTTTTAAAAAAATATTGAAGAGTTGCAACAGGGAATATAACAGGATTTGCAACAGATGATCCCATTTCTTTTAAAATATGACCATTTTATACCCCCAAAAAAAAGGAAAAGGAAGGGAAAGAAAAGAAAATTCTATCGTGATTCCAATTTATTTATCGTAGGAAATTATAATGGCATTAACCAATTGTTAATTAAGCAACGTCAAGTACTCAAGTTGTAGCATCTTCATATTTGCCTCCTATTTTCAATTTATTTATGTATATATTTAAACAACTAATACAAAACATATTTCAAAATCATTGGTAGGTTTACTTCTATACTATGCACAGTAAATACAATTAAGTTGATTTGCTCGTTCGATGACATTCAAGCGTTGAAGATCCTCGTATAAAATTGAGAAATTTTGGGTACGACTTGATATCATTCTCCATGCAAATACTTGTTTATGCCACCACTAGTTTTAAATATATTATAAGAAATATGTAATAGGCAACTAATAAATAGCAAATTATCATATATATATATATATATATATATATAAACTATTAAATTTTAAAATTATAATATATTTATACTATATTATTACTCGATTTTAATATTATAAATATATAATTATATATTATTATTATTAGATTTTAACATTATAAACTATTAAATTTTAACATTACAGCATTTATTGCTAAAAAAACATTACACCATTTAATTTGATTGTGATTCTGCGATTCATAATAAATAATTAGTCATCCATAGTAAAGTCTCGTTTTTCGTCCATAGTAATTTATTCATCATTAGATGTGTTCTACATAAATAAACGTATTTAATTATTTAAGATGTTCTCTCAAAAAAAAAATTATTAAAGATGAGAATCTAAATTATCAACTAATAAATTTTAAAATTAAAATATATAACATTAATATAGTTGTTAGAATGGTGCTACATCAGATGTTATCAACACTGTTGATAACATTGTCCTCAATGTTATACACGATGTGTAACAACATTCCGACAATATTGACCGAAGCATTACGCATAGTAATCTTATAATTTCCTAGTTTTTAGGATCAATTCCTTTTGAATTAATCTGATTAATTTGTCTATCTTAATTAAATATATCCACGAAATTTGAATTTTAAATAGTGGATATATGTGGTTAAGATAGTGGATAAACTTGACTTTGAAATAGTCAAAGTTTGTTCCTACTTTTTAGGAACCATATTTTCTCTTTCTTTTATCCACTAACTAACAGGTTTTAGTAGTGGGATGCTGGAGCAGTTGCTTGCAGATGTGGAGAACTTGGAAAGTTGTGCTGGAGGCAGTTATCACCAATCCACTACCATTGAGGGATCATGGAAGCTGCCGCAAACCGAAGAGTAAACATGAGAAAACTTCTACATATAGTGGGATCTATAAATAGTGGTTTTCACTCCAGAAGAAGGTACCCAAGCAGAGAAAATATCACGAGTCATGTGAGAAAATTCAGAGCTTGAGTCACCCAGCCGGAGAGACTATCACGGAGTGAACGTGAGAAGCTTGAAGGCTGCGTCACTTTTCTGCCATAGATCTCTTCAACACTGCGATGAACATCTTCTCTATTATCTCGATCAACTAAAATCTGTATATCTTAGTTATGTTTGTAGGGAGTTGATTTTTCAAGTGCTGTTGGATCTCTGTAGTATTGTATGCAAGTAGATAAAATATCACCTTAAGTAGTGAGAAAACCTGAAGCTTGCATCTGTGTCTACTAGAGCTCTGTCAACATTCAACTCGACATCAGATCTATTGTCAGGATCAACTATAGATAGGTTTTATCTTAGTTGTGTGTGTAGGTACTGATTAGATTGAGTGTTGTAGTTCTTCGATTAGATACATTGTTTAGCTATCTAGATGTTAGATTGTGATTTTGAGAGGAATTATTCGAGTGAGTGAAACTAGAATAGGTTTCTTGTATGTTTCATGCAGTGTTGTTAAGGGATTGCATCGAGACAACATCTGCGTTTTGTTTTATCACTTGTGATAGTGAATTTTGCCGTGAGGCAATCACACACCGAAGGTGTGTGATTTTAAATTAATCTTTGTGCAAGTTGTTCTTTAAATTTCCACTGCGTATTGAAGGCATAGTGGTTACACTATCTTCAACATCAACTCTATTATCTGTACATTGACGTTTTTCACAAGTTGTTTATGCTTGTGTTTTAAAGTTATTTTCGTGCAAACTGTTCTAAAAAAATTCCCGTGACAATGTTGTCAGTAAAGTGAATAACACTGACTACAACATTGTCTATAACTTTGCACATGCTTTTGTTTTTCACAGTATTTGAGGCAACGAATTCTAACAATAGTATTTAATTCGATTACAAGTCATAATGTATTATTACTCGATTTTCATCCATAGTAATTATATAAGATATATCATATTTTCATCATATCATGAAAATGTTCTACAAAAATAATCATCTTTTGAGATATTTTGAAATGAAATTTTAAATTTTATTTTATAATTTTATTTTATAACAATAATCTAACGTTTTTACTCGATTTTTCTCCATAAAATAGTGGACTCATGAAATTCCCAATACTAATAATCATTACGGTAGTAGCACGATAATCTTAAATAATTTAATCCTAACCATTTGCAAAATTATTCGTTGCAATTTTTCCTTTCATTATACCATTCTAAGAATAGAAAAGCAGCAGCTTTCATGGCCATCAATTCACATGATATGGTGTTAGATTTATTTGGAGATGATTCTGATTTCGAAAATACTAGCGATGCAAGCGAACACCTAAAAGAGTCAAAAGTAGAAATAGCTGAAGAAGCTCCTGAAATAAACTTGGAATACGAACAAGATTCGAAATGAAGAAATTCTGGAACAAAGACCTCAAACTAATATAGAATTTGAGAGTATGGATTCTTTGTTCGATGTAAGTATTTTATGAGTTCCTGCGATAGAGGTAAAAATACAAAAGTAAAGAAATTTGCCAAAATGATTAACCGTCATGCTCACATCAATGATATACAAAATAATAATAACACATGTAGAATGTCAACAACATGTACAAACCGCACCCATGACCTAGAGCTGTATATGTGAATTTTTATACATGCTCATAGGAGTTTATCAATCAACATGAAGAGTCAATTAGAAGCTAATGACATTGCAGGACTAGTATAAATGTAAGGATGTTGGAAGTTCAGGCGGGTGGTCTAATAATTTAGAATTCATAGGAAAAGATTGTAGGAATTATATTGAGCATAGGTGAAGGTTGAGACTCGGTGAAGTATAGACGTTGAAGCCATTATATTGCAATTAGAAAGAAGAAAATAAAAACACAATAAAAAATCTACACGACTTAAAATTTACATAAATTAATGATGTGTAAAAACGAAGATTCTTCCTTTTATTTCTATAAAATTCAATCAAAATATACAACAGAAATGGTGCTTTATATATATATATATATATATATATATATATATATATATATATATATATATATATATATATCAGCACCATTGGTCAAACTTTTAAAAAAAGGTTAAAAGCAGAAATTATATTCCAACTCATCAACTAAGTGAGAGCTTTATTCCTCTGGAACGCAGCTCTTGCTGTCAACTTCATGTATCTCATTGCCCGTAGTTGTAATCTCATGCATTTCATCCACAACTTCAGTTGTACTCTCAACACCCTCCGCAAGATGGATTGGTACAGATCAACCAATCCAATCTTGGACTGAAGAAGACGAAATCGAGGACCAGGAAGTCCTTTAGTGAATAAGTCGGCCAACTGCTCAACAGACCTAAGAAACTGAAGAAGAACAAAGCCCGATTTAAACTTGTCGCGAACAAGGTGGCATTCAATATCCAAATGTTTGGTGCGTTTATGAAAAATGGGGTTGTTAGTGATATGAATGGCTGCCTAGTTATCACAAAAAATGGGAATATGAAGAGGTATATGGGAATATGAAGAGGTATATGCACACCAAAGTCACAAAGCAAATGCTCAAGCTAAATTAACTCATGCACAGTAGCACTAAGGGCTCTATATTCAGCCTCAGCACTCGAGGTAGATACATGCACGGTCATTTCGCTGTCAGAATAAATCTCAAGAGAGACTTATCCTTATGCCCACTACAAGCATAGCCAGCAAACGTGAGTAAGGGTCGATCCCATGAGGAGCTGCAAACTCTATCTTCCAATGCCACTGATTCCAAAGTTTTGAGGGTTGTTGTGGTCTCCGTACTTCTTAATGTAAATACTATAAAGTAAAAATAACAAGCAAAATAAAAAGGAAAGAAAATATTAATAGTAACGTATTCCGGATTAGAACTTAGATTCGAACTTAACAAATAATTAACCGATCATGGGCACGCTGATTACTTATATGTTCATTAAGTTCTTATCCTTATTCAATCCGGAATAACGAATCTAGCCGCTCATGCTAGACTTAGAACAACATTAATTATAAGTAAATAAAGACATAAATAAAATGGAAAACTTACTTGATTAAATATCAAAACGATCCAATACCAACGTTGCATTTAAGTACATAAAACTTGAAATCCTAGTAGCTTGCGGGCATAAGGTCCGAGACAGGAATTAAAATGTAGAAAAGTAAAATGTATCTTAAAGAAAAAAATAAATTGTAATTGTTGTGATTGTTGTTCGGCCTCTGCTATGAAACTACTTAAATAGAAGTACAAAACATAAGGTAACTTCCCCCACAGGCTGGAGGATCTTCAGTCCATTTCATAGTTGTTGTGCCCAAGACTTTCTATATCTGACAGATTCTTCTCTTATTTAGAAGATCTGTCTCACAGATTTTGTGCTCGCCGTGCCCTAGGTTGCCAACATTCAACCTTCCTTAATTAGCTGATCCACCTCCTAGAATCTGAGAGATACGATCAGACTTGCCTTGTAGAGCTCTTCCTTCCTTTGATGGCTAGGGTGCACTGCTCCAGCTGGTAATTGTTACTCTTGTGCCGAGTCTCCTCTCCTTCTCATGTCAATCACTCTGGGTTTGTTATGGGCACGATCACAAACTTCTCCTTCAGCAATGCTGGATGGGCATTTCTGCCAGGCTCGAGAGAGAGCTTTCCATTGAGAAGTCGTTACCCATATTTGGTATCATTGGTATCCAAATGCCCTCCAGATGTGATTCTGCTGCCTCCTGCCCCCCTTGTGCCCATACTGGCTCTTTGCGACTTAAAAAAGAGAAAAAATAATGGATAAACAAATGAGAAAAAGACACAAAAATATGAAAGAATTTGGACTTATCACACCCACCCACTTTAGACATACTTGTCCTCAAGTATGGGGGTACAACGTGCCCAAATGAAAAAACAGAAAAAATGAAAAAACAGAAAAAAAGAGGAAAAGATAGACTCAAAACCAAAGACATGACAAATTAAGCATGTAAAGTAAAATCCCTTGTGGGCATAGAGACCTAGGCATCTGATCACAACTAACAGCATAAAAATAGTAAAAACAAACATAATGCCCACTGCAAATTAAAATAACTAAGTGATGGTTTTCCTCATGTTCTTCTCATTTAAGTGTTTGTCTTAGTGTTTATGCTCAAGAAAAACATAATTGAACCAAGGATCACTATAGGCTTGCAATTGCTCTTGTTCCACTGCCAACATTTAGAATAATAGGTATCTTATGCTAAGGACTTTAAAGGTTGTAATGGGGCTACGAGTTTAAGGTAGAAAATATTAGGATCTGGCTTTGATTTTAGTCGAATTTTCCCTTTGGGAGATTTCTTTTGACTCTTACTGGCCCTTGCCACCGTGCCCATTTTATGAAGCACATGTCCCAAATTTTTATTTTTTGGGCATTTTATACTTTATTTTCTTAGGGTTTCTTTATCATTTTTTATTTTATTTCGACCCCTTTCTTTTTTTCTTTTGCTTTCCTTTTCTTTTGGCATTTTATACCTTGTTACACACTAGATTTATCCTCCTCCAGTGCCCATGGTCTTTTTGTTAGTTTTCAAGAAAAAACATGACCAGGGTATAATTCATTTTTAGCTCAAAAAGAGATGCAAGGGTAACATCAAGGTGGTTTTATTTGGCTTTGTGGGCTCAGAAAGAAAATTTACCTAAGAATTTTAGTAACATACCCTGAATTCATTATGACCTCGGAATAGAGCAAAAGTAAGTTCCAGTTTACATAAATTCAAAACTGAAGAAATCACACAAGAAAGAATAATCACATGCATCGTGAATCTAGGCTCAAATCCTCACAAGGTACTTAGTTCATTCATCATATAAGCAGTAGGATGGGCATGCTAAAATGAAATTACAGTTAAAATATGCTGTCTTTTGTTCACAAGACCTTAGACTCCATGCTCACAACTTCAATTATTCACACATGCTTGACACAAAAAAAAACACAAAGAAGGCAGAGTAACCTCCACCCACACACTTTACCTTTGGCAGAGTGGGTGTGAGAGGATTACTCTGCGAACCGCAAACTCAACAAAACATTAGAAGGCCCCCCTACCCACACACTTTGTCTTAGGCAAAGTGGGTTAGTACGGGGGTCATCTAACTAGAAAACAAAAAAAAACACAAAACAAAAGACTTTTAATGCCCACACCCACACATTTTGCGCTAAACAAAATGTGGAAATGGGGTGACTCCTAGAAAGATAAAAATAAAAATAAAAACCTATACTATGGGAAAGAGTACCAGGTCAGGCATCAGAGAGGGTCGGATAAACGAATCTGACGTGCTTGAAGTAGGAAAATAAGGCGGTCTCCAATCGGTCTAGTCTGGATATGATGGTGATGGATGCTGGCTCTTATTGGGACCTGTATTCAAAGGAAAACTAAGGCTACTCAAAGTTTCTAACTTCGGTATGTCAAATGCGGGTTTCCCCTCCTCGTTATCAAAAACATCCAACATCCTCTTCAAGTAATTCAAATCAAACAATTCAACATGTTTGCAATACAGATTAGTAGAAGAGAGGTCAAATAGTTTCAGTTTTTCAACAAGATGGGTTATCAATTGGGCACATGAGATTCTGTTCTTAGGATGAGATAGGGTGTCCTTAAAATGGGCAATGACCACAACTTCAAAGTTTATCTTCTTCTTGTGCACCATTCACCAGAGGACAAACAACTCCTGATTTGTGATGGAGTTGGAGCTATCTTTCCAGCCAAAGAAATTATAGGCTAGAACTCGGTGACAAAAGCGAAGGGCACTGCTTTTCAGCATATATCTCTTGCTAGTTCCAGACTTGAATTTGGTACCATTACCTAGTTCAGTCCATTTTTCATCACAGTTCTCATCTGTGGGCACCATAGAAACAGCATACTTATAATCATCATCATTTAGATCCAGAAAAGACACGATGCTTAACCCCATATTCAGTTCATCAGCAGAAAGATTAAAATTCTTACCAAAAATTTTAAACTTAAAAACTTTGGCAGACGTACCAGCCTTTCCCATACTCTTAACAGTCAAATCATGGAAAAACTCATACATCAGCTTAGGAAAAATTAAAGAATCTCATTCAATGAAAAATGACAAGCCTATGTTAGAGAAGAGTTCTCTTACCTCTCGCTCGATGCCCAAGGCAGCGAGTGAAGAGAAGTGGATGGTCTTGCTGTGGATGATGTCCGTGATGGGCATGACACCTTTTTTTGGCATGATTTTTCTAGAGGTAGGGCTAACTACAGTTTTTCCTTTCTTAGCAAACGGCTTGGCAGGGGCCTTCCCCTTTCCCTTTGCAGTTACTGAGGGCATATCCATTATGCCCTCGGCAACTTCCTTCACAAGGGAAAGAGTCAAGTTGTCCTAGCTCTTGTGGGAATGAGATTCCTTACTGATCTCATTCTCTCCTTCCTCAGCCTCCTGCTCAGCTTCTTCTTCCTCAGACGGTATCGACGACGCCTGCTTCTTCCGCTTCAAGGACTGCGGTGGAGCTTTAGTGGCAGCGGCCTTCTCCTTCTTTACCTTCTTCAACTTTTCAGTTGCAAAGAGCTCAGGGGTCTGTTCCGGTGTTGGCTCGGGTGTCATCTCCTTTGCATACTGGTCTCCTCTTGCTCATCTATTTCATCGGTGGTCTCCTCCACCATCTTCATAGAGGGCTCGTCAGCCTTCTCGGACTCTCGGGTGGAAATGGGTGATGAAGGTTGTTCCACGGTGGCAGAGAGTTGAACCTCAACGGCGACAGTGCTTGGTTTTTTAGGTTGTGCAGCGGCGTCGGTGGTGGTATCATTGCTGCTTTCTAGTGAAGTAGAGGGAGTGAACTCAATCTTCTTCTTTGAGGACTTGGAGGCGTGAGTTTTGGGGGCCATGGTGATCGTAGCTTGGGTGGTTGAGAGAGAGAAATAGATGGCTGTAATGTTTTTGAATTTAGGTGAAAATGGCGAGTGAATTTTGAGAATGAGAGAGGCATAGTTAAGTATCCACCGATTAACCCTAGCCACTCGTTTAAAACTGATGTGACAGGCCCGTTAGATAACTTTTGGGCTTCTAGGATTTTCTATTCAGGTAATGTGTTATGCCCACGGGGGTTGACAAATCCCTAGATTTTTTGTCTTTCCTTAGCTTGTGCCCTCCAAATCAGAAAGTGTCCAGTTTTACTAGATTATTTCCTTCTACGAAAAATTCACCAAATTTTTTTACCTAATAATTAAAATACTTTAAAATAAAATCCAGCTATAAAATCCAACTCCTAATCTAACATGACAAAGAATAAACACTTTAAAGGAAATAAATAAACTGCAGAAAATAAAAAGAACCTGGGTTGCCTCCCAGTCAATGCCCTAGTTATTATCGTGGGCACGACGCTTTCCTTTCATCATATGTATGTGAGCTCAGTGAGCTGGAGCCCGAGAGCCTTCATGTATAAAACTATTGGGTCATTGAGATGTTTCAATCGTTGACCGTTGACTTTGAATGTCTCTCCAGTACTTGAATCAAATAATTCCACTACTCCATTTGGGCACACAGTCTGGATCTCATATGGTCCGGACCATTTGGACTTGAGTCCTCCTCCTAATAGCTTGAGTCTAGAATTATATAGTAGAACTTTTTGCCCGCGCTCAAACTGTTTATAGCGAATGAGGTGGTCATGGTTTCTCTTCATTCTTTCCTTGTGGAGCACTGCATTGTCATAGGCTTCCAACCTCATCTCTTCTAAATCTTGAAGTTGGCACTTCCTCTCAATTCTAGCTTTATCGATTTTCATGTTCATCTTCTGAATTGCTCAAAACGCCTTGTGTTCAATTTCCACCGGAAGGTGATAATTTTTTCCATAAACTAGGAAAAACGAAGACATTCCAATGGTGGTTTTGTAGGCAGTGCGATATGCACACAAGACATCTTCCAGTTTAAAACTCCAATTTTTACTATTGCGGTTTATGACTTTTTGAAGTATGGACTTGACTTCTCGGTTGGAAACCTCAGCTTGCCCATTCGCCTATGGGTGATAGGCAGTAGTCACTTTATGCTTAACTCCATATTCTTTAAGTAAATTCTTGATAATCATATTGCAGAAGTGAGATCCTTGATTGCTTATCAGTGCCTTGGGCATGCCGAATCTGCTGAACACATTAGACTTCAGGAACTTTTTGACCACGCAGACATCATTTGTCGTAGTAACTTTTGCTTCCATCTATTTCAACACATATTTCACTGTAAGGACTATGTATTGATGTCCATTAGATTTTGTCAAGGGACCCATGAAGTCAATTCCTCAAACGTCAAGAACTTCTACCGGCATGATAGGTGTCACGGGCATTTCATTATGTTTGGAAATATTTTCAGTCATCTGACAGCGTGGGCATCGTCTACACACTTCATAAGCATCCTTGTGAAGTGAGGGCTAAAAAAATCCACAATCAAGAATCTTTTTTGCGGTTCTTTTCACACCAAAGTGCCCTTTACATGCTTCGGAGTGGTAGTGATCAAGAATACTCTTGGTTTCTTCTGTGGGCACGCAGCATCAGATGATTTGATCTGCGCACCTTCTCCACAGTATGGGCTCATCCCATACATAATATCGACTCTCACTTCTGATTTTGTTCTTTCGATATGTTAAGAGTCTGGTAGGTAGTTCTCCAGAGATCATGAAATTGACCAAGTCAGCGTACTAGGGTGTAGTGCCCTTGAGGTGGAACAGGTACTCATCTGGAAAATATTCTTCAATGGGTACCACGTCTTTTTCCTTATTGAATACTCTACTCAAATGATCGGCGACTTGGTTTTAAGCTCCACTTTTATCCTTGATCTCTCAATCAAATTCTTGTAACAGTAGTATTCATCGAATGAGCCTTAGTTTTGACTCCTTTTTTGCAAGCAGGTGCTTTAATGTAGAGTGATCAGTGTAGACCACACTCTTAGCTCCTAGCAAATAGAATCAACAGCTCTTTTTCAGTTGTGGTATAGTTGGCTTGGGCATGGTTCAATGTCTTGGATGCATAGTATATGACATGACTTTTTTTCTCGCCTTTGTCCAAGCACTGCGCCCACGGTGTATCCACTAGCATCACACATTATTTTGAATGGTATGCCATAGTCTGGAGGTTAGATGATGGGTGCCGTGACCAACTTCTTTTTTAGGGTGTTAAAAGCTTCCTTACAAGCATCGTCGAAGATGAATGGCACATCATTTTGCAAAAGGTGAGTGATTGGATGAGCGATCTTTACAAAATCCTGAATGAATCACAGATAGAACCCAGCGTGCCCAAGGAAATCTCAAACTTGCTTCACCGTAGTGGGGTAGAGTAGCTTCTCAATGATGTCCACTTTAGCTTTATCTACCTCAATGTCTTTCTCTAAAACAATGTGCCCAAGAACAATTCCTTTACGAACCATGAAATGGCATTTTTTATAGTTGAACACCAAGCATTTATCCACACTTCTTTTAAGCACCTTTTCAAGGTTGTCGGGGCATGCATCAAATGAATTTCCATAGACGGTGAAATCATCCATAAATACTTCAATGCATTTCTCCAAAAGATCCGAGAAAATGCTCATCATGTATCTTTGAAAAGTTCCAGGAGCATTGCAGAGCCCAAAAAGCATCCTCCGATAAACAAATATGCTGAATGGGCACGTGAAAGTAGTTTTCTCTTGGTCTTCTTAATCTACTACAATTTACATGTAACCTGAATATCCATCAAGGAAATAAAAGAATTTGTTTCCAGCCAATCTCTCTAGCATTTTATCTATGAAGGGCGACTGGAAGTGTTCCTTTCTTGTGACTGTGTTGAGCTTTCGGTAGTTTATGCAGACTCTCCATCCAATTTGTAACCTTGTGGGTACGAGCTCATTCCTTTCATTTTTCATGACCTGGATTCCTGACATTTTGGGCATGACATGAATTGGACTTACCCATTTACTGTCTAAAATGGGATAAATGATTCCCATATCCAGCAACTTGAGTATCTCCTTCAGCACAACTTCTTTCATGGTGAGGTTCAACTTTCATTGTGGGTCCCGCACTGATTCTGCATCATTCTCCAAGAGAATCTTATGCATATATACTGCAGGGTTTATGCCCTTAATTTCGGCCAGAGTTCATCCATCCCATTGCTTCTTTATATAGATGTAATAATCTTAATAGCCGGTTTTATTCAACGAGGCTCAGTCCTTTACTTATGATAACCGACAGTGTCTCATTCTCTCCAAGATAAGCATACTTTAAGTGGTTCGGGAGATTTTTCAACTCCAGTTTTGGTGCCCTCTGCACTGATGGTAGCATTATTTCTGTCTAAGTCATAGTGAGCAATTTGTAGTCCATTACTCTATGTGGCATTTCTTCGAGCGAGTATAACATCATGATGGCCTCTTTGGTATCTTCATCTTCATCGAGGGCATCATCGTCAGTCAACCCAACTTGTAATGCCTATTTCAGAGGTTTCTGATTGTTCATATGTCCCAGAATGGCTTCTGATTGGGCATAGCAATGGTTCATGAAGTTAACTGACTTCGGATCTTGTGGATACTTCATGGCTTCAAAAATGTTGAAAACAACTATCTGGCCATCGAACTCACATGTCAGCGTGCCCTCATCAACCTTAATCTTGGTGCAAGCAGTTTTTATAAATGGCCTCCATAGCAGAAGAACGGGTCCAGTTGGAGTTGCTTTGCCCATGTCCAAGACATGGAAATCTGCTGGGAAAATTAATTCCCCCACCTTGACCAAAACATCTTATATTAAACCTTCGGGATAAACATTTGATATATCTGCCAACTAAATGATCACTCTTGTCTCCTTGAGTGGTCCAATATTCAGTTCTTCATAAATCGTCATGGGCATGACGTTCATAGATGCACCGAGATCAAGCATCAATTTTCAATCTTCTTGCTTCCAATTATGCATAGTATGACAAACATACCGGGATCCTCACACTTTTATGGTATTTCTTTTGTAGGATCACGGAGATATTTTCACCAATGAAAAATCTCGCATCATCTTCAAATCGCACATTCTTGGTGCGCAGTTCTATTAGGAAACAGGCATAATGAGGAACTTGCTTTATTGTATCCAGTAGTGGAATATTGATTTCCACTTTTCAAAAGACCTTGAGAAGGTCTTTCATCTCTTCTTCCTTTTTTTTATGGGCAAGATGTTCAGGGAAGAGAGTGTTAGGAAAAACTATCAAGGAACCCCTAGAAAAGGTTTTGATGAGATGTCAAAACTATCTATGAAAAACTAATTAAAATTCAAGTTGTAGATCTGAGCTGACCAATCCAGAGCATCAAAGAGGAACTCAATTGAAGCTGAAGTCAACCAAATTGGAAGTATGGTCTACCAGCTGGGAGGATACGTCAACCAGTCAAATCTCAATTCAGCTGTGGATTCGAAGAGTCGAACAAGTCGAAACAAACTGACAGCTAAGTCAGCTGAGCTGAGGAGAAAAGAATCAACTAGACTAAAGGAACTGAAACAGTTCAAACTGAAAGACTGGAAGTATCCAACTGATGGCCAAACTAAAGTGTACAGACAAATCAACTAAAGGCCAGAACTGAAGTCAGCCAGCTTGTGATCAGTCAAGCTGACAAGAAAGCTTAAGAATGATTAGTCAAACTGACAAGCTAGTCAAAAAGAACTTGAGATCAGCCGAACTGGAGGAAGAAGCTCAGAACTGCTAACTGGAGCAATAGCCAAACTGAGTTGACAAGCTCAGAACTGCCAACTGAAGCTATAACCAAACTGAGCTGACAAGCTCAGAACTGCCAACTGGAGCAATAGCCAAACTGAGCTGACAAGCTCAGAACTGCCAACTGGAGCAATAGCCAAACTAAGCTGACAAGCTCAGAACTGTCAACTGGAGTAACAACCAAACTGAACAGACAAGTTCAGAACTGCCAGCCAGAGAACCCTGGAAGTTATTACTCAACCAGTGTATCTTGGAATAAATGCTTCAACGGAGATCCTGGAATTAAACATCCAATGAAGATCGATTGGGAAAGCAACGACTACTTGAATCAAAAGCTCCAGCGATCAATAAAGACCATCTGCCATTGATGAACCAATAGAGCCATCGATCAATGGAACTCAACGGTCATAAAATCACTCCTCTATAAAAGACGAGTGAATCAAAGTTTTTAAACAACTCTTGCCTCCCAGACTTTTCGCAATACTTATTTTTGAAACCTTCATTCAAGCAGAGCTTTCTTTCTACCTCCTAGCTCAAGTTCAGCATTTGCTAAAAACTGCGAGAGTCCAACTGAGAAGAAGAATTCAAAGAGTCAAAACATTCAGCCAGCTGTTGATAAACCAGCCAGGGCAGCCTTCTCAGTTTCAGCAATACAACGATCAACTACTCAGCTCAATTGAAGGAGCACATCAGTTGATACCCCCTGTTCAAGACTAACCTCTTGAAGATCGAAAGAGATCTAAAACCTTGTAAAGATGTCAATAGCACCTACCTTCCTAGCGAGCAGTTAGGGACTTCAAGTGTGAGCCGTCGACCCGCTGAGGTAGCGAGCAGTTACCAGGTTCAGCCAACTGTCCTTCATTGTGTAATTTGTAAAGAAACTCAAGTTATATAGTGAAGTTGCCCTTCTGCGGAAGGAAGATAGGACGTAGGAGTTTGAGACTTTGAACCTCTATAAATCATTTGTGTGATGTACTGTTCTGATTACTTGCATATCTTTGAACTGTACACAAGCTCACACAATCTGCACTCAAGTTGTCTAAAGTACTTACTCTAATTGTGCATAGATAAGTTTCTAAGCGAGTCAAGGGCCCTTATTATTCCGCATTTGAAGTAAAAGTTTCAAAAGTTTTAATCAGTTTATTCACCCCCCCTCTAAACTGATATCGACTCGCCATGGACCAACAGAGAGGCTTCTTTTTTGTTTCATGCTTTGTGGGCTCAATGATCTCTTCCCGAGTTTGCTCATCTTCCTTTATTATGCCTTCAGTGTCTCCTTTCAATTCAGTTTTCATTACTTCTTCTTCATTCCTTGTCGCCACAACATTCACTTGTTCTCGTGGATTTACCACTTGAAAGGGTAATTATCCATTTCTCTCATTTAGTTGGGCAAGATCTTGTGCTAGTTGAGAAATTTGTTTGCTCACATGTTGCAAACCTGCCCTTGTTTCTTGCTTAAATCTATTATTTTCCTGTTGTGACTTCACATTTTCCTTGGCCAGGGCATGGACTAGTTCGGCCAGGCTGGGTTCTTCTCGTGCCCTCTGCGGTGGTGGTGGCAAATCTTGCTGATGGGCATTATTTCTTTTCCATCTGAAATTCTCGTGATCCCTCCATCCCGGATTAAATATTTGAGAGTGGGGATCATGTCACATATTGTTGTTATGCCCACTAAGATAATTAACTTCAGCGACCTCCTCCTGCAGTGTTGGGCATTTATCGGTGAAATGGGCCACATTTTTACACACTTCACACACTATTTTCTTTAGGAGTTTGAGACTTCGAACCTCTATAAATCATTTGTGTGTTGTACTGTTTTGATTACTTGCATATCTTTGAACTGTACACAAGCTCACACAATCTGCACTCAAGCTGTCTAAAGTACTTACTCTAACTGTGCATAGATAAGTTTCTAAGCGAGTCAAGGGCCCTTATTATTCCGCATTTGAAGTAAAAGTTTCAAAAGTTTTAATCAGTTTATTCACCCCCCCCCCCCTCTAAACTGATATCGACTCGCCCGGGACCAACAAGTGGTATCAGAGCGGTTGATTCTAAGGATCAACCGTTTCTGCGGATCAATTGAATCAGATCTACTTATCTGTGCTAACATATCAAGCTATGGGAAATCATAAGCTACCTTTGTTTTCAGTTGAGAATTATGATAATTGGAGCAGGCGAATGAAGGCGCATCTCTGCTCGATCCATGAGAATATGTGGGAAGTTATTGAAGATGGTCCAATCATCATCATGATGGACAATTATGCTCACATAGTTGATATCAATCAACCAGCAAGGATCCCAAAGCCACCTAATCTTCTCACCAGCGAAGAGAAGAAGTTGAAGAATCTAGAGTTTGTGGCTCAAGCTGCACTATTTCAAACTCTAGATGAAGACAGAATGAAGGACACAAAGAATTGTACAACTGCCAAGGAGATATGGGACTTACTAGCAGATCTATGCCAAGAGTCCGAAGCCATCAAAGGAAACAAGGTCCAATTGGCAGTCGACAGATACGAGTCCTTCAAAATGCAGCCAGAAGAGTCCATCTCAAGCCTTGAAACCAGATTTCTAGGCATCATCAGTGAGATGACCAACCTAGGGAGAAGTTATCCCAATTCTGAGATGAATTCCAAAATATTGGACAATCTCACTGAAGAATGGGACATGAAAGTGATAGCTACAAAAGAATCAAAAAATCTAAATAGCATCACTCCCAGAGAATTGTTTGGCTCTTTCAAAGCTCATGAGTACAGTCTAAACCGGAAGAAGGAAGCATCAACATCATCAGCTCAAGATGCAGCCTTTTATGGTGAAAGGAACCGGTTCAGAGACACTCGAGGAAGGAACAACTTCCAGCCCAGGAGCTCAACAGCCAGAGAAAATCAAGGCGGATCTTCATCCGAATGAAAAAGAGAAACAACCGAAAAGAAGGAAAACTTGACTGAAGACATCAATGATCAAATCCAGTCAGTTACCAGGTTGTTAGAAAAACTAAAGAGAGTTCGGGATAAACAATCAGTTCCACCTCAAACTGATGAAATCCCAAAAGATGAGAGAACTCATCAACCAGCTGAACGATCAGCTGAACCGTTCAGGGGTGGCAATCAAAATCTAGGAGAATGTTTTCATTGTCACAAACAAGGACATTACAGATATGAATGTCCAGAACTTCCTGAAGACAAGAAAGCCAAAGTGAGGAGAAGCTTCTTCAAAAGGAAAGCAATGGTTGCAAACTACGAGAATGTCGTGCTAGATGATTCAGACTATCTATCTGGAATTGATTCTGACGGCTACAGCTCAGATGATGAAGCGCTATTTTGCCTTATGGCCGACAATGATGAAGAGGTTAGTACAGCTGATTCTCAAACCTCATTCTATCATATTAATGAAGCAACTGTCTCTAGCAATGAACTTGATATGAAACTTATGATGCTAGAAGATCAATTAGCTTCAATATCTTGCTTGCATGTTGAACTGAAAGATGAAAATGATGAACTGAGAAATAGAGTTAGAAAACTGAGCATTAATCATGAAAGAATGAATTATCTTGAGTCTCAGTTTGTGGAATTTGAAAAGTTGAAACTAAGAACTGTTGACCTAGAAGCTGAGAATCAAAAACTCAAACAAGAGATCCATGAGAAAGAAAAAGTAACTCTTAAGTTGAAAAAGGGATCTCAAACTCTAGATGAGATATTAAATCATCAGAGAACTGGAACCAGCAGCACAGGGCTAGGATATAGCAAGTTCAATGCCTTAGAGAAAGGAAAGGCAATTGCTCAACCTAGTGATAAAGGAATCTTAAAAGGATTCACCAGGTCAATTCATGATCAACCAGCTGAGCCAACTAAAGGCAAAGGAATATTGAGAAATCCTCAAACTCAGCCCAAACAATTCAGTCAGTTCTCCCAACCAAAAACACCAGGTCAACTGAAGCCAAAATTCAAGCCACGACCAACAGTTCACTCAAACCAATTCATTCATTCAAAGCCTTTAGTTCAACAAAGACCACCAGCTCAACACAAAATGCCCCCAAGGCAAACTGATAGATCAACTCACTTTAGAAAGAAAAATCAGTTTAGATCTCAAGCCTATCTTACCAAGAAGTTCAATTAGAACACCTATAAGAGAGATCAAAGAAACTCGTTTGAACCCTACCATCATTATAACGAGTACCTGGATTCCAGAAATGAACCAAAAGGGTTCAATCCAATAAACTGGAAACATACAAAGCACTAGCCTGATCATAGAACTCAAAGGTCTCAAGACCAAAGCATTTTAGTTGAACTGTTTTATCCAACTAACTCTCAACGCAGGTACCATTCAACTGATTCAACTCAGAATACAAGAGTTGAGAGAAAATCTAAACTGATCAGGCGATCCAAATCAGTTGGATCTCTGAATGATAAAAAGCTGAAAGTTTGGCAAGTTTGGATTCCAAATAGCTTAATGTATCAACAAGGACCCGATATGAAACGGGTCCCTAAATGCTAATCCTTGTTTTTGCAGGATAAGAGCGTCCTATCTATGAAGAAAACCAAAGATATCTGGTATCTAGATAACGGATGCTCCAAGCACATGACCGGAGACAGAGAAGATCTCAACGGTTATGAAGAAGTCAAAGGTCCACTTGTCACATTTGGAGACAACTCCAAAAGCCGAACCATTGGAGAAGGGTTCGTGGTCAAAGGAAAAGTTGTAGTAAATGGAGTCTCCCATGTGGACGGACTAAAACACAAACTACTCAGCATCAGCCAGCTGTGCGACAATGGCTACTCAGTTGACTTTACCAAAAACTCCTGCAACATAAGAGATAAGTCAACTGGCGTAATTCTTCTCACCGGCATAAGGAGAGGCAACATGTATATTGTTAACTGGTCAACTGGCTATTCAGAAGCTTGCTTTCTTTCAAAGGGATCAACTGAAGCAAGCTGGCTATGGCATCGACGACTGAACCACCTCAACTTCAAAACAATCAACTACCTAGCCAAGAAAGAGCTAGTTGAGGGGCTTCCCAAGGAGATATATAAGAAAATAGGTGTATGTGGACCATGCCAAAAAGGAAAGCAAGTGAAGTCATCCTTCAAGAATAGGAATCATCCACCAGGAACAACTGATTGCCTCCAACTGCTACATATGGATCTGTTTGGTCCAGTCAGACCACAGACACCAAAAGGCAAAAGATTCACTCTTGTAGTAGTGGATGATTTCTCAAGATATACGTCGGTGGAATTATTGAGAAGCAAAGATGAAACTTACGACAAGCTAACGGCGCTGATCAGAAGGGTACAAACTGAAAAAGAGAGATCAGTTCAAAGGATCCGCTCCGACAATGGAACTGAATTTGTGAATCAACAAATGATAAGTTTTCTCAGTCAACTTGGAATCACTCATGAACACTCAGCTGCAAGAACTCCACAACAAAACGGTGTAGCTGAACGATGAAACCGAACGCTTAAAGAAGCAGCTCGAGCAATGATAGTTGATGCCAACATAGCTGAAGGATATTGGGCTGAAGTAGTCAACACAGCTTGCCACACTCAAAATTGAAGTGCAATCGTCGCCGCACATGACAAAACACCCTATGAGCTATATAAGGGTCGTAAGCCTTCCATCTCATATTTTAAAGTATTTGGCTATAAATGTTATATTCACAACAATGGCAAGACTCAACTGAAAGCCTTCAGTGCTAAAGCTGATGAGGGAATATTCCTTGGGTATAATTCACCTCATGCACAAGCTTACAAAGTGTTCAATAAACGAACTCTTGTTGTGGAAATAACATGTCATGTGGTATTTGATGAATTTGCTAATGAGTACAGGAATAAAGAAACAATAGACACATCAGTTCAAGTACTACCTAGTAAAACTGAGAACTCGCAGGACTATGTGGATCACATTGTTCTAGAGCGGCTTGAAGTTTCACTTGAAGAAGGCAATGAAACTGGTACTAAACCAATTGAGAACAATATGGTCAATGAAGACACAAATCGTGCTGAGACCATAAACCCTATAACTGAAATAGGGGGAAGAAGTGATGAAGATGCCGAACCAACTGATGAAAGGATGACTGATGATGTTACCACAGTGGACCCAGCTGAAGCTATCTTGCCCAAATGGCTCAGAAGCCATCCAACTAACAAGATAGTTGGTGATCCAAGAAGTCGAGTTCAAACCAAAAGTTCAACTGAGCATGCATTATTCACATGCTTCATATCTCAAACAGAACCAGCAAACGTCAAAGCAGCCTTAGAAGACTCAGACTGGATCATGGCTATGCAAGAAGAACTGAATCAGTTCACAAGAAATGACGTATGCTTTCTTGTCGATAGACCAAAGACTCAGAAGGTCATTGGTACAAAATGGGTTTTTCACAACAAGCTTGATGAACAAGGTGTGATCACAAGGAACAAGGCAAGACTGGTAGCCAAAGGATACTCACAAAGTGAAGGGATCGACTTTGATGAGACATTCGCACCAGTTGCAAGATTGGAAGCCATCAGACTGTTCCTAGCCTATGCAGCTCACTTCAACTTCACAGTCTATCAAATGGATGTCAAGAGTGCTTTTCTTCAAGGAATGCTCAAGAAGGACGTATATGTCGAGCAGCCGCCAGGATTTGAAATTGGGGATCAAGTCTTCAAGCTGAAGAAAGCCCTCTACGGATTGAAACAAGCTCCTAGAGCATGGTATGAAACTCTCACAACATTCTTGCTGAAAAATGGGTTTCATAAGGGAGTCATTGATCGAACTCTATTCCGAATAGAACGATCAACCGAGATCTTAATGGTTCAAATTTATGTGGATGACATAATTTTTGGATCAAAAAGCAAAGATCTATGCACACGATTTGCTCAACTGATGCAAAGCGAATTTGAGATGAGCATGATGGGAGAAATGACATTCTTCCTAGGACTTCAAGTGAAGCAGCTAAAAGATGAGATCTTTGTCAGCCAGGCCAAATACACTAAGGAGCTAGTCAAGAAGTTTGGAGTTAATAAAGGAAAAACTCTCAAGATTCCTATGAATACTACAGTTCAGCTAACTCTTGATGAAGAAGGAGAATCAGTTAGCCAAACATATTACAGAGGAATCATTGGGTCGCTACTTTATCTGACAGCTAGCCGACCAGACATCTCCTACTCAGTCAGTCTATGCGCACGGTTTCAAGCCAACCCAAAGAAAAGCCACCTTGAAGCGGCAAAGAGGATTATCAAATATCTCAAAGGAACCATAAATCTTGGAATATAGTATCCTAGAGATGACAGTTTGAGTCTAATTGGTTATTCAGATTCAGACTTTGGTGGATGGAAGATCGAAAGAAAAAGCACCAGCGGAACATGTCAGTTTCTTGGAAGCAAACTGATATCCTGGTTTAGCAAGAAGCAGCACTCAGTTGCCACGTCAACAACTGAAGCAGAATATGTAGCTGCGGGAAGCTGCTGTGCTCAGATACTCTGGATGAAGCAACAGGTGAAGGACTACAAAGTCGAAACTGAAGAAGTACCTATATTCTGTGACAACAATAGTGCAATAGCAATATCTCAGAATCCAGTTCTGCATTCAAGAACTAAGCACATTGACATAACACATCACTTCATCAGAGATCACATCGAGAAGAAGGACATATGCATCAAATATGTCAACACGGAGAAGCAGATAGCTGACATCTTCACCAAACCATTGCCTGAGGCAAGGTTTATGGAGCTATGCATACAACTAGGACTACTTGAGCTAGCATCAAAGGATGAAGACGATCAACAGGAAGAAAAAGGCCAAGAAACCGTTCCAGCTGAAGAGAGAAACTGAACCGAAAGGCTTCAACTCATTCGAATGAGTAATTCATAACTGAAAAAGTCGTTAAACTGATCAGTTGGACACATAAGCTATCAGTTTGAAATGAAGCAAGAAGCTGTGCAAAGAAAGTAAACAGAAGCTGATCAGCATAACTCATCAGCTCAACTGAATCATCAGTTCATTTGCTCAAACTAAGGCAAGGAGCAAGGCAGAGTTAGTCAAAATAGTCTCAACTGATGATCAAGTCAGTCAAGCAAAGCATACCAGCTGCAAAATCATCAAACTGATGGAGAAATGAAAGGAACTGGCTTCAACTCAATAAGGAGACATCAGTTCAAGAACCAGCTGAAGAAAAGCAGCAGAACTGAAGGATCAGCTGAACTGAGAAACAGCTGAATCAAGAATTCAAGCAGTTGAAGAAGCAAAGAACTGATAAGCAAATATCTCAGTTGGAACTGATCAACATGGAGATCATCAGCTACAGTCGAAGCCAACTGATGACGTAATCAGTTTCAAGCTAAGAGGAAGCCACAAGAGAGAAACAGATAAGTTCTAAATTTTCAAATAGTGGAAACGGTAAAAACACGTGTCACTCAAATATTACCGTTAAGCTCTCTCTCTCCCCACATTTATCTCCAACGGATAGAATTGAAAGGCCAATCGACGGGTCAATTGAATCAATCCAACTATTGAATTCCAGGCATACGAATCGACACAACCGTTGGATAAACCCCATCTCCCCCTATAAAAAGGATGGCTGAATTCTAATTTTATTTTTACCGATCCAAAACTCAGTAAAGAATTAAAGCCGTTCTCTCTCCTCATTCTCCCAAAACCGTTCTACAAAAACAGTTACGAAAGTAAAAGATCCAGTTCCAAATACAGTCAAAACCAAATCATTCTTTTTCTCTAAATCATTCGTCAAATCTCACAAAAACTTCATGGCTGAAAGAAGCACACCAACTGTTCGACGAAAGTTCAATTTCAAAAGAACTGGTGAATCTTCTCAAAGATTCCAATGGAATCTATACAGAGACAAGTTTCTAGATCAAAAAGCATTCAGAAAAAAGTGCTCAGATTCTCCACTCTGCAACTCATTGATTTCAAAGTTGGAGCAAACAGGATTGAAGAGATTCACAGAAGTCTATCCAGCAAAGATCTACCCTGAACCAGTGGTTGAGTTCTATTTGAACTCCAAAGGATATGATAACAGAATCACAACAGAAGTTCGTGGAGTTGAACTGGTAATCACTCCAGAATTACTCGGGAGGATATTTCAACTACCCACCACTGGCATAAGATTACAAGATATAGAAGTTGACCAAGAGCAAACCTACCATCTCTGGAAGCGAGTGAACTGCCAAGATCCCTACAAGAGCAGTACACTCATGTCCTGCTTCCAGGAAAAATACAGAATCCTAGCATCAGTTGCAGCAAGAATGATTGTTGGCACAACTAGGAGTCACTCAGAGATGTCAGAGCACAAATATAAAGCCTGTGCAGCAATCACCGGAAGTATCAGAGTAAACTGGGCTCAGTACTTCTTTGAACAAATCAAGAAGTATGTCGATGTTGTTGAGAAACATTGGAAAGAAACTGAGTTCCATCAGAAGATGTGCTATGTCTGCAGGATCAGTAGCATACTGGAGAGCACACTTAACTCCATGATAGAAAAAACTGACACGGTGATGATTGATAAGCTGGATTTCATACCTTCAACTGGCAGAAGACAACCAGCTTCAAAATCTATAAGCATCAAAAGCAGTCGGCAAACTAATGCCCCCTCAAAGAAAGCAGAGGAGCCTGCTAAGAGAAAAGGCAAAGAGATCGCTACAGAAATACATCAAGAGGACTCCGACTCTGATGACAATGTCCTAATAAGCCAAATGTTGGGAACCACAATCAGAGCCAAGCCTCTGCGACAAGTTCGATGTGGATCAACAGCAGATTCACCTGAAGAAAAGACCTCTACCAGGCCAGTTCAAGCCAAGGAAGAAACTGGCAGATCAAAGAAGAAGCCCACAGCAACTCAACCAAAAATAAAGAAGAAACAATCAGGGCCTCCACCCCCTCCAAAACTACCTCCTTTTAACATCAAGGTGTTTGATATGGCACCAGTTAAAGGAGATGACATTGTGCCTTACAGAGGAGTCCCACCGCGAGGCATAGGAGCCGACTTCTTCAGAACTGCGTGCCCCCCGATGGCAGAGACTGAAGAGAATATAAGAGCTCTATCAAGAGCTGAAGTCATCAAGAGCTGGGCTGATGAACACGTAATCAAGTTCATTGCTGAAAACCTTGTTGAAGATATGATTGGCATGGCTTCTCTGTACAAAGCTCTCTCAAGGTACGTGTACTGGTACCTGTGGAGACACTGCTTCAACTCTGAAGCCTATTTTCTCCTAACCGCCCTCCATGGGATGAGCTTCTGGAGAAGAGAAGAGAAATGGAGCATACAATGGGCTGGACAGGAGACTCCTGAACAAAATCCAATTATCACACTGAAGAGAATGCTTGCCATTCGAAGGAACCATCCTCACCCAGAACAGCAAACATTGATGGAAGTAATGAACGATCTGCTCAGCTGGGCCAACATCCGACTGCCACCGCTACAAACTGAGGTTGAACAGCAACATTAGAAGAATCCCCAAGTTCAACAGCATTGGTTGCTTAGGGAACTGCTCATCCTCAGAAAACAACAGCACCAGCAGGGACAGACTCTGTTCAACAGAGAAGCCCAGAGCAGTCAACAAGGTGCTGCAACCGAGGAAGATCACAGCTCAAGGCAAACTGTCATAACATCTGTTGCTAAGAAGTTAACTTTCGAAGAATCCCCTCGACCAGACGACATCATCATCAATCTCCTTGATGATTCTCCAGAGGATCAAGAAGTTGATGAGCGAACTGCCAGTGATCTGGAGTTCGAAGAAATGCTCAAATCTCCTATTCCGCCAGCTCTCCCATGTGACGAAGAGTCCGAGAAGTTAACTGAAAAGGCTCGATTGTTTGAGGAATCAACTGAACCCGTCACTGCTCCTCCCCAAGAGTCAACCCCAGGGACAGCTGAGTCTGATCAGCCAGCTGAACAGATAGCTCAAGTCTATGATCAACCTGCCTATCAAGGTACACTAGCAATAATTGTGTACTTTGATCCAATTCAAAGAGCTCTTCAAGCTGCTGCTCAAGATGCTGCAACAAAGATATCACCAGAATCAAGCTATGATGAATCAATTAGTATGGAGAAAGTTGAACAATCCCACACAGTTCCATGTGAGGAACTGATTGAAATTGAAGCAGGAGAGGAAGCTAATTTAAGAGCAGTTCAGTTCCATGCTCAACCAAGCAGTTCTACAGTTCAGCTTCCTGATTACTATGTGAAACTGATCCACAGCCAGCAGCAACAGGTTAAACTGCACACAGAACAAATTCAGTAGTTGCAAGCTCATCCAAGACTCCAGTCAGCTGAAACTCAGTCATCAAGCAGCGATGAGGATGAGGAAGATGATGCCACAGAACCGCTTGCCAAGAGGAGGAAAACTGATCACAAGAAGGACTAGTGGCTGATCAAGTTCAAACTGATTAGAAAAACCCTTAGTTTACTTCTTGTAATTCAGTTTGTCATCATTTATTTTGATATATAAAAAGATTATCTTTTTATTTTCAAATAAATGTCGAACTTCGCATTTATTTAAATATTTTGACCGTTGCAAAACAATGACACGTTTCAAAGTCATTAAATGCCAACGACCAAAAGAGGCTAGAGGCTAGTACCATTTCAACCATTAGATCTATGAGCCTGCCCAAACACTCATAAAAAGCCCTCTCCTTCAAGCCTTTTACAAATACTCCTCGTTCACTCTCAAAAATTCTCTCTCTCAAAGCTCTTGAAATCTCTCAAAATCTCAGCCAATCCCAAAGATGGCCGAATTATCCAGATCTCTAAACTCCTTCAAAGAGCAACTTATGAGAGACAAATTCCTTGATAGGAAGAAATTTCAAATGATTCTAAATGAATCAAACAATCCAATCCTTCTGTCAAATCTTCACAAGACAGGAATTCTTCACTACCTGGAAACACCACCAAAGTTCTTTAGACAAAATTTGGTGAGTGAATTTTTGCTTCAAGCAAAATTGTCTGCAGATGGAAAGACAGTGTCATCAGTGATTCAAGGACGGCTACTCCAAATCACTGAAAGAACAATTGCAGAAGTGTTCGAGCTTCCACAAGAAGGCTCATTAGTTTAAGAACTAAAGGAATATGCAGAGTCATACTGGAGAGAATGGAAAGCTTCAACCTGCAACAAGCAGTTCAGTTTTACAACTGCTAAAACTGACCTAAAGCCCGAGTATGGCGTTCTACTCGATATAACGAACAAGATGATGTTCGGAGCTATTGGAAGCCTGAGTCAACTCACCCAAGAGAGATACAAGGTTATGATTCACCTTGCTGAAGGGCGACAAACAAACTGGGCAGAATTCATCTTCCAACAATTCAAGCATCAAGTCATCAAGGCCTCTGACTCAAAGAACTCTGGTAAATTTGAGTCCAAGGTAGGACTTGTTCTAAGAATGAGTAAAATGCTTGAAGACCTGCTGAAGCTTCCAAATGATGAATCACTACTACTCCTTATTTCTGACTGGATTCCCAAGAAGGGAACTGCTCATCTTCAGTCACTAAGAAAGAAATGAAGAACAAAGGCCAGGACGAGCAACAACACCTCAAGCAACTCAACTGCCAATGTCGTTCATTCTCCAAAATCAAAGAACGGATCACCAGTTAATTTCTAGGTTTGCTCTGATCCAGATGAGCTTATTCCATTCATTGGAATTCCTCATCCAAACTATGGAGCGGACTATTTCAGAAGCACATGCCCTCCTCTCCAGCTGACTGAAGAAAATTGTTATGGCCTCCGATGTATCTAGTTTATTTTTTGTTTTCTTTCGGCCTATTATGGATAATAGTGACTGGATCTGTGTTTATATAGAATTTGTATATTTTTCTCACAATAAAAATGGGATCTTGATAGTAGAAAGGAGAGAAGGAAATAGAGAAGAAGGGAGAGGGTGAGGAGAGGCAGAACGTAGGAGGAAAGTGATATATTTCATTCATATCTCATAACTTGAGATTACAGCTATTTAAAGGATTACAAAAGGGGACCACTTGGGAACATATTAACCTAGATGTAAAAACTTAAAACTAATTGTGGATCTGAAATTAAAACAAAGCCCAAATACTAAATAAAAACTTGGCAGCCCAACAACTAGCAATTGCTTTTTTTCAAGCACGGGTTTCTCCTTTGACCCGAGTAACGCCCATCTTCCCAGATTCAACGATCCCCAATTGAAAATGCCCTAAAAATTGAGTCTTGGATATCTACTCTTCATTCACAAACATCTCCAGATTGCCACTCCGACTCCTATCTGGAACATCTTCTTCGGCGGTAATCGTTGTGTTCACAACAAAAATATTCGCACTTTCTATAGTGGTGAATATGCAGTCAAAAGTGCACAAAAGGAAGTGACCAATATCCTTCTCACTCACTTTGCTTTCGTTGCACAACGCGACCAAGAGTTGTTCAAACAACTCCACCGGTATTTCTATTGGTACAACTGGAGACATTCCATGTCCATCCAGTCTCATTTCTTGCTAACTGCCTTTCATGGCATGAGCTACTAGCAACGTGAAGAAACTTGGAGCATTAAATGGATAGGATCGTCAAATCCATTCCCTCCAACCATTGTGCAAGTCCAGCACATCATGAATCACCGGCTTGTCAACAAAATTCCAGCAACTACCTTGTTAGCTGAATTCAAAACCAGCATCATGCCTCAAGGAGCTGTGGTTGCAAATCAATCAGTCAACTACCCAACTGGCTCGCTTTGCCGTAAACTGAACTTTGATAATTTATCAAGTCAGTCAGCTGAGCCATCACGACGAACTCCAACTGCCACAACAAGGATAGAACCACATCTATCAAATACTGAAGTCGTGGCTCCTTAGAAGAATCCAAGGCATGATGAGAGCGACAGTGATGATGAGGATATTGCCACATCTCCAACTCTTCTATCCAAGAGCTATGTCACTCCCCTACTCAAAAACAACTCAAAAGGCGTGTAGTTGATTATGAAGAATGCTCAGTTCAGATCGTCGTCAAAGGGAACTTCACAATCCATCAACCAAAGAATGAAAAACTCATCAGTTGCCATTTAGCAGTTTCACCAAGCCCGGAAGACAGCAAGGCCCGCACTACCAAAGAACAGAACTGGATCTGTATCAACGTCTAAACAATCAAACTGCTCGAAAGGAAACAGTGGAACTAGTCCAGCGCGGCCTTTCAAAAAGAGAAAACTGACTCAAGCAAGTCAAGCAGCTGACCAAACGAACTGATCAGTTCAGATCAATTAGAGCTTTAGTCAGCTCATCAGCGACAACTGGCAACAAGATGAAACTGATCATCCAACTGCTGAATCGTCAAACCAATCAGTTGGACTATATCCCAACTGACTCCGGATAAGTTTTCCTAATCCTCTCAAGTTTATCATAGTTAAAATTGTCACCGTTGTGATTATAAAATTACTTATATTATATTCAAACGGCTACAATTTGAAAATAGGGTTATCTCTCACAAGTTATCATTAATATCTCTGCATCGATATTAAGTAATCTCTTCAAAGAAGAACTCAGAAATATACTTTTCTAATGAGATATAAATAGCAAAATCTGCAGAAAATATTTTGCTATTTATGGCAACTACCCCATTTTCAAAATAACTCCATCTCAGCCACATGATCATAAAGTTATTTCACGATCGAACGGCTGGGATGCATGCATCATTAATTCAGCTAATCATCCATCAAATCGGACAGCTGATCAGCTAAGAGAAGCACTCGAGTGACCTCGATCAATGCATGCAAAGCTGAATATATTTATGCAAGGAGATGAAGACTCTGATCATCTGCAAATTCTCTCTTAGCCTTGCTTTGATCACTTGCAACACCATCTTTTTGCAGAAATGAAGCCTTCATTTCAGATGGTAGATGCCAATTTGCTTATTAAGAAGCTGAAGAAAGATAAGACTCTTAATCTAGAGTATCTTAACGCACGTCTCGGCTCCGACAACTTTCAAAGAATTTATAGGCCATTGGAGGAAACTGGACTGCTGCCATTCTTGACAATCGTGCCAGTCAAGAATATACCTTCCCATGTTACGGAATTCTACTACAATGCAACCATCTCCGGCAACAACATCATCTCCACCGTCCAGAACAAAGAGATCACGGTGACAAAAGAAACGATGATGTCTACACTTCTCCTTCCCGGTGAAGGCCCAGATGTGATGAAACTGGAACTGCCGTGCAAATATGCACTGTGGGGACTTTGGAAACATCCTCACGTTCACCATCATGACTACTCACACAGACTGAAGGAAAGCCTGCCTAATGAAATCATCCAACTTCTGGATATCACAGGTCATATCCTGCATGGGAACTTTGAGACAGTCTAATTCTCGGAACTCAAAGCCCATCTAACGGTCGCTCTCTACTTCGGTTGTAAAGCCGATTGGGCCTCCTTTATTCTTGCTTAACTATGAGTAAATGTCGAGCGAGCAGCATATGATCCATCAACTGGCTCGTTTCGAGAAAAAGTTGGGTTTATGAGTCGCATAAGCCACATCATCCAAAGCCAGTTTGATGAGATCATTCCAACTGGCGAACCGATCAAACGAAGGGACATGCTCCCTACCATCTACTGCAATCCAATCTCGAAGAGATCCCGCTAACTAGGAACTCCAGACTCAAGTCGTGGAAAGCAACCGGTGGTTGCCCATGCCAGCTCCTCAGAAGAAAGGCAGCTGATGATTGAGAATGAACCCCTTTCTAGACTGAGTGATCAGTCTACAATACCAGCCAGCTCACAACCTCTACCCTTAGTCCATCGCGACTTGTAACGCCCCAAACTACTCTATTTGGCCACGTCACTAAACAAATAATTCATTTACATGTATTTGCATTCTCTTAATAAATTGAGCGGAAGCTAAGGTCAAATTGCATAGTGAGGTATAACATCATAATTCTGAATATAAATTTTTCACAATTATAACATGCAACCTATCCAAATCTACCCTATCACACAACATAGTATTTAATGGAAGCATCTAATAAACCTATCCACATCATTCATACAATCATCTAACCTATCGGGCTCATAGGTCTTAGACAACCCGCCCGTCTAGCACCCTAAGTTAACAAACATAGCATAGGAATTCAACAACCTACATTTACACAACATAGGCTCCTAGGTCAATCGACCCGCCTTTAAAACATTGGCATGTTATATCAAGTTAGATAAATTCACAACTATAACAATCGGGCTAATCCCATCCCCAACAATCGTTAATCATAAGATAAATAGGTCGATCAATAAAATTATCATAATATGCGAATTCAAAAGCATGAAAAGTAAACACAATCTTGTGGGGTTCTCTTGTGTTCACAACGCTCCTACCCCGGCCTTGACTCCTCAACCTGAAATTCATTGAATGAATGGGGTGAGTATTTAACAACATACTCAGTGGGGAACACTGTAAACAGTTATAGCTAATTGCACAAGTGAAAATATAACATATGGACTTTTCTTTATTTTGTGGAGACTAGTCTCAACCCCGTAGGGTCTAAACATCATGATGCCCCCGTTAATGAACATCTTTGGCCCTGTAGGGATGCCCGCAGACATACTACCCCCCAGGGAGGACATTAACAGGTCTATATTCGATCCCAAAGGATCTCTGCCCCGAAGGGTCTCTTTGTCGACCCCGAAGGATCTCTTTTATCTCTGGTCCGAAGACCCTTCATACTTATACAATCAAAGCACAACAATAACTATAACCTTACACGTGTTCACAGTTTAGAGTTACCCCACCTTATGAGACGCTTTCAAATCTTTCTCAACCTTTGAAATACTCCTTAGCCGTGCACAAATTGTCCTCCTCGAGCCCCAATACGTCACCTAGCACCTTTTAATCCTCTTTTCATTTTAGATGTCGAGTTATAAAATTTAAATCATAACTTTGACCCAACTCATGCTATACTTTACTTTAAAGATTTCATACATATCCATACACATAACCTTGGATATACCAACTCATAATATGATTTTGGTCTCAAATACCTATTAAAACTCCTTGAAGCATTTAATCGAACACGTTACGTGCACCCATTTAAACCACATGCTCATGACTCAATTTAAATCCTTTAAACCCAACATTTCCAATACAAACATCTTCATCCTAGGGCTCTAACATACATGAAAATCAACCCCAAACAACCCTCATAACATCTCCAACCAACAATCATCATATCAAGGGAAATTAGGGCAAAAATCCAATCTTTAGCAACAATGAACCATAGGAATTCGATATAACTTCACATATAGCCTCAAAGAGGTAAATAAACCATATGTTCAAGATATCAAGGCAAGAGGATCAATAAAAGTGGAAACCCTAATTTTTGGATAACAAACCCTAGTTTCCAATCAACATGAAAATGGTGTTTTAATCACCAAGGTGAAGAGGGTATGAAGTTACCTTGGTTGATGGAGGATGATGAAAGGATCCATCCAAAACTTGAAGAATTTTCTTGAGAGATATGGTGGAAGAATCGCCCAAAAAGAGAGAAGAAATGAAGATGAAATGAATAAGTGTGGTATTTATAGGTGGAAATCCGGCCCAGCCCGCGCGACCGCGCGCCTCCCGCGACCGCGCGAGGGGGCTCTCGGCCCAGGCTCCTCGCGAGCGCGCCGGCGCGCGCCTCTCGCCCGCCCCGCGGGCGCGCGGCGTGCCCCATTCAGCCCCCGATTCTATTTTGACTCCCGGACATTTTCAACTCCATTTAACACGACTTAGATTTTCAAAACACTTTTAATACTTTCCGAAAAAGCAGGGGGCGTTGCCCCCTAGCCCCCATCGGGGCGCTTCGCCCCCTGAACCCCCGACTCGCTGACCGGTCAGCGAGACCCCCGATCAACTCAGCGTTAGGGTGTTCAAGTTATGGCAAACACACTATTAAATACAAGCACATTCATTCATTTTCATATAACTCGACACTTTAGAATTAAAAATTCAAACTGTATTATACACTCAATATAACATCACTGTGCTATGACGTATCGGCTCGGGTGGAACCACCTGCAATAAAACAACGGCATAATATACAAACATACCCACATGATTAATATTAAACAATACTAATTCGAAATCATTTACTAAAATTATGATTCATAATTTAGAAAAAGAGACGGGGTATCACACGACTCAATTGAGGTTGAGTTTGAGGCAGTTCTAGACCATCAGCTGAGAAGCTGCTTCAGTCTCATTGAGGGCACTAATCCCTCCCTATTCGAGCAACTGAAACGGTACCTCCAGTACCACATATGGCGATTCCAACTCGATGAGGCCACTATCTTCCACCTCATCAACACTCGTGGATCCCTCTTCTGGATCAACGAAGGAGAATGGAGTAGACATTGGATGAACCATCCACTCTCCTCACCGCCAACGCTCTCAGAGATAATGGATTCGATGATCAAAAGAATCCAGCTTAGTATACTAGCTGATGCTCCTCTTCCCGACAACGAACCAGCCAACTCCTCCTGCACTCCATTCCTCGAAGATCCACCAATCGCTACAACCGATGAGATCTTCACCAACTTGGCTTCCATGGATTTCAGAGAGCAAGAACTCTCTCAAGCCACTGTTCGTGGACAGTTCATGACAACTGAAGAAGCCTATGCATAGTTCTCCTCGCCCATGCCAATTCCTTTAGTTCCCTCCATCCATGATGATGATTTGGCAACTGCCTTCACACTCTTGCCAAACCTATCCATACCATCATGCGATCCACTCCAGCTTTTGGATGATGCCAAAAAGGGGGAAGATGGTAAGTATGATGATGAAAACTTAACTCTTTGGGATCAGATTCAAAGAGAAATACATCATGAGGGGGAAGCTCAGCTTCAGGGGGAAGCTTGGAGAAAATTTGGAGCTCAAGAAAGAGGAGAATCAAGCAGGAAGAGATGAAGCAATCAAAGAAGAGAAGTAGTTTTAACTTGCTTTCAACGGATCATTTGATATGATTTTGATCCATACGTTATACTTGCTCTAATACATGCCTAAATGAGAATAAACTCAAATACATGAATTTTGAATGCTCTGATACTCGGACAATCATGCACTAATTACTCAAAATGAAAGCATGACTGAAAGCATGACTAAAATGAAAATATATTTTGAATGCTCTGATACTTGAATTTAATGTTCTAACATGCTCTGATTTCAAGAATTTGCCTAAGCAAACTACAGCATGCTCTGAATCTCATGAATGCTCTGATACTTGAATTTAATGTTCTAACGTGCTCTGATTTCAAGAATTTGCCTAAGCAAACTACAGCATGTCTATCAAACGGACTTTTACAGTTTTTCCATCATCATTGACAAGGTTTTGACATCATCAAAAAGGGGGAAATTGTTAGAAAAAACTATCAAGGAACCCATAGAAAAGGTTTTGATGAGATGTCAAAACTATCTATGAAAAACTAACTAAAATTCAAGCTGTAGATCTAAGCTGACCAATCCAGAGCATCAAAGAGGAACTCAATTGAAGCTGAAGTCAACCAAACTAGAAGTATGGTCTACCAGCTGGGAGGATACGTCAACCAGTCAAATCTCAATTCAGCTATGGATTCGAAGAGTCGAACCAGTCGAAACAAACTGACAGCTAAGTCAGCTGAGCTGAGGAGAAAAGAATCAACTAGAATAAAGGAACTGAAACAGTTCAAACTGAAAGACTGGAAGTATCCAACTGATGGCCAAACTAAAGTGTATAGACAAATCAATTAAAGGCCAGAACTGAAGTCAGCCAGCTTGTGATCAGTCAAGCTGACAAGAAAGCTTAAGAATGATTAGTCAAACTGACAAGCTAGTCAAAAAGAACTTGAGATCAGCCGAACTAGAGGAAGAAGCTCAGAACTGCTAACTGGAGCAATAGCCAAACTGAGCTGACAAGCTCAGAACTGCCAACTGAAGCTATAACCAAACTGAGCTGACAAGCTCAGAACTGCCAACTGGAGTAATAGCCAAACTGAGTTGACAAGCTCAGAACTGCCAACTGGAGCAATAGCCAAACTAAGCTGACAAGCTCAAAACTGCCAACTTGAGTAATAACCAAACTGAACAGACAAGTTCAGAACTGCCAGCCAGAGAACCCTGGAAGTTATTACTCAACCAGCGTATCTTGGAATAAATGCTTCAACGGAGATCCTGGAATTAAACATCCAATGAAGATCGATTGGCAAAGCAACGGCTACTTGAATCAAAAGCTCCAGCGATCAATAAAGACCATCTGCCATTGATGAACCAACAGAGCCATCGATCAATGGAACTCAACGGTCATAAAATCACTCCTCTATAAAAAATGAGTGAATCAAAGTTTTTAAACAACTCTTGCCTCCCAGACTTTTCGCAATACTTATTCTTGAAACCTTCATTCAAGCAGAGCTTTCTTTCTACCTCCTAGCTCAAGTTCAGCATTTGCTAAAAACTGCGAGAGTCCAACTGAGAAGAAGAATTCAAAGAGTCAAAACATTCAGCCAGCTGTTGATAAAACAGCCAGGGCAGCCTTCTCAGTTTCAGCAATACAACGATCAACTACTCAGCTCAATTGAAGGAGCACATCAGTTGATACCGCCTGTTCAAGACTAACCTCTTGAAGATCGAAAGAGATCTAAAACCTTGTAAAGACGTCAATAGCACCTACCTTCCTAGCGAGTAGTTAGGGACTTCAAGTGTGAGTCGTCGACCCGCTGAGGTAGCGAGCAGTTGCCAGGTTCAGCCAACTGTCCTTCATTGTGTAATTTGCAAAGAAACTCAAGTTATATAGTGAAGTTGCCCTTCTTCGGAAGGAAGAGAGGACGTAGGAGTTTGAGACTTCGAACCTCTATAAATCATTTGTGTGCTGTACTGTTTTGATTACTTGCATATCTTTGAACTGTACACAAGCTCACACAATCTGCACTCAAGTTGTCTAAAGTACTTACTCTAACTGTGCATAGATAAGTTTCTAAGCGAGTCAAGGGCCCTTATTATTCCGCATTTGAAGCAAAAGTTTCAAAAGTTTTAATCAGTTTATTCACCCCCCTCTAAACTGATATCGACTCGTCCGGGACCAATAGAGAGGCTTCCTTTTTGTTTCATGCTTTGTGGGCTCAACAATCTCTTTCTGAGTTTGCTCCTCTTCCTTTATTGTGCCTTCAGTGTCTCCTTTCAGTTCAGTTTTCATTACTTCTTCTTCATTCCTTGTGGCCACAACATTCACTTGTTCTCGTGGATTTACCATTTGAGAGGGTAATTATCCATTTCTCTCATTTAGTTGGGCAAGATCTTGTGCTAGTTGAGAAATTTGTTTGCTCACATGTTGCAAACCTGCCCTTGTTTCTTGCTTAAATCTATCATTTTCCTGCTGTGACTTCACATTTTCCTTGGCCAGGGCATGGACTAGTTCGGCCAGGCTGGGTTCTTCTCGTGCCCTCTGCGGTGGTGGTGGCAAATCTTGCTGATGGGCATTATTTCTTTTCCATCTGAAATTCTCGTGATCCCTCCATCCCGGATTAAATATTTGAAAGTGGGGATCATATCACCTATTGTTGTTATGCCCACTAAGATAATTAACTTCAGCGACCTCCTCCTGCAGTGTTGGGCATTTATCGGTAAAATGGGCCACATTTTTACACACTTCACACACTATTTTCTTTAGTGCCCCAGTATGGTTCATGACTTTCTCTATTTGGTCCAAAATCCTTTCCATCTTGACCTCAAGGTGCGTTGATTTCCCAGCATATGAAATTATCCTTATGCCCTCGGTACTTTCATCTCGATTTTCATCAGCCATTTCTGCCGAAATTCTGAAGGCTTCAGTTAGCAATTTATTCAGAATAGATCCTCCACATGAAGTATTGACAATGATTTTGTTCTGTGGTCTCAAACCAGACACGAAGTATTGGATCAGATCGTGATCTGTGATCTAGTGTTGTGGGCACTTGGTCAGCATGTTTTGAAACCGACGCCGGTAGTCGTATAAGCTTTCATTTATGCCCATCTTCAGACTTCCAATCCTCCGTCTCATTTCCTGAACTCCGAATGCGGAAAAATATTTTTCCAGGAATTTTTACTGCAGTTGTGCCCATGTGGTTATACTGTCAGCCGGCAGTGTGTATAACCAGTCATGTGCCCCATTTTGAAGAGTAAATGGGAACGAAACAAGTCACACATAATGCTTTTTTCCCCATCCATGGGTTGGGTTTGACACACCATCTCAAAATCTTAAATATGTCTCTAGGGGTCTTCTCCAGTCATCCCATGGTATTTGGACAAGATCTGGATGAAACTTGCCTTCAACTCCCAACTTCCAGTGATGGCTGAGAGCGTAATACCCATGGGACATAAATTCATGTTAGTCGGGAAGACTAACTACCTCAGCATTCTGCCTTCTTCTTTAGCCATCAAGGCTATCCTTGGTTATTCGTTCATTTCCTCTTAAGCTCTTTCTTGCTCCAGTTTTCTTTCACGAGCAAGTCTTTCAGCTTGTTGTGCCCTCCGTGCTTCTGCTCTACTCCTTTTCAGGGTCTTTTCAGGTTCTGGATCGTAAACATAATCTCATGTAGACGTATTGGGCATCCACCGACCAGGTTAACAAGTTGGAAAAATAGAATTTCTTGAATTAGCTCCCCGGCAATAACGCCAATTCTGACTCGCGGTCATTTCGCGGTCAGAATAAATCTCAAGAGAGACTTATCATTATGCCCACTGCAGGCATAGCCAACAAACATGAGTAAGGGTCGATCCCACGAGGAGCTGCGAATTCTATCTTCCAATGTCATTAATTCTAAAGTTTTGAGGATTGTTGTGGTCTCCATACTTCTTAATGTAAATACTGTAAAGTAAAAATAACAAGCAAAACAAAAGAGAAAGAAAATATTAATAGTAATGTATTCTGAATTAGAAAACTTAGATTCGAACTTAACAAACACTTGACCGATCATGGGCACACTGATTACTTATGTGACCCTAATTATCTGGTTAAACGTACCGGATCTCTCTCAACGTACCCATTCTATCATTTCAGTATAGACTAGAGGTGATCTCTCATCCTATAATCCCTAACTTGTTGTCCAACCCCGATCTCTCATATGATTGTAAACCACAAGGCAGCTTTATGCCCTAGACAGTGCCAGATTTACTGCGACATTGATCTCTCAAGTTTCCCATAGTACACATGATGTATCCCATCCTTTTATGACCAACACACAGTTATGATTCATTGACCATTTATAGAGGTAGTGAACACAATTCTAATTAACGAGTGATCAACCACGATTAACTAGCTTAGCCCACTTTAATGCAATAAAGAAAATGATTACATAATGGAACTAAATTCACACAGTTTATGCCCATAAGTCTCACGGTTCTTACGTGTTCATTAAGTTCTTATCTTTGTTTAATCCGGAATAACGAATCTAGCTGCTCATGCTAGACTTAGAACAATAATAATTATAAGTAAATAAAGACATAAATAAAATGAAAAACTTGATTAAATATCAAAACGATCCAACACCAACATTGGATTTAAGTACATAAAACTGGAAATCCTAGCAGCCTGCGGGCATAAGGCCTGAGACGGGAATTAAAATGTAGAAAAGTAAAATGTATCTTAAAGTGTTGTGATTGTTGTTCGGCCTCTGCCATGAAACTACTTAAATAGGAGTACAAAACACAAGGTAACTTCCCCCACAGGCCGGAGGATCTTCAGCCCATTTGGTAGTCGTCGTGCCCAAGACTTTTCATATCTGGCAGATTCTTTCCTTATTTAGAATTCGAAAGATATGATCAGACTGCCTTGTAGAGGTCTTCTTTCCTTCGGCGGCTAGGGTATACTGCTCCTGCTCCAGCTGGTAATTGTTACTCTTGTGCCCAATCTCCTCTCCTTATCCTATCAATCACTCTGGGTTTGTTGTCGGCACGATCACAAATTTTTTCTTCAGTAATGCTGGAATAGTGGGCATTTCTGCCAGGCTCGAGAGAGAGCTTTTCGTTGAGAAGTCGTTACTCATCTTTGGTATGATTGATATCCAAATGCCCTCTATATGTGATTATGCTGCCTCTTACCCCCCCTTGTGGCCATACTGGCTCTTTCTGGCTCAAAAAAGAGAAAAAAACAAAGGACAAACAAACGAGAAAAATACATAAAAACATGAGAATTTGGACTTGTCATAGATGCATTTTCTTATTTTTTGGAACGCCAAGAAACAAGTGCACCGCTAAGGAAAATGTAGTAACCAGTCAACGAACGGCGGGTATCAAAGGAAGACCCCTAATTGGCATCACAAAATCCTTAGAGAGATAAAGAACCATCACTGGGGAAAAATAGCCCAGTGGAAGGGCACCCTTTGAGATATCAAAGAACATGTAGTGCAGCATCCCAATGTTGATTAGTGGGGCATCCTACAAATTGATTAAGTTGTTGCACGACATAAGAGAGATCGGGCCGACTCAAATTCAAATAAAAAAGACAATCAACAAGTTGTTGATACTTATCCGTAGCACAAAACAGAGCAGATCCTTGAGAAGTTAGTTGTAACCCAAAAGAAAACGGTGTAGAGACAGACTTACTACCGAGTAAGCCAGTATCCTGGAGCAAATTAAGGATGTATTTCCGCTGACTGAGATATGTATCAGATACACCACAGGCTATTTTCATACCAAGGAAAAATTGAGCAGATCCCAAGTCCTTAATAATGAAGGTGGCATCAAGATGCCTTTTAAGCACATCAATCCCTGTCTCAGAGGATCCTGTGATTAAAACATCATTGATAGCTATGTATTTTACACAACTTTTGGATATGAATTGATGATGTTTATTATATGAAGTTATGTATTTTATATAGCTTTTGCACCTATATTACTATCATTTGGAGTTTTTGATGTGTTTGCTAGTTTTGCAGTAATAGTTGTGCTTTCGTTGCATATTTGAATCAAAACAAGTAAATACGGACAAGAGGAGTTGAAGAGCTATTTAATTAGGCTCTTGGGCTTAATTAATTATTGAATTAAATCCTAATGGACTGGATTAAATGATCAAAACCTGAAGAAATCCGAAGCCCAATGCGAAAATGGCTTGGGTCGACCCGGAAAGTGTCGGTCGACCCGGCCCAGTGTATTTTGTTAAGGCCTGGGTCAACCCAACCCAACTCACCTGGGTCGACCTTGTGTAAAAATAGGCCTCTGGGTTGACCCATGCATGTGGGTCTGCGGGAATGTGATTTTTATATCCAATTCAGGGTTTTTAACCTAGATATAAAAAGCCTCCATTTTTTATACACGAGAGAGATGCCCCATACTACTTTTTTACACTTAGAATACACCAAGAGAGAAGGAAGAAGATAGAGTTTTGTTATCTACTCAAGAGGAATCGACAAGGTTGCTAGAGATGGATTGCTACTGCAGAGGAGATGAGACTACTGGATTACTCATTATTTTTCAGTTCTTTTATTAATTATGTCATGAACACTTATACTCTAGTTTTAGTTGTTTGTTTATTCATGTCTAGCTAATTTCATAGCCAGGTTTTAGGGATTGGATATTATGGATTTTATAATATGATTTGATTACTTTTCTTCCTGCTATCTCTCGGGGTTTGATTTCTATACAATTATTTGCATCTTGTATGAATGCTTGATCACTATTTATGCATATTAGTCATTAATTTGAAGTACTGACCAGAGAAAAATTAGTGATGAAAAGATAGAAATCAGATTATGTGTGCTTGGAAGGACCGACCAAGTGAACAAGTATCACATAGGGTTGAATAGATCTTCGTGTGCTAGATTAGGAGTAATGACATATGTGAAGAACCGACCTTAGTGGAGTGCATGCTCATTATATCTATGTTGTGGCATATGCCCTAAAAATAGCCTGATAACAAACTAGTGATCCCCCACCATTGATAGATTAAAGACATAAGTCGGATTGATAGAATTAATGATATTGATAATTGATATAATAATCCAATTTCCTTAAAGCCTATGTTTCGTTCCTCTATTTAGTCCAGCATTTTAATTCTAGCATTTTATTTTATGTTGTTTTGGTTTTTCCCTTTTTACCTGCATATCCAGTGTCTAGATATTAATCAGGTACTTGTGTTTGAGAACTCTGTAGGATATGATACTCTTGCTCACCTAGATGTTAAAATAATATCGTGCACTTGCGGTATGATTATTTATTAATAATTAGTGTGTCAATCATTGACATAGACGAGCAAGGATAAGAAGTCAGCACCCGAACCTTTCAAAAATAAGTAAGAATCATATACAAATTGTCGAAATCCATAACTGTGAAGACACTTGCAAAACTTGTGATTCCATTCACGAGAGGCCTGTTTCAATCCATATAAACTCCGCAGAAGTTTACAAACCTGTCCTTTTGTGGCCTTAAAATAACCATCATGTGGTAACATATATATTTCATCAGAGAGGAAACCATGCAAAAAAGCATTATTGATGTCCAACTGCTCCAAAGGCTACTCGTGAGATGTAGCAAGGGCAATTAAAACCCGAACACTGACAAACTTAGCAACGGGGGAGAAAAACTCAGTGTAATCAATGTCTGCTTATAGCCTTTAGCAATAAGCCGAGCTTTAAATCGTTCAACCTTGCCTATAGCAGTCATTTTAACCTTGTAAACCCATTTAGATTAATGGCTGATTTGCTTGGTGGTAAATCTGTAAGCTCCTAAGTTTGATTCTGCTCGAGAGCAGCAAGTTCACTATTCATAGCATTCGTCCATTCAATGTATTTACAAGTATGTTTGTAACAAGATGGTTCAGTTAGATCAGTCACATTAACCAAATATGCAGTAAAAGAAAGCAAGAAAGTAGGAGAAAGAACATACGGGAAAGTGGGTGGTGTAAGAAGACCTTCTGAAGAATGGATAGAAAACTGATCCAGAGCAGGATAGGATGAAAAATCTTCATCCAAACTGGAGGTTGTCTGATTCTGTCACTCTTTCGAACCAAAGGTGAAGTAAGAGAAACTGGTGTGATAGGTAAAGAAATAGAGTCTCCCTCATCACAAGTCTGCAATTCCGGAGTAGTAACGCCAAGCTGTGGAGAAGAAGGAGAGGAATTATCAACCATAACGGGAGTTGGCATACAAGAAGGCACTAGCACATCATCCAAAGGGGTAGTAGAATGCAAAAAAGGATATATAGAAGAGTGACAACTCACATCCCGAGAGGTAAAAACATTTCATGTATCCAAATCATAAAAGAGATACCCCTTTTGATTTGAGGCCAATCCAAGCAACACACACTTAACACTTCAACTGTCAAACTTGGATTTATGAGGTGAGATATTGATAGCATACACCAAATACCCAAAAGGTTTGAATTGATTCAATGGAGCAGATTTTCCTATAAGAACTGTAAAAGGGGTGTCCCACTTCAAAATTTGATTCGGTAATCAGTTGATCAACCAAGTAGCAGTAAGAGTAGGATAAGACTAGAATTTTAATTGTATGCCCGCTTCAAACATTAAAGCTCTGGCCACTTCAAGCAAGGTACGATGCTTTCTCTCCACAACTCTATTTTTTTGTGGAGAATATACATACTTCGCAGATGTTTAATACAAAGATTGGAGAACAATCTCTGTACTTCAAATCCCAAAAACTATTTCCATTGTCTGTCTTGATATATTTAACTTGGTGTCCAAAATGTGTTTTCACCATGTTGAGGTAAGATTTTAAGGTGTTGCAGATTTGAGCCTTGGAACTTAAGAGATAAGTCCAAGTGTAACGGCTATGATCCTCCACCAAGGTAAGAATGAAAGAAACATTCTCCACATTTTCAGTTCTATACGGCCCCCAAACATCAACATAGACAAGATCAAGTAAATGTGAACTTCGAGTACGTAAAATTGGAAAGGTAAGTCGATGTTGTTTTGCCTTGTGACAAACCTCACAAGCTTTCAAGATTGCCAAATCAGATTCAGTCCACAAGTCTTTCAACATAGGAAGATGCTGCAAAGTAGTAATAGAGGCATGTCCAAGCATGTTATGCCATTGTGTAGCTGTGTGCGGCAACCTTTCCGTGGCATGATTCACTACTCATCATCCTTAGTACTCAAAATATATAATTTTTAAACCAATTTTCCCATTCCAAGTATCACATCATTGTTACATTGTTGTAGTACACAATGAGTAGAAAGAAATAAGCACCTCACATTCATATCAAGACATAATCTGGCTACTGATAAGAGATTATGGAAAAAACTTGGAGTGTATAAAAATCCAGTAATTAAGAACAATCTGAGATGTAATCTTGACTTCTCCAACATATTTCACCCATTGTACATCTGCATTGGGTAGAAAAAAAATTGTGGGACTGATAGTGGAAATAAACCACTCATCAGACCTAGATCACAACAAATATGAACATTTGCTCCTGAATCAATTATCCAATCTCTCTTGTGGATTGCTGAAACAATAGTAAAGGCATAATGACCAGTGTGGTCATTCTCCAAAAAGTGTATCATATTCACATTGTTGGAAGATCCACCTTTAGTAAAGTACTTTGCAACCTCTATTTATATTATCTTGTCCATTTCAGAAAGTCCAAGTAATCTTGTTCAATATCAAATGAACTATCTGTCATATCTGCATTATTCTTGCCCTTTTGATTCTTTAGCTTGGTATACCATTCAGGATAACCACGAAGCTTGAAACAATCCTGAACTTCATGTCCAGTCCTAGGACAGTGATCACAAATCAATTGCATTTTCTCTCTTTGCTCATTTGCCCTTTATAACCCCCTGTGTTGTTCTTAGATTTATAGTTTGGACTTTTTTTATGGCATGCATAGCATTTTGTTCGCTTATATCAAGGAATGTAGTAGTAACAATCTTCTGATCTTCAGCTTGTAGAACCATAGCCTAATCATGACTTACACTAGGTAATGGATCCATTTTAGGAATATGCCCTCTTATAACCTCATACCCCTCATTTAACCCCATAAGAAATTGCATTAATATTTCATTTTCTTCTAAATCTCTCATTGTTTGTGAGGCACCACAAACACATACAATCAACCCCAATTCATCCCACAGGCTCTGTAATTTATTGAAATAAACCAACACACTTAAATTCCCTTGCATAAAGCTTGCTATTTCTCTCCGTAATCGATATATCATCAATCCATTACTTCGCCTAAACCTATGGTTGAGTTCATTCCAAAGTTTCTTCGAAGTATCTAAATAATCAAAAGCATTAACTAGATTTTTGGAAATGCAATTCAAAATCCAAGATGACACAGTATGATCCACCTTCAGCCACAATTTATAATCATGCGATGTGGCACAAATAGAGTTCCATCTATGAAAGGAAGCTTGTTCTTTGCACCTAGGCATGTTTAATTGAGAGACTCCAGTTATGGAAGTTCTTACCAGTTAAAAGTGTTGAAACCAGCTGCAAGCCAAAATGCTCTGACACATGTAATTGATACATATCATCAACTTCCATGAGAGGTTGATGAAGCTCACAAGTGCGCAGATCAATTCGCTCTTGTTGTATTTGATGATTATCGATCTCTGGATTTGTGTGATTCCCACAATAATCAACTGTAGATCCATCTTCTTCCGCAATATATTCATGAAAATTCTTCTTTCTTCCTCGTGCCACTTTCAACAAAATTGAAAGAACTGATGAAATCTCCCAAAAATTATTTAGATTGAGCCATGGCTCTGGATACCATGTAGAAATGAAGATTCTTCCTTTTTATTTCTGTAAAATTCAATCAAAATATACAAAAGGAATGGTGTTTTATATATATCATCACCATTGGTCAAGCTTCTAAAAAAGGTTAAAAACAGAAATTATATTCCAGCTCATCAACTAAGTGAGAGCTTTATTCCTCTAGAACGCAGCTCTTGCTGTCAACTTCATGCATCTCATTGCCCGTAGTTGTAATCCCGTGCATTTCATCCACAACTTCAGTTGTACTGTCAACATGATGTCACAAATTATTTTACTACATTACATAATATACACATGATATATTACATACTTAATGCACAATTAATACATATATATGTATAAATACAAAAATATTTCAGAGTTTGGTGAAATAAAGATTAATTGAAATCTTATAAAATAAAATGTAATTTTCAAATGAAATTTTTTAATATTGTATGTTGGATATGACGTCTAGACGTATCACGTAATTATATAACACATAGTTAATGCATATACAACACATAAAATATTAATACATATATAGCATATAGATATTTGAACATTAAACATCTCTAATATAGTTATAAATACTCACTGTGCTAGTCGATGCCATAGGTTTGAGACATGTGAGCAACAAAGATTTCAAATTAATTTGAGAGGTGGTTCGTCTGTGCTCGCCCGTGCATGGACTTGGATACGGCCTCTGGTCGAGTTCCTGGTCAACTTTGGAATGGGTTGGGTTCTGTTGGTTGTTAAATAAAAAAATAGATTAATATCTTCTTTTTGTGTTGATTCCAATTAGTTTGAGGGGGTGGTTCGTTTGTGCTCGCTCGTGCCTGGACCTGGATACGGGTTCTTGGTCAACTTTGAGATGGGCTGTGTTCAATTGGTTGTTATAAAACAAACAGCTTAATATTTTCTTTTTTGATGATTCCAATTAATTTAAGGGGATGGTTCGCCTGTGCTCGCTCGTGCCTGGACCTAGATACGGCCTCTGGTCTAGTTCTTGGTCAACTTTTGGATAAGCTGGGTTTAGTTGGTTGTTATAAAAAAAATAGATTAATGTTTTCTTTTTTGCTGATTCCAATGGGCCCAGGCCCGCTGGAATCCTGTTGGAATTGTATCATTCCACCGACCCATTTTTCAGTTGGCCCAATCCGTTGGAAATGGCTTTTTTTTGTAGTTGATACTTATATGTTAATCAAAAGGTATTCCATGTGGATTCGACTTCACTTCACCCTTATTATACAAACACATGTATACTTGCGAGTTAATTAATACAAGATTAAAACATCGATCAGCTGTTGAAAGAGATTATATTCGATGGTGAAGAACTAGTAAAATATAAAATGAATGACTACAAAATGGAATAAGATGAAGGAGATGATGAGAAATATATAGGAATCATCAACACTAAATATCTACTTTACTGAAAATAACAAAATATGATTATTGTTGAGAGAGATGATATTCGAAATTTGAATTTTGAAAATAATCTTTTCAATCTCTCTCGAGATTAGGAGGGAAAGGGTATTAGTGCAAAAGATAATAAATCACTAATTAACATTGTCATTTAAAGTAATATAGTTAATTAGAGATGTAAACAAACAGAACCGCTCGCGAGCTATTTGGTGATCACCTAAAAAAAATTATTCGAAACACGTTTATTTTCTTATCAAGTCGAGCTTAATAAATTTATTTAGTCGAGCTTGAATGTAGTTGCATCCATCTCGATCATCTCGCGAACATGTTTGAAATTAAATTAAATAAATTTTTCTTCAAGCTTGAACTTGAAATGTAAATTAAACATTTTTTTAGCATTTGAACTCATGCTCGATTAGTAAAATTTTTAACATTTCACGAGCCAAGTTTGAACCAAATTTAAGCACGACAAATGTTTATTGAGACGAGTTCGGATAAGAGAGAAAAAAACTCAAATCAAACTCGATCTTGAATATCAAAATATCCGGCTCGGCTTGATTCGTTTACATTCCTACTATTACATCCTTGTATGGCTAGGCCGGACTCTTGCCGTTTATAATTAGCACCGGATACTAAACGATTAAAAACATATTTTTATAAATCGTTGTCGACTGGGTCTTGACAAACGGGATTTTTACCCATTTTTCCGAGCATAATTCGTCCGTTTAGGATTTTCTTTTTCTTTATTTTCCTTTTTAAATGTTGTTTTCCGTTTAGTCATATAATAAATGCATTTAAACGCATTCGTGTATGTTTCAGGGCGAATCGAGCGGGTTGAGACTCCAAGGCACAGAGCGAGGCATGACCCGGTGTCAGAGTGGGCGCGAGTGCGCGTTCAATCAGAGGCCTCGAAAACATGCTTGGGGGCGCGACCCGACCCGACAGGCTGAGGCGCGACCAGCTCGGTCGCGCCAGCCGACGTGACCCGACCGATTCGGATGAGGCGCGACCGAGCCCGTGTCACGCCTCCCCAGCCCTGTTTCGGATTTTAGCCAATTTTTCCCATTTTTGAATTATTTTTATTATGCGTAAAATGGAATAGTATAAATACGAATGTTGCTTCAAAATTTAGGGCATTCACTCCCTTAGCCCCAAAAATAGAAGTTAGAATTGGAAGAGTTTTGTAAATGGGTTCTTGAACCTTTGAGAAGATTTTGTAGAAGGCAACTTGAAGTTTTTGAAGATTATTGATCATCTTTCGGGTTTACTCTTATCTTTGTTTATGCTATTTCTTTTTCTTGTATATTTTTGCTTCCTTTTTATTTCAAGCATGTGTAGCTAAATTTCTTTAGTTCTAGGGTAATGTAATTTTGGCATTGGGTATTGGATTTTTGGGTGAGAAATTATGTTTCTATCTTCTCATCTACTTCTTATGAATCAAAGTTGTGTTTGCATCTAACCTAAGGTCGCCACCTTGAGTTTGATTTTGTGTTAAATTGGCTTTGAGAAGAGCAATTTGGCATGGGTAATTGATTCATGGGTCCAATTTGATATTAAATGAAAATTTGATGTCTAATTGGTTTTGGTGATTAATCGTGCCTAATTTGATAAAATTAGGATTTAATCCTAGAGATAGGAAAATTCTTGTTTTCTCAATTATATGCTAGAAGCTCTAGAGAGTTCTAAGATTACCTTTGTATTAATCATGAGTAGGGCTGTAAATGAGCCAAGCTACTCGTGAGATACTCGGAGATCGACTCGAAAAAAACTCGCTCGAATGTGACTCGGCTCGTAAACGAGTCGAGCTCGAGCTCGCTAAACGAGCTCGAGCTTTTTGTCGAGCCGAGCTCGAGCTTGGGGGTGCTCGGCTCGAGAAGCTCGCGAGCTTACTCGGCTCGTGAAGCTCGCGAGTAGTTAACCGAGCTGTCTCGCGAGTAGTTAATCGAGTAGTCTCGCGAGTAGTTAATCGAGTTGTCTCGCGAGTAGTTAATCGAGCAGTCTCGCGAGTAGTTAATCGAGCAGTCTCGCGAGTAGTTAATCGAGCAGTCTCGCGAGTAGTTAATCGAGCAGTCTCGTGAGTAGTTCTCACGAGTAGTTACTTAAGTTAGTTCATGATACAACTTTCGAACTATACTCAATTTGAAACTCGAAATATATATTTTTTTATTTTTTCTAATGTTTTTAAAATAAAATTTATTTTTGTTAAAATTTCCAATTAATAATAAAATGGAATCAATGGTAATAACATTACTGGTATTAAATTTAAAACTTTTCAATTAATTAAATAAAAACTATGAAATGAAATAATATTTCAATTCATTGACAATTTGATATGTGTGCATCGATCAAGGTGGATTAAATAATAAATATAAAATAAAATAATAGTTTTATTTAATACTATATTATCAAAATAAATATTAATATTAACCAAATATTATGAAAAATAATACTTTACATGAAATATTAATTGAAATTAATAATTTTTAATTGATATTAACAAAATCAATTAGTTGATCAAAGTCAATATAAGTTAGTAACAACTAACAATACTATCGAAATCAATAGTAATATATCATATATACATTGTAAACAGTAATTTATATATTTATATTACTCTATTTTATATATCCTAGATCGAGAATCGAGATAATATATACTCTAAGTATATATATATATATAATCTTTCTTAACTAGATTTTAAATTATTATATCTTCTTAAGTAATAATGAAAAAAATAAAATAACAAAAATCAAGACTAATATTGATAAATTAATATTCTTCATTCTTCACTCTTCAATCTATTAAGAAATAAATATAAAATAAAATTATATTTTTAACTAATATAATGGAAACAGTGACTAATATTAACAAAAAATTATACTTAACTGAAATATTAATTGAAATCAATAATTGTTATTTCTTAACTAATATTTCAAATTCAAAATTTTAAATTAATTATCAATAATAACACATTTTACAAACAAAAGACAAAATTATTGAATATATCGTATATCAATATTATATATACATAGTAATTAGTAATATTATTCTATCCTATATTCGAAATAATATTTACTCGAACACTAATACACTATATATATAATCTATCTTAACTAGATTTTAAATTATTATATCTTAAGTAATAATGAAAAAAAGAAATAAAAAAATCAAGACTAATATTGACAAATTAATATTCCTCAATCGATTAAGTATTAAAAATAAAATAAATCTAAATGATAATTTTATCTAATATTAAAAATAATGACTAATACTAACAAAAAATATATTTTACCTAAAATATTAATTGAAATCAATAATTGTCATCTCTCAATTAATATTTTCAAAGTCAAAATTTAAAATTAAGGAGCAATAATAACACTTTTATAAACAAAAGTCAAAATTATTGAATATATCCTACATCCTATATCATATATACATAGTAATTACTAATTAGTAATTAGCAATTTAGCATAGTAGTATTATTCTATCCAATATTCGAGATAATATTAACACTAACATTATATATATATATATATATATATATAATCCATCTTAACTAGATTTCAAATTATATCTTAAATAATAATGAAAAAAAAGAAATAACAAAATCAAGACTAATATTGACAAATTAATATTCCTCAATCAATCAATTTAGAAATATAAATAAACCAAAATGATAATTTTGTCTAATATAATCAAAATAATGACTAATACTGACAAAAAAAATATATGACGTATGTTGAACTTTGTTTGAAATAAACTAAAATTATAATTTTGTCTAATATAATCATATTCAACTTTATCACGTATGTTGAACTTTGTTTGAAATATTTTAGGAATTTTGTTAATATGCGGGGTTATTATTGTCGATTTTTTTTAGTTCCAGATAAACGATTCGAGCTTAATTTCGAGTCGGACTCGAATATAACATAAACGAGTCGAGCTCGAGTTGGACTCGAATATATCATTAATAATCCAAACTCGAGTCGAGTAATCGAGATCGAGCTCAAGTCGAGTGTTCGAGCTCAAACTCGAGTCGAGTATCGAGCTCGAGCTCAAGTTCGGCTCGAATAACAGTTAAACGAGCCGAGCTCGAGTCGAGCTCGAGCCGAGCTCGAGTACATATTTTTCTTCTCGAGCCGAGCTCGAGCTCGAGTATAAAGCTCGAGTCGAGCTCGAGCTCGAGCTCACGAGCAGTTAAACGAGCCGAGCTCGAGCTCGGTGATACTCGACTCGACTCGGCTCGTTTACAGCCCTAATCATGAGTGGATATGACATGATTTTTAACCCCGAAATCCTATGCTCGTGTTAATGTACATTGCCCTAGAACCCTTTATCTATTTGTTACCCTTTTTATTGTGCTTGTGATTCAATTGTTCTTAATTTAGTATATTTCCTGAAATTGTTCAATTTTATGCCTAGAATAGAAACCACATCAAACCCATATTTTCGTTTTGTTTGACTTGTGAAGTAGCATGAATTTGATGCTTGTATAGCTTGATTTATCTTTACTCCCTGTGTTCGAGCTAATTCCATATGCTACACGATTGTCCGCTTACATCATGGGATTAGAAATTTAAAACTTGTTTAGGACTCTTTGTGGTCGTTGGTAAAATTCCCCTCAGGTCTTCCCTAGCTATGACTAGGAATTTATTCTGCAATTGGATATTATTTTCCTTGATATTTCCTTGAGTATTTATGTATAGTGTTTACAGCAGCTAACACTAATTTCTTTATATTTTCGATCTTATAATTTCTTTTTCTTTTTCTTTTTTGTATTGGAGTTGTCACCACTTCAAAGGTCAAGTTGGGAGCTCTTATTTATTCCAAAAAGTATATATTGGAGTTTCCATGCACGTGATTACAAGTTACAACATGCCTTCGACTCAATTGCAATGTTGGCACTATCAATACAACTTATTTTCCTTCAATTTTGAATATTCCGTGACCATTTTAGTTAATCTTGAATAAATTACTCCCCAAAAAGTAAAAATAAAAAAGTAGAAATAAATAATTCAGGGAATATCACGTGAGATGCCTTATAACTCGAAATTTGTATGACAAATCAAAATTATGATCCAAACACAATCAAACACTAGTAAAATTACAGATGTACTATTAAATATATATGTGTTTAAATCTAAATTTCCACTCCTCTTATAAATTTTAACTCGAGAAATAATCACACACTGCTTATCATCAAAATAAAGAGGTAGCCGTATACGAAAACAAGACTTTAACTTTGTCTTTAGTGAAAAATACTTCCCAAATTGCTTGAAATTTTTCATACTAAAACCGACGTGTGCTGATGCGGATTGATTTTTATTTTTCCATTAATATTTGCCAAAGTAATCATAAGCAGCCATATATATATCCTATATATATGTATATATAGAAAATTAGAAATGTCAAAATAAAAATGAACTAACTTATAGTAGTATTTTCTGAGACCGACCAGCGCAGCATGTATGAAAACGATTCATTGTGGTGAAAATCACTCCACATTCAGATTTTAATGTCTGTTTGTGTTTGATCACTCTTGGCCGCCTCAATTTTAATTTCTTTTATTTTTTCAACATAAACGTGCATGGGACTTTTTCAAGCATTCATGAAAAAATCTTTTCTATTTTTATTTAGTCAATTAATTAAACTAATTTCAAAATAGATAATTAATGTTGTTCGTATATCACAATTGTCAATCTTATTCAAACAAACGGATTTATTCTAAATTTCTAATTAATTACTCCCCCGTCCTATTTTGATAGGTTTGTTTTCCTTTTTGGTATGTCCCGATATATAGACATGTTTTTATATATATTTAGTTAATTTACTAATATATACTCCTATTTCATATGTTTACATTATGCATTAATTCATTGTCAAAGAAATAAATAGGAGCATATTAAGAAGTTTCTTCATTAATTGTCTTTCCCAATCTTTTTCTTAATCCCCGTGAAAAAATCCAATCAGCCTATCAAAGTGGGACGGATGGAGTACTAGGACAGATGAGGAAGACGTGATCGACAATTAATGCATATATATGTATTTTTAATTTCTTCATATTTTAATTTTTTTTCTTTTTAATGTTTCTAAATTGTTTTATATAATGTGCGTGAGATCGATCGATCGCTATATCATTCTGTGTGGAAACCCTCTACTTAGAGCTGTCAAACAGGTCGGGTCGGACCGGCCCGGCCCGAAACCATTCCGGGCTTATAAAAACGCGGCCTAGCCCGGCCCAAAATCGGGCTGGGCCGGGCCGGCCTATCGGGCTGGGTCGGGCCGGGCCGATTTTGACAGCTCTACCTCTACTTCATAACGAATTGAATTGACTCACGTAGTAGACAAAAACTATATGGAAAAATTATATCATTATCTCTATATATTCTCTGGTTACACTTTTTTAAACAATTAAATTAAACAAAACCTTGTGCAAGAAGACCATCCGACGGGCCAAAATTCATCAAATGTGTCTTTTAATTCAAAAATCCAATATAAAAGGACGGTGTCATTTATGTAATTATTTGGTTCGAAAAAAGTACCATTTTTTATTCTGAAAGTTTTCATTTCTATACCTAAAAATGATCAGTATCAATACTAAAAAGTATCCGTATTTCTTTATTCACACAAAAGAAGCGGTGATAATTTTATAATTATTTGGATCAACAAAAAATATGACATTTTTGTAATTATTAGGATCATAAAAAAATATAATTAATAATATTGAAAAATATAATTTATAATACTAAAAAGTAATATTTTGTTGAGGGAGATAGATGGGAGTCACATAAGTTTCTCATTAAATTGACTTCATATACTTTTGTGACAAATTAATATAATGGAGAGAGAGAGAGAGAGAGAGAGAGAGAGAGAGAGAGAGAGAGACGGCATTTTTATATATTAAAATAAGTGTGAGAGAGAGAGAGAGAGAGAGAGAGAGAGAGAGAGAGAGAGAGAGAGAGAGAGAGAGAGAGAGAGAGACGGCATTTTTATATATTAAAATAAGTGTGCATATATATATGCTCTTAATTAAAACAAAATTTATGTAGGATGTGATTTCTCTCTGTGTCCCATTATTATAGAACAGCTATGTCAACATCATTTTGACTGTTGTAGAATTGTAGCTTCTTCCATCTGAAAACAAACCGTATTTGTTAGAATTTTATGCAGCAGTTATTTGATAACTTCATACAAAAGTCAGAGAAGAAACTCGATCCAATTTCCCTAACTCTATAAATTAAACCCTATTCGTCCAGATTTTCTGGAATATGGATATTTTCAATGCAAAAATATTGTCCCATTATTTTTACATTCAAATAAAGTTAAAATAAGGAACCTAATACAAACGTGCACTTCAAATTAAGTTCTTAATCAATTAAAGACAAAAATTCCTGTCAGGCGTAGTATATACAGTTTTAATTTTTCGTCCATATTTCTTCGTTCAAACATATTCATTCGATATTTAAATGAAAGATAAATGAAAAGAATTTTAATTTGATACTCCATGTGTCCCGTTCGTATAGATTGATTGAATTTTTCACTTAAATTAAAAAAATTATTAAAAAAATTAAACAAGTAAACTTCCAAATAAGTTCATATTTATTTTGTTGACCATTAATAAATTAATGCTTAACATAAATATATTAAATAAATGTGTATATATTAGTAGATGAACTCTATATATATATATATATATATATATATATATATATATATATATAACGACTTATATGTGTGTTGGAACATGCAAAAAAAAAAAGAAAATTTAAATAGACAAATGGAATATATTTTTTGCATAAATACAATTAATCAAAACGACAAAATTATGATGGTTTAAAATATTAGAAAAAAGAATTACATACTTGGAATCCGGTCCAAACCGGGTCGTCTGACGCAAGGAATGATTAGATCGGCCGCAAAGGAGACCAGCAGCACTTAATGGTCGCCAATTATGACCTTTTATTATAGAATTTGAGAGAGAGAGAGAGAGAGAGAGTGTAGGCGCAGCCGTAGAGCCGCCGCAGCAATATCCCTAACTACAATAAATCCCCCAATGTTGACCCTATCATTAATTTTGCACCTCATCCTCATATGTGAGTCCTTAAATTTTACGAGTTGAATTCTATGATTTCAGTCATTCTCCATTTTATAGTGGTTTGCATCGGATAATTAATTTGACCTATGAAGATTCAAATCTAAACCCTACTAAAACATCAATAAAATTAAATTACAAAGGGGAAATGATTGTTTTAATATTTTATATTTGATTTTTTATCACTTTGGGTATACCCTATACGTATTGCATGTGCAAAAATTGTATCCTAACAGCATGTATTGTATAACTTTTAGTTTCGATGATCTGGCGAAATAATTATTTTTTTCTAGTAAAAATTAAGTAATTTGATTTTTTTTTTTTTGTAATTTATTAAAAAATGGGGTTATTTAAAAAAAACAAATTACATTTTTTTAACCTTAAATGTTTTATTTAGTTTAATTAAAAACCTGGAAAATACAAAAGATTAAAAAAAGAACAAAAAAAGGTCAAAGCATAGAATGCGCGGAAAAAAAACTTGCATTTTCAAGTTTCTTTTTTTTTAGAGACTTGTAGTTTTCGAGTTTTTAATTAAATATGATAAAACATGAAAAAAGGAAATACAGAAGAGTTGGTTTAAAAAATAGTTAAATTTGGGTAAACATTTTTTAAATAAAATTTGATCCCATAATTTTTAATAAATTGTAAAAAAAAAAAAATTACCTTTTACTTAAATTCGATAAAAGAAAACATGTTATTCCAAATCTTGGGACTAAAGGTGATACAATGTGTATTGTTAGGGTACTATTTTAATTTTGACCCCTCAACCAATCTGATATTGTGAAATTGATCATTCTCTTTGCCCCTTTTTATATAGATTTTGTTTTTTTTCTTTTGGGGGGGGGGGGGGGGGGGGGGGTGGGGCGGGGGTATAGATTAAATGATGTGTTATAAATTGTATAAGACTATATATTTACTGATTTATTGGTATATATTATTAATCAAGTCTCAGACTAATGTGTGTACGTATTTTGATGGATTATTAATATGATAATACAAATTTGTAAATTATTATGTAATAAAGTCTTAATTGTTTATTATTGTCCAAATAAACTTAATTTACACATGTGGAAATTTTCTGATAAGGTCGTGTGACATATATGGTTAATAGTGAAATCTAGTTTGCTCAAACATCTAATTAAATCGTAAGGCTACTTCATCTAATTTGGATTGAACATCATGTAGCACTTACTAGTTCTTAATTAATTTGTTTGATGAAACTACTTTTCAAGTATTCTAATGTTGCCATAATTAATATTATGCTCACGAACACCTATATTAATATAAACAAATTTTTAAAAATACATAATAAATCTGTAAGATATTTGACAAAAATAAAAAAATGCATGTACATAGTTCTAGCAAATTTTATACAGGAAGTTGGGAAACTGCAGGCAGATGAGTCGTGGGTAAATAAATACTACGTTGACCTGAAATTTTAGATCAGAAACGGAAGAGAGACGGAAGAGAGAGAGAGAGAATAAGTGGACGGAAAATTATTCATAGATGGACCGGAGCAGTTTGAAGAGAGAGAGAGAGAGAATAAGTGGACGGAAAATTATTCATAGATGGACCGGAGCAGTTTGAAGGGTGAAATTTTCTATTCCAATTTTATATTTCATTTCGTATTTGGAGGGTGTATCATCTCCAGTCTCCTCACCTCATTTTTGTTATTTTTTTACATATGAGCTAGGCCGAAAAAATTTAAGGTACGTTCATAATTTTCTCAATCTATTTAAATTCGTATTACTTCAAATTGAAATATGATGTTGTAAGTATCAAGATTTAAAAGTCAAGTCAGAATTACAATAGATGTAAAAGATATGATATTTCAACAACTATCCCAAGAAAGATTCACTTCAATTCATTGTTAATATAGAGAATGGAAAAAAATGAAAAATGCTTATTGTTAGTGCATTTTTATGCATATGCATGTGTTGGGCATGTTTTTATGGGCATGTTTTTATGAAAGCATGTTTGTTCGTAGAATTGACCAAATAAATATTATGTTTATCCGAGATATGTTCAAAGAGAAATTAAATATTTAAAGTTGAGTTGTTGGATGATTTAGATGATGTATTTTCACATTTGTTCCGGACAATGCTCTCCATCCCGTGTAAAACAAAATATTTTTCATGTACGCGCGCACTAATTTGTTTGAAAATTCAATTTTGACTAAGGAATTACTCGATGTAGTTCCAAGTAGAGATTATATATGATTTGAGATGTAGGGCATTTGGTTTTCATTGGTGTATTTTTATTGGTGAGTTTTTTTGTTAATATAATTTGTATTTTGCTAGGCTGGTTTAAAACATGTTTTTGTATTTTGACGTTAATAAAAAATAAAAATTATCTGGTAATTATTAATATATGTAATAATATCTTAAGGTTGTTGTATACTTTCTCCGTTTCATTTTAATTGATGTTTTAGAGTTTTTAGCTTGTTTCAAAATATTTGATGTTTATCATATTTTCACGCACTCTTTCAATATATCTTAATAAGATTTAATATGGGTGAGAAAAGAGGGGGTATATATATTTGTCACAGTAATTTATATCTTAACTTTGTGGAAAATTCTAAAACATCAATTAAAATGAAACAGAGGGAACATTCATTTATATTTTAATTTGAAACAATTTGGATACTATTTTAAAATTTTAACAAATTTAAAGAAGAAATACTATAAGAAATTGAAAAAGAAATTAAAATGAAGCTTATATTCTTTCAATAGAATTTTGTACCATATTTTCAATTTTAACGACCTTTTGACATTTCAGTGCAAAATTTAGTTTAAAATATGCAATTTTGACTTTGCCTGTTTCAATTCTGATAGTGGCCTATTTAAGCAGAAGGTCGGTAGTTTTAAGAGTTAGATTCATACTACTTCTGTTCTATTTATATAATGTTTTTTTAAGTCACATTCACATATATATGTTGATTTCTATAGAGTAATATTTATTTAACTAATTTGTTTGAAAGTGCAGAATACTCGATGCACACAGAGTTGTGAGTAAAGTTGTGACTGAAGATCAGACAACTTTGCATACGATAGCAGCGGAAAATTTGTAACAAACTATGAATTTAAATTTCACGAGATTATAAATTAATAATCTCGTGAAGTGCCTCAGGGCAAAAAGATTCACTAAACAATAAGGTGAATTACAAAAACACTTCGAATAAAAAGGTCACGAAAACTTAAGACAATTTATCACTCCCTTCACAGAAGGTTATGACTAAAGTTGTCTTGACTATTTCTCGAAGAAAACTATAATCTACAACTTATGCAGATCTGATAAATCCGAAATCTATATCTGAAAGCTCTATCTAATCACAACAGATTCGATCCCTATTTATACAAAACCGAAACTTTGGGCTCTACTCCATTGTAACCGCATGATCTCCACACAAGCCCATTATCTCCTTATCTTTTGCTACAAGTCTCCCTCTCCCTTAGATCTTGCAACAACCCAATCTTGACTCATTCCTCTTTGATTTAGTCAACCACATGTGTTCCTAAATCTTCTCAACTACTTTTACTTCCTGCACAATCAACAAATAAAGAAAGACAAAATATATATATCCATAATAAAATTCCTTAACAAAAACTGACTCCAACAATCTCCCCCTTTTTGTCTTTCTTCTCAAAAACATCATAAACCAACCATACAAGTAACACATCAATAAAAACAAAATTTGCTCCCCCTAAAGCACATACTCAGAGGCCCAAAGTTCAGAGCACAGTTGCTCCCCCTGTCAAGCAAACTCCCCCTTTCACATAGCTCATTCAACGCAAAAACAAACATAGTCATTATCAGGAAATCAGAATCCCCCAATCACAATGACAGAGTCAATGACAACAAAAAGTCATAAAAAACACAAACAAAATAAACATAGTTAAATTAAAACAGAGTGTTTTCAACAATAAAAACATGCAGAATTTAGTTTCCATGTCAGCAGAGGTCCATGTCCCATGGCAGCAAGTCCCCCTTCTTCATCCTTCATCTTCATTAGCTCTGCTGCTACTTCTAACCCCACCATCTTCTTCATCATCTCCCCCTTTTTGGGAAGAAAGCAAGCGTTGAAACTTCCTCCGTTGTTGATCAAACTTCTGTATCTGATCTGTGCAAAAACTGATTTGTTCCTGCAAAACAGAAGCTGGAATAAAAAAATGGAGACCAGAAGGAGCTGGAGCAGAAGTCTCTTCGTCAACCCAAGGAAGATCCACAACTCTTGAATCAGCAAGAAAAGCCTTCTGAACAGTTTGAAGGATGATCCTTGAGGTGAGAGTATCTCTCTTCTTTGGTTTGAACCCTTGATCAAGCAGCAAATTGTAGATGAGAGAAGGCACAACCAACTTCTTGTTGGTTTTGGTCATTGCAACCTCAGCAATTGAGTTAAAAATGAGCTGACCCAAATTGACCTTCTCTCCATTATAGATCTTGTAGAGGAGACTGACATGCTCAAAAGGGACCACTGTGGAGTTTGAAGTGGGAATCCAGTTGCTGACAGAGATTTTATGAAGGGTGGAGAATAGCGACGTGAGAATAGATGCAATCCGATTTGGCTTTTTCTGAGTATGCCAAATGTCTGCTCGTCCACCAGTCAACACATTGGCCATCTTGACCTCCAAATCATCATTAATTTCTTCATCCATAACAGTAACATTAGGGAGACCCAAAAGTTTGTTAATCTTCGCAGGAGTAATACTAAAAACTTCTCCACGCACAAAGACCTTACCATATCTCTTCGAATAAGGATTTCCAAAATCAATGGAGAGATTAGCATAAAACAATCTCACAATTTCAACAACATATGGTTTAGCATAAGAAACACTACCCCACAATTTCCGTTTCTTCAAAAAAAAACAACCAAATTATACTCATTGAAATCCTTCCCATCCACAGCTCTATCATTAAGAATCTCCCTATTCTTAAAATACTCCCAATTTTTCTTAGCAGTTTTAGTATAGAAAAGAACTGAGTCAGCCTTAGGTACCTCGACATCTGACTCGGAGAGTGCAGCTTCTTCATCAGGATCAAGACACAGCTTTGCTTTCTTTGAAGTTCTGCTCACTTTGGCTTTAGCTTTCGAAGGTGATGAAGACATGATCTTCCTTTTCCCTTTCTTAGAGACTGTAGAAGCCGTCTCTGTCTCAACTTCAGTCTCGATGTCTTCCACGCTCTCCTCCGAGTCAGACACATGCACAGCTTGTGTCTCATCTAGTGAATCATCCTCTGAAGAGTCTTCATTTTCTGGTTCACTATTAATCTCAATAGTGCCAATAGGAGTTTTTGAAGAACTTGAATAGTTCAATCGTCGAGAACGTCGGGCGGAGGAATGGACTTTGTTGAGGGCGTAATCATTTTCTTCTTCGGTGGAGGTGAGATTGGTGCCTTTTGCGTCAACACCTCTTCCGATTTCTCTTGTTCAACCTCAGAGAACGGCACGTCAATTGGACCGCCATCATGATGATTCCCCTCTTCATAGTGAAAAAGAGGGTCAAGAGGTTCATCTTCTGGGTAAGCCAGGACTGGAGTGTCTAGAGGAGGCATAATGACGCCATCGGGAGCCAAAATTATGGCCTGAGAACTTTCTAGATCTGCAATTTGAGAACCCTTGGTCGTGTTCTCTGGAGCTGGCAAAAATAGAGGTTGGGACTGGGCTTCGGAACTGCTTCCGATTTCAGGCGAAATCTCCATCGGTGCGTTTCCTCGTGACAGAGAAAAAACAAGAGGTCTGAGTAGTGGAGTTGAATCTGGAGAGAGCAGTCTAAAAGGGTTTGAGACGAGGGGTTTGGAAGGAGTGAAGATAGGTTGAGGAGGAAAGGTTGAAAGTTGACGTAGATACTTAGAGGCTTCAAGATCCCTGAGAAGCTCCTGAATCTTCTTCATTTTCTCGTCGTCCATGGCGAAACAGAGAGATGAGAGAGAGAAGAAAATGAAGGGTCGGGGGTTTTGAGGAAAGTGAGGGGACTTTTTGCAGCAAGAAGAGATTTTATAAAAAAATAAGAACCAAATCATTTACGATAAAGTTATATCAAGAAACTGGGATTTAGGAACCAAATCATTTAAGATATAGTCAAGAAAAATATTAAAAGTTCGAGTAAGATATGTTCCGGATATTAACCAACTGATATATATATATATAATAGAAATTTAAACAAGCAAGATTGCTACAACTGTTGTCAAATTTCATGAAAATATTCAATCAGAACTTCATTTCTGAAACATCATAGGAAAATTATAAAAGGAAGGAGACAGATGGTGAATAAATGAATAACCAAGAGAATCTTGTAATCACCACTTATCTAAGATCTTTGATCTAGTTATATGGCTTTCTAAGAACAATCATGGTTTCACCTTAAAAAGGTTTTTACATTCTCAAATCTGTCCACCTTCAAAAATTGTCTATGATGTGACAGAAATGTGACAACAGACGTGACATCTTTACTCTAAACAGAACATAAGCCGAGAGATTTTCTCAATATTGAGAATCTCTCATAGCTCAAGGCCTTAGTAAATATATCAGCCAGTTGGTTTTCCGTACTAATATACTCTAATTTTAATAATTTCTTTTCAACCAAATCTCTAATAAAATGGTACCTCAAATGGATATGTTTGGACTTGGAGTGATGAACAAGGTTCTTAGCAAGGTTGATAGCACTTGTGTTGTCACAGAGCATTACCAAAGGATTACTCTCCAGCCTGTAGTCATCTAGCATCAATTTTAACCACACCAGTTGTGTTGAGCAGCTACCGGCAGCCACATATTCAGATTCAGCTGTGGACAGTGAGATACAATTTTACTTTTTACTATGCCACGAGATGAGGTTGTTTCCTAGATAGCAGCATCCTCCACTCGTACTCCGTCTATCATCTGTCTCTCCAGCCCAATCTGCATCTCTGTAACCTAGTAGATCTGTAGTGGTGTCTTTTATGAACCACAGTCCTAATTCACAAGTGCCGGCAATGTATCGAATGATCCTCTTCACAGCTTTGAGATGTTCTTCTTTGGGACAGGACTGAAAATGAGCACATGCACATACACTGTACATAACATCTGGTCGACTAGCAGTCAAGTAGAGAAGACTCCCTATCATAGACCTGTACAAAGTCGGGTCAACTTCTGGGCCAACTGCATCCTTTGACAGTTTTTCGGTTGTGCTCATCGGAGTTCTCATGTGTTTAGCATTTTCCAAGCCGAATTTCTTTACCAGATTTCTGGCATACTTTGACTGAGAGATGAAAACGCCATTCTCTTTTTGCTTAACTTGCAATCCAAGGAAGTTGCTTAGTTCTCCCACCATACTCATCTCAAATGATGTAGACATTGCTTCCACAAACTCCTTCAAAGCTTTCTCACTTGTCGATCCAAACACTATATCGTCGACATAGATTTGAGCGATCGTGAGTAAGTCTTTTTCTTTCTTGAGGAATAGTGTTCTATCGGCATGACCCCTGAAAAATCCAAACTCAAGCAAAAATTCGGTTAACCGACTATACCAAGCTCTAGGAGCTTGTTTAAGTCCGTATAACGCTTTATGTAATTTATACACATGATTTGGTTTGGTTGGATCTTCAAAGCCCTTAGGTTGTTCAACATAAGCTTCCTCTTCTAGAATAACATTTAGAAAAGCAGCTTTTATATCCATTTGATGAAGAGTGATGTTAAGATAACAAGCAATAGCAAATAACAACCTAATGGACTCAATTCAAGCAACAGGAGCAAATGTCTCATCATAATCAATTCCCTCGACTTGAGTGTATCCTTGAGCAACTAAGCGGGCTTTATTCCTAATGATATTTTCAAACTCATCAGTTTTATTCTTAAAAATCTACTTAGTTCCTATCACATTTGTTCCCAAAGGTCTAGGCACAAGAGTCCAAACTTTGTTTCTAATGAACTCAAGAAGTTCAGCTTGCATAGCACTTATCCAAAACTCATCTTTTAAGGCTTCAGACACATTTTTGGGTTCGAGTGTGGACAAGAAGACAACTACACCAACTTTGTGAATCACACAAGATAAACATACCATTCTTACCATTTCTCTGTAGTTGACTGGAGTTTTGGCTCTTGTTCTGACCCCTTCACGAACATCTCCGATGACTAGATCAATTGGATGATCTTTTCTGATCTTGCTTGGCGGATCTCTCCTAATATCTTCCTGAACTTCTTCTGGAACTTCTGCTTCATTGGATCCAGTTTCTTCTGCAGATGCATTCTCGGTTGTCTCTGAAATTGACACGACTTCAGTGTCAGTACTTTCTTCTCCCACAATGGTCTTTTTCGTTCTTCCCTGTATCTCAATCAGACCGTCAGTATTTTCTTCAGGGGTATAAAGACTTGCAAGATCATCAAAACGTACATTAACACTCTCCATGACTATTTTGGTTATGAGGTTATAAACACGATATGCATGACTGTTGAGAGAATATCCTAAGAAAACACCTTTGTCACTTTTAGAATCAAACTTGAACAGATAGTCCCTATCATTCAAAATATAGCACACACAACCAAAAATATGAAGATATTTTAAGTTGGGTTTCTTGCCATTAAGAATTTCATAGGATGTCATGGTGGTTCCAGTTCTCAAATTGACACGGTTACTTACATGACATGCAGTGTTCAAGGCTTCAGCCCAAAAACGTTTAGATAACCTCTTAGAATGCAGCATGACCGTAGTTATTTCTTGCAAGGTTTTATTTTTCCTTTCAGCTACACCGTTTTGTTGGGGTGTTTTAGGAGCTGAATATTCATGATGGATACCTTCTTTCATGCAAAAGTTTAGGAGCTGAATGTTTTCAAACTCCCTTCCATGGTCAGACCTCATTCTTTTAACACGAGAATGGTAAAAATTTCTGATCTTAGCATATAACTCAATGAAAGCATCATAGGTTTCACCTTTATTACTTAGAAATTTTACCCATGCATACCTGGAGAGGTCATCGACTATCACAAAAGAGTGTCTTTTACCTCCAAGACTTTCTACTTCGGCTGGCCCCATTAGATCCATGTGTAGCAATTTAAAACATTTTTGAGTGGTAAAGGGTCTCTCTGAAGTTGTCACAACTGGATGTGAAGCTTTTACCTGTTTTCCTTTTTGATAGTCCCCACATAGCCTTGGGTTTGAGACGTTCAGCTTTGGCACTCCTAGAACAGCATTGAGTCTTTGAAGATTCTCCATGTTGTGAAAATTGGTATGCCCCAATTTTTGGTGCCATAGTTGAACGTCATTCACCTGTGCACTCAAACAACTCTTCCTTTTAGTTTCATAAATGTTGTTTGAAGATCTTACCCCTGAGATAACCTGTTTGCCGTCGTTATTAATAACAGTGCAACTTTGCTTATCAAAGATGACAGTGAAGTCGTCATCACAAAGTTGACTGATGCTGATAAGATTTGCTGTGAGACCTTGTACATGTGACACATTGGTGAGCTTAGGGAGATCTGGGATATTTAAGATTCCATGACCTACAATCTTGCCATTTGTTCCTCCTCTGAATGTAACTTCACTGCCATTTATCTTCTGGTAATCGGACAGGTGCGCTTGAGAACCAGTCATATGCCGAGAGCAACCACTATCAAAACACCAAGTTGCTGTATCATCAGTTACAGATGCAGTGAAGACAACTTTGCAGGTCTCATTCTGGACAACTTTTGGTTTCCACACCATATTCCTTGTTTTGTCATTTTTGATTGTGAGAACAGATCTCGTAGCTTGAGTCCTCAGATGGATCTCTTTCTTGTATTCCTGCAAAAACTTATGGCAAAAAGGCCTAATGTGACCTGGAAGAAAGCAATAGTGACAAACAAATTTCCGGCGTTTCCTACTCATCGTCTTAGTAGAGTGAGTATCTTGAGCCTTAACAAAAGGTTTCCCATGAGTAGACATGATTTGTGGAAAAACAGTCTTTATCGTTTTATCAAACCCTAAACCATGTGAAGTTACCTGAGTTTGGGCTAGGACTTCATCAAGTTTGGAGGTACCAGTGTTTAACTTTTTGAAAGTTTCATTTGCAAGATTAAGTTGAACTTTCATCTTCTCAATCTCTGCATCTTTCTTGGTCAGAATTACCTCCAATTTTGCAAGTGATGTCTTCTGGCTGGTAGTTTCCTCATCGAGTGACTCAACAACTTTGCACTGTCTAATCCACTTTGCATACAACTCCTTGTAGAGTCCCTGCAACTTTATCAACATCTCCAGTGTCTCTTCCTCAGTAAATTCTTCTTCCTCATCTGCAGCAGTTATCACAGTATTGAAACAAAAGAGAGTTTTATAGTAAGAATCATCATACCTGTCAGAAGTTATCTCAACTTTAGTGGGGTCTGGATCATCCACTTCTACTTCAGGAAACACTGCAACTAGTGCTGCATGTTCTTTTGTTGATTCATCTGGAATTTCTTCCACAGATATTCCAGAGGTGTCCAGCTCGCTGTCGCTCAGAGATAAGAAGGTGACTTCCCAAGTTTTCTAAATGTGTTGGCATATTCATTTGCAAAGTGTCCAAAGCCCTTGCACTCATAACATTGAACATTGGAAAAGTCATTTACTTCCTTAGGCCTGAAGTGATCAGATGTAGCACGCTTCATGATCCAATGATCCCTTCCTGGAGTGTTCATTTCTGATAGATAACCAAAGATCCAGAAGAGTCTTGTCAAGGCTTGTGTTGCTCAGCACCTCCTTTTTGTTGTTTTCCTTTATTTGCCCGGATGAGAGTGTTTAGTCTTCTAGTGAGTAGAGCAAAATCAGGATTCCTCTCATTGATTTCTTCAAGATCATCTTCCTCCTCAACATCATAGGTTGTTGTTGATCTCGATGATGACCCAACTGTCATGGCAATTCCCTTTTTCTTTGATCCGCCTTTCTCATTCAATTCCATTTCATAGGTCTTCAAATCGTTCATCAGCTTTGTGAAGCCAAACATCCAGCGGTTGATGCCGTGTCAATGGCAACAACCTGCATATCAAAACGAGGTGTTAGAATCCTCAAGGCTTTAGAAACTAACCTATTGTTTATGATCGGATCACCAAGATCAGTGCACTCATTTGCGATTTCAAGTAGCTTATTGCAGTATTGTCCTACAGTCTCATCTTCCTCCATCTTCATGTTCTCGAACTTTGTGGTGAGGATGCGATGTCTGGATTCTTTAATACCGACATCTCCTTCACAATGTTGCTGGAGAATATCCCACGCCTCTTTGGCTGACTCGCAATTTCTAATGAGTTTGAACATTTGGATATCAAGGGAAGACTGAATAGCATTAAGTGCTTTGTCATTGAATGTAGCTTCATCGATTTGTGATCTGGTCCAATCCTCTGGAGGTGTGCGGATTGTATCTCCTTCAGCATCTACGGTTTTAGGATGTGACCAAGTTTTCTGAATGTCATTCCATGCTCTAGCATCAATGGATTTGATGCATGCTCTCATCCGAACTTTCCAAAACGAATAGTTCATACCATCAAGGACAGGAGGTTTGTTGAACAGCGGGTTTGTGCAATCTATTGCAGTCACGAAAACAGGATCAACACTTAGTGTGTCAAGTGTTCGCTCTTGATGCCAATTGAAAGTGCAGAATACTCGATACACACAGAGTTGTGAGCAAAGTTGTGACTGAAGATCAGACAACTTTGCATACGATAGCAGTGGAAAATTTGTAACAAACTATGAATTTAAATTTCACGAGATTAGAAATTAATAATCTCGTGAAGTGCCTCAGGGCAAAAAGATTCACTAAACAATAAGGTGAATTACAAAAACACTTCGAGTAAAAAGGTCACGAAAACTTAAGACAATTTATCACTCCCTTCACAGAAGGTTATGACTAAAGTTGTCTTGACTATTACTCGAAGAAAACTATAATCTACAACTTATGCAGATCTAATAAATCCGAAATCTATATCTGAAAGCTCTATCTAATCACAACAGATTTGATCCCTATTTATACAAAACCGAAACCTTGGGCTCTACTCCATTGTAACCGCATGATCTCCACACAAGCCCATTATCTCCTTATCTTTTGCTACAAGTCTCCCTCTCCCTTAGATCTTGCAACAACCCAATCTTGACTCATTTCTCTTTGATTTAGTCAACCACATGTGTTCCTAAATCTTCTCAACTACTTTTACTTCCTGCACAATCAACAAATAAAGAAAGACAAAACATATATATCCATAATAAAATTCCTTAACAAAAACTGACTCCAACATTGTTAATATATTATTATTCAATATGTATTTATAATAATTATTTTAATTTTTAAGTCATGAAAATCTGTACCATAATTCTTATTTGTTTGTATTAAATATTAATTCATTATAAAAATAAATAAATATAAACATATTAGGAAATTTATTTATTTAATGATTTATTTAATATTTTTCTTAATTCTAGTAAAAAATTCAATCAACATATATATACAAATGGGACTAGAGGAGTATTATTATTATTATTATTATTATTATTATTATTATTATTATTATTGATTTAATTAAAATTGAACCGATAAAATCTTTCAGCTTGTTAAGCTAAAAGCATGTGGAAAATTCCATCATAAACCTCATACAATTGTATGGTACGTAGCAATTATTAATTAAATATAATCCTCTTTATTCTATATTTTTATAACCAACTAGTTTAGCACACGCTCTTACAATATTGTTTAGTCTATGATTATGAAATACGGTAAGAGGAATTGTAAAATGATCATGTGTGAGTTGTTTAAACTTTTGAATTAAACTGAATAAAAATAATATTATATATTTTGCTCAAATTAATATTTTAATCAATTGAAATGTAAATATTTTTTTTATTTTATGATTTGACATTTTTGACAAGGAAAACTTTTTCTCAAAAATTATGCACTTTTTTATTTTAATATATAGTACTGTATATATATTTTACCATCAATGTGGGTGAAAAAAAAAATATCAACAACCCCAACGATTAATCAGCCGATAATAAAATTTGCCAAGAATAAATTCTTGCCGATATCCTCACAAAAGTAAAACAAGAGTGAATTTATCAAAATCTAAATTGTACGAGGTTCTGCGATGGAATTTTCTGCTACTCACGATCACAGAGCGGATCAGATCTTCTGTTACAATTCCTATTCCATTTGGTGTTGCATAAGTAGAATTTTTTTTAATTTTTTTTAAAAAAATATTAATATACCCTAATTGGGGATGGATGAACCCTAAAGGGAAAATTTTAATTAAATAAAATCATAATAAATTAAAAATTAAAAAAATAATTTTATTTTTTTTAAATAAAGACTTGGAACAGGAAATATAATAGGAAATGCAACAGGTGATCTGGTGTGACCACAGAGACTGACCCTAAATATGTAGCCAAAAACGACACTTTTCTTTTAATCCTTTTTAATTTTTTTTATTTGAAAAATTATTTATTCCATTCTAATCAGGATTTATGAATCTCAATTAAAGTTTATTACACTGTAATTAGAATTTATATTTATTTAAAAAAAAATTAATTGTCTAACACAGTACACAACCTACGTTGTGCTGTTGAGCACATGCACTACTCGAACCACCGGATAAAAAGAAATTAATTCACGTTAATTTTAGAGTTTATTGATTCTAGGGGTGAGCATTCAGTCTAAATTGTACCGAACTTCTCAAATCGAAGTAAATCGAAATCGAAAATCTACAAACTGAGATCAACCAAATTAAGGGTGTGCACCGAACCGAACCGATTACTTCGATTTCGGTTCGGTTCGATTCGACCAATTTTGTTGAAACCACAAAATTTTACGAATTTTATGTATATATTTATTATGTAGACATCTAAAATTAATAAAAAAAGATTTGTGGAATAGTTCGTAATCCATGTGTAAGAGGTATTGTGTTCAAAACCTCATGCTTGCAATTCATTTGCTTATATTTTTTATTGAATATATTATATTGTATCCATAATTTATATATATATATATATATATATATATATAATATTCAAATTAATACTCTATATAAGAATAACCTCCTTATAGTCATAAAAAGTTATGGTCCCAACTCGGGACCAGTTATAAATAAGAATAACCTCTACATTGTAATATTCTGGTATTTTTTTAGGACCATCCTTAAGAAATTTACCTCCATATAGTAATAAAGTTACATTAAATTTCATATATATTTAAATATCTATATAAAATGTCTAGAACTACTTTAACTGCACGTGTTACATTAAATTTAAGATTGGATGAAATACTTATCTAAAGTTATTTGTGACAGTGCTTTAGTTTTTTTTATTAATATCACATCCTTTAACTTGCACGTTTGAAGTAATTATTCAACATGATCACTTTCTTGTTGAATCTAAAACATTTTCAACTTGTCCAACATGTTTGAAGTTTCTTGACACAATATTTTTTTTTTATTTCTACACTACCATTCTCTAGATTATCACTATGCGCATCTTGCGTGATTCTTATATGATGTATTATTCGGTTAAAGCACATGAATGAATCTTATATACCTTTTAAATTCATGTTTTTTAAATATGAAGGGATATTTCCAAGTGTTATATAATATATATTATTTTTTAAAAAAATAATGATTTTTATATATAAACTCTATATAGGAATAACCTCCATATAGTAATATTTTTCTCTGGTCCCAATGATATTACTGTATAGAGGTTTTACTGTATATATAATTGATCAATTCGGTTTCAATCAGTTTTTGACCCGTTGAAATCGAAACCAAAGAATGTGCATTTATTTAAAAAAAAAAGGTTATTAGCCTACGTAGCGAAATCGAAGAATATGCATTTATTTCAAAAGGTTATTAACCAATTTAGTCTACGTAGGTCATGCATCGCGCTCGTTGCTGACAATTTAATTTTAGAGATAAATTTTGCCAATTTTTTAGAAAATATCAGGGAATAATTAAGTCTATTTGATATAGAAAAAGAGAATATTTTAGTCTAAAAAATTAATTGTTAATTTTAGATTAAAATTATAAAACAACAAATATTATGAAACGGAAAGAATAAAATAAAGCATGTGACGGTGGTACCGTTCCTCACACACGTACCATTTTCACGAAGTAGTGATTGTGAATCTTAAAACTCAAATTATAGAAGCTCGTGGATTTTAACCGTAAATGCAATAAAATTTCTTGATAAATGAAAATAGGAATAATAGATAAAACAAATTAAAAAAAAAAACAAAAAGAAAAAGACAGCATAAAATCTTGCCGCGTTTGTGCGAGCGGAATCAGGACTTCCTTTTAATTTTTTCTCCCCCGAAAAGAAAAATCTGCTGAAATATGTTTTGGATTATGAAAAAGGTTCAAAAAAGAGAAAATTCTTGCCTGCTGTAAATTTCGCATCAATTTGTATGTTAAATGTGCGACTCTTAGCTGGAAACACGTTTTAGTGATGGCTATGCCTCAATTCGTCAGAACCGTTTAGAGACAGTGTAAATCTTTTTTCCTTTTTTTTTTTATCATCATTTGGAAAAGATTTAATACATTTTATATCTTCGTCTAATGTTTTCTTCTTTATTTATATATATTTTCTTTGACTTAAAAGAAGAATATTTACTTTGGTATAACATTTATATTTATATCTATATATATTTTAATAGCTTATTTCTTGGAAAATGGTTAAACAAATTATAAATATTCAATTCCTCCACATTCTTTATAAATTTTTAGGGAAAACTAACGATGTGGGGAATCTTCATGAATTCCCCCACATTTTTTCGGGTTCAAATGCAATTTCGGACTTTCAAAACGGATTTAATTGGACACTTAAATTTTCAATAAATCCCTCAGTAAATTTTGATATTCAATGTTTATTTGAAATGTTTGATCATTAGACCCAACAATAGTGTAAAGATCATATTTGAATTTTTCCCTAAATTTTATCGAGTTCAGAAATGAGATTATTGAAAAAATATCAGATATTGTATGTGTACAATTATATAATAATATATATAGTCATATCAGATGATATTGACAATGGGCCATATAGCCACCAATTATGTTTTCAAAAGTTTTGATTTGTAAATTGTAACAGAAAAGATAAGAAACTCTGCAGAAAAAAAGAAGAAAAAAGACGAGAAAAGAATGGATTTTAGTGATGTAGGTTCTGCAAAACCCACAATTATTTTGGTGCAATTATTTGATAAATAATGTATTGGGTAAAATAAAATTTACCAACAGAAGGTTTTTTCTTTCAAATTTTTTGTATATCCATTGTAAATGGAGACAGTCAAAAGTATCTCCTACCAAACTGTCCTCAATCTCCTATTTGGCTATTCAATTAACGATCATTGACATGTACAAAATTGAATTGGGATCATCTGTTCTCATTGTTATTGCATTTCCTATTTCAATTCTTTAATTTTTATCTTAATTTAAATTTTTAATTTAGGGTCAATCATTCTCCAGTTAGAGTATATTATAAAAATTAATAAAAAACTTAATTATAGAACACGAAATGTAAGACGGATAGAAACAAGGGATCTGATCCGGTACAAAATTTGATGGGACATGTTTTATGATGGTAGTAACTAGGTTGAAATTTTCGGTTACACTTTTTCTTGTTTATCATTATCAATTAAATTTATAATTTTAATAATATTTATTATAAAATAAAAATTAATTATAGCATAAATAATCATAATCAACATTTATCAACATAAAAAATTAATTAAAAAATTATAAAACATAATTTTGAAAAAATCAACCATAATAATGAATGATTAATTAAAAATAAAAAATTAAATATTGAAAGATAATTATAAACCCTAATTGAATGGGGTGAACCCTAAAAACAATCATAAAAATAAACTACATCACAAAAAAAAATGAAGAAAAAAAAATACAAGAAAGCTCTGATTAAAGTGTAAGAGGAAATTCTATGTGGTAGTAACTAAATGATGAAATTTGGTGGGTTTGGAAACTACTTTGTGAGATCTTTTATATAAGGAAATATTCAAAATTATCCAATTTTTTTATTCTCCTTCCCCAAGAAGAAGAATAATCAATGTTAGGACACAATTGAAAAGGATACATATCTACACTGTTCACTAACGTTGTGTTAGTTAAGTTAGTGGATCAGAACGATATAAATTTTATTAGGGTTAATTGCCAAAAAATGCACCACCTTTCAACGAATTTGCAAATTAGACACCACTTTTTAAACATTTCAATAAAGACATGACCTTTCATTTTGTAGCAAAATAGACACCCCCTTTCTTTTCCGGCCACCGGTAAAATGACGTGGCTTTATTTGTTTCCTACGTGGACTATGATGCCTACGTGTACTTGCCACGTCAATATTTATTTTTGGGCTAATTGCCAAAAAATGCACCACCTTTCAACGAATTTGCAAATTAGACACCACTTTTCAAAACGTTTCAATAATGACACAATCTTTCATTTTTTAGCAAAATAGACACCCCTAATTTTTCATCAAGTCCATGACAAATTAAATTTTATCAAGTCAAATTACAGTAGATTTTACGCAAGATCGAATTAATTGAAGACATTCATAATTTCTTGAATTAGAAGAGAAGGAAGCTCCGACAATTTTTCAAAGTGTCTCTTGCTAATTCATAACTTCTGGCACTTCCATACACAAAATATGTCGATCAAATAACCATAGACAAAATATGTAGACAAAATATCCAAAATATTGCTCCACATAAGAAGCATTAACACCTGAATGATTCTAAAGTTTAATCACTACAAGTGCCAACATGAATTATAGACAAAATATCCTAAATACATAAAGTATTTAGGCACGACTTTCTTATGCAGCTCCATCATCACTTTCAATTGATCCTCGACCTCTACTTGCCATTGTCGATTAACGTTTTGATTCACTTAAAGAGCTAACTTGGCAAACCCGTTTATCGGTAGACACTACAACGTAAACATGATATATTAAAGAAAAATCAATATATAAATGAGATTATGGATATGTTAGATTAGTGTATATACCCGCGCGTATATATTTTCAGAGTCCTCAAACACCATTACTCCAAATCCTTTGTTAACCTACCCGAAGAACTCAAAGCATGAGCAAATATACAAAAAAACGCATTAACATAAAAAAATCTGCTCACCATTCTTTTCTCTCTTAAAGTTTGTTTCTTTGGATATTTTATCTGCATATTTTGTGTATGGTTATTTGGTCGACATATTTTGTGTATGGAAGTGCCAGAAGTTATGAATTAGTAAGGGACACTTTGAAAAATTGTAGGAGCTTCTTTCTCTTCTTATTCAAGCAATTCTGAATGTCTCCAATTAATTTGATCTTGCGTAAAATCTACTGTAATTTGACTTGATGGAATTTAATTTTTCATGGACTTGATGAAAAATTAGGGATGTCTATTTTGCTAATAAATGAAAGGTTGTGTCATTATTGAAACGTTTTGAAAAGTGGTGTCTAATTTGCAAATTCGTTGAAAGGTGGTGCATTTTTTGGCAATTAGCCCAAAAATAAATATTGACGTGGCAAGTACACGTAGGCATCATAGTCCACGTAGGAAATAAATAAAGCCACGTCATTTTACCAGTGACCGGAAAAGAAAGGGGGTGTCTATTTTGCTACAAAATGAAAGGTCGTGTCTTTATTGAAACGTTTGAAAAGTGGTGTCTAATTTGCAAATTCGTTGAAAGGTGGTGCAAGTGTGCAAATATAAATTACAGAATGAGGTAAGATATTTATAACCTCGAAATCCTAATAGACTAAATTGAGGAAATAAGGCCAAAACTAGAACAGGCAAAATAGTGCAACTCTTCATGATTCTTCAAGTCATCCCAACAATTAAGGAAAAAAATATCAGTAATGTAATTTGCATACATGGAAGTTCATAGTAGAAATATCAAATAAGTAGAAGAATTAAAAGAAGAAAAAAATTGGTAAGTTTTTTTGTTTGATGTAATTTTAATATTTTCTAGTACAAAAGTAAAAAAAAAAAAAAAATCACAAAGTAGTTTTCAAACTTATAAAATTCCATTACTTAGTTACCATCATGAAATATGAATCTAGTCATCTAATTTTGTAGACATATTGACTCTCCAATTGATGAAGAGGAGAAGATGGGAGTATGATGAATTGGTAGGAGAGAAATCAAACCAAGGGGAAAAAAGGGATAAATCATTTAGAACATGTGATTTGACCTTTACTCCACCTTATTTTCAACGCAGTCAAATCTTACTAACTTTTAATCTTGTTTATTTTTCCTCCTAATAAAATAATCTAGAGTCTTATAAAAGCAACAATTTTGGTCATCCATTTAATCTAACATTATCCACTAGTTTTAAACTATTTCAGATTCATTGCCCTTAATTGACATTTTTTTTTAGAAACTACTCAATACATTACGGTAATGAAACAACTTCCTCATAAGGAAGATTATTACAATCTGAAATGAAATTAGAAAAAAAAAATCCAAACAAAAAAGTCTTAATGAACGGTGAGCAGGTTGATGTGCGCGATATAGTTCGCAAGTCGACGAGTCCAACTATACTCAACTAAATTAATTGACATATAACACTCTAAAATCACAAATGATTGACACTTTGCACCATGTTTTTTTTTCGACAAATTATACAATTGAAATAGAGTAATTGTTGCACTTTGCACCATTTAGCTATTTTGAATAAATATAAAATCTCATATATGTTTCTTCTTTTTTTCCCCTTTTACTTTTGTCTTTCTTCCCTTCCTAGTAATAATTTTTCTTCTTGTGTTCCGTCAATAATAAAATAAAATTAAGGGGATAAAAAAAATATTCTTATTATAAATATCGTTGGTGATATTTTATTGGGTAATTCAAAATGCTTAACGGGTGCAAAGTGCAATAACTGTTCTATTTTGAGTATGCAATTTACCAAAATTTTAATTTTGAGTGCAAACTACCTATGCCGTGTAATTGGAGGGTGTTATATGTCAATTGCCTTTTTATCGTACTTTTTTTTTACCCACACACCCAACCTGCGATATTGAGGACATTTGAACCCGTGATATTTGGTCTCCAAACAGCCTCACTCCACCACTAGGTCATCCCCATTATGACCTTTCATTGTACCTAATTTAAACAAATAGTGTAAACAAACACACACACACACACATATATATCGTCTTTTTTCTTTTTCCCTTTTTCCTTTTCTAATTGGCACATAGAGGCTGAGTCGCTTCAAGATTCTCACTTCTCAAACATTCCCTTTTCTTTCTCAAAATTTAGTAAAAAACATAAAATCATGTTTCGTAGTGTATGCAAACACCCTAGTGTAGTTAAAATCATTATTATATTTATTTTCCCTTTTTTATTTGGATGTTCCTTTTAAATTACGTTAAATTTCCTTTGGTTTTCTTTCTCAGCATTCACTCATTGCAACAATTTTACGAGGCAACTTACGTTGAATTGATAGAGATGGTGAGTTAATTGTGTTATGAGTCTGATTCCACGGACAAAATCTCCTATTCCAATTTTATATTTCATCTTGTGTTTTAATCATTATATTTTTATCATGTGTATAAAATAAAAATCAACAAGTATCCACTAAAAGATATTAATATGATTCTCTAAACTAGTTTCAAATATTAAGTAGATAGTTCTACTTGTTCAATTAAATACATTACATAAAATCAAGGGATGATTCACTTGGATACTTATATTTTGTGTTATTTTTTAAAATATACCTTTTTTTTAAAAAAATTAACAAAACATTACTCTCTTAAAAAAACAAAAACAAAAACAAAATACTACTCACTTTTTAATTTTTTTTTAAATCTAACATTTGATCAATTTTTTTGTCTGAAAATCAGACTTAATTGATTGTACTTAAGATATCTTGATTGTAATTTTTAAATTTTAAGCGTTTGGAGAAATAAAAATCTTAAAATACAATCAATTAGGTATGATTTTTGGACCGAAAAATTAATCAAATGTTGGCATTATGATTTTTTTTTAAAGTAAGTAGTATTTTATTAATTTTAAAAAAAGTGAGTTATTTTTAAAGAGAAACCAAATATAATTATTAAAGTACAATTTAACCTAAAATCTAACATATACGGGTCGGTTTCCCCCATCGTTCATGGAAAAAAAAAGAAAAAAATAAATAAATAAACTATATAATGTTTAATATAGAAAAAGAAAACTCTAAGTTTTATCGACTTAAGTTAATTAATTATTCGAAGGCCATATTTAGGAAAATATGCAAAACTTCATAATCAAGCCAAACGGTTCAACAAACATTATCGATCGTCCAATTGGGTGGGAATTTTGCAATTTGATGGGGCCCACTATTTTGCCTTTTATAAATAATAATCAGACCTTAATTCACGAGTAAATCGCTATTTTTTTTTAAGCGTAAACAGTTCCATAACATATATTCCACCACTTATATTAATTAAAGGTATTTAAAAAATGAAGGATTAAAAGATTACTTTTAAAAGAAATAATAGAAAAAATAAAATAAATGTTTTATTGTGCAATCATTTTTCCTCTCGAAAAGGTAAATTATACTTAATATAATTAATAGCAACACAATCTTCAATATTTCATTTTTATCACAATTCTATTATTTATCAACTTTTTTAGACGAAAGCTAATCTAATCGCTAAAATCTTTATACTTCACGCAACAATTTTCTAATAACGATGATGACACGACTCTCTTTACTCCCATTCTTAAAATTTAAAGTCAACTTTTAATCAACGAAAAAAAATTAACGAATGATAGAATTGTGATAAAAATAAATTGTGATAAAAATAAAATATTAGGCATTAAATATAATTTGTCCGAATTGGAAATAATATTTAATAGATTCCAAACCACAAATTAATGACACTACTTCACGAAGGAATGTGTCAGCAATTTCTTATTTGGATATATAATCCAAATTTACAACCATTGAATATAAAAGTGTTAATTTTTCCTAAAAAAATAATATATGATTATGACTGTTTCTTATTTAAATATATAATCCAAATTTACAACTTTTGAATATAAACGTATTAAATTTGCCTAGTAATATGTGTGTATGAACGTTACTTATTTGGATATATAATCCAAATTTACAACAATTGAATATAAAAGTATTAAATTTGCCTAAAAAATTAATATTCCATCCGTCCAAATTATACAATCCATATTATTAATTTGGCGTATCCCAATAATATAGACCAATTATTAAATAAAATTAATATTATTTTTTATAGAATGTACAAATACACCCATGTTAAATTTTGAAAATTAAAAACTAACCATTTAAATTTTTGAAAGTTATAAATATAAAATAGGGGCAATATTGAAAGTTTAGTTGTTATATCTTATTTTCATAATTACTTTTAATCTAAATACGAGTAAAATTAGGATGAGAGGAATGTATTAATATTAAAAAAAGTCGCTTGAACTTAAATAAAGTATAAATATTTGACTAAAAAGAAATTCCCTAATATAGAGAATTTTTTTTAAAAAATAAATGATAAATAAATTATGCAACAGAGGCGAAATTTTTATGTAAATGCTGGCTTTTCAACCATCAATGACCCACTAATAAACACTGCTTGTTGGCTGTTGCCTATATATATCTCCGCCACCCTCTTCCCCAGAAACCTCCCACTCTCTCCCCTTCTCTCTCTCTTTTCTCTCTCTCTTTCTTTTTCTTTTTCTTTTTCTTCTCTTCTAACATAACTATCTTATATACGTAATAATTCACATATATTGCCTGAATGGGAAAGCTCTTTTTCCATATTCTATTCCTAATTCTCTCTAATTCCTTTATATCAGGTAAAAGTTAACTAAATTTTTTTCACACTACTTCTAGCTTCTCATCGACAATATCTTTACAATTAAATTTGATTCATAACGATTTCTTACAAATTTCTTGTTTCAGAAGTGTATTCATCGGCCACATTCACGTTTGTGAACAAATGCCAGTTCACAGTGTGGCCGGGAATTCTATCCAACGCCGGAATCGCGCCGCTCCCCACCACCGGCTTCACCCTGCAGACCGGCGAAACCAGGACCATCAATGCGCCGTCGTCTTGGGGCGGCCGGTTCTGGGGTAGGACCCACTGCTCCGAGGACTCCGCTGGCAAGTTCACATGCGTCACCGGCGACTGCGGCTCGGGGAAGCTGGAGTGCGCCGGCGGCGGCGCGGCGCCCCCCGCCACGCTGGCCGAGTTCACCCTCGATGGCGACGCCGGCAAGGACTTCTACGACCTCAGCCTCGTCGACGGGTACAACCTGCCGATGCTGGTGGCGCCGCAGGGCGGCTCCGGCCCCAACTGCACGAAGGCGGAGTGCGTGGCGGATCTGAACGGTTCGTGCCCGTCGGAGCTCCGCGTGACGGGCGCCGGCGGCGAGGGCGTGGCCTGCAAGAGCGCGTGCGAGGCGTTCGGCGGCGAGCAGTACTGCTGCAGCGGCGCGTACGGCACACCCTCCGCCTGTAAGCCTACGCAGTACTCGCAGGCGTTCAAGAGCGCGTGCCCGCAGGCATACAGCTACGCCTACGATGACCTCACCAGCACCTTCACGTGCACCGGCGCCGACTACATCATTACCTTCTGCCCCTCGCCTAACACCAGGTGAATTTACTATAATGCCCCTATGCTTCCTCGAGGGCATTTTAGTCAATTGATAAATCATTATTTTTGTCCAGGCTGGTGTAATTAATTGATATGCGCAATAATTATGAGAATAATTGGATTGGTTGAAAATAATTAATGTGATCAAGTGGTAGAGTCAGAAAAAATCTAACGCTAGTTGACAGATTTGGTTATATTTCGTAGTCAGCTGGTGAAGTTATTAATTATGACGGCGATGAAAATTTTGATTAAAGTGCAACAAATTTAGCAAAACAATTTATGTCTGAAAAGAGTGAAAATAGACATTGCCGTTACAGTTGTGTGTCCATAGTCATTCTTTGGGATTCTCAGTGAAAGTGCCGTTACTGTAACGGTCCATTATGCCGTTAGGGGCATACAGCCAATAGGAGACAAACACGTAGCAGCCTGTCAGCTCTAAAAGATTTTAGATAGTTTTTTAGATTTTCTTTATTTGCCCTTTTCACTTAATATAAATAAATGTTTGTTCCGAGTTCTTTTTTCTCCAATTAATTATTTTCGAGCTTGATGGAGTAATGCTTATTAAATGGGATCTTATGAAATCTAGAATTCCAAGTAAAATTATGAAAAAAAAATAGTTTATATCAAATAAAAATAATCGAGTATGAGTACCGTCTAATGAATCTTGATGGTTGGTCTCTAAAAGCTAATTTGCTTTGCTTGTGGATGCAGTCAAAAATCGTCGTCAGGTCCCGGATCCGGATCCGGATCGGAGGGCGGCAGCAATTCACCGATGGACGGCAGCATGGTTTACGAAGGTGCGTTGGACGTGAGCTCTGCACCGCCGTCCACGTGCGCGCACGTGTTGGGCGGAGCCGTAGCCGTCGCGGCGGCAATGTGGCGGTTGCGTCATCTTTTTTAAAGGCTTTTTGGAGATGGGCAATCTTGTCGGGTCATTACGTGTGGGGCCCGTTTCTGAATATGGGTAGGGGCTCGTCACCTTCATTTCGGCCCGTTTGCATGGCCCATGTGACGAGGAAATGAGTCACCCAATGCCAACCGACTCAATAATTGAAAAAAACAAAAAAAAACAAACAAAAAAATATAGTTTAATTTTGAGGATTGATAGGAGGAAAATTAGAGCAAAGCTCGCCACAGAGGAATTATTTTTAACACATTTGGTGGTTGGGGTATAATTTTTTTTTTTTAGAATTTATTATTGAAATTGGGGGTTAGTGATTAGTGGTATTCATTTGGTAGATTAGGGAAATATTTTGTAAAATCAATATCAATATTATGATATATATATATTTTAGTAAGCACCACTTGTGTTTGGTGTGTTAGTATTCAAAATGTTATAAATTTTATTTCGTCTATCCTTTTGTGCTCTCCTTGTGTATTATTGTGGGATTTGTGAATGGAGATGAGTGGGGAAGTACTGTAATTATCAAATGATTGAATAATTTAAATAAAACATGTCCGGCTAGGCTCATAGTGTTCGCTAGCTAACATGCCGACAATTGAGGAAAATATGAACCACAAACAAATCAACAATGACTCGTCACAATAAAAATAATGTACTCTCTAGTTTTTATGTTAAATTAAATAACGTATATGAATTATTGGCTAATTTTTTAATAATGCAAAATTATAGCACAACATAAATTATTTAAAGTAACATAAAATGAAAAAAACAAATAAATAAATATATAAAAGTAACATTAAAAAAAGTTAATTATGAAAAAATACACGAATTTGGACACAATTTGTAGACTTGAATTTAGAAACTGCACAATATTTTTGCAAAATAGACACGTCATTTTTTATATACTTCGATCCACGTCCCAATAAGATATACTTGTTTTCTTTTTTTGGATGTCCCAATACATGAATTGGTTTTTCTATAATATATATTTAGCTAATTTACTAATATATACAATATTTAATGTGTTTACATTAAACATTAAGGAGCTGATTGGTATGGTGGAATGGAATGACCATTCCCATGTCTATTTCCATTCCTGTGATTGGTATGCCTTAACATCGGGAATCACCATTCCCGAAGGAATCGCTATTCCCAAAAGTAAGGGAATAGCCATTCCACTCACCCCCCATGGGTTTAGCTATTCCCAATGAACCAAAAAATTAATATATTGTATATTTACACATAATGATGTCTTATAATATCATTTGATCATATTTAGAAAAATAATTCGAAAATTATATTAAATAATTTATTATCATTATTATTATTATTATTTCATAATTATTTTTATATTATATATTTATATTTGAAAAAATTAAAAAATATATATTAAAATAAAATTTTGATAGTTTTTAAAATTGTATTGAAGAAAAATGAAAGTGGTACCAAAATAAATGTAACATATAAATATATTCTAATAAAAACCAAACTAATTATAATTTAATATATTCAAATAAAAAATTAAAATGATAAACTATTTTTCTGTGGAGTAAAAATATTTTTATTAAGGTATACAAATTATTATGTGTATTAATTAAATACTTTGGAATAAAGTTTTTAATAAATTAAATAAATTAAATTTTTCTAAAATATTAGAAAAAAATCACTTACTATAAAAGAAATGCAATTTAGAAATATAAGAAAAAAATTACAACACGTGTTAATAATATTAGTTATTACACTTTCTTCAATTATAAAGAAATTTAAAAGTATTAAAAATATTCATTTTATAATATAAAAAGTAAAATAGTATTCCATTCTATTCTTCATTCCGGTGACATACCAATCATAAGAATTGTCATTCCATTCAGACCTTCATTCCATTCCTAAGTTCATTCCATTCATACCTAATTCCATTCTTTCATACCAATCACCTCCTAATTCATTGGCAAAGAAATAAATAAGGACATATTAGGAAATTTTTTGATTAATTGTCTCTCAATCTTTTTCTTAATCCTTGTGAAAATCTCAATCAACCCATTTTATTGGGACGAATGGAGTATATATATTATTAAATATTGTATTGTTATTGGAAAGTTATGTCTATTTTGCAACAATTTGCAAAATTGTGTTAGTATTATAAACTTTCAAATTTAATATTTGTAAGGCCCCAAGCCTATGGGTGGAGCCCAATAACAAAACGACGACACAATGAGTCGTCCTCACTTTCATTCTCCCATCAATGTGAGACATTACATTATGTCCCCTTATTGGAGACGCGACGTTCTCATCACGCTCTTTTCTCTGTAGGACTGTTCTCGAAATTCAATTTGAACACATCTGGATTGGCTTCATGCCTATCCCCCCTCCCCCTGCCCAATGGATACATGGCGTTCTCATCTCGCCCCTTTCTTTGTATGACCATTCCCGGGGTCGGATTTTAGCACACCTAGATTGACTCCATGGCCCGATCAAGTATTCCTAGAGTCGGCTCTAATACTATTTGTAATGCTCCAAACTTACAAGAGTGGGGCCCCATAACGTACAATCAATTATATAGGAAAACTGATTGGATGTTAGATTTGCAAGAGCTTTAGAAAAATGATTATTGTTTTGTTAATAGTTTTTACGTAGATTGTTCTTTTAAAAGAGTCTAAAATGAATGTATCAAAGTGCAATTTGCTGTATTTTTTTAATACAAAGTAAAAGTGGGGGTGGATAAAATTATAATTACACTTTGCGCCTTTAATGCTAAAATGAAAACACGAAGTCCACACATTTAACTTGTTTAATTTTTTTAGTCTTATTTTTTTTTCTCTTAGAAGTATAATAACCAGTCTTTCTGGAGAAAGAAATTTGAAAATGAAATCATTAGAATTTACGATTTATTAGATTAAAAAAATACATATAAATTGAAATTAAGTAAAAGTCCTCTCTAGTTATAGGACTATTTGTATATTAAGCTGGTTCTTGCAACATAGAATTACAATGACAATTTTTAATTTCTTGCAATTATAATATTCACAATTGTTTAAATAGTAAAACTACGCCATTTTATTTAGTAAAACGACATTGTTTGTGTACACATCGGACAAACTTCGCAAAAAAAAAAAAATGGTGTTATAATTACAATAAATTAAAAGGTGATACTATAATTACAATATTTTTTTAAAGCATGTGAAACTTACAAATTCACATAAATATTGTGTTATTCATCACAATTAACCTTATTATATATGTCTGTCTAGTATACTTTTATTTTATTTCATTTCATGATTTTATATTATAGGTGTTGCATGACACAATGAGATTTGAACATTTAACGTCACTTGTAAATAAGAAGTCACACCAGATAACAACTTTAAAAAAGAAATTAATAATGTAATTTTATCGATACATAATTTAAATATAAAATATAATACAGACAATCGCCAAAATATGTATCATTCTATCATATTTTGGAAATTTCACATGATTTTAAAAGAGTACATGTGATTAAATTTTCACTCTTTAAATTATAACTAATTAAAATATTCCCAACTTTTCGTGTAACATGACTGCAACAACATCATTTTACCATATTTGAGATCGAAATCAAGAAATTTTTAATTGCTACACATTAAAACATAGTGTTAATATTTTAAAAGTTTTGTCAAATTTACAAAATAAGGTTAAAAAAGTAATCATGCGACAAATATTATGCAAATAAATATACAATAAAATCCATGTAACATGGCACTTACATAATCTTTGCTTCACACACACACATATATAGTAAATTTAGTCTTCAAAGCAAACAATATACAATCAATCACATACGTGTCGCCACATCACTAATAGATTAAAAATAATTAATTAGTACACCATAGTGGACCTATGCACGTATGGCTTGTTCGTTGGAAAAATAAGATTTATATTATTTTCCTTAAGTTACCTTCTCTAGCGACGTTAGTAAAATAAATTATACTAATATTTTGGAAATCATTTTTTTGAATTGGTACAAGTTCGTACACGGGAACGGACCTATATATCTCAATTTGAAATATAATTATATCTCTTAGTAAGACTAACTAGAATATAGTTTATTTGTAATTCTTGAATTGATGTTATATATTGCACCTACTTAACTAAATTAGACCATGAGATTTCCAACAGAAATCACGTGTTATATTCAATCTAACCAATCGTTTTATTATTACTCATAATAAAAATTATGGTCCGCATAATTTTGACAGAACAAATATTGTATAGAAGCTGTATTTCTCACATATTCACACAATTTCAATATACAAGTGTGCTATTTATACAGACAGGCAAGTCTTGTATACACTAGCTAGATGCACATTAGACGGTTAACGCGTGTTGATCAAAAAAATTGTCAAAATCAGTATCAACCATGGCACTAAAATGTATCACTAAAATGCCCAAAAGTATTATCTGTTTCCATAAAAAGTATCGGCCAAGAAAAAAGGGTCAAATTCAGTATGGACCATGATACTAAAAAATATCACTCAAAATTCAAAAAGTACCACCTATTTTGATGGGTTTTTTGATCAACGCGTTGACCTTCTAATGTGCACCTAGTACACATGATAATTAGCACATACAAACACATCAAAACATAAATGAGCGCAAGATCATAATTTAGGATAAGAGAGTTATCAATTAAATTAGATATATCAGATTAATTATATATCATTAGGTTTGTTGTGATCGACTTGATATGTATTGATATCTTAATCAGGTTCATTGGACTATTTTACTTTCGTATTTGTGATGAACTTTTCTCTAACAAATTTTCATCCATGGAGAAGAGGGTTATACCCGTACTGTTTTTCTATAATTTAATATTAATAAATTTTCCGCGCAATGCACAAATATAATTTTGTGAATTATATTATTACAATGTCAAAGTTTATGTGTGTACGTGTGTGTATTGAATGATATACAATGCCTCACCAATTAAATGAGAACATATCATTGTCTGTTCTAATAGGTATAAAATTAATATAGATTAAGATTTATATTTGTATATTATTTAATGTTATTGTCATAAAAGTTAATATTTTAATATTAAATTAATAAATTAACAAAAAATAGAATTTTACATCATATAATTCTAACATAAAATTGAAAATGAATTATATCGATTAAGTTTTAAAAACTTATATTATTTATGATTAAGTTTTGAAACATATATTACCGAATCAGGTTAGGGTGGAAAACTAAATTCCATCTGTATTATCACTATTATATTCATTATTAAGTATGCATTGAATATCATAATTTCTATCACTCTTTAATATCCTACTACTGTATATCTAAAAGCAAATAAGTATGCCATAAATAGTAATTTCAGTTTTCCACCTAAACACACTATCTCAAAATAGTAAATTCCCTATATCTAATAATTTAATTATTTAATTATACATCACATCATTAATCTTTAATATAATATAATAGTGTGTGTATATATTTAATGATTTATATCCATATATCAATATATATTTAATCCCATATACAAATAATAAAATAATACAATACAGTGTAACGAACAAGTATTTTATAATATAATATGACCAATATATTATCATAATTACATTGTTAATTTAATGATTTATATCCATATATCAATATATATCTAATCTCATATATAAATAATAAAATAATATAATGCAGTGTAATGAAAATGTATTTTATAATATAATATGGCCAATATATTATCATAATTATATTGTTAGTCAATATATCGATACATGCTTATCACACTAGAAAATTTATTTTTACATAATTTTTCACAATTTGTGTATAATAGATATAGTTTAAATATATATATTTATATATACGAAAATTAATTTAAATTTAAAAAATTTATATTTGAATACAATAATTTAGATTTACGTTTCCATAGTACCTAATAAATATTATATTTTTTATACTAATACCATGCAAATAATTATATAAAAATAAAATGCTATAAATATGCCTAATTTATATTTAATATATCATTTTCCTTGAATACAATTGAATTGCACTTATTGTTATTGATTATGATAAATTTTGATTAACAAATTTGTGCATATTCAATTAATTACCATATTTTTGTGCATGTTTAATTCAAAATGAATGCATTGTGATGGATCTTTGATGTCTATAAATAATGAATTGCTATATCACAATTTCTTAACTCCAATTTTGTGTTCATGCATTTTTTTATGATCTGTTTTATTTATTTCTTCCATATTCTTATTTTGTAATTTAATTTTTCATTTTATTTAATTAATACTATGTTGTAGAGAATAGTACAATTACTTCAAATTCTTGAGAAGATGTCAACATTCATTCTTGGTTGAGAGCTTTGAAGTTCATTTGATTAAGATTTATCATCTATCTACACATCGACTTAAAGAGAGGCAATCTAAATATTTTTGTAGCTAGAATGATTGTATCATAATCATCTATTGTAACTATTTTTAGCAGTGTTTTATATTTGTCATTTCTAATTTGTAGTTTCAATCATTTTCATGCTTTGAAGTTGATCTTTGGGTGGATAACTCTTGGTTATAAATAATTTGCTTGATTTACCAACCTATATATATTTTCATATTGACGTACTGGATTATTTTTTTATTAATTTACTCGATTTTCTTTTGAATTTTAAATAGATCGTCCTAATACAATATTTTATTACTTGTAATTTTAAAATAATTATTACATTTTAATTATTGAAATCCCGTGTATTGCTTATCATATATAATAGTTATAAGCTTAATTATTCTCTTTATTGTGATTATTCTAATTATTTCTTTTATTGAATTTTTGTGCTCAAAGCAATGTTAAAGTAACTATCTGTTTAATTTCCTACCCATTGTACAATTTCATGCTATAGAAATTAAAAATATAATATTTGAATAATTCCACATGGATTTTGTTCAATATTTATTCATTATATAATAATTAAAAATAATGATTAAGATAACTATTTTTGCCTTTTTTTAATATGTTAACTTTGAAATTATTTCATCTTGGATGTCGATATAGAATTTTTCAAAATATATTTAGTTAATTTAAAGAATTATATATATATATTAAAAAACTCAATACTGTCATCTAAATTTAATCTACATCGAAGAACTAACAAATATAAAATATGTTTTAATATATTTTAAATATATTCTAAATATATCATTAAATATAATTTGTTGAATACTTAACCTATCAACTTTAATTTAGATATATTTAATTTTTTAAATAATATTTATCCCACATTGAAATCTGACAAATATTTGTGTAAACAAACAAATTATAAATTGTAAGTCCCCACAATGATTTTTTTTTCTTTAATTTGAGATCAAATGTAATATTTTGATATTTGATTTAATTAATTTAATATTATATATTAAATAAATTTTCAATTTATAAAATTTAAATATTAGAAAATTAAAATATTTAATTAAATATATTATATTTTATAATTAAATACTTTAAATATATATTGATTGAGTTTTTTTTTAAATTAGTTTATTAGATATATTAAAAATCAAGATCCACATAAAAAAAATGTAAGGTTAAATTTAAGAATTTGATGTTTATTAATTGATCTTATTAATTTAATGCAAATATTTTTAAAATTTTGAAGTTAAAATATTAATGTTATCAAGTTTAAATATATTTTAAATAGTTAAAACTTATATATTTTAATTTTTTAAATTAAATTTATTCTTCATCAAAGAACTTACATATATTGTTGTGCGTGACCAAACTATAAATTGAGAAACCTGAAAATGATTAATCCATCTTTCTCGGATTTTCTGTTGAGATCAATTGTAGACTTTATATAATTTAATATTAAATATTATGTATATTTTAAGTTTGTATGATTTCAATATTTTAAAATTTAAATTTAGAATTAAATATATTAAAGATTTCAACTAAAATATTTAATGTGTTAATTGAAAATATTTTTTATTTTTTGAGTTAGCTAAAACTATTAAAAGAAATCCAGTCATATCCAAAAATTTAAATTTAATATATTTAATTGTTTGAATTAAATGAATTAATTGATTTTATCAACTTAATTCTAAATATTTTTAAAATTTTGAAGCTAAAATATTTAATTTACCATTATGTATGTTACATATATTCAATAGATAAAACTTATATATTTTAATTTTTGAAAAATCCGCCTCGAAGAATTCATTAATATTAAATTAATATAAGTTTAATTTAAATATCAAATATATTTTATATTTTTATATTTAAAAATTAAAAATTTTAAGTTAATGAAATATATCAAATTTTAACCTATCAATGGATATTTTATAAAATATTGATAAATTATTCATTTACTAATTTAAAATATAAACTAGCTAGATCACATTTCATTGATGTATATTGAAAAATACACGATGAGATGCTATTGACACTAAAGATGCTTAGTATATATAATTTTACTTTTCAAATTTCATACACAATTACCAAGTGATTATCTATTTTATAATAATATACACTACTTTATATATATTTTGTGCAATATAGTAGGTAATGGAAACAAATGACGTAAAAATAGTATAAATTTTAGGGTGAAAAATTAAAGTAGTCAAAAATAGGATAATAACTTCTTTTCTAGCCAAGGTTCATAACTCATTCTTTTTTATTCAAAAAGTAGTGTAAAAGTCTTATATGCCCTTTTTTGTCTCATTTGAAAGTCAATTCCCAATTCTTTTCTCATTTATTAAATAAGTGCACATGTGGCAGTTTTTTAAAAAAAAATGAAAATTTGAAAGATTAAATTTGGATAGTTGGGTTGTATTTACATTCATTTAATCTACAACCCATGCTAAAAAAAAGGAACTTACGCCATTTTTGAAGGCGGACGAGAATCTACACAATTTTTAAAGATCATAAATGCATATATTGTTGTAGATTTAGATATTTTGTGGTAGATTAACATGAATTTGTAGATTTGGATGTTTTGTGAAGATTAACATCGTCGCATAATTTCTTGAATATTCAGTATTTTTGTGATAATATTGTCACAGTTCAGGTGATTTTGTGACAATATTATCACGAAAATGTCTTCTTTTCGTGTCAAAATTTTTATCAAAATAAATTTTAATTATTGTCACGAAAATAATTGAACTATGACAATATTATCATGAAAAGAATTGAACTGTGACAATAGTTGAACTATAACAATATTGTCACGAAAAGACTTGAACTGTGACAATATTGTCACGAAAAGACTTGAACTGTGACAATATTGTCACGAAAAGAATTGAACTGTGACAATATTGTCACGAAAAGACTTGAATTGTGACAATATTGTCACGAATTCACCTGAACCGTGACAATATTGTCACGAATTCTATGCTTCTGTGACAATATTCTCACGAGATTATTTATTTTTTAAATTAATTTAATTACTCTTTATTGTTGATTTGCAGATGGCTTGGCAACGTATTGTTGTCCGACATAGTGGTAGATGGGAGAGATCTTAGTGTGTGGATGGTGAAGATCAGCTCGTGCACCTCCCATTTGACAATTTATCGCGTGATAAATTGGTTGAAGAAATTCACGATTTTATGAAAACATCCTCAACAAGTGTTAGTTATACAATAGTATATAAGTTGTTTCGAGAATTCATAATCAATAATCAATTTGATTATACTATAGTGTTTAGGTTGTATAGTGATTTAACATGTGAGAATCAATTTGATTGTGCTATAGTGTATAGGTTGTTTCGGGAATTCATAATCGATAATCAATTTGATTATACTATAGTATTTAGGTTGTATAGTGATTTCACATGTGAGAATCAATTTGATTATATTATAGTGTATAAGTTGTTTCGGGAATTCATAATCGATAATCAATTTGATTATACTACACAATGTATGTGTTGTATCGGAATTTCACTTGAGGGAATCACTTTAATTATACCATAGTATATAATTTGTTTCGGGAATTCATAATCGATAATCAATTTGATTATACTATAGTATTTAGGTTGTATAGTGATTTCACATGTGAGAATCAATTTGATTATACTATAGTGTATAGGCTGTTTTGGAAATTCATAATCGATAATCAATTTGATTATATTATAGTGTATATGTTCTTTTGGGAATTCATAATCGATAATGAATTTTATTACACTATAGTTGACCTCGATTAATTTAAAGTTGTCTCGATTAACTTTAAAAATTATCATGATTAATTGTAAATGATCTCGATTGATTTAAAATTTAATTTAAATTGACCTCGTTTAATTTTAAGTTGCCTCAATTAACTTTAAAAATTACCAGGATTAATTATAAATGACATCGATTGATTTAAAATTAAATTTCTAATGACCTCGATTAAGTTCATAAGACCCTCGATTAACTTTAAAAATTATTTCGATTAACTTTAAAAATTACCTCGATTAATTTAAAATGACCTAGATAGATTTTGTAAAATGGCATCGATTGATTTAAAATTGAGATGATTAATATTAAACGCCACGATTGATGTCAAACATGCCTCGATTAATTTAAACAATTACCTCGATGAAATTTAAAAGTCACGATTAACATAATACAAGACTCAATTAATTCAAATTGAAATTGGAACGATTATTTGTACATTCCCATGTTTAATTCATCGAGGCTCATTTGAAAATTCATCGTGGCTTGTTCAAAATAATCGTGACATGATATAGATATCTACATGCTGAAAATTTACCAAGGATTAGAAGAAGAATTAATTATGACATAAAAAATGCAAACACAACCGATTATACAAAAAAAAAAAAAAACAATTCGTGAGAATATATTTACACGAAATCTGTTTTCGTGTAAATATATTCTCACAACAAGACTTCTCATGGGAATATATTAACACAATATCCTATTCGTGGTAATATATTGACACGAAAACTTTTGATTTGTTTTTATCAGAACATATATTTCGTGAGAATTATTTACACGAAAACAGATCTCGTGAGCATATTTAGTCTCGAAATATGATTTCGTGTGTATATATTGTCACGAGATCATTTTTGTGAATAATTTTTCTCACGACATCAACAATAATTCTAGATTTCACAGGGCAAAAAAACACGATTCAAAATCTATAAAATTCAACGTATTTTACAGCTTTCCAACATTCAAACATATTTTAAAATTCAAACATATTATCTGATTTAAATTGACAAAAAAAAATGAATTGGATTCCACATATTTAAATTGACAAAAATTCGACATGAAATCGACCCCTAAATTATGAAATCGTTCGATTTTAGAAGCATAATCTATTGAAATTCGATAGCCCAAGGCTCCAAATTCTCCATTGCTCGAGATCTCGTGAGGCCTACCGTCGACGAGTGTTCGTTCGATTGCTTAATTGAGACAAAAATTTCGTGAGTGTTCTTCGATTTCGCGACAAAAACTGGATGGTTTTCGTGAGTTTTTTGGCATAATTCGTGAGTTTTTTTTGAGGCAGAATTCGTGAGTTTTTTTTTTGCTTTGTATTCGTGAGTATTTTTTAGGCAGACAGAATTCGTGAGTATGTTTGATAAGGAAACAGTAATTCGTGTGTATATTTTTGAATCTCAAATATTAGTCAAAGGAATATTTTGGGCCCACCCTTTAGTAAGGGTATTTGAGACAATGTTAAAAAGTTTGAATAAAAAAGAATGTTTTATAAAAGATGGCTAAAAAAGAAGTTGCTATCTCAACTTTGTCTAGTTAGCACCATTTACACTAAATTTTATGCTTAAAAGTACGTTCTTCACAAGATTGAAAATACACTAGAAGGTGAAGATGAAATTAACACAATAGTTTTAATTAGTTGTAAATGCCAAGAAAAATTAAGAATGAAAAATCGAAGAAAGGCAAACCTATAGCATTGAAGATATTTTAAGGGTTTAATTTTTCATATTTGGATATAACTTCATTATTGTATTTATTTTTTAATATTTTTTAAATTTATTAGGTACATTCAAATTTTTGTCCAGTGTATTCCACATATTTCACTATTGAAATAAATGTATTTTTGAATTAAACTTTGACCCACTGAACAAATAAAACTTTTTCTCACGTATTTCATTAGTGAAATTAAATATGATTAATTTTATGTTTGTATACAAAATTCATAATAATTTTATTTAGCATAAGTAATTAATTTCTTATTTGTGTTTTTTATTATTTTTATAGTATCATATAATAATGATTCATTTTAGACAAATAATTTCTCTTATTGATATTATTTTCTAAAGTGGTTTATGACTCTCAAATCCTAATTTAATTTCACTTATAAACGAGACTCCTCACCTATTTTTAGAATTTTCATTGTTGGGTAGTCAAATAATTTGACTCAAATTATGCTAAATTATGTAGAAAATGGACAATTTTTTTAGTTAGCAAAATTATATTATAATGAGCTTCAAATACGTGAGACACGTGTTTGAAAATTTCTCTTCTACCTTATTCAATCCAAAAAAAAAATATTTATATTACACATTTCAAATTCTTTAATATTTTTCTTTAATGGTTATATATCATCAGTATATTTTACATATCATACTTAAAGTGGCCAATATTTAATTTCACACTACGTATATATAGACCAATATTTTTATAATAATATAATTTAATACATCCATATTCATGTGTAAGGATATATAAAATAATATGATGTCTAAAATGGAATTTGAAATGTTCTCTACAATAAAAAGAGATCACAATGAAGCATTAATCAAATTGTGGAAGCACTGTGACAATTGTCCTTCGATGATATCCTACATATACACTTCACACAGTATGGAGGGAGGACGAGGATGCATACATAATAATTTTTTTAAATGTATTTATGGTGCTGTATAATTTTTTCTTAATTTTTCTCATTGTACCTAAAATTATAAATTGTTTCAATTATGTTTCTAATGGATTGTAGGCAAGCCGATTATGTTTTTTTTTTTTTTAAATTAGAAACAATGGATGAGAAGTCTAAGTTTATTTATGGATATAGATTGTATGTCAATAAAATAGTGAATAAACTCTAATTTAATATTATATTATTTATACATTTTATAGTTGTTTCTATTAATTATTTAATTATAATTTAATTATTTTATTTGTACAAACTATTTATTATAAATTATTTATAAATCTCTCGCCGTGCATCGCACGGGATGTAATACTAGTATTATATTATAGTATAATATGACTTGCCCAAAATATTAATATATTTTTTATGAAAGAAAAATTAGAAATTAACATTAAGAAAATAAATATCCAATATAAAAACAATGAAAATATTTTATTATATCTAAATATTAAATAAAACTTTTGATCTATGTTATTTAGGTATATTATAAGTTTATTATCGATATGTTCTTAATATATATTAGATAGATATGACAGATAACTTAATATTTTTAGGATTTTTTTATGAAGATGTGATTTATTTTTAAATATATAACATATGTGTGTAACTTCTTCACGTAGTTCCTCTTTATAATTTTAAATAAATAATAAATATGTATATACATATATTAAATTAAAGTATACTAATAGTAGTATGAAAATTTAGAATATTTGCTTATATATTATTCTATTGGGTTTTATAAATATTTTAAAATTTCATATCTATTTTACTGGAGAAATGAATAATAAAACATTTATATGTTATATTATAAAAGCCCAAAAGTAAATGACATGCATTAACGTAAAAATATATTAAGCCCCGTTTGATTGACACGGAATCTGACTTGGGAAAGTAATGTGATTTCCTATTTTAACATTACTGTGTTTTGTTTATTTTTTATGTAATATGGAAAGGAATCACTATCCTCAAAACAAGGAAAATTGTGCAACTTTCCTGGATTGTGAATACCTACTCCAAGTAGGTATTCTTTTTCCTTATTTTTGGGAATCTGGTGTTAAATGATTTTATTATTCGAGTTCTTCATTTATTATTATTTAATTCTTTTATAAATTATTATTATGTTTGGATTCATATTTTTTAACTAAAAAATAAAAATAAAAAGATTTTTTTAAAATTGAAAAAATAAGATTTATTATTATTATTATTATTATTATTATTATTATTATTATTATTACTATGTTTGGATTAAAAAATTTCAATAAAAAAATGAGTAAAATAAATAAAATAGAAAAAATAAAAAATTTTATAAATGAAAAAAAGAAATTCAAAAATATGATACTTTTTTATTGAAGAAATTACGACCAAAATTCGACTATTTCATCAATCATTTTTTTGACATTTCTATCAAAATTCCAATAATATCATTTTTGAGACAACTCTGTGTACTAAATGACGACCATACCATTGTCAAATAGATAATTTTGACTTCCAATTCAATAAAAAAAATATTTATATAGATAATTTTGATTTCCAATTTAATATGGACACCAATACAATATTTACCTTAATTGATTATTTTTTAGTCATATCATTTTGTTTAAATTGAAATAATATGTTGCATTCAATATCTATAGTACTAATGCAGATTGGAGAATTACACATTATATGGTTCGTAATTTAAAATTATAAATAATATTGGTAGTATGAAATAAGATACAATATATATTTTAGATATTTAATTATCTACTCTTGTTTAAATTTAATCCAATAATAAAAAAAGAATCATTACAACTTCCTTGTTGTGTTCCAAACACAGAATAAAGATTCTGTTAGTAATCATTTTTCTCAGAATCACATTCTCAGAAATCATATTCCAAAAAAACTTTACTTTCCTGCCAACCAAACGAGCCCTAAGAGATAAATATTCGTACCTGCATTAAAGTTAAAGAAATTGTTAATAACAGAAATGATTTAAATTTGATATAAACAATTAAATTTGACAATAAGCAAATTTAAACAATTGCAAGATGGAAATAAAATAAAATAATAATTTGAATGGAAGTAAGACTATACATGGCGTAGCTAACTTACAATTGTGTATTTTACACACATTTTGGATATAAATTGATAATGTTTTACTTGAGAAATTGTGTAATTTAATAGCTTTTGTACTTAATTTTATATCTTTTGGACCTTTTGATATATTTGCTAGTTTTGCCGTTTATATCATATTTGTCATTAATTTCATGTAAAATGATCAAATATTTGGAGAGTTGAAGAAATATCGAAATATGATTTGGGCTTAATGAGTAACTTAATTAAAGCATTTGGATTGGATTAAAGTATTCATCCTGTGAAATTTTAGAGACCAATTCGCAAAAAAGATCCCGATTAACTCAACAAGAACGAGCAAAGAAAGACCTGGTCAATCCGGCACAATCCAATTGACTAGGCCAATGCTATTAACACAGGTGTTGGATCAACCTAGCCGTGGTTGACCCAACCCTGAGGGTGCTCGCGAGACTTTTTACTCATTCTCTAACTAGGTTTTAAAACCTACCTATACATAGTCTCATCCTCATCCTTATACATATATCAAAAGGAGGACAAAATTACTGCTACGGAACTACTCAAGAAGGAGGTGCCAAAGATTACTAAGAGCATGGAGGCCACGACAGAGATAAAAGAGAAAACTGGAATTCCACATGTGGATTAATTATAGTTTTATTTGTTATTTTCTATCATGAATATCTATACTCTTTGTTTTAGTTTTTTCATTTATGTCTAGCTAATTTAATAGCTAGATTCTAGAGTGGAATATTGTGGATTTTATTAATAAGATTGATTTATTTTTCCTATAACATTTGGGTGCACGATTTTCTATAGTTTATTTCTTGTGTATTAGTGTCTGATCAACATTTGTGCATGCGAGTCAATTATTAGATGGGCTAACCAATGAATAATTAATTGGTAAAAAGATAGAAATCATGCTATGCCACTACAAGAAAATGTCATATTCCAGTGAAAAATTCCAGCGAACCCATTTTCCGTTGGAATTTTAAAAAATTCCAGCGGGCATTCCATCGAGCTCGTTTTTCACGGAATTTTGTAAAATTCCAGCGGGTATTCCAGTGTGCCCGTGTGCCGCTGGATTTTTTTTATTATTTTTATTATTTTGAAATCTTTTTTAAAAATTCCAGCGAGAATTCCAGCGTGCCAGTGTCCCACTGGAATTTTTTTATTCTTTATTATTTTTTTAAAAATATTTTTCAAATATTCCAACGGGCATTCCAGCGGGAATTGCCCTCTGAAATCATCATCATCATCATCATCATCATCATCATCATCATCATCATCATTATTATTATTAAAAATGATTTTAATTTTAATTTTTTTACATTCCCGCAGGATTCTAGCGGGAGATGCCCTCTTGAATTTTCTTTATTTTTTAATTATTTAAGTATTTTATAATATATTTTTTAAATTTTTTTATTTTTATTCTAGCAGAATTTAGTCATTCCAGCACCGAAATTCCATTGTAATACTTTCAAAAATTCAATTTTTAATATTTTAAAACTAAAAAATGATGCATAAATGTGACACAATTATATTTATTAATGTTTGCAAAATAATTCATATTCAATGAATTGATGAATTTTTTCCCCCAATCAAGACGGGTGTAGATTGTAAATTATATAAGGACCCTATTTCTAAAGATAATAAATTGAATATATACATCTCTATCTAGAAAAAAATAATTTAATTAAAATTTAGGAATAAAAATATATACATCTCTATCTATATATCTAAGTACATAATATACACGCAAACACACAGAGTATAAAAAAACTAAATTAGTAATTTATATATGTACATAATACACAATGTAACATATGTACGTGGTATAAATATGTACAATGGATAAATAATACATAATATATTATATACTAATGAATTAAGGATACATATTACAAATATAATATAAAATGGATGACGGAATGACGGATTAACATTACATATGCTAAATGGATAAATTATATATATATATATATATATATATATTGTACAATTCATGAAAATGAAATTTGGTCCGGTGGTTAAGAGCTTGCTCCTGCAGACATGAGGTCACGGGTTCGAGGGCGGAAGCAAGCAAAGTTATTTGTTGGCTTTAAAATAAGCCCGGCCCTCCGGTGCTCTGCGCGGGTCCATGGGGGTGGTTGAGCTTGACAAAATTGTGGCTGGTGTTGTAAATATATCTAATAGATATATATGGTATGAGTGACGACCAAGTAACTAACCCTATTATATATAGAGGCATTTGGTCCTCATATTTAACACACACAATTCATATTTTCTCTCGTCTCTAGAGGCATTTGGTCCTCATATTTAACACACACAATTCATATTTTCTCTCGTCTCTCTCTGGTTTACAATACGTTATCAGCACGATTGTTCTACGATCTCCTTTAAATCTAGAAGTCCATCGATCCTAGAAGGTACATTCTTTAATTTTCTTTTCATTCGCAATAATTATGATTTGCAATTTATAGAACATCTCCTTTAAATCTAGAAGTCCATCGATCCTAGAAGGTACATTTTTTAATTTTCTTTTCATTCGCAATAATTATGATTTGCAATTTATGAAATTTTGTTTTTCGATTCAGGAATTTCGAAAAGCTTAATGATGCCGAGAATGTTTTCACGTATATTAAATTGGGTGGGTTTAATAATTGGTTTTAAATGCATCAGAGTAAAAGAAAGTTAATTGATTGGTAATGATTTAATCAATTGATAATATTTTGGATTATGATGGACTCGAACTACAAATTTCTTTTACATCATGTTTATTGGCTTTAATATATTATGTCTGCTTTTCTTATTGTTATAATAATTGGTCTTTTCCGATTTAATCTTGAAAAATTAAATATTGATGCTATTCGAGTAGCACAAGTAATATTCATGAAGAATATTACATTCAAAATTATAAATTGATGCTATTAAAGTAGTACAAGTAATATTCCTGAAGAATATTACATGCTCTAAAGAGCAAATAAATTAAACATGTGGATAATATATCCTTGATTCTTTGTGCAGAATTGCACGAATGGCAAACATAGCCAAACTTCAGTTCATCGCCCTTGACATCTCGAGCAAGAATTATATGTCATGGACTCTTGATGCTGATGTTCACCTGATCTCAAGAGGTCTAGGGGAGACAATTAAAGAAGGAAACAAAGCATCTCAACAGGATTGCGCTAAGGTGTTGATTTTCCTTCATCATCATCATCTTCATGATGACCTAAAGACGGAATATTTGACCATCAAAGATCCGAGTGAGTTGTGGACAAACTGGAAAGAAAGGTTTGATCATCAAAAGACTGTCATCCTTCCTAAAGCTCGTTACGAGTAGATGCATCTTAGACTGCAAGACTTTAAGTCTGTGAGTGCTTATAATTCTGAATTATTTAGAATTATTTCAAAATTGAAACTTTGTGGAGAGAATATCACTGATGCTGACATGCTTGAGAAAATATTCTCCACTTGTCATGCTTCTAATGTGTTGTTACAACAACAATATAGGGAGCGTGGTTTCAAAAAGTACTCTGAACTAATATATTGTTTGTTGATTGCCGAGCAAAATAATGAATTACTCATGAAAAACCACGAACCCCGCCCCACTGGTTCCGCTGCATTGCCTGAAGCCAATGCAACTTTCATCCATGACAATGGACGTGGTCGTGGGAACCAACGTGGACGTGGGCGTGGACGCGGACATGGATATGGTCGCGGTAAACCAAATGATGCACATCTAGCAACAAAAGACAAAAACATCCAACGAGCATAGTTCATCCAAAAATGAAGTTGTATGTCATAGATGTGGCATGAATGGACATTGGTCATGTACTTGCCGAATGGCAAAATACCTTGTTGATCTATATCAAGATTCGATCAAGGAAAAAGGCAAGAAGAAAACCAATGTCATTGACTTTGACGGTCCAATTGATACTACTCACTTAGATGTCTCCGACTTCTTTGATGACCCAAAAGGAGATAATATGGATCAGTTGATTGGTGGTGGTGTGCTTGAAGACGATCATATGGACATTGTTTAGTCCTTTATTATTTATTTCTAGTTGATTAGAAAACATTGCTTATTTACTTTCACATCGTTGTTTTTTTGTTAAAAACAATTGTTTATTTTCCTTTCGTATTTTTACTCAATAATAATTGATCTTCTTTCAAAAACGTCTTAGACATTCAAATGGAATCTTGTGATATTTGTCTTGCTGATAGTGCCACTACACACACCATTCTCCAAAATAAGAAATATTTTCTTAAGTTGACATTAGCTGAGGATAATGTTAACATGATATCAGGTGCATCAAATATCATTGAAGGCTCCGGAAGAGCTTGTATCATTTTACCAAATGATACTAAATTAGATATTGAATATGCCCTGTATTCTAGTAAGTCCAAAAGAAACTTACTAAGTTTCAAGGATATCCGCTATAATGGATACCACATCGAGACTATATCAGAATGTGGAAAAGAATATCTCTACATAAATTCTTTTGTATCCGGCTATAAGGGAACAAAAGAAAAATTATTAACACTACCTTCTGGGATGTATTACACATTCATAAAGGCAATTGAGACAAACCATGTCATGAACCCGAAGTTCAATCACACAAAAAGCTTTATGCTTTGGTATGATAGGCTTGGACATCCTGGAGCAACTATGATGCGCCAAATAATCAATAATTCATATGGGCACAACATGAAGAATCAAAAGATTCTCATGACAAATGAATTCCCATGTGATGCTTGTGCGTAAGGCAAGTTAGTCATTAGACCTTCATATACGAAGGTTAATATTGAATCTCCATCTTTTTTGGAGAGAATTCAAGGAGATATTTGTGGATCTATACATCCACCATGTGGCCCTTTTCGATACTTTATGGTATTCATTGATGCTTCTTCTAGATGGTCACATGTATGCTTGCTTTCCACTAGAAATGCAGCATTTGCTAGACTACTTGCTCAAATTATAAAATTACGAGCTCAATTCCCAGACAATTCAATTAAAAAAATTTGTCTTGATAATGCTAGTGAGTTTATGTCTCAAGCATTTGAAAACTATTGTATGGCTATTGGAATTGAGATTGAACATTCAGTCGCTCATGTCCATACTCAAAATGGTTTAGCAGAATCATTTATTAAACGTCTTCAACTTATTGCTAGACCGTTACTTATGAAGTCAAAACTCCCAACTACTGCTTGGGGTCATGCCATATTACATGCGGCAACATTAGTTCGTATTAGACCATCGGACAATCATGAATACTCCCCAATGCAAATTATTTTTGGTTGAGAACTAGATGTTTCTCACTTACGAACTTTTGGTTGCACGGTTCAAGTCCCAATTGCACCCCACAACGAATAAAAATGGGTTCCCAACGAAGGCTTGGTATATATGTTGGATTTGATTCACCTTCGATTATAAGGTATATTGAACCTTTAACGGGTGATTTATTTACTGCATGTTTTCATATTGTCATTTTGATGAAATGACATTTCCAACATTAGGTGGAACAAATCTACATCCAGAAAAGCACAAGGAAATATCTTGGAATGAGAAAAGCTTGTCACATTTTGATTCTCGAACTAATCAATGTGAACAAGAAGTTGAAAAGATTATTCATTTGCAAAAGATTACAAACCAACTTCATGATGCTTTTGTAGATACAAGAAAAGTGACACAATCTCACATACATGCTGCAAATACTCCAGCCAAAATTGATGTCCCTGAAGGACAAATAACTTTGGCAGCAAATGAGTCTAAAATTCGTCAAAAACGTGGTCAACCCATTGGTTCCAAAGATTCTGTGCCTAGAAAAAGAAAGGGGTAAGATGGAAACCAAACAATGATGAAAATGATTATCAATCAAATGAAAGTGATGTAATTCCTGAAGAATTACAAGTATCTAAAAATCATGAGATCTCAATAAATTATTTATCTTCCAATCAGTTACTAGAGAGAGAACATATCATTGTAGATAATATATTCGCCTTTCACATAGCTCATCAAATTTTAAATGAGGATCCTGAACCGAAATTTGTTACAGAATGTAAACAGAGAAATGATTAGCCAATGTGGAAAAGAGCTATGGAAATGGAATTAAATTCCTGTGATAACCGAAAAGTATTTGGACCTATAGTCCTAACTCCGGAATCTGAAACCCCTGTTGGATACAGATGGATATTTGTTAGAAAGAGAAATGAGAAAAATGAAATTATGAGATATAGAGCAAGACTCATAGCGCAAGGTTTTTCTCAAAGACCAGGAATTGATTATGAGGAAACATAGTCTCCAGTAATGGATGCGATTACTTTCAGATTTCTGATTAGTTTGGCTGTGTCACAAAGGCTTACTATGCGCCTTATGGATGTAGTAACTGCCTATCTATATGGGTCATTAGATAATGACATACATATGAAAATTCCTGAATGATTTAAAATGCTTGAAGCATTAAAGTCAAAACCCAAAAGCATGTTTTCGATTAAACTGCAAAAATCGTTGTATGGGCTGAAATAGTCTAGCCGTATGTGGTATAATAGATTGAGAGAGTATCTGTTGAAAGAAGGATACAAGAATAATGATATTTGCCCTTGTGTTTTCATAAAGAAAACCGAAAGTGGATTTGCAATTATAGCAGTTTATGTCGATGATTTGAATTTAATTGGGATTCCTGAAGAGCTCAATAAAACTGCTGAATATTTGAAGAAAGAATTTGAGATGAAAGATTTAGGAAAGACAAAATTTTATCTTGGTTTGCAAATTGAACGTGTCCGAGGAGGAACGTTTATTCACCAATCCACATATACAGAAAAAGTGTTAAAACGCTTTTACATGGATAATGCACATCCATTAGCATCACCAATGGTCGTTAGATCTCTTGATACGAAAAAAGATTCATTTCGACCTATTGAAGAGGGTGAAAAGATACTTGGTCCTGAAGTACCATATCTAAGTGCAATTGGAGCATTAATTTATCTGGCTAATTATACTAGACCAGATATAGCTTTTTCTGTAAATCTTCTCGCAAGATATAGCGTTGCACCCGCTTTGAGACATTGGAATGGTGTTAAACACATTCTACGTTATCTGAAGGGTACCATAGACCTTGGATTATATTATTCAGAAAATTCCGATTCTTCTCTGGTAGGGTATTCGGATGCAGAATTTTTATCCGATCCACATCAAGCCAAGTCACAAACTGGCTATGTTTTCACATGTGGTGGAACTGCTATATCATGGAAGTCTGTGAAGCAAACCTTAACTGCAACATCCTCAAATCATTTTGAAATTATTGAAATTCATGAAACAAGTCGAGAGTGTGTATGGTTGAGAAATATGACAAGTCACATCCAAGAGTCATGCGGACTAGCTTCATCAAAGATCAATCCAACTATTTTGTATGAAGACAATGCTGCTTGCATCGCGCAACTCAAGGAAGGATACATCAAAGGTGATAGGACGAAGCACATTTCTCCCAAGTTATTCTACACACACGATCTCCAAAAGAACGACGATATCAACGTTCAACAAATTCGCTCAAGTGACAATTTGGCGGACTTATTCACAAAGGCATTACCAACATCAACATTCAGAAAGTTGGTACACAAGATCGACAATTTTTTATTTTTTTTTATTTTCGTTGTCTGCTGGAATCCCGCTAGAAAAATTGGATTCCATCGACATTTTTTCCAGCAGACCGGGTCGCTGGAATGTCCGACGGAATAGCGTAATTCCAGCGGAATTTGAGCCAATTCCAGCGGACCGAGGCCGCTGGAAAAAAGCTTTTTTTCTTGTAGTGTGCGTATTTAGAAAGACAAACCTGTGAATAAATATTGCATATGGCTAAACAATCTTAGTATGCTTGATTAAGAATAATGAAGTGTGTGATGGACTGGCCAATGAAATGCACGGTTATTTTGTCTATTGTCACGCCCCAATTTCATAAAATAATAAAAATAGCAATAATAAGGAATGGACGTCACTTTTATTAAAATATAGAGTATTTAACTTTAATACATCGGAAGATAAATGATAAAAGCTCTTTAATGGACCATCATCACACGTCACCACGCACATCGCCCGAGTAAATCATCAACCTGAAATAAATAATAGCTTTGGGGTGAGTGCTATTGACTCAGTGGTGACCGCATTTATCCAAATTATACAATTATAACAATTTAAACTGTAGGTAGCCCCAGGCTAAATTCGGGACATATGCAGCTCGTCAGCCAATAATAACAATTGTTTTAACCCGTAGGTTAAAAAATATGAACCTGCATAAAAGCATAATAAGGACAAATACAAAATGTGCGTCACATCGGATTCCCCACCTTAACCTTGACTTGAACTTGAACTTTCGACGTTTGAAAATATATGAAACAAGTTAGGTCCACGCGTGCCGCCTATCAATAATATAAATTATAATAAATAATTAATATAAATAAAATAAATACTAATTTACATAAAATTAAATTTATTTATTTAAATAAATAAATGAAGAGTTTAATGAAATGAATAAAATGATGCATGACTTTTATATTTTCAAACCCAACTAATCTCCTCCACAAATAAATAAACTTATCTTTCTATCTCTTTATTGAAAAAAAAATAACTATTTCTTTCCCACAAACCCTCTTTTAGAAAAACCAACCCCAACTGTAGTGCCCCGAACCTTTTTGTATATAATTAATTGTAATCATAGACTATGGGAGTCGCATCATTTTAAAATTTTCGTAATTCGGTGGTTTAACCGAACTTGCAATGTGTCGTATCAATGAGAATCGAAATATATTTTAATATGAGTATTAATCGATTTATCGATTTGTGTCACTTGGCGTATTTAAAATATTTAAGAAAATGTGTTTAATCTATGGTTTTAAAATCAATGAATTATTTCTTCCGTTTTGGTCCAATTTGGGATTTTTCCGGAGACGAAAAATATCACGATAACCGAACAATCGGTATTTAAACCGGGTATTTTTCTTGGTCAACCCAAGGCATGGGAGGCCATGCCTTCCCCTCACCTTTCCCCATGCTTCCCCACGTCACTTTTGTCCCCCAAATTGTAAGTAGATATGTATGTATAGTATAGAGAGTGTTTCATTTCCTTTCCTTCTCCATTTCATCTTCTTTATTTTCCACACAAATTTTTGAGAGAAAGTAAGGCAAGGACTTCAAGTTGCAGCCATAATCAAAGCTTGATCCAACCATCTTCAACCTCCTAAAGCTTCTCTTCATTGTTATTCAAAGGTATTTTCGAAAATGATGATATATTTAAGCTTAAGAATTATATGTGTGGATTTTGGTGTTTCAAATGATGTTTGATGATTTAGAAATGAATTGGTTATGTACAAGTATGTTAGTTGAGTTTTGAGATGTGTTTTCATGTGGTGAAAGCTTGTGAATCGAGTATGATGATTGTTATGGAGTTTTGTTTGGGTTCGCGCATTCGCGCTCGCGGGTCGACAGTTTTGCCACCCGTCGGTAAAACGAGCATAACTCCCTCGTTATACGTCGGATTGAGACACCGTAAATTTTGCCGGAAACTAGACTTCATTGGCTTTCCAATGGTATAGGTCTCAATCTCTAATTATTTCTGAGTAAATTATGAAAAATCGGCAAAGTTGGGTCATGTTTCGGGTTTCAGAAATTCTGGCAATTCTGCCACCTTCTAGTAAAACGGTCATAACTTTTTCGTTAGTTATCGTATGGAGTCACCGAAAAGTGTTCCGGAAACTAGACTTAAGTGGCTTTCTAATGGTATAGGGCCCAGCCCCTAATTCTTCCTGAGTAATTTTGATAAATCATCAAAGTCAGCTGTTGTGCAGATTGCTCAACAAATTTTCAGTTTTCAAATCACCTTGTTCGAAATCAATTTTAAAAGGATATTTTAGCTCCTTGGATGATGCTAAGGAGTGTCCTTATCAGTTAGTAGCTAGGGTTGTGAGGAACCTTGAGCTAAGATCAGTTTTAATTATGGATTTAAATTGTGTCGTTTATAATCGCACGCCAAGTGTTCGATTTATTCTCGAATGAGATAATGTGTTTTAAAAGGGTCTTTTTGTTTTAATAAACTCCCATAGGACTATGATATGATTGATTCTCATTTATGTGAGACTATGTAATTGTGAGAGTCTTGACCTCGTGGAGGTTCTAAGACGAATTTTGATATTTGTAGATCATTTGCCGTAAGACGTAATCATTGTGGTATTGCTCAATTCCGTAGAAACTGGAAAGCTTCGACTATTATAGTCAAAAGGTGGGCGTATACTATCTTTCTCAAAATGCTATGTTTGAGTTATTAAGCTCGTTTTGAAACAAATATGCATATATGATTATCTGTGTAAAATGATTCGTTCTGCTTGCTGTGGTTGTCGGAGTCTCATATACCAGCGCTGTGTCAATGTGAGTAGCTACAGTCTTGCTTGGTTTGAGTCGCACCCAATTCCTTGCTGTTCTCAGCTAAAAGAACTTTTAATTACCTTGAGGGTTTACTCGGTAATTGCGCATGATGATGTAGTGGTGGTTGTGGGTGTCGTACTTAGCTCACTTCAGGGTTTACTGGTGAGTGGGTCCATTTCAGGGTTTACTGATGGATCAAGGTTCACTTCAGGGTTTACTGGTGAACACATTCATGTAAAACGTTTTGATGAACTTAGATGCATTTCCCTTTACAAAACCTTCTAAGATTCATCTGCATACTCACAGATAATTATTTTATCAAATGCTTCTGATAACTCGGTTTTTCTCAGAAAACCCACTGAGTACATTAGTACTCAGCCCAAATATTTTTCTCAAATGTTTTCAGGACAATAAGCTGGAGCGTGGAGACGATGAGCTGTGATGGGGCTTATATGTGTACTTTTGTAGCTAACCCGTTGTCTTGGCTCGTCTTAACCCCTGATCATCGTACTATTTCTTTTGATATTTCTTAGCTTCCGCAAAAGCAAAAACTCATGTTGGATATATATATAACTCTGAATTTGTTACGATGATCGTATTCTATTATTGAACTAATTTGGAATTGTTCCTTGAGAATTATCCTCGAAATCCCCTTTCTTTCCCCTCTTCTAATTCCCCACCCCCGTGGCGCTCATTTCCACGGTCTTTCGGGACCGGGGCGTTACACCAACAATTTAGATTAAAAATAAAAATGATCACTCACTCTCTCACATCTTCTCTCTCCCTAACCTTATTTCTCCCACACAATGCATAATGCTATGCATGAAAAAAATGATTGAAACAAATGAATGTTTGGTGTGTTTTTACAATGAAACAAAAGCTTCTATTTATAGTGAAACTTGAGGCAATGAAGGGTCTCAAATTAAATAGAAAAATTTAATTTTTATTTAAGAAAATGAAAGATGTAAATTAATGCAATAGATATTTTATAATTTCTCAATTCACATTTTTGTCAATTCATGTGAAAAAGAAAACTAAAAGGTCACCAATTTAATTTCTCAAATTTATTTTTTTTAATGAAGTTGAAATAACTTAAATAAATGCTATGATGTTATGGAAAAATATTTACTCTCATATCATTATTCACATGAAAAAGAGATCTTTCAAATGACTTCTTTTAAAACCTTTAAAATCCAATTTAATTTAACAAAAAATAAAATAAATAATTAAATAAATATTGTACACTTTTATATAATTGTTTAATGTAATAATACTATGTAATAACTTTGAAAATGGATCAACTTATATAAAAGATTTTAATTTCAAAAGATATAAAATTTCCACTAAGCTAAAAAATAATAGTGATAATAATAATAATAATAATAATAATAATAATAATAATAATAATAGGCAAATGAAAAAATAATAATGTGGGCACGACTTATAGGAACGTAACAAAATATTTTAAATTAACATGCACTAATAAATAATATTTTCGAACCACACTTTATAAAATGATAACGACCAATTTTAAAAAGATTCGGGTCGTTACAGACTCTGCCACTTAAAATAATTTCGTCCTCGAAATTCAGCACACATAAAAATCCATTGACATGAAGAATAAAATATTTGAACTTCTTTTACCTTTCTTCGGCACGATGTGGCGGACGTGATGATGATATTTTCATAAAATATTTTTTTTTTAGCAAGTCTACAGAAACGTAGACCCGCTCTGATACCAAACTGTCACGCCCCAATTTCATAAAATAATAAAAATAGCAATAATAAGGAATGGACGTCACTTTTATTAAAATATAGAGTATTTAACTTTAATACAGCGGAAGATAAATGATAAAAGCTCTTTAATGGACCATCATCACACGTCACCACGCACATCGCCCGAGTAAATCATCAACCTGAAATAAATAATAGCTTTGGGGTGAGTGCTATTGACTCAGTGGTGACCGCATTTATCCAAATTATACAATTATAACAATTTAAACTGTAGGTAGCCCCAGGCTAAATTCGGGACATATGCAGCTCGTCAGCCAATAATAACAATTGTTTTAACCCGTAGGTTAAAAAATATGAACCTGCATAAAAGCATAATAAGGACAAATACAAAATGTGCGTCACATCGGATTCCCCACCTTAACCTTGACTTGAACTTGAACTTTCGACGTTTGAAAATATATGAAACAAGTTAGGTCCACGCGCGCCGCCTATCAATAATATAAATTATAATAAATAATTAATATAAATAAAATAAATACTAATTTACATAAAATTAAATTTATTTATTTAAATAAATAAATGAAGAGTTTAATGAAATGAATAAAATGATGCATGACTTTTATATTTTCAAACCCAACTAATCTCCTCCACAAATAAATAAACTTATCTTTCTATCTCTTTATTGAAAAAAAAATAACTATTTCTTTCCCACAAACCCTCTTTTAGAAAAACCAACCCCAACAATTTAGATTAAAAATAAAAATGATCACTCACTCTCTCACATCTTCTCTCTCCCTAACCTTATTTCTCCCACACAATGCATAATGCTATGCATGAAAAAAATGATTGAAACAAATGAATGTTTGGTGTGTTTTTACAATGAAACAAAAGCTTCTATTTATAGTGAAACTTGAGGCAATGAAGGGTCTCAAATTAAATAGCAAAATTTAATTTTTATTTAAGAAAATGAAAGATGTAAATTAATGCAATAGATATTTTATAATTTCTCAATTCACATTTTTGTCAATTCATGTGAAAAAGAAAACTAAAAGGTCACCAATTTAATTTCTCAAATTTATTTTTTTTAATGAAGTTGAAATAACTTAAATAAATGCTATGATGTTATGGAAAAATATTTACTCTCATATCATTATTCACATGAAAAAGAGATCTTTCAAATGACTTCTTTTAAAACCTTTAAAATCCAATTTAATTTAACAAAAAATAAAATAAATAATTAAATAAACATTGTACACTTTTATATAATTGTTTAATGTAATAATACTATGTAATAACTTTGAAAATGGATCAACTTATATAAAAGATTTTAATTTCAAAAGATATAAAATTTCCACTAAGCTAAAAAATAATAGTGATAATAATAATAATAATAATAATAATAATAATAATAATAATAATAAGAATAATAATAATAATAATAATAATAATAGGCAAATGAAAAAATAATAATGTGGGCACGACTTATAGGAACGTAACAAAATATTTTAAATTAACATGCACTAATAAATAATATTTTCGAACCACACTTTATAAAATGATAACGACCAATTTTAAAAAGATTCGGGTCGTTACATCTATGTTATGATATGCTAGAATTAGCAGTCTGATAACAAACCCGTGATTGCCCATCATTATTGACTTAATAATTAGATACTATTAATAAATGAAATAGTAGCCCCCCTTCCCTAGGATCTGCATTTTTATATTATAAGTTGTGTTGATTAATTATTTGCGCCGATAATTTTACTTTAATATATATATATATATATATATAAATTTATATATTATAAATAATTTTATTAGTAAACATACGTTTTATCAATATATACACGCACCTGTCTATTTTCTTTTCTCCGTGTTTTTTCATTTTTTTCCTCTAAAAATGTATATATCCCTAAAATTAAAGTAAATTAATTTAATTCTTTTGAAATCCGCCGACTCCTACAAGACACTCACCCGACGCTAACACATGGGCTCATGCGTTGCACTCGATAATTAATTTTTTTGAAACAAATGTAAACACTAATTGAAAATGAAAACATAATTTTGAAATAAATATATACCCTAAAATGTAATTAATGAACCATAAAATAAAAATTATATTTTTTTTAAATCTGATGACTCTCGCAAGTCGCAATGCACTCGCCGACGCTAACGCGGAAGCTAGTGCATTGCACTCGAATCAAGATACCCCTAATTCAGATTAATAAACCTAAAAAAATAAATCCTAAAAAACCCTAAATAAACCTCTAATAAATATAAAAACTACTAAAAAAACCCCTAAAAAAACCATGAACCCTAGAAAAACTCTAAACTCCTAAACTCTAAACATTAATTGAAATGAAAAAAAAATCACAATTTGAGCTAAATAAACTTATATAATAAAACTAGCAGACCCGTTATTTTTTAAAAAATTATATGATATTTTTTTAATTTTGAGTGATACTTTTTAGTATTATGGTCGATATTAATTTTAACAGATTTTTTTTTTTTCACGGATTGACCTGCGAATTTAATCCGCCTATCTAAAATAAGTTTTATTTATACCTAGTGCATGAAAATTTTTGCCATAAAAGAAAGTCAGTACATTTTTAGCATTCCAAAATCCAAATAGTATTATAAAATGATTCTTCTTATATTCCATTTTTCTACGTTATATTATCAAAGGTCACGTATAGACTGATGACCTTATATCATTATATATACACACATGCATGCACTTCCTTTTATTTTATTTTGAAGAGGTTGATCCACGACCTAACCTATATGCGTATTATAATATGTATAGTGAAAAATGAAAATGAAATCTTATTTTATGATAGAAAATCTGAATTGACAAATTTGAGGTCAATTATCCATTATTGACAAACATACAAGGTCTACAACTACCGCTGAAATTCTCTACTACACATTTGGTGTTAGATTTTTTATTATAAATTTATTTTTTTTTTAGCTTTTTTTCTTTTTTTTTTCGATTTGAAATTCAATTTCTTATGCTTTAGTTTAATTTTACACTTATTATTTAGGATTCATCTTACCCAATTAGAATACATTATATTTTTTTAATATTTAATTTTTAATTTTTAGTTATTAATTGATTATTTGAAAATTAAATATTAAAAAATTATATTAAACTCTAACTGGGTAGGAAGAACACTAAATATCAAGTGTAAAATTCAACTAATTCATGATAAATTGAAATCAAAGAAAAAGATTAAAAAAATTAAAAAAAAATCGAGTATGCGATAGAGAAATGCAACACTAAATGTGCAATAGACAATTTGGTACATTGCAGCTTTGGTTGAATATAGTAAGACCAGGCTGCAGTAACGTAACACATAATTTGATCAAAACAAGTAACCAACTACTCATTTTTGTCGTGTCATCTTCAACATAAGTTTACCCAATCTTCAATGAAATAGTAAGTCTTCATCGTTAATTTTGAAAATTTGGAATCTCTAGAATTATTATAAGTTGACTACGTTAATCCATTAGCACATTAGAACACTTTTTTAATTTGGGTAAGTTTAAGGTAAAGTGCAGGGTTGATATTTTCAATTTATAAATGCAAATTGAGGTTGGACATGAAAAGTAAAAGACTAAGAAATTAAGCATGCAAGACTGCAATCTATCTAACATTTTCTCTTCATTTTAAATTATAATTCTAATTATAATTACATAGTACAAATATGGAAACGTGGAATAATGTTAATTATATATAAGCATTTGATCGCTACAGAACCTAGTTCAAATTTTATGTTGCACTCCTTCGTGTTTACTCCGTATTTCATTATTAAATTTATGATTTTAATATTATTTATTATAAAATAAAAATTAATTATAACACAAATAATCATATATAGTCAATATTTATAAAAAAAATCTCATGCGGCATGTGCATAAACCCATACCCATTCATGCTATGACTTTTTTTTTTGGTTGATAGCCTCTAATATCATAACATTTCCAAATTTTTTTTTCCTCACACCATTTTAATTTTTGTAGCAATTCTCAAACTTTACTTTTTTGTTACTCATGGGATGAAAATTAATCTGAGGTTAATTACTTAAATTTTTTACACATGTGCACTCTTAATCTGTTGTAGTATAATTTTATTTTGTTGTAATAATTTTCTTAAATTTTTCACATTTATAATTTCTAACAAATAAAATTACACATATCATATTTGTGCATCACAAGTGACATATTCTAGTTTAATTTATGCCACATAAGATTAATAGTGCACACAAAGGTATGTTATAATTAACAAAAAATGAATAATATTTAAATTTCTATATTTTAGAAAGTTATAAATGAATTTTATTTTGTTGTAATAATTATTATTATTTTCATAATTACAATTTATAACTAAAATTATACATATCACATTAGTGCATCACACGAGAGAGATACTCTAGTTTTAATTTCTATCACATTAGATTAAGAGTACATATGTGTAAAAAATTTAAGCCATGTCAGATTAATTTTCATCTTTTGGCTTAATTGGAACAAAAAGATAAAGTTCTGACACTACCTAAAAAGGTCTTTAGTAACAACATTATTAGTGACGACAAATATCATCACTAGCTAATAATAAACTTGAGTAACAACATGTCATTTCTAATGATATTTTTTTTATGATGACATTGACACTAAAAATATATTTTAATTTATTTGGGACGAACTTTTAGGGACACTCTATTTGCGACAACATCAATTTTTTTTAAGTGACAACAATGTCATCACAAATTTTTTATTATATATCACATGTGATAATTAGAAATGACATATCATTACTAAAAGTCTAGTACTAGTGACGACATTTGTCGTCGCTAATAATCTTGTTTCTAAAGACTATTTTTTTGTAGTGTGACATTATTATAAAAATTGAAATGTTGCGTGAAACACTAAAAAAGTTAAAAATTATGATACTAGAGCCTATTACCCCCTTTAGCATAAGGGCAGGGCAATTGAATTAATGATAAAACTGTTCAGCAAATGGAACGTCAAACATAATAAACGAGTGAGTTTAATTGGTGTTTGTGCACCAATGTTAATGGCAATCAAATGGGGGAGTGGAAGAAGAGGTTTCGGCAATAAAAGGATCGATTCGTTTGTGCAATAAGGAAAAGACAGACACCACTACATAGAGAATAAAGCTTCTATGATAATTGATATTAAACGTGATTTACAATGCAGAAGTTAGGTATATTTTTATAGGGTATGTATAAATGAACTGTATATTATTAACTAAAAATCAAAGGAATAAAATACAAGCGAAATCTGAAATAAAAAAGAAACACGGGATCAAAACACAAAAAATAAAAATAAAAATAAAAAATCAATCTTTATCACTAATTCTAAAATAGTCATTTCTAAAAAAATGATAATCCAGCAGAGACTGTACATATTTCTAATCTAGATAACAATAAATAAAGTAAACCTAGATATAGCACGAAAAACTAACCAAGAAGATTACAATGCCATGAGAGGGCATATATTACGACGATGAGAAGCGCACAATTGTTGTGAGTGAATTTTTTCAAATCATAAATTCTCAAACTCGATCAATTAATTTAACGATTGATGTATGACAAACTCTTCTGTACAATACTTGTATATAAGCATATTTAGGACATGACTGGTATGATGAAATAGAATGAGAATGAAATCACAATTCTAAGGCTTATTCACAATCCTATAACTGATATATTTTTCTAATTGAAAATCGTCATTCCTACACATTTGGAATTATTCATTCCTCCCCCTACTGATATTATGTATTACCCAATTATCAAAATAAATATTATTTTTTGATTTGGAAAACTATGCTTATTTATGTTTTATATTGATAAATGAAATCTCATATCCTTATAAGATATATTTTATCAAATATATATATATATATATATATATATATATATAATGAATTTAATATATTTTTAGAAAACTTAAAATAAGTTAAATTGTAAAAAAAATGTAGAAAATTTTATAAGAACTTAAAACTCGTCAATCATTTAATACAAAAAACTAAAAACAATTATGAAAAAAATTTCAAAATTATTTTACCATAAATAATATAAAATATTTCAATTTGAGAAATTTATGGATTTTTTTTTAAAAGCTCATTAATAATTTATTCATGATTCACAATTTTTTTTTAAAAAAACTATTAATAATATTATAGCCTTATAAGAAAAACATTACATAAAATATACAAACTCACTGATCATTCTTAAAATAATCACTAGAAGGAATCTCGATTTTTTCACAAATGTAAAATGTTAATAAGAGAAAAATCACATAATCAATAAAATATATTTTTTGAAATATAGTATGAAGGGTAATTTGTCATTTAGAAATAAATTTAATCAAATTTGCATAAATTAAATAATTAAATTCATTATTTAATTGGAAGAGGTCTTGGGCAGATTGTTTTGTAAAGCAATGATCTATTTTTTTAATTATCTTATGGAGTAAATCTTGTGCTGATTTGAACACTTACCAACAAGGAAAAAATCTATATCAACATGAAAGAATCACAAACCTTATATCAATTTCCAAGTAGATGAAGATTGGAGATCAAGTCACTTTGGATCGTTGCATTATATGAAGGCCGATTTCTTTCACAATCGGTGAGCGAGATATTATTGATTCATTGAGTATATTGTTTGTGAGTTTATGTAATAGTTAGAAATTGTTCCTTAATCTGTTTAATTTGGTAGTCTAGCATTTAGTGTTTCCGCGAGATAAACACTTGAGGGTCGTTTGATCTGTTTTGTTTGTAATCTCGGGAGAGACTGCACGTGAAGTCGTGGATAGCTAGGGAATACTAATATCCACGATTGTGCGAGCTAGGTTCTCATAGCTTTTGTTCATCAAAAAGTTCATTTTATAAGAAAGAGCAGCATAATTAAGGAAGGATTCATATATGTATAAGTATTATGAATAGTTTTCAGAAAGGAGTAGTAGGGGGATCTTTAATTTGGGCGATGTCCCCCTAGACGTAGGTTGTTTAATCGAAAGTTACCAATCTCGTGTGTTATTTACCACTTTGTTTATTTATGTTCTTATTTTTGTTGAGAACACTTTTCGCAGTATCTGTCAAACACACATGCACTCGATTATATAATTAAATTTTTTTTAAAAATATTAATAATATTACAGGAAAAACATTGCATAAAATATACAAACTTACTAACTTACAAACTTACTTGTCCCGGTGGGGATGGCCTAGTGGTGGAGTGAGATTGCTTGGAGACCAAAGGTTACAGGTTCGAATCTCCTCAATACCACAGGTCGGGTGTGTGAGTTAAATATACACACACACACACACACACACACACACACACACACACACACAAACTTACTAATCATTACTAAAATAGTCACCATAATGAATCTCCAATTTTTTCTCAGATGTAAAATGTTGATAAAAAAAATCGCATAATATTCAATAATATATTTTTGAAATATAACAGTATCTTTTGAAGGAAGGGTAATTTGTTATTTAGAAATCAATTTAAGAAAATTTGCATAAATTAAATAATTAAATTCATTATGTATTTGAACTTGAACTCGAACTCGAACTTAAACTTGAACTCATGAGCTACGTTTGAATCTCAAGAGATCATATCCTCTGTGCCAAATGTGTCCTATGCCACAATTTTTTTTTCATTTTTTTAATATACTCTAATTGGGGAATAATGGATCATAAATATAAATTTAATGTTAAACTAAATCATAATAAATTAAAATTAAAAAAAGTATAAATTAGGCACAGAAGATGTAAAAGAGAATGCAACATGAAATTTGAAATCGAGTCTCAAGCTGGAGTTTCTTGACCCCGCTTACCTTGAGCTTGATTCCTTTTTTTTTTTTTTTTTTTTTTTAATTGTGTATGAATAGCTCGATCACGAGTCATCTCAAATTGATTACATCCTTACTTGAGAACGAGAGCTAGAAAGAATTTAATTTAATATCTTGATCACTATGCTCTCTAAATGCAAAATTTAATATTTTGGTAATTTTGTGATTAAAAAAAGTCTTAATATCGTAGCGTCACAATTATCCATTTAAAAAAAACAGTTAGTACTAAGTAACGCTGTCTGATTCAGACATTCACATGATTAAGATTGTCAACACTTTAAGCACACTTTTGTCAATTCCCATTTAGTAATAATTAAGGTAATGATTTTGTGTTAATAAGGATATCTACTGATAAAAGGGGAATCCACTGCTATCAGTTTCACTCTAATCACGCAATTAAGTTTTACTCTAATTAATTGATCGAAACGGCGGCGCGCGCGTCTGCGTTTTTCTCTATCAACATAATATAAATGAAGACCCATGTATAAAAGGAAAACGTTTAGATTCAAGACCAACCATTCTCCTCTCTATTGTACTTGAGATTCTCTAGTCTCAATTTATCTGTGCCAACCGTGTACGAAACTTCAAAATTATTACGTTTTCCTTCATTTTTTTTCTTCAATTTTAATTTCTTTTGATTCATTATAATTTTATATTATTATTTAGGGTTTATTCCAACAAATTAGATTTTATAATTATTTTTTAATATTTAATTTTCATGTTTAGTTAATATAATTGATATTTGGGGTTGATTATTCCAAACTTATGGTATATGCTTTTTTAAAATTTTAATTTTTAGCAATAAATATTAATTATTATCAGTTATAATATAATAAACTTTATTTTTATAAAAAATATTATTAATAATATATAATTTTAACGTTGGCACACACAAGTTGAGACTAGATGATCTCTTAAATTTTTTTCTTTTTTTCTTCGATTTCAATTTATTGTGCTTTAGTTAAATTTTAAAGTTGTTATTTAGGATCCATTCTACCCCCTTAAAGTGTATATTATATTTTTTCGCATGTGATTTATAATTTATAATTATTAATTGATTATTTGAAAAATTAAATACTAAAAAAACATAATAAATTCTAATTGGGAAATGTGAACCCTAAATAACAAGTGTAAAATTAAACAAAAGTAGAAAAAATATTAAAAAAAATTAAAAAAATCGAGTTTGCAATTGACGATTATGTGAGCACTCCCTTTCCCTACTCGAAAAACAAAGTATATATGTACTAATTGCACTATAATAATATATTAAAACGACAAGGTGTATATAACTTAGCTGAGAAGAAAATTTAATCATGCATGCATATATAAATATTCTTTTTGTATGGATCAAAAGTTCTCTCTTTTTTTTCCTTTTTATTTTTGTTGATAATATAGTTGTTGGAAAATTTCCATTTGGTGGACTTACATATATAAAATAAATGTGTGTGGCTGTTTTATGGTGAGTCCAATTAAAGTGATCTACTAAAGTTTAATTATGGACTATTAAAGATATCAGATAATCATGGAATTAATGTGTAGATACCATAAGGAGATATTCAATTTGTTGAGGGACCAAATTGAAAATCACAGATATACACAGTTATATATTTAGGGTTATGGTCCCCAAACCACGGTACTTCATTCCGCAGTTTGTATTCCTTCTACAGAAAGCAAAAAAAAGGTGATACCGTTCGTTTGGAAGATCCATAACAAATTCAACCGTCGATTCAACAATAAAGATCTAAATATTTATGATTCAGGTACGCTTCCGCATCCAGTTTATGATTTTATATCTCGGTGATTTCGACATAGAGATTTCATGATTATGGATTTAATTTGGCTTAATAAACTTCTGTGTTTATGTGATTAAATCCAACAATAGTGTCTTAAAATATAATAATGGTAGTAAAAATTGAGATCTTCCAACATTCTTCATCACTATCACTTTTGCTTACGCGCACACACACATACCACATGTCTGTCTGTGTGAGTTTTTTTCTCTGGTGCTCTCGCCCCCCCCCCCCCCCCTCTCTCTCTCTCTCTCTCTATATATATATATATATATATACTTCCAACATCCTTCCTTTTTCGACCTTTTTCCAATTTTGCCATATTTGATAGGATAGCTGCATCATAAAGAAACTTGTATTCGTTAGCATGCAACAAAAAAGTGGTGAAGAACTTTATTATATATTATCTGGATATTCAACTGTCTCTTTATGTCTGTGTCCACATCAGCATTATTGCTGCTTCCTTTCAGGTACCATTACTCTACTCCCAATCCCATGTAAAAATAACACATGCTTTGTTCTTCCTTTTTTCCCCAATAGCTGTCGACTGCTTACTAATTAATATATATGTGTGTGTGTGTGTTATTATTTAAGAATAGTCAATATAATTTGATTAACTTGTATTCAAGAATTGTCTATCTTAACATATTACTTCAAGAATTGTCTCATTTCAGTGTGAATGGACTAGTTTGGAATTACAATGTGTTGGGATCAAATGAATCATTACACATTGTACTTGATGCGTAAGAAATTCCTATAAAAATGTCAAAATGACATAAATATCGAGCTGAGAGGGGACAAATATTTGAAGCAATATGTTAAGGTGAACAAACTTAAAGACAAGTGACGACTATTTAAATTTCGAACCTTTATATATAACAGCTTTTTATTCGATTACTCTTGTTTTAATCCTATATTGCACACATTTAGAACTGCGAAACTTGCATGCCAATAATACAAGATAGTTTGTATAGTTTTAAGAATGCAAGTATGAGTAAGTATATCAATATAATTAAGGATTACGTTGTAGTTATAATCAATTACATCCGTTATTCGATACATATATATATATATATATATATATACGTACATACATATATAGTGGTTTTTCACTTTTTCCTCTCTAGTCTTTAGTTATATGTCTTTGTCGATTTTCCGGTCTGCATTATCGGATTAGCACATTGTAGCTTTTGAGTTAATTTACAAAGGTGAACTTTAACTTTGAGAATTTTCGACATTTCATGTGCCGATATTTTATCGGCCAATTTTTTTTTAGCCACTTAGAACTATAAAAAATTTATTTTAACCACTTATTTTTAAACATATAAATTTTAGTCACTTTGGACAAAAATACCCCCGCACCTCCACGCATGCGCAAGACTCAGCGCGCAGGTGCGCGCGTGCGTGGGCAGCCCTACACCCGCTCGCGGCTGGCCCTGCGCGCTGAGGGCGCGCTGGAGTTAGCGCGCAGGTGCGCGGGCACCCGCACGCTGGCACTGCTCGCTAGTGTGCGCGCACATCAGCAGCGCCGCACCCCTGTGCACGCACCCGCCCGTTAGCACTGTGCGCTGGACTCAGCGTGCAGGTGCGCGCGCAAGTGGCTAATTTTAAAAAAGTGGCTAATTTTTTTTTTTTTTCTAAGTAGTTACTTTGCCATATTGTCACTTTTTTTTATCTAGTATACTTTATTTGTCTCACTTAGTATCCTATTATCAATTTTATTAGTTTTATATCCATATTTTTCTTCAATTTCTACTCATCGTGGTTTAGTTTAATTTTATAATTATATTTCATAATTAAATTTGGCAAACTCTTGTGTTACAACAGTTGTATGTAAACTTTATATCAGACGGATACTTTTCAGTATTATAAGTAGTATTTTTCAGTATTGAAGTGATCTTTTTCCATATTATAAATGATATTTTTTCATATGATATAAGACTTGTATATATATATATATATATATATAATTGGTGTGCGTAAAACTGACCCATTAAATTTTAAATTTTTTTAGTTAATAAATTGATTATTATGGTTGATTAGACCTGTAATGTTTTAAGTTTACATTCTTAACCATAAATGTTAGTTAGTCCTGGTGGAGATGACCTAATGGTGGAGTGAGCTTCTTCCTTGGAGACCAAAAATCACATGTTCGAATCTCCTCAATACCACTGGTCGAGTATGTGAAAAAAAAATAAAAAAATATATAAAAACCATAAATGTTAGTAATTATATGATTGGTTATATACTTATTATAATGATTTTAATATTTATAATAAATATTATATAATATTAAATTTGACGGTGAAATACAAGAGTGAGACATACGTACAAAGTGAACTAGAGTTCCCACCTCGATATTTATGCAACCAGATTCAAACATTATTATGAAAATGGAAATAAGTTTAATCACCCAACAAAAATACGCGAGTTTGTTTTTCAAAAACTCTCTATCAATTCTCTCCCCTAAAGAACGAACAAATACGTAAATTCTGATCAATGCATGTAAATATGTAATACATAAAAAATTATATATAATATATTATAGTACATTGTAGGCAAATTTAATAATGTTTTGGGAAACAGTTCATATCCAAACATTACAGAATTTGAATAGAGTAAACATATTCCATGGATTATAATTAAATTTATCCTTTTGTACTAGCTATAAATATTGATGAATGGTATAAACAATCGTTCAAAATCATTTGACAGGTCAAAATTTAGTAAACGAATCTTATAACATGGATCCAATATAAAAATGTGGTGGATCTGTCGTTTGTATTTTGTTCGAAAAATGTATCGTTTTTAATACTACAAAGTATCATTCACAATGTTGAAATATATCATTTTCAATGCTGAAAAATATCAATATATCTTTTATCGCACAAAAAAGAAAAGGATTGCGATTTTGTGATTACATGTGTGGAGTGTTGGCCCAATTTGCTCTTTTATTTCTGGCCCAATTGCTTCCCTATTATTTTCTTTGGCCCAACTCCCTAAAAGCCCAGAATCCTAAACCCTAACCCGACCCACGGTACCTCCCTTATATACTCTCCTAACCCTAATCTACCTTAATTACTTCCCTAACCCCTCTACAAAAGCTGCGCCGATCCCTCTTCTCTAATAAGCCTCACAGTAGAAATCCTTACCCTAATCTTCTTCTCCGATCTATCTCTGCCCGTTTATCGGTGTCTCTGGCCGGAATCCTGTCTACGGGTTCCTGTTTGGCCTGTGAGTTGAGACGGAAGTGTATTTTGTGAGTTGAGATCACCCGTGAGAGCTTCAAGCCTATTGTTTCACCATCCCCTCTTGGTCTGGGTCTTATCTGTCGCTGGAAACTCCTTCACCACCGTCTGTGGGAAAACCTGAGCCCGCTGTGCCCCTGAGCACATTTTCTCCCACTTATATAATCTCTGATTTCCTTATCTTTTGTGTTCTTTACTGTAATTTTTCGTGTTCTCAGTTACTATCACTCTGGTTTGCCTAATCCTACTTCTTATTTGGCTTGTGAGTGCAGATTTGGCATTTTTACTCTAAGCCTGTGAAGAAATAGCCCTAGATCTTTTGATCTAGCGTCTGAGGCTGCACCCAAAAGAAAAACCCTAAGTTCTAAGCTCACGGCTGCTTGAGCAGCTAGTGAGGCAGACCGCCGAGGTCAGGGAAGCAAGCGGTGAACCCCAGCCAGGCCCGGTACCACAACAGTGGTATCAGAGCTTGGTTCACCTGGCCGGGACACCCTCCTGCCTACATCTGCCTCACCCCACCGCCGGTAAGGGCCGTGCCGAGTCACCCCCCTGGGCTTGAATTGTTTTGGTAAGTCCGGTCTTCTCCTACCTGAGAAGACCGGCTCTGGTATAACTCTCTAACCCTAAGCTCATCTGTGGTACCTTGCGATCCTTCTTTGCTTCCGTCTAACTCTCTGTTGACCTTGGTATTCAAAGCTAAAAACCCTAGTTTCTTACCCCTGGTTGGTCTGGATTCCATTTAAGGTCTCCTCGTGCCAGTTGTCTGGGGTTGAGGCTTGGGGAAGGATTCTCCGAGTTGGTTTTGTGTGTTTCCTGCTGTTTCTCTGTATCTTGTGGTGTTTATCGCTATTGTTGTCCTCTGGTTTGTGAGTTCTGCGGTTTTTTGGGGCTGAAACTCTGTGATTGTGAGTTTCAGTGGACTGACTGCGTTTCAGTCAGTTGATTATTTTCTGAATTCAAGTTTTGAGGTTGCCTTGAGTGAAACCTTGCTCCACAGATCAATATGTGCTGAGAACTGGGCTCTCCTCAGCGCTCTATCCTCCAGGTGCACTTGATTCAGTGCTTGTGGTGGTTTTCCCTGTGTGTTTTAAGGTGGATTCTTGCATTCTTGGTGTTTCTGTGATTTCTGGCATGATGAATAACTTGAATGCAGTGCCTTTTAATGGCAAAGATGATTTTGGTGATTGGCAGACTCGAGTTGAATGCATTTTAACAAAAGAAAATCTGCAAGATGCAATTTATGAAAAAATTGATGAAAAAGAAACTGATAAAAATCTCATTAAATTGAATGCTAGTGCCAGAGCTACTATTTTGTTGAATTTGAACAGTTCTGTCGTGAGAAAAGTGTCCCATCACAAATGTGCTAAAGATTTATGGGAAAATTTGACTTCCTTATATGCTGCTACCTCTGAAGAAGCTGTTTATTCATTGCAAAATCAAATTATGAATTTTCAGATGGATCCTTCAAAAGATGTTGATACTAATGTTGAGGAATTTTTTAAACTATTAAAGGATCTGAAATTAGCTGGTGATGACACATTGGAAAAGTATTCTGCTCAAATTTTGCTTGGATCAATTCCTGAAACTTTTTCTGATGTGAAAACTGCTTTGAAATATGGTGGCTCTAAAGTTACTTGTGATATGATTGTTAGCTGCCTGAAAACCAAAGTGAGATTAAAAAACTTAAATCTAAGCCTCTGCAGAATGACATTATGTATGTGAATAACAGAAATCATGAGTTTAAAAAGCCTGTTGTTAATCCTGAGAATCCAAGTGTGCTTGTTGCTGAAAGACATAGGAGAGAAATGAATATGAGGCAAAATCAGTATATGAATCAAAATTATGCTCATTCTTCTCATTGTTCTGATTCTATGTATAATTATCCTACTCGTGCATCCAATCATGCTCCTGATCATGCTCATTTTCATAACCATGCTCATAATCATGGTCATGTTCCTAATACTGCTCCAAATCATGCATACAACCCCAATTCTGATCAAAAACCAAGGAAAATATGCTGGAATTGTGGTAAACCTGGTCATTTTTCAAATAGATGCAAGCAGCCTAAAAAGAATAAGGGTTATATGCATAATCATGCCAATAATGTGATGCACTATGATTCTCATATGTCTGATTTGAATCCTCATAACTCTGACCTATTTTCTCATGATCCTGAAACCCATAATGTGCATGAAAGCTATGATGGTAGTGGTATCTATATGGTTCATGATGTTTATGACTTTCAGTTCATCAATTATACCAATGCTATCTCCAAAAATGTGCATAATAATGAGTGGTTGATTGATTCTGGCTGTACATTTCATGTTACTCCTTTTAAGGACATGTTTTATAATTTGAACTTCATGAACTCTGGGCATGTTGCATTAGCTGATGGTCAAAACTGTGAAATTCTTGGAAAGGGAGATGTATGTCTAAAATTTGAAAATGGATCTATGTTAACTTTAAATGAAGTCAGATATGTCCCAAAACTAAAATTCAGCCTGCTCTCTGTGTCTAAGATTGTTGATCACATGATTGGTGGTTCTGTGAACAATCTGAGGTTCAAATTTGAAAAGGATTATATGCTATACTTCAATGCTCCAAGAAAGGGTGATTTATATGTTGTAACTGCTGAATCTGTTCCTTTGCCTGTTGCTAATGTTGTTCAACATGATAAAACTGCTCTTTGGCATGCTAGGTTAGGTCACATGAGTAATAAAGGTTTGGAGATCTTGAGTAAAGCTGGTGCTTTTGGAAATGATAGAATAACTAATGTGCCTTTCTGTGAACCATGTGTGCTTGGAAAACATCATAAAGTGTCTCTGCCTGCTACTATTCCTTATCCAAGAAAGCATGTTAGTTCTGAAATACTTGAATATCTGCATGCTGATGTATGGGGTCCTGCAAGGGATCCAACCCATGGTGGAAATGTGTTTTTCTTGTCAATAATTGATGATTTTTCCAGGAAAACTTGGGTGTTCTTAATGAAAAACAAATCTGATGTGTTTACTAAGTGTTCTAAATGGGCCATTGAAATTCAAACTCAAACCAATAAGAAAATAAAATGTCTTAGAACTGATAATGGGCTGGAATTTTGTAATCAAGCCATGGATCATTGGTGTTCTATTAGCGGAATAAAAAGGCATAAGACTGTTCCTTATACTCCACAGCAAAATGGAGTGGCTGAAAGAATGAATAGGACCTTGCTTGATAAAGTGAGAAGCTTGTTAATTGCCTCTGGTCTTGGAAAACCTTTTTGGGGTGAAGCTTTAATGACTGCATGCTATTTGATTAATAGATCTCCCTCTGTTCCTCTGCATGGCAAACTCCCAGAATCTGTGTTCTATAATAAGCCTGTTTGCTTGAATAATTTGAGAATATTTGGTTGTGCTGCTTATGTGCATCAAAAATTGAGCAAACTTGAACCTAGAGCAAGAAAATGTGTCTTCCTTGGTTATCCTGAAGGTGTTAAAGGTTACAGATTATGGGATAAGAGTGTTCCTGGCTTTAAAACTTGTATAAGCAGAGATGTGCTGTTTAATGAGCTTGATTGTCCTTGCCTACCTGAAATTTTACCCTCTGCTACACCAAAACAGGTGGAGAAATTGCATGACTTGAATCAAAAATTCTATGACCACTTGTTTTCTTCTGATGATGATAATAAGGTGGATGATCCCACCCCCTCTCTGCCTGAACCTGTTGTTAATGATGCTTTAATTGATGATATTAATCCTGATGATTCTGTCTCAAATAATGAAACTGATTCTCCTGATAATATGGCTGTATCTGAGTCTGAAACTAGCTCAAATGAATCTGAAAAAACACCTGAACCTGTGCCTAATGTGAATGACTTGAGTAATTATCAACTTGCTAGGGATAGACCTAGAAGAAATGTTAAAGTGCCTGCCAAGTATGATGATTATAACTTGTCTATGTATGCCTTTAATGTGTTTAGTAATGTGGATCAATCTGAGCCCAAATCTTACAAGGAAGCTGTTAATTCTGTGGATTCTGATAAATGGATCACTGCTATGAATTCTGAAATAAAATCTTTGCATGATAACAACACTTGGATATTAGTTGAAAGACCTGAATCATGTTCTGTTGTCGAATGCAAGTGGCTCTTTAAAATCAAACATGAAATCAATAATGTTAGATACAAAGCAAGGCTTGTTGCTAAAGGATTCACACAAAAAGAAGGGATTGATTACAATGAGATCTTTGCTCTTGTGGTTAAATTTACAACTGTGAGAATAATGCTTGCATTAACTGCTCATTTTGATTGGGAATTGAAACAAATGGATGTTACAACTGCTTTTTTGCATGGTGAGTTGGAAAACAATATATACATGCATCAACCTGAAGGCTACATTGATAAAGAACATCCAAACCATGTATGCTTATTGAAAAAATCCTTGTATGGCTTAAAACAATCCCCAAGACAATGGAATATCAAATTTGACAAGTGCATGCAAAGTTTGAACTTTACTAGAAGTAAATTTGATCATTGCTTATACTATATGAAATCTGGAGTGTCTGTGTTCCTTCTCCTTTATGTTGATGACATGCTGTTGATTAGCCCTTGCCTGAATACTGTGAAGCATATTCAATCTTGCTTGTGTGCTAATTTTGATATGAAGGACCTTGGTGATGCAAAGAAAATCCTTGGCATGAACATAAACAGAGATAGAGCAAATCACACTCTTAAATTACGTCAAACTGCTTACACTGAACAAGTTTTGAAAAAATTTAATATGGAAAGCAGTAAAGCTGTCTCTGTGCCTCTTGCCTCTCATTTTATTTTAAGTAAAGACCAATGCCCTAAATCTGATTCTGAAATGAAAGAGATGCAATTTGTTCCTTATGCCAATGCTATTAGATCTGTGATGTATTTGATGATTAGCACAAGGCCTGATATTGCTTATGTTGTGTCTTGTTTGAGTAGATTCATGGCTAATCCTGGAATGCCCCATTGGGAAGCCTTGAAATGGCTTCTAAGATATTTGAAATCCACTATGTCCCATGGCTTATTGTTCTCTAAATCTTCTGATGGTGTTAAATGTGTGGGATATGTTGATTCTAATTATGCCAATGATAGGGATCAAAGAAAATCTACAACCTCCTATGCTTTTACTTTATGTGATGCATGCATTAGCTGAAAATCTCAATTGCAGAGCATTGTTGCCTTGTCTTCTACTGAATCTGAATATATTGCTGCAACTGAGGCTGTGAAAGAAGCCATTTGGCTAAAGGGTGTCCTATCTGAGATTAAATATATTAATGATATACCCTGTTTGTATTCTGACAACCAGTCTGCTATTCAGCTGTGCAAAAATCCTGTTTTTCATGACAGGACAAAACATATTGATGTGCGGTTTCATTTTATCCGTGATGTTGTGGAAAAAGGAGAAATTCTCTTGGACAAAATCCCATCTGAGTACAATCCCGCAGACATGGGGACCAAAGTTCTACCTGTGGCAAAATTAGAAGCCTGTAAAAAGGCTCTAAACATAGAGACTTGAAGATCTGAAAAGAGTGGATCCCCTGACCTCTTCTGTGGGATCCTGATCAGCCTAAAAGGGCTCTCTCTCTCTCTTCTCTCCCTCCCCTTCTTCTTGGTATCTGGCTAGATAAGTACTCTGGACTGGGAAGATCAAAATCTGACTGGAGTCAGTGTACTTGGGGTTGGTCTCAAGTTGTGTGAGCTGATCTTATCTTGTCAAAGATAAATAATGAGTAAAAATAAGGGCAATGATGATAATCTCAATTTCATGGCAGGTGTTTTCATGGTGACAGAAAAGACAAAATAGGGCCAAAGGTGGATACGTGGAGTGTTGGCCTAATTTGCTCTTTTATTTCTGGCCCAATTGCTTCCCTATTATTTTCTTTGGCCCAACTCCCTAAAAGCCCATAATCCTAAACCCTAACCCGACCCACGGTACCTCCCTTATATACTCTTCTAACCCTAATCTACCTTAATTACTTCCCTAACCCCTCTACAAAAGCTGCGCCGATCCCTCTTCTCTAATAAGCCTCACAGTAGAAATCCTTACCCTAATCTTCTTCTCCGATCTATCTCTGCCCGTTTATCGGTGTCTCTGGCCGGAATCCTGTCTGCGGGTTCCTGTTTGGCCTGTGAGTTGAGACGGTAGTGTATTTTGTGAGTTGAGATCACCCGTGAGAGCTTCAAGCCTATTGTTTCACCATCCCCTCTTGGTCTGGGTCTTATCTGTCGCCGAAAACTCCTTCACCGCCGTCTGTGGGAAAACCTGAGCCCGCTGTGCCCCTGAGCACATTTTCTCCCACTTATATAATCTCTGATTTCCTTATCTTTTGTGTTCTTTACTATAATTTTTCGTGTTCTCAGTTACTATCACTCTGGTTTGCCTAATCCTACTTCTTGTTTGGCTTGTGAGTGCAGATTTGGCATTTTTACTCTAAGCCTGTGAAGAAATAGCCCTAGATCTTTTGATCTAGCGTCTGAGGCTGCACCCAAAAGAAAAACCCTAAGTTCTAAGCTCACGGCTGCTTGAGCAGCTAGTGAGGCAGACCACCGAGGTCAGGGAAGCAAGCGGTGAACCCCAGCCAGGCCCTGTACCACAACAACATGAATCATAAAAGAAGAGTGATATTTTTGTAATTATAAGTATCATTTCTGATACCGAAAAATATCACTTTTAATATTTAAAAGTATCACTTATTGCATTGAGGTCGAATGGAAGTTGAATCCATTTGATGGATTAAGTCTGTTACACCGTCTCACATGATGAACAACGACTCTTGATGAATTTATGGTTACTTAAGTAGATAATGTTAACTAAAAGCATAGGTAGAAAAAGATACATAGATTTATCTAGGCGGCCCTTTACAACACGTCCATGCACCGATGCACGTTCAAAGAAGTGTCAAACAACTTTTGCAACAAAGAAAACTATAAAGATTTCTCATCTAATTCATTTTTTTAGCCCTTTTGGAGGTGGTCTCGATAGACCTTATCCAAAAACATCGGTTTCTAACCAAATATAATCTTCGATTATATCTATCTATCCATCTATCTTATTAAATAGATAGTAAATTTTATTATATTTTTTCTTTGCATTATTATTGCAAATTAAGCAATTGATTTTTTTTTTTTTCATTTCGTTTGTAGTATTTTAAATTTTAAAATTTTTAGGCATGTGTACGTATAGGATATGTAGTCTACATCTTTGCTACATCATCATCATACATTGTCGAAGATGATTTAAGTATAAGAAGTATATCATAATTTTCAATGAAAAACGTATATTAGTATAAGCTGCATCACTTATGACTTTTATGTGTTACTATTCTTCTTCGTCTATATATAAATATATTCAAACGCGTGTAACTTTTCAAATTCTTATTTTATCAAAAAAACATAATAATAATAATTAAATAAATTAACTTATTCCATATTGTAAAGCTGCATGCATATCTAACAAGAACATGCATTATATTCCTTTTTGCAGAGTAAGCAGGGCTGCTTTTCACATCACCAGTGACTGATTCTTGACTTATTGCCACTCTTTTTTGGTCTCTTCTATTTTAATGGTCACATTATTAGGATTTTTCTATTTTTATTTTTTGAGGAAGTCACATTATTAAGATTTAAATAAGATTGAATCTCCATTTTGAATTGATAAGGGCGTCTCCTTAGACGCCATTTCACAAAAATAGCGTTGATTCTTCCTCCTGAACGGCAAAAGTTTTTTACTTTTTTTTTTTAAATTTCTTTTTATGTTTTTTTTTTATTTAGTGTTTTGTTTTTTATTTTGTGTATTTTGTTTGTTATTTATTATGCATTTTAAATCATGTGTTGTAAATTAAAATTAAAATTTGTTATATATGATAAATTTAATTAAATGTAAATGTTGAAACATAAAATTAAATTAGATAAAAATTACACCAGCAATAAAAACCACATAAATATACCAAAATAGACGAAATTACACCAACAATAAAACTACATAAAAATACTAAAATAGATAAAAGTACATGAAATGAAAATCCAAGATGTATATATTTCTTGCTTTGAAATGCATTAATTGATCATTTATGAGAGGAATATTCTAATTAGAAGAATTAGAATATAAAATATTATGTAACTTTATGTTTGTTTCGTAATATTTTAATGAATCGTATTTTTAATTTATATTAATTCAAATATATCTGTTTCTAAAAAAATATTTTAATAATTATTATGAAATGTTGAATTTAAGTATAGATATCCATTAAATGAAATTTCATGTATTATTATATGTTATCAATTATAAAATAATATTTATAAAGAAAATATTATGGAATATTCTTTTTTAGTGTAGAATTATAGTACAAATTGTTGAGATGAAATTGAAAATCTGCTGTATTTTAGTGATAGTGATGATATATTATAGTTATAGTGCATACTGTTGGAGATAACCTTTGTTGGTCCCGGGCGAGTCGATATCAGTTTAGAGGGGGGTGAATAAACTGATTAAAACTTTTTACTTTAAATGCGGAATAACATGGCCCTTTGACTCGCTTAATGAAACTTATCTATGCACAAACTTATTGAACAGTTAAAATAGCTTAAGTGCAGCTTGTGTGAGATTGTGTGCAGTTCAAAGATATGCAATAACCAAAATAGTACAGCACACAAGCAATTTATAGAGGTTCGAAGTATCAAACTTCTACGTCCTCTCTTCCTTCCGCAGAAGGGCAACCTCACTATATAACTTGAGTTTCTTTACAAATTATACAATGAAGGACAGTTGGCTGAACCTGGTAACTGCTCGCTACCTCAGCAGGTCGACGACTCACACTTGAAGTCCCTAACTGCTCGCTAGGAAGGTAGGTGCTATTGTCGTCTTTACAAGGTTTTAGATCTCTTTCGATCTTCAAGAGGTTAGTCTTGAACAGGGGTTATCAACTGATGTGCTCCTTCAATTGAGCTGAGTAGTTGATCGTTGTGTAGCTGAAACTGAGAAGACTGCCCTGGCTGGATTGTCAACAGCTGACTGATTATCTTGACTCTGTGAATTTCTTCTTCTTAGTTGAACTCTCGCAGTTTCTATCAAACGCTGAACTTGAGCTTGAGTGGGAGGAAGAAAGAAAAGCTCTTGCTTGTATATGCGAAAGTTGTGTAGGCGAAGGATTCTTCTGGGTTCTGCTTGAGAGAGTTAAGAGTTCTTAGCGTTCAACATGTTTAAACTCTGATTCACTCGCCTTTTATAGAGGAGTGATTTTATGACCGTTGAGTTCTATTGTCCATTAATCGGTGGCCCTGTTGGCTCATCAATGGAGAATGATCGCTTGGAGCTTTTGGTTTGAAGTAGCCGTTACTCTACCAATTGATCTTCATTGGATATTTAATTCCAGGATCTTTGTTGAAGCATTTATTCCAAGATTCGGCAGTTTGAGCAATAACCTCCAAGGTTCTCTGGCTTCAATTTTCTTGGCAGCTTTGAGTTTCAGTTCACAGTTCTGGACTTGTCAGCTGAGTTTGACTATTGCTCCAGTTGGCAGTTTTGAGCTCGTCAGCTGAGTTTGGCTATTGCTCCAGTTGGCAGTTTTGAGCTCATCAACTGAGTTTGGCTATTGCTTCAGTTGGCAGTTTTGAGCTTGTCAGCTGAGTTTGGCTATTGCTCCAGTTGGCAGTTTTGAGCTCATCAGCTGAGTTTGGCTATTGCTCCAGTTGGCAGTTTTGAGCTCATCAGCTGAGTTTGGCTATTGCTCCAGTTGGCAGTTTTGAGCTCATCAGCTGAGTTTGGCTATTGCTCCAGTTGGCAGTTGGATACTTCTTATCTTCAGTCTAAACTGATCTCTTATCAGTTCCCTTAGATGACTCTTTTCTCCCTCAGCTTAGCTGACTTAGTTGTCAGTTTGTTTCAACTGTTTAACTTCTTGACTTCTCAGTTCACTTGACTTCTGACGTATCCTTCAGCTTGCTGACCATACTCTTGATTGGTTGGCTTTGACTTTGCTTGATATCCTTTTTGATGATGCCCTGGATTAATCAGCTCCGATCTGCAGCTTGAATTTTAGTCAGTTTTTCACGAATAATTTTGACATCTCATCAAAACCTAATCTAGGGATTCCTTGATAGTTTTTCCTAATAATTTCCTCCTTTTTGATGATGTCAAAACTTTGTTGATAATGATGGAAAAAGCTGCAAATGTAGCAAGTTTGCCTAAGTAGTTTCAGAGCAAATTCAGAGCAAGTTTGAGAGAAAATTTGATTTATGATTTTCATTCAATTATCAGAGCATTTGTCATTAGCAATTGTCATTCATGCTGTTATTCAGGTATTAAAGCATTTAAGATATGCATGAACTTCAAGTATTAGAGAAATTAGACTTCAAGTTTCAGAGCATTTTCACATTCTTTTACTTGGGGCATGCTTTCATTCCAGCCATTTTTCATTTAAGTAACAGAGCATTATCAGAGCATTTAAGTTAATCATACTTGAAGTAACAAAGCATGAGCATTATAAGCATGGTCGAAATGTATATTATATATATTCACTTTAAAGCATGTTGTAATTTCTTCAAGAGTAGTTGAAACTACTAATCCACTCCCTGAAAATTGCTTCTTTGCTCCTTTTCTTTCTGCTCGACTCTCCTTTTTCTTGAGCTCCTCGCATCCTCCATGCTTCCCCCTGAAGCTGATCTTCCTTCTCATGATGAATTTCTCTTTGAATTTGATCCCAAAGAGTTAAGCATCCATCATCTATCTGTTCTTCTTCCCCCTTTTTGGCATCATCCAAAAGGTGGAATGGGTCTCATGATGGTAGTGACAAGTTTGGCAAGAAAGTGAACGCAGTTGCCATATTGTCATCATGAATTGAGGGAACTGAAGGAATTTGCATGGGTGAGGAAAGCCATACATATGCTTCTTCAGTTGTCATGAACTGACCTGGAGCAGAGGTGAGAGAGACTGCTTGCTCTCTGAAGTTCATCGAGGCCAAGTTGTTGAAGATCTCATCTGTTGAAGGGATGGGTGGATCGTCAACGAAGGGTGTGCAGGAGGAGTTGGCCGGTTCATTGTCGGGGAGAGGAGCATCGGCTGGTATGCTCAGCTGGATTCGCTTGATCATCAAATCCATTATGTCGGAAAGCGTAGGTGGCGAGGAGAGTGGATGATTCATCCAGTTTCTACTCCATGTTCCTTCGTTGATCCAGAAGGTGGAGCCACGGGTGTGGATGAGGTGGAACATTGTTGACTCATCCAGTTGATATCGCCATATGTGGTACTGCAGGTACCGCCGCAGTTGGTCGAACAGAGAGGAGTCTGTGTCTTCAACGAGACCGAAACAGCTTCTCAGCTGATGGTCTAGAACTGCTTCAAACTCAACCTCAATGGAGTCACGTTGGACTAACGGTAGAGGTTGGGAGCTGGCTGATATTGTAGGCCGATCACTCAGCCTTGAAACAGGTTCGCTCTCAATCATCAGCTCTCTTTCGTCAGAGGAGCTGACGGGTGCCTCCAAAGATGCCTTTCCACGATCTGAGTTGGAAGGCCCTTGTCGATGTGAACGCTTCGGGATCGGATGGCCGTAGATAGTGGGAAGCATGTCCCTTCTTTTAAGCGGTTTGCCATTTGGGATGACCTCATCAAACTGGCTTTGAATGATATGGCTTATGTGACTCATAAACCCGATCTTTTTGCGAAATGAGCCAGTGGATGGGTTATAGGTCGTTCGCTCTACATTGGCTCGCAGTTGAGCAAGGATGAAAGAGGCCCAGTTGGCTTTACATCCGTAGTATAGAGCGACTGTGAGATGGGCTTTGATGTCCGAGAAGTGGACTGTCTCAAAGTTGCCATGTAGGATATGGCCGGCGATATCTAGGAGTTGGAGGATATCAGTTGGCATACTCTCCTTCAGCCTGTGTGAACAGTCATAGTGATTGAGATGAGGAAGCTTCCAAGCATCCCATAGTGCGTATTTACAGGGCAATTGCAGAGTCATAACATCTGGACCGTCGCCTGGAAGGTGAAGAGTAGACATCATCGTCTCTTTCGTCACTCTGATCGTTTTGCTCCGGACGGTAGAAACGATGTTGTCGCCAGAGATCGTTGCATTGTAGTAGAATTCCGCAACATGAGAAGGTAGGTTCTTGAGTGGCACGATCGTTAAAAATGGTAGCAGCCCAGTTTCCTCCAGTGGCCTATAAATCCTTTGAAAGTTTTCTGAACCGAGTTGTGCGTTAAGATACTCTAGACTTAGAGTTTTATCTTTCTTCAGCTTCGTAAGAAGTAGATTGACGTCGACCGTCTGAAATGGGGGCTTCATATCTGCAAAAAGATGCTGTTTTAGTTTAGAGAGCAAGTGTTTAGGAGAGAGAAGACTTAGCAGATGATCAAAGCAAGAGAGAGAAGGGATTTGCAGATGATCGGAGCCTTCATCTCTGTGCACATATTTATTTAGCTTTGCATGTAGGAATCGAGGATACTCGATTGCTTTTCTTAGCTGATCAGCCATCCGATTTGATGGAGGATTAGCTGAATTAATGAGGATTACATCTCAACCGTTTGATGAAGAAGTAACTTTATGATCTCGTGGCTGAGAAGGAGCTTCTCTGAAAATGGGGTAGTTGCCATAAATAGCAAAATATTTTCTGCAGATCTTGCTATTTATATCTCAGTAAGAAAGTATTTTCTTTTTCAAGTTTGAAGAGTTGATTTAATATCAACGCAGAGATATTAATTGCAGCAATGTGAGATAGAACCCTATTTTCAAATTGTAACCGTTTGAGTATAATATAAGAGATTTTATAATCGCAACGGTAATAATGTAATTATGATAAGCTTTGAAAAATAAAAACTTATCCTGATTCAGTTGGGATACAGTCCAACTGATTTGACGGCTTTGGCGGTTGAATGATCAGTTGAGTCTTGATTCTCAGTTCTCGCTGAAGAACTGGCTGAAGTGGAAGCTGTATTTGAACTGAATTGATCAGTTGGTTTGATCAGTTGCTTGGCTCTCAGTAGACAGTTTTCGCTTCTTGAAGGGCCTAGCTGGACTGGCTGCACTGTTTCCTTGGGATGCAGTTGTGGTCTTTGGCAGTTCAGGCCTTGCAGTTCTCCGGGCTTCGTAAAGATGAAGCTGGATGGTAACTGACGACTTTTTCATCTTTTGACTAACGGATTGGGAAGTTCCCTTTGATGATGATCGAAACTGATCATTTTTCATAGGCAATTATATGCCTTTTGAGTTAGATGTGAGCAGTGGAGTGACATAGCTTTTGGATAGGAGGCTTGGTGATGTCGCAGTGTCTTCATCATCACTATCGCTCTCGTCAGCACGCCTTGGATTCTTCTGGGTAGCCACAGCTTCAGTTTATGATAGATGTGGTTCTATCCTTTCAACGACCGGTGGAGTTTGTCGGGATGGCTCAGCTGACTGACTTGATAGATTATCAAAGTTCATTTTTCGATAAAGCGAGCCAGTTGGGTAGTTGACTGGTTGATCTGCAGTTCCAACTGCTTGAGGTACGATGTTGGTCTTGATTTCTGCTAATAAGGCGGTGGCTGGAATCTTGTTGACAATCCGGTGACTCATGATGTGCTGGACTTGCACAATGGTTGGAGGAAATGGATTTGATGAACCTATCCATTTGATGCTCCAAGTCTCTTCTTGCTGCCAATAGCTCATGCCGTGAAAAGCAGTTAGTAGAAAATGAGACTGGATGGACATAGAATGTCTCCAGTTATACCAATAGAAATATCGGTGGAGTTGCTTGAACAACTCTTGGTCACGATGTGCAACAAATGCAAACTGATTAAGAAGGGGATTGGTCACTTTCTTTTGTGCACCTTTGACTGCATATTCACCACTATAAAAAGTGCGAATATTCTCTTCAGTCAGCTGGAGAGGAGGGCATGTACTTCTGAAGTAGTCCGCTCCGTAGTTTGGATGAGGGATTTCAGTGAATGGAATAAGCTCATCGGGATCAGAGCAAACCTGGAAATCAACTGGTGATCCGTTCTCTGATTTTGGAGACTGAACGGCGTTGGCAGTTGAGTTGCTTGATGAGTGGTTGCCTGTCTTGGCTTTGGCTTTTCTCTTTTTCTTTAGCGACTGAAGATGAGTTGTTCCTTTCTTGGGAATTCAGTCAGAGATAAGAACTGGCAGTGACTCATCATTTGGAAGCTTCAGCAGGTCTTCAAGCATTTTACTCATTCTTAGAACAAGTCCAACCTTGGACTCAAATTTACCAGAGTTCTTTGAGTCAGAGGCCTTGATGACTTGATGCTTGAATTGTTGGAAGACAAATTCTGCCCAGTTCGTTTGTCGCCCTTCAGCAAGGTGAATCATAACCTTGTATCTCTCTTAGGTGAGTTGACTTAGGCTTCCAATGGCCCCGAACATCATCTTGTTTGTTATGTCGAGTAGAACTCCATACTCGGGCTTCAGGTCAGTTTTAGCGGTTGTAAAACTGAATTGCTTGTTGCAGGTTGAAGCTTTCCATTTTCGCCAGTACAAATCTGCAGATTCCTTTAGATCTTGAACTAATGAACCTTCCTGTGGGAGTTGGAACACTTCGGCGATTGTTCTTTCAGTGATTTGAAGTGGTCGTCCTTGAATCACTGATGACACTGTCTTTCCATCTGCAGATAATTTTGCTTGAAGCAAAAATTCACTCACCAAATATTGTCTAAAGAACTTTGGTGGTGTTTCCAGGTAGTAAAGAATTTCTGTCTTGTGAAGATTGGACAGAAGGAGTGGGTTATTTGATTCATTTAGAATCAATTAAAATTTCTTCCTATCAAGAAATTTATCTCTCATAAGTTGTTCTTTGAAGGAATTTGAAGATCTGGATAATTCGGCCATCTTTGAGGTTGGGTGAGATTTTGGGAATTTAAGATCTTTTGAGAGAGAGAGTTTTAGAGATTGTAGGAGGGGGCTTTTTGAGAGGTTTGAAAGAGAGGGGCTGTTTATGAGTGTTGGGACATGCTTATAGATCTGTTGGTTGGAATGGTACTAGCCTCTGGTCTCTTTTGGTCGTTGGCAATTAATGACTTTCACACATGTCATTGTTTTGCAACGGTCAAAATTTCAAAATAAATGTGAGGCTTAACATTTATTTGAAATGAAAAGAACTTTTATAAATATATCAAAAGGATATAATTACAAACCGATTAACAAGAAGTATACTTAGGGCTTTTCTAATCAGGTTTTAACTTGATCAGCCACTTAGTCCTTCTTGTGATCAGTTTTCCTTTTCTTAGCCATTCTGGATCTGTCTGGCATGTCCTCATTGGAGGAGACTTCCTCTGAGCTTTCTGTTCCAGCGTGTGCTTCCAGCTGTAAGATTGATTCAGAGAGCAGCTTTACCTGGACTTTCATGTTTTCGATCACCTTCTTGAATTGTTTTGATGCCTTGCTTGATTGCTGCTTCATTGTTTGTTTGATATATCGTTGAGTCTTTTCTGCATTTAGCTGATGCCCTCCAATCTCTTGATCTGCATTCAGATGATGCTCTCGAATCTCTTAATCTGCGTTCAGCTGATGCTCTCCAATCTCTTGATCTGCATCCAGCTGATGCTCTCCAATCTCTTGATCTGCATTCAGCTGATGCTCTCCAATCTCTTGATAATTAGCAGCTGGTTTCTCAACTGTCTCAGATTAAGTTGGTGAAGCTGCTTTCTGCTCAGTTTGACCCTTTCTAGAATTCTTTTTATCATTATCTCCTTCGGTTGATGACTTGTATCCCTGAATCATGTGAAGGATATTATCTGAGTCGGAGTTTGATTGAACCTCTGACTCCACCATTGTAGCTTTTCCTTTACCTCTTGTTATTGGAGTAGATTGGATTAGCTTCTGCCTCAATTTTAGTTGTGATTCCCTGATCGTTAGTGGAGGTAGAGCAGTTGTATTTATTCTGGGGATAAAGTCGTCAGGATCAATCTGTTGAGGATGAGTCTCCTTAATCATCTCATCAGGAAGAAGATACTCCAGAATGGAGCTTACTCTGTTGAGAAAGTTCATCTTTTGTGGAAAGCGCCCTGAGCCTTTGGTTCCCGTTTCCACATTGTCTACAAGCTTCTTTAACTGTCGAAAGAAGTATTGAGACCAGTTGACTTTCTTTTCTTCCCAGATTGCATTGCAGATTCTGTATTTTATTTCTGACATGCTGGATTGATCTTCACATGATGCTATCATCATCCTCGCAGCCACTGCTGCTAGAACTTGAAATTATTTTCCAAAGTTGAACACAGAATGGTTGATGTGATATCTTCCCTCAAACTGAATCGTTGCCCATCTGTCGTAGCAGTCTTTGGCATCAACTTCTATTTCTTCAACATTATCTCCTTCATCTGGGATATCAAATACCCTTTTTAACACTGATGGAGTGATTGTGATTTCTTGCCCTCAAACCTCTGTTTTAAATTCCAGAGAGTTCTCTGTGCTCGTTAAGTTGAGGAAAAACTCGGCAACTGCCTCCGAGTATGTCTGAGTGGGTATACCCTCAGTAAATGTCTTCAGCCTAGAATTTTCAATTGACTGAATGATTCCTTCACAATAGCTGGGAATGTTGGAGAATTTCCTGAAGTTGTCTCTGCTGAGTATCTTGTCATGATATATATCTCTGCAGAAGATTGTAGAGTCTTCTCTGGTGACTTTGAAATTGAACCTCCTTCGATGAGGATTGGTTGAGAGAAGAGTCATGATTTATGAAGATGTTATTTTAGGGGTGGGAAGATAATCTGGAAGGCTTTTGAGCTCTGGAAAGAGATGAGATATAGATAGAAAATGATAGATCTTCAGTAAAAATCGGAAAGCTTATCTTGAGAATTCAGCCGCCTTCTTTATATAGAGAAATTGGGCTCATCCAACGGTTGTGACGCTTGGTATGCCCAATATTCAACGGTCGGATTAATTCAATCGACCCGTCGATTGGTCTTTCGATTATGTCCGTTGGGGATAAATGAAGGAGGAGAGAGAAAGTTCAACGGTAATATTTGAGTGACATGTGTTTTTACCGTTTCTAATATTGAAATTTGAACTTATCTTTTCTCTCTAGCAGCTTCTCCTTGGCTTGAAACTGATTACGTCATCAGTTGGCTTCCACTGTAACTGATGATCCTTTTGTTGATCAGTTTCAACTGAGATGTCTTTTCATCAGTTCAGAATTGGTCTTGACCGCTTAGACCTTTATTCAGCTGCTTCCCAGTTCAGCTGTTCTCCTTCAGTTAGTCTTTGAACTGACATCTCCTTTTGATTTGACTTCAGTTCCTAGTACTCCTTCATCAGTTTGATCAATTTGCAGCTTGTGTGTTCTGCATAACTGCCTGGATCATCAGTTTGAGCGACTGAACTGATGATTTAATTGAGCTGATGGAGTAAACTGATCATCTCCAGTTTACTTTTCTCTTAGCAGCTTCTTGCCTTTACTTCAAACTGATGGCTTTCGTGGCTAACTGATCAGTTTCTTGCCCTTTTTGAATCAGTTTCTTTCTTCAGCTGGAGTGATCCCTTGGCCTTTTTCCTCCAATTTATCATCTTCATCCTGTGATGCTAGCTCCAGCAGTCCCAACTGTATGCATAGCTCCATAAACCTTGCTTCAGGCAATGGTTTGGTGAAGATGTTAGCTATCTGCTTCTCAGTGTTGACATATTTGATGCATAGGTCTTTCTTCTCAATATGATCTCTGATGAAGTGATGTTTTATGTCAATGTGCTTGGTTCTTGAATGCAGAACTGGATTCTAAGATATCGCAATTGCACTATTGTTGTCACAGTGGATAGGCACTTCTTCAGTTTTAACTTTGTAGTTCTTTAACTGTTGTTTCATCCAGAGTATCTGAGCACAGCAACTTCCAGCAGCTACATATTCTGCTTCAGTTGTTGACGTGGCAACTGAGTGCCGCTTCTTGCTAAACCAGGATATCAGTTTGCTTCCCAGAAACTGACATGTTCCACTGGTACTTTTTCTGTCAATTTTGAATCCATCAAAGTCTGAGTCTGAATAACCAATTAGGCTGAAACTGTCATCTCTGGGATACCATAGTCCAAGATTTATGGTTCCTTTGAGATATTTGATAATCCTCTTAGCTACTTCGAGGTGGCTCTTCTTTGGATTAGCTTGAAACCGTGCGCATATTCCGACTAAATAAGAGATGTCTGGCCGGCTAGCGGTTAAGTGAAGTAGCGACCCAATGATTCCTCTGTAATATGTTTGGCTAACTGATTCTCCTTCTTCGTCGAGAGTTAGCTGAACTGATGTGTTCATAGGAATCTTGAGAGTTTTTCCTTTGCTTACTCCAAACTTTTTGACTAGCTCTTTGGTGTACTTCGCCTGGCTGATAAAGATTCCATCTTTTAGCTGCTTCACTTGGAGTCCTAGGAAGAATGTCATTTCTCCCATCATGCTCATCTCAAATTCGATTTGCATCAGTTGAGCAAATCGTGTGCATAGATCTTTGCTTTTTGATCCAAAAATTATGTCATCCGCATAAATTTGAACCATTAATGACTCCTTTTTGAAATAGAGTTCGATCAATGACTCCTTTTTGAAACCCATTTTTCAGCAAAAATGTTGTCAGAGTTTCATACCACGCTCTAGGAGCTTGCTTCTGTCCATATAGGGCTTTCTTCAGTTTGAAGACTTGATCACCGATTTCAAATCCTGGCTGTTGCTCGACATATACGTCCTCCTTGAGCATTCCTTGAAGAAAAGCACTCTTGACATCCATCTGGTAGACTGTGAAGTTGAAGTGCGCTGCATAGGCTAGGAACAGTCTGATGGCTTCCAATCTTGCAACTGGCGTGAATGTCTCATCAAAGTCGATCCCTTCACTTTGTGAGTATCCTTTGGCTACCAGTCTAGCCTTGTTCCTTGTAATCACTCCTTGTTCATCCAGTTTGTTGCGAAAGACCCATTTTGTACCAATGACCTTCTGGGTTTTTGGCCTATCAACAAGAAACCATACGTCATTTCTTGTGAACTGGTTCAGTTCTTCTTGCATAGCTATGATCCAATCCGAGTCTTCTAAGGCTTCTTTGACATTTGCTGGTTCAGATTGAGATATGAAGCATGTAAATAATGCATGCTCAGTTGAGCTTCTGGTCTGGACTCTACTTCTTGGATCACCAACTATTTTGTCAGATGGGTGGCTTCGGAGCCATTTGGGCAAGGTAGCTTCAGCTGGGTCCTCAGTTGGCTCTTCTGTGATGACGTCATCAGTCGCCCTTTCATCAGCTGGTTCAACATTTTCATTAGTTCTTCCCCCTGCTTCAGCTGTGGGGTTTATGGTCTCAGCACGATTTATGTCTTCATTGACCAAGTTGTTCTCAACTGGTTTTGTGCCAGTTTCATTGCCTTCTTCTAGTAAAACTTCAAACCGCTCTGGAACAATGTGATCCACATAGTCCTGCGAGTTCTCAATTTAACTAGATAGTACTTGAACTGATGTGTCTATTCTTTCTTTGTTCCTGTACTCATTAGCAAATTCATGAAATACCACATGTGTAACAGCCCGGTCCCGAGATAGGGATTTACGAGTGGGGACGGGGTGTTATTAAGGGATTAACGAATGAAGTTGTAGGATTTAACAAGAAGTTTAAGAACCAATACATGCCTTAGAAGTTATATGGTGATGCTCGGGTTTACTTGGAATAAAAGAGAGCATGCTTAAGCGGAATGAAACGGCTAACTAATCAGATACCAATTTGTTAGACCTCTTGCAGGTGAACGGAGGTCATATTTAAAAGACAGAGATAACAAAATATGCATCTTATAGGTATTAAATCGTTACTAGGGAGGTTATTCATAGAGTCTTGCTAAACATAATAGGACTTTAAACAGAATTGAAAAGAGTGTATCAGAGTAGCGGATCACAAAGTGGGATTCATGGAAACATTAGATAATAGCAAAATAGTCTTGGCAGCCAACCCACATTCACAGCCACCAGCATCCTCAGCATCTCAACCTGAAAACATTTGAAAAGAGGGGGCATGAGCACTAATGTACTCAGTGGGTTTTAGCGAAAATGCTTTAATACTTCAAGATATCCAATGATTAATAGACGGTATACGGAGAGCAAAATGCAAAAGCCCTCTCCGTATCCGTAAAACCTTTTCTTTTCTTTTGGGCCCAACTTGGCTCAAACCTGTCGTCAACTGTACCCTTAGGCATGCCAGAGGATAGAAGAGAGGTTATCTCAAATATCCGAACGAGTTTGCGAGGGAAAAACCCAGCAGTGACTAACTTAATCATTCTGAGCTCAAATCCTGCTTAAGTGAAAGCTAAGTTCCATCTCTTCCTATTCTTGCTAGAAATATCAAGCTTGGAGCAAAGTCTAATGCTAGTACCTTATGATCTTGGCCTACAAAGGGTTTAAGCTACCCTATCAAGGCAATCCTTAATCCTTAACTAAACGGCTTTAATAAAGCGTAAACATTCAAATACGAGGAAATGAACACGGATAAACATCGATTGCAAATAAAGCAATTCTAAACACTTCATGCTAGCATAGATTGTAAATGAACAATTCTAGCATACCTAAACATACTTGAGAGCTCACTTAACTTATACTAATTTCCTTTACTTTATCTAATCCAAATAATAGTTCAGCATAATCATGCATACAACTACATTTATTCCTTTCCTTGTACAGAGATCAAACAGGCTGAGCAAAAATACTTTATTGGATATCTCATTTGCCCTAACATGCTTCTAGAGCTTATTAGCTCAAACTTTAGATGAGTATAGATTTACCCACCTTGATTACGGAACGGAAGACGAGGCAACGAGCTGGTGGTTTTCCTTAGTATTCCTCCGAGGCTCGATTCCTCCTACAAGAGTCGAATCGTCGACTTAGAAGCTTTTCTCGAAGATTTCTAATAACATGATATTAAGTAACACCCAACTAATATTCCCTTAGCTAGGACTTAACATGGATAGCACGACTTTGACTAAGTAAGAGGATCGATATGGTTTAATTTATTTAAGAAACCTCTGGACTCGATCTCTAAATTTTTGACGGAAAATAACTCAATATCTTATTCGAAATAATTTGAAATTAACTTGAATACCTTACTATAATTTGAACATGGCTTAAAAATATCACAATTTTAAAGACTCGAAAAGATCGGAAAGAAGGGGTACGGGAATAGCCGGAAAGGACGGAAAACAAAACAACACGGAAAGGGAAGGGGGGGGCGCCGCGGGGCTACCTTGCCCCGGTGGGCCACCCGCCGCCGCGGGGCCTCCAGCCCCGGCGGGCTCCCCTGCCCCCGGCGGGCTCGGCGCGTCCGTGGGGGGTGTGGCGCGGCTGCGCTCACCCCCCCCCCCCCCACGGGGCTCTCTCTCTCCTTTTTTTCTCTCTCATCATCTGGGTTCCTTTTTCAACGTGTTCTTCAACTGTTCTTCGTGTTCGTTGATTTCTTCGATGAACACGAAGAACACGAAGAACAATCAACTCGGATTTTTATAAAAACAACGTACATGAATTTAACATGCCATAATATGCTTTTATCTTAAAAATAATTTTGGCATTACTACGGTATAAACATGAGAATCCTCCGAAATAAATAAATATAACTTGAACGGAATTTAACGGAATAACGGAGTTAATCTTCTAGAATAATAATAACGGAAATAAGACGAGAAATGTAACGTAAGCGTTATTATTTTGGAACTTCAATATGAATCGAAATACTAGTTTAGACGAACAATAATGAAGAACGCGAAGAACATAAAGAACGGAAAGTAAGTGCGGAATTTAAAAGACAGAAAAGAAATAGGATCGAGATCGACGAACAAGAATGGACGGGGTTAGGTACGTCGAAGGAATGTGGCTAGCTCGGCGTCTCATCGAGTCGCAACGGCGGCAGAGCCGCCTGCTACGATTTCAACGGCGCCCCTAGCACATTCCCTCCCCGCATCCCTTCCACGCCACTCCGCTCGTCGTCTTTGAAGAACACTCACGAAGAACGATTTTTACTTCGACAGAACCTTCTCGGCTTTCAAAGCTTTTCACCCTCTCGATTTAGAAGTGAAGTGGATGTGAAATGAGCAAGAATTACTAAAGGGGTGGTCCCCTATATATAGGAAAAGCTTTGGCTTCCCTTGGAAGCCATTGCTGTGCAGGAATACTGCAAAAGTTACCCCGGGTTCGGTTAAAAGCTGCTTTATTCGATGTCGAGGTCCAAATGACTTCAGACACGAAATCTAAAAATACCGGGAGACTCGTTGGCTCGAATACTAGTGAATCAACTTGTTTCGTGAAGAAGATGGGGTCGTCTGAAGAGAGACGAGCAAAGATTCCCCTTTTGGAATTTACTTTTACTATTCACTCAGACTGATAGATTTGGCTCCCGAGCGTTCGATTGACCTCAGAATGTCAATCCGTGAACGCCAACGGAATCCTTGAGTCATTTCCCATAAGAGGGGCCTGACAAAGCTGGACTTGGATTAACGAGGAGGATTTCGTAAATTTCTCAATACACGAACGCACGCAAAAGTTACTATTCATTCTTCTTTAAAATGCGATTTTCATCACCGGGAACTCGAATGACTTCAGAATTAAAATCCGAAAATACCGGCACACTCGTTGAGTTAAAACCTTTCTAACGAGACCACAGATGGTCATAAAATAGTTAAAATCACATTTCTCGAAAAGACGATTTCTATGAAAACTGACTCCAAAAGTCGTGACTGATATCCAATCTTAACTAACCTTAATTAAATTCCTTCTTTAGCTAATTAATTATTATTAACAATTCTCTAATCCTTATTCAGGAATCTGGGGTATTACATCCTACCCCCCTTAAAGAAATTTCGTCCCGAAATTTACTAACCATGATAAGCGATATCAGGGTACTTCTTGAGCAGTTCGGACTCAAGCTCCCAAGTTGCTTCCTCTGAACCATGGTGGTTCCAGATCACTTTCACAAGATCGATCTCCTTATTTCTCAGCTTCTGAATTTTTCGATCCACGATGGCTTGAGGCTTTTCTTCATAGGCTAAGTCCTCATTCAGGACTATCTCTTCTTTGCTAATCACATGTCTTGGATCAAACACGTATTTCCGTAGCATCGAGACATGAAAGACGTCATGCACGTTACTCAGATTGGGTGGTAAAGCCAACCTGTAGGCTACTTCATTCACCTTTTCTAAGATCTCAAAAGGTCCGATAAATCTGGGCCTTAGTTTGCTTCGTTTGCCAAAACGAATTATTCCTTTTGATGGAGACACCTTCAAAAACACCTTATCTCCAACGTCGAAGCTGAGATTTGTCCTCCTTTCATCTGCATACGCCTTCTGTCTATCCTGTGCTTCCTTAATGCGTTGACGAATGAGCTCGATTTTCTGGACGGCTTCCTGGACCATCTCGGGTCCAAGTATCCTTTTCTCTCCGACCTCGTCCCAATATAGGGGTGATCTACACTTCTTTCCATAAAGGGCCTCATAAGGGGCCATGCCGATCGATGTTTGGTAGCTGTTGTTATAGGCAAATTCTACCAAAGGCAGTAACTCCTCCCAATTACTTCCTTGATCGATGACGACTCCTCTAAGCATGTCTTCTAGAATCTGGATGGTCCTTTCGGATTGGCCATCCGTTTGAGGATGGAATGCTGTGCTAAAGTTGAGCTTTGATCCCATTGCATCTTGTAGGCTCCTCCAGAATCTTGATGTAAACCTTGAATCACGGTCCGATGTAATCGAGATTGGCACTCCGTGCAAACGCACAATTTCCTTAACATACAACTGGGCTAGTTGATCTAGCCCGTCCGTCATCCTAACAGCAACAAAATGTGCCGATTTAGATAATCGATCAAGGATTACCCAAATAGCGGTATTTCCCCGCTTGGACCTTGGCAAACCTACGACAAAGTCCATGTTGATATGATCCCACTTCCATTCAGGAATTTCTAGGGGTTGAAGCAAACCAAAAGGTTTTTGATGCAAAGCTTTCACTTTTTGACAACTCAGATACCTTTCTACGAAGGCGGCTATTTTCCTTTTCATGTTATTCCACCAGAAGTTCCTCTTGAGGTCTTGGTACATCTTGGTGCTTCCGGGATGTGCTGTATATGGCGTGTCATGTGCTTCGCACATGATTTCCTCCTTTAGTTCTTCCTTGCTAGGCACACAAAGCCTTCCTTTGAACAAGAGCGCGTTGTCGGCGGCTTCCACGAATTCCTGAGAGTTATCAGTTCGTGCTTCAGCCCTTTTCTTTTCAAGAAACTCGTCTCCTCTCTGGGCTTCAATTATCCTTTGCCTTAGGTCGGGCTGAGCGACTGTCGCGGCAATTTGAGCTTGAATGGTCTCGGGTGGTGTTAGCACCTCAATTCTTAACTTCTCGAACTCCTTGCGTAGATCTTCCTGAACTGAAACGAGTCCTAACTCCGCCTTCTCTTTTCTACTCAAGGCATCTGCTACCACATTTGCTTTCCCTGGGTGGTAGTGGATCGTACAGTCATAGTCTTTTACGAGTTCTAGCCATCTTCTTTGTCTCATGTTAAGATCTTTTTGCTCGAAGAAATACTTCAAGCTTTTGTGGTCTGAGAAGATCTCACACTTAGCTCCGTAGAGATAGTGCCTCCAGATCTTCAGTGCATGAACGACCGCTGCTAGCTCCAAGTCATGCGTCGGGTAGTTTTGTTCGTGATTCTTAAGCTGTCTAGAAGCATAAGCAATCACTTTTCCTCTCTGCATTAGTACGCATCCTAATCCTTTACTTGATGCGTCTACGTAAACAACGAAATCCTCATTTCCTTCTGGGATGGCTAAAATGGGGGCTGTGGTTAGCATCTTCTTCAAAGTTTGAAAACTTTCCTCACATTCAGGCGTCCATTTGAATTTGGAGTTCTTCTGTAACAATCGCGTCATAGGCTTGGATATAGTCGAAAATCCTTCAATGAATCTGCGATAGTAACCAGCGAGTCCTAGAAAACTCCTTATCTCGTTCACACTTCTTGGAGACTTCCAGTTGCTTACAACTTCAATCTTGGCCGGATCCACCTTGATTCCTTCTACCGAGACTATATGACCTAGAAACGTTACTTCTTTGAGCCAAAACTCACATTTGCTGAACTTAGCATAAAGCTTTTCTCTTCTTAAGGTTTCCAGCACCACTCTTAGGTGTTCCTGATGTTCTTCCTCATCCTTGGAATAAATGAGGATATCATCTATGAAAACTAGAACAAACTTATCAAGGTACGGGTGAAAAACCCGGTTCATTAAATCCATGAACACTGCTGGGGCGTTCGTTAATCCGAATGGCATTACCACAAACTCGTAGTGCCCATAGCGAGTTCTAAAAGCGGTCTTAGGGATATCCTCCTTTCGGATCTTCAACTGATGGTACCTAGATCTTAAGTCTATCTTGGAGAAGACACTTGCTCCCTTGAGTTGATCGAAGAGATCGTCTATTCTTGGGAGAGGGTATCGATTCTTAATGGTTAGCTTATTAAGCTCTCTATAGTCGATGCACATTCTTAATGTGCCATCCTTTTTCTTTACGAACAAGATTGGAGCTCCCCAAGGCGACACACTAGGTTGGATAAAACCTAGGTCTAGTAACTCTTGCAGTTGAACTTTGAGTTCTTGCAACTCCTTAGGCGCCATTCTGTAGGGGGCTTTTGAAACTGGGGCGGCTCCTGGTTCCAACTTGATAGCGAACTCCACCTGCCTGTCTGGAGGTAGTCCTGGCAGCTCCTTTGGAAATACGTCGGGGTATTCCCTTACGACTGGAACGTCTTCGATGGAAAGCTCTCCTTCCTCTTTCCTTATTAGGTTAACTAAAAATGCTTGGCAGTTGTTCTTCCTTATCATCTTGGTGGCCTTCAGGGCGGATATCACTGGGATTTTAGTTCCTAGCCTTGATCCGTAGATTTTCACCTCCCTCTCGGGGCAGCTTATGGAAGCATTAGCTGAGGCTAACCAATCCATTCCTAGGATTATGTCGAAGTCCTGAATCTTTATCACATAAAGATTTGACTTAAAGTTTTCCCCTTCTATGTTCAATTTTAAGTTAGAGCAGACCTTCCTAGACATCATCTTCTTTCCAGAGGGAATACTTATTTCAAGAGTATTCTCGGCATTCTCGGGTTCAATCTTCAGTTTCTTACAAACAGACTCAGCTATAAATGAATGTGATGCTCCTGTGTCAAAGAGAGCTAAAACTGGCGTCTCGAGGAGGGTAATCATACCTGCTAGATTACCTGGGGCCTTAGCAGCTTGCTGCTGATTGAGAGCATAAGTACGAGCTGGCTGAGGTGGCCTTTGTCCTAGGTTGGACCTTTGATCTCGTCCTTGGTTTGGTCTCGGGTTCAGTCCCGGCCTTTGACCCTGAGGTCCTCCTTGCTGCAGTCTGGGCTGGTTTCTAGGAAGTTGCTGAAGTGGTTGCGGGTACATGGGTTGCTGTGGTGTTTGAGATCGTTGATTGTTTCCTTTTGGACATTCTCTTTTGAATTGCCCCTCCTCACCACAGTTGTAGCACCCAGTTAGATTTGCTCGACAGACTCCAGGATGCATTCTTCCGCACTTTTGACATGGCCTAAAACTAGGGGCGTTGCCAAGCTGATTTCGAGGCACCCCTGACTCTCGGCTTTGCCAGTGGGGTTTCTTCCTTTTGTCATCCCTTCTTCCTCCTTCCCACTTCCTTTTCCCCTTCGGATCATTAGACGACTGAGTGGGTTGAATCTTCTGAGGAAGGATGGCCTCTATGCTCAATGCTTTGGCTAAGGTTCGGACATAAGACATGTCTTCTTGCCCAGCGAGGGCTATGCCAATCTCGGATCTGAGTCCTTTCTTGAACTTGCGTGCTTTCTTCCCGTCTGTGTCCACTAGATGTAGAGCATGCCTTGACAATTGGTTGAATTCTCTATCGTATTCCGACACCGTCTTATTCCCTTGCTTTAAATTCCAGAACTCCATCTCTTTTGCCTCTCGGTAACAATCCGGGATATACTTCTGATACAGATCGTGCTTGAAATCTTCCCAACTATAGTCTTCCCATTGAACCGGGGTTATGGTCCTTCGTACGGACTCCCACCAGTAGTCCGCATCCTCAGTTAGCATGAAAAGAGCGCAACTTAGTTTCTCTCCTTCAGAGCAAGCTATGAAATTGAAGATTCGTTCTAAGGAGCGAATCCATTTTTCGGCATCCATTAGATCTCCTAAACCATTAAACGATGGAGGGTTGTGTTTGAGAAACACACTTTCGGCTTTTGGACCAAGGTTTGGGGCTTGCTCAGGTTCGTTCTCATCCTCATTTTCGGCTTGACGTCTTCGAGGCGGCATTCTAAAGAACTAGATATTAGCGAGGTTTGATTAAATTTACACCAGCAGAAATGCCTTTTGATAAGGTCTTTTAATTTGCGCAAGATCAATCAAACAAAATGAGAATTTAGACGTCATTCAAGCATGAGGGGAAAATTGCCTCATTTAGAGGACTTTGGCATCGATATAATAAATTATGGGTTACAATCGGGATAGGGCAGTCTCTTGGAAAATTCACTGCCACTATTAGGTTTAGAAATCTTAAAGCATCTATTACATATTAAAGTCTTGGTCAGAACGGATATTAGATTACAGGCAAATAGATGGATTAGATATCTAGGTGTTCTAACAGCAACACCTCCTACACCTCCTTTCTATGCTTAATCATGAGCCGGGCCTTTACCCTTCTCCTTGCATGGCGATCCTACTTCCTCTTCGCCTTCTTCCGGGTCCTCGTCTTCTTCTTCTTCTTCGTCTCCGATATCAACTGTTTTCGGGACGGTGAACTTGAATGTCCTCATGCGAACACTCCCTTCAGGATACTGATGGGGCATACACTGTCCCAGACCCTGAGAAGTGGACACAGGGGTCCACTGGTTCACTTGAGGAGTGCAGGAGAATAGGGACTCGGTGTGGTTCACAATTCGGACATTTGAGGGTCCTGCTCCTGTGATTCCTTCGTCGTGAGGACGTGGCACTTGAAATCCAGGGGGACTGTTGAGAGTCGCCCTTTGCAGTTCTAGCTCTACCACGAGAGAGGGATTTTGCTCATCTTCCTGCTGCTCGGCTAAGGCGTGCACGTGGCCATACTCCGATACCCAACGAGCCATTAAGGCTGACGAGAATTCCGTCAGATTTCCAATTTCAGCGTACGTCTCGGGATCTCGGGTGATCGTGCTTTGCAGGATACGGTACATTGTAGGCCTCCAAGCAGGTGGCGCATGCTCACACATGCGGATGCAGGTTTGCAAGTCGGATACGCTTCCGGGCTCCCCTCCGTAGCCATTTGCCCAAGCCCACCTTTCGAGGTACCTTGCCACATAGGACAGCAACTGTTCGTTGCCATTCCAAGTTTCTCTTCTGAATCTCTCAACTCTTTCTTGCACAGGGTGAAAAAGAGACACGCTCTTCCTAGCTGTCGAACGACGCTTAACCATCTAGAAGAGAATAACTTAATCAGTCTAGATTCAAGAAGGGAGACCTAAGGTTCTCCTAATATCTGGATTAGTCTTGCATGCTTAATTCCCCTTTTATGATGCAGTTGACAACTTTTATAAAAATTTTGGTGCCCAAAGTTCTTTAAACATACATTGTTTACCTTTTCTTTTGAGTCAAAATTTCGAGAAATGGTTTTGAGTCATTTTGGGATCGAGAAATCTTTTCACAAACTTCCATCTAGGAATTCATCTTACCCGAACACCTTTTACTTGGAATTTCATTCTCACGGTTTTTCTCTTGTCCATAAAACAGGTATGCTTGCTCAAATCTTTTCCCTTCCTATATTCCAAAATCATGAATCCAAAATCCAAAATTTCTATACTATCATACCTTGATTTTTGGTTGAGAATGCGAGGGTGATGGCGAGCTGTGGGTTGCTGCTTTAACTTATCAGATAACAACTTATGCTCATATAGACTTATTAACTTAATTCAAATGAGGAGACAGGTCTGCAGAGGCGCAAACCTGCTCTGATACCAACTGTAACAGCCTGGTCCCGAGATAGGGATTTACGAGTGGGGACGGGGTGTTATTAAGGGATTAACGAATGAAGTTGTAGGATTTAACAAGAAGTTTAAGAACCAAGACATGCCTTAGAAGTTATATGGTGATGATCGGGTTTACTTGGAATAAAAGAGAGCATGCTTAAGCGGAATGAAACGGCTAACTAATCAGATACCAATTTGTTAGACCTCTTGCAGGTGAACGGAGGTCATATTTAAAAGACAGAGATAACAAAATATGCATCTTATAGGTATTAAATCGTTACTGGGGAGGTTATTCATAGAGTCTTGCTAAACATAATAGGACTTTAAACAGAATTGAAAAGAGTGTATCAGAGTAGCGGATCACAAAGTGGGATTCATGGAAACATTAGATAATAGCAAAATAGTCTTGGCAGCCAACCCACATTCACAGCCACCAACATCCTCAGCATCTCAACCTGAAAACATTTGAAAAGAGGGGGCATGAGCACTAATGTACTCAGTGGGTTTTAGCGAAAATGCTTTAATACTTCAAGATATCCAATGATTAATAGACGGTATACGGAGAGCAAAACGCAAAAGCCCTCTCCGTATCCGTAAAACCTTTTCTTTTCTTTTGGGCCCAACTTGGCTCAAACCTGTCGTCAACTGTACCCTTAGGCATGCCAGAGGATAGAAGAGAGGTTATCTCAAATATCCGAACGAGTTTGCGAGGGAAAAACCCAGCAGTGACTAACTTAATCATTCTGAGCTCAAATCCTGCTTAAGTGAAAGCTAAGTTCCATCTCTTCCTATTCTTGCTAGAAATATCAAGCTTGGAGCAAAGTCTAATGCTAGTACCTTATGATCTTGGCCTACAAAGGGTTTAAGCTACCCTATCAAGGCAATCCTTAATCCTTAACTAAACGGCTTTAATAAAGCGTAAACATTCAAATACGAGGAAATGAACGCGGATAAACATCGATTGCAAATAAAGCAATTCTAAACACTTCATGCTAGCATAGATTGTAAATGAACAATTCTAGCATACCTAAACATACTTGAGAGCTCACTTAACTTATACTAATTTCCTTTACTTTATCTAATCCAAATAATAGTTCAGCATAATCATGCATACAACTACATTTATTCCTTTCCTTGTACAGAGATCAAACAGGCTGAGCAAAAATACTTTATTGGATATCTCATTTGCCCTAACATGCTTCTAGAGCTTATTAGCTCAAACTTTAGATGAGTATAGATTTACCCACCTTGATTACGGAACGGAAGACGAGGCAACGAGCTGGTGGTTTTCCTTAGTATTCCTCCGAGGCTCGATTCCTCCTACAAGAGTCGAATCGTCAACTTAGAAGCTTTCCTCGAAGATTTCTAATAACATGATATTAAGTAACACCCAACTAATATTCCCTTAGCTAGGACTTAACATGGATATCACGACTTTGACTAAGTAAGAGGATCGAGATGGTTTAATTTATTTAAGAAACCTCTGGACTCGATCTCTAAATTTTTGACGGAAAATAACTCAATATCTTATTCGAAATAATTTGAAATTAACTTGAATACCTTACTATAATTTGAACATGGCTTAAACATATCACGATTTTAAAGACTCGAAAAGATCGGAAAGAAGGGGTACGGGAATAGCCGGAAAGGATGGAAAACAAAACAACACGGAAAGGGAAGGGGGGGGGCGCCGCGGGGCTACCTTGCCCCGGCGGGCCACCCGCCGCCGCGGGGCCTCCAGCCCCGGCGGGCTCCCCTGCCCCCGGCGGGCTCGGCGCGGCCGTGGGGGGTGTGGCGCGGCGGCGCTCACCCCCCCTCCCCCGCGGGGCTTTCTCTCTCCTTTTTTTCTCTCTTATCATCTGGGTTCCTTTTTCAACGTGTTCTTCAACTGTTCTTCGTGTTCGTTGATTTCTTCGACGAACACGAAGAACAATCAACCCGGATTTTTATAAAAACAACGTACATGAATTTAACATGCCATAATATGTTTTTATCTTAAAAATAATTTTGGCATTACAACGGTATAAACACGAGAATCCTCCGAAATAAATAAATATAACTTGAACGGAATTTAACAGAATAACGGAGTTAATCTTCTAGAATAATAATAACGGAAATAAGACGAGAAATATAACGTAAGCGTTATTATTTTGGAACTTCAATATGAATCGAAATACTACTTTAGACGAACAATAATGAAGAACGCGAAGAACATAAAGAACGGAAAGTAAGTGCGGAATTTAAAAGACAGAAAAGAAATAGGATCGAGATCGACGAACAAGAATGGACGGGGTTAGGTGCGTCGAAGGAATGTGGCTAGCTCGGCGTCTCGTCGAGTCGCAACGGCAGCAGAGCCGCCTGCTACGATTTCAACGGCGCCCCTAGCACATTCCCTCCCCGCATCCCTTCCACGCCACTCCGCTCGTCGTCTTTGAAGAACACTCACGAAGAACGATTTTTACTTCGACAGAACCTTCTCGGCTTTCAAAGCTTTTCACCCTCTCGATTTAGAAGTGAAGTGGATGTGAAATGAGCAAGAATTACTAAAGGGTGGTCCCCTATATATAGGAAAAGCTTTGGCTTCCCTTGGAAGCCATTGCTGTGCAGGAATACTGCAAAAGTTACCCCGGGTTCGGTTAAAAGCTGCTTTATTCGATGTCGAGGTCCAAATGACTTCAGACACGAAATCTAAAAATACCTGGAGACTCATTGGCTCGAATACTAGTGAATCAACTTGTTTCGTGAAGAAGACGGGGTCGTCTGAAGAGAGACGAGCAAAGATTCCCCTTTTGGAATTTACTTTTACTATTCACTCAGACTGACAGATTTGGCTCCCGAGCGTTCGATTGACCTCAGAATGTCAATCCGTGAACGCCAACGGAATCCTTGAGTCATTTCCCATAAGAGGGGCCTGACAAAGCTGGACTTGGATTAACGAGGAGGATTTCGTAAATTTCTCAAAACACGAACGCACGCAAAAGTTACTATTCATTCTTCTTTAAAATGCGATTTTCATCACCGGGAACTCGAATGACTTCAGAATTAAAATCCGAAAATACCGGCACACTCCTTGAGTTAAAACCTTTCTAACGAGACCACAGATGGTCATAAAATAGTTAAAATCACATTTCTCGAAAAGACGATTTCTATGAAAACTGACTCCAAAAGTCGTTACTGACATCCAATCTTAACTAACCTTAATTAAATTCCTTCTTTAGCTAATTAATTATTATTAACAATTCTCTAATCCTTATTCAGGAATCTGGGGTATTACAACATGACATGCTATTTCCACAACAAGAGTTCATTTATTGAACACTCTGTAAGCTTGTGCGTGAGGTGAGTTATACCCAAGAAATATACCCTCATCAGCTTTAGCACTAAAAGCTTTCAATTGAGTTTTGCCATTATTGTGAATATAACATTTACAGCCAAATATTTTAAAGTATGAGATAGAAGGCTTACGACCCTTGTACAGTTCATAAAGTGTCTTGTCATGGGCTGCTACAATGGCACTTCGATTTTGAGTGTGGCAAGCTGTGTTGACTGCTTCAGCCCAGTAACCTTCAGCTATGTTGGCATCAGCTATCATTGCTCGAGCTGCTTCTTTGAGTGTCCGGTTATGCCGTTCGGCTACACCGTTTTGTTGTGGAGTTCTTGCAGCTGAGTGTTCATGAATGATTCCAATCTGGTTGAGAAAGCTGACCATGTGTTGATTCACAAATTCAGTTCCATTGTCGGAACGAATTCTTTGAACTGATCTTTCCTTCTCAGTTTGTAGCCTTCTGATCAGTGTCGTTAGCTTGTCATAAGTTTCATCTTTGCTCCTTAAGAATTCCACCCATGTATATCTTGAGAAATCATCAACTACTACAAGAGTGAATCTTTTGCCCTTTGGAGTTTGTGGTCTAACTGGACCAAACAAATCCATATGTAGCAGTTGAAGACAATCAGTTGTTCCTGGTGGGTGACTCTTATTCTTGAATGATGACTTCACCTGATTCCCTTTTTGACATGGTCCACATACACCTGTCTTCTTGTATATTTCCTTGGGAAGCCCCTCAACTAACTCTTTCTTGGCTAGGTAGTTGATTGTTTTGAAGTTGAGGTGATTCAGTCGTCGATGCCATAGCCAGCTTGCTTCAATTGATCCTTTTGAAAGGAATCAAGCTTCTGAGTAGCCGGTTGACCAGTCAACAATATACATGTTGCCTCTCCTGATGCCAGTTAGCAGAATTACTTCAGTTGACTTGTCTCTTATGTTGCAGGAGTTTTTGGTGAAGTTAACTGAGTAGCCATTATCACACAGCTGGCTTATGCTTAGTAGTTTGTGTTTAAGTCCGTCCATGTAGGAGACTCTATTCACTACTACTTTTCCCTTGACTACGAACCCTTCTCCAATGGTTCGGCTCTTGGAATTGTCTCCAAATGTGACAAGTGGGCCTTTGATTTCTTCATAACCGTCGAGATCTTCTCTGTCTCCGGTCATGTGCTTGGAGCACCCGCTATCTAGATACCAAATATCATTTAGGGACCCATTTTATATCGGGTTCTTGTTGATTCATCAAGTTTTTTGGAATCCAAATTTGCCAAACTTTTGGCTTTTTATCATTCAGAGATCCAACTGACTTGGACGGCCTGATCTGTTTATATTTTTTCTCAACTCTTCTATTCTTATTTGAATCAGTTGAATGATACCTGCGTTGAGAGTTAGTTGGATAAAACAATTCAACTAAAACACTTTGGTCTTGAGACCTTTGAGTTCTGTGATCAGACCAATGTTTTGTATATTTCCAATTTATTGGAATGAACCTTTTTTACTCATTTCTGGAATCTAGGTAATCATTATAATGATGGTAGGGTTCAAACTGGTTTCTTTGATCTCTCCTATAGGTGTTCTGATTGAACTTCTTGGTAGGATAGGCTTGAGATCCAAACTGATCTTTCTTTCTAAAGATGGTTGATCTATCAGTTTGTCTTGGGGCCATTCTTTGTTGGTATGATGATCTTTGTTGAACTGGAGGCTTTGAACGAGTAGATTGGCTTGAGTGAACTGATGATCTTGGCTGGAAATTGGGCTTCAGCTGGCCTGGTGTTTTTATTTGGTAAAACTGACCAAATTGTCTAGGCTAAGTTTGAGGACTTTTCAATATTCCTTTTCCTTTGGTTGACTCAGCTAGCCGATCATGAGATCTAGTGAACCCTTTTAGGATTCCCTTATCACTGGGTTGGGTAACTGCTTTTCCCTTTTCTAAAGCAGTGAATTTTCTATATCCTAGCCCTGAGCTGCCAGTTCCAATTCTTTGATGGCTTAATATTTCATCTAGAGTTTGAGATCCCTTTTTGAACTTCAGATTTACCTTTTCTTTTTCAAGGATCTCTTGTTTGAGTTTTTGGTTTTCAGCCTCTAGATTAGCATTTCTCAGTTTCAATTTCTCAAATTCTATAAGTTGAGATTCAAGATAATTTAATCTTTCATGATCAATGCTTAGTTTCCTAACCTTATTTCTCAGTTCATCATTTTCATCTTTCAGTTCAACATGCAAACATGAGATTGAAGCTAATTGGTCTTCTAGCATCATAAGTTTCATATCAAGTTCATTACTAGAGACAGTTGCTTCATTTATATGATAAAAGGAGGTTTGAGAATCAGCTGTACTAACCTCTTCATCATTGTCAGCCATGAGGCAGAATAGCGCTTCATCATCTGAGTTGTAGCCGTCAAAATCAATTCCAGAAGGATAGTCTGAATCGTCCAGCACGGCATTCTCAAGGTTTGCAACCATTGCTTTTCTTTTGAAGAAGCTTCTCCTCACCTTGGCTTTCTTGTCTTCAGGGAGTTCTGGACATTCAAATCTGTAATGTCCTTGTTTATGGCAATGAAAACATTCTCCAAGTTTTCGGTTGCCACTTCTGAATGGTTCAGCTGCTCGTTCAGCTGGTTGGTAAGTTTTCTCAACTTTTGGGATTTCATCAGTTTGAGGTGAGACTGATTGCTTATCCTGAGCTCTCTTCAATTTTTCTAGCAACTTAGTAACTGATTGGATCTGATCATTGATGTCATCAGTCAGATTCTCATTCTTTTCAGTTGCTTCTCTTTTTCGTTCAGTTGAAGATCCGCCTTGATTTTCTTTGGCTGGTGAACTTCTAGGTCGGAAGTTGTTTCTTCCTCGAGTGTCTCTAAACCTGGTCCTTTCACTGTAGAAAGCTGCGTCTTGAGCAGACGATGTCGATGCTTCCTTTTTCCGATTTAGACTGTACTCATGAGCTTTAAGAGAACCAAATAGTTCCCTTGGAGTGAAGCTATTTAGATTTCTTGATTCCTTTGTAGCTATCACTTTCATATCCCATTCTTCAGTAAGATTATCCAATATCTTGGAATTCATCTCAGAATTGGGATAAATCCTCCCGAGGTTGTTCATCTCACTGATGATGCCTAGAAATCTAGTTTCAAGGCTTGAGATGGACTCTTCTGCCTGCATTTTGAAAGATTCATACCTGTCAACTGCCAGTTGAAGTTTTTACCTTTTATGGCTTCGGACTCTCTGCAAAGATCTGCGAGTAGATCCCATATTTCCTTGGCAGTTGTGCAGTTCTTTGTATCCTTCATACGATCTTCATCTAGAGTTTGAAATAGTGCGGCTTGAGCAATGAACTCTAGATTTTTTAACTTCTTCTCTTCACTGGTGAGAAGATTAATTAGCTTCGGAATCCTTGCCGGTTGATTGATATCAACTATGTGAGCATCATTGTCCATCATGATGATGATTGGACCGTCTTCGATGACTTTCCACATATTTTCATGAATTGAGCAGAGATGCGCCTTTATTCTCCTGCTCCAGTTATCATAATTTTCAACTGAAAACAAAGGTAGCTTATGGTTTCCCATAGCTAAAATGTTAGCACAGATAAGTAGATTTGATTCAGTTGATCTGCAGAAACGGCTGATCCTTAGAATCAACCGCTCTGATACCACTTGTTGGTCCCGGGCGAGTTGATATCAGTTTAGAGGGGGGTGAATAAACTGATTAAAACTTTTTACTTTAAATGCGGAATAACAGGGCCCTTTGACTCGCTTAATGAAACTTATCTATGCATAAACTTATTGAACAGTTAAAATAGCTTAAGTGCAGCTTATGTGAGATTGTGTGCAGTTCAAAGATATGCAATAACCAAAATAATACAACACACAAGCAATTTATAGAGGTTCGAAGTCTCAAACTTCTACGTCATCTCTTCCTTCCGCAGAAGGGCAACCTCACTATATAACTTAAGTTTCTTTACAAATTGTATAATGAAGGGCAGTTGGCTGAACCTGGTAACTGCTCGCTACCTCAGCGGGTCGACGGCTCACACTTGAAGTCCCTAACTGCTCGCTAGGAAGGTAGGTGCTATTGTCGTCTTTACAATGTTTTAGATCTCTTTCGATCTTCAAGAGGTTAGTCTTGAACAGGGGTTATCAACTGATGTGCTCCTTCAATTGAGTTGAGTAGTTGATCGTTGTGTAGCTGAAACTGAGAAGACTGCCCTGGCTGGATTGTCAACAGCTGGCTGATTATCTTGACTCTATGAATTTCTTCTTCTCAGTTGAACTCTCGCAGTTTCTATCAAACGCTGAACTTGAGCTTGAGTGGGAGGAAGAAAGAAAAGCTCTTGCTTGTATATGCGAAAGTTGTGTAGGCGAAGGATTCTTCTAGGTTCTGCTTGAGAGAGTTGAGAGTTCTTAGCGTTCGGCATGTTTAAACTCTGATTCACTCGCCTTTTATAGAGGAGTGATTTTATGACTGTTGAGTTCCATTGTCCATTGATCGGTGGCCCTGTTGGCTCATCAATGGAGAATGATCGCTTGGAGCTTTTGGTTTGAAGTTCTGTTACTCTGCCAATCGATCTTCATTGGATATTTAATTCCAGGATCTTTGTTGAAGCATTTATTCCAAGATTCGGCAGTTTGAGCAATAACCTCCAAGGTTCTCTAGCTTCAATTTTCTTGGCAGCTTTGAGTTCCAGTTCACAGTTCTGGACTTGTCAGCTGAGTTTGACTATTGCTCCAGTTGGCAGTTTTGAGCTCTTCAGCTGAGTTTGGTTGTTGCTCCAGTTGGCAGTTTTGAGCTCATCAGCTGAGTTTGGCTATTGCTCCAGTTGGCAGTTTTGAGCTCGTCAGCTGAGTTTGGCTATTGCTCCAGTTGGCAGTTTTGAGCTCATCAGCTGAGTTTGGCTATTGCTCCAGTTGGCAGTTGGATACTTCTTGTCTTCAGTTTAAACTGATCTCTTATCAGTTTCCTTAGATGACTCTTTTCTCCCTCAGCTTAGCTGACTTAGTTGTCAGTTTGTTTCAACTATTCAACTTCTTGACTTCTCAGTTCAGTTGACTTCTGACGTATCCTTCAGCTTGCTGACCATACTCTTGATTGGTTGGCTTTGACTTTGCTTGATATCCTTTTTGATGATGCCCTGGATTAATCAGCTCCGATCTGCAGCTTGAATTTCAGTCAGTTTTTCACGAATAATTTTGACATCTCATCAAAACCTAATCTAGGAGTTCCTTGATAGTTTTTCCTAACAACCTTACAAAATACTAAATGTGTTTTCCACCGATTCAAATTTTCTGTTGCACTTCTTCGTCTTTTACTCCGTATTTCGCTATCAAATTTATGATTTTAATGATATCTATAATAAAATAAAAATTAATTATAACATAAATAATCATAGTCATCATTTATCAATAAAAAATGAATTAAAAATATTAAATGTAATTTGATTATACCATAATAATAAAATATTAATTGAAAGCTAAAAATTAAATACTAAAAAGTAATTACAAATCCTAATTGGGTGGGGTAAACCCTTAAAAATAATTATTAAATTAAATTAAATCACAAAAAATAAAATTAAAGAAAAAATTTTAAAAGAAAAACTCGTAATTCAAAAGTGCAACACGGAGTGTAACACTGAGACTGCAACATAAAATTTCATGTGGTTTTCCACTACCTTGTTCATTCAAATCTTATCCTAGAAAATGCAGCTGGAAAATTAATTAACTATCTAACATATATATGCTTTTGCTGATCGAGCTAATAATCCTTGTTTTAGCAATCAATATTTGAACTAAAATAAAGTGCAAGTATTTTTTAAGCTAAAGTGTGGCTTACTGATGTTTAATTTAAATTTTATCTCTATAAAATGAAAAACAAAGGAGAAACGGCTGTTATGAAATTCTTCAAACCAAGTTATCTGTATTAATTTATTCCTCTTCGTGGATAATTGTAGATTTAATGATTCAGGATTAATTGGAACTAACATATATTTCCCGATCGAGAGATATGCATGGATCATAATGATTTTATTTTATTTGTTATAAGAAAATAACTATGACCCAAAATATAAATATTGATGGATAACTTATAATTTAATTCGATGTATTACAATTTATCTTCATCATTTTTCGTTGCATTCATTTATTTAGTTATTGGCTACAATAACTAAAAGAAATGAAATTGGTTAGTGTTGTAATGTGGCTGATGAACATTTTGAAAAAAATATGAAATAAATGCTTTTAAAAACTATGTTTAGAATTACAACTGTAAGCTATTAATTAAATACATCATTAGAAGATCTAAATATATCTTTGCTTCGTAATCTGTATATACTTGTTCATATTTTGATATTTAAAGAAACCATACTATAAATATATTTATGCTATAAAATGGCTAAATGATAATGCATGACCAGACCCAATTATCTCATTCTTTATCGGCCCATACACAAAATAAATAAACAAGGCCAACTGGCCGCTTCCCATTTAATTAATTATCTATTTTTTTATTAAAACAAATAATACACACACACACACACATATAAGCGGCTTATCTGCCCTACCGCAGGTTTACCTGTCTGGTCCCACAAGCTAAAATGATCTCAAAATTGAAATCCTACCCACCTAAAAAATGATGAAGATAGGCTAGGCCCGCCATTTTGACTGTTCTAATTTTAAAAGTCTAAATATGATCATGTTTTCGCTTCTTTAATAGATGGAGGGATACGAAAATTAATAACATATGCTAAAATACATAATTTTCTCACACACTTAGGAGGTGATTGGTATGATAGAATGGAATTAGGTATGAATGGAATGAGGGTCTGAATGGAATGGTGATTCTTATGATTGGTATATCTACGGAATGAAGAACGTGAAATATAATTTTTTTTATCTTATATAATGAATATTTTATGTATTTTAAAATTTTCTTATAATTGAATAAATTGTACGTAGTAGCTAATAAATATCAACACATGCCTTAATTTATCTTTTATATTTCTAAACGTCATTTTTCTTTTTTAGTATATGATTTTTTCTAATTTTTTTAGCAAATTATAATTTATTTATTTTATTGAAAAATTTTATTCTAAAATATGTAAGTAATCTTAACCATTTTCTTTCTGTTCCGGCATCATCCCCATAGAGTCATTGGAATCCGACTACCATTCCCACTTTCCGTGTTTTTTTGTAGTGATAAAGTGTAATGAGTAAAATTAAAAGTTCATGGAGTGGAAGTACAAAATTTAAAGTAAATAATAATCCACAATAAAATAAAACTAACTTGAGAAATATGTTAAGCATTCATTAGTAATCCAAAATATTACATTGTTAAGAATTCATTTACTTTATTTTTTTATTTTTTTAATTAGCAACAGATTCGCCACCGAAATATCCGTCGCTAAATTTAATTATAATTTTTTTAATTTTCCAATTACTACGTAATTATGAATTTCAAATTAATTTTTTAATATTTTTAAATTTATTTATTAAATTTTTTCTATTTTTTTATTTTTTGATATTTTACAGTATTTTTAAACACTTTATATATTTTTATTTTTTCAATAACTAATCAATTATGAGTTTTAAATTAATTTTTTTAATATTTTTATTTATTTTACTTTTTTGGATTTATTTTATTTTTTAAATTTTTTAATATTTATTATTTTTTTAAATTACTACTTAATGACTTTTTATAATTTTTTGTTTCAATAATTTTTATCACTTTAATTTTTTTATAAATATATAATAGATATTTAAATAAATGAAGCATACTAGTTTTTGCTAGTGCGTGTGTTATCGTATCTGAATATTAACATAAATATTAATTAGCCCACTTAGGTCAACTGCATGGAATAAAGTTATGCTTTTCCCGAGAGGTCCATGGTTTGAATCTCGCGAGCAATAAAGATTGGAATAATATGCATGTTAGACAATGTTTATTGGTGACTGTGGTCTCCACATGGTCACCTCCACATAGGATATTAGGAAATAAAAAGAAAAAAAAAATCAACCAACCGATCAACCATAGATCAAAATGAAGGCAAAGCAACCATTGTGGTTTCATCTTTTATTTATTCAATAATTCCACATGGCAAAATATGATTGGCTATTAAATTTTATTTGATATATTTTTAATATTTTTTGGATTTTATGAAAAATAAAAATAATTACACCAAAAATTTTCTTTTTGCATGCTCTATAAATAGAGCCCATATTGGCATAATTATACATACACTAAAATTATCTCATTTCTACATTTGTCTATCAATTTTCAATCTTAAACCTCCATCTTTCTCCTATTTTTCATGGATCCCAACCAAAATTTTTACTATTTTTCATGTCTTATTTGGGATCGTGAGATAATTGGAAAAATAATGATTGCTTGTATCATCATGCACAATATGATAATGGAAGATGAACGACATACCTACCTAAACTATAACGATCCTTCAGAATTTTTGGAAACTCGACCTACTCCGAATAGTAGACAAGATGGAGACGGAGAAGAAAATGACAATTCAAATTTGAAATTTTCCACCGAACGAATTGCAAGTCTATCTACCTATATGACAAACAGGTCACAAATTCACAATAGAGAAGTTCACGCTGCTTTTCAAAACGACTTGATTGAGCATATATGACAAAAATTTAGCAATGATAATTGAGTATTTCGTACTGTTGTTATTTATGTTCTTAATTATGTATTTTTCATTTCGTATTTCGATTGTTGTTATTTATGTTCTTGGTTTGTCATATTTTGAAATTTTATTTGTTTGTAATTTTATGAGTTTTTTTTCTTATTTGTGCTATTATTTTATTTTAATTTTAATAAGTTGATATAGTTCATAAAATTATATTTAAAAATAATTATATATAATATTGTGGTTGGATGGTTGGGTGGTCATTGATAAACTATCAAAATTAAATGTGGTTGGGTTGTGATGAGTAATAGTGATGTGGAAGAGAGAGAAATAAATTAAATATTAAAAAGGTTAGATGGTTGGGTGGTTGGAGTGGTTGCTGATAAACATAGTCTCATAAAACTATGCGTTTTAGAGAGGTCAGGGTTACAAATCTCGCGAGCAATAAAGATTGAAATAATGTGTGGCACATGGGGCTCACACGCGATTAAAAATAAATTGCAAAAATATTTTAAAGATCCGAGATTTACAAATTGCGCCCAAGAATGAGTTTGTGCTCAACATGTTTAGGTGCGCCAGATAGTGATTTATTCAAAATAGTTAAATATGAATTGATCGTCTCGTATAAATCCAGCGACATTCAAATTAAGCGTTATATATCAGCAATATGTAAATTTCAAATTATTTCAGTTTTTTATTTGTTCTGGAAACAAGGGAAAGGAGACAACGATGCTAGTTTGTGTTGGAAATATAAAATATTGATGAGATTATATGAGCCACAGCCATGCAGTGTTTTAGTATAGCTTGTTGAAAGATATTTTCTTATCCTACGTGGCATCCAACTAGATATTTTATGCCACCTAGATAGATATTTTCCTTGGCTTCAACCGCCTCATTTCTGTATATAAATAAGGATGATTGGCTCAGACTATAGCTAGCTAAATTGTACTGTTCCATTGAGTATAATGAAATCCTTTTTCCTCAAACTCTAGATCTCTTCATGGTATCCAGAGCGAGGTTCTCTAAATTTGTTTGTGAGATCTAGTTCTTCGTACTGTTTTTTCCGATTATTTGATCACACTCTTCTTGTGATGGGGAAAGGAAGGAAGTTTTCCTAGAAGGAAACTCGAGATGAAGAGCTTGGTGCTACTTACGAACATGGTGATAGCAGCAACTCGAAGGAATCTCATCACGAAGAGATGCCGGTCACATTTTCAAAGAAACCAAATATTATTGAGTCTCGAGGTACGATTCCTCAGCCAATTATTCGAAATGAGATTCAAAGTAATCGCATGTTAGCAAATGATGAGCTCTACATTGCATCGCATGATCATCCTAGTCTAGCATTAACTGCTGATTTGTTTGACGGACGAAATTTCCATAGTTGGAGTAGAACTATTCGCCGTGCATTATTTGCTAGAAATAAGCTAGGATTTATGAATGGTGGTGTACCAGAACCTAGCATAGGGTCTATGGACCATATGCAATGGATTAGGGCAGATTATCTCGTTTTCAGTTAGATAAGCAATTCTATAATCAAGGAATTGTCTCGTAATTTGCAAAGCTTTGAAACTTCGAAACAACTCTGGGATGAATTGAGTAAAAGGTTTGGAAAACGCAATGGACCAAGGCTTTACAAATTGAGACATGATATATCCTCTTATACTCAAGGAAATCAGTCTGGTGCTTGTTTATTGTAATAATATGAGTGGTCTCTGGGATGAACTCAGTTTGTTGAATACATCAAAACCTTGTGTATGTGAGGCTGCTGATGATGCTTTAGTAGAGCAAGAGGAAGAGAGGATGATGCAATTTTTAATGGGGCTAAATGATGTCTTTGAGTCAATCAGGCAACAGATTCTCATACTAAATCCACTGCCAAACGTTAGCCAGGCCTATTCAATGGTCTTGCAAGTTGAGGAGCAGATGCAAGTGTTTGCACAATATTCAGAGAATTTGGAGCAAAGTGCTATGCATATAGCTCAAGCTAGGAACTCTGGCAGAGAAGGTTTCAAGAAATGATTGACTAAAGAGGAAAAAATGAAATTGAAATGTGATTATTATGGTCGAACAGGTCATCTGAAGAAGGATTGCTTTGAAATCATTGGTGTTCCTGACTGGTACAAGAAGATAAAGGAGGATAAAGGTCCTAAGAGAGCTAACCTTGCAGCAGGAAAGGTGGCTACTGATGAAAACACACAGTCTACAGACCATACTAAGCTGTCAGTTGGTGATTTTGATAAGGTTACCCAAGCTCAGATAGCAAAACATTTTAATACTTACATGGAGAAGAAGGCAGCACAAGATGGAAAGGAAATACAACAAGGAGCACATATGGCAAAGCTTGCAGACTGTGATACTTTGAATTACACCGGGCATTATGCCTTTGGAATGTCATCAGAGGTTAGACAGGGAGATTAGATTATTGATTCAGGTGCTAGCATATGTGCTGCCAAGCATCCCTATTGTTCAATCTGAAGAAGCTGGAGCATCTAGTGAAGATTTATATGCCTGATGGAAGTAGCATTATTGCTTTAATGGCAGGAGAAGCCCAAGTAACACCAACTATATTGCTGAAGAATGTCCTATTTGCACCTAAATTTACACACAATCTTATCTCTATTGGGAAGATGACTAAATCCCTTGATAGCAGAGTTGTATTTCTCTCATCTCATTGTCTGGTTCAACAGAGAGAAACAAATAATGTGCTAAGCATTGCTAAGTTGAGAGGAACTTTATATGTGCTTCCTCATGATTATGAGCACACAGTAATTGTGAATGCAGCTAGGGAGCTTGATTTAAGGGATCTGCATAATCTGCTTGGTCACCCTTCAATCACTACATTAAAGCATATGGCACAAACAAAGAGAAGATATAGAACAGAAGAGTTCACAGACTTGGAGGACTGTGTTGTCTGTCACAAAGCAAAACAACAGAGAAATCCGTTTCCTATTCTTGCTAGAAGAAGTGAGCAGAGTTTTCATCTCATCCATGTGGATCTATGGGGTCCGTGCCATGAAACTAGTATCACTGAAACCCCTTACTTTCTGACTATAGTTGATGATTTTACTAGAGCTACTTGGACTTTCCTTTTCAAACAGAAGAATCAAGTCTGGAGTATACTTAGAAAATTCATTCTGATGGTTAAAGTCCAATTTGGAACAGTTGTCAAAGTCATGAGGTCAGATAATGGCACTGAATTCACTGGGAGGCAAACTCAAGAGCTGTTGACAGAACATGGAATCTTGCATCAAAAGACTTGTGCTTATTCCCCTCAACAAAATGGAGTTGTTGAGAGGAAGCATAGACACCTCCTCCAAGTTGCTCGAGCAATCATGTTTCAGAGTAATGTTTCTGTCTATTTCTGGCCTTACTCCATCCTATTTGCTACTTTTCTGATCAATAGGTTGCCCTCTGCAGTGTTAAACTGGAAAACACCTTTTGAGCTGTTGCATGGAGCACCTGCTGATCTTGATGATTTACATCCTTTTGTCATGTAACCCGGACAATTTGTACAGGATACGAGGACGCGCGGAAGACTTATAGAATCGAACACGCCAACTAAGGAAGGATTCAACCCTACTCTAAGACTCAAATAACTCGAAATAATCTGAATTAAACGAAATAACAACTCAAAACAATATTAAAGACGAACTAGACCTAATTACGACACTTAAACTATGACACAAAAAGGACACACAAATCCAAAGGTAAGGGGGCTGTTTTGGACGATTATTATGGCTGGGAAAAGGTTATTATGGGCTGGAAATATGGTGAAGAAAGGCTAGAGTAGATAGGGTATGTTAAGGCTATGAAGTACTTACGGTATTGATGACGAACACGATGAATTGGGCGCGAACGGAACCGAACCCTTGTTGATCGACACACGATTAGGTCTTGATGGCTTGGGAGTGTCACGAACGTTGATGGAAGGTGTAGGAAGTCGAAGATGGTGGCTGGACGATGGAGGTGTTGTGATTTACAACCCGATTAATCCCCGGCGTATCTTGTACGATGAAAACGAATCTCAAAGTTACTCCTCGGTAACGAGTTCACCCTAATTCCTCATGTGAATTAGAACGTTCCCTTGATATAAGACTCAAAGTTTTCTAGGCTTCAAGAATGAGTATTTTCGACAGAAAACAATCAAAAGCTTTGAACGGTTGAGACACAAATTGAATGCAAAAGCAATTTTAATCAATAATGTCTAAAATATCAAAGTAACATGGTTCCCCTATTTATAGGGCCTAACATGCACGAAATTAAACTCTAAAAAGGCCTAAAAATCTGATCCAAAAAGGATCTCTAACTATATTATAAAAATACCTAAACTAGAATTCTATTCAAGGTTGGAAATTGCCTTAAATACAATTCTAGTCAAACCTATACTAAAAGGAACTAAAATTACACTTAAAAATTAATTAAAAACTGATCTAAACTATAGTCTAAATTAATTAAATAAATACTATAGTCTAGATAAAAATCAACCCCTTAATTAAATTAAATCAAGGGCGAAAACAGCTCCATGCACACGTGCACTTCTTCTTGCTCTCTTCTTCAACTCTTCAAGTTATATTCTCCATGGTATGATCTTGATCTTCATTAGTTAATAAATTAACTAAAGTATGGCTGCACTTTGCATCTTCTAATTCCTCGAACTTCTTGCGAATCAACACTTGGAGATAACCTTGTAATTTCTTTGCTCGAAGTCGCGTCATTGGACCTTTGAATTGCAGCTCGGGTTCAAGGCCTTCAATGCCTTGCATGGCTTCATCATTCCCCCCCTGCTGAAGAGAATTCGTCCTCGAATTTGGATCATCGTCTTGATCGAACTCATCTGCAACAAACGGAGATAAATTAGCAACATTGAAAGTTGAAGAACATTTATACTCACCGGGAAGATCAATGCGGTAAGCATTGTCGTTTACACGACTCAAAACTGTGAAAGGACCATCTCCACGTGGTGACAACTTGGACTTTCTCAGGTTTGGAAACCGTCCGGGACTCAGATGAATCCAAACGCGATCTCCGGGCTGAAATATCACTTGCTTGCATCGTACGTTTCTAATGTCGGCCGTGTGCTTCCCTTTGTGCTCAATGCGAGCACGCACTTTCTCATGCATCTCCTTAACTTGCTCAGCTTTTCTCAAACCTTTAACACTTGTTAGATGCTCAACGGGTAAAGGTAACAAATCAGTAGGCGTTAACGGATTAAATCCATAAACAACCTCAAAAGGAGACATATTAGTAGAAAAATGTACCACACGATTATGTGCAAATTCAGCGTAAGGTAAACACTCTTCCCAAGACTTCAGATTATTTTTAATTAAAGACCTAAGTAGTGTGCCTAAAGTGCGATTCACAACCTCAGTTTGACCATCGGTTTGTGGATGACATGCTGTAGAAAACAACAACTTAGTCCCTAATTTTCCCCACAAAACTCTCCAAAAATGTGCTAAGAACTTGGAATCCCTATCACTAATAATAGTTTTAGGAATACCATGCAATCTAACTGCATGCACAAAGAACAGATTTGCAATATGCACAGCATCATCAGTTTTTCTACATGCAATGAAATGCGCCATTTTAGAAAAACGATCAACAACCACAAAAATAGAATCCTTACCCGATCTAGACCTAGGTAAACCTAAGATAAAATCCATAGACAAATCAATCCAAGGTGAACTAGGGGCGGGTAGGGGCGTGTATAAACCAAACGGATGTGAAGTAGACTTTAGACCTATGGCAAGTAACACATCTACTACACACATGCTCAACATCTCTTCTCATATGCGGCCAATAAAAATGCTCATGCAGCATGCTTAATGTTTTATTCACACCAAAGTGACCCATTAAACCTCCCGCATGCGATTTTAACACAAGTAGCTCACGCATAGAATAACTAGGAATGCATAACTGAGAGCCACGAAATAAAAATCCATCATGCACGAAAAACCCATCAAAAGACTTAGACTTTTTCGAACACTCATCAAAAATCGAAGCAAAAAATGGATCACATGCATACAGACTCTTAATCGACTCAAATCCAAGCATTCTAGCATGCATCAAATTCAGCAACGTGTACCGTCTAGATAGGGCATCGGCTACAACATTGTCTTCTCCTTTCTTGTATTTGATGACGTACGGGAAGGACTCGATGAACTCGACCCATCTCGCATGCCCCTTGTTCAGGTTTTGCTGCCTTTTCAAATGCTTTAAGCTCTCATGGTCCGTGTGAATCACAAACTCCTTTGGCCACAGATAATGCTGCCACGTCTCCAATGATCTCTTAAATGCGTACAACTCTTTGTCATAGGTAGAATAACGCAGAGCTGCACCATTTAATTTCTCACTGAAGTAGGCAACTGGACGTCGTTCCTGCATTAAAACAGCACCAATACCTATCCCGGAGGCATCACATTTAATCTCAAAAACCTTATCAAAATCAGGTAAACACAAAACAGGTGCATGACATAAAAGATGCTTTAAACGTGTAAATGCTTCATGTTGTGCTTTACCCCACTCAAACTTACGATCCTTCTTACTTAGCTCAGTAAGAGGCGCGGCAATACTGAGCGGCAACGCGATGATAAAATCCGGCAAGGCCATGAAAGGATCAAACCTCTGTGGCTGACTTGGGCGTTGGCCATTCTTCAATCGCTTTAATTTTAGAACGGTCAACCTCAATACCACGTATACTCACAACAAAACCAAGAAATACAACCTCATCTAAACAAAAAGAGCATTTAGACAGATTTCCATACAACTTGGCTGATCTCAGAGTATCAAAAACACGCCTAAGATGTGCTAGGTACGCCTGTGCATTGTGACTGCAAATCAGGATATCATCAAAGTACACAACTATAAATTTTCCAATCACATCACGCAAAACATGTTTCATTAATCTCATAAAAGTGCTCGGTGCATTAGTGAGACCAAAAGGCATAACTAACCACTCATATAAACCATGCTTAGTCTTAAAAGTTGTTTTCCACTCATCCCCTTCATGCATTCTAACTTGAAAATAACCAGAACACAAATCAATTTTGGAAAAGACTTTAGAACCGGATAATTCATCAAGTATATCATCTAATCTAGGGATAGGGAATCGATACTTCACTGTTATTTTGTTGATGGCGCGATAATCCATGCACATTCTCCACTCGTTGTTCTTCTTCGGCACTAGAATGACTGGAACTGCACAGGGGCTCATCGACTCTCGAATCTGCTTCTTCTCAAGAAACTCTTTCACTTGTCTATCGATTTCCTTGGTCTCTTCAGGAGACGTCCGGTATGCTGGTCAATTTGGCAAGACGGCGCCGGGCTGGAAATCGATCTGGTGCTCGATCCCACGACTGGAGGTAATCTACTTGGAATCTCTTCCGGGAACACATCCGCGAACTCCTCCATAAGTGGCTGCACAACACTAGGCAAAGAAACATCATTAATAGCACTGCTCTTATAAGATAGAAGAACAAAAGGTAAACCTGCTTTTAATGCTTTTTCTATGCCTTTCACTGAAATAAACAGGCTGCGGTTTTGATCTTTCTTTGCAGCTGATCCAGACGAACTCCCATGCACAAGGGAATCATTGGAGGATGGTTTAGGGGCTGAAGAAGTAGGAGTGGCGGCCTTCTTGGGGGTCTCAGTCGATTGGGTGCCGTTGGCGGCAATCCGGGCTGCGGTGGCGGCCTCTTTTGCTTTCTCAGCTCTAAACCTCTCTTGCATAATTCTCTAATCCTCTGCAACGGCTTTAGGGGACAGCGGCTTGAGTGTAGTAGTCCGTCCATCTCTCTTCACGATGTACGTGTTTGCAAAGCCATCATGAACCGTCTGTCTGTCAAACTGCCATGGTCTACCTAACAATATGTGTGCTGAATCCATAGGAATAACATCGCAAACAACAGAGTCAGAAAATTGACCAATAGAGAATGAGACACTTACCTGAGCCGTTACTTTGACCTCTCCTCGATCCGTAAGCCACTGTAACTTGTATGGCTTCGGATGCTTTATGGTGGTCAGCACCAATTTGTCAACTGCATACTGGCTCATGGCGTTGATCACACTCCCACTGTCTATTATCATCGAGCAGGTCTAGTCTTTGATAGTAACACGTGTGAAAAAAATGTTCTCACGTTGATCCGGCTGCTCTTCTTCACGATTGATGCTCAGACTGCGTATAGACACAAGACTAACATGAGGAAGCTCGGGTTCCTCTTCATCCGAGTTGACTGGAGGCGTCTCTGGCTCCTTCTTCATGTCAACTGTGGGCTGGTCCTCATCCTCACTGGCTGACTCGATCTCATTCTATTCGGTAATGAACAGAACACGTCGGTTCAAACATTGGTTCTGAAAGTGGCCCCAACCTTGGCACTTATGGCACTGGATGTCTCTAGCTCAATTCTGGTTGGCACTAGGTGCTGGGCTGGGTAGATTGGGCCGTGTATAGGCTGGCCTGGATGGTGGTACTGGTGTAGACTCGGGTCTACGACTGGGCTGCGGTGTAGAACGGTTAAAACGCCTCTCGGGCGGTCCAGACTGACCTCGGGGTCGAGTAGGCTCAGTAGAAGGGGTAGAAGATGTTGTGGAATTCGTACCTTTGTTTCATGGGGGTCGAACAAGGGTTGAAGTCTGATGGGAATGACGGCGGCCTTCTCGAAGCTGTTTTTCCATAATCGATGCGTACTGCACCATCCTTTCTATGCTGGTGAAGTCCTTGAGCTCGACTTCATATGCAATGTCGGGGTTCATTCCTTCAATGTACTGGATGATGGTAGCATTTAAGGACTTCTCTTTCCCGACTCGGTTCAAGGCAGTTTCGAGCTCTTTGTGGTACTCTTCGATCGAGCGGGTGCCTTGTTTGATCCGGTTGAGCTTCTTCTCAAACTCTCTCTTGTAGTGGACTGGAATGAAGCATCCATGCAAGAATCCTTTCATCTCCTCCCAGTTATCAATGGTGGATTTCGATTTCTGCGCCTTCTTTCCTGCTGCATCTCCCACCAAGTGGCTGCGTAGCCTTTAAACTCCAAACATGCTAATTGCACCTTTTTGGCTTCTGTGAAGTCATAGCATGCGAAAATCTTCTCTACCTTACATTCCCAATCTAGGTAGATATCGGGATCGTGAAGGCCTTCAAACTCCGGAATGCTCGTTTTGATGTTGTATAACAGGTTGTCGGGATCTGCACGTCGGGGTGCTTGTCTGTAGGGTAGACGTGGTCGGTCATGTCTCTGATATGGATCATACTCAGCCTCTAACTCATCTGCATAGTAACCATAGTCTTTTTCAGTATCACGATCATAATGATCGTTAAACTGCACTTGAGGTTGGCGACGCTGAGCTTGTGGTGCCCTAGCATTCACCCTGGCTGGCTCGGCTACATGAACTTCTGGCTGATGAGCTGCTTCAGGTTGATTAGTTGCTTCAGGTTGATGGGTTGCTTCTTCTGGTTGGACAGGTTGTTCTTGAACTGGTGGTGGTACAGGAATTCGAGCAGCAATAAGCTCGAGTTGTGCCATCATCTTGGCCAATGAAGTATCTAGCTTATGCTCCAGTTCTTGATGGTGGTACTGGGCATCCCATGGTAGTGGCATTTATGAAGCCGCGTCTGTGTGAGAACTAGACAAAGCAGGTGTCTTATCATGTGTTTGGTTATACCCATCTCTGGATTCCATGTGTACCTGCAAGCAATGAACAAACGTGAAAGGAAAACAGGGTGTAGGACCTCACAATTCCTCACAATTACTCGTGTTTTCTCTCTGTATTTTACCCCTCGTGTATGCTCTCAAGTATGTAGTGGTGCTCGTGTGAGAGGTGTGTATATGGTGGTGTTAATCGACTCTTCCGTTGCTTGAGATCGGCTTCTCTCGAACTTCTGGGGGCGATTTCACCTTGAAGCTGATGGAATTCGGCCAAAAAAGGCCTTATGTCATAGCAAAGCAATGAGTTTGGTTCATCTCGTCGAGACGTTTCCGGAATGGTATGGTGGAGAAAAATCGGAGCTCGAGAGCAGAAATAGTAGGGAGAAGATGGAAAACTGGGAAACCGGGTGTGTTAGGGTAAAAGGAAGGGAAGGAAGGAAAGAAATGAAGAAAAAAGGAAAGAAAAGGATTTGGATATGTGTACCACTAGTGTGACACAATCTAAATACCTTGATTAGACTAGACTCTAAATGGAAACTACCAAATTAAAATTCAACTCAATTGGAAATTACCAACTAAAAAACTATACTATAAGGAAAGTTTCCAAAACTAAAATAAGGCTCACAAGGGAGTTACCAACAGTGACTGGAACTAAAAGGAAAGAACTAAAAATAAAATTGAATTCAAAAGGTAATTCAAAAATCAAATTGGATTTTCCTTTTTTTTCAGATTTTCTCTTCTTCTTTTTTTTTTACCCGATATTTCTTTTTTTGGATTCGGTCTCTCTCTCTTTTTTTTTGACCGTAACCTCTTTTTTTTTTAAACTTTCAGTTTTTTTTTAACCGATCTTTTTTTTTTTCAATGAACACTAACTATTACAACTCGATAGACACGTCAACTGACACATAAGCAATAAATTGAACCACGACCAGCAGAGCTGACGTGGCTCTGATGCCAAATTTATGATGTAACCCGGATAATTTGTACAAGATACGAGGACGCCCGGAAGACTTATAGAATCGAACACGCCAACTAAGGAAGGATTCAACCCTACTCTAAGACTCAAATAACTTGAAATAATCTGAATTAAATGAAATAACAACTTAAAACAATATTAAAGACGAACTAGACCTAATTACGACACTTAAACTATGACACAAAAATGACACACAAATCCAAAGGTAAGGAGGCTGTTTTGGATGATTATTATGGCTGGGAAAAGGCTATTATGGGCTGGAAATATGGTGAAGAAAGGCTAGAGTAGATAGGGTATGTTAAGGCTATGAAGTACTTACGGTATTGATGACGAACACGACGAATTGAGCGCGAACGGAACCGAACCCTTGTTGATCGACACACGATCAGGTCTTGATGGCTTGGGAGTGTCACGGACGTTGATGGAAGGTGTAGGAAGTCGAAGATGGTGGCTAGACGATGGAGGTGTTGTGATTTGCAACCCGATTAATCCCCGGCATATCTTGTACGACGAAAACGAATCTCAAAGTTACTCCTCGGTAGCGAGTTCACCCTAATTCCTCGTGTGAATTAGAACGTTCCCTTGATGTAAGACTCAAAGTTTTCTAGGCTTCAAGAATGAGTATTTTCGACAGAAAACAATCAAAAGCTTTGAACGGTTGAGACACAAATTGAATGCAAAAGCAATTTTAATCAATAATGTCTAAAATATCAAAGTAACATGGTTCCCCTATTTATAGGGCCTAACATGCACGAAATTAAACTCTAAAAAGGCCTAAAAATCTGATCCAAAAAGGATCTCTAACTATATTATAAAAATACCTAAACTAGAATTCTATTCAAGGTTGGAAATTGCCTTAAATACAATTCTAGTCAAACCTATACTAAAAGGAACGAAAATTACACTTAAAAATTAATTAAAAACTGATCTAAACTATAGTCTAAATTAATTAAATAAATACTATAGTCTAGATAAAAATCAACCCCTTAATTAAATTAAATCAAGGGCGAAAACAGCTCCATGCACACGTGCACTTCTTCTTGCTCTCTTCTTCAACTCTTCAAGTTATATTCTCCATGGTATGATCTTGATCTTCATTAGTTAATAAATTAACTAAAGTATGGCTGCACTTTGCATCTTCTAATTCCTCAAACTTCTTGCGAATCAACACTTGGAAATAACCTTGTAATTTCTTCGCTCGAAGTCGCGTCATTGGACCTTTGAATTGCAGCTCGGGTTCAAGGCCTTCAATCCCTTGCATGGCTTCATCATTTTGGTTGTTTGGTGTATAAAGCAAATACATTACCTCCTAAGAAGAAATTCTCTCCAAGGGGTATTCAATGCATTTATCTAGGGCCAACAACTGGTCACAAAGGATTCATTACATATGATCTTCAGTCTAAGCAGGTCTCAGTGAGCAGGGATGTGAAATTTTTTCCTAACCATTTTCCTATCCAATCAGATGGTCCTTCATCTCTGCCTTTTACCTCATTTGAACCTTCTTTCACTGAGCCATGCCTCACTGAACCATCACAACTTGTTGAAGAGGCACCTCTGATTCCCAGTTCCCTAGTTGACGTTTCAGAACCTCACATTGTTACTCCTTCTACTTCAGCCATGGTTCCAGCAGTGACTGAGAAACCTAAATCTCCTCTTCTGCAACCTGAAGCCCCTAGGAGGAGTAGTAGAGTTACTAAGCTACCAGCTTATTTGCATGATTATAACTGCTCTATGGATAGTCCAACTGATGCTGCTCTCATACACAAAGCCAATGTTGCTCTATCCATGGTGCAGGAACCTCATTCTTATCATGAGGCATGTTCACACCCAGGTTGGGTTGAAGCTATGGATAAGGAACTAACTACTTTAGAACAAAACAACACTTGGAGTATAGTGTCTTTACCACCAGGCAAGCAAGCTATTGGTAGCAAATGGGTTTATAAGGTGAAAATGTACCTAGATGGATCAGTTGAGAGGCTCAAGGCCAGATTAGTGGCCAAGGGATATCACCAAGAATTTGGTGTAGACTATCATGAAGTCTTTGCTCCAGTAGCAAAAATGGTCACTGTCAGACTTTTTCTAGCTCTGGCAGCTCAATTCAAATGGTGTTTACATCAGGTTGATGTAAACAATGCATTTCTACATGGATTCTTGACTGATGAGATTTATATGAAACTGCCTCAAGGATATTCTAAAGGGAAGCCAGGTGAAGTTTGTAAACTTGTGAAAAGTCTCTATGGCTTGAAACAAGCCTCTAGAGAATGGAATATGGAACTCAGCAGATTGCTCATTTCTTCTGGTTTTGCACAGTCTGAGGCAAATAATTGTCTCTATACTAAAGGGTCTGGTGCTGATTTCATTGGAGTGCTTGTATATGTTGATAATATCCTACTCCTCAGTCCACATATTAACACTATTCAAGCTGTTAAGCAATCACTTGATCAGGCTTTCACCATTAAAGACCTTGGTGAGGCACATTACTTCCTAGGTATGGAAATCACCAGATCAGATTCTGGCATTTTTTTGTGCCAACACAAGTACATTATGGATCTTCTTACTGCAGCTGGGTTGCTTGAATGTAAGGCTACTTCTACACCATTCCCACAAGGTCTTACTTTAAGCATAGAGGGGTCTCTTCTTCCTGATGGAGAACCTTATCGAAGGCTTGTGGGGAAACTTTTGTACCTCAACCTCACAAGACCAGATTTATCTTACTCTATCCAGCAATTGAGTCAGTTCATTAATGCGCCTACTGAGGCACATTGGCAAGCAGCTCAGCATGTTTTAAGATATCTGAAGGGTAACTCTTCTATGGGACTTCACTACTCTCCTTGTTCTTCTTTTGATCACAAGGCATACTGTGATGCCAACTGGGATCCTGCTTGGATACTCGGAAGTCAATCTCAGGGTATTGCATTTTCCTTGGTGACTGTCTAGTCTCTTGAAAATGCAAGAAACAGACAACGGTATCACTCTCCTCAGCAGAAGCTGAGTACAGGTGCCTTAGTTATACTGTCCGCGAGCTGCTTTGGGCTATCCTTTGTGATAGCTCTCTTCCAGGTTCCATTTTCTACCCCTGTGCCATTGTATTGTGATAATCGAGCGGCACTCCAAATCACCAAGAACTAGGTCTTTCACGAGCGTACCAAACACTCAGACCTTGACTGCCATTTTACTCGGCTGCAGTACAAAAATGGTTTCATTCTTCCACAGCATGTCTCCTATGAACTCCAGCTTGCAGATGTGTTTACTAAATCACTTCCTCGCTCCCGCTTTCTCCAGTTTATTTCCAAGCTTTGTCTTGGTGATCATCACCTAGTCTAGCTTGCAGGGGGTGATGAGATTATATGAGCCGCAGCCATGCAGTGTTTTAGTATAGCTTGTTGAAAGATATTTTCTTATCCTACGTGGCATCCAACTAGATATTTTATGCCACCTAGATAGATATTTTCCTTGGCTTCAACCGCCTCATTTCTGTATATAAATAAGGATGATTGGCTCAGACTATAGCTAGCTAAATTGTACTGTTCCATTGAGTATAATGAAATCCTTTTTCCTCAAACTCTAGATCTCTTCAAATATAAGTGTATTTTTCTTGTTTTATCCTTGAGGGTAGTTTAGTCTTTTCCTTGTTGCCCTAATGTATCCCTTAAGAATATTTGCATAGGACTTGTATCTCATACTTTTGTACTTCACTTTCGTAAGCCTCCTTTTTTGGTTGAGCAACTCCTTTGCAATACGCGTTTTTCTTCCTTCTTTGAATTCATGAGTTATACTACGATTATTGCTTAATTATATTTACTGTTTGCCCATACAACAACCTTTAATAATATTTATTTGAATAAATGTTACACAATATAAATGTATTAAAAAAATAGATAAGATTTACGGAATGTAACAAGTTTGGGCAAAAGTATGACTATAAACGAATCGAATCAAGTCGAACACTCTGATGCACGAGTTTGGCTCATTAAGAAATATTCAAGTTCGAGCTCGGCTCAAGCTCGATTCAAGTTTTTTTCCTCTTATTCAAGTTATGCTGAATTCGACTTGAGCTTGACTCGTGAAATGCTCGAAAATTTACTAATCGAATTTAAGCTCGAGTGCTCGAAAAAAGCTCGTTTAAATTACATATTCGAGTTTTAGCTAAAAAAAGAACTTATTTAATTTACTCATTTGAATTATTTATAATATAATATTAATGAACATGTTCGTGAGCATGTTCAATTAAGCTTGAGCTCGAACATGTTCACGAGTTGGCCGAACTGAATACTACTCTGTTGGAGCTTGGTTCGATAAGGTGTAAGGTGCTGCTAGAGAGTTCAACGCGATTGGTGTCACAATGACGATGATGAATAGGTATGAAGTCGCAGAAAATGAAGAAACTTCCAACATATAAATAAAAGGGGCTTACCACTTGAAATGGTTGAAGAATTATCAATTTTGTTCCTTGTCTATTTCACCCTCTCTTTTCTGGTTCTCTTCACCACCTTCCTTCTCCTCTTCCTCTCCTTTTCTCTTCATGTTCACAGTCATTACGTTACTGCCAATAGGAATCAGTGAATGGGTCAATTTAGGAGCAAAGTTAAATCTGGCCACCCAATAATACAAGATTATTCAGCAAGTACAATTTCTTTGAACTAAGAAGGGGAACGATAGTGTAATCCCAAACCACCGAAGATGACTAGAAGTAGAAAAATTAATTAAGCAGTCAGAAACACAATTAACAGATAGTGGATGAAGAAATATTAAACAAAGAATGTTAGTTATTACCTTTGTTCCTCATCTTCATCTTCATCTTCATCTTCTTCTTCTTCTTCTTCTTCTTCATCATATTCATCTTCATCTTCATCTTCATCTTCATCTTCTTCTTCTTCTTCTTCTTCATCATCATCATCTTCTTCTTCTTCTTCTTCATCATCATCATCATCATCATCTTCTTCTTCTTCTTCTTCTTCTTCTGTAGACCTAGAAAGGGAACTTAAATCCCATCCAAAACCACAGCAGATGAAGAAGTCGACACAATTAATGAAACCAGAAAACAATGAAGTGAGCTAGCGTGGATGAAGAATTAATTCGAATGTTAGTTGTTCTTACCTTTGTTCTTCCTCGGGACCAATTAAGAAATAATTCAAATCCTTTGGGGTAACAAAAAATCTGTAATTTTTCCGGACATCTTCCAACTTGGGTGTAGTTAGAGGTCCCAACGTGAAATTTTTCATATATGGGCAATTATCTATGCACACCTTCCACAGTGAAGGTAACTCAACATCACATTTCCATTCGCAAAACGTCACCAATTTGAATAAACGCGACAATATAAGCTCCTGCAAGTTCGGAAATAGATGAGTCCTTTGACCACCACTCACCACTTTCTCCTCCTCTTTCTCACCTTCAATCACTATTACCATCTTATCACAATCATGAATATATAATTGTGTAAGATTGACAAGATTCTCCGCGATTGAAGACGAAAATAAACTCATACTGCCGTGATCCTTGGAGATTCTTAACCACTTCAGCCCATTAAAGAATGATACGGGCAATTTATGACGGCGTAATGGATTTTCAATCCGTTGGGTGTACAAGTGCTTCAAATTGCCGGATGAAACCTGCAATTCCAATAATAATTAAACTGATCAGTACCTGAATAACTTCACAATAAAATTAAATATAATAAAAGAAAAGTAATTTACATTGACTCCGACATCAAGATAGTTACTCAAGTCTGTCTCCAGAAATTTCAGGTTTGGTGAACTTATAGGTCCCAAGGAGAAATTTGTCATATTAGGGCAATTGTATATGTGCAGTCTCCTCAACGAAGGCAACTCAACATCCCATTTCCATTCGCAAAACGTTACCAATTCGCATAAATCCTCCAACTCAAGCCTCCACAGCTTAGGAAATACAAGAGTCCTTTGACCACCACTCACCACTTTCTCATCTTTAATCACTTCTATCATCTCATCACATTTACTAATACACAGTTCTTCGAGGCTCACAAGATTTTCAGCGATTGAAGACGTAAACAAACTCATACAGCTGTGATTCTCGATTATCTTCAACACTTTCAGTTCATTAAAGGATGATACAGGAATTTTATGACGATTGAATGGATTCTCGCTCACCCTTTCGATTGTTAATTTCTTGAGGCTGCCGAAGGACACCTGCAATTCAAATAATCTACTCACTACCTTCCAAATAACTTCATAATATATATTAAATTTTAATTTATGAAACAAAGGTTAATTGGTCATTGTCACTCGTTTTTAACTTTTAACTCAAACCCCAACGTAACTCTAAAAAAAGTAGTTACTTTTCATTAATTTATTAACTTTTAAAAACTAATTTTTTCTAATTTATATTATACATAAGTCTCAACTCATGAATCTATAATATATATGGAGAGTGAAAATAACTCCGCGTGCAAATAAATCACTAGTTACTTTTCATTAATTTATTAACTTTTAAAAAGTAATTTTTTCTTATTTATATTATACATAAATCTCAACTCATGAATCTATAATATATATGGAGAGTGAAAATAACTCCGCGTGCAAATAAATCACTTGTACATGCAAAAGGATAAATGATAAAAATGAATAAACGAGATACCTACTTTTTCTGGTTGGCGAAAGAGATGACCAACGTCTACATTGCTGGTATCTCCCGAGCTGTTTAGATTACTTCCAATCCCATTTAAAGTAGTTGAAATGATGCTCCTCATTTTTGGGCAGTCATCAATCCTCATTTCCATCAATAGAGGGAATTCAATGCTTTCAATTCCTTGACAGAAAGTTGTGAGATTTGGCATATTACATAAATCAACCTGCTTCAGTTTTGGGAACATTTTTGTGATATTTTGTGCTTCGCTATTGTTTCTATTTTCGTCTTGTTCGTTGCACAAAAACACTTGCTGCATCGCATCACAACTCATGATAAAAAGAGTTTGGAGCTGTGAAAGGCAATCATTTCCTGCAATTGACAACTGCCCTAGATTGTGTAGATGGGGACAATCACAGATACGAATGGAAGAAAGGTTGGTGAAATGTGAAACATTATTGTTTCCAGGTAAACTACTGCTCTCCCACAATTGCTTCTGAATATCATGAAATTTTGGCAAGTCTAGATTATTGGCACCATCTCCACTTAAATATAGATGTTCGGTATCTCTTAGAAGCTGTTTCTCAATCCAGTATCCTAAAGAAGTTCCTTCCTTCCAGACTAGATACAGTTGTTTGTTATACAACTTATACTCAGCAGAAGGAGGATTAGTACCTGCAGGAATTCTGATGTCAAATTTGACCATCTTTGATTTAAGCTTCATCTTTTCCGAAACTAATCTAGGATTCTCTATCTCAATCACCAAGCAGGTCAGATTGGTCAAGGACTCCAGCTCTTTCAGCCTTGCATTCTGTGTTTCTTTTCCATCCTCTCTAACCTCTGCTTCCCATTTGTTGAAGCTACACCACATATTCAACTCCTCCAACCTAGCTAGACTTGATATGATGTCCGGAGCTATACTTTGGAGATGTCTGCACCATGTAAGATCTAACACTTTCAGGCGATTGAGGCGTTTTATCTCTAGTGGTAACTCCCTAATTGAATAACAATGTCGGCAAATGAGAATCTCAAGATTTTCTAACTCCCCAACAACAGATATAGTCTCTAATTCCTTACATGAATCTAACAGCAGAGTTTTGAGATTTTTTAGTGACTGTGTTGTGTGTGGCAGTGATGTCAATGAATAACGTTCAATATCCAACACGTTGAGATCTCTCATCCCTTCAAAAATGGTATTGCTGATTTTGAATGCTTCCTCCCCCTCTGAACAATGAATCAAGGAGAGAAGGTGCAGCTGAATAGGCAGCTCATATCTTTCTCCACCCAATTGAAAGGAAGAAATCCAAGTGCAATCTTTGCTATCAATGTATTTTTCTTGTTTCGCAATGAATGTGCAACCATCGCGAACAACATCATGCATTCTCACACAATTTTCTTCTTTGTTGCTATCTAATAGTAAGGATCGAGTTTTAAGCCTCTTAATCAATGTGCATATCTTACCCCTTGCTTCCTCCAAACTCCCCATATCTTTAAATATGCCTAATCCCATGCAGAAATAAGTCAACTTGTCTAGAGGAATATCAGCATCTTCAGCAAACAGACAACAAAGCAAGAACAGGGATTTGGCATTCTTCGAGATCAACCGATCATAACTTAGTTTAAGGGGATTATAAACATGTTCAATAACATTTGGGATATCCTCTGGATTAGCTATCTTCATTTGTTTCAGTGCATCATTCCAAATACAGGCGTCCTCCTCATCTTTTAGCGCTGCACCAACAGTTGCAAGGGCGATCGGCAAACCTTTGCACTCTTTTACGACTTGTTTTGCTGTGAAATACAATCTATCATCATTCACACAAGTGCCAACTTCCATTGTAAACAAAAACCATGCTTCGTCTTCGGATAAGATTTCCATCCGAAAAACCTTCATTGCGCTCAAAGCATCAACATTTCGGGAAGTTAAAAGGATTCTGCACCCTTTGGAATCACAAGGTATCCCTAATTCCTTCAGGTCGAGGCTTTCCCAAACATCATCCAAGACTACGAGAGTTTTCGTGGTGTCGTCCATTAATCTCGCACGTAATTTGTGTGCTCTAGGGATCAAAGTTGTCTCTTGAAGATTCAGACCTATATATTCAGCAATTTGACGCTGGATATTCAACTTGTCTACCGGTTGACTCACAACTGCCATCACAGTCTCATGGAACCCTTTCTCCAGTGCTCTGTTCATGATTTTTTTGGCCATGGTTGTCTTTCCTAGACCTCCCATCCCACATATCCCTATCATAGTCACATCACTACCTTGCAAAGTTGTGATGATGTTTTCTTCAATTTGTTTCCTAGACTCGAACTCGTATCCGGTTCCTGATGGAATTGCTACAGTTGCAGCAGGAGGTATAGGGTGGGCTATACTCGTAAAATTGCCGCCACCTTGATGCTTTTTCATTTCTTCAGTTGTTTTCTTAGCTTTCCTGCTTAGAGAATAACGTTGTCCGAGCCTCAAACAACCACTTTTGACATTTGGAACTTGTTCCAGAATTCTGTCCACGACGTCTTTGAAGTCGTCGGAATCTGCTAACCAAGTTTCAACTTGAGTGAGGATTATGTCAGCATTTTGTTTTGCTCTATCGACTTGTCCCTGCAGTTCTTGTGTTGCAGCATCTAGTTTCTTGGCTTCTTCTTCAAGACTGGTGATGTTGCTGCTGAAGCAGCAGAGATAATTTAATTGACGTGTTGCAACTGCAGCAACCTTTTTCACGACCAAATCTACAACTGGTTGAAGTATGCTTGCTGCCGCACACCCTGCCATTCCCTAACTCTTTTTTCCTTGTTTTCTTTTCAAATCACAAACACTAGTTAAATAACACCCCTCAACAGACGCAAAAAACATATGTATATAATAAAACCTATTCCCTACAATTAAGTCTTCGGAGTTTGGGACCCAAGTATATAGACATACCAATAGGTAAGTTTTAGTAATGATAGTCACATTATTCCATTACCAGCTTATGCCTTCATGCCATAAGCTTATTGGTTTAAATTAGAACTAGTATTACTCCAGCACCTTGCCAGAAATTAAGTATCTGTAAATTAATTGCAATACCATGTATAATAAAAATCGACACTCAGCATAAAATATAGCTTTTAATTTGATCCTCAGTTTGCAATATTGCAAAATTCAATAAAAAAATGCAACTTTGTTGTTGGATCATTCTAAGTTCAATAGAAGAAATTTGATATTAAATTGATCGATCTTATAATCTGACAATCATACAGACTTATGAGGCAACTATGAGGGAATATAATGAGCTTTATGGGACATTTAGTCATTTAGTCTTGCGCTACACCAACTGAGCCATCCAAAGTTATTTGCTCAAAATTTTACAAACAATTTATCAATATAAATATGCAAAATCTTATTGTAATGATAAATAATATATAATACACACACACACATATACATATGGATGAGTTATAATTTGCATTTGTGCTTGGTGTGAAAATTATGCACTATACTTAATACTATAATTTTATTGCTTATCTTAGTGAATTCTAATGTTAATTATATAGCACTAAATACAATTAACACTAAAATATAATAAGATAAGCTAGCAATAAAAATTAAAACAAATAATTAGCACTAAAATTAAAAAAAGTAATAGAAATATGGTAAATAAGAATCGTGCACACATTTACACACCAAATACTAGTACATATTTGAATCAAATCGCAATATATATAGGATTTGGTTCAAATAAGTACTATGCTTCGTGTGAGAGCCTATTTACTACGATTTTATAGCTTACTTTATTATATTTTAGTGTTAATTTTTGTGAAAAAAAAAATATAGCTTATCTTGTAATATTTTAGTACTAGTGATAATAACACTAAAATACAATAAAGTAAATTATACAATCATGATAAATAAGCATCTGTAACACCCCAAAGTTAAATAATAGATCCAACTCTATTTTATTTATGATTTCATATGGCCCAAATCCCTAAATTTAGGGATTTTATTATTGAGGCCCAATTTATGGGCTTTATAGTCCATTTACGTTTTTAATTATTTTCGAGAACTATAGTTATCAAAACGAGATGTTCAAATATGGTAAATAACAGTGCTCGTCAATACGAAACCATAGAACTTGATTTCACCTAAGTGGGACTTCATTTGACCAAGTTATGATTTAATTATGGATTTAATTAAATTTTAGGGTTAAGTTAGAGAAGGGTATAAATACTCATTTAACTCATTAGCTAGGTCATTCTTGATGATCCATTTTTAAGTCAGCCCCCAACCCTCTCTTCTCTCTCTCTCTTGCCTCCCCTAATCTCCGACGCCGACGCCGCCGTCGTTGTTGCCGGAGCCACCAACTGGAAAATTTTTCCGGTGACTTTTTTAACATGCAATTACGTTTTTGGACTCCCCTTCTTCTCCTTTTTCTTATTCTTTGATTATTTTTAAAAGATTTTGAGGTTTAGACTTTCAATTTTCGGATCTAAGAATGTGTTAATCCCTAGCCTTCCAATACCTCATTTCTTTCTTTATTTTTCAACTCTATTTTTGATTTACGGGCAATTTTGTATCATTGACTCTAAAATATTTTTTTAATTTTATTTATGGGGTTCTTGGTGTTCTTGAACACTGTAGAGGCTAAATGGTTGATTGATGAAATAAAAAAAGTAAAAAATAATAGAATTGGTGTGTATGTGTGTGTGTGTTGGTCGTGAGTGATTGTGTGTGTGTGTGTGTGTGTTCTGGGCATGTGTTTGTGTGTGTTTATTTTATTTTTATTTATAAAAGACTACTTACACTATTTAATAAAGAGTATAGGTTAATATTTCCATAAACTTGTGTAGCCCAATAGTTGATGTTTAAATTAATATTGAAAGGTTAAAGGTTCAAATCATACTGCATATATTTTAAGATTTACTTTATCACAATTAATATCTTTCTGTTTCAATTAAAGCATGTGATAACTTTATGTCTTATTTAATTAAAAACATATTGTTAATATCGAAAATTGTATCTAAGATAATTTTGAACCTTATATAATTAGTAACATCTAATAAATTTCAAAAATAGCATATGGTTTAATGGTTGGTGTTTAGATTATTACTTGAGAGGTCTCTGATTCGAGTAATCTTTTTATCATAAGAGCTTCCTTGATTATTTTTAATCTTTTTATCATAAGAGCTTCCTTGATTATTTTTAATCTTTTTATTATAAGAGCTTCCTCTTAGCCCAGTGGTTAAATGTTCTAATTTTGATTGGGGGTCCAGTGTTCAAAACTCTTTTAATTCTTATTTTGTGTATTAAATTCAAATCATTTATGAAACTAAAAGCAGCTTGTTTTATTTGTTCTATGTTGTATTAATTTTTATTTTGTGTATTTAATTCTAAGCATTTATCAAACTATTTAATTAAAGCAGTTTATTTTATGTTGCATAAAATCATTTAGTATAGTGGTTAAGGTCTTATTATTCTATAGTTAAGGTCATGGGTTAAAATCTTTTTTACTACGATTTTATTTATGTATTTAATTATTTTATTTCTTTTTCTGTTTTGTTTGATTTTGGATCAAATTCAAATTAAGCATATTATATGATAAGTGATACTTTATTGGTATATTATTATCTTTTTAAATTGTACTTTAAGTATTATGATTTTAATCCATGTGATTAAGATATATTATACTCGATCAAGGACTCGGGTATAACTTAAAGCTAGAATTATCCGTTTGACCTTTAAACGTCGTCTTTTCGCGACTTAATCTATAGACTTACCCTTATACCCTTATTTACGTTATAGAATAGCTTAATGACCTTAATAAGCTTCTAAGACATAGTCTTTATGTGTAGGTCTTAACCCAAGGTAGCATGTTTAGCACGTAAAAGTTGAGATTAATGCGATAACTACTTTTAACTAGAAGTAGGGCTTACTTACCAAAACTCTTTCAAAAATATATTTAAACTTGCGTCCATTATGAAAAATGAATTATGATTTATGTTTATGTTGTTCATTGTGGATTTGATATGATTCAGATGAGGATTTTCGAATATGCTATGAATATGTTATAGTTTGATATGTGATCACATTAGGGTCGGTCTCTACTATATTTAGTGAGTGTATGAATTATGACGTCAAATGTGAAATCATTGTTGTTGTTGTTGTTGTTGTTGCAAATTATGGGACAATGTATGAGTATGTCCACGGAGTATTTTTTGGCACTTAGCCGCATTATTTAAAATATTTTTCAGATAATTGATGACGGCAGGGTGGCGGATGTGGATCAATGGGAACCTTTTGTTATATAGTTGACCGCCTTTTGAATTTATTATCGTTAGTGCCATCGTTATGCACTAAAAGTTGTTTTGGCGAGATATGTTCGACAATGTGTACTTGGGTATATGCCTGAAGACAAAAGTTCCACTGTGCAAGTTTTGAAGAATAGTTGGTGAACTATTCGCTCTGATGTTCCAGACATACCCAGGAACAGTTTATTTATGGCAGTTTCCATGTTAAGATGATCTTGTGCTGACGAGTTTGGGAAGCCAAGATTTGATCATTTGACTGCCTTTTTGGAGTATATGGCGTGCTGAAATAGACTCTCAATATCATGAAAGACATCTACACCAATATGAAAAGAATCACAAGCCCTAAATCACTTATCTTGTTGATGAAGATTGGCGATCAAGTCAACAAAAGAAACGTGAAGTATAAGAAGGTCGATTATTTCAACAATCGGTGGTTCACCCCCAACATATTTGATTCTCTATAGTGAGTGTTTGAGAGTCGTTGATTTGTGATTTCTTGTAATAACTAAAAGTTATTCCCGAAACTGTTCAACGTGATAGTCTAGCATTTGAGTGTTTTGAGTGAAACTCGTGAGGGATTTTATTAATCCATTTTGTACGCAATTTCAGGAGAGATTGAAAGTTGAAGTCGTGGGTAGCTAGAGGGAGTCTAGTGTCATGGTTGTGAGAAGATCTCATAGCTTTCGTTCAGTGAAAGAGTTCGTGAAGAAGAACGGGCGACATAAGAAGGGAGTCATGTATGTGTAAGTTCCCCAACACACTTTATGAAGGAGTAGTGAACGAATCTTCAAGTTTGGGCGAAGTCCCCCAGAGTAGGTTGATTAACCGAACTGGGTTACCAATCTCATGCGTTCTTTTACTGCTTTTTATTTATTATTCTTGCGTCTGTTCCCAATATATTGAAGAACACTTGCACACAATATCATTAAAACACACTTAGCACGGATTATAGTTTTTCAATTGGCACCAGAGCGGGTCACCAGTTACACAGGTGTGATCTTAGGTTTATTAATTCATGTTTTGTGTTTGTTTTTCCGAGATGGACACGATGAAAGAAGGAGCGTCGACTGTGCGACCCCCGCTCCTCGATGGCAATAATTATGCCTACTAGAAGGCTAGAATGACTACGTTCATTCGGTCTATTGATTAATGTGCTTGGAAGATGGTGATTGATGGATGGAAACTTCCCATGAAGAAAGCTGAGAATGGAGATACTATAAAGAAGTCGGAGGAATAATGGAATAATGATGATTACCAGATTATGGGACTGAATGCCAAGGCTATGAATGCTATTTTTTCAGCTGTAGACATGAATGTCTTCAAACTTATATCCACTTGTGACAAAGCTAAGGATGCGTGGGACATCCTGCAGACCACTTATGAAGGAACAAGCAGTATTCGTGCTTCAAGGATGCAACTACTCGCCACCAAATTTGAAAACCTGAAGATGGATGAAGCAGAGAAACTTGGTGACTTCAACGCCAAGATTTGTGACATTTCAAATGAGAGCTTTGCCTTGGGTGTGCTATTTTTGAAGAAAAACTTGTTCGAAAAGTTCTTCGTTCCCTACCCAAGAGATTCGCCTACAAAGTCACGGCCATTGAAGAAGCCAAAGATATGAGCAAGATGGAGCTGCAAGAACTGATGGGATTCTTACGAACCTTTGAAATGAGCCTGACAGAAGAAGAAACTATGAAGAAGAAAAGCATTGCTTTTCAGGTGGGTACCGGTATTAATGTTCCCCGCGATGTTCCTGACAAAGCTGACCTGGCAGAGTCAATTGCTATGTTATCTAAACACTTTACCAAGTTTGCAAGACATTTTGAGAAACTCTCTCAAAATATCCCTGGAAAGAACAGTTTCTCTAAACCTCGAAGAACCAAGAATGAAGATTCTAATGAAGAAAAGCATAAAGAGGTAAAGTGTAGAGAATGCGGTGGTTTTGGTCATTACCAAGCTGAGTGTGCTAACACTCTAAAAAGGCAGAACAAGTCTTACAGTTCTACCTTAAGTGAGAGTGATGATCCTGATGAAAGTGGAAGTGATGAAGAATGTGTAAGTAATCATATTGCTTTCATGACACATTTTGTCAAGGAGTTTGTGCCTGCATATGTTCCTGACAACGAGGTTGAGAAAACATCAGAATGCAGTGATGATGAAGAATTTACCGAAGAATATACTATGGAGGCACATAAAAAGCTACATTCCAGTTGGATCATGGTGGTTAAAGTAAATGAAGACCTGCTTAAAGAAAACTTCGATCTCACTAAAGAGAGAGATGATCACTCCATCAGACTTAAGGAGCTGGAAGATGAACTGTCGCAGTCCAGGAATAGTACTCAAACACAAAATGGTGAACTTCAGTACTGAAAAAGCTTGTTAAAATGATGAACTCTGGATCATCTCAACTGGATGAAATTCTCTCCAAAGGAAAGAGCCCTCAGGATCATACGGGGCTTGGATATAATGGCGGTCAGACCTATGACAGATTCTATCACGGACAATCTTCTGGAAAAAAAGATTCGATAGTTCCTGAAATGAAAGATGAACCAAAGAACTTCTTCAAAGATAAGTCAACACGTCTGAAGAAGTCTAAAAGAAGGACTTTCCCTATTTTCCACTATTGTGAGAAACCTGGACACATTCATCCACACTACAGAAATTATCTCAATGATTTGAGGAGAATGAGAAAAAGAGGCATGTATCAGCCTGAACAGTATGTCAGAAGAAAAGATGTCAGAGACATATCTAGGAACAGCCACAGAAACTACGTGGTTCACACTGCTCTCAACATTAATGCAAAGAGCAGTTGGTATTTGACAGCGGATGCTCAAGACACATGACCGGAGAGGCAAGCATGTTGATCAATCTTCAGAAAGATTGTTCTTATCAGTTTGTTACCTTTGGAGATGAAGTCAAAGGAAGAGTTCTTGGACGTGATCAATTGAATGTTCCTGGCATGCCTCGCTTGGAAGATATTTTGCTCATAGAGAGACTAAAAGCTAATTTAATTAGCATTAGTCAGTTGTGTGACCAAGGTTCTCTTTGTTTTTCAGACCCAAGACAAGAATTACTCCTTATGAGCTATGGAAAGGAAAGAAACCAAATGTGAAATACTTTCACATTTTTGGGAGTACGTGCTACATGTTGAGAGATAGATATTATCTCACTAAATTTGATGCTAAAGGAGATGAATGTATATTTCTTGCATACTCAAGAAATAGCCGAACCTATCATGTGTTCAATAAAAGAACCAAGGTCGTTATGGAATCAATCAATGTTGTGATTGATGATCAAGAACTAGTAGTTGTCCTTATTGAAGATGACTGTTCCAATTTTGAAAAAGTTACTGGAGTGTGTCGGTTTTTGTGCCTAACAGCAGCAAGAACTACGATTTAACTGAACCAAGATCCAAGAGCAATGATGCTCGTAAAAACCATTTACCAGCTGATATCATTGGAGATATGAGTGAAGGAGTCCGAACAAGGGCAGTTCGCAAGAACTATCGTGAACTGATTGTCAATGTGCGCTACACATCTATTGTTGAGCCCAAGAATATTACAGAAGCCTTGAAGGACAAAAGTTAGATCCATGCCATGCAAGAAGAACTCTTGCAATTCGAAAGAAATGAAATATAAGACCTTGTTCCATGACCTAAAGATTCAAATGTGATAGGCACAAAATGGATCTTCAAAAAATAAGACCAATGAGGAAGGGAACATAATCAGGAACAAGGCTAGACTGGTTATCAAAGGATATTCCCAAGTTGAGGGAATTGATTTTGACGAGACGTTTGCCCGCATTACAAGGCTTGAGTCTGTTTAATTGTTACTTGTCATGGCTACTTGGATGAAGTTCAAACTATATCAAATGGACGTGAAAAATGCCTTCTTAAATGGGTACTTATCGAGAGATGTTTTTGTTAGCCAATCTAAAGGTTTTGAAGACCCTCATCATCTTGAATTTATGTACAAGTTGAAGAAAGCACTTTACGGTCTCAAACAAGCCCTGCGTGCTTGGTATGAACGACTAACCAAGTTCCTTCTTGAGAAAGGTTATGTTCGTGGTGGAGTTGATCGAACTTTCTTTGTCAAAAGAGAAAAATCTAATGTGATCATCGTTCAGATCTATGTTGATGATATTGTCTTTGGATCTGTCTCAAACAGTATGGTGGATGAATTTGTCAAGCACATGACATCTGAATTTAAGATGAGTCTGGTGGGTGAATTAACCTACTTTCTGGGGCTTCAAGTGAAGCAAAAAGATGATGGAATCTTTGTTTCTCAAACAAAATATGCAAGAAACTTGATCAGCAAGTTTGGAATTGAGAGCTACAGTACGATGAGAACACTCATGGGAACATATATGATGTTGTCAAAAGATGAAGTGGGTGTATCTAATGAACAAACCTTGTATCGGAGTATGATAGGTAGTCTACTCTACCTGACTGTAAGTCGCTCGGATATTTGCTATCGTGTTGAAATATGCATTCGATACCAATCCAATCCCAAAGAAAGCCATTTGAAGTCTATCAAGAACATAATCAAGTACATAAAAGGTACTGCGGAGTTGGGACTATGATTTTCCTATGATACAAACCCTAGCTTGGTAGGGTTTTGTGATGTTGATTGGGCTGGATGTACTGAAGATCGAAAGAGTACTTCAGGAGGATATTTCTTCCTTGGAAACAACATGGCTTCGTAGTTCAGCAAGAAATGGAATTCTACTTCATTATCTACTGCAAAAGTAGAATATATTGTTGCTGGAAGCTGCTGCACCCAACTCTTGTGGATGAAGCAGATGCTGCTTGACTATGGTGTATCACAGTCTATGCTTACCATATTCTGTGACAACAAGAGCGCCATAAATATTTCTAAGAATCCTGTTTAGCACTCTCAGATGAAGCACATAGACATTCGTCACCACTTCATTTGAGAACTGGTAGAAGATGGATCCCTTGTCATTGAGCATGTTGCAACAGATGCTCAACTTGCTGATATTTTCACTAAGCGCTTGAAAGTGGAAAGTTTGAGACATTTCGACCCTCATTAGGTCTTTATGTTCTCTGAACTTCTCCTTTGCGAGAAGTATCTCTATACAGTCTTGGTCAGTGATGTGTGTACAGAGAAAATGAAGTGACCAAGTGTTTCATGGTCTTGTGTGATGTGTGCCTCCATGTGTGTTTGGCAGATACAAAAAGAGTTTGTAGCAATTACTTTTTAACTGCAAAGACTAGTGGGCCCTCAATTTTCACGCCCAGCTCGTTTCCACTTCTCGAGGACGTGTAGAGTGGATTTGACAAGGGGAGTGATCTCTAATTATGGAAATTAATCTAATTATTTCCTTATCAAATTGTGTGGTGAATATTTTAGAACTGTTCATCCTCAAACAGTTTTCTCTTACCCATTCTTGGTTGCAACTCTCTCTAAGAAACTATTCTCAAGTTTTTGTGTGTGCAATAATGGCGGATTATGGAAGGCTCTTGGAATTGACAATTATTACTTTGATGTGGTTTCTTAAGATCTATTTTTATTAGTTCTTGATGAATCAAATATATTATTTATTGGTGTTTGACTAGTAAATGTAAGCTTCTTTTGACATCCCAAATCCTAAATTGATTGCTCTATTTGGAAATTTTTCTATGAGATTTTCTTCTTTTGTGTATGTTCCATTAGCACCTTGACCCCTCCGAGTTTTGGGGTGGTACAACATCGTTCCTAATTTTTACACGAAACACAATACTCATTATAACACACACACACACACACACTTCTTTGTCTATTTTACTTATTATTTTAAAAAATCTTTTATTAATTATTTAAGGGTGTGTTTTGATATCTTATTGTATGTGTGAATTATTGTTTAACTTGTTCAAGAGTTAGATTTTATTAGATTTTAATAATATTATTGTAGTTTTATTTAAGGGGAAAAATTAGGCTTCCCTCGTTCAAATTTCTCACCCCGTCACTGTGTGTGGCCATAATACACCGAAAGGATTTTGCAACATGAAACAAACTATTATTTCACATGTGCGATGCACATATTTTAATTTTATAAATTATAACGCATGCACCAAAGTTGAAAAGATGGAAAAATAATTTAATAAATACATTAATTAATCTTTATAAATGATTAAACATTAGAAAATAAACAATGTTAAGAATACAATATTAATATTAATCTTTATAAATGATGTCAACTAATTAATTAACTACAATCTTTTTCCTACCAATGTTAATCGGGTAAATTATATTTCTCATATAAAATTAAAATTAAGAAAAGAAAATTGAAGAAATAATTATATACATCAATTCCTCAACAAAACCCAAAAAAAAGATAATCACATATTGACCAAAATGAAATTTGGAGTCATTGTACAATTCTTTATTCTATTATAGTATAATGTTTGTATCTAAACATCACCATATCCTTTTTTTCAACTCATGACCAGTAGAAGACACATTCGTAACTAAATAGTTCATGTTTTCTTGTTAAAGATTAAAACATCATATGGGCAAATTAATCTAAATTTCATTGTCAGATTTTTCTAATTAATTTTATAGCTATAAATTGTGAACAACACTAATAACTGAAAAAATTTCAATATCTCAAAAATAAAAATAAAGACCAATAAATTGGACAATAATATAGAATGATATCTATCATGCTTTTGATCATAAACATTTATTGTGCAAGATCAAAAAGTAGGATTAATCATACTCAACCTTAGCCATATCAAAAAATAAAAATAAAAAATTCAAGAACTCATGATACAATCTAAAGCTAACAATAAGTTTAATAAAAAATGAAAATATATGTAGTTACAAATAGAAGTCGCTAGCGAGGGTGATGAAGAATCTTTTTTCACTAACAATCAACAAAAGGGTTCCTAATTGAGCAATCATCATTCATAATCATATACATATCTACACGGTTATAGAACAAATATATTTGTGTATGTATATATAGGAATAAAATTTGAGAGTTGAATTGGGGTCATAATTGCAGATTGGATGTTGGGATTACTTAAAAGTTTCCAAATATACCATCCTAATATAGTGCAATTAGGGAAGATGAATAGTTGATTTGAAGATATTAATTGGGCATTATAATGAATGATTTTCAATACAACTATGATATAATTTAATAAAATAAAATATTTGTATTACTACTTAAGTATGAACTACTTGTGTATTTTTTGAGTAAACGAATAAGCTATACTATTTTTCCTATTCCTTAATATTATTTAAAATAACTAGATTGTTGACAAACTGAAATTTTACACAATGTTCGTTTTTTATTTATATTATTTTACTTGATGTTTAAGCGTGTTTTTCTTCCGGTTTATTCAAGTTTCACTTCTTTCTATTGAGTTTGTATTTTGATGGCTTTTTGTAGGATTAGTTTCAAATAATGTTGATGTTTTGGCTAAGGAATAGTTGGTGAAGTCCTGGGGAACGCACAATGAAGAGTGTGAGTGGAGAAAGGATTAAAAATGAGCAAAGCACACATTCGCGAGCCAAAGGTGGTCGCGAGACACCCATCGATCGAATCTGTACAGAGTCACTACAGAGGCAGGGGTTGCCTTTGAGTCACGACCCCGCTCGCGAATGGTGAGCTGGTCGCAAGTGAGGATGCCACATGGACTTGCGACCTGACTCGCAGGTGACATGGTCGTGAGCAACGAGCTCTCGTGTCGACTGGGCTGAAGGTTTAAAAAGGTGGAGGCTAGCCTCAATGCGTTTACCTGGAGCTTTGCAAGGCATAAGACCCGAGACGGAACGAGGCGTACAGTAAGAAGAAAAATATTAAAAAAAAATATAATGCCCATCCATCTCCATCTCTATGAGAGAGAGAGAGAGAGGGGGGGGGGGGCAAACGCTCTGCAGCAGAACACTGAAAAAATAAAATAAAAAAGAGCAACTGCTCTATAGCATCGCAGTAGATAGAATCCGAGAGAGAAAGAGTGAGTCAGATGGATGGCGTGGACATGGCTGGCCCGCTAATGGAGAAGCTGAAGTTGATGCAAATTTCTTTCTTAACTCGCGACGGCAAGTTTTAATGAAATTGATCAATTATTAAGTCAAATTACATGATGGGCGGACAATTATATTAATTTTGGGTTATTTAAGTTAAGCTCTTAACCAATTGAAGCTCAAAACCTTATAAAACCTCAAAAAAAAAAAATTGTCAAAAAAAAAGAATGCCTCACCTCAAACACTTCTTCTACCTAAGCCTCACAGATTTGGGAAGAGGCGGGGCCTTGAGTGAATATTTTCGGCGCCTCGCATTGAGGCGCGTCTAGAGGCTAATGCCTAGTCCGCCTTTTTAAACAATGACTGGACTTGGCGATTTCTCCATTTGTTTTGGGCTTTGTTCTTTCTATGTATGAAAGAAGGATGCTGGCTGAAAATTGGGATACGAATTGACACCCACAAATTCTTCCACAGAGATAGAGAATTATGGAAAAAAAACACAAAAAACAAGACCAAGAGATTCAAGCTGAGTGAGAATAGAGATAATACTTATTTTTGGATTTTATTTATCTTCATTTGGAAGATTAATCAATAGCACTATAGAGTTAAGATTAATTAAGAGAACAAGAAACCGAGGAGGCATCAAGAGTTGTATGTTAGATATTCGACGGATATGTTAATATATATTGTGTGATCTACATTTTAGGTGCTTCGAGAGGAGATTTAAAGTATAATTGTGGTTGTTTTAGTTAGATTAAGTCCCTACATTGATATGTAATTGATATGTAATTAAATAATTAAACAAATCTGTTTGATAAGGATTCTCCAACTTTAGAATATATTTTTCTCCTCTATTTATTCTCTGCTCTTTCTTTCTTTCTTTCTTTCTTTCTTTCTGTTTTCATTTATTTTATGCATTTAAGTACTTTAATTAGATTAAGCATTTTAATCGACCGTCTAGATAATAATCATGAGATGAGTTCCGATACTTAATTAAATATTAAATTTTTATGGATACGATATTCTTGTTTACTGCTATACTATGTACCTCATTGTGCACTTAAAATTATGTTAAATAAACACTGAAAAATTATACAAATTTTTTGAAGAATTAAATAATTGATAATTAAATATTTTATTCAGTTTCTATGTAGAGGATGCTAATGGATGAGTTAATTCAATGGGTCCTAACTTCTAATTATATAGAGGATGTTAATGCAAATCGTGAATTTTATTCAATTTTCAATATTCATGGATGTTAATGTTGCTAAGGGGTCAGTTAAAATTATAATTTAATTTGTAGTTTATAATTTGGATATACAATACTACGTAAATACATATTGAACTAAAAAGGTGGCCTAATAATATATTTTAGTTATTTCTACGTTTGAGCAAAATATTAAAAAAATGATAAAAAATTTATTTTTTGTGTTATTGATTATAAATGCACACAAATGACCGTTATCATATACATCTCAACATATTATGTGTTTTTCCTATATTAACATAACACTTTATAATAATTTGAACTATTTTTCAACAATGTCGATATGTCATTTGTATTCCAAAATTTTTAAGTTCATCGGAGTTCATATATACGTTTTAAATACGTTTACATCGGATATCAGATTGCCGAAAAAATTTGAGAAAGTCGAATATGCTACAAATCAAAAGGTGGCATCATTATTGCAATGTTTCAAAAGTGGTGTGAAAATTACAAATAAAGTGAAAGGTGTTTTTTTTCCCAATTACTCCTTATATTTACCATCAATTCTTTAAAGTTCGTATCAATCATTGAAAATTCTCTCATGTTCACAAAATATAATTCTTATAATCAAATACCACTATACCAGTTACCACAAGAGTTGCGACAATGAAATTTATCTTTAACAATTGTGTTTGCAAAATTCAGATGGTGTGAGTTGTATGATTTGAATATTTTTAATATGATATTTTAATAAAAAAAAAAGACGTATTTCATGAGAAATGCTAGTTTTAAAGTAATACCAACCACCTCATTTATTAAGTTAGAAAAGCCACCTAATTAAATGTTTTATAAGAAAAAATGAAAGAAAAAATAAATAATACAATAACATAGTGAATTTACATGAACTGTGCAATTTTTATTTGCATTATAGAATTTTGAAGTTACACCAATAATCTCATTTATTAAGATTAAAAGCCACCTAAATGTTTAGAACAAAAAAAGGGAAAAATTGAAATGAGATGTGATCATAGGATCCGGAACCTGAGATGTGAAGGCAAACATAGGTTCTAGGGATTCTAGAAAACCACTCTAACAAAGACATCATGACGAAAACTTCTGCCCAAAATATTTCTTTAAACTCAATTTTAATATTTTTCTCAAAAATATGAATAATTATTACATAAAGTATGTCGATAGATATTTTTAATTCACGCAACTATAGTCTTAAAACAAGAAAAACAAAGGATGGGGTCATGATTCATGAACAAAATAGGAAAAAAAAGATGAACTCGCAGCAAAAAATTCAATCAGCAAGACCAACACACACACACACATGAAAATAAAATGAATCGATGGATCAACTAGAAGAAGCTATGGTATATAACACAAATATTTAAGTTAAATTATACATACCAGTATAAGAAAAAGGTTGTTTATAACTTATAATGAGGGGAGAGCTGCCATCAATCTTGAAGGGAGTTTCTCTTCTACTGCGCACCAAATTCAATTGAGGGCTTCAGAGTAAGTTTCAACCGGCCTATACAATTATTAAGCTTCCAATTTCAATTATATTGATGGTTTTGCAGGAGCAAAAGTAAGCGACAGTTGAACGTACACCCTCCTGTTTTTTATGTCGAGGGTAATTCGCAGCCGCTACCGAGATGCGCAACGGGTAAATTTCATTCATGTGTAATATTCTATAAACTACACATGGGAGGTAAACCACACCTAGCGACAGGCTCACCCTCTTTTTTGAAAAGACATAAAAAGTTCTAAACTTTGTGTGTCAATCGTGTGCCAACATCAAAATTGTATAGTGTTAATAATATTTTTTTATAAAAATAATTTTTTTATATATTATAACTAATCCTAATTAATATTTATAGCTAAAATTTAAAATTTTTAAGAAAATACCCTAAGTTTGGAATTATCAACCCTAAAAATTAATTATAATAAAAATTAAATATTAAAAAATAAGTATAAACCTTAGTTGGTTGGAATAAATACTAAATAATAATGTAAAATTATATTAAACTAGAAGAAATTAAAATTGAAAAAAAAATGAAAGAAAAAATAATAATTTGAATGCTTGGTACACAATTTGCACACAAAAATTGGGACTAGAAGATCTTATGTGTCTTTTTCTAATGTCCAAAATAATGCCATAATCAACTACTTTTGAAATGGTGTAATTTGGACATGAGATCTCCGAGTTCAAATTCAACAACATTATTAGATATTATGCATCTGCGGATAATATTTGTGGGTTACTCTATTTAAAAAAAAAAGAATTTAAATTTTTTCTAATTACTGTACATTTTGCTAATTATTGTACATCAACAAACTTAATTCGCAGTTCAATTAAAACTGATGGAGGATTATAAACAGAAGTTATAATTAGAGGATTTTTCATTTGAAGAAAATGTCGATATCAATTATTAAATTATTTGATGCAAGAAATGTTGTCTTCTTCAATGAGAATTTTCATTTTCTTTTCCGTTGCGCACATTTTCTATTATTATGATTTATGAGTCATATTTTATCTCATATTTAATCATCATTATCATCGGGTGACGTCCTCTTTTTCAGAGTCATATTTTATCTATTGTTGTGTATATTATGAATTTTTGTTTCAAAATATTCAGACAAACTAACGATATAGGTTGTAAGTTGAGACGGGGATTGGACTTTCTTTTAGCTAAACGAAATTGTCTAGCAATATTAATGTAAAACATTCTACGGCTTCTCAACAATATTTTGTTGCATTTAATTACAAGTGCGACGTACAATTCAAACCCACTTTGATTAAGTTAAAAAACTAACTATAACATTACATGATTGGCTCATTAGATAACACACTTAATTAAACTTTCTAAAATTAAACCATTTATTAATAGGTTTCACCAACCATAATTATTTGATGTGGGATAGACATTTTTATATCCCATTTACTCTTTCATATTTTTTGTTAAGTTGTCAACTTTATCAATTAATATTTATTTCTTACGAAATTGAATTTGAGATCATATATAAATATATGAAATTCATCCACACAGAACATAGATCATGAATTGATAGTTAATTTTTCATTTTAACAAATGAAAACATTATTTATAAATTAAAATTTTAATTTATGTTACCTTAGATAGTCAGGTTTAATTTATTTGAAATTTATTTATCATAGGACGGAAGAAATTACAAATGTTTAATGAGGATACTTAGGGCGAACACATTTGTTTTTATTAATATTACAAAAGTATGCAGTGATTTTTTTTTATTTTTTTTATTGAATTACAAATGTTGGATTTTCTTGGTTTTCACCTCAAACAAAAAATGGAGAAAATGGCATCATGACCCGCAGGCAGGCAGGCAGGCAGTACGGAGAGGTAAGGGAAATTTGATTAGGATGTGACTGGACGGGAGTCGGTGAGCAGGGCAATACCCTACCTCGTTGATTGGTAGATGGGAAAGTATAGAACTCGAATATGTGGAGGTGAATTGCTGCTAAATTCCTTCAAATACATCACTCAATTATGCAGCCCACGAGTATTCTCGGATCCGCTAATTTTGGTTGTTTATATTTTATTTTTTACTTTGTGTAAAAATAAAAATTTTGGCAGTTCGAAAAGATTTATTGTGACACTTCAACTATCATATTATGATACTTCAACTACCTATTGCAAAGCTTGACTATCTATTGTGATGAATACTGAATTTTTCTTCGGCCAACTGATAGAAATTGAAAATAGTAAAACTTGATTGAATATAGTAAAGGTGATGTATTACGTCCCTTTAGGGCATCCCCAATGCTAGGTAGCATTTTTACATAGCATTGAGTTAAATTGTACCAAGTAGCAATATTGCTACCACGTAGCAATTGGAAAGGAAGAGCGGTGGCACCACTCTTGGGTGAAGTGCGTGAATTGCAGAGCATCCTGAGAGAGAGCGCGTTATATGCACTATGAGTTAAATTTTGTTGTGGTTGTGGGGTCAAAGTTGCAGTATATGTCAGCCAACTCATTTCCCTCCTATTTCCTTTCTTTTTCTCTCTCCTCTTTCTTTTTCTATTCTTTTTTCTTTTGTTATTTTTCTCAGCTATTTCAGCCGGTTTTCAAAATGAAGGTGTAACACAAATTCCGAGTATTTAAATTAATAAACACCGAAAAATTATATAAAGAAAATATTTCGGATTGAAATTACAATTTGTGGTTCGATTCTCTATTTAAATCTTCTGATTCTTCTCTTCAGGATTTGTTCATCGTCGTTCTTCAAGATCTTCAAGTTGTTCTTGCTCTTTGATCTTCAAGAATCCGATGCTGGGAGGTTTATAACGTCGATTCGAAGGATTTTCATCTTGATTCCGAATCGAACGTAGTTTTTGAGACGATTTGTTGAAGAACGCTTTGAATCTTCAAGTTGTTCTTGGGGATTTGAGGTTGATAACGCCGATTGGAAGGCCGAGCACCTTGGATCCGGATCGAACGTCGAGGTTGGGATGATTTCTGGGGAAGAACGTGAAGAACGTCTCGAATCTCCAACTTGAATGCCTTGAAGATTGAAGAGAGCTTTCTCCGATGAATCCTTCTCCAAACTTGAGCTCTTGAACTTGTTCATTTCCCTTAGCCAAGCCCTCTATTTATAGGCAAATGAGGGTGCATTTAGGGCTTAGGTGGCGACGTCTCATTGGTCCATTTGTTAGGGCTTATGTGGCATAATTTTATTGGTGCCTTGTATCCTTTGTAATTCTCTACAACAACATGGCCATTTCTTGTATGAGCTCGTTTATGTGTCGCATTTCTATTGGTCGAGATTTTTCCACATATTGAATACCAATTTATTTATTTAATTTAGGAATTAAAATTTCCAAAATATAAATAAATGATATAATTTGGATATTTCAATTGTTTAATTTCCACGTGTCACCATTTGATTGGTGATGACAATTTAATTGATTACAAATGCCCCCATGAGACGAGTTCATGAGCAAGTTGTCTTGAAGGTGGACGAGTCTCATATTTTGAATTTTTTGTTAGATAGTTTTAACTCATATCTAGGAGTTCTTGAGCTCAATTTAAAAATTGCTAGATAGTTTATACTCGTATCTAGGAGTTCTTCACTTCGATTTAAATGTATTAGATAGTTTATACTCGTATCTAGGAGTTCTTGAGCTTGATTTGAAATTTGCTAGATAGTTTATACTCGTATCTAGGAGTTCTTGAGCTTGAATTTATTTTAAATTAAACGATATGTTTAATTCATAATTCACGTTGCGGGTTTCATTTCAATTTTGGGACAACTTGGTGACTTGTTCGACAATCAATTTTTTTTTTAAATTACGGAAATTGGGCCACCAATTTAATCAAGTCAAAGCCCAATAAGAATGCTATATATCAAAGATATGATAATGGGCTTGAATTGATTTATTTAAATTGAGCCCAACTCTTTTTTCTTCACCATTTTCGACCAAGCTAGTATTCTTTCTGGAAAAAGTATGAATATTTCTTGCTTGCATATTCCCCAATCTCAATAATTCCTACAACGCGCCTCTGCAGTGCATTTAATGGAACTTTTGTCTTGCTTGGCAGGTATATATATATATACATATATATCTTGATTCTTTGTGAGTCTTGGAGTACAAGCCGCTGCAAAATTTGTTTTTGTTCCCTGTTTTGATTTTTTTTTTTGTTTTTTTTTTTGCATGGCTTCATTCATTAAATGCTACAGATGAGGAGGCTAGAGGTGTAGGCTTGGGATTGGTAGATGACCTGCCTTGAAAGAGTACTTGCTCCACTTTTCTGTAGAATCCGTTTATTGCTCCCTTTAGGTTTATACAACAAGGGAGGTTATGGATAAAGACAGATATTTGTTCCACATTTCTGCGCCAAAATATGAGAGCACCTGCATCCCTTTGTAGTCTTGAGGTACAAGCTGCTGTTGCGGTACAAGCTTTACTTTAACCAAAACGGCTCCATTGTGCAGCTACTGCAAAAGCCAATTGTTTGTTTCCTCAGTGCATTAAATGATCCTGCTTCATATACCAGTTCCTTCCACATTTAGGCTCTATAAATAGCCTGGTTTTTTCTTCACGTATTCACCACCAAATGATGCACCATTTTCAGATTTTCTCAAGCTCCTTTATATTTTATCAGTCAAGCTAGCAAATATTTATCCCCTCCACCGAACACACACCATCTCTAAACCTCCATTTCTTATTCAAACAGCTACTCTCTGTTATCCTTCTCCCCTTCCCTTTTGTTTGAGGACTGAAATACCTAGAGAGGGAGAAATCTTTCAAGACAAGCTGCGCTTCATCGGAGTTTAAGGAGACGGCCGTCAGGACTCCCAGCGATGGTGGGTTATGTTTCAAAACAGCTGCACTAGTTCCAGCACGAGAAACAGCATTAGCTGCATGCACAACTTCTACGCGTCCCAACTGTGAGTTCATTTTTTTTTTTTTTTTTGCTATTTCTTTCTTCTGTAAAAAAATGCAGCTACTTCCTCCTTTTCTGGTGATATATTTCTTTTGCCTTGGAAATTTTGCTCACGTATCCATGCAACTATATTTCTGTTTGATGATAATTTTGTTGGAAGAATTTGAACCCTCTGAAACACAATCTGGGTATATGAGTGAACTTGTATTGAACTCCACATTTCCTTGCTATTTCTGTCTTCTGTTCCTTGTTTCATCGTATTTGTTGAAATTAGCCTTAATAGCTTCTAGGATTTAGCCGAATTCCATCTTGTCCTCATTTTTTTACTGAGGTTAAGTATAGAACAGAGGCAATGCTTCTAGCTTTGCCCTTAACAATGCAGTGGGGGATCTCCACCTTTCTGCACAAGGCAGGAAGCCAGACAACCAGAACCGCTGCTTCAAAAATCATCTTCTTCCGTTGAATCCTCATGACTCGCGGCCACGAATTTTTTTTACCTTCTTCTTGGCGGCGACCGGCAGCTTAGCGCCATTATTTGGAGCCATTTCTATCCTGCTGTGCTGCACAATTGAGTGAGGTCTTTTGAGAGAGAAGCAGTAGGAAGACTCATCGGTATCCGACGGCGCCGTATTCTCCGACTACTTCCTGCACCATGGCACCACCTATCTCGTCTACGAGTACGCCGAGCAATGCTCCCTCTCCAAATGGCTGAAGAAACCTCACCAGCTTAACAACATATCCAACGTCGCCCCTCTCCCGGTCGACACTCCGGTCGTTCTCCCCGTGAAGTGCTCGTGCTCCGGCAACAGCCACCACACAATGCGTTGTTCGTTCTTGCCATCTTCATCAATGATGATGGACTTCAACGGCGAAGAGCCAACCAACCCTGCGCTCGAAACGGATTGGGATGCTCCGGTTGAGACGGTCTGGAGCTGGCCCAGCTTGCCGCCTTGTTCTTCTGCTTGAACTCGAGCCATTTCGTTCTTTGTTTTGGTAGGAAAGATGTGGCGGATCCTATGGCTATTCTTCGTCTTCTTCCGCATCAGAGAAAGCTCCGATTTGCTTCAAAACTTTGAGCGCGGCATTGGTCTTCTCGACAGCCTTGGCAGCGTTGGAGACGACAAGGGGCAACTCCGGGACTTCCTTACCCTTGTGTTCATGAGCAAGCACCAATGAAGGAACGGCGGAAGCGGCGACCGCCGAGACAATGGTGTGATGATGTCGGTAAGGGAAAGCCTCTTGAAGTTCATCTGGCTTCGTACTATGTCAGGGGAATCAACGAGAGCCCTATTCTGGTCGAGGACGTCAACGATAACGGTGAGCTTGCCATAGTCTTCACCGTAGTTAATGAGGGCAATCCTTCCAATCTCGACGCACCTCTTGAACGGCATTTTCTGAGAGTTGTGAGTTTGCGCGCTGCGTGAGAGAGAAGAGGCGGAGATGGAGTTGTGTAACTTGTATTTCGCCTGGAGGTCGGAGGTCTGTACGGCAGCGGATGAGGAGGAGAGTGTGGTGCCGCCGAGTTCTAGATTTCCCGAGAAGCAGTAGTCGCTATAGGAGGAGAAGGAAGGCTAGGGATTTGATTTTAGTTTTGGGACGTTTGAATTTTGAGTGGTGATTGTGGGCTTCTAAAAAAATTTTGGGCCATGAAAAAAGAATAAAATTTTGGGCCTTTTTATTTACTTTATATTTGGGCTTTTTTTTTTTTTTTTTTGCAAATAACTTGGGCTTTAATATTTCTCTTTTTTTTTACAGGATTTTGTGTCTGATTTAACTTGCTCGTGAATTTGATCGAGACGTCCAAATATTTTGAAGATCTTTTTAATTTGGAGGCAGAGTCTCTTTGTTTTTGAGCGTATTTCATGCTTCCTTCTCTTTCTCCTTTTTTTGAGCATATTTCATACTTCCTTTTTTGTTTCTAGGTATGGTTCATTTCCAGGATACGAGCATCTCCGGAAAACATTACTTAGTGATCACAGATGATGATCAGCAGCCCGTGAAGAGAGGTACTCGTCTTCGAGCTCGTGAGCCACTTATCGGGAAATACGCTTGTGAGTGGCCTAAGCTTACGGATCCATTTCACAAGCCTCATTGGTATTATGAGGTTTCCTTGACGAAAGTGACGAAGGTGTGGGCTCTACAATCAGCTCATCATCAGCAAGGTGACGGGGCTAATTTCCTCCCGTATCTAGGGCGCCAAATAGTAGAAGGCAAGGCAAGGTGGCACGACAAAGTCAAGTTTCTTGGCGAATCTCGTCACTTTGACGGATATTGGGAGTGGACCGAGGACGTGCTCAGTCGTTGCAGTGATAAACTCCATGGTGCGGGCATATTCGACCCTGTCTACGATTCTCTCTTCACGTACGATCGAAACACGAAGGTGGTCAAAGCCTTTTGCGAAGCGTGGTGCCCCTCAATGAATACCTTGCTGACCTCCTCCGGCGAATTGTCTATATCATTATGGGACTTGCACGTAATGGCCGGTCTTCCTTTAACCGGGCTTCTTTGTGACGAGATGGTGCCTCGGACGGAGGAGCTTACTGGAGTCAACAAAAGAGGCAAGCTATTCGTCCCTGCGAGTTGCAAGTACTTATTCCATGCCTACCACCTCCTTGGAAGGGAAGACGACAAAGCTTCACATCGCTCCGTGTCGATTGAGAAGTGGACTAAATTCTGGTCGAGGAGGAAATCAAGATACCGACCACTTCCACTTCGTAAGGAGAAGAAAGGTCAACGTCCCAAATTAACACACAACCCTTCTGGAGAAATTGAGGATCATAAAGAGTGGACTTCTTCTGAAAGGGCTCCACTTACTGAGCTCGGAGTTAAGGAGAATCATCAAAATGAGACGTACTTAGCCGCCCATCTTGCTTGTTGGCTTTGCAGTTTTGTGCTCCCCGAGGGTGATGGTAGTTTGATCCGGCCCAGTGTCTTCAAGATAGCCAGTATCATGGCAAGTGGTGAGAGGGTGTCTCTTGCCGTCCCGGTATTGGCAAGCATTTACCAAGGTTTGAACAAGATCTCAAGCCTTGCCAAGCCGCCTCAGGGTCATTCAGCCTTTCCTATCCATTTTGTTTATGGATGGATGGCGTGCTATCTTCGGACTCATTTCGATCTTGAAGGAAAGAGGGAAGCCCCCAGGATGGTTCGTTATTCGGGCGAAGGCGGTGCTAGATTCTATGGTCCTGCTGAGGCTCGCAAGAGGGTGCATAGAGCTGAACTAGTTTCTTGGCATTGCATCATGCCTTCTAGAGCTGAGGATTTCGTGTTTATTGATGATGAAAATGCAAGCGACCTAGATCGTGGACTCTTCATGGCTATCCGATCCAACTTCTTGGCTAAGAGGATAGATGACCATTTCATTATCGAGCCTTATAGCCCACACCGCTTCAGCTAGCAATTTGGCTACCAACAGATGGTTCCAGGGGTCCTTACCAAAGACATCCATGAGGCTTCTTTGGCTGATGGCCTTAGATATTGGCGTATTTGCTTGATACGCAGATCTATGGCGAAAGCATGTTTTCCCTTCCTGAATTTGAAGAAGTTCCCTAATGCCGAATACAAGAAGTGGTGGGATCGAGTCTTCGACAACTTCTTGGAGAGGAATGTTGAGCTTTTAGTTCAACCTAAACCAAGTGGCCTACTACCAAGTCGAGAGGAAGTGGGAGAGGCTAACCCTTCCAGCAAGGGAAAGAGAAAGGTCGATCCGGAGGCCTCTGTAAGCAGTAACGCGGATCGTCACTGGAAGAGGGAAAGGACCAATCGCAAATCCTCTCTTCCTCTTGAAGGACATAGTGGGAACGACCCTAGTCATGCGGGTGCTTCTACGGAAGAGGTTTCTCATATCTTCGTCCCTTTTTATTTCCCTTTTCTTGTTTTGTTTTATTTTGTCTCCTATTAACCAATATACTTTTTTGCATTTCAGTTGGTGAAGGAGTTGTTTGGCTCTGATGATCAAGAGGACTCCGATGCACCGGCCGAAGCTTGCCACTCTGATGGAGATGCGGATAGTGAGCATATCCTACCAGCTAGAGCTGTTACTGAGTTCGATGGCAAGGCGGTGTTCGATGATCGTTGAAAATCGTTCCTCAAGATGTATTGGGGTGACCTCCGCGATAAATTGATGAGGACGCCTGTCGATTCCCTCTCGTCACTTCGAGAGACGGCATTTGAGGGACTTTTACTTATGAAGAGCACTCCTCACAGTTTTGACCTTTCTCATCTAACGAAGAGTTTGGAGATACTTTTCGCGAGTGCTACAGCTTATGATGAGGCAAGGTCGGCGTCCTCCGAGCTCGATGAGGTTTCTGTGCAGCATTGTAAAGAAGTCAACGATCGCATTTGTGCTGCTAAAGCCAAGGAGGATGAGAAGACTCGTGAGATTGATCTTATTCGAGAAGAGCTTGCCATCTTAGAGGAGCGGCAGAAGGATTTGACCATGTCCTTGAAAGGGCTTGTGGGGTCTCGCCTAGCTCTTCGGAACGAGATTCATAGTCATGAAGAAGAGCTCTCCAAGATCAGAGGTTCTTTCGATGGCAGGGTGGAGAAGAAGCTGAAGAGTTCCAAGTCTTCATTGGAGCACGCCAAGAAGGCTTTGGAAGATCAAGACCCTTTTATCTAGGGCTTTATTCAGACTTGCTTGTTATAACTCCTTTTAGTTGTCATTTGTATTTCAGTGGTTCCTTATAACGAACATCTCTATCTTTATGCTTTCTTTTGAGACATGTTTGGATTTGTGCATTTTTTGTTTTCTCTTCCCTTTTTGGTGTTATATTCTTTTTTGTTATAATTATATAACGTAAAAGACATAACACCGATCGTGGAACATGACTGAACTTAGAAAATATCTAAGCTGCCTACGTACCCATAAAAGGGATCAAGTCAAAACGTAGTTCAAATGAAATTTTTTTTTTGAAAGGGGGTGCCGTACACAGTTTATACTCATGCGGGCCAGGAGTGACTATTTATTTAACCACTATATAGACAAAGTGGAGTAATCAACAGTTTAACCACATAAATTTTACCATTTTGGTGGGATAAATAACAGTTTAGCCACGTAAATTTAACTTTTGGTGGTTACCGTGCACAGTTTATACTCATGCGGGTCAGGAGTAACATGCAGTTTAGGCTCGTGCGTCATGGAGCATTTTCTTTCTCTCATTTTTTTTTGTTGTACACATTTTTTCTTTTTTTTTTCTTTTTTTTACTATACACATTTTTCTCTTTTTTTTTTTGTTGTACACATTTTTCTTCTTCTTCTTTTTTTGCTTCATTTCCCTTTTAGGGATAGTAACGCTTCAAGAATTTCCCATTTATCGGGCCAACCCTCACACGGTCTTCAGAGATCAATTTGTAAGCGCCATTTGTGTATACTTCTGTGACGACGTACGGACCGTCCCATCTAGGAATGAACTTGTTTCCAACACGGTGGGTGGTGACAATTGGCCTTCTCATTGCCAGCACCAGATCCCCAACTTGAAAGGAGCGTGGCCGCACCTTTTTGTTGAAGGTTCTTGAGAGGCGAGCCTTTGTTGTGCTTCCAGCCTCTTTTCATCTAAAGCTTCCAATTCTTCAAGACGCAACCGGGCATTTTCTTCTTCAGTTAAACCTTCTTGGATTGCGATTCTTAAAGACGGGATTTGTTGTTCAAGGGGAATGATGGCTTCCACACCATATACCAACGAGTACGGAGTTGCTTGAGTAGGAGTCCGATGAGTGGTCCTGTATGCCCACAATGCTTCTCCAATTCTTTCATGCCAATCACGCTTCGACTTTCCGACCACCTTTTTGAGCAAATTGCACAAGGTCTTGTTGAATGCTTCAGCGAGTCCATTGGCAGCGGCATTGTACATGGACGACTTTCTTTGTTTGAATCCAAACTTCTCGCACAACTTATCTATCAAGGCATTGCTAAATGGCTTCCCATTATCGGTAATGATGTATCGAGGGATCCCATACCGATAGATTATGTTGCCTTTGATGAAATCAGCAACGTTTTCTTTCTTCACTTCTTTCAAAGGAACAGCCTCGGCCCATTTAGAGAAGTAATCAGTTGCTGCCAAGATATATAAGTGTCCGCCAGAAGACTTAGTCATTGGGCCTACTACGTCTAAACCCCAAGCGTCAAATGGCCAAGAGGTGACTGTGGGATGCAGTGGCTCCGGAGGTTGGTGGATGAGATTTGCATGAAACTGGCAGGGTTGACATCTTTGTGCGTAGTCCATACAGTCTTTGACCATGGTCGGCCAGTAGTAACCCATCCTCTTAATTCGAAAGTGCAGCTTCGGACCGGACTGATGTGCCCCGCAAATGCCTGAGTGTGCTTCCTCAATGGCTTGTGCTGCTTCTTCGTCACCTAGGCATCTTAGGAAGACCCCGTCAAACGAACGCCTGTAGAGTGTGCCTTTAAAATAAATGAAACGATTGGCTCATCGTCGAATGTCGACTCTTCGGCGTGGGTCACTTGGCAGTTTATCGTATTTCAAGTAGTCAACGAATGGTTGACGCCAATCTTCTTTATCGATTTCAAATACTTCAATAGCACAATTTTCTTCTTCTTCATCATTTTCACTTTCAAATAGAGGGGGGATAACCCAACTTTTGCAAATTGGGATGTGAATTTTGCTGTCAGGCATGGCTATCGTAGCAGCAAGTTTAGCTAGTGCGTCTGCCTGTTTGTTTTCTTTCCTTGGGACATGTTCAAGTTCTACATCTCCAAGCCATCCGATCATTCTTTGAGCATACTTGACATAAGGTATTAGCTCAGGTTTCTTGACATCATATGATCCAAGTAGCTGGTTAATCACTAGCTTGGAATCTCTGTAGACTTTGATTTGAAGTCTCTTAGCATCCATCGCCATTTCTAACCCAAGGATGAGTGCTTGGTACTCGGCAACATTGTTGGAGCAATTTTCAGTCAAGGTGAAAGAATATGGCAACACTTCCCCTTCAGGCGTTATGAATACAACTCCAGCCCCGGCTCCTTCTCTGTGAGAGGCTCCGTCAAAATACATTTTCCATGGGGGGCAGAACTTCGATTGCAAGAACATCTTCATCATGGAGGTCATCATCTAACTCTCATTCAGCTGGGATCGGGTGGTCAGCTAAGAAATCTGCTAGTACTTGCCCTTTCACAGCCTTTTGAGGAACATAGATGATCTCAAATTGTTGGAGCTGAAGATACCAACGTGCTAGTCGATCAGATAAAACCGGTCGCGTCATCACGTACTTCAATGGATTTGCCCTTGAGATCAGGCGAACCGTATGAGCTTGAAAATAGTGCTTCAGCTTTTGAATGGAGAAAATCAACGACAAGCACAACTTCTCAATTGGAGAGTACTTTAGCTCATTTGGCGTCATCATCCTGCTCAAATAATATAACGCACTCTCTTTTCCATTGTTATTTTCTTGTGCAAGCAGTGCTCCGACAGAGCACTCTTGGGCGGCAATATATAGAATTAGCGGCCGGCCTGCCACTGGTGCGATCAATACTGGGGCTTTCGTCAAATATTCCTTGATACTTTTGAGAGCATTGCGGCATGATTCATCCCATTCAAATGGGACTCCTTTCTTCATGATTCGGCTAAAAGGTTGACATCGCCCTGCTAGTTTTGAGATAAACCTTCGTAAGTATGCTAACCTTCCTTGCAAACTCTTGAGGTCATGAATATTACGGGGCTCGGGCATCTTCAGTATCGCATCGATTTTTGCTTGTTCGATCTCTATTCCTCGATGGCGGACAATGAAGCCAAGGAATTTCCCCGATTTCATCCCAAATGCACATTTCAAGGGGTTCATCTTGAGCTGATATCTTTTCAAATGTTCGAACACCAATCGTAGATCTTGCAAGTGACTATTCCGTTCTTTTGACTTTACTACCACGTCGTCCACATAGCACTCAATATTCTTGTGGAGTATGTCATCAAAGATCCTTTGCATGGCCCTTTGATATGTGGCACCGACATTCTTTAGCCCGAATGGCATCACTTTGTAACAGTATATGCCTTTTGGGGTACGGAAGGCCGTCATTTCTTCATCCCTTGGAGACATGCGGATCTGATTGTATCCAGACTATCCATCCATGAATGACAGTGCTTCATGTCCAGTTGTAGTATCAATCATCAGCTCAGCAATTGGAAGTGGAAAGTCATCTTTAGGACATGCTTCGTTCAAGTTTCTAAAATCGACGCAAACTCGAATTTGCCCGTTCTTCTTTCTAACAGGAACAATGCTTGAGATCCATGTAGGGTACTTGACTTCCCTAATAAATCTGACTTCAATAAGTTTGTTTACTTCAGCTTCGATGAGTGGGATCAAGTCTGGACGAAACCGCCTTTGAGCTTGCTTGACAGGCCGTATCCCCTTTTTTACTGCCAAATGATGAACAGCTATCTTTGGATTTAATCCAGGCATCTCCTTGTATGACCAAGCGAATACATCTTTGAACTCTTTTAGTAGTTCAATGTACAAGTTTTCCTCATCGGCAGTCAAAAGTGCACTTATGTAGGTGGGTCTTGGGTCATTTTCATCGCCCAAATTGATTTCTTTCAATTCATCGACAGTGGACTTGACACCTTCTTCAAACTGAGGAGGGGCTATCTCTGCATCTTCCCCTTCGATAGTCACTTCTTCACTTAAGGTAATATGATGTGATGAGGCAACTTCTTCATTCATTCCTTCGGGACTTTTGAAATCTATGCATTTCCTCATTGTTCCATCCCTTCGTCTTACCTGAACTATGTGTGCCATATTATTTGTTTTGATCACACCCTTTCTAACCAGACGAGAAATGTCTCGCTGAAACTGATCCTGAACATCACGAGAGATCGCGCTTTGAACACCAATGGTAGCATAGTAAGATGAAGCTACACTTTCACTATCGTCTTCATCTTCAATGTGTTGTGTAAAGATGACAGTCTTCATTTTAGCTTTCGGTTCTCTTCCACATGACACGGTTAATGTAGTGCATCTCTTCATACGGGAAGGGATTAAACTCTTCAACTTTTGAGTTACCCGAGATTTATTGAATCCATTTGAACTTTCAACTTGTGTGATCTTGCCACCACATTTTCTACCAAGCCTCTTAAAGACAGACACCCTCGGAGTTTTATCAAGTCTCTTGAAGACAGATGTTCTTGGAGCTTCCTTTTTGTATTTGCCAACCGCACCTTCTATTGGCGAAAATTCTCCTTCAAAGACATAGTTTGTTGTAGCTCTTTTGATGGTGATACGGACTGGACTTTGTGGGACAAATCCCAAACCGGCCTTAGTGCTTGGGACAGCATGGCCGTTCTTTTTCAACACTTTTTGTGTGGCATTAAGTCCGTAGTTCTGTTGATCTGCAACTTTTGAATGGGACTCCATCACAAGGCTTTCTTGTGGACTATATCCAGCTTTAACGAGAAGTTTAAATGCTTTTGGACCAAAATGCTGAGCGGCATCACCATTCATACTTTCTCCATGTTCAGTAGCACTGCCTTGTGTTGGTCGAATGAACCCTTTAAGTGGTGGTGGGATTGGCTTCTTTGCATCAATTTTGGTTAGAGGCAAAGTGAGTCCTTTCAGTGATTCTGTTCCAGATGCTTCTTTCTTGATCTTTTGGCTATTTTCAGGTTCTTTTTGATGGATGACTGCCCCTTTTCTTGCCTTTGTGTTAGGTAGATAGTATTTTGAATCGGCAAAGTATGATTCAGCTTCTGTGAAGGGCTTGCAGTCGCCAACTACCATTTTTACAACTCCATCCCGACAATACTTGAAGCATTGATGCCATGTTGAGGGGACAACTCCATTCTCATGTAGCCATGGTCGTCCAAGAAGCATGTTGTATGAAGTCTTGGCGTCAATCACATGAAATATTGCGGTTGATTTCATATCATCCATTAACAAATCCAACCTTACGGCGCCAAGAGCTCTTTGCCCTTCATGATTGAATCATCAACCGACTACCTGAAAGATCTTCCGTAGGAATTTCCAATTCTTTCAATGTTCTTAAAGGCAAGATATTCACCGCAGATCCTCCATCAACAAGTATTCTATTGACTCATTTTTCACATGCATAGCCACTCATGAATAAAGGCCTATTGTGAGGATCAGATCCAAACTGCAAATCTTCATCGGTGAATGTTATTGTAGATATGCAATCATTATCAGCCACATAAGTCTCCTTTTCGACTCTCTCGTCATCTTCTTCATCATTCACGACATTACTAGACTCAGTGATGACAATATTTGTGGTGGCCTCATCTTCTTCAAGTGATATTTTCCCTTGACGAGCCAGTTGCATGATTTTGTCTTTCAATATGAAGCAGTCATGAATGGCATGCCCAACCAATCGATGGTATTTGCAGTATTTAGGGTCATCAGTTCTTCCTGCTTCATTAGGACGCTTCATTTCTGGCAACTCAATAAGTCCTTCCTTTAGTAGGTCATCAAAAATCCCTGAGACGTCTGAATCCAGGAAAGGGTATTGTTTTTGTTGCATCTCTTTCAGGGTCATTCTCTTTTCTGGCTGAACATTCTGTTTTGTATCTTTGTCAGCATCCTTTCTGATGAACTTGACGGGTGTTGCCTTCGTTGCCATAGACTCTTTCTTTGGTGCTTTGTCGACGGGCTTGGCATTCCTCTTGAAATCTTGTCTTTCTTTGAATTTGCGAGGTTCTTGCATTGGTGGTCCATCAATTCCGCTTGCTGCCATACTCAGCTCCATATCATGAGCTCTGGTGGCTAATTCTTCAAAAGTTCTTGGTTGAATTCCTCGCAAGATGTATTGAAGACCCCAATGCATTCCTTGGATGCACATTTCTATGGCAGACGCTTCAGACAGACGGTCTTTGCAGTTGAGATAAAGATTTCTCCATCGATTGATATAATCAATCACAGGCTCTTCTTTCCATTGGCGAGAACTTGTGAGTTCTACCATACTGACGGTTCTTCTGGTACTGTAAAAGCGATTGAGAAATTCATGCTCGAGCTGCTCCCAACTGTCAATTGAGATAGGCTCCAAGTCTGTATACCAGTCGAATGCATTTTCCTTCAGAGAGCGAACAAACTGCTTGACCAAATGATCTCCATAGGTTCCAGCATTGTTGCATGTTTCAACAAAATGGGCTACATGCTGTCTTGGATTGCCCTTTCCATCGAACTGTTGAAACTTTGGGGGTTGATAACCTACAGGCATCTTCAAGTTATCAATCCTTCGAGTGTAAGGCTTAGAATAAACTGTCATTGACTTGGAGCTTTCACCGAACTTATCTTTTATGGTTCCTTCAATGAACTCCTTGAGTTGGTTGATTGGAATAGAGCCATCAACTGAAACATTCAACTCTTTAGCAAATGATTTTGCATCATCATTCATTTTCGGCCTCTCAGGTGTTTGGTCGTCATTATTTTCACCATTTTCTTCATGATTCTCATCATTTGCATGACTCGCTTCACCCCTTTCTCTCTTGAGCTTTGAGATCTCATCGTCTTGGTACTGCATGCGTTTGTGAAGTCCCTCGATGAGTTTAGTTATATTTGCGAGTTGATCCTCTATAGTAGAGTCGTTTGCCATCATGACGGCTGCTTCAAGCGAGCCACTTGCTTGTGGCGGGAGATTGCTTTCCATTCCTTCATTGATTTCCGCAAAATGAGGCTCTTCTTCCTCAACAGTAGTCATCTTCAATGCTTGCTTGGCCATGTTTTTCGTAGTCACTCCGACACCTTTCGTAGCGGACTCCGAAGTATTTGAGATGTTAGACATCTTCAAATTTGAAATTTGACGAAGAGAAGAGATGAGAAGTAGAGAGGTCCCACCGGGCGTGCCAGAATTTGTAACACAAATTCTGAGTATTTAAATTAATAAACACCGAAAAATTGTACAAAGAAAATATTTCGGATTGAAATTACAATTTGTGGTTCGATTCTCTATTTAAATCTTCTGATTCTTCTCTTCAGGATTTGTTCATCGTCGTTCTTCAAGATCTTCAAGTTGTTCTTGCTCTTTGATCTTCAGGAATCCGATGCTGGGAGGTTTATAACGTCGATTTGAAGGATTTTCATCTTGATTCCGAATCGAACGTAGTTTTTGAGACGATTTGTTGAAGAACGCTTTGAATCTTCAAGTTGTTCTTGGGGAGCTTTCTCCGATGAATCCTTCTCCAAACTTGAGCTCTTGAACTTGTTCATTTTCCTTAGCCAAGCCCTCTATTTATAGGCAAATGAGGGTGCATTTAGGGCTTAGGTGGCGACGTCTCATTGGTCCATTTGTTAGGGCTTATGTGGCATAATTTTATTGGTGCCTTGTATCCTTTGTAATTCTCTACAACAACATGGCCATTTCTTGTATGAGCTCGTTTATGTGTCGCATTTCTATTGGTCGAGATTTTTCCACATATTGAATACCAATTTATTTATTTAATTTAGGAATTAAAATTCCCAAAATATAAATAAATGATATAATTTGGATATTTCAATTGTTTAATTTCCACGTGTCACCATTTGATTGGTGATGACAATTTAATTGATTACAGAAGGGTAAACCAATAATTAAAACCCATAAAGTGGAGCCAACAATGAAAACATACAAAATCTATCAACTATAAGATTAAAACCTCTCGCAGAAGCAATTTTTTTTTAAAAAAAAATCATATTTAAATAAATTAAAATTTCAAATTAGTATTTAAAATAAATTTACTAAAAAATATTAGTACATCCATCCCAATAGCAAGGTCCACTTGCTATTGGGCACGGAGATTAAAGAGAAATGGATTAGGGTGTTAAGTAGTGCGTAGAAAAAGTGGGGTCCATTTCATTAAGGAGTGGTATATTTTATTGTTAATATATTTCCTTGACTTTTTTTCCCTTTTGTTTGGCCTCATTTTTTATTTTACGTTTATTCGAGCAATATTTTTACGAGTGATTTTTTTGTCGAGCAATTTTTTTACGAGCGATTTTTGTCGAGCAATTTTTTTTACAATCGATACTAATGGTTTGCATAAGAACTGAAATCTGAAGCAAGCAAAATAAAAAGCTCACGGATGCCATTAAATAAAATAGAAAATGAGTTTATACTTTAATTTTGGATACAATTCAAATTAGCTGAAGTACAATGACCGAAAATGCCAAAATCAAAAATTTTAGCACCAAAAAATTTCCCTCTTAAATTCAAATCTAATCCTATAAATACATTAACTAAGGCTAACATCACAAACAAAATCCAAAAAGATGAAGAAGCTCAACTTTACTGAGTCTCAAAAAAATCAAGCATTAAAGTTTCTTCTTCAATGCAGCAATGACGGAAAAATACCGAAGGGCAAAATGACTGAAGCTGCGGCCAAATTCCAGGTATGCAGCCGATCTATTAGTCGAATATGGGCTGCAGTAAAGAAAAAGGTAGAAAATAATGAGCAAATGCACATTGAAGCAAAATCAAAATTCACTAGAACTAAGAAAGTTACTCTTGATTTAGACAAAGTTTCCATGCTTCCACTTAAGAAGAGAAGCAGCGTAAGAGCATTAGCAAAGGGAATAAACTGCAAAAAGTCCACAGTTGGGAGGTGGATTGAGCAAGGGCTGATCATAGCTCACACATTAGCTATTAGGCCTGACCTAACAGCTTCTAATAAGCTGTTGAGGTTGCGATTTTCACTTGAGGCCTTGGAACTAGATAGGAATGCAAATATTCTAATGTTTAAAAGCATGCACAACACAGTTCACATCGATGAGAAGTGGTTTTATATAAAAAAAGAGACACACAGATTCTACATGACTCCAGAAGAGGCCGAACCACACAGAACATGCAAGAGCAAGAAGTTCATCTCAAAAATAATATTCATGTGTGCAGTATGCAAACCTCTCTTGGCAGCAGATGATAGTGTATTATTTGATGGTAAGATTAAAGTGTTTCCTTTCCCTCACAAGGTTCCAGCAAAAAGGTCAAGCAAAAAACAGAAGCAGAGGCACATTAGAGACTAAAGTAATTGAGTCAATAATACAGGAAGTGATCAGAGACTGTCTGATCAATTAGGTAATAGTACAGTGTGTCTGTTTCATTTAATGATCATTGTAATAAATGATCTTTGTTGCAGGTTTTGCCAGCTATAAAGGCAAAATAGCCACCAGAAGCAAGCAAAGTCATATACATACAACAAGACAATGCTAAACCACACATCAAGGATTCAGATCTAATTTTTAGAGAGGCATCAAGTTCAGATGGCTTTGAGTTCACTTTGATACAACAACCACCCAACTCACCAGATCTAAATGTGAATGATTTAGGATGGTTTAGGAGTATTCAGTCCTTGCAGACAGAAACAGAGACACATAATGTTGATGAGTTAGTGAATGCAGTGGTTACTTCATTTGAAGATCTATGCCCCTCAAAATTAAACAAGATTTTCTTGACTCTGCAGAGCTGTATGATTGAGATTATGAAAGTTAAAGGACACAATTGCTATAAGATCCCACACATGGGGAAAGATGCTCTTAGTAGGCAAGAAATTTTTCCTTTGAACTTGGAAGTGCCATCAAAATTGGTGAGACAGAGTCTCACACATTTAATGGAAGCTGGAGGGGGAAATAGGATAGAATAATTAAAGAATTCCCTAGGTGTTGAAAGGCTGGAGGGGAATTAACTATCACACACAACCATTTTTTGCAGGTTGAAGTGATTTTGTGCAGGTTGAAGATAAGTTTTTGTGAAGATACAGTTTTTGTAAAGATGCAGGACAATATAAAGAGACATTTCGACTTGGTTTTTTTTTTTTTGTAAAGATGCAATTATACTCCATAATTGTACCTGACATTTCATATGTTTAGGTTTTTGTAAAGATGCATAGTTATATTGCTATTGAAGATGCAGATATGAAGTTAACACCTTTTTGTGAGCTGTTCGGTATTTTAATTCCACCTAAACTGCAAGTGTACAGCGAGGTTTCTAGTATAATAGTGAACAAGGTCGAATCCACAGAGACTTAAATTCTACTCACTAGTTATTCTATCTATCCTAACTCTGCTATCTGGACTATCCAAAGTTTAGAAGTTTTAAACAACTGACATAAAATAAATAAATAACTTGCAAAACTAAATTCACAGCAGATAAAGTTGCAAAGAAGAATTATCAAAGGGAAACATGTATTCTAGGATTGAACATTCATCAAATACTCCATCTTATTACTAATCCAATAACTATGCCTATGTTGGGATTTTAATCACACTAGAGCAACCACTTAGCTATTCATAACCCCTTCTCAGAGAATTAAGAATGTTAATTACATTATAAATAACACTGTCTCCATTCATTATCTACAATGCAATTCATAAATGATCCAAAGGTTTAAACGCTCTCACCAGTAATCTCAACTCTCTCGAGTGGTATTAATTACTATGTTAATTATTCTATTCTAGTGTTGAAACTCCTCTCTCGATTTATGAATCAACATAATAAATTACATCAATTAATGGCCAATCAATTAACATAAGCAACTGCAACCCAAGAATAATTAAAATGCAATAAAAATCATAGACATAAAATTAGAATTAATAATAAGATCTCATAAATGAATCATTAATCAACCCTAGAATACTAGGGGTTAGTTGTTCATAATGAAATAGACAAAAGAAATCAAATTTCGGATGTTCATGGCTAGACAAGAATTAAACTAGATAAAACCCGGAAGAATAAATCTGTCTCTAATCTTGACTTGCTTGAAATCCTTTGTCGCGTTCTTCGTGATGCTTTTTCTCCACAGCAAAACCTCTGCTTTCAATTTAAGGTCTGATTTCTGATCCCGATTTTCGCCCAAAAAGAATCCTTTTATATCAAGTTAGGAAAAAGCCCAAAAATACAGTGGAAATTGGAAAAAGCCCGCTTCAGTTGCGATCAGAGTCGCGACCCTGCCGCCCGCGAATCGACCCGTGAATCCACGTAGCATGACGTGGTGCCACGTGGCATGAAATTCGCGACCTTCATCTTATTCGTGACCGGGGTCGCGAATTTTCTTCTTCTGCACCCCTCCCCTATCGCGACATTGCAGTGTTCTACTCAAAGTGATTCACGACCCTGCAGTCGTGACCGGGTCGCGGGTTCAAGCTCGTGATTTCCTTCTCGGCTTATTTCATCCCGGTTTCTCGACCAATCTCTTCATGTACTCTCTTGGGATTCCACATTCACTTCAACTCTTAAAAGCAACTAAAATTGACGAACAAACCTGCACAAATACATCAAGCACGACCAACTCCCAAAACTCGAGAATCTCGTTATACAAAACACGACACTAAAGTGCACCAAAAGAAGTGTAAAATCTAAGTTTATCATGAGCATAATTTTACACTCATTTCAGCACATACACAGCACTGAAACACATAAATGTAGACCTAAACTTGGATCTAAAGCATGACATCTCATCTCATTGATGTTATTGGCCAATAGCATATAGTGTGAGCACAATTTTACAATCATTTCAGCACACAATTAACTTCCCATAATCATACACATGCAGCCAGAACCAACAAGGCAACAAAGATCATTTCAACACACAATTAACCTCCCAACAGAGCCATTCACATGAAGCCAGAACCAACAATCCAACAAAGCTCACAAGAACAGAGCCTCCAAACAGATACACAACTGATATAGAGACTCCAACACAATAATAAACCAGAGACTCCCAACAAATCCAACAAAGCTCCCAAGAACAGAGCCTCCCGATAGAGCCATTAATTATCAGAGACTCCCAACACAACAATCAACTAGAGACTCCCAACATATCACAGTAATAAAAATGCAACAGAGCTAAGGGTTAGATCTCACCAATTTGAAGTACCGAGGGAGGAGTATTCAGAGCATCGAAGTGACCACCTCGGCTCTCCAATCTCCGCCGTCCGCTTCAACCTCTGCCGCCGTCACCAAGTGAGTCGCCGCACCCTCCACCACCCCCATCGAAGACTCATCCGTCTCAGGTACAAACTCCTCCACCGAGAGGGATTCTGGAGTCTCCGGTACAATTTCATCGGAATCTGGAACCTCCTCCACCGGCGGCCGACAGAAATCGAGGCAGAGGGAGATGTGAAAACGCATATTCACGGCGTGCAAGGCAGAGGTATGCAACAGATCTGAAAACCGATCGGAATCATAACAAGTCTGAGGGCTTCTGGCCGCGTCGGTGCCGAAACATCATAGAGCTCCGATTTCTTATCGGAATCGTCATCGCTCTCAAACATGGCGGTGGAATCGCCAAGGTTTGGGGTAGGGGGACCTTGCTATTTGGGACGGAGAGAGTTTCCGTCACATGACGACAGTGAAAGAGAGGAGGGAGGAAGGAGTGTTACAGGCGGTGAGAGAGAGTAAGTGAGAGGGAGCCCGACGGTGGTATTGCAGGTGGAGAGAGCGAGGCGGAGAGAGCGAGAGGGGGAGAGAATTGAAAGAGAGGCGAGCACAATGAATTGAGAGAGGGCAGAGGTCGATTAGGGTTAGGATTTTGATTTGGGCCCACAATTAACATTAGCCCTAATTATTCTTTAATCTTCCCCTAATTATTCCTTAATTATTTCCATATATGGTAGTGGACTTTGCTATTGGTGTTAAAGTTTAAAGAAGAAAAGATGAACTGAAAGTGTTTGTAAAAATGCATAAGAGAGAATCGTAAATGAAGATCAAAATATCTGGGAAATTTCTGAATGATATTGAATCACAACTGATTACATATTTATAGCTTCTAAACTGAGCTAACTACCTCCAAACTACTTTCCACAATTTGCGGATTGCAAGCCACGTGAATAACTATTTCTAACTAACTCATTTTACATGAAATAGATAAATACTCTTAATAATTGGGACAGACAAATAAGGCAATGTAGACCTTGCTATTGGAACGGAGAGAGTATCATATTAAATTTAACATATATATATAATGAAAATCATAAATAATATTTTTAATAAATTCATAATATGTAAATAAAATGAGTGATGTAATAGTGGGGCCCTCAAAAAGTAGCAATTGTACCTAGATGCATTGGTGAGGTTTGGGTAGCAATTTAGTAAATTTGGTAACTTTTGATGTGGCAGTGATGTGGCAACTATTTGTACCTAAAAAATGATACCTGCACTGAAGATGCCCTTATACTAGAATTTACCGTGAGGTGGGAGTTGGTGGGCCCATCAACTTTTTCATAAACATTCAGTTCAATAACAACTGTAAAAGTTATTTGTGAATGGATAAATTATAAATTGATGTCCAATCTTCGAACTTTTTAATAAAAATGGTTCGATCTTTAAATATATATAATTTGATATCTAATCTTATAAATTTTGATCGACTTTTTATTTGACTAAAACTATACCGCAAGTGTACGATGCAATTATAGTAAATATGGCGAGCAAGAGTATCGTATCCACAGAGACTAATTAGACCTAATTGTGTGTACTACAACATCGGACCTCAATCATTATCTAGACACTAAGAAAACGGAAAGATAATTAATTAATCTAATCTAAGGAAAAGGATAAATAAATGAGAAAATAAATGGAGAATGAAACATGAAGGTAGAGGTACTCTCGGGATTGATTTTTTCGGGTACTTACCACTAATAATCCTATTCAATGTCTATTTGTAGTGTCAAATTTCACTAGGGAAATCTCTAATGCATCTTAAGCTCTCTCTCGAGACACTCAAGTTGTAGGGTACACACGCTAGGTTCACCATCTCCGATCAAATCCTACACATGTACTTTACCAAAAGCTCCTGTGATTTCAAACCTCACACTAAGCCTCAATTCTATCGAATTTATCGACATAGGTGTCTCATACACTAGCCTCAATTCTCTCGAATTTATCGACATAGGTGTCTCGTACACTAAGCCTCAATTCTCTCTAATTTATCAACATAGGTGTCTCGTGCCTAGGGTTCATCTATTTAGACTCATCTCTCGAATTATGAACCAATAGATAAAATTGTGTAAATTACTGATCAATTAATCAACACACATACATAGCATAAGCACAAGAAATGAAATAGGGCCATAAACAATCCATAGAAAAATAAAAGCATAAATATCCAAATAATCACAATCCCAAAATACAAAATAATTTAGCCCAACATTAAACAAATCCAAGAACTAAATCATTTCAAAGAAAAAATCAAAATAAAAACAAGAATAGAAACTAAGAACAACCCGGAAGTTAAACTCAACTCCACCCTTGCCTCTGCTCGTCTCCTCTTTGCTCCGTCTTTAAGCCATAACTCCTTATTCACCCTAGCTAGGTGGATATCCTAGCTAGGGTGTGGGTTTGATGGATGAGGGTTGAAGATGGGAGATGAGAGAAGGGTTTTGGTGTTGGAGAAATTTGGGGATTTTTTCTTTGTGTGTGTTGTGGATTATGTTTTGTGTGTGTTGTAAAAATGGTGAGAAAAATCGAGAATAAGAAAAAGGAGGGGTGAAGATCTGAAAATCTGGGTTGCGGGCGCGACACGGACTCGGTCATGCCCCCGGTCGCGCCCTCGGTCGCACCCCGATCAAAGAAAAATATGTCTCTAGCGCGAGTGCTCCGGTCGCGCCCTCACTCGCGCTACCACTCGCGCCTCTGGTTCTGCACTGACACCTTTTACGGTTTTGCTCCGTTCTCCCTTGTTTCTTATCCGATTGAGGCGATTCAACTTGCAGCGCATTCCTTATTCGATTCTCTATTTTCTCATAGGATTGGATCACTCAAAAATTTATTAATTCATCCTCCATTTCCTGTTAAACTAAAATAACAAACAAAACTTTCAAATTAGGAGGTTAAAAGTGCAATTTGGGTTAAAGCTCATGCACAACTCTTCAATTCACTTCATTTTAACCTCAAAATATTGTGCAAAAACACAACTTATCAACTCCTCCAAACTTAAATTTTCATACATGTTTGCATACGTGGCATAAAAAGATAGTCTCCTCTAAGCTTTCCTCGAGAGACACGACCCGAGTTAGCTCTCCACCCTACAATCGACCCCGTCCTCTTGCGGGTCCGGATCGAAGTAGTTTGCGTAGGACAAATCGGAACCAAACAAAAACCAACATTCCAAAATCAACATGTTAACATGTTCCAACTTCTCAAATTCATATATACTACTAAAAATTAATGTGCTAGCAACTTAACATGTTTATTTAAGCCGTAAAATCATTTTTGCAAATGGAACTTACCTTTAATTTTTTGTGATTTGCTTTTACCACTTTTTTAATTGAACAACTTGTTAGTTTTGTATACTGGAAGACTTGTCTTTGTATACTTTTCTGATGATATGAAATGAAAGTTATTATAGTTACTGTTTGCATACAGATTATGTTCTATAATTATTTTATGCAATGTTCCATATACTTACATTGTAGATGATGTGGTGTGGGGAGTCACACGGTAAGATCATATCATTAGAACCTTGTAACGTATTGAAGAGCTCACGGCTTAGATGGTCCTGAACACACCATCGGTATACCGTAGAATAATCTGATAAGTTAGTTTATCTTGACCAACTGATTATTCTAGTACACTCATTAGTGTATTGAGGAGGATCACGATAGGATACTATTCTCTGTCTCTGACCCAGTTACTGAGAGAAAAAAGATCCACAGAGTTCGGGTTCTGAACTCATGTGATATTGGCGAGCATATGTGTGCGTTGTTTATTACTTTGATTTATCAATGAGTAAGATCTTTTCGTTGATCAAATTCGATATCTTGGGTAATAACAATGTATACATGATGTCTTGAGCAGTATGTATGAGCACTGTGTCCTGGTGCGCCAGGTTGATGATGTTCTCTTGAGGAAACACAAGTTCATGTTGAAACCCTGCAGGTGGAATTTATTCCGTACATGAGTAAAGCTTGTGTGGTACTACTCAAGGTTTTAGATGTTAATTAATTATAGTTGTCAGAGGCTGACATAATTAATTAATGAACATTATATCTTAAACACGGGAAATGGCTGGACTAAAGGAGAAAGCATATTCGTAAATATGTATTAAATTGGTAGGTCAGTTTTACTTCTTTAGTGGAATAAAAGTAAAACTTAATTTATTTAATTATATCCTAAGTTTATTGGATATTGGATATTAAATAATTTAGTGGGCCAATTTAATATTCTTCTAGATCCCTGTTGTAGCCCAATTGACTGATAGTGGACTGGATATAGAACTTGAGATAGAGGCCCAAGCCCAGTAGGGTTGGGATGATGATTTTCGATCACCACCTATATAAATATAGGTGGGGGTGTTCGAAAATCACACCAAGGAAATCAGCCCCTCTTTGTCTCTCAAAGTTATCCACAGTTTTCACAACTCTATCTAGTAGATTTCAGCCCACTCTGAATCTAGATACGGTCCGGGAATACAACAGAAGATCTTGGAGTAGAATTGTGATGGTCGAATTTTGAGCTAGGTGGCGCCAACTACTGTATTCATTCAACAGCAAGATTAGACCTTTAATCTTGTCCACAGACCGTCTATCGATTTGTAAGTAGATTCGTTTCTATGTCTTCCGCTTTATTAGATTCGAATCTGCTTTGCATGCCTTTTGTTTAGACTGTGATAAACATGCATGTTACATAAAATTATGATTTGCATGAACACAGATTAATGCACAACCAAATGATCCTGCGGTGGCTTAATTCGAAAAAACCCCAACACAACTGTTATGAACAACTATAAACGTACCCGCATAAACAAACAACAAACAATTAAACAAAAATCATAAGAAAAACTAAAAAAACACACACATGCACAACCACTAACACACACATAGCCATGAACACACGCATATACACAACTTGAATCAACCTGGAATACACACACACAACCGCAGAAAGAGAGAGAGTGATCTGAGATTTTACACTAGTTTTTGTATTATTTAACTGTGTGTTTTTATGGTTTGCTTGTGTTTTAATCTCAGTTTAGTCAGATTTCACTCGATTTTGGAATTTAGTATGTTTTGTGATTTTTGTACATTTGTACCTTTTTTGTGTATTTTCGAGAGAAGAGATCGTTGATGATGTCCCAAGGTCGCACGATGAAGAAATCGAGTCTAGAATGGGATGAAAATGATCTACAGAAGAAGACTCGTGAGTGGATTCGCAAGTCCGGTCACGAATGGACCACTTTCTGGAAGTTCGCTACTGGGAGGGGGTTCATCTTCAGAAAAGTCATGAGCACGGTCGCGAATTTCAGTGAGCTCGTGAATTTCACTACCACGTCGGTGCCACGTGGACTTGCGACCTAAGTTGCGAGTGACTAGGTCGTGAGCGAGATCAAGAATTATGTGGGGTAATCCGATTTTGAGTTGGTTTTGGGCTTGATTTTACTGAGTATTTAAGGGTTGATTTGGACGAAAATTAAACACATTTTACCATACCCTAAATTTGTCAACTGAGAGAATACAACAGAGAAACGGAACGTGAAGAACAGGACCAATGGATTCACGTGTTTTCAAGATTCGAGGTAAATATAATCTTTCGGATTTTATTTTCTTTAATTCTTGTCAAACAATGAATACTTTGTGGATGTTTTTATTTGTTTATTTTATGATGAACAACTAAACCCTAATATTCTAGAGTTGATTATGATTCAATTATGAAATTCATTTAATTAATTCTGATTTTGAGCATATGACTCTATTATGTTTTAATTGTTCTTGTGCTTAATTTTGCATTATTTAACTGGTCATTAATAGTGTAATTTAATGTGTTAATTCATAAATCTAAAGAGGAGTTTTGACATGAGATTTGGAACAGTTAACTTGGTAGTTAATTTCACTCGAGAGAATTGTGATTATTTGAGAGAGTTGTAAACCTAATGAGCATTTAGGAGTTGCATTTTAGATAATTAATGGACACATTATTATTTAATTTGTGATCTACATCTTATGCACTTCGAGAGGAGGTTTATGCTAAATTAGTGGTTGATCTAGTATAATTTAAGTCGCAACATAGATACATAAATGAAATTGGTTAAAAGAATGGATTAATTGATGATTATATAATTCTATAATACATATGCCCTTCATTGTTAATCTTCATGTGTGATTTAATTTGTGGTCACATTTAGTACTTTAATTTGATTAGTTCTTTAGTTAATTTAATATTTTCAACCCATTAAGTAGTCTAGATAACTATATGTGATTTAATTTAGATAACTAGTAGCTTAGATTATTAAGTCTCTGTGGAATCTGTTAGTGCAATATTTTAGCACTAAGTGTTTTGATTATCATAATCTTTATGGAAAATCAAGAACATAAAGGTTTTGATTTTTCAAGTGTTGAGAAACATGTTCTGGACGTGAGACAAGAGCATTCCACTGTTAATCTGATTGAAGATCAAAGAACGTATTAATCAAGTGTTATGCACATGATCATATACATGGTTATCCAGAAGCTTTCGAAGAGACGTGCCATGCTGATTTCAAGGAGATAAAGATTCATATTGAATATCAAGATACATCGAGGCGAGTTCTATTCAAGGAAGGTCTCTAACTAGGGTTGTCCGATTCAAACAATGAAAGTTTTCTTGTTAGAGTACGATTAGAATTAGGATAACTGATTACCTTGTTCAGGCTATCTTTGACATTATAAATATCCTGAGAATCAGACTAGTTAGAGATGTGTGCCTAAGTAGCGATTAAAGTTTAAAAGACTTCAAGTTTGAAGCATTAGGCTACTGCATTGTTAGACTAGAGTAGATCTTTTGATCATTGTGTTTCTAGTCTGTATTTGAAATACTTTCATACACTTTTAAAGGAGTCTCGGGGGAGATTTCCTATGGGAACTAGAGGGAATCTAGGTTGTGAGGTGATTTCACAATTTAATCTATCGAAAGAGGTTGTAGTGGATAGAAAAGGGGTTGAGTGACAGGAGATCATTGTGTAAAAGCATTTGTAATCATACAATGGAGTAATAGATTATTTCTTACGGACTTAAGAAGTCCCCCTGACGTTGATCAGTTGATCGAACAGAGTTATCATCCTTGTGTTCTTTACTGCTTCAAGTTACAACAATCTGAATGTACATGTTATTCATAATGTTCATGAACATGGTTATAGACATGTTAATCTCTACACAGTTTATCTAATTTTAATTAATACTAGAGCAGATTGTTTTTGGTAAAAATGTAAAGATTTCTGGAAGTGCATACTTGTGTCAAGATTTTAGTTGTTTCAAGTCACGAGTTCAATCAAGGAAGAGGGATCTACGGTCAGGCCACCGCTTCTAGAAGGTAACAATTATCTTTACTGGAAAGCAAAGATGAGGGAGTTTCTCAGATCGATTGATGAGCTTTTGTGGAAAAGCATCACTGAAGGATGGACGAAACCAACTATTGCCAAAGAAGAAAAACATGCGGAGATTGAAAAAGAAGAGTGGATTGTGTCACAGAAAAACTAGTATAATATCAATTTCAAGACTCTCAATGCCATATTCTATGCAGTTGATCTGGAAACCTTCAGCTTAATCTCAACTTGTAAGACTATTAAAGTTGTGTGGGATATTCTGGAGACTACGTTTGAAGGTACCAGCTCAGTAAAGCTATCAAGGCTTCAGAATCTTACTTCTAACTTTGAGAATCTTAGAATAGAAAAAACTGAAACTATTGGAGAGTTAATGCCAGACTAAGGAACATCTCCAACAAAAGTTTTACACTCGGAGAGCTTATGAATAATGAGAGACTAGTAAAAAAGGTTCTCAGATCTCTTCTAAAGAGGTTTTCATATAAAGTTGCTACAATTGAAAAGGCCACGTACATCAGGAACATGAGGCTTGATGAACTTGTGGGATCTCTAAGAAGGTTTGAGATGAATCCGGATGATGAAGATGGCAATCTAAAGAAGAAGGGAATTTCTCTAAAAGCTGAAATTTCTGAGAATGTTCTTGAAAAAGTACATAACAAGATCTCTGTACTTGATTCAGAAACAATCAACTCCATCGTTCTGATTACAAAGAACTTTAGCATAATGTTGAAAAAAGCCAACAAGTAATCCTTTAAAAGTTCAACAACAGAAGACGCTCTGAGAACACATCTTAAGAAAAGGAACTTCAACTGTGATCAGAAGGAATTCCAACAAAACAATCAACGAAGGGGAATTCGGTACAAATAATGTGATGGATTTGGTCATATTCAAGTTGAATGTGCCAACACACTGAAAAAAAAAACAAGAAGAACTACAATGCATCTCTAAGTGAAAATGACTCTGGAGACCGTTACAGTGATTCTGAAGAAGAGACCATCACGTTCACCGGCAAGGTATCTGATTAATAAGATCATTTTGGTCTTGCAGAAGAAGATGGATCAGATAATGAAGAATTTTGTCAAGAAGACTTTGTGAAAACATACAAAATGATGTATAAAAGGTGGCTGGAAGTTGTGGAAATCAAGAAGAATTTTCTGTCTCAAAATAAGAGCCTTATTGAAGAAAAAGCAATACTGAGCAAGTTTGATTCAGATCAGAAAGACATAATCCGTCAACAAGAGAGGGGATTGCAGAGCTGTCCACTGAGCTTAAATTCATCAAGAAAAATATCACCATACTGAACAATGGGACAAAGAATCTAAATAAAATTATGACCGCATCAGGACATTCTGGAGGAAGTCATCTAAGACTCGGCTACACAGGAGAACAATCAACTGTGAAGACAGAATTTGTTAAAGAAAGTACAATTTAATTCAATGTATTACAATTTATCTTCATCATTTTTCGTTGCATTCATTTATTTTGTTCCAACATGGAGGGTATCTCCAGAATTACTCAAATTAGCTACAATAACTAAAAGAAATGAAACTGGTTAGTGTTGTAATGTGGCTGATGAACATTTTGAAAAAAAAAATGAAATAAATGCTTTTAAAAACTATGTTTAGAATTATAACTGTAAGCTATTAATTAAATACATCATTAGAAGATCTAAATATCTCTTTGCTTCGTAATCTGTATATGCATGGTCATATTTTGATATTTAAATACACCATATTATAAATATATTCATGCTATAAAATGGTTAAATGATAATGCATGACCAGACCCAATAATCCCATTCTTTCTCGGCCCATGCACAAAATAAATAAACAAGGCCAACTGGCCACTTCCCTTATAATTAATTATCTATATATTTTTCATTAAAAAAATTATATATATATATATATATTTATTTATTTATAAGAAGGCTATCTGCCCCACCGCAGGCAGGGCCGACCCTGAGGGCGGGCGGGCCTGGGCGACGGCCCAGGGCCCCAAAAATTGGAGGGCCCAAAATTTTTAATATAGCTCATTAGTTATAGGCATTATGTATACTAAAAAAAAATATTAGACTTATTGGTTTTGGGCCCAGCAGATGCGATCAATGATGTCAAAATTTATTGTCTAATACCATTAAATCATTCATTAATCAGTGGCACAATTAATTCTCACCCCTTCCAACGTTATTTCTATGAAAAAAAAAACTCTTCATCTTCTCCAAGTCGTTGGCCAGTTTTTCGAAAAATAAGAACTAAGAACTCTTCAACTTACTTTTATTACCATTGAATCATATTCATGAATATAATTATATAAATAGAAGGAACCACATGGATTCTCTTATACCAATTTTTATTTCTTGACTATCGAGTATCGACCTAATTGTCCGAGCAAAAAGACATTCTCATTGCAAATTATGAAATTCAGATTTCGATTTTAGAAGGTGGAACCATTGAAGCATCTTGTTGATTTTGTTTTACGGGTAAGTAAATTCATATATTTTATTGATTTTGTGATTTTTTTTACAGGCAAGAGCAATTGAATTAAATATTTTAGTTTATTTTTTGCAGATTATCATTTATCAGAAAGTTTGGAAGTTGGAACTTGGAAGTGTATCTGAAATACAAAATCAAAAGGCATCTCAAACAGCTCTCAAGTCTCAATCACCAATTTATCCAGGTGTTATTACTCTTTTATTTTACTCTGTAAGTGTTAAACATGGGGCCACTTAGAAAACAAGCATGCGGAAATGAGAAAAAGAAAAAGAATAGAAGAACTAGTTAAATCACAAAAATGTAATATGGATAAGTTTATTGTTAAAAGTACAAGTTCTAAAGAAAAAGTTGAAAATTCAAATGTAAACAGTGTTGATGCGCCTCTTGAAATTGAAGATACTAATGAGAAGATAAATGACTTAAATGAGAGTGAACATGTTCTTAAAATGTTAGGTGATGAACCTAGAGAGAATGATGAACAATTTATTCCTCCAGTTGATATATATGATCCGAGAGATTGGGATAATATTGATAATAAGGCACGGGATATTTTAGCTGAAAAGGGACCTATAAGAGAAATGGACCTTGTATTTCCTTTAGACAACATTTCTAGGCATTTTTCTTATACTCATTATACTAAAAAATTAAGCAATGGTGAGGTGAAGGATCGAAAGTGGTTAGTATATAGTAAACATGTGGACAAAGTATATTGCTTTTGTTGTAAATTGTTTAAAAATAAAAATAATACATCTTGTTTAGCAAATGATGGATACAGAGATTGGAAACATGTTAGTGAACGGCTTCAAGAGCATGAAAATTCTATAGAACATACTACTAATATGAACTCTTGGTATGAATTGAAAATGAGATTAGGTAAAAATGAAACTATTGATAAGGACTTACAACGAGAAACCTCTAAAGAAAAGGATCATTGGAGACATTTTTTAATTAGAATAATAGAAATTATTAAATGTCTTTCTAAAAATTGTGTGGCTTTTCGTGGATCTAATGAGAAACTTTATCAAGATAACAATGGTAATTTTTTGGGATTGACCGAAATGATTGGTGAATTTGATGCAGTTATGCAAGAATATGGATGTCAATCGGGCTAACACGTTTCGGTTTCGGTCCTATTCGGTTCGGGCCCATTCGGTTAAAATTTTCTTCGGGCTCAAAATCTTCGGCCCTAACCCTAACCCTTCGGTTTTCGGGCTAGCCCGTCGGGCCAACATGTTTATGATTTTTTTTCCACGTGTATAAATTATATCTTGATAATTCTCCTAAATAATCATTATCTCTTATTCTTGAAATAAATTAATACGTGAAAAATAAGATAAAATGAAAAGAACATGACAAATACAAAATTTAATTAAGATCAAACTGTATCAAATGAAAGAAAATAAAAATAAATGACATGAAAATGACAATAATGTTCAATCATAATTTGTTCTTCCAAAAATAATCATTTTAAACTACACCACAAATCTATTTATAGCTTAATCTTCCATCTAATTTGAAGTACAATCTTCTTCTACTTTAACAATATTTGAAGCCCTTTCAACTTCATGTTTGATTCCATCTTCAAAATATTTATCATTTATTAAAATAAATAATAATATTATAATATTATAAATTAAATAAATTAAAACATGATAAATTATAATAATTAGTTAGTCTAAATAAATATAGCAGGGATGTCAATCGGGCCAACCCGTTTCGGTTTCGGGTCTATTCGGTTCGAGCCGAATCGGTTAAAAAAATTTTCGGGCTAGAAATTTGTGGCCCTAACCCACCTTTTTTTTCGATTTTTTCGGGTCGGCCCATCGGTTTCGGGCTAAATTGACATCCCTATGCAAGATCATATTAGACGTATACAAAATAAGGAAATACATTATCATTATCTTGGTCATAAAATTCAGAATGATTTAATTTTTCTTTTGGCTGATAAAGTTAGAAATACCATCATTAAGAAAATTAAGGAAGCCAAATATTTTTCAGTAATTCTTGATTGTACACCAGATTTAAGTCACCAAGAGCAAATGACTTTGATAATCCGATGTGTTGATATGTCATATAGCAAAGTGAAAATACAAGAATATTTTTTAGAATTTATAAAGGTGGATGATACGTCTGGTTTAGGACTTTTTAATGAATTACAAAATGTGCTAAAATCACTTAATCTTAATATTGAAGATGTCAGAGGTCGAGGTTATGATAATGGTTCTAATATGAAAGGAAAACACCAAGGAGTTCAAAAGAGGTTGCTTGAAATTAATCCGAGAGCATTATACATGCCATGTATTTGTCATAGTCTTAATCTAACTTTAAGTGATATGGCCCATTCTTGTGTGAAAGCAGATTCTTTTTTTGGAATAGTACAATGCATATATACATTATTTTCAAGTTCTACGAAAAGGTGGAAAGTTTTACTAGATAATATTGAAGGGTTGACTGTAAAATCTTTGTCGAATACACGTTGGGAAAGTCGTATTAATAGTGTTAAAGCAATTAGATTTCAATGTGTTGAATTGAGAGATGCTTTATTAAAGTTATGTGATATTTGTGATAATGCAAAGTCAAAAAGTGAAGCTGAAAGTTTAGCTACATCAATTGAAAATTTTGAATTTTTACTTGGTATAGTTATTTGGTATGAGATCTCATCTCCTGTAAATATGGTGAGTAAAAAGTTGCAATCAAAATCTATGTGCATTAACTCTATCATGAATCAGTTAGAAGGTTTAATTTCATATTTTGAAAAATGTAGGAATGATGGTTTTAATTCAAGTTTGGATATTGCTAAAAGTATTGCATTTGATATGAATATAGAGCCAATTTTTCCAAAAAAAACATCGTATTACTAGAAAAAAACAATTTGACGAGGGAGAAAATGTTGAAGTTTCACTATTACCGGAGGAGTCATTTAGAATTGAGTATTTTGTAGTTGTTGTGGACATGGCAATTGCTTCTTTAAAATCTAGATTTGAACAATTGAAATCATTTGAACATATATTTGGTTTTTTATTTGATTCAAAAGTTCTAAGATCATTGGATAATGCTGAATTGAGAAGTTGTTGTGTTAATCTGAAATCTGCTCTTACCCATGATAATCTATTTGATGTTAACTTAGATGATCTATTTACGGAATTAAAAATATTACAAATGACTTTGCCAAATGAGACAATGTCTGCTATTGAAATTCTTGAATTTGTGAAAGTGCAGATTGTTATCCAAATGCTGCAATTGCTTACAGAATCATGTTGACCATGCCGGTTACTGTAACATCGGCTGAGAGGAGCTTCTCAAAGTTAAAATTGTTGAAAACGTATTTGAGATCGTCAATGTCCCAAGAGAGATTGAATGGTTTGGCAATATTATGTATAGAAAAAAGAGATTTTAGATAACATAGATTTGAACGATATTGTATATGATTTTGCAAGTAAAAATGCTAGACGAAGTCATTTTTTATAAGTAATGGACATTTTTTATTTTTCGATGTATTGCGTACGATAATAGGGCCCATTTTTATAATTTCGCTCAGGGCCTCATTTTTGTCAGGACCGGCCCTGACCGCAGGCTTATCTGTCTGGGTCCGCTAGCTAAAATGGCCTTAAAATTGAAGTCCTACCCGCCTAAAAAGTGCCAGAGTCCCGCCATTTTGATAACTCTAGTTTTGAAAGTCTCAATATGATCATGTTTTAGCTTCTTTAATAGGCGGAGGGATACAGAAATTAATAACATCCGTTAAAATACATAATTTTCTCACACACTCAGATCATTTCACACGCTAAACACTTTTTACACTCATATGAATTGAACACCTCATGTTCTTTGTTTTTTCTTTTTTGTTTTCCTTTTTCTTTTATTTTTTATTTTTTATTTTATCCTTTAATCTTAATCCCGGCCATTTTCTTTCTATTCCAGCGTCTTCTCGATAGAGTCATTGGAATCCAACTACCATTTCCACTTTCTGACGCCATAGAGTCGTGGGAATAGGACTACCATTTCCACTTTCCATGTGTTTTTGTAGTGATAAAGTAGAGTGAGTAAAATTAAAAGTTCATGAAGTGGAGGTAAATTTTTTTTAAAGTAAACAATAATCCAAAATAAAATAAAATAAAACTAACATGAGAAATATGGTGAGCATTCATTAGTAGTCCAAAATATTACATATGTAGACAAAGTGTATCTAATTTTAACCAAACTAATAATTTGGCAACAATTTTACTTAATTAATAAGTAAAAATAAAAGTTAATGAAGTGAAAGTACAAAATTTAAAGTGTACAATGATAATCCAAAAAATAAAAATAAAAGTAACACACGATATTGTTTTTTTTAAGCGTGAATTAGTAGTCTAAAATACTATATATCTGCCCAAAAATTAACCAAACTTTTTAACTAAATATAAAAATAAAGAAAATGTCAGAAGTGGGATTTGAACCCACGCCCTCTTACGAAGACCAGAACTTGAGTCTGGCGCCTTAGACCACTCGGCCATCCTGACACGGTTGTGATATTATTTCGGTTTTAATGAATATATTTAATTTAGTACGGTAATAATAATTACACAACCACAATACAGATCTTTTAAAGGTAACTTTAATCATTAAAATTTAAAATATTACTATTATTTCTCCCGTACGGTGCGCAGATAAGATACACATATACATACACACTCATCTGAAAATAATAAATTATCAGAACTAAAATTATTTATCTAATTATCAAAATAATTATCACTCGGACAAAAAAAAAATGATAAGAAAATGTGAAATGTGCTACAATTAGTTTTTGCATCATATGAAAATTTTATTCTCGAATATGATAAACTGTCAACTTAGCTCTAAATCGCGTCTTATTCTTACCTTTAAAATATTGAAAATTTGATTTTTTTTGTAATAAATAGAAAAAAAGAAAAGAACCCCCCCCCCCCCCACCCGAATTGTATTGTGTGATTCTAACATTCAGTAATGACATGGGATAGCTGGACAAATAATTAGAATATAAGAATTATGAAAGAATAATTAAAATAAGAATACAAATATATACAAAATAAAATAAGGACGACTAAAAAAATGAAGGAAAATTTGAAAAAGGAACATGGTGTAGCAGCAGGACATATATTTAAATTTTTTTTGGAGGAAAAGATGAAACATACTTTTTTTAATTTTTTAAAAGAAAAATATTTGAAATGTGGAGGAATTGAATTTAAAAGAAAATTAATATTAAAAGGAGAGATGTGAGGAATATAAAAGAAAAGATAAATAAAAAAAATATGTGAAAATGTGAGGAGTCAAACCTGGGCTCTCTCTCAAATTCAAATGCTAAAGCTTAAACTCAAGCTCGCACCTTTAAGTTTAACCACTTACACAATTCTGCCCATTTTCACAGATAATATATTTTTAATTAGTTTTTTCCAAATTATTCTAGAGATGTTTTCATTCAAAAGAATTCATGAAAGTAATTAATTAACGAACCATTTTAATTCTAATATTTGTAAGAGTTGTCTCAAATACAATCATATTCTCTCGGTATCAAATTAACAATTAAATCTTTAAATATCTCAAAAACTGATTTATCTTTACAATTCTTACAAATCTCTTGATCTAGTAAAAATAATGTTATGTAATCTTGTATTTCATTAGTTTACATATTCTCTCAAATTCAAGTAATTAATCAGCATGCATTAATTATTGGTCAAATAATCATACATGAACCATATAAATCAAGATGCATAAATAAATAAATAAATAAAGGAAATGAAAAATCAATTAATAGTAAAACATGAATCTAGTAATCTAATTGCAAGCATAGAATCACATGGGTGATTAGTTAATGTCTTATTCAAAATCCAAAATAAAACAATAAAAAAAATTATCGAATATTCTCAAACAAAAATAAAGATAAAACTCATGTTCAATCTTAGATCTTGATTATTCTCTTCAATCCCCACTCCTAAGGTTTTTCAAGCTCTCCAATGTGCAGATTGATCTATATGAATGATTATGGATAATTTTATTTGTGTAATGAAGATAGTGTTTATTTTAGTATCACAACACCTCTATATATAATTGGAAGAGTCCAAACCCAAGAAGGAATCAAAATCGAGCTCGGAAATGAAAGTGACAAAAATTGCCGGAAAATAGCACGGGTTGTTGTGCAATAGATAGCACATGTCATGCTAATGGTTGCACTGGCCTTGCAATAGGTCCGAAACATTCTACATTGGCCTGCTAATTAGCACGGGCCATGCTATACGCCGTCACCGTAGCGTACTTTTTTTCTATTATTGCTCGTTTCTCGTCCAATTGAATTGATGCATTTTGCGAAATACTTTTAAATCGATTGTTTATCTTTTTAGGCTCTTCCCAAATTCATTTGCATCTCACAACGCTAGGGTCGGTTAACTAGGCATGCCAAGTGTGCTGTGGAATAGGGCCTAAAAATTTATAAGGCCTAAAAAAAATCATGTATCTTTTTTTAATAAATAAAAATATTAAATATCTCATTCATATCTCTCTCTTCCATATTAAGTTGAGGTTGTATTGGGATGTCAACAATATGAATAAAGTAGTTTGAATTTTTATTTTCTTTTTGTCAAAAGGGTAAATTGCACTTTGATGCTTACATTTTGTGTTCTTTTTTCAAAATTAATGAAAGAATATCCACTTTTTTTAAAAAATTTACAAATCTAATTCTAATCAATTTTATAGCCCAAAAATGTACGCAATTTATTGTATTTTAATATTTTTGAGTGGATGATTTTTTTACGCAGATCGAAAAATATAATTGTTAAAATACAATCAATTACATAGGGTTTTATGGCCGAAAAAATGATAAAATGTTAGATTTGTAATTTTTAAAAAAAATCCAGTACTATTTTGTTGATTTTGAAAATGTTGGCTATTTTTGAAAAAGTGCCCAAAATATAGGCATCAAAATATAATTTTAACCTTGTGAAAATATAATTGCAATATGCTAATATTTTGAAATTTATTACAAAAAATAAAATTAACCGTTTTTTCTAATATTAGGGGTCCAATTTTTAAAATAAATACAGGGGCCACTAAATATTTGAGACGACCCTGCCTAACACATTTGAAAATAATACATTTCATAATGGACAAAAACGTGACATTGCACAAAATATGAATAATTATACGTAATTTATCAATTTATGCATTCATTGATCATCAACTATTATCCAGATGAACCTCAAAGTAGATGAAAATACTATGTTGCGTGTTGGTAACTATACACATACTAAAAACTTGTATTAATTTCTAAAAAAAATATTAATAGATGCAATTTAAAAAAAAAAAATAACCACCTTCATACTTTTGCCGGAAAAACGCATTTTACCAATAAAATTGCGATTACTACCATACCTCGAGAAATTCTATGCTACCCCTCAGGTATTACTCAAAGTGACACAATAGATGTTATGTAGTGTCATAATAGATCTATTATGACACTTTTAATAATACCCTGGGGGTAGCTTAGAATTAGCCACCATACCTCTTAGACTATCCCCAGTGGTGCCCCTGGGATGAGGTCATGCGAAAAAGACAAAAAGATTAAAAAAAAAATAAATCAAAAGTCACAATAAACCGTGACTTGAGGCTGTCATCCGCCTTGAGGGCATGGAGAAAAAGTGATGCCATGTGGCACCCTTTCATTGGGTGCCACTTTAATTTATAGATATATATTTATAACATAAATATTTTATATAATTATAAAAAATTAAAAAAATAAAATTATATCAAAATTCATAAAAAAATTATCTATAAATATAGCCTAATATTGATATGTTTTTACACACAACTTAAAACTCTCTTTTCCTCACACATTTTCTCTCTACAAATTATTAATCCCATATTTCTTCTTCATCTTAATCTATGGATCCAAACCACCCAAATTATTTTGATGACTCCCAAAATTTGCCAAATTTTGGATCATACTTTCACCCACAAAATATTTCAAATTCAGAAAATCAACAAAATTCTCAATATTATCAAAATTCTCAATTTTCGCCAAACCTCACTCAAATTCCTATTTCTGAAGAATTACCAATATGTAATTTACGTTTTATGCACTCGTAATTTAAAATTTCATGTGTCTCATTGTAGTTTATTTAATTATGTTTTCACTCTTGTAATTTTTATTTTGTTGTGAAGTAAATTATGAATTTATAATTATATGGGTAATTTTTTGATAATTATGCAATTAAAATAACTAATATTTTTTAAATGCAAGAGAAAAATATTATTTTAATAACATGTTCTTATTAAAAAATAAAATGATAAATATTTTATGTAGGGAAGAAAATGAAAAAATAATATTTTATTTGAAGGTTGGGTTAGATGAGGTCACTGATGGGAGTATAAATAATATAAAGTTGGAGGTTGTGGATGTGGAGGAGAGAGAAATTAATATTTTATTTTAAAGGTTGGGTTGGAGGAGGTCACTGATGTGGATAGTCTTACAATGAAATATTAGTCATTACGTCATTCCCAAGGAAAAGAACAACTATGACTACTTCGCCCAAATGTTTAATGAGAAGGTATTCCATGCAGCAGCGCTATTTCAGATGGCGCGTGGGTCCACGCGCGCGTGCCACGCGGGCCCACGCGCGGCGCTTGGGGCCCACGCGCCCGTCTATTTTTTTTTTCTGTCGATTTTTTCCTCTTTTTTCCCAGTTTTTTTTGGCAATTTTTTGTACTTGTTTTTGTCTTTTTTTTAGCAATTTTATTTGTTCCCCAAAAATATATACCCAAAAAAATATTAGTGAACCCTAAAATTAAAATACATTGATTTAATTTGTTTGAAATGAGTATTAAATAGAATTAAGAAATCCTAAAAAACACAAAATAAACCCCTAAAAACACCCCCCAAAAAACCCTAAAAAAATAAAATAAACCCCTAAAAACAACCCCCCCAAAAACCCTAAAAACAAAATAAACCCCTAAAAACACCCCCAAAAATCCTAAAAAACACAAAATAAACCCCTAAAAACACCCCCAAAAAACCCTAAAAAAACAAAATAAACCCCTAAAAAAACCCCCCCAAAAAACCCTAAAAAACAAAATAAACCCCTAAAAACACCCCCCCCCCCCAAATCCTAAAAAATAAAAAATAAACCCCTAAAAACACCCCCCAAAAATCACAATTTGAACTACATAAACAAGTATAAAATAACTAGCAGACCCCTTGCTTTTTAATGATACAGATGATACTTTTTGAATTTTTGGTGATACTTTTTAGTGAGACTGCTGATACTGATTTAACCGTTTTTTTTTCTACTTTTTTGCGGGTTGACCCGCGTTGATCGGGTCAAAGTGCGGATTTAACCTGACCCGTCTGAAATAGTGTTATTTATATCCGTTGCATGGAAGTTTTTGCGATGTTTAATATATATGATTAGGCCACGTATGCAAGATGATGATTTCTTCAGGCCATGCTATCGCCACGTGGCCCAAAGCCATTGGTTATATATAGGGAAATGAACTAGCCATGGAATGGTATATGGGGATGTTTGTTTCCCTTCCATTCTCGATACAATAAAATTTGAAATTAACTTCCCAAAATTTAGTATTTTCAAATTAAGTTTTATATATATTTCATATTGAGTTCCGTTCACCTACCCACCGTGAGCATGAGTTAACGTGTCCACTGCTGATGTGGCGATGCTACGTTGGCAGGTGAGTCAACCCCTTCAACCATCACATTTGGTAATTATTTTACAAGATTTATTTTTAGGCATACTTCCTTACATAAACACAATTACCTTAATTAATATTAAAATCAATAAGAAATCCCATCACATCAAGACAAATAATAAACCATAATATTCAAACTATTTAACGCAGCCACGTAAAAAAATTAAAAACTTGGTTCGAACTATTTCAATAACTTAACATGCAATTCATAGAATAAATCCACTATGAACAAAAACATAAATAAGAAATTGTCATATTATTCAATTAAAGGACATGTAAGATTCAAAAGCAATAGTTATCTAATTAACAACCGAACTTCAAAATCAACTCACAAAATTCTACTCAAAATTAATAAAATAATAGCTCAAACTATGGTTACTGAGAAACGCTCATTTCAACTTAACCAATATATTGGCCCTCTTCTATATTGTCGTAAGAGAACTCTGGATAGTATGCTTCACCAATCGGTTGTGATCTGTCTTCAGTAATAGAAAATTTGTATTAAAACAACAAAAAATTAAAAACTGATATTAAAAAAAAAATTCTAGAGATCATACATTTGTTGTAGATTAGGGCATGTTCTCTTGTCGTGACCGCTTCGACTATAGATACTACAACTTCTGCTACTTTGAGATATTGTCTTTTCCTTTGAAGGTTTTAGCCGTTTGCCACACCCTTTTGCTAATACGGGATACAGATCTTGAGAGAAAAATTCGATTTTGGTCCCATAGGACATGGCCTAATCCGATTTTGGTCTCAATCCTACCACATTTGGTCCCAAATCGCTTGAATTATCAATTTTGGTCCCGCCGTCACGGTTTTCGTTAAAAAAATTATCGATTTTAGTCACATTTTGGTATCTATTTTGGTCACATTTTGGTATCGATTTTGGTCTCATACAGAAAAATTCCATAAAATTCTTTGCAAGTCAATTGGAGACAAAATTAAATTGATTTAGAGGGGAATTTAACCTGATTTGGATCCAAATTTTCCACTAACATCCATCTATATATACCTACTCACCAAATTATCAAATTACAACTACTATGTTTCAAAAAGGCCATCAAGCAAAGGCTGAGAAATTTTTTATTTAGTTTAATTTTACAATAGTGTTTATGAGCGTACACCGCATCTAATTAGAGTTTATAATAATTTTTAAAAATCTAGGAAAAAATAGTAATTGAAAAATAAAAAATATATAATATTAAAAAAATATAGAAAAAAATTATACTCATAATTAATTAGTAATTGAAAATAAAAAATATATAATATTAAAAAATAGTATATATTATAAAATTAAAAATAAAAAAAATATTTAAATGTAAAATAAATAAAACATTAATAATATTAAAAAGATTAATTTGAAATTCACAATTAATTAGTAATTAATAAAACATTAATAATATTAAAAAGATTAAAAATTATCATGTAAAATAAATAAAAATATTAAAAAAATTATATTTGTAATTAATTTGTAATTGAAAAATAAAAAAATATATAATAATAAAAAATAGTATATAATATTAAAATATTATAAAATAAAATAAATATTAAAATGTAAAATAAATAAAACATTAATAATATTAAAAATATAAATTTCAAATTCATAATTAATTAGTAATTAATAAAACATTAATAATATTAAAAAGATTAAAAATTATCATGTAAAATAAATATAAATATTAAAAAAATTTATATTTGTAATTAATTAGTAATTGAAAAATAAAAAATATATAATAATAAAAAATAGTATATAATATTAAAAAATTATAAAATAAAATAAAATTTAAAATGGAAAATAAATACAAAATTAATAGTATTTAAATGATTAATTTCAAATTCATAAATAAGTAGAAATTGAAAAATTTTAAAAATTTAAAATATCAAAAAATAATATAAAATATTCAAAAAAATTAAAATAATCAAATAAATTTGAAAAAATATTATAAACAAAAAAATTAAAAAAAATTGATTTCAAATTCGTAATTAAGCATAATTGGAAAATAAAAATATTAGAAAAAATTAAAAAAAGATTAAAATTAATTTAGATACAGAATAATTTTGCAACTAATCCATCGCTAAGATTTAAAAAAAAATATTTAGCAATGCATTTTTCCGTCGCTAATGTAACGACAGAAAAATCTGTCGTCATTGCGTCGTTAACATAAAAAATTAAAAAATAAAAATTAAAATACGACGTGTGTTCTTTATTAAGTTTGAGATAAAAAAAATCGTCATTAAATATCTTAATATTAATCCATTGTCAATGTGTTGGTATTTTAACGATGAAATATAATCCGTCGTTAAATCGCGTTTTTATTGTAGTGTTTTTTTAAATAACCCAATTTAAAAAAATAACAAAAAGTATCCCCTTTTTACAAATCTAACATTTGATTAATTTTTCGGCTCAAAAATTGTTCATAGCTGATTGCATTTTAAGATTTCTATTTCGCTGAAAATTTCACTTTTGGTCCCATAGTATTTATTTTGGTCCCAAAAGTGGCGGCCGTCACCTCGTTTTTTTTCCGTCTAAATTGTGGGACCAAAATTGATAATCTAGGTCCTATGGGACCAAATTTAATAACAATTTCTGAAATAGGACCAAATGTGGTTGGGTTGGGACCAAAATCGGACTAGGCCATGTCCTATGGGACCAAAATCGGATTTTTCTCCAAATCTTGAATATTCTTTGTGAGCTTAAGACTATGGTTCTCATTTAGTTGATTGTATTTGTTGCCACCACTATCAAAATCTTTAGCTTTATCCTTCAATTTATGCAATTCTGCCATCAAAAAAGTGCTATTGGCCTCTGTTAAAGAGCAATTATCAACTAACTCCATTGCCATACGAGTCAATGCTCCATGTCTTGTCACATAAGACTTTTGCAAAATCTGGTGAGGGCTCGCACAATGTAATAGATTTTGCCTTTTGTGTCCACCTCGGAAGAACATATTTATTTGGCAACATCATGACTTGTTAAACCTTCATCCAACAAAGCATATGACGACATGGATATCCCTCAAACTCAAATAACCGACAGCTACAAGATATTTATCTAAAGAAATGCAGTATGTCAACATACGCTCTCGGTGAACTATTTTCTCAGGCTGAAATCGCTTCACCAGATACTTAGAAAATGTATTCGTGCTAGAGATTAGTGAGCAAATATAGGTCATACTCTGCTGTAGCTCCTTTTGAAATCGTAAAAATATCGTTTTTGTATGAGTAGAGAACATCTGCTCTTCGATTACAGAACTTGTAAATGTCCGTGGTTTTTCATTATGATCAATGTGATTTGCAACTAATTCTTCATGTCTCTGGTGAACAAGTGCCCTATTGAAGCGTAAAATGAAATCCACCAAAGAGTTCTTCTTATGCACGTAGCGCTTAAAGAAAGAGTGATTACTTTCAGCTCTTTGGCTACTAGACATCCCTGCAGCAAAAACATCTTTAACATAAGTCGGCACCCATCGATCCCGTATTGTGTACATATCATTTAACCACTCATTATTCTTCAACTCAGTAGATTCCATCAACTCCATCCATTGATGTTCAAACTCCTCAACTGATTCTGACTCTTTAATAATGTGCACGAGACTGTGATAATGCTCTCTGTATAGTAGCGCATTAATCTTCTCCGAAAACTTATTAAGTATGTGCCACAAACAAAATTGATGCAAAGTATTAGGAAACACCTTGAAGATAGCTCGTGAAATAGCAGCATCTTGATCAGTTATAATCACACATGGAGGAACATAATCTGACATGCATTCTGAAAATTTTGAAAATAACCAAGTAAATGACTCTATCTTCTCATCACTTAACAATCCACAACCAAAAATAATAGTTTGCCGATGGTGATTAACTCCAACAAAAGGGGCAAACATCATGTTGTACTTATTTGTGTTTTAGGTTGTGTCAAAGACCAATGTATCACCAAAATTTGCATATGATCTCCTAGACTCACAATCAGTCCAAAAACATCTAATAAAAATCCCAGATTCATCTATCTCATGAGCAAAGTAGAAGTTCATATTTCTTTGTTTCTCTGTCTCAAAATGTTGAAGTAAACTTTCAGCATCATGTCCAAACAGCTCGATTTCGACATCTCTTTTGTGGTTCCTAATGTCTTTTTCCAAACAACCAGTTAGTGAGGGACCTCCAGCATCTATCTCAAACAATTGAACCTGCTGGCATGTAGGAATATTTGCTTCTGAAAATTGTTGTATAAGAGCTTTTTTGGTTACTGACACATTTCGATGCAAGTTTAATAGATGAACCTTAGTGGGAATGGCAAGTGCATGTTTATGTTCCTCAATAAAATAACCAACAGTCCAAATATTTATATCGTGAGATTTCTTAACAGTCATTTTAGCTTTACACCCACATCGAGTATGTCCTCGGTTTCTTTCCCCAGATCGCGCGACATCATTTTTTTGTTTAATTTGCCAACTTTCGTCTGTTTTTCCCTCCTTAGAGCATGTAAACATTTTCCAAACCTCTTCTCCCGTTTCTTTATCCTTCTTATTATTTGAGATCTGTGTACTAAATCCTGCCAGTCTTGCATAATTATTGTAAAAGTTGAGCGCATCCTGGGACGATTGAAACTCTTGACCAATTTTTGGAATAGAAGTATTTGTAACTTGTGGGGAAAAAAAACATAATTTCCATATTCTCCTGCCATTACTGCATCAATAATGTTAAGTTATACATATAATTATATAGTGTACGACAAGCTTATGATTGCAATGGATACTCAATATATTTGATTCTCCTATTTTAAAGTTCATGAACTAACACCAATATACTTAATTGGTCTAGCTACTTCATTTGACTGAAAGTTTAGTAAATCATTTTTTTACAAACCTAGCAAATAATTATTGATACAATCTAGATAACAGAAGAAACAAACTAAAAAAAATCATTTAAGGAGTTAAAGTATTGAAACATGCTATGAAATATAATAAATTTATTTAATAAAAACGTAAGAATTTATTTAATATACCTTAATCTTGTGATAACTTCGCGACATCGAGGTTTTGAAGATATTTAAAGAACAAAGTGATAAGAAAGATGATTTTTAATATTTAATATACCTTAATCTTTGTGCTCTATATTTACAGCTGCACTATAGCAGCTCTATATTTATTATTCACGTTTTTTTTAATCTTATATTTTAAAAATATTGAAATAAAAAATTGTATATCAAAATAAAATGACATAAAAAAATGACAAAGAAAATTAAAATGACATTTAATAAAATTACATAATAAAACTACTACACATAAAAACAAAGAAAATACAATGCATTAAAAATAAAAATTAAGGTATTGAAAAATGATAATTTAAAAATACTAATACAACATTGAAAATATAAATAAAGCAATACAATAATATTTAGTTTCAGAAATTTTAATAGTTATTTTTGTTGGAAAAATCTTGATTAAAATAAATACATAAAAATGAATATTATGGAATATTCCTTTTTAGAGTAGAATTTAGAGTAAATTGTTGAAAATGAAGTGAAGACTTTACTGTATAATAGAGATATAGGTGCTGTAAAATGAAGTAAATTGTTAGAGATGGCCTAAGGGCATCTTCAATGTTAACTTGCTAAGCATCTATTTGGTATAGATTCTGCACCAAATAGGTGGAATTTCAATATCATTTTTTCTTGCAGCTCCAATGTTCTACACCAAATAAAAATATTCTCTTAAAAATTCATTTTGTTTTATAATTGAAATATGAATATGTTTAAATTTAGTATTTTTCTAAAAATGATAATTATCCAAAACTAATAACTTTTAATTATATATTTTCAATATATATATATATATACTATTAAAAAATTATAACATATAATGTGTTTGAAATAATAAAAGTACTTTAAATGATCATTAAGAGCATAGATTTTTTTTCTTCTAAAAATGATAATTATCCAAAACCAACAACTTTTAATTATATATTTTCGAAGCGCAATAGTGGTGCTACTTCAAGTAAACAACCTATGGAAGTGAAGAAAACAAAAGCGAAGAGAAATAATAATGAGCAAATTTCGAAACTTATTCGGTTGAATGACGAATTAGTTGCAACATTGAGGGAATGAAAATGTGATTTTATTAAAAAAAATTGGATTCTATCTTCGATCCCACTACACGTAAATACATTCGTGGTGAATAAATTAGAATTATACAAAAAAGAAACCAAGCTCGTGAATCTCAATCGTCTTCTCATCTAGGAGAATTTTCACAATTCAATCAATCCGGAAGTAAAGAACATAAGTTTGAGGATTCTTCAAATGATTTTGGTCAATATTATAATTATCTTAGAGGATCTAGAAATGATTTGTAATCAATGTGTTTTTTCAAATAATTTTAGTTATTTTTAGTGTGTTTTTAAGTTAATTTGTAGTAATTTATAATATGTGTGACTTCATTCTATCCATTGTGTTTAATTAATTGTGCTTTTATTGAAATTATTTATTTATTTATTTATAATTTAAATTAAGTGATTATATAATTTATAAATTGAATTAAATTTATTAAACAATAGAAATTTGGTGTTGCATGGGGCAGGATTTGTGATAACATTGAAGTGAATTTTTGCATCAAATTAGTGTTTTAGTCCAGCATTGGAGTTGCTCTAAGTGCCACTTCTCTCAAATATTGAGATTCTTTGTGACATACTACATTCCATGTTATATTTTATGTGTCACTATTAATATTTTACACCTTTTCTCTATTTTTTTAATTTATTGTACTTTAATTTAATTTTATACTTTACAATTCATTATACTTAATTTGGGTATAATATAATCTTTCAGTATTTAATTTTTTAAATAATCAATTAATAACTAAAAAGTAAAAATTAAATACGGAAAGAATATTTTTATACCCTATAATCTGCATAATGAACCTTAACGAATAACTATAAAATTAAATTAAACCATAATAAATTGAAATCAAAAGAAATGAATAAAAATATAAAAATATTAATGATCACACAAAAAATATAACAGAATGTGCACCTCTCCATTCTTAAAAGTCCCTCACATTCAAAAACTAACAAAAAAAACAGAAAAAAAAAGAAAGAAGGCGAAAGAAAGAAAGAAAGAAAGAAAAAACTCACCCCAGCCACCGATAAATCTCTATTCTATCTATGGTATAGTCGTATTGATTTCCACAACACACTATAGAAGATTGGACGCCATGACGATTTCGAATACGGTGGTGGGGAATTTGACGACGATTTACCTGTTGGTTATCGCCGCGTTGAAGGTGTACGGCCTGGCCGTGGGGCGGAGCTACGGCAGCGGCTGCGTCCTTGCCCTTTCCACCGCGATGGTGGCGGCCATCCTCTTCGCCACCCTCACCTGGGACGTGTCGCGCAAGGCCGCGCTCTCGCTCATGGCGGCGGCGCCCGATCACCGCCACGAAATGTGCCGTGGTGGCATATGCTGGCACGGCGTCGCCGTCAAATCGCCGGCCTCTCAGGTCCGGTTTCGCCTCATTCGTTAATTCAAAAGGTGTCGAGATAATGCGATTAACTGGGACCATTTTTTGCGATTCGGATGTCTCGAGATTTCCTTTCATTAATAGTTTTCTGTGTAAACATGTGTGTGTGTGTATATATATATCGGTGGTGAACATGTATATATAGAGAGAGATCATTTTTCCTTGCTTTTCTTCGCATTCTAAATACTTACATATATTGCTCAAATAAAAAAAACTTACATATATACTTTTGGGTTAATTGTATTAAAAATAAATATATTTTGTGGTTAATTGTAAATTTAACATAAATTTTAAAAGTAGTCAATGACGTCATTTTCAAATAAATTGATGGCCGAGTTGAGCTCGAAGAGACGAACAAATTGTATATTAGATTGGAGATCAAATTTGTTTTATAAAATTTGAGATTGTTGAATAACACAAAAATTAAAAATTGATGTTTTAATTCTATACTTTAAAATTTATGTTAAATTTGCAACAAAGTTCAAAGTCCATGGCTTTCGAGTAGGTAAAGGTTTTTTAGCTATTGTAAATGGAAGTAGGAAAGTAATGGCTTGTGCATGAATGAACGAGTTTGTGTTTCTGTTTTGAGAAATACCCGTTGTTCATATCATATGAACTTCTTTCAACCTTTTCGCAAAATATGATATCAAATTTATGATTTTTATTTTTAATTTTATTAATTTCATGTTTTTTATGAATTTAATTTAATTTTACAGTTGATTGTGTCTCATTGAAATTTGTAAATATTTTAGTATTGTTTTTATGTTTTAATAAATAATTAATTATTATGAAGGACTAGTTCAAAATTAGGATTTGTGATTATTTGAGAAAATTTACAAAATAGCAAAACCCTTTTAAACGTTTATCTTGAAGGATCGATCTATTTTAACCTTTTTTTTGGAACAAATAACACTCCTACGTTTACCAAAAGATTGTAAAGCCCCCCACCCCAACCCTGGGTCCAAAATCTATATCTATATATACTTATATATTATAGTAAAGTAGTGGCTTTTGAATTCCCGCAAAAAAATACTGTCTAAAAATATCAGTTCCATGATTCTCATACAAATATATTTTTTTTACTCAATATCTGAAAATTACCGCCAACAAACAGTTTTTAGCAGTAAAAAAGAGTACCTTTTGCCATCAGCTCTATGCCAATTTTAAATTCAAATTAAAGAGTTTGGAGTCATTTTAAAATTAAATACGTGTCTGTATATATATATATATATATCTCAAAAAGCTAGCTCATGTTTGCCTCATGTTCTGCAATTATCATTGTGCGGTTATATGTTTCTATTTTGTTGCGTTCATATTCTCGATTTTTCCTTCTTACATTGTAATATTGTATGAATGTTTAAGGTTTGCAATACTTACATAATGTAAATCTTAAGTAATTATTTATTTTTGTATGAGCTAATACAGAATTTCATCATTCTTTCTTTGGATTTATGCTTTGAAGATGAGTTTGTTGCAATCATACCCATCACCTAGCGGCATCTAGAAACAACAAAAATATGAGTAAAGTTTTATCTAATCTTTTAAATTAGGCAAGTCTCCTGTCAGACTTTGAAAACTAAAATTCACGAAATCAGACCTATCAAATGGGGCGGGTCCGCGGGTCAACCCTAACCTGCCCCGCCTCGCCCAAAAAAAAAAAAAAAGTTCGCCAGAAATAGTATCATTCTTAACACTGAAAAGTATCATTCCGAAGTACAAAAAGTATCACCCGTAACCATAAAAAGTATTGGGCTTGCAACTTGTCGTATACGAGTTTCTTTAATTCAAATTATGATTTATTTCATCTCAATTAATGTTTAGAGCTTAGGGGTTTGGGGTTTAGGGTTTAGTGTTTTTTTTTTTAGGGTTTTTTTTGGGGGGGTTAGGGTTTAGTATTTTTTGGGGTGTTTTTAGGGGTTTGTTTTGTGTTTTTAATTAGGGTTTTTTTTGGGGTTTGTTTAGGGGTTTATTTTGTGTTTTTTAGGATTTTTTTGGTGGTGTTTTTAGAGGTTTATTTTGTGTTTTTGTGGTTTTTTAGGGGTGTTTTTAGGGGTTTATTTTGTGTTTTTTAGGGTTTTTTTTTGTGTTTTTAGGGGTTTATTTCAATTTTTAGGGTTCACTAATTGTATTTTAGGATATACAATTTGGGAGCAAAAACACAAAAAAAAACTAAAAAATCGAAAAAAAATCAGAAAAAAATCGAAAAAAATATATGAAAAAATATTACATGCGCGTGGCCCGCGCGCGTGTACCACACGCGCCTGCAGAAATGGGTTTTTAAAAAAAAAAGGGTCGGGTCGGGTCATCTAATGGGCCAGCCCATCAGACCTTATGTACAGAGAGTAACCCTTTAAATTAAAAGATACGTCAAATAGTGGAGTGGCCACTGATAAATGGATGTCAACAAGGGATGCATTGAGTTTGGGCCAACTCTTGTACCGTATCAAATTTATTATTTTTGTTGTTATTTGTAACTAGTACACGGCCCGTGCGTTGCACGGTGGAAGTAAACCGGTATGTGAGCCGTGCGTTGCACGGTGGCAACGTATTGTTATTTCCCTGATGCGTTTTACGAAAAAAAAATTAGTTGAAATTAATATTATGTTAAATTTTATGTAATTTTACATAGCTTAGTATTTAAATTGTATAAAATTACTTGTAAGACTATCATAATTATTAAATGTATACAAAAAATTATTAACACAAATTTTAGATAACATATATATAAAAAGTATTTATATAGTTCTTAACAAATTAAAATGATATTAATTCTCAATTAAATCATACACAATCTATAAGTATATATTATGAAAAATAATACTGAATAATTAAAAAAAAATAAAGTATGAAATTTACAGATTCTGAAAAACTTCTCTATACACAACATTTGTAGTGGTGTTTCTATCATTATGATCAAGTAAGATCTTCAAGCCACTACGACTTCTAACCCTTGAAACAACAACGTATAATTGGCCATGAGTGAAAACTGGTTTCTGCAACAATAAACCAACATGTGACAACGATTGTCCTTGGCTCTTATTTATTGTCATTGCATATGAGGACATGAGAGGAAATTGTCTTCTTTGAAACTTAAATGGCAATCTTGGATCAGCAGGCGTAAGAGACATTCTTGGAATAAGTACCATTTGCTGTGCATTTTTGCCAGTGAGAAATCTTGCTTCGAGAACATGTTTGCCAAGCCTTGTGATCATCAATCGAGTCCCATTACATAAACCATTTGCATGATCTATGTTTCTCAACAACATAACAGGAGTACCGACTTTCAAAAATAATTCATGATTCGGAATCCCTGAGCATCTTATACTGTTTAAGAATTCTGGAGTATGAACTTCTTGTAACAAACCTGTATTGTTTTCTGAGTTGCATGTTGAGTCAGAACTCAAATACAATCTGCAATCATCCTTGTTCAAAGAAAGCATGTATTGATTTACAGATTCAACCGCATTTAAAGTTGGAGCAAGTATTGCTCGTTCTTGTAAATAAGTTGTATCTGTAATATCAATACCATATGATGGAAAAGTACTATCAACAATTGCTGAAATTGGATCTTCTGACCATTTCAATAAAATGTCATCCGGGATGTCAATATTTACATGTCCATCATTTGAGCCACCGATTGTACCATCTCCAATACTGGCAATCCAATTTGCAAATTGTTCAACCTCATCAGCTGCATCATTGGGACCCAAATTTGACAATCTCAGATTTTTTGTTAATCTCAGTACCTTGCAATCTTTCCACAAATAAGAAGAATTTATTGTGGCGTGAACAATATCCTGTCTGCTTCCTTTTGGAATAAATGGCAAGATCTGTCGGAAATCTCCTCCGAAAATGATTGTTTTTCCTCCAAAAATTCTATGTGCACTTGATGAATCAGAAACACGCATTATATCTCGAAGTGTTCGATCCAAAGCTTCAAAGCAGTACTTGTGCATCATAGGTGCCTCATCCCAAATTATAAGTTTGCATCTAACAATCAATTCTGCTAGCGGACTTCCTTGGACAATGTTGCAGGTGGAATCCTCATTTGGATTTAAAGGTATCTTAAATCTTGAATGTGCTGTCCGTCCACCTGGTAATAATATAGAAGCAATACCACTTGATGCAACATTTAACACAATTTCTCCTTTTGATCTCAATGCTGCTGATAATGTCTTCCATATAAATGTCTTTCCAGTACCTCCATATCCATATAGAAAAAACATGCCACCTGACTCTGATGATATAGCATCCAAAACAATTTGATACACATTATGTTGTTCATCTGTAAGTTTACTAACAAACATTTTGTGATCATTTTCCAATTTGGTTCTGTCATATCTCATTTCATCATTTATCAATCTGTTTTCCTCAGACTGAAAAAAATCAGAACTTGGAAATGGCATACCTTCAAATTCTCGTAAAGTCCTTCCAAAACTCTTCATCAACTTTTCTATTTCTACCAGACAATAACTTTGAATTTGTTCATCGGTCAAGTGCAATTCTGTACATTTATAAGAATATTTAATAATTAAAGTTCAAATATTATGAAAAAATTAAACAAATATTAAAAAATTAAAATTTTAAATACCTGGATGTTGTAGTACTGATCGTTGCTTATATAATATGTCATCAGATAAATATATCCAACAATTATTCCACACAAGTTCTGGACGTCCCATTGAATCAGATGCTAACAGTGTAACAAATAACTTTCTCAAAGATTCAGCAGATGACCAATAGCTTGCTTCGATGATCCCATCAATAAATTCCTTATCATCATCTAACAACCCCAAAGCATAACATGCATCTTTGAATGAAGCATACTGAACACCATTAATTTTTCTGATGTCTTCATAACACGTAGGCCCCCGCACTACATTAAGCAAACATCTCAAATAATACATTTCCCCACTGCCTGGAGGAACAAAGAAAATTCTTCCAATTGAGAAATTTTTTTTCCTCGGTACCCATTCTTTTGTAGCTTTTTTCCAAACAAACCTTGTTGGAAATTGAACATAAGTAAGTTTCCACGCCTCCGGATACTTCTTATTTGCTACAGACCAAGCTAAAAACATACTTTCATGAACCGTTGGTCTATTGAGGATATCATCAATAGAATCAGAATCTTGAAAGAAAACTGTCTATTCATTTTCAAGATGAAAACTTAATCTCTCAACTGGAGGGTATTTGTATTGAATGTGAAATCCAAATATTCTCCATGCAGCCTCACATGGGGAAATATATCTGCAATCATAATACATACTTATCTCATCAATATTCTTCCCACTTTCATCATCTTCAGCACTCTGATAAAATGCTGCAGTGACACGATCGTGACCTTGGTTCACATATTTGAACAGATATTTTATCGATCTTGACTGGTTGCACCATTCAACATTTATATGGGCAGCATATTTCATCAGAAGAAATCGATTGTGAGGAACCACGTATCTATTATCCATCAGCATTCCATTCTTCAAAATTGTTCTTCCATTATCTCTACGTCTATATATTGGATATCCATCTTCATCTGTGGTTGTTGTCTCAGTAAAATTTCTTGAAAAATATTTACTGCAACGACCATCTCTCATGCATGGTGAGTATTTTTCGCAACACCACATGGACCATGAATCATGAAATCTTGCACAGCTGTGTAATATTGTGGATCAAGCTCTTTATCAGGTATTTCAGCTGATATAATCTGGTCAATCACTTCTGATCCTCTATTTTGATCCTCTTTCGATATGAAAAGCAGTATATGCGCATGTGGAAGGCCCCTCTTTTGAAATTCAACAGTGTATACCACTATAATTCAAGATAAAAGCATAAAATTAAATTAAAATAAAACCTTAAAAGAAAAATATATTTTAAATAATTAACACGTACCTGCTTTAACATTTCCAAATATATTATTTTGACGCAAATCTTGAATCAAATTGTCCAGCTTCATTTTGAAAACTCGACAAACAATATCGGGACGATCTTCAGGTTTCAATCCTTTTTCCTGCACATATCTAACAATTTCTGGCCATCTTGGATTGCATGTAAATGTGATGAATAGATTTGGATATCCAGCCCACTGACAAATAGCCATAGCATCTTGATAATTTTGAATCATGTATCGAGCTCCTCCGGTGAATGTGGAAGGTAAGATAACACGTCTTCCTTGAGTTGCTGGATTTCTTTCACCTCTTGTTAGAGCCTCTTCTAAACCTCTATACATATGACATCTCAATGATTGTTGATGTGTACGTATGTATAAAAGTCTAGCAGATTCAATCATTGTGTAGGCATCAACAATAAATTGTTGAAATAATCTCCTTGAGCTTAGAATGGTGTTTGCATCACAATCTCTTTCATGAAACCGATAGGCATAATATTCTCTTATGCTAACCATATTTCGAGCAAAACTTGATGAAGAACTCAAATCTGAAAGTGGTATATCTTCTCTATAACCGTCTTCACCATATGGAAACAGAAGAGGATATTGTAAACCCAAATAGGATGTATTTAACTCGTTAATGTGTTTCAATTCTCCTGTTTGAGTTTCCAATATTATGTCTCTATCTCCCAAAGACTGATCAAAATCTCCAACAACTAATGCAGCCACTTCAGACACACTTGGAAGATTATAGGTTCTAGCATCACCTCCACGTCTACCAATCAATTTCAACTTAACATCAGATTGGCCAAGATCAACAATGTTGTGCTTTGCCATCCTAAATGACTTCACAAGAACATTATTATCATCCAACATGTTTTTAAGTGCAGAAACAATCTCCACATGAAGTGTGTGTATGCCTTTTTGGTTCCTACATAAAAATAATATATAAAATCAAATTAGAAGAAACATATATGTTATCGACAATTTTTTTTAAAAACGTAACAGAAATATATAAATTACCTCACTGACATCATTCTATTTGCAACTTCATTTTCAGTATCATAAATATATAATTGAGCAAACTTTGGTGTAGAACCTTGAGCTGGCAATAGACTTCCAATCATATGATAATTCTGACCGTGCAGTCGGAATGTCGGTGGACAATTGCCAGTATTTAAACTCAAATCTATCTTCCCTCCCATCGATGTAAAAGAAAACATACTATTGTATGAACGGATATTATCAAGAAAATGTTTACTCTTCTGATCATTATCATAGAGCAAACTTTCCAAAACTTTAGGAGGCCTTCGAACATGAGGCAATTTAATTTTTCCACGAATACAACATGATGAATATTTCATGGTGCGTGATTTTGAATTTTTTTCCCAACCTTTCATCATACCAAAAATGTGCTCCACAAAATTCACAAATAAAAACTGGATCACCAAGATCTAAATAATCTGAAAATGTTAAAAATGTAAAATTTTAATTAAATATTTAATATATTTCATAATCATATTCATAATGACTATTAAATCATAGATTAGTGAAAAAAAAAGAATTTATAAAAAATTAACAAATTAAATATAAATCAATTATTAAATAAAAATACTAATTAAAATTGCACATAATTATTAACTTACCAATACAATATTGGTGCCAATTGCGATGAAACTGCTCACCTACATTGAAAAAAAAATTATTATCATATTCATATAATTATTATTATATTTGGATTTTTAATTTTCATTTATCATGTACTGCATTTAATACCTATATCAGAAATTTGTGTAATATGTATATCGATTAACTGGTCATCCTCCTCTGCTTCATTGATTGTTAAATCAACAATCTGTTCAGATCTACTTGTGCCTTCACCTGTATTTCAATAATTTAATAATGATTTTATGTATTTTTTAATCTAATATACTAAAACATAGTAATAATATTTGTGGGGGAAAAAAATTCACAGTATTCATTTTCAAACTTACCAATTCAATTTACAAAATCACTAAAATTAGTTTATTTGAAGACTCGTTAAATAATACAATAATATATGAATAAATATGAATGATTTAAATATTATAAAAATTATAAAACTTATTTATAATATCATAATCTATTACTTAAAAAGGTAATAAAAAAAATACATGTATTAGAAATCTGTTCAACATGTACGTCAATTAATCTTGTATTATGTAAAAATTCCTCCGTTATTGAATAACCTGTAGTAAAAAAATATAGTACAATTACCAAAAATACAAAACAATATACATTAAATGTTTAATATATTTGTTTAAAAATATTTCTTACAAATGAGAAATACTGTCTTAAATTCTATTAATCACTGAATAATTTTCCGTATGAACATAATTATAATAATTTTTTTTATAAATCATGTTAATAAATGTAAATTGATTACCCAAAATTTAATAATTTATGAGGAAGCCGTGAAAGATTGATATTATAAAAATTAAATTAAGGTAATAATTTATGCAAATTTATGTTAATATTTTAAATTTTAAGAATATTTTATAAAAAATTTAATTTTTTTTTCTTAAATCATTTTTTTTAGTTTCATTAAAAATATACTTAATTATGAGAATATATTATTATGTTTTTTGTAATTTCTCTTTTAATACTACAATTAACAATCTATTTAAGTTTTTTCTAATTTTTCTTTTAATACTACAATTAACAACCTATTTATTTTTATTTTCTAAGTATATAGAAATATATATAAAAAAAATTTATATATAAGTTAACAATTATATAACTAATTACTTAGATAATAAGTTAATAATTATTTAATTATTAAATAAATTTTTAATAACTATATTATATATATTTACTAATATTTAAAAAAAATCAGTATCATTGAAAATTTTTTAATAACTATATTATATATATTTACTAATATTTAAAAAAAATCAGTATCATTCAAATTTTTTTACGAAAATATATTATATATATTTACTAATATTTAATTGTCCGAAAATTTATAAATTAAAATTTTCTAACATTTAATTACCTATATTACATAAACAATTGATTATATAAATTATCTAAATTAATCATATTTGATTATCTATAATATTATTTAACATAATTATAATTTGGGCCATAATTTATTTATTTCCTTTGATTTCAGATTAAATGTTCATTTGGGCTTTGATTTTTTTGTATTAATCTCGATTTTTTAAAGCCCAGCCCAATTCAACCCTTAGGGTTTTCGGACATTCATCAGTGGAGCCGACTTTATATAGCTGAACTTGTGTGCCTGCTTTTCGAGAAGCTTCATTTCAGCTTCATCCACACACGCAGCTCTCTTCTTCTCTCTCTCTCTCTCTCTCTCTCTCTCTCTCTCTCACGAATATCTCTGAAAATTTCTTTAGATGTACCCTTTCTTCTTCATAAGAAGATCTGCATCTAACAAAATTTTGTAGAAGCGTCATTTTCAGCTTCAAACACTTGAAAGTCGAAGCTATCTTCTCACCCTCTCTGTACTCCCCATTTGCTCTGCATATTTTGTTAGATGTAGGGTTTGTTCTTCGTCCATTTTCAGATTCTGAGTAAAAATTTCGAGAATATTCATTTTATGTTCTACACTTCACACACAGATCTATGGCCACTTTGTTTCTCTGCCAAAAATTTTATGTATATTTTTTAGATCTAGGGTTTGGTTTTCACATAATTAAGAACTTCTACACCATCTCCGTAAATTTCCACCGCTCTCTCCTCCCTATATCTGTCGGCCGAAATTCTCTCCAAAATTTTTTAGATCTACGGGTCCTTCTTCAGATGTTCTTGAGCTTCAACATTCTCCACTGTAAAAGCTAAGTCTCTGAGTTGTACTAAATCAGTAGCACACACGAAGGGTTCAGATCTTCACAGATCTATGATTTTTTTCAGATTTATACTTCTCTGTATGTTTCATTATTTTCTGATAAATGTATATAATCGTCTAATATTTTTATATTTGTTAATAATTTTCAGTTTGCAGACTAAAGGCTTCACAGTAGGGTCATGAAGAACTTAGTGGATTTAAAGTTTCGTTGACGAATTTTAACAACATGTTGCATGTGGTTGAGGCCCCAGAAGTTTGTGAAGAAGACCAAAAAAGATAAGCTTTTATTTTTTTTTTCTATCCATCTCTCTGTCTAAAAAACATATGTTCTATCCATCTCTCCGTTCATACATTTTTATTTTCAGATATTGGGTTCAATTTTTAACATGTTCGGTCTTCTCATTGATCAAAAAAAAAACTAAGTTACTCACTGTAAATATGTTTACTTTTCTAAATCACTAACACACATCGAAGCTCTATACAACTGTAGTTCAGATATTTTTAAAACTATTCAGTGTTTATGTATATGTGATGCTAAAGTTTTACTAATCCTTTTCTTTTTCATATATATCAAGAGACCGATAGATGAGGCTTCCCAAAAAAAAAGATGAGTAATTCTTACAATATATCTGTATATGAATGTATAACACACTGACATACACTGAATTCAAAATTTCGATTTAACTTTCAATTTAAATTAAATTGCAGATCACCTAAATACAAAGCAACGGATCTAAGGAGATGGGTCAATTCTATATGTGTTTCGCACTGATTAAATTTTAAAGTGCATCTACTATAGGTATATATATTTTCATTTAGTTCTCTGAAAAAACTGTCTGTTCAGACTCTTGTCTCTGCTTTCTTCAACATACGAAAAAATATGTGAAATGTTTTGCTTGAATTAAAACATAAATGTATGATATTCTTACCTGATATCGATTCTGACATACGAAGCCGTTTTCTTTGTTCATCTGTTTCTTCAGAAAATGGACGATTTCTTTGTGTATTTTTCATTTTCACAGACGTGAACAATAATTTGTTGTGTTGTGATATTTGAATTTTTGAATTCTGGAAGTGGTGGCAGTTTTGATATTTTTTTCTCTGCCCACTAACATGATCATTTTTAACTATTTTAGACTATTTATTAATTTTTAATTTCAGTTAATAAATTTTAAAAAATAAACGAATTCACTGAATTAATTGAATTTTATGCCTTCTCTATTTAATAGTGTTTTTTCTTTCAATTGGTAATTTGTAGTGTTTTTTTTCTATTTAATATTTATTTATTATTTCTTTTTTACATGTATGTATTCTGTCCTAAAAAAATTATAAATAATTTGTATTTCGTTTATAATTTATTTTAATAAATTATTTTTATATTTAAATTTTTCCTGTATTTACAAAACTATATATGTAAACATCAATGTATGGTTGAAGCTTATAGGTTAAAATATGTTATATAATTTATATACCCTTGAATGTTACTGTTATTGGTTATTGTTAATATTAATGTGAAAGTTAATCTTAAGTGCTTTGAATTTAAATCCTGAGATATTTCTGTTATATACAAATCTGTTAATTCTATGTAATTTTAATTGTATGTGCCTCTCATTTTAATCTGTAATTTTAATTATCTATGCCTCTAATACTTTAACTGTTCCCATTATTGAAAATGTTTCTGTTATTTAATTTAATTCATTGTGATTGTTAATTTTTTTTATACTTGAATGGTTGAAAATTTATTTGTATGCTATAATGTCATAATTCTGAAATCTGTTATATATATGTTTTAATAATGATATATGTATGCATGAATAGTTGTATTCTATGCTCTGTGCAATCATGTCTCAGATCAGTATGATCTGTAAGTGTTCTTTTTTAGAACACTCTCTGCGAAACCTCTCGATGAGAGGTTTTGGTTTGTGGCATTGTGTTTAACCCGATGGGATCATGGACGTTGTGTGACCCCCTGCGCCCCCGTTCAAACGGGTGATTGTGAACTGGGCAATCCACTTACTCCTATATGGTTCTTGAACGGTTAATAATCAATGATGCAAATCTTTCGCAGTTGTTTCTGTTTATATTTTATTGTTCTTAAATATGTTAGAACATTATTATTTGAATCTGTTCTTAAAATGTTGAATTGTTGATGTGTATCATTAAAACATCGTATTATCGTATGTTTATATTTAATTTGTCAGCTCTGTTAATTGTGCTTTGTTTGAATTTTATGTTATATCTATGCTTGGATTTTTCTGTTAGAAATATATATTCATGCAATTTGTGTTAAAATTTTTGAAGAAGGTTCATTTCAGCTTCATACGTTTGACACACACAGCTCTCTTCTCTCTCTCTCTCTCTCTCTCTCTCTCTCTCTCTCTCTCTCTCTCTATACCCCATTTCTATGTTGAATTATGTTATATGTACTGTTTGGTTTTTCAGATGATTAACATAAAGTAAATATCGAATTTTTCTTCATTGTTTGATTCTATAGCATAATAATAAAGCTGTAATTTTTAACTAAAACTTTAATGCAATATAATTTAACCAACATTATAACCTATAACAATTAAAGAAATATTGTCCATAATATGCCATAATAAAAACCAACAATTAAAGAAATATTCTCCATAACTACAATGAGAACAGAAATAAAAAATTAAATTGTCTGAAAAATGAAGTCAATAAAAATAGTTCAATTTCAGATCATTGAACTACTCCTTCTTCACATTCCTTTTCTGCCTTTTCTTCAATGCATTTGATGAGAACTCATCAATCAGTTTCCGATTTGTTTGATCATCATCGATGAGATCAGCCTGATTCTTTGTATCAGCTGTTGATTTCATAGTTGGTGGTGTTTCCAATGCATCACATATGAAAGCAACCTGAAAAATTGTTAAAATCATTAGACTAAATACATATCTATATTATACATATAAACACATTTACTTTGTTTACAAATAAAGTACCTCATCATTATTTCCATGCATCTTTCTCTTTCCCTTTGATCTTGCAACACTCTCCTGAAAAATTTTAAGGTTTCATTACTTACAGTTATAAATTTTGTATAAAATTTTTTATAATATGTAAATTTAATCATTTTTTTTTTCTGAAAAACTTGCCTCAATCAATGACTTCATCTTATCATCTGTTGTCACCTTAACAACATTGAAAGGTTCTTTTATCTTTTCAGCCAACACTATTATTTTGAAAAACCCTTTGACACCCACCAATTCATCAATTTCAGTAGGTAGATTATCAATAAATTTGTCCTGCAAAAAATATATATACATCAATTCTTTGATTGAGCAGAAACAACTAAAATACAATTTTTTTTAACTCACTTCTGCTGGTTTTTTCCCAATTAATTCCAATCCTTCACTATCCCACATATTCAATAGTGTTGTTCCAGTTCCATCTCCAACTTCAACATCCAATTTGTATCTGCATAAGTCAAAATAATTTAAAATTAGTGTAAGATGAAATTTTTTAACCAATATGTAAATTTAATTTAATATTTAATAATCACCTTGACTTTCCACATATGTCAAATGTTTGACATTGTTGACAAAAAAATTTCAACTCATCTTGTGGCTGTAGTTCTTTCAAACACTTTTTGCATGCAAGGAATGAAAATCTTGAAATTCCCTCGATGCTGTTAATTGTGGCATGAATCCAGAACTCTCCACTCTGTTTTTTTGTCACATAATATGTTAGAATTAATCTATAAAGTAATAATACAAATTCAACCTTCACTAATATTAGCCTGTTTCTCATCTATTAGTTGTTGAATTGTTTTTTGCATGGCAACATCATTTCTGTTTCCATCAACTGATCTTAAGGATGATATAGGGTCTTCCGTAGAATCAACCTGAATCAAAAACAGAAAACATTAAATTTTTTTAAAAAATATAAATATCTGAATTTTGAAATTTATTGTTTTAAATACTAAAAACAAAAATTTACTGAACAGACCATCTCTTCAACATATTCTCCTCCAGTCTTGGAAACTGATTCTTCCTCCTGTATGAAACAGACAACTTCTTCCATTATAAAATTATGTTGTTTATGTAATGAAATAAATATAATGAGTTATTTTATGATTTATCTCAATGAAAACTCCTTTTCCACAAACTTTTTCAATCACTTCTTTGTCACAGCAAATTCTTGCTACACTGAAAGATCCAGTGTAGTTTCTTGTTTGTCCAGGTTGTACACTAATGTTAAACAACGCCTTTCTGTTTGCTAACTTCTCAAATCCAGCTGGAATTCCGTCAATGTTGCGTCCCTATATAACAAATTTACTTAATATTAAAGTATTTTTATTTTATTTTTTAATTTTTTAATTTTTAAATAATAGATTTTACCTCTCTCAATTCCAAAGCAGTTCTTCCGAGAAGAGCAATACATTCCTTATCCCACAATAAGAATGTTGTTGTTCCAGTTTGATCAACCACTCTGACTGTTAACTTGTACCTATAATATAAAATATCAAGTTAAAAAAATTAATTAATTTATAACAGAATATTGCAGATCAAATTATATAAATTTACCTTAGTTTCCCTGCAATTTCTGAAGTTTGACATTTTTCACAGAAATATTGTGTCGCAGTTGCTTGCAATTTCTTCTGACATCTCTTGCACGCTAAGTAGGACCAGTCTCCTACTGTCTCTACACATAATACACTTGCATATACCCAGAAATTCCCTGTCTGTAACAAAGTCAGATTAGATAATATGATTATTCAGTTATTTATTATACTAAAATGTTCTATAAGAGTACATAATACCTTTCCCTCTGATAAAATTTCAGATATGGTTTTAAGCTCAAAATCACCATCTTTTATTTCGTCATTTAATGTCCGTGAAGATGATGTTGTCAAAGTAGAAATGGTAGTTGATCTCACCTTTCCAGTACTCAGATAACTGAAAATATAAAACACAATTAATTTACAACCAAAAAAAAAAAGTAATAAAACTGCATATAAAAAAAATTATCAACAAAACTGCATAATGCCAACTCGAATTTTAAAGTAATGCTATTACCTGGAATTAAACTCTGCTATATCCTCCCCAGTCTGATTAGTCAGAATCTTGGTAACATTAAATAATGTTGATACTCTGACCTCACCTAATTTAATAAAAATATGTATTAATTATAGTGCATTAAAACTTCAGAATGAAAATATGTATTTCTGAATACTTTATATAAAAATATTTTATCTGTACAATTGCATTATAATTAAATTATTTCTTAATAAATTAATTTTCATTGCTAACAAAAAGATTATGACAACGTGCATAACACTGTTTCTTAGAATTAATATATAAATGAATTTACATGATATATAAAATTGATCTGTACAATTGCATTATAAGTAAATTATTTCTGAATTAATTAATTTTCATTATAAAATACATTATCCTATATCTGAATATAATTAATGTCAAATTGTATTATATATTTCATACCTACTGGAATTTATTATTTCAGGCAATCATAGATAAAAAAGAAATGTATTTCATACCTCTAAAAATATTTGGTCTGCATAATTGCATTATAATTCCCACTGGCGCCTCTGGTCTAGAATCTAGAAATTTTATGACCTCATCAACATAATGCTCCCAAACTGTGCAAGTAATTGTATTCCCCCTAAAAATTTATTATAAAAAAAAATTAAGTGCCTCATAATTAGAGACTTGCAATAACAAATTAAATAATACAAACTGTATTAGAATAATTTCGAAAAAAAAAATTACTGAAACTGAAAATGAAAATCCTTACTCAACATCCTCCAACACTAAGTCCATAAGCTTTGTATTTTTTCCGTTTATCTCTTTTTGTTGTGGTCTATAGTGTGATACTATGGTACCAATCACATCTGCAAAAACAATAATATTACAAAACATTAACATATTATCTGATAAACATTAATAAATTTCGTTTAAATGAAATGTCTTACCAAACATTGCAGATTCGCCTATATTCTCCATTTGTGCAATATCTGTGAACGTCTTGAACTCGAACAAACACTTCGGGAATTCTTCATGGAACACCTCAAACAATCTTGTGTGTTTAAACACAATTATTTTATGAATACATGATGTTGTCCTGTATTTCATAATATTGAGCCCTATCACAAAATCGATTATTGCGTATACACTGCCTTCGATCAGCCCATGTTTATATTTTTCGCTGTTGGATCCTGAAATTGTAACATGAATTCTTTCAGCCTACAAAAAAGAAACATAAGGTATAATTTGTCAGAATTTCGAATTGCGAAAAGAAACATAAGGTAGAAATATTTTGGTACAAAATTGCGAAAAACTTTATGAGCATTTTTACCTGACGGTCGTGGAAAATACATTCGATGCCCCCAGAATTGGAATTTTCATAGCATCTTATCAATCGCACTTCAAGACCAAATGTACTTCTTCCTGGTTTCAGCATGTCGATAGTTCCAAAGACTGGAGCCATTTCTTCTGTTCTGGAAGAGAAAATATTGAATTATAAAATTGTTCCAGATCTGCAGAATACAGTCTGAAGACTCGTTGGATGATTTTTAGTATTTGTTGCTCAATTTTTTTTGGTTACAAACGTAGTGGGTAAGTGGGAGTGTTTAGTGGGGGTAGTTATCAATGTTATTGTCCAATATTTAGTATCTGTTTAATTTCCTGTTTAAAAATGTATTACTACATGCCATGAAATTATTAAATTGGTATACACATTCGGTACTACATGCCATGAAATTATTAAATTGGTGTACACATTCGGAATTAAATTTAATTATGAAAAATTATTATATAAATAATTTCTACAATTATTTATATTCTATAGGTGTGTCAATCAGCACACGTTTTTTTTTTTTTTGATATATTTGCATACATTTTTTAACTAAAAATAAAGTCTTCAAGAAAAACACACGTTCTTTTAATTTTTGCAAAAATTAAATTAAATTAAATAAAATGACAGTGAACACACGTTCTCCAAAATTTGAAAATTTAATTTTTTTAAAATAATATAAAATCAAAATAATCAAACGAAATTATTGCTCTCATTTCTCAAACAATATTGCAAAATTGCCATCTCCAAAATTGGATTTTTTCTACTTTTATATATAGTATAGATTTTTAGTTTGTTAAATTTTCAATGGGGGATGACCATTTTGGTAATTTACATTTGGCCTTTTATCAATTTTGGTACTTTTCCTATTGTTTTGGCCAAAGTAATACATTAATAATACATATTTTAATCATTTTGGTCTTAATTACCTAGAATAGTAGATTTATAGGTCATATGGTTTATTTGTATATTTTCTTAAAATTTAGGGACTTAAATTTGAAAATTTAGAAATATTATTTAATTTTTATTGTAAAAATAACAAACAGGTTTTTAGAATTAAAAATTAAAAATATATATTTAAAGAAATAATAGTATATATTTTTTAAAATATTAAGATCATATAAGTTTTTAAAAATTAGATTAAATATTTTATAGAAAATTAAATCATTTAACTATTTAAAATTTTAAAATAAAATTATATAATTTGTACAAATCTAAAATTTTAAATTAAAAATAAATATATATTTTTTCAAAAATTAAATTATAAATTAAAAAATATTAATTTTGTAAAAAAAATATATTTTTTAAAATTTGAAATTATAAAAATTTTTTAAAAAATAAATTATAAATTTAAAAAAAATATAAAAATAAAATTATATAATTTTTAGAAATTTAAAATTATAAAGTTTTTAAAAATAAAAATAATATTTTAAAAAAATAAAATAAAATTATAATTTTTTTCAAAACAAATTTATAAATTTTGAAAAAATATATAAATTATAATTTTTTTGATAGAATTAAAGTTATATAATATTTTTAATTTTAATTTTGGTCTTGCAACTTTAAAAATTTATAAAAATGACCCTAATGACCTATAAACAGCAGGTAATTAGGACCAAAATGGTTAAAACAAGTATTGTTGGGTATCATTTTGACTGAAATAATACGTAGGGAACCAAAAGGGATAATAGGTCAAACATAGGGTACCAAAATGACCATTTTCCAATTTTTAATTATGCACTTCAAGTAAGTTTCTTTTATATTATGTCTTCAATTATTTTTGCTTATTGTTCTATGTCTAGCATGAGCGACTAGACCCATTCATTCCGGAATGGTTGGAGATGAGGACTTAACAAATATGTAGAGAATCGTGAGGTCGTTTGGGCATACACTGTGTGAATTTTGTTCCGTATTGTTTTCTTTGTTACACTAAAGTGAGATAAGCTAAATAATTGTAGATAATCACTTGTTAATTAGAATTAGGTACACTAAATCTATACATGATTAATGGATCATAGATATGCATTGATCATAAAGGGATGGGGTACATCACGTGTATTGTGGGGAAATTGAGAGATTGGTGTTTGTACAATGATGAGTAATGTCGTATTCTATAGAGACTAATGATTAATTTATGAGTGAGTATTGCAACATCAATTTCATAACACTATTTAGACAACACATTAAAAGATTTGGATTTAATTAACTACTTAAATAGAAAAATTAAATAAAGCAAATAAAAGATGAATAGATGAAAATCTAGTCTAAATTCAGAGGGAAAGAAATATTTTAGGATTTTGATTTCATTGATTTATCCATACAATGTCAATTCAATTATATAATTTATTCACGATTCGACTTTTATTGAGATAATCATTCAATTAATTCAAACCTTCTCTCGAAGTGCTTAAATCGTAGATTACATGCTAGAATTAATGTGTCCATTCAATTACTAACATGCAACTCCTAAAAGTTCCAAGGATTTATTGTCCTCACAATTAACCTCAAATCTCTCGATTGTTATTAATTAATGTGCTATGTGTTCTTGTGTTCAAATGTTAAAACTCATCTCTCGATTATGAATTAACACAACAAATCATGCTATCATCGTGATCAATCAATCAAGCAAATAGGGCTAAGAACACAAAGAATAAAATAATAATCAAAATTATATAATTAAATATCCACCGTACTTCAAAATCAACTATTATCAAACCCCATAATACTAGAGAATTAGTTACTCATAATTAAATAAATATCTAATAACAATCCAAGAGAAAACATAATTAAATAACAAGAACACGATAACCCCGAAGGATGAATCTTGATCTTGATCTTCAACTTGTTCTTCTCTTGCTCTTCAATCTCTGTCTTTAGGGGAGAAATATGTTGTGTGTTGTTATGGTTTTTGATGTTATGGTAGGGTTTGTGATGATCAATTTTCGTGCTTGAAAAGATATATATATATATATATATATATATATATATAGTGTAGGGAGTATGCCAATCGAAAAAGGAAAAAAAAAAGGCCCCAAACAGGTCAAAATCGGACTCCAGGGTGTCGTTCGCGACCTCACCCACCACCAGGTTGATCGCGAGTCCATGTGGCACTGACATGGCAAAATAGCCGCGACCAGTGCAAAATTTGTGAGTGGAGTCACGGGTAATATAAAGGCAGCCCCCCCCCCCAGTAGTAAGCTGACAGAAAAGTGGCCAGAATGGGATCCGCGATCGTGGTCGCGGATCCATGTGGCATCCGGCAGCCTCTCACCGTTTTGTTTTGTTCTCACTCATTTTTTATCCGATTGACCTGATTCTTTTTGCAACGCGTTCCTAACTTGATTTCCTATCTTCCTAGGCTATTTCCAAGGTCATTTGAAGCTCACACTAGAAATGGCATTGAATCTTTTCACAATGAACAAACACGTGATAATGCACAAAGCATAGAAAACAATGCAAAACTTATCACTTCATGCATGCAATGCCCATTAAATACCACTCAAATGAACCTCAAAACACATATAAAATACAAGGTTATCAGTGTTTGCAGTAAATTTGGTTCTATATAGTGATGAGAATGAGATCATGCCATCCGAGGAACAAGAAATGCACCATGGCAGCCCCAAGTGGATTGCTATGTGTAATACCCCGAAATATTTTAGAAGGTTTTATTCAACTTATGTTACCTCAGGATAATCTAGGAAAGAAGTTGGGTCCTTAAAGGACTCAAATAAAGGAAAATCGCAGCCAGGGAAATCTATTTACGTTATTTTGGTCAAAAATTGATTTAAAAATATGTTCTGATATTTTTCTCGGGTTGATAGAAAACGTTCCAAGGATTGTGCCAAACTTTGAATTTTCCAATTTCGAGTTCAAATGAACACTTGGCACAATTTTAGGGTGAAAGGTAATAGATTTGGATAAACATAAGGCACATCCGTCATTATCCAATTTCTTTTTCGAAAGATTATCCTATTCGTAATTATCCTATTCATTTTCCATCATTATCCTCTTTCTTTTATTCGTTATTATCCTATTTATTTTTCCTCTATAAATAGGAGGTTAAAGTTTCATTTTCATTCATTTTCAAAATTGAAATGTCGAGCAGCTTCCAGAGAAGGTACGACTCTAGTTTCCTATTTCAATTCTGAAATAGTCATTTTGAAGGTGTCAACGTATAGATCACGAATACATGATTGGAATGATGACGCGACGGACGATCACGATGGAAAACCGTCGTGACCGCCGCCAAAAATCGCCACCACCCTCTCAAATCGGTGACTCTTTCAGGTCGCCGGATCAAAAGGTGTCTTTAGGGTTTCATGTTCTATGTATATTTATATACATTTTCCATGTTGTCACTTTTTAATTTCGGGTATATTTTGGGTATCCGATTATTAAATTGTAGTCTTTTTCATATCTATCATTCATGGATAGTCCTATCGTGTTTTTAAGCTCAAAAGTTGTTCCGTGTCAAAATATAGTATTTTTATTTAAAGTTTCATATTTTTCCAATGGGTAGATCTTGCGGTATGAATTTATTTGTACCGAATTAATTTTAGGATACGGGTTGACCACCCCGTATGCTGAAACTTCCAAAAGAGTTTTTCTTTATAAAAATGCCCTGAATAAAGTTCCCTTAAGAGTCAAAATATTTTGATGACCCGGGTGCTACGTATTAAGATAGTAGATATTATAGTATTTACTTCATAGCTAAGAAAGGTTAGATTTTGACCTAATGATAGTCTTTTATCGAAACTAAGTTGCCGGATAATCTTGTAGGCTCAGAAGAAGAAGACTTCTAGTTGTGACCAGAACCAGAATCTAGATCTAGCTATTTCAGATCCGATTTTCAGGTGGGTTTTTATTATATAAAATGTATTTTGGGTTATTAAGCCCTAATATTTATAAAATAAATGTGATTGAATATCCAACTCATGACTGTATTTAATGTGCTCTCCTGACTCATGTAAGTCTTACTACTGTTTTTGGTGATGAAACTACAATGGTTCACGATATCGAGCCCCAAGCAAACAGGGCAGTGTCCAACCTTAAGCAGCCGGGTTGTGTACATGAACCGACTCACCGTAAGCATTCTAGGGGAGAGTGGCGCGCAATGATGGAACTAAAATGATTTTTGTGTACATGGAATTCACAAATTTTCTGTTTTGAAAGCTTTCCATGATATGCTTAAAATATGATTGGATATTTTGTTTTATAAATGATTGTGAAGGTTTTTCTCAAAAGTACCCACTGAGTGCATTAGTACTCACGCCCAAAAATCTTTTCAAATATTTTCAGGATGAGCTGCGGGATGGTGGACGGCTGTGCTAAGGCTGAAGGGCTATTATTTGATATATATGTTTCCTTTTCCGCTATGGAGTCTAACTGAGAACATGCTTCCTTTTTAGTCTGAATAAATGCACTACGTTCTTTTTCGCTTACTCTGATTACTGTTACGGAGTGTTCGGTTTTCTGAATCCCGTTTTCTTTACTACTACGGAGTGTTCAGTTCTCCGAATCCCGCTTTCTTTAATGCTACGGAGTGTTCGGTTCTCCGAATCCCATTTTCTTTACTGTTATGGGGTGTTCGGTTCTCCGAATCCCATTTTATTTATTGTTACGGAGTGTTCGGTTCTCTGAATCCCGTTTACTTTATGTTCCTGACAGGCAAAAGCCTGGCATTTATTTACATTCTGCATTCAGACAGGCGGAAGTCTGGCTTTACATTACTTTCCATGTCAAGGCAAAAGCCTGGCTTTATATTGCTTTCACGACAGGCGAGAGCCTGGCATCTCTTTACTTCATGTATTTTGACAGACATCAGTCTGGCCTTTTTCATGCCTAACCTATTAACAGTTAACATTTGAACTGTTATTATTTGCCTTCTTTATTCTTTCTTGGGTTCATCCTAAGAGTCATGGTATCTGATTTGAGTCATTTCATACACTTTAAAAGCGTGGATTGATCCATTTATAGAGGTTATGCTGCCCAAATTTTTAGGGCACTAACCCTATTTCTTTGAGCTTCTGTTCAACAACCCCTTCTCCCTTCTCCCAAGTAGCGCACCGGTCCTCTGCCCTTCTCCCAGGATCGGGGCGTTGCACTATGTTGTCCATTGAAGATGAAGAAGATCAAGGCATGAAGAATTCAAGAGCTTAGAAAGAAGAATGAGAAGATTTGGACGTGTGCATGGAAAGTTGCATGGATTTATTTTGGTTTGAATTTGGGCGCCGATTTTGAGAATTAAATCAGCCCAAGATCGAAATATTAAGGTCCAAGTTGAAGATTGAAGGCCCAAATTTAATTGGGATTTATTTTATCTAGATTAGATTTTATTTATTTAATTTTTGGTCTTTTCTAGAATTACCTTGTTTAGAATTCTATATAAGGTAGAACTCTTATTTTTCCTTAGTTATTTTCGTCCATGATGGACTTAGATTAGCCTAGAATTTTCGTCCATTAAGTCTAGTATATATAGGAAAACATTATGTTATTTTCAGTTAGAGGTTGATTAATATTTGAAGTTTATTTTCAATTGTCTCACGATCCATCGGTTGATCACCTTTCAAACTTTTATTGTTTTTGGTTCAAAAGCAATACTCTTTAGATCCAGCAAATCTAAGGTTTTATTCAAGGTTCTTTCGAGTCCTACAAGTTCACAGGGGAATCACTACCAATCGAAGAGTATCAATCATCGCATTCGTGAATTCCAGTTCTACGGGTTCGATGGGATACGAATCACAACATCAAGGCTGCCGCACCTTACCTTCATCATTCATCATCATCACTCCATCCAGAATCATCTGCTTATCCGTTCCTTTATCTATTTATTTGGTTTTATGTTTTGCATATTTTGTGTCATAATTCTAAGTGTCTTAAATATCGAGTATATTTTCAGATTTCATCATCACTCCATCCAGAATCATCTTCCATAACATGTAAGTTCATCTCGTTTTCGTCGTCTATAATCATTAGCCATATTAGCCCTAAATCCGCCAGCCCTAAATCTGCTTATCCGTTCATTTATCTATTTATTTGGTTTTGTGTTTTGCATAGTTTGTGTCATAATTCTAAGTGTCTTAAATATCGAGTCTATTTTCAGATTTTATTCGAGACTTATTGACCATAGATTAGTCGTTTATTTAGAACAATTAGTCGGGTTGAATCCTTCCTAAATCTGACGTGTTCGAGTCCTTAAGTCTTCCGCTACGTTTCCTTTAGATTTAACTTAGATTCATTGACTGAGTTACATCATATAGGGTATAAAGTTGCCTTGTTGTTTACAATCAATTGAGGGATCGGGATTGGGCAACATGTTAGGGGCTAAGAGATGAGAGATCATCTCGAGTCTAAATTAAAATGATAGATTGAGCACGCAACAAGAGATTCGGTATCTTTAACCAAATAATTAAATCCACATAAGAAATCGGTGTGCCCATGATCGATAAAATGTTGTTAAGTTTGATTCAAAGCTCTAATTCAGAATACTTTACTACTAAACGTTTCTTTACTTTCTTTGTTTTGTTTATTTATTTACTTTACATAGTTTACATTTCACTACGGTGACCATAATAAAACATAAACTCTTTTGAAGTTGGTGATATTGGAAAGTAGAATTCACAGCTCCTCGAATGTACGACCCTTACTCACACTGCTGGCTGCGTACATCCGTTATGGATAAAAGGATAAATCAATTCAAGATTTATTCTGTCCATGAAATGACATTGCATATCCTTCACGTCCTCATCTGGGAAACATACTAACTAAGTCTAGAGCCAGTGTTAACATTCAGAGACACCATCTTAGGATTGAGAGCCACATGTTTAGCACTTGGGACTTCAATTTGAGGATCACTCTCATCTTCTTCCATAGCTTGCATTGCGAGCAATCTCCGTAGCAACTTCCATGGGTTCAACCACATCATTCAATTGAACAATGATTGTAGGAAGAGGTAGAAGGAAGATAACATCATGGGTTGAAATAGGCTCCCCGTCAACAGTAAAAGAAGAATTTGGAATGGATTGAACCTCCGAAGGCACTTCAGTGGTGGCCTTGACACTAGAGGCATTGTTGCCATCACACAAGCCCAATACCTAAAACCATATCATAGCCCCCAACACCTTAAACATTATCATATTCATAAACTCAATCTATAACTAAAAAAAGAGAAATAACCACTAACATAAAATTATAGCCCCCTTCTACCCCTCCTATATAACTAACACATGAGGAGCAATAAAAAAGATAGAACGAGAAGAAAAAAAAAAGGAGATTTTGTTTCTTCTTTTTTTTTTTTAAATTATGATTGCCACTTGTTCTAGCATGGTTTTATATTTCTTAGTAAATCTAAGCTATAACATGTGGAAAATGTCTTTTTTCTCAAATGCCTTAACTTCCCTTTATTTTTAGGAACATTGTTTATCTACCTCAGACTTACCTAACATAGAAAAACAGGTGAATCATTAGGGTAAATATTTTCTTATATGCTCCACGTATTTTTAAATGCGATAATTAAACATTTTTCATGATTCAAACCATTTAATTTCTATATATGCCCTGCATGTTTGGAGTTGGTGCTGGAGGATGTTAAGAGGCTGTTATCCCGATTCATGGTTTGCTGTGCAAGATCAATTTTAAGAATTTGAGCCTCTCTCCAAACTTGAAGATGTTGCTGAAGGTAAAATAAAAAAAAAACTCTAGCTGCCATGAGCGAGTCCATTCGATGTAGCCATTTTTTATAATTTAAAACACACAAACAACAATCTTAGGGACTGCTTGGTAAAGGGTAATCGAGATGGGTAATGAGAATGGAAGGTGATCAATTTCCATTCTTTATGCTTGGTACAAGGTAATAGGAATCAAACTAAGTTAATTATTTCCTTAGATTGATTAAGTACTCCACCCCCTTCAATCACTACCACGCGTCTCAATCATCATCATCATCATCATCATCAATGTTGTTGTTATAATTTATTATTATTATTATTATTATTATTATTATTATTATTATTATTATTATTATTATTATAATTATTATAAATATTAATATTATTTTTATTCTTGTAAATATTATTATCATTTATATTATTTTTGTTATTTATTTTTATTATTTATTATCATTGTTGTTATTTATTATAATAATAATGACAATAATAATATTATTAATTATTATTATTATATTTATTTTTTATTATTCTTGTTGTTTATTTACTATTGTTATTATTATTCTTGTAAATATTACTATTATTGTTATTGTTTTTATTTATAATAATAATAATAATAATAATAATAATTACCATTGATGAATTTGAAACGAACCAAGTCTCGTCTATCACAATAACAATCATATTATAATTGGACCAAGCGACAACAATGTAATCACCATTCTCATTATGATTGACCCTTCAATGATATCCATTGTGATTGTCATTACTAAATTTGAACCAAACGGCCCCTTATATCCAACATGCCGAGCTGAAAAGGCCCGCGACATTAGAGTTAACTACAAATGAATGGTTTTATAATGCTTTTTTTATGTTGGTGGCTAAGGAGAAAAAATGTCTTATCATATTATATTTATATTTTGTAAAATAGTAGGGCCTGTAAAGAGTAAAAATGAAGGTTGCTAAGCAAACCGCACTCCGAGAAACCAAATGAAACCGCTCGTTTCGACTTGGTGTGACTAAAGGTAAATATGGTCTGGCTTTGCTTTTGTGATTACATTTCGTTATGTCACATTGAACCGATTAGAACCGATTACATTTCGTTTTGTCATTTTGATTTCGTCACATTAAACCAATTATATTTCGTTTTGTCACAGTGAAACAATTACATTTTAAGTTCTGCTTCGATTTGGGCTCTAGAAAAGTAAAAATATTTAGAAAGAATAACACATTTTGAGATGATGGGGATTTGAACGCCTAACTTTTGATTTTTGGAAAAGGGCCATTTACAAATTGGATTGTGGGGTTGCTTTATAAGTGATGGTATACATTTTATATTTATTTATCTCATTAATTATTTTCACAAAATTTAAAAAAAATCAATTATATCAACTAAACCGAACGCACAATTTCGATTTGGTTGGTTCGGTTCGGTCCTATCCAATTGAAATGGTCATCCGAACTGCTGTGTATATAATTTCCTAGGGGCTAAAACGGGCTTCTATCGTGGAAGCCCAGCGAACATATATTTTTTCGGACAAATAATTTGTGCCCAAATCATAAACCCTAAAAAAAAAATTAAAAAAAAAATCATAAACCTCAGAACTTTTACAATCCTAAACCCTTCGTCCCATTTTCCTTCACAGTAGCGCAGCGCGCACACACACTGCTCCAATGGCGAATTTCGTGTTTGAACCGCCCAGCGACGAGGAAATCGACCACGAAACCGAGAGCGAGTCTGAAGAAGAAGCAGAACTTTCCGATGGCGAAGAAAAAGTACGGAAAAACAAGAAATCGCAGTCGCCGTGGGATTTCTCCTCCTACACCGAATCGCTCGCCGACGAGCACTCGCGGCGGAGCACTACTTCGGTCGACTACAAAATTAGTAAAGCTCTCGAGCGGAGACCCGTCGCCGCGGCCGCTGCTCGAGATGATGATTCGGAGGAGAGTTCGGATTCCGAACCCCAGCTACAAGTAATGCTTTCGTGTTGTTAATGTATTAGCTGGAATTGGAACCGTGAGGCTGTGGTTTAGTCATTAATTGATTGAATTTCGTGGTTTATTCATTGCTGCAGGAGGATTATAGGTCTGAAGAGGAGGATGACATGCCTACGACGAGTGGAAATGAAGCGAAGCCGTTCTTTTCACCAGTAGATGGCGTGTCGTTCCATGCGAACTCGTTTATAGACCTTCATCTTTCGAGGCCATTGCTTCGGGCGTGTGAAGCTCTGGGCTACAGTAAACCCACTCCCATTCAGGTTTTTACAATTGGCAATGCCCTTCAATTCTTACTTGAGTTTTAATCATTGGGTTTTTTGCGGTTATGCAATTCGTTAGTCAATGCTTTGTCCTCATTTATGGTAGGCTGCTTGTATACCATTGGCCTTAAGTGGACGTGATATATGCGGGAGTGCTATTACTGGTTCTGGAAAGGTATTTCTAATTTGTTTTGAGCAGTAGTTGCAGTTTGAATTTGAGCTGTTTTTTTTTTTCAATAAATCGATCTCCTCTACAAAATGATGGCATATGAAAGTCTTATTTCTCATTTTTTAGCTTCCTTTGCTTAATTTTGAATCAATTTTTCAATGAAGGACAGGGTGTAGAAATATAAATTTGTACTTGTTTTGAATGCTTTTACATCAGAGTTGAGATTGCTGACTGTAGGAGTGATGAATATATTTTTGTAATGATGTTCAGACAGCTGCTTTTGCTTTACCTACCTTGGAGAGGCTCATATACCGGCCAAAGAATAGGCCAGCTGTTAGGGTTCTAATTCTTACACCTACAAGGGAGTTGGCTGTTCAGTAAGTTCTGCTTCATATGGATTTTTTTTTCCTTCTACATCAATCTTTGTCTAGGTTTTCATATCTTATTCATCATTTTCAACCTTTTTGTACTTTGTACACTTCGAAAGGTAACATCTATATGCTATTTTTATTCCATAATTGCCTGAAACTGAGTAGGTAATTTGAATACACCATGTATCTCTTTGCATTTGTTTCAATTCAAGGAGACAAGGACGATTGTGGACCTTGTGAGTTGTGATTAATAAAATAATATTTCTACTTAAATGCTTAGAATGAATTTTGTGAACTTTAATTCAGTTATAGTCTACTTTTATGTGTTGTATGTTAATCATGTTGTGCTATTCAAAAAATTACCGAACCAACTAAGCCAAACCAAATCATAGCTTAGATTATTTGATGGATAAGAAGTTATAATGTGCAGTTTAAACTTTATCAGGTCAAACACTTGTATATGTTATCTAAATTGACACTGTGGTCTCGTCTTTTCATTTTGTACCACGTGGTGAATTTTGTCCAATCCTTATTTCAATAATGTCTTTGCTATGAAGAACTCATTTAACCTGCACTTGCTGTGGACTTATGTCCCTCATTTCTAGCACAATTTCAATCTTTCTGTCTAGATTTAGATATTCAATCATGGTGGGCATGGTTAGTTATGCTGTTCATCAAGTTTTGTTTACCCTACAAGCAAACTCTGAAATCTTTCACTTCAAAATTACTTGTCTATGAAAATTAGTTCCATACATAAATCATGTTAATTTACACTAAAAGGAGAATTTCTGAAATTTAGGAAAACGTGAGTGGCTTATTTTAAGATTTGGAATTTCTGAATGTTATGAAAACATGAGAGACTTATTTTAAGATTTGAGATCTAGAATGCAGAAGCAACTTTAGAGGGTGATGATGGTAAACCTTGCTATAAATACAATATACTGCTATATGTATATTAGGACAGTTTATTTCTGTTTAAGAAGGTCTTGCCCAGCGCAAATGAATACATGTGCTAAACAGCAACAACCTTTAGAAATGAAGGGAAAGGACTTAAATTATCATATTATTTTTTTCAGGATTATCATGTCATTTTTTCTATTGGGAATTTTATTCATTTCATCATAAATATTGGAGACGATCATTTTACTTCATTTTAATAAAATCTGCTGCTTTTAGACATGATTTTTAAAATGTTGCAATAATAACCCAACCGTTTGATTTGTAGCAAATTTGATACCCAAATTTTTTTTGATGATCAGAATTATAATGCAACAATATTTTTTTCATGTGTTGGGGTGTCGAATATGGGAATTTTTATTGTGCACTTCGAAAATTTTTGAGGGTGTCTATTTTGTTTCATATAAAAAGGATGGGTTATTATTTCAACATTTAAAAAGTCGTGTTTAAATTGTAACTTTGTTCAAAGGTTGTTATTTTTTTAGCAATTAACCCTTTTTAATCTATCATTAACACTGTTACTCTAAAATTCATTTGATTTTCTCTTTGTTTTCTTTTTTATCTTAGTTTTTCTATAATTGAATTTTCTAACTTTATATATGACCTATTTTTTCAGGATTCATAGTATGATTGGGAAACTAGCTCAGTTTATAACAGACATCAGATGCTGTCTGATTGTCGGTGGTCTTTCAACAAAGGTTTGCATGTTACAGTCTTTGTTCTATATGGTGAAGCTTGACTTCATATTGTTTTCTTTTCTAAGATGTCCGGTCTCATGTAAACCACAAAGAATTAAAACTGTTTCTGCTCCTGGGGAGACTTGAGATTTAACAGGGGTGTGCAGTTACTAATGGAATTTATACATTCAACTTTTGTAGCTGGTATTATCTGCAAATTGTTGCAGATTATAAACCTTGTAACTGTGGTTTGGAATTTTCACCGTCTTGAAAGTGAATAGCTAACCTATGTATTATTCAAATAACCTGTACACAAATAGAGTCCTTTCTCATAAGCTTCAGTTCTGGTTCTCACAGTGACAGTTGAACATGAACAGAGTTGTATGAGACAGAATAGTTTCACTGTTACTGGGAGAAGTATTGGTTTTTATAGAGATTCAGCAGGAGGGGAGCATCAAAACTTTTTTCATGGTCTTTCCTTATTGACTTGAAGGGGAAGTACTTGGAGAACCAAACAAGAATTATACCGATATAAGGTCCTTTCTACCTGCCCCTAGAGAAAGGAACTAGATATTTTATATTAGAAGTCAATTTGATATAAGAATAGAAGAAATTCATTCACAAATATTGTGTTTTTCTTTGTAGTGACAGTCTCTTGGATAGAAAAAGAGCCTGTGTTTGGATTTTTTTGCCCCGTCTTAGTGGGATGATAGAATGAGAATAGAGGTCTCTCAAACTAGAACAAAGGAAGTGTGGGATAACTCGGGATTTCGTTTGAGGATGATATGGTTATCACTTCATATATTCTCTATATGAGATGGTTATTGAATGTGGTTACTTAACTAAAAGTTTGACAGAGTTTCACATGTAATCTCCTTCACATGGAAAGTGGAAGCTCTAATTTCCAGTTAGTTTTATGCTTTATTTGGTTTTCCACTTTATATATTTGTTTTAACGAATAGTGAATGATATTAGGTGCAAGAAGCAGCCTTAAGAACACTGCCGGATATAGTTGTTGCAACTCCTGGACGTATGATAGATCACTTACGTAACTCTATGTCAGTACATCTGGACGAGCTTGCAGTTTTGATACTTGATGAGGCAGATCGGCTTCTTGAGCTTGGATTCAGTGCTGAAATTAATGAACTGGTAATTTGTACTTTCTTTTATAGGAATAATTCGAGTTCTGCTCTTGATCATGATCATGATATGTTGTGTAGAGGAAAAACTCTTGAGTTTATGGGTTATTTTAATATAATTTTTTAATTTTCTTGGTATGGCTACTGCTCAAGTTACTAAGAACCAAATATTGGATTAAGGATTTTATTTGTGAAGGTGTTGCATGAGGTTTTCTTTTTCTGAATTATTTTAGAAGGAATCTAGAAATTATGGCAAGCAAGTACCTTAGTTCCTTTCCGGGCATTTTTTAGTGAAGAATGTCATACGATTTGAATATACTTTCTGTGCTGGTTTCTTCTGTAATTTTAATAATAAAGCAAACTACTTGTATATTTGCTAACTAAAGGATACTTCTCTTTGTGTCGAAGGATTCGGACTTTAGTGAATAAAATAAATGAAAAAATCAGTTTGAATATTTTTGTGCTTAATGGTTCTCAATACTAAAACCTTTTTGAACTCTTATCCTCAACAGATCTAGTAGCATCTATCTCCCCTTACTTAGAGGATGTTTCTTAGCTTACAAGCTCTCTAAAACAGCTTATATAATGTTTTAGAGCTTGTAAGTCACTTCAAAGTATTTGGCAGCTTTTATAAAAAGATATTAATGCTCCCAACATAAGATGCTAGGAACTTGTAAGCTCTTTTTTAAAAAAAGTAAGGGGGTCCTCAACATTTTTTAAACAAAAAATATCATATTTGGAAAACCCTTTTAACTTTGTCCTTGTAACTGCAACTTTGCTGTGATTAACATCTTTTGAGCTCAATCATCCAAATATTCCTACTACTTATTTCTAAAATAAAGATCTAACATCATATAAGATTCAAAAACAACTTTGAAAATGTAGAAGATTATACACCCTCTTACTCTATAAAGAATTTTCAACATCTTGTTTGTCACCCAAAAAGTTTTCATCATTTTTTGTTTCCTTGACAAGAAGCTATGTCTTACCTGATGTTACCTTTATCTCCCTCGAATAGTTCTATGGTGACAACCTTTCCAATGAATTAACATACGTAGGACACATGGTAATTGAGTGTCCATCTCATCATAAATCAATTTTTGAAGTGTGTGCATTTTAGATGTTTACACATGACTATTCTAGCCATTAAATGAAAAGAAAGGTAATTGGATGGGACTATCACACCATTCGTGTTAAACAGCCAAATCAATTGCTTTTCCCTCACATAATTCAATGAAACAAATTATTTATAATTATGAAACAGATACTTGTATCGGTATCTTGGCAGCAGTAATAGTGCGGGTGCATACAAGAAACGGAGTGCTAGAAATTCACTTCAACCTTTTGATTAAGAAAACTCATGCAACTCTTCCTTGTTTCTTTGAGTGCTCTTTTCCGTTGTTCGTTTTTGTTGGCTTTTCAAATCCAGTTCATTTTTAATTGTCACTCCATTACAAGAATTTGCGATTCTGAAACTTATTTTTTAGATAATTTGTTACTGCCATTCAGGTAAAGTTATGTCCGAAAAGGAGACAGACCATGTTATTTTCAGCAACCATGACTGAGAAAGTGGGCGAGCTTGTCTCACTCTCCTTGAATAAACCATTACGCTTGTCAGCTGATCCATCAGCAAAGCGCCCAGCAGCATTAACTGAAGAGTGGGTCATTAGTAGTTGTCTTTTCTAATTAAGTACTTTAATATTTGTGGTCCTTCCATTATGACCTGTGGAGGCAGTTTAAAGTGTTGTGAGTATTTTTCTTTCTTATCCGCTACATGGAATGTCCAACTGAACTGTATCTCCTATGCAGGGTGGTTCGCATACGTCGAATGCGTGAAGGGAATCAGGAAGCCGTTCTTCTTGCATTATGCTCCAAGACCTTTACATCTAAAGTGATTGTCTTCAGGTTTCCATCTCAAGTGCTAATTTCTCCTGGGCTAGAATCATGTTTTCATTCTGCCCTCTTTGAGTTTTTGTTCGCTGAAGTGTCACTGATGTCATGCCACTCTACAATGAGTGACTAATTTGCTTATATAATAGCAAGCTAGTCAGAATATTGAATAAAATTTCAGTCATTGAATCATATATTAAATCCTATTTTAGGGTTCCCCAGGTATAGAAATATTCTAGCAGTAAAGTAAAATGTGTGTGTGTGTGGGGGGGGGGGGGGGGTCAAATCTCTAACCACTGATTGCTGAACTTCCGAAATAGTAGGTTTTTATTGCTTTTGTATGTTACATTTGTTGCTTAGTTTGTTTTGATTTGGTGCTAATGTCTCTATTGTGTATTATTGCTTACTTATGTTACATTTATTGCATAGTTGTCCCAGAACTTGAATCTCAACCGTTATTCAATCCTAAATCGAAGGCTAGGAACTAGGATTCGTTCTTATTTCTCACACAGGAGTTAGTTCCCACATGAATCTAGCCCCATATATATGTATATACATCGTACTTTTTTAGTTGAGCAACTGCCAAGGTCGGTTTATTATTAGATGAAAGCAGGGCCTAAATTTCCCATTAATGTTTATCATGTGTAGTGATGGCCTAAGAAGGCAATTATCTTCATTCACACTTTAAAAATTTTATATTCTATTTTCAGTGGTACCAAGAAGGCAGCTCATAGATTAAAAATTCTTTTTGGGCTAGCTGGCCTTAAAGCAGCTGAGCTTCATGGAGACCTCACCCAAGCTCAGCGTCTGGATGTAAGTATCACTGAGCATGACTGTATCTTTGTTCTATATATGTATGGTTCCCTTCCATATCTTGAGGCTTCTACTCATATTTATTTGTAGGCCTTGGAACTTTTCAGGAAGCAGCAAGTGGATTTTCTAATTGCAACAGATGTTGCTGCTCGTGTAAGTATAAGATGTAACTATTCAAGTGACTGGATTAAGACTATCATCTAGAAACGTAAAAAATTTTGATTGTTGAGATGTTGGTGGTCATTATTTGTTTTCAGGGTCTTGATATTATCGGTGTTCAGACAGTCATTAATTTTGCATGTCCACGAGATCTTACAAGGTAACTATTTTTTTTTCCTGTGATTGGTTTGAAGATTGATCATTTAGTTATGTAGCTCTTTGTTTAGTTGTATACTTGTATTTCTCCTACAATTAATTTTCAAATCATAGGCTTCACATTTTTCTCATCATCTTAATTTTACGCATTCATCTCAAAATCTAACACATTATCTTGGGTTTTTAAAATAATTTATTCCTACTATTAATTTTCAAATCCTAGGCTTCACATTTTTCTCATCATCTTAATTTTATGCATTCATCTCAAAATCTAACACATTATCTTGGGTTTTTAAAATAATTTATTCCTGTAGTTATGTCCATCGTGTGGGTCGCACTGCGAGAGCTGGTAGAGAAGGATATGCTGTTACATTTGTTACTGATGATGACCGTTCTCTCGTTAAATCTATTGTAAGCATCCATACTTGTGAGTTCGATTCATTTTATTTGTTTCAGGTTGTTTAGTTTGAGAACCTGTAGAAGTTTTGTTTCTCAGTGCAAATAGGACTGTGTACGGTTTTTAAACACGTATCTGGCAGAAACTTCCAACTGAAACCTTAAGTAGCCTTGAAGAAATCTATATTAGATTTTGTTGCCCCCACTTTACTCTATCCCTAATATGTATCAGCTTATTCCCACCTGATGCTATTCATTCATTGTTCGTGCATGCATATTTGTTTTAATGTGTGTGCTTGTGTTAGGTTGTTTATGTCCGTTTTACATTATGTATAATCTCTATCAGAATAATTGGTTCCTGCATTTTATGTTACATCTGACAATATTTCTCTATCTAATGCATTATCATATTCTCTCTGGGGTTCTTAAAATGCACATAAAAACTGCATCCTTGTACTTCCCTTGAAATCAATGTGTTTGTTTAATTTCTCAAAGGAACTGATTGGTAAATCATCGTCAATGCTATTGCACGAACAAGTTGTACGCATCTTGTTCCTTATATTTCATGCAGCAGTCACCTACTGTGTGCAGTATGTGTTTGCACATTTCTGGTCCATGTCAATTATTGACCCAATTATTAATGTTGTTATTGGATGATCATTATTTATCAAGATCTCCTGTGAAAACATAGAAATAAGTGACTGGGATGTAGGATCTTTTGCCTGGGATTAGTAACCTCTTGAACCATTATGATAGGTTAAAAGAGTTGGTTCGAAGTTGAGGAGCCGAATTGTAGCTGAGCAATCAATAAAGAAGTGGTCTGAAATAATTGAGCAAATGGAAGATCAAGTGTCATCAATTTTTCAAGAAGAAAGGTAATTGAATGATTTTGCTATCTGATCCTACAAACAGAACATGATATTTACCACCATTTATTGTCTTTGATTGTTGCAGAGAAGAGATGACACTAAGAAAAGCTGAAATGGAGGCTACAAAGGTTTCTGTTTTATAGTTTTTGTTTGGTTTTCAAAGTTAATAGCTTCTTTTGGTGCGAGAAATACTCAATCTATCATTGAAATGTATAATCCTGTATAAACCCTAATCCTAGGTCACTAGATTCAAAGATATAAAACTGAGTCATGAAAAGCATTCTACTGTCTATTGGGAGGAGAGTTACTTTAAACACAAATTTCACCCTATTGGTCAGTGCCTCAGCGGATTTAAAATTGAAAAAGAATTCAAATGGTTTTTTCTTAATGGAACAGGGTAGATCTTTTTCATTCCAGCATTACAAGTGAGTTTTTATGCTTAGATATGGACCAGCCACACAAACCAAAAACGATGAACTAAGCCATACAATATTATGCATACTAAATACTTGTGTAACCCAGTCATAACATACATTTCAAAATTGTAAGGCGTGTTCTTCTTGACTTGTAGGCAGAAAATATGATCGCACACAAAGATGAAATTTATTCACGTCCTAAAAGAACGTGGTTTGTTACGGAAAAGGAAAAGAAGCTTGTGGCTAATGCCGCAAAGGTAATTTCTATTATCTGTAATTTATGTTGTGATTTTCAAGTTGTTTTTTTTTTTACTAATTTTGCTATTTTGAAATGTTAGCTTGTCATGATAGAAGATTTTCCTACTATGGGTCTATGGCTAGGTTATATCTAAGTGTTTTCTCTTGTAATGTTCTAACTTCTAATGACTGAAAACGGGCCTTATAATTTTGGTTTCCTTTTATTGAGGCTATTATGTGAATGAAGCAGCCTGATGCTCTTTTTTTCCCTTTTTTCTTTTGCTTATTGTGAAAAACTTTGTGGCCTCTTGTCTTATCCAGTCTTTGATACCATTCATGTTCATCGTCACTGTGCTCGTGAATATTAGTTTAATAAATTTGGTTTTATTTTATTAACTTCAAAGAATACAAAGAACAGATTCACATGCTGAAAACTCCTGCATTAAATCTAATACTCTCAATATCTACTTGTGAAAAGAACTCTATTTCATACAATAACCGGCTCGCCAATGGATAGCCCATGGATCAATGCCGATAACTCAAACATACAAATAAGATTAATTTCAATTTAACCAAATCTACTAAACTAATCTTCGCGAGCACGTGACAATAGACACAAATTGCATCAGCCTCTTTCTTTCCTTTGATTTTTACTTCTAGATTCTATTCTTTTTTGTATTGAATCTTTTCCCCCTCTTTACTGTCTTTTACAACCTAATGGATGACCTGATAGTGATTATCAGTCATAAAAATCTGATAATTTAATTAATCTTAAGATTGGGCTGCATTATCCATGGATGTCCGTAAAATACTGATAGTTTTTTTTTTCCACAATTTTTGTGTTGATTGTATCACTAGCTACTAGCTAACTACATAACATTTGTAATTGATTTACTAGGAAGCTTTGGATAACAGAAAAGGTTCTGGAAGTAACACGATTAGTGCGGAAGAAGCCGAGAAGTTGAAGATGAAGGAAAAGAGGAAGCGAGAGCGCGAGGTTCTTCACATACCACACTTGTAGTCTCATTATTGTCTGACAAAAGTTAATTCATCTAGAGCTAATTTTTCTGACAGAAAAACTTGCCAAGGAAAAAACGAAGGAAATTGGAGGCGGCTAGAGAGATGTTAGAGGACGATAATGATGTCAAGGTACAGATGTTTTCATGTACGATCAAATTTTCGGTTTATATTATTTTTTAGATAAGAACTAAATTGTGCAGAATGAATTATCCATTTTACATTATTTAGTCATCTTAATGAGCAGTTCCTAGTAATCATTTTTGTAATTTTTCTTTGAATATGGAGATCATATATGGTTTCAGTAAATCCATGTTACTTAAAAACTGTCTCTAACAATCAATATTTGAAAGGTCCGGGGCGGAGAGAAAAAAGATAAAGAGAAAAATGGAATTTCCCTTGTTGATGTTGCATATCGGAGAGCAAAAGCAGTGAAGGCTGCAAGGAAGGCTGTTGATGCTGGCAAGATTGTGAAAAAACATGTTAAGAATCCCAAGCATACTTCCCAAACTACTAAATCAAGAACAGATGAGATGCAGGAACTTTTCCAAGGTGACATGAGTGAGAAAAGGCAGAAAAGAACTCTTCGAGGTGGTGCGAAGAGGAAGTCGTTCAACAGCAAGTCACGGTAATAAATTTCATTTGATATTGTATTTTTCAGTGCATTTCAGATTGGTATGTAAAAAAAAAACTGAGATTTCGTATCTTTCTTATTTATGTTTGAAACATCACCGTGATTCTGCTACTCTGCAGGTACAAGCGCCGGTAGGCTATAAGCATTCATATCTATATAGCATCTGATTTGATGATTTTGTCTGCGGCTATCTGGGAAATCAACACCCTCAACTATTACTGAGTTAAATTACCAGCATTTGATAGGTGTTTAACTATTTAGTGTTCCTGCTTTTATTAAGTTCTTGTTTACACCAAATTTTGAGTTCAATTTATCTTTTAGAACTGAAGTTTTCATGTTCTGTTATGTATCAAGTTACAATCATTTCATCTATTATTCTACTGAGAGATTGCACTGCTGAAGTTCTCTCTCTCTCGCATGATTTTGGTTTGGTTTGGCTAACGAGATAAATAAGATTGATTGATGGTGTTGGATCGCATTGTTTATGGATCAATGATCTTGTGTTTGGATTGTTTGATTGCAATTTTAATATATGAGGGTAAATTGTGAATATTATATTTTGATTGGAGAATTTTGGAAAATGCTAAATATTTTGAAATTGAGGTTTCACAGCAAGACGTTATTTTGATGGATGAGGGTGAACTAATAAGTTATTCTATGTTTATTTTGTATGATATTAAAATAGTGTATAACTCAAGGCCCGTGATAAAATGAGCTTTATGTGTTTATTTGTGGGATATGTATTCTATCTAAAGATGCGGGATACGATTTATCTACCATTATATCTATTAATCTATCTAGTTATCAAATTGTATATTCTCAAAGTAAACAAGACCCAAGGGGACCATGGTTCCTCGTGAGTCTCAGTGGATGGTGGTGGTTGTGGTTAGAATTTAATTGAAATTAACTATTTTAATTAAACATGATTATTTAGTGAGGTTGAGGGAAGAAGAATGATTAAAGTAGGAAATGTAGCTTTGAAAGAGGGTTGGGACAAAAATGCAGTTTGAAATTGGTGGTGGCATCTGGATTGGATGAAGAGGACACGAAGGTGCAATGTTTTGGGGATGAGGAAAGTTTAGGAATTTTAATTATGAGTTTGTGAATGGATGACTAATCCGCTGACTTTTGGACTAATAATTTATCGTGTATTTGAAGGATTACTCAATATTTTATCACGGTCAAATATTTATACCGAACTTAAATCATCCAACCGAAACAATTGATTAGCCGTGATTATTTATCTATCATCTCTAATTCAACAAACTTAACGACGCCTTGAATGATTTTGGTGGAATATAGGCATTTTAGTTTTTGCAGGAGAATCATTTTCTTTAATTCATCTTGTAAAAAGATCCTTGAGGCGCGGCGATTTACGGCAGCGGCGCCGGCGGCTGGTGGCTGCTTCCGGCCGGCATTCCCTCCTCCCCGGCTCCTCCTTGACTCGATTTGTACCTCAAAACTCCACTCGAACCTTGATTACGCTTAAGAACACTTAACTTTCCTCGCCTATGCTTGAATACGTTTTGAGTCTATGATTTAGTTATTAACACAACTTGAGGGTGAGGAAAGTGAATGAGGCCGCCCTCTATTTATAGAAAAAAGCTTGGGGGTTGCATATCGATTTTTCAGATATAAAATAGTGATAAAGTTAAATCGGACGCGATTACTTTTTCAAAAATAATATTGACAAATTGCTTTATTGCAAGGAAAGTTCATTTGACCTCGTACACAAAAAGTAAGAAGACCAGGAGACCCTTGATTTATTTCCTATCAAGTCGACCAAAAATGGCCGGCTGATAAAGTCATTTGATACACGAACGAGGAAAGATTCTTTTTTCCGACTATCTAGAAATCATTATTTACGACACTCCGGATGCTACCGTTCATTCATTTGATCTCATATTGAAAATACAGAAATACCGGCGAATTCGTTGGCTCGTTCCCTTTTGTGGAACCTTGCCAAACAATTTCTTGGGATAATGATCGAGATTTCGTAAAAGATCGAAATAAAAAATGAGTTGAAAATCACTATTCACCATTTTTACTTTTTACCTTTTTAACCGTCGGGAACTCGATTTACCTCGGATTGAAATTCCGAGAGTATCGGCGGATTCCTCGGGTCGTCCTTTTTCAACTAAGTCTAATATAATCTTGAATTTTATTTAAATGTCTTTTGACTCTTTTCAAGAAAATGACACTTGGAGTTGCGTCTTACATCAGTTTTACTTTATTTAGCTCCAATTCTTTAGTCCTGTAAATATAATTAGAAAAAATCTTTAACTGTAATTCGAAAATACGGGGTGTTACACTAGATGTTAGCGAATAATAATTATTTCTATATTTTTTTTAATTCTCAATCATCTCTCTACTCTAACTTAAGCTAAATTCATTCTACAAAAATTCTCTTATGTTATCAAAATGTCTTCCAGAAAATAAATAATTCGTGAAATTTTTAGGAATGAAATATGGAAAGAAGGAAATGAGTTCGAATTGATGATGCTTTATCACATTGAGAAAAAAGAGCAACGACTGCCAACATCTCAAAGTTCTTAAAAAAGAAACAAAAAGTTTGTCGACCGTGACCCTGAAGATTATTTCGAATGCGAAGAGAGTTATTCTTTAGTGTTGTTGATTCTTTGGAAAACCATTAGGTATTTCAAGTGGAGGAAAGATGGATTGGGCAATAAGGGTTTATCACCACGGCAAAAGTATACGACATTTATCCGTCAATTACCATATGGTTCTTTGGCTGACTCTCTTGATGATTATATATGGATGGGTGAGAGAATTGTCTTGGATTGTCTATCAAATTTTTGTCAATTTGTCGTTGAAATCTTGGGAGCTCTATACTTGAGAGGCCCAAATGTTGCTGACACACAACACTTACTTCAAATACATGAGCAAAGATATGGATTTCTTGATATGTTGGGAGCCTTGACTACATGCATTGTGAATGGGGGAATTGTCCAGTTGCTTGGAAATGCTAATACACTTGAAGTGATCATGGAGTCCCGACAATAATTCTAGAAGCAGTTGCATTTGCAGACTTGTGGACATAACATGTTTTTTTGGTGCACCTGAATCCTACAATGATATAAATGTTCTTCATGGATCGCCTTTATTCAACACTGTCCTACAAGGAAATACTCCGGAAGTTCATTTCATAGTAAACGACACATTGTACAATCAAGACTACTATTTGACAGATGGAATCTATTCGGAATGGTATTCATTTGTCAAGAGTTTTCCGTGCCCTATAGATGCAAAGTGGAAATTATTCATGGAGAGACAAGAGGTTGCAAGAAAGAATATCGAATAGGTATTTGGAATGATCCAAGTTCGTTGGGCGATAATTAGAGGTTCTGCACGACCTTACTACATTGATATAATGCGGAATATCATATATACGTGCATTATTTTGCACAATATGATTATTGAAAATGAAGGGGATGAAGTAATAATTTGGTCTGATGAAGACTCTTCTCCTTTGGCAGCAATTAATGTAGGTTCTACCCAAGCATTCCAAGCCTACCTTCAGAACTTCACAAGGCTACGTAACAATGAAACACATCATCAACTCCGAACCGATTTAGTCAAGCATACATGGGCACGAGAAGAATGTGATCAGTGATAAATTGTTGTAGTATGTTGCATTGTCTCAAATTTCCTAGTATTGTTGTTGTTGTAACATATTTTGAATAATATTTTTCAATTATTATTTAATTTTATAATTTTTAACTTTTTAATGAAATTTTTAAATATCGAAAAATTAAATTAAATACGTCATTAAATTTAATTAATTATATAAGTGAATATTGTAAATAAAATATATATATATATATATATAATGTGTATAAATGGCAAAAATTGTATTAGAAATTAATGGTGGTTAACTTTTGATATGGCATATGACAACAAAGAAGTTGGAATTACTGAATTTTGAATTGCTAACATCCTAACTCCCTAACGGTATAAATGTCTAATATAATAATATTTACATGCTAAATAATAAGAAACATATGAACTAAAAATAATAAAAAAATAAAAGGAAAAAAAGAAAAAGTTGAAGAAAAGCAGCTGCCTGTCCGATTTTCAAAATGTTAGAACGACTGAACGAGAGCCGTACTTTATACGTTAAACCGGTCCCGGTTCAGTCCCACGGTTCGGAACCGGATTTTCATGTTTATTTGAATTCCCCCTCGGCCTCACTAATTCAAATCCAAATAGCTAACGGCTCTTCCATATTCCAATCGTAAAAAATGGAGATGAAATCTCCTCCGCCGTGTCCCGCCACCGTCACCGTCCGCCGCAACCCAACCCGAAAAGCACGCGCCACGCCCTCATCCGCCGTTCCCCTCCGTTTACCGCTCTCTTCACCTTCTCTTTCGCGAGACATTTTTGCCACTGAGATTGAGCAGAACCCTAACAATGCCGATTATTGTAAAGCCGATTCTGCTGCGAGAAGTATCTCCGACAACCTCAAGGTATTCTTAAGAATCCGTCCGCTCACTGTTCAGAAAAATAGTAGAATTATTCCGGAATCGAAGAACGCTTGGCCGAAAAATCCGAAAATTAAGAGCAAGCCAAAGCCGAAGACGAAGAAGAGCTGTGAAATGTGCGTACAAGAGAACGAGGATCTTCGTTCCGTCACGGTTTTGACTCCTCAACCGTTGCAAGAGACGAAGAGGATCAAATCGGAAGTATATGAAGGGTTTTCGCATGTGTTTTCTGCTGAATCATCTCAGGTTAATTTTGCTCTACTATGGTTATATTGCCCTCATGTTTAGAGTGATATTAGCTAGAAGTTGTTTCATGTGGTTTTGTAGCATGATGTGTATGAGGAAATGGTGAAGCCTTTAGTTGAAGATTTTCTAAAAGGGAAAAGTGGGATGTTGGCCGCAATGGGACCTAGTGGTTCAGGGAAAACTCACACCGTGTTTGGGTGTGCCCGGGAACCTGGCATGGTACCTCTTGCCCTTCGTCGCATTTTCAGTGAAGATGAGAGCAGTGCAGCTCGCTTATCTAGGTAAACCTTTATATCATAGAATTTGTTTCCAGTTATATAAAAGAAGGATTGTTCCAACTTCCAAGTCATGCTTGGTTGATACTGAAGGCAGCCACACACTTTCTGCTTCATTTCAAGATCTCATAAATGTTAGGTAGAAAAAAAGCATTCGTTATTGTTGCTTATTAATCTGACATATTACGTGAGCAGGGTAGTCTATCTGTCAATGTTTGAGATATGTTCAGAGAGAGGAAAGGCCGAGGGAATGATTGATTTGCTACATGATGGAGGTGATGTCAGCATGCAACATTCAGTTATGAAGGGACTTCAAGAGGTTATTTCTGTGGAGATTTTCTTGTTTTCCACAGTATTTCAATTTTCATTAACTGATTTATTTTGTTTATATTGAAATGAATAGCAGAAATATTGACAATTATCTTATCATTTTTGGGCTGAATAGGCTGTTGTTTGCAATGCTCAACAAGCTGAGTCTTTGATCGCACGTGGAATGCTGAAACGTGCAACAGCTATGACAAATTCGAATAGTCAGTCAAGGTCTGTATTTCAGCTATGTATATTTCTTCCTTTGACGTTTGTAAAGTGATGTTAGTAAGTCACAAGAAGCAAGACTATCATTTGACTCTTGCAGAAAAGGATAAAACGTAGACATATCTCTGGAGAAAAAGATTGTATATTTCTTACAGAGGAAACAAAGACTAGGTTACAATCTAATCCTAAAATAGATTATCTACCTACCACATAAGATACACACTAAATATATGCAGAATATATACAATAAATATACAAATCTCTAACAACTCTATTGTACCTGATGTACATAAACGCTTATGACTTTATGCATGCCAATGCGAATTATTTTGGCATATCCTATCTACCTATGGAATTGGAGTGCTGAAATCAAATAGAGTTAGGCTCAGTGGCTCACTGTGATGACTAATATAGTTTGCATAACTACATTCATGTAAAAATTAATTTCATTTTCTCCACCTATAGGATTGGAGTGCTGAAATCAAATAGAGTTAGGCTCACTGTGATGACTAATATAGTTTGCATAACTACATTCATGTAAAAATTAATTTCATTTTCTTCACTAATTGTGTCTCTCTTAAAAGGATAGCTTATAGATGCAAAATCTTATGAAGCGGAAAAATTCTAGTAGTGTGACTGTGGAGGAATAACAAGGCACAATTTATCCACGATATTGTTATCTTTTCTTATTTGTATCAAACAATTCAAAGTTAAACTGATAATGTGACGAAGTCTCTGTACGAGTGATAAATGCGAACTGCATTAGAAAATTCCTATTGCTGCTTAGTTAAGTCTTGGAATATTGTTTGTGTCATGGTCTTTTGTATTTCTCTTTCACTAGTTTCTCATGACTTTACTATTGTTTTTCAACTTTTCCTTACGTAGTTGTACTAATGATTGTTCTCTTTGGTTTGGATGGTGGCTGGTATCTGTTTCTCAACAAATTCATATAGCCGTTCCCAATGCATCATTAACATACGGTGTGGTTTCGGGCAAGGTGGTGAAGAAATTGATGGCAATGCAAGTAACACTATATTGACAATTGTAGATCTTGCTGGGGCAGAGAGGGAAAAAAAGACTGGGAATCAGGTATTAGTTCAATCCATAAGTTCCATTAAAGTGTTATATATTTTGAATTCTTCACAATTTTATTTTATATACAATTGCATGTGACAAACTGACAGCTAGGGGTATAACTACCAAGTCGAACCGAGTAGTTCCAAGCTCGAGCTTTTAACTCAACGGAGAAGTTTGAAGCTCAAGCTCAAGCTTGACTCAACTTAGCTCTAATTCATTAACATATTCTGAGATGTTATATTCATTAATAATAGACATTTTTAAATAATTACAAAAAAGACTCATATCGAGTTGTTTCCTGAGTTATATACTCCTAGCACTTTTACAAAATTGTATTTTCCATTAGTGAAGATTACTCAAACTATTTTATTGCTGTTTGGTGTGGTATTCATGTTATTTTGCAGGGGGCTAGATTGCTTGAGAGCAATTTCATCAACAATACGTCTATGGTGTTTGGGCAGTGCTTGAGGGTACGAAAGCCATTTGCTTCTAGCAAATCTTATTTTGAATTTATATTTTACTTCCAGTCACTAATCATTAAATTTTAAGCATCTCCGTCTCTAGTCATGAATGGCATAAAAGCCATGTGCAGTTAAGCATTTCTGTCTCTACTCAATAGATTTTCTTCTTCACTTCCAGTCACTGTTGGAGCACCAGAGGAATCGAAATAAAACATTACAGAAGCACTACAAAAACTCCTTGGTATTCTTAGTTGCTTTGCGGATTCTTTTTTCTCGGAGTTATTCTATGCCTAAATTTGTGTATGAATTCTTTATACTTATTAGATCATCTATATTGGTTTACTTTGATCAGCTAACAAGATATTTGCGAGATTATTTGGAAGGCAAGAAGAGGATGATGTTGGTAAGGTCTCCTGTTTCTGTGGGCCAGCTGTTTCATCTTTTGCAGCATTTATTGTTTTGTTGTTTATCATTGAGTTGAAATCCTGCAGATTTTGACCGTCAAACCTGGAGTAGAAGATTATCTTGATACGTCCTTCCTGTTGAGGCAGGCTTCACCATTTGCAAAAATCAAGTGAGCATCTCCTTGACCTTGTGATCATTACCTTATATTGTCTTGGATTTTCCTGAAAATAGTTACCGTATATTGGAATTAATGTAGGTTTAAAACTGTGGAAGAGCCAGTAAATTTGACCAACAAGAGGCCCAACCAAGCATTGCCTCAAGCAGGGCAACTTAAGAAAATGAAGTTTGGCAACAATGAAACTTCTTTGGTATATCATTCACAGGATATTCAAATCTCCAAGCAATACAAGATGTCATTATTTTCAATATAAACTTTATTAGCAGCAGTATTTGATTAATTTCAAACATACCTTTAGATCTATGCCACCTTTTCAAGTGTATCTTCTCTATTTAGTTTGATTTATTTCCTGTTATCTTTCAGATTGATGAAGTTAAAACTGACAGAGGTTTCCCCCAAAATTTGCACAACGGTTGTTCTGGTATATATATTTTGGTTAATGAGGCTTAGTTCATTTACTTTCTGCTGCATTTTATGGTACCATCCCTGGTGTTATGTCTTCTTCTCAATTTGCAAAAATCTGATATGGGATTACTTGTTGACAGAGATTCATGGGGAAGCGGTTGAGGGTTGTATTGATAAAAAAACTTATGATGAGAACGTAAATGAAATTCACGCTCTATCCAATGGGATTTCTGGATTGGGGATTGAAGAAAAATTGTCAGAGAAGGGAGATGATAGCAAGCTAAAGATTAAAAAGGAAAGGGAGTATGAAATCATGAAAGGACTTTCGAAAGAGTTGTGGAATGTTCTGAAACAGTACAAGGAAAAACTTGAGGTAATAGTTATTTCTTTGGAAAGCGAAGTGATATTGTGCTTTTCTTATGCTTGGTTATTGATCATCCATTACATATTTTTTCAGATGCAATGTAATTCTTTAATTTTGTATACTATTTCTCAACAGGGGGTACAAATAGAAAACTGTCATCTCAGGGACATTTTAAACATTGAAAAGACAAGAACCCTGGACCTTGTGAATGAACTGACCAATGAAAAGATGAGGGTCTTGGATCTGGAAAATGAAGTAAAGGTGTTGCAGTCTCGATGTACTTGTAGTAAACCTTCTTCTAATGACTTTCAAGTGTCAACACATTGTTCTAATGTCAATCTTTCACAATATGAAATGGCTGAATCTCCGGAGGTACTGCAAAATTTAATACTACCTTGTTTCTCTATTTGTATTTTTTCTTTGTGTGAAGTTTATATGAGGGACGTGAAAAGATTACTGTTAAACATCTAAGGCTATGTTTAGTTCCTGTTTTTGGTTGTTAGGGTCGGGGTTTATTCCAATAATTAAGAAAGAAAGATTTATTCTGGATTCCTTCTTGCTAAATGCAGGCATGTTCACATCTTTCAGAAGCATTCATACCTCTCCAGCAAACTCATTTCTTCTCCTATAACATCCAAACATAGCCTAAGTGAATTATTAAAATTTGTTTTTACATTGTTTTGATGGTTTGCTCAATGGCTTTTCTCAATGCTTGATATTACATACATACTTATTGTAGATATAAGTCTTTTCTTTTTAAGAGGAGTAGACATTATAAGTCTTTGAAACTGCAGGATTTGTGAAAACAGTATGTATGCCAATGCCACTATGGATTTCTTCAAACTTGTTTGAAATTCCTTGATAAGAGTTTACATATATTATCCAAGGCATGCTTTTATATTTCGCATTTTATCTACTTTTCTTTTGCCCAACTTTCATCCAGGTGAACTCAGACATCGTGCTATTAGCATTGCCATATTTAGTACTACCTTATATTCTGCTTTATTAGATACTGAGATTAGTTTATTAATGGTCAGGCTAGAGATTCAGTTGCAACTTTTGCTTCTTGTTCTGATGGAGGTGCTGAGCAACACCCACAGGTACACATTGAACAAGTTCTTTGTGCCCCCAACTTGCTTGAGTCAGATATTTATATTTCATGTTGTTTATAATGTGTCACACTTTATTGCTTGTTCACCAGCAACTTGAAGATCTCTTAGAAACTAGTGATGATACTGAAAATACGGAGGGCTTTAGAGATGGAAGCGAACTGGATTTGTGCTTCAGAAATAAGGTACTTTCAACTAGCATTGACAGCTCCCGAGAATTGGTGTGCTATGTGGATATTGGCATAGTGGATATCCCTTCCACAAGTGAAGAACAGGATGCAGTAAATACTGTGGGAGATGTGAAGAATTTGGAATCAGAGAGTGAATGTGCATTGGACGGATCTTGTCTTGCGACTTCTCTTGAAAGTGAAAGCAATACAAGCACCCAAGATTTTGAGGATCTAAAAGATGCCAAACAAGAGCCGACTCAGTTTCAAAATGGCATGACAGGTTCAATTGTTGAGCTGTTCATAAAGCATCTATTAAGTGCTTCACTTACACACAGTTTTATTATACATAGAACTTAATCATCTGATTAGGTAACATCTTTTGAAAAAATTAATGATGCAATTAACAGAGCTCGGTTACACCCTATATATCTTACTTTCTTTGCCTAAGAACATGATATTGTTATGCGCATGAATCATGTTGAGACATGAAATGGACATTCCTCATTAGAAACCCTCATTTTCTGCTCTCTGATTATGATTCAGATAATGATTTTCTCAATACTTCTAATTTAGAACACATAATTTCCTTCCTCCCTTAAATTTAATTACTTTCAAATTTATTTTTGGAAGCTCCTAGTTTAGTCCTTCCATCTTGGCATCTTCCGCACTCTACTGAGCTATGTCAATTTTGCAGATAACGGTACATCATTGTTTGTGGAACAAAATGTTCCCATGGCAGCCCAGTCCCATGCTGACCTTAAGTCTTCTGAATCTCCTCAAAATGGTGACACATGTAATCATGTGAAGGAAGAAGGCATGGTTAGTTTCCTGCCTCAAGTATTTGAAAGTTAGCATAATTGTATCCTTCATCATTCATAAATCTGCTTGAATGTATGCCATTGTCTTTGGAAAAAAATATTCAATTATAAATCCAGCCGTGTAGCCATTTGGTTCAAATAGCTGATGAAGAGATTAATACTCTGGGTTTGTGTCTTTTCTAACAGCCAATGCTTAGCTTTTGCTTACCATGGGAGATATTTTCGAGAATTTTCTTCCGCTCCATTAGTCAAAAGAAAGGTGTAATAGCAATGACAATATATCTATTTTACTCTTATTCATGAAGGATGACTTCAAAGTATTGTTTTAACATCCTTACATCCACATTCATGATGGAGGATAACTTTTATGGGTTTTATTTTAGGGGGACAATTGGGGGCATAAGGGATTAAACCTTAAATTCTCCATCAACTAATTCATTCTTTTATTAGTTGCATCTGGTAGAATGGAGAAAACATGAGATGGAGTAGAATTTGATAATATGGTTCTAGCACTGTATGGGAAGAAGGGCTGAACCTCCGCATTTCTTCAACTGCTCCCTTATGCTTGTTCAATACATCTACAGCATGTCCGTCCTTTTAAAGCTTTCCTGGATTGTCTATATATTTTAAGCTTTCAAAGTATGTGTGTTGATTGTTGCAACTTGACTTGCAACAAGGAAGTCATTGCTCTCAGATATTTGCGTTCGTGCGCTCTAGATATTATTCATTGCCCCTCTCTTGCACCTGTAACATAGCTGCACAAATCACAAAATTGTCAACTGTTAATTTCTTGCAGTAGGTCCATAACTACTTACCGATGAGTCATGAAGTGGACCTATTGAAATACAAATTGGACTTGTTATTGTTGTCCTCATTTTAATATATGGATCATTCAGCTCGCTCCATTATATAGGAAAATTATTGTAATATACAGTAGTGGACATGACTGAGATGCATCTTTGATACTTAAATGGACTTTGGAGGCCATTGCTTCAAAATCTCACTTCCGCTGTTCTAGATTTGAGCTTTTTTATGCATTGACAGGTTCTGATTGACCCTGTAATGTGTTAACAACATTTATTTATTCATCCATTCTGGTGCTAAAATTAGAAGATCTTTTATTTATTTATTTATTTTTTCTGGTTTTTGGCTTTCACAACAAACCTGATACTCTTGCCTAATGTCGTAGCAGCTGGAACCACTAGCTACTATTCTGCCAAAGGAAGGATTGGACTCCGAAAACATGCCCACATTTGTGCCTAAAGTTGATTGCAGTACAAAGAAACCGAGAAGGTATTGTTGATTGGTTGGAAGTCCTTGCTTCACATTGTAATAAGTTTTCCACGTTCGATAACTCACCTCTATAACTATTTTGTCAATTTCTCCAGGAGACTACAGCCAGCTTCATCTGTATTGTTGAAGGATCTGAACTTGTTGGACATCAAGGATGAAAATGACAAACCAAAGGTGAAATTTGAGCTGTTTGCACACCTCTTCCTTCTGATTCTCTGAACATGAAAGCATGACAATTTTGTTTCCCTAAATAAAAAAAAAAAGTAGCAATTGTTTCTTCTTGTTAGATTATGTGCACATTATATTTAGCTGTGTTGAATGATATTTATTTCTTTTGTTACATGGGATGATTACAACTTGGATAACTGCTTTTACTTCAGGGAACCAAGGTAGGGAAGAGAGTGACAGTGGATGACAAGAGCAGAACACAAGGCAGCTTATCTCTCCTTAATTTGCTTACAAGTAAACTTGATCGATGAGAAAGTCTCATTCTCTAATATTGGTTGTTTGTACAGGCATATGTTGGAAACATCTCTTCCTTGAAGCCACAAAAGTCACTCTACACCTGCTTACTGATCATTTTGTTAAATGAAATTTCGTTTTGAACAAGAATCGCTTGAGCAATCATAACACTTAGACAAATAAGCAAATAACTGAAAACAATAATGAGCGCCACACTTTATAGAGGTTTGAACCCAATTGGTTCTACGTTCTCTCTTTCTTCAAATTAGAAGGGTATGATCACTAAGTTTCAATCTCCATTACAAAGTGATTACAGTTAACTCACACTATTGTAGAGGACTTTGTTATGTCTCTATCTCAAGACGTTGAACTGCAATGTTCACAAGGCTTCTTCTTCGGCTTCTAGTGCTATTGCAGTGAAGATTTGAAATCTCTTAAAGATTACATGATGATTATTGTTGGGAAAATAGGGACCATCAATTATCTTTACAAGTCTCAGCACTGGAGAGTAGGAGATATTTTGATCTTTCAAGAAGGCTGGAGTGAATTAGATAGCTCTCGTAAAAATTTCAGTAGTTTCTTCAAGTGAGCAAGCGTTTCCTTTTATAGAGGCATCTCCTCAATCTAATCGATGAGGGAGATTCCTTGGTATCTTGTTTTGATTGAACATTCTTGATGCAGAGCTTTTTGAAGCACCAATATTTCTTGTTATTTCTTCAGTCCTCAATACCTAAGAAAATACAGTAGCATTACTTTTAAGGAATCAATGCATTCATAATCAAATTAATCTATTATACAATTTTGGCTTTATTATTATTATTATTATTATTATTATTATTATTATTATTATTATTATTATATGTCGAGAGTAACCCGCAGTCGGTACTGCGGTGCGCACGGGGTAAACCTCGCCCGTGTGTAATAGATTGCAAACCACTTGGTAGACCAGATGTGACAGGCTCACACCTAGTGGTGTTAGTGATGAGATTCGAACTTAAGACATTTGACCTCAAGATAATACCACTCCACCACTAAGCCATTCCCAAAAGAACTTGACTTCATTATTGATTCTATAAAATAGTTGTATCAATTTTCAAGCAACATTGTGAATTGAGTTCCTCTCCACAACATCAAATAAAGGAAAAAGAACAAATCATTCAAAGCTCATATAAATAGGGAAGATGGAGCATTTAGGCCAACTTTTGATATTTTCAATATAAATGTTCGATTTTCAATAAAAGTTACACTATATATACTCAAATCCATTCCAAATTTAACTATAAATGTTTTGAAATCACATGTTATTTACTTGCACTAATATTTTTAATTTGTTAAGAATTTCTTTAGACATGAAAATTTTAATTCTATTTTGAACTACCTTATGACCGTGTTTTGTAAATTCCGATAATTTATATAGTGATCTATGAAGTGAAAAATTGTGGCCAAATAAACTTTATGCGCAATCATAGCATTTTAATGTAAAAAAAAATTATTTTCACCTAACTATGTAAATTTTAGTGTTTCTATTTTATGTTTAGATAATATAAATTTTCAGTTCTAATTAATCAAAATATAATAATATATAGGTCAATTCCAATCACAGTGGCATAAAAAAAAATTAGCGCATTGCACGATTATGTTTGATGGATTTTGTGGATATATTTGTATGTTGGGAAATTAAATTAAATTTTTCAATGCAAGTTTTGATTGTACAACTATAAACCGCATGTGTTCAATTAATTTTTAATGCGCCATTTTTTAATAGCATGCTTATTATTTACTCAAAGACGATGTCATGCTAATTGTTTGTTTTCTTGGAGTGTATAATTATTTGGGATTCAAATGAAAATTGTAAAATTGACGCACTAATAAACAATTCAGGGCCACTATAGCAATTAAACGCAACCATGTGGGGATCAAATTGAACAAACCTATATGACAACCGGACGAGTCAAAATTTGTCAGTTGGATATTTTAACTTGGTTCCAATATAAAAAGGAGTTGGATTTTTCTTGAATATTTGGTTAAAAAAAATATCATTTTTACATTGAAAAATATCATGTTAACACAAAAAAATATAAGCATTTCTTTTTCGCACAAAAAATGGTGGCAAATTTATAATTATTAGGATCAAAATTAAAGTATCATTTATAATGTTGAAAAGCATCACTTTTAATAATTTAAAATCTCATTTTCTTTGGATCAAGGTTGGATGAAAGGAATAAATCCACCAAACTATCTCACATAGGCCTTGTTTGGTGTGAATGATTATATGTTTTTTTTTTACTCACACACCCAACCTGTGGTATTGACGAGATTCGAACCGATGACCTTTCGTTTTCAACCAATCTCACTCCACCACTAGACCATCCCCACGCAAACTGAATGATTAGGGTGGTTAAGATTTAATAATTACAAATAAATATATTATATGGAGGGCAATTTGAATATTATCCTACATTTTAATTATAATCACTAAATTCAAACAAAATATTGATAGTTTATCCTAAATCATTAAAATTGCAATCAAACAATCCAAACATAAAATTATTTTTATCAATCAATTTTATTTATTTCATTAACGGAACCAAACGAGGCCATAAAGGAATATAGAATCTGGTTGGGACTCAAGTAGATAATTGGACGGTCTCTTTCACAACAGCCATGATCAGTTCAGCTTTAGCCGGCTCCATAACATCGTAGCCATGATATTCTCCGTCGACAAACTTCGCCACCACCGCCACACCCTTCTCCTCCAACGCCTCCACCACCTCCTTCTGGCGGTCAACCAAGGTGTCTCCGCCGCAGCCCGTCAACGCAACCTTCCACCCCTTGTCCTTGATCTTATCCAAATTCCGCCGCACCGTTTCATGCATCATCGGATTACTGTATTCATGATCTCTGTCGGCCCCAACCGGCAGCGATAACTCCCACATTATATCGCTAACCGGAAGCGAAAGCGTCTTGCTTCCGGCCGAATTCTCAGTCTCCGACGGCGTCCTTTCGACGCCGCCGAAGAAGGGTTGGTGGAGAATCAAGCCATTGATTTCTATCGGCTCGAGTTCGTCGGTACAATCGGCGGCGCGTAAGCCGGCGTCGAGGGCTATGTTCCCGCCGGCGCTGGTGCCCATGAGGTAGCAGTTTGACAAATCTGCGTAGTTGGTAAGCCACTCGTCGTCGGTGGATTTAACCCAGTGTAACGCTTCCATGTAGTCGTCGTAGGCGGCGGGGAGGCGGTGTTCCGGTGCCATGCGGTACTCGACAGAGACGACGAAGGCCGGGGTGTTGTTGGCAAGGTTGGAGCAGAAGAGGTGGCATAAGCTGGTGGCGGAGGTGGGGATGACGAAACCGCCTCCGGATGCGTAGATTATGATCGGCAGTTTGGGGCGTGCGGCGGCGTTGGGGGGGAGGAAGAGGCGGACGGAGGTGTTGGTGGAGGAATTGAGGGTGACGTCCTTGCTGAGGAGCTGAGTAGTGTGGTTGAGGTCGGATGACGGCGGAGCTCGGGGGATTTGGAGGGTTCGTGTGAGGGATCCGTCGTGGTTGCAGCGGAAGCCGATGGCGGCGTAGGGATCCATTGGTGGAGACTTGAGTGCTAGGAGATTATATTATCTATGCAAATGTCTTCTGCTCTTTGCCAAAATAAATTAAAGATCGATTATACTTAATTGGATTAAAATGTTCAGTTTTGATTGTTCTCAACTAGAACTAGAATAACTCCCGTGCGATGCACGGATAAAATATGTATAATTATTCTTTTCTTCATGACATTATAAGTATAAAAGAATTATAATGTACTATTAGTTGAAGAGCATAAACATAATATGTTAAAGAGCATAAAAAAAATGAAACATTAAAAAAAAACCATATAAATCTCTAAATTTGTTTGCTTAAATTTATAGTTTTTCATTCAAACTAACATTTGTCGGTTCTTCCATGTGGAATAATTTATTTAAAATATATATATTTAATATTTAGTTTTTTAAAGTATATTTCATATATTTAAATTTACAAAATTAAATGAATTTAAATTTTTGATTTTCAATATATTTAAATTTAAATTAAAATATATATAATAAGAAATTAATAGGTATTTAATTAAAAAAATAATTATTAAAAAATTAAATATATTTAATTAAAAATCATTTAAGCATATGATGCCCGACTTATTTAATTGGAATAGAATAAAAGCAAAATGATAAATGAATATTTGTTATCTTTTATTATTTAGAATATAGTAAATAAAAATAAATATTTAATTTGATATTGATTAAAAAAATATTTAATTTTTTAAGTTTGTAGAAAAATAATCTTTGGGAGAATATCTAAAAGTGTTTAATCAATAAGGACAAAATGAAAAATTATTATTTAAAATCTTTTAAGAAGAAAAAAAAATATTGTATGGGTCAATTTGTGCTATTTTTTTTTTCACGGTGATATTAATTACTTGTTTGATCTAAATAAAAAAATAGAAACACTGACCATGTTCAAAAGTAGTGTATTGATGTTGTATCACCATAAGGGAAATAGAGGAAATAAGCACAATGCTTCACAAACCTACAAGCAAAATTATGATAATTAGAACTATACAAATTGAAAGCGAAAAATAGGATCAATTATACAATGCATGTAAAAATATAATCAAGTATACATTTCTCTCTCAAACAAAACTGGTGGAGTGGAATATGAAATGCACTCCAGCAACACTTACATATAAAAATGATCAACATAGTAAAAACTAAACTTAAATTGATTTAAATAGTAATGAACTAAATCAATGCAATTTAGAATTAATGCACTATATTTAGTTGTGAATGCTTATAATTACCATAATTAATTATAATGAGAGGCATAATGAAATACAATCACCATATATAATTATATAGATATATTATGTATTTGGCAAGTACAAATGAATATTAGCATACAATTAGTCGTGATTACCCTAATTAAATCATATCTATTTTGATTCATGAATATATATACTACCTCTACATATATATCATCCATATTCATATTTTAGTATATAAATCATTCGTGTAATGCAGCTATATATGGAAGTACACATACGGACAATGTATAATTAGTCAAAAAGTTATATACCTAATCAAGCGGTGATTGCCATAATTAAATGTAATCTACATTAATATATAAATTTATACGTAATATTTTTAAATTCAAAAAATATAGCAATATAGTACTTGTTCTCAAAAGTACGTGCATAGAAAAATAATTCATAGGTAATTAATATAATGAAAGGATAAATTTTAATTTTAAATATAAACACGTACTTTTTCTAAATATAATATATAAATATATACACATACAATTAGATAATATATATATTGATTATATCTATAATATATATGATTATTAATATATATATATATATAACATAATATACGCAATTGTGTGTATATATATATATATATATATATATCAAATAGGCTAAATTGAAATTCAATCTTTGGAATTAGTAAGATTAACATTTAAATCTTAATTAATTATGGGAAGACTTTTAATAGATAATTGAATTTTCATTTCCATAATAATTAAAATATTACATTTCCATAAATAAATTTTGCAATGGGAGGGAAAAAAGTTGGGTTAGAAGTGTGTTATTATATATATATAGATTCATGTGCGCCACTTTTATGCAACACTTACTGCATAATTAATTTTATTAATTTTTCTTCAATGTTTTAATTCAAATCCAATTAGGGCTATAACTAATTTTTCAATTAAGGCATATAATTAATGGCTCATCCGATGTAATTAGGGCATATAATTAATTTTTCAATTAGAGCATATAATTAATGACTCATCCTATGCAATTAGGGCATATAATTAATTTTTCAATATTAAAATCTTATTTTCTATTTATTTTTTACTCACACACTCGACCTGTGGTATTGAGGAGATTCTTATTTTCTAATTAATACTCCATCCGTTTCGCTCTATTTGTTGTTTTAACTTTTTTTTTGTTTTGTTTCAAAATATTTGTTGTTTTATATATTTTCACACACACTCTCTCTAATTTAACTCTATCACAAACCCTATTTTAGGAAAATATAATTGAATAAGATTTTAAGATTTTATGGCATATATGAGAGATGAGTATATTTGTCCATGAAATTAATCGTTAATTCTAGATAAAAAAAGTTAAAACAACAAATAAAACGAAACGGAGGGAGTAATTGATTATTTTGTAAAAGAAAATTATATATCATAATTGGGTAGGATGAACCATAATTAATAAGTGTAAAATTAAACTAAAGTATGATAAATTAAAATTGAATTAAAGAAATCAAAGAATAATTAATAAATTTAATTATTTAACACCAAGTGTTGCACTAAAAGTAGCAGATGATAATTTCATCTGATTTTGATGAGTCAAATTTAAAATATATTTCAAACATCTAATCTATATACGAATTGTATGCATCTATACGCAAAATTTCTATGAAATTATGTTACTTTGACGGAGAAAATTTGGTTTTTCCTCTAGATATTTGTTTCAGTTCACACCAAAACCCAATGCCACTTTCTATGACATCTCCTCTGCAAAATTATTATTTATTTATTTATTATGATTTAATTTCAGTTTTTATTTAGAATCTATCATTCCCCAATCAATCGTATATTAAAATTTTTTAAAAAAATAGCTGTGACTTACTAAATGTAATACAAACGGGCACGGGATCTAATCTGGTTTCAGTTTCTCTCTCATATTTTTCAATACATAAAATTATCTATCCACTTTTTTGTGTACCACAGTATTCATTTCGAACTGATATTATTATCATTTTTTGTTTTCTCAAATTTCAATTTATTATATTTTAATTTAATTTTATAATTATTAATTAGAGTTGATTATATCTAATTAGTTTAGGGGCACACTCTTGTTAGATTGTCTAACGGATTCTCTTGCGTTAGACGGATATTATTTGATCCAACAAAGTGGTCCCCTCCCTTTTCCTTTTTTTTTGATTTTTTTAATGATCTCCCCCCTTCCTTTTTTTATATTCAATTTTTAATTTCTTTTTTTTTTCTTTTCTAGAAATTAACATGTTTTCACTTTTTTTTTGGTTTTCCAGAAACAGAAACGTGAGATCTCTCTCTCTCTCTCTCTCTCTCTCTCTTCTTTATCACAACGTGCTTCTCATTTTCTTTTTTTTTTTTCCTTTTTTTCCCTTCTTCTTTAGCATGTTTGTGTTTTTTCTTTTTTTTTTCTTTTCTTTCTTTAGCACAAACCTTATATTTTCATTAAAATGAAAATTTAGAAGAAAAGTTATATTTTCATTAGAAAGAAAATTACCGATGATTAAGCATTAATTATTAAATTAACAACAGAGAAGTATCATTAATTATGAAGTAAGTATCACTATTAATTAAAAATGAAGAATCACTAATATAATTAGTTACTACTCACTATCATGTTCAACTTTTGAATTGCAACATTTTCTTTTATGTAGTTAATGATTCAATTTTTGAATTGCAATATGTTTGAACTGATACTTCTCTTTCTAATTAGTGATACTGTACTTTCTTTTGCAATTAGTGATACTTTTCTTCTAATTAGTGATACTTTCTTCTGCAATTAGTGATACTTTTCTTTCTAATTGATACTTTCTTCTGCGATTAGTGATACTTTTCTTCTAATTAGTGATACTTTTCTTTCTAATTAGTGATACTTTCTTCTACAATTAGTGATACTTTTATTCTAATTAGTGATATTTTCTTCTGTCATTAGTGATATTTTTTCTTCAATTAGTGATACTTTTCTTCTAATTAGTGATACTTTCTTCTGCAATTAGTTATACTTTTCTTCAATTAGTGATACTTTCTTCTACAATTAGTGATACATTTTTCCATAGTAATGAGACTCCACTTAACCCCATAAATAATGATACTCATATGTGAGTTAATAATACTTCACCTCATAAATAATGATACTTTGGTTAATGATATACTCTACTAATAGTAATGATACATTTTTCCATAGTAATGAGACTCCACTTAACCCCATAAATAATGATACTCATATGTGAGTTAATAATACTTCACCTCATAAATAATGATACTTTGGTTAATGATATACTCTACTAATAGTTAATGATACTTTACCTTATAATTAATGATACTTTTTTTTGGCTCAATAATTAGTCAACCGCCAGAAAAAAAAAATATATTTTTAAAAATAAATGTATAGCCTGAGAAGAATATATTATAATTATTTAAAAAAACAAAAAAAACAAAAAGAAACGAAAAAAACGAGAAGAAAGAAAGAAAAAAAGAAGAAGAAAGAAGAAAAAAAAAGAAGAAAGAAGAAAAATAAGGAAACAAAAAAAAAAGAGAAGAAAGAAAGGAAAAAAAACAAATTCTGCACAAGAAATGGAATTTGGGTATTTGATTTTTCCTACAATTTTAGTAGAAGAAAGAAGAAAGATTAAATGTATACTCTAAAATTGAATTGAATTAATTTATTTTTTTTAAATTCAATTTATTTTTAGGTTATATTTTTTATTTCAAAAAAAATAATTTTTGAAATAAATATATAACCTAAAATTAAATTGAATTAATTTATTATTTTTTATTCGATATCTCGCACGACGCTAACGCGTGAACTCGTGTATTACGCTTGATATACAATAATTATTAAAAGAAAAAAAAAGAAAAAAAAAGAAACGAACAAAAATGAGAAGAAAGAAAGAAAAAAGAAGAAGAAAGAAGAAAAAGGAGGAGTGGGCTGTTGGCCCAACAACCACCACAAATAGAAAAAAAAAAAAAAATCTGTTGGGCGGGTTTTGGGGCGGGTTGGGTATTATTTGACCCGTCTAACGTAAGAAACCCGTTAAACGGTCTCATACAAGTTTATGTCATTAGTTTATGATTGACTATATGGAATTGTGTTTATAATTCTTTTAGCTTAACTTATTATTTAATTAATATTTATCAGTATTGGTTATACTATAATTAATTTTTAATTATACTGCAATAGTTATTATTAAAATAACAAATTTGGTTGTGGTAGACAAGTGGTCAACAAAAAAGTGGGATAAAATATCTCATATCTCACCATATCTTTCACCTTAATTTTCTTTTCACTTTAAAAAAATTTCATACCTTTTTTTTAGAGAAAATGGAAATATTCATTTACAATTATGTTCACGCTCCAAACTTGTGCACTTGATTGGTTGTTATTTATTTTGACAAATTATGTGATTTTGTTAATCGTGATCCTTGGAGAACTATGATCCTTGGAGAACTTTGGTGATCAAATAACATTTTAACCAAATGCTTCAAACTTAAAGAGAATGTGTTATGTAATGAATTATTAAATATGTCAATGACTGAGTTATTTATGGCAGTTTCATAATTGAAACAGAAGACCTCATGCTTTCAATCTGTTGAAGATTACAAAATATTTGAAGTCAAAATAGATAAAAGTAAATAAAAGTAAATAGTAATTGGGAAAAAATAACAATTTTTAAAAATAGTTAGTTTGTTAGGCAATTTGTACTATAATAGACTTGGTCCCCACACCCAATCATTGGGTCAGTGTACTTTTGTCAAGTCATTCTCAAACAATTCACAACCCTAAAACCAAAACCCTAGGTTTCACTCCTCTAAGGAGCACCTATTTCCTACAAGAAAACCTCCTCGGCCAAGACAACAATAGCATCTATGTAAGAACAATTTTCCTCAAATGAGGAGACGGGAATAGCCTTGTTTTCATGTACGGAAAAAGACATCGTTTCTCCTAACACCGACATTTTTAAGGTTCCATTTTTAACATCAATCAAGGTGTTTGTTGTAGCCATAAAAGGTCTACCTAGCAGAAGAGTGTGTTCTTTACCCGTTTCTTTCACATCACCCACATCCAATACAATAAAATCAACCGGTATGATCAATCCACCAACCTTAACTAGAATGTCCTCTATTATTCCCCTAGGATATCTCACGGACCTATCCGCCAATTGTAGACACATTCTAGTTGGTTTCAATTCACCTAACTCTAATTGTTTATAAATAGAGTAAAGCATCAAATTAATTCCAGCTCCCAAATCTAGCATACCATATGCTTCTTTACCATTTTCCAAAGCAATTTTAAGAGTAAAACTGCCTGGATCATGGAGCTTGGGTGGTAGTTGATGTTGTAGGATTGCACTAGCCACTTCGGACACCTCTATCTTCTCATCCTCTCCAAACTTCCTCTTCTTAGAAGCTAGTTCCTTGAAGAACTTGACATAGGCCGGCACGTTGCGAATGATATCAAAGAGTGGAAGGTTGACATTCACCTTTGAAAGGAGCTTGTAGAACTCTTGAAATTGAGTGTCTTGCTTCGCATTCCTCAACCGGCTTGGAAATGGAATTGGAGGGTTGTAAGGATTGGTATCCTTGTGGAGTGTGGGCTTCTTTACTTCTTCTCTTTCTTTCTCGGACTCCTTTTGTTGTTGAGGAGCCTCCTCTTCTTTCTCAACCTTCTCGGTTGGGCTTGACTCTCCCACCTTATTATCGATCACCTTGCCTCCTCTAAGCACGGTAATGGCTTGAGCTTGCTCCGGTTGGCTTGGCAACTTGCCTGGATTGGCTTGCTTGGCCAACTCTCCAACGGTCCCAGCTATTTGTCCCACTTGGGTTTCAATCCTCTTCACCGAAGCTTCAACGGATTCGAACCTTTGTTGGGTGACTTGAATAAAGGATTGCAAGGTGTCGTTGGTTTGGTTTGGTTGGGCCGGATATTGTTGCAGCCTCGGATAAGGTGGAGTTTGACTACCTCCGGCTTGTTGAGGTGGAAGCGGTTGTTGTGGTGGTTGAGGAGGTTGTTGAGGTTGTTTCCAAGAGAAATTCGGATGATTCCTCCACCCCGGATTATATGTTTGAGAGTAGGGGTTGTATTGTTGGCGTTGTTGGAAGCCTTGAAGGGCATTCACTTGCTCTTGAAGAGCATGGAAATTAGCTTCTTCACTTAATTCCGGCTCGATCGTCTTTTGACACAAGTTGGCCCCATGACCATACTCTCCACAAATCCCACAAGTCTCAACGGTCATCACTTGTTGGGGTGGTCTCTCGGAAGTTCGAAGCATCTCTACTTGCCTTGTCAACTCGGCAAGTTGTTTCGTCATATCATAACTAGGGTTGGCTTCATTGACGGAAGCTCTCTTCCCCTAGCACTCTTTTGTTGAGAAGTCGTGGCCATCGTCTCATAGATGTTTGAGACCTCTTCGGCGGTGCGGCCTCCAATGTCTCCTCCCGATGCATTGTCCACCATATATTGGAAAGTTTGTGAAAGCCCGTCGTAGAAGAATTGGTTGAGCAACTCGGGTGCGAGATGGTGGTGAGGGCATCGTTGTTGGAGACCTCGAAATCGATCCCAAGCTTCATGAAATGATTCACCCGGAGATTGGGTAAAGGTAACAATTTGAGCTCTCAAATCTTGGGTCTTTTGGTTGGAGTAGTACTTGGCCATAAACTTCTCGTAGACGGCATTGCAATTGGCCAATGAGTTGGCCGGTAGGGACATGAACCATGTCTTGGCTCGATCCTTCAAGGTGTAGGGAAAACACCTTATCTTCAATTGATCTTCGTTCAAACCTTGTAGAGGAAAGGTTTGAACAACAGCATAGAACTCCCGGATGAAGTTCAAAGCATCTTCGGCCGGCATCCCGTAGAATGAGGGAAGTTGGCTAAAATGAATGTTCTTCAACTCGTAGTTCCTTGCGGCTTCACCAAGAACTATGCAAGAAGTCGACGCCCCAATCACGGGATGAGCAAAGTCTCTCATGTTCCTAGCCGCATTGGCATTTTCGGGATTGTTGAGGGGGTTAGCTTCCATCTCTCTTTCCCACTCGAATATATTGAATCTCCTTGGTCGGTGAATGTTGTCAAACACGGGGGCTAATCTCTGGTTGAGACTTCGTCTCCCTAGCACACATAACCAAAAACAAAATGGAGATCACACGTACCTTGCGGAAAGAGAGGTGAGACTAAACAATCAACACAAGAAAATCAAAACAAAAATAACAACACAAACACGACACTTAAACAAGATCACTTTCACAAACGCAAACAAATAACACAAGAGCAAATATAGCACCAATAAGACAATTCTTAAAAGCCTTCCCCGACAACGGCGCCAAAATTTGATTGAGTCCAAATTTACACTTATAATTTCCGGTTTACGCTCTCTAGACGAATAATTAGGACCACACCCGCAATTGGACGGGGTCAATTGTAGAAGCAATAAGCTTAACCCGAGTCGATCTCTCAAGGAAGACTTTATAAGAAAGAATTATCTAAAGGCTACACATGCTTTCAACAAAACAACTAAAATAAAATCTAAACATTCTAACAAGGGGTTTGATGATGATTATGCTAGGAATCCAAAATAGACAATTAAGCAAGACGCTTAAATGCAAATACACAAATTAAATTAATATTAGAGGAAATAAGTTGGATTAAGGTATTAGGGTTTAGATTCTCTCAATGGTTTTATCACTATTCTTTATTCAAGTTGATAATGCTACTCTCACAAATACGATAGACCCTTCCGATTAGTTTAACTTCAATTACTGTCACCGTCTATCCGTTAAACTCTCTTAGCTATATCATACAAGCAAGATTAACATGTTAGGTTTAGGAACTCCATCCACCTAACGTCGAAGGAACCAATTTCCGGATTTAGATTCACAATCAAGACTCCTCTAAATCCTATCAATGTTCAAGTAGTGATCAAGTACCTAAACATGAAAAAGCTCGATTCCAACCACAACAATCAACAAGAACAAGCATAGATCAAAACCACATCGATCCTCTACCCCCTAATAGAGAGATTAGCCACTAAACATGCTTAAAACAACACATATATCATAGAAGAAAGTCATTTCATAAATCAAATGCAAACAACAATAACTTCTACAATATTATATATCCTTCAAGAGTTTGGAATAAATCTCCACAAAACTTCCAAGAAATACAAAGAAAATACAAAAGGGAAACCTCCTTCGAACGTAGCTTCCGCGGATGGCTCGACGTCGGTTCCTTCTCGTCTTCTCTTCTTCTTCCTTCTCCTCTTATCTTTTGTGGTCGTGTTGATTTTGAAAATGGTGAGAAATGATGGTGTAGAGATTTAGTGTGTGTGTAGAGAGAATGGAGAGAATGGTAGAGAGGATAGAGTGGTGAGAGTGAATGGAATGAGATGGTATGGCGATGAATGATGAATCCCCAAAATCCCCACTAGATATGAGAGAGAAGAGAGATACGAGAGAGAGAGAGAGAGAGAGAGAGAGAGAGAGAGAGAGAGAGAAGGTGATGGGAGCTGATGGTAAGGGATCATTTAATGCAAAGATTTGTGGAGATTTTTGGGAGCAAAAGTCCAACTCTAGGATTTAGGGAATAATAACCTATAAATCTAGCAATTAAAAATGGCTCAAAAGAGTCCTTGATCTAATTTAAATAAAATCAGTTGGAACTGGAGTGAAAAGGAGTGGAATTGCAACGAACATGGGGAGAACTGGACCCGAGAGGGAGAGGGAGGCAGCCCGCGCGCTGGCGGGCTGCATGGGCGCTGCGGGGCACCAGGCGCGCGGCGGGGGCGAGCATTGCGGGGGCAACGGGCGCCGCGGGGGCAGGGGCGCCGCGGCGGGGGCGCGGGGCTCTCGGCATTTTGATGCCCGCCCGCGCGGGTGCTTTTTCTCAATTTCTTTAACAATCTTCAATCTTCCTATTTAAACAATCCAGCCCGATTTATTCGATTTGCACTTGCCACCTAATTACCGTAAAATACCTGCTTTTATGATTAAAAGCTCAAGCTTTGAATACTTGGCATAATCCACTATTAAAGCAATAAACACATAAAATCAACACATAACAAAATAAAATTAAACAAAATAAATACTAAACACAATAAAATAAATAACTTAAAATGACACAATTAGACACTAAACAGTGAGGGATCGATTCTCTCAACCGGCCTTCCCAGTTTTTTCACCTAGTTTTTATTTTCTTTTCAAAAAATCCATTAAATCTAAATTTTTACCATAGTTTTTTTCTCCTTCCAATATTTTTTTTTCCTTTTCAAATCCTAAATTAAATCTAAATTTTTACTAGTGTTTTTTTCTCTTACTAAATTTTTTTCTTTACAAATCCTAAATCAAATTTTTTTTACCATTTTTTAAAATCTTAAATCTAAATCTATATTATAATTGTTTTTCTTCTTTTCGAATTCTAAATCTAATTTTTTTACCAGCATTTTTTTTTTAATTCTAAAACTAAATCTAAATTTTTACTAGTGATTTTTTTTTTCTCTTACTAGTTTTTTTCCTTACAAATCATAAATCTAAATTCTTTTACTAGATTTTTTTAAATCGTAAATCTAAATCTATATTATAATTGTTTTTCTTGTTTTCAAATTCTAAATCTAAATTTTCTTACCAGTATTTTTTTTACTCCTAAATCTTAATCTATATTAAAAGGACCACGTTTTTACCAGTTTTTTCTTTTTAAATTCTAAATCTAAATTTTTAACAGATTTTTTTTAAAAATTATAAATCTAATTTTTTTACGAGTTTATTTTCTAAATCATAAATCTAAATCTATATTAAAAGGGTCGCTGCCTACAGCTTGCAAATAAAACTACCAATTTTTAAAATTTATATTCCGAAATCCAAACATATTTATAAGATGAAAATTAGTTTTTTTTTTTAATTTGTAATCTTAGATCCAAATATATTATAAGAACAAAAATAGGGTCCCATTTTACGCTTCGACTCAGGCTACTAAATCATTAGAATCGGCCCTGTCCACCAGTTGTGAACATTTACTCCTGCCCAAATCTGCATTTGCACACATTTGTTTGTGGCCGACAAATTATCTGACTGGAGCAAATAATGAAATAAAATAATAATAATATAATTAATTAATTAATATTTAAGAAAATCCAAAACACACTAGGTCTTCCCAGTTGGATTCACATTCATTCAATTTAATTAATTAATTTCTTAGTTTTTATGTATTTATTTATTTATTTATTTATTTCAGCATCATTAATTTGTACGCATTAATTAAGGCTACGATGTTATTTTATAAGGGACAATTAAAGTACTTCGCAAAAAGTAAATTAATTAGAAGCCTAATTCTCAGAAATATGATAATCACATATCAAAATAATTAATTTTGAATCATGCACTGACCCTACTTTACCAACAAAGCTTATATATATTAAAAAAAACCTACTCTAGCTATTTTTTTATTGAAGACTTTAATTTTTTCTTCTTATTTTTCATCTTTATACAATACTATTAAACTATAATACCCCCGTTTCTAATTAAGTGTCATTTTGAATGAATGCACACAGATTAATAAATTAATTGAATTACCTAATACACCCTTGTGTGAATACATTAAATGAGTTAAATATAAATGTATGAATGAATTAAATGGGGGCAAATATGTGAAAAATGAAAATTTTATGTCTCAAATTTATAGAATGACACTTTTTTTGAAATAAAATTAAAATGCTATAATGACACTTAAATAGAAACGGAGGGAATATGATTTTTTTTTTTAGAAAAAAACTATGATACGTAGTGTTGATTGAATCTGAAGTTATAACACTACATGAATTCGATAAAAGCCAAGAGAAAATAATGAATACGCGTCGATTAATTTATACGTTGGACACAATTTGATTATAATATATAATAATACAAATATAAGAGCGTAACAAACATAATGCTTTTTCAAGTGAGCTGATTAAACTCCAAGAGATAATAATAAAGCTGCAGATTGATTGCTTATTACTTTAAAATTAATTTCTAAGAGATTTGACTATTAGTTTTAAAATTAAAACATGATATTTAATTTAATTAGTGATTTTTTTATAGTACGTATATATTATATAAAAATATCAATTTCAACAAATTTACTTTATTGAAATTATATTTCATCAGTTGTGCATGTTATAATTTGTATTTAAATATACATGTCACATTAAGTAATTACTAAATAAATAGATTTTTAGTTTTAATCAATCTAGTTTCTAAGCATTTTAAAACTATATTAAGCTTGATTCGCTCGATTGGATTAATGAACTCATTCATATAATATTCCATCCGTTTCATAAATAGTGTCATTCTATACAATCGAGTTGAAAAATTTACAATTTAATGTATTTAAACATCTCCTTTTAACCTATTTAAAGTATTCACATAAGAGCGAATTAAGTAATTTGATTATCTTATTAATATGTGTGCATTTATCCATAATAACACTCTTTTGTGAAACAGATGGCGTATAATTGATATGTTTATTGTAATTAGTCATAAGAAGATAATACATTTATCAGCATTCAGTAAAATCGGCAAAAACTGCAGTTTCAAGACGTGCCTCTCTCTCTCTCTCTCTCTCTCTCTCTCTCTCTCTCTCAGCTGTATAATATAATTAAGAGTATTTACATTTACATTATAGCAGGAACTGGAATTACAAAAAGTGGATCTAATATGTGGATAAGTCCAGGCAAGAATATCATTTTTCAGTCCGATCCCTCAATATTATTTTGATATTTAATTGAAATGCTTTTATGATTACATAAGTACGACCTTCACAATATTTATTGGACGGTTCATTCTAACCTTTTAATTTTATTTCAAAAAAATTATCACTCTATAAATTCAAGACATAAAATTCACATTTTTTTACATTTGCCCCCATTTAATTCATTCAAACATCTGTATTTTGCTCATTTAATGTATTCTCACAAGGGGTGTATTAAATAACTCAATTAATTTATTAATCGATAATAATATATGGCCAGATTCTGGCCAGCCAGAAAGCATAAAATAGTAATTTTAATTATACTTATTTATTAATAGTTTAATATTTATAATGACTGTTTTATTATGTCTAAATATTAAATTTCATTTTAAAAATAATCGGTCTATATTAATTATAAATTTATGTCTAAATATTAAATTTCAGTTTATTATTGATTTTTATTTTTTACTGGAAAATTCAGACTGTTGAATATGCTTTATGCAGTACAGATAATTGGATACTATATAATCATTTTAATTTTGAATATAAATGCCCTAAGTTTTAATATTTTAAGATAAATATCCTAAATTTTAATATTTTGAGACAAAATTGATATAAGTATGTCGAACAAAAATTTTGTCGGTATGAAAAACTATAAGTTTATATAGTATATGGTATCTCAAGTTAATATTATAAATTGTTATTAACTTTTGAGTGCTCGGATTTATGGCATTGTAGATTAGGACACGTTAATCTAAATGCTATAAAATGTTTAGTAAATTTAGATTTGCTAAAAGTGAACCAATTTAATACACAAAACAAATGTGAAGTTTGTGTTGAAGCTAAATTAGCTAAGTTACCATTTCAATCGGTTGAACGGAGCACTAAACCTCTAGAGCTAATTCACACAGACGTGTGTGACTTAAAGTTTGTGCAAACTAGAGGTGGTAAAAAGTACTTTATTACTTTTATTGACGATTGCACAAAATATTGTTATCTTTATCTTTTAAGAAGTAAAGATGAGGCGATTGAAGCTTTTAAGAACTTCAAAAATGAAGCCGAAAATCAACTAAGCTGTCGAATTAAAGCAATTCGAAGTGATAGAGGTGGAGAGTATGTTGCCCCGTTTGAAGAGTTATGCACAGAGGCGGGTATAATTCATCAAACTACGGCTCTCTATTTACCACAGTCTAATGGTGTTGCTGAACGCAAAAACCGAACTCTTAAGGAGATGATGAATGCTTTGTTGATAAGTTCAGGATTACCACAGAACTTGTGGGGGGAAGCTGTGTTGACAGCCAACTATATCCTGAACAAAATTCCACTTAAGGGTAAGGATGTGATGCCTTACGAGTTGTGGAAAGGACGCACGCCGTCTTATAAATACCTCAAAGTGTGGGGGTGTTTGGCTAAGGTTGAAGTGCCACTTCCTAAACAAGTTAGAATCGGCCCTAAAACGGTTGATTGTATCTTTGTTGGGTATGCACTAAACAGTAGTGCATATCATTTTCTTATTCATAAATCGGAGATTCCCGAGTTGACTGAAGGAACGATGATGGAGTCGAGGAATGTTATATTCTTCGAGAATGTCTATCCTTGTAAAGATAAGGATAGGGCAGAAGGTAGTTCTGAGAAACGAACTTCTAAAGCTGCTACTAGTTCTGATCCTGTGGATGAAGAACCGAGACGTAGCAAGCGAGCTAGGACGGCTAAGACTTTTGGTCCGGATTTCATCACCTATATGCTAGATGATGAGCCAAAGTCTTTGAAAGAAGCTCTATCTAGTCCAGATGCTGCGTTCTGGAAAGAAGCTATCAACAGTGAAATCGATTCCATCATGCAAAATCACACTTGGGAGTTGACAGATCTCCCAAGTGGGTGTAAGCCGTTAGGATGCAAGTGGATCCTAAAATGAAAATATAAGACAGATGGTTCTGTTGATAAGTATAAAACTTGGGACCAAGATTGTTTCTTTCTACAGTGATTTTTAGTATCGTACTTTGTTTTCATTCTGTATTGAATGCTTCTTAAGTAATAAGATATTTATTTTATTTTACAATAGTTAATGCTATCGATATAGCCAATAGAAAAATGCCTCCAAAAAGAAATATGAGGGTGGCTTCAAGTGAAGAGACTGAGCCGAACAACTATGAACCTAATAATGGAAATGGCAATGGTGGCAATATGGACGGGTTCATACAGAACCTCGTCAATGCGCTTAGAAACGTATTACCTCAACATAATAATGGGGATCAACAACCCTATGAAGGCAATATCTTAACCCAATTCTGACAGTTGGGACCTCCAAAGCTGACAGAAACTGGAGGACCATTAGCTGCCGAGGAGTGGATACGAGAACTCGAGATGATCTTCAACTATTTGGGCTAGTCTGATGCTCATAAAGTCACACATGCCACTTTCCAATTCACAGAAGATGCCAGTCACTGGTGGGAAGCTGTGACACTCAGCATGAGCGAGGAGCAACAAAGGAACCTGACATAGATAGCTTTCAAGAGGTTGGTTTTAGGGAATTATTTCCCAAAAGCCTTTCGTAAGCAAAAAGAGAAGGAGTTGATGAACTTGGAACAAGGTAACATGACCATCATGGAGTACGAGAAGAAGTTCAACCAACTGGCTCGATATGCTCCTTATCTGGTGGACACCGACGAAAAGAAAGCTTGGCACTTCGAAGACAGACTGCGTGCGGAGATTGGAGCTCATATCTCTGCTCTGAATCTCACCACCTTCTCTGAGATTGTGCAGCGAGCTTAGGCAGATTGAACCTCGACAAGCTTGCTCCGAGACCTCCCAGCAATGGAGGAAAAAGGCGTTGGGATGATCGAGGAAACCAAAACAAAGGCAAGAGTTTCCAACCAGAAAAAAAGCCTAGGAACGACGGGGAGAACAAACCTGGTGCAAAGACTCAAAAGTTTCTCTCTCTTCTTTATTTTCCAAAACCATTTACGTACACTTTACAACCAAATTGGAACTTTGAAAAGTCAACATGCTCTCTCTCTCTCTCTCTCTCTCTCTCTCTCTCTCTCCTCTTACATACACACATTCATTACATTGATTCTTTCCCTCTCTCCCTCATTTTCGGCCATTACACTGTACACACATGCACTGACATTTATTATCAAAGCCAAATTAACTCTATTTCTCTTTCTTTGAAGGAATCAATGCAGAATGGAAAAGTGTGTTCATTTTCTCAAAATATATGTATACTCTTTGTGAAAATCAACCAATATTTCTCTCTCTTTTGAACACCATCATTTGGGAAAGATAAAAAAAATAAATAAATAATCAATCCCCCTACACACATATACATACAAACAAACTGCCTGCACAAACAATTTCCTTTATATAACTTTTGTACTTTTTCTTTAACCTTTTTGTCAAACACACACATGCACATATCGATATATATATATATATATATATATATATCATTCCTTTCATATATATAAAGAAAATAGAATGTTCTCTCACTCTACTGTAACTATACTTTTTAACAAATTTCAAGATAAAGATTATCTCACTCATACTCTTCCCCAAACAATCTGCACTATTACGTATATTTAAATTCAATTTTAAATATCAAAGTCAAGATATAGCTTTCTTTTCCACATACATATATTAATACTCACATCTTCTCTCTCCCTTCAAACAGAATTATACACATAAATACAATAAATGAGAATCCCAAATTTTAGCAGACTTCATTAGGTTTATTTAAAATTCTTTATCATGTTCTTTACACATGCATCAACTCCCATGCATTTTAAATTTATATAAAACAGTTTCTCTCATGCAGTAATCATAGAAATAAAAAGAATGGAAGATATGGGGTGTTTCCCATATTTTATGGTCTTTTAAAATTAAACTCGAATTTTGACCCTCAAACCACTATAGATCTTAAAATAAATTACAGAAAAGGATAGAGGAAGAAGAGGAAAGTATATTGGTGTGCTTGTATGTTGGATCCGGCCACCGGAAAAAGTCGCCGGAAAAGCACCGACTTGCAGCCTTGGTGGCCTTTTTCCGGCCATTACAGCCTTCATCTCCTCACCAAACTTGGCCCAAAGTAATTAAAAAGTATAAAGGGGTTGGAAAATGGGTTTTTGGTGAGATTTTGACCGGAATTAAATTTTCCGACGGCGGCGGATGGTGGTCCGGCGGCGGTGCTCGGCGGCGCTCCGCCTCCGACCACCTTGCCGGAAATCGCTCAAGAACAGAAGAAGGAGGAGAAGAAGAGCTCACCTTTTGAAATGAAAGAGAGAATGATTTTTAATTGATTTAAGATGTATATATATATTTTTTTAAGTTGGGCTAAAAGGCCCAAGGTCTGAAATATTTTAGCACTGGGCCTGCTCCACTAATTCGAAATCAGCCCATTTAGGCTAGGTTGACCCATTACAAATACATTCTTTTAAATTCAATTGATTTGGCCCAAACCTTAACTAAGTCCAACTAAATATTTTTAGGGTATTACAATTGCACATGAGAAATACTAGTTAAAGTAATGATTTCATCTTTCATATTATTTTATTTTAATATTTAAGATCACAAATGGCCTACATATAATCACCTCACTAACTTTCGATTGGGCTTGGACAGTTGGACCTTGCAGTATGTATCCTAATTGGAGTTGAAGATAGTGTTATATATATATATATATATAAGTGAATGTAGATTAAGATAGTTGAATTCAGTTATAGGATCCATTTCATTAGTGACTACCATATTTTTTGTAGTCTAAATGTATAAATATAGACAAAAGTAAATAGTGATTGAGAAATAAAAATAAGATATAAGAATAGGAAGTTATTTAGGCAATTTAGAGTGTAAATGTCTCAAATACCGTTATGACGCACTTGTCCCCACACCTCAATCATTGTATAAGTGTACTTTGACATTTATTACTAACTACACAATAAATTTACGCACTTCTAACATATTAAAATAAAGATTTCATGTAATTTAGAATAAATGGATCGAAATGTGTAACGATTAAATTTTTAAGACTAACATTAATATAGTTAAATGCATAACGATATAATATTATAAAATTAACGTTCTGCATTATTAAATGCATAACGATTCCACCAAATGAATGTGGGATTAACATTATCGTTATGCATTATTAAATCATAACAATTCTACCAAATGAGTGTGAAACTAACATTAACGTTTTGCATTATTAAATGCATAACGATTCCACCAAATGAGTGTGAAACTAACATTAAAGTTATGCATTATTAAATGCATAATGCTTCCACCAAATGAGTAATGTTAACATTATCATTATGCTTTGCTTTTTCTTATTATTGGCAATAACGATTAATACAATACTAACGATTATGTAAACCATAACGATTAATGTTATAGTTAGTGTAAATGTTATTCAATTTAATGCATACTTATTTTTTTGTCTAAATATGTAAGTAGATATCAATTGGCCAACATTAAATGAAATTTAATGCATTTTTCTTTCGTCTTTTTGTCAAAATAAGGTAGGTAAAATGTATAAATATGTATTTCTATAGGTAGGTATTAGTTGACCCACATTAAATGAAATTTAATGCATTTAATTTTGTGTAAGAGAGGTTGGTATAATATGCATATATATACTACTCCAATACACGAATTCATACCACACCCAAAAAGAAAAAACAGTTTGAGAGTTTGATCCAGAATATTAATCAAGAAAGCAACATTGTCTTCATCAATAAAAACAACATCGTGAGATTACTCTAAAAATTCCAAAATTTTGAAAGGTATGTTTCAAATTTATTTGTACCCAAAATTGATACGTTTTAATATTGTGTTACGTTGTTAACTTAGAAAATTGTTCTAAGTTGGGCAATTTATTGTTATAGTTTCTAGGTTTTAATTATCTAAAGTTATGCACTAGTGTTATGCTTTCTAGATTTTAATTATCTAATGTTAGGGTATAACGATAACTCTAAGCATAACGATAACGATTAATATAATATAAGGCATAATGATAACGATTAAATAGAAAGCATAGGCATAAGGATGACGATTAAATAGAAGGCATATGTATCACGATAATGATTAATAGAAGGCATAACAATAACGATTAAATAGAAGACATAACGATTAAGTTATATTGTATTATGATAATTTAAAAGAAAAACATAACATAACATAAATAGAATGCATAACGATAATGATTGAAATTATGAAATTAACCATAACATTAGCTTAAGACGTTTTGCTCAATAAAAGGCATAACGATAAGTTTTTTTTTACATAATAATAATTACAAACAAGGCATAATTTAATCTTTAATGCACACCGATATTTATAACAATAACATAAATAGAAGGCATAGCGATAACAATTAAAATTATGAAATTAACCATAACGTTAGCTTAAAACGTTTTGCTCAATAAAAGGCATAACGATGAGTTTTTTTTTTTTTGCATAATGATAATTAGAAACAAGGCATAATTTTAATCTTTAATGCATAACGATATTTATAACGGTAACATAAATACAAGGCATAACGATAACGATTAAAATTATAAAATTAACCATTACGTTAGCTTAAAACGTTTTTGCTCAATAAAAGGCATAAGGATAAGTTTTTTTTTTTTTTGCATAAGGATAATTACAAACAAGGCATAATTTTAATCTTTAATGCATAATGATATTTATAACGATAACATAAATAGAAGACATAACGATAATGATTAAATTTATGAAATTAACCATAACGTTAGCTTAAAATATTTTGCTCAATAAAAGGCATAACGATATGATAAGTATTTTTTGCATAATGATAATTACAAACAAGGTGTAATGTTAATCTTTAATGCATAAAGATATTTATAACGATATTAATAATAAATTAATGCATAATGATAATTTAAAAAACATAACGATAACATAAATTGAAGGCATAATGACAAGGATAAAATTGTGAAATTAACGATAACGTTATCATTATGCCTTGTAACTTATCATTATGCTATAATGCAAATTGATTTAACATTATGGTATAATATAAAATCTTACCGTTATGCTTTATTGTTAGGCATTAAATTTTGGTATTGAAAATTAACATTATTAGTTGTAGTTTATTTTTTAATTAGTTACGTTTAGAGTAAGATAAATTTAAATTTAATACTTAATTATTTATTGATAATGCAGATGGTTAGACGTCGTATTATTGTACGACATAGTGGTCGATGGGAGAGAGTTGAATATGTAGATGGTGACAAGCAGCTCATCGTCATGTCATCGGAAAAGTTGTGTTTTAGCTCACTGCTAAGAGAGATCCATGATCTGTTGTAGAATGATCCCATCTCTATTTAGTACCAGTTATCTTATATGTCGAGCACCAACAACAACAGATAGATCAATATTTATTTGAAAGATGATGCATATTTGCCTGACCTATTCCATGAACAAAGCTCAGAGATAGTTGTGTATGTTATTCAGAGAGCCTTCAGCAGTTTCATGGTCATGTCTTCTATCATCAGAGAAGAAAGAGATCCGATTAGAGATGAGATTCATGACGATACACACTATTATGAGGTTGATACACACTACTATGAGGCTCTAGATAATAACGATGATGATGGTGCATTCCCATATGAAGAAGAAGAAGAAGAAGAGAAATAAGAGATGCCCACTACTGATGAAGAAGAAGAGGAGAACAATAGATCGACATTGCTCGAATCAGTGTTCATGGAGTTTTGTGGTTGTATTCGTTCTACGGGGGTACAGAGAGATTGATAGGCATGACGAAAGTAGCAACATCATCGAATATCAGGGCTGAGGATGTATCTGAGAGGGCATTGAGCAATTTGGTTGTTCCCCTTGCCGATCTTGACACTGCAAGCTCATTAATTTTTACAATAAATATTGTAATTTATCATTATATTAAGATTAATTGATACTTTAATATAATTCCTATAACGTAAATTTTATGATTAAAAATCAATTAATGCAATTATATTAGAATTCGTAAAATTAACTCAATTTTATTATCATAAATCATATTAATATCTATTATAATCACAATGTTTGATATAAAACTATCACACCACTATGAGCATAATGATTATATTATTATAGTAATTAAATTAAAGTTATCGATAATGTTAAGGTTGAACATAATGATTATACCAATTATAATTAAATTAAAGTTATTGATATATGTTAAAGTTGAGCATAATGATTAAATCAATTATAATTAAATTAAAGTTATCATTATGCTTTGGCTGAGCATAATGATTCTATTAATTATAATTAAATTAGAGTTATCGTTATGCTTTGGTTGAGCATAATGGTCATATCAATTATAATTAAATTAAAGTTATCATTCAATTATAATTAAATTAAACTTATCGTTGAGCTTTATTTTTAATTATGTTTGGAATAATGATAATGTTAATCACCTCATGATAGCGATAATTGTATACAAAATAAGGCATAACGATCAAGGCTGAGCATAATGATTAAATTAAATATAATTAAATTAAATTATAATTAAGGCATAATGAGAATGCTTATGTGAGCATAACGTTTGAATTCTTTGGACATACTAAAATGATAACGGTAATTTTAAATAAATTAAACCATAACGATAAAAAAAAATATAATCATATCGTTAATGGTTCAAAACAATAAAGTATATCATAGCCATAACGATAATTATAAAACATTAAAAGCATAATGTTATTTTAATGTTTAAAATAATTAGCCATACATTTTTAAATTCATATGCCGCAACGTTCATGTTAAAAAAAAAAGCATGTCCGTAACATTATTGTTTAATATACGATAAACCATAAATAGAGTATATAACATCAAATAAGCTAACATTAGAGCTGTAACAGAAAATTTTATATTTAATTTGGTAAGACACAAAACGTGTACAATTCATATGATTTTCCGATCAAAATATATTTATACGAATCCAATCTCTATTTTTTCTCTGATTCTTCTCTTCAAAACTTGATCTTCAAACGGTCTTTGAGATCTTCAGAGTAAATTTATCTCTTTGATTTTCTCGAACTTGTTGTTTGAACTTGACCTTTGAAGTTTTCGGGGAAGATTTGTATCATCAATCTTCTTTGACTTGGTTTTGGACTTGATAACGTTAATTCGGAGGGCTGACGCCTTGTTTCCGGATCAAACGCCAATTTCGGAATGAATTTGATGAAGAACGCCTTTGACTGCCTTGCTTATGGATCAAACACCGTCTTCGGAATGAATTTAGTGAAGAACACCTTGAATATTTGAGAAAATTTCACTAATGGAATTTCTTCTCAAATTCTTGAACTCTTCAAATGACTTCTGGTGTGATTTTCAACTGATATGGAGGCCCCTATTTATAGTTGTAGGGAGAGAGATCTAAGACTAACGTGTCACTATCTCATTGGTTGTTGAAAATTGATATATATCTTTTTGAAAAATATTTACTTGTTGTCAAAGACTCTTGATATTTATCATATAATAATATCTTTATTATTTAAATATTTTACTTAATTTTGGATTTCATAAGATTTCAAAACTAAATAAATATATAAAAATCAATAAAAATATTATATATAATATTTAATTTTTGCTATCTAACAAATGCCCCCTCGAGACTTGTTCATTGACGACTTGTCGTTTGAAATGAATGAGTCTTGAAATTGATTAGATGGTTTAAACTCATATCAAGGAGTCTTGAACTTGAATTTATTAGATAGTTTATACTCGTGTTAAGGAGTTCTTGAATTTTAACTTGTGAATAGTTTATATTCATATTCAAGAGTTCTTAAATTTGAATTTATTAGATAGTTTAGACTCATATCAAGGAGCCTTCAATTTGAATTTGAATTTAGATAGTTTATGCTCGTATCAGGAAGCTTTCAATATTTTTTTACTTGGATAGTTTATGCTCGTATTGGGGAGCTTTCTTGAACTTGGATAGTTTATGCTCATATTGAGGAACCTTCAACTCGAATTTGGACTTTGTAGACATTTTATACTCGTGTCCATGAGTACTTGGATTTGAATTTAGATTTGCGGACATTTTATACTTTTGTCAAGGAGTCTTTGATTTGAATTTAAATTTGTAGACATTTTATACTCGTGTCAAGGAGTCTTGGATTTGAATTTGTAGACCTTTTATACTCGTGTCAATGAGTACTTGGATTTGAATTTGACTTTGTAGACATTTTATACTCGTGTCAAGGAGTCTTGGTATTTCTTGAAAAGTTTTGATAGTTTTGGCTCTTATCAAGGAGCTTTAGAAGATAGTTTAGACTCTTATCAAGGAGCATTACCTCTTTTCTTTTCATAGATTGTGACATGTATTGAAAGACTTGAATATGCCCATGGTGAGATTTGTAGCTGTTTCATCATCATCATCATCTTCTTCTTCTTCACTTGGAGATTCCTCGAAAGGTTTACCCCCATCATTTATTTATGGCTCTTCTTCAAAGTTGTGATGCTTTTGCATTGACAGTTCTTGAACTTCATTTGTGGCCATGCTTAACTCCATATCGTAAGCTCTAGTGACCAATTCCTCGAAGGTCTTTGGTTGAATCCCTTTCAAAATATATCGAAGACCCCAACACATGCCTTGGATGCATATTTCAATTCCTAAAGTTTCTGATAATTGATCTTTGCAATTCAGGCTCAAGTTTCTCCAAAGGTTGATGTAGTCAATGACAGACTCTTCTTTTTGTTGGTTTATGAGTTTTCAACCAAGCTAACCGTCCTTTGAGTACTATAGAAACGGTTAATGAATTCTTCTCCAGTTGCCCCCAACTATCAATTGAATCTAGCTCTAAATCGGTATACCCGCGTCTTTTAAAGAACAAACGAATTGCTTCACCAAGTGATCTTCGTATGTCCCAGCATCATTACAGGTCTCTACAAAGTGAACCACGTGTTGTCTTAGATTTCCTTTGCCATCAAATTATTGAAACTTTGGCGGCTGGTAGCCATCTGACATCTTTAAGTTGTCAATTCTTGGAGTATATGGCTTGTTGTAAGTCCAAAGTAATTTAAGGCTCTCTCCGGACTTGTCTTTGATTATTTCCAGTATTAAATCTTTGAGTTGATCAACTTGTATTGAGCCATCAGACAATATTTCAATTTCTTTAGCTGTAGATTTTTCACTTTTGTTGGCATGTAGCTTTGTAGATATCTCAGCTTCAGTATCTTCATTCGCTTGCTCGCCACCAAAATCAACAATCCTTTCTTTATTCAGCTTCAAGATTTGAGCATCCCATTCTTGTATTCGCTTGGCAAGTCCTTCAGCAAGCTTCGTCAAATTTGCAATTTGCTCTTCCAGAATTGTAGACATCTTGATGCTTGAGAAAATTGGTGAAGAGAAGAGACGAGAGGTAGAGATGGTCCCACCGGGCATGACAAAATTTGTAATACAAAATTTTGTATTTAATTTGGTAAAACACAAAACTTGTACAATTCAAATGATTTTCGGATTAAAATATATTTATATGGATCCAATCTCTATTTTTTCTCTGATCCTTCTCTTCAAAACTTGATCTTCAAACGGTCTTTGAAATCTTCAGAGTAAATTTGTCTCTTTGATTTTCTCAGACTTGTTGTTTGAACTTGGCCTTTGAAGTTTTCAGGGAAGATTTATATCATCGATCTTCTTTGACTTGGTATTTGGACTTGATAACGTTAATTCGGAGGGCTGACGCCTTGTTTCCGGATCAAAAGCCAATTTTGGAATGAATTTGATGAAGAACGTCTTTGACTGCCTTGCTTATGGATCAAACATGGATCAAACACCGTCTTTGGGATGAATTTAGTGAAGAACGCCATGAATATTTGAGAGAATTTCACTTAAAGAATTTCTTCTCAAATTCTTAAACTTTTCAAATGAATTCTGGTGTGATTTTCAACTGATATGGAGACCTATATTTATAGTTGTAGGGAGAGAGATCTAAGGCTGACGTGTCACTATCTCATTGGCTGTTGGAAATTGATATATATCTTTTTGAAAGATATTTACTTGTTGTCAAAGACTCTTAATATTTATCATATAATAATATCTTCATTATTTAAATATTTTATTTAATTTTGGATTTCATGAGATTCCAAAATTAAATAAATATATAAAAATTAATAAAAATATTATATATAATATTTAATTTTTGCTATCTACAAGAGCATAGAAAGACAAGCATTATAGCATAATAACTATCGTTATGGTATAAACATCACTAACGTTACGAAAAAAAAGCATGCCCATAACATTATTGTTTAATATACAATAAACCATATATAGAGCATAGAAAGACAAACATTACAGCACAATAACTATCGTTATGGTATAAACATCACTAACGTCATGCCAAATCTGGTAAAAAAAAGGGTTAATTGCCTCTAAAATCACCACATTTACCCGTTTTTTGGTTTTAAACATCACTTTTTAATACTTTACAATTTTAACATAAATTGCAACTATTTTGTAAATTAAACATCCCTAATATTTTCGTCCAAATTAAAACTGACATGGCGACACGTATGTAACTACGTGGCGGATGGAAAATACACATGTGCAGAAATTGGGGATCTCTCTTCCTCAAAATCATTAATCCCTAATTTGCTCCGGTGCACGATTTTCGGTGGTCCCTAACTACGTGTCGGTGCACGATTTTCGGTGGTCCGTCTGGCAGCAGACTATACTTATCCTGACGCTGCTCCACCAACATATGGCATCCGCCACCTCGAACAGGTGGAGGACCATCCCTGAGTTATCTCTGCAAGATTCCTTGCACAAAATCCCTTTCACAAAACTCATGTCGCAAATTCTCCCCCAAATCTGCCATAGAAAATTCCTTCAATCACAATGTTTTCTTAGAGGCCCATTGAGGATGCGAATTTTTCCATGGCTCGGCCTTTAATGTGATAAAGATCTCCAATTCCATGTTGTATTCTGTTTTTACATGTGGCTCTTAGTTTGAATCTTGGATTTTACTTGAGTTGAACCTTTCCTTTTGATAAAAACTGCAAAATTCTGGTGTGTGGACCAGTAGCCATCTTCGAAGAGGAGCGTGTTTGATTTTGCTAAAATTGAATATCAGTTTCCAATGTCAATTTCCATTTTTGGGGGGAAATTGTTGTATTTCAAATATCAATTTTCATTTTTTTTTTTTGCGTTTCTAGTCATAATTTCTGTTTTGATATTAGAGATTAGTGATTTTGTGAAAGGAATTTTGCACAGAGAATTTGATGGGTTGAGAAAGAGAGATACCTAAATTATGCACATGTGGTGTTTCGATCCGCCACATAATTGTATACATGGTGTCACGTCAGTTTTAATTTGAGTACAATTATTGGGGATGTTTAATTTAAAAAATAGTTTCAACTTATGTTAAAATTGTAAAAATTAAAAAGTAATGTTTAAAACCAAAAAGAGTGGAAAAGTGGTGATTTTAGAGGCAATTAACCAAAAAAAAAATAATGGAAACATTAACAATTTTCATTAACAACAATGTCATTTAAAGCATCCATAATGTTTTAAACTATCATTAACCCATATCATATTAACGTTGAGCATAACGAATAAAAGTAATTAGACTATCGTTATGGTATAAACATCGCTAACCTCTCTCGTTTTAGAAGGATTTCTTTGTGCAACAACTTGTTCTTCCATTGACGACGCCGTTATGTTATTCTTCACATTTTTCCGGCGACGTGGCTCTAACGTTTTTTTTATTTACGTTTTCCGGCAAAGCGAGAGGGTGAAGAGGAGAGAGTATGGCGAGAGAGTGTGAGGGAGTAAGGTTTATTTTTTCTTGAGATGCGATGGAGAGAGTTATGAACTTATGATGTAGATTTTATTCTCAAACCCTATTATTTAATCATCTATCTGTTGAAAGTACAAAGCATGTTAGAGATTTTTCAGAAAATCAGTTTTTTTATTCAGATTTTGTGGGCCAATCGAAAGGGTAGGGTCTAAAATAATTACAAATTGTCCAAATAAATTCTATGTATTAAACCTTGCCCAACTATTTCAATTTTAGATTTAAATTGCCTAAATAATTTTTTAACCATGTCTTGTATATTGTAATAGAACTCCATATTTCTTGAATATTGTAATAGAAGTTTGTTTTGTTACATTTTTATTATGGCAATTCTCCACTCAGACTTTGAGGTCCAATAACAGACATATACATTCACTATCAGACAGGTAGGGCTGCGCGAGTTAGGCATAAAAAGTTACATCATAAAAAATATCACTCATTTCACTAAAAAAATATTAATCTAGCCTTAAAAGTACGACTTTGCTGGTTTAAATATACAAGTTAAGGGTTTATTATTCCAAATTAGAGTCTAAATTAATTCACTTTAATTTTAGCGTTCACTAATTCCATTTTAGGGTGTATATTTATTTCAAAATTATGATTTATTATTCTCAATTAAGGTTTATTATTACAAATTAGAATTTATATTTGTTTCAAAAAAATTAATTGTCGAGCACAATGCACGAGCCCACGCATTACGACATTAGCGTTAGGCGAGTTGCCAGATTTTAAAAAAATTAAATTAATTCAATTTAATTTTAGGGTTCATTAATTCCATTTTAGAATATAAATTTACATTTATTTCAATAAAATCAAATTAATTCACTTTAATTTTAGAATTTACTAATTTTATTTTAGGATATATAATTTTTGGAAAAAAAGGAAATAAAAAAAAATTCAGAAAAATAATAAAAAAATCAAATATATATATATAGGGTTGGGTTCCAGAAGGAACCATACCCCATGTGAGAACCGAAAACCAATCTCAACCATAGATCTCGCCTATTTGGACGGCCAAGATCTGTTCAAAAATTAAAAAAACGCGGTGGCATAATTGTAATAACTTCGAACTTCGCTGCCCCTGAAACTCGGCGAGGGTAAAATCAGAAATTTCAATGTATATGTGATTCGCGCGTATATTTTTCAATTTAGGATTTTAGCATTGTCATTTCCTATTTTAGCACTGTCATGACTTATTTTAGCACTGTCATAACTTATTTTAGCACTAACATGACCCTTGTTTAGCATGACAAGAAACTCTCAAACCAGCTTTCTTTTTGCGAAAAATAAGTTCAAATCTCACAATCTAAATCAAAATTATACACCTAATCGAAAAAATAGTTTCGTGTTCTTACCCCAAATAGACTTGTTTACCACAATCCTTGCAAGAAAACGCCAAGATTCAGTGAAGGACCACAAATGCACAAATTTAATTTTGCACTAAATGAATACACCGATGCATAAGCAGAGCTCATCTACATATTTAATTAATATTCACCCCTTTTCACAGATAAATCCTAATTATATTACAGATTATGCAATTGACATTTATGCTGGTCGATCTCAATATTATCTACAACAAGTTCTAAACAGATTTCCAGATTTCTTGATCCTAGCTAGTCTACTATTAATTGAACTCTACAAAGTTATGTTCACATACTGCAGTAAGGAAGATAGCTTCGCCAAGTACTTAATTCAATGATAGTCGACTGTAGAATTGCTACACTTGTTTATATTTTGTACATATAATAAGAGCATTGTACATAAGGTAATTAAAGCTTAATTTTATCACTGTCATGGTCTTTTTTAGCACTGTCATGACTTATTTTAGCACTGTCATGACCCTTGTTTAGCATGACAATTGTTTAGCATAACAATAAAAAAATATCATCGACATCTTTTTATGCTTCATGATCTTCCATTTTTAGCACTATAGTTTAGAGTTTAGCATTGTATATGTGATTTACGTGTATATTTTTCTAAGAACTTGAGTAAATCAATTAAAAAATATATAAATATTGCAAAACTTCACATCTTTTTTGGAAATGAATATAAAGAACTAAATTACGTGATGAAAAAAACACACCAACATTAAAATAAGATAACGATGACGATTGAGTTGATCTAAAATTAAAGTTGGAATCACAGAGTCCGATTTATTTGATAGTAATTATGTCACATCAATATTTGGATGATACATGGAACATGATTTTAAAAGTTTAACATTGTATATGTTATTAATGCGTATATTTTTCAATTTACGGTTTTAGCATTGTCATTTCCTATTTTAGCACTGTCATCATTTATTTTAGCACTAACATGACAATTGTATAGCATTACAATAAAAAAAATATCATCGACATCTTTAGGGTCAAGCCCTAATTCATTTCTCAGTTGTAGTCTCTGATCCTCCTCATCAGGATGTGGATGTTCCTTAAAAAATCTTCATCTATTCAAATAAAATCCCACAACATTAATACAACTCATCAATATACAAAATAAATCCAAAAATAATCTCATCTCATAAATCAGTAAAACCACCAAGTGTAGCGTTTAATTTCCAAAGCTTCATGCGAAAGCAAAATACATGCACAAATTAATAAAGATATAAATTAGATGCAAATTAATAAGTAGAATGCGTACGCTTCGAGCTGCTGAACTTGCTTGGAAGTGTGATGATGATATTGTCTATTATTATGTCTTTCTCATCGTAAATAACAGACTACAAATGCTAACACTATCACCTACCAAAATATTCAAACATTAAACTAATAGTGTTAAAAAAGGAAATGAAAATGCTAAAATATAAACTACCAGTGCTAAAATATAAACTATCAGTGCTAAAAGCTAACTATTCTCTCTATATATATGATCGCATGTATGTATCTATCTACCTTGACGTTGAAGCTCTAATAATCAGTACTGATTTTCCATAGGAGTAAATTGTATCTGAAATTTCATTGAATGATTTTGTTCCGAACCGGATAATTGAAATTGGAGGTTTGTTGAGTTGTAGAGAGAGAGAGGTTGGAATGACGGCGATTGAAGGCGCATTGTCATTTTCGGTGGCGTCAGTGGTGGAGGATGTTCTGCAACAGCATAGAAGCCGATCGCGCGACCTCGATTTGGACGCTCGCCGCGCGGAGGAAGACGGTAATTTCTAAGGAATATGTCTGATTTGCAACTGAATGTAGCTAATTACAGAAAACACAAGTGAAATCTCCAAAGTGGAAGAAACACAATCTGCATATGAATCAATACATAACTAATCACGTTAGTGTTTAATAATGCTAAAATTATTCATAGTAGTGCTAAAATATGTTACAGAAGTGCTAAACATTTTAATACTAGTGCTAAACTATTTGCTGGCAACATGTTTATTGAAATCTCAATTGTTTTTACAATTTGTAATTCTAGCAAATATGCAAAGATTCACGAACATAGTAATTACAAATCTGGAGAGATACAAGTACTTAGAAATATGAAATCACGATTTGCAGAGCTAAAAATAGATATTGATCCTCAAAAATCAAAAGTTCAACTTAATCAACATTATCGAACAAATCTACATAACAAAATCGTAGAGAACCGAAGAGAATCGCGTGAAAAAATTACAGAAAAAGTACAATAAAAATATTTTTACCCGGCATCATCATCCAAGAACAACGAACAACCAAAACTCTAGGGGAACTCGCATCAACAACGATCGATTAAGATGAATCGACTGGAATCTAGATTACATAAACACAACAAAATCGAAGAGAAATCAAAGAGATCTTTCAGCGAATGATGATAAATTCGAATTTACGGCGGGACGGTAGTGCTTCGACATGGCGTCCACACGACGGCTGCGAATGAGGTCGTGTAGCGGTGGGAAGGAGGAGAGAGAGAGAGAGAGAGAGAGAGAGAGAGAGATGGAGACGAGGGTTCAAGAGTCGGGAAGAGATTTCATGCAAAATATAATAAAATTCCTAAATTACGAAAATACCTTTGCTTCATTAAAAAGTTAGTAATATTACAATAATGCCACTGCATTCAGTAATATTACAGTAATGCCACTGCATTTTTTTAAAGTTTGGAACAGATCTTGACCGTCCAAATAAGCGAGATCTGTGGTTAAAATTGGTTCTCAGTTCTCACAGGGGGTGTGGTTCTCACATGATCTCATCTCTTTCTCTCTCTCTCTCTCTCTCTCTATATATATATATATATACAGGCGCGTCGTGTGAGTTGCACGCGCCTGAAACTAATGAGCCTGGAACGGTTTGATGGTCTCAGACCCATACGCCACATGTACAAGAAACTATTATTATTTATTTAGTTAGTTGGTAAGCGTCTTCTTTTGCAGATTGATGTCTAGTGCCTAATCAAAGCTCAACTGCTTAAGTGGGATAAGATAAGTGGATTTGAGAAATAAGAAAGTAGAAGGCCTAATCAAAGCTCAACTGCTTAAGTGGGATAAGATGAGTCGATTTGAGAAATAAGAAAGTAGAAGGCGGTGAACGTAATGCTAGAGATAATTTAAAACAACATACTATTTATTGTTTAACACTTGTTTAATTCATTTCAACAAATATTGCACGATGTAAGAATGTTCACGCAAACACCACCAATATCTGCAATAGCAAGAAAATTATGACCAGGAGAGGTGTCACAAAACAATGAGAGTTCTAATTATTTTAACAATCATGGTTTTATAGTCATCTCGCACAAGAACAAAGTTTTAATTATTTTAAGAATGATGGTTTAAGCAACCTATCACAAGCTCTGTGACAATCAGCTCTCACCTCCCTAACTCCCTAACTCCCAGCTATCCATAACATGATCGTCATTAAACTAAACTACTACTACGTAATACTCTACTAATAATAGTGAAAAAAATAAAATAAAAAAGTGGGTCAGGTGAAAGAATTTGAAGTAAACCAGACGGGTGATGCACGAGGCGTAGAGGTTGTTGGAGCATGATAACAAGGGGAGATAGTTTTGAGTTGATAATCGAAAATGCCGGTATCATCGGCGCCGGAGATCATTCTAATTCTGTTTGCATCAGTGAAGAATATAGAGTTTGGTTTGAAAGCTGGAATTGCAAATGAGTTGTTGACACCGACAAACATGGCCAGACCATTGAGGTCATCCACAACCGTACATTGCCCCTCTTCATCAATTTCCATTACAATAAAACCAAAAGTTTTGCCCGGGAAAACGTCGGACAGACCCTTAAACCCACAATATGGCATATAACCAAGAGGCGAATGGCCGTCGGGGTTCATCAGCTGCACAAACCGCAACGCCAGAAACAGTTGATCGGAGTGCTCCGCATATACAAGGTGCGGTATCTGAATGCATTCATCTTCCAGCACCTCAATGTTTTCCTCCAACCAACTCAGCGTTCCTTTTCCATTTTTGTAGAATTCCAATGGCTCTGACCTAACAATCCCGGCACAAGCAGGGTCCTCAATATCCCAATCGTGTCTCATTGGAAAATACCTCTCCCGGTCTAAAAAGTATAAAGAGGACAAATTGAGATCACCGGATGTTATAGTGGTGAAGACTTTCCGTCTGCTGCAATACACCAAATCCTCGTAAACCCTAGCACACCGGATGAAAGGGTAGTGGTGGTCGCTGTCTTCGAAGAGATGGCCAATGGGAGTCCATCCGCTGCTACGGCCGGGCAAGCAGAAAGCCAGTCTGTTTGATGGCCCAAAACTCATCATCCCGCGACACTCTTCGTCATCGGGAGATGAGGAGAGTATCACCTTGGATACGCTCCCGTGGCCGTCCAAGTCTAAGTTCAGTTCGGGATCTGGTAATGTGTGGATGGGCGGAAGCTTCATGTGTCGTCGAGTGATGGGGTTTGAGATAAACAGATCGTTGTTGCGCCGATTGAACAGAGCCACCCACCCATGTGAACATCCCACCAACTCCGCGTCGTCGTCCGGCGATTCGCCGCCGTGGCTTCTCTCGGTGAAACTCATTACTCCGCTCTCCGTAGGCCTGCAAAACTTGTAAATCTTGTCGCCACCTTCGAGTGATGGTGGCAGCATCAGCCACGGCGGCGAAATCGAGGGCGACCGCGATTCACTTGAACTCACGCCGCTCATCGTGCTCATTACCCGATTAGCAGCTGATTCACGGCCACGCCATGAATTTAGAGACCTGAAAGTTGCTGTGGAATTATAATCGCACAGAGATCTAAAAATTACGGCAGATCTACTCCGGCGAAGGATGGCGGAAGAACCCATGTTGTTCAGCTTTGAGTGTCGGCGCCTGAACGGTGCTCTCCTAATTTGATCGCTACCTAGTTATTACAAGTAACACGCCGGGTTTCACCATGCGGCCCAGGCCCAATACCCTGTTTACGAAAATTACTATCTACATCTGTATCTATATAATATACTATATTTCTCCGGTACGATACTCAAAAAAAATATGTACCTATGATACTTAAAATTAGGGGCAATTTTATACATAGTTCCAATTTTATTTTTTATAACCCCATATTTAAAAATAATTAAAATAATATCTAAATGTGCTATTTTACCCCATAGCCCCATTTTAAAATTTGATAAAAAAAAATTAAAGGAAGTTTTATTCATAAGCGTTTTTTTTCTATTCATAACAATGTACATGAGCGTGATTTGAATTTTTTGAAGACAGCTCAAATCAAGGAGTGTGGATTGAGTTGAGAAGAAGATTGTTGTGCATCGTGCCATAACAGAGATTGTTTAACATCAACATGCTGAGTACTGCCAGCTAGCTTGAATGATAGTCTGAAGTCAGTCTGTGAACATACAAAAGATTCCGTTGTACTACTTGATGTGAAGATTTAAGATCAACAATGTACATTGCAAAGTACACGGATGTTTGCATTGAAGAGAAGACTCAAAGATTAACAATGTTTATTGTAACATTCTTGAACGTTTACATGAACATCCTTTGTCCAGATTATTCTTCCAAAGATCGGTGGAGCTGTTCAAGGTTTACAACCAAGAGAAGATTCAGAGATCTATCCAGAAGTTGTCATATTCAACAGAAGAGTTTAAGACTGAAGTCAAAGGTAGAGTTCTATTGTTGGAAGAATTAATAACATGGTTCGAGTTTGATCTCGATTCTAAACAAAGAAAGTTTCCTTGTGTAACAGCTCGGTCCCGAGAACTAGGACGGGGATGTTATGTGTAAAAATAGAAAAAAAATTATAGTTTAATTGGAAATCCAGGGGGTGGTTTTAGAATCAAACTAAGTTAACGCCTCAAAAATTTAGGCAGCATCTTTATAATTGAAAGGAAATCTATGTTTTCCAACGTATTAAATAAGTTAAATGTTTCAATTAAGTCAAATGGATGCCTATTCATAGGCCAATCAGAATTTAAACAGAATCCAATAACTAACAAATAAGAATCCAGCTCTTTAAATAAACAAGACCTCTTTACAGGTCACAACAACTAAGACCCATCAATAGGTCAGAGACAAATAAATCATATTGTCTCATTCATAAGACGGAAGCAAGAAAACAACTTAAGATTTGCTATAGGTCAACTAAAAGTAAGCAGAATCAACATGCTTGAAAAGTAAAGCCTTCTCATAGGCGAAAGACAAATTATCAAACATGCATATTAAAAAGTAGGAATTTTCATTGGATTAATTGTGTAGTTAAGCATATGAAACATCTAACTATGGAGTCAACAATTGTTCATAATCAGCGTAGCAAAATCGTAACAACAAGATATCATTAGTCATCAGAATAGCAAGAAACATAATGGGAATAATGGTAGTAAAACACGATCTCCCAGCCAACCCACTTTCACAGCCACCATTCACCTCTCCATCTCAACCTGAAAAATATTTGAAAAATAGAGTGTGGGTATTAATGCACTCAGTGGGGTTTTATGAGAAAGCTCTATAAAACTTTAGAAATATCTGTTAGGAAAAACTATCAAGGAACCCCTAGATCAAGTTTTGATGAGATGTCAAAATTATTTATGAAAAACTGACCAAAGTTCAAGCCGTAGATCGAAGTTGACCAGCCCAGGACATCATCAAAGAAGAACTCAAGAAGAGTCAAAGTCAACCAATCTGAAGAATGGCCCACAAGTTGAAAGACACGTGGCTGAGGAATCATACCAGTCAAAACAAGCTGACAACCAAGTCAGCCGAGCTGAGGGAGAAAAGAGCTGACTGAAGAAACTGATAAAGCATCAGTTTAAGCTTGAAACTGGCAGTATTCAAGCAACAGGCAGACTCAGCTGACAAATCCAGAACTGCCAACTGGAGCAACAGGCAGACTCAGCTGACAAATCCAGAACTGCCAACTGGAGCAACAGGCAGTCTCAGCTGATAAGTCCAGAACTGCCAACTGGAGCAACAGGCAGACTCAGCTGACAAATCCAGAACTGCCAACTGGAGCAACAGGCAGACTCAGCTGACAAATCCAGAACTACCAACTGGAGCAACAGGCAGTCTCAGCTGATAAGTCCAGAATTGCCAACTGGAGCAACAGACAGTCTCAGCTGATAAGTCTAGAACTGCCAACTGGAGCAATGGCCAATCTCAGCTGACAAGCCCAGAACTGCCAACTAGAGCGATGGCCAAATCTCAGCTGACAAGCCCAGAACTGCCAACTGGAGCGATGGCCAATCTCAGCTGATAAGCTCAGAACTACCAGCTGGAACGATAATCTAGCTAAGCTGAGAAATCCAAAACTGCCAACTGAAATTCCAAACTGCCAAGAGAGCTGAAGCTAGAAGACTCCTGGAGTGTATTGCTTAAATCAGCGTAGCTTGGAATAAATGCTCCTTCAAAGATCCTGGAATTCAATGAAGATCGATTGGCAGAGCAACGTCTACTTCAACCAAATGATCCAAGCGATCATTAAAGACCACATGCCGTTGATGAGCCAACAGAGCCACTGATCAATGGACAATGGAACTCAACGGTCATAAAATCACTCCTCTATAAAAGACGGGTGAATCAGAGTTTTAAACACTCTTCGCAACCGCAACTTCTTGCCAACCTTCACATATACAAGCAAAGAGCTTTTCTTTCTCCATCCTACCCAAGCTCAAGTGCAACGTTTGATAAAAACTGCGAAAGTCAAACTGAGAAGAAGAATTCACTGAATCAAGATACCCAGCCAGCTGCTGACGATCCAGCCAGGGCAGTCTTCTCAGTTCCAGCTATTCAACGATCAACTACTCAGCTCAATCAAAGGAGCACATCAGTTGATATCCCCTGTTCAAGACTCACCTCTTGAAGATCGAAAGAGATCTAAAACCTTGTAAAGACGACAATAGCACCTACCTTCCTAGCGAGCAGCTAGGGACTTCAAGTGTGAGCCGTCGACCAGCTGAGGTAGCGAGCAGTTACCAGGTTCAGCCAACTGTCCTTCATTGTGTAATTTGTAAAGAAACTCAAGTTATATAGTGAAGTTTCCCTTCTGCGGAAGGAAGAGAGGACGTAGAAGTTTGAGACTTCAAACCTCTATAAATCGCTTGTGTGTTGTATTATACTGATCACTGCATATCTCTGAACTGCATACAATATCACACAAGCTGCACTCAAACTATCTCAACTGATTATCAAGTTTGTGCATAGATAAGTTTCATCAAGCGAGTCAAAGGCCCTGTTATTCCGCATCTAAAGTAAAAGTTTTTGAATCAGTTTATTCAGCCCCCCTCTAAACTGATACCGACTCGCCCTAGACCAACAATATCCAATATTAACTGACAGCATATGGGAAGCAAATCGCAAAAGCCCTTCCCATATCTGCAAAACCTTTTACTTGCTCTGGCCCATCCTGGCTTAAACTTGATGTCTACTACACCCTGAGGCATGCCTCAGGATAAGAGAGGGGTTACCTCAAATATCCCACTGAGTATGCGAGGGGTTACCCAACAGTGACTCCCTGGTGATCAAAAGATCACAACCTGGTGACCCAAGGCCACAATCTGGTAACCCAAAGGTTACAATGAGTATGCGAGGTGATTACCCAACAGTGACTCTCCTTAAACTCATCAATGATTCACCTTTAGTGACTCGAAGGTCACAACATGATAATGTAATAACATTGTTCCTTGAGCTCAAAATCCTGCTTAACAAATAATTGAATCTCATCATTCAATTATCAACATCAAAACATCAACACTAAATTCTCGACATTCAATCCTCAATGTTTAATCCTGCCAGCATAGATCATAACCTAGAATAAAACATCTTGGTCGTATTCCTCAATCAATACTATAGCCTCAATGCCTATGAGGGATACTATAATCAACCTACAGGGCATCATTCATCTAAATAACTTTTCTCATCAATAATATCAATACCAAAATTAACTTATGATCATGATCATCTATACCTCATATCAATCAGCTATATGATATCACATCATATCAAATCATATAATCCAATATCAACTTAAGAGCTCAAACAGCAATTAACATAATCATATCACATAATAATTTCCTTTGGATGATGAATGTTGAAATTTTCAAGACGCATGTTGGAATTTTGGGGACGAGTATTAAAAGCACTCAACCAATCAGTTAATGTATCTTTATCCATTGGAGGTTTGAAAATTTCTAATAAGGATGAATGTGAACAATGATATACTTATAGCAATTATTTTCCCACAATCTTCAATTGTTTTCGATTGGGAGAGCTACTAATTTTTTACTAGCTATACCAACCAACAAATTACACAAGCAAACTAATAAATGCAACCACCAACTAATTCCAAAAGCAAACTAATAAATACAACCACCAACTAATAGATAATAAAATATTTAAGATTATAACAAAGGAAGGAAATTTGACAAAGAATTACTATAACATAAATACAACAATTTTTTTAATATATATATATATATATGATATAGACGCACACTACATAATATATATGTATATATTGTTGGGGTTTTTTCGAATTGAACCACTGCAGGATCTAATTGGATGTTCATTAATCCTAATGTCATGTAGATCATAAATTCATGCATCTCATATGTTTTAATTAACCGAGTTTAATAAACATGCAATCCGGTTTAAACGATTCTACTAAAGCGGAAACATAGAATCGAAAAATGACTTACAAATCAAACGACGGGTGGAGGACAAGATTAAAGGTCTAATCTTGTTGTTGTATATGATGATGATCGGCGCCCACTGTGATATTCCACTCCTTGATCTTCTGTTGTATTCCCGGACTGAATCTAGTTTCAGGGTGGGCTGAAATCTACTAGATCGGTATGGAATCTATGGAAATAAAGAGAACACAAGAGGAGCTGATCTATATCCTTAAAATTTCATCCCCCACCCTCTTATATATAAGGGGGTGGGCGAAATTTTAGTGTCCCAACCCTACTGGGTTTGGGCCTCCATCTCTTTTTCTATCTCCGGTCCATTAAAGTCATATTAGGCTACAACAGGGATCTAGAAAAATATTAAATTGGCCTGCTAATTTATTTAATTTCCAATATCCAATAAACTTAGGATATTATTAAATAAATTAAGTATTATTTTTATTCCACTAAAGAAATAATACTGACCTACCAATTTAATACATATTTCTGAATATGCTTTCTCCTTTAGTCCAGCCATTCCCCGTGTTTAAGATATAATGCCCATTAATTAATTATGTAAGCTTCTGACAGCTATAATTAATTAATATCTTATCCTTGAGTAGTACCACACAAGCTTTACTCATGCACAGAATAAATTCCACCTGTAGGGTTTCAGCATGAACTTGCATTTCCTCAAGGGGACACCATCAAACTGGCGCACCAGGACACGGTGCCCCTACATATTGCACGACCTATCATAAGTGTAAATGTTATAACCCAAGATATCGAGATTATTGATCCTATGAAAGAATCTCACCCTTTGATAAATCAAAGTTGCAAACACTACACGTATATGTCCGCCAACATATAGGAGTTAAGAACCCGAACTCTGTGGATTCTTATTCTCTCATTTAAGGTCAGAATAGAGAATAGAATCCTAAGTAGATCCTCCTCAATACACTTACCCGTGTATTAGAATAATCAGTTAGTCAAGACAAACTAACTATCAGATTATTCTACGGTGTACCGATAGCAGGTTCAGTGCTATCTAGACCGTGAGCCTTTTAATACATTACAAGGAACCGATGATATGATCTAACCATGTGTTTACCCACACCATATCATCTACAATGTAAGTATAGAGAACATGCATATAAATATAACAATTTAAATGCAAACAGTGACTGCAATTGTATTCATTCTATATCATCAAAAAACCATCATCAATAATGTATACAAAAGACAGGTCTTCTAGTATACAAAACCAACATATATATATACTCATTTATTTTATGATTTATTTATATAGTACTAAATATTATTCATGATATTATAATTAATATATAGAGAGAGATATAGTTTAATTTATAATATAATTTCATAGCATAATAATTTCATTCAATAATTAATAAAAAATTAAAACACACAACACATCTTTATATATATATATATATATATATAGAGAGAGAGAGAGAGAGAGAATTGATATGCTGCCCACCAAAGGTGAGCAACCACCGTGAGCGACGCAGACGTGTCTTACAGGTCAACAATTTTTATTTTTTTTTTCCATCTTCATTTACGGATATCGTCTCTATCCCTTATTCATAGTACTTTCTCCTCTGTCTTCCTGGTCGCCCCCTCTTTCGATCGGCCATAAAATTATTTATGTTGCTTACACCTCCGCGACCCCACCACTGATTCAACAAAATTATATGCCTCATTCATGTGTTGTCATACATTGATCTTTGTGAACTTCTCTTTCTCTCTCCCCCTGCTCTCCAATTTTATTTTATTTTTGCAAATTCTAATATTTTTCTCTTTCTTCCATGTGCTATCTTATTTTTTGTTTCCCTTCGTTGCTACTCAATCTGCCTTGGTTGATTTGTTTGTTATTCTTTGAGTTCATGGGCAAAGGAAAATATTAGCAAAAAAATGATGAAAGGTGCGTTTCTTTATTAACATTAACCACCTAGAAATTTATAATAACTTTACAATTACAACCGAGAATCCTGTAATAATTTTACAATTACAGCGAAAATGCAAACCAATAAGTTATGGGTTAGATTTTCTTGAATATATTTTTACACGAAATTAAATTACTTATTTTTCTTAAAATCAGATCTCGTAAATTTGAATCAAGAATAAGATTGATTCAATATTCAAGAACCAATCAATTCGTTTATGTTTTCATGATTGCCTCAAATCAGTGCATCAAGAAAGGAAAGGGGATCTGTGAGTATTTAGCTTTGCAACTGCGGAGCTTGAAGAATATCTCGGCCACAACCCAAATATATATAAAATTTCTTAGCTTAAATGCTAGAAACTCCTGACAAACTGCACCAGCGCAGTAAGAGAAATGAAAATAAAGATGATGAAGGGAGACAAAGTAGCGACGCAAGGAAAGAAAAAAATAGAATTCACACAAAGTGGGTGAAAGAAAAAGATCACAGGGGAAATAAAGAAATAAGGATTTGCAGAGAGAGAAGAATGGGAGAAGCCGAGCGTTTAGAGAGAGAAAGAGGGGGTAGTGGATGGAAGAGAGATCAAGAAAGATTGGAATTTAAAAAAAAATCGCTGACCTGTAAGACACGCCAGCATCGCCCACGGTGGTTTCTCACCTTTGGTGGGCAGCATATCAATTCTCTCTCTCTCTCTCTCTCTATATATATATATATATTATATTATATTATATTAAAAATACAACTCACATTCTATCTAAAATATTAATAAAAGTTACATTAAAGTGAACCAACAACCGAGAAGAAGTCAAAAATTAAAAAAAAAACAGTAATGGGCAAAAGCAGACATGGGGCCCGCGCTCAATATTCCCCATTGGCAAGTGAAGTGCACGGCTCTCTCTGTGGTATGCGTGTAACACACACTCTCTTTCTCCCACTCTCCTTTTCTCCAAACTTCCTAGATAGTTGCAGTACTTTTTCTTCTAAACTTTCTCCAAAATTCTTAGATAATTACAATGATAAATACCTCAAGAACAGATATTTCTGACCATTGTAGATGCCCTAACAAAATTTTATTCACGATTTCACGACAGCCTTACTTATAGGCTCTGATCAAATCCCCCAATTAAATGTTGTACAGTTCCTGTTGGACTTTTGTACTTTAAATGTTACACATCACTCGCTACACTTTTGTAACGAGTTTCTATCGGTCACTCTTTTTTATGATTTTTTCGATGCTAGAACCAACCATTCTGCATACCACCGTTAGATTTCTGCCACGTGGCAAAGTCCTTTTGTGGTTTTTTTTCTTGGTCTTGACCATGGTTAACCCTCATTATTAAATTGTGATGTGGGGCCCACTCTCTTTTTTTATTTTTTTCTCTCCTTCTCTCTCTTCCCCTCTCTCTCCACCCACCCGCCTTCTCTCTCTTCCCGTCTCTCTCCACCTTTTTATGCACGGTGGACCCTTCTCTCTCTCTCCACCAAAAATAGAACTACACGAGCAACTCTTGGGCAGCGACAAATACATGCCTGCGGCTGAGACAGAGTAGGAGTGACATCGCATAGGTCTTGGAGAGTTTGCTCCCTCCGATTTCTCATCGACGAGTTGCCGCCGGTCGATCAAGCATTAATCTCCCGAGTAAATATTGAAATCAGAATTAAGCCAAATTCGGGAAATGGAAATTGTTTTCCTCTGTAACTATCTGGAGATTAATTGATTAAGAAATAAATAGGGCAAATTGATTTAGAATTAGGGAGCGCGGAGTGGATAAATCGAAATTCATTCAGTAGAATTCACATGTATATTTAAAGGATCTGGAAAAATCCCCAAAATAAAAACATATGGATTTCGCTTCCGAGAGAATGTTTGCGGAAATCAACAGGAAATAGAAGAATGGGAGGTTTGTATATGAGACCTGGCCTTTGATGGTTTTGGCAGTGTTGCCGAGTTTCAACAAGTTCTTTCCTCTCTCTCCTCTCTCTCTCTCTCCAAAAATACAGATATTACACAATCTGTCTTTACAACACGGTGGAGCACCGTGTACTACACGGTGCTCGACCGTGAACTACACGTACCAATTTTTTTTAGTTTCAACACGGTGGAGCACCGTGTACTACACGGTGCTCGACCGTGAACTACACGTACCAATTTTTTTTTTTTATGTACACGGCCAAAGTTTAACATTAAATTAAAACAAAGTTTAACAAATTAAATTCAAACCTCACGATTCATTTTTAATTTTAAAATTTTTTATTTTTTTAATGATAGTTTTGATATTTTTATATAAAAAAATAACATTTAAATAAAAATTAGTTAAATTAATACATAAAAATAATATACATATATATATATATTTTTTATATTTTTTAAAATGATAGCTTTGATATTTTTATACACAGTGCTCCACCGTGTAGAAACCAAAAAATATTTATACACAGTGCTCCATCGTATAGACACGGTGCTCCACCGTGTTGAAACTAAAAAATAAAAAATAAAAAAAAATTGAAATTGGAGCACCGTGTAGAACATGGTGTTTCACCGTGTAGACACGGTATTCCACCGTGTAGAGCACGGTGTTACCAACCAAAAAAAAAATTCAAAGTTAATGCCTTCAAAGTGTAATACACGGTTGGAGCAAAAAAAAAAATCAAAAGTGTAATTAAAACCGTGTAGAACACAGTTGATCACCAACCGTGTAGATAAAAAAAAAAAATTGGAAATGTACATGTATTGTAGAGCAAAAAAAAACTATAATTAAAAAAACTATAGCTTTGATATTTTTATATCAAAAAATAACATTTAAATAAAAATTAATTAAATTATACATAAAAATTATATATATATATATATATATATATATATTGTGTGTGTGTGTGTGTGTTTTATTAAATGGGTGATAAATATGATGGGACCCTAAAAGGTTATGTATGTACCATATGTATAGTGGGTGATTTGAAGGGAATTGATATTTAAAAAGTAGGTATATAACTTTTATGTGTCGGTGACGTGGCAGAGTTATGTACCAAAATTTGGGTACAATATTGGAGATGCTCTTATAATGAACTAATAAATTACATTATACTGTTCATTTCATTTCAAAATATAATAAATTATACTATATATGTTCACTTGAAATTAGATTATATAAGTTAATTTTGGTTGAAATTATAAGAAGTTACAAGTTCATTTTATTTCAAATAACAAGAAATCTCATTATATAATTTTATTTCATCTACATTTTGGTTGAAATTATAAGAAGTTACAAGTTCATTTTATAAATATATAAAATATTACAAAACTTGTTTGCTTAAAACTTAAGTTTTATTTGACAAAGTAATGAGCCAATGTATAAAATGGCAAAGTAATTATTTTCTTAAATATTCAAGTATGAAATCATAATTTAATTTAATACAGAGTATTGTTGTTTTACAACTTAATAGCATAAATTAGCATTGATATTATAGTGTATAATCATGGCTTAATAATAGAAAACATCATTACATGATATTAAATTATTACAGACTTTCATGTGGTGGTCTCAATTTATTAATGGGGTGTCGGACAATGTAGTAATTAGAAAGACAAATTAGATTATATATGTTCAATTCATTTGAAGCTATATTATATACGCTTCATTTATTTTATTCTAATTTGAAATAAAATAAACTAATATAATATAATTTCCTAATTCATTACGAGAAATTACGATATATTAACCCATTTCATTCAAAATATTAAGAAATTGCACTATAAAATTTCATTTCTTAAAAATTGAAATGGAATTGAATTATATAATGCATTTTCTTATATTATAATGAAATTACATTATATAGCTAATTTCATTTCAAATTATAAGAAATTACATTATATAAACTAATTTCTTATGATATGAAATTATAAGAATAGTAGTTAATTTGAAATTAGATTATATAAGTTCATGTCAATTGAAACTATAAGAAATTACAATATATTAGTTCAATTTGAAATTACAATTGTATCTCACGCGCCTGTGCCTGGAAATAGGTTTTGGGCGGGTTTGGGTATTATTTGACCCGTCTAACGTAAGAGACTCGTTGGACAGTCTAACACAAGTGTTTGTCCAAGGAATTACATTATGTAACTTTATTTCATCTGAAACTATAAGAAATTACATTAAATTAGTTTATTTCATTTCAAACTACATTAACTTACATTATATTTGTTCATCTCATTTCTAATTATAAGAAATTACATTTTATATAGGATAATTTCATTTGAAATTATAAGAAATTACATTATATAAGTTCAAATTATACATCATATGAGTTCAGTTTTATTTCAAATTATAAAAAATTGCATTATACTAGTTAGTTCATTACATTTAAAATTATAAGAAATTATATTATAACATCTGAAACGCGATGAACTTATATAAAGCAATTTCTTATGATTTGAAATGAAATGAAACAATATATTCTAATTCATTATAATGAACTAATTAAGAAATTGCATTATACTGTTCATTTCATTTCAAAACGTAATAAATTATATTATATAAGTTCACTTGAAATTAGATTATAGAAGTTAATTTTGGTTGAAATTATAAGAAATTACAATATAATAGTTCATTTTATTTAAAATAATAAGAAATTTCATTATATAACTTTATTTTATCCGAATATCAATAATAATTTACAATATGTTCATTGGGCATGATCCACTAGTGGAGTGGTGTAATTTTGAAACTTTTGAATCTCATTAGCATCGCTAAACGTGAGGTTTGAAATTGTATATAAGTTCAAGTATATTGAATTCATTCCATTCCAAACTACAGTAAATTACAATATATAAGTTCATTTTTTTCAAATTGTATAATGTAATTTCTTATGCTTAGAAATGAAATGGACATATAATGTAACTTCTTGTAATTTGAAATGACCCAATATATAAAATTGCCAAATAATTATTTTCTAATATATAATGTAATTTCTTGTAATTTGAACTGCTGGCATCCACAAGTTTTTTTTTTCCAAAATTTTCACCTCCCTCTTTTTCTCTTCACCTGTTTTAGGGTGAATTTTGAAAATAACTTGAACCGAATTATTTGAGTAAATTTTTTGTTGACACTGATATTGGATTTCTAATGACATTTATTGATTTTTAAATTAATATTTTCTTCCAGTTAAAACAACAAACCCAACTCACTCACGAACACCATTTACAATTACCATTTTTTAAATATTATAAATAGAAAAAATAACCAAAACAACACATTAATAAATCTTTAACGAACACAAAATAAATTGATAATAAACTAAATTACTAAAGTAAGAGTTATAGAGTTTGTGGGGTTACACAAATTATTATATTATTTATTTTGTTAATAATGAAAATGTTTATATCAAATTGAAATTATTAGAAATTAGATTATATAAACTTATTTGATTATAAATTGTATTAGTTCATTTCATATTACAAGAAATTACATTATATATATATAAGTACATTTCATTTGAAATTATATAAAATTACATTATAGTGTTCATTTCATTTCTAAGCATAAGAAATTGCATTATACAATTTGAAACAAAATGAACTTATATATTGTAATTTATTGTAGTTTGGAATGAAATGAATTAATATACTTGAATTTCTTGTAATGAATTAAGAAATTTTATTATAATAGTCCATTTAATTTTAAATTATCATAGTTAATTACATTATATCAGTTCACTTGATTAGAAATCATAAGAACATTAGTTAATTTGAGATTAGAATATGTAAGTTCATTTCATTTGAAACTATAAATTACAATATACGTGTTCATTTTATTTCAAATAATAAGGAATTACATTATATAACTTTATTTCAAATAATAAGAAATTTCATTATATAACTTTAGTGATGCTAATGAGATTCAAAAGTTTCAAAATTACACCACTCCACTAGTGGATCATGCCCAATGAACATATTATAAATTATTATTGATATTCGGATAAAATAAAGTTATAAAATGAACTTGTAACTTCTTATAATTTCAACCAAAATGTAGATGAAATAAAGTTATATAATGAGATTTCTTGTTATTTGAAATAAAATGAACTTGTAACTTCTTATAATTTCAACCAAAATTAACTTATAAAATCTAATTTCAAGTGAACTTATATAGTATAATTTATTATATTTTGAAATGAAATGAACAGTATAATATAATTTATTAGTTCATTATAAGAGCATCTCCAATACTGTATCCAAATTTTGGTACATAACTCTGTCACGTCACCGCCACATCAAAAGTTATATACCTACTTTTTTAAATATCAATTCCCTTCAAATCACCCACTATACATATGGTACATACATAACCTTTTAGGGTCCCACCATATTTATCACACATTTAATAAAATACACACACACACACACACACACACACACACACATATATATATATAATTTTTATGTATAATTTAATTAATTTTTATTTAAATGTTATTTTTTGATATAAAAATATCAAAGCTATAGTTTTTTTAATTATAGTTTTTTTATTTTGCTCTACAATACATGTACATTTCCAATTTCTTTTTTTTTTTATCTACATGGTTGGTGATCAACCGTGTTCTACACGGTTTTAATTACACTTTTAATTTTTTTTTGCTCCAACCGTGTATTACACTTTGAAGGCATTAACTTTGAATTTTTTTTTTGGTTGGTAACACCGTGCTCTACACGGTGGAGTACCGTGTCTACACGGTGCTCCACTTTCAATTTTTTTATTTTTTATTTTTTAGTTTCTACACTGTGGAGCGTCGTGCCTACACGATGGAGCACTGTGTATAAATATTTTTGGATTTCTACACGGTGGAGCACTATGTATAAAAATATCAAAGCTATCATTTAAAAAAATTTAAAATATATATATATATATTATTTTATGTATTAATTTAACTAATTTTTATTTAAATGTTATTTTTTTATATAAAAATATCAAAACTATCATTAAAAAAATAAAAATTTTTAAAACTAAAAATGAATTGTGAGGTTTGAATTTAATTTGTTAAACTTTGTTTTAATTTAATATTAAACTTTGGCCGTGTACATAAAAAAAAAAAAAAAAAAAAATTAGACTGTGTAGTACACAGTGTACTACACGGTTGAGCACTGTGTACTACACAGTTGACCGTGTAGTACACGGTGCTCCACCGTGAACTACACGGTTGGGTGGAGAAAGAGAGGGTTGGGTGGAGAAAGAGAGAGAAGGGGTCCACCGTGCATAAAAAGGTGGAAAGAGGTGGGTGGGTGGAGAGAGAGAGAGAGAGGGGAAGAGAGAGAAGAGAGAGAAGGCGGGTTGGGAGAGAGAGGGGAAGAGGCAAGTAAAAAAAAAAAAAAAACGTGATAATTGAATTTTAGTAGATTTGTTTTTTTTTTTTTGCAGTTTGTTCATTTTTTAATTGAAATAAAACTCTATAATGAAAAAATAACTATAATCCACAAAAAAAAATAGATTTTTTTTTTTTGCAAAATTTTCAATTTTTTTAAATATAAAAAAAATATTTTAGTAATAATTTATAATAATAATGAATGAAAAATTGAATAATGAAATTGGCTAACACAAGATTCCTAGAGGCAAGTACAAAAGAATATATATTCCAAGTAAGTATTCATAATCCGGAAAAGTGTATTAGTTTTCTTGCTTTGAAGATTCTTATTACTTTCCAAAATTCCCAAAAAGTGAACCAAATACAGAAATTTAAAAATAAGGAATAAGATTACTTTCTGAGCCCACATTCCCCCACATTCCTTGCCAACCAAACGAGGCCATAGTGTAATTTCTTGGAGTTTGGAATGAACTGAATTAATATACTGTAATTTCTTGTAATAAATTAGGAAATTGCATTATATTAGTTCATTTTATTTCATATTATAGTAAATTACATTATATAAGGTCATTTGATTTGAAATTATAAGAAATTACATTATATTAGTTCATTTCATTTTAAATTATAATAATTATATTATTTTAAGTTCATTTTATTTGAAATCATAAGAATATCAGTTCATTATAAATTAGATTATGTAAGTTCATTTCATATGAAACTATAAGAAATCACAATATACTTGTTCATTTTATTTCAAATATCAAGAAATTACATTATATAACTTCAAATCAAATGAACTTATGTAATATAATTTATTATATTTTGAAATGAAATGAACAATAGAATGTAATTTTTAATTCATTAAAAGAAATTAGAATATATTAATTCATTTTATTCCAAATCACAAAAAATTACTTTATATAAGTTTATTTCTTTTCAAATATTACAATATAATATCTTATAATTTCCAATAAAATTTATTTATATAATGTAATATATTACAGATTCAAATGAAATGAACGCATATAATATAATTTCAAATTAAATGAACATATATAATATAATTTCGCTTTTAATTTACTCCATTATCCAACACTCAATTAATAAATTGAGACAACCAAATAAAAGTCCATAATAATTTAATATTAACTAATAATATTTTATAATATTATTTTATGTCTATACACTATAATATCAATACTAATTTATAATATTAAGTTGTAACACAATAATACTATGTATTAAATTAAATTATAATTTCATACTTGAGTAGGTAATAAAATAATTATTTTGTCATTTTTATACATTGGGTGATTACTTTGTCAAAAAAAAAAAATCTTTTTTAAGCTAACAAAACTCGAAACATTTTATATATATATTTTTATTTATTTTTAGCCAATAAATTTTCATGACATAATTTATAAGTTCATAAATTACAACATTCAAACTACTCGATCATAAATACATACATATACATATGAAATATCAATGTCAATCTAGAATTTCATTCTAACAAATAAGAAAACAAAAACTAGAATTAAACAAATTAATTAAATAAATTTCTTTCTAAGGGATTCATTTGCAATATAATAGAATTAAACATAATTAAACTTTTCCTCTCTCTCTTCAATTAGGCTAAGTCACAACTAAAAAAAATACTCAACCACAGCTCGGTCGTCTCCTCCAATCCACGATCCACCGCTTCTTCATCTTCTCCAACTCTCTTTCGGCCGACAACCACCGCTTCTCCATCTTCTCCTCATTTCTTCCGACTCTATTTCCACCGACAACCACCACCCGCCACAGACTACCCATAGGGTTTAAGAATTTGGACCCAAATCGGGAACATCGTTGAATCGGGAGTCGTCTTTGTTGGGTTTGGGCGTACTTGTTGTCGACGGCGGTGTGGGAATTCGTCGGAGTCGCCGGAGAAGAACGTGATGGGAATCAAACCATGATATGCAATGTGACGGGTTCTGCAAATCTTCGACTTCAACTTCTTCTTCTTCTACAAATATATTTCTAGTATACAAAACCAACATATATATATACTCATTTATTTTATGATTTATTTATATAGTACTAAATATTATTCATGATATTATAATTAATATATAGAGAGATATATAGTTTAATTTATAATATAATTTCATAGCATAATAATTTCATTCAATAATTAATAAAAAATTAAAACACACAACACATCTTTATATATATATATATATATAGAGAGAGAGAGAGAGAGAGAGAGAATTGATATGTTGCCCACCAAAGGTGAGCAACCACCGTGAGCGACGCAGACGTGTCTTACAGGTCAGCAATTTTTATTTTTTTTTCCATCTTCATTTACGGATATCGTCTCTATCCCTTATTCATAGTACTTTCTCCTCTGTCTTCCTGGTCGCCCCCTCTTTCGATCGGCCATAAAATTATTTATGTTGCTTACACCTCCGCGACCCCACCACTGATTCAACAAAATTATATGCCTCATTCATGTGTTGTCGTACATTGATCTTTGTGAACTTCTCTTTCTCTCTCCCCCTGCTCTCCAATTTTATTTTATTTTTGCAAATTCTAATATTTTTCTCTTTCTTCCATGTGCTATCTTATTTTTTGTTTCCTTCGTTGCTACTCAATCTGCCTTGGTTGATTTGTTTGTTATTCTTTGAGTTCATGGGCAAAGGAAAATATTAGCAAAAAAATGATGAAATGTGCGTTTCTTTATTAACATTAACCACCTAGAAATTTATAATAACTTTACAATTACAACCGAGAATCCTGTAATAATTTTACAATTACAGCGAAAATGCAAACCAATAAGTTATGGGTTAGATTTTCTTGAATATATTTTTACACGAAATTAAATTACTTATTTTTCTTAAAATCAGATCTCTTAAATTTGAATCAAGAATAAGATTGATTCAATATTCAAGAACCAATCAATTCGTTTATGTTTTCATGATTGCCTCAAATCAGTGCATCAAGAAAGGAAAGGGGATCTGTGAGTATTTAGCTTTGCAACTGCGGAGCTTGAAGAATATCTCGGCCACAACCCAAATATATATAAAATTTCTTAGCTTAAATGCCAGAAACTCCTGACAAACTGCACCAGCGCAATAAGAGAAACGAAAATAAAGATGATGAAGGGAGACAAAGTAGCGACGCAAGGAAAGAAAAAAATAGAATTCACACAAAGTGGGTGAAAGAAAAAGATCACAGGGGAAATAAAGAAATAAGGATTTGCAGAGAGAGAAGAATGGGAGAAGCCGAGCGTTTAGAGAGAGAAAGAGGGGGTAGTGGATGGAAGAGAGATCAAGAAAGATTGGAATTTAAAAAAAAAATCGCTGACCTGTAAGACATGCCAGCATCGCCCACGGTGGCTTCTCACCTTTGGTGGGCAGCATATCAATTCTCTATCTCTATATATATTATACATAGGCCCGCGCTCAATATTTGACCATCGTAGATGCCCTAACAAAATTTTATTCACGATTTTACGACAGCCTTACTTATAGGCTCTAATCAAATCCCCCAATTAAATTTTGTACAGTTCCTGTTGACTTTTGTACTTTAAATGTTACACATCACTCGCTACACTTTTGTAATGAGTTTCTATCGGTCACTCTTTTTTATAGCTTATTATCGCGTTGCTTTTGCTTATAATGCCCAACATTAATTAATTAGACAAAAAAAAAATCAATTAGATATATGTGCTTTCACATTTTTTGTTTTTGTAATTGGATCAATAAATTATAGCTATTATACAAACTCAAACAACAATAATAATTGTAAAAAAAAAAAACTAGAGCAATTCTTGATTTATCATATACTACAATAGTATATAATCGAACCTAAATGGTAAATTCTAGGCATTTGAGAAATTATTCACCGGGCTGAACCATATTGGGCACTGAATGGGATAGAGAGTACGGAAAGGAGAGAAATCCCTGGTCTGGTAATCGAAAATCCTATTTTGGTAATCGAAAATACCATTATCTTCTTCACCAACCCCGTATGGTGGCCTTAGACGGTCGTCATAGGTAAAGTAGATGGAATTCGGCTTCAGTCCAGAAGCTGAAGCCGGAATGATCGCAAACGGATGATTAATTCCGACGAACATGGCCAGACCTTCCAACGAATTCTCCATGAGCGTTACCTTTCCCCGATCACGATCAATTTTATACACGTCGATATCAACGGTTCCGTAATGAGGATTGCTGAAGTAAGGTCCGTAAGGATCCTGCGAACATATGGAATCTGTAAAGTTGGCTTCCACCACCCCCCCTCGGATGATGACGTGGCGCACTACCAGGTACAGCTCGCCGGTCTGCTCCGCCGACACGATATATTTCAGTTTCCTCAAGTTTTTGTGATTAAAATCGGCCGTCGTCATCATCCAATCAAGCCTTGCAGATTCATCTCCCACATCCCAAACCTCCAACTTGGTAGTGGTAGTAGTTGGCGCAGATGTGATGCAGAAGACGCGGTTGTGTCTCCTTGAATACACAAGGTTATCATACACCTCTCCCTCTCTCTTATCATCTCCGCCGAAGAAGCTCCATTCATCGCTGAGGAGCGGCGAGCAGAATGCCACCCTGTCGCCTGAACCCAAAATCATGAACGCCAGACACCCGTTTTCGTCGTCGGCAGAGGAGGAGAGTATCAATCTTTTCACGGTGTGTAAAGGCGGAGGAAGCTTTATGTGTCGATCACTTATGGGATCTGAGAGAAACAGGTCGTGGATACGCTCATTATACAAAGCTACCCACCCATGTGACGATCCCACAAATCTGAAGTCTGAAATTCCATATTCGTTTTCCAGTTCATCTGAATTCCATCGCCGCCGCCCGCCGGGGCTTTTACTGTAATTGTTACTGAAAAAACTGTAAACATGGTTTTTTGCAAGACATTGAAACTTGTAAACGAACCTGCCCTCTCCATCTGACTTCGGATCTAACATCAGCAACGGCGACTCAAATGAATTCATGGTGCTATGCATCCGATAATTGAAATTTCCATCGGCCGAAACTCTGAGAGATCTAAAAATCCCGGCTGCTCCACTCCAACGGCGGAAGAGGGCGGAAGAACCCATGTTGTTCAGACGGCGCTACTTTCGATCCTATTAACCTAGATGGCTTTTCTCAATCGGACCAGGCCCAACTACCGAATAATGTATTTTAGGAAGTTAGAATAAGTTCTACTAAAAAAAAGAGGTTAGAATAATCTTTTTTTTTTTTAATCGCTATGGAGTCAAAATTAATTAATGTATAAAAATATTGTTTTATGATTTCCTCATAAATCATTCTATTTCAAAATAGTATGACAACAAATTAAAACCCGAAAGTAACCTCTATTCCATTTTGAGCTGCATTATGTGTAGCACAATTAATATTTATAGTCATATATTTTTTTCGATTTTAATTTTATATATTTTAGTTTCATTTTATATTTATTAATTATGGTTTAAAATTTAAATACTAAAAAGGTATAATTAATTATAATTTAAAGTTAATATATGCAAATTTAAATTAATGCACACAAAATTAAAATTAGAAAATACAAAAAATCTATTGAAATTTTGATGAAGTAAAAGGAAAATGCAAGGAATGCAATAGAGTATGCATCTATTGAAATTTTGATGAAGTAAAAGGAAAATGCAAGTAGGGCTGTAAAAGAGCCAAGCTACTCGTGAGATACTCGGAGATCGACTCGAAAAAAACTCGCTCGAACGTGACTCGGCTCGTAAACGAGTCGAGCTCGCTAAACGAGCTCGAGCTTTTTGTCGAGCCGAGCTCGAGCTTGGGGGTGCTCGGCTCGAGAAGATCGCGAGCTTACTCGGCTCGTGAAGCTCACGAGTAGTTAATCGAGCTATCACACGAGTAGTTAAACGAGCTGTCTCGCGAGTAGTTAATTGAGCTGTCTCACGAGTAGTTAATCGAGCTGTCTCGCGAGTAGTTAAACGAGCTATCTCACGAGTAGTTAATCGAGCTGTCTCGCGAGTAGTTAAACGAGCTGTCTCACGAGTAGTTAATCGAGCTGTCTCACGAGCAGTTAATCGAGCTTTTTCCAATGTTTTTAAAATAAAATTTATTTTTGTTAAAATTTCTAATTAATAATAAAATGGAATCAATGGTAATTAATATACATTACTAGTATTAGATTTAAAACTTCTTAATTAATTAAATAAAAACTATGAAATGAAATAATATTTCAATTCATTGAAAATTTGATATGTGTGCATCGATCAAGGTGGATTAAATAATAAATATAAAATAAAATAATAGTTTTAATTAATACTATATTATCAAAATAAATATTAATATTAACCAAATATTATGAAAAATAATACTTTACATGAAATATTAAATGAAATTAATAAAATCAATTAGTTGATCAAAGTCATTATAAGTTAGTAACAACTAACAATACTAATGTATCGAAATCAATAGTAATATATCATATAATTTGTAAATATATAGTAATTTATATATTTATATTACTCTATTTTATATATCCGAGAATCGAGATACTATATACTCAAAATATTTATATATATATAATATTTCTTAACTAGATTTTAAATTATTATACCTTCTTAAGTAATAATGAAAAAAAATAAAATGACAAAAATCAAGACTAATATTCACAAATTAATATTCTTCATTCTTCAATCCATTAAGAAATAAATATAAAATAAAATTATATTTTTAACTAATATAATGGAAACAATGACTAATATTAACTTCTAAATTATACTTAAACTGAAATATTAATTGAAATCAATAATTGTTATTTCTTAACTAATATTTTCAAAGTTATATCATATATCAATATTATATATACATAGTAATTAGTAATATTATTCTATCCTATATTAACAAAATCAATTAGTTGATCAAAGTCAATATAAGTTAGTAACAACTAAAAATACTAATGTATCGAAATCAATAGTAATATATCATATAATTTGTAAATATGTAGTAATTTATATATTTATATTACTCTATTTTATATATCCGAGAATCGAGATACTATATACTCAAAATATTTATATATATATAATATTTCTTAACTAGATTTTAAATTATTATACCTTCTTAAGTAATAATGAAAAAAAATAAAATGACAAAAATCAAGACTAATATTCACAAATTAATATTCTTCATTCTTCAATCCATTAAGAAATAAATATAAAATAAAATTATATTTTTAACTAATATAATGGAAACAATGACTAATATTAACTTCTAAATTATACTTAACTGAAATATTAATTGAAATCAATAATTGTTATTTCTTAACTAATATTTTCAAAGTTATATCATATATCAATATTATATATACATAGTAATTAGTAATATTATTCTATCCTATATTAACAAAATCAATTAGTTGATCAAAGTCAATATAAGTTAGTAACAACTAACAATACTAATGTATCGAAATACATTAGTAATATATCATATAATTTGTAAATATATAGTAATTTATATATTTATATTACTCTATTTTATATATCCGAGAATCGAGATACTATATACTCAAAATATTTATATATATATAATATTTCTTAACTACATTTTAAATTATTATACCTTCTTAAGTAATAATGAAAAAAAATAAAATGACAAAAATCAAGACTAATATTCACAAATTAATATTCTTCATTCTTCAATCCATTAAGAAATAAATATAAAATAAAATTATATTTTTAACTAATATAATGTAGACTTTTTGATATTTTTGGTGGAGACTTGAAGACTTGAAGTTGAAACATTACTTCATATTTCTATCATATATTTGTGAAACTTTGCCACAATTTTTTTTTTTTGTGGATTTCGTGTTGATTTGGAGTGTATTATATTTTAGGAATTTTATTAATATGTGGGGTTATTATTGTTGATTTTTTTTAGTTCCAGATAAACAAGTCGAGCTTAATTTCGAGTCGGACTCGAATATATAAACGAGTCGAGCTCGAGTTGGACTCGAATATATCATTAACGAGCCAAACTCGAGTCGAGTAATCGAGTTCGAGCTCGAGTCGATGTTTGAGCTCAAACTCGAGTTGAGTAATCGAGTTCGAGCTCGAGTCGATGTTCGAGCTCAAACTCGAGTCGAGTATCGAGCTCGAGCTCGAGTTAGGCTCGAATAACAAATAAACGAGTCGAGCTCAATTCGAGCTCGAGTACATAATTTTCTTCTCGAGCCGAGCTCGAGCTCGAGTATAAAGCTCGAGTCGAGCTCGAGCTCGAGCTCACGAGCAGTTAAACGAGTCGAGCTCGAGCTCAGTGATACTCGACTCGACTCGGCTCGTTTACAGCCCTAAATGCAAGGAATGCAATAGAGTATGCGTGTGAATTAAACCCCCACCATATTGTTGATTTTGTATATTGGAAAGTTTGTCTTATACATTAAACAATCTTTAGAATATATAAAATAGAATCTTTTGCAATTACTATGTGCATTTATTAGATGATATGGTATCGGTCTACACGCAGTAAGATCAAATTATTAGAGCCTTACACTATATATAAGATTCACGGCTTTGATAGTCATGAATATACTATTGGTACATCATATAATAATCTGGTGATTAATATATGTTGACTAACAAATAAGATACTATTTTTTTTACCATTAATGAAAGAACAAATATCTACAGAGCTTGCGTTCTTAAAGTATATATATAAGAAATGACAAACATATATATGTTGCGTTGATTGCATTGCTTTATCAATGAGTGAGATTCTTTTGATATGATCAACAATCTCGATATCTTAAAATTCATGTAAAACTCTGCAGGTGGAATTTATCCATATATGATAAAGGTCATGCGAAACTACTCTCAGAAAAAAGATATTAATTAATTATAGCTGTTAGAAGCATAGATTAATAATTAATGGGCATTATATTTTAACATGAGGAACGGCTGAGTTATAAAAGAGAGCATATTCGTAATATGTATTAAACTAGTAGGTCGTTATTATTATTTATTTTAGTTGAATGAAATTAATACTAGTTTATTTAATTATATCATGCAGTTTTATATATATATATATATATATATATAAGAAATTAAACGAATTAGTAGGTCAATTTAATGGAATAAGAGTTGGAGGCTCAACCCAATTAAGGTTTGCAGAGTTAATTTTCGTACTCCTTATTATATATTAAGGGAGAGGAGGATCGAAAATTTACATACAAGTATTTCAGTCGCTCTTTTATGCCCTCTTATTTCATCGGGTCGTCATAGGTTTGATAGTTTGTTGGCTACCTTATATTCAAATAAGATTCAGGAATACATCAGAAGATTGAGAAGTCGAATTGTGGCTGAGGTTCGAACATCAACAAGAAGAAATACCCGGGGTCGTGTGTCAATGATATTATATTTTTAATCTCGTGAGCAACCCTACACTGCATGTAAGTATTTTCGATGGTATTTATATTCCGCATTAATAGAATTAAAAATTGCCATAATACTTAATTCAACATAGGAAAATAATATCATGCATACAATTATGATTTACATGATCATGAAATTAAAACATCTAAATAGATCATTTGGAGGGTTAATTCAAAAAACCTCAACATTTATAGCTCCAACTACAGCCGACAATTTCAACCCAGCCTAACGGGCCGGATCGAGCTAAAAAAAAATAGGCCCGAAGTTATTTTGGGCCGAGCCGGCCCGGTCTGAAAAATGAGAGAGACCAGAACGGGCCGGGCTTTTTGGCCAAAAGACTGAAAATTGCACTAGGCCCGCGGGCGGCCCGACCCGCCTTTTCGGGCAGGGCCTACAAAAAAATCAGATTGAAATAAATCTGGGCCAGGCCGGGCTTCAAAAAAATTGGCCCCAAAATTTTCGGGCCCGACCCGAATTTTGTCACAGGCCCGATTTGCCAACCCTAGCTCTAACCATCCACAAAAAAAAGGATGAGAACATCTATGCCCATTAGTATTACATCTTATGCGCCAAAACTAATTTTTTTAAAAAAGAGGGAATGATGAACCATAAATAAATTAAAAGTTAAATTAAACCATTAATAAAAAAATTGAAAAAAAAAAACTAAAGATTTCGCACAAGAAATGTAGCAGACAGTGTTACAGGGTTCTGGAAAAAAAAAAGAGAAATAACTTGTAATAAGAGAAACGAAGGCTGGTGTTTGATGTTTTGGATTTCCTTTTTTTTTTTTTTTTTTTTTTTTTTTTGAGGAAATCATCTTATTGTGCTTGGTTGATAATAGTACAGTGTTTTTTCCTAAAATAATAATAATAATAGTACAATACTAGATTTGCCCAGTGAAGGACGTTACATTCGGGGTCGTGCGAGATGAGTGACGACCTTCGGATAACCACTTAATTATTTTAAATTTTATCTCTAGATGCTTAAAACATAAATTACACAGTAATAATTAACGTTTTCGTTTAAAACTTACCATTAAACTTCTAATGGATCATAACGTTTCTTGTTCTCTTAATTAATCAAATCTATCAATTGTTATTGATTAAAAAATCAATGCTATATATCTACTCTTAAAACACATTAAAGCTATATCTACTGTTAAAACACATATCTCGATTTATGAATTAACACATTAAATCATGCTAATTAATGACTAGTTAATTAACACTTTCTTAATAAACACAAGAGCAGTTTAAACAAAATAAAGTCATAAGTAATTAATTGAACGAATTAAAAAAGATTCATGAATAAATTATATTCAACCATAAAATACTAGGGTTTAGCTATTCATAATAAAATAAACAATAAAAATAATTCATGATCTACCAAGACAAAGATAAATAAAATCTGGATAAATTATTTTGTTTCTAATCTTCCTTAACTTGAATCTCTTACTCTTGATCTTCTAACTTTTCTCTACAACTTTCAATCCCTATGAATGAATGATTTGTAGTGAATTATTGTAGCGTCCATTTTTTTTATAAAAATTACTACATTTTATTTCTAATGATATTTATGATACGTGTCATATTTTTATCATGTTTCTATAAATCGCGCCATCATCATAATCATCATCATCGTTGTTTCTTTTTTGGTTTCCAAATCATTTAAAAGTAAAATAAACCTTATATATTTGTGTGTTATATTCTTAGCCCAAAATTTTAAAGTCCATATTTGTTTATTTCATGTTGCTAAAGTGAGCCCTCAATAGAGATTTTCAGCCCAAATATTAATATTATTTTGATCCCACAATTAAAGACCCATTTGTATTATATTTTGAGTTATGCTCCAACATTGGTGAGAATGGAAGCATCGCAGGCGGAAAACCAAAGGTATGCAACAGTAATACCTTTTACCGTTTCTCACCCCTTACAAATTTAAATTTTATTATCCTCTATTAAAATTTGACCATTCACCTCCATTTTAGAGAGTATAAAATGGGACCTCAGATTTCATTTATAACACACAAAAAAAAAAAAAATCATTTTCTAAAACATTTCAATAAGCTAAAAGTTTCTTCATTTTCCTATGAGGTATATGCGTGAGTATGTGTCCATTCTTTTGCATTTCATTGGCGAGACTGTTTGAGGGAGAAAGGGGTGGTACAACCGATGGCAACGGTGGTTGTTTCTCGGCGGTGGCAGTGTTGGAAAGGGGCTGCTGCAGTGGAGAAATCTTCATAGCAGCTGTCTTCCATTGGCGGCAGAGCAAGAGCGAGAGATAGATAGAGGGGAAAGGGAATTGAGGGTGTTGGGGTGATTTTTTGTGGTGGTTGTGAAGTGAGTGAAATATATATATAGGGGTGGGGTTATATAAAAATAACCCCTTGTGTGAGAAATGAGAACACCTCTCACACCACACATCCATCAAAAATCAAAGGTCCAGATTTGATGAAAAAGACGGTGGCAATTTTGTAATATCTGAAAAGTTTTTCGCGCGGGGGTATTACTGTAATTTAGTAATTCTTATAAAAATCGCGGAGGATTTGATAACAGATCGTTATGCTAACGAAATATTATCATAATGCTAACGAAGCATTATAGTTATGCTAATTAAAATTTTCAAATACTGTTGGCGAAAAAAATATTATAAAAATTAATTATAAACCTAATTCGATTTAATAAACCCTAATTAAATGGAAAAAATCATAATTGGATGAAATAAACCTAATTAGATGAAATAAACATTGATTGGATGTGGTAAACCCTAAATGAGTTGAAAGAAATCTTAATAATAATATATTTGTACTACGTTAGCATTATAGTTTTGGTTCGTCAGCATTGCGAATACACTATGTTAGCATATGATAATACTCTATCAACATACGTTATAAATTATAATTGGATAGGATAAAACATAATAATTAATTAAGAACTATAAACAAAAAATTAAATTTCAAAAGAATAATTATAATTAGATGGAATAAACCATAATCGAGATTAAATAAACCATAATTGAGATTTAATAGACCCTAATAAATTTATACTACGTTAGCATTATGATAATTCTTTGTTAGCACATCGAATATATTATGTTAGCATATGACAAATGCTTCATTAGCATACGTTCATATGTTATCATAATGCTGACGAAGAATTACTATATGCTAACGAAAGCATTTTCAACCTGGGCATACGTAAAAAAATTTCTTTTTTATTTTTCGTTCATATTTTTTCATCTAAACATAGCCTTTCGACATCTTAAATGAAAGAGCATGAAGAGAACTTTAATTTGATATATTTTTTGTATGCATTGGATTAAAAACGAGGAAGTTATGGTCGATTAAAGTTTTTAAGATTTTTTTTTAATTGCTGACATCATCAATTTTAATGGATTTGGATGAAAATAGCCCTCCTTCCTTTATTTTTTGCCCTATTATTTACGAAATTGCCACCTTAAATCTCAACCATTGGATCATTAAATTGGGATCTGGTGAGAACCCTATCCCAGGTGGCAACTAGGAATCAATCCCATCCATCCATTCCACAATCTGGACGGTCCAGATCAGACCAGATTTTCGGTGGTAATTTTATAATTAAAACGAAAATCTTCAATTCGCGCGTCTCATTAAGGGTAAAATTGATTTTTTTTATGTGAATAGTAGCATCATGTCACGAAGAACTGAACTAAAAAACTGGCAAGATTCAATTTTCAAGCTGCAAAACTGAAATCACCAACGAAAAAACGCGATTCAAACTCAAGAAATCGAAATCAAGATGACGCTTCGCATCAAAATCGAACCAAGCAAAGCAACAATGGTGGAAAATAAAATCGATTCAAGTTCGAAACTGGAAAAAGGTAAAAAAATAACCCTAGCTTTTTCGATTTCATCACTCTTTAATCGCAAAGTAAGAAAAAGTTGTAAAAACAAATTTTTACATGACTGATTCGTTGATTTCCATAAAAATACAAGATATATGATGAATATGTGTAGTAGTTAGATTCAGTGAAGTGATTTCGAAGCATTTATGTTATCTTAACTGTATAAGAAATGTTGATTTTAGCATACAAAGAATACGAATTTTCCTATATTTGATTTCGAGGCGTGTTTCCAAAATCCTCATTTTAGCATTTTGTGTAATACATTTTAGCATTCTGTGTAATACATTTTAGCATTGTTTAAATTGAGTGGGATGGTCTTGAGCATTGTTTTGAGGAATCTGTTGCTAAAATTGTATATTAGCATTCCCTGTAATACATTTTAGCTTTCTGTGTAATACATTTTGGCATTCTGTGTAATACCTTTTAGCATTGTTCTAATTAAGCGGGATGGTCTTGAGCATTGTTTTGAGGAATCTATTGCTAAAATTGTATTTTAGCATTCCCTGTAATAAAATTTACCATTATGTGTAATACTTTTTAGCATCTCATATTATGCAGATACAAGAAAATGAAAAGCGCGAGTTGATGATGAAGATCAAGAAAGAATAACAAATGCAATGAATGAGCAAGATATTAAAAAAGAAACACCTACATGTGAACATGACTATAGACTTGTTGAAGATGGTTGTTGGTCCCGGGGCGAGTCGTGGTCAGTTTAGAGGGGGGGTGAATAAACTGACTCAAAAACTTAAACTTTTGTGCGGAATATATGGGGCCCTTGACTCGCGTAGAAAGACTTATTTGTGCACTGATCAGTTGAGACTAAAATCATGAAAGCTTTGCTTGTCAGTGCAGCTTGTGTGCTGAGGTGTGCAGTTAAGTATATGCAAAAGCTTAAGCAGAAAGAACAGCACACACACAATTTACAGAGGTTCGAAGCTTCCTGCTTCTATGTCATCTCTTCCTTCCGCAGAAGGGCAATCCACTATGCAAGTGTAAAGTTTCTTTATTACAGTTACATAGTGAAGAATTCTGTTGAACCTGAAAACGACACCCTTAAAATCGAACGCGGCCTCCTTTTCAACTGTTGTTGTCCCGGAAGAATGGACTCATCAGTACGCCCTTCCTTAGCCAGTTTCTGGTCGACAACTCACACTTATCGGTCCCAACTGCTCGCTAAGACTTTAGGTGCTATTGCCTGTCTTTACAAGATTTTAGATCTCTCTCGATCTTCAAGAAGGCATTCTTGAATCTGTTATCAACCTGGAATGCTCCTTCAACTGAGTTGAGTGGTTGATCTTTGAAGAGCTTGAACTAAGAAACTTTGCTCTGGCTGGATTTCTTCAACAGCTAGCTGCTTGCTTGGAACTTGAATCACGCCTTCTCAGTTGGAACTTTTCGCACTTAAGAGATTTAAGCTTTGAGCTGTGAGGAGGGAGAAAGAAAGCTCATTCTGCAAAATGTAGCAAAAGTTAGTTTGGCGAAAGTCTTAATCAAAATGAGATTCACCCCCTTTATATAGATGAGTGATCTCTGTGACTGTTGTCTTCTACTGATTGTTGGTTCGATTGATTCCACTGATGATAGTTTAATACTAGTAGCCGTTGAATCTTTGAATGAACTAGCCATTGAATTTAATAGCTTCTGCTCCAAGATCGTCAGGATCTTTCCAAGATTTCCTGTCAGGATCTTCAATAACTGCTTGTCAGGTAGCAGTTGCTTCCGCTATCAGTTTTGGACTTCAGCTGATGGGTTCTCAGCTGTCTTGGCTTTCAGCTCTGAATTGTTCGACAGTTTTAATGGTTTTCCAATTATCTAATTTTTGTTTGCTAGCTTACATGTGATGATAATTTTCTTATAAGGTTATATGCAGTGTTAATAAAAGGTCTCTTAAAGAATTTGTTGAATATGTTTTTTGCACATAAAGGGAAGAGTATGTATAAGTTCTCAAGGTTTTAACACTAAGAATTATAGTTTATGACACATAAATGAAATTGCAGGAGGAAAATGTTCAACTGAGAGTTCTGGATGATGATTCTGCAGTAACTGCTTCAGTTGGTGCAACTTCTCAACTTATACCTCATGAACTTTTCAGTTGCAGCTACTCCATCACAATCTTCAGGTGCATCGGTAGATGCTCCAGTGGTTTGTTCTGGTTCAAAAGTCGGTTTCACATTGCAGTTCAGTTTTGAAGATTTGATGTCGAGGAGGAGGAAGAAGAGGCTGTCAAGACTCAAACATATCAAAGGCCCAAACAAACTTGTTTGGCTAGCTCACCTTGTGTTATATACTGTGAGATTAATTATTAAGGGTAATTCTAAATATAGCCCCCAAATTACTCATCAAAGCCTCCATAATTATTTATAATAAAATAAAGTACATGAAATCTCTATTTTGACCCTCATTATACAGACTTATATTCTTCTCTTTTCTTTCTTTCTTTCACAGCCCTTCACGGTTTTTTTCCAAAAACTTTCTTTTGCTCACACTGACACAGCCCTCTCTCCCAAGATATTGATAGCATGTCCCGTTTGCTGTTCATTCCTCTTTATTCCCTTTTATTCATTAAAATTTATTTTTTATTTGTAATTTCATAAATTATAATTAATCTTGCATTTATCTTTGAATATGATCGAAAAAATTTGAAAATATCCTCAATCATCTCCCACAATTTGCAACTCAAATTTATCTTTTCTCAACAACTTCACTCTCCCTCTCTATTATCATCATTATATTGTAGCGTGTTAGTTGCCATCACTATAATTTATGGAATTGCAAATAAAAAATAGATTTTCTAATTTTTGGAAGAGGATTTGAACTAAATGAATAGAAGAGATTAGAGAAGGAGCAATGGAGGGAAGACATGCACATGCTATCAATATTTTTAGAGGGAGGGGGCAGTGTAAGGAATTTTGATATTGCTTGAGATATGTATTGATTTGATAAAAAGATCGTCTTAAAAAATATAACAGGCTTTGTTAATATTTTTCGAGTAAATACATACTCCAAAAAACAAGGAAGATGTGAACGTCTTTTATTCCACATTAATTAATCACGTATGTGAGTATATAACTCTTATTCATACTAGTCCTAATTGCCTAACAACAATCCTAATCTAACAATGAGTAGAATACAAATCAAATTATCAAACAAGGAAGAAGCAACTCGATCTCCATAATTCTACTAAAAAAAAAAACTCGATCTCCATAATTAAAAGACCTATATATTGTCTATAACTAATTAATGATCATACCAACTAGAAAAAAAGAGAGTATTAATTAATCTTCATCTAACAAGAAGAGTCTTGGTTATCACATACGTACATATGCTTCAACCTTCAGTCAAGCTTATATGTGAATATATAAAAAATAATGATTAAAATTAATATATTAATTATTACTCATTAAAATTAAAAAAATATTAAATTATTAATTTAATATTTTCAAGCTAATCGAGTAATTAATGTCAAACTCAAATTTAACCCATTTATATCAACAAGTCTTGTGAAATGAGCTTGGACATATTTTATTTGAACCGTGATCTTAGTAGTTTGTAAGTAGTTCAATCGACTCATTTACTCCTTAACTATTCCCGTGGTGGGAGACAAAATTCCCCCTCCTATTGCCAAATCTAGATTCTTGATCCAGTGTGGATTTATATTAAAATAATTTTATAAAACATACCATCGTCCGTTTATACTTTATGTCGTGATCATATCAATGCCAACGAAGAACTACATATTTTGTTGTCTTGAGAAACATAACATTTCTATTAATAAATTAAAGGACAATATTAACCAAAGATATTATATATGTGCAAATGCCGACAAATTAAACGGCATACAGGTCGATTGCCAATTTGCCATCATGCCATGGAATGAAAAAAAAAAAAGAAAAAAAAAAAGACGAGTCATAATCAACTTGCATTGTGTACGTGGTGCTATTGAATCTAGGCGATATTTTCTATTCAAAAATGGCATTTCATATTTTAAATTAAATTATTGAATTATTATCACATGCATTTTAATTTCCTAAATTGATACTGACCATTTTTATGAATATATAGTTATGAAATTTTCAAGACTAAAGCCAGTCCTCAAACCAAATAAACCAGGAAAGGGCTCAATTGATCGCCCTTACGCACATTCCTTTCAGGAGTAGTGGGGTGAAAAGACAAGAGACGGTGAAACACGAGAGTAGGCTCGAGGAGGATCAAAAGACTGATACTCGCTCGCCTAACATGTTTATATTGACATTATTAATCGTTAAATTTAATAATTATTCTTTGAGTAAATTATACTTTTGGTCGCATAAAGATTAGGGTGCAAACGCTTTTAATCCTAAATTTAATTTTTTGACATTTTTAATTCCACAGTTTTATTTCAACACTTTTGGTCCCAAAACCTAACGGACTATACTTAACCTCCGTTAAATACCTATTTTGGAGCTAAAATAATACCTATTTTGTTGATCTTGGTTGCACCGTCTAACTAATTAAGGGTAAAAAATAGAGAAAGTAGTGAAAATTTCATCCAAAATAGGTACCGTTTTGGATTCAAAATAGGTACTTAATGGATGTTAAGTATAGTCCATTAGTTTTTGGGACAAAATGTGTTAAAATATAAATTGTGGAACCAAAACTGTAGAAAAGTTTAACTTGGGACCAAAATTGTACATTTTGGAACCAAAATTGATTGAATCATATTCTTATGGGATCACCATAAGTGTAATTTACTTTGATTCTTTTGAAAAATATGATTATTAAGGTACTTAATTCAATTAGTTGTTTCAAAATAAGACAAAAAAAACATCCAATTATATCAAAAAATATAATCATCCATAAATTTGAAATACAAGATATTAACACTTTAAAATTTAACAAACAATTAATCAAATTCTATAATATCAAAATAACTACAGTATTGTAATCGATCGATTTTTACAATTAATTTCGATCTAACGTTCGAGCTCTAACAACCTATTTGATTTTTCGAGGCTGAAGAAAAAAGTAGAACCAATGAGTTTTAATGTGTGTAAGAATTCGAGTGTGGTGATAGCTTGATTGATTCCCCAGAAAAAATTATCCCTGGCTTCACTCCCTTGCTTCAACTATATAGGTCGAATTGTTAACTTCTTCCCTAAAAATAAGGGATTCTCCCTTATTTCCGGGGTCTGTTACTTATCTCCAACAGGGTTTTGACCGAGTCTCGTTTATCTCTAAACGTTTCCTTTTTGACTTGGTCTTCCTATCTACGAGCTCTATAACGGTATGACCTTTATCCCTCGTCTGTCATCAATCTTTCGATCTCTGGCCGTTAGGCCTCGATGTACAGTTATTAAGCCCCAAGACCCTTAAACGGATATGGGCTTTATTCGCTGGGCTTCGATAAGTTAGACCTCTACAATTAGCCCCTCATTACTTGATGCTCGAAGAACGAGGATCATGTAATGAATATCCTCGTAATGCCAAGAAAAAATCGTAACGAACTCCTGAGTAGTACTAAAGCCTTAAGCTAATCTTTGATTTTCAATATTGAAGAGAGATTTCTCTAGACTCCAGACCTGTATAAAGATCCTGGGGAGTTAGAAAAGGGTCGTGAGAGCAGACCTCGTTAGACTCCAACCCTGAATAAAGGTCCTGGGGAGTTTAGAGAAGGGTCGTGAGAGCAGACCTCGTTAGACTCCAAACCTGAATAAAGGTCCTGGGGAGTTTAGAGAAGGGTCGTGAGAGCAGACCTCGTTAGACTCCAAACTTGAATAAAGGTCCTGGGGAGTTTAGAGAAGGGTCGTGAGCAGACCTCGTTAGACTCCAAACCTGAATAAAGGTCCTGGGGAGTTTAGAGAAGGGTCGTGAGAGCAGACCTCGTTAGACTCCAAACCTGAATAAAGGTCCTGGGGAGTTTAGAGAAGGGTCGTGAGAGCAGACCTCATTAGACTCCAGACCTGAATAAAGGTCCTGGGGAGTTTAGAGAAGGGTCGTGAAAGCAGACCCCGTTAAACTCCAGACCTGAATAAAGGTGCTGGGGAGTTTAGAAAAGGGGTAAAATAGTCTTTTAAAACTACTTTTGCCGACTTTTCAATTCCTTTTCAATCTCAACCGTCCAGATGCGGGATACACGGCTCAAAATACTTCTCAGTTTTAAAGTAGAAGTTCGCCCAATTTATTCCCTCCTCTTTCTCATTCAAACACGCGGAAACTATAATTCTCCCTGAAGATTTTGCCCAAATCCACTCCGATTGTCGTACGTTTCCATCTTCCTGCCGTTCAAGATTTCTCGTTCTAATACCGGATTCCAAATCTCTAGGTTACTCCTCGATCTCCTCTTCATTTTCTTGAGGAATTTTCCAAACTAGGGTTTTATTGTTAATAGCTTAAAATAGAAGATTTTAGGCTTGAATTTATATGGATTTTGCGTGAATAGACTGGGTGGCAATCTTTGTGATAGTCCGTAGAATTGCCGATAAATTTTGTTTTCTGACGGAGTTGGATTGGAAATAGGGAAGAAGTTTTTTGGCGTTTCTGGGTATTCTTAGCGCATTCTTGTAGGTTTATTTTCTCGTTAGGACCATGAGTATGTCGAACAGTGATGACTCTGATGAGAGGACCCGAAGCTGGGGCGGTAGAGTTAGGTCAGCTGAGTTGGAGCAATCCTCTGGCTCGGTTTCTGAGTCTAGTGGGTTTGTTAGCCCTTCGACCCAGCCCGCTGTTATTCCTCGTATTGGGTGAGGAAGTGTGGTGAGCCGCCTCAAAGCTTCGAAGGTGGCCACCAAGAAACATAAGGGTAAATCGAAGAAGCGAAAAGACGAAGCCAAGGGTTCTCCTTCTTTAAACATAGACTTTAAGGCTGCCGAGGTCGCCCCTCACGTCGGGGATGACCTAGTTAAGAAAATTACTTCTCTGAAATATTCAGGGTCAGGGGTAGAAGTCCAAGTGCCCAGGCCTTCTGATAGAGCCAACAGACCCCCTCCTGGTTTCACCGCCTTCTACACCATAATCATCGACAAGGGCATAGGACTTCCTCTTCACCCTTTCTTCGCCAAGATTTCTCATTTTTACGGAGTAGCCCCTGCCCAAATATCACCTATAGGGTGGTATCATATGCTAGGTATGTTTTTCCTTTGGGAGAACTTAGGATTTCCCGAGCCCAGTGTCGGGGAGTGGCATTCCTCATACCGAATTGTGGCTACCCCAAATCAGAAAGGTTTTTATTATTTCACCAAGTGGGTCGGGGAAAGAGCCCCCTTGATAAACACTCTTCCATCTTCGTCGGGGGACTGGAAGCCAAAATTTTTTTTTGTTCCTGCGGAGACTTCGAGCGATAGGATCTTGCCATCGTCGTTCGCTGAAGCCCGTGGGTCCTCGAAGCCTGTCTCCTTTTATTTCTTCTTCTTTGCATAAATTAGTTCATTTGGTTTTTATGCTTCGTGTTTCTTTGTAGGCTTTCACAAACGACAAGAGGTATCAGGTACCGAGGCGGAAAGAATCAAAACCGCCTTTGCTCTCTCCGAAGAAGATCATCGGTTCGAAGTTGTTCACCGCGGTCGTACTCTTCTCGACATGGGAAAACTAAAGATTCGCCCTTCTGATGACAAAGTCAAAGCCTTAGCTGCTTCTAAAGTGTTGAGCCCTTCGTCTTCTGGCGTAAAAAGGATTGCCGGGGCCACTCCCTCAACCTCGCCGCCTTCGAAGAAGTGCAAGGAACAGTCCGGCTTAGAGGTTTCTAATCCTTCGACAGTGCCCCCCTCTGTTATTGACGTTGAAGCCTTAGTTCCGAAGAAGGCTTCGAAGGGATCGAGCAGTCTGAAGGTGCCTCTGAGACCTTTTCTTCTGGATGTGCAGTCCGCGATTGCAGATGGCTGTTCTCCTCTAGAGTTCGAAAGAGAAGGCTTGGAGGAGCAAACTCGGCTTGCCTTCCAGATGCTCTCGAAGGTTTACATCTATCTATTTTTAATATATATATATATACCCTGTGCTCAAAAGGGTATTTGACTTAGAGTGACCTACCTTGTTATAGGCCCTCTTTTGCCAATACCAGCTCCGGAGCCGGGTCTCGGGGCATGCCGAGGGCCTCGAGAAGAGGCTGATGGAGCTTTCTGAGGAACAAGAGAGAATTGCCGAGGAGAGACGAGACTTTGCTGCCGAGAAGTCAGCCCTACTCGTGGAGTGGGACTCGGCTCGCGCGTTGGCGGCCGGGGCTCAGACGCAGCTTGATCGGGCTTTAGACCACCAAGCCCGGCTTGAGATCTCGAAGGCTTCACTTGAGTCGAAGCTAGCTGCTGCAGAGGCACGAATAGGGGAGCTTGAGGCCCATCATACGACCCTGGACTTCTCCTCATTGGTAGATTCTGCTGAGTTCGAGCCATATAAGGAACTCTTTTACCAAGAGGGAAGTTCTGCTGTGGTCAAAGCTATCAAGGAAAAGATGCCCGATCTTGATCTTTCCTTCCTTGAGGCCGATGACGAGGCAGAGACTGAGGTGGCCAAGGACTCTACAGATGGGGTTGACGGAGAGAAGAGAGTCGAGGCCGGGGAGGATGCTGCGGCCGCTGAGAAGGGAGCAGAGGACCTTCTGTAGATCCTTTACTATACCTTTTTTTTGTAAAGGTTTACCGAACTAGTTTCAAACATTGATTGACGTTTTTTTTTGTATATTCTTCTTTCTTGGATGGGCACTTCGTGTGATGTTTTATATCTGACTGTCTTTTGCGATGTTGAGACGAGATTATGAATATCCTTGGTTTTCTTCTAAGGATTCATCCTGAAATTAAACTAAAAAGGTTAAGTCTTGTCTTATGCTTAATCCTCTCGACTTCGTTTAAAAATAACCATGGGGAAGATCCTTGAATTTTCAGGTTTCCTTGATCACAAAACCGATTTCGAAGCCGATGATTTTCGTGAAATGGGAGACCCTGTGCTTCAGGTTCTGTTAGTTACTCCGACGCTCAAGTCAGTAAATAAAACATTAAAAAATAGAAAAAACAAAAAATAAGGATCGGATACATTACTCTTCGTTCGTGAGACTGGCTTCGAGGTCGATACCTTCTTGACTTTTTGCGTGTTGGGAACCCTGTGCTTCGGGTTCTGTTAGTTACTCCGACGCTCAAGTCAGTAAACAAAACATTAAAAAATTTTGAAAGAGAAAATGAGGGGTCGAAGAGTTTAGAAATGATACTGTTTTAGATGGATGGCGTTCCAGCTGTTGGCTATTGAACGCCCTTCTTTAGATCGCAGTTTGTAGGCTCCATTTCCTATGACTTTCTCGATCTCATAGGGGCCTTCCCAATTTGGGGCTAGTTTTCCGGCTCCGACTTCTTTTGTGTTTTGGAATACCTTCCTTAGCACCCAATCTCCTGCCTTGAATGTTCTTAGTCTTGTGTTCTTATCGAAGTGTCTCTTTATTTTCTGTTGGTAGGCGGACATTTTTATCGCGGCCTTATCTCTGAGTTCATCTATGGTGTCGAGGTTGACTTCGAGGTCGGAGTCGTTGCTTCTGCTCGACCACTGAGTTCTTGCCGACCCTATTTCTGCTTCTGCCGGGAGGACCGCTTCCGAACCGTAGGTGAGAGCATAAGGAGTTTCCCCCGTAGCGGTTCGTGCGGTAGTTCGGTATGACCAGAGGACTCCTGGGAGCTGTTCGACCCATTGCCCTTTATGTTCGGGGAGTTTCTTTTTCATGGTATTCATTATTGTTTTGTTGGTAGCTTCGGCTTGACCGTTCGAGGCCGGATGTCTTGGTGTAGAGAAGGAGAGTTTGATGTTCCAATGGTGACAGAAGTCTTGAAATTTCAAACTTATGAATTGAGAGCCGTTGTCGGTGACTATTTCTTTGGGGACTCCGAACCTGCAAATAACATATTTCCATAAAAAATTACATACCTCGGTATCCCTTATTCGTGCGAAGGCTTCTGCCTCGGCCCATTTGGTGAAGTAATCAGTCACGACCAAAATGAAGCATTTCTGATTTGATCCCTTCGGTAATGGTCCTATGATATCCATTCCCCATTTCATGAATGGCCAAGGTATAGATGCGGTATGTAGGGGTTCTGGTGGCATATGGTTCGTTTGGGTGAACCTTTGACATCCATCACATTTTTTGGTATAGTTTTTGGCGTCTTCCCTCATAGTTGGCCAATAAAAGCCGGCTGTCAATGCTCGGTTAGCCAGGCTCCTATGGCCTGAATGGTTTCCGCATTCGCCATCGTGGAGCTCGGCTAGAATATACTTTGCCTGGATCGGGCTTAGACATTTCAAATATGGTCCTGAAAATGACCTTCTGTATAGGGATCCGGAAATCATGGCAAATTTTGGAGCTTTTGCTTGTATTCGTCTTGCTTCGATAGGCTCTTCGGGTAGTTCATTTTCTGTTAGGAATCTGCATAAAGGGGTCATCCAATTTACTTCGATGTCTATTGGGAAGACTTCGGAGTTGTCACCTTTCCATACGGTGGGCCATTTGGCGTATAGGATTTGGATGTTTTTGTCCTGGTTCATTTGTACGGCAGATCCCAGATTAGCTAATGCGTCGGCGTGGCGGTTTTCCTCCCTTGTGATGTGTCGGGCTTCGATTTTTTCGAACTTGGTTGCTGCTTGTTTTGCGACTGCGAGGTACGATACCATCCTCGAATCTTTTGCCTGAAATTCTCCTTCAAACTGATTTATTATCAATTGCGAATTGCTCATGACTCGTAGTTTTTTAGCCCCTATGTCGGCTGCCAAATTTAATCCTGCTATGAGGGCCTCATATTCAGCCTCGTTATTTGTGGCTTTGAATCCGCATCGAATAAATCTTTCTGTGATTATTCCTTCTGGATCAGTTAGTACTAAGCCTATTCCACTCCCCTTCGAAGTGCTGGATCCATCGACCTAGAGGGTCCAGTACTTAGAATTATTATCTTCGAGGCTCGTTAATATTCTTCCTTCTGGGTCATGGGAGAAGTCAGCAATAAAATCTGATAGGACTTGTGATTTGATTGATGTTCGTGGAACGAAGTCGATATCGTACTCCCCGAGTTCGATGACCCATTTTGATAATCTCCCTGCGAGGTCTGGTTTTCTCAATACTGCTCTTAAGGGGAACTCTGTGACCACTTTTATTGAATGACTTTGAAAGTAGGGTTTCATTTTCCTGGAAGTCATTACAAGTGCTAAGGCCAACTTTTCGAGCTATGGGTATCTGGTTTCTGCATCTAGCAGTGATCGGCTGGCGTAGTATACTGGATATTGTCTCCCCTCCTCTTCTCTGACAAGCACTGCACTGATCGAGTTAGTAGAAACAGATAAATAAACAAGGAGTACCTCTCCGTCGATTGGTTTGGCTAGAAGTGGTGGACTCGCGAGATATTCCTTAAGGTCTTCGAGGGCTTTGGCGCATTCCGGAGTCCATTTAAAGTCTTTATTTTTTCGTAGAGTCTGAAAAAATGTTCGGCTTTTTTCTGAATATTTGGATATGAAGCGGCTGAGAGCTGCTAACCGACCGGTCAGTTTTTGGACGTCTTTAATGTTTTTGGGATGTTGGATATTTCGGATTGCTCTGATTTGGCTGGGGTCGGCTTCGATTCCTCTTTTTGTTACTAGGTATCCTAGGAATTTTCCAGAAGTTACTCCAAAGGCGCATTTGGTGGGGTTCAACTTCATGTTATATCGTCGTAGGACTTCGAAGGTTTGTCGTAGATGCATAACATGGTCTTGAGCCCGTACTGATTTGACTAACATGTCATCGATATATACTTCCATTGTTATCCCGATGAGCTCTTCGAACATTCAATTTACGAGCCTTTGATATGTTGCACTTGCATTTTTTAGTCCAAAAGGCATAACTTTATAACAGAACATACCTCGATGTGTAATGAATGCTGTTTTTTCTTGGTCTTCGAGGTGCATTAGTATTTGGTTGTATCCTGAGAATGCATCCATAAAACTCATGAGCTCGTGACCTGCCGTTGCATCGACTAGTGCGTCTATGTGCGGTAGAGGGAAGGAATCTTTGGGGCACGCCTGATTGAGGTCGGTGAAGTTTATGCATAAGCGGTTCTTTCCGTTCTTCTTTTTTACCACTACGACGTTGGCTAGCCATTCAGGGTAATGAACTTCGCGGATATGCCCGTTCTTTAATAGTTTGTTGACTTCTTCATCCACAATTTTGTTTCTTTCTGGGGTGAATTTGCGTCTTTTCTGCTTGCCTGGAGTTTTTTCCGGGTCTACCTGCAATTTGTGAGTTATAATGGAGGGGTCGATACCTGTCATATCCTCAAACGACCATGCGAAGCAGTCGTGATGTTCTTTGAGGAATTCGATCAATAGCTCCCTGATGTCTGAGGTTAATCTGGACCCGATGGATACTTTGTGATCTGGGTGTTCGGGATGAATTTGTATTTCATCGAGGTCTTCAATTTTTGGTTCTTCGTAACCTCGATCTTCAGGGTTTGATGAGGTTGAGCCGACCTCTATTTGGTTAACCTCGATGATTACTTTCTGTTTGAATGTAGTGATGTAGCATTCTCTTGATGAGATCTGTTCTCCTCGTACCGATCGGACTCCCCATGGGGTAGGGAACTTCATGATTTGGTGATATGTTGAGGGTACTGCCTGAAGTTCGTGGATCCATGGTCGTCCCATAATCACGTTGTATGCTGATGACGCGTCTATTACTTGAAATTTTGTGAAGAGGTTGAGCCCTTCGATGTAAGTGGGAAGCGTGATCTCTCCTAATGTTGTTTTATGTTCTCCGCTGAAGCCGATCAGCGTTGTGGATTTCTTCACGATATCTGTTTCTTTCACCTGCATTTCTTTTAAAGTGCTAAGGAAGATCACGTTAGAGGAACTCCCGTTATCGATGAGAGTTCGCTTGATTAGACAGTTCGATATTAAAAGTGAAATAACTAGTGCATCGTGGTGCGGGAGTGAGAGTTCAGATACTTCACTACTAGAGAAGTTGAGGGTTGTCTGATCATCAGGTTTTGCTTCTTTAGGTATGTTTGTCGTATATTTGAGGGATCGGCAATGCCTCTTCGCGGATGATTGGGAGATGCCACTGATCTCCGAACCGCCAGTTATGCAATTTAGCGTCCGATCGATTCTCGGGGGTTCGGCAGGCTGAGTTCCTGTAATATTGTCTCTTCTGTTCCAATTTTCTCTTTCTTTAGGGGTCAGGAGGTCAGCTAAGTGACCTCTTTTGAGGAGCTCGATCACCTCGAGTCGAAGAGCGATGCAGTCGTCTGTTCTATGCCCATGGTTGTTGTGGAAGTCGCAGAATTTATTCCTGTCTCGCTCATTGTCAGGTGTTCTCATCTTTGGAGGCCATTTAACGTTTTGGCCGAGTCCCTTCAATGCATTTACGGCTTCCGAGGGAGTTATACAAAGATTATATTCGGGTAATCTCCTCTCCTGGCGTTCGGGTAATCTTCTGTCTCTGGGGTCGAATCTGGGATTACGAGGATATGGGTCTGATCGATATCTTTCGTTTCTGGTGTGAGGTCTGTGTTCCTTTCGAGGTTGATCATTCCGGGGTTTGAATTTGGATGAGTTTGCTTCGTCTTCTTCCCATTTGATATGTGCCCATGCTTTGGCGAGGACGTCTTCCATTGTCTTGCACGGATATTTTGTTAATTCTTTGTAAAGATCTGAATTTCTTTTAAGGCCTTTTCTGAAGGCCGACACGGCGGTATCGATGTTGCATCCCGGGATCGATACTTTTTCTCTATTGAATCGACCTACAAAGCTTCGTAGGGTTTCTTCTGGTTTCTGGATTACTGTGTAGAGATCGTCGGCGTGCTTCTCGATCTTCCGGCTACTAGCGAACTGCTCGACGAACAGGTCGTTGAGTTGAGTGAAGGTGGATATCGAAGAGTTTGGTAGATTTGTAAACCATTGGAGTGCTGGTCCGGATAAGCTGCTTCCAAATCCCTTACACATCCCGGCTTCTCTGCTTTGTCGTGGAATTGGAGTGGTGAACATCCTTTGTTTATATTGTGCTATGTGGTCGTCGGGATCGGCAGTGCCATCGAACAGTTTCATAGATGGGAAGGTAAACTTCGAAGGCATCTCCACAAGGCTGATTTCCTCTGTAAAAGGCGAATCTGCAAAGCTTGTCGGGGCCGTTTTGCGAATGGGGGTGGGAACTCCGGGAATTCGTGTGAGCATTTCCTCCAACCGTTTCAGCTTGTTCTCGACCTCAATTTCGGGTTGAATTTCGATGTATTCAAACCCTGGGGGAGGTCTCAGATACGGATCGCCGGCATCTTCCTTGTTTTGTTGTCCTTCGCTGGTTCCTGCAATATTTTGGTTAGCAGTTTCGTTAGCTGAATTTAAAAGTACCTGTTCGCGTAGTTGACTGGTTTTTCGAGTTCGAGGAGGTTGTCGATGAAATCCATTAGGGGATTGATTTGACGAACTGAATGTTTCCATCCGAGCTTTGAGAGCTGAGTTTTCTGTTCGAATGGCCGCGAGTTCCACAACGGTGGAGTCGAGTCGTTGTTGGATCGCTCGTAGCACCTGGGTAATATCTCCGTTTCCTCCTGCGGGGGGGGGTGTTGATGGCGAATCCCTTCGATTGTCTTGAGGATTCGGGGTCGTACTGCTTCGGCCGTCGACTGTCATCCTAGTTATGGTTGATCAGAGCCCCACGGTGGGCGCCAAATTGTAATCGATCGATTTTTACAATTAATTTCGATCTAACGTTCGAGCTCTGGCAACCTATTTGATTTTTCGAGGCCGAAGAAAAAAGTAGAATCAATGAGTTTTAATGTGTGTAAGAATTCGAGTGTGGTGATAGCTTGATTGATTCCCCAGAAAAAATTATCCCTGGCTTCACTCCCTTGCTTCAACTATATAGGTCGAATTGTTAACTTCTTCCCTAAAAATAAGGGATTCTCCCTTATTTCCGGGGTCTGTTACTTATCTCCAACAGGGTTTTGACCGAGTCTCGTTTATCTCTAAACGTTTCCTTTTTGACTTGGTCTTCCTATCTACGAGCTCTATAACGGTATGACCTTTATCCCTCGTCTGTCATCAATCTTTCGACCTCTGGCCGTTAGGCCTCGATGTACAGTTATTAAGCCCCAAAACCCTTAAACGGATATGGGCTTTATTCGCTGGGCTTCGATAAGTTAGACCTCAACAAGTATAATTAAATAACATCACATACGTGCAAACTAATAAATTACGCTATAAACAATCTGCAATAAAATTGAAGGATTATCTTTTTCGATTGCTTGTCATTTACTCTTCTCCAAATTATGAAGACTATATAACGCATGGATGAACCATCACTCGACAAAGATATAAAATGCATTTCCCACACCCTCAAAGTTCTTTTCATTTTTTTATCTCTATTTTTACATTTGAATTATATCAATCTCGGATTTTTTTTTCATGTTTCCAATTAGCGCACTGAAAGTGGGAGAAGATAATGTGTTGTTCGATAGTTGGGAAGAAAACATGATTTTTATTTATTCCATAGATTTAGAAATTACAATCTTTATATAAATAAATAGATAGTTTGCATAAATTTATTTAAGATAAATTGTATAAGTACCATTGTCCGGAAATAATTGAAAGAACATTTGTTTGTGTAATTTTATGAAGAAAAAAATTGTAATGGTTAACCATAGAATATGAGGGGTTAACCAAATTGATAGTACATGGTCTTGATTTTAATCAAATTGATAGTATAGAGACCCAATTTGAAAATAAAAATTAAAATTATTTTTTTTATAAATTAACAAATAAAAATTGAAAAAAATAATTAAATACAAAGAAAAAATAATTACAAATTGATTTTTTAATTAAAAATTTATTTAATAAATTAAATAAAAAAAATTTAATTAAAAATTTTAAAATCGCTATAATTTTTTTATTATTTTTTGAAAAAAATTGAACGATAGTTTAAAAAATGATTGTTATTTAATTGGATTTTTTATTTTCTTTATCTATTTTTTATTTTATTATTTAATTTTTTGATAATAAAATAAAATTACAGTCGTTCATAAAAATTAATTATTATTTATTTATTTTTTATTTAATGTATTTAATATATGTTGGTGATTATTTGACATAATAAAATTTACCGAGCGTTATCAATCTTTTCTTAGTATGCGAAAATTCACATATTCATTCATTAGTGCAAATAGATTTTGAATTTCATGTATATAAGAAAATATGTTATTGAATATAACACAATTAAATTGTAAAATAAAAAATGTGTGTGATATGTGTGTGTAAGAGTGAGACAAAAAAATGTATAAATGATTTCTTATTTATAAAAATTGTAAATGATGTAGTTTCTTGGGTGGGAAATTTATTTGGAGTGAACTTCATTTTATAATATATATATATATATATATATATATATATATATATAAAGAGAGCGAGAACGAGCGCGAGCGGGGGAAGAGGAGGAGAATAATAATAGAACACTTATTCTATTTTGTTTCCTTACTTTAATTAATTGGGGTTTTGCCTAGAGATGTTGAAATTCTATTTCTGTGGTCGGAGTAATATTTCAATTACTAATACACTATTTAAAAAATAATAAAATTATATTAGATGAATAATAAAAAATATTATAATTTATTAGTAATCTTGATCATCAAATCTGACATTGACTGATTCTACTGTCTTGGTTTTTTTGTTGTAAATCCTGTATGATTTACTATTTCTGGAGTATCCTACAAACATTTATTTTACTCCTCTGTTGTTTATCTTGCTGAGATATTCTCTATTATTGAGAATACAACAAGTGGTTACAAACACATGGAAGTACTTCACAGTAGGTTTCTTTTCATACTAAATTTCGTATGGAGTAGTGAATGTACCTGGTCTGGGATGAACTCGTTTGCTGATGTAACATGCAGTATTGATTGCTTCTGCCCAGAACATAGAAGCAACTCTTTTTGCAGCAATCATAGTTCTAGCCATCTATCATATTGTTGGTTGGAGTGTTGCTTTAGACCTCATTGAGAACATAGAAGCAACTCTTTTAGCAGCAATCATAGTTTTAGCCATCTATCATATTGTTGGTTGGAGTGTTGCTTTAGATCTCGTTGACTGGTGAGGTATCGTCTAGCTATAGACGTTAAATAAAGCACCCATCATTTTTCTTACTTTGTTTATTTTGTTTTCTTTTGTTTAATATTTTACTTTATTGTTCTAACATGTAGAAAGGATTTTTGGAGTACAAAGACAAGTTGAGATGCTTCAATGCCGTTTTCAAAATCCTTTCCTTCATTTTAGTTCACGATGAGTTCATTCCAAATACATATTTTATTTAGTTCCCTCCAAACTTATTCTCTGTGTAATTGAATAACTTTAGAGGAGAGGGATAGATATGATATGTTTGGCACGTGTTTTTTTTTTTAAAAAAATTTATTGGCATTAGTTTTGTGTTTATTTGTTTATAGAGTCGTTCGTGTCTAGTGAACTCGTGAGATGTTGATGATGAAAAATGAACTTATTTGTGAAAACTTGAACGGATTCGACTTCTTATGAGTTGTATAAATCAATGTGCACTTACTTTTGATTGAAGTAGATTGAAATATGAACAATCCTGTGAAATCTTAAGCTTTACACTGTTGTATCATTACACCGTTCGTTCTTTGATGAGTGTTTAGCATGCATGCATTTGTGTCTCTAAAACTTGTCATGATTTTTGATCGAGTTATTTGAGAGTATATAAAGGATTTAGATATGATTTAAGGTCATCTGTTCTTAACCACATGATTTTCCTAAACATTAACTCAGAAAAATCAACATTTACTAGCCAATTTTGAGCCATAATTGCCTCGTTCACCATCAAAAGTTTGGATTGAATTTTCGAAACTCACCTTCAAATTTCAATAGTTGCAGTGAAATCAAATTTTTTGATTTTGACCTCGTCTTTTTCTCTGCTACGATGTCGACGGTGGTGTTGGCGCTTCGTCGGCGAACGGTGGTCATGAGCTGCAGGTGCAGTGGCGATAAAGGAGTCGAAGTTGCGAGCTGCGGGTTGTTCCCTTTCAATTTTCCCGCTATTTCAATTTTTTGTATTAGGTTTGGTTGCTGATTGGACTAGCTCCTGAATGTGCATAGATTATCGAGATCTAAATCGTCTTACAATAAAGAATAAGTACCCTTTGTCGAGAATTGATGATCTATTTGATCAAATTCGAGGGGCTAGTGTGTTCTCAAAAATAGATCTGAGATCAGGATACCACCAATTGAAGGTGAAGGAAGACGATATTCCTAAGACGGCCTTCAGGACAAGATATGGTCATTATGAGATGCAAGTCCTATAATTTTCACCCATGCTAATTTCTTGTTGCAAAAATGGATCCACAACTTCCATTACATAGTCTGGCAAGGCACTGCTAACGAAATCTTGGATATTTACATACCCCTCGAATGCATCATGATTTGTGGGTCTTGTGTTTGTGAACATCTCAAGTAGAAGGATTCCATAACTGTATGCATCCCCTTCTGTTAATACGAGGTTGTTCGTGCCATATTCTGTGTATGTTCCTCATCGGCACAAGGCTGTGTTGAGTCTCCGATTTGTCGCCTATAGTTTTCATCCTCGGCTCAACCACGTGGCAGTAAAGAAGGCCGCATTGGCTCAAAGCCTCAGCCATATATAGGCCGAGGGCCCCCGGTTTTGAGTCAGTTAACTTGCGTGCTCATAATCAACGTCAAGTTGTTGTTGAAATTCACGCACATCAACAGAAGAAGATGAAAAAAAATCTGGACTAGAGATTAGCCTTGTTCGTTGCTGCTGTTTTCGAAAATATATGGAATAATAATACTAATGAAAATCAAATCCTAAGTATCTCTATCAATTCCTTCTTCGCTGCTTCTCGCTCTTCTCCTTTTGTAAACCATATCCTTCTTCCAGCATCATACACCTTTACAAGTTCACAACAAACAAATTACTATCATTATTTAGCAGACGAGACCAGACACAATCATACTAATTATAATTTATAATACCTTTTTGTCTATATAGTCAGCCCAGAACCTCGCTTGAGCTCTCCCGTAAGGATCTTTTTTCTTGTATTTTAGGTAGTCTGTACCTATAATGTAACATTAACTATTATTATTTTTTGTCAATATATTGTTCAATTTACGTTAGAAATATTTTCTGTGTTGTATTCTTTTGACATAGTTATTCAATATTAATATTATTTTATTATAATGCTAATGAAGTAATCTACTGCGCCGCCTGAGCCTATGATCAGATCAGAAAACCCCCCTCTAAACATCAGCTACAAAATAAGCATCAATCTCTTTTCTGAGGTGAATTGGTCCAAGAATCCCTATCATAAGATGGGGATAACAGCTGAAGGAGTGTATGATTCTAAGACAGGATATCTCTGCATGGTGGGATGCAGAAAGCTGCACATTCAGAGCAGTTCAACTTATATCATCAGCTCCAACAGCAGGGATCAAGATTTTCCTCAAATATTTCTTCTTCTTGGACTTTGTTGACACCTCCACACAGCTCACGGTTTCCTTCAAGTGAGTTCGAGCATAAACAAATCTACTCATAGTTCGCGAATTATATTATCGAATCATAAACCAAAATTTTCAAATTTGTTGTCAACGAGGATCGAACCTGGGGGAATGGCAAAGCAATGGAGGTTTTACATTTGCTGCATTAACCACTTGGCTGGACTAAGAATTTTGTTGAGACTCATTATAATCATTCTCGACAACTTGAATTTATATTAATCATGACACCCTGTTTGGGGTGATTATGGTTATCCAGCAAGGAAAGGGGAGGGGTGGATTGGAGATCCTAGAACTTGGGAGCTCGACGTTGGGAGGTTGTCTGCATCCCTTTATTTTTACCAGGTTTGCATCATTTCCTCTGCTTTTCTGACATTTGATGAACTCAAGTTTTAGGAAAAGATCCTTATTAGCAGCAAATGAGATTGTAATTAGCATTGCTGATTTGCAGGATCCAGGCACTGCACCAGCTAGAAGGCAATGGACATCCACATTTAGTAGAGTTATAATTGAGATGAAAGGTGCAAAATTTTAAACAAATCGAGCTCGATGAAATAAATTAAATTTACAATCTTACCACTAATTGGGACTTCGGCTCCACATTGGCAGTGGCAGAATCTTCCTTATTTTATGGTATTCAATGGGATAGAAAGTGCAGCAAGGAGAGAAATCCTTGTTTTGGTAATCGAAAATGCCATTATCGTGGCCGCCGTAGTTGGTCCGTTCCAACCTCGAATGTTCGACTAAACGGTTCTCATCGGTAAAGTAAACCGAATTGGGTTTCACCTCTGGCGACCGAATTGCGAATGGGTGGTTGATTCCGACGAACATCGTCAGCCCTTCCAAGGAATTATCCATGTGCACCACCTTCCCTCGCTCCACATCAATCTTGAAAACGTCGAAATCAACCGTTTTGTAGGGAATATTAATAAATTGACGACCCCTGTATTTGGAGAAGACGACTTCGTCAATTATGGAGCCGTGGGGACCCGCTCGAATGTTGACATGGCGCACCACCAGAAACAGGTCGTCGGAGTATTCGTCACACACCAGATATTTCATCTGATGGCACCGCTTCTTAAATTCCGACCGGGCCGGCCACCGGAAGTAAGCGTTATCAAAATCGAGCTCCTTATTGGGTTGGATCTCCCAATCAAGCCTTGGTTCTCCCTCTCCCACATCCCAACCCTCAAAACTCATCAAGTTGCTTCCAGTTTCGCATACGCAGAAGAGGCGCTTGCGTCTACTTGAATACACCAGATTCTCGTAGCGATAATTGATCTTCCCCCCGCCGAAGAGAGTCCATTCATGGCTGCGGAGCGGCGCGCACAAAGCCAGTTCCTCGCCCCAACCGAAAATCATAAAGGCGAGGCTCCCCTTTTCTGAGAGGATCACGCGGTTCGCCTCGTCGTCGGCTAAGCTGTGCAGGGACGGAAGCTTTATGTGTCGGTCGGTGATTGGGTTTGACAAAAACAGATCCAAGTTCCGTCGATTATACAAGGCTACCCACCCATGAGAAGATCCCACGAATTTCACGTCCTTGATTATGTCGATATCCTCTGGTAATTCAAGGCTGCTTATCTTGTTCTCGCAACTCAATACCTCCTTCTTTCCAAGAGAATGGAACCTGTAAGACATGTTGCCGCTTCCATCAAGACAAGCTGGTAGCATCAGCCACGGCACCGACGCCGCTTCAGATGAACTCATCATCCGACATGAATTGCCCAGAAACAGAGAATAATCACAATCCACACCATAACTTCTATGAGATCTGAAAATTCCACTGCGAGAGAACCAACGGCGGAGGACGGCGGAGGAACCCATGAGCCCCGATATCTACCCTAGTAACACGTTCTTCTTCCCTACGAGGCGACTTAGCTCTTTTCTCTAGCTAGTGGGCCTAGGCTCAGGCCCAAATAACTTTTTTTTTTTTTTTTTTTTTTTTTTTTTTTTTTTAAATCATTGGAAAGGTTGTGGCTGTTATGCAATGGGATTACATTTTATCATTCGAAGGTCAAACATCAATAGTAAGCAAATGTGTTTCTGAGGTGGAATATGATAATTGATACACTCTTAATTTTTTTTTTTTTTGAAATCAACTGATAGCCCAATTAAATATTCTTAATTAGAACTAGCATTACACCCATAGGATGCACAGTTTGAGATATATAAATAAAATAATTAAATTATAATAGTATAAAATAATCGGATTTTCTTCAATATTAGATCTATAGTTTTTAAGGGGTATTATCAGATTTTAGCCTGACCTTTTATGTAATTCACAAAAATGTTATGACCTTTTATAAACAACAATTTAATACCTGACCTTTTAAATATACAACAAATCTAACCTGAAATTAATTTTCAGGCTTTTAGTTGCCGGCGTGTATCTTTTTGCTTGAATTTTTAATGACGTGGAAAATATTCGTGCTACGTCAATTGATCAAATAAAATTAAAAACAAAATTATGTTTCACTCCACACCGTATGTAAAAAAATACACTTCGGCAACTAAAATCCCAAAAATTAATTTAAGGCTATATTTGTTGTACATTCAAAAGGCCGGGTATTAAATTGTTATTTATAAAAGGTCAGGACATTTTTATGAATTACTTGAAAGGTTAGGTTAAAATCTGATAATATCCCTAATTTTAACTGCTCTTTAGGATTCTGATCACATATTTCAAAAATTTATATTGGGGAACATTGCTAAGTATTCTGATGTTGATGCATAGATCCAAATGCTACTGTATCATCAATATGAAGGGAAAAAAAAAACAGATAAAAATATAGACCCCTCAAACTTATGCATATAAATTAAAAAATACAAAAAATAAATAATCTACAATTGAATAAGACATCTCATGAAATAATGCAAGAAAATTTAGTAAGCTTAGTATCATTAAAATTCACATTTAATTAGTTTGTTAAAAATATCAAAATAATTTTTTTTTGGGTCTGTAATAAATAATTGAACAGATTATTATTAACATGCATCACATATATCGCACAAATATTGTATAGTAATAAAATCATTTAATTGATTACAATATGAAAACTTGTACATAAAACTCATGCTACTAAATTTGAAATCGAAGAAATCGGTTTTAATTCCATATATGAATACCAAAAATAGTTTCATGATTGGTTTTTAAAAAAAAAATAGTCAAAATAAATCTTGAGCCTTTCATCACCAAATATTATCGGTTATTGAAGAAATCTGGAATATGCGTGGTTGTCTTGTACTTCATCTAATTAGTTCGTTGTATAATAAAATGCTTGATAAAATCCATATCACCCTCACTTCAATTTATGATCATATATATAAAGAACAACCAATACATCAACTTGAAAATCGTAAATACTTGCCGACTAATAATGTACATGAATATGAATGCACATACCTCATGAAGTAAATCTCTTTCATCACAGGACACAGTTTGAAAACTCATCCATGGTTTGATTCATCTATAAACTATGCCGTAATATTCTTTTCTTTTGTCGAAATACCTACAAAAATTATTTTAAAAAAAAGACATACACATTAGTGTTGTGAATACGACTACACAAGATTACTACAGAGATACAAATTGGAATGCAGAAGAAGGCTCTTACGTACAACTATTTTTCTATAAGAAGTTGGGTTTCATATGAACCCAAATAAATGAATTATCTATATAATTTGCTACAGAGAAAGTATATATGATATTAACGTAATTTGCTAGACTGATTTCAATCTATATATTAAAGAAGATACTTTTTATAAGATATATATTCCCTAACCAGGAACCAATAAATTCGTACATATAAATTGTAAAAAAGAATAAATAATTAATTTTTATAATCATATATAGTCAATGCTTTAATAATAGCGATGTAAATATGATGTAGATTAATTGATTTATGATAATATGATTTATTGTGTACTGCAAGTTGAATTAAAAAAAATACCAAAAATATTACTATTCAATTGATTTTAATTTTCTGGTCACGCCTACACAAACTATGTACTAATTATTAGTTTATGTTAATGTCAATCATGGCAAACAAATTTTCTCCAATAGTATTTAAAATTTAATGTAATTTTATGTTTCTAAATTTAAAGTGTTATTCTCTTTTCGGATAGTATTGAATCTAAAAACATAATTATATGTTTTTTAACATAATTATATTTTTTTCACACACCTGACCTGGTGATATTAAGGAATCATATATTAATTTCAAATGATTTAGCTTGAGTTCTGAAACCTATATATGCTGGTGCACTAAAGTTCAATTGATTTTCCATACTGTATAGAGTTTCGGATATCATTAAAGTAAATAAGTAACTATATATTTAACTAATTAACACAATTTTTTACAGAAAATTTAGATAATTATATACTATTAATTCAATTACGACCAAATTTCACAGCAATTCTTATAATTTTAGCCAATTCATTAGTTAAATTTTACCTTTTATGATTTCATAGGATTTAGTTAATCAAGGTAACGATATAGATACAAATATCTTATTTAAGGTAAATAGCACATATATTAATTAACGTAAATAAATTTTATGATACGTATACCATATTTTATTTATTGATTTGCAATATATTAATTAATTAATGTAAATAAATTTTTAACTAATTAAATGATATATATTTTTGTTTCTGAAAATGTAGTTTAGGCGGGAAAATAGGATAGTTTCTATTAATATAGACTATCTTACTTTTAGATATAATATAGATATAGACGGGACGACATAGGGATTTTGTCGATTGATGTAGTGGTCGTGTTTGTGCACTTTCTAAAACATGCATGTACAAACCTCCATCGTTGAAATTTTAATTGTTATTAATATTCTCTGCGTGCGTGGTATGAATATATTTTTTTTTTCATTAGTTCAGTTAGTGTCAATATATAATTGCCTGATCTTAGACTTTTCTTGCAATTGAATTCTGTATAAAAAAAAGATCATCAATGAGTAAGAGGGTAACTTGTATAAACCATTTATAATTATACAAGACTCTGAAAAAATCGAACTCTCGGTTTCTGACAGAGTTGTGATCAAAGTTGTATCTGAAGTTGAGACAACTTTGTATACGCAGCGGAAATATAGAAACAGACAATGGATTAAAAATTTCACGAGATTATATTTCTATAATCTCGTGATGTGCCTCAGGGCAAAAGCTTCACTATACGAATACGTGAGTTACAAAAACACTACTAGACAAAATCTCACTAAATATTAAGACACTTTATCTCTTCCTTCGCAGAAGGTCGTGACTAAAGTTGTCTTAACTAACTCTAGTAGAAATCAGTAAATACGAAGAGTGATCTTTGTAGTATCTGAATATCCTCTCTAAAAACTCGTATCTAACTCTGTACATTTGATCCCTATATATACAAGACTAATGACTTGATCATCACACAAATAACCGACCCATTATCACATGATCTTCTCTCCTAGAATTTCGGCTACACTTCCTCTACTTTAGTAACAACCTTATCACTTTGACTCTATCTACTTGGACTCGGTCATACAGCCACATGTTCCAATTTTTGCTCAACCGAATACATCTGCAAGAAAGACAAAAACAACACAAATGTATATGGATATATAGATCCCTAAACCTACGGTTTCAACAATCTCCCCCTTTTTTGTCTTTCTTCCCAAAACAAAACCATGCTAATTTTCCACCCTTGAGCTTCCCTTAAAGAAACACATAACAAAAACAAACACAACCATAAACACTAAGTTTCTGCTCCCCCTGAAGCAACATAGTAAATAATCAAGAAAATGTGGAGCATAGTTGCTCCCCCTGTCAAAACAACTTCAACCACTAGTATCAAAACAAACTTAATTTAACACCTGCATAGATTAGATTGCAAAGCAAAATATCATGTCCAGCTAATCAGCACAAAGCAAAAAAAAATATCATAAGTTGTTCAAAAACAGACATAAGAGAAATTGTTTGAGAAATTGTTTGTTAGAACAGCTAATTCAACACTGCAACAGACTGCAGTCTTCATCTTCAACTTCTTCCCCTACTAGTCCTCCTCTTGCTCATCATCACTCCGAGGACCTCGGCTGGTGCCTTCTCCCCCTTTTGGGAAGAAAGAAGGCGTTGAAAGACCCTCCTTTGCCCTTCAAGAATTGCAATTTGGGAAGTGAAGAAATCAATTTGTTCATGCAAAACAAAAACAGGAATAGAACACATAAACTCTGAGAAGGGAGCATTATCAGCGGCTGCTTCAATCCATGAGAGATCTCGGGTTCTCTTCTCGCTGAGGAAGGCTGGTTGTATAGTCTGCAGTGGAAGCCTAGATGTGAATACATCTTTTTTCTTTGTCTTCAATCCTTGTTACAGAAGCATGCTGTAGATAAGGGAGGGAACAACCAATTTCTTATTTGATTTCGTCATTGCTACTTCAGCAATTTAATTGAAGATATGACTCCCTAGGTTGAACTTCTCCCCCTTAAACACCTTATACAAAAGACACACATGCTCGAAGGGCACCACAGTAGAATTGGATGTAGGAATCCAATTTGACACAGAAATCTTGTGCAAAGTTGAGAACAAAGAGGTGAGGACCGAAGCTATCCTATTCAGTCTCTTGTTAACCACCCAAACATCAGCCTGTCCGCTAGTTAAAACATTTTCCATCAGAGCCTCCAGCTTCTCATCAATCTCCTCATCAGGTTCAACCACATTAGGTGTTCCTAAAAATTTGTTAATCCGTCCCGGAGTAACAGTGAAGATCTTCCCACGGACGAAAACTTTTCCAAACAACTTAGACGATGGATTAGCAAAATCATGACTAAGATTAGCATAAAATTGCTTAAAAATTTCAGCAACATAAGGTTTGACATAAGTGACACTCCTCAAAACCTTTCTTTTGTTCAGAAAATCAATAAGATTATACTGAGAAAAATCTTTCAAGTCCACTGCCCTATCATTCAAAATCTCACGATTTTTGAAGAATTCCCAATTTTTCTTAGCAATATCATTGTAGAAAAATTCAGAAAGAGCTTGTGATACCTCAAGCTCGGAATCGGAGTCAGCAACATCTTCAGCATTACGTTTAGCCTTCTTGGCAGATTTCCCTCTGGACTTTGATGGTGATGAAAAAGTCATCTTGCATTTCCCTTTCTTGGAGACCACCGCTTCTACCTCAGGCTCATCATCGTCGTCTGTCTCCGATGGTTGAGCAGACGGAGTGTGCTCTGCAGACTCTCCTTCCGAGGTCGCCTCCTCTTCATCTGGGTTGCTGTCGACGGAGATGGGTTCAACCGGAGCTTTTGAGGAACTTCCGGCCATATATAGGCATTTAGAACGACGTGCTGGCGGAACCCTCTTGACCTTAGAGGACTTCTTCTTGGGTGGTGACGGAGTCGGAGTAGAATGTTCTTGAGCTTCCTCTTGGGGCTCCTGGCCAACCTCAGAGAACGGTACTTACTGGGGGCTATGATAATAGCCTGCTCGGACGTCAGAGAGAGAGTGGAGGGTTGCATCAGAGACAGTGCTGGTAAGGAGAGAGGCTTGGATTGAACCTTCGAGCTCCCAATTTCAGGAGAAATCTCCATAGGTGCGTTCTCTCACGACGGCGAGAGGAGAACAGTCGGCCGGAGGAGAGGAGTAGTGTCCGGTGACAAGAGCCGAAAAGGGTTTGGCACGATAGATCGTGGAGGAGTTAGGATTGGCTGTGGCGGGAAGGAGGAGAGTTGCCGGATGTATGCTGATGTTTCAGGATCGCTCAAAAACTCTTGGAGTTGCTTCATTTTTTCCGGATTCATGGTGGTCGGAGAAAGGTTGAGAAAAGCGAGAAGACGAAAAATGGAAGATGAAAGGGTTTTCGATTTAGAAGTTTCGAAAGCAAAAATCAGAATGAGAGAGACCAAGAATGATAGAGACGGGAGTTTTAAATAAAAGAATTAACTAACAGATTCGTTCCGCCACAAAAATAGGGATCAATAAATTAAAGATATAGTCAAAGAAGAAAATTTAAAGAAAGAGTAAGATACACTTCCAAATTCATTCAACTGACTTTTAAAATTTCAATTTTTTTTTTATTAAAACAACTGTTATCAAGAAATTAATTCAATCAGCTTACTTTCAATACATCATAGAGAACTTTTTAAGAAGAGAACAGATGATGAATAGATGAATAACCAAAAGAATCTTAAAAATACCATTTATCTGAGATCTTTGATCCAGTTATATGGTTTTATAAGAACAATCATGGTTTCACCTTGTTATAGGCTTTTTCATCCTCGAATCTGTTCAACTTCATGGTCAACTATGATATACCGAAAGTGTGACAACAGTTGGGTCAACTTTGATGTATCATATAGAACACAAGCCAAGAGATTTCCTCAGTAACGAGAATCTCTCATAGCTTAGAGCTTTAGTAAACATGTCAGTCAGTTGAACATCTGTACTAATGTACTCCAACTTTAATAACTTCTTTTCAACTAAGTCCCTAATAAAGTGATACCTTAAGTGGATGTGCTTGGATTTAGAATGGTGGACTGGATTCTTTGCTAGATTGATTGCACTTGTATTGTCACATAGCATCACCAAGGGATTGCTCTCCAATCCATATTCATCCAACATCGACTTTAACCAGATCAACTGTGTTGCACAACTTCCAGCTGCAACATATTCGGACTCAGCTGTGGATAATGAAATGCAGTTTTGCTTTTTGCTGTGCCAGGAGATGAGGTTGTTACCAAGGTAACAACATCCTCCACTTGTGCTTCATCTGTCATCAATTTCTCCAGCCCAGTCCGCATCACTGTATCCTACAAGATCTGTAGTTGTGTCCTTTGTGAACCATAGTCCCAATTCACAAGTGCCAGCAACATACCGAATGATTCTCTTTACAGCTTTCAGGTGCTCCTCCTTTGGACAAGATTGGAACCGAGCACATGCACAAACACTGTACATGATATTTGGTCGGCTTGCAGTCAGATAGAGTAGACTCCCGATCATCGATCTGTATAAAGTTCGGTCAACTTCGGGCCCAACTGCATCCTTCGAAAGTTTCTCTGTTGTGCTCATGGGGGTTCTCATGTGCTTTGCACTTTCCAGTCCGAACTTCTTCACAAGATTCTTTGCATATTTCTTCTAGGAGACGAACATTCCATTTTATTTTTGCTTGACTTGAAGTCCGAGGAAATTGCTAAGCTCACCAACCATACTCATCTCGAAGGATGTAGACATAGCCTCCACAAACTCTTTCAAAGCTTTCTCGCTTGTTGACCCAAATACTATGTCATCGACATATATTTGTGCAATTGTGAGAAAGTTTTTCTCCTTTTTGAGAAAGAGTGTCCTATCCGCATGTCCCCTGAAAAAACCAAAATCAAGTAAAAACTCGGTTAGTCGACTATACCAAGCTCTAGGAGCTTGCTTTAATCCATACAAAGCCTTGTGTAATTTGTACACATGATCAGGTTTTGACGGGTCTTCAAAGCCTTTGGGCTGCTCTACGTATGCTTCTTCTTCCAAAATTCCATTCAGAAATGCTGCCTTTACGTCCATCTGATGAAGAGTAATGTTAAGATAACATGCAATGGCAAAAAGTAGCCTAATGGACTCTATTCTAGCAACAAGTGCAAAAGTCTCATCATAGTCTATACCTTCTACTTGAGTGTAACCTTGGGCAACTAAGCGGGCTTTATTTCTAATGACATTCTCAAATTCATCAGTTTTGTTCTTGAATATCCACTTAGTTCCAATTACATTTATTCCTGAAGGTCTGGGCACAAGTGTCCAGACCTTATTTCTAACAAACTCAAGTAGCTCAACTTGCATGGCACTAATCCAGAACTCATCTTTTAATGCTTTATTCACATTTTTAGGCTCAATCATGGACAGAAAGACAACAGTACTGACTTCATTTATAACACACAACAAACACACCATCCTTACCATTTCCTTGAAATTCACACCAGTTTTACCTCTTGTTCTGACCCCTTCATGAACATCTCCAATGACTTGATCAATTGGATGATCTTTGCGAATCCTCTTCGGTGGGTCTCTTCTATCACTTCCCTGGATTACTTCTGGTATCTTTGAATTTTCTAAGTTATGATCTGATTCAGAGTCATCTGAAGGTGTATTCTCGTTTGTCGCTGAAGTGGGCTCAACTTCAGGGTTAACTTTTTCTTCTTCCTCTTCAATGCTTCCTGTTCTACCCTGTATCTCAATTAAATCATTAGTATCGTCTGCAGGAGTATACAAACTGGCCATATCATCAAATCTCACATTCACACTTTCCATCACGGTTTTGGTCCTGAGGTTATAGACACGGTAAGCATGACTGTTAAGTGAGTAACCAACAAACACACCTTTGTCACTTTTGGGATCAAACTTAAAAAGATAGTCCCTATCATTCAAAATGTAACAAACACAACCGAAAATATGCAAATATTTCAGATTGGGTTTTTTACCATTTAGAATTTCGTATGACGTCATGGTGGTTCCGGTTCTTAAGTTCACACGATTACTTACATGACATGCCGTGTTTAGAGCTTCAGCCCAAAAATGTTTGGCCAACTTCTTTGAGTGTAACATAACAGTGACCATCTCTTGCAGAGTCCTATTCTTTCGCTCGGCTATACCATTTTGCTGAGGTGTCTTTAGAGCTGAGTATTCATGATGAATACCTTCTTTTGTACAGAAGTTCAAGAGTTGAGAGTTCTCAAACTCCCTTCCATGATCGGATCTTATTCTCTTAACATAAGCATGGTAAAAGTTTTTGATCTTAGCATACAATTCTAAGAAGGTATCATATGTTTCACCTTTATTTCTCAGAAACTTTACCCAAGTGTACCTAGAGAGATCATCTACTACCACAAAGGAATACCACTTACCTCCAAGGCTTTCAACCTCAGCTGGTCCCATAAGATCCATATGAAGCAGTTCGAAGCAACTTTGAGTGGCAAAAGGTCTCTCAGAAGTTGTCACAATAGGGTGCGATGTTTTGACTTGTTTCCCCTTTTGACAATCTCCACATAGGCTTGGGCTTGATATGTTCAACTTTGGAATTCCAAGAACAGCATTGAGCCTTTGGAGATTCTTCATATTGCGGAAATTTGTGTGGCCCAATTTTTGATGCCAAAGCTGCACCTCATTTACTTGCGTACTTAAACAGCTGTTTCTGTTAGTTTCATAGATATTATTGGAAGATCTTACCCCAGAAATTACATGTTTGCCATGGCTGTCAATCACAGTACAACTTCCTTTATCAAAGACGACACTAAAGTTGTCATCACACAGTTGACTGATGCTAATGAGATTTGCTGTTAGCCCTTCAACATGTGACACATTAGCCAACTTTGGAAGTCCAGGACTGTTCAGGATTCCCCGTCCTACAATCTTACCGTTTGATCCTCCTCCAAAGGTCACTTCGCTGCCATTGACTTTCTGGTAGTTTGATAGGTAACATCGAGATCCAGTCATGTGATGAGAACACCCGCTATCAAAGTACCAAGTAGCTGAATCATTAGCTACTGAAGCAGTGAAGACCACTTGGCAGGTGTCTTTAGTGACGACTTTGGGTTTCCAAACCAATTTTTTTGTTCTGTCACTTTTGACTGAAGAAACTGATTTTGAGGCTAGTGTCCTCAGATGAATTTCCTTTTTATGTTCCTGCAAAAATCTATGGCAGAAAGGTTTAATATGACCCGAAAGAAAACAATAGTGGCAAATGTATTTCCTACATTTCTTTCTAACTGATGAAGTGGGATGAACTTCCTGTGCTTTTACAAATGGTTTTCCATGGGTAGACATGATTTTTGTAAAGGCGGGCTTCACACTTTTATCATAGCCTATGCCATGTGAAGTTACCTGGGTTTGAGTAAGAACCTCATCTAGTTTGGAAGTACCGGTGTTGAGCCTTTTGAAGGTCTCATTTGCATGGTTGAGCTGGATCCTCATGTTGTCAATCTCAGCGTCTTTCTTTGTCAGCATTACTTCCAGCTTTGCCAGTGACGCCTTCTGGATAGTGCTTTCCTCATTAAGTGACTCCACCACTTTGCACTGTTTGCTCCACTTTAAGTACAACTCCTTGTAGAGTCCCTGCATCTTTACCAGTAACTCCAATGTTTTTTCTTCAGAGACTTCTTCCTCCTCATCTGCAGTAGTTATAACAGTGTTGAAACAAAAAAGAGTTTTATAATAAGACTAATCATACCTTTCAGAAGTTATCTGAACTTCGGTGTGACTTGACTTATTCTCTTCGAAACATACTGCAGTTAGGGCTGCGTGCTCATTTAGTGCATCATCTGGGATCTCTTCTACATAAATCCCTGAAGTATCCAGCTCACTGTCGCTAAGAGATAGGAAATTAACTTGTTTCCCAAGTTTTCGAAAAGTGTTGGGACACTCATTTGCAAAGTGCCCATAGCCTTTGCACTCATAACCTTGAACAGTGGAGAAGTCTTTCACTTCCTTTGGTCTGAAATGGTCTGATGCAGCACGCTTTATGATCTTTGGTTCCTTTCCAGGTGTGTTCAATCTTTCATAGAGAACCAAGGACCCGGAAGAATCATTGCGAGGCTTGCGTTGTTCACCACCCCCCTTTTGTTGTTTCCCTTTGCTAGCTCGAATGAGAGTGTTAAGTTTTCTGGTAAGAAGAGCATAATCAGGATTCTTTTCATTGATTTCTTCAAGATCTTCATCCTCTTCTTCGTCATAAGCTGAAGTTGACTTTGGAGTTGTCCCGACAGTCAAGGCAATTCCCTTCTTCTTATGTCCACCTTTTTCATTTAATTCCATCTTGAAGGTCTTCAAATCATTCATCAGTTTAGTAAAGTCCAGGCATCCAATATTCGAAGCCGTATCAATTGTAACAACCTTCATGTCAAAACGAGGTGTAAGTGTCCTCAAAGCTTTTGAGACTAACCTTTTGTTGGTGATCGGATCACCAAGATCAGTGCATTCATTTGTTATCTCAAGCAGTTTGTTGCAATAGTCTCCAACGGTTTCATCATCATCCATTTTCATGTTTTCAAATTTCGTGGTAAGAATCCGATGCCTCGATTCTTTAATTCCAACATCACCCTCGCAATGTTGTTGAAGTATATCCCATGCTTCCTTGGCCGACTCACAATTTCTTATGAGTTTGAACATTTGAACATCTAAGGAGGATTGAATTGCGTTGAGTGCCTTATCATTGTAGGTAGCTTCTTCATTTTGTTCCCTGGTCCACTCTGACGGAGGGGTGCGGTACGAGTCTCCATCAGCATCCACAGTCTTAGGATGCGTCCATGTCTTTTGTACGGCATTCCATGCTCTTGCATCAATTGATTTGATGCATGATCTCATTCGAACTTTCCAGAAGGAATAGTTCATGCCATCTAGAACAGGAGGTTTATTGAACAACGAGTTCGTGTAATCCATTGTATTTTACAAAAATAGGATCACCACTTAGTGTGTCAAGTGTCTGCTCTCGATGCCAATTGAAAAAACCGAACTCTCGGTTTCTGACAGAGTTGTGATCAAAGTTGTATCTGAAGTTGAGACAACTTTGTATACGCAGCGGAAATATAGAAACAGACAATGGATTAAAAATTTCACGAGATTATATTTCTATAATCTCGTGATGTGCCTCAGGGCAAAAGCTTCACTATACGAATACGTGAGTTACAAAAACACTACTAGACAAAATCTCACTAAATATTAAGACACTTTATCTCTTCCTTCGCAGAAGGTCGTGACTAAAGTTGTCTTAACTAACTCTAGTAGAAATCAGTAAATACGAAGAGTGATCTTTGTAGTATCTGAATATCCTCTCTAAAAACTCGTATCTAACTCTGTACATTTGATCCCTATATATACAAGACTAATGACTTGATCATCACACAAATAACCGACCCATTATCACATGATCTTCTCTCCTAGAATTTCAGCTACACTTCCTCTACTTTAGTAACAACCTTATCACTTTGACTCTATCTACTTGGACTCGGTCATACAGCCACATGTTCCAATTTTTGCTCAACCGAATACATCTGCAAGAAAGACAAAAACAACACAAATATATATGGATATATAGATCCCTAAACCTATGGTTTCAATAGACTCGACTAGTTATGAAAATATAAAATTTGTCCTATGAAAAAAAAAGAATTAGATAGTGATAGAATATAGCGAATTTCTGAAACATGATGCTGAGATTTTAATGACTAGTATTACTCTCGTACGATGTACATAAATTATTTATTCATTTAATGATTAAAAATAGTTAATTGTAAATTTAATTAGATTTTTATTATATAATATCATATTATGCGAGGAATAATGGTTATAAATACATAAGAATTATGTATATATACAACTTGTATATATGAGATTTTTTGTTTTGTTAGAAGACATATTTAGTATTTTTATGAAAAGTTACAAAGTAAGATAGAATGATATATGAATATTTAGTTGATAAATAAAATAATATATTTATAAATACTGGGGATAATATATTGATGTGTTATTACTAATTACTAATATATAATAATTAGAAATAAATTACGATAATATACGTATGATTTAACTATCTAGAATTGAATTTATATATTTTATTCAATGCTATTTTTATAAATCATAATCACTTTATAAAAATGAATAGAATCACATTAGAAAGTAAAAAGTGGACTGATTAAAATTTTTGAGATGATCACATAGGTTTAATTTATCCTTCATGGTTTTGCTTTTATATATGTTTGGAAAAATGGTGAATCATTGATTTCGAATGAAAAAATAATATTTTACCCATATTAATGAGCAATAAAAAATAACATATTAAATGGAAACTAAATATATTTTTAAATAAATCATTAAACACATTGTAAATTTATGGTAATGAATAAGAACGAATAATTTTACTACAAATTCACACATACATAAAATGATTACTAAAAATGTTTTCTTGTTGGGGCATTTTTTTGGAACTAAATAAAGTTTATAATATTGAACGAAATTCGTAGTGGGCAATTCGTTAGAACCATTAAACATAAAAAATAAAAATTTAATAAAAAAATAAACAAAAAAACGATAAGTTTAAAGCTTAAGGGTAGTTGATATATTTGTTGTAGTAGTAATAATTATAATTTTATCAAATGACACTTTATATATACAACATTATATATTTCTAATTTTTCAAAGTATATTTATAAACACATATACAGTGGTTTTAGGAATTTTAAACCTAATTAGATTATTGTAGGTATTAATTGTATAACATTCAAAAAAATTCATGAATATTAAGAATTATACAAGAATATTAAACATTATAAGCATTCGATTCTTGTAACTTTGTTCTTATTTCCTCAAAGATTCAAACACATAAAAAATTGTAAAATATGTTTGAACCTAATTTATCTACTATTTCCAACACATACACACACAATTTCATGAGATTTAGAAAAGGTTTTTACCACAATTAGACTTTTCAGAGTTAATTTATGAGATCAACATCAATATTTTGTATTTTGTCTCTCTCATTAGTCATTAGCTAAAAAACCAAATATGCAACATAGATGCATATATAACATTCAAAAACATCGGTACCCACAACTCATCAAATCTTGGAAAACTCAAATATTTAACAATCATCTACACCTGACCCTCTAACATAATGAAGGAGCACCCTATCCATGGTTCTTGTCCTCTACAATCTTCAGCACGTACGTCATCCAATCCCTATTCAAATTTGTATAAAACATGTCATACACTTGGTTTGCTACAGGCCCTCGAAGCCATCTTCACGTGAGTCTACAACTCAAGCATGTCACCAGCAAGTTTCCGAAAGTCGATCGGCTTTTGGAGCTCCCTCATAGTATTAATCAGCAATGCTTATCTCAATAAAGCTCGATCTAGCCTTGATCATGCATCAACAAAAGTGAAAAGGATCAAAAACACTAAAATATATGTTCACAACATCCTTTAATCATCAAAATAAATTTCTTAAGCAATATTACTGGTCGCGAAACACAACAATTACGAAAAATATCAATGGAGAGTCAAAGCAACAATTGAACTCACAAACATAATCACGGTACTTTCCCCCTTCAGCATTCTCCACCGCCAACTCATCAAGCTGGCTGTGGTGACACAAATATATATGGGCAGTTAACCATCACAAAAACAAATGCTATCATGATAATATTCATGATCACAGAATCAATACACCTAAAATCCATCTACAGAGGGTTCTGTAGGAATAAGATGGAATATGAACAGATCCTACATCCAGCTCATGCAGAGGAAGTTTGCATTAGATTTTTCCATAATATTCCACGTGCCACTATGTGAAGCTTCACTATGTAGGACCACTCTTATTCACTGTTGATCTTCATCTTAATTGGATCACTATTGTAAGCCGTTAGATTAGAATCTTCAGATAGTTAGAATGGCGGCAAACTGCTTGTATAAAAGCCTGAATCAATTCCTCTGTATAGAAGTTTTGATGGAATAAACATTTCAATTTCAATAATACAATTCTCAGTTCATTCATGCAAATCTCTCATGAATTCAACATGGTATCAAGAGCGAGGCTTTCTCGATTCTCTATTTCTATGAATTGAGCATTTTTTATTTTCAACATGACGAAGAAAAATCAAACGTTTTCATGGCGGCGAGCGCGTGATGAGGAACTAGGGTTCATGGCCTTTTCTCCTCCGATTGAGCAAGGTGACAATAGTGAGATTGGTGAAACTAGAAGAAATACAGCACACACTGAATCAGATCTGGTTCTTCACCACACCGACAGCGCTAGCAGCAAATGAATGGGATGGAAGCCAATCGACTGGTAATGCTCGGAATGAAGTCACTACCACTCGGATTCTGGCAAACGACGAATTGTACATCACGCCAAGCGACCATCCCGGTGTGATTCTGACTACATACCTTTTTGATGGTAAGAATTACCACCATTAGTGTAGATCTATAAGGAGAGGCTTATTGTCTTGTAATAAATTAGTTGTAATTGATGGTAGTATGCATGCTCCTAGGAGAGATTCTATGGACTACATGCAGTGGCTAAAGGTAGATTACCTCATTTTTAGTTGGATCAGTAATTCAATGATGAAGGAGATTGCACGAGGTTTCCAAAACCTAGATATTTCTAGGCAACTTTGGGAGGAATTACAGCGTAGGTTCGGTAAAAAGAATGGGCCTAGGCTGTATAAATTGCGTAGAGAAATCGCTACATATTCACAGCATAATCAAACTGTGATGGTGTATTTTAACAACCTTAATGCTTTATGGGATGACTTGGCCTTATTGAAGACATATAAGCCTTGTACCTGCGAGGCTTTAGAGGATGCTAAGGCAGATCTCGAAAAGGAACATCTGATGAGTTTCCTCATGGGTCTAAATGATTGTTATGAGACAATCAGACAACAGCTTTTACTTCTTGATCCTCTTCCCACAGTCAGTCAGGCATATGCAAGGGTTCTATAGGTTGAGGAGCAGATTAATGTATCTACTCAGTTCTCAGATGGTGTTGAACACAGCGCTCTATTTAGCAAACAAACACCTGGCTATAAAAGGGATAGATTCAAGAAGAGGCTTACTAAGGAGGAGAAAGCCAAATTGAAATGTGAACATTGCAGGGGAACAGGACACTTAAAAACTGAATGTTTTGATCTTGTTGGAATCCCAGACTGGTATAAAAAGTTCAAGGCTGACAAGGGTAAAGAGAAGGCTAATTCTGTTACTCAAAAAATGGAAGACGATAAAGGAGATTATTCTCCTTCTCAGGTAGGGCATATGAAGGATTTTCCTGAAGACTCCTTGTCTGGTATGAATAAGATGATTCCTGAGCTAGCAAAACACTTATCCATGTATCTTGGAAAGGGCTACAAGGGAGAAGGAATGCAGTTAGATAACAACACCAACTCAGCAAATCTGGCTGAGGTGGACATAGGAACTTCTTCTCTTGATTTTCAGGGTCACTATGCTTTTGGAGCTGGATTACATATCACCAGAGAAGAATAGGTTGTGGATTCCAGTGTTAATAACCACATGTGCTGCCATGTTGGCTTATTGACAGACCTAAAGAAGCTCAAACAACCTCTACAAATATTTTTGCCTGATGGGACTAGTGTATGGGTGTTTCTAGCAGGGACTGCTAGGTTGAACAGAGGCATTGAGTTGCACAATGTCTTGTTTGCACCATACTTTACTCACAATCTATTGTCTGTGGGTCAGCTTGCTAAAGATTTGAAAGGCAAGATTCAATTTTTGGCATCCCATTACTTAATTCAGAGGAAGGAAAATGACAGCATCTTAGGCATTTGCAAAATGAAGGGATCTCTGTATGTTTTTCCTCAATAATCTGTTTCTCATGAATTTGCTTATACATCTCATTCGTCTTCCCCATTACTTACTGATCACCAGCTGCTTGGTCACCCCTCTTTGACTACTATGAAACATATGCCATAGTACAAGAAAAGATACAGAGAAGAGGATTTGGATTCTTTGCTTTCTTGTGATATTTGTCACAAAGCCAAACATCAGCGTACACATTTCCCTCCTCTTCACAGAAGAAGCATGGTTCATTTTGGTTTAGTCCACATGGATGTGTGGGGGCCTTGTAAAGAGCCTAACATCACTGATACTCCCTATTTCCTCACAATGGTAGAAGATCACAGTAGGGCTACTTGGACATATCTCTTCAAGTCCAAAACTCAAGTTTGGAGTATCATACACAGTTTCATACACATGGTTAAAACACAGTATAAAGCTCAGATTTTGGCTATCAGAACAGATAATGGGAATGAGTTCCTGAATCACCAGGTTGCTTCTCTTTTCACAGAACATGGGATCTCACATCAGAAATCATGTCCCTATTCCCCTCAACAAAATGGGATAGTTGAGAGGAAACATAGGCATCTCTTGGAAGTGGCTCGAGCCTTGATGTTCCAAAGTAAGCTTTCAGCTACCTTCTGGCCATACTCTATACTTCATGCTACTTGGCTAATCAATAGATTCCCTAGTGCATTTTTGGATTGGCTATCTCCTTTTAAGGTGCTGACTGGGAATTCTCTTGTTATGGATAATCTTCAACCATTTGGATGTCCGGTATATAAATCCAACACTCTACCTCATAAATCCAAGTTTGATAGTAGAAGTTCATAGTGTATTTTTCTTGGGCATGCTCCTCTGCATAAGGGTTATATCCTTTATGATCTTACTTCTTTAAAGGTTTGCATTTGGAGAGATGTTCATTTCTTCCCATCATTATTTCCTTTACAAGGCAATTCTCCTCTTATTTTGCCTTTCCAAAGTTTTATAGAAGAGAATTCTAATTTTCATTATTCTCCTCATAAATCACCTTCTACACTTATTCCTATCACTGATCTTCCCTCTGTTTCACAACCCCATTTTGCTGATCATTCTGCTTATGGTGATATAGCAGACCAGACCACATTTTCTATACCACCAGATTCTGCAGATTCTCCTGTTCCTACTGTGGCTGATATTCCTTATCCTGAAGAGCCTCCTGATTTATCTATTTCTATTTCTACTGATCCACCTCCTCTTAGAAGAAGTTCCAGGAACCATCATCCTCCTACCTATTTGCAGGATTATGTGTGCAATTTGACCAGCTCATTGTTACCACAGACACCATTTTCGAGTCTTACTCCCCCCCACATTTCCCTACTACATCTCACCAGTATTAACCTCGACTTATACATCATATCTAATGAATGTGCAGACTCTCAAGGAACCTTCCACATATAAGGAAGCCTGTCAGTCTCCAGAATGGGTTACTGCAATGGAAAAGGAATTGCAAACTTTGGAGGAAAACCATACATGGGATATTGTTCCTCTACCCCCTGGTAAGCATGCCATCGGTTCTAAATGGGTTTATAAGATTAAGCTCAAATTTGATGGCTCTATTGAAAGGTATAAAGCCAAATTAGTGGCTAAGGGCTATACTCAGGAATATGGAATTGACTATCAAGAAGTCTTTTCCCCGGTTGCCAAGATGGTTACTGTCTGCTTATTATTTGCTTTGGGCACTCAATTTTAGTGGCATATCCATCAAATTGACATCAACAATGCCTTCTTACATGGGTATTTATCTGATGAAATATATATGTCTTTACCTCAGGGTTATTTGAAGGGAGGCCCAGATTCTGTGTGCAAGTTGGTGAGGAGTTTATATGGCTTGAAGCAGGCCTCCCGAGAGTGGCACCAAGAGTTAAGTACGTTCTTGGTTTCCGCTGGGTTTCTTCAATCTAACAATGATCCTTGCTTATTTCTTAAAGGTTCTGGTTCTAGTTTTCTTGCTCTTCTTGTCTACATAGATGATATTTTGCTCATGAGTCCATCTCTTGATATAATTACTGACATAAAAAAGTCTCTGCATAGTGCTTTTACCATCAAGGATCTAGGGGAGGCTAAATATTTCCTTGGTATGGAAATTGCTAGATCATGTGATGGTACTTATCTTTGTTAACGAAAGTATGTGTTAAATCTTCTTGATTCAGTTGGTTTACTAGGAGGAAAATCTGTAGCTACCCCTTTAGCAACTGGTGTTGTCCTTCAAAGGAAGGGCGAGCTCTTGAGTAATCCAGAGTCCTATAGGAAAGTCATCAGGAAATTATTATACCTTGGTTTCACTAGACCTGATATCTCATACGCTGTGCAACATCTTAGCCAGTTTGTTCAATCACCTACTAAAGATCATTGGGAGGCAGCTTTGCATGTATTAAGGTATCTTAAGGGATGTCCTTCTCTAGGACTTTACTATACCATTACAGACCATTTCACTCTTAAGGCACATTATGATGCAGACTGGGGGTCCTGCAAAGACACACGATGTTCTCTTACAGGATACTGTGTTAGTATTGGGTCTTACTTGATTTCTTGGAGGTGTAAGAAACAGGAGACAGTGTCTCTATCCACAGCAGAGGCTAAATACCGGAGTTTAAGTTTTACCACAAGAGAGATCCTATAGCTTACCTATATGTTATCTGATTTTGCCGTTCCTATTTCTCTTCCTATCTCAATCTATTGCGACAGTAAAACGGCAATTCAGATCACTCAACATCAAGTATACCATGAACGAACCAAGCACCTTGACATTGATTGTCATTTTGTGTGGTCTTAATTCAACAAGGGTGTCATTTTACCTGTTTATGTTCGCACGCATGCTCAGATTGCTGACCTATTTACTAAGGCTCTTTCTGGTCCTCGTTTTAGGTTGGACCACTCTTATTCACCGTTGATCTTCATCTTAATTGGATCACTATTGTAAGCTATTAGATTAGAATCTTCAGATAGTTAGAATGGCGGCAAACTGCTTGTATAAAAGCCTGAATCAATTCCTCTGTATAGAAGTTTTGATGGAATAAACATTTTAATTTCAATAATACAATTCTCAGTTCATTCATACAAATCTCTCATGAATTCAACAGAATTAAGTTCTTCCAAAACAGAGGTCGCAGATGTAGGGGTTAAAAACCAAGGAAACTGAGAAGAAACAGAGGTATTTTAATTGAAATTTAAAGCCATGGAGAAACATATTTTAAGTATGGGTAAAAGACTTTTCATTTACCACCAATTGATACCTACAAAATCATTAATCATATGGAAATATGAATAGTTTTTTTTTCAGTTACCAGCAGCCCGTAATTGATGACAAAAGAATGGCAAAGGAGAAAAAGAAAAATTGAAGATAAAAAGAAAAGGGAAAATGGAAGACGAAAGAGAAAAAGAAATTTTGAAAACCAAAGACAAAAAGGAAAAAATCATACAGAAATTTGATTTTTTCTTCAGTTACCAAGAAAAATTGAAGACGAAAAGAAAAAAGATAAATGGAAGACGAAAGGGAAAAAGGGAAAAAAAATAAAAGAAAAAAATTATGGGAAAAAAACAAAAATGGAAGACCAAAGGAAAAAGGAAAAAATTTATGGGCTTAGCTTGGCTTAGCTAGGATCGAACACAAGCGGAGAACTTAAAACGAATCCACACATATAACAACCACTCCGCCACATGCATATAATTGTAAAGTTTTGGCACTAAAGTTTTTATTATCGTAATTTTTCTGCATTTTTTTATTTACATTTTTACCCCTACAATTTTGCCTTAATATATGTATAGCGGAAGATCAAACACGAAAGAGATAGCCTTGATACTACGTATACTAGGCTGCCGTCTCAGTTTCAATTTATTTTTCAAAATCAACAACCACCCTACACAAAATGCTAGAAACGAGAATAAATACTCTCAAGGCCCATGTAAAGGTCCAGCAAACTTTAAATACAAAAAAAAAAGACTTAACTAAAGAGCAGGAACTAAACTAAAATAGAACTAATCACTTCTTTGGCTTGAAAACACGATCATGCACTTCTAAGTAATGTAATGACTCATCATCCACATCATTCATAATATGTCCAAATTTATTGTAACGGAGATTATGAAGAAATATTAGCTTCTAAAATATTAAACACCATATAAATTACATAGAATTATAATCAATTAAGCGTTTATTATAAAATTAGAAATGGGCAACCATTAATCAACATGCATTGAACCAATATAACTCTATATAATCCTTAAATGGATAAAATACTTTTTTTGCTAAAAAAACATAAAGCAGCATAACGAACAAAGATAATGCACTAACAATTTCAGGTGGCCTGTGTGATGCATGTTCACCGATTTTAACGAGTTGGTCTTGAATTACCTCATATTCTATTTTTCATAAAATAATAATAATAAATAAATAAATACAAGAGTGTATGTGTGAAAATCAAAGTGCATTTATCTCTGGCGGCCAAATTAAAGATAAACCAATTGTTCCCCTACAGTTAGCCCCTCGTTACTGAATCCTACAACAATGACCACATATCATGAAAAACGTGCACCTCTATTGATAACTGTGTATTTTATATAATTTTTAGATATGAAAATTGATGATATTTAAGTTGATAAGTTATGCGATTTTCATAGTTTTTATGCTCATTATGTTGTCATTTGAGGTTTTTGATGTAATTGTGAATTTTGTAGCAGCAATAGCGAATTTGATGATTATTTGATACAAAATGGTCAAATATGTGCTTGGAGAGCTAAAGGAGAGACCAATTGGGTTTTTGGACTGGATTTAAAGATCAAAGCCTATGAGAATTGATGAAAATAATGCAAAATGATCCAAATGGGTGTTTGAAGAGCCTAGAAAGATGGAGAATTGAGTTAGAAGCTGTTAGTACTATCATACTGCACTAAGTGTTTTTAGATCATGAAGAACACAAATGTTTTGGTTTTTCAAGTTTTGAACACCATGCTCTAGACATTATGATATGAACATTCTACTGCCAATCTGATTCAAGATCGCAGAATGTACTTGATCATGTTCTTGAATATGGTCATGTACATAGTTGTCCAAAGAGTTTCCAAGAGACGTGCCAAGCTAATTTCAAGGAGTTGAAGTTACCTTTTCATGATGGACGTTTCAGAATAAGAGATGCCTTGTTCAAGATAAAGATCAAGATGGAAGAAGGTGAGTTCTATTCAAGAAAGGTTTCTAACTAGTTGGAGTTCGAATTAAACTAGGAAAGTTTTCTTATTGACTTTGATTCAAAATAAGACAATCTGATTACCTTGTATAAGATATATCTTGTGTTTATAAATAGCATGGGAATCAAACTAGTTAGTGAGCAAGAGGTTTTACGAATACACAAGAGCTAGAGAGTCTAAAAGACTTCAAGTTTGAAGCATATAGTATTTGAGTAGACTAGGTTTGATCCTTGTGATCATTGTGTGCCTAGTCTGTGTTTGAAATTCTTTCATACACACTTAGAGGAATCTCGGGAGAGATTTCGTATGGGAACTAGAGGGAGTCAGGTTGTGAGGGGATCTCATAATTCAGTCCATCGAAAGAGATTGTAAAGTGTAAGAAATGGGTCGAGTGACGGGAGGTCATCGTGTAATAGCCTTTGTAACCTTGCAATGGAGTAGTGAATTATTTCTCACGGACTTGTGAAGTCCCCCTAACATAGATCAGTTGATCTAACAGGGTTACTAACCTCGTGCCTTTTACTTACTTTCAATTTAGCATTCTGACCTTACATGTTCTTCATGATGTACTCGTACATGATTAAGAACATGTTCATATCCGCACAGTTTATGTAACTTCAATTGGTACCAGAGCAGGTCGCCTTTGGTTAAAAGCGAAAAGAGTCCTGAAAAGTGCATAATTGTGTGAAGATTTTGGTTGCGTTCAAGTTATGAGTTCAATCAAGGAAGGGAGATCTACGGTCAGACCACCATTACTTGAAGGCAACAACTATCCTTACTGAAAAGTAAGGATGAGGGCGTTTCTGAGATCAATAGATGAGCTTGCATGGAAGAGCGTCACTGAAGGATGGGAAAAGCCAGTTATTGCTAAAGAAGGAAAGCATGTGGAGATTGAAGAAGGAGAATTGACTGTGCCGCAAAAGAACTGGTATAATGTCAACTCTAAAACTCTCAATGCTATATTCTCTGCAGTTGATCTTGAAACATTCAGTCTAATCTCAACTTGTGAGACTGCTAAACCTGTATGGGATATTCTAGAAACCACCTTTGAAGGGACCAGTTCAGTAAGATCATCTAGATTTCAAAATCTTACTTCCAAATTTGAAACTCTTAGAATGGAAGAAACTGAGTCCATGAGTGAGTTCAATGCCAGACTAAGAAATATATCTAATGAGAGTTTTTCTCTTGGTGAGGCTATCAATAATGAGAAACTTGTAAGAAAAGTTCTCAAATCTCTTCCAAAGAAGCTTGCATACAAAATTATTACAATAGAAGAAACCAAGGATATTACGAGTACGAGGCTTGATGAGCTAATGGGGTCTTTAAGAACGTTCGAGATGAATCTGGAAGATGAAGACAGCAGCTCAAGGAAGAGATGTATTGCTCTTAAAACTAAAGTTTCAGAAGATGTACCTGAACATGTATAGAAACAAAAAATTATACTTGATTCAGATACAATGAATACAATGGTCTTGATTACCAAGAACTTCAGTCGAATGTTGAAAAGAACCAACAAGCAATCTTCAAGAAGGTCCAGCAACAAAAGACAACCATTTGGTAACACTCTGCAAAGGGTAGAATTAAATTCATTGTCTAAGTATGTTTCTCATAAAGTGTTGTTAATACAGGAAAAATGATATTAAAGGGTGGAATTAAAGCTAAAATGGAGATTTGACCGAAGTGGACCGCAGAAGTCGAGAAAAGATGAAGAAATAAGAAGAAAAGGAAGATCAAGCTCAAACACGACCCAGGAACGTGAGTTCCTTGGGTCGCACTAGACAATGAAGCCAAACTCAGCCACAAAACTCGACCAAAATATCGCATTGCAGATGTTTCAGAGGCATGAACTCCCTCGACCAAAGCGCGACTACCTCAGGTCACGCCTTACACCACACTGAAGCTCGACCTCCGGAAGTGACCAAGAGGTCGCGTCTGCACACTTCAGAGAGCTATTTTTTCTTCGAGCCAAATGCGACAACGAAGCGTGACTATATTCTAGTTGCACCCCATTGCATTGCCAAACGCAACATCAGAAGGTCGCGTTTTGAACCCAGAAATCTGATTTTGGCTCATTTTAACTTTAATTCTATTTTAACTTAGTATTTAAGGGCATCACGATTTTTTAAAGAATGAATCACTCCTTCATATTACTTCAACTATTTTTGGAGAACATAGAGAGAAACAAGGAACCAAAAAGAGTTCATCTTGAAGGATTTAAGCCATTGAAGAGAAGTTTGTCTTGATCAGGTTTACTCTTCTCCTCACTTTCTTGTGTTGTTTAGGATGGATAATGTTATCTTCTTCTTTGTGTTAGCCATGGATGTAAATATGGTTGTCTAGAGCCTTAAGGCTCTAGGATATGGTGAATCCTTGTAAAAATTTGTTTCGTCTATGGGCTATGCTATTTTATGATTTATTCAAGCTTTTATATCCTAAATCCTTGAGTATGATTTTGTTTGAGTGGCTTTCATTTGGCATCAATTGTTATGATTTACATTACTTGAGAGAGAACATTTAGGATTGAAATCCATTTACTTATGTCTTTGAGAGAATGATGAATAAGTGGAAGCAATGTTGACCTTATGTGCTTTTGGAAAATGCAATCTAGGAATGTACTAGAGATAATCATCTGTATTGTATCCTAATTTAGGTGAGATCGAGAGATGAGCCTAGGTATTTCCGCAGTCTTTCTAGCTTGAGTAACTTTTAAGATAGTGGTAACTCAAAAATTTGAGCAATTGGAGCAAGGTGCCCATGCCCTAGAGTCTTTCCCATTTCTTTATTTTACTCTAAGTTTCCTACATTGTGTGAGTCTTAATTTGTATTTGTGTATTTGAGTTACTTGTTTGCTTAGTTCATTATATGAAATCAAATCTTGTTCCGAGAGTCTAGATAATCTAATTATCAAAGTTGTGATAATTGGAGCTGTTAATTTAACTATCAATTTTCCTGAGGATTGACCTCGTTTCATCATATTCTATAAATTACTTATACAATTGTGGACATGGTGCGAGTTTAAAAATAAAACAAGAAGAAATATCACACCAGGGTGATGAGTAATCACACAAATGAGTGATTGGAGCCCAGGCCCATCATCAATCCCGGGCTCTAATCCTTCAAACCAAACAAATGATAAGACTGGATAATTTTATTAATCCTCTCTAAACCAACCTAACAAGTTCTTATTGAAGTAAGAGGGTTGTATCGAGCACCTCAAAGTCGAAGCTAGAGGGTCGAACCAAGCCTCTTGCTGCCTAGTGTAGAAGGGTCACATAGAGCCCCTGGTAAATTCGAGAGGGTCATAAGAAGCCCTGTTAAATCGCGGGGTCTCATAGAGAACTCTAGAGCACTTATATTCTATTTTCCATAAAAAAATAAAAAAAATACATGAATCTATGTTTTTATTTTTGTTTATTTAGAACACATGAATTTTTGTTTGAAAGTGAAGGAAATATGGTATTTTTATGATGGTTAAATTACACTTTGATACTTATATTTTCGGTTCCTTTTAAAAAAATAACATACTTTATCAAAATTAAAAAAAATAATATTCACTTTTTCAAAAAAAATTACAAATCTAACATTTGATTAATTTTACAGTCCAAAAATTGTATTAATTTATTATATCTTAATATTTCTATTTCTCAGCCGCGTAAAAATAAGTCCTCCAATCAATAAATCCTAAAATAATAGAGTATATTTAATATAAATATATTGTATATAATAGGGTTATTTGCATTCAAAATTATATTTTTTAGATCATCTTATAATTATAACATGATCTTGTAATTGTTACAAATAAAACGCGATGATTTTCGCAATTAAAACACCTCCCATTTTTTCTAGTCAATTCGATATTCAAATCCAAACCCAATGGGGAGACAGCTGTGCCAAACAAAAATGCAAGAAAGACTCTTGCTTTCCAATTTTGTCCTTCTTTCATAAGGGATATGCACATGTACAACACACTTAAACACTTTGAAAATATTTAATTGTAGGCTTTACTCCACTCCAAGCTTCATGTGGTGTGACATCTTTTATTGCTAATGTAGGGCTTCTATTCAGAACATAAATTACGCGATTAACAACTTCAGGCCAAAAGGTTTTGGGCATCTTCTTCTCAGACAACACGCTTCTCACCAAATTCATCACCATTTGATTTTTCCGTTCCGCCACTCCATTTTGCTAATGAGTGTATGTTGCTGTCAATTGTGCCAATTATCTCTTAATACCATGCTCTTCACAAAACTCATTAATTTTTTTATAATTAAACTCTCCACTTCTATTATTGCGCAAACATTTTATGGATAAATCAACTTCAATTCAGCAAGTTTCTTAAAACATTTAAACTTGTTGAATGTTTCAGACTTCTCACTCAAGAAATATATCTATGCTTTCCTACTGAAATCATCAATGAAGCATAATGAGTACCTTTTCTTGCTATTTGACATTGGAGTGATTGGGCCGCATATGTCCGTGTGGATCAGCTACAGCTTCTTTGTAGCTCTCTACATGCTTATTGTCCAAATATGATTTCTATGTTGTTTTCCAACCAAGCAATCAATACAAGTTGTAACTGATTTATGTAGTAATGGAAAACCATGGACTATTTTATTGGTTAGAAAAGTTCGTAACTCTTTATAGCTTAAATGTCTATATCTGCACTACCAAAGATGAGCTAAATTTGATGTGGTTGTAGTTGTCTAAAAACATGCTCTCTTCTCTTTTCCAGACTAAGAGTTAGCCATTAATATGAACATTCGGTAGGCTGTCATCTCACATTGAAGAATAAGTCCTCTCTCAAGATAATATACATATAGCACTTTCCATATTGAATTAGAATTGCAAGACCGCGCTCTTGAAGTTGTCCAATACTCAGGAGGTTATTCTTCAACTATGAGATATAAAAAACATTAGTGATCACATGATTGCAACCATTGATATGTAGTTTCACCCTTTCTTTTCCAACTACACCCATTTTGGTGTTGTTTTCCAATTTTATAGTTTCACGAAAGGTTTCATCTAATTCACAAGATACAACTTTGTTTCCACTCATATGGTTCAAGCAACCTGAATCAAGGAACCAAGTATTGTCGTGTAATGCATGGGGCCATCAATATAGGATATCAGCAACATCTCTTCATGGTTATTTGATTCTACATAGTTGGCCTCTTTCTCCTAATCAGGGAACTCGGGCTTAAAATGACCAAGTTTATGGCATTTGTAGCATTTCTCTTATTCATTGCTCTTTCGGAACTTGTGCTTATGCACAATGAGTGAACTTTGCAGTTTATCAATTGTGAGTACATCAATATCCTTTGATTCTTTGATCGAGACAACTACATAGTTAAATTTTTTCTACAATGGACACATCTTCCATCTGTTCTCCGTTGCTTCTCATTTTGTTTACAATACTCACGAAGCGAACAAAATACTCTACAATGGATTCACTTGTTTTCATCTCTAGAATTTCAAAATCTCTTCTCAATGCTTGAAAAGTCAAGCATTTCACCAGAGCATTCCCTTCAAATTTCATTTTCATTGACTCTCGTATCTTCTTTGAAATGTGTTTGTCTAATATTTGCTCAAGAGTTACTATGCCAATTGATTGAAACATGATTGTTGGCTTTGTGATCCTTCATCTTTAAATCATCAAGTTCTTTCTGCCCCTACTTTAGTCAATTTCACTCTTGCCTCTGGTTCATTATAACCAGTTTCAATCAAATGATAATATCTTTGGATCGCAAGAGATTTTCCATGAGCAAGCTCCAATGGTCAGAGTGACCATTGAAATGCGGAATAACAGGTTGTATGAAATTTTTATCTTCACTCATTCTCTCATTTTTTTCTGTGTTTGAAAATCATCCAAACAACTACTGTGTTTTTTTATTATTTTAGGCCCCGGTCGGGAGCTCTGATACCAAATTGTAGATAACAGAAAGAATTCTATGCAATATGGATGAATGACTTGTTTTAGTTACTAAGAGAACTTGGCTTAAATAGCCATTGCAAAACAGAAAAATACGAAATATCAGCAACCAAAAAATTATTATGGCGACTAAGTCCTAAAAAATAAATATGCAACTGACACCCAAACAAAAAGGGATTTTATTTAAAATAGAAAATACTAGCTTGACTGAAAATCTTATCATTATATACATGTATAGATAGATACCCCCATCCCCTAACAATAAAATAAGAATCGCCTACTACTACCATTATATATATATATATATACTCTCAAATAAAATAAAAATTAATACCAATAAATAAACTGAAGGTCGGCCACTTCCCCACAACTAATGACTGACTGTCTCAACAATCCAAATATTTCGCCCACCCCCATAAAATAATAATTCTATAAAATTGACGTAACAAAAAAAAAATCTTTGATTTCAGATTATTACTCCAGAAATAAGATGAAGAAGGGATTTATCAATTACGTTGTTATTGTAACTTTTTAAACTTAAATATGTTTCTTGCTAAAAAAAAATAGAAGTTTCATTGTCTTCTTCTCCCCTGCGAGCTGAGAAACACAAGCTCGAATAGCATGTTGTCACATCCAACAACATCAATGCATGCAATGTACCTGAACACCGGTCAAAATCACGAAACTCAAACTTGACGGTGATTGCGTGGTAAACTACGCATAAGCATACAATTGATACCATCTCGCTACAAATATTGTTTGATTCATGTACTGAACATATTGTAGAATCATCAACTTTTATTACTAAAACATGTATATATGTACTGTAGGTGCTTTATTGTTCAAAGAGGTAAACTTCAGAATCCAAAAAATAATTAATGTTCCTCGCTTCTTCTATCCACTTTCAATCTGTTTTGCAGTTTAAACAAAACTGTGTGTGCAAATCCTTGACATGACACTCATCTTTTAAAGAGCACTCACATCATCAAGTAATTGTACGTTTATAGTTATCTTTTATAGTGGTCATTTTTCGTCAACCTAAAATGCTGGCCCAAAAGGGTTGAGCGATAGCGTACAATCGGTATTCCAATAGACAAGCGTTCAATTTTAAATTTGAGTTAACGATCAGTTCCGCCTTATCCGGTAAGATTGACGGGTTCAGAGGAGTCGGCACGTCTTTCAACCTCCTCCGCGATCCTCGCAAACCCTAGCTGCTACCTCCACCTTTAAAAGGAGACCCCCATCCTTATTTGACGGGTACGCGGAAATACCCACAAGCTTCACATCACACCCTAAGAATACTGAGCTCACAATTTTCTAGGTTAATTCCACCCCGGCGATTCAACATCCGGCCTTCTTCCTACATTCTTCCAGGATCGAACGGCATTTCCCTAGATTTCTAGTCACGTTCTGGATAAAGATTATCGTCATTAAGCACCTTAGTTATTTAATTATTCCGTATTTTGTTTCTTTCTACACTTCTTCTTTTCCTGACTTGAGCGTCGGAGGCCCAACGATCGTCAACCCCCCGACGGTCTTTGGCTCTTACGGTGTTTTCTGTTTTTGTTTCACAGATTGGCCGCTGCTCCGGACTGAATCAATTAATTGCAGATTTCCGGATCTACAATTTGGCGCCCACCGTGGGGCAGCGATCTATTCGTGAAACAAAATGACAACGCCTAATGAGAGTCGCAGAGATGGAAAAGGACCCCAGCAAGATGGCAGAACTGCTACGCCTTCGCCCGATATTGATCTGTCATTGGCTGATGTTCTGAGGAATATACAGCATCAAATGGCAAACACCGCCGGGGAGTTAGCGCTTCTGAGATCAGAGAACGCTTCACTCCGCAGTAAACTTGAAGATCTAACCATCAATGACAACATGCGCCATCTGAACTATATCAAACCCACCAATCTGTTCGGCGAGCCAAATTCGGTATACTCTGAGCGTCGTCGTTCTGTTACTTTTACTGATCCATTTATTGCAGGTACTAGCGCGTCAGCACAGAAGGTAGACACCAGACAAAAAATGGAAGAGAGCCCGCTAAAGCCACCTCCAGGGTTTGAGTATCATGCTTCTGGACAGGAAAGGTTCCGACACCAGACCCTCGAGCAAGAAAGGGTTGAACAGCAGCGCAGGTTCAACCAGGGATTCGATCAGAGAATGATCGATCACCCAAGTGAATTGGAGCAACGACTGGCTGGTATCGAGGCAATGATAACGCGAATTCCCGGTGTACCTCTACCAATCCGCAAGGCTGCACCAAATAGCTTTGTTGACTCACCGTTCGTGGATGAAATTGGGTTAACAGAGATGCCGTCAAAGTTTACCCTACCATCTATGAAGTCATTTAACGGAACCTCAGATCCAGATGACCATATCGCACAGTATAAACAGAAGATGTTCATCGCAGCAATACCAAAGTACCTCAGAGAAGCCTGCATGTGCAAGGGTTTTGGGTCCAGCCTATCAGGAGCCGCACTGCAGTGGTTCACGAACCTTCCTAACGCTTCGATTGGATCATTTGCACAACTCACAGATCTTTTCGTAGAACAATTTGCCAGCAGCCGGAAAATTGAGAAACATTCAGATGACCTCTACGCCATTATTCAGTATCCAAATGAAACACTTAGGAATTATGTTGTACGGTTCAATAGAGAGAAGGTAGAGATACCAGGCTGCAACGCTGACACCGCCATATCAGCCTTCAGAAAGGGGCTAAAGAGGGATTCAGACCTTTACAAAGAACTCACAAAGTACCCGTGTAAGACAATGGATGATATTTTAGCAAAGGCATGGGCACAAATTAAGTGGGAGGAAGACGAAGACCAGTATTATCGACCCAAGCCAAGAGGTCGAGATGAAGGAAGAGACTCCTGTAGAAATGATAGAAGAAGAACCGACCCTTACCCCCGCAATGATCGCTACAAACCTCAAGGCCGAGAGGATATTTCAGATCCATATGATCGACGCTTGCCAGAATACAACCTGTGCATCACACCCTCAGAAGCCGTCAATGCCTTGAAGGAACTTGGTAGTACAGTGAAACGGCCGCCCAAGATGAGGAGTCCAGATCATGAACGTGACAGAACAAAGTACTGTGAATTCCACAAAGACCATGGCCATAGGACAGATGACTGTATTGCATTGCGTCTCGAAATCATCGACCTACTCAAGCGAGGCCATTTGAAAGATTTGTTGACTGATAAGGGGAAGCAGACCTTCGGCAAAAATGATGAGAACCTGAGAAATCCGCCAAAGCCCCCACCAATTGAGCATGTGGTTAATTGCATAACTGGAGGATCCGAGGTTAGCGGAGTATCTCAGGCATCAGCAAAACGGCATTGCAGATCTCTTAAATACACACCTATGATACCAAAGCCCGACACTGAAATGGAACTCATAAGTTTGAGTTTCACCAACAGCGAAGCTTCTGAACTCTCACACCCGCACCACGACGCACTTGTTATTTCTGTCCTTATTTCTAACTGTATGATTAAGAGGACTCTCATCGATGGTGGGAGTTCGACTAATGTCATTTTCTTATCTACTTTGAAGGGAATGCAAGTCCCCGAGGCTCATATCGTCAAAAAATTAATGACCTTGATTGGATTTAGCGACGAGCACAAAACCACCATAGGTGAAATTACACTACCTGTATATACGGAAGGGGTTAACCTGCACACCAAGTTTCAAATTATCGATGCACCCTCAACATACAACGTCATCCTTGGGAGACCTTAGATTCACGAACTAAAAGCTGTACCCTCGACCTACCACCAAGTCATACGCTTCCCAACCCCATGGGGAATTAGGCAGATCCGTGGAGAGCAAATCACATCAAGAGACTGCTACAGATCGGCTTTCAAGACTAACCAAGTGCAGGTACGAGAAGTAAACCAAATTGATGAGGCATCGACGTCAAACTCAAAATATGAATGTGGAGAAAGCTCAAATTCAAAATATAAGCATGGACAAAGTTCAGGGTCGACCTCCTACGTCGAGCCCGAGATGGAAGATCTCGATAAAGTACAGATTCACCCCGACTCCCCAGACCACGTCGTTCAAATTGGGTCGAGGTTGTAGGTCGATCCTGATCACCAAGGTGGTATGAAATGGGGCTTACAAGCTGCAAACTGTTGAAGGCAGAGAAAGTGCAAATAGCTGGAACGCAGTTCACCTCAAGCAGTATCATTTCTAAACTCTTGGCTAAATCTCTCAAGTTTTGTCTTGTTTATTTTTTAAACTCACCACTGACTTGAGCGTCGGAGGGTCGATGGCTATGCCATCGACCATCTAGTCGTGCTATGCGCAGGTTGAAATTCAACCCTGACGATCGAGGTTCAATAGGAAAGCCTTTCAAGGTCGACCCAGCAGCCCGTAGGGCGGACATCGATCCTAAAAAAAATGATGAGTTTGCATTTTTATTTATTTTCTTCTATTGCTTTCAGTTATTCTCAAAATTTATTCCCTACTTCAGTTGCTGACTTGAGCGTCGGAGGGTCGATGGATTAGCCATCGACCATCTAACCTTGCCGCCTACAGGTTGAAAATCAATGTTGACAACTCAAATCAAATAAGAACAATCGTGTAGATCTCAAATGCACGCTAGGGTCAGCATCGAGTACGATAAAGAGCAAAAAATGGTTTTGCACTCCGAAGACGAGAAATGTCATTGATGTCAACCTTGACACGACTTCAGAGACAAAATTCTCGAACAATGTTCGATACCATGTCTCTAAGGCATGATTCAACCCGAATGCAAAGTTCAGCCTCGAGTCAAGATAAATTGCATTTAAAGTGCATGTCTATTTGTATATTCTAGCCTTATTATATCGACCTTGTAATCAATTATCTACAACGTCATTTATGTTTCGGGATTGATCAAAATTTGAGACTCGGATAAGCAATAAATCAACCTTAAATTAGATCTTCTACAATGATAAATCTCATCATGTTGGTCAACCCTCGTCATCGTCAAAATGATCGACCCTAGGGTCTATTAAATTAAAAGTCGACCTCTATGCTACTTTCTCCGCAAAATTGTCGACCCCAGAGTCAACAAACTCTTATATCTCCAAGTAGACCCTTTTCATGTGATAGTCTTATGCAGTTGATTTTGACCCTTAAAAAAAAAAAAAAAAAAACTGGAGGGGGTCGACCCTAGGGTCGATCAACATTTAAAAAAAAAAACGACCTCAGGGTCTACAGCGTACCCTAGGGTCTACTGCGTACCCTAGGGTCTACTACGTCAAAAATCGACCTCAGGGTCTACTGCATACCCTAGGGTCTACTACGTCAAAAATCGACCTTAGGGTCTACAACGTACCCTAGGGTCTACTGCGTACCCTAGGGTCTGCTACGTCAAAAATCGACCTCAGGTTCTACAGCGTACCCTAGGGTCTCCTACGTCAAAAATCGACCTCAGGGTCTACAGCGTACCCTAGGGTCTACTGCGTACCCTAGGGTCTGCTACGTCAAAAATCGACCTTAGGGTCTACAGCGTACCCTAGGGTCTACTGCGTACCCTAGGGTCTGCTACGTCAAAAATCGACCTTAGGGTCTACAGCGTACCCTAGGGTCTACTACGTCAAAAATCGACCTCAGGGTCTATAGCATACCCTAGGGTCTACTGCGTACCCTAGGGTCTATTACGTCAAAAATCGACCTCAGGGTCTACAGCGTACCCTAGGGTCCACTATGCACCTTAGGGTCTACTACGTCAAAAATCGACCATATGGTCTACTAAGCCAAATGTCGACCTTAGGGTCTTAAAAGCATCAAGGTCAATCCCATGTGCGTTTGGCAAACAATAGTGACTTATGACAAGTAATATTAGATTTACGGTGTTCGATCTTACGGTTTGCTTTCAAAGCCTCGATCGTCCTACCTTACAGCTTGCGCTCAAAGCTTAGGCGTTCGACCTCCAGGTTATTTTATAACTTGGGCCGTTCAGCTTCATAGCCCATACTCGGGGCTTCGGTGTTCGATCTTACGGTTTGCTTTCAAAGCCTCGATCGTCCTACCTTACAGCTTGCACTCAAAGCTTAGGTGTTCGACCTCCAAGTTATTTTATGACTTGGGTCGTTCAGCTTCATAACCCATACTCGGGGCTTCGGTGTTCGATCTTATGGTTTGCTTTCAAAACCTCGATCGTCCTACCTTACAGCTTGCGCTCAAAGCTTAGACATTCGACCTCTAAGGTTATTTTCATTTATTGGGGCGATCTTTTCTAATTTTTACTTGGGCTCGATGTTCGACATCACGACGAACGTCTTATGTCCTTACCTGTTTATTTGCATTACGATTCATTGTCCAGCTCTCATGCTGAAACCTAGACAATGAGGGGCTAACTGTAGTGGTCATTTTTCGTCAACCTAAAATGCTGGCCCAAAAGGGTTGAGCGATAGCGTACAATCGGTATTCCAATAGACAAGCGTTCAATTTTAAATTTGAGTTAACGATCAGTTCCGCCTTATCCGGTAAGATTGACGGGTTCAGAGGAGTCGGCACGTCTTTCAACCTCCTCCGCGATCCTCGCAAACCCTAGCTGCTACCTCCACCTTTAAAAGGAGACCCCCATCCTCATTTGACGGGTACGCGGAAATACCCACAAGCTTCACATCACACCCTAAGAATACTGAGCTCACAATTTTCTAGGTTAATTCCACCCCGGCGATTCAACATCCGGCCTTCTTCCTACATTCTTCCAGGATCGAACGGCATTTCCCTAGATTTCTAGTCACGTTCTGGATAAAGATTATCGTCATTAAGCACCTTAGTTATTTAATTATTCCGTATTTTGTTTCTTTCTACACTTTTTCTTTTCCTGACTTGAGCGTCGGAGGCCCAACAATCGTCAACCCCCCGACGGTCTTTGGCTCTTACGGTGTTTTCTGTTTTTATTTCACAGATTGGCCGCTGCTCCGGACTGAATCAATTAATTGCAAATTTCCGGATCTACATCTTTGAAATAACACTCGTCTTTGAAAGATCACTCCATCAGAAAAATTGTAAACATGAGAGAATCCAGCTATCTCTATCTTCTCTACTGTGGTATCCACTCTAGCAACCTTGACACCTCCTCGTAGGTAGATGGAAAGCCCTCAACCTCCTCATCTCTTCTCTACTCTATTTGGTTGCTCTTGAATGATATGAGACTTGTATGATATGTGTGAGATCTTGTATTTTCGTTCTCTGACCACTATTTTCTTAGCAATTAAAACATATGGAAGTGAATGGTATAATTATAGACAATAGTGAGTATGGGTATCGTATCCACATGGATTGTAATGACAAATAACATTGTGATTATTAAGACATAAACACTTCATTAATATCTAGATACAAAGATAATTAAAGTGAGAATAAATAAATAAATCTTCAAAAGCAAAAACATAATATTAACTAAAATACTTAATTAAAAATATTAATGAAAATAATGAATTATTAGGGAGTGCTCACACAATGATTTTTATAATTAATTTATTGACTACTAAACCTTATTTAACTTAAATGTTATCAGATTGTTCTTCCGAACACAAGTCATAATATAGAAAAAATGAACATGTACTTTACTTGGTTGGTTTTTCACATATGTCATCACTCACAGTCAAGTACATTGGATTATAATTCATATGCAACACTTGTTCAATTATATTGGTCGGTTCTTCCAAGCATCACATAAAATGATTCTCCTATTTTATCCCACTAAATTAATCAGTCAGTGGTGAGATTGTTCCAATTAATTAGCTTGCATACATATGATGTTGGCATCAACATACACATAAGAAATCCAAATTAAGAATTCAAATACCCAGTGATAATCAGAAATATATCTTAATAAATCAAATTATGAAATCCAACGTACTTACAAACTCAAGAAAAACAACAATACAAATAACACCAACAATTCATAGTTATACTCTAAAGGAATCCAGAGGCCTTTATCCCAAACAAATTAAATAAGTAATATAAAGTGATCCAGGACTCTCATCCCCTAAAATAATTAAACATAAAAAAATCAATAATAATTATCAAACATATTTTCAAACTAAACATTATTTCTAAAATTGGGGGTATCAACCATGCACATCACTAATTAATTAATATCAAACTTTTGAAGCATTTGGTGTAACGTACCTGGAACGAATTTCTAAGCATTTAGCATAGCATACTTAGTGCATCATTAATTAGCATATTGAGTATAAATTTTAGTATTTAATGAAATTACACAGTCTAATTTTTTATATTTTACAAAGGTATTTACATTATGATTTTAATTTGAAATTCTATAACAAAAGTCTCAAACTAACATTCGTTATATCGGTTCGCTTAGTCAGAGGCTATTCAACGGCTACTTTGGACATAGAGGTTGGGGTGGCGCGGCGAGGCAGACCGCGCTGGGGGAGAGAGAGACTCATAGAGAGAGAGAGAGGCGGCATCAGAGTTGGCTAGGCGGGGAGGAAGACTGCTCAGTTTTGAATTAGAAAAAATGAGGAAGAAGAAGCCCGCAATCTGATACTAAACCGATTTTTAACAACGGATTAATCCGTCGTTAGATTTAGATTAAATTTATTATTAAATCATAAAATATTAACAACGGATTAGTCAGTTGTTAGATCTAATTTTAATTTATTATTAAATCGAAAAATATTAACAGTAAATTTATTCCGTTGTTAGTATTATATTTTTTAAATAATAAAATCTCTAATTATTTAACGACGGGTCATATCGGTCGTTAAGTATTTAAAAAAACTGAACAAATTCAGAAAATACTTAACGACGGACTGTTCGTCCTTATATTTAATATAATCAGAATATTATTTACGACGGACTGTCCATCATTAATATTTTCTATTATATTTAATTAAATTACGAAAAAATTTAACGACGGAATGTGTTCGTCATTATCTGTTAACGACTGAAAGTCTGTCGTTAACTTTTAGCGCCAAAGAATCCCGCCTTTTTAAATCCCTGAAAAGGTTAATGCCGGATGATCCGTTGTTAGTCTGTCGCAACTAACGACGAACATGAATCCGTCGTTATATCGTAATTTTTTGTTGTGTAATTCATTATTATGGTTGATAATTTCATATAATTAAATTTTATACATTTTTATTTTTAATTTTTTTATTGATATGTTGACTATGATTATTTATGTTATAATTAATTATTACTTTATAACAAATATTATTAAAATAATAAATTTGATAGTGAAATAAGGGGTAAAACAGGAAGAAATACAAAAGAAAATTTGAACCGCAATGCAATGTTAGAATATGCGGTGAACTGTGTTATTAAGAGAAGATTGTGGTCTTTAGAGTTATAAGGAACATGTAAAACATGATATTTTGGAAGTAAGTTTAAACTACTTAAAAGTGTGTAACAGATTGGTTGGAGCTAATTAGTAAATGAAGAGGTGCACTTGCGTGCAACAGAACGTCCGTGCGCCTATTTCAGGCGGGCGTGCGGCCACACGCGGGCGTGCCACGTGGCGCCCACGCGTCCGTCTTTTTCTTTTTTGCGATTTTTTAATTTTTTTTATATACTTGTTTTTATCATACTTGATACCTTTTTTCTTACCATATGGTACTTTTTATTGTAGTTGGAATGATGATAGTATTAATCTCAGGTTGATACCTGTCTCTATCGTACGTGATACTTTTCTTCTTACTACATGATACCTTTTATTTTACCGAACTCGTGTTTTGCTTTCCTTTACAAATTCTTGGAATGATGATTGTTTTAGATTAATCTCAACACATACAATATAAAAACTGAAAAAAAAAATCAGAACTTGAACTAAATAAACTAGTATAAAATAACTAGCAGACCCCTTACTTTTTAATGATACAGATGGTACTTTTCGAATGTTTTGTGATACTTTTTAATAGGAAGGTTGGTACTCACTTTGGACATTTTTTTTATGGGTTGACCCAGTCAAAGCGGGTTAACCCGCGTTGATTGGGTCAAAGCGCGGGTTAATCCACGTTGACCGGGTCAAAAGCGGGTTTGACTGACCCGTCTCATATAGTGTTATTTGCACCATGATACATGCAAGTTTTTGCCGTAGATGAATATGTACAAGTTAGGTAAGTGGTCGTATTGTGATAAAATGGCTGTCGCTACACCCCGAGAGAGACAACTTGTACGAAAGTTCTCCAAAACTTACTTCCTATGTCACATACAACACGGCACACGCAACACAAAATTATCCTTAAAATTTAACAAAATTTTGCTAAACTCAATTCCCTTCTGTCCAGCCTAGTTAACGATCATACAATACTAACTAATTTGTTCATGTATGTCATGTATTTGAATCCACAAACACTTTTTAGATTCACATAAATATGTGTATGTATACTCCCGTGGTAATAGACGTAGCGACTCTCCAGAAAAATTGTTTGAGTTTGAGAGAATATACATGTTTCTTCATCGATTGATGACCTAAAAGATGAAAATTATTAATCTAAGACTACAGGGATCGTATATTTTGATTATTTTTATTTTTTAATTATTTTAATATTAATTTTCAATGAAAATACGTTTAGTAATTGTCTATTAAATTTAATAAAAAGTTATTTTAAAAAATAATTAAAAAAATAAAAAGGAATTGATATAATAGACATGATTTTTGGGACCCTTAATTGTAGAGCAGATCATCTGTTGCATTTTATGTTACATTTAGTGTTGCATAACTATTTTTTTTTAATTTTTTTAATATACCCTAATTGGGGATGGTTGAACCATAAATAGGAAATTTAAATTAAAATAAATTATAATAAATAAAAAAATAATTTTTTTAATTTTTTTTTAAAGAGTTGCAACAGAGAATGCAACAGGATTTGAAACAGGTGGACCCATTTCCTTGATTAATAGTTTTGATCTTTCAAGTCCTGAATTCATAGATAATTCATGTTTCAAGTCTTGAATTTATAATTCTTAAGAAAAAAATGTTTTACCGATTTAAAATCTAATAGATAAAAATTATCAATATATGAATCCAACGATCATTTATTTTGATTATTTTTATTTTAAAATTATTTTTCAACAAAAATACCTTTAGTAATAATATCTACTAAATTTAATAAAGAGTTTTTACAATAATTTAAAAAATAAAAAGGAACCAATAGACTTAATTTTTGAGTCCCTGAGGGCACGTTTTTTGTTTTTTTGCTTGATTATGGTAAAATAGGGTTGATAGATAAAATTATATGCGTCAATCAAATGTTTGGTTCAGTTGATTGGAGTGCGGGATTGATGATGAGCCCGAGCTCCTGTTACCCATTTGAATGATAGTTTATCATTCCAATATTCCGTTGATTATTTTCATCATCATTGATAAAACATGAAATTGTTCATCTATTCTCATCCAAATAAAATTTTATTATTTTATGAAGGTCATGTATTCATTATTTTACATTTTAATTATAATTCTTTAATCAAAACATAATATTGACAATTTATCATAAATAAGAGAAATAATAATCAAACAATCTAAGCACATGATTATTTTTATCCCACAATGCAATCTTAGTTTAGCCAATTAATTTTATTTATCCAATCAACCAAACTAAAGGGGACCGAATTGATATTTCTAAAAGAAAAAAAAGGGAGACAAATCAGAATTGAAAAATGAATGTAGCACGTGACAAAAATCCCGACCACGGAGAAGGAAGCATCGAAGTTACCGTGACAGAGACTTTCCAGAGCAACAGTTTGCGAAATCCAATGTGGAAAATGCAAATAAAATTGAGAAAATCTAATTTCCTTTATATTTATTGGCATTTACTAATGTCCAAAATAGGGACAAAGTCGTTGGTGGACTTTCCGATAAAGTCTGACGTGGCGGTCACCTCTCCCTTTTGTTAGGTGGGATCTTTACCGCTTTATCAAGACAACACCATTTTTGTAACCGGATTTCCCGGTAGGTCGGCTTTCCTACACACTCTAACGTATAAATACTGCCCTCGTTCATCTCGCAGTCTCTCTCTCTCTCTCTCTCTCTTTCTCTCATTTTTATTCAACCATTTCACTCTTTCCTTATTTATATTCAATTTTCTATCTTTTGCCTAACCCTACAAGGTTAGCTCCTCATTTTTTTTTTGGGACTCATTCATGTGAGTGAGTGAGTTTATTTATAATTATCGTGCTTGTGCAAATTATTTGTAATATACTTGGTTGAAATATAATAGCAAGATTTGTGGATTAGGTGATTGATAGTTTGGTTGACTATAATTTTTTCTAGGATAAGTTGTTGGATTGTTTTGTTTTAGTTAATCTGCATTTTTTTTCAGCAATGGCAGAATTCCCATCTCTGCTAAATACCTTTTTTTATTTCCTGCGTTTTGTATGGGAGTTTTTAAATCCTTAAATATGAGTTTTTTTTTTTTAATTAAATGTGTGATTCATGCTATTTCATACTGCCATTTACGTCATATGCTTTAATAATTTGGGGTTGTTAATTGCCGTCTCTTGCTTCTAGTTGGCTGTGATTAGCGAAGCTCCTCTGACCTTGGAATTGATAGTTAGATTTCACAGAGTTGACTTTTTGGTGCGTGTGAGTTGTGATGTAATAATCTTGCTTGTTGATGGTGTCAAGATTTTCAAGTGTTGCTTTGACTTCAATTTATAGCATTTTGGGATGTATTAATATTGAGCTCAAGATTTGATTTTGTATTCATTAACTGCAGATCCTTGCATTGATCATTCTGTCTTCTTGGAAATCTTTGAACTGATATAATTAAGTGGGAAGTTTCTCTCAAGATGTCCCCAACTTCTGGTGTTGCTCCGAATGGAAATGTGAAGCATAATGAATCGAGTTCTTCGATTTTTGAGATTGGGGAGTCGGATTTGTCCAGGTTGTTGGAGAAACCGAAGCATGTGAACATAGAGAGGAAGAGATCATTTGATGAGAGGTCATTTAGCGAGATGTCAATCTCGTCCCCTCCCCGCCACTTCTACAAGAACGGTGAGAACTCGTCTCGTGTCTTTGACACTTTCGGGGCTGTTCATTCCCCGGGAAGGTCTGGCATGAGCACTCCTAGATCATTCTATTGTGTAGAGACACATCCAATAGTGTCTGAGGCGTGGGCGGCCTTGCAGAAATCGATTGTCCACTTCCGTGGGCAGCCCGTTGGAACTATAGCCGCGTTGGATCATTCAAGTGAGGAGCTGAACTATGATCAGGTGAAGCTCTTTATATGTAGTTCACATATTGTTTCTGCTTTGAGATAACTTGTGTCACTCTAATATGTGATGGTTTGCATGATTGTGATGGATGATGGTTCTTGATCAGATATAGTTATTTATAATGTTTCATCATTGTCTAAATTTTAAGGAGATCTTTGTCTGGAAAGTCTTATTTGATCACTTTTTTAACTGGTTGTTATCCTCACACTAATATGTAATGGTTTGCATGATTATGATGGATGGTTCTTGATCACATACAATTTTTTATGATGCTTCATCTTCGTCCAAATTTGAAGGAATTCTTTGTCTTGGAAGTCTTCATTTGATCACTTTTTTAACTGGTTGTTATCCTCAAACTATTTGTATCAGAAATTTGCTTCCTCCTCTGCTCAGACATTGAATCTTTCAACTTCTTCGATCGAGCACTAATGTTGTATATATGTGGAGATTTGTTGCTTATGATGGATCAAAGGTTTACTTATATATCAATATCATCAATGATCTAAGAAGTGCCATTCATGCATAAATTTTAACAAGAAACTACCTTGTATGGATGATATGGTCTTTGAGATTCGTTATATTCTCTCAATGTTTAGTTGTATGAGCTAGAAGTTCATTTGATGACAGGTCTTCGTGCGGGACTTTGTTCCTAGTGCTCTCGCCTTCTTGATGAATGGCGAACCTGAAATTGTCAAGAACTTCCTTCTCAAAACACTGCGTCTCCAATCATGGGAGAAAAAGGTGGATAATTTCACACTAGGGGCAGGGGTGATGCCTGCGAGTTTCAAAGTACTTCACGATCCCGTTAGGAACAACGAGACGATCATTGCAGATTTCGGGGAATGTGCTATTGGTAGAGTGGCTCCGGTTGATTCTGGTTTTTGGTGGATCATTCTGCTACGAGCATACACAAAGTCTACCGGTGACAACTCTTTGGCTGAGATGCCGGAGTTCCAGAGGGGCATTAAACTAATTTTGGCATTATGCCTGTCTGAAGGCTTTGATACATTCCCAACCCTTCTGTGTGCTGATGGATGCAGCATGATTGACCGTCGAATGGTGAGTTTCGTGAGATCTTTCAACTTTCACTGATTATTTATGACATTTTCAAGACACTATTAACCTAGTATTTTAAAACCAGTTTCTTTGTTCTGAGTGTTGTGGTTGTTCCTGAAGTTACTAGAGTTTTTCGAGCAACGTTAGCTGCTATATATATATATGTTAAGTTAGTACTCTTGTTTCATCTTTCAGGGTGTTTATGGTTACCCTATAGAGATACAGGCATTGTTCTTTATGGCCTTGAGGTGTGCTTTGCTTCTGCTTAAGCATGACGAGGAGGGGAAGGATTTCTCCGATAGAGTAGCCAAACGTCTCCATGCCCTGAGCTATCACATGAGAAGTTACTTCTGGCTGGACATCAAACAGCTTAATGACATATACCGTTACAAGACTGAAGAGTATTCACACACTGCGGTGAATAAGTTCAATGTGATGCCCGATTCCCTCCCCGATTGGGTGTTTGATTTCATGCCAACTCGAGGGGGTTACTTCATAGGGAATGTGAGCCCTGCAAAAATGGATTTCCGTTGGTTCTGCTTGGGAAACTGTGTTGCGATTTTGTCATCTCTGGCAACTCCCGAGCAAGCCTCAGCTATAATGGATCTCATCGAGTCACGTTGGGACGAGCTGGTCGGAGAAATGCCGTTGAAAATATGCTATCCGGCCATGGAAAGCCATGAATGGAGAATTGTAACAGGCTGTGATCCAAAGAATACTAGCTGGAGTTACCACAATGGAGGTTCTTGGCCAGGTAACAACTTGCTGTCTCTTTCAATGTCAATGGAAATCCTCTGTTGCGCATTTGGTGTTACATCCCCTATTGCACACTCAATTTTTGTAGTTTTTTTTTTTCAATTGCTTTTTTCGATTTCAATTTCTTTTGCTTTAGTTTAATTTTACAATTATTATTTAGGATTCATCCTACCCAATTAGAATGCATTATTTAATATTTAATTTTCATTTTTTAGTTATTAATTGATTACTTTAAAAATTAAATACTAAAAAATTATATTAGACCTTACTTTTGGGTAGGATGAATCCTAAATAACAAGCGTAAAATTAAACTAAAACATAATAAATTAAAATCAAAGAAAAAAAATATAAAAATAATCAAGTGTGCAATAGGAAATGCAACACCAAATGTACAATAGACAATTTCGTATGTAAATTGGAGTATTTATTAATAAATTAGCTAAATATATATAGAAACCAACCTATTGAGCACGTTTCATGATTTGTGCATACATTACTATCAAGGATTAAGAAAAAGAATGGGACGGAGGGAGCATATATTACTATCAAGGGTGATATTTTGTTGTTTGATGTTTCTGTGCAGTCCTTATATGGCTACTCACAGCTGCTTGCATCAAGTCCGGGCGACCCCAGCTAGCACGACGTGCCATTGAACTTCTAGAAACGCGGTTGTTGAAGGATCACTGGCCGGAGTACTATGACGGGAAGCACGGGCGATACATGGGGAAGCAGGCGCGGAAGAACCAGACGTGGTCGATTGCCGGTTATTTGGTGGCTAAAATGATGCTGGAGGATCCCTCCCATTTAGGTATGATATCACTTGAAGAAGACAAGCAGATGAAACCACATATCAAAAGATCTGCTTCTTGGATGTGTTGACACACCATTATTTCACCATATCATAATCAATACTTCGTGTGTTCAATACTTCACTTGTTTTGAAAGGACTGTTATATATATATATATATATATATATGTATGTATCTTTTTTTTTTCATGGTATCATTTGAAGAAGACACTGCAGATTAATGACAATATTACACGATGTATTTGTCTCAATTTTTGAGTGTAATACAAATGAGTATTATCAAGGTTAAAAATTTTCAATTCATGCAATTAAATTTGTGTCATGGTACGGCTCAAACACAATACGACGATATATGAACTTATATGAATATCTTTTTTTTTATTTTCAACTCGGTACACAGCGTAAGAATAATGATGATGATAATATAAAATCTAAAAATAGTTGGCAAGCGTGTAGTATGTCATGAGTGAGCGATTAGATTCTTACGTGGTATCCGTTTTATTTTAATGGTCAATTTAGTAATTAGAATTAATTATATCCAATTAAAATTCATAATTATTTTAGTTTCTAATTTGCAATTTTTAGTTATTACCATGGTCGATTTCACAATTAGAATTTATAATATATATTTTTTATTTCAACTCTTGGTTAATAGTTATTAAGTAGGTTTAATTATATTATAATTAATTTTTTATAATAGATTTTATGGTGGTACATAATAGATATTAAGTATTATTTTAATTAATAATTCATTTTTATGTTTAATTATTTCATAATTAGAATTGTTGATTAGGGTTAATGATATTGTATTTAATTTTTATTTTTATAATAACTATTTTAAAATTATAAATCTAATAGTGTAACATGGAGTGAAACACAAAAAAATGTAATACGAAATTTGATTCTGGGGGAGAGGGATGGATATTAAGATGACGAAGGAAAATTCATATTCAAAGAGAAATCGATTTATTCAAATCATACCAAAATCTTTTTACAAGAAAATATCTCGAAAACTAACACCACTGAGCTAGATAGTATTTATATGTGGATCGAGCAGTTTAGAGTACACGCTATAGAGATCAATGGCTAGGATGCTCGATCCATTTCACTCTCTAATCTACGGTGATGAGCTGCTGAGAGAAGTGGTCCATGCACGTCGATCACGCTTGGAATGACACGTGGATAAGAGTAGTGATGATCCCATGCATGATACTTCATAATAAGGTCCCATGCACGAGCATATTCCTGCTGCTGTATTCAACTCCTACTGCTGCTACTTTTAACAGCCCCCCTCAGGCTCAGCGCGGTGAATATCACCGAGGTGGAGTCTGCCAAGGAGAGAATGGAAACGAGGGCCTGGTAGAGATTTGGTAAAAATATCAGCGAGCTGCAACTGAGTAGATACATAAGTAGGAGCAATGAAGCCTTGTTGATAATGCAAACGAGCAAACTGGCAGTCAATGTCGAGATGCTTAGTGCGCTCGTGGAAGACCTGATTTTGAGAGATTTGAATCGTTGATTGATTGTCACAATAAATGGTAATAGGCAGAGTGAAAGCAATGGCAAAATCTCGCAGCATATATGTCAACTAGAGGAGCTCACGAGTAGTATAACTAAGATTACGATACTCCGCCTCCACCGTGGATAAAGACACGGTATCTTGCTTCTTGCATCACCAAGAAACTAAGCAATGACCGAGAGAAATGCAATAACCTGTTAAGGAACGGCGGGTATCTAAACATGACCCCCAATCTGCATCACAATGCGCAGTGAATTCAAAATGTGAGGAAGAAGTATAGTGTAGACCAACTGAGGAAGTACCCTTTAAGTATCTCAAGACATATAGGGCTGCGTCCCAATGGTCTGTGGTAGGAGAATTAACATATTGGCTCAGTTGTTGCACGACATAGGACAAGTTCGGCCGAGTTAAATTCAAATATAAGAGCTTCCCAACTAATCGCCTATAAGGTTCTGTTTGAGGTAATGAAGAACCAACCTTTTTTAATGTGAGTCCAGAAGGAAGGGGTGTACTAGCAGGTCTACTACCAATGAGGCCTACTGACTCTAAATGATCGAGCACATATTTCCGTTGGCAGAGATAAGTTCCAGAAGAAGAACGAGCAACTTCCATCCCTAGGAAGTACTTAGCTTCTCCTAGGTCTTTAATTGTAAAAGCATGATGAAGAGAATCTTTAACTGTTGTGATAACATCTAGAGAAGATCCTAGCAAGAGTATGTCATCTAAATACACTAAAAGAGCAATGAAATGGGCTCTAGTCCCTCGAAGGAACAAGCAATGATCACTTCCAGACTGAACAAAACCAAGGGAATAGAGATGCTTACCAAGCTCCTGATTCCATTCCCTGGAGGCTTGCTTTAAGCCATACAAACTTTTAACTAGCTTGCAAACTTCTCCAGCCTTCCCTTGTGTATAACCCTGTGGCAGTTCCATATAAATTTCATCAGACAAATGACCATGAATAAAAGCATTATTTATATCAATTTGATGAAGATGCCATGAGAACTAAGTGGCAATAGCAAAAAAAATCTCACGAACACCATTTTTGCCACAAGTGAGAAAACCTCATGGTAGTCAATGCCAAAGGATTGGTTGTAACCCTTTGCAACCAAACGATCTTTGAACCGTTCAATGCTTCAATCTGAGTTCAACTTGACTTTATACACCCATTTTGACCCTATAGCTTGCTTTCCAGTAGGTAAAGGAACCACTTCCCAAGTTTGATTTGCTTCAAAAGCTGCAAGTTCCTTTTGCATGGCTTCAATCCACTCAGGGGATTGACTAGCTTCCTTATAACTAGTAGGCTCCTTCATAGCATGAACATTTAGTAAGAAAGCGGTGTAATGAGGGGACATAATGGGAGAAAAGTGATATGGAAAGGTCTGTGGAGTAAGACTGGTAGAAGAATCCACAGCAGTAGAAAGTGAGGCATGATTATAGACAAAATCTTGTAAATGAGCTGGTGGATTACATATCCTAGTACTCCTTCTGAGTACAGGTGGCACATCATTGGTGCATAGATCCTTATTTATAGCAGGGAACAGACTTGAATCTACTTGAGAAGATTGGGTATTTGTATTGGGAGACTGAGTGAGAAAGGACTGAATAAGACTCACTGAAGAAGAATGTGTATCTGGTGCAAGAGAGTGTGATCAGACACTATGTCTGAAGTTTCTAAAGATATATTTTGAGAAAGATCATCAGAAGAAGATTCATGAGTTGATATAGCTGGAAGAGTATCAGATTGTAGAGTATTTTGTGACTTAAAGCTGTTGAAAGGCAAAACAAGTGGTTGAGCACTTATAAGTGGAAACTGATTAGCAACAAATTTAACATCTTTGCTAAGCAAAATTTTCTTGCTTACCAACTCATAAAGAACATAGCTGTTATTCACAGGGGAGAATCCCAAGAAAATACATTTGTTGCTCCTAGCATCAAATTTGGTCTTAGAGGGAAGAATGTTTCCCATAAACACAAGACAACCAAAAGGCTGAAGCTGATCCCAAACTGGTGCTGTACCATACAAAATTTCATAAGGTGAAATCCAACTAAGAACTGCATAAGGTAGTCTATTTACCATCCAAGTAGCATGGAGAATAGAATATGGCCAGAAATATAGTGGTAGCTTACTTTGAAACATAAGGGCTCTTGCTACTTGTAACAAATGTATATGTTTCCTTTTCACTACACCATTTTGCTGTGGTGAGTAAGGACATGACCATTGATGCAAGATTCCATGCTCCTGAAATAACAACTGCACATTGGAATTAATGAATTCCCCTCCATTGTCGGTTCTGATCCTTTTGATTGTTTTCTTAAACTGAGTACTCACCATTTTGATAAAAAATCTAATAATATGCTATAGCTGTGTTTTTGTTTTGAACAAATATGTCCATGTAGTCCTGGAGTGGTCTTCTACCACTGTTAAGAAATATGAAGTACTTGTAATATTTTCTTGATTACAAGGTCCCCAAACATCCATGTGAACTAGATCAAAAAGACTGTCATTCCTTCTATTTAATAAAGGAAAAGGATTTCTTTGATGTCTGGCTTGGTGACAGTCTTGGCATGAACTGAGAACATTTATGTCTTCATCTCTCAATTTTTTCTTACAACCAGACATATGTTGCATTGTGGTGATAGAGGGGTGACCTAGGAGTTCATGATATTTGATAATGTCAGTATCTCTGCACACTGAATTTATCATGACATGAATAGCAGTATCTTGAGGGAACACATACAAAGCTCCCTTTAACTTATAAATACCCAACACATTATCATTGTCTCTTCTCTGTACTAAGCAGTGTGAAGTTAAGAACTGAATTCTTCTATCCAAGTCCTTTGTCAACTGTCCTACTGAAAGTAGGTTATGTGTGAACTGTTGGAGCAAACAACACATTTGTTAGTTCCAAATTTTTGTTGATCCTTGCTTTTCCTGCAAGATAAACCCAAATACTACTCCCATCAGGTATGTATATTTATATGGGATGTCTCAATCTCTTAATATCATTCAGCAAACCAATGTTTTGGCACATATGATTACTGGCCCCTGAGTCTACTATCTAATCCTTATTATCAATTCCATGAAAAGCCCCAAATGCATAATGTCCTTTAAACTCAATAAGAGAATCCCCTAGATCAAGTTCTGCCAAGTTAGCTAGAATCTTCTGTCCTTCTGGGTTATGTTCTCCTTTACCTCCTTTCCCAAAGTAATGAGTCAGATGTTTGGCTAGTTCAGACTGGATGAGCTAGCTAACTCCACTGAGAGTCTGTGTAGATGGTTCTCCTTATTTATTGGAATCCATGTTTGTCCTAACCTTCTCATCATTTGGTTGCTGCACAGCACGGTGAGCTTTCCCCATTCATTTTTCAGTTTTGAATTTCCTATACCAATCAGGCACTCCAATAATATCAAAACTGTAACGCCCCAATTTTTATTACTCTCAATAAAAATGAAACGCTAATCATGCTTTTATTAATAGATAAAAGGAAATTCCAAACCATAGAATATTAAGGTCTTAAAGAATTACAGCGGAAAAACATATTAAGAAAATAATCTAAATTTTTATTAAAAAAACTTTATTTAATTCGAGACCATGACCACCACCATCGCATCTTGACCCGCTAAGCATCACCCGAGCCTCCATCTGAAAAAGGAAAGTTTTTTGGGGTGAGTACTTTAAACTCAGTGAGGAGTGTCCAATTATCCAAGCTATATAAAATTAAATGAGTAAGTGAGAATAGTAAAAGTGTTCAGTCCGTAGACCAAACCATATAGCCCGTCGGCCCATTTTAGCCCGAAGGCCCTGTCTTATTTAGCCCAAAGGCCCTGTACTGTTCTGTGTCATCACTTAACTCGATAATAAAATATAGAGAGAATAATCGGGACAGAAACATAAAACCCCACCTTGACCTTGACCTTGATATTAACCAATTAAGTCCTGCGCGCCTTGCCTATAAATTAATTATCTTGAATTAATAAAATGCATGATATGATGTAATAAAACTATGCATGAAATTTATCTATGATGATGGATGCTTAAAACATAGTCACATAATTCTATAATCCCATATTTTTTTTTTATTAAAACCAAGTAATGAAAACAATACATACATATTTACAATATATACACACATTACATATATGTATATAAATGGAAACGTACAAACACCACTACATGTATTATATATATACATATCACATGCTTATATTATATATATACATATATATCAAAACACTAAACACATATAATATACATATTCACGGGCCACACAACACCATTATTATATATATATATATATATATATATATATCACTCCACAAACCCAACATATATATATATATATACACGTATATAACTAACACCCTTACTATGAGATTAAATACATATCCACATACTATACATATATTATACATATATATATACATATATTATATATATTAGTTCTCTACCTATATCATGTAAATATACATATATATATACACCACTCACGCAGCACACAACACACACTAAAAAAACAAAACTCACCACATTACATATATATATATATCGCAGATCAACAGCACATTATATATACGCACAACACACATGCAACCCAATATATATATATATATATATATATATATATATATATATTACCCCCACAAGCCGCACATGATTAGTCTGTGAAGAGAGAAGAACAGGCCCCTACGTCAACTTTTATTCCGTCACAACACTCACAGATGCAACTCATGCATGAGGGAGAAGAGAAACGAGGGAAAGAAATCTTACCTGAATTGAATTATGAAGAGAACTCACTCACGGTCTCTCTCTCTCTCGGATTTTCTATATGTGGGGAAGAATAGGGAGTGAGGATCATCTATTTATACAAGTTGTTTAGGGCTGGAGATGGGGAAAGAGAGAAGAGCTAATACTTATATAAGGTTCTGTTTGAGGTAATGAAGAACCAACCTTTTTTAATGTGAGTCCAGAAGGAAGGGGTGTACTAGCAGGTCTACTACCAATGAGGCCTACTGACTCTAAATGATCGAGCACATATTTCCGTTGGCAGAGATAAGTTCCAGAAGAAGAACGAGCAACTTCCATCCCTAGGAAGTACTTAGCTTCTCCTAGGTCTTTAATTGTAAAAGCATGATGAAGAGAATCTTTAACTGTTGTGATAACATCTAGAGAAGATCCTAGCAAGAGTATGTCATCTAAATACACTAAAAGAGCAATGAAATGGGCTCTAGTCCCTCGAAGAAACAAGCAATGATCACTTCCAGACTGAACAAAACCAAGGGAATAGAGATGCTTACCAAGCTCCTGATTCCATTCCCTGGAGGCTTGCTTTAAGCCATACAAACTTTTTAACTAGCTTGCAAACTTCTCCAGCCTTCCCTTGTGTATAACCCTGTGGCAGTTCCATATAAATTTCATCAGACAAATGACCATGAATAAAAGCATTATTTATATCAATTTGATGAAGATGCCATGAGAACTAAGTGGCAATAGCAAAAAAAATCTCACGAACACCATTTTTGCCACAAGTGAGAAAACCTCATGGTAGTCAATGCCAAAGGATTGGTTGTAACCCTTTGCAACCAAACAATCTTTGAACCGTTCAATGCTTCAATCTGAGTTCAACTTGACTTTATACACCCATTTTGACCCTATAGCTTGCTTTCCAGTAGGTAAAGGAACCACTTCCCAAGTTTGATTTGCTTCAAAAGCTGCAAGTTCCTTTTGCATGGCTTCAATCCACTCAGGGGATTGACTAGCTTCCTTATAACTAGTAGGCTCCTTCATAGCATGAACATTTAGTAAGAAAGCGGTGTAATGAGGGGACATAATGGGAGAAAAGTGATATGGAAAGGTCTGTGGAGTAAGACTGGTAGAAGAATCCACAGCAGTAGAAAGTGAGGCATGATTATAGACAAAATCTTGTAAATGAGCTGGTGGATTACATATCCTAGTACTCCTTCTGAGTACAGGTGGCACATCATTGGTGCATAGATCCTTATTTGTAGCAGGGAACAGACTTGAATCTACTTGAGAAGATTGGGTATTTGTATTGGGAGACTGAGTGAGAAAGGACTGAATAAGACTCACTGAAGAAGAATGTGTATCTGGTGCAAGAGAGTGTGATCAGACACTATGTCTGAAGTTTCTAAAGATATATTTTGAGAAAGATCATCAGAAGAAGATTCATGAGTTGATATAGCTGGAAGAGTATCAGATTGTAGAGTATTTTGTGACTTAAAGCTGTTGAAAGGCAAAACAAGTGGTTGAGCACTTATAAGTGGAAACTGATTAGCAACAAATTTAACATCTTTGCTAAGCAAAATTTTCTTGCTTACCAACTCATAAAGAACATAGCTGTTATTCACAGGGGAGAATCCCAAGAAGATACATTTGTTGCTCCTAGCATCAAATTTGGTCTTAGAGGGAAGAATGTTTCCCATAAACACAAGACAACCAAAAGGCTGAAGCTGATCCCAAACTGGTGCTGTACCATACAAAATTTCATAAGGTGAAATCCAACTAAGAACTGCATAAGGTAGTCTATTTACCATCCAAGTAGCATGGAGAATAGAATATGGCCAGAAATATAGTGGTAGCTTACTTTGAAACATAAGGGCTCTTGCTACTTGTAACAAATGTATATGTTTCCTTTTCACTACACCATTTTGCTGTGGTGAGTAAGGACATGACCATTGATGCAAGATTCCATGCTCCTGAAATAACAACTGCACATTGGAATTAATGAATTCCCCTCCATTGTCGGTTCTGATCCTTTTGATTGTTTTCTTAAACTGAGTACTCACCATTTTGATAAAAAATCTAATAATATGCTATAGCTGTGTTTTTGTTTTGAACAAATATGTCCATGTAGTCCTGGAGTGGTCTTCTACCACTGTTAAGAAATATGAAGTACTTGTAATATTTTCTTGATTACAAGGTCCCCAAACATCCATGTGAACTAGATCAAAAAGACTGTCATTCCTTCTATTTAATAAAGGAAAAGGATTTCTTTGATGTCTGGCTTGGTGACAGTCTTGGCATGAACTGAGAACATTTATGTCTTCATCTCTCAATTTTTTCTTACAACCAGACATATGTTGCATTGTGGTGATAGAGGGGTGACCTAGGAGTTCATGATATTTGATAATGTCAGTATCTCCGCACACTGAATTTATCATGACATGAATAGCAGTATCTTGAGGGAACACATACAAAGCTCCCTTTAACTTATAAATACCCAACACATTATCATTGTCTCTTCTCTGTACTAAGCAGTGTGAAGTTAAGAACTGAATTCTTCTATCCAAGTCCTTTGTCAACTGTTCTACTGAAAGTAGGTTATGTGTGAACTGTTGGAGCAAACAACACATTTGTTAGTTCCAAATTTTTGTTGATCCTTGCTTTTCCTGCAAGATAAACCCAAATACTACTCCCATCAGGTATGTATATTTATATGGGATGTCTCAATCTCTTAATATCATTCAGCAAACCAATGTTTTGGCACATATGATTACTGGCCCCTGAGTCTACTATCTAATCCTTATTATCAATTCCATGAAAAGCCCCAAATGCATAATGTCCTTTAAACTCAATAAGAGAATCCCCTAGATCAAGTTCTGCCAAGTTAGCTAGAATCTTCTGTCCTTCTGGGTTATGTTCTCCTTTACCTCCTTTCCAAAGTAATGAGTTAGATGTTTGGCTAGTTCAGACTGGATGAGCTAGCTAACTCCACTGAGAGTCTGTGTAGATAGTTCTCCTTATTTATTGAAATCCATGTTTGTCCTAACCTTCTCATCATTTGGTTGCTGCACAGCACGGTGAGCTTTCCCCATTCATTTTTCAGTTTTGAATTTCCTATACCAATCAGGCACTCCAATAATATCAAAACTGTAACGCCCCAATTTTTATTACTCTTAATAAAAATGAAACGCTAATCATGCTTTTATTAATAGATAAAAGGAAATTCCAAACCATAGAATATTAAGGTCTTAAAGAATTACAGCGGAAAAACATATTAAGAAAATAATCTAAATTTTTATTAAAAAAAAACTTTATTTAATTCGAGACCATGACCACCACCATCGCATCTTGACCCGCTAAGCATCACCCGAGCCTCCATCTGAAAAAGGAAAGTTTTTTGGGGTGAGTACTTTAAACTCAGTGAGGAGTGTCCAATTATCCAAGCTATATAAAATTAAATGAGTAAGTGAGAATAGTAAAAGTGTTCAGTCCGTAGACCAAACCATATAACCCGTCGGCCCATTTTAGCCCGAAGGCCCTGTCTTATTTAGCCCAAAGGCCCTGTACCGTGCTGTGTCATCACATAACTCGATAATAAAATATAGAGAGAATAATCGGGACAGAAACATAAAACCCCACCTTGACCTTGACCTTGATATTAACCAATTAAGTCCTGCGCGCCTTGCCTATAAATTAATTATCTTGAATTAATAAAATGCATGATATGATGCAATAAAACTATGCATGAAATTTATCTATGATGATGGATGCTTAAAACATAGTCACATAATTCTATAATCCCATATTTTTTTTATTAAAACCAAGTAATGAAAACAATACATACATATTTACAATATATACACACGTTACATATATGTATATAAATGGAAACGTACAAACACCACTACATGTATTATATATATACATATCACATGCTTATATTATATATATACATATATATCAAAACACTCAACACATATAATATACATATATTCACGGGCCACACAACACCATTATTATATATATATATATATCACTCCACAAACCCAACATATATATATATATATATACACGTATATAACTAACACCCTTACTATGAGATTAAATACATATCCACATACTATACATATATTATACATATATATATACTTATATTATATATATTAGTTCTCTACCTATATCATGTAAATATACATATATATATACACCACTCACGCAGCACAACACACACTAAAAAAACAAAACTCACTACATTACATATATATATATATCGCAGATCAACAGCACATTATATATACGCACAACACACATGCAACCCAATATATATATATATATATATATATATATATATATATTACCCCCACAAGCCGCACATGATTAGTCTGTGAAGAGAGAAGAACAGGCCCCTACGTCAACTTTTATTCCGTCACAACACTCACAGATGCAACTCATGCATGAGGGAGAAGAGAAACGAGGGAAAGAAATCTTACCTAAATTGAATTATGAAGAGCACTCACTCACGGTCTCTCTCTCTCTCTCTCTCGAATTTTCTATATGTGGGGAAGAATAGGGAGTGAGGATCATCTATTTATACAAGTTGTTTAGGGCTGGAGATGGGAAAAGAGAGAAGAGCTAATACTTATCCTATTGATAGATGGAGAAGGAGATGACAAGATTTGTAGAGTTTGTGCTATCATAAACTTTCTATTTGAGTTTTCGTGGAAGTGAAGAAAAGAGAGGGATTCATCAAATGGGTCTAATATTTATTTTTATTTTAGGCTTAAAGGTTTGGGCTCAAAGAATTCTATTTGGGCATGAAAAAAAAAATAACTTTGGACACAAATAAATAAAATGCAACAGATTAGGCACAAAAATTAAAATTAAATGCATGCTCATGCTATGAAAATTACTATATACTAAAATGAATTCATGCTTATAACTTACTTAGGCGCGACTTACTAGACTTAATCAATTAATATCACATAAATAATAAAAAGACTAAAAATAAAATATACGAATATTTTTAGGAAAGGAACGTAGCACATTTTAAAATAAAATAAATAAATAAATAAATCGGGTCGCTACATCCCTCCCTACTAAAAAAAAAATTTCGTCCTCGAAATTACTTACTTGGGCCTAGAAACTGCGGGTATCTAGACCGGATTTCTTCTTCCTTTTCCCAGGTAGCTTCATCTACACTGTGTCTACTCCACTGGACCTTAATCAACGGTGTTTCCCTATTTCTTAATACGTGAAGCTTCCTATCCAGCACAGCTATCGGGTATTCCTCATAAGTCAGATCCTTATTCAATTCTAACTCGGCATAATTCACGATGTTGGTCGAATCGTGAATGTATCTCCTTAAGGACGAAACGTGAAAAACATCATGTATCGAGGTCAAACTTGGAGATAATGCAAGTCGATATGCCAATCCCCCAACTCTCTCCAAGATTTCGAACGGCCCTATAAACCTCGGTCTTAGCTTCCCTCTTCTACCAATACGCACAACTCCTCTCATGGGCGACAACTTTAAGAAGACTTTGTCCCCGATATTGAAATGAAAATCCATTCTTTTAAGGTCAGCGTACGACTTCTGTCGATCTTGTGCAATTTTGATGCGGTCCCGAATCTTGTCGATTACACCCACCGTCCTTTCGACTAACTCCGGCCCGAGTATTCTCTTCTCACCAACCTCATCCCAGTGCAATGGTGATCTACACCTCCTTCTGTATAATGCTTCATATGGGGCCATCCCAATGGTTGTCTGGTAGCTGTTGTTGTAGGCAAACTCTACTAGCGGTAAATACCTTTCCCAATTTTCACCAAAATCCATCACGCAGGCTCGCAACATGTCTTCTAGCGTCTGGATGGTTCTTTCTGACTGCCCATCAGTTTGAGGATGGTAAGCGGTGCTAAACATTAACTTCATTCCCATTGCTTCTTGTAGACTCCTCCAAAAGTTTGAGGTGAATCTTGTATCTCGATCAGATACAATAGTTACCGGTACTCCATGCAGTCTTACAATTTCATCTACGTAAAGCTGGGCCAGGCGGTCCATACTGAATGTCATTTTCATTGGTAGAAAATGTGCAGATTTCATGAGTCTGTCCACTATCACCCAAATTGCGTGGTTTCCTTTGATCGTTTTTGGCAATCCCACCACGAAATCCATGGTAATATTCTCCCATTTCCATTCCGGAATCTCGAGTGGTTGCAAAAGACCTATTGGTCACTGATGTTCTGCTTTCACCTGTTAGCAAGTCATGCATCTTTCCACATACTCACCGATAGAGCTCTTCATGTTTCTCCACCAAAAATATTTCTTCAGGTCTTGATACACTTTGGTTCCTCCGGGATGAATGGAATATGGTGTATTATGAGCTTCTTCTAATATCTCCCTTCTTATCTTGCTATTCTTGGGAATGCAAATTCTTCCTTCGAACACTAATGCTCCGTCGTTCGCCAATGCGAAATTTTGAATATTGCCCTTCAACACTCGCTCCTTTATTTTGCACAGGAATTTATCATTTTCTTGTGTTGCCTTGATCTGATCTCTCAGCAACGGGCGCATTGTCAAGGCTGCCAAAACTGAGGTAGTACTTTCTGCTGGTGGAACCATGTCTATTTTCATCTTAGTGAATTCTTGAACAAGCTGAGATGTATTGGTCCCTTTTCTACTTAACGCGTCAGCTACCACATTCGCCTTTCCTGGGTGAGAATGTATTGTGCAGTCGTAGTCTTTAACCAACTCGAGCCACCTCCTTTGCCTCATGTTTAGTTCCTTTTGGGTGAAGAAATACTTTAGGCTTTTGTGATCAGAGAAAATTTCACATTTTCCCCCATAAAGAAAATGTCGCCATATCTTCAATGCGTGAGCCACTGCTACTAGCTCTAAGTCATGAGTAGGGTAATTGAGTTCATGCATCTTTAACTGTCTTGACGCATAGGCCACCACTTTTCCGTGCTGCATTAGCACACATCCGAGTCCCTGTTTAGAAGCATCACAGTATATCACAAATCCTTCACTGCCTTCTGGGATAATCAAAACAGGTGCAGTGGTGAGTTTCTGTTTTAGTAGCTGGAAACTTTCTTCACACTTCTCACTCCATTCGAATCTGACGCCCTTCCTCGTCAACTGAGTTAATGGACTGGCTATCTTCGAGAAACCTTCAATGAAGCGTCTGTAGTATCCGGCAAGACCTGAGAAACTCCTGATCTCACCGGCATTTTTCGGTGGCTCCCAATTGTTCACTGCTTCCACCTTTGATGGATCCACTTCTACTCCTTGAGTTGTTACCACGTGCCCAAGAAACACTACTCGATCCAGCTAAAAATCGCATTTGCTGAATTTGGCATAAAGCTTCTCCTTCCGCAACGTGTCTAGGACCAACCGCAGATGCTCTTCATGCTGCTTTTCATCCTTGGAGTACACCAGAATGTCATCAATAAATACTATGACAAATCGGTCTAAGTATTGGTGGAACACACTCTGTTCATCAAATCCATGAACACTGTAGGTGCGTTGGTTAGTCCAAACGGCATTACTATGAACTCTTAATGGCCATATCTGGTTAAGAATGCTGTTTTGGGAATGTCTCCTTCTTTCACCTTCAGCTGATGATACCCCGACCTCAAATCGATCTTTGAAAATACTCCAGCTCCTTTCAATTGATCAAATAAGTCTTCAATTCTGGGCAATGGGTACTTGTTTTTGATAGTGAGCTTGTTTAGGTCGCGGTAGTCAATGCACATTCTCATGCTCCCATCTTTCTTTTTCACGAACAGAATTGGTGCGCCCCAAGGTGACACACTAGGCCGTATGTATCCCTTGTCTAAAAGCTTTTGGATTTGAACTTTCAATTCTTCCAATTTCTTTGGCGCCATCCGGTACGGTGCTTTAGAAACTGGTGCCGCTCCTGGCACTATATCAATGGAGAATTCCACTTGTCTGTCTGGTGGCACGCCAATGATGTCTTCAGGAAAGACATCGGGGTACTCTCGTACTATTGGTATATCCTCCATGGATTGTTCCTTCTCTTCTGCGCTCATCACATTTACCAAAAATGCTTGGCAATCCTTTCTTCTTAACATCTTCATTGCTTTCATAGCTGAGATGATGTGAGGTGATCTGCTCGCCTTGGTTCCTTTGAATGAGAATTGTTTTTCTCCCGGTTGCTGGAAAATGACTTCTCGATCACGACATTTGATAACTGTATCATTTTGGCTCAGCTAATCCATCCCTAGAATCACATCAAAATCTTTCATCTCCAAGATGAATAGGTCAGCCTCCAAAGTTCTTCCTTCTAGTGCTAGTTTGACTCCTTTAGCTAAACGATCTGCCTTCATTGATTTGCCCGACGGAATACTTATTCTTAAAGGTTCAGTCTCCTCATCACAGTTTACATTAACTTTTTCATAAAATCTCTTTGCGATAAAAGAATGAGAAGCACCCGAATCGAAAAGTACTAAGGCAGACTGGTTGAGTACTGATAAGATACTTGTCATCATCTTGGTCTCTTCTTCTTGGTTCATGACAAATGCTCGCGCATTTCCTTTCCTAGTGGCATTGGAGTTGTTCAAATTCCGGTTCAGGGGACAATTCATTGCTTGGTGCCCCAGTTGGTAACAACGATAACAGTCATTCTCTCCGAGCATACATTTCCCATAGTGTCGTTTCTGACATTTCTGGCACAAGGGTTTCTCTGTCACTACCTCTAGTCTGCTTCCTCCTTCAGTTCTCGGTTTCTTGTCAGGTTGGAAATTCCTTCCTCTGTTCTGATTGTTGCGCTCATCCCATCGCCGTTTCCCACCATTATTGGGAAATTTTGGAGCAGGCTTGTCCAGATTCAGACGGGTAGAAACTGTCCGAGCTCATTGCATAATTTCTGAGTAAGTGCTGAGATTGAGTGCGGATAAGTGTGCCCCGATCTTAGGTCGCAACCCATCTTCAAATCTCCAGGCCTTCTTCTCATCTGTGTCCACCAAGTGAGGAGCATAACGAGCTAGCTGATTGAAGTTTTGCTCGTACTCCAGAATGGTCATGCTGCCCTGCTCTATATTCATCAGTTCTTTCTCTTTTTGCTTGCGGAACGCCTTTGGGAAGTAGTTATCCATGACCATTTTCTTGAAAATGGTCCAGGTCAAGTTGGCTTGCTGCTCTGGGCTCATGCTGATCTTCACTGCCTCCCACCAGTGACTTGCATCCTCGGTTAGTTGGAACACCGCACAGGTAACTCTTTAGGTATCTGAGCATCCCAAGTAATCGAAGATTCGGTCCAGTTCCCGAATCCATTCTTCTGCTGCTAGAGGTCCTCTAGTTCCCTTCAGCTTGGGTGGTCCTAACTGACGAAAATGTGTTAGGATACCATCTCCTTCTTGGTGTTGAGGTTGCTGCCGATTCTGATTCTATTGAGGTAGAACTCTCCTCAGTGCATCTGTGAGGTTTAGAGCAAATGCATCCATGTTGTTGTTATTTCCTCCGTTCTCATTGTTGTTGTTGTTGTTGTTGTTATTTCCTTCATTCTCATTACTGTTGTAATTGTTCATTGATTCCGTTTCTTCGCTGTCTTCTTGAATCGGCTGAGTATTCTTCTTTGGTGGCATGATTCCTATTGTCGACCATAGCAAAACAGTTAAAATATCTAAAAAAATAACTACTTTTATTTAATTCATAGTTTAAAAGAAACAACTTTCAACTATTTGCAACGAAACAAAACTACTGATCTGGAAGAATTTAAATACTAGAGACCAATAATACTAAAACTAAAGACAAATAATATTATGCCGATAACTCAAACTACTAGATTCTTCTAAATGCTACTAGCTCGCCTCATCCTCTTTCCCAAATTCAAGCTTTCATAGGGCTTCTGACGCGATATCCTAACCCCTTTGGGAACTCGGCCATAGAACTCCTCCCTCCAATTTCGCAGGATGTGATTGATAAATTCATCAAAATTAATTATCTCAAGAACTGATCGCCCTTTTCGTATCTCCAGAGTCAAATCTTTCAGTGCATCATCAGCATAATCTCTCATCAGGGGAGATCCAATGATATTATGGATTCTCTCAGCTGCTTCCATTGGGTCAAGCCCACACCTTGCCTGTTCCATTCTCTTCCAAAGATGCTGAATCTTCAGCAATTGCATCTCTGGTGTTGTATCATCCCACGATAGCTCATAAAACTTTCCTATCAAATGGTCCTTTAAATCTTCCTCTCTACTAGCTAATGGCCGCCCAGGAATTTGACCCCCCGTACTCATTCTCGCAGTCTTCTTCGATCGTACCATCTAAACCAAAACTCCGAGGACTATAAAACATTTTCATAAACAATACATATAATCATACTTGCATAACTTGAAATAAAACCTTTCTTTTATCTCTACTCGGGGTGATGCTGCGGATGCGATGATGGCCTTAACTTACTTGCTTACTTGCTTTTTATGAGTATTCAGGAACGTATTATTCTCTGATACCAAACTGTAACGCCCCAATTTTTATTACTCTCAATAAAAATGAAACGCTAATCATGTCTTTATTAATAGATAAAAGGAAATTCCAAACCATAGAATATTAAGGTCTTAAAGAATTACAGCGGAAAAACATATTAAGAAAATAATCTAAATTTTTATTAAAAAAAAAACTTTATTTAATCCGAGACCATGACCACCACCATCGCATCTTGACCCGCTAAGCATCACCCGAGCCTCCATCTGAAAAAGGAAAGTTTTTTGGGGTGAGTACTTTAAACTCAGTGAGGAGTGTCCAATCATCCAAGCTATATAAAATTAAATGAGTAAGTGAGAATAGTAAAAGTGTTCAGTCCGTAGACCAAACCATATAGCCCGTCGGCCCATTTTAGCCGAAAAAAAGGCCCTGTCTGATTTAGCCCGAAGGCCCTGTACTGTGTTGTGTCATCACATAACTCGATAATAAAATATAGAGAGAATAATCGGGACAGAATCACATAAAACCCCACCTTGACCTTGACCTTGATATTAACCAATTAAGTCCTGCGCGCCTTGCCTATAAATTAATTATCTTGAATTAATAAAATGCATGACATGATGTAATAAAACTATGCATGAAATTTATCTATGATGATGGATGCTTAAAACATAGTCACATAATTCTATAATCCCATATTTTTTTTATTAAAACCAAGTAATGAAAACAATACATACATATTTACAATATATACACACGTTACATATATGTATATAAATGGAAACGTACAAACACCACTACATGCATTATATATATACATATCACATGCTTGTATTATATATATACATATATATCAAAACACTCAACACATATAATATAAATATATTCACGGGCCACACAACACCATTATTATATATATATATATATATATAGGGGTGGGTTAAAATGAGAACCATACCCTTGTGTAGGAACTAGGAACCATTTACAACCACAGATCTTGAAATTTCAATGGACAAGATTGATTTGGAATTTTAGGGGCTAAATTGTAAAATGATAATTTTGTACCTAAATTGTAAACATAATATGGGTATTATGGAGAAATTAAATCAACGTGTATCTAGGAAGTTGGAACAATTTTACCAAAACCAATTGTAAATCATTAATAGCAAATCAAAACCCTAGAAAACCAAATCTAAAAAAATTCTCAAAATCTGCCGTCGACTCTCGCCGCATCTTCAACCTCACAGCTGACATTTTCACCGTCTACCTCCTCACACCGCTCCCGATCGTGCATCAGCCGGAAGCAACCTCCGTTTCACCGCCAGACGCCTCCCGCACGCCCTGCGCCGGCAGGTGCTGCCAGACACAACCAGTCGACGGATGCCGGCCTTACGACGCCCGTCCTTCACCGCCGGAAGCCCGTCGATCTCAATCCACTGAAGGAGAAATTTCGTCGTATTGTTCTCATCAAATTTCTGAAGCCCACCCACGACAGCAGCTCGATGGAATAATGACGAAGAGAGCGAAGGCCGTACGAAAAGGTAATTATCCCGCCATTTTTTTAAATTTTGATGATGTAATTGTATTTGATGTTTTTAGAAAATTCCTTGAATTTTATTAGCAATATTTAGGGTTGTTGGATTTTGGCAGATCTGATTTTGGTTGATAATTAGCAAAATAAATTCATATCATTAACAAATTGAATGGATATGAATATTTATTATTTATGTTATTTATGTGATCTGATTTTGGGTTTTATGAATATTTTGTTATTTATGTCAAATTGGGTTGTCCATATCATATTTATATTGACTATATAGCAAATTTTTAATATATGATTAGCTAATTGAGGGTTTGATGGTTACAGAGGTGATGAGAAACCATTTATGCTTGTATTCAAGCAACCTAGTTCGATATTATTAGCAAATGTTCCAACTGTGAAATTTTGCTTCTGGGATTCGTGTTTGATTAAATTGATCTTCTGTTTATAGCAAATTAGTGATATAATATTAGCATATTATTAATACATGAGTAGCAAATTTATGTTATTTATGTGATCTGATTTTGGGTTTTATGAATATTTTGTTATTCTAGCAACCATTCATACGTGTATTCTAGCAATGATGTTACAGATGTGATGAGAAACCATTCATACTTGTATTATATCAACCTAGTACGATATTATTAGCTAATGTTGCAAATGTGAAATTTTGCTACTGGGATTCCTGTTTATTAAATTGATATTCTGTTTATAGCAAATTAATGATATAATATTAGCAAATGATTAAGACATGAGTAGCATATTATTAAGACATGCTTTTATGCGTTTTGTGTTTTAATAGGAAATTGTATTATTTTTTTATTGGTCATTTATAGGTAGCAGCGAGAGAGGTGAGCGTGCTAAGAAGGCAATGTCGGACAGTGGGGCAAAAGGTATTTAAATCATATTACGGACTGTTATAAATCTCTTATTTATATATTTTAACATTATTAGTTTTTGAATGTAATGTTTATAATGTTGTGTGTTTTTTCTTCTATTATGACACAGAAGCAAAATCAAGGGAGCCGGCATGAGATGATAGGAAGAGAAGCCGAGCAAATGTGAAAAGTAAGGCTTGATTAGCAAATTATTATAATATGTTAATAGCAAATGTGTGGTTTATAATCGTTTTATTTGTTGGTTTTGGTTCAATTGGATTTGATATTTTTAGCAAAATAGTAAGGTTTGATTAGCAAATTATTATAATATGTTTAGCAGATTAGATTGCAAATTATGTGGTTTTAGGCGTATTGTTATTTATAGCAACTCATGTTATTTACTTTTCTAATAACTTACTAATGGCAGATTAAATAATTTGATATATAGCAAATTATGAATTTATAATTAGCAAATTATTTAGTTACTAATGGCAGATTTATAGTATGTAATTTATTTGTTCAAGTGTTTTGATGTGGTTTGGTCAGATGTATGTTAAAGTTTAGTAATCATTTGATAAGCAAATAATTATAATTTGTTTAGCAACTAAAGTTAATGACTTTTATGGTACATGTTTATCAAAATTTATTAATATATTTGAAGCTAGTACTGCATAATAAAACCAAACTGAATATGTGCTGCTCTCAAGTCTTAATGTTTGTGCTAGACTCCTCATGATATTATAATTGCAGTTTTAAGGAAACAAACTGAGAAGCTGGGTTGTATGCTTTCAACAAGGTTTATTGGACAGATTGTTTTTAGTGATAATAAACCCAAGTTAGAAATCACAAGTTAATTGCATTAGTAATGGCATTTGAATACATTGGTGTGATTCAGATAGCAAATTTGTATTTATAGCAAATTGGTTTGTTTATATCATATTTATGTTTTGCTTATATCAAATTAGTAATATATGAACTGTCTGGTGTGATATATATAGCAAATTATAAAGGTGTAATTATCAAATTATTTAGAAGCTAATAGCAGATTACTAATATATTTTTATGGTAGGTTGCTATATTTTTATTTGTATCAAATGTTTTATATGTGATTATAAAAGCCTTTTACTTTTTTGTTTTAGCAGGTGACGACGAATGCGATCAAGAGGCTAGGACTAAGCGACGGCATGATGTGAATGTAGCCGAATGCTCTACTCGAGTTCCACATGTGGAAAAAAAATCAAATGTGCTCGAGAAGCGGCCAAGGGAAGATTACTCAAATCTTAAAAATCGAACTAATCCTATGGCTCTGTGGAATGCAGTAGTGAAATTTAATGAAACTCAAAAGCAAAGTGTTCGAGATTTAGGATTTGGTGCCTTACTGCACCTTGATATTAAGGACATGCCGCCAAAGATTGCTTATTGGGTATTGGACAACTTCGACACGAAGAGGTGCGAGATAGTGCTAGAGGGGGATCGCCGTGTCCGTGTAGGTGAAGATGATGTCAGGTTGATCTTCGGCTTTCCAAGAGGACCCCACCCTGTTTTGAGGAAGGCAAAAAATGCAGAAGCGAGCTTATCTAAGGAATGGTGGGAGAGATTTACAGATGTAGATTGTAGGAAGATACTTGCGAAGAATGTCTGTGATGCTGCTGTGGAAGAGGTTGACGGCAGCATTTGGTTTAAGAGGCACTTTATGGTGTTGGTGACATGTTGCCTAATTGAAAGCATAGGCAACAGCTACGTGTCGCCTCAAATACTCAATAACTTTCGAGAGGTAGACCGAGTAGCAGATCTTGATTGGTACAACTATGTCATCAAGTGTTTGGTTGAGCACACCACTGGTTGGCAGAAGAGCAAGGAAAAGTTTTACACTGGACCATCTTTGTTCGTAACTGTAAGTGTTTGTCATTTACATTAGGCTACTCAAATTTTGATTTAAAATATCGAATGTCGTTATTCTAATGAAATACTAATTCTGTAAATAATCTTTTATGATGTAGTTATTGTACATGGATCGGGTTGTGCTTGGTTACAGGAGGGTACCAAGGAGTATCCCGACCATTAAGGAATGGAAGGATAAGATGTTGCTACGGAGGCAAAACTTGGAGATTGAAGATGGAGGATTTGGGAATGGATTCTGCTCTGGCCCATGCACAGAAGCAGAAGTTGTTGTAGCTGGAGATGAGCATGAACCAGCACATGTTGCAGCTGGAGATGAAGCAGGTGGTGTACGGGCAGAGGCACAACCCGATGATGGTGCACCCATGGAGCATCAAGAAGAACAATTAGATGGTGACAGAGTAGAAGAAGAATTGACAGATATAAAGGTTGTTGCCGCCGAACTACTGAAGAAGGGCAAGATAATAAGTGACACGTTGTCACTTATTATGTCAACCATTAGCCGACTACCGACCGAGATGTTGGAGAATGCGGCATTTAGAAAAACCGTAGAGGCCACGTTGTTGGTTAGCCGAGCAGCACCAGTGCCAAGTATTGATATGCCTTGCACGTCCCAGCCAAGGGCCACATTACTGCACTGTTGGAGATAGAAGTAGCAGCCCTCAGAAGGGATGAGATGAAGAGACATCTTGATGGGCCCAGTTTCAGTCTGGGTTTCACACAAGACTGGGCGGGCGTCATGAATGTAGCGCGCGAAGTTGTTAATCCCATTGATGGTAACCCAATGAAAGAGGTAAATATTAAATTAAAAAATCTTTGATATCTGTCACATTATTATTCCTTCCTAATATTACGTATTAAAATACTACAGGTCATAGAAGAACAAGCACCGGGAGCTGAGCATGCACAGAATGAGGTAATATAGCTGTCTATATATTGTTTGCGATACTTATGTTTACTTATTTCCAGTTATGTGATTGCAGATTAGTGTATCAACCCCAGTTGATGGAAATCTTATTCCGGTACTTGGAGAACATGTTAAAGAGTCGGGATGCAATGAGGATAAGGTAACATTTTGTTGGTAACAAATTGACGTTTTGATTATAGCAAATGAGTTATATATGATGAGAAAATGTTGTTGGTATTTGTTTTTTGCTTCAACTTTTTATTAAGCAAAAATTGATGTAAATTGGCTTGGTTTTTTTAGCAAATTAGTTACTTATTATTAGCAAATTTTTAAGATATACTAAACAGATTTCCCACAAATTGTTTGCTTTTATTGGTATTTGTTGTTGGTTAAGTTGTTTGGTTCGACGTGTTTAGCAAATTACTATGAAATACTTAACAAATTAGTCAGATATGATTAGCAAATTATTATGTAAAACATGTTGCTGCATATATAGGAGAAGCCCCATTTAAGCAACTAGATATTCGAGCTTACAATCGCTGATATGCATGGGGGTATTGATTGTTAGCAAATTAATCAGTTATGATTACAACATGGTTTATGTATTAGTTGTCATTGGTTTGTATTTCTAGCAACTTAGTACGGTTTGATTAGCAAAATTTGCAACTGTGATATTTTAATACTCAGATTCGAGTTTTAGCAAAATGATATTCTGTTTATAGCAAATTAGAGCAAGACAATTAGCAAATTATCAAGCAATGGGTATCAGATAAGAAAGAAATGTTTATAATATTGTGTGGTTTTTCTGCTGTTTACGGACTGTTATATTTTGATAATCAGATTCCAGATTTAGCAAAATTGTCTTCTGTTTTTAGCAAATGTTGCAATACGATTAGCAAATTATTAAGCAATTGGTATCAGACCAGATGTGTTGTGCATTAACGTGTGTATGTTTTGTCAAACAGGTGATGGAAAATATCGACATTGTGACTGATGAGATTGGAGCAGCATCGATGGACGTTGGGGAGAAGGTAATTATGATACATGTCAAATTTCCTATTTAAACAATTTAGAAAAAATTAGTAAGTAATTAATGCCATAATTTATTAAACTAACAATTTAATGATGAATATGTTACACAATGAATATACCTTTAGGGGACGGTGGTTGCCAATGTTGCCGCGGAGACAAACAAGGTAATATGTCATTACTACAAATGATTACTTAAAAAATAATTAATGTGTTGTTTTTGTAGATTTAATTTAAACTTTGTAATTTATGTTAGCAGGCAAAGGGGAAAGGGAAGAAAGTGGAAAGGGTAAAAGGCAGAGGGAAGGTATATGTATTAGTTGTCATTGGTTTGTATTTCTAGCAACTTAGTACGATTTGATTAGCAAAATTTGCAACTGTGATATTTTAATACTCAGATTCAAGTTTTAGCAAAATGATATTCTGTTTATAGCAAGTTAGAGCAATAAGATTAGCAAATTATCAAGCAATGGGTATCAGATCAGAAAGAAATGTTTATAATATTGTGTGGTTTTTCTGCGTTTTACGGACTGTTATATTTTGATACTCTGATTCGAGATTTAGCAAAATTGTCTTCTGTTTGTAGCAAATTATATCATTACGATTAGCAAATTATCAAGCAATTGGAATCAAATCATATATGTGTTGTGCATTAACGTGTGTATGTTTTGTCAAACAGGTGATGGAAAATATCGACATTGTGACTGATGAGCCTGGAGCAGAATCGATGGACGTTGGGGATAAGGTAATTATGTTACATGTCAAATTTCTTATTTGAACAATTTAGAAAAAATTAGTAAGTAATTAATGTCATAATTTATTAAACTTACAATTTAATGATTAATATGTTACACAAAGAATATACCTTTAGGGGGCAGTGGTTGCCAATGTTGTCGCGGAGACAAACAAGGTACTATGTCATTACTACAAATGATTACTTAAAAAATAATTAATGTGTTGTTTTTGTAGATTTAATTTAAACTTTGTAATTTATGTTAGCAGGCAAAGGGGAAAGAGAAGAAAGTGGAAAGGGGAAAAGGCAGAGGGAAGGTGGTGGGAAAACGAAAAAGATGATTATGTGGTTGTTAGTATTTAAATTTGGAAATGTATAATTTGAACATCGGTGGAGGCGAATACATTTGGCTATTTTGTAAGTGCAATCAAACGAAACAACATCGCCAAAAACAACATAGTTACGTCTGGAAATCGGATCAGCCCTAGAAAATACTTTTTAAATTGTCATCTTTATCTACAGAGTAAGCGAAGAAAAATGCATCAGATGACTCCTTCCGCATGAACATAGTATTCAACATCATTTGCGCATCACACCCGGAAATATATGCACGCAGATCACGAGAGAAATTTCTATAATCATTCCCAATGCATCCCACATCATTATAAGAACCCACGGCATCTTTAAAAAATCGATAAGATGACATCGAACCTATATTTGCTCTGTGGCAATCCAAAATAAAATTTTGATGAACAAACCCCAACTTCCTGTTAGCCTTCAAATATTTCTTATATTGATCAGAAACTAATGTGTGGGTATGTTCTTCAATAAAAAGAGTCACGGTGTAACCATACTCTGCAACATATTTTACAACCAAACGAGCCATACAATTCACTCTTCTTGAAACTCTATGTCTCTTCATCTTCTTCTCCTCCTCATCATCATTGTTCACTTCATCTGGAAGTGAATTTTTTCCCCCTCACGATTACATACCACATACTTCCAAATAACAACACCATCCATCTTTTTTTTCGATCCAAGCCGAATATCGAAACCACCTGCTTGACCATAAACCCGATAAAAGGTAGTTGCTTCTTCAAGATTTTTAAACATCTGACCAACAAATGGCTTCAAAGATTGATTACATTCTGGTATGTAGCTTCCACAAGGACCTAAAACTGAATCAGCATTAGTTCCTGCTATATAAAATAATGCCATAAGCACATACAGTATATGCTATACACGAGTATATAATATGCTATAAATAATTTCATACTTTAAAAGTAATCATGCATACGTTATTGTTTTTCTTAATAACTTCAAAAATTCCACAACCAAATACGAAAAGCATCTATCGTATATAATAAATATGAAATACCCATTCTCTGCGAACATATCAATATCATGCAAATCACGTTGAAACCACTAAAAAAACACAAACGACCATCCTATCATAAAATAAAATAAATCGTATGTTCACATAAAGGTATTCCCGATTTGCTATTAACAACTATATAATATGCTAATTATACATAAAATATTTGCTAAACGTCTGACATACGTGTCCATAACAGAATCTGTAAATATCCATACACTTATGAAGATATTTTTAATCGATAACATAATACCTGTATTTTCCATAATCAGACGATGACGACAATGATGATCATATACGATGGAGTAAGAACTTGTGGAAAAAAAATACATTCTTAATTTGCACAAAACAATTCATGCAATTTTTACTATTTTGTTTTCTTAATAACTTCGAAAATTCCACAACCAAATACGAAAAGCATCTATCGTCTATAAAAAATATGAAATGCCCATTGTCTGCAAACATCTGAATATCATGCAAAGCACGTTGAAATATTTAAAAAAAAACAAATCATATTTTCACATATAAGTATTCCCGATTTGCTATTAACATATCTATAATTTGCTAATTATGACGACAAAATTTGCTAAACGTCAGACGTATGCGTCCATAACAGAATATGTCCATATCCATACACCTACAAAGATATATTAATCGATAACATAATTCGTGTATCTTCCATAATCAGACGATGATGAGAGTGATGATAATATACGATGGATTAAGAACTTAGTAAAAAAAATACACTCTTGTTTTGCACACAACAATTCATGCCATTTTAACTATTTTTTTAATAACTTCATAAATTCCACAACCAACTACGAAAAGAATCTATTGTCTATAATAAATATGAAATGCCCATAGTCTACGAACATCTCAGTATCATGTAAAGCATATTGAAACCATTTAAAAAAATCGTATTTGTACATGAAAGTATTCCTGATTTGCTATTAATATATATATAATTTGCTAATTATGCATAAAAAGTTTGCTAAACGTCAGAATTACGCGTCTGTTCCAGATTACAAAGATACATTAATGGAAAACATAATACCTGTATCTTCCATAATCAGACGATGACTAGAGTGATGATAATATACGATGGAGTAAGAACTTGTGGAAGCCGACAATAAAATTATCCATAACGAATTCTTCAACCGTAAGAGAACGCAAGAAATATATGAAACACCGATAGATACAACTCTGTAAAAAAATTATTTATGAAAACCGTCCAAAATAAAAAAAAAAGTTCCATATAAATCCCACTATATATGGAAGAGATATATTTACTGCAGATTTTTAATATGCATTATAATGACATATATACCCTCAACTTAATATAATTCTTAAGATATTGCATTTTTGACCCCATTTTTTTGAGATTGATTTGAGCCTTAGAAAATCATTGATCCAACGCTCCATAATAGTTCCTAGTTCCTACACAGGGTATTGGTTCTCATTTGATCTATATACTATATATATATATATATATATATATATATATCACTCCACAAACCCAACATATATATATACGTATATAACTAACACCCTTACTATGAGATTAAATACATATCCACATACTGTACATATATTATATATATATATACATATTATATATATTAGTTCTCTACCTATATCATGTAAATATACATATATATATATACACCACTCACGCAGCACACAACACACACTAAAAAAACAAAACTCACCACATTACATATATATATATATCGCACATCACCAGCACATTATATATACGCACAACACACATGCAACCCAATATATATATATATATATATATATATTACCCCCACAAGCCGCACATGATTAGTCTGTGAAGAGAGAAGAACATGCCCCTACGTCAACTTTTATTCCGTCACAACACTCATAGATGCAACTCATGCATGGGGGAGAAAAGAAATGAGGGAAAGAAATCTTACCTGAATTGAACTATGAAGAGCACTCACTCACGGTCTCTCTCTCTCTCGGATTTTCTATATGTGGGGAATAATAGGGAGTGAGGATCATCTATTTATACAAGTTGTTTAGGGCTGGAGATGGGGAAAGAGAGAAGACCTAATACTTATCCTATTGATAGATGGAGAAGGAGATGATAAGATTTGTAGAGTTTGTGCTATCATAAACTCTCTATTTGAGTTTTCGTGGAAGTGAAGAAAAGAGAGGGATTCATCAAATGGGTCTTCTATTTATTTTGATTTTGGGCTTAAAGGTTTGGGCTCAAAGGATTCTATTTGGGCATGAAAAAATAAATAAATAACTTTGGACACAAATAAATAAAATGCAACAAATTAGGCACAAAAATTAAAATTAAATGCATGCTCATGCTATTAAAATTACTATATACTAAAATGAATTCATGCTTATAACTTACTTAGGGCCGACTTACTAGACTTAATCAATTAATATCACATAAATAATAAAAAGACTAAAAATAAAATATACGAATATTTTTAGGAAAGGAACGTAGCACATTTTAAAATAAATAAATAAATCGGGTCGCTACATCCCTCCCTACTAAAAAAAAAATTCGTCCTCCAAATTACTTACTTGGGCCTAGAAACTGCGGGTATCTAGACCAGTACTTGTGGCCCGTTTTTCTTACCAAATCTCTTATTTAGCTCTTCCCAAAGCTGATGTGATGTATCTAAACTTTGGAACCCTCGAGCTATCTCCTTCACCATCGAGTTGCTAATCCATCCAAAAACAAGATAATCGACACGAAACCACTACATATAATCTATTGATTCTCTACTAGGTGCTGTCAAACTACCATCGATAATCCCCAATTTATTTCGAGATAATAATCCACATTTGATAGCCCTAGACCAGTTGTGAAAATTTCGACCATCAAATATATCAGAGGTAAGTGACATACCGGGGTGCTCACTAGGAGCAATATAGAGTTCATCGTTAGCTAGTGAATGATGATTCACACTCTTTGTTCTTGTATATCCAAGAGGTAATCCAACACCACGCTCATGATTCTGTCTTGCATTCAGCTGCGGAGTTGAATCAACTTCAGAGATCGTCGGATGCCTCCGCACATTCCCAACACCACTAGTTTCTCCTCGATCATGGTGATCATGTGCTAAAAAACCTAGTTTTTCATCGCGAGCTTGTCGCCCGAAAAATTGATTGTTCTTCTTTGTTATTGAAAAAAAAATACAGAGAAAAATTAGCAAAGTTTGATCGAGAGGATCACAATGATCAGAGATCAACAATTTGATTTCAGATAGGGATGGCTCTAGACACCATATTAAGATGACGAAGGAAAATTCATATTCAAAGAGAAATCGATTTATTCAAATCATACCAAAATCTGTTTACAAGAAAATATCTCAAAAACTAACACTACTGATCTAGATAGTATTTATATGTGGATCGAGCAGCTTAGAGTACACGCTACAGATCAATGGCTAGGATGCTTGATCCATTTCACTCTCTAATCTACGGTGATGAGCTGCTGAGAGAAGTGGTCCATGCACGTCGATCACGCTTGAAATGACACGTGGATAAGAGTAGTGATGATCCCATGCATGATACTTCATAATAAGGTCCCATGCACGAGCATATTCCTGCTGCTGCAATTCAACTCCTACTGCTACTACTTTTAACAATGGAGTGGTTAGTGAAAAAAGAACTATAATCCCTTTAAATTTATTCGATATATTACCGATGCAAGTTGTCTGAAGGTAAGGCTATAAAAATTTTGGAGGTGCTGTAGTGGTTTAAAAAATTAGATTTGATTAGAGTAATTGTGGAAACTGACCCCAAATTAATTGTTGATGTCGTTTTAGGGAGTCCATTAGATCATTCAAAAGGATTGTCTGGTTCAGAATTGCCAAAAGAGGCTTCATGTGAACCAATTTTTTTCTTCAAGTTATGTTTCAAGAGATGTTAATGTTGTAATATAGTGTTGCTCAAGTGCCTAAAAAAATTTTTAGTCTCCATATTTGGGATGAACCTCCTCATTTGGTGAAATGTCTGTAGGAATCAAGGATTGATCAGAAGATAAATTCATTATTCAATTGAAAACTGGAAATGCAATTTCTCTAATCTGATTGTTTACAAAGATATTGAAATGTTCTTCAAAATTACAACCAATACCAATGAGCTCTTCCTTATTTATACAGTCTTGGAGAGCTAAGAAAAAATCTAGTAAGAAAATATCTAGCTAGCCGGAAATATCTAGTTGGCCGGAAAAATATCTAGCTAATTGGACGGTCATGATGCTAGATCTGCATGCGCTCGAGTGGACGATCCAGATGACATCTTGGAGCATGCACGAGCTCATGCAGAGGTGAACTAGTGAGCCTGCAACCATAACAAAAGAGCATAAGTTGCTGACGTGGCAACTTGCATGTATATTATGCGACTTCAATACCCCCCCCTCAAGATGAGCACGGTAGAGATCGGCAATGCTCATCTTGGATAACAAAAATTGGAAGTGCGAACTGGGTAGAGACTTCATGAAAAGATCTGCTAATTGGGACTGAGAAGGAACATAAATAGGGGTAATGAATCCTTTCTTGTATTGCTCACGGGAGAAATGATAGTCCAAGTCCAAATGCTTAGTCCACTCGTGAAAAACAGGGTTTTTAGTGATATGCACGGTAGTTTGGTTGTCACAGAAGACAGAAAGAGGCAGAGAGACTGTAACATGGAAAGCATGCAAAAGAGAGAAAATCCACATAAGCTCACGGACAATGATGCTTATGTTAGTTTTGTATACTGGAAGACTCATCTTTGTATACTTTTCTGATGATATGATGATATGAAATGAAAGTTATTGCAATCACTGCTTGCATTTAGATTATGTTCTGTAATTGTTTTATGCAATGTTCCATATACTTACATTGTAGATGATATGGTGTGGGGAGTCACACGGTAAAATCATATCATTAGAACCTTGTAATGTATTAAAGAGCTCACGGCTCAGATGGTCCTGAACACACCATCGGTACACCGTAGAATAATTTGATAAGTTAGTTTATCTTGACTAACTGATTATTCTAGTACACTCGTTAGTGTATTGAGGAGGATCACGATAGGATACTATTCTCTGTCTCTGACCCAGTTACTGAGAGAATAAAGATCCACAGAGTTCGGATTCTGAACTCATGTGATATTGGCGAGCATATGTGTGCATTGTCTATTACTTTGATTTATCAATGAGTAAGATCTTTTCGTAGATCGAATTCGATATCTAGGGTAATAACAATGTATACATGATGTCTCGAGCAGTATGCATGAGCACCGTGTCCTGGTGCTCCAGGTTGATGATGTTCTCTTGAGGAAACACAAGTTCATGTTGAAACCCTGCAGGTGGAATTTATTCCATACATGAATAAAGCTTGTGTGGTACTACTCAAGGTTTTAGATGTTAATTAATTATAGCTATCAGAGGCTGACATAATTAATTAATGAACATTATATCTTAAACACGGGGAATGGCTGGACTAAAGGAGAAAGCATATTCGTAAATATGTATTAAATTGGTAGGTCAGTTTTACTTCATTAGTGGAATAAAAGTAAAACTTAATTTATTTAATTATATCCTAAGTTTATTGGATATTGGATATTAAATAAATTAGTGGGCCAATTTAATATTCTTCTAGATCCCTGTTGTAGCCCAATTGACTGATAGTGGACTGGATATTGAACTTGAGATAGATGCCCAAACCTAGTAGGGTTTGGAGATGATATTTTCGCCCCCCTCCCTATAAATAGGGGAATGGGGGGGCGAAAATTTTGAGTCATAATATCAGCCCCTCTTTGTCTCTCAAAGTTATCCACAGTTTTCACAACTCTATCTAGTAGATTTCAGCTCACTCTGAATCTAGATACAGTCTGGGAATACAACAGAAGATCTTGGAGTAGAATTGTGGTGGTCGATTTTTGAGCTAGGTGGTGCCAACTACTGTATTCATTCAACAGCAAGATTAGATCTTTAATCTTGTCCACAGACCGTCTATCGATTTGTAAGTAGATTCGTTTCTATGTTTCCGCTTTATTAGATTCGAATCTGCTTTGCATGTTAATTCTGTTAGACTGTGATAAACATGCATGTGACATAAAATTATGATTTGCATGAACACGGATTAATGAACAACCAAATGATCCTGCGGTGGTTTAATTCGAAAAAACCCCAATAGCTTAAGCTCCTATATTCAGCTTCGGCGGTTGACATAGCTTCTTACAGCGCCAAGACACCATAGATGAGCCAAGGAATACACAATATCCGGAGAGACAATGTCGAGTGTCTGGGCACGAGCCCAAGTCAGCATCACAGAAAGCTGATAAAATGAGGGAACTCAAAGAGGAAAAAAATAAACCAAGGAAAGGACAACCCTTGAGATATTTTAACACATGAGTAGCTGCATCCCAGTGAGACAGGAAAGGAGAAGATACAAATTAGCTAAGTTGCTGGACCGCATAGGAAAGGTCAGGTCTTGTGAGATTTAAATAAAGCAACTTGCCTACTAATCTGCGGTATCTATCTGGATCAGGCATGAGAGGTGAGTCAGCTGCAAGATGTATGCCAAGTGGAAGGGGTGTAGATATAGGTTTACACCCTATAAGCCCAGCCGAGTCAAGCAAATCAAGAATGTATTTACGCTGACTTAGGTAATTGCCATCACTACCCCTTGCAATCTCAACTCCTAAGAAGTATCTAGCAGCTCCCATATCCTTAATAGTAAAGGCAGAGTGAAGAGCCTTTTTAATATCACAAATACTATCAAGACTAGGCCCTGTGATGAGAATATCATCAACATAGACTAGCAAGGCCAAGAATTGATCACCATTACCCTTGAGGAAGAGACAATTATAATCAGGAGATCGTGAAAAACCAAGAGATAATAGAAGCTTACTGAATTCGATGTTCCATTCCTGGGAGGCCTGCTTGAGTTCATATAAGCTCTTGATCAGCTTGCACACTTGATTGGGTAAAGCTTTGTGATATCCTTGTGGAGGAAGCATGTAGATGTCATCACTCAAGTGGCCATGCAAAAATGCATTATTAACATCGATTTGGTGAAGAGGCCAGGAATAGGTAGTAGCAAGAGCAATAAGAAGTCTTACAGTCACCAGCTTAGCAACTGGTGAAAATACTTCCTGATAATCAAGACCATATTCTTACTTATAGCCTTTTGTGACTAACCGGGCCTTAAACCTCTCTACAGTGCCATCACTGTTAAGCTTAACTTTATAGACCCATTTTGATCCAATGGCTTGTTTTTTAGGTGGTAAAGTAGTAAGCTTCCAAGTTTGGTTAGACTCAAGGGCTAGAAGTTCCTGTTCCATGGCATGAGTCCACTCAACATACTTACTAGCCTCTTGATAAGAGGATGGTTCTGTCAAGGATTCAACATTGAGTAAGAAAGAATGGTAAGTAGGTGTGAAAGAAGATGAGGAAATATATGGAAATGTAAGGGGTGTAAGAGTGGAAGAGACACTGGGTATGTGAGAATGATCAACTGAACAGACATAGTCCTGTAAATAAGTTGGAGGATGTGTAATCCTACCACTTCTTCTTGGTGCTGGAATAGGTCTGATATCATGTTCTAGTTGAGGGGCAGAGATAGAAACAGACTGGTCTACAGATTCAGAATGCACAGGAACAATAAAATTGGAAGAAATATAATCATCAAAACTAGGAAATGGAAGGGAAGGTGCTGCCTCAGAACACTATAATGGAAAAGAGTCTGGCACAAATTTAACATCCCTAGAAATGAGAACTCTGAGATCATCCAAGTTATAAAGAATGTAGCCCTTTCTGTTAGCTGGATATCCTAGGAAGAGACATTTGTAGCATCTAGAATCAAATTTTGTTTTAGAAGGTATAGTATTTGCTGCAAAGCTCAGACACCCAAAAGGTTGAACAATATGCATATCAGGAGCCTTGTGAAACAATATCTCATAGGGAGATTCCCAATTTAGAACTGTAGAAGGGGTTCTATTTATTAGCCAAATAGCATGAAGGATTGAGTATGGCCAAAACTTACTGGGCAACTTGCTTTGGAACATAAGTGCCCTGGCCACTTGCAAGAGATGCTTGTGTTTGCGTTCTACAATTCCATTTTGTTGTGGACTATAGACACAAGATTTTCGATGTAGAATGCCCTTCTCCTGAAATAAATGAGTAACAACAGAATTAATGAATTATGTCCCATTATCTGACCTGAATTTTTTTACCTTTAATCCAAATTGTGTTTCCACCATGGCCAAGAAACTTCGAAGCACAGTGAATACCTGTGCTTTAGAATGAAGCAGATAAGTCCATATAGATCTTGAATGATCTTCAACCAAAGTTAGTATATAAGCAGTCTGAGTAATACTGTCCTCTTTGTAAGGTCCCCACAGATCTCCATGGATTAGTTCAAAAGGTGTTTCACTCCTTCTTTGTAGAAGAGGGAAATGATGTCTCTGTTGTTTTGCTCTGTAGCAGATCTCACGGACAGTAATCTCATCAAATCCTGCTTCAGAGTAAGATCTCTTCAAATGAGGCATATGCCTCATGCTTCCAGCTGAAGGATGCCCTAGGTATTCATGCCATTGTTACAAAGACATATCTCTATTTCCCTGAGCTGAGCATATCTTTTCTGATGCCACATGCTTAAACACATATAATCTGCCCTTCAGCTTTCCAATGCCCAGAATATGATCATTAGCTTGATTCTGTATAAGGCAATGTGATGGTAGGAATAGGACCTTTCCCTGTAGATCTTTTGCCATCTGTCCTACTGAGATCAAATTATGGGTGAAAGATGGTGCAAATATCACATTTTGGAGTTCAATATCATCATTTAGTTGCACCTTTCCACAATAATGTGCTAATAAGTTAGATCCATCTGGTAAGAATATCTTTTGTGGCTCTGGCAATTTCCTCATATCATGCATGAGGGTTGGGTTACAACACATATGAATGATTGCTCTCGAGTCCACAATCCACTCAGTTTGTTGTCCATCTTGTGACAATCCAAAAGCAAAATGAGTCATCTTAGTGTCCTCTGAATGATGAATAATATCTCCTGTATCCACCATGTTTACTGCTGTATTGGGAGAATTTCCAATTCCTGCATTAGAACTCTTGAAGTAATTTCCAAGATATTTGCTAATCTCCTCATGTATCAGTTTGTTCATATCAGTAATTTGCTCTCCCATCTGACTACTAACTTTATCTCTAACACTCAAAGTATCGTCTTGATCAATACAATTAGCTTTGTTATTCACTCTTCTATCATTTTTAAATCGCTTGTACCAATTTGGATAGCCTACTAACTCAAAGCACTCTGCTTTCTCATGACCAGTGCCACCACAGTGGCTGCATTTCAACTTCTGTTTTTCTTCCTTAGATAACCTTCTTTTGAATCCTTCATCTCTTCCTCCATTACCTCTCTGATTTGTGTACAAAGCGTTCTGATCTCCTATGTCAGCATAAAAAAGTGGAAACATCTTTTTGATCTTCCGCGTGTAACACCATCGCGTAGGCATTACTTACAGAAGGTAGTGGATCAAGTATTAAAATCTGATTTCTAATTGCTTCATATGAGTCATTTAAACCCATTAAAAACTGCATTAACCTCTCATTCTCTTCGTTTTGTTTATTTAGCTCAGAAGCACCGCAAGAACAAACATGACAAGGAACCAATAAGTGTATTTCATCCCACAAACTTTGCAGATTATGATAATAAAGCAATACAGATTGGTTTCTCTGTGCATATGTAGCCAACTCTCTTCTAATTTTATAAATTCGTGGACCATTAGATCGTCCAAATCTTCTCCTCAATTCATCCTAAAGTTCTCTAGATGTTTCTATATGTTGGAAACCTCGACCTAATTCCTTGGAAATGGAGTTTACAATCCACAAGAACACCAGATAATCCATGCGCAACCATTGTTTATAGTCTACTGAATTCTCATTCGGTTCTAGCAGACTTCCATCAACAAAGTCAAGCTTATTTTTAGCAACAAAACTTCTCTTAATCGCCCTAGACCAACTATGGTAGTTTTTACCAGTTAAGAGATCCATAGTTAGGATCATACCTGGATGGTCATTAAGATGGAGATGCAGCACATCATTGCTTTGAGCACGGTAGGTAGTCAGCTCCTTTTGATAATCATCGCGCAGACCATATTTATCAGGTACTCCATCGTTGATTGTATTGGCCATTGATCTCTGGCTATTTTTGCCTTGATCACCATCATCATCATCAGCAATATGAAATCCTCTCTCCTCGAGAACAATCTTGTTCCAAGGCATTCTACGATTCTGCTTCAGCATTTTATCGAACACCTAGATGCAAAACCGAAAATTGTACAAAGTTTTATCGAACCTAAACTATTACTCGACTCGACTCGACTCAGCTCGATTACACTCTAGTTGGAAGACTTAATAACCGAAAATTGTACAAAGTTTTTCTCTAATTTGCTATTTTTGGAAAGTTCATATTATAAGCTATGATTTCAATATTTGTTTGCAATTATATCATATATTTGCTAACTACTAGATCCAAATAAAATGATGTTTAAATGAATAGATTTGCTTGGTAGATTTGAAGTCTCGTTAAAATGAATGAACCATCATATCCAAGGTAGATTACATTTTCTTTTCTTTGTGGAGACTGGCAACAACGATTCGTGGGTGCAAACAAATATCTCAATTAGAAGATGTTTTTGAAATTCAAACGTATACTAAAACTCACTCAACTAGACAATTTTATATATGTTATCAATAATCAATGCCAAACTCCTAATCCTCATGGCACATGGCACGTGTTATTAAAAAAAAATACGCTGCAAAAATATTTTCAAATAAATATATATTTTAAAATGGAATTAGTAAGTCATAAAATTAAAGTAAATTAATTTAAATTTTATTTATCTAGCGGCTTGTATAGTGCACGCACCCAACGTTAATGCGTGGACTCGTGTATTTCGTTGAACAAATGATTTTTCAAATTAAATATAAACTCTAATTGAGATTAATAAATCATAATTGGGAAAAATAAATCCGAATTGAGATATGATAAACTCATATAAACGAAATAATATTAAATGATATTTTTCATGTTACGAGTGATACTTTTTCGTCAATGAGTGATACTTTTGTATAGTGGTTAAGTATCACTAAACCATAATATAATATCCATATTATTATTTATATAAAAAAGACCGGATTGAAATATAACTTGAAATTTTGTATTGTGGTTAAGTATCACTAAGCCATGAGGTCTAAGGATCAACTTAGGAGTGTACAAAATATCTTTCTTTTGTTTTTAATATCTTTCTTTTGTTTTTTAGTTTTCAATTAATTTTCTACATCTCACATCGACTATACATTGAAAATTAGATGTAGGTTTTTGTATAAGAGGTTCTTATTGATTTTCTAACTATCCTATATCTCATATCGGTTATAGATTAAAAGGTGTACAACTATGATCCAAATAATTCAAAACTTAAAAATTAAATTAAAAAAAAATGTTAGGATGTAGATTGTTGTGTAAAAGGTGTCCAGTAATAATCCAAATAATTCAAAACTGAAAAATTAAATTAAAAAAAAAAAAGAATGGTTAGGTGCTAATAATCGGCGCATAATTCTCTATTCAGACTTATTTGTGCAATGAGTTTATGAGTACATGATTTTCGACTAGGCCATTGGCCGCGGAATGCTTAGGCGGTTGTCTAAGTCGATTTCTGTAATCATGATTTCAAGTAGACACTTCAATTATTTTTGGATATAATTGAATATTCAAACTTTAAAATTGACTCTATTGTACTAATTGTTAGAGCCCCTCTTAATAGATTTGATGATCGTTAGACAGATTGTCTGACGTCGCCTGTTGAAAAGACACATTGATCTCAATTATGAATGACCTAAACCATGGGCTTAAAATACCCTCAATCAATTTTGAGTTTTTACGTCGAATTGACATTGAAATCCAACTCAAAGTTAGATAAAAAAAATCATGTACACTATGGATACATTTGTATTGTGCAGAACTTTTCAATCAATTTACGGTCATCTCCAACTACAATACCCGATAATATCGGTACATTTAAAAAACTCTCTCCATGGTCTTTCTAGTGATACCTTTGGTTCGTCAATTAGATACCGAATGACAAGAAAATTGAGTAAAGAAGTTTTGGCTAAGCTAAGGCCTAAGGGGATGTGAATTTTATAATGAACTTTGAGTCAAGACTCAAGATTTTGACAATGAATCTTAAATTTTTTTGAGAGTTTTTGGAGTTGGGGTATTGAGTTGTCTTAAATTAAGCTCAATTTAACTTTTTGACAACCAAAGGAGGAATAATTAAAGTCTGAAAGCGTGCATCAGACTAGGTTTTTAGGTTTGAAATTGACGTTTAATATTTGTTAGTAGAACGGCCAGTGGAAGGTTCTAATTGAACCGATTTTTGAAAGTTTGAGAATCTAATTATCTAAACTTTAAAATTTCGAGAGTTCAACTAAATTCGACAATAATTTAAATGCTCATTTGTGTATGATATCTAGATATTTTCCCTCTAGAATTGTGTTATTAGTTACTCCCTCCGTCCCGATTATATAGTCCCTTTTACTATTTTGAGGTGTCCCAATTATTTAGTCCCATTACTATAAATACTATTAATTTTCATAGTAATGTACAAATAAACCCTTGTTGAATCTTGGAAATTAAAAAAATAACAACTTAAAAGTTGAAAGTCATAAATATTCAATGAGGGTGTTATTGGAAATTTAGCTTTAATATCTTGTTTTCATAAATATTTTTAATCTACGTGCAAGGAGAAATTGGACTATATAATTGGGACGGAGGGAGTAGTTTTTTGGTGGTTAAATAAATTTAAATTAAATTTTCAATTATAATGAAGTCATGACACGTGTGAGGTGACCCTTGGGGATACAAATCTTCACCAATTCAATTCAAAGCTGTGATCCATAAATTAACTGAAAGGTTAAAACGGTCATTTCACTCTGCCGAATCGAATAAGTAAGTAATTTAGGACATGCAGCTCACATGAGCCTCACGCCAACCCGAAGCAGAATTCAGTAACTGAAATAATTATTACACTAGCCGACTGCATCAACACACTCGCCGATTATTTCATTCACATTCCTCGCCACGTGTCTTCCACTTGGTAACATCGCGTTATTCAACCACATCTTTTATATATTAGATACAATATTTTTGGGTTTCTCAAAAAAAAAAAAAGATATAATATATTTGGGACAAATTACCCTTTAATACATGTATTTTAAATTCCTTTAAAAAAATACAGTTTTGTGTACACCAGGTGCATATCAGACGGTCAACACGTTGATCAAAAAATCCGTTAAAATCAGTATTAATTGTAGCACTAAATAGTATCACTCAAAAACTAAAAAGTATCACTTGGATCGTTAAAAAGTATTGGTCATAAAAAAAAAATTGTAAAAATCAGTATCAATCGTAACACTAAAAAATATCACTCAAAATTCAAAGAAAATCGCTGAATAAAAGATAGAAGAAGGTTAGAGTAGAAGTCGTCTTCTCCTGTTCAATTTCTTTCCTTTTTTTTTATCTTTTTAATAGTGATTAAATTATATTATTGTAGAGAAGGGTAAGAAACATGAAATCATTATTCTCGATCAAACAAGTTTCATTAATTTATTTGAAAACGTAACTATTTCATATTTACATTATTTTTGCTAAAATCCAAAAATAGGTACGAAAATAAAATTCCGAACTTGCTAAACAGGCAGTGCCAGTGAGAGTGGCCTGAGCACACGTGTGAAATAGCAATCGCCTACGTGGCTGCCACGTCGGACTCAGTAGTCTCTTCTTCTTCATGCATCCAACGGCTCTAAGGAGCCAGTTGATCACAGCCGTCCGATCATTCAATGACGTCACTGACGGCAGTTATATAATACGGTCGTTATTTTTGAGGCGATTTTTTATTTTTTATTTTTATTTTTATGGAGTGGGATTGTTTCATATTTCTCCCGTCTGTTAAGGAATGCTCGGTTCACAAACAATAATCAATACACACACTGAGTGTGAGGTACTGTATCCATATGTTAGTGTGATTGTGTTTTTATTTTCTGCAAAAAACATTGAACCTTGAAGTTTAGAGAGATAAAGAAAGCGTCTTTCTCTTTCATCATCGTTGATTGAAATTTGTATTGAGTTTTCTTCAGGACTGAGAGAAATGGGGTGTCTTGAAAAAGAAGATTTCTCATCTGGGCTCTTCCTTCTTTTTTTTTTTTTTTTTTTTTTCTTTCTTCTGTTTTTGCGTTTGTTTTCTGGTTCTCGATTAACCCCAGATGTCATGTTTACCGTTTCTTTCAGATTTGTAATGATGGTTTTCTGAATCAAGCTAAGTTATTATTAATGCACATTAAAAAGCTGAAAGATTTTCCTTTACTTCTCTTTTTCGTGTCATGATTTTTAATTTCTAAAAGAGACGATGTTGCCCTCTCTCTCTCTCTCTGTTGGTGTTTGTTTAGTCTTCTGTATTTCCGTTCTCTTGCTTTTAAACACTCTGCATTTTCATCTCACTTCTCTCTCTTTGTGTGTGTGTGTATGTGAGAGAGAGAGAGAGAGAGAGAGAGAGAGAGAGAGTAAAATGCGTCGTTTCATTTGCGTGAAGAAGAACCTGATTCCCTCAACATCCCCCAAGTAAAAAAGGACAGCAACATTCACTTTCCTCCCCCCACCCCCCTGCTTTAACACACACAAATGAAAAAACAAACGATTCTTTTTCAGAAATGATTGAACAAAACCCATAACCCAAAACAAGAAATGCAATTTCTCATGTTCCCAAATCCCTTGTTTCTGTTAAGCCCTTTTCCTCAAACCTGAAACTCACTCCGTTTTTCTGATTTTTTTTTTTCCAGATTTTATTAAAACTCTAGCCTCTTTCACTTTCTCTCTCTCTCTCTCTCTCCGTAGATAAGGACAAGTGTGAGATTAAATATTGCGCAGTCGGTTGCATTTTTCTTGGTATGATCATCACACTCGTATCTGCATCTGTAATGAAATGACGAAAACATCCTCAACTTGCCATTAAATTCATGGTACTAAACAACAAAAGAGGCCATCCATGGTATTCTTGTCTTTATCTGGGCTATAATTTTTGTCCGGTGATATGCTTTTGGTGTTTTGCTACTGAATTTTCTTCAGCTACGTGTCGCATTATATTCTTCTTTTTCTACCTCTTGTGTTTCGTGTTTTTCGTGTTATCTTTTTCCGGTTGAAGCTATCTGGTCTTGTTTGTAGCTTTGGAAGTTTGTTTTTTCAAGAGAGGATTTCTGCAGCTGCAGTTGAGTTGAATTTTGAAGGGGGATGTGAAAAATGGGCTCTGTTGCATTTCTTGGTGATGATGAATCTCAGCCTAGTACTAGTAATGATGGCAAGAGTGGCAAATCATCAACAACGGTAAAAACCCCTACATTATGGTTGTACTATTCAAGAATGAGAAATCAGAGAGTTTGTTTATGATGTTTTTTTCTTTTTTCTTTTCCAATTCTTGCAGCTTCTTGATGGATGTGATGCAGTTAACCGTGCCTCGATTCCTAAGAAGCTACGGTCGGGTGTGTATTTATACGAGTTCATAACTTTATCATTGTGATTATTTGATTCATGCTTGTTAGTTGAAGTTTGTGTCTTAGGGAAGATTAAATTGAGCCTAGTAAGATTCATTAGTTTCTGCAATAGTGAAAGTTTCTTACTCATCTTCTTGATGTGCTTTTTAAGTTCCAAACTTTTTTTCCCCTTTTTTTCTTTTCTGGCTTTTCGTATTGTCAGTGGAAGATTCTTCATGTTGCTTTTTCTGAACTACTTAAGAATGTACTCTGTCAATTATGTGAATTTTTTTTTTTACTGTGGTGTAACTTTGACTCTTTCCATGTGATGATCAACTGACTTTTCTTGATTTGGTTTTTACATAAAAAAAAACACACACACACACACATATATACTTTAGTGGGGTACTAAAAGGGACACTTCGTGGATGTTTTGAGGGAATTTCCTTTTATTTGGTAGTCATCTTTTGCTTTTGCTTCTCTTTAAACCAACAGTAGATTCGACAGTATGTAGACAGATTTCCTGCAATTGGTTGTTGGAATATTAAGGCAATTTTTAAGTTCCTTTGAACTAGATGAAATTAGCTTTCTAAATGTATTTGATAGTGAAGGGTTCGATAAGAAAATACACAATGATCAAATGCTGGATTTTTGTATAAATCTCTTGTTACATTCTGTTTTCATCGTTGCAGCCGTTAAAAAGCGGGGCCGTGAATCCATTAAGTCGCCATTGCTAATCTCAAGGAAGCAGAATCATGTGTCGACTAAGGTTGATACACTAAAAAAGGATGGTGCAAAGAAATCCAAACTGAATATGGTTAGGCATTGCAGCTTCTGAAACTTTTAAGCTGTATTATCTCATTTACAGAGAGAAAAAACACACAATCACACATGAATGAGATACATCAATTATCGATTCTTCACATTCTTGACGGAAAATTACATCTTCAGAAGCAGGGACACATCACTAAGGATGAGAAAGAAGTGGCTGAAACCTTATATGCTTTGGCTGGTATGTTCTCTGATGCAAACAAGTCTGATCAGCAAGGGTTGGACGATGAAAAACCAGAAATAAAATCTTCAGCTACACTAGAAGAAGGGAGCTTGATCAATGCAGCTCAAGGTTTTTAGCATTGCTTTTTTCCTTTTCTGTTACTCTTATCTTATTATTACATCCTCTCGTTACGTGCTTAACCATTTTAGATGTCTCGAGCAGATACCTGTCCGATTTTACAAGAAGAGACTAGGGAAATGATCTCAAAAGTAACTCTTATGTCCCATTTTCCTTCAAATTTGGTGAATTCAACAACAGAAGAAGTCAAATCCCAAACGATCGAAGCTCCGCAACCTGAGTTTTTCTCTAGCAAGAAGGCAGTCGCCCCTAATGCTTCCGGAGACCAATCTGATTTAAGTCCGGGTTCAACTTCAAGGTGGACTAAAATTCTTCTTCCTGTCCTCAATAATGTAGGTCTTCTTCTGTTCTTGATAAAAGTTGATTATTTATCTTGCAGACTGCTAGTATCAATACTTGGCTCGAACCAAAGTCGTGAACAGGAAATTCACTTGGATCAGGTATGGTCAAAATTTATTTCAAGAAAATATCTCCCATCTAAATACTGCTTCTAAGATCGTATTCTTGATATCTTTCAGGTTACAGCTTCTGGAGTTCAGTATGGCAACAATTGTAGTTCCATCGGTACGTTCTCTACTGGATGGTAGTTAACTTTCTCATTTAGATTAGTTTGGATGCATCATTTATATGAGATATGTACTTGTGTATTTATGAGGTATGCCTGCATTCCAAATATAGATTTGTCTGCAACGGGAGCTGTGAGTTCTGAGACAAACAAATCCTGCCTGAGGTACAACATTCTTTTCCCTAACAGAATACTCCAATTTCTTCTGTTTTCAAGTATATATTGTGCTTCCTATGAACTTATGAATTCAAGATCATCCAGTGCCAGAATACCTTCCTTGTTTGAGAGCACAAAATTTTCCTCAAAGCCTTGTTCCATTGAGAACAAAATTACTACTGAAAAGGTATGCTAGTGCTGCTTAAAGATGATAATTGGAAATATGATCTGTGTGAATTCAACAAACTTAATAGCACATTTCTTGAATTTTTAATGATCCAGCTTACTGGAATCGCCAATAAATCAAGCAAGTCATGGAAGAGATGTTCAGCACACGTTTACATAAGTCGTCTTATCAATGTCTTGCGAATATCAGACAGAAAAGAAGGATTACTGGTGCAGCCTACTACTCAATCAACAACCTGTGGAGGTGCAGAGCTACAGCCTCCTGAGAAGAGCATCCACAACCAAATGCCGAGAATAAATGGTAGAAATGGTGATGCGTATTTTAGTGCCATCGACCATTTTGCTGCTAAAAAAGATTCATCTGAAACCCAAAATGATATCCTTTTGCATAAGAGGCCCATTGAAGATCATCAGATGGCTTCTGAAACCTCTTCATTATGTTCTGCAAAGCAGGTGAGTTCATTGCCAATACCATCTGATGAGAACTCGAGTTTTTATCTTAATACTAAGTTCTTGCAGGGATATGACTTTTTATCTTTGGGGACTGGGATTTTTTGTGGTTCGGAAACAAGCAATAGCACAAACAGAGCAGGATGTTTTCGCGAGCCTCCTAAACAAATCCATATGCCATACATGCAGTCACAAAATCACTCCATGTTCTGTTCACTGCCCCAGAATGGTTATTCTTCATCTTTCCACGTTCATAATTCAGCGTTGGCAGCACAACAGGTAATGTGCTGAAACTATCCATCGGTGTTCTTTGAAGTTCTCACGAACCATTTTGGCTTTCGCTATGCTCTACAATGATTTTCTTCCTGGCAAAAGGAATAATGAACCTTTAGAAAGAACTTATGATGCTACATTTCTGTTATTCTGAATGATCTAACTACACAGTTATTTTAATTTGAAAAAGAAACTGCAAAATGTTATGATGATGATGATACCTTTGAGATATGATTAATACTGTTGGTTGATGTGCAGGTGCAGCTCGCTCAATATAATAGCAGCATGGTTAACAGCAATTTTACGGCCAGAACAGGACAGCAGACGGAGATGGAGATGCAGCAGCAGAAGTGGGCTGCTCAGCTTCAGACACATTACAACACGGGTGGAGGTGGCATGCCGCGTTTCCCTGACTGGAAAAGTGGAGGGATGGACTCGGCTTCCGTGCTGAACTACGCTCATTCCCTCTTCCCACATCTGCATGCTGCTCTGGGCTCCAAGTATCAACAACTCTCTCCTTCGCAACAGCAGGTCATGGCTATAAACTCGTCGTTGCCTCTTTCAAATACGAAGAGACATCACCATAACCTCCATTTGGGATTCGAGAGAAACGGAGGCGTATACCATCCTGAAAATATGGCACAGCTGCAGCTGCAACTCCCCTGCAACCAGAAACTTTGAAATGGATACTTACTAAAGATCATCATTCGTTCATTTTTGGTTCGTTTTTGTATACAGCGACGACTTGCCACCCGTTATGTCTATTGAGCTTGAAGCATTCTGCAGTAATGCAGTTCTACATTTACCTTGTTTTCCATCTTCAATTTACTGCTGTTTTGAGCTGATTGTATCTATAATAACATAACTTGCTATAAAAAGATAGTTGAAAGCCTTTGAAGAATTTGTTACTTGTTATAGTTTGAGCTGCTGAATAAGTGCTCCATGGAACCATAGATGTGATACATTCGTTCATTTATAACGTAGTGCTTGCTACGGCAAATAAAGTTTTGGCTCGGTATAATTTAGTTTTGAAATTACACATCCGTAAATATTGAAAATTTCGGATATTACATTAGTTGTTGATGATAAGTGGAAAGTAAATCACACTGTCTCAAAGGGTTAGTTGTGGCTCGGGCGTGACCACTGGCTTGGTCGCGCCCCAACATGGTCCACCAATCCTTGGGCGCGATTGAGCCATGGTTGTGCCCAGTGGCGGATCCAGAAATTTTTTTTGGGGGGGTGAAATTGTTATATGACAGAGCTAGAATTTTTTTTAGGGGCGACACTAATATATAACAGAGCGACCGACTTTTGGGTTTATTTACACGGTTGAGACATAATATTATTTCACTAATGCACTATATATTTTTCTTATTCCAAGAGTTGACAACAGTCCACACTTTAACTTTTTTTTTTTTTAATTTTAATAATGTAAACTAATATGTAACATTCAAGAATCAGAACTTAAATTCAAAATTCGATCATATTTTTCGATTCTATTATAATTCTTAAAATTCATAATCAACCTTTAGTTTAATATTTAACAAATATTAACTTCATTAAAAGTAAATGAGAAAGATACTTGTATGATTTTATTTTAAAACATCTCTATATTCTACATAAAAATAGAAAATAGTTTAATTAAAAATAATTGACATTTAATCACAATTAATACGGAGTATAAATTAAAAATAAATTAGAATAAATAAACAATATGTATTCCATAAAAAAATATGTATCAAGCTCAACACAATTTTATACTTTAGTGCGGGGGGTAGCTGCCCCCTCTGCCCCCTTGTATCCGCCCTATTGTTCCGATGGAGAGAAGAACCTATGATTAGAATTTAAATTGTAATTTATTTTGAATTGTAATTGATTTAATTTTATTATATAATGGATATTTGATTTAATGATTTAGATATTCTCTTATTTCTTGTGTTCTTAATTCGATTGTATGCTTAATTGCTTGATTATCAATTTATCATGATTTTTTATGTCAATCCATAAATTGAAAGAGGAGTTTTAACATAAGAACTAACAACACAAGATACTTTAATTAATAAAATCGGCATATTTAAGATTAACTGTGATGACATATAATATTTAATTGTTTTAGGAGTTGCATGCTTGTAATTGAATGAGCATATTAATTCTAACATGTAATCTACAATTTAAGTGCTTCAATAGAAGGTTTAAATTATTTGGTGCAATTTTTATTTCGACAAAAGCATATAAGAAAAGGGAAAAAGCAATAGTATTTAAAAGTGAGAAGTTTTTTCGACAATGTCTACTTATTTTATATAATATACATGTAATGGGTAAAGCTGACATATTTATTCTAAAAAAACTATTTATTCTAAAAAAACTGACATATTCTGGGCAAAGCTGCAAAGAGAATAAATTCTCCCATTTTTGAATTAATCACCCCACCAACCCCACGTCCATATCTATCTCTCTCTTTCCCCCATGAATATTATAGATTTGAAACTAAAAAAGCCAGAAAAATAACCGTTGCTTTCCCTTAATTTTTTTTCGATCCGAAATAGATAAAGGGTTTCAATCCCCTTCAGTGTTGTCGCCGCTTTCTGAACAAGTTAAACAGGTTGGAAATTTTATCTCTCTCTCTCTCTCTCGCTCTCTCTCTAACTAACAGTAACATTGCTCTTAGTTAATCGTCGCCGACAATGGAGGAACGATCGGGAGCACAACCAGAGACGTCTTCATCATCACATGTATGTTTCCGATTTCTGCTTTAAATTTATTTTTGAATCGGTTGATTAATATTTTCCCTAAAAATAATCGATGTTTACTTTGTCAATTGTGGTTGATGATGGTATTGTTTAAAATAATCGATGTTTACTTTGTTAAATGTAGATTTATATGTTATTTGTGAATTATTATGCTAACCGAGGACTGAATTATATTAACTTTTGCATTTGAATTTAATCGAGGAATATATCAAAACAATCGAGGAACTATATTAGACTAATTGATAAATCTTAATTAGTCTAGGTTAATTAATCGAGGACTGAATTATAGTAATTGTTGCGCTTGAATTTAATCGAGGAACATCTCAAAACAATCGAGGAACTATATAAGACTAATCTATTAATTAAAAAAAAAAAACTAATCGAGGCCTTCCTCAATTAATTTAAAAAAATAAAAACTAATCGAGGCCTTCCTCGATTAATTAAATACTAATCAAGGCATCGATTAATTTAAAAAAAATCGAGGCCTTCCTCGATTAATTTAATACTAAATCGAGGCACTAATTGATTAATTAAAAAAAAATTAATGGAAGCACTAATCGATTAATTAAAAAAAATTAATCGAGGCACTAATTGATTAAGTTAAAAAAAACTAATCGAGGCACTAAATCGATTAATTCTAAAAAAACCTATTACATTAAATATTAATGTAAACTAATTGATGAATATTTAATTAATCGATGAATATTTAATCTAAAAAAAAGTAATCGATTAATTTAAACAAATCTAATCTATTAATTTAAGATTAATCAATTAATTCAAAAAAAAAATTAAGCGATTAATTTTTAAAAAAACTAATCGATTGATATTTAAAAAAAATCTAATCGATTAGTTTAAAGAAAACCTATTACATTAATATTTAATGTAAAAAAACTAATAGATGAATATTTAAATAATCGATGAATATTTAATCTATAAAAAGAAATCTATTAATTTAAACAAATCTAATCTATTAATTTAAGACTAATCGATTAACTATTTAATGTAAATCGATTAATTCTAAAAAAAATTAATCAATTAATTTAAAAAAAAACTAATCGATTAATATTTAAAAACAACTAATCGATTAGTTTAAAAAAACCTAATAGCCTAAATAAAACTAATCGATTAATATTAATTGTCCTCGATTAATATTAAATTTAAATTTTAAGAAATTCCAATTTATATGAAATATTAAAAGAATTTACTTTAATAGTTTTAATTTTGAAAATGTTGTTAGATTGATTGGGTTAGACTGTCGTTACGGAGTCGGAAGACCTCGGTCGTCGTGTACGCCATCCCAGGTGTTATTGACACGATTAGAGACACACTGCTCGCGATTGGTGGTGACGCCGTCCGACTATTCAGATCGGGCTGTTTCGGATATTTTCTGGACTACAGAGGTGGTGACGTCCAGAAGAGGGTCATACACTCGCTGATGACATTTGAGGTGCACGCGTCGGATCGTGCACGTGTGGGGCGGGAGGCATGGTTTCACATTCATCACTCCCAGCTGCGGTTCGGTCCGAGTGAGTACACGTTGGTGTCAGGTTTACGATTCGGCAGCTCGACATTCGATCCTCATGGCGATCATATTGTTCCGTCGAGATCTGTGTACCACCGTTTATTCGAAGGGAAGCGTACGACAATCAAACAGATGGAGGACAGGTTCAAAGACCTGGGGATGGCCAGAGACGCTGCGGATTATGTGAAGGTTGCGAACATATTGTTCGTATGCCGGATGATTCTGTGCCTAGATCAGTATCGGGCGGTGGATCCATGAGTGTGGGCGCTAGCGGAGGATGTGGAGCGATGGAACTCGTTTCCATGGGGTGCATATTCTTACCAGTCGTTGATGCACTACATTGGCCTCGTCCCCAGGACACGAGAGGCTATGGGCGGGAAAGGATCGGGACAGTATCATTTTTACGGGCCGATCTGGGCACTCCAGGTAATTAGTTTAAATTTAATTGTTCTAAATTAGTTGAAATCAAGTGAATACGTAACTAATCCATTAATCCACTTTACAAGTATGGGCTTGTGAGGTGATACCGGAGTTGGCTAGTGAGGCTGGTGTGCATAGTGGACAGCTCACTGTGCCTCGATGTTTGAGGTGGACATTCAGTCTCCCTGCCACCGACCCAGCCACCTTATTACAGCGAGCGGTACGTTTTGATGTTTCTTGATATATTTAGAATCTTCGATCTATATTTGTTAATTCATCTTAATGATATTATTATTAATTCCATGCAGTCACGCGTGGTTATGTTGGTGCCATCTCCCGAGGAGACGGCAACTTCATATTACATGAGCATGCAGTTGGAGCCTGGAGCTCAGAGCGTGAGATTTGTTCCCGCTCGATCCGGGAACAAGAAGAACATGCTTGCAAATGTGGCATCTTGTTGTTCCACTTCGGCAGAGGAGGTTGTCCCCCCATCAGCCCGAGGCACCAGAGCTGCTCGGACACCATAGACGGGCCGTCAGGCGACCAGTCGACCCTCGAGTAGCCGGGCATTGAGGGATGAGCCAGATCATACTGAGACTGGAGCCCCGTCCCCCTGTCCATGGCATCTAGTGCAAAACTGCCTCCGTGCACTGGACGAGGCCTCAAACGGGGCTCGAGCTCTGGATGTAGATGGACGCCCAGCACGTCGTCTGATCTCTGGCGCCAAGACCACTCGTGCTCCAAATGCATCGGGCATAATCCATTGTTCTGGATGAGGCAGCCCCCTGATGACCGAATTATACATGCCTACCAAGCTCTCCGCCTTGTAACACCTGTCCACATAATCATATATAGTCGCCCCAGTACAACTGCGAAAGGGAAAATAAAGTTCAACACACTCGATTAGCTACATGTAAGAAAATAAGAACAAATAGTCATTTAAATATCATACCAGATGACCGCTGCCGCGTGAGAACAGGGGATCAAGTCCAGCTCGAACTCACGACAGTCACATGTCCGGTTCTGAAGATCGACCATGTAGACCTCCCTCCCAACCTCGACTTTCCATAAAGTTGCTAATGTAGTGGGCCGCACGGCATAGCAGCGTCCCTTATCGACGTTCCCCGAAAGCTTCAGCGCGATGCCATCAGTCAACACATGATTTGAGCCATGTGCTGCCGTACGTCGCTCGACGAACCACTGCTCAACAATTGATCTAAACATCTCCAACAGCGAGCAAACAGGTAACCTCCTCGCCCACAACAGACGAGCATTGAGACTCTCCGCCGCATTAGATGTCATGAACCCGTAGCGCCGTACGGGACAGTGTGAACGAGCCCAATGCACTGGGCCAATATTACACAGCTTTTGATATGCATTTGGACAGACCTGCTCCAACATAGACATACTCTCCTGGAAGGTGTCTCTCCGATATGCGTAGGCAGCCTCCTGAAATAGCGTCATCACGTGTTTCCCTCTCTTCGTCATCTTATTCTTCAAATGGTAGTAGCACAGTCCATGCGTCGCTCTCGGGAAAACGGCCTCCACGGCATTTTTAATACTCTGATGCTGATCCGAAACGATGAGAAGATCATCTATGTCACCCAGAGCCATGTGCAAGTGGGCCAGGAACCATATCCAGGATTCGTCGTTCTCTATCGGTCCGAGCCCAACTGCAACAGGTAAGATCTGTTCGTTTCCGTCCTTCGTCACAGCGACAAAGAGAACACCCTTGTTCTTTCCCTTCAGGTGGGTCCCATCGATCACAAGCACTGGACGAGCATACTGGATAAATGCATTGACACACGCACCGAGAGCAAGGAATGAATGCTTGAACCAACCATCACTCGTGATCTCCATGTCTACTACAGTCCCCGGATTCATCAATTGCAGAGTGTGAAGGAAAGCGGGCAACTGTGCGTAGGACTTGTCAAAGTCTCCATATACCATCTGAATGGCAATGTTCCTCGTGCGCAGAGCGAAGCTGTAGTCGATATGGATGCCAAACTCACGCACAAGCTCCGCCATCATCTCCTTCGCTTCAGAACAACCCGCTCGTCCACCAATCTACGAGCAAAGTATTTTCCGAGCACTCGTGCAGGTACCTGTCACGGAGCAATTCGACCCATATCAAGATGGCATGTGTGAGTGTCGTTGAACTTGTATATTCTCCACATATGCCCATCAGCAACCGCAAAGCACTTGAACGGGCAATCACTGCCATGCTTGCAAACATAGCCCAATCGTGACCTATTCGAGCGATACACGACATACTCCACTCGATTCTGCATGTGATAGATACCGACCGCCAGGGCGAGATCATCCTTCGTCCGAAAAATAGCTCCCTGGTGCAGTGTATCTGAGTCTGGTGCTGGTCCCTCATCCCAAGATAGTGGGCCCGCAATGTCCCAGTCAGCCAGGGGAACCACCCAATTGCTCGAAGGCCCGTCAGATCTAAACGGAACACCAGTGGTAGATGGTGGGACGACTCCCGTCAAGCACAGCAATCTGTCTGTACGATCAGCAGAAGAACGAAGCCAGCCACTGAATTCTGTCAACAGTGACTCCACCAACCTCGTTCTATCATTCACCTCTTCTTGTTCTTGTTCTTCTTCTTCTCCCTCTTCTTCTCCTTCTGCCTCTTCTTCTCCTTCTCCCTCTTCTTCTGCAGTAGGACCATGTGTCTCTATATGTGAAAAGTAGGGAACATAGTCGTCCCTCATAGATGGTCCGGCTCCAGAACCTTCCAACTGTCTTGAAATCACGTACATGACCATCTCAGTAGTCTGCTCGTGAAGCAAATCGAGCAAATCTCCATCATCTTGCAAAGATGCTCTGATCCGTCTGCCAGTATTGGTGCTGGTGAGGTAAAATAATTCATACTCGATCCTGTTCGGGTCAGTCCGCAACAACTTGTGAACCTCCCTCACCAGTGAGCTAAAACACAGCTTATCGGATGACATCGTCACGAGTTGCTCGTCCCCATCTACATATTCTGATCTCTCCCATCGTCCACTGTGTCGTACAATAATGCGGCGTCTAACCATCTGCAATTTATAAACAATGCTACATGAGATCACAATTTAACCCTAAACCCTATTAAACCCTAAACCCTATAAAACACTAAACCCTAAAGCCATAAACCCTAAAACCCTATAAACCCCAAACCTCTATTAACTTTAAATTAACCTCAATTAATAAAATCTCCTCGATTAATTCTAAAAACTAATCGATTAATTATTAATCGATTAGTTTTAATTAAATTATTAATCGATTAGTTTTAATTAAACTATTAATCGATTAGTTTTTTTAAATTATTAATCGATTAGTTTGTTTTTAATTAAAGTACTAATCGATTAGTTTTTTTTAAAATTATTAATCGATTAGTTTGTTTTTAATTAAAGTGCTAATCGATTAGTTTTTTTTAAAACTATTAATTTTTCTTAATTAATAAATTAGTGCCTCGATTAATTTTTTTTAATTTATCGATTAGTGACTCGATTTAGTTTTTGTTTCTAAAATTAATCGATTAGTAACTCGATTAAATTTTTTAAATATTAATCGATTAGTTTTTTTTTAATTATTAATCGATTAGTTTTAATTAAATTATTAATCGATTAGTTTTAATTAAACTATTAATTGATTAGTTTTTTTTAAAATTATTAATCGATTAGTTTTTTTTAAAATTATTAATCGATTAGTTTGTTTTTAATTAAAGTACTAATCGATTATTTTTTTTTAAAATTATTAATCGATTAGTTTGTTTTTAATTAAAGTACTAATCGATTAGTTTTTTTAAAAACTATTAATCGATTAGTTTGTTTTTTATTAAACTACTAATCGATTAGTTTTTTTTAAAACTATTAATTTTTTTTAATTAATAAATTAGTACCTCGATTAATTTTTTTTAATTTATCGATTAGTGACTCGATTTAGTTTTTGTTTCTAAAATTAATCGATTAGTAACTCGATTAATTTTTTTAACTAATCGATTAGTTTTTATTTTTCAAATTAATCGAGGAAGGCCTCGATTAGTTTTCGTTTTTGTAATTTAATCGAGGAAGGCCTCGATTATTATTATAATTATCGAGGAAGGCCTCGATTATATTCATGTGTTCCTCGATTATATTTATGTATTCCTCGATTAAGTTATAAAAAATATTGAAGTGTTCATCGATTATATTTATGTGTTCCTCGATTATATTTATGTATTCCTCGATTAAGTTATAAAAAATATTGAAGTGTCCCTCGATTATATTTAAGCCCACGATCCCATTTAAGTGTTTTTTACAAAGCCCTCGATTATATTTAAGTGTTACTCGATTATTTAAAAATTAGCCTCGATTAATTATAAAAATTGCCCCGATTAAATTTGAAATAGCCTCGATTAATTCTACGAGCCTCGATTAATTCTAAATAAAACCTCCATGAATTCTAAAATAGCCTCGAATAATTCTAATAGCCAAGATTTATAGTCTACCACATGCAACTCTTCAAAATATAAAAGATTAAAGGGTATGACATGCAAATCTCTACGTCGCCTATTTTAAAATTAAATCTAACAACACATGCAATATATAATCAAAACAATAAATATTTGCAAAATAAGTGGAAAAAAATAGAGAGTACAAAACGTACCTTTGAAAGTTGCTCGTGCACTACTTTTTTCTTCAGAAAAATCTCGTCTTTCGCCCCCTTGCTCTGAAAAATTTCTCAAACTTTTGCTCTTCTTCGTCGCTTTGTTGTGTAGTGTGAATAAAAGTTTGTACTGTAGTGCAGATTTGTATTGTATTGTGAATAGTGAGCTCGTCTATTTATTCAAAAATTTAACCTACCTCGTCACAACACATTAAATTGTATTAAATTCGGTCATACCTTCCCTTCTTTTCATTAATTGGGTCCAACCTTCCCCCTCTTTTCATTACTAACCTGTGCATGTATTAAATTCGCCCTCCTACCTTTCTTTCTTTTCATTTAATGAAGCCATTTACCTTCCTTCTTTTTATTTATTGAAACTAGTTACACAAAAAAGAAATAAATGCATTCATTACTCGTGGCTAGTTAAGATATTAATTGAGAATCTCTTAAAATTAATCTATATATTTTTTAATAAATAATCGAGGTCCATTAAAAAATAATCGAGTCAATTTAAAAAAAATAATCGAGACTTCATTTTAAGGGTTCGAATCTTCTTAAATAATCGAGACTTGTTATAAGCCTCGATTAGTTTTATCTCAAGTAATCGATGATTGTGCACTAATAATCGATGAAGTCTAAAATAATCGAGGCTTCTAGTTAATTGGGTCAAGTTAAATAATCGATTAAAGTTAAATAATCGAGTCAAGTTAAATAATCGATTAAATATATAAAAAAAACAAATCTTCTTAAACCATCTTAATCGAGGAGCCTCAATTAACTTCTTATGAAATATTCGAGACCACTTTTGTAAACTATTTTTTAATATATAATCGAGGCTCAACTTATAAAATTAATCGAGTCTAAGAATTAATCGAGTCTTGTAATTTTAATCGAGGCAATTTACAATAAATAATCACGGCTACAAAATAATCGAGGCTTACTATAAATAATCGAGGCAGTTAGAATTGTTAGGGTTTCGTTTTTAGAATCAGGGTTTCGAGCTGTTAGAGTGCATTTAATGCCTGACAAAAGTACAATGTGTCAATCATTATGTGTGGGGACCAAGTCTATTATAGTACAAATTGCCTAACAAACTACCTATTTTTAAAAATTGTTGTTTTTTCCCAATTACTATTTACTTTTGTCTATTTTTATCCATTTAGACTAAATTATTTTGGTGATTGTCATGGTAAAAGCCAAGTCATTTCTAAACCATTAAATTGAATTAAAATTGTATTAAAACTTTCTTAAAGAAAAATTAGCAACAACTCTTCTTGTGTCCGAAACCGGTGATGAATACGAAAAAAAAACAATGAAATTGTAACGTATAATATTTCTTCAACTTGATTTTTTTATCTAATTTCTTCTATTTGTTATTCATTTATTTGCTTTAATTTTTTTCAATTTATTATTAAACAAACTAAAATTCGAAACCTTTGGATAGCACTTGAGGGTCAATATTGCAGTACTCATTAATTTTTTTTTGTATCATTAATCCTTATGGATACAATACTCGTACTTATCATCGTACACAGTTGCACCTTTTACTTGCCGGTAGCGAATATTTCATAGAACATTTAGGCAATGTTTGGTATACTGATACGGATATACCCACATTAATAAAATCTGGATTGCTTTGAAAGATAATTGCATATTAGCTATTTTAATTGTGTGTTTGGTTATTAAGATAAATATACTAAGATTGTTTCACACATGTGTTTGGTACATTGTTTTATTTGGTAGACTAAGTTCTGGAATGAGTAAATTAGTTTAGGCAATGTTTGGTAGCCTAGATAAAGGCATATATACTAAGATTGCTACGCCAGAAACTGTATCCGAGGGGGGCCGTCGGATACATTATTCAGCCGAATCAGTAAATTACACCCCGGGCCTCGCGTGAACGAATAATGGCTACCAAACACACGGTTCTTGCTAGATACCTATACTAATATGCCTTTATCCAGGCTACCAAACATTGCCTTAGGGCGCTACAATAATACAAAAGGTGTGACAAAAAATTCAAACTCCATATATTCCGACCAATTGATAAACATAACTAAAAGACAAAAAAAAAATACACCATTAAGTTAAATTTTAATGTTCTTACAAATTTAAATAATTTCATATCAACACTCAAAGCAAACAAAAGCCAATTACAATGTATGGAAAAAGAAAACTAGTACAAGACAAGAGCAAAACAGTCCAAAAAAATTGTCCCTTTTGTGTTTACAACAAATTGATGGAGATTAATGAGTTTCACAAGGATGATGGATTGAAATCAATGTTGATAGATAGAATTAGTTGCAGCCAAGAGAGCAGCTCCAATACCAGATCCATCTTTGGAGTGTTGTACATGTACATTCTTTGATAACTCTGGTCCAAGAAGCTCATTCACAGCTTCTTGGAGGTATCTTCGGTACTGAGGGTAGTGCTCGTATAACCCTCCGTCCATCGCCACCACCGTTCTCTTCCCGAAAACCGCACCTTTCGAATCTCCCTCCATCTTCTCGAGAATTCCGACGATGCCTGCCCCGGCCAACCGCCCGCCACGTTTTGAGATGGTGTCACACACGTCTATCACTATCTTCCTCAAGCTCAAGTCCGAATTCACCTGATAAATATCGAGTTGGAAATTAGTATATATACTCATTTGTAGAGCTGTCTAAAAAAGGCCCGACCCCAAAAAGCCCACTTCTTGGGCGGCCTTGTGCCTCACTGTCCCATTTGACAACTCTACTCATTTGCAATCTAAATAAGCGACATTGATCACTAATAGCTAGAGGTGGAAAAACGGGCCGTCGGCTCAGCCCAAGCAATTTGGGCCAAGTTCAAAATTCAGGCCCGACCCAAATCCTTTTGGGCCGAAATGTTGGAGGCCCGCTCCGGCAGCGCCGCATGCATGCCGCAGTGTAATTTTTTCATTTTTGGCTATACTGCTCGACCCGTTCGAACCATTCAATTTTTCGAACCGGATCGAAGTCATTTTGGGCCAGAAAAATCTTGGCCCAGCCCGGACCTAAATTGCCACCTCTACTAATAGCATTTCTTAAGATTTGTCAATTCGGGCCGGGTCAAGCCGAGTTTATGAAGTAGAGTATAGGCCCAAACATGTGGCGGGCTTGGTTGGGCCTTGATTCGAAGTGTTAAATTTTTTTATAGGCCCGACCCATTCCAAGCCCCCACGCGTTTTTTTAAGCAACCGGCTCGGTTTTTTAATAGGCCGTTCACAATAGAGCTAAGTCTACTTATGGGCAGCTGGACTACTTTTGACAACTCTATTAGTTCATTACTCATGAAGAAATACTATTGTGCCACTTAAGGCACTACCGTACCATAGAGGGTAACATAGTATTTCCCATTATTCATGGGTGTTGTGGTGGGGTATAACTTGAGGGAGGTCCACTCTACTTGAAAAATAAGATGCAAAGCAATTCTCTTGACAAGTAAAAGTGTAGAAAGAAGTATCAAATATAATAGTTCAAAATCTTAATATATAGTTTTATACCCCAACGACATCGTAGAGGATTGATCCAACGGCTTCCAGATCTTTGGACGAGTCCTGTTGCATTGCGCATATATCTGGTGTCCTACACCAATCCAACAAGATTTTAATTTCACATACTTATAATTTCAAGCATCATTATTCTAGATTATCATATTTATTTTAGTAATCGTTGTATGAATTAATTATATATAAAATGTGCATGTGTCATTTACTATTACAAAAAAGTACCATTTAGAAATTGAAAGGATATATATATATATATATATCAGAAAGTGCAAATGAAAAGTCATGCCACCAGCATGGACGTTGTCACTACCCCAGTTATTTCAAAACTTGACAGACACGCCCGAAAAAAAAAATCTCCAAAAGAATTACCAATACTAATATTAAAGAGTATCACTCGTAACACTAAAAAATATTATCGTGATTTGAAAAGTATGAACTAGGCTTATATGGATTTATTACATTCCAATTAGATATGGTTTATTATATTCTCAATTAGAGTTTATTAAATCCAATTAAAGTTTATATTTAATTCGAAAAAATTAATTATCGAGCGTAGCTTAGACATTAGTCCGGGTGAAAAATAATGTTGACTAACCTTAGAGAAAACGGCATCTGCAGCTTTTGTGGGACAGAGTCACCAAACACTCTTGCATCTTGGGCCATTCTTTGCAATACTCGTCTAACAATTTCACCAAGATACATGCCAGAAATTGCTTTCTCAAATATCTGTTTTCAATCACAAACGCCAAATTGAAACTAGTATCGATCAAGAAATGCACATTAACAATAGTCAATATGTATGAAGGAGAAATTGATACTACAAGAAAAACACGTTTTACCGACGGATTATATTCACTATCTAGATTACCAACAAAATAACGATTAATTAATTTCGAGTCTTTTAACAATCGATTAACAAAATCTCGTTAAATGTTTAATTTTTTTTACATTAACGACGGACTAACGACACATTTTTCCGTTGCTAACTTGGAGACGAAAAATCTGTCAATAAAGATAGATCAAGATACCTGTTCCCCGGGATTGATACTTGCAGCATCCATTTCTCTATCAAACTCACTCAAGGGGAGGCCACTTGAGAACGCCCCCCACTCCGTGTTTATAATCTGATATGTCAAACGAAACGATACCCCGTGATCACAAAATCGTTAAATTCCTAACACATATGCATATTCTGCATGCCTGATCGGTCAAAATCTGTCAAACAGTACTCAGACACAAAAAAAAAAAAAAAAAAAAATATATGTATGAAACAATTAGGTTTTGTGGATATATGTTGCATACCGTTCTTCCACTTCCTGATTTTGGGCCGTGCAGCTTAGGGATGGCACCGGGGAGCTCCACGTAGCAGGCGTTGGTTCCCGTTCCTAGAATGACCGCAACCATGACATCATCATCCCAGTATCTAGCTCCGGCTAACGCTCCCACAGTGTCATTGACCTAGCTTAACAACATAAAATTTGCCAAAAAATACACAAATCATGAGCAAGAATCTTGCATTTTAGGCCATCTCTCTTTCAAATTGAGCTCACAACATTGAATGAAAATGTACCAAGGCAGACACTCTCATGTTCATGCCCTGCCTTTCCATAGCTTCATTCAAGCAGGCAACCACATCTCTCCCTTCCTGAAATGAAGTTCATTAAGTAACATGATGAAAGACGATTTTCTTAGTTTTTTTACTTTTTACACATACTTTTTTAACTTTTTAAGCCAAGTTTTCACATTATGTTTCACTTCTTAAGGAATGAATACTCACAGTTCCAGAGACTGCAAAGCCTTTCGTCCATTTGATGAGAATGCCTGAGTTAATTGATGTCTGCTTCACTGCAAAAGAGAAAGTAAATCCTAGTTCCTTTGTTCTTCCCTGTGGTGAATTAAACTTTCCACCTTCCTTCTCAGCAAATCGGGCCAGCCTAGATGCAATGAAGTCGAAAAGCTCCTAAAAAAGCACGGTAACATACGAATAAACGCATTGATTTGAAGGATATATAGAACCATTAAAAGAAAATCTTGATCAACCAACCTCACAGGTACCAGACATCAATTCTTGAGGGATGGAGACTTGCTCAAACTCTGTTGCTACCACCCTTTCTTCCTTCCCTCCTAGCTCGACTCTTAGCACTCGAAAATTTGTACCTCCAAGATCCAATGCATAGTATGATCCCTTTTCATCCCTTGCAAATTGCATACAAAACTAAACAGATCATTCTAGCTCAATTGCCATTTTGTAATCAACACTTATCAAAGGATCACATTAAGCATATGTATTTTCATGCTTACAAAGTCGAAAATTTTCATTGGGATCTATCTAAATTTTATTTAGTTTGCAAGAGAATATCATCAAAGTTGCCTACCTATATCATGTTTGAGAGGCAATACAACTAATTAGCAACTATTTTGGATCCGTGAATTTGAAATAGCACCTAGCTCCCCAAATTTGATGCATTGAAATCAAAACCAATGCCATTAGTGTTATAGAATTATGACAAGAAAATAGCAAATATGAAGAAACAAAACAACACAAAGATTTACGTGGAAAACTCAAGAGGGGGAACCACGGGTAGAGGAGGATTTCACTATGAGTCGAAATCGGTACAGTGATAGTTCAAAAGCCCCAACTACGTTGTGAAAAAATCCAAATTTGTCACATCGCGAGCCTCTCGGACTCAACTCAAGTAAATTCGGGTCACCAAACATCAACAATTAGCAAACCCCAAATTCCATGCCAGAAAATGCAAACCAGTAAAGAAAAAGAAACAAAAAGGGCATCTCGTAATTGCAAAAATTGGTGTTTTATTCGCAACAATTACAAGATCATGCCATAATTATAAAATGACATGAAATTTGTAATATTCAATGCAAATAACCCAACTAATTACCTCTGATCAGTAATTATTCTACATTATGAAAAGTTCAACATTACAAAATAAAACAATTAATATAGAAAAAAATCACTAAATTAATAATAAAAAAACACAAGCACACATATTCATGATATATTACCCTGTCGGCAGTGAATCAACGTAGCTGAGAATCATTTTGAGATCGCTGCCTCCGTCGGCGGCCAGGCCGGCCCGCATGTCGGCCGCCATGGCGTCGGCGACGTGCCGCAAAACCGGCAAGGGGGTGGCGCAGTCCCTCTGCAGCTTGGTGAGGATCGGAGCTGCTGACACCGTGTTGGATGATCTGACCGTCATTGCCACTCTGGGCCGCCGGGCTCCTCCGCTCGATCGCTCGGAATGGAATGATCGGACGGCGGATGGGGTGGCGGTGGTGACCGACATTGCCGGTTCCCGGTTGCGATCACGGAATGTGTGGGGTATACAAAAGAGGAGCAAGAAAGTTGGTTGAATAATAGCGAGATGAAGAGAGAGAGAGAGAGAGGAGGAAATGTGAAGCTTTGTCGGATTTAAGACCCACACTCGTTTATTTCTCTGACGAGTGATGTCTAGTTTCAAACAGTTAGAATTCGTTGAGGAAGGGGAAAACAAACAAAATAAAAACAAAAAAAATAGCGTGGAAATTACACTTTTGATCGTAACTTTAAATTTTTGACACTTTTGGTTCACCGTTTATGACTTTATATTTTAACATTTTTTATCTGATTATACTTAATATCCGTTAAATATCTATTTAGATTGAAATTTGATTATTTGATTCTCATCCACTTCCATCGTGTAAACCCTAGAGTAGCTGTAATAAAATCTAAGTATATTTGTTACAATCATAATAAAATAATCAAAATAATTAAATACATGTAAATATGATTCCAGAATGAAAACGAAAAGAAAAAAAGAAAATAAGATGCGATGGTCTTGGTTGTATCATCTAATTAAGGGTGAAAATAGAGGGAATGCAAAGAAACTTTAATCCGAAATAGATACTTAACGGATGTTAAGTACAATCCGTTATTTTTTTGGATCAAAAGTGTTGAAATATAAATTGTGAGACCAAAAGTGTCAAAAAAATTAAACTTTGGACCAAAATTGTACATTTTGGAACTAAAAGTATTTTGATCATATTCTTACGGGATCAAAAGTGTAATTTACTCAAAAAAAAAATCATAAATTATAAATTTTAAATTTTGTAAGTTTTTTTTTTCTCAGATTAACTGGAAAACCTATTTATGCAATTAGTTTTTTTCTCATTTTTTATAATAAAATATTCTTTAATTAGTTACCACATATTATTTAAATATTTTATAATAAGATTTTAATTAATATTTGTAAGGTTATTTTAATTTGAAATTTTTAATAATTATATATCCTATTACATATCACACTCTGGGTGCCATATAAATGATTAGCAATGTCGGATATTTGCACAGACATGGACTTTGATTTTGCAAGTAAACATAATATTAGGATGCCATTGATATCTATCATCCCTTAATTATACTACCTATTAAACAAGTCCAAGGTATATACATTTATATATTATTTGATATATTTATATGTGTGTGCATATATATATATATATATATGACCGCACGCATATTTATTCATATAAAAATGAAAGACACAATAAGACTATAATTGATGTGGTAAGAGAGACATAAACTCATCCTATAATTTTCTTGATTATTAATTTAGCCATTTTAGTATTTCTTTATGGTAATTGATAAGTTAGTTAAGACGTGTTTGTTTAAAATCTACAATTAAAAAAAAAAATCTACAATTTAAGTTTTTGACAAACAAAATAATTGGATATAACTATATATTTCGGGTTCAAATTTAATTTCATGTTATATTTCTCGGTGTTTTACTCGGTGTTTCACTATCAAAATTATGATTTTAATAATATTTATTATAAAATAAAAATTATTTCTAACAAAAATAATCATAGCCAATATTTATCAATAAAAAAATGAATTAAAAAGCTATAAAATATAATTTTGAATAAATCAATCAGAATAATAAATTATTAATTAAAAATAAAAATTAAATACTAAGAAATAATTATAAACCCTAATTGGATGTGGTGAACCCTAAAAAATAATCTTAAAATTAAACTAAATCATAAATAAATATAATTGAAGAAAAAATATATAATAAACTTATAATTTGAAAATGTAACACAAAGAGTATAATAGGAAATCTTAAATGATATATTTCAAAATTTGAATCCAGAGTCCAAATCCACCTTCAAAGTTTTCACTTCAATCCAAATAGAACCTAATAAAAACTGCATTAATCCTATTATATAGTCCATGCATTGTAAATTCATTAATTTCCCATGTGTTGTGATCTTAATTTAACAAGAATTGTTCAACTAAATTAGATTAACACGAATTGTTTGTAAACAATATTTTTGTCCGGGTCAGACAGGTCCGGCGGAAAATACAATGTGGACAAAATCGAATTTCCTTTTTCTTTTTTGGTAAAATCAAGGTTTGATTGGCGATTTTGATTTGGAGGCATATTCGCATACATGTACAATCACTCAATTGGGTTGTCAAAAACGAATGAATCGGGTTTATTCAGTGCACACTCTAGAATCGTGGTTGTGGGTTACTTTGACATAAAAAATAATATTTGAAATTATTATTTTATTAGAAATTATAAATATAAATAGACATAATAAAAATATTTAAGCAAAATCATGTAGATCATAAATATAAGTTTTTATTAGCCCATACGTAACACCTTTGAGACATCTCGAATTCGAAAACTACTGCCCCAAACTAAAAAAAAGATAAATTATTATTGTGTTTTTAGTGATTGTTGAGATTGTTTAGAGAGTCAACCGTAATTTGCTGCAGTCAAGACATCTCCTGACAATTAGGTTTATGTCTTGTCAACCTTTTCATTTTTGGTAATATTTCAAGTCAACGTTCCTAAAAAGTGCCTCCTGCATGTTCAACCATTCTTGTATGATTTACGGTAGCATCATAAAACGACTCTATGATCAGCTCAGCTAAATTTCAATTCTTAGCCGATTGACATCAATTGGTCCTTAGTACTTGTACAAGTCAATTATTAACTTCAATTCTTTGCTCAAGGATCATTCCATTATTTTCCAGTTCAGATCAGTTGATCATCTCTTTACCTTCAATTTTTCTATTAAAGTTTTCACACTTCTGATTAAGCTCATAACTTGTATCTATTTTACATGACGCAATTCTATACAAAACAGTTTCATGATCAACTACTTTGTATACTCAGTTAATTAAGCATTAATTAATATCATTCAAACAATAAAATATTATGTGGCAATTTCTCCCATTTTGATGATGTCAGAACACAATGATAGAAAGTTGCAGTTTCTGGTGAACTGATACTTTTGAGATAATGAGATGTTGTCGTTTAAAAGCTAGATTTTTCTCTGATCCTCTGAAGTTCTTCTTCAGTGTTCTTTTTTTCTTTTGAAGCCTTTCAACTTCTTTCTTTTTGATCTCTTTTTCCCCTTTTTTAACATCATCACAAAGAGAGTTGAGTCTTGATTTTAGAATTGGAAGGAGGTGAGCTTGAGTTGTATCTGTGATCTTAAGAGTTGTGACTCTTACCTCAAAAGGAGTTAGCGTACTTTTAAGCGTGCGTAATCTGCTAAACCATGGATTAAAACTACTCACATTCTTCTCTAGTTGACTAAGTTGGAGATCATTGGTTGCAGTATATTCATGGAGATGTGTCAGTTCAGTATGAGATGTGACAAAAGTATCATAAGCTTGTGTAAACTAAAATGAGATGAACCATAGACAAAGATAGAAGAGAAAACTCCATTAAGCAAAAAGGATGTCCAAGAAGCTTACAAAAATGGGAGGCACAAAAAAGTGAGTCTCCAAAGCTAGCACAATCCAAACTAAAAGGGGAAGGAAACTAGGGTTACATCAAAAGGAAAAAAATACCCTAACTAATAATAAAAGTACATATAATATATTCTAACATCCTCCCTCAAACTTAAGATATCGTTGTAAGGAGCATCGAGAGTTTGCCAACAAGAAAACGGAAGCACAGAAGCAGAAGAGACTTGGTGAACAAATCTGCAATCTGTGAGGAAGAGTTAATGAAGGGCAAAGTAAGAGTGCCATGCTGTAGATGGTGACGAGTGAGGTGACAATCAATCTCAACGTGTTTTGTACGTTCGTGAAACATAGAGTTGTGGGGTAATTCGGATAGCACTCTTGTTATCACAATACATAGGAGTAGGATTATGAAGAGAGACGCTCATATCAGCAAGTAACCAAACAATCTCGGTGGTAGTAGAAGTCATAGCTCGATACTCAACTTCTGTAGAAGAGTGAGAGACAGTATGTTGTTTCTTGCTTTTCCAAGAGATGAGAGAGTCACCAAGAAAAATAAAGAAATCAATGGTGGATTTGTGATCAACGGGATTGCTAGCCCAATTAGCATCAGAGAATGCCCGAAGTTCAAGAGACGATGTGGAAGAAAATAGAAGACTTTGGAATATGATACCTTAAAGATATCGAAGAATATGAAGAACGGCTGCCCCATGGATCGTGGTGGGAGAAGATACGAACTGACTGATAATATGAACTACATAAGCAATGTTCGGATAGGTGATGATGAGATAAACCAAACTACCAACAATAGTGCGATACAATGTAGGATCTGGCAGAGGTATACCATCGGAGGATAAGTACTGAGCATTTGCTTTAAGAAGAGTAACATCGATCCGTGTGTCTGTAGGCGAGCACAGTCAAGAATATCTGTGATATACTTGGACTGTGAAAGAAGATAACCTTTAGGAGACCAACAAACTTCAATATACAAAAAGTAACGTAGAGGATCTAGGTCCTTCATTTCAAAACAAGAGCCCAATTCTAATTTTAAGCGAGACATTCCAGTTGTGTCATCACAAGTAATAATCATATCATCAACATATAAAGATAAGATGATAGTCCTAGAAGATGAGTTCTTGATAAAGAGAGCAAAATCATGCTCACTTGAATGAAAACTAAGAGAAGTGAGAGCAATAGAGAACTTCTCATACCAAGCATGGGATGCTTGTTTGAGACCATATAAAAACTTATTAAGCTTGCAAACATGCCCAATCGGATGGGGTACTCCTGGAGGATGAGTCATATAAACCTCATTAATAAGGTCCCCATTCAAGAAGACATTCTTAACATCTATCTGAGTGATATGCCACTGGCGAATTTATGCAACATTAATAAGTGTACGAATGGTGGTTACCTTAGCAACGGGAGCAAAGGTTTCTTCATAGTCTGTCATACTGTTGGAAAAAAACCTTTGGCCATCAACCTTGCTTTGTATCATTCAACGGAGCCATCAAATTTTATTTTAATTTTGTACACCCAACGTGAGCCAATAGCATGCTTACTACGTGGAAGAGCTACCAAATCCCAAATTTCAATTTGGGACAAAGCATCAAGCTCATCTTCTATAGTCTTCTGCCATAACGGATCAAGAACGGCCTCTTTGTAGGAGGTAGGCTCAGAAAGCTTGTGAATCAAAGATAGGAAGGAGGTGAAAGCAAGCGAGTAAGAGGAGTAAGCGAAATCAGGTAGTTGAGTAGACTTACGAACACATATGGACTGATGAGGACCGAAGTCCACAGACACAGGAGGCGGAGAAGGAGCAAGTGGGATAGGGGGAGTTGTATGATCATCAGAAACATCATTATCAGTACCTGTAGGGTTAGCTTTAGTGTCACTAGTAAAGGGATCAGTATGAACAAGATCAGATCTATATACATTATGAGAGATAAATAGAATAGAGAAGAAAGGAAAATACTCAAGGAAGAAAACATGATGAGACACACAGAGTTAATGAGTGTCAGGATCAAAACAATGATACCCTTTTTGACTGTCCCCATAGCCTAAGAAAACACACATAGCAGAACGAGAAGATAACTTAGTCCTCTCAATATGTGGATAAAGAACAAAACAAGTGTAACCAAAAAATTTAAGAGAAGCATAGTCTGGAGCATAACCAAAATGTTTATGAAATGGTGACATGTTAAAGGTGAGAAAACTAGGAATCCTGTTTATCAAATAAACAACCGTGAAAACATCTTCACCCCAAAAATCACTAGGAACAGAAATAGATAGAAGAAGAGAACGAACAGTCTCTATAATGTGTCGATGTTTTCTTTCCGATACACCATTTTGTTCAGGGGTATTAGTACAAGAGGTTTGCTGAATGGTTCCGTCTTCGGCAAGAAGCTCACAAAAATTGTGGGAGGTATACTCTCTTCTCTGGTCACATCTAAAACACATAATAACAACAGAAAACTAAGTTTTCACAAAAGCACGAAAAGCAATATAAATTCCCAAAAATTCAAAATGATGTTTCATGATATAAACCCAATAATAATGTGTATGGTCATCAATAAAAGAGACATAATATGGTGATCCTCCCTTTGTAGCAAGGGGAGAAGGCTCCCAAACATCATAATGAATCAAATTAAAAGGTAAAGTAGAAATCGACATGATTTTATAGAAAGGTAATGCAGAGAATTTTGCAATTTTACATCCACTACACCTTGAAATATCATGACTTTTCAGTTTCCCTAATGATCCAGTGGAGACCAAAAAATTCAAACGAGAGGAAGAAACTTTACCAAGGCGAGAATGCCATAAGTAAAAGTCAGATGAAGAATGACTCAAATGAAAATTAGATAAATCAACACTAGAAGCCGCAACTTTAGGTATTTGGAGCTCATCTATGATATATAATCCTCCATTCCTATGGCCTATCCCAATCCACCTCTAGGAGTGTGGATTCTGCACATGATAAAAAGTAGAAGAAAACATGACAAGATAGTTAGAATCACATAGTTTACCAACAGAGACCAGATTTAAGGCAAGTTGAGGAATATGATAAACACTTGGAAGAGATACATGAGATGAGACAACAGAACCAACACTGGATAATGCATAAGAGTGCCGTCAACAATCATAGCAGACACAAAATTAAAAGAAGTGATAGAAATAAAAGATTCACTAGCAGGTGACATGGTGTGAAGCTCCTGAGTCCAAAAGTCAAGCAAATTGAGGTATACCTATGGAACTTGAAGCTAGCAAACCTGATGTAGCATACATGGCATTAGGTTGTTTATTGAGCAATTTCTGAAACTATTCAAGAAAAGCTTCTATCATTAGAGAAGAAGATGATGAAGCTCTAGAAGGTAATTGTTTTGATAAAGAGGTGACAACATCAGTGTTAGGTGAATAAGATTTCCTAAATGAATATGGGTGAGACTGTGTTGAGATGGAGGATATGTCGACGGATGAGAAGCTGATAAAGGAAGTCTATTCAAAAGTTGTGGACATTGAGCCTTCCAATGCCCTGTTTGGTGGCAGAAATTGCATTCATTCGGCGCGTAGGTTTTGAGTTCTTGCTCTGAGGATTATTTTGTGTGCGAGAGAAAACAACCAAAACAATCTGACTTAGAGATAAAAAAATCCTTTTATAGTCCCGGACTTGTGTCGAATCTTCTCAGTAAGAAGTTCACTAACAACATAATCAACATATTGGAGGGGGTTGCGATGAAAAATATTGCCATGCAAAGCCTCAAAATCATGACGAAGTGCCATAAAAAATTGAACCAGATGTTGCTCCTCTCGTCGAGATATATATGCGAGAAAGACTCTAAGCTCTGCAGACTCAGTAAGAGCCAACTGATCCCAAAGATTCGTTATGGTGGAGTAGAATTCTTAAATGCTCATCTCTTTCTGATTAAGAGACCGAATATCCATCTCTAATTGATATTGTTTGGAAAAATTCGATTGAGTATACAAACTTTCCAAATAATCCCATACCTCCTTTGCAGTGTCATAGTTAGTTAATTGCATACCATCAGACTTTCTTCCAGGTAGGGGGGCTCAGACCCCTACACTCACCTTCTATGACTCAGTTTTTGCTCCTCAATATTTGCTCTCCTTAGTTAGGATGGATCAGTTAGGTTATCTCAACTTTCGATTTAGATATAGCTAGATGATGATGTTTTTCATTTGTGTTTTGTATTCGTATCTTATTTGTTCTTGTTTGGAGTTATAGTCTATCTCGGGTTATGCTTCAGGTTATGTTTCTCATTTGGGTTTTGGGGTTAACATCTGGTCTGTGGATGCATCACCTTTTAGTTGTTGTTTTGTTTCTAATTCGAGTACTTGGTTAGGGGTGTGTTCACTTTTGGGACACATTCCACCTATGACTTTGTACGAGATGATTTGCGATTTATATACTGGTTGGGCATGGTGCCGAATGCCTCACCCCCTCTAGGGGTGTTTTTCTGGAAAAAAAAAATTGCATACCATTCGAATTCTCCACTGAGTTGTTAATCCAGGTAATAATCTTTGAATTACTAACCTCTCAGACATCAATTTGCTCAATATATTTCTCATTGTGTTCTTCAATCGGCTTAGAGAGAGCTCTACACATATATCCCCACATCTTTTTACCCCTCAAAAATTTATTCATCACATAATTCCAGTATGAGTAGTTCTTTCCATTCAAACGAACACTAATAGATTACAACGAATCATCTCTTTCACTAGCCATAATTCAAAGAAATTCAACAAACAATTCAAAACTACCTAAAATTCCAAGAGACCCGAACACCAGAAATGAAGACAAACAATCTGTCGAGGAACACCACAAAAAAATATAATTTCGAGACTTATACAATAAATCTGCCTTTTGATTTTTACAACTACCTTTTCAACACATCCATCAATTTGCAGCAACAACTTGCTTTTCTAATAATTAATGCTCAGCACTTATCAATCCTTCTTGCTCCAGACGGTGGCAAGGCTTCAATCTCAGCAATAGGAATTGATGGCAAATTCTTTGGGCATCAACTTCAATTAATGGCAACTTACGGCGACAACCCCTTCAATTTTTTTTTGCTACCAGTTACATTTTCGAGACCCACTCATCACCATGGTCGGATTCACAAGAGACGGGTAAGAGATCAAATCCTCTTTGATACCATGTAAACTAAAACAAGATGAACCATAGACAAAGATAGAAGATAAAACTTCATTAAACAAAAAAGATGTTGAAGAAGCTTGCAAAAATGGGAGGCACAAAAAAGTGAGTGTCCAAAGCTAGCACGATCCAAACTAAAAGGGGAAGAAAACTAGGGTTATATTAAAAGGACAAAAATACCCTAACTAATAATAAAAGTACATATAGTACATTATAACAGTTGAAGACACTCATTTGCAGTGATAGTGTAGTGCAGATCAACAAGCTCCTTGTTGACAACAAAATGCTACGTTTTAATATGTGATATTCTAGCAGTTGTGTTCGTCATCAGCTCTACAATAAATCTGCCTTTTGATTTTTGCAACTACCTTTTCAACACATCCATCAATTTGCAACAACATCTTGCTTCTCTAATAATTAATGCTCAGCACCTATTAATCCTTCTTGCTCCAGATGGTGGCAAGGCTTCAATCCCCAATAATAGGAATTGATGACAAATGCTTTGGGCATCAACTTCAATTAATGGTAACTTACGGCGGTAGCCTGACCCTTCAATTTTTTTTTTTTTGCTACCAATTACATTTTTGAGACCCACTCATCACCATGGTCGGATTCATAAAAGACATGTAAGATAACAACCCCTTTCTGATACCATGTAAACTAAAATAAGATGAACCATAGACAAAGATAGAAGAGAAAACTTCATTAAGCAAAAAAGATGTCGAAGAAGCTTACAAAAATGGGATGCACAAAAAAGTGAGTCTCCAAAGCTAGCATGATCCAAACTAAAAGAGGAAGAAAACTAGGGTTACATTAAAAGGACAAAAATACCCTAACTAATAATAAAAGTACATATAGTATATTCTAACAGTTGAAGACACTCATTTGCGGTGATAGTGTACTGCATATCAACAAGCTCCTTGTTGACAATAAAATACTACGTTTTAATGTGTGATATTCTAGAAATTGTGTTCGTCATCAGCTCTATATCAATGGGTGTGAGAGTGAGCAAGAGATCCAGAGTTTGGGAGGATGCTTCAAAAGCATTTGTGAGAACCAGTTCTTGTGCTTGATCTTTGGTTCCATCATTCTTAGGGGATGCTGGGAAGGAGTCACTAGGGGATCAACTTCAATAATGTTTTTCACAATGAACTTGCAAAATTGGCAGGTTAGAGATGCGTTTTAGTTCCAAACCATCTAAGAGCCCAGTCTCGTTTTCTTTTCTAGAAGCACTAACAACACTAATTGTACCACTCCAACTTTTTGGTAAGAAAGAAAACAAAATTAAGGCTCAAACCTCTTCATCAAAGTCAATCTCAATGGAGCTCAACTGGATTGTAATCAAATTAAACCCATTAAAATGATCAACAACCATCGTACTCTCTTTGATGGTTTTTTTTTTCTTTTGTTGTATGGAGCACCACGTTTCTGGACAACGATAATCGTATCACACTCATTACCTTTCTATCCCGTAACTTCCATTCATCCCCCTTCGTAGTTTCTGGTTTTAGGTTTTTACCAAGAAGTTAATACAAATCTTTACCATAGAGATAATCATCGATTTACATATTCCAAAATCCGAAATCTGTTCCGTCAAACTTTTCCACTAGCATCTTCCCGTCTCCCATCGTATATGCCCTTGCTGAATCTGGAGTTCGAGCTCTGATACCAGTTGTTACGAATAAGATAGAAAATAATTAATCTCGAAAAGTAATAAGAACACGAAGAAATTGTTATGACTACGCACTGCCAAGCCAAGTTATTCTCTAGAAATGTATTTTTGGATTAAGTTTACAATTACATTGAGAGATTATTTATAATAGGGGAACTTAAAATAAATAAGGCCTAAAAAAACTACTTAAAATTCTAGCATACCAGCCCACCAGATAAGGTGTAGGCACACCTTATTTGTAATCTACCGTTGTATCATATGACCATATCCTTCTGCAGGATAAGGCGTGTGCGCGCCTTATTTGGTCTTCGCTGTTGTAATTAGTGGTCATAATCTTAATACTTTTCAGGCTCCATAACTCAACATTATGAATGTTTGATGTCATTAATATTATTATTTATGCACACGTTTTCTTAATAAATAAATTTTTAGTATAACGATAATTTCGGTATACCGTGAAATTTTTGTATATCCAAATATTGGTACGGTAAGATATACAGTAAGTAGGTATGGTAAGTATATGCATTGTGTTATACCAACCTTAAGGTATACTGAACGAAAGTATACCAAAGATAAGATACGACAATGGTACAATTTTTATAATACCGTAAATTAAAATAAGATAAAAAGTATGTGAAAAAGATAAGATATGCCATACCTTCTTACCCCTATCTATGAGTGCATGAATAATAGAAAAAATGGCCTTTTTCTTAATGTTAAATTGTAATTTACCTAAGTTCCTGCCTACGATAATTAATGATTAAGTACTAATTAATGGTAGTGAAATAGTACTTCAAAACAGTCAGGATCTGAGATCATACATTCAATTATACACAAATTTAATTAATGTACGTACTATGGTATATACTTATTCATCGATAAACAACATTTTCAAACAATAATAAATTTCCCTGAGCTATGCGCTCTAGCTTTTCCCCATACTAACGTCTACGAATTGAACCATTTTTTTTAACGTCCGATTTATATAAACTAATTCTCGAATTAAACTATAGTTGACTACATATATAATCACAATCAAATGCACAATCATGCCCATATAAATTTAGACGATAAAACTTAGTTTGTGTAAATTAGAGGAATATATATAATCATAATCGATAAATTAATGATTAAATGGTTTAAAGTGCGTTTCTCATGTTCAACGTATGTTTAATTGATTACTTTAAAATAACATTTTTTTTCACTATCGTGCATATGGATATATTATTGAAAGTATAAAAATATATTGATAAAAATTTGTATGAGACCATCTAACTGGTCTCTCGCGTTAGACGGGTCAAATAGGACCTAAATTCGCACGAAAAACTCATCCAAATCCGCAAAAACGGTCAGCCCACGGTATAAAATAAAGTATCACTAATTATATGTCGAAATATCACTTAATATGAATTGAAGTATCATCAATTATGAAGTATTTTGACATGTTAAAAAGAAAATAAATGAATTATTTTCTACATAAATCATGATGTAAGGTTTTAATTTAGTTGATTCATTTATTTTCTTTTTGAATGTTTGTTGATTCTCCAGATATTATATATCATCATGTATGAAGTAAAGTATCACTAATTATGTGTCGAAATATCACTTAATATAAATTGAAGTATCATCAACTATAAAGTGTTTTCACATGATAAGAAAAAATAAATGAATTATTTTCTACATAAATCATAATGTGGACTTTTAAATTAATTTAAAAATTAAATATATATTTGTAAAAAATAAAAAATAAATAAAAAGTGAAAAAAAAGGAAAAGAGAATGGAGAGGGGGAAGAGGACCATTAAAAAAGAAGACTAAAAAAATAAAAGGGGATCCGTCTAACGTCTAACGTGAGAGATCAATTGTGTCACACAAGTATGTCTCAAATACGTTCGATTCATCTAAAAGAGAATACAAATAAATGCTCATTGTATAAAAAAACTACGAAAATAAGTAGTCTATTCTTCTGCCAATATATTAATAAATATTCATTGTATATATCTACTAATAAAATAATACTTACCGTGTAATATGAATTCAAGTTACTTGCGTTTATTGGTAAACTGTACGGTATAAAGTTTGATGCACAAAAGTTAGAGATCAAATCCGATTTACACTTAAAATTCAATAAAATAAATAAATAAATAACAATAAAGCATATTTTACTACATTGTCTAAATCGTACTAGCTTGTATTTAAGAAAAATAATAATTTATACTAATATAAAGGGACCATAGATTTATTCAATGATCTTTAAAAAAACTATCATCTCAACAATTTATCAAAATCAATAAATAAATTTTCCCTTTACCAATTTCCATTTTCCCAACTTTTTTGCGGAAGTCAGAACGCCATTTAGAAAAAATATGCCATTGGAAATAATATTTAGTATGCAATTGACGTGGAGAACTAAAAAAATGAATGATGATATTATTTTTGACTATTAATATACTGACGATATTTGTTTTTTTTATAATGTAAATAGATTTTATAGTTACTAACTTACTAGTGTCAACTCAAAAATAATATTGTCATATATATATATATATATGTATGATATTGGTATATTAATTATATGAATAATGCTAGCCAGTATGATTAAGACATTAGTACTTTATTCGGTCTAAGACTCTAAGTTGGGCAACATAAAATAAGAGCAGTTGTCCATCATTACTTGGAAAAAAGGAAAAAAAAAAAGAGCAGTTTCATAAAAGAAATTTAAAATAAAAAATTACTGGTCAAATAGTAGCAGTTCCGAAGCAAGTATACAGACTGATAAATGAGGGGAGATTCAATTTCGTTTCAAAACCGCCGAAAACAGAGTTGAAACTTCTTTGATTTCGATAATTTCAGGTATTTTTCGAGGTAAAGCTTTAAACTTTATTCAAGTTTTTGTTTTGTTAAAATGTTTGTGTGGATTTGTGTGAATAAATGCCCGTGTGAATGATCGAGGATTAAGTAAGTGAGCTGTGGTTTTGTTTGAAATGAGAAGTTATAATTAGTGAATTAGGGATTGCGACTTTTGTGGGATTCGTTCTGTTTGATTGATTGATTGATTATTATTATTATTATTATTATTATTATTATTATTATTATTGATGTTTAAAGCTGAGGTCCAGAAAAGATGGAGAAAAGTGTTTGAAAGAGTAGTTTTTATCAGCATTTATCTTAGTTGTGTAGGCCTTATAATCTGATAGGGGAGATAATATTATCATATGGAGATTTGGTGGAAATCTCAGAATATGTTTTCAGATGATGTGATTATTGATGTCCATTAGTTTCTTTCATGTGGATTATCTGTAAAGGTTACTGTTTGATTGCCTCTATACTTCTATCTCTGGAGGGGAATGCTTTTTTTGCTGGGATTGCGAAGCCTAGATGGAAGAATGATAGTCGGTTTCTTGATTATCATCACATGATGATATTGTTACTTTTAATGTTCATGAAAGAAAAAATCATATAATATGACTCGTGTCGTGGATGATCATTTAATATGGCATGAAATAAGCCTATTTAGCTATTTTTCATGGATGTTTATCAGATTCTGTAGTGTGATTTTGTGCTCGTCAAATTCTACAATAAGGTGTTTCACCAGAGTGATCTTTTGACAGAAATTTGTTATGATGCTGATTGATTGTGTCTATATAAAACCAGTGCCTAAATTTAGGGTAGGATGGCCCATGTTGCAATGTGACGACCATTCACTCAAAGAATTGTTGTAATATGGCTTCTGATTGTTTCTCATACAAGGGCCTAACTATTTGTGTCCTCTTATAGGAAAGCTTCTAATTTATACCATACTATTACTCTATCCTTGGTGGCAATGTTGGACCTCAAAATAGAAACAATTTTGAAGTCCATTTTCTATCTAATTCCACCACTCCTATTTTTGGTTTCGAAGTTCATGGCGTGTTTCTGTTTTAAATATGTTGGTTGAGCAGTAATTATATGCATTAAACCTGTTGAACTAGAGTTATGATGTACTAAAAGATGAAGAAGCAAGATATAATATTAATAGCATCTAGAGGTATATGAATTGCAGGTAGTTTACTGTATTAGTATAAAACAATTTTTGTATGCTAAATTGCATTGGCATTTTAGTTAATAGGAAACAGTGATGCAGAAAAGCTGGTGCTTTACTAATTCAGAATCTCCATTTTGATTTTCAGCCTGTTCTGAAGTTGGACGAGTGAACAGGTGATATGGAAAGAACTTTGGTTCAAACATTGGTTGCAGCAGTTCTTGCGGCTGCAATTGTCATCAGGTCATATAGAAAGAAGTCCCTTGACCTTTCGGGAGCTCTTGCTGGTTTCGTTGTCATGACAATTCATACTGCCGTGAATTACAGGTATCTCTTCTCCTATGTAGCTATATATTTGGAACATGTTTAACATGCCCGTGCATGCCCATAATCTATTTTCTCTTCTCAAATATGGTGTTTAAATTAATTGTAGGTTTGGCGCTCTGCTACTTGTCTTCTTTGCTACTTCTTCAATGTTAACAAAACTAGGTGAGGACAGAAAGAAGAAAGTTGATGCAGATTTCAAGGAAGGTGGTCAACGCAATTGGTATCATCTCTGGCTCTCTCAAAGACAAAAAATTATGTGTGCATAAGTTGCTGATGATTTATAAAATAGACTTTGGTTATTTTACTTTTCCCTGGTCTTTTATTAATATGATTCAATACAAGTTTGCCTTGCACTAAAAGTGAAATGATGTTACTTTAGCTGGGAAGTGCACTGGCTACTTCTTTGAATGGAAAAAACGCAATTACTTTGCCTTATCTCTGGATCTGGATGAGTTCATTAAATTTATTTGTAATTCAACTCGTTTATCCATAAATCTGAAAGATACTATTCTAAAATAACTGGATTAGGTTTTTCCTGGCTATGGACTCACCTAAAAGGCTCAATTTATTCTGCACTACTTAAATAGCAATTTCATCGTACAAGATACCAAAGAACTTTTCATGACAGTGCTTTAATTAGCAGTACGCTCATTGCTATGTTTGAAATCTGAACACCATATAACCCCACAATTATGAGTATGTTCAATGTTTCTACTTAAAAGGCATCCTTGTTTCTCTTAAGAGTCTATCATGTATACTATTGCACTTTTGGCTCTTTAACGATAAGAAATAGACATACAATAATAATAATAAGTTCTTTTTGCTATATTCATGTCTGTCGCACCTAGTTAATGTGATTGAAGTATTTCCCACTTTCTGGAATTTGTATTCTGCATCTCAACAAGTTTCTTTACGCAAGAGGCTGAAATCAAAGCCTTCTGGTTAATTTTGTAAGATTTAAAAAACTAGAATTTCTCTTCCTTTTACAGGATACAAGTTTTTTCGAATAGTGGCATCGCCACACTTTTAGTCCTGATTGCTTGGACACAGGCGGGCACGCAGGACTTTTGTCTAAATTCAAAAGAATCACGTTTTATGACCTCCCTAGCTGGTGGTATTCTTGGTCACTATTGTTGCTCAAATGGGGACACGTGGTCATCTGAGCTTGGGGTTCTCAGTGATGAGCAGCCACGACTTATTACGAACTTCAAGGTGGACATGCACAGCTATGATTATTTAACACTCATGCATAAAGATTGAAATGCTTCTATTTTTTCTCATTTTCTCTGTATTTCAAGTTACCCTTTTTAATTTTAGCACGTCTGTTTGTCTTCATTAAAGTGCATGTTCCTAGACGGTTCTTTCCATGTGTTGATGGGAAAATACCAAACGGAATACTTTCCATGTGGATTTTTATTATTTGTATGATAAAAAAAAAGGGATCCTTTTTTTTCAGGAAAAGGAAAAATCAGAATTCTTCTGCATTTAATTGTTTTTATTTCTCTCTCTTTGTATATCTAATTCAATTTAAACTAATGTGGAATTTTATTACTTGTATGAAAATAATTAAAGTCTTTTTTTTTTGTCTCAGGAAGGGAAAAGTCAGATTTTTTCTGTATTTTTAAAAAATAATTCTATCTTTATGTATATCTTGGTTGTACAGAAACTATTGTGGAATTTTACTATTTATATGACAATAAAAAGGGATCTATTTTTATTTTTTTATTCTTGGCTCATGAAAGGGAAGAATTAGAATTCTTCTGTATTTAAATTTTTGAATTCTATCTTTTTATATAGTGCCTGATCCTTTCTTAATTTAACCAGCCAGTTCGGAAGGGTACAAATGGTGGTGTGACAAAGGCGGGATTTCTTGCTGCTGCTGCTGCAGGCTGTGTGCTTGGGATTGCATTTGTTATCGTAGGATTTCTCACTACGAACTGCACTTTTAATATAGCTATGAAGCAGCTATTGGTGATACCACTTTCAGCTCTTGCTGGATTGTGCGGAAGTGCAATTGATTCTTTACTGGGAGCAACCCTCCAATACAGTGGTTTCTGTAGTGTCCGAAATAAGGTGATATTTCTGAACTTAATTCTTGTTTGGTGAATCTATGCACTTATCCATTGAATGCATACCTGAGAGCTAATAACGTGATATCGCTTTTATTTGCATCACCATGTAATAAGAAAGAGTAACTGAATTCTCTCCAATCTATCAGTCATTTTTGGCTAAAATAATTTTGTGATGCTATTAGAGGCTTTGGTAGATCCTCTAGCACCTTCAGTTGCAAATATGCTTCCAGGAGAACTTTTATTCCCTCGAGTGTGAAATAAGAAAAAACCTGGTGTGACCTTGTTGGGGAAGATTAGTGAAGGATTTGATGCAAATTGTTATGATCATTTACGTGAATCGTGTTTAATAATGGATGCTTATTGTCAAGCTAGAACATTAAAGGCAGCCAATGTTTTCTGTAATTGGTCGTTTTCTTGTTCCAGACTTCCAGTTCGTATTTAATTAACTCGTCAAGCAAACAAATGCAGTTACTATGATGTCTTTGACTCAAATTTATCAAATGTGAGCCGACTTCCATAGCAGCGTAGCTTTGCTACTAAATACCAATTCTTTGTAGTTGTTATTGATATGAATATGATTACTGAAAACTGCAGTAATAGTTGTTCTTTGCTTTGTATGCAAATATTTTACTCGGAAGAAAAATTACGAGGCCTAGTGTTAGAGTTTTTGTGAAACAAATGCTTTGGGTTGGACCGAAAGGCCCGTGGTACGACAAATTTGAATTTCTATGCAACATTGAGAGTACCTTTCCCTAGTCCGAGAGGACCGGGAAGGACTTATCGTGCTGATGTTAAACGTTTGGTAGCCAAGTGCGGAGTGAATAACTGCTGAAAGCGTCCGAGTAGTAAGCCCACCCCAAAATGACTGTTCTTTTCTCCTCTGTTCTTCGGCTTTTCAACTTTAAATCTGTGTGGTTTTTTGTTTTCGTTCTTACTGTTTCATCATCATCGATTTCATCATCATCAATTTATAATAATCGTAACCTAATTGTGATTCTTCGATCTTCGAACTGCAGGTTGTCGGAAAACCAGGTCCGACGGTGAAGAAGATCTCGGGTCTTAGCATACTCGACAACAATGCAGTAAATTTTGTATCTATTTTGCTAACGACTGTGCTCACTTCCATAGCTTGCTCATACATATTCTAAGGAATTGTATCAAAATAATGAGCGTTTTATGCGGTTGATTTCCGATCATGAAATTGATGTGTAACGAAGAATGATATTTGAGCATGATTACATGATGCGACCATCTAATTAATAAATTATTGGAGAAATACATTTTTAAGTTCTTCTTTTATATTTTTTCATCATGTTCATATTCTTTTTTTCTTGAAAACACTTATATCAAACCGTCTAATAAGTAATAAGTCACATTCGCCCAAACTGCCATTTTCAGCAAGCGCGTGTGCCCACCGTGACACTACACACGGCCCTGACTTTAATTCTTAGTTTTTTCTTTATTTTTAATTTTATTTTTCATAACCAACCAAATTAGAGTTTATTAATCTCAACTAGAAATAATCCTAACTAAAACACTAAACTCAAATTAGTAATAAATTATAATTGTGAAATAACAAATCTTAAATAAAATTAACTAAAAAAAATTAAAATTGAGTACTAAAGATAATAATAAACCCCAATTATGAAAAAAAATTAACCCAAATGGAAGAGATTCTAAAAAGTAAAATTATATATAAACTCTAATTTTAAATTAATTAAAAACTAAAAATAAAAGAAAATTATAAACCAAAATTTAGAAAATGCAAAAAATATTTCAAGTTTCTTTGTTTGTTGAATTTGGTAACAAAATGCGGTACATGAACTACATCTTAATTTCTGTACATTTAATCATAAAATCTAGTCTATTAATTATTCCAAAAAAAATCTTGGAGCAAGACGTGTATTCCTGCTCTGCATTAGCATCCTCTCTCAAAAAGAAGAATGGCTAATTAATTAAGTATATGAGCTATATAACTTAATCTCTCTCTCTCTCTCTCTCTCTCTCTCTACACACACACACACACACACACTATCTATACTCTTTTCGCAAAATCTTGGAGGAAGACTTGTACTCCTGCTCTGCACCATCATCATCCGCCAGTTTTCGTTTCCGATTACTCGAAAAATCGCAGACTGAAACATATGAAGGCTGCCTAAGCACACTGAAATCGGCCCGATCCGCTGTTCTGTAAAAATGAGTAACATCCCTTAGAGGCCTCCTGCCCTCATTGATCTTCGTCAATGTGCATTTGCCCATTTTATTTTTCGGGCCGGGCTTCTTCGATAGCGAAAATGGTGGGACATTCTCCTTGTTGTCATGCTCCAACTCATAAATCTTTGTTACGTCCATTGAAATTTATGATGATGAATTGATGAAGACAGTGAAGTAGAAATATGATGGAAGTGAAGAACAATCTGGTTGTTGTGTGGGAGTTTTATTTATGCGCATTTTGGATATTTGGTGGGAAGTTTGAAAAAAATGGTTTTAAGATTTTAGAATTGTGGAAAATGAAAATGCAAGTGAATTTTTTTGGATTGGAGGGAATTTTGATTTGGGAGGCAAATATTTTTTTTGGGTGTTTGCGTGGAATGTGAGAATGTGATTTTTTTGGGGGGTGGAGGGAACTAATTTAAGCAACTAAATTATTAGGGGATCTGAAATGAAAAGGGACGTCGACAATTTTATTACTATATTGGTTGCGCTTTTGACCGCGTTCAATTGAATAAATTATTAGTCATTAATGCGAATTCGTATAACCTAATTTTTATAGAATGAATCTTGTTTTATATTTTTACATTCAAATCCTCTATTTATTGCTTCATACGTACCAAAATAAGTGTGTGTTTAGAATATTTAGTCTGTAACAAAATAAATATCGTTTAATATATTTTCACTTTTTTTTTTTCTCAATTTTAATCCTATCAAATATAGGAAGAGAGATAAATATGCATTTATTAGAAAAGTATACTCCATCCATTTCATTTTGTTTGTTGTTTTAGAATTTTAATCTAGAATTAACAATTAATTTTTTGGACTAATATATCCCTCCCTTTTATATTACCTAAAATTTTATTCACTTATATTTTCCTAAAAAGTTGAAAAAAATTTCTCTCTCCATATATTTGTAAGGTTAAATTTGAGAGTGAAGGTGTCAAAATATATAAAACAACAAATATTTTGACACAAAAGAAAAAACCTAAAACAATAAACAAAACGAAACGGAGGGAATATATTAATAAGATTTAAGATGGAGTGGAGAGAGATGAGGGGTATATTTGTCAATATTTTTACACAGTTCAAATTTTCTGCTGCGCTTCTTCATGTTTCAATCTGTGTTTCAATTCACTATTAAATTTATGATTTTAATAATATTAGTATAAAATAAAAATTAATTATAACATAAATAATCATAGTCAACATTGATTAACAAAAAAAATGAATTAAAAATTAAAAAAAAATGAAATAATATTCCATAATAATGAATTATTAATTTAAAACTGAAAATTAAATACTAAAAAATAATTATTAACCATGATTGAGTGGAGTGAATCCTAAAAAATAATTGTAAAATTAAACTAAATCACAAAAAAAAAATTTGAAAAAAAAATATTAAACACTCGTAATTTAAGAGTGTAAGTTGGAGTTGCAACCGGACATGTCACGTGATTTTTACATCTTAATTCAGTTAAAGTTTCTAAAACAGCACTTATTTTGATATGGTTGTATTAGTCATTAATGCGAATTTGTATTAACTGATTGAATAAATCTGGTTTTTTATTTTTATATTTAGATACGCTATTTATTATGTTGGGTTACATAGATTGGATGTTATATTGTATCTTGTGGAACATATTACATTTATTATTTATAAGAATATATACTCCCTCCATCCCGATTATACATTCTCTATTACTATTTTGAGGTGTCCTAATTGTTGGAAAATAAGATTTATTAAATTGAATTTTGACTCATTTTATCTGATTTTTCATGGCCGGGATATTTAATTTTGGAGGAATTAAATACCGTACGATTGTTCTATATTGTGAGTAGATAATCGTAGTATTTTTATTTGCTCAAATCCGATTTTCGGTGAGTGAGAAATAAATGGTTGAAGTTGGTCACACGATTGGGCATTTATGGTGTGTGGGATAGTGTGTTTAAGACACATTAAATAATCTCACATTGATTTCTTAATCAAGTTAAGAAGTGTATTTAAGTGTATTAACACTTAAGTGAAGTAATTAAGTGCACAAGGATGTGGGCAATGAGCCCACACGCGCACACACGCGCCCGCCCGTGCCCTGGCCCTGTGCCCATGCTCGGCTCGTCTCGTCCTCGTCCTCGGACTTGGATCTTGGCAATTGGACTTTAGGTGGACTTTGGGCGTACGTGGGCTTCCAGGGCTTAGCCGTATCAGTTTTACGGTACAGAAATGGTCGGGTCGTGGATCGGATCGGTGAATCGGCTATCCGGGTCTATAACGGCCGTGGAGTGGATCGGTTGATCAGGTCGTGGGTGCACTTAGTGGTGCATGGTGCTTGTCCAGCCTTGAAGGATGTAACTCCCATGAGTTAAGAGCGAGCTGGTGGAGTTAGTGGCTGGGCTATAACTGACAGTAACTCCTGTCGGGAGTCAATGCTTGCAGCTGCCTTGGACGCATGTCAGGCTCTACACAAGGTAACTCCTGGAGGCTTAAATGGAAAGCTGTAACTCCTGGAGGTTACAAACACCTGGTTTGAATGCCCTCAAATCATGTTGTCCCCTGCAGTGGAGATGTGCCTATAAATAGGATATCGTGCATGACTTCCAATGCTACATTCTGCACTAATCATATTGCTGCATACAAAATTCCCTTCGAGTCTACAACCTCTCAGTTCTCGACATTGTCTAGTTCGCCGGAGCCTTGCCGGACTTGTGGTGCTACTGCCGGAAGGACGAAGCTGTTTCATCTTTGAAAGTCAACCGCCAAACCGTGAGCACTAGCCGGGGCGTATTTATCTTGCGGAGAGAGGACCCCTCGACTCGGCTTACCGGAATCTACCATATCGGTTCCAGTTTCTATTTACTCTGTTTACTTTCAGTTTATATTGTAATTGCTCTACTTCTACCTCTTCTATCTTGTACTTCAGTTGTAACATTTCCAGTCAAAGTGTAATACACCATCCTACAATCGCAAGACAAATAATAAGACTGAATTAATCAACTACCTTTGCTGGAAATGGCGTCATCATCAAACATCGTTGCTCCAAGGACCATTCCCCATGGCCAAGCTGAGAAGCTGGAGAAGTTCTCCGGATTGGACTTCAAGAGGTGGCATCAGAAGATGCTTTTCTACCTTACTACGTTGGGGGTTGCTGGATACATCAAAGAAGACATTCCAGTGATCAAAGAGAACGAGCCGGACGTCAACAAGCAGACTGCTTATGATCAATGGATCAATGGAGATTTTTTATGTAAAAATTACATTTTAAATGGCTTAGTAGATAGTCTTTATTCTGTATACGGAAATGTAACTAGTGCTAGGGAATTATGGGAAGCACTAGAAAAGAAGTACAAAACGGAATATGCCGGAACTAAGAAGTTCGTCGTGGCAAAGTTCCTCGATTACAAAATGGTGGACTCCCGGTCAGTGATGGATCAAGAGCAAGAGCTTCAGCTCATTGTGCACGACGTTCATGCTGAAGGGATGGTCCTTCCCGACTCTTTCACCGTTGCTGCGGTGATTGAGAAGTTGCTACCATGTTGGAAGGACTTCAAGAGCTATCTCAAACACAAACGAAAGGAGATGACTCTTGAAGACCTTGTGGTTAAGCTTCGAATTGAAGCCGATAACCGAAAGGCGGATCCGAGACCAAGAGTCCCGATCAAGGCCAAAGCTAACTTGATGGAACGTGGTGGACCATCAAATAGCAACAAAAGAAAACGCCTGGGTCAAGTTGACATAGTGAAGAAGCCAATGATGAAGTTCAATGGCAATTGCTTCAATTGTGATAAGTCGGGGCACATGTCCAAAAATTGCACGGCTCCAAAGAAGAAGCATACTAACTATGGTGTGCATTTGGCGGAACATAACAACAAAGGCAAAGGCAGGGCCCGTCAAGATGATTGGGATGGCGATGATTTGGCTGCCGTTGTGTATCAAGCCAATCACGTGGACAACCCAAGAGAGTGGTTCATCGACACCAGGGCTACTTGTCATGTTTGCTCCGACAAGGGCTCGTTTGCTACCTGCAAAGATATTGAAGGTAGAAAGTTGCACATGGGGAACCAAGCCTCGTCTGAAGTGGCTGGTGTGGGCAACGTGGTTTTGAAGCTGACTTCAGGCCAAGAGCTGACTTTGAAGGATGTGCTGCATGTTCCGGACATCCGCAAGAATCTGGTTTCGGGCTCACTGTTAGTCAATCATGGTTTTAGACTAGTGTTTGAGTCTGAAAAGTTTATTTTGAGCAAGTACGGAAGGTTCCTTGGTCGGGGCTATCTCGCCAATAGGCTTTTCAAAATGAATGTAATGGCTATGCGCCGTGTTGCAAAAGAAAGTGCTAATAAAGTTGATTCTTCTGTTTACTTGCTTGTTGAGTGCTCTAATTTATGGTATAGTAGATTGTGACATGTTATTCTAAATGCCACAAAATATTTAGTAAGCGTGGACTTACTAAAAGTGATACAAAAGAAATTGTGGGGGTTGAAGTAGTATCAATCCTAAATGGAAAGCTTACAAATTCAAGTTGTAATTTTAAGCTTGTATCAAGTTTGAGACTTGGTTGATTAACTTTGAAATATCTTTGGAATGATAATGTAATCATGTCCAATAGAAGTTCAATGTTATAATCTGACGATAAGTTGGATTTGGAAAGACTCATATTGAATATGAGAAATATAAGAAATTATGTCCTTGGTGAAAAGAGACATATGTTGTTTGGATTGAACAAGTCTTATAATAATTAATTCATGGTATTAGGTTTGAAGTGGAAGCAACTGTGACCCCTCCAGTTTTCCTGGGAATTTCCTTGAAATTCTGACTAAGGAAAGTTGGGTTTTAAGTGGGACCTGTTTGTGAACCCTCTAATTCTCTTGAATTATTTATTAAATAAGAGTTTCATGTGTTGAGTTGTTTAATGTTATCCAAATTTACGAGTTGTGGAAAGGACGCACGCCGTTTTATAAATACCTTAAAGTGTGGGGGTGTTTGGCTAGGGTTGAAGTGACACTTCCTAAACAAGTTAGAATCGACCCTAAAATAGTTGATTGTATCTTTGTTGGGTACGCACTTAACAGTAGCGCATATGGATTCCTTATTCATAAATCAGAGATTCCTGAGTTAACTGAAGGAATGCCGTTGGAATCGAGGAATGCTATATTCTTCAAGAATATCTATCCTTGTAAAACTAAGGATAGAGTAGAAGGTAGTTCTAAGAAATGACCTTCTGAAGTTGCTACTAGTTCTGATCCTGTGGATGAAGAACCAAGACGTAGCAAGCGAGCTAGAACGGCAAAGACTTTTGGTCCGGATTTCATCACCTATATGCTAGATGATGAGCCAAAGTCTTTGAAAGAAGCTCTATCTAGTCCAGATGCTGCATTCTGGAAAGAAGCTATCAACAGTGAAATCGATTCCATTATGCAAAATCACACTTGGGAGTTAACAGATCTCCCAAGTGGGTGTAAGCCGTTAGGATGCAAATGGATCCTAAAACGAAAATATAAGGCAGATGGTTCTGTTGATAAGTATAAAGCTCGTTTGGTTGCCAAAGGCTTTAGACAAAAGAGGGGTATGATTTCTTCGATACCTACTCACTAGTAACACGGATTACATCTATTCGGGTGCTTTTAGCGATTGCTGCTTTGCACAATCTTGAAATTCATCAAATGGATGTAAAGACCGCGTTTCTGAATGGTGAACTGGAGGATGAAATATACATGGAACAACATGAAGGGTTTGTTGCACCAGGGCAAGAACGAAAGGTGTGTAAACTTGTTAGATCGTTGTACGGTCTAAAACAAGCACCTATTCAGTGGCACTTGAAGTTTGATAACGTGATGTTATCAAATGGTTTCAAAGTCAATGAGTGTGATAAATGTGTGTATATAAAGAGCAGTTCTAATGGCTATGTCATAGTCTGTCTTTATGTAGACGACATGTTAATCATGGGCAATAGCCACCAAGTAGTTGTTGAAACGAAACAAATGTTGAAACGAAATTTCGACATGAAAGATATGGGCTTAGCTGATGTGATTCTAGGAATCAAGGTAGTACGGACAAGTGGTGGAATTGTCTTAACACAATCTCATTACGTGGAGAAATTGCTTAAGAAATTTAATGCTTTTGATAGTCCACCGGCTAAGACTCCGTTGGAACTCAATGTACACTTGAGCAAAAATCGGGAAGAATCGGTAGCTCAAAAAGAGTATGCAAGGGTCATTAGGAGTTTGATGTACATCACTAACTGCAATAGACCTGATCTTGCATGTTCTGTGAACAAGTTGAGTCGGTACATGAGTAATCCAAGCAAAGAGCATTGGAAAGCTCTAGTACGAGTTCTAAGATACTTGAAGTATAATTTGAACTTCGGGCTGCATTATACAAGATTTCCTCCTGTACTTGAAGGGTACAGTGATGCGAATTGGATATCAGATACAAAAAACTCATTCTCGACTAGTGGATTTGTTTTCACTATTGGTGGTGGAGCGGTGTTGTGGAAATCCATGAAACAAACTTGTATAGCCCGCTCTACCATGTAATCTGAGTTTATCGCTTTGGATAAAGCTTGTGAAGAAGCGGAATGGCTTTGCAACTTTCTAGAGGATATTCCATGCTGGAAAAAACCAGTGTCGTCAGTGATGATTCACTGTGATAGTCAAGCGGCTATCGGGAGGGCACATAATGCTATGTATAATGGTAAGTCTCGACATATACGTCGGAGACATAATACTGTGAGTCATATGATCTCAAGTGGAGTTGTCTTAGTTGATTATGTAAAGTCAGTAGACAATCTAGCGGATCCGCTGACCAAAGGGTTAAACCGAGATCAAATGGCTAAGTTGCTAGAGGGAATGGGTTTAAAATCCACACTCTAAGAATGCATGTAGTGGTAACCCAACCATGATGACTGGAGATCCCAAGAACTTGGTTCAATGGGAAAACTAAGCTACAAACGTTCGATTTGGTAGCACTTGGAAACTTATAAGTGAACATTTTCCTGTGAGCAAACCAAGTGCACACCTGTCAATGTGGTGAGGATAAGTCCTATTACTTTTAATGATTCCTAAACCTAATGAGGATGAGTATGGCAGGATACTCGGAAGAGAAGATCACATATATAAGTGAGAAGTGGGGGCCGCTTCTAAGAGATACTTATGAATTCAAAGAGGTTGTCCATGGCCTGAAAATGACACAAACGTGGGAACAGATAATGTTTGAGACATAGCTGTTTTCAATACTATTGTCTCGGTATACACTAAGGATGTATAGTTTAAGGCATCATGTCCACTAAATAGCCGGTATACTCGATAGTGTTGAAATATGGAAGGTTCAAAGTCACAAGCTGCCTATCCTGTTGTAGTTGTGTTTCTAGAGAACTGGGCTGCTTGTCTGCATACTGCATGCACTATTTCCACTCATGTGGGGGATTGCTGGAAAATAGGATTTATTAAATTGAGTTTTAACTCATTTTATCCGATTTTTTGTGACCGGGATATTTAATTTTGGAGGAATTAAATACCGTACGATTGTTCTATGTTGTGAGTAGATAATCGTAGTATTTTTATTTGCTCAAATCCGATTTTCGTTGAGTGAGAAATAAATGGTTGAAGTTGGTCACACGATTGAGCATTTATAGTGTGTGGGATAGTGTGTTTAAGACACATTAAATAATCCCACATTGATTTCTTAATCAAGTTAAGAAGTGTATTTAAGTGTATTAACACTTAAGTGAAGTAATTAAGTGCACAAGGATGTGGGCCATGAGCCCACACGCTCACACACGCGCGCGCCCATCCGTGCCTGTGCCCGTGCCCGAGCCCGTGCCCGTGCCCGGTGCCCGGTGCCCGGTGCCTTGTGCTCGTGCTCGGCTCGTCTCGTCCTCGTCCTCGGACTTGGATCTTGGCAATTGGACTTTGGGTGGACTTTTGGTGTACGTGGGCTTTTAGGGCTTAGCCGTATCAGTTTTACGATATAGAAATGGTCGGGTCATGGAGCGGGTCGGCGGATCGGCTATCCGGGTCTATAACGGCCGTGGAGCGGATCGGTTGATCTGGTCGTGGGTGCACTTAGTGGTGCATGGTGCTTGTCCAGCCTTGAAGGATGTAACTCCCATGAGTTAAGAGCCCATGAGTTAAGAGCCTTCAAGTGTGTAACTTCCACCTGGAGCTGGTGGAGTTAGTGGCTGGGCTGTAACCGATAGTAACTCCTATCGGGAGTCAATGCTTGCAGCTGCCTTGGACACATGTCAGGCTCTGCACAAGGTAACTCCTGGAGGCTTAAATAGAAAGATGTAACTCCTGGAGGTTACAAACACCTGGTTTGAATGCCCTCAAATCATGTTGTCCCCTGCAGTGGAGATGTGCTTATAAATAGGACATCCTGCATGGCTTTCAATGCTACATTCTGCACTAATCATATTGCTACATACGAAATTCCCTTCGAGTCTACAGCCTCTCAGTTCTCGACATTATCTAGTTCGCCGGAGCCTTGCCGGACTTGTGGTGCTACTGCCGGAAGGATGAAGCCGTTTCACCTTTAAAAGACAACGGCCAAACCGTGAGCACTAGCCGGGGCGTATTTGTCTTGCGGAGAGAGGACCCCTCGATTCGGCTTGCCGAAATCTACCATATCGGTTCCAGTTTCTATTTACTTTGTTTACTTTCAGTTTATATTGTAATTGCTCTACTTCTACCTCTTCTATCTTGTACTTCAGTTGTAACATTTCCAGTCAAAGTGTAATACACCATCCTACAATCCTAATTATATAGTCTCACTATTATAATTAGTATTAATTTTCACAGTAATGTACAAATACACCTTTGTTGAATTTTGAAAATTAAAAACTAATTACTTAAATCTTGAAAGTCATTAATATTAAATAAGGATAGTATTGGAAGTTTAGCTTTAATATCTAGTTTTTGCAAATATTTATAATCTACGTGCAATTAGAAAATGAACTATATAATCGGGACGGAGAGAGTACAATAACTAATCGATAAGGATTTTATAATGTAAATATATGAACGCTAAATTACACATATCTAGCTAGTACATTGCATATCATCATCATCATCATCATATGTAGCTACCATTTAAAGGACCTTCCTAATTTGTTATTTATTTTATTGTTAATTGCAACAACAACAAAAAATCATCGCATTTAAATGAATTTGTATTACAGACAAATCTTTTAAAATATTGTAATAATAACTTAACTTTTTAAATTTTTATCAAATTTGACCTCCAAAATTTTCCAACGATCATATTTAATTACTATGTCTTAATATTTTTTCCACATGCAGAAATTAATTTAATTTTGGGGTATCGAATATGAGATTTTTGTTTTTAAATTTTCAACATCAGTTTTCTAGTCACCAAAATTTTTAAGAGAAGCCTATTTTGCTTCAAATCAAAAGATTAAATTATTATTGCAACATTTTAAAGATCATGTTTACATTGCAAATTCGTTCAAAAATGATGATTTTTTTTTTTTTGCAAATAGTCCTTTAATTTAACAATGTAATTTAAATATATAGCACGATCTAATTAATATATGTGACATATATACCTAAATAATATACAATAAATTATTCTCTGTGCATGAGCATATAGAGACAACACAAGTATAGACGACAAGTGCCAAAGCTGATAAACAATATATAGTTATAGGGTTAATTAATTTCAGTTGTTACATTGCTTATAGGTTCTTCTTTATTTATGTTGGGCTCGAACGAGTCAAATAAAATTTAGAAGGTTGAATAAATTATTTCAAAATAAACTTAAATACAAAATAAATATGGTCCACACTTGTTTTAAAATTAAGATTTAAGTCTGAGTACTGATCAATTGAGAGTTTTGAAGGCTCGACAAATAGTTTGCATAGAGAGAAATAGGATAAGATAAGCAAATGTGAAAGCAATAAATGACACATAATTTAAAGAGGTTCGAAGCTAAAACACCCACGTTATCTCTACCTTCTTGGCAAATGAGGGTTGACCACTAAATAATGGTAAAATACAATTACATATTACAAAGATGATCAATTGATCTAGTTACAGTAACTTCTCATGCGACACGGTCACTTCAGCTTGGTTGGCTCTTCTCAAACTTGTAGTTTTCGATAGTATGCTATTGTGGTAGCTAGTCTCAACTGCGGCGGCTACTCACAATTTTGTCGGAAATTAGGTGCTATTGAAGACTTACTTGATGGTTTTAAATCCCTTTAGATTCTTAGGGTGGTTACTAGTTTTTAACGAATTGTGCATCTACTTAAGCTTAAGTTGAAATCTGATCAAGGTCGTGCATGGAAAGTTTGAATTTGTGTAGCATTTCTCTAAGATCCCTCTTTAATTTCTCTTTAGTTCTCCACTCACACCTTCAATTTTAAATGAGGGTGTGGATCTTTTACAGAGGTTGAAAGTTATATATGTTGGAAGATACTTATGATCTTTGCAGTTTTTTGCATGTGTGATTGTTTTTGTTTGGTTGTTCTTCTGATTAGGTAACATGCATGTCAGTCGAACTTCTTGACTGGTTAGCGGAGTTCTTTGAGCCTTATTATCTTTACACCTTTAACTTCATGTGTCCATTCTTGACAAGTTGTCTGACTGAACTGGTAACGAGCATTACAGTAAATTGATTTATGTTTATTATTTATTTTAAGGGCTGGTCTCCTGTGCGCACAAGACTGATGGGCTTGACGGGGTTGGCCCATTAAACCCATCAGGAGCATGCCCATTCTGAAAGCCAACCCAAATTCAAAAAAAAAAAAGAAAAATGGGGAAAGAAAAACCACAAAACCACAACTCACAACTCCATTCATCACCATCACCATTGCACCTGAAGCTCGTGACCACCATTCATCGATGAAATGGCGACACCATCGACATTGCGGCACTCAAAAGAAGAGGTCAAAATCAAAGAAATTTAATTTCGATTCCTATTGCTGCACCTCTCGATATTTGAAGGTGAGTTTCAAAAATTCAATCCAAGCTTTTTAATTATGTAGATTTAAGTTCTTAAATTAATTTTGTATATTCCAACACTTGCATATTAAAAATTAGGAGGATTTTTGTCCGAAATTTAAAAATTGGAGTTGACGAAATTATTCTTATGATGGATGAGATCCACACTACTTTGTTTTCTTTTCCCATTGAAATTGAGGCGATATGGAGGGGTTTGTGGGTTTGTGATTGCTGCTACAATTTTATTTTCCAAATGGAGTGTTGAAGTTGAAGGTTTCCAAGTTGAAGATTTTTTTAGCGGGAATGAAAGAAATGAATCTTTGTTTGAATCTCTCTCTTATTTGGAATCTGTTAATAAAGTTGATGATGCTTCATGAGATGTCGATTAACATGAGCAACACCATAAAGATTTTTGTTCTGATCATGGGACTCATCAAATTCATGTTGTAATTCCTCCTTCACGGGAAAATGATTTTCAATTTTATCTTGGCGTTTCAAACTCCGATTTTCGATGGCGATGATTTGATGATGAAGAACATGGATACGGAGAAAAGAGTTGTTTCTGTTGATGATGATGATGATGATGATGATGATGATGAGATTGTTTATAGAGGAGAAGTGGAGATGGTTTTGAGAAGCTTAGGAATTTCTTGCCAAGCCGGCCAGATTGGACACCGCCAAGATTTTCGACATTTTTAAGAGAGAGAGCCGAGTTTGGATGAAGTGAGAGAAGCTTTTGATGTGTTTGATGATAACAAAGATGGATTCATTGATGAAAAGAGTCACGGAGAGTTGTTTATGCTCTGGGATTCAAGGAAGGATTAAAAGTGCAAAGTTGTAGGAGAATGATTGAGCATTTGATGAAGATGGAGATGGAAGGATTGATTTCCAAGAGTTTATCAAATTCATGAAAAATAGTTGCATAAACAACCAATGGGAGGAAAAAAAATAATAATCAAGAGACAATTTGAGGAAGGCAGAAAGAAAAAGGGGCAATAATGCAGCAAACTCACTCAGTTGAATGAGTTTGGCTCTAAAGCTCCCAACACTCGTTTGTTTTAGATGAATATTAGGTTGATACCTGTCATCAATATAAGTGATACTTTTATGCTAAATGAATGATACATTTTCTATTTATCTAACTCATATCTTCAATTCTCTTTGCAGATTCTTATATTGAATATTCTTCATTTTTTAAAAATATACTTTAGGATATTTTAAGAGTTGTATTGAATAAAATATTGATGTAAATTTATTATGTTGGAATTTTATTATTTTGGAATACTATTATGATGTAATTTCATTTCTTAGACATTCATTTATGAAATTTATTTATTTTTTCTTTTAGTTTTTCAATACTTCATTCTGTTCATGAATCCAATGACAAACTTATGGACTTGAAATCTCAAGTTGTAACATCCAAGAAATTTCAGAATATCTTGGTAAGTTTTCTAAATTTATTTAGAAGACTAAAAAAAATAATTAGAGCTAAAATAAAGTAAAACAGATGTAAGTCGCGACTTTTTATGTCTTTTATATGAAAATCGATGATGAGATTTTGCATTTGTGGCCGGAAGATAGTCAATATTGGTCTTTTTTGAAATGTAACAATCTTAAAGAAGTTGTTGGTGCTTTCAGAATTTTAATCTGACCACTACAGGAGTCCCAGAATTGAAAATCGTAAAGAGAAAACTTGTGAATAGTGTTTTTCCGTAAAGACGTGATTTTTGAATTTTTATGAAATCTTGTGTATTGATTCGAGTCTTGTTTTGACAATTTATTTCCATAGAAAATCACCCAAGATATCCATCCGTATTTTCGGATTTTCCATCAGAGGTCAATCGAACGCTCAGGAGCGTTTTCAATAAAAAGGGCGGAATAGTAAATCTATTTTTAAAAATGGAATCTCTCTTTGTTTTTCTTCAAGCGACCTCCTCATTTTTCAACGATAGATTGGTTCAATAGTACTCGAGCCAACGAGTCTCTCGGTATTTTTGAATTTTGTGTTGGAGGTCATTTGGACCTCGCTATTGAATAAAGCAACTTTAATTGAATCCGGAAATCAATTTATCAATATTTTATATCCGAAAAAGCTATACCCACCCTAAAACCCTTTTTCCTATAAATAGGGGAGGGGGAGGTCATTTTCAATTGCTCATCTCTCTCTTCTCCTCTCTTTCTCTCTCTAGTTCGTGTTGACGAACTAGAAACTCGGGCCTGGGCTGAGTAAATCGCGCATGCGGGTACAGGTTAAGTTTTGTTAGGGGGTGCTGTTGCGGGAGCAGCTGCTGAGTGCCGGAAGGCTGCCGAAGAGCTGCAGCCGTTGCCGCTGCTGTGGATAGCCGAAAATCACCGTCGTTATGTCGCCGTCGCGCCGCTGCTTCGGACATCTCGTTTCGGTCCATTTCTTATCATTTATAGTTAAATTTTTAATATGTTGTGTATTTTAAATAGTGCTTCATTTCGTATGTTGAGTGCGTCATCGTCCGGTGGCTGGAAACCGGCGAAAACGCTAGAAAACGTGAAAAATAAAAGGGCGCCGATTAGTTTCGGGTTTTTCCTATTTTTACCCATTTCGGGTCATCAAATCAAAAAAATTTAAACTAGAAAGTTGCTCGAAATATTATTTCCTATAGGACTGCCAAGTTTCGTAATTTTCCGATAAGTTTTTATTAAAGTTAATTATTTTAATCAGGCGGTTATTTTTATAACTAGAGCATGTGATTTCAGAAAATATCGAAAATTGTATACTTTAATAAAAATATATGTGGGGTCATGCCTGATTATTTTCATAATTTTTGGACAAGTGAAAAGTGCAATCAAGGTTAACTGTGAAAAATTGAATAAAATGACAAGTTACGGAAAGTGACCTTTGTCAAATATATTTTTGTCTCATTAAATCAGAAATAATATTTTGGAATTTATTTCCTTCTGTGTTGAAGTTGTACGAGGTCTCTAGAGTCGCGCATTCTTAGTTAAAATATAATTAAAGTAAATAAAAGCTTCAATTAAATTAAAGTCGAATTCTGAAAATTAGAGCAGCAGTCCTAAAATAAGGTTTGACCTTGTAGGACCTGTTGAGCCAGTCAGAGGAGTTGACAGATGAAGATCGAGAAGTTTGATCACCTGAGTTGATCTAATCAAGGTGAGTTTATTTGCAAAACCTATCTATATTTGAGTTATTAACTCTTAAATGTGATAGTTACATTTAGAATATCCAAATAAAATATTTGAGGAATTATCTGCCCAAGTCACTGCTAGAGTAATAGTATTATACTGTTGTATAATTATTGAGAACATAGATTATGTTTTGCCATAATTATTGTGAGCATAGATTATGTTTTGTCATAATTATTGAAAACATAGATTATGGTTTGCCATAATTACTGAAAACATAGATTATGCTTTATCATAATTATTGAGAATATAGATTATGATTTATCACAATAAACAAATATATATTATGCTTCAACATAATTAAATAGAATAGATTATGCTTTGTCATAACTAAAGTCTATGGGTTAAAAGTTTAGGTGTAGAGTTTAAAGTTCACAGTATATAGATTAAGGTTAGTCTAAAACTCATAGTTTAAAGTTATAGTAAATTAAATGTTTATTGTGTATTGATTATACTTGTGTATAATGAGTTATAATTTTTAGCTTGTGCTTTTAATATTAAACTCAAGTTATAGAATGATTTCCATTTAAAGAATATAAAACATAATTGAACGAAGTTTGCTAGAGGACTTAAATGTTAGCATAGTTGCTATATTAAGAGGATGACATAGTTTTTATGCTTATGTCATATTGCACTTTATAGATAACATAGACAAAGGATAGGCAGGAACTGTGATTCTTGCAGTTGTGATGTTAATCACTAAAGGTGTCATTATGAGGCAACCACTGCACATACACGTGATCTGGGCATCACTATAAGGAGTCAATGCTAGGTAACCCCTGGTATACTCAGGGTCAATGCTAGGTGATCCCTGGTACACTCTTCTCGGATTAGCGAGGTAATCCCTCTCTTTTTCTATCAGCGACATGTCATAGAGTGCAGTAGACGATAGAAGGAGCTATGGGGTACCAAAAAGAAGTAAAGGTTTGCAGAAATGGGAAGGACTTTCGCGTTTTGCTTTCCATTATCTGTATTTATATTTTGGATATTCTATTACAGTTTTATTAAAGATTGAGTTAAAAGTTTTAACCCACTGAATGTTTTAGTACTCACGCCCAAAATCTTTTTAAAATGTTTGTCATAAGTTGATGGAAGTGATGACTTGATGTACTGTTGTAAGGTTGATCATGTATTCCTGTCTCGTTCAGACTAAATTATTGTTCATGAGTATGTTATTATGTGATACAATATTACTCCATTGTTTTCCGCTTAAACTCTGATACAGTTACTCCGTAGTATGATTGCATGCTATGTTTTATTATTGGGCCTATCTAAATTGTATTCTTTATTTGAATCATGATAAATAAAGTCCCATTTCTTTTTCATAAATCCAAGCATGTTTCATTACAGTTTTCGACCTATGAGTTGGTCATATTTGGTTAGGTCTTAAATTCTATTTATTTACCAATTGACCTATGAATGGGTCTTAAAGTTGATTAATTGCTTTTGTCCTATGAATGGGACATAAAATAGATTATTTGCCTCCGACCTATTGATGGGTCTTAGTTGTTGTGACCTATGGAGAGGTCCTGTTTATTTGAAGAGTCAGAATCCTATCTATTAATTGTTGGATTTTGTTTGAATTTGATTGGCCTATGAATAGACATTCTTTTGACTTGATTGAATCATTTAACTTTGTTGATATATTGAAAGACGTGAATTTCTTCCAGTTACAGAGGTTATGTTGGCCAAATTTTTGGGGAATATAACCTATTCTTGTTCTAAAGCCATTTCATTTGATTATTCTATATCATATTCCTTTTTAAGTGACACCCTGCCTCTCATTTATTTTCCCTTCGGGACCGATGTTTCGGACTTGCACTTTTGTGTAGTTCGTCAGTGCAGATCCATTCGATGAGCCGAGAATGTTATTTCTTCCGTCGTTCAGAAAGAAAGACTTCGCCTAATTCTTTTGAATCCTGGATATTACTGAGGACCCCGTGAATTTTGGAATATGTTACCTTTTTTCTTCTATTATTCCTGTAATATCCCCGTCCTAATCCTCGGGACCAGGGTGTTACACAAGTCGTTTGTGTCTGCAAGAGCAATACGAGCACAATACAATCCTTAGAGCTTTTTTCATCCATATGACTGCAAACCGAAGAACAAATTTAGAAATTAGTTAGGAAAATAAGGAAAATAAAACTGAAAGGAAAAAAAACATATAAAAATAAATTTAAACATTTCCTAAGTCGGGGCACGAATAAGCCTCCCCATCAAACTTCTGCATGTGACTCATCACATAAAACCAACATAATATGCACCACAATACTTCGAATCTACTATATACAAGCATATTAAATGGTACTAGTGAGTTTCCAATATGCATGATACTTGATAGGCACAAGTGAAAATGCACACAAGCACACAAAATAAAATCTAACCTAAAATTTTGATATTTACAAGTATCTCATCTTGTACTAATCATCATTGACATTGATACCGTATACACAAATGTACACAAGTCAAATCATGGCAGAGACTAAACAATCTAGACAGAATCCTAAACACATAAACATACCATGTAAAACAACATATAAGATGCAAACATTAAAAATAATGTGATACCTATTTCTACTTCAATTGGTACTCATTAGCATACTAAATGATATTTAACATAATAATTCATATTACTTGTATAAACTTTCAAATAAGTAGTCAAATCAACATCTCTGAACAATTGATAAAAACAGAAAACACAAAAAACCAGATATAAAACAAATCAGATACAAAAATCAACATCAATTTGATACTTATTTTCAATTCAACTAGTACACATAAAGAGATATTCATATTCACTATATTTCCTATCATATAACTCACTAAAACACGTATAGAAACATCATTTATGATTACAAAAATCAAAATAAAAAATCATTCATAACAAAATACTTAACATGACTCATTGACTCATATAATTTTCAATCAAACACTAAAACGAGCATCTCTGGACATTCAATTAATACAAAATTGATGAGTAGTGTTTTGGCACAATATTTTGAGGTTTAAATGAAGTTAATTGAATAGTTTTACATGTGTTTTAACCCAAATTGCGCTTTTAACCTCCCGATTTGGAAGTTTTCTTTTCTTTTTTGAGTTGTACATAAAATGGAGGATAAATAAAAGACATTTTGAAGAAATCAATTCAATGAGAAGATAGATGATCGAATTGGAAGCACGTTGCAAGTTGAATCACTTCAATCGGACAAGAAATGAGAGAGAATGAAGTAAAACCGTGAAAGGTGTCAGAGCAGGGGCACAAGCGCGACCCCTAGTCATGCCCGTAGGTGCTAGCTTCTCACTCGCACCCTTAGGCGCTACCCGTTCGGCACGAGCGACCCGCTTGCGTTAATGGGCTCGACCCAATGAGCATAGGCGAGGCACGACGCGTACCTAGGCAAGACGCAAGTGGACGTTTACACAACGGCCCTAAAAGTCAGTCTCGGGCGTGACCCACACCAAAGGAAGGAGGCGTGACCTTCCGTGGTCGCGCCCCGTGCACTGATTTCCTGATTTTTTTTATCTTTTTTCTCCATTTTTGATTTTCTTTTAATTCTTTTATTCCTCCACTATATAAACCCAATCCAATTCGAAATTAGGTCATTTAATTCCACCCTTAGCCACTTTTAGAAAAAAAATACTTAGAGAAGAAGAGAGGACAAAGGGAATTGAAGATTGGGCAAAAAGAACAAAATTGAAGCAATATTTGAAGGCCAAAACATCCATCCGGGTTCTTTTATTTTTTTAATTTTGTTAAAATCATGTTCCTTCTTGTAGAGACTTTGGTTACCTATGTAATTATGAGGAGCTAAATCTTTAATACTCTTAGGTGTTGGTTTTATTTGGATTATGAGACATAAATAAAGTTTATTTTGAATGTTTAATGGTTCTTGATTATGCTTTGGATTCTTATTATGTATTGTTGATTGGTAAGAACTAATTGATAATTTTAAATAGCATGATTATTTATGTTGATTCAAAATTCGAGAGATGAGCTTCAACATAGGAACCTAGAATTCAAAGAGCAATTGTCAACAAAATTGAGAGGTTTGAGATAGTTGTTAAGACATAAATCATTGGTGTTCTTGGTAAGCACACTTAGATATTAATTGGAGACAATAATCCTATGCATGTGCCCCACATTCTAAATGCTTCGAGAGGAGATTTAGAATAAGTTAGTGATCACTTTGCTAATCTTGAATCGGAAATTAAGCATCCATTATAATTAGATTTTGTGTTAAGTAATCCAATAAAAACAACCCCTAGAGTGTTCATTTTCTTAATTGCCCAACTCATTTGTTAATTACAATTATTTACTTTGTTTTATTGTTTAGTTAGTTTTAAATCAAATAATTATCCATTTCGTCGTCTAGATAACAAATAGGAGCCGATGTCATAGTACGTGCTTATTTAATTTTCTTTTTCTCTGTGGATTCAACCTTGTTTCACCCTGTGCTACATTTTCTTGTTCACTTATAAGTCAATTCGAGTTTTAAAACTAAATTTCACCCATAAAAAAAACCAAAAAAATACCAAGACTTGAAATGAAAACTAACTGAACCCTTACGACATATAAACATAGCACTTCGAAATCTGATACCTGTTTCTACATCAAGTGGTACACATTATCATGTTAACTGATACCTAACATAATACATCGTATTACACATATAAACTGAAATCAAATTAGCTAAAAATTCATATTACTTACAGTTAACAGATATTTAACATATTTGAACATTGAAAGAATACATAAAATAGGAAAAACCACATAAAAAAAAATCAGATACAAAGTTAACACCAGTTTGATACTTCTTTTAAATTACAGTGGTACTAGTGAATTGAAAGAATACATAAAACAAGAAAAACCACATAAAAAAATTCAGATACAAAGTCAACACCAATTTAATACTTCTTTTCAAGTACAGTGGTACCAGTAATTAAAAGAATACATAAAACATGAAAAATCATGCAAAAAATAATCCGATTTATAGGAACTTTCTTGCATATGGAACGTGTGACACTCGGGGCTGAAGCATGTAGTGATCGCCGGTGTAAGGCACGGACAAATAGCAGCTCCTATAAGACTTCCAAGTGAAGATGCACATGAATGAACCGAAGCCACCCGAAAGAGAGAGATTCTAAACATATACATGAATGAGATTGTATAGTCGAGGATAGCTTAAATGATTTGATTGGTGCTACTTATAACACAATGTGCATATTCTTTTCTGGCGCTCATTCCATTAAAACTCCAAAATTAAGCGTGTTTGACCTGAGGCAATGGTAGGATGGGTGACCCCCTGGGAAGTTTCTCAGGAAGCGTGTGAATGAGGACAAAACACGCCGGAGAAGTGTGTGAATGAGGACAAAGCACACTGGAAATACTTGTGTTGGTTTGTGGGGATAGCCGTCAGTCCAGTAGCCGGATTGTTATAGAACGAAACATGAATCAATAACTTCCAAAACATACAATTTCGGATTGTTATAGAACGAAACATGAATCAATAACTTCCAGAACATACAATTTGTATCAAATGTGATTTTCTAGAACACACAATTTGTATCAAATGTGATTTAATATTCTCCAGAATTGAGAGAGAGAGAAATAGAAAAAGTGAATTTGCAGAGATTATGGAGAATATATGAAAACCCCAACAAACTCGAGGATGAAGGCTTTGGCACAGTCTAAAATTCTTTATGCATAATTTTTGGCCGAATCTGACAAAAATCCAATTGAAATAACATGTTTCAATATTTCCATTAACGTTTAACTAAAAAAAGGAAAAACAACAATTCTTCAATTAGTTATTGTAGGTAAACAACATTTGTATTAATTACTCAGTAGTAATCATCCCAAATCAGAGTTTATCTTCAGATTATTGCAAAAGAAACAAAACTAGACCATCATCAAATCATTCCTCAAAACCTTTCAAGAGAAACAAGATACATCAAAATTTAAACACCATACAAAACATATTAGCCCAAATTGCCGGACGAGTAGGCTATCACATACCGGATAAAAGATGAAAGGTTAAATCACCTGCGGTGAACTGGACAATCGGCGACATCAGTCAGATGAATCGGAGAAGACAATAGATCGAGATCGAGAGATAGATCAGTAGAGAGAGAGAGAGAGAGAGAGAGAGAGAGAGAGAGAGAGAAAGATCGGGAGGAGGGCGCTAGGGTTACTTCATATCGAAAAGGGAAAAATGTGTTAGATGAGTCAAAATAAATTTTTAAATGACAGGTCGGGGCGGGTCGGGGTGGGGCATCTAATGGGTCGGCCCATGCACCTGTTGTATAGGAGATTTTACATTATTTTAATGATTATTATTTAAAAAACCCAAATCAATTTATGAGTTTCTAGATAAAAAGAAATAGGATAATTGAGTACTTAGTTATGTTACCATTCAGTCTCTGTGGATACTATAACATAAATTTTCGTGTATTTGAATAAATAACGTGAAAAGTATACAAGTAGATTTCTTCTTTGAATTCAAAGTGCGATTGTGGTATAATCTTTGTCTTGATCCTTTGATTCTTCTCTTCAAAACTTGATCTTCTTGAAATCTTCTCTTCAAAACTTGATCTTCAAACGGTTCTTGAAATCTTCAGAGCGAATTTGCCTCTTCGATCTTCTTGAACTGGTTGTTTGAATTTGATGACATTATCTGAAGGGCTGACAACTTTGATTCCGGATTGAACGCTGGATTTGAGATGACTCTGGCGAAGAACACGTTGCTTCTACGAAGAACGTCTTGAATCTTGCTAGAACGTCTTGAATCTTGCTAGAACATCTTGACTTTATAACGCTGTCTGGAGGGTTGAAAACCTTGATTCCGGATCAAACGCTGGATTTGAGATGATTCCGGCGAAGAACGCGTTGCTTTCCACGAAGAACGACTTGAATCTCTCTAGAATGCCTTGAATGTTGGAGAGAATTTCGTATAGAATTTTCCTCCAACTTCTTGAGCTCTTCAATTATGATTTCTGGTGTGTTTTCATATGATATGGGAGACCCCTATTTATAGTTGTAGGAAGATTTAATTTAGGAAATTTAGGGTTGGGCTTTTAGGGCTTAGATGGAGTGGCCATGTGCCTAGGGCTTATGTGGCGCAATCCTATTGGTTTATCTTAATATGGAAGATCTTCATATTAAATATTTTATTTTCTGTGCAGATTTGACACATGTCAGCTTCTCATTAGTCAGTAAAATCCATGTAATAAATATTAATTATATATTTATTTAATCATGGAATCATATTTAATTTAATCTCAAAATATAAATAAAATATAATAAAATATTTAATTCATTATTTTACACATGACATAATTAATAGGCAATAAATTTAATTTGCCTACAAATATCCCCTTGAGACTTGTTCATTGGTGACTTGTCATGAAAATGGACGGGTCTCAAAAATTTAGTTGATAGTTTTATCTCATGTCTAGGAGTTCTTGAATTTGAATTTGAGTATCAAATTTATTAGGTAGTTTATACTCGTATCAAGGAGTTCTTGAATTTAAAATTTGGATTTTAAATTTATTAGATAGTTTATACTCGTATCAAGGAGTTCTTAAATTTGAATTTGTGGATAATTTATACTCGTATTCAAGAGTTCTTGGATTTAAAATTTGGAATTTATCAGATAGTTTATACTTGTATCAAGGAGTTCTTGGATTTAAATTTGGAATTTAAATTTATCAGATAGTTTATACTCATATCAAGGAGTTCTTGAATTTAAAATTTGGATTTTAAATTTATTAGATTGTTTCTACTCATATCAAGGAGTTCTTGGATTTAAAATTTGGAATTTATCAGATAGTTTATACTCGTATCATGGAGTTCTTGGATTTAAAATTTGGAGTTTAAATTTATCAAATAGTTTATACTCGTATCAAGGAGTTCTTCAATTAAAATTTGGGATTTATCACTCAAATTTGAGTTTGTAAGAATGGGCACCAATTTCATTAACCTTGTAAGATCAATTCATCACCTAGAAAAGAAAACATACGAATGAGCCCATATATTTTTTAAAACTTGAAAGCCCAATTCACTTATTTTACTTGAGTCCATTAATTGAATGAAGCATCAGCTCATGCGTACTCTTATTCTCTTCAATTCAAACATATTGTCACCGAACATTCTTCTTCAAGTTTTGCTAAAAGGGTTTTCTTTAATCTAGCTGCTGCCGACTTAATACATATGAAAAATCTCCTTCAGCTGCTCTATTTCCTTATGAGTTTTCGCACCTTACTGAAGCAATTCAAGCAGAGGAAATTTTCCTTCCGTGACAGACGATCAATGCTATATAAAGAGGTGCTCCCCTCTCTACATTCATCATTCACACAGGAGATCGATTAATAACGTCGCCTTCTATTCAAATCTGCCAACTTTCCACAGAGCTAACTTCTTACTTTGTTGGTGTTTTGTTGATCAGTGGTGAGTTTTCTACCCCCATGCGCTTCAAATTTAGTCCATATTATTTGGCCTACCATACGTTTGACGAATTGCCTGAAAAAGAATAATTATCCTATTTTCACGGTAACCCGCTCCGTCAAATTTGACGCATCCCTTTTTTGTTGCAGGTCTATTGTCGAATTTGCAGAAGGCATTGAGGTAAGATATTCTTCTTCAAGTTTCTTCATTATTTATTCAATGCATGTGAGTTTGATGTTTCTATTTCGTTGTTTGGTCTCTCTTCATGTGATATTTTGCTCTCTTTTTTTATATTTAAAACATGTGCATATATATGTATATACATTCAACATTTTTCATTGCAGCTTAATGATTTGTTGCTTTGATATTCTTCCCACGACTCTGACTTTATTCAAGGGGCTCCAAATCAAGAGATGCCTTCTCTAAGTGAACGATCCATTTTGATTTTGATCAAAATGTGATTTCTCTAGAGAATGATCCATCTGTGATTTCGATTTAACACCAACTTCGACCAAGAGGCTACAAATCAAGAGGTGAGTTCTCTAAGTGAATGATCCATTTTGATTTCGATCAAACGGTGATTTCTCTAGAGAACGATCCATTTGTGATTTCGACTTGACTTCAACTTTGACCGAGAGGCTACAAATCAAGAGGTGAGTTCTCTAAGTGAATGATCCATTTTGATTTCGATTAAAAGGTGATTTATCTAGAGGACGATCCATCTGTGATTTTGACTTGACTTCAACTTCGACCGAGAGAATAAAAATCAAGAGGTGAGTTTTCTAAGTGAATGATCCATTTTGATTTCGATCAAAAAGTGATTTCTCTAGAGAACGATCCATCTGTGATTTTGACTTGACTTCAACTTTGACCGAGAGACTACAAATCAAGAGGTGAGTTCTCTAAGTGAATGATCCATTTTAATTTCGATCAAAAGGTGATTTCTCTAGAGAACGATCCATCTGGGATTTCGACTTGACTTCAGCTTTGACCGAGAGGCTACATTAAATCAAACTACATCGATATGCAATTTCAACTTCAACTTTGCAAGACCAACCTGACAAAGATTTCAAATTCAACCTCTATAAGTAGCTTCCATCTTCATCCTTGCAGGTGAAGACTTCAATCTTGACGTGAAGCTTTTAACTTCGATTTCAACCTTGCGGCTTCAACATGAAGATTTCAACATTGCGGCCACAACCAGAAGAGTTTGCCCTCGACTTGAAGCCTTTAACTTTAAGTTTAACCTTGCGGTTTTATCCTGAATATTTCAACCTTGACTTGAAGCATTCAACCACACCAAGTAGATGCCATCTTCATCCTTGCAGCATCAGCCTGGTGAAGGTTGCAATCTCTACTTGAGCATTTAACTTCAATTTCAACATCAACCAGATGGAGGCTTTAGCTTTGAGCAATTTCAACTGAATGAAGACTTCAATTTTGAGCAGCGGGCATATCCATTTCAAAAAGGTTCATAGGCCTTTGTTCCACTTGTTACTTATCATGTACCCCTTTAGTTGCCTTGTATTATGAATATCTATGCAGTGACATGTTTTAGTGTCTTCTTGAAATCTTTGTGTTGCTTCTTATTTGCTTTGGATATATGTGCACTCCAACTATAATGATTCAACACAAATCATGACTGAACTTAGACAACATCTAAGCTGCTTACGTACCCTTGAGAGAGATCAAGTCAAAACGTAGTTCGAAAGATTGATTTATTTTTTAGAGGGGGTGCCGTACGCAGTTTATGTAATACCTCAGATTTTTGATTAAGATTTAGAGGATTCTTAATGATAATTAAGAAGTTAAGGAAGAAGTTTAATTAAGGTCAGATGTCAGTCACGACTTTAGGGGTCAGTTTTCGTGAAATTGTCTTTTCAGAAAATTTGATCTTAATTCTTTTATGGTCATTCGTGGTCTCGTTAGAAAGATTTTAACTCAAGGAGTATGCCGGTGTTTTCGGAATTTTATTCTGAAGTCAATTGAGTTCCAAGTGATGAAAAACGTATTTAAAAGGTGAATGAATAGTAACTTTTGCGTGCGCTTGTGTTTTGAGAAATTTACGAAATCCACCTCGTTGATCCGAGTCTAGTTTTGTCAAGCCTTTCTTATGGGAAATAACTCAAGGATTCCGTTGGCGTTCACGGAATTCCATTCTGAGGTCAATCGAACGCTCGGGAGCAAAATCTGTCAGTCTGAGTAAATAGTAAAAAGTAATTCCAAAAAGGGAATCTTTGCTCGTCTTTCTTCTGACGACCCCATCTTTTTCTCGAAACAAGTTGGTACACTAGTATTTGAGCCAACGAGTCCCCCGGTATTTTTAGATTTCGTGTCTGAGGTCATTTGGATCTCGACATCGAATAAAGCAGCTTTTAACCGAACCCGGGGTAACTTTTGCAGTATCCCCATATTGCAATGGCTTCCATGGGAAGCCAAAGCTTCTCCTATAAATACAAGGCCACCCTTTACCATTATTTGCTCATTCATTTCCATCCTTTTCACTTCCAAGAGAGTGGGAAAGCTCGTGAGAGCCGAGAAAGTTCTGTCGAAGTAAAAAGCGTTCTTCGTGAGTATTCCGCAAGACGACGAGCGGAGTGGCATGTAAGGGATGCAGTGAGGAAAGGTGCTAGGGGCACCGTTGGGTTGTAGCGGGCGGCTCTGCCACCGTTGCGACTCGACGAGATGCCGAGCTAGCCACCTTCCTTCGACGCACCTAGGCCCGTCCATTCTTGTCGTCGGTCTCGATTCCTTTTCTTTTTCCGTCTTTTAAATTCCGCATTTACTTTTCGTTCTTCATGTTCTTCATTATTACTCATTTACTTTCCATCTAAGAGTTATATTTCGATTCTAGTTAAAGTTCCAAGTTAATAGCGTTTCCGTTATATTGCTCGTTTTTATTTCGTTGTTATTCCGTTGTTATTCTCGTCATTAATTCTCGTAAATAGTTTCGTTATTCCGTTTAAATCCCGTTCAAGTTATATTTAAAGATTTCGTCGTTATTCAAATCATTTTAAGAGGATTATCGTGTTTATGCCGATTTCTTTTAAAGATAAAACATACCGTTTCATGTAAAATTAAATTATTGAAGCATGTTTTTAAAATTATTATAAGTGTTCTTCGTGTTCTTCATGTTCGTCGAAGGAATCAACGAACACTGAAGAAACCTAGAAGAAGTAAAGATTGCCCAGAACTGGACGGAATAGAGAGAGAAAGAAAGAGCCCCGCGGGGGGAGGGGGGGTGCGCCGCCGCGCCACACCCCCCTCGGCCCTCAAGAGCGCGCCGGCGCTAGGGGGCGCCGCGGCGGGGGGAGGGAGGGGAGGGTGCTCGTCGGCGCACCCCTACGCTGCGGTGGGGGGCTGCCCGCCGGCGCCCATGTGCGCCGCAACACCCCCCCTTCCCCATGTTGTTCTCCGTCGTTTTTCCATCTATTTTTCGTACCTTCTTCCCGAGCTTTTTGAGCTTTTCAAGTCGTGTTATTTCCAAGTTATTTTCAAGTTTAAATTTTAGAAAAGCAATCAAGATATTTCCAGTAATCTATTCAAGTTATTCTCCGTCTAAAAATTGAGAAATCAAGTCGAGATGTTCTTTAAATAAATTCTTCTCGAAATTTATAAAGTCGTAAAGTCGTGCAATCTGTCATTAAGTCTTAGATTTTAGTCTTCAAGTTAGATGTCGTTATTTCTCGCTTTATATAGTTAATTTCTTCAAAGAAGGCCGCTAAGTCGATGATACTACTTTTGTAGGATGAAGTGAGCCTCGTAGGAATTCGGAGAAAGATCATCAACTCGTTGCTTCATCTTCTGTCAAGTAATCGAGGTGGGTAAATCTATACTCATCTAAAGTTTGAGCTAATAAGCTCTAGAAGCATATAGGACAAATGAAATATCCAATAAAATATTTTTGCTCTGCTTGATTGATCTCTGTACAAGGAAGGAAGGAAAGGAAGATATTATGTTTTAATTAAGCTCTCAAGTATGTTTAGAAATGCTAGAAATATTAAAGTATTGTTTATGCCTAGCATGAGGTACTTAGAATTGCTTTAATTGCAATTATGTTTATGCACGTTCATTTCTTCGTATCTGAATGTTGGATTTTGCTAAAGTTTATTTAGCTAATTAAGCTTTGCCTTTTAGGGTAGTGATAAATCCATCATAGGCCGAAGTTATGCTTAAGTAAAAGATTAGCCTTAGACGTTGCTCTAAGCTCGATAATCCTAGTAAGGTTAAGAAAGCTAAGGAATTAAGGATTAAGTTAAGAAAGGAAGAATATAGCTCTATAACCAGGATTGAGCTCAGAATTCATGATCTTTGATCATTTAAGGGAGTCACTGCTGGGTTAATTCCCTCGCAAACTCGTTTGGATATTTGAGGTAACCCCTCTTTTATCCTATAGCATGCCTAAGGGTGCAGTTGACATCAGGTTTGAGCCAAGGTTGGGCCCAAAAGTAAAGAAAAGGTTTTGCGGATATGGAGAGGGCTTTTGCATTTTGCTCTCCATATACCGCCAGTTTATTATTGGATATTTCTCGAGTTATTAAAGAAGTTTTTATTAAAACCCACTGAGTACATTAGTGCTCACGCCCTCTTTTTCAAATGTTTTCATGTTGAGATGCTGAGGATGATGGTGGCTGTGGATGTGGGTTGGCTGCCGAGATTGTTTTGCTATTATATAAGTTTCTTTTGAAATCCCACGATGTTTCTGCTACTCTGATACACTCTTTCTAATTTCATTCAAGTTCAATTATGTTAGTCGAGATTCTAAGGATATTCCCCAAGACATGATTACCTATATATATAAGTGATGCATATTTAGTTTTATCCCTGCTTCTTGAGTATATTTTCCCTTCGCCCATGAAGAGGCTTGTTCATGTTGGTATCTGTTTATCCGCTTTGACCTGTGAATGGGTCTATGCTTGTTGGTATCTGATTAGTTAGCCGTTTTATTTTGCTAAAGCATGTTCCCTTTTTAATCAAGTAAACCCAAGTATCATCGTCTATTCTTTGAAAGTATATCTCTATGCATAAACCCTCTTTGTTAATCTCCCGTCTTTATTCGTTAATCCTTTAATAACACCCCATCCCCATTCGTTAATCCCTATCTCGGGACCGGGCTGTGACAGATGGTATCAGAGCCAGGTTTGCAACTCTGCAGACCTGTCTCTTTGTTTAAGTTAAGCTAAGTTTTATGCGCATATGAATCGTTTCGTGATAAGTTACAACAACCAACCCACAGCTCGCCATCACCCTCGTATCTTCAACTAAAATCAAGGTATGATAATATAAAGATTTTGTATTTTGAATTCATAATTATTGAATACCGGAAATGAAAAGATTTGAGCTAGCATACCTCTTTTATGGATAAGGGAAAATCCTGGAGAATGAAATTCTGAATAAAAGTATTCGGGTAAAATGATTTTCTGAGAAAGAAAGTTTGAGAAAGAAGTTCTTGATCACAAAAGAAAAGTGTTTAAAAATTTATTTTAAACCTATGTCTTGAAGAAAAGATAAAAGTTTCGAAGAAGAGTTCTCGACTCAAAAGAAAGGGGTTGATTCATTCTAAAAATTTCTGTTTTAAGGGAAAAGGTAAAATTTACGATTAAAGACTTGGGCACCAAAATTTTTGTAAAAATCAACTATTTAAAAGGAGCTATGCATGCAGATAAGTAGTTTGAATCTAGATGATAGCGTGATCTCAGGAGAACCTTAGGTCTCCCTTTTATAATCTAGACTGATTAAGTTTCATGTTTTTAGATGGTTAAGCATCGTTCGACTACTAGGAATAATGTGACTCTTTTCCGCCCTGTTCAAGAAATGAACGACTTTGGAGGAATGCCAGAAAATATATCCGACTTGGAAACATGCATCCGTATGTGTGAGCAAGCACCTCCCGTTGAGAAACCAGCAATATATCGCATCCTGCAAAGCACAATCACCCGTGATCCCGAGACGTATGCTGTAATCAGGAACCTGACGGAATTCTCCTCAGCCTTGATGGCTCTTTGGGAGTCAAAGTATGGCCATGTGAACGCTCTAGCCGAGCAAAATCCCTCCCTCGTGGTGGAACCAGAACTGCTAAGGGTGACTCTGAACAGTCCCCCTGAATTTCAGGCACCGTGCCCTCGTGTTGAAGGAACCTTAGAAGCGAGACCCGGGACATCGAGTCTTTGTCCACCAGAATGCACCAGTGGGCCCCTATCAACCAGTTGCCCCTCAGAGTCTGGGACAGTGTATGCCCCATCAGTTCTTCGAAGAGAGCTTGAGGAAATTCAAGTTCAAGATACCAGAGACAGATGAAGATGAGGAAGAAGAGGGCCCAGAGAAGGAAGGTAAGAAAAAGGTGGAATCGTCATGAAAAAGGAAGGGGAAGGACCCAGTGTATAGTTAAGCTTTAGAAGTAGGTAAAGGAGGTGTTATTGTTAGAACACCTTGCTGACCTGTTTGTCCATTTATCTGCTTTAATCCAGATCTTATTCTGAAAATGTATTAATCAACCCTTAAATTTTAATAGTGGCAGTAATTCTCCAAGGGCTGCCCTATTTTCTGATATAACTAAGAACCTCTTTCTTATTTATGCCAAAAGTCCTCTTATGAGGCAATTTTCCCCTTTTTCTTGATCTATCCTGCGTAATCTAAAGACCTTATCGAAAGGCATTTCATTTAGCTTTGTGCTAATTTGAGCGAGCGTCGCTAATATTTTAGAATGTCATCGAGAAGACATCCAGCCGAAATCGAAGGAGAAAGCGAGGACGCACAAGCAAGTCCCGAACCATGGCTCAAGAGCTAAGAATGTGTTTCTCAAACACGACCCTTCATTTTTAATAGTTTAGGAGACGCAATGGGAGTCGAGAGATGGGTTTGTTCCTTAGAAGTGAATTTTTGATTTTATAGCTTGTTCGAAGGATGAGGAATTGGGTTGTGCTCTTTTATGTGTATGGATAGTACGTGCCACTAGTGAGAGTCCATTCGAAGAATGATAACCTTGGAATAATGGACGGAGTATGGTTGGGAAGACTTCGAGTACGAGTTGTATCAAAAGTATATCCCGGATTGCTATCGTAAAGCAAAGGAGGTCGAGCTTAGAGGCAAGGAAGAGAACGTTGTCAAAGTACTATCAAGAGTTCAACCAGTTATCAAGGCATGCCCCACGTTTGTGGTTTCAGACGAGAAGAAAACGCGTATAGATCAGGTTGCTTTGTCGTATCCCTTCCAAATAGGGGAAAGTGACCCCCGTATGTCACCTTTTCCAGCCAAGTGTAGCTAATTGAAGGCCAACCGACTCATGCTATTTCATAGCAACCTAGTAAAGAAGAAGGTGCGAGAAGATCAAGGAAAGAAAGAGAGAGAACCTGAAGAAGATCGTTAAGCAGATAGACCTAGAATTGGTGGATTAAAAGTTTCAGTAAGATAGGAAGTTTTGATGAGTCTATTTATTCATTATCGCATCAATTGAAATTCTTCAATATTATATCCTTTTGGAAAAATTGTAATCTTTTGATTATACTTCTTTGATCATCCAAAATTAGTGATAGCATTCCCTTGTTAAAGCTATGTTGACGCCTTTGCAAATATTCAGTACGGTTCTCAGTTGCTAATCATTGATTATCTTCCATACCTTTGTATCATGCATGGACCCCTTTTGAGTTTATAAGTCCTCTAAAGAAGGCAATGTTTTTAGTATAAATAACCCAGTGTTATATCTCTTCCAGCTTTTGGAACTTGTTAAAGAATTATTGATTAAGATAAAGTCCTCACTCAGAGGCATTCATTTTGTTTCGCTCCGACTCATAGAGCTCGAGTGTGGACCTTTTAATAGAGTAAAGAGTATAAAGCAATATTCTTTTTAGTCATTATTGGAAAAATAAGAGGAAGTAGTCCCAATAGGAAGTAGAATCCAAGTAATGCTAGTTAGTGCCCTTCTAGTAGGATGCGCATCTCCAGGTAATATTTTTCAGCTCGTTATGTTTAAGAGGCAATCTAAGGAATGGCGATAGGTAGGTTTCAAGCTTGTATTCAAGGTCAAGACATGCGATCTCTATGCCTGCAAGTGATGGTGATCTCCAGCAGAAGCTATAAAGTCAGAATACCATCAAAAGGCGACTACGACGAAGAAAGAAGAAGGAGAGTTTGCAATAGAAGACGTTTCGGGCACAAGAAAATTTCCAAGACGTATTTTCATAGGAGCTATTAGAGCTACCACCATATAGGCGATTAGGATTCGCTATCGGTTTAGAATCAGGAGTTGCACCAGTCCAAAAGCCCCTTATAGAATGGCGCCTAAGGAGTTTCAAGAACTCAGGATTCAACTGCAAGAGTTATTAGACCTAGGTTTTATCCAACCAAGTGTGTCGCCTTGGGAAGTTCCAATCTTGTTCGTGAAGAAGAAGGATGGCACATTGAGAATGTGCATCGACTATAGAGAGCTTTATAAGCTGACTATTAAGAATCGATACCCTCTCCCAAGAATAGATGATCTCTTTGATCAAAGCCTAAGGGAGCGAGTGTCTTCTCAAAGATAGACTTAAGATCTGGGTATCATCAACTGAAGAACCGAAAGAAGGATATTCCTAAGACTGCTTTTAGGACTCGCTATAGACATACGAGTTTGTGGTAATGCCATTCGGATTGACCAACGCTCCCGCAGTGTTCATGGATTTAAAGAATCGGGTTTTTCAACCGTATCTAGATAAGTTTGTGCTAGTTTTATAGATGATATTCTCATCTATTCAAAGGACGAAAAGGAGCATCAAGAGCACCTAAGAGTGGTGTTGGAGAAGTTAAAAAAGAGAAAGACTTTACGCTAAGTTTAATAAGTGTAAGTTTTGGCTCAAGGAAGTTATGTTTCTAGGTCATATAGTTTTAGTAGAAGGAATCAGGGTGGATCCAGCTAAGATTGAAGTTGCAAGCAACTCGAAGCCTCTAAGGAACGTGAAAGAGATAAGAAGTTTTCTAGGACTCGCGGGATACTATTGTAGATTCATCGAAGGATTCTCGTCGATATCTAAGCCAATGGTGCAACTATTAAGGAAAGACTCCAAGTTCAAGTGGACGCACAAGTGCGAGGAAAGTTTCCAGACCTTAAAGAAGATATAACCACAGCCCCAGTGTGGGCCATTCAGGGAAAGAATAAAGACTTCGTGGTTTACGCTAATGCGTCGAGAAAAGGATTAGGATGCATACTGATGAAGGGGGGAAAGGTGATTGCTTATACTTCGAGGCAGCTTAAGAATCACGAGCAGAACTACCCCACGCATGACTTAGAATTAGCAGCAGTTGTTGTTGGTTTTGTATACTAGAAGACCTGTCTTTTGTATATATTATTGATGATGGTTTTATGATGATATAGAATGAATACAATTGCAGTCACTGTTTGCATTTAAAATTGTTATATTTACATGCATGTTCACTATACTTACATTGTAGATGATATGGTGTGGGTAAACACATGGTTAGATCATATCATCGGTTCCTTGTAATGTATTAAAAGGCTCACGGTCTAGATGGCACTGAACCTGCTATCGGTACGCCGTAGGACAATCTGATAGTTAGTTTGTCTTGACTAACTGATTATTCTAATACACGGGCAAGTGTATTGAGGAGGATCTACTTAGAATTCTATTCTCTATTCTGACCTTAAAAGAGAGAATAAGAATCCACAGAGTTCGGGTTCTTAACCCCTATATGTTGGTGGACATATACGTGTGGTGTTTGCAGCTTTGATTTATCAAAGGGTGAGATTCTTTCATAGGATCAATAATCTCGATATCTTGGGTTGTGACATTTACACTTATGATGGGTCGTGCAATATGTAGGGGCACCGTGTCCTGGTGCGCCAGGTTGATGGTGTCCCCTTGAGGAAATGCAAGTTCATGCTGAAACCCTGCAGGTTGAATTTATTCCGTGCATGAGTAAAGCTTGTGTGGTACTAATCAAGGAAAAGATATTAATTAATTATAGTTGTCAGAAGCTTACATAATTAATTAATGGGCATTATATCTTAAACATGGGGAATGACTGGACTAAAGAAGAAAGCATATTCAGAAATAATACTTAATTTATTTAATTATATCCTAAGTTTATTGGATATTGGATATTAAATAAATTAATGGGCCAATTTAATATTCTTCTAGATCCCTGTTGTAGCCCAAAAAAAGACTGGATTGAATTGGAGATAGAACAAGAGATAGAGATAGAATTCCAGTCCAACTGGGACACCAATTTCGTCCACACCCCCTTATAAATAAGAGGGTGGAGGCACAAAATTTATGTCAAAAAATATCAACCCTCTCGTGTTCTTTTGATCTCCACAGATTCCATACCGATCTAGTAGATTTTAGCCCACCCTGAAACTAGATTCAGTCTGGGAATACAACAGAAGATCAAGGAATGGAATAGCATCAAGGGGTGCCTATTATCATTCATACAACAGCAAGATTAGACCTTTAATCTTGTCCTCAACCCATCATTTAATTTGTAAGTCGTTTTTCGGTATTCTATGTTTCCGCTTTAGTAGAATCGAAAACCGGATTTGCATGATTAATTAAACTCGGTTAATTAAAATATATGTGCTACATAAAATTATGATCTACATGACATTAGGATTAATGGACATCCAATTAGATCCTGCGGTTCATTTCAAAAAACCCCAACAACTGATATCAGAGCGGGTTTTGGCACTGTTCTAGATTTAATCCTAGGATTAATTTTAAAAATATGTATAAATTTGATGAAATATTTATGTTGCTTAAATTTTCAGATTTATATGTTCATATTTTCGAATTGGTTGTGTTCAAAACTTGGATGAATTTTTGATGGTGTTTCGAAAATTATAGTTTTGGATGGATTGTAATTTTCGGTCATATCTTAATTAGATTTGGAATAGATTTTAGATTTATCAAAATTTCCAGATTTAATTAGATGTGTGTTTCGAAAATTGGAGCATCAAATTTTCAAAAATTTGATGTTTAATTTCCCTAATTTTTGGTATTAAATTTTCGGTCATTGTTAAATTAAATTGGAGAAGATTTTGATGAAAATCAAATTTTCAGATTTATTTAATGGTGTGTTTCGAAAATTTGGAGTGTTGTATTAAGATTTGATATTATTTGATGTATATCTTAATTTACCTAATTTTAATATAGATAGATTTGAAAATAGATTTTAAATTCGAAAGAATTTGAAGTGGATCAAATTTCCAGATCTATTAATCTAGTAATTTTCGAAAATCTATGTATTAGAATTGGATAAGGTAATTTTGGATATATATGAATAATTATCAAAATCCAATTGTGATAAGAATTTAATTTTGGATAGGTTTTGGAAGATTTTGAAGTGGATCAAATCTTCAAACCTTATCCTTAAAGATTTAGATTCTTATGGATAATATTTGGATTAGAATTTTGATTTATATCAAGATATCCAAATATTAATTAATTAGGGTGGTTTGAAAATATTAAATAAATTTGGTGGATAATTTTAAATAATTTCCAGATTTATTTTAGTTATATTTTCGAAAATAACAAGTTTAAAATTGGTGGATAATTATTTTTAATTTCCAATTTTTATCTTGTGAATAATATCGAATTAATTAATTTTATTAATTGAAAAATTCGAATATTATTTAATATGTCATGTTTGGATATCATATGTTATTTTATGCTGATCATGTAATTGTGATTGTTGGATTTGTAGACTGACTTGTTTGCAGGGTCACCAACTATCATGGTTCCTTAATTATGTGATGTATATTTTAATTTATGTTGGATGTATGATGGGCCGTATGCCGGTTTGGCTACGTGATTTTAATCCATGAAAAAATCTATCGATTAGGTCTAGGTTTTATTTTATGTTGTTTTAATGTAATAGAAATAAAGCTGTTAGACCAAGTTATTGAGTTGTAATTTTATTCTAGATATATTAGATTTTTCCTCTAAGGAATAGATATTCTATATTGAATAAAGTTTGAAGATCAACTCAAAGGAGGAGAGTAGTACAGCTCAAGAAAGGAAGATTATCACTAATTCACGTCCCGAAATCCTAATTGGAGCTAGAATTTTCAGCGAGGCGCAGTGATGAGGGCGGCGGCCATGCCCGAGATTCCGGAGCTGACTTTTCAGTTTTATCTCATTCAGCAACATGAGATATGAGCCATGATAGTTGGTTTTTATTATTATTGCTTATTATGTTGTTTGAAGCATACAATGGTGTTTTATCATTTTATGTGATGTTTGCATGTTCTACAATGGGATAAAATGAAACCTCAACTTTAAATAACTAAGTGGGAGAGATTCATACCAAAGTATGTAGAAATCTCATACAGTCTCCATTAATCTGGTTTAATTGAGATGTGATTGACATGCGAGTTGACAATAGGTCTTCCTCCATAACGGATGTGTCATATCACTGTTATCTCTAGAAATTAAACTTCTTAATCAAGATAGCTGTAGAACACTACTAGAACAAACTGACTCCTCCAATTGGAATAGGGAGTTCGAAATAATGGACTTGGGGCTAAGGTGATGGTATTCACACTTAGGTGTAATTTATTAATAAACGTCCACACTAACGTGGCTTATTAATTGGAAGGTTACACGATCGTGGTTATTTCCGACTATTAATTTACTTGTCATAAGGAAATTTGACTGAAGGTAAATTAAAGGTGGTTTTACCTGTTTAAGGATGAATTTTATAAACGTCCACACTAACGTGGCTTATAAGAAACATTTTTAAAATGTCGGTGGATTACATATAATTTTTTGAGGTATACGATTATATGTGAGTATCCTAAAGTTTGTGACTGTACTGCATGTTTACTTTTCAGTTATTCTATATCATCAAGGCACGCTCCTACCTGTCCTCTATTCTCAAAGAAAACAAATTAATCGGTGAAAATTACAATGACTGGATTCGAAACCTTAATCTTGTTTTCATTGCGGAAGGATACAAATTCGTACTTGAAGAGGTATGTCCTCAGAAGCTAGATGAGAGTTCTGACGAAGCCCAAAAGGTTGCATATGATAAGTGGGTTAGGTCTAATGAGATAGCGCGCTGTTACATTCTGGCATCTATGTCGAATGTGTTGTAACATCAACATGAACCTATGAAAACCGCTTATAATATCATGTACAACCTTAAGCAGCTCTTCGGTCATCAGAACCGCTCGGCACGCCATTTGGCAATGAAGAAGTTAATGGATGTGAGAATGGCTGACTCCACACCTGTTAGGGATCACGTTCTCACGATGATGGGGTATCTGGCTGAGATCGAGACCTTGGGTGGAGAGCTGGACGCCGATTCTCAAATCGACATTGTCCTTCATAGTTTGTCCTCGAAGTTTGAGCAGTTTAGGCTGAACTTTAACATGATCAAAAGGGATCTCAGCCTGACTGAACTGCTCATGGATCTTCAGGCGGCTGAGTTACTTCAAAAAGGAAATCCGGAGGCACACCTAGCTGAAAATAGGGCGTCTTCTTCCAGTACTAAAAGGAAGAAGAGGAACGCACCCAAGAAAGTTTTAGAGGGGACGCCTAAGGTGAAAAATTCCAAAACTAAGATTCTTCCCGATGAATGTAAGTCAAAGACAAAGTGTTTCAAGTGCGGCCAGCCAGGTCACTGGAAGGCGGATTGTCCTAACAAGAAGAAGAAGAAGGGTACGTCTCAATCTCTCGTCGTTGAAACATGTTTAGCTACTTGTTCTACTCAATCATGGGTAGTAGATACTGGAGCTACTGATCATGTTTGCATGTCTTTACAGGGATTCCTGGAAAAAAGACAGCTGAGTGATGGAGAGATTTCAGTCTACATGGGCAATGCTACGAAAGTGGTGGCAGTTGCAGTGGGAGACGTAACCTTATCTTTTAGTAGTGATAAGTTTTTAGTTTTAAAGGATTGTCTTTATGTGCCTGGTTTTAGGCGAAACTTGATTTCAGTTTCTAAACTTTTTATGGATGGATATTCTGTTTCTTTTGATGACAAGGTTGTTATCTTTAGTGATAAACATTTTATCTGTTCTGGCACATTGGATGGATATCTTTATTTACTTAATCCTATGCAAAGCACTACGCAAATGCATTTACTGAATACATCGATCATAAACCCTAACAAACAAAAAGAACATTCGGAACTGAATCAAACCTATCTTTGGCATCTTAGGCTTGGTCACATTAACCTTAAACGGATACAAAGACTAGTAAATGACGGGCCCTTGTCTTCATTGGTCCTAGAATCGTTCCCTTTGTGTGAATCCTGTTTGGAAGGTAAAATGACTAAACGACCCTTTAAGGATAAAGGGAATAAATCTGAAGAGGTATTAGATTTGATTCACTCTGACTTATGTGGCCCTATGTCAGTTCAGGCTCGAGGAGGGTATGAGTATTTCATCACGTTCATTGATGATTACTCAAGATATGGATACATATACCTGTTATGCCGCAAGTCAGAATCCTTTGAGACTTTCAAAGAATTCAAAGCGGAAGTGGAAAAATGTACAGGTAAAAGTATCAAATCACTACGGTCTGATCGTGGTGGTGAGTACCTCTCGAATAAATTTAGGGACTACTTGGCAGAGAATGGGATTACATCCCGGTTGACTGCACCGGGAACGCCACAGCAGAACGGCGTGGCGGAGAGAAGGAACAGAACGTTGTTAGAGATGGTTAGGTCGATGATGAGCTATTCAGATCTGCCTATTTCATTCTAGGGATATGCCTTGGAAACGGCAGCCTATATTCTTAACGTGGTTCCATCAAAATCAGTCCCATCTACGCCCACAGAACTTTGGACTAGATGAAAGCCCAGTCTTGGACATTTTCAGATTTGGGGTAGTCCAGCACATGTGCTGGATAAGGAAGTTGATAAGCTGGCACCACGTACGGATGTTAGACTGTTTGTTGGATATCCCAAAGGAATAAAAGGTGGTTTATTTTATAGTCCTAAGGATCAGAAGATCATTGTGAGTACTAATGCTCGATTCTTAGAGGAAGACTATGTAATAAATCACAAGCCAAGAAGTGAGATAGTACTCGAGGAACTTCGAGGGGAAAATTCAAATCCGACACCAACAGTACAAGAAGAGGAACCACAAATTACTGCATAACGTGTCACAAAAGTACAGGAATTGCCTCATCGCAGTGGGAGGGTTGTCCGCCAACCTGACAGATTCATTGGTTTGGGTGAATCTTCGGATTTCCCTAAAGGACTAAATGAATTGGATCCCAGGACCTACGACGAAGCGATCCAAGATAAAGATGCAAATTCTTGGAAAGTTGCAATGGAGTCTGAGATTGGATCTATGGATCACAATCAAGTCTGGGAGCTTGTAGAACCACAAGATGGGGTAAAACCCATTGGGTGTAAGTGGGTCTACAAGCACAAGAGAGGAGCTGACGGAAAGGTTGAAACCTTCAAGGCAAGATTGGTGGCGAAAGGGTACACTCAGAAAGAAGGGATCGATTATGAGGAAACCTTTTCACCGGTAGCCATGCTTAAGTCAATCCGGATTCTTTTATCTATAGCCGCTCATTTGGATTATGAGATTTGGCAGATAGATGTCAAGACAGCTTTCCTTAATGGAAGTCTTGAGGAAAACATCCATATGAAGCAACCAGAGGGTTTCATTGCTAAAGGCCAGGAGCACTTAGTGTGCAAGCTTAAGAGATCCATTTATAGACTTAAGCAGGCGTCAAGGTCTTGGAACATCCGGTTTGACGAGGTTATCCAGTCATATGGATTCGTGCAATGTCCGGATGAAAGCTGTGTGTACAAGAAGAGTGACGGAAACGTGGTGGCTTTCCTCGTGCTATATGTTGATGATATCTTACTTATTGAAAACAGTAAGAAAGTATTATCTAATATAAGGGTGTGGTTTTCCAAGCAGTTCAATATGAAATATCTAGGAGAAGCCGGACACGTCCTTGGCATCAAGATAATTCGAGATCGCTAGAAAAGGATGTTGTGCTTATCCCAGACGACATATATCGACACAGTGCAAGCTAGGTTTAACATGCAGGATTCCAAAAAAAAGGTTTTATACCTTTCAAGCATGGAATTCATCTATCCAAGGATATGTGTCCCCACACACAGGTTGAGATAGATGAGATGAAGGGCGTTCCATATGCTTCGGATGTGGGAAGCCTTATGTATGCTATGCTATGCACTAGACCCGATATATGTTATGCAGTCGACATGGTAAGCAGATATCAGTCTAATCCTGGACAAGGTCACTGGACAGCAGTTAAGAATATACTCAAGTACTTGAAAAGGACTCAAGATTATATGCTGGTATACCGCTCTGATAGTCTAGTGCCTTTGGGTTACACGGACTCAGATTTTCAATCCGATAGAGATCAGAGTAAATCTACCTCAGGCTATGTGTTTACCTTGGGAGGTAGAGTCATTACATGGAGGAACATTAAGAAGAAATGCATTGCGAATTCCACCATGGAGGCCGAATATGTAACTGCCTCTGAGGCTGCAAAAGAGGTCGTCTGGCTCAAGAGCTTCTTGTTGGACTTGAGCATGGTACCTGATTTGCCTAAGAGTATCACGGTATATTGTGATAACTCAGGTGCAGTGGCAAATTCGAAGGAACCCAGAGCCCATAAGGTAAGTAAACACATAGAGAGAAAGTACCATCTTATATGAGAAATCGTTAAGAGAGAAGATGTGGCAGTGGTCAAGATTGCGTCGGAGGACAATTTAGCTAATCCATTCACGAAGAGCCTTCCGGCTAAGACCTTCTATGGTCACGTGGAGAAAATGGGAGTGAGATGCAGACCCGGGGTTGCCATTTGAGATTTTAGTTAGAGTTGGAGAGTTTACCAGTTTGTTTTATATTTAAAAGACATGCTTCAAGTATAAGTGGGAGATTGTTGGTTTTGTATACTAGAAGACCTGTCTTTTGTATACATTATTGATGATGGTTTTATGATGATATAGAATGAATACAATTGCAGTCACTGTTTGCATTTAAAATTGTTATATTTACATGCATGTTCACTATACTTACATTGTAGATGATATGGTGTCGGTAAACACATGGTTAGATCATATCATCGGTTCCTTGTAATGTATTAAAAGGCTCACGGTCTAGATGGCACTGAACCTGCTATCGGTACGCCGTAGGACAATCTGATAGTTAGTTTGTCTTGACTAACTGATTATTCTAATACACGGGCAAGTGTATTGAGGAGGATCTACTTAGGATTCTATTCTCTATTCTGACCTTAAAAGAGAGAATAAGAATCTACAGAGTTCGGGTTCTTAACCCCTATATGTTGGCGGACATATACGTGTGGTGTTTGCAGCTTTGATTTATCAAAGGGTGAGATTCTTTCATAGGATCAATAATCTCGATATCTTGGGTTGTGACATTTACACTTATGATGGGTCGTGCAATATGTAGGGGCACCGTGTCCTGGTGCGCCAGGTTGATGGTGTCCCCTTGAGGAAATGCAAGTTCATGCTGAAACCCTGCAGGTGGAATTTATTCTGTGCATGAGTAAAGCTTGTGTGGTACTACTCAAGGAAAAGATATTAATTAATTATAGTTGTCAGAAGCTTACATAATTAATTAATGGGCATTATATCTTAAACATGGGGAATGGCTGGACTAAAGGAGAAAGCATATTCAGAAATATGTATTAAATTGGTAGGTCAGTATTATTTCTTTAGTGGAATAAAAATAATACTTAATTTATTTAATTATATCCTAAGTTTATTGGATATTAAATAAATTAATGAGTCAATTTAATATTCTTCTAGATCCCTGTTGTAGCCCAAAAAGAGACTGGATTGAATTGGAGATAGAACAAGAGATAGAGATAGAATTCCAGTCCAACTGGGACACCAATTTCGTCCATCCCCTTATAAATAAGAGGGTGGAGGCACGAAATTTATGTCAAAAAATATCAACCCTCTCGTCTTCTCTTGATCTCCACAGATTCCATACCGATCTAGTAGATTTCAGCCCACCCTGAAACTAGATTCAGTCCGGGAATACAACAGAAGATCAAGGAGTGGAATAGCATCAAGGGGCGCCTATTATCATTCGTACAACAGCAAGATTAGACCTTTAATCTTGTCCTCAACCCGTCGTTTAATTTGTAAGTCATTTTTCGGTATTCTATGTTTCCGCTTTAGTAGAATCAAAAACCTGATTTGCATGATTAATTAAACTCGGTTAATTAAAACATATGTGCTACATAAAATTATGATCTACATGACATTAGGATTAATGGACATGCAATTAGATCCTGCGGTGGTTCAATTCGAAAAACCCCAACAGTTGTGCATGCGCTAAAGACCTGGAGGCACTATCTCTACAAAGCTAAGTGTGAGATCTTCTCGGATCATAAGAGCTTAAAGTATTTCTTTGAGCAAAAGGATCTTAGCATAAGGCAGAGAAGATGGCTAGAACTTGTAAAGGATTACAAATGCACGACTCACTACCACCCATGTAAGGCAAATGTGGTAGCTGATGCCCTACGTAGGAAGGAGAAGATAGAGTTAGGACTCGTTCAAGTTAAGAAGGAGCTTTGATAAGAATTCGAGAAGTTAAGGATCGAGGTGCTAACACCACCTGAAGTCATGTAAGCCCAAATCGCTGCGATAGTCGCTCATCCCGACCTGAGGTAAATGATAGTTAAGGCTTAGAAAGGAAATGAGTTTCTCGAGAACAAAAGACTAGAAGCACGATTAGATAGCTCGCAAGACTTCACAGAAGCCACCGATAACGCGCTCTTATTCAAGGAAGGCTTTGTGTGCCGAGCAAGGAAGAACTAAAGGAGAAAATTTTGTGCAAAGCACATGACACGCCATATACAGCACATCCCGGAAGCACCAAGATGTATAAAGGCCTCAAGAGGAAATTCTGGTGGAGTAACATGAAGAGAGAGGTAGCCGCCTTCGTAAAAGGATGTTGATCTGTCAAGCAAGTGAAGCCTTCAATCAAAAAAACCTTCTGGGTTGATCCAACCCATATAAATTCCTGAATGGAAGTAGGACAAAAGTAGTATGGACTTTGTGGTAGGATTACCAAAGTCTAAGCGGTGGAATACCGCTATCTGGGTAATCGTGAATCGATTATCAAAAGTAGTACATTTCATTGTTGTTATTATGACGGATGGGCTAAGTCATTTAGCCCAGATGAATGTTAGGGAAATTGTGCGATTGCACGATGTGCCGGTCTCGATTATATCGGATCGCGATTCGAGATTTACGTCAAGATTTTGGAGGAGTCTACAAGAAGCAATGGGATCAAAGCTCAATTTCAGCACATCATTTCATCCTCAAACGGATGGCTAGTCCGAAATGACTATCCAAATTCTAGAAGACATGCTTAGAGGAGTAGTCATCGATCAAAGAAGCAGCTGGGAGGAGATACTGCAATTGGTAAAGGTTGCATAGAACAACAGCTACCAGACATCGATCGACATGGCCCCATATGAAGCCCTGTTCGGAAGGAAGTATAGATCGCCCTTGTATTGGGACGAAGTTAGAGAGAGAATGATAGTTGGATCTGAAATGGTCCAGGAAGCGGTCCAGAAGATCGAGCTGGTTCGTCAGCAAATCAAGGAGGCTCAAGATAGACAAAAGGCTTACGCAGATCAAAGAAGAACGGAACTAAGTTTCGACATTGAAGATGAAGTATTCTTGAAAATGTCTCCGTCAAGGAGTGGTTCATTTTGGCAAACGAGGTAAGCTAAGGCCCAGATTTATTGGACTTTTTGAGATTTTAGAAGATGAATAAAGTAGCTTACAGGTTGGCCTTACCACCCAACCTGAGTGACGTTAATAACGTCTTTCATGTCTCAATGTTGAGAAAGTACGTGTTTGATCCAAAGCACGTGATTAGCAAGGAAGAGATAGTCCTAAATAAGGACTTAGCCTATGAAGAGAAGCCCCAGGCCATTGTGGATCGAAAGATCCAGAAGTTGAGGAACAAGGAGACCAATCTTGTAAAAGTAATATGAAACCATCATGGTTCAAATGAAGCATCATGGGATATCGTATCCGAGCTACTCAAAAAGTACCCTGATATCGTTTATCATGGTTAGTAAATTTCGGGACCAAATTTCTTTAAGCAGGGTAGGATGTAACACCCCAGATTTTCGATTAAGATTTAGAGGATTCTTAATGATAATTAAGAAGTTAAGGAAGAAGTTTAATTAAGGTTAATTAAGGTCAGATGTCAGTCACGACTTTAGGGGTCAGTTTTTGTGAAATTGTCTTTTTAGAAAATTTGATCTTAATTCTTTTATGGACATTCGTGATCTCGTTAGAAAGGTTTTAACTCAAGGAGTATGCCGGTGTTTTCGGAATTTTATTCTGAAGTCAATTGAGTTCTCAGTGATGAAAAATGTATTTAAAAGGTGAATGAATAGTAACTTTTGCGTGCGTTCGTGTTTTGAGAAATTTACGAAATCCTTCTCGTTGATCCGAGTCTAGTTCTGTTAGGCGCCTCTTATGGAGAATGACTTAAGGATTCCATTAGCGTTCACGAAATTCCATTCTGAGGTCAATCGAATGCTCGGGAGCAAAATCTGTCAGTCTGAGTGAATAGTAAAAAGTAATTCCAAAAAGGGAATCTTTGATCGTTTTTCTTCTGACGACCCCGTCTTTTTCTCGAAACAAGTTGGTTCACTAGTATTCGAGCCATCGAGTTCCCTGGTATTTTTAGATTTCGTGTCTGAGGTCATTTGGATCTCGACATCGAATAAAGCAGCTTTTAACCGAACCTGGGGTAACTTTTGCAGTATCCCCGCACGGCAATGGCTTCCAAGGGAAGCCAAAGCTTCTCCTATAAATACAAGGCCACCCTTTACCATTATTTGCTCATTCATTTCCATCATTTTCACTTCTAAGAGAGTGGGAAAGCTCGTGAGAGCCGAGAAAGTTCTGTCGAAGTAAAAAGCATTCTTCATGAGTATTCCGCAAGACGATGAGCGGAGTGACGTGGAAGGGATGCGGTGAAGGAAGGTGCTAGGGGCGCCGTTGGGTTGTAGCGGGCGGCTCTGCCGCCGTTGCGACTTGACGAGATGCCGAGCTAGTCACCTTCCTTCGACGCACCTAGCCCCGTCCAATCTTGTTCGTCGGTCTCGATTACATTTCTTTTTCCGTCTTTTAAATTCCGCATTTACTTTTCATTCTTCGTGTTCTTCATTATTACTCGTTTACTTTCTGTCTAAGAGTTATATTTCGATTCTAGTTAAAGTTCCAAGTTAATAGCGTTTCCGTTATATTGCTCGTTTTTATTCTGTTGTTATCCTCATCATTAATTCTCGTAATTAGTTTCGTTATTCCGTGTAAATCCCATTCAAGTTATATTTAAAGATTTTCCCGTTATTCTAATCATTTTAAGAGGATTATCATGTTTATGTCGTTATAATGCCGATTTCTTTTAAAGATAAAACATGCTATTTCATGTTAAATTAAATTATTGAAGCATGTTTTTAAAATTATTATAAGTGTTCTTCGTGTTCGTCGAAGGAATCGACGAACACTGAAGAAACCCAGAAGAAGTAAAGATTGCCCAGAACTGGGCGGAGCGGAATAGAGAGAGAAAGAAAGAGCCCCGCGGGGGGAGGGGGAGGGTGCGCCGCCGCGCCACACCCCCCTCGGCCCTCAAGAGCGCGCAGGTGCTAAGGGGTGCGGTGGTGGGGGGAGAGTGTCCGCCGGTGCCCATGTGCGCCGCGGTGCCCCCCCTTCCCCATGTTGTTCTCCGTCATTTTTCTAGCTATTTTTCGTACCCTCTTCCCGAGCTTTTCAAGTCGTATTATTTTCAAGTTATTTTCAAGTTTAAATTTTAGAAAAGCAATCAAGATATTTCCAGTAATCTATTCAAGTTATTCTCCGTCTAAAAATTGAGAAATCAAGTCGAGATGTTCTTTAAATAAATTCTTCTCGAAATTTATAAAGTCGTGTAATCTGTAATTAAGTCTTAGATTTTAGTCCTCGAGTTAGATGTCGTTATTTCTCACTTTAGATAGTTAATTTCTTCGAAGAAGGCCGCTAAGTCGATGATTCAATTTTTGTAGGAGGAAGTGAGCCTCGTAGGAATTTAGAGAAAGATCATCAACTCGTTGCTTCGTCTTTTGTCAAGTAATCGAGGTGGGTAAATCTATAATCATCTAAAGTTTGAGCTAATAAGCTCTAGAAGTATATAGGGCAAATGAAATATCCAATAAAATATTTTTGCTCTGCCTGATTGATCTCTGTATAAGGAAGGAAGGAAAGGAAGATATTATGTTTTAATTAAGCTCTCAAGCATGTTTGGAAATGCTAGAAATATTAAAGTATTGTTTATGCCTAGCATGAGGTAATTAGAATTGCTTTAATTGCAATTATGTTTATGCACGTTCATTTCTTCATATCTGAATGTTAGATTTTGCTAAAGTTTATTTATCTAATTAAGCTTTGCCTTTTAGGGTAGTGATAAATCCCTCATAGGCCGAAGTCATGCTTAAGTAAAAGATTAGCCTTAGACGTTGCTCTAAGCTCGATAATTCTAGTAAGGTTAGGAAGCTAAGGAATTAAGGATTAAGTTAAGAAAGGAAGAATATAGCTCTATAACCAGGATTGAGCTCAGAATTCATGATCTTTGATCATTTAAGGGAGTCACTGCTGGGTTAATTCCCTCGCAAACTCGTTTGGATATTTGAGGTAACCCCTCTTTTATCCTATGGCATGCCTAAGGGTGCAGTTGACATCAGGTTTGAGCCAAGGTTGGGCCCAAAAGTAAAGAAAAGGTTTTGCAGATATGGAGAGGGCTTTTGCGTTTTGCTCTCCATATACCGCCAGTTTATTATTGGATATTTCTTGAGTTATTAAAGAAGCTTTTATTAAAACCCACTGAGTACATTAGTGCTCACGCGCCTCTTTTTCAAATGTTTTCAGGTTGAGATGCTGAGGATGATGGTGGCTGTGGATGTGGGTTGGCTGCCGAGATTGTTTTGCTATTATATAAGTTTCTTTTGAAATCCCATGATGTTTCTGCTACTCTGATACACTCTTTCTAATTTCATTCAAGTTCAATTATGTTTGTCGAGATTCTAAGGATATTCCCCAAGACATGATTACCTATATATATAAGTGATGCATATTCAGTTTTATCCCTGCTTCTCGAGTATATTTTCCATTCGCCCATGAAGAGGCTTGTTCATGTTGGTATCTGTTTATCCGCTTTGACCTGTGAATGGGTCTATGCTTGTTGGTAGCTGATTAGTTAGCCGTTTTATTTCGCTAAAGCATGTTCCCTTTTTAATCAAGTAAACTCAAGTATCACCATCTATTCTTCGAAAGTATATCTCTATGCATAAACCCTCTTTGTTAATCTCCCGCCTTTATTCGTTAATCCTTTAATAACACCCCATCCCCATTCGTTAATCCCTATCTCGGGACCGTACTATTACAGTTTAAACTCATGCGGGCCAGAAGTGACTATTCTTTAACCACTTTAGACAAAGTGGGTGTTTAATACTTTAACCACATAAAACACTTTGGTGGGATAAATAACAGTTTAACCACATATATTTAACTTTGGTGGGGTAAATTAGCATTTTAACCACATGTATTTCCTTTTGATGGTTACCGTACACAGTTTATACTCGTGCGGGTCAGGAGTTTTTTCTTTTTTTTCTTTTTCTTTCTTTTTCTTTTTTTTTTCTTTTTTTGTTTTCTTTTTTTTTGCCTTTTTTTTTCATGGACAGTAGCGCTTCAAGAACTTCCCACTAATTGGCCCATCTTTCACACGATCTTCAGAAATAAGACGATAAGTTTCATTTGTGTAGAGTTCCTTTGGTTCATCAATGGTGGCCTTAACACCTTCTTCAAATTGTGGATGGGCCTTTTCGGCATCTTCTTCAACAGCGCCTTCACTTACAGTGATATGTTGTGATGATGCAACTTCTTGACTGGCTTCTCTAACACTTTTGAAATCAATGCATGTTCTCATCCTTCCATCTCTTTGTCGCACACTAACTATTTGTATTCTAACTCACGTCTCATCAATAAGACCACTTGTGACCAGACGGTCAATTCTTTGACGTATGGGACTTGGAATGATGTATGGCGTTGGATTCTGAACACTGCTAATGGCATGGTAGGATGATGCCACACTTTCTCTATCATCTTCATCTTCAATATCTGCAGTTTGTGTTAAGATGACAATTTGCATTTTAGCTTGCAATACTCTTCCGCATGATATGGTTAGTGTAGTCTGTCTCTTCTTGCGGGATGGGATTAAGCTCTTCATTTGTTATCTGCCCATGATTTTAGGGAAATTTTTTCCTCGATGGCATGTTCTTCTATCCTTCATTCTGCCGCCGAGCCTATCAAACACAGATACTCGTGTTTCTTTTCTTCCATTCTTAGGTTTCTTGCCAAGTCTTTCAAACACGGACACTCGGGTATTCTTTCTTGCACTTCTCTCGACTTCTTCCATTGACAGAGCTTCTTCTTCAGAAATATGATTGATGTTGGCTCTTCTAATTGCAATTCGAATAGGATTTGGCGGAACAAACCCCAATCCTACCTTAGTATTTTGTCCAGCTTTCGCCACTATTTTTTGAGTGGGATCGAGTCTAGCTTCACATGAATCAGTCTTTGAAGAGGGCTCTTGCATCTTAGAACTTCCTTGCTGATCATACCCGGCTTTTACAAGGAGTGTGAAGGCTTTTGGACCGAAGTTCTTACCAACTTCATTTTCTAATCCATGCTCGATTGTACTACCTTGACTTGGCCTCACAAATCCGTCAAGTGGTGGTGGTGTTGGCTTCTTCATATCAATCTTCGTCAATGGCATTGTTAGCTCTTCCAATGATTCTCTTTTAGCCATAGATGTCTTATTTTCATTTCTTTGACTATTTGTGTCTTCTACAACTTTCAATAACTTCTTATTTGGAAGATAATACTTCGCATCAGCAAAGTGTGATTCAGACTCCAGAAAAGGTTTATTATCTTCGATTATCTTCTTCACGACACCATCATGACAGTACTTGAGATATTGATGCCATGTTGAAGGAACGACCATATTTTCATGCAACCATGGCAGTACTTGAGACATTAACTGCTCATGAACAAGGGACGATTATGTGGGTCAGAACCAAGCTCCAAATCTTCATCAGTGAACATCATGGTAAATGTGCAGTTAACGACAACTTCACTTGAATCTTTGTTGAGTTCTTCCTTCATTTCATCAATAGTCTCGTCATTCATCGCATTGCATGACTCAAACGAGATGTGGTTTGTTGTGGCCTTGTCATCTTCAAGTGATATCATCCCTTGACGCGCCAACTGCATGACTTTATCCTTGAAAATGAAGCAATCTTGTATGGCGTGTCCAACCAACTAGTGATACTTGTAATATTTTGGGTCATCAGTCTGTCCCATTTCTTCTGGTCGCTTCATCTCTGGCAATTCAATGAGCTTTACTTTAATCAAATCGTCAAAGATTCTAGAAATATCTGAATCTAAAAATGGGTACTCTCTTTGCTGCATTTCTTTCAGGGTCAACTTTCTTTTCTCTTTATCTTGAGGAACACTCTGCTTTTCACTTTTGTCTGCATCCTTTCTTTGGAACTTCATGGGCACTACTTTCACTGACATAGACTCTTCCTTTGGGGTTTTATCAAATGGTTTGCCCCCTTTCTTAAATTCTTGTCTTTCTTTAAATTTGCGGGGCTCTGGGATCGGTGGTCCTTTGACTCCACTAGCTTCCATACTCAACTCCATGTCATGAGCTCTTGTAGCTAAGTCTTCGAATGTGCGTGGTTGGATCCCTTTTAAAATGTATTGAATGCCCCAATGCATCCCTTGAATACACATTTCTATAGCAAAAGTTTCTGACAGTCGATCTCTACAATTGAGACAGAGGTTCCTCCATCTGTTGATGTAGTCAATCACAGGTTCCTCATCCCATTGATGCGTGTTAGTAAGTTCCACCATGCTGACAATTCTTCTGGTACTATAGAAGCGATTAAGAAATTCGTGCTCCAATTACCCCCTACTGTCAATCATATTTGGTTCCAGATCAGTGTACCGATCAATAGCATTGCCCTTGAGTGAGCAAACAAACTGCTTCACTAGGTAGTCACCATAAGTTCCAGCATTGTTGCATGTCTCGATGAAGTGGGCGATGTGTTGTCTTGGATTGCCTTTTCCATCGAACTGTTAGAATTTGGGAGGTTGGTAACCCGGATGTATCTTCAGATTGTCAATCCTCAGGGTATAGGGTTTGGAGTAAGCTACGGATGACTTGGTGCTTCCTCCAAACTTGGTCTTGATGGTTCCCTCGATAAACTCCTTGAGTTTATCAATTTGGATGAAACCATCTGAGGAGACTTCCAGATTCTTGATATATGACTTTTTTTCTTCACTTGTCTATTGTTTTGAGGATGCTTCATCATCTTTATCTTCTTCATCTCTTTCTTCTTTGACAACATAACTTGTTGGACCCTTACCCTTCCAGAGTCTTGAGATCTCCGCATCTTGGTTTTGTATGTGCTTTTGCATTTCCTCAAACAGCTTTGTTAAGTTTGCAAGTTGCTCTTCCGTGGTTAAGGCATCTGCCATCAAGACTGGTGCTTCGGGTGAGTAGCTTGCCCATGATGTAGAATCGTCTATCAACTGCTCACCATTTTCTTCTATGCCAGCAATATGAGATTCTTCTTTCACCATAGTAGTTAATTTGGAGGCCTCCAAAGCCTGTTTGGCCATACTTCGTGTAACCACCCCAACGCTCTTCATAGCAGCTTCAAAAGCAGTTGAGTTTCTGGATATCTTTGGATTTGGAGAATAGGAGAGATGAGAGGTAGAGACTGTCCCACCGGGCGTGCCAAAATTTGTAACACAAATTTTCATGTATTTGAATAAATAACGCGAAAAGTGTACACGTAGATTTCTTCTTTGAATTTAAAGTGCGATTGTGGTATAATCTCTGTCTTGATCCTCTGATTCCTCTCTTCAAAACTTGATCTTCAAACACTTCTTGAAATCTTCTCTTCAAAACTTGATCTTCAAACGGTTCTTGAAATCTTCAGAGCGAATTTGCCTCTTCGATCTTCTTGAACTGGTTGTTTGAATTTGATGACGTTATCCGAAGGCTAATGACCTTGATTCCGGATTGAACGCTGGATTTGAGATGACTCTGGCGAAGAACACGTTGCTTCTACGAAGAACGTCTTGAATCTTGCTAGAACATCTTGACTTTATAACGCTGTCTGGAGGGTTGAAAACCTTGATTCCGGATCAGACGCTGGATTTGAGATGATTCCGGCGAAGAACGCGTTGCTTTCCACGAAGAACGATTTGAATCTCGCTAGAATGCCTTGAATGCTGGAGAGAATTTCGTAGAGAATTTTTCTCTAACTTCTTGAGCTCTTCAATTATGATTTCTGGTGTGTTTTCATATGATATAGAGACCCCTATTTATAGTTGTAGGAAGATTTAATTTAGGAAATTTTGGGTTGGGCTTTTAGGGCTTAGATTGAGTGGCCATGGGCCTAGGGCTTATGTGGCGCAATCCTATTGGTTTATCTTAATATGGAAGATCTCCATATTAAATATTTTATTTTCTATGCAGATTTGATACATGTCAACTTCTCATTAGTTAGTAAAATACATGTAATAAATATTAATTATATATTTATTTAATCTTGGAATCATATTTAATTTAATACCAAAATATAAATAAAATATAATAAAATATTTAATTCATTATTTTACACATGACATAATTAATAGGCAATAAATTTAATTTGCCTACAGATACAATCTCGTTTACCATTATTTTCTATAAATTACTCAGTACACTTACGGGTGGATTTTTAGTGAAATAATGCATTGAACGGTCAACTATTAGCTTTGATGAGATTTCAAAATATGTTATATGTAACATAGGCCCCATCAAGTGTTGTAATAGATTGTAACATGCTTAGTTTAGTTAGATTGTAGTTTGACTAACTAAGTTGGATTTGAAGGAAAAGATGTTAACCAAGTAAAAAAGATCGAGCCAGACTGAAGAAATTAGTCTGAAAGAATACGATGCCAGGAGGAGAAAAGGCTTGACAAAATAGTACTTGAAAAGATATTTGAAAATCATTCATAGGTTTTTCAGTTTAAAAGTTATTATGGCATGCAAAGACTCGCATGTGCAAACTTTGTGCAATAATTATTCTAAATTGTGCAAAACTTGTGCAATAATTATTCTAAATTGTCCATTTAAAAAACTTATTATAAATTGTGCGGATTCAATATATATATATATATATATATGTATATATATAATTCTAGAAGATTAAAAGAAAATAAGAAACATCAAAATTTGCTGGGCAATTAGAGGAGGATATATATAAGAATAGTATTTGTATGTAATAAACTATCATAAATACAAAATCAACAGCAAATGGTCCATTTGATCTAGTGCTACCTTATGTATATTATAAATTACTAATTACTAACGTGATAATGATTTTCATGTATATTATAAATTACTAATTACTAACGTGATAATGATTTTCATGGTCATGTGGGCAGTACCTAAAGAGTTAGGATATAATTTTCTACACGCAAATGTAGTTGTGTTTAATTTCCTAGTAGAATGCACATAAATTTTTATGCCAAAGGAAGAGATCCATCACACTTGTGGAAATGAGTGGGTGCTAGGCCATCAATGTATTTTGCACTAAGTTGCTCCAGCATGATGGGTGCATATGATGAAAACTTGTCTGCACAAGGGGTTAACTTAGGTCCTTTTTAGACATCCAATTGATCTAGACCCTTGAATAATTAAAAGGAGACATCTCGTATTCGATAACTACCACTCCGATCACTCAACGTCATTGTGTATATATAGCAAATGAATCTTGGTTATGTAGAGGATATGTATTATAATGAAGAGAGGGAAAAAATGGTTTGAGAGCAAAATGTTTCTCTTCCACACACGGATATTGAAGGTGAGTGGTGGTTATCGAACACGAGATGTCTCTCTTTAATTATACAAGGGTCTCAACCACTTGTATCTCTTCGAAGAGACATAGGGAATCCCTTGTGTAGAGAAGTTTTCATCACATGCACCCATCATGGAAAAGACGGCACCCACTCATTTCCACATGTGTGATGAATCCGTTTCTCTAAGGTAGTAGCGAGGCATAAAACTTTTATATGCATTCTACAAGGAATTAAAATACAACTGCATTTGCATGCAAAAAATTCTTCCCTAACCCTTAGGGTACTACCAGCATGACTGTGAAAATCAGGACAAATCAGTAATTAGTAATTTAAATTGTACGTATCAAGGTATCACTTCATCAAATAGCCTATTTTTCGTTGAATTTGTATATATGATAAAGTTTATTACATATAAACACTATTCTTATATATATATATATATATATATATATATATTTCCTCCTTCAACTTAAGTGTTGTTCATTTTGGTCCTTTTTATGAGCTCTAACCATTAATTTGTAAGATCATTGGTGATTATTAGTGAGGGAATTAAGAAAAATTATATATTATTGAATCTGCACAATTTAAAATATTTTTTAAATGAACAATTTAGAATAATTCTTGCACAAAATTTGCACAAATTAGAATACTTATTGCACATAAGTTGCACAATTTAGAATAATTATTGCACAAAATTTGTACGTGTGAAGTCTTCGCATGTCATAACTTTTTAAACCGAGTTAAAAATATATATGATGTTTACAAGTTTTTCATCAAATCTTGTGCTTGGAAAGTTGCCTGATTACAACTTTTATTGATGTTAACAATCCTTTTCATTTTAATTTAACTATTAAGGTTCGAGTTTTGTAGCTACAATAATTTTACAGATGTTCCCCTTTCAAATAGTATTGAGTTAATTAATGGCGGGGTTCATAATCATAAGAAGAGGCTTGTTACGATAGTAGTGTTGAAAGAACTACTCGCTTCGAATGAACTCCATTACATATAGAAATTTGAATGTCAGATAGCAGATGTTAACGGATATCTAAAGTTTCCAACCATATTAATTAGATTGTCACATGTCATTATTTTGAAAAAAAAAAAACTATATATATAGTTTTATTCTATCAATTAAGCTCTTAAACTTTTACTATATAAATTAGTATTTTCCAGTTGCCTTGCACTTATTTTCATTTATCAAAGTGAAAGTAATTTACTTTTTAAATAAAGAACATAGCAAAAATAAATAAATAAAAATAATATTTGGGATAAGGAGACCATGGTGGTGAACAACCAATTATTTACCAAATGTCATTTTCATGGAAAATAATAAAACATATATTTTATTTTACATAATTAGTAAGTTAAAAATAATTTATTTTTTGACACAATGAGAGGTGACCTTAGACTATCCACATTAGTGACCTTCATTCAACCCAATTTTCAAATAAAATATTAATTTCTCTCTCCTCCACATCCACAACCTCCAACTTTATATAATTTATAATCCATCAATGACCTTCATCCAACCTAACCTTCAAATAAAATATTAATTTCTCATTTTCTTCCAACCTACATAAAATATTTATCATTTTATTTTTTTGATAAGAACGTATTATTAAAATAATATTTTTCTCTTACATTAAAAAAAAATCTTAATTTATTAGAATTTTTTTAATTCATAATTATAAAAAGTTACCCATACAATTATAAATTCATAATTTACTTAACAATAAAATAAAAATTACAAGAGTGAAAACATAATTAAATAAACTACAATAAAACACATTAGATTCCTCTTTTTGTACAGACCTCATGCATAAGTCTCAATGCTCTCATGCCCAACAAGAGCATGTGATAAACTTAGCTTTACTCTTGCATGTGATAGAATCCAATGCATGATTGAGACTTATGCATTAAGTTTGTACAAAAAGAAATTGACAAGACATACGTATCATGTTAGCTTTACTTTTGCATGTGATAGACTTAGCTTTGCTCTTGCATATAAATTGTGGCAAGGGTATAAGAATCCAATGCATGATTGAGACTTATGCATGTAGGTTTGTACGAAAAAGAATAAGAGAAATAGATATGCATAAAATACATTAATTATTTGTAGAGTGAGGAAAAGACATCTCACAATTACAAACACACACATCTCACAATTATAATTACATTAATTTAATTTTGCCCAAACACAAGGGCTAGTAGTCAACGTTTCGTCTCTTCATCTTCTGGAGATAAATGATCTCTCGCCAATAAAGTATTCAACATTCTTTTCTCCATTTTCAAGAGATTCATTTGTAGCTTTTAGTTCTTCAATTCGAGTTTCTTAGCAAATAACTCATTTTCACTTTCTCTGGTAAGTCTCAATGCACGGAGTTCTGTAGTAACTTCAGATCCAGATTGTCTTGCCTTATCTTTTCCTTTCTTTTTTGACTTATCTCTACCCGTGGGATGAGAAATAGTCGAACCTTCATTAGTTGGAGTTTCTGGATTTGAAGGAATATGATACTCCCCATCTTCAGAAGTCCTTGATCGTTTGGTGCTGCCACCACTTTCTTCATCATCTCTCATTTCGATATCTAGACGAAGCCGTGTTGTATCATTATGAGGCGATGCAGCCCACCTTGGATGTTTACTCATAACATCATTATAAACAACCAAGTCTTGAAATTTGTTGCCACCTACTTTATAAATTGTATGAGCTTCCATCTCAATATCCTTCTGGCTTATCCCACTTCTTTTCCTTCGATTTGCTTCTTCTAGAGCGGCAACCCACTTGCCTGCATTTTCATTAAGTCGTTTGAAACAACCTTTCATTAATTCGATATTTCTTGGGTTGAGCTTGTCTGAATTTTCTGCTTAAGTTTGTGATACAATGCATGCATATGACATGCGAATACATTGTCTTCTTCTTTTGATTTTTTTCCACGCACACTATCTTCGCTAAAGAAGATCCAAGTTGATATAAGGGCCACATCTTCTTTTACGCATCAACTTACATTTTTTTCTCATTTCTGATTTCGATTTGGGTGTGGAACATTTCCGAACAAATTGTGAGAAATATTTTGTGTGGTGGGAAGTTCTTCAGAAGTATGAATTTGAGTGAGGTTTGGCGAAAATTGAGAATTTTGTTGATCTTTTGAATTTGAAAAATTTTGTGGGTGAAAGTATGATCTAAAGTTTAGCAAATTTTGAAAGTCATCATAATAATTTGGGTGATTTGGATTCATAACTTAAAATGAAGAAGAAATGTGAGATTGAGAATTTGTAGAGAGAAGATATGTGAGGAAAAGATAGTTTTAGGTTGTGTGTAAAAACATATCAATATTAGGCTCTATTTATAAATATTATTTTTTATTATGAATTTGATATAATTTTATTTTTTTAATTTTTTATAATTATATAAAATATTTATAATTTAAATAAAACTATATATACAAATGACATCAAGATAGAGGGTGCCACATGGCAAGTAAATTAGTTGTTGCCTCCAAGTCGGCCATCCACTTCAAGTCACACATAAACATGACTTTTGAATTTTTTTTTTCCAAATTTTGTCATCTTTGCGTGACTCTTTAGCAAGAGTCACCAATGGGGAAAATCTTAAAGCCATGGGAGAGGTCACAGAGACCCAAAATTATAGAGACACTATTTTTATATTTTTGCACTAGTATAATAGTCTTATTAATATATTTTAGTCTTAAAAAATTGATATTTAGCGAATTAAAAAATATAATTTAAAGAAAAAGACCATAAATATATTTAGCCACATATTTTTATAACATAATATTTGATCCAATTCGTTGATCCCGAAAAACTCAAATAATAAAGTGATTAGATGGGGTGAATAATCACAATCAAATCACTTTCGAAAATTATCAAAGTATATATAATTATCAAAGTTGCGTAAATGTCAAGTCTAGTGTTTTTAAAACTAGACCGGACCGGTCAGTTCAATCAGTTTAACAGCGAATCGGTCAGTGGTCCGGTCCGGTTATATATATTTACGGGTCATAGTCAAACCTGGTGAAAAATTGATTGAGCCGACCGTCTTTTTTTTTAATTCTGGAAAAATTTAATTTAATTCCCTCAGATGTGACTTGAAGGATTCGAACCCAGGATCTCCAAAAATTGAATGTATTTATACCATGTGCTCAATCAACTGAGCCAATGCATTTTTATATTATTATTTGGATATTAATAATATATACATACACACACACACACATTGAAAATAACAAATCTATATTTTAATAAAAATCAATGCTTAGCATGTAATTAAAATAAACATTTAACAATATCTAATTTAACATTTTTTGAATTAATATAAATGGAGAGAAGAACTAAAATCTAAAATAGTGGCTTGTGAAATAATGATTAACAATGTTTTTAATTGTTATTGTGTAGTATTCTTTGTAATTAAAATTAATATTTAATTATTTGATATGTAATTATATATTTTCTCAAATTTTAGTATTTATGTATTTGATGTTCATTATTTATTTTTATAAATATTATAATTTTAACTACTTAAATTATGGAATAACTATCGATAAATTAAACACTTTATTTCTTTGCATTGATATAAATTTGGTGTATTCCTTAAACTTATTTAATATATTAATCATGATATTAGTTTGTATAATTTTACTATGTTTTATTGTGTATATATACATATAAATATCATATAATGGGTTATCCAGTTTTTTCAAAACGGTTTAACCTGTTGAACCAGTGACCCAGCAATTTGACCGGTTCGATGTTCAGTCCGGTTTTAAAAACATTGGTCAAGTCAACTGACTTGCAGAAGTGAAATTCTCAACTGATGTTAAAACTTTAGTTGGTTTTTCATGTATTAACCTCTCAGCCGAGTTGAAGACTCATCTAGTTTTGCTTAGTTGAAAATATATTGATTATAATTGATGAGCACTTAGACAACTTGAGCAAATACACTGTAGATAAAATAGTTAAACAAAGACATGATACATAGAGGTTTAAATCTTAAAGGGACTATACTTTCTCTCTCTTTTAGAAATTGGAAAGTGATCAGCGACGAACCTAGCTAGGAGGGCTGGTGGGGCACCCTCTCCTCTCAAATTTTGTCCAATATTTTTTATATATGTATATATATAATTTATTATATAAATTTAATATTATTTGTATTGTAATATTATTTTTCGCCCCCCAGATTCTTACATTTCGTTTCCCCAAGTTAAAATTCATGCATCCGTCTCTAAAAATGATCACCATACACTTGTTGGATTACAAATACACAGATGCGTAACCGCTCACATTTGCAACGCTTAGCTTCAACTGCTATTTCTGAGAGATGAAGAATTAAGTATAGATCAAGAAAGGGATAGATTAAGGCTTGCTGCCAGATCCGAGACTATGGATCGGTCACGAATCAATCAGTGATCACTGTCCGCGGTCATGGATCCAAAAGGTTTTGTATTATCTCGAACTTTTTAAATATTAAATAAATAGCATATACTAATCTTGATTCTTAGAGAGTAAATTAGGAAAGAAAATGAATCCTTGTAGATCTTGTTTTTAAGATAAAATGTGCTTGTTGAGTGAGTTAGAAATACCCGGGGCCTTCTCATATTTTAAATTCAAAACCCTATATAAATTTCATTTGCAATGTTTTTAGATAATTATGCACCTTGTAGCAGTGCATTTTAATTTATGTTTGTCATAGATCTTTTTAAAAATTAACCTCGTTCTAGCCACTTGGTACGTACGTAGTAAATGTTGTTGTCCATCACCCTTGTTATTTGAAACTTCAAAATTTAGTTCTAATGAACCCCAATGTCATTAAGATATTTTTCGAATGTAATCATATTGGATCCCAATGATATCCAAATATACATTATTTTAATGAATTATTATCCTATAATATATTATTATATTTTAATCATATCTAAATATATTATTAGTTTATTTGAAAACCACTTAAATTTATTCATGTATATAGATATAAATGCATACGCCCCAACTCTAGCTATGGGATATAGATGTATATTATTTCATAATTGAGTAGGATTTGTACAAAATAAAGGGACTACGTGCACTACTCAACATAGGTTACACTTGTCAAGTGTTGGAGTGAAATTAAAAGTATGACATGATTAGGATATTTGCAATTAATTTGTAGTATATGTATATAATAGCTTAATAAAAAACAAGCTAGAAGTAGCTTTTTTTTTTATTTACTTTCTATAATTTTCCATAAAGATAACTAAGAGATGAGAAAAAAAGTGATGTGTTTCTTGGATCAAAGGAAGAATAATTGTAAGGTTAATTCCTAAATTTATTTAAGGTGCAATTTTTATAAATGTTCGACAATAATTTGATATTTGAAGAGTTCATGCATTTGAGTAATAAATCTTATTTTATTAGAATCTAGATAAGAAAATAATGGATTTAACATATATCGGATGAAATGAAATCCTCTCTTGTTACATTATGTGCAACATTTTATGCAACGCATTTAAAAATATTAACTTTTATTCTGTTTTTCTCTTCGATTTCAATTGGTTGTGCTTTAGTTTAATTTTACACTTATTAATTAGAATTCACTTTTCCCAATTAGGATATATAATTATTTTTCAATAAATATTTAATTTTATTTTTTATTAATAATTGATTATTTTCTAAAAAATAATTATATACCCTAATTAGAAAAAGGGAACCCTAATTAATAGGTGTAAAATTAAACTAAAGAACAATTAATTGAAATTGAAGAAAAAACAGAATAAAAAATAATATTTTTAAATTTGTTGTAGAGTGGTGTACATAATGTAGTAGATGATTCCATCCTCCAGTACATAAGCTATTATTTGTAGTCTTATTCTTGTCTAATTAATACGAATTTGCTAAAATTATAAGTAAACATATCCTATTTATGCTACTGTACATTGATTAATAAATCTTTGATATTAAAAAAATAGGAGAAAGATAGAGAAAGATCAATTGAGTGATGGCTTAAACAAATCGTATTCTAGACTAATTGATTCATAAGGCAGAGAATTACGTTTCTGTATACAAAACTAATAATTAATAACGTATGTACTTACTAAAAGGTAGATTATTAATGGAAGGTGAATCTAGATGATTCACTTTAAAAATTATTCCTAGTCAACGTTTAAATCTGACTTAAACTGTGTTGAGTCACTACATTTTCAAGACTCCTCTTATAAATACGTAAAATTTTGGGGAGGAGAAATTAAATACACCGATAATGAAACGTAATTTTCAAGTGACCAAATTTGAAAATGATGAGGCCATTTCAGTTCAGGAAAAAAAAAAAAAAAATTGAATGGTTTTTGCGTAAGAAGTTAATTAAAAGACTAAGCGCGTTGATTGATTTAAATTAAATAATAATAGCCAAATGAGTTTATTTGCAAAAAATAGATATAAAACTACAACCATCCTATGCTACGTTAAATATAAGGGTGGAATTTTTTTTTAGGCATTTAGAAGAAAAAAAAAAATTTAGCCACCAAACTTTAAACATTATTATTTTAGCCACTTGAAACCAAAATGCCTTTCTTCCCATTTTTTTAAAAGAAAGAATATATATATTAACATTCTCTCCCCCATCTACTCTCTCTCACTAACACAATCGATGTCTCTTACTAACACAATTGAAAAAATCCAGTTTTGTCCAAACATTTGCATTTTGAAGATTTGAGGCAAATTTTTTTTGAAGATTTGTTGGTTAATTTGAAGGTAATTCTTAATCTTGTTTCTTTAATACCAGCATGGTGTTTTTTAAAATCACAGAAAAAAAAAAATTCAATTTTGTTTATACTTGCGCGCCGGGGTGTTCTTTGTTACACATTGGTCCCAGCGCGCAGAGGCGCGTGCGCTGAGCAGCACGACCTGCGCAGTGGCGTGCGCGCTATGGTCCGCGCGCTCGCGTGCGCGCGGAGTGGCCCGCGCTCGGGGCCGCGCGCACGAGCGCATACGACATACGGGCGCGCGCGGAGAGTCCGCGCGCGGGTGTGCGGGCGCTGAGTCCCACACCGGGGCAGCGCGCGCGAACGGGTGCACGCCACGCCCGCGCGCGGGTGGAGGCTGGCGAGGGTGTCGTACAAGACGTGGCTGGGCGCGCACCGCACACCCGCGCGCGGAGAGTCCTGCGCGGGGGTCGTGCGTGCCCGCACACCCGCGCACGCAGAGGCGGGGGCTGGCCCTTCTGTAATTTTTTTTTATGTTCAATTATTTGATTTTGTATGAATATATAATATTTGTATTTTTTTTTTGTGCAGATGAGTGGAATATATATTTTATTGCATCATGGAGGTTTTTGGTGGGACCATATATATTATAATGGAATTGAAGAGTATATACGTATACCCTCGGGAAGGTTAACTTATTCACAATTGATTGATGACATTGCAGAAATTGTTGGTGAAGATTGAAATATGTATAGGTATGTTATCTCAAGTTTGGTGTTATGTGACCATGATGGTAGAAGGTGAAGATTTACTATAAGAAATGATGCCGATTTGAATTTCGCTATAGAAGGGTCACAAGTTTTGAACTCATATGTTGAAACTTCTTTGAGAGCACCATCCTCCCAGTCACATAATCAACCTCCGATCCATGCTCAAAATAGCTTTTTGGATTTATTGAATGCTCAAAATACATATACACAGTCATATCCATATCCAGCTGCATATGTTAGATCCCCATACCCACATTATGAAGGTGTTCATCACATAAATCATGAGAATTTTGAGGATGGTGATAGTGACGAAACTGTTCCTGTTGAAAATGAGAATGTTGAAGATGATAATGATGTGGTTAATGATGATAATATTAATGACAATGTTGAAGATTATTATAACATTAACAATGATAATGTTAACGAGGATGAGGGTTTTGGATTTGATTGGGGCGGTAATGATGACACATTTGTTGATGATGATGGGGAGGAAGTTCCTGTTGATAATGAGGCTGATGATGTTGATATTTATTGTGAAAGGCTCCGTATGCTCATACCAGATGTTGGCACTTCATGTGACATAGATGATGTGCAAGATGACAATTTGGAAGAAACATGCCAACATGGACGACAATGGATTATTCCAGGGGTAGTATATCAAGCCACACTCCCCTAAATAGGTTGGGTATTGATATGACTGTAAACACGCTTGATACTTTGTGCTTGGATGCTATTTTTGATGGCAAAGAGTCAATGATAAATGCGCTGGGTTTGTATCATCTGCATAATCGTGTGGAGTATCGGATTGAACGTTCAAACAAGACTAGGTTTGCTGCTCGTTGTAGACACCATGAAGGTTGCACATTCGCAATGCGTGCTTCGGCTTCTGGGGATCAATGGAGGGTTTTTAAATGGAATGCTTCCCATATGTGCCAAATGGATTTCAGCCGCCACGGACGATGTACAGTTACATCAAAGTAATAGGTGCATTTTTTGCTCCTAAATTACTGACTGAGGGAGCAATATTGAAACTAAAGGAAATGCAGATACAATTGCAAAGAGAGTTTGCTGTTGACGTGGAGTACAGTCGGGCTCTTGCAGGGAGAAATCAGGCTATCAAAATGGTATACGGTGACAGTGACAAGTCGTTCCAGCTCCTCCCATCATACTTGCATATGGTACAACAGTCAAATCCAGGTTCTGTTGTTGAATTGAAGACGGATGCAGCAGATCGTTTTGAGTACGTTTACATGGCCCTTTTTGCTTGTATTGATGCATTCATTTCTTATGGACATCCTGTTATTGTTATCGATGGGACTCATTTGAAAGGAAAGTATAAAGGAGTTATGTTTGTCGCTGCAACAAAGGATGGGAACGAATAAATTTATCCGTTGGCAGTTGGAATTGGAGACAAAGAGAATGATAATTCATACCAAGGTTTCAGCGGAAGCCACCCTGGTATATGGCCACTCACATATTCTGAGAGACCGAGAAGATCCTCATCAGAGATCATTTGTTCAATCTTCTTATTAAGTTGCGCAACTCCTTCAAGAGCATGGTATTGCTCAAATACCTTACGAATCCCTACCTAATAAAACATTATACCAATGTATCCAAATGAGTAATAAAGAAAAACATAAAGACAACTTTAAACCAAGCAACTTTATATTGAAGAAACTTTCAATAAATACCATGAATCCTGAACAAGTTAGAACTAGATCCTTTTTATGTTGCGTTCTACTAGCAAATGCCGGATTTGTATGAAGTATGCACATGTAAGCATCAATATGTTCATCAGTGAGTCCTCCCGGCTTCAATAGCTCTGTAAAAAATCAGCTCCTACACCATAACCAAGGCCAACATTCCTACTGCATTCATAATAACAAATCAATCAAACATATCTAATATCACGAATCACAAAAAATTATAAGTTATGAAATTTTATCATATTAATTACTTACAACTTCTTTGATTGTAGAAAGTTGTTAAAATTCACAAAGCGCTGATCATTTGGAAGAAATGGACTTCGCAATGCTACTGATGCTGCCCTTCTTTTCACCCCTCTAAAATCCAACTTTACTGGAGTGTTGTGAGCAGACAAATGAGTGATATCTCGAATAGGGGTGACAAAAGGAATATGACTCGTACTCTGAGATGGAGTCCTATGCTGAATGGAATCATCCACCCCCCAATACTCTCCCGCTAACATTTGGTTCCAAGTGTTAAAAACACTGTCACTCCACATCTGTGTGCTTCCCGTGCCTTTCCACATAGTTTCTTCATTCCACATCTGTGTGCTTCCCGGGCCTTTCCACACATTTTCTTCATTTGGCGTGGACTTTTGTATTGGGGAATTCTAATGCCCGCTCTCATCTTCTGTGGGCTCTGTGTTTTGTGGGGGATTCCATCCCCATTCCTCTGGACTCCTTTCTTCACAATACTATATATTAAATCAAAATACAAGTAGAAATGTTACACAATTTTATAATAATAACATAATAATAACATGTAATAGAACATTCACAAACCTGTGAACTTTCGTGCTGATCAAAAGTTTGCTCACTTCTTTGGTGTCTGAAATACTGTGGAAGGTAACTTGATAGCCAATTTTGAGTTTGCTCTGCTGCTCTCTCTGCGGCTTCCTGGGCTACTCTCTCTGCCGCTGTCTGGGCTGCTCTCTCAGCCGACTCATATAAATCTTGAAAAAATGCTTGTCTCTGAGACATGGTCCACGTAAGCACGGGATCAACAGGGCCATAGAAGGGTTGTGTAGACGATGTATGATCATAAAAGGCATCTCTTACTCCATCATGCTCGTGGAATGCATCTCTTGAAGCACGCTGTGATGGAACGGGTTTTGGCACATGAGTAGCAACTGAACGACGCGGAGCATATTATACCAAAAATGGACCATATTCTTCAATACTTTTTCAATATATTGTGTCCCTTTCTCGCCTTCCAGAATTCAACCTTATGAACTTCTACATTTAATAAACAGAATTCAAGGCAATAGTTAACCATTTTCAAAAATATTTGACAATACTTTTGAACAAGATGTTTAATTAATTTATACATGTCCTCTAATATCACTAGTGTCCACATTTGTCTGGTTATAACCAAAGCGTAAAATTCTTGGGATAGCTTTTTTGTCTATCACACCACCACAAGTCTCACCCAGCTGTGGGACAGCACAATAAATCCATGCCTACAACAATCACAAGTAAATCCATTTAATTTTATATCTATAAGAAATAAATAAAGTAATTATCATGAAGATTTAAAATATAAAATACATAAAGCAATTATCATGATGACATACCGAAAATGCTAATAAGAATCCATAGATGTGATATGAAGGTCTTTTCAAACCTCTCGGTGTGGTGTGTATATTGCTTAAGAAATGTAGAAGCCTTTGATAGAAGTAGCTACCCCACGGAAATGCTTCTCATTCTTCTTCTTTCTCGATCAACACTTAAATCAATCATCAAGGGTGTGGCTTGGTTCAAACCCTAGCAACAGATAATACACGAACAAAATTTTGGCGACTTTCAGATAATCATGGGGGTCGTCACCAAGCTCCTTATCAATGAATCTTTGCTTCAATTCATCAAGGCTTATCTGACATTGTTTGAAAATCCTCTTATATACGGAGGAGGATCTAACCTTGTGCTTTTTATGTATGTCAAAATTTGAAGGCCCAAAATTCAACCCACACACTAGAGCATATTCGAATCGACTAAATCTTAATCTTTTACTCCCTATTTTAAACCACAATTCTGTCTGATCCCCGCCATCCTTCTTCACTATCTCACGACCAATGAAATAGTGTACCAACTTATTGCATCTCCCGGCATTAGTTGGAAGTCTAAGCAACTTGCTGAAACATGAATTCTCAAAATGGCCAAACATATCATACTGCTCCAATATATTTTTAATATCATCGATAATACTCACATGGTCGTGATTACTGATGGAGTAATTTATATCCATCATTGTCATCCTTTTCCATTCCCATCCATTATGTATGATAAAGGTAAGACATGTATATCAATATATTTGCACCTAATCAAGTTACAAAAATGATTGCATATTTTTAGTTAAAATCTATAATTAAAGTATAAATAATTAATTTTCAAATAATTAAGTAATTAACAGGACATGTGTGACGAGGAACGGGCGCGGGATGGGCGCGCACTCGCCCTGCATCGCCTGCCGCGCGCGCGCGTGGGCGAGCACGCCCGCAATCTCCCGGCGCACGCGGGCACGCCCGCAAGCCCCCGTCCCCCGTCCTGCGCGCGCATGTGCGCACGCGCCGTTGCTCGCCAGCCAGGCCCCCGCACTCCCAGCCCGTTCTTGGGTGCCAGGCTTGCGCGCTAGCTTTGGCGCGCAAGTAAGAACCGCCCAGAATTTTCAACCTTCTAGCAAAACACTATTCCATATCTTTCGCAGAATGCAATAATTTAAACTATTTAAAGGGTTCAAAAATACCTCTAAACTCCGGGTCGGGGCATTATGACCACCAACTTCTTCATAATCTTCTTCACCAGTTGCCATTTTTCTCCAAACTCAAATATTTCAAATCAAATCTACATAATCACACATTATTCATAATTAGACTTAAATTCACATACGGTTAACAATTTGTGTGTAAATTATATCCAAAACATGGTATAACCCCAACAATTTGAAAAAACCCAATCGGCATAAAACTCACCTTTTTTACACGGCAATGCAGATGACGGCGGACGGCTGTGGACAGGTCGACGGCAGACGGGTCGAGGGCGGCGGACAGCAATGGACAGGTCGACGGTGGTGATGGCTGCTAATTTTCAGATTGATGAAGTTGGGGAGAGAGGCGACGAGAGAGAGAGTTTGGGGAGAGTGCAGATTTTCAATTTTGGTTCTTGAGAAAGAGAGAGTTTGGGGAGAGAGAAAGTAATTTATTTTATTTTACTTTTATTTTTAAAGTAAATAAGGGTGTTATAGTAAATTTGGCTAAAAAAATAATATTTAAAGTTTTGTGGCTAAATTTTTTTTTTTAAACTTTAATGTGTCTAAAAAGTCCTATTGTCACTTATTATTATTATTATTTCCATCTTTTCCAAGGATCTCAAAACCTATTTCGTCATCTGCCTTTGTAATGGATAGCCTGTGCAAAACAACATTAATGCGATACCTTTTTAATTTGTAAGGCTTGGTCACGTACTCGACTTCCATAATGTCAATATTAGTTAAATATACAAATAAAACGAATTCAATTTTTTGTACAGGCAGCCGTCCTCCTGTAGTCAAAATATGTAGCAACTTGTTTGCCCTCATAACTGTGTGTAACACCCCGAATCTCATTATGAGAACCGAGTGCTATAAAATAATTTCTTACAAATAAATAAGACTAATTAAATAATCGATAAAATTTTAATAATAGTATTAAACATTCACAAACTGCATCTTTAAAATTCAGTTTTTTTTTCATAAAAAAAAAAAACTTGAAACCCTATAGTTACATTCGTACCAAAGTTTTATTTAAATCCTACAAGCGGGAGATTTTTTTTCTTTTAAAATATAAACAGTCTTTCAGTTCAAAATAGTACTAGATAATATATACACAAAAAAAAAACATAATGGCCAACAGCTACCACGTCGCCACGTCCTGCCCAGCTTTTCTTATCTGCAGGAACAATATTATCATGGGGTGAGTGATTAAACACTCAGTGGAAACACACATTGTCCCAGCAAAATCAAAACATATAGTGAACATAACATCGTGTATGTACTTGCCTATAGTTTACGATTAATATCCGAGGTCGAAAGGGCTAAGATATGAACCGTACCGATGGTGTGGTTTATACCACTGTGGTTTAATACCACCCTATTATTATGTGGCCACATCCTACGCAGACCCACGTGTTCTATATTTCAAGTACATACACGATGTTATGTTCACTATATGTTTTGATTTTGCTGGGACAATGTGTGTTTCCACTGAGTGTTTAATCACTCACCCCATGATAATATTGTTCCTGCAGATAAGAAAAGCTGGGCAGGACGTGGCGACGTGGTAGCTGTTGGCCATTATGTTTTTTTTTTTTGTATATATTATCTAGTACTATTTTGAACTGAAAGACTCTTTATATTTTAAAAGAAAAAAAATCTCCCGCTTGTAGGATTTAAATAAAACTTTGGTACGAATGTAAATATAGGGTTTCAAGTTTTTTTTTTATGAAAAAAAAACTGAATTTTGAAGATGCAGTTTGTGAATGTTTAATACTATTATTAAAATTTTATCGATTATTTAATTAGTCTTATTTATTTGTAAGAAATTATTTTATAGCACTCGGTTCTCATAATGAGATTCGGGGTGTTACACTGTGCCTTCCTGGAAGAAGGCTAGACGTAAGAAACATGACTTCATTTCTGGATTCAAATTGGTGTAAGTCGACCCCTCCAATTCTGCTAAAGTAGAAGGCAAACCCAAATTTTTGAAAGATTTTTCTGCAAATAGTTCTTCCCATTCACTCCCGGACCGTCTCTTTTCTGCCAACTGCCTCCCAACCTCTTTTATGGCTAATGGCATACCTCCACACTTTCTCATCAACATCTCTCTCCCCCTTTTCTCTAACTGCTTTGGGAATTCTTCATCACACACTGTGACTGCCGTTTTCAATAATAATCTCCAACTCTTATCACCATCCATATTTTTCATGTCATGATTGTATTCACCATAATCAATGCATCTTAGATACTTACTCTGAGTTGTGATCAACAACTTGCTTCCTTCATCTGCTTAATAACAACGTACAATTCAATAAGGGATAGCTAGCTACTGATCAAAAGGCTACTACTTAACAAGGAATCAAGTTTAAGATTATGATGATTAGACTGGCTAGCCATTCAATGAAGGCCTAATTTATTAAGACTTAATTATACTTTTGGTCCCATAAGAATAGGGTTCAAAAACTTTTAGTCCCAAAATGTATATTTTTGGTACCATCTTTTATTTTTCGGACATTTTTGGTCTCAAAGGATATGTTTCCACTTTTTTGTCACAAAACTAATCGGATACTTAAGAGCCGTTAAATTTTGAGACCAAAAGCGTCAAACCATTAGACTTGGGGCTAAAACCGATTAAATCATATATATTAATTAATTAATTGAAATATTTGAAAATCGAAAATGCAATAGACGATTTCATCAAACTATTTTTTTTTAGTTTTTTCTTCATTTTTTTCTCCATTTCATTTTCTTATGATTTAGTTGAATTTTACGTTTGTTACAACGTTGTTTATTCTACCCAATTATTGTTTGATATAATTTATTAATATTTAATTTTTTAGGTTTTAGTTATTAATATATTATTTAAAAAATTATCTTAGCCACTCTTACTAATTTATTTTTAAATATTTAATTTGTTATATTTTGAAAAAAAATAGAGTATTAGAAAAATCAAATACTAAAAAAATATGAAAAAATCACAATTTGATTGGATGGATGTAAAATTAAACTAAAACACAAAAAAATGAAATCGGAGAAAAAAATGAAGAAACAACTAAAACAATTGATTGTGCGATAGATTACGCAACATGTAAATGTAACATTTGATTTCACCCAACTAAAAATGTTGTAATAGAAGATCATCTTCTTTTGTAGTTCAGTAGGAAAATATTATTACTAAGTTGTTGTAACTACAGCTAACAATTTTATTCTTTTAAAGAATCTTTTATATGCATTATAATTGTGGACATATTCTAATCATTAGTGATTTCACAGATGCATGTTATTGTTATTGTTGTTGTTGTTGTTGTTGTTGTTGTTGTTGTTGTTGTTTGCTGTTGTAGTTATTGTCGTCGTTGTTGTTGTTTGAGCACTACAAAAAATTTGCTGATTCGCGACGGAATATTCTATCGGTATTCCCAGATTTTCCGTCGTTATTTTTAACTACCAACGGATTAACGACGGACTGTGGCCGTCCTTAGGTCTTTAGTCGGCAAACAAACTTAATGACGGAAAATGACAGTCGTTGAACTTAATGACGGCCATAACGACGGAATGTGGTCGTCGTTACGTCTTGTGTCGTCTACAGTCGTTATTTCTTACGACGGAAATAACAACGGAGGGTTCCGTCGTTAATATTAAAAAATAAAAAATAAATAAAATTCCCAGAAATATAACGACGGAAACTTTCGGTCGTTAATTATTAAAAATAAATAAAAAATAAAAATCAGAATAATTTAACGACGGAATATTTCCATCGTTAATAATTAAAAATAAATAAAAAATAAAAATCTGCAAAAGTTAACGACGGCAGAAGTCTGTCGTTATGTTTTTTTTCTCTTTCTTGTCCAACATATAACAAGCCTTTGGATACTTGCCTGTGGACTCGTTCCGGCTTAGCTCTGGTCTTGAACAATACATATTCAACTCTTCTCTAGATTTGGATGTATCTTTTGTCTTCCCCTGCACATTCAACATAGTGTTGAATTGATTGTCAAACACATTCTTTTCAATGTGCATGACATCCAAATTATGACGAATCAACAGTGAGCTCCAGTATGGAAGATCCCAAAAGATACTTTTCTTTTTCCACCCACAACCTTGGAAATTGTCACATTATCATTATTCTCTGTGACTTTTTGAAGACCCAATGCTTCAATACGAGCCAGAATTTTGAAACCTGATCTCATCTCTGGAGGTCCTACATTCACCACTTTATTTTTCAAGAATGCTTTTTTATTTTTTCGGAAAGGGTGGTTTGCAGGCAAGAATTTTCGATAGTTATCAAATCATGATTGTTTACCACTGCATGATAAGGTGAAGGCGTTAGTGGACTCCATACAGTGTGGACATGCCAATCTTCCAGCAGTGCTACAGCCAGATAACATGGAGTAAGCTGGAAAATCGCTAATTGTCCATATTAATGTTGCTCGCATCTGAAAATTCTGTTTCAGTGAAACATCATATGTAGGCACACCAACCTCCCACAATTGAATCAATTCAGATATCACAGGTTGTAAAAATACATCCAATTTCTCTTTCGGATTGCGTGGGCCTGGCACTAATACAGTGAGGACCATGTACTGCTCTTTCATACACATCCATGGCGGAAAATTATACGGTGTAATGATGACAGGCCACGAAGAATACTGTTGTCATGATTGCCCAAATGGTTGGAACCCATCAGTAGATAGACCCAACCTAACGTTACGTGCTTCAGAAGCGAATTGAGGAAAAATTATGTTCAGATGTTTCCATGCAGGAGAGTCTGCTGGATGTCGCATTACTTCGTCATCAACAGATGATACATGCCACCGCATATCCTTTGCTGTTGCATTAGATGCATACATCCTCTGTAACCTCGGAGTGAGTGAAAAATAATACATCTTCTTGTGTGCAACTGTGGTCTTCTGTCTTTTCTGCGAACGGCGACTTGTTTCCTTAAAACGGGGATGACCACAAAATTTGCATTCAATCAATTCACTATCAGCAGCCCAATAAATCATGCAGTTGTTGAAACTACAATCGATCTTCTCCACAGGTAGCCCCATACCCCGTAGTAATTTCTTTGTGGTGTAGAAATTATCAGTTACCAAATTGTTCTCAGGAACAATCTCTTTCATTAATTGGGTTATCTGATCAAAACATCTCTCTGACATATTATTCTCAGATTTCAAGTTCATCAGACGAGCAACGAGTGACAATTGAGAATTGTTCTGACAACCCGGCCACAATTCTTTGTCTGCGGCCCTCAACATGTCATAAAATCGCTGCGCTTCAGGATTTGGGGCCTCCTCAGCATGATCATCGACATTCATGTTGATATGCGGACCAGCAGCATCCATTACCATGTTTTGGTATGTATTCATTCCATCCTAACCACCCAAATTCTGCTCGGTGTCCGGATGCACCTGTTGTTCGTCTTGATAAATCCATACACGATAATTGTGCACAAATCCTTTCTTTGCCATGTGTAGTCTAATGGTAGACGGCGTTTGAAATGGAATGTTCTTAAACTTACGGCAGGGACACTTAATCTTGTCTACACTCATGAAGGACGGTTGATTGCAGGAAAACTCGATGAAAGAATTTAGTCCATTAAGGAAGTCCGGATTCAAAACACCATTATAAAGGTATCGCTGGTACATCCATTCACAATCTAGACTCATTGTAGAAGGCCAATTTCTAAAATATTTGATCGTAAAATACGCACTGATTATCGTTCAATTAAATATAAAAATAATTCATTAAAAAAATAGCGCTAAATTTTTAAAAAAATTCGGCAGCACCTATGTGAATTTCCTAGTCCCAAGTTCTCGACTCTACGCTAATTGATTTATGTTCTTCTAATCGATTCAAAACAGCAATACCAACAAAAACCAACAATTCAATAAAGAGGGATCCAGGGGCCCTCATCCCATTTAACATAATTAGCATACTTAGCATAATAAATCCATAAATAACATACTTAGAATGATAATTGCCTAAATAACAAGCTTAATTAGCCTAAATTGCCCAAATAAATTTAACATAATTAATTGACATATAAATGCATAAATAACATACTTAGCATGATTGGCATACTTAACATAATTGGCATACTTAACACAATTGACATACTTAGCATAAATTGTCATACTTAACATAATTGGCATACTTAGCATAAATTGACAAAATAACTTTAACAAAATTGCATACTTAGCTTATTTTATTCTAAAACTACTAACTAACCTCGTATTAGCAGTAGTCCTCTAGACAATGCCCAACAATCACGAACTAGCAAAACTGCAATATTTTGAAAATTTAATGAAACACTAGATTTTAAACACTAGTATATTAAGCTCAATTCCAAATAACAAATGTTGATCATTACAAGGCCTTCATGCAATAATTAGAGCATCTTCTAATTAAAAAAAATGCCTCCACAATTAATAATTAGGCCCACTAATGACCCGCTAATCAATTAACTAATTAATCAAATTAATTAAGTTTATCTCTTAGCAATGAAGTGAATGGCAGGCAGCTACAGTGAATGAAGTGTATTAGTATATTAATATAGCTACAGTGAGGTCTAAAGCCATTGTTAATTAATTTTATAATTAACAAATTAACACAAAATGAAAAAAGTTTGGATCCTCATTTTTTCAGCATATGGTGCCAAATTAAAGCTGGAAGAGAAATAATATTACAATTTTGTCTTACAAACATGAACTTTGGCACCAGGCTATAATTATGATATATATACAGAAAAATAAATTAAATTCTTGTTTCTTTCTTATTTTGTTGTTAAAATGGACATAGGGTTTGTGTTTAATCACTCAAATTATTTATTTATTTTTCTTTCAATATTTAATTAACATTTTTAAAACTGAAATTTTAAAAAAAATTGCAGACTTACCTTCTACGTCGGCGGTCGGCGACGGCGACGTGGGCGGTAGGGCGGCAGGGCGGCGACGGCGGTGGACAGAGGGGTTGGGGACGCTGGTGAGAGAGAGAGAGAGAGAGAGAGAGAGAGAGAGAGAGAGAGAGAGAGAGAGCGAGGGGGCGGAGGGAGAGAGATGCGGCAGGGCTGCAGGGCGGCGACGACGAAAGAGGTGGCTAAGGCTCGATCGGGTTCGATTTGGGGGAAAATGAAGAAGAAGGCAGGATTTTTTTTATATATCTGAAACTTTACGACGGATTAACGACGGATGGTGCCGTCGTTAACTTTTCCAAAATTTAAATAATTCGAAAATCCTAATATTAACGACGGACAGTTTCGTCGTTAACTTTTCCAGAATTTAAATAATTAGAAAATTCTAATATTAACGACGGATAGTTCCATCGTTAACTTTTCCAGAATTTAAATAATTAGAAAATTCTAATATTAACGACGGATAATTCCGTCGTTAATATTCCAGAATTTAAATAATTAGAAAATCCTAATATTAACGACGGATAATTCCGTCGTTAAGTTTTTTGGAATTTATATAATTCAAAAATCCTAATATTAACGACGGACGTGTCCGTCGTTAAATTTTCAGGAAATAAATCAATTCAAAAATTTAAATTTTAACGACGGAGGTGTGACGTCGTTATAGTTAACGACGGCTATTCCGTCGTTAATAGTACCGACAGACTATCTGTCGTAAGTCCGTCGATAAATACGACCCGAAATTCTTGCCGTCGGTAAGTCCGTTGCTAAAACGAAGAATTCTTGCAGTGTAGGATCAAAAATGTCGAAAAATCAAACTTGAAAATAAAAAAGTGTATGGTTTAATAGATCTAAGTTAATTAGGGATTTGTGTGGATTATCGTGAATTTTATTAAAAACATAAATGTTATAAATAAAGAGGGATAAACTCATGTTGTCACTATCATAATACACTTCGTCTCCCACATGAAAAATGGTTCAAATGAACAACAATGCTAGTAGTAGCACTCGTCTATAATCTATGAAAGAGACTTGTGTTACAAAATTTAGTTATCTATTACATTCCTATTATAACTTTAATATAAGGGCATTAGTGTAATATACTATGTAATACTTGTGTATAATATATTTTTAATAATTAAATTTAATATATTATATTAGTTTTCATATTAATATTTATCTATCTATACATATATTAAAGTAAAATTATAGAGAGAAAACTATCATTAAAAATAACAGTTGAACATTTGTGAAAAAAGAATAGTTTGCTCAGACTTATAAATGAAGCAGTTCTGTGGGGCAGTTGATTTCCGCAGCATCATTGCACCCACATGGTCACATGTACGATTCTTCGTCACATAGCCCACACAACACACACATTCACATTTTTTATTTTTTAGTTTTTCTACAATTAACTGCCATTAATTCTAATACTACTCATGCTATAAATATTCATATTTTTTTTAACTTTTAAGATTTTTTTTAAAATAAAGAATATCACTAAAACATGCATACATAAAAATTAACAACCATTAACATCTTTAATTTTTTAAATTTTCTAACTAAAAAATATCACCAACACATAAGAAAATGCCCATCGAAAATATTTAATTAAATTTTCCTATTTTTTAATTCTATTACTATTTATGGTGTTAACATTCATATTATTAAATTTTTAGATTTTAAAAAAATCACCAAAACATGCATTGATAACAATTAACAATCATTCACATCCTTAATTTCTTAGATTTTTTAAATAAAAATATCACCAAATCCACTACAAGAAAATCATTAAATAGCGACGAAAATTTCCATCGCCCGATGGCCAAATTCCGTCGCTAATGTAACAGGCGACGAAATGGCGATTGATATTGTCTGTCTCATTATTGTAGTCGCTAAAAAAATAAGGCGACGGAATAGTCCGTCGCCTCGTGTGGCGACAGACTGGTCGATGGAATATTCCGTCGCCTTCAAATGTCGTCGATTTCGATCGCGAAATCGAGGCGACGGAAATCAGTCCGTATCCTTTTTTGTTTTTATTTTTTATTTTTTTTATTCGGTTATTTTTCAGTTTTTTTTTATTATTTATTTGTACCCAAATATATATAATAAAAGATCATAAAATTAAAATATATATATAAATATAATTGTTCATAATTTAAATACAAATAAATAAATATTCAAAAATATAATATAATACAAATACAACTACTCCTCGGATTCATCATCCTGCCTGCCGGATCTGCTACCAGACACTCCGGATCCTCCAGCACCACCCGACTGCTGGCTGAGAAGGCGCTCAAGCAGGGACTCCATCCTGACCTGCTTCTCCAGCACCTGCTGCACAGTCACCTGCTGGGCACTCAGCTTCTCCTCCATCTGTGCCTCTATTTGTGTCTGCTTCTCAGCCAGTTTCGTATCGAGCTCTGCCTGGGTGTACAGCGAGCCAGAGCCCAGGCTGGCTGATGAGGAGGATCCTCCAGCTGCAGTGGAAGGGAGACGAACAGCAGGGGCCATGTTCCCCAGCCTGATAGCGCGCTCCTTTCTGTCAGGCGCCACCACCTGGCGGTAAATCTCGCCCATGTCCGGCTCCCTGCCGTCCGCTATCCACTCAGCGGCCAAGGCGTCACACTTCTCCTGCATTTATTAGAATATTAGTAAATAATATATATATATATATATTAAAATATTAGTAAAAACTTACCTTGTTCTCCCTCGCCTTGGCTGAGGTCCAGAGGCCATTCGGGCAGTGAAGCCGGAGATAGGTCTGATAACGCGCCTCCCACTCGGATAGGTGCTGCTCTCTAGACTGATTCAACAAAATAAAATGAAATCAATTAGAAAGTGTTAATTTTTTATACTATAAACTTGAATAATTATTATAACTCGTACCAGATCGTGCATATGATCCACGGCTGATCTGGCACCTCCGTGGTGAGTCTGGCTGGATGATCCTGGTCCATCAGGCTCGGTCAGTCGGTTCTTCTTGTCCACTCGAGCCTTCTCCTGAGTGTCCTCCGCATGTCAGTATGTTATCCAGCCAGGCCAGTCTTCCTGGCGCACAAAATCGGGCCTCTTGCCGGTCCGCTGGTAGTCATCCTTCTTCATGTGGTCTACCATGTCCCTGTACTGATCTTGGCACTTCTTCCAGAACAGCGGAAGCACCTCCTCATCAGGATAAGACCACCTAAACTCCTTCTGTATTAACACATAAATAAACAACTGTGTTAGTAATAATATTAGACAACATAAAATACATATATATATAATTTTTTACCTTAAACTCCCCCCAGTACAACATCTTCCTCTCCACGGGCATCTTCTTTCAAGCGAAGCCCGTAGGATGTATATACCTCTTGAAGATAGCTTAATTGCCCTCGAAACAGGTGTTCGAGGGCCTCATGACTCTGAAAATGCAAATTAGATTAAATTATAATATACATAAAGTAAATTAATTAAATATATTGATATATAAATCAACATACCTGTAATACCCCGAAAATTTTATTATCTAAATTTAATTAGGAATATATATATATTTAATAGTTAGAAAAAGTGAAATATCCAAAATTTTTATCTATTAAAGGATCGGTCTATGTTACCCTTAAGAGTAGGTTAGAGATACCGAGGACATTCTTGTATTTATTTATTTATTTATTTTAGAATCCCGGATATTTTTTTTTAGAATAATCATATCTAGAATATAGGAATTATCTAAATATATACATATTATTTAAATAGTGGTACTTATAAAATGGTAATTTAAATATACGTATGTTTATAGTTAAAATAATAGTAATGATTATATAAAATTAATAGTACTAGATTGTTTATTCCATTATATAGACATTAGATAAATGTTAGTCACTAAGAGTTATTTATTTGTTTATTTATTTTATTTTATTTTTTTCCACGTAAATGACACATGTCCCTTGGTGGCAATAATATGATCTAGATGCAAGGAAATTTATGCAAGTGTTATATTAATAGATAAATGAGGGAATGAAATGATTAGCAAATAGGGTAAATTAGTAATCAAAATTCCACATCTTTTACACTTGGAAACCAAAGGAACTCGGCAGATAATAAATTAGCACTACTATCATCTCCAATATTGAAAGAAAAGGTAATTATTTTGCTTTGCTAATTATAAATTGAATCAGAACAATATCTATATATAAAGAAGAATTTAAACATTGTTTCAGATTCATGGCAAAATTCTTTTTAATACAAATTATTTTATTCATCTCAATGTAGCTATGTTCATCTTCTTTAATTGGGGAATACCTAATCTTGATTTACAATAATTTGGGTAGAGTTTAAAAAAAATATGTGAACTTACGAGCCAATTTTAGCTATATGAGATACATACACATATATATATATATATATATATATATATATTACTATACTTGTAAGAAAATTTGTAAAAAAATAAAATAAAATAAAATGAGAGCATCCACAACCACAATCCACGTAAGTAATATTTCCCAAGTAGAGGTTAGATATGTTGTGGTGATTGTAAATTGTAGAACAAATATATATACTAAATTAATAAAGAACAAGGGAATATCTAAGTAAATTGAGGCAGTGGCTTCCTATTTATTTGTATCTATACTATTACAATAAAAAAAAAATAAGCAATATAGTTTCTTCTTGATCCGCAAGTTCCATATTGTTAAAAGAAGTCATAAATCTTAATATATTAATTATTATTTCTGTTTTGGGTAGAAGGTTACACACTTGTGTATATAAATTTAATAATAATAAAATAAATTATCAATTATTTAAAAATGCTATATGATTTATAATAAAATATAAAATGTAGTATAGAAGCATAACTTAAATTAAAAGGAAATTTAGGAGTTGAGTTTTAGATATGAGCCCTTAATTTGGTTAAACTAAGCACATACTGGTTATTGTAGGGTCAGAGGAAGTAGCAGAAATCGAGTAAAAATCAATCCGGAATTTGAAAGCAAATCTATTTTCTAGGTGGGCTACTATATATTTGCAACTTGTATCTTTCGAGTTATTAAGCTCTGCTTTGTTTAAATTGCATATGTGACTATCTGTGTTAAATATTTACGTGCTACTGTATGTTGTCGGAGTCTCATATACCAGCGCTGTGTCAATGTGAGTAGCTACAGTATGCATGCTTTATTTGTCCTGCCCTACTCCTTGTCGGTGAGACAAAAATGAAACACTTATGGGTTATACTCATTGGGTATACTTGGCCATACTCAACTTTACGCGTGGTGATGTAGTACGGGTTGCGGGCAGTGACTGGTTACCCTCTTAAGCGCTTCACGATAAAATATTTTGGTGAACTTAGGTTGCTTAAAATTTTAAAATCTCCTAAGCTTCACTACCTGCATGAACACAGATAGATTACTTTAATAAAATGATTTGCATAACTCGAATTGTAAAAAAACTTGCCCACTGAGTGCACTAGTACTCAGCCCAAATATTTTCAAATATTTTTCAGGTTAGTAGGCTGGCGCGTGGAGGTGACGATGCTGAGAGATGGGCTTTTGTTGTTTATGTATTTTCCCATTCTCTCTTTTTGTTAAATATTCTGTTGATAATGAGATCTCCGCGCTTGTAATATCCTTTTGTTAAACACTAAGAGCTCTGATCTTGGTGTTATGATTATGTATATATGATTATACAGCATGTTTGATTATTCTGAGTCTTCTGTTGAGATTCTGTTAATCACCCCTTTCTTTCCCGCTTCTTAATTCCAACCCCCGTGGCATCCATTTCCACGGTCTTTCGAGACCGGGGCGCTACAAAGTGGTATCAGAGCGAGGTTTTGCAACTCTGCAAACCTGTTGGGTCAACTTATTTATTTTCTTTTTCATTAAATTCCCGTGTGATATTATATAAGCCCTCAGCTCGTCACTCACGCAACAGCCAAAAGGTACGCATGTTTTTATGCGGTTTTTAGATTTTAAAAGTTTACATTAATTGGTGAAATGTTAAGTTTGTTTGGAAATGAAAGATTTTGATTTGCTATGTTGGCGGGAATGCCTTGAAATATTGAGTCTTATACTGATTACTTACTGGTTTTGAGAATGAAATATGCCTGTGGGCATACTTATGAATGATTGACATATGTTGATTGCACACATTGATAGTTGATTTGTATTTGATGCTTGTGCTCTAGATGAGTATTTTGACTTGGAGTTTGAGAACTTAAGATGAACTTAGCCTGTAGTTGTTGAACTTAGGCTGAACTTGTAAGAGTTTGTGAAAATGTTTGAGCGTAGACTGATTGAGAAGTTGTGCTAATTAGATGGCGGGATGGCAGGTGAGACCTCGAAAGAGGTGTCGTACTCGTGTTACGATGGATGAGCGGATAGAGAGGTTCCGTGCATGTATCAGTAGACCAGGGGAGGATGTGCCAGAGTTCACTGCACGTTTTGTGACTTTATGGATGACTGTCTCGGGTATCGGTGGTATTACAGAGGTAGAGGCTACGGCGAGATATATTATTGGACTACCTCAAGCCTGGAGACCATGGGCTGCAAGAGTTGCTGATATTTTCTCAGAGAGATCTCCGCCTACCTTTGCAGAGAAAGTCTATTTCTCGAGATTCTTCACTTATGTGCTACGAATTTGGGCAGATAGACGATGTGTGGCTCCACAATTACCCATAGTGGAGGAGGATATGGATATGTTTAGAGTACCATTTACATCGGTGTTACCAGCGGAGAGGACGATCGAGATGGATCGTTCAGCACCACCTGCACCACAGTCGCCACTTATCACGGTAGCATCGCATGATGATGAGGCTGGTCCATCTGGGACCCAGTTAGAGCCCATCGCAGAGGAGGACCCAGAAGAGGACCCGGAGGAGAATCCCGATGAGGAGCCTATGGAAGTAACTGATGGATCTATGACGCTCCACTTTCGACGTGATTTCGATGCGGAGGGGCGTCCGGGGCACTGGTATATTCCGTCGTCTCCATAGATATATGTTTAGTTGTAGTAGTTTGAGTAGTTTAGTATATGCTGACGCTGACATTTTGTTGTATCATTAGCTCAGTAGCTTTTGCTAGTCGGAAACGTTGTCGTTGTTATAAGATCGTTCCGACATGAGGCACTTGGTAGTTAGCCTCTTTTTGACTTAGTGGACTAGACAATATATTATATTTTTGGCAGATGTATAGATGATGTATGTGTGGTACTCGACTCTTTTATATAAAAGTTCCGTTTCAGGATATCTTTTAGATTTATATATGCGTTATATATATATTTTTGGAAGGCTTTGTATATATATATTTCATTTTCTTTGTGAGATGTGTGGTTATTATCTTTATTTTTTCTTTTCGAATCTCTACGCAAGTGTTGATCGATTGGTGATTTGACTAGTTGCAGAATGCCAAGAGGAAGACCGAGAAATGTGAACTTGGCGGTACCGGAAGTACCGAATATTCCGCAAGGTCAGGGACCACAAATTGAAATGGAGTTCAGACGCCATAATCCCCCAACTTTCAATGGAGAAGAGGATCCACTCACAGCCGAACGTTGGGTTCGAGCACTTGAAAAGATATTTGGATTTTTGCATTGTAGTGATAAAGAAAGGGTGGCCTGTGCCCTGTATCAACTTGTGGATGATGCAGATTTCTGGTGGGAGTCAGTTCGAAGGACAATATCTGATGCAGATTGGGAAGTGTTAACATGGGAGAACTTTAAGACAATCTTGTATCAAAAGTACATACCGGCTCATTATCAGCATCAGAAGGCTAATGAATTCTGGAATCTCAAACAGGGGAGCAAATCAGTCGCAGAATATGATTTGCAGTTCAATAGGTTATCTCGATACGCACCACAGACCGTAGACACAGAAGCAAAGAGGATTGAAAAATTTCGCATGGGTTTGAAACCGGAAATAGGCACTGCACTGATCGGAAAGGATGAAGTAAACTATGGTCAAATACTGATTTGGGCACTTAGTATTGAGGCAATACAAGGAACATCAAAGGCTTCACCATCTCAACCAGTAGCTGGGGATCAGAAGGGAAAACGGAAGTGGGATGGACCACAACGAGGTTATCAAGGGAAGAATTTTCAGCATAACTATCAAGGAGGAAGGAACTTTGGACCAAGGCCTGCAGGGCAAATGAATGTTGCGCCAAAACCTCAGGGCTATCAAGGGAATTCACCGTTGTGTGCAACTTGTAACAGATATCACTTTGGGCCATGTGTCCAATGCTATCGGTGTGGCCGACAAGGTCACTACGCAAATAAATGCCAACAAAATTCTGGAACACAAGAGCAGCAGCAGAGGCCACAGTTCAGACAGGGCATGACAAATATGAGACCACAAGGTGGAGGAGGTCGAGGGAATAACAACAATAGAAGTAATCCCAGACCTCAGCAAAATCAAAATCAAGGTCCTCGTGCACCACAACAAGCCAGAGCGTATGCTCTCAACCAGCAAGAGGCAGCTGGGAACTCTGGGAATTTGGCAGGTATGATTAGTTTGTGCGATGTACCTGTGCTTGCTTTATTTGATACTGGAGCTTCACATTCTTTCATATCTAGAGATGTATGTAAACGTCTCAATCTAGAGCTAGAATTAGCAGGAGAAGCCTTAGCAGTAAGCATTCCCTCAGGACAAACACTTTTAGCCGATTGTGTTTGTAAGAACTTAGAATTGGTAGTAGGTGAAAAGAATGTCACAACTGATCTTTATGCTCTTGAGATGCGGGACTTTGACATTATATTTGGGATGGATTGGTTAACGAAGGAGAGTGCAACAATACGTTGTCACGAAAGAGAGATAATATTTCAGAAGCTAGGCAAGGAAGAAGTGAAGTTTTATGGAGCAAAAATGGGAAATATAATCCCTATGATTTCAGCATTAAAGGCTGTAAAGTTGTTACAAAAAGGAGACTGTCAGGCGTTTCTAGTAAACCTTGTAAGCAAGAAAGAAGAAGGTTTAACAGTGGGTCAGGTACCAGTGGTACAGAACTATGAAGATGTATTTCCAAACGATTTGCCAGGTCTGCCGCCAGAAAGACAAGTAGAGTTCACCATAGACCTAGAACCGGGAGCAGCACCGGTATCCAAAGCCCCATATCGATTAGCACCGAATGAGTTACAAGAGTTAAAAGTGCAACTGGAGGGATTATTGGAATTAGGTTTTATAAGACCCAGTGTATCGCCTTGGGGAGCACCGATTCTATTCGTCAAAAAGAAGGATGGTACTATGAGAATGTGCATCGACTATCGGGAGTTGAACAAATTGACAGTAAAGAACAAGTATCCACTTCCGAGGATAGATGATCTTTTTGATCAGTTGACTGGTGCAAAAATCTTTTCCAAGATTGATCTACGATCTGGGTATCATCAAGTTAAAGTAAGAAAAGATGACATACCCAAGACTGCATTCCGAACAAGATATGGCCACTATGAGTTTCTAGTGTTGCCTTTTGGGTTAACAAATGCACCTGCAGTCTTTATGGATTTAATGAATCGAGTTTTCCATGAATATTTGGATAAGTTTGTGTTAGTCTTTATTGACGACATACTGATCTACTCGAGAAATGAAGAAGAACACGAGAAACACTTGAGACTAGTGTTAGAAACACTAAGGAGAGAAAAGTTATATGCCAAATTCAGCAAGTGTGAATTTTGGCTAAATGAAGTAATGTTTCTCGGGCACATTGTGTCAGCAGAGGGGATCAAGGTGGATCCTGCAAAGGTTGAGGCAGTGAAGAAGTGGAAATCACCAACCAACATTCTTGAGATAAGAAGTTTCCTCGGTTTAGCAGGATATTACCGGAAGTTCATTAAAGATTTTTCGAAGATAGCAAGGCCAATGACACAACTTTTGAGGAAGAAGGTCAAGTTTGAGTGGACTGATGCGTGTGAACAGAGTTTTCAGGAACTAAAGACAAGATTAACAACTGCACCAGTCTTAACTTTGCCAGAAGGAGTAGAAGGATTCGTGATATACACTGACGCGTCTAAATTGGGTTTGGGATGCGTGCTGATGCAAAATGGAAAGGTGGTAGCCTATGCTTCACGACAATTAAGACCTCATGAATTGAACTACCCAACCCATGATTTGGAGCTTGCCGCCGTCATACATGCACTCAAGATTTGGAGACATTATCTTTATGGGGTGAAATGCGAGATTTACACTGACCATAAAAGTTTGAAGTATATCTTCGAACAAAAAGAGCTTAATATGAGGCAGAGAAGATGGTTAGAGTTAGTGAAAGATTATGACTGCACGATACACTACCATCCCGGGAAAGCAAATGTAGTAGCCGACGCATTGAGCAGAAAGAAACAAGGAGTGATGGGATATCTACTGACAAATAAGGAGGAGCTTGTGAGAGAAATAGAAAAGATGAAATTAGAGTTGGTGTTTGCACCAAGCTCTACAACAAGTGTGATAGCCGCAGTGGTAGCCAAGCCAGAACTACGATCGAGAATCATAGAAGCTCAACAAAAAGATGAACGATTGGAGAAGATAAGAGAAAGAGTCAAAGCGGGCGAACCAAAAGAATTTAGGGAAGATAATGACGGAGCTTTAATGTTCCGTGACAGATTATGCGTTCCCAGAGATGACACATTGAAGCAGGAAATTATGAGAGAGGCTCATAATACTCCCTACATGGCACATCCAGGCAGCACAAAGCTATACAAGGACTTGAAGCAATATTTCTGGTGGAATAATATGAAAAGGGAGATAGCCACATTTGTGGAAAGATGTTTAACATGCCAGCAAGTGAAAGCGGTACATCAACGACCTTCGGGGTTGTTGCAACCGTTGGAAATTCCAGAATGGAAATGGGAGCATATAACGATGGATTTTGTAGTAGGCTTACCGCGATCAGTGAAAGGAAACTCATCAGTGTGGGTCATTGTAGATCGATTGACCAAATCAGCACATTTCGTGCCAATCAAAACAACAACGGAATTAAGCAAGTTAGCGCAAATTTATGTGAAGGAGATTGTTCGACTACATGGAATTCCAGTTTCTATCACGTCAGATCGTGATACTCGCTTCACATCAAGGTTTTGGAAGAGTCTTCAAGAAGCAATGGGAACGAAGTTGAACTTCAGCACTGCTTTTCATCCTCAAACAGATGGTCAATCAGAAAGGACGATACAAATTCTGGAGGACATGTTACGAGGAGTTGTGTTGGACGGAAACACAAGTTGGGAAGACATTTTACCTTTGGTGGAGTTCGCTTATAACAACAGCTATCAATCAACTATAAAAATGGCACCATATGAAGCCTTGTATGGTCGCAAGTGCAGATCGCCCTTATACTGGGATGAAGTTGGAGAAAGAAAAATTTTGGGTCCAGAGATCGTGCAAACCACTATCAAGATGATCGACCAAATTCGAGCAAGAATGAAAGAAGCACAAGACAGACAGAAGGCTTATGCAGACAAGCGCAGGACAAACCTAGAGTTCCAAGTTGGTGAAAAGGTTTTCTTAAAGGTATCTCCAACACGGGGTATTGTGAGATTCGGAAAACAAGGCAAATTGAGACCAAGATTTATTGGGCCATTTGAGATACTAGAAAGAATTGGTGAAGTTGCTTACCGATTAGCTCTTCCGCCAAACTTGTCACAAGTTCACGATGTGTATCACGTTTCAATGCTCAGGAAATACGTGTTTGACCCAGAACACGTTGTCAAAGAAAGTGAGTTAGTTTTACGTTCTGATATGACATATGAGGAGAAACCCCACGAAATTCTTGATAGGAAAGTTCAAGTCCTAAGAAACAAGCAAATTCCATTGGTGCTTGTGCAATGGAATCATTACGATCAAACTGAAGCAACATGGGAACTAGAAAGCAAAATGAGACAGCAATATCCTGAGTTATTTGAAGGTACGTGAATTTCGGGACGAAATTCTTTTAAGGGGGGAGGAGTGTAATACCCCGAAAATTTTATTATCTAAATTTAATTAGGAATATATATATATTTAATAGTTAGAAAAAGTGAAATATCCAAAACTTTTATCTATTAAAGGATCGGTCTATGTTACCCTTAAGAGTAGGTTAGAGATACCGAGGACATTCTTGTATTTATTTATTTATTTATTTTAGAATCCCGGATATTTTTTTTTAGAATAATCATATCTAGAATATAGGAATTATCTAAATATATACATATTATTTAAATAGTGGTACTTATAAAATGGTAATTTAAATATACGTATGTTTATAGTTAAAATAATAGTAATGATTATATAAAATTAATAGTACTAGATTGTTTATTCCATTATATAGACATTAGATAAATGTTAGTCACTAAGAGTTATTTATTTGTTTATTTATTTTATTTTATTTTTTTCCACGTAAATGACACATGTCCCTTGGTGGCAATAATATGATCTAGATGCAAGGAAATTTATACAAGTGTTATATTAATAGATAAATGAGGGAATGAAATGATTAGCAAATAGGGTAAATTAGTAATCAAAATTCCACATCTTTTACACTTGGAAACCAAAGGAACTCGGCAGATAATAAATTAGCACTACTATCATCTCCAATATTGAAAGAAAAGGTAATTATTTTGCTTTGCTAATTATAAATTGAATCAGAACAATATCTATATATAAAGAAGAATTTAAACATTGTTTCAGATTCATGGCAAAATTCTTTTTAATACAAATTATTTTATTCATCTCAATGTAGCTATGTTCATCTTCTTTAATTGGGGAATACCTAATCTTGATTTACAATAATTTGGGTAGAGTTTAAAAAAAATATGTGAACTTACGAGCCAATTTTAGCTATATGAGATACATACACATATATATATATATATATATATATTACTATACTTGTAAGAAAATTTGTAAAAAAATAAAATAAAATAAAATGAGAGCATCCACAACCACAATCCACGTAAGTAATATTTCCCAAGTAGAGGTTAGATATGTTGTGGTGATTGTAAATTGTAGAACAAATATATATACTAAATTAATAAAGAACAAGGGAATATCTAAGTAAATTGAGGCAGTGGCTTCCTATTTATTTGTATCTATACTATTACAATAAAAAAAAATAAGCAATATAGTTTCTTCTTGATCCGCAAGTTCCATATTGTTAAAAGAAGTCATAAATCTTAATATATTAATTATTATTTCTGTTTTGGGTAGAAGGTTACACACTTGTGTATATAAATTTAATAATAATAAAATAAATTATCAATTATTTAAAAATGCTATATGATTTATAATAAAATATAAAATGTAGTATAGAAGCATAACTTAAATTAAAAGGAAATTTAGGAGTTGAGTTTTAGATATGAGCCCTTAATTTGGTTAAACTAAGCACATACTGGTTATTGTAGGGTCAGAGGAAGTAGCAGAAATCGAGTAAAAATCAATCCGGAATTTGAAAGCAAATCTATTTTCCAGGTGGGCTACTATATATTTGCAACTTGTATCTTTCGAGTTATTAAGCTCTGCTTTGTTTAAATTGCATATGTGACTATCTGTGTTAAATATTTACGTGCTACTGTATGTTGTCGGAGTCTCATATACCAGCGCTGTGTCAATGTGAGTAGCTACAGTATGCATGCTTTATTTGTCCTGCCCTACTCCTTGTCGGTGAGACAAAAATGAAACACTTATGGGTTATACTCATTGGGTATACTTGGCCATACTCAACTTTACGCGTGGTGATGTAGTACGGGTTGCGGGCAGTGACTGGTTACCCTCTTAAGCGCTTCACGATAAAATATTTTGGTGAACTTAGGTTGCTTAAAATTTTAAAACCTCCTAAGCTTCACTACCTGCATGAACACAGATAGATTACTTTAATAAAATGATTTGCATAACTCGAATTGTAAAAAAACTTGCCCACTGAGTGCACTAGTACTCAGCCCAAATATTTTCAAATATTTTTCAGGTTAGTAGGCTGGCGCGTGGAGGTGACGATGCTGAGAGATGGGCTTTTGTTGTTTATGTATTTTCCCATTCTCTCTTTTTGTTAAATATTCTGTTGATAATGAGATCTCCGCGCTTGTAATATCCTTTTGTTAAATACTAAGAGCTCTGATCTTGGTGTTATGATTATGTATATATGATTATACAGCATGTTTGATTATTCTGAGTCTTCTGTTGAGATTCTGTTAATCACCCCTTTCTTTCCCGCTTCTTAATTCCAACCCCCGTGGCGTCCATTTCCACGGTCTTTCGAGACCGGGGCGCTACAATACCTCTCCCTGCCCACGGTCTCGAGCTCGAGCTCCCGTCTCGAGTCAACTGTGCGGGACTCCTCAACCTGAGTGTCGGTCCCATCCTGACCGACACTATCATCAATGGGACCGCCAATGGATCCCATAGATCATATAGCTCGGGACCGAGCCCCGTGAGATCCACCACCTCTAGTCATCTGACAAAAACAACTCATATAGATATCTATACACATGATCTTAATTAAACAAAAATATAAAATTCAAAAAAGATAAAAATTTAGCAGCATAACGACGTGAAACCTATATTTTGACCAAGTCATCCACGTAACTTAACTAGGTTCGGGGATTAACTAGCAAAACCCAAACATTAGAGGGATCCAGGGGCCCTCGTCCCATTTAACTAATACGTACAATTAATATAGAGGGATCCAGCGGCCCTCATCCCATTTAACTAACATGCTTTGTTAAAATTGCGTGCATTTGATCAAATAATTTTTAATATATTTTATGGGACCCTCGTACCCTAGTTTTGATTCCTATTTCTATTCCTATTTTTATATGTGTACCATTAAACTAAAAAACAACAAATTTTAAGCATAGTTCTTGAAAAATAACATTTTTTAGTATTTTTATAATTATGTACCTTTATTTCTACATTCTCTCTTTCTCTATATACATATTATTTTACATTTAAAAAAACAGAAGAATGTAAATTCTCCAAATATATTGATCACATTTTATAAAATGAAAATTCATGCATATCATGAACAAAGACAAAATCGTCCATAAATAATAGCAGTCATAATCCTTATCCCCAAATTCTACAGAGACATACAGGGGCGGAACCAGAAATTTTTCATCGGGGGGGCCGAATTATTCTCCACTAATTTTCTATATATAATTTTTTATTTTTTTTTATTTTAAAAAAATTTTACATGTATTTTTTATTTATTTTTTTGGGTTAGGGGGGGCAAGGCACCCCTTGGCTCCCCTTAGTTCCGCCCCTGGAGACATACTTGCCCCCCTTGGCTCCCCCTAGTTCCACCCCTGGAGACATATCTACCAATCACCCAAGGAGCCCATAAACTTTCACTACAAGAAAATTGATCATACACCACGGGTAATAACCGTGGTGTATGAAAAATCCCAACCGTGGTCTAGGTGGGCGTCGTCTATGCACACGCTCATACACCACGGGTAAAAATCGTGGTAATTTTACCACAGTTTTAAAAAAACCGTGGTTAATTTACGACGGTGGCATACACCCCGGTTATTCACCGTGGTAATATTACCACGCTTTTCAAAAAACTGTGGTTAATTTATGAAAAACCGTGGTAAATTTACGACTGTTACAAAAAATCATGGTAATTTTACCACGTTTCAAGTATAACCGTGGTAAGTTTACCATGAATTTATTAAAACCGTGGTAAAATTACCACGATTTTCTTAGAAAACTGTGGTAAAATTACCACGGTTTTGATAAAACCGTGGTAAATTTACCACGGTTCACCATAACAACCGTGGTATATTTTTATTTTTTATTTAATTTTATTATTTTATTTTTAAATCTATTGATAAATTGTTGTCTAGCATGTATAATCCCAAACTAAAAAAATATTTTATAGAAATGATAATCATCCAAAATACAAAATCTTATTCAAAATGCAAAATCTCATCTAAAATGCAATATCTTATCCAAAATATAAAATTCATTGCAAAGAAATATCTCTATTGCTTGTTAAAAAAATTACTAAACAAATCCAAAGTTCTATTACAAAGATCTTACTAGTTCCATTAGTTAGCTCCAATGATATATTGAAGAAATAAAGGAGAGATGATTAGCTCACAATAACCTGCAACATGTCAAAAGACAAGTAATTAATTATAAGGCCTTAAAATCATAAAATAATTACGGGATATATTAACCTAAATCACTATACACAATTACATATACCATATCAATAAAATCACAAAACAACAATGTCATGAGATAATTCAATGTACATAAAATAGGTCCTTGTAACACACGATGCACAATACAGAATTTTATAGAACTATTCATATCAAATATGATGTCTCAGCAATGCCAATTATGATTTCAATATCTGTCAATTTTATTAGTAAACTGTACCAAGTGTTGAATCAATTTAAGAACATATTAGACTAAAAATGCACTCAAGGATTCAAACAGATAAAGTCATATTTGAAATAGATGTCAAATGTGACTCTTCAACATCCCAATTGCAAAGAGTATGCAAATCATACAACTTCCAAAAGATCAACCAAAATCTACTCAACTTAAGGATCAACTAAAGGGGCCGGTGCTGATTTCCTTGCTATACATAACTATATCTCATGTATCTATCTATACTTTAATTTTATCAGTGGAATCAAAATTGTTTTTTCAATAGCCTTGAAGAATGTGATAAATGACAAAAACTCTTGAACAAATTAAATAGATAAAAGGCAGTATATATCAATATTACCTGAAGGTCTTTAGCCACCGAGTTTGAGTTTCTCGAGCCAGATGATTACCATCAAATTCTGAAATAAAATGTGTATGTGTTAAGTCTAAAGCAATTGCAAATGAGTGTATAAGGATAGTTGAATAATCCAGCAAGCATAAGTAATTTTAAATTCAAAGAAAACATCACAATTGAAATTTCTGTGAATATAAACCTTATGTAGTGGTAAGTTGTGAACACCATCCAATGACAAGTTTTCTAGCTGCAAAAGAAAAGATACAGAATAAAACATAAATGAGACTTTTGCTTGCAAAATCAAATATTGATGAAATAATTTTAGAATAAATTTCGTTCATCAATCAGATTAAAACTAGCAATACAAAACTGCAGCAACAACCATCCAAAAAATCTAAAAACACAAATACTAGTGTACTACAACAGAAATCAGTTTCTAATAAAAACAAGCAGAATCAACCAAGCAGAATCTATAACAATCTCTATGTGGCACCATTTTTCTAATCAAGTTGACATCAGGAGAAGTGTAAGAATCCTGAACTAGAAACTAGTGAAATATTATTTAAATGAGGAAAAGCATGGTGTGAGAATATCACTACTAAAGAGATGTTCAATATAAATGCCAGACATGTTGTTCCAACATTTTAAGTTAGATAAGACCTTTCATATACAAACCTTCGGCTAACTTACAACTTGCCTCTTGCAAGGCAAGAATAGATTCAATGTAGTGCTGTAAGAAACATGTCCCTGTTACAGATTCTAATGGCAAAGCCACCTACAAATGGAAGAATAGTTGATTGGTCAAAGGAACTAAAGTTGATTATTTCCTGTTATAAGCACATGAAAATGTTTCTCAGTATGCAGTAACAATTCACATAAGCACTAAGTTCAATAAACTGTTCATCATGGGAACATCAAATAGAATGATTAACACCAGAAACCATTGCAATAAGCTCATGGAAACGATTACACTAATCACATCACTGTCTCACCTTTATGCCATTGTAGCCAAGACGCTCTTCAAGGACTCCAGCAACAAGGACAAATGCAACCTTCCTTGCCTCACGAATACCCACATTTTCATATTGAATGAAATTGTCTTCACCAAAAGTCAAAGTCTCCCCTGAAGGTACCTGTTAAATAAATGATCTAACGATTAACTGGAATTTCTGGTAGTTCCATACATGAAAAATGTTAGGTGAAGATATTAAAGAGAAACCAATATGAACGAGCTACTAATTCCGTTCTCTATATTAAGTGATAAAGTAGGTTAAAATAACATGTTACCTTTCCTAATAGAGTTTGTACTATCCATTCTAGTCTCTAGATTGGAGAACAAATCAGGTTCTTGTATGGAGAAGGAGTGGTTAACAGGCTGAATTGTTGATCTCTTCATTGACTCAACTTCAGTTCTTGATAGATCATACATTTCATCAAGTTTCATCTTCTGCCTGCAGTGATTGAAAAGTTGTCGAGTTCCAATTGCCATTTCAATCAATACAGTGACAGAAATATGATAATATTCAGATAAATCAAACTTGCATTTCTCTACAAATATTTCTTGAAGCTCCTGCTATTTAAGATCAAATGCCATTTTCAGTCACCAAACTTTATCAGACTTCACACACCATCTGTTTAAGAAAATTCCTACTCCAGAGAAATTGTTTTATTTCTACTCCATCAAATGAAGAAAAGGAATTAAATGCATCATTTCTTACATGTTCATAACACTTCAGCCCTCCTTTTCCTTTCTGCATACTGGAATCCATAACATGGAAAGAGGATTTTAAAAGTTAAAAAACACTTGAAACTAGAAGCAGTCACTAATTTGCTAATTTATACAGATGAGATACAAGATTCATATAACACAAGATCTTAATCAAGATTTAATGTTATAAAGATTGAAATCATGGCTTTTGCAACACAGTACCTTGATTGCTATTGTCTGATTTCACTTTTGTATATGCTTTCTTGTGATTTCACCACGAACATCTGCAGACAAATGGTTATGAACATAAAAAAAGTAATAAAATTATTTGATAAGTTGGTATAGGGAGCAATACAAAAATAGAACAAGAAAACCATGATTTTCAGTCATAAATTTCTATTTAATTAAAGAAGCATCGATGTTAAGAAGTCTATTATCTGGAACTATCGAGATTTCCACTATTTTTGAAGGCTAAAGCTATGGCCATCGACAGATCTGAAAATTACAGAAGTAATCAAGAAGAGCCACAGACATAAACAATGTTGGGTAACTCTCAGAATATACAGAACCTGAATTAGATTAAATATCAACACACATAATCAAAATTAGATTAAATATCAACCAAAATTAGATTAAATGTCAACACAACCCACACACCCAGATTCACCCGTAACAAAGCCAACAACAATTTTTCTACCATTTGTCTCAAACCTCCAGAACAATGAGCCAGAAGAAGAAGAATTACCTGATATAACATCTGCAGACTTCATTTCGACGACTTCAGCCTCGACAGAAGCTTCTTCTGATGAGGATAATCTCCCACTGTCGCGCTCAATTCCGCAGAGGTTCCCTGAAGTCCTGACGAGATAAGAATGGCTGAAGAATAAGGCAGAGACCCACATCTATGCTTTTGATGCTGTTGCAACCCTTTTTGCGCAAAAATCATCGCCGCCGCCTTCTTCTTTGCTCGGAGAGGTCGCCAGGCACATGGCGACTGTCGTCGACCAATCTTTGGTTCGAGAATAGTCAAGTTGGCCATTTTCTGGTCATTTCTCTACCCGTCGAAGCTCCTCGAAAAGTGGGAGCGTATCAACTCCCTCAGAAATTGACGGAGGGGCCGCGGTCACCACGAACTTTCCGCCTTTGAAAATTAGTGCCAAAAAGACGTTCAACAATTTGATTTCACAGATCACGAACTCGCCACCCTCATCGTCATTCTGGCTCATGAACGACAGCAACTTAGAAGAGAAGGAAGAGATGGGAGAGAAAGAAGAGAAGATTTAGGCGGGAGAAGAAAATTAGGGCTTTTTCAATTTCATTGTGTTTCAACCTCCCGCTGATCTGTATTCTTACATATGTACAATATAAAATAGAATATTATTAAAGAAATTTAAAATAGATTAAATTTAAAAATTTTAAAAAATATATTTTAATTTACCACGGTTTTTATTAACAGTGGTCAACAAGAAATACACACATAAACCACGGTCACACAGTAACAGCGGTGTGTTCAGGAATGAGACCACGGTTTTAGTAAGAACTGTGGCGCTTTTTCGGAGAAAACACGCTCATACACCACTGGTCGGCGGCTGGGCGATCTTGGTTGGCGGTGTCGGGCGGCTCGGCGGCAGGCAGGCAAAGACAAAGCGAGAGAGAGAGAGAGGAGGAGAGAGAGAGAAAAAGAGGGAGAGGGAGAGAGGGATCGCCGGTGGAGCGATGGTTGGGGGGATCGCCGGTAGGGGTGTAAGTGAGTTGAGCCTACTCGTGAGCTACTCGGGATCGACTCGGTGAAAATTCGAAATCGACTCGAGATTTGTCGAGTCGAGCTCGAGTTCGAGCTACTCGAGTAATTACCGAGCTCAAGCTCGAGCTCCATAATAGTGAGCTCGACAGGCTCGCGAGCCTTATCGAGCTTTGTAGCAATTACAAATTTACCCTTAATAATTTAGTATTTTACATATATATCATTAATAATTAAATCATTTTTATTTAAAATTAATTTTTTATTTAATATTTATACTTAATCGAGTCGAGTCGAGTCGAGTCGAGCTTGAGATTGCCGAGTTTGATATCGAGTCGAGCTCGAGCTCGAAAAATCAAAGCTCGATCGAGCTCGAGTCGAGTCGAGCTTCGAGCCTTCCTTATCGAGCTTGAGCTCGATAAGCCTAATAATCGACTCGACTCGGCTCGATTACACCCCTAATCACCGGTGGGGGGATTCGATTAGGGTTAGGGTGAATTGGGGAAAATGGGGAAGATGGGTTCCGCGCTCAATTATTATGAAACAGGACGACGAACTAGGCGATGGAACAGTCCGTCAGCCATTTTTTTAAATTAAAATTTAAATTAAAAACAAATAAGGTGACGGAATTATTCCGTCGCCTTATTTTCCCGTTATTAAAAAAATAAAAAATAAAATAAAAAAATATAAGGCGACGGAATAAGTGTGTCGCCTTCGGTGGCGACGGTAAGTCCGTCGCCCCATGTGGCGACCGTTACGTTCGTCGCCCTTCCGTCGCCCGTGTTGACGGAATTTGTTCCGTTGCCATTTCCGTCGCTATATTACTGTATTATTGTAGTGATCATAATAAAATTTCCATCGAAAACATTTAAATAAAAATACTACTTATGGTGTATTGATCATCAAATGACTTATTATATAATTAACGGGAGCTTTGAATATTAATAATTTAAATTTTTGATTTTTTTAATTCTAATACTACTCATGATGTAAACAAAGCTCTGCATCCAAGAATAAAAAAAGGATGAGAGCTTTTAATGGAAACAAAAGAGGAGATAAAAAAAGCTCAATTCTTATGTATTTTGGAGCATTCATTAGTTTTTTTAAATAAATATAGCATTTGATAAGAATATAATTATTACATATTTTTTTACTCACACACCCGACCTGGTAGTATTGAGGAGATTCGAACCCGTGACCTTTGATTTTTAAGCAATCTCACTCCACCACTAAGCCTAATTATTACGTATTTTATATTATTAATATTAGAAAAAAACATATCAACTATGACCTTGAGCTTTAAACTTAAAGTGTATAAAATAATTTCTGTAACTCATACGGAAGTAATACTAGTCATTAATTAAGAAGAACCATATACATCTTCCATATTAAATAAGATAAGAGAACCCAATGTAATATATACATTCTTTATATTATATTATATTTAAAGGTAATAATGTAATCGTCTAATGCATTATTATAATACAATTACAATTCTAATTAATCTATATAATCTAGTATATTATTAAATTGTTATTACAATTCTAAATAATCTATGAATTTTGTTATAAGTGTGAATGATATAAGTAAAGGGAGACAAACTTATATGTTATCACTATCTTGATAGAACTTGTCCCTGTTAAACTAGATTTTTGCACCAATTTAGAGTTAACTGTTTGGTGACGAAGAGGACAAACACAATGATCTTTATGGCAATTCAAAGAACGCAGGGGTTTTGATTTTTCAAGTTTGAAGACCATGTTCTGGATATTACGATATGAACATTCCGCTGCCTATCTGATTGAAGATCGAAGAATGTACTTGAGCATGTTCGTAAACATGATCATGTACATGATTGTCCAGATAGTTTCCAAGATACATGCCAAACTGATTTCAAGAAGTTGAAGCTACCTTTTCAAGATGGACATTTCAGAATAGAAGATGTCTTGTTCGAAGATGAAGATCAAGAAGGAAAAATGCGAGTTCTATTCAAGGAAGGATTCTAAACTAGGAGTTGTCCGATTTAAACAAGGAAAGTTTCCTTATTGAGTTTGATTTTATTTACGACAATCTGATTACCTTGTTTAGGCTATGTCTTGTGTTTATAAATAGCCTTGGAATCAGACTAGTTTGGAGTGCACGGAGTTTTACGAATACAAAAGGGCTAGAGAGTCTAAAAGACTTCAAGTTTGAAGCATATAGTATTCGAGTAGACAAGGTTTGATCCTTGTGATTATTGTGTGTCTAGTTTGTGTTTGAAATTATTTCATTCACATTTTTAAAAGAGTTTCGGGAGAATTTCCTGTGGAAACTAGGGGGAGTCTAGATTGTAAGGGTATCTTACAATTCAGTCCATCGAAAGAGGTTGTAGTGTGTAGGAAAGGGGTCGAATGATGGAAGGTCATCGTGTAATAACCTTTGTAACCTTGCAACGGAGTAGTGAATTGTTTCTTAGGGACTTGGAAAAGTCTCCCTGGCGTAAATCAGTTGATCGAACAGGGTTATCAATCTCGTGCCATTTACTTACTTTCAAATTTTCATTCTGACCTTACATGTTCATCATAATGTACTTGTACATGACCATGAACATGACTGTCAAGTTTATGTAACTTCAATTGGTACCAAAGCGGGTCACCTTTGGTTAAAAGTGAAAAGAGTTCTGAAAAGTGCATAATTGCGTGAAGATTTTGGTTGAGTTCAAGTTATGAGTTCAATCAAAGAAAGAAGATCTACGATTAGACCACCATTACTCGAAGGCAACAATTATCCTTACTGGAAAGCAAGGATGAGGGTGTTTCTGAGATCAATAGATGAACTTGCATGGAAGAGCATCACAGAAGGATAGGAAAAGCCAACTGTTGCCAAGGAAAAAAAAGCAAGTGGAGATTGAAGAAAGAGAATAGACTGTACAGTAAAAGAACTGGTACAATGTCAACTCTAAAACTCTCAATGCTATATTCTCTACAGTTGATCTTGAAACATTCAGCCTTATCTCAACTTGTGAGACTACTAAAGTTGCATGGGATATTCTGGAAACCACCTTTGAAAGGACTAGTTCTATAAGGTTATCTAGGCTTCAAATCTTACTTCTAAGTTTGAATCTCTTAGAATGGAGGAAACTCAGTCCATAGGTGAGTTCAATGCCAGACTAAGAAGCATATCTAATGAGAGTTTTGCTCTTGGTGAGCCTATCAACAATGAGAAACTTGTAAGAAAAGTTCTAAAATTTCTTCTGAAGAAGTTTGCATACAAAGTTGCTGCAATTGAAGAAGCCAAAGATATCAAGAGTATGAGTCTTGATGAGCTAATAGGGTCTTTAAGGACGTTCGAGATGAATTTGGAAGATGAAGACAGTAGCTCAAGGAAGAGAGATATTGCTCTTAAAACTGAAGTTTCAGAAGATGTACCTGAACATGTACAAAAACAAAAGACTGTACTTGATTCAGATACAATGAATACTATGGTCTTGATCACCAAGAACTTCAGTCGTATGTTGAAAAGAGCCAACAAACAGTCTTCAAGAAGGTCCAACAATAGAAGACAACCATCTTGTAATTCTCTGCAAGATAGAAACTCAAGCAATGATCAGAAAGAGTTTCTATAAATAAATCCCAGAAGATGAATTCAGTGCAGAGAATGTGATGGATTTGGACACATTCAAGTTGAATGTGCAAACACACTGAAGAGAAACAAAAAGAATTACAATGCATCTCTCAGTGACAATGATTCTGAAGAAAGCAGTAGTGATTCAGATGAAGAAACTATTACTTTTACAACAAAAATCTCTGAATTCCAGGATCTCTTCAACTATACTGAAGATAATGAGTCAGATAATGAAGATTTCAGCCAAGAAGAATTTGTCAAAACATACAAGGAGATGTATGCAAAGTGGCTGGAAGTAGTAGAGATCAACAAAACTCTTCAGTCTCATAACAAGAATCTATTGGAGGAGAAAGAGAAGCTGATCAAGTCTGATTCAGAACAGAAGAATACAATATAGCAGCAAGAGAAGAAGATTGCCGAGCTGTCTGTAGAGCTCAAATCCATCAAGAGGAATGTCACCATGTTGAACAACAGAACAAAGAATCTTGACAAGATTCTTACTACTCAAGGACATTCAGGGAAGAGTCATCTAGGTTTTGGATACAGTGGATGACAGTCCAAGATAGTGTTTATCAAAGAAAGTACAAGCCAACCAGTGCATATACAAAATAATGTTCAGTACATCTAGAAGAACATTATTGATAAGAAGATGACTGCTTATAATGGCAACAGAAAATGAATCATCTGCCATTATTGTGAGGAGAAAGGTCACATTCGACCACATTGTGAGAAATATCTTCATGATCTCAAAAGGATGAGAAGGATATTTGTGGTACAACATTCCAGTAATAGGAACAGTAGGTCTGTTGTTCAGAAAAAGAAGAAGCCAGCACAGAAGAAGCAATGGATTGTCAAACAGACCAGTCTGATTGCTCACGTAGGAACAGTGTTATTACATTATCATGTTGTGGCCTTCGAGTCACTAAATATGAATCATATATATGGGTCTATGGAGAGTCACTGCTGGGTAATCCTCTCACATACTCATATATATGGGTTGTAACCTTCGGGTTACTAGGTTGTGGTCTTTTGATCGCTAGAGAGTCACTGCTGGGTGATCCCCTCGCATACTCGGTGGGATACTTGAGGTAACCCCTCTCTTATCCTAAGGCATGATTTTATGGGGATACAGTAGACATCAGGTTTGAGCCAGAGTGGGCCCATAGAAAATAAAATATTTTGCAGATATGGGATGGATTTTTTCGTTTTGTCTCCTACATATGCGGCCAGTTGATGTTGGATATTTCTAAGGTTTTGCAGAGCTTTCTCATTAAACCCCACTGAGTGAGAGTCACTGCTGGGTAATTCCCTCTCTTACTTGGTGTAATACTTGAGGTAACCCCTCTCTTATCCTAAGGCATGCTTCTATGGGGATGCAGTAGACATCAGATTTGAGCCAGAGTAAGCCCATAGGAAGTAAAATATTTTGCAGATATAAGAGGGGCTTTTTTGTTTTGCCTCATATATATGCTGCCGGTTGATGTTGAATATTTCTAAGGTTTTGCAGAGCTTTCTCATTAAACCCCACTGAGTGCATTAGTAATCACACCCTCTTTTTTAAATATTTTTTAGATTGAGATGGAGAGGTCGATGGTGGTTGTGAAAGTGGATCGGTTGCTGAGATTGTGCTTTTCTACTGTATATACCATTATTTTGACTATGTTTCTTGGTACTCTGATAACTTATGGTATTTTGTTGCTTGATTTTACCTATGATTCCGCTACTCTGATCATGAACAATTGTTGACTTTGTAGTTAGCATATTTCATATGCTTAACTATATAATTAAATTTAAGGGGAGGACACATCACCTTTTGCTATGCATACTTGCTTATTCGTCTTACGCCTAAGAAGAGGTTTTACTTGCTAAACATGTTGATTCTGTTACTTTCAGTTGACCTATATTGATTCTTAAGTTATTTTCTTGCTTATGTCCTATGAATGAGACACAGTATAATTTATTTGCTTCTGACCTATTGATGGGTCTTAGTTGTTGTGACCTATGAAGAGGTCTTGTTTATTTGAATAGTCAAAATCCTATTTATTAATTATTGGATTTTGTTTAAGTTTTGATTGGCCTATGAATAGGCATTCATTTGACTTGATTGAATCATTTGAACACAAAACCAAATCAGCTCATAGAATGAATAAAATGCACGGTCCTCTACCTTGAACACTGCCAAACACCTAACCACCGCACAACCTTAAATGTCTCCTCTTCTCGACATAAAATACAAAATAATGGACCTATAAATCCCAGACGTCAAAACTTTTCCATTGTTGGTAATCTGCCTAGAATTGCTCTCCAGTATATGATCAAATGACGAACTGGTATGGAACAATGTGTAGCGCCCCGGTCCCGAAAGACCGTGAAAATGGACGCCACGGGGGTTGAAATTAAGAAGCGGGAAAGAAAAGGGGTAACCTGATTAACAAAATCTCAACAGAAGACTCAGAATAATCAAACATGTTGTATAATAATATATACATATTCACAACACCAAGATCAGAGCTCTTAGTGTTTAACAAAAGGATATTACAAGCGCGGAGACTTCATTATCAATAGAATACTTAACAAAAAGAGACAATGGGAAAATACGTAAATAACAAAAGCCCATCTCTCAGCATCGTCACATCCACGCGCCAGCCTACTGACCTGAAAAATATTTGAAAATATTTGGGCTGAGTACTAGTGCACTCAGTGGGCAAGTTCTTACAATTCAAGTTATGCAAATCATTTTGTTAAAGTAATCTATCTGTGTTCATGCAGGTAGTGAAGCTTAGGAGGTTTAAAAGTTGGAAGCAACCTAAGTTCACCAAAACATTTTATCGTGAAGCGCTTAAGAGTATAACCAGTCACTGCCCGCAACCCGTACTGCATCACCAACGCGTAAAGTTGAGTATGGCCAAAGTATACCCAATGAGTATAACCAATAAGTGTTTCATTTTAGTCTCATCGACAAGGAGTAGGGCATGACAAATAATGCATGCATACTGTAGCTACTCACATTGATACAACGCTGGTATATGAGACTCCGACAACATACAATAGCACGTAAATATTTAACATAGATAGTCACATATGCAATTTTAACAAAGCAGAGCTTAATAACTCGAAAGATACAATTTGCAAAGATATAGTATAGCCCACCTGGTTAGCTAATAGTAGCTGAAGCTTTACACGTGTCTTGTAAATCCTAATTAAATCTGGGTATCGAGTTCGGGCCTACAAAGGAGAAACCACCTATTAGCATCATTCTAGGCCTTGAAACTATAACATAAGGTAAACTTCAACTTAGGAGAGATACATGATTTTTTTTTTCTAAGCTAAACTAAATGTAATACGAATATTCTAAACTAATAAAACGGCTTCGGACTACAATGCGCAACATTAGAATTTCATTCTCAACTCAACACTTTAGGGAATTAAATTCAGCGAATATTTTCGAGTAAAGCCGTCCAAAAATATTTGGAAAAGGTGGAGGTCGACCACTTGCCATTTTACTCGATTCTGATCAAATTTAATCTACAAGTGTTTCCGGCTTTCAAAAATTTACCAAATTTAATTGACAACATACTTCACGTAGAACAATGCAAGTGTGAAAATTTCATGATTTTCAGACGACACACGAAAAAGATACGAATTTAAATACACGATTTGAATAATTGGGTAAACTCAAAAATCCGCCTGGACAAAAATGGAATCTATAGCTAAGTAGAGAATCCACCATAGGGAATAAATGCTGAAGAAACCTTTTTGCTAGGACAGATCTAACAAACATTTTGAAGCAATTCTAACTAAAATGCAATTTTTGAAAATGACACATTAACTTTGAAATATCATATTAAATTCATTTCAACACGAAACGGAGCACCGTCTGCGGCCACACGTCAATCTCGACGGGTACAACAATCGGTCAGAAGGGATCAAAGGCTAATTCACGCCACACCGGCCGATTTCCGAAAATCGGCCGGAAAGCTGGTTGGCGAAAATTCCTGCCACAGATTTTAGCTGAAAATGTATCGGGCTCGATCGGACTCGATACTCGTTGGATTTTCACTCAAAAGTATAATTTTTGATAGTGCAAAAAATAAAGGATTTAATGGTGTAATTAGATCAAAGATCGGATAGCTAGAACATAAACTCAAACTGAGCAGATTTATAATATAATATTCGGATCCAGATTTCAAACGACGAAGAATCAAAAATATATTCCGGTTAACTACAAGATACAAACGATCAAAGACTATTAATAAAAAGAAGATTTCTAATACGACTATCTAGGAAGAGTAGATCTGAGATTTAAATAAAATGGAAATGGGAAAAAATACCGAAAACTCACAACATCAAAAATCGGAATCGGTAGAATTAAAGATAACCGAAATACAAGCATATTTAGAACTTGAAATTTCTAAATTCATCTGTCCGAATGGCCAAAATCGGAGAAAGTACCTTCTCCGAAGAATTGGCGGCGGTCACGATAATTTTCCATCGTGATCATCCTTCGTGTCATCATTTTAATCATGTATTCGTGATCTATGCGTTGACACCTTCAAAATGACTATTTTAGAATTGAAATAGGAAACTAGGGTCGTACCTTCTCTAGAAGCTTCTCGGCGTTTTAATTTTGAAAATGAATGAAAAATGAAATCTTAGGCTCCTATTTATAGAAGGAAAGTAAATAAGATAATTACGAATAAAAGAAAGAGGATAACGATGGAAAAAAAATAAGATAATTAAGAATAAGATAATGTTTTAAAAAAGAAATTGGATAATGACGGATGTGCCTTTTTCTATTAAATCTATTATTTTTCAACTTAAAATTGTGTCAAGAGTTCATTTGAACTCGAAATTGGAAAATTCAAAGTTTGGTACGATGTTTGAAATTTTTTCTATCAACTCGAGAAAAATATCAGAACATATTTTTAAAGCAAATTTTGACCAAATTAAATTTAACAGATTTTTCTGGCTACGATTTTTCTTTTATTTGAGTCCTACAAGGACCCAACTTCTTTCCTAAATTACCCTCGGATAACATATGTTGAATAAAACCTTCTAAAATATTTTGGGGTATTACATGATGTCATAGCCAATTTCCCCAGCCAATCGTAGCAAAATGCGACCTATTACAAAGCTTTGCCACATTCGTCATCACCACTCCATGAACTAATCTTTTCCATACCCTTTCAGCCTCTCTCTGCATGATCAGAGTCTGTAAAATATCCCAAACCACATCTGGGAATGAGAGAATAAAACCTGCCGTGAAGAATCACACACCTTCATGAAGAAAATCAGCCATTGATGCATGTGAAGAAGAGTGAGCAGAAGTCGGTATCTGAAGTTTGTCTACAATTCTATAACCCAACCAATTGTCCAACAAAAAAGAACTGATTCACCATTCCCTAAAATCAAATGTGATCCTTCAACCAAATCAGCCATCTCGCATTTAATGTGCTGCCAAACTGATGAACCCCGCTTCTTCTTGATCACATGGTAAGAATGATTTAAGTATCGTCGTCTGAATAGAGAATAAACTTCAGCTGAGTTTGTAAGCACCTTCCAGGCCAATCTCATAATAAGATCTTACTCAGATGAATTAATGAAGTCACAAACGTGAAATAAATAATTTAATCATCTTGATCCATAACTCTTCGCTAGGCACAACAGGTAAAGATCGCGTATTCAATGGGTAAATTACATTTGATATCTACATTTTGAGCTATTTTTAAAAAATAGTCCACTCTTTCAAAATTAACAAAACATTACATTTTTTTCAAAATTTTTGCAAATCTAACATTTGGTCAATTTTATAATCCGAAAATTGTGCGTAATTTATTATATTTAATATTTCTATTTTCCTAGGCTAGTAAAAAAAATCTCAAATTAAGAAATCTTAAAATACAATCACTCATGTATGATTTTTGGGTTGTAAAGCTGATCAAATGTTATATTTCCAAATTTTTAGAAAATATGGTTAATTACTATTTTGTTAATTTTAAAAAAGAAAACTATTTTTAAAAAAAAAAAAACTCCAAAATTTAAGTATCAAAATATAATTTACCCTATAGTTAGTCTTAGTCTAGTTCAAAGGGTCACATCCATACACACAAATAAGTCATAATTCTAAAATTCAGGTCACAAAAAAATACTAAGTTCAAACATCATCAAGATAATAACACAATTAAAATAACAAATACCGGGTGAGCTAAGCTTAATAATTTTTATGCGACAATAAATTAATCTTAAAAATTGGGTACAAGATTAGAAATATGACATGATTCGTTAAGCATTTGCTTGATACAAACACGAACACGAATCCAATAAGTTATGTATAAATACAAACATAGCACAAACACGAAAAATGTGATTTGTTATCGTGCCAACACGACACGATAGAGACGCAATAAAAACACGAACACGAACACGAACACAACACGATATAAAATAATTATTAATTCATATTAAATTAAAATTATAATTTAAATGAATAATTTTAAATTTAAATAATTAAACTTTAAATTAAATAGTTGAATTTTAACTAAAATCTTAGATTAAATAAATATGCTTAATTATTATATATAATTAATATATTTATTTATATACTTATATAATATAACCGGTTACACGAATTGGACATGAAATTTTTATTTTTTTATTATGTCAATACGATAACAACACGAACACGATAAAATAAAATATCAGTAATTCATTAATTTTGTACATGTTCATACGGTGTTATCATGTCATGTCAAAATTTATCAATCCTTGATATTGTTAATATTATTGCAATAGAGAATGAGATAATCTTCCAAATAGAAAAACTCCCAACTTGTGGTCTACCGTGTACGACATAAATGTCATAGTTAAAACAAGAGAGAGGAGCGGGAGAAAGAGGCTGAATCTGAATGGCGGACGCCGCAGTAGAATTCCTCCTAGAAAACCTGAAGCAGCTGCTGGTCCACCACGCCCATCTGCTGAAGGATGCGATGGATCAGGTAGAGAAGCTTGAAAACCATCTCCGCCTCTTCAAAGCTTTTCTGAAAGACGCCCCAAAGCAGTGGAGGGAAGACGAGACGCTGCGGGAGCTCATTCGCCGAATCCGCAACGCCGTCTATGAAGCCGAAGACATCATCGACGCTTACGTCACTCAGGCTGCCCAGGCCAAGCACAAGAATTACTTCCTGAGAGCTATCCATGGCCCCGCCAAGATCGTCAGCATCGCTGAAAAAGTCGAATCGGTCCTCAATAGGATCGACGATATCTACACCGACAAGAGCAGGATTCTTGATTTTGCCTACATCAAGGCTGAAGATGGAGCGATTGAACACACTGAGGTAACCCTTTCTTCTAAACTTTTTTTTTTTTTTTTTTTATTTTTAACTATTATTATTATTATTATTATTATTATTATTATTATTATTATTATTATTATTATTATTATTATTATTTCTGGTTTTGTCTTTTACTTGGTGATAGCCAAGACTTGTGTTAGTTTATTATTGGCCACCAGCCACCACAATGGCTGTTAAGTCAGCGGTCAATGGATTGTTAGAAATTAAGAGTTACTCTAAAAATTAAATGGTTTCATCTACACTAGATGAAGTGCCCAAAGAAGCATTATATCAATTAACTAATATTTTGCATCGTTTATTTCATAATTCAATTATGGAAATTCTAAAAAAATATATTAATGAGAATATGATGACGGATCTTGCGAATCTTTGAAATTTTAAATTATTAAAATTGTTTATACTTGAATAAATTCATTAATGAAAAAAAAATAAAAATTGAATAGTCCTTATCCACTGGTATTCCAATATAATAGTTGTTTTAATCTATATATACTCTATATTAATATAAAAAGTGTGTTATGGTACAATTTTTTAATATAACTATTATAACTTTATTGTATATTTTATTTAAGGGTAGTAATGTACATGTATATATTATTATATCAGTGTAACAGTTATAACTTATTTATTAGAGTGATATAAATAATGTAATCATCTAATCTAATATATATTATCATATTAGTATCACAATTTGAAATATATAGGAGTTTTTTTTTAAAATATAGTAACAAGTACATAGTAATATGATGGACGAATTACCACGTATCTCTATTTTTTAACATATTCATTGATATGTATATGTATGTGTGGGTGGATCAAATAAGATATTTTTACTAGTATGAAAATTAGGATTACATTTACACTATCCAATTAGATAATTTAATAGTTGAGATTTAATACAATTGGTGATGACAATTCTGTAAATAATAAGGCATAAAACAAATGAAGGAGGGTTATTTTAGTCCAAACTTTTAAAATTGATGATGTCAGCAATTTAAAAAAATTTAAAACTTTAAACGACCTTAACTTACTCATTTTTTAATCTAATTAACGCAAAAAATGTATCAAATTAAAATTTTTTGTGCGTTTTCATTTAAAATGTTGGAAGATCATGTTTAGATGAAAAATATGGATAAAAATACAAAAGGTAAATTTTTACCTATACTGAGGTTATAAATACTTTCATTAAATTATAATAATACTTCGTCAGTATTATTATAATGTATTATAACGAAATATTTGTCATATGCATAGTTTAAAAAGACGGATGACACTTACGCCTCGAGGCCTCAAGGCGAGGCGCCGGAAAACATCACTCAAGGCCTCGCCTCTCCCGAAATCTGTGATGGTTACGCCTCTCTTCGATTGAGGCAAGGCGGCGACTCACATATTCATCTATTTTTTAGAAATTTTTGTGGGGTTTTATTAGGTTTTGGGCTTCAATTGGGTACGAGCTTAACTTAAAAATCCTAAATTAATACAATCTCCCTAAGCCCTTCATGTAATTTGATCAATTAATTGATCAATTTTATCAAAATTTTCCTCGGCAACTCGCTACACAGAAAGATAGAAATTTTCAGCAGATTCAGCCTCTCCACCAACCAGATCCACACCATCTCTCTCTTTCTCTATTCTATCTGGTGCTGCACTGTTGCAGAACAGTTGCACTTTTTTTTCCAATGTTCTGTTGCTGAGGATTTGCTCTTTTTTTTTTCAATGTTCTGATAGAGTAATTGATAAAGAAATCTCAATGACCACAACTTGTATGCGTGGATATCAGATTTCAAATTGTGACTCGATTCGAGGTTGAATGCCAAAATTGAAGAAAGGATTTGAAACTACAGAGTGAGCTTTGGATGTGGTTTCAATTTTGTTTGATTACATCAGCAGGCGCTATAATTGGGGCTGGGGCGGGGGTTGGTGGAATGCCCAATTTTGAGGTTTCTTTTACATTTCAAATTTGACGATGCAATTCCATTCTCAAATTACCACATGGTTGTCAATCAAACAAACTGAAATCACGGTCAAATAGCTCACCCTCTGAAAGTTCAAATCCCTTATTTAATTTTAAAATTCCACATTGAATGGAGTCAAAATTTCAAATCTAATCAACACAAATAAGACATCGTCGTTCACATTTCTCCTTGCAATTAGTCGTGTCTTCGGCACCTGATTGGGAATAGAATTAGAAAGGCCAGATGGAAAGCATTCAAACCATATCCACATTGCACAGTATCATTGTTGAATTGATGAAAATTAGGACGAAACACTTGTGAACATTTAATTAGTGCGAAAAAGTAACGGAACCGTTAGTGAAATATCAATTTGATACTTTTTGAATAGTTCATGGGGCGGATTGTTCCTTCTTTTATAGTATAGGGGTCTAATTGAACCAAAAAATAGTTCGCATGTTTAAGTAAGTTTGGGCATAAAGTTGAGTGAATATTTGCATGTTGTACCTTTTCTCAAAGAAAACGCATAGTTCTTGGATTTTCTGACTTTTATGAATCCATCAAACAGGCTCCCCAAGTAAGAGAAACGAAGGTGGTGGGTTTTGAAGATGAGGCTGAAAAATTGAAAGGATTTCTCTCAGAAGAATCCGAAGAACTCGAGGTCATTTCAATCGTTGGAATGCCCGGCCTTGGCAAGACAACTTTGGTAGAGAAAATCTTTCATGATCCAGAAATTCAATATGAGTTCCCTACACGTATATGGGTTTCTGTATCTCAAGAGTTCACAAAGAAGGCTATCTTTCTGGTCATTTTGCAAGAGTTCATCATGATCACTGAGGATATTAAAATCAAAACCGAAAAGGAGTTAGCTGACTTGGTCCTGGGTTATCTTGAGAATGTAAGGTTCCTGCTCGTCATGGATGATGTATGGAGTTGTGAGGATTGGGATAAACTTAAAATTGCATTGCCAATTACCAACAAATGCGGCAAAGTCTTGATCACCAGCTGTCAGGTAGAGCTTGGTTGGCATGTTAATCATCGTAAAGGGCCTCATTTGCTACGTTTCTTGACTCCAGAAGAGAGTATTTTGCTTCTCCAGTTGGAAGTTTTCCGTGAGCCAAAGTTCCCTGGAGGCTTGGAAATTGTAGGAAGACTAATTGCTGAGCGATGTGGTGGGCTTCCACTTGCAATAGTAATCATAGGAGGAATTCTTGTCACAAAAATTTCAGTTGATATCACTGCAATGAAAACAATGTGGAAAACGGTTTCTGAAAATTTTGAGGCGCAGTTTGATCAAGACATGGGGAAACGCATTAAAAAAATTATGTTGTTAAGTTATGAAAAATTGCCTCATCACTTGAGAGAGTGCTTTCTTTATTTTGGAATGTTCCCAAGAGATTTTGAGATCCCTGCTTGGAAATTAATTTGCTTGTGGATTGCAGAAGGATTAATACAAAAGAAGATTGATATCAGCTTGGAGGAAACTGCAGAAAGCTATTTGGAGGATCTTATCAATAGGAACTTAGTTAAAGCTGAAAAGTTTAAGTCCAATGGTAAAGTTAAAACATGCCGCATTCATGATATTGTTCGTGACTTTTGCTTAAATGAAGCTGGAATCGAAGGGGAAGGCTTCTTACAAGAAATTAAGATGTCTAGCCTTGGAGGTTTTCAACCTCCAATTTCAAATGAACTCAAGTTTCGCCGTCTGTGCATTCATTCCAATGCACTGAACTTTGTTTCCAGGAAACCTTACGGTCCAAGTGTCCGTTCATTTGTTTGCTTCTCTAGGTATGAAATGATCATGCCTGTAGCAGATATTTCAGCCCTTCCCGGAGGTTTCCGACTGCTCAGAGTTCTTGATGTCGAGCCAATCAAATTCACTAAACTTCCTAGTGACATGTACCAATTGCTTCATTTAAGGTACTTGGTCTTGTCCATCAATTTAAAGGTTCTTCCTTCTGCCTTTTCGAAACTTTGGAACATCCAAACTCTTGTTGTTGGCACAGATTCTCGAACCCTTGATATTAAAGCAGATATGTTAAATATGATACAATTAAGGCATTTCAAGACAAATGCATCTGCTACTTTACCAAGGTCAGGTAAAAGTAGTAAAGGAGCTGGTGAAAAAATTCACACACTCGGAACTATCTCACCAGAGAGTTGCACTGAAGATGTTTTTTATAGGGCTCGTAATTTGAAGAAATTGGGTGTTCGTGGGAATCTAGCATTACTTCTTGACGAGAAGAGCGGCTCGTTTGAGAGTTTGGGGATGCTGGGCAATCTTGAAAAGCTGAAACTACTAAATGATGTGTTTCCTTATCCACCTTTGGGAGGCCATCTGCGTGGCCTTCCTCCAGCCTATAAATTTCCACCCAAATTGAAGATCCTAACATTATCCAAGACTTCTCTTGATTGGAGTCATATGTCTATCATAGGATCGCTTGAAAAGCTGGAGGTGCTAAAGTTAAAAGACCAAGCATTCCAGGGTGAGACCTGGAAGGCAACTGATGGAGGTTTTCGTTACCTTGAAGTGTTGCATATTGGACGCACAGATTTGACGGCCTGGTTTGCTTCTCCTCATCACTTCCCCAGAATCAAACACATTGAACTTAAGAACTGTGAGGATCTTCAACAAATTCCAATTGAGCTGGCTGATGTACCAAGCTTCCTAAAGTTGGGCTTGTTTTCTTCTAGACGTGCTGTTGCATCAGCCAAGAAAATAGAAGCAAAGATAAAGGAGATTGATCAGCAGTCTGGCAAAGTTGCACGTCAATTCAAGCTTTCCATTTTTCCTCCTGAGGAATGACCATGCTTCTTTCTAATTAAACAGGTATGCAAAACTATCAACCTTTAAAAGAGAGATAAGTTGAGGTTGCAACTCTCGTTATTCCCGTTTCTGAGATCAGATGACTGAGCCTCTGTTTATTCTTCCTAGTATTAGCTTCTTGAATGAGCATTCAACTCAAAAACTGCTGCTATATATCATATGGTAATATATTTGCATTGTTTATTGATGGCTTATGATCTAACGCAGGCATTTTGCGCAAACTGCTGCCAAAGAGATTAGAGAGCATGCCTGATGCTTGGATGAAGTTCGTCTCTGTTTACTTGATTGAATAAATGCCGCACGCGTTCTATTTATTGTGTTGAACTCCCATAAATACTGCAAAACTTGTGGAGTTGAATTACTATTTGCTCATTCTGCCAGACCTCTGTTTGTCGATCTCTTTTCAAGATTTGTATTGAAGTTTCAATGATTTCAGTAATTAATAGTTAATACTCACTGGATCATCAACAACATTAGATGCATGCGTCAGTAATGTGAATATGCTGGTCATGAAGTTCATTAATACATTACGAAACGTTATATTTAACATCCCCCTAAATCCTAATACAAAGGTATTATGCGAAAAATCACGCGTTTACGCAGTACTTTTCTTAAAAGTTTTGATCAATTGAAAGAAGGGTATATTCTTTATAAATCCTTTTTGCTTATCAAATGGGCCTTTCAAAGGCCTTTAGAGCATTGTTGTACCACATTTATTATGAGAGCTAGGTTTTTTTTCGTTAGGAGTTAGCTTGAAGAAAAAAATATCGAATGAAATACTATTTGGGATTCATCACTCACCAAAGGAAATTATAAAAATTAGTGCATAAAAATGAAAGCTTTTCTTGGATTATATGATGTATGGGATGTTGTACAGAAATGGGATGATACTGAATATGTAGTCGCCAAGATGAAAGACCAGAGTACGCTCGTACTAATTCATCAATGTTTAATTTGGATTTAAACATGTTCGAGAGATTATGGTAATCAATTAAAAGAATTTAGTCGTTTAGTTTTTGGGATGGGGAAAAATATTAAAATACCTCATTTATCGTACCGAAAAAATATCGAAAATGTTGAATTTTCGATATATCGAAATTTTTGGTACGGTATGATACTATATCAATAATTTTTGGTATGGTATCGATATGAAATTTGAAAATTCTCAATATACCGCGGTATCCCGAAAATTCAGCATACCGTGGTATTCGATATATACCGATATTTTTGATATATATACCAGTATTCGATATACCGAATTTTTGGTAGATCCGTATATACTGGTATGTCGGTACATCGGTATATATCGGTATTTCGCTATATCGGTGTATCGGTATACCGTACCATACCGATGATTTTTTTTTTTTACAACTTATGGTTATTATAATACATTAATTTCATTTGAGTACACATTACTATAAAATATAATAAGTGACAACTAAATATCAATAAAAGAAAAAAAATTAATCAAATGATTATATTTGAATTATGATATCTACAACATTGCAACATATATTTACAATTTGATTAATATATCATATAAATCAGGTATAATTTAAACTATTACATAATAAGGTGAACAATTGAAATTTAAAAGTTATATATAATAACTAAAAAATAGTAATCTTATTCCTTTTATCATTAAAAAATAGCAACCTTATATTCTTCACAACTATTAAGCACTAAAAGTTAAAAAAATAAAATAATAATAAGAAACTAGAATATATGTAAATTATGATAATAACACTTTGATATTTAGATATTGAAGTTGAACATGACTAATAAAAGATAATAAACTAACATTATTACAATTATAACTTATGAAAGTAAGTTATAAGAGAAATAATAGAAAATTACTAAATAAGAAGATAAAAAATATTTTAGAGTTCATTAAATTCTAAAAAAAATATAATATTCAGTAAGTTTAACATAAAAGCTTAGAAAAATATATATAATAAAAAATACACGAGTTATGAATTGAAAATAAACAATTTAAAAGTATACATAATAAATAGCAACCTTATATTCTTCTATAATATTAATTTTTAATTTTGCAGGTTTCTTGTGATGTTGAAATTTTCAAGTTGCTACTCAATATCAAGTTGCTATGTTATTTCATTTAGTAATATTATATTTGAAATTTGGTTGTCAAGACATTGACTATTAAACTTGTTTGGTGTTGGTATATTGATTGTTGAGACATGAATTTTTATGTAGTTATTTGTAGAATTCCGATCGATACGACATATAAAATTAGGTATTTTCAGTATACCTTAAAAAATCGGTATTTTCGATATACCGTGAAAGTTCGGCATACCTTGGAAGTTTGGTATGTTCGGTATACCATATAATATCGGTACGGTACAGTATAGTGAAAATATTGGTACGATATCAATATATGTTACAGCGTATACTGAAACTTCGGTATACCGAAGTTCGGTACGAGAATAGTATGAATTTTTCAATATTAAAATTTCGGTACGGTATATGATATGGTGTGAAATTTTCAGTATATCGTACTGACCCACCCGTAGTTTTCATGGAAAAATTATAATATTTACTGATATTGTATTTATTGTTAGATCATAGATCCTAACATTAGATTGAACATGCATTGGAAACTAAATAAAAACAAAAATTTTTAATACATTACACTTATAATTAACATGTATTTGGGGAACTGCCTCATGGCGAAAACATTGTTAAATAAACTAATATACCGAAACAAAGCAGAGAACAACTCCCTTATAATTATAATATAATGTATTCTTCAAACACAGGAATCTCTAAAAAATATAAAATCACCCACTACAAGATGAATAACTAAACACTGCTTTAAATGTAGACGAATACCAAAATCAACAACCATGAACAAAACTACTATGGAGCATTAACTTAAGATGCAAACTAAAGATTGACGGGTTGTTAGATAAATCGGGATTGTGACAACTCTTGAATCTCTTCAGATTTTTCTCTCAACTTTGCGGTACACAAATCTGAAATTTTAAGTTCTCTTTTATAGATGCGTAGTATAGTTTGAGACGTACATAATCATGTCATTTCTTCTTATATTAATGGACTTAAATTAAGTCTGAGCTAGATAGAGAGAATTTAAGGTCTGTTGGTGGCCCAATCCTAATTTCTTTTTAGATCCCTGTTGTAACTCTCTCTCTGTAACAACTCAGATTTTCAGAATATGATTAAAAAATTCCTAATCCTAATTAGGAATTGTTAAGAGAAAATTTGACCATAATTGAGATGATTTGAATGTAAGTCATGACTTTAGGGGCTTGTTTGCTAGACTGTATGATATAAGGTTGAATGTGTTTGACATGAGATGTGTTTTACTGTATAAAATATCAATATCATATTTGTTTTGGTGTATTAAAATATATGTATTAATAATATATTGTTTGCTTAGATGTATTAGATTCTCTATAAAATTTCAATTCCTAAAATATCCTTTAATTAGTTACCATATATTGTGTGAATATTCTATAATAACATTTTTAATTAATATCTGCAAGGTTATTTTAGTCTGCAATTTTTAATAATTCTGTATGGTATTATATATCCCACCAGGGTGTGATATGTTATACTATATAAATGGTTAACACATGTCGGGCCCTTACATAATCATGGACTTTAATATTACTAGCAAACAAAGTATTATGGTGTCATAGATATTTATTCTACTCTTATACTACCTAGCAAACAAGCCCTAGGAGTCCTTTTTGTAAAAATCATTTTTTTGAGATTTTTCAATTTTTATCGGAAGATAGCCGATCTTGGTCTTGTCTGAAAGGTATTGGCCCGAGAAGTGTGTCAGTACTCTCAGAATTTGAATCCGAGATCATTTGAGATCCCGGTGATAAAAAATATATAAAATAAATGTGTGAATAGTAAATTTTGAGCTTTTTCATGTTTTAAATATTTTACGAAATCCTCCTCGTTGATCTGAGGCTTGCCTTGTCAAGCCTATTTTATGGAAATCGACCTAAGAAATCCGTTCGCTTTCACGGATTTTCAATCAGAGGTCAATCGAACGCTCGGGAGTATTATGTGTCATCCGGAATGAATAGTAAATCTATTTTATAAAGGGAATCTTTCTTCGTTTTTCTTCAAACGACTTCCGCGTCATCCCGAATCAGGTTGGTTTAATAGTACCCGAGCCAATGAGTTTCCCATTATTTTTGGATTTCATGTCGGAGGTCATTTGGACTTCGCTATTGAATAAAACAACTTTTAATCGAGTCCGAAAATCACTTTATCAGTATTTTATACCCGAAATTCCATACCGAGTACCCTAAGCTTTTCCCTATAAATAGGGGTCTTCTCCCATTCATTTCTTCACGCCATCGGGCAGCAGCGGTGTGGCTATGCCGCCGCTGCAACCCGTCGGAAAGACGACGTCGGTCACCTTCTTCCGACGACCTCATCTCTATCCATCTCTTGTCTGTTCGAGCTCAATTTTTGATATGTTGTGTATTTAATTATCTATTTCATTTCGTCTGTTGAAATCGTTGTCGTTCAAGGATCGAAATAGGCCGAACGATCGGAAAATGATCATAAAAGCCGTTACCGATTAGTTTTGGTTTTTTGAGGTTTTGGGGCTTTTCGGAGCCTCGAATCGAAAAAGTTTGTTCTGGAAAATTGTCCGAAATATTATTTTACGTTGAAGTGGCATGTTGTTGATTTTTTTTGAATATCCCGTTATTTGGATGTTTGCCTAAATCGATTAAAGTGTTTTAATTTTATTTTGAAAGTATGAGTTGTCGAAAAATTTTCAAACTTATATGCTTTGAGTTTTGTATGGCAAGGATTGTCTTTCTATTTATTTCGTAATTTTTGAATAAGTATAGAGCCTCGTTGATTTTTATTATTGATTATCTCGTCGATTTAAATTTTAATCGGAAGTTTGTGATCTTGGAAAATTTCCAAATTAATGTGGTATAGTTTTTGTATGTCTGGGATCATCCTCCATTTATTTTGTGATTTTTGGAAAATGATTAAGCTTTGTTGAATATTTTGGTAAATGTCGAGAAAATGTGGAGACGACGGAGTATCGTCTCGACTCGGTCTATCTCGAATTAATGAATTATTGAAATTCTCTTTATGCATTGAGTCGAGTAGATGTCTCTAAAGTCGTGCATTCTATAGTCAGGTTGTAGTCATGGAAAGGTAGGAATCTCGTTTAAATTATTTTGGGCTCTAGGATATTCGATATAGAGATCGCTAAGTCGTTAATCGGCTTTTATAGGACAAGCTGAGCCCTAGAGGAACTCCGGATCGTTGTACTGCCACCTTCTCATCATCGAGGTGGGTGATACTATATCTATCTATGGTTTGAGCTAATGAGTTCTAAAAGCATGTGAGGGCAAGATGAAATATCCAATTAAATATTTTTATGTTCTGCCTGATTAGTCTCTGTACAAGGAAATTATTATGTTATGGGATATAATAATGTAAATTATTGTTTGAGCTCTTGAGCATGTTATATAATGAATGCTAGCTTGATGAGATATCATATAGCTGATTGATATGAGATATAGATGATAATGATCATAAGTTAACTTTGGTATTGATATTGATGATGAGGAAGTGTTGTTTAGATAAATGATGCTTTGTAGGTTGATATTAGTATCCCTTATAGGCATTGGGGCTATGATATTAATTGAGGAATTAGATCTAGATGATTCATTCTAGGCTATGATCCAGGCTAGCAGGATTGAATATTGAGGATTAAATGTTAAAAATTGAATGTTGAGATTCAATTATTGGTAAGCATGATATTGAGCTCAAGGAACAGTGTTATTACATTATGATGTTGTGGCCTTCGAGTCACTAAAGTTGTATCATATATATTGGTTGTGACCTTCGGGTTACCAGGTTGTGGTCTTTTTTTATCACTAGGGAGTCACTGCTGGGTAATCCCCTCGCATACTCGGAGTCACTGCTAGATAACCCCCTCGCATACTCGGTGGGATATTTGAGATAACCCCTCTCTTATCCTAAGGCATGCCTCTATAAGGTACAGTAGACATCAAGTTTGAGCCATGATGGGCCCAAATGAAGAAAAGTGTTTTGCAGATATGGGAAGGGCTTTTACGTTTTGCTTCCCATATGCTGCTAGTTAATGTTGGATATTTCTAAAGTTTTTCAGAGCTTTCTTATAAAACCCCACTGAGTGCATTAGTACTCACGCCCTATTTTTCAAATATTTTTCAGGTTGAGATGGAGAGGTGGATGGTGGCTATGAAAGTGAGTTGGCGGCTAAGATTATGTTTTGCAACTCACCATTATTCCCACTATGTTTCTTGCTACTCTAATGGCTTATGGTATTTGGTTGCTTTGATTATGCCTTTGATTCTGATACTCTGATCATGAACACTTGTTGACTTCCTAGTTAGCATGTCCTATATGCTTAACTATATAATTAATCCAAGGAAAAGTCCCGTCTTTTGCTATGCATAATTGCTTATTCATCTTTCAACTAAAAGGATGCTTTATTTGTTAAGCATGTTGATTTTGCTTACTTTCAGTTGACCTATAGCGATTCTTAAATTGTTCCTTGTGTTCTATTCCTATGAATGGAACACCATATAATTTAATTGTCTCTGACCTATTGATGAGTCTAAATTGTTGTGATCTATTAAGATGTCTTGTTTATTTGAAAAGTCAAAACCTATTTATTAACTATTGGATTCCATTTAAGTTTTGATTGGCCTATGATTAGATATTCATTTGATTTGATTAAATCATTTGGCTCATTTGATACGTTGAAAACGTTAATTCCTTCCAGTTATAAGGTTACACTGCCTAAATTTTTAAGGCGCTAACTTAGTTCAATTCTAAAAACACCACCACCATGGATTTCAAATTAAACTACTTTTTTCCTTCTATTTTTCAACATAACAACCCCGTCCTAATTCTCGTGACTGGACTGTTACAGATGATATCAGAGCAGGTTTGCAACTCTGTAGACCTATCTCTTCTTGAAATGGTTGATTGAATTCTTATGTGAATATTAAATTGTTCTATGGAATTAATCAGCAACCCAAAACCCGTCACCACCCTCGCATCTTCAACAAAATAAAGATATGAAAGAGTTAAAATATTTCGATTATATTTGGTATAACTTTTGAAGTACCGGATGAGGAGAAAATTTTTAAGCAAGACAAGACTAGTCGATTTTTCTTAAAAGAAAATCGAAGGTTAGTTCTTTATTAAAGAAATTTTGTTATGCCAAAGTTTAAGGTAAAACTATTAGAGTAAGTTCTTTGTCAATAATTCTGTAAAGAATTTAGAGTCATTATGGACTCGAGGACGCATCAAATGTTTTCAGAATTATTTTCTACAGATACTCAAAATATTTCGGTCATTTTGGATCGTCAAAATTTTTGAGTAAGTTATAAAGTTTGAAAATTGATTTAAAAACTTTTTGTGTGATAAAGGTTTGTCTACTGCCCATAAGGAAAGGATCTGAGGATGTGTTGAGGACAAATGAGGCATAGAGAATATAATCAGAACATAGACTATAGCAAGCTTGAATTAAGGAGAATTCTAGGATTTCCTTTAGGTTCTCTTAAGAACCTAGATTGAATAAGTTCCCTTTCAAGGAGCTAAATTTTAGTAGAACTGTTCAAAAGAACATTTGTCGCAGGTATCTTCATGAAAAGGGTTAAAGGGCTACGAGATTCCACTAGAATCGGAAATGAGGTTATAAAGCTTTGATTTTGAGCTAGAAGCAAGGAAATGAGTAATCGATTTAAAGACCAGTTATCAAATTGCAGATCTTCTGCAAATTCAATGAATCTCTACGCAAGCTTTTGGATTAAGAGTCAGGTCTAAAGATCTAATCTCGTTTACAAGGAATGAAGATTCATCCCATTAAGTGAAATCTCTTCAATTCAGTGGATGAACAATCAAGACTATGTCATGTTTCATGCCCAGGATTTGTCACTTGTTTCAAGTTGATTCTTAGAATAAAGGTAAAGATGGTCGTCACAACAACAGCTAAAATAATTTAAAAATTTGTTTGTCGGTGTTCTGCTGAGCTTCCAGGAGACATTAAAATCAAACTATTTTGAGTTCAGGAGGTACCATAGATCAAACCATTTTGTCATATCCCTTTCGGTGGGTAGAGAGTGATCCCCAAATATCACTTTCTCAGCGAGGCACAACCAATTGAAGTGCAGCCACCTCCCGCTAGTTCATAGCAACCTCTTAAAGATGAAGTACAAAATGCTCCAGAAAGGAAGAGAACCCGAAGAAGATTGTTATGAAGATAGACCTAGTTATTGGTAGATCGAGAAAAGCAATATGATAAGAAGTTTTGCCAAATCTATTTATTCTCATGTCAATTGGATCGATCGCCCTTCAATAACTTCATTTATATCATTTAAAATTCATTGATTAAATCCTCTTGGATAACATGTAATCTTTTGATGATACTCCTTTGATCATCAAGAGTCAGTAATAGCACTTCTTTGTTAGGCTATACTGATACCTTTGTGAAAAAATTTCATCATGGTTCTCAGTTGTTAAGTGTTGATTTTCTTCCATTATTCCTGTGTATCCTTGTAATGTGCGAGAACCATTTGAGTTTATAAGTCCTCTGAAAAGGCAACATTTTTGGCATAAATAGGCTAGTGCTATATCTCTCCCATCTCTTTAATTTGTTAAAGAAATATTGATCAAATAAAGCTCTCACTCAGAGGCATTGTTTTCTTTTACTCCCACTCATAGGACTCGAGTGTGGATCCTCAAATAGAAGAGATAGCTTATAGAAGTATTTCCTTAGAGTATCATCAGGAGAGCGAGTAATAGTATTCCCTAATGGGGAATGGAGCCGAAGAAGTGCCAGTTAGTGCTCTCCAAGTTGAAAGTGCATTTCTAAAGTAATTTTCCAGTTTGTGACGTTTAAGACGATCCAATGGATGTTGACGAGAAAATTCTGAGCTTACAGTTAAAATATAGACGTGCGATCTTTATGCATACAAACAATGGTGATCAACAAAGGGAGCCAGACAGTCAGACTACCACCATGAAAAAAAGAGAAGGGTCTAATGAGGGATTTGAAGATTGAGTTGCATCGAAAATATGTTTCAAGCACACTCCAAGAAGACAAGAAGATCGAACCTCAAGATTTTAAAGAAGGACACGAAGTAGGTTTCGAACCTAATACAACATGCAAAATAATTGTCCAAGGATGTGCCCATTTGATTGTGAAATCATGGGGAGATTATATGAAAACAGACATCATGATACCTCTCATAAATGAGAAAGAGAAGTGGCCAACGTTCAGGCTTCCGGAAGGATTCATTTGCGTGGAAAAAGAGAACGAGTATAGACTGTTCGAGAAATATTTAGCCAAGAAGAAATCGAAAAGAGGGGTAGAGGTTGAGAATCAACCTAAAGGATATGAGAACCTTATTGGTTCCAGGCAGAAAATTGCGGAAAGTGGGGTATTGTACCCTGAGGATGTACTTTGGTACTTCTTCTCAAGGTCATGAAAATTTCGGGATGAAATTTATTTAAGAAGGGTAGAATGTAACAACCCGAATTTTCAGAATATGATTAAGAAATTCCTAATCTTAATTAGGAATTATTAAGAGAAAATTTAACCATAATTGAGATGATTTGGATGTAAGTCACGACTTTAGGAGTCCTTTTTGTAAAAATCCTCTTTTGAGATTTTTCAATTTTTATCAGAAGATTGCCGATATTAGTCTTGTCTGAAAGGTATTGACCCGAGGAGTTTGACAGTACTGTCAGAATTTGAATTTGAGATCATTTGAGATCCCGATTATGAAAAAGGTATAAAATAAATGCGTGAATAGTAAATTTTGAGCTTTTTCGTGTACAAGCCATTTGTGATACCACCTGCTCATCATCGAAGTGGGTGATACTATACCTATCTATGGTTTGAGCTAATGAGCTCTAGAAGCATGTTAGGGCAAGATGAAATATCCAATTAAATATTTTTATGCTCTGCCTGATTAGTCTTTGTACAAGAAAATTATTATGCTATGGGATATGATAATGTAAATTATTGTTTGAGCTCTTGAGCATGTTATATAATGAATGCTAGCTTGATGAGATATCATATAACTGATTGATATGAGATATAGATAATCATGATCATAAGTTAACTCTGGTATTGATATTGATCATGAAGAAGTGTTGTTTAGATAAATGATGCTTTGTAGGTTGATATTAGTATCCCTTATAGGCATTTAGGCTATGATTTTTTTTAACAAAACACCCCTAAGGGTGGGGCATTCAGCACCACACCCAGCTTGTCAATAAAATAAAATATATCGTCTCATACAGCGTCACGGGTGGGATATGTCCCAAAAGTGAACATATCCCTAACCGAGAACTGTAACAGAAAAACTAGCACATGGAGATGCAATCACAAACTGAGAGTTATATCCAAAACCCAAAACAAAACGTAAAATGAAGACGTGAAGCACAGTAAAAAACAAACTGATACTCCAAACAACTGAAAAAAACCATAAATAAAACAAGCAGCAAAGAGGCCCCATCATCTAACTATATCGGAATCTGAAGTTGGGATAACCCAACTGATCCATCCTCACAAGGGAGAGCAAATATGGTGGAGCCGAGACATCATCATAAAAGGTAAGGATAGAGGTCTGAGCCCCTTTGTCTGCCAAGAAATCAGCATTCTGATTGCCCTCACGATGAATATGAGAGAACCGAACCTGCCTGCCATGAGAAAGCAATCTGATAGATATGAGAGTGTGACGAATCACAACCGACCCGGAGTGACCCGACTGCAAAACAAAAATCACAGAAGTAGTATCCATCTCGATCCATATGTGGTCCAAATATTGTGTCGCCAATCGAAATCCATGTAGCAGAGCCTGACACTCCGCATCGAAGCTAGAAACCACCCTCAGAGACATGCAGAAACTAACAAGTAACGACCCGGCATGATCATGAACAAGACCTCCACCACCAGCAGCCATCTGCAGATCAGTCGAGAAGGATCCATCGGTGTTGAGCTTTACCCAGGGTGCCTCGGGAGGCCACCGCGACACCATTCGAGACCGGAGAGATCTCGGAACGGGATCAGTGACGGGCATAATAGGCACCTGAAGATAAGAACCCAACCAATACTGAGGAAGGAGCTTCCCAGCCGCGACAAGGATGTGGAGATGGTGCTGTACCTGCCAAACAATATGAGAAATAAGGAAAGGAACACCGCAATGCTTGCGGCTATTCCTGATCTCTGTCTAAATAAACCAAAGAGCCAAACATGGTATTAGAAAACTAATGTGCTTCGACGAGGATCGTGGAAACAACCTTCGCCAAAAGCCCAATATATGTGCAAGATCGTGTGTGAGTGGTGAAGAGACATTAAACCAATTCGCAATATATATCCAAACCGATTTCGCAGACTCAGACAAAAAAAAACATGCTCAACAAAATCGACCTGTGGAGACACACAACACTGACAATGCAACACAAGATGAATATGACAAGACTAAAACTTAACATCAACATGGACACGATTATGCAAGAGACGCCAAAGGAAAATAAAAATGATGGGGGTCAAGCAATCATGCCAAATGGCCCCAAAGATAGCCCGTTCAGGACGCCGGTACCTGACTTGATCCCAAGCAGAGGTCAAAGAGAACTCACCAATAGGTGTCAAATTCCACCGCATGTTATCCCTCTCACCCCACAACACAGGAGTCCGGCTCAACGAATCAATTAAATCAACAGGCAAAGCATAATGGGCATGTAAAGCATGTAAATGAGACAATGACCAAGACTCGCCAATCAAATACTAGTTAACATGCACATGATCAAAAATAGTAGCAGGGCAATAAGAAGAAAGAGGAACATCTTCAAACCACATATCATCCTAGAAACTAACCTGATCACCGAACCCCATAACAGTGTTATTACATTATCATGTTGTGGCCTTAGACTCACTAAAGTTGTATCATATCTATGGGTTGTGACCTTCGGATTACCAGGCTGTGGTCTTTTTGATCACTAGAGAGTCACTACTGGGTAATCCCTTCGCATACTTGGAATCACTACTGGGTAACCCCTTCACATACTCGGTGGGATATTTGAGATAACCCATCTTTTATCCTACGACATGCCTCTATGGGGTGCAGTAGGCATCAGGTTTGAGCCAGGATGGGCTCAAAGGAAGAAAAATATTTTGCAGATATGGGAAGGGCTTTTGCGTTTTGCTTCCCATATGCTGCCAATTGATGTTGGATATTTCTAAAGCTTTTCAGAGCTTACTTATAAAACCTCACTGGGTGCATTAGTACTCACACCCTATTTTTCAAATGTTTTTCAGGTTGAGATAGAGAGGTGGATGATACGTGGTGTTTTTGCACAATATTCTGAGGTTGAAATGAAGTGAATTGAAGAGTTGTGCATGTGCTTTAACCCATATTGCACTTTTAACCTCCTGATTTGGAAGTTTTGTTTGTTGTTTGAGTTTCATAGGAAATGGATAATGAATCAATGCATTTTTAAGTGATCCAATGCTATGAGAAGATAGAGAATTGAATGAGAAATGTGTTGCAAGTTGAATAGCCTCAATCAGATAATAAACGAGGGAGAACGGAGCAAAACCGTGAAAGGTGTTGGTGCAGAACTGGAGGCGCGAGCCGCAGTGCGAGTGAGGGCACGACCGGCGCACTCACACCTTGATACAGACTCAAAGTTGAGCATTTTGTACATGTCTTTTTAGTTGTTTTTAAGTTTTTTTCATAGAGTCTAGAGTCTTGTAGGGAGCTAAAGTGAAACAGGTGGGAAGAGATGTAAAATGATCCAGTATGGGAATAAAATGATGCTATCTGTGATTAAGGCGTAAAGGAAAGACCCGAAGCTTGGAGAGTTTGTTGCAAATTCAACGCGGAAGTTCAGCTCCAATCACTCCAACTACCTGGATCCACATCAGCAACTGTGCCTAGATATGGGGGAGTCGTCCGTTGTGAAGAGAAGGTGGAGAAGAGGGAAAAAAATGAAGAGGATAAGGAGAGAGAAGAAGTGGCCGAGAAAACTGCACACCTTGGTGGAGAGTTGAAGAAGTCAATGCTGGATCGTGCCCCTGCATGGGCTGAAATGGGCCATTTGTGGCAGTTCTTAACTCACTATAAATACTTGATTTCCACTTTATTTTTGTACATTCGCACATACATTCAGGCAGACAGATACAATTTAGTTATTTTCGTTCTTGTTTCATTTTTTTAATTCAGGATATTCGGCATTACTGTTGGCGATTTGCCCTCAGTCAATGCGCGACTTGTTTTTACCTTTTATCTAGAGTTAGTTCTAGAAGTTAATCTAGTTTATTTCCCTTCATTATGAGCTATCCAATTTCATTTGTTTTATTTATTATTTTGTTTTCAGCTAAGTAGATAGTGTTCGAGTTGAGTGTGATAAGGATCGAGAGCAAAAATCATGCATGAGGCTAATCGGGCGTAATAAACCTCGAGATGATTCCCAACTTCAACTTGGGAAGAACGATGACACGAAAGTGGAGAGGCTATATGGCTGATCACTCGTAGCCAAACCATTATTGATGTATGTCAAGGTGGAAGTAAGGGTGACCGAACCCTGATGAGCCACTAAATGATAAACCGGGTACAGAAGCCTAGAGACGACGAAGCCCAGAGATTGAAATATATGTGGATATGGGTACAACGCCAAAGGGGTCCCATATGCCAGCGTTGGGTTCCTCCGATCAAATGCTGCTATCCTTACAAACCCTTTGCATGACTCTCTTCATTAAGTCCTGGATAGTAAGGGACTAAGAGTCGCCGACCGTATCGCTCTTAACGTAAATCGTACGAAGGAATTGGGGGTGTAAGGCGACCATACCTGCTCCCTATAACCAAACGATCTGAACGAGGTATCCATGTGTTTGTGCCCGTGATTGCGTACAAAAGCTCAGTCTGAATTCACACTCGACTTGAACATGTTTTTAATTATTATTTGATTTAGTTTACATTTTAGTTTTGTTTTACATTAAGTTTGCAGGAACGAATTAGTGACAGTAATTCTCTCAAAGTTCCAAAAGGATACGCATTAGGATAGAAGAGTTATCACTCCTCGTGGGATGATATCCGTCTTCTGGCATTATACTAGCCGCTGAAGGCACATTCAAGCATCTGCCGGGCTTTGCCCATAGGTGTAATTTTGCACGCTAAACGACGGCATGTCAAAATTTGGTGCCGTTGCCATGGAGTGTAAGTGCACTTTTTCTATCCTATTCTTTCTCATTTGGCCTTGTTTATGGTATGCACTAACTGCGCAGGAGAACTAGTCTATGATCCAGAGATAGAAAAAACTGCACGGAGAAGGCATGCACAAGCAAAGAGAAGTCTGGAAACGTCCATAAACCCAAACAAACTGTCTGAGACCTCAGATATCTGAGGGAGAAAGCAACACTAGTAGCACACATGAAGAGAAATATAACCCCCTCTTTTCTGAATCTGAAGAAGAGAAAATGGCAGAAAGAATACCAGTACCCCCACCACTACCGCCTCAACCTACATTGAGGCAACTCACCTTCCCACAAGCCATGAACATGCGGCCATCTGGAATCACACTACCACATCCGGTCGAGAATTGGGAGTTGAGATTGAATTTCATCTCAATTCTGCCCAAATTCCATGACCACCTTGGAGAAGACCCGCAAAGACATTTGCAGGACTTCGAAACGGCTTGTGGTACCCAGTGAAATAATACTAGAACCATGTTTGAATATATACGCCTACTCTCTTTTCCCTTTACATTGCAGGACAGAGTAAGAGAATGGCTTTACACTATTCCAGCTGGGAGCGTGACCACTTGGAATGAGTTACAGCAAAGGTTTCTGGAAAAGTACTTCCCCACCACAAGAGTACAAGCCATGAGAAAGAAAATCTCCACTGCCAAGGCCAGAATGAACGAAAGCTTCTACGATTATTGGGGGAGTTTCAAGCAAATGCTCTCGAAATACCCACATCACCAAATCCCTGCTCACAATTTGGTATAATATTTTGTTTCAGGTTTAAGAGTAGAGGACCGTAACCTACTCAATGCAGCATGTGGAGGATCTATCCTCAACAAAAGGGCAGATGAAGCTATTCAACTGATTGGAGAGATGGCTGAAGAAACTAGAGATGATGTCTACGACAGGCCGTAAGCAGCTACAATGGGCAAATCGACGTACACTCCAGAATTCGAGGTAAAAATTGATTAGTTGTTCGGAAAAATGGAGAAAATGATGACACAATTATCAGCCAACACCTTACGAATATGTGGAGTATGCAGTATGATGGGCCACTACTCAAATTAATGCGCCCAAGTCCAAGAAGGAAGTGAGACCATGAACGTGATTGATGGAGGGAATCAGCGGAAGAACGATCCATATGCCCAAAATTACAATCACAAGCAAAGATACCTAGAGTCACAGGCACATGCAGGTCCACCACGCAATATGCCCATATCCGAAGGACCAACTCTTGAAGACATGATGAGACAGATGGCAATAGAATCAGTCAACAGCCAGAAGCGTGCTGCTTCATTTGAGACGGAAACCAGAGCGGGACTAAATTACTTGGGTACATAAATCACCCAACTAAGTGAAGTGATCTCGCGGATGGAGAAAGGAAAGGGCGTACTGTCCTCACAGATCGAGCCTAACCCAAGAGCAGAGGTGAATGCAATCTCACTCCGGGGAGGTAAGGAACTGGATAAGACCTCACTGCAAAAAGAGGGTGAAAATGCCCTTAAAGGAGCCACGTCAGAGAAGGGTGAAAAAGAACCAATGAAAGACAACCATGCTGAAGATCCGAAGACAACCACAGAGTCACCAGAGAAGAAGGAGACCATCATTCCACCACCATTTCTAGGAAGATTGAAGAAAAATAAGAAAGAAGTGGAGGATCAAGACCTACTACAAATATTCAGGAAGATGGAAGTCAACGTCCCTCTTCTGGACGCAATCAGACAGGTGCCCCGCTATGCCTGTTTTCTGAAAGAATTATGCACTCGGAAGGTTCGATTCACAGAGGAAGCACAAGTCATCATGAGTGAGAATGTCTCTGCCTTAATACAAAGAAAGCTTCCAAAGAAATGCGGAGATCCTGGGATGTTCTTCATTCCATGCGATATTGGGGGCACAAAGATTGATCAAGCCATGCTCGACCTAGGGGCTTCAATCAATGTCATGCCCTTAACCATGTTTGAAGAAATGGAACTAGGGCCATTAAAGGAGACGAAGATGGTGATCCAACTAGCGGACAGATCCAGCGTATTCCCAGAAGGTATATTGGAAGATGTGTTGATAAAAGTGAAGGATCTGATTTTCCCGGCGGACTTCTATGTCTTGGATATGGGCGTATCAAGCAAGAAAACTTCTTGTATGCTGTTGGGCAGACCCTTTATGAAAATGGCACATACAAAATTGATGTCGATAAGGGTACATTAACGTGCGAATTTGATGGAGACACCATCACTTTCAATATCATAGAAGCTATGAAGCATCCCGCCGACACAGAAGGAATAAGCACGGTGGATATAATCGAGTTGCTAGCACAAACTGAATGAGTAAATATGCTTGCTAAAGACCCGTAGGAATGGGTAATTCAACATAGTCAGGAAGATTGGGACACGGTGGATGAAAAAGATGAAGAAATCAAGGAGGCAATAATGCAGCTGTACAGTTTGGAGTCCTACCCAAATCCAAGGGGCAACCTCGATTTGCCCATGCTGCAACCATCTGAAAAAATAGTATGCTCTATCATTAAGCCTCCAAATTGGAATTGAAGAAGTTGCCAGAGCATCTCAAGTATACCTATCTGAAAGAAGGAGAAAAACTACCAATTATCATCAACTCTGCACTAACCATGGCACAAGAAACACGATTGGTGAAAATTGCTCAAAAGGCACAAGGAGGCTATTGGATGGACACTAGCCTATATCAAAGACATAAGTCCATCTATCTGCATGCACCGCATTATCTTAGAAGAAGGAGTCAAACCAGTTAGGGAACTGCAAAGAAAACTAAATCCCATCATGAAAGAAGTGGTCCTCAAGGAGATCTTAAAGCTACTCGATTTGGGAATCATCTACCCCATATCCGATAGCGAATGGGTCAGTCCCGTCCATGTGGTCCCAAAAAAATCAGGGATTCAAGTCATTGAGAATGAAAATAAGGAGTTGATCCAAACTCGTCTCCAAACAGGTTGGAGGGTTTGCATCAACTACAGAAAGCTAAATGCACTCACGAGGAAGAATCATTTCTCCTTGTCTTTCATCGACGAAATGTTGGACCAGCTTACGGGCAAATCATATTTTTGTTTCTTCGACGGCTATTCAGGGTACATGCAAATCTATATGGCACAAGAAGATCAAGAGAAGACCACTTTGATATGCACATTCGGAACTTTCACATACCGACGCATGTCTTTCAGTCTATGCAACGTTCTGGAACCTTTTAGAGATGCATGATGAGCATTTTCTCGGATATGCTCGAAACGTGCATTGAGATCTTTATGGACGATTTCACTGTTTATGGGGATCATTTTGATCAATGTCTTACAAATTTGGAGAGGGTCCTGAAAAGATGTGTGGAGAAGGATCTCGTACTGAATTACGAGAAATGTCACTTCATGGTCCGAGAAGGAATCGTGTTGGGACACGTGATCTTAGAACGAGGAATTGAGGTGGACAGGGAAGAAGTGGACATCATAGCCATATTGCCCTACCCCGCCACTGTCAAATAGATCCGAGCATTCTTAGGACATGCGGGATTCTACCGAAGATTCATCAAGGATTCTGCCAAGATTGCTCAACTACTCACCCGACTCCTCCAACAAGAAGTGGTTTTCGAATTTGATGAGGATTGCAAGGAGGCTTTCCATGACCTTCAAAAGAAGTTAGTCTCATCCCCAATAATCCAACCACCCGATTGGGGCATGCCATTTGAAGTGATGTGCGATGCAAGTGTTTATGCCGTTAGAGCAGTCCTTGGACAGAAACGAGGCAAAGAGAGCTACATCATCTATTATGCCTCCAAGACACTGAATCCAGACCAGTGTAACTATTCAACCACCGAAAAGGAGTTATTGGCAATTGTGTTCGCCTTTGAGAAATTCAGATTCTATCTCTTGGGAGCAAAAGTAATTGTGTTCACTGATCATTCCGCTCTCAAATACCTCTTAGCAAAGAAAGAATCTAAGCCACGTCTCATTAGATGGATTCTACTACTTCAAGAATTTAATCTGGAGATAAAAGACAAGACAGGAACTGAAAATCTTGTGGCAGATCACCTCAGTAGACTCATGGTGGAAGACAAGGAAGAAATTACAGAAACATTCCCTGACAAGCACCTGTACTGGCTTGAGGGCACATTGGGAGTCGAACCATGTTATGCCGACATAGTCAATTACCTGGTGACTCGACAATATCCGATAGGCATGAGTGACTATCAGAAGAAAAAGTTGGTAAGAGAAAGCCGACTCTATGTTTGGGAAGACCCAACTCTGTGGAATATTAGAGCTGACCAGGTCATAAGGAGTTGTGTACCTGAAAATGAGATCAAAAGCATACTGAAATTCTGTCACACGGATGTTTGCGGAGGTCATTTTGGCCCAAGGAGAACTGCTCGGAAAATCTTGGATGGGGGATTCTATTGGTCCACCATTTTCAGAGATGCCTATCTTTACTGCAAGAGTTGCAGCAACTGCTAAAGAACAGGGAATATATCTATCCGCGAGTCTATGCCCTTAATCCCCATTATGCCTGTTGAAATCTTCGATATCTGGGGGATTGGCTTCATGGGACCTTTTCCCAAGTTCGGTGCTAATTTGTACATAATCCTTGCAGTGGATTATGTATCAAAATGGGTAGAGACTAAGGCAACAGCAACCAACAATTCAAGGACAGTGCTGAATTTTCTTAAATCTAATGTGTTTTGTAGGGATGGAGTCCCCAAAGTGATGATCAGTGACCAAGGAACTCATTTCTGCAATATGGTCATAAAGAGATTGCTGAACCAATATAGGGTCACGCACAGAGTGACCACCGCCTATCATCTCCAAGCAAACGGGCAAGCTGAAGTGTCCAACAGGGAGGTCTAAAACATCCTCGAAAAGGTGGTCAGTCCGAGAAGGAAAGATTGGAGCAATTATCTGGAGGATGTCTTATGGGTATATAGAATAGCATTCAAGACTCTGATCGGAATGTCTCTATACCGCTTAGTCTATGGGAAGCTATGCAATCTACCCGTGAGAATGGAACATAAAGCCTTTTGGGCAATCCGTAAACTGAACGCCCACTTGAAGGTAGATAGAGCAGAAAGGAAACTCCAAATTCAAGAATTGGAGGAGCTAAGAACAGAGGCTTATGACAACGCTGTGATATACAAAGAAAGGACCAAGAAGGTACACGATGCTCATAAGGAGAAATGGATTTGTAAAAGGGCAAAAAGTGCTACTGTTTAATTCAAGGCTCCACATCAACGCTGGAAAGCTGAAGTCTAAATGGATGGGGCCCTTCATTGTCCAAAACCAACTCCCAAGTAGAGCGGTGGACATCCTCAATCCAGAAGACAATGATATTTTCAGGGTGAACGGACAAAGGCTTAAGCCCTATTATGAGCACATGCGTGAAGAAGTGGTCGAAAGAGCCATGCTTATCGAACCCACTTACCAGTAAAGAGAAAAGCATAATCGAGCTAATGACTATAAACAACATCACTGATCGGGAAGCAACCCAATATTTTTATTGCTTTTATTTCGTTAAATTTTGTCTAAGTATGTATAGTGAGAACTAACTTGCAGAGGGCACAAGAAAGAAGCAGATATGTTGTGGGCATAACCAGGAATATAGGAGAAGCGGAGAAAAGCTTAAGTGTGTGGGGATGATAAAAGAGGAGCAGAGGAGAGAGAAAAATAATGTGAGAGCCGCTTCGACTCCCCATGCATACGTCAAATCAGAAAAGAGAGGATTTGAAATTCAAAAATATTTTAATGTATATCTCTCTATCTCTTAGTACAGAGTTAAGCTTATCTCCACTAAATTTTCCCCAAATTTCTCAAGATCAAATCCCTATAAATCACTAATCTCTCCCCAAAAATCTCGCTGAACCCCAACTCCTTCAAATTCAAAATTCATCCGATCACATAAAACCCTTCCGCCACCCCAGAATCATCCAGCATTCCCTTTAATTTCCAACACCCTACTGTTGGGGTTTTTTTGAATTAAACCACCGCGGGATCTAATTGGATGTTCATTAATTCTAATGTCATGTAGATCATATTTTTATGTAGCACATATGTTTTAATAAACCGAGTTTAATTAACATGCATAACCGGTTTTCGATTCTACTAAAAGCGAAAACATAGAATACCGAAAAATGACTTACAAATTAAACGACGGGTTGAGGACAAGATTAAAGGTCTAATCTTGCTGTTGTATGAATGATAATAGGCGCCCCTTGATGCTATTCCACTCCTTGATCTTCTGTTGTATTTCCGGACTGAATCTAGTTTCAGGGTGGGCTGAAATCTATTAGATCGGTATGGAATCTTTGGAGATCAAGAGAACACGAGAGGGCTGATATTTTATCATCAAAATTTCGTGCCTCCACCCTCTTATTTATAAGGGGGTGGACGAAATTTAGTGTCTCAGTTGGATTAGACTTCTATCTCTATCTCTTGTTCTATCTCCAATCCAATTCAGTCTCTTTTTGGGCTACAACAGGGATCTAGAAGAATATTAAATTGGCCCATTAATTTATTTAATATCTAATATCCAATAAACTTAGGATATAATTAAATAAATTAAGTATTATTTTTATTCCACTAAAGAAATAATACTGACCTACCAATTTAATACATATTTCTGAATATGCTTTCTCCTTTAGTCCAGCCATTCCCCGTGTTTAAGATATAATGCCCATTAATTAATTATGTAAGCTTATGATAGCTATAATTAATTAATATCTTATCCTTGAGTAGTGCCACACAAGCTTTACTCATGCATGGAATAAATTCCACCTGCAGGGTTTTAGCATGAACTTGCATTTCCTCAAGGGGACACCATCAACCTGGCGCACCAGGACACGGTGCCCCTACATATTGCACGACCCATCATAAGTGTAAATATTACAACCCAAGATATCGAGATTATTGATCCTATGAAAGAATCTCACCCTTTGATAAATCAAAGCTGCAAACACTACACGTATATGTCCGCCAACATATAGGGGTTAAGAACCCGAACTCTGTGAATTCTTATTCTCTCATTTAAGGTCAAAATAGAGAATAGAATCCTAAGTAGATCCTTCTCAATACACTTGACCGTGTATTAGAATAATCAGTTAGTCAAGACAAACTAACTATCAGATTATTCTACGGCGTACCGATAGCAGGTTCAGTGCCATCTAAACCGTGAGCCTTTTAATACATTACAAGGAACCGATGATATGATCTAACCGTGTGTTTACCCACACCATATCATCTACAATGTAAGTATAGTGAACAGACATGTAAATATAAGAATTTAAATACAAACAGTGACTGTAATTGTATTCATTCTATATCATCAAATAAACCATCATCAATAATATATACAGAAGACAAGTATTCTAGTATACAAAACCAACACCTACAACGTGATGACGAAAACAAGAGGAGGCCAGACTAGTCGACCCACCGGGAAATCAACCCGCGGCCGAAAGAAGGCTGCCAGTGAGACCCCAATGGAGACGCCACTCCAGTCACCGACCCCGTCTGTCGGAGCTGGACCTTCATCTGTGGAAGGAGAACCTCTAAACATTCAATCCATCACCACCGTCCCCGCCGTGGAGAAGCCAACATCACCGGAAAAGAGAAAAGCTTCGGCAAAAGCTCCAAAGAAACCACCGGCCAAGAAGCCCAAGGTCCCAAAGGTCGATGCGGGTGTATTAGAGAAAAAAATCCTAGAAGCCCTTATCCAGGAGACCTAGAAAGAGCTGGAGCCATCCAAAAGCTCAGATCCCACACCGGCGGAACCACAACAAGAACCAGAGGTCAAACCAGAGACCGAGCCCGAGAAGGAGAAAAATGTGGAGGAGGAGATGGAGAAAGATCAAGAGGGCGAAGAGGGAAAAGAGGATGAAACCATGGAAGATGCCTTAGAGGAGGAAAAATGTGAAGAAAAGGAAGAAGGGAAAGAAGAGGAGGAAGCAAGAAAAAGGGCAGAGAAGGGAAAAGAAAAGGTAACCGAGGAGAAGGCTACCAAGGAGGAGGAAGAGGCGGGAACTGAAGAAGAAAGTGGGTCAGAGGAAGAAGATAAGGAGACTCAATCTGGAGAGTCCGAAAAAGCCCTCAACGAGGAGAAGGAAGCTAACAAGGCACAACCGCAACAACGACCACCGAAGCCAGAAGCTACTTTGGGAAGAAGGGTTTCTCCCAGAAGTTAGGGTGCTAAGAAGGGCACATAGAAAGAGAAGGAGGAATCAAGAAAAGTGATGATAGGGAAATCCCTATTGAAGCCAAAAAAGGGTCAGCCTCCTATTGTGCCCACATCGAAGAGAAAGTTAGAACTGCATGATGAGTCCACCGAGAAGGAATCCGGAGAAGAAACTGTTGCATTAGAGAACAGTGAATCTGATGAACCCACCCAACCGCCAAAAGTTGAACCATCAGCAAAGTCAAAGAGAGAACCGGTCAAACCCCAAACCTCAGCAAGAGCAGCCCCAGCAAAGCTAGAGAAAGCCGAGATAAGCGGACAGGCAGAGTGAGAGAAATTGATGGACAAGAGGAAGCTTGTGCCACTCTATGCCCTGGACGAGACCACCCTGGAAGATTTTAGCTTAAAGGATGAAGTACTCCAGTACTTCGAGAACATAGGGTGGACGAAGGCATTGCAGTGGGTGGATAAAGCTTATAAGGAGCTTTCTTATGAATTTCTATTGTCATACAATTTCAAGCCCACGAAGGGCTACTTGCTGAATACGCCCGGGGTGATCAAGTTTTCAATACAAGGCACAGAGTATATAGCATTTCTATCACGAAACTAAATCTGCATTTGGGCATAGTCAGAGTGTCGGATCTCCAGAAGTAATGGTACAAGGAAGCTATGACACTAGCCCTAGAAACTTGGACGAAGAGCATTCAACACGAATAGGAGGAGATCGGAGGGATCGGTCCATTCAAGTCGGGGCTAGCAAAAGCAGAGAGATCAAGAATGCTGCTTTGCAGATTTACCACAGATGGATCGCCTACAACATCTATGCCCGTAAAGATGATACAAGACAAGTCACTCAGTAAGAGCTTTTCTTGCTATGGTGTATGGAAAAAGGCAAGAAGGTGAACTTCGGTTTCACAGTGGCCCAACAATGGAAAATGAATGCCAGCAACAAGACCGTCCCTTACATCCTCTATGGGCCCGTTCATCTCGAGGGTTTATGAATGTATAAGTGGAACCTCTCTCCCCTTCTATAAATTTGAACCATTGAACATGATAGAATACTTCGACCTAAATCGCTTAAAGCGATGGAAATTGGTCGAAGTAGGCAAAGATAACATCCTCTTCTTCTTATTGCCGGAAGAAAATCCGAGCACCTCTACCTATGACAGGACCGATAATGATAAGGACAATGAACTACCCTCTGAAGGCTTACAGGAAGTGGAAAGGAAAGTTGATCGCCTGGAGAAAGCCTTAAGGAAGTTGCTAGATCATTACGGGTTAGAATACCCGTCTACCCCCTGAACACTTTCCTTCCTTTTTAGTAGTTTAGGTTTTGTTTTAGTTTTTTTAAGTTTTGTTGGTCTGTGGATATTTGTTGGTTATTTCTATTTATTTTCTTAGTTGTTTTGGTGTCGGGCAAATTCAACTCACACACGGATTGTGCCCTCAAAAGCACACTGACAAGCAAGTGTGTGGGGAGAAATTTGCCCATTTCTGTTTCATGTCGTAAGAATGATAGTCGATATTGTTTATGAGCGCATTTAGGTCAAACATGGATTGATAATGATTGGGATTAAACTTGCATATGAGAATGATAGATGAGATGAGTGAAACCATGCGAGTTATGAGACTGCATTTCATATGCTATTTTCTTTCTGTGAGAATTAAAATTCTGTAATCATAATTAGACCTGTGTTTACCTTTGTCCTATGCAAAACTGACCATTAATCCCTAACATGCTTAGATGATTAAGGCAATTTTCTTTCTCTTTTGGCCGCGATTGTGCAAAAAAACTTCCATTGTTGCCATATTTGAGCTTGATTTATTTGTCTTCTATCCCTTGTGTTTAAAATCTCTCTTTTAAGAGTAATCTGATGTAGGTCTGAAATATGTGCTTAGCTCAAAAATATCAGCATGATTAAGGCCACAATAAGAGCATGACCTGAAAAAGGGTAAATTTGTTGCTTCGCCCATATAAAGAAAAAAAAAAGAGAAAAGAAAGAAAAAGAAAGATCAGCAGAACAAAGAAAAAAGAAAAAAAATATATTTGATATCTTGTCTGTTAGAAAAAAATCAAGAAATTATATGCTCCGGCCATAAATGATAACATTTGTGATGCATAATTTTCTGATTGGGAGCATAAAGGATATCAACTCTGAATATGTCTTTATCTGCTTATTAGAAGCTATATCCAAATTCTTCCTACCTCTGCACTGCATGCCCGTTTACAACCTGAATAAAGACCTTTTGATGAGCATGTTTGTTGATTAATATGGGTTGTTAAACTTAGGCCCTCTGCAGACACTATGGTCTGTTGTGAGTACTAGAATTCTGAGCGCAAACATAACCCACTCATACACAGAGAGAAAGTGAGCAGAGTGAATCCTACTCATCATTATCTATTGTGACCATGTGCACTTTTAATCCCAATACCCATATCGTGTATTAGCCCTGGTTGCGCCCATAATCAAAATGTCAATCGCATGCTTGTTTTCTTTTTGTTTGAGTCTGTTTTTATTTAGAGTTTGGGTTATTCTCATACTTGAGGACAAGTATAGTCCAAGTGTGTGGGGATGATACAGACTCAAAGTTGAGTATTTTGTACATATCTTTTTAGTTATTTTTAAGTCTTTTTTATAGAGTCTAGAGTCTGGTAGGAAGCTAAAGTGAAATAGGGAGGAAGAGATGTAACAGGATCCAGTATGGACATAAAACGATGCTATCTGTGATGAAGGTGTAAAGGAGGGAGCCGAAGCCTGGAGAGTTTGTTACAAATTCAACGCGGAAGTTCAGCTCCAATCACTCCAACTACCTGGATCCACGTCAGCAACCGTTCCTAGATATGGGGGAGTCGTCCGTTGTGAAGAGAAGGTGGAGAAGAGGGAGAAAAATGAAGAGGATAAGGAGAGAGAAGAAGTGGCCAAGAAAACCGCACACCTTGGTGGAGAGTTGAAGAAGTCAATGCTGGATCGTGCCCCTGCGTGGGCTGAAATGGGCTGTTTGTGGCAGTTCTTAACTCACTATAAATACTTGATTTCCATTTATTTTTCGTACATTTGCACATACATTGAGGCAGACAGATACAATTTAGTTATTTCCGTTCTTGTTTTATTATTTTAATTCAGGATATTCGGTATTACTGTTGGCGATTTGTCCTCAGTCAATGCGCGAGTTGTTTTTGCCTTTTGTCTGGAGTTAGTTCCAGAAGTTAATCTAGTTTATTTCTGTAACATCCTAGAATTTCAGAGAGTTTTTTAAATTTATTTAGAAGACTAAAGAAAATAATTGGAGCTAAAATAAAATAAAACAGATGTAAGTCGCGACTTTTTTGTGTATTTTATGTGAAAATTGATTATGAGATTTTGCGTTTGCCCCCGGAAGATAGTCAATATTGGTCTTTTCTAAAATGTAACAACCTAAAAGAAGCTGTTGGTGCTTTCAGAATTTTATTCTGACCTCTGCAGGGGTCCCGTAATTGAAAATCATAAAGGGAAAACATGTGAATAGTAATTTATGCATGCGTTCGTGATTCGAAAAATTTGCGAAATCCTCCTCATTGATCTCAGACTTGTTCTATCAAGCCTATCTTATGGGAAATGACCCAAGGAATCCATTCGCATTCACGAATTGTCAATCTGAGGTCAATCGAACGCTCGGGAGTAAAATCTGTCAGTCGAAAGGAATAGTAAAAGTAATTTTTGAAAGGGAATCTTTCTCCGTTTTTCTTCAGATGACTTTCTCGTCATCCCGATTTGGATTAGTTCAATAGTACTCGAGCCAACGAGTCTTCGGGTATTTTCAGATTTTGTGTTGGAGGTCATTTGGATCTCGCCATTGAATAAAACAACTTTAATTGAATCCAGAACACGCTTTATCAGTATTTTATATCCGAAAAAATTATGCCCGCCCCACCTCAGCTTTTCCTATAAATAGGGGAGGGGGGATTCATTCTTCCTTGCTCACTCTCTCTCTTCTTTCTCATTCTCTCTCTAGTTCGTGTTGACGAACGAGAGAAATTCGGGCCTGCGCCGAGTAAATTGCGCATGCGGGCCCAGGTTAAGTTTTGTTGGGGATGCTACTGCGGGAGCAGCTGTCGAGCGCCGGAAGGCTGCCAGAGAGCCACCACCGCCGCTGCCGTGGATGGCCGGAAATCACCGTCGTCGTGCAGCCGCTTCAGAAATCTCATTTTGGTCCATTTCTTATCCTTTATAGTTGAAATTTTAATATGTTGTGTATTTTAAATAGTGCTTCATTTCGTATGTTGAGTGCATCATTGTCCAATGGTCGGAAACCGGCGAAAATGTCGGAAAACTTCGGAAATAAAGGGGCGCTGATCAGTTTCGGTTTTTTCCCTTTTCACCCATTTCGGGTTCTCAAATCGAAAAAGTTTCTTCTGTAAAGTTGCTCGAAAATTTGTTTCCTATAGGAATGCCAAGTTTCGTAATTTTCCGATAAATTTTGATTAAAGTTGATTATTTTAATCAGGTGATTATTTTTATAATTAAAGCATGTGATTTCAGAAAATTCAAAAAATTGTATAGTTTTATAAAGATATATGTGGGGTCATGCCTTATTATTTTCATAATTTTTGGACAAGTAGAAACTGCAATCGAGGTTAGCTGTGTAAAATTTGATTAAAATGGCAAGTTACGGAAAGTGACCTTTGTCAAATCTTTTAGTCCCATTAAATCGGAAATTATATTTTGGAATTTATTTCCTTCTGTGTTGAAGTTGTACGAGGTCTCTAGAGTCGCGCATTCTTAGTTGAAATATAATAAAAATAAATAAGAGCTCCAATTAAATTAAAGTCGAGTTCTGAAAATTAGAGCAGTAGTCCTAAAATAAGGTTTGACCTTGTAGGACTTATTGAGCCAGTCAGAGAAGCTGACGGATGAATATTGAGAAGTTTGATCACCTGAGTTGATCTAATCGAGTTGAGTTTGTTTGCAAAACCTATCTATATTTGAGTTATTAACTCATAAATGTGATAGTCATAGTTAGAATATCCAAATAAAATATTTGATGAATTATCTGCTCAAGTATCTGCTAGAGTAATAGTATTATACTGTTGTATAATTAATGAGAACATAGTATTATACTGATGTATAATTATTGAGAACGTAGATTATGCTATGCCATAATTATTGAGAACATAGATTATGTTGTGACATAATTATTGAGAACATAGATTATGCTTTGCCATAATTAATGAGAACATAGATTATGCTTTGCCATAATTACTGAGAACATAGATTATGCTTTATCATAATTATTGAGAATATAGATTATGATTTATCACAATAAATGAATATAGATTATGCTTCGATATAATTAAATAGAATAGATTATGCCTGGTTAAATTAAAGTTTATGGATTAAAAGTTAAGGTTAGAGTTTAAAGTTCATACTTTATAGATTAAGGTTATAGTTTATATTTAAAGTCTAAAAGTCATAGTTTAAAGTTACAGTATATTAAATGTTTATTGTGTATTGATTATACTTGTGTATAATGAGTTATAATTTTTAATATTAAGCTCAAGTTATAGAATGGTTTCCGTTTAAGGAATATGAAGCATAATTGAACTAAGTTTGCTAGAGTAATTAAAGGTTAGCATAGTTGCTATATTAATAGGATGACATAGTTTTTGTGCTTATGTCATATTATGCGCTTTATAAGAGAACATAGAGCAAATGATATGCAAGAACTGTGATTCTTGCAGTTGTGATGTTAATCATTAAAGGTGTCACTGTGAGGTAACCCCTACACATACACGTGATCTGGGCATCACTACAGGAGTCAATGCTAGGTGATCCTTGGTACACTCTTTTCGGATTAGCGAGGTAGCCCCTTCCTTTTCCTATCAGCGACATGTCACAGAGTGCAGTAGATGACAGAAGGAGCTACAGGGTATCAAAGAGAAGTAAAGGTTTGCAGAAATGGGAAAGGCTTTTGCGTTTTGCTTTCCATTATCTGTATTAATATTTTGGATATTCTGTTACAGTTTTTATTAAAGATTGAGTTAAAAGTTTAACCCACTGAGTGCTTTAGTACTCACGCCTAAAATCTTTTCAAAATGATTTTCACAGGTTGAGATGCTGGAGGTGATAACTTGATGTACTATTGTGGGTTGATCATGCCTTGCTGTCTTGTTCAGACTGAATTATTTGTCATGAGTATGTTGTTATGTGATACAATATTACTCCATTATTTTCCGCTTAAACTCTAATACAGTTACCCCATTGTATGATTGCATGCTATGTTTTATTATTGGGCTTATCTGAATTGTATTACTTATTTGAATCATAATAAATAAAGTCTCTTTTTTTCCATAGATCCAAGCATGTCTCTTTTTAGTTTTCGACCTATGGATAGGTCATATTTGGTTGAGTCTCGGATTCTGTTTATTTTCCAGTTGACCTATGAATGGGTCTTAACTTGATTAATTGCTTCTGTCCTATAAATGGGACTTAAAATAGTTTGTTTGCCTCTGATCTATTGATGGGTCTTAGTTGTTGTGACCTATGAAGAGGTCTTGTTTATTTGAGAAGTCAGAATCCTATTTATTAATTGTTGGATTCTGCTCAAGTTCGATTGGCCTATGAATAGGCATTCTTTTGACTTGATTGAATCAATTGGCTTCGTTGATACGTTGAAAAATGTGGATTTCTTCCAGTTACAGAGGTTATGTTGCCCAAATTTTTGGGGAATATAACATATTCTTGTTCTAAAGCCATTTCATTTTATTATTCTAAATTGTACTTCCTTTCTTGAGTAACACCCCGACCCTCATTTATTATTTCTTTTGGGACCGTGACATTACAGAGGACCCTCTGGATTTTGGATTATGCTACCTTTTTCCTTGTATTTTTCTCATGATATCCCTGTCCTATTCCTCGGGACCGGGGCGTTACAATTTCCCTTCATTATGAGCTATCCAATTTCATTTGCTTTATTTATAATTATGTTTTCCAGCTAAGTAGATAGTGTTCGAGTTGAGTGTGATAAGAATCGAGAGCAAAAAGTATGCATGAGGCTAATCGGGCGTAATAAACCTCGAGATGATTCTCAACTTCAACTTGGGAAGAACGATGACACGGCAATGGATAGGCTATGTGACTGATCACTCGTAGCCAAACCATTGTTGATGTATGTGAAGGTAGAAGTAAGGGCGACCGAACCCTGATGAGCCACTAAGTGATATACCGGGTACAGAAGCTTAGAGATGACGAAGCCTGGAGATTGAAGTATAGGTGGATATGGGAACTACGCCAAAGGGGTCCCATATGCCACAAGAAATGATTCAGTTGTGTTATTATGATAAGGATTGCATTGTTAATCTAGATATTATCTTTTAGTTTTTATTTTTCATTTCTTGTTTGTTTGTGTTTTATTTTTGAAGGTTGAGTATGCACGTGGAGTGAGAGGACAAAACGTCGAAGGAATCCGAATGCGGACGTTTTGTGTCATCTTGCCTTCCCTAGTCATTTGTGAGCTCGTTTAAGGTGAACCACTTCTATACTTCAAACTTATTCTCACTTAGTGTCGAATAAGTTTGGGGGAAGGAAGTGTGGTTATCTTGGATCTCTCCTTCTTTTTTGTATGTGTTATGTATTGCATTTTATGTAGGTTGCATTAATTTTGTTTAGTTTTTATTTTTTATCTTGTTTATTTGTTTGCACGTTTAAATGCTTTAAATAATCGGAAGTTTTTGGGATCTTGAGTCTTGAGAATTTTTTGAGATTGTATGAGATTTGGATTGATGGTTTGCTTATGATGAGTTGATTTTCATTGATTATTTTGAAAACTTGGTGGTGCGTCGTTCTACACCAAAAATAATCCGACCGAAAGTCGGTATACCCACACTACCCAGAATAGTGGTGAGCAAGATCGTCTCCCAAAGGACCGATGAGAATTACTCCAAACTTTCAATCTGCAGAAACCAAACTTTCCAAACGAATTCCTTTGTTGTAATGTAAAAATGAAAATAAGCAAATAAATAGAGAGTAGCTTTTAACAGATTATAAAAGGTATTCCAGTTTCCAATTAACTCCATTTTAGCTTAATCATACTGATCTTTGATACAAATATAATTCCAATTAATTCATGCAAATCAGTTATAGCCACCGAAGACGCTTCTGACGTACCCTAATTTCTCCGTAGTTTCTCGATAATCAGGAAGACGCTTCACCAATTATTTTCCTAATCGACTGACAACCGTAAGAGAGGCTCTATAGGTTTAATGAGCCGACATCATTAAGAACTAGAGAAACTTGATTCAAAACCAACAGACTCTGACACAGGACCATTGAATTAAGACTATTATTCCCTCGATTATGAAGAATCATTGTACCACTAATTAAACTTAAACCACAGTTACGGATGGCCGGTTTAATTGGCTACTAACTAACTTCGATCTACTAAATATTTGCAACTACCTAGTAGAGACGAAACAATTAACGACTTTAATCCCCGAGAATAATAGATACATGCAATTAATCAAAATAGAAAGAACAATTAGACCTTACAGTATAATTACGCCAAGGCTTCGTTAATCTTCACCGGAATAAAGTGAGTTTAGCTTGATCGCATAATCAAATCAGAACTCCAAAATAAGATGTAGCAGAACCCGATGAATTGTGAAGAAACGAAAATTAATATCTGTTCAAGCATGTCTCTGGTTCTTGCGGCAGGAGTATCTAGAATGTCGCAAAAAGATAATTCCTAATCTATATATCACTATCCTTAATTACAAATCTTCAAATATGGAAATAGAATTCTAGATAGAATCCAACTAGGAAGTTGACAAGAATAAGGAATTCTTAAGGGGCTGACTTCTAAAATTCGCGGCTAACCCATAACACCAGCGAAGCCCACGCTCAAACCTAAATCCTTCGCGAGCAAGTCCAGTTTCTGGATTCTCGGCCCTCCTTTCATTCAGTATGCCCATACGGCCTGGTTTTCACATTCTTCTAGCTCTGGTTTCATTCACACTTGACTGCAATGTCCCAAAAGTGGCCTATTCCTCCAAATTCGTGTTAATAGCCTGCAAAACTTGCAAAACACATTTCTTTTCTACAAAACACAATCATACGGCAATTAACACTAACAAATCATATTAAAATGGCCCAGAAAACATATACAAAATTAGCCCAATCAAATCCCCCCACACTTAAACAATGCTCGTCCTCGAGCATATCTAAACAAAAGAAAAACTCTAAACACAAAACACACAAACAAATGCTGGCTGCCTTAGACTGAAAATATTCAAAGTTAGGGTTGCAACAACATCAACCACAAACCACTGTCCCATTTTGTTTCATGAAACACTCACATGCTCTTCATTCAAGTAAAAAATGTGCAAGTGATCCAGCCTCACCATGATTCGCTCAATGTCTCTCAAAAAGGTAAGGGCAGATTTATTAAAATTCACTCAAGTCGTGATTTGCCAATCTCAACATAGATTTGCCCATATGCCAACACAATCACCAAAAATTAAGATCAAGCATGAATCAAAAGGTCTTTTCCAAAGGTTGTAATGGGGCTCGGGTCAGAGGTAGGATAAATCTTGACAAGTGGCTCAATGAAACAAAGCATGCAAGCATCTCATACATGCTTCTTTAGAAACCAGCTGCAATATTTCAACCATTTTCAAGTAACCTGTTGGTTCTTTCAAAATAAATCAAAATGGGGTAAAGATGGAGCATAAAAACAGAGCCCCTTTTACCTTTCCATGTCCTATTCCTTATTTAGTTTTTTTTTCTCTTTTTTTTTATATGAAGCTTTGCTTCTTTCTTTTCTCCTCACATTTTTTTTAGAATAGGACAGGAGCAACACTTATTTTCAACCTCCAGCACCAACTATCTTATTTTCAATGCAGCTCAAACAACGATGAGAATACTTGCATGCTTTCAGGGACAACCGATAGGCCAAAACAAGCTAGGCTAAGTGTATAGTGGCTGTTAAAGAACAAAAATTGGGAATTAAGGCTCAAACATGCTCACTAATGGTCAAATCAAGGGCAAGGATTTTTCTTCAGGCTAAAGCTTAGGTGAATCCTACATGCCTTAATCATTTTCATGCAATTACTCAAGATAAGTGAAGTTATGGCAACAAGGCAAATCAAGTATCAAATATGCAAATCTGACATACTCATCAAAAGAAATTGAGCTTTATAGATATATATATATTTATATATATATATGACATGCTCAATAGGCTCAAATCTCACAATTTAGATTGCTCATAAAAAAATGATCACATTGCACATTTCATCGTTCCCGAACACATACGAGCATGGTATATTTCAATCACAAATCAACCAATCATTCCATTCAAAAAATCCACGTCACAACCCTTCCTCCTCATATCTCCCAATCTCAAACAACCAACACTTCTCAAACAAAAAACAAACAAAGCACCAAACGTAAAAACTTATAAACATCATCATGCAAAGCTTGTTTTTTTTAACAGACAGGGTTGCCCCCCCCCACACTTAAACACCACAGTGTCCTCACTGTGCAAGGAAGAGGGCTGACGAACACATCAAACAAACACAACACATAGAAAAATAAAAAAGAAAACAAGAGGGGAAAAGCGGGCAAACTTGTCATTCAAGGGGAACTGGCGCCCTGCTCCAGAACTGTGAGGCGCTCATCAATGGAGTCCAGACGTGTATCCAATCTCTGAGTAAAATGCTTAAACAGAGCTTCGATGGCAGGAAGAGGCCAGGCAGCAGAAGACGTAGTACCTGCACTAGAAAGAGGACTCGGGCCTTGGACACCCGGTCGAGAAAGCTGGTATTTCCCTTGGGCATTAACACACAACAATTTCATCGCAGTAAAATCAGCAACAGTAAAAAGAGTAGCAGATAGAAATTCTGGTTCAACTAAAGGAATATGTAGACGCTGGGCTAGCAGAGTGATCAAGTGTCCTAGAGGTGCTTTGCATAAGAAGTGGTTAGCACTATATTGCCACTGTCAGCAAAGCCAAGATCCAAAGTTCAACTTTTCTCCTAAAAACATGCTGTCAAGTATAAAAAGCTCCTGGATTGTGACAACATTCGAACCATTAATTCGTCCAAAGAAAGTATATGCAAGGAATCGATGACACAGTCTCAGGGCATCATCACGAAGATGTACACTCCTAGAAGTCCTAGGAAGAAACTCGGAATCAATAGACAGAGCACTCCACCGCTCATTCGCATGCGAGGAAAACGAAGCGGGGACCTCACAGTAAGACGGCTCATAAACTTCATCATGCAGGGACTCTTCAGACTCAAAAACAAATAGAACATTCAATGCATTCACAGATAAATTAAAATGCCAGCCACCCAAAGTGAAAAGAACAGCATGTGCATCATCAAGTGCTCGAGCAGCATCAAACACATAAGAAGACAAGAATTCTAAACTTAACTCCCTACGAACAGGTAATGCAAAATCCAACAAAGCAGACCACCTTATATTAGAAAAATGGGCACGAATGCGGTCATTAACTCCTAGGACAGCGATATTGTGCCAGTCAAAAACATGCGCGCCAATGAGGTAGCGATCAGCATTCCTGTTGGCGCGCTGTTGTACCTCATCACGTGGGCGGAATGGAGGCCGCTGAACGTAGGTCCGCCGAGAGAAAGAGGAGGTGGCCTTTGTAGATTGCACTGTAGGCTGCGTGGGTCCGACTTGGACCGTGTGAGAGCGTGTGTGGCGGCTTAGCGAGGCAGAGGGCGGTGATGGTGTAGCCGAGCTCTCGGCTGCAGTGTCGGCCAGGAGAGGAGAAGAGGATCTCTACGGTGGCTGGACAGTGACCGGTGCTATAAACGGAGCGGTGGGTGTGCGCTGTGGAGGTGGCAGAGAAGAGGCGGTGATGTAACCAAACAATAAGGCGGAAGCTTAGAAAATATAGAACCGAACTACGCCAACTATAGGTTGATTCAATCCAACAACAAATTGGGCAATAATTCACAATTAATACAACTATCCAATATCAAGCAACAATCAATTTAACAATTATTCCAAAAATACCCAAATTTAATGATATGAACCCTAGAATTCAAATTAGGGGAAATTCACGTGGGTGGAATTGGGACACGGTGGAATTGTAGGTGAATTGGAATTACGTGTTTGGAAGACGGGATGGTGGTGGAATCGAATGGACACAATGAAAAGGTAGAAAGGAATTACCCGAAATGAACCCCGAATCTACTTGAACCCGGAACGCGAATATGGGGCAAATCCTCGTGGCTCGATTAACCCGTACACTACTGGATGCACGAACGAATCGTTTGATTTCAAGCTTGCAGTCGCCAATCTACAAACCCTACCGGAAACTATATCGTTGTGTGTGAGACAAGAGAAAAAGCGTATTGCTTCTTTGTATTCAATCAAGTCTGTCTCAAAAGTAATGAGTTATCCTTATTTATACTTAGGGAGGAAAACAAAGTCCTAAATTAAAATCCACAACAAAATAGGAAATAAGAACAAGGAAAAACGGACGCCCAAAACGCGCAACAGGGCGGCGCGACACGGGGTAACTCGCGCCCCAAGTCGCGCTGTAGGTCGCGCTCGACTCGAAGGAAAAAAGGCCGCGGGCGCGACCGATTCACTCGCGCCGGTGGTCGCGCTGTAGCCCGCGCTCGCGCCAAAGCGGAATGGGCCGCGGGCGCGAACGGTCCAGTCGCGCCGTCAGCCCGCACTGTAGCTCGCGCCTGGGGGCGCGACCGATGGCCCGCGCGCTGGCTCGCGCTGTGTCTCGCATCTGCGGCTCTCCGAGTCTTCAATCTGTGTCACGTTCACCAGCTTGTGCTTCCCGGGCTCGATCCTTTCATCCTCCAACATCTTTTGCACGTAGCACTGGAAGTATCCTTGCAGTTGCTTAGCTCTAAGCCTCGTCACTGGGCCTCGTAGCTGCAACTCCGGATTTAGATCGGTTGTGCCACTCCCATACTCATCATTCCCCCCTTCCTCAAAAGAATTCGACCTCGAATTCGCATCCTCCTCGTCAAAGTCATCTACAGGAAAAGGAGAGAGATCAGAAACATTAAATGTAGGAGAACATTTATACTCACCAGGTAAATCGAGTCGGTAAGCATTGTCATTCACTCGAGCGACTACAGTGAACGGTCCATCTCCACGAGGCATGAGCTTTGACTTCCGTAAATTGGGAAAACGCCCCGGGCTGAAGTGAACCCAAACTTTGTCTCCGGGTTTGAACAACACTTGTTTGCGGTGCGAGTTCACCTTAGCTGCATTGCGTACTCCTTGAAGCTCGATCCTCGTCTTTACCTTCTCGTGCATCGCTCGTACCTGTTCAGCCGTACGAACACCTTGTACACTCGAAAGATGGTCAATAGGCAAAGGAAGAAGATCCGTTGGAGTCAACGGATTAAAACCATACACTACCTCAAAAGGTGACATGTGTGTAGAAGAGTGCACGACTCTATTATATGCAAACTCGGCAAAAGGCAAGCACTCCTCCCACGACTTCAAGTTATTCTTAACTAATGCTCGAAGTAAAGTACCGAGCGTTCTATTGACTACCTCGGTTTGACCATCCGTCTGCGGATGACATGCAGTAGAAAAAAGAAGCTTCGTACCCAACTTCCCCCATAAGACTCTCCAAAAATGCCCCAAAAACTTTGAATCCCTATCAGACACAATGGTTCTAGGGAGACCATGCAAACGGACTACTTCACGAAAGAAAATATTAGCAATATTAACAGCATCATCCGTCTTCTTGCATGCAATAAAATGTGACATTTTTGAGAAACGGTCAACTACCACAAACACAGAGTCTTTACCAGATTTCGACCTAGGTAAACCCAAAATAAAGTCCATAGAAATATCCACCCAAGGAGCCGATGGTGCCGGCAAAGGCGTGTATAGACCAAATGGACTAGACGTGGACTTAGCCTTCCTACAAATGATGCACCTAGCACAGACTCTCTCAACATCTCTCTTCATGCGGGGCCAATAGAAATGCTCATGCAAAAGACTCAAGGTTTTGTTTACACCAAAATGACCCATGAGACCCCCTGCATGTGACTCTAATATAAACGACGCCCGCATAGAACAATCAGGCACACACAACTTAGCATCTTTAAACAGAAATCCATCAACAATATAAAATGAGTCAATGGCCCTAGACTTTCCAACACAAGACTCAAATATGGGACCAAAGAAAACATCAGATGCATAAAAACTCTTAATGTGCTCAAATCCCAAACATTGTGTGTGTAAAACTGAAACAAGCGCGTACCTTCGGGAGAGGGCATCGGCAACCACATTCTCTTCCCCTTTCTTATACTTGATCACATATGGGAAGGATTCGATGAACTCCACCCATCTGGCATGTCGCGCATTCAAACTTTGTTGCCCCTTCAAGTGCTTTAGGGACTCGTGATCGGTGTGAATCACGAACTCTTTCGGTCGCAGGTAATGTTGCCAAGTCTCCAAGGATCTCTTCAGCGCATATAGCTCTTTGTCATACGTGGAATACTGCAATGCTGCACCATTGAGCTTCTCGCTGAAAAATGCAACTGGCTTCTTTGCCTGCATCAACACAGCACCAATGCCTATGCCAGAGGCATCGCACTCTATCTCAAACATTTTGTTAAAATCCGGCAAAACCAACACAGGAGCATTACACAACTTAGACTTCAACAAATTGAACGCATGCTCTTGGGCTTTGCCCCACTCAAACTTCCTATCTTTCTTGCTCAATTCGGTCAAAGGAGTGGCTATAGTGGAAAAATCCCGTACGAATCGGCGATAGAGTCCAGCCAAACCATGAAAAGACCGAACTTCAGCACATGACTTAGGTGTTGGCCATTCCTCTATGGCTTTCACCTTTGTCCTATCAACCTCAACACCACGACTACTAACCACAAAACCAAGAAAGACAACCTCATTCATACAAAAGGTACACTTAGACAAATTGGCATATAGCTTAGCATCACGCAACATCTCAAAGACTCGTCTAAGATGCCTAACATGCTCGGAAACACAAGTACTGTAAATAAGGATGTCATCGAAATACACCACAACATACTTCCCAATCACATCTCTCAAGACATGGTTCATGAGACGCATGAAAGTACTAGGGGCGTTGGTAAGCCCAAATGGCATGACAAGCCATTCGTACAGTCCATGCTTCGTCTTGAACGCAGTCTTCCATTCATCCCCCTCACTCATACGGACTTGAAAATATCCAGAACGTAAATCAATTTTAGAGAAAATAGATGCCCCAGACAATTCATCCAACATATCATCTAAACGGGGAATAGGGAAGCGGTACTTTACCGTGATTTTATTTATAGCCCGGCAATCCATGCACATGCGCCACTCGTTGTTCTTCTTTGGGACTAGTATCACGGGCACCGCACATGGTGATAGGCTCTCTCTGACTTGTTTCTTATCCAGCAACTCTTTGACCTGGCGGTCAATCTCCTTAGTCTCCTCTGGACTAGTACGGTAAGCGTGTCGGTTTGGAAGGACGGCTCCAGGTTGGAAGTCGATCTGATGCTCAATTCCTCGAATTGGCGGTAGACCACTCGGGATCTCGTCGGGAAACACGTCCTTGAACTCCGTCATCAATGGCTGCAAAACAGGAGGGATAACAACATCAGGAGTATCATAAGTCTTAAAGTTTAAAAGAACGATAGGCATACCAGCTTTAGCGGCCCTCTGAACTCCTTTTGCACTGATGAATAAATTTCGGTGAACAGGGTCGGGAGTAGTGGCACTAGAAAGCGACGGGGTGGCCAGGTGGGCGGCCTTGGTGGCTTCCTTTGCCATAGGTGTCGACCTTTTGGAGCTCTTGGGATCGGCTACTTGTTGGCTAGATGGAGCCGGGGATTTAGTCTCGACCTGTTTCTCCTTCTTTTTCTCCTCCTTGAACTTCTCTTGCATCCTTCTTTGATCTTCATTGACGTCCTTCGGTGTCAATGGCCATAAACGGGTGGTCCGTCCATCTCGGGTCACCGTGTAGGTGTTGGCAAACCCGTCATGAATAGCTTTCCTGTCAAATTGCCAAGGACGACCAAGCAGTATATGCGACGCCTCCATAGGGATGACATCACAAAGAACAGTATCAACAAAGTGACCAATGGAGAAAGTAACGCTTACCTGAAATCCCACACGGATTTCTCCTCGGTCGGTCAGCCACTGCAATCGGTACGGCTTTGGGTGCTTCTGTGGTGTTAAGTTCAATTTCCCCACTGCGTACTGGCTGATTGCATTCACAACACTACCACTGTCGATGATGAGCGAGCAGACATTGTCTCGGATCGAGCAACGCGCGTAGAAGATGTTTTCACGTTGGTCATTCTGATCCTCCTCACGAATTAGGCTCAGTGCTCGAATCGAAACAAGGCTGACATGGGCAGGATCCGGCTTCTTATCCTCAATCTCATCCACTAATGGGCTATCTAGGGACTGTGGATCATCCCGTGCTACTTTCTTATCATCGAGCTCATCTTCACTTGCTGATTCAAGCTCATTTTGCTCTGAAAGGAAAAGGACTCGACGATTCGGACACTGTGCTTGAAAGTGTCCCCAGCCTCTGCACTTGTGACACTGGACGTCACGTGCTCGTCCTGGAGTACCATTCTGTGGTTGTGCAGATGGTCCAGGTCGAGTTGGATTTGTCCGGTTCGGTGCAGGTGTGTTGTACTCAGGTCTGCGGTTCGATTGAGGTGCAGACTGCTCTAGACGACGATCAGACTGTGAAGACTGGCCTGGAGGACGTGAAGGGGCTGTCCTAGGCGCTGAAGACTTACCTCGAACCCATGATGTCCTCGCAGGTATCGGCTGCATCGACCTTCGGCGGCCATCTCTGAGCTGTCTTTCTACAATAGAGGCATAGTGGATCATGGCCTCAACTGTGTTGAAGTCTCTCAACTCGACTTCACACGCAATATCAGAGTTCATCCCTTCTATATACCGGTTGATAGTGGCAAACAATGTCTCTTCTTTACCAACCCGGTTTAATGCTGTCTCCAACTCCTTGTGGTATTCCTCTATCGAACGAGTTCCCTGACGGATTTGGCTCAACTTGCGCTCCAATTCCCGTTCATAGTTAACCGGAATGAAGCGGCCTCTCATCACATCCTTCATTTCTGGCCAAGTGTCGATCAAGGGATACCTGTCTCTACGACGTCGGTGCTGTTGGAATTCCCACCAAGTAGCGGCATACCCGGTGAATTCCATGGAAGCTAACTGTACCTTCTTCAATTCTGGAAAATCATAACACTCAAAAATTTTGTTGACCTTCCTCTCCCAGTCAAGGTATAGGTCCGGGTCATGCAATCCTTCAAAGGCCGGGATGCTTATTTTGATGTTATTCAACAAGCTTTCGGGGTCTGCATGTCGAGGCTGATAATCGTTATAGGTGCGGGCTGCACGCCTATAAGGTTGGCGTGGTCTGTCACGTCTCTGATACTGATCAAACTCGTACTCTAACCCCTCTGCAAAGTCTCCATAATCATCCATCGCATCACGTCTCTCTTGATAGTCTTCCTGCACTGGTTGTTGGCGACGTGGCACTGGTGGTGGATCCCTAGCATTGGCTCGGGCCCCTGCTCTAGCGGCTCGGGCAGGCTCGGCTTGCTCAGGTTGTGCTCTAGCTGCTTGGACAGGCTCGGCTTGCTCGGGTTGTGCCCTAGCATTGGCGGTCTCAACGGCTGGGATCCCCTCCTGTCGAGGTTCTGTCTCATTCTGGACCGGTTGGCCTGGAACTGGTGGGGACAATGGCATCCGCGCATTGAGGTTCGCGAATTGTGCCATTACTTGAGCCAACGTGTCTTCAAGCTTGTCTTCCAATGTTTGTTGTCGCCTCTCAAAATGTTGGGACATGGCCTTGTAGTGCCATTGTGCGTCCCAAGGCATCTGATCCGATGATGATGCATCTGTCGGAGTGTTTGGTGAGGACGGTGTCTTATCTCCCCCCTTACTTTTACCTCCGGACTTCATAATCAATCCTGCAAAACAAATGAAACAAAACAAGAGAAATAAAGGGTAAAAGTAACCTCACTTTTTTTTTTTTTTTATCGCTCGTGTATATCACTCGAGTTCTTATCACAAAGGGCTTTGGGGAAACTCTCACTGTCTCTGACGTCCCGATACAATTGAAGTTGACTCCTCCAACTCTAGTCAAAAGCTCGAACTTGAACCCAGAGACTCCGGGTAAACAAAAGCCACTAAGATAGCTGCAAACTCAGGTAATACACGGTACAAGAAAGAAACAAGGTTGGGGAATTTCACGGACTATGCTAGATATATGGAACAGAACGAGGAATGAAAGGATAAAGGAAAAAGGAAACACCGAGACAATCTAAGAACAAACCAAAATCCAAATCCCAATTCAACACAAGAAATTGTGCAATGACGTTCCCAATCGCTATACGACGAAGAGCGGCAAAGCACGACACAACACAAAGAATAAAACTTATTACTTCTCCCAACACTATCCAAGAACCAACACAAGCACGAACAAAGTAAAAATAAGATGGTAACACAATAGGGCTCGATCAATTAGATTTTTTTTTTTTTTTTTGAATTTTCGTTTTTTTTTTTTAAATGTGATCGATCCTTTTTGCCCCTACTGTATCACACACCAATTTGGATTGAACCATGACCAACCGAAGTTGACGTGGCTCTGATACCAAAAACTATGATGTAACCAAACAATAAGGCGGAAGCTTAGAAAATATAGAACCGAACTACGCCAACTATAGGTTGATTCAATCCAACAACAAATTGGGCAATAATTCACAATTAATACAACTATCCAATATCAAGCAACAATCAATTTAACAATTATTCCAAAAATACCCAAATTTAATGATATGAACCCTAGAATTCAAATTAGGGGAATTTCACGCGGGTGGAATTGGGACACGGTGGAATTGTAGGTGAATTGGAATTACGTGTTTGGAAGACGGGATGGTGGTGGAATCGAATGGACACAATGAAAAGGTAGAAAGGAATTACCCGAAACGAACCCCGAATCTACTTGAACCCGGAACGCGAATATGGGGCAAATCCTCGTGGCTCGATTAACCCGTACACTACTGGATGCACGAACGAATCGTTTGATTTCAAGCTTGCAGTCGCCAATCTACAAACCCTACCGGAAACTATATCGTTGTGTGTGAGACAAGAGAAAAAGCGTATTGCTTCTTTGTATTCAATCAAGTCTGTCTCAAAAGTAATGAGTTATCCCTATTTATACTTAGGGAGGAAAACAAAGTCCTAAATTAAAATCCACAACAAAATAGGAAATAAGAACAAGGAAAAACGGACGCCCAAAACGCGCAACAGGGCGGCGCGACACGGGGTCACTCGCGCCCCAAGTCGCGCTGTAGGTCGCGCTCGACTCGAAGGAAAAAAGGCCGCGGGCGCGACCGATTCACTCGCGCCGGTGGTCGCGCTGTAGCCCGCGCTCGCGCCAAAGCGGAATGGGCCGCGGGCGCGAACGGTCCAGTCGCGCCGTCAGCCCGCGCTGTAGCTCGCGCCTGGGGGCGCGACCGATGGCCCGCGCGCTGGCTCGCGCTGTGTCTCGCATCTGCGGCTCTCTGAGTCTTCAATCTGTGTCACGTTCACCAGCTTGTGCTTCCCGGGCTCGATCCTTTCATCCTCCAACATCTTTTGCATGTAGCACTGGAAATATCCTTGCAGTTGCTTAGCTCTAAGCCTCGTCACTGGGCCTCGTAGCTGCAACTCCGGATTTAGATCGGTTGTGCCACTCCCATACTCATCAGGCGGTGCCGCCGTCAATGTCCACATATTGTGGCGGCTGTGCTCCGCCGGCGGGTACTCACGGCTGGGTGGCTTCTCTCAAGCCTCTCAAAGTGGCACCGAGAATGGCGCGGGATGGGGACTGTCGGAGGTGATTGTTGAGTCGGTGCCTGAGGCGGTGGTGAGGGCGGAGCAGTCACCGTGGTTGGCGATGGTGAGCGATGAGGCATCGCGATGGCTTCGGCAGAGACCGTCTGAGATGGTGACGGTTGGACTTCTGGAACGGAGGGAGGTGAAATGTCTCATCGGCGTTTGGGAATGCCAGAAAGGTCGGAGGCCGCAGCAGTTGTCGAGCGTCGTGTGCGGTGCAAGAATGGGGCGACGGTGGCCTCAGAAGGGGCCACCAGAGACGGTGGCGGAGCGGTCTCCATTGGAGGCGGAAGGGACTGAGCCTCTATCGAAGAAGGAGGAACAGAGATGGGTGGAACCACGTCGGCGAGTTTCTTGGTGGTATTCTTCTTGCCCATGGTGGAGGTCGCCGGTGGTGATTGAACGGAGAAGACAAACGGTGACGGGGGAGACGCGGAAACCTGAGACAGTAGAAATTTGTAATGAGGAGCGGTAAATTCATCTAAGGCAAAATGAGGGTGAAATTAAAAGAGGGATTAGGGCAAAATTGAAAAAGAAAAACTCCCAAATTGAAGTGTAGGGAAATTACAAATATGCCCCCGTCCTTTTAGTGCATCGCAAGTTTCCCCCCACACTTAGAAGGTGTGCCAGGGGAACCATTCGACTAATCTCCCCTCTCTTTTTTTTATTGTTTTAATATTATTATTATTTTTGTTTTTTTAGAAACAGCAAACTAACTAACAGAAAGTAACTTAACAAAAATAAAAAGTAAATGCAATAAAATAAATAAAAAGGAAAAACGAAAGAGAGCTCGGGTTTCCTCCCGTAAAGCGCCCTTGATTAGCATCGGAGGCTCGACGTGATTGGCATGATTTAAGATGCAAGAGTAGGGGTCGCCAAATCGACCCCGTCAAAATTGTGGAGATCCAGTCCAGCAAGATATGGTTTCAGCAACTGACCATTTACTTTCAACAGTTTTTGAGTTGCTAAACTTTGAATCTCGATTGGGCCATGAGGGCTAACACTTACGACTGCATAAGGACCTATCCAATGGGACTTCAGCTTGCCCGGCATGAGTCGGAGTCGAGCATTAAACAGTAACACTTTCTGTCCAACTTCGAAAGTCTTTCACCGAATGTACTTGTCATGCAAGAACTTAGTGAGTTCTTTGTACGAACTCGCACTGTCATAAGCCTCCAGTCGAATTTCTTCAAGCTCTTGCAATTGATATCGCCTTTCTTGGCTTGCCATGGCGGGATCCAAATTACACTATTTCATGGCCCAAAATGCTCGATGCGTGAGCTCCACAGAGATGTGGCATTGCTTCCCGAAAATCAGCCTGTAAGGGGACATCCCAATGGGCGATTTATACGTTGTACAATATGCCCATACGGCGTCCTCCAGACGCAAGCTCCAATCTTTTCAATTCGGGTTCACCGTCTTCTCCAGAATATTTTTTTTATCTCCCTATTCGAAACTTCAGCCTGTCCGTTGGATTGAGGGTGGTAAGCGGTGGCAACTCGATGGTGGACTCCGTATTTCTTGAAAAGAGCTTCTAGAGTTCGGTTGCAAAAGTGAGTGCCTTAGTCACTAATGATAGCTCGAGGAACATCAAATCGCTGAAATATGTTGGACTTAAGGAACTTAGCAACCACCGTGGAGTCATTGGAATGGGTTGCTTTGGCCTCGACCCACTTTGAAACATAATCGACGGCTAAGAGGATGTAGGAATTGCCGAATGAACTGGGAAAGGGGCCCATGAAGTCCATGCCCCAGACATCAAAAATTTCAAAGATCAAGATAGGAACTTGAGGTATCTCATTTCTGGAAGAGAGGTTACCCGTGCGCTGGCACCGATCACAATTCTTGCAAAAGTAGTAGGCATCCTTGAAGATGGTTTCCCAATAAAAACCACAATCGAGGACCTTACGGGCTGTCCTTTTTGGCCCAAAGTGGCCTCCACACGCATAGGCATGACAGAAGACGAGAATGGAGTGGATTTCATCATTAGGAATGCATCGTCGGATTACTTGATCAGCACAAGTTTTCCACAAATAAGGATCGTCCCATATGAAGTACTTAGCTTGACTCTTCAATTTATTTTTCCTTGCCGTTTCAGTCCTCCTTGGAAACATCCCAGTGGTCAAAAAATTCACCAAATCAGCATACCATGGGGTGGCACCCGCAGCTGCTAGTAAAAGCTCATCAGGGAAATCATCTGGCATGGGCATACCATCGGACTCCGTCAGCAGTCTTCTTAAATGATCGGCAACATTATTCTCAGTTCCTTTTTTATCTTTGATCTCTAAATCGAATTCCTGCAGCAAAAGCACCCAGTGGATAAGGCGAGGCTTGGATTCTTTCTTAGAGAGTAAGTATTTCATAGCAGCATGGTTTGTGTACACTACAACTTTCGATCTAACAAGATAGGATCTAAACTTCTCACAGGCGAAAACTACGGCCAAGAGCTCCTTCTCTGTCATCGTATAGTTGCATTGAGCTAGGTGAAGGGTCTTGGAAGCATAATAAATGATGTGACTTTGCTTCCCACTCTTTTGTCCAAGTACAACTCCAACAGTAAAGTCGCTTGCATCGCACATTAGTTCGAACGGAAGGCCCCACTATCGCGGCTGAATAATAGGTGCAGAAGTGAGCTTTTCTTTCAACAAATCGAATGTTTCTTTGCACTTATCATCAAAGAGGAATGGAGCATCTTTTTGCAGCAACTTTATCATAGGTTGGGCAATCTTTGAGAAGTCTTGAATGAAGCGTGACGCGCTGTCGTTTCTCGCTCAAAAATATATTTGTAAACTCCTGTGCCCACAGCGAGCGTAGCTAGCCAATGAGTACGGGTCGATCCCACAGAGAGCTGTTGCGATTCTATTTTCATGTAACCAATCACAAATGGGGGGGTTTGGTGTTGTCACTACACTGAATTTAAATCTGCGAAAGAAGCTAAAGAAAATATCAAATAACAAAAGGATCTGGCATTTGAATTAGAATATGGTTAAACATAAAGCAACTCGATCATGGGCACACCGATTTTCATACATGATAGGTCATCTAGTTGTGGTGACCGGATTCCTCTCATGCGTCTCCTCATCCATCCTTTCATTTTAGGTTTAAAAGTGATTCCTCTTCTATTAAACCCCTAACCAGTTACCCACCTCTCGATTCCTCTAAGAGATGTAAGCAAGCAAGCAGCAGTGTGCCCTAGACGGACCCAGATCTGTTGTGTTCAACTGATTCCTCTTGTGCCCACAACACCCCATTAATTCCCTTATTACTATATGAACCGACACACAGTCACGATTCGCCCATTCAATTAATAGTGGTGTGCCCTCTTTACCTAACGAGTGATCAGCCACATTGGGCACTTCAGACACACACTCACGTGGAACAAGGCTCAAGAATTAACGGAAACTAATCATGCATTACTGTGCCCATTTTGGCCTCACGAGTCCAGATTTATGCTTAAACCAATTTCATCGTTCAAATGCCAGAATTAAAGATCTAGCCGATAAGGCTAGACATAATTGAAACTGCAGAATTTAAAGATATAAAAATAAACAAGAACTTACTGAATTATTTTAGCAAAAACTCAACTCCAACGTTGAGAAATACGAACATATCCTATGTCCCGAAGGTTTAAGACCTTACGGATTGTTTTTGGCTGCCTAAGCAGCGTACTGAAAATGAAATGCAGAATATAAAAAGTAGAAATGTTTTAGACTGTCTAAAAGCTTGTTTTCCCAGAAACTAAACTTGTTTAAATACTACATTTCCGAATGGAGTTTCCCCCACAAGCGGGGGTCTTCTGCTGAAATTTCGGAACGGCATGCCCTCTCTGACCTTGACTGGATAAGCTTCAGCTTTATCAAATCCCTATTTTTTAGGGATTGCTCTTATCTCTTCGATTGAGCTTTATCTCTTCGTCTGAGCTTATCTCTTTGTTGCAGCACCTTCCAGGAGTCCAACTTAGCTCCAACTCTCATTCGGATATGCAGCTATCTTCCACCAGCTCTCCTTTCAACTGAATCCCGAGTTTCACTAGAATGCCCATTCTGACCTGTGGTCGAGTCTGTGCGAGTACTGTGGGCACGGCATCATCTGTCAGTTCCATCCGTATCTGATATGCCCACTTCACCGACCGAATGTGGGATGGATACTGGAGAAGTCCCCTGTGCCTCTGATGAACATATGCGCGAGATAAACGTGTATATTTGGGCATAAAATGCCCCTTCCGCCAGACTCGACTCTTGGAATGCCCTTTGACCGCAACCTGGTTCTTTTCGACTCAAAACACACTAAAAAGGACATTTATAGAGGATAAAATGCCCATAAAAACACGAAAAAAATGGATTTATCACACCCACACACTTTAAGCATGATTGTCCTCAAGCATGGGGTGCAACGCATCCAGAAAAACAAAAGAAAAGAAAAGAGAAAAGAAACAGACTCAAGACACAAGCATGCAAATTGTTACTCAGTGTGGGCACATCAGAAATAATCCAACAAAAATGCAAAGTTTCAGTATACCTAAAATAGGTCAAAAATGAGTTTAAGCTTGGTGTTCCTCACAGACTCTCTTCACTCAGTATGTACTCTCATTTCGGCTGTAATTCTATGCAAATTCGTCCCATAAGTTTGCCAAAGTTCTGCTGTTCATTCTCCAGAAACCATGATGCATTAGTATCAATAGGGCTTTTTAGGCTACAGTTGGGCATTTTAAGTGGGAGGGGTTTTTATTGATTGTACAGACTCCTCCCCAGCTCCTTTCTATTCACTACCCTCCTGTGCCCTGTTCAGGCACTGAATCCTTCTTATTTTGGGAATTCTGAGCACTTAAAACTCGAGGGATTTTTTTATTCAGACTCTCTTTTTTTTCTTTTTTTTTATTATTTAATTTTTTTTAACTGAACAATTCTACCCCCTATCTTTTCTGGCTCTTCATATATATGCCTTCCCAGAAACAACTCTCCTGCCCCAACTTTTTCTCAGGTTTTATAATGCCCTGGCTAAGTATAAACCATCCCAGAACAAAATCGACCAGGACATTTCATAGGCTCAATAGGGCTGCAAGGGCTGTGTCATTGGTGGGACTTATTTATTTTCAGTAGTTCACCAAAACATGGCCTATCTCATTTACATGTGCATCAATAATTCCTGGAGTTAAAACGCAGAACATAGGCAAATTCTAGAATATCATAAGCACAGAATTATTCACACTCATGAATGAAAGAAAACTGTAACATGAGGCATACAACATATAGGCTCAATTCTTACAAGGCATGCTAAAACTCGTTTGTCATCCCTATCTTAAATGGGCATGCTGATTTTTTTTCTGTAAAACAATTAAAGTTGGATCATCACGTGAAATGCCCACACGGACTCACAGAATAGCATGCTTTGACTCAACTACCCACCCACACACTTTGCAACTTGCAAAGTGTGGACATAGACTCAAACAACAAGACAACAAATAAAACAGAAGAAAAAATAAAAACAAAACAAAACAAAACCTAATCTAAAAAGGACAGAAAGAACCAGGCTAGTCGGTTGCAGGCGTTGGGTAGGAGAACCCAATATGTGTGAAATAGGCCTTCAGGGCTGCTTCGATTCGGGTCAGTTTCTCATTGGTCTGGAATTGGGCATTCTCAATCAACTCAAGTCTCCTCATGATCACGGTGACTGGGTGCTCCCTCTGCGGTGCCTTCCCTGCTGGTGGTTTCCTCGATGTACCTGTCATTGCTAAAAGCATGCTCGAGGGGTCTGCCCCCGAAACAAAGAAAACAGGCTTTCCATCCTCATCGTCAACCACATCTTGCATTATTCTCAAACAGTTAAGGTCAAAATATTCACGGGGAAGGGGGGTCAATTCAGTATCATGCAAATCAAGGAGCCTATGTCTAACAGCAAGCTGGGTGATCAACTGGGCACAAGAAACACGATGCCTAGGGTGTGTCTTGATTTCCCGAAAATGTGCAATGGCCACAGAACCAAAATTGATTTTGATCTTATGAACCATGCACCACAAAATAAATAGCTCCTGATTGGTGATTGAATTAGAGCTATCCTTTCGGCCGAAAAAATTGTAAGCCAACACCCTATGGTAGAATCTCAAAGCATCATTGTTTAAACAATATCCCTTTGTGGATCCGCTTTGAAAAACAGATCCATCCCCAATATCTACCCATTTTGCATCGACTCCTTCTGCAGAGTCGGGCACTACAGTCACGGCATCGACATACTCCTCCTCCTGGAGGCCCAAGTATGTCACGATGCCCAGTAACATGTTTAAATCATCAGCAGAAAGAGAATAACTTCTACCCATCATTTTAAAAGATAAAACCCTACTGGATGTGGCAGGCTTGTTCACAACTTTGATTTTCAAGTTTTGGACAAAATCACGAGACAATGACGGAAAAAACACACACTCCATATCTAAAAAGCATTCCTAACCAATTGCAGAAAACAAATCACTTACCTCCTGCTCTATACCAAGAGCTGCAAGCGTCTCACGGTGGATTCCTTTTGAGTTGATGATGCCCCTGACTGGTGGCGGGCCACTGCTAGGCTTACTTGGTGTAGGGCTCCCCACCCCTCTGCCTCTTTTTGGCACAGGGGCTGAAGTGCCCTCTTCAGCCTTCCTCTTCCGTGAAGAGGCCTCTCCAGCTAGCTTGGCTCCGGTTTTCACACTAACAGATTTCCCCACCCTTTGCCTGGGTGAGGAGTCCTCCGAGGGCTCTTCAGAGCCTGCTTGCATTTGGGAGGGGGCACTAGTTTCTTGCTGCTCCTTCTCTTCTTCGGTATCCCCTTGCTGGGACACCTCCGGCTGCTCGGTTGGCTCTGGAATGGGCTCTCCAACCTTCCTTTTTCCTTTCGCTTTCTCCAGTGCCCGCTTCTTGATGTCAGCGGGTGCCTCGTCCTCCTCTTCAAAAAGTGGTATCTTCTCCGGTTGTGGCTCAACCTCAATGTCTTCTATCTCAGTCAAGTACTTATCCAAATCAGTATCTCTGTCTCCTTCCTCTTCATCTTCTTCTCTTCCTTCAACTTCATCTTCTTCCTCTTCATCTTCCAAGTCCTCGATCTCCTCCGATGGCACAGGGGTTAGAGCCTTAATTGGCTTCTTAGCTTTCCTCTTTTCAGCCTCTTTTTTAGACTGTGGCTCAGGCTCTTCAGTAGCCTCTTCCTCCTGCATGCCCTCTGCAGTCGCCTCATCATCTTGCTGCTCCATTTGAGTCGGAGTTGTAGAGCTTTCTTCCGTCGCCCTAACTTCAGGCGTATGCTCCTGTTCTGGTGGGATCTTTTTGGAAAGCTTACTCGAAGTCGCTGCCTCAGACGCAGCTTTCCCTTTGGGTTTTACAGAGAGTTTCTTCACAACCTTGGTTGGAGAGGGCTCTTCAGAGACAGCGGGGGTCTCAAAATCCAGGCGTGCCTTAGGTCCAGCTTTTGGTGCAACTTTCTTCCCTCTTGTCTTCGCCATTGTTGAATTTTGAAGGTTTTCAGAGATTAGGGTTACAGGAAAACCGAGAGAGAGAGAGTTCTGAGTTTTTTGCAAAAGATGGGTGAAAGTGATAGTGGAGATTTTGTGGGGTAAGGCTTTTATATAAAAGAAATCACTATTTATGATTTGACTTGAGACTCTTCAGATTCCTTAGGAGTCTCCCGGATCAGTATGCCCCGTGCTAATGGATAAGCCTTATCCCCTGAAAAATAGGAACAAACTCTATCTCTTCAGAATGCCTCACTTCAGAATCCCTATTTCTAAGGGATTTATTTTATCTTCATCTTTCTCTCTCATTATCTAAACCTGCAAACACCATACTTATCCAAAACAAGCGTAAAATTGTTCCCTAAACTAGTTTAATTAACTGGAAAATTTATTAAAAAAAAAAATGAATTAAGACAAGAAAACACCTGGGTTGCCTCCCAGTAGCGCCCCAGTTATTGTCGCGGGCACGACATCACCCCAGATCAGGTGTAAGTGGGCTCCGCGAGCCAGATCACTGTGACATCTTCTTCAGAGTGCCCAAGGTAAGCCTTCACACGGTGACCATTCACTTTGAAACGTCCTCTAGTATCGGGATTTATCAGCTCAATTGCCCCATTTGGGCATTCTGCATACACTTCAAATGGACCAACCCACTTGGTCCTCAGTCCTCCTCCCATAAGCTAGAATCTTGAGTGGTACAAAAGTACCTTCTGTCCTGGGATGAATCTCTTCCTCCGAATTACTTGATCGTGGAGCCTTTTCATCTTTTCTTTGTACAACACAGAATTATCATAGGCCTCTATTCTCATTTCTTCCAGCTCTTGAATTTGAAATTTCCTGAAATGCCCAGCGGCATCAGGGTCCATATTCAACTTCTGAAGTGCCCATCGTGCCTTGTGTTCTAACTCGACTGGCAGATGGCAACACTTTCCAAATAACATCCTGTATGGGGACATCCCAATTGGAGTCTTGAATGCAGTTCGGTATGCCCACAGGGCATCTTCCAGATGAATACTCCAATCTTTTCTGTTTGGAGCCACAACCTTCCCAAGAATGGCTTTAATTTCTCAATTTTAGACTTCAGCTTGGCCATTTCCTTGGGGATGGTAAGGTGTGGTGACCCTATGGTAAACCCCATACTTCTTCAACAATCTCTCCAGCGTTTGGTTGCAAAAATGGGTCCCTTGATCACTGATGATGGACCTGGGCACACCAAATCGACTGAAAATGTGGGATTTTAAAAATGCAGCTACTACCTTTGCATCATTGGTAGTAGTAGCCTTTGCTTCTACCCATTTGGACACATAATCAACTGCCAGGATAATGTATTGGTTCCCCCTTGAATTTGGAAAGGGTCCCATAAAATCCATTCCCCAAATATCAAAAATCTCCACTGGCATGATTGGCGTCATGGGCATTTCATTTCTTCTTGTGATGTTCCCTACCCTCTGGCACTGGTCACACCTTCTACAGACGTTGTGGGCATCCTTGAATATTATGGGCCAAAAGAACCCACAATCCAGAATTCTTCTCGCTGTTCGATTTGGTCCGAAATGCCCTCCGCAAGCATAACTGTGACAATGCTTTAGAATTCCATCTATCTCCTCATCAGGGACACATCTTCTGATGATTTGATTAGCACATCTTCTCCATAGAATAGGGCAATCCCATGCATAGAACCTGCTCTCGTACCTTAGTTTATTTTTCTGGTACCTTGAGTACCCAATAGGCATTTCCCCAGATTCTAAGTAGTTCACTATATCCGCATACCAGGGTTCTAGTGTGCCCCTTGCTGAATACAAATGTTCATCAGGACAATGATCGGCAATGGGCATTCTGTCACCTTTCTGATTCAGCACCCGGCTCAGATGGTCAGCTACCAAGTTCTGTGCCCCACTCTTATCTTTTATCTCAACATCAAACTCCTGTAAAAGCAGGATCCATCTAATTAGTCTCGGCTTCGTCTCTTTCTTGGCCATCAAGTGCCTCAGGGCACCATGATCTGTATAGACAATGCTCTTTGCTCCCAAGATATAAGATCAAAACTTCTCAAATGCAAACACTACTGCCAATAGCTCCTTTTCAGTAGTGGTGTAATTACACTGTGCCCCATTCAGAGTCTTGGAGGCATAGTAAATTACATGGCTTTCTTTTCCTCTCTTCTGACCCAGTACTGCGCCCACAGCGTAGCCACTGGCGTCACACATAATCTCAAAGGGCATTTCCCAATCTGGTGGTTGAATGACTGGTGCCGTGACCAGTTGCTTCTTCAGAAAATTGAATGCCTTCTTACACTCTTCATCGAATTCAAAGGGAACATCTTGCTGCAATAAGTGAGTAATAGGCTGGGCAATTTTTGCAAAATCCTTAATGAACCTCCTGTAGAATCCAGCGTCCCCCAGAAAGCCTCTCACTTGTTTCACCAAGGTGGGGTAGGGCAGTTTTTCTATTATGTCCACTTTGGCTTTATCGACCTCAATGCCCCTCTCAGAAATCACATGTCCCAGTACAATGCCCTCTCTGACCATGAAATGACATTTTTCATAGTTCAACACTAGGCATTTGTCCACACAACGCTGCAACACCTTCTCCAGATTATCCAAGCATCGATCAAAACAGCTCCCGTACACTGTGAAGTCATCCATGAATACTTCAATACAGTTCTCTAGCAAATCAGAGAATATGCTCATCATACATCGCTGAAATGTGCCAGGAGCATTGCAGAGGCCAAAGGGCATTCTGCGATAGGCAAATGTGCCGAATGGGCACGTGAATATTATTTTCTCCTGGTCCTCTTGACTTACTGCAATCTGCATGTATCCTGAGTATCAATCTAAGAAACAAAAGAACTTGTTTCCTGCGAGTCTCTCCAACATCTGGTCAATGAACGGAAGTGGGAAATGATCCTTCCGCGTGACTGTGTTCAACTTCCGGTAATCGATGTAAACTCTCCAGCCGGTTTGCAGTCGTGTGGGCACAAGCTCTCCTTTCTCATTTTTCACAACTTGAATGCCCGACTTCTTAGGCATAACATGGATTGGACTGACCCACTTGCTGTCTGAAATTGGGTATATAATGCCCTGGTCCAGAAGCTTAATTATCTCTTTTAGCACCACATCCTTCATCACTGGATTGAGCTTTCTTTGTGGATCACGAACGGATTTTGCATCATCTTCCAACAATATTTTGTGCATGCAAACCGCTGGGCTAATGCCCTTTATATCTGCCAATGTCCATCCGAGTGCCTCCTTGTACAATCTCAACAATCTCAAAAGGCGGTCCTCATCAGCTTGATTCAACCCCGCACTTATGATTACATGGAGAGTCTCATTATTCCCTAGATAGGCATATTTCAGATGCCTTGGTAATGCCTTCAACTCCAGCATGGGTGCTTTGATAATAGAAGGCATCAGCTTATCATTGTTTCTCCGAATGGGCACACCATAGTCCACATATCCGTGTGGCATTTCTTCTAATGAATACAGCATCATAATTCCATCCATTATGTCATCATCCTCATCCAGGGCATCCTAGTCAATCAGTTCATCCCACAATGCCCACTCCAGCGGTTCTCTGTTGCTCACCATGGATAAAGTAGAACGGCTCGGGGAATGAAATGTGTTAACAAGATTACAATTTTCTGTATCCGGAGGGTGCTTCATGGCTTCAAAAATGTTGAACGTCACCTTCTCTCCATCAAACTCACACGTCAGTGTGCCTTTGTCCACATCAATTTTGGTTCGAGCTGTCTTCATGAAAGGTCTTCCCAGCAACAAAACTGAAGATTTTGAAGTCGCTGTGCCCATGTCAAGCACATAAAAATCTGCTGGGAAGATAAGCTCGTCCACCTTGACCAATACATCTTCAATGAGGCCTTCTAGATATACATTAGATCGGTCAGCTAATTGAATGACCACACGGGTCTCCTTCAAAGGTCCAATCTTCAATTCTTTGAACACCGACAAGGGCATTACGTTAATTGATGCCCCCAAATCCAGCATGGCCTTTTCAACTTTTCTGTCTCCAATAATGCAAGAAATCATGAACATCCCTGGATCGTCACACTTCTTGGGTAACTTCCTTTGTATTACGGCCGATACATTCTCCCCAACTAAGAATCTTGCATCATCATTGAATCGCACCTTTCTAGTACAAAGCTCCTTTAGAAACCGGGCATACCGCGGTACTTGCTTGATTGCCTCAATTAGTGGAATGTTGATCTCCACTTTACTAAACACCTTCAGCATCTCCCTAGTTTCTTCTTCTTTTCTATTTTGTGCCAATCTCTCTGGGAAGGGAGGTTTCCGTCTCTCTGGAGTGGGCATCTTGGCAGATTGCTTCACTTCTGGGATGGGCACAATATCGGTCTGCTCGGCTTCTTGTGCCTTGTCTTCTATGGGAATTTTTTCCACTTCTTCCTCTAAGGGCACATCATCATTTTCTTCCCTTGGCATGACCATCTCCGGAAGCTCTTTTCCACTCCTTAATGCTACTGCATTCACTTGTTCTCTCGGATTCTCGACCTGGGAAGGCAGTTTCCCATTTTTCTCCTCCATCTTGTACATGGCTTGAGCCAACTGATTGATTTGCTTGCTCATGTGTGAGAGACCGGCTCGAGTCTCTTGCTTAAACTTCTCATTCTCCTCAGCCATAGCAAACACAAGATCTTCCAGCCTTTGCTTCCTTTTCTCCTCTGGTGGTGGCAATGGGCGTCCAGGATGCCCATCCTCCGGTCTTCTCCATCTAAAATTTTCATGGTCTCTCCAACCAGGATTATAAGTCTGGGAATGGGGATCATATCTTCTGGAATGCCCATTCTGGCCCCCTATAGCATTCACTTCTTCCGTTTCGTCTTGTAGAGTAGGGCATTCATCCGTGAAGTGAGATATGCTTTTGCATACCCCACAAGGTCTGGGCTTTCTCCCCATGCTCGCACCGGATAAGATTTTTTCGATCTTGTCGCACAATCTATCAATCCTGCTGTCCGGGTCCAGTGCCCTTTCTGTTTCACTTACAGCACAAATGCCCTCTCCACCGAAGTCTCGGTTGTCTTTAGCCATTTCTGTGAGAATTCTGAACGCTTCAACAGGCTGTTTGTTCAAAATGGATCCTCCACATGAGGCATTCACGATCGTCCTCTCATGTGGTCTCAATCCTCCGACGAAATACTGAATCAAATCGTGTTCAGTAATCTAGTGTTGTGGGCATTTTCGCCAGCATCACCTGGAATCTTCCCCAATAATCATAGAAACTTTCATTAGTTCCCATCTTCAGGCTCCTTATCCTTCTTTTCATTTCTTGCACTCTAGATGCTGGGAAATATTTCTCCAGAAACTTTTGTTGAAGTTGCCTCCAGGTGGTCACAGCGCCAGTGGGTAGTGTATACAGCCAGTCCCGTGCCCCATCTTGAAGAGTAAAAGGGAACGAGACCAACCGCACATACTCTTCTCGTCCGTGGTCGGATGGTTGAGTCTGGCAAACCATCTCAAAATCTTGCAAATGCCTTTGTGGGTCCTCTCCAGGAATTCCGTAGAACTTCGGCAAGATCTGGATAAAGTTTGCGTGAATATCCTAGTTCTGAGTTACAACTGGGAGTGTAATGCCCATTGGGCGCAGATTCATGTTGGTCGGGAAGACCAACTGCCTTAAAGTCCTGTTATCATCCGCGTTGCCATTCGTGGCGTTTCCATTTGCGGCCATGTTGATGTTGTGGCCGTGCTCAAACTGTCCTTCCTCCTCGTGCCCTTCGTCTCCTTGATCTTCTTGATCCTCTGGTGGTGATGTGGGCTCACGAGGTCTATTTGCTGCTTGGCGTGCCCTCTTAACTGCTGCCCTGTTTTTCCTCGAAGTCTTCTCTATCTTCGGATCGTACAATAGAGTCTCTTCTGAAGAGCACCTGGGCATCAACTTCTAAGCTCACCAATTGTGGAAGATAAAATCACTAGAAACCAGCTCCCCGGCAACGGCGCCAATTTTGACGCGCTGTCGTTTCGCGCTCAAAAATATATTTGTAAACTCTTGTGCCCACAGCGAGCGTAGCTAGCCAATGAGTACGGGTCGATCCCACAGAGAGCTGTTGTGATTCTATTTTCACGTAACCAATCACAAATGGGGGGGTTTGGTGTTGTCACTACACTGAATTTAAATCTGCGAAAGAAGCTAAAGAAAATATCAAATAACAAAAGGATCTGGCATTTGAATTAGAATATGGTTAAACATAAAGCAACTCGATCATAGGCACACCGATTTTCATACATGATAGGTCATCTAGTTATGGTGACCGGATTCCTCTCATGCGTCTCCTCATCCATCCTTTCATTTTAGGTTTAAAAGTGATTCCTCTTCTATTAAACCCCTAACAAGTTACCCACTTCCCGATTCCTCTAAGAGATGTAAGCAAGCAAGCAGCAGTGTGCCCTAGACGGACCCAGATCTGTTGTGTTCAACTGATTCCTCTTGTGCTCACAACACCCCATTAATTCCCTTATTACTATATGAACCGACACACAGTCACGATTCGCCCATTCAATTAATAGTGGTGTGCCCTCTTTACCTAACGAGTGATCAGCCACATTGGGCACTTCAGACACACACTAACGTGGAACAAGGCTCGAGAATTAATGGAAACTAATCATGCATTACTGTGCCCATTTTGGCCTCACGAGTCCAGATTTATGCTTAAACCAATTTCATCGTTCAAATGCCAGAATTAAAGATCTAGCCGATAAGGCTAGACATAATTGAAACTGCAGAATTTAAAGATATAAAAATAAACAAGAACTTACTGAATTATTTTAGCAAAAACTCAACTCCAACGTTGAGAAATATGAACATATCCTATGTCCCGAAGGTTTAAGACCTTACGGATTGTTTTTGGCTGCCTAAGCAGCGTACTGAAAATGAAATGCAGAATATAAAAAGTAGAAATGTTTCAGACTGTCTAAATGCTTGTTTTCTCAGAAACTAAACTTGTTTAAATACTACATTTCCAAATGGAGTTTCCCCCACAAGTGGGGGTCTTCTACTGAAATTCCGGAACGGTGTGTCCTCTCTGACCTTGACTGGATAAGCTTCAACTTTATCAAATCCCTATTTTTTAGGGATTGCTCTTATCTCTTCGATTGAGCTTTATCTCTTCGTCTGAGCTTATCTCTTTGTTGCAGCACCTTCCAGGAGTCCAACTTAGCTCCAACTCTCATTCGGATATGCATCTATCTTCCACCAGCTCTCCTTTCAACTGAATCCCGAGTTTCACTAGAATGCCCATTCTGACCTGTGGTCGAGTCTGTGCGAGTACTGTGGGCACGGCATCATCTGTCAGTTCCATCCGTATCTGATATGCCCACTTCGCCGACCGAATGTGGGATGGATACTGGAGAAGTCCCCTGTGCCTCTGATGAACATATGTGCGAGATAAACGTGTATATTTGGGTATAAAATGCCCCTTCCGCCAGACTCGACTCTTGGAATGCCCTTTGACCGTAACCTGGTTCTTTTCGACTCAAAACACACTAAAAAGGACATTTATAGAGGATAAAATGCCCATAAAAACATGAAAAAATGGACTTATCAAGCGCCTGTAGAAACCGGCGTGGCCTAGGAAGGCCCGAATCTCTTTCTCATTCGAAGGGTAAGGTAGCTTCACGATCAAATCAACCTTTGCTCTATCAACTTCGATTCCGTTTACAGAGATGACATGCCCTAGCACAATGCCTTGTTTCACCATAAAGTGACACTTCTCAAAATTCAGCACCAAGTTGGTCTCAACACATCTTTACAGTACCTTATCCAGATGCTCCATACATTGCTTGAACGAGTCCCCATGCACTATAAAATCATCCATAAAAATCTCGATGCAGCTCTCAATCAAATCGGAAAAGATACTCATCATGCACCGTTGGAAGGTGCCAGGAGCATTACATAAACCGAACAATATTTTCCGACAAGCGAATGTTCCAAACGGGCATGTGAAGGTCATCTTTTCTTGGTCTTCCTGGGCTACAAAAATTGGAAAGTAACCCAAATATCTATCTAGGAAGCAAAAGAAGGATTTTCCCGTCAATTGTTTGAGCATCTCATCAATGAACAGCAAAGGAAAGTGGTCTTTACGTGTGGCATCATTCAACTTCCAGAAATGGATACACATGCGCCAACCTGTTTGCAACCTCATCAGAATTAATTCATTATTCTCATTCTTGACAAGCTGAAATCTAGACTTCTTTGGTACCACGTGCACTGGACTGACCCAAACACTGTCGGAGATGGGGTAAATAATCCCAAGATGAAACAGCTTGAGGATTTCTTTGAGAACCACTTCTTTCATCACCGGGTTTAATTTTCTCTGTGGATCTCGAGAGGGCTTGCAATCTGGCTCAAGAAAAATCCGGTGCATGCATATATCGGGGCTGATTCCTTTGATATCGGCTAAGGTCCAACCGATAGCTCCCTTGTGTCTTTTCAGCAACTCAACCAATCATTCTTCTTGCTCTGTGTTTAAATCTTTGCTGATGATGATTGGCAGTGTATCTCGCTCTCCCAAGTATGCATATTATAGATGCTAGGGAAGAACCTTCAACTCTAGTACGGGAGCCTTCACATGCGATGGCAAAATTAGCTCCGAGTTAAAAATTCATCTACGGCATACAGCTGCTGAATAATCTCTCTGATTGCTTCTTCTTCGTCTATGTGGATAGCAGCTTCAGTCACTCCACCAAATAGGACCTGCTCTAACTTATCTTCCCTGAAATTGTGCTCAACAAAATCGTCAACTAGAGAATCAACAATATCAACCATATAAAGAGCCTCAGGGTCCTCAACATGCTTCATAGCTTTAAATATATTGAATGTAACAATGTCACCATCAAATTCGAAACTAAGCATTCCTTTATCAACATCAATCTTTGTTCTTGCAGTTTTCATGAATGGACATCCTAACAGAATCAATGATCTATGTGCAGAAAAAGAATCATCCATATCAACAATATAGAAGTCCACAGGAAAAATTAAATAATTAACCTTAACAAGAACATCTTCCACCACACCTTGAGGATAGGCATTAGACCTATCGGCTTACTGAATGATGACTCGAGTATCTTTCATAGTTACTAATTGTAATTCCTTATACATAGATAAAGGCATAACATTTATAGATGCGCCTAAATCTAGCATGACTTTCTCAACCTTCTTACTCCCAATAATGCAAGGGATAGTGAACATACCTGGATCCCTGTATTTTTGTGGCAACTTCATCTGAATTACGGCAGAAACATTTTCACCAACCATAATTCTTGCATCTTTCCCGTATCTCATCTTTTTGGCACACAATTCCTTCAGGAATTTCGCATATCTAGGAACTTGCTTGATAGCATCAATTAGAGGTAAGTCGATTTCAACCTTCTTGAACAGCTCGAGGATCTCCTTCTCGTCATCCTCTTTCTTGTTTCGAACCAACCTGGAAGGAAAATGGGCTGCAACTACAGAGTTAGAAATTTTAGAGTCAACTTGTACCTCAGTAGGGGCAGACTTGGCAGCAAGTTGTTCATCTTCTGTACTGGGAGATTTGTCAGTGTGTGCAGTATGCCCTTCCTGCGTGTCTTTTCCCTTCTTCGCTTCCACTTCGGCCAATTCCTTCCCACTTCAAAGGGTCACAGAGCTAACATTCCCCCTGGGATTTTGCTCAGTTTGGGAAGGTAGTTTCCCTGGATTTCCTTGCATCTTGTTCATTTGAGTGGCAAGCTGAGTAATCTGTGTGCCCATACTACCTAGGGCAACTTGTGTCTCCTACTGGAATGCTTTCTGACTCTGCACCAAGCTGTTCACCAGAGCACTACTTTGCTCCAGACACTTCATAATCTCACTCATGCTCGGTGCAGGTTTTTCAGTATGGGCATACTGACCGTCCTGTGGTGGCCTCGGAGGTAAATCTACAGGCACTCTCTGATCTCCAGGCTGTTTCCAATGAAAGTTTGGATGGCCCCTCCAACCTGGATTGTATGTGTTGGAGTAAGGGTCATAATTTCACTTCATTCTCAAAGCATGTTCTTGTGCATCTCCGGACCCATAGCAGGCTTGCTCGGTGGAAGGGTCTTGCAAAGTTGAGCACTCATCAGTAAAGTGCCCATTTTCTGAGCACACTCCACAGCGGAAATGCTTTGTCTGTGCCACAGCTAGGCCTCTAACTAGAGAAGTCAAAGCGTCGATCTTTTCTTTGACTTCAGAACTTTCAGCTCGCTCAATTGCTTTCACAGGTCGGTGTCTACCTTCATCTTCATCTTCATATTGTTGACCTCCAGAAGCCATGTCGATGATGAGTTGCTTAGCCTCAGCTAGGGTCTTGTTAGTGAGAGATCCTCCACTGGCAGCATCAACAATTTTTCTTTCAAAAGTAGACATGCCACGGTAAAAATAATTGGTTAGCAGTTGATAATCCGTGAACCCGTGGTCTGGGCACTTGCGACAAAGCTGCTGGAACCTTTCCCAGTACTCAGCTAAACTCTCATTTTGCTTCTGTTTTATGCTGCTAATCGCCATCCTCAAGTTTGCAGCTCAGGTCTCCGGGAAGAACTTGCGTAGAAATTGTCCTTCTAGCTCGTTCCAAGTGGTGATCGACCCAGATGAAAGATCAAATAGCCAATCTCTAGCTTTGCCCTGTAAGGTATGAGAGAAAGTTAGTAGCCTCAGATTGTCGGCCGTAAAGCCTTGCGGGCGCAGAGTCGAGCATACTAGGTCAAACTCGGATAAGTGCTTATATGCACTCTCTCCTAGCAAATCACTGAACTTTGGCAACACTTGTATAAACCCAGGTCTGATCTCCGAGTTGTTAGCAATCTGTGGAAGTACGATGCAAATAGGCCGGTTCAGCGGCATTGGCCAGGGCTTGATTCTCGTTGTTGTTGTTGTTAGCCATTCCCTCGTCGAACAATTGATGAAGATCAAAAGTCCCTAGTTTAGATGCGGAAGTCTCCTTAGACTCCCTAGCAGCCCTCCCCAGTTGATGTAAAGTCCTCTCCGGCTCTGGATCGAATACTAGCTCTTCTTTTTGTGAGAAACGGGTCATGCACTGGAAAGACAAAACAAAACTAAGAAAAATAACAAACTGAAAATACTAGAATAATTACTGCTTTAGAACCGATCCCCGGTAATGGCACCAAAATTTGGTGCATCGTTTTATACCAAAAATAATCCAACCGACAATCGGTATGCCTACACTACCCAGAACAGTGGCGAGCAAGATCATCTCCCAAAGGACCGGCGAGAATTACTCCAAACTTTCAATCTGCAGAAACCAAACTTTCCAAACGAATTCCTTTGTTGTAATGTAAAAACGAAAATAAGCAAATAAACAGAGAGTAGCTTTTAACAGATTATAAAAGGTATTCTGGTTTCCAATTAACTCCACCCTAGCTTAATCATACCGATCCTTGATACAAATATAATTCTAATTAATTTATGCAAATCAATTATAGCCACTAAAGATGCTTCTGACGCAGCCTAATTTCTCCGTAGTTTCTCGATAATCAGGAAGACGCTTCACCAATTATTTTCCTAATCGACTAACAACCGTAAGAGACGCTCTATAGGTTTAATGGGCCGACAGCATTAAGAACTAGAGAAACCTGATTCAAAACCAACAGACTCTGACACAGGACTGTTGAATTAAGTTATTGTCTTTTTGGTGCTATAATTGCTTTTGTGTGTTTTGAAATCGTGAAATTGTCTTTGTTGAAGTGTTTGTGATTTTGTGATTGTTTTGTTTAAATTTGGTTTTGTGTTTATTTTCTTGTGTTGTTAGTTAGCTTTCATATCTCTTTCCGCAAGTTACGTGTGATCTCCGTTTTGTTTGTGGTTGTGTATGCTAGGGAGATGAAGCCTCAACCGGAGACTAGCCCCCATATTTGACAACATCCATCAACCAAGAAGATTCAACGTGTTCAAGTGGGAAGAAGAGATGGATGCTAACCCCTTCAACAACCCCGATAATGCCAATGTTAATGCGGCTAGGAATATGAGAGACTTTGCTCATCCCGTGAAGCATTTCATGAAGCTTTGGATCGATTTCGAGGCCTCCAACAACAATGCCCGCACCACCATCTCGCACCCGAGTTGCTCAACCAATTCTTCTATGACAGGCTTTCTCAAAATTTTCAATATATGGTGGATAATGCATCGGAAAGAGACATTGGAGGGCGCACCGCTGAAGAAGTCTCAAATATCTATGAGACGATGGCCACAACTTCTCAACAAAAGAGTGCTAGGGGGAAGAGAGCTTCCGTCAATGAAGCCAACTCTAGTTATGATGTGACGAGACAACTTGCCGAGTTGACAAGGGAAGTAGAGATGCTTCAAACCTTCGAAAGACCACCCCAACAAGCGATGACCGTTGAGACATGTGGTATTTGTGGAGAGTATGGCCATGAGGCCAACTTGTGCCAAAAGTCGATCGAGCCGGAATTAAGTGGAGAAGCTCATTTTCATGCTCTTCAAGAGCAAGTGCATGCCCTTCAAGGATTCCAACCTCGCCAACCTTATAACCCATACTCTCAATCATACAATCCGGGGTGGAGAAATCATCCAAATTTCTCTTGGAGACAACCTCAACAACCACCTCTACCACCACAACAACCACCTTCACCTCAACAAGCCGGAGGTAGCCAAGCTCCACCTTATCCAAGGCCGCAACAATATTCGGCCCTACCAAACCAACCACCTAGGCCGACATTGCAAGACACCTTGCAATCTTTCATTCAAGCCACCCAACAAAGGTTCGAATCCGTGGAAGCTTTCGTGAAGAGGATCGAGACCCAAGTGGGACAAATAGCTGGGACCGTTGGAGAGTTGGCAAGCAAGCCAAGCCGGGAAAGTAGCCAAGCCAACCGGAATAAGCTCAAGCTATCACCGTTCTTAGTGGAGGCAAGGTGATTGATAACAAGGTTGGAGAGCCAAGCCCAACCGAGAAAGTTGAGAAGGAAGATGAGGCTCCTCAACAACAACAAAAGGAGCCCGAAAAAGAAAACGACGAATTGAAGAAGCCCACACTCCACAAGGCCACCAATCCCTACAATCCTCCAATTCCATTTCCAAGCCGGTTGAGAAATGAGAAGTAAGACACCCAATTTCAAGAGTTCTACAAGCTCCTATCAAAAGTGAACGTCAATCTTCCACTCCTTGATGTCATTCGCAATGTGCCGGCCTATGTCAAGTTCTTTAAAGAACTAGCTTCCAAGAAGAGGAAGTTTGTGGAGGATGAGAAGATTGTGGCGTCCGAAGTGGCGAGTGCAATCCTACAACATCAACTACCACCCAAGCTCCATGATCTAGGTAGTTTTACTCTTAAAATTGCCTTGTGAAATGGTAAAGAAGCATGTGGTATGCTAGATCTAGGAGCCGGAATTAACTTGATGCCTTACTCTATTTATAAGTAATTAGAGTTGGGTGATTTAAAACCAACTAGAACGTGTCTACAATTGGCGGATAGGTCCGTGAGATACCCTAGAGGAATAATTGAAGACATTCTAGTTAAGGTAGGTGGATTAATCATACCGGTTGATTTTGTTGTGTTGGATGTGGGTGATGTCAAAGAAACGGGTAAAGAACACACACTTCTCTTAGGTAGACCTTTCATGGCTACAACAAACACCTTGATTGATGTCAAAAATGGAACTTTAAAAATGTCAGTGTTAGGAGAAACCGTGTCCTTTTCCGTCCATGAAAACAAAGCCATTCCCGTCTCCCCATTTGAGGAAAATTGCTCTTTTATTGATACTATTGATGCCTTGGCCGAGGAGGTTTTCTTGCAGGAAATAGGCTCCCATTGGAGGAGTGAAGCCTTGTCCGAGGAACTTGCTATGGAAGAAGCTTGCCTCAAGTGTGGGGGAGACGAATTGGATGCCGAAGAGATGGAGATTTTGCTAGGAGAAGGAGTAAGCTTTATGGAAATTCTTGCCTCGACCGAAGAGGAAGTAAAATCTACTCCTGAGCTTGAGCTCAAGGAGCTCCCATCTTACCTCAAGTATGTCTATCTCGATGAAGAGGAAAAAAAGCCCGTGATTATCTTTTCCGGGCTTGAGAAAGAAGAAGAAGATCTCTTGGTAGCCGTACTCAAGAGAAACAAGCAAGCTATTGGATGGAACCTTTCCAATATCAAAGGCATTAGCCCCTCGACATGCATGCATCGTATCTTTCTTAAGGAAATGGCCAAGCCGGTTAGAGAAGGACAAAGGCGGCTCAACCCCGTATTGATGGAGGTCGTCAAGAAGGAGATTCTCAAGCTCCTTGCGGAAGGGATTATTTATCCTATAGCCGATAGTGAGTGGGTGAGCCCGATCCACGTGGTGCCCAAGAAAGGAGGAATCACGGTGGTGGAGAATGACAAAGGAGAATATGTGGCTACTCAGACCACCACCGGATGGAGAATGTGTATTGATTACCGAAAGCTCAATGCGGCTACTCGAAAAGACCATTTTCCCCTACCATTCATTGATCAAATTCTTGATAAATTGGTCGGGCATAGTTTTTATTATTTCCTTGATGGTTTATCGGGTTATTTTCAGGTTGCAATTGCTCCTGATGATCAAGCCAAAATCGTCTTCATGTGCCCCTTTGGCACATTTGCTTGTAGAAGAATGCCGTTTGGACTATGCAACGCACCAGGCACGTTTCAAAGATGCATGTTTTCTATCTTCTCTGAAATGATTGGAGATTTCATTGAGGTATTCATGGATGATTTTTCGGTCTTTGGGTCCTCATTTTCCGATTATTTAGAGAAGTTAGAACTTGTTTTAAAGAGATGCATAGAGAGTAGCCTTACTCTTAGTTGGGAGAAGAGTCATTTTATGGTTACTAGTGGCATAGTCCGTGGGCATGTTGTTTCTAAAAAAGGAATGAGTGTAGATAAGGCTAAGGTAGATGTGATTGAAAAATTACCTCCACCTATCAATGTTAAAGGTGTTAGAAGTTTTTTAGGCCATGCCGGTTTTTACCGTAGGTTTATTAAAGACTTCTAAAAAATTAGCCAACCTCTATGCCATTTGCTTGCTCAAGATGTTCCTTTTGAGTTTGATAAAAAATGCTTGCATGCTTTTAATACTCTTAAGGAGAAATTAATCACCGCACCTATTGTCATTCCCCCTAATTGGGCATTACCTTTTGAAATCATGTGTGATGCATCAAATTCTGCCGTGGGTGCCGTTTTGGGTCAACGAATTGATAAAATTCTTCGTGTAATTTACTATGCTAGCCTCACATTGAATAGTGCTCAAGTAAATTATACCACTACCGAAAAAGAATTGCTTGCCGTTGTGTTTTCATTAGATAAATTTAGATCCTACATCTTAGGCTCTAAAGTGATTGTGCATAGTGATCATCCGGCTCTTAGGCATTTGTTGACCAAGCCCCAAGCTAAACCTAGACTCATTAGGTGGATTTTGCTTGTGCAAGAATTTGATGTTGAAATCAAAGATAGAAAGGGGTGTGAAAATGTGGCAGCGGATCATTTATCTCGCCTCCCCGTTGATGAAAATTTTGACTTATTGCATGAAAAATGAGTTGATTGTGATTCATTTCCATATGAGCATGCTCTTGAGCTTAATCCCTCTCCTTGGTATGCCGACATTGTTAATTATTTTGCTTGTGATAAAATGAGGCCTAAACTCTCTTTTCAAGAAAGGAAAAGATTTTTGGCAATGTGTAGGTATTACTTTTGGGATGATCCATACCTTTTCCACTTGGGAAAAGATGAGGTAATCCGAAGATGTGTCCCGGAGGAGGAGCAAACCGATGTTTTGGCCTTTTGCCACGCTTCTAACTGTGGTGGCCATTTTGGAGGGCAAAAGCCAGCCCGGAAAATCTTGCAATCCGGTTTGTATTGGCCTTCCATTTTTAAAGACGCTCATGCTTATTGCCTTTCATGTGATAAATGCCAGAGACTTGGGAACATTGGGAGAAGAAATGAAATGCCTTTAAATGTCAATCTTGTTGTTGAAATTTTTGACGCTTGGGGTATTGATTTTATGGGACCATTCCCTAACTCATTTGGTTTTGAATATATCCTCTTAGCGGTCGATTATGTGTCAAAGTGGGTTGAAGCAATCCCCACTAGGTCTTGTAACGCTAATGTGGTTATCAAGTTTGTGCAGGAGCATATTTTGAGTAGGTTTGGATTCCCTCGAGCTATCATAAGTGATGGCTAAACTCATTTCACCAACAAGCTTTTTGAAATATTGATGAAAAAGTGGCTACCCCCTATCATCCTCAAACTTCCGGTCAAGTGGAGACGAGCAACAAGAAAATTCAAAATATCTTGAAGAAGACCGTGAATGTAACGAGGAAGGATTGGTCGACAAAGCTAACGGACGCTCTTTGGGCATACTAAACGGCTTACAAGACGATTCTAGGAATGAGCCCTTACCGCTTAGTGTATGGAAAAGCATGCCATCTCCCCGTTGAGATCGAGCACAAGGCCTATTGGGCTATTGAGACGGTAAATTTTGATCTAACTTGTACAGGAAGGGAATGAGCCTTGCAATTGTCCGAGCTTGATGAATTGCGGAATGAAGCCTATGACAATGCAAAGATCTACAAGGATAAGGTGAAGAAGCTTCACGATAGGCGTATTGTCAAGAAGGAGCTCATCCGGGGCATGAAAGTTCTTCTTTTCAACACTTGTTTGCGGCTCTTTCCCAGAAAACTCAAGTCGAGATGGAGTGGCCCGTACATCATTGAAAAAGTGTTCCCATACGGAGTAGTGACATTGAGAAATCCGGGAACCAACAATACATTTCAAGTCAATGGCCACCGAGTCAAGCCATATCTTCAAAGATTTCACCAAGAAGCCGATGTCGAGGCTTTCAAGCTCGACAATTCTCTCTAATTATCGAAGGATTTCATCTAGCTCGAAACTTTAAAATGAGCGCTGTATGGAAGGCAACCCATGATTATCTTGTTTTTACATGTTGTCATTTAATCTTTATAGATTTTTGTGTGTTTGAGTTTTTCGCGTTTTTGGTGTTTGTTTTGCAGGGGTAAAGTTGGAGTGTTGCTGGGCGCAAAGGCGAAATTTGGCTAAGTGCTAGGCCATAACCGCGCAGCCCCGCGGCCGCGCGACACCACTCTCGGTGGAGAAGCCCCGTGAGTGCGCAGCCCCCGCGGGCGCGCGACAGTTTTTGGTAAAAAATGGTCTCCGCGAGCGCGCAAGACTCCGCGGGCGCGCGCCTCTTCCAGCCCTACGGCCGCGCAAGGCCCCGTGGTCGCGCACACCTCCTCCCTTTAAAAGGGGACCACTCATGGGAGCCCTAATTGCACTCAACCCTTACGCCGCTTTTGAGCCTTCCTCCCACTTCATCACTCCCCAAAGCTCCTCCCTTCTCTCCCACCACTCAAATCCAAACAAATTACAGTTGACGAGACCCCCTCTCCACCTCACGCACATACGTCACCATCCTCATCACTGCGACCGCATCTATTCCCCGCGCCCGCATGTCTTCTCCTACTAGTCTCCACGCCGCCCACCGCCGCTATTCTCAAACCACCACCTCGAACCGCCTCTCGCCGCCGCAGCAGTTTTCCTCCACCGCCGCCGAGCCCCGCGACCGCGCAGAAGCCCACGGCCGCGCGCCCCTGTTCCCCGCAAGCTTCCATGACCGCGCAGCAACCTGCGGCTGCGCACTATCTGCCCACGGCCCTTCCGCGCGCCATTGCTCGCACTCATGCACGGCTCTCTATTCTGTGCCTCTTCTCAACTACAACCTTGTCCCACCTTGCTCCACCATTCACCATGCCGCCATGGACAAAGAATGCATCCTCTTTTCAACATGATGGAGAAGAGAATCTCCAAGAGCTATACAATTGCCCATTCTAAGTATGTACTCACGCAGAAGGTAACCGTTATCAAGCTTTCAATGCATATGAGATTACTTCCCCTCGTTACCTTGATTGGAATTTGCTGAAGTCATTGAAAATTGATAGTAAAGTGGAGAAATATTTGAAAGTGTTAACTTTGGATAAATTTGCAAAATATAAGTATGTTGGCTATAATCCGTTGTGCTTTGAGTTTTTGGTCACTTTCAAGCTTGATTTTGTGAATTCAAAGATTACCTTTCATATGCTTGGAGAAGAATTTGAAGTGACATTGGCCAGAATGAAATCCTATTTCAGATTTTCGACAAATGGGCCACGTGATAAGCCAACCGACTTCAACACAGCTACTGCTTGGCAAGAGCTCACTGGATTCAACAATTGGGATCCTTAGGGGACACCTACGGGCTTCATAAGGGACCCTACCCTGGCCATCATGCACAAGTTCCTAGCATACTCCATTTCTGGGAAGGAAAAAGCCAACAAGGTCAATGCCACAGAGGTGTATCTTCTTTGGTGTGCCCTTCACAACACCAAGGTCTGCCCGTCTTACTTTATCTGGACCGCTATCCAGCAGATGACTAGGCACACAAAGTAGCATCCATCCTTTTGTGCTTTCATTACCGCTCTTGCTATTAAGCTTGGATTGATTCCAGACAGAGGTCTACTCCCTGAAGGACAGAGCAAGGTTAAAGAATATATGATCACTGTAGATGAGCTCAAGCGAGCCCAGCTAGTCCTTGATGCGAGGAGACTGGTCCTCACACTGAACGTCTCTGTGTCTGCGAGCTTATGAATGCTCAGCTTGTGGCCCTTAGACGTGACAGGAAAGCCGGTTCATCTTCGGCTCCACCGGGTGATGATGATGATGATGATGAGCAGGACGAGGAAGAAAATGAGGAAGAGCAAGAGGAAGACCAAGATGAAGAAGAGAATGAGCAAGAAGGTCGAGCCCACTACCAGCCGCCGCCTTATCCCTCAACGATTCCCCAGCATGGGTATCAGATGCCGCAAGCCGATTGGAGGTCTTTCCAGGACCACTTTGACACCACCATGGGGCAGTTCCAGCAGAGCTTCCAGCATAATTATGCTGACTCCATCGGCCAATTTCAGCAGCATTTTGATACGTCCATGGGCTAATTCCAGGAGACCTATAGAAACACCATGGGGCAATTCCAAGAGTGATTTGATGCCTCGATGGACGAGTTTCACCAAGAATTGGGATCCCTCCACCAGGATGTTAGGGATATGAGGCAGGATATCTTTGGTCGCCTCGACAGGCATGACGAGAGGATGACGGCCCTCGAAGAAAGCTGGAACAACTGGACGATCTCTTATCCATACCCGCAGCCTCCTCCACCACCTTATGATCCACCGCAGCAGTGAAGTTGTTCTGTGTTTTTTTATGTATTTTTGTGTTAGTGTACGTGTGTTATTGTTTTCAGTTCACTCTTTTTGTTGTTCGTTGGTTGTATTTGTCGTGTTGTTCTGTAGGAACCAGCGCCTGTTGCCGGTCTTCTACACATTGTGATGTTTTATCTTCCCTTTACTCTTATTGCATATTATTTTTCATACATTGAGGACAATGCATGCTTTAAATGTGGGGGGGGGGGGGTGAGCTTGTTATGTTTATGTCTTAGTTGTGGATTATGTTGTTGTTTATGTGAAGTTTTTGTTATAAGTCATTGTGTTAAATTATTTTGATTTGGTGTTGATGATTAGTTGTTTTAGTTATGTAGGTATGTTGTGATTCTCCCACTTAGTATCTTGTTTTGCCCAATTGTCAAATTTGAACAATTTTAGATATGAATCTTCAAGGAATTATTTTCAAGTCGATCATGATGAATGAATTGTTTCGTAGTTTCACTCTTGAACATGAATTATCTTTGAATGTGATCACAAATTGATGATTGGTGTTGGAGGGTCTTGTCCTTGAAGGATTGGGAAGCATGCTCATCCTTGTTCATGAAAACTACTCCCCTTAATCATTTATCCTTGTATTTATGATATAAAAAAAAAAGGAAAAAGAAAAAGAAAAGAAAAGAAAAGGGGCAATAAGGATCTCTACTCCTTTAGTTGATTTATTCAACTATGAGTATGGGAAACCACATAAGGACACTAGGGATTTCCTCCCTATGGTTTTACCTTGTGAATTTTGATCCACACCCCAATAATTTTGTTTAAATAAATGGGATTGCATTCCGGATTCTACTCCTCTCATGTGTGTGTCAATCCGTTCATTGTTGCATTATGAGTATGGGAAACTACATTAGGAAGCTCGGTTAAGCTCGATGTTTAAACCTAATGACCCGTGTCCTATGTTTGCAATCCCTTATGTTGTTCTTTGTTCATTTCTTAATAAATGTGGATGTGATTCGTGGGGAAGTAATTGAATTGAATTGGGTCTCACGTGTTTTTCTTAATCTTGAGAGGGCAAGCATCTCACTTGATTGGATCTTGCGCTCACCTTCTTTGATGATAAATGTCTTTGTGGGAACCATGAGAATTGCCAATTACATGATCGCCTTGTGAATATTTCCTTCTTGCTTCATAGTTTTAATTTCTTGTTTGCTTGAGGACAAGCAAAGAGCTAAGTGTGGGGGAGTTGTTTGGTGTTTATTTGTGTTGTTTTACTGCATGATTTTTCATGTTTTATAAGTAATTTTCTAGTATCTCTAGTTATTTATTTGTCGATTTCGTGTGATTATTGTCATTTGTTGCTCTCATGGTGGAATATGCCAAGTTATGAAAAACTTGAGCTTTTGTCAGCAAAATCTTGATTTTAGGTATTAAGGTGGCGAGGAGCGAAGACGAGACCGGAAGAGATGAGCCTGGAAAAATTAGCCAATGAAGCCACGCGACCGCGTAAGCTGAGCTGCCGCGCAACCAGCCCCACGGCCGCGCGAGGGGGCTCTCGGCGCTGGCTCCCTGCGAGCACGCACTGTTCCTCGAGTGCGTGCACCTTTGCACCCCGCGGGTGCGCAGCATCCCGCCGGCGCGTGAGACGCTCTGTTTCGCCCGATTTGCCCTATCTTGCACTCGACTCTCGCCTTTTCTTCACTATTTTGCATAAGAGGGCATTTTCTTCAACCTCCCTCTTTTTAAATGTTGGATCTTAGACTTTTTGGCCACCCTAATCTAAGTAATAGATTCATAGGGATTAATTTTCCCCTAGGTCTAGCTTTGGACTTTTGCTTCTCCAATCCCTCACCAAATCTCCCAAAATCTCTCTCTTTGGATTCTTCTCTCTCTTTGGACTCATTCTCTCTTTTCTCTCACTCTCACATCACATCACATTTTCTCATTCTGTCTCTTTGGACTCACATCATCTTTTCTCTCACTCTCACATCACATAACCTTTTCTCTTACTCTCACATCACATCACCTTTTCTCATTCTCTCTCTCTTGGACTCATTCTCTCTCTCTTTGGACTCCTCTCTCCCTCTCTCTCTCTCTTTAGATATCTCTACTTGATTGTGGGGATATAATTCCATCACTCATCCATTATTCATCATTCACTATTCTCTCACTTCATCTTCTCCATTTCTCCATCTCCATTTTTTTCTACACACATACCACCTTCACCACCATCGAATAGAAGAGGAGAAAGGAAAGACAAAAGGGAACCAAGCCAAGGGAGAAGAAGAAGAGACGAGAAGATACCCGACTTCGAGCCGTCCACGGAAGCTAGGCTCATTAGGAGGATCACCTTTTGGTGTTTTCTTTCTATTTCTTGGATGATTTGTGGGGGTTTGTCCCAAACTATTGAAGGATCTTGAATATTGTAGAAGTTTATGTTATTTCCATTTGATTATGAGATGGCTTCCTTCTATAATATTTATGTTGCTTTGATGATGTTGATGGACTAATTTCTCTATTAGGGGGTAGAGGATCGATTTGGTTTTAGACATATGCTTGTTATTGTTGGTTGTTGTTGTTGGAATTGCACTTATTATGTAAGAGTAATTGATCACTACTTGAGCATTGTTAGGATTTAGATGAGACTGGAAGGAGAATTGAAATCCTAAAATTGGTTCCTTCAACGTTAGGTGAATGGGAATCCTAAGCCTAATATGTTAATCTTGTTCATTTGGTATAGCTAAAAAGGGTTTAATTGATAGACGGTGACAGTAATTGATATTAAGCCTTTTGAGAGGGTCTATTGGATGTGTGAGATTAATATAACCAACCTTAATCAAGCTTAGAGATAAACCATTGAGAGAATCTACGCCCTAATACCTTTATCATTCTATTTTCCTCAATCTTGATTTTATCATTGTCATTTGCATTATCTTGTTTACTTGCATATTTCAATTTTTAGTTCAAATCATCATCAATCCCATGTTTAGAATTTTAGGATTTATTTGAGTTGTGTAGACATGTTGCATGCGTAGCCTAAAGACAATTTCCCACAAGAAAGTCTTCCTTGAGAGTTCGACTCGGGTTAGCTCATCGCCTGTACAATTGACCCCGTCCGAGTGCGGGTTTGTCCCTAGTAGTTAAGCGTGTTGAGTCTAGACCGGAAATATAAATTTAATTTGTGGACCTAACAGGGGGGAATCCGAGTTTGGTATCTTTAGTTTGGTTAGGATTGATTTTGTGAGTTTCCTAGTTGGTTTGGGTTTGTTAGGTAGTTTCCTAAATTGTTTGGTTTCTGCTTTCTTGTTGGATTACTGCTCTTGTTTTGGTACATTATCTATCGAAAAGTCATCCATCTTCCATCCTACAATTCCCAGCTTCCATAACACATGCTACCAACCCTCTAGCCGACCCACACATACCATCCCTAGCCTCCAGTCGACTCCACAACCTGAAACACTCGCTTTTTTTTCGGTTTTTCATCTTCTCCCTACTATTTCTGCTCTCGAGCTCCGATTTTTCTCTACAATACCATTCCGAAAATGTCTCGATGAGACGATCAAAACACACCACTTTTCTGTGACTTAAGTTCCTTTTAGGCCAAATTCCATCATCTTCAAGGTGAAAATGTCTGGTGAATATTTTCCAATTTTGCCTTTTCTTCCAATTTCCTATCCTTTCCACTCCTATAGCCAAGCTAACCACTTACCAGCCATATTTCCACACTCTAGCCGTGGTTTACCTAAACTTGCAGCAACTTTGTGGCACTTTCTCTACTCGAGCATTCTTGGAGTCAAGTTCGAGCTCTTGACTAGAGTTGGAGGAGCTAACCGCAGCTCTATCGGAACATCAGAGACAGTGGGATTCCAACATCTACAGTGTGCAGAAAATTGAGTGATAAACATAAGAGAAAAAAAAGTGAGGTCCTTTTGACCTTTTTGTTTGTTTCTGGTTTTGTTTTGTTTTACAGGTTTATGAGATTATGCCTGGAGATGGAAATAATAAGAAGAATGATAAGTCACCGGTTGCACCGAACACTTCTTCAGATACGTCATCATCGGATCAATGGGATGCTCAGTTCCATTACAAAGCCATGTCTCAGTATTTTGAGAGACGCAGTCAGTTATTGGAGGACAATCTAGAAGATTCGGTAGCCAAAGTGATGGCACAACTCGAGCTTATCAATGCTCGAACTCCCTTACCGCCAGCAGTGCAAGTCCAGCAAGTCCAGAACGAGGCAACACCTCATCAAGTGGAGGTCCCAACAGATGAGACCTATGTGTATGCAGAGCCAGCCCGAGCAGAGGCCCGAGCTAATGCTAGGACGCAGCAACCCGTGCAACGTCGCCAACCGCCGGTTCAAGAGGTTTATCACGATTATCATGATGCAGAAGATGACTATGGTGACTTTGCAGATGAGTCAGAGGTCGGTTCGAGCCTTATCAGAGACGTGATCGACCCCGACAGCCTTATAGGCGTGCAGCCCGCATCTATTCACCTTTATAGCCCCGACGTGCCGATCCTGACAGCTTGTTAAACAATATCAAAACATGCATACTGGTATTCGAGGGACTGCATGACCCCGACCTATATCTCGACTGGGAGAGGAAGGTCAACAAGATTTTTGAGTGCTATGACTTCCCAGAGGTGAAAAAGGTGCAGCTGGCTTCGATGGAGTTCACAAGGTATGCAGCTGGTTGGTGGGAGAACTTCCAGAACCGCCGATGTCAAGACAGATACCCGTCTGTCGACTTATGGCAGGAAATGAAAGATGTGATGAGGGGCCGCTTTATTCCTGTTAACTATGAAGGGGAATTGGAGCGTCGACTGAGCCAGATTCGCCAGGGTACTCGGTCCATTGAGGAGCACCATAAGGAGTTAGCGACTGCAATGAACCGAGTTGGAAAAGAAGAGACACTGATAGCTACAATCAACCGGTACATTGAAGACATGCACCCAGACATTGCCTGTGAAGTCGAGCTGAAGGACATCACCAGTATTGAGGCCATGATTCACTGTGCCTCGATAGTCGAGCGTCAGCTTAAAGAGGGATGCCGACGTTCCTCTCATTCTATGCCAGTGAGGACACCATGGGTTCGAGATGAGTCTTCTACGCCTAGGATAGCCCCTTCACGTCCTCAAGGCCAGACCTCACAGCCCGCTCACCGTTATGAGCAGACAGCTCCACAGCCTACCCGCAGACCTGAGCACAGTTCATCTACACCGAACCGGAATAATCAGAACCGACCGGTACAGCCGAATCAGCCACAGGATAGCACACCAGGAAGGGCACGTGACGTGCAATGTCACAAATGCCGAGGATGGGGACACTTTCAAGCTCAGTTTCCGAATAGGCTAGTTCTTTTCCTTTCTGAGCAGAATGAGCTGGAGTCAGCAAGTGAGGAGGAACTCGATGAAGTTGAGACAACAGGAGATGACCCAAAGTCCCGAGATGGTCCATCAGTAGATGAAATTGATGATGAGAAGTCGGATCCAGCCCATGTCAGCCTTGTTTCGATTCGAGCACTGAGCCTGATTCGGGAGGAGGATCAGAATTACCAGCGCGAGAACATCTTCTACATGCGCTGCTCAATCCGAGACAACATATGCTCACTCATCAACGACAGTAGCAGTGTTGTGAATACGATCAGTCAATATGCAGTGGGAAAACTGAACCTGGTTCCACAGAAGCACCCCAAGCCGTATCATTTGTATTGGTTGACTGACCGAGGAGAGATCCGTGTCGGATATCAGGTAAGTGTTACTTTCTCGATTGGTGATTTTGTTGATACTGTGCTTTGTGATGTCATCTCTATGGAGGCATCGCATATTCTACTTGGTTGTCTGTGGCAATTTGACAGTAAAGCTATTCATGATGGGTTTTCCAACACATATACGGTGACTCAAGATGGACGGACCACCTGATTATAGCCACTGGTACCCAAGGATGTCAATGAAGATCAAAGGAGAATGCAGGAGAAGTTTAAGGAGGAGAAGGAGAAGGAAAAATGGGCTGAGAGTAAATTCCCGGCTCCAACTGGCCAATCACCTGCCAACCCCAAGAACTCTAAGGGGACGATGAAAACTTCCAAGGAGGCCACCAAGGCTGCCCATTTGGCCACCTCATCACCCTCTAGTGCCGACAATTCCGATCCTGTGCACCGGAATTTATTTATTAGTGCAAAGGGAGTTCAAAAAGCAATCAAAGCTGGTAAGCCTATCGTTCTAGTTAATTTTAAGGCTTATGATACTCCTGATGTTGTTGTTCCTTCTATTTTGTAGCCGTTGATGGAAGAGTTCCAGGACGTGTTTCCTGAGGAGATTCCGAGTGGTCTACCGCCAATTCGAGGAATTGAGCACCAAGATCGACTTCCAGCCGAGATCAGTCCTACCAAACAGGCCAACATACCGTACTAGTCCTGAGGAGACTAAGGAGATTGACCGTCAGGTAAAGGAGTTACTGGAGAAGAAGCAGATCAGAGAGAGCCCGTCACCATGTGCCGTGCCCGTAATACTCGTGCCCAAGAAGAACAATGAGTGGCATATGTGCATGGACTGTCGGGCGATAAACAAAATAACGGTAAAGTATTGCTTCCCTATTCCCTGTTTGGATGATATGTTGGATGAGTTGTCTGGAGTGTCTATTTTCTCTAAAATTGATTTACGTTTTGGATATTTTCAAGTCCGCATGAGTGAGGGGGATGAATGGAAGACTGCGTTCAAGACGAAGCATAGATTATATGAATGGCTTGTCATGCCATTTGGGCTTACCAACGCCCCTAGTACTTTCATGCGTCTCATGAACCATGTCTTGAGGGATGTGATTGGAAAGTATGTGGTAGTGTATTTTGATGACATCCTTATTTACAGTACTTGCATTTCTGAGCATGTTAGACATCTTAGGTGATTTTTTAAGTTGCTGCGTGATGCGAAGTTGTATGCCAATTTGTCTAAATATACTTTTTGCATGAATGAGGTCGTCTTTCTTGGTTTTGTGGTGAGTAGTAAAGGAGTTGAGATAGACAGATCGAAGGTTAAGGCCATCGAGGAGTGGCCCACACCTAAGACCTGTGCAGAGGTTCGGTCTTTTCATGGTTTGGCTGGATTTTATCACCGTTTTGTATGGGATTTTTCCACTATAGCCGCCCCTTTGACTGAACTGAGCAAGCAAGATAGGAAGTTTGAGTGGGGCAACGCCCAAGAGCATGCTTTTACATTGTTGAAGTCTAAATTGTGTAATGCTCCTGTTTTGGTTTTACCTGACTTTAACAAGATGTTTGAGATTGAGTGCGATGCATCTGGCATAGGCATTGACGCTGTGTTGATGCAGGAAAAGAAGCCAGTCGCGTTTTTAAGCGAGAAGCTCATTGCTGCATCTTTGAGATATTCCACATATGATAAGGAGCTGTATGCGCTGAAAAGGTCTTTGGAGACTTGGCAACATTACCTGCGATCGAAAGAGTTCGTGATTCACACTGATCACGAGCCCTGAAACACCTAATGGGATAGCAAAGTTTGAATGCGCGATATGCCAGATGGGTGGAGTTCATTGAATCTTTTCTATGTGTGATCAAGTACAAGAAGGGTAAAGAGAATATGGTTGTCGATGCACTCTCCCGAAGGTACGTGCTTGTTTCTATTTTACATACACAATGTTTGGGTTTTGAGCACATTAAGAGTTTTTATGCATCTGATCCTTTCTTTGGTCCCATATTCGAGTCTTGTATTGGAAAGTCTAGGGCCATTGATTCGTTCTATATTGTTGTTGGATTTTTGTTTAAAGATGCTAAACTGTGTGTACCTGATTGTTCTATGCGGGACTCGTTCATATAAAAGTGGCATGCAGGGGGTCTCATGGGTTATTTTGGTGTTAACAAAACATTGAGTCTCTTGCATGAGCATTTCTATTGGTCTCGCATGAAACGTGATGTAGAAAGAGCCTGTGGTAGGTGCATAACTTGTAGAAAGGCTAAATCCACGTCTAGTCCTTCTAGCTTGTACACGCCTTTGCCGGCGCCATCTGCTCCTTGGGTAGATATTTCCATGGACTTTATCTTGGGTTTGCCTAGGTCGAAATCTGGTAAAGATTTCGTGTTTGTGGTTGTAGACCGTTTCTCGAAAATGTCTCATTTTATTGCCTGTAAAAAGACAGATGATACTGTGAACATTGCTAATCTTTTCTTTTGTGAGGTCGTCCGTTTGCATGGTCTCCCTAGAACCATTGTGTCTGATAGGGATTCAAAATTTTTGGGGCGTTTTTGGAGAGTCTTGTGGGGAAAGTTGGGTACGAAGCTTCTATTTTCTACTGCATGTCATCCGCAGATGGATGGTTAAACTGAGGTAGTCAATAGGATGCTCGGTACTTTACTTCGTGCATTAGTTAGGAATAATTTGAAATCGTGGGAAGAATGTTTGCCTTTTGCTGAATTTGTTTATAACAGAGTTGTGCATTCTTCTACGAATATGTCGCCTTTTGAGGTTGTGTATGGTTTTAATCCGTTGACTCCAACGGATCTGTTACCTTTACCTATTGACCATTTCTCGAGTGTCCAATGTGTTCGAAGAGCTGAACAGGTACGAGAGATGCATGAGAAGGTGAAGGCGAGGATTGAGCTCCAAGGCGTGCGGAACGCCAACAAGGCGAACTCGCGTCGCAAACAAGTGCTTTTCAAGCCTGACAACAAAGTTTGGGTCCATTTCAGCCCGGGGCATTTTCCTAACCTGCAGAAATCAAAGCTCATGCCCCGTGGTGACAGTCCATTCACTGTGGTCACCAAAGTCAATGACAATGCTTACCGACTCGACTTACTTGGTGAGTATAAATGTTCTCCGGCGTTTAATATTTCTGATCTCTCTCCTTTTCCTGTAGATACTTTTGATGACGAGGACCCGAATTCGAGGTCGAATTCTTTTGAGGAAGGGGGAATGATGAGTCCAAAATGAGCCTTGACGAACTAAATCCGGAATTACAGCTGCGTGGTCCAGTGATGCGACTTAGAGCCAAGAAACTGCAAGGCTACCTTCAGTGTTTCATTGGAAAGAAGCTCGAGGAATAGTTGATTGTTCGAAGTAGCCCCAAGCTGATTATTATGCTTTCAATACAAGATGGAGATGAAGAGGCATAGACGGATTTAGAGCAGATTTTATTTAATTTAATTAGACTATTTTCAGTTGTGGTTTTTATTTAATTAGAAGCCCAATTTTATTGTTAGGAGAATTGGGCCTTTAGTTAGTAAGTTTATTTTATTTTTGAAAATTATTAAGCCCATTTACTTAATAATTTCATTTTTCCCTTAGAATAGAAATATATACATCTTTCAAATGCTGTATTAGACAGATTGGATTTGATTAAAAATACGCTTTGTCGTTCATCCCGTCTCAAACACACATATCGATAGTTCTTGGTAGGGTTTGTAGTTTGGCAGCTTCAAGCTTGAAATCAAGGGATTCGTTCATGCATCAAGTAGTGTACAGGTTAGTCTCAACACGAAGTTCTACTCCATATTCGCATTTCGGATTCGCATAGATCCGGGGTTCGTTTCTGGTATGCTTCATCTATCCTTTTCATTTCCAATCGCATTCACATCGTTTACCATCACCACCATGCCTCCATACACATCTCACACTATCCACCACGTTGTCACCATCGTCCATAATCCACCCAAGTCCAGATTTCACATATACAATCCAATTGAGCCTTAAATCGCCTAAAATCACCACCGAACCATCTCCCAATTTAAACGTGCATTTTATCTGGTTTTTGGATATGTTATTCCTGCTATATATTTATGCTTTGTCCTAAAATTCGAGCATAATCCAACTTCGTTTGCTAGGTCAATTGATTAGGTTAAGAATTAGGGTTCTTCGGGTTGAAATTGGGGATTTTTGTGATATCTTGGTGTTTAGTTCGAAATTTACTTTGAGATCAGTTTATTTGGGTTATTTATTTGTTATCGTTCAGTTTGTTGTTGGATTGAATCATTTGTTAAGTTGACGTGTGTTCAATTCGTTAAGCTTCCGCATCGTATTGGTTACATCACTGGTTCTTGCGGCAAGAGTATCTAGAATGTCGCAAAAAGATAATTCATAATCTATGTATCAATATCCTTAATTACCAATCTTCAAATATGGAAATAGAATTCTAGATAGAATCCAACTAGGAAGTTGACAAGAATAAGGACTTCTTAAGGCGGTTGACTTCTAAAATTCACGGCTAACCCATAACACCAGCGAACCCCTCTCTCAAACCCAAATCCTTCGCGAGCAAACCCAGTTTCTGGATTCTCGGCCCTCCTTTCCTTTAGTATGCCCATACGGCCTGGTTTTCACATTATTCTAGCTCTGGTTTCGTTCACACTTGACTGCAATGTACCAAAAGTGGCCTATTTCTCCAAATTCGTGTTAATGGCCTGCAAAACTTGCAAAACACATTTCTTTTCCACAAAACACAATCATACGGCAATTAACACTAACAAATCATATTAAAATGGCCCAGAAAACATATACAAAATTAGCCCAATCACTTGGGTATAATTGTGAATTGTTAAAATATACTTTTGATGGATTTTTTGAATTCCTGTGCCTTTGGAATTTGTTGAGCTTGTGAAATTTGGGCCTAAGACTTGGTCTTATTTAATTCTAGAGTGTTTGTTATTCATGCATGTTTTTCTCTAAAACTTGCTTTTATGTCTTTCTTGAGACTGTATTGGTGTGCTTTGAAATTGGAAGGAAAGTCATTTTTCTCGAGAAAAATTGTGAAAAATCAAATGAACGAGAAAAGAAAGAAAAATGGAAAGATGAGTGAATGAAAAAGTTAAAAAGCTTGATTGAAAAAAAGTAAAAAAATTGTTGTTGTGGTTGTTAAGGTTGGAAGGAAACTCAAATGAGTTTTACTGAGGAACACAAAAGAAAATTGGGAAGTGAGGCATCAAATGTAGTGAGTTGGGATCCAATGATCCAAACATATTAGTCACTTAGCTAAATATTCCCACCTTAACCAAAAAACTTACATTACAACCTCTCAAAAGACCTTTTTGATTCTCATTTCGAGCACACATATTTGCAGTGGAGACATTAGATTAATTGCAAGCCTATGGTAGATTGCATGCCAAGAAATGATTGTGAGCGCATACACGTCCCATTCTAAACACTTGTGTGTTTGAAAGAAAATAAAAATACCTAGAGAGATGTCAATTTTTGAAGGCATTGTATTCTTGAATCCATTTTAGTTGCATTGAAGCTTTGAATTTCATAATCAAATGCAATTTCATTTGAATCTCTAAGGCATGAGCCATCTTTACAAATTTTATCATTTCAACATTTTCTCTTTTCTTCATTGTTTGGGGACAAACAAGATTTCAAGTTTGGGGGAGTTGATAAGTGGTGTTTTTACACAATATTTTGAGGTTGAAATGAAGTGAATTGAAGAGTTGTGCATGTGCTTTAACCGAAATTGCACTTTTAACCTCCCGATTTGGAAGTTTTATTAGTTGTTTGAGTTTCACAGGAAATGGAGAATGAATCAATGCATTTTTAAGTGATCCAATGCCTTGAGAAGATAGAGAATCAAATGAGGAACGTGCTGCAAGTTGAATCGCCTCAATCAGATAAGAAATGAGGGAGAACGGAGCAAAATCGTGAAAGATGTCGGCGCAGAACCGGAGGCGCGAGTCGCAGCACAAGTGAGGGCGCGACCGGCGCACTAGCGCCTCCAGGCGCGAGTTCCAGCGTGATTTTGGGTGCGACCGGTCTGCTCGACACAGAGACATGTTTTTCTTCAATTGGGGCATGACCGGGGGCGTGACCGAGCTTGTGTCGTGCCCCAGCCTAGCTTTTCAGATCTGTGCGGCTCTTTCCCTTTTTATTTGTTTTTCTCTCCATTTTCTACACACAATTTACAATACACAATTCATTTTCTCCACAAAAATCCCCAAATTTCCCCCAACACCAAAACCCTTATCTTATCTCCCATCTTCAACCCTCATCCATCAAACCTTCATCCTAGCTAGGATTTCCACCTATCTAGGGTAAATAAGGAGTTAGAGCTCCAAGATGGAGCAAAGAGGAAACGAGATGGAGCAAGAGAGGAGTCAAGACCCAACTTCCGAGTTGTATCAAGTTTCTTTTCTTATTTTTGTCTTTGATTTTCTTTGAGATAATTTAATCATTGCATTTGTATTGATGTTAGGTTAGATTATCTTGTATTTTGGGATTAAGACTATTTTGATATTTATGCATTTCCTTTTCTATTGATTGTTTATGACCTTATTTTATTTCTTGTGCTTATGCTTTATTTGTGTGTTGATTAATTGATCACTAATTGACACGATTTTATCTATTGATTCAAAAATCGAGAGATGAGTCTCAATAGATGAACCCTAGGCACGAGACACCTATGTCGATAAATTCGAGAGAATTGAGGCCTATTGTGAGGGCTAGAATCTTTGGAGCTTTTGGTAAGTACATGTGTAGGATTCGATCGGAAATGATGAACTTAGCATGTACCCTACAACTTAAGTATCTCTTGAGAGCTTAGGATGCATTAGAGATTGCCCTAGTGAAATTTAGCATCATAAATAGACATTTAATAGGATTATTAGTGCTAAGTACCCGAAGAAATCAATCCCGAAAGTATCTCTACCTTCTTGTCCCCTTCTCCATTTATTTTTCCTATTTATTTATTGCTTTCTTTAATTTAGATTAGTTAATTATCTTTCCATTTTCTTAGCGTCTAGATAACGATTGAGGTTCAATGTTGTAGTACACACAATTAGGTCTAATTAGTGATGCGACCAGAACAAATCCTAGCTGAATCTAGAGAACGCGCGGAAGACTTTAGGATTCGAAACACATCAGTGGAAAAAGGAATTCAATCCGACTAACAATACGACTAAGACAAATGAATTGAAATAAATAAGCTAAAGACTCGATTGGTTCTATAATGAACTAATCTAGACAACTAAGACACCTAGACTGTGACACAACATATGAAACACAAAATCCAAATATCAAAGATGTAGGAAGGACAAAGGTTTAGGTGGTGATATGGTGAAGAGATCGAATAGGGTTGGTGAAGAAGGGCTTGGAGTAGATAAGTTATGACAAGATATGATAGACTTATGAGTAGGATGGATCTAAACGGCTTGGACAATGAACACGGTTGGAAAGTATGATGTTGAATCTCGAACCTTGAACTGGGTGGCTTGATCGGTGGCAGATGAATGGTGATGGAACGATTGACGTCGTGTGTGGTAGAATAGAGGATGATCACGTCGATGAGAATCACAATCCGAAAGTTGTCTTGAATCTCGAATGTACACAAGGCCAAATTCTTTAAGTTGATCTTCAAAGATAGCGAGTCCCATCAATCCCTCAAGTGAATTAAGAGGTACCCTTGAATAAGACTTAGATTTGCTAATTCTAAGAATGAATGTTTTTGAATCAAAACAACTAAAAGATATAATTTGTTGAGACACAATTGGATGTAAAGGCAAATAACTTTAATAATATCTAAAGTATCAATGAAACAATGTTCCCCTATTTATAGTGCTAAAGGGCACGAAAATACTAAGGAAAAATACTAAAAAGGCTGGTCCAAAGTGGACTAGAAAATTACCTAGACTAGAATTCTAATTAAGGTAGGAAATTACCTTAAATAAAACCTAGTCAACCTATGACTCAATAAATCCAAAAATTACATAATTAAAATACTAAAAATTGACTCAAATTGAATAAATACTATAGTATAAAATAATACTATAGCATGGTATGAAAATCCTGATCGAAACAAGCCAGGTTTTGACGACATCAGCTAGCACGGTCAGTGCTACACCTTGCACGGTCCGTGCTAGGTGCATTCCAATCTTCACAACTCGCGGTACCGATTGCACGGGCCGTGCTCTTGTGCATATCACTAGGCACGGTCCATGCCATACTGCACTCGATCTTCTTCGGCTTCTTCGTCTTCGAACTTCAAAACGGACACCAATCTCGAGCTGCCTTGTGTTGGTTCTTCAAACCTTGATCTCCAATCTTTAATTATTAACAAAGTAACAATTTTGGGTCTGCTCTCAACTTCTTTGTCATCTTCAAACTTCTTACATACAAATGCTTAGAAATATCCTTGCAATTGTATTACTCGAAGTCGTGTAATTGGGCCACATATTTGCAGCTCCGGGTTAGGTTCTTCAAGGCTTGTCATGGACGTATCATTCCCCTCCTCTTGAAAAGAATTCGTCCTGGAATTCGAATTTCCAGGATCAAAGATGAACACGAGCTGATCATCAAAGTCTTTTTGCTCAAGCTCCATAAGGCATATCTTCATGATCATGAACATGAACACCCACTCGGTGTCGGATGGTCGAAGCTTCAGCACCATAGAATACATTGATATGGCATTCACGAACAAATCTGGTGGTACATCAACTTCCAATGGAACTTCTTCAACAACCTGTAAAATAAAAGCATCACAAGAAAACGGTTGACAAAAAATGTTAGAACTCGACAGCTCCTCCATGCTAGCTTGTTCGAGCTCCTTATGATCTTCAACCATTGCCTCATGGATGTCATTCTCATTTTCAGAACATGGTTGTATCTCCAACAACTTCTCAACTACTTCGACTTCCTCAACTGCGACAATGATCTCCAAATTCGCAATTTGTAGTTTTTCCTCCATACTTTCTTTAGGATCGGTCATCTCCTGGACGAAACTTCCAGATTGCAATCTTCTAGAACTAACTCCTCCAAAATTGGCATCTCCTCATTGGTTGTTTCTATCATGTCTGTCTCTTGCTTAGAATCTTCAACTATCTCATCTTCTAAGCATATAGAAACAGATGGCAATGAGATAATAGGTGCTTCAACGAAGTCTAGAATAGGTACCTTCGAAGCAGAATCATCATTGGTGGTTGGTAACTCAACATTTGACTCTACTTGAACCTCCTCCTTTGACTTCATCTCTAGTTTCTCTAGCCATTTTTCTATCCGAATGGCGTATTCCACCATGTCCTCCAACTCTTCAAAGTGATACAATGCTACTTTTTCTCAGATTGCCCTTCGTAGACTAGCTAGAAATCTATCCATTGAGTCTTCTGGATATTCCTCCATGTTAGCTCGTCTCATAGCTTCAATCATTTGGATGTAGTAGTCATGTGCACTTCGATCTCTTTGCCTAAGCTTTTGTAGTTTTTTCTCCAGCTCTTGTTGATATGAGTAAGGCACATGTTGCCTTCTCAACACCTCCTTCATTGCGTGCCATGTCTCTATTGGTTTTCTCCTTTGTCGCCTAATGGAATAAAAGGTATTCCACTAGGTAAGAATTTTGCCACAAAAACCACTAGCTGCTTTTTTAATTTTCCTCCGCTCGGGGTAGTTGTGACAATTAAACAATGACTTTATCTTCCGCTCCCATTCTAAATAGATCTCAGGATGATCATCTTCTTCTTAGAACCCTCGGAATAGAGGAACTTCAAACTCATGCTTCATGGTGCATTAATGGTGTAGGACTGCTATATGGATGATGAGAAAATCGGCTATGGCTGTATATGGAGGGAGGAAACGTGTATGTATGAGTATGTAGGTGGTGATGTGGCACGGCCTATGTGGCGTGGGGTAGTGAGGTGGCATAGGGAGTGTGATGTGGATTAGGGTTAAATTGATCCCCAATGGGTGAAAGAAAAGAAGAAGGAAGGAAAAAGAAATTAGGTAATTTGGAATGTGTGACACAAGTATGACATAATCTAAATATCCAAATTAACCTAGATAAACAAGGAAAGAATCTAATCAATGTAGGGAACAAAGGAAAAATCGAAATCTGAACTTAATTTTTTTTTCAGATTTTTTTTTAACTTTTTTTTCTACAATATGCGAACTGCCTTGCTTTTTTTTAACTAGAAAGAAGGACTCTAAACATAAGACACCAAAAGTCGAACACAATTCAATTTTTTTTCTTTTTTGCAATTTGATTCCTCTCTAGCTAAACAAGAACACAAGAAAACTTCAAACAAAGGCCACGAACTGAACAACCTTCTTCTTTTTGTTCAATGCACAACTAGTCTATTACAACTCGATAGACCAATGCAAAATGAACGACACTAATTGACACGTAAAATAAAAATAAGACACGTAGACGACACGTCAGATTGAACTACGACAAGCTAGGCTAATGTGGCTCTGATGCCAAATTTATGATGCGACCCGGACAAATCCTAACCGAATCTAGAGAATGTGTGGATGACTTTAGGATTCGAAACACGCCAGCAGGAGAAGGAATTCAATCCGACTAACAATATGACTAAGACAAATGAATTTAAATAGATAAACTAAAGACTCGATTGGTTCTATAATGAACTAATCTAGACAACTAAGACACCTAAACTATGACACAATGTATAAAACACAAAATCCAAATATCAAAGATGTAGGAATGACAAAGATTTGGGTGGTGATATTATGAAGAGATCGAATAGGGTAGGTGAAGAAAGGCTTGGAGTAGATAGGTTATGACAAGATATGATAGACTTACGAATAGGATAGATCTAGACGGCTTGGATAATGAACACGATTGGAAATCTTGATGTTGAATCTTGAACCTTGGACTGGGTGGCTTGATCGGTGGCGGACAAATGGTGATGGAACAGTTGATATCGTGTGTGGTAGAATGAAGGATGATCATGTCGATGTGAATCACAACCTGAAAGTTGCCTTGAATCTCGAACGTATGCAAGGCCAAATTCTTTAAGTTGATCTTCAAAGATAGCAAGTCCCGTAAATCCCTCAAGTGAACTAAGAGATACCCTTGAATAAGACTTAGATTTTCTAATTCTAAGAATGAATGTTTTTAAATCAAAACAACCAAAAGATATAATTTGTTGAGACGCAATTGGATGCAAATGCAAATAACTTCAATAATGTCTAAAGTATCAATGAAACAATGTTCCACTATTTATAGTGCTATAGGGCACCAAAATAATAAGGAAAAATACTAAAAAGGCTGGTCCAAAGTGGACTAGAAAATTACCTAGACTAGAATTCTAATTAAGGTAGAAAATTACCTTAAATAAAACCTAGTCAACCTATGACTCAATAAATCCGAAAATTACATAATTAAAATACTAAAAATTGACTCAAATTAAATAAATACTATAGTATAAAATAATACTATAGCATGGTATGAAAATCCTGATCGAAACAAGCCAGGTTTTGACGACGTCAGCTAGCACGGTCAGTGCTACACCTTGCACGGTCCGTGCTAGGTGCATTCCAATCTTCACAACTCGCGGTACCGATTGCACGGGCCGTGCTCTTGTGCATATCACTAGGCACGGTCTGTGCCATACTGCACTTGATCTTCTTCGGCTTCTTCGTCTTCGAACTTCAAAACGGACACTAATCTCGAGCTGCCTTGTGTTGGTTCTTCAAACCTTGATCTCCAATCTTTAATTATTAACAAAATAACAATTTTGGGCCTGCTCTCAACTTCTTTGTCATCTTCAAACTTCTTATATACAAATGCTTAGAAATATCCTTGTAATTGTATTACTCGAAGTCGTGTAATTGGGCCACATATTTGCAGCTCCGGGTTAGGTTCTTCAAGGCTTGTCATGGACGTATCATTCCCCTTCTCTTGAAAATAATTCATCCTCGAATTCGAATCTTCAGGATCAAAGATGAACACGAGTTGATCATCAAAGTCTTTTTACTCAAGCTCCATAAGGCATATCTTCATGATCATGAACGTGAACACCCACTCAGTGTCGGATGGTCGAAGCTTCAGCACCATAGAACGCATTGATATGGCATTCACGAACAAATCTGGTGGTACATCAACTTCCAATGGAACTTCTTCAACAACCTGTAAAATAAAAGCATCACAAGAAAATGGTTGACAAAAAATGTTAGAACTCGACAGCTCCTCCATGCTAGCTTGTTCGAGCTCCTTATGATCTTCAACCATTGCCTCATAGATGTCATTCTCATTTTCAGAACATGGTTGTATCTCCAACAACTTCTCAACTACTTCGACTTCCTCAACTGCGACAATGATCTCCAAATTCGCAATTTGTAGTTTTTCCTCCATACAATCTTTAGGATCGGTCATCTCCATGGACAAAACTTCCAGATCGCAATCTTCTAGAACTAACTCCTCCAAAATTGGCATCTCCTCATTGGTTGTTTCTATCATGTCTGTCTCTTGCTTAGAATCTTCAACTATCTCATCTTCTAAGCATATAGAAACAGATGGCAATGAGATAATAGGTGCTTCAATGAAGTCTAGAATAGGTACCTTCGAAGCAGAATCGTCATTGGTGGTTGATAACTCATCATTTGACTCTACTTGAACCTCCTCCTTTGACTTCATCTCTAGTTCCTCTAGCCATTTTTCTATCCGAATGGCGTATTCCACCATGTCCTCCAACTCTTCAAAGTGATACAATGCTACTTCTTCTCAGATTGCCCTTCGTAGACTAGCTAGAAATCTATCCATTGAGTCTTCTGGATATTCCTCCACGTTAGCTCGTCTCATGGCTTCAATCATTTGGATGTAGTAGTCATGTGCACTTCGATCTCTTTGCCTAAGCTTTTGTAGTTTTTTCTCCAGCTCTTGTTGATATAAGTAAGGCACATGTTGCTTTCTCAAGACCTCCTTCATTGCGTGCCATGTCTCTATTGGTTTTTTCCTTTGTCGCCTAATGGAATAAAAGTTATTCCACTAGGTAAGAATTTTGCCACAAAAACCACTAGCTGCTATTTTAATTTTCCTCCGCTCGGGGTAGTTGTGACAATTAAACAATGACTTTATCTTCCGCTCCCATTCTAAATAGATCTCAGGATGATCATCTTCTTCTTGGAACCAACAGAATAGAGGAACTTCAAACTCATACTTCATGGAGCATTAATGGTGTATGACTGCTATATGGATGATGAGAAAATAGGCTATGGGTGTATATGGGGGTAGGAAACGTGTATGTATGAGTATGTAGGTGGTGATGTGGCACGGCCTATGTGGCGTGGGGTAGTGAGGTGGCATAGGGAGTGTGATGTGTATTAGGGTTAAATTGATCCCCAATGGGTGAAAGAAAAGAAGAAGGAAGGAAAAAGGAATTAGGTAATTTGGAATGTGTGACACAAGTGTGACACAATCTAAATATCCCAATTAACCTAGATAAATAAGGAAATAATCTAAATAATGTTGGGAACAAAGGAAAAATCGAAATCTGAACTTAATTTTTTTTCGGATTTTTTTTTAACTTTTTTTTCTGCAATATGCGAACTGCCTTGCTTTTTTTTAACTAGAAAGAAGGACTCTAAACATAAGACACCAAAAGTCAAACACAATGCAGTTTTTTTTTTTGCAATTTGATTCCTCTCTAGCTAAATAAGAACACAAGAAAACTTCAAACAAAGGGCACGAACTGAACAATCTTCTTTTTTTTGTTCAATGCACAACTAGTCTATTACAACTCGATAGACCAATGCAAAATGAACGACACTAATTGACACGTAAAATAAAAATAAGACACGTAGACGACATGTCAGATTGAACCACGACAAGCTAGGCTAATGTGGCTCTGATGCCAAATTTATGATGCGACCCGGACAAATCCTAGCCGAATCTAGAGAATGTGCGGATGACTTTAGGATTCGAAACACGCCAGCAGGAGAAGGAATTCAATCCGACTAACAATATGACTAAGATAAATGAATTGAAATAGATAAACTAAAGACTCGATTGGTTCTATAATGAACTAATCTAGACAACTAAGACACCTAGACTATGACACAATGTATGAAACACAAAATCCAAATATCAAAGATGTAGAAAGGACAAAGATTTGGGTGGTGATATTATGAAGAGATCGAATAGGGTAGGTGAGAAAAGGCTTGGAGTAGATAGGTTATGACAAGATATGATAGACTTACGAGTAGGATGGATCTAAACGGCTTAGACAATGAACACGATTGGAAATCTTGATGTTGAATCTTGAACCTTGTACTGGGTGGCTTGATTGGTGGTGGACAAATGGTGATGGAACAGTTGACATCGTGTGTGGTAGAATGAAGGATGATCATGTCGATGTGAATCACAACCCGAAAGTTGCCTTGAATCTCGAACATATGCAAGGCCAAATTCTTTAAGTTGATCTTCGAAGATAGCAAGTCCCGTTAATCCCTCAAGTGAACTAAGAGATACCCTTGAATAAGACTTATATTTTCTAATTCTAAGAATGAATGTTTTTAAATCAAAACAACCAAAAGATATAATTTGTTGAGATGCAATTGGATGCAAATGCAAATAACTTCAATAATGTCTAAAGTATCAATGAAACAATGTTACACTATTTATAGTGCTATAAGTCACCAAAATAATAAGGAAAAATACTAAAAAGGCTGGTCCAAAGTGGACTAGAAAATGACCTAGACTAGAATTCTAATTAAGGTAGGAAATTACCTTAAATAAAACCTAGTCAACCTATGACTCAATAAATCCGAAAATTACATAATTAAAATACTAAAAAAACTGACTCAAATTAAATAAATACTATAGTATAAAATAATACTATAGCATGGTACGAAAATCCTGATCGAAACAAGCCGGGTTTTGATGATGTCGGCTAGCACGGCCAGTGCTACACCTTGCACGGTCCGTGCTAGGTGCATTCCAATCTGTTAGAATTTGTTGCCTGAAATAATGTGAATTACGGATATAAATTGCAAAGTTAAATGAAATGTTGAAGCTAGTGTTACCACATTACCTTCAACATGTAGTGGAATTGTAAACAAAACTTTGCACAAAATAAATTTTAAATCACACTCCTTACGGTGTGTGATTGCCTCAAGGCGAAATTCACTATCACAAGTGATACACAAAAATAATGCTGATGCTATCTCGGTTCACTCCCTTGACAACACTACATAAAACATACAGAGGACTATCCTAGCTTTACTCACTCGAATAATCTCTCAAACAAATCTATCTAAACACATTGATAGATTACAACAAGTCACTCAAAATCCTAGACTCTCAAAGGTGACTATCTGACCTGCACACACAACTGAAATGAATATCTGCAGTTGATTGGGACGCTAGGCTGATGTCTGGGAGAATGTCTTGGATGTTTGAGATTACACTAGATGCAAGATTCAGAGCTTCTCACAAACCACGGTGATAACCTGCTTGCATAAATGATTTTAAGATCTAAGAAGACCTTAAATACTTCTTCCATCATGTCTTGGCAGTTGCCTCACGATCATAGATGACTTGGACTTGAACCAACCGCCTTCCACTACCCAATGTTGAAGTGGACTTGAGATAACCGTCTTCTGCATTGCGTGGCACACATTCTTTAACATCGTGCAATAGTAGCGGTTACTCCAGTGACCTACGTTCACCTGCAAGGGTTAGTGTTCAATGGAGAGTGGGAACATCACGTCCCCTACAAATCCGAAACAGATTTTGAACAAGTCAAAATCAACATTATTCACTATTTAATTCATAATAAAATAACTAATAAATCCCTAAATACATGGAAAACAAAATGTGATAAATGTCACAATAAAATAAGATTAATTTAATAATAAATTAATCCAAAATTCTAGGAAATGATAAGATTAATATTCCGAGTGTTATATTCGATGTGACGAGAATGTCGGAACATCATTAGATACGACATTGATTACGATGTTATCAACGAAGTGATAACATCATCTGGAACACGTCATTCTCAACAATCTCCCCCTTAAGCTTATCCTTTCTGCACAAAACATAAAGCTCAATATATACATGATTAGAGCCGCAGCGGAATACGATCAAAAATATTGGAGTTCAAAAACTCCCCCTTAAGGTATTATCTGTAAACTAATATACAAGGTTAGTTGGTATAATCCCCTATACAACATTATACAACATGTTGGGCATTTACCCCTGTACAGAAACTCAATGTTGAGAGCATTCTCAACATAACAATCATCACATATTTTAAGACCATGTGAACACAATCACAATGTTGAAATCATTCTCAACACAAAGCATCACATACTATAAGTTATGTGAGAAACAGAATATCAATGTTGAAATCATTCCGATCAAAAAAACATAACACATATGAAATATGTGAACAGAAATATATATAGCAAAATCATCAATTAACACTGATGATTAAAAATATAATTATCCAAGGATATCCAACTGTGGATACCCAACAACAAAAAATATATATGTCTAGCACATCAAAAAATCAACAAGGATGTAAACACATCCAAAATAAATTTGTGTCCAGCACAAAAAGCATAATATAATTAAAATTATTTTTGACAAAGAAAATTTCAAATTTTTTTTTTGCCCTTCCCCTTGGCCATGGACTTCTCAACCTTCTCAGCTTCAACAACCCCAACATCTCCACCAACACCAGTACCAGTAGCGGCAGCAGCTACTCCCCCTTTTTGTGTAGAAAGAGTTCCTCGAAGAGCTTGATGAAGCTCAACCATTGCATTGGTAAGCACTGTGCTTTGATGAATCATTGAATCCATCTGTGAGATATAGGAGTTTAAAACCTGTACAGATGCAGTCACCAAGTGCGAGGAAGCACTTGCTATATCACTTTCTGAAAGAGGAAGAGAGAGAGCACTCTCTGCAGCAACATCCTGCCCAACATCCCTTGATGCAGCAGTTGAACTTTGACCAAAGGTGTAAGGAAGATCAATCACACGATCTTTATTCCCTTCAAGCTTGATGATAGAGATAGTTGAGGTTTCAGTAACTATCTTTTTCTTGTATGGCTTCACACCTTGGTCAACCAGGATGGCATAAATGAGGCAGGGAAAAGGTAAGATGTTGGTGGTGTTTGATTTTGCAGCAGCCTTCAACATACAATTAAAAATATAGTCTCCAAGATTGAAGGGGATTTTTGTTCCAAGCTTGAAGAGCAAGAATGCTTGATCCACAGTGAGGACTGAAGAGTTGGTGGCAGATAACCAATTACACATAGTTAATTTATGTAAAACAGAATAAAAGAAAGTGAGCTTAGAAGTAGAGAGCTTGTTAGTCCACTTTGTTACCAAACCACCAGTGACAGTCGACACCACATCATCAATTAAGTCAAGGCTAACAACATCAGAATCATTGCCCAGACCTAAAAACTTGTTTATGATCAAGGGGTTAAGTGAATAGATCTTATCCCTCATATAAACCTCCCCAAACTTGCTCTTAGTTTTATCACCCATCTCAGTAGATATATTTGCATAAAATTCAGCAACAACATCAGGCTCAAAAGAAGACAATCCAGTGACAGATTTCCAGAGACCCCTCTCTTTTAGAAAAATATCCATCCCATACTTTTTAAAACTAAGCACATCTATTTATTTTTCGACACATGTGGGATGAAGAACAATAGTTTTATGAGGCGATTTAGCATGTTGAGAGTAGAATGTCTTACTGAATGCAGAATCAGCATCGTCTTTGACATCGGTTGAATAAGTGGGGAACGGAGAGATAATCTCTTTGGCTGTATTGGAGGAGACCATTTCTTGTGAAGAGGTGGGGGAGAGATCTTTCTTTTTAGGGCCAGATATAGCGCCCTTTTTCCCTTTCCCTTTCGATGCTTATCCTGAAGTCGCAGGCTTGGCAGGAACATCGGCCTCTGGCATGGCAGGAATAGGCTCTTCTTATTGCTCAGCATCAACTTCCACATCCTCAACAGCTGTGTCTGGAGAATTTTCAGGGGGATTCTCTTCTTCTTCGGACTCATCTTTCAAGGACCTTGCTAGTTTCTCCTCCATTTTCAGTGTTCTCCTTGCCTTCTTGCTAGAACCCTCTCCAGCCTCTTCCTTGACAATCCCTTGTTGATGGTGAAGTCACTTAGACTTTTGGGTAGGGCAGCTCTTTTTCTTCTCAGCAAGAGCACGAGTGTGTAACCCTAGATCTGGGTCAATAGGGTTTTCTTCTTCTCCAAGACTCACTTGCTGGAGTGGAGTAGGGTTTAGCACCAATGTAGAGCTAGGAGCAGCAGTTTCCTCATAGAAGCATCTGCATGTTCAGCCAGAGGAGATGAGGGTCTTTCGGACTCCGATTTGGGTCCTTCTGGAGTGAGTTCGGCTGTTACAGTTACTGCGGGAGTGGATGTGGTGGAAGGAGTGATAGCTAATGTTCCAGCTGGACCAGAGGCAGAGGATGGAGTGCCCATAGTCTTCTCGAACATTTGTTTCATCATCTCGAATATTTTTGTGAGATCCTTGGGTTCCGCCATAGTTGATCTGTAAGAAGCTTTGAAAAGGAGAAAACCAAGAGTGGGAGACGAAAAGGCTTCGAGGAGGCGAGAGTGAGAGGAATAAAAAAAAAGAATTCCAAAAATGAGTTGATATACTCTCTCACCCTCAAAAATCGGAACAACCAAATATCACATCACCCACTTGTTGATTTTCCTTCTCAAAAAAAATATTTAAATAAAACGGAACTAGTGGATAGGGATACACCATGTCAAAATGAGTAGTTATCATAAAAATTCAAAAAGTGAATCTTTATGGGCCCCAAAATAATTTTTTTTATTAAGAAAAAATAAAGAGGCGAAAACCACACACATAAATAATATAATTCTAGGCATATATTTTCTGAAATATATGGGCTCTTTGCAATTTTAGCAACAACATCAACTACAACATAGACGAGCAGTGAATGAAATTGCCCCAATTTTACATAATTTACCTTTTTAGGGTCATAGGCATTTCATTCACAAACACATTTAAAAATTTTCAAGTAGCTGATTTTGTTAAAGTCTTGTGCAGACAGACCATAATTTCATTAAATCAACCTTGAATTATATATAAAAGAAATAAATAAAAAACAACTAATGTTGATAGAAAAACAAACACACATCAAGTTCAACATCAATAAACAGAAAGAACTATTTAAACAGTGCACTTTCCTAGAGACTTTCTCAAGGCAGAAAATCTCTCGAAATCAAGGGGCTTGGTAAAAATATCTGCTGTTTGATTCTTAGTGGATATGTACTTGATGTTTATAATCTCCTATTCCACCAAGTCTCTGATGAAATGATGCCAAATGTCAATGTGCTTAGTGCGTGAATGTTGAACATGATTTTTTGAAATTTTAATAGCACTGGCATTGTCACACAGCAAAGTAAGAGATGAACTTGTCATGCCATAGTCCTTTATCATTTGGTTCAGCCACACCAATTGAGCACAACAACTAGTAGCTGCAACATATTCAGATTCAGTTGTTGACAAGGAGATGCAATTTTATTTCTTGCTTGACCAAGAAACCATATTGCTCCCCAAAAAAAAGCAACCACTGCTTGTGCTCTTCCTATCATCAACATCACTTGCCCAGTTTGAATCACTGAATCCAATAAGGCTGGTGTTGTTATCGTTACAATACCTGATTCCAAAGTCGACTGTACCAGCAACATATCAGATTATTTTTTTGATTGCCTTCAAGTGAAAATCCTTGGGTTGAGCTTGGTATCTTGTACATACTCCAACACTAAACATGATATCAGGTCTGCTGGCAGTCAAGTAAAGCAAGCATTCAATCATTCCTCTATACATTGTTGGGTCAACATTGACTCCAACATCGTCTTTGCTCAGTTTTTCAGAGGATCCCATTGGTATTTTCATAGGCTTTGCAGCTTCAAGTCCAAAGCGCTTGATCAAATTTTTGGTATACTTGCTTTGGGATATAAAAATTCCATCTTTATCTTGCTTGATTTGGAGACCAAGAGTGTAGGCCAATTTGCCGACCATGCTCATTTCAAATGTACTGCACATTGCATCAATAAACTCACTAAGGAGGTTAGAACAGGTGGATCCAAACACAATATCATCAACGTAGATTTGTGCAACAGTGATGTGTTTGTGAATCCTTTTGATAAACAATGTTTTATCAACCACACCTCTTGAAAAACCAAAGTAAATTAAAAACTCTGTAAGTCGAGCATACCAAGCTTTAGGTGCTTGCTTAAGCCCATACAAAGTCTTGTGTAATTTCAGCACATGGTTTGTTTTTCATGACATTCAAAGCCTTTTGGTTGTTCAACATAGGCTTCCTCATTCAAAATGCCATTCAGAAAAGCGCTTTTGACATCCATTTGATGCAATGTAAACCCAATGTGGCAAGTAATGGCAAGCAGGAGACGGATAGACTCTATTCTAGCAACAGGAGCGAATGTTTCATCATAGTCTATACCTTCTACTTATGTATAACCTTGAGCCACCAACCTGGCTTTGTTTCTAACCACATTACCAAACTCATCAGTTTCGTTTCTAACCACATTACCAGACTCATCAGTTTTGTTCTTAAATATCCATTTGGTTCCAATTACATTTTTATTTTCAGGCCTTGGAACCAATTCCCACACATTATTTCAAACAAACTGAATCAGCTCATCATGCATTGCTTCTACCCAGAATTCATCTTTTAATACTTCTTTGACATTCTTAGGTTCAACACTGGATAGAAAGCATGAAATGGACACAAGATTAATAACTGATGACATGCAAACCTGTTTGACCAATTCAGGAACATTGGCTGAGCTCTTTATTCTGGTTTTGACTCCTTGAGATCCATCACCTATGATTTGGGAATTTGGGTGATCCCTTATGATTCTCCTCGGTGGATCACATCTTAGTTCATTCTGTGCCAGTGGAAGTTGTTCATCATCACTTTCATAGGAGGAGTCTGAATTTGGTGTCTGCGGTGATGTTGATTTCTTTGCCGAGGGAGAGGAAACATTTGATTTGACATCATGACTTCTTATAAGACTTTTGTTAGTTCCACTGGACCCCTTCTCAGCAATGTCTGGCTCATGAAGGAGAAATGACACATCATCTTCCTCAGTTCTTGTTGCCAGGCCTGCAAGATCATCAAATACAACATTGACAGACTCTTGTACGGCCTTAGTTCTTAGATTAAGAACTCAGTATGTTCTGCTATTTTGGGCATATCCCAAGAACAATCCTTTGTCACTCTTGGAGTCAAACTTTCCAAGATGGTCTCTGTCGTTCAGGATGTAGCAGACATATCCGAACACATGAAAATATTTGAGAGTTGGCTTTCTTTCTCTTAGAAGTTCATACGGAGTCTCCTTTCTTCCTGGTCGGAGATAGACTCTATTCCCGATGCGACAGGTTGTGTTAACAGCTTCAGCCCACAACTTCTTTGAAAGCCCTTTAGCCTGCAACATTACGCATGACATTTTCTGCAGAGTTTGATGTAACCCGGACAATTTGTACAGGATAGCGGAAGACTTCTAGGATCGAACACGCCAACTAAGGAAGGATTCAACCCTACTCTAATGACTCAAATATATCGAAAATAAACTGAATTAAACCAAAAGAGACTCGAAAACAAAGATCAAACAAATCTAGACCTAAATACAATACTTAGACGATGACACAAAAATAATACACAAAATCCAACGAAAAGGGGCTGATTTTGGATGAGAATTATGGCTGGGAGTTTGTGTTATTTGGGACGTGAATTATGGTGAAGAATGTCTAGGAGTAGATAGGTTATGTTAACGATGAGGATAACTTAAGGTTTAAGATGTAGAACGCGATTACGGGTGTAGAATCGAACTCAAACTATTGTCGAACAGCTCTCGATCGATATTGGGGTGTTGAGGGGTGTCACAAACATTGATGGAGGTGTAGGACGTTGACGATGATGGCTGGTCGATGATGATGTTGTGAATTGCAACCCGATTAATACCCGGCATATCTTGTACGACAAAAACAAATCTCAAAGTTGTTCTTCGGTAGCGAGTTCACCCTAATTCCTCATGTGAATTAGAACATTCCTTTTATGTAAGACTCAAAGTTTGCTAGGCTTCAAGAATGAGTATTTTTGAGAAAATAATGAAAAGCTGTAAACGGTTGAGACACAAATTGAATGGAAAGGAAAATTTAATCAATAATGTCTAAAATATCAATGTAACATGGTTCCCCTATTTTTAGGGCTTAGGAAGCACGAAAATATGAAGAAAAAAGGCCTAAAAATCTGATCCAAAAAGGATCTCTAACTATACTAGAAAAATACCTAAACTAGAATTCTATTCAAGGTAGGAAATTGCCTTAAATACAATTCTAGTCAAACCTAAACAATAGAGGACGAAAATTACATCAATAATTAAATAAAAAATCTGAACTAAACTATAGTCTAAATTAATTAAATAAATACTATAGTCTAAATAAAATTCAACCCCTAATTAAATTGAATAAGGGCCGAATTTCTCCATGCATGCACGTCAACTCCTCAAGCTTGTTCTTCATATACACGTGCACTTCATCTCCACTCCTCAAGTGTAATACTCCATGGTGTGATCTTGATCTTCATTAGTTAATGAATTAACTAACACATGGCTACCTTTCGCATCTTCCAATTCTTCGAACTTCTTGCGAATCAACACTTATAGATATCCTTATAATTTCTTCGCTCGAAGTCGTGTCAATGGACCTTTAAATTACAGCTTGGGTTCAAGGCCTTCAATGCCTTATATGGCTTCATCATTCCCCCCCTTCTGAAGAGAGTTCATCCTCAAATTTGGATCATCGTCTTGATCGAACTCATCTGCAACAAATGAAGATAAATCAGCAACATTGAAAGTTGAAGAACATTTATACTCATCTGGAAGATCGATGCGGTAAGCATTGTCATTTACATGACTTAAAATTGTGAAAGGACCATCTCTACGTGCCGACAACTTGGACTTCCTCAGATTCAGAAACCGTCCGGAACTCAGATGAATCCAAACGTGATCACTTACTTGCGTCGCACATTTTTGGATTCGGCCGTGTGCTTCTCTTTGTGCTCAATGCGAGCACGCACACTCTCATGCATCTCCTTAACTTGCTCAACTCTTCTCAAACCTTTAACACTTGTTAGATGCTCAACAGGTAAAGGTAACAAATCGGTAGGCGTTAACGGATTAAATCTATAAACAACCTCAAAAGGAGACATATTAGTAGAAGAATGTACCACACGATTATATGCAAATTCGGCGTAAGGTAAACACTCTTCCTAAGAATTCAAATTATTTTTAATTAAAGACCTAAGTAGTGTGCCTAAAGTGCGATTCACAACCTTAGTTTGACCATCGGTTTGTGAATGACATGCAGTAGAAAACAACAACTTAGTTCCTAACTTACCCCACAACACTCGACAAAAATGTGCTAAAAACTTGGAATCCCTATCACTAACAATAGTTTTAGGAATACCATACAATCTAACTACATGCACAAAGAACAAATTGGCAATATGCACAGCATCATCGGTTTTTCTACATGCAATGAAATGAGTCATCTTAGAAAACCGATCAACAACTACAAAAACAGAATCCTTACCCCGATCTAGACCTAGGTAAACCCAAGATAAAATCCATAGACAAATCAATCCAAGGTGAACTAGGGGCGGATAGGGGCGTGTATAATCCAAATGGGTGTGATGTAGACTTAGACTTATGACAAGTAACACATCTACTACACACATGTTCAACATCTTTTCTCATATGCGGCCAATAAAAATGCTTATGCAACAAGTTTAATATTTTATTCACACCAAAGTGACCCATCAAACCTCTCGCATGTGATTCTAACACAAGTAGCTCATGCATAGAACAACTAGGAATGTATAACTGAGAACCACGAAACAAGAACCCATCATGCATGAAAAAACCCATCAAAAGACTTAGATTTACTCGAACACTCTTCATAAATCGAAGCAAAATAGGAATCACTTACATATAGACTCTTAATCGACTCAAAACCAAGCATTCTAGCATGCATCAAATTCAGCAACGTGTACCTTCGAGAGAGGGCGTTAGCAACGATGTTGTCTTCTTCTTTCTTGTATTTGATGACATATGGGAAGGACTGGATAAATTCGACCCATCTCACATGTCTCTTGTTTAAATTTTGCTACCCTTTCAAATGCTTTAAGCTCTCATGGTCCGTGTGAATCACGAACTCCTTTGGCCACAGATAATGCTGCCACGTCTCCAATGATCTCTTCAATACGTACAACTCTTTGTCATAGGTGAAATAACGCAGAGCTGCACCATTTAATTTTTCACTGAAGTAGGTGACTGGACGCCGTTCCTGCATCAAAACACCACCAATACCTATCCCGGAGGCATCACATTCAATATCGAAAACCTTATCAAAATCAGGTAAACACAAAATAGGTGCATGACATAAAAGATGTTTTAATCGTGTAAATGCTTCATGTTATGCTTTACCCCATTCAAACTTGCGATCCTTCTTACTTAGCTCAGTAAGAGGCGCGGCAATGCTAGAGAAATCGCGCACGAAGCGACGATAAAATCCGGCAAGGCCGTGAAAGGATCGAACCTCCGTGGCTGACTTGGGTGTTAACCATTCCTCAATCGCCTTGATTTTAGAACGATCAACCTCAATACCACGTATACTCACAAAAAAACCAAGAAATACAACTTTATCTAAACAAAAGAGCATTTAGACAAATTTCCATACAACTTGGCTGATCTCAAAATATCAAAAACGCGCCTAAGGTGTGCTAGGTGCGCCTGTGCATCGTGACTATAAATCAAGCTATCATCAAAGTAAACAACAACAAATTTCCCAATCACATCGCGCAAAACATGGTTCATTAATCTCATAAAAGTGCTCGGTGCATTAGTGAGACCAAAAGGCATAACTAACCACTTATATAAACCATGCTTAGTCTTAAAAGTTGTCTTCCACTCATCCCATTCATGCATTCTTACTTGAAAATAACCAGAACGTAAATCAATTTTAGAAAAGATTTTAGAACCGGATAATTCATCAAGCATATCATCTAATCTAGGGATAGGGAATTGATACTTCACTGTGATTTTATTGATGGCGCGGCAGTCCATGCACATCCTCCATTCATTGTTCTTCTTGGGCACTAGAATGACTGGAACTGCACAGGGGCTCATTGATTCTCGAATCTGCTTCTTCTCAAGCAGCTCTTTCACTTGTCTGTCGATCTCCCTAGCCTCCTCGGGCGATGTGTGGTAGGCTATTCGGTTGGGAAGCACAGCACCGGGCTGGAAATCGATCTAGTGCTCAATCTCATGAAATGGAGGCAATCCACTTGGAATCTCTTTTAGGAACACATCCGCGAACTCCTCCATAAGTGGCTGCACAATACTAGGCAAAGAATAATCATTAATAGCACTGAAATGAATAAACTGCGGTTTAGATCTTTCTTTGCAGCTGATCCAGATGAATTTCCTTACACAAGGGCATCCTTAGATGGTGGTTTAGGGGCTGCACTGGATGAAGAAGAAAGGGCGGCAGCCTTCTTGAAGGTGTTGGCCTTTTGGGTGCTATTGGTGGTGATCCGGGCTGCGGCTGTGGCCTCCTTTGCTCTCTCAGCTCTAAACCACTCTTGCATGAGTCTTTGATCCTCGGCAATGGCTTTAGGGGACAGCGGCTTTAGTATTGTGGTTCGTCCATCTCTCTTTACGGTGTATGTGTTTGCAAAACCATCATGAATCGTTTGTCTGTCAAACTGCCATGGTCTACCTAACAATATGTGCACTGCATCCATAGGAATAACATCGCAAACAACAGAGTCAGAAAATCAACCAATAGAGAATGCGATACTTACCTGGGCCGTTACTTTGATCTCTTCTCGATCCGTAAGCCACTGCAACTTGTACGGTTTCGGATGCTTGATGGTGGTCAGCACCAATTTTTCAACTGCATACTGGGTAATGGCGTTGATCACACTCCCACTGTCTATTTTCATGGAGCAAGTCTATACTTGTTTAGCCACACGTGTGAAAAAGATGTTATCACGTTGATTCGGCTGCTCTTCTTCTTGACTGATGCTCAGACTGCGAATGGACACAAGACTAACATGAGAAAGCTCGGGTTCCTCCTTATCTGAGTTGACTGGAGGCATCTCTGGCTCCTTCTTGGCGTCAACTATGGGCTACTCTTCATCCTCACTGGCTGATTCGACCTCATTCTATTCGGTGATGAACAGAACACGCCGGTTCGGACACTGGTTCTGAAAGTGGCCCCAACCTTGGCACTTGTGGCACTGGATGTCTCTAGCTCGATTCTAACCTGGCTGTGGCATCGAACTGGGTTGGTTGGGCAGTGTGTAAGCTGGTCTGGATGGCGGTGCTAGTGTAGATTCGGGTCTATGGCTAGACTGCGGTGTAGAACGGTCGAAACACCGCTCGGGCGGTCCAGACTGACCTCGGGGTTGGGTAGGCTCAGTAGAAGGGGTAGAAGGTGATGTGGAATTCATACCTTTATTCTATAGGGGTCGAGCAGGGGCTGAACTATGGTGCGATCTCCGTCGTCCCTCTCTGAGCTGTTTCTCCACAATTGTTGCGTAGTGCACCATCTCTTCTATACTTGTGAAGTTCTTGAGTTCAACTTCACATGTGATGTCAGGATTCATGCCTTCAATGTACCAGATGATGGTAGCATTTAAGGTTTCTTGTTTCCCAACTCGGTTCAGGACGGTCTCAAGCTCCTTGTGGTACTCTTCAATTGATCGTGTACCTTGCTTGATCCGGGTGAGCTTCTTCTCGAGCTCTCTCTCATAGTGCATAGGAATGAACTGGCCACGCATCAATCCTTTCATCTCTTCCCAAGTATCGACGAGTGGATATCTTTCACGCCGGCGTCGTTCCTGCTGCATCTTCCACCATGAGGCTGCGTAGCCTCTAAACTCCAAGCATGCTAACTGGACCTTCTTGATCTCGGGAAAGTCATAGCACGTGAAAATCTTATCTACCTTACATTCCCAATCCAAGTAGAGATCAGGATCGTGAAGGCCTTCAAACTCTGGAATGCTCATTTTGATATTATTGAGCATCTCATCTCCTTCTTTTGCATTGGTGCGATTTGCACGCCTGTGAGTGCTCATGGGCGGCCACGACCTCATTACAGGGGCTCATACTCGGTTTCTGAGTTCTCATCTGCATAGTCACCATAATCTTTTTCTGCTTCACGATCATAGGGCTCGTTAAACTGCACTCGAGGTTGGTGATGCTGAGCTTGAGGTGCTCTAGTATTTGCTCTGGCTGGCTTGGGCTACAGGTAGGACTTGAACTGGTGGTCGAGTAGTAAGAAGTTCTAGTTGTGCCATCATCATGGCCAATGAATCCTCTAACTTGTTTTCCAGTACTTGATAGTGATACTGGGCATCCCACGGATGTGGCATCAATGACGATGCATCTGTAGGAGTACTAGGTGATGCGGGTGCCTTATCATTCGACTTATATCCCTTTCTGGATTCCATTTGTACCTGCAAATAATGAACAAACGTAAAAGAAAATAAGATATGAACCTCACTACCTCACATTCACTCGTTTGTTTTCACTCTGTATTTTTCCTGTCGTGTATGTCTCTCAAGTATGTAGTGGTGCTCGTGTGATAGATGTGTATATGATGGTGATGGTCAAAGCTTCTGTTGCTTAAGATCGGCTCCTCTCGGTCTTCTGGTGGTGATTTCACCTTGAAGCTGATGGAATTTGGCCAAAAGTACGCTTATGTCATAGCAAAGCAGCGAGTTTTTTTCGGGATGTCGTTTCACTTCCGGAATGGTATTATGAAGGAAAATCGGAGTTCTGGAACAAAATTGGCAAGGAAAAGATGAAAACCGAATGTATTAGGGTGAGCTATGAATTTTATTTTATCCTATAGGTGGTGGTATCATGTATCTTGAAGTAGAAGAAAGGAATGAGATGTATTTTTGAAGTCCCAATTGGTGTAGGAGATTCCAAAAATAAATCCATATAGGTGGTGGTATCGTGTATCTTGAAGTAGAAGGAAGGAATGAGATGTATATTTGAAGTCTCAATTGGTGTAGGAGATTCCAAAAATAAATCTAAAGGTAGAAGGAAAGAAATAGGAAAGAAAAGAAAATAAAGAAATAGGAAGGAAAGAGAAGGGTTTGGATATGTGTGCCACTAGTGTGACACAATCTAAATACCTTAATTAGACTAGACTCTAAATGGAAAGAACCAAAAATGAATTACAACTCAAAAGGAAATTACCAACTAAGGAACAATACTAGAAGGAAAGTTCCCAAAAAATTAAATAAACTCAAAAAGAAACAATGAATAACTTCTTTTTTTTTTATCAATCGGATCTCTTTTTTTGAATCATAACTCTTTTTCTTTTTCTTTTTTTTTGGAACTTTCGGTTTTTTTTTTTAAACAATGAACACTAGTCTATTACAACTCGATAGACACGTCGACTGACACGTAGGCACAAAATTGACACATAGGATTGAACCACGACCAATTATGCTGATGTGGCTCTGATGCCAAATTTATGATGTAACCCGGACAATTTGTACAGGAAACGAGAACGCGCGGAAGACTTCTAGGAAAGAACACGCCAACTAAGGAAGGATTCAACCCTACTCTAATGACTCAAATATATCGAAAATAAACTGAATTAAACCAAAAGAGATTCGAAAACAAAGATCAAACAAATCTAGACCTAAATACGATACTTAGACGATGACACAAAAATAATACAAAAAATCCAATGAAAAGGGGCTGATTTTGGACGAGAATTATGGCTGGGAGTTTGTGGTATTTGGGACGTGAATTATGGTGAAAAATGGCTAGGAGTAGATAGGTTATGTTAACGATGAGGATAACTTACGGTTTAAGATGTAGAACGCGATTACGGGTGTAGAATCGAACTCGAACTATTGTTGAACAGCTCTGGATCGATCTTGGGGTGTTGAGGGGTGTCACGAACGTTGATGGAGGTGTAGGAAAACAATGATGAGGACTGGTCGATAATGGTGTTGTGAATTGCAACCCGATTAATCCCCTGGGTATCTTGTACGATGAAAATGAATCTCAAAGTTGTTCTTCGGTAGTGAGTTCACCCTAATTTCTCGTGTGAATTAGAACGTTCCCTTGATGTAAGACTCAAAGTTTTCTAGGCTTCAAGAATGAGTATTTTTGAGAAAATAATCAAAAGCTGTAAACGGTTGAGACACAAATTAAATGGAAAGGAAAATTTAATCAATAATGTCTAAAATATCAATGTAACATGGTTCCCCTATTTATAGGGCTTAGGGAGCACGAAAATATGAAGAAAAAAGGCCTAAAAATCTGATCCAAAAAGGATCTCTAACTATACTAGAAAAATACCTGAACTAGAATTCTATTCAAGGTAGGAAATTGCCTTAAATACAATTCTAGTCAAACCTAAACAATAGAGGACGAAAATTACATCAATAATTAAATAAAAAATATGAACTAAACTATTTTCTAAATTAATTAAATAAATACTATAGTCTAAATCAAATTCAACCCCTAATTAAATTGAATAAGGGCCGAATTTCTTCATACATGCACGTCGACTCCTCAAGCCTGTTTTCCATGCACATATGCACTTCATCTCCACTCCTCAAGTGTGATACTCTATGGTGTGATCTTGATCTTCATTAGTTAATAAATTAACTAACACATGGCTGCCCTTCGCATCTTCCAATTATTCGAACTTCTTGTGAATCAACACTTGTAGATATCCTTTTAATTTCTTCGCTCGAAGTCGCGTCAATGGACCATTAAATTGCAGCTCGGGTTCAAGGCCTTCAATGCCTTGCATGGCTTCATCAGAGTTCGATTCTTTCTTTCCACTACTCCATTTTGTTCTGGAGTTTTGGAGCTGAATATTCGTGAAGTATTCCTTTTCTTTCACAAAAATTATCGAATGCAACATTCTCAAATTCTCTTCCATGATCAGTTCTTACGCATGCAATGTTGGTGTCAAATTGCAAACACATTGTGCGGCAGAATTTTTTGTAGACTTTGAACGTTTCAGATTTATCCTACAGAAATTCAACCCAAGTATACCTTGAGAAATCATCAACAATGACAAGGATGAAACTCTTACCACTCATACTCTTTGTATCGACAGGTCCCATAATATCCATGTGTAAGAGTTGGAAGCATCTTGTTGTATGATATCCACCGAGGCTTTTGTGAGAGATTCTGGTTTGTTTACCCTTTTGGCAAGCACCACATATGACATCATGATCAACATTTAGCTTTGGTAGGCCACGAACAGCATCAGACGCAATTAATTTTTTTAAATTTACCATACTCACATGATTGAGTTTTTGATGAATCAACTTTTATTCATCATTTACAGTCATGTTGTAGGTTTCATCTTTGTCAGCATGGTAGCAATTGTCAGATGCACGACTACCAAACATTATGCATTTGTTGTGTTTGTCAAATACATTACAAATATTTTTATCAAACTTGACATGCATACCATCGTCACACAGCTGACTAATGCTGATCAGATTGGCCGTGAATCCCTGAACATGTAGGACATTCTGGAGCTTAGGGAAATTTTTTACATTCAAGGTGCCTTTTCTAACAATGTTTCTTTGAGCTCCTCCACCGTGGCTGACTTTGCCTTTGTTAGTATTGGTATATTCTTCAATAAGTTCATTATTGCCGGTCATGTGTCAAGAACATCCACTCTCAAAGTACCATGTTCCGGCGAAGTTAGCTTTCAAGGATGTGTACAAATTGCAGGTGTACTTCATCTTTTTGGACTTCTTAGGATTTTTGTTCTTTGATGTGGTCCCTGATGTTGTTCTCCCAGTTGCAACATCATCCAGAAATTTGAAGCAATGTGGTTTGATATGTCCAGGCTCTTGGCAGTAATGACAAACATACTTCCGTACCTTTGAGCCTTTACATTGCTTCTGATCATCATCTTCAACATTGTTCCTTGTCGTTGTGCTTGAGTTGTTACCTCTCACAAACTGAACAACATGGTTGTTTGAGAAAGACATGAAAGATTTATTGGAGTACCCCAGTCCAGCTCTGTCTATCTGTTCTAATGTTAAGGCTTCATTTAGGACATTCGTTCCTTGATTCCACTTCTGGAATGTTCTTGAGGTGTCCTCCATGTCCTTCTTCAGTTTGCTGATCTCAGCATCACTCCTGGTAAGTCTAATTTCTAGACTTACAACCTTCTCTTTAAGAAACTGATTTTCTTCCATGAGAAATCTTAGCTCTTTTGATTGAGCTGTCCATTGAATGCAGACTTCATTCACAACATTGTTGAGCTCTTGAAGGGAGGCAGTGGGTCGTTCTTCATGTGGATTATCCTTTCTGATTTCGGAAGCATGATTGAACTTATCCAAAAGAGTCATTTCATACCAATTTGTAGTATTGGGAGAAATCTCAGTAGCTGTATCTTCAACATCTGGAAGAACCTCATCTTCAACTTCACATTTTTCAATGTCAAGTTCATCAAGTTCATCAATACCATTCAGAGCATCAATAATCTGGTCATCTTCCTCCATGACATTGATGAACAACTCTCTCTGATCTGAATCATTTTCAGCATCAGACTCATCACTGAGAACAACATTAGAATTATTTCTTTATCTTCTTCGTGCTGTTGGACACTCATTAGAGTAATGTCCATATCCAGAGCATGATCTACATTGAACTGAATCAATGTCTTTCCTAGTGTCAGCAACTTCCTTTTGACATTTGATCTTCCAAAGTTTGATGTTGATGAGGATGGAGAGTCAAACAGCCACCGAAGTTTGATATTTAGGGGGCTTTTCTTCATGGACCGGACTAATGAGTTGAATTTCCTTGTCAAGAGTGCGACACTCAGATTTTCTTCATCGTTAATTTACTGAAGGCCGTCAACATCATCATGAATATCAGATGACACAGTGGTTGTCTGGAGAGCAATTTCCCTTGAAGTTGAGTTAGCTTTCTGGTTTTGCAGGTTCATTTCAAATGTTAGTAGGATGTTGACCGATTCACTCATACTCATGGTTCCCACATCATGTGCTTCCTCAATTGCATAAATTTTCATATTGAATCTTTCTGGGAGAGTTCAAAGTTGTTTGCTAACCATGTTCTCATTGGAAATTGGACTCCCAAGAGTGGTCGATTGATTTGAGATCTCAAACAATTTTTCAGCATAAGATGAAATAGTTTCATCTTCAAACATGCGTAGATTTCCAAACTTGGATGTGAGCAGCCTTAGTTTGGTCTTTCTCACACTGGCAGACCCTTCACAATGTTCCTGAAGAATGGTCCATGCTTGATATGCAGTAACACAATTGCAAATCATTTTGAAGCATGGCACATCAATTGAAACAAAGATCGCATTCAGAGCGCGAACATTAAAATTAGAGAGTGTTCTCTCATTATTTGTCCATTGAGATTCTGGTGTTGACACAAAATCCCCATTTGGACCTTCCATCCTAGAAGGGCTCCATTCTTTAATGACTGTCATCTATGCTCTTTCATCGATAGATTTGATGTAAATCTTCATTCGAGATTTACACACGACATGGTTTCCACCATTGCTTCTAGAGCAGGAGGACGACATTGATTAATCTGAATATCCATCACAGATTTCAAGCAACACCGGATCGAGTACTTAGTGTCTCAAGTACCGGCTCTTGATACCACTTGTTAGAATTTGTTGCCTGAAACAATGTGAATTACGGATGTAAATTGCAAAGTTAAATGAAATGTTGAAGCTAGTGTTACCACATTGCCTCCAACATGCAGCGGAAACGTAAACAAAACTTTATACAAAATAAATTTTAAATCACACTCCTTACGGTGTGTGATTGCCTCAAGACGAAATTCACTATCACAAGTGATACACAAAAATAATGCTGATGTTGTCTCAGTTCACTTCCTTGACAACACTGCATAAAACATACAGAGGACTATTCTAACTTTACTCACTCGAATAATCTCTCTAACAAATCTATCTAAACACATAGATAGATTACAACAAGTTACTCAAAATCCTAGACTCTCAAAGGCGACTATGTGAATAATCCACATAACAACTCCGTCCTAATTCTCGGGACCGTGCTATTACACACACACACACACACACACACTCTCTCTCTCTATATATATATATATATAATAGATCAAATGAGAACCAGAACTTTATGTGAGAACTAAGAACCAATCAGAACCGTAGATCTTTTTGGACGATGAAGATCTATACCCGAATTTGATTTATGTGGTGGCATTATTGTAATATTATGTCCGTTTTAATGAACTGGGGGTATTTTTATAATATTTGGACTGAATCCTTTTAGCATTGTTGTAATTAGTTTTAGCATTACTGTGACTAGTTTTAGTATTACAATAATACTATTAAGTAAATAAAATTACAAGGTTAAAAACATAATTGAATGATAAAGATAAAAGTAGTGAACAATAGTATCAATGATAATGCTAAAATGATATATGATGATGTCAATTTAGTGAACAATAATGTTAGTACCACAAAATGTATCATGCCTTGGGTTTATAATGTTCATGTTAACTTTTTTTTTCAGACATATATGTTTTCTAATGCTAAAAATGACAATGATAATGCTAACATCTGACATGATAGTGTTAATTCAATAAACTGTAACAACATTTGTTCTTGCCTGGTTTATAATGCCACTGGTAAGTTTTTATGCTAATGTTAATAAATGGTTATTCTAATGCTAAAATGAGAAATGACAATGTTAAAAAAACTTTAAACGATAATGCTAAAAACAACAAAATGTACAGATAAATCACACATTACCAACAATGGTAGCATTATCAACAATGCTAATAGGGGGTGCACGATATTGATAATTCAACAAAAAAAATATTATTCGATCAACATGCATCCAAATGAATCCCGAGTACCATCAACTTCCTCATAGATTTTTTATCTTTGTTGACTTGACCCGGGCTCTTACGCTTGTTGCTAATTGATGGTCCACCACATTCCATCAAATTTGCTTTGCCCTTGATCGGGACCACTACAAGAAAATGGCAAACTTGCGACGGAAAAATCTATCGCCCGAACTTGAAATTCCGTCGCCAATACCACGAACGACGGAAATGGCGACAGAATGTGTCCGTCACCTATTTCTAATTGCTAATAACACGGGCGATGAAATTTTTCCGTTGCGAATGGAAGTGACGGAATTAGCGACGGATTTTTTCGTCGCTAAATTGTCATCAAATTCAGTCTTCAAAATATTAGAGAAATAAAAAAATAAAAAAATAGCGACGAAATTAGCTACAGAATATATCCTTCGATAAAAATAAAAAAATGAGTCAAGCCGAGCTAAGGGGCAACAACTGCGGCTTAAGCCAAGCCGTCAAAGCTGAGCCTGAACCGATTGCGTGGAGGTTGAATTAATTCAGCAAAATTTATCCCCCAAGAGAATCGAACCTGGGACCTAAGCATATGTAAGGCCTTACGCCTTTAAGCTGTAACCATGTGGGCTACTAAGTCTTTTTGTTAAATTATAGAAATACTAGATATATATACACACGAAACCTATTTTCATAGAATTTTTATTACCAAATTAAATAATTATAATATAACGTAATAAAAATTATTAAAACAAAAAATTATAAAAAAGTCATTAGTTAGTAATTTAAAAATAACAAAAGAAATAAAATATTAAAAAATAATATAAAATAATTAAAAAATTAAAAAATTATAAAATAAAATAAATTTGAAAAAGTAAAATAAACAAAAATATTAAAAATAATAATATAAAATAAATAAAAAATTTAAAAAATAAATTAAATTCGAAAAATAAAATAAATAAATGACTTAATATAATTATATTTTTTTAAAATATTATAGTATTATAAATTAACATATTAAATTTTAAAAATTTAAAATAAAAATAAAAAATAATATAAAATATATAAATAATCTTAAAATATAAGATAAAATATTAAAAATTTTATTTTCAAATTCCTAATTAGTAGTAATTGAAAAATAAAAAAATAAAATTTAAAAAATTAAAAATTAATTTAAAAATAATATAAAAGATTAAAAAATAAAAAAAATATAAAGAATAAAATAAATTAAAATATTAAAAAGATTAATTTCAAATTCGTAATTAGTAGTAATTGAATAATAAAAAAATTAAAAAAAAATTAGAAAAAAAATCAAATTTAATTTTAGCTACGGAATAGCGACGAAAAAATCCGTCGCTATTTTCGTAGTTAAATTTTAAAAAAATTCTAAAATTAAATTATGATGTGTAACGACGAATTATTCCGTCTTTAAGTTAGTGACGGAAAAATCCATCGCCATTTTCATCGTTAATTTAATCCGTCGCAGTTCCGACACTAATTCCGTCGCCCGTGTTGACCGAATACATTCCGTCACCATTTCCGTCGCTTAATATTTTCTTATAGTGGACTCTTCATCTAGGATCCATCGTTCGCTTATCAACCTCAATGCAGAGCTTAACCACAAGGTTTTCAAGAGTAATCTCTTTTCGTTTATGCTTAAGATAGCTCTTGAAGTCCTTCCAACACGGTGACAACTTTCAATAACTGCAGCAACAGTGAAGACATCTGGAAGAGTCGTCCCTACATCACAGATGTTATGTACAATGAATTGAAGCTTTTGCACTTGGTCCATCACTGACGGGTGTCAACTAATTTTAATCGAGGAACTTTGCCACGATGAACTTCTTAGTTCTGTTATCTTCCGTTTTATACTTCTTTTCAAAAGCATCCCATAACTCTTTGGCAGTCGTTACATTTTCATAAACAAAGTACAATCTATCAACTATGCCATTAGGAATGTAACTTTTACATAAAAAGTTTCCATTGATCCGCTGGTCATAAGTTGTTCATTTGTTGATGTCTGGTTCTGTTTCAGCGATAACGGAAGCATTCTCCTTCACGAGGTAGAACATCTTCTGTTGCTACCTCTTGAAATCTAGCTCGAAAAACTTTTTTGGGTTCTCGGCTTGGCCACGGGGAATAACTCTCGAAGTTGATGAACTCATCATTCCAAAGTAACCGTAACAATCTTGAATTAATTGTCCTATGACTGTAAACTGTATTACAATGCTTCGGAATCTGATAACAAGATGGAATACAAAATAACACAACAAAAATAGTACTACAAATATAATAATAATAATAATAATAATAATAATAATAATAATAATAATAATAATAATAATTGGAAAATAATAAGAACAATAACAAACTAGAGGGATTCAGATTGAATCTCGAATTTAGATAGCCGAGTCGATGGGACCTATCTCCGCAAGACAATTACGCATTGGCTAGTGCTCATGACATTCAATCCCCTACAGGAGATACAGGTTTTCCATCAAACCCAGATGTGTAACACCTCTCTCCGCAAGACAATTACGTCTCAGCTAGTACTCATGACATTCAATCCCCTCCAAGAGTTAAAGGCTTGCCATCAAACCCTGATGTATAACCACCATGAGTTACAACCTCCACTTGTGCAGAATCGATACCCTGAATGTGTAATCTCTAGGAGTTACAACTTCCACTCTGCAGAAATGGAGGGTTTGAGCTCATATCGAGAACCGAGAACGAGTTCGAGCACGGGCGAACACACACTGTGCGTGTGGGCTTAGAGTCCATATCCCTGTACACATTAGATATTATACTTAAGTGATTAAATAATTAAATATACATCTTGATGTGATTAAGAATTCAACGTGGGGTTTCATTAAATGTGCTCTAATACATTTCCCATACTTCATAAATGCTCAATTGAGTGACCAATTTCAACAATTAATTTTTCACTTATCGAAAATCGATTTTGATAAAATAAAAATACTACAATTATGTACTATAAACATAGGTCAATCATACAATGTTTAAATCCTCTAAAATTAATTATCACAATCACCTAAAAATGAATAAAATGAGTGACGCCCACTTTATTAAAACACAATTTTCCAACAGTAACATTAGAAGTGGAAAAAAGACCCAGCTAAAAGTCTTCCTATATAAACACAAACACAAGTACGTCATAATGAGAGAGAGAAAGAGAGAGAGAGAGATAGGAGATGGCGGACGCAGCTGTAGAATTCCTGCTAGAAAACCTGAAGCAGGTGCTGCTCCACCACGCCCATCTGCTCAAGGGCGCCAAGAATAAGGTGGAGAAGCTGGAGAAGGATCTGCGCTTCTACAAAGCATATCTGAAAGACGCCCCCAAGAAGTGGAAGCAGGAAGAGACTCTGCGGGAGCTGATCCGCCGAATTCGCGATGTCGTTTATGAAGCGGAAGACATCATCGACGCCTACGTCACCCACGCGGCCGAGGCCAAGAAAAACAATTGCTTCTCAAGATTTATCCAGGGGACGCCCACCACAATCACCATCGCTGCAAAAGTCGACGCTGTCCTCGATAAGATCAATGTTATCCACACCGACAACAGCAAGATTATTGATTTTGCCAATATCAAGCTTGAAGATGCAAGGACTGACGACAATGAGGTAACCCTTTTTTTTCAATAATTTTTTTTTCCAGTCTCTTATTTGAGATATCGTATCGACGGCCTACGTTTTTTTGTTTTTTACTTGGTGCTAGCCAATTATGTTTTCCGCCTTCTGTTTGTCCACACTGCCAAAGAGGGACCCCAGCTGTGAAGTCTGCGGTCAATGGAGTGGTAATTATTAATAATAATATTTAGAGATTTAAAATTTACTAAAATAATTAATTTATTTCCCGTAAAATATAACTAATTTTTGGCAACATTTATTTCATATTACAATTTTGAAAATGTTGAAAAATGTTTTTCTAATGATACTACATACTATGGTTAACAGATATAGAGAAGTTTTAACGTTACAATATATTTCCAATTATTTATACTTCATTAAACTCACAAATAAATAAAGTGTACTAGTAAATGTCAATTTATTATTTTATTTAATTTTTTACTTTCGAAAGAACAAAAGAGAGTTTATTTTTAAGTAGGAAAATGTGCAAATAATCTCATTGACTATTTCATGGGGTGCTTGTTATCTGACTGTCTGCTTCGTGATCCAAATAGCTAGCCCTAAATGTTAACAAATGGATCAAGTAGGCAATAGTTTTAACAGTGTTAAAAAAATTATTACTACATACTAATACACATTTTTTACCCATATTAAGATTTTTCATGTACTAACAACACAAATATCAAGAAAAGAAATAAAGGAGAAAAAAGAAAAACAAAATAGTATATGCTCCTCATGAGTCTGTTTCATTGAGTTGGAGATTTTTTGAACAGCAAGCCGCCAGCTCCATTATCGTTTTTTTTTTAAGTACATTATCGATCTTTCTTATATGAATTTGTTAGTTTTAGGGGAATCATTCTGCTATTTCTCGTTACTGAAACCAAATCAATTTAGTAATTAATTCATCTGGGTTTTTTAATTTTTTATTAAAATAAATAATTACACTAATTTTGGGATGAGAATATTACACTTATAAAATTTTGTAAATGTGTTAAAAAAATCCGAATTTGTGATAAAATGTGTGTTAATTAATGAGTATTTCATAATAGTATTAATTTTACTTTCATAGATGGGCAATATGAGCCATTTTAAAAATCAAAGGGCTTAACTTAAATAATTAGTCAATAAATGGCAATATGAGCTTCACAAAATAATGTAGAGAGAGCCTCTAAAAAAAAAAATGTAGAGAGAGACTATTTGGAACTTAACCTTGTATACTAAATTAGATCAAATCTCACGTGCTCAACATTGTTACATTATGTGTGTCATAATTATTTTTTTTAATTTTTTAATATACTTAATTAGAGAAGAATGAACCATAAAAAAAAAAAAATTAATTAAATTAAATCATAATAAAATAAAAATAAAAATTTGGCACATGAGATGTCATTGGGAATGTGGGAGGGGATTTTGTGTGATACTAAATGGGCTAAGATGTACAAACACCCTTAGTGATGATAAGCGCAATCATGTAATAATTTAGTTCCACTTAATGGGCCGAGCCCATGAGACAGGTGCACCAGAGTCCAACTCCTCTTAGTTTTTTAGAAATAACAAGGGTTTGAATTGTTTCTTTTCTTGAAGTGTGGAAAACTAGATCTTGAAAATTAGGGCGTTCTTTCGAATAATGTAAAAAATAAACTGTTAGAATTCGTTGTCTCAAATACTGTGAAAAATAGAAAATACGTGCAAAGTTATAGACAATCTTGTGGTCAGTGATACTCACTTTACCGACAACATTGTTACATGAATTTATAGAGCAGTTTGCACGGAAATAACTTTAAAACACAAGCAAAAACAGCTTGTGAAGAACGTCAACGTGCACATAATAGAGTTGATGTTGAAGCTAGTGTAATCACTATGCCTTCAACACGCAGCGGAAATTTAAAGTAACTTGCACGAAAATTAATTTTAAATCACACACCTTACCGTATGTGATTGCCTCAGGGCGAAATTCACTATCAAAAGTGATAAAAACAATACACAACGATTGTCTCGGTTCACTCCCTCGACAAAACTCTTTGAACAATACAAGAGAACATCCTATCTTCACGCACCTGAATAATTCCTAACAAATATACTATCTAACATGTAGATAGCTAAACAATATATCTACTCGAAGTTCTACTAACACTTAATCTAATCAGTACCTACACGCACTATTAAGACAAAACTTGTCTATAATTGATCCAGATAATAGATCTGATGTCAATGTGAATGTTGATTAGGCTCTCATAGATACTTGACTCAAGCTCTGAATTTTCTCACGTGACTCGTGATAGTTTCTCGGCTTGGGTACGTTTTTCTGGAGTAAAAATCACTATTTATAGGCCCTTTTATATGCAGCGGTTTCCCCATGATTTCTCTTCAGTTTGCAGCGGTTTCCACGATCCCTCTATGGTAATGGATTGGTAATAACTGCCTCCAGCACAACTTCCCACGTTCCCCACCACCGCATGCAAGTGTTCCAACATCCCACTCCTAAGACCTGTTAGTTAGTCGGTAAAGGAAAGAAAAAGCATGACTCCTAAAATGTAGGAACAAATTTTGACAAATTCAAAGTCAAAATACTCCACTATCTTAATTACCTATATCCATTAATTTGAACTCAGAATTTCGTGGATATATTAAACTAAGGGGGGTGTATTCAATTGAAATTTTATTAGATTTTAGAGGATTTTAAAAAGTCTATGAATTTATAAAATCCATAGACTCCACATGGAGTCTCCGTAACTTGTGTATGGGTTTCGGACCGATTTCGGACGATTTTAATGGATTTAAAATCCTTCTTTCCAGCGTTCGCTGGAACACAACAACCGTTGTATCTGTAAACCAACGCCCGCTGGAAACTAGCGGGGGACAAAATTGAACCTAACGACCGTTGGAAGCCAGCGATCGCTGGGAATGATAGTATTAAAAAAATGTATATGTAAATTTTGTAATGAGATATGACAGCTTCAGTTTGGAACATTATTAATCATTTGTTCAATGCTAGCTGTTAATTGGCACATCATCATTCATCAAGGTACGTAATTAATTAGTAGAGATGTAATTATTACTATACAAACTATTTCTTCGATCGATCTCATTTGTTAAAGTTAATTTTGAAAAAAAATAAAAAAGTAATTAAATAGAAGCATGATTAATATCCACTATGAATTATATTAAACATGGGATACATTAATTGATATTAAACATGGGATACATTAATTGTGTTGGGCCTCAGCGGTTGCTGGAACTGACCGACTTATTCCCAGCAATCGTTGGAAACGTAGCGATTCCAGCGGTCGCTGGGGTCAACTGCGCGCTAGTGTGTCCGAATTCAACTCCTCAATGGTCGTTGGAGTACACCGCGCGCCGGGTTTTACAAATTTATGAAAATCTCGTGTGCAGAGGTCGGATTTCATCCTTGATTTTGAGGTGAAATCCAATAGAATCAATCACTTTTTAAAGTCCATAGATTTTTGAATACCTCTTGATTTTTAAAGAGTTTTAAAAGTCTGGATTGAATACACTCGGATTTTAAAAGTCTAGATTGAATACACCCGGATTTTAAAAGTCCAACAAAATCCTACAGAATCTCAATTGAAATCACCCCCTAAGATAGAAAAAATAATTAGATTAATTCAAACGAATTAATCCTTAAAAACTGGGAAATGATAAGATTAATATACTTAGGTAATGTTTGGTAACCTGGATAAATGCATATTAGTATAAGTATCCAGCAAGAACCGTGTGTTTGGTAGCCATTATTCGTTCACACGAAGCCCAGTCCTAACGCGAGGCCCGGGGTGTAATTTACTGATTCGGTTGGATAATGTATCCGACACCCCCCCTCAGATACAGTTTCTGGCGTAGCAATCTTAGTATATATGCCTTTATCTAGGCTACCAAACATTGCCTAAACTAATTTACTCATTCCAGAACTTAGTCTACCAAATAAAACAATGTACCAAACACATGTGTGAAACAATTTTAGTATATTTATCTTAATAACCAAACACACAATTAAAATAGCTAATACGCAATTATCTTTCAAAGCAATCCAGATTTTATTAATGTGGGTATATCCGTACCAGTATACCAAACATTGCCTTAATGTTTTGGGCAATGTTGTCGGAATGCTGTTACAAATCATGTATAACATTGAGAACAATGTTATCAACAATGTTGATAATATCTGATGTAGCACCATTCCTAACACAAACAATTTTCAATATAAGTTTTAATGTGTGTTAACATCACAATCATAAATACAATGTTAACACCGTTCCTCAAGCTGTTAGTGAAATGCATAAACTGAGACGAGTTTCAATGTTTAAGAACATATTTCTGGGATAAATATTAGTTTACAAAATCATAAAGATGGTGGTTCGATACCCATGAGCAGCATTTGTGGACATATATGTCATACGGTTTGCACCACAAGCATGAGTGCTTATTGGAATTTTGTTTTCTTGTAGTATACCAAAACAAACTAAGAAATTCTATCAAATTCGGTGTCAAATATTGGAGTAATTGGATGGAGAAATTTAGACGGTAATAGTTTGCATGCGTGGATTAGGAGGAGTTTAAATATCCAGAGTGTGTGCTATCTAGCCATGGTTTCAATTTATTTGATCGATGATCATAGACGGTAAAACTGAGCGTTAAATTGCATTCTCCGAAATTCAAGGTAAAAAAAAAAAGCGTAAAAAAATTGCCTTTTCTATCTCAAAATTTGGTGGTGCAATTCCGGTTCAAATCTACTGCCTTCTGTCATCTATCGAATAAATTGACACCAGGTATGGTGAAATAACTAAAATTCTAGAGTTTCAAATTTTCTTCAATTTTTACATTCAATGTGGAATCAAAGTCAGACGTATAAACTCTTATTATCGAGATTTCTCCATCTAATTACTCCACCATTTGACGCAATCATAACCTCATTCCATGACATCATCGCTGAAATCGGTAAAAATTAGCTCGAAGAATTTCCATATATTTAGTTAATGTCCCAAGTGACAAGTGACAATGTTACAGTCATGCGTTAGCCAAGTGTACATTTGATCCATTTTGAATGGTTCGATTCGAGAGGTATTTTTTAAATTATGAATAGTTTAGGGGATGATTTGAGACAAGAAATATCACAAGTTATATTTGTAGGTGTGTGGGACTAGGTAGGTTATAGTGAGATTTTTTGCATCTCATCCCAAATAATTATTTTTAAATAGGAAAAACAAATTGTAAAAAACAAGAGAGTTTTATAATAGTAATAGATTTTTTTTTATTTTTTTACAGTCAGACCAAATTTTATTATTTTTGAGAAAACCAATTTTTATTGTTAATTCTGAACAGAAACCACAATTTCCAGCATATATGCTATTGAATTATACCTCCCAATGTTACTGTGCCTCCAATTATTTTTTTTGAGAAAAGGCATAGTTCTTTGAATCTGACTTTTATGACTGGATCAAACAGGCTCCCCAAGTAAGAGACACGAATGTGGTGGGTTTTGAAGATGAGGCGAAAAAATTGAAAGCGTATCTGTTAGAAGAATCTCAGGAACTGAAGGTCATTTGCATTGTTGGAATGCCTGGCCTTGGCAAAACAACATTAGCACGAAAAATTTTTCGTGATACAGAGATTCAATGTGAGTTCCCTACACTAATATGGGTTTATGTATCTCAAAAGTTTACTAAGAAAGAAATATTTCTTACCATTCTGAAAGAGCTCAACATGCTCAATGAGGATATAAAAAGCAAAAGTGGCCAAGAGCTAGCCGATTTGGTTGTTGGTTATCTGGATAATAAAAAATTCTTGCTTGTGATGGATGATGTATGGAGTTGTGAGGATTGGGACGAACTCGAAATTATGTTGCCAAAAGCCAATAAAAAGAGTAAAGTCTTGATCACGAGTCGTCAGAGGGCAGTTGGTTGGCATGTTAATCGTAGTAAAGGGCCCCATATGCTACGTTTCTTGAATCTAGACGAGAGTATGTTGCTTCTCCAGTTGGAAGTTTTCCAAGAGTCAAAGTTCCCTTCAGACTTGGAAGTTGAAGGAAGACGCATTGCAGAGCGATGTGATGGGCTTCCACTTTCAATTGTGGTCATCGGAGGCGTTCTCGTCAAAAAGTTTTGTGGTGAGATGACGGCAATGAAAACAACTTGGGAAAACGTCTTTAAAAGCTTTGACGCCTACCTAAAGGATGAAATGATGACAGGGAAACGCTTGGAAAACATTATATCCTTAAGTTATGAAAATTTGCCTTATCACTTGCAAGAGTGCTTACTTTATTTTGGAATGTTCCCGGAGGACTTTGAGATTCCTACTTGGAAATTGATCAGGTTGTGGATTGCCGAAGGATTAATACAACAAAAGGATGTCAGTTTAGAGGAAACTGCAGAAAGTTATTTGGAAGAGCTCATCAACAGGAACTTAATCAAAGCAGAAAAGTTTAAGCCCAATGGTAAAGTTAAAACTTGCCGCATTCATGATATGCTTCGTGACTTTTGCTTAAATAAAGCTGGAATCGAAGGGGAATGTTTCTTACAAGAAATTAAGATGTCTAGTCATGGAGGGTTTCAACCTCCAATTTCAGAAAAACTCAAGTTTCGTCGGTTGTGCATCCATTCCAATGTCTTGGACTTTGTTTCGACGAAACCTTGCGGCCCAACTGTTCGTTCATTTGTATGTTTTTCTAGGGATGACATGACCATGCCTATAACAGGCATTTCGGCCATTCCCCGAGGTTTCAAACTGCTTCGAGTTCTGGAGGCTGAGCCCATCAAATTCACTACACTTCCAAGTGACATGTACCGATTGATTCATTTAAGGTACTTGGTCTTGTCCGTCAATTTGAAGGTTCTTCCTTCAACCTTTTCGAAGCTTTGGAACATCCAGACTCTTGTAGTTGACACAGATTCCCGAACCCTTGAGATCAAAGCAGATATTTTAAATATGATTCAATTAAGGCATTTCAAGACAAATGCATCAGCTGTTTTGCCCAAGCCAAGTAAAAGTAGTAAAGGAGCTGCTGATCAAAAGATTCAAACGCTCGGAACTATCTCACCAGAAAGTTGCACTGAAGATAATTTTGATCGGGCCCGTACTTTGACGAAATTGGGCGTTCGTGGGAATCTAGCCATGCTTCTTGATGAGAAGAACGGTTCATTTGAGAGTTTGTGCAATCTTGAAAAGTTGAAACTACTAAATGATGTGCTTCCTATTCCACCTTCGGGAGCCCAACTGCGTCGCCTTCCTCCAGCCTATAAATTTCCACCCAAATTGAAGATCCTTACATTATCCAAGACTTCTCTTGCTTGGAGCCATATGACCATCCTAGGATTACTTGAAAACCTCAAGGTGCTCAAGTTAAAAGAAAAGGCGTTTTGGGGCGAGCATTGGGACTTAACCGATGGAGGTTTTCGTCATCTTGAAGTCTTGCATATTGGACGCACAAATTTGAAGACCTGGTTTGCTTCTAAGCATCTTTTCCCTGTAGCGTTTGCTTCTCGCCATCACTTCCCCAGACTTAAACACCTTCAACTTAACAACTGTGAGGAGCTTCGAGACATTCCAATTCAGCTCGCCGATGTACCTAGCTTCTTAAAGTTGGATTTGTTTCATTCTAATCGTGCAGCGGTATCAGCCCAGAAAATAGTGGCAAAGATAGAGGAGAAGAATTTGCAGCCTGGCAATGTTGTACGTCGATTCAGGCTTTCCATTTTTCCTCCGCCTGAGGAATGATCACGCTTCTTTGTAACTAATCAGGTATATTCAAAACTCTCAACTTCTTCTTCTTCTTGTTTTTTTTTGGGGGGGGGGGGGGGGGGGGGTGAAGGCCATCAAAACTATCAACCTTCAAAGGAGAGAACATTTGAGTAGTTGGAATGGCGTTTATTCCTAATTTTGAGATCACATACTCTAGAATATTGTCTAAAGAAAAATTGATATTTAGTGACAATATTATTAGCGAAGTAACGACATGTTGTCTCTAATTACCACATATCATCTCTGATAATATTTTTATGACGATATTATTATCACTGAAAAATATTTTTTGCAATGACAAATAGAGTGTCTCTAAAAGTTCTTCCCAAATAAATTAAAATTATTTTAATTGACAACAATGTTATCACAAAAAAATCTCTAAAAATTCTTCCCATATAAATAAAAAATTATTTTAAGTGACAAATATGTCATCACAAAAAAATGTAATTAGAAATGACATGTAATAATTAGAGACGATACACCATTACTTAAATCTATTATTAGTGACAACATTTGTCGTTGCTAATAATATTGTCGCTAAGATCATTTTTTTTTGTAGTGTCTACACATTTTGTATATTTGAGATTAATTGTGTTAGTTGGTGACTGTTACAGCAATAACGTGGAGACAGAAGATGTAAAGCATATTATTGGAAGAATCATGTAAATATGAAAATAAATAATGATGAGATGATGGAAGTAAGTACAGAAGGGTCGCGAAGGAAGAAATTTGTGATTGCATAGCAAAAGTCACAATCTGGACTTAATGAAATGATGGATGAAACGCACGCTTCCTTTGCCCATATATAACTTGTGTCATCTTATTCTGAGAGGGCATTCTGGTTCCTCCATAGTTTTCTAATAATTTCCTTTTCAAGTTTATTTCTAGTTAAATTGTTTGTTTATATGTGTAATAATATTTTGAGAAGTTTTTGTAACTTTATTTCAATTCAAATGTTTGTTTATTTTATAATTATCAGTTTGTTTAATTTTAATATGAGTAACTGAGTTGTAATAATCAATGATATATATTCTCATATGGGGAGGTCAAATTAATTTTCATATAATTCACACTTTTGTACTCTTTTATGTTCTACGATATCAAACTTAGTTGTTAATTAATTAATTGTATAGTGGTTAATATACAACTCATTAATTAATATTTAAAACTAATAGAATTGTAAAATTTGTAATTGTCGAATAAATTATATGTCTGGTAAAACTGATTTTCTTTATTAGTGGACATATGGCGATGTTAAGTGCATATAAGTTCAAATGCTTAAAACATAACTCGGTTCCTCTAATACTTAATTATGTTAATTAATTAAATATGTTAATAGTTCTTGCGGGTTATTAATTAATAAAAGTTTAGATGATAAGAGTTTTTTTGTTCAACATTTCATAAGGAGGAATAAGGAATATGACAGGTTCTTTTGTAGCCTCCTCCGGACCACTCAGACACATATTATTTCATAATTGAGGAGGATTGGTACGAAATAAAGGGACTACATGCACTACTCCACGTAAGGGTGTTTGTAAAGGGACTACATGCACTACTAGCCATAGACCCCAGTCTACACCAGCACCGCCATCCAGAACAGCTTACACATGGCCCAACCAACCCAGTTCGACACCACAACCAGGTCAGAATCGAGCTAGAGACATCCAGTGCCACAAGTGCCAAGGTTGGGGTCACTTTCAGAACCAGTGTCCGAACTGGCGTGTTCTGTTCATCACCGAATAGAATGAGATCGAATCAGCCAGTGAGGACGAAGAGCAGCCCGTAGTTGACGCCAAGAAGGAGCCAGAGATGCCTCTAGTCGACTCAAATGAAGAGGAATCCAAGCTTCCTCATGTTAGTCTTGTGTCTATTCGCAGTCTAAGCATCAGTCGAGAAGAAGAGCAGCCGGATCAACGTGAAAACATCTTTCTCACACGTGTGGCTAAACAAGACCAGACTTGCTCCATGATAATAGACAGTGGGAGTGTGATCAACGCCATTAGCCAGTATACAGTTGAAAAATTGGCGCTGACCACCATCAAACATCCGAAACCGTACAAGTTGCAGTGGCTTACGGACCGAGGAGAGATCAAAGTAACGGCCCAGGTAAGTGTCGCATTCTTTATTAGTCGATTTTCTGACTCTGTTGTTTGCGATGTTATTCCTATGGATGCAGTGCACATATTGTAAGGTAGACCATGGCAGTTTGACAGATAAGCAATTTATGATGGTTTTGCAAACACATACACCGTAAAGAGAGATGGACGAACCACAATACTAAAGCCGCTGTCTCCTAAATCCGTTGTCGAGGATCAAAGACTCATGCAAGAGTGGTTTAGAGCTGAGAGAGCAAAGGAGGCCACAGCCGCAACCCGGATCGCCACCAACTGCACCCAAAAGGCCGACACCTTCAAGAAGGCCGCCGCCCTTTCTTCTTCATCCAGTGCAGCCCCTAAACCACCATCTAAGGATGCCCTTGTGTGAGGAAATTCATCAGGATCAGCTGCAAAGAGAGATCTAAACCGCAGTTTATTCATTTCAGTTAAAAGCATAGAGAAAGCATTAAAAGCATGTTTACCGTTTGTTTTTTTATCTTATAAGAGTAGTGCTATTAAAGATTCTTCTTTGCCTAGTATTGTGCAGGCACTTATGGAGGAGTTCGCGGATGTGTTCCCGGAAGATATTCCAAGTGGATTGCCTCCAGTTCATGGAATTAAGCACCAGATCGATTTCCAGCCCGGCGCAGTGCTTCCCAACCGAATAGCCTACCGCACATACCCCAAAGAGCTGCTTGAGAAGAAGCAGATTCGAGAATCAATGAGCCCCTATGCAGTTCCAGTCATTCTAGTGCATAAGAAGAACAACGAATGGAGAATGTTCATGGACTGCCACGCCATCAATAAAATCACAGTGAAGTATCGATTCCCTATCCCTAGATTAGATGATATGCTTGATGAATTATCTGGTTCTAAAATCTTTTCTAAAATTGATTTACGTTATGGTTATTTTCAAGTAAGAATGCATGAAGGGGATGAGTGGAAGACAACTTTTAAGACTAAGCATGGTTTATATGAGTGGTTAGTTATGCCTTTTGGTCTCACTAATGCACCGAGCACTTTTATGAGATTAATGAACCATGTTTTGCGTGATGTGATTGGGAAATTTGTTGTTGTTTACTTTGATGATATCTTGATTTACAGTCACGATGCACAGGCGCACCTAACACACCTTAGGCGCATTTTTGATATTCTGAGATCAGCCAAGTTGTGTGGAAATTTGTCTAAATGCTCTTTTTGTTTAGATGAAGTTGTATTTCTTGGTTTTGTTGTGAGTATACGTGGTATTGAGGTTGACCGTTCTAAAATCAAGGCGATTGAGGAATGGTCAACGCCCAAGTCAGCCACGGAGGTTCGATCCTTTCACAGCCTTGTCGGATTTTATTGTCACTTCGTGTGCAATTTCTCTAGCATTGCCGCGCCCCTTACTGAGCTAAGTAAGAAGGATCGCAAGTTTGAATGGGGTAAAGCACAGCATGAAGCATTTACACGATTAAATCATCTTTTATGTCATGCACCTGTTTTGTGTTTACCTGATTTTGATAAGGTTTTCGAGATTGAATGTGATGGCTCCGGGATAGGTATTGGTTCTATTTTGATGCAGGAACGACGTCCAGTCACCTACTTCAGTGAAAAATTAAATGGTGCAGCTCTGCGTTATTCTACATATGACAAAGAGTTGTATGCATTGAAGAGATCATTGGAGACGTGGTAGCATTATCTGTGGCCAAAGGAGTTCGTGATTCACACGGACCATGAGAGCTTAAAGCATTTGAAAGGGTAGCAAAATTTGAACAAGATATTGTGAGATGGCTCGAATTCATCCAGTCCTTCCCGTACGTCATCAAATATAAGAAAGGAGAAGACAACATCATTGCCGACACCCTCTCTCGAAGGTACACGTTGCTGAATTTGATGTATGCTAGAATGCTTGATTTTGAGTCGATTAAGAGTCTATATGCAAGTGATTCCTATTTTTCTTTGATTTATGAAGAGTGTTCGAGTAAATCTAAGTCTTTTGATGGGTTTTTCGTGCATGATGGGTTCTTGTTTCGTGGTTCTCAGTTATACATTCCTAGTTGTTCTATGCATGAGCTACTTGTGTTAGAATCACATGCGAGAGGTTTGATGGGTCACTTTGGTGTGAATAAAACATTAAACTTGTTGCATGAGCATTTTTATTGGCCGTATATGAGAAGAGATGTTGAACATGTGTGTAGTAGATGTGTTACTTATCATAAGTCTACGTCTACATCACACCCATTTGGATTATACACGCCCCTACCCGTCCCTAGTTCACCTTGGATTGATTTGTCTATGGATTTTATCTTGGGTTTACCTAGGTCTAGATCGGGTAAGAATTCTATTTTTGTAGTTTTTGATCGGTTTTCTAAGATGGCTCATTTCATTGCATGTAGAAAAACCGATGATGTTGTGCATATTGCCAATCTGTTCTTTGTGCATATAGTTAGATTGCATGGTATTCCTAAAACTATTGTTAGTGATAGGGATTCTAAGTTTTTAGCACATTTCTGTCGAGTTTTGTGGGGTAAGTTAGGAACTAAGTTGTTATTTTCTACTGCATGTCATCCACAAACCGATGGTCAAACTGAGGTTGTGAATCGCACTTTAGGCACACCACTTAGGTTTTTAATTAAAAACAATTTGAAGTCTTGGGAAGAGTGTTTACCTTACGCTGAATTTGTATATAATCGTGTGGTACATTCTTCTACTAATATGTCTCCTTTTGAGGTTGTTTATGGATTTAATCCGTTAACGCCTAGCGATTTGTTACCTTTACCTGTTGAGCATCTAACAAGTATTAAAGGTTTGAGAAGAGTTGAGCAAGTTAGGGAGATGCATGAGAGAGTGCGTGCTCACATTGAGCACAAAGGGAAGCACACGGTCGAATCCAGAAATGTACGACGCAAGCAAGTGATATTTCAGCCTGAAGATCACGTTTGGATTCATCTGAGTCCCGGACGGTTTCCGAATCTGAGGAAGTCCAAGTTGTCACCTCGTGGAGATGGTCCTTTCACAGTTCTAAGTTGTGTAAACGATAATGCTTACCGCATCGATATTCTAGGTGAGTATAAATGTTCTTCAACTTTCAATGTTGCTGATTTATCTCCGTTTGTTGCAGATGAGTTCGATCAAGACGATGATCCAAATTCAAGGACGAATTTTCTTCAGTAGGGGGAGAATGATGAAGCCATGCAGGGCATTGAAGGACTTGAACCCAAGCTGCAATTTAAAGGTCCATTGACGTGACTTCGAGCGAAGAAATTACAAGGATATCTACAAGTGTTGATTCGCAAGAAGTTCGAAGAATTGGAAGATACGAAGGGCAGCCATGTGTTAGTTAATTTATTAGCTAATGAAGATCAAGATCACACCATAATTTATTAGCTAATGAAGATCAAGATCACACCATGGAGTATCACACTTGAGGAGTGGAGATGAAGTGCACGTGTGCATGAAGAACAAGCTTGAGGAGTCGACGTGCATGCATGAAGAAATTCGGCCCTTATTCAATTTAATTAGAGGTTGAATTTTATTTAGACTATAGTATTTATTTAATTAATTTAGTTTGTAGTTTAGTTCAGATTTTTTATTTAATTATTGATGTAATTTTCGTCCTCTATTGTTTAGGTTTGACTAGAATTGTATTTAAGGTAATTTCCTATCTTGAATAGAATTCTAGTTTAGGTATTTTTCTAGTATAGTTAGAGATCCTTTTTGGATCAGAATTTTAGGCCTTTTTTCTTCATATTTTCATGCTCCCTAAGCCCGATAAATAGGGGAACTATGTTACATTGATATTTTAGACATTATTGATTAAATTTGCCTTTGCATTCAATTTGTGTCTGAACCGTTTACAGCTTTTGATTATTTTCTCGAAAATACTCATTCTTGAAGCCTAGCAAACTTTGACTCTTACATCAAGGGAATGTTCTAATTCACACGAGGAATTAAGGTGAACTCGCTACCGAAGAACAACTTTGAGATTCATTTTCATCGTACAAGATACGCCGGGGATTAATCGGGTTGCAATTCACAACACCATCATCGACCACCCCTCATCATCGATGTCCTACACCTCCATCAATGTTAGTGACACCCCTCAACACCCCAAGATCGATCGAGAGCTGTTCAACAATAGTTCGAGTTTGATTCTACACCCGTAATCACGTTCTATATCTTAAACTGTAAGTTATCCTCATCGTTAACATAACCTATCTACTCCTAGCCATTCTTCACCATAATTCACGTCCCAAATACCACAAGCTCCCAGCCATAATTCTCATCCAAAATCAGCCCCTTTTCATTGGATTTCGTGTATTATTTTTGTGTCATCGTCTAAGTATCGTATTTAGGTCTAGATTTGTTTAATCTTTATTTTCGAGTCTCTTTTGGTTTAATTCAGTTTATTTTCGATATATTTGAGTCATTAGAGTAGGGTTGAATCCTTCCTTAGTTAGCGTGTTCATTCCTAGAAGTCTTCCGCGCGTTCTCGTATCCTGTACAAATTGTCCGGGTTACATCAAACTCTGTAGGAAATGTCATGCGCAATGTTGCAGGCTAAAGGGCTTTCAAAGAAGCTGTGGGTTGAAGCTGTTAACACAGCCTGTCACATCAGGAACATAGTTTATCTCCGACCAGGAAGAAAGGAGACTCCGTATGAACTTCTAAGAGAAAGAAAGCCAACTCTCAAATATTTTTATGCGTTTGGATATGTCTACTACATCTTGAACGACAGAGACCATCTTGGAAAGTTTGACTCCAAGAGGGACAAAGGATTGTTCTTGGGATATGCTCAAAATAGTAAAACATACCGAGTTCTTAATCTAAGAACTAAGGTCGTACAAGAGTCTGTTAATGTTGTATTTGATGATCTTGCAGGCCTGGCAACAAGAACTGAGGAAGATGATGTGTCATTTCTCCTCCATGAGCCAGATGTTGCTGAGAAGAGGTCCAATGGAACTAACAAAAGTCCTATAAGAAGCCCTGATGTCAAATTAAATGTTTTCTCTCCCTCGGCAAAGGAATCAACATCACCACAGACACCAGATTCAGACTCCTCCTATGAAAGTGATGATGAACAACTTCCACTGGCACAAAATGAATTAAGACGTGATCTACCGAGGAGAATCATAAAGGATCACCCAAATTCCCAAATCATAGGTGATGGATCTCAAGGAGTCAAAACCAAAACAAAGAGCTCAGCCGATGTTGCTGAATTGGTCAAACAGGTTTGCATGTCATCAGTTATTAACCTTGTGTCCATTTCATGCTTTCTATCTAGTGTTGAACCTAAGAATGTCAAAGAAGCATTAAAAGATGAATTCTGGGTAGAAGCAATGCATGATGAGCTGATTCAGTTTGTTCAAAATAATGTGTGGGAATCGGTTCCAAGGCCTGAAAATAAAAATATAATTGGAACCAAATGGATTTTTAAGAACAAAACTGATGAGTCTGGTAATGTGGTTAGAAACAAAGCCAGGTTGGTGGCTCAAGGTTATACATAAGTAGAAGGTATAGACTATGATGAAACATTCGCTCCTGTTGCTAGAATAGAGTCTATCCGTCTCCTACTTGCCATTGCTTGCCACATTGGGTTTACATTGCATCAAATGGATGTCAAAAGCGCCTTTCTGAATGGCATTTTGGATGAGGAAGCCTATGTTGAACAACCAAAAGGCTTTGAATGTCATGAAAAACCAAACCATGTGCTGAAATTACACAAGGCTTTGTATGGGCTTAAACAAGCACCTAGAGCTTGGTATGCTTGACTTACAGAGTTTTTAATTGACTTTGGTTTTTCAAGAGGCGTGGTTGATAAAACATTGTTTATCAAAAGGATTCACAAACACATCACTATTGCACAAATCTACATTGATGATATTGTGTTTGGATCCACCTGTTCTAACCTCCTCAGTGAGTTTATTGATGCAATGTGCAGCACATTTAAAATGAGCATGGTCGGTGAATTGGTTTACTTTCTTGGTCTCCAAATCAAGCAAGATAAAGATAGAATTTTTATATCCCAAAGCAACTATGCCAAAAATCTGATCAAGCGCTTTGGACTTGAAGTTGCAAAGCCTATGAAAACACCAATGGGATCCTCTGAAAAACTGAGCAAAGACGATGTTGGAGTCAATGTTAACCCAACAATGTATAGATCAATGATTGGAAGCTTGCTTTACTTGACTGCCAGCAGACCTGATATCATGTTTAGTGTTGGAGTATATGCAAGATACCAAGCTCAACCCAAGGAGTCTCACTTGAAGGCGGTCAAAAGAATAATCCGATATGTTGCTGGTACAGTCGACTTTGGAATCAGGTATTGTAAAGATAACAACACCAGCCTTATTTGATTCAGTGATTCAGACAGGGCAGGTGATGTTGATGATAGGAAGAGCACAAGCGGTGGTTGCTTCTTTTTGGGGAGCAATATGGTTTCTTGGTCAAGTAAGAACAAAATTGCATCTCCTTGTCAACAGCTGAATCTGAATATATTGCAGCTGCTAGTTGTTGTGCTCAGTTGGTGTGGCTGAACCAAATGATGAAGGACTATGACATGACAAGCTCATCTCTTACTTTGCTGTGTGACAATGCCAGTGCTATTGAAATCTCAAAAAATCATGTTCAACATTCATACACTAAGCACATTGACATTCGTCATCATTTCATCAGAGACTTGGTGGAAAAGAAGATCATAAACATCAAGTACATATCCACTGAGAATCAAACAACGGATATTTTTACCAAGCCCCTTGATTTCGAGAGATTTTCTGTCTTGAGAAAGTCTCTTGGAATGTGCACTGTTTAAATAGTTCTTTCTGTTTACTGATGTTGAACTCGATGTGTGTTTGTTTTTCTATCAACATCACTTGTTTTTTATTTATTTCTTTTATATATAATTCAAGGTTGATTTAATGAAATTATGGTCTGTCTGCACAAGACTTTAACAAAATCAGCTACTTGAAAATTTATAAATGTGTTTGTGAATGAAATGCCCATGACCCTAAAATGGTAAATTATGTAAAATTGGGGCAATTTCATTCACTGCTCGTCTATGTTGTAGTTGAGGTTGTTGCTAAAATTACAGAGAGCCCATATATTTTAGAAAATATATGCCTAGAATTATATTATTTATGTGTGTGGTTTTCGTCTCTTTATTTTTTCTTAATAAAAAAAATTTATTCTGGGGCCCATAAAGATTCACTTTTTGAATTTTTGTGATAAGTACTCATTTTGTTATGGTGTATCCCTATCCACTAGTTTTCTTTTATTTAAATATTTTTTTTGATAACGAAAATCAAAAAGTGGGTGACGTGACATTTGGCTGTTCCGATTTTTGAGGGTGAGAGAGTATATCATCTCATTTTTGGAATTCTTTTTTTTATGCCTCTCACTCTCACCTCCTCGAAGCCTTTTTGTCTCCCACTCTTGGTTTTCTCCTTTTCAAAGCTTCTTATAGATCAACTATGGCGGAACCCAAGGATCTCACAACAATGTTCGAGATAATGAAACAAATATTCGAGAAGACTATGGGTACTCCATCTTCTGCCTCTGGTCCAGTTGGAAGATCAGCTATCACTGCTTCTACCACATCCACTCCTGCAGTAACTGCAACAGCCGAACTCACTCCAGAAGGACCCAAATCGGAGTCCGAAAAACCCTCATCTCCTCCGGCTGAACATGCAGATGATTCTATAGAGAAAACTACTACTCCTAGCTCTACATTGGTGCTAAACCCTACTCCACTCCAGTAAGTAAGTCTTGGAGAAGAAGAAAACCCTATTGACCTAGATCTAGGGTTACACACTTGTGCTCTTGCTGAGAAGAAAAAGAGCTGCCCCACCCGCAAGTCTAAGTGACTTCACGGTCAACAAGAGATTGTCAAGAAAGAGGCTAGAGAGGGTTCTAGCATGAAGGCAAGGGGAACGCTAAAAATGGAGGAGAAACCAGCAAGGTCCTTGAAAGATGAGTCCGAAGAAGAAGAGAATCCCCTTGAAAATTCTCCAGAAAAAGCTGTTGAGGATGTGGAAGTTGATGCTGAACAACAAGAAGAGCCTATTCTTGCCATTCCAGAGGCCGATGTTCCTGCCAAGCCTGCGATTTCAGGACAAGCATCGATAAGGAAAGAGAAAAAGGGCGCTATATCTGGCCCTAAAAAGAAAGATCTCTCCCCCACCTCTTAACAAAAAATGGTCTCCTCCGGTACAGCCAAAGAGATTGTCTCTCCATCTCTCACTCATTTAGCCGATGTCAAAGATGATGCTAATTCTACTGATTCTGAACCCGTTATCCTCCAGGTTTCCCTCATAATGTTTCCTCTGCATTCAGTAAGATATTCTACTCTCAGCATGCTAAATCACTTCATAAAACTATTGTTCTTTATCCCACACGTGTCGAAAAACAAATAGATGTGCTTAGTTTTAAAATGTATGGGATGGATATTTTTCTGAAAGAGAAGGGTCTCTAGAAATCTGTCACTGCATTGTCTTCTTTTGAGCCTGATGTTGTTGCTGAATTTTATGCAAATATATCTCCTGAGATGGGTGATAAAACCAAGAGCAAATTTGGGGAGGTTTATATGAAGGATAAGATCTATTTGCTTAACCCCTTGATCATAAATAAGTTTTTAGGTTTGGGAAATGATTCTGATGTTGTTAGCCTTGACTTAATTGATGATGTGGTGTTGACTGTCACTGGTGGTTTGGTAACAAAGTGGATTAACAAGCTTTCCACTTCTAAGCTCACTTTCTTTTATTCTGTTTTACACAAATTAACTATGTGTAATTGGTTACCTACCACCAACTCTTCAGTCCTCACTGTGGATCAAGCATTCTTGCTCTTCAAGCTTGGAACAAAAATCCCCTTCAATCTCGGAGACTATATTTTTGATTGTATGCTGAAGGCTACTGCAAAATCAAACACCACCAGCATCTTACCTTTTCCCTGCCTCATTTATGCCATCCTGGTTGACCAAGGTGTGAAGCCAAACAAGAAAAAGATAGTTACTGAAACCTCAACTATCTCTATCATCAAGCCTAAAAGGAATGAAGATCGTGTGATTGATCTCCCTTACACCTTTGGTCAAAGTTCAACTGCTGCATCAAGGGATGTTGGGCAGGATGTTGCTGCAGAGAGTGCTCTCTCTCCTCCTCTTTCAGAAAGTGATATAGCAAGTGCTTCATCGCACTTGGTGACTGTTTCTGTGCAGGTTTTAAACTCCCATATCTCACAGATGGATTCAATGATTCATCAAAGCACAATGCTCACCAATGCAATGGTTGAGCTTCGTCAAGCTCTTCGAGGAACTCTTTTTACACAAAAAGGGGGAGTAGCTGCTGCCGCTGCTGGTGCTGGTGTTGGTAGAGATGTTGGGGTTGTTGAAGCTGAGAAGGCTGGGAAGTCCGTGGCCAAGGGGAAGGACAAAAAGAAAATTTGAAATTTTCTTTGTCAAAAATAATTTTAATTATGTTATGTTTTTTGTGCTGGACACAAATTTATTTTGGATGTGTTTACATCCTTGTTGGTTTTTTGATGTACTAGACATATATATTTTTTGTTGTTGGGTATCCACAGTTGGATATCCTTGGATAATTATGTTTTTAATCATTAGTGTTAATTGATGATTTTGCTATATATTTATGTTCACATATTTCATATGTGTTATGTTTTTTTGTTGGGAATGATTTCAACATTGATATTCTGTTCCTCACATAATTTATAGTATGTGATGCTTTGTGTTGAGAATGATTTCAACATTGTGATTGTGTTCACATGGTCTTAAAATATGTGATGATTTTTATGTTGAGAATGCTCTCAACATTGAGTTTCTGTACAGGGGTAAATACCTAACTTGTTGTATAATGTTGTATAGGAATTATACCCACTAACCTTGTATATTAGTTTACAGATAATACCTTAAGGGGGAGTTTTTGAACTTCAATATTTTTGATCGTATTCCACTACGGCCCTAATCATGTATATATTGAGCTTTATGTTTTGTGCAGAAAGGGTAAGCTTAATGGGGTGATTGTTGAGAATGACGTGTTCCAAGTGATGTTATCACTTCGTTGATAACATCGTAATCAATGTCGTATCTAATGATGTTCTAACATTCTCGTCACATCGAGTATAGCACTCGGAATATTAATCTTATCCTTTCCTAGAATTTTGGATTAATTTATTATTAAATTAATCTTATTTTATTGTGATATTTATTACATTATGTTTTCCATGTATTTAGGAATTTATTAGTTATTTTATTATGAATTAAATCGTGGATAATGTTGATTTTGACTTGTTCAACATCTGTTTCGGATTTGTAGGGGACGTGATGTTTCCACTCTCCATTGGACACTAACCGTTGCAGATGAATGTGGGTCACTGGAATAACCGCTACTATTGCACGATGTTGAAGAATGTGTGCCACGCAATGCAGAAGACGGTTATCTCAAGTCCACTTCAACAATGGGTAGTGGAAGGCAGTTGGTTCAAGTGCAAGTCATCTATGATCATGAGGCAACTGCCAAGACAAGATGGAGGAAGTATTTAAGGTCTTCTTAGACCTTAAAATCATGTATGCAAGTAGGTTATCACCCGTGGTTTGTGAGAAGCTCTGAATCTTGCATCTAGTGTCATCTCAAACGTCCAAGATATTCTCCCAGACATCAGCCTAACGTCCCAATCAACTACAGACATTCATTCCAGTTGTATGTGTTGGTCAGATAGTCGCCTTTGAGAGTCTAGGATTTTGAGTGACTTGTTGTAATCTATCTATGTGTTTAGATAGATTTGTTGAAGAGATTATTCGAGTGAGTGAAGTTAGGATAGTCCTCTGTATGTTTTATGCAGTGTTGTCAAGGGAGTGAACCGAGACAACATCAGTATTGTTTTTGTGTATCACTTGTGATAGTGAATTTCGCCTTGAGGCAATCACACACCATAAGGAGTGTGATTTAAAATTTATTTTATGCAAAGTTTTGTTTACGTTTCCGATGCATGTTGAAGGTAATGTGGTAACACTAGCTTCAACATTTCATTTAACTTTGCAATTTACATCCGTAATTCACATTGTTTCGGGCAACAAATTCTAACAAAAGCATTGTGTGGTTGAGATTAGTTCTTAGTTCCCACATGGGGATTGGTTCTCATGTTAACCCTACCCTACATATATATATATATATTATGTTATATTATTTTTTCAAATTTTACTGTAATGTTGTATTAATTTGATGTATCATTTGTTATTATTGTAATGTATGTTGAATTATATGTTTATATTATTATTAAAATGATTTTCATAATTTATTGTAAATTTTAATAATTTTCATATAAATGTATATTTATTAAAATAAATTAAATATATAAGTGAATAATATAAATAAATAAATAAACATATTATAGTATATGACATATGTATGTATATATATGATGTATAGTGATGGGACCAAGATATAGTTGCTTTTTGAGTTTATAATTATAGAAATTGGTTTAAAAAAATTGGTGGATTTAAACTTTTGATGTGGCGCTGATGTGACAGTATTAGAGTTGCTTTTCTGGGTTTATTGTTGCAACCACCCTAAGTAAACTATCATTTTTAAGTGGGCAGGCCAACAGACACCTCGACCATCTGCTGCATAAGGTTGTTGTCCTTACCTTCGGGAGTGGAAAGCGAGGTGCTCCCAGCCATGGAGCTCTCTATGAATTCGGCCTTCTGCGGCCAATTTCTTTGATCGCCTTCTTCACCTTCAATTTCTCCGACTTCACCTCCTTCTAGCACTTTCGCGGCAGGCTCTTTGACTTTTTTTCTGATGGAGTTGAGATGGTAGACTTCTGATTTGGGGGAAAGCTTAGGGCATTCTCCAATTTAAAGAAAAAAATAAAAACAAAATAAAAAATAAAATAAAACAAAATAAATATCGGAGTTCCTCCAATACTCCACAGCAGATCTCCACCTCCATCTGCACCCCACCAGCACCAGAGAAATATTGGAGTTGTAGAGTTCTATGCCACACTCCAATTCCGAGCACCCCACCGGTACCGGAGAAACATCGGAGATGCAGAGTTCTATGCCCCACTCTGATTTCGACCTCCATCTGCACCCTGCACTGCATCGGCAAGGGAGAAACGTCAGAGTTGCAGAGTTCTATGCCCCACTCCAATTCCGACCGCTCTCTGCACTCCAGCACCGGAGAAATGTCAGAGTTACAGAGTTCTATACTGCACTCTGATTCCTATATCTTTGTGGCCCATCTACACCCCACCGGTACCCGAAAATCTGAGAAAGAGTTGTAGAGGTATAACTGATTGCCAACCTCCGATATCTATGTGCCACATGATCCCCATGTGCCCACCACCCTCCGTAGCCCACTAGCGTTGATAAAGCGAAGTTGTAGAGATATTACTATACCAGATCGCCATACTCCGATATCTCTGCGATACCTCATCTGATGATGTTCCATTCATCAAATTGTTGAGATTATCCACCTCAAGTGGAGTGGTCCCAAAAGTATTACAAATTTGACCACAAATATAAACACAAATTGTTTAAGTGTGGCTGCATTTATAGCAGCTGAAAATGAAGAAAAAAAGTAAACAACAAAGCTGCTCGCACACCATAATTCTCGGCAAATTGGTGGCTGCCATATATTTTTCAGTCTCTCCTTATGGATTTGCTTCTGCAATACACGGCTGTATAGTATGCTATAAGGAATGACTTTTGCAGCTTAATTCATCTATAAATTGAGCATGGTCCCACCAAAGAAAAGAGCAAGCAAGGTGCGAGCAAGTGAGGCAAAACAAGAGAGAGTTTAGTGAGTGCTTTTGAGAGAAGAAAACGTTAGAAAGTTTCTCATCCCTCTTAGAAAATAGCTCAATCCTCTTGTGGTTCCAAGTTATTTAACTTGAGATATTATGTTTTCCCTACTTAGCTTAGGAAGAGTGTCTATGCTTACTATACAAATAGTGGATGTTTTCTAGACTCCGGTCTCGTAGTTTTTTCTGATTTTGGGTTTCCACATAAAATTCTTGTCTTCACATTTTATTATTCAACACCTTCATTTTCTTGGTTTGGTCCTATTTTTAATCCAGCAAGAGGGAAAAGAATTATCCTGGTTCCGCTGTGCAAGTATCAAATTCTTTTGATACTCATTTTTCGACAGATAAAATTCTACCTCTTTTCCCAACAAGTGGTATCAGAGCCATTGGGTTAAGAAAATGGATTAAAAATGGAGTAATATTCATCGGTTGGCGAGATGTTCAAATTGAGTGGATCAAATTACTTAAGCTGGAAACCAAGTGTGACGCCCGGGGCCGAAGCGTGGAGTGATCGCCGGTGCAAGGCACGGACAAAGAGCGGCTCCTATAAGACTTCCAAGCGAAGGGGTACATGAATGAACCGAATCCACCCGAAAGAGAGGGATTCTGAGGCTATACAGGAATGGGACTGTATAGTTAAGGAGAGCTTAAAGGATTTGATTGGTGCTACTCATACTAAGAAGGTGCATCTTCTTTTCTGGCACTCGTTCCACTAGAACTCCAAAGTTAAGCGTGCTTGACCTGGAGCAATGGTGGGATGGGTGACCCCCTGGGAAGTTTCTCAGGGAGCGTGTGAGTGAGGACAAAGCACGCTGGAAAGACTCGTGTTGGTTTGTGGGGACAGCCGTCAGTCCGGTAGCCGGGTCGTTACAGGTGGTATCAGAGCCGAACCTCTCGCAGTTAACTTTGGAGTTCTAGTGGAACGAGTGCCAGAAAAGAAGATGCACCTTCTTAGTATGAGTAGCACCAATCAAATCCTTTAAGCTCTCCTCAACTATACAGTCCCATTCCTGTATAGCCTCAGAATCCCTCTCTTTCAGGTGGATTCGGTTCATTCATGTACCCCTTCGCTTGGAAGTCTTATAGGAGCCGCTCTTTGTCCGTGCCTTGCACCGGCGATCACTCCACGCTTCGGCCCCGGACGTCACACCAAGCATGTTGGATCTTCTCTATTATAAGGACCTTTATTTTCCCTTATATGGTGATGATGCCAAACCGAAGGATATGAGTGATGATGAATGGAACACCATGCACAGAAAAATAGTGGCTATATCCGGTGCTTCATTGAGCACAGTAATTTCTATCATTTTGCTAATGAGGAAAAAGATGATGTTCTTAGGAAGAAAATGAAAGCTATGTTTGAAACAAAAAATGCTTTAAACAAAGCCTCCATTATCAGAAAAATGGTTCGATTGTGATATGTGGAAGGTACCAACATGACGGAGCACCTAAATGCATATCAGGGTCTTATAAACCAATCCATCAACATGAAGATATCTCTTGATGATGAAGTCATAGCTTTACTGCTATTGAGTTCGTTGTCAGATAGTTGGGACACTCTTATAGTGTCAATCAGCAACTCGACTCCAAATGGAGCACCAATCTTGAAAATGGTCAAAGATTGTCTTTTTAATGAATAATCTAGAAGAAAAGAGCAAGAACATTCTTCTGAGTCAAAGGCGATGGTTGCCGAAAGTAGTGATCGGGGGAGAAGTAAAAATAAAAATTCTCAACATTCGAGAGATAAATCCATGGGGAAGTCTAAATCTCGAAAAGACTTCAAATGCCATTATTGTGGTGGTCCAAACTACTATGAAAGAGACTGCAGAAAGAAGAAAAGAGATCAAAAGAATGAAAATAATGAAAATAAGAAGGTTGATCAAGACACAGCAACAGTTGCAGCTGATGGTGATGTTATCATAGTGTGTGATGATGCTTGTGTAAGTTCATCATGCCAACAAATAGACTGGATTGTTGATTCAGGTGCATCATATCACATTACACCACATCGTGATATGTTTGCATCTTACACTAGTGGTAGCTTTGGCAAAGTCAGAATGGCCAACCAAGGTGTGACAGAGGTTGCTGGTATAGGAAAGATCGTTCTGCTCACCAACTTAGGATGCAAATTGATCCGGAAAGATGTCAGACATGTTCTTGATATCAGGCTTAACATTTTTTCCACTAGAAAGCTCGACGATGATGGATATATCAACTACTTCGGCGAAGGAAAATGGAAGCTAATCAAAGGCTCCCTAATTGCAGCTAAATGTAGAAAGAAAATTTCTCTCTACCTGATGCATGCTACATTATCCAATGGAGAGGTGAATGTAGTCATCAAAAATTCCTCCATTGAGTTATGGCAGAAAAGACTTGGGCATTTGAGTAAAAAAGGTTTGGAAGTTTTGGCAAGAAGAAATCTCCTCTCTGAAGTCAAAGACGTGCACTTGGAAACTGGTGTTGATTGTTTGGCTAGAAAACAACACAGAGTTGCATTCAAAAGTTCTCCCCCCTTAAGAAAAGCTCATCCACTTGATTTGGTGCACATTGATTTGTGCTACATGAAAGATAGAACTCTTGGTCGCGCATTGTACTTTGTCACTTTTATAGATGATTTTTCAAGAAAAGTCTGGTGCTTTGCCTTCAAATCTAAAGACCAAGCCTTAGAAGTCTTTAAGCATTTTCAAGCAAAAGTCGAGAGACAGACGGGAAGGAAGCTAAAGTGTGTTCGTGTAGATAACGGTGGTGAGTACCAAGGCCTATTTAAGCTACACTGCAGGAACCATAGAATCAAGCTTGAGAAAAGTGTTCCCAAGACCCCTTAACACAATGGCGTGGTAGAGAGGATGAACAAAACAATATGTGAAAGAATCAAATGCATGTTGTCGCATTCCAAACTACTTAAATCCTTTTAGGGAGAAGCCATGAGGACTGTAGTTAACTTGATTATCCTTTCTCCATCAACTCCTTTGGGTGGTGACGTTCCAGATAATGTTTTGCGAGTGAAAGATGTCTCTTACAAACACTTGAGAGTGTTTAAATATAGGGCTTTCGTGCACATTCCAAAAGATGAGAGATCCAAGCTTGATGACAAAATTAAACCATGTATCTTCTTGGGATATGCTCATGAAGAATTTGGTTACAGATTATGGGATCCAATTAACAGGAAAGTTATCAGAAGCAGAGATGTTATATTCCTTGAAGATCAGATTCTTGATGATGCAAAAGAAAAGCTTGAATCCAATTCAGAAGTTCTTGTCAACTTAGATCCAGCTTCTTCACCAACAATCCAAAATTACCGGGGAGATACTCTACTTGAGCATCATGAAGCAGTTAATGTTGAACAAGGTAGTTTTCAAACACCACCTGTACAAGATGTTCCTCAAATCAGAAGATCAGACAGACGAAGATAACCTTCTAAAAGATATAACCCACATGAGTATGTGATGCTCAGTGATGGGGGAGAGCTACAGAGTTTTGGAGAAGCCATGGCATATGACCAAAAAGAGAAGTGGTTAGATGCCATGAAAGAGGAGATAAAATCCGTAGAGAAAAATCACACCTATGACTTGGTAAAGTTACCTGCCGGAAAGAGACCACTAAAAAATAAGTGGGTCTATAGGTTGAAGACTAAGGAGTATAGGTCACAACCAAGGTACAAGGCGAGACTGGTTGTGAAAGGTTTCAGTCAGAAAAAGGGTATTGATTTTGAAGAAATTTTCTCACTAGTGGTAAAGATGTCTTCAATCAGAGTTGTTCTCACAATTGCTGCAAGTTTAGACTTGGAAATTGAACAACTTGATGGGAAGACTGCATTTCTTTATGGAGATTTAGATAAAGAAATCTACATGGACCAGCCTGAAGGTTTCGAAGTCGAAGGAAAATAAAACCTTGTATGCAGGTTGAAGAAGAGCTTGTATGGCCTGCATCAAGCTCCTAGACAATGGTACATGAAGTTTGAGTCCTTCATGACTAACCATGGCTACAACGAAACCAACTCAGATCATTGTGTTTAAGAAATTCATAGATGGAGATTTTATCATATTGTTAGTCTATGTCGACGACATGATGATTGTGGACCATGATGCTAGCAAGATTGACAAGCTGAAGAAAGAGCTAAGCAAGTCTTTTGTAATGAAAGACTCGGGCGCAGTTAAGTAGATCCTTGGAATGAAGATCTTCAGGGATAGGAAAAAGCAAAAGCTTTAGTTATCTCAAGAACAATACATCGAGAAAGTTCTTGAAAGATTCAACATGAGCAAGTCGAAGCCAGTCAACACTCCACTTCAGCTCCGCACAATACCCCGGAAGTGAGACAGAAAAAGAGAAAATGCAAAAGGTACCATATTCTTCTGTAGTGGGTAGTTTAATATATGCTATGGTATGCACTAGACCAGACATTGCTCATGCAGTTGGTGTGGTTAGTCGATTTCTCTCTAACCCTGGAAAAGAACATTGGGCAGCAGTGAAATGGATACTACGGTATCTGAAAAGCACTTCTAAACTTTATCTAAAGTTTGGTGATAACAAAATTTTGCTAGATGGATTTACAGATGCAGATATGGCTGGTGATGTTGATTCCAGAAAGTCCACATCCGGGTACCTGATGAGAGTTGCAGGAGGGGCTATCTCGTGGCAATTGAAACTTTAAAAATGTGTGGCATTATCCACAACAGAAGCCGAGTACATAGTTGTGACGGAAGCTTGCAAAGACATGTTGTGGTTAAAGGAGCTTCTACAAGAGTTGGATTTGAAGCAAGAAAAGTATGTGCTTTACTGTGATAGTCAAAGTGCAATTCACTTGAGTAAGAATTCAAGCTTTCACTCAAGATCGAAGCATAGTGATGGAGATATCATTAGATTCGAGATGCACTTGAAATGAAACTAATGCAACTCGAGAAAGTTCATACCGATGAGAATGGAGCCGATATGCTTACCAAGTCTTTGCCACGAGATAAGTTTGAGTCCATACCACCTCAATCGGAGTGGTCCCACAAGTATTAAAAATTTGACCACAAATATGAACACAAATTTTTTGAAGTGTGGCTGCATTTATAGTAGCTGAAAATGAAGAAAAAATGCCAACAACAAAGCTGCACGCACACTATAATTCTCGGCAAATCGGTGGCTGCCTTATATTTTGCAGCCTCTCCTTATGGATTTGCTTCTGCAATACACGGCTGTAGAGTATGCTATAGGGAATGAATTTTGCAGCTCAATTCATCTATAAATTGAGCATGGTTATGTGGAAGAAAAGAGCAAGCAAGGTGCAAGCGAGGCAAAACAAGAGAGAGTTTAGTGAGTGTTTTTTAGAGAAGAAAACATGAGAAAGTTTCTCATCCTTTTTAGAAAATAGCTCAATCCTCTTGTGGTTCCAAGCTATTTAACTTGAGATATTGTGTTTCCCCTACTTAGTTTAGGAAGAGTGTTTAAACCTACTATACAAATAGTGGATGTTTTCTAGACTCCGGTCTCGTGATTTTTCCCGATTTGGGTTTTCCACGTAAAATTCTTGTCTTCACATTTTATTATTCTGCACTTTCTTTTTCTTGGTTTGGTCCTATTTTTAATCCAGCAAGAGGGAAAAGTATTATCCTAGTTCCGCTATGCAAGTATCAAATTCTTTTGATACATATTTTTCGACTGATAAAATTCTCCTCTTTTCCCAACATCATCCCCATTGCTCTCAGTCTGCCGGTACCGAAGAAGCGGAAGAGAGTTCAAAATGTAATATTCTTATATTTATTTTTCATGTAATATGCAATGCAATCATTTAACTATAAAATATATGTTTTATTCACATGAATTATATTTTTAAAATTTATAATATTGAATAATTTAATATGAAAATAGTATCAAGTTGTACAATTAATGAGACACTATATAATAAAAATATTAATATTTTGATAAAAGATTATGCGAAAGAAATTAATTATAAATTAAGATTACAATCAATCTATACTATAAAATTGAATTTCCTCCCAAAAACATTGATGAGGCCACGATAGGCAATGAAGATCAAGACCCGGAGTTGCAATTTAGAGGACCAATAACTCGATCAAGAGCTAAGAAGCTTTAAGCATACTTGCAAGTGACAATTCGAAGAAAGCTCGAGATTGAAGTTGGAGAAGGCGAGAGGAGCAATTCCAAGATAGTTAATTTATTAACTATTGAAGATCAAGATCAAATCATGGAGAATATAACTTGAAGAGTTGAAGATGAAGAAAGCAAAGTGCACGTGTGCATGTGCATGAAGAGCCGACGTGCATGGCATGTGCGAGTGATGAGAAGTTTCGGCCCTTAGTTATTTAATTAGGGGTTGAATTTTATTTAGACTATAGTATTTATTTAATTAATTTAGACTATAGTTTAGATTAGATTTTATTTAATTTAGTTGGGTAATTTTCGGTCATAGTCCAATAGGTTTGACTAGAATTTTAATTAAGTCAATTTCCTACCTTAAATAGAATTCTAGTTTAGGCAATTTCCTAGTTCTAGTTGAAGTCCTTTTAGACCATAGATTTTCGGCCCTTATGCTATTATTTTCGGCCCTCTTAGACATTATAAATAGGGGTCTTATATTATGTTGATACTTTAGACATTATTAATTAAATTTGCCTTTGCATACAATTGTGTCTCCAAAATCTATTTTCGTTTGTTGTTTCGAATAAAAGCAATATTCTTGAAGCTAGCAATTTCAAGTCTTATTTCAAGGGAACGTTCTAATTCACACGAGGAATTAGGGTGAACTCGCTACCGAGGAGTAACTTTGAGATTCGTTTTCATCGTACAAGATACGCCGGGGATTAATCGGGTTGCAAATCACAACACCAACATCCACGCCACCATCATCGACGTCCTTCAACCTTCCATCAATGTCCATGGTCATTTCAAGCCGCCAAGTTCAGATCGTGTGTCGATCATTCAAGTTCGAGTTCAAATCAAGATCCGTTCATCGTGATCTATATCAAATACCATAAGATCTTCTCATCGTTATCATATCCTATCTACTTCTAGCCCTTCTTCATCATAATTCACATCCCAAATACACCAATTTTCCAGCCATAATTCTCACCCAAATCAGCCCCTTCGTATTTGGATTATTGTGTATTATTTTTGTGTCGTAGTCTAGTTATCGTGATTAGGTCTAGATTAGTTTGTTTATTGATTCGAGTTGTATTTTTTGTTTAATTCAGATTATTTATTTTATTTGAGTCATTAGATTAGAATTGAATCCTTCCATAGTTGATGTGTTCGATCTAGAAGTCTTTCGCGCATCTTTTGTATTCTGTACAAATTGTCCGGGTTTCATCAAACGTCAAATCATCTTCAGTATTTTTTTTTTAATGTCACACCATCTTCTTTCTCTCAAACACACACATTTACACATGTTTTTTTTATTATATAACTAATTTGTGTTATATTCAATAACATATTTTGTTATATACATAACATTCAAAATATATTTGTACGAATGAATAAATATGTGAGCTTTTGCATATTATGAAGTGATTGATAACGTTTAGTAGATTTTATTGTGTCAAATAATCACCAACATATATTAAATTGACGTGTTCGATCTAGAAGTCTTCCGCGCGTCTTTTGTATCTTGTACAAATTGTCCGGGTTACATCATAAATTTGGCATCAGAGCCACATCAGCTCTGCTAGTCGTGGTTCAATCCTACGTGTCAATTTCGTGTTTACGTGTCAGTTGACGTGTCTATCGAGTTGTAATAGACTAGTGTTCATTGAAAAAAAGAAAATCGGATAAAAAAAAAACTTTCGGTTAAAAAAAAAGAGACGTTCAAAAAAAAAAGAGAAATCCGATAAAAAAAAAGAAAAAGAAAATCCAATTTGATTCTTGATGTACCTTTTGAGTTCTATTTTATTTTTGGTACTTTCCTTTTAGTACTAGTCCATAGTTGGTAGTTTCCTTTTGAGTTTTGATTTATTTTTGGAACTTTCCTTCTAGAATGATTCTTTAGTTGGTAATTTCCTTTTGAGTTGTAATTTATTTTTGGTTCTTTCCATCTAGAGTCTAGTCTAATTAAGGTATTTAGATTGTGTCACACTAGTGGTACACATATCCAAATCACCTCTTTCCCTTTTTATTTCTTGATTCCCTTTTCTTTCTATTCCTTTCCTTATATTCTCTAGGTTTATTTTTGGATCTCCTACACTATTTGGTACTTCAAAAATACATCTAATTCTTTCCTTTTCTTCCATGATACTCGACTACCCTTACCCTACCACCCCTACCTCTCGTGTCAAACATATACACGACACACCCACATACATACTCTATACACTCTCATCTACACATATACATTGCAACCACATTCCAAACACTCCAAATTAGCCATTCACCTTCCTACGTTGTGCAATTAGTCCGGAATCACGAAGTAAGACTACCACACGATTTTTACTAGTTATTTGACACCACCACCCCCATATACACGATTTTACACATACTGTGCACCCATAAACTTGAGTGATACGAGAGTGGAAAAATCAAGAGAGAAAACAAATGAGTGACGTGAGATTGTGAGGTTCTTCCTTGTTTTTCTTTATGTTTGTTCATTTTGTAGGTATCATGAAGAAAGGTGACATTCCTGCGTCATCTACCACTCCATCCGTCGACCCGAAATTAACGCAAAAGCATGTTGGATCCATCCAAGGCTCCTATGGAGTCATCATCCGATCCGTCAACACAATGGAATCTGAAGTACCAATACGAAGCGCTTTCCAAGCACTTCCAGAAGCAGCATCAGGCCCTATCTGACAAGATCGACAGTTTAGTGCATGCCTTTGAATGCACTAACACACGTCCGACATTCACCCAAGCCATTCGAGGACCAGTTTGACGCAACGAGCGTCAAGAAGAGCTTAAAGAAGAGCATTATGCAGATGAGAGCTCAGAAGCTGAGTTTGAGCCTCCGCAACGAGGTTGTGACCGCCCACGAAGACCTCATATGCGTGCAGCCCATGCCGAGACACACGATGGAGATGGGATACTCAATAACATCAAAATGAGCATTCTAGAATTTGAAGGCCTTCACGATCCTAATCTTTACTTGTATTGGGAACGTAAGGTAGAAAAAATATTCACATGCTACGACTTTCCCGAGATCAAGAAGGTCCAGCTAGCATGCTTGGAGTTTAGAGGCTACGCAACCTCATGGTGGGAAATGCAGCAAGAGAGACGACACAGAGATAGGCATCCGCCCGTGGATACTTGGCAAGAGATGAAAGATTTGATGTGAGGCCGCTTCATACCAGTGCATTATGAGAGAGAGCTCGAGAAGAAGCTCAATCGGATTAAACAAGGCATCAGATCAGTCGAAGAATACCATAAGGAGTTGGAGACCGTCTTGAATCGAGTCGGAAAAGAAGAAACCTTAAATGCTACCATCATTTGGTACATTGAAGGTATGAATCCCGATATTGCTTATGAAGTAGAGCTTAAGGACTTCAACTGTAATGCCTCGGTCCCGAAGATTAGGACGAGGATATTATGGGAATAATAGAAGGAAAAAGGTAACATAATCCAAAATTCAGGGGGTCCTTTGTAATGTCCCGGTCCCAAAAGAAATAATAAATGAGGGTTGGGGTGTTACTCAAAAAGGAAGTGTAATTTAGAATAATCAAATGAAATGGCTTTAGAACAAGAATATGTTATATTCCCCAGAAATTTGGACAACATAACCTCTGTAACTAGAAGAAATCCACGTCTTTCAACGTATCAATGAAGTCAGATAATTCAATCAAGTCAAAAGAATGCCTATTCATAGGCCAAGCAAATTCAAATAGAACCCAACAATTAATAGATAGGATTCTGACTCTTTAAATAAACAAGACCTCTCCATAGGTCACAACAACTAAGACCCATCAATAGGTCAGAGGCAAATAAACTATTTTATGTCTCATTCATAAGACAAAAGCAATTAATCAAGATAAGACTCATTCATAGGTCAACTGAAAAATAAACAGAATCCAAGACTCAACCAAATATGACCAACTCATAGGTCGAAAACTGTAATGAAACATGCTTGAATTTATGAAAAGAAGTGGGACTTTATTTATCATGATTCAATAAAGAATACAATTCAGATAAGCTTAAAAATAAAACATAGCATGCAATCATACAATGGGGCAATTGTATCAGAGTTTAAGCAGAAAACAATGGAGTAATGTTGTATCACATAACAACATACTCATAAGCAATAATTTAGTCTGAACGAGACAGCAAGACATAATCAACCCACAACAGTACATCAAGCCATCACCTCTAGTATCTCAACCTGTGAAAATACTTAAGCACTTAGTGGGTTAAACTTTTAACTCAATCTTTAATAAAAACTGTAACAGAATATCCAAAATATAAATACAGATAATGGAAAGCAAAACGCGAAAGCCCTTCCCATTTCTGCAAACCTTTACTTCTCTTTGGTACCCCGTAGCTCCTTCTACAGTCTACTGCACTCTATGACATGTCGCTGATAGGAAAAGGGAGGGGTTACCTCGCTATTCCGAGAAGAGTGTACCAGGGATCACCTAGCATTGACCCTGAGTATACCGGGGGTTACCTAGCATTGACTCATATAGCGATGCCCAGATCACGTGTATGTGCAGGGGTTACCTCACAGTGACACCTTTAGTGATTAACATCACAACTGCAAGAATCACAGTTCTTGCATATCCTTTGTTCTATGTTCTCTTATAAAGTGCATAATATGACATAAGCACAAAAATTATGTCATCTTCTTAATATAGCAACTATGCTAACCTTTAATTACTCTAGCAAACTTAGTTCAGTTATGCTTCATATTCCTTAAACGGGAACCATTCTTTAACTTGAGTTTAATATTAAAAGCATAAGCAAAAAATTATAACTCATTATACACAAGTATAATCAATACACAATAAATATTTAATTTACTATAACTTTAAACTATGACTATTAGACTTTAAATATAACCTCTAACCTTAATCTATAAACTATGAACTTTAAACTCTATACCTTAACTTTTAACCTATAGACTTTAGTTATGACAAGGCATAATCTATTCTTTTTAATTATGTCGAAGCATAATCTATATTCGTTTATTGTGATAAATCATAATCTATATCCTCAATAATTATGATGAAGCATAATCTATGTTCTCAGTAATTATGGCAAAGTATAATCTATGTTCTCGATCATTATGGCGCATCATAATCTATGTTCTCAATAATTATACAACAATATAATACTATTACTCTAGCAGAGACTTGAGCAGATAATTTCTCAAATATTTTATTTGGATATTCTAGCTATGACTATCACATTTATGAGTTAATAACTCAAATATAGATAGGTTTTGCAATTAAACCCACCTCGATTTGATCAACTTAAGTGATCAAACTTCTCGATAATCATCCATCAACTTCTCTGACTGGCTCAACAAGTCCTACAAAGTCAAATCTTATTTTAGGACTATTATTCTAATTTTTAGAACTCGACTTTAATTTAATTGAAGCTTTTATTTACTTTAATTATATTTCAATGAAGAATGCGCGACTCTAGAGACCTCGTGCAACCTCCACAAAGAAGGAAAAAAATTCCAAAATATAATTTCCGATTTAATGGGATTAAAAGATTTGACAGAGGTCACTTTCCGTAACTTGTCATTTTAATCAAATTTCTCACAGCTAACCTCGATTGCATTTTTCACTTATCTAAAAATTATGATAATAATTAGGCATGACCCCACATATATCTTTATTAAACTATAGAGTTTTCGGAATTTTCTGAAATCACATGCTTTAGTTATAAAAATAACTGCCTGATTAAAATAATTGACTTTAATCAAAACTTATCGGAAAATTACGAAACTTAGCAGTCATATAGAAAATAATTTTTTGAGCAATTTTACAGAAGAAATTTTTTCGATTTGACGATCCAAAATAGGTAAAAATGGGAAAAAAACGTGATCTGATCGGCGCCCTTTATTTCTTACGTTTTCCAGCGATTTGGCCGGTTTTCGGCCACCGGATGGAAAAGTGTTCAACATACGAAACGTAGAATACATTTAAATACACGACATATTAAAATTCAGATTAAAAGGACGAGAAATGGACCGAAACAAGGCCGCGCAAGGTGGCAGCTACGTCGCCATTTTCCGGCGACCTGGAGGCTACTCCGGCGGCGGCAGGGTGGTGGTGGTGGCTCCTCCCTTCTCTCTCTCTCCCTTTCTCTCTCTTTCTTTCTCTTTCTTTCTATCTCTCTCGTCCATCTCTCTCTCAATCTCTAATCTCTCTCTCTCTCTAAATTCATATAAATGAATTGGGATGAAAAACAATGGGTGGGAGTGACTGTATATATAGGCAAAAATTAGAAATACCCGGTAGAAAATTTCAGGTATAAAATACTGATAAAGAGATTTTCGGATTCTATTAAAAGTTGCTTTATTCAATGGCGAGGTCCAAATGACCTCCAACACAAAATTTGAAAATACCGAGAGACTCGTTGGCTCGAGTACTATTGAACCAACCCATTGTTGAAAAATGAAGAGGTCGTCTGAGGAAAATCGAAGAAAGATTCTATTTCAAAAATTACTTTTACTATTCTTTTCGACTTACAGATTTTGCTCTCGAGCGTTCGATTGACCTCGGATTGGCAATCCGTGAACTCGAATGGATTCCTTGGGTCATTTCCTATAAGTTAGGCTTGATAGAACAAGTCTCAGATCAATGAGGAGGTTTTCGTAATTTTTTTGAATCACGAACGCACACATAAATTACTATTCACAGGTTTTCCCTTTACAATTTTCAATTACGGGACTCCTGTAGAGGTCAGAATAAAATTCCAAAAGCACCAATAGCTTCTTTTAGGTCATTACATTCCAGAAAAGACCAATATTAACTATCTTCCAGCGGCAAATGTAAAATATCATCATTGATTTTCACATAGAATACACAAAAAGGTCGCGACTTACATCTGTTTAACTTTATTTTACCTCTAATTATTTTCTTTAGTCTTCTAAATAAATTTAGAAAACTCTCTGAAATTCTGGGATGTTACATCAACAGTGTAGAAGAGATGGTATACTACGCATCGATTGTGGAAAGACAGCTCAGAGAGGGACGCTGGAAATCGCACCACAGTTCAGCCCCTGTTCGACCCTAATGGAACAAAGGTACGAATTCCACATCACCTTCTACCCCTTCTACTGAGCCTACTCGTCCACATCCGGACCGCCCGAACGGCGTTTCAACCGTTCTACACCGCAGTCCAGCCGTAGACCCGAGTCTACACATACACCGCCAGCACAGTGTTGGTTTTGTATACTAGAAGACTTGTCTTTTCTTTACATTATTGATAATGTTTTATGATGATATAGAATGAATACAATTGCAGTCACTGTTTGCATTTAAAATTGTTATATTTACATGCATGTTCACTATACTTACATTGTAGATGATATGATGTGGGTAGACACATGGTTAGATCATATCATCGGTTCCTTGTAATGTATTAAAAGGCTCACGATCTAGATGGCATTGAACCTGCTATCGGTACGCCGTAGAATAATCTGATAGTTAGTTTGTCTTGACTAACTGATTATTCTAATACACGTGCAAGTGTATTGATGAGGATCTACTTAGGATTCTATTCTCTATTTTGACCTTAAAAGAGAGAATAAGAATCCACAGAGTTCGGGGTTCTTAACCCCTATATGTTGGCGGACATATACGTGTGGTGTTTGCAGCATTGATTTATCAAAGGGTGAGATTCTTTCATAGGATCAATAATCTCGATATCTTGGGTTGTGACATTTACACTTATGATGGGTCGTGCAATATGTAGGGGCACCGTGTCCTGGTGCGCCAGGTTGATGGTGTCCCCTTGAGGAAATGCAAGTTCATGCTGAAACCCTGCAGGTGGAATTTATTCCGTGCATGAGTAAAGCTTGTGTGGTACTACTCAAGGAAAAGATATTAATTAATTATAGTTGTCAGAAGCTTACATAATTAATTAATGGGCATTATTTCTTAAATATGGGGAATGGCTGGACTAAAGTAGAAAATATATTCAGAAATATGTATTAAATTGGTAGGTCAGTAATATTTCTTACTGGAACAAAAATAATACTTAATTTATTTAATTATATCCTAAGTTTATTGGATATTGGATATTAAATAAATTAATGGGCCAATTTAATATTCTTCTAGATCCCTGTTGTAGCCCAAAAAGAGACTGGATTGAATTAGAGATAGAACAAGAGATAGAGATAGAATTCCAGTCCAACTGGGACACCAATTTTTTCCACCCCCTTATAAATAAGAGGGTGGAGGCACGAAATTTATGTCATAAAATATCAACCCTCTTGTGTTCTCTTGATCTCCACAGATTCCATACCGATCTAGTAGATTTCAGCCCACCCTGAAACTAGATTCAGTCCGGAAATACAACAGAAGATCAACGAGTGGAATAGCATCAAGGGGCGCCTATTATCATTCATACAACAGCAAGATTAGACCTTTAATCTTGTCCTCAACCTGTTGTTTAATTTGTAAGTCATTTTTCGGTATTCTATGTTTCCGCTTTAGTAGAATCGAAAACCGGATTTGCATGTTAATTAAACTCGGTTAATTAAAATGTATGTGCTACATAAAATTATGATCTACATGACATTAGGATTAATGAACATCCAATTAGATCCTGCGGTGGTTCAATTCGAAAAACCCCAACAACTGGTATCAGAGCGGGTTTTGGCACTGTTCTAGATTTAATCTTAGGATTAATTTGAAAAATATGTATAAATTTGATGAAATATTTATGTTGCTTAAATTTTCAGATTTATGTGTTCATATTTTTGAATTGGTTGTGTTCAAAACATGGATGAATTTTTTATGGTTTTTCGAAAATTCTAGTTTTGGATGGATTGTAATTTTCGGTCATATCTTAATTAGATTTGGAATAGATTTTTGATTTATCAAAATTTTTAGATTTAATTGGATGTGTGTTTCGAAAATTGGAGCATCAAATTTTCAAAAATTTGATGTTTAATTTCCCTAATTTTTTGTATTAAATTTTCGGTCATTGTTAAATAAAATTGGAGAAGATTTTGATGAAAATCAAATTTCCAGATTTATTTAATGGTGTGTTTCGAAAATTTGGAGTGTTGTATTAAGATTTGATATTATTTGATGTATATCTTAATTTACCTAATTTTAATATAGATAGATTTGAAAATAGATTTTAAATTCGGAAGAATTTGAAGTGGATCAAATTTCCATATTTATTAATCTAGTAATTTTTGAAAATCTATGTATTAGAATTGGATAAGGTAATTTTGGATATATATGAATAATTATCAAAATCCAATTGTGATAAGAATTTAATTTTGGATAGGTTTTGGAAGATTTTGAAGTGCATCAAATCTTCAAACCTTATCCTTAAAGATTTAGATTCTTATGCATAATATTTGGATTAGAATTTTGATTTATATCAAGATATCCAAATATTAATTAATTAGGGTGGTTTGAAAATATTAAATAAATTTGGTGGATAATTTTAAATAATTTTCAGATTTATTTTAGTTATATTTTCGAAAATAACAAGTTTAAAATTGGTGGATAATTATTTTAATTTCCAATTTTTATCTTGTGGATAATATTGAATTAATTAATTTTATTAATTGAAAAATTTGAATATTATTTAATATGTCATGTTTGGATATCATATGTTATTTTATGCTAATCATGTAATTGTGATTGTTGGATTTGTAGACTGACTTGTTTGCAAGGTCACCGACTATCATGGCTCCTTAATTATGTGATGTATGTTTTAATTTATGTTGGATGTATGATGGGCCATATGCCGGTTTGGCTACGTGATTTTAATCCATGAGAAAATCCATGGATTAGATCTAGGTTTTATTTTATGTTGTTTTAATGTAATAGAAATAAAGTTGTTAGACCAAGTTATTGAGTTGTAATTTTATTCTAGATATATTAGATTTTTCCTCTAAGGAATAGATATTCTATATTGAATAAAGTTTGAAGATCAACTCAAAGGAGGAAAGTAGTGCAGCTCAAGAGAGGAAGTATCACTGATTCACGTCCCGAAATCCTAATTGGAGCTAGGATTTTCGGCGAGGCGCAGTGATAAGGGCGGCGGCCATGCCCGAGTTTCCGAAGCTGACTTTCCAATTTTATCTCATTCAGCAACATGAGATATAAGCCATGATAGTTTGTTTTTATTATTATTGCTTATTATGTTGTTTGAAGCATGCAATGGTGTTTTATCCTTTTATGTGATGTTTGCATGTTTTTACAATGGGATAAAATGAAACCTCAATCTTAAAATAACTAAGTGGGAGAGATTCATACCAAAGTATGTAGAAATCTCAAACGGTCTCTATTAATCTGGTTTAATTGAGATGTGATTGACATGCGAGTTGACAATAGGTCTTCCTCCATAACGGATGTGTCATATCACTGTTATCTCTAGAAATTAAACTTCTTAATCAAGAAAGCTGTAGAACACTATTAGAACAAACTGACTCCTCCAACTGGAGCAGGGAGTTAGAAATAGTGGACTTGGTGCTAAGATGATGGTGTTCACACTTAGGTATAATTTATTAATAAACGTCCACACTAACGTGGCTTATTAATTGGAAGATTACACGACCGTGGTTATTTCCGACTATTAATTTACTTGTCATAAGGAAATTTGACTGGAGGTAAATTAAAGGTGGTTTTACCTGTTTAAGGATGAATTTTATAAACGTCCACACTAACGTGGCTTATAAGAATCATTTTTAAAATGTCGGTGGATTACATATAATTTTTTAAGGTATACGATTATATGTGAGTATCCTAAAGTTTGTGACTGTACTGCATGTTTACTTTTTAGTTATTCTATATCATTATGGCACTCTCCAACCTGTCCTCTATTCTCAAAGAAAATAAATTAATCGGTGAAAATTACAATGGCTGGATTCGAAACCTTAATCTTGTTCTCACTGCGGAAGGACACAAATTCGTACTTGAAGAAGTATGTCCTCAGAAGCCAGATGAGGGTTCTGACGAAGCCCAAAAGGTTGCATATGATAAGTGGGTTAGGTCTAATGAGATAGCGCGCTGTTACATTCTAGCATCTATGTCGAATGTGTTGCAACATCAGCATGAACCGATGAAAACCGCTTATGATATCATGTTCAATCTTAGGCAGCTCTTCGGTCATCAGAACCGCTCGGCACGCCATTTGGCAATGAAGAAGTTAATGGATGCGAGAATGGCTGACTCCACACCTGTTAGGGATCACGTTCTCACGATGATGGGGTATCTGGCTGAGATCGAAACCTTGGGTGGAGAGCTGGACGTCGATTCTCAAATCGACATTGTCCATCATAGTTTGTCCTCGAAGTTTGAGCAGTTCAGGCTGAACTTTAACATGATCAAAAGGGATGTCAGCCTGACTGAACTGCTCATGGATCTTCAGGTGGCTGAGTTACTTCAAAAATGAAATCCGGAGGCACACCTAGCTGAAAAAAGGGCATCTTCTTCCGGTACTAAAAGAAAGAAGAGGAATGTGCCTCAAGGAAAATATATTAATTAATTATAGTTGTCAGAAGCTTACATAATTAATTAATGGGCATTATATCTTAAACATGGGGAATGGCTGGACTAAAGGAGAAAGCATATTCAGAAATATGTATTAAATTGGTAGGTCAGTATTATTTATTTAGTGGAATAAAAATAATACTTAATTTATTTAATTATATCCTAATTTATTGGATATTGGATATTAAATAAATTAATGGGCCAATTTAATATTCTTCTAGATCCCTGTTGTAGCCCAAAAAGAGACTGGATTGAATTGGACATAGAACAAGAGATAGAGATAGAATTCCAGTCCAAATGGGACACCAATTTCGTCCACCCCCTTATAAATAAGAGGGTAGAGGCACGAAATTTATGTCATAAAATATCAACCCTCTCGTGTTCTCTTGATCTCCACAGATTCCATACCGATCTAGTAGATTTCAGCCCACCCTGAAACTAGATTCAGTCCGGGAATACAACAGAAGATCAAGGAGTGGTATAGCATCAAGGGGCGCCTATTATCATTCATACAACAGCAAGATTAGACCTTTAATCTTATCCTCAACCCGTCGTTTAATTTGTAAGTCGTTTTTCGGTATTCTATGTTTCCGCTTTAGTAGAATCGAAAACCGGATTTGCATGTTAATTAAACTCGGTTAATTAAAACATATGTGCTACATAAAATTATGATCTACATGACATTAGGATTAATGAACATCCAATTAGATCCTGCGGTGGTTCAATTCGAAAAACTCCAACACACAGCCGATCTTTACACGGCTAAATCCACCCAGTACACCGCCACAGACAGGCCAGAATCGAGCTAGAGACATCCAGTGCCACAAGTGCCAAGGTTGGGGCCACTTTCAGAACCAGTGTCCGAACTGGTATGTTCTGTTCATCACCGAACAGAATGAGATCGAGTCAGCCAGTAAGGACGAGGATCAGCGCCTAGTTGATGCCAAGGCAGCCCCAGAGACGTCCCCAGTCGACGCAGTTGAAGAGGAACCCGAGATTCCTTATGTTAGCCTTATGTCTATTCGCAGTCTGAGCATCAATCGTGAAGAAGAGCAGCTGGATCAACGTGAAAATATATTTTTCACACGTGTTGCTATACAAGATAAGACTTGCTCCATGATAATAGACAGTGGGAGTGTGATCAAAGCCATTCGCCAGTATACAGTTGACAAATTGGCGCTGACCACATTAAAGCATCCGAAGTCGTACAAGTTGCAGTGGCTCACGGATCGAGGAGAGATCAAATTAACGGCCCAGGTAAGTGTCGAATTCTCAGTTGGTCGATTTTCTAACTCTGTTGTTTGCGATGTTATTCCTATGGATGCATCGCACATATTGTTAGGTAGACCATGGTAGTTTGATAGACAAGCGGTTCATGATGGTTTTGCCAATACATACACCGTGAAGCACAATGGATGGACCACTACATTGAAGCCGCTGTCCCCTAAAGCCATTGTCGAGGATCAACGACTCATGCTAGAGAGGTTTAGAGTTGAAAGAGCAAAGGAGGCCGTAGCCGCAGCCCGGATCGCCGCCGATGGTACCCATTCAGCCGAGACTCCTAAGAAGGCCGCCGCCCCTCCTTCTTCATCCAGTGCCGCCCCAAAACCACCTTCTAAAGATTCTTTTGTGCGTGGAAATTCATCCGGATCAGCTGCAAAGAAAGATCAAAATCGCAGCTTGTTTATTTCAGTTAAAGGCGTAGAGAAAGCATTAAAAGCAGGTTTACCATTTGTTCTTTTATCTTATAAGAGCAGTGCTATTAATGATTCTTCTTTGCCTAGTATTGTGCAGCCACTTATGAAGGAGTTCGTGGATGTGTTCTCAGAAGAGATTCTAAGTGGATTACCTCCAGTTCGTGGGATCGAGTACCAGATCGATTTCCAGCCCAGAGCAGTGCTTCCTAACCATCCAGCATACCACATGCCGCCCGAGGAGACCAAAGAGATCAATAGACAAGTTAAAGAGTTACTTGAGAAGAAGCAAATTCGAGAGTTGATGAGCCCCTGTGCAGTTCCAGTCATTCTAGTGCCCAAGAAGAACAACGAGTGGAGAATGTGCATGGACTGCTGCGCCATCAATAAAATTAATGTAAAGTATCGATTCCCTATCCCTAGACTTGATGATATGCTTGATGAATTATCTGGTTCTAAAATATTTTCAAGTAAGAATGCATGAAGGGAATGAGTGGAAAACTGCATTTAAAACAAAACATGGACTTTATGAGTGGTTAGTTATGCCTTTTGGTCTCACTAATGCACTGAGTCATGTTTTAAGTGATGTGATTGGGAAATTTGTTGTTGTATACTTTGATGATATCCTGATTTACAGTCACGATGCACATGCGCACCTAGATCGCCTTAGGCGTGTTTTTGATATATTGAGATCAGCCAAGTTGTATGGAAACATGTCTAAATGCTCTTTTTGTTTAGATGAAGTTGTGTTTCTAGGTTTTGTTGTGAGTATACGTGGCATTGAGGTTGACCATTCTAAAATCAAGGCGATTGAAGAATGGCCAATGCCCAAGTCCGCCACTGAGGTTCGATCCTTTCACGGCCTTGTCGGATTTTATCGTCTCTTTGTGCGCAATTTCTCTAGCATTGTCGCACCTCTTACTGAGCTAAGTAAGAAGGATCGCAAGTTTGAATGGGCAAAAGCACATGATGCATTCACACATTTAAAGCACCTATTATGTCATGCACCTGTTTTGTGTTTACGTAATTTTGAGAAAGTGTTCGAGATTGAATGTGATGCCTCGGGAATAGGTATTGGTGCTGTTTTGATGCAGGAATGGCGTCCAGTCACTTACTTCAGTGAAAAATTAAATGGTGCAGCTCTTCGTTATTCCACCTATGACAAAGAGTTGTATGCATTGAAGAGATCATTGGAGACATGACAACACTATCTTTGGCCAAAGGAGTTCGTGATTCACACGGACCATGAGAGCTTAAAGCATCTGAAAAGGCAGTAAAATTTGAACAAGAGACATGTGAGATGGGTCGAATTCATCGATTCTTTCCCATACGTCATCAAGTATAAAAAGGGGGAAGAAAATGTTGTTGCCGATGCTTTATCTCGAAGGTACACGCTGCTTAACTTAATACATGCTAGAATGCTTGGTTTTGAGTCGATTAAGAGTCTTTATGCATGTGATCCCTTCTTTATGCATGAGTGTTTGACTAAGTCTAAGTCTTTTGATGGGTTCTTCGTGCATGATGGGTTTTCATGGTTCTCAGTTATACATTCCTAGTTGTTCTATGCGTGAGCTACTTGTGTTAGAATCGCATACGGGAGGTTTGATGGGTCACTTTGGTTTGAATAAAACATTAAACTTGCTGCATGAGCACTTTTATTGGCCACATATGAGACGTGATGTTGAGCATGTGTGTAGTAGATGTGTTACTTGCCATAGGTCTAAGTCTACTTCACACCCGTTTGGATTGTACACGCCCCTACCCGCCCCTAGTTCACCTTGGATTGATTTGTCTATGGATTTTATCTTGGCTTTTACCTAGGTCTAGATCGGGTAAGGATTCCGTGTTCGTTGTTGTTGATCGGTTTTCCAAAATGACTCATTTCATTGCATGTAGAAAAACCGATGATGTTGTGCATATTGCCAATTTGTTCTTTGTACATGTTGTTAGATTGCATGGTATTCCTAAAACTATTGTTAGTGATAGGGATTCCCAGTTTCTTGCACACTTTTGGCGTGTTCTTTGGGGTAAATTAGGAACTAAGTTGTTGCTTTCTACTGCTTGTCATCCACAAACCGATGGTCAAACTGAGGTTGTGAATCGCACTTTAGGCACATTACTTAGATCCTTGATTAAAAACAACTTAAAGTCATGGGAAGAGTGTTTGACTTATGCGGAGTTTGCTTATAATCGTGTTATTCACTCTTCTACTAACATGTCACCTTTTGAAGTTGTTTATGATTTTAATCCTCTAACACCCACCGATTTGATACCTTTATCCGTTGAGCATCTGACGAGTGTAAAAGGTTTGAGACGAGCTGAGCAAGTTAAGGAGATGCATGAGAGAGTACGTGCTCGCATTGAGCACAAAGGTAAGCACATGGCCGAGTCTTGGAACGTGCGATGCAAGCAAGTGATGTTTCAGCCCGTAGATCGCGTTTGGATTCATCTGAGTCTCGGACGGTTTCTGAACCTAAGAAAGTCCAAATTGTCACCACGTGGAGACGGCCCATTCACGGTCTTAATTCGTGTAAACGACAATGCTTACCGGATCGATCTTCCAGGTGAGTATAAATGTTCTTCAACTTTCAATGTTGCTGATTTATCTTCGTTTGTTACAGATGAGTTCCATCAAGATGAAGATTCAAATTCGAGGACGAATTCTCTTCAGTAGGGAGAATGATGAGGCCATGATAGGCAATGAAGATCAAGACCGGGAGTTGTAATTTAGAGGACCAATAACTCAATCAAGAGCTAAGAAGCTTCAAGCATACTTGCAAGTGACAATTCGAAGAAAGCTCGAGATTGAAGTTGGAGAAGGCGAGAGGAGCAATTCCAAGATAGTTAATTTATTAACTATTGAAGATCAAGATCACACCATAGAGAATATAACTTGAAGCGTTGAAGATGAAGAAAGCAAAGTGCACGTGTGCATGTACATGAAGAGCCGACGTGCATGGCGTGTACGAGTGATGAGAAGTTTCGGCCCTTAGTTATTTAATTAGGGGTTGAATTTTATTTAGACTATAGTATTTATTTAATTAATTTAGACTATATTTCAGATTAGATTTTATTTAATTTAGTTGGGTAATTTTCGGTCATAGTCCAATAGGTTTGACTAGAATTTTAATCAAGGTAATTTCCTACCTTAAATAGAATTCTAGTTTAGGCAATTTCCTAGTTCTAGTAGAAGTCTTTTTGGACCATAGATTTTCAGCCCTTATGCTATTATTTTCGGCCCTCTTAGACATTATAAATAGGGGTCTTATGTTATGTTGATACTTTAGACATTATTGATTAAATTTGCCTTTACATACAATTGTGTCTCCCAAATCTATTTTCGTTCGTTGTTTCGAATAAAAGAAATATTCTTGAAGCTAGTAATTTCAAGTCTTATTTCAAGGGAACGTTCTAATTCACACGAGGAATTAGGGTGAACTCGCTACCGAGGAGTAACTTTGAGATTCATTTTCATCGTACAAGATACGTCGGGGATTAATCGGGATGTAAATCACAACACCATCATCCACGCCACCATCATCGACATCCTTCAACCTTCCATCAATGTCCGTGATCGTTTCAAGCCGTCAAGTTCAGATCGTGTGTCGATCATTAAAGTTCGAGTTCAAATCAAGATCCGTTCATCGTGTTCTATATCAAATACCTTAAGATCTTCTCATCGTTATCATATCCTATCTACCCCTAGCCCTTCTTCACCATAATTCACATCCCAAATACACCAATTTTCTAGCCATAATTCTCACCCAAATCAGCCCCTTCGTATTTGGATTATTGTGTATTATTTTTGTGTCGTAGTCTAGTTATTGTGATTAGGTCTAGATTAGTTTCTTTATTGATTCGAGTTGTATTTTTTGTTTAATTCAGATTATTTATTTTACTTGAGTCGTTAGATTAGAATTGAATCATTCCATAGTTGACGTGTTCGATCTAGAAGTCTGTCGCATGTCTTTTGTATCCTATACAAATTGTTCGGGTTACATCAAACATCAAATCATCTTCAGTATTTTTTTTTAATATCGCACCATCTTCTTTCTCTCAAACACATACATTTACACATTTTTTTTTATTATATAACTGATTTGTGTTATATTCAATAACATATTTCGATATATACATAACATTCGAAATATATTTGTATGAATGAATATATATGTGAGCTTTTGCATATTATGAAGTGATTGATAACATTTAGTAGATTTTATTGTGTCAAATAATCACCAACATATATGAAATTTATTAAATAAAAAAAATTAAGTGAATTATCTGGTAAAATATCATAATCGGTAGCATGCTTTATTACATGTAGATATAACATTTATAATACTTTTTTAATTATATTAAATATGAAATAGTTAACAATTTAATATTCTAATTAAATGAATAACTAAATCAAACAAAGACTAATATTTATAAGTTTATATAGTCTATTATATTATTTTTTAGAAAGTATATTCTTTAGTGCTCGTTACACTTTAGTACCTGAACGATGGACGTTTCTACATTTTTATCCCAAAAAATTTAAAAATTACATATTAACACTTACTGTTTGCACAGATGAACACTTATAGAACTATATATCAAATTTTCAATCTCGCAAATGTTAACTTAGATTGCTGAAAATCTTTCAAACCCAATCTTTAGCTTATTCCATTTGTTCTTCACAATATTCAACAGTCCATGTTTACATTTTTGAGGCTGTAAAATTATTTTAACGTTATAAGCGTTAATTTGTGCAAATGTTCACTATCAATATGTAAATTTTGAAATTTTGGAACATAAGTGTAAAAAACACTCAACATTGGACATTAAAGTGTAATCAACCATATTTTAATGCAAATTAAATGAAGATTGATATATAATGAAGACATGTAGGCTGCATTATTATAATTTCTTAAATTAGAATTTTTATTTTAAAATATATATTTATTAATATTGTTTTGATTACATTTATTTTACATATAATTATCAATTTCTTAATTAAGAGTTAAATCTAACAAATTTATATAAATATACAACTCTAAAAACCTTTAAAATGAAACATAAGTTATTGTTATAATCTTTGTTCACATATATTTTCATAAATTTTTAGTCATAGTCAATTGTACGTAGTTGTTTCATTAGTCACAAGTTGTGTTGATTTGAAGTTTTTATTTGTAAAAATGATGATAATATAACAAATATTACTACAAATGTTGAATACATACAAGTGGACTAAATTACACTTTTGGTCCCATATGAGTAGAGTCCAAACACTTTTAGTCTCAAAATGTACAATTTTGGTCCCAAGTTTAATTTTTCGGCACTTTTGGTCCTACAGTTTATGTTTCAACATTTTTGGTCCCAAAAATTAACAGATTATCTTTAACATCGTTAAGTACCTATTTTCAAGTCAAAACGGTACCTATTTTGGATTAAAATTTCACTACATTCCCTCTATTTTTCACCCTTAATTAGGCGGTGCAACCAAAATCAACAAAATATGTATTATTTTGGCTCCCAAATAACTACATTCCCTCTATTTTTCACCCTTAATTAGGCGGTGCAACCAAAATCAACAACATATGTATTATTTTGGCTCCGAAATAGGTACTTAACGGATGTTAAGTATACTCCGTTAGTTTTTGGGACTAAAAGTGCTAAAATATAAACTGTGGGACCAAAAGTATCGAAAAACTAAACTTGGGACCAAAATTGTACATTTTGGGACTAAAAGCGTTTGGGCCATATTCTTACGGGACCAAAAGTGTAATTTACTCCATACAAGTATTGCGCAATTTATAATATAATATTTTGATTGCAATAGTTTATTAATTATTTGTGCTTATTAAGTAAAATATTAATTATATAAAATACGGAAATGTAACACTTATATTAAATATATAATAATTGAGTTTGGGATCATGAATGAACCGGGCGGAAATCTAGTTTGTGTATATTCTTCTTTGGTTTAAGATTACGATGCTCGTTATTATCCTCAATCCACATACAATTTTTTATTTATTATAGGTAAATAAAATACAATAGGGCTCATAATTAGAATTGAGTTACAATTAATTGTTTGATGTACAAAATATAACCATTAAAATAAATGGAATGACTAAATAACATAAAATAATAAAATCAACAGGCGTTTACATAATCTATTGATGGGGAAAGCATTCCTTCCATCACATAGAATGTTAATCTATTTCTTCAAAAAATAGTTTAGAGAGGTTTCGCATGAAAGAAGCATGAGAGGCAAAAACATGGCAATTCTAGTAAAAGAAAGTGAACAAGGATATGGCTAGAGCTGATAATGAAGATAGCCCAAAAATTAAAATGATCAAGATTTAGTCTTTTTGAGGCTACAACAGTTCTATTGCAACAGCCACAACCTTCTTCTCCAAACCGCTTTCTTGAAATCTCTTCCAGTTTCCCATTCTCATTCACTTTTATAATTACCCTTGAAACATCAGGAGCAGGTGGTGATCCCTTTTGACACGCCTGAAGATTTTGAAATCATCATCATGATCATCTTTAATCTGGTTAATTAAGATAAGAAAGGAGAAACTATAAGAAAAAAGATGACTTACAAATCCAAAATCAGATTTTTTATAGGTTCCAATCACAGTGTATTTGTGGCAATATTGGGAGAGAAAATGCCTTATCGAAGGCACGTTATCTGCAATTGCACCTACTCCTCCCTTTCCGCTACCTTTTGGGAGGGCTTCATCGTATTCCTCGGAAGATCTATAGATTCTGAACTTGGAGTTGTCTGATTTCATACTATCCAAGTATTTCCCTAACAAAATGGTTGTCTTTGTAGCCAGCATATTCACCTTTCTTTGTCAGGTCGCGGATGTCCGTGGGATTGAGCTGCTGCAGCACCATTACCATGGATGCCAAGCTTATTGTGTAGCTTGATGTTAGGACAAGCACCACAAACAACCATACAATCACCACGAATCTTGATAGGTTGCTCTTCACTTTCTCCTCTGCACTAATAATAATTGTTCAATAATTAAGGACTTACTATGTGCATAAACAACCATTGAGAAAGAGAACCAGAAAATCATCCCAAATTACCGCATAGATGGACCTTGGAAATCTTCATTTACGCGGTGCTCAAGAGCCCAAACCACGAATCCAGTGAAGAGAAAAAATGATCCGATGGTTCGCCAGAGGCCAACTGTGAAAGGCTTTATGAAAATCCAAGAATTCTTGTTGTCCTCGATTAGGAATGGTGAAATCAACTTGTTGTGATCTTGCAGCTGACATGGTTACATCTACTACCACTGCATCACGTTTCTGTCATTGGCAACAAGAGTTTTAGTTTGTTTAGAGCTTAGAAAACAAAAGCAAAAACAAAAATAAAAAAACCAACAAGGGTAAAGGAACAACTGATGTTTAAGACCATCGTAATGAAATCTAGTGTTCATTCCATCTGAATTGTTGAAGGAAATGTACTAAAATTGGACACGATATAGCATCGAGCTCGTGACTTCTTCAAACACATTAATGCAGAAACTAGTAGCATTAACATGATTTATTTTGTTATCTATTTCAACTTTGATGAATTCACTAGTTCTACTCCTTATAAGAACTCGGACACTTTAACTTGTTCGTGTTTTCAGAAACTTCCCAACCTTTAGGAACGTTGTTTGTTTGGCCAGGCCATACAATGACTCCAAGGTTTTTGTTAGGATCATTTTCCTTCGATTTCATGGAAATCCCAAACTTTTATGTCCAAAATCCAACTCTGTTAGCTCCCCTGCCTATCACATTTACTATCTCGATCACAGATGGTTATAATTCACCATCACTTATTATGAAATCGCCACTCAATACATTGGTATGAAGTTTCTAATGAAACCAACAAGTGATGATCTAGTATTTGAAGTCCCAACTAATCTATCAAATTTCCTCTGTTAGCAACTTTCTTGAAATTTGGAGACGTTGCACATACTCATTCAACACCTTTCTGCTATAGCTGCTATGCTTTTATAAGCCCACAACCCGAGAACATTAAGTTATATTGTTTCCATCTCTGGATTATCCTTATGAAACCTCTTCTTCCATCTTCTAATGAAGCTATTAAGTTCATTAGACCTTGAAAACTAAGCTTTGACACCTACTATACCTTGCATTACCTCAATAGTCTCGTGATCAACTGAATCCAACAGACTAGTCAACACATCAGAAATCATCCAAACATATCCTTCATTCATCATCCCATCTTTTTTAACCTTCTTGAAGAAGAGTGATGCAAGAGATGGTAGCATCTGAATGACAAACACCCTCGTCTGCATTTTCTTTAGCTCATACAATTGTTCAAGCATCCAATCATTTCTAGCACAAGATGTGAGTTATGTTGGGCCATTTATTAGGCCCAATAGCTCTGGGCCCTTTTACTTGGTCACCACTCTCTCTTGGCCCATTTCTATTGTTGTCTTAGCTGTTTAACTATCTGTTCTTAGATTGTCTCTCTATCACTTGTGCGTAACTTTCTCTCTCTCTTGCAAGAACAAACCCTAGATCTAAGCTCTGTGCTTGATTGTGTTCACTCTCCCTTCTCCGGTTGTTTCCTCCGAGAACTAGTATCTTTGTGATACTGTTTGTTGTGCCGGAGTGTCAGAGGTTGATTGATGAAGGGTGTGCTGGAGATTGAGCGGGCTGTCGGTACCGGGTCGAGTCCGCTGTGGTCCCTGCTCCTTTTGGTCTTGTATGTCTCAGTTGGAAGATGAGCTTTGGTAACTTATCCAACAGTGGTATCAGAGCCGTGGGTTCTGCTAGAGTACCCTCTGCCACCGCATTGTCACCGTCCCTCTACCTTTGTGGCCGAGCCATTCCCCGGCTCTTGGAGCCTCCGAAAAGGTAGGTCAGAAACCCTCCCTAGGGTTTTTCGCTCAAGTAAAGTGGCAAAACCTCTCCTAGAATTTTCCCCTTTGAAAAGGGCTATAGGCTTGGGATTACTTGCTAGTATAGTTGTCCTAGGGCTTGAGTCTCTGTGGCTTAATCATTTTCTAGGTTGTTGATCTCTGGTTGCTTCCGCATATCACTGCTTTTTTTCTCTATTTTTCTTGAGCCTGTTGTGTGTCTCTTTGTTTGCTCTTTGTGTGTTCCATCTCACCTAGGGTTAGGTAAGGCCCTAAGTGACCCCTTGCACAGCAGATTAATCTGCATGTGAACTGGAAAATCCTTAGCTTGCCTTCGTGCTGTGTGCTTGCCTGAGTTTCCCGCCTAAAAAGGCTCTTATTTATCCTCTCTATGCGTGTGTCTGTGTTCTTTGCTGTTTTCTGTGTTTGCTATGAGTTTCTCTATGCATATGCCTCCATTTGATGGAAAATCAAATTTTCAGATCTGGAAAAAGAAAATGAAATGTGTTTTAGTTCATCTTAATACTGACCAAGCCATTATTGTTGGTTGTTCTAGTGATGAAACTGATTCTGCCAGGATTAAGATGAACAAAAATGTTGTGGCCTCAATTTTTCTCAACTTGACTGACTCTGTGTTAAGAAAGGTTGTTCATCTGAATTGTGCTAAGGAAATTTGGGAAAAATGTACACTGAAAGCAATTTCAGTGACTTGATGCATTTACAAAGTAAATTTTTCAGTTTTAAAATTGATACTTCAAGAGACATGGATTCCAATTTGGATGAGTTTAATAAGCTTATTCAAGATATGAAAATTGGAGGGGATAAAGCTATTGATAACTATACTGCTTCTGCGCTTTTAAATGTTATTCCTGATTCTTACAATGATGTGAAATCTATCATCAAGTATGGTAGAGATGCTATTACTTTTTTTGATATAATTTGCTCTTCTTTAAGAGCAAAAGAAAAGGATTTGAAGAATGGCAACTGTAACAAACTAGGTGGAGAAATCCACCATGTTCGAGGGAGAACCTCTACTAAATCTGGTGAAAATAATGATAGAAAAAGCAAGAGTAGATCTAACAAGCAATTCATGAAAGGAAAAATCTGTTATAAGTGTCAGGAAACTGGGCATTTTGCTAAAACTTATACCAATCCCAAAAAGAAAAGAGAAAAACAGGGAAATAATGACAATCGAACTGATCATGCAAATTCTGTGATTTATTCATCTGAAAATTTTGATTATGATGTCTAGATGGTGTCTTTTGATGTGGATATCAATTTTGTTGCTAATCAGTGTGATGAAGGTGAATGGTTACTTGATTCTGGGTGTTCCTTTCAAATACCCTGTTCCCCTTCAAACATTTGTTTTCTTCCATCACTCCTATTCAAAACTCTTTTGTAAAACTTGCTGATGGATCTAAATTGAAGGTTGTGGGTGTTGGTGATATATGCTTAAAGTTTTCTGGTGGTTCTGTTTTGACTATGTTAAATGTGAGATATGTTCCTGAATTAAGCTTCAATTTTATTTCATGTACTGCCCTTGAAGACTCTGGTCATGAAGGAAAGTGGGGTAGTGGTGTCCTGAAAATTTTGAAAGGAAATCTTATCCTATTTAAAGCCCTCAGAAGAAATAACTTGTACTTTGTGTCTACTGAATCTGTTATTGATGCTTCTGTGAGTGCTGTTGCTGCTGATGTAACTTCTCTGTGGCATGCTAGGTTAGGGCACATGAGTAACAAAGGTCTTCAATGCATGTCAAAATCTGGAATGTTTGGAAAAGATGTGGTCTCTAAATTGCCCTTTTGTGATACTTGTGTGCTTGGTAAGCAACATAAAGTTAGTTTTCCTGTCAATCATGCTCCTAATGTGCCTAAATCTACTGTTGTGCTTGATTATTTACATGCTGATGTGTGGGGTCCTTCTAGAGAACCCACTCATGGGGCAAATTGGTATTTTCTCTCTATAATTGATGATTTTTTAAGAAAAGTTTGGGTTTTTCTAATGAAAAATAAGTCTGAAGTGTTTGACAAATTTAAAAATTATAAAAACTTCTGTTGAAAACCAAATTGGAAAGAAAATTAAGGTGCTAAGAACTGATAATGGCTTGGAATTTTTCAATGCTTCTATGGATACTCTGTGTACTGATTCTGGTATAAAAAGACACAAATTTATGTCTTATACACCTCAGCAAAATGGAGTTGCTAAGAGAATGAATAGGACCTTGCTTGACAAGGTCAGATGCATGATTTCTTCCTCGGGTCTGGGTAAGAAATTCTGGGATGAGGCTATCCTTACAGCCACCTATATGATAAATAGGTCCCCTTCTGTTCCTCTACTTGGTAAATGTCCTGAATTTGTCTTCTATGATAAACATATTGATTTGTCTAACTTAAGAATGTTTGGTTGTGTTGTTTTTGTGCATGTTAAAACTGATAAATTAGAACCTAGATCCAAGAAATGCATTTTCTTAGGTTACCCTGACGGTGTAAAAGGCTATAGGTTGTGGGACAAATCTGTCCCTGGTTTTAAGGCCATTGCTAGTAGAGATGTGGTGTTTAATGAATCTGATTTTTCATGCTTATCTGCTCCTGAAACTGAAAATTAGTCTACTTCTAATACTGCTCCAAGTGAGGTGGAGCAGTTGCTTGGTAATGATGATGTCTTACCTGCTGAGCATGATAACATTGAAATGAATGATGTTCCTAATGAGGAAGTTGATAATAATGAACATGATATGTTGCATGATTACCAACTAGTTAGGGATAGAGCTAGGAGAAATGTGAGACAGTCTCCTAGATTTGATGACTATGAAATATGTGGAGGGTGATGAACCTCAATCTTATAAGTCTGCTTTGAAGTTTGTTGATTCTGATAAATGGTTAATTGCTATGAAAGATGAGATGAGATCTTTGCATGAAAATAAAACTTGGACTCTTGTTTCTAAACCTGTTCATGCCTCTGTGGTTGAATGCAAATGGCTCTTCAAAATTAAACATGAAACTAAATCTGTTAGATACAAAGCTAGGTTAGTTGCTAAGGGTTTTACTAAAAAAGAAGGGATTGATTACAATGAGATTTTTTCCCCTGTTGTTAAATTCACCACTGTTCGTATTATGCTTGCTTTAGTTGCTCAATTTGACTGGGAATTAAAGCAAATGGATGTTACAACTGCTTTCTTGCATGGTGATTTGGAAAACAACATTTATATGAGACAACCTGAGGGCTTTGTTGATTTTGCAAAACCAGAGCATGTTTGTTTGCTTAGGAAAGCCCTTTATAGGTTGAAACAATCTCCTAGGCAATGGAATATTAAATTTGATCAATGCATGCAGTCCCTTGATTTTAAGAAATCTGATTTTGATCACTGCCTGTATTACAAATGTGCTAATAATGTCCTTATGTTGCTGCTTCTCTATGTGGATGATATGCTATTGATCAATCCTAAAATTGATACCATCAAGCATGTGCAAAATAAACTTTGTGATAATTTTGACATGAAAGATTTAGGTGATGCTAAAAAGATATTTAGCATGCATATCATCAGAAATAGAAAGTCTTCCACTCTGGTCCTGTATCAAACATCTTATGTTAAAAAAGTTTTGAGTAAATTCTCCATGACTAATGCTAAACCTGTCAATGTGCCTCTTGCTGTGCATTTCAACTTGAGTAAATGCATGTGTCCTTCATCTGAAGCTGATATTGATGAAATTAAAAGTGTGCCTTATGCTAATGCCATTGGAGCTGTTATGTACCTTATGATTAGTACTAGGCCTGATATTGCTTACTCTGTTAGTTGTCTAAGCAGGTACATGTACAATCCTGGAAAACCTCACTGGGAAGCTTTGAAATGGCTTCTCAGATATGTAAAATCCACTGAAAAATGTGGTATGACTTTTTCTAAGTCAGTTGATGGTTTGAAACTAACTGGTTATGTGGACCCTAATTATGCTAATGATAGGGATAATAAGAAATCCACTACTTCTTATGTGTTTACTCTGTGTGGTGGTTGCATTAGTTGGAAGTCTCAACTCCAACACATTGTTGCATTATCAACTACAGAATCTGAGTATGTTGTTATATGGTTGAATGGCTTACTGTCTGAGATAGGTTTTTTGGATAAATCTCCTGTTGTGTTTTCTGATAGTCAATCTGCCATACAATTATGCAAAAACCCTGTCTTCCAAGATAGAACTAAACACATTGATGTTAGGTTTCATTTCATTCGTGACATTGTTGAAAAAGGTGAAATTTTACTTAACAAGATTCATACTGATTACAACCCTGCTAACATGGGAACCAAATGCCTTCCGGTTGAAAAGCTAAGGCTGTGCATGAAAATCCTAAAGTTTGATCTCAGTTAAAATTACTTTTTTTCTTGTGATTGTGTCTGTGATGGTTATGTTTTCCCCCCTGATAGTTCTCTGTGAATTTCAAGTTATGGTGGGTTGGCCCTTGTGGCCAGGATCTGCTTTGTGCTTTCCTTTCTCACTTCTTCTTTGTCTCTGTGATTTAGAAGAAGTAAAAATGGCGATGATGATACCCTCGGACTCCTCTGCTTAATGACTGCTGACACACTTGGGCCAAATGTGGAGATTGTGAGTTATGTTGGCCCATTTGTTAGGCCCAATAGCTCTGGGCCCTTTTACATGGTGGACTGCTCTCACTTGGCCCACTTCTATTGTTGCCCTAGCTGTTTAACTATTTGTTCTTAGATTGTCTCTCTATCACTTATGCGCAGCTTTCTCTCTCTCGCAAAAACAAACCCTAGATCTAAGCTCTGTGCTTGATCATGTTCACTCTCCCTTCTCCGGCTGTTTCCTCCGGGAACTAGTATCTTTGTGATACTATTTGTTGTGTCGGATTGTCAGAGGTTGATTGATGAAGGGTGTGCCGGAGATTGAGCGGGCTGCCGGTAAAGGGTCAAGTCCTCTGAGGTCCCTGCTTCTTTTGGTCTTGTGTGTCTCAGTTGGAAGAGGAGCTCCGATAACTTATCCAACACAAGGGGGATAGCACTTATGTTTGAGACTAAAGCATTGCTTTCTCACAAATCCTTTGTTAAAAGCGGCACTAATCCACTCCCAAAATTGCTATCTTCATAGATAAGCATGATTTCCCTCCAACTAACCTAATTTACAATTGATGCAATTACTTTAGCCTGAGAAGCAGAACTCTATGCTGATCTAACGAAGAATGGTGATTCTTGAGGCGATAGAGCCAGGCTCGTAGCTGGAGAGATTATTGGAACCTTCACTTTGTCACAAATATCGATCACAAAGTCTGCTTGAGTGGATCTTTATGGCCCAAAAATCGCCCTCGCTTCAGTATTCTACAGTAGATTTATGGCTGCAACAAAAGGGCAAGCTCCACATTTTAGAAATACTAGTAATACAAATTCAAATATTCCAGCAACCTTGAAATCTAGCTCAAGAACTTAACTTGGCTCGTAAATAGTTCTAATTGAATCCACCAAATCACACCCAATTACTTAAATGCTCAAGAACTTTACTGTTTCCGATTTCAAAATTTTGGGAGCATTGGTTGGATATGAAAAGGATGTGATTATTTTTATCCAATTGAATATATGAAACTAAAAAGTCCACTCTAGAGAATTAACTGTAACCACCCATTTTTTCAAAAATTTCATTTTTAAATATAGTTTTTTGATCTCGTCGTTGCGATTGATTTAATATTTGATATATTATATTTATTTTGTCGTCCCGCTGCAAAAAAAGTTAAAGGATAATATCAAGAATTTAAAATGTGATTAAAAGTATAAAAATACAATAACTTATATTTCCAGATTCAATAATTAATCCAACATTCATAAGCGAACTAAATTAATTAATTAATAATAATAATTAATAATACTAATAATAATAAATATAAAATATTTATTTAGAGAACAGCAGTTAATTCATGTAAACTTCCTCAATCCCATGTTCTCAAATAAACTGCAAAACCTTTACAGTTTTCAATTCTTCTCGATCACTCCTCAAAACTCACAATCCATTCAAACATTGAACATTTTGCTTTCCTAATAGATCTGCCGTGAGAAAAGTCTTTACTCTCCACTTGGAATTATGAAGAATTGTGGACTAACTTGATTAAGGTAAACCAATTCAAAAACCAAACTTCTGGTTTGTACTATTCATAGACTAATCATTAGATTTATTTTTATGATACTTTTACAGAAATCTCCACCGAGTCCCTTTGCCAATCTTCTGCAAAAAAAAAAAAAAACTTGAGTAAGGTGAGATATCCAAAATTTAGAGCCCATTCAAAATATTATTAATTCATAAATATGTAGCAACTATCGAATTATAATTGTGGATATCTTAGTTCATTATGATAATTTATATAAAACATATCTTAGAAGGAAAATAGTTATTGTAAATTAAATTAAACTAAGAAGGAGGATAGTACCTGGATCTGAATTAGAAGGAGAAAACCATTTTAAGGCGACGGAAAGGATTTCCATCAACACGGGCGATGGAATGGCGACGGCCACAATCGGCGACGGAATAGCCGTCGCCAAAATGGGCGATGGACAAGTTCCGTCGCCTTCCGTTTTTTATTTTTTTTTTTATTATTTTTAATGATACAACAGTCCGTCGCCACTTTCGTCGCCCTGTTCTTAAATAAGCGGGATCCAGACCTTTTTCCCCAAAATCAAAATCGAAATCCCTAATTCAAATCCGCCCTCAAATTCACCTCCGCGCCCCACCACTGCCGTCCCCGCCACTGTCGCACCCCCTATTCCCGATTTCTCTCTCTCTCTCTCTCTCTCTCTCTCTATATATATATATATATCTTTCTGTATTGACGTGGGAACCCCGCTGCCGCCGCCGACCCATACCGCCGCCACCCGCCTGCTGCCGCCGCCCGTCTGTCGCCGACCCACGCCACCGCCGCCCGTCTGCCGCAGGTGAGCTCTTTCTATTTTTTCTAAAATTGTTTTTTTTTTTTGTAAATGTGCCAATTTTGCTTTCCTATTTTGCTAATTTAATATTTAGTTTTATTTTAAAGCTATATTAGGATCATGATTCTTTTTCTAAGGTTTTAATTATTTTCAACCTAAAAGATAAATAAAAATTATCAAGACAAATTTCAGTTTATGTTTACTATTTGCTCAATTTTGTGTGGATGCCCATTGCCTTTGTGTTCTAAGTAGCTGTCATTATTCAATCTTCATGATTGATAATTGAGTTGTAAACATTTTATTAGACTTTTAATTTCCTATAAATGGATCGAAATCTTAAGAAGTAGGTCTTCAATTTTCTATAGCAGCTTCTGTGAAGAACTCTCTTAGAAATATATTTCAGGATTACATGGTGGGACCATCTCTAGTTAAAAAAAAAAAAAACAGACCAAATTTTTTTAATTTGGTCAGTTGGTTGTCATCAAATTGTTTTTATTTTTTTAACTTGGTCAATTAAATGGGACAACTTGAATGCAAATAGATCAATTCAATATACGAAATAGGAGATAATATATATATATATATATATATATATATATATATCGTGTTAAAACTATATAAATTAAATTAAATCCCATGGTGAAGTTTTGAATAAATCCTACAATATTTCTTTATGTTAGCTAAAGGTTAAATTTAATATATATAGTGGAGGGAAAAGTAGAAAGGGACAACCATAAAAGTAATTAATTGGGTAGGAAAATGCATTTCAATCATTCTTTCTAGATCATGATAATGCTCACTCTCGCTCTCTTTTGCATAAAATACATTAATGAATTTTCCACAATTTTCTTTAACAAATAAAGCTTACATATATAATTAATTTGGTTCAAGATCCCTCTAATAGTTTTATATTAGGAGCATTTTATACCGTACTTCATTTCTAAAAGTGTGTATACATAATATTATCCAATACACATAATATACATGAATTAGTGAAAAAATATATATTAACACAAATATAATATGACACCTAATTTATTCAAAATTCTCTAATAATGTTTTAAGTGTTAATTTGAATTAATTGTACGTATTTATATTGGTCAGTTGGTTGTCATCAAATTGTTTTTATTTTTTTAACTTGGTCAATTAAATGGGACAACTTGAATGCAAATAGTTCAATTCAATATACGAAATAGGAGATAATATATATATATATATATATATATATATATATATATATATATATCATGTTAAAACTATATAAATTAAATTAAATCCCATGGTGAAGTTTTGAATAAATCCTTCAATATTTCTTTATGTTAGCTAAAGGTTAAATTTAATATTAATAATTTAATATATATAGTGGAGGGCAAAGTAGAAAGGGACAACCATAAAAGTAATTAATTGGGTAGGAAAATGCATTTCAATCATTCTTTCTAGGTCATGATAATGCTCACTCTCGCTCTCTTTTGCATAAAATAGATTAATGAATTTTCCACAATTTTCTTTAACAAATAAAGCTTACGTATATAATTAATTTGGTTCAAGATCCCTCTAATATTTTTATATTAGAAGCATTTTATACCATACTTCATTTCTAAAAGTGTGTATACATAATATTATCCAATACACACAAAATACATGAATTACTGAAAAAATATAATATATATTAACACAAATATAATATGACTCCTAATTTAGTCAAAATTCTCTAATAATATTTTAAGTGTTAATTTGAATTAATTGTACGTATTTATATTGGTCAGTTGGTTGTCATCAAATTGTTTTTATTTTTTAATTTGGTCAATTAAATGGGACAACTTGAATGCAAATAGTTCAATTCAATATACGAAATAGGAGATAAAATATATATATATATATATATATATCATGTTAAAACTATATAAATTAAATTAAATTCCATGGTGAAGTTTTGAATAAATCCTTCAATATTTCTTTATGTTAGCTAAAGGTTAAATTTAATATTAATAATTTAATATATATAGTGGAGGGAAAAGTAGAAAGGGACAACCATAAAAGTAATTAATTGGGTAGGAAAATGCATTTCAATCATTTTTCTAGATCATGATAATGCTCACCCTCGCTCTCTTTTGCATAAAATACATTAATGAATTTTCCACAATTTTTTTTAACAAATAAAGCTTACATATATAACTTACATATATAATTAATTTGGTTCAAGATCCCTCTAATATTTTTATATTAGGAGCATTTTATACCGTACTTCATTTCTAAAAGTGTGTATACATAATATTATCCAATACACATAATATACATGAATTAGTGAAAAAATATAATATATATTAACACAAATATAATATGACACCTAATTTATGTTGGGGTTTTTTTCGAATTAAACCACCGCAGGATCAATTTGGTTGTTCATTAATCTATGTTCATGCAAATCATAATTTTATGTAACATGCATGTTTATCACAGTCTAATCGAAAAGCATTCAAAGCTGATTCGAATCTAATAAAGCGGAAGACATAGAAATGAATCTACTTACAAATCGATAGACGGTCTGTGGACAAGATTAAAGATCTAATCTTGTTGTTGAATGAACACTGTAATTGGCGCCACCTACACCTCAAAATCGGCCACCACTGTATTCCACTCCAAGATCTTCTGTTGTATTCCCGGACTGTATCTAGATTCAGAGTGGGCTGAAATCTACTAGATAGGATTGTGAAATCTGTGGATAACTTTGAGAGACAAAGAGGGGCTGATTATTACTCACTTAATTTTCGCCCCCCCTTCCCCTATTTATAGGGAGGGGTGCGAAATTTTCGTCTCCAAACCCTAGTGGGTTTGGGCCTCTATCTCAAGTTCAATATCCAGTCCACTATCAGTCAATTGGGCTACAACAGGGATCTAGAAGAATATTAAATTGGCCCACTAATTTATTTAATATCCAATATCCAATAAACTTAGGATATAATTAAATAAATTAAGTTTTACTTTTATTCCACTAAAGAAGTAAAAATGACCTACCAATTTAATACATATTTACGAATATGCTTTCTCCTTTAGTCCAGCCATTACCCGTGTTTAAGATATAATGTTCATTAATTAATTATGTCAGCCTCTGACAGCTATAATTAATTAACATCTAAAACCTTGAGTAGTACCACACAAGCTTTACCATGTAAGGAATAAATTCTACCTGCAGGGTTTCAACATGAACTTGTGTTTCCTCAAGAGAACATCATCAACCTGGCGCACCAGGACACGGTGCTCATGCATACTGCTCAATACATCATGTATACATTGTTATTACCCAAGATATCGAGTTTGATCTATGAAAAGATCTCTCCCATTGATAAATCAAAGTAACAGACAATGCACACATATGCTTGCCAATATCACATGAGTTCAGAACCCGAACTCTGTGTATCTTTATTCTCTCAGTAACTGGGTTAGAGATAGAGAATAGTATCCTATCGTGATCCTCCTCAATACACTAACGAGTGTACTAGAATAATCAGTTAGTCAAGATAAACTAACTTATCAGATTATTCTATGGTGTACCGATGATGTGTTCAAGACCATCTAAGCCGTGAGCTCTTTAATACATTACAAGGTTCTAATGATATGATCTTACCGTGTGACTCCCCACACCATATCATCTACAATGTAAGTATATGGAACATTGCATAGAACAATTATAGAACATAATCTAAATGCAAACAGTGACTACAATAACTTTCATTTCATATCATCATATCATCAGAAAAGTATACAAAGACAAGTCTTCTAGTATACAAAACTAACAATCTCCCACTTATACTTGAAGCATGTCTTTCAAGAATAATAAATAACTGGCTAACTCTCCAATCATAACTATCAACTCAAACTGCGCCCCTAGGTCTGCATCTCACTCCCATTTTCTCCACGTGACCATCGAAGGTCTTAGCCGACAGGCTCTTCGTGAATGGATCAGCCAAGTTGTCCTCTGATGCAATATTGACCACCGCCACGTCTCCTCTCTTAATGATATCTCGTATAAGATGGTACTTTCCCTCTATGTGTTTACTTGCCTTGTGGGCTCTGGATTCCTTCGAATTTGCCACTGCACCAGAGTTATCACAGTATATCGTGATAGTCTTAGGCAAATCAGGAACCACGCCCAAGCCCACTAGGAACCCGTGGAGCTAGACAACCTCTTTTGCAGCCTCAGAGGCAGCTACATACTCGGCTTCCATGATGGAATCCGCAATGCATTTCTGCTTAATGCTCCTCCATGCGATGGCTCCACCTCCTAATGTAAACACATAGCCCGAGATAGACTTACTCTGATCTTTGTCGGATTGAAAATCTGAGTCCGTGTAACCCAAAGGCATTAGACTATCAGAGCGGAAAACCAACATGTAATCCCGAGTCCTTTTAAGGTACTTGAGAATGTTTTTGACCGCAGTCCAGTGACCTTGTCCAGGGTTAGACTGATATCTGCTTACCATGCCAACGACATAGCATATATCAGGCCTAGTGCATAGCATAGCATACATTAAACTTCCCACAGCCGAAGCATATGGTACTTTCTTCATTTCCTCTATCTCAGACTGTGTTTGGGGATACATTTCCTTGGATAGATGAATTCCATGCCTGTAAGGTATAAAACCTTTCTTGGAATCTTGCATGGCAAACCTAGCTAGCACTGTATCGATATAAGTCGCCTAGGACAGATATAACATCCTTTTCTGACGATCTCGAATGATCTTGATGCCAAGGACATGTCCGGCTTCACCCAGATCCTTCATATTGAACTGCTCGGATAACCACACCCTAATGTTTGACAACGCCTTCTTACTATTTCCAATAAGCAAGATGTCATCAACATAAAGTACGAGAAATGCCACCACATTTTCGTCACATTTCTTGTACACACAGCTCTCATCCGGACTTTGCACGAATCCATATGACTGGATAACCTCGTCAAAACGGATGTTCCAAGATCTCGATGCCTGCTTAAGTCCATAAATGGATCTCTTAAGCTTACACACCAAGTGCTCTTGGCCCTTAGCAATGAATCCTTCTGGTTGCTTCATGTGGATGTTTTCTTCAAGACTTCCATTTAGGAAAGCTGTCTTGACATCCATCTGCCAAATCTCATAATCCAAATGAGCGGCAATAGACAAGAGAATCCGGATTGACTTAAGCATGGCTACCGGTGAAAAGGTTTCCTCATAATCGATCCCTTCTTTCTGAGTATACCCTTTTGCCACAAATCTAGCTTTCAAGGTTTCAACCTTCCCGTCAGATCCTCTCTTGCGCTTGTAGACCCACTTACAGCCAATGGGTTTTACCCCATCTTGTGGTTCTACAAGTTCCCAGACTTGATTGCGATCCATAGATCCAATCTCAGACTCCATTGCAGTTTTCCAAGAATCCACATCTTTATCTCGAATTACCTCATCATAGGTCCTGGGATCCAATTCATTGAGACCCTCTGGGAAATCTGAAGCCTCTTCTAGACCAATGAATCTATCAGGTTGGCGTACAACCCTCCCACTGCGACGAGGCAGTTCCTGTACTTCTGTGACACGTTGTGCAGTGTTTGGTGGTTCCTCCTCTTGTACAATTGGTGTAGGATTCGATCCTCCCCTTAACTCTTCAAGGATGATTTGACTCCTTGGTCTGTGGTTTATAACATAGTCTTCCTCTAAGAATCGAGCATTGGTGCTGACAATGATCTTCTGATCCATAGGACTATAAAATAAACCACCTTTCGTTCCTCTAGGATATCCAACGAACAACTTTACATCAGTACAAGGCGCCAGCTTATCAGCTTCCTTGTCCAACACATGTGCTGGGCTACCCCAAATCCAAATATGGTTCAAACTGGGCTTTCGTCCAGTCCATAACTCTGTGGGTGTAGTAGGAACTGATTTTGATGGAACCAAGTTAAGAATGTAGGCTTCCATTTCCAGGGCATATCCCCAGAACGAAATGGGTAACTCAGAATAACTCATCATCGATCTAACCATCTCTAACAGTGTACGATTCCTCATTTCCGCCACGCCATTCTGCTGTGGTGTTCCAGGCGCAGTCAATTGGGATGAAATCCCATTCTCTGCCATGTAATCCCTAAATTCACTAGAGAGGTACTCGCCACCACGATCAGAATGTAGTGACTTGATACTTTTGCCTGTTCGTTTCTCCGCTTCCGCCTTAAACTCTTTGAATTTCTCAAAGCATTCAGACTTGCGACGCAACATGTAGATATAACCGTATCTAGAGTAATCATCAATGAGAGTGATGAAATACTCGAACCCTCCTCGAACTTGAACTGACATAGGGCCGCACAGGTCAGAGTGAATCAAATCTAATAGCCCTTCGGATCTATTTCCTTTTGACTGGAAAGGACGCTTGGTCAATTTACCTTCCAAACAGGATTCACACAAAGGAAACGATTCCAGTACCAAAGAAGACAATGCTCCATCATTGATAAGCCTTTGTATCCTCTTAAGGTTAATATGACCTAGCCTTAGATGCCAAAGATAGGTTTGATTCAATTCTGAAGGTTATTTTCTCTTGTTAGGGTTTATGATCGATGTATTCAAAAGTTGTCTTTGCGTAGTGTTTTCAGTTAGTTTAAGAAAGTACAAATGTCCATCCAATGTGCCAGAACAGATAAAATGTTTACCACTAAAGATAACTACTTTGTTATCAAAAGAAACAGAATATCCATCCATAATCAATTTAGAAACTGAAATTAAGTTTCGCCTAAAACCAGGCACATAAAGACAATCTTTCAAAACCAATGTTCTATCCCTACTAAAAGGTAAAACAACGTCTCCCACTGCAACAGCCGCCACTCTCGTAGCATTGTCCATGTAGACGGTGATCTCATCCTCACTCAGCTGTCTTTTTACCAGGAACCCCTGTAAAGACATGCAAACATGATCAGTAGCTCCAGTATCTACTACCCATGACTGGGTAGAACAAGTTGCTAAACATGTTTCTACAACCAGAGTGTGAGATGTACCTCTCTTCTTTTTCTTGTTAGGACACGCCGCCTTCTAGTGACCTGGTTGGCCGCACTTAAAGCACTTGGTCTTCAACTTGAATTCCTCGGGAGGAATCTTTGCCTTTGGCTTCTTTGCCTTAGGCGTCTCATCTGCAGCCTTCTTTGGTGCGTTTCTCTTCTTCCTTTTTCCACCAGAAGAAGACGCTCCTTTTTCAGCTATGTGGGCCTCAGGATTGCTCTTTTGGAGTAATTCAGCCGCCTGAAGGTCTATGAGTAGTTCAGTCAGACTGACATCCCTTTTAATCATGTTAAAATTCAGCCTGAACTGCTCAAACTTCGAGGACAAGCTATGAAGAATAATGTCGATTTGAGAATCGGCGTCTAGCTCTCCACCCAAGGTCTCGATCTCAGATAAATACCCCATCATCATGAGAACGTGATCCCTAACAGGTGTGGAGTCAGTCATTCTCGCATCCATTAGTTTCTTCATTGCCAAATGGCGTGCCGAGCGATTCTGATGACCGAATAGCTGCCTAAGGTTGTACATGATATCATAAGCAGTTTTCATAGGCTCATGCTGATGTTCCAACACACTTGACATAGATGCCAAGATGTAACAGCGCGATATCTCATTAGACCTAAGCCACTTATCATATGCAACCTTTTAGGCTTCGTCAGAACCCTCATCTGGCTGTGGAGGACAAACCTCTTCTATTACATTAAAACAACGTAAAATAAAACCTAGACCTAATCCATGGATTTTCTCATGGATTAAAATCACGTAGCCAAACCGGCATACGGCCAAACATTCATTCAACATAAACATACATCACATAAAATAAAGGAGCCATGATAGTTGGTAAACCTGCAAACAAACACAGTCTACAAATCCAACAATTATTTATTATATGATCCACATAAAATAACATATGATATCTATGCATGAATATTAAATAATAATCGAATTTTACAATTAATTAAATTAATTAATTCGATATTATCCACAAGATAAAAATTGAAAATTAAAAAAAAAATTATCCACCAATTTAAATCTTGTATATTTCGAAAATATCACTTAAATAAATCTGGAAATTATTTAAAATTATCCACCAAATTTATATAATATTTTCATGCCACCCTAATTAAATAATAATTGGATATCTTGATATAAATCAAGAATCTAATCCAAATATTATACATAAGAATCTAAATCTTTCAAGGATAAGGTTTGAAGATTTGATCCACTTCAAAATCTTCCAAAACCTATCCAAAATCAAATTCTTATCACAATTGGATTTTGATAATTATTTGTATATATCCAAAAATCACCTTATCCAATTTTAATCACATAGAATTTGAAATTTACCAAATAATAAATCTGAAAATTTGATCCACTTCAAATTCTTCCAAATTGAAAATTCTATTTTCAAATCTATCTAGATTAAAATTAGGTAAATTAAGATATACATCAAATAATATCAAATCTTAATCCAACACATGTAATTTTCGATCCACATTAATAATTAAATCTGGAAATTTGATTTTGATCAAAAACTACTCCAAATTAAATTATTAAAATCGAAAAAATACATTAAATTGACATATTTGGAAATTTTGACATTAATCAAAAAACTATTCCAAATAAAATACATAAGTTTCGAAAATTACACAAATAATAAATCTGGAAATTTTGATCCACTTCAAAAATTACCAAATTTAAAATTCTATTTTCAAACTTATCTAGATTAGAAATAGGTAACTTAAGATATACATCAAAGATTACCTAATCCTTTTCTAATCCCCAAATTTTCGAACCATATCCTAATTAAATCTGGAAATTTTGATCTTGATTAAAAATCCATCCAAATCTAATCCATAGTGATCGAATATTTAAACAACAAATTAGGGAACTTTAAAACATCAAAAATCGAAATTTTTGACAACTAAATTTTTGAAAATTATGAAAATAAATCTGGAAATTTGAAGAACATCAAATATCATTCCAAATCTATATCCATAATCATCGAAAATTCTTAACCACTCAAAACTAGAATTTTCGAATTTAACATAAAAAATTCTTCCAAGTTTTGAATACCATAAAATCAAAATACATGGCCAATTAAATCTGAAAATTTAAACACCATAAATTCATCATCAAATTTAATTATGTAATTCGAATTTATGCAAGAATTAATTCTAGAACAGTGCCAAAAGCCGCTTTGATACCAATTGTTGGGGTTTTTTTCGAATTAAACCACCGCAGGATGAATTTGGTTGTTCATTAATCCATGTTCATGCAAATCATAATTTTATGTAACATGCATGTTTATCACAGTCTAATCAAAAAACATGCAAAGCAGATTCGAATCTAATAAAGCGGAAGACATAGAAACGAATCTACTTACAAATCGATAGACGGTCTGTGGACAAGATTAAAGATCTAATCTTGCTGTTGAATGAACACTGTAATTGGCACCACCTACACCTCAAAATCGGCCACCACTGTATTCCACTCCAAGATCTTCTGTTGTATTCCCGGACTGTATCTAGATTCAGAGTGGGCTGAAATCTACTAGATAGGATTGTGAAATCTGTGGATAACTTTGAGAGACAAAGAGGGGCTGATTATTACTCACATAATTTCCGCCCCCCCTTTCCCTATTTATAGGGAGGGGGGCGAAATTTTCATCTCCAAACCCTACTGGGTTTGGGCCTCTATCTCAATTTCAATATCCAGTCCACTATCAGTCAATTGGGCTACAACATGAATCTAGAAGAATATTAAATTGGCCCACTAATTTATTTAATATCCAATATCCAATAAACTTAGGATATAATTAAATAAATTAAGTTTTACTTTTATTCCACTAAAGAAGTAAAACTAACCTACCAATTTAATACATATTTACGAATATGCTTTCTCCTTTAGTCCAGCCATTTCCCGTGTTTAAGATATAATGTTCATTAATTAATTATGTCAGCCTCTGAGAGCTATAATTAATTAACATCTGAAACCTTGAGTAGTACCACACAAGTTTTACCATGTAAGGAATAAATTCCACCTGCAGGGTTTCAACATGAACTTGTGTTTCCTCAAGAGAACATCATCAACCTGGCGCACCAGGACATGGTGCTCATGCATACTGCTCAAGACATCATGTATACATTGTTATTACCCAAGATATCGAGTTTGATCTACGAAAAGATCTCTCCCATTGATAAATCAAAGTAACAAACAATGCACACATATGCTTGCCAATATCACATGAGTTCAGAACCTGAACTCTGTGGATCTTTATTCTCTCAGTAACTGGGTCAGAGACAGAGAATAGTATCCTATCGTGATCCTCCTCAATACACTAACGAGTGTACTAGAATAATCAGTTAGTCAGGATAAACTAACTTATCAGATTATTCTACGGTGTACCGATGGTGTGTTCAAGACGATCTAAGCCGTGAGCTCTTTAATACATTACAAGGTTCTAATGATATGATATTACCGTGTGACTCCCCACACCATATCATCTACAATGTAAGTATATGGAACATTGCATAAAACAATTATAGAACATAATCTAAATGCAAACAGTGACTGCAATAACTTTCATTTCATATCATCAGAAAAGTATACAAAGACTTGTCTTCTAGTATACAAAACTAACAATTTATTCAAAATTCTCTAATAATGTTTTAAGTGTTAATTTAAATTAATTGTACGTATTTATATTGGGACGAGGGCCCCTGGATTCCTCTATATTAATTATACGTATTTATATTGGGACGAAGGCCCCCAGATCCCTTTGATGTTTGGTTTTTTTCTAGTTAATCCCCGAACCTAGTTAAGTTACGTGGATGACTTCGTCAAAATATAGGTTTCACGTCGTTATGCTGCCGAATTTTTGCCTTTTTTGAATTTTATGTTTTTTGTTTAATTAAGATCATGTGTTTTTTGCCTATAGATATCTATATGAGTTGTTTTTGTCAGATGATTAGAGGAGGTGGATCTCACGCGGCTAGGTCACGAGCTCTATCATCTATGGGATCCGTTGGCGGTCCCATTGATGATAGTATCGATCATGATGGGACCGATGCTCAGGGAGAGGAGTCCCGCATAGATGACTCGAGACAGGAGATCGAGCTCGAGACTGTGGGCAGAGAGAGGTATTTTGATCTAAATATCAATATATTTAAGTAATTTACTTTATGTATATTATAATTGAATCTAATTTACATTTTCAGAGTCATGAGGCCCTCGAACGCCTATTCGAGAGAAATTACAGCTATATTCAAGAGGTTTATGCATCCTATGGCCCTCGCTTAGAAGAAGGTGCCTGTGGAGAGGAGGATTGATGAGTGTCTAATTTACACTCATTTTTTATTGCATTTAGTTATAAATACAATGGTTTTAAGTATATAATGTTGTAAATAATGTAAATATCATTTTTATCTTAAGTTTTATTCAATGTGGCCAATACAGGAATTTTCGGGTGAATACAATGCAAATTAAAGTCGAATGGGATTGTTATCAACAAAGGCCGCACAAGATAAGAAAAGATGAAGCAAATCAAGTGTTGGGCTCAAACTCGACCAAGAAACGCGAGTTTCCTTGGTCCGGCATCACAACGCATGCAGACACAGCCTCGAACTTGACCAAAAGGTCGCAGTACAGAGCCCTTCAGGAGCTGAAAAATAAGAGGTCCGGACGTGGCCCAGAGGTGCGACCCATCAAGGGGTCGCGATGTAGACCCCTCCGGGCACGGCCTTCGGGTGCGATCACAGGGGGGGTCGCGCTCCAGGCTCTCTGCATCACGGCCCCCTGGCGCGACCCAACTGCCTGAGTTTCAACCCGTTCAGAAACGTATTTTCCTTTGTTCCAAACTCGACCTCCATGCGCGAGTCTGTCGAGGTCGCGCTCAAGACTGACGAATCCGACTTTTGACTTTTGGCATCCCATTATTAGTCCACTATATGAAATAACTTGGGAAGAGTTCAAACAATTCATCTCTCACTCGATTTTAGGCAAGAAACACATTACACTAAGGGATTTTTGAAGAACAAGAAGATCAAGAAGAAGAGGAAGAAACAACCATCCATCTTGAGGAATCAAGCCAAGGGATTGAAGAAGAGGGTTCTATATTGGGTTTTATCTTCTCTTTCATTCTCTACTCTTGTTCTTAGAATGGGTTTTGTTGCTTTTCTCTTTGTTCTTGATGTTATTGTAAATATGGTAGGCTAGAGCCCTTAGAGCTCTAGGATGTGGAGAAACAATGTGAATCTTGTTCTCGATAAGGGTTTTATCTATGGTTATGCTTTGTCATGATTTTAATCCATGCTAGTTCTTGAATGGTGTTGTTTGAGTGGCCTTCATTTAACATCAAATGTATGATTCACTTACATCTTGCCCATCCCGTGATCATAAGTATATATCGATTGAATCCATGTATTTGTACTTTTCGTTGAATGTCGAATATGTGGAAGGAATTGTGACCCCTTTGAGCCTTTGCTAGGTGTGACCTTGGAATGTATTAGTGATAGTCATCCTTGTCACATTCGCAATTTAAGAGATAATAGAGAGATGCTCTTACTATATTCATGGTCTTCCTATCGTTGAATGAAGCATGATTGTTGAGAATACCCTTGTTATATGTTCAAGAGTAGCATTGTGTATCCATGTCCTCGAGTCTTGCTTTTATCTTGTTATTCTAAATCATTTCCTTTTTAGATCTTGATTTCTTGCATTGTTATTCTAGTTTTCAAATTGTTGTTTAAAGTGGTTGTTGTTTGGAATTTGATCTCTTAAGTTTATGTTTTGGTATTGTGGATGAAAATCAACTCTCATTTAAGCATCGTCTAGATAATTTGACAATCTATCATCGTGGTACTTGCATTATTGAGTATTAATTCTCATTACCTTGTGTCATCCTATCTACATTTATATAATTATACACTTATAGGCATGACATGAGTTAAATATTAAAACGAGAGAAATATAAAAGGAGAATAAATTCCCTATCAAGTTTTTGGCACCGTTGCCCGGGGAAATAAAATTAATTTGATATATGCAATATTGTGATAACGATTGTGTGGATTAGTTTAGACATTTTACTTTGTTTTTGTTTAAGAAAATTTTGCATTGATTTGTTTATCCCTTTTGATAGGTAGTGTATGCACACTCGCTCCCAAGGAGAGCCCCCTATCACTTTGGACTTAGAAATCAAAGCAACGGTGTGCCATAACAACGCACGTAGAGGGAGGAGAATGGCCAAAAATCTTCCTCCGGTTCAAGATCCTATGATTGCCCAATTACAAAGGCAATTAGAGGTGATGCAAGGGCAATTGAGAGCCCAAGAAGAAGCGCAAAATAGGAATGTGCAGGTCCCAACCCAAAACCTTTTCCAACCCATCATGAATCAAGGGGTGGCGAATGGACCACCCATTCAAGGCAATAATTTCGAGTTCAAGACGTCCCTTATCCTCATGATCCAACAACACCCGTTCTGAGAAACGCCAATAGAGGATCCAAATGAGCACATACGCAAGTTTCTTGAGTATAGTGGGACGATAAAGGTGAATGGAGTCCCGGATGACGCAATCCGAATTCGGCTCTTCCCATTTTCTTTGAGCGACAGGGCGGAGACTTGGTGGTTGAGCCAAGCCTAAGGATCGTTCCAAACATGGGATGCATTGGTGACAAAGTTCCTTCACAAGTTTTTCCCACCCGGAAAAACCCTCAAACTTAAAGATGACATCACCGTGTTCAAGTAATGGGATGAAGAAAGCATGTATGAAGCGTGGGAACGCTTTAGAGAGATGCTAAGAAAGTGCTCCGGGCATGGGTTTGGAACCGACCACCAAGTGTGAATCTTTTATGGTGGAAGTAAATTCAAGGTGAGAACACTAATGGATGCGGCCGCGGGAGGATCCTTATAGCAAGAGGCCTGGACGAAGCCATGAGAATCATAGAGGAAATGGCCTCTAATTCATTTCAATGGCCGGTGGCAAGAGAAGGTGTTCAAATCATGAAGAAAGTTGCATCTACCTCGAGTTCGGATGCACTTGAGCTATTGGCGGCTCAAGTGTCCACTCTAAACTCAAGAATTGAAGCTTTCACCACACCAAAAGCTGAAACTTCTCATAGTCAATTTGAGGAAGTTAATTATGTAAACCAAGGAGGCTACTCGAATGAACAAATGCCATACTACCAGGGGTACAAGCCCCAATATGCAGGTCAATTTGGTGGAAATAAAGGTTACCAAAATAAGGCGCAACATCCGAACTTGTCTTATGGTAACCCAAATAATGCCATCCAACCACCTCCCGGTTTTTCGGTTACAAATGGCGTGATTGATGAGGAGAAGAAGCCAAAGATGGATGATCTTTTAATGGCATTTATGGGGAAGATGGAGAAGTACATGAGTGAATCTCAAACTCGTGTAGGAAAGTTGGAGAATACCGTCGGAGCAATTGGCAACCAAGTTAACATGTTGGAGAAGCAAATGGGTTAATTTGCAACTATCTTGGGAAGCCAACATCAACAAGTCAAGTTCCCAAGTAATACAACCGTGAATCCGAAGGATCAATGCAAGGCCATTACCTTGAGGAGCGGAACCGCCTATGATGGTCCCATTATACCGGATGAAGAAGAAAATCAAGAGAAGGTTGATGAGCAACCAAGTGAAGAGAAGAAAGAAGGGGGACAAAGTCAAGAGGACTTGGGTCCCAAATTGAAGAAAAATAATGAACAAGAGAAAGGAAAAGAGAAAGAGTTACCCACAAGGAAAATGCCGGAAGAATACAAAGTACCCATACCTTACCCGCAAAGGTTGCAAAAGGTGAAGAGTGATGAGCAATTCTCTCGATTCCTCGACATCTTTAGAAAGGTTCAAATCAACATCCCACTTGTTGAAGCACTTCAACAAATGCCGAATTATGCAAAATTCTTAAAGGATGTGATTTTAAAGAAGAGAAGGTTGGGAGAATACAAGATGATCAACTTGACCGAGAATTGTAGCGCTCTACTACAAAGGAAGTTACCTGCAAAGATGAGAGATCCGGGAAGCTTCAACATCTCGGTCACCATTGGAGAGAATCATGTGGGAAAAGCTTTGTGTGATCTAGGGGCAAGCATCAACTTGATGCCCCTCTCGTTCTTCTCAAATTTTAAAATGGGAGAGATCAAGCCTACCACCATTTGCCTTCAAATGGCCGATCGATCCTTGACATATCCTAAGGGAATGGTAAAAGACGTGCTCGTGAAGGTCAACAAGTTCATTTTCCCGGTTGACGTTGTGGTACTTGATATGGAAGAAGACAAAGAAGTTCCCCTCATCCTTGGGAGACCGTTCTTGAATACGGGTAAGGCATTGATTAATGTGGAAATGGGAGAGCTTACCTTAAGAGTGAATGAAGAAAAAATCACATTCTCCCTTCAAAAAGCAATGCAACATGCCGAAGATGAGATAAAGAGCATAGACGAATGCAAGGTGCTTCAAATGGTGGATGAGTGTGTAGAAGAAGAGGAAATGTGTGGACCAAAGGATCCTCTTGAGATTTACATTTCTAACTCTATCTATAATTCTTTACCTAATGATGATATTGGTATATGTGATTCCGTCTCTATGATGAATTCTTTTTCAGGAAACGTACTTGAGGAAACCCAAATTCCTCCCATTGAGAGACGAGAACCAAACATCAAAGGAGGAAACTATGGATTTGAAGCCCCTACCTACACACTTGAGGCATGCGTATCTAGATGAAGAAAAGCAAAAACCGGTAATCGTTTCTTCACTTCTATCGGATGAGCAATTGGATAAGTTGCTAAGGGTGTTAAGAAAATTTAAAAGCACTATAGGGTGGTCAATTTCCGATCTTAAAGGCATAAATTCTTCTATATGCATGCATAAAATTTTGTTAGAAGAAGACTATAAGCCTAAAGTGCAAAATCAACGAAGACTTAACCCTATTATGCAAGAAGTGGTTAGAAAATAGGTGTTGAAATTGCTAGATGCCGGGATAATTTTTGCTATTTCGGATAGTGAGTGGGTAAGTCCTACTCAAGTGGTTGCTAAGAAAGGGGGGATGACTATTGTTGAGAAGGATAATAAAGAAACAATTGCTACTTGGGTAGTAACCGGTTGGAGAATGTGTATAGATTACAGGGCATTGAATGCATACACTAGAAAATATCATTTTCCTTTACCCTTCATTGATCAAATGCTAGATAGGTTGGCGGGTCATGAATTTTATTACTTTCTTGATGGTTACTCGGGGTATAATCAAATCATGATTGCTCCCGAGGACCAAGAAAAGACCGTCTTTACTTGTCCATATGGCATATTTGCATATAGGTGGATGTCATTTGTATTGTGTAATGCACCCGCCACCTTTTAAAGATGTATGATGTCCATTTTTCATGGATTGATTGAGAATATAATGGAGGTGTTCATGGACGATTTTTCGGTTTTTGGAGATTCATTTGATCATTGTCTTGATAATCTAACACAAGTCTTGCAGAGGTGTGAAGACACCAATCTTGTGCTAAATTGGGAGAAATGCCACTTCATTGTGAGAGATGGCATTGTTCTAGGACACAAGGTGTCGGGGGAATGTCTTGAGGTAGACCGAGCAAAGATTGTTGCAATAGAAAAACTACCCCCGCCAATCAATGAAAAGGGAGTTAGAAGCTTTTTGGGACATGCCGGTTTTTATAGGCATTTTATTAAAGATTTTTCTAAAGTCTCTAAGCCTTTGTGTCATCTCCTTGAAAATGTCGTTGAGTTTGATTTTGATGTGTATTGTTTGTAGGCTTTTGAGACCTTGAAGAAGGTATTAATCACGGCACCAATGCTTATCACACCCGATTAGAGTGAGCCATTTGAGGTGATGTGTGATGCAAGTGAGATTGCGGTGGGAGCCGCTCTTGGTCAAAAGAGGGACAAACTCTTCAGGGTGATCTACTACGGAAGTAGAACGTTGGATCCGGCCCAAGTCAACTACACCACCACAGAGAGGGAGCTCTTGGCAGTAGTATACGCATTCAACAAATTTAGGCCCTATATCATTGGGGCCCGAACTATTATACACACCGATCACGCCGCCTTGAGGCATCTTTTTGTAAAGAAAGATGCAAAGCCAAAGCTTATAAGATAGATTCTCCTTCTCTAGGAATTCGATGTGGAGGTCCGAGATAGAAAAGGATGTGAGAATGTGGTGGCGGATCATTTGTCCCAGCTGGAGGACATGAAAGGAAAGGAGAAGACCACATGGCCAATCAATGAAAGCTTCCCCGACAAGAGAATAATGTCGGCATCGACAAAAGTCCCATGGTTTGCGGATATTGTCAACTATTTTGTTGCCAAAGTAGTGCCCGTGGAGATGGAGAGCTATCAAAGGAAGAAATTCTTCCATGATCTTAAATTCTATATATGGGAGGTGCCGTATCTCTTTTGAAGATGTGCCGATTCCATGCTTAGAAGATGTGTACCGGAGGAAGAATGGAGCGAAATTCTTAAGGCATGCCACAATTCACCTTGTGGAGGCCATTTTACATCCAATAGAACCGCAAGAAAGATTCTACAAAGCGGGTTCTATTGGCTCTCCTTGTTCAAAGATTGTGGTGAGTTTGTGAAGGGGTGTGAAAGATGCCAAAAGATGGGGTCGATTTCGAAAAGGGATGAAATGACGATGAGCGCCATTGTTGAAGTTGAACTGTTTGATGTTTGGGGGATTGACTTCATGGGCCCCTTTGTGGCCTCCGAAGAAAATCTCTATATTCTTCTTGCGGTGGACTATCTATCAAGAAAGATCGATGCCATTCCTACAAAGACTAATGACTCGAGAGTTGTGCTGAAATTTCTTCAAAGGAATATTCTAACAAGATTCGGAGCACCACGAGCTTTGATAAGTGACGAAGGCACTCAGTTTTGCAATAAGTAGATGGCTAGCCTCCTAGCTCGACATGGAGTAAAACACAAGGTGACGACTCCATACCACCCACAAACAAATGGGTAAGCCGAGCTTGCAAATCGAGAGGTGAAACAAGTCCTCCAAAAGGTGGTGAAAACAAACGGAAAAGATTGGGCGAGCCACCTCGATGAAGCATAATGGGCCTGTAGAACGGCCTACAAGACTCTATTGGGAATGTCTCCCTATTAAATGCTTTTCGGGAAGTCTTGTCACCTTCCAATTTGAGCTCACTCACAAAGCCTATTGGGCCACCAAGAAGCTCAACCTTGATTTTGAGATCGCAGGAAAGGAAAAAATTTTCCGATTGAATGAAATTGACGAATTTAGGCTTGAGGCCTTTGAAAATTCTTCCATCTACAAAATGAGGACCAAACTCTATCACGATAAGTTCTTAAGGAAGAAAGAACTTGCCCTGGGGGATGCAGTGTTGCTGTTCAACTCACGGTTGAAATTATTTCCCGGGAAGCTCAAAACTAAATGGGGTGGTCCGTATTTGATATCAAGGATATTCGAGAGTGGGGCGGTGGAATTGCAAGCCAAGGACGGAAATCTCTTTGTTGTTAATGGACAACGAGTGAAAAGATTCTACAATGCGGAAGAGCAAGCCGGAGGGTTTGTGCTCCATCTAAAAGATGTTTGAAGACCGTATCCCGTTGAGCTCATGACGTTAAATTAAGAGCTAGTTGGGAGGCAACCCAACGGTTTTAAATATTTTTTTTGGATTATTTTGGTTTTATTTTGGGTTTTTGTTTGTTTTGCTTGTTTATTTTATTTTATTTTAATTGTGTGATTCCTAAATTGAGGAATTAATCTTGATGGTTGGTGTGCAAATGTTTTAAGTGAGTACAATTTATGCCGGGATATCAAACTGGAGACAATAGAGGAATAAGTATCGAAAGGAGGGAAAAAACAAAGGAATGAAAAATGTATGCATGAAACGCGAGCTTCTAGCATGACTCAACAGGGGGTCACGTCCCATACGCCTTCGGACGCGGGCTCGAGACGCGAGTTGGACTCGCGGTGCAGAGGCCTTATGCGGCCTGATTTTCTTCAGCCTGAACATGGGCACCAGGCGTGAGCAGGGGTGGGGTCGCGGTGCAGACTGCGCCGCACGCGGCCTCCGAACGTGACCCAGGGGGGTCGCGCCTCACGGGTCAGTTGGGTTTTTAACTCCATTTCTCTCATTTCACTCTCATTTTCACACTCTCACTCACTCTCACTTCACTCTCACACACGAATTCATCCTCCCCCCAAGAATCAAGGTAAATCTCTCAAATTCCTCCTAGATTTCTCCTACATTATACTCTTAGCATGATTATTTAGAGATTGAAGTGTTCATATGATTGAAATTTGGGGAAAAATTCACATTTTGTGCCCTAGGTTTGGGATGAACGAAAATTTCATCATATTTACTCAATTTGTGCTTACATTTGAAGGAATATGCAATAGCTAGCATGAGTATTATATGGGTGTTGAATTTGTGTTGGGATTTTAGTGAATATTGTTTGAATTCTTCATAAATTTTGGGCAAGAATGGTGAACCTTGATTTTTCACATCATTTGCTTGTTTTTGTCTCCATTCTTGCTCAAATGAGGATGAATGCTCATCATGCTTATACTTAGACCATTTGAATAAAGTACATTGTGCTAACTTGTGGAAAAATTTGCCATTTTAGGTTCATAGAATGTGTATTTTGTTCCTACCAAGTCTAAGTAAGATTAATGCATGTGAGTTGAAAGAATTTGTTGGAATTTGATAAATTAGGCTTGGGTTCATATTGAGATTGTTGAAATGGGGCATAGAGGTTCAAATTGTCAAATAAATTTGTATGCCATTGCATTATATTGGAACCCTTGCTCTATTATTTAGTTGTTTATGCTACATTCTTGCACAATGTGTCTTTGCCATCTCCAAATTGGATTGATTTTTGAAAAATTGAATTTATAATGTGGGGAAATTTGAATATTTGATAATTGGTGCAAGAATGTTGGTTTTGAATGGGAATTAACATGCTCAATTTGAACTTAATTTTGTAGAAAAGGGGGCTCTTTGTTGTTGATATTGTTACATGTGATTGAAGCCCATCTTGTCTAGATTTTACTTATGATTGAGTTGAGTTGATATAATCTCATCAAATAAAACCATTGGCACCAACATTGTTGATTATTGATAGTATTGAGCACCTTTTTGACTTGGTCCTATGCTTTTGATTTTGTCATATTTTATTTAAGGGCCTTTATACCAAACTATCTAACCTACTTTGTCTTGTTGATAATGTTTGATCTTGGAGCTCATATATGTTTTGTCTTTCTTGGAATATTGTCATATTTGAAATGAGGCCTTACATTGAGATAAATATGTGCCCATGTTGTATTTTGGTGTTGGTACTTTGAAAAGTGAAGAATTTTAATCATTTGCAAAGAGGCATGAAGTGTAAATGGATTTAAACTTTGGTTCAACAAAGTTAATTGAGAAATTGTGTTGGATTTTCTCATATACTTTGAAACCTCAATTTCTTTGTTTAGGATCTTAAGTTGGTTTATGCCCCTATGTCTTATGGATTATTTTTCTTTTTCTTAGGTACCATATCTTAAACACACAAACAATGGCACCAAGAAGAGGAAAGAAGTCTATGAGGAGAGAAGAGTCCAAATCCGACCCCGAAATAGAACAAGAAGAGGAGGCAGAAGAAGAAGACCTCGGGATAGATGATCCCATGACATATGGAATTCACTTTACAGAGGCGGAGCACAGAACAAACTGGGATAGACTATTTCCATTGAGCGTGGCAACTACAAGATTTATGTGTCCCACCGCCACAGATGTTCTTGGGATCAGGAACGACGTTTGGACACTTCTGGATAGGATTAGTTGGCTACAGGCTCTGGAGACAGAAAGGAAGACCTACCCCCTTTTGGTGAAGGAGGTGTTGAGTACATTGGACGTCAAGAGGACGGCCAAGAGAGGGCCCATAAAGTGCACTTTCAAGATGGACAATGAGGATAGAGCTCTCACGATTAACCAAATCAACCAAATCTTTCGTGCTCCTGAAGACGGTATCTACCATGCTCCGCACAGATACGACAAGGACTATGCCTACCGACTCTTCTGCCTTACGGAGTCTGACACTGAGAAGTATGACTCCAGCAGTGCCAACACATCTGCCATGCCTAACCCCGTCTTCAGATATCTACATCGCATTCTAGCATCTTCAGGTTTTGCCAGGAGAGAGAATAGTGGGTTGAGGACGACAGAACTTTTTGCACTGTGGGCCATGTTGAATGTTGTCCACTTGAACTTTGGTGCATTCTTTCTAGAGCAGCTTCAGAGGTAGTCTCACATCGACAGCGGCTGGATTTGCATTGGGGGATTGATCACCCCAATTGCCGAGCACTTCCACATTGACTTGGATGAGTACCAAGAGACTCCTGGATCGAGACTCTTGAGCATCCTCTACTTGAGAAACGTGAAGATGCTCACCTCGGACATGACTAGCTATCTACTATCCATGAGAGCAGGAGGAAACTTTCCATTGCCAAATCCAGCTCTTACTCATGTATCCAATTTCCAAGAACGAGAAAACTGGATGATGGATACACTGGCTCACCTTGAGGCTATAAGAGCTACGGGACTTCCTAGAGGCATAAGAGCTACTACAAATGAGCAACCAGAAGGAGGAGGACATGATGCTGGAGAGAGACCATCCAATGCCAATTTCAGACGAGGGCGGCGCTACACTGAGGAACAAATTGCTGGCCGCTTTGACACGTTAGATGGGTGGATAACCTCCATTGATGACTCAATGCAAAACTGGAGGACTGATGTGCAAGACCATTTTGGGACCTTGAGGCAGGATATGTATGTAAGGTTCGATGATATCTGTACTGATATGCATGGCCGACTAGGTCAGATACAGTCCAGTGTTGATGACAGAATCAATACCATACAGACTGACATTGATGAGAGATTTACGGGCTTCAGGGGTGACATTAGGAGCCTGTAGGGGGACATGAGCTCGATTAGATCAGAGCTGTAGGACCTCACTGGACTCTTTCAAGGGATGAGTACCGGATCAGGGTCGTAGCAGCAGATGTACACGTCATCCCAGCACCAGCAGCAGCTCACTCCTTTTCAGTCCTACCAGCCCTGGCAGCAGCAGCAGCAGCCCTTCCAGTCGATACAGCAGTTTCAGACTGTGCAATTCATGGCATCCTCCTCGTCCCAGCAGTTCCAGCATTTCTAGATGCATCAGTTCATGACGTCCTTCTCCACCCAGCAGTATCAGCAGTTATAGTCCTCGCAGTTCATGTCGTCCTCCTCTTTACAGCAGTTCCCACATCAGTCTCCTCACCATCCACCCCACTGAGCAGCTGTTAGTGAGCCTTGCCACCATCTTTTTACCTCCAAACTTATTTCCTCACTTGGATCAAAATAAGTTTAGGGGAGGGGGAGAGAGTATGGTGACAAGGGTCTTTTCTGCTCATTTTATTGCTTTCTTTGAAAAATTGCCTAGTAGTTTATGTTTTCAGATGCTTTATGCATGTTTATGATTTGGATTATGTTAGGATGTTTAGTTTTTATTATGGATTGATCGGAGAGGGTCATGTATGGATACTATATTGCATGTCATTTTGCTTTATGAACATGTGATGCTTTATCTATGTTTTTACTTAAATGATTTATGATATGTGGCTTGGGGATGTTTAAAATTTAAATAATTGTATGTCCTTGAAACATGATAGGAGTTGTGGGGATATTTTGATTAAAGTATAAATCTTTGATGATGATGTGCTTATAATGAAATTTTTTTTTAAAAATGTTGATAAAAGGCAAGATACTATAGCATGATGATTTAAACAGGTTTTTCTTTGTGTCTCAAAAGTACAATTATTGAAGGAATAGCTTACCTTGGAAAGATTTTGATCCAAAGATTACACAAATGTAATCTCTTCTTTGATGAGTGATTAATGATCTGCTTTGGTGCACTTGTTTTCCTCTAGAACTTGCACTGTGACTTAATTGAGGCTACAATTGTGTGTTTGATTTCTTGAAAAGGATTTAAGGCCATTTGTTGTTTGACCTCATTTTATCCAAATTTTTACCTTCCAATACAAATTGAATCCCTTGTGAGCCATTTTTGAGCCTTGAAATGTCTTCTTGATTATGTTGGGTTGAGAATGAAATCAACAAAAGATTTGAGTTAAGTCTTTCATTGAAACTTTTGAACAATCTTTTAATTGGAGAAAGGTAGTCTTTTTGAAGTACTCTAGTAGTGAAAAGAACAAAAATAAGTGAAATATCTAGAATAGATTTGCAAATTCTTAAGGAAAGAAGAAAAGAGATATTGTCGCATTATGTTCACTAAGAAAAAGAGTATGAAATGATGATAAAAATTTGAAAAAAAAATCTTAAAGAGATTGGGTTGTGAATCAAAAAGGGTAGAAGAGAACTTGTGTAGTTCTACTTGCTTGGTAATGAAAATAATTTGGTATTTTTGGGAAGCCACTTAGCCAAATATATTCCTACATTTCCGAAAAGCCTTCAATACAACCCGAAAGCCCTTAATAATTCTTGTTTGAGAACACACATGAAGTAGTGGAAATGATAGTCACTTTGCAAGCTTATGATAGGATTCTAATGCACTCTTGACCTTGAACGGATCAAGGATGAAAATATTGCTATCGCACCATATATCACAACTTCAATTTTACAGATATATCACCGGATATATCGATATCGCATATCGATATCGCAGAAAATTGAAAAAAATGACATAAACTATATTAAAATCTTGGAAATTTAGCAAGAAATTTTAGGAACTATTATAACATATTATTATGTCATATTCTACTCAAAATTTTGATAAAATTGTATTTTGAAAGCAAACATATGAATAATACAATATATAAATACTGTCTGAGACAATACATTTGACAAAATAATACATAATGCAATATAAAATAACTAAATAAACATTATAAAGTACAATTAATACCAAAATGGAGATCTATGAGGTTCAAATATATTAGATAGAATGACACCTTGGTACTAACTCATCACATTAGAGTAATTCTGGATAAAATATTTTGATTTCTTCCAATAGCTTCACCATGGATTTGATAATGTCTATTGACCCAATTATTTTGTTGATGCACATTTTGACCTCCATAAACATTTTGATAATATTCGCACAACCAAATCTCTAACTGTAGGTGATGAATGACTATATATAACCCACCACTAAACTGTCATTACTAAAGACCAATAAATATATAATGCATATTTATTCATTGAAGACATGATTTTAAATTATTTAAACAAGCTCTATTTAAAAATATTAAGTAAAATACTTATATGGGACCATAGTAGATTGAGAAGCAATTGCAGGACGATCAGCAAATCCTTTTCTCTCATCACGAAAAAATAAAGCTGGTGCATCTCACTTTTCTTTCTAAGACATCCGTTGGGTTCCCAGACTTCTTTCTTTTATATTTTTTTGAAGTGTGAGTGTCTTTGTAAAGCAAAGAATATTGCAATTTAAATAATTATGTTGAAGACCTAAAAAAGACCACAAAAATATATAATATTAAATAAAAATCAAAATATATTATAGAAATATAGAAAAATCATGATATATTGCGATATATTGCGATTTATAGCGATATATTGTGATTTATAGTGATATATTGCGATATTTCGCCAATACCCGGGAAAAAAGATATTCTACCCCATATCCATATCGCAATGTCAAAATCTGCGATATATCCGCGATATATCTGTGATATTTCACGATATTTCAATCCTTGGAGCGGATACACTTATAGCATATACACTCGACAGTGAGCGTTCTTTGACCCATGTGAGAGCTTGTACTTTAATAATTGTATCATGATGATCTTAATGTGCTTGTTTAGTTCTGATTGTCAATATTATCTTTGCATTCCTAGTTCTTTGATTTTGAAGTAATTGTCATCTTGGATTCTATTTCATCAAAAAATTTGCCCGCTTCTCTTGTTATTGTTTGGGGACAAACAATTATTTAAGTTTGGGGGAGTTGATGAGTGTCTAATTTACACTCATTTTTCATTGCATTTAGTTATAAATGTAATAGGTTTTAAGTATATAATGTTGTAAATAATGTAAATATCGTTTTTATCTTTAGTTTTATTCTATGTGGCCAATACAGGAATTTTCGGGTTAATACAAAGCAAATTAAAGTTGAATTGGGATTGTGATCAACAATGGCCGCACGAGACAATAAAAGATGAAGAAAACCAAGTGTTGGGCTCAAACTCGACCAAGAAACGTAGTTTCCTTGGTCCGGCATCACAACGCATGTAGACACGGCCTCCGAACTCGACCAAAAGGTCGCGGTGTAGAGCCCTTCAGGAGCTGAAAAACAAGAGACCCGGACGCGGCCCAGAGGCGCGACCCATCAAGGGGTTGCGGTGCAGACCCCTCCGGGCGCGATCACAGGGGAGGCCACTCCCCAGGCCCTCTGCACCATGGCCCCCTGGCGAGACCGAACTGCTCGAGTTTCAGCCCCTTCAGGAATGTGTTTTCCTTTGTTCCAAACTCAATCTCCAGATGCGAGTCTATCGGGGTCGCGCTCAAGACTGACGAATTCGACTTTTGACTTCTGGCATCCCATTATTGGTCCACTATATGATATAACTTGGGGAGAGTTCAAACCATTCATCTCCCACTTGATTTTAGGCAAGAAACACACTACACTTAGGGATTTTTGAAGAACAAGAAGATCAAAAAGAAGAGGAAGAAACAACTATCCATCTTGAGGATTCAAGCCAAGGGATTGAAGAAGAGGGTTCTACATTGGGTTTTATCTTCTCTTTGATTTTCTACTCTTGTTCTTAGAATGGGTTTTGTTGCTTTTCTCTTTGTTCTTGATGTTATTGTAAATATGGTAGGCTAGAGCCCTTAGGGCTCTAGGATGTGGAGAAACAATGTGAATCTTGTTCTTGATAAGGGTTTTATCTATGGTTATGCTTTGTCAAGATTTTAATCTATGCTAGTTCTCGAATGATGTTGTTTGAGTGACCTTCATTTAACATCAAATGTATGATTCACTTACATCTTGCCCATCCCGTGATCATAAGCATGTATGGATTGAATCCATGTATTTGTACTCTTCGTTGAATGTCGAATATGTGGAAGGAATTGTGACCCCCTTTGAGCCTTTGGTAGGTGTGACCTTGGAATGTATTAGTGATAGTTATTCTTGTCACCTTCGCAATTTAAGAGATATTCGAGAGATGCTCTTACTATATTCGTGGTCATCCTATCGTTGAATGAAGCATGATTGTTAAGAATACCCTTGTTATATGTTCAAGAGTAGCATTGTGTATCCATGTCCTAGAGTCTTGCTTTTAACTTGTTATTCTAAATCATTTCCTTTTTAGATCTTGATTTCTTGCATTGTTATTCTAGTTTTCAAATTGTTGTTTAAAGTGGTTGTTGTTTGGAATTTGATCTCTTAAGTTTATGTTTTGGTATTGTGGATGAAAATCAACTCTCATTTAAGCATCGTCTAGATAATTTGCCAATCTATCATCGTGGTACTTGCATTATCGAGTCTTAATTCTCATTCCCTGTGGATCGACCTCGTATCATCCTATCTACATTTATATGCTTATACACTTGTATGCATGACACGAGTTAAACATTAAAATGAGAGAAATATAAAAGGAGAATAAATTCCCTATCAAGGATGCTGTATTGGGGGGAGTTCAAGGTAAAAAAATTAATATATATGTATTTTGTGGTGTCTAATATTATTACTAACGTCGTTGGTTATTGATGTGTTAATACAGAAGGAGTTTAGGTAGTCATTCCCTGATGAGGAGATCCTTCCGCTCTTCTGGAAGAACTGCCAGGATCGGTACAGGGACATGGTATACCACATGAAGAAGGATCACCACCAGGTGGGCAAGAGGCCCGATTTTGTGCTCCTGGAGGACTAGCCTACCTGGATAGCATACTGGCAGGCCGAGGAGACTCAGGAGAAGGCTTGCCTGGTCAAGAGGAACTGCAACACCGAGTCTGATGGACTAGGATCATCCAGCCAGACTCACCATGGAGGCGCCAACTGTGCCGTGGATCATATGCGCGATCTGGTACGATTTATATTAATTATTCAAGTTTATAGTATAATAAAATAGCACTTTAATTTCTAATAGATTTTGTTTTATCCTGTTTAATCAGGCTAGAGAGCAGCATCTGTCTGACTGGGAGGCGCGCTACCAAACCTACCGCCGCCTTCACTGCCCGGACGGCCTTTGGACCACAGCCAAGGCGAGGGAGAACAATGTAAATTAATTTTTTACAAATATTTTAATATATATTTATATATATATATATACCAAATTAATTACATTTATCCTGATAAATACAGGATAAATGTGACACCTTGGCCGCGAAGTGGAGATTGGAGGGCAGGGAGCCGGACATGGGTAAAATTTTCCGCCAGGTGGTGACGCCCAACAGCAAGGGGCGCGCTATCGGGCTGGGGAACATGGCCCTTGCCATTCATCGCCCTTCTATTGCACTTAGAGGATCCTCCTCGTCATGGAGCCTGGGCTCCGGGTCACTGTACACCCAGGCTGAGCTCGATGCGAGGCTGGGTGAGATGCAGGCACAGATGGATGCCCATTGTGAGTCTGTCCAGGTGGTGCTAGAGAAGCAGGCGAGGATGGAGTCCGTACTCGAGCACCTTCTCAGTCAGCAGCCGGGTGGTGCTGGTGACGGATCCAGAGGGCCTAGTAGCGGTTCCGGAAGGCCGGATGGTGAGGAGAGCTAGTAGTTGTATTATATTTGTATTTTGATACAATTTTGATATTTATTTATTTGTATTATACATTTTGTATTAAATTATGTTCAATTATATATATATATATATTAGTTTTATGATTTTTTATTATATTTGGGTACAAATAAATAGTTAAAAAGAAAAAGGAATTAAAAATAAACCGAATTAAAAATAGAAAATCGAATTAAAAATAGAAAATCGAATTAAAAATAAAAAAATTAAAAAATAAAAATGGCGACAGAAATATTCTGTCACCCGTTTTTTTGTCCGTTGCCTCATTTAGACTACCATTTATGACGACACTTTAAGGCGACGGACCCTTCAGTCGCTAAATCCGTCGCCACATTTGGCGACGGAATATTCCGTCGCCTTCTTTATTTAGCGACTAAATTTACGAGATGGATAATTTCCGTCGCCATTTCGTCGCCCGTTAAATTGGCGACGGAAAATAGGTACGTGGCGACGGAAATTTTCATCGCTATTCGGTCATTTTCTTGTAGCGCTTTGGGCTGACTCCCCAATGTTCAAACCATTATTATTACAGTGACAGTTGACATAGCATGAACGTCTGAATATGAGTTGCTCGTTTAATATATTTTGGATAATGCGTATTCTCCACTGAGTGTATTCGTTATACTCATCCCTTCATTATAATATTTCAGGTTAAGGAGTTCGGTGATGATGATGTGGAGATGGATGTGGTTTAAGTTTTTATTAAAGTATAAGTTATCAAACTTATTTCACTACTAAACTTTTAGTTGTTATTTATGTTGAATTATCTGTTTCTGACTTTAAAAATACTTTGGAGTTTAAACTATTTAAAATTGCTTCGGCACTATGTTTTATGAAGTATTATGCTAGTTTCTTCAATACAAATTTATTTATGTATTATTATGGTTTTCTAGTTTATTTATATATTTGAGAAAATGCTTTAAATTCTCTATTGTATATTATTTTATATGTTAGTTTTTATAAAATCGATAGCATTCTATGGTTATAAGATTAGGGTGTTATATTAACACAGTCAAATTCCAAACATTTAACTTCTTCACAAACTCAGATCGACAAAGAATATGAAGCAGATTTCATTCCTTCCGACCACATCTCAAAACAAAGCCGAAAATAATTACGAAAAAATCTTAATTTCGTGGTCTGGACCATATTGTCTGCTCATTTGCTCAACCGGAATCTAATATTTGGGTGACTTGTCCTCCGCCGCCGCCGCACCATACCATCTTGGGCGCCTCCATTTCAAACTCGAAATATATATATATATATATATTTTTTAATTTCACCATTTTTGCATGCATCTAACCTCCGATTCTCGTGTATGCTTAACTATGGAAGAGAGAAAAGAGTAGGAACTAAAGAACTGAGTAGTAGACTATAGACCGCGACTGATCGAGAGATGAGAAATTCTACATTGGTGGTTGGCTAGTATCCAACCACTAATACACAATTTAAAAAATACTAAAAATGTATTAGAGAGATAATAAAAAATTATTATAATATATTAGTGTTTGGTGCAGTACCCCAACTGGTATGGTAGAAATCTCGAGAGATAGTGGTGAAGAAAATTGGAGTCCTCTCCTTCGCTTAAATAAAATTATTTTTTTCTAAAAAAAACAAATATTTGAATATAAATTCTTATTATAATTAAAATTATTTTATCCAATATTTAATCTTTCCAAGTATGCACTAGATTGTTATATTAATTTAACAAAATCTATAACGGATGCACTAATAATCTATCATGCGATGCGGAATTAATGGTACCAGAATATAGTAGGCAGAATTAGATTTATAAGATTTAACAGAGTTTTATAATATTGATAAAAATAAAAATAATTAATAGATGTAAAAAAACAATGAATACATAAGTAACTAGAGAAGTAAAAATAATTAATAAATAAGTACTGTTGTAAACAAGAGAGAGATGAGAGAGAATATAAATTATATCCACTTAATATGAGGACCAAATGCCTCTATATATAATAGTACAAGAGCTAGGGTTTTAGGACTAGTAACTTGTCTGTCACTTATATCATATATATCTATTAGATATATTTACAACACTCCCCCTTGAGTGACTAATCCCTAAAACAAATGTTGCCTCATTAAAACCTTACTAGAAAAACCTAGTGGGACAAAACCTAGTCAAAGGAAAAATAGTACATCTGCTCCCCCTGATCTTGAGATCACTGTAGATCTTTGAGTCGACGCATGCCGATCTTGTGTACCAACTTTCTGAATGTTGATGTTGGTAATGTCTTTGTGAATAAGTCTGCCAAATTATCACTTAGTGAATTTGTTGAACGTTGATATCGCCATTCTTTTGGAGATCGTGTGTGTAGAATAACTTGGGAGAAATGTGCTTCGTCCTATCACCTTTGATGTATCCTTTCTTGAGTACGCATTGCAAGCAGCATTGTCTTCATACAAAACAGTTGGATTGATCTTTGATGAAGCTAATCCGCACGACTCTTGGATGTGACTTGTCATATTTCTCAACCATACGCACTCTTGACTTGTTTCATGGATTGCAATGATTTCAGAATGATTTGAGGATGTTGCAGTCAAGGTTTGTTTCACAGACTTCCATGATACAGCAGTTCTACCACATGTGAAAACATAGCCAGTTTGTGACTTGGCTTGATGTGGATCGGATAAAAATCCTGCATCCAAATACCCTACCAGAGAAGAATCGGAGTTTTCCGAATAATATAATCCAAGGTCCATAGTACCTTTTAGATAATGTAGAATGTGCTTAACATTATTCCAATGTCTCAAAGTGGGTGCAGCGCTATATCTTGCGAGAAGATTTACAGAAAAGCTATATCTGGTCTAGTATAATTAGCTAGATAAGTTAATGCTCCAATTGCACTTAGATATGGTACTTCAGGACTAAGTATTGTTTCACCATCTTCAATAGGTCTAAATGGATCTTTCTTCGTATCAAGAGATCTAACGACCATTGGTGATGCTAATGGATGTGCATTATCTATGTAAAAGCGCTTTAACACTTTTCATGCATATGTGGATTGGTGAATAAACGTTCCTCCTCGGACACGTTCAATTTGCAAACCAAGACAAAATTTTGTCTTTCCCAAATCTTTCATCTCAAATTCTTTTTTCAAATATTCAGCAGTTTTATTGAGCTCTTTAGAAGTCCAGATTAAATTTAAATCATCAACATAAACTGCTATAATTGCAAATCCACTTTCGATTTTCTTTATGAAAACACAAGGGTAGATATCATCATTCTTGTATCCTTCTTTCAACAGATACTCGCTCAATCTATTATACCATATACGGCCAGACTGTTTCAGCCCATACAATGATTTTTGCAGTTTAATCAAAAACATGCTTTTAGGTTTTGACTTTAATGCCTCAGGCATTTTAAATCCTTCAGGGATTTTCATATATATGTCATTATCTAATGACCCATATAGATAGACAGTTACTACATCCATAAGGCGCATATCAAGTCTTTGTGACACAGCCAGACTAAGCAGAAATCTCAAAGTAATCGCATCCATTACTGAAGAGTATGTTTCCTCATAATCAATTCATGGTCTTTGAGAGAAACCTTACGCTACGAGTCTTGCTCTATATCTCGTAACTTTATTTTTCTCATTTTTCTTTTTAACAAATATCCATCTGTATCTAACAAGGGTTTCAGATTCTGGAGTTAGGACTATAGGTCAAAATACTTTCCGGTTATCACAGAAATTTAATTCCCTTTCTATAGCTCTTTTCCACATTAGCAAATCATTTCTCTGTTTACATTCTGTGATAGATTTTGGTTCAGGATCCTCATTTAAAATTTGATGAGCTATATGAAAGGTGAATATATCATCTACAATGATATGTTCTCTCTCCAGTTCTGATTGAAAGATAAATAATTTATTGAGATCTCATGATTTTCAGATACTTGTAATTCTTCAGGAATTACATCACTTTCATTTGATTGATTAATCATTTTCATCATTGTTTGGTTTCCATCTTGCTCCTTTCTTTTCCTAGGCACAGAATCTTTGGAACCAACTGGTCGACCACGTTTTTGATGAATTTTAGACTCATTTGCTGCCAAAGCTATTTGTCCTTCAGGGACATCAATTTTGGCTTGAGTATTTGCAGCATGTATGTGAGATTGTGTCACTTTTCTTGTATCTACAAAAGCATCAGGAAGTTGGTTTGTAATATTTTACAAATGAATAATCTTTTCAACTTCTTGTTCACATTGATTAGTTCGAGAATCAAAATGTGACAAACTTTTCTCATTCCAAGATATTTCCTTGTGCTTTTCTGGATGTAGATTTGTTCCACCTAATGTTGGAAATGTCATTTCATCAAAATGACAATCTGCAAAATGTGCAGTAAATAAATCACCCGTTAAAAGTTCATTATACCTTATAATCGAAGGTGAATCAAATCCAACGTATATCCCAAGCCTTCATTGGGGACACATTTTTGTTCATTGTGGGGGTGAAATTGGGACTTGAACCGCACAACCAAAAGTTCGTAAGGGAGAAACATCAGGTTCTCGACTAAAAATAATTTGCATTGGGGAGTATTCATAGTTAGCTGATGGTCTAATATGAACTAATGTTGCCGCATGTAATATGGCATGACCCCAAGCAGGAGTTGGGAGTTTTGACTTCATAAGTAACGGTCTAGCAATAAGTTGAAGACGTTTAATAAATGATTCTACTAAACCATTTTGAGTATGGACATGAGCGACTGAATGTTCAATCTCAATTCCAATAGCCGTACAATAGTTTTCAAATGATTTAGATATAAACTCACTAGCATTATCAAGACGAATTCTTTTAATGAAATTGTCTGGGAATTGAGCTCGTAATTTTATAATTTGAGCAAGTAGTCTAGCAAATGCTGCATTTCTAGTAGAAAGCAAGCATACATGTGACCATCTAGAATAAGCATCAATCAATACCATAAAGTATCGAAAAGGGCCATATGGTGGCTGTATAGGTCCACAAATATCTCCTTGAATTCTCTCTAAGAAAGATGGAGATTCAATATTAACCTTCGTATATGAAGGTCTAATGACTAACTTGCCTTGCGCACAAGCATCACATGGGAATTCATTTGTCATAAGAATCTTTTGATTCTTCATGTTGTGCCCATATGAATTATTGATTATTCGGCGCATCATAGTTGCTCCAGGATGTCCAAGCCTATCGTGCCAAAGCATAAAGCTTTTTATGTCATTGAACTTCGGGTTCATGACATGGTTTGTCTTAATTACCTTTATGAATATGTAATACATCCCAGAAGATAGTGTTGATAATTTTTCTTTTGTTCGCTTATGGTCGAATACAAAAGAATTTATACAGAGATATTCATTTCCACCTTCTGATATAGTCTCGATGTGGTATCCATTATAGTGGATATCCTTGAAACTTTGTAAGTTTCTTTTGGACTTACTAGAATACAGGGCATTTTCAATATCTAATTTAGTATCATTTGGTAAAATGATACAAGCTCTTCCAGAGCCTTTAATGATGTTTGATGCACCTGATATCGTGTTAACATTATCCTCAGCTAAGGTCAACTTAAGAAAATATTTCTTATTTTGGAGAATAGTGTGTGTAGTGGCACTATCAGCAAGACAAATATCACAAGATTCCATTTGAATGTCTGAGACATTTTTAAAAGAAGATCAATTATTATTGAGTAAAAATACAAAAGGAAAATAAGAAATTATTTTTAACAGAAAAACAACGATGTGAAAGTAAATAAGCAATGTCTTCTTATCAACTAGAAATAAATGATAAAGGACTAAACAATGTCCATATGATTGTCTTCAAGCACACCACCACCAATCAACTGATCCATATTATCTCCTTTTGGGTCATTAAAGAAGTCGGAGACATCTAAGTGAGTAGTATCAATTGGACCGTCAAAGTCAATGACATTGGTTTTCTTCTTGTCTTTTCCTTTGATCGAATCTTGATATAGATCTGCAAGGTGTTTTGCCGTTCGGCAAGTATGTGACCAATGTCCATTCATGCCACATCTATGACATGCAGCTTCCTTTTTAGATGAATTGTGCTCGTTGGATATTTTCTGCCTTCTATTGCTAGAGGTTTCATCATTTGGTTTACCGCGTCCACGATCGCGACCATATCCACGTCCATGTCCACGTCCACATTGGTTTCTACGACCACATCCATTATCATGGTTGAAAGTTGCATTGGCTTCAGGCAATGCAGCGGAACCAGTGGAGCGGCGTTCGTGGTTTTTCATAAGTAATTCATTATTTTGCTCGGCAATCAACAAACAAGATATTAGTTCAGATTACTTTTTGAAACCACGCTCCCTATATTGTTGTTGTAACAACACATTAGAAGCATGAAAAGTGGATAATGTTTTCTCAAGCATGTTAGCATCAGTAATACTCTCTCCATAAAGTTTCAATTTTGAAATAATTCTAAATAATTCAGAATTATAAGCGCTCACAGACTTAAAGTCTTGCAGTCTAAGATACATCCACTCGTAACGAGCTTTAGGAAGGACAACAGTCTTTTGATGATCAAACCTTTCTTTCAGGTTTTTCCACAACTCACTCAGATCTTTAACGGTCTAATATTCCATCTTTAGGTCATCATGAAGATGATGATGAAGGAAAATCAGCACCTTAGCGTGATCCTGTTGAGATGCTTTTTTTTCTTCTTTGATTGTCTCCCCTAGACCCCTTGAGATCAGGTGAACATCAGCATCAAGAGTCCATGACATATAATTCTTGCCCGAGATGTCAAGGGCGATGAACTCAAGTTTGGCTATGTTTGCCATTCGTGCAATTCTGCACAAAGAATCAAGGATGTATTATCCACATGTTTAATTTATTTGCTCTTTAGAGCATGTAATATTCTTTAGGAATATTACTTGTGCTACTTTAATAGCATCAATTTATGATCTTAAATGTAATATTCTTTAGGAATATTACTTGTGCTACTTGAATAGCATCAATATTTAATTTTTCAAGATTAAATCGGAAAAGACCGATTATTATAACAATAAGAAAAACATACATAATATATTAAAGCCAATAAACATGATGTGAAAGAAATTTGCAGTTCGAGTCCATCATAATCCAAAATATTATCAGATAAGAATAGTACAATAGAATTACACATAGAAATCGATTAACTAAAGATTTATTAAAAAGAATCATGGCTTTAATCATATTCTTAATTACTGGAAAACGATTCTAGAAGATTTAACGAAAAAGAATTTCAATTTTATTGATATGAGCATGCATGTTAACAATAAAATATTATAATACTCCAAAGTTTGATTAAAGACAGATCATGTTTCGAGGATCAACCATTAAAGATGATATAATATTTTTCATTAGCAAACTCTGACATCACACATATAATTCACAGATTGACGGTAATACGATTTGGGCGAATGAGAAGAAAATTAAAGAATATACCTTCTAATATCGATGGACTTCTAGATTTGAAGGAGAGGGTAGAACAATCGTGCTGATAACGTGTTGTAAACAAGAGAGAGACGAGAGAGAATATAAATTATATCCACTTAATATGAGGACCAAATGCCTCTATATATAATAGTACAAGAGCTTGGGTTTTAGGGCTAGTAACTTGTCCATCACTCATATCATATATACCTATTAGATATATTTATAACAAGTACCACGGTTTAGAAAAGGTAAAAATATATGTTTATTGGTGTCTTGAATTAGAATTCCGCGTCTAAATAATTATGGGTAGTAGAGGATTTAATTACCATAACAAATAGACTAGAATCCTAACGTAATTAAAAGTTTAGAACTCCTAAGTAAAATTGTACATATTTACTCTTCAATGCATCCACAATTTTAAAAAGAAGCATTATTATTAATTCTTTCCTCAATTAATAATAGACACATATCTTATAGATGAATTGACATGATAACATATATATATACACACATACCATAATTAATAATGCAACACAATATATATTACAGATCTGCATCTGATGAGTGGTGTTTTGACACAACATTTTGTGGTTTAAATGAAGTAAATTGAATAGCTTTACATGTGTTTTAACTCAAATTGCGCTTTTAACCTCCCGGCTTGAAAGTTTTGTTTCTTGTTTAAATTGTACAGAAAATGGAGGATAAATAAAAGACATTTTGAACAAATCAATTCAATAGAAAGATAGAGGATTTAATTGGGAGCACGCTGCAAGTTGAATCACCTCAATCGGATAAGAAACGAGAGAGAACGAAGCAAAACCGTGAGGGGTGTCGGAACAGAGGTAGAGGCGCGACCCGTAGTCGCGAGTTGCTCACTCGCGCCCTTAGGCACGACCCGTGCGGTCACTCGCGCTGATGGGCGCGACCCGATGATTAAAGACGACGCGCAACGCGTACCTAGGCCAGGCGCGAGTGGACGTTTACACAGCGGTTCTAAAAGTTGATCTCGGGCGCGACCTACGCTAGAAGAAGGAGGAGTGACCTCCATGGTCGCGCCCCGTGTACTAATTTCCCAATTTTTCATTTTTTTTCTCATTTTTGATTTTCTTTTAATTCTTTTATTCATCCACTATATAAATCAACCCTAATTCTAAATTAGGGCATTCTATTCCACCTGTAGCCACTTTAGAAAGAGAAATACTTGGGGAAGAAGAAAAGAGAAGGGGAATTTCCCATTTTTTTCTCATTTTTTATTTCCTTTTAATTCTTTTATTCCTCCACTATATAAACCAACTCCAATTCAAAATTAGGGCATTCTATTCCACCTGTAGCCACTTTAGAAAGATAAATACTTGGGAAAGAAGAAAAGAGAAAGAGAATTGAAGATTGGGCAAGAAGAACAAAGTTGAAGCTAGATTTGAAGGCCAAAACATCTATATGGGTTCTTTTGTTCTTTAATCTTGTTAAAATCATGTTCCTTCTTGTAGAGATTTTGGTTACCCATGTAATTATGAGGAGCTAAATCTTTGATACTCTTGGATGTTTGTTTTATTTGGATTATGAGACATAAATGAAGTTTATTTTGGATGTTTAATGGTTCTAGATTATACTTTGGATTCTTGTTATGTTGGGTGTTATATATTGTTGATGGGTGAGAACTAATTGATAATTAAATAACATGATTATTTATGTTGATTCAAAATTCGAGAGATGAGTTTCAACATAGGAACCTAGAATTCATAGAGCAAGTGTGCTCTTGGTAAGCACACTTAAGTAGTAATTGGAGACAATAATCCTACGCATGTGCCCCACATTCTAAACGCTTCGAGAGGAGATTTAGAATAAGTTAGTGATTGCCTTGGTAATCTCGAATTGGAAATTAAACATCCATTATAATTAGATTTTGTGTTAAGTAATCCAATAAAACCAACCCTTAGAGTGTTCATTTCCTTAATTGCCCAACTCGTTTGTTAATTGCAATTATTTACTTTGATGTCATATTACGTGCTTATTTAATTTTCTTTTTTCCTTGTGTATTCGACCTCGTTTCACCCTATGCTACATTTTCTTGTTCACTTATAAGTCGATTCGAGTTTTAAAACTAAAATTTCATACATCAGCATCATACAGTATAATATTTTTATATTTATGAAAATATATTAATATTTAATAATTTACGATTAAAAAAACAAGAAAATGGTGGGAAAATCATATTTTTCTATTTTCGAATGCGGAGTCATTATTATATATTATATAGATTGTGAATAATTAATTTTTTAATAAATCTTATATTATGATAAAGAGTTGTATAATTTAGAAACTTAACAAGAAAACGCATTTAGTAATGTTTGTTTTAAATTACAATATATAAACAATACAATAATATGATTTAAATATTATGATATTAAGACAAAATAATAAGCATTATAAAAACATGATTAATACAAAAAGATATAAATATCAAGAAAATAAATCAATTAATTAACTAAAATGATTAAAGTATCTAGAGGAAATTAATGTAAAGCCAATTAAAAATTTACTAAATATAAAGTGTTTTTCGTGAGAAAATCTAAACTCCTACAGTAAAACCTATATAAATTAATAGGTTATAGGGTTGGGACCATGAGATTGTATACAAATTTACTATTTTATAATGATATTAAATAATCCATAAATTAATATTTATTAATTTAAAGAGTATTTTCATGATTCAATGAAATTGAATTTTGATCATATTAAAAATCATTGTATCTTACTAATTTATGTATCATATTATTAAACTAATATTAAAATAAATTCATTTCACATATTATTAATGAAAATTAATAAGTAATGTTCATTTTTTTTATTAATATTTTAATATTATTCATTGTATTTTTACTAAAAGCATTCATTGTGTGATGGCGATAGATTACACTACATTAACAAAATAGCAAATTTCTTAAAATTGTATCTAATAATGACTTATCATTTAAAAAGTATCTCAAAATCAACATTGGCGGATGAAATATGTAAAACATTATGTGAGTACAAATATATCATTCCACATTTGCTCAAAAAGATTTACAGTTATGAGTTATTGAAAATTTTCATTTGAAAGTTAATACGGTAGTACATTTTGAACAATTAATATGGTAGTACTTTTTTATAAAAAAATAAAAAACAGTACAATTATATTTCACTAAAATAACTTAACTATACTTGAAGTTTTAAAGAATTATTAATTTATGATGTTGTAGAGACCTATATATATTTCTACAGGGGCATTCCAAATTTATATTATCTTATTATCTTATCGATATTTATGATATTTTCAACTTACCCAAGTCGGGACTGTAAAAAATATTATCTTAAAGAATTTATTAATTTAACGAGTATTACTTTACTAAGGTTTTTACTATATTTTAAAGAGTATTCTACTTTTATTTAGATAAAGATAAAGGTATATCTACTTTCTTTATTTTTAAATTGAATGCATTTTAATCAGGTTGAACGAAAGTAAACGTGGGAAGATTTCATATTTTTACACTTTTTATTCATCTATCAACCTCGAGCAAAGCTTTGCATATTTTTTGCACAAATATAATTTAATATTTATAATTTAATTTAATTAAATTAGGAGGTTGTGAATAGAATTAGCTAATATTTGGTGAACCCAAATTACATGAGCCTTCCACTTTTCTTTTGAGCTCAAAGCAAGTTCATTTTCCAACAATACATAATAAGGATAAATGTTCTAACATGAATTCATAATAATTCTCACATTAACCTTGACCATGGACTATGCAAATAATAAGAGAGACCCACCACCAACAGCACTAGATGTGAGTCTGTTATATCTGGCTTGCCAAATGTGGTTTACCTTTCCTATCTAGGTTTGCAGGCTATTACACAGGGGCGGGGTTTACCTAGTGCGCACTACGGTAGCGGCTGCAAGTTACCCTCGATATAAAAAAAAAAAGAGAGACTAGCAGTCATATTCAACTATGTAACATAATATTTGGTGTTAAATGTGTACAACAATCTTAGAAATGGTAATAGCATTTACAGCTGAATTAAGATCAGCATACAAAAGAAACTCTTGAGAGAAAAAATCAATTCCAGACCTATTCATGCTCCAGCATGATCGCAGGGTCTTAGGCTTCCATGAACATGTGTTATATCCTGTAACACCTGCAACCTCCTCCAGTTTTTGGGAGTCCTAGAACTACCGAGCTTGTCAGACAGCCCTCCAAACCTACCTGACTATGCAGGAGGTTAACATGTTAAACGAGTGAATATCAGTATCTCCAAGATCATCAATTCATGATCCCATCACCTAACTTGCTCTCTCAGCTCTATCGTGCAACTTAGGAGTTTCGGGGATTACGTTGGAGTCCACATTCATTGAAGTAGTAGAAAAATGTTGATTCTTCTGCAGCACAATTCTCGCAATCATATGACAATTTATTCATCCCTTCTTCACTATCTTCCAGTGGCTTCACAGACGATAACCTTCTCTTATCTGGCTAAGTTAGAGATCCACATCCAAGATCAATTGATCCTGAGATTATGTTAAGATCTACATTCTCATTCATTAAATTAGCAGAAAACTTGTCTGAGAATGAATATTAATGTGATGGATTGCCTAAGCTGATCAGTGGATAATCATTTTTCCTACTTCTAAACTCTAGTTCATCTTCTATAACCATATCAACCCAACTTTTTTAAGCTCACACCACCCACAACTTGCTTGGAAACTCTTGTCCGACATTTCTTCCACTTTTATGGGGTTAGCACACAAGGTTGATTCTTCTGTGCCACTATTCTTGCAATCATTTGTCAAACTATTCATCCATTCTTCACTATCTTTCAGTCTCTCTACAGACAATAACCTTCTCTTATATTGCAATCATATACAACTATATAACATATCATTTGATGTTAAATGTGTACAACAATCAAAGAAGTGGTAATAGAATTTACAGTGGAATCAACATCAATATACGAAAGAAACTCTTGAGAGACAAAATCAATTTCAGACTTGTTTATGCTCCAGCATGATCGCAGGGCCTTGGACTTCCATGAAAGTGTGTTATATCCTACAACACCTGCGACCTCTTCCAGTTTTTGGGAGTGCTAGAACTAATGAGCTCATCAGACAATCCTCCAAACCTACCTGACTATGTAGGAGGTTAACATGTTAAACCAGTGCAAATTAGTATCTCCAAGATCATCAATTCATGATCCCATCACCTAACTTGCTCACTCAGCTCTACCGTGAAACTTAGAAGTCTCAAGGTGTTCGGTAATTATTTTCACCTAAACTGCAAGTGTACAGCGAGACTTCTAGTATGGCAGTGAACAAGATCGTATCCATAGAGATTTAATAATTAATCTACTAATTATCTTAATCTAACTTCCTGCAGTTATCTAGACTACCAACCATAGTTAAATTTAACTATCTAAAAACTGAAAATAATAAATAAACTAAATTACCACAGCAGAAATCAATACATATATTCAAACACTGGAGAAAAAGACGCATTCTAGGATTGGATACTCATTATTTATTCCATTCTCTTAATCAATTCATTTAATGTCTATGTTGGGATTTAAATCATGCTAGAACAATCACTCATATATTCTAAACCTTCTCTCGAAGTGCCTAGATTGTAGATCACACAACAAATATTAACATGTCCGTTCAATACCTATTGTGCAACTCCTAATGGTTCCAAATATTTATCATTCTCCAAATTAATCTCAACTATGTAGAGTGATATTGACTAACCAGTTAATCATTCCAGATCACGTGTTAAAACTCCTATCTCGATTTATGGATTAACATATCAGATTATATTATTTAGTGATCAGGTAAATAATACAGAGAAAAACAGGAACAATCAAAACATGATAAAATCATAAACACCAGATAAAATAAATCAGGAGAACTTCATAAATAAATCATAATCCAACCCTAGAATACTAGGGTTTTAGCTATCCATGACAAAATAAATAACTAAAATAATCCACAAAGAAGACGTTGTATTTCTAAGAAGAGAGAAAATAAAACCCGGATGATTTAATTGGTCTCTATCTTGAAAGCTCTTGAATCCTTTGGTCTTGTTCTTCACGTCTATTTTCCTCTGCTGTTTTTCTCTAGTGACAACTTTAGGGTATGGTGCAATCCCCATATTTTTCGTGCCTTTAAACCCTTAAATATCAAGTATAGAAAAGCCCAAAAATAGATCAAAAATCGGACTAGCCCAGACGACCCGCGACCAAATTCACGACTGGACCGCCCGTGGCTTTGGTCGCGACTCTACGTGGCACCATGTGGACTGACGTGGCCAAATATTCACGACCAAGGTCGTGAATTTTCTTCAGTGGAACCCCACCTCTGTCGCGACGTTGTAGTGGCCGGCTTGTGATCACCTGTGACCTCACCCACGGGTACACTCACGATCTGCGGTCGCGGGTCCTCTTTTGGCTTGTTTCGTCCCGTCTTTTCGATCCACCTTCTTCTCGACATTCTCTCGGGACTTCATTAACTGTTTCTTTGATCAAAATATAACAAATCTCGGGACAAAACCTGTAAAATTAGATAAACACACCAAACTCCAAGGACGAATGAAATCTAAATAAATTAGGATAAAAACACGAGTAAACCAGTATAAAATGTATATTTAAATAGCACTAAAACTAGTGTAAAATCCTAGTTCATCAACTCCCCCAAACTTAAGAGTTTGTTTGTCCCCAAACAAAGAACAAAAACTGAACATAGAATTCAAATAATACATAACTCCATAATCTACAATCTAACATTTACAACCTCAAAAATCTAATCGAAAAATGATAAGAACTAGCACAACACTCAAAGCATGAACACATGCAATAGATTTCAACAAGAAAATATTTAGCTAATGATCCTCACCAGTGTGTGTTTCACTCAAACACTCAAAGTGTGATAAAATAAGGGTAAGCACTCATCGAATCGTTGAACCATACACTTGATCTACCATAAGCTTGCATGCAATCTCAACTCTCCACTGACAAACAAATGCGCTCAAAATTAAGATCAAATAGGACTTTTTCTAAGGTTGTAATGTAGGCTCGGGTAAAGGTTAGGAATATTTGGCTAAAGTAACAAAACAATTGTAGAACCAATTCACCACTTTTACTCTCTACTCCTAACTACTTTTTTCATCAAGCACGAGTTGGAATTTTTCCAGCTTCCTCCTACACACCCTTAAACATCCACATATAATTTTTTCTTTTTCAACTCATAGACCTTTGGTCTCTTTTCTTAATTATTTTCCTTGGCACTTTTCACATTTTTTTCCTTTTAACTCACAAAGCACTCTCTTTTGTGCACCAACAAAATTCACCAATTTTTCACCATACTTTATATTTTTAAATCTTTCCTCTGCCCCAACTCCAAAATTCCCTACCCTGTCTCCCATTTCTCCATAAGAATCAAAAACTTAAATCCCAAATAGGCTTTCAAAGAAATGGTATTTAGGCACAAAAGGGCTTGCAAAAGAATATACTAGATTTAGGACAGTCTATGAGATACAATGGCTAAAGAAAAGATGGATTATTATCATTTCCTATTTTCAAGCACAACAACTCAATCTCGAGCAAGACGTCATGCAAGTTCTAGAGAAACAAGTGTTCAGACAACCAACACACAAAAATAAAAAAAAATAAAACACTGGTCTTATAGGCTTAAAATTCTCATAGCTCAACGTTGGACAAAATAAAGCTCGAGGAATTCTAAAATGCATGCTCTTTCAAATCATGCTATATATGCTTAAGTCATTCCCAATCAAATAATCTCAATTATAAACACCAAATCATAAAGCACATATCATCTAAATCCCAAGTAAAATCAAGACCAAAAATTTCAAATTTTTTTCAAAATAACCGGGAAAAAGAAAACAAAACTAAACAAGTAAAACAAGTACAACAAAATAAAGGTCTAGACACTACAGGCATACATCTTCCCAAACTTATTCAAATCCACATGAAGGAATAAGTTTGTAAAAATGCATGAATGTATCGTCGACCACTTACAGAAATCAAGTGGATGACCGTTCGGGTTCAATCCCCTCCCCCAAACTTGTCGAAGGACAAGTTTATTGAATTTTCTATCCCCCATAGTACAACATCCAAGTGTTCTTCACCTGTAGAACTGAAAAGAAGAAGAGGAAAACTAAACAAAAGAAATAAAACTAACACATTAGGTTGCCTCCCAACAAGCGCTGCATTTAACGTCGACAGCCAGACGAATTGAGAACTCAGGTTCCCAAAAGTGGAGGAATTGAAATCCCCCATTCTCTTCCTCGATTTTCCATCTCCGTGCCTCCACCATTAGTAATGCAGCTAGATTTATGAGTGTTGATGATGTTACACTCCACAGCTGCCTTGTGCTTCTCTACATCGAACAAGAACCGGATTCATTCATCTTCAAATTCGAGAGTGCGAATCCCAGTGTCTAGATCTATGTTGGCCCGTCCAGTGCGCAAAAATAGGCGCCCTAAAATGAGAGGAATGCTTTTACCTTTCTCTGTTGGTTTTGTATACTAGAAGACCTGTCTTTTGTATACATTATTGATGATGGTTTTATGATGATATAGAATGAATACAATTGTAGTCACTGTTTGCATTTAAAATTGTTATATTTACATGCATGTTCACTATACTTACATTGTAGATGATATGATGTGGGGTAAACACATAGTTAGATCATATCATCGGTTCTTTGTAATGTATTAAAAGGTTCACGGTCTAGATGGCACTGAACCTGTTATCGGTATGCCGCAGAATAATCTGATAGTTAGTTTGTCTTGACTAACTGATTATTCTAATACACGGGCAAGTGTATTGAGGAGGATCTACTCAGGATTCTATTCTCTATTCTGACTTTAAAAGAGAGAATAAGAATCCACAGAGTTCGGGTTCTTAACCCCTATATGTTGGCAGACATATACGTGTGGTGTTTGCAGCTTTGATTTATCAAAGGGTGAGATTCTTTCATAGGATCAATAATCTCGATATCTTGGGTTGTGACATTTACACTTATGATGGGTCGTGCAATATGTAGGGGCACCGTGTCCTGGTGCGCCAGGTTGATGGTGTCCCCTTGAGGAAATGCAAGTTCATGCTGAAACCCTGCAGGTGGAATTTATTCCGTGCATGAGTAAAGCTTGTGTGGTACTACTCAAGGAAAAGATATTAATTAATTATAGTTGTCAGAAGCTTACATAATTAATTAATGGGCATTATATCTTAAACATGGGGAATGGCTGGACTAAAGGAGAAAGCATATTCAGAAATATGTATTAAATTGGTAGGTCAGTATTATTTCTTTAGTGGAATAAAAATAATACTTAATTTATTTAATTATATCCTAAGTTTATTGGATATTGGATATTAAATAAATTAATGGGCCAATTTAATATTCTTCTAGATCCCTGTTGTAGCCCAAAAAGAGACTGGATTGAATTGGAGATAGAACAAGAGACAGAGATAGAATTCCAGTCCAACTGGGACACCAATTTCATCCACCCCTTTATAAATAAGAGGGTGGAGGCACGAAATATATGTCATAAAATATCAACCCTATCGTGTTCTCTTGATCTCCACAGATTCCATACCGATCTAGTAGATTTCAGCCCACCCTGAAACTAGATTCAGTCCGGGAATACAACAGAAGATCAAGGAGTGGAATAGCATCAAGGGGCGCCTATTATCATTCATACAACAAAAAGATTAGATCTTTAATCTTGTCCTCAACCCGTCGTTTAATTTGTAAGTCGTTTTTCGGTATTCTATGTTTCCGCTTTAGTAGAATCGAAAACCGGATTTGCATGTTAATTAAACTCGGTTAATTAAAACATATGTTCTACATAAGATTATGATCTACATGACATTAGGATTAATGAACATCCAATTAGATCCTGCGGTGGTTCAATTCGAAAAACCCCAACAACTGGTATCAGAGCGGGTTTCGGCACTGTTCTAGATTTAATCCTAGGATTAATTTGAAAAATATGTATAAATTTGATGAAATATTTATGTTGCTTATATTTTCAGATTTATGTGTTCATATTTTCGAATTGGTTGTGTTCAAAACTTGGATGAATTTTTTATGGTGTTTCGAAAATTCTAGTTTTGGATGGATTGTAATTTTCGGTCATATCTTAATTAGATTTGGAATAGATTTTTGATTTATCAAAATTTCCAGATTTAATTAGATGTGTGTTTCAAAAATTGGAGCATCAAATTTTCAAAAATTTGATGTTTAATTTCCCTAATTTTTGGTATTAAATTTTCGGTCATTGTTAAATAAAATTGGAGAAGATTTTGATGAAAATCAAATTTCCAGATTTATTTAATGGTGTGTTTCGAAAATTTGGAGTGTTGTATTAAGATTTGATATTATTTGATGTATATTTTAATTTACCTAATTTTAATATAGATAGATTTGAAAAATATATTTTAAATTCGGAAGAATTTGAAGTGGATCAAATTTGCAGATTTATTAATCTAGTAATTTTCAAAAATCTATGTATTAGAATTGGATAAGGTAATTTTGGATATATATGAATAATTATCAAAATCCAATTGTGATAAGAATTTAATTTTGGATAGGTTTTGGAAGATTTTGAAGTGGATCAAATCTTTAAACCTTATCCTTAAAGATTTAGATTCTTATGGATAATATTTGGATTAGAATTTTGATTTATATCAAGATATCCAGATATTAATTAATTAGGGTGGTTTGAAAATATTAAATAAATTTGGTGGATAATTTTAAATAATTTCCAGATTTATTTTAGTTATATTTTCGAAAATAACAAGTTTAAAATTGGTGGATAATTATTTTAATTTCTAATTTTTATCTTGTGGATAATATCGAATTAATTAATTTTATTAATTGAAAAATTCGAATATTATTTAATATGTCATGTTTGGATATCATATGTTATTTTATGCTAATCATGTAATTGTAATTGTTGGATTTGTAGACTGACTTGTTTGCAGGGTCACCGACTATCATGGCTCCTTAATTATGTGATGTATGTTTTAATTTATGTTGGATGTATGATGGGCCGTATGCCGGTTTGGCTACGTGATTTTAATCCATGAGAAAATCCATGGATTAGGTCTAGGTTTTATTTTATGTTGTTTTAATGTAATAAAAATAAAGCTGTTAGACCAAGTTATTGAGTTGTAATTTTATTCTAGATATATTAGATTTTTCCTCTAAGGAATAGATATTCTTTATTGAATAAAGTTTGAAGATCAACTCAAAGGAGGAAAGTAGTGCAGCTCAAGAGAGGAAGTATCACTGATTCACGTCCCGAAATCCTAATTGGAGCTAGGATTTTCGGCGAGGCACAGTGATAAGGACGGCGGCCATGCCCGAGTTTCCGGAGCTGACTTTCCAATTTTATCTCATTCAGCAACATGAGATATAAGCCATGATAGTTGGTTTTTATTATTATTGCTTATTATGTTGTTTGAAGCATGCAATGGTGTTTTATCCTTTTATGTGATGTTTGCATGTTTTATAATGGGATAAAATGAAACCTCAATCTTAAATAACTAAGTGGGAGAGATTCATAACAAAGTATGTAGAAATCTCAAACGGTCTCCATTAATCTGGTTTAATTGAGATGTGATTGGCATGCGAGTTGGCAATAGGTCTTCCTCCATAACGGATGTGTCATATCACTGTTATCTTAAGAAATTAAACTTCTTAATCAAGATAGCTGTAGAACACTACTAGAACAAACTGACTCCTCCAACTAGAGCAGGGAGTTCGAAATAGTGGACTTGGGGCTAAGGTGATGGTGTTCACACTTAGGTGTAATTTATTAATAAACGTCCATACTAACGTGGCTTATTAATTAGAAGGTTACACGACCGTGGTTATTTCCGACTATTAATTTACTTGTCATAAAGAAATTTGACTGGAGGTAAATTAAAGGTGGTTTTACCTGTTTAAAGATGAATTTTATAAACGTCCACACTAACGTGGCTTATAAGAAATATTTTTAAAATGTCGGTGGATTACATATAATTTTTTGAGGTATACGATTATATGTGAGTATCCTAAAGTTTGTGACTGTACTGCATGTTTACTTTTCAGTTATTCTATATCATCATGGCACTTTCCAAGCTGTCCTCTATTCTCAAAGAAAACAAATTAATCGGTGAAAATTACAATGACTGGATTCGAAACCTTAATCTTGTTCTCACTGCGGAAGGACACAAATTCGTACTTGAAGAGGTATGTCCTCAGAAGCCAGATGAGGGTTCTGACGAAGCCCAAAAGGTTGTATATGATAAGTGGGTTAGGTCTAATGAGATAGCGCGCTGTTACATTCTGGCATCTATGTCGAATGTGTTGCAACATCAGCATGAACCTATGAAAACCGCTTATGATATCATATACAACTTTAGGCAGCTCTTCCGTCATCAGAACTGCTCGGCACGCCATTTGGCAATGAAGAAGTTAATGGATGCGAGAATGGCTGACTCCACACCTGTTAGGGATCACGTTCTCACGATGATGGGGTATCTGGCTGAGATCGAAACCTTGGGTGGACAGCTGGACGCCGATTCTCAAATCGACATTGTTCTTTATAGTTTGTCCTCGAAGTTTGAGCAGTTCAGGCTGAACTTTAACATGATCAAAAGGGATGTCAGCCTGACTGAACTGCTCATAGATCTTCAGGCGGCTGAGTTACTTCAAAAAGGAAATCCGGAGGCACACCTAGCTGAAAATAGGGCGTCTTCTTCCGGTACTAAAAGGAAGAAGAGTAACGCACCCAAGAAAGCTGCAGAGGGGGCGCCTAAGGTGAAAAAGTCCAAGACTAAGATTCCTCCCGAGGAATTTAAGTCAAAGACAAAGTGTTTCAAGTGCGGCCTGCCAGGTCACTGGAAGGCGGATTGTCCTAACAAGAAGAAGAAGAAGGGTACGTCTCAATCTCTCGTCGTTGAAACATGTTTAGCTACTTGTTCGACTCAATCATGGGTAGTAGATACTGGAGCTACTGATCATGTTTGCATGTCTTTACAGGGGTTCCTGGCAAAAAGACAGCTGAGTGATGGAGAGATTTCAGTCTACATGGGCAATGCTACGAAAGTGGCGGCAGTTGCAGTGGGAGATGTAACCTTATCTTTTAGTAGTGATAGGTTTTTAGTTTTAAAGGATTGTCTTTATGTGCCTGGTTTTAGGCGAAACATGATTTCAGTTTCTAAACTTTTTATGGATGGATATTCTGTTTCTTTTGATGACAAGGTTGTTATCTTTAGTGATAAACATTTTATCTGTTCTGGCACATTGGATGGACATCTTTATTTACTTAATCCTATGCAAAACACTACGCAAATGCATTTACTGAATACATCGATCATAAACCCTAACAAACGAAAAGAACCTTTGGAACTGAATCAAACCTATCTTTGGCATCTTAGGCTTGGTCACATTAACCTTAAACGGATACAAAGACTAGTAAATGATGGGACCTTGTCTTCATTGGTCCTAGAATCATTCCCTTTGTGTGAATCCTGTTTGGAAGGTAAAATGACTAAACGACCCTTTAAGGATAAAGGGAATAGATCTGAAGAGGTATTAGATTTGATTCACTCTGACTTATGTGGCCCTATGTCAGTTCAGGCTCGAGGAGGGTACGAGTATTTCATCACGTTGATTGATGATTACTCAAGATATGGATACATATACCTGTTACGCCGCAAGTCAGAATCCTTTGAGACTTTCAAAGAATTCAGAGCGGAAGTGGAAAAATGTACAGGTAAAAGTATCAAATCACTACGGTCTGATCCTGGTGGTGAGTACCTCTCGAATGAATTTAGGGACTACTTGGCAGAGAATGGGATTACATCCCAGTTGACTGCACCGGGAACGCCACAGCAGAACGGCGTGGCGGAGAGAAGAAACAGAATGTTGTTAGAGATGGTTAGGTCGATGATGAGCTATTCAGATCTGCCTATTTGATTCTGAGGATATGCCTTGGAAATGACAGCCTATATTCTTAACGTGGTTCCATCAAAATCAGTCCCATCTACGCCCACAGAACTTTGGACTGGACGAAAGCCCAGTCTTGGACATTTTCTGATTTGGGGTAGTCCAGCACATATGCTGGATAAGGAAGCTGATAAGCTGGCACCACGTACGGATGTTAGACTGTTTGTTGGATATCCCAAAGGAACGAAAGGTGGTTTATTTTATAGTCCTAAGAATCAAAAGATCATTGTGAGTACCAATGCTCGATTCTTAGAGGAAGACTATGTAATAAATCACAAACCAAGAAGTGAGATAGTACTTGAGGAACTTCGAGGGGAAAATTCAAATCCGACACCAACAGTACAAGAAGAGGAACCACAAATTACTGCACAACGTGTCGCAGAAGTACATGAACTGCCCCATCGCAGTGGGAGGGTTGTACACCAACCTGACAGATTCATTGGTTTAGGTGAATCTTCGGATTTTCCTGAAGGACTAAATGAATTGGATCCCAGTACCTACGATGAAGCAATCCAAGACAAAGATGCAGATTCTTAGAAAATTGCAATGAAGTCTGAGATTGGATATATGGATCACAATCAAGTCTGGGAGCTTGTAGAACCACAAGATGGGGTAAAACCCATTGGGTGTAAGTGGGTCTACAAGCGCAAGAGAGGAGCTGACGGAAAGGTTGAAACCTTCAAAGCAAGATTGGTGGCGAAAGGGTACACTCAGAAAGAAGGGATCGATTATGAGGAAACCTTTTCGCCGGTAGCCATGCTTAAGTCAATCCGGATTCTCTTGTCTATAGCCGCTCATTTGGATTATGAGATTTGGCAGATGGATGTCAAGACAGCTTTCCTTAATGGAAGTCTTGAGGAAAACATCCACATGAAGCAACCAGAGGGTTTTATTGCTAAAGGCCAAGATCACTTAGTGTGCAAGCTTAAGAGATCCATTTATGGACTTAAGCCGACGTCAAGGTCTTGGAACATCCAGTTTGACGAGGTTATCCAGTCATATGGATTCATGCAATGTCCGGATAAAAGCTGTGTGTACAAGAAGAGTGACGGAAACGTGGTGGCTTTCCTCGTGCTATATGTTGATGATATCTTACTTATTGGAAACAGTAAGAAAGTATTATCTAACATAAGGGTGTGGTTGTCCAAGCAGTTCGATATGAAAGATCTAGGAGAAGCCGGACACGTCCTTGGCATCAAGATAATTCGAGATCGCCAGAAAAGGATGTTGTGCTTATCCCAGGCGACATATATCGACACAGTGCTAGCTAGGTTTAACATGCAGGATTCCAAGAAAGGTTTTATACCTTTCCGGTATGGAATTCATCTATCCAAGGATATGTGTCCCCACAGGCTGAGATAGATGAGATGAAAGGCGTCCCATATGCTTCAGCTGTGGGAAGCCTTATGTATGCTATGCTATGCACTAGACCTGATATATGCTATGCAGTCGGCATGGTAAGCAGATATCAGTCTAATCCTGGACAAGGTCACCGGACTGCGGTTAAGAATATACTCAAGTACCTGAAAAGGACTCGAGATTATATGCTGGTATACTGCTCTGATAGTCTAGTGCCTTTGGGTTACACGGACTCAGATTTTCAATCCGATAAAGATCAGAGTAAATCTACCTCAGGCTATGTGTTTACCTTGGGAGGCGGAGCCATTGCATGGAGGAGCATAAAGTAGAAATGCATTGCGGATTCCACCATGGAAGCCGAATATCTAGCTGCCTCTGAGGCTGCAAAAGAGGCAGTTTGGCTCAAGAGCTTCTTGTTGGACTTGAGCGTGGTTTCTGATTTGCCTAAGAGTATCACGGTATATTGTGATAACTCAGGTGCAGTGGCAAATTCGAAGGAACCCAGAGCCCATAAGGCAAGTAAACACATAGAGAGAAAGTACCATCTTATACGAGAAATCGTTAAGAGAGGAGATGTGGCAGTGGTCAAGATTGCATCGGAGGAAAATTTAGCTGATCCATTCACGAAGAGCCTTCCAGATAAGACCTTCTACGGTCACGTGGAGAAAATGGGAGTGAGATGCAGACCCGGGGTTGCCATTTGAGATTTTAGTTAGAGTTGGAGAGTTTGCCAGTTTGTTTTATATTTGAAAGACATGCTTCAAGTATAAGTGGGAGATTGTTGGTTTTGTATACTAGAAGACCTGTCTTTTGTATACATTATTGATGATGGTTTTATGATGATATAGAATGAATACAATTGCAGTCACTGGTTTCATTTAAAATTGTTATATTTACATGCATGTTCACTATACTTACATTGTAGATGATATGATGTGGGTAAACACATGGTTAGATCATATCATCGGTTCCTTGTAATGTATTAAAAGGCTCACGGTCTAGATGGCACTGAACCTGCTATCGGTACGCCGCAGAATAATCTGATAGTTAGTTTGTCTTGACTAACTGATTGTTCTAATACACGGGCAAGTGTATTGAGGAGGATCTACTTAGGATTCTATTCTCTATTCTGACCTTAAAAGAGAGAATAAGAATCCACAGAGTTCGGGTTCTTAACCCCTATATGTTGACGGACATATACGTGTAGTGTTTGTAGCTTTGATTTATCAAAGGGTGAGATTCTTTCATAGGATCAATAATCTCGATATCTTAGGTTGTGACATTTACACTTATGATGGGTCGTGCAATATGTAGGGGCACCGTGTCCTGGTGCGCCAGGTTGATGGTGTCCCCTTGAGGAAATGCAAGTTCATGTTGAAACCCTGCAGGTGGAATTTATTCCGTGCATGAGTAAAGCTTGTGTGGTACTACTCAAGGAAAAGATATTAATTGGTAGGTCAGTATTATTTCTTTAGTGGAATAAAAATAATACTTAATTTATTTAATTATATCCTAAGTTTATTGGATATTGGATATTAAATAAATTAATGGGCCAATTTAATATTCTTCTAGATCCTTGTTGTAGCCCAAAAAGAGACTGGATTGAATTGGAGATAGAACAAGAGATAGAGATAGAATTCCAGTCCAACTGGGACACCAATTTCGTCCACCCCCTTATAAATAAGAGGGTGGAGGCATGAAATATATGTCATAAAATATCACCCCTATCGTATTTTCTTGATCTCCACAGATTCCATACCGATCTAGTAGATTTCAGCCCACCCTGAAACTAGATTTAGTCCGGGAATAAAACAGAAGATCAAGGAGTGGAATAGCATCAAGGGGCGCCTATTATCATTCATACAACATCAAGATGAGACCTTTAATCTTGTCCTCAACCCATCGTTTAATTTGTAAGTCGTTTTTCGGTATTCTATGTTTCCGCTTTAGTAGAATCGAAAATCGGATTTGCAACTTAATTAAACTCGGTTAATTAAAACATATGTGCTACATAAAATTATGATCTACATGACATTAGGATTAATGAACATCCAATTAGATCCTGCGGTGGTTCAATTTGAAAAACCCCAACATTCTCCATATCCAGCACCATGAAATCCACCGGGAATATAAGCTCATTCACTTTGATCAACACATCCTCCAGAACACTCTCGGGATAGACCACCGATCGGTCGGCTATCTGCAAACACATAGTTGTGGGCTTGAGTTGCCCACTGTTCAGTTTCTTGAAAAATGAAAGCGGCATCAAATTGATGCTCGTCCCCAAATCACATAATGCTCGGCCACCTATCTTGTCTCCAATGGTGCTGGAAAGTGTAAAACTCCCCGAATCCTTCATCTTGGTTGGGAGCTTTCTTTGGATGATGGAGTTGCACTTCACTGGGATGTGCACCATCTCAAATTCCTCTATCTTCTTCTTCTTGGACACAGAATCCTTGAGGAACTTTGCATACTTGGGCATATGCTACAACGTCTCCACCAAAGGAATATTTATTTGCACCTTCTTGAATATCTCTAGGAATCGAGAGAACTGTGTATCAACTTTCTATTTCAGGGTCCTTTGCGGGAACGAGATAGTCATTGTGGAAAGAACTGTAGGACCCATCTAAGGACTCTTGATGGTGGAATCCGGCTTGTTAGAAGCCGTCGTGGGAGTAACAACTGCAGCGGCGGCGATCGGTGCAGGGGCTTCAGTGTGTAAATGGATTGCATTGCACTGCTCTTTGGGATTCACTCTGGTATTGCTGAGGAACTGTCCCAGTCGGTGTTGATTTCCTACAATTGTAGCTAGCTATCCTAATTGCTTCTCAAACATTTTCATTTGCACACTCATAGCACCCACATTATTCTCCAACTTCTCCACTCTAGCTTGTGACTCCCTCATGAACTTGTCAGTCTTTCCCATGAACGCCATCAACAAGTCGTCTATCTTCGGATTTTTCTTCTCATTGATCATTCTATTTGTTACTAAGAAGCCGGATGGTGGGTGCAATGCATTATTGGGGTTCTATTAAGATAGGTTAGATCAATTACCTTGGTAGAACTGATTTCCACCTCGGTAATTATTGTTATCATATCCACCCCTCTGATTGACGTAGTTAACATCTCTCACTACTTGATTCATGGGTAGATTTGCAGTTTGCTGAAACAGTTGGGCCACCAATTTGGAGATCGGGTCACTGTCATCAACAGCCGTAGCTCTCTTCAATATCTTTACTTGTCGCTCCCCAGACCACTGATAACTATTAGTTTCTATGTCTTCAATTATCGTTATAGCTCTATCATGGCCTTTGTTCAGTAAAGAACCACCTGCAGAGGCATCCAGAAGCCTCTTCAATTCCATGTTGCACCCCGTTGTAGAAGATACAGACTTGATGATCTATCCCAAATCCATGATTTGGGCACTTTCTTAGCATATCCCGGAACCACTCCTAAGCTTCATATAATGTCTCATCATCGAACTAGCGAAACTGGGTGATTTCACCTTTGAGTTTGAGAGTAACTCCAGGTGGGAAGAACTTGTGTAGGAACTTGTGGGCTAGTTCTTCCCAACTCTCGATAGACCCAACACCTAGAGATTGGTACCATTGCTTAGCCATATCCCGCAGAAAAAATGGGAATATGCGTAAGCGGATGGCATCATTAGGGACTCCGTTCATCTTCGCTGTGCTGCAGATTTCCAAAAATTGTGTCAAATGCACATTCGGGTCTTCAGTGGCCCATCCACCATATTGGTTCTACTGGACCATGGAAATCAAACCCGGCTTCAACTCGAAGTTATTCGCATTGATCCTTGGGCCAGGAGGGTCTCCATGGATGAGCACCGGAATGTAAAGCTCATTGATTGTAGGGGCTCTGCAGCTCTAGTGTACTCTTGCTCTTGCATCTTCTGATGCATCTCCTCCAATTGTGCTTGAAGGCGCTGTATTTGAACAACATGGTTAGGAACTTGGTCAGCCGCATCAGCCATCTCTCTTTTTCTCCTTGCGTTGTTGTGGCAGGCGGTGGCTTCAATCTTAGAATCATATTTTTCTAGAGATCCTCCCTGAGATCGTGTACGCATAAACAACCTAATCACAAGAAAAAAGACGATTATAAAATTTTAAAAGAAAATAAACTAGAAACAGAAAAATAAATATCTAGATTAACACGAGAAATTAAATCTAAATAATAGAAAATAAAAATTAAATCCCCGGCAATGGCGTCAAAAACTTATTCGGTAATTATTTTCACCTAAAGTGCAAGTATACAGCGAGGCTTCTAGTGTAGCAGTGAATAAGGTCGTATCCACAGAGATTTAATAATTAATCTACTAATTATCTTAATCTAACTTCCTGCAGTTATCTAGACTACCAATCACGGTTAAATTTAACTATCTAAAAACTGAAAATAATAAATAAACTAAATTACCACAGCAGAAATCAACACAGATAATCAAACACTGGAGAAAACGACACATTCTAGGATTGGAGACTCATTATTTATTCCATTCTCTTAATCAATACATTTAATGTATATGTTGGAATTTACATCATGCTAGAACAATCACTCCTGTATTCTAAACCTTCTCTCGAAGTGCCTAGATTGTAGATCACACAACAAATATTAACATGTCCGTTCAATACCTATTGTGCAACTCCTAATGGTTCCAAAAATTTATCGTTCTCCGAATTAATCTCAACACTATCGAGTGAAATTGACTAACCAGTTAATTATTCCAGATCACGTGTTAAAACTCCTCTTTCGATTTATGGATTAACACATCAGATTATATTATTTAGTGATCAGGTAAATAATAAAGAGAAAAACAGGAATAATCAAAACATTATCAAATCATAGACACGAGATAAAATATATCAGGAGAACTTCATAAATAAATCATAATCCAACCCTAGAATACTAGGGTTTTAGCTATCCATGACAAAATAAATAACTAAAATAATCCACAAAGAAGATATTGTATTTCTAAGAACAGAGAAAATAAAACCCGGATGATTTAATCTGTCTCTAATCTTGAAAGCTCTTTAATCCTTTGGTCTTTTACTTCGCGTCTATTTTCCTCTGCTGTTTTTCTTTGGTGACAACTTTAGGGTATGGTGCAATCACCATAATTTTCGTGCCTTCAAACCCTTAAATACCAAGTATAGAAAAGCCCAAAAATAGATAAAAAATCAGACTGGCCCAAACGACCGGTGACCAAATTTGTGACTGGATCGCCCACAGCTTTGGTCGCGACTCCACGTGGCACCACATGGACTAACATGGCCAAATATCCACGACCCTCTTCAATATTCGCGACCAAGGTCGTGAATTTTCTTCAGTAGAACCCCGCATCTGTCGCGACGTTGCAGTGGCCGGCTCGTGATCACCCGTGACCTCACCCGCGGGTACACTTGCGAGCCGCAGTCACGGGTCCTCTTTTGGCTTGTTTCGTCCTGTCTTTTCGATCCACTTTATTCTTGACATTCTCTTGGAACTTCATCAACTATTTCTTTGATCAAAATACAGCAAATCTCGGGTCAAAACCTGTAAAATCAGATAAACACATCAAACTCCAAGAACGAATGAAATCCGAATAAATTAGGATAAAAACATGAGTAAACCAGTATAAAATGTATAATTAAATAGCACTAAAACTAGTGTAAAATCCCAAGATTATGTTGGAGTCCACATATAATTTGCATTGTATTAACCCGAAAATTTCTGTATTGGCCACATATAATAAAACTAAAGGTAAAAATTATATTTACATTATTAACATCCATATATACATAAAACCTATTGCAATTATTACTAAATGCAATAAAAAATGTGTGTAATTCAGACACTCATCAAAAAGCTTGAGGGCTTCGCTTGTCAGTGCAGCTTGTGTGCTATGGTGTGCAGTTTAAGAACATGCAAAAGCTTAGAGTATAAAGTACAGCACACACAGGACTTATAGAGGTTCGAAGATTCCTGTTTCTACGTCCTCTCTTCCTTCCGTAGAAGGGCAATCCACTATGCAAGTGTAAAGTTTCTTTATTACAGTTACACAGTGAAGAATTCTGTTGGACCTGAAAATGGCACTCTTCAAACCGAGCGCGACCTCCTTTCCAACTGTTGTTATCCCGAAAGAACGGACTCGTCAGTACGCTCCTCCTCAGCCAGTTTTTGGTCGACAGCTCACGCTTACCAGTCACAACTACTCACTGAGACTTTAGGTGCTATTGCCCGTCTTTACAAGATTTTAGATCTCTCTCGATCTTCAAGAAGGTAATCTTGAATCTATTATCAACCTGGAGTGCTCCTTCAACTTGAGCTGAGTGGTTGATCTTTAAAGAGCTTGAACTGAGAAGCTTTGCTCTGGCTGGAATTCTGCGTCAGCTAGCTGCTTACTTGGAACTTGAAGTATGCCTTCTCAGTTAGGACTTTTCACACTTAAGAGATTTAAGCTTTGAGCTGTGGGAGGGAGAAAGAAGAGATCGCTCTGCAAATTATAGCAAAGATTAGTTTTGCGAAGGTCTTGCGTAAAGTCTCTGCGCCAAGTCACTTTTTCAGAATGAGATTCACTCTCGTATATAGATGAGTGATCTCAGAGACCGTTGAGATTGGTGGTTCAGTTGATTCCACCAGTGGCGGTTTAATGCTTGTAGTCGTTTGAAGCTTGAATGTACTAGCCGTTGAATTTAATGGCTTCTATTCCAAGATCGTCAGGATCTTCCCATGATTTCCTGTCAGGATCTTTAAGGACTGCTTATCAGAGAGCAATTACTTCGGCTATCAGTTTTGGACTTCAGCTGATGGGGTCTCAGTTGTCTTCGGCTTTTAGCTCTGAGATTGTCCAGTTGGCAGTACTTCAGCTGCCTCAAGCTTCAGTCCTGGAATGCCTCGGATCAGCTACCTTAGCTTTCAGCTCGATATTTTGGCAGCTAGGCTTTAGAACTTTCAGCTCTTGATTTCAGTCGGCTTCCATTAAAGCCTTTTTCTCCCAACTGATTGATCTTTGATCAGTTCAGTTTGGTCTTGAGCTTTCAAGCTAGCTCTTTTCTCATCAGTCTTTCTTGGCTTTCAGCTAGACTGATGTCTTACTCATCTGTGGATGTCTTCGAGTCTCTAGCATTTTGTTCCTTCTTTTGCTGTTCAGTCTATAAAATTCTCTTCCCGGTACAGCTTTCCTTAAGCTTTGAATACTAGACTTTGACTAGTTTGGTTGAGACATCCTTTTAAGTTGGTTGACCATGCTTCAGGGCGATTGACTTTTCGCTTCAGCTGAGCTGATATTTGAAGTCTTACTTGGTTATTACTCCCGACTTCCAGCCTGAATAACCTATAGTTTTTCATGTAACTTTTCCATATGTTTTGACATTTTATCAAAACCATTAGTTGGGCTACTTTGATAGTTTTTCCCAACAATTTCCTCCTTTTTTATGATGTCAAAACCAGTCATGTGGATGATAGAAGACTACATGGGGTTATCTTTCATGAATGAATATCATAGCTTGTACCAATCTTTGGTATTAGAGCTCACTTTTGTATCAGAGCTTTTAAGAGCTATTAGTTTAACATTCATGAGAATTTGAATTCAGATGAGTACTAGAGCTTTACGAGCTTATCATTCAAACATTAATGCTTTTGCTAACAGAGTTTGTATCATGAATACTAAAGCCTCTAATGATACTCGTTTTGCACAGCTTGAGAAAGTTTCAGTTCTAACATGGCTCAACTTTGTTTAGTCCTGATTTTCATGCAGCTTTCGTTCATTATCAGAGTACGCAGAGCATGGATATTAAAGCATAATTGCATGATCAGAGTATGAACACATAATCGGAACATATTTGTATTATCATCAAGGAGCATGTTAAGAACTGATTGAGCAAATAGATGACGAATTGTAAGGAAGTAGTAGAGAGAGAGAATATCAAGATCTGATATTTTGGACTTCCTTCTTCAACTGGAATTGTTCACCATTCAGTTCTGTCTTCTCTTGCTCGATTCTCCTTTCTCATATCTACAAGGAGAGATGTCCGGTATGGTGTGGATACCCCATTCTTGCTGCTGTTCCAGCTGGGCATTCTCCTAAGTCCAAAACAAGTTTTGAGCTTGCCATGCTTGCTACTCAACTTGGACTTCTCCCTCACAAGTAGCTTCCCCCTGAAAAGTAGCTTCCCCCTGAAGCCGTACCTTTCTTTGGATCTCATCCCAAAGAGTTAAATCATTCTTTCCATCCTTTCCATCATCAGCATTCTCTTCCTCCTTTTTGGCATTATCCAAAAGGGCAAGCTGAAGGAACTCATGAGATGGCAGGGACAATTATGGCAAAAGAGAGAAAAAGGTTGCCAGAAAATTGTCATTGATTTGGGGAGCTTGGGGTGCAGAGATAGGAGTAGACAGCCATGAGTATGTCTCCTCGGTTGGCATCAGTTGGTTAAGATCAGGGAGAGAAAAGAGATCTTGCCTGATAGGTGAGGCTGATGTAGGGTTGAAAAGTGGCTCGTCAGCTATGGTGAAGAGTGCATCCTCATAAAGAGGAGCGGTGGAGGAGTTAGAGGGCTCATTGTCTGGAAAGGGTGCGTCATGAGGCACCAAGCATTTAAACCTCTTAATCATGGAATCCATGATATCTGAAATACATGGAGGTGTGCTAAGTGGATGAGTCATCCAACTCCTGCTCCAGTTTTCTTCTGCAATCCAAAAGAAGTCACCTCTTTTCCTGGCCATTTGCAGCATAGTGGCATCATCCACCTGGAATCTCCAGAAATGATATTGGAGATATCATTTGAGCTGCTCAAAGATAGAGGGATTAAGATCCCCAATGAGACCAAAATAGCATTTCAGCTTATGGTCAAGGCTTGCAGAAAAGCCTTCTTCCAGAGTGTCTGGGTCAGCAAAAGAAGGAGGCTCACTGGTTGCAGGTGCAGTGGAATCATCACTTATATGAGTGAAGGAGTCACTATCAGTTGTAAACTGATCTGCATCAGCTGAAGGATCAGCTGCAAGGAACGGCTCTTTTCCTTTTGCTGGATTGTGGTCCTCCGTAAGCTAAGGTCTCGACTTTTTTGGTCGACCGATTTTGCCACAATGCTTTTTGTGGACATAAAACGTTAGAAGGAGATCTCTTCTGATGAAAAAAGTTCCACCAGGAATGACTGTTTTGATTTGCTCCCGGATAATGTGGCTGAGGCGATTGGCGAACCTTATCTTGACTTTGAATGAGCTAGTGTGTGGGTCGATCTCTGCAAGCTTCATATGATGTCGAAGATGCGTGTAATATCCCAGATTTTCAGAGTTCATTTAGAAAATTAAAGAAATTAGTTAGAGTCTAGTTAAAGATGTTTTGGCCCTAAATTGCGATTTTAGGAGTTATTTTTCGTAAAATCGTCTTTTTGAGAATTTTGATTCCAGCTTAGTTGCAGCCGATTTTGGTCACGTTTGGAAGGTGTTGACCCAGGGAGCATGCCGGTGCTTTCGGATTTTAAATCTGAAGTCGTTTGAGTTCCCGGTGATTTAAAACGCGTTTAAAGAAGTTATGAATAGTGTTTTTCCGTAGGAGCGTGATCGTTAGAAATTTGCGAAATCTCTTTCGAAGATCTACGATGTAACTGTCGCAGATCATCCGGAATCTCGATTGTTCGAGTCAGATTTTCCGTCCCCTTTTACGGTAATTTCAAACGTCTTAATCCTTTTAATTCTCATGTTTTAAGTTATAGTTAAGGGTTGAGGGTTTCGATATCGTTACGATGTCTTATTATGAGCTCGAATAAGGTTTCAGGTCGTTGATCGACTTTCCTAAGAGGAGGTGAACCCCAAGGAGGCCCGAGGAAGGATTTTCGGCTCGTTGCTTCGTCTACGTGCTCGAGATGCTCGTCATAGAGGTGGGTGGTTCTAACGCAAGTATAAGGTTTGAGCTATTAAACTCTAGAAGCATGATAGGGCAAGATGAATATCGAATTAAAATATTTTATTGTAACATCCCAGAATTTCAGAGAGTTCTCTAAATTTATTTAGAAGATTAAAGAAAATAATTGGAGCTAAAATAAAGTAAAACAGATGTAAGTCGCGACCTTTTCGTGTATTTTATGTGACAATCGATTATGAGATTTTGTGTTTGTCTCCGAAAGATAGTCAACATTGGTCTTTTCTGGAACGTAATGACCTAAAGGAAGCTGTTGGCACCTTCAGAATTTTATTCTGACCTCTACAGGCGTCCCGGAATTGAAAATTGTAAAGGGAAAACCTGTGAATAGTAATTTTTGCGTGCGTTCGTGATTCGAAAAATTCACGAAATCCTTCTCATTGATCTGAGACTTGTTCTATCAAGCCTATCTTATAGGAAATGACCCAAGGAATCCGTTCGCGTTCACGGATTGCCAATCTGAGGTCAATCGAGCGCTCGGGAGCAAAATCTGTCAGTCGAAATGAATAGTAAAATTAATTTTTGAAAGAGAATCTTTTCTCGTTTCTCTTCAGACAACTCCCTCATCATCCCGAGTTGGGTTGGTTCAATAGTACTCGAGCCAACGAGTCTCTCGGTATTTTGAGATTTTGTGTCTGAGGTCATTTGGACCTCGACATCGAATAAAGCAACTTTAATTGAATCCCGAAATCACTTTATCAGTATTTTATATCCGAAAAAGTTATACCCACCCAGAGCCACTTTTCCTATAAATAGGGGGCTTGCGGATTCATTTCTCTTGCTCATCTCTCTCTCTTCTCTTCTCTTTCTCTCTCTAGTTCGTGTTGACGAACTAGAGAAACCCGGGCCTGCGCCGAGTAAATCGCGCATGCGGGCCCAGGTTAAGTTTTATTTGGGGGGGGGGTGCTGCTGCTGCGGGAGTAGCTATCGAGCGCCGGAAGGCTGCCGGAGAGCCGTCGCCTCCGCTGCCGTGGATAGCCGGAATTGCCGTCGTCGTGCCGCCGTCGCGCCGCCGCTTCGGATGTCTCGTTTCAGTCCATTTCTCATCCTTTATAGTTAAAATTTTAATATGTTGTGTGTTTTAAATAGTGCTTCATTTCGTATGTTGAGTGCGTTGTCGTCCGGTGGCCGGAAACCGGCCAAATCGCCGAAAAACGTGAGAAATAAAGGGGGGCCGATCAGATCACGTTTTTGCCCCATTTCGCCCATTTTAGGTCGTCAAATCAAAAAGTTTCTTCTGTAAAGTTGCTCGAAAAATTATTTCCTATAGAACTGCCAAGTTTCATAATTTTCCGATAAGTTTTGATTAAAGTCGATTATTTTAATCAGGCGGTTATTTTTATAATTAAAGCATATGATTTCAGAAAATTACGAAAATTGTGTAGTTTAATAAAGATATATGTGGGGTCATGCCTGATTATTTTTATAATTTTTGGACAAGTAAAAAGTGCAATCGAGATTTGTTGTGTAAATTTTAATTAAAATGGCAAGTTACGGAAAGTGACCTCTGTCAAATCTTTTGATACCATTAAATTGGAAATTATATTTTGGAATTTATTTCCTTCTGTGTGGAAGTTGTACGAGGTCTCTAGAGTCGCGCATTCTTAGTTGAAATATAATTAAAGTGAATAAAAGCTCCAATTAAATTAAAGTCGAGTTCTGAAAATTAGAGCAACAGTCCTAAAATAAGGTTTGACCTTGTAGGACTTGTTGAGCCGGTCAGAGGAGCTGACAGATGAGTATCGAGAAGTTTGATCACCCGAGTTGATCTAATCGAGGTGGGTTTATTTGCAAAACCTATCTATATTTGAGTTATTAACTCATAAATGTGATAGTCATAGTTAGAATATCCAAATAAAATATTTGAGAAATTATCTGCTCAAGTCTCTGCTAAAGTAATAGTATTATACTGTTGTATAATTATCGAGAACATAGATTATGCTTTGCTATAATTACTGAGAACATAGACTATGCTTTATCATAATTATTGAGAATATAGATTATGATTTATCACAATAAGTGAATATAGATTATGCTTCGACATAATTAAATAGAATAGATTATGTCTTGTCATAATTAAAGTTTGTGGGTTAAAAGTTAAGGTTAGAGTTTAAAGTTCATAGTTTATAGATTAAGATTAGAGTTTATATTTAAAGTCTAAAAGTCATAGTTTAAAGTTAAAGTATATTAAATGTTTATTATGTATTGATTATACTTGTGTATAATGAGATGTACTTTTTAGCTTGTGCATTTATTATTAAACTCAAGTTATAGAATGATTTTCGTTTAAGGAATAAAAATCATAATTGAACTAAGTTGCTAGAGGAATTAAAGGTTAGTCTAGTTGCTATATTTAGAGGATGACATAGTTTTTATGCGTATGTCATATTACGCGCTTTATAGAGAACATAGAACAAATCATGTGATTCTTGCAGTTGTGATGTTAATCACTAAAGGTGTCACTGTGAGGTAACCCCTGCACATACACGTGATCTGGGCATCACTATAGGAGTCAATGCTAGGTAACCCCTGGTATACTCAGGGTCAATGCTAGGTGATCCCTAGTACACTCTTCTCGGATTAGCGAGGTAACCCGTCCCTTTTCCTATCAGCGACATGTCATAGAGTGTAGTAGACGACAGAAGGAGCAACAGGGTACCAAAGAGAAGTAAAGGTTTGCAGAAATGGGAAGGGCTTTCGCGTTTTGCTTTCCATTATCTGTATTTATATTTTGGATATTCTGTTACAGTTTTTATTAAAGATTGAGTTAAAAGTTTAACCCACTGAGTGCTTTAGTACTCACGCCCAAAATATTTTCAAAATGTTTTTCACAGGTTGAGATGCTGGAGGTGATGGCTCGATGTACTGTTGTGGGTTGATCGTGCCTTGCTGTCTCGTTCAGACTAATGTATTGCTCATGAGTATGTTGTTATGTGATACAATATTACTCCATTGTTTTCTGCTTAAACTCTGATACAGTTGCCCCATAGTATGATTGCATACTATGTTTTATTTTTGGGCTTATCTGAATTGTATTCTTTATTGAATCATGATAAATAAAGTCCCATTTCTTTTCCTTAGATCCAAGCATGTCTCTTTACAGTTTTCGACCTATGGATAGGTCATATTTGGTTGAGTCTTGGATTCTGTTTATTTTCCAGTTGACCTATGAATGGGTCTCAACTTGATTAATTATTTCTGTCCTATGAATGAGACATAAAATAGTTTATTTGCCTCTGGCCTATTGATGGGTCTTAGATGTTGTGACCTATGAAGAGGTCCTGTTTATTTGAAGAGTCAGAATCCTATTTATAAATTGTTGGATTCTGTTTGAATTTGATTGGCCTATGAATAGGCATTCTTTTGACTTGATTGAGTCATTTGACTTCGTTGATACGTTGAGAGACGTAGATTTCTTTCAGTTACAGAGGTTATGCTGCCCAAATTTCTGCGGCATATAACCTATTCTTGTTCTAAAGTCATTTCATTTGATTATCATAAATAGTACTTCCTTTTTGAGTAACACCCCGACCCTCATTTATTATTCCTTTTGGGACCGGGAAATTACAGAGGACCCCCTGGATTTTGGATTATGCTACCTTTTTCCTTCTATTTTTCCCTTATTGTCCTCATCCATACTCTCAGGACCGAGGCGTTACATTTATGCTCTGCCTGATTAGTCTCTGTACAAGGAAAGGAAAGGAAAAGAAAGGAAGGAAGGAAGTTATATGCATGATATTGTTAAATTGTGATTTGAGTTTGATAAAGTAAAGGAAGTTATTATGAATTAAGTGAGCTCTCAAGTATGTTTAGATATGCTAGAATTGTTTAAATAAAATTGATGCTAGCATGTGATCTAGAATTGCTTTTAGTTGCAATCTATACTTATGCCCATTCATTTCCTAGTATTTGGTTATTTGGTATTGCTAAGCTTAATTAGCTAAGGATATGCCATAAGTGTTTATATACAATTGATACTAGCATGAGACGTTTAGAATTGCTTTATTTGCAATAGATATTTATCCGTGTTCATTCCTCGTATTGGAATGTTGGATTTTGCTAAAACTTATGTAGCTAAGTATTGCCTTTTAGGGTAAGTTATAAATCCCTTATAGGCCGAGATCATGCTCAATTAAAGCATTAGCCTTAGACAATTGCTCTAGGCTTGGTATTGCTAGCTAAGTCAAATAAGTAAGGAAGGTTAAGGAAGGAAGGTTAAGGTTAAGTGAGGAAGGTTAAGGTTAAGTAAAGAAGGAATTTAAGGAAGGATATAGCTTCTGTTGTAAGCAGGTTATCGAGCTCAAAGAACAGTTTATTTACATTATCATGTCGTGACCTTCGAGTCACAGAGTTGAACATTTGAAAGTAAAATGAGTCACTGCTGGGTAATCCCCTCGCATACTCAGAAGGATACTTGAGGTAACCCCTCTCTTATCCCAAGGCATGCCTCTGGGTACAGTAGACAACATGTTTGAGCCAGGAAAGGCGCCAAGAAAGGAAGTAAAAGGTTTTGCGGGTATGGAGAGGGCTTTCGCATTTTGCTCTCCATATGCCGCCAGTTTATAATTGGATATTCCAAAGTTTATTAAAGAGTTTTCTCATAAAACCCCACTGAGTACATTAGTGCTCACACCCTCTTTTTCAAATATTTTCAGGTTGAGATGCTGAGGCCGGTGATGTGCTGCTGGTGGGGTTGTCTGAGGTTTCAAGTTTGTTGCTCTATATAGTTACATAATATTCTTCCACTATGTTTCTGCTAAGTACTCTGATGATAGTATTTAGTCTTGATATATGTAACTTGATTCTTAATAATAACATGTCTTAATTACTATGAATCGTGTTATCAATAAAGTTTTGAGAATTAGAAGCATGCTCTTTTGACATCCCAGTTATTCCTTCATTAAATCCAAGTTAATTGAAGAGTCACACTAGTTGAGTATATTGGTATCTATTCAGTTTCAGTCGACCTATGAATGGGTCTTGCATGCTTGTTGTTGTTATTTGCCTATGAATGGTACAATAAGATATATTTGACTCCGACCTATTTATGGGTCTTAGTTTATGTGACCTATAATGAGGTCTTGTTCATTTGAAGAGTCAAATTCCTATCTGTTTGTCTTTGGATTCTGTTTAAATTTCGGTTGGCCTATGATTTGGCATTCCTTTGACTTGATTGAATCCTTTGACCCATTTGATTCGTTGAAAATGTTAAGTTCTTCCTAATCATAAAGTTAAGTTGCCTAAGTTTTTGAGGCGCTAACTTAGTTTAATTTTAAAAACACCCCCTTGGATTTCTGATTTTTCGTGCTATTTTACGCACAACAACCCCGTCCCCATCCTCGGGACCGGGCTGTTACAGATGGTATCAGAGTAGGCTTGCAACTCTGCAGACCTGTCTCTTCTTTAAGTAATTGATTGAACTCTTATGTGAGTATTGAATTGTTCAAAGTATTAATCAGCAACCCCCAGCTCTTCATCACCCTCGTATCTTCAACAAAGTTAAGGTATGATTGAGTTAAAGTATTTTGATTATATTTGGTATAACATTTTGAAAGTACAGGATAAGGAGAAAATTTTTGAGTAAAGACAAAGTTAGTCGATTTTTAAAATCGAACATTATTTCTTTAGAAATAAAATTTTTGGTTATACCAAAGTTTAAAGTGGAACTTATTGAAGTAAGTTCTAGATCAATGTTTTAAGAGTTTTGAGTCATTAAGGACTTGATCAAGAAGCAAATCTTTTCAAAATATTATTTTCTGCAGATACTCGAACTATTTCGGTCATTTTAGACCGTTAAAATTTTTTGAGTAAAGTTATAACATTTGAAAGTTGATGTAAAAATCTTCTCTCTACTGCCCATAAGAAAGAATTTGAGGATGAGTTAAGGATGAATGAGGCATAGAGAATATTGTTAGAACATAGACTATAGCAAGCTTGAATTAAGGAGAATCCTAGAATTCCCTTTAGGTTGTTCTCTTAAGAACCTATATTGAGTAAGTTCCTTCTTAAAGAATTAAGTTAAGTAGAGTTGTTCGAAAGAACATTTATAGAGCATTCATAAGAAGAATAAAGGGGTTACGAGATTATAGTAGAATCGAGAAGAACGTCATGAAGTTCAGTTTCGAGCAATGAGCAAGAAGATGAGCAGTCAAGTTAAAGGCAAGTTATCAGATCGCGAATCTAATGCAAGTTCAAGGAATCCCCACGCAAGAGCCTTCAACTCAAGAGAAGTCTCGTTCGAAGATCTAATCACGTTTGCAAGGAATGAAGATTCGTTTCCTTCGATAGAAGCTCGTTGATTCAAAGGAAGGACATTCAAGTCCACGACGCGTTCAAATGCCCAGAGTTGTCGCTTGCTTCAAGCCAAATAGTGAAGATGAAGATTGTCATTATGACTGTAGCCAAGAGAGTTTGAAGAAATATCGGTGTTCTATCGAGCTTCTAGAAGACATTGAAGTCAAGTTATATTGAGTCCAGGAGGATCCATAGATTAAGTCGCTTTGTCGTGTCCCTTTCGATAGATAGGAAGAGATCCCCGGATATCGCTTTTCCGACCAGGCGCAACCATTTTAGTCCAGCAGACTCGTGCTATTTCATAGAAACCTCGCCAAGAAAAAGATGCGTGATGCTCAAAGAAGAAAGAAAAGACCCGAAGAAGATCGTTAAGAAGATAGACCTAGTATTTGGTAGATTGAGAGTTTCAATATGATAAGAAGTTTTTGTTGAGTCTATTTATTCTCTTGTCAATTGAATCAATTGCCCTTCAACAGCTTCGTATCAATTGAAATTCTTCATTTGTACAATTTGAAATTCCTTGATTATATCCTCTTGGATAAATTGTAAATCTTTTTGGATGATACTCCTTGATCATCAAGAATCAGTAATAGCACTTTCTTGTTAGGCTGTGCTGACACCTTTGTGAAAATATTTCTGCACGGTTTTCAGTTGCTAACCGTTGATTTCTTCCATATTTTTGTGATATGCAAGAATCCTTCAAGTTATAAGTCCTCTGAAAAGGCAAAATTTTTGGCATATATAACATAATGTTATATCTTTTCTAGCTTTTGATCTTGCTAAAGAATTTTTGATCAAATAAAGCCCTCACTCAGAGGCATTTATTTCCCTTTAATCCCACTCATAGAACTCGAGTGTGGATCTTGGGATAAGAGCAAAGAGTATATAGCAGTATTCTTTAGTCATCGCTGGAAGAATAAGAGATGGTATTTCCTAGAAGGAAGTGGAATTCAAGTAAGTGCCAGATAGTATTCTCTAAGTTTAGGATGCGCGTTTTCAAGAAGATTTCTCAGCTTGTTGCGTTTGGAGGTGATCTAAGGAATGTTGGCAAGTAAGTTCCAAGCATACAGTTCAAATCCAGACGTGTGATCATCATGCCTGCAAGCAATGGTGACCACCAGTAGGAGCCATGAAGATAGACTATCGCTTCAAGGAAAAGAGATGACTGCGATGAAGAATTTAAAGATGAAAGGCGCATCACGAGGTATGCCCCAAGAAGACGAGAAAGTCGAACCTCAAGAAGTTGGAGATGAAGACAAAGCAAGTTTTCAACGTGATAGAACGTGCAAGGAACCATCGAAGAAGGTGCCCAATTAATTCGAGTTTATTGTCTAATTCGAGTTCGTTAAAGTTTCTCAAAGCTGCGTGAAGTAAAGTCAGAAGCAAAAGCAAAGCCAAGCAAGATAAAAGAAGGATGGATTCGTTGAGATTGCCCGTGCTCGAGGAGCAAGTTTAGCGAATTTTTTCTTTTATTGCTCGAATAGTTTCTAGAGGTCCGCTCGAATGCAAGATCATAGGAAGCTTGTGTGAAGCGATATTTCGAGAGAGATTTCATCAGAAAGAAAAGATAGAAGATGCTCAAGCTTTGAAGAAGAAAAGAAGAAGGATTATAGAAGTATTAGTCTGTCGTGAGGACTAATTTACAAAAAGAAGGCCTCAGCCTATTCTTAGCCTTATAGTAAAGATTTTGAACCTACGTTGTTCCAGAAAGGCTGTAGATTCTTGAAGATATATCCAGATCTCCGTTTAAGGGGAAGTAAATTTCGGGATGAAATTTTTTTTAAGAGGTGTAGTCTGTAACATCCCAGATTTTCAGACTTCATTTAGAAAATTAAAGAAATTAATTAGAGCCTAGTTAAAGATGTTTTGGCCCTAAACTGCGATTTTAGGAGTTATTTTTCGTAAAATCGTCTTTTCGAAAATTTTGATTCCAGCTTAGTTGCAGCCAATTTTGGTCACGTTTGGAAGGTGCTGACCCAGGGAGCAGGCCGGTGCTTTCGGATTTCAAATTTGTAGTCGTTTGAGTTCCCGGTGATTTAAAACACGTTTAAAGAAGTTATGAATAGTGTTTTTCCGTAGGAGCGTGATCGTTAGAAATTTGCGAAATCTCGTGTGTTGGCCCGAACCTGTTTTTTCAAGCCTATCCTATAGGAAATTTCTCAAGGAATCCATTGGCATTCCTGGATTTTCATTCTGAGATCAATTGAACGCTCGGGAATTTTATTTGTCCCTTGTGTGGAATAGTAACTTTATTTTTGAAAAGAGAATCTTTTCTCGTTTTCCTTCAAGATGACTCATTTTTTATCCCGAGTCAAGTTGGTTTAATAGTACTCGAGCCAACGAATCTCTCGGTATTTTCAGATTTCATGAACGAAGTCATTTGGACCTCGACATCGAATAAAGCGCCTTTTAACCGAACCTGATATTTTTAAAGCAGTATTGCTGCACTGCAGAAGCTTCTCGAGGAAGCCAAAAATTTGGCTATAAATAGGGGAGCACCCCTCCCTCATTTCTCGCTCATTCACTTCTTCCGCCCCATTTCTTGAGAGAGAGATTGAGGAGCCCTCTTCGTGAGGGCACCTCACAGTTGAGAGAGAGAGCGGAGCAGGAGGCGCGCGGGCGCGCAAGGGAGCACCCAGGCGCAAGGGGGCGCCGCGGGGTAGGGAGGGCGCCGGCGCGCACCCCCCCCCCCACCGCGGTGCTTGGGGCCGCCGGCGCGCACAGGGCCGCTGCGGCACTTGGGAGCGCGGGCTGGTTCGGCAGCTTCGGCACGTTTTCGTGCAGAGGCCATAACTTTCACCTCGGTTGGAACCACGAGGCCCATGAGTACTCAAATCGAAGCTCTTTCGAAGATCTACGATTTAACAGTCGCCAATCGTCCGGAATCGTGATCGTTCGAGTCATATTTTCCATCCCCTTTTGCGGTAATTTCAGTTGTCTTAATCCTTTTAATTCTAATGTTTTAAGTTATAGTTAAGGATCGAGGGTTTCAATATCTTTTTGATGTCTTATTAGGAGCTCGAATAAGGTTTCAAGTCATTGATCGACTTTCCTAAGAGGAGGTGAACCCCAAGGAGGCCCGAGGAAGGATTTTCAGCTCGTTGCTTCGTCTACGTGCTCGAGATGCTCGTCATAGAGGTGGGTGGTTCTAACGCAAGTATAAGGTTTGAGCTATTAAGCTCTAGAAGCATGATAGGGCAAGATGAATATCCAATTAAAATATTTTATGCTCTGCCTGATTAGTCTCTGTACAAGGAAATGACATGAAAAGAAAGGAAGGAAGGAAGTTATATGCATGATATTGTTAAATTGTGATTTGAGTTTGATAAAGTAAAGGAAATTATTTTGAATTAAGTGAGCTCTCAAGTATGTTTAGATATGCTAGAATTGTTTAAATACAATTGATGCTAGCATGTGATCTAGAATTGCTTTTAGTTGCAATCTATACTTATGCCCATTCATTTTCTAGTATTTGGTTATTGGGTTTTGCTAAGCTTAATTAGCTAAGGATATGCCATAATTGTTTATATACAATTGATACTAGCATGAGATGTTTAGAATTGCTTTATTTGCAATCGATATTTATCCGCGTTCATTCCTCGTATTGGAATGTTGGATTTTGTTAAAGCTTATGTAGCTAAGTATTGCCTTTTAGGGTAAGTTATAAATCCCTTATAGGCCGAGATCATGATCAATTAAAGGATTAGCCTTAGACGATTGCTCTAGGCTTGGTATTGCTAGCTAAGTTAAGTAAGTAAGGAAGGTTAAGGAAGGAAGGTTAATGTTAAGTGAGGAAGTTTAAGGTTATGTAAAGAAGGAATTTAAGGAAGGATATAGCTTCTGTTGTAAGCAGGTTATCGAGCTCAAAGAACAATTTATTTGCATTATCATGCAGTGACCTTCGAGTCACCGAGTTGAACATTTGAAAGTAAAGGGAGTCATTGCTGGGTAATCCCCTCACATACTCAGAAGGATACTTGAGGTAACCCCTCTCTTATCCCAAGGCATGCCTCAGGGTACAGTAGACAACAGGTTTGAGCCAGGAAAGGCGCCAAGAAAGGAAGTAAAAGGTTTTGCGGGTATGGAGAGGGCTTTCGTGTTTTGCTCTCCATATGCCGCCAGTTTATAATTAGATATTCCAAAGTTTATTAAAGAGTTTTCTCATAAAACCCCACTGAGTACATTAGTGCTCACACCCTCTTTTTCAAATATTTTCAGGTTGAGATGCTGAGGCCGATGATGTGCTGGTGGTGGGGTTGTCTGAGGTTTCAAGTTTGTTGCTCTATATAGTTACATAATTTTCTTTCGCTATGTTTCTACTAAGTACTCTGATGATAGTATTTAGTCTTGATATATGTAACTTGATTCTTGATAATAGCATGCCTTAATTGCTATGATTCGTGTTATCAATAAAGTTTTGAGAATTAGAAGCATGCTCTTTTGACATCCCAGTTATTCCTTTATTAAATCCAAGTTAATTGAAGAGTTACACTAGTTGAGCATATTGGTATCTATTCAGTTTCAGTCGACCTATGAATGGGTCTTGCATGCTTGTTGTTGTTATTTGCCTATGAATGGGACAATAAGATATATTTGACTCCGACCTATTTATGGGTCTTAGTTGATGTGACCTATAATGAGGTCTTGTTCATTTGAAGAGTCAAATTCCTATCTGTTTGTCTTTGGATTATGTTTAAATTTCGGTTGGCCTATGATTTAGCATTCCTTTAACTTCATTGAATCCTTTGACCCATTTGATTCGTTGAAAACTTAAGTTCTTCCTAATCATAAAGTTAAGTTGCCTAAGTTTTTGAGGCGCTAACTTAGTTTAATTTTAAAAACACCCCCTTAGATTTCTAATTTTTCATGCTATTTTACGCACAACAACCTCGTCCCCATCCTCGGGACCGGGCTGTTACACTATGCCAATATGAAAGATGCCCAGTCAGCCTTGTATCCAAAGTATAAGATGGCCGACAGGTGAGCGTTGTTGTCAGTGAACTGTGCATTGGTGATGCCTCCAAGAAGGATATGTATCACAATATTCAGGATTTAGACGATAGCTGGGTAGAGACTGTCTTTCAAATTATTTGACATGTCTTGATGATTGATATGAGGAAGCGTCCAGCTATCCCAAAGCACCATCTTGTGGGGAAGCGCGGGTTCATGCACCTGTAGGCCTTCGCCAGGGAGCTAAAACAGTGTCATCAACGTATCTTTGTTGATAATGATGAGCTGATTATGGACAACAGATGTGATGTTGTCTCCGTTTATCTCTACATTGTAGTAGAATTCAGCTACATGCGAGAGATATCTTTTGTTGGGCTTCGTTTGTACAAATGATAGCAGCCCACATGTCTTAAGTGACTTGAAGATCATGTTGGTCTCCTCAGCACCTGTGCGAGCTTGAAGAAGTTCTAGGTCAAGATACTTATCCTTTCTTAGCTTCTTTAGAAGAAGCTGTGTGTTCATCATATGGAAAGGATGAGCCATGTCTGTGATGATAAACGATGTTAGAAAGAGATGAGACTGGATAAGTATGAGAGAAGATAAGGAGAAGGAATGTGTTGAGAATGAGTGATGCATTCCATCTTCTCCAGTGCTTATAAAGTAGTATTTTACATGCAATTAACCATAGCAATCGAGTGCCTCTGGCTGATCAGCTATGTGATTTGATAGAAAATCAGCTGAATAAATGATGCATGCATCTCAGCCGTCCATCTGGACTTTCACTTTTTGATCAAGCGGCTATCTGAGGGTTTTGAAAATCTGGGTAGTTGCCATAAATAGCAAAATATTTGCCATAAGATTTGCTATTTATATCCCTCAGAAAGTCGTCTCTTTCTACTTTAATGCAAGGCATAGAGACTTTAATGGCAACTCAGATGAATAGTGAGCTTATTTTAAAATGATAACGGTACTATTCAAAAATAAGCTTGAGGAATAGATATGAGAGAAGCTTATCGAGGAGAAGTGGTCATGCAGCTATTGGGAGATTGAGCTCTGGGCGTCAGTTTTCTGTTGAACTGATGATATCGCATTTAAACTTATTTGATCAGTTTTGTTGATCAGCTGCTGATTGACTCGTTCATCACTTTTCTCTTCTTGAGCAGTCGCACTGGACTAGCTTCTCTGCTTTCTCTAGAGCTGTTTGACCTTTTTCTTTTGGAAGCCGAGCTTCAGATGTTCCTTGAAGGATCAGTTCTGGCTGCATTCTCAACCTGCTGAAGTTGCTTAAGAGCAACTGCGGAGTTGGTCAGCTTCAAGGTGCTCAGCTCTGGAGTTCCTCTTATGGATGGGCTGGACTGATTGAGAATCAGTCGTGCAGCCCTTGAGATTGACTTGATAAGAGGAGTAACATAGCTTTGGGACATCAGAGCTGGTGACTGTTGGGGTTTTTTCGAATTGAACCACCGCAGGATCTAATTGGATGTTCATTAATCCTAATGTCATATATATCATAATTTTATGTATCACACATGTTTTAATTAACCGTGTCCAATTAAACATGCGTAACCGGTTTTCGATTCTACTAAAGCGGAAATATAGAATACTGAAAAATGACTTACAAATTAAACGACGGGTTGAGGACAAGATTAAAGGTCTAATATTGCTGTTGTATGAATGATAATAGGTGCCCCTTGATGGTATTCCACTCCTTGATCTTTTGTTGTATTCCCGGACTGAATCTAGTTTTAGGGTGGGCTGAAATCTACTAGATCGGTATGGAATCTGTGGAGATCAAGAGAACACGAGAGGGCTGATATTTTATTATCTAAATTTCGTGCCTCCACCCTCTTATTTATAAGGGGGTGGACAAAATTTAGTGTCCCAGTTGGACTAGAATTCTATCTCTATCTCAATTCTTTTTCTATCTCTTGTTCTATCTCCAATCCAATTCAGTCTCTTTTTGGGCTTCAACAGGGATCTGGAAGAATATTAAATTGGACCATTAATTTATTTAATATCCAATATCCAATAAACTTAGGATATAATTAAATAAATTAAGTATTATTTTTATTCCACTAAAGAAATAATACTGACCTACCAATTTAATACATATTTCTAAATATGCTTTCTCCTTTAGTCCAGCCATTCCCCGTGTTTAAGATATAATGCCCATTAATTAATTATGTAAGCTTCTGACAACTATAATTAATTAATATCTTTTCCTTGAGTAGTACCACACAAGCTTTCCTCATGTACGGAATAAATTCCATCTGCAGGGTTTCAGCATGAACTTGCATTTCCTCAAGGGGACACCATCAACCTGGCGCACCAGGACACGATGCCCCTACATATTGCACGACCCATCATAAGTGCAAGTGTCACAACCCAAGATATCGAGATAATTGACTCTATGAAAGAATCTCACCCTTTGATAAGTCAAAGCTGCAATCACTACACGTATATGTCCGCCAACATATAGGGGTTAAGAACCCGAACTTTGTGGATTCTTATTCTCTCATTTAAGGTCAGAATAGAGAATAGAATCCTAAGTAGATCCTCCTGAATACACTTTCCCGTGTACTAGAATAATCAGTTAGTCAAGATAAACTAACTATCAGATTATTCTACGGCATACCAATGGCAGGTTCAGTGCCATCTAAACCGTGAGCCTTCTAACACGATACAAGGAACCAATGATATGATCTATCCGTATATTTACCCACACCATATCATCTACAATGTAATGTAGTGAACAAGCAAGTAAATATAATAATTTAAATGCAAACAGTGACTGCAATTATAACCATTCTATATCATCAAATAAACCATCATCAATAATGTATACAAAAGACAAGTCTTCTAGTATACAAAACCAACAATCTCCCACTTATACTTGAAGCATGTCTTTCAATATAAAACAAAATGGCTAACTCTCCAACTCTAACTAAAATCTCAAACGGCAACCCCGGGTCTGCATCTCACTCCCATTTTCTCCACGTGACAATTGAAGGTGTTAGCTGGAAGGCTCTTCATGAATGGATTAGCCAAATTGTCCTCAGATGCAATCTTGACCACTGCCACATCTCCTCTCTTAACGATTTTCTCATATAAGATGGTACTTTCTCTCTATGTGTTTACTGGCCTTATGGGCTCTGAGTTCCTTCAAATTTGCCACTGCACCCGAGTTATTACAATATACCGTGATACTCTTAGGTAAATCAGGTACCGCGCTCAAGTCCAACAATAAGCTCTTGAGCCAGATGGCCTCTTTTGCAGCCTCAGAGGCAGCTACATATTCGGCCTCCATGGTGGAATCTGCAATGCATTTCTGCTTTATGCTCCTCCATGCAATGGCTCCGCCTCCCAAGGTAAACGCATAGCCTGAGGTAGATTTACTCTGATCTTTATCGGATTGAAAATCTGAGTCCGTGTAACCCAAAGGCACTAGACTATCAGAGCGGTATATCAGCATATAATCTCGAGTCCTTTTCAGGTACTTGAGTATATTCTTAACCGCAGTCCAGTGACCTTGTCCAGGGTTAGACTGATATGTACTTACCATGCCGACTGCATAGCATATATCAGGTCTAGTGCATAGCATAGCATACATAAGGCTTCCCACAACCGAAGCATAGGGAACGCCCTTCATCTCATCTATCTCAGCCTGTGTATGGGGACACATCTCCTTGGATAGATGAATTCCATGCCTGAAAGGTATAAAACATTTTTTTGGAATCCTACATGTTAAACCTAGCTAGCATCGTGTCGATATATGTCGCCTAGGATAAGCACAACATCTTTTTCTGGCGATCTCGAATTATCTTGATGCCAAGGACGTGTCCGGCTTCTCCTAGATCTTTCATATCGAACTGCTTGGACAACCATACCCTTATGTTAGATAATACTTTCTTACTGTTTCTAATAAGTAAGATATCATCAACATATAGCACGAGGAAAGCCACCACGTTTCTGTCACTCTTCTTGTACACACAGCTCTCATCCGGATATTGCACGAATCCATATGACTGGATAACCTCGTTAAACCGGATTTTCCAAGACCTTGACGCCTGCTTAAGTCCATAAATGGATCTCTTAAGTTTACACACTAAGTGCTCTTGGCCTTTAGCAATGAAACCCTCTGGTAGCTTCATGTGGATGTTTTCCTCAGGACTTCCATTCAGGAAAGCTGTCTTGACATCCATCTGCCAAATCTCATAATCCAAATGAGTGGTTATAGACAAGAGAATCCGGATTGACTTAAGCATGGCTACCGGCGAAAAGGTTTTCTCATAATCGATCCCTTCTTTCTGAGTGTACTCTTTCGCCACCAATCTTACCTTGAAGGTTTCAACCTTCCCGTCAGCTCCTCTCTTGCGTTTGTAGACCCACTTACACCTAATGGGTTTTACCCCATCTTGTGGTTCTACAAGCTCCCAGACTTGATTGTGATCCATAGATCCAATCTCAAACTCCATTGCAATTTTCCAAGAATCTGCATCTTTGTCTTGGATTGCTTCGTCGTAGGTTCTGGGATCCAATTCATTTAGTCCTTCAGGGAAATCTAAAGATTTACCCAAACCAATGAATCTGTCAGGTTGACGTACAACTCTCCCACTGTGACGAGGCAGTTCCTGTACTTCTGTGACACGTTGTGCAGTAATTTGTGGTTTCTCTTCTTGTACTGTTGGTGTCGGATTGAAATTTTCCCCTCGAAGCTCCTCGAGTACTATCTCACTTCTTGGCTTGTGATTTATTACATAGTCTTCCTCTAAGAATCGATCATTGGTACTCACAATGATCTTCTGAGCCTTAGGGCTATAAGATAAACAACCTTTCATTCCTTTGGATATCCAACAAACAGTCTAACATCTGTACGTAGTGCCAGCTTATCGGCTTCCTTATCCAGCACATGTGCTGGACTACCCCAAATCTGAAAATGTCTAATATTGGGCTTTCGTCCAGTTCAAAGTTATGTGGCAGTAGATGAGACTGATTTTGATGGAACCACGTTAAGAATATAGGCTTTCGTTTCCAAGGCATATCCCCAGAACGAAATAGGCAAATCTGAATAGCTCATCATCGACCTAACCATCTCTAACAATGTTCTGTTCCTTCTCTCCGCCATGCCGTTCTGCTGTGGCGTTCCTAGCGCAGTCAACTGGGATGTAATCCCATTCTCTGCCAAGTAGTCCCTAAATTCATTCAAGAGGTACTCACCACCACGATCAGACCGTAGTGATTTGATACTTTTACCTGTACATTTTTCCACTTCCGCTCTGAATTCTTTGAAAGTCTCAAAGGATTCTAACTTGCAGCGTAACAGGTATATGTATCCATACCTTGAGTAATCATCAATGAACGTGATGAAATACTCGTACCCTCCTTGAGCCTGAACTGACATAGGGCCACATAAGTCAGAGTGAATCAAATCTAATACCTCTTCAGATCTATTCCCTTTATCCTTAAAGGGTCCCTTAGTCATTTTACCTTCCAAACAGGATTCACACAAAGGGAACGATTCTAGGACCAATGAAGACAAGGGCCCATTGTTTACTAGTCTTTGTATCCATTTAAGGTTAAGTGGCCAAGCCTTAGATGCCAAAGATAGGTTTGATTCATTTCCGAAGGTTCTTTTCGTTTGTTAGGGTTTATGATCGATGTATTCTGTAAATGCATTTGCGTAGTGGTTTGCATAGGATTAAGTAAATAAAGATGTCCATCCAATGTGCCAGAACAGATAAAATGTTTATCACTAAAGATAACAACCTTGTTATCAAAAGAAACAGAATATCCATCCATAAAAAGTTTAGAAACTGAAATCAAGTTTCGCCTAAAACCAAGCACATAAAGACAATCCTTTAAAACTAAAATCCTATCACTACTAAAAGATAAGGTTACGTCTCCCACTGCAACTGCTGCCACTTTCGTGGCATTGCCCATGTAGACTAAAAACTCTCCATCACTCAGCTGTCTTTTTGCCAAGAACCCCCGTAAAGACATGCAAACATGATCAGTAGCTCCAGTATCTACTACCTATGACTGAGTAGAACAAGTAGCTAAACATGTTTCAATGATGAGAGATTGAGACGTACCATTCTTCTTCTTCTTATTAGGACAATCCGCAGTGAGAACAAGATTAAGGTTTCTAATCCAGTCATCGTAATTTTCACCGATTAACTTGTTTTCTTTGAGAATAGAGGACAGGTTGGAGAGTGCCATGATGATATAGAATAACTGAAAAGTAAACATGCAGTACAGTCACAAACTTTAGGATACTCACATATAATCGTATACCTCAAAAAATTATATGTAATCCACCGACATTTTTAAAAATGTTTCTTATAAGCCACGTTAGTGTGGAAGTTTATAAAATTCATTCTTAAACAGGTAAAACCACCTTTAATTTACCTCCAGTCAAATTTCCTTATAACAAGTAAATTAATAGCCGGAAATAATCACGGTCGAGTAACCTTCCAATTAATAAGCCACGTTAGTGTGGACGTTTATTAATAAATTACACCAAAGTGTGAACACCATCATCTTAGTACCAAGTCCAGTATTTCGAACTCCCTGCTCTAGTTGGGGGAGTCAGTTTGTTCTAGTAGTGTTCTACAACTATCTTGATTAAGAAGTTTAATTTCTAGAGATAACAATGATATGACACATCCGTTATGGAGGAAGACCTATTGTCAACTCGCATGTCAATCACATCTCAATTAAACTAGATTAATGGAGACCGTATGAGATTTCTACATACTTTGGTATGGATCTCTCCCACTTAGTTATTTAAAGATTGAGCTTTCATTTTATTCCATCGTAAAACATGCAAACATCACATAAAATGATAAAACACCATTGCATGCTCCAAACAACATAATAAACAATAATAATAAAAACCAACTATCATGGCTTATATCTCATGTTGCTGAATGATATAAAACTGGAAAGTCAGCTCCAGAACTTGGAACAAAGTCGTCATCCCCATCACTGCGCCTTGCCGAAAACCCTAGCTCCAATTAGGGTTTCGGGACATGAATCAGTGATACTTCCTTTCTTGAGCTGCACTACTTTCATCCTTTGAGTTGATCTTCAAACTTTATTCAATATAGAATATCTATTCCTTAAAGGAAAAATCTAATATATCTAGAATAAAATTACAACTCAATAACTTGGTCTAACAGTTTTATTTCTATTACATTAAAACAACATAAAATAAAACCTAGACCTAATCCATGGATTTCTCATGGATTAAAATCACGTAGCCAAACCGGCATACGGCCCATCATACAGCCAACATAAATTAAAACATACATCACATAATTAAGGAGCCATGATAGTCGGTAACTCTGCAAACAAGTCAGTCTACAAAACCAACAATCACAATTACATGATTAGCATAAAATAACATATGATATCCACACATGACATGATTTTCGAAATATCCAATTAATTAAATTAATAATTTCGAAAATAGCTACAAGATATAATTTGGAAATTAAAATAATTATCCACCAAATTTAATCTTGATATACTCAAAAATTGCATAAGAATAAATTTGGAAATTTATCAAAATTATCCACCAAATTTATTTTTAATTTTCGGATAACACCCTAATTAATTAATATTTGGAAATCTTGATATAGATCAAAAAATCTATTCCAAATATTTGGATAGGCTAGGATCGAAAATTACAAAGATAAAATCTGGAAATTTGATCCACTTCAAATTCCATCCAAATTTAAATCTTATCTTCAATCCTATCTAGATTAGAATTAAGTAATTTATGATATACACCAAAAATTACTTTTCCAATTCTTATCTTCATGGATTTCGAAAATTACAAGATAACAAATCTAGAAATTTGATCCACTTCAAACTCTTCCAAATTTAAAATCTATTTTCAAATCTTTTTGGATTTGAATTAGATAACTATTGATATATATCAAAAATTACCTTATCAAATTCTAAACCCTAAACCCTAAACCCTAAACCCTAAATCTTTGTAGATTTCGAAAATCATAAGAAGATTAAATCTGGAAATTTGATCCACTTCAAATTCTATCCAAATCTAATATTCTATTTTGAAATCTATCTAGATTAGAATTAGGTAACTTTAAGATAAACATCAAAAATACCAAATCTAATTCCAAGTAACATAATTTTCGAAATCTCCTAATAAACAAATCTGGAAATTTTCATCAAAAACTTCTCCAAATTAATCAATAGGATCGAAAATTACATAGGAAAAATTAGGGAATTTTAAACATCAAAATTTCGAAAATTTTGACTCTATAATTTTCGAATACCTATTAAAATAAATCTGGAAATTTTGACTTTCATCAAAAATCTATTCCAAATCCAATTTTAATATAATAAAAAATTACAGCAAACCTCAAAACTATAATTTTCGAACTACATCAAAAATTCATCTAAGTTTTGATCATCACCATTCGAAATACATCAACATATAAATCTGAAAATTTAAGTAACATAAATATTTCATCAAATTTATACATATATTTCGAATTAGTCCTAGGATTAAATCTAGAACAGTGCCAAAACCCGCTCTGATACCAGTTGTTGGGGTTTTTTCGAATTGAACCACCGCATGATCTAATTGGATGTTCATTAATCCTAATGTCATGTATATCATAATTTTATGTATCTCATATGTTTTAACTAACCGAGTTTAATAAAACATGCATAGCCGATTTTTGATTCTACTAGAATTCTATCTCTATCTCTTGTTCTATCTCCAATCCAATTCAGTCTCTTTTTGGGTTACAACAGGGATCTAGGATATAATTAAATAAATTAAGTATTATTTTTATTTCACTAAAGAAATAATACTGACCTACCAATTTAATACATATTTCTAAATATGTTTTCTCATTTAGTCCAGCCATTCTCCTTGTTTAAGATATAATGCCCATTAATTAATTATGTAAGCTTCTGACAACTATAATTAATTAATATCTTTTCCTTGAGTAGTACCACACAAGCTTTACTCATGCACGGAATAAATTCCACCTGCAGGGTTTCAGCATGAACTTGCATTTCCTCAAGGGGACACCATCAACCTGGCGCACCAGGACACGGTGCCCCTACATATTGCACGACCCATCATAAGTGCAAGTGTCACAACCCAAGATATCAAGATAATTGACTCTGTGAAAGAATCTCACCCTTTGATAAGTCAAAGTTGCAATCACTATACGTATATGTTCGCCAACATATAGGGGTTAAGAACCCGAACTCTGTGGATTCTTATTCTCTCATTTAAGGTCAGAATAGAGAATAGAATTCTAAGTAGATCCTCCTGAATACACTTGCCCGTGTACTAGAATAATCAGTTAGTCAAGATAAACAAACTATCAGATTATTCTACGGCATACCAATGGCAGGTTCAGTGCCATCTAAACCGTGAGCCTTATAACACAATACAAGGAACTAATGATATGATCTATCCATGTGTTTACCCACACCATATCATCTACAATGTAGTGTAGTAAACAAGCAAGTAAATATAACAATTTAAATGCAAACAGTGACTGCAATTATAACCATTCTATATTATCAAATAAACCATCATCAATAATGTATACAAAAGACGAGTCTTCTAGTATACAAAACCAACAGTGACGTGGCAGTATCTTTAACATCTTGGTGTCCTTTTTGTCCAAGCTTTTGATTTCTCGAGGTTACCACAAGTTGAGTATGTGATAGATCCTGATCTATCCTCTGAGTGGCAGCTTGAGCTTGTGGGGATGCCTCATCTGACTAAATTGATTCATTATCAAAATTCAGTTTGCAACAATATAGATCGGCTTGATGATTGTAAAGTTGTTTAGTAGTTGCAGCTCCTTGCGATCTCAAGCTGGCTTGAACATCAGCTAATATGACTTTAGCTGGAATTTGATTATCAAGTCGATGCTTCATAATGTGCTGGACTTGCACAATAGTTGGAGAAAATGGATTTGAAGCTCCAATTTATTTAATACTCCATGTCTCTTCTCGTTGCCAAAAGCTCATGCCATGAAAGGCAGTTAGCAAGAAATGGGACTGGATTAACATCGAGTGTCTCTAGTTGTACCAGTAGAAGTACCGGTGCAGCTGTTTGAACAACTGATTGTCTTGCTTGACAACAAAGGAGAAGTGAGTGAGAAGAAGATTTGTCACGTCCTTCTAAGCACTCTTGACTGCATATTCGCCACTGTAAAAAGTACGAATGTTGTCTTCAGTCAGCTGGAGAGCAGGGCAAGTTCTCCTGAAGTAGTCAGCTCTATAGTTTGGATGAGAGATTCCAATAAATGGAATAAGCTCATCTAGATCAGAGCAGGGCATGAAGTCGACTGATGATCCATTCTTGGATTGTGGAGAAGGAACTTCATTAGCAGTTAAGCTGCTTAAAGTTGCATTGTCGGCTCTGGCTTTGGATCTCCTCTTCTTCTTGAGTGACTGAAGATAGATTGTCCCTTTCTTGGAAATCCAGTCAGAGATGAGGACTGGTAGTGCGTCATCATTTGGAAGATGTAGCATATCTTCAAGGAGCTTGCTCATTCTTAGAACAAGTCCTACCTTGGACTTAAATTTCCCAGTCTTCTTTGAGTCTGCAGCTTTGATGACTTGATGCTTGAATTGGGAAAATATGAATTCTGCCCAATTTGCTTCCAATCCTTCAACAAGGTGTATCATTACCTTGTATCTTTCTTGAGTTAATTGACTCAAGCTTCAAATGGCGCCGAACATCATCTTGTTCGTGATATCGAGTATTACTCCATACTCGGGCTTCAGGTCAGTTTTAGTTGTGGTAAAACTGAATTGCTTGCTGCAGGTTGAAGTTCGCCATTCTTTCCAATATCGTTTGGCTGAATCTTTCAGATCTTGAACCTTGGACCCTTTTCTAGGAAGTTGAAAGATTTCTGCAATATTTCTTTCTGTGATTTGAAGTTTGTGCCCTTGAACCACTGAGGATATGACCTTCCCATCTGCAGATATCTTTTCTTTAAGTAAAAATTCACACACCAAGTCTTGTCTAAAGAATCTTGGTGGAGTTTCACGATAATGCAGAATCCCGGTCTTGTGAAGATTGACCAGAAGAAATGGGTTGTTTGATTCCTTAAGAAACCTGGAATTTCTTTCTCTCCAGGAATTTATCTCTCATCATTTGCTCTTTGAAGGAAGTAAGAGCTTTGGATGATTCGGCCATTTTTTTTAAAAAAAATTGGCTGATTTGAAGTTTAAGCTTCTTGAGAGAGAAATACTCTTTTGGAAGATGAGTGAGTAGAGTATATTGAAAAAGTTGGAGCAAGGGGGTTTTTATGAGTGAGGAGAGAGACTCATAAATTTGTTAGTTGAAGGAATTAAATACCCCTTGTCGTTTTTGATCGTTGGTTTTGTAATGAGTACCAACGGTCAAGAATTCACAATAAATGCTTGACAACACATTTATTTTTAACCAAATGATTTTTATTAAGAAATCAAGAGATAAACTTAATTACAAGAAGTTGCGCTAAGGCATCTAATTAGTTAACTTCTCAAGCCTTCAGTTCTTCTTGCATTCAGTTTTCCTTTTCTTTAATTTTCTGGAGCGATCTGGTGTGCTTTCATTTGAAGAATCTTCATCTGAGTCTTCATTTTCAAAGTACGCTTCCAGTTTTAGGATTGAATTAGAAAGCAGCTTTACCTGAACCTTCATACATTTGATCAGTGATTTGACTTGAGTTGAGGTCTTACCTGACCACTGCTTTTTGGCTTGCTGAACACATATCTGAGTCTTGTTTGCTGCCAGCTGATGCTCTTTAGTATTGTGATCAGTTTTCGGCTGATGCTCTCCAGTGTGATAGTCAGCGACTTGCTGATGCTCTCCAGTCTGAAATTTGAAAGCTGGTTTTTCAACCGTTTCTGATTGAGCAGGTGTCACTACTTTCTGTTCAGCTGGACCCTGTCTGGAGTCCTTTTTGTCGTCATATCCTTCCCCTGAAGACTTGTATCTCTGAACAGCGAGAAAGACATCATCTGAGTCAGAGTTTGATTGAACTTCAGACTCCGTTACTTTGGCTTTCCCTTTTTCTCTTATTACTGAAGTAGTTGCGATCAGCTTCTGCCTTAGTCGCGGTTGGGGCTCTCTGATTGTTACGGGAGGTAGTGTCGTTTCATCCATCTTTGGATGATATCATCAGGGTCAACTGGCTGATGATCCGTCTCCTCGGTCATCAGATCGGGGATCAGCTGTTCTAGAATGAAGCTAACTCTGTTGATGTAGTACATCTTTTGTGGAAAGCACTTGGAGCTTGTGGTTTCGTCTTCCACGATGTCTACAAATTTCTTCAGTTGTTTGAGGAGAAACAGAGACCAGTCTATCCCTTTCTCCTCCCAGATGGCATTGCAGATCTTGTATTTGATCTCTGAAATCTCATCATGTCCTTCGCATGACCCCACCATCATCTGTGTGGCCACGGCTGATAGCACTTGAAATTCTTTTCAGAATTTGGACGTCTGATGATTGATGTGGAAGTTTTCTGCAACAGGGTTTGTCGCCTATCTGTTGAAGCAGAACCTGGCGTTTACTTCCGTCTCTTCAATACTATCTTCTTCTTCTGGTAGACCAAATATGTTCTTCAAGATTGAAGGAGTGATCAAGATTTCTATACCCCTTACTTTAGTTTTGATCAACCAGAAATCCTTTTCGCTAGAGGAGTTGAGGAAGAACGCTGCCACAACTTCTAGATATACCTTTGTGGGAGCACTTTCAGTGAAAATCTTCAGTTTCGCTGATTCTATTAGTGCTAACACCAAATCACACATCAGTGTGTAGTTGGCGAATCGTCTGCAGTTTGCTTGACTCAGTATCTTGTCATGATACAGGTCCTTGCAGAAGACTATCGAATCTTTACCATAGACCTTGAAGTTGTGTTTTCTCCGGTGAGGGTTGACAGAGAATTGGGCCATTCAAGAAGATTGGTAAGTTTTGTAAGGCTGAATAGAATGAATAATTCTGGATGGAATTTTGAGAAAAAGAGACGGGGAGCTTGAGTGCTTGATCAGCTGTATGGGTGTTTTGAGGAAAACAGCTAATCTATTTATAGCCTCAAGAAGACGGTGTATCCAACGGTAGGAAAAATTTGAATGACTGAATGGTTATGATTAATCCGTTAATTTGTTTTTCAAATTTATCCGTTGGCGTTAAATGAGGAGAGAGAGTGGGTCAAATGATAATATTGGGATGACACGTCATTTTACCGTTCAATAAGAAAATAAATTCAATTTGAACTTATCTGTTTGAAGCTCTCCTTCTCGAGTCTCCACATGGCTTAGAGCTGCTGACGTCATCAGTTGGCCTTATCAGTTGATGACTGCTGATCTCCTTAGCTTGGATTGATCAGTTCCAGCTGGAGTCCCTTCAGCTTCCAGCTTTCGTCAGCTTGAGCTGTTCTCTCAGCTTTTACTCTTTATAAGCTTTTCAGCTGCCTCCTTCAGCTAAAGCTTCTTCTCATCAGTCGGTTTGAATTCAACTGCTCTCATCAGTTGATCATGACTGGTGGTGAACTGATGCTCTCAATGAATAGTTTACTCCTCTCCTTTCTTTAGACTTCTACGCCATTTCTTTAGAACTGATTTGACTCATCAGTTTAGCTTTACAGCTTTGTAAACTGATGTCACTTTGAGTTAGTTCTCATGTTCAGCTGGAGTGTTCTTCTTCACTCCTTCACTTGGCTGGTCATCATCCTCATTTGAAGCTAGTTCGAGCAATCCCAATTGGATACATAGCTCCACAAATCTAGCTTTTGGCAATGGCTTGGTGAAGATATCGACTATTTGCTTCTCCGTGTTCACATATTTGATGCATATGTCCTTCTTCTCGATGTGATCTCTGATGAAGTGGTGCCTAATATCAATGTGTTTCATCCTTGAATGCAATACTGCATTTTGAGATATTGCAATAGCACTATTGTTATCATAGTAGATATGCACTTTCTTTAGTCTTCACCTTGTAATCTTTCAGCTGTTGCTTCATCCAAAGAATTTGTGCACAACAGCCTCCAGCAGCTACATACTCGTCTTCAGTTGTTGACGTTGTAACTGAGTGCTGCTTTTTGCTAAACCAGGATATCAGTTTGTTCCCAAGAAACTGACATGTTCCACTGGTACTTTTTCTGTTGATCTTGCAGCCGCCGAAGTCTGAGTCTGAGTAGCCAGTTAGACTCAAGTTATCATCTCTGGGATACCATAATCCAAGATTTATGGTCCCTTTGAGGTACTACATGATCCTCTTTGCTGCTTCGAGATGGATTTTCTTCGCATTGGCTTAGAACCTTGCACACAGTCCGACTGAATAGGAGATGTCTGGTCGGCTGGCTATCATGTAGAGAAGAGATCCAATGATTCCTCTGTAGAATGTTTGGCTGACTGGTTCTCCTTCTTCATCGAGAGTCAGTTGCACTGATGTGTTCATTGAAATCTTGAGAGTTTTTCCCTTGTCGGTTCCAAACTTCTTGACAAGCTCTTTGGTGTACTTTGCTTGATTGATGAAGATTCCATCTTCCAGCTGCTTCACTTGGAGTCCTAGGAAGAAAGTCATTTCTCTCATCATGCTCATCTCAAATTCGCTTTGCATCAGTTGAGCGAATCGAGTGCAGAGATCTTTACTCTTTGATCCAAAAATTATGTCATCTACATAAATTTGAACCATCAAGATCTTAGCTGATCATTCTATTCTGAATAGAGTATGATCGATGACTCCTTTTTGAAACTCATTCTTTAGCAAGAATTTGTAAGGGTTTCATACCAAGCTCTTCGTGCTTGCTTCAATCCATATAGAGCTTTTTTCAGCTTGTACACCTGATCTCTAATTTCAAAGCCTGGAGGTTGCTCAACATAAACATCCTCCTTAAGAATTCCTTACAAGAACGCACTTTTAACGTCCATTTGATAGACGGTGAAATTGTTATGAGCTGCATAGGCTAGGAACAATCTGATGGCATCCAATATTGTAACTGGTGTAAATGTCTCATCAAAGTCGATCCCTTCACTTTGAGAGTATCCTTTGGCTACCAGTCTTGCCTTGTTCCTTGTGATCACGCCTTGTTCATCCAGCTTGTTGCGAAAGACCCACTTAGTCCCGATGACTTTTTGGGTTTTCGGCCTATCGATAAGAAACCATACGTCATTTCTTGTGAATTGGTTCAGGTCCTCTTGCATCACAGTGATCCAATCTGAATCTTCAATGGCTTTCTTGATGTTGGCGGGTTCCACTTGCGAGATAAAGCATGTGAAGAGAGCATGCTCAATTGATCATCTGGTTTGAATACGACTTCTAGGATCTCCAACAATTTTGTCTGTTGAATAGCTTTGGAGCCATTTAGGCATGTTGGCTTTAGCTGCGCCTTCAGCTGGTTTATCAAATGCTCCTTCAACTAATCCTTCAGCTGGTTCTTTAGTTGCTTCTTCAACTGGTCCTTCAGCTAGTTCTTCAGCTGCTGCCTTGTCTCTAGTGTGCTCAACAATTTCACTGGTTCTTCTCCCTGTTTCAGTTGTGGGGTTTGTGGTCTCAGCACAAATTGTGTCTTCATTGACCATGTTGTCTTCAACTGGTCTGGAGTCAGTTTCAATAACATCTTCTAGTGAAGCTTCAAACCGCCTGGAACAATATGATCAACATAGTCCTGCTAGTTTTTAATTTCACTAGGCAGTGCTTGTGCTGATGCATGAGCTTTTTTTTTGTTCCTGTACTCATCAGCAAGCTCATCAAATACCACATGACATGTTATTTCTACAACTAGTGTTCATTTGTTGAACACTCTATAGGCTTGTGAGTGAGGGGCATTATAGCCGAGAAAGATCTCCTCATCAGCCTTGGCACTTAAAACTTCAGTTGGATCTTGCCATTGTTGTGGATGTAACATTTGCAGCCAAATACCTTAAAGTAAGAGATAGAAGGCTTACGACCCTTGTACAGCTCATAGGGCATTTTGTCATGGGTTGTGACGATGGCACTTCTATTTTGTGTATGGCAAGCTGTGTTGACTGCTTTGGCCTAGTAACTTTCAGCTATGTTGGCATCTGCTATCATTGCTCGAGCTGCCTCCTTGAGCATGCGATTTTTCCTTTCCGCTATGCCATTCTGTTGAGGAGTCCTTGCAGCTGAGTGCTCATGAGTGATTTCCAGTTTACTCAGAAAATTGATCATTTGCTTGTTGAAAAACTCAGTTCCATTGTCGGATCTTATCCTTTGAACTGATTTTCCCTTGTCAGTTTGCAACCTTCTGATCAATATTGATAGCTTGGCAAAGGTTTCATCTTTGCTTCTCAAGAACTCCACCCAGGTGTACCTTGAGTAGTCATCTACTACTACAAGAGTAAACTTCTTGCCTCTAGGGATTGGTGGCTTCACTGGTCTAAACAGGTCCATGTGTAGCAGCTGTAGAATATCAGTTGTTCCTTGAGGATGGCTCTTATTTTTTGAATGACGACCTTGCTTGCTTCCCTTTTTGGCATGGTCCGCAGACTCCAGCTTTCTTGTAGATTTCCTTAGAAAGCCCCTCAACTAGCTCTTTCTTGGCCAGATAGTTGATCGTTTTGAAGTTGAGATGATTTAGTCATCGATGCCATAGCCAGCTTGCTTCAGTTGAACCTTTTGAAAGAAAGTAAGCTTCTTAATATCCGGTTGACCAATTAACAACATACATGTTGCCTTTCCTTACTCCAGTCAGGACTATGGCTCCAGTTGACTTGTCTCTGAAGTCACATGAGCTGTTGCTGAAGTCGACTGAATAACTGTTGTCACAAAGCTGACTGATGCTTAGCAGCTTGTGCTTCAATCCTTCAACATGTGACACTCCGTTGATGACAACTTTCCCTTTCACTGCGAACCCTTCTCCAATGGTTCGGCTCTTTGAGTTGTCTCCAAAAGTGACTAGTGGTCCCTTAACCTCTTTATAACCGTTGAGATCATTCTTTTCTCCGGTCATATGCTTGGAGCACACGCTATCCAGATACCAAGTATCTTTGCCCTTTTTCTTGGATCGGATGCTCTTTCCCTACAAAACAAAAATTAGTTTTTAGGTACCCGCATAATATCGAGTCCTGAAAGGTTAATCAAGTACTTGGGAATCCACATGCGCCATACTTTTGGCTTTCCATGATTAAGAGATCCTTCTGAGTTTGATCTCTTGATCGACTTTGGACTCCTTGTAACTCTTCGACTGAGAGTTAGTGATGCGGCCAATCTATACGCGGAAGCTCAATAAAGAACACACGTCAACAAAAAGAAGGATTCAATCCAAACACAACTAATCAACAATGAATTAATAACCCCAATATGTTGTACTAAATCAATGAATCTCGAATTGAACAAGAATTAAACACAAAACAACCCCAAATAACCCGAAAAACCCTAATTAAGACTCGATCAGAAACCTATGCAAATGACCTCAAATTGAGCTCAAATTTTAGGACAAGATACAATCAGAAGTCATGCAAAACATATCCAAAATTCAGCAAAAACGCACCAGTGGTTTGGGATTTGTCTTGGTGGATACTTTTGTGGCTTCTAGGACTCGTATTTTGGATCTATGAATTATGGACTTAAAATCTGGGTTTGTATGAGTATGAGGACGATTATGATGGTACTAGGATGGCTAGGGAACGTGTATGGATGCTGTGAAGGCGGGGAATGGTGAGGTGGTGATGAAAATGAAAGATAGAAGCGAATCTTACCCGAAACGAACCTCGAATCGATGAGAACTCGGAACGCGCTTATGGACCAATCTTCAATGGCTGTCTAACCCGGATACTACGAGGTATCACGAATGAGATAGATGATTTCAAGCCTGGAGTTGTCAACTTCAAACTCTACCGATAGAACCGATGTTTGTGTGTGAGACAGGAGAAAGCGTAAAAGCTATTTTTTTATTCAAATCCAGTTTGAATAACAAAGTGAATGAAAATCCCTAAATAAAGACCTAAGGAGGAATGAAATTATCAAGTAAATGGGCTTGATAATTTCGAACTATGCTAGAAAATAAATAAAATCATTGGCCCAATACACCTAACAATAATTTGGGCTTCTAATTAAATTAAAATACTGGGTCCAATTAAAATAAAACAACTTAATAAAATAAACAATGATACATGACCAGAACTAAGTAAATTAATTCATCCATGGCCGCGGCTTCACTCCTCGATGCTCAATACAGTCACCAACTTGGACTGTCTGACATCAACTCCATCATATTGCAGCTTCTTTCCAACATAGCACTGCAGATACCCTTACACTTTCTTGGCACGTAAGCGCGTCACTAGACCTCTCAGTTGAAACTCCGGGTTTAGTTCATTAGTGCTTATCCCGGACTCATCATTCCTCCCTTCCTCAAAAGAATTCGACCTCGAATTCGAGTCATTCTCATCAAAATCATTTACAGGAAAAGGAGATAGATCAGAAACATTAAATGTAGAAGAGCATTTATACTCACCAGGCAAATCGAGTCGATAAGCATTATCATGCACTCAGGCAACGACAGTGAACGGTCCATCTCCACGAGGCATAAGCTTCGACTTCCTCAAGTTGGGAAAACGTCCCGGATTGAAATGAACCCAAACCTTATCACCGGGTTTGAATAACACTTGTTTGCGGTGCGAATTCACCTTAGCGGCATTGCGCACTCCTTGAAGCTCGATCCTCGACTTCACCTTTTCATGCATCTCTCGTACCCGTTAAGCTCTACGAACACCTTGCAAACTCGAGAGATGGTCAATAGGCAAAGGAATAAGATCCGTTGGAGTGAACGGATTGAAACCATAAACTACCTCAAAAGGCGACATATGTGTAGAAGAATGCACGGCTCTATGATATGCAAACGTAGCAAATGGTAAACATTCTTCCCACGATTTCAGATTATTCTTCACTAATACACGCAGAAGAGTACCTAACGTCCTATTTACTACCTCAGTCTGACCATCCGTCTGTGGATGACATGCAGCAGAAAATAACAGTTTGGTACCCAACTTTCCCCACAAAACTCTCCAAAAATGTCCTAAGAATTTTGAGTCCCTATCAGAAACAATGGTCCTAGGGATGCCATGCAAACGGACTACCTCACAGAAAAACAGATTAGCAATATTAACGGCATCATCAGTCTTTTTGCATGTAATAAAATGAGACATTTTTTAGAAATGATCAACAACCACAAACACAGAGTCTTTACCAGATTTTGATCGAGGCAAACCTAAAATAAAGTCCATGGAAATATCTACCCAAGGAGCAGATGGCGCCGGCAAAGGCGTATAATGACTAAATGGACTCGATGTGGATTTAGCTTTCCTACATGCAATACATCTAGCAAAGACTCTTTCAACATCTCTTTTCATGCGAGGCCAATAAAAAATGCTCATGAAAAAGATCTAACGTCTTATTGACACCAAAATGACCCATAAGACCCCCTACATGCGACTCCAAAATAAACAACTCTTGCATAGAACAATCAGGCACGCACAATTTTGCATCCTTAAACAGAAATCCATCAACAATGTAATATGAATCCACATCACGTGATTTACCGACACAAGATGCAAAAATAGGTCCAAAGAACAGATCAGAAGTATAAAAACTCTTAACATGCTCAAGACCTAGACACTGTACATACATAACAGAGAACAACGCGTACCTGCGGGAGAGTGCATCGGCAACCACATTCTCCCCTCCCTTCTTGTACTTGATCACATAGGGAAACGACTCTATGAACTCCACCCATTGAGCATGGTATGAGATCAGGCTCTGCTGTCCCTTCAGATGCTTCAATTACTCGTGATCGGTATGAATCACGAACTCCCTCGGGTGCAGGTAGTGCTACCACGTCTCCAACGACCTCTTTAATGCATAAAGCTCCTTATCATATGTAGAATATCGCAAGGCTGCGCCATTGAGCTTTTCGCTGAAGAACGAGACGGGCTTCTTTTCCTGTGACAAAACAGCACCAATGCCTATACCAGAGGCATCGCACTCAATCTCAAACATCTTATCATAATCAGGTAAAGCCAAAATAGGAGCATTGCATAATTTTGATTTCAACAGATTAAAAGCATGATCTTGGGCTTTGCCCCCACTCAAATTTCCTATCCTTACGACTCAACTCAGTCAATGGAGCGGCTATACTGGAAAAGTCTCACACAAAATGGTGATAAAATCCAGCTAAGCCATGGAAAGATCGAACCTCAGCAGAGGTTTTAGGCATGGGCCACTCCTCAATGGCCTTAACCTTCGATCTATTGACCTCAACTCCACGACTACTCAACACAAAACTAAGAAAAACAACCTTATTCATGCAAAAAGTACACTTAGACAAATTAGCATATAATTTCGCATCACGCAACAATTCAAAAACATGCCTAAGATATCTAACATGATCAGGAATGCAAGTACTATAAATGAGGATGTCATCAATATAGACCACAACATATTTTCCAATCACATCCCTCAAGACGTGGTTCATTAGACGCATGAATGTACTAAAGGCGTTTGTAAGCCCAAATGGCATGATAAGCCATTCATACAACCCATGCTTCATTTTGAACGCAGTCTTCCATTCATCCCCTTCACTCATACGCACTTGGAAATAGCCATAATGTAAATCAATTTTAGAAAAGACAGACGCTCCAGACAATTCATCTAACATGTCATCTAGACGGAGAATAAGGAAACGATACTTTATTGTTATCTTATTGATAGCTCGACAGTCCATGCACATGTGCCACTCGTTATTCTTCTTCGGCACGAGGATGACGAGTACTGCGCACGGCGACAAGCTTTCTCTGATCTATTTCTTCTCCAGCAACTCTTTGACTTGATGATCTATCTCTTTCATCTCCTCGGGAGTGGTATGGTAAGTTGGTCGGTTTGGGAGGGCTGCTCCCAGCTAGAAGTCGATCTGATGATCAATTTCTCGAATTGGCGGCAGACCACTTGGTATCTCCTCTAAGAATACATCCTTGAATTCATCCATCAGAGACTGCAAAATTGAAGGAACAAGAGTATCAGAAGTATCATTAGCCTTAAAAGTAAGTAGAACGATAGGCATACTAGCTTTAATGACTTTTTGTACTCCTTTTGCACTGATAAACAAGTTCCGATGTACAGGATCCAGATTGGCTGTAGTGGAGGGAGAAGGGACGGCACAAAGGGAGGCCTTAGTGGGTCCCTTGGTGGACTGGATCGCGGCCGCGAGCTGCCCAGGTTGAATGGGCTGCTTGCTCTCAGCCCGTTTCGTCTTCTCCTCCTTAAATCTCTACTGCATCATCTGCTGATCTTCATTGATGTCCTTGGGTGTCAATGGCCATAATCTGGTGGTCCGTCCATCTCGGGTCATCGTATAAGTGTTGGCATATCCATCATGGATCACCTTCCTCTCAAACTGCCATGGACGACCAAGCAAAATATGCGATGCCTCCATAGGGATGACATCACAAAGTACAGTATCAGTAAAATGACCAATAGAGAAAGTGACATTTACCTGATATCCTACACAGATTTCTCCTTGGTCGGTCAGCCATTGCAAACGGTACAACTTGGGGTGCTTCTGTGGTACCAAGTTCAGTTTCCCCACTGCGTACTGGCTGATTGCATTCACGACACTTCCACTATCGATGATGAGCGAGCAAGTCTTGTCTTGGATCGAACAGCGCGCGTAGAAGATGTTCTCGTGCTGATCGTTCTGATCCTCTTCTCGTATCATGCTCAAAGCTCAGATAGAAATAAGGCTGACATGGGTTTGTTCCGGCTTCTCATCCTCGATCTCATCCACTGGTGGACTGCTTAGGGACTGATCAGCGGTCTCTGCTTCAGCTGCTTCATTGAGCTCCTCTTCACTAGCTGACTTCAAGTCATTCTGCTCGGTGAGGAATAACACTCGATGATTTGGACACTGAGCTTGGAAGTGTCCCCATCCTCTACACTTGTGAGACTGGATGTCACGAGCTCTCCCTGGAGTACTATTTGAAGGTAGACTTGGCTACACTGTGTGATTCTGATTGCCTCTGTTCGGTGCCGGTGAATTATACTCAGGTCTACGGAAAGGCTGTGGTGCAGACTGCTCAAAGCGGCGAGTGGGCTGTGAGGACTTGCCTTGAGAACATGTAGGGGCTATCCTAGGCATGGATGGCTAGCCTCAAACCCATGGTGTCCTTGCTGGCATCGAATGAGAAGAACGTCGGTGTCCCTCTTTAAGCTGCCGCTCTACTATCGAGACGTAGTGAATCATGGCCTCAATACTGGTGAAGTCCTTCAGCTCGACTTCACAGGCAATGTCTGGGTGCATGCCTTTGATGTACTGGTTGATTATGGCAATCAAAGTCTCCTCTTTTCCAACCCGATTCATCGCAGTCTCTAATTCTTTATGGTACTCCTCAATGGTTCGGGTACCCTGGCGAATCTGGCTCAGTCGGCGCTCCAATTCCCATTCATAATTAACAGGAATAAAGCAGTCTTTCATCAGATCCTTCATCTCCTACCAAGTGTCAATAGGGGGGTATCTGTCACGGCATCGGCGGTTCTGGATGTTCTCCCACCAACTAGCTGCATACCCTGTAAACTCCATAGAAGCAAGCTGCACTTTCTTTACTTCTGGAAAATCATAGCAGATAAGAATCTTGTTGACCTTCCTCTCTCAGTCGAGGTAAAGGTCTTAATCATGCAGTCCCTCGAACGCCGGTATGCTTGTCTTGATGTTATTCAACAAGCTGTCAGGATCTGCACGTCGGGGCTGATACTGTGGATAGGCGCGGGCTGCACGCCTGTAAGGCTGACGTGGTCGGTCACGTCTCTGAAATGGCTCGAACTCTGCCTCTGATTCCTCTGCAAAGTCACCATAATCTTCTTCAGCATCACGATCATAGGGATCGTTAAACTGCACTTGAGGTTGGCGATGCTGAGCTTGATGTGCTCTAGCGTTCACTCCGGCTGGCTCGGCTACAGGCACCTCTGGTTGACGAGCTGCTGCTGACTATCGAACTACTCCTTCTAACTAGACAGACTGGCCTTGAACTGGTGGTCGAGTAGTAAGAAGCTCAAGCTGTGCCATCATTTTGGCCAATGAATCCTCTAACTTATTCTCCAGTACTTGATAGTGATACTTGGTATCCCACGGGTGTGGCATCGATGAAGCCGCGTCTGTAGGAGTATTAGGTGATGTGGGTGCCTTATCATGCGACTTATAACCATCTCTGGACTCCATTTATACCTGCAAAACAGATAAAATAAAGAAAAAAAAGGACCTCACTTCTTTTTTTTTACACTCAATAGATCTCGAACTCCCTCAGCTCACAGTAGGTCTCCAATTCCATCAGTAGAATCGCTGCTGACTCCTCCAGCTCTAGTCAAGAGCTCAAACATGACTCCCAAAGTACCACGGGGTACACAAAACACCACGAAGTAGGCTGTAATGGGGTAGGTTGGTTGTATGGGTGAAAAGGAAAGGAAATTCGAAGAAACAGGAAAATTAAAAAATCTTCACCGGACGATTTCACCTTGAAGATGGTTGAATTTGGCCAAAAGTACACTTAGGTTATAGCAAAGCAGTGAGTTTTGATCAGTACGTCATTCCGCTTCCGGAATGGTATTATGGATTAAAATCGGATTTCTGAAGCAAAATTGGTAAGAAACTGATTGACAGTGGGTGTTTTGGAATCAGCTAGAGGATAGGGACGTGTAGTTGGAGGCTGGTATGGAGTGATTAGCAAGAATAAGGCTATGAATATGGATGGATATGTGTTGAATTATGGAACAAGATTGTACCAAGTGTGAACACGAGCTCAATTAGGGAACAAAGACCAAAACAAACTAGGAAATAATAAACCCAACTAGGAAACAAATCCCAATCCTACTAGGAAACAAATAAACCAATCCCTATAAATACTAGACACAAAATTTTTTATCCTCTCTCTTTTCTCCGGTAATATGATCGAAAACTATGACTCCCTAACAACACAAAGAAACTGCATAGTGACGTTCTCAATCACTATACGACGAAGAACGACAAATCGCGACACAACACGAAGAGAACAAGACTACTAGCTACTCAAATCAACAAGACTAATCAAGATCAATGAAGAACTTCAAGAATCACGATGAACACAATAGGGTTCGATCAATTAAGTTTTTTTTATCAATTTTTTTTTGTACGAACTATTTTTTTTTAAATAATGATCGAATCTCCTTTCGCCCCTACTATGTCACACGAATTTGGATTGAACCACGACCAACTAAAGTTGACTTGACTTTGATACCAAAAACTATGATGCGGCTAATCTATACGCGGAACCTCAAGAAAGAACACACGTCAACAAAAAGAAGGATTCAATCCAAACACAACTAATCAACAATGAATTAATAACCCCAATATGATGTACTAAATCAATGAATCTCGAATTGAACAAGAATTAAACACAAAACAACCCCAAATAACCTAAAAAACCCTAATTAAGACTCGATCAGAAACCTATGCAAACGACCATAGATTGACCTCAAATTTTAGGACAATATACAATCAGAAGTCATGAAAAACATATCCAAAATTCAGCAAAAATACAAGAGTGGTTTGGGATTTGGCTCGGTGGATACTTTTGTGGCTTCTAGGACTCGTATTTTGGATCTATGAATTATGGACTTAAAATCTGGGCTTGTACGAGTATGAGAATGATTATAATGGTACTAGGATGGCTAGGGAACGTGTATGGATGCTGTGAAGGTGGGGAATGGCGTGGTGGTGATGAAAACGAAAGATAGAAGCGAATCTTACCCGAAACGAACCCCGAATCGACGAGAACTCGGAACGCGCTTATGGAGCAATCTTCAATGGCTGTCTAACCCGGATACTATGAGGTATCAAAAATGAGACAGATGATTTCAAGCCTGGAGTTGCCAACTTCAAACTCTACAAATAGAACCGATGTTTGTGTGTGAGACAGGTGAAAGCGTAAAAGCTATTTTTTTATTCAAATCCAGTTTGAATAACAAAGTGAAAAATAATCCCTAAATAAAGACCTAAGGGGAACAAAATTATCAAGTATATGGGCTTGATAATTTCGAACTATGCTAGAAAATAAATAAAATCATTGGCCCAATACACCTAACAATAATTTGGGCTTCTAATTAAATTAAAATACTGGGTCCAATTAAAATAAAACAACTTAATAAAATAAACAAAGATACACGACCAGAACTAAATAAATTAATTCATCCATGGTCGCGGCTTCACTCCTCAATGCTCAATACAGTCACCAACTTAGACTGTCTGACATCAACTCCATCATCTTCCAGCTTCTTTCCAACATAGCACTGCAGATACCCTTGCAGCTTCTTGGCACGTAAGCGCATCACTGGACCTCTCAGTTGCAACTCCAGGTTTAGTTCATCAGTGCTCATCCCGGACTCATCAGTTGGGTCCATTGATCTATACCTCTGATGAGTGTTAGGATAAAAGACTTCAACTAATATCCTCTTATCTTGTGACCTTGATGCTCCTTGTCTTAGCCGGTTTTTAATAGGCCCCTAACTTTTGAGCTTTTTGGCCTTCATGCAATGGCCGTTTTCCAAGCCAGTTATAATTGGGATTGATCTTTGATTTATCTCTTGAGTTTAAATACTAATTATACTGGGTTTCAAAGTCACTTGGAGTGAACTTCTCTAGGGAAATCGAAACGTGTTGACGTGCTTGATACAACTTTGTATACACGTTCCTTTTTAAGTCAACATCTCTTCTTAGTTGACTTGCTGGATGTCTGTAAAGATAGGCTGGCGGTACAGTTCTATACTGAACTGATGCCCTATCTTGATGAGACAGTGATCCAAACTGAGTATTTCTCCATACTTCAGTTGGCCGGTCAGTTCTGTTTATCTCAGGCCTGTACTGAGCTTCGGGCCTTGGATAGACTGACTGTCTCTGATGAGCTGGAGGTCTTGGCAGAACTGATGACCTCTATTAATAGGTTGGGTGTCTTTGCTGAGCTGGCGGCCTCTTTTGCAGAGCTGGCCTTGAATGAGCTTTCGATTTTGATTGAGCTGATGATTCGGGCTGATAGGCTGGCTTATGTTGAACTGGCAGCATTGGCTGAGCTACAAGCCTTTGAAAGACTGACTGTCTTTGAGTTGATTTCCTCGACTGAACAGTTTGTATTTCTGGGCTGAGCTTGAGGAGTTTCTAAGATACATTTTATCTTTTGATTCCTCAGTTGCGGGTGGCTGAGCTGGTCTTGTGAATCCTTTCAGGATTCCTGTTTCATAGCTTTGAGCAACTGCCTTTCCCTTCTCTGCGGTAGTGAACTTGCTATACCCTAGCCCTGGACTTCCAGCTTCAACTCTCTGATGACTTAGGATTTCATCCAGAGTCTGGGATCCCTTCTTGAATTTGAGGGTTAACTCCTCGTTTTCAAGGATTTCAAGCTTGAGTTGCTCATTCTCAGCTTCTAGTTCGGCATTCCTCAGTCTCAGCTGATCAATTTCAGTTGACTGATCTTCAAGAATTTTCAGTCTTGAATGATCAATGCTCAGTTCTTTAATTTGTTTCTAAGCTTATCATTTTCATTTTTCAGTTCAATATGCAGGCTTGATACAGAAGCTAACTGATCTTCTAGAATTTTTAAATGTTCATCTAATTCATTTCTAGAGATAGATGCTTCATGTATATGATAGAAAGAGGTTATTGAGTCAGTTGTAATAACCTCTACTTCTTCATCCGCCATGAGGCAAAGCAGGACTTCATCATTGGAGTTGTAGCTGTCTAAGTCGATTCCTGATGGGTAGTCTGAATCGTCTAGCACGGCATTTTCGGAGTTGGCAATCATTACTTTCCTTTTGAAAGAGCTTCTTCTGACCTTGGTCTTCTTATCCTCAGGTAGCTCTGGACACTCGTATCTGTAGTGTCCTTGCTTGTGGCAATGGAAACATTCCTCGATGTTTTGGTTAGCCATCTGAAATTGTTCAGCTGATCGTTCAGCTGGCTGCTGGTTCCTTTCTCCCTCAGCAGCTTCATCAGGTTGAGGCAGAGCTGATTATTGATCTCTGACTTTTCTTAGCTTTTCCAGCAATCTTGTAATCAACTGGATTTGCTCATTTATGTCTTCAGTCAGGATCTCCTTCTTTTCAGCTGACTCTCTTCTCCAGTCAGTCACCGATCCTCATGGATTCTCTCTGGCGGGTGAGACTCTTAATTGGAAGATGTTTCTTCCACGAGCTTCTCTGAACCGATTTCTTTCAACGTAGAAAGATGCATCTTGAGCTGAAGAAGTAGATACTTCTCTCTTTTGGTTCAGGCTATATTCATGAGCCTTGAGAGATCCGAACATTTCTATGGGTGTAATGCTATTTAAGTCCCTTAACTCTTTAATAGCGATTACTTTTATATCTCATTCGTCTATGAGATTGTCAAGGATTTTTGAGTTCATCTCACAGTTGGGATAGCTCCTTCCCAGGTTATTCATCTCACTTATTATGCCGAGAAACCTTATTTCTAGGCTTGAGATACTTTCTTCCGGCTGCATTTTGAAAGACTCATATTTATCCACTGCCAGCTGGAGCTTGTTTCCTTTGATGGCCTCGGACTCTTTGCATAGATCGGCTAGCAAGTCCTAAATATCTTTTTCTATTCTGCAGTTCTTCGTGTCTTTCATGCGATCCTCGTCTAGAGTTTGAAACAATGCGGCTTGGGCTACAAACTCTAGATTTTTCAACTTTTTCTCTTCACTTGTGAGAAGATACGTTGGCTTCGGAATCCTGGCCGGTTGGTTGACATCAACCATGTCTGCCTCATTGTCCATCATTATAATGATTGGACCTTCTTCGATAACCTCCCACATGTTTTCGTAGATTGAGCAGAGATGAGCCTTCATTCTTCTGCTCCAGTTATCGTAATTCTCAACTTAAAAATAGGTAGCTTATGGTTTTCCATAGCTGACAGGTTAGCACAGATAATGGATCTAATTTAGTTGATTCGCAGAAACGGCTGATCCTTAGAATCAACTGCTCTGATACCACTTGTTGGTCCCGGTGCGAGTATATGTCAGTTTAGAGGGGGGTAAATAAACTAACTAAAAGAATTATGCTATTGTGATGAATATATAGGCCCTTGACTCGATTTAGAAAACTTATCTGCGCACTGATCAGTTGAGATAGGGAGCTTTGACGAAAGCTTAGCCTTTGAGCTAATCAGTTGAGACTAATAGTGATGCGAGATTTACTCTCGTGCTATATTTCTCGTTTTAATATTTAGTCTCGTGTCATGCTTACAAGTATAAAAGCATATATGTAGCAAGGATGAAATGAGGTCGATCCACAGGGAATGAGAAATCAAATATGACAATGCAAGTACCACAATTATAGATGCAAGGATTATCTAAACGAAGAGTAAGTAAAGGTTGATTTTCAACCACAATACCAAAACATAAACATAAAAGATCAAATACCAAACAACAACAACTTTAAACCACAAATTGAAAATAAGAATAACAATGCAAGGAATCAAGATCTAAAGGGAAATGGTTTAAAATAACAAGTTAAAGGCAAGACTCTAGGACATGGATACACAATGTTACTCTTGAACATACAACAAGGATATTCTCAACAATCATACTTCATTCAATGATAGAAAGACCACGAATATACTAAGAGCATCTCTCGAATGTCTCTTAAATTGGAAATATGACAAGGATGACTATCACTAATACATTCCAAGGTCATACCTACCAAAGGCTCAAAGGGTCACATTTCCTTCCACATATTCAACATTCAACTAAGAGTACAAATACATGGATTCAATCCATACATGCTTATGATCACAAGATGGGCAAGATACATGTGATTCATATATTTGATGTTAAATGAAGGTCACTCAAACAACATAATTCAAGAACTAGCATGGATTAAAACCTTGACAAAGCATAACCATAGATAAAACCCTAGTCAAGAACAAGATTCACATTATTTCTCCACATCCTAGAGCCCTAAGGGCTCTAGCCTACCATATTTATAATAATATCAAGAACAAATAGGAATGAACCAAAACTCATTCTAACTATAAGAGTAAGAGAATGAAAGAGAAGATAAAACCCAATGTAGAACCCTCTTCTTCAATCTCTTGACTTGAATCTTCAAAATGAATAGATGATTCTACCTCCTTGTTCTTGATCTTCTTGTTCTTCAAAAATCCCCAAGTGTAGTATGTTTTCTCTCTAAATTTCGAGTGGAAGTTAGATTGTTTGAACTCCCCCCAAGTTATATCATATAGTGAACCAATAATGGGATGCCAAAAGTCAAAAAACAGATTTATCAGTCTTGAGCGTGACCCCGACAGACTCGCACCAAGGGGTCGAGTTTGGAACAAAGGAAAACACGTTCCTGAAGGGGCTGAAACTTGGGCAGTTGGGTTGCACCAGGGGGCCGTGGTGCAGAGGGCCTGGGACGTGACCCCCTCTGTGCTCGTGCCCGGAGGCCGTACCCGAAGGGGTCTGCACCAGGACCCCTGGCTAGGTCGCACCTCTAGGCCGCGTCCAGGCCTCATGTTTTTTAGCTCCTGAAGGGCTCTGCATCGCGACCTTTTGGTCGAGTTCGGAGGCCGTGTCTGCATGCGTTGTGATGCCTGGCCAAGGGAACTCATGTCCCTTGGTAGAGTTTGAGCCTAACACTTGGTTTTCTTTATCTTTTCTCATCTCGTACGGCCTTTGTTGATCAAAATCCCTATTCGACTTTAATTTGCATTGTATTAACCCAAAAATTCCTGTATTGGCCACATATAATAAAACTAAAGATAAAAATGATATTTACATTATTAACATCCATATATACATAAAACCTATTGCAATTATTACTAAATGCAATAAAAAATGAGTGTAATTTAGACACTCATCAATTTCTCCAAACTTAAATAATTGTTTGTCCCCAAACAATAACAAGAGAAGCGAGCAAAATTTTTGATGAAATAGAATCCAAGATGACAATTGCTTCAAAAATCAAAGAACGAGTAATGCAAAGATAATATTGACAGTTAGACATAAACAAGCACACCAACATCATCATGATACAATTATCGAAATGCAAGCTCTCACACGGATCAAACAACGTTCACTCTCGAGTGTATAGGCTATAAGTGTATCCGCTCAAGGTTAAGAGTGCACTAGAATCCTTCCATAAGCTTGCAAAGTAACTAAAATCTCCACTACTTCACGTGTGTTCTCAAACAAGAATCATTAAGGGCTTTCGGGTTGTTTTGAAGGCTTTTCGGAAAGGTAGGAATATATTTGGCTAAGTGGCTTCCCAAAAATACCAAATTCTTTTCTTTACCAAGCAAATAGAACTACACAAGTTCTCTTCTACCCTATTTGATTCACAACTCAATCTCTTTGAGATTTTTCCAAATTGTTTATCAACGTTTCATACTCTTTTTGTTAGTGAACAAAATATGACAATATCTATTTTCTTCTTTTCTTAAGAATTTGCAATTCTAATCTAGATATTCCACTTCTTTTTGTTCTTTTCACTACTAGAGTACTTCACCAAAACTACCTTTTTCCAAGTAAAAGATTCTTCAAATGTTTCAATGAAGGAATTAATCTTTTGTTGATTTCATTCCCAATTCAATATAATCAAGAAAATATTTCAAAGCTCAAAAAGGGCTCACAAGGGATTCAATTTGTATTGGAAGGTAAAAATTTGGATAAAATGAGGTCAAACAACACATGGCCTTAAATATTTTTCGAGAAATCAAACACACAATTGTAGCCTCAATTAAGTCACAATGCAAGTTCTAGAGGAAAACAAGTGCACGAAAGAAGACCATTAATCACTCATCAAATAAAAGATTACATTTGTGTAATCTTTGGACCAAAATCTTTCCAAGGTAAGCTTTTCCTTCAATAATTGTAGTTTTGAGACTCAAAGAAAACCTGTTTAAATCATCATGCTATAATATCTTGCCTTTTATCAACATTTTTCAAAAAAATTTCATCATAAGCTTATCATCATTCAAGATTCCAATTCAATCAAAAACATGCTCATGACTCCTATCATGCTTCAAGGACATACAATTATTTAAATTTAAACATCCCCAAGCCACATAACATAAGGCATTTGAGCAAAAACATAGATAAATCATCACATGTTCATGAAACAAAACGACATGCAATCAACTATCCATACATGTCTTCATCCGATCAATCCATAATAAGAACTAAAAATAACCTAGCATAATCCAAAACATGAACAATCATAAACATGCTTAAATATCCGATAAAATAAATAAAATAAACTAGGCATTGTTCAAAGAAAGTGATAAAATGAGCAGAAAAGACCCTTGCCACCATACTCTCTCCCCCTTCCCCAAACTTATTTTGATCCAAGTGAGGAAATAAGTTTGGAGGCAAAAAGGTGGTAAGGGCTCACTAACTGCTACTCAATGTGGTGGATGGTGAGGAGACTGATGTGGGAATTACTGTGATGAGGAGGATGGCATAAATTACGAGGATTGGAATTGTTGGTACTACTGGGTGGAGGGAGATGTCATAAACTGATGCGTCTGGAAATGCTGGAACTGCTAGGACGAGGAGGATGCCATGAATTGCGCAGTCTGAAACTGCTGCATCGACTAGAAGGGCTGCTGCTGCTACTGCCAGGACTGGTAGGACTGAAAAGAAGTGAGTTGCTGCTCGTGCTGAAACGGTGTGTACACCTGCTGATGCGACCCTGATCCGGTACTAATCCCTCGAAAAAGGCCAGTGAGGTCCTGCAGCTCTGATCTAATCGAGCCCATGTCCCCCTGTAGGCTCCTCACTGGCCCGTAAACCTCTCATCAATGTCAGACCATATGGCATTGAATCTGTCATCAACACTGGACTGTATCTCACCTAGTCTGCCATGCATGTCAGCACGGATATCATCAAATCTCACATACATATCCTGCCTCAAGGTCCCAAATTGGCCTTGCATATCATTCCTCCAGTCGTGCATTGATTCATCAATTGAGGTCATCCACCCATCCAACATGTCAAAGCGGCCTGCAATTTGTTCATCTATGTAGCATCGGCCTCATCTGAAATTGGCATTGGATGGTCTCTCTCCATCATCATGTCCTCCTCCTTCTGGTTGCTCGTCAATAGCCACTCTGATGCCCCTAGGAAGTCCCACAGCTCTTATAGCCTCAAGGTGAGCCGGTGTATCCATCATCCAGTTTTCTCATTCTTGGAAGTTGGATACATGAGTAAGAGCCGGATTTGGTAGTGGAAAGTTCCCTCCTATTCTCATTGACAGTAGATATATGGTCGTGTCTGAGGTGAGCATCTTCACATTTCTCAAGTAGGGGACGCTCAAGAGTCTCGATCCAAGACTTTCTTGGTACTCATCCAAGTCAATGTTGAAGTTCTCAGATATTGGGGTGATCAATCCACCAATGCAAATCCAGCCATTGTCCATGTGAGCCTGCCTCTGAAGCTGCTCAAGAAAGAATACATCAAAGTTCAGATGGACGGCATTCAACATGGCCCACAACGCGAACAGTTCTGTAGTCCTCAACCCACTGTTCTCTCATCTTGCAAACACTGAAAATGCCAGAATGCGGTGTAGATATCTGAAGATGGGGTTAGGCATGGCAGATGCCTTGGCACTGCTGGAGTCATACTTCTCAGTGTGAGACTCCGTAAGGTAGAAGAAGCGGTAGGCATAGTCCTTGTCGTATCTGTGCGGAGCGTGGTAGATACCGTCCTTAGGAGCACGAAAGATTTGGTTGACTTGGTCAACCGTGAGAGCTCTATCCACATTGCCCATCCTGAAAGTGCACTTTATGGGCCCTCTCTTGGCCGTCCTCTTAACGTTCAATGTACTTAATACCTATTTCACAAAGAGGGGGTAGGTCTTCCTTTCTGTCTCCAGAGCATGTAGCCAATCGATCCTATCCAAAAGGGTCAAAACATCGTCCCTTATCCCAAAAACATATGTGGCTGTGGGACAAATAAATCTTGTAGTGGCCACGCTCAATGGGAAGAGTCTGTCCCAATTTGTCCTATACTCCACCTCTGGGAAGTAGATCATATATGTCATGGGATCATCAATTCCCAGGTCCTCTTCCTCTGCCTCCTCTTCTCGCTGTTCTATCTCTGGGTCAGATTCGGGATCTTCTCTCCTTGTAGATTTCCTTCCTCTTCTTGGTGCCATTTTTGTGTGTTTGGGATATGGTACTTGAGAAAAGAAAAAATCCGTAAGACATAGGGCAAAAACCAACTTAAGATCCTAAATGAAGAAATTGAGGTTTCAAAGTATATGACAAAATCCAACACACTTCCTCAATTAACTTTGTTGAACCAAAGTTTAAATCCATTTACAACTTCATGCCTCTTTGAAAATGATTAATATGCTTCACTTTTCAAAGTACCAACACCAAAATACAACATGTGGCGCACATTTATCTTGGTACAAAATGCCTAATTCCATATATGACAATATCACAAACAAAGGCAAAATGTACATGTGCTATAAAATCAAACATGATCAACACAAGACAAAGTTGGTTCAATAGTTTGGTATAAAGGCCCTCAAATAAATATGACAAAATCAAAAGCATAGGACCAAGTCAAAAAGGTGCTTCAACACTATCAATGAACAACAATGCTTATTTCCAATGGTTTTATTTGGTAGAGATCATATCAACCCAAATCAATCCCAAGTTAAAGATTTAGACAAGAGGGGCACCAATTATATGTAACAACAACGAGCCCCCTTCACCATTTATCCACCACAACAAATTCCATTTTCTTGGCATTATCATGAATTTTCAACCACAAATGCAAGTACATTTCAATCTGTTAAATAAAAGACCCTCATTTCATATGTGACAACATCAAAACATGGGAGGTCTTATTCAATATCTGAGAGCAATGCTCGCAACTTTATCTCATGCATTCCACAATTTCATGATTCTTTGAATAAGACTTTTAGGCAGAAAGAGGCTTAAAATCAATATGACAATATCCAAAGCAATATAGCAACATCACGTGTATACTACATTAATTCTCTTTCTCTTTATGCCTCAAAATTATCAAATTCATGCTTTTCCCAAAGAATCTTATCATATTGAATGCAAAACTTCACATTAAGGTTAAATAAAGCATGTAAATTCCAAATCAAAACCAACATTCTTGCACCAATCATCAAACATTCAAATCTCCCCAAATTATACATTTAATGTTCAAATATCCAACCAATTTGGAGGTGACATAGGCACATTGTGCAAGAATGTAGCAAAAACACCAAAAAATAGAGCAAAGTTCCCAATATAATGCAATGGCATACAAATTATTTGACAATTTGAACTTCAATGCCCCATTTCAACAATCTCAATCATGAACCCAAGCTTAATTCATCAAATTCCCAATAAATTCCATCAACCTATATGCAAGTTATGCTTAGACTTGGTAGGAACAAAATACACATTTCATCAACCAAAAATAGCAAATTTTTGCCTCAAGTTAACACAATGTACTTCATTCTAATGGTCTAAGTGCAAGCATCATAAGCATTCATCCTCATTTAAGCAATAATGGAGACAAAAACAACCAATTGATGGGAAAAATCAAGGGTCACCATTCTTGCCCCAAATTCATGAAGAATCCAAACAAATTTTATCAAAATTCCAACAAAAATCCAACATACATATCATACTCATGCTAGCAATTTCATATTCCTTCAAATGTAAGCACAAATTGAGTAAAAATCATGAAATTTTCATCCATCCCAAACCTAGGGCACAAAATATAAATTTTTCCCCCAAATTTCTCAAAGTATGAACAATACAAGTAGAAAATTCATGCTAGAGTATAATGCAAGTGGAGTAAATGAGGATTTAGATAGGAATTACCTTGATTCTTTGAGGGAGAGGATGAAAAATCATGTGTGAGAGTGAGTGAGAGTGAGTGAAATAAGTGAAAAGTGAAGGGGAAAGGGTTAAAAACTCGTAAGTGTGCGGCAGGACACGACAGGGGTCGCATTCAGACCCCACATCTGAAACAGCTTGGGACGCGACCCCCCATACCTCGCGCCTAGGGGTCGCGTGAGAAACTCCCTGCACCACGACCCTGCCTTCGGTCGCACTCGGTGTCCGTGTTTGGGTTGAAGAAGTTCGGCTCTCTAAAGCCCTCTGCAACGCGACTCGAGCTCGCGCATTGGACTCGCGTCCTGAGTCGTCTGGGGCACGACCCCTACCCAGCTCGCGCCTTGAAGTCGTGTTTCTTGAAAGAACTTTTGAATGCTTCGTTTTACCCCTTCTTTCAACACTTATTCCCCTATTGTCTCCAGTTTGAAATCCCTGCATAATTTGCACTCACTTAAAACACACAAACACTAACCATCAAGATTAATTCCTCACTTTAGGAATCAAACATTCAAAATAAAATTAACTAGACAAGAAAATCCAAAATAAACCAAAATAAAGGGAAAATAAACCAACAAAATTAAAAATAATTGGGTTGCCTCCCAACTAGCGCTTAATTTAACGTCGTGAGCTCGACGGGATATGATCTTCAAACATCTTTTAAATGGAGTACAAACACTCCTGCTTGCTCCTCTGCATTGTAGAATTTTTTTACTCGTTGTCCATTGACAACAAAGAGATTTCCATTCTTGGCTTGCAATTCCACCGCTCCACTCTCAAAAATCCTTGATATCAAATACGGACCTCCCCACTTGGTTTTGAACTTCTCGGGAAATAATTTCAATCGTGAGTTGAACAGCAACACAGCATCCCTCGGGGCAAGTTCTTTCTTCCTTAAGAACTTGTCGTGGTAGAGTTTAGTCCTCATTTTGTAGATGGAGGAATTTTTGAAGGCCTCAAGCCTAAATTTATCGATTTCATTTAACCAGAAAATTCATTCCTTTCCCACCATCTCAAAGTCAAGGTTGAGCTTCTTAGTGGCCCAATAGGCTTTGTGAGTGAGCTCAATTGGAAGGTGACATGACTTCCCAAAAACCATTTGATAGGGAGACATGCCCAATGGAGTCTTGTAGGCCGTTCTATAGGCCCACAATGCTTCATCAAGATGGCTCGCCCAATCTTTGCCGTTCATCTTCACCACCTTTTGGAGGACTTGTTTCACCTCTCAATTTGCAAGCTCAACTTGCCCATTTGCTTGTGGGTGGTAAGGAGTCGTCACCTTGTGTTTTTTCCATATTGAGCTAGGAGGCTAGCCATCCACTTATTGCAAAAGTGGGTGCCTCTATCACTTATCAAAGCTCGTGGTGCTCCGAATCTTGTTAGAATATTCCTTTGAAGGAATTTTAGCACAACTCTCGAGCCATTAGTCTTTGTAGGAATGGCCTCGATCCACCTTGATAGATAGTCCACCGCAAAAAGGATATAGAGATTTCCTTTGGAGGCCACAAAAGGGCCAATGAAGTCAAACCCCCAAACATCAAACAGTTCAACTTCAACAATGGCGCTCATCAGGATTTCATCCCTTTTTGAAATCGACCCCATCTTTTGGCATCCTTCACACCCTTTCACAAACTCGCCACAATCTTTGAACAAGGAGGACCAATAGAGGCATAAGACATGGCGATCCTATGTCTCCCTACTTGTTTTTAATGTGCATGGAATATTTTCATAGGCTCTTTGCTTTCTACTCTAATGACAGGAAATTTCGCTTCCATTGTAAATGCAAGGATCTCAAAATTACACATCTTGCATTCGCGGACGACTTAATGGTCTTTGCTAGAGCTGATAAGCCCTCCATACAGATCACCATGGATACTTTAAAAGAATTCTCAAGTGCTTCCGGACTCCAAATTAACAAAGAAAAATCTGCCATGTTCACTGCGGGGGTGTATGGTCCTGACCTTGACGGATTAAAGGTGATGGTGGGGTTCTCAGATGGAATATGGCCTGTGAAGTATCTTGGTGTGCCTCTTGACACTAAGAATGTTCTCACCAATGAGTACCAAGTGCTTATCAACAAGATCACCGAGTCCATCTCTGCTTGGAATGCTCGCAGCTTATCTTATGCCAGAAGGGTCACCCTTATCCAGTCTGTTCTTCAAGGAATGACTTGCTATTGGCTCCAGATTTTTCCCATCCCCAAAGTCATCATCAAAAAGATCACCACGCTCTGTAGGAAATTTCTTTGGGGCTCCGGATCATCTCCAGTAGCTTGGGCGGACCTATGTATGCCCAAACAAGAATCTGGCCTTGGATTAAGGGATCTAATTGCTTGGAATAAAGCCCTGCTCACTAAGAATATTTACAATATCTGCAACAATGATCAATCCCTTTGGAGCCAATGGATCAGAAATGAGATTCTCAACGGGCAAACTGTATGGAATTGGGAGCCTCATTACAAAAATCCCAAACTGCTCAAAACCATTAAAAGCATCACCAACAAGCTGATTGAGGAGAAAGGATCCCATGTCGAGGCTGAAAATCAAGTTAAAAACTGGTTTTATAATAATATTGGCAATGGTACTGCTCACGCTTATAATTTTTTCAGGATGAAGAGGGAGCATAAACGCTGGAACAATGTGATTTGGAAACCCTGGATTGATCCTAGACACGCATTCATATCCTGGCCCGCCTTCAAGGGCAAACTCCGCATAAGGGATCACACTCGCTACTATTCTAATGTTTTAATCTGTGTGGTTTGCTCGGTTGAAAATGAGTCCGCTGATCATTTGTATTTTAAATACAGGGAATCTAAGAAAATTTGGGAACCTATTAGGGCATGGCTGGGGTGCACAAGAGATCATTCGACCCTCAGTAGTGCGGTGAAGTGGTGTGAAAATAGAAGAGGCGGCTCATCTATCAAAAGGAAGGCCATACAGATTGCCATTACCGCCACCATATATCAAATCTGGATGAATCGCAACAAGTTAATCCATGGAGACATCATTCCAAGGCCTGATTCTAGCATCCACTCGATCAAGACTCACACATACTACATGCTGTTCAGAATCTTTCCCGAGAAGAATGTGTTAGAGCACCTCCCGAGTTAATCATGTGCGGTTGTTATGATGCTCCAGTCATGCTATGATGGTGGTCGTCCGAGACTAAGATGTACTCTTTTTCCCTACAGAGGTTTGTACCCATCGGATTTTACCTGGGAGGTTTTAATGAGGCATCATACGGTGGAGGATCTTCATAACAACCCGGCGTCACCCTTTGAAGCATCGCTGCTCTCCATTAAACCTCATTTGGGCTTCTGAATCGTCTATGAATTTTGCACTTTTTCCACTTTAATTTAGGCCCTTAAGGCATTTGCTGTTGCTTCATTTATGCAAGCTTTTTTGGCCTTGCCTCATTCTTGTACATAGACCTTGTAATGTTTTTTCGTTTGTTATAATGCATTTATTTACCCACCAAAAATAGGAGGACCAATAGAACCCGCTTTGTAGAATCTTTCTTGTTGTTCTATTGGATGCAAAATGGCCTCCACAAGGTTAATTGTGGCATGCCTTAAGAATTTCACTCCATTCTTCCTTCGGTACACATCTTCTAATCATGGAATCGGCATATCTTTGATAGAGATACGGCTCCTCCCATATATAGAATTTAAGATCATGGAAGAATTCCTTCCTTTAATAGCTCTCCATCTCCATGGGCACTACTTTGGCAACAAGATAGTTGACAATATCCGCAAACCATGGGACTTTTGTTGATACCGACATTATTCTCTCGTCGGAGAAGCTTTCATTGATTGGACATGCGGTCTCCTCCTCTCCTTTCACGTGCTACAGCCGGGACAAATGATCCGCCACCACATTCTCGCATCCTTTTCTATCTCGGATCTCCACATTGAATTCTTGGAGAAAGAGAATCCATCTTATGAGCCTTAGCTTTGCATCTTTCTTTGCAAAGAGATCCCTCAAGGCGGCATGATCGGTGTGCACAATAGTTCGGGTCCCAATGAGATAGGGCCTAAACTTGTCGAATGCATATACTATCGCCAAGAGCTCCCTCTTTGTGGTAGTTTAGTTAACTTGGGATGGATCCAACGTTCTACTTCAATAGTAGATCACCCGAAAGAGTTTATCCCTCTTTTGACCAAGAGCGGCTCCCACCACAATCTCACTTGCATTACACATCACCTCAAATGGCTCGCTCCAATCGGGTGTGATAAACACAGGTGCTATGATCAGGCCTTCTTCAAGGTCTCAAAAGCCTGCAAACAATGCACATCAAAATCAAACTCAACGACTTTTTCAAGGAGACGACATAGAGGCTTAGAGACTTTAGAAAAAACTTTAATGAAACGTCTATAGAAACCAGCATGTCCCAAAAAGCTTCTAACTCCCTTTTCACTGATTGGAGAGGGTAGTTTTTCGATTGCCACAATCTTCACTCGGTCTCCCTCAAGACCTTCCCCCGACACCTTGTGTCCTAGAACAATGTCATCTCTCACCATGAAGTGGCATTTCTCCCAATTTAGCACAAGATTGGTGTCTTCACACCTCTGCAAAACTTGTGTTAGATTATCAAGACAATGATCAAATGAATCTCCAAAAACCGAAAAATCATCCATGAATACCTCCATTATATTCTCAATCAATCCATGAAAAATGGACAACATACACCTTTGAAAGGTGGCGGGTGCATTACACAACCCAAATGACATCCACCTATATGCAAATATGACATATGTATAAGTAAAGGCGGTCTTTTCTTAGTCCTCGGGAGCAATCATGATTTGATTATACTCCGAGTAACCATCAAGAAAGTAATAAAATTCATGACTTGCCAACCTATCTAGCATTTGATCAATGAAAGGTAAAGGAAAATGATCTTTTCTAGTGTATGCATTTAATGCCCTGTAATCTATACACATTCTCCAACCGGTTACTACCCGAGTAGAAATTGTTTCTTTGTTATCCTTCTCAACAATAGTCATCCCCCCTTTCTTAGCAACCACTTGGGTAGGACTCACCCACTCACTATCCAAAATTGCAAAAATTATCCCGGTATCTAGCAATTTTAACACCTCTTTTCTAACCACTTCTTGCATAATAGGGTTAAGTCTTCGTTAGTTTTGTACTTTAGGCTTGTAGTCTTCTTTTAGCAAAATTTTATGCATGCAAATTAAAGAATTAATGCCTTTAAGATCGGAAATGGACCATCCTATAGTGCTTTTAAACTTTCTTAACACCCTTAGCAACTTATCCAATTGCTCATCCGATAGAAGTGAAGAAACGATTACCGGTTTTTACTTAGCTTCATCAAGGTATGCATACCTCAAGTGTGTAGGTAGAGACTTCAACTCCATGGTTTTCTCCTTTGCTTTCGGCTCTTCCTCCTTTGATGTTTGGTCCTCGTCTCTCAATGGGAGGAATTTGGGCTCTCTCAAGTACGTTTCCTGAAAAGAATTCATCATAGAGACGGAATCACATAGACCAATATCATCATTAGGTAAAGAATTATAGATAGAGTTAGAAATGCAAATCTCAAGAGGATCCTTTCGTCCATACATTTCCTCCTCTTCTACACACTCATCCACCATTTTAAGCACCTTGCACTCCTCTATGCTCTTTGTTTCATCTTCGGCATGCTGCATTGCTTTTTGGAGGAGAATGTAACTTTTTCTTCATTTACTCTTAAGGTAAGCTCTCTCTTTTCCACATCAATCAAGGCCTTACCCTATTCAAGAACGGTCGCCCAAGGATGAGGGGAACTTCCTTGTCTTCTTCCATATCAAGTACCACAAAGTCAACCGGGAAAATGAACTTGTTGACCTTCACAAGCACGTCTTCTACCACTCTCTTTGGATACATCAAAGATCAATCGGCCATTTGAAGGCAAATGGTGGTAGGCTTGATCTCTCCCATTTTCAACTTTGAAAAGAACGAGAGCGGCATCAAGTTGATGCTTGTCCCTAGATCACACAAAGCCTTTCCCACATGATTCTCTCCAATGGTGACCGATATGTTGAAGCTTCCCCGATCTTTCATCTTTGCGGGTAACTTCCTTTGTAGTAGAGCACTACAATTCTCGGTCAAATTGACCATCTTGTATTCTCCTAACTTCCTCTTCTTTGAAATCATATCTTTCAAGAATTTTGCATAATTCGGCATTTGTTGAAGTGCTTCAACAAGTGGGATGTTGATTTGAACTTTTCTAAAGATGTTGAGAAACCGAGAGAATTTCTCATCACTCTTCACCTTTTGCAACCTTTGTGGGTATGGTATGGGCACCTTGTATTCTTCCGGCTTCTTCTTTGTTGGTACCTCTCTCTCTCTTTCTCCTTCTCATCACTTTTCTTCAATTTGGAACCCAAGTCTTCTTGACTTTGTCCCTCTTCCTTAATCTCTTCTTTTGGTTGATCATATTCTTTCTCTTGACTTCCTTCTTCATCTGGCATAACGGGGCCATCATAGGTGGTTCCACTCCTCAAGGTAATGGCCTTGCATTGATCTTTAGGATTCACGGTTGTGTTTCTTGGGAACTTGCCTTGTTGATGTTGACTTCATAAGATGGTTGCAAATTGGCCAATTTGCTTCTCCAACATATTTACTTGGTTGCCAATTGCTCCAACGGAGTTCTCCAACTTTCCTACACGAGTGTGAGATTCACTCATGTACTTCTCCGTCTTCCCCATAAATGCCATGAAGAGATCATCCATCTTTGGCTTCTTCTCCTCATCAATCATGCCATTTGTAACCGAAAAACCGGGAGGTGTTTGGATGGCATTATTTGGGTTACCATAGGACAAGTTTGGATGTTGTGCCTTATTTTGGTAACCTTGATTTCCACCAAATTGACCTCCGTATTGGGACTTGCACCCCGGATTGCATGGCCTTTGTTGATTCGAGTAGCCTCCTTAGTTCATATAATTAACTTCTTCAAATTGGCTTTGAGAAGTTTCAGCTTTTGGAGTGGTGAAGGCTTTAATTCTTGAGTTTAGAGTGGAGATTTGAGCCACCAATAGCTTAAGTGCATTCGAACTCGAGGTATATGCAACTTTCTTCATGATTTGAACACCCTCTCTTGCTACTGGCCATTTCCTCTATGATTCTCATGACTTCGTCTGGGCCTTTTGCTAATAAAGATCCTCCCGCAGCCGCATCCATTAGTGTTCTCAACTCGGATTTACTTCCACCATAAAAAATACACACTTGGTGGTCCGTTCCAAATCCATACCCGGGGCACTTTCTTAGCATCTCTCTAAAGCGTTCCCACGCCTCATACATGCTTTCCTCATCCCATTGCTTGAACACGGTAATGTCACCTTTAAGTTTGAGGGTTTTTCTGGGTGGGAAAAACTTGTGAAGGAACTTTGTTACAAATGCATCCCATGTTTGGAACGATCCTTGGGCTTGGCTCAACCACCAAGTCTCCGCCTTGTCAATCAAAGAAAATAGGAAGAGCCGAATTCAAATTGCATCATCCGGAACTCCATTCACCTTTATCGTCCCACTATATTCAAGAAACTTGTGTATATGCTCATTTGGATCCTCCATTAGGGTTCTTCGGAACGGGTGTTGTTGGATCATGAGTATAAGGGATGTCTTGAACTCAAAATTGTTGGCTTGAATGGGTGGTCCATTTGCCACCCCTTGATTCACGACGGGTTGGAAAAGGTTTCGGATTGAGGCCTCCACATTCCTATTTTTTGCTTCTTCTTGGGCTCTCAATTGCCCTTGCACCGATGGAGGATTATCTGAACCGGTGGAGGATTATCTGCCATTTTCCTCTGTCTACGTGTGTTGTTGTGGCTAACCGTTGCTTCAATTTCTGGATCCAAGTCGATAGATGGCTCACCTCGAGATCGAGTGTGCATACGCTACCTGTCAAAGGACAAAGAAATCAATGCAAATCTTAACAAAACAAAAATAAAATGTCTAAACTAATCCACATAATCGTTATCACAATATTGCATTATCAATTTAGTTTTCTATTCCCCGGCAACGGCGCCAAAAACATGATGCGAGATTTACTCTCGTGCTATATTTCTCGTTTTAATATTTAGTCTCGTGTCATGCTTACAAGTATAAAAGCATATGTGTAGCAAGGATGAAACGAGGTTGATCCACAGGGAATGAGAAATCAAATATGACAATGCAAGTACCACAATTATAGATGCAAGGATTATCTAAACGAAGAGTAAGTAAAGGTTGATTTTCATCCACAATACCAAAACATAAACATAAAAGATCAAATACCAAACAACAACAACTTTAAACAACAAATTGAAAGCAAGAATAACAATGCAAGAAATCAAGATCTAAAGGGAAATGGTTTAAAATAACAAGTTAAAGGCAAGACTCTAGGACATGGATACACAATGCTACTTTTGAACATACAACAAGGATATTCTCAACAATCATGCTTCGTTTAATGATAGAAAGACCACGAATATAGTAAGAGCATCTCTCGAATATCTCTTAAATTGCGAATGTGACAAGGATGACTATCACTAATACATTCCAAGGTCACACCTACTAAAGGCTCAAAGGGTCACATTTCCTTCCATATATTCAACATTCAACTAAGGGTACAAATACATGGATTCAATCCATACATGCTTATGATCACAAGATGGGCAAGATGCATGTGATTCATACATTTGATGTTAAATGAAGGCTACTCAAACAACATCATTCAAGAACTAGCATGGATTAAAACCTTGACAAAGCATAACCATAGATAAAACCCTAGTCAAGAACAAGATTCACATTGTTTCTCCACATCTTAGAGCCCTAAGGTCTCTAGCCTACCATATTTATAATAATATCAAGAACAAATAGGAATGAACCAAAACCTATTCTAAATACAAGAGTAAGAGAATGAAAGAGAAGATAAAACCTAATGTAGAACCATCTTCTTCAATCTCTTGACTTGAATCTTCAAAATAGATAGATGATTCTACCTCCTTGTTCTTGATCTTCTTGTTCTTAAAAAATCCCCAAGTGTAGTGTGTTTTCTCTCTAAATTTCGAGTGGAAGTTGGATGGTTTGAACTCCCCCCAAGTTATATCATATAGTGGACCAATAATGGGATGCCAAAAGTCAAAAAGTGGAATCGTCTGTCTTGAGTGCAACCCCGATAGACTCGCACCTAGGGGTCGAGTTTGGAACAAAGGAAAACACGTTTATGAAAAGGGCTGAAACTCGGGCAGTTAGGTCGCGCCAGGCGGCCGTCGTGCAGAGGGCTTAGGGCGCGACCCCCCTTGTGCTCGTGCCCAGAGGCCGTGCCCGGAGGGGTCTGCACCGCGACCCTTGGCTGGGTCGCGCCTCTGGGCCGCGTTCGGGCCTTGTGTTTTTCAGCTCTTGAAGGGCTCTGCACCGCGACCTTTTAGTCGAGTTTAGAGGCCGTGTGTGCATGCGTTGTGATGCCTAGCCAAGAGAACTCACATCCCTTGGTCGAGTTTGAGCCCAACACTTGGTTTTCTTCATCTTTTCTCGTCTCGTGCGGCCTTTGTTGATCAAAATCCCAATTCAACTTTAATTTGCATTGTATTAACCCGAAAATTCCTGTATTGGCCACATATAATAAAACTAAAGATAAAAACGATATTTACATTATTAACATCCATATATACATAAAACCTATTGCAATTATTACTAAATGCAATCAAAAATGAGTGTAATTTAGACACTCATCAAATAGCTTGAGAGTTTCGCTTGTCAGTGCAGCTTGTGTGCTATGGTGTGCAGTGTAAGAACATGCAAAAGCTTAGAGCATAAAGTACAGCACACACAAGACTTATAGAGGTTCGAAGCTTCCTACTTCTATGTCCTTTCTTCCTTCCGCAGAAGAGCAATCCACTATGCAAGTGTAAAGTTTCTTTATTACAGTTACACGGTGAAGAATTCTATTGGACCTAAAAGTGGAACCCTTCAAACCGAGCATGGCCTCCTTTCCAACTGTTGCTGTCCCGGAAGAACAGACTCGTCAGTACGCTCCTCCTCAGTCGGTTTCTGGTCGACAGCTCACACTTACCGATCACAACTACTCGCTGAGACTTTAGGTGCTATTGCCCGTCTTTACAAGATTTTAGAACTCTCTCGATCTTCAAAAAGACAGTCTTGAATCTGTTATCAATCTGGAGTGCTCCTTCAACTTGAGCTGAGTGGTTGATCTTTAAAGAGCTTGAACTGAGAAGCTTTGCTTTGGCTGGAATTATGCGTCAGCTAGCTGCTTGCTTGGAACTTAAAGTACGCCTTCTCAGTTAGGACTTTTCGTACTTAAGAGATTTAAGCTTTAAGCCGTGGGAGGGAGAAAGAAGAGCTCGCTCTGCAAAATATAGCAAAGATTAGTTTTGCGAAGGTCTTGCGTAAAGTCTCTGTGTCAAATCACTTTTTCAGAATGAGATTCACTCTCTTATATAGATGAGTGATCTCAGTGACCATTGAGATTGGTGGTTCAGTTGATTCCACCAGTGGTGGTTTAATGCTTGTAGCCGTTTGAAGCTTGAATGTACTAGTCATTGAATTTAATGGCTTCTGCTCCAAGATCGTCAGGATCTTCCCACGATTTTCTGTCAGGATCTTCAATGATTGCTTGTCAGAGAGCAGTTACTTCGGCTATCAATTTTGGACTTCAGTTGATGGGGTCTCAACTATCTTCGGCTTTCAGCTCTGAGATCGTCCAGTTGGCAGTACTTCAGCTGCCTCAAGCTTCAGTCCTGGAATGCCTTGGATCAGCTGCCTTAGCTTTCAGCTCGATATTTTAGCAGCTATGCTTTAGAGCTTTCAGCTATTGATTCCAGTCGGCTTCTATTAGAACTTTTTTCTCCCAACTGACTGATCTTTGATCAGTTCAGTTTGGTCTTGAGCTTTCAAGCTGGCTCTTTTCTCATCAGTCTTTCTTGGCTTTCAGCTAGACTGATGGCTTACTCATCTGTGGATGTCTTCCAGTCTCTAGTATTTTTTCCTCCTTTTGTTGTTCAGTCTATAAAATTCTCTTCCCGGTACAACTTTCTTTAAGCTTTGAAGAGTAGACTTTAACTGATTTGGTTGAGACATCCTTTTAAGCTGGTTGACCATGCTTTAGGGTGATTGACTTTTCACTTCAGCTGAGCTGAGATTTGAAGTCTTACTTGGTCATTACTCCCGACTTCCAGCCTGAATAACCTGCAGTTTTTCATGTAACTTTTCCATATGTTTTGACATTTCATCAAAACCATTAGTTGGGCTACTTTGATAGTTTTTCCCAACATCATAACATTCATCCCAATATGAAGAAATCAAAAAATAGCCATCAACTTCGGTTTGAAAAAATTCAATTAATGCATCCTTAAATTCAAATGTAAAACTTAACATTTCATATGTTGAGTTCCAACGAGTTGATACATCCAAATTAAATCTTTTTGGTTTAATACCTTTCCTAATGCAAAAATTATACCATTTTTTAGCAATGCTAGATTTTCTATGCAAACATACAATAGCATTTCTAATTGGAGTAATAGCAACATTTAACACATTCATTCCATCTTGCACACATAAATTTAATATATGAGCAATACATCTTGTATGAAAATATGCACCACCTAGAGTTGCATTGCATGCTTGGATAAGTTGAGGTATACTAGTCGTATTAGCACTAGCATTATCAAAGCCTATTGAAAATATTTTATTAATTAATTTAAATTCATTTAGAATACTTATAATTACAAGAGCTATATTTATGGCACTATGTGGATCATTAAAATCATGAAAAGTAATTAAACGCTTATTTAAATTCAAAGTATTGTCTATCCAATGACATGTAACTCCCATGTAAGAATTTTTATTAAAACTATCACTCCAAATATCCGAACAAATTGAAACTCTATGCGGAAAATCATTAAAAGACTTTATCAAATTAATTTTCATCTTTTTGTGAGTTTTTTTATTTAACTTTTCGTGCTATTATGATGAATTCGTTTAGCGGAGGGATTATAAGCATGTTGCATAGCATATTCAAAATTTAGACTATCGACAAATTGAAAAGGAAGTGAGTTTATAGCACATAATCTAGCCATTTCCTCTCTAGCACATTCATCACTATATCTAAATAAAGGAGTTTCGTTAGACATACCCGGATTGTTTGAAGACGTAAATCCTTGCATTTGTGTTTGTCCTCGAGCTAACCCCATCTCCATCGGATGAATTTTCAAATGCTTTTTGAATGTTCCATATCCTCCTCCAATTCAATGTGGATATTCTTTGCCGCAATAGTTGCACTTAGCAATAAACTTTTGCTCATCGTGCTCATTTTGCTTCGGCACGGGGATTTTCTTGAAGTGGATCAAGAAAATATCCGATGTTACTTTTCTCTTCAACGCCTCTTCGGATATATGAGGCATTTCTCTATCCACACCGGAAGGTTGATAAGTAAATTTTGGAGCTTGACCCGAATGAGGTGGCATTGGCATTTCAACTTCCGGAGTTTCACTCTCTTGAGTGTCCGGATCATTGACATTAAATTGTTGAGATTGAGAGTGTTGGATCTCCTCTTTTTGAAGTTGAGCCGCCAAATTCCGGTCCTCTTCTTCCATTTGCTCACATTGTCATGGACTCGGTACTCTTCGGAGAGAAATATTGTGATTTGGATGAGTAATATTTTCTCCGCTCTCATAATATTGATATTCCATTTCTTCATTGATCGTGTCATCGATCCACAATGAAGAACCCCGTCCTCATCCTCGATGTGATGCACGAGCTCATCCTCTTGGTGAGGAACCATCGGAATAGGCAATTTCCTTGCCCTTATCGGCTTCGGAACCACGACCCCCACGAGAGCTAGACATTTTTTTAGTAGTGAAGACTAGAACTTGAAGAAGTGATGAAAATATGAAATGAAGTAATGAACTAGTGTAGTAGTGTAGTGTAGTAATATAGAAGAAATGTAGAATTGAAAATTGAAATAGGAATTGAGAGTTGAGAGAATAAAATTGAATTGAGAATTGAGAATTGAGAATTGAGATTGAGAGAGTTTGATTGATCAATTGAGAATTGAGATAGATAATAGATTGTTGTGTGCATTGGAGAGTTGAATCCCCATGTATTTATAGAGAAAGAGAGAGTAAGAGCTAAAAAAACAAAAAAAATAAAAAAAAATCAAAATAGCCGTTGAAAACGGCGGTTCCCAATGGCTATTTAAATCTCAGCCGTTGATCTTTAATGGCTAGTTCATCAAGGTTGTTGGATCAGCCAACGGTCACTTTTTTAAAAAAAAATTCCAGAACCGCCGATTCCGCGGTTCCAATTTCCGGGAACTGGAACCGCACCGTGTGGAGGCGATTTTGGTTCCAATTTCGAACCGCTCCTCACGATTCCGGTTATGGAACCACCGGTTCTGGTTTTAACCGGCGGTTCCGATTCTTTTTGCCACCTCTACATTGAAGTAACAGAAAAGTGTTGATTCTTCTGCAGCACAATTCTTGCAATCATATGACAATTTTTTCATCCCTTCTTCACTATTTTCAAATGGCTTCACAGATGATAACATTTTCTTATCTGTCTAAGTTAGAGATCCCCCTCCAAGATCAATTGATCCCGAGATTATGTTAGGGTCCAGATTCTCATTCATTAAAGCATCAGTAAACTAGTCAGAGAATGGAGATTCATGAAATGGATCGCCTAAACTGATCAGTGGATAATCGTGTTTCCTACTTCCAAACTCTAGTTCACCTTCTTCAACCATATCAACCCAGTTTTTTTATGCTCACACCTTCCACAACCTGCCTGGATACTCTTGTCTAAGATTTCTTCCACTTTTTTGGAGTGAGCATAAAAGGTTGAGTATTCTGCACCTCTATTCTTGCAATCATTTATCAAACTATTCATCCCTTCTTCACTATCATTCAGTCTCTCTACAAACGATAACCTTCTCTTATCTTGCAATCATATACAACTATGTAACATAACGTTTCATGTTAAATTTGTACAACAATCTTAGAAGTGGTAATAGCATTTATAGATGAATCAACATCAGTACACAAAAAAAAACTCTCGAGAGAAAAAAATAAATTTCGAACATGTTCATGTTCTAGCATGATCGCAGGGTCTTGAACTTCCATAAAAGTGTGTTATCTCCTGCAACTCATCCAACCTCCTCCAGTTTTTGGGAGTGCTAGAACTACTGAGCTCATCAGACAACCCTCCAAACCTACCTTACTATGCAGGAGGTTAACATGTTAAACTAGTGTAATTAGTATCTCCAAGATCATCAATTCATGATCCCATCACCTAACTTGCTCTCTCAGCTCTACCGTGCAACTTAGGAGTCTCAGGGATTATGTTGGAGTCCACATTAATTGAAGTAGTAGAAAAATGTCCATTCTTCTGCAGCACAATTCTTACAATCATATAACAATTTATTCATCCCTTCTTCACTATCTTCCAGTGGTTTAACTGATGAGAACCTTCTCTTATTTGGCTAAGTTAGAGATTCACCTCCAAGATCAATTGATCCCGGGATTATGGACCCTCTTGTCGAAGATTTCTTACACTTTTCTTGGGTTAGCACAAAAGGTTGATTCTTCTGCATCACTATTCTTACAATCATTTGTCAAACTATTCATCCTTTCTTCACTATCTTTTAATCTCTCTACAGACGGTAACCTTCTCTTATCTTGCAATCATATACAATTATGTAACATAACATTTGATTTTAAATGTGTACAACAATCTTAGAAGTGGTAATAGCATTTATAGTTGAATCAACATCAGTATACAAAAGAAACTCTTGAGAGAAAAAAATCAATTTCGGACCTGTTCATGCTCCAGCATGATCGCATGCTCTTGGACTTTCATGAATGTATGTTATATCATGAAACACCTACAACCTCCTCTAGTTTTTGGGGGTGTTAGAACTACTGAGCTCATCAAACAACTCTTCAAACCTACCCGACTTTATAGGAGGTTAACATATTAAACTGGTGTATATCAGTATCTCGAAGATCATCAATTCATGATCCCATCACCTAACTTGCTCTCTAAGCTCTACCGTGCAACTTAGAAGTCTCGGGGATTATGTTGGAGTCCACATTCATTGAAGTAGCAGAAAAATGTTGATTCTTCTGCAGCACAATTCTTGCAATCATATGACAATTTATTTATCCCTTCTTCACTATCTTTCAGTTGCTTCACAGACGATAATCTTCTTTTATCTGGCTAAGTTTGAGATCCGCCTCCAAGATCAATTGATTCTGGGATTATGATAGGGTCCACATTCTCATTCATTATGAGATGGATCGCCTAAAGCGATCAGTGCATAATCATTTTTCCTACTTCCAAACTTTAGTTCATCTTCTTCAACCATATCAACCTAACTTTTTTTATGCTCACACCTCCCATAACCTGCCTAGAAACTTTTGTCCGAGATTTGTTCCACTTTTTTGGGGTCAACATAACAAGGTATATTCTTCTACACCACTATTCTAGCAATCATTTATCAAACTATTCATCCTTTCTTCACTATCTTTCAGTATCTCTATAGACGATAACCTTCTCTTATCTTGCAATCATATACAACTATGTAACATAACATTTGATGTTTAATGTGTACATCAATCTTAGAATTGTTCATAGCATTTACAGTTGAATCAACATCAATATACAAAAGAAACTCTTGAGAGAAAAAATCAATTTCGGACCTGTTCATGCTCCAGCATGAACGCAAGGTCTTGGATTTCCATGAAACACCTGCAATCTCCTTCATTTTTTGGGAGTGCTAGAACTACTGAGCTCATCAGACAGCCCTCCAAACCTACCTAACTATGCAGGAGGTTAACATGTTAAACTAGTGTATATCAGTATCTCTAAGATCATCAATTCATGATCCCATCACCTAACTTCCTCTCTCAGCTCTACCGTGCAACTTAGGAGTCTTGGGGATTATGTTGGAGTCCACATTCATTGAAGTAGCAGAAAAATGTTGATTCTTCTACAGGATAATTCTTGCAATCATATGACAATTTATTCATCCTTCTTCACTATCTTCCAGTGACTTCACAGACGATAACCTTCTCTTATGTGTCTAAGTTAGAGATCCGCCTCCAAGATCAATTGATCTTGGGATTATGTTAGGGTCCATATTCTCATTCATTAAAGCACCAAAAAACTAGTCAGAGAATGAAGATTCATGTGATGGATCGCCTAAAGTGATCAGTGGATAATCATTTTTCTTATTTCAAAACTCTAGTTCATCTTCTTCAACCATGTCAACCTAAGTTTTTTTATGTTCACGCCTTCCACAACCTGCATGGAAACTCTTGTATGAGATTTCTTCCACTTTTCTAGGGTCAGCACAAAAGGTTGATTCTTCTGCACCACTATTCTTGCAATCATTTATCAAACTATTCATCCCTTCTTTACTATCTTTCAGTCTCTCTACAGATGATAACCTTCTCTTATCGTGTCGAACACTATAATTTCCAGAGAGTAAGTGTGACTTGGCCCATCTCCTGCATATATGATCTCTTACTTATACCTAGAGATCAACATCACATCCCTCATTTTTAGTTCACCCTCAAAGGGTTTGACTCGGATGTTCTTAACATCAGACTAGAGATTTGACCCGTTCTTCTACTCTAGCGGCGACGACCTTGGTTTGACCTCGAACAGAGCTCTTCCTCTTTTGGGATCGAAATATTCGACCCCTGAAGCTTCCTCTATTGGACTCGACTCTTCATTTTGCATGGGTCTTATAAAAAAGTGGCCTCTACAAATATTAATCAAACGGGGTTCAAAGTGCCTCCCATCGCCGGAATTAAATTTTTTTATAGAGTAGGAGACTGAAGTGAGACATGGATGGTTGTTGTACGCCGACGGGGTTTGGGGTGAAATTTGGGGATGAATGAGGGTGTTTGAATCTCTCTCATTTAATGTCTTTTCATCCTTCTCCAATAATAACATTATCTTAAATAAAAAAAAAATGTATCTCTCATCTCATATCATCTCACTTTTTATTTAAAATGCATTTTTTTTCTTAAATCTATAGGGAAAAGAAAAAAAGAAAACATTATTGTCTTTTTTTAAAGCTCGAAATATAATTCTAATATTTTTAGCTTGCCCAAATTAATCTTGTCATATCTTTTTATGATATAATTTTTTAATTATTTGTTTTTAAAATAAAATAATACAACTAAATTTGCATCTATATTTTGCTCAATATTTATGTTATTTTCTTAATATTCTCATATTATTATTTGATGTTGTTTATTAAATATTAGATTATGGATTTTATTGAAAATTTCGAGTTTTTCACTTTAAGTTATGATTCATGTTATAATATAATTAAAATAATTTAAACTTTAGAAGTTTATGAATATTAATTTATATTATTAAAAATTAGGAGAAATAAAGCAAAATATAAGTAGAGTGATGTCATCATCTCTGAAAAATAATAAGAAAAAATATATTACGTTAATTAAACAATATTGTTTCCTAACACTCATATAAAAGGAAATAAACTACAAATAGATTGTCAATCATTCTTTACACTCGTTTTTTTCTTTGTCGCGCAAATGAAAGTACAAAGTTACGGTCCTTAAGTTACAAATAATTCCCCCCTCTCAAAAAAAATAAAAATAAAAATTCTTAATCTGCCACTGCATGCACCATGCACCGTTGATATATAATTAAAAGAAAGATTTTTTTTTTTTGCCTTAATTATTGTTTTTCTATTTTATGTTAACAAATGTAATAAATTCACACAGACAAAGACACACTTCAAATCAAATTAACTGTAAAAATATGAACTGCATACAACATCTACATATTTCGGCAACAACTCTCAATTTCTAATTATGATTCTTATCACCTTAATTATCTGAGTATCACATGCACATATTACATTAACTATTTTTTTTAAATAATCATCTTAAATTTCACCAAGCAACCAAAGGTTGTTATTATTCTTGTAAAAAATAAATGCGTTTCTTATTTATGAAAATTAAGATGAATGAATGGAAACCAATGGCATTTGCCTGTGATGTGACACTACTACTTTGATAATTACTATATAATCACGTGGATATACAATTTTGGGAAGATTATCATGATTGATGGAGTGAATCATAACCTTACTAACGAGGGTGGGTGAGACTATACCTTAGAGCTTTTTTTTTAATTTAGGTTACGGTTTTTAAATTGTGGACCGTAAGGGTAAGAAAGTATTTTAGATGATATTTGTGATTTAATTATTTTTGGGTGCTAGAAAAAGTAAAATGAGGACTATATTTATAATTTTTCTATTAAAAATAATAACTAATATGACCTCCATAATATCAGATGTCCACGAATTTCATCAATTCAATTAGTCTGACACGATCATACATGCATCACATTAATAATTTTTAGATATAAAATCTTATAGTGAAATAGAAATATTATTTTTTATATTTAATGAGCTCTGATGCAAAATAAAATTTACTATTTTAGCATGTAGATATAATTTTAAACATTTTTAAGATTTAGAATCATATATTTAAAAATTGGGTTCTATTAAAAAACATAAAAATAAAAATTGGGTATCATTTAAATACTTTGTCGTTGTGTATAACATTGTTGTATAACATAGCACCCCTCTCCATAAAATGCCCTTGATCCCTATCATTTTTATTATCATTGCTCTTTATGAGATTGCATTTTCTCGACTCAGGCCAGTTATAATACTTCTACTTCTACTTAATTACAAAATTAATTTACACCAATCATAAAATTAAAAATAAAAAAGAAATAATATTGAATCTACGATTAATTTAGGATAATATCATATCAAAATATTGATTTAGTTTACTAAACAATGAATTTATCTCTAAATCCTTTTCTAAAGGTAATCAAACTGTTCTGATATTAAGGAGGTGTATTGGATTGAGATTTCGTTGGATTTCGTTGGACTTTTAAAATCCGGGTGTATTCAATCCAGACTTTTAAAAGTCCAACGAAATTCTGGTGTATTCATTCCAGACTTTTAAAAGTCCAACGAAATCTTGGTGTATTCAATCCAGACTTTTAAAAGTCCTTTAAAATTCTGTGGTATTCAACAATCTACGGACTTTAAAAAGTCATTGACTTCGTTAGATTTCAGCTGGATTTCACTTGAAAATTACAAAGGATGAAATCCGACCTCTGGACACGAGATTTCGATGGATTTGAAAAACCCGGCGAGCGCTGTGTCCCAGCGGCCGGTGAGGAGTTGAAATCGGGCACCCCAGCCATCACCCGATCCCAGCGGCCGCTGGCCTTGCCGATGATGGCACTCCAGCGGCCGCTGGGTGCGAGCGGCCGCTGGGATCAAGGCCGCTTGATTCTAGCGGCCGCTGGGTTTAATTTTTTTTCGGATACACCGATCGTTGTGTTCCAACGAGCGCTGGCGAGATGGATTTGAAATCCATTGAAATCGTTCAAAATCATTTGAAATCCATACACGAAATCCGCCAGACTCTGCGTAGAGTTGGGAGACTCCATGTGGAGTTTTGGGAGACTCCATGTGGAGTCTATGGATTTAAAAATCCATAGAAATCCATGGACATTTTAAAGTCCAAAAAAATCCATCAAAATCCTAATTGAATACACCCCCTTAAAACAGCAATAACATTAAAAGATGAATCTATACATTACCAACGTGAAATAAAATACATAAATATTAAGTTTTATTTTTTTAAAATTAGAAGGATTCAGTCAATGTTCGAAAATATAATTGCCCCAAAAAATAGAAAAAAAAAAGTGCTTTGGGGCAAAAGAGTAATTTCACAATGAAGCATATCATCTCCTCGGTTGAAAATTTACCTGTAACCTCTCTCTCTCTCTCCCCCCCCAACTATCTTCTCTCTCTCTTTCTCTCACTACACGAACTAGCAAAGCAGCAAGCCCAACTCCATTGTTGAGTAAATCCACTGAAGAGTAAATTCTCTGCGATTCCACGATTGAAGTCCTCTCAATAGTTCGCAAAAAACATTTTCTACAAGGTGGCAAAGAAAAATGATTTCTATTTAGTTTTTAGGGTTTGTGTTAATTCTTCGTTTTTTTTCTGGGTGAATTCGGGATTTTTGATGTGCCCAGGAATCTCGGTATTTATTACTTTTCATAGAAAATTGGAATACCGTTTGTGCATGTGATTTCTGATGGGAGAATTTGTTGTTTATTTGGTAATCAATGATGAATTGCATAGTTTATCTTTTGAATGAAACTATTGTTGTTTGTGCATATATTTTAACAAACACACAATCTTCTTATCTGATTCAAGCAATGTATTGCGTTCTTGATCAATTTGATAGAATCCCCGTTCCGGTGGAGAGGGGCTTCAATGATGGTACACCTGTACCAATAGCTTTTGCTCGTGGAATAGGTGGAATTGGAACTCCAAGAACTGGGCGGTCCCTACATCACTGGTCGTAAGGCGAGAAAGCAGATCCCCTGTGGTCCGAAGTGGCCATCGTTGAGGGCAAGTAAGCATCATTTTGCCTGCTTGGTATCCAAGGAATCCTCCCAGGGACATCACTGCTGTTGAGACGGTAATGTGGGATTTATTTAGAAAGTTTTTTATTGTCTATTAACTTATGCTGATTGGAAAGTAATTGCATTGTGTGGCCTAGTTATTGCTCCATGCTTGCTTTTTTTTATTGGTTATGCTCTGTGTTAGAAAATATGAGTAGCAATTAGAATGATTAGTATAATTTTCATCTATTTTTGTTATTATGTGTTTTTGGAGTCCAAATAGTCTATTGATTGTTAAATGAAATCTTTTATCCCATTTGGTGTCCCATTTTGATTTTTATTAGATTTTTATCATTTTTTCTTCAATTTTAATTTATTTTGATTTAGTTTAATTTTATAATTATTATTTTGGGTTTTGTTTTGTTTATGATTCAAGCCATCTTTAAAGTAGTTTAATGTTGGGGATGATCATTGTGATTGCTTTGACAGGTTAATTATTGGAGAGAAATCTATTGACAATTTGGTAACTCGTGACTTATCCCATCATATTGCCTCTTATTACTGTGGATTGTGTTCACTCTGACTGACAAATTATCAAAGAAATCTATTGAAAATTTTGGTAATTCAAAAGTGGCTTCTGTTGGCTTATGGCCTCATATGACTATTTTCATTTCTCCTATTTCCTTTAGTTTTCATGCAAAACTAGTCTTACAATTGTGCATGATCATTAAGCATGAATAAGTATTGTGCTGAATTTTATAAGTTCTAGCTAGCACTACTATCTTATCATCATGATAAGGTTGGATTAAGCAGGTTTTAGCAAGAGATCTTCTAACATATGATGTTTCAACTAATTTTGAGATGATTCTATGTTTCGGGCAACACAGAGAAGAAGAGCTCGTCAGAAAGGAGAAGGTGAAGGCCTAGAGGCAATGCAGAGTAGAAGAGCTCGTTAGAAAGAAGAAAGTGAAGGCATAGAGACCGAGTCAAATGACTGATGATCCAGATGTATCTACATTAATGCTAAGGTTGAGGTGACATCCCCACTTTCCATGGTTGAAGTTAGGCATTGTCCACCAACTATTGGTATGATACCCCGACCCTTTTTGCTAAATTATAAATTATAATTTTGGAAAATGATGTTGAATTAATATTGTTTGAATATTAATTATGATGGTATGTTCGTATTTTAGGCCGTTGTTTTATTGCAGGTTGTCCCACTCGAGCCGATGGGGACTAGGGGGCAACGCCCCCTGCTTTTTCGATAAGTATTAAATGTGTTTTGAAAGTTAAATGGAGTTGAAAATGTCCGGGAGTCGAACTGTATTCGAAAATAGTAAACAGTCTGAAGCGCGACCCTCAAGCGCAAGTTCACCGAGTCGCGTCTCGCAATGAAGCCGAAACGCGACCGTGAAACGCGACCCCCCCAAGTCGCATGATGAGTAGATCTGCAACGCCAGCCAAAAATGCGACATTTGAGTCGCGTGTCAACGGCTTCAGGGAACCATTTTTCTTCGGCTGAAACGCGACCCTTAGACGCGACCTCTTTGAGTCGCGCCTCACTGTGTTAGCTGAACACGACCCCTAAACGCGACCCCTAGGTCGCGCCTCGCTTCGGAAAATCCCATTCTTTAAATACCACACTTAACCCTTTCACCCTCATTTCTTTCTTCTCTTGGGCGATTTTTCATCCCAATCATCTCAAGAAATTATTTATGTTTTGGAGTGGATCCTCCCATCATCATTGATCAACCAAGGTAACTTCATACCCTCTTCTTCTTGGTGATTAAACACCATTTTCATGATGATTTGAATCTAGGGTTTATGCCCAAAATTTAAGGTTTTCAATTTCATTGATCTCCTTGCCTTGATATCGTGAACATATGGTTTATTTACATCCTTGAAGCTATATGTGTTGTTAAATTGAGATTCCTATGGTCCATTATTTCTAGGGTTTGGATTTTCGCCCTAAAATTCCCTTAATATGTTGGTGTTGGTTAGAGGTGTTGTGATGGCTGTGTGGAGTTGATTTTCATGTATGTTAGAGCCCTGGGATAGAAGTTTATGTATTGGAAATTATGAGTTTAAAGGATTTAAATTGAGTCATATTCTTGTGGTTTAAATGGGTGCACGTAACGTGTTTGATCAAATGTCTCAAAGAGTTTTGATGTGTATTTTGAGTCCAAGATCATGGTATGAGTTTGTATATCCATGGTTGAGTATGTGGATGTATATGAGAACCTTAAAGCATGTTTAAACATGTGGTTGGTCAAAATTATGAAATAATTATATAACTCGACGTCTAAAATGAAAAAGGGATTTAAAGGTGCTAGGCGACGTATTGGGGTTCGAGGTGGACAACTTGTGCACGGTAAAGGAGTATCTCAAGGTTGAAAGGATTTTAAATGCATCTCATAAGGTGGGGTTACTCTAAACTGTGAACATGTGTAATGTTATAGTTATTGTTGTGCTTTGATTGTATAAGTATGAAGGGTCTTCGGACCAGTTATAAGAATGAGACCCTTCGGGGCAATACAGAGATCCTTTAGGATTGATAAAGAGGTCCTACGGGATCGATATAGACTTGTTAATGTCCTCCCTGGGGGATAATAAGCCTGCGAGCATCCCTACAGGGCTAAAGACGTTCATTAACAGGGATATCATGATGTTTGGGCCCTACGGGGTTGAGGCTAGTCTCTACAAAGTAAAGAAGTATCCATACGTTATATTTTCACTTGTGCAATTAGCTATAACTGTTTGCAGTGTTCCCCGCTGAGTATGTTGTTAAATACTCACCCCATTCATTTAATGAATTTCAGGTTGAGGAGTTGAGGCCTGAGTAGGAGCGTTGTGAACACAAGAGAACCCCCACAAGCTTGTGTTTATTTTTGCATGCTCTTCTTTTGAAATACTCATATTATTATTATTTCATTGATCACTCTTCTTTTGTTTATGATCAATGATCATTGGGGATGGGAATAGCCCAATTTTTATAGATACGCTATGTTAACTTGATATATTATGTATGCATTTTAAAGGCGGGTCGTTCGACCTAGGAGCCTACAATGTAAATTATATGTCAAAGAACCTTTATACTATGTATGTTAATTTAGGGTGCTAGACGGGCGGGTTGTGTAAAACTTATGAGCCCGGTAGGTTAGATGCTTGCATGATTGATGTGGATGGGCTTTTGCAATGCTTCCATTAAATACTATGTAGTGGGATAGTGTAGATTCAATAAGTTGTATGTTATAGTTGCGGAAAATTTATAATGAAAATCATGATGTCTTAACTTATCATGCTATTTGACCTTAGCTTCCGCTCAATTTAAAATAATCACACAAAAATAAATAAGTAAATTGTATGTTAAGTGACGTGGCCAAACGGAGTAGTTTGGGGCGTTACAAATTGGTATCAGAGCGGGTCTACGCTCCTGTAGACTTGTTTGTGTATGTGTTTGATTTATGTATGAGAAATATGGGTGGTTGTTCACGACGGCTACTCGGCTTGACTCCAATCCTAAGGTATGTACCTTTAAAGGTTTTCAAGCATGAGTAATATGAAATGGGGGTGTATGTATAGAGTGTGTCAGGAAAGAAGTTAAAGAGTTAAATAGATCGTGATAGCATGATAAGAGAAGAAAAGAATGGTCCGAAGTTGGATAATATAGATGAATGATATGCATATCTGTTGTCACGATCAACTATGATGTTTTAAATTACCGATACACGCTTTAAAGAAATGAAATCCTAGAAGTTGTGTGCTTTCTTGATTATGAAATGATGAAAGTGCTTTAGTAGTCCTCGAATTAGCCTTAAAATGACATAAACCTAACGATCTAGTGTGCCTAAAAGCTTTAGGATGCCTCCGCGTCGTGCTCCTGCTCCGCAAGAAGCAGAGGAATCAAGTAATGAGGGGGGTGGTCTCCATGATCCCCCACCACGAGAGAACGGGCCCGACTTTGCCCGAGGTTTCCTTGAGACGCTCCAGGGTCTCATGGCCCAGCAGATGGGGTGAGGAGGAATAGCTGAAGGAGCAAGGCTCCAAAAAGAGGCGTTCAACATAGTCGAACAGTTTAAAAGAATGGGGCCATCTAGGCTTAAAAGAAGTGAAGGTCCAGAAGCGACAGAGGAATGGATCTGGGAAATGGAGCGGATCTTCGAGCACATTCAGTGCACAGAGGTGCAGAAAGCCTCTTGTGCTATCTTCCAGTTTTCAGAGGAGGTGAGCTTCTGGTGGAAAACCCATTCCCGAACTCTGACGCCCGAACAACGCCAAGCTTTGGTGTGGACCGACTTGAAAGAGTTGATCCTCACCCGATACTTCCCCGAGTCTTTCAAGACTATGGAGACCGAATTCCTCAACTTAAGACAAGGAGGAATGATGGTGTTCGAATATGAAAGGCGGTTCAACCGTCTCTCCCGCTATGCTTCGTACATCGTGGATACGGATGAAAAGAAAGCTCGATGTTTTGAGCGTGGTTTACGTCCTGAAATTACGGGAATTCTATTGGGCCAAAGGTTGAGGACCTATGGCGAAGTGATTGATAGGGCCCAAGCCATCTCTCATGGGCTCCAGTTGGACCAGAAGGACCAAAGGCAGCGTGACGCCTTTGGCAAGAGAAAATGGGAGCCGCAGGACAAAGGAAAAGGGAAAGCTCCTATGCAAAATGGTGGGTGTCGAAACCAACAAAAATAAACCTGCTTTTCAATATCCAAATAAATTGCAATAGCGGCAAGCAGGGTCGAACCACAGAGACTGGTAAAGTAAATATTAAGCTTTTTATCTAAAATCCTAAAACTAAATGGGGGGTTTTTCAATACTGGAATTAAAATAATTCAACAAAATTAATTAAATGGCAAGGAAATAAAATGACAAACGAAGATCAAATAAGAGAAATATCTAGCTCAAGAATAATCTCGACAACGGACTACACAATTTGATCACAGATGCACAGATATAATTCACTTCTCTCTCTAAATTGGCTATGGCTATTGGTACGACCTAACAACCTCGTTTCTCCTTAATTATTCGGTAGCCAAGGTACGACCGTTAACTACTTCTCTAATTAATAGACAATCCTAGGTACGACCATAGAATTAAATCTACTAACAGCATTAAGAATCAGAGAATCACCAATTCAAACCCACGAAAATCATACGATGACCCGTTCAGATAAGATTATAAATCCCCAAAGTGTCGAAAGCGGAACTGTTTACCCCCAATCTATCCAATTGCGCTACTTAGGCAAATAATCTAGACAATTACGGATCTAGATAATTCACTAGCAAGATATCATTCTAACAATCATACAACGAGCACTTTGCATAATCATTAAAACAATAACAGAAATCACAAACAGAGGATTTATAAATAAAGAGAGAAATAAATTATAATAAAACCAATTCGATCTCACAAACGTGTAGAATCCGAGTCTCAATTATCCTCTCGCTAGAAAAGTGTTTAGAACATCATCATGGAATTAAAGCAAAGTCTGGAAAAATATGAAAACAGATGAAGAATGGCGTGAATCTGTGTTTCTGCGTGAATGGAGTTGTGTGGAGAGAGAAAATTAATTCCGGATATATATGTGTCTTCTAGATATTCTATTCTCTCTCTCCTCTCTCCCAATGGTAAGTCTTCTACTCCTTCTTGGACTCTAAGGCTCTTTCCTTGTGAAAAATCGCCAATTGGAAAGAAGAATTTCGTCCATGTATATCTCCGCTGGGCCCACTTGTGATTTTATGAATTAAATCCCGCCAGCAGACTAAGGCGTGGCCACGCCTTATCTGCCAGAAGCTCCTGGACTCTTCCTACTCGAACTTCTTCAATTCTTTTGCTTCCATACTGATCATTTTAGCCTTATTTCCTACAAAACACCTTTATTCCCTTGCAAAACTCAAAAGATCATCAAATCCCAATAAACGCACAACAAAGCTTAGTAAAACAAGGGAAAATCACCTAAAAATAGGTGCAAATATGCAACTTATCAAACCCCCTCACACTTTAGCTTTGCTTGTCCTCAAGCAAGAGAATAGACCAAAAGCACAACAACTTCAACACCCTTTCACAACTCAAACCATAATGCTCCAAATAAATGAACCAATACACGAATTAAGCACCAACAATGAGAAGAATGAATTTTCACCACTAACACCAATAATCAAATATTTCCATGATTTCTCAAAATCCAAGTGTAGTGGAATTCAATACCCTCTGATACGACCCGGACTCTAGGAACGAACACACGTCGACACACGTAAGTTTTGTGTCTTCTATGACTCAAATAATCAAAGGAAAATATACGGAAGAATAACGGAACAAACTAGACGACTAAGACTAAATAAAATACCTAGACGTATGACACACAAAATAACACAATATCCAACAAAAGGAGGGCTGATTTGGACGGCAATTTGAAGGGTGAGGGTGACGGGTTTTGTGTGTGTGGAATAGGTGAAGAATGGTTTTAGGAAGATAGGATATGATTGAGTTGTGTTGAACTTACGGATGGAACGAGATGAACACGATCTTGAACACGGTGGAGATTGGAGCTGAGGTGGACGACGGCGGTGGATGGTGGCGTCGTGGATGATGGACGGCGGTGGTGATAGTGTTGTGAATTACAACCCGAAAGTTGCCTTGGATCTCGAACGTATACAAGGCCAAATTCTTTAAGTTGCTCTTCGATAGTGAGTTTCCGGCGATCCCTCGAACGTGGACGACGAATTTCCTTTGTAAAACTTAGAGGTGCTAAATCTAAGAGTATGAATTTAATTATCTAAACTCACAAAAGATTAAAAGGGGAGAGACGATATTGAAAGCAAAGGCTTAATAATCAAATATAGTCTAAAGTATGAATGTCACATGGTACCTCTATTTATAATAATAGAGGGGCCGAAAATCTATGCTATATGACCGAAAATAAAGAGTCCAAATTGATCTAGAATTGGACTTGGAAGTTTCCTAAACTAGAATTCTATTTAAGGTAGAACTTGTAGATCTTACCTTATCTAAAATCCTAGTCAACCTATGACTTTGAAATATCCGAAAATTACACCAAATTAAATTAAATAAACTGATCTAGACTATAGTCTAATTAAATAAAATAAATACTATAGTCTAAAATAAAAATAACTACTAGATAAAACCACAAGGACCGAAAATTGGCCTTGTTAATTTGGTCCGATTCTTCTTCACTTCTTGAGCCCATGCACACGACCTCATGCACACGTGCACATCTTTATGTTGTGTTCTCCATGTCTTGATCTCCATCTTCCAACGTCAACAAGGTCATCATCTTCAAGCTTCCTTGCACGCCGTCTTCTTCTTCGAGCTTCTTGCGAATTGTAGCTTGCAAATAATCTTGCAACTTCTTAGCTCGTAGTCTTGTGACGGGTCCTTTGAATTGAAGCTCTTCATTGAGTTCCTCATTGCTATGGATGTCCTCATCATTCCCCCCCTGCTGAAAAGAATTCGTCCTCGAATTTGGATCCTCATCATGGTCGAATTCATCTGCAAGAAAAGGAGATAAATCAGCTACATTAAACGTAGAAGAACACTTATACTCACCAGGTAGATCAATGCGGTATGCATTATCATTAACACGGCTTAGAACAGTGAAGGGACCATCTCAACGGGGCGACAACTTCGACTTCCTAAGGTTCGGGAATCGGCCAGGGCTTAAATGAACTCAAACACGATCACCGGGCTGAAAGATGACACGTTTGCACCTCGTATTGCGTGCGGCGGCAATTCGTGAGCCTTGGTGCTCAATTCGGGCACGTACCTTCTCATGCATCTCTTGAATAAAATCAGCTCTCTTCATACCTTTAACACTCATTAGATGCTCAACGGGTAAAGGCAACAAATCAGTAGGAGTTAACGGATTAAATCCATAAACTACCTCAAAAGGAGACATGTTAGTAGAAGAATGCACAACACGATTATAAGCAAATTCAGCATATGGTAAACATTCTTCCCATGACTTCAAGTTATTCTTGATTAGAGACCTAAGTAAAGCTCCTAAAGTGCGATTCACAACCTCAGTTTGACCATCGGTTTGTGGATGACATGCAGTAGAAAACAATAACTTAGTACCTAATTTTCCCCACAAAACACGCCAAAAATGTCCTAAAAACTTAGAATCCCTATCACTAACAATAGTACGAGGAATTCCATGCAATCTAACAACATGCACAAAGAACAAGTTGGCAACATGTATAGCATCATCAGTTTTCCTACATGCAATGAAATGAGCCATTTTGGAAAACCTATCAACTACAACAAACACAGAATCCTTACCCGACCTAGATCTAGGCAATCCTAAGATAAAATCCATAGAAATATCGATCCAAGGAGCTGAAGGAACGGGTAGGGGCGTGTACAATCCGAATGGGTGTGAAGTGGATTTGGCTTGGCGACAAGTAATGCAACGACTACACACATTCTCTACATCCTTACGCATATGCGGCCAAAAGAAGTGTTCATGCAGCAAGTTCAATGTCTTATGCACACCAAAGTGACCCATTAAACCTCCCGCATGTGATTCTAACACTAATAGCTCACGCATAGAACAAATAGGGATGCATAACTTCGACTCTTTGAACAGAAAACCATCATGCACATAATAACCATCATAAGACCTAGATTTCGAACTACATGAAGCATATATGGGGCTGAAGTAGGCGTCCTCAACATACAACGCTTTAATGGACTCGAAACCAAGCATCTTAGCATGCATTAAGTTCAAAAGAGCGTACCTTCTTGATAGGGCATCGGCGACCACATTTTCCTCGCCTTTCTTGTACTTGATAACATATGGGAAAGACTCGATGAACTCGACCCATCTCGCATGTCTCTTGTTCAGATTATTTTGCCCTGTCAAGTGCTTCAAGCTTTCATGATCCGTGTGGATGACGAACTCCTTAGGCCAAAGATAGTGCTGCCATGTGTCCAACGCACGCTTCAAAGCGTAGAGCTCTTTATCGTACGTGGAATACCTAAGGGAGGCGCCATTCAACTTCTCACTGAAGTATGCAACGGGTCGTTTTTCCTGCATCAAAACAGCACCAATACCTATGCCCGAAGCATCACACTCGATCTCAAAAGTCTTAGAAAAATCAGGTAAACACAAAACAGGAGCAGAACATAACAAAGATTTCAAAGTATTAAAAGCATGCTCTTGTTGTTTACCCCACTCAAATTTTCGGTCCTTCTTACTTAGCTCATTAAGAGGGGCGGCTATACTGGAGAAATCCCGTACAAAACGACGGTAAAACCTAGCCAATCCATGAAAGGATCGAACCTCAGAGGCGTTTTTCGGGGTTGGCCATTCCTCAATCGCTTTGATTTTGGAACGGTCTACCTCAATACCTCGTGAACTGACGACAAAGCCTAAAAACACGACTTCATCCATGCAAAACGAACACTTAGACAAGTTTCCATACAACTTAGCATCACGCAATAAGCAAAATACACGCCTAAGGTGTTCTAGGTGTGCCTGTGCACTGTGACTGTAAATCAGGATATCATCAAAGTATACAACCACAAATTTACCAATCACATCACGCAAAACATGATTCATTAACCTCATAAACGTGCTCGGTGCATTAGTGAGACCAAAAGGCATAACTAACCACTCATATAAACCATGCTTTGTTTTAAATGCAGTTTTCCATTCATCCCCTTCATGCATTCTAACTTGAAAATAACCAGATCTCAAATCTATCTTAGAAAACAAATTAGAACCACTTAATTCGTCTAGCATATCATCAAGTCTAGGGATAGGAAATCTATACTTAACTGTTATCTTGTTGATGGCGCGGCAATCCATGCACATCCTCCATTCGTTGTTCTTCTTTGGTACTAGGATGACTGGAACTGCACAAGGGCTCATCGACTCTCGGATTTGCTTCTTCTCTAGCAACTCCTTCACTTGACGGTCGATCTCCTTCGTCTCTTCAGGTGAAGTGCGGTACGCCGGTCTGTTGGGCAGGACGGCGCTGGGTACGAAGTCGATCTGGTGCTCGATCCCACGAACTGGAGGTAATCCACTTGGAATCTCTTCCGGGAACACGTCCGCGAACTCCTCCATAAGTGGCTGCACATCACAAGGCAAAGAAACACCATTAGTAGCACTGTCCTTATAAGATAAAAGAACAAAAGGTAAACCTGCTTTTAGTGCTTTCTCTACGCCTTTAACTGAGATGAACAGGGATCGATTCTTCTCTTTGTTTGGGGCTGATTCGGATGCCTTTCCATGAGCTAAGGACTCATTGGGAGGCGTCTTAGGGGCTGCATTGATCGAACATGGTGTGGAATTCGGCTGAGAAGTGGTGGCCGAATTGGTTCGGGCTGCGGCTGCGGCTTGCTTTGCCCGTTCTTGTTTGAATCTCTCTTGCATCCTTTCTTGATCCTCTGCAACAGCTTTAGGAGTGAGTGGCTTGAGCACAGTGGTTCGGCCATCCATAGTGATCGAGTAGGTGTTGGCTAAACCATCGTGGACTGCTTTTCTGTCGAACTGCCACGGTCTTTCTAAAAGTATATGGGTTGCTTCCATAGGAATAACATCACAAAGAACAGTGTCAGAATAACGACCTTTAGTGAAAGAAACGTGTACCTGACCTGTCACTCGAATGGAACCTCTATCAGTGAGCCACTGCAACTTGTATGGCTTCGGATGCTTTGTTGTGGTGAGGGCGAGTTTATCAACGGCATACTGGCTGATTGCGTTGATTACACTCCCACTGTCTATGATCATCGCACAAGTCTGATCTTTGATGGCAACTCGAGTGTAGAAGATGTTCTCTCGTTGTGTTTGCTCTTCTTCTTCACGACTGATGTTCAGACTGCGAATAGAAACCAAGCTGACATGAGGTAACTCGACTTCCTCATCATCTGGCTCAACTTCAGGGTCTTCAACGGCTTCAGGGGCGGCGGCCTGAGGCTCTTCTTCATCTTCACTGGCTGATTCAAGTCCATTCTGTTCATTGAGGAACAGAACACGCCGGTTTGGACACTGGTTCTGAAAATGACCCCAACCATGGCATTTATGACACTGGATGTCACGGGCTCGACTAGGGGCTAAATTCGGCGCTGGAGTGGACTGATTGGGCCGTTGGAATGGTGGCCTGGGTGTAGACTCAGGTCTACGGCTTGATTGCGGAGTAGAACAGTCGAAACGGCATTCCGGAGGACCGGATTGACCTCGGGGTCGTGTGGAATCAACAGAAGGAGTAGAAGGTGATGTGGAAGGTGTACCTTTACTCCAAGGTTGTCGAGTAGGGGCTGAAGTCTGACTGGATCGACGGCGGCCTTCTCGCAACTGTTTCTCCACAATTGATGCGTACTGCACCATCCTCTCTATGCTGGTGAACTCCTTGAGTTCTACTTCACAGGCAATGTCAGGATTCATACCTTCAATGTACTGAATGATGGTAGCATTTAAGGTCTCCTCCTTCCCGACTTGATTCAAGGCAGTCTCGAGCTCTTTGTGGTACTCTTCAATCGAACGGGTGTCTTGCTTGATCCGGTTGAGCTTCTTCTCAAGCTCTCTTTCATAGTGGACTGGAATGAAGCGTCCACGCAAGAATCCTTTCATTTCCTCCCAATTGTCGATGGGTGGATTTCTGTTTCTTCATCTTCTTTCTTGCTGCATCTCCCACCAAGTGGCTGCGTAACCTTTAAACTCCAAACGTGCTAATTGCACCTTTTTGGCTTCTGTGAAATCATAGCATGTGAAAATCTTCTCTACCTTACGTTCCCAATCAAGATAGATATCAGGATCGTGAAGGCCTTCAAACTCTGGAATGCTCATCTTCATGTTGTTGAGCATTCGGTCTTCATCATAGTCATCTCGACTATTACCACGTCTCGGGCGATGGCCTCGGTCGAATTCTTCAGTATTCTCATCAAAGTACTCTTCTTCTGGCTCGTTGTGACGTTCAAGGTGCTGATTTCCTCGAATGGGTGGAGGAAAAACGGGCGTCATTTTAGTGCGTTCAAGGGCGTGCACTAAATCATCTATCTTGTCGGATAGAGCTTGATGTTGTCTTTGAACGTGTTTGGACAGCGCTTCAAAGTGATACTTTGGATCCCACAGTGCGGGTGGATCCGAAGAAGACTCCATGGGTGCTTTGGATGGATCTTTGGACGGGTCCAAAGGTGGCAAGGTCGACTGGGGGTCGACTGGTGGTGTAGAGGATGATTCGGTGCGGGTTCCTTTCTTCATGGTACCTACAAAACGAACAAACGTAAAAGAAAACAAGGTAGGACCTCACAATCTCATGTTCACTCTTTTGTTTTCACTCTTGATTTTACCACTCGTGTATCACTCAATTTATTGGTGCACAGTGTGTGAAAATCGTGTATTATGGGAGTAGGAACTCGTGTGGTTTGTTCAGAGGAAGGACGGGAATGCTATTCTCGGAACAAGGATGAATTCGGTATGTATAGATGAGATACGGTTTGAGTATGTGTGGTATGGTAGTGGCCGATTGTTGTAGTAGTGTGGATGGGGGTGGTCGAGTATGTTGGTGGTAGGAAAGGAAAGAAGTAGATCAATTAATGAAGTTCCAAATAGGTTAGGAAATCCAAAAATAAATCTAGGTAGAAGAAGGAAAGAAATAGAAGAGATAAGGAAAGAAGAAAGAGATAAGGTAAGTAGGGGATTTGGATATGTATCAATCTATGTGACACAATCTAAATACCTTAATTAGCCTAGACTCTAGAAGGAATGAACCAAAAATAAAACAAGACTCTTATGGAAGTTACCAAAAAGAAATAGAACTTGTATGGAAAGTTCCAAAAATAAAAATCAAACTAGAAGGAAACTACCAAAATAAGATGAGACTCACTAGGTAATTACCAACTATGATCTAATTCCAAAAGGAAAGTACCAAAATTAAAAATTGAACAAAAGGAAACAATGATTTTTTTTATTTTTATTTTTTTTTGTAATTTCGGATCTCTCTTTTTTTTTTGTCCGATTTTTTTTATTTTTTTTTTAAACTCGATCGGCTTTTCTTTTTTTTTATCACTTGATCGTGCCCTTTTTTTTTTGAACAATGAACAATACGGAATTTAAATTACAACTCGATCAAACGTAAAATAAAATAACGACACAAAAACGAACCAAAGCCGACGTGGCTTTGATACCACTTTTATGATACGACCCGGACTCTAGGAACGAACACACGTCGACACACGTAAGTTTTGTGTCTTCTATGACTCAAATAATCAAAGGAAAATATGTGGAAGAATAACGGAACAAACTAGACGACTAAGACTAAATAAAATACCTAGACGTATGACACACAAAATAACACAATATCCAACAAAAGGAGGGCTGATTTGGACGGCAATTTGAAGGGTGAGGGTGACGGGTTTTGTGTGTGTGGAATAGGTGAAGAATGGTTTTGGGAAGATAGGATATGATTGAGTTGTGTTGAACTTACGGATGGAACGAGATGAACACGATCTTGAACACGATGGAGATTTGAGCTGAGGTGGACGACGGCGGTGGATGGTGGCGTCGTGGATGATGGACGGCGGTGGTGATAGTGTTGTGAATTACAACCCGAAAGTTGCCTTGGATCTCGAATGTATACAAGGCTAAATTCTTTAAGTTGCTCTTCGATAGTGAGTTTCCGGCGATCCCTCGAACGTGGACGACGAATTTCCTTTGTAAAAATTAGAGGTGCTAAATCTAAGAGTATGAATTTAATTATCTAAACTCACAAAAGATTAAAAGGGGAGAGACGATATTGAAAGCAAAGGCTTAATAATCAAATATAGTCTAAAGTATGAATGTCACATGGTACCTCTATTTATAATAATAGAGGGGCCGAAAATCTATGCTATATGACCGAAAATAAAGAGTCCAAATTGATCTAGAATTGGACTTGGAAGTTTCCTAAACTAGAATTCTATTTAAGGTAGAACTTGTAGATCTTACCTTATCTAAAATCCTAGTCAACCTATGACTTTGAAATATCCGAAAATTACACCAAATTAAATTAAATAAACTGATCTAGACTATAGTCTAATTAAATAAAATAAATACTATAGTCTAAAATAAAAATAACTACTAGATAAAACCACAAGGACCGAAAATTGGCCTTGTTAATTTGGGCCGATTCTTCTTTACTTCTTGAGCCCATGCACACGACCTCATGCACACGTGCACATCTTCATGTTGTGTTCTCCATGTCTTGATCTCCATCTTCCAACGTCAACAAGGTCATCATCTTCAAGCTTCCTTGCACGCCGTCTTCTTCTTCGAGCTTCTTGAGAATTGTAGCTTGCAAATAATCTTGCAACTTCTTAGCTCGTAGTCTCGTGACGGGTCCTTTGAATTGAAGCTCTTCATTGAGTTCCTCATTGCTATGGATGTCCTCATCACCCTCACTAAGATTCACTCAAAATCGCTCAAATGTGTTTAAGGCTCCAAATATCTGGTACTCAAGTCAAAACATAGAAGACCCTTCCATAAGCTTGCAAATATATCAAGTTGGCACCAAACAGTGAGTAAAAATGGAAAATTAGGGACTTCAATTTTGGTTGTAACGGGGTTTCAGGTTGGGGTGGATAAACAGGGATATTTAGGCTCCAAAATTGAAGGAATGGCATCCATTTTTCAAAAGACATCAAAACGGCACAAATTTCCCATCCTTCTTACTTTTTCCACACAAGAAGGCTCTAATCAACAAAAAATTTTCTTCCTTTCAACCTTCTCCAAGTCTTTCATTCCCTCTTTTTTTTTCACAATCTTTTTTTTTTCGATTTTTCGTTATATTTTTTTTTCTTTTCTTTTTCAATTTTCACTTCCCAATCACAGCTCCAAACTCTCCTTTTTTTTCTATTTTCTTTTTCAAAACTAATCTCAAGCACTTCACTTCTACTTCCCAAATTTAGCCAACTCACAATACCAACCCAAATGAACAAAGTATGCACATTTCTTTAATTAATGGGATCAAATCATGGTAATCAAAACAAAGAAGGATAAACATGGCTGGTAACGTGGTTAAAATTCAATAAAAACAGGCCAAGGCTCAAAACGGCTATCTAGGGATTTTTCTTTAAAGGTAAGCTCAAATAGAAGGCTAAAATTGGCTTTTCCTAATTGCCCTTTTTCACATTCCTCATCACTGAGGCAATCCCAAATGCATAACAAAGCAAGTTCTAGAAGATAATCAACTATGCATGACATTCGCACATGGAAAGAAGGAGCAATTAAATTGAATGATGCTCAAGCTCAAAACTCACCAAAATTAAGGTCATTGGCATATCATTCCACACACTTTTCATTCAATTCATCATCAAAAGCAAAAGACCAAGGTGTAGAGAATGTAAACTCAATCAAATCATGCCAATACTCAACTGTACATCAATTCATCTCAATGAAGCATCACAATTTAAATCACAAAAGGGAGAAAGACTATCAATCTAAGCACAGAGAGACTCTCTTTTTTTTTATATAAATATCATAAGCAAAAAGCAAACCAAAAGTAAAACAAAAGAAAAACAACACAACAGCATAAAACGGCACTAACGAGCAACAAAAGACAAGACAAGCTTCAATAAAATCCAAACCAACCCCCCTCACACTTAAGCAAGACATTGTCCTCAATGTAAAAGCAAAAGAAAGAAAAGAGGACTGTCCTGAAATCGGCTACTGAGGAGGCGGAGTGAACCCAACACTAGCAAAGTAGGCGGCTAGCTGTGACTGCATAGTGTGAAAATCGGCTCGGAAAGAGCTAATGTCTTGCTGCATCTCATTCAATTGGGCCTGGATAGATGGATCAGAGGAACTAGAAGCCTCAGCATTATGCGGATCCTCATCACCTGAGGTGGAGTCGGATCGGTAAAAGCGTCTTCTAGGGGGAGGACGTGAATGCCGCTGATAAGTAACACTCCCGTCTTTCCTCGAAATCATACCCATCACTTCTAAGGTATCCAAGTCAAGAGGCTGCATTGCACAAGCCTCGTGCAAGTCATGATCATCCGGATCAAAGACACCCAACTTTGTGGCCAAGTGTGTGATAAGAGAGCCCAAAATCAATTTACGGCCTGGTGCTTGTGCATTAGAGAATTGACTTGCGAGCCAACATCCAAGATTTACTTTCTTCTTCTCCATCATACACCAAAGGAAGAAGAATTCTGCCTTGTTCAACACATTTGCCCCATCCTTGCGTCCCGAGAATGTGAAAGCCAAGAATTTGTGAATATACCGCAATGCCGCACTGTGGAGGAAACAAGCTTTGGAGGAGCTTGGGTTGTAGTAGTCACTAGAGGACCACTGTCTATACAAGCCATGAGGGTAAAAAACCTCGATCATAATCACATGCACTGCTCAAATAGGGTTCCTCAAGAGCCGCATTCTCATCAACAAACCCAAAAGCCACATTGAACTGTGTGATAGAAAACTTGAATACCTTTCCCATCAAACGGAACTGAATCAAATTCGGCGTCTCAAGGGACATGTTTTCCGACTTGTGAAAAGAAAAGGTGGTATAGAATTCACGAATGAGCTCAACATACGCTGGGCAGTCAATACCAAAATATACATCCCAACCAACACCAGAAATCAATTCCCTAACTTCATCCAAAATACCAAGAGTATCCAAAGTGGGGACATGAATGCACTTACAAGGGACGATATCTCGAGTCCGGATATCGTCATATTTGCTCTTGTCGGACCTTGAGGAGAAATTCAAACACCCATTCAAATCTGATTCTTGTGGAGGGAGTGTGTTGAGTCCGCATCCCAATCGGGATCTCTTTCTGTCCGGTGGCTCATCGGTGTATGTGCGGGATGGTGTAGCTCGCACAACGGGAGGTTTCTTCTGGGTTCTCTTCTTGGGCGCCATGAGGTGAGAATCGAATTCTCCTCACACTTGAAAATCGAGAGGGAGGGCGGTCGTCGGCGGGGTGATGCAGAGTCGACGGCGACGGGAGTAACTGGTGGTGAAGACGTCGCAGCGGCTGTCAGCAGTTCGGAAAGAGAGCGGCGGAAGGGACGGAGGTGATGAATGGGTTTAGGGTTCTTCAATTGGGGATTTTGACTTGGGGCAATTTTGACTACATCTAATCTATTAAAATCAAAATAAAATAAAAAAACAACTAATAAAAGGCAAACACGATTTGGTTTTTTTGATTTTTTTTTTTAATAAAGATACAAATAAAAAAAATAAAAATAGAAAAAAAATCCCCAAGGCCAAATACACTAAACGTCGCCTCTCTTCACAAAATCAAACAGGAGCGTCCGCGAAGTAAGGCATGGCCATGCCTTATTAGTAGCTTCCTCAGCACGAAATTTCTCCAAAAAAATGGGTACCTATGTGCTCAAAACAACCACAAAGATTCTAATCCTCACTTGTTAGCTTGTTAGTGCCTAAAAAACAACCAAGAAAAGAAAATAAACAAAACCAAAACTACAAACAAAGAAAAACCAAGGTGGGTTGCCTCCCCCCAAGCGCATTTGGTTATCGTCGTTATGCCCGACGTTCCCTACTCCTCAAGGTGAGTAATGAGGCTCTTGTAGCCCAATGCATTCAATGCTTTGTGCTTGAAATCCTTCATAGAACGGCTTCAAACGATGCCCATTCACCTTGAATATTTTTCCCGAATCTAAGCTCTTAATCTCAACTGCACCATGTGAAAACACGTTAGTGACAACAAAGGGCCCTAGCCATTTAGAGCGCAATTTTCCAGGAAACAATTTCAGCTTGGAATGGTAAAGCAAAACTTTTTGACCAACAGTGAAAGTCTTTCGAGTAAGAACTTGGTCATGAAAGCGCTTTGTCTTTTCTTTATAGATCTTGGAGCTTTCATAAGCATCATTTCGGATTTCCTCCAACTCTTGCAGCTGCAATTTCCTATGAGTTTCAGCTTCATCCACATTCATGTTGAGTTGCTTAACGGCCCAGAAAGCCTTATGCTCAAGCTCGATGGGTAAGTGACATGGTTTACCAAAAAGCAACCGAAAAGGAGACATACCTATAGGGGTTTTGAAAGCCGTTCTGTACGCCCAAAGCGCGTCATTTAGCTTCAAACTCCAATCCTTTCGATCAGGTCTCACAGTCTTCTCAAGAATCGCTTTCACCTCTCTATTAGAGACCTCAGCTTGGCCGCTTGTCTGTGGGTGGTAAGCAGTAGAGGTCCGGTGGGTTATATTGTACTTCTTGAATAATGCGCCTACCACTTTTGTTGCAGAAGTGAGTACCACGATCACTGATAATGGCTCGAGGTGTGCCATATCTATCAAAGATGTGGGACTTGACAAACTTAACAACAGTATTAGCATCGTCAGTACGAGTAGCCTGCGCTTTAACCCACTTGGAAACATAGTCAACCGCAAGAATGATGTAGACATAGTTATTAGACTTGGGAAAAGGTCCCATAAAATCAATGCACCAAATATCGAAAATTTCACAAACAAGGATAGGATTAAGGGGCATTTGATCTCTATGGCCTATACTTCCAGTCTTTTGACACCTTTCACAAGATTTGCAAAACATATATGAATCACGAAAGATATTAGACCAAAACAACCCACTTTCCAAGACTTTCCTAGCAGTTCTTTTAGGACCAAAGTGTCCACCACATGCATAGGAATGACAAAACATCAAGATGGAAGGAATTTCATGCTCATCAACACATCTCCTAATAATTTGATCATAACAAAACTTCCACAAATAAGGTTCATCCCATACATAATATTTGGCATCACTTTTGATTTTATCTCTTTGAGCTCTCGACAAATCACTTGGTAAAGCCTTAGTTACAAGATAGTTAACTAAATCGGCGTACCAGGGTGTAAAAGTCTGCACAGAGTAGAGATACTCATCTGGGAATGCATCTTGCAACGGTCGCGGTGCTTCACTTGTGGGCAACCGGCTAAGATGGTCAGCAACTAGATTTTCAGAGCCCTTCTTGTCCTTTATCTCAATGTCAAATTCTTGAAGCAAAAGAATCCAACGAATGAGTCTCGGTTTAGCATCCTTTTTGGTGAATAAGAATCTGAGAGCAGAATGGTCAGAAAAGATAATGACTTTTGTACCAAGCAAATAAGACCGGAACTTTTCTAGAGCAAATACAACAGCTAAAAGTTCCTTTTCAGTGGTGGAATAATTTTCTTGTGCAGGATCAAGAGTCCTAGAGGCATAATAAATAACATGATGGGCTTGACCAACCTTTTGACCTAAAACAGCACCAACTGCATAATTACTCGCATCACACATAATTTCAAAAGGAAGTTCCCAATTAGGTGATTGAATAATAGGTGCAGAAATGAGCATATTTTTCAACAAATCAAAGGCATGCTTGCAAGCATCATCAAAATTAAATTCTACCTCTTTTTGCAACAACTTACTCAAAGGTTGAGCAATTTTGGAGAAATTCTTGACGAAACGTCGATAGAAACCTGCATGTCCAAGAAAAGAACGGACTTCCCTAACAGAGGTAGGGTAAGGCAATGATTTAATGACATCAATCTTAGCCTTATCGACTTCTATGCCTCTAGACGACACTATATGCCCTAAAATCATTCCTTGATCAACCATAAAGTGGCATTTCTCATAATTTAAAACCAAATTAGTTTCAACACATCTTTGCAACACTTTAGTGAGGTTAATCAAGCATGCATCAAATGAATCCCCGTATACAGTAAAATCATCCATAAATACCTCAATAATGTTCTCAACAAAATCAGAAAAAATGCTAACCATACACCTTTGGAACGTTGCAGGAGCGTTGCACAATCCAAAGGGCATCTGCCTGCAAGCAAAAATACCAAAAGGACAGGTAAAGGCAGTTTTCTCTTGATCCTCTGGCGCTATCGGGATTTGAGGAAAACCCGAATATCCGTCTAGACAACAATAGTGGGAACGACCTGCCAAGCGCTCAAGCATTTGGTCAATAAAAGGTAGAGGAAAATGGTCTTTTCTTGTTGCTGCATTTAATTTTCTATAATCAGAACACATTCTCCAACCATTTTGCACTCGGGTCGATACTAACTCACCCTCTGCATTTTCAACCACAGTAAAACCGGATTTCTTCCAAACGACTTGAACTGGACTTACCCATTTAGAGTCAGAGATCGGAAAGATAATACCTGCGTCGAGGAGCTTTAGTATTTCTTTCTTTACCACTTCAGTCATCGCTGGATTGAGTCTCCGTTGAGGATCACGACATGGCTTGCTATCTTCCTCCAACAAGATTCGGTGCATGCAAGTCGAAGGGCTCAGTCCCTTGATGTCTGCTATGGTCCAGCCAATAGCTTCTTTGTACTCCCATAGCACTCGAATCAGTCTTTTTTCCTCCACTGGTTGAAGCTTGCTCGAGATTATGACTGGAAGAGTGTCATTATCTCCTAAAAATGCATATTTGAGATGCACAGGAAGTGGCTTCAAATCCAGCTTGGGTGCCTGCACAATTGAAGGGAGAAATTTCACATGAGAAATAGGCAACTCTAATTTATAAATAGGCTGGACTACAGGCTTTAAAGCTTCCAATTCGTGAACTGCAGCCTGTAAATTTTCATCTATCTCAAAGGTGCTACCAAGAACCTGTAATTCTTTGAGATTAAAAGCGTTAGTCAAAACTGTTTTCAACAAATCAGAATCAGAAATCTCAAACACCTTTTCGACCAAAGGATCAATCACATCAAGCATAAAAACACCAGAAACCTCATTAGGATATTTCATAGCTTCAAAAATATTGAACCTAATCAGATTTCCATCAAACTCCATAGAAAGGGTACCATCATGTACATCAATCTTAGTTCTAGAAGTCTTAAGAAATGGTCTCCCTAGTAAAATAGATGCCGAGTTAGAATAACCTTCTTCAGCCATGTTCAACACATAAAAATCAGCAGGAAAAACTAACTCATTCACTTGTACCAACACATCCTCTAACACTCCCTCAGGATACACATTTGACCTATCAGCAAGTTAAATAATTACACCAGTTTCTTTCAGAGGTCCAGCATTCGAAGCAGAATAGACAGAAAGAGACATGACATTAATTGAAGCCCCCAGATCTAGCATAGCTCTCTCAATCCTCAGATTACCAACTTTACAGGGGATAGTGAACATACCTGGATCTTTGCATTTGGGTGGCAATTTCTTTTGAATGACTGCAGAAATATTCTCGCCCATGCTTACCTTTTCATTGCCTTTCAACTTCCTCTTATTCGTGCACAGGTCCTTTAGGAATTTTGCATATCGAGGTACCTATTTGATGGCATCGATCAAGGGAATGTTCACCTCCACCTTTCGAAAGGTCTCGAGTATCTCTTTCTCAGCTTCTTCCTTCTTTGATTTGTTAAGCCAAGATGGGAATGGTGGCTTTACTACATAGGCCTCAGACTGCCTATCTTTCTCTAGTGAACTCTGCTCTCCATCTTGTGGAGCAATCTCAGCTTCTTTCTCAACTTCTCTTCTAGCTGTCTTCTTCTTTTCTCTAGCTAGCTCGGCCAATTCTTTCCCACTCCGTAAAGTAATTGCACTCGCATTCTGCCTGGGATTAACTACAGTTTGAGAAGGTAGTTTCCCTTGAGACTCCAATTGGCTCATCGACGAAGCCATTCGAGACATTTGATCACGTAGTTCCTGAATACTCGACTCGATTTTGGAATTAACAGCATCTTGCTTTACTATTAATTGCTGAACAAGTGATCCAAGCGTCTTAATGGAGTTGTCAGTGGAACTGCTCTCTGGGGGAGCTGTCTGCTTCGGCTGATACTGCTGGGATTGTGGATTATTGTATCTGAGATTCGGGTGATCTCGCCATCCAGGATTATAGGTATTTGAATATGGATCGTAATTCCTACGTGGTGGGCCTGGAAAACCTCCTGCAGCATTCACCTGTTCACCCGCGTCTTCCTGAAGAGTAGGACACGCATCAGTAGGGTGATTTGGTGCAAGGCAAATTCCACATGCTCTAGCCTGTGGCAGATCTCTCGTGGCTAGCTGTTTCACTAGAGACGTCAGCTCAGATAGCTGACTTTCGATAGAAGAGGAGCCAACTTCATTCACTCTTCGGATGGGAGTCTCTTGTCTGCGGCCATATTGTTGTGATGCTTCAGCCATATCAGAGATGATCTTTCTAATCTGTGTAGGCATCTTCTCACTGATTGTGCCTCCACACGATGCATCTATCCACTTCCTCTCAGTAGGCAACAGTCCTTCGTACAAGTAATTGACTAATAATAGCTCAGAAATCCCGTGCTGCGGACAGCTGGCGCACAATCTCTTGAATCTTTCCCAATATTCGTGGAGAGTCTCCGAATCCTTCTGTCTGACCCCGGTAATCTCTTTTCTGAGTGAGGTAGCTCTGGTGGTTGGAAAGAATCTCTCCAAAAAATCCTCCCCATCTCTTCCCAAGTTGTTACTGTGTTAGAAGGTAGATACAGTAACCAATCTTTGGCTCTATCTTCCAAAGAAAACGGGAAAGCTCTCAACTTAATTTGGTCCTCTGTGACTCCTTTTGGCTTTATTGTGCTACACACCACATGAAATTCCTTCAGATGTTTGTGCGGATCTTCATTCTCAAGACCATGAAACTTCGGGAGTAAGTGAATAAGACCAGACTTCAGCTCAAAATCGACCTCCATCTCCGGATACTCAATGCACAGCGGAGGTTGATTCACATCTTGAACAGCTAATTCACGAAGAGTTCTTTCTCGGTTGTTCGCCATTAGGTCTATTTCAACTTCCTCGGCACTAGACTGTTCTGACAACTCGTCCTCCGAGCTCGAACTCGACGGCGATTTGGGAGGCTGCTGCTTTCTCAATTTAGTTTCTTTCCTCAGCCTCCTGGCAGTCTTCTCAATTTCTGGATCAAATAGCAATTGACCTGTTGGGACAATTGACATAAATTAGACAAAAAGAATAAATTTAACTTGACACCAGTCCCCGGCAACGGCGCCAAAATTTGGTGGGTGTCGAAACCAACAAAAATAAACCTGCTTTTCAATATCCAAATAAATTGCAATAGCGGCAAGCAGGGTCGAACCACAGAGACTGGTAAAGTAAATATTGAGCTTTTTATCTAAAATCCTAAAACTAAATGGGGGGTTTTTGAATACTGGAATTAAAATAATTCAGCAAAATCAATTAAATGGCAAGGAAATAAAATGACAAACGAAGATCAAATAAGAGAAATATCTAGCTCAAGAATAATCTCGACAACGGACTACACAATTTGATCACAGATGCACAGATATAATTCACTTCTCTCTCTAAATTGGCTATGGCTATTGGTACGACCTAACAACCTCGTTTCTCCTTAATTATTCGGTAGCCAAGGTACGACCGTTAACTACTTCTCTAATTAATAGATAAACCTAGGTACGACCATAGAATTAAATCTACTAACAGCATTAAGAATCAGAGAAACACCAATTCAAACCCACGAAAATCATACGATGACCCGTTCAGATAAGATTATAAATCTCCAAAGTGTCGAAAGCGGGACTGTTTACCCCCAATCTATCCAATTGCGCTACTTAGGCAAATAATCTAGACAATTACGGATCTAGATAATTCACTAGCAAGATATCATTCTAACAATCATACAACGTGCACTTTGCATAATCATTAAAACAATAACAGAAATCACAAACAGAGGATTTATAAATAAAGAGAGAAATAAATTATAATAAAACCAATTCGATCTCACAAACGTGTAGAATCCGAGTCTCGATTATCCTCTCGCTAGAAAAGTGTTTAGAACATCATCATGGAATTAAAGCAAAGTCTGGAAAAATATGAAAACAGATGAAGAATGGCGTGAATCTGTGTTTCTGCGTGAATGGAGTTGTGTGGAGAGAGAAAATTAATTCCGGATATATATGTGTGTCTTCTAGATATTCTATTCTCTCTCTTCTCTCTCCCAATGGTAAGTCTTCTACTCCTTCTTGGACTCTAAGGCTCTTTCCTTGTGAAAAATCGCCAATTGGAAAGAAGAATTTCGTCCATGTATATCTCCGCTGGGCCCACTTATGATTTTATGAATTAAATCCCGCCAGCAGACTAAGGCGTGGCCACGCCTTATCTGCCAGAAGCTCCTAGACTCTTCCTACTCGAACTTCTTCAATTCTTTTGCTTCCAAACTGATCATTTTAGCCTTCTTTCCTACAAAACACCTTTATTCCCTTGCAAAACTCAAAAGATCATCAAATCCCAATAAACGCACAACAAAGCTTAGTAAAACAAGGGAAAATCACCTAAAAATAGGTGCAAATATGCAACTTATCACAAAACAAGCCGTGGCAGCAGAGGCCTGGCCCACAGAGAGGAAACAATGATAGGGCTCCTTACCCTAAATGCCAAAAGTTCCATCTAGGAGAGTGTCGTGCGGGACAGAGGGTTTGCTTTTCATGTGGGGACCCGAGCCACATGTCCTATGACTGCCCGATGAAGAAGAAGGAGCAAGAAAGAAAGGTCAAGCCTCGACTGTTTGCGTTGGAGGGTGAGGAAAAGAACTCGAGTGCAGGTGAGGATACTATGTCAGGTATTCTTCGAGTATCAGATGTTCCAGCTTTAGTATTGTTCGATTCTGGTGCATCGCATTCTTTTATATCTACAAGTTTCTGTTCCAAGCTTGGTGTTTCATGCAAAGATAGTGGTGAATTATTAGAGATCAGTATTCCTTCGGGAAAGAAAGTTTCTTCTAGCAAGATGGTATATGGCCTGAAGCTAGAAATCAATGATAGAGTACTGAGAGCAGATCTCCATGTCTTGGAGATGCGTGATTTCGACGTAATCCTAGGTATGGATTGGTTGAGTGGGAATCATGCCATGATTCGATGTCGTGATCGTGAGGTCGAATTTGATTTTTTGGGTTAGACTAAGCTAATCTTCTATGGTGCAAGAACGAGATCAACTCAGATAATCATTACAACAATGAAGGCAATGAAGCTATTGAAGAATAAAGGGTGTCAGGGATTCCTCATCAGCATAGTGGAGTCAAAGTCCACTAAGGTCCAGGTCTCAGATGTGCCAGTAGTGAATGAATTTCCCGATGTGTTTCCAGATGAGTTACCAGGGATTCCTCTTGACTGTCAGATCAATTTCACCATCGACCTAGTACCAGGTGCGGCACCAATATCTAAAGCTCCATATAGAATGGCGCCAAAGGAGTTGCAAGAGCTCAAGGTTCAAGTTCAGGAGTTGCTTGACAATAAGTTAATCCGATCAAGTGTTTCACCATGGGGAGCACATGTGCTATTCGTGAAGAAAAAGGATGGATCAATGCGGATGTGCATTGATTATAGAGAGTTGAACCGGTTAACAATCAAGAACAAGTACCCACTACCGAGAATTGAAGATTTGTTCGATCAACTGAAGGGAACCAGTGTGTTTTGGAAGATCGACTTGAGGTCCGGCTATCATCAATTGAATATCAAGGAGAGTGACATCCCAAAGACGGCATTTAGAACACAATATGGTCACTATGAGTTCACGGTGGTACCTTTTGGATTGACCAATGCGCCTGGAGTCTTCATGGACTTGATGAATCGAGTGTTCTATCCGTACCTCGACCAGTTCGTAATAATTTTCATCGATGATATCTTGATTTATTCAAGAAGCAAGGAGCAGCATACTGAGCATCTCAGAATCATTTTGGAGACGCTAAGGAAAGAAGAGTTGTATGCAAAATTTTCAAAATGCGAGTTCTGGTTGGAGCGAGTGGCATTCATTGGCCACGTGGTGACATCAAAGGGAATCGAAGTAGACCCATCGAAGGTGGAAGCTGTTAGCAATTGGAAGAAGCCATCAAATGTTAATGAAGTCCGAAGCTTCTTAGGACTAGCGGGCTACTATAGAAGATTTATCGAGGGGTTTTCCAAAATATCGGGTCCTTTGACGAGATTAACAAGGAAAAATGAGAAGTTCCAATGGAGTGAGAAGTGTGACCAGAGTTTTCAAGAATTAAAGCGACGTCTCGTGTCAGCCCCAGTGTTGATTATTCCTAATGGGACGGAAGGCTTTGTCATCTACAGTGATGCCTCGAAGCAAGGACTTGGTTGTGTTTTGATGCAACATGGAAAGGTAGTGGTGTACGCATCAAGACAGTTGAAGATGCACGAGCATAACTATCCGACACATGATCTTGAGTTGGCGGCCATGGTTTATGCATTGAAGATCTGGAGGCATTATCTCTATGGAAGCAAGTGCGAGATCTACACCGACCACAAAAGCTTGAAGTACTTCTTCACCCAGAAGGAGTTGAATTTGCGTCAAAGAAGATGGTTAGAGTTGGTGAAGGATTTCGACTGTACGATCTTATATCATCCTGGAAAGGCAAATGTTGTAGCTGATGCCTTAAGCCGGAAGATCTATCTTCCAACCAAGCAAGAGCAGTTGGTCAAGGAGTTTGAGAAGATGGATTTAGAGATGGTGGATCCTTCCAACACCACTCAAGGGATTTTAGCAGCCTTAGTGGTTCGACCACTAATTCGTGATCGAGTTCGTGAAGCACAAGTTGACGATCCTTTCTTATGCAAAATGAAGAAAAGAGCATTAAAGGGTTCTATTCAGGGATTTTCCGTTGTAAGTGATGGCACACTATTCTTCGAGGGAAGGTTGTGTGTGCCGAAGAACGAAGAGCTCAGAAGGGAGATTCTTGAAGAAGCACATAACACTCCATATTTGGTGCACCCAGGAGGCACGAAGATGTTCAAGGACTTGAAGATGGTTTTCTAGCGGATAAATGTGAAGAGGTCGATTGGCCAATTCATATCAAAGTGTATCACTTGTCAACAAGTGAAAGCTGAGCATCAACGCCCTTCTGGATTGTTGAACCCACTCGATATTCCCGAGTGGAAGTGGGAGCATATTGCAATGGACTTCGTGGTAGGATTACCTCGGTCAGTTAAAGGTCATCATGCAATTTGGGTTGTTGTCGATATGTTGACCAAGTCTGCTCATTTTCTTCTGGTGAAAATGACGTTTAGCATGGATCGATTGGCTCAGATTTATATCGATGAGATAGTATGTCTTCATGGCATTTCTTTGTCGATAGTGTCAGATCGTGACACAAGGTTTACGTCCAAATTTTGGCGAAGTCTACAAGAAGCTATGGGGACTCAGTTGAGGTTTAGCACGGAGTACCATCCTCAATCTGATGGTCAATCTGAGCGGACCATTCAGACGTTAGAGGACATGCTTCGTGCATGTGTTCTCGATTTTGGTGGGAGTTGGGAGAGCCACTTGCCACTTGTGGAGTTTGCTTATAATAATAGTTTCCAAGCGTCGATTGGAATGGCCCCGTATGAGGCATTGTATGGGAGGAAGTGCAGATCTCCTATTTATTGGGATGAAGTAGGAGAACGTTGACTCTTAGGCCCCGAGATCGTGGAGAAGACGGTGGAAGTAATTGAGAAGATAAGAAAAAGAATCAAGGTAGCTCAAGATAATCAGAAACCCTATGCCGACGTAAAGAGAAAAGATGTGAGCTTTGAGATTGGTGACAAGGTATTCTTGAAGATTGCACCAATGAGAGGAGTTGTTAGATTTGGGAAGAAGGGTAAGTTGCAGCCACGTTATGTGGGACCGTTCGAGATTCTAGAGAAAATAGGTGATGTTGCCTATCGCCTAGCACTACCTCCGGATTTGACAGGCATGCACGATGTTTTCCATGTGTCATTTCTTAGACGATACGTGTCTGGCCCTAGTCATGTCATTTCATATGACACGGTGCAAGTTTCCCAAGACTTGACATATGAAGAAGTCCCAGTTGCTGTGTTAGATAGAAGAGTTCACACTCTTCGAACCCGTGAGGTTCCCTTAATAAAAGTGCAATGGAGTCGGCATGGACCCGAAGAGGCCACTTGGGAAAAAGAAGTTGATATTATAGTTTGATATCCAAATGTAACATAAACGTTAGGCTAATTTCGAGGACGAAATTTTTAAAAGTTGGGGAGATTGTTATACCCCGACCCTTTTTGCAAAATTATAAATTATAATTTTGGGAAATGATGTTGAATTAATATTGTTTGAATATTAATTATCATGGTATGTTCATATTTTAGGCCGTTGTTTTATTGCAGGTTGTCCCACTCGAGCCCCTGGGGGATAGAGGGCAACGCCCCCTACTTTTTCGATAAGTATTAAATGGTTTTTGAAAGTTTAATGGAGTTGGAAATGCCTGGGAGTCGAACTATATTCGAAAATAGTAAAGAGTCTGAAGCGCGACCCTCAAGTGCGAGTTCACCAAGTCGCGTCTCGTAATGAAGCTGAAATGCGACCGTGAAACGCGACCCCCCCAAGTCGCGTGATGAGTAGCTCTGCAACGCGAGCCAAAAACGCGACATTTAAGTCGCATGTCAACGGCTTCAGGGAACCATTTTTCTTTGGCTGAAACGCGACCTCTTTGAGTCACGCCTCACTGTGTTAGCCGAACACGACCCCTAAACGCGACCCCCTAGGTCGCGCCTCGCTTCGGAAAATCTCATTCTTTAAATACCACACTTAACCCTTTCACCCTCATTTCTTTCTTCTCTTGGGCAATTTTTTCTCCCAATCCTCTCAAGAAATTTTTCAAGTTTTAGAGTGGATCCTCCCATCATCATCCATCAACCAAGGTAACTTCATACCCTCTTCTTCTTGGTGATTAAACACCATTTCCATGATGATTTGAATCTAGGGTTTATGCCCAAAATTTAGGGTTTTCAATTTCATTGATTCCCTTGCCTTGATATCGTGAACATATGGTTTATTTACATCCTTGAAGCTATATGTGTTGTTAAATTGAGATTCCTATGGTCCATTATTTCTAGGGTTTGGATTTTTGCCCTAAAATTCCCTTAATATGTTGGTGTTGGTTAGAGGTGTTGTGATGGTTGTTTGGAGTTGATTTTCATGTATGTTAGAGCCCTAGGATAGTGGTATATGTATTGGAAATTATGAGTTTAAAGGATTTAAATTGAGTCATATTCTTGTGGTTTAAATGGGTGCACATAACGTGTTTGATCAAATGTCTCAAAGAGTTTTGGTGTGTATTTTGAGTCCAAGATCATGGTATGAGCTTGTATATCCATGGTTGAGTATGTTGATGTATATGAGAACCTTAACGCATGTTTAAACATATGGTTGTTCAAAATTATGAAATAATTATATAACTTGACGTCTAAAACGAAAAAGGGATTTAAAGGTGCTAGGCGACGTATTGGGATTCGAGGTGGACAACTTGTGCACGACAAAGGAGTATCTCAAAGTTGAAAGGATTTTAAAAGCGTCTCATAAGGTGGGGTTACTCTAAACTGTGAACACGTGTAATATTATAGTTATTGTTGTGCTTTGATTGTATAAGTATGAAGGGTCTTCGGACCAGTTATAAGAATGAGACCATTCGGGGCAATACAGAGATCCTTTGGGATCGATAAAGAGGTTCTACGGGATCGATATAGACTTGTTAATGTCCTCCCTGGGGGATAATAAGTCTGCGGGCATCCCTACAGGGCTAAAGACGTTCATTAATAGGGGTATCAAGATGTTTGGGCCCTACGAGGTTGAGGCTAGTCTCCACAAAGTAAAGAAGTAATCATATGTTATATTTTCACTTGTGCAATTAGCTATAACTATTTGCAGTGTTCCCCGCTGAGTATGTTGTTAAATACTTACCCCATTCATTTAATGAATTTCAGGTTGAGGAGTTGAGGCCTGAGTAGGAGCGTTGTGAACACAAGAGAACCCCCACAAGCTTGTGTTTATTTTTGCATGCTCTTCTTTTGAAATACTCATATTATTATTATTTCATTGATCACTCTTCTTTTGTTTATGATCAATGATCATTGGGGATGGGAATAGCCCGATTTTTATAGATACGCTATGTTACTTGATATATTATGTATGCATTTTAAAGGCGGGTCGTTCGACCTAAGAGCCTACGATGTAAATTATATGTCAAAGAACCTTTATACTATGTATGTTAATTTAGGGTGCTAGACGGGCGGGTTGTGTAAAACCTATGAGCCCGGTAGGTTAGATGCTTGCATGATTGATGTGGATGGGCTTTTGCAATGCTTCCATTAAATACTATGTAGTGGGATAGTGTAGATTCAATAAGTTGCATGTTATAGTTGCGGAAAATTTATAATGAAAATCATGATGTCTTAACTTATCATGCTATTTGACCTTAGCTTCCGCTCAATTCAAAATAAGTACACAAAAATAAATAAGTAAATTATATGTTAAGTGACGTGGCCAAATGGAGTAGTTTGGGCGTTACAATTAGCGAAGTGTTAAGGATATTGCTCGATATCGTGAGGGAGATTCAATTGAGTTGACACCTCAAAAGAAGTTCTTGAGTATCATTGAGACACTCGAAAACATGGTTACGGAGGAGCTTAACTATCTAAGGAGAATTCCTACTACTAAGAAGGTTGGAAGGCAAAGAAGAGTGAGGATGTTGATGTTATTCCGCTGACATTTGACTTCCTTCTCGAGGTATATCATCTGCTCAATCGACGTTGAGGATTGAAGGATTTGAGGATCAAACAACATCTAATTGGTTGAGTACAATGTCGAACAACATCGGATTCTTGGTTTCATGATTATCCCCATAATAAAACTATCCCTTGTCGATTTTTTCATTAGCTTATCATGGATGTTCATAAATGTTCATAAGTCGTTTTGTGATTATCCCCTTGATGATCAAACTATTCACTGAAAATAACAACGGATAGTTTGATCATCATGGATAATCACAAAAACAACCCATGAACATGTATGTTAAGCTTAAAGACAAAATGAACAACGTATAGTTGATCATCAAGGGATAATCACGAAACCAATCATTCAATTTGAGAAGATGATATAACTCGAGAAAGAAGTCAAATGTCAACAGAATGACACCAACATCCTCACTCTTCTTTGCCTTTCAGCCTTCTTAGCAACTGGAGTTCTTCTTTGATGGTTAACCTCCTCCATAACCATTTTTTCGAGTGCCTCAATGATGCTCAAGAGTTTCTTTTGAGGTGTCAAGTCATTTGAATTTCCCTCACAATTGACATCGAGCATTATTTTTAACACTTCGTCAATAGTTGGTGGACAATGCCTAATTCCAACCATGGGAAGTGGGGATGTCGTCTCAAGCTGAGCAACTGATGTAGATACATGTGGATCATCAGCAATCTGACTCTCGGTCTCTAGGCCTTCTTCTTGCTGATGAACTCTTCTTCTCTTTATTGCCTAAAGCATAGATCATCTCAAAATTAGTTGAAATGTGATATACTAGAAGATCTCTTGCCAAAACCTGCTTAATCCAACCTTGTCCTGATGATAAGATAGTAGTGCTAGCAGATCGAAACAGTCGAACGAGTAGGTGCCACTTCTCCAAACTTCAAGAAAGTTTCTAACAAAGGAAATTTGATGAATTTGGAAGCAATAGGGACTTCAAATATTGGACCATCACTTGTTGGTTTCATAAAAAAACTTCACCTCCAAAGGGTTTGAGTGGCAATTATAGATAAGAGATGGTGAATTGCAGCCATCTGCGTTTGAGGTAATGAATGTGATAGGCTAGGGAGCAAACACAGATGGATTTTGGACACAAAATCATGGGATTTCAAAGAGATTGAAGGGAAATGATGATGATGTTCACAACAAAAACCTTGGAGCAATTGTATGGCCGGGACAAACAAGTGACTCGCCAAAAGGTTGGGAGATCTCTGCAAACGAGTGGAAGTTAAGAATCAGAGTTCCTGGAAAGAGTAGAGCTAGTGAACTTATTATTTGAAAGGAATGGAGAAACAAATGAAGTTAAAGTAACTGGTTTCTGCATTGATGTGTTCGAACAAATCCGATCATATTCGAGTATATTCCTTTCGAAAAATAGCACCGAATATAACTACAATGATCTTATTGAACAAGTATTCATCAAGGTAAATGCACAAGCCACATTTTTTCTATCTTTATTTGTTTTCTAGACTTTCAACATACTAATTAAAACTCTTCTTCCCAACCACAAAAATTTGATGCAGTGGTAGCAGATTTAACTATTACAGCTAAGAGGTCGCAACAAGTAGATTTCACCATTCCTTAGATAGAATCTGGAATTTCCATGGTTTTCCACTCCCAATTGAGGACAATGTGCAAAATGCTTGGATTTTCATGAAGCCTAAGGCAATGGGCCTCTGGCTAACCAATATCGGAGCATTCTTCTTCTTCACTGAATTTGTGATTTGGGCTCTTGAGAATCACGTAAATGAAGAGTTCAGAGGTTCACCTTAGTAGCAAGTTGGGATGATTTTCTGGTTCTGTTTCTCAACACTCGTTTTTGCACATAGTAGGTCCTTACACTACCTCGAAAATAGATTAAGACAACATAAGGAAGACAACGGTTTTTATCAAAAACCGTTGTAAATTACAAAATTACAAGACTATTTGATTCTGATGAGGGTGTTTCTGTGTTTTTTATTGGACTTAAATGCATATTGTAGGGTGTTTGTGGCTTTGACCAGCTTTCTAGTAGCTCGATTTCGGGTGTTGTTAGAATCGTCAAGAAGAAGGATGAATATAGAGGGCTCATGCGTGGTTGGATACCAAGAATCCTGTTCCATGCCCCTGCTGCTGCAATCTGCTGGTCTACTTATGAATCAGAAATCAGTCAAAAAGCTTTTTCTATAGAATTTTGGTTGAAAATATATTTTGCTTGGACAAGTTGAAAGAGTGCTCAATTTGGTTGAACACAAGTGGGCTCTTCCATAAATTTAGACCAATGTTTATGTAATAACGCATGGCCCTTTTCTTGTTCGTGTCTATTGATTACTGTACAGATATTATGCAGCATTTCAGCTGGAAAAAAAAGACTCGACCAATTCATGTTTATTTTACAGTAGATGTATGTCTCCCTTGATGTTCTTATTCTTTTTTTTCTTTCTGTTTTTGTAATTACAGAATGAGCAAAGTCTTTCTATCCATGAAAAGGAGGTTGGGGAACGTCGTGCTAAGGTAGAAGAAATGGAAAAGGCCTACATGCAGGGCAAGGTGATTTTACCACCTTCCAAATATTTAATTTTCTTCAATATATTTAGCCAGTACAGCTCTACCTCCTTTTTGTTTAGACCGCTTCTCATCTTTTTAATGGAAATATGACAGTAAAATTCTGGATGATCTACTTGTTGGTTTGCTATGCTCTCTATTTTTTTAATCAATTCATATTGTTTTTCTTGTAGAGGCTGGTGATGAATTGCTTCTCCAAGAAGGTCATAGCAGGAGTGTATATGGATTATCTTTCCATCATGATGGCTCCTTAGCAGCTTCTTGTGGATTGGATGCTCTTGCTCGTGTGTGGGAGTTGAGATCTGGGCGGAGTATTCTTGCTCTAGAAGTCCATGTCAAGCTGGTAAAGCTCGCTATGTTATTGACATTAGTTGTCCCTATTCTTTTTGTATGTGGCCTTATTGGGTTTGAGGAAGAGAAAATGTTTGTATATAATTCCTGCTCAGTCTAACCTGATTTCACAAGTCAAATTTGAACCTCAGGAGGGATACTTTTTAGTTACAGCTTCATATGATACGACTGCTAAGATATACGCAATAGTTTTTGAAATGTCTCATATTTGTTGATTACATTCTGCTTATGTGACCCTTTTTTCAGGAATTTTATTTCTAGGTTTGGTCTTCTAAAGATTTTAAGCCTGTGAGGACATTATCTGGCCATAAATCAAAGATTATGTCGTTGGATGTTGTTGCAGGTCAGTTCTCTCTTAACTTTTATAAGCAGGATATTGGTTTTCTGGAATGTTGGTTCTTTTTATTATTTTTATTTTTACATTGTCTTTTGGTTTTGTAACTTTTGTCATTCAGTTTTATATGTATCAAATGCATTCTGTTTCACTATCTTATTTTCAATTCTCCCGTATCAGCTGCTACTTTTAGCTGGTAAGTACTTTGCTTTTGTTATGCCTGAGCACCCACTTTCTGTAATATTTTTGATCCCCGTAAATCATTATTGACCTCACTGCACATGTTGGGTGATAGAAGCTTGAAAGGATTTAGTTTCTGACCTTGTCCAATGAAATCAGTGCAAGACAGGTAGATGAGTACTATTTCTTACTTAGCATTCGATCAGTTTTGGCAATTATTCTCACTGGGTAGCTTAAATATATTTTATGTAATTCCTCGTGGATCAATTAGTAGTGTTTGTGGATTAAAAATATTTTTTGTCCAGGGAGGACCATTGAATCCCTGGAAGTTGATATTTGTATTCTTCAGAGGTAAGGTGGCATCATTTTCGTAGACGGTTTCTTGATTTATTCTTCTGATGCTGATTTTTTTATTAATGGTAGTAATATTCAACCGTTGTTAAATTACAAAGTGTTTGATAGTACTAAATCAGAGAACTCTAAGTTCTGAAACTATAGATCCTTTGAGGATTATGATGAAGCACTCTCCAAAGGCAGCGAAAACGAAGGACAGGTGCAGTTGTTGATAACGTGCCTTCCTCTCTCTCTCCAAATATTGCCACAAATACACCATGATTGGTTCAACCTACACTATACAACTTCTGGTTTTGGATTTCTAAGTGTAAAACCTAATCCACCAACTATCATTGTAAATAAGTTGAATCAAGCCGAACATACAAATTGTGTGTTTGTGATAATATATACAAACAAATATAGATTCAATATTCAAGACTGTCTATCTATAAAAAACAACAAATTCTTACTTCATAAATCACAAACACATGATGGTATCCAATTTTAAAAGAATAATCATAAACACATCAAACTTGTATTAAGTATTAATCAGCACATAAAAAATCCCGAATCCCAACTGTTTCGGAATTGTAATAACAATTGTAAATTTAAAAAAGTATATATTATCTACCAGCAGATAAAATAAAGCAGTCTAATCTAAAGAAAAATAGAAATCTAAAACAAAATTTTCTTGCACTCTGTTCTTTCTTCGCTTATTGCTTCGGCGGTGGGGAGTTCAAATCCACGGGTGGAATTGCTGACGATGTTGATTTCTTCAACTAATTGCCCCGCCATATGTTTGAAATAATTTTGTTTGTTGATAAGATTTGGAGATTTGGATGATCGATAATGTGGTGAGTATGAGTTCCCGTATATATATATATGAGCGTATGAGTGACCATGTACCATGTATAAATAACACTATTTTAGATGGGCGAGTCAAAATGTGGGTCAACTCATTTTGACCCGAGTCAACGTAGATCAACCAGCAAAAAAAAAATCGACAACATCAATATCAATTGTAATACTAAAAAGTATCACTCAAAATTCGAAAAGTATGGCATCATTAAAAAGTAAGACGTATGATAGTTATCTTGTACTAGTTTATTTAGTTCAAATTGTGATTTTTTCCATTCCAATTAATGTTTAGGGTTTATGAGTTCAGGTTTTTTAAGGATTTATGGTTTTTTTAGGGGTTTATTTTGTGTTTTTTAGGGGTTTTTTAAGAGTTAATTTTGTATTTTTAGGGTTTTTTTTTAGGATTTTTTAGAGGTTTTTTTTTTAGGGTTTATTAATTTCATTTTAAGGTATAAATTTATATTTATTTCAAAAAATAAAATCAATTTACTTTAATCTTAGCTTCACTAATTTTATTTTAAGGTATAAAATTATTAGAAAAAAAATTAAAAAAACTAAAAAAAATCGAGGTTGGTGCATGAAAGAACTTCTCATAGGTTTTAGAGAGGGAGATGTTTAGGAAATAATTAAGATCATTAACGAGGGTCAGATACGGAAGGAAATAATTTACTTTTGTTGCAACTAATGGGTTTTCATCCCTTATTGATTGAATACATTTATTGACTTTCGATATTGGTATATTAATTAATTCAACAACCCATTAATTATTGAGTAAATTATATTTTTTGTCCATAAGAATTTTCCAAATACTTTTACTCTCAAAATGTATAATTTTAAGCATAGGTTAATTTTTTCGACAATTTTAGTCACGTAATTTATATTTCAATATTTTTTTATCCAAAAATCTAATGGACTATACTTAACATTCGTTGAGTACCTATTTTGAATTGAAATTTTTACTGCATTCGCTTTATTTTTCATCCTTAATTGGACGGTGCAACCAAGATCAACAAAATTGATATTATTTTGGATTTAAAATAGGTACTTAACGGATGTTAAAAATAGTATGTTAGTTTTTGGGACCAAAAGTACAAAAAAATTAAACTTGAGAATTATACATTTTGGGACTAAAAATATTTGGACCATATTTTTACGGGACAAAAAGTGTAATTTACTCATTAATTATTAGATGTGCTTATAATTGGATCACATTTGACTGTACTTAATTAATAATTTATCTCACTTATGGAAGTGTAGTTAAACATTAAGATAGCTACGGCATCAAATAATTAGATATAGTCATGAATTAATTATTTGGAGTTTAAAACTATACATGTTTCGTAAATATTGTAGTAGGTCTCTATTTCCTAATTAATTTTGTCCTTCACTTTACTAGTATATACAATATACAAGGCTATGCAAGTTAATATATTTTTCCTCGGAAAACGAAAAAGAAAAGAAAAGAAAAAATTGATCGAGTATATTTAACTTAAATATCTAACAGAAAATAAGATGAATATACGTCACCAACAAATTGCTAAGTTAATAATTATGTACCAAAAATTATAAAATTATAATTTAGAGGATTGTTTGTGCAATACCCGATATTGTAGGTTTCCAATCGCAAGATTAAAGATAGTATTTCTTAAAAGAGAGGGGGGGGGGGGGGGGCGAATTTCTCCATTTCAAATAAAATGTCATTTTTTAATTCATAAATATTTACCTTGTCTTGAGACGAAAAATTAATACACGCGCGCGCACACACACCCACCACCGTGTATAACTGTATATACATTAGTAATCCATCTAGACAAAAATTTATATTAACGGGTCTTTTATGTTAGACGGGTCAAATATAATCCAACCCGCCCCACAAAACCCACCCACCCGCGCTTGAGCCCATTCTCTCTCTGTTTTTTTTCCTTTAAATTTTTATTTTTGGGCCAACAGCATGGTGAGTCTTTCCCATTCCCTTTCTTTTCTTCTTTCGGCTTGTACAATTTCTTTCGTTTTCGTAGATGGTTTCTTGATTTATTCTTCTGATACTGATATTTTTATTAATGGTAGTAATATTCATCCGTTGTGAAATTACAAAGTGTTGGATAGTACTAAATGAGACTACTCTAAGTTCTAAATCTATAGATCCTTCGATGAGAGAAAATTCAATTTTGGTCCCACAGGACATGGGTTAGTCCGATTTTGGTCTCATCCCTATCAATTTTGGTCTCAAATCGATTGAATTATCAATTTTGATCCCGCTGTAACGTTTTCCATTAAAAAAATTATCGATTTTGGTCCCAAACAGAAAAATGGCAAAAAAATTTTTGCAATTCAATTGGTGGTAAAATTGAACTGATTTGGTAGAAATTTAACTTGATTTTATTCCAAATTTTCCACAAACATGCATCTAAATATATATACTCACCATTTCATCAAATTACAACTACTAAATCAAAAGAAAGCCAATTTTTTTTATTTAGTTTAATTTTATGTCAAGCTCGAGTTCGATGATGATACTCGCCTCGACTTGGCTCGTTTACACCCCTAAAGACAGGGAAATTTTTTATTTAGTTTAATTTTACAATATTGTTTATGAGTGTTCACCACATCTAATTAGAGTTTATAATTATTTTTAATATTTAATTTTAATTTTTAATTAATAATTCATTATTATGGTTGATTATTTCATAATTAAAAATTATCATGTAAAATAAATAAAAATATTAAAAAAAATTACATTTGAATTAATTAGTAATTGAAAAATAAAAATATATATAATAATAATAAATAGTATATAATATTAAAAAATTATAAAATAAAACGAATTTTAAAATGGAAAATAAATACAAAATTAATAGTATTTAAAAGATTAATTTCAAATTCGTAAATAAGTAGAAATTGAAAATTTTAAAATTCAAAATATCAAACAATAATATAAAATATTGAAAAAAATTAAAATAATCAAATAAATATAAAATAATAAAATGAACAAACAAAAAAAAAATTGATTTCAAATTCGTAATTAAGCATTAATTGGAAAATAAAAAATATTAGAAAACTTTAAAAAATAAAAAAATAAAAAAGATCAAAATTAATTTAGATACGAAATAATTTTGCAACTAATCCATCGCTAAGATTTAAAAAAAAAATGTTTAGCAACGCATTTTTCCGTCTCTAATGTAACGACAGAAAAATCTGTCGTTAACATAAAAAATTAAAATACGACGTGTGTTCTTTGTTAAGTTTGAAACAAAAAAAAATCCGTCATTAAATATCTAATTCTTAATCCGTTGTTAATGTGTCGGTATTTTAACAACGAAATATAATCTGTTGTTAAATCGGGTTTTTATTGTAGTGTTTTTTTAAATAACCCAATTAAAAAAATAATAATAAAAAGTACCCCTTTTTACAAATCTAACATTTGATCAATTTTTTTGGTTCAAAAATTGTTCATAGCTGATTGCATTTTAGAATTTCTATTTCACTGAAAATTTCACTTTTGGTCCCATAGTATCGATTTTGGTCCCAAAAATGACGCCCTTACCCCGTTTTTTTTTTAAATCTAAATTGTGGGACCAAAATTAATAATCCAGGTCCTACGGGATCAAATTTAATAACAATTTCTGAAATAGGACTAAAAGTGATAGGGATGAAACTAAAATCGGACTAACTCATGTCCTACGGGACCAAAATCAAAATTTTCTACCTTCAATGAATATGATGAAGCACTCTCCAAAGGCGCAGCGAAAACGAGGAACAGGTGCAGTCGTTGATATTGTGCCTTCCATTAGGCTCTTTCTTTCTAATATTGCCATAAATACACCATGATTGGTTCAATCTATACGAATTCTGATTTTGGATTTAACATAAGTGTGATCACTTTTTTCTTTATTACAGTCTCCTTTCTCATCTTTTTCCATAGTGAAAAACATCTTAATTAATGAGTTCAAAATTTTGCCCCGTTCTCATCAATAGAACTAGTGGTGACAAGAGCCGAATCCACAAGTGACATTAATATTTTGTGATTCACTAGTGTAGAACCTAATCCACCAACTATCTTTGTAAATAAGTCAAACCAAGCAGAACATACAAATTGTGTGTTTGTGATAATATTGTAACATAAATTTTTGTATTTAATTTGGTAAAACACAAAACGTGTACAATTCAGATAATTTCAGGATCAAAATATTTTTCCTCTGATTCTTCTCTTCAAAACTTGATCTTTAAACGGTTTTTTGAAATATTCAGAGTAAATTTACCTCTTTGATTTTCTCGGACTTATTGTTTGAATTTGTTCTTCGAAGTTTTCGGGGAAGATTTGTATTCTCGATCTTCTTTGACTTAGTATTTGGACTTGATAACATTAACTAGGGGCCGATGACCTTGATTCCGGATTGAACGTTAGATTTGAGGTAATTCTGACGAAGAACGACTTGAATCTCTATAGAACACCTTTAACTGTCTTGCTTATGGATCAAACGCCGACTTCGGGATGAATTTGGTAAAGAACGCCTTTGAATACCGCAAGAATGCTTTGAATGTTTGAGAGAATTTCACTTATTGAATTTCTTCTCAAATTCTTGAACTCTTCAAATGATTTCTGGTGTGTTTTCTCAACTGATGTGGAGACCCTATTTATAGTTGTAGAGAGGAATATGGGGAATTAGGACTGACGTGGCGCGATATCATTAGTTCTTAAATATTGATATAGATCTCTTCAAGGATATTTACTTGTTGCCAAATACTCTTGATGTTTATCATATAATAATATTTTTATTATTTAAATATTTTATCTAGTTTTGGATTACATATGAATTCCAAACTAAATAAATATATAAAAATCAATAAAAATATTAAATATAATATTAAAATTTCATTATCTACAAATATATATACAAACAAGTATAGATTCAATATTCAAGACTGTATATCTATATATAAAAGCAGCATCAAACATAAACTATGCAATTCATCATTGATTACCAAAAAACAACAAATAAAATAAAAGATTATTATTTATTACATTTTTATCTCAAATAGTCTACTTTTAGTTATAATTTAAGTATTAAATTATATATTAAAACATAACTTTTATAATAAACTCACTAAATATTGTATTATAGATATGCAATGTATATATATAATTATATATATATATATATTAAATTCGAAGTACGATATGTATCTATGTGCCGGTATATACCATCATATTGTACCGCTGTATATGCCAAAGTGAAGGTATTTATCGGTATCCAGTAAAAACTTTCACTTCGGTATCCGGTAAATACCCGGTAAATGTCTTCACTTCGGCATCCGGTAAATACCTTCCCTTCGACATCCGGTAAATACCTTCACTTCGGCATATACCGCGGTACGGTATGATGATATATACCTTCACATCGGTATATACCTTCACTTCAGTATATACCGTGGTACGATATATACATATATATGACAGTATACCGAACTTTCGGTATATGCCGGTATACCTTAATTTTTGAAAAATTCATACATTTACCTTACCGTAAAATTTCAGTAAGGTATCATACCTTACCGAAAAATCGGTATACCGTAAATATCAGTATCTTCAGTAGTTTTTCGGTACGATATGAACGGTATTTTAGTATAACGGTATTTTTTGTCAGCCCTTTATTCAATCATGCTAAATTGCTTTTTCCATTCCATCTTGAAAGAAAGAAGATTTACCTCTCAATTGGGCCTTCCTCCAACCTCGTTGAGCCCATTAAACCTGAGAGCAAAATAAAAACTAGAAACACATGATATGTCATGCGTTTGATTATGGTCGTAAGCTACCACTACATTTTTTTGTTCATCAAGCTCTACAGGCAACACATTTTTGGACTTAGCTAGGAGTAAATGCTGCTCTTGGAATGACTATTTTGGGGCTGGAGAGGTTGTGAATGAATCACTGAACAATTTTCTTTGATACATTAGTATTAAACAAGTATAGATTCAATATTCAAGACTGTATATCTATATATAAAAGCAGCATCAAACATAAACTATGAAATTCATCATTGATTACCAAAAAACAACGAATAATTCCTACAAAAATCACAAACACAAGACGGCATCCAATTTTAAAAGAATAATAATAAACACATGAAACTTGTATTACGTATTAATCAGCACATGAAAAATTCCAAATCCCAACTGTTTTGGAATTGTAATAACAATTGTAAATTAAAAAAAAATATATGATCTATCAGCAGAAAAAATAAAGCAATCTAATCTAAAGAAAAATAGAAATCTAAAACAAAATTTTCTTTCACTCTTTTTTCCATCTTCGCCTTTGGCTTGAGCTTCGGCGGTGGGGGGTTCAAATCGACGGGCAAAATTGCCGATGCCGTGGGAGTTTGAGGGAAACCCTCATCGACTTCAGGTGCTATTACGTACTAGTTGATCACGTTGGCGATGACATCCATTTTGGATGTGATTTGTGATTTTCCCCTCTTGGCCTTTGGCTTGGGCTTCGACGGTGGGGAGTTCAAATCCACCGATGGAATTGTCGACGATGATGTTGGATTTGTAAGTGTAAAACCTAATCCACCAACTATCGTTGTAAATAAGTCGAATCAAGCCGAACATACAAATTGTGTGTTTGTGATAATATATACAAACAAACATAGATTCAATATTCAAGACTGTCTATCTATAAAAAACAACAAATTCTTCCTTCATAAATTACAAACACATGATGGTATCCAATTTTAAAAGAATAATCATAAACACATCAAACTTGTATTAAGTATTAATCAGCACATAAAAATCCCGAATCCCAACTGTTTCGGAATTGTAATTACAATTGTAAATTTAAAAAAGTATATATTATCTACCAGCAGATAAAATAAAGCAGTCTAATCAAAAGAAAAATAGAAATCTAAAAAAAAAATTTCTTGCACTCAGTTCTTTCTTCGCCTATGGCTTCGGCGGTGGGGAGTTCAAATCCACGGGTGGAATTGCTGACGATGTTGATTTCTTTAACTAATTGCCCCGCCATATGTTTGAAATAATTTTGTTTGTTGATAAGATTTGGAGACTTGGATGATCGATAATGTGGTGAGTATGAGTTCCCGTATATATATATGAGCGTATGAATGACCATGTACCATGTGTAAATAACACTATTTTAGACGGGCGGGTCAAAATGTGGGTCAACTCATTTTGACCCGAGTCAACGTAGGTCAACCAGCAAAAAAAAAATCGACAATATCAGTATCAATTGTAATACTAAAAAGTATCACTCAAAATTCGAAAAGTATCATTGGCATCATTAAAAAGTAAGACGTATGGTAGTTATCTTGCACTAGTTTATTTAGTTCAAATTGTGATTTTTTCCATTCCAATTAATGTTTAGGGTTTATGAGTTCAGGTTTTTTAAGGATTCATGGTTTTTTAAGGGTTTATTTTGTGTTTTTTAGGGTTTTTTTAAGAGTTAATTTTGTGTTTTTAGGGTTTTTTTTAAGGATTTTTTAGAGGTTTTTTTTAAGGTTTATTAATTTCATTTTAAGGTATAAATTTATATTTATTTCAAAAAATTAAATCAATTTACTTTAATCTTAGCTTCACTAATTTTATTTTAAGGTATAAAATTATTACAAAAAAACATAGAAAAACTTAAAAAAAATCGAGGTTGGTGCATGGAAGAACTTCTCATAGGTTTTGGAGAGGGAGATGTTTAGGAAATAAGTAAGATCATTAACGAGGGTCAAATACGGAAGGAAATATTTTACTTTTGTTGCAACTAATGGGTTTTCATCCCTTATTGATTGAATACATTTATTGACTTTCGATATTGGTATATTAATTAATTCAACAACCCATTAATTATTGAGTAAATTATATTTTTTGTCCGTACAAATATAATCGAGATACTTTTACTCTCAAAATGTATAATTTTAAGCATAGGTTAATTTTTTCAACAATTTTAGTCCCATAATTTATATTTCAACATTTTTTATCCAAAAACCTAATGGACTATAATAAAAAAGTATTTCGAGAAATTAAAATAAAGCATAAAACTATAGAAAAAGTTATAAAAACTCAAATTTTATCAAACATTTGTAAAATTCATACAAAATTTTAAAAAATATGATTTTCATAAAAAAAAAATGATAAAATATAATATACGTATTTAAATTTGAGAAACAAATGAAATTTTTTAAAGCCAATTAATAAATTATTCATGATTCATAAAATTCTATAATTATTTTAAACTATTACTAATATTATAGGAACAAATTTACATAAAATATACAAACTCATTATTCATTGGTTAAGTGTAGTATTCAATAATATATTTTTAAATATAATAGCATCTCGTGATAGTTAATTTTGTTAATTAAAAATAAATTTAAGCAAATTCATGTATTATATTTACTAATTATACATCATGATAATAAAAATCGATTCATGAATTTCTGTTTCATATGTAATTTAATGCTCGCGAATATCAAACCTAAGAATGACAATATCCATTTTTTTTCATTCACATCATCATTTCATTACCACCCGATTTCATTCATCCATATCAGTCATGCCCTTAATGCTTAAACCATAATACAATATCATTTGGATAATTGTTATATAATTTTAGGTTAATACCATATTCTATCCTAATATTTTAAGAATATTTCAATTCTATCCTAACATTCAATAAACTTATCTATCTCTTTATACATACATATATTAAAGTAAAGTTGCACGGAGAAGAATTGTAAATAAAAAAAATCTACAAAAAGTGGTACAAAAGAAAATTGATATCAAAACATTTTAAATTAATCTGTAGTGCAGTTGGTAAAGGACTTTTTGTTTGAAGTTCGAAGTGTAAAATTTTCGTGAGTTTCTGTGTTCGATTCTTGCAGTAATAATTTTTAGCTTTTTTCCTGATTTTGACTTCATCTAATTTAATTTCATTCAAGGCCATTAATGACTTCTTATTTTATTATATTCATATGCATTTGAAATCTACTTTTTTGTTTGAATAATATAAATATTAACTTCTAATTAAAAAAAAATCCAGGTCAATTCAAATTATGATTAATCGCATTAAAAAAATGTGTTGTTATTTTTGTATATTAGCCAAATTAGATTAAATTTATGGTGCAAATTTTGACTATACAACTACAAACAAAATGTGCTCAATTAATTTTTTTTGTGCCATTTTTTTCACGATATGTTTGAATCATTATCACTCCAAGATATATTAAGTTATTTAAATAATTGTGATAATTATTGTTTATATCTATGAAAATAAAGTTAAGGTTTTTAATCTATTTGATCATTTTTATATCTTCGTTTCACACACTTACATATTTGTGAATTATATATCTACACACACACACACACACACACATTCCCTCAGACCCATTTTAATAGGTTGATTGAGATTTTTCACGGGATTAAAAAAATGATTGAGAAAGACAATTAATAAAAAAACTTTCTGATATGCCCCTATTTGTTTCTTTGACAGTGAATTAATGCATACTGTAAAGATATTAAATAGGAGTATAAATTAGTAAATTAGCTAAATATATATAGAAACATGCCTATATATTGGGACATTCAAAAAAGGAAAATAAGTCTATCAAATTGGAACAGAGGGAGTATGTATGTGTGTGTGTGTAATCACCATTTGAGTTTTTGCTTTTATATATAAAACAAAATAGTACCGAGCATCATGCGACGGACATACTAATTATATTTACATCCTAGCCTTTTTTCAGTTCTATCCAATAACCTAGTTTCGACAATTTATAGGGAAAATTTTTTATCTAGACAATAAAATGTTAAAATTGGTATAGTTGGGCAAGTTTTAAGGGGATAGGAGTTATATGGGCAATTTGTACTATATTGAAAAAAAAAAACTAAATATTCTCTTACTTTTCTGAATAGTGTGCCTTACACATTGTACTTTACATGCATAAAGTGTTTTGGAATAAAATTTTCATGCATGGAATAAAATCTATGGGATATCACGTCTCTTTGGAACAAAATTTATCTAAACTCAATTTAAATTTAAAAAAAAATCGATGGCTTGTGAATCTATTCAGATTTAATACCCTAATAAATTGTGGTAACCACCCTCGATCCACACACTCTCTCTCTCTCTCTCTTCCCCAAATTTTCGTTCTCCTCAACGGTAGAAAACTCTGAGTTCAAAACCCACATAAAAAAAAAGCACTCTCTTCAATAGTCGTTCTCCCCAAATTTTCGTTCTCCTCTACACAGTTTTATTCGAACTAAAAAAAAACACTCTCTTCAAATCACTTCACCGGAAAATCCAAAAAAAAAAAAAGAAATCGTGAACTCACCGGAAAACCGTGAAGACTAAGAAGACGACGACATCAATGGAGGAACAAAATCGGGCAGAAAGCAACCCGTCTGAACCGAGAGAGGTTAGTTTTCATCCATAACCGAATGAGAACCCGATTTTCGTTATGCCTTAATTTTTTTCGTTATGCTTTAAATACATTTCGTTATGCTCGCTATTGCTTCGTTATGCTCGATTAGCTTTAATTAGTTTTCGTTATGCCTTAATTTGTTTTCGTTATGCTTTAACTAGCTTTCGTTATGCTCGTTGTTGATTTAATTACTTTTTGTTATGCCTAATTTATTTTCGGTATGCCTTAATCCACTTTGTTTAATTATCGTTATGCCTTTTTTGCCTTAATAAATATTCATTATGCCTTAATAAATTTTCGTTATGCCTTAATTGCTAGTTTTCGTTATGCTTAATTTATTTTCGTTATGCCTTTAATTTGTTTTCGTTATTGCTTTAATTAATTTTCGTTATGCCTAATTTGGTTTCGTTACGCCTTAATTTGGTTTCGCTATGCCTTTAATTTGTTTTCGTTATTGCTTTAATTAATTTTCGTTATGCTTAACATATTTTCGTTATGCCTTAATCTATTTTTTTAATTATCGTTATGCATTAAGTTAAATTGTTTTATGAGTTATGCCTATTTTCGTTATGCCTTAATATATAGTTAATCATTATGCATTAAGTTAAATCGTTTTATAAAATCGTTATGCCTATTTTATTAAATCGTTTTATGAAATCATTATGCCTATTTTATTAAATCGTTGTGCCTATGTTAATAAATTGTTATTGTTAAATCGTTTTATTAAATACTTAAATAGTTATGGTTAAATCGTTTTATTAAATTGTTATGCTTAAATCGTTATGGCCCTTGTTGAATTTATCGTTATGCCTAATTTAATAATAATAATAATAATAATAATAATAATAATAATAATAATAATAATACTAGTAATAATAATAATAACCACAACAATAATTTAATAATAATAATAATAATATTAATAATCTAATAATAACAATAATATTTGCTGATTAATAATATTAGTAAAAAATATAAATAGGAAAAACAATTAATATAATTAATAATTATTTTTTTAATAATAATAATAATAATCAAATAATAATAACAAGAACAATAATTAAATAATAATAACAATATTCGTCTAATTAGTACTATTAGTAAAAAAAATAAAAAAATAAAAACAATTAATATAAATAAGAATGATTTTGTAATAATAATAATAATAATAATCTAATAATAATAACAACGACAATAAGCAAATAATAATAATAATAATAATAATAATAATAATAATAATAATAATAATAATAATAAATCGTTATGGCTTTTTGAATTAATCGTTAAGCTAATTTTAATAAATCATTCTGGCCTTTTAGTTCTAATCGTTATGCTAGTTATAATAAATGGTAATGCTAATTTTAATAAATTTTATGGCATTTTTTTAATTAATCGTTATGGCTATTTTAATAAATCGTTATGGGTTTGTTGTTCAAATAATGTGTAACGAAAGTATATTCACATAATGCATAACCAAAGATTTTTTTTTAATTAATTGTTATGATATTTTTAATAAATCGTTATGCCATATTTGTAGGATCGTTATGATGTAAGCATTACCGTTATGCCTTAATTACAATTTAATTTAATAAAATATTACCGTTAAGCCTTAATTACAATTTAATTTAAATTAATTAAAAAACCTTAGTGTAAATAATAATATTAGTAAAAAATAAAAATAACAAAAACAATTAATATAAATAATTATACTTTTTTAATACTAATAATAATTATTATAAATAATAATAAATATTTAATAATAATAATAATAATAAATATTTAATACACGTAGCTAAAAATTTAATTTAATAATTTAATAAGAGTCAAATTTTCTATTGTGAATTTTAGATCGAGTAGATTAGACACCCCCTCAGAGGGTGAAGCTGACTGTGAATATGTACATGAAGATGGAGTTACTAGAGAAGATCAGGGAGGTGTTATATCATTTCGGCGGTGAGGATACGATCCAGTTGTTTAGATCTGGATGCTTAGGACATTTCGTGGATTTTAGGGGCGGTAACATAGCACGCAAGGCGATGCATGCCATGGTCTGTCACGAAGTGCATGTCCAGGATCTTGCACGCGAGGGTAGAGAGTGTTGGTTCCATGTGAATGGAACGACACTACGCTTTGGGCCCTCAGAGTTCGCACTGGTGTCGGGCTTACGGTTCGGGCCGTCCAGTTTCGATCCGAATGCGGCTCATCGCATTCCGGACAGAAGCATCTATCATCGGCTTTTTGAGGGGAAGAAGACGACAATTCAAGTTTTGTATGATAAGTTCACGGTGAAGCGTCTAGCCAATCACCCCCCAGACTATGTGAAGCTTGCGAACATCCTGATCGTGTATCGGATGTTATTTTGCTAGGACCCCGAACGGGCGATCGATGACTGGGTGTGGGCCCTGGTGGATGATGTTGATGGTTGGAATTCTTTTCCATGCGGGGGCTATACATTTCAGATGATGATGCACTTTATCAGCATCCTCCCGAGAGTGCGACGGGATATGGGCGCACAGGGCCAAGGGGCATATCATTGGTACGGACCTGTTTGGGCATTTCAGGTATTTAGTTTAATTTATCATGATAAATTTATGTTTTAGTTATTTGATATTATACTTACAAGATATTCAACTTTTTTAACCAGACATGGGCCTGTGAGGTTTTACCCGAGCTTGGCCGTCGTTTGGGCATCGCTGGAGGTCATATGACCACACCTTACTGCCTGAGGTGGTCATTCACAGCCCCAAGCATCGACTTCTCCAGATTTTTTGATGGACAGGCAATCCTTTTTATATAAATAATTTTTATTATTAAATTGAAATGATATGGGTTAATGTTAACATGGTTTTCACTTTGATGCAGTTGGATGTCCAGCCGATGGTGCCATCAGCAGCCGAGCTTCTGACCCCATATTTTCAGAGCTTGGATGGAGACAGTGTGCTGGGTGTGAGGTATGTGGTACCTCGACAGACCTCCAAGAAAAAGTTGTTGACTGGGATGGCCCGTCGTGTGGTCCCGAGGACATGTGCAGGGACCTCTGATGTCGTGGGCCCAGTACCATTATGCAGGAGTGTCCGGACTACGTAGCAGCAGGCTCCACAGATGACGCACCGGTTGATTGATGAGCCAGATGAGGGCTCCAGACCCTCGAGTCAGGGACCGGACCGTACAGAGAGCCCTCCTCGACCATCCAACAGTAAGTGTCTGAGGAGGAGCTAGGAGGAGAGCCGTGGAGAGCCTGAGATGCCCGGGCGACGTCCGGGGGAGTCGTCTGATAGCTGGTTTGATCGCTTTGTTCATAGCGTTGCTGGAGTTGTAGAAGAGCGCGTGATGCGTCATGTGGGAGAGATGCTCGATACATTTTCCACACGGATAGAGAACAACATTGTAGCTCGGCTGCGTAGATCACTCACACCTCATCCTAGAGGGCCCACACCTCCTCCCAGAGGGCCCACACCTCCTTCTAGAGGGCCCACGCCTCCCAGAGAGCCCACACCTCCTCCCAGAGGGCCCACACCTTCTTCTAGAAGGCCCACGCCTCCCAGAGAGCCTACACCTCCTCCCAGAGGGCCCACACCTCCTCCTAGAGGGCCCACGTCTCCCAATGAGCCCAATCGCCCCCTCCTCCTCCTCCCAGACGGGCCATGACCCTTCGTACGAGAGGGGATAGAGCTAGAGGTAGATCATCTGCTGGTCGGTCGTCCGCTGGTCCGTCATCCACTGGTCCATCGTCGGCTAGTCCGTCATCTGCTGGTCTATCGTCTGCTGGTCGAGCAGCTATCATTGACCTACTGGAGGAGCAGGATCAGCGTCTGGTAGAGGCTGGATACTCAGATTTCAGACGGCAGGGCTACAGTGCTAGTGTCCAGATTCTGGCGAACGACTCAGTACTCCCCCAGGCATTTTTTGAGCGGTTGGAGGACTGTACGGAGTTTATTGATGCAGAGATAGTTGATCACTTCTTGCTTGAGGTGAAGCGACGACTACACAGAGCGCACAGGAGCGACGTTGTGATTTGTTCTCCATATTTATTTGTAAGTTCCAAATTCAGATTTTTATATTCTTTGCTGTCAGTTTAAGTAATTTGTTTATATGTTTTTTCAGCTTGGGCTTCAAGTAGCATGGACAGAGCTTCATCCTAAAGACCCTCAGTGTCGGGATGAGTATGGACCCGACAGATATTTGGAGTGGGAGCCTTATCAAGCCTTACGGGATGTAGTCAAGGGTCGAGGTGGTATCTATGAGATCCCGTGGGCGAGAGCTCAATATGTAAGTGATCTTTCAATTATACTTATCATATTATTTATAATGATATGTTTTGACCCATCCATTAAGTATTATTGTATATGTAGGCGATCATGTTATGCAATGTTGGAGGTTCTCACTAGGTCACTGTCCGTATTTGCTTCCAGACTTGGAAGGTCGAGTTGTATGACTCATTATTCTTCCAGATGGACGACCCAGAGAACAAAGAGTTGTCTGAGAAGCGTGATCGAGAGTTGCTACCACTCCTTCATCTACTACCACGCCTTTTGTCGGTATCTGGTTTTTGGAGTGGTTGGAGTAGGCCATAGATAGCTTGCTATGCCATGACGCTGGACAAGTCTATCCAAGAGCAATTTCTACAGTTTGATGGTACCAGTTGTGGCGTTTATGCTATGATGTATGTGGATCGTTTGTTGTTTAGATCCCCTAGTCTTGACGCCAGTCAAAATGATATTCAGAGATACTGTCAAAATGTAGCTCGGAGGATCTATTCACTTAGTTATTCACGTCGACCGGCAGTTCGTTATTGACACTAGTTTTTATATATGTATTGTATTTGACATTCCTCATTTGTTATATTGAAATCAGTTCGTTAGACACACAACGCATTATTTAGGTGAATATAAGCAAAGTAGAGCCGAATCAACAATCAAAGTCAGGATACAACACAATAATATGGACTTGATCAATCTAGGTCGGTAGTCTGTCTAGTCGGACACCTGGGACGGGTATGCGTCATCTCACCACAAACACTACATTTTTTAGGAGCTCTCCGACGTGCACTCTCCGTAGGCACGTCCTCTGGAGGTGCATTTAAGTCCACACCACCAATTGGGATCTAGGCTGTGCACACTCGTCTGTTGTGACCAGGGCCATAACATCTAGTGCAAACCTATCTTCGCGAGCTAGATAATGCCTCAACGCCTCCTCGAGCTCTTGACATCCGAGGACGACCAACTTGTTTTTTAATCACTGGGGCAAGCACAGGTGGTGAACCATAAGGTGGCAAAATCCACTCTTCAGAACTGGGTAAGCCCATGATCACTGAGTCATACATGCTGACTACAGTCTCCGTCTTATAGCACCTATCCACAAAATCATATATGTGTCCACCGGAGAATCTATGTGTGCACAAAAAATCATATTTAAGAAATGATGGTTGAGCAAATGGATGCTTAACAAAAAAACATGAAAGTTGCATACCTGATCGCCGCTGCAGCGTGGCTACATGGGATCAAATCCAGCTCGAACTCACAACAATCACAGGTGTGATGCTGAAGATCGACCATAAATGACTCTCTGCCAATCTCAACTTTCTACAGGTGTGCTAATGTCGTGCATCGAATGAGAAAACATCATCCATGCTCAACATTCTTCGATAACTTGTTCACAGCTTCTGGAGTCAACACGTGATCCCAACTCTGTGTGGCAGCCCTTCGCTCAACAAACCATTCTTCGACAATACGCCTGAATACCTCAAGCATTGAGCAAATAGGCAATCTTCTAGCCCACAGTAGACGAGCATTGAGTGACTCAGCCGCATTAGACGTCATGAAGCTGAAACGTCATGCGGGACACTGCGATCGGGACCAATGCTCTGGACCAATTCTACAAAGCTTCTGGTATGCTGGAGTGCTTACCAATTCCAATGCTGACATATGCCTCTGGAATATGTCTGTACGATAGGCATATACAGCCTCCTTAAACATGGCGATCACATGGGCACCGCGCTTCGCCATCTTGTTCTGTAAATGATAATAACACAATCCGTGTGCCGTTCTTGGAAAAACGGCTGCGACAACATTCTTAATACTCTGGTGCTGATCTGACATGATCGGGAGATCTTCAGTCTCCCCTAGTGTGATATCCAATCGACTCAGGAACCACTTCCAAGAATCATCATTCTCGATCGGACCGAGACCAATTGCAATAGGTAATATTTGTTCATTCTCGTCCTTCATCGCAGTAACAAACAGAATTCCCTTATTCCTCCCCTTCAAATGTGTCCCATCAATCACAACAACTAGTCGTGAACCCTCTTGAAAAGCTCTGATGCACGGTCCGAGTGCCAAAAACATATACTGGAACTGATTTTCAGAGGTCTTCTGAAGTTCATACAATGTCTCGGGATTCCGCAGCTGTAACGTGTGTAGAAATGCAGGTAATTGCACGTACGACTTATCATAGTCTCCATAGATCATCTCGATAGCAATGTTTCTCGAGCGCAAAGTGAAACTGTAATCGATCTGAATCCCGTACTCACGTAAAAGCTCGGACATCATCTGTTTGGGCTTCAGAACAACCCCTTCATCTATCAGTTTGCGTGCAAAATGCTTTGCAATGACCCGTGCAGGCACCTGGCGTGGAGCAGTTCGGCTCATATCCATGTGGCAAGTGTGAGTGCTGTTGAACTTATAGATTCTCCACACAACTCCGCCAACAACAGCACACAATCTGAACGGGCACACCCTGCCATGCTTGCACATATAGACCAGTCGTGTCTTGTTCGATCGATACACGACATACTCCACTCGATTATGCATGTGATAGAGTCCCACAGCTAGGGCCAAATCATCCTTTGTGCGGAAAATCGCACCCTTATGAAGTTCATCCGTATTTGCTGCTGAAGGCTCATCCCAACTCAGTGGGCCTGCAACGTCAATATTCGCAAGTGGAACAAGCCAATTGCTCCCACCCCTCTCAGATACATCCTCAGCCCTAGTGTTCGACGATGATGCTCCTCCCATCATGCCCATTAATCATCATGTACCCCCTGTAGAACGAATCCATCCAATGAACTCTATGAACATTGATTCCAGCAATCCCGTTCTGGCGTTCTCCTCCGCTTCTTCATCAGTAGTAGGAATTTCTTCTTCTTCTTCTTCATGCGGGAATGCATCATCGTCAAAATCGTGCTCTGGAGCCTCATAGTGCTGCGTATCATCACGGACCTCCTCTCTGACCGGTTCTCTGTATTCAGGCACGGTGTCAGGGATGACCCTTGAGCTGCTGCATCCTCTCTGAACAACATACACAACCATCTCTTGACTCTGCTCGTGGAGCAAGTCAAGCAAATCAGCATCATCTTTCAGTCTTGTCTTGATCTGTCTCCCACTATTGGTGCTCGACATCCATGATAACTGATACTCGACAGATGTGGGATCGGTCTCCAATAACTCATGTATCTCTCTCATCAGTGACCTAAAACATAAATCATCCAATGACATGATGATCAGCTCCTCCACACCATCTACGTACTGAGCTCTCTCCCATTGGCCACCATGTCGTACAATAATACGACGTCTAACCATCTGTGATAACAAAAAATTCAAAAATGAGCATAACGAAAATACAAATAAACAAATGACAAAAATTTAATTTAACGTAACGAAAATTCAACTAAACGAAAATTTATATTTCAACTATAACGAAAATTCAAATTTAAAGATAATGAAAATTTATTTTCACGTAACGATATTTCAATTTTAAGCATAACGGATAATATCATTTTCACTATAACGAAAATTTAATTTGAGCATAACGATAATTTCATTTTCACAATAACGAAAATTTAATTTGAGCATAATAAAATATTTATTTTTCACATAACGACTCATAACCTTAAACTATAACGAAAATCTTTCTATCAATAACGAAAGTTTATTTTAAACATAACGATAAATTTAAATTCAACTATAACGAAAATTCAAATTTAAAGATAACGAAAATTTATTTTCACCTAACGATATTTCAATTTTAAGCATAACGAAAGTTTATTTTAAACATAATGACAAATTTAAATTTAAAGATAACGAAATATTTATTTAACACGATGATAACTTAATTTTAACAATAACGAAATTTATATTTAACACAACGATAATTAATTTTAACAATAACGAAAGTTTTATTTTTAACATAACGAATAGTCAAATTCAACTATAACGAAAATTTAGTTTTTAACATACCAAAATTGAAATTTAACAATAACGAACATTTAGATTTAACATAACGATGTTTAAATTAAAACCTAGAACAATTTTCTAAGTTAGCTACGTAACAAAATAATAAAACTTGAAACGTACCTTTCAAATTTGGAGAATTTTTCCGCGCAATTTCACCGATGATGATGTTTTGTTGACGACGATGATCTTCTTGCTTGCACGATCAAACACTCATTTTTTTTATGTGAATTCAACGATTTTCTTCACCAAACTCTCGAACTATTTCTTCTATTTGGGTGTGGGTTGAATTGATGTATCGGTGTAGTGTAAATATAGGTGAATAACACCAACCTCTCTTACACAAAATTAAATGCATTAAATTTCATTTAATTTGGGCCAACTAATACCTACCTATACAAATATAAATATTTATGCATTTTACCTACCTCATGTTGACCACACAGAAATGACAGAATAATGCATTGATGCATAACGTTATAAATGTTTGGTTATAAATTTTCGTTATATATTTATAAATTTTCGTTATATGTTTTTATACATGTATCATTTAATGTTTTCGTTATACATAAAAAAGGGTTAGTTTTTATAAAATTTTTAACAAAAAAATTTCAACAATTTTCGTTATGGCTTTCGTTATGGGTTTTCGTTTTCATAAATATATCGTTTTATGACCAATTAAAAAAAATCGTTATGGCCAATTAAAGTTAATTGATGATTAATAAATGAATTTTTATTATACTTGAATTATCGTTATTACTAACAAAATTTTCGTTAATAACGAAAATAGTTGATTTATCGTTATTCACTAACAACCTTTTCGTTACTCTTTAAAAAAATTGTTTAGCATAATTCAAGATGCATAACATTTATTTTTATATATATATTTCGTTATATGTTTTTATAAATGTTTCGTTACTCTTTAAATGTTTCGTTATATATTTTCGTTATGTGAAATTTTTTATATGTTTTTTTATAAATATTTCGTTATATATTTTTATAAATGTTTCGTTATATATTTTTATAAATGTTTTGTTATATGTTCTCGTTACGTGAAATTTGTCATATGTTTTTTTTTATAAATGTTTCGTTGCATAATTCAAAATGGTTTTGCATATTCCAGTTTTCGTTACGTGAGATTTGGGTAGGAATTCATCATTTTTTAAATTTTATATGTTAGGTGCGGGTGCATTTAATGCTTTATTAAAAAATTGTAAAAAGTACACTTAGCCAATCATTAGGTGTGGGGACAACTGTGTCATAACTCCAAATTGCCCATGAAACTACTGTAGGCTTATATGTTGCCTTTTTTTCCCCCTTTTTACTTTTTTTTTGTCTATATTTATAGATTTAGACCAATTTATATGTGACATGGCTTGCATGAAGCTTGTGTGTTTTTTCAATTCTCCATTTTTAGCCTACTATTTGAAGAAAAAATGGTCTTAACCTCCAAAAAGTGGGCATATATCACCATATTATTTGCATAACGTTGAACTTCATTGGTGCCCGAAGAATCGAACATCAAAACGTATCGGTCATGAAAAAAAATTAAAGAAAAAAGCTGTCAAAATCAGTATCAATCGTAACACTAAAAAGTATCACTCAAAATTCAAAAAGTATCACTTGTATCCTAAAAGGTATCACCAATTTTGGCAATTTTTTTGGTCAATATGTTGACCGGATCAATGCACGTTGACCGTCTGATATGCATCTTATGTATAGGGCAATTTGCGTTATTACTTTCAAAATTAATTTATAAGTATCAGGAATAAACTACTTCCAAAGCAATTTCCTAATTCTTCCAAAACAATAATTATAAATGAAAAGATTTTATAGTCGCTAGTCTTTTTTTTTTTTTACTCACACACCCGACCTGTGGTATTGAGAAGATTCGAACTCGTGACCTTTAGTCTCGAAGCAACCTTACACCACCACTAGGACATCCTCACCAAGACTTTTTTTTTTTTTTTTACTCACACACCCAATCTGATGGTATTGAGGAGATTCGAACTCGTCCCCTTTGATTTCCAAGCAATCTCACTCCACCACTAGGTCATCTCTTTGGATTAAAGACTAACCAGCTAATTCCCATTTTCAATTATATAAAATGATTTTTATATAATTGAATCTTTTCATTTTATTTAACTATTGTTTGATTTTTTTAAATTTACTTTTTTGAAAATAAAATAAAATTATAGCTGTTTATAAAAATTAATTTTATTTTTCAAATTTGTTTATTTATTTTTTAATATAAGTTAAAAAGTCGAACAATAATTTTTTTAAAAAAAATCTATTTTTTAATAAATTTTAAATTTTTATTTATTTATTTAAGAAATAATGTTTATTTTTATTTTTGCACTGGACCGTTGACGTACCATCAATTTGTTGAAATTAAGTATATTTGGTAACAAAAGGAAATGATTTTGATCAAATTAATAGTATAGGACCTTATTATGTTTTGCCTTTGTCAAATTCAAAAATATTTTACGAGAAGTTTGTTCTGAAATAAAAAATAATTTGTCCAAATAGATTGACCATATCACCTTTACCGGACGGAACAAGAAAAGAAAGGAAAAATAAACTGAGTATTTTTAAATATACCACTAATTTTTCATCGTTGCTAAATTAAATATAAAATAAAACAATAATTATAAATGAAAAGATTTTAAAGTGCTAGTCTTTAATCAACAAACCTGCTACTTTTCACACTTCATTCAATTCAATTGCCATTTTCAAAATTCACCCTTGTTGAGCAAATTCTTGCTAAAGAAGATTGAATACCAAAATGGCTGTTTCTGCAGTTGTTCTGATCCGCAGAAGTCAAGTGGCAGCTAAATATTCGCCGGGATTGGGTAATTATGCTCCTCAACCATTCTCTCATTTCTTTTCGAATTTTCATTCTTGCAGTCGCAAAGATAGGCCGTTTTCTCCAAAGCCCAGAATTGATTTGACCAGTGTTCATGAATTAGATGATGCTCTTTCCTTGTTTAAAGATATGCTGAGAATGCGGCCACAGCCTTCTGTTGTTGATTTGACCAAATTGTTGAATGTTGTTGTTAAGATGAAACACTACTCTGCTTCCCTTCATCTGTTCGATGAAATGCGTCGGAGGGGTGCCCCGGTTAATGAGTACATGTTGAGTATCGCGATCAATTGCTATTGTCTTCTCAAACTTGTAGACTTCGGTTTTGCTGTCTTGGGATTCTTCTTCAAGAGTGGCTACGAACCAAACGTCATGACATTCAGCACTCTTGTTAAAGGGTTGTTTTTAGATGATAAGGTTGCTGACGCTTTCAAATTTTTCAAAAAGCTTCTGGATTTTGGAATATGCGAGCCTAATGATGTTATGATTCTGATCGTGATAGATGGGCTCTGCAAAGCTGGACAGATCATTGTAGCCCATGATTTGCTTCGTCGATTAGAAAGAACTAGGTGGAGGCCCAATGTTAAGGCTTATAATGCATTACTTGACGGGTTATGCAAGGGTGGAATGGTGGATGATGCTTTCAAGCTCCTATCCAAGATGATTGACAAGGGTATTTCACCTGATGTTATCACATATAGCTCGATGATTCAGGGGTTGTGTGGTGTTGGTAGATGGAAAGATGTTAAAGACTTGTTGAATGATATGGCTAATTCTAATATATCTTTGAATGTTGTTACTTTCAATATATTGATTAATGTATTTTGCAAGGACGGAAAGGTGAAAGATGCTGAAGATATATTGGAAATTATGCTGCAACAGAATATTTGTCCGAATATTGTCACTTATTGCGCGCTGATAGATGGGTATTGTTTGAGAGGGGAAATCAATAAAGCAAAACATGTATTTGATTCCATTGTAGAGAGGGGCCTGAATCCTGATATTATCAGCTATAATAGCTTAATAAATGGATACTGCAAGAAGGGAAGAATGGATGAAGCTTGGCTTCTTTTTCTTGAAGTTCCTTGTAAAGGTTTGGAGCGTGATTTATATACTTATAATACCATGATACATGGGTTTTTTTGTAAAGATAGATTTGATGATGGCTGGAAACGTTTCAAGGACATGGAAGCTCGACATGTACTAAAAAATTGAAGAAAATAATAATTTTTGTGTATTGCAAAATGAAGAGAAAAGTCTCCAATATGTACAGCTCCAAGATCCACCAATCAAGGAATCATTATTCTAGACTAGCATATTTTCATCTAATCTACGATACATATACTAAAAATACATTGATACAAGATAGGGAAAATATTCTTCACCCTTAATCAAAGCATATTCTCCAATACTCCCCCTCAAGTTGGAAGATGAAGATTGTGAATCCCCAACTTGCCAACTAACCGGTGAAATTGATCAGATCCAAGAGCCTTTGTGAAAATATCTGCAAGTTGCTTAGAAGTAGCTATCTTCCTTGGCTCAACATCCTTGGACTCAACTCGTTCACGAACAAAATAACAATCCATCTCGACATGTTTTGTTCTTTCATGAAATACGGGATTGTTAGCAATATGTATTGCCGCCTGATTATCACAGTAAAGAGGTGTGGACTGCAATTGTCGTGCCTCTAAATCAATCATCAACCATCTAAGCCACAGAATCTCACTAACGGTTGTGGCCATTGCACGATATTCGGCTTCGGCTGAGGATCGAGAAACAACTGTTTGCTTCTTTGTTCGCTAAGAAATAGGAGCTCCCCCAAGGGAAATAAAATAACCAGTTTGGAACCGTCGTGTCATCGGACAACCACCCCAATCAGAATCGCAGTATGATTCGAGTGACAAATTCCAAGCAGAGGGAAGAAGTATTCCTTGTCCAGGCGTCCCTTTGAGGTAGCGTAAAACCCGCAACACAGCATTCATATGAGATTGTCGTGGTGAGAATACAAACTGGCTCAAGACTAGGGGTGGAAATGGGCCAGGCCAGGCTGGGCTTTGCCTTTTTAGGCCTGGGCCTATTATAAAAATGTTAGGCCCAAGCCTGGCCCATTATCTATTAAAGGCTTTTTTATAGGCCCAGGCCTGGCCTTTTTAATAAAACAAGCTAGGCTTTGAGCCTGATAAAAGCCTATTTGAGGCTATCTTTTTTTTTTTATTCAACTAAGATTAAACATTAACTAAAAATAACACATCTAGATATATAACAAAATCAACGTAAATTGTCAATAACAATAGAAGTCAAAATGCAAGATGGAAATAAGAAAGGCAAGCCATTAAAGTCAAAATGCAAAATAAAAATAATAAAGTAGTCTGCCTCTGCCAACCCTCAACTACAACCTGCCACTCTGCCAAGTGCCAACATTAGTAATAAATCTTCATACTTCATTCTGCTCGAAGAAACAAAGCTTAAATCTTCAACTTCAAATCATTTCTTGTTCCAGATCAAGCACCTACAAAGAAGCATATATTAGACATGTCATAAAATTGTAAAATAGTGCTTAAATTAGTAATTAAATTGATACCTTTTTTTTCTTCAAACCAAACTTGGTACGAAGCCAATCTCCTCCACAAATGAGTGCTTCAATCGATTCTTCATTCAAACTAGCACGATAATCATCAATGACTCTTCCTCCAACACTAAAAGTGGCCTCTGATGCAACAGTTGAGACAGGAATCGCTAGTATATCAGCAGCCATCTTCGATAAAATCTTGTATCTCAAACTATTATTTCTCCACCACTCTAAAGCACAAAAAGTGTTCGAGCTACCATCTGGAATATAAACACTCTCCTCAAGGTAAGTTTGTAACTCGGATTTTGATGGAGGAAGAGCTTCATTTTTGCGAACAATGCTCATAATTTGATCAAATCCCGTAACGATGGACGTATTGCACACATGTGAGTTTCCTCCAGTATCTCCTTCACTGCTAATATTACTGGTTGCCTCATCCTTAGTCATTTCAGCATATTCATCATATAATACTTGCAATGAAGTTTTCACCAATTCAACATTCTCTTTGCACACACTCTCTGGTGAATATATCAAGGGGAAACATATATTGACAACATGAAACTTACACCTAGGATCCAAAACACTAGCAATAGCCATCAAAAGATTGCATTCTCCCCAATACTTGTCAAACCTCATCTTCATTTTTTCAGCCATATTTTTCAAGAACAAATCCTTAGAATTCACAGCCTTATCAATTTCTTGCTTCACTCTCCACACTTCAGGAAGGTATAAATTCGATGTAGGATACTCACTACCTGAAATAACACGAGTAGCAAGATCGAACACCTCTAAAAGTTGACAAACTTTCTTGACATTTTCCCAATCTTCATCTGATGGAAGAGAATTGTAATGCGGCTCTTTTTCCTTGTAAGCTGGATAAGCTATCTGAAATTTCAAAGCAACAGAAAGCATATGGAATGTAGAATTCCATCTTGTTGAACAGTCAATGACAAGCTTTGTTTCTTTCAAGTTCTTTTCTTCTAACACTTCAGAAAATACTTTCAATCTTGAGTCATTGTGGTTAATGTATTTCACAGTTTCACGAACATTGTGAATTACATCCTTGATTTCACCAAGACCATATTGCACCATTATGTTTAATATGTGAGCACAACATCGAACATGAAACAAAGTACCATCAAGCAATAACTTAGTGTTAAGTGAAAAGTTATCCTTGAGAGTTCGTAGACAAGAGTCGTTATAAAGAGCATTGTCAACTGTGACAGAAAAAATTTTATTTTCAATCCCCCAAGCCTTCAAACACTTAAAAATTGCACCTGCCACATCAATTCCACGTCTAGGAGCAGGAACTTTAACAAAGCTCAACACTCTCTTTTGAAGATTCCAATCCATATCAATGAAATGACCGGTGATAACCATGTACTCAGTCACCTGATGTGTCGATTTCCACATATCAGTAGTTAAGCTTATCTTATTCACACTCCTCAACAAAGTCTTCAAATCCTTCTTCTCTGCCTCATAAATGGCCACACAATCACTTCTAACTGTTTTGCGAGAAACTTTTTGAAATTCTGGATTAGCATATTGAAAGGCCCACATCAAAACTTGATCATCGACTATGTTAAAAGGATGCTCGTGAACCATGATTGATGAAGCAATTATTTCTCTCATTTTCTCATTACAGTACTTGGCACCTGGAACCAAAAATGGATTCATAGAAGAAGTGGAAGATTTGAAAGGAATGGTGGATTGTTTTGTTGATGTATTATTTTTCAACTTTTTTTGGAAACAAGATTCAGCATGTCTTTTTAGATGACTAGTGCTAGACCCTTTCCCACCATATGCAAATCTATCTTTGCAATGCTTGCAAACTGCTTTTCTTCCCAATTTAGGATCTTCTACGTCATCAAAATCAAACCAAACATCTGATGTTTTCTTCCTCTTCTTTTTTATAACACAAACATCATCGTTCTTGTCTTGAATTATAGTATCAACTCCACTATTTTCTGCATCCATTGACTCATTTCGAGGCAGAGAAGATGATGAATTTAATCCATTATTTTCTGATTGAGTAGTCATTATCCCTATTCCCCTACATACAATAGATACTAGCATACTCAAAAAGAAACGTATAACAGGTATAAAAACCAACAAAAAATAAACAATACCAACAACACCAACAATTTATATTCATACTCTAGAGGGATCCAGGGGCCCTCGTCCCATACAAATTAAATAAATAATAAAGAGGGATCCAGGGGCCCTCGTCCCATAACAAACATAATCTTATCCTAGTCTAAATAGGGAAATTATTTAAATTAAAATTCAAATTACAGTTCGCAACTTTAAAAAATTAACAGTTCGCAACTTGAAAAAATTAACATAATCTTGTGCAAATTACTATAAAAAATCTTGGCAACAAATATACTTATATCTTCTAAAATCAACTCTTTTTTTGTTAGAATATTCTTATATCAACTCTCGGTATATATATATTAATATGTTGTCCTCCTTTATTTATTGAGTTGTTCAAGAGTATTATAATAGTGTGTTAATTATTTGTATGACTTTCATTTTCATTTATTTTCTGACATATAATTGTGTGGCCACATTCAATGAAAATTAAAATAAAAGATTCTTGAACAGATATATTCTTTCCCTAAAATAAAACTACTATTTTTTTTTCCATTTTGAACCAATCAATTTTTCAAGAAGAATACTGTAGGGTATGAAAAGTCCAACAAACAATTATCATTTATCAGTATTTGACTTGAAATTTTTTAAGAAAAATATTCAAATTAGAAACGTATTTAGGCAGAGCTGGGCTAATCCATGACTAACTGGGAAATAAAGCTTCTGCTGTATATATATGTTGATGGATAATTTAGCTTCAGTCGCACCAAAATTGAGGTAAATTGTTTGCAATCATATTTTTTGTAGCAACAAAACTATCTGAACGTAGTTTGATAAGAACTTCAATCAATTATTGATCAATGTAAGAATACGTGAGGGGTATAGAGCCTTGACAGCATACCTCAGGTCAATGTCCACCACCGCCGTTCTCGTCCACGACTGGGAGGTTCACGTAATAGTCGCTCCGGATACGCCTCCGCCACCGAATCTCGATGGCTACTCCTGTCTATTCCACGCGAAGGAGATAACTCCGGAGAGATTCTCCGTTGTGCTTCCTTTTCCCGATCAAGGGACCTTCACTTGCCTCCTGTCTGAGAGAACTCGCCGGAGGCTTCCTTTCAAGCAGCCGGTGAAGTCTGCTAGAGACGTGAATTAGGCGAGAAAGTATTAGGGTTAGAGCATTGCCCCCTTTATTTTTTACTTTTTAATTAGATATTATTTCATTTTTTAATTAAACAAAAATATATAATAGATGATTTTATTTTTATTAACTTACATACTACATAGTTACATTATATATATATATATATATATATATATTATAAATGGGCCGGCCTGTTAAGATAAATGGGCTTTTTTCAAAACCTAAGCCCAAGCCTATTTATTGATACAAGCTTGTAATCAAGCCTGAGCCTAGCCTCTTTACTAATCAGGCCAGGCCGAATCAGGCCCAAATCAGGCCAGGCCATAGGCCCCTGTCGGGCGGCCTGGCCCATTTCCACCCCTACTCAAGACGTTTGTATCATATTGGATGTCGGGTCTAGTCACCGTGAGATATAATAGCTTGCCAACCAACCTGCGGAATTGCAATGCGTCAACAGCAAGCCCATTCTCATCTAGGTCGTGGCGAGTATTCTGCTCCATGGGGAATGAACTTGTACGGCAACCCTCCATACCCATTTCTTTTAATATATCAATCACATACTTGCGTTGGCTAAGTACAATGCCTGCAGCTGATCGTGCAACTTCGATGCCCAAAAAATATTTTAAAGGTCCCAAATCTTTTATACTGAACCGTTGATCAAGATATGTTTTGAGCTCTTCAATTTTTGTATTGTCGTTACCTGCAAGAATGACATCGTCCACATATATGAGAGCAGCAACATACACATTTCCCTGTCGAGAAATGAACAACGAATGATCTGCCCGAGACTGTCTAAAACCAACATCTAGAATGGCTTGAGTGAACTTATGATACCAATTTCGAGATGCTTGTCGTAGACCATAAAGAGATTTGCGCAATTTGCAAACTCGTGTATCTCCATGCTAGGCAATGCCTTGCGGGATCTTCATATAAACATCTTCAATTAAATCGCCATGCAAAAAAGCGTTATTCACATCCAATTGATGAATTATCCGATCCTTCTTCACTGCAACAGCTAGCAAACAGCGCACAGTAACGAGTTTGGCAACAGGGGCAAAAGTATCATGGAAATCGATGCCCTCAATCTGTGTGAAGCCTTTGGCAACAAGTCTTGCCTTGTAGCGTTCGACTTCTCCCGTGGGCTTATACTTCACCTTGTAAACCCATTTGGAATCAATGGCTCGTTTTCCTGGAGGTAAGAATTCCAAATCCCAAGTGCCATTTGCCTCTAATGCTTCTACCTCTTTCTTCATAGCTGCCTACCATTGAGGTAACTTGACTGCTTGAGAGAAGAATTTTGGCTCATCATGTTTGTTGATGGCCGTCAAGAAACATTTGTGAGCATGAGAAAACTTATCATAAGAGACATAATTAACAAGAGGATATACCGTCGAGGATCCCGAGTTGGAGGTGGGCTGCGTGTGGTCTATAGATCTTGGCAAATCAACCTCGTAATCTCGGAGATGCACTGGTAGACGCCTTTCTCGACTACTTCGTCGCATGTTATGCTCTGCTAACTGACCATTATTGTTATTATCATCAACATGCTCTACAACAATTTCTTGATTGGTCACATCTGAGATTTTATCATTTATATGACCACCGTGAAGAAGATCATCACAATCAACTAGAGTTTCCCATGCTTTGTTCCTTTTATCTCTAATTGCATCCACATGAGAGACATAAGGAAAGACATTCTCCATAAATTTTACATCTCTCGAGGTATATATCTTTTGACTCTTTATATCATACACTTTGTAACCCTTTTGCCCATGTGGATATCCTACAAAAACACATGATCTCCCCCTCTCGTCAAACTTATCCACTCCTTTTCTTGTATCTTTGGCATAAACAAGGCAGCCAAAAACCCTTAAATGATCATAGTGAGGTTTCTTGTTCAATAACACCTCATATGGAGTACGATTTTGAAGGACTTTAGAAGGAAGTCTATTGATAATATAAACTGCTGTTAACACACATTCTCCCCAAAATGATATTGGTAGTTCTGCCTGGAAACGCAATGCCCTGGCTATCTCCAAAATATATCGGTGCCTACGCTCCACTACCCCATTTTGTTGTGGTGTGTGAACACAAGAAGTTTCTAACATAATACCTGACTGCATATAATAATTCATCATTTCATTTGATTGAAACTCTCCTCCGTTATCAGTTCGAATTCGTTTCACAACTTTCCCAAATTGGGTTTTCACCATGTTACAAAATAGTTGCAAATATCTGCATGTCTCTGACTTAAATTTCATTAGATAAACCCAGACTCCTCGACTGTAATCATCAACAATAGTAAGGAAATAGTGGGCTTCTGTAAATGAAGGAGTTTTATATCCACCCTAAATGTCACAATGTATTAAGTCAAAACACGCAGTAGATTGAATCGAACTTGAAGGAAAAGAGATTCTAGTCTGTTTTGCTCTCATGCAAGGTTCACAAAAAATATCCATAGCTTTATTAAAAGAACGAATACTGTGGAGTTTAACTTTAGAGGCATGTCCCAGTCTTCTGTGCCAAACTTCGGGATCAACAGATACTGAAAAAACTTTTTGATCAGCAACCGGCTCTAGAAGATATAGACCATCACGCTGTTTACCCACTCCAATCAGGTTCCTCGAAGCTAAGTCCTGCATGGTACAGAAATCCGGGAAAAAAGTTAAGTAACAATTGTGGTCCTTCGTAAGACGGCTAACAGATAATAAATTGCATTGGAAATCTGACACATGTAAAACACGTTCAATAGTCAGCCCATTAGACAGATCAACAGTGCCAACACACTGAACTGGTACTCTATCTCCATTAGGAATTTTAACGGGTATTCTGGTATTTGCGTTTGTAAAGGATTTAATAGTGCTTTCTTCATGAGTAATATGTTCTGTAGCTCCAGAATCTATTATCCACGACGTGTTGAAATCAACCTTACCAGCCATATTTATCGAAGGAATTGGAGAAGAGTTAGTGGTGTTGTTTTTGCTATTGAGAATATCTCTCAATTGTGCCACTTGTTCAGACGTAAAACCTGGTATGAGACTTGATTCACTTACAGAATTTGTGTCCACATGCGCCACCCTAGGCATCTGTTGTCTCTCCTTTTCTTTAGATTTCACTATTTTATTTCCTCTCCTCGATTCTGGATACCCAATGATTTCATAACAATTTTCAATGGTATGCCAAAGCTTTCCACAATTTCCACATCGTGGAGGGCTTTTGCCATTATCTCGATTGGAATCTCGACGTTCTTGGTTCCCTTGTCGCTGCACTTGAAATGCAGCACCATCAATGGTGGGTTTCCTCGAGCTCGATATTAACCGTTGTTGTTCATCCTCTGCAACCAAGTGATATGCTACTCCAAGAGTTGGCATCGGTTTGATACTTAGGATTTGGGTCTTGATCGTGTTGAAAATGTCATCTAGGCCCATGAGAAACTCATAAACTCATTCCTTTTCAAGCTTTTCAATGACAAGTTTAGACACATTGCATGTACAATTGCCACAAGTGCACTTTGGAATTGCCGAGAACGAGTCAATTTCATCCCAGATTCCCTTTAATTTGGTATAATATGCCGATACAGAATTTTTGTCTTGTCGTGTGAGTGTTAGACTCCGCTTAAGTTCATATACTTTTGGAGCACTCTCCTTCCCAAATCTTTCTCCAAGATCGCTCCATATCTCACTCGCCATCTTGGTGTGCTTTACACTATTTCAGATTTCCTTGTCCATTGCCACCATTAGCCATCCCTTGACCATAGCATTACAACGCCTCCATAAGGGCAGTTCGGAGGAACCTTCGTTCGGCATTGGTGTGGATCCGTCAACAAAGCCAAACTTATTTTTAGCAAAGAGACAATTGCTCATCTCCTCAAACCAATCTCCATAGTTTCTGTCACTAAGGAGATCGGAAACAAAAATGTGACTCGGATTTTCGGACGAGCCAATATAATATGGAGACATCACATCGACAACAGTGGCTACATTTTTAGTATTGTCACCGCCCTTCGCCATTTGATAGGATAGGTCTCCAGGTAAAAATTGCGGAAGCTTTAGTGAGTCAGGATCTTGTCCTGCTCTGATGCCATGAAAAATTGAAGAAAATAATAATTTTTGTGTATTGCAAAATGAAGAGAAAAGTCTCCAATATGTACAGCTCCAAGATCCACCAATCAAGGAATCATTATTCTAGACTAGCATATTTTCATCTAATCTACGATACATATGCTAAAAATACATTGATACAAGATAGGGAAAATATTCTTCACCCTTAATCAAAGCATATGCTCCAATAGGTACATCCTACCTTACATACTTATGCTACATTGTTGGATGGGTTTTGCAGGAATAGGGAGATTGAAGAAGCTCTTTCGTTGTTACGCATGATTGAAGATAAAGGAGTTAAACCTAATATTGTCACGTATGGTGTTCTGATTAATGGATTATGCAAAAATAGAAAGCATGATGTTGCAAGAGATCTTTTCAACCAACTTCCTTCTAGAGGTTTGCAACCTACTGTTCAAATATACACCATGATCATTGGTTCACTTTGTGAAGAAGGGTTTATCAAGGAGGCAAAAAGTTTGCTTATGGAGATGGACAACTGTGGATGTGGGCTTAATAGTGTGACATACAACGTTATTGTCCGAAGTTTGCTAAAGAAAAACGAGCTTCACAAGGCCATACCAATGTTGGAAGAAATGTGTAGAAGGGGATTCTCAGCAAATGCTTCTACTTTTTCCATGCTAATTGATCAAGTGCAAGGACTGACTGAAGATGATTTTTTTCTCAAATTGATGAAGAATGTTTTACCCAAGGAAATTGTCGACTTGGCTTAATATTACGGCCACGCAGACCACTATTGACACTTTAGGTATAGCTGCAACGTCTTTATTTATCCAAAAAATCTGCAGAGTTTTTGACCTGTGCTAAATTAGTTTTTGCTCTTTACTAATTTTTATGTTTTGTAATTGACACAATACATCGAATAATGATGCAGATAGTTTCAAAATTATTGCATGTTCTTCTCATCCGCCTTTTGTCACACATTATATCAAGCCTTTGAGTGTTAAATTATTCGAAATTTTTGCTCATGTAAATGTGATATTCCTTGTTTGGAAGTTGCCAATATTGATACTGGGGTAAGAAAATTTTGAGCAAAATCTAAATTCACATCTGTATTGATTATTTTATGGTACAAATTAGACAAATTTAAGAAAAATATATATACAACAAATTGGATCATTTGGACCTTTTCTTGGATGGAAAAGTTAACTGGACGTTTTAGCAAATACACACTAATATGTTAGCACTGAATTCAGCGTCTTCAAATACTCTCTCATCCTCGCAGCTCAGGTGGTTGGAGGGCAGACTTCAATCCTGCAATCCGAGTGGCAAAATAGTAGGAAAGAAACCACCTCCGATCCAGAGCAATGCAACAAGGAAAATGACTCCGATTGCTGTCAACAAGGGAGGCTCTAGATCACTTACAAATGCTCTTCTCCCGTTTCTGGAAGCACTATTGCAGTTCTCACCATTAGCTGCTGACACACCAGTTGTTGTGCTTTCAACAACAGATGGAGGGAGCAGATGCCTCAACAACATAACTGTTAGTGGTAACGGCCAGAGTGTGATGGCCATGGTGGTTGATGATGTAATGCCGAACATGATTATCAGCCACCATTGTCTTAATAAAATTGTTGATGCCTCGAAGGCTCTCTGGAAAGCGTTGGGAGTTCCTGAAGGCGACTGGGGCGAGTTGGATATTACTTGGTCTGATCATGCTTAATTATATGATATATTACTGTAAAATATGTATGAGTGATGTAAAAATATATATGGTGTGATGATGCTGAGAAAATCATGTTATGAACTTATATTAAGCCAATTTTTTTACTATTTTGATGCACTTATGTTTCACTTCTCATACCTGGGAACAACAAGATTTCTGATGCTGCTTATTTATTATGTATTATTTTTCTTATGACAACAATTTTATCATACCAAGTTCATCTTGTCACAAAAGGGGGAAAAAAGAAGGAAAAAAATACTAAAATTGTAAGAGCACATATATTCTAACAAACAAGTAAAATGCATGATATTTATATTATACATTTCAAGCCACATTATACAAAACAACTTCACACACACTCAAAACATTATTCTTTTAAGTCTCATTCCTGAAAAATTCGAGTGCAATATCAGCATCGCAATTGCTTTTAGTGAAGCAACTGAAAAACTGTGTATATCATTTTTATTTTAGTGTAGTTTCAGAGTGAAATTACTATTTTACAAAATTATATTGATTATAACTACATTTTTAGGGATGTTTTACGTTTTAATGTTTAGGCTTCAGAAATTTTAATATTTGAGAAAAACATGAAAGTTTATTTGTAAAATTCATAAGTATTTTACAAGAAATTTGTTCTGAAACAAAAATTTTGTCAAGAGAGATTGACTATATAACCTTTAAGCGACCAAACAAGAAAATAAAGGAAAAATAAAATAAATATTTATAGATTGGCTTCTATATATTTTAATATTTGAGAAAAACATGAAAGTTTATTTGTAAAATTCATAAGTATTTTACAAGAAATTTGTTCTGAAACAAAAATTTTGATATTTGAGAAAAACATGAAAGTTTTTTCTCAAATATTTTAATATTTGAGAAAAACATGAAAGTTTATTTGTAAAATTCATAAGTATTTTACAAGAAATTTGTTCTGAAACAAAAATTTTGTCAAGAGAGATTGACTATATAACCTTTAAGCGACCAAACACGAAAATAAAGGAAAAATAAAATAAATATTTATAGATTGGCTTCTATATATATTTAGCTCATTTACTAATGTATATCTCTATTTAAAATGTTTACATTAAGCATGAATTCAATATTAAAGAAATAAATATGAGCATATATATTAGGAAGCTTACTCGTTTAATTGCTTTTTCTATTAATTTTTCTTAATTCTAGTGAAAAATTCAATAAACCTATATGAACGAGAGAAGTTAGTTCTTTCATAATTTCCACACCAATAAGTTACTATAGTGAGAATACATTGGTATACGCACACATCAACGCAATCATAAATATACATTGGTGTTTTTATATCATAATAATAAGCATGTAATTTAGCGGTAGTTTTTACCTATGTAAAATAGAGTACTAATTTCAAGCTAACTCTCCCCTAATTCGAAAAAAGAATGTTAAAAATATATATGAATATATGATCCTGCATTTATATCTTATATTTGAACTAAATATTTGACCCTATTGGACGAAAACTACAAATTTAACCGACACAAAAAGAATATATCTTTTTATTTGTCATTTTATTAATTCATGATTAACAAATGATTATAGAGTAAGCTTATAGCTAGTTATATTATGAAACGTGAAAATTATAGTATGAAGCAATTTTTTTGTCGATTTATATAGTCTTTAACAAGATAATTATAATAGTAATTATTTAAAAAAAGAATAATAATTATGACAACTTTGATACGAGATTTCGTGGGTTTGCAAAATTATTTTTATCGTATTTTTATGTGAGCAACGATCCGAAATTTCAAAATTAACATGAATTTCATATGATTTTACATTCAAAATGCATAATTAATTTTAATTTATTATCAACATATATTTATGTTTATTTAATGTCTCCCTGTTTTCATTTTTCTTCAATAAAATAAAAAATATAAAAAAAAATATACCTATTTGTTTTAAAGGAATTTGCATTAAAGTGTAAAGAGGATTTAAAAGGGGGTGTAAGCAATCGAATTTTTATCGCCAATCAAATGACGTCACGTGGAAATTAAAATTATTAAATACCAGATTAAATTATTTATTTATATTTTAGAAATTTTATTTAATTAAATTCCTAAATAAAATAAATAATAATTTGATATTTAATTTGTGGAAATTTTCAATCAATAAGCAATTAACAAGTGGCGAGCTCACACAAATGATCCACACATTATTGTAGAGAATCATAAAATACAAGGCACCAATAGAAATGCGCCACATAAGCCCTAATAAGGCACCAATGAGGCGACGCCACATAAGCCCTAAATACACCCTCACTTGCCTATAAATAGAGGCCTTAGTATAAAGAAATGGACAATTTGAAGAGCTCAAGACTTGGAGGAAGTTGGTGTGAAGAAATTCTCTCTCGACCTTCAAGGCGTTCGTGTGAAGAAATCAAAGCGTTCTACATCAAAATCATCCGAGCTTGAAGTTTGATCCGGAATCAAGGTGCTACACCCTCCGATCAACGTTTCCAAGCTTCAAATCTTCAAGTTCGTTCCTGAAGATCCAAAGACGTTCTTCATCAAGTTCGTCCCAAAACCATCGTTTGATCCGGAATCAAGGTGCTACACCCTCCGATCAATGTTTCCAACCTTTAAATCTTCGAGTCGTTCTTGAAGATTCAAGGCGTTCTTCATCAAGATCGTCCAAATCCAACGTTTGATCCAAAATTGAGGTCTCGACGATCCGAATCAACATTGTAAGCTCTAAAATATCGAGTTCATGAAGATCAAAGAGGCAAATCCACCTTGAAGATCTTGAAGAACACGAAGAACAAATCTTGAAGAGAAGAATCAGAAGATTTAGATAGAGAATCGAACCACAAATTGTAATTTCAATCTAAAATATTTTCTTTGTACGATTTTCCGGTGTTTATTAATTTAAATACTCGGAATTTGTGTTACAAATTCTGGCACGTCCGGTGGGACCTTCTCTGCTTCTCATCTCTTCTCTTCATCAAGTTTCAAATTCAAAGATGTCTAACATCTCAATCACTCCTGATTCCACTATGAAAAGTGTTGGAGTGACTGCACGAAACATGAAAAAACAAACACTAGAAGCTTTGAAGATGGCTACTATTGAGGAAGAAGAGCTTTATATTGCCAACATCGAAGGAAACAACAAACAACTGGAAAGCAACTTTCCGCCACAAGCAAGCTAGTCACTCGAGGAAGCTGTCATGATGGCGATTGACTCCACTGTAGAAGATCAACTTGCCAACCTAACTAAGCTCGTTGAAGAAATGCAAAAGCATATACAAAACCAAGATGCGGAAATCTCAAGACTCCGGAAGGATAAGGGGAAAATGAGTCATGCAAATAGCAAAGAGAATGATGATAATAGCGATGAGGCATCCTCAAAACAGCAGACGGAGGAAGAAGGAAGAACTGTAACTAAAGGGATCCAAGTCTCATCCGATGGTTTCATTCAAATTGATCAGCTAAGGGAGTTCATTGAAGGAACCATCAAAAGCAAATTTGATGGAAGCTCCAAGTCATCTTCGACTTACTCTAAGCCATATACTCAAAGGATCGATAAGTTGAAGATGCCGCTAGGTTACCAACCACCAAAATTTACATAGTTTGATGGCAAGGGCAATCCCAGACAGCACGTTGCCCACTTTGTAGAGACTTGCAACAATGCCGGAACCTTTGGTGACTACCTAGTGAAGCAATTTGCCCGTTCACTCAAAGGAAATGCGTTTGACTGGTACACGGACTTAGAGCCAAACTGGATCGACAGTTGGGAGCAGTTGGAAAACGAATTCCTTAATCGCTTCTACAGTATAAGAAGAACAGTCAGCATGGTGGAGCTCACAAACACTCGTCAATGGGAAGAAGAACTTGTCATTGACTATATCAATAGATGGAGAAATTTGTGCCTCAATTGCAAAGATCGCTTGTCTGAGACTTCTGCTATTGAAATGTGCATTCAAGGAATGCAATGGGGCCTCCAATACATTCTTAAAGGAATTCAGCCAAAGACCTTTGAAGATTTGGCTACTAGAGCTCATGACATGGAGTTGAGCATGACAGCAAGCGGATTCAAAGGACCACCAATCCAAGAACCTCATGAATTCAAGGGAAGACAAGAATTTAAGAATGGGGGCAAACCTGTTGACACGACCCTAAATGAAGAATCTATGGTAGCGAAAGCAGTGCCCGTCAAATTCTCAAGGAAGGATGCTGGAAAAAATGTTCCTCAAGAAAGAGAGCAAAGAAGATTGACTCTAAGAGAGATGCAACAAAGAGAATACCCATTTTTGGATTTAGACGTCCCTGGAATCTTTGAGGATTTGTGCAAAACTGAACTCATCAAATTACCAGAAATGAAGCGACTTGAAGAAGCAGGACGAACCGATGATCCAAAATACTACAAGTACCATCGTTTGGTTGGACATCCTATACAAGACTGTTTTATCTTCAAAGACAAAGTTATGCAGCTGGCGCAACAAGGAAAGATATCACTTGAAGAGAGTGATGTCGCCATAAATATCTATCCCTGAACTAAGAAAGAAGTAAGCTCCTTGATACGAGCATAAACTGTCTCCAAAGCTCCTTGATACGAGCCTAAACTATCTTCACCGCTCCTTGATACGAGCATAAACTGTCTTCAGAGCTCCTTGATATGAGCCAAAGCTGTTTGAATTCTCTAAGAAATCTTCATGGCTCCTTGATACGAGCATAAACTGTCTTCATAGCTCCTTGATATGAGCCAAAACTATCTAAAATCTCTAAGAAATCTTCCAAGGCTCCTTGATACGAGCATAAACTGTCTCCAACGCTCCTTGATACGAGCCTAAACTATCTTCACCGCTCCTTGATACGAGCATAAACTGTCTTCAGAGCTCCTTGATATGAGCCAAAACTGTCTGAATTCTCTAAGAAATCTTCATGGCTCCTTGATACGAGCATAAACTGTCTTCATAGCTCCTTGATATGAGCCAAAACTATCTAAAATCTCCAAGAAATCTTCCAAGGCTCCTTGATACGAGCATAAACTATCTCCAACGCTCCTTGATACGAGCCTAAACTATTTACAACGCTCCATGACGCATGAGCCTAAACTGCATGCTACTCCTTACCCGCATGAGTATAAACTGTGTACGGTAACCACCAAAAATTAAATTTATGTGGCTAAACTGTTATTTATCCCACCAAAATGGTAAAATTTATGTGGTTAAACTATTATTTACTCCACTTTGTCTATACAGTGGTTAAATAAATAGTCACTCCTGGCCCGCATGAGTATAAACTGTGCACGGCACCCCTCCCAAAAGGAATTGATCGTGTGAACTACGTTTTGACTTGATCCCTCTCAAGGGTACGTAGGCAACTTAGATATTTTCTAAGTTCAGTCATGATTTATCTCTCATCCTTGAAGTTGAACAATTATAGCTGAAGAATGCATATATTCAAAGAAAATGAGAAGCAATTTATAAATTACGTGAACTCATAAGAGCAACTTGTAGAGAGGCTATATATATGTCGCAACAATTAGATCCATCTTTTATTTACTCAACTCGTTGACCTCTTTCTTGATGATTCCACCATGATTCCAAGCCAGCTCCATCTTCAAGCTTCAAGTGCAAGTTGACTCAATCTTCAAGTCCGTGTTCAAGCTTCAAGCTTATTCAAGTCGACTCTATCTTCAAGTCCGTCTTCAAGCTTCAAGTATGCAAGTCAGTTCAATCTTCAAGCCTCTTCAAGTTCCATCTTCAAACTTATGCAGGCTTCCATCTTCAAGCTTCAAGTATGTAAGTCACCTCGGCTCCATCTTCGAATTCTACCTTTAAGCTTCAAGAAGCTAAAGTTGAAATCTTCTCCACGTGGAAGTTGAAGTGAAATCATGCTCTCATTGAAGTGGAAACCATTGTCTTGTGGTAGCTGAAATTTTTGGCTTAATGGAATTGAGGTCTCTATATTGAAGTCAAAATCTGCATCTTGATAAAGCCAAAATCCGCGTGTAGAGCTTTAAAAATCAAGTCCTTTCTGAATTAAAATTGAGCTGATTTGGAATGCTAAAAAAAAAAACACTCTACCTTCAAATCCTCAAATCCTTTGGCACAAATTTGGACATCTCGATCAAAATTCACGAGCAACTCCAATCAAATACAAATTCCTGCAAAAGAAAAATAAAAGAAGGAGGTTAAAGCCCAAATAAAAAAAAAGGAATGAAAAAAGCCCAAATAAAAAAAAGGAAAAGGCCCAAATAAAAAAGGGGAGGAAGGAAGAGGCCCAAAATTCCTGTTTGGAGCCTAAATCCGCGGCCCAATTTTTTAGAAGCCCAAATTTTAAACCCTAAATCAAGTAATCTGTCGTCTCTCTCTCTCTATTACGCCTTCTAAATCTCACTCCACTTCAAACTCCCGATCAATGGCGTCCGCTGCGGTGGAGCTAACATGAAACCTTGTCGTCTCTCTCCGTCAATCTCTCCCTCAACGCCTTCTCTCACTCAGTTGATTTATCAACGCAGCAATAGCGATATTCCAAAGGAGATTGCTTGTCGCGAATCCTCTTCTCTCTCACTGAAGATCCACACGGCGGAGATAGGCGGTGAGTCGTTGCCGGCAGTGGTGTTCCTGCACGGGTTCCCAGAAATATGGTACTCTTGGCAACACCAAATGATCGGCGTGGCGGAAGCTGGGTTTAGAGCCATTGCTCCCGATTACAGAGGGTACGGACTATCCGACCCGCCGCCCGAACCCAACAAAACCACACTCTTTTATCAAATCAAATGGCTTCCGCAGCAGAGAATTCCGGCAAGAAGATCATCCTCCGAAGCTCCGACGGAGAGGTGTTCGAGGTGGAGGAGGCGGTCGCCGTCGAGTCTCAGACGATTAAACACATGATCGAGGACGATTGCGCCGACAACGTGATTCCAACACCCCATTAGATTGTTGCAACATCTCTCCATCAGAATCTTGCAGAGTTAGCTGCGAGTTCAACCCTAACGACACCCCTTTCAAATGGCCGACTGAATTCAGCAGCTTCTTCAAGAATCAGCCCAGAAACAATTCATCATGGTCGAAGAGGCTCAAGAAGAAGCTAATTAAGCCTTCGTTTCTCTCCCAAAAGCTGAAATCTTCCAGCAGCGGTGAAACGTCGGCGAGCGTGTCGGAGAGAAGGGGAATTCCGGCGGTGGCGTTTGTTGAAGATGCACAGACTTATCTCACTCAGTTGTTCAGCACAGCAGGAGAGAAATGGCTCCAGAAGAAAGAGCGACTTTTGAAGAGAGCTCAAGCCGAGGCTGAAGGAAAAACACCTGAAACTAAGAAACCAATTGTTGTGAAGTATGGGCTTAACCATATGACTTATCTGATTGAACAGAACAAGGCTCAGTTAGTGGTGACCGCCCATGATGTTGATCCTATCGAGCTGGTTGTCTGGCTTCCTGCCTTGTGCAGAAAGATGGAGATCTCCTACTGCATCGTTAAGAGCAAAGCTAGAAGCATTGCCTCTGTTCTATACTTGACCTAAAAAAAAAACGAGGACAAGATGGAATTTGGCAAAATCCTAGGAGCTATTAAGGCCAACTTCAACGACAAATGCGATGAGACAAGGAAAGAAATAGCAAGGAAATATCAAGCTCAATACAAGCTTACTCAGATGGATTTTGCTTCAAGAGGATTCAAATTCTTTCAACAAAGACGTTGCGCCACCAGCCACCAGCCGGAGAAGCCTTCCAAAACCAAGTTCGACTTCCTCTGCCGCATCTCGAGATGACGAGTCGAGGCTACAAGGAGTCACTAAATTTTTGATGCAGTCTGCAAAGATGACAAGTCAAGGCTGCTGCAGCAAATCATATAGTCACCACAGCCCCCTCCAAGAACTAGGACCCATCATCAGAGATACAAAATATAAAAGATGAACTTTTCAAAAAGAAGACGACGAAAAAAAAGAGAGAAGAAAAAAAGCATACAAAAATATAGAAGATGAACTTACAGCTTCGAAATTTGGATAATTCACTTGGTCGACAACCAGGCATGCTCTTCTTCTACCAGAAAACAATGAAGTGAACACTTCAGTCCACTGCAGCTGGAGTGGAGTGCAATGCAGCTCGAATGGCGCAGTCGAAAAGCTCAATCTCTCCAACATGAATCTCTCAGGCATAGTTGCTGATCAAATCCAAGCATTGCAGAGCCTAACTTCCCTGAATTTGAGCTACAACGCATTTGCTTCTCCGTTGCCTAAGTAAAAAGCTAGCTCAGCAACAGGTACAAGGAAAATCACAGATGGCTCGTTACAGAGATGAATTAGCAAGGAAAAGAATGCAGGCAGAGAATGAACATCAAAAAGCATGCAAGAGGAATCAGCTATGATCTGCAACTAGGAGACTGCCGAACACTCGAGCAGAATATCAAAGTAAAACTTCAATGCAGTGACTTCTGCTATTTCTCCACCGAGTCGTGCCGCTGCCGTGAAGTGAGTTGGCCGCCTGCACGTTGCCGGTCCTCAACCTCCTCTTCTCTTGAGGCGGTAAGATCACAGCCAAACCAAAACAGCAGGGATGGAAAATTGACAATTAGGACAAGACTACAATGGCAACGAAGAAAGTATCAGTTACTCGGTAGAGATGAAAAAAAAAAAAAAAAATTCGAAGTTCAACTACACCTAGCTATCCGATAATGATAAAGATGCGTTGTGCTCCTCTATTTATAGACCTGAGATAGCAATGGATAGAGTTTTGAGTTCACAAAAAGTTAATAAAACAATACTTTGCCAGCTGTTGATCTGTGCTACACTACAGAGATTTGTGCTTTTGAACAGCAAACTGTACCAGAAGCCGTTAAAGAATGCAGGTACTCGGTTGTTGAAGAAAAGGAAATAATAAGCAAAAATTATGCTTTTGCAGCAACTTGTGCCCCAAGGGTCACAAAAAGACGAAATGTATGTATATATATACATATATATCTTTTAAGCAAAACAAGAATGCCAAGAATGCGATTAAATGCATGGCAGGAGTTTGTTGCAAGAGTTGTTGGGATTCATGAACATGCAGACAATAAAAAAAAGAACTCCCTGCCTCTTTTTCCGAATACACGTGTAAGGTTATTTGAAGCTAGGTGTTCCCAAGATTGGTTTATGCTGTTTTAGGTTTCCTAATTAGGGTAGGATAAATGTCAAATAAAATATGTATCCTACTCTAGTGCCCAGAAAAATGATGGCGCCGACGACTTATTAGGTGTAACCAAAAAAAAAAAGAACAAAAAAAATAATAATAATAAAAATTGGTCGAATTGGATCTTGGGCCATTTGTATATGAGCTCCATTTCATTTAAGATAATTCGGACCACATATATAAATATGATGGGTTCCATCTTAATAGAATTTGGGCCCATAAGAAAATTGGGCCAATGAGGAAATAATCCTCTTGCAAATACTCAATGGGCCAAGAAAATAAAACTTTGGGCCTACACATAGATTTGGAAGCCCAATTGCAAGCATAAGTCCATTAAGAAATAAACGAGGGAAGGAAAATATTCAAGATCAAGAACTCCTAGATATGAGTATAAACTATCTAGCAAATTTTAATTGAAGTAAAGAACTCCTAGATACGAGTATAAACTATCTCGCAAAAATAAATTCAAGATCAAGAACTCCTAGGTATGAGTATAAACTATCTAGCAAATTTCAAATCAAGTTAAAAAAAAACTTCTTGAAACGAGTATAAACTTTCTGAAATAAATTCAAGATCAAGAACTCCTAGATACGAGTATAAACTATCTAATGAACTTTAAATCGAAGTGAAGAACTCCTAGATACGAGTATAAACTATCTAGCAACTTAAAAAAAAAATATAGAACTCCTAGATATGAGTATAAACTATCTAATAAATTTTAAATCAAGATCAAGAACTCCTAGACATGAGTATAAACTATCTAATAAATTTTAAATCAAGATCAAGAACTCCTAGATATGAGTATAAACTATCTAATAAATTTTAAATCAAGATGAAGAACTCCTAGATACGAGTATAAACTATCTAATAAATTTTAAATCAAATTGAAGCACTCCTTGAAATGAGTATAAACTTTCTAAAATAAATTCAAGAACTCCTATATATGAGTATAAACTATCTAGCAAATTTCAAAATAAATTCAAGAACTCCTAGATATGAGTATAAACTATCTAGCAAATTTCAAAATAAATTCAAGAACTCCTAGACACGAGTATAAACTATCTAACAAATTTTAAATCAAATGAAGAACTCTCAAATACGAGTTAAAACTATCCGACGAAAAATTTCAAAGTATGAGACTCGTCCACCTTCAAGACAACTTACTCATGAACTCGTCTCATGGGGGCATTTGTAAGCAATCGAATTTTTATCGCCAATCAAATGACGTCACGTGGAAATTAAAATAATTAAATACCAGATTAAATTATTTATTTATATTTTAGGAATTTTATTTAATTAAATTCCTAAATAAAATAAATAATAATTTGATATTTAATTTGTGGAAATTTTCAATCAATAAGCAATTAACAAGTGGCGAGCTCACACAAATGATCCACACATTATTGTAGAGAATCATAAAATACAAGGCACCAATAGAAATGCGCCACATAAACCCTAATAAGGCACCAATGAGGCGACGCCACATAAGCCCTAAATACACCCTCACTTGCCTATAAATAGAGGCCTTAGTATAAAGAAATGGACAATTTGAAGAGCTCAAGACTTGGAGGAAGTTGGTGTGAAGAAATTCTCTCTCGACCTTCAAGGCGTTCGTGTGAAGAAATCAAAGCGTTCTACATCAAAATCATCTGAGCTTGAAGTTTGATCCGGAATCAAGGTGCTACACCCTCCGATCAACGTTTCCAAGCTTCAAATCTTCGAGTTCGTTCCTGAAGATCCAAAGACGTTCTTCATCAAGTTCATCCCAAAACCATCGTTTGATCCAGAATCAAGGTGCTACACCCTCCGATCAACGTTTCCAACCTTTAAATCTTCGAGTCGTTCTTGAAGATTCAAGGCGTTCTTCATCAAGATCGTCCAAATCCAACGTTTGATCCAAAATTGAGGTCTCAACGATCCGAATCAACGTTGTAAGCTCTAAAATATCGAGTTCATGAAGATCAAAGAGGCAAATCCACCTTGAAGATCTTGAAGAACACGAAGAACAAATCTTGAAGAGAAGAATCAGAAGATTTAGATAGAGAATCGAACCACAAATTGTAATTTCAATCTAAAATATTTTCTTTGTAAGATTTTCCGGTGTTTATTAATTTAAATACTCGGAATTTGTGTTACAGGGGGTTCAGATTTTCTCCTACCAACCGGTCATTCATTTTCTTTTCCATGTGTATAAAATTTGTTGAGTATGAAAATTTTTATTATGATAACTATGGTATGAAATTTTGTAGATTTGGAAAAAACTTTTATCGTATTTTTATATAAAGAACGATTCGAACTTTCAAAATTAACATGAATTACATTTTTTTTCTTTCAAAATTAAATTTATTTCATAAATACTTACCCTAAAATTAAAAGATCTTATGAAGTATTTATTATTGAATTAAACTAGTCATATTTGAGACGTAAGAACAAGAATCATAGTTGAATCTAAAATAAATATTTAGTTAATTACACCGGATTAATTTAGTTAAAAACATTTTAAGCCCAATGAATAATTTAAAAAATGGATAAGGTCCAATTTGGTCCTACAAATATACCCGAAATCTCAGTTTGGTCCCGAAATAAAATTTTGGCCCAAATCGGTCCCTCAACTTTTTAAAAGGTATCACGTTAATCCCTCCGTTAGTTCCTAAATTAATTTCCGTTAACATCAGTTACTAACATCATTAGTTTAAGGGAAAAGGTTCAAGTTGGTCCTACAACTATACTTGAAATCTCAGTTTGATCCCGAAAAATAAATTGACCCAAATTTTAATTGTTCAATGTGTAATATTTTAGTCTCGTTTTCACTTTATTAATAATTTTATTATCCGGCTATTCTTTTTCATTTTTTATTAATTAATAAAGTCTATGATTAGTTTAAAAAAGTCTCAAGATATTCAAATGATTGTGGATGATATAATTAGTAAATGTATATGTTTCTCTCCAATGTCAATATAATTAATGATATTATAATGAATATAATATTTATCAATAAACTTATCCGAAATTGATATATGATCGAAGCGGTATAAGCTGACTAGTTTCTTCTTGTAATAATCACGAAATAATAATATTAGATTTTTTTGCCTTGGCTCAGCTCGTAATTATATATCATCTGAATTTCATTATGTAGATTATATAGTTCAACAGCTTAGTATTGCTTTATAAAAATGTTAAATTATGACTGAGACTATTGAAAAAGACACCTAAAACTCTTGGATCCATAAATTGTACACGTGGTTTGGTATTGGTCTTGAATTAATCTAATTAAGATTTAATTAAAAAAATTAGGTCCAATTTGGGCCAAACTTTTATTTCAAGACTGAATTGAGATTTCGGGTATAGTTGTAGGATCAACTTGAACCTTTTTTCTTAAATTAACTTCGTTAGTGACGGACATTAATGGAAATTAGTTTAGGGACTAACGGAGAGATTAACATAATTACTTTTAAAAAGTTGAGGGATCAATTTGGACCAAAATTTTATTTTGGGATCAAACTGAGATTTCGGTTATAGTTGTAGGACCAAATTGGATCTTATCCCTTTAAAAATTTTGTTGCATGTATATATCTATCTATATATAACTTCAACATTAAAAGATAAAGTGATCAATATCGATCAGACTGTGGATCCAAATCGTAAACACAATCGTGTTGCGTAACTAAAAATTATTATCATTAATCCAAAGATAGTAATTTGTATTATAAATCTCAACATCTTCATAAAAAAAAACTTATGAGAAGATGAAGGGAAAATGCAGATGTATTTTTTTGGATCAACAATAGCAATGGCAAAAATGATTTGGGGGACTTCGTTTGAAAACTTTGCAAATCCCTCCTTTACCGTAATTGCTTGATCTGCACATGGCATGGCATCGTAGGTCGTCACCTCCTAGATTACACCTACCAATGTGATTTATAACATGTCAATTCTTCTGTGGAAACATCATTTCATACTTGAGAATATTTCAAGTAAAAATATCATCGTGGGTGGCTACATTGCCTCATCTACTAAACACAACCTCAATTCTTATTTAAAAAAAAAAAAAGAAAATTGGTGTGTCAGTCATTAAAAAAATTAATAAAAAAATAAAAAATAAAAAAAAAAACCGAATTGTATGGAACAAAATGTACCAACCTGTTAAAACTATAAGGACAATGAGGTAGCACGAGAGAAATTTAGCAGTTAGCACTGCAATAAGCTGAGAAAACGGATCGATGCTGTGGTGAAAGATTATTCCTCATTATATAGAGGAAATAAAAATCATTTCTTTTAGTAATTTTTGGTAAATATTTCTTTCATTATATTTATCTCGTGTTTTACGTTATATTCGGAGTACAAATCAAAACAGATTCTACTAATGATTATAATGTATTTTTGATGAAAATATGTAATGTATATTTTTTTTAGATTTAAAGCAAAATATTTGCATGAGTTACCTTTTATTAGGATATTCAATACCTATTTATTTATAGCAAGTATTTTATTTTTATTTTTTAATTTTAAATTTAATTAAATTTTCCGATTTGTTTTTCTGTAAAAAATGTATCTATTATATTTTAAAAACATAAAATTGCAATTCCTCATGCTTCGAATTTTGGGAGGTAGTCAAGTCGATTTATTTAAAGAAATAAATTATATTTTTCCGAAAAAAGAAAGCGTTATTTCTTTCAAATTACATATGTGGTATACATAAATACATAATTCTAAACTAGGAAACAAACATTTTTCATGCAAATCATGTCCCATTGTAAGTAATTAATGATCATTGATCACCAACTTCTATTATAAGTATATTTTTTTTATATAATTTATTTTGTCGGAGGGCAATATATGCGTTTTTTTTAATTACTAAACCATAAAGGACGTCGACTACATGGACAAAAAATATTTTTTCATTATCATTTTTATTTGAATTGAATTTACACGTATGTAAACAGCAAGCTAGCAAAATGTGTGTGTGTGTGTGTCAGTGTGTACTAAAAAATAAAAAATTTGAGACAAAAATTTGTATTAGACCGTCTAACGGATCGCTTACGGTAGACGGGTCAAATAGAACCCACATTCACCCCCAACCCGCCCAAACCTGCATCCAGAATTTATGTCTTATTAATTTCTTCGCAGTTGCAGAGTGAATGTTAAATACCAATTTGCCCCCCGCGACACGTCGCTCTTGCATTTTCTCCATGCCAAGGTGGATTAACTGATTAATTGTGTAATTAGTTACTTCATTGTGAAGTAACCTTTTGTAAATTACTAAAACGGAAATTCTGAACGTAACCCTTTTACTTTTTATAACTTCATCATTATTTTATAATATATATATATATATATATATATATATATATGTAAATACTTTTTACACCTTAGCTCCAACACTCCTTGATAAATTTATTTTGTCCTACTAAAAAAGTGTTATTCTACACAATATCGAGATAAAAATTTCATATTTTTTTTCATATTTGCTCTATTTTAATTAAATAAAGCCCACGCGCGCCAGATAAAAAAAATAAATTAATTCAATTCAATTATAAATAAATTATTTTGTATCAAGCGCAATATACATGTTTAAGTAAATTTTATTTAAAAAATAAATTAATTCAATTCAATTTTAGGGTTCACTAATTTCATTTTAGAGTATAAATTTATTTCAAAAAATATATTTTTTATGGTGGTTGACTAATTATTGAGTCAAGAAAAAGAAGTATCATTAGTTATAAGGTAAACTATCAATATCTATGATATAAAGTATCACTAATTGTAGAAGAAAAGTATTACTAATTGCAGAAGAAAGTATCACTAATTAGAAGAAAAGTATCACTAATTGTAGAAGAAAGTATCACTAATTAGAAGAAATGTATCACTAATTGTAGAAGAAAGTATCACTAATTGAAGAAAAGTATCACTAATTGCAGAAGAAAGTATCACTAATTAGAAAGAAAAGTATCACTAATTGCAGAAGAAAAATATCACTAATTAAAAGAAAAGTATTACTAATTAGAAAAAAAATTATCACTAATTGAAGAAAGTATCACTAGTGGCATAAGAAAGTATCACTAATTAGGAGAAATTTATCACTAATTGCAGAAGAAAGTATCACTAATTAGAAAGAAAAGTAACACTAATTGCAAAGAAAGTATCACTAATTGAAGAAAAGTATCACTAATGGCAGAAGAAAACATCACTAATTAGAAAGAAAAGTATCACTAATTGTAGAAGAAAGTATCACTATTAGTGATGCTTCATTTTTTATTACTAGTGATATTTACTTCATAATTAATCATACTTCTTTGTTGTTAATTTAACAATTAATACTTAATCATTGGCAATTTTCATTTTAATGAAAATATAACTTTTATCTTGTGAAGTATCATTAACATTGATATGAAGTATTATTAATTATGGATAAAGTATCATTAACAAAATCATTACAAAAAAAAACACAACTTCTAACTATTCGTAGTGAAACGTAAATTGAAGCCGAAAAAAAAATTGTCCCAAAAAAGAAAAAAAAAGTGTATAAATGTGCTCCAAAAAAAAGAAAAAAAAAGTGTATAAATGTGCTCCAAAAAAAAAGAAAAAAAAATGTATAAAGCGTGAATTGGAATTGTAAAAAAAAAAGAGAGAGAAAGAGAGGGACGAGCTGATGTGCGTGTGTGTGAGAAAAGAAGGGAGTGAGGGTGGGGATGGGGTGGGGGTGGGGGTGGGGCTGGGGTGGGGCTGGGTGCAAAAAAAAAAGGAAAAAGTCAAATTCGGGTCGGGTTAGGATCCGTCTAACGGAAGTGACCCGCTAGTCCGTCTTACAGGAGTGTGTCTCAAATTTTGATTGTGTTAAATTTGAAAAAAAAAAAAAAAGATATAAAATATCGAATTGTGATTGGTTGAAAGACTTTTTCCCCGAAAAAAGAGGTCATCGAGTTAAATTTTCATATTCATGCATTGATTGGATTCCATTTAATTTAAGTACATTATATTTAACTTGAATGTACCGTCTCATTCACATAAATTTTTTTCTTTTTTGCATGTCCCAATATATAGATTGGTTTCTATATATATTTACTAACGCATATCTCTATTTAAAAAATTTACATTAATCATGAATTCAATGTTAAAGAAATAAATAAGAGCAGTCCCGGTGGGGATGGCCTAGTGGTGGAGTGAGATTGCTTGGAGACCAAATGTCACGTGTTCGAATCTCCTCAATACTATAGGTCGGGTGTATGAGTAAAAAAAAATCAAAAAAAAAAAGAAATAACAGGTCGGGTGTGTGAGTAAAAAAAATAAAAAATAAATAAATAAATAAATAAATAAATAAATAAATAAGAGCATATATATTACGAAGCTTAGTCATTTAATTGTCTTTTCCATTAATTTTCTTAATTCTAGTGAAAAATTCAATAAGTTTATATATGAACGAGAGGAGTTAGTTCTTTCATAATTTCCACACCAATAAGTTACTATAGTGAGAATACATTTGTACACGCGCACATCAACGTAATTATAAATATACACGTGTTTTTATATCATATAATTATAAGCATGTAATTTAGTAGTAATTTTTACCTATATAAAACAGAGTATGGATTTCAAGCTAACTCTCCCGTAACTCGAAAAAAGAATGTTGAAAATATATATGAATATATGATCCTTCATTGATATATTATATGTAAACTAAATATTTGACCCCATTGGACGACAAATACAAATTTAACCGAAATAAAAAGAATATATCTTTTTTTTTGTCATTTTATTAATTCATGACGAACAAATGATTATTGGGTAAGCTTATAGCTAGTTTTATTATGAAACGTGAAAATTATAGTATGAAGCAATTTTTTTATCGATTTATATAGTCTTTTAACAAGATAATTATAATAGTAATTGTTTTTTTTAAAAAAAAAAAGAATAATAATTATGACAACTATGATACCAGATTTCGTGGGTTTGAAAATAACTTTTATCGTATTTTTATGTGAGGAACGATCTGAAATTTTGTATGTTTCAATTGGTTTTGGAAAATATCCTATTAGTTGTTAAGGATATGCACTTGCATTATATATATATAGGGAAATGATCAAATAGGAATCAAATCCCCCCGTGAGAATCTAGGAACCAATCCTAAACTTAGATTTGATTAGATCTAATGACCATAATTTAGTCAAAGTTTTAGTCAAAGTAAGGTGGCAAACTTGTAATATTTGAGAACTTAATGAAGGCGGGGTTATTTTCGTAATTTAGAAAATAGGTAATGTTTTTTCGGATTTTGGACCCAATTCTCATAATTAAATAGACAACGCTTTAAAACTGTTGTCTTTTCTGGCGTTGTATTAATATGCTAACATGAAAGATTTATATTGCTAACATCAACAGATTTTGTTGCTAACATGAGATAGACTCATATTGATAACTTGACCAGATCATAATATTAAATTGACACGTATTAAACACCACACATATAATATTGGATCACATTTAAAATAATATTGTGTAACATCATTCATACATACAACATATTGCTAATATGTTAGAGAATATACACACTGCTAATATGTGACTAATAATTTGTTAACATGTTAGTAACATGTTGCTAATATGTGAATAATGATATGCTAGTATGACTTAAATTCTCAAATATTACAAGTTTTCAAAATAATATTAAGCATTGATAAAATTATAATTGTTTATGAACTTAACTATATATAACTCATACTTTAACTATTTTCTCATGAAAGCAACTTAAAATTCAAAGTCGTGCATAAAAAATTTCATGTTACCAACATAAACACAAGATACGAGCAATATTGTGATATCATATTAGCAAATGTCTGACAGTTACGAGTTGAATATACGTGAAAAAAAGTTTTTTATATTTTTCATCAATTTTTGCTCAAATAAACATATGCACTATGGATCTTAAATGAAAGAGTATGAAAAAATCTTTAATTTGATATATTTTTTACGTAAATTGGATAAAAAACGAGTAAATTATGATTATTTAAAGTTTTTAAGAATTTTTTAAAAGATGATGACATCACTTTATAAAAAAAAATCTTGAATTACCCCTTATATTTCGAATTTTACATATTTACAACTATGCCACCGCCTTTTTATCCGTCATGTCATCAAAATCCCTGAATTTGATTGGTTCCTAGGTTCTCACGGGGGGATTGGTTCCTATCTGAATCCACCCCTATATATATATATATATATATATATATATATATATATATATATATATATATATATATATATATATAAGAATAGTATTTATATGTAATAAACTTTATCATATATACACAAATGGAACGAGAAATAGGCCATTTGATCAAGTGCTACCTTGATACGTACAATTTGAATTACCAATTAATGACTTGGCTCGATTTTCACAGTCATGTAGATATATAGTACCCTGTTAGAATTTGTTGCATCAAATACTGTGAAAAAAACAAAACAAAACCACGTGCAAAATTATTTACAATGTTGTAGTCAGTGTTACACGCTTTACCGACAACATTGTCACAGGAATTTATAGAACAGTTTGTGCCGTGTGTGTGTGTGTGTGTGTGTCTGTAGGGAAATGATCAAATAGGAACCAAATCCCCCCGTGAGAATCTAGGAACCAATCCTAACCTTAGATTTGATTAGATCTAATGACCATAATTTAGTCAAAGTTTTAGTCAAAGTAAGGTGGCAAACTTGTAATATTTGAGAACTTAATGAAGGCGGGGTTATTTTCGTAATTTAGAAAATAGGTAATGTTTTTTCGGATTTTGGACCCAATTCTCGGAATTAAATAGACAACGCTTTAAAACTGTTGTCTTTTCTGGCGTTGTATTAATATGCTAACATGAAAGATTTATATTGCTAACATCAACAGATTTTGTTGCTAAAATAAGGTAGACTCATATTGATAACTTGACGAGATCATAATATTAAATTGACATGTATTAAACACCACGCATATAATATTGGATCACATTTAAAATAATATTGTGTAACATCATTCATACATACAACATATTGCTAATATGTTAGAGAATATACACACTACTAATATGTGACTAATAATTTGTTAACATGTTAGTAATATGTTCTTAATATGTGAATAATGATATGCTAGTATGACTTAAATTCTCAAATATTACAAGTTTTCAAAATAATATTAAGCATTGATAAAATTATAATTGTTTATGAACTTAACTATATATAGCTCATACTTTAACTATTTTCTCATGAAAGCAACTTAAAATTCAAAGTCGCGCATAACCATTAAAATTACATCAGATCTTAATTAACCTTATTTAAATTTCTTCCTTAACTAATTAATTACCATTAACAATCCTCTAAACCTTATCCGAAAATCTGGGGTGTTACATAAAGTGAAGGAGAAAATTTATTAGGAAATAGAGGCCTAGTACAATATTTATATTTAGGAAACATGTATATATAGCTTTAAACACGAAATAATTAATTCACGACTATATAATTAATTCATGACTATATTGATGTGAGATACCATTCTAATCCAATGGTATCTCACATCAATGTGCTTTGTCTGAGCATGATACATAGAATTCTTGCTTAAGTCCGTTGCACTTTGGCTATCACAAAGTACAACATACCTTTCTTGCTAAATCTTCAGCTCTTGCAAGAATCTCTTTATCCACAACATCTCCTTGCCAGCTTCATGCATGGCAATGTATTCAGCCTAAGTGGTGGATAAGGCAACACATTTTTACAATTTGGACTGCCACGATATAGCTCCCCCTGCAAAAATTAAACAAGTAGCCTGAAGTGGATTTTTTGCCATCAAGGTCACCCGCTATGTCAGCATCTGCAAACCCTTCAAGAATTGGATTTTCACCACCAAACCTCAAACATAACTTTGAAGTTCCTCTCAAGTATTTGAATATCCACTTCACAGCTTCCCAATGATCTTTTCCAGGATTGGAAAGAAATCTGCTCACCAAACTAACTGCATGAGCAATATCTGGCCTCGTTGAGACCATTGCATACATAAAAGAACCCACTACAGAGGAATAGGGAACCAATCCCATCTCCTTTTGTTGTGCTTCTGTTGTAGGACACATCTTCTTACTTAACTTGAAATGATTGGCAAGTGGTGTGCTAACAGATTTAGCATTCTTCACGTTAAATCTTTCAAGCACTCTCTCGATGTACTTCTCTTGTGACAACCACAACTTCTTAGCTTTCCTATCACGAATAATTTCCATTCCCAAGATTTGCTTGGTTGGGCCTAAGTCTTTCATGTCAAAGGATTTAGACAAATCTCTTTTCAGCTTCTCAATCATACCAATGTCCTGTCCCACAATCAACATATCATCAACATACAACAACAAAATGATGAAATTACCATTAGGAAAGTGTTTTATATAAACACAATGGTCTGCCTCCGTTCTTTTATAACTCTGACTAGTCATAAAAGAATCAAACTTCATGTACCATTGCCTTGAAGCTTGCTTCAAGCCATACAAACTCTTCTTCAACTTGCAAACCAAGTGCTCCTTCCCTTTAACCTCAAAACCTTCTGGTTGACTCATATATATCTCATCATCCAAATCCCTATGTAGAAATGTGGTTCGAACATCAAGCTGTTCAATCTCCAAGTTCAAGCTAGCTGTCAAACCTAAGATAATTCGAATTGAGCTCATCTTAACTACTGGTGAGAAAATCTCATCAAAGTCAATTCCCTTTTTCTGACTGAATCCCTTCACCACTAGGCATGCTTTATACTTAATTATCTTGTGTCCATCATTTTTCAGTTTGAAGACCCATTTGTTCTTTATCACTCTCTTGCCCTTAGGCAACTCGATCAAGTCATAAGTAGCATTCTTGTGTAGACAATCAATCTCCTCCTGCATTGCTTTAATCTAACAACTCTTATCTTTGAGAGTCTGGACTTCTCTAAAGCTTTCAGGCTCCTCCTCACCGTGATCAACACATTGCTTAAGCTGGGGTATTTTGATGATGGTCTACACTCCCTCTCGGATCTTCTAAGTTGTTGTTCTGGATTCTCTAGTGGTGGCTTTTCTTGCTCAACATCTGGTACTTGGTCATTTGCGGCTTGCTCATTTTCAACTTCTATCTCTTCTCTGCCACCTTCATGAATGGTAGCAGGAATCTGTTGTGGAGTAAAATCCACAACACCTTTAGACACTCATGTGTCTATCTGCTTCTTCTTCAAATCTTCCATAGTCTTATGCTCATGGAAGACAACATCTCTACTCCGAACAATTGTCTTCTTCTCTGGATCTCATAGTCTGTAACCAAACTCTTCATCTCCATATCCAACAAAGATACATGGAGTGGCTTTACTATCCAGTTTTCTCCTTTGCTCCTTTGGGACATGCATGAACGCTCTGCATCCGAAAACTTTCAAGTAGGAATAAGAGACATTTTTCCCACTCCAAACTCTATCTGGAATGTCAGACTCCAAAGGGACAGAAGGGGATCTATTGATCAGATAGCAGGCAGTCAAAACAGCTTCACCCCAAAACAACTTAAGCAATTTGGCCATCCTCAGCATGCTTCTAACTTTCTCCATAATGGTTCTGTTCATTCTTTCAGCAACACCATTATGTTGAGGGGTAGCAGGCTCTATTCTCTCATGTCTGATACCATGTTGAGAACAATATTCTTTGAACTCATTTGATATGTATTCACCACCATTGTCAGAACACAAACACTTCAACATTTTTCCTGTTTGCCTCTTGACCATGGCATGGAATCTTTTAAACTTCTACAATACCTCCCCCTTGCTCTTGAGGATATAAACCTAAGTCTTGCATGAAGCATCATCAATAAAGGTTACAAAAAACCTATTTCCGCCCAAAGACTCCACCTCAAGCGGTCCACAAATATCAGAATGTATTAGTTCCAATACATGCATCTTTCGTTTAAAATTTGAACGAAATGAAACTCTATGTTGTTTACCAAATAAACAATGATCACAAGGGTTGAGTGGTTTACCTTGCACCGTTGATGTAGTGTTCCTGACCTTTCTTTTAATGGTTACTGCATTTTGCGATTAACAGATGGTGGACAAGGATCCAAGCAGGGCGATTTCCCTATTATGAGCAGCTATCAATGTTAGTGATCAATTCCGGCGTAAAATATAACGGCACAGTCAAATTTCGGTGTATCCTTCATTTTTATTTTTATTTTATTTTTTTTTCTTTAAATTTGAGTAAGCCCTAAAACCTTCCCCCCAAATCAGAAGTCCACCATCTCCATTCGATCAGAAAAAAAGTCATGAATTTGGAACACCGAGAGCAGCCCATGGATTTGACATTCACGTCGAAGAGCCTGCGGCGGAAGTGCTATAGAGGGAGGTGAAGTGAGAGGAATTGAAAGTGAAGAAGGCGATCGAAGAAATTGTTTATATTTTCAACTAAGCAAAACTAGATGAGTCTTCAACTCAGCCAAGAGAGGTTAATACATGAAAAACCAACTAAAGTCTTAACAACAGTTGAGAATTTCACTTCTGCGAGTCAGCCGACTTGATATTTACGCAACTTTGGTAATTACGTATACTTTGATAATTTTCAAAATTGATTTGATCGTGATTATTCACCCCCTCTGATCACTTAATTATTTGAGTTTTTCGGGATCCACGAATTGGATCAAATATTATGTTATAAAAGTACATGGAAAAATATATTTATGGTCTTTTCTTTAGTTTTTTTTCAATTCGCTAAAGATAATTTTTTTAAAACTAAAATATATTAATGAGGCTACTATATTACTACAAAAATATAAAAATGGTCTCTGTAATTTTGGGTCTCAGTGACCTCTCCTAGGGCTTCAAGGCCACCTCTCATTGTGTCAAAAAATAAATTATTTGTAACTTAGTTATTAATTATGTAAAATAAAATATATGTCTTATTATTTTCCATGAAAATGATATTCGGTAAATAATTAGTTGTTCACCATGTTCTCCTTATCCCGAATATTATTTTTATTTATTTTTGCTATGTTCTTTATTTAAACACTAAATTACTTTCAGTTTGATAAATGAAATACGTGCACGGCAAATGGAAAATACTAATTTATATATTAAAAGTTTAAGAGCTTAATTGATAGAATAAACTATATATATAGTTAGTTTTTTTTTTCAAAATAATTACATGTACAGTCTAATTAATATGGTTGGAAACTTTAGACATCGATTAGCATCTACGATATGACATTCAAATTTCTATGTAATTGAAGTTCCAAGCGAGTAGTTCTTTCAACACTACTATTGTAACAAGCCTCTACTTATGATTATGAACCCCATTATTAATTAATTCAATACTATTTGAAAGGGGAACAACCGTAAAATTGTTGTAGCTACAAAACTTGAACCCTAATAGTCAAATTAGAAAGGAAAAAGATTGTTAACATCAATAAAAGTCGTAATCGGGCAACTTTCCAAGCACAAGTTTTAATGAAAAACTTGTAAACGTCGAGTTATTATGACATGGGAAGACTTCACACATACAATTTTTGTACAATAATTATTATAAATTGTGTAATTATGTGCAATAAGTATTCTAATTTGTGCAAGAATTATTCTAAATTGTTCCTTTAAAAAAATTATTTTAAAATTATGCAGATTAAATAATATATAATTTTTCTTAATTCACTCACTAATAATGACCAATGATCTTACAAATTAATGGTTAGAAAACTCATAAAAAGAACCAAAATGAACAACACTTAAATTGGAAGAGGATATATATATATATATATATATATATATATATATATAGGATTTGGTTCAAATGAGAACAGTGCTTCATGTGAGAACGTGAGAACGGGCTTGTTTAGTGTAATTTTAGTGCTTTTCTTACTGTATTTTGATGCAATTTTTTAATTTTTTTTTAATGCTTTTCTTATTGTATTTTAGTGCTAGATGATTTAGCACCAAAATAAAATAAGAAAAGCACTGAAATTACACTAAACAAGCCCGTTCTCACATGAAGCACTGTTCTTATTATAACCAACCCCTATATATGTGTGTGTGTATATATATATATATATATATATATATATATATATATATAGGGGTGGGTTCAAATAGGAACCAATCCCCTCGTGAGAACCTAGGAACCAATCAAATTCAAGGATTTTGATGACATGGCGGATAAAAAGGCGGTAGCATAGTTGTAAATATGTAAAATTCGAAATATAAGGGGTAATTCCAGATTTTTTTTTTATAAAGTGATGTCATCATCTTTTAAAAAATTCTTAAAAACTTTAAATAATCATAAATTACTCGTTTTTTATCCAATTTACGTAAAAAATATATCAAATTAAAGATTTTTTCATGCTCTTTCATTTAAGATCCATAGTGCATATGTTTATTTGAGCAAAAATTGATGAAAAATATAAAAAACTTTTTTTCACGTATATTCAACTCGTAACTGTCAGACATTTGCTAATATGATATCACAATATTGCTCATATCTTGTGTTTATATTGCTAACATGAAATTTTTTATGCATGGCTTTGAATTTTAAGTTGCTTTCATGAGAAAATAGTTAAAGTATGAGTTATATATAGTTAAGTTCATAAACAATTATAATTTTATCAATGCTTAATATTATTTTGAAAACTTGTAATATTTGAGAATTTAAGTCATACTAGCATATTATTATTCACATATTAGCAACATGTTACTAACATATTAGCAAATTATTAGTCACATATTAGCAATGTGTATATTCTCTAACATATTAGCAATATGTTGTATGTATGAATGATGTTACACATGTTACACAATATTATTTTAAATGTAGTCCAATGTTATATGTGTGGTGTTTAATACGTGTCAATTTAATATTATAATCTCGTCAAGTTAGCAATAATATTAACTCATTTTTATAAATACAAAACCAACCAATAATATTCTCTAAACCACAATTGTTAAGTAAATTCACACGTTAGGCATGTTAGAATTCCAAAACTAATACTAAAATAATTGGGAAAGACAAATGAAACTTTGTTCAATATTCAACCATCATTATCCTATTATTAAATTGCAACATGCCGTTAAAAAATTATCCTTAACACATGAATAATTAATCCATCAAAATAGACATGAATATTCAATTCATAGCATCAACGTTCAACATAGGAATAGAAATATCAATAATCCTATAAGTATAGCAACATATTAGAATAATAAATTATACCCAATTATAATGTAACGCCCTGATCCCGGAAGAATAGTGACAAGGGACCGATGCGCTACTGGGGGAAAGGGAAAAGGAGTTGTGGCATAAAAATAATCAAAGAAATAGGGTTAGTGCCCCAAACACTTGGGCAGCATAACCTCTATAACTGGAATTTAACCATGCTCTAAGGCGTCTTAGAAGGAACTCGAATGAATGATCAATCATCAAAGGGAACTTATCCCGCCAATTAATTGTAAAGATAGATCTCAATAACAAACACAAATCATATTATGATTCAAACAATTGAAAACAAACTATATCTGAGTAAACGGAACAAGCGTAGAGCATCTTTATTAAGCTTAGGCAAAATATTTCCAAGTACTTCTTTGTTTAGAGTATCTAAGATCTCTAAATAACGCAAAAATAGTAAGCATATATCAACAAAAGACAGCCCCTGCCTCAGCTTTGTCATCTTTCAGCCTACCTCTCAACCTGAAAATATTTAGAAAAGATTTGGGCTGAGTACTAGTGTACCCAGTGGGCAAATTTTGAAAAACAGTTCGTAATCATTTTATAAATATGAATATTGTATCCACATAAGTATAACAATGGAAAGGTTTCAAAACTAAAAAGCATTCCATGTATACAAAGCATTCTTTTAACCTTACACGCTCTGTCTCAATTGTCCCTTCCTACAGTGTCTTAACTTATATACATGTCCTCCAGCCCAGCTGTCTAATAAAGGATAGTGTATACGGTCCCAAAGCTTAAAGGATCCGAACTCGAGTCTAGTTAAGCACTCAATGTTTTCGTAGGATACTGGCAAACACGAATAATGAGCTAAAATATTTTGATATAAATATTCATGCTTCACAGTTGATAAATAGATAAAAACTTGAGCTTATTAGTTGAACATAATTTGAGAAAAATATAGCCCACCTGGATAACCGACAATCTTTCAAACTCTTGGTTGATCCCATTCAGGTTCTATTATATCTTCTGGGCCTACAACAATCATCATTGGCTTAGTTTAACTAAAGAGCCTCTATCAAAACTCAATTCCTAAGTTTAGTTTTTAAACTTGATGTTAGATTTCATTATTAATTAATTCTATATTTCCTATTAATTTGATATCATTTTTAACTTAGAGAAAGAAAATAGAATACATGTAGCATGCTTATACAATTATTATTTCATAAAATTGAAGTAACATAATTACTCGGAACACTATCTTCTAAATAGATGGTAAATATTGTATTTCAAAATTAAACACTAATCAATTTGTTGCTAATTAATCACGTAAAAGTACAATCTAATTTTAATATATCTAAAAACAAAAGATTTATGTCCCTAAATAATTAATTTAGGAATCCTCGGCTAAATAGAAAATTTAATTAAAACTTATGGCTAAATTGATATTTAAATAATCTATTACTTAAGAACCAAATATTTAAATATTACTCAAATACCAAACCTTTAAAGAAATCAAAATAGGGATGATATATGTATATATATAATTTGAAAAACAGTAATCCGTGCTTATATGATTTTTAGTTAACTGCTTAAAAACTGTTCTATGATATGTGTGGAACAGATGCAAGAACAAAAATAAATAAAGCAGTAAAAACGCACGAGATGGTAACCCAGTTCGGTTCAACCAACCTATTCTGGGGGGATTGCTCCCAAACTTGAAGTTTCGACTGTTACTCCTTCGAAGAGGGTATTAAGGATCTTACACATACAAGCCTCCTGCCTTATGTCGTCCGTTCTTCTCCTCGAACTCTTTCGCTAGCCGAAAGTTGTAAGATCCCCTCACAACCGTGACACTAGACTCTCTCTAGCTACCCACGACTTCAACTTACAATATTTCCTGAGATTGCATACAAAACGGAATAAAAATCCCCTCACGTGTTTCACTCGAAAATACTCAAAACTAGTCTATCATGTTGAACTGTTTAAGGAACAACTACTAGTTACAAAAATGACCACAAACTGATTCTAACACTAGAATCTAAACAAAATAAAAGTCACACCGATTGCTCCTCAATTCGGTCTTCATATAGGCGTCAATCTCCATCTGCCGCCAACATGGTAAGTAGTTTGTGGCTTTCCATTCATGTGTAGATACTTCCCAAGTGTAGGAGGGTTAATTCAGCACCGGATCTACACCACAAGGCAGTAAAACGAATCTATTTTGACCTTCCAAACTGGTTTGGCGCAAGATCTTTCCAACAAGGAAACTGCCATAAATAGAGTGTCCCTGGTTTTGTCTGGGACATACTCTGGAACAGTTCACCAACTGTTCTTCTTTTCTTGCACAGCAGAAAACAAAACTTCGTGGGACACACCCAGATACACTTGGTCGAACATATCTCGCCAATTTAACAACATAAATACTTAGTGCATGATGGTGGCACTAACAATCTCCCCTTTTGGCGTTTATGGTCAACAATTATCATCACGATCTATACAACACTTGAATAACCTTCGCAGATCAACAATATATCAAAAAGTGATATATTTAAAAACTGTCAGAGACAGTTACAAGCACACTCCCCCTGAATCTGAACTGGGAGTGCCTTCATCATGATCAGAGAATTGTTTCGCAATAGAGAACTGCATTATCAGCTGATCAAAAATATAATACAGACCAACAAAAAATTAAAGTGGGGTAAAACAGCATCCCCAATAAATTGTTTGTTCAGCAGCAAACATAAAAACATGAGCACATGAGCGCACGCTCAACACAGCATAGGCCTTCACCAGCATCGGCCTTCTCCTTCACCATCAACTTTCTTCTCCCCCTTAATTGTTGCCAAAAATGGCAAACACCAATCTTCAGACTGGGGAGGCAGCAGCATCATCAACATCATCGGCATCAACAGCATCAGCTGGCTTGTCAGCAACAGGGACAGCGGAAGCACTCGGCACATCAAGCGGCGATGCAAGACCAAGAGCCCTGGCGCGGAGATCAGTCAGCAAGGCCTCCAGCTCTTGCTTCCGGGTTTTGAAAGTCCGAATTGACTTGTTTAGGAACACCACTTCACATTCTAAGGACTTTATGTGCCTGTCAAAGAAAGCAGATGTGACAGAAAAAGAAGCTGCAGATTTGTCTGGGACAGATGATGGCATAGATGCAGAGTGTTCAGCAGTATCTCGGGCAGGGACATCTGGAGCATGCTGGGAAGAAAAAAGTTTGTGGCTTATCGTCAGCGGCTGGGAAGCTGGAGCATACAAGTCATTGGCAGAAACCACATCATGCTGAGCCATGATGATGCTAAAGATGAGGCCAGGATAGCCAACCGGTTGCTAGACACGAGCAGATTCAGCATAAGCAAAAACATTCTAAAAAATGATCAATCCAAGGTTGATCCCCTGTCGAGTGCCCACAGAGTAGAGCAACAAGGCCATAGGTTTGCCCACAGTCCAATCATGAGTACTGGGCAACCAATTTCTAACAGCAACCTTGTGAAGTATCGAGTACTTCACACTTAGATAAGAAGCCAACAACACACATCCCGGGGGCCAAATAACCTGACTTCCTCCAGTCAATTCCGTCACAACCTCATTCAGATAAAAAATAAGAGCAGGAGCAACAAGATTCTCGCGTCCCAAAAACTTATTAATCACAGCAGGTGAGAATGCAATCCAATTACCACGCACAAAAATAGAGAAGGCATGCTCATACGAGGCATCACGCAGGCGCTTAGACAAGTTGGCATAAAATTCATGAACAACAGCAGTAATGAATGGAGGTGCAGAGTAAGCAGACTTTTCCAAACGAAGATCATGTAACAGGATATCAACACCCGTTCCCTCTATATCAGACTTAATCATGCAACGCTCAGAAACTAACGAGTGACCAACAACAATCTTGAATTACGATTGATGAAAAGCAGAGAGGAACTTACTAGAATCAAAGGCCTCCGAATCGAAATCGGATCTATCCGGGACAGACTCAGGGACATCCTCTGCTTCTTCGTCAGAGGGGGAAGGAGCTCTGGCTTGCTTCATCAGCGGGCGACGACATCCCGACAACAACCCCATCCTCTGCTCAGATATACTCCACGTAACGCGGCAAGCAGGAACAATATCAGGCTTCTTAGCCAAATCCTTTTTTCCAGAGTGCTTCACCGATTTGGGGGTTTTTGATGTAGACCCCTTCTTGGCAGCAACTTTCTTCGATTTGGAAGGAGGAACCTTCTTTGCAGCAACTTTTGCTAACACCTTCGATTTCAACTGGGCAATAGGTGTGTCATCTTCATCATCAGACACCGGAGGGGTGCTTGGATCATCTCTCAATTCCAACTTGCGTTTGGACCTGCGAGTTTTGGAAGAGAAAGCTTTCTGAGATGGTTGAGGTGGGATAGAAACATCCTCAAGAACAGGAGAATCTTCATCTGGAAAGGAGATATCAACATCTTCATCACCTTGACCTTGACCAAGGGTTTTATTGGCAGCAGGAGGAGACACATCACCAAGTGGAACTTGAATAGTGACAATGGGCGTGTCACTCACCACAGGAACAGCAGCAGAAATAGACTGAGCATGAACAAATTTCAGCGCATTAAGAGATGCAGCAAATTCCTCAATAGAGGTAGGATCTTCGCCAACAGCAGGGGCGACGGCAACATCTTCAACAGAAGCCAAGGAGACTTCATTACCTCCAACATTCTCTATCACAGCCGCAATTGACGTATCCAAGATTTCCGCAGACACCATGGGCGGAGAGGATGGTACTTCAGAAACCCTAGGAGAGGGATGAACAGTGAGATCTGTCTTAGACACAGATCTAGGCGGCGACACAACAGAAGGTGCCACAGAAGTTGACACAGAAGCAGGAGCTTCAGGGAAAGCGACAGAAGGCTCCACAGCGGCAGGGACAGACGCAATTGAAGGCGTGAACACAATTGGTTGAGAAAGCTCACTACAAGAAAAAAGGTAATAGACGGCGCGGAATCCGCGTTGTCTTTTAGAAAATTGAGCGTTGTCTACACCGGTGTTGTCTATAGGGACACGGTTAAAGACGACGTGGAAAACGCGTTGTCTATTAAGATATAGACAACGGTCATGTGGTTAAAGACAACGTGGAAATTACGTTGTCTATCATGTTATAGACAACAGTCATGCGGTTATAGACAACGTGGAAGCTACGTTGTCTATCATGTTAAAGACAACTGTGGCATGGTTAAAGACAACGCGGAAAAAACGTTGTCTTATCATTAATAAACAACGATTTTGAACTGTTGTCTTTTTTTAAGCTATTTTTATTTTTTTAATAATTCCTATTTTGTTTATAATGTAGTGAACAACTTATAATATTTAAAACAATAACAAAAATATAAAATTATGTTGAATAAATTTACATATATCCATAAACCAAAAACATGTCCAAGCAACAAGTATATTAATAAAAAAAAATATCCTATCAAACTAATTCGTCCAAGTAACAAATATGAGGATTAAAAAATTACAAACTACATGCAGCTCTTCTGAAATTGTATAGACTTCATCTCCATTCTTCAAGTCCATTCATCCATTGGCTTGCACCTTTACCCATTACCATTCTAGCAAAATCAACCACCCAACTTCTATCAAGATTTGACCAAAATGCTGCAATTTCCAAAAATTAAACCAATATTTAACACAAAAAATTCATCAAAAAGAAAATGGTGTTTAGAATATTGATACAGATACATAAAAATTATATAATACCAACTTACTAATTAACATGAGGTAGATCTCCCTGCAACACAAACTCAAAGGAATCCATCTCTTAAGAGTGTATATGTGAAACAAGCAGAGTATAAAAGTCAGAAATATACGTGAGAAAGCAAATACGTATGTCATACATCATTTTTTAGCCATTGCACGTTGTCTGTGACAAAAAAATAAAAATAAAAATGACATGGATATTTTCCAGTTTGACACTCTTATGTTCATTTACATCATCAAGCATATTCTAAATTCCAAAATGTAACACTTGGAAGACCAATTAATTACAAAGAAAATTGGTAAGGAACCACTTACAGGAAGAGACTTCTCCAATGACTGCCGCAAATTCATAATAACTAGGTGTTCAGAGCTAGCACTGGATCATTCATAAATAAACGTAGGTTGTAAATTAAGGTGCATAAGTTCCCTTTGTTTCTTCACCACAGGCCATCCTAAAAAATATTGTCAACATATGTTTTTATTTACTTAAATTTAATGCCCCCACTTTAATTTTCTCATAAGAGACCAACATGAATTCTCAAGAGTTAAAAATAATATAACAAATTTCTTATCTTAGGGATTCATACAGTTATTTTTCTAACTGATTAACCCATCTAGGTTTAATTTAGCTGATTATACGACTAAAAAAAAAGAATAAATAGGTACAAATCTAAATAAGAAAAGTCTTACCAGAAATTTGGCAAACGTCTTTAATGCATCCCAAACCATAGCTAAATAACTTACAATTTGGATTCTACCACAATCATAGCACACTTGTCATTGCCACTGGAAATGAGCAAACAATACGAGAAAATAGATCCTTTTTTTCTAGTTTTGAAAATATCACAAGAATCTTTATTAATCTTCACGACTATAGAAAAGAAGCCACGAGTAATTCTTTAGTTTTCTTTCCTTGTTCTCGTTAGCAAATAAAGTTTTATTTATTGTGCTATACTTATACTTTTAGTGATCATAGCAATGCTTGGCAAAATAAACGAGTTAAAAGATTCTAACCTTTACATTGAGAAATTTACCAAGTTGGAAATCCACGATCTGTCAAACACAGATTATAAAGATAAGCTTTGGGAAATAGAAGATTAGAACACTCCGTTTTCAATTTATATGTTATAACTCGTATAAAACTTGAAGAACTAAATTTAATCTGGAACTAAATATGAAGCATGAACTAAATTTAAAACTTACATTGATTCAACAAATATGAAGCAAAAAAACTAAATTTAATCTGAAACTTGCATGAATATTGAAGTCAATCGTAAGGTACAGAGGTGAGAAGGAGCTTCCTAAGCTCAAAAACATGAGATGGTTGAGAGAAATTTGAAACATCCGTGATTGTAAATATTAATCGACTAGATATACTAGTAGAATTGCTTTTCTAAGATGTCCTAAACAAGCTTACATTTCAACTTCTAGTCTGAAAAGAAAATTCACATTAAGTTAATAATTTTACACAGTTCTTAATGTAACCTTGCCTGGAGTTTCCAGAAGGGGTTGGTCGATTGTTGAGCTAATTATCTGCCCAGTAGTATGATCTTCAAGGTACTCATACCTGGGAGAAACGAAGAAGTAGTTATGCTTGTTAAGCCGATTGAATGTGAAGATAACTACAAGTTGAGTAGAGGAATTTTCCTATTAGATGCATTCTGATAATTATAATAGTCTAACTGAAGAAATAAATTAACACTAGACAATGACCCATAGGAGAAAAAATCAGAGGGAACCTTCTCTCGAGTGCAACAAGAGCGAACCTTCTCTCAACACACTAACTTGTACATATATCAAGCTATAAATTTCAATACCAGCTATATTTCTTAGCTTTCAATCCAACTATATATTCAACAATATTTAATCATGTGGTGTTACATCCAAATATCCACAAATGTAAAGATGAAAAAGCTGCAAGTTTAAATAATTAGAAATTTTTACCTCACAAAATCACAAAAGCCTAAGATATCTATGCTACAATTCTATTAAAAATAATCAGAAAGCCAATAATTTCATTTATGCGAATTTTTACCTCAAAAATCATAATTTTTTTACGAAAGGCTTGACTAGGCCGTGAAGTTTTCCTTCACACCGAGAGAATGACCGAAGAAGGATGAGGCCTTGCGATGGGTTCGAGCATGTTCAACGCACTCATAGACTCCTTCTACTGCAGCGACGGTGAGGTATAGCGGCGATGAGGCGATAGAAAAGTCGAGGGCAGAGGGGACAATCGAAAAAGGCAATGATTCCAAATTCGTTCGACACGCTCACTGTCACTTTCACCGCAGCGGCGAGGGAAAGCGATGGCGAGGGGCAGCGGTGGTGAGGAAAAGCGAAGTGAGAGACATCACAGTTTTTCTACAGAATTTAAGGCTAAGGAATTTAGGGATTTACAGAGTTTAGGGATAAGGAAGCGAGAGACGAGCCAAGTGAAGCGAAGCGGCTATGATAAAGAATTTAGGGATTTACAGAATTTAAATAAAAAAAAATTAAAAAAATCGAAAAAACGCTTATAGACAACGTGATAATGGAGCACGTTGTCTACATCTGCATAGACAACAGAGATTTTTCCATTACAATTAAAAAAAATAAAAATATAATAAAAAAAGTGGTGATAGACAACGCATGTGCGTATACACGTTGTCTATTACGTAATAGACAACTAATTTATCAAAACACGTTGTCTTTCCCGTGTTGTCTATTACCCTTTTTCTTGTAGTGGCTCCGCAAGCTGTCGTCGCAAGTCTTCAGTAGAAATTCTGGGTTTCTTGGCTTGAGAGGGCTTAGAAGAAGCAGCTTTGTCCGCCATTTGAGTTCGAACAACAAAATTCAAGCAAACACCACAGAGAGAGAACGGCTTGGAACTTTTGCAAAGATTCTGTCTCTTTTGAAAAATAAGGTTAAGACCTTGATTAGGAAATTGTAAAAGGAAATTTCCTTTACTTACTTATTCCACACACATCACCCCGCAACTTGGTGTGGAGAAGTGGAATCGATCGTGGTGCGAAAAACAAGGCATTACTAGCCGTTAAAAAGTAACCGTTCCTCTATAGCAAAAACTGTCCAGGACAGATATTGGCACAACATTTCTCAGACCATATTAACCATGGTCATTTTATACTCTCTATACATACATCACTGACCAAGGCTATATAGAGAGTCTTCTCGCAGAGGAGAAGATTAGAGAACACAAAGACCCAAGGAGGATCTAAGTGTTTCAAACCTTGCACTATCAAGTGTCTTAGTGAAGATATCAGCAAGATGTGCCTCTGTTGTAATATAATTGATTGGTCCTAAATCCTCTATGTTTTAAGGGTGATTTTTAGTGTATTGTGCTAGACTAACTACCAATTGGATATATTTTGTGGATAGATTTGTTTCTTGAGTTTGTGCAGGTAGTTAGTCTCAATTAAAGGAAAAGAGGTGCATTTTGCAAAGTTATGGATCGGTGGTAAGGGCATACCAGTGAAACCGAATTTTTGCTGGACAGATCCAGTGGGCCGAGAAGTGTTTTGATGGGTCGAGCCCATGTTTTGAAGCCTCCAGCGGGCCCAGCGAGAGTTATCTAACTTTGAAGAGCTGGAGGCGGTTTAAAAGTGTCCAAATACAACAAGGATTCTATTTTGTTAATTACCTAGTTTAGATAAGATTTAATATTTGTTTCCTATTTGGAGTAGAACTCTATTTTGGTAGCTAGATATATTAGAATTTATTCTATTCATGAGACAACATCATCGAGAGAGCGCAGAGACGCAACATTATTCAGTTTTTATTCAGCTTTATTTTCGATTCATCGTGTTCAACTTTTACAACTCTGCGCGATCATACTGCTACATGAAGTCTAGCTAATTTCCGCACATATCCCAGACGCGAATCAACGAAACTCTAGCGACTAACTGTGAGATCGAACTGCTCCATAATTCTTTTGAATGCATGTGTCTGCTATATCTCGTTTTTATTGTTGTTAATTGTTTCGTGTTTTCTAAGTAGTTGCAAATATTTAGGAACGCGAGATTAATTAGTAGCCAATTAAACCGGCCATAAGTAAACGTGGTTTAAGTTTAATCTGTGGTAAAACGGTTCTTGAAACCAGGGGATTAGCAGTCTAATTTTATCCTTCATGTGTCAGAGTTGGGTAGATTAGAATCGGGTTTCTCTAGATCACAAGGCTGTCGACTCATTAAAACCATAAGAGTGTCTCTTTACGTTTGTCAGTCGATTAGGGAATTAATCGGTGAAGTGTCTTCCTGGTTAACGATAAAATACGGAGAAATAAGGACGTGTCAGTAAGTGTCTTCGGCGTCCATAACTGGTTGCATAATTTATTTGAATTCATCTTTGCATCTGTGATCGGTTCGTTAGCTAGAGTGGAGTTATTTGCAGTCCGGGATATTTTCTTCATCATTGTCAATTTCGTTTATTGCCTAATTATTTTATTTAATTTAGTTCTTTTATTTTGCTGTTCAAGTCAGTTCATAAAATTCGAATTTCCCTTGTTAAAGTTGGTTATACAGATTGGAAAATAAAAGTGAAACTCGCCGGTCCTTTGGGAGACGATCCTGCTCGCCGCTGTACTCTGCAGTAAGGGCATACCGACAGACCAGTCGGGACATTTTATTTTTGGTGTAAAACGACGCACCAAATTTTGGCGCCGTTGCCGGGGATCGGTTTCAAGCAGTGCTTATTTTTAATTTCCAATTTGTTATTTTACTTTTTTATTTTTCTTTCTTGTTTTTCTTTGGTGCATGACCCGTTCTTCTGCAGAAAAGGATTTGGGATATTATTCGGAGCCGGAGCGGACTTTGCACAAATTGAAGAAAGCTGCAAAGAAGCCTAAGAAGCTGTTTAAATCTGAACGGCAGGGTTCGAGTTCTCAGCAGCAACCCGAAATGGCTGACAACATCGAGGATCGTGACAACCCGAACAATCGGAATAATGAAGACCCACCCGCAGCTCAAGGGAAGAATCGTGCTCTAGCCAATGTACCAGCAGAGGCACCCGCACCGTTGATTCGAGAGCTTGGTCGCCATCGAAACAATCGACCTATCTGTGTGGTGCTGCCAACCATTGCTCGAAATGCAGAGATCAGGCCAGCTTTTATCCAAGTTCTTCCTAAGTTCAGTGATGCACCAGGAGAGAGTGCACATACACACTTGGCCGAGTTTGATTGGGTCTGCTCCACTCTGCGGCCTCAAGGCTTTACTGATGACAATCTGCGCTTGCTTACATTCTCTCATACACTGCAAGGCCGAGCCAGAGAATGGTTATTTGATCTTCCCCCAGCTTCGATTTCCACCTGGGACGAGATGGAAGAGCAATTTCTTCGGAAATTTTTCCCAGAGACTCGAGCAGCAAACCTTCGCATGGCGATATCTAGTATCAAGCAGAAGCAAAACGAGAGTTTGGGAGAATATTGGTCGAGATTTCAGCAATTGTGCCGAAAGTGTCCAGATCATGGATTCACAGAGTTTCAATTATTCATCAGTTATTTCTATCGAGGCATGTCCACTTTCGATAGGAAAATTGTTGACGCTGCCAGTGGAGGTTCGCTTACAAATAAAACTCTTGCCGATGCCAAGCAGCTGATAATGGACATGGTATCTGGTGGGCAACAATATGATGATGAGGATGAAGGTCGCTACTGACCTGTGAAAAACATTGAGAGAGCCGAGTCATCCGATGTGAATGAGAAAATTGAGGCTCTAACTTCTCTCGTTCGTGGATTGGCTGTAGCCCAGACAAAAGGCTCTCGTTGTGGTATTTGCACTGAGGTTGGACATTTTACTGATACATGTCCAATGACGCAAGAGCCCCCACCTAAACAAGCTTGCTATGGATCGGGAGATGCGCAACAAGATGCACAAAGGGGAATTTACTATGATAGTTCGGGACGAGGAGATAATTTCCGGAGGAAAAGGAATTATGATCCTTTTTCTAACAGCTATAATCCGGGTTGGAGGGATCATCCCAATTTTCGATGGAAACAGCCTGGAGACCCCCTTGCCCAAGGGGATTTTCCCCCGAAGCCTGCGAGAGATGGTCAGTATGCCCATACTGACAAGCCTGTTCCCAGTATGAGCGAAATTATGAAGTGCCTAGAGCAAAGCAGTACTTTGGTGAATAATTTGGCACCGAGTCAGAAAGCATTCCAGCAAGAGACTCAAGCGGCTCTAGGTAGCATGGGAACACAAATTACTCAACTTGCTACACAGATGAATAAGATGCAAGGCAACCCAGGGAAGCTCCCATCTCAGACGGAGCAGAATCCTAGAGGAAACGTCAGTGCAGTAACACTCCGGAGTGGCAAAGAACTTGCAGAAATTGTGCCAAAGAAGACAACCCCGCAGGAAGGGCATACTGCGGAGAATGCAGAAAGGGCCGATGATGAAACTGAGCAGCCTGTTGCTCCAAAAGCCCAAACTGAGGTAAAATATGATCTTAAGGTTTCTAAACCCATTACTGCAGCTCCCTTTCCTTCCAGGTTGATTAAGCACAAGAAAGACGATGAGGAGAAGGAGATTTTCGAATTGTTCAAGAAGGTGGAGATCAATCTTCCACTGATTGATGCCATCAAGCAGGTGCCTAGATACGCCAAGTTTTTGAAGGAATTGTGCTCTAAGAAGATCAGGTATGGGAAAGATGCTAGGATCAAAGTTGGTGAAAATGTGTCTGCGGTCATTCAACGCAAACTCCCTCAAAAGTGCCGTGACCCAGGTATGTTCACCATTCCTTGCATCATTGGAAGTAAGAAGGTGGAAAAGGTAATGCTTGATTTAGGTGCCTCTATAAATGTTATGCCTCTTTCCATGTATAAAGACTTACAGTTAGGTCCCATGAAGGAAACCCGAGTTGTGATACAGTTAGCCGATAGGTCTAATACTTATCCACAAGGTGTTGTAGAGGATGTTCTTGTCAAGGTCAATGATTTAATTTTTCCTGTGGATTTTTATATTGTTGACATGAACGATTCCTACTCTGCTCACCGATCTTTGATTCTTTTGGGTCGGCCATTCATGAAAACTGCAAGAACTAAAATTGATGTAGATAAAGGCATGTTGAGTTTTGAGTTTGATGGTGACATAGTTACTTTTAATATCTTTGAAGCAATGAAACATGTTGAGGATCCAGAGGCTATCTATATGGTTGATATTATTGATACTGTAGTTGATGAGTTTTTTGAGCGTAATTTCAGGGAAGATAAGCTTGAGCAGGTACTGTTTGGAGGAATGACTGGAGCAACTGCAGATTCTGCAGAAGAAGAAGCGATTCGAGAAATTATCCAGCAGCTGTATGCCACCGAGGAGTTCCAGCCGAGAAACATGTCAGGCCATGTGCCCTTACCAGTGGATACAGAGCCGATATTGCCTTCCCACGTGAAAGCCCCAGTTCTGGATTTGAAGGTTCTGCCTGAACATCTCAAGTATGCGTACTTGGGCGAGGAGAACACGCTGCCAGTCATCATCAGCAAGGACCTCACAGCCGATCAAGAGCTCCGATTGGTCACCATCTTGAAAAAGCACCAAGGAGCTATCGGTTGGACTTTGGCGGACATAAAGGGGATTAGTCCAGACATCTGCATGCACCGCATTCTGCTTGAGCCTGACCACAAACCATCAAGAGATCCACAGCGGAAGCTCAATCCAGTCATGAAAGAGGTTGTTTTAAAGGAGATTCTGAAGCTGTTGAAATTGGGAATCATTTACCCAATTTCTGATAGTGTATGGGTGAGCCCAGTACACGTCGTCCCCAAGAAGTCAGGGTTCCAGTTGGTTAAGAATGACAACAATGAGTTGATTCCGATGAGGCTACAGACTGGTTGGCGCATGTGCATCGACTTTCACAAGTTGAACGATGCTACACGCAAGGACCACTTCCCCTTGCCATTTATCGATGAGATGCTCGAGCGACTAGCTGGGAAATCATACTTCTGCTTCCTGGACGGGTACTCTGGCTACTTTCAGATTTATGTAGCCCAAGAAGACCAGGAGAAGACGACTTTTACCTGTCCCTTTGGAACGTTTGCCTGTCGCAAAATGCCATTCGGATTGTGTAATGCTCCCGGTACCTTCCAACGGTGCATGATGAGCATTTTTTCCGACTTGATCGAGAGCTGCATCGAGATTTTTATGGATGATTTTACAGTTCATGGAGATTCTTTCGAGCAATGCATCGAGCACCTGGATAAGGTCCTTCAAAGGTGTGTCGAGACTGATTTGGTGTTGAATTTCGAGAAATGTCATTTTATGGTGCAACAAGGCATCGTGCTTGGCCATGTCATTTCTGCAAAGGGAATCGAAGTCGATCGAGCAAAAGTTGATTTAATCGTGAAGCTTCCTTACCCTTCTAATGAGAAAGAGATACGTGCTTTTCTAGGGCACGCCGGATTCTACCGGCGCTTCATTCAAGACTTCTCCAAAATCGCCCAGCCGATGACCAAGTTGCTACAAAAGGATGCTCCGTTCCTGTTTGATGATAAATGCAAGGAGGCGTTTGATCTGCTAAAGCACTCACTCACTTCTGCCCCAGTGATTCAACCACCAAAGTGGGGCCTCCCTTTTGAGATCATGTGTGATGCAAGCGACTATGCTGTTGGAGCTGTTCTCGGACAAAAAGTGGAGAAGCTTAGTCACGTCATTTACTATGCTTCGAAGACACTTAATCCAGCTCAATGTAATTACACTACAACCGAGAAGGAGTTACTCGCTGTGGTTTTTGCTTGTGAAAAGTTTCGATCTTATCTTGTTGGATCGAAGGTTGTAGTGTATACGGACCATGCTGCTTTGAAGTATCTACTTTCCAAGAAGGAGTCCAAGCCTCGCCTAATTCGCTGGATACTGCTACTACAAGAATTTGATCTGGAAATTAAAGATAAGAAAGGTGCTGAAAACAATGTTGCTGATCATCTGAGCAGACTGCTGATACCATCCGACGGTATGCCCATACCGGACGATTTCCCAGACGAGCTCTTACTGGCTGCAGCCAGTACAGTTCCTTGGTATGCGGATTTGGTTAATTTTCTCACCACTGGAATGTTCCCCAAGGGAACCGAGACAGCCAAGAAGAATAAACTGAAGAGCCAAGCTAAGTACTTCATCTGGGACGATCCTTATTTGTGGAAGACTTGCTCTGACCAAGTCATTCGACGTTGTATTCCGGATGAAGAGATTCCGCCCGTTTTGGAATTTTGTCATGCTCATGCTTGTGGGGGACACTTCGGTCCTCGGAGAACAGCTCGCAAGGTTCTCGACTGTGGCTTCTATTGGGAAACACTTTTCAAAGATGCCTATTCTTTTTGCAAGAATTGTGATCGATGCCAACGACTTGGCAATATTTCTGCTCGAGATGAAATGCCTCAGATGCCGATTTTGGTGTGTGAAATCTTCGATGTATGGGGTATGGATTTTATGGGGCCGTTTCCAAGCTCGTTTGGAAATTCCTATATTCTTCTTGCTGTGGACTACGTCTCTAAATGGGTTGAAGTGAAGGCTACACCGGCAAATGACTCCAAGGTCGTAGCAAAGTTTCTGAAAACACACATCTTCCAACGATTTGGTATTCCTCGAGCTATAATCAGTGACCAAGGTACACACTTCTGCAATCGAACCTTGGACGCCCTTTTCAAGAAGTATGGAGTTCATCATCGTGTCTCAACAGCCTACCATCCTCAGTCCAACGGCCAGGCCGAAGTCTCTAACCGAGAGATCAAGAATATTCTGGAGAAGACTGTGAGTCCAAACCGGAAAGACTGGAGTCTGCGCCTGGACGACGCAGTATGGGCATACCGCACAGCATACAAGTCGCCTATTGGTATGTCACCATACAGATTGATTTTTGGCAAGCAGTGCCATCTTCCTGTGGAGCTCGAACATCGAGCTTTCTGGGCTGTTAAGCAATGTTGCATGGATCCGAAGTTAGCTGGGCTTGAACGGAAATATCAATTGCAAGAATTGGAAGAAATTCGGTTGGAAGCTTATGATTCTGCTCGTTCTTACAAAGAGCGCACTAAATTATTACATGACAAATATATTCGGAGGAAAAGTTTCGAAGTTGGCCAGCAAGTCCTGTTGTTTAATGCTCGTCTCCGACTCATGCCGGGCAAGTTGAAGTCCCGTTGGACAGGCCCATATGAAGTTGTTCGAGTAAGCCCTCACGGTGCAGTGGAAATTCGCAGCTTGTCTACGGATAAAATTCTCACAGTCAATGGACAGCTGTTAAAGCCATTTCTTACTGGACTGGATTCACAGCCATTTGATGGGGTCGACCTGGTTACCCCGGAAATTACTTCATGATCACTTCCTCCTGTCGAGCCTACGACATTAACCAACGGCGCTTCTCGGGAGGCAACCCGATTTCCTTTCCCTTTCTATTCCATTTATTTACTGTTTTCCATTAAGTCTTTTTATTGTTTTAGTACCTTTTAGTTCGATTCTATGCAAAAAAAAAAAAAAAAAAAAAAAAAAAACACAACAAACATAAAACTTTTGATGAGGTGTGTGCTGGGGTCGAATTTCCCTGAGTATAGCGACCTCTTGCTGCTTTAAGGGTTTTGTATTAAGCTTGAAGAAAAGAGGGGGTTTTGGGCAATTTAATACAAGGGAGGACCTTCTTGCAATATCCCCTAATTTAATTTGGGGATTTCCTTTTACCCTCAGCCCTAATATATTTTACTTTCATCCTCAATTTACGTTTCTTACTCTTTTTTTTTCAAGTTTTTACAGCCCTTTCGCCTCCTGAGCTAAACTCCGCCATGGCCAGAAACAAAGGCAAGAAAACCGCCGCATCACCTCCGCCACCTCGACCACCGCGGACTCGCGGCCAAGCGCGAACCACCACCCTTGTCGACGAGCCGACGCCCTCTCCCTCTCCAACTAGGCCACCCTCACCACCTCCTCCTCCGGCCCACTCACCAACCCCGTCGCCCGAACCCGAGCCTTCCCCTTCGCCGCGTGTTCGCTCGAAATCTACGGCTGGAGGCTTCAAGAAACGGAAAGCCCCCGCTGTTTCCGACGAACCCTCCAAGAAAAGCCGCGCTCCAACACCACACCCGAGGCCTGCTACTCCACCACCGTCTCCGCCGACCTCTCCACTCGCCGCGTCGTCTGCTCCGACAAAGTCACCCCCGCCATCCACTGATCCGTCCTCTTCACGCCGCCCCCGTGGCCGCCGGCCTCGCTTCCGCTCGGATGCCGATTTCGAACGACGTTTCCAGAAGTTCACCACCCGGACAATCCTTGGACCGCGACTCTTTGATTGGGAGAATATTGCTTCTCTCGAGGTAAACTCCTCTATCCGTGAATATTTCAAGGGAATCGGTTGGGAGCCCTTTTTGGACACGGATCGTCCTGTTTTTGATATGTTAACTGTTGAATTTCTGGCTTCTTTTGTGTTCCAATCTTCGAGTTCCTTATCGGATTCCCACGCTGTTCTATTTCGTATGGGTGGTCGTGCTTTTAACTTTTCTGTGAATGAATTAAATGTTCTTCTTGGTTTTGAGTCGGATGAGTCCTTAAGTGGTGTTGATTATGATTGTGCTTGGTGTGATGCCCCTGAGGAGACTGAGTCTGCGTTGACTGCACAGTGGCGTGCATTGTCGATTGAGAGTCAGTATGAGCAAAGATTGGCTAAAAAGTGTCTATCCGTGATGATGCTATGCGTCTTTGTCATAGGTTCTTGGTTATCAACTTCTTTGGTCGCATTGATATGCTCACTGTAGTCACCAAACACGAGGTCTTTTTGCTCACTTGCATGCTAAAGAAAGATAAGGTGAACTTTGGTTTTTGGTTGGCTTCCCAGTTTGCCTTTATTGCTTCTCGGCCGAAAGGAAAGGTGCCATTGGGTCATTTTATCACACTCTTAGCCGAGCGTCTTCATGTTCCTTTTGATGGATATGCCACTATTCCTCGCACTTTACTTACTATGACTGAGTTGAACAAGATGCGTTTGTTATTGGTTAACGCCTCCGGGCACTTTCAGTTTGCTCCACCGGGTGCTCTGGCCTCGAGTGCTTCTTCTGCAGGTTTTGACCCCACCGCTCTTCTCACCGCCTTCGAGGCCCTACTCCAGCCGCTCCGGCGCAGCCTGGCGGATATTGATACACGGATTGCGGCCCTGGAGCAGGCGGTCCGGAACCTGGAGCCCCGTCCTTGAGATTTGAGATTTTGGTCCACTCTTCTACCCCAACTTTGTTTTTTTTGTTGTGTGCTTGATTTTCAGTTTATGTCTGCTTTCTTTTCTTTTTTGTTTTTCTTCTGTGTTTTGACCTGTGAGGACACAGTCATCTTCTAAGTGTGGGGTGGGGAAAACCAAGAATCCCCATCCTTGGTTTATGATTGTGTAGTGTTTTCATGATTTTGCTGTGTGTGTATGTTTTTTTTGAAATTTTTTTGCAAATATGACTGTTTGACACTAGAGATAGAAGGAGTATGGGCTGTTATGAGGATTGATGGATTGGTTGTGTTGTTGTTTTGTGGAATACTATATGCTGTATGTGCATGATTTCGAGGATGATGGAATGTGCAGTTTGATCACATTTTCTATGCCACATATATGCGAGTTTTGAGCCTGAGCAATAATATTTTACCTTATGGAAGCTCATTTTCTTTGTTTGAGAGTGTCAAATTGTGGTGTTGGATATTTTGAATTGCCTAATTGCCACGGTTGCTTATCTTTGAATTGTGTTTGAAATATGATAAAGGCATTTAGGTTTAACCTCATTTTCCCCTAAACTAACTCACCTGTGCAATTCCCCCTAGTGAACCCATTTGAGCCATTCTACATTCATTTCTTTTTATGCAAACCAAGAAACACTCAACCATACTCCTTTCATTCTACGAACCAGTTTTGCGCACCTAAGGGAAACATGTAAGTGTCATCTGTTGAAGCTGTACGAAGCATTTGTTCAGTGCATGAAGGAAGAATTAAAACCTCTGTCCTGTTTTCGATTGAAAAAAAGAAAAAAAAAAGAAAAAAAAAAAAAGAGAAAACGAAGCAAAGCTTCAGAAGACAAAAATTGTAGGACAGAAGGGGGAAGAAAAGAAAAGAAGAAACAAGCAGATGTGTTGATGAAACCTGAGCACCAGTTTTGAGCAAGTTTTCTTTAACAATTGCAGCTAGCTATGAAGCGAAAGCACTTGCATGATTTCCCTCATTTTGCCTACTTAAGCCATAATTATCCTACCTTTCACCCTAGCCCCGTTACAACCCTGAATAAAAGACCTTTTGATTCACACACGGTTTGAGTGATAAATGCAACTGTGACAAGAAAGGCAATTCTATGATTGAAAACACACAATCTTGACTGAGAGAATCCTCCCTATTCCCATTTGTTTTCGAGTGAATTTGAGTGACCTTCAGTGAGGCTGGATTGAAATGCACTTTCTTAACTCGAATGATGAATACATGCATGATTATGAAGCAAAATGGGTTGTGATCTGTGGAATGGAACATGACAGCCTTTACTCACTTTTACGCTCGAGATTGAACAGTCAATATTTGCAAGTTTTTGTGTTTTCGAAAGTTGTGTGTTTTAGTTGTTTTTGCATGTGCTCGAGGACGAGCAACGTTCAAGTGTGGGGTAGTTTGATTGGTCCTAAATCCTCTATGTTTTAAGGGTGATTTTTAGTGTATTGTGCTAGACTAACTACCAATTGGATATATTTTGTGGATAGATTTGTTCCTTGAGTTTGTGCAGGTAGTTAGTCTCAATTAAAGGAAAAGAGGTGCATTTTGCAAAGTTATGGATCGGTGGTAAGGGCATACCAGTGAAACCGAATTTTTGCTGGACAGATCCAGTGGGCCGAGAAGTGTTTTGATGGGTCGAGCCCATGTTTTGAAGCCTCCAGCGGGCCCAGCGAGAGTTATCTAACTTTGAAGAGCTGGAGGCGGTTTAAAAGTGTCCAAATACAACAAGGATTCTATTTTGTTAATTACCTAGTTTAGATAAGATTTAATATTTGTTTCCTATTTGGAGTAGAACTCTATTTTGGTAGCTAGATATATTAGGATTTATTCTATTCATGAGACAACATCATCGAGAGAGCGCAGAGACGCAACATTATTCAGTTTTTATTCAGCTTTATTTTCGATTCATCGTGTTCAACTTTTACAACTCTGCGCGATCATACTGCTACATGAAGTCTAGCTAATTTCCGCACATATCCCAGACGCGAATCAACGAAACTCTAGCGACTAACTGTGAGATCGAACTGCTCCATAATTCTTTTGAATGCATGTGTCTGCTATATCTCGTTTTTATTGTTGTTAATTGTTTCGTGTTTTCTAAGTAGTTGCAAATATTTAGGAACGCGAGATTAATTAGTAGCCAATTAAACCGGCCATAAGTAAACGTGGTTTAAGTTTAATCTGTGGTAAAACGGTTCTTGAAACCAGGGGATTAGCAGTCTAATTTTATCCTTCCTGTGTCAGAGTTGGGTAGATTAGAATCGGGTTTCTCTAGATCACAAGGCTGTCGACTCATTAAAACCATAAGAGTGTCTCTTTACGTTTGTCAGTCGATTAGGGAATTAATCGGTGAAGTGTCTTCCTGGTTAACGATAAAATACGGAGAAATAAGGACGTGTCAGTAAGTGTCTTCGGCGTCTATAACTGGTTGCATAATTTATTTGAATTCATCTTTGCATCTGTGATCGGTTCGTTAGCTAGAGTGGAGTTATTTGCAGTCCGGGATATTTTCTTCATCATTGTCAATTTCGTTTATTGCCTAATTATTTTATTTAATTTAGTTCTTTTATTTTGCTGTTCAAGTCAGTTCATAAAATTCGAATTTCCCTTGTTAAAGTTGGTTATACAGATTGGAAAATAAAAGTGAAACTCGCCGGTCCTTTGGAAGACGATCCTGCTCGCCGCTGTACTCTGCAGTAAGGGCATACCGACAGACCAGTCGGGACATTTTATTTTTGGTGTAAAATGACGCACCAATAATGAATCACCAGAGATCCATCTTCTACAAGCTCTCGGATGAAGTGGTGATGAATGTCTATGTGCTTAGTTCGAGAGTGCTGAACAGGATTCTTCGAAATGTTTATTGCACTCATATTGTCATAATATATGGTAAAGACAGATTGTGGGACACCATAGTCAAGCAACATTTACCTCATCCACAAGAGTTGAGTACAGCAACTCCCAACAGCTATATATTCTGCCTCAGCGGTAGAAAGTGATATCAAATTCTGCTTCTTGCTAAACCAAGAGACCATATTATTTCCAAGGAAGAAACATCCACTTGATGTACTCTTCCGATCTTCAGTGCATCCAGCCCAATCCGCATCACAAAACCCCACCAAACTAGGGTTTGTATCATAAGAAAACCAAAGTCCTAACTCAGCTGTACCTTTTACGTACTTGATTATGTTCTTGACAGATTTCAAGTGACTTTCTTTGGGATCAGATTGGTAGCGTGCACAAACTCCAACACTATAACTGATATCAGGCCGACTCACAGTGAGGTACAATAGGCTACCGATCATGCTTCGGTACAAGGTTTGCACTATGGACACACCAACTTCATCTTTGGTTAACTTTAAGTGTGTTCCTATGGGGTTTCTCTTCGGGCTGCAACTTTCCATCCCAAATTTAGTGATCAAATTCCTTGCATACTTTGTTTGAGACACAAAGATGCCTTCATCCTTTTGCTTTACTTGAAGTCCCAGAAAATAAGTCATCTCACCGACCAGACTCATCTCGAACTCAGATGTCATATATTTGACAAACTTCTTCACCAATCTGTCTGACACAGATCCAAAGACAATATCGTCGACATAAATCTGAACAATGATTACTTCATATTTTTCTCTTTTAACAAAGAGTTTTCAATCAGATCCTCCACGAACATAACCTTTCTCCAACAGAAACTTTGTGAGTCTCTCATACCAAGCGCGAGGGGCTTGTTTGAGTCCGTACAATGCCTTCTTCAATTTATACACATAATCAGGATGGTGAGGGTCTTCAAAGCCTTTAGGTTGACATACAAAAACATCTTTGGATAAGTACCCATTTAGGAAGGCACTCTTTACGTCCATTTGGTACAATTTGAACTTCATCCATGCAGCCATGGCGAGAAGTAACCTGACGGATTCAAGACGAGTAACTGGAGCGAATGTCTCGTCAAAATCCACACCTTCAACTTGGGAATAGCCTTGAGCCACAAGTCTTGCCTTATTTCTGGTTATGTTCCCTTCATCATCGGTTTTATTCTTAAAGATCCACTTCGTGCCGATCACATTTATACCATTAGGACATGGAACTAAATCCCATACTTCGTTTCTTTCAAACTGCAAGAGCTCTTCTTGCATGGCATGAATCCATCGATCATCTTGTAAGGCCTCTTTCACATTCTTGAGCTCAGCTGTAGAAGTGTAGCAGACATTTGCTATCATCTCACGGTAGTTCTTTCGAACTCTTCTTGTTCTGACTCCTTCACTCACATCACCAATGATGTCTGTTGCAGAATGATGCTTCTGCACACCTTTTGAAGGTTTGAGGCTATCCAGTTTCTCGTTTCTCAACTCAGCCTGATCATTGTGTTCCGAACTATCTGGAACAGAAGCTGGCATAGGAGTTGTGATATCAACAATCTCCTCATCAATCTAGGAAACGGGATCTTCCAGATCATGTACAACAATGTTGATGGACTCCATCACCATCTTGGTCCTCTTGTTGTACACTCGATAGGCCCGACTATTCCTCGAGTACCCGAGAAAAATGCATTCATCTTCTTTGGCATCAAACTTGCCAAGCTGCTCTCGGTCTCTTAACATGTAGCACGTACTGCCGAAGATATGTAAGTACTTTAAATTTGGTTTCTTCCCTTTCCACAGCTCATAGGGAGTGACTCTGGTCTTGGGTCTGAAATACACCCGATTGATAATATGACACGCTGTGTTTACAGCTTCTACCCATAAGTTGTCTGGGACAGATTTTGCCTTCAACATGACTCGGCTCATTTCTTGAAGAGTCCAATTTTTCCTCTCAACAACACCATTTTTCTGAGGCGTTTTTGGTGCAGAAAACTCCTGAGCAATACCTCTTTCTTCACAAAAACATTTGAAATAAGCATTTTCAAATTCACGACCGTGATCACTTCGAATTCTCATCACAGCTGTTGCTTTCTCCACTTCGAGCTTGAGAGACAGAGTCTTGAATGTCTCAAAGGTTTCTCCCTTATCTCTAAGGAACTCAACCTATGTAAATCGTGTGAAGTCATCCACACACACAAAAATAAACTTCTTCTGTCCAATACGTTTAGTTTGAACAGGCCCCATCAAGTCCATATGCAACAGCTCCAAAGCTTTTGAGGTGGTAATTTTCTTAACAGATTTATGTGATGTATGAATCTGTTTCCCCACTTGACACGGTCCACAAATTTTGCCACGATCAATATCAAACTTCGGGACTCCATTCACAGCTTCTGTCTTCATGAGACATTGCATGTTTCTGTAACTCACATGACCAAGCTTTTCATGACATACGTTTGCTTCATCAAGTTGAGTTCTGAAGCAATTACCTTTTATGTTGAGAAGGTAACAATTGTCCCTTGATCTGTCTCCATCCATCAGCAGCACACATTCTTTGTTCTTCACAAGACATTTGTCTCTAGTAAAATGAACCAAGCACTACAAAAAAATTCCAATTTAGCGACGGGGTTTTCCGTCGCTACAGGGTTTAGCAACGGGAAACCCACATCGCTAAATTTCTCGTCGCTAATAATGCGCGCCCGTCGCTATATCCGTCGCTAGATAGTGCCCTGTCGCTAGATCCGTTGCTAAAATTATAATTTAAAATTTTAAAATTATTGATTGGCCCGGCCCGCGAATGAGCCCCCGACCCGGGGGCCCGGCCCATGAATGAGCCCTTGACCCGACCCGATGAAAGGCCCGCGCCCAAGCCCTTCAAGAATAATTGTGTATAATATGCACCTAAGAGGATTCGAACTTGTGACCTCCTAGAAGGAGGGCCAAGCACTTATCCATTGGGGCAAGTTCAATTGATGTTATATTGATAGTATAAATAATATATATACTTATACGATTTTTTCATAATTTATTTTTATTTATCTCTATAAATTAAAAGTGTTATATTCTTATTAATATATTTATATCTATTTGTGCACAAATATATATATATATATATATATATATATATATATATATATATAGGGGTTGGTTATAATAGGAACTAAGTTTGGTGTGAGAACGTGAGAACGGGCTTGTTTAGTGTAATTTCAGTGCTTTTCTTATTTTATTTTGGTGCTAAATCATCTAGCACTAAAATACAATAAGAAAAGCATTAAAAAAAAATTAAAAAATTACATCAAAATACAGTAAGAAAAGCACTAAAATTACACTAAACAAGCCCGTTCTCACGTTCCTACATGAAGCACTGTTTTCATTTGAACCAAATCCTATATATATATATATAATATTGATATTATATTATATTATATATTTGTATATAAGAACTATAATTTAAGGTGATATTTATTAAGTATCCATGCATACAAAAATTATATCTCTACTATAAATTTAATATGGAGAAAGATTATAGAAGTTTTTAATTAAATTATTTTAAAAATTATATATATATATATATCATGGTGAAAATGTGGTTAAATAGTCTTACTTTGGGTTTCATGATAAATATCATAATGAATTAAATTATTTTTACTTACATAATAAATAACTTTAGTTTATAATTAAAAATTAAAATCCATTATATACTATATTATGTATATATTTTCATAGTATATTTTAGTTTGTTACTGTATAATTGATTAATCTTGTAGTAGTAACTATAATAAATATTATGTTAAACTTAATACATTTTTTAAATATATAATAATATACTAATTAGTTTATTTATAAGAATACTAATAAAGCTAATTTGTATAAATTTGTCTTTAATAAGGAAATAATACAAATTTAAAGATGTGATATTAATAAATGTGTATAATTGCGATATTATTTTTTCAAAAATTAAAATAAATGAATAAAAATATAAAAATAATTTTAATAGGGAGAATATTTGTATTAGAATAGATTGAAATTATATTTAATTATTTTCAAAATAATTAAATAAAATTTAAAAAATAAATAAAAAATTAAAAAAAATTAAAAATTACTTTAGTTTATAATTAAAAATTAAAATCCATTATATACTTTATTATGTATATATTTCCATAGTATATTTTACTTTGTTAATGTATAATTGATTAATCTTGTAGTAGTAACTATAATAAATATTATGTTAAACTTAATACACTTTTTAAATATATAATAATATACTAATTAGTTTATTTATAAGAATACTAATAAAGCTAATTTGTATAAATTTGTATTTAATAAGGAAATAATACAAATTTAAAGATGTGATATTAATAAATGTGTATAATTGCGATATTATTTTTTCAAAAATTAAAATAAATGAATAAAAATATAAAAATGATTTTAATAGGGAAAATATTTGTATTAGAATAGATTGAAATCATATTTAATTATTTTAAAAATAATTAAATAAAATTTAAAAAATAAATAAAAAATTAAAAATTACTTTAGTTTATAATTAAAAATTAAAATACATTATATACTATATTATGTATATATATTTTCATAGTATATTTTAGTTTGTTAATGTATAATTGATTAATCTTGTTGTAGTAACTATAATAAATATTATGTTAAACTTAATACATTTTTTAAATATATAATAATATACTAATTAGTTTATTTATAAGAATACTAATAAAGCTAATTTGTATAAATTTGTATTTAATAAGGAAATAATACAAATTTAAAGATGTGATATTAATAAATGTATATTGCAATATTATTTTTTCAAAAATTAAAATAAATAAATAAAAATATAAAAATGATTTTAATAGGGAGAATATTTGTATTAGAATAGATTGAAATCATATTTAATTATTTTAAAAATAATTAAATAAAATTTAAAAAAATAAAAAAATATTAAAAAAATTAAAAATTAAAAAAAAATAGCTACGGGGGTTCCCGTCGCTATTTTCATCGTTAAGTTGTAGCGACGGGAACCCCGTCGCTATATTTATAAAATTAATGATATATTAAAATTTTAAAATCTAGCTACGGGATTTCCCGTCGCTAGAATTAGCTACGGGGAACCCCGTCGCTAGCCCCGTCGCAAAATTTCCCGTCGCAAATTCCGTCGCTAGTGGCGACCCGTGTCGGCCCCGTCGCTAATTCCCGTCGCTATAATGGACATTTTTTGTAGTGAAGAGACCTTGATCGCAGAGTTGACTTATGCTAATTAAGTTAGCTTTCAGTCCTTCAACAAGCAGAACATCCTCCAAGTTGGGCATCCCTTCAACATTTAGATGACCATGGCTAAGTACTCTTCCCTTGACACCGTCTCCAAAAGTAACAGATTGATAAGAACAATCTTTTTGGATATTCGTCAGCATACTGGCATCTCCAGTCATGTGTTGCGAGCATCCGTTGTCAAAGTACCAGCTGCTCTTTGCATGAATATTGAGGGCTGTATGAACAACATAGTTCCTGCGATTGTGCCAGGATCTGTTCCGCACAGTTTATCTTCTGAAATTCAGGTCATTCTGAGATCGACCTTTCCTCCTCATTCTTTTGAGATCATTGATGTAGTACCTACAATATGGTCGAATATGACCAGGCTTTTCACAGTAGTGGCAAACAACTCCAATCTTTCGAGGCTGATACTTTTGTGGCTGTGGCTGCTTAATCTCCGGTTTAACTTCAGGTTCTGTAACAGATTCATCATGCGTTCCGGATGTTTGTCCTTAACAGAAATGATCAAAAAACTTTCCACCAGTGTATCCAAGTCCTGTATGGTCCTGAGGACTTTTTCCTTTACAAAGGATGTCATGGAGCTGAGATGATCCTGAATTCATCATCTTGACGAGCTTCTTTAGATGAAGCAGTTCACCATTCTGGGAGTGAGAATTGTTTCTCAATTGTTGGAGATCATTTTGCAATTCATTGAGGCGCATGGACAGACTATCTCTCTTTTTAATAAGATCACCATTCTCTTTCATCAGCCCTTCATTAACTTTAACCACCATGGTCCAGCTCTCATGAAGCTTTTTGTATGCTTCAATGGCAGTCTCTTCAGTGAATTCTTCATCGTCACTGCATTCCGAAACATTGTCATTCTGTCTGTCAGAGACAGAATTAGGCGCAGGTTCTTTATGAGAATGTGTCATGAAAGCAATATGATTGCTCACGCATTCTTCATCACTCCCACTATCATCTGGATCTTAACTTTCACTAAGAGTGGAACTGTATGATTTATTTTTCTTCTTTAGGGTGTTCGCACATTCGGCTTGATAGTGCCCAAGACCACCACATTCTCTACACTTGACCTCCTTGAGTTTTTCTTCACTGGGATCTTCATCTCTAGTTCTCCGAGGTTTAGAGAATATGTTCTTGACAGAATTATTCTGTGAAGACTTCTCATAACGTTTGACAAATTTTGAGAAATTCTTTGTCAGCAAGGCAATTGACTCAGCCAGGTCATGTTTGTCAGAGACATTACTCGGCACATCAGAACTGGAGCCGGCTTGAAAAACTATGCTTTTCTTCTAAACTGTCTCTTCATCTGTTAGTCCCATGTCAAAAGTCCTCAGGGACCCCATCAGCTCCTGTAACTTCATCTTGCTCATGTCCTTGGCCTCTTCGATCACCGTGACTTTATATGCGAATCTCTTGGGAAGAGATCGTAGAACTTTCTGCACAAGTTTCTCCTCAGATATGGCATTACCAAGTGCAAAGCTTTCATTAGCTATGTCACAAATCTTGGCGTTGAAATCAGCCAGCTTTTCACCTTCATCCATTCGAAGGTTTTCAAATCTGGTAGTAAGGAGCTGCATACGAGATGCACGAACACTGCTCGTTCCTTGGAAAGTAGTCGGAAGGATATCCCATGCATCTTTTTCCTTGTCACATGTGGAGATGAGTTTGAACAAGTTCATGTCCACTACAAAGAAGATGACGTTCATAGCTTTAGCATTCAGTCCCATGATCTGATAATCAGCATCGTCATACTCTTCTTCTGGCTTCAGCACCACTTTGCCTTTCTCATCTCTCTTGGTAGGAGGCTTCCACCCTTCCGTCACCATCTTCCAGGCACGCTCATCAATTGAGCGAATGAAAGCTGTCATACGAGCTTTCCAATAGGCATAGTTATTGCCATCAAGGAGCGAAGGTCGCACCGTTGAGGCTCCTTCTTTCATCGAGTCCATCTCGGAAAAAACAACACAAGAACACGGATTAATACCCCAAGATCAACCCTGAATACAGGCAACCTGATGTGACCCGGACAACTAATCCAAGACACGAGATGAACGCATCCGGAAGACTTTAAGGACTCGAACAACGTCAGCGAATGAAGGGATACAATCCGACTCAAATTAAATGACAAAACTTACTAAAAACTCGAATACGATGAAGGACTCGATGAACACTTGGAATACGTTGATGATGGCTGGAACTTAGTGGTGAACAGCGGCGGACGACGGTGTGATGGTGGTGATGGCGGCGGCGTGGTAGAAGGATAGGTCAAAGCGGTGAACCCGTGTTGAATCAACCCGAACGCACTCGTCTAACTTCTCCGGATAGCAATTCTCCCAAGTACTCGATTGTACCCTGAAGAACCTAAATAAGACTATTGGTTTGCTAAATCAATAGAATTGTATTGGTAAATTTCGATCAACCTTAGGATCTAGGAGACAAAAGTGAAATACTTCTTGAATTCATCCAGTTGTCTAACCTTCAAAATATCACATGATATCCCTATTTATAATATCATAGGGGACGAAATATATGACCTAAATAACTAGATAGGAACGAAAATACTAATGCTAATCTAACTAGGATTGTTACCTTATCCAAAATCTGGTTTTAAGGTAAGAATCAAAAGATACCAAAAATAAAGTAAAAAATCTATCTAGATAAAGATAAATCCCAACAACTTGGGCCTTTATAAATCTCGCTTATTTGGACCTATAACACACGACTATGGGCTGAAATATTGATGAATAATTTGTGGCCCATATCCTGTATGATTCTTGCCACCTTTGCATAAAAAACAGCATCTCCCGATTTCCCATGCAAACGCGTAGAACTCTTCATGCACACGTCCAAATGGTGTCATTCTTCTTCTCACGTCTTCATGCTTCCTTCTTCCTCATCAATGGATAGCATGGTGATCAATCTCGAGCTGTCCTTGACTTCATCTTCATGCATTTCGAATTTGCGACGAATAGAAGCTTGTAAATAAGCTTGCAACTTCTTGGCTCGCAAACGCGTCATTGGACCTTTAAACTGCAGCTCAGGATCATCTTGATCATTGCTATGCTCGATCTCATCACAACCTACTCTGATACCAATTGAAAAACAGTAATCCGTGCTTATATGATTTTTAGTTAACTACTTAAAAACTATTCTATGATATGTGTGGAGCAGATGCAAGAACAAAAACAAATAAAGCAGTAAAAACGCACAAGATGGTAACCCAGTTCAGTTTAACCAACCTACTCTGGGGGGATTGCTCCCAAACTTGAAGTTTCGACTGTTACTCCTTAGAAGAGAGTATTAAAGATCTTACACATACAAGCCTCCCGCCTTATGTCGCCCGTTTTTCTCCTCGAACTCTTTCGCTAGCCGAAAGTTGTAAGATCCCCTCACAACCGTGACACTAGACTCCCTCTAGCTACCCACAACTTCAACTTACAATCTCTCCCGAGATTGCGTACAAAACGGAATAAAAATCCCCTCACGTGTTTCACTCGAAAACAATCAAAACTAGTCTATCACGTTGAACTGTTTAAGGAACAACTACTAGTTACAAAAATGACCATAAACTGATTCTAACACTAGAATCTAAACAAAATAACAGTGGCACCGATTGCTCCTCAATTCGGTCTTCATATAGGTGTCGATCTCCATCTGCCGCCAATATGGTAAGTGGTTTGTGGCCTTCCATACATGTGTAGATACTTCCCAAGTGTAGGATGGTTAATTCAGTACCGGATCTACACCACAAGGCAGTAAAATGAATCTGTCTTGACCTTCCAAACTGGTTTGGCGCAAGATCTTTCCAACAAGGAAATTGCCATAAATAGAGTGTCCCTGGTTCTGTCTGGGACATACTCTGGAACAGTTCACCAACTGTTCTTTTCTTGCACAGCAAAAAATAAAACTTCATGGGACATACCCAGACACACTTTGTCGAACATATCTCGCCAATTTAACAACACAAATACTTAGTGGAAGATGGTGGCACTAACATAATTTTTAAAAGTTTGGTCCTTTATTAGATTTTACCTATTTATTATAAGATCCCTTTTTCCCCTTTTCTAAAGTTATGCCACAAACAATACTAAATTGGAAATAAAAGTCAACTCTCTCTCTCTCTTTCTCTCTCTCTCCTTTATCTTAAAACTCACGTGAATCAATAGAATCAAGATCCCCAAATTAATTTCATCTCCCCTCTCATTCACACTCTCACTCCTTACCCTCTCTCTCGACTGAAAATGGGGATTCAAAATGGAAAATCCCAAATTGATATTGCTTGCCTAAATCCCTAAATTAAATCTTCCTTTTCCTTCATTGCAAACCATGATAAAAAGAATTGCACCCAAATCATAAATCCCCTAGTTAAATTCCCAAAATCCCTAATTCTTCTTCCCATTTTTCTTTTTCTTTTTCTTCTTTTTGTTTTCCATGGCCGGCGGTTGCACCGCCGTCCACCGACGATGCAAAAACCCGACCCCGAACCTGCGGCCACACCTACAGCAACCTGGTCCGACAACTATCTAAGCCACAGAATCTCACTAACGGTTGTGGCCATTGCACGATATTCGGCTTCGGCTGAGGATCGAGAAACAACTGTTTGCTTCTTTGTTCGCTAAGAAATAGGAGCTCCCCCAAGGGAAATAAAATAACCAGTTTGGAACCGTCGTGTCATCGGACAACCACCCCAATCAGAATCGCAGTATGATTCGAGTGACAAATTCCAAGCAGAGGGAAGAAGTATTCCTTGTCCAGGCGTCCCTTTGAGGTAGCGTAAAACCCGCAACACAGCATTCATATGAGATTGTCGTGGTGAGAATACAAACTGGCTCAAGACTAGGGGTGGAAATGGGCCAGGCCAGGCTGGGCTTTGCCTTTTTAGGCCTGGGCCTATTATAAAAATGTTAGGCCCAAGCCTGGCCCATTATCTATTAAAGGCTTTTTTATAGGCCCAGGCCTGGCCTTTTTAATAAAACAAGCTAGGCTTTGAGCCTGATAAAAGCCTATTTGAGGCTATCTTTTTTTTTTTATTCAACTAAGATTAAACATTAACTAAAAATAACACATCTAGATATATAACAAAATCAACGTAAATTGTCAATAACAATAGAAGTCAAAATGCAAGATGGAAATAAGAAAGGCAAGCCATTGAAGTCAAAATGCAAAATAAAAATAATAAAGTAGTCTGCCTCTGCCAACCCTCAACTACAACCTGCCACTCTGCCAAGTGCCAACATTAGTAATAAATCTTCATACTTCATTCTGCTCGAAGAAACAAAGCTTAAATCTTCAACTTCAAATCATTTCTTGTTCCAGATCAAGCACCTACAAAGAAGCATATATTAGACATGTCATAAAATTGTAAAATAGTGCTTAAATTAGTAATTAAATTGATACCTTTTTTTTCTTCAAACCAAACTTGGTACGAAGCCAATCTCCTCCACAAATGAGTGCTTCAATCGATTCTTCATTCAAACTAGCACGATAATCATCAATGACTCTTCCTCCAACACTAAAAGTGGCCTCTGATGCAACAGTTGAGACAGGAATCGCTAGTATATCAGCAGCCATCTTCGATAAAATCTTGTATCTCAAACTATTATTTCTCCACCACTCTAAAGCACAAAAAGTGTTCGAGCTACCATCTGGAATATAAACACTCTCCTCAAGGTAAGTTTGTAACTCGGATTTTGATGGAGGAAGAGCTTCATTTTTGCGAACAATGCTCATAATTTGATCAAATCCCGTAACGATGGACGTATTGCACACATGTGAGTTTCCTCCAGTATCTCCTTCACTGCTAATATTACTGGTTGCCTCATCCTTAGTCATTTCAGCATATTCATCATATAATACTTGCAATGAAGTTTTCACCAATTCAACATTCTCTTTGCACACACTCTCTGGTGAATATATCAAGGGGAAACATATATTGACAACATGAAACTTACACCTAGGATCCAAAACACTAGCAATAGCCATCAAAAGATTGCATTCTCCCCAATACTTGTCAAACCTCATCTTCATTTTTTCAGCCATATTTTTCAAGAACAAATCCTTAGAATTCACAGCCTTATCAATTTCTTGCTTCACTCTCCACACTTCAGGAAGGTATAAATTCGATGTAGGATACTCACTACCTGAAATAACACGAGTAGCAAGATCGAACACCTCTAAAAGTTGACAAACTTTCTTGACATTTTCCCAATCTTCATCTGATGGAAGAGAATTGTAATGCGGCTCTTTTTCCTTGTAAGCTGGATAAGCTATCTGAAATTTCAAAGCAACAGAAAGCATATGGAATGTAGAATTCCATCTTGTTGAACAGTCAATGACAAGCTTTGTTTCTTTCAAGTTCTTTTCTTCTAACACTTCAGAAAATACTTTCAATCTTGAGTCATTGTGGTTAATGTATTTCACAGTTTCACGAACATTGTGAATTACATCCTTGATTTCACCAAGACCATATTGCACCATTATGTTTAATATGTGAGCACAACATCGAACATGAAACAAAGTACCATCAAGCAATAACTTAGTGTTAAGTGAAAAGTTATCCTTGAGAGTTCGTAGACAAGAGTCGTTATAAAGAGCATTGTCAACTGTGACAGAAAAAATTTTATTTTCAATCCCCCAAGCCTTCAAACACTTAAAAATTGCACCTGCCACATCAATTCCACGTCTAGGAGCAGGAACTTTAACAAAGCTCAACACTCTCTTTTGAAGATTCCAATCCATATCAATGAAATGACCGGTGATAACCATGTACTCAGTCACCTGATGTGTCGATTTCCACATATCAGTAGTTAAGCTTATCTTATTCACACTCCTCAACAAAGTCTTCAAATCCTTCTTCTCTGCCTCATAAATGGCCACACAATCACTTCTAACTGTTTTGCGAGAAACTTTTTGAAATTCTGGATTAGCATATTGAAAGGCCCACATCAAAACTTGATCATCGACTATGTTAAAAGGATGCTCGTGAACCATGATTGATGAAGCAATTATTTCTCTCATTTTCTCATTACAGTACTTGGCACCTGGAACCAAAAATGGATTCATAGAAGAAGTGGAAGATTTGAAAGGAATGGTGGATTGTTTTGTTGATGTATTATTTTTCAACTTTTTTTGGAAACAAGATTCAGCATGTCTTTTTAGATGACTAGTGCTAGACCCTTTCCCACCATATGCAAATCTATCTTTGCAATGCTTGCAAACTGCTTTTCTTCCCAATTTAGGATCTTCTACGTCATCAAAATCAAACCAAACATCTGATGTTTTCTTCCTCTTCTTTTTTATAACACAAACATCATCGTTCTTGTCTTGAATTATAGTATCAACTCCACTATTTTCTGCATCCATTGACTCATTTCGAGGCAGAGAAGATGATGAATTTAATCCATTATTTTCTGATTGAGTAGTCATTATCCCTATTCCCCTACATACAATAGATACTAGCATACTCAAAAAGAAACGTATAACAGGTATAAAAACCAACAAAAAATAAACAATACCAACAACACCAACAATTTATATTCATACTCTAGAGGGATCCAGGGGCCCTCGTCCCATACAAATTAAATAAATAATAAAGAGGGATCCAGGGGCCCTCGTCCCATAACAAACATAATCTTATCCTAGTCTAAATAGGGAAATTATTTAAATTAAAATTCAAATTACAGTTCGCAACTTTAAAAAATTAACAGTTCGCAACTTGAAAAAATTAACATAATCTTGTGCAAATTACTATAAAAAATCTTGGCAACAAATATACTTATATCTTCTAAAATCAACTCTTTTTTTGTTAGAATATTCTTATATCAACTCTCGGTATATATATATTAATATGTTGTCCTCCTTTATTTATTGAGTTGTTCAAGAGTATTATAATAGTGTGTTAATTATTTGTATGACTTTCATTTTCATTTATTTTCTGACATATAATTGTGTGGCCACATTCAATGAAAATTAAAATAAAAGATTCTTGAACAGATATATTCTTTCCCTAAAATAAAACTACTATTTTTTTTTCCATTTTGAACCAATCAATTTTTCAAGAAGAATACTGTAGGGTATGAAAAGTCCAACAAACAATTATCATTTATCAGTATTTGACTTGAAATTTTTTAAGAAAAATATTCAAATTAGAAACGTATTTAGGCAGAGCTGGGCTAATCCATGACTAACTGGGAAATAAAGCTTCTGCTGTATATATATGTTGATGGATAATTTAGCTTCAGTCGCACCAAAATTGAGGTAAATTGTTTGCAATCATATTTTTTGTAGCAACAAAACTATCTGAACGTAGTTTGATAAGAACTTCAATCAATTATTGATCAATGTAAGAATACGTGAGGGGTATAGAGCCTTGACAGCATACCTCAGGTCAATGTCCACCACCGCCGTTCTCGTCCACGACTGGGAGGTTCACGTAATAGTCGCTCCGGATACGCCTCCGCCACCGAATCTCGATGGCTACTCCTGTCTATTCCACGCGAAGGAGATAACTCCGGAGAGATTCTCCGTTGTGCTTCCTTTTCCCGATCAAGGGACCTTCACTTGCCTCCTGTCTGAGAGAACTCGCCGGAGGCTTCCTTTCAAGCAGCCGGTGAAGTCTGCTAGAGACGTGAATTAGGCGAGAAAGTATTAGGGTTAGAGCATTGCCCCCTTTATTTTTTACTTTTTAATTAGATATTATTTCATTTTTTAATTAAACAAAAATATATAATAGATGATTTTATTTTTATTAACTTACATACTACATAGTTACATTATATATATATATATATATATATATTATAAATGGGCCGGCCTGTTAAGATAAATGGGCTTTTTTCAAAACCTAAGCCCAAGCCTATTTATTGATACAAGCTTGTAATCAAGCCTGAGCCTAGCCTCTTTACTAATCAGGCCAGGCCGAATCAGGCCCAAATCAGGCCAGGCCATAGGCCCCTGTCGGGCGGCCTGGCCCATTTCCACCCCTACTCAAGACGTTTGTATCATATTGGATGTCGGGTCTAGTCACCGTGAGATATAATAGCTTGCCAACCAACCTGCGGAATTGCAATGCGTCAACAGCAAGCCCATTCTCATCTAGGTCGTGGCGAGTATTCTGCTCCATGGGGAATGAACTTGTACGGCAACCCTCCATACCCATTTCTTTTAATATATCAATCACATACTTGCGTTGGCTAAGTACAATGCCTGCAGCTGATCGTGCAACTTCGATGCCCAAAAAATATTTTAAAGGTCCCAAATCTTTTATACTGAACCGTTGATCAAGATATGTTTTGAGCTCTTCAATTTTTGTATTGTCGTTACCTGCAAGAATGACATCGTCCACATATATGAGAGCAGCAACATACACATTTCCCTGTCGAGAAATGAACAACGAATGATCTGCCCGAGACTGTCTAAAACCAACATCTAGAATGGCTTGAGTGAACTTATGATACCAATTTCGAGATGCTTGTCGTAGACCATAAAGAGATTTGCACAATTTGCAAACTCGTGTATCTCCATGCTAGGCAATGCCTTGCGGGATCTTCATATAAACATCTTCAATTAAATCGCCATGCAAAAAAGCGTTATTCACATCCAATTGATGAATTATCCGATCCTTCTTCACTGCAACAGCTAGCAAACAGCGCACAGTAACGAGTTTGGCAACAGGGGCAAAAGTATCATGGAAATCGATGCCCTCAATCTGTGTGAAGCCTTTGGCAACAAGTCTTGCCTTGTAGCGTTCGACTTCTCCCGTGGGCTTATACTTCACCTTGTAAACCCATTTGGAATCAATGGCTCGTTTTCCTGGAGGTAAGAATTCCAAATCCCAAGTGCCATTTGCCTCTAATGCTTCTACCTCTTTCTTCATAGCTGCCTACCATTGAGGTAACTTGACTGCTTGAGAGAAGAATTTTGGCTCATCATGTTTGTTGATGGCCGTCAAGAAACATTTGTGAGCATGAGAAAACTTATCATAAGAGACATAATTAACAAGAGGATATACCGTCGAGGATCCCGAGTTGGAGGTGGGCTGCGTGTGGTCTATAGATCTTGGCAAATCAACCTCGTAATCTCGGAGATGCACTGGTAGACGCCTTTCTCGACTACTTCGTCGCATGTTATGCTCTGCTAACTGACCATTATTGTTATTATCATCAACATGCTCTACAACAATTTCTTGATTGGTCACATCTGAGATTTTATCATTTATATGACCACCGTGAAGAAGATCATCACAATCAACTAGAGTTTCCCATGCTTTGTTCCTTTTATCTCTAATTGCATCCACATGAGAGACATAAGGAAAGACATTCTCCATAAATTTTACATCTCTCGAGGTATATATCTTTTGACTCTTTATATCATACACTTTGTAACCCTTTTGCCCATGTGGATATCCTACAAAAACACATGATCTCCCCCTCTCGTCAAACTTATCCACTCCTTTTCTTGTATCTTTGGCATAAACAAGGCAGCCAAAAACCCTTAAATGATCATAGTGAGGTTTCTTGTTCAATAACACCTCATATGGAGTACGATTTTGAAGGACTTTAGAAGGAAGTCTATTGATAATATAAACTGCTGTTAACACACATTCTCCCCAAAATGATATTGGTAGTTCTGCCTGGAAACGCAATGCCCTGGCTATCTCCAAAATATATCGGTGCCTACGCTCCACTACCCCATTTTGTTGTGGTGTGTGAACACAAGAAGTTTCTAACATAATACCTGACTGCATATAATAATTCATCATTTCATTTGATTGAAACTCTCCTCCGTTATCAGTTCGAATTCGTTTCACAACTTTCCCAAATTGGGTTTTCACCATGTTACAAAATAGTTGCAAATATCTGCATGTCTCTGACTTAAATTTCATTAGATAAACCCAGACTCCTCGACTGTAATCATCAACAATAGTAAGGAAATAGTGGGCTTCTGTAAATGAAGGAGTTTTATATCCACCCTAAATGTCACAATGTATTAAGTCAAAACACGCAGTAGATTGAATCGAACTTGAAGGAAAAGAGATTCTAGTCTGTTTTGCTCTCATGCAAGGTTCACAAAAAATATCCATAGCTTTATTAAAAGAACGAATACTGTGGAGTTTAACTTTAGAGGCATGTCCCAGTCTTCTGTGCCAAACTTCGGGATCAACAGATACTGAAAAAACTTTTTGATCAGCAACCGGCTCTAGAAGATATAGACCATCACGCTGTTTACCCACTCCAATCAGGTTCCTCGAAGCTAAGTCCTGCATGGTACAGAAATCCGGGAAAAAAGTTAAGTAACAATTGTGGTCCTTCGTAAGACGGCTAACAGATAATAAATTGCATTGGAAATCTGACACATGTAAAACACGTTCAATAGTCAGCCCATTAGACAGATCAACAGTGCCAACACACTGAACTGGTACTCTATCTCCATTAGGAATTTTAACGGGTATTCTGGTATTTGCGTTTGTAAAGGATTTAATAGTGCTTTCTTCATGAGTAATATGTTCTGTAGCTCCAGAATCTATTATCCACGACGTGTTGAAATCAACCTTACCAGCCATATTTATCGAAGGAATTGGAGAAGAGTTAGTGGTGTTGTTTTTGCTATTGAGAATATCTCTCAATTGTGCCACTTGTTCAGACGTAAAACCTGGTATGAGACTTGATTCACTTACAGAATTTGTGTCCACATGCGCCACCCTAGGCATCTGTTGTCTCTCCTTTTCTTTAGATTTCACTATTTTATTTCCTCTCCTCGATTCTGGATACCCAATGATTTCATAACAATTTTCAATGGTATGCCAAAGCTTTCCACAATTTCCACATCGTGGAGGGCTTTTGCCATTATCTCGATTGGAATCTCGACGTTCTTGGTTCCCTTGTCGCTGCACTTGAAATGCAGCACCATCAATGGTGGGTTTCCTCGAGCTCGATATTAACCGTTGTTGTTCATCCTCTGCAACCAAGTGATATGCTACTCCAAGAGTTGGCATCGGTTTGATACTTAGGATTTGGGTCTTGATCGTGTTGAAAATGTCATCTAGGCCCATGAGAAACTCATAAACTCATTCCTTTTCAAGCTTTTCAATGACAAGTTTAGACACATTGCATGTACAATTGCCACAAGTGCACTTTGGAATTGCCGAGAACGAGTCAATTTCATCCCAGATTCCCTTTAATTTGGTATAATATGCCGATACAGAATTTTTGTCTTGTCGTGTGAGTGTTAGACTCCGCTTAAGTTCATATACTTTTGGAGCACTCTCCTTCCCAAATCTTTCTCCAAGATCGCTCCATATCTCACTCGCCATCTTGGTGTGCTTTACACTATTTCAGATTTCCTTGTCCATTGCCACCATTAGCCATCCCTTGACCATAGCATTACAACGCCTCCATAAGGGCAGTTCGGAGGAACCTTCGTTCGGCATTGGTGTGGATCCGTCAACAAAGCCAAACTTATTTTTAGCAAAGAGACAATTGCTCATCTCCTCAAACCAATCTCCATAGTTTCTGTCACTAAGGAGATCGGAAACAAAAATGTGACTCGGATTTTCGGACGAGCCAATATAATATGGAGACATCACATCGACAGCAGTGGCTACATTTTTAGTATTGTCACCGCCCTTCGCCATTTGATAGGATAGGTCTCCAGGTAAAAATTGCGGAAGCTTTAGTGAGTCAGGATCTTGTCCTGCTCTGATGCCATGAAAAATTGAAGAAAATAATAATTTTTGTGTATTGCAAAATGAAGAGAAAAGTCTCCAATATGTACAGCTCCAAGATCCACCAATCAAGGAATCATTATTCTAGACTAGCATATTTTCATCTAATCTACGATACATATGCTAAAAATACATTGATACAAGATAGGGAAAATATTCTTCACCCTTAATCAAAGCATATGCTCCAATAGGTACATCCTACCTTACATACTTATGCTACATTGTTGGATGGGTTTTGCAGGAATAGGGAGATTGAAGAAGCTCTTTCGTTGTTACGCATGATTGAAGATAAAGGAGTTAAACCTAATATTGTCACGTATGGTGTTCTGATTAATGGATTATGCAAAAATAGAAAGCATGATGTTGCAAGAGATCTTTTCAACCAACTTCCTTCTAGAGGTTTGCAACCTACTGTTCAAATATACACCATGATCATTGGTTCACTTTGTGAAGAAGGGTTTATCAAGGAGGCAAAAAGTTTGCTTATGGAGATGGACAACTGTGGATGTGGGCTTAATAGTGTGACATACAACGTTATTGTCCGAAGTTTGCTAAAGAAAAACGAGCTTCACAAGGCCATACCAATGTTGGAAGAAATGTGTAGAAGGGGATTCTCAGCAAATGCTTCTACTTTTTCCATGCTAATTGATCAAGTGCAAGGACTGACTGAAGATGATTTTTTTCTCAAATTGATGAAGAATGTTTTACCCAAGGAAATTGTCGACTTGGCTTAATATTACGGCCACGCAGACCACTATTGACACTTTAGGTATAGCTGCAACGTCTTTATTTATCCAAAAAATCTGCAGAGTTTTTGACCTGTGCTAAATTAGTTTTTGCTCTTTACTAATTTTTATGTTTTGTAATTGACACAATACATCGAATAATGATGCAGATAGTTTCAAAATTATTGCATGTTCTTCTCATCCGCCTTTTGTCACACATTATATCAAGCCTTTGAGTGTTAAATTATTCGAAATTTTTGCTCATGTAAATGTGATATTCCTTGTTTGGAAGTTGCCAATATTGATACTGGGGTAAGAAAATTTTGAGCAAAATCTAAATTCACATCTGTATTGATTATTTTATGGTACAAATTAGACAAATTTAAGAAAAATATATATACAACAAATTGGATCATTTGGACCTTTTCTTGGATGGAAAAGTTAACTGGACGTTTTAGCAAATACACACTAATATGTTAGCACTGAATTCAGCGTCTTCAAATACTCTCTCATCCTCGCAGCTCAGGTGGTTGGAGGGCAGACTTCAATCCTGCAATCCGAGTGGCAAAATAGTAGGAAAGAAACCACCTCCGATCCAGAGCAATGCAACAAGGAAAATGACTCCGATTGCTGTCAACAAGGGAGGCTCTAGATCACTTACAAATGCTCTTCTCCCGTTTCTGGAAGCACTATTGCAGTTCTCACCATTAGCTGCTGACACACCAGTTGTTGTGCTTTCAACAACAGATGGAGGGAGCAGATGCCTCAACAACATAACTGTTAGTGGTAACGGCCAGAGTGTGATGGCCATGGTGGTTGATGATGTAATGCCGAACATGATTATCAGCCACCATTGTCTTAATAAAATTGTTGATGCCTCGAAGGCTCTCTGGAAAGCGTTGGGAGTTCCTGAAGGCGACTGGGGCGAGTTGGATATTACTTGGTCTGATCATGCTTAATTATATGATATATTACTGTAAAATATGTATGAGTGATGTAAAAATATATATGGTGTGATGATGCTGAGAAAATCATGTTATGAACTTATATTAAGCCAATTTTTTTACTATTTTGATGCACTTATGTTTCACTTCTCATACCTGGGAACAACAAGATTTCTGATGCTGCTTATTTATTATGTATTATTTTTCTTATGACAACAATTTTATCATACCAAGTTCATCTTGTCACAAAAGGGGGAAAAAAGAAGGAAAAAAATACTAAAATTGTAAGAGCACATATATTCTAACAAACAAGTAAAATGCATGATATTTATATTATACATTTCAAGCCACATTATACAAAACAACTTCACACACACTCAAAACATTATTCTTTTAAGTCTCATTCCTGAAAAATTCGAGTGCAATATCAGCATCGCAATTGCTTTTAGTGAAGCAACTGAAAAACTGTGTATATCATTTTTATTTTAGTGTAGTTTCAGAGTGAAATTACTATTTTACAAAATTATATTGATTATAACTACATTTTTAGGGATGTTTTACGTTTTAATGTTTAGGCTTCAGAAATTTTAATATTTGAGAAAAACATGAAAGTTTATTTGTAAAATTCATAAGTATTTTACAAGAAATTTGTTCTGAAACAAAAATTTTGTCAAGAGAGATTGACTATATAACCTTTAAGCGACCAAACAAGAAAATAAAGGAAAAATAAAATAAATATTTATAGATTGGCTTCTATATATTTTAATATTTGAGAAAAACATGAAAGTTTATTTGTAAAATTCATAAGTATTTTACAAGAAATTTGTTCTGAAACAAAAATTTTGATATTTGAGAAAAACATGAAAGTTTTTTCTCAAATATTTTAATATTTGAGAAAAACATGAAAGTTTATTTGTAAAATTCATAAGTATTTTACAAGAAATTTGTTCTGAAACAAAAATTTTGTCAAGAGAGATTGACTATATAACCTTTAAGCGACCAAACACGAAAATAAAGGAAAAATAAAATAAATATTTATAGATTGGCTTCTATATATATTTAGCTCATTTACTAATGTATATCTCTATTTAAAATGTTTACATTAAGCATGAATTCAATATTAAAGAAATAAATATGAGCATATATATTAGGAAGCTTACTCGTTTAATTGCTTTTTCTATTAATTTTTCTTAATTCTAGTGAAAAATTCAATAAACCTATATGAACGAGAGAAGTTAGTTCTTTCATAATTTCCACACCAATAAGTTACTATAGTGAGAATACATTGGTATACGCACACATCAACGCAATCATAAATATACATTGGTGTTTTTATATCATAATAATAAGCATGTAATTTAGCGGTAGTTTTTACCTATGTAAAATAGAGTACTAATTTCAAGCTAACTCTCCCCTAATTCGAAAAAAGAATGTTAAAAATATATATGAATATATGATCCTGCATTTATATCTTATATTTGAACTAAATATTTGACCCTATTGGACGAAAACTACAAATTTAACCGACACAAAAAGAATATATCTTTTTATTTGTCATTTTATTAATTCATGATTAACAAATGATTATAGAGTAAGCTTATAGCTAGTTATATTATGAAACGTGAAAATTATAGTATGAAGCAATTTTTTTGTCGATTTATATAGTCTTTAACAAGATAATTATAATAGTAATTATTTAAAAAAAGAATAATAATTATGACAACTTTGATACGAGATTTCGTGGGTTTGCAAAATTATTTTTATCGTATTTTTATGTGAGCAACGATCCGAAATTTCAAAATTAACATGAATTTCATATGATTTTACATTCAAAATGCATAATTAATTTTAATTTATTATCAACATATATTTATGTTTATTTAATGTCTCCCTGTTTTCATTTTTCTTCAATAAAATAAAAAATATAAAAAAAAATATACCTATTTATTTTAAAGGAATTTGCATTAAAGTGTAAAGAGGATTTAAAAGGGGGTGTAAGCAATCGAATTTTTATCGCCAATCAAATGACGTCACGTGGAAATTAAAATTATTAAATACCAGATTAAATTATTTATTTATATTTTAGAAATTTTATTTAATTAAATTCCTAAATAAAATAAATAATAATTTGATATTTAATTTGTGGAAATTTTCAATCAATAAGCAATTAACAAGTGGCGAGCTCACACAAATGATCCACACATTATTGTAGAGAATCATAAAATACAAGGCACCAATAGAAATGCGCCACATAAGCCCTAATAAGGCACCAATGAGGCGACGCCACATAAGCCCTAAATACACCCTCACTTGCCTATAAATAGAGGCCTTAGTATAAAGAAATGGACAATTTGAAGAGCTCAAGACTTGGAGGAAGTTGGTGTGAAGAAATTCTCTCTCGACCTTCAAGGCGTTCGTGTGAAGAAATCAAAGCGTTCTACATCAAAATCATCCGAGCTTGAAGTTTGATCCGGAATCAAGGTGCTACACCCTCCGATCAACGTTTCCAAGCTTCAAATCTTCAAGTTCGTTCCTGAAGATCCAAAGACGTTCTTCATCAAGTTCGTCCCAAAACCATCGTTTGATCCGGAATCAAGGTGCTACACCCTCCGATCAATGTTTCCAACCTTTAAATCTTCGAGTCGTTCTTGAAGATTCAAGGCGTTCTTCATCAAGATCGTCCAAATCCAACGTTTGATCCAAAATTGAGGTCTCGACGATCCGAATCAACATTGTAAGCTCTAAAATATCGAGTTCATGAAGATCAAAGAGGCAAATCCACCTTGAAGATCTTGAAGAACACGAAGAACAAATCTTGAAGAGAAGAATCAGAAGATTTAGATAGAGAATCGAACCACAAATTGTAATTTCAATCTAAAATATTTTCTTTGTACGATTTTCCGGTGTTTATTAATTTAAATACTCGGAATTTGTGTTACAAATTCTGGCACGTCCGGTGGGACCTTCTCTGCTTCTCATCTCTTCTCTTCATCAAGTTTCAAATTCAAAGATGTCTAACATCTCAATCACTCCTGATTCCACTATGAAAAGTGTTGGAGTGACTGCACGAAACATGAAAAAACAAACACTAGAAGCTTTGAAGATGGCTACTATTGAGGAAGAAGAGCTTTATATTGCCAACATCGAAGGAAACAACAAACAACTGGAAAGCAACTTTCCGCCACAAGCAAGCTAGTCACTCGAGGAAGCTGTCATGATGGCGATTGACTCCACTGTAGAAGATCAACTTGCCAACCTAACTAAGCTCGTTGAAGAAATGCAAAAGCATATACAAAACCAAGATGCGGAAATCTCAAGACTCCGGAAGGATAAGGGGAAAATGAGTCATGCAAATAGCAAAGAGAATGATGATAATAGCGATGAGGCATCCTCAAAACAGCAGACGGAGGAAGAAGGAAGAACTGTAACTAAAGGGATCCAAGTCTCATCCGATGGTTTCATTCAAATTGATCAGCTAAGGGAGTTCATTGAAGGAACCATCAAAAGCAAATTTGATGGAAGCTCCAAGTCATCTTCGACTTACTCTAAGCCATATACTCAAAGGATCGATAAGTTGAAGATGCCGCTAGGTTACCAACCACCAAAATTTACACAGTTTGATGGCAAGGGCAATCCCAGACAGCACGTTGCCCACTTTGTAGAGACTTGCAACAATGCCGGAACCTTTGGTGACTACCTAGTGAAGCAATTTGCCCGTTCACTCAAAGGAAATGCGTTTGACTGGTACACGGACTTAGAGCCAAACTGGATCGACAGTTGGGAGCAGTTGGAAAACGAATTCCTTAATCGCTTCTACAGTATAAGAAGAACAGTCAGCATGGTGGAGCTCACAAACACTCGTCAATGGGAAGAAGAACTTGTCATTGACTATATCAATAGATGGAGAAATTTGTGCCTCAATTGCAAAGATCGCTTGTCTGAGACTTCTGCTATTGAAATGTGCATTCAAGGAATGCAATGGGGCCTCCAATACATTCTTAAAGGAATTCAGCCAAAGACCTTTGAAGATTTGGCTACTAGAGCTCATGACATGGAGTTGAGCATGACAGCAAGCGGATTCAAAGGACCACCAATCCAAGAACCTCATGAATTCAAGGGAAGACAAGAATTTAAGAATGGGGGCAAACCTGTTGACACGACCCTAAATGAAGAATCTATGGTAGCGAAAGCAGTGCCCGTCAAATTCTCAAGGGAGGATGCTGGAAAAAATGTTCCTCAAGAAAGAGAGCAAAGAAGATTGACTCTAAGAGAGATGCAACAAAGAGAATACCCATTTTTGGATTTAGACGTCCCTGGAATCTTTGAGGATTTGTGCAAAACTGAACTCATCAAATTACCAGAAATGAAGCGACTTGAAGAAGCAGGACGAACCGATGATCCAAAATACTACAAGTACCATCGTTTGGTTGGACATCCTATACAAGACTGTTTTATCTTCAAAGACAAAGTTATGCAGCTGGCGCAACAAGGAAAGATATCACTTGAAGAGAGTGATGTCGCCATAAATATCTATCCCTGAACTAAGAAAGAAGTAAGCTCCTTGATACGAGCATAAACTGTCTCCAAAGCTCCTTGATACGAGCCTAAACTATCTTCACCGCTCCTTGATACGAGCATAAACTGTCTTCAGAGCTCCTTGATATGAGCCAAAGCTGTCTGAATTCTCTAAGAAATCTTCATGGCTCCTTGATACGAGCATAAACTGTCTTCATAGCTCCTTGATATGAGCCAAAACTATCTAAAATCTCTAAGAAATCTTCCAAGGCTCCTTGATACGAGCATAAACTGTCTCCAACGCTCCTTGATACGAGCCTAAACTATCTTCACCGCTCCTTGATACGAGCATAAACTGTCTTCAGAGCTCCTTGATATGAGCCAAAACTGTCTGAATTCTCTAAGAAATCTTCATGGCTCCTTGATACGAGCATAAACTGTCTTCATAGCTCCTTGATATGAGCCAAAACTATCTAAAATCTCCAAGAAATCTTCCAAGGCTCCTTGATACGAGCATAAACTATCTCCAACGCTCCTTGATACGAGCCTAAACTATTTACAACGCTCCATGACGCATGAGCCTAAACTGCATGCTACTCCTTACCCGCATGAGTATAAACTGTGTACGGTAACCACCAAAAATTAAATTTATGTGGCTAAACTGTTATTTATCCCACCAAAATGGTAAAATTTATGTGGTTAAACTATTATTTACTCCACTTTGTCTATACAGTGGTTAAATAAATAGTCACTCCTGGCCCGCATGAGTATAAACTGTGCACGGCACCCCTCCCAAAAGGAATTGATCGTGTGAACTACGTTTTGACTTGATCCCTCTCAAGGGTACGTAGGCAACTTAGATATTTTCTAAGTTCAGTCATGATTTATCTCTCATCCTTGAAGTTGAACAATTATAGCTGAAGAATGCATATATTCAAAGAAAATGAGAAGCAATTTATAAATTACGTGAACTCATAAGAGCAACTTGTAGAGAGGCTATATATATGTCGCAACAATTAGATCCATCTTTTATTTACTCAACTCGTTGACCTCTTTCTTGATGATTCCACCATGATTCCAAGCCAGCTCCATCTTCAAGCTTCAAGTGCAAGTTGACTCAATCTTCAAGTCCGTGTTCAAGCTTCAAGCTTATTCAAGTCGACTCTATCTTCAAGTCCGTCTTCAAGCTTCAAGTATGCAAGTCAGTTCAATCTTCAAGCCTCTTCAAGTTCCATCTTCAAACTTATGCAGGCTTCCATCTTCAAGCTTCAAGTATGTAAGTCACCTCGGCTCCATCTTCGAATTCTACCTTTAAGCTTCAAGAAGCTAAAGTTGAAATCTTCTCCACGTGGAAGTTGAAGTGAAATCATGCTCTCATTGAAGTGGAAACCATTGTCTTGTGGTAGCTGAAATTTTTGGCTTAATGGAATTGAGGTCTCTATATTGAAGTCAAAATCTGCATCTTGATAAAGCCAAAATCCGCGTGTAGAGCTTTAAAAATCAAGTCCTTTCTGAATTAAAATTGAGCTGATTTGGAATGCTAAAAAAAAAAACACTCTACCTTCAAATCCTCAAATCCTTTGGCACAAATTTGGACATCTCGATCAAAATTCACGAGCAACTCCAATCAAATACAAATTCCTGCAAAAGAAAAATAAAAGAAGGAGGTTAAAGCCCAAATAAAAAAAAAGGAATGAAAAAAGCCCAAATAAAAAAAAGGAAAAGGCCCAAATAAAAAAGGGGAGGAAGGAAGAGGCCCAAAATTCCTGTTTGGAGCCTAAATCCGCGGCCCAATTTTTTAGAAGCCCAAATTTTAAACCCTAAATCAAGTAATCTGTCGTCTCTCTCTCTCTCTATTACGCCTTCTAAATCTCACTCCACTTCAAACTCCCGATCAATGGCGTCCGCTGCGGTGGAGCTAACATGAAACCTTGTCGTCTCTCTCCGTCAATCTCTCCCTCAACGCCTTCTCTCACTCAGTTGATTTATCAACGCAGCAATAGCGATATTCCAAAGGAGATTGCTTGTCGCGAATCCTCTTCTCTCTCACTGAAGATCCACACGGCGGAGATAGGCGGTGAGTCGTTGCCGGCAGTGGTGTTCCTGCACGGGTTCCCAGAAATATGGTACTCTTGGCAACACCAAATGATCGGCGTGGCGGAAGCTGGGTTTAGAGCCATTGCTCCCGATTACAGAGGGTACGGACTATCCGACCCGCCGCCCGAACCCAACAAAACCACACTCTTTTATCAAATCAAATGGCTTCCGCAGCAGAGAATTCCGGCAAGAAGATCATCCTCCGAAGCTCCGACGGAGAGGTGTTCGAGGTGGAGGAGGCGGTCGCCGTCGAGTCTCAGACGATTAAACACATGATCGAGGACGATTGCGCCGACAACGTGATTCCAACACCCCATTAGATTGTTGCAACATCTCTCCATCAGAATCTTGCAGAGTTAGCTGCGAGTTCAACCCTAACGACACCCCTTTCAAATGGCCGACTGAATTCAGCAGCTTCTTCAAGAATCAGCCCAGAAACAATTCATCATGGTCGAAGAGGCTCAAGAAGAAGCTAATTAAGCCTTCGTTTCTCTCCCAAAAGCTGAAATCTTCCAGCAGCGGTGAAACGTCGGCGAGCGTGTCGGAGAGAAGGGGAATTCCGGCGGTGGCGTTTGTTGAAGATGCACAGACTTATCTCACTCAGTTGTTCAGCACAGCAGGAGAGAAATGGCTCCAGAAGAAAGAGCGACTTTTGAAGAGAGCTCAAGCCGAGGCTGAAGGAAAAACACCTGAAACTAAGAAACCAATTGTTGTGAAGTATGGGCTTAACCATATGACTTATCTGATTGAACAGAACAAGGCTCAGTTAGTGGTGACCGCCCATGATGTTGATCCTATCGAGCTGGTTGTCTGGCTTCCTGCCTTGTGCAGAAAGATGGAGATCTCCTACTGCATCGTTAAGAGCAAAGCTAGAAGCATTGCCTCTGTTCTATACTTGACCTAAAAAAAAAACGAGGACAAGATGGAATTTGGCAAAATCCTAGGAGCTATTAAGGCCAACTTCAACGACAAATGCGATGAGACAAGGAAAGAAATAGCAAGGAAATATCAAGCTCAATACAAGCTTACTCAGATGGATTTTGCTTCAAGAGGATTCAAATTCTTTCAACAAAGACGTTGCGCCACCAGCCACCAGCCGGAGAAGCCTTCCAAAACCAAGTTCGACTTCCTCTGCCGCATCTCGAGATGACGAGTCGAGGCTACAAGGAGTCACTAAATTTTTGATGCAGTCTGCAAAGATGACAAGTCAAGGCTGCTGCAGCAAATCATATAGTCACCACAGCCCCCTCCAAGAACTAGGACCCATCATCAGAGATACAAAATATAAAAGATGAACTTTTCAAAAAGAAGACGACGAAAAAAAAGAGAGAAGAAAAAAAGCATACAAAAATATAGAAGATGAACTTACAGCTTCGAAATTTGGATAATTCACTTGGTCGACAACCAGGCATGCTCTTCTTCTACCAGAAAACAATGAAGTGAACACTTCAGTCCACTGCAGCTGGAGTGGAGTGCAATGCAGCTCGAATGGCGCAGTCGAAAAGCTCAATCTCTCCAACATGAATCTCTCAGGCATAGTTGCTGATCAAATCCAAGCATTGCAGAGCCTAACTTCCCTGAATTTGAGCTACAACGCATTTGCTTCTCCGTTGCCTAAGTAAAAAGCTAGCTCAGCAACAGGTACAAGGAAAATCACAGATGGCTCGTTACAGAGATGAATTAGCAAGGAAAAGAATGCAGGCAGAGAATGAACATCAAAAAGCATGCAAGAGGAATCAGCTATGATCTGCAACTAGGAGACTGCCGAACACTCGAGCAGAATATCAAAGTAAAACTTCAATGCAGTGACTTCTGCTATTTCTCCACCGAGTCGTGCCGCTGCCGTGAAGTGAGTTGGCCGCCTGCACGTTGCCGGTCCTCAACCTCCTCTTCTCTTGAGGCGGTAAGATCACAGCCAAACCAAAACAGCAGGGATGGAAAATTGACAATTAGGACAAGACTACAATGGCAACGAAGAAAGTATCAGTTACTCGGTAGAGATGAAAAAAAAAAAAAAAAAATTCGAAGTTCAACTACACCTAGCTATCCGATAATGATAAAGATGCGTTGTGCTCCTCTATTTATAGACCTGAGATAGCAATGGATAGAGTTTTGAGTTCACAAAAAGTTAATAAAACAATACTTTGCCAGCTGTTGATCTGTGCTACACTACAGAGATTTGTGCTTTTGAACAGCAAACTGTACCAGAAGCCGTTAAAGAATGCAGGTACTCGGTTGTTGAAGAAAAGGAAATAATAAGCAAAAATTATGCTTTTGCAGCAACTTGTGCCCCAAGGGTCACAAAAAGACGAAATGTATGTATATATATACATATATATCTTTTAAGCAAAACAAGAATGCCAAGAATGCGATTAAATGCATGGCAGGAGTTTGTTGCAAGAGTTGTTGGGATTCATGAACATGCAGACAATAAAAAAAAGAACTCCCTGCCTCTTTTTCCGAATACACGTGTAAGGTTATTTGAAGCTAGGTGTTCCCAAGATTGGTTTATGCTGTTTTAGGTTTCCTAATTAGGGTAGGATAAATGTCAAATAAAATATGTATCCTACTCTAGTGCCCAGAAAAATGATGGCGCCGACGACTTATTAGGTGTAACCAAAAAAAAAAAGAACAAAAAAAATAATAATAATAAAAATTGGTCGAATTGGATCTTGGGCCATTTGTATATGAGCTCCATTTCATTTAAGATAATTCGGACCACATATATAAATATGATGGGTTCCATCTTAATAGAATTTGGGCCCATAAGAAAATTGGGCCAATGAGGAAATAATCCTCTTGCAAATACTCAATGGGCCAAGAAAATAAAACTTTGGGCCTACACATAGATTTGGAAGCCCAATTGCAAGCATAAGTCCATTAAGAAATAAACGAGGGAAGGAAAATATTCAAGATCAAGAACTCCTAGATATGAGTATAAACTATCTAGCAAATTTTAATTGAAGTAAAGAACTCCTAGATACGAGTATAAACTATCTCGCAAAAATAAATTCAAGATCAAGAACTCCTAGGTATGAGTATAAACTATCTAGCAAATTTCAAATCAAGTTAAAAAAAAACTTCTTGAAACGAGTATAAACTTTCTGAAATAAATTCAAGATCAAGAACTCCTAGATACGAGTATAAACTATCTAATGAACTTTAAATCGAAGTGAAGAACTCCTAGATACGAGTATAAACTATCTAGCAACTTAAAAAAAAAATATAGAACTCCTAGATATGAGTATAAACTATCTAATAAATTTTAAATCAAGATCAAGAACTCCTAGACATGAGTATAAACTATCTAATAAATTTTAAATCAAGATCAAGAACTCCTAGATATGAGTATAAACTATCTAATAAATTTTAAATCAAGATGAAGAACTCCTAGATACGAGTATAAACTATCTAATAAATTTTAAATCAAATTGAAGCACTCCTTGAAATGAGTATAAACTTTCTAAAATAAATTCAAGAACTCCTATATATGAGTATAAACTATCTAGCAAATTTCAAAATAAATTCAAGAACTCCTAGATATGAGTATAAACTATCTAGCAAATTTCAAAATAAATTCAAGAACTCCTAGACACGAGTATAAACTATCTAACAAATTTTAAATCAAATGAAGAACTCTCAAATACGAGTTAAAACTATCCGACGAAAAATTTCAAAGTATGAGACTCGTCCACCTTCAAGACAACTTACTCATGAACTCGTCTCATGGGGGCATTTGTAAGCAATCGAATTTTTATCGCCAATCAAATGACGTCACGTGGAAATTAAAATAATTAAATACCAGATTAAATTATTTATTTATATTTTAGGAATTTTATTTAATTAAATTCCTAAATAAAATAAATAATAATTTGATATTTAATTTGTGGAAATTTTCAATCAATAAGCAATTAACAAGTGGCGAGCTCACACAAATGATCCACACATTATTGTAGAGAATCATAAAATACAAGGCACCAATAGAAATGCGCCACATAAACCCTAATAAGGCACCAATGAGGCGACGCCACATAAGCCCTAAATACACCCTCACTTGCCTATAAATAGAGGCCTTAGTATAAAGAAATGGACAATTTGAAGAGCTCAAGACTTGGAGGAAGTTGGTGTGAAGAAATTCTCTCTCGACCTTCAAGGCGTTCGTGTGAAGAAATCAAAGCGTTCTACATCAAAATCATCTGAGCTTGAAGTTTGATCCGGAATCAAGGTGCTACACCCTCCGATCAACGTTTCCAAGCTTCAAATCTTCGAGTTCGTTCCTGAAGATCCAAAGACGTTCTTCATCAAGTTCATCCCAAAACCATCGTTTGATCCAGAATCAAGGTGCTACACCCTCCGATCAACGTTTCCAACCTTTAAATCTTCGAGTCGTTCTTGAAGATTCAAGGCGTTCTTCATCAAGATCGTCCAAATCCAACGTTTGATCCAAAATTGAGGTCTCAACGATCCGAATCAACGTTGTAAGCTCTAAAATATCGAGTTCATGAAGATCAAAGAGGCAAATCCACCTTGAAGATCTTGAAGAACACGAAGAACAAATCTTGAAGAGAAGAATCAGAAGATTTAGATAGAGAATCGAACCACAAATTGTAATTTCAATCTAAAATATTTTCTTTGTAAGATTTTCCGGTGTTTATTAATTTAAATACTCGGAATTTGTGTTACAGGGGGTTCAGATTTTCTCCTACCAACCGGTCATTCATTTTCTTTTCCATGTGTATAAAATTTGTTGAGTATGCAAATTTTTATTATGATAACTATGGTATGAAATTTTGTAGATTTGGAAAAAACTTTTATCGTATTTTTATATAAAGAACGATTCGAACTTTCAAAATTAACATGAATTACATTTTTTTTCTTTCAAAATTAAATTTATTTCATAAATACTTACCCTAAAATTAAAAGATCTTATGAAGTATTTATTATTGAATTAAACTAGTCATATTTGAGACGTAAGAACAAGAATCATAGTTGAATCTAAAATAAATATTTAGTTAATTACACCGGATTAATTTAGTTAAAAACATTTTAAGCCCAATGAATAATTTAAAAAATGGATAAGGTCCAATTTGGTCCTACAAATATACCCGAAATCTCAGTTTGGTCCCGAAATAAAATTTTGGCCCAAATCGGTCCCTCAACTTTTTAAAAGGTATCACGTTAATCCCTCCGTTAGTTCCTAAATTAATTTCCGTTAACATCAGTTACTAACATCATTAGTTTAAGGGAAAAGGTTCAAGTTGGTCCTACAACTATACTTGAAATCTCAGTTTGATCCCGAAAAATAAATTGACCCAAATTTTAATTGTTCAATGTGTAATATTTTAGTCTCGTTTTCACTTTATTAATAATTTTATTATCCGGCTATTCTTTTTCATTTTTTATTAATTAATAAAGTCTATGATTAGTTTAAAAAAGTCTCAAGATATTCAAATGATTGTGGATGATATAATTAGTAAATGTATATGTTTCTCTCCAATGTCAATATAATTAATGATATTATAATGAATATAATATTTATCAATAAACTTATCCGAAATTGATATATGATCGAAGCGGTATAAGCTGACTAGTTTCTTCTTGTAATAATCACGAAATAATAATATTAGATTTTTTTGCCTTGGCTCAGCTCGTAATTATATATCATCTGAATTTCATTATGTAGATTATATAGTTCAACAGCTTAGTATTGCTTTATAAAAATGTTAAATTATGACTGAGACTATTGAAAAAGACACCTAAAACTCTTGGATCCATAAATTGTACACGTGGTTTGGTATTGGTCTTGAATTAATCTAATTAAGATTTAATTAAAAAAATTAGGTCCAATTTGGGCCAAACTTTTATTTCAAGACTGAATTGAGATTTCGGGTATAGTTGTAGGATCAACTTGAACCTTTTTTCTTAAATTAACTTCGTTAGTGACGGACATTAATGGAAATTAGTTTAGGGACTAACGGAGAGATTAACATAATTACTTTTAAAAAGTTGAGGGATCAATTTGGACCAAAATTTTATTTTGGGATCAAACTGAGATTTCGGTTATAGTTGTAGGACCAAATTGGATCTTATCCCTTTAAAAATTTTGTTGCATGTATATATCTATCTATATATAACTTCAACATTAAAAGATAAAGTGATCAATATCGATCAGACTGTGGATCCAAATCGTAAACACAATCGTGTTGCGTAACTAAAAATTATTATCATTAATCCAAAGATAGTAATTTGTATTATAAATCTCAACATCTTCATAAAAAAAAACTTATGAGAAGATGAAGGGAAAATGCAGATGTATTTTTTTGGATCAACAATAGCAATGGCAAAAATGATTTGGGGGACTTCGTTTGAAAACTTTGCAAATCCCTCCTTTACCGTAATTGCTTGATCTGCACATGGCATGGCATCGTAGGTCGTCACCTCCTAGATTACACCTACCAATGTGATTTATAACATGTCAATTCTTCTGTGGAAACATCATTTCATACTTGAGAATATTTCAAGTAAAAATATCATCGTGGGTGGCTACATTGCCTCATCTACTAAACACAACCTCAATTCTTATTTAAAAAAAAAAAAAGAAAATTGGTGTGTCAGTCATTAAAAAAATTAATAAAAAAATAAAAAATAAAAAAAAAACCGAATTGTATGGAACAAAATGTACCAACCTGTTAAAACTATAAGGACAATGAGGTAGCACGAGAGAAATTTAGCAGTTAGCACTGCAATAAGCTGAGAAAACGGATCGATGCTGTGGTGAAAGATTATTCCTCATTATATAGAGGAAATAAAAATCATTTCTTTTAGTAATTTTTGGTAAATATTTCTTTCATTATATTTATCTCGTGTTTTACGTTATATTCGGAGTACAAATCAAAACAGATTCTACTAATGATTATAATGTATTTTTGATGAAAATATGTAATGTATATTTTTTTTAGATTTAAAGCAAAATATTTGCATGAGTTACCTTTTATTAGGATATTCAATACCTATTTATTTATAGCAAGTATTTTATTTTTATTTTTTAATTTTAAATTTAATTAAATTTTCCGATTTGTTTTTCTGTAAAAAATGTATCTATTATATTTTAAAAACATAAAATTGCAATTCCTCATGCTTCGAATTTTGGGAGGTAGTCAAGTCGATTTATTTAAAGAAATAAATTATATTTTTCCGAAAAAAGAAAGCGTTATTTCTTTCAAATTACATATGTGGTATACATAAATACATAATTCTAAACTAGGAAACAAACATTTTTCATGCAAATCATGTCCCATTGTAAGTAATTAATGATCATTGATCACCAACTTCTATTATAAGTATATTTTTTTTATATAATTTATTTTGTCGGAGGGCAATATATGCGTTTTTTTTAATTACTAAACCATAAAGGACGTCGACTACATGGACAAAAAATATTTTTTCATTATCATTTTTATTTGAATTGAATTTACACGTATGTAAACAGCAAGCTAGCAAAATGTGTGTGTGTGTGTGTCAGTGTGTACTAAAAAATAAAAAATTTGAGACAAAAATTTGTATTAGACCGTCTAACGGATCGCTTACGGTAGACGGGTCAAATAGAACCCACATTCACCCCCAACCCGCCCAAACCTGCATCCAGAATTTATGTCTTATTAATTTCTTCGCAGTTGCAGAGTGAATGTTAAATACCAATTTGCCCCCCGCGACACGTCGCTCTTGCATTTTCTCCATGCCAAGGTGGATTAACTGATTAATTGTGTAATTAGTTACTTCATTGTGAAGTAACCTTTTGTAAATTACTAAAACGGAAATTCTGAACGTAACCCTTTTACTTTTTATAACTTCATCATTATTTTATAATATATATATATATATATATATATATATATATATGTAAATACTTTTTACACCTTAGCTCCAACACTCCTTGATAAATTTATTTTGTCCTACTAAAAAAGTGTTATTCTACACAATATCGAGATAAAAATTTCATATTTTTTTTCATATTTGCTCTATTTTAATTAAATAAAGCCCACGCGCGCCAGATAAAAAAAATAAATTAATTCAATTCAATTATAAATAAATTATTTTGTATCAAGCGCAATATACATGTTTAAGTAAATTTTATTTAAAAAATAAATTAATTCAATTCAATTTTAGGGTTCACTAATTTCATTTTAGAGTATAAATTTATTTCAAAAAATATATTTTTTATGGTGGTTGACTAATTATTGAGTCAAGAAAAAGAAGTATCATTAGTTATAAGGTAAACTATCAATATCTATGATATAAAGTATCACTAATTGTAGAAGAAAAGTATTACTAATTGCAGAAGAAAGTATCACTAATTAGAAGAAAAGTATCACTAATTGTAGAAGAAAGTATCACTAATTAGAAGAAATGTATCACTAATTGTAGAAGAAAGTATCACTAATTGAAGAAAAGTATCACTAATTGCAGAAGAAAGTATCACTAATTAGAAAGAAAAGTATCACTAATTGCAGAAGAAAAATATCACTAATTAAAAGAAAAGTATTACTAATTAGAAAAAAAATTATCACTAATTGAAGAAAGTATCACTAGTGGCATAAGAAAGTATCACTAATTAGGAGAAATTTATCACTAATTGCAGAAGAAAGTATCACTAATTAGAAAGAAAAGTAACACTAATTGCAAAGAAAGTATCACTAATTGAAGAAAAGTATCACTAATGGCAGAAGAAAACATCACTAATTAGAAAGAAAAGTATCACTAATTGTAGAAGAAAGTATCACTATTAGTGATGCTTCATTTTTTATTACTAGTGATATTTACTTCATAATTAATCATACTTCTTTGTTGTTAATTTAACAATTAATACTTAATCATTGGCAATTTTCATTTTAATGAAAATATAACTTTTATCTTGTGAAGTATCATTAACATTGATATGAAGTATTATTAATTATGGATAAAGTATCATTAACAAAATCATTACAAAAAAAAACACAACTTCTAACTATTCGTAGTGAAACGTAAATTGAAGCCGAAAAAAAAATTGTCCCAAAAAAGAAAAAAAAAGTGTATAAATGTGCTCCAAAAAAAAGAAAAAAAAAGTGTATAAATGTGCTCCAAAAAAAAAGAAAAAAAAATGTATAAAGCGTGAATTGGAATTGTAAAAAAAAAAGAGAGAGAAAGAGAGGGACGAGCTGATGTGCGTGTGTGTGAGAAAAGAAGGGAGTGAGGGTGGGGATGGGGTGGGGGTGGGGGTGGGGCTGGGGTGGGGCTGGGTGCAAAAAAAAAAGGAAAAAGTCAAATTCGGGTCGGGTTAGGATCCGTCTAACGGAAGTGACCCGCTAGTCCGTCTTACAGGAGTGTGTCTCAAATTTTGATTGTGTTAAATTTGAAAAAAAAAAAAAAAAGATATAAAATATCGAATTGTGATTGGTTGAAAGACTTTTTCCCCGAAAAAAGAGGTCATCGAGTTAAATTTTCATATTCATGCATTGATTGGATTCCATTTAATTTAAGTACATTATATTTAACTTGAATGTACCGTCTCATTCACATAAATTTTTTTCTTTTTTGCATGTCCCAATATATAGATTGGTTTCTATATATATTTACTAACGCATATCTCTATTTAAAAAATTTACATTAATCATGAATTCAATGTTAAAGAAATAAATAAGAGCAGTCCCGGTGGGGATGGCCTAGTGGTGGAGTGAGATTGCTTGGAGACCAAATGTCACGTGTTCGAATCTCCTCAATACTATAGGTCGGGTGTATGAGTAAAAAAAAATAAAAAAAAAAAAGAAATAACAGGTCGGGTGTGTGAGTAAAAAAAATAAAAAATAAATAAATAAATAAATAAATAAATAAATAAGAGCATATATATTACGAAGCTTAGTCATTTAATTGTCTTTTCCATTAATTTTCTTAATTCTAGTGAAAAATTCAATAAGTTTATATATGAACGAGAGGAGTTAGTTCTTTCATAATTTCCACACCAATAAGTTACTATAGTGAGAATACATTTGTACACGCGCACATCAACGTAATTATAAATATACACGTGTTTTTATATCATATAATTATAAGCATGTAATTTAGTAGTAATTTTTACCTATATAAAACAGAGTATGGATTTCAAGCTAACTCTCCCGTAACTCGAAAAAAGAATGTTGAAAATATATATGAATATATGATCCTTCATTGATATATTATATGTAAACTAAATATTTGACCCCATTGGACGACAAATACAAATTTAACCGAAATAAAAAGAATATATCTTTTTTTTTTGTCATTTTATTAATTCATGACGAACAAATGATTATTGGGTAAGCTTATAGCTAGTTTTATTATGAAACGTGAAAATTATAGTATGAAGCAATTTTTTTATCGATTTATATAGTCTTTTAACAAGATAATTATAATAGTAATTGTTTTTTTTAAAAAAAAAAAGAATAATAATTATGACAACTATGATACCAGATTTCGTGGGTTTGAAAATAACTTTTATCGTATTTTTATGTGAGGAACGATCTGAAATTTTGTATGTTTCAATTGGTTTTGGAAAATATCCTATTAGTTGTTAAGGATATGCACTTGCATTATATATATATAGGGAAATGATCAAATAGGAATCAAATCCCCCCGTGAGAATCTAGGAACCAATCCTAAACTTAGATTTGATTAGATCTAATGACCATAATTTAGTCAAAGTTTTAGTCAAAGTAAGGTGGCAAACTTGTAATATTTGAGAACTTAATGAAGGCGGGGTTATTTTCGTAATTTAGAAAATAGGTAATGTTTTTTCGGATTTTGGACCCAATTCTCATAATTAAATAGACAACGCTTTAAAACTGTTGTCTTTTCTGGCGTTGTATTAATATGCTAACATGAAAGATTTATATTGCTAACATCAACAGATTTTGTTGCTAACATGAGATAGACTCATATTGATAACTTGACCAGATCATAATATTAAATTGACACGTATTAAACACCACACATATAATATTGGATCACATTTAAAATAATATTGTGTAACATCATTCATACATACAACATATTGCTAATATGTTAGAGAATATACACACTGCTAATATGTGACTAATAATTTGTTAACATGTTAGTAACATGTTGCTAATATGTGAATAATGATATGCTAGTATGACTTAAATTCTCAAATATTACAAGTTTTCAAAATAATATTAAGCATTGATAAAATTATAATTGTTTATGAACTTAACTATATATAACTCATACTTTAACTATTTTCTCATGAAAGCAACTTAAAATTCAAAGTCGTGCATAAAAAATTTCATGTTACCAACATAAACACAAGATACGAGCAATATTGTGATATCATATTAGCAAATGTCTGACAGTTACGAGTTGAATATACGTGAAAAAAAGTTTTTTATATTTTTCATCAATTTTTGCTCAAATAAACATATGCACTATGGATCTTAAATGAAAGAGTATGAAAAAATCTTTAATTTGATATATTTTTTACGTAAATTGGATAAAAAACGAGTAAATTATGATTATTTAAAGTTTTTAAGAATTTTTTAAAAGATGATGACATCACTTTATAAAAAAAAATCTTGAATTACCCCTTATATTTCGAATTTTACATATTTACAACTATGCCACCGCCTTTTTATCCGTCATGTCATCAAAATCCCTGAATTTGATTGGTTCCTAGGTTCTCACGGGGGGATTGGTTCCTATCTGAATCCACCCCTATATATATATATATATATATATATATATATATATATATAAGAATAGTATTTATATGTAATAAACTTTATCATATATACACAAATGGAACGAGAAATAGGCCATTTGATCAAGTGCTACCTTGATACGTACAATTTGAATTACCAATTAATGACTTGGCTCGATTTTCACAGTCATGTAGATATATAGTACCCTGTTAGAATTTGTTGCATCAAATACTGTGAAAAAAACAAAACAAAACCACGTGCAAAATTATTTACAATGTTGTAGTCAGTGTTACACGCTTTACCGACAACATTGTCACAGGAATTTATAGAACAGTTTGTGCCGTGTGTGTGTGTGTGTGTGTGTCTGTAGGGAAATGATCAAATAGGAACCAAATCCCCCCGTGAGAATCTAGGAACCAATCCTAACCTTAGATTTGATTAGATCTAATGACCATAATTTAGTCAAAGTTTTAGTCAAAGTAAGGTGGCAAACTTGTAATATTTGAGAACTTAATGAAGGCGGGGTTATTTTCGTAATTTAGAAAATAGGTAATGTTTTTTCGGATTTTGGACCCAATTCTCGGAATTAAATAGACAACGCTTTAAAACTGTTGTCTTTTCTGGCGTTGTATTAATATGCTAACATGAAAGATTTATATTGCTAACATCAACAGATTTTGTTGCTAAAATAAGGTAGACTCATATTGATAACTTGACGAGATCATAATATTAAATTGACATGTATTAAACACCACGCATATAATATTGGATCACATTTAAAATAATATTGTGTAACATCATTCATACATACAACATATTGCTAATATGTTAGAGAATATACACACTACTAATATGTGACTAATAATTTGTTAACATGTTAGTAATATGTTCTTAATATGTGAATAATGATATGCTAGTATGACTTAAATTCTCAAATATTACAAGTTTTCAAAATAATATTAAGCATTGATAAAATTATAATTGTTTATGAACTTAACTATATATAGCTCATACTTTAACTATTTTCTCATGAAAGCAACTTAAAATTCAAAGTCGCGCATAACCATTAAAATTACATCAGATCTTAATTAACCTTATTTAAATTTCTTCCTTAACTAATTAATTACCATTAACAATCCTCTAAACCTTATCCGAAAATCTGGGGTGTTACATAAAGTGAAGGAGAAAATTTATTAGGAAATAGAGGCCTAGTACAATATTTATATTTAGGAAACATGTATATATAGCTTTAAACACGAAATAATTAATTCACGACTATATAATTAATTCATGACTATATTGATGTGAGATACCATTCTAATCTAATGGTATCTCACATCAATGTGCTTTGTCTGAGCATGATACATAGAATTCTTGCTTAAGTCCGTTGCACTTTGGCTATCACAAAGTACAACATACCTTTCTTGCTAAATCTTCAGCTCTTGCAAGAATCTCTTTATCCACAACATCTCCTTGCCAGCTTCATGCATGGCAATGTATTCAGCCTAAGTGGTGGATAAGGCAACACATTTTTACAATTTGGACTGCCACGATATAGCTCCCCCTGCAAAAATTAAACAAGTAGCCTGAAGTGGATTTTTTGCCATCAAGGTCACCCGCTATGTCAGCATCTGCAAACCCTTCAAGAATTGGATTTTCACCACCAAACCTCAAACATAACTTTGAAGTTCCTCTCAAGTATTTGAATATCCACTTCACAGCTTCCCAATGATCTTTTCCAGGATTGGAAAGAAATCTGCTCACCAAACTAACTGCATGAGCAATATCTGGCCTCGTTGAGACCATTGCATACATAAAAGAACCCACTACAGAGGAATAGGGAACCAATCCCATCTCCTTTTGTTGTGCTTCTGTTGTAGGACACATCTTCTTACTTAACTTGAAATGATTGGCAAGTGGTGTGCTAACAGATTTAGCATTCTTCACGTTAAATCTTTCAAGCACTCTCTCGATGTACTTCTCTTGTGACAACCACAACTTCTTAGCTTTCCTATCACGAATAATTTCCATTCCCAAGATTTGCTTGGTTGGGCCTAAGTCTTTCATGTCAAAGGATTTAGACAAATCTCTTTTCAGCTTCTCAATCATACCAATGTCCTGTCCCACAATCAACATATCATCAACATACAACAACAAAATGATGAAATTACCATTAGGAAAGTGTTTTATATAAACACAATGGTCTGCCTCCGTTCTTTTATAACTCTGACTAGTCATAAAAGAATCAAACTTCATGTACCATTGCCTTGAAGCTTGCTTCAAGCCATACAAACTCTTCTTCAACTTGCAAACCAAGTGCTCCTTCCCTTTAACCTCAAAACCTTCTGGTTGACTCATATATATCTCATCATCCAAATCCCTATGTAGAAATGTGGTTCGAACATCAAGCTGTTCAATCTCCAAGTTCAAGCTAGCTGTCAAACCTAAGATAATTCGAATTGAGCTCATCTTAACTACTGGTGAGAAAATCTCATCAAAGTCAATTCCCTTTTTCTGACTGAATCCCTTCACCACTAGGCATGCTTTATACTTAATTATCTTGTGTCCATCATTTTTCAGTTTGAAGACCCATTTGTTCTTTATCACTCTCTTGCCCTTAGGCAACTCGATCAAGTCATAAGTAGCATTCTTGTGTAGACAATCAATCTCCTCCTGCATTGCTTTAATCTAACAACTCTTATCTTTGAGAGTCTGGACTTCTCTAAAGCTTTCAGGCTCCTCCTCACCGTGATCAACACATTGCTTAAGCTGGGGTATTTTGATGATGGTCTACACTCCCTCTCGGATCTTCTAAGTTGTTGTTCTGGATTCTCTAGTGGTGGCTTTTCTTGCTCAACATCTGGTACTTGGTCATTTGCGGCTTGCTCATTTTCAACTTCTATCTCTTCTCTGCCACCTTCATGAATGGTAGCAGGAATCTGTTGTGGAGTAAAATCCACAACACCTTTAGACACTCATGTGTCTATCTGCTTCTTCTTCAAATCTTCCATAGTCTTATGCTCATGGAAGACAACATCTCTACTCCGAACAATTGTCTTCTTCTCTGGATCCCATAGTCTGTAACCAAACTCTTCATCTCCATATCCAACAAAGATACATGGAGTGGCTTTACTATCCAGTTTTCTCCTTTGCTCCTTTGGGACATGCATGAACGCTCTGCATCCGAAAACTTTCAAGTAGGAATAAGAGACATTTTTCCCACTCCAAACTCTATCTGGAATGTCAGACTCCAAAGGGACAGAAGGGGATCTATTGATCAGATAGCAGGCAGTCAAAACAGCTTCACCCCAAAACAACTTAAGCAATTTGGCCATCCTCAGCATGCTTCTAACTTTCTCCATAATGGTTCTGTTCATTCTTTCAGCAACACCATTATGTTGAGGGGTAGCAGGCTCTATTCTCTCATGTCTGATACCATGTTGAGAACAATATTCTTTGAACTCATTTGATATGTATTCACCACCATTGTCAGAACACAAACACTTCAACATTTTTCCTGTTTGCCTCTTGACCATGGCATGGAATCTTTTAAACTTCTACAATACCTCCCCCTTGCTCTTGAGGATATAAACCTAAGTCTTGCATGAAGCATCATCAATAAAGGTTACAAAAAACCTATTTCCGCCCAAAGACTCCACCTCAAGCGGTCCACAAATATCAGAATGTATTAGTTCCAATACATGCATCTTTCGTTTAAAATTTGAACGAAATGAAACTCTATGTTGTTTACCAAATAAACAATGATCACAAGGGTTGAGTGGTTTACCTTGCACCGTTGATGTAGTGTTCCTGACCTTTCTTTTAATGGTTACTGCATTTTGCGATTAACAGATGGTGGACAAGGATCCAAGCAGGGCGATTTCCCTATTATGAGCAGCTATCAATGTTAGTGATCAATTCCGGCGTAAAATATAACGGCACAGTCAAATTTCGGTGTATCCTTCATTTTTATTTTTATTTTATTTTTTTTTCTTTAAATTTGAGTAAGCCCTAAAACCTTCCCCCCAAATCAGAAGTCCACCATCTCCATTCGATCAGAAAAAAAGTCATGAATTTGGAACACCGAGAGCAGCCCATGGATTTGACATTCACGTCGAAGAGCCTGCGGCGGAAGTGCTATAGAGGGAGGTGAAGTGAGAGGAATTGAAAGTGAAGAAGGCGATCGAAGAAATTGTTTATATTTTCAACTAAGCAAAACTAGATGAGTCTTCAACTCAGCCAAGAGAGGTTAATACATGAAAAACCAACTAAAGTCTTAACAACAGTTGAGAATTTCACTTCTGCGAGTCAGCCGACTTGATATTTACGCAACTTTGGTAATTACGTATACTTTGATAATTTTCAAAATTGATTTGATCGTGATTATTCACCCCCTCTGATCACTTAATTATTTGAGTTTTTCGGGATCCACGAATTGGATCAAATATTATGTTATAAAAGTACATGGAAAAATATATTTATGGTCTTTTCTTTAGTTTTTTTTCAATTCGCTAAAGATAATTTTTTTAAAACTAAAATATATTAATGAGGCTACTATATTACTACAAAAATATAAAAATGGTCTGTGTAATTTTGGGTCTCAGTGACCTCTCCTAGGGCTTCAAGGCCACCTCTCATTGTGTCAAAAAATAAATTATTTGTAACTTAGTTATTAATTATGTAAAATAAAATATATGTCTTATTATTTTCCATGAAAATGATATTCGGTAAATAATTAGTTGTTCACCATGTTCTCCTTATCCCGAATATTATTTTTATTTATTTTTGCTATGTTCTTTATTTAAACACTAAATTACTTTCAGTTTGATAAATGAAATACGTGCACGGCAAATGGAAAATACTAATTTATATATTAAAAGTTTAAGAGCTTAATTGATAGAATAAACTATATATATAGTTAGTTTTTTTTTTCAAAATAATTACATGTACAGTCTAATTAATATGGTTGGAAACTTTAGACATCGATTAGCATCTACGATATGACATTCAAATTTCTATGTAATTGAAGTTCCAAGCGAGTAGTTCTTTCAACACTACTATTGTAACAAGCCTCTACTTATGATTATGAACCCCATTATTAATTAATTCAATACTATTTGAAAGGGGAACAACCGTAAAATTGTTGTAGCTACAAAACTTGAACCCTAATAGTCAAATTAGAAAGGAAAAAGATTGTTAACATCAATAAAAGTCGTAATCGGGCAACTTTCCAAGCACAAGTTTTAATGAAAAACTTGTAAACGTCGAGTTATTATGACATGGGAAGACTTCACACATACAATTTTTGTACAATAATTATTATAAATTGTGTAATTATGTGCAATAAGTATTCTAATTTGTGCAAGAATTATTCTAAATTGTTCCTTTAAAAAAATTATTTTAAAATTATGCAGATTAAATAATATATAATTTTTCTTAATTCACTCACTAATAATGACCAATGATCTTACAAATTAATGGTTAGAAAACTCATAAAAAGAACCAAAATGAACAACACTTAAATTGGAAGAGGATATATATATATATATATATATATATATATATATATATATATATATAGGATTTGGTTCAAATGAGAACAGTGCTTCATGTGAGAACGTGAGAACGGGCTTGTTTAGTGTAATTTTAGTGCTTTTCTTACTGTATTTTGATGCAATTTTTTAATTTTTTTTTAATGCTTTTCTTATTGTATTTTAGTGCTAGATGATTTAGCACCAAAATAAAATAAGAAAAGCACTGAAATTACACTAAACAAGCCCGTTCTCACATGAAGCACTGTTCTTATTATAACCAACCCCTATATATGTGTGTGTGTATATATATATATATATATATATATATATATATATATATATATAGGGGTGGGTTCAAATAGGAACCAATCCCCTCGTGAGAACCTAGGAACCAATCAAATTCAAGGATTTTGATGACATGGCGGATAAAAAGGCGGTAGCATAGTTGTAAATATGTAAAATTCGAAATATAAGGGGTAATTCCAGATTTTTTTTTTATAAAGTGATGTCATCATCTTTTAAAAAATTCTTAAAAACTTTAAATAATCATAAATTACTCGTTTTTTATCCAATTTACGTAAAAAATATATCAAATTAAAGATTTTTTCATGCTCTTTCATTTAAGATCCATAGTGCATATGTTTATTTGAGCAAAAATTGATGAAAAATATAAAAAACTTTTTTTCACGTATATTCAACTCGTAACTGTCAGACATTTGCTAATATGATATCACAATATTGCTCATATCTTGTGTTTATATTGCTAACATGAAATTTTTTATGCATGGCTTTGAATTTTAAGTTGCTTTCATGAGAAAATAGTTAAAGTATGAGTTATATATAGTTAAGTTCATAAACAATTATAATTTTATCAATGCTTAATATTATTTTGAAAACTTGTAATATTTGAGAATTTAAGTCATACTAGCATATTATTATTCACATATTAGCAACATGTTACTAACATATTAGCAAATTATTAGTCACATATTAGCAATGTGTATATTCTCTAACATATTAGCAATATGTTGTATGTATGAATGATGTTACACATGTTACACAATATTATTTTAAATGTAGTCCAATGTTATATGTGTGGTGTTTAATACGTGTCAATTTAATATTATAATCTCGTCAAGTTAGCAATAATATTAACTCATTTTTATAAATACAAAACCAACCAATAATATTCTCTAAACCACAATTGTTAAGTAAATTCACACGTTAGGCATGTTAGAATTCCAAAACTAATACTAAAATAATTGGGAAAGACAAATGAAACTTTGTTCAATATTCAACCATCATTATCCTATTATTAAATTGCAACATGCCGTTAAAAAATTATCCTTAACACATGAATAATTAATCCATCAAAATAGACATGAATATTCAATTCATAGCATCAACGTTCAACATAGGAATAGAAATATCAATAATCCTATAAGTATAGCAACATATCAGAATAATAAATTATACCCAATTATAATGTAACGCCCTGATCCCGGAAGAATAGTGACAAGGGACCGATGCGCTACTGGGGGAAAGGGAAAAGGAGTTGTGGCATAAAAATAATCAAAGAAATAGGGTTAGTGCCCCAAACACTTGGGCAGCATAACCTCTATAACTGGAATTTAACCATGCTCTAAGGCGTCTTAGAAGGAACTCGAATGAATGATCAATCATCAAAGGGAACTTATCCCGCCAATTAATTGTAAAGATAGATCTCAATAACAAACACAAATCATATTATGATTCAAACAATTGAAAACAAACTATATCTGAGTAAACGGAACAAGCGTAGAGCATCTTTATTAAGCTTAGGCAAAATATTTCCAAGTACTTCTTTGTTTAGAGTATCTAAGATCTCTAAATAACGCAAAAATAGTAAGCATATATCAACAAAAGACAGCCCCTGCCTCAGCTTTGTCATCTTTCAGCCTACCTCTCAACCTGAAAATATTTAGAAAAGATTTGGGCTGAGTACTAGTGTACCCAGTGGGCAAATTTTGAAAAACAGTTCGTAATCATTTTATAAATATGAATATTGTATCCACATAAGTATAACAATGGAAAGGTTTCAAAACTAAAAAGCATTCCATGTATACAAAGCATTCTTTTAACCTTACACGCTCTGTCTCAATTGTCCCTTCCTACAGTGTCTTAACTTATATACATGTCCTCCAGCCCAGCTGTCTAATAAAGGATAGTGTATACGGTCCCAAAGCTTAAAGGATCCGAACTCGAGTCTAGTTAAGCACTCAATGTTTTCGTAGGATACTGGCAAACACGAACAATGAGCTAAAATATTTTGATATAAATATTCATGCTTCACAGTTGATAAATAGATAAAAACTTGAGCTTATTAGTTGAACATAATTTGAGAAAAATATAGCCCACCTGGATAACCGACAATCTTTCAAACTCTTGGTTGATCCCATTCAGGTTCTATTATATCTTCTGGGCCTACAACAATCATCATTGGCTTAGTTTAACTAAAGAGCCTCTATCAAAACTCAATTCCTAAGTTTAGTTTTTAAACTTGATGTTAGATTTCATTATTAATTAATTCTATATTTCCTATTAATTTGATATCATTTTTAACTTAGAGAAAGAAAATAGAATACATGTAGCATGCTTATACAATTATTATTTCATAAAATTGAAGTAACATAATTACTCGGAACACTATCTTCTAAATAGATGGTAAATATTGTATTTCAAAATTAAACACTAATCAATTTGTTGCTAATTAATCACGTAAAAGTACAATCTAATTTTAATATATCTAAAAACAAAAGATTTATGTCCCTAAATAATTAATTTAGGAATCCTCGGCTAAATAGAAAATTTAATTAAAACTTATGGCTAAATTGATATTTAAATAATCTATTACTTAAGAACCAAATATTTAAATATTACTCAAATACCAAACCTTTAAAGAAATCAAAATAGGGATGATATATGTATATATATAATTTGAAAAACAGTAATCCGTGCTTATATGATTTTTAGTTAACTGCTTAAAAACTATTCTATGATATGTGTGGAACAGATGCAAGAACAAAAATAAATAAAGCAGTAAAAACGCACAAGATGGTAACCCAGTTCGGTTCAACCAACCTATTCTGGGGGGATTGCTCCCAAACTTGAAGTTTCGACTGTTACTCCTTCGAAGAGGGTATTAAGGATCTTACACATACAAGCCTCCTGCCTTATGTCGTCCGTTCTTCTCCTCGAACTCTTTCGCTAGCCGAAAGTTGTAAGATCCCCTCACAACCGTGACACTAGACTCTCTCTAGCTACCCACGACTTCAACTTACAATATTTCCTGAGATTGCATACAAAACGGAATAAAAATCCCCTCACGTGTTTCACTCGAAAATACTCAAAACTAGTCTATCATGTTGAACTGTTTAAGGAACAACTACTAGTTACAAAAATGACCACAAACTGATTCTAACACTAGAATCTAAACAAAATAAAAGTCACACCGATTGCTCCTCAATTCGGTCTTCATATAGGCGTCAATCTCCATCTGCCGCCAACATGGTAAGTAGTTTGTGGCTTTCCATTCATGTGTAGATACTTCCCAAGTGTAGGAGGGTTAATTCAGCACCGGATCTACACCACAAGGCAGTAAAACGAATCTATTTTGACCTTCCAAACTGGTTTGGCGCAAGATCTTTCCAACAAGGAAACTGCCATAAATAGAGTGTCCCTGGTTTTGTCTGGGACATACTCTGGAACAGTTCACCAACTGTTCTTCTTTTCTTGTACAGCAGAAAACAAAACTTCGTGGGACACACCCAGATACACTTGGTCGAACATATCTCGCCAATTTAACAACATAAATACTTAGTGCATGATGGTGGCACTAACAATCTCCCCTTTTGGCGTTTATGGTCAACAATTATCATCACGATCTATACAACACTTGAATAACCTTCGCAGATCAACAATATATCAAAAAGTGATATATTTAAAAACTGTCAGAGACAGTTACAAGCACACTCCCCCTGAATCTGAACTGGGAGTGCCTTCATCATGATCAGAGAATTGTTTCGCAATAGAGAACTGCATTATCAGCTGATCAAAAATATAATACAGACCAACAAAAAATTAAAGTGGGGTAAAACAGCATCCCCAATAAATTGTTTGTTCAGCAGCAAACATAAAAACATGAGCACATGAGCGCACGCTCAACACAGCATAGGCCTTCACCAGCATCGGCCTTCTCCTTCACCATCAACTTTCTTCTCCCCCTTAATTGTTGCCAAAAATGGCAAACACCAATCTTCAGACTGGGGAGGCAGCAGCATCATCAACATCATCGGCATCAACAGCATCAGCTGGCTTGTCAGCAACAGGGACAGCGGAAGCACTCGGCACATCAAGCGGCGATGCAAGACCAAGAGCCCTGGCGCGGAGATCAGTCAGCAAGGCCTCCAGCTCTTGCTTCCGGGTTTTGAAAGTCCGAATTGACTTGTTTAGGAACACCACTTCACATTCTAAGGACTTTATGTGCCTGTCAAAGAAAGCAGATGTGACAGAAAAAGAAGCTGCAGATTTGTCTGGGACAGATGATGGCATAGATGCAGAGTGTTCAGCAGTATCTCGGGCAGGGACATCTGGAGCATGCTGGGAAGAAAAAAGTTTGTGGCTTATCGTCAGCGGCTGGGAAGCTGGAGCATACAAGTCATTGGCAGAAACCACATCATGCTGAGCCATGATGATGCTAAAGATGAGGCCAGGATAGCCAACCGGTTGCTAGACACGAGCAGATTCAGCATAAGCAAAAACATTCTAAAAAATGATCAATCCAAGGTTGATCCCCTGTCGAGTGCCCACAGAGTAGAGCAACAAGGCCATAGGTTTGCCCACAGTCCAATCATGAGTACTGGGCAACCAATTTCTAACAGCAACCTTGTGAAGTATCGAGTACTTCACACTTAGATAAGAAGCCAACAACACACATCCCGGGGGCCAAATAACCTGACTTCCTCCAGTCAATTCCGTCACAACCTCATTCAGATAAAAAATAAGAGCAGGAGCAACAAGATTCTCGCGTCCCAAAAACTTATTAATCACAGCAGGTGAGAATGCAATCCAATTACCACGCACAAAAATAGAGAAGGCATGCTCATACGAGGCATCACGCAGGCGCTTAGACAAGTTGGCATAAAATTCATGAACAACAGCAGTAATGAATGGAGGTGCAGAGTAAGCAGACTTTTCCAAACGAAGATCATGTAACAGGATATCAACACCCGTTCCCTCTATATCAGACTTAATCATGCAACGCTCAGAAACTAACGAGTGACCAACAACAATCTTGAATTACGATTGATGAAAAGCAGAGAGGAACTTACTAGAATCAAAGGCCTCCGAATCGAAATCGGATCTATCCGGGACAGACTCAGGGACATCCTCTGCTTCTTCGTCAGAGGGGGAAGGAGCTCTGGCTTGCTTCATCAGCGGGCGACGACATCCCGACAACAACCCCATCCTCTGCTCAGATATACTCCACGTAACGCGGCAAGCAGGAACAATATCAGGCTTCTTAGCCAAATCCTTTTTTCCAGAGTGCTTCACCGATTTGGGGGTTTTTGATGTAGACCCCTTCTTGGCAGCAACTTTCTTCGATTTGGAAGGAGGAACCTTCTTTGCAGCAACTTTTGCTAACACCTTCGATTTCAACTGGGCAATAGGTGTGTCATCTTCATCATCAGACACCGGAGGGGTGCTTGGATCATCTCTCAATTCCAACTTGCGTTTGGACCTGCGAGTTTTGGAAGAGAAAGCTTTCTGAGATGGTTGAGGTGGGATAGAAACATCCTCAAGAACAGGAGAATCTTCATCTGGAAAGGAGATATCAACATCTTCATCACCTTGACCTTGACCAAGGGTTTTATTGGCAGCAGGAGGAGACACATCACCAAGTGGAACTTGAATAGTGACAATGGGCGTGTCACTCACCACAGGAACAGCAGCAGAAATAGACTGAGCATGAACAAATTTCAGCGCATTAAGAGATGCAGCAAATTCCTCAATAGAGGTAGGATCTTCGCCAACAGCAGGGGCGACGGCAACATCTTCAACAGAAGCCAAGGAGACTTCATTACCTCCAACATTCTCTATCACAGCCGCAATTGACGTATCCAAGATTTCCGCAGACACCATGGGCGGAGAGGATGGTACTTCAGAAACCCTAGGAGAGGGATGAACAGTGAGATCTGTCTTAGACACAGATCTAGGCGGCGACACAACAGAAGGTGCCACAGAAGTTGACACAGAAGCAGTAGCTTCAGGGAAAGCGACAGAAGGCTCCACAGCGGCAGGGACAGACGCAATTGAAGGCGTGAACACAATTGGTTGAGAAAGCTCACTACAAGAAAAAAGGTAATAGACGGCGCGGAATCCGCGTTGTCTTTTAGAAAATTGAGCGTTGTCTACACCGGTGTTGTCTATAGGGACACGGTTAAAGACGACGTGGAAAACGCGTTGTCTATTAAGATATAGACAACGGTCATGTGGTTAAAGACAACGTGGAAATTACGTTGTCTATCATGTTATAGACAACAGTCATGCGGTTATAGACAACGTGGAAGCTACGTTGTCTATCATGTTAAAGACAACTGTGGCATGGTTAAAGACAACGCGGAAAAAACGTTGTCTTATCATTAATAAACAACGATTTTGAACTGTTGTCTTTTTTTAAGCTATTTTTATTTTTTTAATAATTCCTATTTTGTTTATAATGTAGTGAACAACTTATAATATTTAAAACAATAACAAAAATATAAAATTATGTTGAATAAATTTACATATATCCATAAACCAAAAACATGTCCAAGCAACAAGTATATTAATAAAAAAAAATATCCTATCAAACTAATTCGTCCAAGTAACAAATATGAGGATTAAAAAATTACAAACTACATGCAGCTCTTCTGAAATTGTATAGACTTCATCTCCATTCTTCAAGTCCATTCATCCATTGGCTTGCACCTTTACCCATTACCATTCTAGCAAAATCAACCACCCAACTTCTATCAAGATTTGACCAAAATGCTGCAATTTCCAAAAATTAAACCAATATTTAACACAAAAAATTCATCAAAAAGAAAATGGTGTTTAGAATATTGATACAGATACATAAAAATTATATAATACCAACTTACTAATTAACATGAGGTAGATCTCCCTGCAACACAAACTCAAAGGAATCCATCTCTTAAGAGTGTATATGTGAAACAAGCAGAGTATAAAAGTCAGAAATATACGTGAGAAAGCAAATACGTATGTCATACATCATTTTTTAGCCATTGCACGTTGTCTGTGACAAAAAAATAAAAATAAAAATGACATGGATATTTTCCAGTTTGACACTCTTATGTTCATTTACATCATCAAGCATATTCTAAATTCCAAAATGTAACACTTGGAAGACCAATTAATTACAAAGAAAATTGGTAAGGAACCACTTACAGGAAGAGACTTCTCCAATGACTGCCGCAAATTCATAATAACTAGGTGTTCAGAGCTAGCACTGGATCATTCATAAATAAACGTAGGTTGTAAATTAAGGTGCATAAGTTCCCTTTGTTTCTTCACCACAGGCCATCCTAAAAAATATTGTCAACATATGTTTTTATTTACTTAAATTTAATGCCCCCACTTTAATTTTCTCATAAGAGACCAACATGAATTCTCAAGAGTTAAAAATAATATAACAAATTTCTTATCTTAGGGATTCATACAGTTATTTTTCTAACTGATTAACCCATCTAGGTTTAATTTAGCTGATTATACGACTAAAAAAAAAGAATAAATAGGTACAAATCTAAATAAGAAAAGTCTTACCAGAAATTTGGCAAACGTCTTTAATGCATCCCAAACCATAGCTAAATAACTTACAATTTGGATTCTACCACAATCATAGCACACTTGTCATTGCCACTGGAAATGAGCAAACAATACGAGAAAATAGATCCTTTTTTTCTAGTTTTGAAAATATCACAAGAATCTTTATTAATCTTCACGACTATAGAAAAGAAGCCACGAGTAATTCTTTAGTTTTCTTTCCTTGTTCTCGTTAGCAAATAAAGTTTTATTTATTGTGCTATACTTATACTTTTAGTGATCATAGCAATGCTTGGCAAAATAAACGAGTTAAAAGATTCTAACCTTTACATTGAGAAATTTACCAAGTTGGAAATCCACGATCTGTCAAACACAGATTATAAAGATAAGCTTTGGGAAATAGAAGATTAGAACACTCCGTTTTCAATTTATATGTTATAACTCGTATAAAACTTGAAGAACTAAATTTAATCTGGAACTAAATATGAAGCATGAACTAAATTTAAAACTTACATTGATTCAACAAATATGAAGCAAAAAAACTAAATTTAATCTGAAACTTGCATGAATATTGAAGTCAATCGTAAGGTACAGAGGTGAGAAGGAGCTTCCTAAGCTCAAAAACATGAGATGGTTGAGAGAAATTTGAAACATCCGTGATTGTAAATATTAATCGACTAGATATACTAGTAGAATTGCTTTTCTAAGATGTCCTAAACAAGCTTACATTTCAACTTCTAGTCTGAAAAGAAAATTCACATTAAGTTAATAATTTTACACAGTTCTTAATGTAACCTTGCCTGGAGTTTCCAGAAGGGGTTGGTCGATTGTTGAGCTAATTATCTGCCCAGTAGTATGATCTTCAAGGTACTCATACCTGGGAGAAACGAAGAAGTAGTTATGCTTGTTAAGCCGATTGAACGTGAAGATAACTACAAGTTGAGTAGAGGAATTTTCCTATTAGATGCATTCTGATAATTATAATAGTCTAACTGAAGAAATAAATTAACACTAGACAATGACCCATAGGAGAAAAAATCAGAGGGAACCTTCTCTCGAGTGCAACAAGAGCGAACCTTCTCTCAACACACTAACTTGTACATATATCAAGCTATAAATTTCAATACCAGCTATATTTCTTAGCTTTCAATCCAACTATATATTCAACAATATTTAATCATGTGGTGTTACATCCAAATATCCACAAATGTAAAGATGAAAAAGCTGCAAGTTTAAATAATTAGAAATTTTTACCTCACAAAATCACAAAAGCCTAAGATATCTATGCTACAATTCTATTAAAAATAATCAGAAAGCCAATAATTTCATTTATGCGAATTTTTACCTCAAAAATCATAATTTTTTTACGAAAGGCTTGACTAGGCCGTGAAGTTTTCCTTCACACCGAGAGAATGACCGAAGAAGGATGAGGCCTTGCGATGGGTTCGAGCATGTTCAACGCACTCATAGACTCCTTCTACTGCAGCGACGGTGAGGTATAGCGGCGATGAGGCGATAGAAAAGTCGAGGGCAGAGGGGACAATCGAAAAAGGCAATGATTCCAAATTCGTTCGACACGCTCACTGTCACTTTCACCGCAGCGGCGAGGGAAAGCGATGGCGAGGGGCAGCGGTGGTGAGGAAAAGCGAAGTGAGAGACATCACAGTTTTTCTACAGAATTTAAGGCTAAGGAATTTAGGGATTTACAGAGTTTAGGGATAAGGAAGCGAGAGACGAGCCAAGTGAAGCGAAGCGGCTATGATAAAGAATTTAGGGATTTACAGAATTTAAATAAAAAAAAATTAAAAAAATCGAAAAAACGCTTATAGACAACGTGATAATGGAGCACGTTGTCTACATCTGCATAGACAACAGAGATTTTTCCATTACAATTAAAAAAAATAAAAATATAATAAAAAAAGTGGTGATAGACAACGCATGTGCGTATACACGTTGTCTATTACGTAATAGACAACTAATTTATCAAAACACGTTGTCTTTCCCGTGTTGTCTATTACCCTTTTTCTTGTAGTGGCTCCGCAAGCTGTCGTCGCAAGTCTTCAGTAGAAATTCTGGGTTTCTTGGCTTGAGAGGGCTTAGAAGAAGCAGCTTTGTCCGCCATTTGAGTTCGAACAACAAAATTCAAGCAAACACCACAGAGAGAGAACGGCTTGGAACTTTTGCAAAGATTCTGTCTCTTTTGAAAAATAAGGTTAAGACCTTGATTAGGAAATTGTAAAAGGAAATTTCCTTTACTTACTTATTCCACACACATCACCCCGCAACTTGGTGTGGAGAAGTGGAATCGATCGTGGTGCGAAAAACAAGGCATTACTAGCCGTTAAAAAGTAACCGTTCCTCTATAGCAAAAACTGTCCAGGACAGATATTGGCACAACATTTCTCAGACCATATTAACCATGGTCATTTTATACTCTCTATACATACATCACTGACCAAGGCTATATAGAGAGTCTTCTCGCAGAGGAGAAGATTAGAGAACACAAAGACCCAAGGAGGATCTAAGTGTTTCAAACCTTGCACTATCAAGTGTCTTAGTGAAGATATCAGCAAGATGTGCCTCTGTTGTAATATAATTGATTGGTCCTAAATCCTCTATGTTTTAAGGGTGATTTTTAGTGTATTGTGCTAGACTAACTACCAATTGGATATATTTTGTGGATAGATTTGTTTCTTGAGTTTGTGCAGGTAGTTAGTCTCAATTAAAGGAAAAGAGGTGCATTTTGCAAAGTTATGGATCGGTGGTAAGGGCATACCAGTGAAACCGAATTTTTGCTGGACAGATCCAGTGGGCCGAGAAGTGTTTTGATGGGTCGAGCCCATGTTTTGAAGCCTCCAGCGGGCCCAGCGAGAGTTATCTAACTTTGAAGAGCTGGAGGCGGTTTAAAAGTGTCCAAATACAACAAGGATTCTATTTTGTTAATTACCTAGTTTAGATAAGATTTAATATTTGTTTCCTATTTGGAGTAGAACTCTATTTTGGTAGCTAGATATATTAGAATTTATTCTATTCATGAGACAACATCATCGAGAGAGCGCAGAGACGCAACATTATTCAGTTTTTATTCAGCTTTATTTTCGATTCATCGTGTTCAACTTTTACAACTCTGCGCGATCATACTGCTACATGAAGTCTAGCTAATTTCCGCACATATCCCAGACGCGAATCAACGAAACTCTAGCGACTAACTGTGAGATCGAACTGCTCCATAATTCTTTTGAATGCATGTGTCTGCTATATCTCGTTTTTATTGTTGTTAATTGTTTCGTGTTTTCTAAGTAGTTGCAAATATTTAGGAACGCGAGATTAATTAGTAGCCAATTAAACCGGCCATAAGTAAACGTGGTTTAAGTTTAATCTGTGGTAAAACGGTTCTTGAAACCAGGGGATTAGCAGTCTAATTTTATCCTTCATGTGTCAGAGTTGGGTAGATTAGAATCGGGTTTCTCTAGATCACAAGGCTGTCGACTCATTAAAACCATAAGAGTGTCTCTTTACGTTTGTCAGTCGATTAGGGAATTAATCGGTGAAGTGTCTTCCTGGTTAACGATAAAATACGGAGAAATAAGGACGTGTCAGTAAGTGTCTTCGGCGTCCATAACTGGTTGCATAATTTATTTGAATTCATCTTTGCATCTGTGATCGGTTCGTTAGCTAGAGTGGAGTTATTTGCAGTCCGGGATATTTTCTTCATCATTGTCAATTTCGTTTATTGCCTAATTATTTTATTTAATTTAGTTCTTTTATTTTGCTGTTCAAGTCAGTTCATAAAATTCGAATTTCCCTTGTTAAAGTTGGTTATACAGATTGGAAAATAAAAGTGAAACTCGCCGGTCCTTTGGGAGACGATCCTGCTCGCCGCTGTACTCTGCAGTAAGGGCATACCGACAGACCAGTCGGGACATTTTATTTTTGGTGTAAAACGACGCACCAAATTTTGGCGCCGTTGCCGGGGATCGGTTTCAAGCAGTGCTTATTTTTAATTTCCAATTTGTTATTTTACTTTTTTATTTTTCTTTCTTGTTTTTCTTTGGTGCATGACCCGTTCTTCTGCAGAAAAGGATTTGGGATATTATTCGGAGCCGGAGCGGACTTTGCACAAATTGAAGAAAGCTGCAAAGAAGCCTAAGAAGCTGTTTAAATCTGAACGGCAGGGTTCGAGTTCTCAGCAGCAACCCGAAATGGCTGACAACATCGAGGATCGTGACAACCCGAACAATCGGAATAATGAAGACCCACCCGCAGCTCAAGGGAAGAATCGTGCTCTAGCCAATGTACCAGCAGAGGCACCCGCACCGTTGATTCGAGAGCTTGGTCGCCATCGAAACAATCGACCTATCTGTGTGGTGCTGCCAACCATTGCTCGAAATGCAGAGATCAGGCCAGCTTTTATCCAAGTTCTTCCTAAGTTCAGTGATGCACCAGGAGAGAGTGCACATACACACTTGGCCGAGTTTGATTGGGTCTGCTCCACTCTGCGGCCTCAAGGCTTTACTGATGACAATCTGCGCTTGCTTACATTCTCTCATACACTGCAAGGCCGAGCCAGAGAATGGTTATTTGATCTTCCCCCAGCTTCGATTTCCACCTGGGACGAGATGGAAGAGCAATTTCTTCGGAAATTTTTCCCAGAGACTCGAGCAGCAAACCTTCGCATGGCGATATCTAGTATCAAGCAGAAGCAAAACGAGAGTTTGGGAGAATATTGGTCGAGATTTCAGCAATTGTGCCGAAAGTGTCCAGATCATGGATTCACAGAGTTTCAATTATTCATCAGTTATTTCTATCGAGGCATGTCCACTTTCGATAGGAAAATTGTTGACGCTGCCAGTGGAGGTTCGCTTACAAATAAAACTCTTGCCGATGCCAAGCAGCTGATAATGGACATGGTATCTGGTGGGCAACAATATGATGATGAGGATGAAGGTCGCTACTGACCTGTGAAAAACATTGAGAGAGCCGAGTCATCCGATGTGAATGAGAAAATTGAGGCTCTAACTTCTCTCGTTCGTGGATTGGCTGTAGCCCAGACAAAAGGCTCTCGTTGTGGTATTTGCACTGAGGTTGGACATTTTACTGATACATGTCCAATGACGCAAGAGCCCCCACCTAAACAAGCTTGCTATGGATCGGGAGATGCGCAACAAGATGCACAAAGGGGAATTTACTATGATAGTTCGGGACGAGGAGATAATTTCCGGAGGAAAAGGAATTATGATCCTTTTTCTAACAGCTATAATCCGGGTTGGAGGGATCATCCCAATTTTCGATGGAAACAGCCTGGAGACCCCCTTGCCCAAGGGGATTTTCCCCCGAAGCCTGCGAGAGATGGTCAGTATGCCCATACTGACAAGCCTGTTCCCAGTATGAGCGAAATTATGAAGTGCCTAGAGCAAAGCAGTACTTTGGTGAATAATTTGGCACCGAGTCAGAAAGCATTCCAGCAAGAGACTCAAGCGGCTCTAGGTAGCATGGGAACACAAATTACTCAACTTGCTACACAGATGAATAAGATGCAAGGCAACCCAGGGAAGCTCCCATCTCAGACGGAGCAGAATCCTAGAGGAAACGTCAGTGCAGTAACACTCCGGAGTGGCAAAGAACTTGCAGAAATTGTGCCAAAGAAGACAACCCCGCAGGAAGGGCATACTGCGGAGAATGCAGAAAGGGCCGATGATGAAACTGAGCAGCCTGTTGCTCCAAAAGCCCAAACTGAGGTAAAATATGATCTTAAGGTTTCTAAACCCATTACTGCAGCTCCCTTTCCTTCCAGGTTGATTAAGCACAAGAAAGACGATGAGGAGAAGGAGATTTTCGAATTGTTCAAGAAGGTGGAGATCAATCTTCCACTGATTGATGCCATCAAGCAGGTGCCTAGATACGCCAAGTTTTTGAAGGAATTGTGCTCTAAGAAGATCAGGTATGGGAAAGATGCTAGGATCAAAGTTGGTGAAAATGTGTCTGCGGTCATTCAACGCAAACTCCCTCAAAAGTGCCGTGACCCAGGTATGTTCACCATTCCTTGCATCATTGGAAGTAAGAAGGTGGAAAAGGTAATGCTTGATTTAGGTGCCTCTATAAATGTTATGCCTCTTTCCATGTATAAAGACTTACAGTTAGGTCCCATGAAGGAAACCCGAGTTGTGATACAGTTAGCCGATAGGTCTAATACTTATCCACAAGGTGTTGTAGAGGATGTTCTTGTCAAGGTCAATGATTTAATTTTTCCTGTGGATTTTTATATTGTTGACATGAACGATTCCTACTCTGCTCACCGATCTTTGATTCTTTTGGGTCGGCCATTCATGAAAACTGCAAGAACTAAAATTGATGTAGATAAAGGCATGTTGAGTTTTGAGTTTGATGGTGACATAGTTACTTTTAATATCTTTGAAGCAATGAAACATGTTGAGGATCCAGAGGCTATCTATATGGTTGATATTATTGATACTGTAGTTGATGAGTTTTTTGAGCGTAATTTCAGGGAAGATAAGCTTGAGCAGGTACTGTTTGGAGGAATGACTGGAGCAACTGCAGATTCTGCAGAAGAAGAAGCGATTCGAGAAATTATCCAGCAGCTGTATGCCACCGAGGAGTTCCAGCCGAGAAACATGTCAGGCCATGTGCCCTTACCAGTGGATACAGAGCCGATATTGCCTTCCCACGTGAAAGCCCCAGTTCTGGATTTGAAGGTTCTGCCTGAACATCTCAAGTATGCGTACTTGGGCGAGGAGAACACGCTGCCAGTCATCATCAGCAAGGACCTCACAGCCGATCAAGAGCTCCGATTGGTCACCATCTTGAAAAAGCACCAAGGAGCTATCGGTTGGACTTTGGCGGACATAAAGGGGATTAGTCCAGACATCTGCATGCACCGCATTCTGCTTGAGCCTGACCACAAACCATCAAGAGATCCACAGCGGAAGCTCAATCCAGTCATGAAAGAGGTTGTTTTAAAGGAGATTCTGAAGCTGTTGAAATTGGGAATCATTTACCCAATTTCTGATAGTGTATGGGTGAGCCCAGTACACGTCGTCCCCAAGAAGTCAGGGTTCCAGTTGGTTAAGAATGACAACAATGAGTTGATTCCGATGAGGCTACAGACTGGTTGGCGCATGTGCATCGACTTTCACAAGTTGAACGATGCTACACGCAAGGACCACTTCCCCTTGCCATTTATCGATGAGATGCTCGAGCGACTAGCTGGGAAATCATACTTCTGCTTCCTGGACGGGTACTCTGGCTACTTTCAGATTTATGTAGCCCAAGAAGACCAGGAGAAGACGACTTTTACCTGTCCCTTTGGAACGTTTGCCTGTCGCAAAATGCCATTCGGATTGTGTAATGCTCCCGGTACCTTCCAACGGTGCATGATGAGCATTTTTTCCGACTTGATCGAGAGCTGCATCGAGATTTTTATGGATGATTTTACAGTTCATGGAGATTCTTTCGAGCAATGCATCGAGCACCTGGATAAGGTCCTTCAAAGGTGTGTCGAGACTGATTTGGTGTTGAATTTCGAGAAATGTCATTTTATGGTGCAACAAGGCATCGTGCTTGGCCATGTCATTTCTGCAAAGGGAATCGAAGTCGATCGAGCAAAAGTTGATTTAATCGTGAAGCTTCCTTACCCTTCTAATGAGAAAGAGATACGTGCTTTTCTAGGGCACGCCGGATTCTACCGGCGCTTCATTCAAGACTTCTCCAAAATCGCCCAGCCGATGACCAAGTTGCTACAAAAGGATGCTCCGTTCCTGTTTGATGATAAATGCAAGGAGGCGTTTGATCTGCTAAAGCACTCACTCACTTCTGCCCCAGTGATTCAACCACCAAAGTGGGGCCTCCCTTTTGAGATCATGTGTGATGCAAGCGACTATGCTGTTGGAGCTGTTCTCGGACAAAAAGTGGAGAAGCTTAGTCACGTCATTTACTATGCTTCGAAGACACTTAATCCAGCTCAATGTAATTACACTACAACCGAGAAGGAGTTACTCGCTGTGGTTTTTGCTTGTGAAAAGTTTCGATCTTATCTTGTTGGATCGAAGGTTGTAGTGTATACGGACCATGCTGCTTTGAAGTATCTACTTTCCAAGAAGGAGTCCAAGCCTCGCCTAATTCGCTGGATACTGCTACTACAAGAATTTGATCTGGAAATTAAAGATAAGAAAGGTGCTGAAAACAATGTTGCTGATCATCTGAGCAGACTGCTGATACCATCCGACGGTATGCCCATACCGGACGATTTCCCAGACGAGCTCTTACTGGCTGCAGCCAGTACAGTTCCTTGGTATGCGGATTTGGTTAATTTTCTCACCACTGGAATGTTCCCCAAGGGAACCGAGACAGCCAAGAAGAATAAACTGAAGAGCCAAGCTAAGTACTTCATCTGGGACGATCCTTATTTGTGGAAGACTTGCTCTGACCAAGTCATTCGACGTTGTATTCCGGATGAAGAGATTCCGCCCGTTTTGGAATTTTGTCATGCTCATGCTTGTGGGGGACACTTCGGTCCTCGGAGAACAGCTCGCAAGGTTCTCGACTGTGGCTTCTATTGGGAAACACTTTTCAAAGATGCCTATTCTTTTTGCAAGAATTGTGATCGATGCCAACGACTTGGCAATATTTCTGCTCGAGATGAAATGCCTCAGATGCCGATTTTGGTGTGTGAAATCTTCGATGTATGGGGTATGGATTTTATGGGGCCGTTTCCAAGCTCGTTTGGAAATTCCTATATTCTTCTTGCTGTGGACTACGTCTCTAAATGGGTTGAAGTGAAGGCTACACCGGCAAATGACTCCAAGGTCGTAGCAAAGTTTCTGAAAACACACATCTTCCAACGATTTGGTATTCCTCGAGCTATAATCAGTGACCAAGGTACACACTTCTGCAATCGAACCTTGGACGCCCTTTTCAAGAAGTATGGAGTTCATCATCGTGTCTCAACAGCCTACCATCCTCAGTCCAACGGCCAGGCCGAAGTCTCTAACCGAGAGATCAAGAATATTCTGGAGAAGACTGTGAGTCCAAACCGGAAAGACTGGAGTCTGCGCCTGGACGACGCAGTATGGGCATACCGCACAGCATACAAGTCGCCTATTGGTATGTCACCATACAGATTGATTTTTGGCAAGCAGTGCCATCTTCCTGTGGAGCTCGAACATCGAGCTTTCTGGGCTGTTAAGCAATGTTGCATGGATCCGAAGTTAGCTGGGCTTGAACGGAAATATCAATTGCAAGAATTGGAAGAAATTCGGTTGGAAGCTTATGATTCTGCTCGTTCTTACAAAGAGCGCACTAAATTATTACATGACAAATATATTCGGAGGAAAAGTTTCGAAGTTGGCCAGCAAGTCCTGTTGTTTAATGCTCGTCTCCGACTCATGCCGGGCAAGTTGAAGTCCCGTTGGACAGGCCCATATGAAGTTGTTCGAGTAAGCCCTCACGGTGCAGTGGAAATTCGCAGCTTGTCTACGGATAAAATTCTCACAGTCAATGGACAGCTGTTAAAGCCATTTCTTACTGGACTGGATTCACAGCCATTTGATGGGGTCGACCTGGTTACCCCGGAAATTACTTCATGATCACTTCCTCCTGTCGAGCCTACGACATTAACCAACGGCGCTTCTCGGGAGGCAACCCGATTTCCTTTCCCTTTCTATTCCATTTATTTACTATTTTCCATTAAGTCTTTTTATTGTTTTAGTACCTTTTAGTTCGATTCTATGCAAAAAAAAAAAATAAAAAAAAAAAAAAAAAAAAACACAACAAACATAAAACTTTTGATGAGGTGTGTGCTGGGGTCGAATTTCCCTGAGTATAGCGACCTCTTGCTGCTTTAAGGGTTTTGTATTAAGCTTGAAGAAAAGAGGGGGTTTTGGGCAATTTAATACAAGGGAGGACCTTCTTGCAATATCCCCTAATTTAATTTGGGGATTTCCTTTTACCCTCAGCCCTAATATATTTTACTTTCATCCTCAATTTACGTTTCTTACTCTTTTTTTTTCAAGTTTTTACAGCCCTTTCGCCTCCCGAGCTAAACTCCGCCATGGCCAGAAACAAAGGCAAGAAAACCGCCGCATCACCTCCGCCACCTCGACCACCGCGGACTCGCGGCCAAGCGCGAACCACCACCCTTGTCGACGAGCCGACGCCCTCTCCCTCTCCAACTAGGCCACCCTCACCACCTCCTCCTCCGGCCCACTCACCAACCCCGTCGCCCGAACCCGAGCCTTCCCCTTCGCCGCGTGTTCGCTCGAAATCTACGGCTGGAGGCTTCAAGAAACGGAAAGCCCCCGCTGTTTCCGACGAACCCTCCAAGAAAAGCCGCGCTCCAACACCACACCCGAGGCCTGCTACTCCACCACCGTCTCCGCCGACCTCTCCACTCGCCGCGTCGTCTGCTCCGACAAAGTCACCCCCGCCATCCACTGATCCGTCCTCTTCACGCCGCCCCCGTGGCCGCCGGCCTCGCTTCCGCTCGGATGCCGATTTCGAACGACGTTTCCAGAAGTTCACCACCCGGACAATCCTTGGACCGCGACTCTTTGATTGGGAGAATATTGCTTCTCTCGAGGTAAACTCCTCTATCCGTGAATATTTCAAGGGAATCGGTTGGGAGCCCTTTTTGGACACGGATCGTCCTGTTTTTGATATGTTAACTGTTGAATTTCTGGCTTCTTTTGTGTTCCAATCTTCGAGTTCCTTATCGGATTCCCACGCTGTTCTATTTCGTATGGGTGGTCGTGCTTTTAACTTTTCTGTGAATGAATTAAATGTTCTTCTTGGTTTTGAGTCGGATGAGTCCTTAAGTGGTGTTGATTATGATTGTGCTTGGTGTGATGCCCCTGAGGAGACTGAGTCTGCGTTGACTGCACAGTGGCGTGCATTGTCGATTGAGAGTCAGTATGAGCAAAGATTGGCTAAAAAGTGTCTATCCGTGATGATGCTATGCGTCTTTGTCATAGGTTCTTGGTTATCAACTTCTTTGGTCGCATTGATATGCTCACTGTAGTCACCAAACACGAGGTCTTTTTGCTCACTTGCATGCTAAAGAAAGATAAGGTGAACTTTGGTTTTTGGTTGGCTTCCCAGTTTGCCTTTATTGCTTCTCGGCCGAAAGGAAAGGTGCCATTGGGTCATTTTATCACACTCTTAGCCGAGCGTCTTCATGTTCCTTTTGATGGATATGCCACTATTCCTCGCACTTTACTTACTATGACTGAGTTGAACAAGATGCGTTTGTTATTGGTTAACGCCTCCGGGCACTTTCAGTTTGCTCCACCGGGTGCTCTGGCCTCGAGTGCTTCTTCTGCAGGTTTTGACCCCACCGCTCTTCTCACCGCCTTCGAGGCCCTACTCCAGCCGCTCCGGCGCAGCCTGGCGGATATTGATACACGGATTGCGGCCCTGGAGCAGGCGGTCCGGAACCTGGAGCCCCGTCCTTGAGATTTGAGATTTTGGTCCACTCTTCTACCCCAACTTTGTTTTTTTTGTTGTGTGCTTGATTTTCAGTTTATGTCTGCTTTCTTTTCTTTTTTGTTTTTCTTCTGTGTTTTGACCTGTGAGGACACAGTCATCTTCTAAGTGTGGGGTGGGGAAAACCAAGAATCCCCATCCTTGGTTTATGATTGTGTAGTGTTTTCATGATTTTGCTGTGTGTGTATGTTTTTTTTGAAATTTTTTTGCAAATATGACTGTTTGACACTAGAGATAGAAGGAGTATGGGCTGTTATGAGGATTGATGGATTGGTTGTGTTGTTGTTTTGTGGAATACTATATGCTGTATGTGCATGATTTCGAGGATGATGGAATGTGCAGTTTGATCACATTTTCTATGCCACATATATGCGAGTTTTGAGCCTGAGCAATAATATTTTACCTTATGGAAGCTCATTTTCTTTGTTTGAGAGTGTCAAATTGTGGTGTTGGATATTTTGAATTGCCTAATTGCCACGGTTGCTTATCTTTGAATTGTGTTTGAAATATGATAAAGGCATTTAGGTTTAACCTCATTTTCCCCTAAACTAACTCACCTGTGCAATTCCCCCTAGTGAACCCATTTGAGCCATTCTACATTCATTTCTTTTTATGCAAACCAAGAAACACTCAACCATACTCCTTTCATTCTACGAACCAGTTTTGCGCACCTAAGGGAAACATGTAAGTGTCATCTGTTGAAGCTGTACGAAGCATTTGTTCAGTGCATGAAGGAAGAATTAAAACCTCTGTCCTGTTTTCGATTGAAAAAAAGAAAAAAAAAAGAAAAAAAAAAAGAGAAAACGAAGCAAAGCTTCAGAAGACAAAAATTGTAGGACAGAAGGGGGAAGAAAAGAAAAGAAGAAACAAGCAGATGTGTTGATGAAACCTGAGCACCAGTTTTGAGCAAGTTTTCTTTAACAATTGCAGCTAGCTATGAAGCGAAAGCACTTGCATGATTTCCCTCATTTTGCCTACTTAAGCCATAATTATCCTACCTTTCACCCTAGCCCCGTTACAACCCTGAATAAAAGACCTTTTGATTCACACACGGTTTGAGTGATAAATGCAACTGTGACAAGAAAGGCAATTCTATGATTGAAAACACACAATCTTGACTGAGAGAATCCTCCCTATTCCCATTTGTTTTCGAGTGAATTTGAGTGACCTTCAGTGAGGCTGGATTGAAATGCACTTTCTTAACTCGAATGATGAATACATGCATGATTATGAAGCAAAATGGGTTGTGATCTGTGGAATGGAACATGACAGCCTTTACTCACTTTTACGCTCGAGATTGAACAGTCAATATTTGCAAGTTTTTGTGTTTTCGAAAGTTGTGTGTTTTAGTTGTTTTTGCATGTGCTCGAGGACGAGCAACGTTCAAGTGTGGGGTAGTTTGATTGGTCCTAAATCCTCTATGTTTTAAGGGTGATTTTTAGTGTATTGTGCTAGACTAACTACCAATTGGATATATTTTGTGGATAGATTTGTTCCTTGAGTTTGTGCAGGTAGTTAGTCTCAATTAAAGGAAAAGAGGTGCATTTTGCAAAGTTATGGATCGGTGGTAAGGGCATACCAGTGAAACCGAATTTTTGCTGGACAGATCCAGTGGGCCGAGAAGTGTTTTGATGGGTCGAGCCCATGTTTTGAAGCCTCCAGCGGGCCCAGCGAGAGTTATCTAACTTTGAAGAGCTGGAGGCGGTTTAAAAGTGTCCAAATACAACAAGGATTCTATTTTGTTAATTACCTAGTTTAGATAAGATTTAATATTTGTTTCCTATTTGGAGTAGAACTCTATTTTGGTAGCTAGATATATTAGGATTTATTCTATTCATGAGACAACATCATCGAGAGAGCGCAGAGACGCAACATTATTCAGTTTTTATTCAGCTTTATTTTCGATTCATCGTGTTCAACTTTTACAACTCTGCGCGATCATACTGCTACATGAAGTCTAGCTAATTTCCGCACATATCCCAGACGCGAATCAACGAAACTCTAGCGACTAACTGTGAGATCGAACTGCTCCATAATTCTTTTGAATGCATGTGTCTGCTATATCTCGTTTTTATTGTTGTTAATTGTTTCGTGTTTTCTAAGTAGTTGCAAATATTTAGGAACGCGAGATTAATTAGTAGCCAATTAAACCGGCCATAAGTAAACGTGGTTTAAGTTTAATCTGTGGTAAAACGGTTCTTGAAACCAGGGGATTAGCAGTCTAATTTTATCCTTCCTGTGTCAGAGTTGGGTAGATTAGAATCGGGTTTCTCTAGATCACAAGGCTGTCGACTCATTAAAACCATAAGAGTGTCTCTTTACGTTTGTCAGTCGATTAGGGAATTAATCGGTGAAGTGTCTTCCTGGTTAACGATAAAATACGGAGAAATAAGGACGTGTCAGTAAGTGTCTTCGGCGTCCATAACTGGTTGCATAATTTATTTGAATTCATCTTTGCATCTGTGATCGGTTCGTTAGCTAGAGTGGAGTTATTTGCAGTCCGGGATATTTTCTTCATCATTGTCAATTTCGTTTATTGCCTAATTATTTTATTTAATTTAGTTCTTTTATTTTGCTGTTCAAGTCAGTTCATAAAATTCGAATTTCCCTTGTTAAAGTTGGTTATACAGATTGGAAAATAAAAGTGAAACTCGCCGGTCCTTTGGAAGACGATCCTGCTCGCCGCTGTACTCTGCAGTAAGGGCATACCGACAGACCAGTCGGGACATTTTATTTTTGGTGTAAAATGACGCACCAATAATGAATCACCAGAGATCCATCTTCTACAAGCTCTCGGATGAAGTGGTGATGAATGTCTATGTGCTTAGTTCGAGAGTGCTGAACAGGATTCTTCGAAATGTTTATTGCACTCATATTGTCATAATATATGGTAAAGACAGATTGTGGGACACCATAGTCAAGCAACATTTACCTCATCCACAAGAGTTGAGTACAGCAACTCCCAACAGCTATATATTCTGCCTCAGCGGTAGAAAGTGATATCAAATTCTGCTTCTTGCTAAACCAAGAGACCATATTATTTCCAAGGAAGAAACATCCACTTGATGTACTCTTCCGATCTTCAGTGCATCCAGCCCAATCCGCATCACAAAACCCCACCAAACTAGGGTTTGTATCATAAGAAAACCAAAGTCCTAACTCAGCTGTACCTTTTACGTACTTGATTATGTTCTTGACAGATTTCAAGTGACTTTCTTTGGGATCAGATTGGTAGCGTGCACAAACTCCAACACTATAACTGATATCAGGCCGACTCACAGTGAGGTACAATAGGCTACCGATCATGCTTCGGTACAAGGTTTGCACTATGGACACACCAACTTCATCTTTGGTTAACTTTAAGTGTGTTCCTATGGGGTTTCTCTTCGGGCTGCAACTTTCCATCCCAAATTTAGTGATCAAATTCCTTGCATACTTTGTTTGAGACACAAAGATGCCTTCATCCTTTTGCTTTACTTGAAGTCCCAGAAAATAAGTCATCTCACCGACCAGACTCATCTCGAACTCAGATGTCATATATTTGACAAACTTCTTCACCAATCTGTCTGACACAGATCCAAAGACAATATCGTCGACATAAATCTGAACAATGATTACTTCATATTTTTCTCTTTTAACAAAGAGTTTTCAATCAGATCCTCCACGAACATAACCTTTCTCCAACAGAAACTTTGTGAGTCTCTCATACCAAGCGCGAGGGGCTTGTTTGAGTCCGTACAATGCCTTCTTCAATTTATACACATAATCAGGATGGTGAGGGTCTTCAAAGCCTTTAGGTTGACATACAAAAACATCTTTGGATAAGTACCCATTTAGGAAGGCACTCTTTACGTCCATTTGGTACAATTTGAACTTCATCCATGCAGCCATGGCGAGAAGTAACCTGACGGATTCAAGACGAGTAACTGGAGCGAATGTCTCGTCAAAATCCACACCTTCAACTTGGGAATAGCCTTGAGCCACAAGTCTTGCCTTATTTCTGGTTATGTTCCCTTCATCATCGGTTTTATTCTTAAAGATCCACTTCGTGCCGATCACATTTATACCATTAGGACATGGAACTAAATCCCATACTTCGTTTCTTTCAAACTGCAAGAGCTCTTCTTGCATGGCATGAATCCATCGATCATCTTGTAAGGCCTCTTTCACATTCTTGAGCTCAGCTGTAGAAGTGTAGCAGACATTTGCTATCATCTCACGGTAGTTCTTTCGAACTCTTCTTGTTCTGACTCCTTCACTCACATCACCAATGATGTCTGTTGCAGAATGATGCTTCTGCACACCTTTTGAAGGTTTGAGGCTATCCAGTTTCTCGTTTCTCAACTCAGCCTGATCATTGTGTTCCGAACTATCTGGAACAGAAGCTGGCACAGGAGTTGTGATATCAACAATCTCCTCATCAATCTAGGAAACGGGATCTTCCAGATCATGTACAACAATGTTGATGGACTCCATCACCATCTTGGTCCTCTTGTTGTACACTCGATAGGCCCGACTATTCCTCGAGTACCCGAGAAAAATGCATTCATCTTCTTTGGCATCAAACTTGCCAAGCTGCTCTCGGTCTCTTAACATGTAGCACGTACTGCCGAAGATATGTAAGTACTTTAAATTTGGTTTCTTCCCTTTCCACAGCTCATAGGGAGTGACTCTGGTCTTGGGTCTGAAATACACCCGATTGATAATATGACACGCTGTGTTTACAGCTTCTACCCATAAGTTGTCTGGGACAGATTTTGCCTTCAACATGACTCGGCTCATTTCTTGAAGAGTCCAATTTTTCCTCTCAACAACACCATTTTTCTGAGGCGTTTTTGGTGCAGAAAACTCCTGAGCAATACCTCTTTCTTCACAAAAACATTTGAAATAAGCATTTTCAAATTCACGACCGTGATCACTTCGAATTCTCATCACAGCTGTTGCTTTCTCCACTTCGAGCTTGAGAGACAGAGTCTTGAATGTCTCAAAGGTTTCTCCCTTATCTCTAAGGAACTCAACCTATGTAAATCGTGTGAAGTCATCCACACACACAAAAATAAACTTCTTCTGTCCAATACATTTAGTTTGAACAGGCCCCATCAAGTCCATATGCAACAGCTCCAAAGCTTTTGAGGTGGTAATTTTCTTAACAGATTTATGTGATGTATGAATCTGTTTCCCCACTTGACACGGTCCACAAATTTTGCCACGATCAATATCAAACTTCGGGACTCCATTCACAGCTTCTGTCTTCATGAGACATTGCATGTTTCTGTAACTCACATGACCAAGCTTTTCATGACATACGTTTGCTTCATCAAGTTGAGTTCTGAAGCAATTACCTTTTATGTTGAGAAGGTAACAATTGTCCCTTGATCTGTCTCCATCCATCAGCAGCACACATTCTTTGTTCTTCACAAGACATTTGTCTCTAGTAAAATGAACCAAGCACTACAAAAAAATTCCAATTTAGCGACGGGGTTTTCCGTCGCTACAGGGTTTAGCAACGGGAAACCCACATCGCTAAATTTCTCGTCGCTAATAATGCGCGACAGTGGCTCGCCCGTTGCCAAGGCTTAGCGACGGATATAGCGACGGGAAATCCCGTCACTATATCCGTAGCCTGGGCGACGAATTTGGCGGATAGCGACGGGGTTTTCGTCGCTAGATTCGTCGCTATCTAGCGACGGGGTACCCCGTCGCTATATCCGTCGCTAGATAGTGCCCTGTCGCTAGATCCGTTGCTAAAATTATAATTTAAAATTTTAAAATTATTGATTGGCCCGGCCCGCGAATGAGCCCCCGACCCGGGGGCCCGGCCCATGAATGAGCCCTTGACCCGACCCGATGAAAGGCCCGCGCCCAAGCCCTTCAAGAATAATTGTGTATAATATGCACCTAAGAGGATTCGAACTTGTGACCTCCTAGAAGGAGGGCCAAGCACTTATCCATTGGGGCAAGTTCAATTGATGTTATATTGATAGTATAAATAATATATATACTTATACGATTTTTTCATAATTTATTTTTATTTATCTCTATAAATTAAAAGTGTTATATTCTTATTAATATATTTATATCTATTTGTGCACAAATATATATATATATATATATATATATATATATATATATATATATATATATATAGGGGTTGGTTATAATAGGAACTAAGTTTGGTGTGAGAACGTGAGAACGGGCTTGTTTAGTGTAATTTCAGTGCTTTTCTTATTTTATTTTGGTGCTAAATCATCTAGCACTAAAATACAATAAGAAAAGCATTAAAAAAAAAATTAAAAAATTACATCAAAATACAGTAAGAAAAGCACTAAAATTACACTAAACAAGCCCGTTCTCACGTTCCTACATGAAGCACTGTTTTCATTTGAACCAAATCCTATATATATATATATAATATTGATATTATATTATATTATATATTTGTATATAAGAACTATAATTTAAGGTGATATTTATTAAGTATCCATGCATACAAAAATTATATCTCTACTATAAATTTAATATGGAGAAAGATTATAGAAGTTTTTAATTAAATTATTTTAAAAATTATATATATATATATATCATGGTGAAAATGTGGTTAAATAGTCTTACTTTGGGTTTCATGATAAATATCATAATGAATTAAATTATTTTTACTTACATAATAAATAACTTTAGTTTATAATTAAAAATTAAAATCCATTATATACTATATTATGTATATATTTTCATAGTATATTTTAGTTTGTTACTGTATAATTGATTAATCTTGTAGTAGTAACTATAATAAATATTATGTTAAACTTAATACATTTTTTAAATATATAATAATATACTAATTAGTTTATTTATAAGAATACTAATAAAGCTAATTTGTATAAATTTGTCTTTAATAAGGAAATAATACAAATTTAAAGATGTGATATTAATAAATGTGTATAATTGCGATATTATTTTTTCAAAAATTAAAATAAATGAATAAAAATATAAAAATAATTTTAGTAGGGAGAATATTTGTATTAGAATAGATTGAAATTATATTTAATTATTTTCAAAATAATTAAATAAAATTTAAAAAATAAATAAAAAATTAAAAAAAATTAAAAATTACTTTAGTTTATAATTAAAAATTAAAATCCATTATATACTTTATTATGTATATATTTCCATAGTATATTTTAGTTTGTTAATGTATAATTGATTAATCTTGTAGTAGTAACTATAATAAATATTATGTTAAACTTAATACACTTTTTAAATATATAATAATATACTAATTAGTTTATTTATAAGAATACTAATAAAGCTAATTTGTATAAATTTGTATTTAATAAGGAAATAATACAAATTTAAAGATGTGATATTAATAAATGTGTATAATTGCGATATTATTTTTTCAAAAATTAAAATAAATGAATAAAAATATAAAAATGATTTTAATAGGGAAAATATTTGTATTAGAATAGATTGAAATCATATTTAATTATTTTAAAAATAATTAAATAAAATTTAAAAAATAAATAAAAAATTAAAAATTACTTTAGTTTATAATTAAAAATTAAAATACATTATATACTATATTATGTATATATATTTTCATAGTATATTTTAGTTTGTTAATGTATAATTGATTAATCTTGTTGTAGTAACTATAATAAATATTATGTTAAACTTAATACATTTTTTAAATATATAATAATATACTAATTAGTTTATTTATAAGAATACTAATAAAGCTAATTTGTATAAATTTGTATTTAATAAGGAAATAATACAAATTTAAAGATGTGATATTAATAAATGTATATTGCAATATTATTTTTTCAAAAATTAAAATAAATAAATAAAAATATAAAAATGATTTTAATAGGGAGAATATTTGTATTAGAATAGATTGAAATCATATTTAATTATTTTAAAAATAATTAAATAAAATTTAAAAAAATAAAAAAATATTAAAAAAATTAAAAATTAAAAAAAAATAGCTACGGGGGTTCCCGTCGCTATTTTCATCGTTAAGTTGTAGCGACGGGAACCCCGTCGCTATATTTATAAAATTAATGATATATTAAAATTTTAAAATCTAGCTACGGGATTTCCCGTCGCTAGAATTAGCTACGGGGAACCCCGTCGCTAGCCCCGTCGCAAAATTTCCCGTCGCAAATTCCGTCGCTAGTGGCGACCCGTGTCGGCCCCGTCGCTAATTCCCGTCGCTATAATGGACATTTTTTGTAGTGAAGAGACCTTGATCGCAGAGTTGACTTATGCTAATTAAGTTAGCTTTCAGTCCTTCAACAAGCAGAACATCCTCCAAGTTGGGCATCCCTTCAACATTTAGATGACCATGGCTAAGTACTCTTCCCTTGACACCGTCTCCAAAAGTAACAGATTGATAAGAACAATCTTTTTGGATATTCGTCAGCATACTGGCATCTCCAGTCATGTGTTGCGAGCATCCGTTGTCAAAGTACCAGCTGCTCTTTGCATGAATATTGAGGGCTGTATGAACAACATAGTTCCTGCGATTGTGCCAGGATCTGTTCCGCACAGTTTATCTTCTGAAATTCAGGTCATTCTGAGATCGACCTTTCCTCCTCATTCTTTTGAGATCATTGATGTAGTACCTACAATATGGTCGAATATGACCAGGCTTTTCACAGTAGTGGCAAACAACTCCAATCTTTCGAGGCTGATACTTTTGTGGCTGTGGCTGCTTAATCTCCGGTTTAACTTCAGGTTCTGTAACAGATTCATCATGCGTTCCGGATGTTTGTCCTTAACAGAAATGATCAAAAAACTTTCCACCAGTGTATCCAAGTCCTGTATGGTCCTGAGGACTTTTTCCTTTACAAAGGATGTCATGGAGCTGAGATGATCCTGAATTCATCATCTTGACGAGCTTCTTTAGATGAAGCAGTTCACCATTCTGGGAGTGAGAATTGTTTCTCAATTGTTGGAGATCATTTTGCAATTCATTGAGGCGCATGGACAGACTATCTCTCTTTTTAATAAGATCACCATTCTCTTTCATCAGCCCTTCATTAACTTTAACCACCATGGTCCAGCTCTCATGAAGCTTTTTGTATGCTTCAATGGCAGTCTCTTCAGTGAATTCTTCATCGTCACTGCATTCCGAAACATTGTCATTCTGTCTGTCAGAGACAGAATTAGGCGCAGGTTCTTTATGAGAATGTGTCATGAAAGCAATATGATTGCTCACGCATTCTTCATCACTCCCACTATCATCTGGATCTTAACTTTCACTAAGAGTGGAACTGTATGATTTATTTTTCTTCTTTAGGGTGTTCGCACATTCGGCTTGATAGTGCCCAAGACCACCACATTCTCTACACTTGACCTCCTTGAGTTTTTCTTCACTGGGATCTTCATCTCTAGTTCTCCGAGGTTTAGAGAATATGTTCTTGACAGAATTATTCTGTGAAGACTTCTCATAACGTTTGACAAATTTTGAGAAATTCTTTGTCAGCAAGGCAATTGACTCAGCCAGGTCATGTTTGTCAGAGACATTACTCGGCACATCAGAACTGGAGCCGGCTTGAAAAACTATGCTTTTCTTCTAAACTGTCTCTTCATCTGTTAGTCCCATGTCAAAAGTCCTCAGGGACCCCATCAGCTCCTGTAACTTCATCTTGCTCATGTCCTTGGCCTCTTCGATCACCGTGACTTTATATGCGAATCTCTTGGGAAGAGATCGTAGAACTTTCTGCACAAGTTTCTCCTCAGATATGGCATTACCAAGTGCAAAGCTTTCATTAGCTATGTCACAAATCTTGGCGTTGAAATCAGCCAGCTTTTCACCTTCATCCATTCGAAGGTTTTCAAATCTGGTAGTAAGGAGCTGCATACGAGATGCACGAACACTGCTCGTTCCTTGGAAAGTAGTCGGAAGGATATCCCATGCATCTTTTTCCTTGTCACATGTGGAGATGAGTTTGAACAAGTTCATGTCCACTACAAAGAAGATGACGTTCATAGCTTTAGCATTCAGTCCCATGATCTGATAATCAGCATCGTCATACTCTTCTTCTGGCTTCAGCACCACTTTGCCTTTCTCATCTCTCTTGGTAGGAGGCTTCCACCCTTCCGTCACCATCTTCCAGGCACGCTCATCAATTGAGCGAATGAAAGCTGTCATACGAGCTTTCCAATAGGCATAGTTATTGCCATCAAGGAGCGAAGGTCGCACCGTTGAGGCTCCTTCTTTCATCGAGTCCATCTCGGAAAAAACAACACAAGAACACGGATTAATACCCCAAGATCAACCCTGAATACAGGCAACCTGATGTGACCCGGACAACTAATCCAAGACACGAGATGAACGCATCCGGAAGACTTTAAGGACTCGAACAACGTCAGCGAATGAAGGGATACAATCCGACTCAAATTAAATGACAAAACTTACTAAAAACTCGAATACGATGAAGGACTCGATGAACACTTGGAATACGTTGATGATGGCTGGAACTTAGTGGTGAACAGCGGCGGACGACGGTGTGATGGTGGTGATGGCGGCGGCGTGGTAGAAGGATAGGTCAAAGCGGTGAACCCGTGTTGAATCAACCCGAACGCACTCGTCTAACTTCTCCGGATAGCAATTCTCCCAAGTACTCGATTGTACCCTGAAGAACCTAAATAAGACTATTGGTTTGCTAAATCAATAGAATTGTATTGGTAAATTTCGATCAACCTTAGGATCTAGGAGACAAAAGTGAAATACTTCTTGAATTCATCCAGTTGTCTAACCTTCAAAATATCACATGATATCCCTATTTATAATATCATAGGGGACGAAATATATGACCTAAATAACTAGATAGGAACGAAAATACTAATGCTAATCTAACTAGGATTGTTACCTTATCCAAAATCTGGTTTTAAGGTAAGAATCAAAAGATACCAAAAATAAAGTAAAAAATCTATCTAGATAAAGATAAATCCCAACAACTTGGGCCTTTATAAATCTCGCTTATTTGGACCTATAACACACGACTATGGGCTGAAATATTGATGAATAATTTGTGGCCCATATCCTGTATGATTCTTGCCATCTTTGCATAAAAAACAGCATCTCCCGATTTCCCATGCAAACGCGTAGAACTCTTCATGCACACGTCCAAATGGTGTCATTCTTCTTCTCACGTCTTCATGCTTCCTTCTTCCTCATCAATGGATAGCATGGTGATCAATCTCGAGCTGTCCTTGACTTCATCTTCATGCATTTCGAATTTGCGACGAATAGAAGCTTGTAAATAAGCTTGCAACTTCTTGGCTCGCAAACGCGTCATTGGACCTTTAAACTGCAGCTCAGGATCATCTTGATCATTGCTATGCTCGATCTCATCACAACCTACTCTGATACCAATTGAAAAACAGTAATCCGTGCTTATATGATTTTTAGTTAACTACTTAAAAACTATTCTATGATATGTGTGGAGCAGATGCAAGAACAAAAACAAATAAAGCAGTAAAAACGCACAAGATGGTAACCCAGTTCAGTTTAACAAACCTACTCTGGGGGGATTGCTCCCAAACTTGAAGTTTCGACTGTTACTCCTTAGAAGAGAGTATTAAAGATCTTACACATACAAGCCTCCCGCCTTATGTCGCCCGTTTTTCTCCTCGAACTCTTTCGCTAGCCGAAAGTTGTAAGATCCCCTCACAACCGTGACACTAGACTCCCTCTAGCTACCCACAACTTCAACTTACAATCTCTCCCGAGATTGCGTACAAAACGGAATAAAAATCCCCTCACGTGTTTCACTCGAAAACAATCAAAACTAGTCTATCACGTTGAACTGTTTAAGGAACAACTACTAGTTACAAAAATGACCATAAACTGATTCTAACACTAGAATCTAAACAAAATAACAGTGGCACCGATTGCTCCTCAATTCGGTCTTCATATAGGTGTCGATCTCCATCTGCCGCCAATATGGTAAGTGGTTTGTGGCCTTCCATACATGTGTAGATACTTCCCAAGTGTAGGATGGTTAATTCAGTACCGGATCTACACCACAAGGCAGTAAAATGAATCTGTCTTGACCTTCCAAACTGGTTTGGCGCAAGATCTTTCCAACAAGGAAATTGCCATAAATAGAGTGTCCCTGGTTCTGTCTGGGACATACTCTGGAACAGTTCACCAACTGTTCTTTTCTTGCACAACAAAAAATAAAACTTCATGGGACATACCCAGACACACTTTGTCGAACATATCTCGCCAATTTAACAACACAAATACTTAGTGGAAGATGGTGGCACTAACATAATTTTTAAAAGTTTGGTCCTTTATTAGATTTTACCTATTTATTATAAGATCCCTTTTTCCCCTTTTCTAAAGTTATGCCACAAACAATACTAAATTGGAAATAAAAGTCAACTCTCTCTCTCTCTTTCTCTCTCTCTCCTTTATCTTAAAACTCACGTGAATCAATAGAATCAAGATCCCCAAATTAATTTCATCTCCCCTCTCATTCACACTCTCACTCCTTACCCTCTCTCTCGACTGAAAATGGGGATTCAAAATGGAAAATCCCAAATTGATATTGCTTGCCTAAATCCCTAAATTAAATCTTCCTTTTCCTTCATTGCAAACCATGATAAAAAGAATTGCACCCAAATCATAAATCCCCTAGTTAAATTCCCAAAATCCCTAATTCTTCTTCCCATTTTTCTTTTTCTTTTTCTTCTTTTTGTTTTCCATGGCCGGCGGTTGCACCGCCGTCCACCGACGATGCAAAAACCCGACCCCGAACCTGCGGCCACACCTACAGCAACCTGGTCCGACAACTTCAGCCATTAGACGGCTCGACGCAAGTTCAACCACAGCGGCAACGCGACGCAGGAGAAAACACCGGCAACCGACTGATGAACCGCAGACCATCGACACGACCTAGACTAGCGTCACCAAGACCTGAGCCCAGCCGACGAGCCCTCCCCTGCTTCGATTCAACAACAGAGTTTCATGTATAACCTTAATTAAATTTCAATGATGTAAAAGCACTGCTATCCTGCATTTGTAAAATGAACATGTCAGAAATTCTGTTAACAACATAGTTACTTGTATATGTTGCATTTAAGATGTTGGAAAATTGGATTTAATAAAGTGAGTAGTCAGTCTCATTTTATCCGATTTTTAATGGGTGTGATATTTAACTTTGGATGAGTTAAATGTTGAATGATGTATCTATGTTGGATTAGATAATCATAGCATATTAGTTTCTCAAACCCAATTTCTGGTAAGTGAGAAATTAATCGTAAAGTTGGTCACGTGAAAGGGGCATGTATGCTGTGGGAAAATGTACCGTGTTACATTTAAGTGATCCCATAATCGAAGCCTAAGCTAGTTAAGCTTGTACTTAAGTGTGTAATCACTTGAGTGTGACATATGATGTGTACTAAGTGTGTGAGCTTCGAGTCACACGCGTGAGATCGAGAGTGCCAGTGTTTGTTCCCGTTCTTAGGATAGGAACAATTATAGTGACAGTGACAGTGACAGTGTCTCGTGTCTTGGCATTGGTCGTTCAATAAACTTTGATTTGAACTTGGTTGAATTTGAGCCTAGCCAAAATCAGTCCTAGTGGATTCAGATCAAGTGATCTGTCAAGAACAGATTCGGGGACAGTTCAACACATGGGAGGTTTCAAATGTGGATTTGAATGGATCTTAAATGGGAGGTTACAAATGTGGGCTTGAATGCATACTAGTAACTCATGGGAGTTACATCTTGGTTTGAATGCCCAAACCCCAATCCTAAATGAGGTGGAATGTGTGCCTATAAGTAGGTGCTCTTGCATGCTTTGTAGAAGAAGAAAGAAGATGTAGAGGAGATGAGAGTAAAATAGTAGATTTGGTGGTCTATGTGTTGTAGAGAGTTGTAGGAGAGCTTGTAGGGTTCTCTTAGACAAAGTCTCTGCATTTAGCATCATTCATCGAGTCTCATTACTTCTCAGTTCTCCCATTATCTAGTTCGATGGAGCATACCGGTTTGTGGTGCTACTACCGAGTAGGACGAAGCCGTTTTATCTTTGGGGACAAGCGCCAATACCATGAGCACTAGCGGGGGCATAATTGTCTTGTGGAAAGAGGTCTCCTCGACTCGGCTTAATTTCATACAAAACCAGTTTGTTGTTTGTTGCAGGTTCTGTCTAAGACATGTCGAGTGTGGTCCAGAATCTGTTCCAGACAAGGCGGGTTTTTCTCGTGTATTTGTATTTCTGTTTCTGTTTATCTTGTGGTTTTCTCCTCTATTTGTTTTATGTCTCAGAACTGGAGCGTTGTAATGCATAATTACAATTGATAGAAAGAATCTATTCGGAATAGATCCAAGAATAAAAATGGTGATGAAGAACACGATTCCTATTTGGATGTTCAAGTTCAACAAAGGAGAACCTGAAGTGGTTCAAGTTCATTAATAACGAATCCAGAACTGTTAAAGATGAGTTTAGACGTTGCAGTTCGTGAAACTGTTAAAAACAGATCCAGAAACACAGAAATAGTCCAGTTTGAGATATTTTCTGTATTTTATTTCTGTCTTGATTAATTTGTAATTCGTCTTTCCTTTCTTGTGGAAGGTTCATTCCAAAGTTTGTCAAGAACACGTCAAAGGCATTGTTTTTCCCAACATAAGTTTTAACTGAGATTACCCATCACATGAAATCTTGATTGATAGATATTCTGTAACAACTATTTCTCCGGTAGTTTCTGAATGCTTTGATATATCATCTTTCTCCTTAAAAAAAGCTCTAGCAAGATTATACAACTTTTGCTTGATTGAAGATGAGGAGGATCATACATGATCCATATTGAGGTTTTCCAAGCCATCAGCAGAACAACCATCTGCTCCAAACCAAGTTCTTGTGATTCTATCCATTTTCTTGCCCTCTCTCAAATTCAAGATTTCTGTTGAAAAATCAGAGACTAGTGCTGAACCCTTTCTAAATGCCTGAGAAATTTGAATGAGTTTATATATTTTCAAGTTCGACTATGGAGAACAAAGATACAAGTGCTAAGAATGGTGACTTACAAACCCGAAACCAGAAGTCTTATATGTCAGATTAATCATGATATACTTGCTGAGGAAGATCCTAATGTAAGGGATATCATCAACAATTGCAGAGACTCTTCCATTTTTACTACCTTTGGAGAGGGCCAAAACAAGTTTGCATTGTAACTTGATGTCAAAACTAGCACCACAAACATCCATACAATCACTACAAATCTAGTCAAGTTGCTGATCAAATTCTCCCCTGCCAATAAATTCATGAATTGTGAACTTCTAAAATGGAACAAGAACTAAGGTTTTTTCAAGGAGTATTGAATTTGAAGAGTTATTAACTTACTATGAGCAAAAACAAGTGTCAAGAAAGAGAACCACAATGTAGTCACAACTTGCAGCGTAGTTGGACATTGGAATTCTTTGTTGGCACGATGCTCAAGAACCCAAACCACAAATCCTGTGAAGATAAAGAAGGCTCCTATTGTCAGCCAGAGGCCTACTGTAAGAGGTTTCATGAATATCCAGGCATCCATGTTCGTGTTATCCATCACTGGGATAATGATAGCAATTCTAGGTTCTGAGTAAGGAAAATATGTATCTAGTTTGATGTTAATAAACTGAAGTGCAACACCTTAATACAGTGTTCCTATACAGTCAAACAACACAACACTAATAGGGCATGGGTTTGAATCCCATTAATGGAAAACTACACCACATGTAAATAGCAGCTGCAGGTAGTTTTAAAAAATTAACGAATGCAACAATAACAACAACTCTGTACTTATGATTTTGTCTCCAACATTTCTATTTCTGGTGTTGAGAGCCCTTCATGTAGGGAAAACATTCCTTCTTTATCACATGAAATTCTGATTGATGGACTTTGTGTTAAAACTGATTCACCATGAGTTCCTGAATGTTTTGATATATCATCTTTCTCCTGAGAAAAAGCTCAAGCAAGAGCATGCAAGTTTTGCTTGATTGAAGTTGTGGAGGCTAATATATGTTAATTCTCATAAGGAATGTGGACAAGAATATAGCAAGAGTTGTTGATGATGATAGCCCTGCAATGAAAAATAGGCCCATAAAATTATCCAGATTGAGGCTTTCCAATCCACCAGCAGAGCAGCCTTCTGCTCCAAGCCAAGTTCTTGTAATTCTATCCATTTTCTCACCGCCTTTCATATTCAAGATTGTTGTTGAAACATCGAAAACTAGTGGTGAACCATTTTTAAATGCCTGTTATGAATGAGTTTTTAGCATTTCAATTTTCATTTGGAAAGCAGAGAGGCAAGTAATAAGGAAGGCTGCTTATGAATCTGAAACCATAAGTCTTTTATGTCGGATTAATCATGGTATACTTGTGGCAGTACTTGCTAAGGAAGAGCCCAATGTAAGGGATTTTATCAACAATTACAGAGACTCCTCCATTTCTGCTATCTGAAATTGTGACCATCAGATACCACACCTTTCAAGAATGCAGTAGCAAAGGAGCCACTTTAGATGCCAACATATTCGCTCTTCTTCAGCATATCTGTAGATTGAAGGTGTTGTATTGTCAACATAGATGTCAAGTTCACATTGTAACTTGATGCCAAATTTAGCACCACAAACAGCCATATGATCACTACGAATCTAGTCGAACTGCTGATCACTTTCTCCCCTGTCAATAAATTCAAGAATTGTGAACTTCTATAATGGAACAAGAACTAAGATCTTTCTAGGTGTATTTGAGGTGTTACGAACTTGCATTGTGCAAAAATAAGTGTTGAGAAAGAAAATCAGAATGTCCATTCAATCAGTGTTTATTCCACCCCAATTAGGGTTTAGTTATATCACCATTAGGTATTATATATATATGATAATTCAATAATTGTTGTGTTTTCTTATTCTCATGTAATTTAATCACGCTAAAATGAAAATAATGTGATGCTAATATGAACATATAACTATACTAAAATGAACAAATAATACATGTTATCAAGAGTAAATTTAGATGTTATTATCATGTTAAAATATCGTATACAACATGTTAATAAGAGAGTAGTTACAGGCTTAAACGCTATGAACGCAATGTTGTTCATATAATATATCAGATTAAAAAAAATTATGAACTTTTATTTAAGATGTTGCATACCTTTGGTACTCCGAATAAAATATGAATGAAAAATATAACATGTTCCTTTTTATGGTTTATTTTAACCCAATTATGGTTAAATTTAATCCAATTATGGTTTATTTCAAAAATTTCTATGAAAAAATCATTTTAATACTAAAAAATATCATTTCTAATATTATTCAAGTGCGCATAAGACTTTCTTAAATGTCACGTACGACATACTAATATAAGAGCAGTTTAATGCTAAATTTTGTAAACGCAATGCTAATATAAGTTACATGTCAAGTTAAAATGTTATACACCATGATAGTACGAGAGTAGTTTATTTTCTAGAATTGTACGGATTGGTTTTTTTTTTTTTTTAGCATGATGTTGTATTCATTTGAGCATCATATCTTATACACTTTTAGCAATTAGCATGATGTTATACTCGTTTTAGCACATTATTTTTGAGAAATTATATTAACACTATATATGACTACATATTCTCCAGATTATATTTTATTAGAACTTAGCTAGGGTTTTATTAATCATCCCAATTATGGATGATTACATTCCAATTAAGGTTTATTATAACTCAATTAGTTTTTATTGATGTTAAAATATAATGAAATAACATGCATGCTAAAATCAGTAGAATAATATGCTAAAATCTAGGAAATATTATGCTAAAGTCGTACGTGCTAACATCCCGATTAGGTTTTATATGTCCAAATTAGGGTTTAATAGATCATGCTAAAATCAAGGATAATAACATACTAAATCATGCTAGCAGATCAATAAAGGTTTATTCTATACAAATTAGTTAAAGTTTATTACATTTTACTTAGGGTTTATTATTTCTCAATATTATGTTTTATTACATCATTTTAAAATCAAATGAAATATCATGCTAAAATGAATACAAATATTATGCAAAAATCAATGAATTATCATGCTAAAATTGTGCCAATTAATACAACTTTTATATTATAAACATATAAAAATGCTAAAATGAACGAACACTACAGATGGTATTATGAGTAAATTTACATGTATTACAAATTTTTTCATATTGTTATGAATATTTTTCTTTGTTGTTGTGATTATTTTTTCATGTTACAATGAGTATTTTGTCATTCTATTATGAATATTGTTTTACACTATTGCGAATAAAATATTTTTTGTTAGATAAACATATGAAATATGGATCTTAGAGGAAAGAGTATGAGAATATCTTTAATTTGATATATAATTTGCGTAAATTTGATTAAAATGAGCAAGTTACGATTGTTTAAAGTTTCTACAATATTTGTGTAAATATGTTGATATCATCTTGTTCATTTATGAGTATCATGCTAGAACGTCATGAACACAATGCTGATATGGGTTACTAATTATGCTCAAATGTCATATATATCATGTTAATATGCAGGTAGTTTCATGCTAAAATATCATATACGCAATTATGTGAGTTATAGTTGGTCATACTAAAATGCTATATAGGTCGTGCTAAAATATTATATACAACATGCTAATATAAATTTGGGGTTGCTTTCTATGAAAAATATGTCTAAAAATTGATTTTTGTGATTTTCATCTATTTTTTTCAAATAAACATATGCAATGTGGATCTTAAATGAAATAGTATGAAAAGAGCTTTAATTTGATATATGATTTGCGTAAATTCGATTAAAAATGAACAAGTTATGATTGCTTAAAGCTTCTATAATATTTGTATAAGTATACTGACATCAGCATCTATATTTTGACGGAAAGCAAATAACCCCCACTTTTGAAGTTCAATATATGTACAAATATGTTACCGTTTCTTTTATAAGTTCAATTTATTTATAAGTTTGCCACCTCCTTTCGTGTTAAATCTGGAAAATTAAGATCAAAATTTATGTGGTTTGGATAGATTCTTAGTTCTCACATAGGAAAGAGTTCTCGCCAGATCTACATATATATATTGTTAGAATTTGTTGCCTCAAATACTGTGAAAAACAAAACCACGTGCAAAGTTATACACAATGTTGTAGTCAGTGTTACTCACTTCACCAACAACATTGTCACAGGAAAGTTACAGAACAGTTTGCACGGAAATAACTTTAAAACACAAGTGGAAAATAGCTTGTGAAAAATGTTAACGTGCAGATAATAGAGTTGATGTTGAAGCCAGTGTTAACCACTATGCCTTCAACACGCAGCGAAAATTTAAAGCAACTTACACGAAAGATAGTTTTAAATCACACACCTTTGGTGTGTGATTGCCTCAGGGCGAAATTGATATAACTCGGACAATTTGTACAGGATACGAGAACGCGCGGAAGATTTATAGAATCGAACACGCCAACTAAGGAAGGATTCAACCATACTCTAAGACTCAAATAAATCGAAATAATCTGAATTAAATGAAATAACAACCCAAAACAATATTAAAAGATGAACTAGACCTAATTACGACACTTAAACTATGACACAAAAATAACACACAAATCCAAAGGTGAGGGGGCTGGTGTAACCCGGACAATTTGTATAGGATACGAAAATGCGCGGAAGACTTATAGAATCGAACACGCCAACTAAGGAAGGATTCAACCCTACTCTAAAACTCAAATAACTCGAAATAATCTGGATTAAACGAAATAACAACTCAAAATAATATTAAAGACGAACTAGACCTAATTACGATACTTAGACTACGACACAAAAAGGACACACAAATCCAAAGGTAAGGGGGCTGTTTTGTAGGATTATTATGGCTGGGAAAAGGATATTATGGGCTGGAAATATGGTGAAGAAAGGCTAGAGTAGATGGGGTATGTTAAGGTTATGAAGTACTTACGGTATTGATGACGAACACGACGAATTGGGCGCGAACGGAACCGATCCCTTGTTGATCGACACACGATCAGGTCTTGATGGCTTGGAAGTGTCACGGACGTTGATGGAAGGTGTAGGAAGTTGAAGATGGTGGTTGGACGATGGAGGTATTGTGATTCGCAACCCGATTAATCCCTGGAGTATCTTGTACGACGAAAATGAATCTCAAAGTTACTCCTCGGTAGCGAGTTCACCCTAATTCCTCGTGTGAATTAGAACATTCCCTTGACGTAAGACTCAAAGTTTTCTAGGCTTCAAGAATGAGTATTTTCGACAGAAAACAATCAAAAGCTTTGAACGGTTGAGACACAAATTGAATGCAAAAGCAATTTTAATCAATAATATCTAAAATATCAAAGTAACATGGTTCCCCTATTTATAGGGCCTAACATGCACGAAATTAAACTCTAAAAAGGCCTAAAAATCTGATCCAAAAAGGATCTCTAACTATATTATAAAAATACCTAAACTAGAATTCTATTCAAGGTTGGAAATTGCCTTAAATACAATTCTAGTCAAACTTATACTAAAAGGAACGAAAATTACACTTAAAAATTAATTAAAAACTGATCTAAACTATAGTATAAATTAATTAAATAAATACTATAGTCTAGATAAAAATCAACCCCTTAATTAAATTAAATCAAGGGCGAAAACAGCTCCATACACACGTGCACTTCTTCTTGATCTCTTCTTCAACTCTTCAAGTTATGTTCTCCATGGTATAATCTTGATCTTCATTAGTTAATAAATTAACTAAAGTATGGCTGCACTTTGTATCTTCTAATTCCTCGAACTTCTTGCGAATCAACACTTGGAAATAACCTTGTAATTTCTTCGCTCGAAGTCGCGTCATTGGACTTTTGAATTGCAGCTCGGGTTCAAGGCCTTCAATGCCTTGCATGGCTTCATCAGGGGCTGTTTTGGATGATTAATAGGCTGGAAATTGATGGTATTTGGGACGTAATTTATGGGTTAAGAATGGCTAGGGAAGATAGGATATGTTAAGGATAAAAAAGGACTTACGGTTTATGGTGCAGAATACGGTGAACGGATCTGGAATTGGACTCGAACGAACTTGAACCCAAGCACGAATGAATTTGAATGTTTGAAGGTGATATGGACGACTTGAGGATGATGGAGGACGTCGAATATGGTGGTGTTGATGACAGTGTTGTTGAATTTACAACCCGATTAATCACCGGCGTATCTTGTACGATGAAAACGAATCTCTAAGTTGTTCTTCGTAGCGAGTTCACCCTAATTCTTCGTATGAATTAGAACGTTCTCTTGATGTAAGACTCAAAGTTTGCTAGGCTTCAAGAATGAGTATTTTCGACAGAAAACAATCAAAAGCTTTGACGGTTGAGACACAAATTGAATGCAAAAGTAATTTTAATCAATAATATCTAAAATATCAAAGTAACATGGTTCCCCTATTTATAGGGCATGTTCTGCACGAAAATAAGACATAAAAAGACCTAAAAATCTGATCCAAAAAGGATTTCTAACTATACTAGAAAAATACCTAAACTAGAATTCTATTCAAGGTAGGAAATTGCCTTAAATACAATTCTAGTCAAACCTATACTATTATGAATGAAAATTAACATCAAAATATTAAATAAAATCTGATCCATTATAGTCTTAAATTAAATAAAATAAATACTATAGTCTTGATAAAATTCAACCCCTAATTAAATTGAATAAGGGCCGAATTTCTTCATGCATGCACGTCGACTTCTTCATGCACACGTGCACGTCTTCATGCTCTCTTCTTCAACTCTTCAAGTTATATTCTCCATGGTATGATCTTGATCTTCATTAGTTAATAAATTAACTAACATATGGCTACCCTTCGCATCTTCCAATTCTTCGAACTTTTTGCGAATCAACACTTGTAGATAACCTTGCAATTTCTTCGCTCGAAGTCGCGTCATTGGACCTTTGAATTACAGCTCGGGTTCAAGGCCTTCAATGCCTTGCATGGCTTCATCAGAAATTCACTATCACAAGTGATAAAAATAACAATGCTAATGTTGTCTCGGTTCACTCCCTTGACAACACTGCATAAAACATACAAAGGACTATCCTAGCTTCACTCACTCGAATAATCACTCAAAACAAACCTATCTACACACATAGATAGATTACAACAAGTCACTCTAAATCCTAGACTCTCAAAGTTGACTATCTAACCTACACACACAACTGGAATGAAAGTCTCCAGCTGATTGGGATGCTAGGCAGATGTCGGGGAGGATGTCTTGGATCTTCGAGATGACACTAGATGCAAGGTTCAGAGAGCTTCTCACAAACCACGGTGATAACCTGCTTGCATCAAAGATAAAATATCATAGAGATAATTCTTGGTTCACTCCCTTGAATAATCTCTATGAAAATAATAGAAATTGTCCTCACCTCACTCACTCAGACAACCTCTGTAAAAATCACTACCTAGCACTTAGGTAGATAAACAACATCTACTGGAAGAACTCGCAACATTCAATCTAATCTACACCATACAAACACAACAAGGATACAGACCTTTGTTGATTCAGACAATAAGGGAGATGTCGATGTGAATGTAGACGAGTTCCAGCAGACACTGGACTCAACCTTCGATCTCTCTGAATTCTTCATAGCAGCACGTCCCAGATTGGGTGAATGATTTCAAGGTCTAAGGAGACCTTAAATACTTCCTCAATCTTGTATTAGCAGTTGTTCCATGATCCCAAGAGGCGTGGACTTGAATCAACCGCCTTCCACTTTCCATTGTTGTAGTGGACTTGAATAATTGCTTTCTGCATTGCGAAGCACACGTTCTTCAATATCGTGTAATAGTGGCAGTTACTCCAGTGACCCATGTTCACCTGCAACGGTTAGTGTCCAAAAGAGAGTGGGAACATCACGTCCCTATAAATCCGGAATAAATTTTGAACAAGTCAAAATCTAATATCATCCACAATTTAATCCAGAATTATTTAACTAATAAATCCCTAAATACGTGGAAAATAAAATGTGACATAAATCTCAAAATAATCAAATTAATTTAAAATAAATTAATCCTAAAAAATATGAAATAACAAGATTAAACTTTAGGTCCACAGATTGATGTTGAAGTCGTTGTTACGTGCAACACGTCTTCACATCATGAAATCCACTCACCACTATTCTTATAACTGCCCACAAAGTCTTCAACCTGCAGACACACGTTAGAACCCAAAGGTAGTGGAGAAATGTTCCTTAAAATTAGGAACTGTTTTGATAAAGTCAAAACGCTAAAAGTTTGAAGCTTATCTCTTTATCCATTCAGAACAAGTCAACTAGAAACATGAGAATAATAAAGTGATAAGATTCAATAATACATCAGATTAATTATAACTAATTAATCCGAAAATATAGAGTAGGAATAAGATTAACTTCTGGAGAGTTGTACTCGTTGTCACGAGAATGACAGAACACATTCGATATAACATTGACTTCGATGTTATCAATCAAAGTGATAACATCATCTGGAACACATCATTCTCAACAGTAATGGTCCAAAGGTAACTGCTCTCCAGATCATCTCCTCTTGTCACACTCTCTTCAACTTCGGATAACTGCTCCACTACCTGTGACAATTATTCAAAGATAGAGAGAACATCATGGTTCCTGAAAAATAAGAACCAACTTTGACTGATTCAAAGTTAGTATTAATCCATGATTTAAACATGTTTTCACCCACTAAATTATCCGTAAAATCATAGAAGTATTAAGTGATAAAAATCACAAAATAATCAAATCAATTCAAAATAAATTGATTCTAAAAATTATGAAATGAAAAGATTATCAGCCTGGAACAGACTGATGTTACAGAAAAGACGGAACAACATTATATGCAACATTGACTTCCATATTACATCTTTTACATCCGTTACCAGCTAACCACTCTCACACAATCTGCAATATTAAGGGAGCTATACAAGTCTTCCCACATTCAGTACCTGCAAGGCGGTTAGACAAAGTGGGGATAGAAAATAGTGGTTCCTTAAAGTAGGAACTAATTTTGACCATTTCAAAATTAAGTTTATCCACTCTCTTAACCACCTATATCCACTATTTTAAATTCAAATCTCGTGGATATATTTAATTAAGATAGACAAATTAATCAGATTAATTCAACGAGAATTAATCCTAAAAATTAGGAAAGGATAAGATTACTATACGTAATGTTTCGGTCAATGTTGTCAGAATGGTGTTACACACTGTGTATAACATTGAGGACAATGTTATCAACAATGTTGATAACATCTGATGTAGTACCATTCCTAACAATCTCCCCCTTAATCTTATCCTTTCTACACAAAACATAAAAAACTCAATATTTACAGTTAGAGCCGCAGCGGAAAAGTTTGGAGATTAAAATCTCCCCCTTAAGGTTTGCTCCCCCTTAAGTTATTACTTGTACAATAATATACAACAATTTTGGGTATAATCCCCTGTACAGAACTGAATGTGAACGCTGAGATGTTCACACATGGACTGACATGTTAGAGTAACATGTCAAAAATTTAACAGACATATGCGAACATATATCAAAATACAGTTTCAGATGAATCACACATCATCTTAAACACAAAGTCAGATAATCATAGATCATCAAAATTAATAATCATATCCCTTGATTAAAAAATAGATATCACATGAATATAAAAAACAAAGATGTATATTGGCATATACACCTCACAAATTGATGTTTAGCACATCAGCAAAAAAGAAATGATGCTCAGCACATCAGCAAACTAAAAGCATTCAACGCTTATAAACCATAAAGAGTTCAACTCTTTAAAACATCAACCTGCATCGGCAATCTACTTCCCCTTTTTGTGTAGAAAGAAAGACTTTGAAGTCTCCCCACATGTCCACCATAACATTATTCATCAATGTTTTGAAGTGCATCATGGATTCCAATTGCTCAATATAGGATTTGAAATTGAAGACCGACAGTTGGAACATCTGGGTAGTATTGACTTCAATATTTGTTCAAAAGAAGTAGAGGATGACAACTGAATCAATTTGGTATTGGTCCTCTCAGCAACATCATCGTCAATATCAACATGAACATTGACCTCTGATGGGGTTAAGAGAGAAAGTGCAGTAGCAAATTATGGTAGATCCACAACACAATCTCCCTTGTTATGTACAAACACTGCACCATACATATTCTTGCACGAGAATCCAACATCAGACACTAAGCTTTAAAAAAATCCAATATAACATTAGCATTAAAAGGACAAAACTTAGTTACCATCTTCCAAAGAGGTCTCTCCATAAATAAACATTCATATCATATTTCTCAAGGCTTAGCAGTTCAATGAATTTCTCATGTTTAATTGGTCATTGAGACACAATTTGAGACAAATCATGAGTCGCATGTGAAAAAAATGCTAAACACCTTTCTAAAATAATAGAGAGAACCTGAGGAATAGGTATTGTCTGTATTTGAATGGTTGGTTTTCCATTGCAGCATCATGGTCAGAATTAGTTGAAAAGAAATACTGAGAAGCTACTAATGTTGAAACTGGTGTGTCCTGGACAGAGACAACTTCCGCTACAATATTCAAATTCTGGATATTCTTATCAACTTGATCTTTTCACTGCATATTTTCTTAAAAAAAATCCTTTTCTCTTTTGATTTCTTCTCTATAGTGGTAGTCAGGACATCAGCTTCTTTGAACTTCTTCCAGCTTGACAACAAAATTGATTTCATGAAGCCTCTTTTATATTGATAAGATGCATGATACCCACTATCATTACTCCTTCAGCAGGACATGTAACATTCTGTTTCAGATCTGGATCTCTGGGGTTACCAACATCTTCTCAAATGGAAAACATTTAGTGGCTTCAGATTCAAAACACTTGTTGTTGGAAACGTCACTGAGTAAAAACATTTCATCATCTTGCTTCTCTGTAGATAGATCTGGAGCATGAGACATAGTAAGTTCATTCATTTGAGCACCAGCATGTTCAGTCATGATATGATTTGAAGTGACAGTCGGTGTTGAAGTTGATGATGGATTTCCAACTGACTTCTAATACATTTCTTTGAACATGTTAAACATGGTAAAGAGCTCCTTTAGATCAGCCATTTTAACCCTGTGAAGCTTTTAGAGAGGAAAAACTGGAGAAAATGATGAGAAAATATAAAGTCCAATGAGGAAATGAGAGAAATTAAGAGCCACACTAGAGTGTTTAAGGGATGAAGTCTCTTAAACATTGGCTCATCAAATCACCCTTCACACATCAACTGACTCCCCTTTTATCTAATAAGAGGTAGAACTCAAGTATCACTTTTTTAGAATATATATCTTTAGTAATCCAGAAAGCGCCATATCTTTTAAGGCCAGACATACAAGAAAAAAAACAAATGCATGACTATAAACTAAAAGGACAAATATACAGTTTAATATAGATATACATTTCAAAAACACTAATTTCGAGAATAACATCTCAATGAACATCAGTTCAAGCACAGTCCACAAATTTTATTGAATTTTCGATGATGAATGAAGAGATCAATTTCTTACCTCTTTTTGAATAGAACACACTATTGTATTGAACGCCATGTGTCTAGATAGAAATCGATCAAAAATGTATTACCTTTTCACCATTTTACTTGAGTGCATCGTCACCGCGAACGCCGTGCCCCAAGTTACTAAGTGATAATCGTACATTTTCAGAAGAGTGCACATGATCTGTAACATCCAAGCCTCACACTTGTGCTCGTAGTTTTATATCAAGGCAAACTATCCATCATTATATGTGTGTACCATGGACATTTCTCTAAGAAAGACTGATCATTGAGACATTAAACACGACCAAAGTACAACTGAAATAAATATCTAAGATTAAATAAAATGCAACATGCATATGAAACAAAAAAAGACACAAATGAATACTGATATTGGACAGAACAGACACGACACGGTGTCCAACATCGACAATGCAGAGATTGCATAACACACAAACTAAGAGATTTCCATAAAGAACGGAATCTATAAAAAACATGGGCCTTTATAAAGATATCTCTATTCACTTTTTCAGATGATATATATCCCAATGCGAATGATACCATTGTTCACCAAATACTGGACAAAGTGACGACATATGTCAATGTGTTTGGTGCGAAAGTGTTAGACCAGGTTCTTTCAGATTTCAATCGCATTTGCATTAACACAGAACAGGGTCAACACTCTGATTGACATTTCATAACCATTCACAACATAGCAAGCATACCCAAATAAATGAAAGTATTTGAAGCTTTGCTGTCTCTGTTTCAAACACTGATTCCTTTACTCCAAAGAGAGACTCTGTTTTCAATGTGACAGCTTCAGTACACAGCACAACTTTTTCAAAAAACCTTTTGGACTGCAACATCTTTTGTAGTGTCAGATTTTTTCCTTTCTTTGCATAGACAACATCACAATCAGCATTCTCAAATTTTCTATCATGGTTAGTTAAAGTACAAGAAACACTAGCACAAAATTGAGAACTCATAGCCAAGTAGAGTTTCTTGAAAGCTTTAAACACTTCAAAATTTTCATGCAGGAAATCAACCTTAGAAAGTCAGGAAAAATCATCAACTACAACATGGAAAAAGCTTTTGTCATTCATGCTTTTAGAGACCAATAGACTTATGACAACAACAAAAAAATCAAACATGTGAGCTCATATTTCGGATCAAATTTAAACAAGGGAAAGTATGAGACAACATATAAAAATAATAGAACACATTAGAATGCCAAAAAAATAAAAAAATAAAAAATTAAAGAAAAAGAAAAAAAATAAATGTTGGGCTCAGGATTTGTAACATTTGCCCCAACATCGACAAACCAAGCACTACAACATACATGTAATGAGAGATTTCCGAATGCTTGAAAATCTCTCAAAATCAAGAGTTTTATTCAAAATACCAACTGGTTGTTTTTCTGTGGATATACATTCCAAATAAGATTTCTTCACCCATTTTAGATTCAAACTTTTATTTTTTCTATGGATGTTTGATCTAATATTTGGAAACATTTCGGCCGACATTTTACTAGCAGCATCATGCAATTTATAACAAAAATGCTTAATGTGACAAGGAGAAAAACAATAATGACACACAAAATTCCTCTTTCCAATCTTAGGTTTATCAAGTTTATGAGAATTTGTGTGACATGTACCACTAGTATTTCCTTTAACAAAAGAAGTACACTTAAAATCATCATTCAAATCATTAGAAAATATTGTGGTAGAAGATTTTACCTTCCCAAAGCTGGATCTATCAATCTTATCAATGGACAATACCTTGGTGGATGTGGAAGATCCTCGCTTCAACTTCTCGAGAGATTGAGAAGCATTTTTGAGTTGTTCTTTGACATAAATCAACTCCACATTTTTTCTTGTGAGGATCACTTCCAAATTCATCACTTGCTTCTTCATCTCTTCATTTTCCTTATTGAGTGACTCCACAACTTGGTTTTGTTTCATCCATTTGGAAAGAAGCTCATCATATAACACTTTTATTTCTTTTACAACCCTTTTAGCTCCAAAGTCGTCATGTTCTAGTGAATCTGTCTCACATAAAATAAAAGAATTAAAAGAGGTTGTATTATACTTTTCAGAGCTTTCATACCTGTCAAATGTTGTTCTGGATGCTGAAACACAATTCAAGTCAATATCAACGTCCGAATCAGACTCATTAATTTTAACAGCAGGTAAGATAACTTGGTCATCATTTTCTTTCGATTCCGGATCTCCTGATTCACCATCTCTCAAATAATTATTCACATCCTTCTTCACATTAATGCTGACACCAATATCAATTGGACAAGAATCTTTACTGGAGTTTGCAGTTTTAAGCGGACTAGAAACCATTACACCTTCAGCTGATGGAGGAGGTGGTGGTTCAAATGTTGATGACGATGTTGCTCCTTGAACTACAACTTCTTTCTGCCATGTGCCTATATATCCTTCAAAATGTTCTTGAAGAATATCCCATGCATGCTTGGCTGTAGTACACTTTGAGATCATTTTGAAACAAGGAACGTCAACACAAACAAAAATAGCATTAAGAGTCTTATAGTGGAAGTTTGAAATGGTTTGTTCTTAAACACTCCATCGACTTTTAACCTTGTTGATGACTTCTCCAGCTTCATTTATCTCTTTTGGAATAGACCATTCCTTCAAAACCGTCATCCATGCACGTTCATCAATAAATTTGATGTGCATACGCGTTCGAGCCTTCCAGAAGGCATAATTTGTTCCAAGAAAACTAGTACTGGTGGATGACATTGAGCAATTGAAACATCCATCACGGTAAATAATCAACGCAGTATGTAAGCAACACCGGATCGAGTACTTAGTGTGTCAAGTACCGGCTCTTGATGCCACTTGTTAGAATTCGTTGCCTCAAATACTGTGAAAATAAAAACCACGTACAAAGTTATACACAATGTTGTAGTCAGTGTTACTCACTTCACCAACAACATTGTCACAGGAAAGTTACAGAACAGTTTGCACGAAAATAACTTTAAAACACAAGTGGAAAATAGCTTGTGAAAAATGTTAACGTGCAGATAATAGAGTTGATGTTGAAGCCAGTGTTAACCACTATGCCTTCAACACGCAGCGGAAATTTAAAGCAACTTGCATGAAAGATAGTTTTAAATCACACACCTTCGGTATGTGATTGCCTCAGGGCGAAATTCACTATCACAAGTGATAAAAATAACAATGCTAATGTTGTCTCAGTTCACTCCCTTGACAACACTGCATAAAACATACAGAGGACTATCCTAGCTTCACTCACTCGAATAATCACTCAGAACAAACCTATCTACACACTTAGATAGATTACAACAAGTCACTCTAAATCCTAGACTCTCAAAGTTGACTATGTAACCTACACACACAACTGGAATGAAAGTCTTCAGTTGATTAGGACGCTAGGCAGATGTCAGGGAGGATGTCTTGGATCTTCGAGACCACACTAGATGCAAGGTTCATAGCTTCTCACAAACCACGGTGATAACCTGCTTGCATCAAAGATAAAACAACATAGAGATAATTCTTGGTTCACTCCCTTAAATAATCTCTATGAAATAATAGAAATTGTCCTCGCTTCACTCACTCAGACAACCTCTGTAAAAATCACTACCTAGCACTTAGGTAGATAAACAACATCTACTGGAAGAACTCGCAACATTCAATCTAATCTACACCTTACAAGCACAACAAGGATACAGAACTTATGTCGATGTGAATGTAGACGAGTTCCAGCAGACACTGGACTCAACCTTTGATCTCTCTAAATTCTTCGTAGCAGCATGTCTCAGGTTGGGTGAATGATTTCAAGGTTTAAGGAGACCTTAAATACTTCCTCTACCTTGTATTAGCAGTTGTTCCACGATCCCAAGAGGCGTGGACTTGAATCAACCGCCTTCCACTTCCCATTGCTGTAGTGGACTTGAATAACTACTTTCTGCATTGCGAAGCACATGTTATTCAATATCGTGTAATAGTGGCAGTTACTCCAGTGACCCATGTTCACTTGCAACGGTTAGTGTCCAAGAGAGAGTGGGAATATCACGTCCCTATAAATCCAGAACAAATTTTGAACAAGTCAAAATCAAATATCATCCATGATTTAATCCAGAATTATTTAACTAATAAATCCCTAAATACGTGAAAAATAAAATGCGACATAAATCACAAAATAATCAGATTAATTTAAAATAAATTAATCCTAAAAAATTTGAAATAACAAAATTAAACTTTAGGTCCACAGATTGATGTTGAAGTCGATGTTACGTGCAACACATCTTCACATCATGAAATCCACTCACCACAACTCTTATAACTGCCCACAAAGTCTTCAACCTGCAGACACACGTTAGAACTCAAAGGTATTGGAGAAATGTTCCTTAAAATTAGGAACTGTTTTGACAAAGTCAAAACCCTAAAAGTTTGAAGCTTATCACTTTATCCCTTCAGAACAAATCAACTAGAAACGTGAGAATAATAAAGAGATAAGATTCAATAATACATCAGATTAATTATAACTAATTAATCCAAAAATATAGAGGAGGAATAAGATTAAATTCTGGAGAGTTGTACTCGATGTCACGAGAATGACAGAACACATTCGATATAACATTGACTTCGATGTTATCAATCAAAGTGATAACATCATCTGGAACACATCATTCTCAATAGTAATGTTTCAAAGGTAACTGCTCTCCAGATCATCTCCTCTTGTTACACTCTCTTCAACTTCGGATAACTGCTCCACTACCTGTGACAGTTATTCAAAGACAGAGAGAACATCATGGTTCCTGAAAAATAGGAACCAACTTTGACTGATTCAAAGTTAGTATTAATCCATGATTTAAACATGTTTTCACCGACTAAATGATCCGTAAAATCATGGAAGTAATCAGTGATAAAAATCACAAAATAATCAAATCAATTCAAAATAAATTGATTCTAAAAAATTATGAAATGAAAAGATTATCAGCCTGGAACAGACTGATGTTACGGAAAAGACGGAACAACATTAGATGCAACATTGACTTCCATGTTACATCTTTTACATGCGTTACCAGCTAACCACTCTCACACAATCTGCAATATTAAGGGAGCTATACAAGTCTTCCCACATTCAGTACCTGCAAGGCGGTTAGACAAAGTGGGGATAGAAAATAGTGGTTCCTTAAAAGTAGGAACTAATTTTGACCATTTCAAAATTATGTTTATCCACTATCTTAACCACCTATATCCACTATTTTAAATTCAAATCTCGTGGATATATTTAATTAAGATAGACAAATTAATCAGATTAATTCAAAGAGAATTAATCCTAAAAACCAGGAAAGGATAAGATTACTATACGTAATGTTTCGGTCAATGTTGTCGGAATGGTGTTACACACTGTGTATAACATTGAGGACAATGTTATCAACAATGTTGAATTTAGAACCCTATATAAGTTTCATTTGCAATCTTTTAGGACCTTCTCATATTTTAAATTTAGAACCCTATATAAGTTTCATTTGCAATGTTTTTAGATAATTATGCAGCTTGTAACGGTCCGTTTAATTTATGTTTGTCAAAGGTGTTTTTAAAAATTAGCCTTGTTCTAGTCATTTGTTAGGAAATGTTGTTGCCTATCACCCTTGTTATTTGAAACTTCAAAATTTATTTCTAATTAACCTCAATGTCATTAAGATATTTTTCGAATATAAGCATATCCGATCCTAATGATTATCCAAATATACATTATTTTAATGAATTATTATCCTATTATATATTCTTATATTTAATCATATCTAAATATATTATTAGTTTATTTGAAAATTAATTAAATTTATACATGTACATATAAACATGCATACGCCCGACTCTAGCTATGGGATATAGATTGTTGAATGCTGTCTGATATTGATGTTCAATGTTGAACTAAATGACATACAGACTCCCTACTACATTGTCTTTGACATTCGTCATTATTAATCTTATCCTTTCCTAGTTTTATTTATTTATTTATTATTTTTTAAATAAATTAGTTTTTAACTTATATATATATATCAAATCATAAATATATCCACAGAATTATTTAAAATAAACGGATATATTTATATATATATGATTAATATATTATTTATAGGAGAGTTTTAACGAGTCAAAACTCTATCTCCTAATTTTTAGGTCTCTAGTTATCTTTATTTAAACCGTTTCTTTTTGAAGTCAATCATGCAGGAAAATTTGAAAGAAATGGTATGCAACGTGGAGTACTTTCACCAGCCACAATTAAAGACAATTTTTCTACAAAAATGTGAAGGGATGGGCGGTTATTTGAAGCACATGTTCATGGAGATGACATAGACCTTAAGTCGACTCAAGTAAAGGGCTTATAAAGAAGCATGATCCACACTTGAAGACTTATTCGAGCAGAAGATATCTTGCCACTGAGTGTAGAGATTGAAAAGCTCGAATCTCAAACTTAGCATATAAATTTCGTTCTTTGTTCCTTCTTCTTTCCCTTTGATGTTCATTATTGTTCAATCGATTCATGAGAATAGGTTGTACAAGTTAGAATAGATAGAAGGTTGTGAAATCATTGCTAGTTTATTTACAAATTAACGGTAGGTTAATTTGTACTTTTGAATTCAATTTAGTTGAAAACTAGAATAGGATTCATGTATTTTGTTTGATGTGTCGAGAACTCAGCGTCTGACATCATCAACTAAACCTTTGTGTTGGCTCATAGAAGCATAATTTCGCCATGTGGCAATCACATACATGTTGTGTGTGATTTAAAATTTATACTTGTGTTATTGCATTAATTTCCTTACATGTTTATGTTAAGATAGTATTATTGACTATCTGTGATATTGAGTTTGACATTGCGATTCTGTATCTAATTTCAGTGTTTGAGGCAACAAATTCCAACAAGTGGCATGAAGAGTCGGTACTTAACACACTAAGTATTCGATCCTTAGGTTGCTAACTCACTAAAATGGATATTCAGATTAACCAGTGCTGTCCTCCAGCGATGGATAGTAATGGCAAAAATTATGCTATGTGGAAATCTTGCATGAAGATGTATATCAAGTCCATCGATGAGAGAGCTTGGTTAGCCGTGATTGAAGAATGGTCTCCTCCAAGGATGGAGGGACCTAATGGAGTTTTCATCCTTACTCCAGAAACTGAGTGGACTAATGATGACTGAATTATCTCCAACTTCAACTCTCGAGCACTCAATGCTATTTTTGTTTCGGTAGATATTTCGTGCTTCAAAATGGTGTGCAATTGCACCACAGCGTATCAAGCATGAAACATACTACAGGAACATTGTGAAGGGTCAACTAGTGTACGACAAACAAAGCTCAGACTACTCACTTCCAAATTTGAAACTATACGAATGTTAGAAGATGAGAATATTTCAATGTACACTGAACGATTGTGTGAAGTATCAAATGAGTCTACAGCTCTCGGATGTCCGATCTTGAATGAGAATATGGTAAGCAAGCTTCTTTGCACGCTTCCGAAGAGATTCAATATGAAAATCTCAGCTATTGAAGAAGCGCATAATGTGTCAAACATGAGTTTGAGTGAAGCAGTGAGTATTCTACTCACTTTTGAGATGAATCACAAAAACCAGAAGTCAAATAGCTCTTCTAAAGGAATTGCACTTCAGTCAGTAACATCAAATACAGATGTTCAACTTGATGTTGAGAACATTCAGGAGATCAATGAAGATGAGTCCTTGAGTGTTGCACTATTTACCAAAAAGTTCAATTCCCTATTGCAATCTATAAAGAAAGGTTCACCAAACTTCAAACCACGAAGGCTATTTGATTCTCCCTCATCAACATCGTCTGGGTTAACAAAATCATAAAATTCTCCAGATAATTCAGTGAAGGACATTGACTCTATTCAATGTAGGAGAGGTTCTGGTTTTGGACACTATGCCAAGGAGTGTCCTACTGTTCACAGCAAGAAGAGAAGAAATTATAGTGCTATCGTTTTAAGTGACGAATCCGATGATGAAGAAGCTGGAAAGCAAACAGTGTTGTTTGTAAAAGTCAATGATAACTTAGACGGAATGATTGATGCTCTGACTGACATGGATAATGGTAATTATGATTATGATGTTAATCTTGATCATGTTACTGCAGATGTTCCAAGCAATGTTATGGAGAATGTTACACAAGAAATTTCTGACATTCCTCATAATATTACTAATTGGTATGAAATGACCTTGCTGGATGAATTTTGCAACACTGCTGAAGTGTCTCAGGCGGAAGAAGACCAGTCCGATGTTAGCCACCGGAAAGCTCTACAATAACTGCACAAGGTTGTAAATGAAGTGTGTGTCCAATGGACTGAACAGTCGAAGGAATTTGGGATTCTCGAGGAAGAAAACCAAACTCTAAAGCGAAGGGTACTTGTAACGCCCCAAACTACTCCGTTTGGCCACGTCACTTAACATGTAATTTACTTACTTATATTTGTGTGCTTATATTAAATTGAGCGGAAGCTAAGGTTAAATAGCATGATAAGACATGACAACATAATTCTCAATATAAATTTTTCACAATTATAACATGCAACCCATCAAATCTATCTTGTCACACAACATAGTATTAAGTAGAAGCATTGTATAAGCCCATCCACACAAATCATACAATCATCTAACATATCGGGGTCTTAGGTTTTATACAACCCGCCCGTCTAGCATCCTAAATTAACATACATAGCATAGGGGTTCACTAACATATATTTAAACATCATAGGCTCCTAGGTCGAACGACCCGTCTTTAAAATGTATACATAATATATCAAGTTAACATAGCGTATCTACAAAAATCGGGTTATTCCCATCCCCAATGGTCATTGATCATAAAACAAAATGAATGATGAATGAGATAATAATGATACGAGTATTTTTCAAAAGAAGAGCATGCAAAAGTAAACACAAGCTTGTGGGGGTTCTCTCATGTTCACAACGCTCCTACTCGAGCCCCAACTCCTCAACCTGAAATTCATTGAATGAATGGGGTGAGTATATAACAACATACTCAGTGGGGGAACACTGCAAACAGTTATAGATAATTGCACAAGTGAAATATAATATATAGAAATTTCTTTACTTTGTGGAGACTACCCTCAACCCCATAGGGCCCAAACATCATGATGCCCCTGTTAATGAACGTCTTAGCCCTGTAGGGATGCCCGCAGGCTTATTATCCCCCAGGGAGGACATTAAAAAGTCTATATTGATCCCGTAGGACCTCTTTATCGACCTAAAAGGATCTATGTATTGCCCCGAAGGGTCTCATTCATATAACTGGTCCAAAGACCCTGCATATTTATACAATCAAAGCACAACAATAACTATAACTTTACACGTGTTTACAGTTTAGAGTAACCCCACCTTATAAGACGCTTTCAAAATCCTTTCAACCTTGAAATACTCCTTTGCCGTGCACAAGTTGTCCACCTCGAACCCCAATACATCGCCTAGCACCTTTAAATCCCTTTTTCATTTTAGATGTCGAGTTATACAATTATTTTATAATTTTGACCAAACACATTATATACATTTCTATAAGATTTTCATATATATCCACATACACAACCATGGATATACTAGCTCATACTATAATTTTGGACTCAAAATACACATTAAAACTCTTTAAGACATTTAATCGAACACGCTACGTGCACCTATTTAAACCACAAGAACAAGAATCAATTTAAATTCTTTAAACCCAAAATTCCCAATACATGTACTTCCATCCTAGGGCTATAACATACATGAAAATCAACTCCATAAAACCATCACAACACCTCCAACCAATCACCAACATATTAAGGGAAAATTAGGGCAAAAATCCAAAATCTAGCAACAATGAACCATAGGAATTCGATATAACTACACATATAGCTTCAAGGAGGTAAATAAACCATATGTTCAAGATATCAAGGCAATAGGATCAATAAAATCAAAAACCCTAATTTTTGGATACAAATCCCAGGTTCAAATCAACATGAAAATGGTTCTTAATCACCGAGAAGAAGAGGGTATGAAGTTACCTTGGTTGATGGATGATGATGAGAGAATCTACTCCAAAACTTGAAGGATTGCTTGAGGGGATTGGGAGGAAAATCGCCCAAGTTGAAAGAAGAAAATGAAGAGGAATGAGTGAAATGTAGTATTTAAAGGGTGGAATTTTCGAAGCGAGGCGCGACCTAAGGGGTCGCGTTCGGAGGTCATGCTCGGATACACAGTGAGGTGCGACCCAAAGAGGTCGTGTCTAAGGGTTGCATTTGAGCTAAAGAAAAATGGTTCCCTGAAGCCGTTGACACCCGACTCAAATGTCGCATTTTTGGCTCGCGTTGCAAAGCTGCTCAGCAGGTGACTTGGAGGGGTCGCATTTCACGATTGCATTTCGGCTTCACTACAAGACATGACTCGGTGAACTCACGCTTGAGGGTCATACTTTAGACTCGATTTGTTATTTTCGAATACAGTCCGACTCTCGGACATTTCCAACCCTATTTAACTTTCTAATTTAACATAACTTAGATTTCCAAAACACATTTAATATATACCGAAAAAGTAGGGGGCGTTGCCCTCTAGCCCCCATAGGGGCGCTTCACCCCCTGAACCCCCGACTCACTGACCGGTCAGCGAGACCCCCGATCAACTCAGCGTTAGGGTGTTCAAGGTATGGCAAAACAAAATTAAATGCAATCACATTCATTATCATATAACTCGACATTTTAGTATTAAAAGCAAACTGTATTATACACTCAGTATAATATCACCTTGCTATGACGTATCGGCTCGAGTGGGATAACCTACATAAAAACAACGGCATAAAATACGAACATACCATTATAATTAATATTCAACAATATTAATTCAAAAAAAATCATTTATCAAATTATAATTTATAATTAGCAAAAAGGGTCGAGGTATCACAGTACTAGACCTTTAAATTCGACTCACTAGAAGTGACCTTGAACTGAATAAGTTGAGAAAGGAAGTAGAAGCTGCTTCAAAAACCTTTCAACAACTCAACCAAGGAACGTCTAACCTAAACGAGGTTCTAACATTGGGAAAAATCACTAAAGCAGGTTTGGGATATACTTCGAGTTCATCAATGTCTATCTCTAACCCTATCAAGTTTGTCAAAGGAGGAAGCTCTAGTGATGTTCCAGTCAATGTTGACAGAAGTATCAATCCAAAGGTTAATGACAAATCCAAGGAGAAGAAATATGTCTGTCATTATTGTCAAGATCTTGGACATATCAAATCGTATTGCTTTAAATATCATGATGATATAGCAACGGGAAAGATTGTCGTGGAAAATTTTTCCAAAACTTCCAAAAAGAAGAAAAGTTCCAAGAAGGCAAAGATTTCAAGCAATGTTGTATACACTTCACTGAAAGCCAAAATTGCTAGTACATGGTACTTTGACAGTGGATGTTCATGGCATATGACAGGAAATATAAAGTTTCTTGACGACTACTCCATGACAAGCAAAGGCAAAGTGAGCTATGGTGGAGGAGCACAAGGTAATATAGTGGGAAAAGGAACCTTGAATGTTAAGAATTTTCCCAAGTTACGTAATGTGCTTCATGCCAAAGGTCTAATGGCAAATCTGATTAGCATAAGTCAGCTATGTGATGACGGTATGCATTTCAGATTCAATAAAAATACCTGTGAAGTTTTTAATAGCGAGAATAAGTGCATTATGTTCGGAAGTCGGGCATTGGATAATTGCTACCATGCGGACAAGAATGAGAAATCCAATGTTTCAGTCAATGTTGACACTCAACTCGTGCATCAAAAACTTGGTCATATCAGCTTTCGAAGTTTGAAGAAGTTAATTGAAGCTGATGCTGTTAGAGGTATTCCACCAGTGAAGATCGATCTCAATGTTGTTTGCAGTGCATGTCAGAAGGGCAAACAGGTGAGATCTCCACATAAAAGTTCTTCAGCTTGTCAAACCACAAAATGCTTCGATCTGATTCATATGGACATCATGGGTCTAGTTGACACCAAAAGCATGAGTGGTAAAAGGTTCATCCTACTTATACTGGATGATTTTTCGAGGTTCACATGGGTTGAATTTTTGTAAGAAAAATCTGAAGCATTCAAAATGTTCAAGAAGTTCTGCAGGATGGTGTCAAGACAGCATGAGTCCAAAATCAAGTGCATTAGAACTGATCATGGGCTTGAATTTGAAAACTCAATGTTTGAAGAGTCCTGTGGAAAAAGAGGCATCATTCATGAGTTTTCTGCACCAAAGACACCTCAACAAAATAGGGTGGTCGAAAGAAAAAACAGAACTCTTCAGGAGATGTCAAGAGTGATGTTACAAGCTCAACGATTGTCTGAAAAGTTGTGGGCTGAAGCAGTGAACACTGCTTGTCACATCGGGAATAGAGTGATTCTTCGCCCCGGCAGGACAGAGACACCATATGAACTTCTGAAGAACAAGAAGCCCAATTTGAATTATTTTCATATTTTTGGATGTGTATGTTACATCTTAAATGATAGGGACCATTTGGGAAAATTTAATGCTAAGAGCGATAAGGAAATTTTCATGGGATATGCATTTGACAGTCGGGCATATCGTGTATTCAATCTTCGGACAAAAACAATCCAAGAATCAATTAATGTTGTGTTTGATGATCACACAGGTATTGCTTCAAAATCTGAAGAGGATGAGGTGATGAATCTTCTTGACATGAGTGAAATGTCAAGTGATCAGACTGGACTTGATGTTCAGAACAAGACATCCACGGGAAATGTCAAAGTCAATGTTCCACAGAATGATAAAGTTCTAGTTAAAACACCAACATCAACATGCACTTCAGACAGTGAAAATGGCCAACTAGTAATGCCGAAAATGAACCAAGAAGAGATCCTCCAAGTCGAATTAGGAAGAATCATCCCGATTCACAAATCATTGGTGACTAATCCGAAGGAGTTTAAACCAGGAGCAAGAACTCAGAGGAATACAAAGAAATGTTGAAACGGGTATGCATGTCTTCTTTAAATATTTGTATGTTAAACACCTATTTTTTGTCTAGCATTGAACCAAAAAACATTAAGGATGCCCTTAATGATAATTTTTGGATCCATACTATGCATGAGGAACTGAACCAGTTTGTAAGAAACAATGTTTGGGAATTAGTTCCACGCCCCAAAGATAAAAATGTAATTGGGACAAAATGGATTTTCAAAAATAAAATGGACGAGTCTGGTAATGTTGTCAAGAACAAAGCTCGTCTAGTAGCTCAAGGTTATACCCAAGTTGAAGGGGTAGAATTTGATGAGACCTTTGCTCCTGTTTCAAGGATTGAATCCATTCATCTTCTATGTGCAATTGCATGTTATTTGGATTTTACTTTACATCAAATGGATGTTAAAAGTGCGTTTTTGAATGGTTATCTCAATGAAGAGGCATATATTGAACAACCTAAGGGGTTCGAATGTCATGAGAAACCTTCACAAGTTTTTAAGCTCAAAAAGGCTTTGTATGGTCTCAAACAAGCCCCTAGAGCATGGTATGCTAGACTGACCGATTTCTTGCTACGAATTGGTTTTGCAAGAGGTCAAGTTAATAAAACACTGTTTATCAAGAAAAATCAAAAACATATTACTGTAGCACAAATCTATGTTGATGACATTGTTTTTTGTTCGACTTGTACTAATCTGCTCAAAGATTTTGTAGACTCAATGTGCAACACGTTTGAAATGAGCATGGTAGGAGAGCTTAACTATTTCCTTAGTCTACAAATCAAGCATGATAAAGATGGGATCTTCATCTCTTAAAGCAAATATGCTAAAGGATTGGTCAAGCGTTTCGGATTAGAAGATGCTAAACCTATGAAGACACCTATGGGATCTTCTAAAAAGTTGAGCAGAGATGATGTTGGTAGCAATGATTCTATCATGTATAGAGGAATGATAGCGAGTTTATTGTACTTAACAGCTAGTCATCCTGACATTATGTTTAGTATTGGTGTTTGTGCGAGATATCAATCTCAGTCTAAAGAATCTCATCTTAAAGTTGTTAAGAGGATTATTCGCTATGTTTCTGGCATAATTGGGTTTGGTATTAAATATTGAAAGAATTCTAACATTCATCTTGTAGGATTTAGTGATTCCGATTGGGCACGTGATGTCGATGACCGGAAGAGCACCAGGGGAGGGTGTTTTTATTTTGGTAACAATCTGGTTTCTTCGTCAAGTAAGAAACAAAATTGTATCTCACTATCCACGACTGAATCAGAATATGTTGCTGCCACTAGTTGTTGTTCTCAACTATTGTGGTTAAATCAAATGGTGTTTGATTATGGCCTGGCTAGTCCTTCGTTGACATTGCTGTGTGATAATGTCAGTGCAATTGAAATTTCGAAGAACCCAGTCCAACATTCACGCACCAAACACATTGACATCAGACACCACTTTATCCGAGATCTTGTGGAACGAGATATCATCAAGTTGGAATACATTCCTACAGAGAGTCAAATTGTCGATATCTTTACTAAACCTTTGGTTTTTGAGAGATTTTCTTCTCTAAGAAAATCTCTTGGAATGTGTGTCTATTAGTCAATGTTTGACATCCTGATGTTAAAGACAATGTTATGCTCTTTAACATCGGGACACCCATTTTGATTCTGATTTAATAAAATTATGGTATGATGCTATGATTCTCTATTGTGAATTAATTCATGAGAATTCATTCAATCATAACTCGTCCCCATTTATTTTATTCTTTAGAATCTATTTTTTTATTTAAAAAAAATTAATAAATAATTTTTTTTTGATAAGCAGATATATCTTGTGAGAGGGAGTGAGAGATATCGTTTTTATTATTTTATAAAAAAGGGAACTTTTGTCTCTCTCTCTCTCTTCAAATCAGATTTTCTATTTCTCTCTCTCTCTCTAGCGATTCATCTTCTCCGCCTCTTCAATCTTTGCTTTTCTCTTTTCAGCCTTGTGTCTTTCTTTCATGGCAGATCCAAACCCCTACCAGGCAATGATGATGATGCTCCAGCAAATGATGGAGTTATCTGAAGGATCTCCATCTTCAGCCTCGACACCGGCTACTATAGTGCAACCTTCTCTTCAGGCCACTCCAACTCAAGCACCTAACATCACACCCCCTGCCATTCCGACAAATGAAGCTACTGTGGGTTCCTCTGACCCATTATCTCCAGCAACAAACATGCTGAACAAGGAGGATCATCCTGATCTCATTATTCCTCCGGGAGCTGAGATTTTAAACCTTAATCCTCTTAGGGTTAATGTTCTTGGTGATCCAGAAAATCCCATCAATCCAGAGTTGGAGTTCTACTCAAGGTCCTTGTCACAGACATCCAGCAAGCCTTCACAGATGAGGAAGTCGAAATGGCTTCACCAAGAATCTGCTGTCAAGACTGAAGAAGCTCCTTCCAAGAAGCCCAAACGACAATCAAGCAAAGTGGAGTCACGCTCTCTCAAGAATGAGTCCGACTCATCTCAAGAACAGCCTCTTTCCCCATTAGTAGCTGAACCAACATCTAGTGATGTTGAAGCCAGTGTTTCTCCAACCAAGGTGGGACCTAGCCTTGACATCAAGAAATCTTCTGCACCTAAATCAAGTTCTCCTCTTGATGTTACTTCCGCTTTTAGTAAGTTGTTTTACTCGGAAGAGGCTAAATTATCTTAGATATCAGTTACTCAGAGGGCTTTTAAGATTGAGAGAATGATTGATGAATTAAGCTTTAAAAAACATGGGGTGGATGTCTTTTTGAAGCAAAGGGTATTGTGGAAGTCTGTTACTGAGCTGATAACATTTGATCCAAATGTGGTGTTTGAGTTTTACTCAAACATCTCAGTTAACATGGGGGATCCTAATAATTTGAGATATGGTACTATGTATGTTAGGGATAAAGTCTATGATTTTAATCCTAATATGATAAATTCTTTTCTTGGATTGAGGAATGAAGACACTGTGATTTCACTTGATCTTTTGGATGATATTGTGAGTGTTATCACCGGTGGTCCTATTCCTAAATGGATGAACAAAGTGTCATCTTCCAAGTTGACATTCTTTTACATAGTTCTGTTTAAGCTCACTAACTGCAACTGGCTTCCAACATCCAATGCTTCTGTTTTAACGGTGGATCAAGCCATTTTATTATACAAAATTGGATCCAATCTTCCATTTAACCTTGGTGTTTGTATGTTTGAGTATATACTTAAGGCAGCTTCAAAGTTAAGCTCTTCCAATCACTTGTCTTTTCCATGTCTCATTCATGCCATTCTGAAACATCAAGGCATGAAAGAGAGCAAGAAGAAGCTTGTCGCTGAGCAAACATCCATTCTATTTTGATTATCAAACAATTTTTATTATGTTTGTTATGTGCTGGAAACATTTAAGATGCTTGATGCATCTTTAATTGGTTTTTGATGTGTGTGCTGGACACACTTCTATTTTAATATGCTTTTTATGCATTTCTATTTTTGGGATGCAAATTATATTTGTGTTCATGTTTATATGCTTGCCTTGTTTTATTTTTTATGGTATTTTCTATATACCATAGTTATTGGGCATGTTAAGCATAGTTGGTTTTTGAGATATTGAATGATCAATATGTCGTGAATGTTTTGTGTTGAACTTCTGTTTGACATTGATTTGTATATGGGATAATTACCCATTGTATGATGATTAACTTAAGGGGGAGTAACCCTTAAGGGGGAGATTTTTGTCTCCATTTTTCCGCTGCGACTCTAACTGTACAAAATACATTGAGTTGTATGTTTTGTGCAGAAAGGCTAAGATTAAGGGGAGATTGTTGAGTGCTGTCTGACATTGATGTTCAATGTTGAACTTAATGTCATACAGACTCTCTACTACATTGTCTTTTTCATTCGTCGTAATTAATCTTATCCTTTCCTAGTTTTATTTATTTATTTATTATTTTTTAAATAAATTAGTTTTTAACTTATATATATATATGTCAAATCATAAATATATCTACGGAATTATTTAAAATAAACGGATATATATATATGATTAATATATTATTTATAGGAGAGTTTGAACGAGTCAAAACTCTATCTCCTAATTTTTAGGTATCTAGTTATCTTTATTTAAACCGTTTCTTTTTTAAGTCCATCGTACAGGAAAATTTGAAAGAAATGGTATGCAACGTGGAGTACTTTCACCAGCCACAATTCAAGATGGTTTTTCTACAAAAACGTGAAGGGATGGGCGGCTATTTGAAGCACACGTTCGTGGAGATGACATGGACATTAAGTCGACTCAAGTGAAGGGCTTATAAAGAAGCATGATCCACACTTGAAGACTTATTCGAGCAGGAGATATCTTGCCACTGAGTGTAAAGATTGAAAAGCTCGAATCGCAAACTTAGAATATAGATTTCGTTCTTCGTTCCTTCTTCTTTCTCTTTGATGTTCATTGTTGTTCAATCGATTCATGAGAATAGGTTGTACAAGTTAGAATGGATAGAAGGTTGTGAAATCATTGCTAGTTTATTTACAAATTAACGGTAGGTTAATTTGTTCTTTTGAATTCAATTTAGTTGAAAACTAGAATAGGATTCATGTATTTTGTTTGATGTGTCGAGAGCTCAGCATCTGACATCATCAACTAAACCTTGGTGTTGGCTCATAGAAGCATAATTTCGCCCTCTGGCAATCACTTACATGTTGTGTGTGATTTAAAATTTATACTTGTGTTATTGCGTTAATTTCCTTACATGTTTGTTTTAAGATAGTATTATTGACTATCTGTGGCATTGAGTTTGACATTGCGATTCTGTATCTAATTTCAATGTTTGAGGCAACAAATTCCAACATATATATATATATTGTTGAGTGATGTATGACATTGAGGTTCAATGTTGCACGTAATGTCAGACAGACTCCCTGCGATATTGTCTGTGACATAGTCGTAACTAATCTTATCATTTCCTAGTTTTATTTATTATTTTATTAAATAAAATAATTGTATATATCTTAAAATATATGTGTATATCCACGAAATAGATATTTCAAATAAATGGATATATACATATTAGATATATTATTTAATTAGAGTTTGACGAAGTCAAAACTCTATCACCTATTTTTAGGGCTTCTTGTCTTCTTTTATTTAACCTCTTTTCTTTTTCAGATTTTTAGTGCTGGAATATTTGGAAAATAGGTGAGAACGTGGGATATGGCTTCAACCATGCCATGGAGACGGTTTTCTTCTCACACATGATGGAGTAGTGATGAAGAGCGGTTATCTCCAACCCACGATCAAGAGAGAGAAGACTTGAGCCTTGTCTATTCAAGTGAAGAAGCATATAAGGGATATGATCGACACTTGAAGACTTATTCAAGCTCAATCCATTTTTCGCTGCGTGAAGATTTGAAAAAGCTTGAATCACAAACATAGTATAGATTTTGTTCTTGGTTCCTTCTTCTATCTTAGTGTTTATTATTGTTCATTCAATTCACAAGAGTAGTTTGAACAAGTGAGGATAGATAGCAAGGTTGTGAAATCTTTACTAGTTTGTATACAAATTAACGGGAGGTTAATTTGTACGTTTGAGTTCTTTTTTAGTTGTAGAACTAGATTAGAATTTGTATGTTGCCAAAGTGTTGAGAGCCTTCGCGTCCAACATTGTAAGCTTGAAAAACAGTTTGCGCTCATAGTAGTATAATTTCGCCCTGTGGCAATCACACACATGTTGTGTGTGATTTAAAATTATTTCGCGTGTTATTGCATATTTATTTTCAGCATATTTTTGTTAAGATAGTTGTGTTAACTATCTATAACATTGAGTTTAACATTACAATTATGTGTCTAATTTCAGTGTTTACGGCAACGAATTCCAACAAGTGGTATCAAAGCCGGTACTTAACACACTAAGTATTCGATCCTTAGTTTGTTGACTCACTAAAAGATGGATATTCAGATCAATTAGTGTCGTTCTCCGGCATTGGATAGTAATGGCAAGAATTATGCTATGTGGAAATCGCGCATGAAGATGTATATCAAGTCCATCGATGAGAGGGCTTGGTTGGCTGTAATTAAAGAATGGTCTCCACCGAGGATGGAAGGACCGAATGGAGTGTTCATTTTTACTCCGGAGACTCAATGGACTAATGATGATCGAATTATTTTCAACTTCAATTCAAGAGCACTCAATGCTATTTTTGTTTCGGTTGATGTCCCGTGCTTCAAAATGGTGTGTAATTGCACCACGGCATATCAAGCATGGAACATACTACAGGAACATTGTGAAAGATCGACCAGTGTACGAAAAACTAAGCTTAGGCTACTCACTTCTAAGTTTGAAACTCTGCAAATGTTAGAAGATGAGACAATCTGAATGTACACTGAACGGTTGTGTGAAGTGTGAAACGAGTCTACAGATCTAAGATGTCTAATCTCAAATGAGAACATGGTTAACAAACTTCTTCGTACACTTCCGGAGAGATTCAACATGAAAATCTCAGCAATCGAAGAAGCTCACAATGTATCAAACATGAGTTTGAGTGAAGCAGTGAGCATTCTACTCACTTTTGAGATGAATCTTAAAAACCAGAAATCAAATACCTCTTCCAAAGGAATTGCACTTCAATCAGTAACATCAAGCTCGGATGTTCAACTTGATGTTGAAAACATTCAGGAGATTACTGAAGATGAACCCCTGAGTGTTGCACTACTTACTAAGAAGTTCAATACCCTTGTTCGGTCAATGAAGAAAGGTTCACCAGCCTTCAAACCACGGAGACTATGTGATTCTCCCTCGTTGACATCATCTAGATCGACAAAATCATCAAAGTGTCCAGATATTGCAGTGAAGAAAATTGACTCAGTTCAATGTAGGGGATGTTCTAGTTTTGGACACTATGCCAATGAATGTCCTACTGTCCAAAGGAAGCAAAGAAGAAATTACAGTGTTGCCATGTTAAGTGATGAATCCGGTGATGAAGAAGCTGAAAAACAATCTGTTTTGTTTGTAAAGGTTGATTATGACTTAGATAGAATGATTGACGCTTTAACTGACATGGATAGTGGCGATTTTGACTATGATACTAGTCTTGATCATTTGACTTCAGATGTTCCAAGCAATGTTATGGAGAATGTTACACAAGAAATCTCTGACATTCCTCTAAACACCACTAACTGGTATGAAATGACATTGCTGGATGAGTTTTGCAACATTGCTGAAGTGTCTCAGGTGGAAGAAGACCAGTCCGATGTCAGCCACCGAGAAGCTTTACATTAATTACACAAGGTTGTAGATGAAGTGTGTGTCCAATGGGCTGAACAATCAAAGGAATTTGGGATTCTCGTAGAAGAAAACTAAACTCTAAAGCGAAGGGTACTGGACCTTGAAATTCGACTCACTCGAGGTGATCTTGAGCTGAATAAGTTAAGAAAGGAAGTAGAAGCTGCTTCAAAAACCTTTCGACAACTTAATCAATGAACATCTACTCTGAACGAGGTTCTGACATTGGGACAAACCACGAAAACAGGCTTGGGATATACATCAAGTTCATCAATGTCTATCTCTAATCCTATCAAGTTTGTCAGATGGGAAAGCTCTAAGGATGTTCCAGTCAATGTTGACAGAAATGTCAAACCGAATGTCAATGACAAATCCAATGAGAAGAAATTTGTTTGTCATTATTGCCAACAGCCTAGACACATCAAACCTTATTACTTCAAATATCATGATGATATAGCAACAGGAAAGATTGTTGTGGAAAATTCTTCTAAACCTACCAAAAAGAAGAAACACTCAAAGAAGTCAAAGATCTCGTGCAATGTTGTCTACACATCTTTGAAAGCTAACATTGCTGATAAGTGGTACTTTGACAGTGGGTGCTCACGGCATATGGCAGGAAATTCTAAGTTTCTCGATGACTATACCACGACAAGCAAAGGAAAAGTTAGTTATGGTGGAGGAGCACAAGGTAACATAGTAGGAAAAGGAACCTTGAATGTCAAGAGCTTTCCCAAGTTACGCAATGTGCTTCATGTCGAAGGTTTAACAGCAAATCTGATCAGCATAAGTCAGCTATGTGATGACGGTATGCATGTCAGATTTAATAAAAACACCTGTGAAGTTTTTGATAGCGAGAATAAGAGCATTATGTTCGGAAGTCGGGCATTGGATAATTGCTACCATGCGGCCAAGAGCGAAAAATGCAATATTTCAGTCAATGTTGACACTCAACTCATACATCAAAAACTTGGTCATCTCAGCTTTCGAAGTTTGAAGAAACTGATTGAAGCTGATGCTGTTCGGGGTATTCCACCTGTGAAGATCAATCTCGATATTGTTTGCAGTGCATTTTCAAAAAGGCAAACAGGTGAGAGCTTCACATAAAAGTTCCTCAACTTGTCAAACCATGAAGTGCTTCGATCTGATTCACATGGACATCATGGGTCCGGTTGACACCAAAAGCATGAGTGGAAAGAGATTTATTCTGGTGATAGTTGATGATTTTTCGAGATTCACATGGGTTGAATTTCTTCAAGAAAAATCTGAAGCTTTCAGGATGTTCAAGAAGTTCTGTAGGTTGGTATCAAGACAACATGAATCCAACATCAAATCCATTAAAACAGATCATGGGCTCGAATTTGAAAACTCAAGAGAGGCATCATTCATGAGTTTTCTGCTCCAAAGACACCAACAAAATGGGGTGGTTGAGAGAAAAAATTGAACTCTCCAGAAGATGTCAAGAGAGACGTTACAAGCTCAACGGTTGTCCAAGAAGCTGTGGGCTGAAGCAGTTAACACTGCTTGTTACATCGAGAATAGAGTGATTCTTCGCCCAGGCAAAATTGTGACACCGTATGAACTTCTGAAGGGAAAGAAACCCAATTTGAAGTACTTTCATGTATTTAGATGTGTATGTTACATCCTGAATGACAGGGATCATCTGGAAAAATTTAATTCCAAAAGCGACAAAGGGATTTTCTTGGGTTACACATCTGACAGTCGTGCTTACCGTGTGCTTAATCTTAGGACAAAAATAGTCCAAGAATCAATTAACATTGTTTTTGATGACCACACAGGTATTGCTTCAAAATCTGAAGAGGATGATGTGATTGATCTCATTGATGCAGGTGAAACATCAAGTGATCAGACTGAAAGTGATTGTGAGAACAAGACATCCACTGAGAATGTCAAAGTGAATGTTCCACATAATGATGAAGCTTCAGTTAAAACATCAACTTCAACATTCACTTCAGACAGTGAAGACGATCCGGTGGTGACTGCCGAAGATGAACCAAGAAGAGATCCTCCAAGTTAAATTCGGAAGAATCATCCAGATTCACAGATCATTGGTGAGCAATCCGAAGGAGTTCAAACTAGAAGCAAGAACTCAGAGGAATACAAAGAAATGCTGAAACTGGTATGCATGTCTTCTTTAAATGTTTGTATGTCAAACACTTGTTTTTTGTCTAACATTGAACCGAAAAATATCAAGGAAGCCCTTAATGATAATTTTGGATCAATGCTATGCATGAGGAACTAAACCAGTTCGTAAGAAACAATGTATGGGAATTAGTTCCACACCCCAAAGATAAAAATGTGATTGGGACAAAATGGATCTTCAAAAATAAAATGGATGAGTCTAGCAATGTTGTCAGAAATAAAGCTCGTCTAGTTGCTCAAGGTTACACCCAAGTCGAAGGAGTAGACTTTCATGAAACTTTTGCTCCTGTTGCAAGGATTGAATTCATTCGTCTTTTATATGCAATTGCATGTTATGTGGGGTTTACTTTACATCAAATGGATGTTAAAAGTTCTTTCTTGAATGGTTATCTCAATGAAGAGGCATATGTCGAACAACCTAAGGAGTTCGAATGTCACGAGAAACCATTGCACGTGTTTAAGCTCAAAAGGGCTTTGTATGGTCTCAAACAAGCCCTGATAGCGTGGTATGCTAGACTGACCAATTTCTTGCTACAAATTGGTTTTGCAAGAGGTCAAGTTGATAGAACATTGTTTATCAAGAAAAATCAAAACATATTACTGTTGCTCAAATCTATGTTGATGACATTATTTTTGGTTCGACTTGTACTAATCTACTGAAAGAGTTTGTAAACTCAATGTGCAACATGTTTAAAATGAGCATGGTTGGAGAGCTCTACTATTTCCTTGGTCTACAAATCAAGCAAGATAAAGATGGGATTTTCATCTCTCAAAGCAAATATGCTAGAGGATTGGTAAGCGTTTCGGATTAGAGAATGCTGAACCTATGAAGACGCTTATGGGATCTTCCGAAAAGTTGAGCAGAGATGATGTTGGTAGCAATGTTGATTTTACCATGTATAGAGGAATGATAGGTAGTTTATTGTACTTAACAGCTAGTCGCCCTGACATTATGTTTAGTGTTGGTGTTTGTGCGAGATATCAATCTCAGCCTAAAGAATCTCATCTTAAAGCTGTTAAAAGAATCATTCGCTATGTCTCTGGTACAATTGGGTTTGGTATTAAATACTGCAAGAGTTCTAACATTCATCTTGTAGGATATAGTGATTCTGATTGGGCAGGTGATATCGATGACCAAAAGAGCACTAGTGGAGGTTGTTTTTATTTTGGCAACAATCTGGTTTCTTGGTCGAGTAAGAAACAAAATTGTATCTCACTCTCCACAGCCAAATCAGAGTATGTTGCTGCCGCTAGTTGTTGCTCTCAACTATTATGGTTAAATCAAATGGTGCTTGACTATGGCTTGGCTAGTCCTTCGATGACATTGTTATGTGACAATGTCAGTGCAATTGAAATCTCGAAGAATCCAGTCCAACATTCTCGCACCAAACACATTGACATCAGACATCATTTTATTCGAGATCTTGTGGAACGAGATATCATCAAATTGGAATACATTTCTACAGAGAATCAAATTGCGGATATCTTTACTAAGCCTTTAGATTTTGAGAGATTTTCTTCGCTAAGGAAATCTCTTGGAATGTGTATTTTTTAGTCAATGTTGATATCCTGATGTTAAAGTAAATGTTTTAAACTTTGCCATCAGGGCTTTTAATTCTGAACTTATCAAATTATATGGTACAATGTTATGATTTTATAATATAAATTAATTCATGTGAATTAATTTTATCATAACTAGTCTCCATTTATTTCATATTTCAGAATTTATTCTTTTATTCTTTTTATTTTATTATTTATTTTAATAATAAATAATTAAAATTGTTTGTGATAAGCGGATTTGCGTATCTGATAAGAGAGAGAGAGATATCGCTTTCATTATTTAAAAAGAAGAAATTTTTATCTTTCTCTCACTTCAAATCACTTTTCTACCTTTTTCTCCATATCCGATTTTTTTCCCTCACTAATCGGTTCATCTTCTCCGCTTCCCTAAAGCTTTTCAATTTTTGAAACCCTCATCCATGGCCGATCCAAACCCCTACCAAACTATGATGATGATGCTCCAACAAATGATGGAGTTATCTAAAGGATCTCCTTCAACATCCTTTCCTCCGTCTTCGTTTATTCAACCATCTCTCCCGGCCTCTTCCTCTCACACTCCTGACATCACACCACCGGTTGCTCTACCTGAAGCAGCAACAGTAGGTGTTGCTATCCCAGCAACCTCAACGGAGAAACCAACTGAGGCCGAGGATTACCCTGACCTTGTTATTCTACCGGGAACTGAGATACTAAACCCTAACCCTCTCAGTGTTAATCTCCTGGGGGATCCGGTGAATCCAATTAACCCGGAACTAGAGTCTCACTCTAGGTCCCTGTCACAGACATCCAGCAAACCATCAAGAAAATCTAAACGGCTTCATCTAGATGCTACTGAAAAATCTGAAACGGTGCCGTCTAAGAAGCCCAAAAGACAGTCAAGCAAGGAGGCATCTCGCTCTCTCAAGGACAAGTCTGATTCTTCTCAAGATCAACCTACTTCCCCGCCAGTAGCTGAGCCTCCTTCTGGTGATGTCAAACCCAATGCTCCCCCGACTAGAGCAAAATCCGGCCATGACATCACCATGTCTTCCGCAGCTCAATCAGGTTTTCCTCTTGATGTTACTTCTGCTTTTAGTAAAATCTTTTACTTAGAAGAAGCCAAACTTTCTTATAAGTCTGTCTCTCAAAGGGCTTTTAAAATTGAGAGGATGATTGATGTGGTAAGCTTTAAAAAATACGGCTTGGATGTATTTTTAAAACAACGGGGGTTGTGGAAGTCAGTTACTGAGTTACACTCTTTTGATCCGAGTGTGGTGTTTGAGTTCTACTCAAACATCTTATCTGACATGGGGGATCTTGATAAGTTGAGTTATGGAACTGTGTATGTTAGGGACAAAGTCTATGATTTTAATCCCTCTGTTATTAATGCTTTTCTTGGATTGAGAAATGATGACACTTGATTTCACTTCATCTACTGGATGATGTTATGAGTGTTATCACTGGGGGTCTTATAATTTCTAAGTTGATGAATAAAGTATCCTCTTCCAAGTTGACATTCTTTTACACAGTTTTGTTTAAGCTCACGAATTGCAACTGGCTTCCAACATCCAATGCTTCTGTTTTAACGGTGGATCAAGCCATCTTGTTATACAAACTTGGCTTTAATCTTCCATTTAATCTTGGTGCTTGTATGTTTGAGTATGTACTCAAGGCTGCCTTAAAGTCAAGCTCTTCCAATCACTTGCCTTTTCCATGTCTCATTTATGCAATTCTCAAACATCAAGGCATGAAAGAAAGTAAGAAGAAGCTTGTCGATGAGCAACCTGCTCTTTCTATTATAGAGCCCAAATCTGGTGATGGACGGGTTATTGATCTTCGTTATGGCTCTGATGCTACACTCAAACATTCTTCTGACATTGGTACAGCTTCACATCAGTCCACACAGGCTTCTGATCCTGTGGATACTGCCTCTCCTCACATTCCCATTGTAATGTTGCCAATGGAGACTCTCCTTGCTCAGATTGATCATGTTAGTGCCAACATCATGCACTAAGTATTTGTGTTGTTAAATTGGTGAGATATGTTCGACAAAGTATGCATGGGTATGTCCCACGAAGTTTTGTTTTCTGCTGTGCAAGAAAAGAAGAATAGTTGGTGAACTGTTCCAGATTATGTCCCAGACAGAACCAGGGACACTCTATTTATGGCAGTTTCCTTGTTGGAAAGATCTTGCGCCAAACCAGTTTGGAAGGTCAAGATAGATTCATTTTACTGCCTTGTGGTATAGATCCGGTGCTGAATTAACCCTCGTACACTTGAGAAGTATCTACACACGTTTGGAAGGCCACAAACCACATACCTAGTTGGCGGAAAGTAAGAGATTGACGCCAAGCTGAAGTGAAGACTATTTATGAAGGCCGATTTGTGCAGCAATTGGTGCCACTGATATTTTGAAGCTGAAGCGAGGACCGGGCCTTACTGAATGCAGCATGCGGAGGATCTATCCTAAACAAGAGGGCAGCTGAAGCTCTAATACTTATTGGAGAAATGGCCGAGGAGAACAGAGACGATTCATATGAAAGAACAAGTGTTGCCGCTGCGGGCAAAACTATCTCTGTGCCTGAAACTAATGACCGAATCGAACAACTCTGCAACAAGATGGAGAAGATGATTACCATGTTTTCCGCTAATACCTTGCGAATTTGTGGGTTATGTGAATTAATGGGGCACCACTCTGACCAGTGTCCACAATTGAAGGAGAAGGAAGAAACGGTTAACGCTATGGATGAAGGGCACAGAAGGAGGCACAATCATTTTACCCCCAACTACAGTCAGAGGCAGACAGCACCATACTATCCTGCGCCCGCAGCAGGACCATCTTTATCAGACATGGTTCACAAGATTGTGAATGAAACGGTGGAGGTACAAAAGAAATCAGAAGCCTTCAAACAGGAAACAAGGAATGGATTGAACTATTTGGGAGGACAAATATCCCAAATTAGTGATGCAATCGCAAGGATGGAGAAAGCTAAAGGAATTCTGCCCTCACAGACAGAACCACAAAAAAGGGCTGGGGTAAATGCAATAACACTGAAGAGTGGAAGGTAACTGCCTGCACCGTATCCAGAGACTGCAGAGGATGATGCCCACAGTGATGATAAGCCCACAAAGGAGGAAGCAGAATTGCGGGCAAATGACGAACTAGAAGCAGTTGTGCCCAAACCCATCCTGAAGAGTAATATTCCAAAAGAGATCGAGGTGCCTTTACCATTTCCAGGAAGGATGAAGCGGAACAAGAAAGAAGCAGAGGATAGGGATCTAATGCACGTCTTCAAGAAAGTGGAAATCAATGTTCCCCTACTAGACGCAATTAGACAGGTGCCCCGATATGCCCGTTTCCTGAAGGACTTATGTACAAAGAAAGTGAGATTCACAGAGGAGGCACAAGTGGTTGTGAATGAAAATGTGTCAGCATTATTGCAAAAGAAGCTGTCTGAAAAGTGTGGAGACCCAGGGATGTTCTTTATTCCCTGTGAAATTGGAGGACTTCGAGTTGAGAGAGCTATGCTGGACTTAGGGGCATCGATCAATGTTATGCCCCTAAGCATTTTTGAAGAGCTGACCTTAGGACCGCTCAAGGATGCAAGGACCATTATTCAATTGGCCGACCGTTCCAATGTTTACCCCGAGGGAGTGCTTGAAGATGTCCTAATCAAAGTGGAGAGTCTGATTTTCCCAGCAGACTTCTATGTGCTGGACATGGGCAAAACCAATCCAAAGGCTGCCTGTATACTTTTGGGTAGACCATTCATGAAGACGGCACATACGAAGATTGATGTCGATAAGGGCACATTGACATGCGAGTTCGATGGACACAGAGTTACCTTCAACATCATGGAGGCAATGAAGTACCCCAATGACACTGAGGGTGTACATATGATAGACGTTTTTGAGCCTATGATCCAAAAAGAAATGCCAAGGCTGCTGGCAAAGGATCCACTTGAGTGGGTACTTCAGAACAGTAAGATCGATTGGGATGCTGAAGAAGAATGAGATAAGCAAATCAAAGAGGTAATTTTGCAATTGTATCGCATCGAAGCCGGGTTTTCAAGGGATACACATCTGCCTTTGCCCACAACAAGGCAGGGTGAAAAACTGGTGCGGTCTATCATCAAGCCACCCAAGTTGGAGTTGAAGGAATTGCCCGATCACCTCAAATATGCCTATTTGGGTGAATGAGAGAATTTGCCAGTTATAATCAGTTCATCGTTGACCATGAAGCAGGAAGTCAAGTTGATAGCACTATTGAAGATGCACAAGGAAGCAATTGGATGGACCTTGGTCGACATCAAGGGCATAAGTTCCACCATTTGCATGCATCGGATCCAGTTGGAAGAAGGGGCAAAACCAGTGCAAGATCCCCAAAGGAAGCTAAATCCCTTGATGAAAGAAGCTGTGTTAAAGGAGATTCTAAAGCTGCTCGATATGGGCATTATCTTCCCTGTGCCCGACAGTGAGTGGGTGAGTCCTATTCACGTTGTGCCCAAAAAGTCTGGAATCCAGGTTGTAGAGAATGAAAACAAAGAACTTATTCAGATGAGACTGCAGACCGGATGGAGCGTTTGCATTGACTACCGCAAGTTGAATGCAGTCACAAAGAAGGATCATTTTCCTTTACCTTTCATCGATCAAATGTTGGAGAGGCTTGCGGGAAAATCGTACTTCTGTTTTCTGGATGGGTATTCTGGATATATGCAGATCGTGGTGTCCCAAGACGATCAAGGCAAAACGACATTCACTTGCCCCTTTAGCACATTTGCCTACAGAAGGATGCCTTTTGGCCTTTGCAACGCTCCAGGCACATTCCAACGGTGCATGATGAGTATATTTTCTGATATGCTTGAGACTTGTATTGAGATCTTTATGGACGACTTCACGGTTTATGGAGATAGCTTTGATCAATGCCTTGATCATTTGAGCAAGGTACTTAGCCGCTGTGTGGAAAAAGACTTGGTGTTGAATTATGAGAAGTGTCACTTTATGGTGAGAGAAGGAATCGTGCTGGGACATGTAGTATCAGAGCGAGGAATTGAGGTGGACAGGGCAAAAGTGGAGGTCATTGCCAAATTGCCCTATCCCATCAATGTTAAGCAGATTCGGGCATTTCTAGGCTATGCGGGGTTCTATCGTCGATTCATTAAGGATTTTGCAAAGATTGCTCAACCACTCACAAACCTGCTACAATTGGAGGTAAAATTTGACTTTGATGATGACTGCGAGAAAGCTTTTCATGCATTGCAGAATATGTTAGTGTCTTCACCAATTATCCAACCTCCGGATTGGGGAATGCCATTTGAGGTGATGTGTGATGCCAGTGGATTTGCCGTGGGAGCAGTTTTGGGGCAGAAAAGAGGCAAAGAGAGCTATGTTATCTATTATGCCTCCAAGACATTAAATGTCGCGCAACGCAACTATACCACCACAGAGAATGAGCTGTTAGCAGTAGTGTTTGCTTTTGAGAAATTTCGCTCCTATCTGCTGGGGGCACAAGTGATTGTTTACACGGATCACGCAGCTCTGAAGTACCTACTGTCTAAGAAGGAGTCAAAGCCGAGACTCATAAGATGGATATTGCTCTTACAAGAGTTCGATGTGCAGATCAAAGACAAGACTGGGGCAGAAAACCTGGTTGCAGACCATCTCAGCCGTCTGATGGTTGAGAGCAAAGAGGAAATCACTGAGAATTTTCTAGATGAGCACTTATATGAGATTGTGGGCAAAACAGCAAAGGAGCCATGGTTTGCCGACATAGTGAACTACCTGGTCGCAAGGCAGTTTCCAGTTGGTTTGAGTGATTATCAAAGAAATAAGATGAAGCGTGAGTGCAGGTTCTATCTCTGGGAAGCACCAACTCTTTGGAAAATTGGAACTGTCAAGTCATAAGGAGGTGCGTCAGTAATGATGAGGTTCTAGATATCTTGAAGTTCTGCCATAACAATGCATGTGGAGGTCATTTTGGCCTACGAAGAACAACAAGGAAGGTATTAGATGGAGGATTTTACTGGCCTATATTATTCAGGGATGCTTATATATTTGTGAAGAACTGCAAGAATTGCCAGATGACTGGGAATATTTCTATTCGGGAGGCCATGCCACAAACACCTATCATGCCCGTGGAAGTCTTCGACATATGGGGCATAGATTTCATGGGACCATTTCCCAAGTCAGGTAATAATCTCTACATTATCCTGGCTGTAGACTATGTGTCCAATTGGGTGGAGGTAAAAGCCACTCCAACGAACGATTCAAATACAGTGGTGAAGTTCCTGAGGGTAAATGTGTTCTGTCGCTTCGGAATGCCCAAAGTCCTGATCAGTGATCAAGGGACTCATTTCTGTAACTCAGTCATAAAGAAGATGATGGCAAAGTATGGGGTCACACACAAGGTTACTACTGCATATCACCCCCAAGCAAATGGACAAGCAGAAGTCTCAAACAGGGAGATCAAAAATATTCTGGAAAAAGTTGTTGGACCAAGGCGCAAAGACTGGAGCAATCACTTGGAAGATGCTCTGTGGGCATATCGCACAGCCTATAAGACACCTATTGGGATGTCTCCTTATAGGCTGGTTTTTGGAAAGTATTGCAATTTGCCCGTGGGAATGGAGCATAAAGCATTTTGGGCAATCAAGAAGTTGAATTTCAATAATGAATGCGCTGGAATTGAGAGGAAGCTGCAGATCCAAGAATTGGAAGAGTTGAGGTCCGAGGCCTATGATAATGATGTGATGTATAAGGAGAGGACCAAGAGATACCACGATGCACTCGCAAGGGGCAAACAGTTGCTCTGTGGGCAAAAGGTACTCGTGTTCAACTCAAAACTCAAACTACATGCGGGCAAATTGAAGTCAAAATGGATGGGCCCCTATCTGGTGCAACATCAACACCCAAGTGGAGCAATCGATCTGGTGAACCCAAAAGATGGGTGCGAATTTCGAGTCAATGGCCAGAGGGTGAAACCATATTTCGAGCAAGAGAAAGAAACTTGGGCAGAAACCCAAGTTTTGAGCAGTCCTGAGTACTACTGAAGGCACAACAAGGTCGAGCCAAAGACCTTAAACAAAGGCGCTGGACGGGAGGCAACCCAGTTTGTTTACTTGCTTTAATTTCAATTATGTTTGTTATTTGTATTTTGTTTGTGAATTAACGCTGCAGGAAGGCAAGGACTGGAAACGCATCACTGTGGGCAAAGTAATGTGCAGGGCACAGCAAGGTTTAAGTGTGTGGGTGAGTACTGTGGCAGATTTGACTGGAATAGTAGCTGCAGAGATGGTTGGTTTTCCCCATGCAAGTATCGATAATAGTTGAAATTGAGGCCGAAAAAAGGGGAGTGAGGGAGAGACGATATATCCATATCATTAATTTGAATTATAAACATATCTCCTTCTTCAATTCAAAATCCCCAATTCTCTCAAAATTAGGCACAACCGATTCCTAAATTCTCGGCCACGATCTCTCTGCACAAACCCACAACCCTCACAACACCCCACGTCCCCAGAAGCATTTCAAATACCCCCCCTTCTCCACCTTCGATTTCTCACAAATCGAGCAAGGCAAACCCTACTTCCCAAATTCCTCAAAGAAAAAAAATGGTGAAGGCAAAGAAAATCGGAGAAACTGCCAAGCGAGGCACACGTCGCAGTGCCCACAATGCCGGCGAATCATCGCAAGAGACGACGCAGACCACTCAGTCGACCCAGCCAGAGGAGCCGAAACAAAGCACCGAACCCGTTCTCAACCCCTCACCAATCCAAACCATTCTGCTACAACACCCACCACTCCCGCCGCCGCAAGCAGAGAAAAAGAAACGAGCACCGCCGAAGGCTAAGGGCGGTGCGTCGAAGAAGAAGAAAGTTGAAGCTGATAAGGGCAAACCTCAGAGCCCACCACCAGCTGGGCAAAACCCTGACCCAACGCCTACACCTGAGAAGCCACCAACCCCTGAGAAGCCGCCGACACCCCAACCCAGTGAAGAAACAGGCGATTCTGAGCCTGAGAAAGAACCAGAGAAGGACGAGGAAGACGATGGTGAACCAAAGAAAGAAGATGAGAGGGAGGAAGAAAAACAAAATGGCAGCGGCGATGAAGAAGAAGACGGCAATGATGAAGAAGGGGATGATGAGTCTGAAGGTGAAAGCATGGAAGAAGACGACAAGGAGGAGGAGAAATTAGAGCAAGATCATCAAGAAGAGAAGGAGAAGGAACCAGAAACGGAAAAAGAGAAAGAGGAATCGATGGAGGACGACAAAGTTGCCTCAGAGGGATCTACCTCTGAGAATGCCCATAGCCAGTCTGAGCAATCAAAACAGGCACAACCCGATCCACCCACAGAGAAGAGAAAGTCGAAGAAGGCAAAACCACATGAGGTCTCGAAGGAGGCACAGAGGGAACCAAGTCAAAGCAAGGGTCCCGATGTGCCCGAAAAGTCGAAGAGCAAGTCGAAGGGAACCAAGCCAGTCAGCAAGGAGTCGAAGAAGCTACCCACCAAGAGGAGGCTAGAAGTAGAGCAGCCCAACAATGAAGAGGAAGAGAAGTCGGTGCACAGTGAGGAAGTGGAACCGGAAATCCAAATCATCCCAGCTCCCGTTCAATCCTATGTGTCCGCAAGGGTGAAAAAGGGCACAAAAAGCAGGGTGCCACTCAGAACTCTCCCCCGCCGCTCGGCAAAGGAGGAGAAGAAGGATCCAAGCAGCTCAAGATAAGGAATTGTCGAGAGATTGAACAAGAAGAAGCATCTGCCCTTGTACGTTATTCATGACAGCACGCTGAATACACTTGGAGTCATGGACCAAGTGTATGAATATTTTGCCAACATCGGTTGGGAGCAAGTACTTGGCTGGAGGAACACGGTACGCCCTTCTTTAACTATCGAATTTCTTTCCTCATATGAGTTCAAACCAGTGCAGGGATTTGGTCTAGAGACACCCGGAGTTGTGAACTTCTATATAGCTGGAGAGAGCTATAGCATGTCAATCTCAGGATTGAATCTGCTGTTGGATTTCATCCAACCAAAAGATGTCCATTCGAAATGGTACAAAAAAGCAGCAACTAGCGTGGGCGACGACTGGAGTCGAAACATTCAGCAACGATGGGAGGAAATTGGAGGCAAAGGCTTCTATCTTTCGGGCTCAAGCAAGGACAAGCACATCTCTGACCACGCCCTCCAGATTTGCCATAGATGGATGGCATTCAACCTTTATGGGCGCAAGGATGGCACAGGCCAAGTCACGCAGCAGGAGGTATTCCTATTATGGAACATGGTGCACAAGCGGAAGGTCAACCTCGACTACATTCTGGCGATTCAATTGCAGGCTCAGACCAGCAACACCAGAGCAACTATTGTAGCTTTGGGCACGTTCGTGGCTAGAATATTTGAAGGTTTGAAAGGTGGCGACCTCGACGATGTCTTTGAGGGGTACCCAGAGCTTGACGAAGGGACAGAGTATCTCGATGCCCAGAGGCTGGAGCGGATGCAGCTAGTTAGGTTCACTGAAGAAAACACCCCATACTTCCTCCCTTTTGACGAACCAACATACTTTGACAAGAGAAAGGCCCCCAAGGCATAAGAAGGATCACCCAGGGCACAAGAAGGACCGAGCAGGGCACAGAGCAGTGCAGATTTAAAGAATCTTGAAAGAGTTGAGAAAGCCCTGCAGAACATTTGTGTTCATCTCGGATTAGACTACCCCTCCTCTCCTTAAGTCATGTTTTATCCCCAGTAGTTTAGGATTTGTTTTTATTTTTGTTTGTGTGTTTAGTGTCTATTTTTGCGTCTGTATATATAGAGTCTGTTTTGGGCATATCTAACCCACATTACTGCTTGTGCCCGCAAGGGTACTTTGCACAGCAAGTGTGTGGGAGGGATATGCCTAGGTCGTTGTGTTTGTATGTTTTTATTTTGTGTGTGCATGTTGAGTCTACAGCATATGAGTCAGAGATTGACATTGGGCATATATGGACATAAATTTATGGTTAGGCAGATGGAATTAATCAATCACATGTGAAAACAATATAACTACCCAGTGAGCTTTGAGCCCAAATTAACATTTGCGACTTCTTTCTGTGTGTTTAAATTCCACCACCTCATTTGATGCTTACTTACTTGTGCCCTGTCAAACTTGTTCTCATGCATGCTTAGATGATTAAGGCACTTTCTTTCGTCGTTATTTGGCCATATTATTCACTGATAAATGCTTCCCATTGCTGCCATTATTTGAGCCTGCTTAATTGTGCATGACCTACGTTCTGAAAATCTCTCTTTAAAGAGTATCTTATGACTGGGAATGAAACCTTTATGCTCGTATTGGTAGCATGTTTAAGCCAAATAGTGACAGGATGCCAGAAATGGGCACAAAGAAAGAAAATAAATAAAAAAATAAAAAAATAAAAAAATAAAAAGTGTTTGAATTTTATTCTCCTAGGTTGTTATGTGGGCACAAAGCTGCCAGTGCTGATTTTGCCCGAATACTATTGAAGGTAGCCAGTTCCTAAAAATTTCCCACCTTGATCCGCATGCCCCATTACAACCCTCACAAGACCTTTTGATATGCATGCATGTGAATAACGTACATTGTTTATATAGGGTGTTTGTAAGTTTGTTGATGATAATTTGGTGGAATTGTTGAGAGTAAACACTTAACCTAAACACTCGAGAAAAAGGCGAGCTGAGTGTACACTACAATAGTAGCCTGAGTTTGATTGATTCGATTTGCCTGCATCATTATGTTCGACTGTTATGCCCTTTATCAACTTATGATTCATATACTGTATTGTCTTGTTTTGAGTCATTTGAGTCTTCTGTTTTTTTGTTGTTTTGAGTTAAAGTTGCATTCATACTTGAGGACAAGTATAGTCCAAGTGTGTGGGTGTGATGAAGACTCAAATTCGTGTCTTTTCTTTTATCATTTTTTACCCTTTTTAAGTGTTTAGTATAGAGTCTAGTCTAGTTTTGGGGGTAAAGCTGATTGTAGGAGGCTGAGGGCACAAAACCACCACAATAAGTACAGACAGGTGTTATTTATGCTGAGGGCACAAAGGATTGATTTGCCTGCCGAGGACCCAGTCAAAATTGTTGCGAGAAATACGCAACAGAATCGCGGGACAGTTCCTATATGCACGTGGAGGTGATGTGGCGGTCAGTTCCGAGTCTTGGGGAGGTCTAAGCACGTTGGGGAGGAAGTGGGGACATCAGAAAACTGCTGGAGACGCTAGGGTTTGTTGCTACCACTCCTAAAATCAAGGAAGAACATGGAGCATGAAGATGAGGAAGTGGAGGAGTGCAAGAACCTCTGCGTGGGTAAAATCTGGGCTGCTTGAAGCCTTAATTCATTTTGCTATAAATACTTTTATCTGTTTTCATATCGGGAGAGCCCTAAAAGACGCGGGGACACATACGTTTTTGCACCTCAAGATACAATTTACTGTTTTCGTATTTAGTTTAGATTCTGGATATTCTGTCTGCCTAAAGCTGGCGGTTTGCCCGCAGAAAGGTAGTTCAGTTGTTTTGTTGGCAAAACTGGAGTTGGGCCCAGGAGTTAATCGAATTATTTCCTTTCCAAGTAAGATGTCTTTTATCATTTCTTTTACTTCCATTTTTGTGTTTAGTGGCTAAGTATCCATTGTTCAAGTCAAAGTGATGGTCTAAGGGTAGAATATGTGCATGAGGTAATCGGACTTTAACGCCTTAAAAAGTCTATATTGGTCCCGTAGGACCTCTTTATCGACCTAAAAGGATCTATGTATTGCCCCGAAGGGTCTCATTCATATAACTGGTCCAAAGACCCTGCATATTTATACAATCAAAGCACAACAATAACTATAACTTTACACGTGTTTACAGTTTAGAGTAACCCCACCTTATAAGACGCTTTCAAAATCCTTTCAACCTTGAAATACTCCTTTGCCGTGCACAAGTTGTCCACCTCGAACCCCAATACATCGCCTAGCACCTTTAAATCCCTTTTTCATTTTAGATGTCGAGTTATACAATTATTTTATAATTTTGACCAAACACATTATATACATTTCTATAAGATTTTCATATATATCCACATACACAACCATGGATATACTAGCTCATACTATAATTTTGGACTCAAAATACACATTAAAACTCTTTAAGACATTTAATCGAACACGCTACGTGCACCTATTTAAACCACAAGAACAAGAATCAATTTAAATTCTTTAAACCCAAAATTCCCAATACATGTACTTCCATCCTAGGGCTATAACATACATGAAAATCAACTCCATAAAACCATCACAACACCTCCAACCAATCACCAACATATTAAGGGAAAATTAGGGCAAAAATCCAAAATCTAGCAACAATGAACCATAGGAATTCGATATAACTACACATATAGCTTCAAGGAGGTAAATAAACCATATGTTCAAGATATCAAGGCAATAGGATCAATAAAATCAAAAACCCTAATTTTTGGATACAAATCCCAGGTTCAAATCAACATGAAAATGGTTCTTAATCACCGAGAAGAAGAGGGTATGAAGTTACCTTGGTTGATGGATGATGATGAGAGAATCTACTCCAAAACTTGAAGGATTGCTTGAGGGGATTGGGAGGAAAATCGCCCAAGTTGAAAGAAGAAAATGAAGAGGAATGAGTGAAATGTAGTATTTAAAGGGTGGAATTTTCGAAGCGAGGCGCGACCTAAGGGGTCGCGTTCGGAGGTCATGCTCGGATACACAGTGAGGTGCGACCCAAAGAGGTCGTGTCTAAGGGTTGCATTTGAGCTAAAGAAAAATGGTTCCCTGAAGCCGTTGACACCCGACTCAAATGTCGCATTTTTGGCTCGCGTTGCAAAGCTGCTCAGCAGGTGACTTGGAGGGGTCGCATTTCACGATTGCATTTCGGCTTCACTACAAGACATGACTCGGTGAACTCACGCTTGAGGGTCATACTTTAGACTCGATTTGTTATTTTCGAATACAGTCCGACTCTCGGACATTTCCAACCCTATTTAACTTTCTAATTTAACATAACTTAGATTTCCAAAACACATTTAATATATACCGAAAAAGTAGGGGGCGTTGCCCTCTAGCCCCCATAGGGGCGCTTCACCCCCTGAACCCCCGACTCACTGACCGGTCAGCGAGACCCCCGATCAACTCAGCGTTAGGGTGTTCAAGGTATGGCAAAACAAAATTAAATGCAATCACATTCATTATCATATAACTCGACATTTTAGTATTAAAAGCAAACTGTATTATACACTCAGTATAATATCACCTTGCTATGACGTATCGGCTCGAGTGGGATAACCTACATAAAAACAACGGCATAAAATACGAACATACCATTATAATTAATATTCAACAATATTAATTCAAAAAAAATCATTTATCAAATTATAATTTATAATTAGCAAAAAGGGTCGAGGTATCACAGTACTAGACCTTTAAATTCGACTCACTAGAAGTGACCTTGAACTGAATAAGTTGAGAAAGGAAGTAGAAGCTGCTTCAAAAACCTTTCAACAACTCAACCAAGGAACGTCTAACCTAAACGAGGTTCTAACATTGGGAAAAATCACTAAAGCAGGTTTGGGATATACTTCGAGTTCATCAATGTCTATCTCTAACCCTATCAAGTTTGTCAAAGGAGGAAGCTCTAGTGATGTTCCAGTCAATGTTGACAGAAGTATCAATCCAAAGGTTAATGACAAATCCAAGGAGAAGAAATATGTCTGTCATTATTGTCAAGATCTTGGACATATCAAATCGTATTGCTTTAAATATCATGATGATATAGCAACGGGAAAGATTGTCGTGGAAAATTTTTCCAAAACTTCCAAAAAGAAGAAAAGTTCCAAGAAGGCAAAGATTTCAAGCAATGTTGTATACACTTCACTGAAAGCCAAAATTGCTAGTACATGGTACTTTGACAGTGGATGTTCATGGCATATGACAGGAAATATAAAGTTTCTTGACGACTACTCCATGACAAGCAAAGGCAAAGTGAGCTATGGTGGAGGAGCACAAGGTAATATAGTGGGAAAAGGAACCTTGAATGTTAAGAATTTTCCCAAGTTACGTAATGTGCTTCATGCCGAAGGTCTAATGGCAAATCTGATTAGCATAAGTCAGCTATGTGATGACGGTATGCATTTCAGATTCAATAAAAATACCTGTGAAGTTTTTGATAGCGAGAATAAGTGCATTATGTTCGGAAGTCGGGCATTGGATAATTGCTACCATGCGGACAAGAATGAGAAATCCAATGTTTCAGTCAATGTTGACACTCAACTCGTGCATCAAAAACTTGGTCATATCAGCTTTCGAAGTTTGAAGAAGTTAATTGAAGCTGATGCTGTTAGAGGTATTCCACCAGTGAAGATCGATCTCAATGTTGTTTGCAGTGCATGTCAGAAGGGCAAACAGGTGAGATCTCCACATAAAAGTTCTTCAGCTTGTCAAACCACAAAATGCTTCGATCTGATTCATATGGACATCATGGGTCTAGTTGACACCAAAAGCATGAGTGGTAAAAGGTTCATCCTACTTATACTGGATGATTTTTCGAGGTTCACATGGGTTGAATTTTTGTAAGAAAAATCTGAAGCATTCAAAATGTTCAAGAAGTTCTGCAGGATGGTGTCAAGACAGCATGAGTCCAAAATCAAGTGCATTAGAACTGATCATGGGCTTGAATTTGAAAACTCAATGTTTGAAGAGTCCTGTGGAAAAAGAGGCATCATTCATGAGTTTTCTGCACCAAAGACACCTCAACAAAATAGGGTGGTCGAAAGAAAAAACAGAACTCTTCAGGAGATGTCAAGAGTGATGTTACAAGCTCAACGATTGTCTGAAAAGTTGTGGGCTGAAGCAGTGAACACTGCTTGTCACATCGGGAATAGAGTGATTCTTCGCCCCGGCAGGACAGAGACACCATATGAACTTCTGAAGAACAAGAAGCCCAATTTGAATTATTTTCATATTTTTGGATGTGTATGTTACATCTTAAATGATAGGGACCATTTGGGAAAATTTAATGCTAAGAGCGATAAGGAAATTTTCATGGGATATGCATTTGACAGTCGGGCATATCGTGTATTCAATCTTCGGACAAAAACAATCCAAGAATCAATTAATGTTGTGTTTGATGATCACACAGGTATTGCTTCAAAATCTGAAGAGGATGAGGTGATGAATCTTCTTGACATGAGTGAAATGTCAAGTGATCAGACTGGACTTGATGTTCAGAACAAGACATCCACGGGAAATGTCAAAGTCAATGTTCCACAGAATGATAAAGTTCTAGTTAAAACACCAACATCAACATGCACTTCAGACAGTGAAAATGGCCAACTAGTAATGCCGAAAATGAACCAAGAAGAGATCCTCCAAGTCGAATTAGGAAGAATCATCCCGATTCACAAATCATTGGTGACTAATCCGAAGGAGTTCAAACCAGGAGCAAGAACTCAGAGGAATACAAAGAAATGTTGAAACGGGTATGCATGTCTTCTTTAAATATTTGTATGTTAAACACCTATTTTTTGTCTAGCATTGAACCAAAAAACATTAAGGATGCCCTTAATGATAATTTTTGGATCCATACTATGCATGAGGAACTGAACCAGTTTGTAAGAAACAATGTTTGGGAATTAGTTCCACGCCCCAAAGATAAAAATGTAATTGGGACAAAATGGATTTTCAAAAATAAAATGGACGAGTCTGGTAATGTTGTCAAGAACAAAGCTCGTCTAGTAGCTCAAGGTTATACCCAAGTTGAAGGGGTAGAATTTGATGAGACCTTTGCTCCTGTTTCAAGGATTGAATCCATTCATCTTCTATGTGCAACTGCATGTTATTTGGATTTTACTTTACATCAAATGGATGTTAAAAGTGCGTTTTTGAATGGTTATCTCAATGAAGAGGCATATATTGAACAACCTAAGGGGTTCGAATGTCATGAGAAACCTTCACAAGTTTTTAAGCTCAAAAAGGCTTTGTATGGTCTCAAACAAGCCCCTAGAGCATGGTATGCTAGACTGACCGATTTCTTGCTACGAATTGGTTTTGCAAGAGGTCAAGTTAATAAAACACTGTTTATCAAGAAAAATCAAAAACATATTACTGTAGCACAAATCTATGTTGATGACATTGTTTTTTGTTCGACTTGTACTAATCTGCTCAAAGATTTTGTAGACTCAATGTGCAACACGTTTGAAATGAGCATGGTAGGAGAGCTTAACTATTTCCTTAGTCTACAAATCAAGCATGATAAAGATGGGATCTTCATCTCTTAAAGCAAATATGCTAAAGGATTGGTCAAGCGTTTCGGATTAGAAGATGCTAAACCTATGAAGACACCTATGGGATCTTCTAAAAAGTTGAGCAGAGATGATGTTGGTAGCAATGATTCTATCATGTATAGAGGAATGATAGCGAGTTTATTGTACTTAACAGCTAGTCATCCTGACATTATGTTTAGTATTGGTGTTTGTGCGAGATATCAATCTCAGTCTAAAGAATCTCATCTTAAAGTTGTTAAGAGGATTATTCGCTATGTTTCTGGCATAATTGGGTTTGGTATTAAATATTGAAAGAATTCTAACATTCATCTTGTAGGATTTAGTGATTCCGATTGGGCACGTGATGTCGATGACCGGAAGAGCACCAGGGGAGGGTGTTTTTATTTTGGTAACAATCTGGTTTCTTCGTCAAGTAAGAAACAAAATTGTATCTCACTATCCACGACTGAATCAGAATATGTTGCTGCCACTAGTTGTTGTTCTCAACTATTGTGGTTAAATCAAATGGTGTTTGATTATGGCCTGGCTAGTCCTTCGTTGACATTGCTGTGTGATAATGTCAGTGCAATTGAAATTTCGAAGAACCCAGTCCAACATTCACGCACCAAACACATTGACATCAGACACCACTTTATCCGAGATCTTGTGGAACGAGATATCATCAAGTTGGAATACATTCCTACAGAGAGTCAAATTGTCGATATCTTTACTAAACCTTTGGTTTTTGAGAGATTTTCTTCTCTAAGAAAATCTCTTGGAATGTGTGTCTATTAGTCAATGTTTGACATCCTGATGTTAAAGACAATGTTATGCTCTTTAACATCGGGACACCCATTTTGATTCTGATTTAATAAAATTATGGTATGATGCTATGATTCTCTATTGTGAATTAATTCATGAGAATTCATTCAATCATAACTCGTCCCCATTTATTTTATTCTTTAGAATCTATTTTTTTATTTAAAAAAAATTAATAAATAATTTTTTTTTGATAAGCAGATATATCTTGTGAGAGGGAGTGAGAGATATCGTTTTTATTATTTTATAAAAAAGGGAACTTTTGTCTCTCTCTCTCTCTTCAAATCAGATTTTCTATTTCTCTCTCTCTCTCTAGCGATTCATCTTCTCCGCCTCTTCAATCTTTGCTTTTCTCTTTTCAGCCTTGTGTCTTTCTTTCATGGCAGATCCAAACCCCTACCAGGCAATGATGATGATGCTCCAGCAAATGATGGAGTTATCTGAAGGATCTCCATCTTCAGCCTCGACACCGGCTACTATAGTGCAACCTTCTCTTCAGGCCACTCCAACTCAAGCACCTAACATCACACCCCCTGCCATTCCGACAAATGAAGCTACTGTGGGTTCCTCTGACCCATTATCTCCAGCAACAAACATGCTGAACAAGGAGGATCATCCTGATCTCATTATTCCTCCGGGAGCTGAGATTTTAAACCTTAATCCTCTTAGGGTTAATGTTCTTGGTGATCCAGAAAATCCCATCAATCCAGAGTTGGAGTTCTACTCAAGGTCCTTGTCACAGACATCCAGCAAGCCTTCACAGATGAGGAAGTCGAAATGGCTTCACCAAGAATCTGCTGTCAAGACTGAAGAAGCTCCTTCCAAGAAGCCCAAACGACAATCAAGCAAAGTGGAGTCACGCTTTCTCAAGAATGAGTCCGACTCATCTCAAGAACAACCTCTTTCCCCATTAGTAGCTGAACCAACATCTAGTGATGTTGAAGCCAGTGTTTCTCCAACCAAGGTGGGACCTAGCCTTGACATCAAGAAATCTTCTGCACCTAAATCAAGTTCTCCTCTTGATGTTACTTCCGCTTTTAGTAAGTTGTTTTACTCGGAAGAGGCTAAATTATCTTAGATATCAGTTACTCAGAGGGCTTTTAAGATTGAGAGAATGATTGATGAATTAAGCTTTAAAAAACATGGGGTGGATGTCTTTTTGAAGCAAAGGGTATTGTGGAAGTCTGTTACTGAGCTGATAACATTTGATCCAAATGTGGTGTTTGAGTTTTACTCAAACATCTCAGTTAACATGGGGGATCCTAATAATTTGAGATATGGTACTATGTATGTTAGGGATAAAGTCTATGATTTTAATCCTAATATGATAAATTCTTTTCTTGGATTGAGGAATGAAGACACTGTGATTTCACTTGATCTTTTGGATGATATTGTGAGTGTTATCACCGGTGGTCCTATTCCTAAATGGATGAACAAAGTGTCATCTTCCAAGTTGACATTCTTTTACATAGTTCTGTTTAAGCTCACTAACTGCAACTGGCTTCCAACATCCAATGCTTCTGTTTTAACGGTGGATCAAGCCATTTTATTATACAAAATTGGATCCAATCTTCCATTTAACCTTGGTGTTTGTATGTTTGAGTATATACTTAAGGCAGCTTCAAAGTTAAGCTCTTCCAATCACTTGTCTTTTCCATGTCTCATTCATGCCATTCTGAAACATCAAGGCATGAAAGAGAGCAAGAAGAAGCTTGTCGCTGAGCAAACATCCATTCTATTTTGATTATCAAACAATTTTTATTATGTTTGTTATGTGCTGGAAACATTTAAGATGCTTGATGCATCTTTAATTGGTTTTTGATGTGTGTGCTGGACACACTTCTATTTTAATATGCTTTTTATGCATTTCTATTTTTGGGATGCAAATTATATTTGTGTTCATGTTTATATGCTTGCCTTGTTTTATTTTTTATGGTATTTTCTATATACCATAGTTATTGGGCATGTTAAGCATAGTTGGTTTTTGAGATATTGAATGATCAATATGTCGTGAATGTTTTGTGTTGAACTTCTGTTTGACATTGATTTGTATATGGGATAATTACCCATTGTATGATGATTAACTTAAGGGGGAGTAACCCTTAAGGGGGAGATTTTTGTCTCCATTTTTCCGCTGCGACTCTAACTGTACAAAATACATTGAGTTGTATGTTTTGTGCAGAAAGGCTAAGATTAAGGGGAGATTGTTGAGTGCTGTCTGACATTGATGTTCAATGTTGAACTTAATGTCATACAGACTCTCTACTACATTGTCTTTTTCATTCGTCGTAATTAATCTTATCCTTTCCTAGTTTTATTTATTTATTTATTATTTTTTAAATAAATTAGTTTTTAACTTATATATATATATGTCAAATCATAAATATATCTACGGAATTATTTAAAATAAACGGATATATATATATGATTAATATATTATTTATAGGAGAGTTTGAACGAGTCAAAACTCTATCTCCTAATTTTTAGGTATCTAGTTATCTTTATTTAAACCGTTTCTTTTTTAAGTCCATCGTGCAGGAAAATTTGAAAGAAATGGTATGCAACGTGGAGTACTTTCACCAGCCACAATTCAAGATGGTTTTTCTACAAAAACGTGAAGGGATGGGCGGCTATTTGAAGCACACGTTTGTGGAGATGACATGGACATTAAGTCGACTCAAGTGAAGGGCTTATAAAGAAGCATGATCCACACTTGAAGACTTATTCGAGCAGGAGATATCTTGCCACTGAGTGTAAAGATTGAAAAGCTCGAATCGCAAACTTAGAATATAGATTTCGTTCTTCGTTCCTTCTTCTTTCTCTTTGATGTTCATTGTTGTTCAATCGATTCATGAGAATAGGTTGTACAAGTTAGAATGGATAGAAGGTTGTGAAATCATTGCTAGTTTATTTACAAATTAACGGTAGGTTAATTTGTTCTTTTGAATTCAATTTAATTGAAAACTAGAATAGGATTCATGTATTTTGTTTGATGTGTCGAGAGCTCAGCATCTGACATCATCAACTAAACCTTGGTGTTGGCTCATAGAAGCATAATTTCGCCCTCTGGCAATCACTTACATGTTGTGTGTGATTTAAAATTTATACTTGTGTTATTGCGTTAATTTCCTTACATGTTTGTTTTAAGATAGTATTATTGACTATCTGTGGCATTGAGTTTGACATTGCGATTCTGTATCTAATTTCAATGTTTGAGGCAACAAATTCCAACATATATATATATATTGTTGAGTGATGTATGACATTGAGGTTCAATGTTGCACGTAATGTCAGACAGACTCCCTGCGATATTGTCTGTGACATAGTCGTAACTAATCTTATCATTTCCTAGTTTTATTTATTATTTTATTAAATAAAATAATTGTATATATCTTAAAATATATGTGTATATCCACGAAATAGATATTTCAAATAAATGGATATATACATATTAGATATATTATTTAATTAGAGTTTGACGAAGTCAAAACTCTATCACCTATTTTTAGGGCTTCTTGTCTTCTTTTATTTAACCTCTTTTCTTTTTCAGATTTTTAGTGCTGGAATATTTGGAAAATAGGTGAGAACGTGGGATATGGCTTCAACCATGCCATGGAGACGGTTTTCTTCTCACACATGATGGAGTAGTGATGAAGAGCGGTTATCTCCAACCCACGATCAAGAGAGAGAAGACTTGAGCCTTGTCTATTCAAGTAAAGAAGCATATAAGGGATATGATCGACACTTGAAGACTTATTCAAGCTCAATCCATTTTTCGCTGCGTGAAGATTTGAAAAAGCTTGAATCACAAACATAGTATAGATTTTGTTCTTGGTTCCTTCTTCTATCTTAGTGTTTATTATTGTTCATTCAATTCACAAGAGTAGTTTGAACAAGTGAGGATAGATAGCAAGGTTGTGAAATCTTTACTAGTTTGTATACAAATTAACGGGAGGTTAATTTGTACGTTTGAGTTCTTTTTTAGTTGTAGAACTAGATTAGAATTTGTATGTTGCCAAAGTGTTGAGAGCCTTCGCGTCCAACATTGTAAGCTTGAAAAACAGTTTGCGCTCATAGTAGTATAATTTCGCCCTGTGGCAATCACACACATGTTGTGTGTGATTTAAAATTATTTCGCGTGTTATTGCATATTTATTTTCAGCATATTTTTGTTAAGATAGTTGTGTTAACTATCTATAACATTGAGTTTAACATTACAATTATGTGTCTAATTTCAGTGTTTACGGCAACGAATTCCAACAAGTGGTATCAAAGCCGGTACTTAACACACTAAGTATTCGATCCTTAGTTTGTTGACTCACTAAAAGATGGATATTCAGATCAATTAGTGTCGTTCTCCGGCATTGGATAGTAATGGCAAGAATTATGCTATGTGGAAATCGCGCATGAAGATGTATATCAAGTCCATCGATGAGAGGGCTTGGTTGGCTGTAATTAAAGAATGGTCTCCACCGAGGATGGAAGGACCGAATGGAGTGTTCATTTTTACTCCGGAGACTCAATGGACTAATGATGATCGAATTATTTTCAACTTCAATTCAAGAGCACTCAATGCTATTTTTGTTTCGGTTGATGTCCCGTGCTTCAAAATGGTGTGTAATTGCACCACGGCATATCAAGCATGGAACATACTACAGGAACATTGTGAAAGATCGACCAGTGTACGAAAAACTAAGCTTAGGCTACTCACTTCTAAGTTTGAAACTCTGCAAATGTTAGAAGATGAGACAATCTCAATGTACACTGAACGATTGTGTGAAGTGTGAAACGAGTCTACAGATCTAAGATGTCTAATCTCAAATGAGAACATGGTTAACAAACTTCTTCGTACACTTCCGGAGAGATTCAACATGAAAATCTCAGCAATCGAAGAAGCTCACAATGTATCAAACATGAGTTTGAGTGAAGCAGTGAGCATTCTACTCACTTTTGAGATGAATCTTAAAAACCAGAAATCAAATACCTCTTCCAAAGGAATTGCACTTCAATCAGTAACATCAAGCTCGGATGTTCAACTTGATGTTGAAAACATTCAGGAGATTACTGAAGATGAACCCCTGAGTGTTGCACTACTTACTAAGAAGTTCAATACCCTTGTTCGGTCAATGAAGAAAGGTTCACCAGCCTTCAAACCACGGAGACTATGTGATTCTCCCTCGTTGACATCATCTAGATCGACAAAATCATCAAAGTGTCCAGATATTGCAGTGAAGAAAATTGACTCAGTTCAATGTAGGGGATGTTCTAGTTTTGGACACTATGCCAATGAATGTCCTACTGTCCAAAGGAAGCAAAGAAGAAATTACAGTGTTACCATGTTAAGTGATGAATCCGGTGATGAAGAAGCTGAAAAACAATCTGTTTTGTTTGTAAAGGTTGATTATGACTTAGATAGAATGATTGACGCTTTAACTGACATGGATAGTGGCGATTTTGACTATGATACTAGTCTTGATCATTTGACTTCAGATGTTCCAAGCAATGTTATGGAGAATGTTACACAAGAAATCTCTGACATTCCTCTAAACACCACTAACTGGTATGAAATGACATTGCTGGATGAGTTTTGCAACATTGCTGAAGTGTCTCAGGTGGAAGAAGACCAGTCCGATGTCAGCCACCGAGAAGCTTTACATTAATTACACAAGGTTGTAGATGAAGTGTGTGTCCAATGGGCTGAACAATCAAAGGAATTTGGGATTCTCGTAGAAGAAAACTAAACTCTAAAGCGAAGGGTACTGGACCTTGAAATTCGACTCACTCGAGGTGATCTTGAGCTGAATAAGTTAAGAAAGGAAGTAGAAGCTGCTTCAAAAACCTTTCGACAACTTAATCAATGAACATCTACTCTGAACGAGGTTCTGACATTGGGACAAACCACGAAAACAGGCTTGGGATATACATCAAGTTCATCAATGTCTATCTCTAATCCTATCAAGTTTGTCAGATGGGAAAGCTCTAAGGATGTTCCAGTCAATGTTGACAGAAATGTCAAACCGAATGTCAATGACAAATCCAATGAGAAGAAATTTGTTTGTCATTATTGCCAACAGCCTAGACACATCAAACCTTATTACTTCAAATATCATGATGATATAGCAACAGGAAAGATTGTTGTGGAAAATTCTTCTAAACCTACCAAAAAGAAGAAACACTCAAAGAAGTCAAAGATCTCGTGCAATGTTGTCTACACATCTTTGAAAGCTAACATTGCTGATAAGTGGTACTTTGACAGTGGGTGCTCACGGCATATGGCAGGAAATTCTAAGTTTCTCGATGACTATACCACGACAAGCAAAGGAAAAGTTAGTTATGGTGGAGGAGCACAAGGTAACATAGTAGGAAAAGGAACCTTGAATGTCAAGAGCTTTCCCAAGTTACGCAATGTGCTTCATGTCGAAGGTTTAACAGCAAATCTGATCAGCATAAGTCAGCTATGTGATGACGGTATGCATGTCAGATTTAATAAAAACACCTGTGAAGTTTTTGATAGCGAGAATAAGAGCATTATGTTCGGAAGTCGGGCATTGGATAATTGCTACCATGCGGCCAAGAGCGAAAAATGCAATATTTCAGTCAATGTTGACACTCAACTCATACATCAAAAACTTGGTCATCTCAGCTTTCGAAGTTTGAAGAAACTGATTGAAGCTGATGCTGTTCGGGGTATTCCACCTGTGAAGATCAATCTCGATATTGTTTGCAGTGCATTTTCAAAAAGGCAAACAGGTGAGAGCTTCACATAAAAGTTCCTCAACTTGTCAAACCATGAAGTGCTTCGATCTGATTAACATGGACATCATGGGTCCGGTTGACACCAAAAGCATGAGTGGAAAGAGATTTATTCTGGTGATAGTTGATGATTTTTCGAGATTCACATGGGTTGAATTTCTTCAAGAAAAATCTGAAGCTTTCAGGATGTTCAAGAAGTTCTGTAGGTTGGTATCAAGACAACATGAATCCAACATCAAATCCATTAAAACAGATCATGGGCTCGAATTTGAAAACTCAAGAGAGGCATCATTCATGAGTTTTCTGCTCCAAAGACACCAACAAAATGGGGTGGTTGAGAGAAAAAATTGAACTCTCCAGAAGATGTCAAGAGAGACGTTACAAGCTCAACGGTTGTCCAAGAAGCTGTGGGCTGAAGCAGTTAACACTGCTTGTTACATCGAGAATAGAGTGATTCTTCGCCCAGGCAAAATTGTGACACCGTATGAACTTCTGAAGGGAAAGAAACCCAATTTGAAGTACTTTCATGTATTTAGATGTGTATGTTACATCCTGAATGACAGGGATCATCTGGAAAAATTTAATTCCAAAAGCGACAAAGGGATTTTCTTGGGTTACACATCTGACAGTCGTGCTTACCGTGTGCTTAATCTTAGGACAAAAATAGTCCAAGAATCAATTAACATTGTTTTTGATGACCACACAGGTATTGCTTCAAAATCTGAAGAGGATGATGTGATTGATCTCATTGATGCAGGTGAAACATCAAGTGATCAGACTGAAAGTGATTGTGAGAACAAGACATCCACTGAGAATGTCAAAGTGAATGTTCCACATAATGATGAAGCTTCAGTTAAAACATCAACTTCAACATTCACTTCAGACAGTGAAGACGATCCGGTGGTGACTGCCGAAGATGAACCAAGAAGAGATCCTCCAAGTTAAATTCGGAAGAATCATCCAGATTCACAGATCATTGGTGAGCAATCCGAAGGAGTTCAAACTAGAAGCAAGAACTCAGAGGAATACAAAGAAATGCTGAAACTGGTATGCATGTCTTCTTTAAATGTTTGTATGTCAAACACTTGTTTTTTGTCTAACATTGAACCGAAAAATATCAAGGAAGCCCTTAATGATAATTTTGGATTAATGCTATGCATGAGGAACTAAACCAGTTCGTAAGAAACAATGTATGGGAATTAGTTCCACACCCCAAAGATAAAAATGTGATTGGGACAAAATGGATCTTCAAAAATAAAATGGATGAGTCTAGCAATGTTGTCAGAAATAAAGCTCGTCTAGTTGCTCAAGGTTACACCCAAGTCGAAGGAGTAGACTTTCATGAAACTTTTGCTCCTGTTGCAAGGATTGAATTCATTCGTCTTTTATATGCAATTGCATGTTATGTGGGGTTTACTTTACATCAAATGGATGTTAAAAGTTCTTTCTTGAATGGTTATCTCAATGAAGAGGCATATGTCGAACAACCTAAGGAGTTCGAATGTCACGAGAAACCATTGCACGTGTTTAAGCTCAAAAGGGCTTTGTATGGTCTCAAACAAGCCCTGATAGCGTGGTATGCTAGACTGACCAATTTCTTGCTACAAATTGGTTTTGCAAGAGGTCAAGTTGATAGAACATTGTTTATCAAGAAAAATCAAAACATATTACTGTTGCTCAAATCTATGTTGATGACATTATTTTTGGTTCGACTTGTACTAATCTACTGAAAGAGTTTGTAAACTCAATGTGCAACATGTTTAAAATGAGCATGGTTGGAGAGCTCTACTATTTCCTTGGTCTACAAATCAAGCAAGATAAAGATGGGATTTTCATCTCTCAAAGCAAATATGCTAGAGGATTGGTAAGCGTTTCGGATTAGAGAATGCTGAAACTATGAAGACGCTTATGGGATCTTCCGAAAAGTTGAGCAGAGATGATGTTGGTAGCAATGTTGATTTTACCATGTATAGAGGAATGATAGGTAGTTTATTGTACTTAACAGCTAGTCGCCCTGACATTATGTTTAGTGTTGGTGTTTGTGCGAGATATCAATCTCAGCCTAAAGAATCTCATCTTAAAGCTGTTAAAAGAATCATTCGCTATGTCTCTGGTACAATTGGGTTTGGTATTAAATACTGCAAGAGTTCTAACATTCATCTTGTAGGATATAGTGATTCTGATTGGGCAGGTGATATCGATGACCAAAAGAGCACTAGTGGAGGTTGTTTTTATTTTGGCAACAATCTGGTTTCTTGGTCGAGTAAGAAACAAAATTGTATCTCACTCTCCACAGCCAAATCAGAGTATGTTGCTGCCGCTAGTTGTTGCTCTCAACTATTATGGTTAAATCAAATGGTGCTTGACTATGGCTTGGCTAGTCCTTCGATGACATTGTTATGTGACAATGTCAGTGCAATTGAAATCTCGAAGAATCCAGTCCAACATTCTCGCACCAAACACATTGACATCAGACATCATTTTATTCGAGATCTTGTGGAACGAGATATCATCAAATTGGAATACATTTCTACAGAGAATCAAATTGCGGATATCTTTACTAAGCCTTTAGATTTTGAGAGATTTTCTTCGCTAAGGAAATCTCTTGGAATGTGTATTTTTTAGTCAATGTTGATATCCTGATGTTAAAGTAAATGTTTTAAACTTTGCCATCAGGGCTTTTAATTCTGAACTTATCAAATTATATGGTACAATGTTATGATTTTATAATATAAATTAATTCATGTGAATTAATTTTATCATAACTAGTCTCCATTTATTTCATATTTCAGAATTTGTTCTTTTATTCTTTTTATTTTATTATTTATTTTAATAATAAATAATTAAAATTGTTTGTGATAAGCGGATTTGCGTATCTGATAAGAGAGAGAGATATCGCTTTCATTATTTAAAAAGAAGAAATTTTTATCTTTCTCTCACTTCAAATCACTTTTCTACCTTTTTCTCCATATCCGATTTTTTTCCCTCACTAATCGGTTCATCTTCTCCGCTTCCCTAAAGCTTTTCAATTTTTGAAACCCTCATCCATGGCCGATCCAAACCCCTACCAAACTATGATGATGATGCTCCAACAAATGATGGAGTTATCTAAAGGATCTCCTTCAACATCCTTTCCTCCGTCTTCGTTTATTCAACCATCTCTCCCGGTCTCTTCCTCTCACACTCCTGACATCACACCACCGGTTGCTCTACCTGAAGCAGCAACAGTAGGTGTTGCTATCCCAGCAACCTCAACGGAGAAACCAACTGAGGCCGAGGATTACCCTGACCTTGTTATTCTACCGGGAACTGAGATACTAAACCCTAACCCTCTCAGTGTTAATCTCCTGGGGGATCCGGCGAATCCAATTAACCCGGAACTAGAGTCTCACTCTAGGTCCCTGTCACAGACATCCAGCAAACCATCAAGAAAATCTAAACGGCTTCATCTAGATGCTACTGAAAAATCTGAAACGGTGCCGTCTAAGAAGCCCAAAAGACAGTCAAGCAAGGAGGCATCTCGCTCTCTCAAGGACAAGTCTGATTCTTCTCAAGATCAACCTACTTCCCCGCCAGTAGCTGAGCCTCCTTCTGGTGATGTCAAACCCAATGCTCCCCCGACTAGAGCAAAATCCGGCCATGACATCACCATGTCTTCCGCAGCTCAATCAGGTTTTCCTCTTGATGTTACTTCTGCTTTTAGTAAAATATTTTACTTAGAAGAAGCCAAACTTTCTTATAAGTCTGTCTCTCAAAGGGCTTTTAAAATTGAGAGGATGATTGATGTGGTAAGCTTTAAAAAATACGGCTTGGATGTATTTTTAAAACAACGGGGGTTGTGGAAGTCAGTTACTGAGTTACACTCTTTTGATCCGAGTGTGGTGTTTGAGTTCTACTCAAACATCTTATCTGACATGGGGGATCTTGATAAGTTGAGTTATGGAACTGTGTATGTTAGGGACAAAGTCTATGATTTTAATCCCTCTGTTATTAATGCTTTTCTTGGATTGAGAAATGATGACACTTGATTTCACTTCATCTACTGGATGATGTTATGAGTGTTATCACTGGGGGTCTTATAATTTCTAAGTTGATGAATAAAGTATCCTCTTCCAAGTTGACATTCTTTTACACAGTTTTGTTTAAGCTCACGAATTGCAACTGGCTTCCAACATCCAATGCTTCTGTTTTAACGGTGGATCAAGCCATCTTGTTATACAAACTTGGCTTTAATCTTCCATTTAATCTTGGTGCTTGTATGTTTGAGTATGTACTCAAGGCTGCCTTAAAGTCAAGCTCTTCCAATCACTTGCCTTTTCCATGTCTCATTTATGCAATTCTCAAACATCAAGGCATGAAAGAAAGTAAGAAGAAGCTTGTCGATGAGCAACCTGCTCTTTCTATTATAGAGCCCAAATCTGGTGATGGACGGGTTATTGATCTTCGTTATGGCTCTGATGCTACACTCAAACATTCTTCTGACATTGGTACAGCTTCACATCAGTCCACACAGGCTTCTGATCCTGTGGATACTGCCTCTCCTCACATTCCCATTGTAATGTTGCCAATGGAGACTCTCCTTGCTCAGATTGATCATGTTAGTGCCACCATCATGCACTAAGTATTTGTGTTGTTAAATTGGTGAGATATGTTCGACAAAGTATGCATGGGTATGTCCCACGAAGTTTTGTTTTCTGCTGTGCAAGAAAAGAAGAATAGTTGGTGAACTGTTCCAGATTATGTCCCAGACAGAACCAGGGACACTCTATTTATGGCAGTTTCCTTGTTGGAAAGATCTTGCGCCAAACCAGTTTGGAAGGTCAAGATAGATTCATTTTACTGCCTTGTGGTATAGATCCGGTGCTGAATTAACCCTCGTACACTTGAGAAGTATCTACACACGTTTGGAAGGCCACAAACCACATACCTAGTTGGCGGAAAGTAAGAGATTGACGCCAAGCTGAAGTGAAGACTATTTATGAAGGCCGATTTGTGCAGCAATTGGTGCCACTGATATTTTGTTTAGATTCTAGTGTTAGAATCAGTTTATGGTCGTTTGTAACTAGTAGTTGTTCCTTAAACAGTTCAACGTGATAGACTAGTTTTGAGGGGATTTTTATTCCGTTTTGTACGCAATCTCGGGAGAGATTGTAAGTTGAAGTCGTGGGTAGCTAGAGGGAGTCTAGTGTCACAGTTGTGAGAGGATCTTACACTTTCGGCTAGCGAAAGAGTTCAAGGAGAAGAACGGGCGACATAAGGTGGGAGGCTTGTATGTGTAAGATCCTTAATACACTCTTCGAAGGAGTAACAGTCGGAACTTCAAGTTTGGGAGCAATTCCCCCAGAGTAGGTTGTTTAAACCGAACTGGGTTACCATCTCGTGCGTTTTTACTGCTTTATTATTTTATGTTCTTGCATCTATTCCACACATATCAGAACAATTTTTAAGCAGTTAACTAAAACTCATATAAGCACGGATTACTATTTTTCAATTGGTATCAGAGCAGGTTGCATGTATTCGGGGTTGATCTTGGGGTATTAATCCGTGTTCTTGTGTTGTTTTTGCCGAGATGGACTCGATGAAGAAGGAGCCTCGACGGTGCGACCTCCGTTCCTTGATGGCAATAACTATGCCTATTGAAAAGCTCGAATGACAGCTTTCATTCGCTCAATTGATGAGCATGCCTGGAAGATGGTGACTGAAGGGTGGAAACCTCCTACCAAGAAGTATGAAAAAGGCAAAGCGGTACTGAAGCCAGAAGAAAAGTTTGACGATGTTGATTATCAGATCATGGGGCTGAATGCTAAAGCCATGAACACCATCTTCTCTGCAGTGGACATGAATGTGTTCAAACTCATCTCCACATGTGACAAGGTAAAGGATGCATGGGATATCCTTCAGACTACTTTCGAAGGAACGAGCAGTGTTCGTGCATCTCATATGCAGCTCCTTACTACCAGATTTGAAAACCTTCGAATGGATGAAGGTGAAAAGCTTGTTGATTTCAACGCCAAGATTTGTGACATAGCTAATGAAAGCTTTGCACTTGGTGATGCCATATCTAAGGAGAAACTTGTGCGGAAAGTTCTACGATCTCTTCCCAAGAGATTCGCATATAAAGTCACAGCGATCGAAGAGGCCAAGGACGTGAGCAAGATAAAGTTACAGGAGCTGATGGGGTCCCTAAGGACTTTTGAAATGGGACTAACAAATGAAGAGACAGTTCAGAAGAAAAGCATAGCTTTTCAAGCCGGATCCAGTTCTAATATGCCGAGTACTATCTCTGACAAAAATGATCTGGCTGAATCAATTGCCTTGCTGACAAAGAATTTCTCAAAATTTGTCAAACATTATGAGAAGTCTTCACAGAATAATTCTGTCAAAAACAGATTCTCCAAACCTCGGAGAACTAAAGATGAAGATTCTATTGAAGAAAAACATAAGGAGGTCAAGTGCAGAGAATGTGGAGGTCTTGGGCACTATCAAGCCAAATATGCGAACACCCTTAAGAAGAAGAATAAATCCTACAGTTCCACTCTCAGTGAAAGTGATGATCCAGATGATAGTGGGAGTGATGAAGAATGCGTGAGCAATCATATTGCTTTCATGACACATTCTCATAAAGAACCTGTGCCTAATTCTGTCTCTGACAGACAGAATGATGATGTTTCAGAATGCAGTGATGATGAAGAATTCACTGAAGAGACTGCCATTGAAGCATACAAAAAGCTTCATGAGAGCTGGACCATGGTGGTTAAAGTTAATGAAGGGCTGATGAAAGAGAACATTGATCTTATTAAAGAGAGAGATAGTATATCCATGCGCATCAATGAATTGCAGAATGATCTTCAACAATCCAGAAACAATTCTCACTCCCAAAACGGTGAACTGCTTCATCTAAAGAAGCTCGTCAAGATGATGAACTCTGGATCATCTCAGCTTGATGACATCCTTTCTAAAGGAAAAAGTCCGCAGGACCATACTGGACTTGGATACACTGGTGGAAAGTTCTTTGATCATTTCTGTCAAGGACAAACATCTAGAACGCATGATGAATCTGTTCCAGAACCTTAATTTAAACCAGAGATCAAGCAGCCACAGCCTCAAAAGTCTCAGCCTCAAAAGATTGGAGTTGTCTGCCACTACTGTGAAAATCCTAGTCACATTCGACCATATTGTAGATACTACATCAATGATCTCAGAAGAATGAGGAGGAAAGGTCGATCTCAGAATGACCTGAATTTCAGAAGACAAACTGTGCGGAACAGATCCTGGCACAATCACAGGAACTATGTTGTTCACACAGCCCTCAATATTCATGCAAAGAGCAGCTGGTACTTTGACAGCGGATGCTCGCGACACATGACTGAAGATGCCAGTATGCTGAAGAATATCCAAAAGGATTGTTCTTATCAATCTGTTACTTTTGGAGACGGTGTCAATGGAAGAGTACTTGGCCGTGGTCTTCTAAATGTTGAAGGGATGCCCAACTTGGAGGATGTTCTGCTTGTTGAAGGACTGAAAGCTAACTTAATTAGCATAAGTCAACTCTGCGATCAAGGTCTCTTGGTTCAGTTTACTAGAGACAAATGTCTTGTGAAGTACAAAGAATGTGTGCTGCTAATGGATGGAGACAGATCAAGGGACAATTGTTACCTTCTCAACATGAAGGGTAATTACTTCAGAACTCAGCTTGATGAAGCAAACATATGGCATGAAAAGCTTGGCCATGTGAGTTACAGAAACATGCAACGTCTCATGAAGACAGAAGCTGTGAATGGAGTCCCGAAGTTTGATATTGATCGTTGTAAAATTTGTGGACCGTATCAAGTGGGGAAACAGATTCATACATCACATAAATCTGTTAAGAAGATTACAACTTCAAAAGCTTTGGAGCTGTTGCATATGGATTTGATGGGGCCTGTTCAAACTGAAAGTATTGGACGGAAGAAGTTTATTTTTGTGTGTGTAGATGACTTCACACGATATACATGGGTTGAGTTCCTTAGAGATAAGGGAGAAACCTTTGAGACATTCAAGACTCTGTGTCTCAAGCTTGAAGTGGAGAAAACAACAGTTGTGATGAGAATTCGAAGTGATCACGGTCGTGAATTTGAAAATACTTATTTCAAATGTTTTTGTGAAGAAAGAGGTATTGCTCAAGAGTTTTCTGCACCAAAAACACTTCAACAAAATGGTGTTATTGAGAGGAAAAATTGGACTCTTCAAGAAATGAGCCGAGTCATGCTGAAGGCAAAATCTGTCCCTTACAACTTATGGATAGAAGCAATGAACACAGCATGTCATGTTATCAACCGGGTGCATTTCAGACCCAAGACAAGAGTCACTCCCTACAAGCTGTGGAAAGGGAAGAAACCGAATTTAAAGTACTTACACATCTTTGGAAATACTTGCTATATGTTAAGAGACCGAGAGCAGCTTGGCAAGTTTGATGCCAAAGGAGATGAATGCATTTTTCTCGGGTACTCGAGGAATAGTCGGGCCTATCAAGTTTTCAACAAGAGGACCAAGATGGTGATGGAGTCAATTAACATTGTTGTTAATGATCTGGAAGAACCTGATGCCCAGATTGATGAGGAGATTGTTGATATCACAACTCCTGTGCCAGCTTCTGTTCCAGACAGTTCGAAACACAATGACCAGCTTGAGTTAAGGAACGAGAAACTGGATAGCTTCAAACCTTCAAAAGGTGTGCAGAAGCATCATTCGACAGCAGACATCATTGGTGATGTGAGTGAAGGAGTTAGAACCAGAGGAGTTCGAAAGAACTATCGTGAGATGATTGCAAATGTCTGCTACACTTCTACAACTGAGCCCAAGAACGTTAAAGAAGCCTTGCAAGATGATCGATGGATTCATGCCATGCAAGAAGAGCTCTTGCAGTTTGAAAGAAATGAAGTATGGGATTTGGTTCCATGTCCTAAAGGTGTAAATGTGATCGGCACGAAGTGGATCTTCAAGAATAAAACCAATGAAGAAGGGAACATAACCAGAAATAAAGCAAGACTTATGGCTCAAGGCTATTCCCAAGTTGAAGGTATGGATTTCGATAAGACGTTCGCTCCAGTTACTCGTCTTGAATCTGTCTGGTTGCTTCTCGCCATGGCTATATGGATGAAGTTCAAATTGTACCAAATGGACGTAAAGAGTGCCTTTCTAAATGGGTACTTATCCAAAGATGTTTTTGTGTGTCAACCTAAAGGCTTTGAAGACCCTCACCATCCTGATTATGAGTATAAATTGAAGAAGGCATTGTACAGACTCAAACAAAGCCCTCGTGCTTGGTATGAACGACTTACAAAGTTTCTGTTGGAGAAAGGGTATGTTCGTGGAGGATCTGATCGAACACTCTTTGTTAAAAGAGAAAAATCTGAAGTGATTATTGTTCAGATTTATGTCGATGATATTGTCTTTGGATCTGTCTCAGACAGATTGGTGAAGGAGTTTGTCAAAGACATGACATTTGAGTTCGAGATGAGTATGGTTGGTGAGATGACCTATTTTTTGGGGCTTCAAGTAAAGCAAAAAGATGATGGCATCTTTGTGTCTCAAACAAAGTATGCAAGGAATTTGATCACTAAATTCGGCATGGAAAGTAGCAGCCCAAAGAGAACACCCATAGAAACTCACGTGAAGTTAACCAAAGATGAAGCTGATATGTCCATTGAGCAGACTTTGTACCGAAGCATGATCGGTAGCTTATTGTACCTCACTGCAAGTCAGTCTGATATCAGTTACAGCGTTGGAGTTTGTGCACGCTACCAATCTGATCCCAAAGAAAGTCACTTGAAATCTGTCAAGAACATAATCAAGTACGTAAAAGGTACAGCTGAGTTGGGACTCTGGTTTTCTTATGATACAAACCCTAGTTTGGTGGGGTTTTGTGATGCGGATTGGGCCGGATGCACTGAAGATCGGAAGAGTACCTCAAGTGGATATTTCTTCCTTGGAAATAATATGGTCTCATGGTTCAGCAAGAAGCAGAATTCAATCTCACTTTCTACTACCGAGGCAGAATATATTGCTGCTGGGAGTTGTTGTACTCAACTCTTGTGGATGAAGCAAATGTTGCTTGACTATGGTGTCCCACAATCTGTCCTTACCATATACTGTGACAATATGAGTGCAATAAACATTTCCAAGAATCCTGTTCAGCACTCTCGAACTAAGCACATAGACATTCGTCATCACTTTATTCGGGAGCTTGTTGAAGACGGATCTCTCGTGATTGATTATGTTGCAACAGAGGCACAACTTGCGGACATCTTCACAAAGGCACTTGATAGTGCAAGGTTTGAAACACTAAGATCCTCCTTGGGTCTTTGTGTTCTCTAATCTTCTCCTCTGTGAGTAGACTCTCTGCACAGTCTTGGTCAGTGATGTATGTATAGAGAGTATAATATGACCATGGTTAATATGGTCTATGAAATGTTGTGCCAATATCTGTCCTGGACAGTTTTTGCTATGGAGGAACGGTTACTTTTTAAGGCTAGTAGTGCCTTGTCTTTCGCAACACGATCGATTCCACTTCCCCACACCAAGCTGCAGGGTGATGTGTGTGGTATAAGTCAGTTAAGGAAATTTCCTTTTAGAATTTCCTAGTTAAGGTCTTAACCTTATTTTTCAAAAGAGACAGAATCTTAGCAAAATTTCCAAAGTCGTTCTCTCTCTCTGGTGTTTTCTTGAATTTTGTTATTCGAACTCCAATGGCGGACAAAGCTGTTTCCTCTAAGCCCTCTCAAGCTAAGAAACCTAGAATTTCTACAAAAGACTTGCGACGACAGCTTGTGGAGCTTTCTCAACCAATTGTGTTCTCGTCTTCAATTGTCTCTATCCCTGCTCGTGTGAAGCCATCTGTCGCTTCCTCCGAAGCCTTTGCTTCTGTGCCAACTTCTGTGGCACCTTCTGCTATTTCCCTGCCTAGGTTTGTGTCTGAGACAGATCTCACTATTCAACCCTCTTCTAGGCTTTCTGAAGGGCCATCCTCTCCGCCCATGGTGTTTGCGGAAATCTTGGATGCTTCAATTGTGGCTGTTTTAGAGAATGTTGGAGGTACTGAAGTCTCCTTGGCCCCTGATGATGATGATGTCATCATCTCTGCTGTTGACAAAGAGCCTACATCTATTGAGGAATTTGCTGCATCTCTTGAGGCTCTGAAGTTTGTTCAAGCTCCGACTCTTTCTACTGTTGTCCCTGTGTATAGTGACACGCTCATTGTCACTATTCAAGTTCCTCTTGGTGAAGTATCACCTGTTGCTGTTGCTGAAACCCTTGTTCAAGATCAAGGTGAAGAAGATGTTGATATCTCCTTCCTCGATGAAGATGCTCCTGTTCATGAGGCTGATTTTGTTCCACCTCCAAAGGCTACCTTCTCCAAAACTCGCGGGCCCAAACGCAAGTTGGAGTTAAGAGATGTTCTAGTCACTCTTCCGGTGTCTGATGATGAAAATGACACACCTATCGCTAATTTGAAATCGAAGGTGTTGGCTAAGGTTGCTGCAAAGAAGGTATCTTCTTCAAAAACCCCCAAATCCAAGAAAGTTGCTGCTAAGAAGGGGTCTTCATCAAAACCCCTCAAATTGAGGAAGCCCTCTGGGAAAAAGGCTTTGGCTAAATTGCCTGATGTGGTTCCTGCTCACCGTGTTACACGGAGTGTGTTTGAGCAGATGATGGGGTTGATGTCGGGAAATCGTTGTCCGCTGATGAAGCAAGCCAGAGCTCCTTCCCCCTCTGACGAAGAAGCAGAGGATGTCTCTGAGTCTGTTCCAGACATATCAGATTCTGATTCAGAGGACTTTGATTCAATGTTTGATATGAATAAAGCTGTGTCTGAACTGACTGGGGGAAGTCGGTGTGTTTGGCCTTCGGGGCGTGTTCTGTTTGCCTCGGATTTTAGTGTGAAGTACTCAATTCTTCACAAAGTTGCTGTTAGAAATTGGTTACTCAGTACTCATGATTCGACTATGGGCAAACCTATGGCCTTGTTGCTATATTCTGTGGGCACTCGACGGGGGATCAACCTTGGATTGATCATTTTTTAAAATGTTTTTGCACATGCTGAATCTTCTCATGCCCAGCAACCGGTTGGCTATCCTGGCCTCATCTTTAGCATCATTATGGCCCGGCATGATGTTGCCTCTGCAAATGATGTGTATGAGCTTGTTGCGCAGCCTCTGATGATCAGCCACAAGCTCTTCTCATCCCAGCATGCTCCGGATGTTCCTGCCCGTGATGCTGATGAAAGCTCGAGACCTGTGCCAACATCTATCCCAGACAAATCTGCTGCTTCTTTTTCTGTCACCTCTGTTTTCTTTGACAGGCATATCAAGTCTCTGGAGCGTGAAGTGGTGTTCCTGAGTAAGTCCATTCGGACTATTAAAACTAGAAAGCAGGAGTTTGAGGCTTTGTTGATTGATCTCCGAGCCAGAGCCCTTGGACTTGCATCGCCGCTTGATGTGCCGAGTGCTTCGTTGTCCCTGCTGCTGATAAGCTGGCTGATGCTGATGTCATTGATGCTGATGATGCTGCTGCCTCTCCGGTCTGAAGATTGGTGTTTGCCGTTTCTGGCAACAATTAAGGGGGAGAAGGATGTTGGATGAAGGCCAATGTTGGATGGTCTTTTTGCTGCTGCTATGAGCGTGTGATCATTTTTAATGTTTGATGATTTCTAAACAAACAATTTATTGGGGATGTTGTTTTACCCCATTTTATTTTTGTTTGTCTTCACTATATTTTTGATCAACTAACAATGCAGTTCTATACGGCGAAACAATGCTCTGATCCTGATGAAGGCACTCCCAGTTTTTAAATATATCACTCTTTTTTATATATTGTTGATCTGCAAAGGTTATTCAAGTGTTGTGCAGATCGTGATGATAATTATCGACCATAAACGCCAAAGGGGGAGATTATTAGTGTCACCGTCATGCACTAAGTATTTTTGTTGTTGAATTGGCGAGATATGTTCGACAAAGTGTGTCTGGGTATGTCCCACGAAGTTTTGTTTTTCGCTGTGCAAGAAAAGAAGAACAGTTGATGAACTGTTCCAGATTATATCCCAGACAGAACCAGGGACACTCTATTTATGGCAGTTTCCTTGTTGGAAAGATCTTGCGCCAAACTAGTTTGGAAGGTCAAGATAGATTCGCTTTACTGCCTTGTGGTGTAGATCCGGTGCTGAATTAACCCTCTTATACTTGGGAAGTATCTACACACGTTTGGAAGGCCACAAACCACTTACCTAGTTGGTGGAAAGCAAGAGATTGACGCCATGCTGAAGTGAAGACTATTTATGAAGGCTGATTTGTGCAGCAATCAGTGCCACTGATATTTTATTTAGATTCTAGTGTTAGAATCAGTTTGTGGTCGTTTGTAACTAGCAGTTGTTCCTTAAATAGTTCAACGTGATAGACTAGTTTTGAGTGTTTACGAGTGAAACACGTGAGGGGATTTTTATTCCATTTTGTACACAATCTCGGGAGAGATTGTAAGTTGAAGTCGTGGGTAGCTAGAGGGAGTCTAGTGTCATAGTTGTGAGGGGATTTTACAACTTTTGGCTAGCGAAAGAGTTCGAGAAGAAGAACGGGTGACATAAGGCGGGAGGTTTGTATGTGTAAGATCCTTAATACACTCTTCGAATGAGTAACAGTCTGAACTTCAAGTTTGGGAGCAATCCCCCAGAGTAGGTTGTTTGAACCGAACTTGGTTACCATCTCGTGCGTTTTTACTGCTTTATTATTTTATGTTCTTGCATATGTTCCACACATATCACAGAACAGTTTTTAAGCAGTTAACTAAAACTCGTATAAGCACAGATTACTGTTTTTCAGATCATATCGCCGCGGCCATTACTCATCTTTCGCAGGCCCGTGATGCTTTCTCTCTACTCCTTTCTGCCCAAAAAGGAGGAGTAGATGAAGCTGGAGCTGGTGGAGAGATTGAAAATGTAGAGGAAGCCAAATCCGAAGCTAATGTCAAACCAAAGAAGAAGGGGTTCAAGGTGAAGAGGAAGATTTTGTGAAGCTTGTGTTTAAAGCTTCTTTTTTTTTGTTATGTTATAAAAAAAACAATGTTTATCGTTTATTTTTTTTTTGTGTGCATGGACACAATTAAGATGCTTAATGCATCTTTATGTTTTTTTATGTGTGTGTTGGACACACGGTTTATTTTAATATGCTATGAATGCATTGCTTTTGCAATCTATAATTGTGTCTTTGTTTTATATGCTTGTCTTATTGATGGTATTCCTATTATATCATTATGATGAGAAATATTAAGCATAGTTATTTTTTGAGATATTGAATGATCAATATGTCGTGATTATTGTGTGTTGAACGTTCAGTTCAACATTGATAATGTTATGTTGAACTCTCTGTTCAACATTGATTTTATAATAGGACAAGTTTCTATTATATGATGATCTAATTAAGGGGGAGTAACCCTTAAGGGGGAGATTTTAAGATCTTCATTTTCCGCTGCGACTCTAATTGTACAAAATACATTGAGTTGTATGTTTTGTGCAGAAAGGCTAAGATTAAGGGGAGATTGTTGAGTGATGTATGACATTGAGGTTCAATGTTGCATGTAATGTCAGACAGACTCCCTGCGACATTGTTTGTGACATAGTCGTAACTAATCTTATCCTTTCCTAGTTTTATTTATTATTTTATTAAATAAAATAATTGTATATATCTTAAAATATATGTGTATATCCACGAAAGAGATATTTCAAATAAATAGATATATACATATTAGATATATTATTTAAATAGAGTTTGACGAAGTCAAAACTCTATCTCCTATTTTTAGGGCTTCTTGTTTTCTTTTATTTAACCTCTTTTCTTTTTCAGATTTTTAGTGCTGGAATATTTGGAAAATAGGTGAGAACGTGGGATATGGCTTCAATCATGCCATGGAGACAGTTTTCTTCTCACACACGATGGAGTAGTGATGAAGAGCGGTTATCTCCAACCCACGATCAAGAGAGAGAAGACTTGAACCTTGTCTATTCAAGTGAATAAGCATATAAGGGATATGATTGACACTTGAAGACTTATTCAAGCTCAATCCATTTTCCGCTGCGTGAAGATTTGAAAAAGTTTGAATCACAAACATAGTATAGATTTTATTCTTGGTTCCTTCTTCTATCTTAATGTTTATTGTTGTTCATTCAATTCACGAGAGTAGTTTGAACAAGTGAGGATAGATAGCAAGGTTGTGAAATCTTTACTAGTTTGCATACAAATTAACGGGAGGTTAATTTGTACGTTTGAGTTCTTTTTTAGTTGTAGAACTAGATTAGAATTTGTATGTAGCCGAAGTGTTGAGAGTCTTCGCGTTCAACATTGTAAGCTTGAAAAACAGTTTGCGCTCATAGTAGCATAATTTCGCCCTGTGGCAATCACACACATTTTGTGTGTGATTTAAAATTATTTCGCGTGTTATTGCATATTTATTTCCAGCATATTTGTGTTAAGATAGTTGTGTTAACTGTCTGTAACATTGAGTTTGACATTACGATTCTATGTCTAATTTCAGTGTTTACAGCAACAAATTCCAACATATATATATATATATATATATATTATTTCATAATTGAGGAGGATTTGTACAAAATAAAGAGACTACATGCGGCACCTACTCAAAATAAGTTGCACTTATCAAGTGTCGGGAGTATAAATTAAAGGTATGACATGATTAGGATATTTGCAATTGATAGTATATGTATAAAATAGCTTAATAACAAAACAAGCTAGAAGAAATTGATTGGAGATAGACCGTAGTTTTTTATTTATTTACTTTCTATAATTTTCCATAATGATAACTAAGAGATGAGAAAAAAAAAAGTGACGTGTTTCTTAGATTAAAGGGAGAACAATTGTTCTTAAATTTATTTAAGGTGCAATTTTTCTAAATGTTCGACAATAATTGGATATTTGAAGAAAATGGTACGTAGTTCATGCATTTGAGTAATAAATCTTATTTTGTTAGAATCTAGATAAGAAAATAATGGAGTCTAATATATGGAATGAAATCCTTCTCTGTTATATTTTGTGCAATATTTTATGCTACATATTAAAAAATATTAATTTTTATTCTATTTTTCTCTTCGATTTCAATTGGTTGTGTTTAGTTTAATTTTACATTTATCAATTGGGGTTCACTTTTCTCGATTATGATATATAATTATTTTTTCAATATATATATATATATATATATTTAATTTTGTTATTTTTATTAATAATTAATTATTTTCTAAAATATAATTATATACCCTAATTAATAAGTGTAAAATTAAACTAAAGAGCAATCAATCGAAATTAAAGAAAAAACAGAATAAAAATTATAAGTAAACATATCCTTATGCTACTGTATATTGATTAATCAATCTTTGATATTAAAACAATAAAAAAAATAAAAAAAATTAAAGGATATGCCGGAATTTGACTGTACCGTTAGATTTTACGCCGCCGCCTCTCCTCTGTTTCCATAGATAAAATCCTCTCAGTTTCCATAGATAAAATCCTCTCTGTTTCCATAGATATAACTCTTTCCCTCTATATATGTAGATTCATCTCTTACAGCAACATCAATATTCATGATCAGTTCCTCAGATAACAATACACAATGAGTTCCTCCAATACTCCGCAGCAGATCTCCACCTCCATCCACACCCCACCGGCACCGGAGAAACGTCGGAGTTGCAGAGTTCTATGCCGCACTCCGATTCCGACCTCCATCTGCACCCCACCGGCACTCGAGAAACGTCGGAGTTGCAGAGTTCTATGCCACACTCCGATTCCGACCGCCCTCTGCACTCCACCGGCAACGGAGAAACGTCGGAGTTGCAGAGCTCTATGCCACACTCCGATTCCGAGCACCCCACCAGCACCGGAGAAACGTCGGAGTTGCAGAGTTCTATGCCTCACTCCGATTCCGACCGCCCTCTATACTCCACCGGCAACGGAGGAACGTCGGAGTTGCAGAGCTCTATGTCCGATATCTCTGCGATACCTCATTCCCACCGCTCTCTGTCCGCCGGCGCCGAAGAAGCGGAGGAGCTCCGCCGCTGCCTGGCAGGGGATGCTGTGATATATATATATAAATTAAGAGAGTTCAAGATGTAATATTTTTTTTTTTCATGTAATATTCTGCAATGCAATCATTTAACTATAAAATATATGTTTTATTCACGTGAATTATATTTTTAAAATTTATAATATTGAATAATTCAATGTGAAAATAGTATCGAGTTGTACAATTAATGAGACACCATATAATAAAAATATTAACATTTTGATAAAAGATTATGCGAAAGAAACTAGTTATAAATTAAGATTAGGATTTGTGAATATTCTTCTTTGGTTTAAGAATACAATGCATATTTCCTCAAAAAAAAAAAAAAAAGAAAGAAAGAATACAATGCCTATTATTATCCTCAATCCACACACAATATTTTTTTATTTATTATAGGTAAATAAAATATAATAGGGCACATAATTAGAATTGAGTTACAATTAATTGTTTGATGTACACAATATAACGAAAATATAGTGTAACTGTGACCATATTGTGATTTGTGATCAAAACACAATAGAGTGAATAAATGAAAAGAGAACCCAACTTGAAAATGGAAAGTATATCTGCGATACAGGAGTAAGGAACCCATCATGAAAAAGACATTGTTGGTCTAGCATCCACTCTTTTCCACATGTGTGATGAATCTATTTCTCTAAGGTGGTAGCGTGGCATAAAACTTTTATGTGTATTTTACAAGGAATTAAAACACAAGCGCATTTGCATACGAAAATTTCTACCCAAACCCTTATGGTACTACATGCATGACTGTAAAAATCTACCCAAATTAGTAATATATATATATATATATATATATATTAAGAGATTTCAAATGTAATATTCTTGTTTTTATTTTTCATGTAATATTCTGCAATGCAAATATGTAATCATTTAGCTATAAATATATGTTTTATTCACGTGAATTATATTTTGATAAAAAATTCAATGCAAATATGTAATCATTTAGCTATAAATATATGTTTTATTCACGTGAATTATATTTTGATAAAAGATTATGCGAAAGATATTAGTTATAAATTAAGATTAGGATTTGTGAATATTCTTCTTTGGTTTAAGATTACAATGCCCGATTATTATCCTCAATCCACATACAATATTTTTTATTTATTATAGATAAATAAAATATAATAGGGCTCATAATTAGAATTGAGTTGCAGATAATAAGAGATAACTAGGGACCGACGCGCTACTGGGGGAAAGGGGTTGTGGCATAAAAATAATCAAAGAAATAGGGTTAGTGCCCCAAAAACTTGGGCAGCATAACCTCTATAACTGGAATTTAACCACGCTCTAAGGCGTCTTAGAAGGAACTCAAATCAATGATCAATCATCAAAGGGAACTTATCCTGCCAATTAATTGTAAAGACAGATCTCAATAACAAACACAAATCATATTATGATTCAAACAATTGAAAACAAACTATATCAGAGTAAACGGAACAAGCGTAGAGCATCTTTATTAAACTTAAGCAAAATATTTCCAAGTACTTCTTTGTTTAGAATATCTAAGATCTCTAAACAACGCAAAAAGAGTAAGCATATATCAACAAAAGACAGCCCCTGCCTTAGCTTTGTCATCTTTCAGCCTGCCTCTCAACCTGAAAATATTTAGAAAAGATTTGGGCTGAGTACTAGTGTACCCAGTGGGAAAATTTTGAAAAACAGTTCGTAGTCATTTTATAAATATGAATATTGTATCCACATAAGTATAACAATGGAAAGATTTCAAAACTAAAAAGCATTCCATGTATACAAAGCATTCTTTTAACCTTACACGCTCTGTCTCAACTGTCCCTTCCTACAGTGTCTTAACTTATATACACGTCCTCCAGCCCAGCTGTCTAATAAAGGATAGTGTATACGGTCACAAAGCTTAAAGGATCCGAACTCGAGTCTAGCACTCAATGTTTTCGTAGGATACTAGCAAACGCGAACAGTGAGCTAAAATATTTTGATATAAATATTCATGCTTCACAGTTGATAAATAGATAAAAACTTGAGCTTATTAGCTGAACATAATTTGAGAAAAATATAGCCCACCTGGATAACCGACAATCTTTCAAACTCTTGGTTGATCCCACTCAGGTTCTATTATATTTTCTGGGCCTACAACAATCATCATTGGCTTAGTTTAACTAAAGAGCCTCTATCAAAACTCAATTCCTAAGTTTAGTTTTTAAACTTGATGTTAGATTTCATTATTAATTAATTATATATTTCCTATTAATTTGATATCATTTTTAACTTAGAGAAAAGAAAATAGAATACATGTAGCATGCTTATACAATTATTATTAGTTTTTACCACATAGTCATCTGTTATGGCAGCTCTTCTTATCATTAAGTGGTGAATTATGTTGTTCATTTTCCTCAACTTGTTGTACATGCTGAGGAACAACTATATTTTGAGAAAGATAAGATGGTATGATATCCACCTTAATTTTCTCAATCTCAGCTTTTCTTGATTCACCACTCCCACTAAATTCACCATTCTCTAAAAATTTGGCATTACCAGTTTCAATTATTCTCGTACTATGGTTAGAACAGTAAAATCTGTATCCTTTCGACTTAGCTGGATAGCCAATGAAATATCCAGATATTGTCCATGAGTCTAACTTCTTTTCATGTGGATTGTAAATTCTTGCCTCCGCTGGACATCCCCAAACATGTAAATGTCTCAAACTAGGTTTTCTACCAGTCCACAACTCGTAAGGAGTTGTTGAGACTGCTTTACTAGGAACCCGATTTAAGATATACATTACGGTCTTTAAGGCTTCACTCCACCATGAAATAGGTACAGTAGAGTAACTTAGCATACTTCTAACTATATCCATAAGAGTACAATTACGCATTTCAACAACTCCATTCTACTGTGGCGTACCCGACATTGTGTATTGAGCACAAATGCCACGTTCTTCAAGGAATTTAGCAAATGGGCCAGGATTTTATCTTGACTCATCATATCTGCCATAATACTCCCCACCCCGATCTGATCTCACAACTTTAACTTTTCTATCTAATTTTCTCTCAACCTCGGTGATGGACACCTCTAGGGTGTCAACGGCCTAAGACTTTTCATGAATTAGATAGAGATATCCATAACGAGATAGATCATCAATAAAAATAATAAAATATTTTTCTCCCGTAAAACATGGAGTAGGAAGAGAGCAGATATCTGTATGAATCAACTCAAGAAGTTCTTTACTTCTTGTGGCACCTTTCTTGTTATGTTTGGTTTGCTTTCCCTTTATGCAATTTACACAAACTTCAAAATCAGTAAAGTCTAGATTTTCCAATATTCCAGTCTTCATTAATCTCTCTATTTTATCCTTAGAGATGTGTCCCAAACGTCTATGACACAACATTGAAGATTTATCATTTATCAAGCTACGTTTCAAACCAACACTTGAATGTATGGTCAATAATGATTGTGCAAACTCATGATTCAAAGATATTTTATATAAACCATCACATAAAATACCGGAACCAACCATAATTGAATTAAACATAAAACGGAGTTTTTTACAATCAATCCAAATAGAATAACCACTAACATCCAATTTTGACAAAGAAACCAAATTCCTAGAAATCGAAGGTACATAAAAAGTGTTATCAAGATCCATCTTGTGACCCATCTCTAAGATCAAACGATAAGTGCCAACACATACAACGTCAGCTTTGAGATGGTTCCCCATATAGATGATCCGTTCACTTTCCTTCGGTTCCCGGGTTGTAAGGAATCCCTGCAAAGAATTTGTGATATGAGTTATTACTCCAGAGTCAAGCCACCAAGTATTAGAAGGAACTTCAACAAGATTTGATTCATAACATACATAAGAAAAGTTTACTTTCATACCTTTCTTTTCGAACCAAGCCTTACACTTCTCACTGTCTTTCTTCATATGTCCTTTTTTGTTACAAAAGTGACATTTGACAACAGAAGTCTTTTCATGGCCTTGGCTACTTTCTCCAGTTCCAAATCCCTTCTTTGGTGTGGTCCCATTTCCTTTCTTCACAAATTTTCCTTTCTTTTTCATAGCCTGATGAGTTACAGTCAGTGCAAAGTGATTTTCTTCCTGCTTTAATCTCATTTCCTCTTGAATACACATACTAGTCAACTCATTTAAATTCCACTTATCCTTTTGAGTATTATAGTGGATTTTAAATGGGCCAAACTTTGTGGGAAGTGAGTTAAGGATAAACTGCACAAGGAAGGACTCTTCCACTTTCATACCAAGAGCTCCAAGCTTAGCAGCCTTATCAGCCATATTCAGGATATGCTCTTGTATTCCTTTATCGCCACCATATTTCATGGTGGTTAATTCACCCATGAGTGTTCCAGCCAATGACTTATCCGTTGATTTGAAGCGTTCTTTTATAGCTGTTAACAATTCTTTAGCATTGTCAACCTCAGAAAGAGAAGTCTTTATGTTATTAGCAATTGTCATTCTAATAAACATAAGACTAAGCCTGTTTGATCTATTCCAGGCTTCCATTAGGCTAACTTGTTCAGGTGTGCTAGCCTCTGTAATCTCCTCTGGTTTCTCCATAAGCAATGCTACATCAAGATCCATGACACCGAAGGTGAATTGAACTTGCTCATACCATTCAGAAAAGTTTGATCCGTTTAGAGTCGCAATACCAGAAGCATGTTAGTGCAGTGAAGTAGGAACATTAACTGAAATAAGATAGAACAAAATAAGTGAGGAAAAATAGATAAATGCTCATAAAGGCCTTGAGTCAAATAAAATGAACTAGTGATATCACTATAATTTCTCCTTTGGGTGAAAGAATAATATATCTAGCGTTCATCTTTATAAGTGTAGATACTACATCACTTTTGCAGGTCTAATATAATTTATTTCTCTTATGCAATTAATCATGTTACCTTTGGGAATCCAATCATAATTGCTAAATAATACAAATTATATTACCCTACCCAGTTCATAATTAATTGAAAGTGACTATCCTTTGGGTTAGTCCCTGTAATACCCCGAAATATTTTAGAAGGTTTTATTCGACATATGTTACCTGAGGGTAATCTAGGAAAGAAGTTGGGTCCTTAAAGGACTCAAATAAAGGAAAATCGCAGCCAGGAAAATCTATTAAAATTTATTTGGTAAAAAAATTGCTTTAAAAATATGTTCTGATATTTTTCTCGGGTTGATAGAAAAAGTTTCAAGCATCGTGCCAAACTTTGAATTTTCCAATTCCGAGTTCAAATGAACACTTAGCACAATTTTAGGGTGAAAGGTAATAGATTTGGATAACTAAGGCACATCCGTCATTATCCAATTTCTTTTTCGAAATATTATCCTATTCGTAATTATCCTATTCTTTTTCCATCATTATCCTATCCCATCATTATCCTCTTTCTTTTATTCGTTATTATCCTATTTATTTTTCTTCTATAAATAGGAGGTTAAGGTTTCATTTTTCATTCATTTTCAAAATCGAAACGCCGAGCAGCTTCTAGAGAAGGTACAACTCTAGTTTCCTATTTCATTTCCGAAATAGCCATTTTGAAGGTGTCAATGCGTAGATCACGAATATGTGATTGAAATGATGACACAACGGACGATCACGATGGAAAACCGTCGTGACCACCGCCAAAAGTCGCCACCACCCTCTCAAATCGGTGACTCTTTCGGGTCGCCGGATCAAAAAGTGTCTTTAGGGTTTCATGTTCTATGTATATTTATATACATTTTCCATGTTGTCACTTTTTAATTTCGAGTATATTTTGGATATCCGAATATTAAATTGTAGTCTTTTTCAGATCTATCCGTCATGGATACCCCTATCGTGTTTTTAAGCTCAAAAGTTGTTTCGTGTCAAAATATAGTATTTTTATTTGAAGTTTCATATTTTTCCAATGGGCGGATCTTGCGGTATGAATTTATTTGTACCGAGTTAATTTTAGGATACGGGTTTGACCACCCCGTATGCCAAAACTTTCAAAAGGGTTTTTCTTTATAAAAATGCCTTGAGTAAAGTTCCCTTAAGAGTCAAAATATTTTGATGACCCGGGTGTTGCGTATTAAGATAGTAGATATTATAATATTTACTTCATGGCTAAGAAATGTTAGATTTTGACCTAATGGTAGTCTTTCAACGAAACTAAGTTGTCGGATAATCTTGTAGGCTCAGAAGAAGGAGACTTCTAGTTGAGATCAGAATCAGAATCTAGATCTAGCTCAGATTACCAGGTGGGTTTTTATTATATAAAAATGTATTTCGGGTTATTAAGCCCTGATATTTACGAAATGAATGTGATTGAATATCCAACTCATGACTGTATTTTATGTGCTCTCCTGACTCATGTAAGTCTTACTACTGTTTTTGGTGACGAAACTACAATGGTTCACGATATCGAGCCCCAAGCAAACAGGGCAGTGTCCAACCTTAAGCAGCCGGGTTGTGTACACGAACCGACTCACCGTAAGCGTTCTAGGGAGAGTGGCGCGCAATGATAGAACTAAAATGATTTTGTATACATGGAATTCACAAATTTTTGTTTTGAAAGCTTTCCATGATATGCTTAAAATATGATTGGATATTCTGTTTTATAAAATGATTGTGAAGGTTTTTCTCAAAAGTACCCACTGAGTGCATTAGTACTCACGCCCAAATCTTTTCAAATATTTTCAGGATGAGCTGCGGGATGGTGGACGGCTGTGCTAAGGCTGAAGGGCTATCATTTGATGTATATGTTTCCTTTTCCGCTATGGAGTCTAACTGAGAACATGCTTCCTTTTGAGTCTGAATAAATGCGCTACGTTCTTTCCGCTTACTCTGATTACTGCTACGGAGTGTTCGGTTCTCCGAATCCCGTTTTCTTTACTGTTATGGAGTGTTCGGTTCTCCGAATCCCATTTTCTTTATTGTTACGGAGTGTTCGGTTCTCCGAATCCCGTTTACTTTCTGTTCCTGACAGGCGAAAGCCTGGCATTTATGTACTTTCCTTATTCAGACAGGCGCAAGCCTGGCTTTACATTGTTTTCCATGTCAAGGCAAAAGCCTGGCTTTATATTGCTTTCACGACAGGCGGGAGCCTGGCATCTCTTTACTTCAAGTATTTGGACAGACATCAGTCTGGCCTTTTTCATGCCTAACCTATTAACAGTTAACCTTTGAACTGTTATTATTTACATTGAAGTTTGCCTTTGTTATTCTTTCTTGGGTTCATCCTAAGAGTCATGGTATCTGGTTTGAGTCATTTCATACGCTTTAAAAGCGTGGATTGATCCATTTATAGAGGCTATGCTGCCCAAATTTTTAAGGCACTAACCCTATTTCTTTGATTGCTTCTGTTCAACAACCCCTTCCCCCTTCCCCCAAGTAGCGCACCAGTCCCCTGCCCTTCTCCCGGGACCGGGGCGTTACAGTCCCAATCTCTTCATTACGACTGCCATCAAGAATATTATTATCCATAATGTCACCTCAAATGAACAAATTTTATATAGTTTCATATTCATAAAATTTCACTAACCAAGATTGCTTTGGCAATAACAAGATTAACTCATTTTTATAAATACAAAACCAACCAATAATATTCTCTAAACCACAATTGTTAACTAAATTCACACGTCAGGCATGTTAGAATTCCAAAACTAATACTAAAATAATTGGGAAAGAAAAATGAAACTTTGTTCAATATTCAACCATCATTATCCTATTATTAAATTGCAACATGCCGTTAAAAAATTATCCTTAACACATGAATAATTAATCCATCAAAATAGACATGAATATTCAATTCATAGCATCAACGTTCAACATAGGAATAGAAATATCAATAATCCTATAAGTATAGCAACATATCAGAATAATAAATTATACCCAATTATAATGTAATGCCCCGATCCCGGAAGAATAGTGACAAGGGACCAACGCGCTACTGGGGGAAAGGGGAAAGGGGTTGTGGCATAAAAATAATCAAAGAAATAGGGTTAGTGCCCCAAACACTTGGGCAGCATAACCTCTATAACTGGAATTTAACCACGCTCTAAGGCGTCTTAGAAGGAACTCGAATCAATGATCAATCATCAAAGGGAACTTATCCTGCCAATTAATTGTAAAGACAGATCTCAATAACAAACACAAATCATATTATGATTCAAACAATTGAAAACAAACTATATCAGAGTAAACGGAACAAGCGTAGAGCATCTTTATTAAACTTAAGCAAAATATTTCCAAGTACTTCTTTGTTTAGAGTATCTAAGATCTCTAAACAACGCAAAAAGAGTAAGCATATATCAATAAAAGACAGCCCCTGCCTCAGCTTTGTCATCTTTCAGCTTGCCTCTCAACCTGAAAATATTTAGAAAAGATTTGGACTGAGTACTAGTGTACCCAGTGGGTAAATTTTGAAAAACAGTTCGTAATCATTTTATAAATATGAATATTGTATCCACACAAGTATAATAATGGAAATGTTTCAAAACTAAAAAGCATTCCATGTATACAAAGCATTCTTTTAACCTTACACGCTCTGTCTCAACTGTCCCTTTCTACAGTGTCTTAACTTATATACACGTCCTTCAGCCCAGCTGTCTAATAAAGGATAGTATATACGGTCACAAAGCTTAAAGGATCCGAACTCGAGTCTAGTTAAGCACTCAATGTTTTCGTAGGATACTGGCAAATGCGAACAGTGAGCTAAAATATTTTGATATAAATATTCATGCTTCACAGTTGATAAATAGATAAAAACTTGAGCTTATTAGCTGAACATAATTTGGGAAAAATATAGCCCACCTGGATAACCGACAATCTTTCAAACTCTTGGTTGATCCCACTCAGGTTCTATTATATCTTCTGGGCCTACAACAATCATCATTGGCTTAGTTTAACTAAAGAGCCTCTATCAAAACTCAATTCCTAAGTTTAGTTTTTAAACTTGATGTTAGATTTCATTATTAATTAATTCTATATTTCCTATTAATTTGATATCATTTTTAACTTAGAGAAAAGAAAATAGAATACATGTAGCATGCTTATACAATTATTATTTCATAAAATTGAAGTAACATAATTACTCGGAACACTATCTTCTAAATAGATGGTAAATATTGTATTTCAAAATTAAACACTGATCAATTTGTTGCTAATCAATCACCTAAAAGTACAATCTAATTTTAATATATCTAAAAATAAAAGATTTATGTCCCTAAATAATTAATTTATGAATCCTCGGCTAAATTGATATTTAAAAAATAGAAAATTTAATTAAAACTTATGGCTAAATTGATATTTAAATAATCTATTACTTAAGAACCAAATATTTAAATATTACTCAAATACCAAACCTTTAAAGAAATCAAAATAGGGCTGATATATGTATATATATAATTTTTAAAAGTTTGGTCCTTTATTAGATTTTACCTATTTGCTATAAGATCCCTTTTTCTAAAGTTTTGCCACAAACAATACTAAATTGGAAATAAAAGTCAACTCTCTCTCTATCTCCTTTATCTTAAAACTCACGTGAATCAATAGAATCAAGATCCCCAAATTAATTTCATCTCCCCTCTCATTCACTCTCTCTCTCCTTACCCTCTCTCTCGACTGAAAATGGGGATTCAAAATGAAAAATCCCAAATTGATATTGCTTGCCTAAATCCCTAAATTAAATCTTCCTTTTCCTTCATTGCAAACAATGATAAGAAGAATTGCACCCAAATCATAAATCCCCTAGTTAAATTCCCAAAATCCCAATCTTCTTCCCATTTTTCTTTTTCTTTTTCTTGTTTTTGTTTTCCATGGCCGGCGGTTGCACCGCCGTCCACCGACGACGCAAAAACCCGACCCCGAACCTGCGGCCACACCTACAGCAACCTGGTCCGACAACTTCAGCCATGAGGCGGCTCGACGCAAGTTCAACCACAGCGGCAACGCGACGCAGGAGAAAACACCGGTGACCGACTGACGAACCGCAGACCTCCGACACGACCTAGACTAGCGTCACCGAGACCCGAGCCCAGCCGACGAGCCCTCCCTTGCTTCGACTCAACCCAACAACTTCTCCTTTTTCTAGTTCTATTTATTTATTATTTTTTTTATTCTGGAATTCTACAATATATATAGCTATAATTTCTGAAACAATTTTAGTATGAAATTCACATATTTGAGCATGAGGATTTTGATTGGAATCTGTTGTATTGAAAATGGTCTCGAAATATCTAATTGAGGGTGGTTCTATTTTGGTGTTGAATTGATGCTTTATGAAGAATGAGTTGATGAATTACAGTAATATGAATTCATGGGTTTTGATTTGGTTAAAATTAGGGAAATTTTGCTGAAGTTATTTGGGCGTATAATTTATAAAGCAAATACAGAAAATTAAATTCAAACTAAGCTTACGAAGAGGAGTGAGTTGCTGTGAAACCTGGTTTCCGGATGAAGAGTTTGGGGTAAAGGTTCTGTATTGTTTTTACGTTAATTTGCAGGGGAAAGAGATAAGCTTATATGGTGCTTGATTAATTAGTAAAGAAAATAAAAGCTAGACAAGTGTCCTCCAAAATTTGCTGAATTGGCATAAACACCTGCCTTTTCAATTAAAGAGGAAATCGAAGAAATTTAATAAATATTTTAATCATTTTTTTTAAATCATTTAATAATCCTAACAATAAAAATATATATGTAATAATTACCAAAATAAATCTTGCAAATAAACAATACTCGAGAGGTATTTTAAGATTCGAAAGTAAAATTCTAGATTCAACTACTAACTCTAATATTTCTATTACTAAGGGTGAAATTTTGGACAAGTTTTATAATTATTATTACTTTTTTCTAGATAGAGTTCAAAAATAATAAAATATATATAATAGGATTATCATTAGGTCCTAATACAACTATTTTTGAGCGGGTATTTCAGATTTCTAAATAACAATTATGAGAAAGTCTCGGGTTATTACATATAACATATTCTTCACTTGAGGAATTTATCAAACAGTTTATATGCACTCTATATATATATACCAACAACGTTTTTGGCATTAGACATCAATTGATTTCAAAAGTCAAAACTATAAAACGTTCACAATAGATGCATAAATGACACAATTACCAAAGCATGATTCATCGGTAATAGAGAAATATCACAATCATACAAATATGGCAAATAATCAGAATCATGTAAATTGAAAACTTAGAACCATATCTAAGATGTATTGATTTCAATACCCTGCTCTAATACCAAATGTTAGTTATTTTATTGGAACTTTTATGCAGAAGTTATTACAGGATCTTGAAAATAATAACATCTTAACTATATTCCAATGATATAGATTAATGACATACCGCTTACCATTATGAATTCTACGGAGAAGATGATTAGAGAACACTTAAAAATCCCCTCTTTGTCGACTATCGATGGCAACACACGTTCTCCTCTCTTTCTCTTTTCCACAATACATAACTCTATATTTTCTGTAACTGATGGAACGTTTTTCTTGAGGGAGAGTTGCGATATCTTTATAGATGAGAGAAGAGGGTTACTTGATTGACAGAATAACCGTAAGATATTATCTCCACTCCATCATGGACCGATAAATCCTCTTAATGGTTATGCTGCTGAATTTGAATTCCTATTTAGTTGGGATAATTTAATTATCAGCTTTTTCTTTAATAGGTGGAGTCCTAGTAAAAAAAATAATTTGTAACCAACCAGGTTAGTGGATCAGAAAATAAAACGTGAGTTTACACCTGAATGCTTTGATATATCATCTTTCTCCTGAGAAAAAGCTCAAGCAAGACCATGCAAATTTTGCTTGATTGAAGCTATGGAGGCTAATATATGTCTATTCTCATAAAGGAATGTGGACAAGAATATAGCAAGAGTTGTTGATGATGATAGCCCTGCAATGAAAAATAGGCCCGTAAAATTATCTAGATAGAGGCTTTGCAATCTACCAGCAGAGCAGCCTTCTGCTCCAAGCCAAGTTCTTGTAATTCTATCCATTTTCTCACCATCTTTCATATTCAAGATTGTTGTTGAAACATCGGAAACTAGTGGTGAACCATTTCTAAATGCCTGTTATGAATGAGTTTTTAGCATTTCAATTTTCATTTGGAAAGCAGATAGGCAAGTAATAAGGAAGGCTGCTTACGAATCTGAAACCATAAGTCTTTTATGTCGGATTAATCATGGTATACTTGTGGCAGTACTTGCTAAGGAAGAGCCTAATGTAAGGGATTTCATCAACAATTGCAGAGACTCCTCCATATCTGTTATCTGAAGTTGTGACCATCAGATACCACACCTTTCAAGAATGCAGTAGGAAAGGAGCCACTTTAGATGCCAACATATTCGCCCTTCTTCAGCATATCTGTAGACTGAAGGTGTTGTATTGTCAACATAGATGTCAAGTTCACGTTGTAACTTGATGCCAAATTTAGCACCACAAACAGCCATATGATCACTACGAATCTAGTCAAACTGCTGATCACTTTCTCTCCTGCCAATAAATTCAAGAATTGTGAACTTCTATAATGGAACAAGAACTAAGATCTTTCTAGGTGTATTTGAGGTGTTACGGACTTACATTGTGCAAAAACAAGTGTTGAGAAAGAAAACCAGAATGTCCATTCAATTAGTGTTTATTCCACCCCAATTAGGGTTTAGTTATATCACCATTAGGTATTATATATATATATATATATGATAATTCAATAATTGTACGGAGATTTTTTTTTTAGCATGATGTTGTATTCATTTGATCATCATATCTTATACACTTTTAGCATGATGTTATACTCGTTTTAGCACATTATTTTTGAGAAATTATATTAACATTGTATATGACTACATATTCTCCAGATTATATTTTATTACAACTTAACTAGGGTTTTATTAATCCAAATTATGGATGATTACATTCCAATTAAGGTTTATTATAACTCAATTAGTTTTTATTGATGTTAAAATCTACTGAAATAAGATGCATGCTAAACTCAGTAGAATAATATGCTAAAATCTAGGAAATATTATGCTAAAGTCGTACGTGCTAACATCCCGATTAGGATTTATATGTCCAAATTAGGGTTTAGTAGATCATGCTAAAATCAAGGATAATAACATACTAAATCATGCTAGCAGATCAATAAAGGTTTACTCTATACAAATTAGTTAAAGTTTATTACATTTTACTTAGGGTTTATTATTTCTCAATATTATGTTTTATTACATCATTTTAAAATCAAATGAAATATCATGCTAAAATGAATGCAAATATTATGCTAAAAATCAATGAACTAGCATGCTAAAATTGTACCAATTAATACAACTTTTATATTATAAGCATATAAAAATGCTAAAATGAACGAACACTACAAATGGTATTATGAGTAAATTTATATGTATTACAAATTTTTTCATATTGTTATGAATATTTTTCTTTGCTGTTGTGATTATTTTTTCATGTTACAATGCGTATTTTGTCATTCTATTATGAATATTGTTTTACACTATTGCAAATAAAATATTTTTTGTTAGATAAACATATGAAATATGGATCTTAGAGGAAAGAGTATGAGAATATCTTTAATTTGATATATAATTTGCGTAAATTTGATTAAAATGAGCAAGTTATGATTGTTTAAAGTTTCTACAATATTTGTGTAAATATGTTGATATCATCTTGTTAATTTATGAGTATCATGCTAGAACGTCATGAACACAATGCTGATATGAGTTACTGATTATGCTCAAATGTCATATATATCATGTTAATATGCAGGTAGTTTCATGCTAAAATATCATATACGCAATTATGTGAGTTATAGTTGGTCATGCTAAAATGCTATATAGGTCGTGCTAAAATATTATATACAGCATGCTAATATAAATTTGGGGTTGCTTTCTATGAAAAATATGTCTAAAATTTGATTTTTGTGATTTTCATCTATTTTTTTTCAAATAAACATATGCAATGTGGATCTTAAATGAAATAGTATGAAAAGAGTTTTAATTTTATATATGATTTGCGTAAATTCGATTAAAAATGAACAAGTTATGATTGCTTAAAGCTTCTATAATATTTGTATAAGTATACTGACATCAGCATCTATATTTTGACGGAAAGCAAATAACCCCCACTTTTGAAGTTCAATATATTTACCAATATGTCACCGTTTCTTTTAAAAGTTCAATTTATTTATAAGTTTGCCACCTCCTTTCGTGTTAAATCTGGAAAATTAAGATCAAAATTTATGTGGTTTTGATAGATTCTTAGTTCTCAGATAGGAACATAGGAAAGAGTTCTCGCCAGATCTACCGTATATATATATATATATATTTCATAATGCGAGAAGATGGTGAAATATTTCCCCTCCAAAGTTTGACTTTTCCCTTCCCATTGTTGGTATTTTCACATCAAAATACGCACATCTTAAGAATTTTGAATTACAATTCCTATGAGACCAAATTAGCATGTAAACTTAATAGAAAGTGTAACTGTGGGACCAATTTTGCAAGTATTGGGGACCATAAATGCAAGTATTGAGGTCACTTTTGAAGAAACAGATGTCCTATGAGACTATTGATTTTGTAATTTTCTCTGAAGAATGAAGTATAGATCGAGAAAGGGATAGATCAAGACTTGCTGCCAGATCCGTGATTATGATCGGTCACGAATCAATCAGTGATCACTATCCACGGTGGTTGATCGAAAAGGTTTTGTAGTATCCCGAACTTTTTAATTAAGTATTAAATGAATAACATATGCTAACCTTGAGAGTAAACTAGGAAAAAAAAATGAATCCTTGTATGTCCCGTTTTTCAGATAATTAAAGCATGCACATGGAGTGGGTTAAAAATATCTAGGACCTTCTCATATTTTAAATTTAGAACCCTATATAAGTTTCATTTGCAATGTTTTTAGATAATTATGCAGCTTGTAACAGTCCGTTAAATTTATGTTTGTCAAAGGTGTTTTTAAAAATTAGCCTCGTTCTAGTCATTTTGTAGGAAATGTTGTTGCATATCACCCTTGTTATTTGAAACTTCAAAATTTAGTTCTAATGAACCCCAATGTCATTAAGATATTTTTCGAATATAAGCATATCAGGATCCTAATGATTATCCAAATATATATTATTTTAATGAATTATTATCCTATTATATATTGTTATATTTTAATCATATCTAAATATATTATTAGTTTATTTGAAAATCAATTAAATTTATACATGTACATATATACATGCATACGCCCGACTCTAGCTATGGGATATATATATTATTTCATAATTGAGGAGGATTTGTACAAAATAAAGAGACTACATGCGGCACCTACTCAAAATAAGTTGCACTTATCAAGTGTCGGGGGTATAATTAAAGGTATGACATGATTAGGATATTTGCAATTGATAGTATATGTATAAAATAGCTTAATAACAAAACAAGCTAGAAGAAATTGATTGGAGATAGACCGTAGTTTTTTATTTATTTACTTTCTATAATTTTCCATAATGATAACTAAGAGATGAGGGAAAAAAAAAGTGACGTGTTTCTTAGATTAAAGGGAGAACAATTGTTCTTAAATTTATTTAAGGTGCAATTTACCTAAATGTTCGACAATAATTGAATATTTGAAGAAAATGGTACGTAGTTCATGCATTTGAGTAATAAATCTTATTTTGTTAGAATCTAGATAAGAAAATAATGGAGTCTAATATATGGAATGAAATCCTTCTCTGTTATATTTTGTGCAATATTTTATACTACATATTAGAAAATATTAATTTTTATTCTATTTTTCTCTTCGATTTCAATTGGTTGTGCTTTAGTTTAATTTTACATTTATCAATTGGGGTTCACTTTTCTCGATTATGATATATAGTTATTTTTTCAATATATATATATATATATATTTAATTTTGTTTTTTTATTAATAATTAATTATTTTCTAAAATATAATTATATACCCTAATTAATAAGTGTAAAATTAAACTAAAGAGCAATCAATCGAGATTAAAGAAAAAACAGAATAAAAAATATAAGTAAACATATCCTTATGCTACTGTATATTGATTAATCAATCTTTGATATTAAAACAATAAAAAAAAATAAAAAAAATTAAAGGATATGCCGGAATTTGACTGTACCGTTAGATTTTACGCCGCCGCCTCTCCTCTGTTTCCATAGATAAAATCCTCTCAGTTTCCATAGATAAAATCCTCTCTGTTTCCATAGATATAACTCTTTCCCTCTATATATGTAGATTCATCTCTTACAGCAACATCAATATTCATGATCAGTTCCTCAGATAACAATACACAATGAGTTCCTCCAATACTCCGCAGCAAATCTCCACCTCCATCCACACCCCACCGGCACCGGAGAAACGTCGGAGTTGCAGAGTTCTATGCCACACTCCGATTCCGACCTCCATCTGCACCCCACCGGCACTCGAGAAACGTCGGAGTTGCAGAGTTCTATGCCACACTCCGATTCCGACCGCCCTCTGCACTCCACCGGCAACGGAGAAACGTCGGAGTTGCAGAGCTCTATGCCACACTCCGATTCCGAGCACCCCACCAGCACCGGAGAAACGTCGGAGTTGCAGAGTTCTATGCCTCACTCCGATTCCGACCGCCCTCTATACTCCACCGGCAACGGAGGAACGTCGGAGTTGCAGAGCTCTATGTCCGATATCTCTGCGATACCTCATTCCCACCGCTCTCTGTCCGCCGGCGCCGAAGAAGCGGAGGAGCTCCGCCGCTGCCTGGCAGGGGATGCTGTGATATATATATATAAATTAAGAGAGTTCAAGATGTAATATTTTTTTTTTTTCATGTAATATTCTGCAATGCAATCATTTAACTATAAAATATATGTTTTATTCACGTGAATTATATTTTTAAAATTTATAATATTGAATAATTCAATGTGAAAATAGTATCGAGTTGTACAATTAATGAGACACCATATAATAAAAATATTAACATTTTGATAAAAGATTATGCGAAAGAAACTAGTTATAAATTAAGATTAGGATTTGTGAATATTCTTCTTTGGTTTAAGAATACAATGCATATTTCCTCAAAAAAAAAAAAAAAAAAGAAAGAAAGAATACAATGCCTATTATTATCCTCAATCCACACACAATATTTTTTTATTTATTATAGGTAAATAAAATATAATAGGGCACATAATTAGAATTGAGTTACAATTAATTGTTTGATGTACACAATATAACGAAAATATAGTGTAACTGTGACCATATTGTGATTTGTGATCAAAACACAATAGAGTGAATAAATGAAAAGAGAACCCAACTTGAAAATGGAAAGTATATCTGCGATACAGGAGTAAGGAACCCATCATGAAAAAGACATTGTTGGTCTAGCATCCACTCTTTTCCACATGTGTGATGAATCTATTTCTCTAAGGTGGTAGCGTGGCATAAAACTTTTATGTGTATTTTACAAGGAATTAAAACACAAGCGCATTTGCATACGAAAATTTCTACCCAAACCCTTATGGTACTACATGCATGACTGTAAAAATCTACCCAAACTAGTAATATATATATATATATATATATATATATATATTAAGAGATTTAAAATGTAATATTCTTGTTTTTATTTTTCATGTAATATTCTGCAATGCAAATATGTAATCATTTAGCTATAAATATATGTTTTATTCACGTGAATTATATTTTGATAAAAAATTCAATGCAAATATGTAATCATTTAGCTATAAATATATGTTTTATTCACGTGAATTATATTTTGATAAAAGATTATGCGAAAGATATTAGTTATAAATTAAGATTAGGATTTGTGAATATTCTTCTTTAGTTTAAGATTACAATGCCCGATTATTATCCTCAATCCACATACAATATTTTTTATTTATTATAGATAAATAAAATATACATAAATATAGGTATGGATAGAATTGAGAGACGAAAAAAATAAAAATAAAATGAAATAATAATAAAATAAAATATTAAACCAATTGAAATTGGCCATTTGGAATTCATTGAGTATGCTTAGTTATCTAATAACTAAGTACTTATGTGTGCTTATAGATAATAATATATATACATATATAAATGCTTAGTCATATATTTAGATAGATATAGGGTAGTGCACGTGTGACTTAAGTGTGCATAGGATTGCTTCAAAAACAATAATAAAAGTAAATAAAATAAAAAAATAAACTAAAATTTTGAGACCAATCAAAAATTGTCATTTGTGAAGTAATTAAAATGGATTGGTGTACTAGCTAGATGTTGTACACGTGTGGAAGCTAAGGGAACATATCAATATATATATTGATATATGATTTGGAGTATGGTTTCATGTGAGGGAATTATTACAGCAAAAGTGGAAAAAAAATCAAAGCTGAAGGTAACTAATCTAATTCACGGCTCTTCGGCCATCTTTACTTTGATATCCTTGATCACTATATTGATTATAGACAAGCCTCTTGAAATATGTATCTAAATTTCTTCCTTGACAAGTAGGTTATAAATATAGCCTAGTTAATGCTCGAAAAACTTAATTAATCCAACTATTAGATTATAATTATTTTTATGTTGTTTTAACCTTTAATTACGAGATTTATTGTTTGATTTTAAATTTATTTACCTATTTATTTAATTTAATTATAGTTTAGTATTTGGGGATTAAATTAGAATTTTTAGAAAATGTTATTGTTAGGAAAAACTATCAAGGAACCCCTAGATTAGGTTTTGATGAGATGTCAAAATTATTTATGAAAAACTGACTAAAATTCAAGTTGTAGATCGGAGCTGATCAATCCAGGGCATCATCAAAAAGGAAATCAAGCAAAGTCAAAGTCAACCAATCAAGAGTATGGTCTGCAAGCTGAAGGATACGTCATTCAGTCAGAAGTCAACTCAACTGAGAAGTGAAAAAGTTGAATCAGTCGAAACAAACTGACAACTAAGTCAGCTAAGCTGAGGGAGAAAAGAGTCAACTAAAGGAACTGATAAGAGATCAGTTTATACTGAAGACTGGAAGTATCCAACTGATGACCAAACTGAAGTAAACAAGACAGATCAGCTGAAGGCCAGAACTGTAGTCAGGCAGCTTGCGATTAGTCAAGCTTACAAGAAAGCTCAAGAGAAATCAATCAACTTGAAAAATAGTCAAACTCAGCTGACGAGCTCAAAACTGCCAACTGGAGCAATAGTCAAACTCAGCTGACAAGCTCAAAACTGCCAACTGGAGCAATAGCCAAACTCAGCTGACGAGCTCAAAACTGCCAACTGGAGCAATAGTCAAACTCAGCTAACAAGCTCAGCTGACAAGTCCAGAATTGTCAACTGGAACTCAAAACTGCCAAGAAAGCTGAAGCCAGAGAACCCTGGAGTTTATTGCTCAAACCGCCGAATCTTGGAATAAATGCTTCAACAAAGATCCTGGAATTAAATATCCAATGAAGATCGATTGGCAGAGTAATGGCTACTTCAACCAAAAGTTCCAAGCGATCATCTTCCATTGATGAGCCAACAAAGCCACCGATCAATGGACAATGGAACTCAACGGTCATAAAATCACTCCTCTATAAAAGACGAGTGAATCAGAGTTTAAACATACACAACAGAGAGCCAAGAAGAATCCTTCACCTACACAACTTTCGCATATACAAGCAAGAGCTTTTCTTTCTCCCTCCCACTCAAGCTCAAGTTCAGCATTTGATAGAAACTGCGAGAGTCCAACTAAGAAGAAGAAATTCACAGAGTCAAGATAATCAGCCAGCTGTTGACAATCCAGCCAGGGCAGTCTTCTCAGTTTCAGCAAGACAACGATCAACTACTCAGCTCAATTGAAGGAGCACATCAGTTGATAACCCCTGTTCAAGACTAACCTCTTGAAGATCGAAAGAGATCTAAAACCTTGTAAAGACGACAATAACACCTACCTTCCTAGCGAGCAGTTAGGGACTTCAAGTGTAAGCCGCCGACCCGCTGAGGTAGCGAGCAGTTACCAGGTTCAGCCAACTGTCCTTCATTGTATAATTTGTAAAGAAACTCAAGTTATATAGTGAAATTGCCTTTCTACGGAAGGAAGAGAGGACGTAGAAGTTTGAGACTTCGAACCTCTATAAATTTCTTATGTGCTGTACTATTTTGATTATTGCATATCTTTGAACTACACACAATATCACACAAGCTGCACTCAAATTGTCTTAATTGTTCAATAAGTTTGTGCATAGATAAGTTTCATTAAGCGAGTCAAAGGACCCTGTTATTCCGCATTTGAAGCAAAAGTTTTAATCAGTTTATTCACGCCCCCTCTAAACTGATATCGACTTGCCCAGGACCAACAAGTGGTATCAGAGCGGTTGATTCTAAGAATTAGCCATTTCTGCAGATCAACTGAATCAGATCTACTTATCTGTGCTAACATTTCAGCTATGGGAAACCATAAGCTACCTTTGTTTTCAGTTGAGAATTATGATAACTGGAGCAGGAGAATGAAGGCTCATCTCTGCTCAATTCATGAGAATATGTGGGAAGTTATCGAATATGGTCCAATCATCATCATGATGGACAATGATGCTCACATAGTTGATATCAATCAACCGGCAAGGATTCCAAAGCCAACTAATCTTCTCACCAGCGAAAAGAAGAAGCTAAAAAATCTAGAGTTCGTTGCTCAAGCCGCATTATTCCAAGCTCTAGATGAAGACAGAATGAAGGACACAAAGAACTGCATAACTGCCAAGGAGATATGGGACCTACTAGCAGATCTATGCAAAGAGTCCGAAGCCATCAAAGGAAACAAGCTCCAACTGGCAGTCGACAGATATGAATCCTTCAAAATGCATCCAGAGGAGTCCATCTCAAGCCTTGAAATCAGATTTCTGGGCATCATTAGTGAGATGAACAACCTCAGGAGGATTTATCCTAATTCTGAGATGAATTCCAAGATATTGGATAATCTTACTGAAGAATGGGATATGAAAGTGATAGCTACAAAGGAATCAAGAAATCTAAATAGCATCACTCCAAGGGAACTATTTGGTTCTCTTAAAGCCCATGAGTACAGTCTAAATCGAAAGAAGGAAGCATCAACATCGTCAGCTCAAGATGCAGCCTTCTACGGTGAAAGGAACCGGTTTAGAGACACTCGAGGAAGGAACAACTTCCGACCTAGGAGCTCACCAGCCAAAGAAAATCAAGGTGGATTTTCAACTGAACGAAAAAGAGAAGCAACTGAAAAGAAGGAGAATCTAACTGATGACATCAATGGTCAAATCCAATCAGTTACCAGGTTGCTAGAAAAGTTGAAGAAAGTTCGGGATAAGCAATCAGTTCCACTTCATACTGATGAAATCCCAAAAGATGAGAGAACTCATCAACCAGCTGAACGGTCAGCTGAACCATTCAGGGGTGGCAACCGAAATCTTGGAAAATGCTTTCACTGCCACAAACAAGGACATTATAGATTTGAATGTCCAGAACTCCCTGAAGACAAGAAAGCCAAGGTGAGGAGAAGCTTCTTCAAAAGAAAAGCAATGGTTGCAAACCTTGAGAATGCTGTGCTAGATGATTCAGACTATTCTTCTAGAATTGATTCTGATGGCTACAGCTCAGATGATGAAGCGCTATTCTGCCTCATGGCTGACAATGATAAAGAAGACAAGAGCATCCTATCTATGAAGAAAGCCAAAGACATTTGGTATCTAGATAGCGGGTACTCCAAGCACACATGACCGAAGACAGAGAAGATCTCGACGGTTATGAAAAAGTCAAGGGTCCACTTGTCATATTTGGAGACAACTCCAAAAGACGAACCATTGGAGAAGGGTTCGTAGTCAAGGGAAAAGTAGTGGTAAATGGAGTCTCCCACGTGGATGGACTGAAGCACAAACTACTCAGCATCAGCCAGCTGTGCGACAATGGATACTCAGTTGACTTCACTAAAGACTCATGCAGCATAAGAGACAAGTCAACTGGAGTAATTCTTCTCACTGGCATAAGAAGAGGCAACATGTACATTGTTGGCTAGTCAACCGGCTACTCAGAAGCTTACTTCTTTTCAAAAGGATCAACTGAAGCAAGCTGGCTATGGCATCGACGACTGAACCACCTCAACTTCAAAACAATCAACTACCTAGTCAAGAAAGAGCTAGTTGAGGGGCTTCCCAAGGAAATATACAAGAAAACAGGCGTATGTGGGCCATGTCAAAAAGGGAAGCAGGTGAAATAATCATTCAAGAATAAAAGTCACCCACCAGGAACAACTGATTGTCTCCGACTGCTACATATGGATTTGTTTGGTCCAGTTAGACCACAAACTCCAAAGGGCAAAAGATTCACTCTCGTAGTAGTTGATGATTTCTCAAGATATACATGGGTGGAATTCTTGAGGAGCAAAGATGAAACTTATGACAAGCTAACAACGCTGATCAGAAGGCTACAAACTGAAAAGAAAAGATCAGTTCAAAGGATTCGCTCTGATAATGGAACTGAATTTGTGAATCAACAAATGATCAGCTTTCTCAGTCAGCTTGGAATCACACATGAACACTCAGCTGCAAGAACTCCACAACAAAACAGTGTAGCCGAACGGCATAACCGGACACTCAAAGAAGCAGCTCGAGCAATGATAGCTGATGCCAACATAGCTGAAGGTTACTGGGCTGAAGCAGTCAACACAGCTTGCCATACTCAAAACCGAAGTGCCACTGTAGCTGCATATGACAAAACACCCTATGAACTGTATAAGGGTCGTAAGCCTTCTATCTCATATTTTAAAATATTTAGCTGTAAATGTTATATTCACAACAATGGCAAGACTCAATTAAAAGCTTTTAGTGCTAAAGCTGATGAGGGAATATTTCTTGGGTATAACTCTCCTCATGCACAAGCTTACAGAGTGTTCAATAAATGAACTCTTGTTGCGGAAATAACATGTCATGTGGTATTTGATGAATTGGCTAATGAGTACAGGAACAAAGAAAGAATAGACACATCAGTTCAAGAACTACCTAGTGAAACTGAGAACTCGCAGGACTATGTGGATCACATTGTTTCAGAGCGGCTTGAAGTTTCACTAGAAGAAGACAATGAAACTAGTACTAAACCAGTTGAGAACAATATGGTCAATGAAGACACAAATCGTGCTGAGACCATAAACCCCATAACTGAAATAGGGGGAAGAACTGATGAAAATGCCGAACCAACTGATGAAAGGACGACTGATGACGTCACCATTGAAGAGCCAGCTGAAGCTATCTTACCCAAATGGCTCCGAAGCCATCCAACTGACAAGATAGTTGGTGATCTAAGAAGTCGAGTCCAAACCAGAAGTTCAACTGAGCATGCATTATTCACAGGCTTCATATCTCAAACTGAACCAGCAAACGTCAAGGAAGCCTTAGAAGATTCAGACTGGATCATGGCCATGCAAGAAGAACTGAATCAGTTTACAAGAAATGACGTATGGTTTCTTATTGATAGACCAAAGACCCAGAAGGTCATTGGTACAAAATGGGTTTTTCACAACAAACTGGATGAACAAGGAGTGATCACAAGGAACAAGGCTAGACTGGTAGCCAAAGGATACTCACAAAGTGAAGGGATTGACTTTGATGAGACATTCGCACCAGTTGCAAGATTGGAAGCCATCAGATTGTTCCTAGCCTATGCAGCTCACTTCAATTTCATAGTCTACCAAATGGATGTTAAGAGTGCTTATCTTCAAGGAATGCTCAAGGAGGACGTGTATGTCGAGCAACCGCCAGGCTTTGAAATTGGTGATCAGGTCTTCAAACTGAAGAAAGCCCTCTATGGATTGAAACAAGCTCCTAGAGCATGGTATGAAACTCTCACAACATTTTTGCTGAAAAATGGATTTCAAAAGGGAGTCATTGATCGAACTCTATTCCAAATAGAATGATCAACTGAGATTTTAATGGTTCAAATTTATGTGGATGACATAATTTTTGGATCAAAAAGCAAAGATCTATGCACCCGATTCGCTCAACTGATGCAAAGCGAATTTGAGATGAGCATGATGTGAGAAATGACATTCTTCCTAGGACTCCAAGTGAAGCAGCTGAAAGATGGGATCTTTATCAGCCAGGTGAAGTATACCAAGGAGCTAGTAAAGAAGTTTGGAGTAAGCAAAGGAAAAACTCTCAAGATTCCTATGAACACATCAGTTCAGCTAACTCTCGATGAAGAAGGAGAATCAGTTAGCCAAACATATTACAGAGGAATCATTGGGTCGCTACTTTACTTAACAGCTAGCCGACCAGACATCTCTTATTCAGTCGGTCTATGCGCACGGTTTCAAGCTAACCCAAAGAAAAGTCATCTTGAAGCAGCTAAGAGGATTATCAAATATCTCAAAGGAACCATAACTCTTGGAATATGGTATCCCAGAGATGACAGTTTGAGTCTAATTGGCTATTCAGACTCAGACTTTGGTGGATGCAAGATCGACAGAAAAAGCACCAGTGGAACATGTCAGTTTCTTGGAAGCAAACTGATATCCTGGTTTAGCAAGAAGCAGCACTCAGTTGCCACGTTAACAACTAAAGCAAAATATGTAGCTGCAGGAAGCTGATGTGCTCAGATACTCTGGATGAAGCAACAGTTGAAGGATTACAAAGTTGAAACTGAAGAAGTTCCTATCTTCTGCGACAACAACAGTGCAATTACAATATCTCAAAATCCAGTTCTACATTCAAGAACCAATCACATTGATATAAGACATCACTTCATCAGAGATCACATCGAGAAGAAAGACATATGCATCAAATATGTCAACACGGAGAAGCAGATAGCTGACATCTTCACCAAACCATTATCTGAAGCAAGGTTTATGGAGCTATGCATACAGCTGAGACTACTTGAGCTAGCATCACGGGATGAAGATGATCAACTGGGAGAAAAAGGTCATGAATACATTCCAGCTGAAGAGAGGAACTGAACCAAAAAGGCGAGAAACTGATCAGTTGGACACATGAGCCATCAGTTTGAAGTAAAAGCAATAAGCTGTGGAGAGAAAAGTAAACCGGAGATGATCAGTTTACCCCATGAGCTCAACTAAATCATCAGTTCAATCGATCCAGTCATCTGTGCAGAACATACCAGCTACAAATAGATCAAACTGATGAAGGAATCATAAGAACTGGAATCAACTCAAAAGGAGATATCAGCTCAAAAGACCAGCTGAACTGAGAAACAGCTGAATGAAGTTTTATGCAGTCAAGACCATTTCGGAACTGATGAGAAGACATCTCAGTTGGAACTGATCAACAGAAAGATCACCAATTATAGTCAAAGCCAACTAATGACGTAATCAGTTTCAAGCCAAGGAGAAGCTGCTAAAGAGAAAAGATAAGTTCAAAAATTTCAATATTAGAAACGGTAAAAACACGTGTCACTCAAATATTACCGTTGAACTTTCTCTCTCCTCCTTCATTTATCCTCAACGGACAGAATCGAAAGGCTAATCGACGGGTCGGTTAGATTAATCCTACCGTTGAAATTAGGCATATAAAGCGACACAACCGTTGGATGAACCCCATTATATTCTATAAAAGGGATGGCTGAACTCTCATTTTTACTTTTACCAATCTCAAGCTTAGTAAAGAACTAAAGCATTTCTCCTCTTCCATTTCTTGAAACCATTCTACAAAACTTCGAAAGTAAAAATATTCAGTTCTGAAATTCAGTCAAAGCCAATTTATCCTTTCTAAACCATTCATCTCAAAATCTCCATGGCTGAAAGACACACACCAGCTATTCGATGAAAGTTCGACTTTAAGAGAACTGGTGAATCCTCACAAAGATTCCAAACAAATCTCTACAGAGACAAGTTCCTGGATCTAGATGCTTATAGAGAAAAGTGCTCAGATTCCCCTCTCTGCAACTCACTGATCAAGAAGATAGAGGAGAATGGATTGAAGAGCTTCACGGAAGATTATCCATCAAAGATCTACCCAGAGGCCGTGGTTGAGTTTTACTTAAACTCAAAAGGTCATGATGACAGAATAGTAACTGAAGTTTGTGGAGTTGAACTGGTAATAACTCCAGAACTGCTAGGAAGATTATTCAGACTGCCAACAACTGGATCACGGCTGCAAGATGTAGAAGTGGATCAAGAGGAAGCCTATCGTCAATGGAAGTGAGTGGAATGTGAAGATCCTTACAAAAGCAGTACACTCATGTCCCTCTTCCAAGAAGAATATAGAGTTCTAGCATCAGTTGCTGCTAGAATAATTACTGGGACAACTAGAAGCCATGCAGAAATGTCGGAGCACAAGTACAAAATCTGTGCAGCAATCATCAGAGGCATCAGCGTAAAATGGGCTCAGTACTTCTTTGAGCAAATAAAGAAGTATGCTGATATTGTTGAAAAGCACTGGAGAGAAACTGAGTTCTATCAGAAAATGTGCTACCCCTGCAGGATAAGCAGCATATTGGAGAACTCTCTAAACTCCATGTCAGAAGAAACTGACACGTTGGCAATTGATAAGATGGATTTTATACCAGCAACCAGCAGAAGGCAGCCAATTGCAAAATCCATAAACATGAAAAGCAGTCAGTCAACTGCTGCCTTATCAAAGAGAGCTGAGGAGCCTACAAAAAGAAAAGGCAAAGAAATTGTTGTTGAGATGCCGCAAGAAGACTCCGATTCAGACGACAATCTCCCAATAAGCCAAATGTTGGGAAGCACAATTAAAGCTAAGCCACTGCACCAAGTTCGCTGTGGATCATCTATTGATTCACCTGAAGAAAAGATCCCTACCAGGCCAGTTCAGTTCAAGGAAAGAACTGGCAAGTCGAAAAAGAAGCCCGCAGCAGTTCAACCAAAAGGGAAGAAGAAGAAATCAGGGCCTCCACCCTCTCCAAAAATGCCTCCTCACAATATCAAGGTGTTTGATGTAGCACCAATCGCAGGAGATGATATTGTGCCTGACGGGGGAATTCCACCAAAGGACACAGGAGTAGATTTCTTCAGAACTGCGTGCCCCCCGATGGGAGAGACTGAAGAAAACATAAGAGCTCTATCAAGAGCTGAAATCATCAAATGCTGGGCTGACGAACAAGTGCAGAAGTTCATCACTGAAAATTTTATTGAAAATGTGATTGGCACTGCCGCTCTGTATGCAGCTTTATCAAGGTATGTTTACTGGTACCTTTGGAGACATTGCTTCAACTCCGAAGCCCATTTTCTCCTAACTGCTCTACATGGGATGAGCTTCTGGAGAAGGGAAGAGAGGTGGAGCATGCAATGGGCTGGACAGGAAACTCCAGAACAAAATCCAGTCATTACCTTGAAGAGAATGCTTGCCATCCGAAGGAACCACCCACACCCAGAACCACAAACTTTGTTGGAAGTAATGAATGATCTACTCAACTGGGCCAACATCAGACTGCCACATCTGCAAACTCAAGCTGAGCGGCAACAATGGAAAAATCCTCAAGTTCAACAGCATTGGTTGCTCAATGAAGTATTAAAACTCAGGCAACAACAGCTTCAGAACCAGTTCAACAAAGAAGCTTAAAGCAGTCAACAAGGAGCTGGAACTGCTGCAGCTTACAGTCCAAGGCAAACTGTCATAGCATCCGTGGCTAGGCAGTTAACATTCGAAGAATCCCCTCAACCGGATGACATCATCATTGACCTTCTTCATGATTCCCCTGAGGTGCAAACAGTTGACGAGCAAACAGCCAACGATCAGGAGTTTGAAGAACTGCTCAAATCTCCTACTCTACCAGATCTTCCAAGTGATGAAGAGCCACAGAAGACGACTGAAGAGACTGAACTGCCTGAGGAGCCAACTGAACCTCAAACTGCTCCTCCTCAAGATACAGCTCCAGAGCCAGCTGAGTCTGACCAGCCAACTGGACAGACTGCTCAAATGGATGAACAACTTGCCTATCAAGGTACACTAGCACTAACTGTGTACTTTGATCTAGTTCAAAGGGCTCTTCAAGCTGAAGCCCTAGCTGCTGCACCAGAAACTCCACCAGAGGCAAGCTATGATGAATCAATTAGTATGGAGAAAGCGGAACACTCCCACACAGTTCCTTGCGAGAAACTAATTGGAATTGAAACAGGAGAGGAAGTTGATTCAAGAACAGTTCAGCTTGATGCTCAGCCTAGCAGTTCAATAGTCCAGCTCCCTCTTTATTATGAAGAGCTGATCTATTCCCTGCAGCAACAAGTTAAACTGCACACAGAGCAGATCAAGCAGCTGCAAGCCTATCCAAGGCTCCAGTCAGCTGAAACTGAGTCAGAAAGCAGTGATGAGGATGAAGAAGAGGACCTCACTGAACCGCTGGCCAAGAAAAGGAAAACTGATCACAAGAAGGACTAAGTGGCTGATCAAATTAAACCTGATTAGAAAAGCCCTAAGTGTACTTCTTGTTAATCAGTTTGAAATTATCTTTTAACATATTTATAAAAGTTTATCTTTTTGATTTCAAGTTATTTTGAAAGTTTGACCGTTGCAAAACAATGACATGTGTCAAAGTCATTAATTGCCAACGACCAAAAGAGACCAGAGACTAGCACCATTCCAACCATCAGATCTATAAGCCTGTCCAAACACTCATAAAAAGCCCCTCTCTTTCAAACCTCTCAAAAAGCTCCTCCTCCTATAGTCTCAAAAACTCTCTTTCTCAAAAAGATCTTAAATTTCCAAAATCTCAGCCAACCTCAAAGATGGCGGAATTCTCCAGATCTTCAAACTCCTTCAAAGAACAACTTATGAGAGATAAATTTCTTGATAGGAAGAAATTTCAATTGATTCTAAATGAATCAAACAACCCAATCCTTCTGTCAAATCTTCATAAGATAGAAATTCTTTACTACCTGGAAACACCACCAAAGTTCTTTAGACAAAAGTTGGTGAGTGAATTTTTGCTTCAAGCAAAATTATCTGCAGATGAAAAGACAGTGTCATCAGTGATTCAAGGACGGCCACTTCAAATCACTGAAAGGACAATTGCAGAAGTGTTCCAACTCCCACAGAAAGGTTCATCCGTTCAAGATCTACTGGAGAAAATTGAAAGCTTCAATCTGCGACAAGCAATTCAGTTTTACAACTGCTAAAACTGACCTGAAGCCCGAGTATGGAGTTCTACTTGACATAACGAACAAGATGATGTTCGGGGCCATTGGAAACCTGAGTTAACTCACCCAAGAGAGATACAAGGTTATGATTCACCTTGCTGAAGGGAGACAAACAAACTGGGCAGAATTTGTCTTTCAACAAATCAAACATCAAGTCATCAAGGCCTCTGACTCAAAGAACTCTGGTAAATTTGAGTCCAAGGTTCGACTTGTTCTAAGAATGAGTAAAATGCTTGAAGACCTGCTGAAGCTTCCAAATGATGAGTCACTACCAGTTCTTATCTCTGACTGGATTCCCAAGAAAGGAACTGCTCATCTTCAGTCACTAAGGAAAAAGAGAAAAGCCAAAGTCAAGACAGACAACCCCTCTTCGAGCAACTCAACTGCCAACACCGTTCAGTCTCCAAAATCAAAGAACGGATCACCAGTTGACTTCCAGGTTTGCTCTGATCCAGATGAGCTCATTCCATTCCTTGGAATCCCTCATCCAAACTATGGAGTGGACTACTTCAGAAGTACATGTCCTCCTCTCCAGCTGACTGAAGAGAATATTCGCACTTTTTATAGTGGTGAATATGCAGTCAAAGGTGCACAAAAGGAAGTGACCAATCTTCTTCTCACTCACTTTGCTTTCGTTGCACAACGTGATCAAGAGTTGTTCAAGCAACTCCACCGGTACTTCTATTGGTATAACTGGAGACATTCTATGTCCATCCAGTCTCACTTTCTGCTAACTGCCTTTCATGGCATGAGCTACTGACAACGTGAAGAAACATGGAGCATTAAATGGATAGGATCGTCAAATCCATTCCCTCCAACCATTGTGCAAGTCTAGCACATCATGAATCACCGGCTTGTTAACAAGATTCCAGCAACTGCCCTATTAGCAGAAATCAAGACCAACATCATGCCTCAAGCAATTGGAACTGCAGATTAACAAGTCAACTGCCCAACTGGCTCACTTTGTCAAAAACTGAACTTTGATAATCTATCAAGTCAGTCAGCTGAGCCATCACGACAAACTCTACCTGTCGTCGAAAGGATAGAACCACATCTATCACAAACTGAAGCTATGGCTACCAGAAGAATCCAAGACGTACTGACGAGAGCGATAGTGATGATGAAGACATTGCCATATCACCAAGCCTCCTATCCAAGAGCTATGTCACTCCACTGCTTATATCTAACTCAAAAGGCATGCAATTGCCTATGAAAAATGATCAGTTTCGATCATCGCCAAAGGGAACTTCACAATCCTTTAGTCAAAGGATGAAAAACTCGTCAGTTGCCATCCAGCTTCACCTTCACCAAGCCCGGAGGACTGCAAGGCCTGAACTGCCAAAGACCATAACTGCATCCCAAGGAAGCAGTGCAGCTAGTCCAGCTAGGCCCTTCAAGAAGCGAAAACTCTCTACTGAAAGTCAAGCAAACTGATCAAGTCAACTGATCAGTTAGGTTCAGTTACAGCTTCAGCTTCAGCCAGTTCTTCTGCGACAACTGAGAAGCGAGACTTAACTGATCATTTAACCGCCGAGCAGTTAATCAGTTGGACTGTATCCCAACTGAATCCGGATAAGTTTTCTTTTAATTTTACAAAACTTATCATAATTACATTCTTACCGTTGCGATTATGAAATTTCTTATATTATACTCAACGGTTACAATTTGAAAATAGGGTTCTATCTCACTCTGTTGCAATTAATATCTCTGCTTTGATATTAAATCAACTCTTCAAAATTGAAAAAGAAAATATAATTTTTTACTGAGATATAAATAGTAAGATCTGCAGAAAATATTTTGCTATTTATAGCAACCACCCCTTTTTCAAAATCGCTACTTTTTAGTCACAAGATCATAAAGTTACTTCATCATCAAACGGCTGAGATGCAAGCATCATTAATTCAGCTAATCCTCCATCAAATCGGATGGCTGATCAGCTAAGAAAAGCAATCGAGTGCCCTCGATTCCTGCATACAAAGCTAAATAAATATGTGCACAGAGATGAAGGCTCCGATCATCTGCAAACCCTTTCTCTCTCTTGCTTTAATCATCTGCTAGTCTTCTCTCTCTCCTCAAAAACACTTGCTATCTAAACTAAAACAACATCTTTTTGCAGATATGAAGCCCCCATTTCAGATGGTAGATGCCAATCTACTTATTAAGAAGCTGAAGAAAGATCAGAATCTAAGCCTAGAGTATCTTAACGCACGCCTCGGCTCCGAACACTTTCAAAGGATTTATAGGCCATTGGAGGCAACTGGCCTGTTACCATTTTTGGCGGTCGTGCCGCTCAAGCACTTACCTTTCCATGTTGCGGAATTCTACTACAACGCAACAATCTCCGGCGACAACATCATTTCTACCGTCCGGAGCAAGACGATCACAGTGACGAAAGGGATGATGATGTCTACCCTTCACCTTCCAGGCGACGGTCCAGATGTCATGACCCTGCAATTGCCCTGCAAATACGCACTATGGGATGCTTGAAAGCTTCTTCACATCCGCCACCATGACTGTTCCCACAGGCTGAAGGAGAGTATGCCCAATGATATCCTCCAACTCTTAGATATCACTGGCCATATTCTACATGGCAACTTTGAGACAGTCCAATTCTCGGACATCAAAGCCCATCTCACAGCCGCTCTCTACTTTGGATGTAAAGCCGATTAGGCCTCTTTCATCCTTGCTCAACTGCAAGCTAATATAGAGCGAGCAGCATATGACCCATCAAGGCATCAACTGGCTCATTTCGAGAGAAGATCAGGTTTATGAGTCGCATAAGCCATATTATTCAAAGCCAGTTTGATGAGGTCATCCCAACTGGCGAACAACTCCAAAGAAGGGACATGCTCCCCACTATCTACTGCCATCCGATCCTGAAGCGTTCACGTCGACAAAGGCCTTCCAACTCAGGTCGTGGAAAGGTACCTTTGGAGGCACCCGTCAGCTCATCTGACGAAAGAGAGCTGATGATTGAGAGCGAACCTCTTTCAAGGCTGAGTGATCGGCCTACAATATCAACCAGCTCCCAACCTCTACCATTAGTCCAACGTGACTCCATTGAGGTTGAGTTTGAAGCAGTTCTAGACCATCAGCTGAGAAGCTGCTTCGGTCTCGTTGAGGACACAGACTCCTCTCTATTCGACCAACTGCGGTGGTACCTGCAGTACCACATATGGCGATTTGAACTGGATGAGTCAACAATGTTCCACCTCATCCGCACCCGTGGCTCCACCTTCTGGATCAACGAAGGAACATGGAGTAGAAACTGGATGAATCATCCGCTCTCCTCACCACCAACGCTTTCAGAGATAATGGATTCGATGATCAAGCGCATCCAGCTGATCATACCAGCCGATGCTCCTCTCCCCGACAACGAACCGGCCAACTCCTCATGCACACCCTTCGTTGATGATCTACCCATCCATTCAACCGATGAGATCTTCAACAACTTGGCCTCAATGAACTTCAGAGAGCAGGAAGTCTCTCTCTCCTCTGCTCAAGGTCAGTTCATGACAACTGAAGAAGCCTATGCATGGCTCTCCTCACCCATGCAAATTCCTTCAGTTCCCTCAATTCATGATGACAATATGGCAACTGCGTTCACCTTCCTGCCAAGCTTGTCACTACCATCATGCGACCCATTCCACCTTTTAGATGATGCCAAAAAGGGGGAAGAAGGACAGATAGATGATGGATGCTTAACTCTTTGGGATCAAATTCAAAGAGAAATTCATCATGAGGGGGAAGATCAGCTTCAGGGGGAAGCATGGAGAATACAAGGAGTCCAAGATAGAGGAGAATCGAGCAGAAAGAAAAGGAGCAATTTTCAGGGAGTAGATTAGTAGTTTTAACTACTCTTGAAAATATAATATTCTTTAAAGTGAATATATATAATATACATTTCGATCATGCTTATAATGCTCATGCTCTGATACTTCCAGTATGATTAAGTTGAATGCTCTGATACTTGAATGAAAAATGGTTGAATGCTCTGATACTTGAATGAAAAATGCTCTAATACTGGAATGAAAGCATGCCCAAAGTGAAAGAATGAGAGAATGCTCTGAAACTTGAAGTCTAATTGCTCTAATACTTGAATTTCATGCATATCTTAAATGCTTTAATACTTGAATGACAGCATGAATGACAAATGCTAATGACAAATGCTCTGATACTTGAATGAAAATTATGAATCAAATTTTCTCTCAAACTTGCTCTGAAACTGCTTAAGCAAACTTGCTACACTTGCAGTTTTTCCATCATCATCAACAAAGTTTTGACATCATCAAAAAGGGGAAAATTGTTAGGAAAAACTATCAAGGAACCCCTAGATTAGGTTTTGATGAGATGTCAAAATTATTTATGAAAAATTGACTAAAATTCAAGTTGTAGATCGGAGCTGATCAATCCAGGGCATCATCAAAAAGGAAATCAAGCAAAGTCAAAGTCAACCAATCAAGAGTATGGTCTGCAAGCTGAAGGATAAGTCATTCAGTCAGAAGTCAACTCAACTAAGAAGTCAAGAAGTTGAATCAGTCGAAACAAACTAACAACTAAGTCAGCTAAGCTGAGGGAGAAAAGAGTCAACTAAAGGAACTGATAAGAGATCAGTTTAGACTGAAGACTGGAAGTATTCAACTGATGATCAAACTGAAGTAAACAAGACAGATCAGCTGAAGGCCAGAACTGTAGTCAGGCAGCTTGCGATTAGTCAAGCTGACAAGAAAGCTCAAGAGAAATCAATCAACTGGAGCAATAGCCAAACTTAGCTGACGAGCTCAAAACTGCCAACTGGAGCAATAGTCAAACTCAGCTGACAAGCTCAAAACTGCCAACTGGAGCAATAGCCAAACTCAGCTGACGAGCTCAAAACTGCCAACTGAAGCAATAGCCAAACTCAGTTGACGAGCTCAAAACTGCCAACTGGAGCAATAGTCAAACTCAGCTAACAAGCTTAGCTGACAAGTCCAGAACTGCCAACTGGAACTCAAAACTGCCAAGAAAGCTGAAGCCAGAGAACCCTGGAGTTTATTGCTCAAACCGCCGAATCTTGGAATAAATGCTTCAACAAAGATCCTGGAATTAAATATCCAATGAAGATCGATTGGCAGAGTAACGGCTACTTCAACTAAAAGCTCCAAGCGATCATCTTCCATTGATGAGCCAACAGAACCACTGATGAAGACTCAAATTCGTGTCTTTTCTTTTATCTTTTTTCACCCTTTTTAAGTGTTTAGTATAGAGTCTAGTCTAGTTTTGGGGGTAAAGCTGATTGCAGGAGGCTGAGGGCACAAAACCACCACAATAAGCACAGACAGGTGTTATTTATGCTGAGGGCACAAAGGATTGATTTGCCTGCCGAGGACCCAGTCAAAGTTGTTGCGAGAAATACCCAACAGAATCGCGGGACAGTTCCTATATGCACGTGGAGGTGATGTGGCGGTCAGTTCCGAGTCTTGGGGAGGTCTAAGCATGTTGGGGAGGAAGTGGGGACATCAGAAAATTGCTGGAGACGCTAGGGTTTGTTGCTACCACTCCTAAAATCAAGGAAGAACATGGAGCATGAAGATGAGGAAGTGAAGGAGTGCAAGAACCCTTGCATGGGTGAAATCTGGGCTGCTTGAAGCCTTAATTCATTTTGCTATAAATACTTTTATCTGTTTTCATATCGGGAGAGCCCTAAAAGACGCGGGGACACAAACGTTTTTGCACCTCAAGATACAATTTACTGTTTTATATTTAGTTTAGATTCTGGATATTCTGTCTGCCTGAAGCTGGCGGTTTGCCCGCAGAAAGGTAGTTCAGTTGTTTTGTTGGCAAAACTGGAGTTGGGCCCAGGAGTTAATCGAATTATTTCCTTTCCAAGTAAGATGTCTTTTATCATTTCTTTTACTTCCGTTTTTGTGTTTAGTGGCTAAGTATCCATTGTTCAAGTCAAAGTGATGGTCTAAGGGTAGAATATGTGCATGAGGTAATCGGACTTTAACGCCTTAAGGGTTCACAATCTTAACTTGTTTTTCACTTAGACATAGGTAAAGGGTGGTTGGAGATGAAAGCGCGCATTTCTGATTAACTGGTACTAGTGTTAGTTACGTGGAAGTGTATAGGTGACCCATGCCTCGATACCCACATAGTAACAAGTCCGGGGGTGATAGCCTTGGTAGTTGAGATTGAGTAGTATATGCAGGCACAAGACCGTGTCAAACCTACTAGAATCGGGTCGCTTTTGCCCTCAAAGCTGCTATGCTTGCAAAACCTTTGTGTGATTCTCTCCTTAGGTTCCCGTATAGTTAGGTCCCTAGGTGCCGATCGTATCATCTAGACGATATAATGTAAGAAGTAATTGGGGAGTGGCCGATCGTATCCATTTCCTATAACCGGTTAACCCTCAAAGTGACAATTACCCATATTTGGCCATAGGGATTCGATTTTTGATCTTTGTGCTAGTGTGGGCACAACGGGTAGTAGCGGTAATTACATGTGTTTTACCCGGGATTGCGCGTACCTACCGAATGACTTGATGCTTTGACTTGAACACTTTTATTATTGATATTTTCTCTTGTGATTTCCTTTTCAACATTTAGTTAGCTTAAGTTTATTAGCAAGGTTTTTAGAGTGACACTGAAGACCCAAACCAAAACTAAGAAAAGACAGAAGGTTATAAACACTCCTCGTGGGATCGACATCCGTCTTCACCAGCTATACTAGCCGTTGAGGGTAGATTAAGCATTTGTGGACTATTTGCCCGCAAGTGTATTTTGCACACTAAAACGACGGTGTGCCAAAATTGGCGCCGTTGCCGGGGAGTGTAAGTGCACTTTTCTGTCTATTTACTGTTTTACCTTAGTATATGCGTCGTTCTAACCACGTAGGAGATTTACTCTACGATCCGGAGATAGAGAGGTCAGCGAGGGCAAGAAGGGCACAAGCTAGGGCATTTTTGAAAAGACTGCAGGAGGATAATCAAACTAAAGGATCCAGTGACGATTTGACCTAAGGCGGAGAAAGTCAGGCAAGCAACGAACAAGCTGAGACAAGCAACGTCAATCCACTTTATTCCGAAGAAGAGATGGAGGACGATCAGATATCAAACCACGAGGAAGAAGAACAACAAAGACCACCACCGCACACCCTTACTTTGAGGCAGCTGAGTTTCCCTCAAACCATGAACATGCGTCCCACGGGCATCGTTTTGCCCACAACTACTGGTAACTGGGAGCTGAGGGAAAACTTCATCTCGATTTTGCCTAAATTCCATGACCATCCAGGGAAGAATCCACAACGATATCTACAAGATTTTGAGATGGCATGTGAGACGCAACGCACACGAGCTAATGGGACAGGCGAATACATTCGCCTGGTTTCTTTTCCTTTCACCTTGCAGGACGGAGCTCGAGAATGGTTATACACTATTCCTGCCAGGAGTGTAACCAACTGGAGTCAACTCCAGCAAAAGTTTCTGGAGAAGTACTTCCCCACATCAAGAGTGCAGAGCATGAGGAATAAGATCTCAACCGCAAAGGCTAGTCCCCACGAGAGCTTTTACGACTACTGGGAGCGTTTCAAACAATTACTATCGAAATGCCCACATCACCAGATTCCAGATCATGATCTGGTGAACTATTTTGTCTCGGGGTTGAGAAGCGAGGATCGGGCCTTACTGAATGCAGCATGCGGAGGATCTATCCTAAACAAGAGGGCAGCTGAAGCTCTAATACTTATTGGAGAAATGGCCGAGGAGAACAGAGACGATTCATATGAAAGAACAAGTGTTGCCGCTGCGGGCAAAACTATCTCTGTGCCTGAAACTAATGACCGAATCGAACAACTCTGCAACAAGATGGAGAAGATGATTACCATGTTTTCCGCTAATACCTTGCGAATTTGTGGGTTATGTGAATTAATGGGGCACCACTCTGACCAGTGTCCACAATTGAAGGAGAAGGAAGAAACGGTTAACGCTATGGATGAAGGGCACAGAAGGAGGCACAATCATTTTACCCCCAACTACAGTCAGAGGCAGACAGCACCATACTATCCTGCGCCCGCAGCAGGACCATCTTTATCAGACATGGTTCACAAGATTGTGAATGAAACGGTGGAGGTACAAAAGAAATCAGAAGCCTTCAAACAGGAAACAAGGAATGGATTGAACTATTTGGGAGGACAAATATCCCAAATTAGTGATGCAATCGCAAGGATGGAGAAAGCTAAAGGAATTCTGCCCTCACAGACAGAACCACAAAAAAGGGCTGGGGTAAATGCAATAACACTGAAGAGTGGAAGGTAACTGCCTGCACCGTATCCAGAGACTGCAGAGGATGATGCCCACAGTGATGATAAGCCCACAAAGGAGGAAGCAGAATTGCGGGCAAATGACGAACTAGAAGCAGTTGTGCCCAAACCCATCCTGAAGAGTAATATTCCAAAAGAGATCGAGGTGCCTTTACCATTTCCAGGAAGGATGAAGCGGAACAAGAAAGAAGCAGAGGATAGGGATCTAATGCACGTCTTCAAGAAAGTGGAAATCAATGTTCCCCTACTAGACGCAATTAGACAGGTGCCCCGATATGCCCGTTTCCTGAAGGACTTATGTACAAAGAAAGTGAGATTCACAGAGGAGGCACAAGTGGTTGTGAATGAAAATGTGTCAGCATTATTGCAAAAGAAGCTGTCTGAAAAGTGTGGAGACCCAGGGATGTTCTTTATTCCCTGTGAAATTGGAGGACTTCGAGTTGAGAGAGCTATGCTGGACTTAGGGGCATCGATCAATGTTATGCCCCTAAGCATTTTTGAAGAGCTGACCTTAGGACCGCTCAAGGATGCAAGGACCATTATTCAATTGGCCGACCGTTCCAATGTTTACCCCGAGGGAGTGCTTGAAGATGTCCTAATCAAAGTGGAGAGTCTGATTTTCCCAGCAGACTTCTATGTGCTGGACATGGGCAAAACCAATCCAAAGGCTGCCTGTATACTTTTGGGTAGACCATTCATGAAGACGGCACATACGAAGATTGATGTCGATAAGGGCACATTGACATGCGAGTTCGATGGACACAGAGTTACCTTCAACATCATGGAGGCAATGAAGTACCCCAATGACACTGAGGGTGTACATATGATAGACGTTTTTGAGCCTATGATCCAAAAAGAAATGCCAAGGCTGCTGGCAAAGGATCCACTTGAGTGGGTACTTCAGAACAGTAAGATCGATTGGGATGCTGAAGAAGAATGAGATAAGCAAATCAAAGAGGTAATTTTGCAATTGTATCGCATCGAAGCCGGGTTTTCAAGGGATACACATCTGCCTTTGCCCACAACAAGGCAGGGTGAAAAACTGGTGCGGTCTATCATCAAGCCACCCAAGTTGGAGTTGAAGGAATTGCCCGATCACCTCAAATATGCCTATTTGGGTGAATGAGAGAATTTGCCAGTTATAATCAGTTCATCGTTGACCATGAAGCAGGAAGTCAAGTTGATAGCACTATTGAAGATGCACAAGGAAGCAATTGGATGGACCTTGGTCGACATCAAGGGCATAAGTTCCACCATTTGCATGCATCGGATCCAGTTGGAAGAAGGGGCAAAACCAGTGCAAGATCCCCAAAGGAAGCTAAATCCCTTGATGAAAGAAGCTGTGTTAAAGGAGATTCTAAAGCTGCTCGATATGGGCATTATCTTCCCTGTGCCCGACAGTGAGTGGGTGAGTCCTATTCACGTTGTGCCCAAAAAGTCTGGAATCCAGGTTGTAGAGAATGAAAACAAAGAACTTATTCAGATGAGACTGCAGACCGGATGGAGCGTTTGCATTGACTACCGCAAGTTGAATGCAGTCACAAAGAAGGATCATTTTCCTTTACCTTTCATCGATCAAATGTTGGAGAGGCTTGCGGGAAAATCGTACTTCTGTTTTCTGGATGTGTATTCTGGATATATGCAGATCGTGGTGTCCCAAGACGATCAAGGCAAAACGACATTCACTTGCCCCTTTAGCACATTTGCCTACAGAAGGATGCCTTTTGGCCTTTGCAACGCTCCAGGCACATTCCAACGGTGCATGATGAGTATATTTTCTGATATGCTTGAGACTTGTATTGAGATCTTTATGGACGACTTCACGGTTTATGGAGATAGCTTTGATCAATGCCTTGATCATTTGAGCAAGGTACTTAGCCGCTGTGTGGAAAAAGACTTGGTGTTGAATTATGAGAAGTGTCACTTTATGGTGAGAGAAGGAATCGTGCTGGGACATGTAGTATCAGAGCGAGGAATTGAGGTGGACAGGGCAAAAGTGGAGGTCATTGCCAAATTGCCCTATCCCATCAATGTTAAGCAGATTCGGGCATTTCTAGGCTATGCGGGGTTCTATCGTCGATTCATTAAGGATTTTGCAAAGATTGCTCAACCACTCACAAACCTGCTACAATTGGAGGTAAAATTTGACTTTGATGATGACTGCGAGAAAGCTTTTCATGCATTGCAGAATATGTTAGTGTCTTCACCAATTATCCAACCTCCGGATTGGGGAATGCCATTTGAGGTGATGTGTGATGCCAGTGGATTTGCCGTGGGAGCAGTTTTGGGGCAGAAAAGAGGCAAAGAGAGCTATGTTATCTATTATGCCTCCAAGACATTAAATGTCGCGCAACGCAACTATACCACCACAGAGAATGAGCTGTTAGCAGTAGTGTTTGCTTTTGAGAAATTTCGCTCCTATCTGCTGGGGGCACAAGTGATTGTTTACACGGATCACGCAGCTCTGAAGTACCTACTGTCTAAGAAGGAGTCAAAGCCGAGACTCATAAGATGGATATTGCTCTTACAAGAGTTCGATGTGCAGATCAAAGACAAGACTGGGGCAGAAAACCTGGTTGCAGACCATCTCAGCCGTCTGATGGTTGAGAGCAAAGAGGAAATCACTGAGAATTTTCTAGATGAGCACTTATATGAGATTGTGGGCAAAACAGCAAAGGAGCCATGGTTTGCCGACATAGTGAACTACCTGGTCGCAAGGCAGTTTCCAGTTGGTTTGAGTGATTATCAAAGAAATAAGATGAAGCGTGAGTGCAGGTTCTATCTCTGGGAAGCACCAACTCTTTGGAAAATTGGAACTGTCAAGTCATAAGGAGGTGCGTCAGTAATGATGAGGTTCTAGATATCTTGAAGTTCTGCCATAACAATGCATGTGGAGGTCATTTTGGCCTACGAAGAACAACAAGGAAGGTATTAGATGGAGGATTTTACTGGCCTATATTATTCAGGGATGCTTATATATTTGTGAAGAACTGCAAGAATTGCCAGATGACTGGGAATATTTCTATTCGGGAGGCCATGCCACAAACACCTATCATGCCCGTGGAAGTCTTCGACATATGGGGCATAGATTTCATGGGACCATTTCCCAAGTCAGGTAATAATCTCTACATTATCCTGGCTGTAGACTATGTGTCCAAGTGGGTGGAGGTAAAAGCCACTCCAACGAACGATTCAAATACAGTGGTGAAGTTCCTGAGGGTAAATGTGTTCTGTCGCTTCGGAATGCCCAAAGTCCTGATCAGTGATCAAGGGACTCATTTCTGCAACTCAGTCATAAAGAAGATGATGGCAAAGTATGGGGTCACACACAAGGTTACTACTGCATATCACCCCCAAGCAAATGGACAAGCAGAAGTCTCAAACAGGGAGATCAAAAATATTCTGGAAAAAGTTGTTGGACCAAGGCGCAAAGACTGGAGCAATCACTTGGAAGATGCTCTGTGGGCATATCGCACAGCCTATAAGACACCTATTGGGATGTCTCCTTATAGGCTGGTTTTTGGAAAGTATTGCAATTTGCCCGTGGGAATGGAGCATAAAGCATTTTGGGCAATCAAGAAGTTGAATTTCAATAATGAATGCGCTGGAATTGAGAGGAAGCTGCAGATCCAAGAATTGGAAGAGTTGAGGTCCGAGGCCTATGATAATGATGTGATGTATAAGGAGAGGACCAAGAGATACCACGATGCACTCGCAAGGGGCAAACAGTTGCTCTGTGGGCAAAAGGTACTCGTGTTCAACTCAAAACTCAAACTACATGCGGGCAAATTGAAGTCAAAATAGATGGGCCCCTATCTGGTGCAACATCAACACCCAAGTGGAGCAATCGATCTGGTGAACCCAAAAGATGGGTGCGAATTTCGAGTCAATGGCCAGAGGGTGAAACCATATTTCGAGCAAGAGAAAGAAACTTGGGCAGAAACCCAAGTTTTGAGCAGTCCTGAGTACTACTGAAGGCACAACAAGGTCGAGCCAAAGACCTTAAACAAAGGCGCTGGACGGGAGGCAACCCAGTTTGTTTACTTGCTTTAATTTCAATTATGTTTGTTATTTGTATTTTGTTTGTGAATTAACGCTGCAGGAAGGCAAGGACTGGAAACGCATCACTGTGGGCAAAGTAATGTGCAGGGCACAGCAAGGTTTAAGTGTGTGGGTGAGTACTGTGGCAGATTTGACTGGAATAGTAGCTGCAGAGATGGTTGGTTTTCCCCATGCAAGTATCGATAATAGTTGAAATTGAGGCCGAAAAAAGGGGAGTGAGGGAGAGACGATATATCCATATCATTAATTTGAATTATAAACATATCTCCTTCTTCAATTCAAAATCCCCAATTCTCTCAAAATTAGGCACAACCGATTCCTAAATTCTCGGCCACGATCTCTCTGCACAAACCCACAACCCTCACAACACCCCACGTCCCCAGAAGCATTTCAAATACCCCCCCTTCTCCACCTTCGATTTCTCACAAATCGAGCAAGGCAAACCCTACTTCCCAAATTCCTCAAAGAAAAAAAATGGTGAAGGCAAAGAAAATCGGAGAAACTGCCAAGCGAGGCACACGTCGCAGTGCCCACAATGCCGGCGAATCATCGCAAGAGACGACGCAGACCACTCAGTCGACCCAGCCAGAGGAGCCGAAACAAAGCACCGAACCCGTTCTCAACCCCTCACCAATCCAAACCATTCTGCTACAACACCCACCACTCCCGCCGCCGCAAGCAGAGAAAAAGAAACGAGCACCGCCGAAGGCTAAGGGCGGTGCGTCGAAGAAGAAGAAAGTTGAAGCTGATAAGGGCAAACCTCAGAGCCCACCACCAGCTGGGCAAAACCCTGACCCAACGCCTACACCTGAGAAGCCACCAACCCCTGAGAAGCCGCCGACACCCCAACCCAGTGAAGAAACAGGCGATTCTGAGCCTGAGAAAGAACCAGAGAAGGACGAGGAAGACGATGGTGAACCAAAGAAAGAAGATGAGAGGGAGGAAGAAAAACAAAATGGCAGCGGCGATGAAGAAGAAGACGGCAATGATGAAGAAGGGGATGATGAGTCTGAAGGTGAAAGCATGGAAGAAGACGACAAGGAGGAGGAGAAATTAGAGCAAGATCATCAAGAAGAGAAGGAGAAGGAACCAGAAACGGAAAAAGAGAAAGAGGAATCGATGGAGGACGACAAAGTTGCCTCAGAGGGATCTACCTCTGAGAATGCCCATAGCCAGTCTGAGCAATCAAAACAGGCACAACCCGATCCACCCGCAGAGAAGAGAAAGTCGAAGAAGGCAAAACCACAGGAGGTCTCGAAGGAGGCACAGAGGGAACCAAGTCAAAGCAAGGGTCCCGATGTGCCCGAAAAGTCGAAGAGCAAGTCGAAGGGAACCAAGCCAGTCAGCAAGGAGTCGAAGAAGCTACCCACCAAGAGGAGGCTAGAAGTAGAGCAGCCCAACAATGAAGAGGAAGAGAAGTCGGTGCACAGTGAGGAAGTGGAACCGGAAATCCAAATCATCCCAGCTCCCGTTCAATCCTATGTGTCCGCAAGGGTGAAAAAGGGCACAAAAAGCAGGGTGCCACTCAGAACTCTCCCCCGCCGCTCGGCAAAGGAGGAGAAGAAGGATCCAAGCAGCTCAAGATAAGGAATTGTCGAGAGATTGAACAAGAAGAAGCATCTGCCCTTGTACGTTATTCATGACAGCACGCTGAATACACTTGGAGTCATGGACCAAGTGTATGAATATTTTGCCAACATCGGTTGGGAGCAAGTACTTGGCTGGAGGAACACGGTACGCCCTTCTTTAACTATCGAATTTCTTTCCTCATATGAGTTCAAACCAGTGCAGGGATTTGGTCTAGAGACACCCGGAGTTGTGAACTTCTATATAGCTGGAGAGAGCTATAGCATGTCAATCTCAGGATTGAATCTGCTGTTGGATTTCATCCAACCAAAAGATGTCCATTCGAAATGGTACAAAAAAGCAGCAACTAGCGTGGGCGACGACTGGAGTCGAAACATTCAGCAACGATGGGAGAAAATTGGAGGCAAAGGCTTCTATCTTTCGGGCTCAAGCAAGGACAAGCACATCTCTGACCACGCCCTCCAGATTTGCCATAGATGGATGGCATTCAACCTTTATGGGCGCAAGGATGGCACAGGCCAAGTCACGCAGCAGGAGGTATTCCTATTATGGAACATGGTGCACAAGCGGAAGGTCAACCTCGACTACATTCTGGCGATTCAATTGCAGGCTCAGACCAGCAACACCAGAGCAACTATTGTAGCTTTGGGCACGTTCGTGGCTAGAATATTTGAAGGTTTGAAAGGTGGCGACCTCGACGATGTCTTTGAGGGGTACCCAGAGCTTGACGAAGGGACAGAGTATCTCGATGCCCAGAGGCTGGAGCGGATGCAGCTAGTTAGGTTCACTGAAGAAAACACCCCATACTTCCTCCCTTTTGACGAACCAACATACTTTGACAAGAGAAAGGCCCCCAAGGCATAAGAAGGATCACCCAGGGCACAAGAAGGACCGAGCAGGGCACAGAGCAGTGCAGATTTAAAGAATCTTGAAAGAGTTGAGAAAGCCCTGCAGAACATTTGTGTTCATCTCGGATTAGACTACCCCTCCTCTCCTTAAGTCATGTTTTATCCCCAGTAGTTTAGGATTTGTTTTTATTTTTGTTTGTGTGTTTAGTGTCTATTTTTGCGTCTGTATATATAGAGTCTGTTTTGGGCATATCTAACCCACATTACTGCTTGTGCCCGCAAGGGTACTTTGCACAGCAAGTGTGTGGGAGGGATATGCCTAGGTCGTTGTGTTTGTATGTTTTTATTTTGTGTGTGCATGTTGAGTCTACAGCATATGAGTCAGAGATTGACATTGGGCATATATGGACATAAATTTATGGTTAGGCAGATGGAATTAATCAATCACATGTGAAAACAATATAACTACCCAGTGAGCTTTGAGCCCAAATTAACATTTGCGACTTCTTTCTGTGTGTTTAAATTCCACCACCTCATTTGATGCTTACTTACTTGTGCCCTGTCAAACTTGTTCTCATGCATGCTTAGATGATTAAGGCACTTTCTTTCGTCGTTATTTGGCCATATTATTCACTGATAAATGCTTCCCATTGCTGCCATTATTTGAGCCTGCTTAATTGTGCATGACCTACGTTCTGAAAATCTCTCTTTAAAGAGTATCTTATGACTGGGAATGAAACCTTTATGCTCGTATTGGTAGCATGTTTAAGCCAAATAGTGACAGGATGCCAGAAATGGGCACAAAGAAAGAAAATAAATAAAAAAATAAAAAAATAAAAAAATAAAAAGTGTTTGAATTTTATTCTCCTAGGTTGTTATGTGGGCACAAAGCTGCCAGTGCTGATTTTGCCCGAATACTATTGAAGGTAGCCAGTTCCTAAAAATTTCCCACCTTGATCCGCATGCCCTATTACAACCCTCACAAGACCTTTTGATATGCATGCATGTGAATAACGTACATTGTTTATATAGGGTGTTTGTAAGTTTGTTGATGATAATTTGGTGGAATTGTTGAGAGTAAACACTTAACCTAAACACTCGAGAAAAAGGCGAGCTGAGTGTACACTACAATAGTAGCCTGAGTTTGATTGATTCGATTTGCCTGCATCATTATGTTCGACTGTTATGCCCTTTATCAACTTATGATTCATATACTGTATTGTCTTGTTTTGAGTCATTTGAGTCTTCTGTTTTTTTGTTGTTTTGAGTTAAAGGTGCATTCATACTTGAGGACAAGTATAGTCCAAGTGTGTGGGTGTGATGAAGACTCAAATTCGTGTCTTTTCTTTTATCATTTTTTACCCTTTTTAAGTGTTTAGTATAGAGTCTAGTCTAGTTTTGGGGGTAAAGCTGATTGTAGGAGGCTGAGGGCACAAAACCACCACAATAAGTACAGACAGGTGTTATTTATGCTGAGGGCACAAAGGATTGATTTGCCTGCCGAGGACCCAGTCAAAATTGTTGCGAGAAATACGCAACAGAATCGCGGGACAGTTCCTATATGCACGTGGAGGTGATGTGGCGGTCAGTTCCGAGTCTTGGGGAGGTCTAAGCACGTTGGGGAGGAAGTGGGGACATCAGAAAACTGCTGGAGACGCTAGGGTTTGTTGCTACCACTCCTAAAATCAAGGAAGAACATGGAGCATGAAGATGAGGAAGTGGAGGAGTGCAAGAACCTCTGCGTGGGTGAAATCTGGGCTGCTTGAAGCCTTAATTCATTTTGCTATAAATACTTTTATCTGTTTTCATATCGGGAGAGCCCTAAAAGACGCGGGGACACATACGTTTTTGCACCTCAAGATACAATTTACTGTTTTCGTATTTAGTTTAGATTCTGGATATTCTGTCTGCCTGAAGCTGGCGGTTTGCCCGCAGAAAGGTAGTTCAGTTGTTTTGTTGGCAAAACTGGAGTTGGGCCCAGGAGTTAATCGAATTATTTCCTTTCCAAGTAAGATGTCTTTTATCATTTCTTTTACTTCCATTTTTGTGTTTAGTGGCTAAGTATCCATTGTTCAAGTCAAAGTGATGGTCTAAGGGTAGAATATGTGCATGAGGTAATCGGACTTTAACGCCTTAAGGGTTCACAATCTTAACTTGTTTTTCACTTAGACATAGGTAAATGGTGGTTGGAGATGAAAGCGCGCATTTCTAATTAACTGGTACTAGTGTTAGTTACGTGGGAGTGTATAGGTGACCCATGCCTCGATACCCGCATAGTAACAAGTCCAGGGGTGACAGCCTTGGTAGTTGAGATTGAGTAGTATATGCAGGCACAAGACCGTGTCAAACCTACTAGAATCGGGTCGCTTTTGCCCTCAAAGCTGCTATGCTTGCAAAACCTTTGTGTGATTCTCTCCTTAGGTTCCTGTATAGTTAGGTCCCTAGGTGCCGATCGTATCATCTAGATGATATAATGTAAGAAGTGATTGGGGAGTGGTCGATCATATCCATTTCCTATAACCGGTTAACCCTCAAAGTGACAATTACCCATATTTGGCCATAGGGATTCGATTTTTGATCTTTCTGCTAGTGTGGGCACAATGGGTAGTAGCGGTAATTACATGTGTTTTACCTGGGATTGCGCGTACCTACCGAATGACTTGATGCTTTGACTTGAACACTTTTATTATTGATATTTTCTCTTGTGATTTCCTTTTCAGTATTTAGTTAGTTTAAGTTTATTAGCAAGGTTTTTAGAGTTACACTGAAGACCCAAACCAAAACTAAGAAAAGATAGAAGGTTATAAACACTCCTCGTGGGATCGACATCCGTCTTCACCAGCTATACTAGCCGTTGAGGGTAGATTAAGCATTTGTGGACTATTTTCCTGCAAGTGTATTTTGCACACTAAAACGACGGTGTGCCAGCCACCGATCAATGGATAATGGAACTCAACAGTCATAAAATCACTCATCTATAAAAGACGAGTGAATAAGAGTTTAAACATACACAACAGAGAGCCAAGAAGAATCCTTCACCTACACAACTTTCGCATTTACAAGAAAGAGCTTTTCTTTCTCCATCCCACTCAAGCTCAAGTTCAACAGTTGATAGAAACTGCGAGAGTCCAACTAAGAAGAAGAAATTCACAGAGTCAAGATAATCAGCCAGCTGTTGACAATCCAGCCAGGGCAGTCTTCTCAGTTTTAGCAAGACAACGATCAACTACTCAGCTCAATTGAAGGAGCACATCAGTTGATAACCCATGTTCAAGACTAACCTCTTGAAGATCGAAAGAGATCTAAAACCTTGTAAAGACGACAATAGCACCTACCTTCCTAGCGAGCAGTTAGGGACTTCAAGTGTGAGCTGTCGACCTGCTGAGGTAGCGAGTAGTTACCAGGTTCAGCCAACTGTCCTTCATTGTATAATTTGTAAAGAAACTCAAGTTATATAGTGAAGTTACCCTTCTGCGGAAGGAAGATAGGACGTAGAAGTTTGAGACTTCCAACCTCTATAAATTGCTTGTGTGTTGTACTATTTTGATTATTGCATATCTTTGAACTGCACACAATATCACACAAGCTGCACTCAAATTGTCTTAACTCTTTAATAAGTTTGTGCATAGATAAGTTTCACTAAGCGAGTCAAAGGGCCCTGTTATTCCGCATTTGAAGCAAAAGTTTTAATCAGTTTATTCACCCCCCATCTAAACTGATATCGACTCGCCCGGGACCAACAGTTATTTAATTCTATAATTTTCAAATGTTATATTTTGCCTCAAAAAAAATTCTAAATATTATAATTCCTTCCTAAATGCTAGATCAAACTTCATAGCCATTGAATTCAGTTTGATTCATCTTTATCCACTCATATTTGGTCTAGAAAGTTCGATAATTTCTCAATCAGGGTCACCAAATTGATCTATTCCGTCAAATGCGCATTAATCGCCCATTTGATTCCATTTTAATTCCAAACAATCCCAAGACATAGGAAATTCTTATTTAAGTTATTTAGGATCTAAATTATTACCTTTATTGACCTATTTGAGGATTCTAAGTTAGAATTTTAATTTTATAGGTCGAGACGAACTGAAAGCATAGTAGCATCTCACGCATAAATTGCACTGTTTATTGAGATCATCCACGTGGGTTTTTTCTAAAACTCACAACTATGTTTTAAATTCGTCCATGAAAAGTATGTTAAATGTTTTAATAACATTGTTTACACAATGATTGGATGTGTTGAGACTTCATGCATAGAGGAATTCCGACTTACAAGCAAGACGGTTTACTTTGTGACTAAATGTCTAGATAAGTAACCGTAAAGTATCATGTGATCACATCGGGTCTCTCCTCCAATGAAGAAGAGTAAACTTTTTTATAGAGAATGTTCATGGTTATTTTCCATGATTTATGTAGTATAACAGTTTTAAAGCATGAAAGTTTGTCTTGGATGAATGTTAATGCCCACTGAGTGTTTTCTGGCACTCAACCCAAATATTTTCAAATGTTTTCAGGTTCTGGAGATCGAGCTGGTTGATGACGACCTGCTGGAGTGGGTTTTGATGGTTGACCCTTGTACAGTTTTTGCTCAAAGTCATCTTTGAATTTATATTTCTATGTTAAATATTATATGCTTCCGTTAATCTCTGCAAAACTTATAAGTTTGAAAGTTGTTGACCCTAGTGGCCAATTTTTGATTGTATATACAAATATTTTGAATGTTTATAAGGGTTGGCCGTGTTGTTTTTAAATGTGTGGCCTGATTGGCTATGTATATTGCTTGTTGACAGGTCATAATCTGGTTATGTGTGAGTTAATGATTTCGAAAAGCCTTGTTGAAAGTTGACTTTGAAAGCACCTAAGTGTGTGGTTTGAACATTTTTAAATTGAGGTGCTGCCCGTTTATAAATTATTTTTTAGTTTAATTTAATTTCTTGAAAAACATTTATCACGTAAGCATGTACGTATGTTTTTGGTGACGTTTTGGTCCTAGTGGGACTGGGGCGTTACTGGTGGTATCAGAGCAGGTTTACGAGATTGTAGGCCTGTAATGTTTTCAAAATTAAAATGTTTTGAGTACTGTGTTATTGAAATGGTCACCCATAACCTAGCAGCTATCGTCTACGCCAAGCTGATTCCAGAGAGGTATCAAAGTTTACATTTGGAAGTTCTTAAGTGCTCATTTGGAAAGTATCTTGATATTACTATATTCATGATATACAAATGCAAGTGATCTTAATGTGTGATTTAAAGCATGGTGAAAAGTATGATTTATATAGCATTGTGAAAGTTATGTTTTACAAAGCATGTTTACCAGTGTTTTCATGTCAAATCCATTTGATGCATAAGCATCATATGAGCTAGTTTTAGATCAGAACTTAGCTGGATTTTAACATAGAGGCACTGAACATAAGTGCATAGTATGACTTTAGAGCTTCTTTAGCTCATTGAAATTCTATGATCCATATGAATCTAAGTACACTGTATCATTGCTTTAGACTTCTTTAAGTGTATTTGACGATCATAGAATTCAACATATGAAGTATGTATATAAGATACCGCCATGACGTCAAAATTACCATACATAAAATCCACCACAAGAAGATACGTCACATATTATTGCTCAACTCCGAACGTACCACCCTTCGATCTTTAATGGTCAAGGTGAATCAGCTGAGATAGAAGAATGACTACGAATGATAGAATGCACTTTCACCTATATGGGGTGTAATGACTCTCAACACATTGCATGTAGAATCTTCCAACTCATTGGTGATGCTAATCATTGGTGGAAAATACATAGAAGGTCGATGACGCCTGATCAGTGTGTGAATATGACTTGGAAGGATATTAATTACTGATCGAATATGCAAAACCATAGATTTAAACCTTGGGTATAGATCACTAAGTACGGATTTACATATTTTAGACTTAAGAGACTTTGATATTATTCTCGGAATGGATAGGCTAGAAGCTAACCATGCCACAATTAAGTGTCTTGAAAAAGAGTTAATTTTTCAAAGACCAGAGAAATCGTAATTCACTCTCCATGGATCAAAGTTAGGAACTAGAGCAAGAGTTATTTCCGCAATGAAAGCGCAATCACTCGATCAAGCTCCAAGGAGATGAGAAGATCCATTGCACTTTCATAGTTATGCTCCTTCACACCAAAGCTACCATGGCAGAATTGATACCCCCCATTTACCAAACTATGAGTGCCTATAAGCAACTCCATATAGCAACCGGAGATCCATTGAAAGGGATTCCGACATACACGGTAGAGATCATGAACACATGTGTCTCCCAGCTGCGATACCGTCATCGTCCATCTTAGCTGCGGCTGGTTCAGCTCTGTCCGCCTGGTCAAACCCCACATCTTCAAGCGCATCCGCTTCAACGACTGTATCGTCAATGACAACAAGCCGTTACTTAACGGGAGGACACTCTCCTTCCAGTAAGCCAACACCTTCTGTTACTCTCTCTTCGTTTCCTCCGTTATTAGATGGAACCTTCCGCATGGCCCATTCTACACTAACCCAATCGTTCGATTTAAGTCCAATGCACCTGCTAATTATGAATGACTTTGGTTCAAAATGGACCGCAATAAATAACATTTATTATATGAAGTATGAAGATTGAGTCCAATACAATTGCTGCAATATAGTTTATAAATAGAGATACTTAGAAGAGAAGGATGTGAATCATTCTTAGTGAGTTTGATATGAACAAGTCAGAGAAGGTGACAATTGATGATGTACCTATGGTGCGGGATTATAAAGACATGTTTCCAGAGGACTTACCAGATTTATCTCTGGACAGACAGGTTGAGTTTATGATAGACTTATTTCCAGGAGCTGCTACAACATCAAGAGCGTCGTATTGCATAGCACCAAAGGAGTTAGATGAGTTAAAAACTCATCTACAGGAACTCTTAGACAAGGGCTACATTCAACCCGGCATCTCACCATGGAGAGCATATTACTATGGATTTTGTGGTTGGTCTGCTCGACAACCCATTGTTTCTTTTGTGTAGGATTTTGCTGAATGACTGGCTTTCTGTTCTTGTTGCTGGAATGCTGAACCACATATCTCTTTCTCATTCTTTTGAGATCATAAAGGTAATTCTCACAATGTGGTCGAATGTAACCTTTCTTCTCACAATAATGGTAGATGATTCTCTGTTTGTTGCTATTATACGCATTCATCTTCTTGTCAGTAATGTTAATCCGAATATGCCGAACATTCTCTTGTACATGCATTGGTTTGCTTGTACTTTCTTTGACAAACACTGTCTTGGACTGTCCACCAATGTCTCCAAGACTTGGATGACTCTTTCCTGAATGTCCTTCAGTTGTGGAAATCTTATCAAGATTCTTTGTATTATTGTTCAGTATGTTGACATTCTTTTTGATGGATTTGAGCTCCACAAACAATTCATCAATCTTCTTCTTTTGTTGCTGAATAGTATTCTTCTGTTCAGCATCAGATTTGATCAGCTTTTCTTTCTCATTAAGGAGATCCTTGTTATGAGATTGAATAGTCTTATTGATCTCCACTACTTTCAGCCATCTTTCATACATCTCCTTCTATGTCTTAACAAGTTTTTCTTGGCTGAAGTATTCATTGTCTGACTCATCATCTTCTGCATTGTTGAAGAGATCCTTGAAATATGAGATTTTTGCTGTAAAGGCAATAGTTTCTTCATCTGATGTAACACCCCGATCCCAAAAGGGGCAAGGTATTACGTAATACACGCGAAAGAAGAAAATTCAAAAGAAATTCTTTTTTTTTCGTAAATAAACAGACTATTTAAATGAGGTAAGTCAAATGAGATATTGCATGATCTAGTCAAATGTCAAAGAATCAAACTATTCGACTAGAAGAAGCCAACAAAAGTAGTCGTACAGAATAAGACCAGTCAACCTTAACAAAATAACGATAATCAATTCACAAAAGATTTAGTTTAGCCAGTCACTCACAAGCATAAACATAACATAACAATAGTCAAGGTTCAACAAAAGCATAGAAGGCAATAATAATTCGGTTGACCATCGCAAAAGAAATAGTGGAAGCAAATGCAACATTCAATAGTTTGACCATCATCAAGAAATGCAAAATATTGGTCAACTACATAAATAGAGTTCCCATTGGTCCACATCCGCCACCTGCCTTCAACCATTACCTGAAAATAATTTAAAGAATGGGGCTGAGTGTTAAAAATAGACACTCAGTGGGCATATTCATGCATATTCGTCCAATAACTTGCAATAAGAAATCATAAATTCATATTTGACATAACATAACACATACGCTCAATAATTGTAGTGGAGACCGACCCTAATGTGATCACATGTTCTATCATATTTATAAACATACCGTAATTTCTCATATGAGTCGTGTCAATTCACATTGAGCAACATAAACATAATCTATTTTCATAATTGGATGAAAAGATTGTAAAAATTTTTGGAAAGGTTTTAGTAAGAAAGCCCACCTTATAGCTATTATAAGCTGTCGCTTTAAACACAAACTTGCGTCCTAAGCTTGACGTCCCGGATTAGGATCTACATGCAAAGACTATGTCTTAGAATCGTATTAAAATCATAAACCTATTCAATAACGTAAGTAAGGTCATATTGTTCAAGTTTCTAAAAATGAGGGCGTGCGAGGACAATATTGAAATTGCATTAAGGAATCCTAGCTTAAGGGCTATACGGAGTCATTGATCAAACAAAATAAATGAATTAAACACAAGAATTTAGAATATAAATATATAGATATTAAATGATTACTCACTATATCATAAAATAAATATTTTAATTAAATAAATTAATAAAAGAGGCAAGATAGAAGATAGTAAAAATAAAATACTTATATAAAAAGAAATTATATTGCAGTTTTGAGGGTTTGATCCATTGTCTTCTTATACAAAAGGAAAAGTCCCCTGCCACTAGGTTACAAAAAAAATTGGACAATTAAATACAAACCTCTTTATTAAATAGAATCATGATATGAGGTACAAAAAAATTGGATACCAATATGGATGAAGAGGTATTGAAACCTGGACCACTAAAAAAATTTACTTAAACCTTAACCACTACAACAACCAAATGATTTAGAATGTAAAGCATGTTTTTAATTCATAAAGTAATTAAGTATAGAGCTAAAATAAATTAAATGAATAAAATTGTGTTTAAGGGTTTCGGACCCTAGCCCTCTACTGAAATACTTAAGCAGTAAACCATTAAGCTAACACAAGATTTGATTATATGTAATATGTTTAGCCTTTTAGTTATATAGCTCATAATCTCAATGGAAATAATAAAATTACATAAAATGCCCAAAAGTATTTTCGAAATTTCTACAAATTTTAATTAAGATTTTGGTCCTTAATAATCTATTCAGCTATAATATTTTATATTAAAATTTGTATTCGGGTATATATATATATATATGTAATTCTGGATTATATTGAACAAAATAAAAGTTTTAAATGAATAATTCAAGATTCAAACCAAGGAATCTAACTTGAGTTTTCTTTATATATATATATATATATATATATATATATATAGGCATAAACTAAATTTGATTTCACCGTCTTGCATATTAATCTCATTTTTTTTTATTTTACCAAACTCAACAAAATTCATAAAAAAAAAAATAAAGAACAACCTACAGCAACACACGCACACAACTCAACAATGAACCAAAGTTTTCATTTTTTTTTATTATTTTTTTTTCTACTACCTCATGGTTCCCCAACAACACGATAGACACCAGAAATACAAAATCAAAACAAAATTAAAATTATTAACTAAAACAACTCCCAAAAATCAAAATTACAAACAAAAACCGAAATATAAAAAGAGATCAAGAAAGAAGTGAGATTTTTCCAAAGCTATGGTTACTCAATTTTCTAGATCCAAAGATCGATCTCAAACCTTAATAATAAAAAAAAATTGAAGAAAGATGGGAGAAGGAAGAAAAGAAGGTCCGAAAATAACACTTCTTGAATATACAAAATTCACTAGAAAGATCACGGTGGGCGACACCGGCGAGAGAAATCCCAAAAATAGAGGACGAGAAAGAGAGAACAGAAAGAGAAGGGAAGAAGAAGAGAAGGGAACGAACCTTCTTGAAGGTGAGGCTAAAATGATCATCAAATGAGATGTGGGGGTATTTATACCCCCAATTCTAAAAACCCTAATTATATTTTAGTTTAGGAAATAAATTATATTTTGATCAATTGGACTCCTAGTTAGGTGATATCAAGTTCTGTGGGTTCGTACCGACGAGTACTATCACTTAGCATCTTCACTCAACACGTTTCGATCAGAAAAAGTGCTGAAAATAATTAAAATCGATCATGGGCTAAAAAGCTTACTAATTGGGCCTTACTCTAAAAAGGACTAAAATTTCTAACTTTGGGCTTGTAAATAAATTAAATAAAATGGATCTTGGCCCAATAGGGAAAGTTGGGGTGTTACATCTGAATCACTGCTGCCTTCGTTAGAGTCATTGTCACTAAGAGAAGTATTGTAATTATTTTCGTTTCTCTTCAGTGTGTTTGCACACTCAACTTAAATGTGCCCAAATCCATCACATTCTCTGCACTAAATTCCTCTTCTGAAATTTGAAGTTTGAAACTCTTTCTACTCATTGCTTGAGTTTCTATTTTGCTGAGAATTACCAGGTGGTTGTCTTCTGTTGTTGGCCCTTCTAGAAGACTACTTATTGACTCTTTTTAACATATGACTGAAGTTCTTGGTGATCAGGACCATATTATTCATTGTATCTGAATCAAGTACAGTTTTTGCTTCTATACATATTCAAGTACATCTTCTGAGACTTCAGTTTTAAGAGCAATACCTCTCTTCCTTGAGCTATTGTCTTTATCTTCTAAGTTCATCTCGAATGTTCTTAATGACCCCATCAGCTCATCAAGCCTCATACTCTCGATATTCTTGGCTTCTTCAATTACAGCAACTTTATATGCAAACTTCTTTGGAAGAGATCTGAGAACCTTTCTTACAAGCTCCTCATTGTTGATAGGCTCACCAAGAGTAAAACTCTCATTATATATGCTTCTCAGTCTGGCATTAAACTCATCTATAGACTTAGTATCCTCCATTCTGAGGGTTTCAAATTTAGAAGTAAGGTTTAGAAGCCTTGACAACCTTACTAAACTAGTCCCTTCAAAGGTGGTTTCTTGAATATCCCATACAGTGTTAGCAGTCTCACAAGTTGAGATTAGACTGAATGTTTCAAGATCAACTGCAGAGAATATAACATTGAGAGTTTTAGAGTTAACATTGTACCAGTTCTTTTGCAGCACAGTCCACTCCTATTCTTCAATCTTCACCTGCTTTCCTTTCTTGGCAACAGTTGGCTTTTCCCATCCTTCAGTGATGCTTTTCCATACAAGTTAATCTATTGATCTCAGAAATACCCTCATCCTTGCTTTTCAGTAAGGATAGTTGTTGCCTTCAAGCAGTGGTGGTCTGATCGTAGATTCTCCTTCTTTGATTGAACTCATAGCTTGAACTCAACCAAAACCCTTGTGTTCTTTATTGCCATACCGATCATGACAATCTCGAACACTTAGGTGCGGATGGCACTAACAAAAGAAATTGTAAAACTTCATGGTGCACCTGTGTCAGTGACATCAGATCATGATACGCGGTTTGTTCGAACTTTTTATTCGACTAAAATTATACCGCAAGTGTACGGTGCAATTATAGTATATATAGCGAGCAAGAGTATCGTATCCACATAGACTAATTAGACCTAATTGTGTGTACTATAATATCGGACCTCAATCGTTATCTAGATGATAAGAAAACGGAAAGATAGTTAACTAATCTAAAACTAAAGAAAGCATAAATAAACGGGAAAAATAAATGGAGAATGGGACAAGAAGGTAGAGGTACTTTCAGGATTGATTTCTTCGGTACTTGGCACTAATGATCCTATTGAATGTCTATTTGTGGTGCTAAATTTCACTAGGGAAATCTCGTCTAAGCTCTCTCTCGAGACACTTAAGTTTGGAGGGTACATGCTAGGTTCACCGTCTCCGAACGAATCTTACACATGTACTTACCAAAAACTCCTAAGATTTCTAGCCCTCACACTAAGCCTCAATTCTCTCAAATTTATCTGTAACAGCCCAGTCCCGAGATAGGGATTAACTACTGGGGACGGGGTGTTATTACGGGATTAATTGGATAAAACGGAAGATTAATAAGTTGGTTTTACCATCAGGATATGCTTTTGGAGATTAGACGGGAATACTCGGGTTCACTTTTGCTAGACAGTAAATTAAACAGATAAACGGATACCATCCAACATAGATGATGACGGTTAATAATGCATGCAAGCCCCTTGTATAGACGAAAGAAAATTATACTCGGGTAGCAGAAATAGAACTTAGTATGCATCTTATACTCAAATAGTTATGTCTGGGGAGATTATTCATAGAGTCTTGCTAATCATAATAGGACTTAAAATAGAATTGGAAAGAGTGTATCAGAGTAGCAGATCTCATAGTGGGATTTCAAGGAAACATTAGATAATAGCAAAACAGTCTTGGCAGCCAACCCACATTCACAGCCACCAGTATCCTCAGCATCTCAACCTGAAAACATTTGAAAAGAGGGGGCATGAGCACTAATGTACTCAGTGGGTTTTAGCGAAAATACTTTAATAACTTCAAGATATCCAATAATTAACAGACGGTATACGGAGAGCAAAACGCAAAAGCCCTCTCCGTATCCGTAAAACCTTTTCTTTTCTTTTTGGGCCTGACTTGGCTCAAACCTGTCGTCAACTGTACTCTTAGGCATGCCATAGGATGGAAGAGGGGTTACCTCAAATATCCGAACGAGTTTGCGAGGGAAAAACCCAGCAGTGACTTCCTTAATAGCTCCGAGCTCATATCCTGCTTAAGTGAAAAGCTAAGTTCCTTCCTTTCCTACCCTTGCTAGCAATACCAAGCTTAGAACAATGTCTAATGCTATTCCCTTAATACTACATGATCTCGGCCTATAAAAGGGTTAATGCTACCCTAACAAGGCAAACCTTAACTCTTAATTCTGCGAGCTTAACAAGCATAAACATTAAATTACAGAAGAAGCACGTAAACAAGCACGAATCGGAGCTAAAGATAATTCCAAACATCTCATGCTAAGCATAAACAATACTTTAGTAGTCCTATCATTTCTAAACATGCTTGAGAGCTCAAGTAAAGCATAATATCTTCCTTTCTTCCTTCCTTGCACAGAGATCAATCAGGCTGAGCAAAAATACTTTATTGGATATCTCATTTTCCCTAACATGCTTCTAGAGCTTATTAGCTCAAACTTTAGATGAGTATAGATTTACCCACCTTGATTACGGAACGGAAGATGAGGCAACGAGCTGGTGATCTTCCTTAGTATTCCTCCGGGGCTCGATTCCTCCTACAAACGTCAAATCATCGACTTAGAAGTCTCCTTCGAAGATTTCTAATAACATGATATTAAATAACACTCAACTAATATTCCCTTAGCTAGGACTTAACATGGATAGCACGACTTTGACTTAATAAGGATCTGAAAAGGATTTATTTTATTTAAGGAACTTCTCGACTTGATTTCTCAATTTTTAGACGGAAAAGAACTTGAATAATTTTCTCGAAATAAATCGGAGAAAGCTTGAAAATCTTCTTAATTTAAACTTGAGAATTACTCGGAAAAACATGACTCGAAGAAAAACTCGAAAAGATACTTGAATTTATCATGCAACAACATGCCTTAACTTAAAAAGAATTTTGGCATTATGACGGCATAAACACGATAATCCTCCTTAAATGACGAAATAGTTAAATATGGCTTAAATGGATTTTAACGGAATAAATGAGGCTAATCTCTAGAATAATGATAACGGAAGTGAAACGAGAAATTTAACGTAAACGTTATTATCTTGGAACTTCAATAAAAATTGAAATACTACTTTAGACGAACAATAATGAAGAACACGAAGAACGTAAAGAACGGAAAGTAAATGTAGAATTTTAAAGACGAGAAAGAAATAGGATCGAAACCGACGAACAAGAATAGACGGGGTTAGGTGCGTCGAAGGAAGGTGACTAGCTCGGTGTCTCGTCGAGTTGCAACGGCAGCAGAGCCGCCCGCTACGACCCAACAGCGCCCCTAGCACATTCCCTCACCGCATCCCTTCCACGCCACTCCACTCGTCGTCTTGTAGAACACTCACGAAGAACGCTTTTTACTTTGACAGAACCTCGACTTTTCTCTCAGAACTTTCCCACTCTCTTGGAAGTGAATTTGGATGAAATGAATGAGCAAATGAGGCAAGGGATGGCCTTGTATTTATAGGAAAAGCTTTGGCTTCCAAGGGAAGCCACTGCAGTGCAAGAATACTGCAAAAGTTACCCCGGGTTCGGTTAAAAGCTGTTTTATTCGATGTCGAGGTCCAAATGACTTCAGACACGAAATCTAAAAATACCGGGGGACTCGTTGGCTCGAATACTAGTGAACCAACTTGATTCATGAAGAAGACGGGGTCGTCTGAAGAGAGACGAGTAAAGATTCCCTTTTTGGAATTACTTTTTACTATTCACTCAAACTGACAGAGTTTGCTTCCGAGCGTTCGATTGACCTCAGAATGGAAATCCATGAATGCCAACGGAATCCTTGAGTCATTTCCCATAAAAGGGGCCTGACAGAACTAGACTCGGATCAACGAGGAGGATTTCGTAAATTTCTCAAAACACGAACGCACGCAAAAGTTACTATTCATTCATCTTTTAAATGCGTTTTTCAACACCAGGAACTCAAATGACTTCAGAATTAAAATCTAAAAACACCGGCATACTCCTTGAGTTAAAACCTTTCTAACGAGACCACGAATGGTCATAAAATAGTTAAGATCACATTTCTCGAAAAGACGATCTTTACGAAAACTGACTCCTAAAGTCGTGACTAACATCCAATCATAGCTAACCTTAATTAAATTCCTTCTTTAGTTAATTAACTAACATTAACAATTCTCTAAACCTTATTCAAAAAATCTGGGGTATTACATCCTACCCCCCTTAAAGAAAATTTCATCCCAAAATTTACTAACCATGATAAGCGATATCAGGGTATTTCTCGAGCAGTTCGGATTCAAGCTCCCAAGTTGCTTCCTCTGAACCATGGTGGTTCCAAATTACTTTTACCAGATCGATCTCCTTATTTCTCAGCTTCTGAATTTTTCGATCCACGATGGCTTGGGGCTTTTCTTCATAGGCTAAGTCTTCATTCAGGACTATCTCTTCCTTACTAATCACGTGCTTTGGATCAAACACGTACTTTCGTAACATTGAGACATGGAAGACGTCATGCACGTTACTCAGGTTGGGTGGTAAGGCCAACCTGTAGGCTACTTCATTCACCTTTTCTATGATCTAAAAAGGTCCGATAAATCTGGGCCTTAATTTGCTTCGTTTGCCAAAACGAATTATTCCTTTTGATAGAGACACCTTCAAAAACACTTTATCTCCAATGTCGAAACTGAGCTTCGTCCTCCTCTCATCCGCATAAGCCTTCTGTCTATCCTGAGCTTCTTTGATACGTTGACGAATGAGCTCAATTTTCTGGACGGCTTCCTGGACCATCTCGGGTCCAAGTATCCTTCTCTCTCCAACCTTGTCCCAATACAGGGGTGATCTACACTTCTTTCCATAAAGGGCTTCATAAGGGGCCATGCCGATCGATGTCTGGTAGCTGTTGTTATAGGTAAATTCTACCAAAGGCAGTAACTCCTCCCAATTGCCTCCTTGATCGATGACGACTCCTCTAAGCATGTCTTCCAGAATCTGGATAGTCCTTTCAGATTGGCCATCCGTTTGAGGATGGAATGCTGTGCTAAAGTTGAGCTTTGATCCCATTGCATCTTGTAGGCTCCTCCAGAATCTTGATGTAAATCTTGAATCACGGTCTGGTGCGTCGTTTTACACCAAAAATAAAGTTCCTGACAACAGTCGGTATGCCCTTACTGCACGTGTACAGTGATGAGCGAGATCGTCTCCCAAAGGACCGGCGAGAATTACTCTATACTTCTGTGATACCCCGATCCTTTTTGCTAAATTATAAATTATAATTTTAGTAAATGATTTCGAATTAATATTGTTGAATATTAATCATGTGAGTATGTTTGTATGTCATGCCGTTATTTTATTGCAGGTTGTCTCACTCGAGCCGGTACGTCATAGCACAGTGATGTTATACTGAGTATATAACACAATTTAAATTTTAATACTAAAGTGTCGAGTTATATGATAATGAATGTTATTGCATTGAATTTTGTTTGCCAAAACCTTGAACGCCCTAACGCGGGGCTGGCGAGAGACGCGCGCCCGCGGGGGCTGCGCGCTCGCGGGGTGCCTGGGCCGAGAACCCCCTCGCGCGGTCGCGGGAGGCGCGCGGTCGCGCGGGTCCGGGGACTCTCCTACCTATAAATACAACACTTATCCATTTTCATCTTCATTTCATTTCTCTCCTTGGGCGATTTCCTCCACCTCTCTCTCAAGAAATCCTTCAACATTTGGAAGGGGATTCCACCATCATTATCCATCATCTAAGGTAATCTAACACCACTTTCCTCTTGATGATTAAGCTCATTTCTTGTGGATTTGGACCTAGGGTTTGTTACCCAAAATTAGGGTTCTTCGATTTTGTTGATCCTCTTGCCTTGACATCTTAAACATATGGTTTATTTACCTCCTTGAAGCTATATGTGAAGTTATATTGGATTTCTATGGTTCGTTGTTGCTAGGGTTTGAACTTTTGCCCTTATTTCCCCTTATCTTGTTGATAATCGTTTGGAGATGTTGTGAGGGTTGTATGGGGTTGAGTTTCATGTATGTTAGAGCCCTAGGATGAAGGTGTTTGTATTTGAAATGTTGGGTCTAAAGGATTTAAAATGAGTCATGAGCATGTGGTTTAAATGTGTGCCCGTAATGTGTTCGATCAAATGCTTCAAAGAGCTTTAATATGTATTTTGAGTCTAAAATCATAGTATGAGCTTGTTTATCCATGGTTGTGTATGTGGAAATGTTTGAAGACCTTTAAAGCAAAGTATAGTATGAGTTTGGTCTAAATTATGATTTAATTGAATAACTCGACGTCTAAAATGAAAAGAGAATTGAAGGGTGCTAGGTGACGTGTTGGGGCTCGAGGAGGACAACTTGTGCACGGCAAAGGAGTATTTCAAGGTTAAAAGGATTCAAAAGCGTCTCATAAGGTGGGGTAACTCTAAACTGTGAACACGTGTAAGGTTATAGTTATTGTTGTGCTTTGATTGTATATGTATGAAGGGTCTTCGGACCGGTGAATGAAAGAGATCCTTCGGGGTCGACAAAGAGACCCTTCGGGGCAGAGATCCTTCGGGATCGATAATAGACTCGTTAATGTCCTCCCTGGGGGGTAGGATGTCTGCGGGCATCCCTACAGGGATAAAGATGTTCATTAGCGGGGGCATCATGATGTTTAGACCCTACGGGGTTGAGACTAGTCTCCACAAAGTAATGAAAAGTCCATATGTTATATTTTCACTTGTGCAATTAGCTATAACTGTTTACAGTGTTCCCCACTGAGTATGTTGTTAAATACTCACCCCATTCATTCAATGAATTTCAGGTTGAGGAGTCGAGGCCGGAGTAGGAGTGTTGTGAACACAAGAGAACCCACAAGCTTGTGTTTATCTTTTGCATGCTCTTCTTTTGATAACACTCATATTATTATTGTTATTATTACATTGATCACTCTTTTGCCTTATGATCGATGATTATTGGGGATGGGAATAGCCCGATCTTTTGTAGGCCATGATGTATATAACCTGATATTATGTAGAACAACTTAAAGGCGGGTCGTATGACCTTGGAGCCTTCTATGTGCGAATTGTGTCGATGAACCCCTATATTATGTTTGTTAATTTAGGTGCTAGACGGGCGGGTTGCGTAAACCTATGAGCCCGATAGGTTAGGTGATTGCATGCTAAATAGGACAAAATTTATATTGAAAATTATGATGCCTTACCTCATCATGCTTTGTATATTATCATATTTGACCTAAGCTTCCGCTCATATTAAAATAAACACACAAAATATGTATGTAAATTGTATGTTAAGTGACGTGGCCAAACGGAGTAGTTTGGGGCGTTACAACTTCCAATCTGTAAGACCAAACTTTCAAGGGGTTTTGTAATTATAATAAAACAAACGAAATTAACAAGTAAATATAAAATAAATGCACACGTAATTAAATCGAACGAACTTAAAATATGAGAAGAAGTATTCCGGATTCCAATTAACTCCACCCTAGCTTACCTAAACCGATCCTTGACGCAAAGATAAATTCAATTAACACATACAAACCGGTTATAGCTACCGAAGACGCTTACTGACGCAGCCTAATTCCTCCGTAGTTTCTCGATAATCAGGAAGACGCTTCACCAATTATTTCCCTAATCGACTGACAACCGTAAGAGACGCTCTATAGGTTTAATGAGCCGACAGCCTTAAAATCTAGAGGAACCCGATTTATAATTAACAGACTCTGACGCAGGACCGTGAATTAAGATTGTTATTCTCCCTGGTTCTGAAGAACCGTTTCGCCACTAATTAAACTTAAACCACAATTACGGATGGCCGGTTTAATTGACTACTAATTAATTCCAATCCACTAAGTATTTGCAACTACCTAGCAATATTGAAACAATTAACGACTCGAAATACAAAGAATAACAAATGCATGCAATAAATTGAACGATAAACACGATTAGATCTCACAGCTTAGTTGGGCTAGAGATTCGTTAATTGTTTCCGAAATAAGAAGAAATTAGCTAGAACTCATATTAAGATGTGATCGCAAAAATATTGAAATAACAAATACCATGAAAATAATCGAAGAAGAAAAACAATTCTGCTCCAGAGAGAACGTCGTTCTGGTTCCTATTCTTGCGTTCTTGCGTGAAAATTCAAATCTAGATGTTCAAAATATGATAAGTCCTAATCTATATATCAAATTCCTAAAATAAGATAATATCAACAAGGAAATATCCATCCTAATCTATTCCAACAAGGAAGTTAACAAAAACGGGACTCTTGAAGCAGTGGGAACTCTTCTAGCTTGCGTCCAGGCCTTGGGCTTGAGTAATTTCCGTGTTCCAGCCCAAATTCGCACGCTCAGCCCAGATTTTTGAATTATCCGCCCATATCGTCCTGCCGTATGCCCATACGGCATGGCTTTACTTCCTTCAGTTTCGACTTCTTTTGCACAGCACATTCCTTCACCAAAAACACACCATTTTCTTCATCTTTGCATCAATACCCTGCAAAAAACCTCAAGGTACAACTTCTTCCAAAATAGCATCATTATATAGCAATTAACACAAATAAACCACATCAAATCGCCCCAAAATATCAAGTAGAATTGGCCCGATCAAATCCCTCCATACTTAGATAACGCTCGTCCTTGAGCATATCCAAGCACACAAAAGAAAACACAAACTCCGACACAGACAAATAAAGAACAAAAAGTACCAGCTGCCTTGATCCGAAAGGTGCTCGGAGCAGGAACCATGATTAACCTAACCACAACCACAAACCCGTTCTATTCTAACGAATACACCAAAACTTCTCATTTATGTCAAGAAAGTGCTCATTGATCCAGCCTCACCATGGTTCACTCTAATTCTCTCAAGGAAGGGAATATAGAAATTCACACAAGTCGTGATTTGTCATTCTTAGCATAGCTTTGCCTCTATGTCGCTGGAAATATTCAACAGTTGAGATCAAAACATAAATCAAAAGAACTTTTTCAAAGGTTGTGACGGGGCTCGGGATTAGAGGTAGGACCTTTTTGGGTGAAGTGGTTTAATAACAAGAAAACATGCAAGTCTTTCCAGAGTGTAAATTCAGAATATAGCTGCAATTATTTAGCACTTTCAACTCCAAGCTGGTCTGCATAATTCATATAAACACGAGGCATGCTTTCAATCTTTTCTCATCTTTTTTTTTTCATGTCTGAAGCTTTGCTTCTTCTTTCTGATCTCTCTCTCTCTCTTTTTTTTTTTACAAAGCATAAGATTACCCTTCTTCTTTCCAGCATCACTTCTTTTATTATTGCAGCTTAGCAATTTAAGGAATAACTTGCATATGTTCAGGGTCAAAAGCAGGCTAAAACAAGGCTTTGGCTTCATGTATAGTGGCTGTAACAAAAAGTATAAGGAATATAAAGCTCAACAGGCTCACTAATTGGCAAATTGAAGGGTAGGAAATTTTTTAGGCCAAAACTCAGTTAATTCCTAGGTGCCTCTATCACTTTCATGCTTGAAACTCAAAAGGAATAAAACAGAGGCAACAAGGCAAAGCAAACATTGAACAACACAATCCGACACTCTCACAACAGAAATGGGAGCTTCATATAGATGATTCATGCTCACAGGCTCAAGAACTCACGTTTATAGGGTAAAATAATATGATTAAAAGCACAATCCATCGTTCACAAATTCATCAAAGACTGGTGTATCCTTATCACAGAACAACAACCAACAAACCATTCAAACCAAATCATAGCCCCTCCTCCTCATACTTCTCAAATCGTGGCAGCCAATACTTAACTAAAAACAAGTAAACACAACACAGAAGAGAAGCAGAAAACACCAAACTGTAAAATGTTTTTTTTTCTTTTTGATTTTATGACTCGAAAAACTAACAATCTCCCCCCCCCCACACTTAAACACCACAGTGTCCTCACTGTGCAGGGAAGAAAACGGACACAACATGAAGTAAAGAAAATAAAAACAAAGGGATAGAGAGGGCAAACTGGCAATCAATGGGGGCGACGGTCAGTAAGGGCATACAGACAAACGCTCAAGTGCAGTAGCCCAGCTTGGTGATGGTCAAACAGTTCCATGAGCTCGTCAAGAGTATGGGTAGCGCTAGAAGAGGTACCTGCACGGAAAGGCTGGACTAGATTTTTTTTTTCATAATAAAATAAAAAGAACTATAAAAAAAATGCAGAGATCAAAGGAAAACTAAAAACATAAAAGGAAAAGGAAAAAGAGATCGGGTTGCCTCCCGAGTAGCGCCCTTATTTAACGTCGGAGGCTCTACGAAGTGGGCAGGATCAATCACTGTGTACCGGGGCTGCCAAATCGACCCCATCAAAACTAGACCAGTCAGACGTGGCACAATAAGGCTTGAGCAGCTGACCATTAACGTGCAACAGATTCTGAGTAGCTAGACTATGAATTTCTACTGCTCCATGGGGACTGACATGAACAACCTCAAATGGTCCGATCCAATGAGATTTCAATTTACCCGGCATGAGTCGGAGGCGGACATTGAAAAGTAGTACCTTCTGGCCTACGTCAAAAGTCTTGCGCCGGATGTATATATCATGGAGAAACTTAGTTCTGTCTTTGTAGGCACTGGCGCTGTCATAAGCTTCTAACCGGAGTTCCTCCAGCTCTTGTAACTGATAACGTCTCTCATTACCGGCGAGGTGAGGGTCGAAATTACATTGCTTGACTGCCCAAAAGGCTCGATGCTCTATCTCAACCGGTAAATGGCATTGCTTCCCAAAGATCAACTGATAGGGGGACATCCCGATAGGTGTTCTGAATGCCGTGCGGTATGCCCATACGGCGTCATCCAGGCGCAGACTCCAATCCTTGCGGTGTGGGCATACGGTCTTCTCCAGAATATTCTTGATCTCGCGATTCGAGACTTCAGCTTGCCCATTGGACTGGGGATGATAGACAGTGGCGACGCGGTGGTGAACACCATATTTCTTAAACAAGGCTTCTAATGTGCGATTGCAAAAATGTGTGCCTTGGTCGCTAATGATAGCCCGAGGGATGCCAAAGCGCTGAAAAATTTGAGTTTTGATAAACTTACTAACCACCTTGGAATCGTTTGTCGGTGTAGCCTTAACCTCGACCCACTTGGAAATGTAGTCGACAGCGAGCAAGATGTAGGACTGACCAAACGAGCTCGGAAAGGGGCCCATGAAGTCCATGCCCCATACATCAAAGATTTCGCACACCAGAATAGGCACTTGGGGCATCTCATTCTTGGAAGAAATGTTACCCAGGCGTTGGCATCGATCACAACCCTTGCAAAAGTGATAAGCGTCCCGGAAAATCGTCTCCCAATAAAAACCACAACCAAGGACCTTCCGGGCTGTTCTCCTTGGTCCAAAATGTCCGCCGCAGGCATGGGTATGGCAAAAAACAAGAATGGATTGGATCTCATCATCCGGGATGCATCGACGAATCACTTGGTCGGCACATGTTTTCCACAAATACGGATCATCCCATATGAAGTATTTGGCCTGGCTTCGTAGCCTGTTCTTCTTGGCAGTTTCAGTACCTTTTGGGAACATTCCAGTGGTGAGGAAATTCACCAAATCAGCATACCAAGGAGCTGTATCCGCAGCAGCAAGTAAGAGTTCATCTGGAAAATCATCCGGTATGGGCATACCGTCGGACTCTGTCAACAGCCTGCTCAAGTGATCAGCAACATTGTTCTCGGCTCCCTTTTTGTCTTTAATCTCCAAATCAAACTCTTGCAGTAACAGAACCCAGCGAATGAGGCGTGGCTTGGATTCTTTCTTGGAGAGTAAGTATTTCAAAGCGGCATGGTCTGTGAACACTACCACTTTCGATCCAACAAGATAGGATCGAAACTTCTCACATGCGAAGACTACGGCCAAGAGCTCTTTCTCAGTCATCGTGTAATTGCACTGAGCTGGGTTAAAGGTCTTAGAAGCATAATATATAACATGGCTATGCTTCCTACTCTTTTGTTCGAGTACAGCTCCAACCGCGAAGTCACTGGCGTCGCACATGAGCTCGAAAGGAAGGCCCCATTGTGGTGGCTGAATAATAGGTGCGGAAGTGAGTTTGGCCTTCAAAATATCAAATGCTTCCTTACATTTATCATCAAAATCGAAAGGAGCAGCTTTCTACAGCAACTTGGTCATGGGTTGAGCGATTTTTCAGAAATCTTGAATAAAGCGCCTGTAGAAACCGGCGTGGCCTAAGAAAGCTCGAATTTCCTTCTCATTTGAGGGATAAGGCAGCTTCACGATCAAATCCACTTTTGCTCTATCAACTTCGATTCCCTTTGCAGAGATGACATGCCCGAGTACAATGCCTTGTTGCACCATAAAGTGGCATTTTTCAAAATTCAATACCAAGTCGGTCTCAACACATCTTTGGAGTACCTTGTCCAAATGCTCCATACATTGCTCAAACGAGTCCCCATGCACTATAAAGTCATCCATAAAAATCTCTATGCAACTCTCGATCAAATTGGAAAAGATACTCATCATGCATCGTTGAAAGGTGTCAGGAGCGTTACACAACCCAAATGGCATTTTTCGGCAAGCAAACGTTCCAAATGGGCATGTGAAAGTCGTCTTTTCCTGGTCCTCTTGGGCGACAAAAATCTGAAAGTAACCCGAATATTCGCCTAGGAAGCAGAAGAATGACTTTCCCACCAAGCGCTCAAGCATCTCATCAATGAATGGTAAAGGGAAGTGGTCTTTACGTGTGGCATCATTTAGCTTCCGAAAATCGATGCACATGCGTCACCCTGTCTGCAACCGCATTGGAATCAACTCGTTATTCTCATTCTTCACAAGCTGGAAACCGGATTTCTTAGGGACCACGTGCACTGGACTGACCCATTCACTATCGGAGATTGGGTAGATAATCCCTAGCTGGAGTAGCTTGAGAATTTCTTTGAGAACCACCTCCTTCATCACCGGGTTCAATTTCCTCTGAGGGTCTCTGGACGGTTTGCAATCTGGCTCCAGAAAAATGCGATGCATGCAGATATCTGGACTGATGCCTTTGATGTCTGCCAAGGTCCACCCTATAGCTCCTTTGTGTCGCTTCAAAACCTTTAGTAGTCGGCTCTCTTGGTCTGGAGAGAGATCTTTGCTAATAATGACAGGCAGAGTGTCTTGCTCCCCTAGGTAGGCATATTTCAGATGTTCAGGGAGGACTTTCAGTTCCAAAACGGGGGCTTTCATATGAGAAGGGAGAATCGGTTCAGTGTCCGTCGGTATGGGCATACGGCCTGTGAGATTTCGAGTTGGAAATTCACTGGTGGCATAGAGCTGCTGAATAATCTCTCTGATTATGGCTTCTTCATCTGAGTTGGCGGCTGTTTCAGTCACTCCACCGAAAAGAACCTGTTCTAAATGATCATCCCTGAAATTATGCTCAACAAACTCGTCAACTAGTGTATCAACAATATCAACCATATAAAGCGCCTCAGGATCCTCAACATGTTTCATAGCTTCAAATATATTAAATGTAACAATGTCACCATCAAATTCAAAACTAAGCATGCCAGTATCAACATCAATCTTGGTTCTTGCGGTTTTCATGAAAGGACGTCCTAACAGAATCAGTGATCTATGGGAAGAAAGAGAGTCATCCATATCAACAATGTAAAAATCCACCGGGAAAATCAATTCATTCACTTTGACCAAAACATCTTCGACTACACCCTGAGGATATGCATTAGACCTATCAGCTAACTGTATGATGACTCGAGTATCTTTCATAGGACCTAATTGCAAGTCTTTATACATAGATAAAGGCATGACATTTATGGATGCGCCTAAATCTAGCATGACTTTCTCAACCTTTTTATTCCCAATGATGCAAGGGATAGTGAACATACCTGGATCCCTGCATTTTTGTGGCAATTTCCGCTGAATCACTGCGGAGACATTTTCACCAACTTGAATTTGGGCATCCTTCCCGTATCGGATCTTCTTGGCACATAATTCCTTCAAGAATTTCGCATATCTGGGTACTTGCTTGATGGCATCAATTAGAGGTAGATTGATTTCAACCTTCTTGAAAAGCTCTAAGATCACTTTCTCATCATTCTCTTTCTTGTTGCGAATCAACCTGGAAGGAAAGGGAGCTGCAACTACAGAGTTAGAATTTTTAGATTCAACTTGTACCTCAACAGGGATGGGCTCGGTCGCTGCAGAAGGCTGTTCTTTCTTTAGTTTGGATTCATCTTCCGTCTGTGCAGTATGCCCATACGGCATGTTCTTCTCGGCCTTTTTCTCTACTTGAACCAATTCTTTCCCACTTCGGAGGGTCACGGCACTTACATTGCCCCTGGGGTTTTGTTCAGCTTGTGAGGGCAGCTTTCCTGTATGCCCTTGCATCTTGTTCATCTGCGTGGCTAGCTGAGTGATCTGTGTGCCCATACTGCCAAGGGCAGCTTGTGTTTCTTGCTGGAATGCCTTCTGATTTTGTGCCAAACTGTTTACCAGAGCATTACTTTGTTCTAGACATTTCAGAATTTCACTCATACTTGGTGCAGGTTTGTCCGTATGGGCATACTGCCCATCTTCTGGCGGTCTTGAAGGCAAATCTCCAGGTGGTCTTTGATCGCCCGGCTGTTTCCAACGGAAGTTTGGATGATTCCTCCAATCCTGGATTGTAGGTGTTGGAATAAGGGTCATTATTCCTCTTCCTTTGGAAAGCATCTCCTTGTGGGGCATCGTAATGGATTCCTCTGAGGGCATCTTGTTGTGCGTCGCCCGAGCCATAACAAGCTTGCTCGGTGGAAGGGTCCTGCAATGTTGAGCACTCATCGGTAAAGTGTCCACTCTCTGTGCATACACCACATCAGGAATGCTTTGTCTGAGCCACCGCTAGGCCCCTAACTAAAGAAGTTAGTGCATCAATCTTTTCATTCACTCCACAGTTCTCAGCTTAGTCAATCCCTTTTACTGGCCTGTAGCGATCATCATCCTCGTCTTCATATTGTTGACCTCCAGATACCATATCAATTATGAGCTGTTTTGCCTCATCCAGAGTTTTGGTAATGAGAGATCCTCCACTGGCTGCGTCCATAATTTTTCTGTCAAAAGAAGACATGCGCCGGTAAAAATAATTTGTGAACAACTGATAATCAGAGAATCCGTGATCCGGGCATTTGCGGCACAGCTGCTGGAATCGTGCCCAGTAGTCGGCCAAGCTTTCATTTTGCTTTTGCTTGATGCTGCTAATGGCCATCCTCAGATTCACAGCTCGGGATTCCGGAAAGAATTTGCGCAAAATCTGCTCTTCCAACTCCTCCCACGAGGTGATCGAACCAAATGGTAAATCAAAAAGCCACTCTCTGGCTCTTCCTTGCAGCGTATGTGAAAATGTCAGTAGGCGCAAGTTGTTAGCAGAAAATCCTTGTGGGTGCAAAGTGGAGCAGACTAGATCGAATTCCGCTAGATGCGTGTGTGCACTCTCTCCCGGCGAGTCACTGAACTTTGGTAGAACTTGTATGAATCCGGGCCATATCTCTGCATTATTTGCAATGGCAGGTAGTACGATGCAGATAGGCCTGTTGTTACGGTGGCGCCCCAGCTCTCGAATCAGCGGAGCAGGTTCAGCGGGATTGACAAGGGCTCGATTCTCATTGTTGTTGTTAGCCATACTTTCTTCGAACAATTGATGGAGATCAAAAGTCCCTAATTTCGGGGCGGAAACTGCCTTAGCTGCTCTCCTCAACTGATGTAGAGTTCTTTCTGGCCTTGGATCGAACAAAAACTTTTCCTTTTGCGAGGAACGGGTCATGCACTGGAAAACAAGAAATTAAAGATAAGACAAAAAATAACAAACTAAAAATATGAGAGTAATTACTGCTTTAGAAACGATCCCCGGCAACAGCGCCAAGATTTGGTGCGTCGTTTTACACCAAAAATAAAGTTCCCGACAATAGTCGACATGCCCTTACTGCACGTGTACAGCGATGAGCGAGATCGTCTCCCAATGGACTGGCGAGAATTACTCTATACTTCCAATCTGTAAGACCAAACTTTCAAGGGGGTTTTGTAATTATAATAAAACAAACGAAATTAACAATTAAATATAAAATAAATGCACACGTAATTAAATCGAACGAACTTAAAATATAAGAAGAAGTATTCCGAATTCCAATTAACTCCACCCTAGCTTACCTAAACCGATCCTTGACGCAAAGATAAATTTAATTAACACATACAAACCGGTTATAGCTACCGAAGACGCTTACTGACGCAGCCTAATTCCTCCGTAGTTTCTCGATAATCAGGAAGACGCTTCACCAATTATTTCTCTAATCGACTGACAACCGTAAGAGACGCTCTATAGGTTTAATGAGCCGACAACCTTAAAATCTAGAGGAACCCGATTCATAATTAACAGACTCTGACGCAGGACCGTGAATTAAGATTGTTATTCACCCTGGTTCTGAAGAACCGTTTTGCCATTAATTAAACTTAAACCACAATTACGGATGGCCGGTTTAATTGACTACTAATTAATTCCAATCCACTAAGTATTTGCAACTACCTAGCAATATTGAAACAATTAACGACTCGAAATACAAAGAATAACAAATGCATGTAATAAATTGAACGATAAACACGATTAGATCTCACAGCTTAGTTGGGCTAGAGATTCGTTAATTGTTTCCGGAATAAGAAGAAATTAGCTAGAACTCATATTAAGATGTGATCGCAAAAATATTGAAATAACAAATACCATGAAAATAATTGAAGAAGAAAAACAATTCTGCTCTAGAGAGAACGTCGTTCTGGTTCCTGTTCTTGCGTTCTTGCGTGAAAATTCAAATCTAGATGTTCAAAATATTATAAGTCCTAATCTATATATCAAATTCCTAAAATAAGATAATATCAACAAGGAAATATCCATCCTAATCTATTCCAACAAGGAAGTTAACAAAAATGGGACTCTTGAAGCGGTGGGAACTCTTCTAGCTCGCGTCCAGGCCTCGGGCTTGAGTAATTTCCGTGTTCCAGCCCAAATTCACACGCTCAGCCCAGATTTTTGAATTATCCGCCCATATCGTCCTGCCGTATGCCCATACGGCATGGCTTTACTTCCTTCAGTTTCAACTTCTTTTGCACAGCACATTCCTTCACCAAAAACACACCATTTTCTTCATCTTTGCATCAATGCCCTGCAAAAACCCTCAAGGTACAACTTCTTCCAAAATAGCATCATTATATAGCAATTAACCCAAATAAACCACATCAAATCGCCCCAAAATATCAAGTAGAATTGGCCCGATCACGGTCCGATGTAATCAAGACGGCACTCCGTGCAAACGCACAACTTCCTTAACATATAACTGGGCTAGTTGGTCTAGCCCGTCCGTCATCTTAACAGCAACAAAATGTGCTGATTTAGATAATCGATTAACGATTACCCAAATAGCGGTATTTCCCCGCTTGGACCTTGGCAATCCTACGACAAAGTCCATGTTGATATGATCCCACTTCCATTCAGGAATTTCTAGGGGTTGAAGCAAACCAGAAGGTTTTTGATGCAAAGCTTTCACTTGTTGACAGTTCAGACACCTTTCCACGAAGGCGGCTATTTCCCTTTTCATGTTATTCCACCAGAAGTTCCTTTTAAGGTCTTGGTACATCTTGGTGCTTCCGGGATGTGCTGTATATGGCGTGTCATGTGCTTCACACATGATTTTCTCCTTTAGTTCTTCCTTGCTAGGCACACAAAGCCTTCCTTTGAATAAGAGCGCGTTGTCGACGGCTTCCGCGAAATCTTGTGAGTTATCAGATCGTGCTTCCAGCCTTTTCTTTTCGAGAAACTCGTCTCCTCTCTGGGCTTCAATTATCCTTTGCCTTAGGTCAGGCTGAGCGACTATCGTGGCAATTTGAGCTTGAATGGTCTCGGGTGGTGTTAGCACCTCGATCCTTAACTTCTCGAACTCCTTGTGAAGATCTTCCTGGAGTAAAATGAGTCCTAACTCTGCCTTCTCTTTCCTACTTAGGGCATCTGCTACCACATTTGCTTTACCTGGGTGGTAGTGAATCGTACAGTCATAATCTTTTACGAGTTCTAGCCATCTTCTTTGTCTCATGTTAAGATCTTTTTGCTCGAAGAAATACTTCAAGCTCTTGTGATCTGAGAAGATCTCACACTTAGCTCCATAGAGATAGTGCCTCCAGATCTTTAGCACATAAACGACCGCTGCTAGTTCTAAGTCATGCGTCGGGTAGTTCTGTTCGTGATTCTTAAGCTGTCTAGAAGCATAAACAATCACCTTTCCTCTCTGCATTAGTACGCATCCTAATCCTTTACTCGATGCGTCTACGTAAACCACAAAATCTTCATTCCCTTCCAGAATGGCTAATATAGGGGCTGTGGTTAGCATCTTCTTCAAAGTTTGAAAACTTTCCTCACACTCAGGCGTCCATTTGAACTTGGAGTCCTTCTTTAACAATCGCGTCATAGGCTTGGATATAGTCGAGAATCCTTCAATGAATCTGCGATAGTATCCAGCGAGTTCTAGAAAACTTCTTATCTCGTTCACGCTTCTTGGAGACTTCCAGTTGCTTACAGCTTCGATCTTGGCCAAATCTACCTTGATTCCTTCTACCGAGACTATATGACCTAGAAACATAACTTCTTTGAGCCAAAACTCACATTTGCTGAACTTAGCATAAAGTCTTTCTCTTCTTAATGTCTCCAGCACCACTCTTAGGTGCTCCTGATGTTCTTCCTCATCCTTGGAATAGATGAGAATATCATCTATGAAAACTAGAACAAACTTATCGAGGTACGGGTGAAAAACCCGGTTCATTAAATCCATGAACACTGCTAGGGCGTTGGTCAATCCGAATGGCATTACCACAAACTCGTAATGCCCATAGCGAGTTCTAAAAGTGGTCTTAGGGATATCCTCCTTCCGGATCTTCAACTGATGGTACCCAGATCTTAAGTCTATCTTGGAGAATACACTTGCTCCCTTGAGCTAATCGAAGAGATCGTCTATTCTTGGGAGAGGGTATCGATTCTTGATGGTTAGCTTATTGAGCTCTCTATAGTCGATGCACATTCTCAATGTACCATCCTTCTTCTTTACGAACAAGATTGGAACTCCCCAAGGTGACACACTAGGTTGGATAAAACCTAGGTCTAGTAACTCTTACAGTTAAACTTTGAGTTCTTGCAACTCCTTATGCGCCATTCTGTAGGGGGCTTTTGAAACTGGGGTGGCTCCTGGTTCCAACTTAATGGCAAACTCCACCTGCCTGTCTGGAGGTAGTCCTGGCAGCTCTTTTGGGAACACGTCGGGATATTCTCTTACGATTGGAACGTCTTCGATGGAAAGCTCTCCTTCCTTCTTCCTTATTAGATTAACTAAAAAGGCTTGGCAGCTATTCTTCCTTATCATCTTTGTAGCCTTTAGGGCGGATATGACTGGGATTTTGGTTCCCAGCCTTGATCCGTAGATTTTCACCTCGGGTTTCTTGGGTGGCCGAAACGTTACCTCCCTCTCAGGGCAGCTTATGGAAGCATAAGCTGAGGCTAACCAATCCATTCCTAGGATTATATCGAAGTCCTGAATCTTTATCACATAAAGATTTGACTTAAAGCTTTCCCCTTCTATGTTTAATTCTAGGTTAGAGCAGACTTTCCTAGACATCATTTTCTTTCCAGAGGGAATACTTATCTCAAGGGCATTCTCAGCATTCTCGGATTTTATCCTCAGTTTCTTACAAACAGACTCAGCTATAAACGAATGCGATGCTCCCGTATCAAAGAGAGCTAAAACTGGCGTCTCGAGGAGGGTAATCATACCTGCTAGATTACCTGGGGCCTTAACAGCTTGCTGCTGATTAAGAGCATAAGTATGAGCTGGCTGAGGCGGCCTCTGTCCTTGGTTGGACCTTTGATCTCGTCCTTGTCTCGGGTTCATTCCCGGCCTTTGACCCTGAGGTCCTCCTTGCTGCAGTGTTGGCTGGTTTCCAGGAAGTTGCTGAAGTGGTTGCGGGTGCATGGGTTGTTGTGGTGTTTGAGATCGTCTATTATTTCCTTTAGGACACTCTCTCTTGAAGTGCCCCTCTTCACCACAGTTGTAGCACCCAGTTAGATTTGCTCGGCAGACTCCAGGATGCATTCTTCCACACCTTTGACACTGCCTAAAGCTAGGGGCGTTGCCAGGCTGACTTCGAGGCACCCCTGACTCTCGGCTTTGCCAGTGGGGTTTCTTCCCTCTGTCATCTCTTCTTCCTCCTTCCCACTTCCTTTTTCCCTTTGGATCATTAGATGACTGAGAGGGTTGAATTTTCTCTTGAGGAAGGATGGCCTCTATGCTCAATGCTTTGGCTAAGGTTCGGGCATAAGACATGTCTTCTTGCCCAGCGAGGGCTATGCCAATCTCGGATCTGAGTCCTTTCTTGAACTTGCGTGCTTTCTTCCCGTCTGTATCCACTAGATGTGGAGCATGCCTTGACAATTGGTTGAATTCTCTATCGTATTCTGACATTGTCTTGTTCCCTTGCCTTAGATTCCAGAACTCCATCTCTTTTGCCTCTCGGTAACAATCCGGATATACTTCTGATACAGATCATGCTTGAAATCCTCCCAACTATAATCTTCCCATTGATCCGGGGTTATGGTCCTTCGAACGGACTCCCACCAGTAGTCCGCATCATCCGTCAGCATAAAGAGAGCACTACTTAAATTTTCCTCTTCCGAACAAGCTATGAAATTGAAGATTCGCTCCAAGGAGCGAACCCACTTTTCGGCATCCATTGGATCTCCTAAACCATTAAACGATGGAGGATTGTGTTTGAGAAACACACTTTCGGCTCTTGGACCGGGGTTTGGGGCTTGCTCAGGTTCGTTCTCATCCTCATTCTCAGCTTGACGTCTTCGGAGCGGCATTCTAAAGAACTAAATATTAGCGAGGCTCGATTAAATTTACACAGAGCAAGAATGCCTTTTGATAAGGTCTTTTAATTTGCGCAAGATAGATCAAACAGGATGAAAATTTAGACGTCATTCAAGCATGATGGGAAAATTGCCTCATTTAGAGGACTTTGGCATCGATATAATAGAATAATTTATGAGTTACAACTGGAATAGGATAGTCTCTTGAAAAATTCACTGCCACTATTTTGGTTTAGAAAATTTAAAGCATTTATTACATATTAGAGTCTTGGTTCAAGCGGATACTAGATAACAGGTAGACAAACAGATGGATTAGATAACTAGGTGTTCTAACAGCAACACCTCCTACACCTCCTACCAACGTTTAATCATAAGTCGGGCCCTTCCCCTTCTCCTTGCATGGTGATCCTACTTCCTCTTCGCCTTCCTCCGGGTCCTCGTCTTCCTCTTCCTCGTCTCCAACATCAACTGTTTCCGGGACGGTGAACTTGAATGTTCTCATGCGGACACTCCCTTCGGGATACTGATGGGGCATACACTGTCTCAGACCCTGAGAAGCGGACACAGGGGTCCACTGGTTCACTTGAGGAGTGCAGGAAAATAGGGACTCGGTGTGGTTCACGATCTGGACATTTGAGGATCCTGCTCATGCGGTTCTTTCGTCGTGAGGGCGTGGCACTTGAAATCCAGGGGGACTGTTGAGAGTCGCCCTTTGCAGTTCTAGCTCTACCACGAGAGAGGGGTTTTGCTCATCTGCTTGCTGCTCGGCTAAGGCGTGCACGTGGCCATACTTCGATACCCAACGAGCCATTAATGCTAACGAAAATTCTATCAAATTTCCAATTTCAGCGTACGTCTCGGGATCGCGGGTGATCGTGCTTTGTAGGATACGGTACATTGTAGGCCTCCAAGCGGGCGGCGCATGCTCACACATACGGATGCACGTTTCCAAGTCGGATACACTTCCGGGCTCCCCTCCGTAGCCATTTACCCAAGCCCACCTTTCGAGGTATCTTGCCATGTAGGACAGAAACTGTTCGTTGCCATTTCAGGTTTCCCTTCTGAATCTCTCAACTCTCTCTTGCACAGGGCGAAAAATAGGCATGCTCTTCCTAGCTGTCGAACGATGCTTAACCATCTAAAAGAGAATAACTTAATTAGTCTAGATTATAAAAGGGAGACCTAAGGTCCTCCTAATGTCTGGATTAATCTTGCATGCATAGCTTCTTTTTATGAAGCAGTTGACAACTTTTATATAAAAATTTTGGTGCCCAAAGTTCTTTAAACATACATGGTTTACCTTTTCTTTTGAGTCAAAATTTCGAGAAATGATTTTAAGCCATTTTGGGATTGAGAAATCTTTTCACAAACTTTCCATCTGGGAAATCATCTTACCCGAACACCTTTTACTTGGAATTTCATTCTCACGGTTTTTCTCTTGTCCATAAAACAGGTATGCTTGCTCAAATCTTTTCCCTTCCTGTATTCCAAAATCATGAATCCAACATCCAAAATTTCTATACTATCATACCTTGATTTTTGGTTGAGAATACGAGGGTGATGGCGAGCTGTGGGTTGCTTCTTTAACTTATCAGAGAAAAACTTATATTCACATAAACTTATTAACTTATTTCAAACAAAGAGACAGGTCTACAGGGTTGCAAACCCGCTCTGATACCAACTGTAACAACCCGGTCCCGAGATAGGGATTAACTGGTGGGGACGGGGTGTTATTATGGGATTAATTGGATAAAATGGAAGATTAATAAGTTGGTTTTACCATCGGGATATGCTTTTGGAGATTAGACGGGGATACTCGGGTTCACTTTTGCTAGACAGTAAATTAAATAGATAAACGGATACCATCCAACATAGATGATGACGGTTAATAATGCATGCAAGCCCCTTGTATAGACGAAAGGAAATTATACTCGGGTAGCAGAAATAGAACTTAGTATGCATCTTATACTCAAATAGTTATGTCTGGGGAGATTATTCATAGAGTCTTGCTAATCATAATAGGACTTAAAACAGAATTGGAAAGAGTGTATCAGAGTAGCAGATCTCATAGTGGGATTTCAAGGAAACATTAGATAATAGCAAAACAGTCTTGGCAGCCAACCCACATTCACAGCCACCAGCATTCTCAGCATCTCCACCTGAAAACATTTGAAAAGAGGGGGCATGAGCACTAATGTACTCAGTGGGTTTTAGCGAAAATACTTTAATAACTTCAAGATATCCAATAATTAACAGACGGTATACGGAGAGCAAAACGCAAAAGCCCTCTCCGTATCCGTAAAACCTTTTCTTTTCTTTTTGGGCCCGACTTGGCACAAACCTGTTGTCAACTGTACTCTTAGGCATGCCATAGGATAGAAGAGGGGTTACCTCAAATATCCAAACGAGTTTGCGAGGGAAAAACCCAGCAGTGACTCCCTTAATAGCTCCGAGCTCATATCCTGCTTAAGTGAAAAGCTAAGTTCCTTCTGTTTGGGTTTTTTCGAATTAAACCACCGCAGGATCAATTTGGTTGTTCATAAATCCATGTTCATGCAAATCATAATTTTTATGCAACATGCATGTTTATCACAGTCTAATCAAAAAGCATGCAAAGCAGATTCTAATCTAATAAAGCGGAAACATAGAAACGAATCTACTTACAAATCGATAGACGGTCTGAGAACAAGATTAAAGATCTAATCTTACTGTTGAATGAATACTGTGACAGGCGCCACCTAGCTCAAAATTTCGACCACCACAAATTCTACTCCAAGATCTTCTGTTGTATTCCCGGACTGTATCTAGATTCAGAGTGGGCTGAAATCTACTAGATAGAGTTGTGAAATCTGTGGATAACTTTGAGAGACAAAGAGGGGCTGATTTATTATGCTTTAAATTTCGCCCCCCTTCCCCTATTTATAGGGAGGGGGGCGAAAATTAGATCTCCAAACCCTACTGGGTTTGGGCCTCTATCTCAAGTTCAATATCCAGTCCACTATCAGTCAATTGGGCTACAACAGGGATCTAGAAGAATATTAAATTGGCCCACTAATTTATTTAATATCCAATATCCAATAAACCTAGGATATAATTAAATAAATTAAGTTTTACTTTTATTCCACTAAAGAAGTAAAACTGACCTACCAATTTAATACATATTTACGAATATGCTTTCTCCTTTAGTCCAGCCATTCCCCGTGTTTAAGATATAATGTTCATTAATTAATTATGTAAGCCTCTGACAGCTATAATTAATTAACATCTAACACCTTGAGTAGTACCACACAAGCTTTATTCATGTACGGAATAAATTCCACCTGCAGGGTTTCAACATGAACTTGTGCTTCCTCAAGAGAACATCATCAACCTGGCGCACCAGGACACAGTGCTCATGCATACTGCTCGAGACATCATGTATACATTGTTTTTACCCAAGATATCGAATTTGATCTATGAAAACATCTCACCCATTGATAAATCAAAGTAATAAACAACACACACATATGCTCGCCAATATCACATGAGTTCAGAACCCGAACTCTATGGATCTTTATTCTCTCAGTAACTAGGTCAGAGACAGAGAATAGTATCCTATCGTGATCTTCCTCAATACACTAACTAGTGTACTAAAATAATCAGTTAGTCAAGATAAACTAACTTATCAGATTATTCTACGGTGTACCGATGGTGTGTTCAGGACCATCTAAGCCGTGAGCTCTTTAATACATTACAAAGTTCTAATGATATGATCTTACCGTGTGACTCCCCACACCATATCATCTACAATGTAAGTATATGGAACATTGCATAAAACAATTATAGAACATAATCTAAATGCAAACAGTAACTGCAATAACTTTCATTTCATATCATCATATCATCAGAAAAGTATACAAAGATGAGTCTTCCAGTATACAAAACTAACAATCTCCCACTTATACTTGAAGCATGTCTTTCAAGCATAATAACTAACTGGCAAACTCTCCAATCTAAAACTATCAACTCAAACTGCGCTACCGGGTCTGCATCTCACTCCCATTTTCTCCACGTGACCATCAAAGGTCTTAGCCGCCATGCTCTTCGTGAATGGATCAGCCAGGTTGTCCTTAGATTTAATCTTGACCACCGCCACGTCTCCTCTCTTAACGATTTCTCGTATAAGATGGTACTTTCTCTCTATGTGTTTACTTGCCTTGTGGGCTCTTGGTTCCTTCGAATTTGCCACTGCACCAGAGTTATCACAGTATATCGTGATAGTCTTAGGCAAATCAGAAACCACGCCGAAGCCCACTAGGAACCCGCGGAGCCAGACAGCCTCTTTTGCAGCCTTAGAGGCAGCTACATACTCAGCTTCCATGGTGGAATCCGCAATGCATTTCTGCTTAATGTTCCTCCATGCGATGGCTCCACCTCCTAGTGTAAACACATAGCCCGAGGTAGACTTACTCTGATCTTTGTCAGATTGAAAATCTGAGTCCGTGTAACCCAAAGATACTAGACTATCAGAGCGGAAAACCAACATGTAGTCTCGAGTCCGTTTAAGGTACTTGAGAATGTTTTTGACCGCAGTCCAGTGACCTTGTCCAGGGTTAGACTGATATCTGCTTACCATGCCAACGACATAGCATATATCAGGCCTAGTGCATAGGATAGCATACATCAAACTTCCCACAGCCGAAGCATATGGTACTTTCTTCATTTCCTCTATCTCAGACTGTGTTTGGGGACACATTTCCTTGGATAGATGAATTCCATGCCTGTAAGGTATAAAACCTTTCTTGGAATCTTGCATGCCAAATCTAGCTAGCACTGTATCCATATAAGTCGCCTGGGACAGACATAACATCCTTTTCTGGCGATCACGAATGATCTTGATGCCAAGGACATGTCCGGCTTCACCCAGATCCTTCATATCGAACTGCTCGGACAACCACACCCTAATGTTTGACAACGCCTTCTTACTGTTTCCAATAAGCAAGATGTCATCAACATAAAGTACGAGGAATGCCACCACGTTTCCGTCACATTTCTTGTACACACAGCTCTCATCCGGACTTTGCACGAATCCATATGACTGGATAACCTCGTCAAATCGGATGTTCCAAGACCTTGATGCCTGCTTAAGTCCATAAATGGATCTCTTAAGCTTACACACCAAGTGCTCTTGGCCCTTAGCAATGAATCCCTCTGGTTGTTTCATGTGAATGTTTTCCTCAAGACTTCCGTTTAGGAAAGCCGTCTTGACATCCATCTGCCAGATCTCATAATCCAAATGAGCGGCAATAGACAAGAGAATCCGGATTGACTTAAGCATGGCTACCGGCGAAAAGGTTTCCTCATAATCGATCCCTTCTTTCTGAGTATACCCTTTTGCCACCAATCTAGCTTTGAAGGTTTCAACCTTCCCATCAGATCCTCTCTTGCGCTTGTAGACCCACTTACAGCCAATGGGTTTTACCTCATCTAGTGGTTCTACAAGTTCCCAGACTTGATTGTGATCCATAGATCCAATCTCAGACTCCATTGCAGTTTTCCAAGAATCTGCATCTTTATCTCGAATTACCTCGTCATAGGTCCTGGGATCCAATTTATTGAGACCCTCTGGGAAATCTGAAGCCTCTCCCAGACCAATGAATCTATCAGGTTGGCGTACAACCCACCCACTACGACGAGGCAGTTCTTGTACTTCTGTGACACGTTGTGCAGTGTTTGGTGGTTCCTCTTTTTGTACAACCGGTGTAGGATTCGATCCTCCCCTTAACTCCTCAAGGATGATGTGACTCCTTGGTTTGTGGTTTATGACATAGTCTTCCTCTAAGAATCGAGCATTGGTGCTAACAATGATCTTCTGATCCTTAGGACTATAAAACAAACCACCTTTCGTTCCTCTAGGATATCCAACGAATAGCCTTACATTAGTACGAGGAGCCAGCTTATCAACTTCCTTGTCCAACACGTGTGCTGGGCTACCCCAAATCCGAATATGGTTCAAACTGGGCTTTCGTCCAGTCCATAGTTCTGTAGGTGTAGCAGGAACTAATTTCAATGGAACCAAGTTAAGAATATAGGCTGCTGTTTCCAGGGCATATCCCCAGAACAAAATAGGCAACTCAGAATAACTCATCATCGATCTAACCATCTCTAACAATGTACGATTCCTTCTTTCCGCCACGCCATTCTGTTGTGGCGTTCCAGGCGCAGTCAACTGGGATGTAATCCCACTCTCTGCCATGTAATCCCTAAATTCGCTTGAGAGGTACTCACCACCACGATCAGAACGTAGTGACTTGATACTTCTGCCTGTTCGTTTCTCCGCTTCCGCCTTAAACTCTTTGAATTTTCCAAAGCATTCAGACTTGCGACGTAACAGGTAGATATAACCGTATCTAGAGTAATCATCAATGAGAGTGATGAAATACTCGAACCCTCCTCGAGCTGGAACTGACATAGGGCCACATAGGTCAGAGTGAATCAAATCTAATAGCCCTTCGGATCTATTTCCTTTTGACTGGAAAGGACGCTTGGTCATTTTACCTTCCAAACAGGATTCACACAAAGGAAACGATTCCAGTACTAAAGAAGACAATGGTCCATCGTTTACAAGCCTTTGTATCCTCTTAAGGTTAATGTGACCTAATCTTAGATGCCAAAGATAGGTTTGATTCAATTCCGAAGGTTCTTTTCTCTTGTTAGGGTTTATGATCGATGTATTCAACAGTTGTCTTTGCGTAGTGTTTTCAGTTGGTTTAAGAAAGTATAAGTGTCCATCCAATGTGCCAGAACAGATAAAATATTTACCACTAAAGATAACTACTTTGTTATCAAAAGAAACAGAATATCCATCCATAATCAATTTAGAAACTGAAATCAAGTTTCGCCTAAAACCAGGCACATAAAGACAATCTTTCAAAACCAAAGTTCTATCACTACTGAAAGGTAAAACAACATCTCCCACTACAACAGCCACCACTCTCATAGCATTGCCCATGTAGACGGTGATCTCGTCCTCACTCAGCTGTCTTTTTACCAGGAACCCCTGTAAAGACATGCAAACATGATCAGTAGCTCCAGTATCTACTACCCATGACTGGGTAGAACAAGTTGCTAAACATGTTTCCACAACCAGAGTGTGAGATGTACCTCTCTTCTTCTTCTTGTTAGGACACGCCGCCTTCCAGTGACCTGGTTGGCCGCACTTGAAGCACTTAGTCTTCGACTTGAATTCCTCGGGAGGAATCTTTGCCTTTGGCTTCTTCACCTTAGGCGCCTCATCTGCAGCCTTCTTAGGTGCGTTTCTCTTCTTCCTTTTTCCACCAGAAGAAGACGCTCCTTTTTCAGCTATGTGGGCCTCAGGATTGCTCTTTTGGAGCAATTCAGCCGCCTGAAGATCTATGAGCAGTTCAGTCAGGCTGACATCCCTTTTAATCATGTTAAAATTCATCCTGAACTGCTCAAACTTCGAAGACAAGCTATGAAGAACAATGTCGATTTGAGAATCGCCATCTAGCTCTCCACCCAAGGTCTCGATCTCAGATAAATACCCCATCATCATGAGAACGTGATCCCTAACAGGTGTGGAGTCAGACATTCTCGCATCCATTAGCTTCTTCATTGCCAAATGGCGTGCCGGTTCTGATGACCGAATAGCTGCCTAAGGTTGTACATGATATCATAAGCGGTTTTCATAGGCTCATGCTGATGTTGCAACACACTTGACATAGATGCCAAGATGTAACAGAGCGCTATCTCATTAGACCTAAGCCACTTATCATATGCAACCTTTTAGGCTTCGTCAGAACCCTCATCTGGCGTCTGAGGACAAACCTCTTCAAGCACAAACTTGTGTCCCTCAGCAACAAGAACTAAGTTAAGGTTACGAATCCAGTCATTGTAGTTTTCACCGACAAGTTTGTTTTCTTTGAGGATTGAGGACAGATTGGAGAGTGCCATTGATGATATGAAATAACTGAAAATAAACATGCAGTACAGTCACAAAATACGTTTAGGATAAACAGTATATAATCGAAAGCCTCATAAAAATTATATACTTTTCCACCGACACTTTAAAAACGTCTTTTATAAGCCACGATAGTGTGGACGTTTATAAAATCCATTCTTAAATAGGTTAAACCTTTAATTTGCCTCCAGTTGAGTTTCCTTACAACAAGCAAATTAATAGCCGGATTAAACACGGTCATGTAATCGCCTAACTGATAAGCCACGATCGTGTGGACGTTTATCAATAAATTACATCTAAGTGTGCACACCATTATCTTCGCACCAAGAGCACTATTCGAATTTAACCGCTCTAGATGGAGGAGTCAGTTAGTCCTAATAGTGTTCTACAGCTATCCATTTAGAAAATTTAACTTCTAGAGAAATCTGTGATATGACACATCCGATATGGAGGAAGACCGATGTCAACGCGCATGCCCATCACTTCTCAATTAAACCAGATTTTAATGGAGACCATATGAGATTTCTACATACTTTGGTATGAATCTCTCCCACTTAGTTATTTATGTTTGAGGTTTCATTTTATCCCATTATCGAACATGCAAAACATCACATAAAATGATAAACATCCATTGCGTGCTTCAACATAATAAGCAACAGTAATATTCCAACTATCATGGCTTATATCTCATGTTGATTGATGAGATAAAACTGGAAAGTCAGCTCCGGAACGGGCTTGGAACCGCCGCCCCTTTCACCGCGCCTAGCCGAAAATCCTAGCTCCATTTAGGGTTTCGGGACGTGAATCGGTGAACCTTCCTTTTTGGTGCTGAACCACTTTCCTTCTTTGAGTTGATCTCCGATCTTTATTCAATACAGACTATCTATTCCAAAAGGAAAAATCTAATATTGCTAGAATAAAAATTACAACTCAAAAACTTGATCTAACAGCTTTATATCTATTACATTAAAACAACGTAAAATAAAACCTATACCTAATCCATGGATTTTCTCATGGATTAAAATCACGTAGCCAAACCGGCATACGGCCAAACATTCATTCAACATAAACATACATCACATAAAATAAAGGAGCCATGATAGTTGGTAAACCTGCAAACAAACACAGTCTACAAATCCAACAATCATTTATTATATGATCCACATAAAATAACATATGATATCTATGCATGAATATTAAATAATATTCGAATTTTACAATTAATTAAATTAATTAATTCGATATTATCCACAAGATAAAAATTGGAAATTAAAATAATTATCCACCAATTTTAATCTTGTATTTTCGAAAATATCCTTAAAATAAATCTGGAAATTATTTATAATTATCCACCAAATTTATTTAATATTTTCTATCCACCCTAATTAAATAATAATTGGATATATTGATATAAATCAAAAATCTAATCCAAATATTATCCATAAGAATCTAAATCTTTAAAGATAAAGTTTGGAGATTTGATTCCAATCCAAAATCTTCCAAAACCTATCCAAAATTAAATTCTTATCACAATTGGATTTTGATAATTATTTGTATATATCCAAAATCACCTTATCCAATTTTTAATCTATAGTTTTCAAAAATTACTAGATTAATAAATCTGGAAATTTGATCCACTTCAAATTCTTCCAAATTTAAAATTCTATTTTCAAATCCATTTAGATTAAAATTAGGTAAATTAAGATATACACCAAATAACATCAAATCTGAATCCAATAGCCATTATTTTCGATCCACATTAAAAAATAAATCTGGAAATTTGATTTTCATCAAAATCCTTCCAAATTAATTTATTAAATTCGAAAATAATATAAATAAACATATTTGGAAATTTTGACATTAATCAAAAAACTATTCCAAATAATATAACATAGGATTCGAAAATTACACAAATAATAAATCTGGAAATTTGATCCACTTCAAATTCTTCCAAATTTAAAATTTTATTTTCAAACCTATGTAGATTAGAATTAAGTAATTTTTGATATACACCAAAATTACATATCCTAATTCTAATCACCTAAACTTTCGAACCTATCCAAAATTAAATCTGGAAATTTTGAACTTGATCAAAATTCCATCCAAATTTTAATTATTAGGACCGAAAATTTAGAACAAAATTAGGGAATTTTTTAACACATCAAAATCGAAATTTTGACATCCAAATTTTCGAACACACCATGAAATAAATCTGGAATTTGAAGAACATCAAATATCATCCCAAATCTATTACATAGTGGTCGAAAATTCTCAACCATCCAAAACAAGAATTTTTGATTTTTATATATCAAAATTCTTTCACGTTTTGAATACCATAAAATCGAAATACATAGCCAATTAAATCTGAAAATTTAAACACCATAAATTTATCATCAAATTTAATATGCAATTCGAAAATATGCACGGATTAATCCTAGAACAGTGCCAAAACCCGCTCTGATACCAGTTGTTGGGTTTTTTCGAATTAAACCACCGCAGGATCAATTTGGTTGTTCATAAATCCATGTTCATGCAAATCATAATTTTTATGCAACATGCATGTTTATCACAGTCTAATCAAAAAGCATGCAAAGCAGATTCGAATCTAATAAAGCGGAAACATAGAAATGAATCTACTTACAAATCGATAGACGGTCTGAGGACAAGATTAAAGATCTAATCTTGCTGTTGAATGAATACTGTGACAGGCGCCACCTAGCTCAAAATTTCGATCACCACAAATTCTACTCCAAGATCTTCTGTTGTATTCCCGGACTGTATCTAGATTCAGAGTGGGCTGAAATCTACTAGATAGAGTTATGAAATCTGTGGATAACTTTGAGAGACAAAGAGGGGCTGATTTATTATGCTTTAAATTTCGCCCCCCCTTCCCCTATTTATAGGGAGGGGGGCGAAAATTAGATCTCCAAACCCTACTGGGTTTGGGCCTCTATCTCAAGTTCAATATCCAGTCCACTATCAGTCAATTGGGCTACAACAGGGATCTAGAAGAATATTAAATTGGCCCACTAATTTATTTAATATCCAATATCCAATAAACCTAGGATATAATTAAATAAATTAAGTTTTACTTTTATTCCACTAAAGAAGTAAAACTGACCTACCAATTTAATACATATTTACGAATATGCTTTCTCCTTTAGTCCAGCCATTCCCCGTGTTTAAGATATAATGTTCATTAATTAATTATGTAAGCCTCTGAGAGCTATAATTAATTAACATCTAAAACCTTGAGTAGTACCACACAAGCTTTATTCATGTACAGAATAAATTCCACCTGCAGGGTTTCAACATGAACTTGTGCTTCCTCAAGAGAACATCATCAACCTGGCGCACCAGGACACAGTGCTCATGCATACTGCTCGAGACATCATGTATACATTGTTTTTACCCAAGATGTCGAATTTGATCTACGAAAAGATCTCACCCATTGATAAATCAAAGTAATAAACAATACACACATATGCTCGCCAATATCACATGAGTTCAGAACCCGAACTCTGTGGATCTTTATTCTCTCAGTAACTGGGTCAGAGACAGAGAATAGTATCCTATCGTGATCCTCCTCAATACACTAACTAGTGTACTAGAATAATCAGTTAGTCAAGATAAACTAACTTATCAGATTATTCTACGGTGTACCGATGGTGTGTTCAGGACCATCTAAGCCGTGAGCTCTTTAATACATTACAAGGTTCTAATTATATGATCTTACCGTGTGACTCCCCACACCATATCATCTACAATGTAAGTATATGGAACATTGCATAAAACAATTATAGAACATAATCTAAATGCAAACAGGGACTGCAATAACTTTCATTTCATATCATCATATCATCAGAAAAGTATACAAAGACGAGTCTTCCAGTATACAAAACTAACACCTTCCTTTCCTACCCTTGCTAGCAATACCAAGCTTAGAACAATGTCTAATGCTAATCCCTTAATACTACATGATCTCGGCCTATAAAGGGGTTAATGCTACCCTAACAAGGCAAACCTTAAGTCTTAATTCTGCGAGCTTAACAAGCATAAACATTAAATTACAGGAGAAGCACGTAAACAAGCACGAATCGGAGCTAAAGATAATTCCAAACATCTCATGCTAAGCATAAACAATACTTTAGTAGTCCTATCATTTCTAAACATGCTTGAGAGCTCAAGTAAAACATAATATCTTCCTTTCTTCCTTCCTTGCACAGAGATCAATCAGGCTGAGCAAAAATACTTTATTGGATATCTCATTTGCCCTAACATGCTTCTAGAGCTTATTAGCTCAAACTTTAGATGAGTATAGATTTACCCACCTTGATTACGGAACGGAAGATGAGGCAACGAGCTGGTGATCTTCCTTAGTATTCCTCCGGGGCTCTATTCCTCCTACAAACGTCGAATCGTCGACTTAGAAGCCTTCTTCGAAGATTTCTAATAACATGATATTAAATAACACTCAACTAATATTCCCTTAGCTAGGACTTAACATGGATAGCACGACTTTGACTTAATAAGGGTCTGAAAAGGATTTATTTTATTTAAGGAACTTCTCGACTTGATTTCTCAATTTTTAGACGGAAAAGAACTTGAATAATTTTCTCGAAATAAATCGGAGAAAGCTTGAAAATCTTCTTAATTTAAAATTGAGAATTATTCGGAAAAACATGACTCGAAGAAAAACTCGAAAAGATGGAAGAACCAGCGTCGGATGACACGGAGGGGGCATCGCGCGCCGGCGGCACCCCGTGCGCCCGCGCAGCCCCGCGTCCGCGCGCCCGCGCACCCTCCGCGCCTGCGGGGTTTTGGGCCGAGGGGGATGCTGCGCGGCCGTGCACCCCCCGCAGTCGCGGAGCCTGGTTTCTCTCTCTTCCTCGGTGATCTTCAACTGGGTTCTTCGTGTTTGTTGATTCTTTCGACGAACACGAAGAACACGAAGAACACTAAACCCAAAATTTCTTAAAAACAACGTACTTGAATTTATCATGCAACAACATGCCTTAACTTAAAAAGAATTTTGGCATTATGACGGCATAAACATGATAATCCTCCTTAAATGACGAAATAGTTAAATATGGCTTAAATGGATTTTAACGGAATAAACGAGGCTAATCTCTAGAATAATGATAACGGAAGTAAAACGAGAAATTTAACGTAAACGTTATTATCTTGGAACTTCAATAAAAATTGAAATACTACTTTAGACGAACATTAATGAAGATCGCGAAGAACGTAAAGAACGGAAAGTAAATGCGGAATTTTAAAGACGGGAAAGAAATAGGATCGAAACCGACGAACAAGAATGGACGGGCTTAGGTGCGTCGAAGGAAGGTGACTAGCTCGGCGTCTCGTCGAGTTGCAACGGCGGCAGAGCCGCCCACTACGACCCAACGGCGCCCCTAGCACATTCCCTCACCGCATCCCTTCCACGCCACTCCGCTCGTCGTCTTGTAGAACACTCACGAAGAACGCTTTTTACTTTGACAGAACCTCGACTTTTCTCTCAGAGCTTTCCCACTCTCTTGGAAGTGAGTTTGGATGAAATGAATGAGCAAATGAGGCAAAGGGTGGCCTTGTATTTATAGGAAAATCTTTGGCTTCCAAGGGAAGCCACTCCAGTGCAAGAATACTGCAAAAGTTACCCCGGGTTAGGTTAAAAGCTGCTTTATTCGATGTCGAGGTCCAAATGACTTCAGACACGAAATCTAAAAATACCGGGGGACTCGTTGGCTCGAATACTAGTGAACCAACTTGATTCGTGAAGAAGACGGGGTCGTCTGAAGAGAGACGAGCAAAGATTCCCTTTTTAAAATTACTTTTTACTATTCACTCAGACTGACAGATTTTGCTTCCGAGCGTTCGATTGACCTCAGAATGGAAATCTGTGAACGCCAACGGAATCCTTGAGTCATTTCCCATAAAAGGGGCCTAACAAAACTAGACTCGGATCAACGAGGAGGATTTCATAAATTTCTCAAAACACGAACGCACGCAAAAGTTACTATTCATTCATCTTTTAAATGCGTTTTTCAACACCAGGAACTCAAATGACTTCAGAATTAAAATCCGAAAACACCGGCATACTCCTTGAGTTAAAACCTTTCTAACGAGACCATGAATGGTCATAAAATAGTTAAGATCACATTTCCCGAAAAGACGATCTTTACGAAAACTGACTCCTAAAGTCGTGACTAACATCCAATCATAGCTAACCTTAATTAAATTCCTTCTTTAATTAATTAACTAACATTAACAATTCTCTAAACCTTATTCAAAAAATCTGGGGTATTACATTATCGACATAGGGGTCTCGTGCTTAAGGTTCGTCTATTGAGACTCATCTCTCGATTCATGAATCAATAGATAAAATCGTGCAAATTAGTGATCAATTAATCAACACTTATACATAGCATAAGCACAAGAAATAAAATCGAGTCATAAACAATTATTAGAAAAATATATGCATAAATACCCAAATTGTCTCAAAAATACAGGATAATCTAACCTAACATCAATACAAATGCAAGGATTAAATTATCTTAAAGCAAATCAAAGACAAAACAAGAAAATGAAACTAGGTACAACCCGGAAGTTGAGCCTCGACTCCACCCTTGCCTCCGCTCGTCTCCTCTTTGCTCCGTCTTCAAGCCATAACTCCTTATTCACCCTAGCTAGGTGGAAATCCTAGCTAGGGTGTGGGTTTGAGGGGTGAGGGTTGAAGATGGGAGATGAGATAAGGATTTGGTGTTAGGGGAAAATTTGGGGATTTTGGAGAAAATGTGTTGTGTGTGTGTAAATTGTGTGGATAATGAGAGGAAAATCAAATAAAAAGAGAAAGAGCCACATGGATCTAAAATTCTGGGCTGGGGGCGTGACACGGGCACAGTCGCGCCCCAATCAAAGAAAAATATGTCTCTGGCGCGAGTGCAGGCCGGTCGCGCTGCCACTCGTGCCAGAATTTCTGCACTGACACCTTTCACGGTTTTGCTCCGTTCTCCCTCATTTCTTGTCCGATTGAGGTGATTCAACTTGCAGCGCGTTTCTCATTCGATTATCTATCTTCTCATGGCTTTGGATCACTCAAATATTGATTGATTATTTCTCCATTTCCTGTGAAAGTCAAATAACAAATAAAACTTCCAAATCGGGAGGTTAAAAGTGAAATTTAGGTTAAAATACATGCACAACTCTTCAATTCACTTCATTTCAACGTCAAAATGTTGTGCAAAAACACCACTTATCACGGTTTACATCTAAATTTTAGCAAAGCTTACAAAATGCAATGGGCAAAAAGTTAAATTTCAGCACATTTTTTCACCCGTAGACTGATGGACAGTCAAAAAGAACAATTCAAACCCTAGAGGATATGCTCAGGGCTGTGGTCATAGATCAAGGAGGAAGCTGGGAGGAATACTTGCCTTTAGTTGAATTTGCTAACAACAACAGTTTCAAGCGACCATTGGAATGGCGCCTTATGAGGCTATATATGGTCAAAAGTGCAGATCACCACTTTACTGGGATGAAGTTGGTAAAAGAAAGATTTTGGGCCCAGAAATTATACAGAAAACTGTTGAGGATCTTGATAAAGTAAGACAAAGAATGAAATGGGCCCAAGATCGACAGAAAATGTAAACAGATAAAAGAAGAAAGGATTTACAATTTTAGGTGGTAGATAAAGTGGTCCTAAAAATATCTCCTACAAGAGGCATTGTGCGAATTGGAAAGAAAGGAAAATTACGGCCTAGATATATTGGACCGTATGAAATTCTTGAACGAATCAGAGAAGTTGCCTACAAGTTGGCATTACCACCAAAGTTAGGAGGTAATTATGACGTGTTCCATATTTCAATGCTTCGAAAATATATTTTCAACCCAAGCCACGTCGTAAATCAGGAAGAAATAGAAATAAATCTGGATCTGACATACAACGAGTTTCCTATAGCTATTCTCGACAGAAAAGTCCAAAAGCTGCGGAATAAAGAGCTAATGATTGTGAAAGTTTAATGGAGCAGACATGGACAAGAGGAAGCTACATGGGAACTTGAAGATCAAATCTGATGCGATCCTCGCCAGCACGACGACGACGATAGCGTTGTTTTCCCAGGAGTATCAGGTTACACGAACAAAGAGGGATGAAATATCCAAACCCTAGCCTCACAACGATGTTGAACCATGAAATAGTTGAAGGACGTGACCCTCGATCAGTTGGAAACACGAACTTGAATTGATTTAAGACGCCACAAATGGGGATGTGAATCCACTTGATAAGTCGATTGAATCTCACGTTGTGTTGTGAAACTCGGATAATTCTCTCAGAGAGAAAAGTGAAAACTCACAATTTAATTAATATCAAAGTTGTCAAAAGTCCCCAAATAATGATAGAACAAGGTTTTATATAGTTGGTCCAAAAAAACTAAGCCCTAAAATAAAATCCCACACAAAAAGGAAACAAAACATGAAGAAAATCGGATTTCCGGAACTCGCTCAGAATGGCGCGACACGGGGTCAATCGCGCCCCGGGTCGCGCTATGGCTCGCGCTCACTCCTCAGCAGAAAACGTCGCAGGCGCGACCAGATCACTCGCGCCTCCAGTCACTCTGTAGCTCGCGCTCGCGCCAAGGCCAGACAGGCCGCGGGCGCGAACGGACCCACTCGCGCGTCCACTCACTCTGTAGGTCGCGCTCTGTGGCGCGACCGGTTGCTCGCGTCTTGGCTCGGGCTGTGACTCGCGCCAGCCTGTTCCGTGGCTTGAGATCAATGTCTTCTACTTGAGCTCGGGTTCTTCTCCCTCCATGGGTCGCTTGGTCGACTCTTGGCTCCAAACCTCTTGTATGAATCCATTGAGGTTTTCCTTGAATCTCTTAGCCCTTGCTCGCGTCACGGGTCCTTTCGGGACTTTGATTGGGTCGGACATCTCCTCAGCTCGGGTCGTATCATCCCCCTCCTCTTGAAAAGGATTTGTCCTCAAATCCAGCTGGTCACCTACATCAAAAGGGCTTAAGTTAGCAACATTAAATGAAGAACTAACTTTATACTCACCTGGCAAGTCCAACTTGTATGCATTATCGCTGATGCGCTCCACAACTTGGAATGGACCATCCCCTCTAGGAAGCAACTTAGACCGTCTTTGAGCCGGAAATCTCTCCTTTCGTATGTGCAACCAAACCCAATCACCGGGTTCGAATACGACTTTTCTTCGTCCCTTGTTGGCTTTCTCGGCATACTGCTCAGTTCGTCTCTCAATGTTTGCTCGAGCTTTTTCATGAATTTGTCTCACACAGTCAGCTTTCTTTTTCCCATCTAGGTTAGTATATTCATGCACAAGCAAAGGAATTAAATCCAATGGAGTTAAAGGATTAAATCCATATGCAACTTCAAATGGTGAAAACTGAGATGCAGAATGCACAGACCTATTATATGAAAATTCAACATGTGGCAAACATTCTTCCCAAGTTTTGATGTTCTTTTTTATTAGAGTCCTTAACAAAGTGGACAAAGTCCTATTTACTACTTCCGTTTGACCATCAGTTTGTGGATGACAAGTAGTAGAAAACAAAAGTTTAGTTCCTAACTTACACCACAAAGTCTTCCAGAAATAACTCAAGAACTTAGCATCTCTATCAGAAACAATAGTTTTGGGCATACCATGTAGACGCACAACTTCCTTAAAGAATAAATCAGCAATGTAGGAAGCATCATTTGTTTTAGAACATGCTATGAAATGTGCCATCTTAGAGAATCGATCTACAACCACAAAAATAGAATCATGACCACGTTTACTCCTAGGCAATCATAACACAAAATCCATAGATATATCTATCCAAGGTGATGTAGGAATAGGCAAAGGCATATATAAACCATGTGGTTGGACTCTAGACTTGGCTTGTCTACATGTAACACACTTAGCACATAAACGTTCCACATCACGTTTCATATGAGACCAGAAGAAATGCTCATTCAAAATAGCTAAAGTCTTAGCTACCCCAAAATGCCCCATCAAACCACCACTATGTGACTCAAACAATAAAAGCTCACGCACGGAACAATTAGGCACACATAACCTATTTTCTCTAAACAAAAATCCATCATGCCTATAAAACTTCCCATCTCCAAATTCTTCACATGCAACATATACATCCTTAAAATCATCATCATCTATGTACATGTTCTTAATGCACTCAAAACCAAGCAACTTAGCATCTAAAGTGGATAGTAAAACGTACCTCCTCGATAGTGCGTCAGCTACTACATTCTCCTTCCCTTGCTTATATTTGATGACGTATGGAAACGTCTCAACAAACTCCATCCAACGGGCATGTCTTTTATTCAACTTATGTTGCCCTTTCAAATGCTTCAACGATTCATGGTCGGTGTGGATTACGAACTCTTTGGGCCACAAATAGTGTTGCCACGTTTGCAACGCCCGCACTAGTGCATACAACTCCTTGTCATATGTCGGGTAGTTTACAGTGGGACCGCCAAGCTTCTCACTGAAATAGGCAATGGGCCGGATCTCTTGCATCAACACTGCACCAATTCCAACACCAGATTCCAGAAGCATCACATTCTATCTCAAAAGTTTTAGAAAAGTTTGGAAGAGACAGTACCGATGGGTGTGTCAATTTCTCCTTAAGCGTCTGAAATGCTTTTTCTTGCGCTTCTCCCTACTGGAATTCCACATTCTTCTTGATCACTTCAGTCATGGGTGCTGCAATACTACTGAAGTGTGGAACAAAACGCCGATAGAAGCTCGCAAGCCCATGAAAGCTTCAAACCTCTCCCACACTTGTTGGCGTCGGCCATTCTTGGATGGCACGAACCTTCTCTTCGTCCACCTGTACTCCATCTGCACTAACAACAAAACCAAGAAACACAACCTTATCCGTGCAACAGGTGCATTTCTTTAGGTTAGCATACAACTGTTCTTTCCTCAAAGCTTGCAAAACAAATTTCAAATGCTCTACATGGTCATCTTCACTCTTACTATAAATCAATATATCATCAAAATAAACCACAACAAATCTACCTATAAAAGCACGTAAAACATGGTTCATAAGACGCATAAATGTACTAGTAGCATTTGTCAAACCAAACGGCATAACTAACCATTCATACAATCCTAATTTTGTAATGAATGCCGTTTTCCACTCATCCCCTTCCTTGATGCGAATTTGATGGTACCCACTTCTTAAGTCTATCTTAGAAAATATGCGTGCACCATGTAATTCATCTAACATGTCATCTAAACGGAGAATGGGATGTCGATACTTTACCGTAATTTTGTTGACGGCTCGGCAGTCGACACACATCCGTAGGGATGAATCCTTCTTTGGTACGAGCAAAACTGGACTCGCACATGGACTCAAACTCTCCCTCACTTGTCCTTTCTCCAACAGCTCTTGTATTTGACATTCTAGCTCTTTTGTCTCCTCGGGGTTGCTCCGATAGGCCGGTCGGTTTGGCAATGTGGCACCGGGCACAAAGTCAATTTGGTGCTTGATTCCTCTAATTGGTGGCAAACCCGGTGGCATCTCTTCGGGAAACACATCCTTGAATTCCTGCAAAAGAGACACAATAGAATTAGGCAAAGATGGGTCAAATTGGTTAGTACTCATTAAAACATCTCTGCGGATCATCAAGTACATTGGCTTCTCATTTTGCACAGCCCATTTGACATTGCTAGCTGTGGCAAAACAAGCGTGTTGGATCACCTCCTTTCCAACATTGGCCTCCTTGCTTTTCTTCTTCATGGTTTCGGCCTCCTCTTATAGCTTCACTTGGTCCTCATACACTTGGGATGGTGTTAGAGGAGCTAGTGTCACCGTCTTCTTGTTAAGTACGAAAGAGTACTTATTTGTGAAGCCATCATGCTTCACCCTCCTATCGAATTGCCATGGACGTCCTAGCAAAATGTGTCCCGCCTGCATAGGCACAACGTCGCACAACACTTCATCCTCATACTTGCCAATCCGAAATGGCACTCGAAATTGCTTGTTCACCTTGGTTTCTCCACTGTCGTTCAACCATTGCAGCTTGTATGGCTTAGGATGCTTGAGAACCAGCAATCCTAATTTTGTCACCATCACAACACTTGCAACATTAGTACAACTACCATCATCAATAATCATACTACATACCTTATCCTTGATGTGGCATCGGGTATGGAATATGTTCTCCCTTTGTTCCTCGTCGACGCTCTTGGTGTGCAAGCTTAGAGACTTGCATGCAACCAAAATGAGGGCATTGGGTGCTGCATACTCCTCATCCTCACTTGACTCGGACAATCCCGGCATCTCCGGATCAACTTCCTCTTCATCCGTCACAATCTCACCATTGTCCTTCAAAATCATCACACGCCGGTTTGGGCATTGGTTGGCTATGTGACCTCTACCGTGACATTTAAAACACTTAATGTCTCGGTTTCAGTTACCCGACGAGTCTTGATTAGTTGATCCCGTCACTGTTGGCACCTCAGTCTTCGGTTTGGTGAATGGTTGCTTCTCTTCCTTCTTTCCCTGATTTGAAGCCTTCCATGGGGTTGCATTGGAATTGGAGTTCGACTTCCATGTAGAAAAGCTCGCTCGATTGTTGTTACCCCTCCTCTTGATTTGGTTCTCTACCTTTATAGCCATTTGCACCATGTCTTCCATCTCCATATAGTGCTGCAACTCTACTACTTCTCGGATCTCTCTATGTAGACCTGCTAGAAATCGAGCCATTGTGGCCTCCCTATCTTCCTCCACATTTGCTCGGATCATTGAAATCTCCATCTCCTTGAAGTATTCATCAACACTATTCGTACCTTGTCTCAAGTTTTGTAACTTGTTGTATAGCTCCCGGTAGTAGTAGCTTAGCACGAATCTCTTCCTCATCACCACCTTCATCTCTCCCCATGTCTCTATCGGGTGTTCCGGATTACGCCGTCTGTTGGATATCAATTGATCCCACCATACTATGGCATAGTCTGAGAACTCTACAGCTTCCAACTTCACCTTCTTGAGCTCGGAATAGTTGTGACAGTCGAACATCATCTCTATCTTGCGCTCCCATTCAAGGTACAAAGCTGGGTTATTTTTACCTTGGAACGAAGGCACATTCATTTTGATGTTGCCGAGGTCATCATCTTCTCGATTCTTTGCTCTTCAATGTTTCCTTCCTCCAGTAGTTGAGTATCTATCATTCTCCTCTGAATCTCCCACCTCAGTGTCATAGTATTCCGCCATTTGTCTCTCCACATATGGGTAGCGTCGAGCCTCTATCCGGGCTCCTCGTCCACCTCTTCCACCTCTACCACTACGATCCTCTTATGGAGCTTGTTGGGATTGCTCCTGTAATGATGTCTCCACCTTGTTGAGTCTCTCATTCAACGTTGCCATCTCAGTCTTGAACAACTTCGTTAGATGTTGTTGAATGGCCTCCACTGTATTCTTTGGATCAAATATAGTGGGCGTCTCATCACTCGTTCCTGCGGCTTTATCTTTGGTACCTGCCCCTTTGTTAGACATGTCGATTTTTTTTTTTGATCGACTCTTTTTTTTTGAACGATTTTTTTTTGTTCGTCCTTTTTTTTTCAATGAACTAAACAAGAGTTAAAATTAAACAATGAAGTGAATTAAAGAAAATGAGCAACAAAACAAGAATCCCTATAAAGTCTAGCTCTCAACTCACGTGTTTACTCTCGTGTATCACACAATCGGCTCTTTTCACTCTAATAATCTCACACACTCTGGCCTTTTACCACTCATTTTCTCTCCAAACAAAATTAAGCTAGATCACAATCACAACAATGAAATCTCAAAAGACCAATCACAATTCACCAAAATGTGCGCCGGAAAATTTTCGAAAATTTGAAAATTGTCGAAACATTTTCGACTCCTCCCTAGGCAATATACGCGTCTCCAACAACCCAAATATCAAGATCAAATGTAACGAAAACACCAAATTGTTTCCCGCCTTTTTTTATAATAGGCGAGAAATTAAAATACAAAAATTAAAGGGATAAATTGGAACCTGATACAAAGCCGAAGCTTTGATACCACTTGATGCGATCCTCGCCGGCACGACGACGACGATAGCGTTGTTTTCCCAGGAGTATCAGGTTACACGAACAAATAGGGATGAAATATCCAAACCCTAGCCTCACAACGATGTTGAACCATGAAATAGTTGAAGGACGTGACCCGCGATCAGTTGGAAACACGAACTTGAATTGATTGAAGACACCACAAACGGGGATGTGAATCCGCTTGATAAGTCGATTGAATCTCACGTTGTGTTGTGAAACTCGGATAATTCTCTCAGAGAGAAAAGTGAAAACTCACAATTTAATTAATATCAAAGTTGTCAAAAGTCCCCAAATAATGATAGAACAAGGTTTTATATAGTTGGTCTAAAACAACTAAGCCCTAAAATAAAATCCCACACAAAAAGGAAACAAAACATGAAGAAAATCGGATTTCCGGAACTCGCTCAGAATGGCGCGATAAGGGGTCAATCGCGCCCCGGATCGCGCTATGGCTTGCGCTCACTTCTCAGCAGAAAACGTCGCGGGCGCGACCAGATCACTCGCGCCTCCAGTCGCTCTGTAGCTCGCGCTCGCGCCAAGGCCAGACAGGCCGCGGGTGCGAACGGCCCCACTCGCGCGTCCACTCGCTCTGTAGGTCGTGCTCTGTGGCGTGACCAGTTGCTCGCGTCCTGGCTCGGGCTGTGGCTCGCGCCAGCCTGCTCCGTGGCTTGAGATCAATGTCTTCCACTTGAGCTCGGGTTCTTCTCCCTCCATGGGTCGCTTGGTCGACTCTTGGCTCCAAACCTCTTGTATGAATCCATTGAGGTTTTTCTTGAATCTCTTAGCCCTTGCTCGCGTCACGGGTCCTTCCAGGACTTTGATTGGGTCGGACATCTCCTCAGCTCGGGTCGTATCAAGATCTTAGCAAAGTATCCAACCCTCGTCATAGCAGGTATATTCAATTTCGGGGATGAAATTTTTTATTAAGGAGGGGGATGTAACACCCTAGAAAAATATAGTATTTAAAATTTATTTTATAGCTAGAAATTTCATGAAGTTAGAACCCAATTTATTTTGACTAGTTAATTATGGGCTTAGAGGCACAATAAGACTAAGAAAATTCTCGACTTTAGTTGAGCCTCTAAGTTAAAATTAGAAATTATATTATAAAAATAGATATTAATGGGATCATTTTGGAACCAAAAACATCTAATTCGGACTTCATTTGACCTCCCAATGGAATTTATTTTGTTAAACACTTTGGAAACAATTTATTCTACCAAGTCCAATCCTATATATTCAAATCCAATTATCCAATCCACTTTCGGTCCAATATCGACTCATTTGCAGCCCATTTACTCAAGCCACATTCAACAAGACCTTAATTAATATATTATTAGTAGGTCTTTTTATTTGGAGGATAATTGAAATAAGATATTATCATTCAAATATTATTCACCAATAAAATTTAGTAATGTGGAAGATTTCTTGATTGTCCAAGTGTACCTAGTAGTACATGTGTCTATGTATATATAAATGTATGAATAAAGATGAAGTATAGTATAGCTGTGGTTATATATATATAAATATAGGTATGGATAGAATTGAGAGACAAAAAAATGAAATAATAATAAAATAAAATATTAAACCAATTGAAATTGGCCATTTGGAATTCATCGAGTGTGCTTAGTTATCTAATAACTAAGTACTTATGTGTGCTTATAGATAATAATACATATACATATATAAATGCTTAGTCATATATTTAGATAGATATAGGGTAGTGCACGTGTGAGTTAAGTATGCATAGGATTGCTTCAAAAACAATAATAAAAGTAAATAAAATAAAAAAAAAATAAACTAAAATTTTGAGACCAATCAAACATTGTCATTTGTGAAGTAATTAAAATGGATTGGTGTACTAGCTAGATGATGTACACGTGTGGAAGCTAAGGGAACATATCAATATATATATAGATATATATATATATATATATTGATATATGATTTGAAGTATGGTTTCATGTGAGGGAATTATTACAGCAAAAGTGGAAAAAAAATCAAAGCTGAAGGTAACTAATCTAATTCACGGCTCTTCGGCCATCTTTACTTTGATATCCTTGATCACTATATTGATTATAGACAAGCCTCTTGAAATATGTATCTAAATTTCTTCCTTGACAAGTAGGTTATAAATATAGCCGAGCTAATGCTCAAAAAACTTAATTAATCCAACTATTGGATTATAATTATTTTTATGTTGTTTTAACCTTTAATTACGAGATTTATTGTTTGATTTCAAATTTATTTACCTATTTATTTAATTTAATTCTAGTTTAGTATTTGGGGATTAAATTAGAATTTTCAGAAAATATTATTTAATTCTATAATTTTCAAATGTTATATTTTGCCTCAAAAGAATTTCTAAATATTATAATTCTCTCCTAAATGCTAAATCAAACTTCATAGCCATTGAATTCAGTTTGATTCATCTTTATCCACTCATATTTGGTCTAGAAAGTACGATAATTTCTCAATCAGGGTCACCAAATTGATCTATTTCGTCAAATGCGCATTAATCGCCCATTTGATTCCATTTTAATTCCAAACGATCCCAAGACATAGGAAATTCTTATTTAAGTTATTTAGGATCTAAATTATTACCTTTATTGACCTATTTGAGGATTCTAAGTTAGAATTTTAATTTTATAGGTCGAGACGAGCTGAAAGCATAGTAGCATCTCACGCATAAATTGCACTGTTTATTGAGATCATCCAGGTGGGTTTTTCTAAAACTCACAACTACGTTTTAAATTCGTCCATGAAAAGTAGGTTAAATGTTTTAATAACATTATTTACGCAATGATTGGATGTGTTAAGACTTCATGCATAGAGGAATTCCGACTTACAAGCAAGACGGTTTACTTTGTGACTAAATGTCTAGATAAGTAACCGTAAAGTATCATGTGATCACATCGGGTCTCTCATCCAATGAAGAAGAGTAAACTTTGTTATAAAGAATGTTCATGGTTATTTTCCATGATTTATGTAGTATAACAGTTTTAAAGCATGAAAGTTTGTCTTGGACGAATGTTAATGCCCACTGAGTGTTTTCTGGCACTCAACCCAAATATTTTCAAATGTTTTCAGGTTCTGGAGATCAAACTGGTTGATGACGACCTGCTGGAGTGGGTTTTGATGGTTGACCCTTGTACAGTTTTTGCTCAAAGCCATCTTTGAATTTATATTTCTATGTTAAATATTATATGTTTCCATTAATCTCTGCAAAACTTACAAGTTTGAAAGTTGTTGACCCTAGTGGCCAATTTTTGATTGTATATACAAATATTTTGAATGTTTATAAGGATTGGCCGTGTTGTTTTTAAATGTGTGGTCTGATTGGCTATGTATATTGCTTGTTGACAGGTCATAATCTGGTTATGTGTGAGTTAATGATTTCGAAAAGCCTTGTTGAAAGTTGACTTTGAAAGCACCTGAGTGTGTGATTTGAACATTTTTAAATTGAGGTGCTGCCCGTTTACAAATTATTTTTGAGTTTAATTTAATTTCTTGAAAAATATTTATCACGTAAGCATGTACGTATGTTTTTGGTGACGTTTTGATCCTAGTGGAACTGGGGCGTTACAAATTAAATATGATTTATATACTGAAAAATATTGATAAATATAAATATAGTAAATAAATATTGCGCGCAAACACTTTGTATATAGGTTATCAGATATTCTTAATGCATATATATTTATACATATATAAGAATAAAATAATTTGTTATTGAAAATCCAATTTCCACTAATAAAAAGACCTTGAAAACTATTGCATGAATTGATTATTGAAAGTTATTTCAAAATTACACATTATTTTGATAATATTCATTAATCTTATAATACCATAAACAATAAAATATTATCCCGTGCATCGCACGAGTAATGCACTAGTATTAATACAAATACTATTATTAATAGTAATAAAATTAAATTCATTGGGAAAAGGTATAATTCAAATTGTATAGGGGTGTGTAGAGATTGTATAGGAGTGTGTAGACTCTTCAATATTGTTTCAATTTTTTTTAAAAAAATTATTATGATTTATTTTAATTTAATTTTTTTATTTAGGTTCATCCTTTCTCAATTAGAATATATTAAAAAATGACAAAAAACACATAGTTATGCAACACAAATGTAATACAAAGAAAATTATGAAGAAAAGTATATCAGAAATTGAGGTGATGAGATACAATAGGTATACTCGTTTTTTTTCTTTGTCGCGCGAACGGAAGTACAAATTAACAAGCCTTAAGTTACCAATAATTTTGTCTTAATTGTTATGTTTTTCGATTTTATGTTAACAAATGTAATAAATTCACACCAATAAAGACACACTTCGTATAAAATTAACAACCGTAAAAATAAGAACTACATACAACATCTACATAATTGGAGCAACAATTCTCAATTTTTAATTACGGTTTTTATCATCTTAATTATTTGAGTATCACATGCATAGATTACATTAACTATTTTTTTTAAGGCAAAACACATTTTTAGGTCCCTGTACTTTTACGTTCTGTTTCATCGGGTCCCTGCACATTTTTTTCATTTTAATAGGTTCCTATACTTTGACAAAATGCATCTTTAAGTTCTTGTACTGTTACATTTTGTTTTAATAGGCCATTGTATTATTTTTTTGATTCAATAAGTCCTTATACTTCTATATTTATTTCGAAAGATCCTTTTTTAAAATATTTATTTAAAACACCAATATTGATTATTAAAAGAGAACTTGTTTAAACCATGGTTGTAAAATTCGGGCTAGGCAGCCGCTTAGGCGCTATGTGGCCCTACCCGAGCCGAAAATGGTGAAATCGACCAGTTCTTCGGTTAGACCGACAAGGCAGAGTTAGGCAGGGTTTAGGCAGGCCTAGGCAGAACTATGCGGGATTTAGACGGAGCTAGGTGGCCATTGACGATCCAGATCTAGCCCCTAAACCAGATTTTATTTTTCTTCCATCGACAGCCGTGCAGCCCTCGTCATCGATGATGGAGAAGAAGATGAAAAGGGTGTTGTTGTGCTTGTTCGTGGTGACTCGTTGGCGTCCACTCTGCTCTGTTGATGTTGGGATGGGGTTGTGGTGGGAGAAGAATGTGGAGAAGACGGTTAAGACCGAACCGAACCGAACTTACAAAACCGAATTGCACCGAACTTTAAAAATTCCGAACTGAGATCGAACTGAAATCTCCTAATAGCCGAACCGAACCGAAACCGAGAAATTCGGTTCGGTTTCGGTCGGTTCTCTAAAAACCGAAGAAAGCCAATTTTTTTGGCAGATTTTAGCACCAAAATAACACATTTTTAATGAAGCAATCCATCAACTAACACATTCTCTTAGTTGCATCATTGATTCAGTGATGCTATATTTGGCAGAAAACATAAGGCTAGCTATCCATAGCTCACAAATGCATGTATATACTTTCTCATAATTGACAGCTCTAGAATTAACCATATAATGAGAGCTACTGAGCGTTCAATTGTTTGGAAATTTTTGCATACATTTAAAAAAAAATCAATTTACGAGCTCTTAATTTCCTAAATCATCTCCACTTCTCAACAGAAGAAGCCATTCAAGAGAAAATCACACTAATTCGATTGAGAAAAGTTGCAACCTACCCATACATTTTTTCCTCTTGTTCAGATTGGGAGACTAACAGAAAACCGACAGTACAAGAATGACGACGAACACCTGCAAGCTAGAATCTCTTGTAGCTCGTTATTCTCAATAATTTCCTCCAGAGCAATATATATGAAATCTAGCCTCTAGCCTATTGCTTGAGATGAGAGGGAAGAGCCTCTAGCCGTCTACTGCAGTAGCGAGTCGGCAAGCTTCTCTAGTTGCCGCTGTGAGATGGGCGGAGCACGGAGCTGTTGCTGCGGTTGCAGTGCTCGTGTTTGGCGAGGACTTGACGGAGCAACAACAATGGCCGATTATTTTTGTTCTGTTGAAGGCTACAAGAGGCGACGATCGAATTTGCAAATTTGGGGATTTAGAATTAGGGGTTTTACTTTTTAGATCAGTTTATTTTTTATTTATTTTTTTATTATAGATTTGGGCTATGATAAGTATCCTGCAATGGGTTGGGCTGGGGCTGGTGGGCTTCTACTTAATAATTAATTATTATATTATCGGTTCGGTTCGGTTACTGTCGGTTTTTAAGGCCCAAACCGACACCGAACCGAAGCATGATCGGTTTTATAATGAAAAATCGAAGCCGAACCGAAACTCCAACTCATCAAACCGAACCGAACCGAAATCACCAGTTCGATTCGATTTTTCAGCTGCGGTTCGATTTTGCTCAGTCCTAGAGAAGAAGATCGAATAGAAGAAGACATGAGGGAGAAGAAGTTGAATGCTTTGGTGGTGGTGGGCCCTCTCTCATCAATAAATAATAAAAATAGGTTTCTCAAATTTAAAATTTAATAAATTAAAACAACTTAAAACCAAGATTGCCCATATCAATTATTACTTTTTACCCGGATTCTAAAATATAAATTGTTATTAAAAAAACGCTAGATCCCACCTAGGTTCCGTCTAGGCCCCGTCTAGACCGTTTAGGCGCTAGGCGCCCCTCGACCGCCCGACTAACGCCTAGCGAATTTTGCAACCTTGATTTAAACATAAGAAGTATACAACTGTAACCATCAATAGTATAGAGATCTACTTAATCACCTAATATAATAATTAAATTACCAATACATAGTATTAGTTTAGTTTATATAAATGTCTTATAGTAATAACAAAGAGATATATAAAACTTCACAAAATCGCCATAGAAAATGTGTCGGAAAAAGTTTAGAGCTCTAATATTATATAATTATAAAATTCAAATCAAATTAAATTAAATTAAATAGTATAAGGACCTAAAGATGCATTTTGTATAAGGACCTATTAAGATAAAATTTAATAGTATAAGGACCTAAAGATGCATTTTGTCAAAGTACAAGGACTTATTAAAACGTAAAAATTGTACAGGGACTTAGTGAAATAAAATATAAAAGTATAAGGACCTAAAAATGTATTTTACCTTTTTTTAATGATCACCTTAAATTTCACCAAGCAAGCAAATTAAAGGAAATTAAAGGTTGTCATTATTTTTGTCGAAAATAAATGCGTTTCTTATTCATGAAATACTCCACAACTTCAACACAAATGAAAGAAAGGCATTATCGTTATTAATAATCAAAAATATGATTCTAATCTAAATTCGCCATAAAATGCGCCGCTTGATTACATCGCGGATGAATGAATAGAAATCAATGAAATTTGCTCTTGACACTACTTCTTTGATATTTACCATGTAATCACGTTGACATACAATTTGAAAAAATTCTCATGATTGATGGGATCAATCATAACCTTACCAACGAAGGGGAGGGGGGGGGGGGGGGGCATACTAGCTTTTCTTATTTAGGTTACGGTTTTTAAATTGTGGACTGTAACAATAAAAAATATTTTAAATGATATTATGATTTTATTATTTTTTTTAGGTGCTAGAAAAAGTAGAATGAGGGATATGTTTATAATTTTTCATTAAAAATTAATAACTAATGTGCCCTCGATAATATCAGGATGTGCACGAATTTCCTCAATTCAATTAGTCTGACACGGTCATACATGCATCACATTAATAATTTTTAGATATTAAAGCTTATAGTGAAATAGAAATATTATTTTTACATTTAATGAGCTGTGACGCAAAATAAAATTAACTACTATTTTACCATGTAGATATAATTTTCAACATTTTTAAGATTTAGAATGATATATTTAAAAATTGGGTTCTATTAAAAAAAAATAAAAATAAAAATTGGGTAGCATTTAAATACTTTATCGTTGTGTATAACACTGTAGTATAACATAGCATCCCCCTTTCCATAAAATGCCCTTGATCCCTATCATTTTTATTATAATTGCTCTTTACGATATTGCATTTTCTCGACTCGGGTTAGTTATAATACTTCTACTTAATTGCAAAATTAATTTACACCATCACATATGCATAGGGAAAAAAGTAATCAAACTGTTGTGCTATTAAAACAGAAATAACATTAAAAGATGAATCTATATATTACCATAAGTGAAATAAAATACAAAAATTTTATGTGAAATTACTCTTTATTGCCCCAAAATTTTTACATAACAAAATGCCAATATCCATCATATTTTCTCAATAAATTCCGCATTAAGTAACAATAAAGTATAAAATAATTGAAAATTTTTATTTCACATACAACCGTGAAAAGCTACAGAAAATTGTGTAGTTGCTCATTTTTAGAAAAGAAAACCCCCCAAAAAATTGAATTAACACAAAACCAAAAACAAATCACCAATAATTTAAAATTATACAATTCAAAAAACCAAAAAAACACAAGAAATTAACTGATCTAGTGTATGATTTTCAGATTATGAGCAAATATATATGTTCTACTCCAAGAAATATATAAGAAAAAGAAAAAAAACACAATGATAGTGTACACACAAAAGAATTATCCTCACTTCCATAATTGGGTAGAAATAATCATATATTAATTGGCATCTGTTGAGAAATTGGCTTTTAGAACCGAAAGTTCTATACCTTGTGTTGAAGAAAGTCAATCTGCTCGGACATCATACCGGGACCGCCGTTCGCAATAGGCAACTTTTTTTTGTTTATTTTTCAAAGTTCTCATCGGCAAGCATCGTTAAACCTTAACCTTGGCATGGAAGAGGAACGTGAAGGAGGAATTTTTCTAAAACAAAAATCAGAAAACTAAAAAACTCTCAAATTTAACGATCGTATATAGAGATTTTTTGCATAAGGGATTTGAAGAGAAGAGAGAAACAAACAATGATAAACTGTAAAATTATAGAAACGGTTTGAGTTGGAAATTATATGTGAAAATTGACTAATCGATACTTGATCCATTTTGACAAAAAAAACATCACTTGAATGAAACACCAAAACACCGCATGAATAATAAGTTTATTTTTTTTCAAAAAAGCCCTTACTTGTTAATTTACTAAATTAACCCTACTTTTCTGTTTTTATATAATATATAGATAGACTAGATTTCCGCCCGTGCGTTGCACGGGATCATTCATGATCTCAAATTTAGTTATTACATTTTTAATGTAAGTGTTACATATTCGTTTTTTATAGATAATATTTTAGTTAAGAAATTAATACCATTTTTAATTTGTTCGGTTATTTTTTTAAATCAAACAATTATTATTGCGAATTTAAAAATAGTTAAGTTGACAATATAATCGATAAAAAAATATTTACTTGAATGCACGCACATGCATATGTATATACATACATGTTATGTTATAATATAATATATTTCAAATTACAAAAAATATTTATATATGTGTATATCTATATAATATATTTCAAATAATTTCATAAATAATTAATGACTATTACAATTAAAATATTATATTATAAATTATGCAACATTTGTTTGTATACAACGTTTGTAGGAGCATTTATAAATTTATAAATATTAATCTCTGTTTGATTTAGTTTTACATTTAATTAGAATGTTAAATTATTAACTATTTCATATTCATTATAATTAAAAAATAGTATAAATGTTATATCTATGTATAAAGTATACAGAACATATGTTACTTATATGATTATGATGTTTTATCAAATAATTTATTTGATTATTTTATTTAATTATTTAATATATGTTGATAATTATTTCACATAATAAAATCTACCAAATGTTATCCATTATTTATTAATATGCGAAAATTCACATATTCATGTATCCGTACAAATAAATTCGAATGTCATTACCTAATGAAATATACTATAGAATTAAGCATAAATGAATTCTATAATTAAAAAATATATGATATGTTTGTGTGAAAGAGAGAAAGAGAGAAGATGAAGAGACATTAAAAAAAAAAAAAAAAAAAGATTATTTATAATAACTATTGTTGATGTGATATTTTTGAGGGGGAAAGTATTTTTGAAGGAACTCCGTCTTATTATCTTAGATAGATTAGTACGACTAGGTTGTAGTAATTGCAAAACCTTTTTCCTATACATACATAATTCATTCATATATTCGTAGTAAGAAAGATTTCCTCTCAGCCGAGAAACATGGCGCCGCTGATATGGAGGATGGATCGCCGGTCACGGGAGGTGCCGAGGTCGGAGATGAATTCGCAACCAACGACTGATCTCTTTCATGTCGTTCACAAGATCCCCTCTGGCGAATCTCTCACGTTTGGGTAATTGGTTTCCTTTTTTTCTTTTATATGCTTCTTTTTCTTCTGGGTATGAAGTCGGCATTTTCTAGTTCAGATTTTGATGAATTACAGTGTAATGAAGATGGAAAAAATATGGTTGTTGTGATGCCAATTTTTTCTATTGAATTTCTCATTCCTTTGTCCCTGCAGTTTAGTAAGTGTACGGCTACTTTAATGTTGAAATTCTCATTCTCTAAATAGTGGAATTTTACTCTGGAAATTATGATGATATACTGTTCTTGATGTATTTTTTTTTTGGAGCAAAGTTCTTGATGTAGTGTTGCTGAGCTTTCTTTTAATGGTTACTGCATTTTGGGGTTTACAGATGGTGGACAAGGATCCAAGCAGGGCGATTTCCCTATTCTGGGCAGCGATTAATGTTGGTGATCGAGTTGGTAGTGCCCTGAAAGACCTTGCTGTGGTGATGAATCATTTGAATCGGTCTGATGAGGCTATCGAGGCCATTAAATCATTTCGACATCTCTCTCCTCCCGAATCTCAGGATTCCCTTGACAACCTACTGATCGACTCGTATAAGGTAATGTAGATTGCACTATCTTGATATTTCATTGAGTTATTTATATTTATACCTGTGCTGTGAAAACTGGAAACCCCAGCATCAAAATTCTTGTTAATGCAGAAATCTGGAAGATTAGAGGAGCAGGTAGAATTGCTTCAACGTAAACTGAACCGAGTTGAAGGAATGGTTTTTGCTGGGAGGAAAACAAAGATGGCAAGATCTCAAGGAAAGAGGATTCGGATCACGGTTCAGAAGGAGTATTCAAGGTAAATCTCCATCACTTCTTTCAATTACAAACAGCCTCGTATAATTCTTCCTTCCCTTGTAATTTTCTGTAATATAATTGCAGTTTGTTGGGAAATCTAGCTTGGGCTCACATGCAGCAGAATAATTTCAAGTCTGCTGAAGAATACTACAGGTATCTTTGTGTAATGTATATGAAGTTTCATACCTGGAACTGGCAAGATATTCGTTATTACATACAATAACTGGGGAGTTCATCCAAACGTGTCTGCAGGAAAGCACTGTCGTTTGAACTGGATAAGAATAAACAGTGCAACTTGGCAGTATGCTTGATGCACATGAACAAGTTGACAGAAGCTAAGCTTCTGCTCCAAGGTATATCTTCTGGCAATGGTGCTGTTGATGATTCATATGCAAAGTCGTATGAGCGTGCCTCTAAAACACTGGCCGAGTTTGAGTCACAGCGTGTTCATAATCCTATAAAACAGATGGAACAGAGTAATGAATCTGGGATGGCTACTCATGGAGATCTAAATAATACTAAGTCATTTGGTGGCCAGTGGGGTAGTAGTAGGTTCGGTTCTCAGAAACATTCTGATTATGGCAATGCTACGCAGTTATCTCTTTTGCCTTCATCTGCCAAGATGAACAACAGAGCATTTACTGACTATGCATATGAGGAAAGGGCCTATTTTGATTGGAGAACAAACCATTATGAGCCTAATGTGAGCCGGGAAGGAGTACATTCTTCCATAAAGAGGGCATCAAATATCTCTAAAGTTTCATTCACTCAGCCAAGGAGATGTTTGCGCTCTGGAGATAAGAGAAAGGCTGGTTTGGTAGAAGATGTTCATGGAAGTTGTCGTCGGAAAGTGTCCTTTGCAAGCCAAACGGTTAACTACTACTATTCTTCTGATGCACCTGATGAGGTGCCAAAGATATTGCCACAGGTTCTGGAGAAGATGTTTCCATCATCTAATGGCAGAGATAAGACAAGGATATTGTCTGTGGAGCCACTGAAAGATGGTGAAGAAGGGATGAATAGTTTGACAAATGATTGCAAGATTCGTGCTGCAGAAGAATCAACCTTTTCTCAGAGTTTCCTGGCAGGTTTTGGGAGGTGTGAGCATAAAAAAAGTTGGGCTGATATGGTTGAAGAAGATGAGCTAGAGTTTGGAAGTGGGAAAAGTGATTATCCACTTAACAGTTTAGGCGATGATCCAGCACATAAATCTTCATTCTCAGACAAGTTTTCTGCTGCTTTAATGAATGAAGAAGGGTTCAATGATGAGAATGTGAACCCTAACATAATCCCGGGATCAATTGATCTTGGAGGCGGATCTCTAACTCAGCCAGACAAGAGAAGGTTATCATCTGCTGCAAAAGAATCAACATTTTCTGCTGCTTCAAGGAATGTGGACTCTAACATAATCCCCGAGACTCCGAAGTTGCACGGTAGAGAGGTGATAGGCTCATTAATTGATGATCTTGGAGATATACACTGGTTTAACATGTTAACCACCAACATAGTCTGGTAGGTTTGGAGTGAGAGCTGTCTGATGAGCTCAGTAGCTGGAGCATGAACATGTGTGAAATTGATTTTTTTTTTTCTCTCTCTCAAGAGTTTCTATTGTTGTACACATTTAACATCAAATGTTATGTTACATAGTTGTATATGATTGCTAGTCTCTCTTATTATCTGCAACTCAATTCTAATTATGAGCCCTATTATATTTTATTTACCTATAATAAATGAAAAATATTGTATGTGGATTGAGGATAATAATCGGGCATTGTAATATATTTATAGCTAAATGATTACATATTTGCATTGCAGAATATTACATGAAAAATAAAAACAAGAATATTACATCTTGAACTCTCTTAATATATATATATTACAGCATCCCCTGCCAGGTAGCGGCGGAGCTCCTCCGCTTCTTCGGCGCCGGCGGACTGAGAGCGGTGGGAATGAGGTATTGCATAGAACTCTGCAACTCCGACGTTTCTCCAGTGCTGGTGTGGGTGCTCGGAATCGGAGTGTGGCATAGAGCTCTGCAACTCCGACGTTCCTCCGTTGCCGGTGGAGTATAGAGGGCGGTCGGAATCGGAGTGAGGCATAGAACTCTGCAACTCCGACGTTTCTCCGGTGCTGGTGGGGTGCTCGAAATCGGAGTGTGGCATAGAGCTCTGCAACTCCGACGTTCCTCCGTTGCCGGTGGAGTATAGAGGGCGGTCGGAATCGGAGTGAGGCATAGAACTCTGCAACTCCGACGTTTCTCCGGTGCTGGTGGGGTGCTCGGAATCGGAGTGTGGCATAGAGCTCTGCAACTCCGACGTTTCTCCGTTGCCGGTGGAGTGCAGAGGGCGGTCGGAATCGGAGTGTGGCATAGAACTCTGCAACTCCTACGTTTCTCGAGTGCCGGTGGGGTGCAGATGGAGGTCGGAATCGGAGTGCGGCATAGAACTCTGCAACTCCGACGTTTCTCCGGTGCCGGTGGGGTGCGGATGGAGGTGGAGATCTGCTGCGGAGTATTGGAGGAACTCATTGTGTATTGTTATCTGAGGAACTGATCATGAATATTGATGTTGCTGTAAGAGATGAATCTACATATATAGAGGGAAAGAGTTATATCTATGGAAACAGAGAGGATTTTATCTATGGAAACAGAGGAGAGGCGGCGGCGTAAAATCTAACGGTACAGTCAAATTCCGGCATATCCTTTAATTTTTTTTATTTTTTTTTATTGTTTTAATATCAAAGATTGATTAATCAATATACAGTAGCATAAGGATATGTTTACTTATATTTTTTATTCTGTTTTTTCTTTAATCTCAATTGATTGCTCTTTAGTTTAATTTTACACTTATTAATTAGGGTATATAATTATATTTTAGAAAATAATCAATTGTTAATAAAAAAACAAAATTAAATATATATATATATATATATATATATTGAAAAAATAATTATATATCATAATCGAGAAAAGTGAACCCCAATTGATAAATGTAAAATTAAACTAAAGCACAACCAATTGAAATCGAAGAGAAAAATAGAATAAAAATTAATATTTTCTAATATGTAGCATAAAATATTGCACAAAATATAACAGAGAAGGATTTCATTCCATATATTAGACTCCATTATTTTCTTATCTAGATTCTAACAAAATAAGATTTATTACTCAAATGCATGAACTACGTACCATTTTCTTCAAATATCCAATTATTGTCGAACATTTAGGTAAATTGCACCTTAAATAAATTTAAGAACAATTGTTCTCCCTTTAATCTAAGAAACACGTCACTTTTTTTTTCCCTCATCTCTTAGTTATCATTATGGAAAATTATAGAAAGTAAATAAATAAAAAACTACGGTCTATCTCCAATCAATTTCTTCTAGCTTGTTTTGTTATTAAGCTATTTTATACATATACTATCAATTGCAAATATCCTAATCATGTCATACCTTTAATTTATACCCCCGACACTTGATAAGTGCAACTTATTTTGAGTAGGTGCCGCATGTAGTCTCTTTATTTTGTACAAATCCTCCTCAATTATGAAATAATATATATATCCCATAGCTAGAGTCGGGCGTATGCATGTATATATGTACATGTATAAATTTAATTGATTTTCAAATAAACTAATAATATATTTAGATATGATTAAAATATAACAATATATAATAGGATAATAATTCATTAAAATAATATATATTTGGATAATCATTAGGATCCTGATATGCTTATATTCGAAAAATATCTTAATGACATTGGGGTTCATTAGAACTAAATTTTGAAGTTTCAAATAACAAGGGTGATATGCAACAACATTTCCTACAAAATGACTAGAACGAGGCTAATTTTTAAAAACACCTTTGACAAACATAAATTTAACGGACTGTTACAAGCTGCATAATTATCTAAAAACATTGCAAATGAAACTTATATAGGGTTCTAAATTTAAAATATGAGAAGGTCCTAGATATTTTTAACCCACTCCATGTGCATGCTTTAATTATCTGAAAAACGGGACATACAAGGATTCATTTTTTTTTCCTAGTTTACTCTCAAGGTTAGCATATGTTATTCATTTAATACTTAATTAAAAAGTTCGGGATACTACAAAACCTTTTCGATCAACCACCGTGGATAGTGATCACTGATTGATTCGTGACCGATCATAATCATGGATCTGGCAGCAAGTCTTGATCTATCCCTTTCTCGATCTATACTTCATTCTTCAGAGAAAATTACAAAATCAATAGTCTCATAGGACATCTGTTTCTTCAAAAGTGACCTCAATACTTGCATTTATGGTCCCCAATACTTGCAAAATTGGTCCCACAGTTACACTTTCTATTAAGTTTACATGCTAATTTGGTCTCATAGGAATTGTAATTCAAAATTCTTAAGATGTGCGTATTTTGATGTGAAAATACCAACAATGGGAAGGGAAAAGTCAAACTTTGGAGGGGAAATATTTCACCATCTTCTCGCATTATGAAATATATATATATATATATATATATATATGGTAGATCTGGCGAGAACTCTTTGCTATGTTCCTATCTGAGAACTAAGAATCTATCCAAACCACATAAATTTTGATCTTAATTTTCCAGATTTAACACAAAAGGAGGTGGCAAACTTATAAATAAATTGAACTTTTAAAAGAAACGGTGACATATTGGTAAATATATTGAACTTCAAAAGTGGGGGTTATTTGCTTTCCGTCAAAATATAGATGCTGATGTTAGTATACTTATACAAATATTATAGAAGCTTTAAGCAATCATAACTTGTTCATTTTTAATCGAATTTACGCAAATCATATATAAAATTAAAGCTCTTTTCATACTATTTCATTTAAGATCCACATTGCATATGTTTATTTCAAAAAAATAGATGAAAATTACAAAAATCAAATTTTAGACATATTTTTCATAGAAAGCAACCCCAAATTTATATTAGCATGCTGTATATAATATTTTAGCACGACCTATATAGCATTTTAGCATGACCAACTATAACTCACATAATTGCGTATATGATATTTTAGCATGAAACTACCTGCATATTAACATGATATATATGACCTTTGAGCATAATCAATAACTCATATCAGCATTGTGTTCATGACGTTCTAGCATGATACTCATAAATTAACAAGATGATATCAACATATTTACACAAATATTGTAGAAACTTTAAACAATCATAACTTGCTCATTTTAATCAAATTTACGCAAATTATATATCAAATTAAAGATATTCTCATACTCTTTCCTCTAAGATCCATATTTCATATATTTATCTAACAAAAAATATTTTATTTGCAATAGTGTAAAACAATATTCATAATAGAATGACAAAATACGCATTGTAACATGAAAAAATAATCACAATAGCAAAGAAAAATATTCATAACAATATGAAAAATTTGTAATACATATAAATTTACTCATAATACCATTTGTAGTGTTCGTTCATTTTAGCATTTTTATATGCTTATAATATAAAAGTTGTATTAATTGGTACAATTTTAGCATGCTAATTCATTGATTTTTAGCATAATATTTGTATTCATTTTAGCATGATATTTCATTTGATTTTAAAATGATGTAATAAAACATAATATTGAGAAATAATAAACCCTAAGTAAAATGTAATAAACTTTAACTAATTTGTATAGAGTAAACCTTTATTGATCTGCTAGCATGATTTAGTATGTTATTATCCTTGATTTTAGCATGATCTACTAAACCCTAATTTGGACATATAAATCCTAATCGGGATGTTAGCACGTACGACTTTAGCATAATATTTCCTACATTTTAGCATATTATTCTACTGATTTTAGCATGCATCTTATTTCAGTAGATTTTAACATCAATAAAAACTAATTGAGTTATAATAAACCTTAATTGGAATGTAATCATCCATAATTTGGATTAATAAAACCCTAGTTAAGTTGTAATAAAATATAATCTGGAGAATATGTAGTCATATACAATGTTAATATAATTTCTCAAAAATAATGTGCTAAAATGAGTATAACATCATGCTAAAAGTGTATAAGATATGATGATCAAATGAATACAACATCATGCTAAAAAAAAAAAAATCTCCGTACAATTATTGAATTATCATATATATATATATATATATATATATATATAATACCTAATGGTGATATAACTAAACCCTAATTGGGGTGGAATAAACACTAATTGAATGGACATTCTGGTTTTCTTTCTCAACACTTGTTTTTGCACAATGTAAGTCCGTAACACCTCAAATACACCTAGAAAGATCTTAGTTCTTGTTCCATTATAGAAGTTCACAATTCTTGAATTTATTGGCAGGAGAGAAATTGATCAGCAGTTTGACTAGATTCGTAGTGATCATATGGCTGTTTGTGGTGCTAAATTTGGCATCAAGTTACAACGTGAACTTGACATCTATGTTGACAATACAACACCTTCAGTCTACAGATATGCTGAAGAAGGGCGAATATGTTGGCATCTAAAGTGGCTCCTTTGCTACTGTATTCTTGAAAGGTGTGGTATCTGATGGTCACAACTTCAGATAACAGAAATGGAGGAGTCTCTGCAATTGTTGATGAAATCCCTTACATTAGGCTCTTCCTTAGCAAGTATCGCCACAAGTATACCATGATTAATCCGACATAAAAGACTTATGGTTTCAGATTCGTAAGTAGCCTTCCTTATTACTTGCCTCTCTGCTTTCCAAATGAAAATTGAAATGCTAAAAACTCATTCATAACAGGCATTTAGAAATGGTTCACCACTAGTTTCCGATGTTTCAACAACAATCTTGAATATGAAAGACGGTGAGAAAATGGATAGAATTACAAGAACTTGGCTTGGAGCAGAAGGCTGCTCTGCTGGTAGATTGGAAAGCCTCAATCTGGATAATTTTACAGGCCTATTTTTCATTGCAGGGCTATCATCATCAACAACTCTTGCTATATTCTTGTCCACATTTCTTTATGAGAATAGACATATATTAGCCTCCACAGCTTCAATCAAGCAAAAGTTGCATGGTCTTGCTTGAGCTTTTTCTCAGGAGAAAGATGATATATCAAAGCATTCAGGTGTAAACTAACGTTTTATTTTCTGATCCACTAACCTGGTTGGTTACAAATTCTTTTTTTACTAGGACTCCACCTATTAAAGAAAAAGCTGATAATTAAATTATCCCAACTAAATAGGAATTCAAATTCAGCAGCATAACCATTAAGAGGATTTATCGGTCCATGATGGAATGGGGATAAGATCTTACGGTTATTCTGTCAATCAGGTAGCCCTCTTCTCTCATCTATAAAGATATTGCAACTCTCCCTCAAGAAAGACGTTCCATCAGTTACAGAAAATATAGAGTTGTGTATTGTGGAAAAGAGAAAGATAAGAGAAGGTGTGTTGCCATCGATAGTCGACAAAGAGGGGATTTTTAAGTGTTCTCTAATCATCTTCTCCGTAGAATTCATAATGGTGAACGGTATGTCATTAATCTATATCATTGGAATATACTTAAGATGTTATTATTTTCAAGATCCTGCAATAACTTCCGCATAAAAGTTCCAATAAAATAAGTAACATTTGGTATCAGAGCAGGGTATTGAAATCAATACATCTTAGATATGGTTCTAAGTTTTCAATTTACATGATTCTGATTATTTGCCATATTTGTATGATTGTGATATTTCTCTATTACTGATGAATCATGCTTTGGTAATTGTGTCATTTATGCATCTATTGTGAACGTTTTATAGTTTTCACTTTTGATGTCTAATGCCAAAAACGTTGTTGGTATATATATATAGAGTGTATGTAAACTGTTTGATAAATTGCTCAAGTGAAGAATATGTTATATGTAATAACCCGAGACTTTCTCATAATTGTTATTTAGAAATCTGAAATACCTGCTCGAAAATAGTTGTATTAGGACCTAATGATAATCATATTATATATATTTTATTATTTTTGAACTCTATCTAGAAAAAAATAATAATAATTATAAAACTTGTCCAAAATTTCACCCTTAGTAATAGAAATATTAGAGTTAGTAGTTGAATCTAGAATTTTACTTTCGAATCTTAAAATACCTCTCAAGTATTGTTTATTTGCAAGATTTATTTTGGTAATTATTACATATATATTTTTATTGTTAGGATTATTAAATGATTTAAAAAAATGATTAAAATATTTATTAAATTTCTTCGATTTCCTCTTTAATTGAAAAGGCAGGTGTTTATGCCAATTCAGTAAATTTTGGAGGACACTTGTCTAGCTTTTACTTTCTTTACTAATTAATCAAGCACCATATAGTCTTATCTCTTTCCCCTGCAAATTAACGTAAAAACAATACAGAACCTTTACCCCAAACTCTTCATCCGGAAACCAGGCTTCACAGCAACTCACTCCTCTTGGTAAGCTTAGTTTGAATTTAATTTTCTGTATTTGCTTTATAAATTATACGCCCAAATAACTTCAGCAAAATTTCCCCAATTTTAACCAAATCAAAACCCATGAATTCATATTACTGTAATTCATCAACTCATTCTTCATAAAGCATCAATTCAACACCAAAATAGAACCACCCTCAATTAGATTTTTCGAGACCATTTTCAATACAACAGATTCCAATCAAAATCCTCATGCTCAAATATGTGAATTTCATACTAAAATTATTTCAGAAGTTATAGCTATATATATTGTAGAATTCCAGAATAAAAAAATAATAAATAAATAGAATTAGAAAAAAGAGAAGCTATTGGGTTGAGTCGAAGCAGGGGAGGGCTCGTCGGCTGGGCTCGGGTCTCGGTGACACTAGTCTAGGTCGTGTCGGAGGTCTACGGTTTGTCAGTCGGTCGCCGGTATTTTCTCCTGCGTCGCGTTGCCGCTGTGGTTGAACTTGCGTCGAGCCACCTCATGGCTGAAGTTGTCGGACCAGGTTGCTGTAGGTGTGGCCGCAAGTTCGGGGTCGGGTTTTTGCGTTGTCGGTGGACGGAGGTGCAACCGCCGGCCATGGAAAACAAAAGGAAGAAAAAGAAAAAGAAAAATGGGAAGAAGAATTAGGGATTTTGGGAATTTAACTAGGGGATTTATGATTTGGGTGCAATTCTTCTTATCATGGTTTGCAATGAAGGAAAATGAAGATTTAATTTAGGGATTTAGGCAAGCAATATCAATTTGGGATTTTCCATTTTGAATCCCCATTTTCAGTCGAGAGAGAGGGTAAGGAGAGAGAGAGAGTGAATGAGAGGGGAGATGAAATTAATTTGGGGATCTTGATTCTATTGATTCAGGTGAGTTTTAAGATAAAGGAGAGAGAGAGAGAGAGAGAGAGAGAGAGAGAGAGTTGACTTTTATTTCCAATCTAGTATTGTTTGTGGCATAACTTTAGAAAAAGGGAAAAAGGGATCTTATAGCAAATAGGTAAAATCTAATAAAGGACCAAACTTTTAAAAATTATATATATACATACACAGCCCTATTTTGATTTCTTTAAAGGTTTGGTATTTGAGTAATATTTAAATATTTGGTTCTTAAGTAATAGATTATTTAAATATCAATTTAGCCATAAGTTTTAATTAAATTTTCTATTTACCCGAGGATTCATAAATTAATTATTTAGGGACATAAATTTTTTATTTTTAGATATATTAAAATTAGATTGTACTTTTACGTGATTAATTAGCAACAAATTGATCAGTGTTTAATTTTGAAATACAATATTTACCATCTATTTAGAAGATAGTGTTCCGAGTAATTATGTTACTTCAATTTTATGAAATAATAATTGTATAAGCATGCTACATGTATTCTATTTTCTTTTCTCTAAGTTAAAAATGATATCAAATTAATAGGAAATATAGAATTAATTAATAATGAAATCTAACATCAAGTTTAAAAACTAAACTTAGGAATTGAGTTTTGATAGAGGCTCTTTAGTTAAACTAAGTCAATGATGATTGTTGTAGGCCCAGAAGATATAATAGAACCTGAGTGGGATCAACCAAGAGTTTGAAAGATTGTCGGTTATCCAGGTGGGCTATATTTTTCTCAAATTATGTTCAGCTAATAAGCTCAAGTTTTTATCTATTTATCAACTGTGAAGCATGAATATTTATATCAAAATATTTTAGCTCACTGTTCGCGTTTGCCAGTATCCTACGAAAATATTGAGTGCTTAACTAGACTCGAGTTCAGATCCTTTAAGCTTTGGGACCGTATACACTATCCTTTATTAGACAGCTGGGCTGGAGGACGTATATATAAGTTAAGACACTGTAGGAAGGGACAATTGAGACAGAGCGTGTAAGGTTAAAAGAATGCTTTGTATACATGGAATGCTTTTTAGTTTTGAAACCTTTCCATTGTTATACTTGTGTGGATACAATATTCATATTTATAAAATGATTACGATCTGTTTTTCAAAATTTGCCCACTGGGTACACTAGTACTCAGCCCAAATCTTTTCTAAATATTTTCAGGTTGAGAGGCAGGCTGAAAGATGACAAAGCTGAGGCAGGGGCTGTCTTTTGTTGATATATGCTTACTCTTTTTGCGTTGTTTAGAGATCTTAGATACTCTAAACAAAGAAGTACTTGGAAATATTTTGCTTAAGTTTAATAAAGATGCTCTACGCTTGTTCCGTTTACTCTGGTATAGTTTGTTTTCAATTGTTTGAATCATAATATGATTTGTGTTTGTTATTGAGATCTGTCTTTACAATTAATTGGCGGGATAAGTTCCCTTTGATGATTGATCATTGATTCGAGTTCCTTCTAAGACGCCTTAGAGCGTGGTTAAATTCCAGTTATAGAGGTTATGCTGCCCAAGTGTTTGGGGCACTAACCCTATTTCTTTGATTATTTTTATGCCACAACCCCTTTCCCATTTTCCCCAGTAGCGCGTCGGTCCCTTGTCACTATTCTTCCAGGATCGGGGCGTTACATTATAATTGGGTATAATTTATTATTCTGATATGTTGCTATACTTATAGGATTATTGATATTTCTATTCCTATGTTGAACGTTGATGCTATGAATTGAATATTCATGTCTATTTTGATGGATTAATTATTCATGTGTTAAGGATAATTTTTTAACGACATGTTGCAATTTAATAATAGGATAATGATGGTTGAATATTGAACAAAGTTTCATTTGTCTTTCCCAATTATTTTAGTATTAGTTTTGGAATTCTAACATGCCTAACGTGTGAATTTAGTTAACAATTGTGGTTTAGAGAATATTATTGGTTGGTTTTGTATTTATAAAAATGAGTTAATCTTGTTATTGCCAAAGCAATCTTGGTCAGTGAAATTTTATGAATATGAAACTATATAAAATTTGTTCATCTGAGGTGATATTATGTACAATAATATTCTTGATGGCAGTCGTAATGAAGAGATTGGGACTAACCCAAAGGATAGTCACTTTCAATTAATTATGAACTGGGTAGGGTAATATAATTTGTATTATTTAGCAATTATGATTGGATTCCCAAATGTAACATGATTAATTGCATAAGAGAAATAAATTATATTAGACCTGCAAAAGTGATGTAGTATCTACACTTATAAAGATGAACACTAGATATATTATTCTTTCACCCAAAGGAGAAATTATAGTGATATCACTAGTTCATTTTATTTGACTCAAGGCCTTTATGAGCATTTATCTATTTTTCCTCACTTATTTTGTTCTATCTTATTTCAGTTAATGTTCCTACTTCATTGCACTCACATGCTTCTAGCATTGCGACTCTAAACGGATCAAACTTTTCTGAATGGTATGAGCAAGTTCAATTCACCTTGGGTGTCATGGATCTTGATGTAGCATTGCTTATGGAGAAACCAGGGGAGATTACAGAGGCTAGCACACCTGAACAAGTTAGCCTAATGGAAGTCTGGAATAGATCAAACAGGCTTAGTCTTATGTTTATTAGAATGACAGTTGCTAATAACATAAAGACTTCTCTTCCCGAGGTTGACAATGCTAAAGAATTGTTAACAGCTATAAAAGAACGCTTCAAATCAGCGGATAAGTCATTGGCTGGAACACTCATGGGTGAATTAACCACCATGAAATATGGTGGCGATAAAGGAATACAAGAGCATATCCTGAATATGGCTGATAAGGCTGCTAAGCTTGGAGCTCTTGGTATGAAAGTGGAAGAGTCCTTCCTTGTGCAGTTTATCCTTAACTAACTTCCCTCAAAGTTTGGCCCATTTAAAATCCACTATAATACTTAAAAGGATAAGTGGAATTTAAATGAGTTGACTAGTATGTGTATTCAAGAGGAAATGAGATTAAAGCATGAAGGAAATCACTTTGCACTGACTGTAACTCATCAGGCTATGAAAAAGAAAGGAAAATTTGTGAAGAAAGAAAATGGGACCACACCAAAGAAGGGATTTGGAACTGGAGAAAGTAGCCAGGGCCATGAAAATACTTCTGTTGTCAAATGTCACTTTTGTAACAAAAAAGGACATATGAAGAAAGACTGTGAGAAGTGTAAGGCTTGGTTCGAAAAGAAAGGTATGAATGTAAACTTTTCTTATGTATGTTATGAATCAAATCTTGTTGAAGTTCCTTCTAATACTTGGTGGCTTGACTCTGGAGCAACAACTCATATCACAAATTCTTTGCAGGGATTCCTTACAACCCGGAAACCGAAGGAAAGTGAACGGATCATCTATATGGGGAACCGTCTCAAAGCTGACGTTGTATGTGTTGGCACTTATCGTTTGATCTTAGAGATGGGTTAAGAGATGGGTCACAAGATGGATCTTGATAATACTTTTTATGTACCTTCGATTTCTAGGAATTTGGTTTCTTTGTCAAAATTGGATGTTAGTGGTTATTCTATTTGGATTGATTGTAAAAAACTCCATTTTATGTTTAATTCAATTATGGTTGGTTCCGGTATTTTATGTGATGGTTTATATAAAATATCTTTGAATCATGAGTTTGCACAATCATTATTGACCTTACATTCAAGTGTTGGTTTGAAACGTAGCTTGAAAATGATAAATCTTCAATGTTGTGGCATAGACGTTTGGGACACATCTCTAAGGATAGAATAGAGAGATTAATGAAGACTGGAATATTGGAAAATCTAGACTTTACTGATTTTGAAGTTTGTGTAAATTGCATAAAGGGAAAGCAAACCAAACATAACAAGAAAGGTGCCACAAGAAGTAAAGAACTTCTTGAGTTGATTCATACAGATATCTGCTCTCTTCCTACTCCATGTTTTACGGGAGAAAAATATTTTATTATTTTTATTGATGATCTATCTCGTTATGGATATCTCTATCTAATTCATGAAAAGTCTCAGGCCGTTGACACCCTAGAGGTGTTCATCACCGAGGTTGAGAGACAATTAGATAGAAAAGTTAAAGTTGTGAGATCAGATCAGGGTGGGGAGTATTATGGCAGATATGATGAGTCGGGACAAAATCCTGGCCCATTTGCTAAATTCCTTGAAGAACGTGGCATTTGTGCTCAATACATAATGCCGGGTACGCCACATCAGAATGGAGTTGCTGAAAGGCGTAATCGTACTCTTATGGATATAGTTAGAAGTATGCTAAGTTACTCTACTGTACCTATTTCATTGTGGAGTGAAGCCTTAAAGACCGCAATGTATATCTTAAATCGGGTTCCTAGTAAAGCAGTCCCAACAACTCCTTACGAGTTGTAGACTGGTAGAAAACCTAGTTTGAGACATTTACATGTTTGGGGATGTCCAGCGGAGGCAAGAATTTACAATCCACATGAAAAGAAATTAGACTCACGGACAATATCTGGATATTTCATTGGCTATCCAGCTAAGTCGAAAGGATACAGATTTTACTATCCTAACCATAGTACGAGAATAATTGAAACTAGTAATGCCAAATTTTTAGAGAATGGTGAATTTAGTGGGAGTGGTGAATCAAGAAAAGCTGAAATTGAGAAAATTAAGGTAGATATCATACCATCTTATCTTTCTCAAAATATAGTTGTTCCTCAGCATGTACAACAAGTTGAGGAAAATGAACAACATAATTCACCACTTAATGATAATCCTGTAGAGCCACCACAACCGGTAGTTTTGAGAAGATCTCAAAGGAAAAAAAGAGCTGCCATAACAGATGACTATGTGGTGTATCTACAAGAATCGGACTTTGATATTGGTATTCAAAATGATCCAGTTTCATTTTCACAAGCCATGGAAAGTAAAGACTCTATTAAATGGATTGATGCCATGAAAGAAGAGTTAAAATCGATGGACCATAATGATGTTTGGGATCTTGTCAAATTGCCTACAAATAGTAAGAAAATCGGTTGTAAATGGGTCTTTAAGACCAAACGCGATGCTAAAGGCAATATTGAAAGATTTAAGGCTAGACTAGTGGCCAAATGTTTTACTCAAAAAGAAGGCATTGATTATAGAGAGACTTTTTCTCTGGTATCTAAGAAAAACTCTCTTAGAATCATCATGGCTCTTGTAGCTCATACAATTTAGAGCTACATCAAATGGATGTGAAAACTGCTTTTTTGAATGGGAATTTAGAGGAAGACATTTATATGAATCAACCCGAAGGGTTTGAAAAGGAAGGAAAAGAACATTTGGCTTGCAAATTAAAGAAATCCATATACGGACTTAAACAAGCTTCTAGGCAATGGTACATAAGGTTCAATGATACCATTACCTCCTTTGGATTTAAGGAAAACATTGTTGATCAATGTATATATCTAAAGATAAGTGGGAGCAAGTTTATCTTTTTGGTTCTGTATGTGGATGACATTTTATTAGCCAGCAGTGATCTTAGTTTACTGCACGAAACCAAGGAATATCTTTCCAAGAATTTTAAGATGGTTGATATGGGAGAAGCAACTTATGTTATTGGCATAGAGATCTTCAGAGATCGATCTCGAGGATTGCTAGGACTTTCTCAGAAAGGATATATCAATCGAGTTTTGGAAAGATTTAATATGCAGTCATGCTCAGCTAACGATGCACCTATCATGAAAGGTGACAAGTTAAGTGAAAAGAAACGTCCACAAAATGACTTGGAAAGAAAGAAAATGGAGTCGATTCCATATGCATCAGCTGTTGGAAGCTCGATGTATGCACATACTTGTACTAGACCAGGTATCAGTTATGTTGTGGGTGTGCTTGGTAGGTATCAAAGTAATCCTGTAATAGAACATTGGAAAGCAACAAAGAAAGTTATGAGGTATCTTCAAGGAACTAAGGATTATATGCTCACATATAGGAGATCGGATCAATTAGATGTTGTTGGATATTCAGACTCGGATTTTGCTGGTTGCTCAGATAGTAGAAAGTCCACTTCGGGATTTATTTTTCTACTAGCTGGTGGAGCAATCTCTTGGAAGAGTGTGAAACAAAGCATCACTGCTTCTTCCATGATGGAGGCCGAGTTTGTTGCATGTTTTGAGTCCTCGAGTCATGCACTTTGGTTGCGAAATTTTATCTCAAGACTTGGGGCTGTTGACTCAATTGCCAAGCTGCTGAAGATATATTATGATAATACTGCAGCTATTTTCTTCTCAAGAAAACGGGAAGTACTCTAGTGGATCCAAGCATATGGACCTTAAGTACATAGTTGTTAAAGAAAGAGTCCAAAAACAACAAGTGTCAATAGAAAATTTGAGCACTACTCTTATGGTTGCTGATCCATTAACTAAGGGATTGCCTCCGAAGACCTATAAAGAACATGTTGTTAGGATGGGTATTTTGAGCAATCCATAATTTGGAGTAGTGATTATGTAATTGACATTTTTGATTGATATATTGTTTCTGTTTTCTTGTTACTGTTTGTGTGTGCACATATTATGTTTGAATTATAGGTAACAAGATTTGTCCTAACAAGACAAAATAAAAGGGGTTGTTATAGTGTCAACCAGATTAGTATAAATCATTGGTGGCGTGATGCATAGAAGGGAATATGATAAGTAATTATATGACCGCTATGATTCACATTGATGATCTAAACTATTTCTGGTATTATAGTATCCTACTTATTTGGGTTTATCAGTTTATTTTCAAAATATAATCGTGATCACGTGTAAAATTCTTTTGGTGGAATTCAACATGGTCTGTTTTCAAAATGGCTTTACTTCAATCTTTCATTTCGTCCTAATCAGTATAGTGGATCAAGTGGGAGAATGTAAACTCACATTTTATTTTCTGATCCACTAACGTGGTTGGTTACAAATTCTTTTTTTACTAGGACTCCACCTATTAAAGAAAAAGCTGATAATTAAATTATCCCAACTAAATAGGAATTCAAATTCAGCAGCATAACCATTAAGAGGATTTATCGGTCCATGATGGAGTGGGGATAATATCTTACGGTTATTCTGTCAATCAGGTAACCCTCTTCTCTCATCTATAAAGATATCGCAACTCTCCCTCAAGAAAGACGTTCCATCAGTTACAGAAAATATAGAGTTGTGTATTGTGGAAAAGAGAAAGAGAGGAGAAGGTGTGTTGCCATCGATAGATAGTCGACAAAGGGGGGATTTTTAAGTGTTCTCTAATCATCTTCTCCGTAGAATTCATAATGGTGAACGGTATGTCATTAATCTATATCATTGGAATATACTTAAGATGTTATTGTTTTCAAGATCCTGCAATAACTTCCGCATAAAAGTTCCAATAAAATAACTAACATCAGAAACTCCTGGTGAATCAGTTTTAACACAAAGTCCATCAATCAGAATTTCATGTGATCAAGAAGGAATGTTTTCCCTACATGAAGGGCTCTCAACTCCAGAAATAGAAATGCTGGAGACAAAATCATAAGTACAGAGTTGTTATTGTTGTATTCGTTAATTTTTAAAACTACCTGCAGCTGCTATTCACATGTGGTGTAGTTTTCCATTAATGGGATTCAAACCCATGCCCTATTAGTGTTGTGTTGTTTGACTGTACAGGAACACTGTATTAAGGTGTTGCACTTCAGTTTATTAACATCAAACTAGATACATATTTTCCTTACTCAGAAACTAGAATTGCTATCATCGTCTCAGTGAAGGATAACACGAAGATGGATGCCTGGATATTCATGAAACCTCTTACAGTAGGCCTCTGGCTGACAATAGGAGCCTTCTTTATCTTTAAAGGATTTGGGGTTTGGGTTCTTGAGCATCGTGCCAACAAAGAATTCCAATGTCCAACTACGCTGCAAGTTGTGACTACATTGTGGTTCTCTTTCTTGACACTTGTTTTTGCTCATAGTAAGTTATAACTCCTCAAATTCAACTCCTTGAAATACCTTAGTTCTTGTTCCATTTTAGAAGTTCACAATTCATGAATTTATTGGCAGGGGAGAATTTGATCAGCAACTTGACTAGATTTGTAGTGATTGTATGGCTGTTTGTAGTGTTGGTTTTGACATCAAGTTACAATGCAAGCTTGTTTTGGCCCTCTCCAAAGGTAGCAAAAATGGAAGAGTCTCTGCAATTGTTGATGATATCCCTTACATTAGGATCTTCCTTAGCAAGTATATCATGATTAATCTGACATATAAGACTTCTGGTTTCGGGTTTGTAAGTCACCATTCTTAGCACTTGTATCTTTGTTCTCCACAGTCGAACTTGAAAATATATAAACTCATTCAAATTTCTCAGGCATTTAGAAAGGGTTCAGCACTAGTCTCTGATTTTTCAACAGAAATCTTGAATTTGAGAGAGGGCGAGAAAATGGATAGAATCACAAGAACTTGGTTTGGAGCAGAAGGTCGCTCTGCTGATGGCTTGGAAAACCTCAATCTGGATCATGTATCATCCTCCTCATCTTCAATCAAGCAAAAGTTGTATGATCTTGCTAGAGCTTTTTTTAAGGAGAAAGATGATATATCAAAGCATTCAGAAACTACTGGAGAAATAGTTGTTACAGAATGTCCATCAATCAGGATTTCATGTGATGGGTAATCTCAGTTAAATCTTAAATGCAACATACAAGTAACTATATATGGTGTTAATATAATTTCTGACATGTTCATTTTACAAATGCAGGATAGCAGTGCTTTTACATCATTGAAATTTAATTAAGGTTATACATGAAACTCTGTTGTTTTACAAACTATCCAATTCATCGTTGAGTACCAAAAAAACAACAAATTAATTCTTACTTCATAAATCACAAAGACAACGGTATCCGATTTTCTGAGAATAATAATAAACACATCAAACTTGTATTAAGTATTAACCAGCACATAAAAAATTCCCAAATCCCAACTGTTTTGGGATTGTAATAACAATTGTAAATTCAACAAACTATTCATCATCCATCAGCAGACAGAATAAAGTCATCTAATCTAAAGAAAAATAGAAATCTAAAACAAAATTTTGTTGCATTCTCTTTGCCTTCTTAGCCTTTGGCTTGAGCTTCGGCGGTGGGGAGTTGAAATCCACGGGCAAAATTGCCGACGTCGGAGTTTGAGGAAAACCCTCGTCGACTTCGGGTGTTATCTCGTAGAAGTTGATCATGCCGACGACATCCATTGTGGATGTGATTTGTGATTTTCCCTTCTTCGCCTTTGGCTTCGGCGGTGGGGAGTTCAAATCCACGGGCGGAATTGCTGACGACGTCGGAGTTTGAGGGAGCCCTTCGTCGACGTTCATCTCTTCAGGTGCTAATTGGTTGAAATCCATTGCCAGCAACATGAGATATGGCAACACCATGTTTGAGAATTAGAACTCTAATTAATTTTGTTTGGTGATAGGATTTAACTTGAGACGACTGCGATGATCGATATTGATAGATATTGTGGTGAATTCCCGAATGTATGAGTATGAGCAATATATATAGGTTTTAGGGAGAGGGAGATGTTTAGGAAATAATTAGGATCATTAATTAATGAGGGTTCAGATACGGAAGGAAATTATTTGCTTTTGTTGCAAGCAATGAGTTTTCATCCCTTATTGATTTATTAATTACATTTATTTAATTACTTTCCATGTTGGTATATTGATCGATTAATTACTATTAATTATGCTTATAATTGGATCACATGGCCGTACTTAATTAATACTTTAAGCGTAGTTAAACATTAACATATCTCCGGGATCAGATACGTACTTAGATATATATAGTCATGAATTAATTATTTCGTGTTTAAAGCTATATATACATGTTTCCTAAATATAAATATTGTACTAGTCCTCTATTTCCTAATAAATTTTCTCCTTCACTTTACTAGTATGTACAATATACATTCTCACTTTATCGTATAGGAAAGGATCAAATAGGAACCAAATCCCTCCGTGAGAATCTAGGAACCAATCCTAAGTTTAGATTTGATTAGATCTAATGACCATAATTTAGTCAAAGTTTTAGTCAAAGTAAGGTGGCAAACTTGTAATATTTGAGAACTTAATGAAGGCAGGGTTATTTTCGTAATTTAGAAATTCGGTTATGTTTTTTCGGATTTTGGGCCCAATGCCCCAATTCTCTGAATTAAATAGACAACGCTTTAAAACCGTTATCTTTTCTGGCGTTGTATTAATATGCTAACATGAAAGATTTATATTGCTAACATCAACAGATTTTGTTGCTAACATGAGGTAGACTCATATTGCTAACTTGACGAGATTATAATATTAAATTGACACGTATTAAACACCACACATATAACATTGGACTACATTTAAAATAATATTGTGTAACATGTGTAACATCATTCATACATACAACATATTGCTAATATGTTAGAGAATATACATATTGCTAATATGTGACTAATAATTTGCTAATATGTTAGTAACATGTTGCTAATATGTGAATAATAATATGCTAGTATGACTTAAATTCTCAAATATTACAAGTTTTCAAAATAATATTAAGCATTGATAAAATTATAATTGTTTATGAACTTAACTATATATAACTCATACTTTAACTATTGTCTCATGAAAGCAACTTAAAATTCAAAGCCGTGCATAAAAAATTTCATGTTAGCAACATAAACACAAGATATGAGCAATATTGTGATATCATATTAGCAAATGTCTGACAGTTACGAGTTGAATATACGTGAAAAAAAAGTTTTTTATATTTTTCATCAATTTTTGCTCAAATAAACATATGCACTATGGATCTTAAATGAAAGAGCATGAAAAAATCTTTAATTTGATATATTTTTTGCGTAAATTGGATAAAAAACGAGTAATTTATGATTATTTAAAGTTTTTAAGAATTTTTTAAAAGATGATGACATCACTTTATAAAAAAAAATCTGGAATTACCCCTTATATTTCGAATTTTACATATTTACAACTATGCCACCACCTTTTTATCCGCCATGTCATCAAAATCCTTGAATTTGATTGGTTCCTAGGTTCTCACGGGGGGATTGGTTCCTATTTGAACCCACCCCTATATATATATATATATATATATCCTCTTCCAATTTAAGTGTTGTTCATTTTGGTTCTTTTTATGAGTTTTCTAACCATTAATTTGTAAGATCATTGGTCATTATTAGTGAGTGAATTAAGAAAAATTATATATTATTGAATCTGCATAATTTTAAAATAATTTTTTTAAAGGAACAATTTAGAATAATTCTTGCACAAATTAGAATACTTATTGCACATAATTACACAATTTAGAATAATTATTGCACAAAAATTGTATGTGTGAAGTCTTCCCATGTCATAATAACTCGACATTTACAAGTTTTTCATTAAAACTTGTGCTTGGAAAGTTGCCCGATTACGACTTTTATTGATGTTAACAATCTTTTTCCTTTCTAATTTGACTATTAGGGTTCAAGTTTTGTAGCTACAACAATTTTACGGTTGTTCCCCTTTCAAATAGTATTGAATTAATTAATGATGGGGTTCATAATCATAAGTAGAGGCTTGTTACAATAGTAGTGTTGAAAGAACTACTCGCTTGGAACTTCAATTACATAGAAATTTGAATGTCATATCGTAGATGCTAATCGATGTCTAAAGTTTCCAACCATATTAATTAGACTGTACATGTAATTATTTTGAAAAAAAAAACTAACTATATATATAGTTTATTCTATCAATTAAGCTCTTAAACTTTTAATATATAAATTAGTATTTTCCATTTGCCGTGCACGTATTTCATTTATCAAACTGAAAGTAATTTAGTGTTTAAATAAAGAACATAGCAAAAATAAATAAAAATAATATTCGGGATAAGGAGAACATGGTGAACAACTAATTATTTACCGAATATCATTTTCATGAAAAATAATAAGACATATATTTTATTTTACATAATTAATAACTAAGTTACAAATAATTTATTTTTTGACACAATGAGAGGTGGCCTTGAAGCCCTGGGAGAGGTCACTGAGACCCAAAATTACAGAGACCATTTTTATATTTTTGTAGTAATATAGTAGCCTCATTAATATATTTTAGTTTTAAAAAAATTATCTTTAGCGAATTGAAAAAAAATTAAAGAAAAGACTATAAATATATTTTTCCATGTACTTTTATAACATAATATTTGATCCAATTCGTGGATCCCGAAAAACTCAAATAATTAAGTGATCAGAGGGGGTGAATAATCACGACCAAATCAATTTTGAAAATTATCAAAGTATACGTAATTACCAAAGTTGCGTAAATATCAAGTCGGCTGACTCGCAGAAGTGAAATTCTCAACTGTTGTTAAGACTTTAGTTGGTTTTTCATGTATTAACCTCTCTTGGCTGAGTTGAAGACTCATCTAGTTTTGCTTAGTTGAAAATATAAACAATTTCTTCGATCGCCTTCTTCACCTTCAATTCCTCTGACTTCACCTCCTTCTATAGCACTTCCGCCGCAGGCTCTTCGACGTGAATGTCAAATCCATGAGCTGCTCTCGGTGTTCCAAATTCATGACTTTTTTTTCTGATCGAATGGAGATGGTGGACTTCTGATTTGGGGGGAAGGTTTTAGGGCTTACTCAAATTTAAAGAAAAAAATAAAAATAAAAATGAAGAATACACCGAAATTTGACTGTGCTGTTATATTTTAAGCCGGAATTGATCACTAACATTGATAGCTGCTCATAATAGGGAAATCGCCCTGCTTGGATCCTTGTCCACCATCTGTTAATCGCAAAATGCAGTAACCATTAAAAGAAAGGTCAGGAACACTACATCAACGGTGCAAGGTAAACCACTCAACCCTTGTGATCATTGTTTATTTGGTAAACAACATAGAGTTTCATTTCGTTCAAATTTTAAACGAAAGATGCATGTATTGGAACTAATACATTCTGATATTTGTGGACCGCTTGAGGTGGAGTCTTTGGGCGGAAATAGGTTTTTTGTAACCTTTATTGATGATGCTTCATGCAAGACTTAGGTTTATATCCTCAAGAGCAAGGGGGAGGTATTGTAGAAGTTTAAAAGATTCCATGCCATGGTCAAGAGGCAAACAGGAAAAATGTTGAAGTGTTTGTATTCTGACAATGGTGGTGAATACATATCAAATGAGTTCAAAGAATATTGTTCTCAACATGGTATCAGACATGAGAGAATAGAGCCTGCTACCCCTCAACATAATGGTGTTGCTGAAAGAATGAACAGAACCATTATGGAGAAAGTTAGAAGCATGTTGAGGATGGCCAAATTGCTTAAGTTGTTTTGGGGTGAAGCTGTTTTGACTGCCTGCTATCTGATCAATAGATCCCCTTCTGTCCCTTTGGAGTCTGACATTCCAGATAGAGTTTGGAGTGGGAAAAATGTCTCTTATTCCTACTTGAAAGTTTTCGGATGCAAAGCGTTCATGCATGTCCCAAAGGAGCAAAGGAGAAAACTAGATAGTACAGCCACTCCATGTATCTTTGTTGGATATGGAGATGAAGAGTTTGGTTACAGACTATGGGATCCAGAGAAGAAGACAATTGTTCGGAGTAGAGATGTTGTCTTTCATGAGCATAAGACTATGGAAGATTTGAAGAAGAAGCAGATAGACACATGAGTGTCTAAAGGTGTTGTGGATTTTACTCCACAACAGATTCCTGCTACCATTCCTGAAGGTGGCAGAGAAGAGTTAGAAGTTGAAAATGAGCAAGCCGCAAATGACCAAGTACCAGATGTTGAGCAGGAAAAGCCACCACTAGAGAATCCAGAACAACAACTTAGAAGATCCGAGAAGGAGTGTAGACCATCATTAAAATACCCCAGCTTAAGCAATGTGTTGATCACGGTGAGGAGGAGCCTGAAAGCTTTAGAGAAGTCCAGACTCTCAAAGATAAGAGTTGTTAGATTAAAGCAATGCAGGAGGAGATTGATTGTCTACACAAGAATGCTACTTATGACTTGATCGAGTTGCCTAAGGGCAAGAGAGTGCTAAAGAACAAATGGGTCTTCAAACTGAAAAAGGATGGAGACAAGATAATTAAGTATAAAGCACGCCTAGTGGTGAAGGGATTCAGTCAGAAAAAAGGAATTGACTTTGATGAGATTTTCTCACCAGTAGTTAAGATGAGCTCAATTCGAATTATCTTAGGTTTGACAGCTAGCTTGAACTTCGAGATTGAACAGCTTAATGTTCGAACCACATTTCTACATAGGGATTTGGATGATGAGATATATATGAGTCAACCAGAAGGTTTTGAGGTTAAAGGGAAGGAGCACTTGGTTTGCAAGTTGAAGAAGAGTTTGTATGGCTTGAAGCAAGCTTCAAGGCAATGGTACATGAAGTTTGATTCTTTTATGACTAGTCAGAGTTATAAAAGAACGGAGGCAGACCATTGTGTTTATATGAAACACTTTCCTAATGGTAATTTCATCATTTTGTTGTTGTATATTGATGATATGTTGATTGTGGGACAGGACATTGGTATGATTGAGAAGCTGAAAAGAGATTTGTCTAAATCCTTTGACATGAAAGACTTAGGCCCAACCAAGCAAATCTTGGGAATGGAAATTATTCGTGATAGGAAAGCTAAGAAGCTGTGGTTGTCACAAGAGAAGTACATCGAGAGAGTGCTTGAAAGATTTAACGTGAAGAATGCTAAATCTGTTAGCACACCACTTGCCAATCATTTCAAGTTAAGTAAGAAGATGTGTCCTACAACAGAAGCACAACAAAAGGAGATGGGATTGGTTCCCTATTCCTCTGCAGTGGGTTCTTTTATGTATGCGATGGTCTCAACGAGGCCAGATATTGCTCATGCAGTTAGTTTGGTGAGCAGATTTCTTTCCAATCCTGGAAAAGATCATTGGGAAGCTGTGAAGTGGATATTCAAATACTTGAGAGGAACTTCAAAGTTATGTTTGAGGTTTGGTGGTGAAAATCCAATTCTTGAAGGGTTTGCAGATGCTGACATAGTGGGTGACCTTGATGGCAAAAAATCCACTTCAGGCTACTTGTTTAATTTTTGCAGGGGGAGCTATATCGTGGCAGTCCAAATTGTAAAAATGTGTTGCCTTATCCACCACTTAGGCTGAATACATTGCCATGAATGAAACTGGCAAGGAGATGTTGTGGATAAAGAGATTGATAACATCATATTTTACATGTATTTTGAGGTACATTTGAGTGGTATTTGATGGGCATTGCATGCATGAAGTGTTGAGTTTTGCATAGTTTTCTATGTTTTGTGCAATGTCACGTGTTTGTTCATTGTGAAGGGAATTAATGCCATTTTTTTTGTGGACTTCAAATGAGCTTGGAAAGGCCCGTTTTCTTTCCTTTTTCGACTGGGATACTTCCAACACTATATATACACCTCCTCAAACACGAAAATTATCATATAAAAACCCTACCATAACACCAAAAATCACAACAACACACACCATATTCCTCTCTTAAACACAAAGATAGAGAGTTGCAGAGAAGAACACGGAGAGCAAGACCAAGAGATTCAAGCCAAGCAAGAATAGAGACAGAATAATTACTTCCGGGTTTTATTTATCTTTATTTCTGTTAGACATGATTTCTTGTTGGATTTTAGTTTTCTATATTTATATGGATAGCTAAACCCTAGTTTTCTAGGGTTGGATGATGAATTGTTTATGAAGTTTATTTTATTGGTTTTATCATATTTCCTATGACTTTATCTTGATCTTTGATTACTCTTGTTTTTATCTGTATTGTTTAACTGATCACTAAATGATACAATTTGATGTGTTAATTCATAAATCGAGAGAGGAGTTTTAACACGTGATCTGAAGTAATTAACTCATTAATCAATAACACTCGAGAGGGTTGAGGTTAATTGAGAGAACAATAGACTCTGGGAGCCATTAGGAGTTGCATGCTAGGCATTGAACGGAGACGTTAATACTAGTTGTGTGATCCACGCTTTAGGCACTTCGAGAGAAGGTTCAAGGTATAATTGTGGTTGTTCTAGCTAGATTTAAGTCCCTACATAGGTGTGTGATGAAACAAGTAAATAAATGGATTAGATAAGGATTCTCCAACTCTAGAATTCGTCTTTCTCCGTTGTTTCTTCTTTACTCTTTCTTCTCTGTGTTTCCATTTATATTATATGTTTAAGTACTTTAATTAGTTCAAACACTTTAATCGATTGTCTAGATAGTATTTAGGAGTTAAGTTCTAGTACTTAGTTAGTTAAATATTAAATCTCTGTGGATACGACCTTGTTCACCGCTATCCTATAAGCCTCGCTGTACACTTGCAGTTTAGGTGAAAATAAATACCGAACAGAGATTCTTGCAAGAGCTGAAGATTTAGCAAGAAAGGTATGTTGTACTTTGTGATAGCCAAAGTGCAACGGACTTAAGCAAGAATTCTATGTATCATGCTCAGACAAAGCACATTGATGTGAGATACCATTGGATTAGAATGGTATTGGAGAAAGAGTTGTTGAGAGTAGAGAAAGTCCACACCGATAATAATGCTGCAGATATGTTGTCTAAATCAGTCACAAGAGAGAAGCATGAGAAGTGTGTCAGGTTGTACGACATGGATTCCAGGTGATCACCTGAGATTGTATACCTCTCTCCAACTATTTCGAGAGGAGGAGATTGTTGGGCTTGGGCCCACATTAGTTAGAAGTCCAACTGATTTGTGGCTAATCAGTTGAGAGAGAAGTTGAGTGACAAGAGCTGTGAGTAGAGCAGTAGACTGAAAGCTTGTCGAAGGAAAACTGATTTGTGGTAAATCAGTTTTGGAGATCAGTTTTGACTGATCAGTTTTTGACTGATCAGTTTTGACTGATCAGTCAGTTTTGACTAATTAGTCTTGACTGATCAGTTTAATAACGAAATAAATAGGAGAGAGTTGGGGGCAATAAATAGAGACCAGAACGACAGAACAAAAACAACAGACAAAACATAGAGAAAAATAGAGGAGAAAGAGAGAGAGAGAGAGAGAGAGAGAGAGAGAGAGAGGGAGGGAGGGAGAATTCGAGATTTGAAGGTCCGAATCTTCATCAATCGTCTTCAAATTTCAGAGGCAGACTCGTAGCAGCAAGGGCTTAGACATGGGCATAGAGATCCTCTCCGACGTAGCTACGGGAAAGTTTTCCTTTTTCTTTCTCTATTTAGTTCTGTTCCAAGACTAGATTGTTCTTGATGAACTTTGTTGTTGTTGATGATTTGATTCCCCTATTGTGATAGGGAGAAGACATTGTGTAACTTGTGATTATATAGTGGTGGTTTATCTGGACTAGGTCCCGTGGTTTTTTACCCTAATTTAAGGGGTTTTCCACGTTAAAATCTTGGTGTTATTTACAAGCTTTGTGTGTGCATAATTTAAACTATTTATCTGCTCATAGTTGGCTGCTCAAACTTGAGTGGCAGATCTTGGAAATTCGGAGTTCTTTTTGTATGAGCTATAGCCTCTGCCACTACATATCACATATTCGAGAAATAGTAAAATCAGCAAAAAAATACCAAGAATAGCCAGAGCAGATCTTGTGAATGATATGAAAGAGACCATCCCTCGGTTGCGGCTTCGCGGCTTCATCTCCGACCTTGGCACCATCCACGACTAGCAGTGATCCGTCCTTCATATCGGCGGCGGTGTCAAGATGCTTCTCAGATGAGAGAAAATATCACTACCACTAGACAACGTTATTACTATAAAATAATGACTATAATGATAATTTTAAAAAATTCTCGAAATCTTTCCTTCTTTCTTTTTTAAAATGCACAGAATAACAACGTTATAACTAGCCATTGGATATGCACGAAAATGAAAGGTTTTGCAGTAGAGCTTAATAGAACAAAATCAGTTTCTTTTTCAGATACATATTACAAAGTTACAACGTAGTAGTAGTCTTAATACTAATACAAATACTACTGCTAATAACAATAAAATGGGGCACACTTGTGTTAGACGGCGGATCCCTTGTGTTAGACAGATATTATTTTTTCTCGGCAGAGACGTTATCCTTTTTTTTCCTTTTTTTTTCTTTTTGTTTTTGGCATAATGTGCTCCTTTTTTTTGGCAAAAACATGTTTTTTTTTTCTTTAGTAGCTTTTCTGCCCATACTTCACTACAATAGTTAATGATACTTTTTTTTCTCATTAGTAATACTTTCTTCTGCAATTAGTGATACTTTTCTTTCTAATTAGTGATACTTTCTTCTGCAATGAGTGATACTTTTTTCCATAGTAATGAGACTCCACTTCACAGGTAATGATACTTCAATTCATAAATAATGACACTCATATGTGAGTTAATGATACTTCACCTCATAAATAATGATGCTCCACTGATAGTTAATGACATTTATCTATTTTGATTCGATAATTAATGTTTAATCATCAATAATATCATATTATAATCCACTTCCAAGTTAATGATACTTCATCCATAATTAATGATATTTCACTTAATAGTTAATGATACTTCACCAAATATATATCTAATGATACTTCACTTAATAGTTACTGATACTTATCTCAATTTGAGATTATGTTTGAACTGATACTTTTTTTTTCCTAATTAGTGAAACTTTATTCTGCAATTAGTGATATTTTTCTTCTAATATGTGATACTTTCTTCTGTAATTAGTGATACTTTTTTCCATAGTAATGAGACTCCACTTCACAGGTAATATAATGATACTTTACCCCATAATTAATGATACTCATATGTGAGTTAATGATACTTCACCTCATAAATAATGATACTTGAGTTAATGATATACTCCACTCATAGTTAATAACATTTATCTATTCTTGATTTGATAATTAATGTTTAACCATCAATAATATCATATTATACTCCACTTCCGAGTTAATGATAGTTCATCCCTAATTAATGATACTTCACACACAGTTAATGATACTTCACTGGATATTTATACTCCGCTTCCGAGTTAATAATACTTTATCCCTAATTAATGATACTTCACACACAATTAATGATACTTCACTGGATATATATATATATATATATATCTAAAGATACTTCACTTAATAGTTAATGATATTTTCCCAAATTTATATCTTATGATACTTAACTTCATAGTTAATGATACTTCATTTCATAGCTAATGTTACTGATACATCTTCTTATTAGTTTGATAATTAATGTTTAATTAATCTCAGAGCTACTGATATCAGATCTGTAACATTGTAATACTAGTGCTAAACCATTTTTACCCGGCGTCTTCATCCAAGAACATCGAACAATAAAAACTCCAGGAAAAATCGTGTGACCAACGATTAAAGACTCCAAAGTGGAGCCAACACAATTTGCACATTAAAAAATATACAACTAATCACGTTAATGCTAAAAAAAATATTATTCGATCGTGCTAAAAATGGTCACAGTAGTGCTAAAACTAATCTACAGCAGTGCTAAAACCTGTTATAGTAGTGCTAATACTATTAAAAAATAATTCTTGTTGTGATGCTAACAAATCTGCAGAGATACAAGTACATATTAATAAGAAACCATAGTATATCTGCAGAACTGAAAACATATGTTGATAGTGAAAACTCAAAAGTTCAACTAAATAAGCTTCATCGACATTATTGAAACAAATCTAAAACAAAATGGATAAAAAAATCATAGGAGAAGTACAATAAAATTATTTTTACCCGGCGTCTTCATCCAATAACATCGAACAACAAAAACTCCAGGGAAAATCACGTGAACAACGATTAAAAACTCCAAAGTGGAGCCAACATAATTTGCACATTAAAAAATATACAACTAACCACGTTAATGCTAAAAAAAATTCTTCGATCATGCTAAAAATGGTTATAGTAGTGCTAAAACTAATCTACAGCAGTGCTAAAACCTGTAATAGTAGTGCTAATACTATTAAAAAAAAGTCATGTTGTGATGCTAACAAATCCGCAAAGATACAAGTACATATTAATAAGAAACCATAATCTGTAGAACTGAAAACATATGTTGATCGTGAAAATTCAAAAGTTCAACTAAATCAGCTTCATCGACATTATCGAACAACTCTAAAACAAAATGTATAAAAAAAATCATAAGAGAAGTACAACAAAACTATTTTTACCCGGTGTCTTCATCCAAGAACATCGAATAACAAAAACTCCAGGAAAAATCACATGAACAATGATTAAAAGGAATATATTTCAAAGGGAATCGACTGAAAGGAAAGAGATTTTCCTTTTGAAATCAATTTCTTTCAATCTTCCATGATCCTGGAGTTCATCTCTGGAAAAAACCCAATCTATCGAACAACTCTAAAACAAAATGGATAAAAAAATCATAAGAGAAGTACAACAAAACTATTTTTACCCGGTGTCTTCATCCAAGAACATCAAATAACAAAAACTCCAGGAAAAATCACATGAACAACGATTAAAAGGAATATATTTCAAAGGGAATCGACTGAAAGGAAAGAGATTTTCCTTTTGAAATCAATTTCTTTCAATCTTCCGTGATCCTGGAGTTCATCTCCGGAAAAAACCCAATCTAGACGGGTTCTTCTATGCTCGATATTGCGACCCTATAGTGTTCATCGAATCTCCTCTCTCTTCACCATCCCAAACTTGGAACTCAATGAGACTTTCCAGTTTGAATCCAAAGAGGGAAGATATTTTTCCTTTGAAGTAGATTACGAAGAAAGGAAAGAGATTTCAATCCAAAAATAATAGAATTCATAAATTATGAAAATACCCTCAGTTCACTAAAAAGTCACTAATATTACGATAATGCCACCACGATTTTTAAATTTTAGAATGTATCTTGGCCGTCCAAATAGGCGACATCTATGACTCAGATTGGTTTTATGTTCTCACAAAGGGGTAGGATTCTCATTTGATCCAATCTCTCTCTCTCTATATATATGTATGTATGTATGTATGTATGTATGTATATGTGTGTTGTGTGTGTGTGCATGCTAAAAAATAAAAAATTAATCGTGTTAAATTTGAAGAAAAAAAGCGATAAAATATCGAATTGTGATTTGTTGAAAGACCTTTTTAAAATTCTCATATTTACGCATTGATTGGATTCTTTTTAATTTAATTACATTATATTTAACTATTGGTTTTCTAATTACTACCGTCTTATTCATGTAAGTTTGTTTTTTTTTTTGTATGTCCCAATATATAGATTGGTTTCTATATATATTTAATTCATTTGCTAACGTATATTCCCATTTAATATGTTTACATTAAGCATGAATTCTAGTGAAAAAATTAATAAGCCTATATGAACGAGAGGAGTAAGTTCTTTCATAATTTCCACACCAATAAGTTACTATAGTGATAATATATTTGTACACGCACACATCAGTGTAATTATAAATATACGTTAATATTTTTAAATCATATAAGCATGTAATTTAGTGGTAGTTTTACCTATATAAAACTAAGTATGGATATCAAGCTAACTATCTCCCAAATCGAAAAAATAATGTTGAAAATATATATGAAAATATGATCCTTCAGTATATCTTATATTTAAACTAAATATTTGACCCCATTGGATGTCAAATAAAAATTTAACCAAAATAAAATGAATATATCCCTTTTTGACATTCCATTAATTCATGACGATCAAATGATTATTAAGTAAGCTTATAGCTAGGTTTATTATGAAATGTGAAAATTATAGTATGAATCCATTTTTTTTTTTTATAAAAGCTGATAAAAAAATGAACCTACTGGTTATTAATAGATAAAACTTATAAAACATAAAAATACAACAATCAAATTAATCAATGAAATTAAATGGAAACTAAATATTAAAGGGTACGTTGTATTATATATCACAACTCATACAACAACTTCCAATTATGGCATATCACAACTCATACCGCAACTTCCAATTATGGCATAAAACGTGGTTGTGTGATTATAGAGGCCCTATTTCTGTATGGGCCCAAAGATTAGGCCCATGGCCATTTGAAGGTTTAAAGAATTGAATAAGATCGACACCTCGTGATCAATGTCTCGAGGTCCATACCTTGAAGTCCATGTCTCGAAGTCTACACCTCGAGGTCGACGCCTTATTTATCAAGGTCCAGAGGTCTAAAGCAAGAGTCCACGGTCGAGCAGGCTCCTAAAAGAGACCAGGTCAAAGTATATGTTGAAGATATGTTAGACCCCGTCAAAAACCTTAGAGGAGATAAGATTGATCCTCCAAATATCGGAAGTCAGTTAGAGGCTCACCAATATATATATCTCCACACTCTTCATAACAGGGAAGGGGGGATAGAACAATCAACGATAACTCACGTAACACTTTTCAGATCCATTTCAGAAGCTTTCATCACGCGATTCAGCAGACAACACACTCGTCAGGGTCCACGATAGTAGAGCTCGATCCTCTAATCCCCGAATATACATTATCATTATATCTATCATTTATTCACTTTTATCTTTATAAATACCAATTCTGACTTGAGTGTCGGAGTCCGTTCAATCGTTAATCCCTCGACAGTCCTTCAACTTCACGTGTTTATTATCTTGTAGGTCGCCGGAGCCCGAATTCAAAGAATGATTTATTGTAGAGTTTTTTGACCTCCGATCGATCACTTCAAGGTGAGGAACAACAGCCAAAAGGATGCAACGATCGTCCCTCATGAAGCCCGAAAAGATGGGGCAACTGCGACCTCATCACCTGAAGGCGATGGTGATGTTGCACGGCTTCTCCATTTGATCCAGCGTCAATTGGATACCACCACAGTCGAACTCGTAACAATCCAAACCGAGAACTCGGCCTTAAAGGCTAGGGTCGAAGCTATTTCACAACCAAACTTTTTTCTGAACGGATCTATACGAACTCAACTGTCCTCGCTCTCATGAACCCGTATGTCAAATGAACTCCGAGAGCAGGTACTTCTGAACTTGACACATAAATTGACTAACCATCTCACTACAGGTACAAGCAAAGAACCCGTACTAAAGGGCAAGGGAAATGATGATTTCACTATACGACTCCTTCTGGGTTAGAAGACTACGAACCTGGATCAGAATCTGAGGTTTAGAGAAAGATTCAGCGATTGGAAGACATATTGACCTGAATTCCAGGGGTTCCCGCTCTCATCTGAAAAACTGCATCAACGAGCTTTGCAGATTCCCCGTTCACCGACGAGATCAGTCTCGTAGAGATGCCCCCAAAGTTCATCTTCCTGAGCATGAAGCTGTTTGATGGCGTATCCGATCCCTACGATCATGTCGCCCAGTATAAATAAAAAATATTCACCACCGCAATACCCCGACATGCCCAGAAGCCTGCATGTGTAAAGGCTTCAGATCCAGACTCATCGGCCCAGCACTCTAATGGTTTATCAACCTTCCCAACTCAACGATCTCGTTATTCACCCAACTCAACGATCTCTTCATCGAATAGTTCGTCAGTAGCCGCAAGATTGAAAAACGCACTGATGACCTCTACACAGTCATGCAAAGTTCAAAAGAGCCCTTACAAAGCTTCATGGGAAGATTCAACAGAGAAAAAGTATCGATCCCCAACTACAACATCGATACCGCGATTTCAGCCTTTAGAAAAGGCCTTAAGAGAGACTCCGACCTCTACAAGGAGTTAACCAAATATTTCTGCAAGACAATACAAGACGTGCTCGCTAAAGCCTAGGCCCAAATTAAATGGGAAGAAGATGAGGTGAATTCATCTAGATCTCGCATCAAGAATCAGCATCCAAGAAAAGAATAAAGAAGTAACAGGACGGAAAGATTCAAAATGGACCCCTATCCATGAAACCCATGATTCGACTCGCAAAACAGGCGGGGCTAAGAACTCCAGATCGACAGAAGACTCCCAGAGCACAGTCTCTGCATTTGACCATCGAAAGCAGTCCTAGCCCTCAAAGGACTCAGCCAGAATGTAAAATTACCTGCGAAAATGAAAGCCCCAGATAACGAACGTAACAGGAGCAAGTTCTGTGAGTTCCACAATGATCACATACACAAAATAGATGAATATATCGCCCTGAGGCTCGAAGTCGTGGAACTCTTAAAGCGAGGTTATCCCACCGATGTCCTGACTCCCAAAGGAAAAGAGACCTGGTCATGAAGAGAAAATCAAAAGGAAACACAGCCGCCTGAACCCCCGAGGGTCGATCACACTTTGAACTATATAACAGGAGGTTCAAAAGTGAGCGGGGTCTCACAGTCTTCAGCAAAGAGACACTATCGCTCGATAAAGTATAACGAAAACATCCCCAAACATGCCAAACAAGATGACCTCATCACCCTCGACTTCACCAATAGAGAAGCTTTCGACCTCTCACACCCTCACCACGATGCACTAGTCATTTCCTTATTAATTTCTAATTGTTTGATTAAGCGTGTTCATATAGACAATGGGAGCTCCTCTAACGTGATCTTTTTGAGTACTTTGAAAGGAATGCAGGTAAAAGAAACCGAAATCATTAAAAGGTCAATCACCCTAATCGGTTTCAGTGGAGAGCACAAAGCCACGATAGGAGAAATCACACTTCCCACCTATATCGAAGGAATGAATATCTTCACCAAATTCTATGTGATCGATGCCCCCTCAGCCTACAATGTCATAATGGGAAGACATTGGATCCACGAACTCCAGGCGTTGCCATCAACCTATCACCAGCTCATAAAATTCCCTACACTCTGGGGAGTTCGCGAAGTCCGAGGTGAACAAATCACATCTTGAGAATGTTACGTTTCCACCTTTAAACACAAAGGAGCCATGGAAGTCAACCAAATTAAGGTCAGATCATCTTCAGTCAGTATCGAAAATCATAGCTATGAAGAACCCGAAGTGGAAGACCTCGATGAAGTTCAAATACATTCTGACTTCTTCGACCACAAAGTGCAAATCAGGTCGAGATTAACCGTAGAAATATGAGAGCAACTGATAAGATTTCTCATCAAGCACCACGACTGTTTCACATAGTCGTTCGAAGACATGACATATATCGATCCCTCAGTTATAACACACAAATTGCAGGTTGATTCAGACAAGACCGCAGTGAAACAAAAAAGATGAAAATTTGTTCCCGAACGAAACAAAATTGTGGATGAAGAGGTCAACAAGCTTCTCAAGCATGGACACATTAGAGAAGTCCAGTACCCCGAGTGGCTAGCCAACATCGTGATAGTAAAGAAAAAGAATGACAAAAATAGGCTCTGCATAGACTTCACTGACCTCAACCAAGCCTGCCCTAAGGATTCATTCCCCTTGCCTCACATCGACGCATTAGTGGATGCAACGGCTGGACACGAACTAATGAGCTTCATGGATGCCTTCTCAGGATACAATCAGATCCTTATGCATCCAGAAGATCAAGAAAAAACCCCATTCATGACCCATCGAGGTATGTTTTGCTATAAAGTTATGCCCTTTAGACTAAAAAATACAGGTGCAACCTACCAAAGGCTGGTGAACCGAATGTTTGAAGAACTAATTGGGGACACCATGGAAGTCTACATCGATGACATGCTCGCCAAGTCCCCTAGAGCTCGTGATCACCTCGATCATCTTCGTCGAACATTCAAGGTCCTACACCGTTACAATATGAAGTTGAACGCTGCAAAATACGCATTTAGGGTGACCTCGGGAAAATTCCTTGGATACCTCATTACAAAGAGAGGTATCGAGGCCGACCCCAGCCAGATCAGGGCCATCAGAAACATACAACAACCTCGGAATATCAAGGAGGTGCAAAAGCTCACCGGACGACTAGCGGCTCTTAGGCGCTTCATCTTGAAGTATTTAGAAAAAAGCCATGTCTTTTTCAAGACATTACGCAAGAACAAAAGATTTGAATGGACTACTGAATGCTCGAAGGCCTTAGAAGAGTTGAAAAAATATCTGGCGAGCCCCCCTTTACTATCAAAACCCCACAATGGAGAGGTACTTTTAATATCCTTATCTGTTTCAACTAACTCTGTTAGTACAGTTCTAGTCAGAGAAGACGAAGGAAGACAACACCCGGTCTACTATGCCAGTTGATCATTGCTAGATATCGAGACCAGATATCTGCAATTGGAAAAAATGGCATTAGACTTCATCATGGCATCAAGAAAAATGAAGCCCTATTTCCAAAGACATTCGATCAATGTGGTCACCGAATTCCCGCTCAGAACAGTATTGAGGAAACCAGACCTCGCAGGAAGGCTCTCTAAATGGGTCGTCGAGCTCGAGGAGTACGATATACATTACATACCCCGGACCTCGATAAAGTCCCAAGTACTTTTGGACTTCATTGCCGACTTTTCCTATGAGTCTCCGACCAAAACAGAGGGCGAATCTATAAACATTGAAGAGGAAAATTCGAAGTTCTGGATCCTTCAAGTCGATTGCTCCAGCATTTCGAAGGGGAGTGGTTTAGGCATATTGCTAACAAGCCCAACAGGAGAAACTGCTGAGCGGTCAGTCCGATGCGGATTCAAAGAAACCAACAATGAAGCCGAGTACGAAGCCCTCATTGCAGGATTAAACCTAGCTAGTGACCTCAGGGCCAAAAATATCCAAATTCAAAGCGACTTCCAGCTAATAATAAACCAATTCGAAGGAGAATTCCAAGCAAAAGACTCTAGAATGATCACTCCCCTCACCATAGCAAAAGAAACAGCTTCAAAGTTTGTGAAGATCAAAGCCCAACATATTACAATAGAAGATAACAGACACGATGATGCCTTGGCTAATTTAGGATCAACGATCGAAACTACTGAAGTAAAAAAACATTCCACTATTATTTACAAAATGGCCAACCGTTTGGAAGGAAGAAAGTTCAAAAATTCTACCCATCGAGAACAGTATGAACTGGATGACCCCTCTCATCAGATATATAGCAGAAAACGAGCTCCCTGAAGATCCCCTGAAGCAAGCCGGATCAAGGCCAAGGCTCCAAAATTCGCCATGATCTCCGGATTCCTGTACAGAAAATATTTTTCAGGGCCTTACTTGAAATGTGTCAACCCCATGCAAGCCAAATACATCCTAAGCGAGCTTCACGAAGGTGAATGCAGAAACCATTCAGGATAAAGAAGCCTGGCCAACTGAGCTTTAACGTCCGGGTTCTACTGGCCAACCATGAGAATAGATGCAAAGAGCTATGCCAAAGCATGTGATCGAGGTCAGAGGTTTGCACAGACAAACCACATGCCCCTAGAACCCCTACATACAACAACCATCCCGTGGCCATTCATGAAATGGGGGATGAACATTAGGACCACTACCAAAAGGCGAAAATCAGAAATGCTACATTTTGGTATTAACAGACTACTTCACCAAGTGGGTCGAGGACGAAGCCTTCGCATGGGTCAGAGATACAGAGGTACAAAATTTTTTATGAAAACATATTTTATGCAGGTTCGGAGTTCCCAGAGAGATCATGACAGACAACAGACCCAATTCTTAAGTTCAAGATTCCAAGACTTCTGCAAAGAATGGAACATCAAGCTTTTCTTCTCCACCCCAAGGTACCCCACAGCAAATGGCCAAGCAGAGGCCACAAACAAGACAATTCTGAACACCTTAAAGAAGAGATTATCCGAACATAAAAATTAATGGGTCCAGCAACTCCCAGTAGTCCTATGGTCTTACAGAATGACCTCGAGAACGAGCACGGGAGAAACCCCATTACCCTCACATATGGGTCAGAAGCCATGTTACCAGCAGAAGCAGAGATCGGTACGGCTCGAACTGAATGGTCCAATCAATTGAACAACAAGGAGCTCGAGGCCAATCTTGACTCTATCGACGAACTATGAGATTGAGCGGCAATAAAAATAGCTGCATACCAACAGATGATAAGCTGACATTTTGATAAAAACACAAGGCTTCAAACATTCCAAATCGGAGATTGGGTACTCAGGAAAATGTTTCAGAATACGAAGAAAAGCGAGGCCGGAAAATTGGCACCGAACTGGGAAGGCCCATACCAGATCAAAAAGGTCGTCAGGAACGAAGCTTACAAACTCTGAACTAAGGAAGGTTGACCCATAACCAACAGCTGGAATGCGTTGCACTTAAAATAGTATCATTTCTATAACTTTCAAATGTCATTTTTAATTTTATAGTTATTCCTTTTCGAGATTTGTTTACTGACTTGAGCATCGAAATAACTAACAGAACCCCAAGCACAGGGCTCCCGACCCTTAAAAGTCAATGAAGTTCTGACCCCGAAGTCGGTCTCATGAATGAAGAGTAATGTATTTGTTCTTTATTTATCTTTCAAATTCTTATTACTTAAGATTTGTTTACTGACTTGAGCGTCGGAGTAACTAACAGAACCCCAGGCACAGGGGTCCTAGTCTCCTTGGGGTCGACAGGGCCCTAACTATGAGAACCTCGAACTCACTTTCAAAGCCAAATTGAAAAGACCCCGACACTCAAATCCATAAATTCAGAATATAAGAACGATTCCCGAATCTCAGTTATGATCCTAGAAGATACTCTCGAAACTATCATTATTTACTTTTCTACACGTATGTGCTAACCCCTGTAGCTTATATCATTTCAAAGGCGACAAGATAAAGTAGAATATGTAACATGGGCACACATAAGAGCAAAAAGATTGAAACTGCAGAATTAAAGATTGGCAAAATGCCAAGTCGTCTAATTTCTTTCACGAGAGGCAATTCAAAAAAATATTTACATATAATTGTTTGTTTGAAAAGTATGATAAAAAGTTTGTTCATGAAAAGTTCAAATTTAGGCATCGTCCCCGGCCTTAGCACCATCATCAACAGGCTCCATGCCTTCTTCACGAACCTCTGCCTCCTTCACAGCCTCGGCATCAGCCTTGGCAGCGGCCACATTCTTGTGTCTCGATCTCTTCATCTACTTCGAGAAAGGATAAATCAAAATTTGGCATTCTTTCTTTGATGGCTTCTACGACCGTCGTCCCGTCTTCTTGGTAGAGAGCCTCCTTGAAAGGAATGAAGTCCGCAGACTTCAGTATAGCATTCAAGTCTAGGGAGGCCTCTAAGTCCCTGATCCTGGCCTCCGCAGTGGCTAACGAGGCCTGAAGTCCACTCTTCTCGGCCTCGGCCCTAACCTGAGCCTTGAGGCTCTTGTCCAGCAAAGCCTTGGCTTCCGCGGCTTCGACCCTGGCCGCGTCCCTCTCCACCAGAATAGCCGACTCCCTATCAGCCATATCTCTCCTCTCCTCGGCCACGATCTTCAACTCTTCAGCCAGTTCGAAGACCCTCTTCTGTAGCCCCTCCTCGTGGCTTACGAGTCACTGACGGAGGTAAAATTGACTGAACAACACCTACATTGAACAATAGAAAGGAGTCAAAACTTCAAAATTTAGAACTATGAGCATAAAAAAAATAATAATGAAAATATACTACTTTGGCCATTTGGTCAAAAGAGAGGAAGGCCTGCTGCTCGAGGCTATCTTCATACATCTCGGGGGCACTGAGGCCATCAACGAACTTCTGGACGTCCATAATGAAGGGTTTGAGGGAGACTGATCGGGAGCTCGAAGAAGCAAGAGCCTTCTTAGATGGGCAGGGATCTTCCAGGTCGACCACCGCCGAAGAAGGAGGCATTGCAGTAAGGGCGAGAATAGGAACATCATCCTTCGACTTCTTCGGCGGGGGCATAGAAAGAGGGCTTACATCCTTATCGTTCGCAGACCTCTTCACTACCGAGGATGAAGAGGCCCCAATCTTGGCAGCAGCCTGAGGTTTGACTTTGGCATCAGAAGGCTTGATTTTTAGCTTTCCCATGTCGTAAAGGGTTCAGCCGGCTCGAACTGTCTCAAACTCATGAAACTCTACAGAAAGGAGGAAAGCCTCTTCGATATAGGTAGCCTCAACTCCAGAAGGCTCACCTCGCGGAGGAAAACCTGCACAGAACAAAGAAATTGTAAAGCTCAAAACTAATAAAGTAAGTAAAGAACTCAGCTCAAAGACCCACGGGCTTCACAAAATTCAGCAGAAGAGATCACGCCCTCAGAAGTGTGTGTCGGGATGAAGATGAACTTGGGCTTCCATTCACCCGAAGAGGACGACAAGGTCGATATTAGAGGGGGCCGCTTCCCCACCCACTTAGTAAGTAATAAAAACCCACTTGCCCGGCGTTGGCTACCAGCCTATACACCTCGTGCCACTCGTTAATAGTATGTTCAGAGAAGCCGAGCTCCGACCACAAATAATACATCCTGAGCATGTGAAACCATCCGACCAGAGTGATCTGAGCAGGAGCTATGCCATAGAAGCCTGCTATCTTTGCAAAAAAGGGGTGAAGAGGCAATCTGACCCCCTTGTCGGCAACCAAAGTATAAAAGGCAGTGAGCCCAGATAGTGGTCGGTGCGCCCTGTCAGAAGGCCCAGGAGAATAAATTTCGACCTCAGCTCCTAAGACCGGTAGAGAGGTCAACTTCTTCAACAACTCATCATTCACCTTCGGGGTGATATCCACTGCCCGAAACCTTTTCTCTATAGGTTAGACCTCGCGGATTTAGATTCCTCGAACCTTCGACAAATTGCCCATGTCGACCGGGGCCCATCTTTTACTTATCATCACCCGGCCAATTGAGTGGGGGACAATATCTGATGGCCTCTTGCCCTTGGCTTTTTCGGTGACTCGAGTGATCACTTGGGAGTCGAAACTGTTAGAGTGCTCCGACCTAGAAGAAACATCATCCTCGTCTCCACCATAACTTTTCATCTCTTGTGCGTTCGAGTCCCCACTCGCGCTCATCGTCAAATCAAGAATGTTCGACAAACTAAGCAAAAACTGACCGAGAAAAGTCTATATCCACCTAAAAATGTTAAATCCCAGAAACAACCGTCACCCACCGAGAAACCCCAAAAGCTCAGAGAATCGATAGAATTTTCCAGAAATTGACAATATCTCCCAGAAACCTAAACCCTAGAAAACCTAAAAACTACCACAGATTCTTCAAAATCCCAAGAAATACCAAAAAACACTATCAAATATCCTCAAAAAATTCTTTAAACTTATGAGAAATACTAAAGCTACACAACCATGGCATGAAACGATTAAAGGAGAAAGAAGAGACGAAAGGATCACCTGGAAACCGTGCAACAATGGGAGTCTGAAGAGTCGATAATGACCGTAGCAAAAACCCTCAAGCAGCGCGGTAAAGGCGGAGAGAACAGCGGAAAGTACGGAGCAAAAATCTTTTGGAAGATTTTCACAGTGGCAAGGATTTTCTTGCGAAGAGATTCGGTTCGAAGAGGAGACTGTTGAAATTCTGAGAAATGAGGAGAGAGGGAATAGTTTTTCCTCGATATTTAAATTGCAGGATAGAGATGTCGCGATCAGGGCACATGTGTCTTGATCTAACGACGAGCATCGTCCTAGGGAATAGGAAAAGTGAAATCCGTATCTAAGGATTGGGACTGCACGAGGTCTGCTCTCACGACCTCTTAAGCTCTCCTAGGACCTACCTTCAGGTCTGGAGCTCCACAAGATCTGCTCTGATGATCTCACGAGCTCCCTCGAACCTACCCTCAGGACCATAGCTCACGAAATGAGACTTTACAATCTAGGATCCTTCTAAGGACTCATCCCTAGGCATTGCCTAGAAGCCAATAAGAATTCAGAATCTAAATGTAGAGCTAAATCGTGATAATGATTGAAGAAAACTCCGAAATTCATTACCCAATCCTTGAAATACAAGAATCAAGTAATAAAGAGCTAACTGTAGAGGCCCTATTTCTGCATAGGCCCATGGCCATTTGAAGGTTTAAAGAATTGAATAAGATCGACACCTTGTGATCATTGTCTCGAGGTCTACACCTCGAAGTCCATGTCTCGAAGTCCACACCTTGAGATCGACACCTTATTTATCAAGGTCCAGAGGTCTAAAGCAAGAGTCCACGGTCAAGCAAACTCCTGAAAGAGACCAGGTTAAAGTATCCGTTGAAGATATGTTAGACCCCATCAAATACCCTAGAGGAGATAAGGTTGATCCCCCAAATATCGGAAGTCGGTTAGAGGCTCACCAATATATATATCTCCACACTCTTCATAACAGGGGAGAAAGAACAATCAACGATAACTCACGCAACACTTTTCAGATCCATTTCAGAAGCTTTCATCACGCGAATCAGCAGACAACACACTCGTCAGGGTCCACGGCAGTGGAGCTCGATCCCCTAATCCCTGAATATACCTTATCATTCTATCTATCATTTATTTACTTTTATCTTTATAAATACCGATTCTGACTTGAGCGTCGGAGTCTGTTCGATCGTCAACCCCCTGACGGTCCTTCAACTTCACGTGTTTATTGTCTTGTAGGTCGCCGGAGTCCGAACTCAAAGAATGATAAATTGTAGAGTTTTTTGACCTCTACAATGATTATAAGTATAAAACTATAAAATAAAATCACACAAATTGGATATTATTAAAAATAATATCCAAATAGATCTATTAAAAATAAGATTGGACATATTAAATACTTAAATATGCCCAAATTGGATATTATTGAATTATTTTATTAGAGCTTAAGAAATTATGACCATAAATCGCTAGTCTACATTTAGCATTTTTAAGCATTATATTAACAAATCAGCAGCAGATTGACTGTAAAATAGATTGCTTGCGATAACTCTCAATCTCAACTCTCGGGCTTTTTTGAAAGAAGAATTGTTTTTTTTCTAAAACATAAATCAACGCATAAGAAGAAAGAAGATGAGAAGAAGTGTGGTTGTTTATGCAATTCATCTGATTCGTGGAAGAGGATTTGCAGCTCCATGGTCGCTTAAATTGGGTAATCTCTCTCCTCCATTCTCTCTCTCTTCTTTTCTGATTTCCACAGTGATAGACCCGTTTCACCCAAGGTGCCCAGGATAGATTTCAGTTGTGTGCATGAATTAGATGATGCTATTCAGTTATTTTACGATATGGTGAGAATGCGGCCACAACCTTCTCTTCTCGCGTACAACAAACTGATGATGTTACTGTGAAAATAAAGCACTCATTTGCCCTTTATGTATACGATGAAATGCGTCGAAGAGGTGTCCCGATTAATGAGTACACTTTGAGCATCACCATGAATTCCTATTGCCTTCTGAAACGTGTAGACTTTAGTTTTTCTATATTGGGCATCTGCTTCAAGATCGGTTATGAACCAGATGCGGCTACATTATGCACTATCATTAAATGGCTCTTTCTAGATGAGAAGGTCGTCGATGCTGTGAAATTGTTCAAAAAGATTTTGGATTTTGGAATATGCGAGCCTAATGATGTTATGATTCTGAGCGTAATAGATGGGCTCTGCAAAGCTGGAGAAATTGTTATTGCCCATGATTTGCTTCGTCGATTAGAAAAAACTAGGTGAAGGCCCAATGTTAAGGCTTATAGTACATTAGTTGACGGGTTATGCAAGGGTGGAATGGTGGATGATGCTTTCAAGCTCCTATCGAAGATGATTGACAAGGGTATTTCACCTGATGTTATCACGTATAGCTCGATGATTCAGGGGTTGTGTGATGTTGGTAGATGGAAAGATGTTAAAGACTTGTTAAATGATATGGCTGATTCTAATATATCTTTGAATGTTGTTACTTTCAATATATTGATTGATGCATTTTGCAAGGAAGAAAAGATAGAAGATGCTGAAGATATATTGGAAATTATGCTGCAACAGAATATTTGTCCGGATATTGTCACTTATAGTGCGATGATAGATGGGTATTGTTTGAGAGGGGAAATTGGTAAAGCAAAACAGATATTTGATTCCGTTGTAGACAGGGCCTTAAGCCTGATATTATCAGCTATGGTAGCTTAATAAATGGATACTGCAGGAAGGGAATAGTGGATGAAGCTTGGCTTCTTTTTCTCGAAGTTCCTTGCAAAGGTTTGGAGCATGATTCATATACTTATAATACCATGATGCATGGGTTTTTTTAGTAAAGATAGATTTTCTGTTGGTTGGAACATTTCCAAGGATATGGAATTTTCATGTTTTTTAATTGACACAATACTTCGAATAAAGATGCAGATAGTTTCAAAATTATTGCAATGTATATTGCATGTTTTTACTCTCCCTTCACCTTTTGTCACAATATTATGTCAAGCCTTTTAGTGTTAAATTATTCAGATATTTTGCTAATGTAAATGTGATATTCCTTGTTTGGAAGTTGCCAATATTGATAGTGGGTTAAGAAAATTTTGACCAAAATTTGGATCTGTATCGATTATTTTATGGTACAAATTAGACAAATTTAAGAAAAATATACAACAAATTGGATCATTTATACCTTTTCTTGGATGGAAAAGTTAATGGTGTTAGCAAACACAGACTAATGTGTTAGCATTGAATTCAGTGTCTTCAAATACTCTCTTATCTTCGCAGCTCAGGTGTTGGAGGGCAGACTTCAATCCTGCAATCCGAGTGGAAAATGACTCTGATTGCTATCAACAAGGGAAGCTCTACACCACATACATATGCTCTCCTCCCGTTTCTGGAAGCACTAATGTAGTTCTGCACCATTAGCAGCTTCCAGAACGGAGGAGACGGAGGCGGCCCGTGAGAGTGTGATAATCATTAATCAGTACCACTCCGATGATGACACACCAGTTGTCGCGATTTGAACTGGTTGGTACAATGGAGGGAGTAGATGCCTCAACAACATAACTGCAATTGCTAATGGCCAGTGTGTGATTGCTATGGTGGTTGTTGACTGTGATGACGAACATTGTTGATGCCTCGAAGTCTGTCTGGAAAGTGTTGGGAGTTCCTGAATGAGACTGGGGCGAGTTGGATATCACTTGGTCTGATGTTTAATTCAGTTAATTGTATGATCTGTTCATTCTGAATATTATTGTAAAATTTGTGACAGTGATGTAAAAATAGGGTGTGATGATACTTAGCATATCATGTTATGAACATATATCAGGACAAGTTCATTTCGTCACAAAAGTCTGGCATTTTTCAGCTGCCTGAAAATTCAAAAACTATTACACAACTTGAGAGTTTTTAAAGAGAATCTGGTAAGTGTTCCATGATACTTGATCATGTTTTTATACCCATTTCAAAATACAAATTTAAAGTAGAGATTTACCCACCTTGAGAGTAAAGAATACGTACAAAATTGAGTAGAGAATCAGAAAGTGGACGAGGGTCCTAATTACACCGCACCTACCATTAAAATAATATCAATTAAATCATTTGGGCTAACTATAAATTTAATAGATCTGAAAATAAGAAATTTATGGGCTCATTTAATCAATTTATGAAGTTTTGGGCTAGATATTAGTTTCTGAAAAGTTTATTATGGGATCAAAATGTATTTTTAGGCAACTATGAGCAATTTCGTGCCCAAGGCTGCATGTAAGCTCTTCCAAAATCTTGATGTGAAATGAGGATCTCGATCTGATATTATGGAGAATGGGACTCCATGCAGTCGGACTACTTCTTGAATGAATAGTTGAGTGAATTGATCCATGGTGAACGTCATTCTTATATGTAAAAGTGAGCTGATTTAATCAATTGATCCACCATAACTCAAATCGCATCATTATTCTTCACGGTCTTGGGAAGTCTAACCACAAGTCCATTGTAATATGCTCCCACTTCCATTCTGGTATCTCAAGAGGATTCAACAATCCCGATGGTCTATGGTGCTCTGCCTTTACTTGTTGACAAGTTAAATATCAAGCAACGTAATCCACAATTGACCTTTTCATGCCATACCATTAAAAATTTCTTTTTAAGACTTGATACATGCATGTTAGTACTTTTAGGATGTGGCGTGTAAGGCGTTCAATGTGCCTCGTCCAAGATTTATTTCATTATTTGGAACACAAATTATGTCCTTAAAAATTAGATTCCATTATGATGAAATTATGAATCCTTTAAAATCTTCCGACACTTCTCTTGCTTGATCATTTAATTTCATACTCAACTGTGACTGAGTATGGTCACCACATATAGTATATATAAGACGCACTTTACTTTAATTTATTTCTAACTTTATTTTGATCAAATATATCTTAATTAATAGGTTGATTGATAGATTGTAATTAGAACCTGAAAATCATGCGACCTCAATTATTTTATGTTGGACCAAAAAAATTCTGATGTTTAAATGAAATTTAGTTTATTAACTTTGGGAATAATTTTATTTATTAAGGATTTATTGTATTAAGAATACTTGTTGGATCATTGATAATTATCTCAATTAATATATTGATTGTGGAGCCTAATTAGTATCCATAAATCATGTGATATTTACATTTAAAAATAAAATACTATACATACATGGTAAATTAATTAATTAATTAATTAATATACATTGTAATGCCATAGCAGAAAAAAAAGTTATAAATACATCTACTTTCTCTCACTTTCAATTACACAAACACATATTTAATTATATGTATATTTTTCAAAGTCTTTTATGATATTAGAAAAAATAAAATTGTTCATATCACAATTACAAACCGAAAAAAATTATGATACTTCTGAATCGTAATCTTATGATAATATTTCCTTTAAAACACCCCTATAATAATTTTGTTCAGATTTTGTTATGGGACACACTTGTGTGAGACCATTTAACGGGTCTCTTATATTAGACGGATCTCCACCCGATCCAACCCGAACATGTATATATTAAAAAAAATCCAATTATCACTCAACAAGTGCGGTTTTCAGGTCGTTTGGGTTTAACTAGGGCTTTGCCTATTAACATTGTTTTTGAATTCCCCAAATTATTCCACTCAAACTTTCAATTCTTTGACTCATATTATGAGAATGAATATCGTCAAATCCAATTCTCTCAACAAGCTTCGCAACGTGAGAAATCTCATCGCCGATTTCTCACAGCCACTCAATCGGCAATCAGTTGCCGTTGAATCTCCACCGCTTCTCAATCCGCTGTATCAGCTCCCCTCCCCGTATTTTTCCACTGTCCGCCACTTCCGTCACCCGCGTGACCCCAGCACCAAGTATCCCTAGTAGCATTTTTGTAATTCTTATAAATTTTTTTCTTTTATAGTTCATACTTCTTTAATTCATGTCCCCCTCTCTACCACCACCACCACTTACCAGTTACCACTACAACTACCACTATTATTATTATTATTATTATTATTATTATTATTATTATTATTATTATTATTATTATTATATTTTACTTGTTGGATTTAAATTTCAGAGAAAATTGCAAAAGTGGTCCCACAGGACATGTCCTACTGCAAAAATGGTTCCAATACTTGCAATTGTGGTCCCAAATCAAAATTTATATGCAATATTGGTCCCATAACACTCAAATATGCAATATTGGCCCCATGTTCTATGGGACCACTTTTACAAATTAATTTTGGTTTCAAATTTGATTTTGATTTCAAATTTGATTTTTAATTTGCAAATGGGTTGAAAAGGCCGTGACTTGGGCATCAATATACATGAATATGAAATCATTTATTTTCTTTCTTTTTACCTTTTCTGCTAATATTTTTATTTGAATTTAGTTGATTATTTGAAATATTCTATTAGATGTGACTGAATTGTTGCTCAACATATTTTGTGGTCTTGTCTTCTCTAAAATCTTTGATGTGGATTTTTTTACTTGAAAAATGTGATTTTTTTATTTATCTCATTGGCTTAAAATGGAAGCTTTTTTACTGGTTCATAATTACTGGAGATTTCACCAGAAACCAGTTTCTCTTCTTTCATTTTGTATTTTGATCTCATAATCTCATTTATCTTAAAACTAAATTGCATTCGAAGGTCTCTTATTTTAGGATGATGAAATTGCTTATTATTGCTTCTTATCTTGTGATTTTTCTAGTCACATTTACAATTGTAAAAATGGTCCCATAGGGCATGGGACCAATATTGCAGATTTGAGTCTTATGGGACCAATATTGCATATTTAAGTCTTATGGAACCAATATTACATATTTGAGTCTTATGGGACTAATATTGCATATAAATTTTGATTTGGGACCACAATTGCAAGTATTGGGACCAATATTGCAATAGGACATGTCCTATGGGACCACTTTTGCAATTTTCTCTTAAATTTCACAGATCTGATTTTGGTGATTATTGTGTTATAATTTTCTTAGTTTTCGAATCCAAACTCCACCGTCCAATTTCTCTTCCGATCTGTTGTCACTGATGCGTTGGATGATGGCATTGTTGGTCTTGCAAGGTGGAAGATCGAAGATCGAGATCTTGTTGAATATTTTTAATGATATTTTTATTTGTAATTAATGTTACTTTCTTTTATAATTAGCGATACTTTATTTTATAATCAATGCTATTTTTCTCTATGATAATGAAATAAATATTTTTACTCAACAATGAGTTTTTATTGTATTCATAGACCCGATTCTCAATTTGAGATCATGTTTAAACTGATACATTTTCTTTCTAATTAGTGATAGTTCACATCACAGTTAATGATACTTCACTAGATATATATCTAATGATACTCCACTTAATAGTTAATGATATTTTGCCAAATTTATATTTAATGATACTTCACTTCAGAATTAATGATACTTTATCTCATAATTAATGATACTTCACATAAGAGTTAATGATACTTCATCTAATGATACTTCACATCAGAGTTAATGATACTTCACCAGATATATATCTAATGATACTTCACTTAATAGTTAATGATATTTCGCCAAATTTATACCTAATGATACTTCACTCAAGTGTTAATGAAACTTTACCAGATATATATCTAATGATACTTCACTTAATAGTTTATGATATTTCGTCAAATTTATATCTAATGATACTTCACATCATAATTAATGATATTTCACTTAATAGTTAGTGATACTTCATACATAGTGATACTTTACTTTATATCTAATAATACCTAAGTGGCCGCGCGTGGGGGCGCGTGAAAATGGATTTTGGGGTGGGTTTAAAAAAATTTTAATCCGTCTAACGTAAGCGACCCGTTAGATGATCTCATACAAATTTTATCTTTTATTAATTGTTATCAATTAACAATTGAAGAAATAAAGTTGAAGTAACAATCGTTAATATAACCACTAGCATATAGTTTAATTATTATTTCTTCCTGTATAAGGTGAGAAAAACCAAGTACAAATCACAATCCTCGACTTAAAAAAAAAGGAACAATGAGTATTAGTAATTTAGCAAAGAACCAATGTTTGAACATTTATTAATGTTATAATATTATTTTGTCGTTTTCCTTAAAAAAAATAAAAGTGAAAGATTATTTACCAAAAGAAAAAGTTTTGAAATAATAAAAAAAGTCTTATGTTGGTTTTTTTTTTTTTTAATATACTTTTTATTTCATCTTCAATGTGATTACTTTTAATTGGGCAATCAGGTTGAGTTGATTTTAAATTATTTTCTAATATTTAGTTTTGTTATAGATGTTATAAAACTGTTCCGATCGACTTCCGAATTCTGATTACATGTAAAATTTAAGAACATTTAATAATTCTATTTAATAATAATGGACAAATGTAACCCATAATTAAAAAAAAAAACAAATTGTTTATTTGTTGTGCAAGGAGATTAAGGTCAAATTAGTAGTTATGTGGTTTCCTTACGCTAAACTTAACGGTCGCCATCCACTTTTGCAAAAAACAAAAAAATAAAATAAAATGGAATTTCTACCACATTGGTCGCCCACCCTCTAATTCAATCACATGGGTCTCTTCTCAACCTATTGCTTTGGCCAATTGTCTCCATCTTATTTGTCAATTAATTTTATAGTGAAATATATATAAAATTGATATATTTTTTATATAAAAAATAATAATTTAAATAAAAAATATACCCAAATTCATATTTTTTATTCTTTACAGATAAACATCAATTTTACTATATTTAACACATTTTAAAATTATCTATTTTTTCTCTAGTTTTCTATATATCTAAATAATAAAAAAAATTTCATGTAATTTTAGAAAATACCGTTTAATGAATGCGATATTTTTTTTAATTTTATGAAATATCATTTAATTAGTTTGTAATATTTTTGGAATTGACTATTTTAATTAGTTTGTAATAATTTTTGTAATTTTAGGAAATGTAAATTAATTGGTGTGAAGTATGTCGTAATTTATGTTATTAATTTAATTTGGAATATTTTTATTTTCTTTTTATGATTATAAATTTTTATATTATTTTTATTACAAGTAATATTTTAATTTAAAAAAAATAAAAAATAAAATAATTATATATAATGGTGTGGTTGAGTGGTTATTGATAAAACATGTAAAATAAATATGATTGGATTGGATGAATATTGATGGTGTGGAAAAAAGAAAAATTAATTAAATATTAAAAATTTTGGACTTAACGTTGGCAAGGAACGGCGTGAAGAAAAAGACTATGGGGAAAAAGTTTATTCTCAATAAATACGTATATTTCCACGGATTAACATAAATGAAAATTAAATTAAATTAAATTGGTGGGACACGTGGCGCAATTGTGACTGCCCGGAGGCTAGCCTAGAATTTTCCGTGATATTGGTAGTCTTAACTCCAAAGTCTTGCTCTTGCATATACATTCATTTCTTCTTCATAAAATCCCACAATCAATCACCACAACTACCATAGTTATATCAAGTAACGCTCATGGACCGCCACCACCACCACCACCACCACCGCCCTGGCCACAACCCTCCCGGCCCGCCACGTCCGACGCATGTCCACCACCCACCACCCCCTCCACCACACCACCACCACCACCCACCGCCGCCTCCACCACACCACCACCACCACCCGCCGCCTCCACCCGTGGTGACTATCTTTCCTCCACCACCTCCTGCCGTGATCGTAGTTGACCACAACCACCACAGTCCGCCGCCTGTCCACCACCACAGCGATGACATATTCTTTGGCAGAGCCTCCGTGAAGATGTTCTGCAAAGCTGACGTTTACTACTCTCTCTCAATAAGCCACGGCAAGGTCATTCTTGTACGCTCAAATCCCTCCGACCCCCTTCAGGTACCAACAAAATCCAAATTCCTTTCTTTCTTTACTCGATTTATCGGCTGCAGCTTACCCTTGTTATAAAAAAAAAATGTTAGCAACTGCAAGTTACCTCGCCATAACATAGAATCGATTCTTTCTTCTTCTTTTTTTTTTTTTTTTTGAGTTTGAAGTTGGGGGTTGTGATTGTTGATATGTTAATTTGATTGTTTCAGCACTGGATAAAAGATGAGAAATTCAGCACGAGAGTGAGAGATGAAGAAGGATTCCCCAGTTTTGCTTTGATCAATAAAGCTACTGGACAGGCCTTGAAGCACTCTATTGGTGCTAATCACCCCGTGAGTTCTTTGACCCTTTATCTTTCTCTCTCTTCTCTCATTTGTTTTTTATTTTTTATTTAATCGTATTCGTAATACTTCATAGATCGTAGATGTCGCCTAATTGATTATTGATGAGTGTATTCTTTTTTATCAATCCTAGAAATTCGATCTATGTTAGTTGACTTATTTAAGTCCTATTAAAAAAAAGGCTAACCATCTTCTCCCTAAGTAAGATTATTTGCAATGTGTATCATGATTTTTCTCTAGAATGCGATATAATTTTTATTTTTTTGTAAATGTTGGTGGAATGAGAAATAAGTAGATGACAGCACGATTTTGTTAATTTTTTTAAATAAAGTTAATAAAAGTCATAATTGTATGTATTTTGAATTGAATGGGTAATCTTGGTGAAGATTGACTGTCGATCTCTAATGGTTAAGACTTAAACTATGCAAGCATTCCTATGGATTAATTCAAGAGGAAATGGGAGGGGTCAATTTTTGCATTTTTTGAGCCAGGTTTTTTCTAAGTTGTATTATTATTATTATTATTATTATTATTATTATTATTATTATTATTATTATTATTATTTCTTTGTCGTACAAAAAACCGTTTGCTCATTACTAAAAACTTGTTGAAGAGATGAAACATATATAACCAAGGTATGTTGTTTTTTATCAGAGATTGAATCCATCATAAGAAATGAGGCCAAAAATTAGGATACATTCTCGGAAATTAAAATTTCATCGAAGAGAAGCAAACGAAAGGTTTTCGTTTAGAGTCTCTTAGAATCGAGGGAGGCATTTGCCTTCCTATCTAGTTTCTGGAATTGGAAGTTTGTGTTAAGTGTCATAGTTTACCAGGTCAATTTGTAACTCTAGCAAGAATCGTCTTATATTGATAATCACAACATCCTAAATTCCTATTAACAAGCTGCAATCGCTATAACTAATTGCAAATAAATTTGAATTCAGACTATAAGTAAGGAAACAGATGTTCCTATATTATTAAAATTATGTTCTGATTTAAACAATTTAGAAGAAACTTTTGATATTCATGGATATGAAGAAAATAGTTGTTATAGAGATAGGCATCTGAATAATGATCGGTTCTTAGGTTCAACCAATTATATATATAGGATCTTGAAAGCTGCAAAATGCAATGGTACTTCTTCGATGGTTATAACTTGTTTCAGAACAGACATAAAGTCGTCCTAGTAGCTTGCAAAGTGTTTGATGAAACTCTGAAAAAGAGTCCACCAAGTTTGGTAGATCCATAACCGAAAAGCACTTTTGTAGCACATGATTCTTGAGATGTTCGGTGAAACATTCATTCATATATACATGAACAGTCAGCAAATGGAGTAGTAGATAGAATGTTTTTTGTATGTAGGCCTAGTGCTAATTAATACATACTAAAAATGGGTTATTGGTATTGATCTGGCAGGTACAATTGACACAGTACAATCCTAATGTTCTTGACGAATCCATATTGTGGACGGAGAAGGACTTGGGTGATGGTTACCATGCAATACGAATGGTGAATAACATTCGCCTCAATGTGGATGCTTTTCATGGCGACAAACATCATGGTGGTGTCCGTGATGGAACTGTAGTCGGTCTCTGGGGATGGAATAAAGGAGAGAACCAACGTTGGAGGATCGTTCACCACTGTAAGTCATACCATGATTAGAAGCCAAACCAATCTCATTCTACATTAATTCTTATTTAGTTTGTTGAACATGTTTTACAACTCGATCACTCTGTTGTTTATTCTCTAGGATATGCCTCCTGCTGCTGCTCTTGCTTGTAGTATTTGGAAGTAGAGGGAGATGGTATCGTTTCAATATTGGCTTTTCATGCTGATTTGGTGCCATTAACAAGATATATATGCGTATGTAGTATTTTCAATGATTGCAGTAAGCATTTGAGGAGGTTTATGTCGCACTGCCTGGATGTAATTTACATATATTTATGAGAATCCTTGAACTTGTACCGTATTTTATTTTTATTTATAGAATATAATCATACTAGATGTTGGTTTCAGAAATCCCAAATTTTGCATATTATTTCCCAAATACAGTCTTTAATGCAACAAATTTTGAAGTAAATTTATGAACTTCCATTTTTCTTCCATTCTAACATTTCATGCCTAAAATCACCGGTGTGAATGTGAGCCTTTAACTGATAAGGTGAGCTACACCATGTTATGAAATTGTTGAAAAAAACGGATGAAACAAATAGGTGAGCGAAAAACTGGAAGTCGAACTGAACGCATTTTGATTTTTGCTGATTGATATTTTCGATTTTTATTTTCCGTTCCGTTATATAAGGAAGAAAAATCGTCATATGCTAGTCCCCCTTTCTCAATCCTCTCATCCCACCCGCGTCATCCACAACTCCATTAACGGACTCAAAATTGAGAAGTTTAGAGCTCAATGTAGTGATTGGAGTGAGTTTCATGGACAATGCATGTAACAACCTTGATTTTTGAAACTCGTTTAGGTGTCTCCTAATTAAATTTAGAAGACTAAGAAAGAAATTGGAGCTGCATGTCACAACTCTAATTTTTGGAACATGTTTAGGAGACTACTAATTAAATTTAGAAGACTACAAAAAGAAATTAGCTTAAAATAAAGTAAAATAGATATAAGTGGCGACCTATAGAGTCTTTAAAAATAAATCTTTTTCATAAGAAGTTCAAATGGATTCCGCGGCACATGTTTTCGGGCCGTTTGGATAGAAAGTGACCCAAGGAGTCCGTCGGTGTTCTCGAATTTTCAATCGAAGGTCAAACGAACTCCCGTCGACAATAAAGACAACAAAGTGTTTTTTGAATAATAACTTTTGATGTGTTTTAAAAAGGAAGCTATCTTCATTTATACATTAAACGACATAATCGACGTACCATTTTTAGTTGGTTCAATAAGAAATGAGTCAATCGATCCGCCGAAATTTTCAGATCTGACATAAGAGGTCAAACAAATTTTCGGCATCAATAAAGGTACTAAAGTGCTTTTTTAATAGTGTTTTTGAAAAAATAATCGCGTCCAAAAAATAATGTCATGTATTTATATCTGAAAAAATTATATTTGAAAATCCTATAAATAGGGGAGGGGAGCCTCATTTCTTCATTTCTCTTCTTCATTTTATTTCATTTTTGAATTCGAAAACACGAGCAACGACAAGCCGAGAGAGGGATGGGGAGCAGCAGCTGGCCAGCAGCCGCCCACCGCCGGAGATTCCAGCACCGCCGCGAACCATTGCCTCCCCGTCTCGGTGAGTCTGTCTTCTGTTTTATCCCAAATTTCAGTATGTTGTGTATTTCAATTGGATATATGTTTAGTAGGTAGATCCGTGGTCATAAGATGGCCGGGAATTGACCAAATGGTAGGGAAACAGTGACAAATCTGGTACTTTTTTGGCCGATTTCGGCCCTTTCAAGTTGCCAAATAGAAAAAATTCGTTCTTTAAAGATGTCCCAAATGATGAGATCTACTTACATGCTGAATGTCATAATTTTTTTGATAAATTTTGAAATTTCTCGATTTTTAATTACAACAATTATTTTTATACCATAAACATGTCTTTTCAAAAAATTCCCAAAACTTCATACTTTAGTTCTCATATGTGTAAGAGTGTCCCATAATATTTTTGTAATTTTCGGACAAGTAAAAAAGTGTTGCGATACAGATCTAGTAAAAATAGAATAAATTGGTAAGTGAAAGAGTGTCACCTCGCGCCAACTTTTCGGTCCAAACACCATCAAAATTTTATTTTGAAATTATTTTCCTTCTGTTTCAAGTTGAATAGAAGTCCCTAAGGTCGCATTCTGAGTCGAGTTGGATAAAAATGGATAAAGCTCCAATTAAATTAGATTAATATGGGATAAAATTTTGGAAAATATTATAGTGATCCTGAGGCAAGGATTGACCTTTATAGGACTTGTGAGAGCTACTAGAAAGGTGACGAGCTGAATCTTGAGATGTTAGCGCAGTCGAGCTCGTCGTCTAATGTTGGTTATTTTTAAAACCTATTTACAGTTGAGTTAATAAACTCTAGAAGCATATTAGGTGTTAGGGCCTTAGGGACACACACGTCCCAAACCGACCTACAATAGGACGGGGTCGATATAGGGCGGCGAGCCAACCCGAGTCGTATTCTCAAAGAAAGCTAAACAGGACGATTATTCTTCTCGCGTTACACACATAAATTAAATACAATCCTAATCATTCTAAATCAATAATTTGAAGGGGTGAACTAAGAACTACTTAATTAAAACAAGACAATAATAATCATGCAAGACCAAAGTAAACAAGTACGATAATAAAATGGGTATTAGGGTATAGATTCTCTCCTCGGTTTCTCGCCAAGCTTGATTCAAGTTAATTTCGTTAAGCTATACAAGTTTCTTGATTCTTTGGTAGCTATTACTTTCATATCACATTCTTCTGTGAGATTGTCTAGAATTGTAGAATTCATCTCACAAATAGGATAGCTTCTTCCCAGATTGGTCATCTCGCTTATTATGCCTAGAAACCTCCTTGGCAGTTCTGTAGTTTTTTGTGTCTTTCATTCTATCTTCATACAGAGTTTGAAATAACGCAGCTTGAGCTACAAACTCTAGATTCTTCAACTTCTTCTCTTCACTGGTGAGAAGATGAGTTGGCTTCGGGATCCTGGCTGGTTGATTGATATCAATGATGTGGGCTTCATTGTCCATCATAATGGTGATTGGACCATCTTCAATAACTTCCCACATATTCTCATGAATTGAGCAGAGATGCGTCTTCATCCTTCTGCTCCAATTGTCATAATTCTCAACTGAAAATAAAGGCAACTTATGGTTTCAATAGCTAGAAATGTTAGCACAGATAAGTAAATCTGATTCAGTTGATCTGCAGAAATGGCTGATCCTTAGAATCAACCGCTCTGATACCACTTGTTGGTCCCGGACGAGTCGATATCAGTTTGGGAGGGGGGTGAATAAACTGATACAAAAACTTTTTACACAATGCGAAATATGATTGGGGCCCTTGACTTGCATAAGAAACTTATCTACTCACTTAATCAATTAGATAAATTCAGTTGTCTTAAGTACAGCTTGTGTGATCTTTGTGTGTAGTTGTAAAGATATGCAAGTAAGACAATAAGCACAACACACAATCAAGTTTATTGAGGTTCGAAGCTGAAACTTCTACGTCCTCTCTTCCTTACTGAAAAGGGAAATTCACTATGCAATGGTAAAGTTTCTTTATTACAATTACAGAGTGAAGACAGGTTGAACCTGAAACGGCAGCTCTCGCAGAGTCACAGTCGCCTTTTCAACTGTTGCTATCCCAGAAAGTTCTCGTAGAGCCACAGTCTCCTCAGCCGGTTTCGACGACTCACACTTGCAGTCCCCAACTATTCGCTGGAGAGGTAGATGCTATTGCCGTCTTTACAAGGTTTTAGATCTTTTTTGATCTTCAAGAGGTTAGTCTTGAAATTGGTATCAACTGATGTGCTCCTAGATTTTAGCTGAGTAGTTGATCGTTGAATATCTTGAACGGAGAAGATTGCTCTTGCTGGACTTTCAAACAGCTAGCTGATGCTTGGATCTTTTAAATCTTCTTCCTAGTTGAGGCTTTCACAGTTTGAACAAATCTGCAAACTTGAGCTGAGAGGGAAGAGAAAGAAAGCTCAGTTGTGAGTATATTGCGAAAGCTAGAATGGAAAAAATCAGATACGCGAAAGTCATTTGAAAATGAGATTCACTCTTCTTATATAGAGGAGTGATCTTATGACCGTTGAGTTCCATTAGTCGTTGATTCTATTGATTCATCAATGGTAGTTAATCTTTGTAGCCGTTGAAGCTTGTTAAAAATGGTCGTTACTTAGTCAATCGATCTCCGTTGAGCATTTACTCCAAGATCTTCTTCTGAGCATTAACTTCAAGATCTTTGGTTGAGCATTTATTGCGGGATTCTCCAGTTGGCAGATTTATGTTTTGTGCATTGTCACGTGTTTGCTCGTTGTGAAGGGATTCAATGCCATTTATGGTGTGAGCTTCAAATTACCTTGTAAATATCCAAGGAAGATAGGAAATCCAATTAGGAACGCGTTGCAAAAAGAATAGGGTCAATCAGACGAGAAACGAGTGAGAACAAAATAAAACAGTGAAAGGCTGTCGGACTACCATGTGGACCCGCGACCAAGAGAATTACCCACGACCGTGGTCAATGATTTTCTTCTGTGACACCCATTATCTATTGCGAGCGGGCAGAAAATGCCCCATGGTGGACCCATGACATACCCGGTAACGGGCGAGGTTGGGAACGAGCTCTGGAAGTTCGATTATGACCTATTTTAACCCATTTTCTTTCCTTTTTCGACTAGGATACTTCCTACACTATATATATTTTCTCAAGCACGAAAATTAGGCATCACCAACCCTACCATAACATCAAAAACCACAACAACACACACCATATTCCTCTCCTAAAGACATAGATTGAAGAGCAAGAGAAGAACAAGTTGAAGATCAAGATCAAGATTCATCCTCCGAGTTTTATCATGTTTTTGATTCCAAACAATGTTTTCTCTTGGATTGTTTTTAGCTACTTGTTTAATTATGAGTAACTGATTCTTTAGTATTCTAGGGTTTGATAATAGTTGATTTTGAAGTACGATAGGTATTTAATTATATGATTTTGATTATTCTTTTATTCTTAATTTGTGTTCTTAGCCTTATTTGCTTGATGGATTGATCACCATGATATCATGATTTGTTGTGTTAATTCATAAATTGGAAAAGGAGTTTTAACACTTGAACACAGAACACATTAATCAATAACAATCGAGAGATTTGAGATTGATTGTGAGGACAATAAATCCTTGGAACTTTTAGGAGTTGCATGTTAGTAATTGAATGGACAAATTAATTTCTAGCATATAATCTACGGTTTAAGCACTTCGAGAGAAGGTTTGAATTAAATGAGTGATTGTCCTAATAAAAGTTGAATCGTGAATCAATCATATAACTAGATTGACATTGTATGGATAAATCAATGAAATCAAAATCGTAAAATATTTCTTTCCCTTAGAATTTAGAACATCTTCCATATATTCACCATTTAATTGCTTTATTTATTTTCTTGTATAAGTAGTTAATTAAATTCAATCTTTTAATGTGTTGCCTAGATAGTACTTAGGGAATCGAAGTCATGGTATTCAATTATAAATTAATCATTAGTCTCTGTGGAATACGACCTTGCTCATCATTGTACACAACTACACCGAGCACTTGCGGGTAGTCAATATTTTGTCAAACAATCTCATCTTCAGAATATGCCCTCTTTTGAAACTACACACAAAACCAATAAAAATAACATTATTGTATTGACTTTGTATTAAAAGAATGCACATTTCATCATCAATCTTGCATTAAAAGAATGCACGTCATTATTAATGATTTTAGGAAAATGGGCCCATTTTCTTCGAATCCATCAATTATTTCTTTCATGAAACGCAACATAATAGCCATATTCTTTAGAATTAGGTTGCAATGCATCTCTATAATCCGCCCAACACTAGATAGTTGTAAAAAGATTAGGCAACCCATACAATTATCCCAAAATGTATTCTTCTAGGGTGTTTTAAGCAACCTAATCTTTTTTTAGATGCATTGCAACCTAATCTTTTTACATGTATCCTCTTTCCCCTCTGTTCTACCTAGTTTTATTCCAGAAAATAGTCCTTAGATTAGGTAACCTATACAATTTTAATAGCAATGTAGAGGATACAATGAAAAATATTCATCAGGACTTAAAAGTAATATATGTAATAATTACAAACAAAATATATAAGTTTTTGTTATCATATATAAAATTAAAATTGCAATGCATTACTTACATGGACTAATTGTAGCAGACTGGCTGAGGAAGTACCACTCCAGCAACATGGGTGTAAAAACAAGATTAGAATCCTTGCACGTCAACCACAAATGACAACTTTAATTCAAATGAAACATTGGATTTTGAAAAAGAATGCTCAAAATTGTCCACAAGTGCAAATGATTATGTATATAATGCCAGAATGTGAGAACTATATATTAGAATTTATTCAAAATTATGTTCGTTTTGCCTGAAGAATATCAACATTACTAGAAGCAGAACTCCAAAGCTGATAATCAAACACAAGCATGATATTTTTGTGTTCCTGCCACACAAATTTCTACATTTATAATGTTTCCAACTTGTCCTACCATACATTGTGTTAAGAGCTACAAGAATGAAAGCAAGAAGGCAGGAGTTGTGGCAGCTAGGAACAACAACTTTCCCATGCATGCTTTGCATGCATGAGTTTAGAGAGAACGAGGAGATGTCCACGTGTCTACACACGAGAGCATGGACCACCTTTATCACTACTCTCATCCGTCGATTAGCATTGACATGGATCATGCATCTACACCGTAGATTAGATTGTTCATTTCCTATTTTTGTATAAATAGAATAAGCACAACTCTGCTACATTTTGAGTGAATTTTGATATTGAATAAAATGGAGATATTTTCTGTTATTTTGGTTTTCTCTCGATGAACAATATCAGATCGAACATGGTATCCAGATCCGTGATAGATCGAGATCTTCATTTCTGATTCTAGCTTTGTTCTCTTCCATCTTCAAATCAACCGATTACTTTTTCAAAATTCAATTGTCAATAGATTGATCATGACTAAGAAGAACAACCATTATTCATGGCGGCAAGCTCATGAAGAAGAACTTGGTTTCACCACAAATAATCATCTCGAACGTGGAGAGCAAAGTGGAGTGGAAAATTTGCGAAGGAATCCAGAAAATTCAGAGGTAGATTCTGCTTCACAAATCAATCCGCAACGTAATCGTGAACATGCTGATGAGTTGCAGATTGGGTACACCAAGCAGGGCACTACAAATAACCGATCATTGGTGAATGATGAGCTTTATCTTGCTCCTAATGAGCACCCTGGTATGTCACTTACTGCGGATTTGTTTGATGGCCATAATTTTCATTGTTGGTCTAGAGCTATCAAAAGAGGACTTCTATCTAGAAATAAACTAGGAGTTGTTGATGGTAGTCTCCCAGAACCTAGAAAGGATTCGATGGATTATAAACAATGGCTTTGGGTAGATTACATCGTTTTTAACTGGATAAGTAACTCGATGGTTAAGGAGGTGGCTAGAGGTTTTCAAAACCTAGAGAATTCACAACAACTGTGGGAGGAATTGCAGAAACGATTTGGAAAGCGAAATGGCCTACACATATATCAATTGAGAAGGGAATTAGCCACCTATAGTCAACATAATCAAAGTGTTATGTTGTATTTTAATAATTTGACTTCTCTGTGGGATGATTTAGCATTGCTTAAGAATTCTAGAGCTTGTATATGTGCTGCACAAGAGGATATTAAAGCTGACATTGAAGAAGAACATCTAATGCAGTTTCTGATGGGGCTAGATGACTGTTATGATGCTATAAGACAACAGGTACTCATTATGAATCCTTTACCCAATCTTAGTCAAGCATACTCTATGATCCTGCAAGTTGAAGAACAAATTAAGGTGACTAATCAATTTGCAGAAGCTGGAATAGAACACAATGCCTTATACAGTTCACAGAAAGGGACATACAAGGGAGATTCATTCAAAAAAAGGCTCACAAAGGAAGAAAAAGGCAAATTGAGGTGTGATCACTGTGGTGGCACAAGACATGTGAAATCAGATTGTTTTGATATAATAGATGTCCCATACTGGTATAGAAAATTTAAACAAGAAAAGAGCAAGGGTAAAGCATATTATGTAGCTCAGCAAGAGGATGATGGGTGTAATCATGCCATGTACTTAAGCAAATCCATCAGAGGAGGGGGAGATCCTGGAAAGGATCCACTTGCAGGAGTTGGTCAATTGATCCAAACAGAATTAGCAAGGCATTTGTCACAGTATTTTGGAAAAGGAAATAAAGGAGAGGCAACAGAGTGACCAGGGAGTTTGGCTGGCATGGCAGAGGTTGACTTAGGTTCTTCACCTATTGAATTTAAAGGGCATTATGCCTTTGCAGCTGCTATTGGAGTTGAAAAGGGAGATTGGATTGTTGATTCTGGAGCAAGTCACCATATGTGTCATCACATTGGGTTACTTGCAGATATAAAGAGATTGAAACACCCTTTGCAGATTTTTATACCAGATGGTAATAGTGTCTGGGTGTTTTTGGCTGGAACTGCAAGGATTAACAAGAATCTTGTGCTGAGAAATGTGCTATTTGCTCTACATTTTACTCATAATTTACTTTCAGTTGGACAGCTCACAAAGGATATTGATGGAAAAGTACAATTTTTAGCTTCACATTGCTTGGTACAGAAAAGGGATACTGATGTTGTCTTGGGAATTTGCAAGTTAAAGGGTGCATTATATGTATTTCCACAAGAAGCCACTTGCTTTGCTATAGCAAACTCAGCCAGTGCTGAAACCAATAGCTTGACACTACATGAGATTTTAGGACATCCTTCTGTCCAAGCAATGGAACATTTATCTAATTCCAAGAAAAGAATGAGAGCAGAAGAGTTGGAAGTTATTAGGTCCTGCAGAATCTGCCATGCAGCTAGACAGCAAAGGAACCCTTTTCCCTTGTTACACAGACGAAGTGAGGACCCTTTTGAGTTAGTTCACATGGAAGTATGGGGTCCCTGCAATCAAGATAATATTACAGGTACTTCATACTTTCTAACCGTGGTTGAAGATCATAGCAGGGCTACTTGGACTTATCTATTCAAGTCCAAGGCACAGGTCTGGATGCTACTTAAAAGCTATATCAATATGATAGGAACTCAGTTTCACAAGAAAATTAAACATATAAGAACAGATAATGGGGGAGAATTTCTGAATTACAATGTGCAGACATTGTTTCAAGATCATGGAATACATCATCAGAGGTCATGCCCCTACTCACCACAGCAGAATGGAGTGGTTGAGAGGAAGCATAGACATCTACTACAAGTAGCAAGAGCTTTAATGTTTCAAAGTAAGATGCCTTCCAATTTCTGGCCTTATGCAATTCTTCATGCTACTTGGCTTATAAACAGATTGCCTTCTGTTGTACTAGGGTGGATGTCACCTTTTAAAGTATTGTTTGGAAAGGACCCACAGATTGCTAACATACAGCCTTTTGGTTGTTTGGTTCACATGGGAAATGTCTTACCACATAAATCAAAGTTTGCAGCCAGGAGCAGAGAATGTGTGTTTCTGGGATACTCTTCTTACAGTAAAGGATACATACTTTATGATCTGGTGAATTTGAAGGTCTGTACCAGTAGAGATGTGGTTTTTGACTCCACTTGTTTTCCTCTGCAAGAGTCACAACCAGCAAACTTACCATTCACCAGCTTTCCAAATCATGTTGATATTACTACAGACACAGTCACTACACATATATCACCACAGGAACCTGTTTCAGATAGATTAGAACATGATTCTGTACCACCTCTTTCTGAGCAGCAATGTTCCCTATCTCCTCAAATAGTTGCTAAACCAGTTCTCAGAAGAAGTCAAAGACATTATGCTCCACCTGCTTATCTGCAGGATTATGTTTGCAATTCTGCAATCACTACAAATATTCCTGAACCTACCTCAAATCTCACCCCTTATACTTTTCCATACCACCTCTCACCTATTTTTTCTCCAACATTTACTGGCTTTTTAATGAATGTTCAGATGGTGAAGGAGCCTTCCAGTTATGCAGAAGCTTGTAAAGCTCCAGAATGGATAGCAGCTATGAAACAGGAGCTTCAAGCCTTAGAAGATAATCACACCTGGAAAGTTGTTCCATTACCAGCAGGGAAGACAGCTATTGGTTCTAAATGGGTTTTCAAGGTTAAGTTGAAAGCAGATTGGACTATAGAGAGATTCAAGGCCCGGCTAGTAGCCAAGGGATACAATCAAGCTTTGGAAGTAGACTATCATGAAGTTTTCTCTCCAGTTGCAAAGATGGTGACAGTGAGATTATTCTTTGCCATTGCCACTCAATATTCCTGGCACCTTCATCAGATAGACATCAATAATGCTTTCTTGCATGGGATTTTGTCTGATGAGATTTACATGCATTTGCCACAGGGATACTCCAAAGGGAAGGCAGGAGAAGTGTGCAGACTTGTTAAAAGCCTCTATAGATTGAAACAAGCCTCTAGGGAATGGAATCAAGAGTTGGGTAAGCATTTCCAGTCACTTGGTTTCATTCAGTCCACCAGTGATCATTGTTTCTATCTTAGGGGCTCAGGTGCTGCATTTGTGGCTCTTCTAGTCTATGTAGATGATATACTTCTACTTGGTCCTTCCCTTGATGAAATTTCTTCTGTCAAGCAATCTTTACACTTTGCTTTTACAATTAAGGATCTGGGAGAAGCTAAATTTTTCCTAGGCATGGAAGTTGCTCGCTCCAATTCAGGCACATATTTGTGTCAAAGAAAATATATATTAGACTTGTTAGAAACAACTGGGATGAGTGGTAGTAGACCTGCTAGTACTCCTTTCCCCTCTGGGCTTACTCTTCACAAGACAGGTGACCCTCTTCAGGACATAGATTCTTATAGAAGGCTGGTAGGGAAACTCTTATACTTGAACCTTACAAGGCCAGACATCTCCTATGTGGTTCAACAATTAAGTCAGTTTATCAATTCTCCTACTCAAGACCACTGGGATGCTGCTTTGCATGTTTTGAGGTATCTTAAAGGCACTCCCTCACTTGGCCTTCATTACACTCACTCAGATTCTTTTGATTTTAAAGCTCACTGTGATGCTGATTGGGGAGCTTGCATAGATACACGTAGATCTCTTACTGGCTTCTGCATTACTTTGGGGAACTGTCTTGTTTCTTGGAAGTGTAAGAAGCAGGACACCATTTCACTTTCTACTGCCGAAGCTGAGTACCGTAGCCTTAGCTACACTACTCGTGAATTGATGTGGTTATCCTACATGATGAGAGATTTTTCTATTTCTGTTTTGCTGCCGATTCAGATTTCTTGTGACAATCAAGCGGCAATTCAGATTTCGCAGAATCAAGTGTATCATGAAAGAACCAAGCATCTTGACATTGATTGTCATTTTGCTAGGTTTCATTTCCAAAAGGGATTCATATGCCCCACTTATGTTCCTTCTTCTTTGCAACTTGCAGACTTGTTTACCAAGTCCCTTCCCGGACCCTGTTTCCGGATGCTCCTTTCCAGGCTTCACCTTGGTGATTTACACCTCGTCGAGCCTGCGGAGGGGTGTTAAGAGCTACAAGAATGAAAGCAAGAAGGCAGGAGTTGTGGCAGCTAGGAACAGCAACTTTCCCATGCATGCTTTGCATGCATGAGTTTAGAGAGAACGAGGAGATGTCCACGTGTCTACACACGAGAGCATGGACCACCTTTATCACTACTCTCATCCGTCGATTAGCATTGACATGGATCATGCATCTACACCGTAGATTAGATTGTTCCTTTCCTGGTTTTGTATAAATAGAATAAGCACAACTCTGCTACATTTTGAGTGAATTTTGATATTGAATAAAATGGAGATATTTTCTGTTATTTTGGTTTTCTCTCGATGAACAATATCAGATCGAACACATTGCAGCATTGGATCATTCAAGGATGAGCATTGAAAAGATAATAAATGTCCACTAACTAGAAAATAGACTGGTTTTCAACACTACACCGAGACATGTACTCATATATATATATATATATATATATATATATATATATTATACATGAAAAGCCACATACTGGAATTTTTTTAACAATATCTACTTTTGGAATTCTGTTAAATGTATACATGGTTTTATAATTAAAATGCTTAGATGTGTTTAATTTTTAGATGTGTTATAGCAGACCATACAAATTTATTCAGGTAAATTATAATTAAAAGAATACTAAACGGCAGAAATGGTCAAAGATGAGATCTCCTATTTGAATTTGGTGTTGATTTAATTTTTTATTGGAGAGTTGTTTTATTGTTTAATAGGCATGAGGTATACCGTCTTGGAAATGGTTCCAAATCAAAACAAAAAAAAATCATTGTGTTAAAAAGGAATATAATCTATGATTTTTTTTAAAAGAAAATACGGCGAACTGCAAATCTGACTTTCCAGGAGAACTCACAGATGAGAACACAACAAATCCTCAAGCTTCTTTGTTACTTGAAGAATTTGATAGCTAAATTAATCAAGCCTCAAGAGATGAACTAATCAAGAACTATATCTCAATTCTCAACTATTTATATGATTATATCCAATAATAAAATCTAGTTTGTTTATGACAAAAAAAAAAGAAGTATACGAGTCGTATAACTTAATCTATCTCTATCTATATATATCTATCTATACACTTTTCGCAAAATCTTGGAGCAAGATCTGTGCTCCTGCTCTGCATCATCATCTACAAGTTTCCGTGTCCGATTACTCGAAAAAACACAGAATGAAATGGAGGATGGCTGCCTAAACTCCTTGAAATCGGCCCGACCCGCAGCTCTGTAAAGATTTGTAACATCCCTAAGAGACCTTCTGCACTCATTCATCTTCACCAATGTGAATTTGCTTTTTTTAGTATTCGGGCCGGGCTTCTTCGACAGAGAAAATGGTGGGATATTCTCCTTGTTGTCATGCTGCATGTCATCAATCTTTGGTACGTCCATTGATGAAGTGATGATGTTGATGGTGAATTAGTGATGATGATGGTAAAGTTCAAATGGAGGTGAAACAATCTGGTTGGTGTAAGGGAGATTTATCTATGCGAATTTTGGATATTTGGTGGGAAGTTTGAAAAAATGGGCTTCAAGTTTTTGAGATTTTAGAACTGTGTGAAAATGCATGTGAATTTTTTTTTTTTGGATTGGAGGGAATTTTGATTTGGGAGGCAAATAAATTGTGTTTTGCTTGAAAAGTGTGGGACTTAAATTTTTTGAGTGGAGGGAACAAAATTAGCAACTAAACTATTACGGGAACGGAAATAAAAGGGGCACGGATAATTTTATTTCTATATTGTTAGCGCCTTGACCGCGTTGAATTGAATATAGGATTAATAATTGCGCATTTGTAGAACCCGATCTTTTAAGGAATAGCATTTATTTTTATTTTTATATTCAGATCCTCTATTTATTTTTGGTTAATGTATCTTGTGGAACATATTATATTTTATAATTTATCTCTATTTATATATGAGTATTTATATATGGGGAATTGATCATTTGTAAATAGATACATACTGATTAAATTTTGAATTGATCTTATTCATTAGATTTGCTAGATGGGTGGATTGGATCGTTTTTAATTTAATTGTCTTCTTATATTTATTTTATGTTCAAAAGATCATAGTTATCTTTATAAATTCATTAAGATCTTTTAACGCAAATTCTCTTGTATCTGGTCAATGCGAGAGGATACTATTTAGGGATACGAGTGATACTTTTTGAATTTTGAGAAATACTTTTAATGTTACAATTGATACTGATTTTGACAGTTTCTTTTTTTTTTTTTTTTTTTCTGACTGATACTCTTTAAGCATACAAGTAATACTTTTGGGCTTTTGAGGGATACTTTTTAGTCTTATGATTAGTACTGTTTTTTACAGGTTTTTTGATCAACGCATTAATCGGGCACTACAACAAAAATGCTATTTAGCGACATATAATATTCCGTCATTAAAATAGCATTAATGACGGATTAAGATTTTCTCATTTAACGACTGATTAACGATGGAAAATACGTCGTTACACATCATATTTTTTTAAACGATGGATTAACGACGGAAAAATCCGTCATTAACTTAGAGACAGAAAAATCAGTCATTAAACATTTTATTTTTTTTTATTTTTTTTAATCTTAGCGACGGATTAGATAAGGAATTCTTCCGTAGCTAAAATTAATTTTGATTTTTTTAATTTTTTTAAATTTTCAATTAATACTTAATTATGAATTTTAAATTAATTTTTTAAATTTTTTTCTATTTGTTTTATTTTTTTCAGATTTATTTAATTTTTTAAATATTTTTAATATTTTATATTATTTTTTAATATTTTTAATTTCTAATTTTTCAAATACTAATTTTTTATTTTATATTTTCAGATTCATTTTATTTATTTTACAATTTCAAATTTATTTTATACTTTAATATTTTATACTATTTTTAATATTTTATTTTTTTTATTTTTCAATTACTAATTAATTACGAATATGAATTTTTATTAATATTTTTATTTATTTTAATTTTTTGATTTATTTTAATTGATTATTTTATTATTTTATATTCTCTTTTCATATTTTATATATTTTTTATTTTTAAATAACTAATTAATGACTTTTTTGTACTTTTTTATTTTAATATTTTTTATCAATTTAACTTTTTGTTTATAAATATTATTAATTATATATATCTATATTTGAGAAAATTAATTACAATAATCTAATATTAAATAATGATATAATATAATTACATTTTATAATAAACATATAATATTAAAAATTATAATAGATATTTACAAAAATGAATAATATATAATTATTTAATTTAGAAATAAAAATTCAATCAAAATAGGTTTCGTGTGTGTATATAGAGGTGCAAAACATATCCCAGAGGTCTTAAGTTCGAATCTCATCCACGCACATGGATTTCCATAATTTATTGTTGGCTCGGTGCAGCTTGGCTCAAGCTGCTACTTGAGCTCGGCTCGGCTCGCCCCGTGGCTCGGCTCAAATTAGTTTTCTTTAATGACGAGAAAATTATGTCGTTAATCCGTCACTAATTTTTTTATCTAATGAAAGAATTTTGCGATAAGTTAGCGACGGAAAAAATGTCGCTAATTCTGTCATTAATGTTAATTCGTTGTTAAAATTCTATCGTTAATCCGTTGTTAAGATTATTTAACGATGAATTTTTTATGTTTAGCGACGGAAAAATACGTCGCTAAAATGCAGATTTTTTGCAGTGGGGTGAATGCGCATTGATCCAGTCAACGTGCATATATGATCCGTCGCTACAATCATAAGGGATTTAAAATGGAGAGACTGTTTCGCACCTTACTTCAACTGCGGAGTAATGACTGTCGTTATGCTTTACGACAGAACCATTATGTCATTCAGTTTTTTTTTTCAGAATTAAATAATGAAAAATTAAAACTTTAACGACGAAATTAGTCATCGTTAAAATTTTCCGATTTAAGTGATAAAAATATTTAAATTTAACGATGGAACCACTCTGTCGTTAATAATTCTGTATATTTAATTAATTTAAATTAAAAGCAACGATGGACTAGTTCCGTCGTAAGTTATTTCCCCGATTTAATTAATAAAAATAAATATTAATGACGGAACTAGTCCATCATTAGAATTTTACGATTTAAGTGATTAAAATATTTAAATTTAACGATGGAACAATTCTGTCGGTACTAATTCTGCTTATTTAATTAATTTAAATTAAAAGCTAATAATGGAACGGGTTCGTCGTTACAATGTTCCGATTTAATTAATTTAAAATATTTAAATTTAGCGACATAAATAATCCATCGTTAGATAATCGATTTTTAAAATATTATTATTTCAATATGTTAACGACCGAATATAGCCGTTGTTAGAAGTAGATATGCGGTTTTTCTTCTTCCGATTGCTCATTTTACTTCCGAGCTCTATTTTTCCTGGCTCCGCCGTGCCGCCATTATCCTCTTTCCCCGCCGTGCCGCCGCCATCCACCCTAACCCCCCTCATCATGCCCCTCTCCTTCTCCTCTCTCTTTTATTAAGGAATTATCTTCACAAAAGGTTCCAGATCACGCCAAATCCGAAAATAGAGTTAATTAGTCTACATTATTATTGTTGCAATATTCTGTAAATATTATAGATTATTTTCTCTAGATTATTCCATTCCTTTGTATATATATTATTGTACAAAGATTAATGAGAATTATCTTTTCCCTCATAACATTGAGTAATTACAAACTTCAATATGGTATCAGCAGTCTCCCATGCTCATGTCATGCAGCTTAAGACATCTTTAACCAAGGCCTCCATCGGTTCCCGATCAGTTACTGAGTATGTTAACTACATCAAGGCGATCACCGACGAGTTGAGCCTCATTGATTCACCAGTGAAAGACGATGATCTTACCCTCTACGTCATCAACGGTCTAGGTCCCGCCTACCCTAATCTCATCAGCACCGTTCGCACACGCGAAACTCCATTCCGCTTTGAGGAATTGCGTGACCGTCTAGTCGAGCACGAGCTCTATCTCAAACAGGTTGAACCTGATTCATCTCAGCTAGTTGCCACGACCAACTTTTCCCAGAATACTTCTTCTTTTTCTCAGCGGTGGCAACCCAATAACCGCCCTGGTCAAGGCTGTGGTCAGTCCCAGCAGCAGGGTTGCGGTGGAGGTCGACATCGAGGGCGCAATTGTGGACGTGGCGGTGGATACAACAATCAGAACTATAACCGCCATCAGCCGGTAATATGTTAACTTTGTGGTTATGTTGGTCACATGGCTCCGACCTGCCGCCGTCCTCCTCCGCCTTCCACTCATCTAGATCAGTCTCCGGGCCACCCATACTCTGGATATCATTATTCTTCATATCCTCAAAATTGGCTCGTGGACACAGGGGCTTCTCACAATGTCACAAATGATCTAAGTAACCTATCCATTCACTCTGAATATGGCGGCACTGATGAAATCCAGACAGCAAATGGCACCGGTATGCCAATCACACACACTGGTACTTCTATTTTACGTACTCCTGGTCGTTCTTATTTATTATCTGACATTTTACGGGTCCCTGATGCCTCTCGAAATCTATTATTTGTTCATCAATTCACTAAGGCTAACCGAGTATCTATGGAATTTTTTCCATATTATTTTCTCATTAAGGATCGCAACACGGGGGGCACCTTTGACCAGAGGGTCATTCCTTGATGGTACTCGTTCATTGTCTGCACCAGTTACAAATTCTCAACCTAAAATTGCTGCTCTTAACGTCCGTACAACTCCTCATCATTGGCATGCTCGTCTGGGTCATCCTTCAAGTCGGACCAGCTCTAGCATTTTATCTAAATTTGGTTTACCGCTTTCTACTGTTAAGAACTTTGTGGATTCTGACTGTGTTTCTTGCAATGTGAGCAAGTCCCACCGGCTCCCTTTTGGAGAAACTTCTTTTATGGCTACTTGTCCGCTGGACTTTTTATATGATGATATTTGGGTCCCTTCTCCCACTACTACTGTTGATGGCTGTTAATATTTTTTATTGTTTGTTGACCTTTACAGTCATTATTATTGGGTGTATACATTGCATGCTAAATCATAAGTTACCGATATTATTCCTCAATTCAAATCATTGGTGGAAAAACAATTTCGTGTCCCGATTCATAATTTTTAAAGTGACAATGGAGGTGAATTCCTAGCTTTAAAATCATATTTAGCTGCAAATGGCATCAATTGGTTAACAATGGCTCCCCACACTCCACAACAAAATGGGATTTCTAAGCATCGAAACCGTCACTTATTGGACATCTCTCGGGCCTTATTCCATCATGCTTTTTTGCCTCCGCAATTCTGGGCTTTTGTTGTTCAAACCGCGACCTACCTCATTAATCAGACTCCTTCACCGAACACTTCTTCTGTCAGTCCCTTTGAGATCTTGTTTCGGCGCGCTCCCAACTTTCTCAAACTACGGACTTTTGGATGTATTTGTTTCCCATGGCTCAAGCCATACAACATCGGCAAATTGGATTTTCCCTCCAAGCCTTGTATCTTTATTGGCTACTCCACCAGTCAGAGCACCTATAGATGCTATGATACGAATTTTGGCCGCATATTTGTCTCTCGTCATGTCAAGTTTTCGGAATTCACATTTTGGAATTTTGCTACGACATCTCTACCAGACTCTGACAGAAATAAATTTGTGCACCGACTCGAGCCTCGCGCTATCCAGCCGTCTTCAGCTCCTGTAGCTTCGTCCGATCCTTCTTTGTTAGCGTTAGACACGCCCGCCTCTTTTCTCCATCACTCAACTGATTCCAGCATCGAGCCGTCATCCTCTGAGCACTCAACCACAGGTTCGTTCTCTTCGTCGGCAACTCCATCGCCGTCACCTCCTCTAACCGCCGCTCCACCGCCAGCACCACCTGGCCGGACACATGGCATGCGCACTCGTGCGCTAAAAAATATTTTAGGCCCAAATGGCTATTTATGACCACTAAACACCCGCTGCCAGATAACACTGAGCTTTCTACTATCTCACAAGCCTTGTCCTCTACCCCATGGAGAGCCGCCATGGCTGAGGAATTTACTGCTTTGCAAAAGCATGGTACTTGGGATCTTGTAATACCGCCTCCAAATGCCAACATTGTCAGATGTAAGTGGGTGTTTCGAATCAAACGTAATCCTGATGGCTCCATTGAACGTTACAAAGCCCGTTCGGTAATGAAAGGGTTTCACCAACAATATGATATTGACTTTCAAGAGACTTTCAGCCATGTTGTAAAACCCGCTACCATCTGGACTGTGTTGTCATTGGCACTCTTCTCTAACTGGCCGCTCTGACAACTCGACATTAGTAATGCGTTCCTTCATGGAACCCTTTCCACGCCTGTTTACATGACCCAGCCGCAAGGTTTCATCGACGCTGCTCACCCTTTCCATGTCTGCTTGCTCCACAAATCTCTTTATGGTCTTCGCCAGCCATCTCGAGAATGGTATCTTGCACTTGGGTCTTGTCTTAAGGCATTTGGTTTTCTCCAGTCTAGGGCCGACACCTCTCTCTTTATCTTTGATCGGGATGGTGTCTATCTCTTAGTTCTTGTTTACGTCGATGACTTACTCGTCACTGGTTCAAACCCAACAGTTGTGCAGCGTCTTCTCACCCACTTATAGTCAGAATTCAGTGTTAAAGATCTCGGGCCTCTATCATGTTTCCTTGGTATTGAAGTTGCTCGCTGTAAAGAGGGCCTATTTCTCTCTCAACACAAGTATATGGTCGATCTTCTCCGTCGTCACAAGATGGATGGTGCGAAGCCACTTCGCACTCCGAGCAATCCTTCCACTGCGCCTCCCTTGACTCATGTTGATCCCACTGAGTATAGGAGCGCTATTGGTGGTCTTCAGTATCTAGCATTTTCTCGTCCAGATATCTCATTCACTGTGAATCGGCTCGCCCAACGGATGTCAGCACCCACCGGCGCCGATTGGTATGAGATTAAACGATTGTTTCATTATCTCAAAGGCACACTCCTCCATGGACTACTTCTTCGCCGTCCTACCTCTTTGCATCTCCTGGCTTATTCATATTCAGACTCAGATTTTGCGAGTGATTCTCGGGATTACAAATCCACGTCTGCCTATATTGTCTTCCTCGGTCCAAATCCTATTTCTTGGCATTCCAGAAAACAAATGGGTGTGGCTCGCTCTTCGACAAAAGCTGAATACTGCTCCCTTGCATCAGTAGCCTCATAACTCGGCTGGCTAACACACCTTTTTAAGGAACTTCGCATCTCTCTCAGTGTTACTCCTTGCCTCCTCTGTGACAATATGAGCGCTATTCGTCTTGCTTTGCATCCGATTCAGCACTCCCTTATGAAGCACGTTGCTATTGATGTCCACTTTGTGCGTGATCTAGCCTCCAAAGGCCTTCTTTCAGTCTCCTACGTCAGCACCCTTGACCAGCTTGCAGACGTGCTGACCAAGCCTCTACCGTGGTCCAGGTTTGAGTCTCTTCGCTCCAAAATCTCCGTGGCTGACGGCACCTTGATTCTGCGGGGACGTATTAAGGAATTATCTTCACAAAAAGTTTCAGATCACGCCAAATCCGAAAATAGAGTTAATTAGTCTACATTATTATTGTTGCAATATTCTATAAATATTATAGATTATTTTCTCTAGATTATTCCATTCCTTTGTATATATATTCTTGTACAAAGATTAATGAGAATTATCTTTTCCCTCATAACATTGAGTAATTACAAACTTCAATATCTTTCTCTCTATCTCGCTCTCCCTCTCCCTCCTTAAATTCTTTCTTCTCTTGTTTACCACTCAGTCATTCAGTAAAAGTAGAAGCAGGAATATCTGACAATCTTTTTCCATCAAAATTCATCTTTAGATTGAAGTTGTTGTCATAAGTTCACACTCTCAGGTTTTAATTTATGTTGGTATGGTGGTTTGGTAGTTGAATTTTAATAGGAACCAAGTAATTTAATTTAACAAGAAATCTGGAATGGTTTTTGTTAATTTTAGTTGGTTTTAACCTTTAACACTATTTGTTCAAATATTAGGATTTTTCTTTCAGGATAACGATTTCATGTGAGGGTATAAAACTAAACCTATAACTCTTTGGGGAAAAATAGGGTTGCCGAGAAATCTTAATATATATTATTGATGAAATTGGTTAATAGTTTTATTCTTAAAATACTTTGTTAGATTTTAATATATATATATATATATATATATGAGAATTGATATGCTGCCCACCCTAAATCAGCGTTTGGTGAGCGCCTCATCCACGTCGGCCAAAATTATTTTTATTTTAATTCTTCTTTCTCTCTCATCTCTTCTCTTCCTTTTCTCTCTATTAAAATTCGCGCTCGCTTGATTCTGCTTCTCCTACTCCAGAAAATTTTGATTTTCTCATCTGCGTAGATTTTCAAGATTTTTTTGTTTGCGTGCGGCTCGGACTCTCTCCTTTTCTACAATTTCTGTAAATCTTTTTTTTTCTTCCGCCGCCTCTCTTTCTCTACATCCATATTCTCATGGTTGCATTCTCCGTTGGAAATTTGGTGGATTTGCAATGATGTCTGAAAAATCTGTCGGAAACTCAGTGCATATCAACGATTGGAACATGTAACTTTTTATATTCTCTCTATTATTCTTAATTATTTCCGATATAAGAACGGGCCAACGACAAGATCCTAATATTTTTAGTTGTTTCAGTTTTAAATATCACTGTGTCTTTTTTTCCCTTTTCAGTTATAAATTTTCATCGTTGCTTCTTCTCCAGCAACCTTCAGCATTGAGGTAATACATTTTTATTTTATCGAACAGTTGGTAGGCATGTACTTGATCTCCTAAATTCGGTTTTATTTTGATGAATTTGACATTCAAATATGATGGGAGATTGGTGGGTACCTTCAAGAACAACATTCAGTTATGAATTTGCATCATCCTTTTGCAGCAATTTTTTTTTATACAGATTTAGTTTTTCAATTTTTTTAGTTATGAATTTTCATGATTCTCATTAGAGCTATCAATAGTCACTTAATTAACTCCCCATCATCGACTTTTTCATCTAATAGTCTATGATGGATTATAATCAGATTGTCTTCCAATATTTTGCTTTAGAAATACTCTATTTGTTTACTTAAGGTTGCTGTTTTATCCATTAGTCAAGCAACAGTTACAAGAGAGTATATGTTTTAATCAACTAAATATTATTTTTTAATTATTACAGCAATGGGAGAAAATATTAATGATCAACAATATATTCCTGAAGTTGGGGATGATCGAAAGCCGAAAATCCAAATGAAATTTGCATCAGTGGAGGATGCATTCTCATTCTATAACCAGTATGCACGAGAAGTAGGCTTTGGTACGAGAATAGGTAACTGCAAGAAGAATAAGGTGTCAAATGAAATTGTTTGGAAACAATTTGTGTGTTGTAAAGAAGGATGCACTGATGAAACTCGTTCGAGTAAACGAGCACTAAGTGGTGAAACGAAAAATATTAGAGTTCGTGGTGAACTTAGAACTAATTGTAAGGCAAAACTTTCCCTTGTCAAGCAACAAACTGGAGCAGATTGGATTGTTAGTACCTTTGTGGAAGGCCATAATCATACGCTTTCTACTCCTTCAAAGGTACATTTGTTACACTCACATCGTACTGTTTCTACAGTGAAGAGAGCGTTGACTCAACAATTTTCAGAAGCTAATGTGCCAACTTGTCAGAAAATGCGATTATTAGAGATAGAGTATGGTGGGCCTGAACATATAGGTTGTACTGAAAGAGATATTAGAAATCTTGAACAGGAACTAAGGGATGAACAAAAGGGCATTGATGCTGAAACCTTAATTGAGTTCTTTACATCTAAGAAGGAGAGAAACTCGACATTTTTCTTTGATTATGAAACTGACTCGGTTAATAGATTGAGTAGGTGTTTTTGGGCGGATCCTACATCAAGAAGAGCATACAGTGTGTTTGGTGATGTGATTGTTTTCGATTCTACGTATAATACAAATAAATATGAAATGATTTTTGCACCATTCGTAGGAGTTAATCATCATCATCAAACAATTATTTTTGGTTGTGGATTTCTTAGTGATGAGAAGACCGAATCTTATATTTGGCTACTTAATAAGTAGATGGAAGCCATGCCGACTGGTCCACCAAAAGTAATTATCACCGATTAGGATCCTGCTTTGACAAAGGCTATTGTGCAAGTCTTACTTCAAACAATGCATCGATACTGCTTATGGCATATATTGAACAAATTTCCAGATAAAATATCTCTTGTGACTTTTCGAGACCACTATCGAAGTATAAAGACTGTTATTGAAAATTCTGCATCGGTTGATGAATTCGAGCAGTCATGGAAAGAGGTTATCAAATGTGCCGATTTGGAGCAACATAAGTGGATATCATTGATATATACATTGCGGCACCAGTGGGTTCCAATTTATTTTAGTCACATATTTTGTGCTGGAATGTCAAGTAGCCAAAGAGCAGAAAGTTCCCATTCATTTTTGAAAAAGTACATCTCCAATAAAAACTCATTGATGGATTTCATCACACGATTTAATAGGGCACTGAGACACCAAAGACACAATGAGTTAGCTGCTGACCATATTGACATGAATGAACATCCTAAAACCAAGACAAATTGGTTGATGGAAACTCAAATGGTTAAGGTGTACACAAAAAAGAAATGGATGGAGTTTCAAAGTGAAATGAGTAATAGTCATGGTTATTTTGTGCAGCAAGAATCCATAAGAGATGATTTTGTGGTTTACAATGTGATGAAATCTCAAAGTTGCTCATCTTCCAAACCAAGGGTGCTCACACTTGACAAAGAAAATGATCTCATATCATGTAGCTGTAGGAAATTTGAGTTTGAAGGTATTCCGTGCAGACATATGTTATCTTTCTTTCGTATTAACCAAGTCTTCCAGCTACCTGAAAAGTATATACTCAAGCGATGGACAAGGAATGCAAAGATTGGTGCAGTATATCTTGTGGGTGATCAAGATACCAATGATAGCCCGACAAAGTTTTTAATGTCCCGGCACTCAAGATTATCCTATAAAGCTTCAATGATAATTGATGAGGCATCTTTGACAGAGGAGGGGACAAAGTTTTTGGATGAACAATTTGATTACATACATGGCAAAATCAAAGAAATGAGCATTAGTCCAACATTTATCAAAGAAAGTCAAAGAAGGAAAAGCTTGGATAAAGAACTAAATATTAATCATCCTTCTGAAATAAGAACAAAGGGATGTAGGAAGCGACTACAATCATCAAAAGAGAAAATTTTAAAGGCAAGGGTTTGCCATGGTTGCGGGCGAACTGGAGTATCACATGACAAACGTAATTGTCCGAATTTACATGATGGGTATGTGAACGATCATTGAATTATATTATTTATGTTTCATATTTCTTTTACTAATATATTAATTTCACTTGACTTTGTTAATTGCCAATGTTTAATTCTAGATCTGTCGGAGATGATTATCGCAACAACCATGACAATTCAAATGACGAAGATTTCATATCCACAGTGGGTAATATATATATTTGGTTATAGTCAATATAGTATGAGTCATCTTGATGTAATAGTATTAGCAATAATATAATAATTGGTGGTATTATTATTATTATATTCAGGTTCCAACAACATGAAGTAGATTTTAATGCGTCAAAATTAATGAAGTTTATAATACAGAATAAGGAAATTGGTAAGAAATTTTGCTGCTATAATACTGAAGTGCTTTTACATTGTGAGCTTATTTTGTATCTTAAATATATTTATTTTTCTTGTTTTTCAGGTGTTATGAACGTGGACCAACTAATCAAAAGCATTTGGGGTTAATTAAGCTAATCTCAATTAGTTTTAAGTTTATCTTTAATGAAGGAAAAGTATTGGTTCAAATTATTTATGATTTCTTAAAAAATTATTTTTAGGTAAATGCTTTCTTTCTATATCAGAACATGATGGTTTTTTATTTATATGTTGGTTAGTACTCTCCATTCAATTGATTTATTTGAAAAAAAAATGCTTGTAGATTTTTTTCTATGATGATGGTTCACGGGTAATGCTATCTTTCTTTCAATTAGTATGGTTCTGGAAGATAGTTTTTCAGATTTTTTTTTCTCAGTTTATGCTATACTCTTGAAGTCCTTGGATTTAAGTATTTTTGTCACCGTAAAGTTGTTATATAATTCATACTTCTTATTTTGTAACAGAAGGGAACCAATAAGCAAACTAGTTTCTTGATCGAGGACCATGCTAACTTTTTCACGTATAAACAATATAGTTATTTTTGTTTATAAAGTAAAGCTTTGCTAGTTAAAAGAGAACTGACTTGGACCATTTGTTGATGACATTTTTATATATCACAAGCTAGTAAATTTTTGGATGTATAACACTTGTACATCTAAAAAAAGATAATTACATCACCTGATTTGCTTGCTCCCTTTCCCAACTTTTTCACCAACACAGTCGATGCAATTAAGAAACAACTTGGAAAAATCATGGCATCAATTTAATTGTTTAAATTTTGAACAAAACTTGTAGATCATAAATTCTGGAATATATTGAGATGAAAATTCTTGAAGCAAGAACAATTTCCAGTGTCGATCAAGACGATATCGCCAACTCGTCTGGAATTAGGGAAAGCAAAGGTTTATTTGAAAGTAAACTATATAAAACTCTTTATAATTCTAATGAGGTCCTTGGAGGGGGTCTCATGTAGTAGTACTCTCAACTCTTCTCACTCGCATATAGCCATTCATTTAGTAATTATACATCTAACTAGCACATTCAAGCTCAATACAAAATAATGAAATAAAATATTATACCAACAACGACGAGGATAATCACAATGTTGATATGAAATCAAAAGCAATCACTAAAAGATGATACAAAAACTATTAAAAATTTCTGCAGTAAGCATATACCACAAGACAAACATGTATATATAGAATAACTTCAAGAATTTCCAAAGCCACCACATGTAAACAGAGTCTTAAACTGAGGCTCGGAATATTAATACATAAATAAAGAAACGAAAATGCAAAAAAACAAGAAGAAGAAGAAAATCTTAACAGTAGTCGCCAAAAGGACAGAAAAACTAGCTACTCTTCTCTCAACTGATATTCAAGCAACTCGTATGTTCTGCCCTCCTCCACTAGATGCAATGTTATTTTTTAGCATGCCACTAATCTTCTTCTTTAGTGCTCCATTATTTTCCTTATTCTATCACAAAATCAAACACATGTACATTACTCAACATAAAATCATAGGCTGGATCAGACCAATCAAAAGAAAAAACCAAAATATATTACATGTATGGATAAAGAAACACCCAACTATAAGTTTACTAAATAAAAAAAAAAGTACAAATATTGATCAAACAAAAAAACGTTGCAAATCATGAAAATTCATAACTAAAAAAATTGAAAACTTAAATCTGTATAAAACAAAAATAAAAAAAAATTGCTGCAAAAGGATGATGCAAATTCATAACTGAATGTTGTTCTTGAAGGTACCCACCAATCTCCCATCATATTTGAATGTCAAATTCATCAAAATAAAACCGAATTTAGGAGATCAAGTACATGCCTACCAACTGTTCGATAAAATAAAACTGTATTACCTCAATGCTGAAGGTTGCTGGAGAAGAAGCAACGATGAAAATTTATAACTGAAAAGGGAAAAACAGACACAGTGATATTTAAAACTGAAACAACTAAAAATATTAGGATCTTGTCGTTGGCCCGTTCTTGTATCGGAAATAATTAAGAATAATAGAGAGAATATAAAAAGTTACATATTCCAATCGTTGATATGCACCGAGTTTCCGACAGATTTTTCAGACTTCACTGCAAATCCACCAAATTTCCAACGGTGAAGGCAACCATGAGAATAGGGATGTAGAGAAAGAGAGGCGGCAGAAGAAAAAAAAAGGTTTACAGAAATTGTAGAAAAGGAGAGAGTCCGAGCCGCACGCAAACAAAAAATCTTAAAAATCTACGCAGATGAGAAAATCAAAATTTTCTGGAGTAGGAGAAGCAGAATCAAGCGAGCGCGAATTTTAATCGAGAGAAAAAGAAGAGAAGAGATGAGAGAGAAAGAAGAATTGAAATAAAAATAATTTTGGCCGACGTGGATGAGGCGCTCACCAAACGCTGATTTAGGGTGGGCAGCATATCAATTCTCATATATATATATATATATATATATATATATATAAGCAAAATGAGAAGTATTTTTGAAAGGTGAGTGCGTAATGCAAAAGTGTTTAGGTGTTCAAATGTTTTAAATTAAATCAGAGGAGTTTTGGTAATGGCTTTGAATAGCTTAAAACTTTAATGATTAAGAGATGTTTTTTATTTAAGAAAAACTAGTTATACAAATAAATGGAAGCTGCAAGCTTTTCTTCTCAAAATTTGTAGACATTTTTGGTCCCAAGAGAATTTTTCACGATATTTTTGGTCTCAAATGATATAATTCAACATTTTTAGTCCCAAAATTAATCGGATAATTAACGGCTGTTAAGATTTTGGGAACAAAACCTTTGAAACATATCATTTGGGATAAAAAATGTTAGAAATATTTAAATTTGGGATAAAAAAGTTAGGATCGAGACTAAAAACGTACATATCAATTTTTTATGTTTATTTTTTATTTTGTTTTCAATTTCAATATCTTGTGCTTTAGTTTAATTTTATACGTGTTATTTAGGGTTCATCCTATCCAATTAGAATTTATAATTATTTTTTAGCATTTAATTTGTATTCTTTATTTTGTAATTTTTTAAAATATACCAAATAAAATATTTTAAAAATAAAAACTGATGAGTATTTTAGTAATGGTGGCTAAAATAATTTTTTTGATAATAATAAGTGGTGTGTAATTTGAATTGAAATACTTAATAATAATAATAATAATAATAATAATAATAATAATAATAATAATAATAATAATTGTTAATTGCCTTCAAATACACAAATTTTGGTGTATTTTTTTTATTCTATACACATCCTCTATCCTAACATTTTTAGTTGTATGAAATCACCTATTGCATTTCTCTATTGCGTTATAATTGTTTTTTAGTTTTTTCTTCAATTTCAATTTCTAGTACATTAGTTTAGTTTTTCAGTGTTATATTATAACTCATCCTACTAAATTAGGATTTGTTATATTTAGTATTTAATATTATTTTTAATTATTAAATGATGATCTGAATAATTAATTTAGCCACTCTACTAAAACTCCCCTTAAGTTTATTTTAAAATATTTTATTTGGTATATTTTGAAAAAAATAATTGATTATTTGAAAAATAAATAATAAAAATTTCTAATGATTCACTAAGTATGTAGGATGAATCCTAAATAACATGTATAAATTAAAATAATTCCAAGAAATTACATCGAAGAAAAAATGAAGAAAAAATTAAGAAAAATAAAATATACATTTTTTGTTCAAACCGTAAGTTCTTATGTCGCAAGTTTAATTTCATGACATTTTTGGCTCCAATAATATATATTTTGATACTTTTAGTCACAAAATTTAACAGGCGTTAAGTGTACGGTTAGTTTTGGGACCGAAAATTTCAAAGCATATCATTTGGGATCAAAAATGTCAGGAAAAATTCTCTTGGGACCAAAAAAGTAACAATTAAGACTAAAAGTATTTTGACCATATTCTAATGGGACCAAAAGTGAAATTTACACAAAACTTATCTAATTCGACCATTTATTCTTTAATAATTTTATCATTGAATAATTTATATTTAATTATTTTATGGGATGGGGCCCCTCAACCCCCTTTATTGAATTGTTGGTGTTTGTTGATTTTGATGTTAATAAATCGATTAGAAGAACATAGATCAACTAGCATAGAGTCGAGAACTTAGGACTAGAATTTTTACATAGATGCTGCCGAAATTTTGAAAAATTAACTATTTTATTTCTTTTAGAAATTATTTTGTATTTAATTTATGGATTAATAGTGCATTTATATATGTTAAATATTGATTCTTGGTATTTGTTAATTTTGTTGTTATGAACTGATTAGAAGAACATAGATCAATCAACGTAGAGTCAAGAACTTGAGACTATAATTTTCATATAGGTGCTGCCGAAATTTTAAAAAATTAACTATTTTATTTTTTTACAAATTATTTTATATTTAATTTATGGATTATTTTATATATATATGTTAAATATAGATGCGTAGCGGCAGTGCTAAAGGTGGAGGATTTGGAAGATCAAGATCTTCATCACCCCCATCATCATCATCCGCGGGCCTTAGTGCTCTGGTTGGAGATGATACAACAACAGGTGGATATATTCGAGGCGCAATTTATGGTGTCTTCTCCACCTCATCGTGATTTGTTAGGCTTCATACATATTTATACTGTTATTTTATTACATTTGCTGTCATTTAGAAATACTTCACTAACTAGTGTTATTACAATTTTATGACATTTTATGTTTTTTATCGGATATCTATATATATACCATTTTATGTGTCTCTGTCTGTGTTTTGACAAAATTTGTAAATAAAAATCGAAATCAGAATTAATATTTAACAAAATGAAAAAAAATCGAACTTAATGACGGAAAACAATTGTCGATAGATTTAATGACGGGATGTTCTGTCATTACAATGATAATACGACTGTATAAGACGATCTACTTAATGACGGAATATGCTCAGTCATTAGGCTTAACGACAAATGTAACGATGGACTATTCCATCGTTAAAATGTTCAGACAATCATTTGTGGGGAACGGATTTACGACGAAAGTTTTCATTATTAATGCTAATGACTGCAAATTTTCTGTCATTAAATTCGTCGTTAAGGCTAATGATTGTAGATTTTTCATCCTTAAATTAGCCGCCGACAAAGTGTTTAATGACGGGCACTTTCTGTTGTTAGTCCGTCATTAAGATAATCTAACGATGAAAATTTTCATCGCTAGTTCGCGAATTTCTTGTAGTGGTGTTGACCGTTTGATGTGCAACCAGCGCACACAAGACATGCCCATATTTTAATATTTGGGAATCTGTTTATTACCACTTTTTCCGACATGCATGCATTAGGTAGTAATCCAAAATATTTGATTTAATAAAACTAAAATATTTGATTTAATAATATTTATAGTACATGATATTACAAATTAATTCGTCTGAATTCCTTTTACATGATAATTGATCAAAGAAACAAATAAACCGCGTATATTGTCATTGTGTTCTTGTTTTCTAACAAAATCCGACTTTGACTTTGTAATTTATGCTTTCAACTAAACAAATCTTACCTTTTTAAGAAGAATTTTCTCCACCAATTTTGTGTTACGACTTACGACCAGCAAATACGTGTAGGCCGTCGACAACCGTTGATAGATCCCTCCTGCTTTTCTCTCTTTTCTTCTTTAATCTTACACGGGGTAAGCACAAGATTTGATGAAAAACTTGTAAAGCAATACGGTTTCTTAACTCACTTAAAAGTTATTATCGCACGTGAAGACTTCGCTCGTGCAAATTTTGTGCAATACTTATTTTAAATTGTGCAAATTTTGTGCAATAGTTGTGCGGATTCAATATATATGTAATTTTTCTTAATTTCTTTCTTACTAATAACGACCATTGATCTTAATAAATTGATTCATTTACAATTTACACATAAGACATATGTTTAAATGCTAATTAAGGCTCCTCCGTATATAATTTTGGAAGATTGAAAACTAAATAAGGAGGACGAAGATTTAGCAACACTTAAATTGGAGTAGGAAATATATATAAGAATATAGTATTTGTATGTAGTAAGCTATCATAAATACAAATCCAACAAGAAGTAGGCCATTCGGTCGAGTGCTACCTTCGCACATTATAAACTAGTAATTACTAATGTGGCATGATTTTCACAGTCATGCGTGTAGTATCCAAAGAGTTGGGGTAGAGGAAATGCAGTTGTGTTTAATTTCCTTGTAGAATGCACATAAAAGTTTTACGCCACGCTGCACCCTTAGAGAAAGAGATTCATCACACTTGTGGAAATGAGTGGGTGCTAGACCATCAATGTATTTTGCACTAAGCTTCTCCACAATGGGTACGTGTGATGAAACATTTTCTACACATGGGGTTAACTTAGGTCCCTTCGAAGACATCCAAGTGATGGAGACCCTTGTATAATTAAAGGGAGACATCTCGTGTTCGATACTACCATTCTGATCACTCAATATCTTTGTGTGGAAGAGAAACATTTCGCACTCGAATCATTTTTTTTTCCTCTCCTCATTCACGTATATCCTTTACACGACCAAGATTCAAAAGATCCCGGCCTACACATCCAAGCATCGCCTCATAATTATTTTCTGGTCCCTTGGATCTCATCATATCATATATAATTAAAGTATTTGAATTCTTATTTTTTTTTGTTGGAATGCCTTGAACCTCACGGTCAGGATGGGGCTCGTTGTGTTAGTCAATTACATTGAATTTGTGTCTTTCTTGCATTGTTATAATAGTTTGTTAATGAACTACATTAAATTTTTGTGTTTCTTATTATCGCTATAACAATTTTAAGCCACAAATTAAACTTAGAGGATTAAGAGATTCATCAACAACTGACTTGCACATCATCTGCACAGAGATGAAAAACTTTCACATTTTAACCATTTTCAAAAACACAATGGGTTGTGATATAATTTCAAAAACGGAAGAGGGAATTTTGATTACACTTCAAAGATTTGGTGACATTTTAGAACGTGATTGGTATGGTATACAATGGAATGGAATAGAATTATCATTCTTATCTTCATTCTCATTTTTACGATTGGTATAGTTTAAAATCGAGAATTGTAATTCCCCAACGAATCTCTATTTATAAAGGAAGGGAAATAGTCATTCTACCCACCACCCATCGGTTTAGCTATTCAATTGACCCAAAAAATTAATATGTGATATATTTATATATAATTATGTCTTATAATATTATTTTACCATATTTAGAAAAATAAATTGAAAATCAGATTAAATAATTTATTATTATTATTATTATTATTATTATTATTATTATTATTATTACTACTATTATTATTACTACTACTACTACTACTACTACTACTACTACTACTACTACTATAACATTATTTATTATTTTTCAAAAATAATTTAAAAATAAATGTCAAAATCAAATTTTTTTGATAGTTTTTAAAATTTTGTTGAAGAAAAATGAAAATTATGCCAAAATAAATATACCATAAAATACATTATGATATAAAATAAAATAATTTTATATTTGATATAATTTAATATATTCAATGAAAAATTAAAATGATAAACTATTTTTCGATGAAGTAAAAATATTTTTTATTAAGTTATACAAATTATTATATATTTATAATTAAATACTGTAGAATAAAGTTTTTTGATATAATAAACAAATTATTAAATAATTTTTTTTGCTAAATGTGTGGATATTTATTAGCTATTACGTACACTTTATTCAATTATAAGAAAATTTGAAAGTACATAAAATATTCATTATATACGATAAAAAAATAAAATCATATTTCATTTCGTTCTTCATTCTGTCGATATACCAATCATAAGAATTGTCATTCCATTTTGAAAATGGAACGCAAATTCTCTGATATGTCATTGCGGATTCTGTAGTATAATATTGTAGTCTGCTGGACACGTTCTAACTATGATAGCTTTCCTAAAATTTACTAATGCTCATTATAAACTTGTTAACAGATAAAATGCATCAAATCTTGATGTGTGATCAAAATCTCCTTAATTAGTTTTCAAATTATATCACAACCCATTGTGTTTTTGAAAATGATTAAAGTGTGAAAGCTTCTCATCTCTGTGCAGGCATCGTGCAAGTCATTTGTTGATGAATCTCTAAATCCTCTGAGTTGAATTTGTGGTTTAAAATTATTATAACGAACCATGACAAGAAAGACAAATTAAAAAATGATGTAGTTCACTAACAAATTTTTGTAACAAATGCAAGAAAGACACAAATGCTTCTCTTCCATACAAGGACATTGAGGGACAGTGGTGATATTCGAACACGAGATACCTCTCTTTAATTATACACGGGTCTCAACCACTTGGATGTCTCTAAACGGAAATAAATTAACCCCTTGCGTAGAGAAGTTTTCATGATCACATGCGCACCCATCATGGAGCAGTGCAATAGAAGTTGATGGTCTAGCAGCCACTCATTTCTACAAGTTTGATGAATCTCTTTCTCTAAGATTGCAGCATAGCGTAAAACTTTTATGTGCATTCTACAAGGAATTGAAACACAACTACATTTGCTGCTGAAAAATTCTACCCTAACTCTTTGGATACTACTTGCATGACTGTAAAAATCATCCCACGTCAGTAATTAGTAAATTATATTGTATGTATCAAGTAGCACTAGATCGAATGACCTATGTGTTCTTGAATTTTTATATATGATAAAATTTATTACGTACAAATATTTTTCTTATATATATTTCCTCCTCCAACTTAAGCGTTACTCATTTTGGTCATTTTAATTTATTGATTCTAATCATTAATTTGTTGAGAACAATGGTCATTATTATTAAGGAGAGAATTAAGAAAAAATATATATTATTGAATCTACATAATTTATAGTAATAATATTTTTTGAATGGCACAATTTTGAATAATTATTGCACAAAATTTGCACAATTTAGAATAATTATTGCACAAAATTAGTATGTGCGAAGTCTTCGCATACCATAATAACTTTAATCGAGTTAAAAAAATTGCGATGTTTACAAGTTTTTCATCAAATCTCGTGCTTGGCAATTTGTTCGATTGCAACTTTGATTGATGTTAACAATATTTTTCCTTCTAATTTGACTATTAGGGTTCGAGTTTTGTAGTTACAACAATATTAGAGTTGTTTCCATTTTCAAATAGCATTGAGTTAATGAATGGTACAGTTCATTATCATAAGTAGAAGCCTGTTACGATCGTCGTGTTGAAAGAATTACTCTCTTGGAAGTTGGAACTCCATTACATATTAATTAGATTGTGACATGTAATTATTTTGGGAAAACCTAACTATTTATATAGTTTTATTCTAGCAATTAAGCTCTAATTAAACTTTTAATATATAACTAGTATTTTTCATGTGCCATATTTTTATTTATCAAAGTGAAAGTAATTTGTGTTTAAATAAGGAACATGGCAAAAATAAGTAAATGAAAAAAGACACAATTCTGGGGATATGGAGAACATGGTGGCGACCAACAAATTATTTACCGAATGTCATTGTCATGGAAATAAGACACATTTTATTTTACATAATTAGTAAGTTAAAAACCATAATTAGTAAGATAACAAATCATTTGTCATGTGCTAATAAATCACTCGTCATATGCTAATCAATCATTCATTTTACATGGTTTTAATTTAGTTTAGTGTGTTTCAATCCTATCTAAACATACAAACTTATTTAGGTGAATTATAATGAAATTAAAAGATGGAAATGGTTCCTGTTAGTGCCATCGTTATGCACTAATGCTTGGTTCGTGTTTGTATTGGCGAGATATAGAAGACAATATGTTCCAGAATTGCAATGATAATTGTCGACCATAAACGCCAAAGGGGGAGATTGTTAGTGCCACAGTTATGCACTAAGAGTTCGATTTGTGTTGTTGATGAGATATGTTCGACAATGTGTGTTTGGGTATGTCCCAAGAAGACTTCGTATTCCGCTGTGTGAGAAAAGAAGAACAGTTGGTAAACTGTTCCCTCTGATGTCCCAGACGGAACCAGGGACACTTTTATATGGCAGTTTCCATAAATAGAAGATCTTGCGCGGATCCGTTCGTGGAAGGCAAGATATGTTCGATTGACTGTCTTGTGGAGTAGATATTGAGCTGCAAATAACCCTCCTATCCAAGGAAAGTATCTACACACGTTTGGAAAGATCACAAACCATCAATTCACCTTCCATATTGACGGCGGATGAAGACCGATGCCAATCTTGAAGTGAAGACTATATGAAGGCCGATTCTATACAACAATCGGTGGATGTTTTTATAGATTCTCTTAGCATATTATTTGAGAGTCATTGTGGTTTGTGTCCCATGTATTTACTAGTAGTTGTCCCTTAAAACAGTTCAACGTGATAGACTAGTTTTGAGTGTTTTTGAGTGAAATACGTGAGGGGTTTTTAATATCTGTTTTGTACGTAATCTCGGGAGAGATTGTAAGTTGAAGTCGTGGGTAGCTAGAGGGAGTCTAGTGTCACAGTTGTAAGGGGATCTTACAGCTTTCGGCTAGTGAAAGAGTTCGTGGAGAAGAACGAGCGATATAAGGAGGGAGTCCTGTATGTGTAAGAACCCAAATACACTTCATGAAGGAGTAACAGTCGAATCTTCAAGTTTGGGAGCAATCCCCCAGAGTAGGTTATTGAACCGAACTGGGTTACCAATCTCATGCGTATTTTACTGCTTTATATTTTATGTTCTTACATATGTCCCACACATATCGTAGAACAGTTAACAAGCAGTATTGATTAAACACTTGTGAGCACGGATTATCATTTTTCAATTGGCACCAGAGCAGGTCACCTATCTTAAGCTGTGATCGTAGGTTTTTAATCCGTGTATTTTGTGTTGTTTTGTCGAGATGGACACAATGAAAGAAGGAGCCTCGACAGTGAGACCTCCATTCCTGGATGGCAATAATTATGCATACTGGAAAGCTAGAATGACAGCTTTCATACGTTCGATTGATGAACGGGCCTGGAAGATGGTGACTGAAGGCTGGAAGCCTCCCACTAAGAAGGATGATAAAGGCAAAGTGATGTTGAAGCCGGAAGAAGAATGGGAGGATGCCGACTACCATGTCATGGGGCTGAATGCTAAAGCCATGAACCCTATCTTCTCTGCTGTTGACATGAATGTCTTCAAGCTTATATGCATTTGTGATAAAGCCAAGGATGTGTGGGATATCTTGCAGACCACGTTTGAAGGAACAAACAGTGTTCGTGCCTCTCGAATGCAACTGCTTACCACCAGATTTGAGAACCTTCGGATGGATTAAGGTGAAAAACTTGCTGATTTCAATGCCAAGATTTCTGACATCGCTAATGAAAGCTTTGCCCTCGGAGATGCGATCTTTGAAGAGAAACTTGTGTGAAAGGTTTTGCGATCTCTGCCTAGAAGATTCGCGTATAAAGTCACGGTCATTGAGAGGCCAAAGACGTGAGCAAGATGAAGTTACAGCAACTGATGGGGTCCTTGGGAACCTTTAAAATGGGGCTGACAGATGAAGAAACAGTGCAGAAGAAAAGCATAGCTTTTCAGGCAGGTTCTAGTGCTGATGTTCCCAGCAATGTTCCCGACAGAGCTGACCTTGCAGAGTCAATTGCGATGCTGTTAAAGAATTTCTCTAAGTTTGCAAAATGATATTAGAATGCTTTTCAAAATAATACTGGCAAGAACAGGTTCTCTCAACCTCGAAAAACCAAGGATGATGAGTCAAATGAAGACAGATATAAGGAAGTGAAGTGTCGTGAATATGGTGGTTATGGTCACTATCAATCGAGTGTGCTAACACTCTAAAAAAAGAACAAGTCATATTGTTCTACCTTCAGTGAAGTGATGATCCTGATGATAGTGAAAGTGATGAAGAAAGTGTAAGCAATCATATTGATTTCATGACACACTTTGTCAAAGAGTCTGTGCCTGTATCTGTTCCTGACAGTGAGGTCGAGAAAATTTCAGAATACAGCGACGATGAAGAAGATGAAGAATTTTCTGAGGAATCAACTATGGAGGCGTATAAGAAGCTGCATTCCAGTTGGATCATGGTGGTTAAGGTCAATGAAGACCTGTTAAAAGAGAATTCCAATCTCTTGAAAGAAAGAGATAATCTCTCTACTTGCCTTAATGAGGTGCAGAATGAATTGTTGCAGTCCAGAAATAGTACTCAAGCACAGAATGGTGAACTCCAACAGCTAAAGAAGCTTGTCAAAATGATGAACTCCGGATCATCTCAACTGGATGAAATTCTCTCCAAAGGAAAAAGCCCTTAGGATCATACTGGGCTTGGATTTAATGGAAGTCAGACTTATGACAGATTTTGTCAAGGACAGACATCTGGAACAAAAGATTCAACAGTTCCTGAATCAAAAGCTGAGCCAAAGAACAAACAGCAGCGAAGGAAGTCTCCTCAAAAGACACGTGTTGTGTGTCATTACTGTGTGAAATCGGGTCACATTCGACCTCATTGCAGAAACTACATCAATGACCTCAGAAGAATGAGAAGGAGAGGATTACCTTAATCTGATCAGTTCCCAAGAAATAACAGTAGGAACTGATTAATGAACAACCACAGAAACTATGTGGTTCATACTACTCCCAACATTCATGCAAAGAGCAGTTGGTTTTTTGATAGCGGATGTTCACGTCACATGACTGGAGATGCAAGCATGCTAAATAATATTAAAAAAGATTGTTCATTTCAATCTGTAACCTTTGGAGATGGTGTCAAAGGAAGAGTTCTTGGACGTGGTCAGTTGAATGTTCCTGGCATGCCTCGCTTGGAAGATGTTTTGCTCGTGGAGGACTAAAAGCTAATTTAATTAGCATTAGTCAGTTGTGTGACTAAGGTCTCTTTGTTCACTTTACAAGAGATAAATGTTTGGTCAAAGATAAAACAAATGTTCTACTGATGGACGGTGACAGATCGCGGGACAACTGCTATCTTCTCAACGAGAAATGAACAATTGTTGAGAGAAAAAATTAAACTCTTCAAGAAATGAGTCGCTTGATGATGAAGGCAAAATCTGTGCCTGACAACCTCTATGCAGAAGTAGTTAACATTGCATGTCGTGTTATTAATCGGGTGTACTTCAGATCCAAGACAAGAATTACTCCCTATGAGCTGTGGAAAGAGAAGAAGCCGAACATACAGTACTTTCACATCTTTGGAAGTATTTGCTACATGTTGAGAAATCGAGAGAATCTTGGCAACTTTGATGCCAAAGGAGATGAATGCATTTTTTTTAGATTTTCAAGAAATAGACGTACCTGCCGTGTTTTCAACAAAAGAATCAAAACTGACATGGAATCAATTAATATTGCTGTTGATAATCTGGAAGAACTTGCTGCCCAGATTGATGATTAGAACCCTGATGTTACTATCCCTGTTTCTGCATTTGTGCCTGACAGTTCTCGAGACAATGACTTGACTGAAGCAAGGTCTGAGAAATAGGATGTCTACAAACCATCCAAAGAAGTCCAGAAAAATCATTCCACTTCGGACATCATTAGTGAAATGAGTGAAGGGGTTCGAATAAGAGGAGTTCGCAAGAACTATCGTGGTGGAGCTGATAGAACACTCTGTGTCAAAAGAGAAAAAACTGATGTGATCATCGTTCAGATTTTTGTCGATGATATTGTCTTCAGATCTATGTCAGACAGAATGTTGGTTGAGTTTGTCAAGTTTATGACATCTGAATTTGAAATGAGTTTTGTAGGTGAACTAACCTACTTTTCAAAGCTTCAAGTGAAGCAAAAGGATGATGGAATCTTTATTTCTCAAACAAAGTTTGGAAGAAACTTGATCAGCAAGTTTGGAATGGAGAGGTGCAGTACGACGAGAACACCCATGGAAACACATCTGAAGTTGTCAAAAGATGAAGTGGGTGTATCTATTGAGCAAACCTTGTACCGAAGTATGATTGGCAGCCTGCTCTACCTTACTACAAGCAGGCTTGATATTTGCTACAATGTTGGAGTGTGCGATCGGTATCAATATGATTCCAAAGAAAGCCATCTGAATTCTGTCAAGAATATAATCAAGCACATAAAAGGTACTGCTGAGTTAGGACTATTGTTCTCCTATGATTCAAACCCTAGTTTGGTGGGATTTTGTGATGCAGATTGGGCTGGTTGTACTCAAGATTGGAAGAGTACTTCAGGAGGATGTTTCTTCCTTGGAAACAACATGGTTTCGTGGTTCAGCAAGAAACAGAATTCCATTTCGTTGTTTACTGTTGAAGTAGAATATATTGCTGCTAGAAGCTGCTGTATCCAACTCTTATGGATGAAGCAGATGCTGCTTGACTATGGTGTGCCACAATGTGTGCTTACCATACTATGTGACAACATGAGCGACATAAATAGTTCAAAGAATTTAGTTCAGCACACTTGGACGAAACACATAGATATTCGCCATCACTTCATTCGTGAACTGGTTGAAGATGGATCGCTTGTGATCGAGTACGTTGGAACAGATGCTCAACTTGCGGATATTTTCACTAAGGTGCATGATAGTGAAAGATTTGAAACACTTAGATCCTCATTGGGTCTTTGTGTTCTCTGAACTTCTCCTTTGCGAGAAGTATCTCTGTACAGTCTTGGTCAGTGATGTATGTACAGAGATTGTAAAATAACCAATTGTTTTATGGTCTTTGCAAGCGTGTGCCTCCATGTGTGCTTGACAGAAGCAAGCACAGTTTGTAGCAGTTATTTTTTAACTGCAATGGCTAGTGGGCCCTCGAGTTTCTCGCCCAGCTTCTACTTTCTGAAGGCGTGCAGAGTAGATTTGACAAGAGAAATGATCCCTAATTATGGAAATTAATCTCATTATTTCCTTATTCAAATTGTGATTATGAAAGGCTCTTGGAGAACTATAAAATGCACTAGTGTTCTCCACATCTGTTCCCACTGCTACCGTTCCTAGCAGTGATGTTGTGTCTGTGCCTACAGAAGTCCCTGCATCTGTGCGCTGCGATGCTCCTGAGGTGTCTGCGACTCTGTCTGAGATAGTTTCTGTGACAATTCCAGAACCCTCATCTTAATTTAGGGTTTTCGATGTTCTTTCCTCATCCCCAGTTATGGAGCCTGCATCATTGGAATCGACGATTGCCTCTGCTACCTGTCTTGATCCCTCTTCATTAGAAGAGTTTACTGCATCAATTGATGCATTGATTTTTGTTTTTGTGCCAGAGTCTGTCGCTGACGTAACCACTTCTATGGATACTCTGGTGGTTATGATCTAAGTTCCATGAGAGAAGCCTCGCCGAAGACTGCTGATGTTGTTGCTCCCGCCTTCGCTCAGTTTGAGAGGTGAGAATTGAAGATGTTATTGCTATTGAGGAAGATGTTTTCTCACCTGATGCTGGATCTGTTCCACCTGTTTTGGAACAAGGAGAGACCTTTTCCAAGTCCCGTGGTGTGAAGCTCAAGCTTCAATTGCTTGGTGAACTAGAGGAATCCTCTGTTGCCTCTAAGAACCGTGTTGATTTTGCTGATGCTAAGCAGAACTCTGATGAAGATGAGATTCTTATATCTCAGTTACGGACCCGAGCAAAATCCAAGTCTGCTCGATGAAAAACTAAGGCCAAGAAGGCCTCTACCTTCGCTTCCGCTCGCTATGTGACAAGAAGCGTGCCTGAATGTCTCCTAGGCCTAGCCTCGTCTTCTCACCAGCCGCTGGTGAAGAACGCTAGAGCTCCAACCCCTTCTATTGAAGAGGCTGATGATGTGCCAGAGGATGTGTCAAACAGTACGGACTCTGAATCAGTATGGTTGAGCTGCTGTTTGATTTGAAGCTTGAAAAATCTGTCTATGATGTGCCTTTGTTTTTAAAGGTTGTGTTGCACGAAATTTTGTAGGATTTGAGATTGGAGAAGTCTGCATATACTGCTTCTGTCTTTGTTGCTGTAATTGAGCATGAAGTTTATGCCAATCTATGCAAGCCCATCCGTGATGTGAATTCTGCACATGCTTTTTCTGTTTATGTACGTGGAAATTGGCGTTCTTTTTTCCTGCGGTGAATAATGAGTATCTGGGCCGAGAGCACTCTATTGCTCCTGAGTCTGTCCCTGACATAAATGATATGGCAGATGAATTGATGGAAGGAAGTCGTTTGGTATAGCCAAAGGAAGGTCCTTGCTGGCATCTGACTTGAGTGAGAAGTTTTCAATACTTCACAAAATTGCAGCGAAGAACTGGCATCCCAGCTTGCTTTGTTCTTTTGTTGGTAAGACGTTGAGCGTCTTGTTGTTTTCAGTTGGAACACATGCGGTGTTCAACCTTGCCCAGCTGATCTTTGATCAGGTGTATGACCATGCTGAGTCCAAGAGAAATCAGCAGCCCATTGGTTACCCAAGAATGATTTTCAGCATCCCATCTTCCCAGCATGATGTTGTGACCTCGGAAGATGTCTATGAGACCAAGGAGCCCCCGCTCGTGATCAGTCAAAAGCTGTTTTCCGCCCAGCATTCTCGTGATATTCCTGCTGCAGATCGTGATGCCAGCTCTACTGAAGATGTGCCGCCATCTGTGCCTCACAGACCTGCGTCCAGATCCTCTGCCAATGCCGTGTTCATTGAATGGCATATTCAGTCCTTTGACCGAGAAGTTTAGGACTGCCCAGTCTCAAAAATAGGAGCTTAAGTCTTTGATGATGGACCTAAAGGCTCGTGCCTTTGGTTTTGCCTCTCCATTGGATACACAAAAGACTATTCTAGTTGTTGTTGCTGCTGAAGTGCCTCCCCATGCTTTGGCTTTTATGGCAGCCACTAAGGGGGAGAAGAGAAGCTGTGGTGTGTCACGAGAGTTCGCAGCTTATGAATTGTTTTGGACAATTATGATGATTGGTAAAAACTCCTCAGCCCAGATTAAGGGGGAGTTTGTGGATGATTGGTGACAACTCCCTAGCCCAGATTAAGGGGGAGTTCGTGACAAGAAAAATGTGCCTGACAGTTTCTTATAAATATCACTTTTTGAAGATTTTCTGATCTGCAGAGTTTTTTTTCATGAGGTGTGCAGATTAAGAGTTATCGTCTTCCATAAACACCAAAGGGGGAGATTGTTAGTGCCATCATTATGCACTAATGCTTGGTTCGTGTTTGTATTGGCGAGATATAAAAGACAATGTGTTCCAGGATTACGATTATAATTGTCGACCATAAACGCCAAAGGGGGAGATTGTTAGTGCTACAGTGATGCACTAAGAGTTCGATTTGTGTTGTTGGCGAGATATGTTCAACAATGTGTGTTTGGGTATGTCCCAAGAAAACTTCGTATTCCGCTATGCGAGAAAAGAAGAACAGTTGGCAAACTGTTCCCTCTGATGTCCCAGACAGAACCAGGGACACTTTTATATGGCAGTTTCCATAAATAGAAGATCTTGCACGGATCCGTTCGTGGTAGGCAAGATATGTTCAATTGACTGCCTTGTGGAGTAGATACCGAGCTGGAAATAACCCTCCTATCCAAGGAAAGTATTTACACACGTTTGGGAAGATCACAAACCATCAATTCACCTTCCATATTGACGGCGGATGAAGACCGACGCCAATCTTGAAGTGAAGACTATATGAAGGCCGATTCTTTACAACAATCGGTGGACATTTTTGTAGATTCTCTTAGCATATTATTTGAGAGTCATTGTGGTTTGTGTCCCATGTATTTACTAGTAGTTGTTCCTTAAAACAGTTCTGATAGACTAGTTTTGAGTGTTTTCGAGTGAAACACGTGAGGGGTTTTTAATACCTGTTTTGTACGTAATCTTGGGAGATATTGTAAGTTGAAGTCGTGGGTAGCTAGAGGGAGTCTAGTGTCACGGTTGTAAGGGGATCTTATAGCTTTCAGCTAGCGAAAGAGTTCGTGGAGAAGAACGGGCGACATAAGGAGAGAGTCCTGTATGTGTAAGAATCCAAATACACTTCATGAAGGAGTAACAATCGAATCTTCAAGTTTGGGAGTAACCCCCCAGAGTAGGTTGTTGAACTAAACTGGATTACCAATCTCGTGCGTATTTTACTGTTTTATATTTTATGTTCTTACATCTGTCCCACACATATCGTAGAATAGTTAACAAGCAGTATTGATTAAACACTTGTGAGCACGGATTATCATTTTTCAGTTCCAAAACAAATAAATTAACTTTGTGTTAAAAATGAATATAAATCTACTAATAAAAAAAAATACAGTGTACTGCAAATCTGACTTTCTAAGAGAACTCACAAATGAAAACAGAACAAATCCACAAGTTTCTTTGTTACTTGAAGAATTTGATAGCTAAATTAATCAAGACTGAAGAGATGAACTAATCAAGAACTATATCTTAAATATATACGATTATATCCGATCATAAAATCTAGTTTGTTATTGACAAAAAAAAGTATATGATATGTATAACTAAATCTCTCTCACTCTATATATCTATCTACACTTTTTTCTGAAAAATCTTGGCGCAAGATCTGTAATATTTGAAAAGTTTTTCAGGAGGGGCATTAATGTAATTTGACAACTCTTATAAAAATTACGGAGTATTTAATAATAGGTTGTCATGCTAATGAAGTATCATCATGCTAACGAAGCGATGTAATGATGCTAATTAAAATTTTCTAATATTGTTAACGGAAAAATATATTCTAAAAAATAATTGTAAAATGATAATCCGTGCTCTTAACGTGTTAAATCAATAGTGCTTGTAAACTGTTCTACGATATGTGTGGGACAGATGTAAGAACATAAAATATAAAGCAGTAAAATACGCACGAGATTGATAACCCAGTTCGGTTAACCAACCTACTCTGGGGGGACTACGCCCAAACTTGAAGATTCGACTGTTACTCCTTCGTGTAGTGTATTAGGGTTCTTACACATACAGGACTCCCTCCTTATGTCACCCGTTCTTCTCCACGAACTCTTTCGCTAGCTGAAAGCTGTAAGATCCCCTTACAACCATGACACTAGACTCCCTCTAGCTACCCACGACTTCAACTTACAATCTCTCCCGAGATTGCGTATAAAACTAGAATAAAAATCCCCTCACGTGTTTCACTCGTAAACACTCAAAACTAGTCTATCATGTTGAACTATTTAAGGATCAAATACTAGTTACAAACGACCACAAACTGATTCTAACACTAGAATCTAAACAAAATATAAGTGGTACCGATTGCTCCTCAATTCGGTCTTCATATAGTCTTCACTTCAACCTTGGCGTCGATCTCCATCCGCCGCCAACAAGGTAAGTGGATTGTGGTTTGTGGCCTTCCATACGTGTGTAGATACTTCCCAAGTATAGGAGGGTTAATTCAGCACCGGATCTACACCATAAGGCTGTCAAACGAATTAATCTTGACCTTCCAAACTTGTTCGGTGCAAGATCTTTCCAACATGGAAACTGCCATAAATAGAGTGTCCCTGGTTCTATCTTGGACATACTCTGGAACAGTTCACCAACTGTTCTTCTTTTCTTGCACAACGGAAAACAAAGCTTCGTGGGACATACCCAGGCACACATTGTCGAACATATCTCACCAATTCAACAACACAAATACTTAGTGCATGACGGTGGCACTAACAATCTCTCCCTTTGGCGTTTATGGTCGACAATTATCATCACGATCTGCACAACACTTGAATAAACTTCGCAGATCTAAAATATATCAAAAAGAGTGATATATTTAAAAAACTGTCAGGGACAGTTTCAAGCACACTCCCCCTGAAGCTGAACTAGGAGTGCCTTCATCACGATCAGAGCAATGTTTTGCAGTGTAGAACTGCATTTTCAGTCGAGTCAAAAATATAGTACAGACCAACAAAAAATAAAGTGGGGTAAACAACATCCCCAATAAAAAGTTTGTTCAGAAATCATCAAACATTAAAAATGAGCACACGCTCATAGCAGCAGCAAAAACGATCATCCAACATTGGCCTTCGTCCAACATCCTTCTCCCCCTTAATTGTTGCCAGAAACAGCAAACACCATTCTTCAGACCGGGGAGGCAGCAGCATCATCAGCAACATCGTCATTAGCATCAGTCGGCTTATCAGCAGCTGGGACAGAGGAAGCACTCGGCACATCAAGTGGCGAGGTAAGACCAAGGGCTCGGGCCTGAAGATCAATCAGCAAGGCCTCCAACTCCTGCTTCCTGGTTTTGAACGTCTGAATGGACTTGCTCAGGAACACCACTTTACGCTCCAGAGACTTGATATGCCTGTCAAAGAAAATAGAGGTGACAGAAAAAGAAGCAGCAGATCTGTCTGGGACAGATGTGGGCACAGGTCTCGAGCTTTCATCGGCATCACGGGCAGGAACATCCGGAGCATGCTGGGACGAGAATAGCTTGTGGCTGATTGACAAAGGCTGCGCAACAGACACATACACATCATTGGCAGAGACAACATCATGCTGGGCCATAGTGGAATCATGCGTACTGGGCAACCAATTCCGAACAGCAACCTTGTGCAGTATCGAATACTTCACACTCAAGTCCGAAGCTAACAAAGCACGCCCAGAGGGCCAAACACACCGACTTTCCCCAGTCAATTCTGACACAACTTCATTCATATCAAACACTGGCGCAGGGGCAACAATATTCTCACGGCCCAAAAACTCATTAATCACCAAAGGAGAGAAGGCAATCCAATTACCACGCATAAAAACAGAAAAAGCATGCTCATAGGAAGCATCACGCATGCGCTTGGACAGGTTGGCATAAAACTCATGTACAACAGCAGCAATAAAAGGTGGAGCAGAATAAGAAGATTTCTCTAATCGGACATCATACAATAGAGAATCAATACCCGTTCCCTCTACATCCGACTTAACCAAACAATGCTCGGACACTAATGAGCGACCAGCAACAATCTTGAATTGATTTTGGTGAAATGCGGAGATAAACTTACTTGAATCAAAGTCCTCTGAATCAGAATCTGATCTATCTGGAACAGACTTAGGGACATCCTCTGCTTCTTCGTCAGAGAGGGAAGGAGCTCTGGCTTGCTTCATCAGCGGGCGACGATGTCCCGACATCAACCCCATCTTCTGCTCAGTCACACTCCGTGTAACATGGCGAGTAGGAACAACATCAGGCTTCTTAGCCAAAACCTTTTTCCCAGAGGGCTTCACCGATTTAGGGGGTTGTGATAAAGACCCCTTCATAGCAGCAACTTTCTTGAATTTGGGGGTTTTTGAAGAAGATACCTTCTTCGCAGCAACCTTAGCCAACACCTTCGATTTCAAATTGGCGATAGGTGTGTCATCTTCATCATCAGACACTAGAGGAGTGACTGGAACATCTCTCAACTCCAACTTGTGTTTGGACCCGCGAGTTTTGGAGGAGGTAGCTTTAGGAGGTGGGACAGAATCATCCTCAAGCACAGGAGAATCTTTATCTAGGAAGGAGATATCAACATCTTCTTCACCTTGACCATGATCAAGGATTTTATCAGCAGCAGTAGGTGACACTTCACCAAGAGGAACTTGAACGGTGACAATGGGCGTGTCACTATACACGGGGATAGCAGCAGAAAGAGACGGAGCTTGAACAAACTTCAGAGCATCAAGAGATGCAGCAAATTCCTCAATAGAGGTAGGCTCTTCGTCAACAGCAGAGGTGGTGACATTATCTTCAGCAGGGGCCAAGGAGACTTCAGTACCTCGAACATTCTCTATAACAGCCGCAATTGAAGCATTCAACATTTCCGCAGACACCATGGGCGGAGAGGATGGCCCTTCAGAAACCCTAGGAGAGGGTTGAACAGGAAGATCTGTCTCAGACACAGACCTAGGTGGCGAAACAGCAGGAGGCACCACAGATGCAGGCACAGAAGCAAGGGCTTCAGAGGAAACGACAGATGGCTTCACAAGAGCAGAGACAGAGGCGATTGAAGATGAGAACACAATTGGTTGAGAAAGCTCTGCAAGCTGTCGTCGCAAGTCTTCTGTAGAAATTCTGGGTTTCTTGGTTTGAGAGGGCTTAGAAGAAACAACTTTGTCCACCATTGGAGTTCGAACAACAAGACACAAGCAAACACCAGAAAGAGAGAGAATGACTTGGAAATTTTGCTGAGATTCTGTCTCTTTTGAAAAATAAGGTTAAGACCTTAATTAGGAAATTCTAAAAGGAAATTTCATTTACTCACTTATTCCACACACATCACCCCGCAGCTTGGTGTGGAGAAGTGGAATCGATCGTGGTACGAAAAACAAGGCACTACTAGCCGTTAAAAAGTAACCGTTCCTCCATAGCAAAAACTGTCCAGGATAGATAGTGGCACAACATTTCACAGACCATATTAACCATGGTCATTTTATACTCTCTATACATACATCACTGACCAAGACTGTATAGAGAGTCTTCTCACAGAGGAGAAGATTTAGAGAACACAAAGACCCAAGGAGGATCTTAGTGTTTCAAACCTTGCACTATCAAGTGCCTTAGTGAAGATGTCCGCAAGCTGTGCCTCTGTTGCAACATAATCAATCACGAGAGATCCGTCTTCAACAAGCTCCCTGATGCAGTGGTGATGAATGTCTATGTGCTTAGTTCGAGAGTGCTGTACAGAATTCTTCGAAATATTTATAGCACTCATATTGTCACAGTATATGGTAAGGACAGATTGTGAGACACCATAGTCAAGCAACATTTGCTTTATCCATAAGAGTTGAGTACAACAACTCCCAGCGGCAATATATTCTGTATCGGCAGTAGAAAGTGAGATCGAATTCTGCTTCTTGCTGAACCATGAGACCATATTATTTCCAAGGAAGAAACATCCACCTGAGGTACTCTTCCGATCTCAGTATATGCGGCCCAATCTGCATCACAAAATCCCACCAAACTAGAGTTTGTATCATAAGAAAACCAAAGTCCCAACTCAGATGTACCTTTCACGTACTTGATTATGTTCTTGACAGATTTCAAGTGACTTTCTTTGGGATCAGATTGGTAGCGTGCACAAACTCTAACGCTGTAACTGATATCAGGCCGACTTGCAGTGAGGTACAGTAAGCTACCAATCATGCTTCGGTACAAGGTTTTCTCAATTGACACACTAGCTTCATCTTTTGACATCTTCAAAGATGTTCCCATCGGTGTTCTTTTCGGGCTGCAACTATTCATGCCAAACTTGCTGATCAAGTTCCTTACATACTTTGTTTGAGACACAAAGATTCCATCATCTTTTTGCTTCACTTGAAGCCCCAGAAAGTAGGTTAGTTCACCTACAAGACTCATCTCGAATTCTGAAGTCATGTCCTCCACAAATTCGTCCACCATTCTGTTTGAGACAGATCCAACAACAATATCATCGACATAAATCTGGACGATGATTACATCAGATTTTTCTCTCTTGATGAAGAGAGTTCGATCAGCTCCACCACAAACATATCCTTTCTCCAGAAGGAACTTGGTTAGCCGTTCGTACCAAGCTCGAGGAGCTTGTTTGAGGCCGTAGAGGGCCTTCTTCAGTTTGTACACATACTCTGGATGGTGGGGGTCTTCAATGCCTTTGAGTTGGCTAACAAAAACATCTCCAGATAAGTACCCATTCAAGAAGGCACTCTTCACATCCATTTGGAATAATTTGAACTTCATCCAAGCAGCCATGGCAAGGAGCAAACGCACCGATTCAAGACGAGTAACTGGAGCAAAAGTCTCGTTGAAATCCACACCTTCAATTCTTTCAAATTGCAAGAGTTCTTCTTACATGGCCTGAATCCATCGGTCATCTTCCAATGCCTCCTTAACATTCTTGGGCTCCATAGTTGAGGTGTAACACACATTGGCTATTAATTCACGATAGTTCTTTCAAACACCTCTTGTTCGAACTCCTTCACTCATATCACCGATGATATCTAATGTAGAGTGGTTCTTCTGAACACCTTTTGAAGAATTGTAGACATCCAGTTTCTCACTTCTTACTTCTGCAGGAACACCGTGTTCCGAACTATTTGGAACAGATGCTAGAATATGGATAGTAGCATCAATGCTTTCTTCATCAATCTGGGCAACAGATAGATCATCAACAACAATATTAATGGACTCCAACACAATCTTAGTCCTTTTATTGAAAACATGATAGGCCCGACTATTCCTCGAGTACCTAAGAAACACACATTCATCTCCTTTGGCATCAAACTTGCCAAGCTGTTCTAGGTCTCGCAACATGTAACAAGTACTCCCAAAGATATGAAAGTACTTTAAGTTGGGCTTTTTCCCTTTCCACAACTCGTAGGGAGAAACTCTCGTCTTGGGTCTGAAGTACACCCGATTAATAACATGACAGGCTGTATTCATCACTTCAGCCCAGAGGTTGTCAGGGACAGATTTCACCTTCATCATGACTCGGCTCATTTCTTGAAGTGTCCGATTTTTCTTCTCAATAATACTCAATTTTGGAACACCAATCATAGCTTCAGTTTTCATGAGTCTTTGATCATTTCGAAAAATGCTATGGCCAAGCTTTTCATGCCATAAATTTGCTTCACCAATCCGAGATCTGAAGCAAGTTCCCTTCACATTAAGGAGATAACAATTGTCCCTCGATCTGTCCCCATCCATCAGAAGAACACTTTCTTTGTTCTTCACAAGGCATTTGTCTCGAGTGAAATGCACCAAGAGACCTTGGTCACACAACTGACTAATGCTAATTAAATTAGCTTCCAGACCTTCTACAAGCAGCACGTCCTCCAGGTTGGGCATCCCATGCACATTTAGGCATCCACGGCCAAGCCCTCTACCTTTAACACCATCTCCAAAGGTAACAGATTGATATGAGCAATCTTTTTGAATGTTGCTCAGCATGCTAGCATCTCCGGTCATATGCCGAGAGCATCCGCTGTCAAAGTACCAGTTACTTTTTGCATGAATATTGAGTGCAGTGTGAACCACATAATTTTTGTGATTGTTCCTGGATCTATTTCGGACATTTCTTTTGGGAAACTGATCAGATTCTGCAAAACCCCTTCTTTTCATCCTTCGAAGGTCATTGATCAAGTTTCTACAATGTGGTCGAATGTGACCAGGTTTCTCACAGTAATGACACACAACACGTGTCTTTTGAGGAGACTTCCTACGCTGTTGCTTGTTCTTTGGCTCAGCTCTCAACTCTGGAACTGTTGAATCTTTTGTTCCAGATGACTGTCCTTGACAGAATATGTCATAACTGTGAGCGCCATTGTATCCGAGCCCAGAATGATCTTGAGGACTCTTTCCTTTGGAGAGAATTTCATCCAGTTGAGATGATCCGGAGTTCATCATTTTGACAAGCTTCTTTAGGTGTTGGAGTTCACCATTCTGTGCTTGAGTACAATTTCTGGACCGCAACAATTCATTCTGTACCTCATTAAGGCGAGTAGAGAGATTATCTCTTTCTTTCAAGAGATTGGAATTCTCTTTTAACAGGTCTTCATTGACCTCAACCACCATGATCCAACTTGAATACAACTTCTTATATGCCTCCATAGTTGATTCCACAGAGAATTCTTCATCTTCTTCATCATCGCTGCATTCTGAAATTTTCTCGACCATACTGTCAGGAACAGATACAGACACAGACTTTTTGACAGAGTGTGTCATGAAAGCAATATGATTGCTTACACCTTCTTCATCAATTTCACAATCATCAGGATCATCACTTTTACTGAAGGTAGAACAACATGACTTGTTCTTCTTTTTGAGAGTGTTAGCACACTCGACTTGATAGTGATCATAACTACCACATTCTCGACACTTTTCTTTTTTAAGTTTCTCTTCATTGGAATCATCATCCTTCATTTTTCGAGGTTTAGAGAACCTGTTCTTGGCAGAACAATTTTGAGATGATTTCTCAAATTGTCTTGTAAACCTGGAAAAATTCTTTGAAAGTAAAGCAATTGATTCTGCAAGGTCGGAACTGTCAGGAACATTACTTGGCACATCAGTACTGGAACCTGCCTGAAAAGTTATGCTTTTCTTCTGCACTATTTCTTCATCTGCCAGCCCCATTTCAAAGGTTCGCAAGGACCCCATCAGCTCCTGTAACTTCATCTTGCTCACGTCTTTGGCCTCTTCAATGGCCGTGACTTTATAAGCGAATCTTCTAGGCAGAGATCGCAAAACCTTTCGCATAAGTTTCTCTTCAGAGATCGCATCTCCGAGCGCAAAGCTTTCATTAGCGATGTCGCAAATCTTGGTGTTGAAATCAGCAAGTTTTTCACCTTCATCCATACGAAGGTTCTCAAATCTGGTGGTAAGTAGTTGCATTCGAGAGGCACGAACACTGCTAGTTCCTTCAAACGTGGTCTGCAAGATATCTCATGCATCCTTGGCTTTGTCACATGTGGATATGAGCTTGAAGACATTCATGTCAATAGCAGAGAAGATAGCATTCATGGCTTTAGCATTTAGCCCTATGACATAGAAGTCGGTATCCTCACATTCTTCTTTCGGCTTCAGCACCACTTTGCCTTTTTCATCCTTCTTGGTGGGAGGCTTCCAGCCTTTAGTCACCATCTTCCAGGCTCGTTCATCAATCGAACGTATGAAAGCCGTCATTCTAGCTTTCCAATAGGCATAATTGTTGCCATCCAGGAGCGGAGGTCGCACCGTTGAGGCTCCTTCTTTCATTGTGTCCATCTCGGCAAAACAACACAAAATACACGGATTAAAAACCCATGATCACACCTTAAGAAAGGTGACCTACTCTGGTGCCAATTGTAAAATGATAATCCGTGCTCTTAACGTGTTAAATCAATACTGCTTGTAAATTGTTCTACGATATGTGTGGGACAGATGAAAGAACATAAAATATAAAATAGTAAAATATGCACGAGATTGATAACCCAGTTTGGTTAACCAACCTACTCTGGGGGGACTACGCCCAAACTTGAAGATTCGACTGTTACTCCTTCGTGTAGTGTATTAGGGTTCTTACACATACAGGACTCCCTCCTTATGTCGCCCGTTCTTCTCCATGAACTCTTTCACTAACTGAAAGTTGTAAGATCCCCTTACAACCGTGACACTAGACTCCATCTAGCTACCCACGACTTCAACTTACAATCTCTCCCGAGATTGCGTATAAAACTGGAATAAAAATCCCCTCACGTGTTTCACTCGTAAACACTCAAAACTAGTCTATCACGTTGAACTGTTTAAGGATCAACTACTAGTTACAAACGACCACAAACTGATTCTAACACTAGAATCTAAACAAAATATAAGTGGTACCGATTGCTCCTCAATTCGGTCTTCATATAGTCTTCACTTCAACCTTGGCGTCGATCTCCATCCGCCACCAACAAGGTAAGTGGATTGTGGTTTGTGGCCTTCCATATATGTGTAGATACTTCCCAAGTGTAGGAGGGTTAATTCAGCACCGGATCTGCACCATAAGGTAGTCAAATGAATTAATCTTGACCTTCCAAACTTGTTCGGCGCAAGATCTTTCCAACATGGAAACTGCCATAAATAGAGTGTCCCTGGTTCTGTCTGGGACATACTCTGGAACAGTTCACCAACTGTTCTTCTTTTCTTGCACAGCGGAAAACAAAGCTTCGTGAGACATACCCAGGCACACATTGTCGAACATATCTCGCCAATTCAACAACACAAATACTTAGTGCATGACGGTGGCACTAACAATAATTATAAACCTAACTTGATTTAATAAATCCAAATTGATGGAAGAAACCCTAATTAGGTGAAATAAATCTTGATTGGATGTGATAAACCCTAAAATAAGTCGGAACAAATCATATCAATAATATATATGTACTACGTTAGTATTATGATTTTGCTTCATCAGAGCACTATAATACACTACTATGTTAGATATGATAATACTCTACCAACATACGTTAGAACCATAATTGGATTAAATAAACCCTAAAAATCAATTAGGAACTGAAAAAAGAAAACCAAATTAAAAAAAAAAAGTAATTATTAATCATAATTAGATGGAATAAACCATAATTGAGATGGAGTAAACCATAATTGAGATGAAATAAATAATAATGAATATGTACTACGCTACCATTATAATAATTTATATTCATTTGCACAGTTAATACATTATATTAGCACATGACATACTCGTTAGTATACGTTAGCATACCTTATCATAATGCTGATGAAGCATTATTATAAGCTAACGAAAGCATTTATAATCTGGGTATGCGTAAAAATTTATCCTTTGTATTTTTTCATCTATATTTTTGCGTGCAATGGATTAAAAATGAGTAAGTTATGGTAATTTAAAGTGAATGTAAGACGCAACTTTAATCGATCAATTTGTGCATTTAAATTCTTTTTGCATACCAGCATCTTTCAAAGGCATCATTCGATCAGTAAATTGATTTTCAAGTGTTTCATGGATCATCCCAGTATTTTCAGATTTCGTGTTAGAGTTTAACGAATCCAATGGGTTAAAATGTGCACTTTGAAAAGAATTAATCAGGTGCCAAATATTTTTTATAGATAAAAATGCCTGATATTTTATATATTTTATACCTGCCCCAAGCCTTGAAAAAATATAAATAGAGCTTCAGAATTTCATTCTTCGCATTTTCAAAATGAGAAAATCGAGTAGGTAAGAGTCGAGTCGAGCTAAGGCGCGAGGGAGGAGGGAGGTGTCGTAGCCGAGGCCGGAGAGCCATCAGACCGCCGTCACCCGCCGCTGTCTGCACCGCTACCTCCGTCTCTCCTCGGTGAAATATTTTCTGATTTCTTTCATTTTCGAGCATGTTGTGGATGTAGTTCCATAGAACCTGGTACCCTAAAGGCTCGACAGAAACTGATGATTGAATTCCAGGCAAGAGGACGACGATCCGTCACCGTGAGTCATCGCCACAGCTTCCGTGAATGGTGGATTCTCTATGTATCTACAGATCTCGTTTGTCTAAGCGGATTTTTGAGTTTACCTGATTTTTTAAATCATATATTTATATTCGTATCGTGTTCATTAGTCGTCTGAAAATCATTAATCTGATTGTTTGATTATTTACCCACCAGTAGTGTTGTCAACTGAGTCGAGCTAGCCTAGCTCGCCCAGGCCCAGGTGGACTTTGAGATCAAATGGCCCAACCCAACCCAAGCCCACTATTAAAAAATATTTCAACATAGTACAATTTCAGAATTTAATACCATAAGATCATATTACTAATTGCATCTTGTCAAATAAATGATAAATAAATTCACTAAGTACAATTATATACATTAATGTCAACATTTAAAAATTTAAACCCACATTAGGCCTGGCCCATGCCCACTGTAGGCCCGGTGCATGGTTTGGGTTGGACTCATATATTGTTAAGAAAACCCAACCTAGCCTTGCCTGTTTCCAATAGTGGGCCTAAAGTGGGCATGAGGCGGGCTAGGGTTGGGACTGAGTAGGGCTTTTGGTAGGCATGAGCCTGGGCTGGGTTGGACTAGATATAAAAAAGCCCATGTGAACCCATTTCATCAGGGCTTGAGTCAAGTTGGGTCAGTCCATATTATTTGACAACTCGTTGTCATTTGATCAATTTTATATATATAATATGTGCCTAATTTTCAATCCATTCGCTTACAAATTCAAAATCTCTAGATTTTATTTACTCCTTAATTCTATAAATATCTGATAATTTTAATAATTCAAAATTAAACTTGATTAAATAATTTTAATTGAACTTCCGAAAAATACTTATACATTATACTTGTCAAGCCACATATTGGAATTTTTCCAACAATATCTACTTTAGGAATTTTTTAAATGTATACGTAGTTTTATAATTAAAATGCTTGAAGACGTGTTTAATTTTTAGATGTATTATAGCAGATCATACAAATTTATTTAAGTAAAATAAAATGAAAAGAATACTAAACGGCGAGTGGAAGCCATGCATATAAAGGAAATGTTTCAATTTTATTTTATTTTTTTTGTAAGATGTTTTAAAAAATATTTTTTTAATTTGTATGTGTAATAAGTGTTTGAAAGATCCAAATATATGTAAATTTTTTTTTTTTTTTGTGTGTTTTAGCGAAACATGTTAGCAACATCGTTAAGCCTCGTTATTAGCACTGTTAATAAAAATGGGCGAATTGTGATGAGTTTCAAATTTTTAGGGGCAAACTGGCCAGATGATTTTAAAAAAATTAGGGGATAATTGAGACAAAATTTTATTTGAGGATCAGAGTACTCCTTAGAAATGACATTCTCATTGTCCCCGTGTAGATGGTCTAGTGGTGGAGCGAGGTTGTTTGAAAATCAAGGATCACGGGTTCGAATCTCCTCAATACCACAGATCGGGCGTGTGAGTTAAAAAAAATAAAAAAAAAAATGACATTCTCATTACAAAAAAACAGCTGCTGGTGGCGACAACTATTATCACTATATATGCAAAAATTGACACTAAAACCACCTACTGACACTATAAGTTATAGTTGCGGAAATGATCGAAGATGAGATCCATTATTTTAATTTAGTGTTTTATCTTGTATTTCAATAATTGAATTTATGACACATGTGTAATTTTTTTTACTAGACAACTGTTTTTAAATATACATGTTATAAATTTAATGATTGAAATACAAGATAAAAACACTAAAATATAATAGAGGACCACGTCTTGGAAATGGTTCCAAAACAAATAAATCAACATTGTGTTAAAATTAAAAATGAATACTCCCTCCTATTCATTTTAAATGATGTTTTAGTTTTTGAACTATTTGCAAAATAAATGATGTTACATAAATAATTGCCCATTTTATCCTCCTAATTAATTAGCTCAACATTTATTTTTATGTTTTTCCACCAAATATAATTATAATTATCCTACTAAATAATTGAGTCAACTCTTCTTTTGCTCCAACTTTTAGACTATTCATTCATAATTGAGAACTCCTATAGTTATTTTCATGTTTTCCACCAAATATAATTATAATTGTCATTAATACTACATTATTATTAAATAGGGTTAATTTGGGTAAAAAATTAATTTATTAATATGTGTGAAAAAGCTTAAAACATCATTTAAAATGAAATAGGAGGGAGTATAAATCTACGATTTTTTTATAAATAAATATGGCGAACTGCAAATCTGACTTTCCAGGAGAACTCACAAATGCAAACGCGACAAATCCTCCAGTTTCTTTGTTACTTGAAGAATTTGATAACAAAATTAATCAAGCCTCAAGAGATGAACTAATCAAGAATTATATCTAACTATTTATACGATTATATCCAATCATAAAATCTAGTTAATTTGTTAATCACAAAAAATTAAGAAGTATACGAGTTGTATAACTTAATCTATATCTATCTATACTCTTTTCGCAAAATCTTGGAGCAAGACCTATGCCCTGCTCTGCACCATCATCTACAAGTTTCCGTTTCCGATTACTCGAAAAACTGCAGACTAAAACAGATGATGGCTGCCTAAACTCCCTAAAATCGGCCCGACCCGCTGCTCTGTAAATATTTGTAACATCCCTTAAAGGCCTCCTGCATTCATTCATCTTCAACAATGTGCATTTGCACTTTTTAGTATTCGGGCCGGGCTTCTTCGACAGAGAAAATGGTGGGATATTCTCCTTGTTGTCATGCTGCATCTCATCAATCTTTGTTACGTCCATTGACGAAGATGATGATGTTGATGGTGAATTAATAGTTATGATGACGGTGAAGTTCAAATGGAGGTGAAACAATCTGGTTGGTGTTTGGGAGATTTATCTATGCGAATTTTGGATATTTGGTGGGAAATTTGAAAAAATGGGTTTCAAGTTTTTGAGATTTCAGAACTATGAAAAATGAAAATGGATGTGAGTTTTGTTTGGATTGGAGGGAGTTTTGATTTGGGAGAAAAATAAAATTTGTGTTTTGCTTGAAAAGTGTGGGAATTAAAATTTTGAGTGTAGGGAACTAATTTTAGCAACTAAATTATTATGGGAACTGAAATTAAAAGGGCATGGATAATTTTATTACTATAGTGTTAGCGCCTTGGCCGCGTTGAATATTTGATTTAATAAAACCAAAATATTTGATTTAATAATATTTGTAGTACATAGTGTTACAAATTAATTCGTCTGAATTCCTTTTACATGATAATTGATCAAAGAAACAAATAAACCGTGTATATTGTCATTGTGTTCTTGTTTTCGAACAAAATGCCACTTGACTTTGTAATTTATGCTTTCAACTAAACAAATCTTACCTTTTTAAGAAGAATTTTCACCACCAATTCTGTATTACGACTTACGACCAGCAAATACGTGTAGGCTATCGGCAACCGTTGATAGATCCCTCCTGCTTTTCTCTCTTTTCTTCTTTAATCTTACACGAGTTAAGCACAAGATTTCATGAAAAACTTGTAAAACAACACGATTTCTTAACTCACTTTAAAAGTTATTATCGCACGTGAAGACTTCGCTCGTGCAAAGTTTGTGCAATACTTATTTTAAATTGTGCAAATTTTGTGCAGTAGTTGTGCGGATTCAATATATATGTAATTTTTCTTAATTTCTTTCTTAATTACTAACAATGATCATTGATCTTAATAAATTAATGGTTTTGATTCATTTACAATTTACACATAAGACATATGTTTAAATGTTAATTAAGGCTCATCTGTATATAATTTTGGAAGATTGAAAACTAAATAAGAAGGACCAAAATTTAGCAACACTTAAATTGGAGGACGAGATATCTATAAGAATAGTATTTGTATGTAGTAAACTATCATAAATACAAATCCAACAACAAATAGGCCATTCGGTCTAGTGCTACCTTCGTACATTATAAATTACTAATTACTAATGTGGCATGATTTTCACAGTCATGCGTGTAGTATCCAAAGAGTTAGGGTAGAATTTGCCCCAAGAAAATGCAGTTGTGTTTAATTTCCTTGTAGAATGCACATAAAAGTTTTACGCCATGCTGCACCCTTAGAGAAAGAGATTTATCACACTTATGTAAATGAGTTGGTGCTAGGCCATCAATATATTTTGCACTAAGCTGCTCCACGATGGGTGCGTGTGATGAAAATTTTTCTACACATAGGGTTAACTTAGGTCCCTTCGAAGACATCCAAGTGATGGAGACCCTTGTATAATTAAAGGGAGACATCTCGTGTTCGATACTACCATTCTGATCAGTCAATATCTTTGTGTAGAAAAGAAATATTTCGCACTCGAATCATTTTTTTCCTCTCCTCATTCACATGTATATCATTTACACGACCAAGATTCAAATCATCCCGGCCTACACATCCAAGCATCGCCTCATAATTATTTTCTGGTCCCTTGGATCTCATCATATCATATATAATTAAAGTATTTGAATTCTCAAGTTTTTTTTTTTGTTGGAATGCCTTGAACTTCACGGTCAGGATGGGGCTCGTTGTGTTAGTGAATTACATTGAATTTGTGTCTTTCTTGCATTGTAATAATAGTTTGTTAATGAACTACATTAAATTTGTGTGTTTCTTATTATCGCTATAACAATTTTAAACCATAAATTAAACTTAGAGGATTAAGAGATTCATCAACAAGTGACTTGCACATCATCTGCACAGAGATGAATAACTTTCACATTTTAACCATTTTCAAAAACACAATGGGTTGTGATATAATTTCAAAAATAGAAGAGGGAGTTTTGATTACACGTCAAAGATTTGGTGACATTTTAGAATGTAGTTGGTATGGTATAGAATGGAATGGAATAGAATTATCATTCTTATGTTCATTCTCATTCTTACAATTGGTATAGTTTAAAATTGAGAATGGTAATTCCCGAAGGAATCTCTATTTATAAAGGAAGGAAAATAGTCATTCTACCCACCACCCATCGGTTTATCTATTCAATTGACCCAAAAAATTAATATGTGATATATTTATATATAATCATGTCTTATAATATTATTTTACCATATTTAGAAAAATAAATTAAAAATCAGATTAAATAATTTATTATTATTATTATTATTTTAACATTATTTATTATTTTTCAAAAATAATTTAAAAATAAATGTCAAAATCAAAATTTTTTGATAGTTTTTAAAATTTTGTTGAAGAAAAATGAAAATTATGCCAAAATAAATATACCATAAAATACATTATGATATAAAATAAAATAATTTTATATTTGATATAATTTAATATATTCAATGAAAAATTAAAATGATAAACTATTTTTCGATGAAGTAAAAATATTTTTTATTAAGTTATACAAATTATTATATATTTATAATTAAATACTTTAGAATAAAGTTTTTTGATATAATAAACAAATTATTAAATATTTTTTTTTGCTAAATGTGTGGATATTTACTAGCTATTACGTACACTTTATTCAATTATAAGAAAGTTTGAAAGTACATAAATTAAATATTCATTATATACGATAAAAAAAATAAAATTATATTTCATTTCGTTCTTCATTCTGTCGATATACCAATCATAAGAATTGTCATTCCATTTTGAAAATGGAACGCAAATTCTCTGATATGTCATTGCGGATTCTGTGGTATAATATTGTAGTCTGTTGGACATGTTCTAACTATGATAGCTTTCCTAAAATTTACTAATGCTTATTATAAACTTGTTAACGGATAAAATGCACCAAATCTTGATGTGAGATCAAAATTAATTTCCTCTTTTAGTTTTCAAATTATATCACAACCCATTGTGTTTTTGAAAATGATTAAAGTGTGAAAGTTTCTCATCTCTATGCAGGCACCGTGTTGAGGCCGGAGAGCCATCGGACCACCGTCACCCGCCACCGTCTGCGCCGCTACCGCCGTCTCTCCTCGGTTAAATATTTTCTGATTTCTTTCATTTTCGAGCATGTAGTAGATGTAGTTCCATAGAACCTAGTACCCTAAAAGCTCGACAGAAACTGATGATTGGATTCTAGGTAGGAAGCCGACGATCCGTTGCTGTGAGTCATCGCTGCGACCGCCGTGAACGGTGACCCCTTCGGGCCACTCGATCCAAAATGTTCTTTCTGCATTGCTGTCCTATGGTGGATTCTCTATGTATCTACAGATTCCGTTTTGTCGAGGCGGATTTTTGAGTTTACCCAATTTTTTAAACCGTGTATTTAAATTTCGTATCGTGTTCATTAATCGTCTGAAAATCATTAATCTGATTATTTGATTATTTACCCACCAGTAGAGTTGTCAATTGGGTCGAGCTAGCCTAGCTCGCCCAGGCCCGGGTGGACTTTGAGATCAAATGGCCCAACAGCCCAAGCCCACTATTAAAAAATGTTTCAACATAGTACAATTTCAGAATTTAATACCATAAGATCATATTACTAATTGCATCTTGTCAAATAAATGATAAATAAATTCACTAAGTACAATTATATACATTAATGTCATCATTTAAAAATTTAAACCCACATTAGGCCTGGCCCAAACCCACTTTAGGCCCGGTGCATGGGTTAAGTTGGACTCATATATAGTTAAGAAAACCCAACCTAGCCTTGCCTGTTTCCAATAGTGGGCATGAGGCGGGCTTGGGTTGGGACTGAGTAGGGCTTTTGGTAGGCATGGGCATGGGCTGGGTTGGGCTAGATATAAAAAAGCCCATGTGAGCCTATTTCATCAGGGTTTGAGTCAAGTTGGGTCAGTCCATGTCATTTAACAACTCTACCCAGTAAGAGTGTAAGACATGGTTGTCATTTGATCAATTTTATATATATAATATGTGCCTAATTTTCAATTCATTCGGTTACAAATTCAAAATCTCTAGATTTTATTTACTCCTTAATTCTATAAATATCTGATAATTTTAATAATTCAAAATTAAACTTGATTAAATAATTTTAGTTTAACTTCCTAAAAATACTTATACCTTATACTTGTCAAGCCACATATTGGAATTTTTCCAACAATATCTACTTTTGGAATTTTTTAAATGCATACGTAGTTTTATAATTAAAATGCTTGAAGACGTGTTTAATTTTTAGATGTATTATAGCAGATCATACAAATTTATTTAAGTAAATTATAATGAAAAGAATACTAAACGGCGAGTGGAAGCCATGCATATAGAGGAAATGTTGCAATTTTATTTAATTTTTTTTGTAAAATTTTTTTAAAAATATTTTTTAAATGTTTGAAAGATCCAAATATATGTAAAATATTTTTTTTGGTTTGTTTTAGCGAAACATGTTAGCAACATCGTTAACCCTCGTTACTAGCACTGTTAATAAAAATGGGTGAATTGTGATGAGTTTCAAATTTTTAGGGGCAAACTGGCCAGATGATTTTAAAAAAATTAGGGGATAATTGAGACAAAACTTTATTTGAGGATTAGAGAACTCCTTAGAAATGACATTCTCATTGTCCTGATGGGGATGACCTAGTAGTGGAGTGAGGTTGTTTAGTCACGGGTTCGAATCTCCTCAATGCCATAGGTCGGATGTGTGAATTTAAAAAAAATGACCTTCTCATTACAAAAAAAACAGCTTCTGGTGGCGACAACTATTATCACTATATATACAAAAATTGACACTAAACTGTTTAATTTTTTAAATACACATGTCATAAATTTAATGATTGAAATACAAGATAAAAACACTAAACTGTAATAGAGGACCACATCTTGGAAATCTATACTATATATAAAAACAGAAAAAATCTAATTTTGCCACCAAATTGATGGCAATTTTGTAAATAGAATGTGAATTGAGGTTCATAAATATCCAATTTTTATTCAAAAAATTTTAAATTAAATTAATATTAATATTACAGATCGTGTGTAGTGGGTTATCGTATCGCATCAGTTTTTCCACATCTATCGGTTAATTTAGAATTCAATTCAGAACCCACCCTCAAATTCACAGGAACTCTCTCTCTCTTTTAGCATTCTCTCTGCGCGGAGATTCCAAAATTCACAGGAACTCTCTCTCTTTCAGAATTCTCTCTACCTGGAGATTCCAATGGATGTTGCAAAAATTTATAGATACGTGAAGACCAAGCCTTCACGAAATTGTTGTCGCGCGATGGTGGAGGCTGGGAGTGTGTCAAATGGAAGCGAACTGATGAATCGTCCCATTTCTTTTCTATCAACGAGGAAGGTTAATAACTTTCCCCCAATTTTGTTTTCGCATTTTGTCGAAAAAATAAAATTCATACTCTATTTGTGCACAATATCTCAAAGAATTTGGGGTTTTTGTGTAAATGCTTTTCACAGATAATATTGCAATTGAAGAAGAAGACGACGAGCCTATGGAGACCTTCCTATGCTCTATCTTCCTCCCTTCAGAGGTTGCCTTAAATTAGTGTTCAAATTGAAAATTGAATTTAAAGAATTTCGCTTTACTCTCGACGTATAATTGAAGCGGCCAATCTTATTGTTTTTTGATTGAATTATTGGGCATAAACAAAAGCAAATAGTAAAATAATGAAGGGTTTCAGTTGGCAGAAGCTCGGAGAACCAGGGGAGCTAGGGTTGAAGATGACACTGCTCAGAGAGATAGGCCCCTCTTTGAGGTTTACCTTTCTCTCTGTTTTATTTATTTAGTTATTATTATTTTTTCTGTTAATTCTTGCAAAGAATTGGTTTTTTATTTCCGCTTTTTGCAAGGCCATTCGTTGTTTTCATTTCAGTTTCAACCGTTGTCTTCATCGCGCAATTATTGTAAGGTGAATCAGCCGTGGTGACTAAATCTGATGGAAGAGGCGGACAAAAGAGAGTAGTAAGGTCTGGTAATTTAGTATATTTGGGGTTCATCTAATTCTTAAGCTGATACAATCATACAATCCGGTTAGTGTAATTCGATTCCTCTGATATTTTCTTAACCTCAGAATGAGCATTTTCTTGAGATAAAGAACTGTGGATACATACAGCTACCTATCTTGGTAGTTTTGTGTAAATTTTTTCATGGTATAAATCACCCGTCTAAAAAAAAATCCTCGATTTTTAATCCAGTAATATTATGTTGTTAGAATCTAACTACTAAGTATTTATCTATTATATATTATTTAGTTTGATGCCTGCTATTTTTGTGACTAATATGGAATTTTATAAGAATTTTGGGACTAATCATCATAATTTGACCAATGGAAATAAATGTTTCTATTTGTATGAGATGGATATTTTAAATTGAAGTAACGGAATTGAACTTTCAACTTTTTTAGGTTTCATGTTCTGATTAGTAGCTTTTTTCTTTTATTCTTCAATATGATTTTTTTGCCTAATTATGTTTTACATGAATATTTTTAAAAAGTTAACATGATTTAGGCTATAAGATGAAAAAATGTTGAACCTTTGGATTTGTCCGTAGAAAAGTAGAGCTAATAAAAGTAAATCTTGATGGGTGTGACTCTCAGCATTTGTTTTTTTGGAACATATAAAGATCTCAGCTCTCACCTGATTATATTTCAACAACTAAAAAAAAAATCACTGAAGACTGAAGTGGCTCAAAAAAAAAAGAAGAAATCAACAGTTCAATTTACACCATCAACAGGCAATTCACACAAGGTTAGTTTTTTTACTTCGTTTTCTTTTCAATATTTGTTAGATTGTTTGTATATATCTAAATTCAAGTTATATCTATTTTTAATATTTTTTTGCAAATTTATCTTTCTCTCCACTTAAAGCCTTATGTCCTATATGCTTTCAGACTTTTCGGAATCTTTTAAATTGGGAATGCAGTCCTTATAAGCTTGATAAAGCACCACGAAGTGGTCCAAAGGTTTGCTTTTGATATTTGTCAATTTAAAATGTTACAAGTTAGGTGCAGGCTAATTGTAGGCATTTTGTGAGTGAGTATGCTGTCACAGGAGATGATGCTGGCAAAGGTAGTCTTTTAGCGCTGAAGCGGGGTTCCTTATTAAGGACTGCATTTCCGTATAAGATTATACGGGAATGTCAGCATACGGGAATCTTTTAAATTGGGAATGCAGTCCTTATAAGCTTTGCGGGCATCATAGTTATTTCTCTCCATGAGCTTCTCTAGAAAATATATTGTTTGGGGTCTTCATTACAATTAAAAAATGGTAAGTGGTGATTTCTTTTAAAATTATTAGTTTTTATACCTTTTTTATGCATTCTGAATGAGATTGGGGTTATTTAGCTGCTGAGAATTCTCTTAAACCCAGGTTAGTGCTGAGAAGAGACCTTAATTTTAAGCAGAAGAAGTCGATAGAGAGAGCGGCGGCGATGTCGATACAATTTGAGGAAATATCGTGCCCTGACAGTTTCAACCCATGCCCGAAGACCTTAGTGATGACGTAGTGAATATGAAAGTTCGAGGTGAATGCTGATGAAGAAAATGACGAAGATGACAAGCGGAGATGTATTTTTTTCCCTCCTTTTACAATCAACCTTTTTACATTGTGTTTATCTATCAATTTATTTTTTATAATTTTATTTTTAATTTTTATTGGAATTGCAGGAATATGAGGACGATGACGAGTGATGAAGAAAATCATATTTTGAAGTTTCAAGAATTATGGTGCCACATTTCCATCTGAATTAGTTATATATGGTTTTGATAATAGTTGTGGGTACCTCATGGAAAACTTGGGAGGCCGATCTGTGGTATGTGCTATGTTGTGAGATTTTGAATACCATTTACTCATGATGAATGTCACAGTTAACTTATTTCCAATACACGTGCTGGATTTAAATTACCACTGCAGATCATATTTTGAATCTGTTCAAAGATATTTCTTAAATTCTGAAAGTTGATGGTGTAAAAGCCCTTGATTAAGTGGAAAGGGTGAGGAATTTTGTCCAATTTTTTTGTGTTTTATGTAATCTTCTAATAAATATTTGTGTCATGTTTTTCTTGCTTGAGTTGTAGAATGAACGCGTCGAGGGCCTTGAAGCAAGGCAGAGCTATGATAGTTGTAGGTGTGACAAAGTTGAACACTAGGTTATATACTTGATTTTGCTAAGCAGGTCTCGGCTCGCTGATTGTGGAAGCAACAAAGTTTATAAGAAGTACACCGATGATCTCTAATGCAGTTATATGGGGATCTATATTAGCAATCACTGCAACGATGAGGCTGCTGAATAGGTAACCAAAACTTAACTTATTGGATCAAACGACATAAGTGTTCATGTACTAATGTCTTATCTTTGTGCAGTCTCAAATGATTTCTGGAAATTCAAGATGGAGAAATGATGATCGAGAAACAACCTGGATTTAGTTTGATAAATTGAAACTAAGTTGTTATATGTTCAATATTTAATGAGAAAAAAATTATGTTGTTGAGATCGATTATCAAGAACATGATGATCAAGAGGAGGTTTAGCATTATTTTTAGTTATGATACAAATGATCCTTCTGCTTAGTTTTTTATTTGAGCTTATTATCACAAATAGGGCGTTATTTTTTTAGAAAATGCTGAAAAATATTTGCGGGTATTCGAAACTTCTGCTGACACCCATTCATAGATATATTGCACGAATTTGTTATTGGGTGAAAATTTCCAAGTATTTATGTATTGGTCATGTATTTGTGCATACCAAATTTCAAAATTTGTTGTTGAGAATTAAAATTTTCCTACTCGCATAGAGAAGTATTTCAAAATTTGTAAACTTAATTAAATTAATATTTTTTTTTATTATTTACTTTTAATGTTTCTAATTTATGGTTAATAAGTGTATATAATTTAATGATGAATTCATATCAATATAAATATTAACAGCTAAATAATTAATTATCCAGTGTATATGTCATATAAAAATTATCTTAATAATTATTTGCATAAAATTTAAAATTATGCTAATATTTTATAAATTTAAGACCAATTTAATTAGTAATATTAATAAAATTACATTAAAAATAATATAATATTAAATTTAATTAATTTTATAATTTATGCTATGTAAATATCTTTCCATGCAACACACGGGTTTGACACTAGAAATTGCACCGATGCATTTAAAAAATTGTAATACAATGAAAGAAATATTATATATAAAATTATAATAAAAAATTTCAAACACATTGGGTGTGACAACAATTGTGAACTAAGTAACGTTATACCGGTCAGTAGCCACCGCGCAACGCGCGGGTAAAATACTAGTGGTTCTAAAACAAATAAATCAACATTGTGTTAAAATTAAAAATGAATATAAATCTACGATTTTTTTTTTTAAATAAATATGGCGAACTGCAAATCTGACTTTCCAGGAGAACTCACAAATACAAACGCGACAAATCCTCAAGTTTCTTTGTTACTTGAAGAATTTGATAGCTAAATTAATCAAGCCTCAAGAGATGAACTAATCAATAACTATATCTAACTATTTATACGATTATATCCAATCATAAAATCTAGTTTGTTAATCACAAAAAATTAAGAAGTATACGAGTTGTATAACTTAATCTATATCTATCTATACTCTTTTCGCAAAATCTTGGAGCAAGACCTATGCTCCTGCTCTGCACCATCATCTACAAGTTTCCGTTTCCGATTAATCGAAAAACTGCAGACTAAAACAGATGATGGCTGCCTAAACTCCCTAAAATCGGCCCGACCCGCTGCTCTGTAAATATTTGTAACATCCCTTAAAGGCCTCCTGCATTCATTCATCTTCACCAATGTGCATTTGCATTTTTTTGTATTCGGGCCGGGCTTCTTCGACAGAAAAAATGGTGGGATATTCTCCTTGTTGTCATGCTGCATCTCATCAATCTTTGTTACGTCCATTGACGAAGATGATGATATTGTTGGTGAATTAGTGATGATGATGGTGAAGTTCAAATGGAGGTGAAACAATCTGGTTGGTGTTTGGGAGATTTATCTATGCGAATTTTGGATATTTGGTGGGAAATTTGAAAAAATGGGTTTCAAGTTTTTGAGATTTCAGAACTGTGAAAAATGAAAATGGATGTGAGTTTTGTTTGGATTGGAGGGAGTTTTGATTTGGGAGAAAAATAAAATTTGTGTTTTGCTTGAAAAGCGTGGGAATTAAAATTTTTGAGTGGAGGGAACTAATTTTAGGAACTAAATTATTATGGGAACTGAAATTAAAAGGGCATGGATAATTGTATTACTATATTGTTAGCGCCTTGGCCGCATTGAATTGATTAAATGTATTAATCGCTGTGCATTTGTATAACCTGATTTTTTAAGGAATAACATTTATTTTTATTTTCATATTCAGATCCTCTATTTAGTTTTTGGCAGAGTTACATAGATTGCGATTGGGATGTTGTATTAATGAATCTTGTGGGACATATTACATTTCATCATTTATCACTATTTATATATAAGCATTTATATACATAGAGAATTGATGATTTATAAATAGATCCCTAGAGTTTAAAGTGTGAATTGATATTAAGCATTAGTTTTGTCAGATGAATAGTTTGGATTGTTTTTAATTTTATTGACTTTTTATATTTATTGTATATACAAAAGGTCATAATTGTCATTATAAATTCAGTGAGATTTTTTAATATTTGTGAATCCGTTAATTACTATTTTCTCCATCATGCACGCACTAGGCGGAGATCCAAAATATTTGATTTAATAATATTTGTAATACATGATGCTACAAATTTATTTGTTTGATGCTATGTGTTTATGTGTGTTCATAATTATTAATTTATTGGTTAGTGTTAGTTATATACTTTATAATATTTTTGTTCATTATGTAATACAAGTTTGAGGACTTTGTAATACTTTATTTTGTGTTTTTGTGTGCATTATTATTAAAATATATGAAAAACAAAAGAGAGACTCTCCTGTGAAATAGTTTAACGAATCTCAATTTGTTAGAGGAATCTTATTTAACCTAGAAGGTGGTCATCTCTTTTCCTTTTCTTTTCAATTTTTTTTTTAGTGGTGCCTTTTTTTCTTTTTAATTTTTCTTCTTCAATTTTTAATTTATTCTTTTTTTTACAAATATTTATTTAATTTTTAATTAATTTATTATTTTTATCCAGTATTTTGCGCAGTGCACTCGCCCAACGCTAATGTGAGGGATCGTGCACTACGCTCGATAATTAATTTTTTTAAAAACAAATATATGCCATGAAATAGAATTAGTAAACTGTAAAATAAATTGAATTAATTTAATTTTTTTTAATTTGGCATCTCGCGCAGTGCCCGTCGCCAAAGTGTGGGCTAGTGCACTGCACACGATAAGTCATTTTTTTGAAATAAATATAAATAAAATTAGTGCACTATAAAATTAAAGTGAATTAATTTATTTTTATATTAGACATCTCGCGCAAGTGCACTCGCTTGATGCTAAAGCGTGAATTCATGCACTATGCTCGGTAATTAATTTTTTTTAAATAAATATATATCTAAAATGGAATTAATGGACCATAAAAAACTGAAAAAAAGAGAACAGAAAAAAGCCAAAAAAAAATGAAAAAATGATTCCTGGTGCATGTGCCCACTCACCAGGCTTGCTTGGCTCAAAATGGGTGGGACTGGGCACGGGTTTGGGCTTATTTGGGCAGATTTTTAGCCTGTTTGACTCGTCTATGATACTATGATTTATGAAACTGTCACATATAAATTTAATTTGTGCATGTGAGTTAGAGAAACAATATTGTTCCACTAACACATCTAGTTTTTTTTCTTATATATATATCTTCCCCCCCCCCCCGCCCAAAACTGTTTCCTAATGTGGACTTTGATACTCAAATAAATTTTTGTCTCAATTGTCCCCTATATATTTTTTTTAAATCATCTAGCCAATTTGCCCCTAAAATTTGAAACTCATCCCAATTCGCCCATTTTTATTACCAGTGCTAGTAATGAGGATTAACGATGTTGCTATCATGTTTCGCTTACACACACAAAAAAAAAAATACATATATTTGAATCTTCCACACACATTTAATAAATACGAATTAAACATATATTTTTAAAAAATTTTAAAAAATAAATAAATAAAATTGAACATTTCCTCTATATGCATGCTTCCACCATCCTAATTAATTAAGCGTACATAAAAACTTCTTCTAATAAATCTGATAAAATCAAGCCACATGATAGAGTCAAAAAATCTCCTCAACACAAATCTCTTAAAAATAATGAATACGTTTCAAAAAATTCATTCATTCTAAATACAAAATTCCTTGAATATAACTTCCACTCTAAGAAAAATAGAGAAAGAAGAAAATGGTTTTTTGAAACAACTTTTCATGATACTAAAGAACAAATTCAAGAAGAATATAACAAATTCATTCTTAAGGAAAAGAAAAACATCTTTTTCTTTGATTGGTTTGAATTATATGCTTGTAAAAATTCTTTTGATTACCCTTTCAAAAATATTTCTCAAGAGGATGAAAATCCAAAAGATGAAATAATTTTGGATGAAATCAAAGAAGAAATTGTTCCAAAAGAAACCATCCAAAAAAGTCTTTCAAAACAAAATGATAATAATCTTGAAAAAGAGATTTTATCAAATAATGAATTACAAACTTTCCATATCCAAAATGATCAAACTTTAGAAATAAAGTTTTTTCAAAAAACAAGTAATGATCCACAAAATATGATGGATCCATGATGTAATAATTAGTTAATATTGTTTGTACATATTTATTTGTACTCAATTTGTAAAATAATTTAGAAATAATTTATTAGTAGGAATAGTTTTCTAGTAATCTGTAATATGTAGTTTTGTACATATTTGTATTTGTAAAAAATAAGAAGAAAAAAGACAAAAATAGGTATCCGGGAATCAAGGAGGCCACTCCAAGACACAAAGAAAGGAAGCAGACGTGACACCACTCTCAAGTTTTCAAGAATTAAAAGGAGGCCCTCAACGATTTAAAAATTACAAAGAAGACCCTGGAGACGTCTATAAAAGGACATCTCTTAACACCTCAAACACCTCACACCTTACAAGACCACAACACACAATCTCTCACACTTCACAACATCTCTCTCCAATCTCTCAAACCTCTCTTCAATCTCTCTCACTTCTCTATAACACTTGTAAAGCACACACTTCACATTGAAGCTCTTAGTTCTTCAAAGGCTTCGGCCTTCACTTAACTTGAGTGTTCAGCGTATGTAGTGAGGTAGATCTTCGTAGAAAGATCGCAAAAAGCCCACATAGACATCCTCACACCTTGGTTCAAAACCTTTAAACCATATGAGCTTGTAGATCAAGCTTGTATCATCATCATCATCACTTCAAATCTTATGATTTGAAGATTTGTATATTAAGGTACTATTTTCAAAACTTTCTTATGAAATATATGTAAATATTATTTCATTTGATTTTATCATCATCATCAATCTGCATTCGGTCGGCTCTGCCGCCTAAATCATTCATCATCATATGCATATGGCGTGCTATACCACCTACAACAATCATATTTAAATTCTTGCAATTTATTTATGATTTGTGGACTCCATTTGAGGTCTCACAATCTTGTACTTTAATTTCATGTTCTTTACATCCTAGTAAACTAACTTATGATTCGTGGACTCTCTCTGAGGTCTCACAATCAGCTGACTATTTTCATTTCTGTACTTTTAATTTCTGTTATTTAATTTTCTGCAACTAACTTTATTGATCTACGGATCCACTCTGTGGTCTCGATCATCTAACTCTTTTATTTCTTTTTCTGTAAGTTTTATTTCATGTTCTTGTTCATTTAATTTTTTTGCATTTTTATTTATTTCTTTCATTTTTGTTCTTGATACTTTCCTGCTATCACCTTATCCTTCCCATTTTCTCTCATTCTCTTATCCTCTTCTGGAGTCCTCCAGTCCCCCTGGGATCCTCGGAGTGTTCCTGGTATTAGAGCTAAGGGGGTAGTGTCTTAGGAAAACTTGAGTCTAATAATTGTAAGAACGAGGTGTCCTGGCGGCCTAGATCTTGGCAAGTGACGCTTGCATGTTTGCCCATAGGGAGTTGAAGATTATAAGTCCTATGAGAGGCTGTAAATCCTATGTTGCCCATTGAGAGTAGCTACCAGTTCCTAGGAGTCTATTCAACCGACTTACATTTATGGAGTCTGTTTTCTCTAGATCTACTTCTATCTTCGCTGCTAGTACATGTCTGGATAATAGGAACATTGTTAACACTGAAAAGATAAGTAATGGGAAATTAGGAAAGATAAGTGATAAAAGAAAAGTGTCAAAAACTGAATGGGATGAAATGATTAGAAATCTAAGTAAATTAGATAGAAAAGATAGTGGTATAAAACCGAAAGAAAAAAGTTCTAAAGAGTTGTTAGAAGAAATGATAAAAAAAAAAATTAGATGAAGAAATTAGGATAAAAAATTCTCTAAAAACATCTTCTAATAAACCTGATAAAACCAAGCCACTTGATAGAGTCAAAAAATCTCCTCAGAACAAATCTCTTAAAAATAATGAAAACACTTCCAAAAATTCATTCATTCCAAATACAAAATTCCTTGAAGATAACTTCCACTCTAAGAAAAATAGAGAAAGAATAAAATGGTTTTTTGAAACAACTTTTCATGATACTAAAGAACAAATTCAAGAAGAATATAACAAATTCATTCTTAAGGAAAATAAAAACATCTTTTTCTTTGATTGATTTGAATTATATGCTTCTAAAAATTCTTTTGATTACCCTTTCAAAAATATTTCTCAAGAGGATGAAAATCCAAAAGATGAAATAATTTTGGATGAAATCAAAGAAGAAATTATTCCACAAGAAACCATCCAAAAAAGTCTTTCAAAACAAAATGATAATAATCTTGAAAAAGAGATTTTATCAAATAATGTGTTACAAAAATTTCATATCCAAAATAATAATAATCTTGGAAAAAAGATTTTATCAAATAATGTGTTACAAAATTTACATATCCAAAATGATCAAACTTTAGAAATAAAGTTTTTTCAAAAAATAAATAATGATCCACAAATGGATAAAAATCATCTTGTCATGGTTCCATATTTGGAAAATGTCATTCATAATTCATTTGTCTCCAAATTTGAAGACAAAACAAAATGTTTCATATCATTATCTAAAGAGTGGTTTCAAATCATTCTTTTCATAAAAAACTCAAATTCATGTCTCAAAATTGATTGTGGTCCTAACATTGAGAATTTTTTTAGCTTAAATCATTTTCACAAACTTTATGAAAATAATAAACTTGTCTTTAATAATTTTTTTCTTAAACAAAATATTTCTGTAATGAACACTCCAAAAATTGGAATCAAAATTGTTAAAGAAAATCATCATTTGAAAAATAAAAAAATGAATGGTCAAATTCATCTTCAAAATAATAGCCAAACCATCTTGATACTATATGATTTAAATTATGAAAAAAGAATTGATCCAATTTTCATAGAAAAATCAATTCAAAATGTTTTTGGTATTCCATTTCTTCAAATTAACAAAATAGGTCATTATGAAATAAATAATTTAAAAAAAGAGTCCGCATACTTTGTTAAAATTCATGATCATCCAAAACTTAGTAATGAAGATAAAAAAAAAACCATTTATCAAAAGAAACTAGGATTTCAAAAATGGAAACAGAAAATGTTAGAAAAAATTTTCACAAATTCTTTCCTTCAAAAATGGTTTGATAACCAACATAAATATTTAGGGGTCACGAAAAACATATTAAAGCATTACGAGAGTTTTTGTTCTGATCAAATAGAGTGTCTTGATAACTCACAAAAAATCCATCATGATTTGTTCAAAAATAAAATTAATCTTAGGATCAAAACCATAAAAAAAACCTTTGAGATACATTTAAATCAAAACAAAGAGTGTTTTATAGGTTGTCTTGAAAGTGTTGTGCTTACTCCCAAATTGATAATTGTTCTTTTCAAACAACTTGCTAGTATCTTTGAGTTAGTATTCACAAAAGAAAACAAATCAATAGTCTAGGACATTTTAAGGAAAAATTCCAAAAATCCAGAATTGAAGGATACGATTCAAAATCTGTTCAAAATTATCCAAAAATCACAGAAGGTACGTCTCTTAAGATCGTCTTGGTTTACAAATGGGTCAAATATAAAGATAAGATATTCTTCCTCCATAAATCTTTTCATTTTCTCCAAATAGAAAAATTAGATATCCAATCTAATTTATGTCAAATACAAAATCCGAAGGAGGGTGGGAGGATTAATGCCTTAGTAATTTTTGATAAAAAAGCTTGGACTAGAATACCTCTCTATTTAAAAGATCCTTCAGAATTAAAAACCTCTCTTTCAAAATTTCAAAACATAAAAAGAGAACCAATTGAGTTTATTAAATTTTTTCAAGGTGAAGAAAATAAACATCACCCAAAAATTCCCGTCTCAATCAAATTACCCCAAATATATCATGTCCAAAACTTTTGAAAGTAGATCTTAAAGCTACCCTTTAGGATACTCAAATGATCTCTCCATTAAAAAATGGTTTCTTAATTTGCAAACTTTGGACCAAATATTCTCAAAACCAAAAGAAAGTCTCTATTAAACCAAAATTAGATCATTTAGAACACCAGTCAAACATCTTCATGACCACATAAATAGTTTTAGATCAAAATTTGACAAATTCAGAATAACTATGAAAATGATATATTTTTGCAGAAAACTTAAATGTGCTTCTTCAAATCATTTCCAGCAAAGAAAACATTCTGAGAAAAAAGATTTGAGTTCTGTTAAAACATTCAAAGAAAATTTCTCTTAATCAAAATTGTTCATGGTTCTAAATTGAAACAAAACTGTCCATTTCAAAATAACAGATCTCCAAATTTTGAAAAAAGAAATCAACAAATGCATCACTTCATGGAATAAAGGAGAGTAAAGAAATCCAAAACATTCAAAAATATTCGGATAAGTTTTTTTTTATTTTAAAAGAAATAACTCCAAGAAAATACATCATCAAAATCACAATTTAGTTCTCGAAACATTACAATATTAATGTTGTAGCTTTGTTTGATACAGGTACGAACCTAAACTGTATAAAAACAGGTATTGTTCCATAAAAATATCAAAAGGGTACTTATAAAAGGTTAACTGCTACAAACAATACCGAACTCAGAGTTAATTCTAAAACTGATGTTTGAGTTATTAACAATGGGATTCCCTTAAATACTACATTTGTCATAGTACAGAACATTCATCACACTGTCATTCTTGGAACTCTTTTCATAAATCTCTTTACTCCATACATTGTGAACAAAATTGGTATTTCTTCAAAAATCAAACAAAAAACTCTTATTTTTGATTTCATTCAAAAATCTCAAATAGAGGATTTCAATCAAGTGAAAGCGTGTTCCATTAATAGTTTTTCTCAAAAATCATATTTTCCTAACTCACAAGAAAATTCTTGTAATTCTCAGGAGCAGTCTAACATTCATGTGAACAGGATGGAAGAAGAAAACAGATATCAACAAGAGCGCCAAAAAAAAGGAAAAGTCTCTTTCCCCAGAAAAAAACATTCTCTCAAAAACCATCCCCACAATTACTGTCTCAAATGACCTTCTTTACTGAGTCCATTAATAGAAATGCATGGTCTAATCCTCTCATAGAAAGAGGAAGGCAAGTTTGAAAAAATGAGGATATATCTCCTTTAGATTATTCTCAAGACAAAAATAATTTTCAAACCAAGAGAAAACTTTTTGCAAATAAAAAAATGATACTTAATGATTCCTTGCAAGCTTTCAATTCTCAAAACAAAGGACATCTTGTAAAAACTCTTCATCTTATTTCAGAAGAGTTTTCGAAAGCAAATAAAAGAATCAAAGAACTTGAAGTTCAGCTCAAAAAAATAAATGAAAATGGTGCGAAAGATATTCAAAAATCACTTTCAAAAATTACACCTTTCGTCAAAAAATATGAGCAAGAAATCACCAAAAGAGCTCGGGATATCCTTCCCAGACACTTGTTTAAAAACTGGATTTGGAACCTAAACAAATAGGAGAACTCAAAAGAAGAGTACTCCAATATCTTGAAAAACCTGGACCTTACTTTGTAATCCCAGGAGATCATGAAGCCCATATCACACTCGTTAGAAGAGAAATTCTCAAACAATTCACAGAAGAAGATCGCATTAATCTGGAATGAGGATTACTTGCTGAGTTCGACGTTCAAAGTGAAGCAGATCTAGCACTAATGCCAAAACCACTCCAAAAGGTTTGTCTATATCTTCTTGAAGACAAAAGCTTCGTCCAAATAAAAATCAAATCCATTTCTCCATAATGGATTAGACATGAAGGAGGACCATATCAATAATATCAACATTCCATGTATCTAGTTCAATTCAATACAGAAAACATCGACTTCATGATGGCAACCCTCAATGAAGAAGAAAGAAGAAACATGATAAGTAAAATATTACCAAAATACCCATCCACATATTTATCAACAACCAGAGCCTGGACTATTGCTAACACCAAACGAGAGGCAAACAATCTTTCTGAAAACTGGTACTTTTACAAAAATGAGAATAATTTTTCCATATTCATAAAAAATCATCCACAATATGAGTATGGAGAACTTTTTCAACAAATTCAAAATCCATAGTTCAACCTCCACATGAGTGAATGGACAGAAATAGAATATGAATGTATTATGCACATGGATACCCTTGAAGAAGATGATGGCTCGTCTTAGTATGATGGCTCCATTATATTTTCAAGATTATGATGTCCTACTTCATCTAATTGATCATACCAAGATGAGCCATCATCTTTTTCAAGGGCGTCCATGTGCATAATACATTCATATTCTATTTTTGTCCATTCACTCATGTGGAGGTCGAACTCTAGATTTTGAATTTGTTGAAAAAGTTCTCCATACTCATATTTTGGATGATTTTTTATGAATATGGAAAAATTATTCACATTTTTGTAAAAGTACCAGTTTTCAGAAAGATTGTTTGCATGTCGTTTGGTGTTAGCAATAGTCCAGGCTCTGGTTATTGACAAATATGTGGATGGGTATTTTGGTAATATTTTGCTTATCATGTTTCTTTTTTCTTCTTCATTGAGGGTTGCCATCATGAAATCGGTGTTTTCTATATTGAATTGAACTAGATCCATGGAATGTTGATATTCTTGATATGGTCATCCTTCATGTCTAATCCATTCTGGAGAAATGGATTTGATTTTTATTCGGAAAAAGCTTAAGAAGATATAGACAAACCTTTTGGAGTAGTTTTGGCATTAGTGCTAGATCTGCTTCACTTTGAACGTCGAACTCAGCAATTAATCCCCAATCCAGATTAATGCGATCTTCTTCTTTGAATTGTTTTAGAATTTCTCTTCTAACAAGTCTGATATGGGCTATATGATCCCCTGGGATTACAAAGTAAGGTCCAGGTTGTTCAAGATATTGAAGTACTCTTCTTTTGAGTTCTCCTATTTGTTTAGGTTCTAAATCCAGTTTTTCAAACAAGTGTCTGGGAAAGATATCACAAGCTCTTTTAGTGATTTCTTGCTGATATTTTTTGACGAAAGGTGCAATTTTTGAAAGTGATTTTTGAATATCTTTCGCACCATTTTCATTTATTTTTTTGAGTTGAACTACAAGTTCTTTGATTCTTTTATTTGCTTTCGAAAACTCTTCTGAAATGAGATGAAGATTGTTTACAAGATGTCCGTTGTTTTGAGAATTGAAAACTTGCAAGGAATCATTAAGTATCATTTTTTGATTTGCAAAAAGTTTTCTCATGGTTTGAAAATTGTTGTCTTGAGAAAAATCTAAAGGAGATATATCCTCATTTTTTGAAACTTGCCTTCCTCTTTCTACCGGAGGATTAGACCTTGCATTCATATTAAGGAAATCAGTAAAGAAGGTTATTTGAGAGAGTAATTGTGGGGATGGTTTTCGAGAGAATGTTTTTCCGGGGAAAGAGACTTTCCCTTTTCTTTAGCGCTCCTGTTGATATCTGTTTTTTTCTTCCATCCTGTTCACATGAATGTTAGACTGCTCCTAAGAATTGCAAGAATTTTCTTGTGAGCCAGCAAAATATGATTTTTGAGAAAAACTATGAATGGAACATGCTTTCACTTAATTTAAATCCTCTATTTGAGATTTTTGAATGAAATCAAAAATAAGAGTTTTTTGTTTGATTTTTGAAGAAATACCAATTTCGTTCACTGTGTATAGAATAAAGAGATTTATGAAAAGAGTTCCAAGAATGACAGTGTGATGAATGTTCTCTACTAAGAAAAATGTAGTATTTAAGGGAATCCCATTGTTAATAACTATAACATCAGTTTTAGAATTAACTCTGAGTTCAGTATTGTTTGCAGCAGTTAACCTTTTATAAGTATCCTTTTAATATTTTTCTGGAACAATACCTGTTTTTATTCAATTTAGGTATGTACCTATATCAAACAAAGCTGCAACATTAATATTGTAATGTTTGGAGAACTGAATTGTGATTTTGATGATGTATTTTCTTGGAGTTATTACTTTTAAAATAAAAAGAAACTTATCCAAATATTTTGAATATTTTGGATTTCTTTACTCTCCTTTCTTCCCATGAAGTGATGCATTGGTTAATTTCTTTTTTCAAAATTTGGAGATTTGTTATAGTTTTGTTTTAATTTAGAACCATGAACAATTTTGATTAAGAGAAATTTTCTTTGAATGTTTTTAACAGAACTCAAGTCTTTTTTCTCAAAAAGTTTTCTTTGCTGGAAATGATTTGAAGAAGCACATTCAAGTTTTCTGCGAAAATATATCATTTTCATAATTATTTTGAATTTGTCAAATTTTGATCTAAAACTATTTATGTGGTCACGAAGATGTTTGGCTGGTGTTCTAAATGATCTAATTTTGGTTTGAAAGAGACTTTCTTTTGGTTTTGAGAATATTTGATCCAAAGTTTGCATATTAAGAAACCATTTTTTAATGGAGAGCTCATTTGAGTATCCTAAAGGGTAGCTTTCAGATCTACTTTCAAGGACTTTTGGACATGATATATTTGGAGTAATTTATTTGAGACGAGAATTTTTGGGTGACAGTTTATTTTCTTCACCTTGAAGAAATTTAATAAACTCAATTGGTTCTCTTTTTATGTTTTGAAATTTTGAAAGAGAGGTTCTTAATTCTGAAGGCTCTTTTAAATAGAAAGGTATTCTACTCCACACTTTTTTATCACAAATCACTAAGGCATTAATCCTCCCAACGTCTTTCGGGTTTTTTTTTGTCATAAATTAGATTGGATATCTCATTTTTTATTTGGAGAAAATGAAAAGATTTATGGAGGAAGAACATCTTATCTTTATTTATGACCCATTTATAAACCAAGACAATCTTAAGAGACGTACTTTCTGTGATTTTTGGATAATTTTGAATAGATTTTGAATCGTATCCTTCAATTCTGCATTTTTGGAATTTTTCCTTAAAATGTCCTAGACTGTTGATTTGTTTTTCTTTTGTGAATACTAACTCAAAGATACTAGCAAGTTGTCTGAAAAGAAAAATTATCAATTTGAGAGTAAGCACAACACTTTCAAGACAACCTATAAAACACTCTTTGTTTTGATTTAAATGTTTCTCAAAGGTTTCTTTTATGGGTTTGATCCTAAGATTAATTTTATTTTTGAACAAATCATGATAGGTTTTTTGTGTGCTATCAAGACACTCTATTTGATCAGAACAAAAACTCTAGTAATGCTTTGATATGTTTTTCGTGACCCCTAAATATTTATGTTGGTTATCAAACCATTTTAGGAGAAAAGAATTTGTGGAAATATTTTATAACCTTTTCTGTTTCCATTTTTTGAATCCTAGTTTCTTTTGATAAATGGATTTGTTGTCTTCATTACTAAGTTTTGGATGATCATGAATTTTAACAAAGTATGAGGACTCTTTTTTGAAATTGTTTCTTTCATGATGATCTATTTTGTTAATTTGAAGATATGGAATACCAACAAAATTTTGAATTGATTTTTCTATGAAAATTGGATCAATCCTTTTTTCATAATTTAAATCATATAGTATCATGATGTTTTGGCTATTATTTTGAAGATGAATTTGACCATTCATTTTTTTATTTTTCAAATGATGATTTTCTTTAACAATTTTGATTCCAATTTTTGGAGTGTTCATTAAAGAAATATTTTGCTTAAGACAAACATTATTAAAGACAAGTTTATTATCTTCATAAAGTTTGTGAAAATGACTTAAGCTAAAAAACTTCTCAATGCTAGGACCACAATCAATTTTGAGACATGGATTTGAGTTTTTTATGAAAAGAATGATTTGAAATCACTCTTTAGATAATGAAATGAAACATTTTGTTTTGTCTTCAAATTTGGAGACAAATGAATTATGAGTGACATTTTCTAAACATGGAACCATGACAAGATGATTTTTATCCATTTGTGGATCATTATTTATTTTTTTGAAAAAACTTTATTTCTGAAGTTTGATCATTTTGGATATGGAAATTTTGTAACAAATTATTTGATAAAATCTTTTTTCCAAGATTATTATCATTTTGGATATGAAACTTTCGTAACACATTATTTGATAAAATCTCTTTTTCAAGATTATTATCATTTTGTTTTGAAAGACTTTTTTGGATGGTTTCTTTTGGAATAATTTCTTCTTTGATTTCATCCAAAATTATTTCATCTTTCGAATTTTCATCCTCTTAAGAAATCTTTTTGAAAGAGTAATCAAAAGAATTTTTAGAAGCATATAATTCAAACCAATCAAAGAAAAAGATGTTTTTCTTTTCCTTAAGAATGAATTTGTTATGTTCTTCTTGAATTTGTTCTTTAGTATCATGAAAAGTTGTTTCAAAAAACCATTTTCTTCTTTCTCTATTTTTCTTAGAGTGGAAGTTATCTTCAAGGAATTTTGTATTTGGAATGAACGAATTTTTGGAAGTGTTTTCATTATTTTTAAGAGATTTGTTCTGTGGAGATATTTTGACTTTATCAGGTGGCTTAGTTTTATCAGGTTTATTAGAAGAAGTTTTTAGAGAATTTTTTACCCTAATTTCTTCATCTAATTTTTTTATCATTTCATCTAACAACTCTTTAGAACTTTTTTTTTCGGTTTTAGACCACTATCTTTTCTATCTGATTTCCTTAAATTTCTAATCATTTCATCCCATTCAGTTTTTGACACTTTTCTTTTATCACTTATCTTTCCTAATTTCCCATTACTTATCTTTTCAGTGTTAACAATCTTCCTATTATCCAAAGATGTACTAGCAGCGAAGACAGAAGAAGTAGATCTAGAGAAAACAGACTTCATAACTGTAACCCGATTGAATAGACTCCTAGGAACTGGTAGCTACTCCTAATGGGCAACACATGATTTACAGGCCCTCATAGGACTTATAACCTTCAACTCCCTATGGGCAAACACGCAAGCGCCACTTGCCAAGACCTAGGCCGTCAAGGTACCTTGTTCTTATAGTTATTAGACTCAAGTTTCCCTAAGACACTAACCCCCATAGCTCTGATACTAGGAACAGCCCGAGGATCCAGGAGGACTGGAGGACATCGGAAAAGGATAAGACAACGGGAAAAACGGGGAAGATGAAGGTGAGGGCAAGAAAGTATCAAGAACAAAAGTGAAAGAAATAAATAAAAATACAAAGAAATTAAATGAACAAGAACATGAAATAAAACTTACAGAAAAGAAAAGGAGTTAGATGATCGAGACTACAAAGTGGATCCACAGATCATTAAAGTTAGTTACAGAAATTTAAATAACAGAAATTAAAAGTACAGAAATGAAAATAGTTAGCTGATTGTAAGACCTCAGAGAGAGTCCACGAATCATAAGTTAGTTTACTGGAATGTAAAGAACATGAAATTAAAGTACAAGATTGTGAGACCTCAAATGGAGTCCACAAATCATAAATAAATTGTAAGAATTTAAATATGATTGTTGTAGGTGGTATAGCATGCCATATGCATATGATGATTAATGATTTAGGCGGCAGAGCCGACCGAATGCAGATTAATGATGATGATAATAAATTCAAATGAAATAATATTTACATATATTTCATAAGAAAGTTTTAAAAATAGTACCTTAATATACAAATCTTCAAATCATAAGATTTGAAGCGATGATGATGATGATGATACAAGCTTGATCTACAAGCTCATATGGTTTGAAGGTTTTGAACCAAGGTGTGAGGATGTCTATCTGGGCTTTTTACAATCTTTCTATGAAGATCTACCTCACTACATACGCTCAACACTCAAGGTAAGTGAAGGCCGAAGCCTTTGAAGAACTAAGAGCTTCAATGTGAAGTGTGTGCTTTACAAGTGTTGAAAGGATTTGAAGAGAGGTTTGAGAGATTGGAGAGAGATGTTGTGAAGTGTGAGAGATTGTGTGTTGTGTGTATTCTCTAAGGTGTGTTCTGTAAGGTGTTAGGGGTGTTCTTTCTCTGAAGAAGTAGTGTCTCTTTTATAGACGTCTTGAGGATCTTCTTTGCAATTTTTAAATCTTTGAGGGCCCCATTTAATTCTTGAAAGTTGCAGAGTGGTGTCACGTCTTCTATCTTTCTTTGTGTCTTGGAGTGGGCTTCCTTGATTTCTGGTTACCTGTTTTTGTCTTTTTTCTTCTTTTTTTTTTACAAATACAATATGTACAAAACTACATATTACAGATTACTAGAAAACTATTCCTTCTAGTAAACTACTTCTAAAGTATTTTACAAACTGAGTACAAATAAAGATGTACAAACAATATTAACTAAATATTACATCATGGCTCCATCATATTTTTAAGATTATGAAGTCCTACTTCATCTAATTGATCATACCAAGACGAGCCATCATCTTTTTAAGGGCGTCCATGTGCATAATACATTCATATTCTATTTATGTCCATTCACTCATGTGGAGGTTGAACTCTGGATTTTGAATTTGTTGAAAAAGTTCTCCATACTCATACTCTGGATGATTTTTAATGAATATGGAAATATTATTTTTATTTTCGTAAAACTACCAGTTTTCAGAAAGATTGTTTGTCTGTCGTTTCGTGTTAGCAATATGCCAGGCTCTGGTTGTTGACAAATATGTGGATGGGTATTTTGGAAATATTTTGCTTATCATGTTTCTTCTTTCTTCTTCATTGAGGGTTGCCATCATGAAATCGGTGTTTTTTGTATTGAATTGAACTAGATGCATGGAATGTTGATATTTTTGATTTGGTCCTCCTTCATGTCTAATACATTATGGAGAAATGGATTTGATTTCCGAATATTTTTATTCGGATGAAGCTTTTGTCTTTAAGAAGATATAGACAAACCTTTTGGAGTGGTTTTGGCATTAGTGCTAGATCTGCTTCAATTTGAACGTCGAACACAGCAAGTAATCCCCATTCCAGATTAATGCGATCTTCTTCTGTGAATTGTTTGAGAATTTCTTTTCTAACAAGTCTGATATGGGTTTCATGATCTCCTGGGATTACAAAGTAAGGTCCAGGTTGTTCAAGATATTAGAGTACTCTTCTTTTGAGTTCTCCTATCAGTTTAGGTTCCAAATCCAGTTTTTCAAACAAGTGTCTGGGAAGGATATCTCGACCTCTTTTGGTGATTTCTTGCTGATATTTTTTGACGAAATATGCAATTTTTGAAAGTGATTTTTGAATATCTTTCGCACCATTTTCATTTATTTTTTGGAGTTGAACTTCATGTTCTTTGATTCTTTTATTTACTTTCGAAAACTCTTCTGAAATAAGATGAAGATTTTTTACAAGATGTCATTTGCTTTGAAAATTGAAAGCTTGTAAGGAATCATCAAGTATCATTTTTTTATTTGCAAAAAAATTTCTCTTAGTTTGAAAATTGTTTTGGTCTTGAGAGTAATATAAATGAGATATATCCTCATTTTTTGAAACTTGCCTTCCTCTTTCTACGGGAGGATTAGACCGTGCATTCCTATTAAGGGATTCTATAAAGAAGGTCATTTGAGAGAGTAATTGTGGGGATGGTTTTTGAGAGAATGTTTTTATGGGGAAAGAGACTTTCCCTTTTCTTTGGCACTCCTGTTAATATCTGTATTTTTCTTCCATCCTGTTCACATGAATGTTAGACTGCTCCTGAAAATTGCAAGAATTTTCTTGTAAGTCAGAAAAATATGATTTTTGAGAAAAACTATTAATGGAACATGCTTTCACTTGATTTAAATCCTCTATTTGAGATTTTTAAATAAAATCAAAAATAAGAGTTTTTTGTTTGAATTTTGAAGAAATACCAATTTCGTTCACAGTGTATGGAGTAAAGAGATTTATGAAAAGAGTTCCAAGAATGATAGTGTGATTAATGTTCTCTACTAAGACAAATGTAGTATCTAAGGGAGTCCCATTGTTAATAACTAAAACATCAGTTTTAGAATTAACTCTGAGTTCGGTATTCTTTGCAGCAATTAACCTTTTATAAGTATCCATTTGATATTTTTCTGGAACAATACCTGTTTTTATACAGTTTAGGTCCGTACCTATATCAAACAATAATATTGTAATGTTTAGAGAACTGAATTGTAATTTTAATGATGTATTTTCTTGGAGTTATTTCTTTTAAAATAAAAAGAAACTTATTTGAATATTTTTGAATATTTTGGATTTCTTTACTCTCATTTTTTCCCATGAAGTGATGCATTTGTTGATTTTTTTTTTCAAAATTTGGAGATTTGTTATTTTGAAATGGACAGTTTCGTTTTAATTTAGAACCATGAACAATTTTGATTAAGAGGAATTTTCTTTGAATGTTTTTAATAGAACTCAAGTCTTTTTTCTCAAAATGTTTTCTTTGCTGGAAATGATTTGAAGAAGCACATTTAAGTTTTCTGCAAAAATATATCATTTTCATAATTAATCTGAAATTGTCAAATTTTTTATTTAAAACTATTTATGTGGTCATGAATATGTTTGACTGGTGTTCTAAATGATCTAATTTTGGTTTGATAGAGACTTTCTTTTGGTTTTGAGATTATTTCATCCAAAGTTTGCAAATTAAGAAACCATTTTTAATGAAGAGATTATTTGAGTATCCTAAAGGGTAGCTTTCGGATTTACTTTCAAGGACCTTTGGACATGATATATCTGGGGTAATTTATTTGAGATTAGAATTTTTGGGGGATAGCTTATTCTACTCCACACTTTTTTATTAAAAATTATTAAGGCATTAATCTTCCCATCCTCCTTCGGGTTTTGTTTTTGACATAAATTAGATTGGATATCTATTTTTTTTTATTTAGAGAAAAAGAAAAGATTTATGGAGGAAGAATATCATATCTTTATATTTGACCCATTTGTAAACCAAGACAATCTTGAGAGACGTACCTTATGTGAACTTTGGATAATTTTGAACAGATTTAGACATGTGACCTTTACTTCTAAATATTTGGAACTTTTCGAGAAGATGTTTTAGCACTACAAGAAAATGTGAAATTAGCGACGAAAATGGCGACGGAATGTATTTGGTCAACACGGGCGATGGAATTAGTGACGGAATGGCGACGGTTTAAATTGATGACAGAATTTTCCGTCACTAACTTAACGACGGAATAATTCATCGTTACACGTCATAATTCAATTTTAGAATTTTATTTTTTAAATGTAGCGACGGATTTTTTCGTCGCTAATTAGCGATGGAAAAATCCATCGTTAATATATTTTTTTAATTTTAATTTTTTTATTATTAACGACGGAATTAGCTACGGAATATTTCAGTAGCTAAAATCAAATTTGAGTTTTTTAATTTTTACTATTCAATTACTACTAATTAAGAATTTGAAATTAATATTTTTAACATTTTAATTTATTTTTTATTCTTTTTATTTTTTTAATACTTTATATTATTTTTAAATTATTTTTTAAATTTTTTAACTTTTTTTTTATTTTTCAATTACTACTAATTATGAATTTGATATTAATATTTTTAATATTTTATCTTATATTTTTAGATTTTTTTATTTTTAATATTTTTTATATTTTTTTATTTTAATATTTTAAATTTTTTAATTTTTTAAAATATAATTATATTGAGTCTTTTTGTAATACTTTTAATTTTATAATAATTTATATTTTTTAATTTTCAATTAATAATTAATTACAAATTGGAAATTAATCTTTTCAATATATTACTTTTTTATTTTTTTTATATTTTTGATTTTTTTTATTTTCTTTAATATTTTATTATTTTATATTATTTTTAATATTTTTTAATTTTCAATTACTAATTAATTATGAATTTAAAATTGATTTTTTTAATATTTTATATATTTTACTTTTATTATTTTATTTTATTTTATAACTTTTTTATTTTTTTATAATATTTCATATTATTTGTAATATTTTTTAGTTTTTCTTATTTTTAAATTACTAATTAAATAATTTTTTTAATGTTTTTTTATCACTTTATTTTTATAAATATTATTAATCAATAAATATATAATATTTGAGAATATTAATTAAAACGATCTAGTATTAAATAAATGATGTAATATAATTATATTTTATAATAAACATATAATATTAAAAATTATAATAGATATTTAAATAAATAAAGATTATTATAACTATTTAATTTAGAAATTAAAATTTAATTAAAATAATTTTGTGTGTGTATATATATTATTTCTAAATTATAACACAAACACTCATTAGTCTACATGGTTTCAGGAGCAAGGCATAAAGCCTATGTGAGATTTCGATGGATTAATTCAGCACCCTCTAGGCTCTTCGTGGCTTGATTCCTGGCCATACCCGAGCCAGCCCTGGCTGGCTCGGGCACGTGGTCCTGGCGTGCGTGCACGAGTTCTTTTTTTTTAGCGACAGAATTTTTCCGTCGCTAATTTTTTTTTCTCACATGATAGAATATGGCGTCGGAAAATTCCGCCGTCATTTCCGTCGCTATTTTTCGCGATGAAATTGTCCGCCGTCTTTCTTTTTAGCGACTAGAAATAGGTGACGGACAAATTCCATCGCCATTTCCGCCGCCCTATAAGACTAAGATTTTTGAGTATTGAGACTTCAAGAATCTTTGTTATGATTTTGATCTTTTCAGATAATGATTCATTAAGAAAATGATTGTGAAAAACACATGAATTTTTCAGAGGAATGTTTTCTTTGAATATCAATGAGGCTCTAGCTTTGGGATTATTCCAGAATGACTTTAAATAATTTAATTCTTGAATCTGAAAAAACACTAATATTAATTTTGAAATTGTTTGTTGATTCAAGAGTTATCAAGAATTTCCTAGAGATGATATCTTCCAATAATTTTTCAGAATTTTTCTCTACATGAGTTGTTTTACCTTTGTATTAATCCAGATGCCTTTAAGGATTTGTTTTATTGACCTTGGATCCTGAAGTTCTTTTGAATCAATTTTGATTTGGTTTTTACACCATTGATTGATTGTGTTATTGAATTGATTTGTCAAAAGAATTTCTTTTCTTATATTATTGAAAGTAATCACAATATTTTTAGAACACTCTTTGTTTTGATTTAAATGTTTTTCAAAGATTTCTTTTATGGTTTTGATCCTAAGATTAGTTTTATCTTGGAACAAATCATGATGGGATTTTTTTGTATGCTATCAAGACACTCTATTTGATTAGAACAAAAACTTTGATAATATCGTGATATTCTTTTTATGACTCCTAAATATTTATGCTGGTTATCAAACCATTTTTTGAGGAAAGAATCTTTTAAATTTGTGGAAATTTTTTCTAGCACTTTCTGTTTCCATATTTGGAATCCTAATTTCATCTGAACAAAGGTTTTATTGTCTTCATTACTAAGTTTTGGATGATCATGAATTTTAACAAAGTATGAGGACTCTTTTTTGAAATTATTTCTTTCATGATGACCTATTTTGTTAATTTGAAGAAATGGAATACCAACAAAATTTTGAATTGATTTTTCTATGAAAATTGAATCAATCTTTTTTTCATAATTTAAATCATTGAGTATCATGATGTTTTGACTATCATTTTGAAGATGAATTTGAGCATTCATTTTTTCATTCTTAAAATGATGATTTTCCTTAATAATTTTGTTTTCAATTTTTGGAGTGCTCATTAAAGAAACGTTTTGCTTAAGACAAACATTAATGTCTCAAGCTTATGAAAATGACTTAAGCTAAAAAATGACTTAAGCTTATGAAAATGACTTAAGCTAAAAAATCTCTCAATCTTAGGACCATAATTATTTTTGAGGCATGAATTTGAGTTTTTTATGAAAAGAATGATTTGAAATCATTTTTTAGATAATGAAATGAAACATTTTGTTTTCTCTTCAAATTTGGAGACAAATGAATTATGAGTGATATTTTCCAAATATGGAACCATGACAAGATTATTTTTATCCATTTGTGGATCATTATTTATTTTTTGAAAAAACTTTATTTCTAAAGTTTGATCATTTTGGATATGAAAACTTTGTAATTCATTATTTGATAAAATATTTTTTCTAAGATTATTATCATTTTGTTTGAATAACAATTTTAGATGGTTTTTTTGGGAACAATTTCTTCTTTGATTTCATCCAAAATTATTTCATCTTTTGGATTTTCATCCTCTTGAGAAATATTTTTGAAAGGGTAATCAAAAGAATTTTTAGAAGCATATAATTCAAACCATTCAAAGAAAAAGATGTTTTTCTTTTCCTTAAGAATGAATTTGTTCTATTTTTCTTAAATTTGTTCTTTAGTATCATGAAAAGTTGTTTCAAAAAACCATTTTCTTCTTTCTCTATTTTTCTTAGATTGGAAGCTATCTTCAAGGAATTTTGTATTTGAAATGAATGAATTTTTGGAAGTGTTTTTATTATTTTTAAAAGATTTGTTCTGAGGAGATTTTTTGACTCTATCAGGTGGCTTGGTTTTATCATGTTTATTAGAAGAAGTTTTTAGAGAATTTTTTATCCTAATTTCTTCATCTAATTTTTTTATCATTTCTTCTAACAACTCTATAGAACTTTTTTCTTTCGGTTTTATACCACTATCTTTTGTATCTAATTTCCTTAGATTTCTAATCATTTCATCCCATTCAATTTTTGACACTTTAATTTGTTCTTGATACTTTCCTATTGTCACCTTATCCTTCCCCATTTCTCCCGTTGTCTTATCCTCTTCCGGTGTCCTCCAGTCCCCTTGGGATCCTCGGGCTATTTCTGGTATCAGAGCCATGGGGGGTAGTGTCTTAGGAAAACATGAGTCTAATAACTGTAAGAACGAGGTGTTCTGACGGCCTAGGACTTGGCAAGTAGCGCTTGTGTGTTCGCCCATATGAAGTTGAAGGTTATAAGTCCTGTGACAGGTTGTAAATCTTGTGCTGCCCATTGGGAGTAGCTACCAGTTCATAGGAGTGTATTCAACCGGCTTACAGTTATGAAGTTTATTTTCTCTAGATCTACTTCTTCTGTCTTCGCTGCTAGTACATCTCTGGATAATAGGAAGATTGTTAACACTAAATAATTAAGTAATGGGAACTTAGGAAAGATAAGTGATAAAAGAAAAGTATCAAAAACTGAAAGGGATGAAATGATTAGAAATCTAAGAAAATTAGATAGAAAAGATAGTGGTATAAAATCGAAAGAAAAAAATTTTAAAGAGTTGTTAGAAGAAATGATATAAAAAATTAGATGAAGAAATTAGGATAAAAAATTCTCTAAAAACTTCTTCCAATAAACCTGATAAAACCAAGCTTCCTAATAGAGTAAAAAAAATCTCCTCTACACAAATCTCTTAAAAATAATGAATACATTTCCAAAAATTCATTCATTCCAAATACAAAATTCCTTCATGATAACTTCTATTCTAAGAAAAATAGAATAAGAAGAGAATGGTTCTTTCAAACAACTTTTCATGAAACTCGCGATCAAATTCAAGAAAAATAGAATAAATTCATAATTAATGAAAGATAAAACACTTATTCTTTGATTGGTTTGAATTATATGCTTCTAAAAATTCTTTTGATTACCCTTTCAAAAATATTTCTCAAGAGGATGAAAATCCAAAAGATGATATAATTTTGGAAGAAATCAAAGAAGAAATTGTTCCAAAAGAAACCATCCAAAAATGTCTTTCAAAACAAAATGATAATAATCTTGAAAAAGAGATTTTATCAAATAATGTGCTACAAAATTTTCACATCCAAAATGATAATAATCTTGGAAAAAAGATTTTATCAAATAATGAATTATAAAGTTTTCATATCCAAAATGATCAAACTCTAGAAATAAAGCTTATTTCAAAAAATAAATAATGATCCACAAATGGATAAAAATCATCTTGTCATGGTTACATATTTGGAAAACATCACTCATAATTCATTTGTCTCCAAATTTGAAGACAAAACAAAATGTTTCATTTCATTATCTAAAGAGTGGTTTCAAATCATTCTTTTCATAAAAAAACTCAAATTCATGTCTCAAAATTAATTATGGTACTAACATTGAGAGATTTTTTTTAGCTTAAGTCATTTTCACAAATTTATGAAGATAATAAACTTGTCTTTAATAATGTTTTTCGTCTTTTGCAAAACATTTCTTTAATTTAATGAACACTCCAAAAATTAGAAACAAAATTGTTAAAGAAAATCATCATTTGAAGAATGAAAAAATGAATGCTCAAATTCATCTTCAAAATGATAGTCAAAACATCATGATACTCAGTGATTTAAATTATGAAAAAAGGATTGATCCAATTTTCATAGAAAAAATCAATTCAAAATTTTGTTGGTTTTCCATTTCTTCAAATTAACAAAATAGGTCATCATGAAAGAAATTTTTTAGCTTAAGTCTTTTTCACAAACTTTATGAAGATAATAAACTTGTCCTTAAGTCATTTTTCATAAGCTTAAGTCATTTTTTAGCTTAAGTCATTTTCATAAGCTTGAGACATTAATGTTTGTCTTAAGCAAAATGTTTCTTTAATGAACACCCCAAAAATTGAAAACAAAATTATTAAAGAAAATCATCATTTGAAGAATGAAAAAAATGAATGCTCAAATTCATCTTCAAAATGATAGTCAAAACATCATGATACTCAATGATTTAAATTATGAAAAAAAGATTGATTCAATTTTCATAGAAAAATCAATTCAAAATTTTGTTGGTATTCCATTTCTTCAAATTAACAAAATAGGTCATAATGAAAGAAATAATTTCAAAAAGGAGTCCTCATACTTTATTAAAATTCATGATCATCCAAAACTTAGTAATGAAGACAATAAAACCTTTGTTCAGATGAAATTAGGATTCCAAAAATAGAAACAGAAAATATTAGAAAAGATTCTTTCCTCAAAAAATGGTTTGATAACCAACATAAATATTGAGGAGTCATAAAAGGAATATCAAAACATTATCAAAGTTTTTCTTCTAATCAAATAGAGTGTCTTGATAGCATACAAAAACCCCCATCATGATTTGTTCCAAGATAAAACTAATCTTAATATCAAAACCATAAAAGAAATCTTTGAAAAACATTTAAATCAAAACAAAGAGTGTTTTAAAAATGTTGTGATTACTTTCAATAATATAAGAAAATAAATTCTTTTGACAAATCAATTCAATAACACAATCAATTAATGGTGTAAAAACCAAATCAATATTGATTCAAAAGAACTTCAGGATCCAAGGTCAATAAAACAAATCCTTAAAGGCATTAGGATTAATACAAAAGGTAAAACAATTCATGCAGAGAAAAATTCTGAAAAATTATTGGAAGATATCATCTGTAGAAAATTATTGATAACTCTTGAATAAACAAACAATTTTAAAATTAACATCAGTGTTTTTTCATATTCAAGAATTGAATTGTTTAAAGTCATTCTGGTTTGTACTAATAAAGAACCCATCTCAAAATTCAAGAATAATCCCAAAGCTAGAGCCTCATTAATCTTCAAAGAAAACATTCCTCTGAAAAATTCATGTGTCTTTCACAATCATGTTCTTAATGAATCATTATCTGAAAAGATCAAAATCATAACAAAGATTTTTTTAGTCTCAATACTCAAAAACCTTAATCTTATAGGAGCTTATCCTATTCATCAAAACAAGTTGGATAATTTTCAAACAAAAATATTACCTGTTACAGTACTTGTTTCCGAAAAAGAAATCCAAATTTCAAACAGAGTTATAGTGCCCTTCAAATTGATAATTGTTCTTTTCAAAAACAAACAACTTGTTAGTATCCTTGAGTTAATATTCACATAAGAAAAATAAATCAATAGTCTAGGACATTTTAAGGAAAAATTCCAAAAATCCAGAATTGAAGGATACGATTAAAAATCTGTTCAAAATTATCTAAAAATCACAGAAGGTACGTCTCTTAAGATTGTATTAGTTTACAAATGGGTCAAATATAAAGATAAGATATTCTTCCTCCATAAATCTTTTCATTTTCTCCAAATAGAAAAATCAGATATAAAATCTAATTTATGTCAAAAACAAAACCTGAAGGAGTGTGGGAGGACTAATGCCTTAGTTATTTTTGATAAAAAAGTGTGGAGTAGAATACCTTTCTGTTTAAAAGATCCTTCAGAATTAAGAACCTCTCTTTCAAAATTTCAAAACATAAAAAGAGAACCAATTAAGTTCATTAAATTTCTTCAATGTGAAGAAAATAAACTGTCTCCCAAAAATTCTCGTCTCAAACAAATTACCCCAGATATATCATGTCCAAAAGTCCTTGAGAGTGAATATGAAAGATACATTTTAGGATACTCAATGATCTCTTTATTAAAGAATGGTTTCTTAATTCGCAAACATTGGTCCAAAGAGTCTCAAAACCAAAACAAAGTCTTTGTCAAATCAAAATTAGATCATTTAGAACTCTTGTCAAACATTTTCATGACTACACAAATAGTCTTGAATCAAAATTTGATAATTTCAGATTAATCATAAATATGTTATATTTTTGCAGAAACTTGAATGTGCTTCTTCAAATTATTTCCAGCAAAAAAAAAAAACATTTTGAGAAAAAAGATTTGAGTTCTGTTAAAAACATTCAAAGAAAATTCTCTAGAAAATTTCTCTTAATCAAAATTGTTCATGGTTCTAAATTAAAACAAAACTGTCCATTTCAAAATAACAAATCTCCAAATTTTGAAAAAAGAAATCAACAAATCCATCACTCCACTAAAGAAGAAGAAAGTAAGTTCTACCATCCTCAAAATGATAAAAAAGGAAACATAATTTCCTCAGGGAAACTTATGGTTCAATGATTTTGTGACCCACAAAGAAATAATTTTACATCATCATGTATATACATATTTAATAATTTTATATTATGCATATTTAATAATTTTTCATGCATATATACATTTTTAATGTCTAATGATTTCACATCATCATGTATATACGTACATCCATTTTTAATATTAAATCATTTTGCATTATGCATACATAAAATTTTTATATTTAATAATTTTTCATATATGTATATATTTTCTATTGCATCAACATGCATACATATGTTTCTTATATTTTTAAGTATTATTTTCATATTTATGATATATTTTATTATATTTTTATATTATTCATTAGAAACATTGATGATGAAAAAAGAAAGAAACAGACTCAGTCGGTCCCGAGAAAAACCTTCTTCTCAAATTCCTCAAAAGACAAAGTGTCCTTATATCAAAATTCCTCAAAACCTGAAAGCTCATCCTCTAAGATAAGATACAAAAAAACCTACCACCAAAGCCTTGTCTCATTCCCCAAAGAAACTTATCAAGAAAAAGAATTGGAAGAAACAGATGATCTTCCTGAGATGAGAGAAAGAAATTTTCAAATTAATAAAGGTATACTTCCTTTAAGTATCCTTCAAGAACAAATGATTTCATCAAAAAATCTTTCCTTAGAGCAAAGTCTTCTTTTGGGCAATATTATCAAAGCTTTTTCTTGGAAGAAATGCTTTCAAAAAATCTTCATGAAGTTTTTCAAATACTTTCCAAAACAAATCAAAAGAAATATAATTTTGAATTATTTTCTAAAGAAAACAAAAAAGAAGAAAAGGCTTTCGAAAACAAAATCTCCAAATTTTCTATCAAAACTGCTCCATTTCTTTACAGATTTCAAAAGTAAATTGCTCGCAAAGTAAGTGAATTACTAGATGATCTTATGTAATGACCCAATTCATTTTAAATTGGTCGTTACCCATTTTCCTCAGAATGGTTGTTCAAATAAAATTTTAATATTATGTTACATTCCTATAAGTCGCGCCGATATAACTAGTAATATATATATATATATAAAGTTTATTACATCATTTATATTTTTTTATATGTTAATTATTAAAGATTCTTATTTTTTTAAGCTCAAATCAAGTATTTCAAGAAAGGCCCAAAATTTATTGAAGCCCATGTTTTTTTTCTTTTAGTCCACTTGATTTTTTAACATGTGATGATTTATGTAAAAGGGAAACATCAATTTACTCAATCAATATCTTTAATTCATCAATTTGTCTCCATTGATTTTCCTGCAATCACTACCAAATTAATATTTGATTTAATGTTTCCATTTTCATGTCCTAGCCTATTAGTATAAATATTGCACTCAAATTACTTCTCTAATCACATCATAAATATTCTTCTCTTCTCTACTATAGTTTTCATTTGAGGCGACGTGCACGGATCTAACTAAAGTTCATTTTCAATCAAGTTTTAAAGTCAAGTAAATGTGGGGAATCCAACGTGGATTATTATGCAAAATATTCATTTATCCTTATTATGCATTTTATGCAGTTTATATGTGGAAAATTATATGTATTCGGCCTATGGGCTACAGAAAAAGTTACTCAACCTACGGGTTGCATGTTCGGCCGTTGGGCTGCAGAAAAAGTTACTCAACCTACGGGTTGCATGTTCGTCCTAAGTGCTGTTGGAAAATGATACTCCATGCTATGTATTTATTGTTCATATTGTGCATAATTTGGATAAATTCAGTAGCCCCACTGAGTTAATAACACTCACCCCAAAGCTATTTATTTTTCAGGCTAAGGAAGCTCGGGCGATGACGTGGAGACGGAGTGATGGTCAAGATTAATAAATATTATTTTATTTTAAATATTACTTTCGCTGTATTAAACTCTTTTATTTAAATAAATGAGATTTTTTTTTATTTATGAAATTTTGGGATGTCACATCTTATCTAGGCAATAAATAGACCACCAAGATCAATTGATGGTCTAAGGCAAAGAGTCTTACATTATCTCAAAAATGAAAAACATTACAAGGTGATACTGGGAGATCATAAACTTCATATCCAACTTATCATTGAAAAAACAATTGAGAAATTCAGTGAAGAAGATCGCATCAACCTTGAATGGGGATTGTTTGCGGGATTCAATGTTAACCAATATACTAATCTTGGCACTCTGCCTAAGCCGCTAAGAAAAGTATGCACAAAAATGCCCCAAATGGTAAAAAAAGTACAAGTGCGAATTCAATATATCCCACCTGAATGAATCAAAACGGAATACAAAATACTTGACGAATATCAATATGCAATACACTTAATTAAGTGTACGGCAAAAGTAATGACCTTTGGACCAATTATCTTTGAAAAAGATAAAGAGACCATGATCAGAGAAATCTCAAAAATTGAAGCAAAAAGTTATCTTCAGCATACTAGAGCCAAAGCAGTCAAGAAGACTGGTGCGTCGTTTTTCATCAAAAATAAATGTTCCGACTTTCGTCGGCAAGCCCACACTGCAGAGTACAGTGGCAAGCAGGATCGTCTCCCAAAGGACCGGCGAGAATTACTCTTGACCTTCAGTCTGCGTGCCCAAACTTCCAAAATCGCGTGAATTATATAACAAAATAAATTGAAGAATTAAATAACCAACTAAAGAAAATATTTATGCAAACGAACTGATTTAAATCAATGTCAAAAGGGTATTCCGGATCCAACGAACTCCACTCCACTTATAACACCGATCACAGATGTAGAAATTAATTAATCAAAACATGCAAATCAGTTATAGTCACCGAAGACGCTTCTGACATGACCTCATCTCTCCATACTGTTTCGATAATTAAGAAGACGCTTCATTAATTACTTCCCTAATCGACTGACAACTGTAAGAGACGCTCTATGAGTTTAATGAGCCGACAACAATGAGCACGAGAAAGACCCGATTCTTAACTTACAGACTCTGACGCAGGACTGTAAAATTAACTCTGTTATTCCCCTAGTTATTTGAGCAACCGTTTTACCACTGATTAAACCTAAACCAAGATTACGTATGGCCGATTTAATTGGCTAGTAATTAATCACAACCTACCAAATATTTGCAACTATTCGATAGACTTAGAATAATTAACGACCCGAAATCCAAGAATAACAGATACATGCATCAATTAATTATGAACAAACAATTAGATCTCACAGTTATATAAGCGGAGCTTCGTCGTCGTCACCGGAATACGAATAAATTAGCTACGGCGCATGCTAGAATCGAACAACAATAAATCTTGTAATTGTGCAATGATGATATCGAGAAAGAAGAAGAGAAATAAAAACTGGATTAAACCGATCGCTGCCTCCGTTCCTTGCTCCTGTCGTGTATGCTGATAAAATAAAACTAGATACCTAATATATATTTACAATCCATAAAAGATAGAGTTCTAGTAGGAAATAAAATCCTAGTCTAAATAATTATGGTAACTCCCATGCAAAATACTCCTAGAGGCGGTGGGAGAGCTTTTCCGCGTCCAGGTCTACTCGTGGGCCGAGAATTGGGTTTAGCAAGCCCAATTCGCGTATCCAAGCCCAGCTTCTAGAAACTTGCTTCGATCATCCAGCTGCATGCCCTTGCAGCTTGATCTGCTCGAACTTCTCTCTTTTCTTCACTTATATCTTTTCTTGCACCAAAACCTGCCTCTTTTCTCCATTTTTATACCATGTCCCTACACAACTTATCAACATATCAAAGTACCAAAATACACAAATATAGGGTAAATAACGAGGAGAAAAGGCACCAAAAGGTAGTGATAATAACAAGTAGAATATGTCCTATCAAAGACAAAAGAACAATTTGGTTACTTAAAGAAAAATTATTATTCAAGCTAGTATTACTACAAAAATATCAACAACTCTATAATTTTCATAAGTGATTATCTAGGTCTTGAAAATGGAAAAATCTACCAACAAGTTCTAAAATCAGAATTTTATCTTCCAATGAGTAGAGAAATAAGAGACAAAATTATCACTACTTCAGAAGAAGATGATAAACCAGCAGGATGGTATGATGTTCCCAAATTTGTAAATTACCAGTGTATAATTAGTTAATATTGTTTGTACATATTTATTTGTATTCAGTTTGTAAAATATTTTAGAAGTAGTTTACTAGTAGGAATAGCTTTCTAGTAATATGTAATATGTAGTCATTGTACATATTTGTATAAAAAAGGAAAGATAAAAGAAAAAAAAATATATAAAAATAAGTACCCGGGAATCAAGGAAGCCCACGCTAACACACAGAAAAAGAAAGCAGATGTGACACCACTCTCAAGTTTTCAAGAATTAAAAGGAGGCCTCAAAGATTCAAAAATTACAAAGAAGACCCTCAAGACGTCTATAAAAGGGACACCTTACAACACCTCAGAGAACACCTTACAACACAACAACACACAATCTCTCACACTTCACAACATCTCTCTCCAATCTCTCAAACCTCTCTTCAAATCCTTTCAACACGTGTAAAGCACACACTTCACATTGAAGCTCTTAGTTCTTTAAAGGCTTCGGCCTTCACTTACTATGAGTGTTGAGCTTATGTAGTGAGGTAGATCTTCATAGAAAGATTGCAAAAAGCCCATATAAACATCCTCACACCTTGGTTCAAAACCTTCAAACCATATGAGCTTGTAGATCAAGCTTATATCATCATTATCATCATCATCATCATCATCACTTCAAATCTTATGATTTGAAGAATTGTATATTAAGGTACTATTTTCAAAACTTTCTTATGAAATATATATAAATATTATTTAATTTGAATTTATTATCATCATCATCATCATCATCAATCTGCATTCGGTTGGCACTGCCGCCTAAATCATTCATCATCATATGCATATAGCGTGCTCTACCGCCTACAATAATCATATTTAAATTCTTGCAATTTATTTATGATTTGTGGACTCCATTTGAGGTTTCACGTACAATCTTGTCATTTAATTTCATGTTCCTTACATTCCAGCAAACTAACTTATGATTCATGGACTTTCTCCGAGGTCTCACAGTCAACTGACTATTTTAATTTCTCAATTTAAATTTCTGCAACTAACTTTAATGATCTGTGGATCCACTCTGTGGTCTCGATCATCTAACTCTTTTACTTTTCTGTAAGTTTGATTTTATGTTCTTGTTCATTTAATTTCTCTGCATTTTTATTTATTTCTTTCACTTTTGTTCTTGATACTTTCCTGTTGTCACCTTATCCTTCCCTATTTTAGGCTATGATTTGAAGTAGACTTCAAATATTTGAGAAGCCATTTTAATGCTTCCTAATGTGGCATTCCAGGATTTGACATATATCTTCTTAAACAAGAGACAGAGTATGTAATATCTGGTCTAGTACTGATCATGAGATATATCATAGAACCAATGACATTTGAATAAGGCAATTTAGACATATCATGGATTTCAGAATCAGTCTTGGGAGACAAGTCCTTACTTAGCAAGAAATGAGCAGCAAGGGGCACACTCGCAAGCTTAGCCTTTTGCATAGAAAATTTACTCAAAACTTTATCGACATAAGAAATATGATTCAACACAAGGGAACAATTTTTTCTGTCACTTTGCATATGCATTCCAAAGATTTTCATAGCATCACCTAAATATTTCATGTCAAAGTTTTCACAAAGGCATTTTTGAACATGCTTTATAGATTTAATATAGGGACTGATATGAAGCATATCATCCACATAGAGAAGAAGAAACACAGGAGAAATCATTTCTCTTAAAATACAGACAGTGATCAAAGACACTCTTGTTGTACTTAAGAGATTGCATGCAATCATCAAATTTCTCATTCCATTGTCTGGGAGACTGCTTAAAACCATATAATGATTTCTTTAACAAGCTAACATGATCGGGTTTATTCTCATCAATAAAGCCTTCAGGTTGTTTCATAAAGATATGATTTTCAAGATCACCATGTAGAAATACAGTGATAACATCCATTTGCTTTAGTTCCCAGTTAAAATGAGCAACAAGGGATAGCATAATTCTCACAGTAGTAAATTTCACAACATGAGCAAAGATTTCATTATAATCTATCCCCTTCTTTTGAGTAAATCCCTTAGCAACCATTCTAGCTTTGTATCTCACAGAATCAGACTCATGCTTGATTTTATAAAGCCATTTGCATTGAACAACAGAGCACTTAGCAGGTTTTGGAACAAGAATTTAAGTTTTGTTATCATGCAAAGATGTTATTTTCTTTTTATAGAACCAAGACATTTATCAGAATCTTTAGAGTTTAAAGCAGAATTAGAAGATTGGGGTTCACAAACATCAAGATTGTTAAACACAGTAAAAGCCAACATGGACAAATGACTGTCAGCAAACCTTTGAGGTTGCCTCACAATCCTTCTCACTCTATCTCTATCTGAAGAACATTGGAATCTCTCCATTCTTCAGAATGGTCCAAGTTATCATCAGGATTATCCTAAGGATCATTGAGATCTCTGTAATCTTCAGGATGATCCAAGTAATCACACTCAGGCATAATATCAGGCTTATCAAGTTCACTTAACACAGGCAAGTGCTCCACCTCACTTGGAGATGTCACAGAAACAGGTTCAGAAGAAGATAAGCAAGGAAAATCATTTCATTAAAGATAACATCCCTGCTTATGATAGTTTTGAAACTAGGAACACTCTTATCCCAGAGTCTGTATCCTTTTACCCCTTCAAGGTAGCCCAGGAAGACACACTTCCTAGATCTAGGATCCAGCTTATCATTCTTTTGGTGAACATAAGCAGAGCAACCAAAGATTTTAAGATTTGAAAAATCAATGTTTTTGTTTGAAAAAACAGACTCAGGAGTTTTTCCATGCAAGGGCACTGAGGGTGACCTATTGATTAGATAGGCAGCAGTAGCAACTGCTTCACCCCAGAATTTTTTGGACAAACTAGATAAAGCAATCATGTTTCTCACTCTTTCAAGAAGAGTTATATTCATTCTTTCAGTAATACCATTTTGCTGAGGGGTATAGGGGACATTTTTGTGTCTCCTAATCCCAAACTCAACACACAGTTGATCAATCAATGCATTGCAAAATTCAAGCCCATTATCAGTTCTCAAAGTTTTAATTCTTTTTCCAGTTTAGTTTTCAATCTGAATTTTCCATGTAGAGAATTTATCATACACATCAGATTTGTTTTTCATTAAAAAAACCCACACTTTTCTGGAAAAATCATTAATAATGGACAAAAAATATCAATTTTCACCATGAGTATCAACTTTGGCAGGACCCCATACATCAACATGCAAGTATTCAAAAATATTAGAACTAACATGAGATTTATGGGAGCTAGAAATAGGGAATTGAACCCTATGTTGTTTCCCCATCACACAATTTTCACAGAAAGGCATGTCAGATATGTGATCAGATCCAAAAGCACCAGATTTATGTAGCATTTTCAGACATTTGTGACTCATATGACCTAATCTAGCATGCCATAACATGATTTTGTCACTTTGCACAGAGTTTACAATTGAATGGACCAAATTCAAAGGGCTAGTATTACAAACATACAGATTATGTTGTCTAGGGGCCTTAAACACCACCATAGCACCTTTTAAGAATTTAATTCCATCCACTTCAATCTTAGCAAGCAAACCATCATCAGTTAAGCATGCAACAGAGATCAGGAACATATCTAACATTTTTCAGAGTGAGAGATGAACCAGAGTCAAATTTCAAGCAAATCTCACCTATGCCAACAACATGACTCTTTCTTTCATTTGCCATAGTGACAGAACCATTTTCAACAGTTTCTAGCTTAGAAAACATGTTTTTATATGGAGACATATGGAATGTACATTCAGAATCAATGAGACATTCAGGTTCAGACAGACAATTAGACACTGAGTTCACAAAAGGTTCAGAAAACATGTCAGAAACCATAAGAACATCACCATAATTCTCAGAATCAAATAGCCACATTTGCATGATTATCACTGGAGTTTTCATATTTCTTTTTTATTTTCTTAGGCTTATTACATTTATTGGCATAGTGACCAGGTTCAATACAATTATAGCACTTTCTGTTATCAGTCCTAGATTTTGATCTAGGATTTTTCTTATCAGAGGCATGATTAGGCCTAGATCTTTCAGTAGGCCTCCCTCTCACATGCATAATCTCACTATTGTTCTTACTACTACTGCTAGACCCATGTTTCATATCAAGTTCTTTTGATTTAAGACCATTTGCCACAATATCATAAATAACAACATCTCTGCCATACCTAATTGCAGATTTCACATCATTAAACTTGTCAGGAATAGCATTCAAAAACACATTAGCAGAATATTTTTCAATGGTATCATCCCCTCCCAATTTCATAGTCTGAATCAATTTATTAAAATCATCCAGATTTGCATGAATATCTTTTGACATATCAAGCTTAAATTTGAAAAACAAATTCTTGTAGAAATGACAGAGATTGAAAAGAGGTTTGAGTTTACAGTTCATTCAATTTCTCCCATAATTCTTTAGCACAAGTTATACCAACAACCTGCCTCATCACAGAATCATAAAGACTCAACAAAATTGAAGACCCAGCACTTGCATTCATCTCAATCTTCTTCTCATCAGTTTCAGTTCTAGCACATCCATCATGAACAACTTTAAACATCTTTTCTTTTATGAGAATGCGTTCCATTTTAGTTTTCCAAATTTAAAAATCACTTTTGCCATCAAAAGAAGCAGTATGATATGCAGAACCCATAGCAATCACAAAGATAGGTACATACAACCAAGATAGAGATCACAGAGCCCCCAAGATAAAAAAAATAGGGACATGAGAAGGGGAGATAAATCCAAAAGCACTCACATAAGCAATGAGGAAGCCAAGGAGAGCCCAGATTACAAGCAGGTTGATCTGCCGTACAGAGTTCACTTGGGTCCTGATTGTGAGTGAAAGTGATACACACAACACACTCTACCCAAAAACAACCAAGAACACTAGCAAAATAGAAGCGGAAGCAAAGAGGGCCTAAGTACAGAGCCCGGACCAGCAATACCCAAAGAATCACAGAGATTCACAGCAAATTTCAAGAAATCACAGAGATAAGATGAAATTAGGGCAAAATCACATAGATTCAAGAAGAGATACACACAGATCTCAAGAGTGCACCAAAACCCTAATTTTCTAAGGTTAAGAGTACAATACCAGAGTAGGAACCCCCGCGGTTGGGATTCCCAACTTACCAGAAGTTCTCACACGCAAGGCGGTTGGACGGTGACTCAAAGGATGACGAAGGGTGCCTCCGGTGAGAGTCCCACGTGGCTCTGATACCACTATAGGGTATCAATCTCCCAAAGGTTACACCGTTTGTTTTCCGTCGCCGGTAGTCGGTCAGTTCGTCCCTCAAAAGACAGGAGATCGGAGATATTGATTGCAGCAAGACTCAGGGTTACCAGAGATCAAAGACTCCTTCAAACAGTGACCAGAACACACCAAGACCTCAAGGCAGGGAAAGCAGACCACACACAATCCTCACAGTAACTCCACGACTCACAGACCCACGACTAACTCGCTGCAGACCCTAGTATACTCGCATGAGGAGACCACGAGGGAATCCAGATGAACTGGGACAGTGAGAGAGTATGAGCACAGAGCTCCAAGCACTAAGCTTGTTCTTAGGGTTTGTGAGCAGTGAAGAAGAAGACTTAGAGAGAGAGAGAGAGAGAGAGATGAGCGTGATGAATGAACAGTGAAGCCTAGGCTTCTTTTAATGAAGCGAGAGAAGGCCAAGGGTCACACATGAATCAACACAAGGGCGGTGTTCAATGGGCTACAATAAATGAGGTAATGGGCCAGGTAAGTGGGCCGCAACAATTGGGACAACATACACAACAAGTTTAATAATGAATCTTTAAATAATGAACGTGTATTTTTTTTGTCCAAATATTTAATTAATATGAAAAATCACTCGTGTCACATTAATTGTATCCGGATGATGTCAATATGACAAAAAAAAATTAAAATAACAAATTCACATCAAGTATTTGAAGTATTAAAATTGAATTCAAACTAGATTTGTGATAATTTCTAAAGTCAAATATTAAATTATTATTTATGAAACATCATAATATGTTTGTGAACCAATTGAAAGATCAGGATAAAACATGATATTAACCCAAATATACACACACTTATGACTTTTTCTCTCACAGACACAAACAACCCCGTTCATGGCGTCTACCGGGGCTCATGCTCTTTCCGGCCATCATTGATATTAAATTTCACTTCTATCTAGTAAAACCTTCCATAAACAAAACCTCAATTAGTCCCTCAATATATTTATTTTCGGTCCCTCAATTCTCTAATTTTTCGTTACACACATTGAAGAGAAATGAAGCACCAACAATGCAGACGTAGTTCACCCCCAAAATAAAAATAAAAATTGTGATTAATCTTCAAACAAGTAAAAATTATTCGTGGAAAATGTATTTTAGTGTGTTAAAAAAATAGATTTTAATCCCCGTTACTCGCGCGGTTAACCAAAAGGGGTCAAAGTGGGAAAAGTTTCAAAGTGTAAGAGCTAAGTGGAACAACAAGATTGTTCAAGGGTAGAGTGCTCATTGGAAAATATGAGGGGCTATTTGTTCCTCATCTTAATAAATAATGATTTGACATAATGTTTTATTTATTTCTATTAATTAATATTCTAATTATTTAATATTTTTCACATGTTAATTATTAAAAATAAATAAAAAACTTATAAAATAAGGAATATGGTTCGATAATTTTTTGAAATAAAATACTATTTATTTTGAAATATATAGAAAGTACTATAATAGAGTTTTGATTGGATTGCACAACCATGGTATAAGAAAATTCACAAAGAAAATGCAACAAATTTTCAACCTTCTTTATTTCTTGAATTTAGTAGCTAACTGAATCAGCACATGAACTAATGAAGAACTAAGCTATTTTAATTTATTTATATCCAATCCTAAAACAATGACATAAATTAAAGAGGATTGACTTAAGTATACGAGCTATATAACTTAAATCTCTCTCTCTATCTATACTCTTTCCTCAAAATCTTCGAGCAAGACTGCTGCTCTTGCTCTGCACCATCATCCTCCAGTTTTCGTTTCCGCTTACTCGTTAAACCGCAGACTGAGATAGATGATGGCGGCCTAAAACCCCTTAGATGAGCACGATTCGCTGCCTTGTAAAGATGACTAATGTCCCTTAGGGGTTTCCTGGCCTCGTTGATCTTCACCAGTGTGCATTTCGCCTTTTTATTATTCGGGCCGGGCTTGTTCGACAGAGACAGTGGTGGGATATTCTCCTTGTTGACATGCTCCAACTCAGAAACATCTTTTACGTCCATTGACATGTGATGACGATGATGATGAATGCGAAGAAGTTGCAATGAGGGTGAACAATTTGGTTTGTGTTTGGGAGTTTTATTATATGCATTTTGGATGTTTGGAGGGAAATTAGAAATTAGAAAAATTGGTTTTGAAGTTTTTGAGATTGAAAATTGTGAAAAATTAAAATTTTTGTTAACTTTTTTTGGATTATTGGAGGGAATTTTAATTTGGGAGGCCAATAAAATTTTCGCGTTTGGGTGGAAAGTTAAAATTTGATTATTTTTAGTGGTGGGAAGTGGGAACTAATTCTAGCAACTAAATTAGTATGGGAATCTGAAATGAAAAAGAAAAAAAAAAAAAAACCACTACACTGGTCGCAATTTGTCGGCGTTGAATTGAATAAGTTATTAATCATTGTGCATAAATATACCCTGATTATTTTAGGAATAACCTGTTTTTTCATATCTAAATTAAGATCCTCTATTTATTACGGTAGTTATGCAGATTAGATGTTACATTGTACTGTATCTTGTCGAATATATTACAAAGCAGTGTTATTTGGCTACAAGGTGGCCAAGCCAAAATTAAGTGAACCGCATTTCATTAAATCGATTTCAGTTTAAACTGATTTTTTTAAAAAACAAAATTCCAAACTTCTTAATATACCCTTTGTCTTCAAAACAATTCTCCCTCCCACCCATACATGAATTCCCTCTTCTCTTCCCTCCCAATCCTACACGATTTCCCTCCCAAATTAAATCCTATTTACCAAAACATTATTAGTACTAATAAATTAATAACAAAAAACAATATTAATAATATATTGACATAAAAAAATATATTGAGCTACGAAAAAATATTAATAATATATTGAGTTACGAAATCACTATTAATAGTATAGTAAATCAACAAAAAAATATTAATAATATATTGAGCTAAGAAAAAATATATTGAGTAAGAAAAAATATTAATAACATAGAGACATAAAAATATCGAAGATAAAATATTAATAAAATATTAACGATAAAATATTAATAATATAGTGACGATTTAATATTAATAAAATATTTGTAACGCATAATAAAAAAGCGACTTTTGAGTTTATCCCAAATAATTTGTGATGAGTATGTTCCTTAAATAGTGTGTATAAATAACGTGAATTGGTGGATTTGCAAAATTTGTGTCTTTTCGATTCAATTCCCTTCAAATCACTTCACTAATTTAATTAATTAAGTAAGTATTAATTTGACTATTTTGAAAATATATTGACCACTTTCAATTAGATTATAGTCAAATTATGTAAATAAATTTCGCATACTTTAATTAGACTATAGTCAAATTTTCTAATTTACTAATTTATTACTTTTTATAATTTAATTAAATAATTAAGTATTAATTTGCCTACTTAGGAAATAATTTGACCACTTTCAATTAGATTATAGTCAAATTATATTCCAATTTATTCATAGTACGAAATTTGTACAATATAGATGATTTAATTTATTCATAGTACGAAAATATTAAGGATTTACGTAATATATGATCACTAATTTTAGTACGAAAAGTTTGAAAAATCTTAAGGATTTACATAATATATGATCACTCATTGTAGTACATTGGTATATATATTTACTCTAGTAAATGACGACTAAGATAAACGAATCTATCATCACATAAAATAGTATTATACGATTATTTTTCATAAAATTATTACTATAGTCACAAAATTGATATTACATGACTAATTGGCATTAAAATTATAAAATTATTACTATACTAACAAAATAGTACTATAGTAACAAAATTGATACTATAATGATAAAATGAGTACAACAGTCCCAAAGTATATATAACATGACTAATTGGACTTATAGTCACATAAGATAGTATTATACGATTATTTTTCATAAAATTAGTACTATAGTCACAAAATTGATATTACATGACTAATAGTCATTAAAATTATAAAATTATTACTATACTAATAAAATTAGTACTATAGTAACAAAATTGATACTATAATCACAAAATGAGTACGATAGTCCCAAAGTATATATACCATGACTAATTGGACTTATAGTCACATAAGATAGTATTATACAATTATTTTTCATAAAATTAGTACTATAGTCACAAAATTGATATTACATGACTAATTGGCATTAAAATTAGAAAATTATTACTATACTAACAAAATTAGTACTATAGTAATAAAATTGATACTATAATCATAAAATGAGTACAATAGTCCCAAAGTATATATAACATGACTAATTGGACTTATAGTCACATAAGATAGTATTATACGATTATTTTTCATAAAATTAGTACTATAGTCACAAGATTGATATTACATGACTAATTGGCATTCAAATTATAAAATTATTACTATACTAACAAAATTAGTACTATAGCAACAAAATTAATACTATAATCACAAAATGAGTACAATAGTACAAAAGTATATATAACATCACTAATTGGACTTATAGTCACATAAGATAGTATTATACGATTATTTTTCATAAAATTAGTACTATAGTCACAAAATTGATATTACATGACTTATTGACATTAAAATTATAAAATTATTACTATACTAACAAAATTAGTACTATAGTAACAAAATTGATACTATGATCACAAAATGAGTACAATAGTCCCAAAGTATGTATAACATGACTAATTGGACTTATAGTCACATAAGATAGTATTATACGATTATTTTTCATAAAATTAGTACTATAGTCACAAAATTGATATTACATGACTAATTGGCATTAAAATTATAAAATTATTACTATACTAACAAAATTAGTACTATAGTAACAAAATTGATACTATAATCACAAAATGAGTACAATAGTCCCAAAGTATAATATTTTTATTAGTACTTTAATTTTTATTTTTAATATATTATTTTATATATTTTTAAATAAATTTTAAACGCATTTCGAAATCTATATTTGCCATCTATTTTTTATTAGTTTTCTTTTTCTTTTTAATTTATACAAATATAATAGATATGTTTTCAAAATATTTTTGAATTTTAAGATATATATTTCAAATGTATATAATTTCTTTCACTCTTATCGTACACAATAAGGTCATATTTGTGTATGGAAGAATAAAATAGTTTTTAGCGGTTGATATTATTTTTTTGGAAGTTGCAATACGTAATTAATGTAGAGAGAGACAAATTTTAAAATTTGAATTTTGAAATTAATCCCACTCACTATCTCTCTAGAATAAGTGGGAAGGATATTTATGTAATTCACAACAAAGCACTAACCATTATTTTTAATTAATATTCTCAGCAATTACTCTTTTTATCCTTTGTGGCTCATAGATTTACTGTATATTATATTTATTATTTATTTGAATATAATTAAGGACAATACATAAGAGCATCACCAATGCCTGGAAATATGATGACGTGGCAATGAAGATATTCCTAAAGTTGAGGTATTTACTGTTGTAGGCCAGAAAGTTTGGTGAAGGAATTTTGGTAAAGGAAGGCCTGCAGCTTCCCGAAAATTTTGCTTGAATGTGGGCCCATGCTACCCACTTTGATTTCTTTATCTTTTTTTTTTTTAATTTGATTTTGGTTTCTTTTCAATAATTGAGAAAAATCAGAAATGAATGTATATTTATTATTTCACCTTTATAGAATGGGAAGTTGGGTGTATTTATTATTTTTTTTACTCTCCTCAAAAAAATTATAACCATTTCGTAGGTTTATTTTTTGATTGAGAGGTGGCTGTATTTAGGGTTGATTTGAGTTGGTTTATTATTTACATTCTCAATTACACCTAATTAATTAATTAATGGCTTTTCTTACTTACCAAAAATTTACTTGTTTATATTTCTCTTTTTTCTACTATATCTTTTCTGTTTTTAATTTTAAGTTTAATGTATTTATTCTTTGTTTTTGAAATTATTATTTTATTAAATTAAATTAAATCATAAAATAAACGAGTATAAATATATATAATTGAGATGAGAAAAATGAGATGGGAAAAACATCATCAACTTCGAGCCGATTTCATTTTTTATTCCCTTTTTATAATTTTATATATATGTATACATTATATGTCATGTAGTGTGCGTCTATATATCATATATACATATTAAAAAATTGAGTAAAAATTAATTAAATAATATATAATAAAAATAAAAAATTATAATGATTGATTGAATTGAATATATAACTTTATAAATTAATTGAATAAAATATAATGATTTATATTTTTAATATTTTATTAATACTTATACATTATACTTGTCAAGCCACATATTGGAATTTTTCCAACAATATCTACTTTTGGAATTTTTTAAATGTATACGTAGTTTTATAATTAAAATGCTTGAAGACGTGTTTAATTTTTAGATGTATTATAGCAGATCATACAAATTTATTTAAGTAAATTATAATGAAAAGAATACTAAACGGCGAGTGGAAGCCATGCATATAGAGGAAATGTTGCAATTTTATTTATTTTTTTTGTAAAATTTTTTAAAAAATATTTTTTTAATTTGTATGTGTAAAAAGTGTTTGAAAGATCCAAATACTATATGTAAACTATTTTTTTTGGTGTGTTTTAGTGAAACATGTTAGCAACACCGTTAACCCTCGTTACTAGCACTGTTAATAAAAATGGGTGAATTGTGATGAGTTTCAAATTTTTAGGGGCAAACTGGCCAGATGATTTTAAAAAAATTAGGGGATAATTGAGACAAAAATTTATTTAGAGTACTCCTTAGAAATGACATTCTCATTGTCCTGATAGGGATGACCTAGTAGTGGAGTGAAGTTGCTTGGTCAAGGGTTCGAATCTCCTCAATGCCACAGGTCGGGTGTGTGAATTTAAAAAAAATGACCTTCTCATTACAAAAAAAACAGCTTCTAGTGGCGACAACTATTATCACTATATATTCAAAAATTGACACTAAACTGTTTAATTTTTTAAATACACATGTCATAAATTTAATGATTGAAATACAAGATAAAAACACTAAACTGTAATAGAGGACCACATCTTGGAAATGGTTCCAAAACAAATAAATCAACATTGTGTTGGAATTAAAAAAGAATATAAATCTACGATTTTTTTAAATAAATATGGCGAACTGCAGATCTGACTTTCCAGGAGAACTCACAAATACAAATGTGACAAATCCTCAAGTTTCTTTGTTACTTGAAGAATTTGATAGCTAAATTAATCAAGCCTCAATAGATGAACTAATCAATAACTATATCTAACTATTTATACGATTATATCCAATCATAAAATCTAGTTTGTTAATCACAAAAAATTAAGAAGAGTATATGAGTTGTATAACTTAATCTATATCTATCTATACTCTTTCCGCAAAATCTTGGAGCAAGACCTGTGCTCCTGCTCTGCACCATCATCTACAAGTTTCCGTTTCCGATTACTCGACAAACTGTAGACTGAAAAAGATGATGGCTGCCTAAACTCCCTGAAATGGACCCGACCTGCTGCTCTATGAAGATTCGTAACATCCGTTAGAGGCCTCCTGCACTCATTCATCTTCACCAATGTGCATTTGCCCTTTTTAATATTCGGGCCGGGCTTCTTCGACAGAGAAAATGGTGGGATATTCTCCTTGTTGTCATGCTCCATAGCTATCTTTGTTACGTCCATTGACGAAGATGATGATGTTGATGGTGAATTAGTAATGATGATGGTGAACTTCAAATGGAGGTGAACAATCTGGTTGGTGTTTGGGAGTTTTTATCTTTGTGAATTTTGGATATTTGGTGGGAAGTTTGAAAAAATGGGTTTGAAGTTTTTGAGATTTTAGAACTGTGAAAAATGAAAATGGATGTGAGTTGTTTTTTGGTTGGAGGGAATTTTGATTTGGGGGGCAAATATTTTTTTTTTGTTTTGCGTGGCGTGGACTGTGGGAATTAAATTTTTTGAGTGGAGGGAAGTAATTTTAGCAACTAAATTATGAGATAAAATCCTCTAGTTCACATCCCATGTTTCACTATTATGTCATACTATGAAATTTAATATTTTTAAAAAGTTTAATATAAAAATAAATTTTATTATAGTATAAAAAATAATAATTAATATTTATTGCTAAACATTAAAATTTTAAGACATTATATATATATATATATCCTAATTTTGGAATAATCAACCTTATTAATCAATTATATTAAGGGCAAATTACACATCAATGCATGACCTTTCAACTTTTTAACGAAAAAAATGTTCTAACCTTTGAAAATTTATAGTTTAGTACCTAACCTTATAAATTTTTATCAAATCTATCATAAAATCAGTTTTTCGGTATCCCATTGCCTACGTGGATCACCAAAAATCTGAAGTGGATTTTATAATGCCACATCAGATAAAAAAAAATTAAAAATATAAATTTAAACCATAAAACAATGTGTTCACAAATAGAAATAAAAATAGGAACATTCTCAATTTTAACTTTATCTAGTCATCCCATCTTTAAAGATTAAAATCGTCTCCTAAATATAAGGACCATTATCTAGAATTTGGAAGTAGAATTTAGTTGTGATCTTGCCCATTATTGGTTGAAAATTAAATAAAAAAACATTTCTCACTTACATTTTTTAAAACAATAACATTGACAAAAATACGAAAATATACAATAATAAATAAATATGTTGAAATATTCGACATCATAATAAATCAAAATAAAAACTTGAATGCTATATTTCTAAAAAACATGGTAGTAGCCAGAGTTCATCTGCAATTGTCACTGCGATACCAAATCTGACATTCTGAGAAATTACTCACACATTTTAGATAATTTTTTATGATTTTTGGTGGCGTTAATAGCCATTTTTTTGTCTGAGAAATACGACAATCTGGTTTGCTTGAAGATTGAAGTATATGGTATTAGTCGTCATTTTTTGTGTTTGGAAAATACCACATTCAAGTTTTTAGTTTAGTTGAACAAAAATTATTTTGGTGTATGATGATGTCGAATATTTCAACATATTTATTTATTGTATATTTTCATATTCTTGTCAATATTATTGTTAAAAAAAATTAAGTAGGAAATATTTTTCAATACTGGTCATGATCACAACTAAATTCTCTTACAAATTTCAAATAATGGGTCCTAATATTTAGGAGACGATTTTAATCTTTAAAGATGGGATGACTAGGTAGAGTTAAAATTGAGAATGTTTCTATTTTTATTTTTGATTTGTGAACACATTGTTTTATGGTTTAACTTTACATTTTAATTTTTTTATCTAATGTGCCATTATAAAAATCCATTTTAGATTTTCAGTGATCCACGTAGCCAATAGTATACTGGAAAGTTAAATTAAGGATAGATTTAATAAAAATTTATAAGATCATACATTAAACTGTTAATATTCAAAGGTGGAGACAATTTTGTTAAAAAATTGAAAGATCGGACATTAATGTGTAATTTTCCCTTATACTAACTAAAAAATAAGAAATAAATATTAAAAAATAAATATTACCCCTAATTGGGTCGAATGAACCCTAAATCATAATTATAAAATGAAACTAAACCATTACAAATTGAAATTGAAGAAAAAAATAAATGAAAATCTAATAAAAATCAAAATAAAACACCAAGTGAAATAGAGAAAATGGGAGAAATGATTTTATTTGCTAAATTATTACGGGAACGGAAATGAAAAGGGCAAGGATAATGAATACATATATCAAAGTAAAATCATAGGGATAAAATTAGGGCTGAGCAAAACCGAACCGCAACCGAAAAACCGAACCGAATCAGTGATTTCGGTTCGGTTCGGTTTGGTGAGTCAGAGGTTCGGTTCGGCTTCGGTTTTTTGTAAGGAAACCGATCATACTTCGGTTCGGTTTCGGTTTGGGCCTTGATAAACCGAAAATAACCGAACCGAACCGATAATATAAAATTATGTTAATTTTATGCAGCCCAAGCCCAAATCTGTAAAGACAATAAACTAAATGTTATGCAGTCCAAGCCCAAACTCTAATCTCAGCAGCCCAAATGTATAATAAAAAAAATTAAAATAAACTAATTCTAAAAAACGTATTCTAAAATCCCCAAATCTGCACAATTGTGATTATCGCCGCCTCTCAACTCTCGTAGCCTTCAACAGAACAAAAATTATCGGATGTTGTTGCCGCTCCGTCAAGTCCTCATCGTCGCCGAACATGAATCAATACAGCAGCAACAAAAGCTCCGTAATCTCTCCATCTCACAGCAGCAACTGAAGAAGCTCGGCGACTCGCAACAGCAGTAGAAGACTAGAGGCTCGCCGACTCGACTAGCAGAGTAGTAGTAGAAGGCTAGAGGCTCGATGCCGACTTGCAGCAGTAGTACAAGGTGTTCGTCGTCGTGGTCATCTCCCAAACTGAATCAGAGAAAAAGGGTATGGGTAGGCTGCAACTTTCCTCTATCGAATTACTGTGCTTCTCTCTTGAATGGCTTCTTCTGTTGAGGACTTGAGATGATTCAGGAAATTAAGAGCTCTCAAAATGTTCGTGACTTTGTCTTTAACCTTTATTTTGGAGATGATTTTTGACTCTTTATCTCATATGTATTCTTTTAGTCGATGGATTGAAAATATTGGTGATTTTCATTTAAAATGTGTTATTTTGCTACTAAAATCTGCCAACAAAACAAGTGATTAAATCTGCCAAAAAATGGATTTCTTTGGTTTTTAAATAACCGACCGAAACCGAACCGTATTTTTCGGTTTCGGTTCGGTCCGGCTTGTAAAGGATTTCGGTTCGGTTTCGGTTCGGAATTTTTTAGGTTCGGTGTAGTTCGGTTTTGACATTTCGGTTCGGTTCGGTTCGGTCCGAACCGAATGCACAGCCCTAGATAAAATTATCATTAAAAAAAATCTGTCAAAACTTAATTTAAAATAATATTTCTTCTGCAAAAGTTAAAAATATAGTATTGGTGTAGTGACTTTATGGTAGGTTCAAATTTCTTAGGCCAAGGTTTGAAACCTATCAACCACCCATTTCTCCTTCTTATTAATTTTTTTCGTTTTGAATGTTTTCCTTTTGAATTTTTCTTTGCTTTTCCTTTTGTTTATGACAAAAACTTGTATGAGATCGTCTAACGGATCTTCTTACGTTAAACGGGTCAAAACCCGCCCAAATCCGCCAGACCCGCCCCCAAACCCGTGCCCCACGCACTGGCGCGTGAGCTGCACGTGCCCCCACGAGCGGCGCGTGTAGCTCACGCGCCTGTGCAATTTAATTTTTTTTTTTTTGTTCTTTCGGCTGCTGCTGGCAGCTTCTTTTTCCTTCTTTCTTCATCTATTTTTCTTTCTTTCCCCTCCTTTTTTCTCATTTCCTTTTTTTTATTCTTTGTTCTTCTTTTTTTTCTTCTCCTTTTTTTCATCTCTTTCTTTTTTTTTCTTTTTTTATAATAATTATAATATAGTCTTCTCAGGGTATACATTTATTTTTAAAAAATTATATATTTTTTCCTGGCGGTTGACTAATTATTGAGCCAAAAAAAGAAGTATCATTAATTAATCAAAGTATTATTATTTTATGAGGTGAAGTATTATTAACTCACATATGAGTATCATTATTTATGGGGTGAAGTAAAAGTCTCATTACTATGGGAAAAAGTATCACTAATTGCAGAAGAAAGTATCACTAATTGAAGAAAAGTATCACTAATTGCAGAAAAGAGTATCACTAATTGGAAAGAAAAATATCACTAATTGCAGAAGAAAGTATCACTAATTAATTAGAAGAAAAGTATCACTAATTGCAGAAGAAAGTATCACTAATTAGAAAGAAAAGTATCACTAATTGCAGAAGAAAGTATCACTAATTAGAAGAAAAGTATCACTAATTGCAGAAGAAAGTATCACTAATTAGAAAGAAAAATATCACTAATTGCAGAAGAAAGTATCACTAATTAGAAGAAAAATATCACTAATTACAGAAGAAAGTATTACAAAAGTATCACTAATTGCAGAAAAAAGTATCACTAATTAGAAAGAAAAGTATCACTAATTGCAGAAGAAAGTATAACTATTAGTGATGCTTCATTTTTTATTACTAGTTATACTTACTTCATAATTAATGATACTTTTTTGTTGTTTTATAATTTAATAATTCATGCTTAATCATCGGTAATTTTCATTTTAATGAAAATATAACTTTTATCTTGTGAAGTATCATTAACATTGATGTGAAGTATCATTAATTATGAATGAAGTATCATTAATAAAATTATTATAAAAAAAACACAACTTCTAACTCTTCGTAGTAAAGCGTAAATTGTAGTCGGAAAAAAAAAAGTGTATAGACGTGCGTCCGTGCGTGTTGTTAGAGGGGGATTGGGGGTAGGGTGGTGGGGTGTGTGTTGTTACATGAAGTCTTTTTTTTTTCCCTTTCAATTTTTTCTATTTTTTTTCCTTTTCATTTTTCTTTTCAAACTTCTCTTTTATAACCTACCCATTTTCAACTCTTTGTTTTAGTATTTAATACTCCCTCCGTCCCATAATTATAGTCCATTATTCCTTTTTGGGATGTCCCAAAATTATAGTCCTATTCTAAATTGGGATTGTATTTAAATATTCTTTTACAAATATAACCCTATTTAATATAGTATGAATGCAATTAATATAGTAAAAAATAAGGGCAATATAGGATAATTATTGTAAATTGCATATTTCCAATACATATTAAATGTGATTTCTTAATCTGTGTGAAAATGGGAAGTGGACTATAATTATGAGACGGAGGGAGTATGTTTTAGGTACATAGGCCACCGTTGGGTTTGATAACTAACATTAATTATTTTTCACTTTCAATATTTCTTATTTTTTCCCTTTTCGTTGTTTTCTTTTATTTCTACTCTTTCTAATTTTTTCTTTTATTAAATAATATATTTTAACTACATGATCAAGTCCACTATTTATTTTTATAATTGCCATTAATTATATTTATTTAATATTTTAACTCTTTTATTTATTTCTTTAATTTCTTTTTAACATTTAGTTAAAGTCAAGTTAGTTCACCGTTTATTTTATTAATTAATATTATTTCCACAAATATTATAATATTGAACTTATAGGTTATTTAATATTGTACTTAGTTGCATCCTTATGTATTCATTTTCTAAACATATTTATAATTAAGCTTTTGAAATCTCTTTTCCATATAAAAATATTAAAAGAATTATTCACTTAAAATGATTACATTTTTTCATGAAAATTATGATCATTCGAATCATAGACGTTGTTTTGCATCTATAAATAAAATTTTCATAAAAACACTTCAAATTATATCTTAGTGTTTTAAAGCTCTCTATCACGTGTGTATACGTTGAGCAAGTGGAGATCAATGAATTGGTGATTTACATTAACCTTATAGTATATTTATTTGTGTACTTTGAAAAATTAATAAAATTATACCAATATTAATCATTATTACTTTTTTCCCTTTTTTAATTTAATTGATGTTGTAATATTTGGTAAAACTATATTCATATATAATTATATGTTTTCAAATATTAAATGTAATTTAAGAAATTTGAAGAATGTATCTGTAGTCGATCGATTTCTACAATTAATTTCGATGTAATGTTCGGGCTCTGGCAACCTATTTGATTTCTCGAGGCCGAAGAAAAAAAGTAGAAAAACAATGAGATTTAACGTGTGTAAAAAAAAAATCGAGTGTGGTGCTAGCTTGATTGATCCCAAATCCTTGCCCTGCTTCACTCCCTTGCTTCACCTATATAGGTCGAATTGTTAACCTCTTTCCCTAAAAATAAGGGATTCTCCCTTATTTCCGGGGTCAGTTACTTATCGAGTCTCGTTTATCTCTAAACGTTTCCTTTTTGACTTGGTCTCATATCTACGAGCTCTATAACGGTATGACCTTTATCCCTTGTCTGTCATCAATCTCTCGACCTCTGGCCGCTAGGCCTCGATGTGCATTTATTAAGCCCCAAGACCCTTGAATGGATATGGGCTTTATATACTGGGCTTTGATAAATTAGACCTCTACAATTAGCCCCTCATTACTTGATGCTCGAAGACCGAGGATCATGTAATGAATATCCTCGTAATACCAAAAAAATCGTAACGTACTCCTGAGAAGTACTAAAGCCTTAAGCTAGTCTTTTATTAATAAACGATCTCAATATGGAAGAAAGATTACTCAAGACTCCAGACCTGTATAAAGATCTTGGGGAGTTAGAAAAGGGTCGTGAGAGCAGACCTTATTAGACTCCAGACCTGAATACAGATCCTGGGGAGTTAGAAAAGGGTCGTGAGAGCAGACCTCGTTAGACTCCAGACCTGAATAAAGGTCCTGGAGAGTTAGAAAAGGGTCGTGAGAGCAGACCTCGTTAGACTCCAGACCTGAATAAAGGTCCTGGAGAGTTAGAAAAGGGTCGTGAGAGCAGACCTCGTTAGACTCCAGACCTGAATAAAGGTCCTGGAGAGTTAGAAAAGGGTCGTGAGAGCAGACCTCGTTAGACTCCAGACCTGAATAAAGGTCCTGGGGAGTTAGAAAAGGGTCGTGAGAGCAGACCTCGTTAGACTGAGGGTAAAATAGTCTTTTAAAACTACCTTTGCCGACTTTCCAACTCCCTTTCAATCTCAACCGTCCATATGCGGGATACACGGCTCAAAATACTTTACGGGTTTAAAATAGAAATTCGCCCAAATTATTCCCTCCTCTCTCTCATTCAAACACGCGGAAATTATAATTCTCCCTGAAGATTTTGCCCGAATCCTCTCTGATTGTTGTGCGTTTCCATCTTCCTGCCGTTCAAGATTTCTCGTTCTAATACCGGATTCCAAATCTCCAGGTTACTCCTCAATCCCCTCTTCATTTTCTTGAGGAATTTTCCAAACTAAGGTTTTGTTGTTAGTAGCTTGAAGAAATAGAAGATTTTAGGCTTGGATTTACGTGGATTTTGCGTGAATAGACTGGGTGGCGATCTTTGGGATAGTTGTAGAATTGCCGATAATTTTTGTTTTCTGATGAAGTTGGGTTGGAAACAAGGGAAAAGTTTTTTGGCGTTTCTGGGTACTCTTAGCACATTCTTATAGGTTTATATTATCGTTAGGAGCATGAGTATGTCGGATAGTGATGATTCTGATGAGAGGACCCGAAGCTGGGGCGGTGGAGTTAGGTCAGCCGAGTCGGAGCAATCCTCTGGCTCGGTTTCTGAGTCTACTGGGTTTGTTATCCCTTCGTCCCAGCCCACTGTTATTCCTCGTGTCGGGGGAGGAAGTGTGGTGAGCCGCCTCAAAGCTTCAAAGGTGGCCACCAAGAAACATAAGGGTAAATCGAAGAAGTGAAAAGACGAAGCCAAGGGTTCTCCTTCTTTGAACGCAGACTTTAAAGCTGCCGAGGTCGCCCCTCACGTCGGGGATGACCTAGTTAGGAAAATTACTTCTCCGGAATATTCAGGGTCGGGGGTAGAAGTCCATGTGCCCAGGCCTTCAGATAGAGCCAGCAGACTCCCTCCTGGTTTCACCGCCTTCTACACCATAATCATCGATAAGGGTATAGGGCTTCCTCTTCACCCTTTCTTTACCAAGATTTCTCATTTTTACAGAGTAGCCTCTGCCCAAATATCACCAATAGGATGGTATCATATGTTAGGTATGTTTTACCTTTGGGAGAACTTAGGATTTCCCGAACCCAGTGTCGGGGAGTGGCACTCCTCATACCGAATTGTGGCTACCCCAAATCAGAAAGGTTTTTATTATTTCACCAAGTGGGTCGGGGAAAGAGCCCCCTTAATAAACACTCTTCCATCTTCTTCGGGGGACTGGAAGCCAAAATTTGTTTTTGTTCCTGCGGAGACTTCGAGCGATAGGATCTTGCCATCGTCGTTCGCTGAAGCCCGTGGGTCCTTGAAGCCTGTCTCCCTTTATTTCTTCTTCTTTACATGAATCAGTTCATTTGGTTTTTATGCTTCGTGTTTCTTTGTAGGCTTTCACAAACGAAAAGAGGTATCAGGTACTGAGGCGGAAAGAATCGAAGCAGCCTTTTCCCTCTCCGAAGAAGATCGTCAGTTTGAAGTTGTTCGCCGCGGTCGTACTCTTTTCGACATGGGAAAACTGAAGATTCGCCCTTCTGATGACAAAGTCAAAGCCTTATCTGCTTCTAAGGTGTTAAGCCCCTCGTCTTCTGGCATAAAAAGGATTGCCGGGGCCACTCCCTCAACCTCGCCGCCTTCGAAGAAGCGTAAGGAACACTCCGGCTTTGAGGTTTCCAATCCTTCGACAGTGCCCCCCTCTGTTATTGACGTTGAAGCCTTGGCTCCGAAGAAGGCTTCGAAGGGATCGAGCAGTCTGAAGGTGCCTCTGAGACCTTTCCTTCTGGATGTGCAGTCCGCGATCGCAGATGGCTATTTTCCTCTAGAGTTCGAAAGGGAAGGCTTGGAGGAGCAAACTCGACTTGCCTTCCAGATGCTGTCGAAGGTTTATTTTTATCTGTTTTTAATATATATATATATATTTATATTTTTATACATATACTTTGTGCTCAAAAGGGTATTTGACTTAGAGTGATCTACCATGTTATAGGCCCTCTTCTGCCAATACCAGCTCCGGAGCCGGGTCTCGGGGCATGCCGAGGGCCTCGAGAAGAGGCTGATGGAGCTTTCTGAGGAGCAAGAGAAAATCACTGAGGAGAGGCAAGACTTTGCTGCCGAGAAGTCAGCCCTACTCGTGGAGCGGGACTCGGCTCGTGCGTTGGCGGCTGAGGCTCAGACGCAACTTGACCGGGCTTTGGACCACCAAGCCCGGCTTGAGATCTCGAAGGCTTCGCTTGAGTCAAAGCTAGCTGCTGCGGAGGCACGAATAGGGGAGCTCGAGGCCCATCACACGACCCTGGACTTCTCCTCGTTGGTAGATTCTGCTGAGTTCGAACCTTATAAGGAACTCTTTTACCAAGAGGGGGGTTCTGCTGTGGTCGAGGCTATCAAGGAAAAGATGCCCGATCTTGATCTTTTCTTCCTTGAGGCCGATGACGAGGCGGAGACTGAGGCAGCCAAGGACACTACAGATAGGGCTGACGGAGAGAAGAGGGTCGAGGCCGGGGAGGATGCTGCGGCCGCTGAGAAAGGAGTAGAGGATCCTCTGTAGATCCCTTACTATATCTTTTTTGTAAAAGTTTAACGAATTAGTTTCAAATATTGATTGACGTTTTTTGTATATTTTTCTTTCTTGGATGGGAACTTCGTGTGATGTTTATATCTGACTGTTTTTGCGACGTTGAGACGAGATTACGAATATCCTTGGTTTTCTTCTAAGGACTCGTCCTGAAATTAAACCAAAAAGAAAAGGTTAAGTGTGGGGTGTAAGTCTTGTCTTATGCTTTATCCTCTCGACTTCGTTTAAAAATAGTAATGGGGAGGATCCTTGAATTTTCGGGTTTCTTTGATCACAAAACTGATTTCGAGGCCGATGATTTTCGTAAATTGGGGGACCCTGTGCTTCAGGTTCTGTTAGTTACTCCGACGCTCAAGTCAGTAAACAAAACATTAAGAATTTTGAAAGAAAAAATAAAAAATGAGGATCGGATACATTACTCTTCGTTCGTGAGATTGGCTTCGAGGTCGATACCTTCTTGACTTTTGCGTGTTGGGAACCCTGTGCTTCGGGTTCTGTTAGTTACTCCGACGCTCAAGTCAGTAAACAAAACATTAAGAATTTTGAAAGGCAAAATGAGGGGTTGAAGAGTTTAGAAATGATACTGTTTTAAATGGATGGCGTTCCAGCTGTTGGCTATCGAACATCCTTCTTTAGATCGCAGTTTGTAGGCTCCATTTCCTATGACCTTCTCGATCTCATAGGGGTCTTCCCAATTTGGGACTAGTTTTCCGGCTCCGACTTCTTTTGTGTTTTGGAATACCTTCCTTAGCACCCAATCTCATGCCTTGAACGTTCTTAGTCTTGTGTTCTTATCGAAATGTCTCTTTATTTTCTATTGGTAGGTGAATATTTTTATCGCGGCCTTATCTCTGAGTTCGTCTATGGTGTCGAGGTTGACCTCGAGGTCGGAGTCGTTGCTCCTGCCCGACCACTGAGTTCTTGCCGACCCTATTTCTGCTTCTGCCGGGAGGACCGCTTCCGAACCGTAGGTGAGAGCATAAGGAGTTTCCCCCGTAGCGGTTCGTGCGGTAGTTCGGTAAGACCAAAGGACTCCTGGGAGCTGTTCGACCCATTGTCCTTTGTGTTCGGGGAGTTTCTTTTTCAAGGTATTCAATATTGTTTTGTTGGTAGCTTCGGCTTGACCGTTCGAGGCCGGATGTCTTGGTGTAGAGAAGGAGAGTTTGATGTTCCAATGGTGACAGAAGTCTTGGAATTTCAAACTTATAAATTGAGAGCCGTTGTCGGTGACTATTTCTTTAGGGACTCCGAACCTGCAAATAACATATTTCCATAAAAAATTACATACCTCGGTATCCCTTATTCGTGCGAAGGCTTCTACCTCGGCCTATTTAGTGAAGTAATCAGTCACGACCAAAATGAAACATTTCTGATTTGATCCCTTCGGTAATGGTCCTATGATATTCATTCCCCATTTCATGAACGGCCAAGGTATGGATGCGGTATGTAGGGGTTCTGGCGGCATATGATTCGTTTGGGTGAACCTTTGACATCCGTCACATTTTTTGGTATAGTTTTTGGCGTCTTCCCTCATAGTTGGCCAGTAAAAGCTGGCTGTCAATGCTCGGTTAGCCAGGCTTTTATGGCCTGAATGGTTTCCGCATTCGCCATCATGGAGCTCGGCTAGAATATACTTTGCTTGGATCGGACTTAGACATTTCAAATATGGTCCTGAAAATGACCTTCTGTATAAGGATCCGAAAATCATGGCAAATTTTGGAGCTTTTGCTTGTATTCGTCTTGCTTCGATAGGCTCTTCGGGTAGTTCATTTTCTGTTAGGAATCTGCATAAAGGGGTCATCCAATTTACCTCGATGTCTATTGGGAGGACTTCGGGGTTGTCACCTTTCCATACGGCGGGCCATTTGGCGTATAGGATTTGGATGTTTTTGTCCTGGTTCGTTTGTATGGCTGATCCCAGATTAGCTAATGCGTCGGCGTTGCGGTTTTCCTCCCTGGTGATGTGTCGGGCTTCGATTTTTTCGAACTTGGTTGCTGCTTGTTTTGCGACCGCGAGGTACGATACCATCCTTGAATCTTTTGCCTGAAATTCTCCTTCAAACTGATTTATTATCAATTGCGAATCGCTCATGACTCGTAGTTTTTTAGCCCCTATGTCGGCTGCCAAATTTAATCCTGCTATGAGGGCCTCATATTCAGCCTCGTTATTTGAGGTTTTGAATCCGCATCGAATAGATCTTTCTGTGATTATTCCTTCTGGATCAGTTAGTACTAAGCCCATTCCACTCCCCTTCGAAGTGCTGGATCCATCGACCTGGAGGGTCCAGTACTTAGAATCATTATCTTCGAGGCTCGTTAATATTCTTCCTTCTGGGTCATAGGAGAAGTCTGCAATGAAATCTGATAGGACTTGTAATTTAATTGATGTTCGTGGAACGAAGTCGATATCGTACTCCCCGAGTTCGATGGCCCATTTTGATAATCTCCCTGCGAGGTCTGGTTTTCTCAATACTGCTCTTAAGGGAAACTCTGTGACCACTTTTATTGAATGACTTTGAAAGTAGGGTTTCATTTTCCTGGAAGTCATTACAAGTGCTAAGGCCAATTTTTCAAGCTGTGGGTATCTGGTTTCTGCATCTAGCAGTGATCGGCTGACGTAGTATACGTGATGTTGTCTCCCCTCATCTTCTCTAACAAGCACTGCACTGATCGAGTTAGTAGAAACAGATAAATAAACAAGGAGTACCTCTCCGTCGATTGGTTTGGATAGAAGCGGTGGACTCGCGAGATATTCCTTAAGGTCTTCGAGGGCTTTGGCGCATTCCGGAGTCCATTCGAAGTCTTTGTTTTTTCGTAGAGTCTGAAAAAATGTTCGGCTTTTTTCTGAATATTTGGATATGAAGCGGCTGAGAGCTGCTAACCGACCGGTCAGTTTTTGGACGTCTTTAGTGTTTTTGGGATGTTGGATATTTCGGACTACTCTGATTTGGCTGGGGTCGGCTTCGATTCCTCTTTTTGTTACTAGGTATCCTAGGAATTTCCCAGAAGTTACTCCAAAGGCGCATTTGGTGGGGTTCAACTTCATGTTATATCGTCGTAGGACTTCGAAGGTTCGTCGTAGATGCATGACATGGTCTTGAGCCCGTACTGATTTGACTAACATATCATCAATATATACTTCCATTGTTATCCCGATGAGCTCTTCGAACATTCGATTTACCAGCCTTTGATATGTTGCACCTGCATTTTTTAGTCCAAAAATGCATAACTTTATAACAGAACATACCTCGATGTGTAATGAATGCTGTTTTTTCTTGGTCTTCGTGGTGCATTAGTATTTGATTGTATCCTGAGAATGCGTCCATAAAGCTCATGAGCTCGTGGCCTGCCGTTGCATCGACTAGTGTGTCTATGTGTGGTAGGGGGAAAGAATCTTTGGGGCACGCCTGATTGAGGTCGGTGAAGTCTATGCATAAGCGGTTCTTTCCGTTCTTCTTTTTTACCACTACGACGTTGGCTAACCATTCAGGGTAATGAACTTCGCGGATATGTCCGTTCTCTAATAGTTTGTTGACTTCTTCATCCACGATTTTGTTTCTTTCCGGGGCGAATTTGCGTCTTTTTTACTTGACTGGAGTTTTTTCCGGATCTACCTGCAATTTGTGAGTTATAATGGAGGGGTCGATACCTGTCATATCCTCAAACGACCATGCGAAGCAGTCGTGATGTTCTTTGAGGAATTTGATCAATAGCTCCCTGATGTCTGAGGTTAATCTGGACCCGATGGATACTTTATGATCTGGGTGTTCGGGATGAATTTGTATTTCGTCGAGGTCTTCAATTTTTGGTTCTTCGTAACTTCGATCTTTAGGGTTTGATGAGGTTGAGCCGACCTCTATTTGGTTAACCTCGATGATTACTTTCTGTTTGAATGTAGCGACGTAGCATTCTCTTGACGAGATCTGTTCTCCTCGTACCGATCGGACTCCCCATGAGGTAGGGAACTTCATGATTTGGTGATATGTTGAGGGTACTGCTCGAAGTTCATGGATCCAGGGTCGTCCCATAATCACGTTGTATGCTGATGACGCGTCTATTACCTGAAATTTTGTGAAGAGGTTGAGCCCTTCGATGTAAGTGGGAAGCGTGATTTCTCCTAATGTTGTTTTATGTTCTCCGCTGAAGCCGATCAACGTTGTAGATTTCTTCACGATATCTGTTTCTTTCACCTGCATTTCTTTTAAAGTGCTAAGGAAGATCACGTTAGAGGAACTCCCGTTATCGATGAGAGTTCGTTTGATTAGACAGTTCGATATTAAAAGTGAAATAACTAGTGCATCGTGGTGTGGGAGTGAGAGTTCAGATACTTCACTACTAGAGAAGTTGAGGGTTGTCTGATCATCAGGTTTTGCTTCTTTAGGTATGTTCGTTGTATATTTGAGGGATCGTCAATGCCTCTTCGCTGATGATTGGGAGATGCCACTGATCTCCGAACCGCCGGTTATGCAATTTAGCGTCCGATCGATTCTCGGGGGTTCGACAGGCTGAGTTCCTGTAGTATTGTCTCTTCTATTCCAATTTTCTCTTCCTTTAGGGGTCAGGAGGTCAGCTAAGTGACCTCTTTTGAGGAGCTCGATCACCTCAAGTCTAAGAGCGATGCAGTCGTCTGTTCTATGCCCATGGTCCTTGTGGAAGTCGCAAAATTTATTCCTGTCTCGCTCATTGTCAGGTGTTCTCATCTTTGGAGGCCATTTGACGTTTTGGCCGAGTCCCTTCAATGCATTTACGGCTTCCGAAGGTGTTATACAGAGATTATATTCGGGTAGTCTCCTGTCCGGGCGTTCGGGTAATCTTCTGTCTCTGGGGTCGAATCTGGGGTTACGAGGATATGGGTCTGCTCGATATCTTTCGTTTCTGATGTGAGGTCTGTGTTCCTTGCGAGGTTGATCATTCCGAGGTTTGAATTTGGATGAGTTTGCTTCGTCTTCTTCCCATTTGATCTGTGCCCATGCTTTGGCGAGGACGTCTTCCATTGTCTTGCACGGATATTTTGTTAATTCTTTGTAAAGATCTGAATTTCTTTTCAAGCCTTTTCTGAAGGCTGACACGACGGTGTCGATGTTGTATCCCGGGATCGATACTTTTTCTCTGTTGAATCGACCTACAAAGCTTCGTAGGGTTTCCTCTGGTTTCTGGATTACTGTGTAGAGATCGTCGGCGTGCTTCTCGATCTTTCGGCTACTAGCAAATTGTTCAACGAACAGGTCGTTGAGTTGAGCGAAGGTGGATATCGAAGAGTTTGGTAGATTTGTAAACCACTGGAATGCTGGTCCGGATAAGCTGCTTCCAAATCCCTTACACATCCCGGCTTCCCTGCTTTGTCGTGGGATTGAAGTGGTGAACATCCTTTGTTTATATTGTGCTATGTGGTCGTCAGGATCGGCAGTGCCATCGAACAGTTTCATAGATGGGAAGGTAAACTTCGGAGGCATCTCCACAAGGCTGATTTCCTCTGTAAAGGGTGAATCTGCAAAGCTTGTCGGGGCCGCTTTACGAATGGGGGTGGGGACTCCGGGAATTCGTGTGAGCATTTCCTCCAACCGTTTCAGTTTGTTCTCGACCTTGATTTCAGGTTGAATTTCGATGTATTCAAACCCTGGGGGAGGTCTCAGATACGGATCACCGACATCCTCCTTGTTTTGTTGTCCTTCGCTGGTTCCTGCAATATTTTGGTTAGCAGTTTCATTAGCTGAATTTAAAAGTACCTGTTCGCGTAGTTGACTGGTTTTTCGAGTTCGAGGGGGTTGTCGATGAAATCCGTTAGGGGATTGATTTGACGAACTGAATGTTTCCATCCGAGCTTTGAGAACTAAGTTTTCTGTTCGAATGGCCGCGAGTTCCATAATGGTGGAGTCGAGTCATTGTTGGATCGCTCGCAGCACCTGGGTAATATCTCCGTTTCCTCCTGCGGGGGGGGGGGTTATTGATGGCGAATCCCTTCGATTGTCTTGAGGATTCGGGGTCGTATTGCTTCGGCCGTCGACTGTCATCCTAGTTATGGTTGATCAGAGCCCCACGGTGGGCGCCAAATTGTAGTCGATCAATTTCTACAATTAATTTCGATGTAATGTTCGGGCTCTGGCAACCTATTTGATTTCTCGAGGCCGAAGAAAAAAAGTAGAAAAACAATGAGATTTAACGTGTGTAAAAAAAAATCGAGTGTGGTGCTAGCTTGATTGATCCCAAATCCTTGCCCTGCTTCACTCCCTTGCTTCACCTATATAGGTCGAATTGTTAACCTCTTTCCCTAAAAATAAGGGATTCTCCCTTATTTCCGGGGTCAGTTACTTATCTCCAACAGGGTTTTGACCGAGTCTCGTTTATCTCTAAACGTTTCCTTTTTTACTTGGTCTCCTATCTACGAGCTCTATAACGGTATGACCTTTATCCCTTGTCTGTCATCAATCTCTCGACCTCTGGCCGCTAGGCCTCGATGTGCATTTATTAAGCCCCAAAACCCTTGAATGGATATGGGCTTTATATACTGGGCTTTGATAAATTAGACCTCTACAGTATCTAATCAACTATATTGTGTAATCATATATAAATATTTTAAGAGCATTTATTACCCATAATATTTTCTAATTGAATTAAATCATGGCCACGTTTAAAATTTAAAATATTAATTTATAAATATTCAAATGTTTTTGACGCATTGGCGAAATATATACTAGTCCTATTATTATATTGTTAGCGCCTTTGACCGTGTTGAATTGATAAAGTATTAATCATTGTGCATTTGTATGACCTGATTTGATAAGGAATAACATTTATTTTTATTTTTATATTCAGATCCTCAATTTATTTTTGGCTAGTCACATAGATCCGTTTGGGATGTTGTATTGTATCTTGTGGAACATATTATTTATTTTATCATTTGTAAATAGATAATTTGTGTTTAAATTGTGAATGGATCTTATTCAATAGATTTGAGATGGAGGGTTTGGATCATTTTTAATTTAATTGTCTTTTTATATTTATTTTACGTAGAAAATGTTATAGTTGTCATTATAAATTCATTGAAATCTATTAATATTTGTGAATCTGTCAATTGCCGTTTTTTCCATCATGCACTAGGTGATTATTCAAAATATTTAATTTAATAATATTTGTAATACATGATGCTACAAATTTATTTGTTTGATGCTATGTATCTATGTGTGTTCAGAATTATTAATTTATTAGTTAGTTATATACATTATGATTTTTTTGTTATTTATGTAATGCTAGCTAGTTTGGGGATTTTGTAATGCTTTATTTTGTGTTTTTGTACTGGTGTTATTAAAAATATTGAAAACTAAAAAATGACCTGTCAAGTAGTTTCATGATTACATTATATCAATATTTGTTGTGTGGTCTGAATATGGGTAGAGTGCTCATTGGATCGAAAATATATATATATATATATATATATATATATATATGGGTCTATTTCTTCCTCATCTTAATAAATAATGATTTGATAGATTGTTTTATTCAGTTCGATTAATTAATATTCTAATAATTTAGTATTCGTCACATGTTAATTATTAAAAATGAATAAAAAATTATAAAAATAGGGAATATGGTTCGATATTTTTTTGAAATAAAATATTCATTTTGAAATCTAAAGTACTATATAACACAAAGTAGAGTTTTGATTGGATTGCACAGCCATGGTATAAGAAAAATTCACAAAGAAAACGCAACAAAGTTTCAACCTTCTTTATTTCTTGAATGTAGTAGCTAACTGAATCAGCACATGACCTAATCAATAACTACTCTATTTTATCTTATTTATATCCAATCCTAAAATAATGACGTAAAAAAGAATGACTTAAGTATATGAGCTATATAACTTAAATCTCCCTCTCTATGTCTCTCTCTCTCTCTCTCTCTCTCTCTCTCTTTCTTTCTCCCTCTCTCTCTATCTATACTCTTTCCTCAAAATCTTGGAGCAAGACTGCTGCTCTTGCTCCGCACCATCATCCTCCAGTTTTCGTTTCCGAGTACTCGATAAACCACAGACTGATATAGATGATGGCAGCCTGAAATCCCTTAGATGAGCCCGATTCGCTGTCATGTAAAGATGAGTAATGTCTCTTAGAGGTTTCCTGCGCTCGTTGATCTTCACCAGTGTGCATTTTGCCTTTTTATTATTATTCGGGCCGGGCTTGTTAGACAGAGACAATGGTGGGATATTCTCCTTGTTGTCATGCTCCGACTCAGAAACCTCTTTTACGTCCATTGACATATGATGATGATGATGATGATGAAGTTGCAATGAGAGTGAACAATCTGGTTTGTGTTTGGGAGTTTTATTGTGTGCATTTTAGATGTTTGGAGGGAAATTAGAGATTAGAAAATTTGGTTTTGAAGTTTTTGAGATTGAAAATTGTGAAAAATTAAAATTTGTGCGTGAACTTTTTTTGGATTATTGGAGGGAATTTTAATTTGGAAGACCAATAAAATTTTTGAGTTTCGGTGGAAAGTTAAAATTTGAATTTTTTTAGTGGTGGGAACTAATTTTTGCAACTAAATTATTGCGGGCGTTGAACACTACACAGGTTGAGATTTATCGGCGTTAAATTGAATAAATTATTAATCATTGTGCATTAATATTACCTGACATTTTTAGGAATAATCTGGTTTTTCATATCTAAATTCAGATCCTCTATTTATTACGGTGGTTATGTAGATTAGATGTTATATTGTATCTTGTGGAATATATTACATTTATTATTTATTTGAATATAAGGACAATGCATAAGATTCTACGTAACTTGCAAACGATAAATTAGCAATGCAATTGAAATAGTATGACATTATTATTATGTGGATTGTGAAATAACAAAATAAGATATAGGAGATTTAAAAAAATGAACGACAAAATACTCATAAAACTTCATTTAATTAGGATGTTTTTATTCATACTCTTCCAATCACACAACAAATTAATTCAAAAGTAATTAATTACATAATTAATTAAATATCCTTGCTGAATACATTTTTTTAAAAAAAATACATTCTCCCCCATCCAAGTTGAGATCATCTAGTCCAATTTTTCTATGTTCCACTATCAAATTTACTATTGTAATAATATTTATTATAAAAATAAAAAATATTATAATATAATATAATTAACATTTTTAGATAAAAATAAAACTTTAAAAATTATATATCTTAATTATGATATTATCAACCCTAATAATCAATTATAAATTAACTAGAAAAATAAAAATTAAATAATAAAAAATAATTATAAATCTTAATTAATAATTATAAAATTAAAATAAACCGCAAAAAGAAATCTTTAGAAATCAACTGAAACTAATCAGTGAAAACGGTGTTCTTTAAACAATTTCACAACATGTCTATTTTCAAAACAAAATTTGAACATAATACGAACCCCACACAATAAAATCTCCTAGACTATGTGCTACTTTGCTTAGCCACATTGTTCACATCACCAATCTCAAACGGTTGCATTCTTCTCGCCCTCCCAATTACAGTAGACATATTTCTATATAATGATTCCATGTATAAATTAATTTTCTGATCCAAGACGAATGTCAAACCAAATGGTTCTACATAGATCTCTTATAAAATTACACTCTCATCAAGAGTTTTAACTCTTCGTTCAACAATTAGCTTTGATTCACAACTTGGTATTTAATATTAGTCATAAAAGAAGATATCTCTACAGTCATATCACTATGATCACTCGATACAAAAAAGTTGCTCATTAAACAAAACAAATATACATGTATAAAATGGAACACGATAACATGATAATTAAGATGGAATAAGATAACCTGCATATATGAAAAGAAAAATTAAATAATAAACTAATAATCAATTATAAACTAACTAGAAAAATAAAAATTAAATAATAAAAAAATAATTATAAAGCTTAATTAATAATTATAAAATTAAAATAAACCACTAAAAGAAATCTTTTGACATCAACTGAAACTAATGGGTGAAAATGGTGTTCTTCAAAAAACTTCACAACATATCTATTTTCAGAACAAAATCTGAACGCAATACAAGCTTTACAACAAAATCTCCCGGACGCTACACTTCTTTGTCATAACTACGTTGTTCGCATCACCAATCTCAAATGGTTGCATTCTTCTCATCCTCCCGATTGTAGTAGACATATTTCTATATAATGGTTCCTTGTATAAACTATTTTTTTGATCCAAGACGAATGTCAAACCAAATGATTCTATATACATAGATCTCTTATAAATTTTTATTGTAACGCCCCAAAACCAATTCGAGCCCAATCTTTTTATTTAGGGCCCAATTGTTGTAGCAAGTCATTTTATTTTAAAAATAGGCAGGTATGGGACTTCAGAGCCCACTTTGAGCCCATCTATAAATATATTTATTTTTTGCCCATTAATTATTGAACGAGAATAAACGAACGTTAGACGATAATTCTTGTCAAAACCCGATTTTGGCCTAATTACTTGACCATTTCAAGATTTATGTCGAATCTACTTTTTTTAGCCTAATCAATTTTATTTTGAGGCCCCAAATTAAACCTCTAATCTCCCCCCATTTTCCTATGCCTAATACGTATATAATCTATGTATATGTGTATAAATATAAAAAATAGGGAAAATAATATATATATATATATATATATATATATATATATATATATATATATAAGCCCATAACTTTTTGCTCAACCTTATCTTCCCATTTCATCTTTTTCACCACAAAAAGGAGAAAAAGAAAGAGAAGAGAAAGAAGATAGAGAGGAGAGAAGGGAGGCAGATCGAGAGAGAGGGAAAGAAAAAAACAAGAAAGAAGAAAGGATGAAAAGAGAGAGAGATTCTAGGGTTGAGAGAGGAGTGGCTAGCAGCTGGCAGGAGGTTGTCGGACCTCCCACCGGCGTCGGAGCAGCAGCAACAGGTCACCGGAGTAGCAGCAGGACGCCGGAGCGCAGCCGCAGCAACAGCCATAAGCTCACCCTCGCCTGCCACCTTCATCGTCGTCGTATGGATCCATTTCTTATCCTTTTCGCTTGATTTTTGGATAGGTCATACGTTGATATGTGTTCTACGTTTCGTCTTTTGATGTCGTTGTCATCCGGTGGCCGGAAACTGGCCAAATTGCCGGAAATCAGAATCTGCTACATTTTTCCGAGCAGTTTTATTTCTCCTATTTAATTCAAATTTTTAGCCCTTTCATTGTCAAAATCTGGGGATGTGTATTTGAGGAACATTTTTAGGCATATGTCTTAGGGTTCTATAGAACTTGGAATTACTTGATTCAGAGTTTTGGTTGAGGAGATATGGTCGATTTACTGAAACTGGTACAGGAGAGGAAAACAGGGGTATATGCTTTGAAGTGTGTGAGTTGAGGTTTGAAATATTCATGTTGATTTTTGGTTGATTTTAAGGATTTTGACATTGTAGTGAAAGTTAATAACCAAAAATCAACATGAATATTTCAAACCAGAATTCAGACACTTCAAAGTATATACCCCTATTTTCCTCTCCTGTACCAGTTTTAGTAAATCGACCATATCTCCTCAACCAAAACTCCGAATCAAGTAATTTTAAGTTCTACAAAACCCTAAGACATATTCCTAAAAATGTTCCTCAAATACACATCCCCAGATTTTGACAATAAAAGGGCTAAAAAATTGAATTAAACAGGAGAAATAAAACTGCTCGGAAAAATGGAGCAGGTTCTGATTTCTGGTGATTTGGCCGGTTTCCTGCCACCGAATGACAACGACATCAAAAGATGAAACGTAGAACACATATCAATGTACGACATATCCGAAAATCAAGTGAAAAGGATAAGAAATGGACCCATACAATGATGACGAATGTGGCAGACGAGGGTGAGCTTATGGCTGCTGCCGCAGCTGCGCACCGGCGTCCTGCTGCTACTCCGGCGACCTGCTGCTGCTGCTTCGGCGCCGGTGGGAGGTCCGACATCCTCCTTCCAGCTGCTAGCGACTCCTCTCTCAACCCTAGACTCTCTCTCTCATCCTTTCTTTTTTCTTCTTTTTTTCTTTCCCTCTCTCTCGATCTACCTCCCTTCTCTTCTCTCTATCTTCTTTCTCTTCTCTTTCTTTTTCTCCTTTTTGTGGTGAAAAGGATGAAATGGGAAAGTAAGGTTGGGCAAAAAGTCATGGGCTTATATATATTTTTATATATATTATTTTCCCCCCCTTTTTATACACATAATATACATACACATATACATAGATTATATACGTATTAGGCATAAGAAAATGGGGGAAAATTAGAGGTTTAATTTTGGGCCTCAAAATAAAATTGATTAGGCTAAAAAAAAGTGGATTCGACATATATCTTGAAATGGCCGAGTAATTAGGCCAAAATCGGGTTTTGACAAGAATTATCGTCTAACGTTCGTTCATTCTCGTTCAATGTTCAATAATTAATGGGTCAAAAATAAATATATTTATAGATGGACTCAAAGTGAGCTCAGAAGTCCCCCATACTTGCCTATTTTTAAAATAAAATGACTTGCTACAACAATTGAGCCTAAATAAAAAGATTGGGCTCGAATTGGTTTTGGGGCGCTACATTTATACTCTCAACAAGAGTTTTAACACTTCGTCCAACAATCAGCTTCAATTCAGAATTTGATATTTAATATTTAGTCATACAAGAAGATATCTATATAGTCATATCACTACATATCACTCGATATAGAAAAAGCTACCACATTAAACAAAACAAGATAGACGTATAAATGGAACACAATAACATGCTAAGATGGAATAAGATAACGTGCTAATATGGTCATCTATATAGTAGTAATGCTGAAAAATGTTAGCAAGATATTTATAAAAGCTAATGTGGCTACATCATAAAACTTATATGTTATCATGCTAAAATTAATATGTGAATTGAACATGTTAAAATGAATACTTTCCCGTGCTAAAAATAAGAATCCCTACAATTCCTAATACAACCATATAGTCACGCTAACAATGAAGAATGAAGAATGGCTTCTATAATGCGATACTTAAATAAACAGATCAAATTAACCATATAAAAAAAGTAAATATACAACCACAATGGAAAAAAAATGGTAATTTCATAATAAGTTATTTTCAACTTACATGTGCTTAAATTCAGCATACACATACTTAATCATCATTCACTATTTAATTTTGAAAATTGAAAAATAGTGGTGGCAATTTTATAAATTAAAATTGGCGGTGATAATTTTGTAATAAATATTGAAAAATAAATGTTAAAATTCAAGCAGATGCTTGAATTCAATATATAAATGCTAAATTTAACATGCATATCTTTTAGAAAAAATGAAAGATGTTGTTTGCCCATCTAATCAATTTAAATGGTTCAGATTGATCCATAATTTATACACTAAATTAGTTTTTACATTTGATCTCTTCTCTCTATATATGTTCTATGTTTATTTTAATTTTGTGAAATTAGTCTTGAATTCAAGTATGGTTATGAATTGAAAATATTAGAGATGTACTAATAAATCACTCAAGAAGTTAATTTGACCACTCAATCGACAATACGTGTCACAATTACCCCATCGATTATTATGTATTAATGCTTAAACTGATCATGAAGTTCACATATCACCAAACGATCCCAATTCATCATAAAATGTAACAACTAATTATATTTTGTGTGCATGTTTTACGATTCAATGTCTCCTGACTAGGCCAATTGCGGGGTCACATAGCAAAACACATGTAAAATACCATAATCAAGTCTATATGAATGCTATGGAAGGAGTACATAATAAACACACACGTGTTGTCTTATGAATCATGATCATAACAGAGGCACCCATCCCACCTAAAAAAAATGAAAAAGAAGTGTTCTCCTCTCTATGCCGATGCATTGTGAGATTCCATGAATTTATGAATGAGTCAATCTATATAGGGCAATGAATGTTTTTAATCATGTACCGAACATCGAACCGATCAATTTATTAGATCATTGGGTTATTGATTCAATCGATTGACCAGTTTTAAAAAAATTGAATGATCCGTTATATGATATTTATTTTTATTATAAGTATATATACACATTAAAATATAAAATAAATAAACAAACTAGTATCATGATAAACATATCAAATTAAGTTTGACAATGCACTTAATTTATATCAATGCTAAGTAAATAAAGTGGTTATCAATATTTCTTCCATAAGTTAAATAGTTAAAAGTATAGTATTTATTAAATTAAAATAAATATAGAATATCAATATATTAGATTATGAGAAGATATATAATTAAATGTCAAAAAAGTAAAGATTGATTTTAATTACAAAGAATGTTGTATAATTAACAACAATTAAAAATATTGTTAATCTTTATTTCATAAGTCACTATTTTAGATTTATAATTAACGAAGGCAATTAATTTTATTTTCTAATTAATAATTGATTATTTCATAAAAATAATAATTATATACCCTAATTGGGTAGAATGAACCCTAAATAATATGTGTAAAATTAAAATAAAGCACAATAAATTGAAATTAAATTAAAAAATGGAAGAAAACTTAATAAATCTAAATGTGTAGCACCAAGTGTTGCATAAAGTGTTGCAGAGGATTTCATCCGCCAACAACACAACAAGAATGACCCATCCATGGGTCAATATTGAAAACAATAGTTGATGGGTTGAAATTTCCTGTTACACTTTCTTGTGTTTCACTCCGTGTTTCATTATTAAATTTATGATTTTAATAATATTTATTATAAAATAAAAATTAATTATAACATAAATAATCATAGACAACATTTATCAACCAAAAAAAAAAATGAATTAAAAAAATTAAAAAACATAACTTTTAAAAAATAAACCATAATAATGAATTATTAATTAGAAATTAAAAATTAAATATTAAAAAAAATTATAAATCCTAAATGGGTGGGATGAACCCTATAAACACAATCATAAAATTAAACTAAATCACAAAAAAAAAAAAATTGAAAAAAAAAATACAAGAAAAACTCGTAATTTAAAAGTGTAACACGGAGTGTAACACAAGGAATGTAACAGGAAATTTCAATCCATAGCTAATAGCTCAAAGAAATGGGCTTAACCACCTTAACTAAACATGGGAACAATCTAATAGCATTCTCAATTAGAGTGTGCAGAAATTGCACGGGAGCAAATTGGTCAACAAGCAATTCTTAATCAGAGTATGCAAAGGTGTAAGGAAGCTAGGTGAACAAGAAAGCAATTAATTAGTTTAATCACCTAATAGACAATGTAATACCCCAAAATTTATTATTCAAATTTAACTAGAGATGCAAATCTTATAGTTAAAATAAGTAATATAGTTTATATTTTTAATTAAATCAAATATTTGTAGTGGATCTTAAAAAAAATCTAATTAGTTAAGTCATATAACTACCGTTGGAGACCTGATTTCAGCAGAACCTTATGTAAAGCCCATCCTAGCCCACTATCAATAAATATATAATTAGGTTAAATGAGAGGATAATTCATTTCCCACATTTTAGATTTAAGGTTAGCCCTTTAGCTCTCCCCTCTCTCTTCCATTTATGTATTTTCCGGCAAGGTGGCCGGAGACGGAGAGCCCCCGAGCGCCGCCGCTAATTTTTCAGATTCCGACCAAAATATTTTAAATTTCAGATTTTGTTCTTCATTTCATTTCTAACAACACCATTTTGGTATGGAAATGAAGGCTGTAATAGCCAGAAAAGGCTATCTTGAGCCATCTCCGGCGACATTTTTCCGGTGGCCGGATCCAACACGTAATGACTCCATCTTCTTTTTCTCTTTCTCCTTTCTCTTTCCCCCTTATTTATTTTGAAATTTATGAAGGCTTGTGGGTTTAATTTCAAACTTGAGTTCTAATATTAGGAAATTTTCTAAAACCTCTTTTATTATTAGATTTTCATTTTATCTCCTTGGGTTTGGTTTTAATTATTAATTGTACCGTAGAGAGAGAAAAGAGTGATGGGTAGTTTTAATTAAAATATATGCTGGTGTGTGTAGTAAAGTGAGACATGCATGTGTTGATTTTTAAAATTTTATGTATATATAAAAGGGTATGGAAAATGTGCAAGATATATGATGAGAGAGAAAGAGAATCAGTTTGGTTCTCATTTCAATAAACACAAGTCATTAAAGAGGGTGATGTGTGTGTGCAGGTAGTGCAGCCTTGAAATAAATGAGGAAATGAGTATTTTGGTTATTAAATTATTTAAATAATTAAAGGATGAGAAAATAAAGGGATTTTATTTCTTTTTAGTATGTATGGGCATGTGTATACAGTAGAGTGGAGTGAACAAGATCGGTGGATTGACTTTGAAATTTTGTTTAGTCTAATTTGAGGAGATAAAAAAAAGACGTGCATAATGTTAATTAGTCTGTGCAAGTGTTAGATTTAATTAATATCACAAATTATATTTTACAAAAATGGATATAGTGTAATGGTTAAAAATGGAATTCTATAACTAATCGACCGTGGTTTGAAACTTTTGAAAATCATTTTTATACCTTTTATTTCCAACTTTGAAGAATTTGCCTTAATTAAATTTGCGTTATTAAATGCTAAATCAATTTTATGATTGAAAATGGTGTTTAGTCAAGTGGTGAATCTATACTTCAATTAGTCTTAGGTCTTAAGTTCAATTCCCCTCACTCTCATTTTTACATCATTTATCTCTACATTTTCGATATTAAATTATCTGTTTTAATTAATAATTAATCTATATAAATTTTTGTAATTAGCCTTTAGTCTAGTGGTTAAGGCTTTTGTTAACCCATTAGAAGTTAAGGGTTCAAATCTCCTTAACTTCATTTTTATTTTATATCTTTAATCATCTTTATTTTATTTTTTTCTTTTTATGTTTTGAAATTCAAAATTTAATTATAAAGGTAATTATACTATAACTTTAGATTATTCTTTGATTTCATAAATCCATCTATTATCATGTTATTATTTTATTTACTAAGTTTATAAGCTATATTATACTCCCAAATGACTTGAGTACAGTTTTAAAGCTAGTATTACACATGCACATCATTTTGTTCAACTAATTTCATGAACCTAAAGTCTTGTACCTTATAATTTTAATTAGTTAGGCCATAGTTTAGTATTTAATCTTGTTATATTACTAAGACTTAGCCTCTGCATGTAGGACCAAACCCGAGGCCTCGAACTTAGGGGACTAGAAGAATCTCTAAAGCTTTAGCTATTAATAGCTATCCAGATGGGCTATACTATCTTTGTAAATTGTATCTTTCGAGCTATTAAACTATGCTTTGTTAAAATTGCATATGTGACTATCTATGTTAAATAATTTACGTGCTACTATATGTTGTCGGAGTCTCATAAACCAGCGTTGTGTCAATGTGAGTAGCTACAGTATTGCATGCATTATTCATCATGCCTTATTCCTTGTCGAAAGACTAAAATGAACGGTTACACTTATTGGTTATACTCATAAACTTTACACGTTGGTGATATAGTAGGGGTTGCGGGCATTGACTGGTTATACTTTTAAGCGCTTCACGATAAAATATTTTGGTGAACTTAAGTTGCTTCCAACTTTAAAACCTCCTAAGATTCACTACTTGCATGAATACAGATAGATCACTTTTAGAAAATGATTTGCATAACTTAAATTGTGAAAACTTACCCACTGAGCGCATTAGTACTCAGCCCAAATCTTTTCAAACATTTTCAGATCAGTAGGCTGGCGCGTGGACGTGACGATACTGAGAGATGAGCTTTTGTTATTTACTTATTTTCCATTATCTCTTTTTGTTAATATTCTGTTGGGAATTAAGCTTCCACACTTATGCTACTCTTTTGTTAAATGCTAAGAATCCCGATCTTGGTGTTTTGGATAAGTACATGTATTAATAAAAGCATGTTTAGTTGTTCTGAGTATTCTATTGAGATTTTGTTAATCAGGTTACCCCTTTTCTTTCCCGCTTCTAATTCCAACCCCCGTGGCGTCCATATTTGCACGGTCTTTCGGTGGGACCGAGGCTCTACAGACAATTCTTAAGAGGGGTCAAATCTTCTATCAACCTACGGTGACAATACATCATCATCCTCGACATCTCAACCTAAAAATAGTTAAAAAAAAAAACAGGTTGTGAGTACTAATGCAATCAGTGTGGTAAGTTCAAACTCAATTATCAATAAAGAAATATCTAAATTTAATCGGTAGCATATAAGAAGCAAAATGCAAAAGCTCTTCCCTTTCTAGCTTACCTTTCATCAACTGCCCTAAGGCATGCCTTAGGATAGGATGGATTACCTCAAATATCCCACTAAGTATGCCAATGGTTGCTCAGCAGTGACTTCCTAGTGATCTGAAGATCACAGCCTAGTGATTCAAAATCACAACTCCAAGAGTTCATTTTCCTATCTCCTCTTACTTACATAATCAAAACTAGTACAAGTACGTGTATAATCTTATTGATGTATCAATATACTAACATGCTATCATTCAATCTCTAGTTGCAACCATAATTCCTAGAACTTCAATCCTCAACTCGTATCATGCACATAATTAAATCATGTAATCTTGTTATCGCATTTAACATCACTAGAATTCTCAATTTACCTATTTATAACATAATTCATCTATTAATCCTCAGCAAGTGTCTATTTAAACATAGATCATTCGTTGAGTAATCATAATAATCTTTCCTTTTATTTTGAAATTATACCAAATGTACATCATCCTATTGATCCGAAGATCACAATCAGATAATCCGAAGATTACAACCTAGCAGCAACGTTAAACATACAAGACATAGAATCATTTTATTTGGATATTTCTGCTTTGCCTAGCATGCTTCTAGAGTGTATTAACTCAAAAGGTTCGAAAATATCCCACCTCCAAGCAAAATAAGGGACTCCACAACAGCTTTGGAGAATAGCTTCCTCTCCACTGGTAGGTTCCTAGGGTCCTACAAAAGTCGATTATTGACTTAGTAACTATACCAAAATTCCTAGAGCCCAAAGCAATAATAAATGAGATTTCTCCTTTTTTTTAACTACGATCTCACTACAGTTGAAGTTGGCCCAAATGGCCTTTTCTCTGGCCCATGAGCTTTTTCTATTCTCTAGCCGCTTCAGCCCAACCCGAAACCCTATACCCTAACCCAACGGTCCACCTCCCTCTTAACTCAGCATTATTACTGATATCTATTCTCTATGTTCTGGAACCCTCTATAGTATGCGAGAGATCTCTCTTCTCTCTCAAGCTACACCCTGAACCCTAACCTTAATCTGAAAAGTTCTCTCTCTATGTTCTCAGCCATCTCTCTCGGTTTCTCTGGCCGAAATCCTGACTGTGGATCCCTGTTGGCCTATGAGTGTAGTTGAGTGGTTTGATTTCTGAGATAGAAAGCTTGTGTGTGCTTCGTGAGCAACCATTTCTCCATCCCCTTCCTGGTCTGGGTCTTTTCCGGTCGCCGGAGTTACCGTCGCCGTCTCCAGTGGGAAAATCTGAACCTCCGTGCCTCGCGCACACTTTTCCCACCTCTGACTCTCTCTGTCTTTTCTTGTCACTTCGATTTACTGCTGCATACCCTCTGTTCTTACTGTTCTTACTTGCTATTGTGCAGATTTACGAGTTGGTGCCTCAGCCTGTGAAGAAACTTTGAAGATTCCTCTGATCTTCTCCTCTGAGGCTTCGAAAGTGAAGGTTTTGAAGCTCTAGTCTACTAGAATCGACTGTAATAGATTAAACTTGTATTTTCTTGTTCAAGCTACTTGAGTAGCTAGTGAAAGAGACCGCAAGGGTTGGAAACCAAGTAGTGTAACCCTAGCCGGGTCTGTACCACAACAGTGGTATCAGAGCCACGGTTTGACCTGGCTGGGGGCACTCTCCTGCCTCCATCTCTTTCACCCCGCCGACGGTAAGGGCTGCGCCGTACTCGCCCCCGTCGGGCTCATTTGATAGGTAAGTCCGATTCTTCCCTTCCTGGGAGAATTGGCTCTTGTATTATCCTAAACCCTTAAACTAATTTCTGTGGTATCGTTTGATCCTGTGTCTTTATTGATTCTGCTCTTGACTCTATAATTTCCTTGGCATTCAAAGCCTTTCCCTCAAATTTTGCTTACGGTCGGGACCGTCTGGACTCCCCTGTGGGTTTTCTCAAAGCGGATTGCCCCGAAAGCAAATTTGAGTAAGGGATTACAGTAGAAAAGGGGGTTTTTTAGGATTGCATATTTGCTGTTGATAACCTGTATTTGTGTGTTCATTGGTTATCTGTCTATTGAGCCTCTCTGGCTGTGTGATTCTTGTTGGTTGTTGGTTTCTTGTTGTGAAACTCCTTGTTGAAAGAGTTTCTATGGATTGACTTGGTGATCTAAGTCTGGTTCCTTGGCTAATTTGGGTTTTGGGATTGACCTGAGTGAACCCCTGCTCCACAGATCAATCTGTGCTGAGATCTGGGCTAGCCTCAGCTCTAGATTCCCCTGGTGCACCCATCTTTGGGCCTGTGGAGGTTCTTCCTCCTATTTCTAGTTGAATCTTTTGATTCTGATTGATCTTTTGTGTTATTTGGTGGAATTCTGTGAATCTTGTGTGATTCTGTGTGAATTTGTGAAAAGATGAATAATCTGAGTGCTGTTCCTTTCAATGGAAAGGATGATTTTGGTGATTGGCAGACTAGGGTTGAGTGCATTCTCACAAAAGAAAATCTGCAAGATGCTATATTTGAAAGAATTGATGAAACTGAAACAGATAAAAATCTTGTTAAAATGAATGCTGGAGCAAGGGCTACAATTTTACTTAACCTGAGTAGTGCTATTGTCAGACAAGTTTCTCACCATAAGTGTGCAAAAGATCTGTGGGATGCTCTTATATCTTTATTTGTTGCTAGATCTAAGGAATTTGCTTATTCTCTGCAAAACCAAATAATGTCTTTTCAAATGGATCCTTCAAAGGATGTTGATTCTAATATGCATGATTTTAACAAACTCCTAAAAGATTTGAAACTTGCTGGAGATAGTACTCTTGAAAAATATGCTCCTCAGATCCTTCTTGGTGCTATCCCTGAAATGTTTTCTGAAGTAAAATCTGCATTAAAATATGGTGGTTCCAAATTGATATGTGATATGATTGTTTCTGGGTTAAAGGTTAAAGAAAATGAGCTTAAGAAATTGAACTCAAAGCCTATGCAAAGTGAGATAATGTTTGTTAACAGGAATCTTAAAGGGAGGCCCTATATAGATTTCAGCCCTAAAAATCTAAGTGTGCTAGCTGCAGAAAAACATAGAATAGAGGCTGAAATGACTGAAAGGCACAGGAGGGAATGTGAACTGGAAAAAGCAGATGGTCTCTTCCAATCCTTCTGTAATACTAGAAACTATTCTCACAATCCTAGCCAAAGATTCAACCATTACCCTCCCAGAAACCAAAATTTCCCTAGAAATCAGCCTCAGAACTCTCACTCCCAAGACCCTACTCAAAAACCAAGAAAAACCTGTTGGAATTGTGGGAAACCTGGGCACTTTTCAAACAGATGCAAACAGCCTAAGAAGGGCAAGGGATTTGGGAATAATCATGCCAATAATGTCATGCAATTTGATAATCAGGAAGACTTTGGCTATAATAATGATGAATTTGAATATCATGATAAAGGTGAAATGTATATGGTACATTCTGATTGTGATTTCCAATTCATAAACTTCCCAAATGCTGTGTCCAAATCTGTACATGAATCTGAATGGTTGATTGATTCTGGCTGCACTTTCCATGTCACACCACATAAGCACATGTTTCATAACTTACAACTTTCAAAAACTGGAACTGTTGCATTAGCTGATGGTCAACAGTGTGACATTGCTGGTAAAGGAGATGTATGCTTAAAATTTGAGAATAACAGCATGTTAACCTTGCATGATCTGAGATATGTTTATTAATGGGTTGGTCTCTGGTGTTGAGACTGGATTAAATACGCATAGTATTTCTTCCTCCCTCTCTAGTTCTGTCTTTGTGATGAACTTAGAGTAAAAATCAAAGGCTATAATGATAATCTCTTGTGTTCTTTTTGGCAGGTGACTCCTTGGTGATGGAAAAGACCAAATGGGCCAAAGGTAGATATGTTGAAGTTGGCCCAAATGGCCTTTTCTCTGGCCCATGAGCTTTTCCTATTCTCTACCCGCTTCGGCCCAACCCGAAACCCTATACCCTAACCCGACGGTCCACCTCCCTCTTAACTCAGCATTATTGCTGATATCTATTCCCTATGTTCTGGAACACTCTATAATATGTGAGAGATCTCTCTTCTCTCTCAAGCTACACACTGAACCCTAACCCTAATCTGAAAAGCTCTCTCTCTCTCTGTGTTCTCAGCTATCTCTCTCGGTTTTCTTTGGCCGGAATCCTGACTGTGGATCCCTGTTGGCCTATGAGTGTAGTTGAGTGGTTTGATTTCTGAGATAGAAAGCTTGTGTGTGCTTCGTGAGCAACCATTTCTCCATCCCCTTCCTGGTCTGGGTCTTTTCCGGTCGCCGGAGTTGCCGTTGCCGTCTCCAGTGGGAAAATCTGAGCCTCCGTGCCCCGCGCACACTTTTCCCACCTCTGACTCTCTCTGTATTTTCTTGTCACTTCGATTTACTGCTGCATACCTTCTGTTCTTACTGTTCTTACTTGCTATTGTGCAGATTTACGAGTTGGTGCCTTAGCCTGTGAAGAAACTTTGAAGATTCCTCTGATCTTCTCCTCTGAGGCTTCGGAAGTTAAGGCTTTGAAGCTCTAGTCTACTAGAATCGACTGTAATAGATTAAACTTGTATTTTCTTGTTCAAGCTACTTGAGTAGCTAGTGAAAGAGACCGAAAGGGTCGGAAACCAAGTAGTGTAACCCTAGCCGGGTCTGTACCACAACAGATACCTCTACTTGACTCAACACATAAGGAGATTATTTTAGAAATATCATTTTAAAGCTATCCAAAGCAAGAGGTTGGGAAGAGGCGATAACTTCGTTGCCTTCCCCTTTTCTCGACGTTTACAAGATTAGTTCCACAAGGCTTTTTACTTAACCAAAGATTACAAAATTAATAGGAGTGGATTCTACACATAAGATGATTAAAGCATATCGATTTTGGAATTTTTCAAACACTTGCTCTTCAAAAAAAAATTAAATAGGCCTAGGCAAAAATCGAGATGTTGGAATACTAAAAAATAAAATCCTACGATATGAATTCTATACTTAAAAAATTATTCTGAACAGTTTTCCGGTTCAATTTTTTTTTTCGATTCGAACCCCGAAACATCCCAAATCTTTAATTGTTTACAGCTGATCGGTAACATGCGGGGTTCTTTGGCTGTTTTCCGGGCGAACGGCCGGTTTCCGGCCTCCGGATAACAACGAGATCAAAGGACTAAATGAAGTACATAATTAAATACACAACATATTGAAATTTGGGATCGTAAGGATGAGAAATGGATCGAGACGAGATCAATGAAAAATGGTGGATGACGGTGCAAACTGTGGCCGCAACCCAGCGGCTATGCCCCATCTGGCGAGTCGCCGATTTCCTGCTGATCCGGCAGGCCCCCCTTCCCACCAGCCTCCTCCCCTTCGGTGATCCTCCGTCTCCCAACTCTCTCTCTGTCTCTCTTAACAAGTGAAAGTGGGATGCGAAAGATCATTTTTAAAACAGATCAAAGTTACTATTCATAATAAACCTTTTATATCCTTTTCGATGTCGGGGTTTCGATTGACATCCGATTAAAAACCTGAAAGCATCAATGGACACCTTGGGTCGTCCCCTATCTGGAACGCCCAATATGGACTACCTTCCGACGCCGTTTAAAAATTTCGAGAAAATAATTTCTTTAAAAAAGATTTCTAAAGTTGGGACTTGTATTTGTTTTGCTTTAATTAAGTCTCAACGTTCTTCCTAAAATTTCCTAATCTTAATTAGAAATTCTTAACCATACTCTGAAATTTTATTTCTTTTCTCTCCATTCATTTTAATTAAAATGACAAATATTAGATGTATTTTTAAATATTTATTTTAAGAGAAGTACTTGTGTGCACTAGGTGCACCATCAGGCGCATTGATTGGGTCAACGCTGGAAAACGCTCGTTGACCCAGTCAACTCAAAATCCGTATCAACCGTAACACTAAAAAGTATCACTCAAAAGTCCAAAAGTATCACATATATCCTTAAAAAGTATAGGCCAAAATAAATAAATAAATAAAAACCCACAAAATTAGTATCAACCATAATACTAAAAAGTATCACTCAAAATTCAAAAAGTATCATCTGTATCATTAAAAAGTATCACCTACTTTACCATTTTTCTTTTTTGCGAGTTGACCGGGTCAACACGCGTTGACCGGTGTTTGACCCGATCAAATGCGTTGACCGTCTGATATAAGCTTATATACATCTAGTGCATGCAAGTTTTTGCCTTATTTTAATTATATGCTAAGCATTGATTTTAATTAAAATGAGGTTTAGTTATTTTTAATTTGTGCATATATATATACATATATATTATTAATATTTAAAAAAATAAAAAATACATCAACACAGTTGGTTAAGTGCACAACAAAAAGTTATGTATTTTTTGGAGGAGGTTGCTAGTTCGAATCTTTAACACGTTTGAACGAATTAATTAAATATGGACTGATTTGACCGAGTTTTGACTAGTTTGCTGTAGATCATTTTTAACTCGAAATTTAAATATAATTGGACCAAATACTTGGTTGGGATCAAACCGATCGGACCGGCCGATCCGTTCTAATTTTCAAAACACAAGTATAAAAATACGTCTATGTATTGAACATGTAGTAGAGTACTTGAAGAGTCACTTTTACACATAAATCAAAATATCTAAATATTACATGGTTCGCCTAATTAAAGAATATATTGGTCATCAAACTTAATGCACGTCGATAGTTTCCCCTCTCTCCATCAGCCACGATGCTTAAATTTCAAGATAATTATGTAAATACTTTAAGTTGTAGCTAAAGTATTATATTTCTCCAAGAAGTTTTGAATTCTAAAATAAATTCTAAAATTATGAACATAAGACTAAAAGACTAAACTTCTATAGTATTCCATTTTAACTAATTAGGTAACCTTAAGTAGGTGTATACCATACGATAGACATTCATAATTATAGTATCAAATCATATTTTCGGCTTCAAAAAAAATACTAATTCTAGTATAATTATATGGTAAATTATTAATTAATAAGTGCGCATATTAATATATATTTACCTAATATTATATATAAATAACTTATAGTCAACCAAACAGTATATGTACCTATAGCTAGCTTGTATAAAATGATACATCCAGATTTTCGGCATCCGTAAAAAAGTTCGATATTTTAGGGAGGTTTTTTATGAAGGGTTAAAAGCGATTAAATAAATAAATTTTGATACAATCTGTAATTTAGATTTAAACTTTGAAATGTTGCAATTAAAATACAATCTTGCAATTTTAGAAATATAAGAAAAAAATTACGGCAAATCTTGATAATATTAGTTACTACGATTAATTCAATCATAAAGAAATTTAAAATTATATAAAATATTAATTATACAATAAAAATAAAATAATATTTTATTCAGACCTTCGTTCTATTCATAAGTTTATTCCATTCATCTCAACCAAACAATATTAATTAATAAGAATTGTCATTTCATTCAGACCTTCATGAATTACCATTTTATTCCGACCTTCGTTCTATTCATAAGTTTATTCCATTCATGCCTAATTTCATTCTTTCATATCAATCACCTCCTAATATTAATAGGTATTAACATTAAATTTCAAGAATCATTTAGGACATTCGTTCTGTAATAAATTTCTTACGGATACAAGAGATGGATGTAATTGACATTCTAGTTTGTTGTTATAACTATGCCAAAATTAAAATAAACAGCAGGACTTCAAAGTAAAACTGTTTAAATTAAATGATTATTATTTTGAAAATATTGCACCCCTATATATAGTTATGTAGTAATACATGGCTCAAAATCAAACTAAATAATTCGATACTTGATATATTCGTGTTCGTTTGATATCAATTCAATAAGATATCAAACAATCTTGGATATAATTTTGTATTTGGCTGATAATACGAACAAATTGGAGCTTGATAAGTAAAATTGAACTAACCAGGAATATTAATTAATATCAAAGTACTCATGCTCAACTCGCGACTCGATTGAAGTTCATTTGAGATAAGCTCGATAGATAATCAAACAAATTCAAACATAAATTTTAATGCTCGATATCATTCCGAACAAGCTCAAACCTTTATATGCAGCTCGACTCGTTTCATTTACAGCCCTACATTCTATTTCCCTTCTTAACCTTGCATTGACCCAGAGACGTGCAGTAATCCCAAATTTCATATGCCTTGGTCCGAGCATATGGATACGTTTTGCAATATTTGTTCTTACCTTTGTTAATCATAACATTGGAAAAATAATCATAGTTAACATTATTTGTAAGGTCACAACAACAAGCATTGGAGATTGTTCTATGAACTACTTCTTCTGGATCATCACACATGGCACCAAGAATCTCATATCTACATTCGGTTTTCATATTTGTATCACAATCATTTGATTTCTTGATTGCCTTGGATTCATCCAAGATTGCCACAGTGACTATGAGGAAAGTTATGATCTTGATCATGATTTTGAATATGGATGTCAAATTGAGATTTTCGGACACTTCTCTTTTGAGGTTTTTTTTGCTTAAATTTAACTCTTTTTGTCAATTCTTACAATGAATCGATTATGTTTGATGTTACATCTCAATTAAACGAGCAAACTCGAAACCAACTTACATAGTTAATGATATCAGTGTCTTAATGTTTATGAAGCAAATTAAATTAATTTTACACTAGTACCCATGATAAAGATTTATATATCAGTTACGGCTCCACATTAACGTTTATTAAATCTTGTACTCAATTTTTTTTTAAACGTATGAAATGTGTCCCAACGTTCTGATCTTGCATAATACGATTGGTGGGGACGTGGGGTTACCTTTTGTTGACAATTTCAACATAAACATATTATTTAATAAGTAAAAAAGTTAAATACTTACCAACACCACTAGTGGTGAGCCTGTCACACCTGACCTACCAAGTGTGGTTTACCTCCCCTGCATAGATTTGCAGGCTATTACACAGGGGCGGGATTTATCCAGTGCGCACCATGGTGGCGGCTGCGGGTTACCCTCGACATTCAAAAAAAAAAATTAAATACTTACTCTAATATAATTTAAGGTTAATTATGGTAGGAATTAGCAGAAAGTTTACCCTAGTTTGTAATTTTCTCATAAGCGTCAAACGTTGCAGTTACACCACAACCTTTCATTTTTTTTGCTATTACTACACAATTCAAAATCTTTAAAAATTTAATTTTCTATGGCCAAATTCTTCTTTGTTACATGGTGTGGCGGTGTTTGTCGTTGAATAATATTATAGAAAATGCTAATTTTTTCGAACTTAAATTTTTTCCTCAGTGAATTGATGGAACCGATGCTCCGATCCATCCGATTGGACTTGCATTCGAAAACTCACTACTGTTGTTAAAAATGTATGGTCTATTAGTAGTACACCAGTACACCACAGTTGTGCTATAACCACATTGTGCATGCGTAATCTTGTTGACGGTTCTCTGAAACTGTGGTGTATTTGCATAAAAAAATTATATTATTATTATTGTTTGTTGGTGTTGTGATCATCATCATCATCGTCATCTCTAATACGCGGAAGGAATTCATATTGCTTGATCCACAACGAGATAATATTGGGCAATCCACATGGTAAAATTGTATTATTATGCAACATATGGTGTACGATAACCAAAATTTATAATAAAATTAACTAGCTTTGTTATGTATTAATTACTATAGTTTTTTTGAATTAATTATGAATCTATTTATGCTTTAGAGCCTATAAATAGTTGGTACTTTGTTGTAGATTGCATACCTGATTATCTGAATATTTTTTTTAATTTTATTTTGATGTCGAGGTAACCCACATTGCTACCTAAGGGTACGCACTGGGTAAATTTCATTCTTGTACAATAGCCCGACTTTGTAGTAGATCATATACTTGATTATCTGAATATTTTTTTATTTTTATTTTGATGATGAGAGCAACCCACGCCGCTACCTGAGGTTATGCATTGGGCAACTTATAAATTTTGCTCTGTGCAATAGCGGGCCTGCAAATCACACAAAAAAAAGGTGTTTAGGTAAACCACAACTTTATGCAACAAGCTCACACATAGCAATGTTGATGAAATTCAAACTCGACACCTTTAATTCGGTCTTAAGAGGTCGAGTTAGATCGGTATTTTCATTGTTATTTTACTTTTCATGTGATTCTACCTTAATCAGTTTTTAATTAAATATATATTTTTTAAATTCGGAAAATGATGTTTTAATTTCTTAAAAAAAATTGTAGCCTAAGATTTAAAATGAATAAACAAGAAAAAGTGGGCGTAAGGAAAATCTAGCTAAGTAAATGAGAGATGGTAAAATATATAAGAAAAAAAATCATTAGAAATTTGGAGTCATATTGAAAGAATGAAAGTTCATGTGTTTGGTTTAATCTATTAAAACGAGAAATATGAATATGGAATACTTGGTAATTTATCGTACAATATTAATAACATATTTAAATTATCAATATATCTTATAATTAAGGTAATAAACGAATCGAGCCAAGCCGAACACCCTGATGTTCGATTAAGGAATATTCAAGCTGGATTTGGGCTCGATAAATATCTGTTGGGCTCGAATTCAGCTCGAGCTCGACTTGTGAAATGCTCAAAAAATTTACTAATCAAGTTCGAATGCTCGAAAAAAAAAATCGTTTAATTTACATGCTCGAGCTCAAAAAAAGCTTATTTAATTTATACATTTAAAATATTTATATAATATTTATGAACATGTTTGCGAACATGTTCGATTAAGCTCAAGCTCGAACTCGAAAATGTTCGCGAGCTGATCGAACCGAATACTACTTTGTTTGAGTTTGGTTCGATAATTTTATCGAGCTCGAATCAAAGCTCGAGCTCGGCTTAATTAGAAAACGAACAAGTTTTTTTTTAAGTCGAGCTCTGAATAGCTCGTGGACGGCTTTTTTCATTTACAACCTTTATAAGTATTTAAAACTAATTATTAAGAATAAGATTAAAATATTTAAATGATCTATATACAGTAAAACCTCTATAAATTAATAGGGTTGGGACTATGAGATTTTATGCAAATTTTTTATTTTATAGTGATATTAATTAATCCATAAATTAATATTTATTAATTTAAAGAGTGTTTTAATGATTCAATAGAATTTGATAATATCAAAAGTCATTGTATCTTATGAATTCCTGTATCATATTTATTTAATTGATATTAAAATAAATTCATTTCACGTTATATTAATGAAAATTAATAAGTAATGTTCACTGTTTCTTAATAATTAAATACTATTCATTGTATTTTTACTAAAAAAATTCATTGTATTATGGTGAGAGATTACACTATATAAACAACATATCAAATTTTTAAAATTTTTAAGGAATTATTAATTTATGATTTTGAAGGGACCATATATATTTATATAGAGGTCTTTCAAAATTATATTATTTTATTATCTTATCGATATTTATGATTTTTTCCATTAGCCCAAGTCGGGACCGGAGAAAAATATTATCTTAAAGTGTTTATTAATTTATTGAGTATTAATTTCGTGAGGTTTTATTGGTTGATTCACAACAAAAAAAACTTGATTTAGCGACGGAAATCGGCGACGGAGGCTTTCGGGTCGCCGGCGGCGACGGGGATAGTGACGGGGGACCTTTCGCTACGGATAGCGATGGGGTTCCCCGTCGCAAAAATTCAAATTTATTTTTTCTTTTCTTTTTTATCATTTTTTTTAATTTGGCGACGGGGACCACCGTCGCGACGAATATCGACGGGGTACCCCGTCACAATAAAATGAATTTATTTTTTCTTTTTTTTAATCTTTTTTTTTTTAATTTGACGACGGGGACCACAGTCGTGACGGCTAGCGACGGGGTACCCCGTCGCGAAGTAATGAATTAAATCAATCCCCAATTCTGATATAGCGAACCCTACTTTAAAACTTCAATTTTTTTTTTAGTTCAGCGGGCTCTCTCTCTCTCTCTCTCGGTCGGTCGGGGTCGGGGTCTGCAGTGGTGCTCGGCGGGAGAAGTCTCATCAGTGGCGGGAGCAGAGACAGCAGCAGCGGCACCGGCGGCGGGAGTAGAGGCAGTAGCGGCGGCGTTCCTCTCCAGGTTTGTTTTCGATTCTTTGTGCTCAGAGGATTTCATGACGGGGATATTTGTGTTTTGAATTGGAATCTGTTTCTAGTGTTGAAATTGATGCTGATTGAGTTTATGTCCATTCCTCACTTTTTGTTTCTGCGCTAATTCTATTTCTTATCTTCTTCTTCGCGAGTCGAAATGAATGCAGTGTGTGCGTGTGTGTGTGAGAGGGAGAGAGAGTAGATCTGAGAGTGAGAGAATTTGAGATTTCTTGGCGACGACGTTTCACGCCTCTTACCACCCTTTCTCCGCCCGAATTTTGGCTTTACATTTCAGCCCTGCTGCGTATTGCTTCTAAATAATGGCTCATTTCTTACTTCTTTTTTTTTTCTACATTTATTATTTAAAACAATTGGATTTTTTATTTTTAATATTGATTTATTACCTTTTCCGAGTAACAGCTTATATTGATTTGAAGAATCATTCTTTTTTTGAAAGTTGGAAAGTTCATTATTACTTATATAAATGGGACAAGGGCCCCTGGATCCTTTTTGATATTTGTTGCTAGAGAGAATTTAGCTAAGTTATGTTGATGGCATGGTCAAAAATAGAATTTGCGTCGTTATGCTGTCAAATTTTTTCTAAAATTTTTTATTACCTAATAAAGTTAAACAAGAATGAACCGTGATTGGATGTATCATCGTTATATCGATGGAGTTAGCGGTAGAGTCGTAAATGAAGAAGCAGCTTGAGACACCCGGAGGGCGCATCAGCAAGCTGAAGAAGAGCGTCGTCGGGACAAAGCTAGGCGGGAATTGATGTGGCAGCAGCTTTACCACCGCCTTGATGATCGAGATGGTCTGCCCTAGACTCCTCTTTTATGTATTTGAGATACTTTCAGATATTTATATGTTTAAGATATTTATGTATTTCAGATATTTATACATTGATACTTGATATTTTGTATTTGAAACTATTTTATTTAGTGCACTATCTTTTATTTTAGTAATATTATTTATCATGTTTTAGAAATAATTACAATAAAAAATAAATATAAAAATCAATTTATATATAAATAAATACCAATTAAAAGTTTCAGATTAGCGACGGATCTGGCGATGGGGCAACCCGTAGTCTAAATCCGTAGCTCATCATTGACCTAGCGACAGATCTAGCGACGGGGCACTCCATCACTAGGCTAGCGACGGATTTAGCGACGGGCACCCCGTCGCAGGCTAGCGACAGATCTAGCGATAGCCCCCATTGCTAGCCTCCAAACTTGTCGTACAAGGCCGTAGCCAGACTACGGACTTAGCGACGGGATTTTCCGTTGCTAGATCCGTCGTTAAGTCTTGGCGATGGGTGAGCCACCGTCGCGCATGAATTAGCTACGAGCGATTTAGCGACGGGATTGTTCCTGTCACTAACCGATCGCTACAAGCTTTAGCGACGGGGTTGTACAATTCTAGCGACGGAAAATCCCGTTGCTAAATCAGGATTTTTTTTGTAGTGATTCATCGGAAGTTTTTTTTTCGTTTTTGGTCAAGAGTCCGGCTCGTTTAGCTTATTAAATGACTTTGAAATGAACCAATTAAAGTGAAATTACTGAGCAATAAAAATTATAAATTAGTGAAAAGCTAGAGACCAACCTACAACATTCCTCTCCTCAGAAACCTAGGCGGCTAGGTTTAGGGTTATAAGGAGAGAGACATCTTCCTCTTTTTGAGAGGATTTTTCCTTGGGAGTGCAAGTATCGAAGTGAGGGATGGATCCTGATGAGATGATCAGACTTGTTGAAGAACTTCAGTTTTTGAAAGAAGCAAGAGAGGTCACAGTGCGAGTAGCTGATAAGCAAATGAGCAACCATGCAAGCGAGCTACGTCGTTTTCTTGTAGGAAAGGTTTTTTCCATGAGAGTGGTGAATAGGATCACTTTGAGAATTCATGTTCCCCGGATAATGCAACTGAGGCGACCGATGGAAATTGAAATTGTTGGAGATAATGTGTTCGTGATAGTGTTCGGATCTGATAACGACAAGAGACATGCATTAAATGATGGTCCGTGGTACTTCTTTAATAACCTAATGGTATTTAAGGCCCCTATGGGGCTTCAAAACCCTACTGACATCTGTTTTAATGAGTTCTCGGTATGGATTCAAATCCATAACCTACCTTTTGCATGTATCAACTAGACCATGGTACGGAAAATTAGAGAGCAAGTGGGAAAGCTCGAGGAGATTGATGTGGGTAACGGGGGTGATGTCTTGGCCAGTTTGCAAGAGTTCGAGTTTGTCGACCTACAGATAAACCTTTACAACGATGTGTCAGACTTACAGATGATGGGCAAGGCGACAGCAGATTAGCTCTAATTATATATGAGACACTTCCAGATTTTTACTTTGCTTGTGGAAGAGTAGGACATGTGGTGAGACACTGTTTGGATGACAAGGCGAGCAAAGAAAAATTGGCCTTTGGATCGTGGATAAAGACGAGTAGGGTGGTGGCAGTGAGACGGAGAGGGAGTGGGGTTGTGATTGTTGGTAAGAGAGGAAAAAACAACAAGGTTGAAAATATTGAATGGGATGAGAGTGACTCTGCTGAGACGGAAGAGTTTCGGGTAGGGGAAAGGGAAGAAGAGGGGAGGCAGTTGGAAAGAACGAGGAGGGGGGAATTGGAAGAGAGCGCTCTCTGTGGGAAGGAGGGGTATGTAGTGGAAACCTTGGTCCCAAGTATGGACAAGAATAAGGCTAATATGAAGGGTGAGGATGTTAGTTCCCAGAAGCACCCGATGAGTGATAATATGGAGATTGAGAAGAGGGGGTTTTGATTGGAGGGGGGACAGAGCTACGCTGGTTCAGCTTAGGGAGAAGGGGAAAGATGGTTCGGAGGGAATTATAGTGGAGGGCAAGAAGGTAGAGACAGTAGGGGGTGGGAGAAAATGAATGAAGTGGAAAAGAAGAGCGTGAGAGAAGCATGCTGAGGTCATGAACCCAAAAGTCCTACCTCATGGGCCTAATGGGTTAAAGAGGGGAGGTCATGAGAGGGAGGGAGAGGTGGAGGGAATGCCTAAGAAATTTCGAACGGAAGAGTCTAGCTCAAAGAATATGTTGGCAATAATGACGGAGGCTGTGTCACATCCCCGCCGAGCCCAATGAATGCTGTAGTGTGGAACGCTCGGGGTTTGGTGAGCAGGCGGGCGTTCCATGAGTTGCAGAGGATGTTGGAGGAGTATGCTCCCTGTTTGGTGTTTATTAGTGAAACAAAATTGGTAAGCGCTAGGTTGGATAGATGGAAAGCTATTTTTAAATATGATCGTTTATTTGTTGTTGATGCCGAAGGAAGTAGTGGGGGTTTGATGCTTTTGTGGAAATCACCGGTTGATATTACCATAAAATCCTACTCGAAAGGCCATATTGATTGCATTGGGGTGTGGAATAATATAAGGTGGCGATTCAAGAGATTTTATGGGAACCTTGAGAGCAGTAGAAGGAAGTTCTCCTGGGATCTTATGAGGAAGCTGGCAGCAGATGGAAATATGAGAGGCATGGCGTGGGCTATGGGAGGTGACTTTAATGAGATAATGTTCGACTCAGAGAAAGAGGGGGGAATCTACGATCTCAATTACAGATGGGAGAATTTCGTGATGTTGTGGATGATCTTGATTTGTTTGATGCAGCTGGGTCGGATAATACTATAACGTGGAAAAACAACAGGAGTGGTTCTAAATCTGTATGGGAAAAGCTTGACAGGATCTTGCTGAATAAGGCGTGGCAGAATATGTTCCCAGATATTGGGATTAAAGTTTTGGATTTCTTTGGATCAGATCATAGAGCTATCTATATGCAGCTGACATGTAGAAAGCGACGGGAGGTTATGGGAGGCAGGAAGAGATTTCACTTTGAAGAAAAATGGTTTGTTGATAAATCATTTGTCCCATATTTTTTATTGGAATGGGATAGGCTTAGGGGAGTGCTATCGATTCCGGAGAAACTAAGAAACTGCGAGATTTTTTTCAACAAGTGGGCAGGTGATCGGTTTAATGGCCTGGAAAAGAAAATTAAGAGGCTCAGAAATGAGCGTACTAATTTGCTAAATAGGAGGAATGGAAAGGCGTTGGAGAGTATACTGCAAAGTATTAACAAAGAGTTGGAAGACCTTTTATTTATGGAAGAAAGCCACTGGAAACAACGAGCGAGGACGAACTGGCTAGCACAAGGAGACTATAACACTTCCTCTTTTCATGCCCATGCATCTGGGAGGAGGGGCATGAACTTTATCGAGGGTTTGGAAGGGGAACAAGGGAGCTGGGAGAAAGAGGAGACAAAAATGGCAGATATAGTGAATAAGTACTTTGGGGACTTATTTTCATCTGCCTATCCGAGACAACAGAATATAAACAAGATTTTAGGATTTGTAGATGGGACCTTGAGTGAGAGCAGTCAGGAGATGCTTTCAATTCCATTTACGAAGGAGGAGGTGGAGGGGGCGGTATTTGAGATTCACCCGACAAAGTCTCAAGGCCCGGATGGGTTCTCTGGGCGATTTTTTCAGAAGTTTTGGCCGGAGATTGGAAATGTCATTACTAATGCAGTTTTGGGTGTTCTTAATGATGGCGGTTGCTTGAAGGATTGGAATAACACACTTTTAGTGCTTATTCCAAAAGTGGTGTCGCCTAGAACTGTGAAAGAATTTCGGCCTATAAGTCTTTGCAATACTGTGTACAAGATTATCTCGAAGGCTATTGTTAATAGGCTGAGAAAGGTGTTATATGAAGTGGTAGATGAAAATCAAAGTGCTTTTGTGGCAGGGAGGCATATATCGGATAATATCATTATTGGATTCGAATGCATGCACTGGATCCAGAATAAAGGACGCAAAACTAATTATGCGGCACTAAAACTGGATATGAGCAAAGCGTATGATAGAGTCGAATGGGGATTCTTAGAAGCTCTGATGACGAAACTACAGTTTCTGATGAAGATGATTAGACTCATTATGCAGTGTATTTTGTCGGTTTCTTATTCATTTATAATTAACGGGCAAGTTTATGGAGACCTTACTCCCACGAGGGGTCTACCGCAAGGGGACCCTTTATCTCCATTATTGTTTGTTCTGTGCGCGCAAGGCTTTTCTTCTATTCTGCATGGGCTATGTAAAACGAGAGCTTTGCAGGCAATTCAATTTGGGGTGCAGGGTCCAAAGGTTTCTCATCTTTTTTTTGCATATGATAGTCTGCTCTTCTTCAAAGTTTCTGAGTCAGGCTGTCATGTTTTAAAGAGATGGATGCTGCATTATGAAAAAGCTTAAGGGCAACTGATTAATTTTGATAAGTCGTCTGTTTCTTTTAGTCCGCTGACACCGAAAAGTGTGATTACAAGTGTGAAAGAGATTTTGGGGTTACAAGTGGTGGAATGGTACAATTTATATCTGGGATTGCCAACAATCTCGACTAGGCACAAGAGAGTACAATTTGGTTTCTTACGAGAGAGAGTGTTGAGAAGAATGGCGAATTGGCAAGACAAGATGTTGTCGGCTGGGGGAAAGGAGGTTCTTATAAAGTCTGTGGTGCAGACTATACCAACGTACGCGATGATGTGTTTTCGTATCCCAAATTCCATATGCAAAGATATTGATATAGCGTGTGCACGCTTTTGGTGGAGGAATAGCACAGATAAGATGAGAATGCACTGGAGCAGCCGGAAGAAGCTATGCAAGCCTAAGGATAGAGGTGGTTTGGGGTTTAGGCAGCTAGTGTGTTTCAATAAAGCCTTGCTTGCGAAACAAGTGTGGAAAATTCTCAAGAGGCCGAACTCACTTTTGGCACAAGTTCTCAAGTTAAAATACTTTAGAGATGACTCGGTGTTAACGGCAAAGGTAGGGTCTAATGCATCATTCATTTGGAGATCTTTATGCTGGAGTAGAACCTTGATTGAAAAGGTAGTTAAATGGAAGATTGCAAACGGCGAAACGGTGAGATTGTTCAAGGATGCATTTGTGACAGATTCTTCTCAGTGTATTCAACCGCTGACTCAGAGGCTAGAAGATAATGTGAGAGTTGCTGAGTTCCTGACCACAGATCGGGAATGGAATGCGGAGAAGCTGCGGGGAGCTTTTTGTTCGAGAATTACTGACATGATTCTGCGAACTCCCATTTTGGCAGAAGGTGATGATAGGTGTTACTGAAAAGAGGATGCTAAAGGAGTGTATTCGGTGAAATTGGGGTATTTACAAGAGATTGGATACTTTGATAAGCCTGTAAGCACATCGGGCGGGGTTACGGAGGATTGGAATCGATTAGTTTGGAAGACCGATATCCCTCCAAAAATCAAAGTGTTTTTGTGGTGTGTATATATGGAGTTTATTGCCCTTCCGATGAATTTGAAAGTGCACCATGTTCCAGTGGTTGGGATTTGCGAGGTTTGTAAAAAAGATTGGGGGACTATGGTGCATGCTTTCTTCTTTTGTGAGGAATCGAAGGCTGTGTGGAAAGGCAGTAAGTACTGGCCGATTTTGAAGAGATGGAGAAGAGAAAGTTTTAAGGAGGTTGGGAGAGAAATTGCAGAGAAGTGCACAAAGGAAGAATATGAGATCTGGGGGGTCACCCTTTATTCCCTCTGGTTGCATTTGTGTTGGTTGAAGCACGGCAAGGAAGGGCCACAGATTCAGTTTAGTATTGAAACTTCCAAGGGGTATTTGGAATCAGTTAAGGAGGCCAGGTTGGCCCTCAGAGTTGCTAATTCCATTGGAGTTAAGTTAGAGGAGAGGAAGTGGATTCCTCCGGTGCAAGGGGTGTTCCGTCTTGATGTTGATGCTTCAGTTAATGAGCAAGCTCAGGCCTTTGGTGTTGGTGCGGTGGTGCGAGACTGTAAAGGAAAAATTTGAGTGGCAATGGCGAAAAAAATTCTTTGTACTGATTCTGTCTTGGATGCCAAGATTAATGCGGTGATTTACGGGGTTGGTTTATGTTTGCAGGAAGGACTGGTACCATTTGTCATTTACTCAGATTCGCTACTGGCTATCCGACTGTTATCAGATGGAGCGGGTGAGGGTTCATATATTGCACAAGATCTACCAATTTTGGTTGATGTTATTAATAATGGTTTTATTAGTGATTTTTGTCATATGTATAGAGAAGCAAATATTGTTGCTCATACTCTTGCTCGATATGGGGCAAGCTGTGATGACATGCTTATTTGGAACTCGAATTATCCTCACTGATTGAGGGAGATGGTGGAATAAAATTTTGGATCTCTTTTGGTCAAAAAAATTGTAAATTAGTGGAGCTCGAGCCTGAAGACAATTATGGCTCATTTACACCCTAGGAGAAACACAAATTTTCTTTTAGAGAAATTGACTGGACGACTAATATTCTCTTGGCTTAAAGTAATAATAATACAACTTTGGACAAATGACACTTTCATAACTATATTTTTTTCTCTCTTTTTTTATATAAATACTTTTTTTTCAAATATACAAAATAATACTCACTTTTTTTTTTTAAAAAAAAATAATACATTCTAACATTTGATCAATTTTTGGTCATGAAAATCCTACTTAACTGATTGTATTTACAAAATTCTTGATTGGAGAATTTTTTTTTAACCGGCTAGCTAACGAAATGAAAATTTTAAAATACAACCAATTAAGTAGAATTTTGGGCCATCAACTATTAGATTTGCAAATAATTTTTTTAAAAAGTTGGAATTATTTTGTTAATTTTCAAAAAGTAAATTCTTTTTTTTTTTTTAAATAGAGCCCAGGAAATATAGGATGTCAAAATGTAATTTGCTCAAAAAAATATTTTTTAAAATATTAATAAAACCTCGAGCTTTAATGATTTCGGTCTTGAAACCAGATTTAAAATTATATATATATAACTTGGGCAATACGATTGGCTTAGCCTATATTGGATTAAACTATTGTTTTTTTTTTTTTGAAGATTAAACTATTGAATTGAATAATGGATTGGGTGTGTTTGTCCGCGGTCCCAGGCTGATGAGGTGACTGGGTCTTCAATTAGTCGAATTCTCATTCAAGAATACTCCATTATATTTTCGCGTTATCATCATTTGTTGGCATTATTTAATATATGATTTTAACTTCTGTTTTTTACAATTTTTTTTAACTTCTCTCTCCTCCCACCTTTCCACTATACAGTATCTGCATATTTGTTCCTTGATTTCATTAATTTTTCCAACTATTATATAATAATTTATTTTTTTGAAAAATTTATTATTGTAGTCATGAACTTTCAATTTCATAACAAAATATTAAATTATATATAAATTTAACCATTTTATATACATTAAATGATTGAATACGGTGAAAATTAAATTAAATTAAATTATATAAATGACTATTTTTGGGTTCTATACTGCAACTACCCTTAGTAATATCAACTTTCCTCCTTTGCTTCTCTGCGTGGAGCCGTGGAGGGATGAGCTGGAGATGCATGCTCAACACTACTACAGTATTGACTTGTTACAAAAGAATCATAGTCAACAAACAACTCCTAATTACTTAGAAAAGCTATGAGCTTCCAAGATTCTACGTACAGTCATGCATCACGACCGATTTGCTTGCTTCCCAAGCCCACACAAAATCTACAAATACATCTTCATTTTTCGTTCGAGTTCATACGATCGAGCAGCTTATTTTCTCTCTTGCACAGGCTAGCCATGACGAGCGTCGCAGAAGCTTACGTCATGTGGAAGCAAAGCAAGAAGAAGATGGAGAAAATAGAAGCTTCCAGTAACGTAAAATCAGTTGAAGTGAAAGCTGATAGCTGTGACGTCAGTAATGGCTGTGGTTGCTTTTCATTGTTCAAGTTCAAGAAAGTTCATTCAAATGTTGCTTCGCTCTCTTCTGCAGATTCTTGAGATATATTAATCTTGTCTCTTTCTTTTTATATATATATCTATGTTTACTTTAGTTTTGTGAAATCAGTCTTGAATTAATTTGTTTCTCTAGGCGTAATTTCAAGGTGTGTGTGAACCCCATGCATGTATCAATTTTATATGTGCTAGCTCTGTGCTTAATTTCGTACAATTTTGTGTAAAATCAAGAGATTAATGTTCTAAAGAAAAATTCCAACGAATAAGATTGATGATATGCTTTGTTTGAATGTTGTATTATTATATAACGATTTTAATCCATTGATACGTTAGAATTTCGCACGTTTACAAAATATTTATGCTGAGAAATGTAGAGTTTGTAGTTTGTCTTATATGTTGAATTATATAGGAATGTGGAAATTCAAGTCTGTTTATGAATTTGAATTTTGAAATATTAGCGATTTAATAATAAATTACTCAAGCAAATAATTTGACCATACAATCGACGCTACGTGTTACGATTCCCTTATCAATAATTATGTATTTATGTTTACGCAGATCGACACTGTAAAAATAGTCTTTAGAAACAAAATTATTAGCGACGATACCATTAATACTAGACTTTTAATTAGCAACAACACGTCGTCTCTAATTACCACATGTCCTGTCTAATAATATATTTGTGACAACATTTTATCATTTAAAAATATTTTTTGCGACGATATAAATAAAGCGTCCCTAAAAGTTCGTCCTAAATAAATTTAAATTATTTTAAGTAACAATACTATCATCACAAAAAATATCATTAAAAATGACTTATTTTTTAGAGATAACATGTCATTACTTAATTTTAATATTAGTAACGACTGTCGTCACTAATAATATTGTTAATAAAAACTTTTTTTTTTTTTTTGTAGTGTGGAGCTGACATATCACCAAACCATCATATACAATAATTTTAGGATATAAAATGTATATAACAACTTATATAATTATATTTTGTGTATGTTTTTCGTTTCAGCGGCTCCTGAGAATCCTGAGAAAGCCAATTGTGGGGTCACAGCAAAGCACATGCTAATAAGTCAATTCTAACATAATAAAGTATAATTAATTGTTCATTGTTAATTAATTTTTTTAAGTCTTGAATTTGTAATTAATTTAATATATGTTCAGCTTTTGATAGAATATTGATAAATTTAATATATGTTTTTTTTAAATATATATATTTGAAATTTAACTATAGAACTAATTCAGGGATGTATATTAAAATATGACGTGTTGTAGAACTATATATCAAATGAGTTGCGTGTGTATTAATAGAATCCAAAGAAAAATCTAAAAAACGGACAGACCCGATAAAAAGAAATCGGAGAACAAAACAACCCGTCTTAATTAGTGCAAAAAACCATGCACCATAAAAAAATAAAACAAAACAATAAACTCATGAATCATTATCATTAGCTTTAAAATAGTCTCTAGGAAAGGAAAAAAAAAAATCAAAATCAATCAAAAACTGTATTTTTGGAACCGAAGCGTGCCATCATCCCACACGGTCAGACGGCATCACCCACACAGTCAGACGACACGTGGCGCTCACGCACCTGCCAGTTTTTTTTTCTATTAAAAATAAATATAATTCAATAAATTTAAATATTTTAATTCGACGACTTGCACGGTGCACGAGCCCGCATTGAGTGCTAACGCGTGAACTCGTGCACTGCGCTCGACAATTAATTTATTTTAAAATAATTAAATATAAACCATGATTGGAATTAATATATATACCCTAAAAAAACTAAAAAAAAACTAGAAAAAGAACCTAAAAACACCCCAAAACACCTTCCCAAAACAAGAAAATCAAAAACTTCAAAAAAACAACAACAAAAAAAAAAATCTAAAACAAAAAAAGAAAACTAAATAAAATCTAAAACCCAAAAAAACACTCCAAACCATCCCTTAAACATATTAATTATAGTGGGATAAACTCTAATTTGAATTAAATAAACTCACTGAAGACAAGTAATATATAGACCTGAAATTTTTAACACTATAAGTAATGCTTTTTGATGTTTGAGTGATACTTTTTTCTGATAATTTTTTTTTGTTATAAATGGGGCGGGTTAACCGGTGAATTGGGCGGGTTGACCCATGAATTTGACTAAAATTTGACCTGTCTGATCTAGTAATTCGATAATGTAGTGCACTGAAAAGTTTGCATTTATTTATTACATCTATAGGTTCAATATATATATATATATATATATATACTTATTAAATAGATAATCTATCTATCTATCTATACATATATTAAAGCAAAATCACAGGGGTAAAATTGTGAATAAAAAAACATAAAATATGGTAAAAAATAAATTTGGTGCCAAAAATTCTTGAATTAATATGTATGGCGCAGTTGGTAGCAGTACTTTCTTCTTGGCAAAAAAATTCATGCACCAGATGCAAATAAGGCTTATTTGAGACGGATAAGGTCAAACCACAGGTCAACCCACTTTGACCCGGGTCAACGTGGGTATTGGGAAAAACTATCAAGGATAACCCAACTAATAATTTTGATGAAATGTCAAAACATGTGGAAAATCTCTATGAAAAACTGCAGGAACTACAGGCTGGAAAATGACTTTATGACCAAATGAGAGACTCCTAAATTCAGCTCAGCTGAAGCGAAAGTCAACCGCTTTAGAGCATGGTCAACCAGCTGGAAAAGGATGCATCAAGCAGTCAGGAGCTAACCAATTCAAACTGAAGACTGGAAGGCATCCAACCGATGAGCAATCATCAGCTTAGCTGAAAGCTAAGAAAAGCTGATATCAGTCAACTGGGAGAAGAGCTTAGAGGAAGCAGCCAGCTGAAGCTTTAGTCAAAGGCTTAAAGCTAAGCTTCCAAGAAGCCTACTGGAGTCCAGAGCTGAAGCTTTAATCAAAGCTAAGCTACCGAAATCCAGAACCGATGACCAAGGCAGCTGAGGAAATGCTAAACTGGACCGTTCCAGAACTGAAGCTTAAGGCAGCTGAGGAACTGCCAACTGGACTATCCCAGAGCTGAAAGCCAAGACAGCTGAGGATCTGCCAGCTGAAGTCCAGAACTGAAAGCTGAGCAACTAATACCTACCAAGAAGTTATTAAAGATCCTGACAAAAGATCTCGGAGCAGAATTCATTAAATCAGGCAACGACTAGTTCAAACAAGCTTCAAACGGCTACAAGAATTCAACTATCGTCGATGGATCAACTGAACTAACGATCGATGGAACCTAACGGTCACAAAGATCACTCATCTATAAAAGAAGAGTGAATCGCATTCTGATTAACACTTTCGCCAATCTAACTCTTGCTATATTGCAGATATTGAGCTTTCTTTCTCCCACCTTAGCTCAAAGCTTAAACATCACAAGTTGCGAAAAGTCTCAACTGAGAAGAAGTTCTTCAAAGAACCAACCAACCAGCTAGCTGTTGAAGAATCCAACCAGAGCCAGGCTTCTCAGTTCAAGATACTCAACGATCAACTACTCAGCTCAGCTTAAGGAGCATTCAAAGTTGATAACAGTTTCAAGACTGACTTCTTGAAGATCGAGAGAGATTTAAAATCTTGTAAAGACGGGCAATAACACCTAAAGTCCCAGCAAGCAGTTGGGAGCGGTAAGTGTGAGCTGTCGACCATCACCGGCTGAGGAAGGGCGTACCGACAGGTCCATTTTTCCGGGACAGCACCAGTTGAAAAGGAGGTCGCGCTCGAGTGAAGGGTGCCGTTTTCAGGTTCAACAGTTTATCTTCACTGTGTAACTATAATAAAGAAACTTTACATTTGCATAGTGAATTGCCCTTCTAAGGAAGGAAGAGAGGACGTAGAAGCTGAAGCTTCGAACCTCTATAAATCACTTGTGTGCTGTTCTTACTGTCAAAGCTTTTGCATACACACAGCTGCACACAACTCCACACAAGCTGCACTCTTAAGCTAAGCATTCTATCTCAATTGTCTAGTGCATGGATAAGTTTTGAAAAGCGAGGGCCCTAATTATTCCGCACAAAAGCTCAAAATTTTTGAGTCAGTTTATACACACCCTCTAAACTGACTTCGACTCGCTCGGGACCAACAACGGGTCAACCCGTAAAAAATAAAAAAAATCCGGCAAAATTAGTATCAACTGCAACACTAAAAAGTATCACTCAAAATTTGAAAAGTATCATCTACATCATAAAAAAGTAATGTGCGTGTCTGATAATTATCTTATACTAGTTTATTTAGTTCAAATTATGATTTTTTCCATTCAAATTAATGTTTAAAGTTTAGGAATTCAGAGTTTTTTGGGGGTTCATGGTTTTTAAGGTTCAAGATTTTTTTAGGGGTTTATCTTGTGTTTTTTAGGGTTTTTTTTTTTGGGATGGGTTTAGAGGTTTATTTTATGTATTTTAGAGTTTATTTTGTATCTTTTAAGATTTTTTGAGGGATTTTTTTGGGATTTATTTTGTATTTTTTAGGGGTTTTACTAAGGTTTTAGGGGTTTATTTTTTTTTTTAGGGTTTGTTGGGGGATTTTTTAGGGATTTATTTTGTGTTTTTTTAGGGTTTATTAATTCCATTTTAGGATATAAATTCATATTCATTTCAAATAAATTATATCAATTTATTTTAATTTTAGGGTTCACTAATATAATTTAGAGTATAAAATTTTGTGGAATAAAACAAAAGGAACAAACAAAAAATTAGATAAAAAAAATCGAAAAAAAACAAAAAATCATAAAAAAAAGGACAGGCGCGTGAACCCGTGCGTGGGCTCCACGCGCTTGCCACAAATAGTCTTAAATAAGATCTTGTGATTTGAAGTTCTATGTTCGAACCATTTCATAGCAGCAGACAGCCATTTTTTCTGCTTTTTCCTTTTTTTTTTTTTTTTCCTTTTCCTTTTTTTTTTCTGCCTTTTCCTAATTTCTTTCCATTTAAGATATTAATGGCTGTCTAGTGCTAATTTTATTTAAAAAAATTTATATTCTAATTTTTATTTGCATTTATGATGTTTTATTTTCTTAACTTTATTCACATTTTATATCTAGCCTTTCATAATTTATTTCCATTTAAGTTTTTTTTTTTTAGTTTTTTTCCCTCATTTTAGCATCATCTTTATTTCCATTTAAGACATTAATGGCTTTATTTTCATTCAAGATGCATTATCTTCTATTTTTTTATTCACATTTAAGATCCTTAGCAGCTCTTTGGATCAATCTATAGTCAAAATGTTGGAAATCATGTAAAAAAATAAAATTATTTTATACAAATGACTTTTCAACTCCATTGTTGATTCTATAAATATTTGAATTAACTATCAAGCAATGTAGTGACTCTAGATCCTTCCACAAAAAAAAAAAAAAAAGCCATTATTCAAAGGTCATATAACTGGTGATGGAGCACTTAGGCAAACTTCTGATAGTTTTAGTGTTCGTTTAGTTATGAATTATACAAAACGAAGCTCACAAAAATGTTGAAGATCGAGCAACTAGGAAGAAGATGTATGAGGGAGAAGAGAGAAAAGAAAGAAGAAGATGAAAGGAGATATTTTGTTGGATTAATCACTTCTAATTAATCAAAATATAAAAATATACTGGTCAATAATCATATATAATCACGTAAAAAAAAGTTAGTGCGTTGCATGATTATGTTTGCTGGATTTTATGGATATTTTTGTATATTGGGCACATATATTATATTTTTTTGTGAAAGTTATGACTGTACAACTACAAGCTACATGTTCTCAATTAATATATTTTGTGTCAATTATTTTGTAGCATTCTTATTATTTATCCAAGATGATACTAAGTTATTTGTTTGTTTAAATAATTATAAAAATTATTGTTTATATCTATGAACATAAAGTTTAGTTTCTTAATTTATTTAATTTTTTTAGATGTTTGTTTCACACACTTCTAAATGTGTGTATTGCAAATATATATTTAACTACGATTGAATTTTACTTCAAATATTATAAAAAGAAAATAATGTCGAGCATCGCTCAAGAGATATACAAGTTACTATTTACATTTCAACTTAAATTTTCCATATTAATTAAATATAACATTTTAACCAAAAATGTTATCAATTAGGTTTTGGTCAAGTTTATACGTTTATTTAGTTAACAGTAAATATTAATTTTCCCTTAAATAATTATTAATTTTTATTTTAATTGACTAGGTGTGGCGCAATTAGGACTCTCATCAACTTTGTGATTATCTGCTCGATTTTACGTGTTCTTTATTCTCAGGTGGGTGAAATGATTATCTTTAAAATAAAAGTATATGATATAGGATCATTAAGACATAGGTATTTTTAATCCAACTTGAATTATTGTGTATGGAATGTGAATAACGTTTTATACGCACATACTAGCTTTTCCTACACATAGAATAACCTTTTGTATGCACCAGAATATGTCATGTGTATAGTTCAAGATATATTCTTCAAGAAAAAGAAGAATACCCTAAATTCATTATTCCTACGATTTATTTCGGTTGGATAAATAGAAAAAAAATGCACCACTGAGTACGTTTTGAGATTGCTCACCCCCACATTTAAAAATATTTTCAAGTCAATGAGCTTAGAGCAGCGTGAAGGAAATGAGTTGGACTTGCTCTAGAAGTTTTGGTTACTTAGCTCGAACTTTTGAACTTGTTGTTTTAAGTCTACTATTTTGAACTTGATATTATATGTTTGTTTAGTATTTTTGTACTAACCTAAACTAGTAGTTTGGTATTATGGTTCAAATAATATTAGGAATGCGAATTTTATATTTTAGAACTTATGAGTTTCATTTTTTTAAGTGAACTTGGATTTTATTAGACATTATGAAATGTAGGTGTTTTGATCTACACACACTATTTTCCTATTTCGGATTTCTAGGATGAGCATAAAGACAAGAAAAAAAAATTACTCAAATTATTATTATAATTATTAATTATTTTCCGCTTAAAATAATAGAAAGAATATTTTTTTTTATAGAAAAAAAGAATAATTTTAGATTATATAATTTAGGGAGTTACAGGATAAGTGTTGCGTATCCCTTGTTCATACTTGAAAGCCGAGTTCGGTATTATTCTTCTTTGTTATTTTACTTTTCATCCGATTCTACCTTCATTAGACACTACAAGAAATTCGTATTTTAGCGACAGACATTAATGACGGACGGTTTTCCGTCGGCATTTGCGACGGACTAGTGATGAAATGTCCATTGCTAAACGTTTCAGGATTTTGAATTGGCGGGAATGCTTCGCGCCCAAGTGTAATGACGGATTAATGACTGAATTTCCGCGGTTAACATTAAGGATGGATGGGATCCGTCGTTACATTTTGTTCAGAATTTAGTAATTCTAAAAAAAATCTTCATTAGTAATTCTGATTACTTAAATAATTAAATATTAAAATTTAATGACGGAGCAGTTCCGTCGTTAGAATTTTACGATTTTATAAATTAAAATATTTATTTGTAATGACGAAATCAATCCATCATTACTACATTTGATTATTTAAATAATAAAATATTAAAACGTGACGATGAACATTTTCCGTCCTTCGAATTTTATGATTTTATAATTTAAAATAGTTATTTTTAACAACGGACTATGTCCGTCATTAAGAATAACGGATATTAATTTAACTTAAATTAAATTCTTACCACGGATATATATGTGTGTGTGTGTGTGTTATAAGTTAGTAAGTTACACGGAAAATGATATCTTCTTAAAAAATTTGGAACCTAAAAGTTAAAATAAATAAACAAGAAAAAGTAAGGGTAAGGAAAATGTAAGTAAATGAGATGATTAATTATATTAGAAAAAAAAATCATTAGAAATTTAGATTCATATTGAAAAATTATGTATTTAGTTCAATATATTAAAATGGGAAATATGAATAGAATACTTAGTAAATTTATCGTAAAAATGAATAATAACATGTTTAAATTATGTGTGTGTGTGTGTGTTATAAGTTAGTAAGTTACACAGAAAATGATATCTTCTTAAAAAATTTGGAACCTAAAAGTTAAAATAAATAAACAAGAAAAAGTAAGGGTAAGGAAAATGTAAGTAAATGAGATGATTAATTATATTAGAAAAAAAAAAAACATTAGAAATTTAGATTCATATTGAAAAATTATGTATTTAGTTCAATATATTAAAATGGGAAATATGAATAGAATACTTAGTAAATTTATCATAAAAATGAATAATAACATGTTTAAATTATATACATATATATATAATTATATCTTACAATTGAGTATTTAAAACTGATTATTAAGAATAATATTAAAATGTTTAAATGATCTATATATCTTATTGGAACTTTTTTTTTTTATTTTATCAAGAGCTTGGCTCGTTCAGCTCATTGAACGAGTTTGTAATGAGCCGATTCAAGTGAAAATTCTTGAGCAATAAAAAATATAAATGAGTGTAGCTCGACCCTGAAGACAATTGGCTGGACGACTAATTTTCTCCGAGCATAAAGTAATAATAATAAAATTTTGGACAAATTACACTATACTTATATTTTGAGTTCATTTTTATAAAAGAAATAATTCATTTTTAGAAAAATTAACATAATAATATCCACTTTTTAAAAAAATTGCGCATTTAACATTTGATCAATTTTTTAACTCGAAATTTTTATGTAATTTATTTTATTTAAAGATTTCTTGAATGGAGGATTTTTTACGCGGTTGGAGAAATATTTATCTTCAAATATAATTAATTACATAAGATTTTGGGACCAAAAAATGATCAACTATTAAATTTACAACTTTTTTTTAAAAATATTGATACTATTTTGTTAAATTTAAAAATGTAAATTAATTTTTAAAAGGAATCCAAAATAACGTACAAAGTATCAAAATATAATTTAGTCAAAATTACTTTTTAAAATAATAACAATACCTTGAACTTTAATGATTTTGGTCCTGGAAACCAGATTTAAAAAATAAAAATAACTTGGGCAATACGGTTCGCTTTGGATTAAACTATTGAATTAAATAATGGATTGGTCCTCGGTCCCAGTAGCCTGATGCGGTGATTGGGTCTTCTTCAATTTAGTCAAATTCTCAATTCAAGAATAGTTTGTTTTCAGTAGTTAATACATTTTTGGTGCTATAAAAATTGGGTATTAATACTTTCAATCTAAAAATATTTATTTTTGCTCCCCAAATTATATGTGTTCTATGTTTTATTTCCCAACACTAACCCGACACTTAATGATCGTTAAATCTTGGGACAATCAATTCAATCAAAAAATTAAACTAGGGTGCAAATTAAAACGTTACAACTGAGATTAAAAATGTTTTAATCATATTAATTAATTATTTGAAATATTTGAAAAATATGGAAATACAATGGACGATTTCATTCAACTAATTTTTTTTAGGATTCTTCTTCATTTTTTTTCTCAATTTCAGTTTGTTGTGTTTTAGTTTAATTTTTACACTTGCTATAATATCGTTCATTATACCCAATTAGTGTTTGTTATAATTTATTAATATTTAATTTTTAGTTTTTTAATTATTTATTAATAGATTATTTCAAAAATTATTTAAGGCACTCTTACTAAAATAGCCTTTAATTTTTCTCTTAAATATTTTATTTCTTATATTTTGAAAAAAAATAAAAAATTTCTTGATTATTAGAAAAAATAAATACTAAAAAACTTATAAAAAAAATCCCAATTTTGTAGGATGAACAGAAAATAATAAATGTAAAATTAAACATAAAAAATTAAAATCGAAAAAAAAACAATGAAGAAAAACTAAAAAAAATTGATCACGGATAGAGAATGCAACATATAAATGTAATAGATGACTCAAAATGTTGGGATAGCTGATCATCTTCTTTCCTAGCTAGTTCAATTGGGAATTAATATTACTAAGTAGTTGTAACTAACGCTAAGAATTTTACACTATTAAAGAATCTTTTATACGTAGTATTGACGTGAACATATTCTAATCATTAATTATTTCACAGATTCATGCGATGATTATTATTATAAACTCAAGTAATTAAATTCAAACTTATAGATTTTACGGAGTTGATCATAAAAAATAACAACGCTAGGCGCTAGCATGTTAACAATTAGAAAAGTAACATATATAAATTAATATATTTTCAAATATTTCAAAAATTAATTAATAGGATCAATATACTTTTAGTCCCAACTGTAATGTGTTTTTGGTCCAAAGTTTAATATTTTGACATTTTTTGTGCCGAGATTTAACGGCCGTTAAGTGTTTGGTTAGTTTTGAGATCTAAAATGTCAAAACATATCATTTGGGACAAAAAATATCGAAAAATCAATCTTGGGACAAAAAGTATATGGCTTTAATTTAGACTAAAATTATTTGGACCCTATTCTCATGGGACCAAAAGTTTAATTAGCTACGATTTTCACATTAAATCATCCATAAATTGTGTTTCATCATTTTTTTCGCATTATGTAATTTATGATTTTAACATTTTTTTCAAATTTATTTTTTGTCTTTTGGTTTAATTTTATAATTATTAATTAGGGTTGATTCTACCCGATTAGGATATATAATTGTGATTTATATATATTTTTTGAAACCATAAACTTGGTAGACATGCGGTTTGGGTACAAATTAAAGAACGAAACAAAGTCTGGGATCATATGATTTCATTTGATCTATTTACTACTAGTGAAACAATTTAGTTCAAATTGTCTGTTGCACTACTTGGTGTTTCACTATTAATTTTATAAATTTTATTATAAAATTAAAATTAATTATATCATAAATAATCATAACCGTCGATCAGCGAGATCCCCCAAATATTTTGGTTTGGATCCCCCCAGTAGCTAGAGATGCATGTTCAACAATCAAGACTAGCTACTACAGTGTTGACTCGTTAGTTGTTACAAAAGAATCATAGTCAACAAACAACTGCTAATTACGTAGAAAAGCTATGAGCTTCTAAGATTCTACGTACAGTCATGCATCACGACCGATTTGCTTGCTCCCCAAGCCCACACAAAATCTACAAATACATCTTCATTTTTCGTTCGAGTTCATACGATCGAGCAGCTTATTTTCTCTCTTGCACAGGCTAGCCATGACGAGGGTCGCAGAAGCTTACGTCATGTGGAAGCAAAGCAAGGAGAAGATGGAGAAAATGGAAGCTTCCAATAACATCAAATCAGTCGAAGAGAAAGCTGTTGTTCCTGCAAATTCAAAAACCACAAAAATATGGAACAAATAGAGGAGCTGTGTCGTGGAGATAACCACTGCCTTAAAAAGCGATTCCGGCAGACCCAATGGTGCAAGTCTCTAAGCCGAATGCTCCCCAAGGTTAGCACAGCGCTCGGCCGACGTGCGCACTCACGACGGACGAACTGAAGACGCAGCGAACAATAGCTCAATTGTCGTGAATTAGAGAGAGGAAAGGCAGAAGAATTTTCTATATCTAACAGAGAGAAAAAAACCCTCTATTAATAGCCACAGCAACAAGAAATCTCTTCCTAATTGAAGACCAATTCTCTGCCAAAATATCAGGAGCAGTTCTAACAGAAAGGAAAGAAAAGGGAACGGCTGGAGACCTTTTCAAAATCACAAATCCTCATTCCAACCAAAAACGTGACAAAGAAGAACAAAAAATAAGTTATTGGGCTTTAATGAATAAATCCAAACAAAGAGCAGGCCCATATGCGTTTTCCACATAGCCTAACCCAAGAAGTCCAAGAAATAAATAAGAAAACAGATATAATTTGCTGTCATTTCCAACAATCCCCCACAAATGGTAAGCAAATAGGAAAAGAAAGAAACTGAGCTATTGAAGGAATAAACGCTTTAGTGCTAATAATCTCTCGATTTTGAATTAACACATAGTGAAGCAAGGCAACAAATGAATCCAAAAAGTGTGCTACACTTGAACTTGATGGAATCACTTGTGAATCTCACAACACACATCAATCCTATAATTCGAAGCGTCTCCGCGATGACAAATTGAACAATAATTGGCCAACAACACCTTGGTTGCTCATGAGTGCTCTAGAAAGACTTGAATCTTTCATAGAAGAAGGCCAACTCTTCACACTCACGTAGGTGATTCCAACAATTGTGTCTCCACAAAACAAATAGACAACAATGAATCATTAAGAGCTCAAGCTCATCCTCACAGTCATGTCAAAATATTTCATCATAACCATCAAGTCCGTCTTAACCAGACCACCCAAAATAAGGGCTATGGTTTATTAATCAACACAACCATCAAGTCCTTCATGCTAGGACCACCCAAAGAAAGGGCTATGGTTACCAAGTTTAAATATATCACAATATAACAACAAAGAGGAAAGAGATAAGTACAACTTCGTTTGACCTTTAGAAGGTGTCCACCGTAAATACCTCAGATAATAGGTTTTACTCCCATTCCTTTTGAGGAATCCAATACTAGTCTTCGAGCGAGTCCTTTTGTAAGAGGGTCTGCTAGATTTCTTTCAGACTTCACATAGTCCAGAGAAATTACTCCACTCTTCAGTAACTGCTTCACCCCAGCATGTCTCACACGGATATGACTCCTTTTTCCGTTGTACACACTATTTTTGGCAACACCTATAGCTGCTTGTGAGTCACAATGGAGCGATACAGGTGCTGATGAATTCCCCCACATTGGTATTTCAGCCAAAAGATTCCTCAACCATTCTGCTTCACGACCTGCCAACTCTAGTGCAATAAATTCAGATTCCATCGTAGAGTTAGCAATGCAAGTTTGTTTAGAAGATTTCCACGATATAGCACCAGAGCCTAGAGTAAACACATAACCACTTGTAGAGCTTATTTCATCATTATCAGACACCCAATTTGCATCACAATAACCCTCTAACACAGCAGGAAAATTATTATAATGCAAACACCAATCAAACGTGCCTTTCAAATACTTCAATAATCGATAAAGAGCAGTCCAATGTTCATTACCAGGATTGTGAGTATAGCGACTCAAACGACTCACTGTATAGGCTATGTCAGGCCGAGTGCAGTTCATGAGATACATGACACTACCTATGATCTTAGCATACTCTTCTTGGGATACACTTGTTCCATTATTCTTTTTAAGATGCATGCTGGGATCATATGGAGTTCTAACAGGAATCAAATTATCACAATTAAATCGTTTCAATATCTTCTCAACATAATGCGATTGACTCAACTGAAAACCATGCTCAGTTTTTTTCAACTTGACACCAAGAATTACATCAGCTTCTCCCAAATCTTTCATTTCAAACACGGATGATAAATAATGTTTTGTTTTCAATATCACCTCAAGACTAGTTCCAAATACCAGCATATCATCAACATATAGACATATCATTACACAGTCTAATCCACATCTTTTGGAGTATAAACAGGTATCAGAAGTATTAACAATAAAACCATTGGAAATAATTGTGCTATGAAATTTATCATACCACTGAATCGGAGCTTGCTTAAGACCATATAAGGATTTCCTAAGTTTACACACCTTATTCTCTTGTCCTAGCATAATGCAACCTTCAGGTTGCTCGATATAAATTTCTTCTATTAAATCACCATTCAAAAAAGCCGTTTTTACATCCATTTGATGTATAATCAAATTATGAATAGCAGCTAAAGCCACTAAAACTCTAATGGTGGAAATCTTAGCAACTGGAGAATACGTGTCAAAGTAGTCAACATCTTTCTTTTGAGAGTACCCTATGACCACCAATCTAGCCTTGAATCTATCAATGTTACCATCAGGTTTCAATTTTTTCCTGAATATCCACTTAGTTTTAATAGGTTTACACTTAGCAGGTAAATCCACCAAATCCCAAGTATGATTACTAGTTATAGATTCTAATTCACTTTGAATGGATTCCTTCCAAAAAACAGCATCTATACTAGTCATAGCTTCATTAAAAGTTCTAGGATCTTCATTTATAAGAAAAGCAGAAACTATATAATCATCAATCTTATCGGGATAATCAACTAGAAATGTAGTAACGAAGTCTGGACCAAAAGTAGTTTCTATACGTTGTCTTTTACTCCTTCTAGGTTCTGCAAAAATCTCATGCTTATTTAACGAAGAACCAGACAAACTAATACGAGTATCAACTGCAGAACTAGATGCATTCATAATTTCACAACATTTAAGAGGAAACACATGTTCAAAGAATTCAGCATCACGAGATTCAGAAATAGACTGATCATTTAAGGCAAAAATCTGTAAGCAGCTGAATTTTGAGCATAACCAATAAAAATAGCATCATACGTTTTGGGTCCAATGTTAGTTCTTTTAGACTCAGGCAAACTGACCTTAGAGAGACACCCCCACACTCTTAAATATTTCAGATTAGGCGCAAAACCTTTCCACAATTCATAAGGGGTCTTATCTAATTTCTTATGAGGGACCCTATTGAGAATATAACAAGCAGATAGCACAGCCTCCCCCCACATGTTATTTGGTAACCCAGAACTAAGTAACATAGCATTCAACATGTCCTTAAGTGTTTTATTTTTCCGTTCAGCTATGCCATTTTGTTGTGGGGAGTAAGGAGCACTAAATTCATGTACTATACCATTTTGTTCACAAAAGACATTAAGGAAATTCGTGCTATATTCCCCACCCCTATCTGATCTCAATCTTTTTATTTTTCTATTCAACTGATTTTCTAACTCCATTTTATATTTCAAAAATGTTTCTGCAGCTTCATCTTTTGTCCTCAATAGATAAATTTTGGTGTATCTAGAGTAGTCATCAACAAAAGAAATATAATACATCTTTCCTCCTTTACTAACGGTGTTCCTAAAATCTGCCAAGTCCGAAAGAATCAACTCTAGAAGTTCAGTTTTTCTATGTTCAACATGCTTAAAAGGTTTCTTAGCAAATTTCGCCTCTACACAAACTTGGCATTTAGGTGCATTATGGAGGCGATATTCACATGTCCAAGTCTATTGTGCCAGATATCAAGGGATTCAACAAAGTAAGCAGAATCAGACAACTTTTCATTAATGACCTCAGAAGCAACATTAAGTACAAATAGACCCTCATTGAGATAACCTTTGTCCACAAATTCACCATTCCTAGTCAGTACAACTCTATCAGACTCAAACACTATTTTCAGACCAGCTTTATTTAACAGTGCACCAGAAATTAAATTTCTACGCATAGAAGGAACAAATAAAGCATTGTTTAAACTGAGAGTTTTTCCGGATGTGAGTTTAAGTAAAATTTTCCCTTTACTGAGAACTCCAGCCATGCTGGAGTTTCCCATGTACACGCATTCACCATCCGTAGTCTCTTCAAGCTCATGGAACAGGGCTTTGTTGTTGCAGAAGTGTCTTGACGCTCCAGTGTCCAACACCCAATCAGTTCTGTTCTCCACTAGGTTGGCCTCGACTACTGCAGCAATGATCTCATCAGTTTCTGTCAGATTTGCATAATTTCCAGATCGCCCTGCAGGTTTCGGGTTCGTCTTCTGAGATGCTGCATGGCGTTTGACACATTGGTAGGACTTATGTCCAGGTTCTCCACAAGTGTAGCAGTTGATTTTAGATTTTGAAATCTTTCTATCACCTTTGTTGAAGAAACTCGGTTTCTTTCTATTTGATTGAAATTGTTGCTTTTTAGGGGTGAAATTCCTATTTTCATTTCCTGCAGATGCACCAGATTCGGCCAAGTTAGCTTTAAAATAATTCACAGAAGAGATAGAGATCTTATCCTTGAGACGATTAGCTTCCTCAGTTCGCATGTGACTGATTAACTCCTGCAAGGTAAGGTCTCTTTTTTTGTGCTTTAATTGGTTTCTGTAGTCATTCCAGGAAGGTGGAAATTTTTCGAGCAACACGTTGGCTTGAAGAACCTCACACATCTTCATTCCCTCACTGAGAACTTCAGTAGTTAGATTCTCATATTCATGCAACTGATCCATAATGGGTCTATCATCCACCATTTTGAACTGGAGCCATTTCCCAACCACATATTTTTTCTTTCCCGCATCATCAGCGCCGTATTTTTTCTCCAATGTATCCCAGATAAGTTTGGCAGACATGTTGTTGACAAACAAATCAAACAAAGTATTAGTCATGTGATTGAGTATATGGCCGCGTACTGTCTTGTTATCCTTTTTGAATTTCTTCTTTATCGGTTCGTCTGCAGCCTCTGTCACATGCACAACCTCTGCTTGTGCTTTCTTAGCCTGCTCAACAGTTGCATTTGTTTTAGCTGAGTCGGCTTGTGATGCAGGCCCATTCGATGAAGTTCCAGCCAAATCAGACTCTTTGGAGGGTAGTTCCTCGAATAGGACATAGTCTACCTCTAGCTGCTCGAAGAAGATTAGCAACTTCTGAGACCACCTCTTATAATTTGTTCCATCCAAGGGTTCCAATTTTGACAGGTCTGGTAGGGCTCTCAAGTTTGCAGAAGCCATGGATCGCTTTTTAAATTGTTGTTCCTGCAAATTCAAAAACCACAAAAATATGGAACAAATAGAGGAGTTGTGTCGTGGAGATAACCACTGCCTTAAAAAGCGATTCCGGCAGACCCAATGGTGCAAGTCTCTAAGCCGAATGCTCCCCAAGGTTAGCACAGTGCTCGGCCGATGTGCGCACTCACGACGGACGAACTGAAGACGCAGCGAACAATAGCTCAATTGTCGTGAATTAGAGAGAGGAAAGGCAGAAGAATTTTCTATATCTAACAGAGAGAAAAAAACCCTCTATTAATAGTCACAGAAACAAGAAATCTCTTCCTAATTGAAGACCAATTCTCTGCCAAAATATCAGGAGCAGTTCTAACAGAAAGGAAAGAAAAGGGAACGGCTGGAGACTTTTTCAAAATCACAAATCCTCATTCCAACCAAAAACGTGACAAAGAAGAACAAAAAATAAGTTATTGGGCTTTAATGAATAAATCCAAACAAAGAGCAGGCCCATATGCTTTTTCCACAAAGCCCAACCCAAGAAGTCCAAGAAATAAATAAGAAAACAGATATAATTTGCTGTCATTTCCAACAAGAGCTCATAGTTTTGATAGTGGCTGTGGTTTCTTTTCATTGTTCAAGTTCAAGAAAGTTCATTCAAACGTTGTTTCGCCCTCTTCTGCAGATTCTTGAGATTATATAAGCTTGTCGCTTTCTTGCAATATATATATATATATATATATATATATATATCTATGTTTATTTTAGATTTGTGAAATTAGTCTTGAATTAATTTGTTTCTCTAGGTGTAATTTCAAGGGGTGTGAACCCCATGCATGTATCAATTTTACTTGTGCTCTTTGTTTAATTTTGTACATTTTTGTGTAAAATCAAGAGATAGATGTTATAAAGAAAAATTGCCACGAATAAGGTTGATATGTTTTGTTTGGATGTTGTATTATTAAATAATGATTTTATTCCATTGATATGTTTGAATTTCGTACGTTCACGAAATATTTATGCTGAGAACTGTCGAGTTTGTAGTTGGTCTTATATGTTAAATTATATAGGAATGTGGAAATTCAAGTCTGGTTATGAATTTGAAATATTACAAATGAGGTCCTCTATTTCAGACTTGGAGTTCCAATTCGTATTCCACAATCAAATTTATAAGGTTTTCTTCCATTTTTTTCATCAATTTTAATTTATTATGTTTTAGTTTAGTTTTATAATTATTTTGAGGGTTCATCCCCACCCAATTAGGGTTTATAATCATTTTTTAGTATTTAATTTTCAAAGAAATGATTATCATGGTTGATTATTTTAAAAATATGATTTATAATTTTTAAAATTTCAATTTTTTGTTGATAGATGTGACTAGGTCGATTATGTTATAATTAATTTTTATTTTTATAATATCTATTATTAAATTTGTTAAATCGATCATGGAATACGGGTTGGAGTACCAAATGTGGAACAGAGGATCCCATCCCGAAATATTAGTGATTTAATAATACACTGACCAAGAAAATAATTTGACCATACATACAATCGACACGATTCCCTTATCGATAGTTATATATGTACTTTGTGTACGCTGAAGTTGACATATCACCAAATGATCATGTACAATTTCATCATATAAATGGTAACAACTTACTTAATTATATTTTGTGTGCATGTTTTTCGTTTCAGTGTCTCCTTGGGAAAATTCTACCCTACATATTGGGGTGATAAATCTAACGTGTAATACATTATTTAAAAATTATAAAAAGTGTGTGTGTGATAGACAATTAAATATTATTAAAGTGTATTAGTTGTTGGGATCGTATCCCAACATGTAGGGTTGAATTTCCTGTCTTCTAAGAATCCTGAGAAGGCCAATTGTAGGGTCACCGCACTAAGAAGTCAATTCTACCCTAATCAAGCCTAATTAATTGTTCATTATTAATTATTTTTTCTAAGTCTTGGAAATTTAACTATAGAACTAATTAAAGAATATTTATTTATGACACGTGTTGTAGATCTATATATCAAATGAGTTGTACATTAATAGAACCCAAAGAAAAACACAAAAAGCAACTGGAGAACAAAACAACCCCGTCTTAATTAATACAAAAAACCATGCACCATAAAAAAATAAAACAAAACAACAAACTCATGAATCATTGTCACTGGATCTAAAATAGTCTCTGCCAACAAAAATAAGAATCAACCAAAGTCTGTATTTCTGGAACCGAAGCGTGCCACCATCCCACATAAAAGTGAGAACTAGTAATTCTATTCGCCACCTGATTTCCTTCCCTATAAATGTGTGAAACTCGAAACTCAATGTCCTGGATGAAATTCATAATTATCAAAAATGATCAAAAGATGGACTCATATGGGAAGGATCTACTAAGAGTACAACAAAAATTGTCCTACTAAAACTCCGGAGAGGCAGCTGGGCTTTATTGAAAACACACTTCTACGAACCGCAGAAGCAAGTAAGATGGTTTTCTCAATGCTACACATGAATTGCAAATATGTGGAGAAGTGACAAAAGTGATGCTGATATAATAGAGGGACTATAGTGTTTCTCGCTCGAGAAACCCTCGAATCGACTTGTAATAGGATAAGGTCAATGTAGAGCCATGAGCTGACCCAAGTTGTATTCTCAAGGAAAGTTAAACAGGGTGACTACTTTTTGCATTACACACATAAAAGAAACACAATCCTAAACATTCTAAACCAATATTTTTTATAGGTCAAATGATGAACAACTTAATCAAATCAAAGCAATAGTAAATATGCAAGAGCAATGTAAACAATACAATAAGAGATGAGTATTAGGATATAGATTTTTCTCCTTGATTTATCACCAAGCTTGATTCAAGCTAATTTCATTAATTCAATCGCATAATCAACTACAACAAAAAGGATAACTTCAATAGCTTTCGTTTCAATCGGTTGAACATTTAAGACAAAATCATACCATCAAGATTAATAATTAGACATGCATTTTCGGTCAATCTAATGTTGAGAGAACTGTAGTGGAGTAGTAGATTCATCTATCAATCTCATCTACTAATTAACAATATCAAACATTGGCCAAATATTCAATATAATGAAATTCAATTTAATCAATGAGAAATTAATCAATCAACAAGTAAGGATCGAAATCGATTTGAATATCTACCTCTAACATAAGAACTTAGCCAATCATCATGATATTTATACAACAAAAACCATAAGAAATCATCATTTCAATTATAAGAAATAAAAAGAAGTAAATCCTTACAATCGATTTGATACAGATCTTGATGATGTTTGCAAAAGTGTTTCCCCAAATAAGAGATAATCCTTAGAGAGAGAGAAAAGAAAAAATCTTATTATGTTACAAGAGAAATTGATCGATTATCCAGAATGAATGATAAAAGCCCTAGCTTTTCTTTTTATAGTTCGCGTAAATCGGCACATAGTATTCTCCTCCCAACGATCATTGGAGAGCAGCGCCGGCTGGGTCTCTTCGATACACAACGTGCCAGCACAGGCTGTGAGACTTCACAAATCAGCACCAGCTGGGTCTCTGTCCATGAAGTCTCACAACATCCAATCATTGCGTAAACAATGCTATTAAAACATTTAACATGTTTTTCATGAACGAATTTAAAACATAGTTGTGAGTTATAGAAAAACCCACCTTGATGATCTCAAAGTGCAGTGCAATTTATGCGTGAAATGCTACTATGCTTTCAGCTTGTGTCGACCTACAAAATTGGAATTCTAACTTAGAATCCTAATGTAGGCTAATAAAATAATAACTTAGGTCATAAATAGCTTAAATAATAATTTCCTATGACTTGGAATCGTTTGGAATTGAAATGAAGTCAAACGGGCGAATAATGCGCATTTGACGGACTGAGTCAATTTAATGACATTGATTAAGAATTTATCGAACTTCCTGGACTACTTTGAATGGATAAAGATGAATTAAATTGAATTCAATTACTAAGAAGCTTGGTTTAACTTTTAACATATAAGAGTGGATTACAAACTTTAGACTTTCTTTTGGGGCAAAATATAAAATTTTAGCAACTATAGGACTTAATTGCACTTTTATGAAAATTTTAACTTAACCCCAAGGACTAAACTGAAGTTGGGAAAAAAAATAGATTTAGGAATTGGGCTCATTTATGATATTCCAACTTTTGACCGAATACATATAATTTAACAATATTTAAAATAAGCCCAACTAGTTATGTTTTTCACTCCCAAAATGAGTTCAACTCATCACTACTACCTTCCCGACGCCTCTTGCCTTCCTTTCATCGGCGATCCCTTGTCGTCGATAGCCACCCTCACACACATACACTCACAGCTGATCACAACAACCAGCAACCTCAACTCATCTACGTACAGCAGCATCCCAAGAGGAGAATAAAGAAGAAAATTTGCTTTGAACACGATTTTCTGACAGTATTTTATGTTGAACTTTGGAAACAGAAATGAGGGCTCAAATGATATTTGATTGAAGATCTGAGACCATATATAGGAAGCCTTACAAGAGAGGTTCGAAATGGTATAAAATACATCAAAATCCAATGGTCGGATCGTCGGAAAAAGGCTGAAAAAGTTGTTGCGTCGCACATCGACGAACAGCAGCGAACAACAGCCTTTAATGGCTTCTTCCCCGATTTCCGGATCTCAAATCAAAACTAGTTGATACCTACATGATCTATACATCAAGAGGAATGTTGTGGTATAATTTCATGAGATTTGGCAAATATATGAGTAGGAAACGATGGAAAATAGAAGTAGAATACACTAAAGCTTACCCTCCATCTTTTCTTTTCTTCTTTCTTTCCTTTATTCCCGTTTTTCTTTCTCCTTATGATCTTTTCTCTCCAAGCTAATTTACAATTATATGTATATATATCTATGCCTATGCATTAACAGAAACATGCACACGTAGGTATTTTTAGATAGGTGCACATCCAAACTTTTTCCAAGCGGCCCGCATGCATTGGTAGAGAAAAGTTATTTTATGATTTTCTTTATTTGTCTTCATCTATATTCTTTTCTCTTTTTCTGATCTTCTCCAGTAAAGCCTCCAATTATATATATACACTTGTACATAAAGCCACACGTATACATCTATATACACTTGCTCAATCAATAATTTCCCAAATGGTCACAATTGATTAGCCAAAATTTAGAATTCATCCACAAGAATACTTTGATACGTAAATATAAATTTCCTCTTCTATTTTTTCACTAAATAACTAGACCCATTAATAGACAACATATAAATTAATAATAGAATGACTGGGAATGGGCATAAATAATTGGGTCTGGAATATTTTTGGGTTCAAATTATCAAATGGAATAAAGTTCTTGGAAGGTCAAATGAAGTCTAATTTGGATGATCTTGATATTAAAACAATCCCATTAAATTTTACTTTTATAGTATAAATTCTAATTTTAACTTAGATGCTCAACTAAGGTCGAGACATTACTTGACCTTACGCCATGTCCTTACGCCATGTCTAAGCCCATAATTGAACTAGCCCAAAATAATTTGGCTTATAATCTCATGAAATTTCTTGCTATATAAAACTCTAAATACTATATTTTTCGGGGTGTTATATAAAATTATTGTGGTATTCATGTATTTTAGAACAACAATTTCATGAAAACCCAAAAATATGACATCATTATATTTACACAAAAATTGTTAAAATTTTAAGCAATCTTAAATTTCTCTTTTATTATCTAGTTTACGCAAATAATATACCGCATTAAAATTCTTTTCATGCTCTTTTATTTAAGATCCACACACACACACACACAGGAACCATAATATTGTTAATATCTTCTATTGTTGTTGCTAATATGATACCATAATGTTGTCAATATCTTGTATTAATGTTGCTAAGATAAAACATCTTGACAATTCTTAATATAAATCATGTTATTATGAGCATATATGTATGTTACTGTAAACATGTGTATATGCTATGACCATATATAATCATTCGACTATGAACGAAGAACATATCTGCTATTGCAAGTAATTTTATGCATGCTACTGTGAACGTAATCATGCTTATAATCATGCTAGTAGTAACGAATAACGCAACTGCTATTACGAGTAATTTTATATGTGCTATTATGAACGAACACTCATAATAACATGAAAAAAATATCAATAATATAATGAAAAATGCTCATAATAGTAAGTTAATAACTAAAAATTAAAAATTAAATGCTGAAAACAATTATAATAAAACATAATTGTGTAGGATGAATCAAAGTAAATCATGACAAGAATAAAAAATTAATAACTAAAAACTGAAAAATATTAAATATTAAAATATTATAACAAATATCAAGTATAAAATTAACAAAAGCACAAGAATATTAAATTAATTACTTAAAACTCAAAATTAAATGCTAAAAAATATAATAAACTTGAATTGAAAAGTATGAACCCCTAAATAACAATTGTAAAATTAAACTAAAATATAAGAAATTGAAATCAAAGAAAAAGAATGAGAAAAAAAATAGATTTTATTTGTGTTCATTCGTAGTAACATTATTTTTGTTGTAATGGCATGAATATATATTTATAATAGTAAGATTTTATATTAACATATAATTGACATATTTCATATTAACAACATTAATACAAAGTATTAGCAATGTTGTGATGACATAATAGCAATGTCTAATACTTACGTTATGCAGGGTAACTGCTTGCTACTTGTACATGCCTGAAAAATTATTTTTGTATTTTTTATTAATTTTTGTTTGAATAAACATATGTAATATGTCTTTTATGAGTTCGAGAAAAGAGGGATGACGGTTGTACGAGGCATTATATATATGAGTTTCAAACGTTGAAGAAGGGACACGACTTTAGACCTAATAATCTCTGAGATCAGAATCCTTTACCATATTCCTTGTTACTACGTCTCTCACTCTTTTCGTTACGTTTATTCCCTTTCTTATACTGTCTTCTGACTTGAGTATCAGAGACCGAACGATCGTCAACCCTCCAACAGTCCTTCAGCTTCACGAGGTGTTTTAGTTTGTAGATCGTCGGAGCCCGAATCCAGTACTCCCTCGTTAATTGTGGAATTCAACCTCTACAATACACAACTAATATATTTAATTATAAATAAATAATTATAATTTACTTAAATATCCTTTTAATTAAAAAATATTTACATAAAAATTAATTAAAACACTAAAAAGAAATTAAAAAAAAAAAAAGAAACATGGTCACCATCTTCTTCCCCGCCCAATTTTCTCTTTCGCCTTCCTCTATTTCTCCAGTAAACCTACAACCAATCAAACAAATCATGAATCTAACATAAAATTTAAAATAACCGGATGCCGAATCTCCCATGCACGTCAAAAACACAAATATGACCCAAACTCTACATAAATTTCTGATAGTCGAGCAGGGGCTACCAACAGTAGTTGGTATCATGCCGCCGGCAAGCTTTGATGGCGACGAAAAAAAGCCACAGTTTCATCCCAAAGCTTCGATGAAACAGTAACCCCACAATAAAGACCAATAACAATTAGTGGAAGCTAAACAACATTTTACTGTTCACGATGGCTAGTAAAAAAAAGAAATAAAACTTAGTCTCATTGTGACGTTCTGCAAGTTGATTTACATCCCCTACCTGGTAGTGGTGAAATCTGAGAATGGACCTTGGGTTTAACCAATGTACAAGCGGTTCAGATTTCTGGTCAATTCCATAATGGCATTAACGCCATAAGAGTATTTTCATGGAGGGCCTTGAGGAGCCGTAGTATTCTCTCCATTTCTTTAAATTAGGGGGTGTATTCAATCCGGATTTTGATGGATTTTGTTGGATTTTAAAAAGTCTATGGATTTTATAAATCCATAGACTCCACATGGAGTCTCCCAACTCCACGCAGAGTCTTCCGAATTTTGTGTATGGATTTTGGACCGATTTCGCACGATTTTAATGGATTTGAAATCCTTGTTTCCAGCGTTCGATGGAACACAGCGATCGCTCGAATAGAGAAAAAATTGAACCCAGCGACCGCTGGAAGCCAGTGGCCGTTGGGAATGGTGGCCGAGTACACCTAGCGACCGCTCGAACCGCATTCTTCCTCTCCGAAACGACGCAAAGCATCAACAATGGCAGAATCCGATGCACCACTTCCCACCAACGGCCACCACTCCAAATGGCGCCTCTCCACCGGCAGTCGCCTCTCCGCCACCACCCCCGCCGCCTATATATACACACAGACGCCTCTCCGCTTCTCGACCTCATAGCTGCTCAAGCCTTTGTCTAGCTTCACTCTATACTCCTTCAAACACTGTTCCACAGACCATGACCATGCTGTAAATGGGTTTTCATCAATTCTTTCTTCCATTGCAAAACAAGATCTCTGCAGAAGATACACTCCTAGACTCACTCAAACCTCCTACACAAGAAAAGAATAATAAACATAAAAACACAATTACAATTAGCAACTTCAGAAAAGAAGCAAGGAACTAAGAGCAAACTGTAATTAACATATAATAAAACATCAATGGCATACAAAATGCATTCTTAATTCGGAAGAGAAAGAGACGTTCGATCACCTCAGAAGCCAAAAAGACAGCTATATCAAACTTATGAAGGAAGATACAATAACTTCAACTTGATTATCAATTTAAATTTAAACCAACTAAAAGCAATGAATATATTCTGCCACCAATTCATTATTACAACAAACTCTAAAACAACATAAGATAGGAAAAATCACTCTACTTTTCAACACTCATCGCCTCATAAATATTATTAGACATAATAAATGAAGCAACTTTATGCTGTATCACAAGATGTTTGGACTCATAGCATGAATGCAGAACACCCCATGAAGAAAAAATCGATCTTTGGCCAAATATGAGAAGAGCCCAGCTCACAGAAGTCTAGATTACCCTAGAATGAAGAAAGTCCATGGCTTTAGCACCAAGCAACATGAATCATACTTTCAAATAAAGTATTAAAATAATTGGAAATTATTGGTGGAAGTTTCGGTCAAATATGCTTTTGTTCCAGATGCATTGTGAGTGCAAAATCTTTCAAAGAGTGGTTAACAATTTCTTTTTTTAAAACTCCTTTTTATTCAGTTTTTGATGAGTGCGTTTTTTTGAATTCAAAAGCGGGATAAATGATAAAAATATCCATCAACCTTCTCGATCAAGTCTCTAATTTGTCTTCTCTACTTTGACGAGGCATCGATGAACCCTAATTCTCAATTCTAATTGGAATGATATAATTTGAAATCAAGAATTATCGCGGCTTCTGAAAAACTCTTTGCCAATATCACGATTCCATTTGGAATTCTCAATTCTAACGGTCGCTGGGAAATTGACTGACTTATTCCAAGTAACCGCTGGAAGCCAGCGACCGCTAGAGTACACCGCGTGCTGGGTTTTTCAAATCCATCAAAATCTCGTGTCCAAAGGTCGGATTTCATCCTTTGTATTTTTAACGTGATTTTGAGGTGAAATCCAATGAAATCCATGACTTTTTAAAGTCCATGGATTTTTTAGTACACCTGGATTTTGAAAGACTTTTAAAAGTCTGGAGGATTTTAAAGAACTTTTAAAAGTCTGAATTGAATACACCAGGATTTTAAAAGTCCTTTAAAATCCAATGAAATATGGATTGAATACACACCCCTTAGTTTAAATTAATTAAAATTGAAGGGTAAATTTGGGTAATTACATGGTGTATAAAGTAAAAAAAAATTAAATAAATAAAATAATAATGCATTTAATTTGAAAATTTGGTGGTGCAAATAATAATACAATTTATTCTTACCGTATTTATTTTTTCAAAAAATGAACAAACCTCTTTTGAAAAAAACGCCCTAACAATTTATAATCAAGCCCAGCCCAGTCCGCCTGCGTGCCCGGCCCAGCTGTTTTTAACATCTTTTATTGCAAAGCAGATCCTTTGTTAGTGTTGCATAACTAAATTTTTTATTTTTTATTTTTTTAATATACTCCAATTAGAAATGAATGAATCGTCAATATAAAATTTAAACTAAAATAAATCATAATAAATTAAAAAATAATAAAAATATTATTTTTAAAAAAATATTGAAGAGTCGTAACATAAGAGGTGATCTAATTTCCTTTTATTGGGCCAGTATATATCAAATAAAAAATCAAAGATTATTCTGTTAAAAAAAAAAAAAAAAAAACACTCCCCTCCCCTTCGATTTGGATTTGTGAAACCCTAGAATAGAACTTGGTGATGGGTAGAGGAAGAAGAAAAAACCGTTCCTCTTCTTCTTTCGCACCCCTCTTTGAATCGAAACCGCCGACATCTTCTTCCGCTTCCCCCTCTGAATCGAAACCACCACCGTCGTCGCGGATGTCGTGCCTGATCTGTCTGGCCCGCACTCGGTTCTCGGATGCTCTGCAATACTTTGGCTTCATTTTCGATCCCACCAAAGAAGCAGCTCACAACGACGGCGAGGGATTCATGCCTACGAATCCTCGTTTTCGCATCGACGGTCTGAGTTTGGTGTCATTTTGCACCGTCAATTCGATTCTCTACGTGTTCGAGACAGACGATGATATCAACAAATCTATTTATAGCTTGGATCTATCAGTAACGTTGGGTGAATCTTCATCCGAGATGGTGGTAATTGAGAAAGGAATGCTTCAGAAGTGCACGGATATGGAGAGCCCCAAAGTTGGTGCAGAAGCTATTGTGACCCCGAAGGGCAAAATCCTCATATTTTCTCACGTTATTGATGACGATGATGGTGGTGGTTTCGAGCTCTTCGACCCGGACACTAAACGGTGTCGGCTACTCCCTCAACTGCCCAACGGGGAGACTTATTGGACTCGTGGATTTGGATTCCTCAGCGATGCTCTGTTTATGATTTCGACGACTGAGTGTGGTAAATTTGTTTTTGATTTTGACCGAAATGATTGGCAATTATACAAAGATTCTTATGCTCCGTGGGGGGAGTTTATAAGTTTGGGGAATAAATTTTACTCGGTTGCTGGGTTGGTTACAAAACGAGACAGCTGCGTTGGTTTTAATCTTGATCCACCACTATCTTCTTTCCCAGACTGTTGTTGAGCGCAAGTATTATGGGCAGGTCATTGACATGTCTTCTTCGATGTGCTTGGTTCATGGATTGCAGAAAAAGAGTTTGTTCTATCTTTCGTTCAGGTTGTGTTTGCATATGACAAAGGCAATGATAAGCCCTACATCATTTTTGATGCATACAAGAAGTCTCAACATAACCAGAAGATGACGAAAGCCTCTTCCAGATTCATCGTTGGCCGCATGCCGAAGCAATTGTATACATTCTTATCTTTGGGAATGTTTAGAATTGGATGCATCCAGCCAGTTTCCAATGTTTAATATTGTTATGGTTATGTTTAAGACTAGCTCACGAAATTGGATTTGTGGGTTGTATATATATATATATATATATTTGTTGAATCTAAAAAGTGACATAACAATATTATTTTAATTTTTATTACATGTCATATATTAAAAAAAAATGCACCTCAAAATGATTTTTTTTTCTTCAAAACCGTAAAATATGGTCGATATTTTTAAATTTTTGAAGGCTTTAGAATTATCCAACTCATGATCGAGTGCACTATCATCTATGAAAAAAACATAAAAAAAATTACTTTAAAAGTAAATTTGCTTATATAATTTTTTCATGACTAATATTTTCAAGCAAATCTTGTTCAATAGCAATCAAAGCAAATCGATCAATCTTTATTGTGACAAACTCACTCATAAATTCTTCTAAAGGTTGAAAGAAAGTCAATATTTTTTTTATTTAGTGTATTTTAGTTATGGTTCAAAAAGTGAAAATAAAAAAAATAGTTTGAATTTCGTTTGTGGAAATAATAATAATAATAATAATAATAATAATAATAATAATAATAATAATAATGATACCTTTAAAAATCCAAAACAATGTGAGACTTTTGAAGTAATGAGCTAAAATCTAAATGGACTTTAAACTTATACAGATTAAATTTGTATAAATATGATCTTTTGAATAAAAAAATTGATGACATAATTAATAATACTATATAAATATAAAAAATTTAGTGCCCTTAAAATTCATGAAGTCTTATACGTCGCACTTCAAGCACATCCTCGAACCTCCTCTGATCATATATGACGGAGAAGACAAATTTTACCAATTTGTATATATTAGCCGACTACATTAGAAAAATCATGTACGATTATCTCAAATTAAAAAGCATTGATGTAATTCAATTACAAATTCACTCACTTCAATATTGGACAATACTTAAATATAATAACGCATTAATTACACCCATATAATTATATACACTCACACGCACCTAGGCATTATAATATAAATGCGGCAGCGCTAATAATAATTGTTACATCAAACAAGTTGGAGTAGAGAAACTGGTGATACGTTGCGATGAAGCAAGAAACGACAAAAGAGATGGCGCAAAATCCGATGCAGAGCCACGTGTTTGAAATTGAGTGGGGGAAGCAAAGAAAGATGATTGGGCCTACTGTATGTGAGTTGACGCCTCAACAACGCCAACGGAGATTACAACAACTTGCCTTTTATCAATGTTGGAATTGAGGGGACCATCAAATTCTATCATCTCAACGTATCATCACTTTTTTTTTGACATTTTCACTCACTTATATTAACTATATATATGTTTTTTTATAAGTACTGCATGTATAATGTATTTATTAGTAACTCGCCATATTATATTTGATACGGCATAAAAAAAAATATTGCATGATAACTAAATACTAAAATCCTAAGGGAATAATCGATATCTAGTTATATTTATGAATTTATTGATGTTATTAATTATATATACAAACACAAATATTAGTAAAGTAGACCACCTCTTTCAACACCCGCCACATCACCGTAACGTTGATATCAACAAATCTATTTATAGCTTGGATCTATCCGTAACGTTGGGTGAATCTTCATCCGAGATGGTGGTAATTGAGAAAGGAATGCTTCAGAAGTGCACGGATATGGAGAGCCCCAAAGTTGGTGCAGAAGCTATTGTGACCCCGAAGGGCAAAATCCTCATATTTTCTCACGTTATTGATGACGATGATGGTGGTGGTTTCGAGCTCTTCGACCCGGACACTAAACGGTGTCGGCTACTCCCTCAACTGCCCAACGGGGAGACTTATTGGACTCGTGGATTTGGATTCCTCAGCGATGCTCTGTTTATGATTTCGACGACTGAGTGTGGTAAATTTGTTTTTGATTTTGACCGAAATGATTGGCAATTATACAAAGATTCTTATGCTCCGTGGGGGGAGTTTATAAGTTTGGGGAATAAATTTTACTCGGTTGCTGGGTTGGTTACAAAACAAGACAGCTGCGTTGGTTTTAATCTTGATCCACCACTATCTTTTTCCCAGACTCTGTTGTTGAGCGCAAGTATTATGGGCAGGTCATTGACGTGTCTTCTTCGATGTGCTTGGTTGATGGGATTGCAGAAAAAGAGTTTGTTCTATCTTTCGCTCAGGTTGTGTTTGCATATGACAAAGGCAATGATAAGCCCTACATCATTTTCGATGCATACAAGAAGTCTCAACATAACCGGAAGATGACGAAAGCCTCTTCCAGATTCATCGTTGGCCGCATGCCGAAGCAATTGTATACATTCTTATCTTTGGGAATGTTTAGAATTGGATGCATCCAGCCAGTTTCCAATGTTTAATATTGTTATGGTTATGTTTGAGACTAGCTCGTGAAATTGGATTTGTGTTTTTGTGTTATTAAGATTATTTCTATATTTAATAGGTAAAATCCTGATTTTGGTCCCTATAATTTTAAATTTTTCTGAATCGGAACTTCTATTTCATTTGGTTAAAATGAAGTACTTTTATTTTTATCTAAATTCATGGTATGTGGATCTCATTTTAACCAAATTGATAGTACATGGATCCAATTTAAAAATAAAAATAAAAATTGAAAAAATAAATAAACAAAAATAACAAATAAATATATATTGAATTTTTTCAGTATAAAATTTATTTAAAAATTAAAAAATAAATTTAATTATTTTTTTAAAACCACTATAATTTTATATTTTGATTTAGATTTATTATTTTTTGAAAAAAATTGAAACTAAAGTCTTAAAAAAAATTTATTTAATTGAATTTTTATTTTAGTTATTTTAACTATTGTTTGATTATTTTTAATTTACTCTTTTGAAAATAAATTAAAATTACATAATTTTATAAAAATTAAATTATTAATTTTTTGCAATTTATTTTTAAAATTAAAAAATGAATAAAAAATTTAAATTTATTTTTTTATTTTTTTTAAATAATAAATAAAAATAAAACATAAAATTACAGTGGTTTCAAAAAAATTAATTAAATTTATATTTTATTTTTATTTAATTATGTTTTTCAAATTTACTTAAAATATTAATTTGTATTTATTTTATTTTTATTTAATTATTTTTTCAATTTTTATTAGTTTATTTTTAAAAAAATGAATTTTTATTTTTATTTTTAAATTGGGTCCATATACTATCAATTTTAGTTAAAATCAAGTCCCTCTATTATCAATTTAGGGATTTCATTTTAACCAAATTAATAGTACAAAGACTTCATTTTAACCAAATAAAGTAGAGGGGCCCAATCCGGAAAAAATTTAAAAGTACAGGGACTAAAAACAGGGTTTTTGCCTATTTAATATTGTTAAGTTCATGTTTAAAATTAGGTAAATTGTATTTGGGGTTATGTGTGGTGTCCAGGACTCTACACTGTCTAAATTGAATTGTGGGTTCATGAATTGTGTCTAAGATTGTTTCTATGTTTGATATTGTGCTTCTTCTTGTTGCTGTGAATGTTTTACTTTTCTTGTTCTTGTTGATGTTCTTGGCTGGCCATGATTTCATTGGCGCATTTGGTATCTTGCTAGCGTAGTCTCTATGTTCGAGCATGTTTATGGTTGGTTTTGCTGCTATCAAGAAAAGCTTCGGGTTGTTGAATGGGAAAGGTGGCATGAGCATGAGTTTTGTTTTCATTTTCAGTTACTTGGCTATTTATTGTGTGAGGTTGGAGTTCAAATAGGAACCCAATTCCCATGTAAAAACTAGGAACTAATCTCAATCACTTATTGATTTAATTTCTACGGTCAAGATTGATTACAAGTAAATAGGATCAAAATTACAATTTTTTATAAATATATTAAATTAAGGGTATAGTAGTAATTTAAATATTTCTAGAATATCAAATCCCTTATTTTGTGGAATTTATAATCTAGATGAAATATCTTATGCTTTTATCTTTATTCTAAGGGCAAGTCTCATGTACATAAGATGTACATCAGACGGTCAACGTGTTGACCGGGTCAATGCGTGTTGACCCGGTCAATGCTTTGACCAAAAAATTCGTCAAAATTAATATCATTCATAATACTGAAAAGTATCATTTCAAAGGCCCAAAAGTATCATTTGTATCAATAAAAAATATTGGCCAGGAAAAAAAATAAAGAAAAAAACTGTTAAGATCAGTATCAATCGAAACATTAAAAAGTATCATTCAAAATTAAAAAAAGTATCAGTTGTATCCTTAAAAGTATCACCCGTTTTCACGATTCTTTTGGTCAACGCTTTGACCGATTCAACGCGCGTTGACCTGATCAACGCGTTGACCGTCTAATGTACATCTTATGTACAAGAGTATTTGCGTTATTCTAAACTAACAATTGACAATCGTGTGTCCATTTTTTTTCATTTTTTTATATGCGTTGATTTTATTCTTCTCCAATCAATGTTTATTTTTTTCAACTTTTAATAATCAACAAAAAATAATTATTTGTGTTCGTGCTATGGAAGATCCATATAAGTCTTCAAAAGTAATTTATTTTTGTTACCATCGCATTTAGTTTAATTAATCTCTCTTTTTTTGTTGGGAATCATATGTTTTATGGGTGACATATACTATCAAATTTCTTGTTAAATATGTTGAAATATTTGGTTATATACTATCAACACCGTATTAACATACTAACATTACATTATGGTTGTATTAGCAAATTTTGCTTGAACTAGCTTCTAGCAATATTCGTTACACATATTAGCAAATAATTGATAATATAATTGGCACAAGATTTTAAAATATTATTGATTTGTTACTTGCATAATAATTTTATAATATATTAGCTAGTCGTTTGTCTTTATTTTGACTAATTGTTTTCACATATTAGCAAATCAATTTGATGTATTATCTGTTTGCTATTACCTGGATAGCCACAAATTGTTACTATTTAACAAATGGTTAAAACAATCAAGAAGACTTAACGATATTATAATGGTATTTCATTCTAATACAAAATTTAAAAAACAATACTATTATTTGAATAAGGTTTAGTTTAAGCTCACTCCCACATATTATATTAGCAGTATGCATCTGCTAATATTATACTATATATTTTATTGCTCATTTTCTATGCATGACATGCATGCAATTATGACCTATAAATGCATTTATTTCTTTTCTTTTTTCACAAAAATATGCAAAAAAGCAATTTTCTTTTGAAAACAGTAATCTATTTGTACTATTTTATATTTGCTAACATTAGTAATCTAATATGTTAGTATTAATTTGGAATCAACAACATTTCATAAATTGTTGTAATTTCATAAGAAAAATGATACTATGTAAACAACACATGACACTACAAGAATTTCGCGGAATAACGACGGAAAATTCCGTCTTTAATAATACATATTCCGTCGTAAATTAAATATAAAGACGGATTAACAACGGAAAAAAAATTATATATTCCGTTGTTAAATGAAGGGTCGGTAATTATTAAAGACGGAAAAGTGTCGTCGTTATATAACAACGGAAATATCCGTAGTTATATATATTTAATTTTTATTTTAATGACGGATAATTCTGTCTTTAACATTTTACGGATATTACTTATTTCTATTTTAACAATGGAAATATCCGTAGGTATATATATTTTATTTTTTTATTAACAACGGAAGATTCTGTCGTTATTATTTAGAAGATTAATTTAATTTTAAAGACGAAATTTTCAGTTGTTAATATTTTATAGGACTATTTAGTTTGTAACAATTTTTTTTATTTTTTTTATTATAACTACGGAATATTCCGTTGTTATGTTTTTTTTTTTTGTGATTTCTTTTTACCACCCTATACATATTTCGACCAAATCCACCAAATAAATTAGCATTCAAATCCCAAAAATCAACAACACTTTGTTAACATATAATCTAATAAGCCATTTTCAATTCCATGTTACATATTCTGAACTCTTGAAATAACAAAATGCTTAGAAAATAATACTTTGAACTACATCAACAACTTGAAAAATAATCGACGTAATTCAAGTGCTGTAAATATAACTTCAAAATTTAGATCTTTACATAATTTGCATAATTTGAAGTTTTAGATATTGACATATAACTAAAGAACAAAGCATCAAAAACTTACACTCTTCAACCACAAAATGACAAAATGAGCAAAACACCAATCTTGTAGATTCCAAAACCATTTTCATAGATTTTTGGAGCTCAGTCTGATGCTCTTCTAGATCTTCAATCAGGTTCAGATATGTCGTCTCCTTACTCAAAGAAATTCATGTGCCTATTAAAAAATAGTTATATCACAAAAAAAAAAGAAAAAGAAAAATACATTAACAATGACATTTATATCACAAAACTCAGCAACTTACAAACTTCATCTAATTGCTTTGCTTGTTGCAGTTACTTGGATCCAAGTATAACTTCTTGCTCAATTACTTCCTCATTCGACTGAAAATGGTTTGAACTCAGCACAACTCAATCACGTTCAGGACAAATAAAATCATTTGATCTCCTGCATTAAAAGAAGAGAACCGTATCATTTTTACATTTTAACCCCAAAAAAATGAACACATGAATGAGAATTGATTTTTTGCTCATCAAACTAGATTTTGCATTGCTAGATCATGGATGAAACAGGCACGGAGTCAATTACTTATACAAAAAATGTCATCAATTGTTGTTGAGGTAGCATCTATCCCAGAGAACCTTGGAGATTTTGTTTGTACGCCATAGGACATAATAAGGGTAAGTGGTGTAGCATTAGCATTATTTTAGTTGTAATGTATGCCCATAATCATCATATATAGTTACTTGTAATAAACAGTGTGACACAATTGAATTAAATTAGGACAAGTTAGATAGGCCTCGTATGTCACACAGTCCTGTCTGCTATGCTTAGATAGGATTATAAGAGCATGATTTAGATCGTGTTTTGGAGGTATATTAGTTCTTGGTGCACTCGATGGTAATTAAGATTTAAGAAGTTGATACCATAAGAAAATGAAAACCCGATTGTTCCAAATCAAACATAGCTCAGAACAGTACAAAAAAATAAAAAATCAAAGAGAAACTCACAATATTCTTCTCCCTGCCGGACCAACAACTAGCTTTGACAAGTGACAAATGCCATGGCTATACCATTTGCAACTCCTCTTTGGTTTTTGTCCTGACATCATTTAGTTGAAGTTAAAAGAATCTTTTGTCAGATGCACAATTATGTAAACTAAGCCATCAGACTGATTGAAAAAACTAGACACTATTCATGAGAATGGAGAATGCCGGCCAGGAGAGGTGATAAGTGATCAACTTCAGCAGCCACATCATGATCCTTTGTGAAAATATAAGCTAATATACCAATATTCACAACAGAGAACTTTGCAGCTTTAGAATCCCTCCTTTCCAAGCTCATTTAACACCTGAACACTATGAATTATGATGAAGAGCACAGAATCATGTTTCTATTGTTTTGAAAGTTACCAATAACAAAACACTAAAACTACCATACCTCGCTGCAACCAAAAAACCCAAGATATATCATCATTGATGTTAAGACTGCAACAAAGAACGAAGCAATTTTAGATAATATAACTGAGGTCAACAACATTAACAAGACCTCAGATTGGAAATAATACAAATTTGAAAGAGCATCAACTTCAACCATAATATTTTTAAATGATTAGTATGGTATTGTGCCAGAACTTGAGACTGTCACCTGAGAAAACGAAGGAAAGAAATAATGCTTATAGAGGAGTTTGGTTTCCTTACATGAAAAGTTAATATGCTATTTCACGCAGTCTCCTAGATTGGTGAATATGCACGTTGACATGAGTGGCAATACAATGCACATGCTGGACTATCACATGGTTTCACAATCAATGGCCAGATTAAAATTAAAACTATCACCTAAGGAAAATTTTTAATTGATGGGAGGGAGGGTGCGGGAAATATAGTCATATTTGCAAAACAAATTAATAACAGAATACCAAAATATCAGCTTCAAGTGCATACAGTTGTATATTTTGAGTATCCAACATGCCCAGCTGTTCGAAATCATTGAGTCCAGCAGCATAAACATCTCTATTTTCTGCAGAATCAATAATGTACGCTATAAGCAAATACAAAGAATTTTCAGTACCTAAATTGATGAGCTTGATGATTAAAACTACCACATTTCACTACCAACACTCTTCTTTGACATGAATTTCAGTTTAAATAAGAATTAAAAACAAAAGTCAAATCAAACCTACGAGTAGAAACGGCGAACACTGAGCAGAAATGGCGAACTCCGAGCAACCACGACGAATTCCGAACAAACACGGCGAACTCTGAGCAGCAACAGCGCATCAATTAGGCAGCGAGAAACAACAATTTCGGAACAAAATTCAAAAATTGAGGATTCTCGGAAATGACTAGGGTTCTTCGCGAAAGAGAGTGAGAGAGAAGGGTGGTTAAAAAAATCAAAATGTTGCATAAATTGTAAATTTTTACGTGTAATTGAGACAAATATGAAGACCGAAAAATCAGCCATTTAAGTACTAAATTAATTTTAGATACCAATATTAATAATTAATATAAAGATAGAATTATTCGTCATTAACAGACTAAATTGATTTTACAAACTCATCGTAAATATAAAGACGGAACTTTCTGTCGTTAGCTTAATAAATAAATTTATACAATGATATTTAATTACAATAAATATAAAAGATACTAAATTCATTTTTTATATTGATAATAAATATAATACATATATTTTATACAACATTTAATTACGATAATATAAAGACGGTACATTTCGCTGTTAAATTATTACACAAATATTAATTTTTTGCTATTCAATTAAAATATATATAAAGACAGAAACATTTGTCTTTAAAATACTAAATTTATTCTGAAAATTAAAAATAAATATAAAGACGGAACATACCGTCGTTAACCTGTTACACAAATATTAATATATTGATATTTACTTGAGCTATATATAAATACGGAACCATCCGTTTTTAAGATACTGAATCCATTTCAAATTTGAAAATAAATATTAAGACGGATCATTCCGTCGTTACATTATTTTACAAATATTAATATATTGATATTCAATTAAAATATATATAAAGACGGAAACATCCGTCTTTAAAATACTAAATTTATTTTGAAAATTCAATATATATATAATGACGGACTAGGTCGTCGTTACATTATTAAAACATTATTAATATATTCATATTCAATTGAGATATATGTAAAGACAGAAAAATCTGTCTTTATAATACTAAATTCATTTTAAAAATTTAAAATAAATATAAAGACGGAATATTCCGTTGTTAATATCTAAGTTCATATTCCGTATACATGCCGTCGTAATTCCGTCTTTAATAAAGACGGAATGAATTCCGTCGTTAATATTAGTCGCTATTTCGCGAAATTCTTGTAGTGTGAATTAAGTCAATGTGTATAAATATGTTAATATGGTTTGCATTATTATTTGTTAGCATGTATATTAAAATACGCAGTTACTAAATAGCAACACACTACCCCAAATATTATATTAACCTCGTAAATCTGCTAATATTAATTGCTAATTTTCTATTCATGACAAGCTAATATGATTTTCATAATTAGCTAATATAAAAAAATATTACTACTACGTTTAAGAGTTAAGACTATTGCGAAAAGTCACCAACATATTGTATATTTGCACAATGACTTTGCTAATATCAATGTATTATATTGCTAATGTTATTTAAATAACACGCTAATATGGTTAAAAATTAATGAATTTCTTTACTGCCAAACATTAAAAGGCATATACATATAAAATACATTTTATATATGAACCTACATACAATTTCACTTCTTGCTAATATAAATTCTTACATATACTAACATTACCTTATTATTCAACAAAACAACATATTAGACTCCAATCACAAACTACACAAAATTAATCTAATCAAACCACATATATAAATCACAATATATAAATAAAATTAAAAAATTAATATACCTTGTCAAGAATTTTTAGGATACGAATTTATATGTACCATTCATATGTCACACAAAAATTAAAAAACTGAACATCGTCAAGAATTTTTCTATGAAATACCATTCTAATACCTTGAAATCTTTGAAGGCGATTCCATATCTGTTGCAATTTTATCCCATAATTATTCCTAAATATCAGGGGCATGGGATTATGGGATGTTCTTTTTTACTATTTTACCCCTACCAAATCCATCAAAAATCAAAGGGACGGTTGTTTTGCAATAAAATCCTGAAATCTTCAATTGAATTTTGACCATTAGATCAAATAAATGAGTGGTTTATGTTGGGGTTGGCCCATTTGTCCCTTTTCTGGCCCATTACTAAAATACCTATCTACCCGGCCCAGCCCCAAACCCTTAACCCTAATTGTCGATCCAACTTCCTAATTAAAACAGCATTAAGGCTGTTGATACTTCCCTATGCTCTAGAAGCATCTATAATATCACTCATCTCCCTCACTCTCGAAATACTCGATCTCAGAATCTAATCTCATATTCTCTCTCTCTCTCTTTTTGGATCTTCTCACCTCGCTCCCACGGTTTCTCTGGCCGGAGTTCTGTCCATCGGCTCCTGTTTGGCCGCTGAGTGTTTGGGAGGAGTGTGTTGTGAGAAAGAGAGGCTGAAACCCCCTGCCCCCTTGAACCCTAGCCACCCCGCTTCCTCTTCCCCTTCCCTGGACTCTTTCTCCGGTCGCCGGAGAGGGCTACTGCAGATCCCAGTGGGAAAATCTGAGTCGCCGTGCCTTGGGCACCTTTTCCCACTCTCGATTGCTTCCTGTTCTTTCCTGTTTCTCTATTTATTGCTTCTGCTGGATTATCTAACTTGTTCATTTGATTGCTCTACAGATCTGAAGACATCTGTGCCTGTGAAGAACTTTGAAGGTTCCCTTGGCCTTCATCTCTGAGGCTGTTTGCTGTTGCAGCTTGAAGAAACCCTAGTCTAGTTTCTGTAGTTGTCATTTCTTGTAAACCCTTGTAAATCTTGGTTCTAGCCACTTGAGTGGCTTGTGTTAGGAACCGCTAAGAGGTAGGGAATCAAGAGGTGTAATCCCCAGTTAGGCGATACCACAACAGTTTAGATAGCTTCCTAATTTCTATATGGGACTTGGTTCCTATTTTAACCAACCCTGTTGTGTGATGAATATGCATTTCGGGTCTATTGTGGTTCATGGTGCGTTGGATTACGGGGATGCTAGTTATTGGGAGATCTCAAATCTCAATTATGGTTGTGGGAGTATTTCTCGTTGACTTGGTTGGTGCAGAGTGTGTTTTACTATGTGTGCAAAAGCTACCTTGATGCATTAGGGGTATGCTCGAAATGGCAAATTTCTCTGATTCATTTTACTTGTAATGTGAATGTAGATGGGGAAAAAATGTGTAAGGATCATGCATTGAGAACGGCGACGTATCTTTACCTATATAAAAATTGTGGATGTTTCTTACAAAATATTATTTGCCTATTATATTTGTTGAGTATGACGTGTTCCAGATGATGTTATCACTTCGTTTGATAACATCGCAATTAATGTCGTATCTAATGATGTTCCGTCATTCTTGTCACATTGAGTATAATACTCCGATTATTAATCTTATCCTTTCCTAGTATTTTGGATTAATTTATTTTAAATTAATATGAATAAATTGTGATTTTTGTCACATTTGATTTTCCACGTTTTTAGGGATTTATTAGATATTTTATTTTGATTTAAAACGTGGATAATATTTGATTTTGACTTGTTCAAAATCTGTTCCGGATTTTCCTGGGGAAGTGATGTTCTCACTCCTTCTTGGACACTAATTGTTGCAGGAGATCATGGGTCACTGGAGTAACCGCTACTATTACACGATGTTATAGAACGTGTGCCACGCAATGCAGAAGACAGTTATCTCAAGTCCACTTCAGCAATGGGTAGTGGAAGGCGGTTGATTCAAGTCCAAGTCATCTAGGATCGTGAGGCAACTGCCAAGACAAGATGGATGAAGTATTTAAGGTCTCGTTAGACCTTAAAATCTTTTATGCAAGCAGGTTATCACCGTGGTTTGTGAGAAGCTCTGAATCTTGCATCTAGTATCATCTCTGAAATCCAAGACATCTTCCCAGACATCGACCTAGCGTCCCAATCAGCTGGAGACTTTCATTCCAGTTGTGTGTGTAGGTTAGATAGTCAACTTTGAGAAGTCTAGGATTTAGAGTGACTTGTTGTAATCTATCTATGTGTTCAGATAGGTTTGTTTTGAGTGATTATTCGAGTGAGTGAAACTAGGATAGTCCTCTGTATGTTTTATGCAGTGTTGTCTAGGGAGTGAACCGAGACAACATCAGTATTGTTTTTATTTATCACTTGTGATAGTGAATTTCGCCTTGAGGCAATCACACACCGTAAGGAGTGTGATTTAAAATTTATTTTGCGCAAAGGTCTTTTTACGTTTCCGCTACATGTTGAAGGCAATGTGGTAATACTAGCTTCAACATTTCATTTAACTTTGTAATTTACATACGTAATTCACATTGTTTCAGGCAACGAATTCTAACAATATTCATGATCTACACTTAATTTAAGGGTAAAAAAGTAATATAATATATCTAACTTCAATAGCTATATAAAAAGTGTTGACGTTTCTTACAAATATGATTTGCCTATTATATGCATCATCTACACTTAATTTAAGGGTAAAAAGTAATATAATATATCTAACTATTTATAAAATAATTATTTGTAAATATAAAGTATATTATATTTTACTTCAATAGCTTTGGTATAATTGAACTCTATTACATAAAATTACTATTTCGATTCTTCATCCACACCATATTAATTTTCCACCAATTATTTCTCTATCACATCAACCATAACAAATCAGATAAAAAATTAAAAAAATATAATCCCATAACAATATAATGTATTAGATAATTACTTTGATACGTATAATATATTATATTTAATTTCATAATTTAAAATTAAAATTAATAGAATTGTGCTATTATAATTTTTCATTCACCCACATGAATTAATTCTCCACATTATATCTATCTAACTTACATTCGAATGAAGAGATTGAAAAATAAAAGCTTGAATGAATTAATTTTGTTCCAGACGTGTTTTTTTTCTTTAAAGACGAAGAAGGAGAATGTCTACTTGCAAAATAAGTTATTTTCAACAAAGACCTTAAATTTTCATAAATTATTTAATTAGACCATAATTTATTTGAACCTCAAAATATGTCTAGAAACTTTTCAAAAGTTAGAATTTTTGACTCAAGATTCTAATTTTTCAAATTTGATTGAATTGGACTTGGCCATTTATTTATTTAAGATTATTTTGATACTAGGTGCGACGGCGCAATTAGGACTCTCGTCCACTATATGATTTTGTGCTCGGCCTTGCTTGTTCCTTACTCTCAGGTGGATAAATCTCTGTTTTAAAGTTGTGCTATTAATGTTGCTAATATAAAACATCTGACCAATTCTTAATATAAATCATGTTACTATGAGCATATATGTATGTTACTGTAAACATGTATGTATACTATGACCATATATATATATATAATCATGCGACTATGAACGAAGAACATATCTACTATTGCAAGTAATTTTATGCCTGCTACTGTGAACGTAATCATGTTTATAATCGTGCTAGTAGTAGCTAGTGAATAATGCAACTGCTATTACGAGTAATTTTATATGTGCTACTATGAACGAACACTCATAATACCATGAAAAAAAATCAATAATATAATGAAAAATGCTCATAATAGTAAGTTAGTAACTAAAAACTAAAAATTAAATGCTGAAAACAATTATAATAAAACATAATTGTGTAGGATGAATCAAACTAAATCACAAGAATAAAAAATTAATAATCAAAAACTGAAAATATTAAAATATTATAACAAATATCAAGTATAAAATTAACAAAAGCACAAGAATATTAAATTAATTACTAAAAACTCAAAATTAAATGCTAAAAAAATATAATAAACTTGAATTGAAAAGGATGAACCCTAAATAAATTTTTTTAAATTAAACTAAAGCATAAGAAATTGAAATCAAAGAAAAAGAATGAAGAAAAAAATAGATTTCATTCGCGTTCATTCATAGTAACATTATTTTTTGTTGTAATGGCATGAATATATGTTTATAATAGTAAGATTTTATATTAACATATAATTGACATATTTCATATTAGATACATCAAGGTTGTAGAATTCGCTAGGCGCTAGTCGGGCGGCCGGATGGGGCCTAGTGCCTAGGTTGCCTAGGCGGGACCTACGCGGGGCCTAGGCGGAGTTTAGGCGGTTTTCTATTTTTTTTTTAATTTAATAATTTATTATTACATATTGATATTTATGTATTAATTTTTTCAATTACCCCGCTTCCCACATCGACTATATAATGAAAATTAAGATATATGATGTTGTATAAAAGCTCAAATTAGAGTTTAAATTTTTTTTTCAACATATTCTACATCTCACATTGGTTTTTACATTGAAAACTAGGAGGGGGTTGTTGTATAAAAATGAGGCTAATCATAAATGATAACCTCACATTTATTCTTCAACTTTGTTTCCTTTTTTCTACATCCCACATTGATTTGTAGATTGAATAAATGGGATGTAGGTTGATGTATAAAAGTTGAAAAAACCTCAAATTTTTTATTTGGTCATATTTTTAACCACAATATTCAAAAAAAAATTAATCAGCCGCCTAATGGACGATTAATCACCGAGGAGGCCACCTAGGCGGCGAGGAATTGGCTAACCCGATTTCTCAGCCGATTAGGGTGTTTTCGGCACGGCTAGGGGCCGCCTAGCGCCTAACCCGAATTCTGCAACCATGAGCTACATTAATACAAGATATTAGCAACGTTTGTGTCTTACACTTACATTATGCCGGGTAACTGCTTGCAACTTGTATATGCCTAAAAAATTATTTTTGTATTTTTTAGTAATTTTTGTTTGAATAAACATATGTAATATGTCTCTTAAATGAAAATGTGTGGAAAAAGCTTTAATCCTTATATTATTTGCGTAAACTGAATTAAATATAAACAAGTTGTGATTGTTTAATTTTTGTTAAATTAAAACAAAAATCTAAAAGTATCATTTTTAGTGAAATTTCTAATATTTACAATCATGTCAGAGCCTTGTGTGTGAAGAAGTGGAATGTGATTGTTCCCAATTGCCATTGAGAAATTTAGTTCTCATTTAAACTTTTGCATGCATATATGTATATAGTATTCGAGAAATGGTGGACCCATGCACAAAATCTGTTCGTTAACTTATTGGATAGAGATAGATGATCAGACATGAGGCCATGATATCCAATTAAAGAAAACAAAAAAGTGGAAACGAACCCCATATAACTTGATACTCAATCAAAATGCTTAGCAGCAGCAACCTGCACATTTCCAGTGAAGTGGACGCGAAGAAACGAACCTCCTCCTACTTAACAAATTTTGCCCCACTCATTGCATGCACCAACAAAATCACACACACTCACTTTTAGAAACGCATCCATCACAACACTACCTGAATATTATTTTTTCTTCTTTCACTTTTTTTTGGTTAATTTTTCCTATAATCATATAGTTGTAGTAATAACTGGTAGGATTGAGTTGAGTATGGAAGGCGGAGGTCTGACAACGGGGACTGCGAATAAGGCGGAGATCGACACGAGCGCCCCCTTCCGGTCGGTTAGAGAGGCGGTGATGTTGTTCGGGGAGAGAGTTCTTGCTAGCGAGCTTTATGCTAACAAGCTTAAAGAGGTGAGCCGCCTTTATTAGTTTTACCAGATTTTGATTTTGATCAAATGCATATGTTAATATACCTTGCATTACAATTGAAAAATGTTGTGAGATCATGTCTTATTTTTGTTTTGGCCGTTTGTATTAAGAATCAAAAAAGATATGTATCATAATTTTTAGTATGAAAATGTGAATGAAATTTGTGTCGTATTGAAATAAATAAAATGGATTTACGTAAGTACGTACTCACATTTAATGAAAACCCCATGGAAAAAAAATTAAAATATTGATTATAAATTTATAATACAATTTTTATCGTCTCTCTTTTTATAAATTAATATGATGCACATAGGAATTGAAGTTATAAATAAATGAAATGGAAAGGGTAAAATATTCCAAGTCCATGATTTTAAAGATTAATCCACAAAATAATTTTCTCTTTTTAGATATTATTATTGTTCTACATTGTACTCTGATTCGTACGGTGAAAATCCAAATGTATACCGATATATGTGATTAATAGTTTAATACCAAAGCTCTCAAGAACCGAATTTATCAAATAGAAACTAATATACTAATTCTTAATTAATTTACCAAAAATTCATGACTATATATAACAATTAACAATTCTGTATGTATAAATCTCAATTTGTTTGAGGTTTTCAATGGCTAATATGTTACATATTCATCTTAATTAAACGAGAATAAAGTAGTTTATTGGCGTGGTCTGCTGCTTTTCATCAAATTTATAAAGAATAACAAAAAGGTAAGATCCCTCCTTGAGTTCCAAGTCGGAATCACTTGTACAAGATGTGCGTATTTATTTACATCGTACCAAAATCAAGGACTACTTGCTTTTCAGGGATATTATTTAGGGCGATAAATTAAATAGCTTGAAGAATAAATAAAAGTAATATAACATAATTCTCCATATACTTTGATGAATTAAAAAAACTTAAGATCATTACATCATTTAATCCTACAAATATTCAATCTTATATATTGATCAATCCAATTTATCTAATCTATCACCCAAAGTAAACGACCTATTTTTCCTGCATAAATTTACTTACACCCCATTTGTACACCTTAGAATTACTACTAGCCAAACAGTTGCAGGACGGAGCAAGCCAATATGGCGACGGAGCAATGGCATCTGAGCTTCAAGAGACAAAGCAAAGCCTCCAAAAGGCGCGAGACGAGAGTGACCACATGGCCCGATGTCTCTCGTCTCTACAACAAGAGCTCGAGCACACCAAAAGTGAGCTCCAGCAACTAAAAATGCGTGCCTCTAACAGACGAGCCCTAAATTTAGAGACCGAAGATCTCAAATATGTGGAGGATTCCATAGAAATAAAGGAGCATGTGAAGAAGGAGACGACTAATAATGATCAACGAATCGAATTTCAGAGGAAGAAATATGTGACATTTGCAAATCCACCGTTGGTTGCTCAAGTCGTTATGCCACCGCCACAGCTGCCGTCGTCTCAGGCAGTGCTCCAGAGACATCCTTCGCTTAAGAAGAAGAAAAAGAAGCCGCTCATCCCCTTCATTGGAGGAATTTTCTCAAAGAAGAGGGGAAGCTCTGAAGTTTCCTATGCATGAGTGAAAATATTGATATATATAGGCTTGTTTTCAAGTTCAAATACTTCAATAATGATTAATGATCATCGTGACGGAACAAGTTTTTCTTGTATTTGTATATCTAGGATGTTATATATGATTTCATTTTTATTTCATTAATTTGGTTCAGATTTTATATTCTAGCAGTTTTTTTCTTTTTTAGAAGAATTTTATATTCCAAGTTGATTTCCTAAACATAAATGAAATCCTCTATTCCACTTTTCTCTATCTCATTTGGTGTCCCATTTTGATTTTTATTAGATTTTCATCAATGTTTTTCTTCAATTTTAATTTGTTATGAGTTAGTTTAATTTTATAATTATTATTTAGGGTTAATTCCACCCAATTATGGTTTATATTTATTTTTTAATATTTATTTCTTGTGTTTTGGTTAATAGAATGATTAATATGGTTGATTATTCCAAAAATTGGGTATATAATTTTTAAGAATTTTAAATTTTAGCAATAAATGTTGATTATGATTTGTAATACTATAATAAAATTTATTTTTATAATAAATATTTTTAAAATATTAAATTGCATAGTGGGACACAATAGTGGAACATGTCAACAAGTTGTTCGGTTTGAGTGGGATATACAAAATAATAATTAAAACTGAATAAAGAAATTATGTAATCAATACGTAAAGAGGGTGGTCTCATGGAAGAGATTTTTTAGTCCCAACTTATGTGTACCAACATTAAAATTATATATTGTTAATAATGTTTTTATAAAAAAATATTATATTATAACTAATCATAATTAATATTTATTCCAAATAATTGAAATTTTTATAAATTATATATCCTAAGTTTAGAATAATCAACCCTAAAAATTAATTATATTAACTATAAAATTAAAATTAAATATTAAAAATAATTAAAAATCCTAATTGGGTGGAATAAACCTTAAATAATATTGTAAAATTATACTAAACCAAAATAAATTAAAATTGAAAGAAAAAAAAGATAGAAAAAGTAATAATTTTGACGTTTAGTTCATGATTGGCTAACGCAAGTTGAGACTCAAAAATATCAAGTGAATCTCCTGTGAGACGATGTAACATATCTCATTACATTTGATGAATCTTATTTGACCAGGATTATGGTCTGTCCCTCCTTTTTCATTTTCTTTTGTATTTTTCTTTTTTAATCTCTCCTTCCGTTCCCTTCATTTATTTTCTTTTCAGTTTTTTTTCAATTATTAATTTCATCTTCTTTTTTGTTTTTTTATAAATATATATTTAATATTCTGAATTAATTTTTTTTATTCTGCTTCCCGTGTCATACACTCGTGCTACGCTAACACATGAGCTCATACACTGCACTCGATAATTATTTTTTTTTTAAAAATAGTAAACTCTAAAATTAAATTGAATTAATTCAATTTATTGAATTAATTTAATTTAATTAGCGCATATCTCTTACACCATTATTATCAACAATGGATATGTTCGGTTATTAAGTTTGGAATTTTAGACGTTAACTATATATAAGTAAAAAAAATATGTGATAAGCTAAAGTTAACATCCGTCATTATATTTTATTAAAAATTAAATATGATAAATATCACTATAAAAAATCGTGTTTTGATGATGGAACATTAAAATTCCATCGTTAAAATGGTTTAATGAGGGATCGAGTCTGTGGTTAAAAACCTTGTCGTTAGACATTTTAACGACATAATTAATGATGAAAAAAATTTACAATGAAATTGTTCGTCTCTAAATTATCGTTAAATTCAGTTGTCAGAAAATAAAAAATACAATAAACTTAAAAAAATTAAAAAAATTAGCAAAGAATTCCAAATATATATATATATATATATATATATATATATATATATATATATATATATATATATATAGGGGTGGGTTATAATGAGTACTAGTATTTATATGAGAACTAGGAACTAATCCTAGCCCTCCATTTTAGTGTTTTATATGGTTGAGATTAAACTGAATCTAAGGTAAATAAATATAAAATTATATGTGAAATTATAAAATAGGGGTATTAATGTAATTATCATGTTTAGATTCTGATATGGAAAAATACAAATTATCTGTAACAATAAGATACGTATCCAATTGATGTGAACAACCAATTCATTCAAACCCAAAAATCATTAAAGATTTTTGAAGAACATTAAACCCTAAACCATATTTTTCACTTGCTTGGTTTGTGAAAAATGGCTCTGTAACGCCGCCACCATTCCCCACTGGCATTACCGATCAAACAGCAGCACTACATCGTCCGGCATCATCCACCACCATCGGCGCACTCCAAGAATATTGCTCACCACCATCCACCACCATTTTCCACGACATCGCGGCCAATCTTGACACCGCCGGCCAACGACATCCATAAGCATTCCACGACTATCCACCATCATCTCCGGATGATTGTCCTGCGTCGTGAATCGTCGAAGCATTGTTGAAAATGAAGAATAAAACCATTATGTTAAATATTTTGGAATTTTTGGCTGTTCAATTTTGTTGCTTTATTTACGGTGGTTTGTTAAAACATATTTTTTGCTTGATTTTTATTTTTACTATTGCTTAACGTAACTATTGATGTTGCTTATTTTTTCGGTTGATTTTGTTGCTTAACTTATTTATTTTAAAGACTTTTTTCAGAATATGTTGCCACTAGGGCTGTGAATATTTGATTATTCTGACTGATGTTGATTATTGATTGTTGCAGTTATAGTAGCTTGTTTAGTATAAATATTGTGTGCTTGTTTAGTATAAATCTTGTGTGCTTTTATTTCATAGCTTGTTTACTACGAATTCTTAACTTGTTTAATACATTTGTTAAATTATGTAAATTATGTTTCATGTGCATGCGTATAATATTTATTACATTGGTGATTAGATGAAAAAATAAATAAATGCTTGATATGAGTGAACCTTTAGCTAGACAATTGGGGATTCACATTGTTCTTGATTTTAACACATACATTTTGACGGCCTAAAATGTTTTTAATAGTCGGTGATATTTAATTCTTTCCTAATTATTTTGTGGATATATATATATATATAGTAAATTAGTTATACTAATTGTCGTTATTATCCCTTATTTTACTTGTGATGTTGACATGAATCTAATCATATGCATGCTTGTAATATTTATTTAATTGGTGCTTAGTTGAAAGACCAAAGACATGCTTACTGTAAGAAGAACCCATTATTATTTTTAATGAGTTAATTTGGTACTTAAGTAGTATGTATTTGTAGCTTATATAGTATGTTTTTAATGATTGCAGTGATTAACATACAAAAAAATGAGTAATTTTTATTTATGTATTAGATGCTTGTTTTGGTATAGTTTCATAGCTTATTTATAATCATTTTAATGATAGATAAGTAATTGACAAAACACAAAAATTATTTTTATAAGATAATTTGGTGCTTGATTATTAGGGCGTCGTAGCTTGTTTAAAATGCTTATAATGTTTTTGTTGATTTGAATATTTGGTTCTAGTTGATTTGTCAGTTTTATTTTACTTTTTTGGTTTTATTGGTTATTAGTATTTTTTTTTTTATCATTCGATCATCAAAACAAAATCAAGCAAGAAGAAAGATGGGAATCGAAAATTGTCATTAATCATGGCGTGTGGAAGAAAGCAAGAAAGTTTCCATCTGTTAGTATATTGAAGAAACTACAAAACGAAGTACATAGAGTAAAGAGGAAAAATGACAAAGGTAGAGGTGATGCAACAACAATGATGATAGTAGCAATTCATAGCTTATTATTATTCGTTCTATAGCTTGATAAGGATAAATTTATATTTTATTCTATTAGATTTTAGGGTTTTTTTTTTGTTTGTTTAGCAATTACGACACTTGTTTTGTAGAAATGCATAGCTTATTATGGTTGAATTCAATAATTGTATCATATCAATATATAACTTACTATAATTCATTTTTATGCTTCCTTTATAGAAATTCATATCATATTTCAAAATATCTCTAATTTGAACATCAATGTCGACGATAAGGATTTGTAGCGTTTTTGTACCTAAGTGAGGATAAACTAGTAATATCAATTTCACAAGTTTAAAAAAAAAAACCATACGATGCTATGAATTACAAAAAAAAAACTACCAAAAACCAACATAATAACTATGCAATGCTATCATTGAACCACCAAAATCATTAATAAGAAGCTATGAATGTCTACTAAACAAGCACATAAATAAATCATAAAAACCTTTTGAATTGCTATGTAAGAAACATTAAATTCCAACATAATAAGCTACAAATTTGTACCAAACAATAACTCAAAATAAGCATAATAAGCTATGTATTTCATTATAAATTATTGCATCATTTTATCAGTCCATATTTCATTAAGCCTAAAATTATTGCTTAAATAAATATAAATTATAGCTTATATAGAGTGGTATAAATGCTAAATATTACAAATAAATTTCATGCTAGACATTAGAAAAACAATATACGTTCCCAAATGAAAAAATGTAAAGCAATTAAAAGAAATATTTCATTGATTCATTGCTTAAAGATGAGTGAACAAAATAAGCAGTTAACATATAAAACAAAAATATTTTTGTGCTAAATGATGAAATACAATTTAAATCCATAATCAAATTGTTTGATTGATACGCACTTCATTGTTATAATAATAACAATTTATTGCTACATTCATACCATTTCATTGCTACATTAAGACTGATTTAATAACGTCAAATAATAAATTTTCCATCTTCTATATCAATTCAAAATAATGCAACAAACTAATGATAAAGCAATAATCCCACATCAAAATCTCAAGCATATGTTTTCAGATCAATGACAAAGCACTATCAATAGCTCGCGGTCAACGTTGAAGAGGTCGACATTGAGAGAATCTTAGAGAAGGGATTTGAAGCGGGCGCCCTTGTGTAGTTGTTGAAGTTGGACTTGAGCACGTAGTTGACGACCTGTGGGTTTGCCATGATGATGACTTGAACTTTGTCGGGCGGCGGAAGATGGAGATGTTGGTGGCACATTGTGTGAGGATCTCAGTGTTCCAGTCGAAGCAACAGTGGCAGTCAAGGGTGACGTCTCGGACTGGGAGGGTGCCGACGGTATATCTTGTAGCCATGAGCGTCAACGATGATTTTCTCAGATTTGCGAAAGAGGAAGAATTAATGTAGAGAGAGAGAGAGAGAGAGAGAGAGAGAGAGAGAGCTTGAAATGAGTAAATGAAATGAGTGAATAATAGAAATTGGAAAAATAAAATGATGAAAATAATGAAAATATTGAAGGTGAAGATAATGTGGGTAATGTGATGAATTCCCTTATTTCTCGATCGAAAGATGGACGTGGATGATGGGAGAAATATTTGGAAAGAGATGCATTGATGTGTAAATCCATGTATTATGGGATTTAATATGTCAAAATACTACATTGCCCTTCTAACCTAAATAAATGTCTAAAAATAAATAAAATAATTAAAAATCTACTTTTAATCTCATCCCTATAATTAATAAGATCTAATGGCTATATATGGTTCCTAGTTCTCACATAAACACCTAGTACCCATTTAAACCCATTCCTATACATACATACATATATATATATATATATATATAGGGAGTGGTTCCAGAAGGAACCATACCCTGTGTGAGAACTGAGAACCAATCCCTATCATCAATGGCCTAGATTTAAAAATTGAGGCAGTGGCATAATTATAATAAAGTCGAAATTCGGTGCCCCTGAATCTTAGTAAGGGTAAAATCGGAAGTTTTGAAAATATATGAATACTCAGAATTTACGTGTATATTTTTCAATTTAGGGTTTTAGCATTGCTATTTTCTATTTTAGCATTGTCATGATTTTTTTTAGCATTGTCATGACTTATTTTAGCATGACTCTTTTTTAACATTAGCATAAAAAAATGTCATCGGCATTGTAAAAAACCATGAACAAACACTGTTACATGTTGAATTATCAATATAGTGTAACCACTATTAGCATTGCAATCTCTCATTTTTAGCATTAACATAACCTTTTATTAGCATTGTGATTAAAAACTTGTCATGGTCATTACAAACCAACAAATGTGATTTGTGGTACTCGCATCATTGTTAATTGTATTTGCATAATCATATCTCATTTTAGCATTATCATTAAATTATAAACACAATCATGAACAAATGTTATTACAGTTTTATTGAATTAACAATGTTATAAATCCCACCCTAACATTAGTAGCTTCATTTTTTTATTTTTTGGTAAACCTACAACTATTGTCAATCTGTGATTTATCTACACATTTTCTTGCCTTTTAGCACTATCGTTTTAGAGTTTTAGCATTGTCATCTCTCATTTTAGCATTACGATAACACTTTATTTACCATTAGCATAAATTATCTTAAAATTATCTTTGATATTATTGTTCATTACTTTTATCTTTATTATTAAATTATGTTTTTTAGCATTGTTATTTTCTTTACTTAACAGTATTATATAAAAAAATTATAGGTGTTAAAAGAACTACAAAAGATGAAACAACAGAAGAACAAAAGCTAAAACTGCCTCCACTCATGAAGATGATAGATGCAGCGGCGTATTTTACAAATATCCATTATTAGATGTAATAACATGACCATCAACTTTCTCAAAAGCAGTTAGACAACTTAATAAAACACAGCAGGAAGCAGTAATAAAACTAGGATTTGGCAGCATTCTTCACTCGTATATAAACCATTTGCCGGAGAAGATGAACTACTGGTTGCTTGAAAACATTGACCCAGTCTCAAGAGAAATACAATTGGAGCATGGAAGAAGACTACGGATTGAAGCTTTTGATGTGTCTCTAATCTTTGCTTTTCCCAGAGGACCACGAAAGATATCAATGAGTGTTAGAGGCCACACATGCAAGATCATGTTGAAAGACGAGTTGCATACTAGCATTATCAAACCCTTTATTAGCATTACAAAAAAGGAATATAATTTGTGAGCATTATACGAAATCAACATTTTGTACTAATTGAAACACGCTATCATTTGTCTCTGTGAAGGGCATATTATTTTCTCAATTTGGTGCTAAACATATAACCTCATAATCATGTTAATAACTAAATTTAATGCATTATCATTAAAGTAAAGGACTTATTAGCAGTATAAAGAACTATATTAGCAGTACAGACACTCTTATTAGCATGATCAAACTTTTTATTAGCAATGCAAAAAAAATATCAACTATGTGTATAGCATTACAGAAAAGAATATTAGTAGCATTAATAAAAAATTAGTATGAGAAGTACAAAAAAATTGTATCTACTTCTTCCTGTAGTTCCTAGAATCATGACTACATTTTTTGTTACACTTCTTGCAGGTCTTTAAGGGTTTCTTTTTGCATTCGGCGATTGCATCATCTTTTGATTTTATACGACTTCCACTACCTTTAGTCTTCACAAAGTCAGGTGGAAGCACCTCAACTTCACTAGGTGCAGACAACTCATAAAATTCTGAAAATAATACATACAGTCCTTGAATTTCTGAAGAACCCAGGAATAAGATTCAGCATCCTCACCCGACATTAAAGCAGCCCCAAAGGTGACAAGCCTCTCATGATTGTCCTTTCCAATAAAGGATGCAAAAATCATTGAATACCTGCCAACATATAAAAGATCACAAATCTCTGTTATTATAATGTCTTTCTCATCATAAACAAAAGACTATAAATGCTAACATTGTCACCTACCAAATATTTAAAATCAACTACCAATGCTAAAAAAATAAATGGAAGTGCTAAAACTTCAACTACGAGTGCTAAAACTTCGTATAGAAATGCTAAAATCACATAATGGCAATCTAAATAATAAGTAGACTAACATGTTAGTCCTATATGTTGCATCAAATGATACAACATACCAAAATAACAAAAACTTCCCTCTTGATATTGGATCAACCCAAAACAGACATCTTAATTGATTATTCTTGTTAACTTCATAATCTAAATGTTTTCATAGGTCCAATGTATGCCCTTGCACAGTTCAGAATAAAACTTTGATATGAAGGATCTATATTCCTATTCAGATTCAAAAACCCTTTGTGTCTATCTAAAATAAAAGAATGTGAATGTCTTTCTTCAAATAATCTAACAGTGTACCCATCAAAACTAATATATTTCAACCCTATCCTAGCCATGCAGCAAGTCCTCTTAGACACACGATGTCTTTTTTCTTTCATGTTTCACCAAAATCAATCGACGTGTTCTTAAGTCTCTCGTGGTTACACACAACATACTTCCAAACTATAGTACCATCTTTAGACCTCTTTGTAGTAGACAAATTTATATCAAATCCACAATGAATATCAAATCCACATGATGAAGCATAAACCTTGTAAAAGGTTATACCAGCATCCAAAGTAAGAAAAGTTTTACCCAATGCATGCTTCAAAGATGGTTCACAGTTAGATGTGTAAAATTCAGAAAATCCAGGAGAAAACTCCAAAGTGGAGCCAACACAATTTGCACATTAAAAAAATATACAACTAATCACGTTAATGCTAAAAAAATATATTCCTCAATCATGCTAAAAATGATCACAGTAGTGCTAAAACTAATCTACATCAGTGCTAAAACCTATAATAGTAGTGCTAATACTATTAAAAAATAAGTCATGTTGTGATGCTAACAAATCTGCAGAGATACAAGTACATATTAATAAGAAACCACAGTCTGCAGACTAAGAACGCATGTTGATCGTGAAAATTCAAAAGTTCAACTAAATCAACTTCATCGACATTATAAAACAAATCTAAAATAAAAAGGATAAAAAAATCATAGGAGAAGTACAACAAAACTACTTTTACCCGGCTTCTTCATCCAAAAATATCGAACAACAAAAACTCCAGGAAAAATCACGTGAACAACGATTAAAAGGAATAGATTTCAAAGGGAATCAATTGAAAAGAAAGAGATTTTCTCTTTGAAATCAATTCATTTTAATCTTTCGTGGTCCTGGAATTCATCTTCGGAAACACCCGATCTAGAGAGGTTCTTTTGTTCTCACTACTGCGACCCTCGTAATGTTCATCAAATCTTCTCTCTCCTCACCATCCCAAGCTAGGAACTCAATGAGACTTTCCAGCTTAAATCCAAAAAGGAAAGAGATTTTCCATTTGAAGTAGATTAGGAAGGAAGGAAAGATATTTCAATCCAAAAATAATAGAATTCATACATTATGAAAATACCCTCAGTTCACTAAAAAGTCACTAATATTATGATAATGCCATCGCGAGGGATCACGTTCTCCAGATGATGGGTTACCTATTGGAGATCGAAACCCTGGGTGGAGAGGTAGAGGCGGAGTCTGAAATAGATATAGTGCTCCATAGTCTTTTGCCGAAGTTTGAGCAGTTCAGATTGAACTTCAATATGATAAAGAAAGATGTTACTTTATCTGAATTGCTCATAGATCTTTAGGCAGCTGAGTTACTCCAAAAGGAAAACTCGGAAGTGCACATAGCTGAAAACAGGGCATCTTCTTTAGGGGTCAAAAGGACAAAGAGGAACGCACCACGTAAGGCTGCAAATGCGGCATCTAAAGCTAAGAAGGCCAAGGAAAAGATTCCTCCAGAGGAATTCAAGTCCAAGATAAAGTGCTTCAAGTACGGCTAGCTGGGTCATTGGAAGGCGGTGTGTCCCAACAAGAGGAAGAAGGGTATGTCTCACACTTTTGTTGTTGAAACATGTATAGCTACTTGTTCTACTCAATCATGGGTAGTGGACTGGAGCTACTGATCATGTTTGTATGTCTTTACAGGGGTTCCTGGTAAAAAGGCAGCTGAGTGATGGTGAGATCACCGTCTACATGGACAATGCTATGAAAGTGACGGCAGTTGCAGTGGGAGACATTACCTTATCTTTTAGAACTCATAGGATTTTAGTTTTGAAAGACTGTCTTTATGTGCCGAATTTTAGGGGAAACCTTATTTCAGTTTCTAAATTGTTTTTGAATGGATATTCAATTTCTTTTGATAGCAAAGTAGTTATCACAAGTGGTAAACATTTTATTTGTTCTGGCACATTGGATGGACATCTTTATTTACTTAATCCTATGCAAAATACTACGCAAACGCAATTATTGAATACATCGATCACAAACCCTAATAAACAAAAAGAACCTTCGGAACTGAATCAAACCTATCTTTGGCATCTTAGGCTCGGCCATATCAACTTTAAGAGGATACAAAGTCTAGTAAATGATGGACCTTTGTCTTCACTGGTCCTAGAATCGTTCCCTTTGTGTGAATCCTATTTGGAAGGTAAAATGACCAAGCGTACTTTTAAGTCTAAAGAGAATAGATCTGAAGAGGTGTTAAAATTGATTCACTCTAACTTGTGTGGCCTTATGTCAGTTTAAGCTCGAAGAGGGTACGAGTATTTCATCACACTCATTGATGATTACTCAAGATATGGAAACATATACCTATTACGACGTAAGTCTGAATGCTTTGAAAAATTCAAGGAATTCAGGACGAAAGTGGAGAAACAAACAGGTAAAAGTATTAAATCACTGCATTCTGATCATGGTGGTGAGTACCTCTCAGATGAATTTAGGGACCACTTGGCAGAGAATGGCATTACATCTCAGCTGATTGCGCCTGGCATGCCACAGCAGAATGGTATAGCAGAAAGAAAGAATATAACCTTATTCGAGATGGTTAGATCGATGATGAGCTATTCAGAGTTTCCCATTTCATTCTGGGGACATTCCTTAGAAACAAAAACTTACATTCTTAACTTGGTTCCATCGAAATTAGTTCCCTCTATACCCACAGAACTTTGGACTGGATGAAAGCCCAATATAGGTCATGTTCGGATTTGGGGTAGTCCTGCACATATGCTAGATAAGGAAGCTGATAAGCTAGGACCTCGTACTGATGTAAGGTTGTTTGTTGGGTATCCTAGAGGAACGAATGGTGGTTTATTCTATAGTTCTAGTGATCAGAAGATCATTGTTAGCATCAATGCTCGATTCTTAGAAGAAGACTATGTGATAAATCACAAGTCAAGGAGTGAAATCATTCTTAAGGAGCTCAGAGGAGAGGGTTCAAATCCTACACCACTAGTGCAAGAAGAGGAACCACAAAATACTGCACAACATGTCACAGATGTACGTGAATTGCCTCGTCACAGTAGGAGGGTTGTACGCCAACCTAACCGATTCATTAGTTTAGGTGAATCTTCAGATTTTCCCGAAGGACTAAATGAATTGGATCCCAGGAATTACGATGAAGCAGTCCAACATAAAGATGTAGATTTGGAATCTGAGATTGTATCTATGGATCACAATCAAGTCTTGGAGCTTGTGGAACCACCTGATGGGGTAAATCCCATTGGATGCAACTGCATCTACAAATGCAATAGAGGACCTGATGGAAAGGTTGAAACCTTCAAGGCAAGACTAGTGGCGAAATGGTACACTTTGAAAGAAGGGATCGACTATGAAGAAACCTTTTCACCAATAGTCATGCTTAAGTCAATCTGGATTGTCTTGTCTATTATCTCTCATTTGGATTATGAGATTTGGCAAATGGATGTCAAGACAGCTTTCCTTAATAGAAGTCTTGAAAAAACATCCACATGAAACAACCAAAGGGTTTCATTGTTGAAGGCCAAAAGCACCTAATGTGCAAACTCAAGAGATCCATTCATGGACTAAAGCAGACGTCGAGATCTCAGAACATCTGATTTGATGAAGTTATCCAGTCATATGGATTTGTACAAATTCTGGAATAGAGTTGTGTATACAAAAGGTGTGACAAAAACGTGGTGGCTTTCCTCATGCTATATATTGATGACATCTTGCTTATTGGAAACAATAAGAAGGTTTATCACACATAAGGGTGTGGTTGTCCAAGCAGTTTTGATATGAAGGATCTGCGAGAATCCGGACATGTCCTTGGTATCAAGATCAGAATAAAACTTTGATGTGAAGGATCTATATTCCTATTCAGATTCAAAAACTCTTTGTGTGTATCCAAAATAAAAGAATGTGAATGTCTTTCTTCAAATAGTCTAACAGTTTACCCATCAAAACTAATATATTTCAACCCTATCCTAGCCATGCAGCAAGTCCTCTTAGACACACGATGTCTTTTTTTCTTTCATGTTTCACCAAAATCAATCGACGTGTTCTTAAGTCTCTCGCGGTTACACATAACATACTTCCAAACTATAGTACCATCTTTAGACCTCTTTGTAGTAGACAAATGAATATCAAATCCACATGATGAAGCATAAACCTTGTAAAAGGTTATACCAGCATCCAAAGTAAGAAAAGTTTTACCCAATACATGCTTCAAAGATGGTTCACAGTTAGATGTGTAAAATTCAGAAAATCCAGGAGAAAACTCCAAAGTGGAGCCAACACAATTTGCACATTAAAAAATATACAACTAATCACGTTAATGCTAAAAAAAATATATTCTTCGATCATGCTAAAAATGATTACAGTAGTGCTAAAACTAATCTACAGCAGTGCTAAAACCTATAATAGTAGTGCTAATACTATTAAAAAATAAGTCATGTTGTGATGCTAACAAATTTGCAGAGATACAAGTACATATTAATAAGAAACCACAGTCTGCAGAACTGAGAATGCATGTTGATCGTGAAAATTCAAAAGTTCAACTAAATCAACTTCATCGACATTATAAAAAAAATATAAAAAAATGGATAAAAAAATCATAGGAGAAGTACAACAAAACTATTTTTACCCGACGTCTTCATCCAAAAACATCGAACAACAAAAATTCCAGGAAAAATCGTATGAACAACGATTAAAAGGAATAGATTTCAAAGGGAATCGATTGAAAAGAAAGAGATTTTCTCTTTGAAATCAATTCATTTTAATCTTTCGTGATCCTAGAATTCATCTTCGGAAAAACCCAATCCAGAGAGGTTCTTTTGTGCTCACTACTGCGACCCTCTTAGTGTTCATCGAATCTTCTCTCTCCTCACCATCCCAAGCTAGGAACTCAATGAGACTTTCCAGCTTAAATCCAAAAAGGAAAGAGATTTTCCATTTGAAGTAGATTAGGAAGGAAGGAAAGATATTTCAATCCAAAAATAATAGAATTCATACATTATGAAAATACCCCCAGTTCACTAAAAAGTCACTAATATTATGATAATGCCACCGCGAGGGATCACGTTCTCCAGATGATGGGTTACCTATCGGAGATCGAAACCCTAGGTGGAGAGGTAGAGGCCGAGTCTGAAATAGATATAGTGCCCCCAAGTCTTTTGCCGAAGTTTGAGCAGTTCAGATTGAACTTCAATAAGATAAAGAAAGATGTTACTTTATCGGAATTGCTCATAGATCTTTAGGCAGCTGAGTTACTCCAACGGGAAAACTCGAAAGTGCACATAACTGAAAATAGGGCATCTTCTTCAGGGGTCAAAAAGAAGAAGAGGAACGCACCACGTAAGGCTGCAAATGCGGCGTCTAAAGCTAAGAAGGCCAAGGAAAAGATTTCGCCAGAGGAATTCAAATCCAAGATAAAGTGCTTCAAGTGCGGCTAGCTGGGTCACTGGAAGGCGGTGTGTCCCAACAAGAGGATGAAGGGTATGTCTCACACTTTTGTTGTTAAAACATGTATAGCTACTTGTTCTACTCAATCATGGGTAGTGGACTGGAGCTACTGATCATGTTTGTATGTCTTTACAGGGGTTCCTGGTAAAAAGGCAGCTGAGTGGTGACGAGATCACCGTCTACATGGACAATGCTATGGAAGTAGCGGTAGTTGCAGTGGGAGACGTCACCTTATCTTTTAGTACTCATAGGATTTTAGTTTTGAAAGACTGTCTTTATGTGCCGAATTTTAGGGCAAAACCTATTTCAGTTTCTAAATTGTTTTTGAATGGATATTCAATTTCTTTTGATAGCAAAGTAGTTATCACAAGTGGTAAACATTTTATTTGTTCTGGCATATTGGATGGACATCTTTATTTACTTAATCCTATGCAAAATACTATGCAAACGCAATTACTGAATACATCGATCACAAACCTTAAGAAACAAAAAGAACCTTCGGAATTGAATCAAACCTATCTTTGGTATCTCAGGCTCGACCATATCAACCTTAAGAGGATACAAAAACTTGTAAATGATGGACCTTTATCTTCACTGGTCCTAGAATCGTTCCTTTTGTGTGAATCCTGTTTGGGTATCCTAGAGGAATGAAAGATGGTTTATTCTATAGTCCTAATGATCAGAAGATAATTGTTAGCACCAATGCTCGATTCTTAGAAGAAGACTATGTGATAAATCACAAGCCAATGAGTGAAATCGTTCTTAAGGAGCTTAGAGGAGAGGGTTCAAATCCTACACCACTAGTACAAGAAGAGGAACCACAAAATACTGCACAACGTGTCACAGATGTACGTGAGTTGCCTCGTCATAGTGGGAGGGTTGTACGCCAACCTAACCGATTCATTAGTTTAGGTGAATCTTCAGATTTCCCTGAAGGACTAAATGAATTGGGTCCCAGGAATTACGATGAAGCAGTCCAAGATAAAGATGCAGATTTGGAATCTGAGATTGTATCTATGGATCACAATCAAGTCTGGGAGCTTGTGGAACCACCTGATGGAATAAAACCCATTGGATGCAAGTCTGTCTACAAATGCAAGAGAGGACCTGACGGGAAGGTTGAAACCTTCAAGGCAAGACTAGTGGCGAAAGGGTACACTTTGAAAGAAGGGATCGACTATGAGGAAACCTTTTCGCCAGTAGTCATGCTTAAGTCGATCTGGATTGTCTTGTCTATTATCGCTCATTTGGATTATGAGATTTGGCAGATGGATGTCAAGACAGCTTTCCTTAACGGAAGTCTTGAAGAAAACATCCACATGAAGCAACCAAAGGGTTTCATTGTTGCAGGCCAAAAGCACCTAGTGTGCAAACTCAAGAGATCCATTTATGGACTTAAGTAGGCATTGAGATCTCAGAACATCTGATTTGATGAGATTATCCAGTCATATGGATTCGTGCAAAGTCCGGATGAGAGCTGTGTATACAAAAAGAGTAACAGAAATGTGGTGGCTTTCCTCGTCCTATATATTGATGATATCTTGCTTATTGGAAACAATAAGAAGGTTTATCAAACATAAGGGTGTGGCTGTCCAAGCAGTTTTGATATGAAGGATCTGCGAGAAGCCGGACATGTCCTTGGTATCAAGATCATTCGATATCTCCAGTAAAGGATGATATGTTTATCCCAAGTGACCTATATCGATACAGTGCTAGCTAGGTATAACATGCAAGATTCCAAGAAAGGTTTTATACCATTCAGGCATGGAATTCATCTATGCAAGAAAATGTGCCCCCATACACAGTCTGAGATAGATGAGATGAAAGGAGTTCCATATGCTTCGACTGTGGGAAGCCTAATATATGCTATGCTATGCACTATGTCTGATATATGCTATGTCGTTGGCATGGTAAGCAGATATCGGACTAACCCTGGATAAGGACACTGGACTGCGGTTAAGAATAATCTCAAGTACTTGAAAAGGACTCGAGATTATATGGTGGTATACCGCTGTGATAGTCTCGTGTCTTTGAGATATACGGACTTCAATTTTCAATCAGATAAATATCAGAGTAAGTCTACCTCAGGTTATGTGTTTACATTGGGAGGCAGAGCCATTACATGGAAGAGCATCAAGCAGAAATGCATTGTTGACTCTACCATGGAAGATGAATATGTAGCTGCCTCTGAGGCTGTAAAGGAAGTTGTCTAGCTCCAGAGCTTCTTGATGGATTTGGGCATGGTTCCTGATTTGCTTGAGAGTATCACGATATACTGTGATAATTCTGGTGCAGTGGCAAATTCGAAGGAACTCAGAGCCCATAAGGTAAGTAAACACATAGAAAGGAAGTACTATTTTATACAAGAAATCATTAAGAGATGAGATGTGGCAGTGGTCAAGATTGCATCGGAGGATAATCTAGATGATCCATTCACGAAGAGCCTTCTAGCTAAGACCTTTGATGGTCACGTGAAAAAATGGGAGTGAGATACAGACCCGGAGACGCCGTTATAAATTTTAGGATTGAAGAGTTGCCCAGTTAGTTTTTATGCTTGAAAGACATGCTTCAAGTATAAGTGGGAAATTATTAGTTTTGTATACTAGAAGACTTGTCTTTGTATACGTTTCTAATGATATTTTATGATGATATAGATTGAATATTATTGTAGTCACTGTTTACATTTAAATTGTTATATTTTCATGCATGTTCATTATACTTACATTGTAAATGATATGGTGTGGGAGAACATACGGCAAGATCATATCATTGGATCCATGTATTGTATTAAAACGCTCACGGCATAGATGGTCCTGAACTCACCATCGGGACACCGTAGAATAATCTGATAGTTAGTTTGTCTTGGCTAGCTAATTATTCTAGTACACCAACTTGTGTATTGAGAAGGATCACGATAGGATATTATTCTCTACTCTGACCTTAAATGAGATAATAAAGATCCACAGAGTTCAGGTTCTTAACTCATATATATTGGCGGACATATATATGTTCTGTTTATTACTTTGATTTATCAATGAGTGAGGTTCTTTGATAAAATCAATAATCTCGATATTTTGGGTGATAACATTTACATATATGATGGGTCGTGCAATATATATGGGCACCGTGTCCTGGTGCGCCAAGTTGATGATGTCCTCTTGAGGAAGCACAAAGTTCATGTGAAAACCCTGCAGGTGGAATTTATTCCGTACATGATAAAGCTCGTGTGGTACTACTCAAGGAACAAGATATTAATTAATTATAGCTTTCAGAAGCTTACATAATTAATTAATGGACATTATATCTTAAATATGGGGAATGGTTGAACTAAAGGAGAAAGCATATTCGCAAATATGTATTAAATTAGTAGGTCAGTATTATTTCTTTAGTGGAATAAAAATAATACTTAATTCATTTAATATATATATCCTAAGTTTATTGGATATTAGAAATTAAATAAATTAGCAGGCCAATTTAATATTCTTCTAGATCCATGTTGTAGTCCAATATGATTGAAGTAGACTGGAGATGGAACAAGAGCTAGAGGCCCAAGCCCAGTAGGTTTGGGACATGTAGTTTTTGCCCACCTCCCTAGAAATATAGAGGAGGGGGACGAAAATTTAAGTACATGAATTCAGCCCTCTAATTGTCTCTTGATCTCCACAGAATTCACACCCGTCTCAGTAGATTACAGTCCACCCTGTATTTGAACACAATTCGTGAATACAACTGAAGATCAAGGAGTGGAATAGCTCTGTAGGGCGCCGATCATAGTGCACTCAGCAGCAAGATTAGATCTTCAATCATGTCATCAACTCGTCGTTTAATTTGTAAGTGTATTTTCGATTTCTAAGTTTCCATTTTCAGTAGAATCAAAAATTTCTCAGCATGATAATTAAACTCGGTTAATTATATTCATACATGTTACATAAAATTATGATTTACATGATACATGAATTAACGAACAACCAATAAGATCATGCGGCGGTTTAATTCGAAAAAACCCAACACCGGTCAATGCATTGACCGCCTAATGTTCACCATAATGCACATGAGAATTGGCGTTATAATAATACATGTCGTTTTTGGTAGTTTCTTCTTTTCTAATAATAATAATAATAATAATAATAATAATAATAATAAAATAAATATAAATATTATTTTCTATCAATATCTAAAATAATTAAACCAATATAATTTTATGATTATCCTCATATCTAATTAAACTTCACTTAGTTAAATAATTTGTAAGGAAATGTGATAATCTTTAAATTTAAATTGAAATTCATGAGTTTTTTTTATTTAATTAATGCATTCCTTCTATTACAAATTTCAAATTTAGAATGGTAATATATATTATATACAGTACACAACGTTAATATTCTTTATTTTAAACGTAAATTATTATTTTTGAGATAAATTCATCCTTAAACGTCAATTTTCTATTAAATTATAATATAATTTAAATAAATATTACATGTTGTAATAATTCTGATAAGAAGTAACTTAGATATAAAACGTATAAAATTACTAAAAAATGTGTTTAAGTCTATTATTTATTTTCATTAACCATTATTTAATATTAGATTATTTTTATTAGTTTTCTTTAATATTTTATATCTATAATTAATAATACTTACAGTAGTAAAATAAAGTGATAAAAATTATAAAAAAATTACTAGATAAATGATTTAATATAATTATATTTAAAAAAGCTATTATAAAATTTAATAATATTATAAAATTTAAAACTTAAAAATATCAAAAAAATTATTTGAAATCCGTCATTAAGTAGTAATTGAAAAATAAAAAAATTGAAAAAATTAGAATTAAATTTAGCGATGGAATAATCGGTCGCTAAAATAAAAAAAAATTAAAAAAAGATGTTTAACAACATATTTTTCTATCCGTAACTTAGTGATGGAAAATTCCATCATTATTTCTTCCTTAATATAAAAACATAAAATAAAAAAAGGTAAAATTCGATGTTTAATGATGGATTTTTCAGTTGCTAAGTCAGATATGGTAAAATCTGTTATTTAACATGTCAATCTTAATTTGTTGTTAATTTATCGATATTTTAGCAACGGAATATGATCCGTAGCTAAGTCTGTCGTTAAATCACGTGTTTCTTGCAATGTAATGTATCAATGACGGACCAAATTTGTCACCATATTAAATATAATAAAATAATAAATCTTAATGATAGAATACATTTGTCGTTAATTAAATCCTAGCCTATTCCATCATAAATACAAAAAAAATTCGTGCATTATTCGGCCGTTAAGCAATCATTACTTTCGCTCCCAATACGCTTTGATAAAATTCATCTCCATTCCATAGTGAATATTGGAGAAATAATATACTACCCCCGGTTAATGCTCTAAGTGGCACAATAAATTTATTGTAACACCTCTAAATATTATAATAGATCAAATGTTATAATAGGTCTATTATGTCATTTAGGGCATTATCCTTGGAGTATCATAGTATTTCTCTGAATATTGTTGCTAATCTAATATTTTCTTGCAGTGCTAGGACCTTCCTCAATGACTTTGCACACATATTATTCGTGTAGCAAGCATAGATGGGCTTTCAATTCTTTTTACCTAAAAAAGAGGTAACTTAGCATGGTTACCCATAGCAAAGAGATCTGTAGCTAGGTAGGGATAAATATGAGAAGTTAAATAGAACTGATTTGTTAGACCTACAAAAGTAGTTGGCCAATTTGAACCAACCACTTTTGTACCACTTATTGGCTAAATTCTAAGGTAAAGTGCATGTAGTGCATCACTCTATTGTCCAGCCGATATGTGTTCCTGAGCTCACTAATTTTTGTTATTTATACCCTATTTTTTACTTTGTTCAATAAAAAAAGTTTTGGCAAAAATTTTCGGTTGGCCAAAAAATCTATTGTGACACTTAAACTGCTATATTGTGATACTTCAACTACCTATTATGACACTTGACTACCTATTGTGACAGTTGAATATCGGAAACTTTTTATCGATTAAATTTGGAAATAGTAAAAAAGAATTACATATAGTGCTTACTATATAATTTAACCAGAGTTGGCTGGGCTATTTTCGAGTAAGTATCCAAAGACAGCAAGCTGCAAGATTGAGAAACCATTGAACTAAAGATTCTTTCTTCATTGTGTAGTCAGAAATATTACTTAGTGAATTTCTTGCAGGGAGAGAGGACGTATATTGGCTTTGAACTTCTATAAATCTCTGTCATTATTGCTTTACTTGTTTATTTACTCGCTTCCACATTTCAGTTATATAAGAATTGCAAAAATAGGAGAGCACTCTAGCATGCTCTAGCTTTAGTTGAGAGTTGAGACTGATAAAACCAGCTGCTAATTAAGCATCCTGTAGGATATTTGTGTAACTCTCTTCTCGGGAACGGGACAGAAATTAAGCTTAGTCGAGTCGAGAATTGGATTCTCTTTCCGTAAGATGAGATTGCCCCGTAATTGTACACACGGACTTCGGCAATCGTCTCCAAGATAAAACGACTAATAAAATTAGAATTGTTAGAATTGTTGCACTCCAAACCTAATCTTCGGCGAACAACTCGATATCCGGAACAAGAGAACGACTGTGTTCGTTTGTGTATATTCGAATGTTTAAATACCATTCTGGGGGGCTTTATTTATAGTGGTTTGGTGGTTTTTGGTGAAGGGATGCACCCTTTGGACAGTTGGCTCGAAATGGTGTGAGTCATGGTCCAAAGGTCGCAACCCTTCGGCTCTGAAGTGGTGCGAAGTGCAAAGTGCGCCATCAAGCGCCCTTGCGACGTGCGCGTGCTCGGATGGTGCAAACCTCGCTACGTGCTTAGTACTTGATTGACAATAAAAAGTCAACCGGTCCACCACATATGCACCATAGAGAGGAGCACTTGATTACTCTCTCTTTGTGCCTTTTTTCCTTATTAAATGCTTCCAACTTCAATCTTTTTCCAATGTGGGATGGCATTTAATTCCATTTCCCCATTTCCATTTTATTCCAAGTTTCAAGTTCCAAGTAGTCAACTTTGAACTATAATTACTTATTCATTTGACCTTGGAAAAATTCAAGTAAATATACTACGATATTCTACTCGAAACGAACTTTCCATATCTCCAATCCATTTCCACAAAAAATAAATCGAGCATTGCCAAATAAATTTGGTAAGTTGGGCACTTAATATTTTAAATCAACAATTTTTCCAAACACATCCAACGCAACTAAGAGTTAATATGCTCATTAATTTGACAATTATTTTATTTGGTGGTTATTTAACACCCCCATTTTTAAAAACCTAATACTTTTATATGGGACCAATAAGTGGGTAAATTCGAAAGTGGAGGAGATGCATTGCAGCCCCTACTCCTGCAACTAACAAGTCATGTCCCGAGCCTGTAAATTTGTTTATTTACAACTTATTTTTTTGTTCAAAACTAAAAGTTTCGGTCAAAAATTTTGGTAGGTTGAAATACCTATTGTCAAAAATTTTTTCGACTGGCCGATAAAAATTGGAAATAGTGCAAAGATTTTTTGGAAATAACAGACAATGATTAGAATTTACCCCAGACGTAAATGGTTTCAGATCCTTTATGATATTTTCTATTATCTCCAATTGCATGTGCCACACTTTTTTTTTAAAAATTATTTTTCGATTTTTAAATTTCAATATTAGGATTAAGTTTAATATATATATATATATATATATATATATATATATATTTAGGCCATTCTTCCCCAATTAATTAGTGCATATATATTAAAAAATAATTGTGGCTTGGGCGATGTAACATGAAAGGGCACAGAGAGGATTTGATCCGAATATGTACAAAATAATTCTCGCCTTGAGATTATAAAAAGATCTTTAATTTTTTTTTTATAATTTTGTTATGTAAATAAGTGTGGCATAATAAAAAAATAAAAACAAGAAAACGAGTGCAAAATCATTTCTAGTATTGGAAGTGGATGAAATCCTCTAGTCCAAAGTTTTGTTTGCTAACATCAAAATTGCGTACTTTTAATAATGTTTTTCATAAAAATAAAATTTATTATATTATAAATAATCTTAATTAATATTTATTGTTAAAAATTGAAATTTTAAGAAATTATATTTCCTAAGTTATGAATAAACAACCCTAAAAAATAATTATTAAATACTAAAAAATAATTATAAACTCTAAATGGTGGAATAAACACTAAATAATAATTAATGTCAATTTATATTAAATCAAAATAAATTAAAATTGAAGAAAAACTAATAATTTTAATATTTGGTACACATCAATTCATACACAAAATTCTGGACTAGTGGATATTGGAAGAGATGATTATTAAGGTAATGCAATAGCCATAGAATAATTTGAAACTAGAGCAAATTAAACGGGAAAATTCATCATAACATCTGTCTATTTCCCATATTCTTCTCGTTGTTTTAATCGTCAGAATAAAGTATATTTTCTTATTTGAAACCGTACATCATTTCCAAATTTCGACATCATCATTTGCACGAAGAATCATAATTAATTTGCAGCTTTACATAATTTAAAACTAAACAGACTTGAAGTACATTAATCAACTTATGTATTATGGTGACCACTAGCTACACAGTAGCATCTCTTTTTCAAGCTTTCCTTGCTTTAATATATACTCGTATAAATTATTTTCTGGAAAACATATACATATATATACACACACACATATATACTTTTCTGCTTATATATTACTTTGAATTTTTATTTTATTTTTCTTATTTTATCCTTAAAAAATAGAGGTGTTGCGATTTAATTTTTTTTTTCATAATCGAATCTTGTACTTTTATTGTATTGTTATTTGTGGATTCTTTTCCTATTAGAGAGTTTTCCGAGTGGATTTACCTCAAAAGGTTTTAATGCGATTTTGTAGTTTTCGACTTGTGATGACTTAGGGCTTTTAGCTAGGTTTTATGCACTCTTTTCTCAATTTAAGCATTGGGAATAGAAAAAATAAATTTCGAAGATTTTTTTCACATGTTACAGCAAAGGAAAAAAAAATCTCAATTTCGAACAAAAAAAATAACATCATTACAGAAAAATAGCATGCCAAAGTATGAATATAAGTTTTTAGAATTAGAAAAACATCATTGTTTAAATGTTAACACGCACAAGGGCATGGTTCACAAATGATCTATCATCTCTATCTCTATCTCTCTCTCTATATATATCTATATATACATATCATCTTAATTAATTATTTGTACTTTTATGATGCAGATGAAAATATAATGACTCAATTTTTTTTTTCAAAAATTAAAAAGTAGAGGAAACCTATCTAAGTATTTTTTATTTTATTTTTTCTTAATCATTTCGCAACCCACAACAAAAAAAATAAAAAGCCTACTAGCTACATAATATTGGCCATAAAACTTGAATGCATATGTTCATAAATCATAACATAGTGCAAAGGCATATACACAATGTATAAAATACAATCAAACTCGGTATGTGATGAGAAAATAAATTAAATTTTTATTCAAACCATAATAACATCAGATGATTTTCTTCCACTAGATACACCATCCTGTGACGACTTGTTGAAGAACTCAATGCAATCGGCAATGGCTTCGTTGTAGTGTGATTTGGAGTAGTAATAAGAACTGCATGAGGTCTTGGGCGGCTCCACCGCCCAGTCACACGATCTCCGCCTTGGCGCCGCCGCGTACCGCCCTTCCGACTCCGATGAGCTGCCTCTAGCAGGGAGGCCGCGGGGGAAGATGAAACGCATTATTATCTTCCGAAATCGGTCTAATAATTTCATGGCGGCCTTTGAAGAAAAAATGAGGATGAATTCTCGTTCAAGAAAATTAAGGAGTTAAAACCCTAATCTAAAATGCAATGAACAACCTCACATGAACTCCTACTTATTGCTGAATATTAATAATAATTTATTGTACAATTTATTTTTGCGAGATATTCCTGGGGAAGTGTAGCACAATCATTTCTGTCGTATGGAGGAATAAAAGGAGTGGATTTGTATCTTTGTGACTCAATGATCGATGTTAGTTCAGAAAGAAAAGATGTTGCCTAAGGCATGTGACCAAATCATTTGCTTGCCTTTTGTCCTAAACATTTATAAGCAGTTTATTAATACATTGAATTTTTTTTAGATGAACCTTATCTAAGAGGCGGGTGTCGACTTAATTTTCATTTTATAGTTTAGTAGAGTAGTTTAATCGCATTATATGTCTCTAAGGAGGATGTCAAAACATTTCTCTGTATAATATGTCAACCACATAATATATAAATTCTTTTTTTAGTGATAAAAATGTAAATATATTTTATAACTTAGAAAACTGATCATTTTGGTACCTTATGTTTTACCGATAATCAATTTGGTACCATATTTATCGGATTAGTCAAAATAGTATCATAACTATACATATTATCTCACTTTCAGTCTTAACACCTAGAATAGCAGGTTTTCTTTCAATCAAATTAAATTTGGGGTAAATCAACGATAATTGAGATTTTTTGTGTAAATTTTTAAAATTGTTGGGTCTAAGATTTATTTTCAAATCTAAGCTACATCCACACACACACACACACATATAACTATTCTAAAATATTCATTTAATTATTTCAACCCACTGTTGTCCTCACACTACAACAAAAATGGTCTTTAAAGACAATATTATTAGAAATAACAAATATCGTCACTTATAATAAACTTGAGAAATGGCATGTCGTCTTTAATTATCACATGTACTCATCTCTAATAATATATTTGTGATGTCATTGTTGTCACTTAAAATAATGTTCAATCTATTTGGGACGAACTTTTATAAAATAATGTCATTGTTTTTCTTAAGAGTACGTACACCACAAACAGAATACACTATGCTATTAAATCTAAACATGTTCTTACTAAGTAAATTATGGACAAATCTCAATCATCCAATAAAATGATCTAGTGGAATGAAAAGGAGGTGGAAATTTTATATTAATTTAGAAAATAGATTAATAAAATTAACCATACATGCTAAAGTTTAACGTTTATAATGCCAAATTTTAGAAATGGAAAATTGGCAGAGACATTATTATAATATAGTCCTATTATTTTAAAAAATACAATGCTAAAACTTCAACATACTCATGCTAAAACATAACATTTGCAATGCTAATATTCAACATATCCAGTACTATGTACTTATTAGAAAAAAAAAGGAATAGATTTTACCTGTCCATCTAATTAATTTAACAGTCCAATTTAATTCATAATTTACATAAAAGAAATGGATGCGTGTGTGTGTGTCTGTGTGTGAATTTATAATTTTTTTGAATTTAAGTTTCATATTTATTATTAATAATTAATTTTTAGGATTGATTTATTCTATAATTAGTGTGTGTGCTCACATGGTGTGTTCATATAAATTTTTTGTAGGCTAACAAAACTCTCTCTCTCTCTCTCTCTCTCTCTCTATATATATATATATATATATATATATAGAAGAGTTCAAATGAGAACTCTTCCCCATGTGAGAACTAGGAACTCATCCAATCCCTCCATAACTTAGATCTTGATGGCTACAATGCAGTCAAATTTTAATCAAATGGAAGGTGACATACTTGTAATTATTTATAATTTTAAGTAAAAGAGGGTATTATAGTAATTCAATAATTCTTATGTTTTGAAACATTTCTCTCTCTCCTCTCTTCCTTTGTTTATCTCGTACACCTCTTTTTTTTTCCTCTTTCCAATTTCTCTCGTTTCTCCCTCCCCCTCTCTCTCTCCTCTCTTCTCTCTCTTCCTCTCTCTCTCCTCCCTCTCTTTCTCGTCTCTCTTTATCGATTTTTTTTTTTTGTAAACATTCAGTAAACACAAATTGTAAATAATTATGATAATTATTAGTAATTTATTAAAATAATAAAATCTTATACCTATAAATAAATATAAGGTTAAGAAGGGTTTTTTATTAGCAAAATCGAAATTGATGTTGTTGGTTCATACATGACTTTGAATTCTTCATGATTTTTTTTTAATTTGATGTTCATATGTGAATTTTGAATTGTTAGGGTTGCTTGATTTGTTTGTAGACACTATTATTCTTTTTGGATTAAATGTTATTTTTTTGTGTAAATCATCTCAATTAAATTTTTTCATTATTTCATCTTCTTGATATAATATTGTTGATTCATGTATTCATCTTTTTTAATTATCTCGCACATTGTATTTAGTTCTTATTTAGGTATTCATTTTCATTTTTTTCGTTGATGATTCTGTTATTAGTTATAGGTCATGCTAAAATATCATATACATAATGTTGGAACGGTTCATAGTTCATGCTAAAATGACATATGAATTATGCTGATATCAAGTATTGAAATATCGCGAAATATCGCGGATATATCGCGGATATTGACATTGCGATACGGATATTGGGGAGAATATCTTTTTTCCTGAGTATCGGTGAAATATCGCAATATATCACAAAATATCGCAAATTATCGCAAAATATCGCAATATATCGTGATTTTTTTTATATTTCTATAATATATTTTGATTTTTATTTAAAACTATATATTTTTGTGGTCTTTTTTAGGTCTTCAATGTAATTATTTGAGTTGCAATATTCTTTGCTTTATAAAGACACTCACTTTGCAAAAAATTACAAGAGAAAGAAGACCGGAAAACCAACGGATGTCTTAGATTAAAAAGTGAGATGCAACGACTTTATTTTTTTCATTTTTTAGTTAGGGGACATGATGAACAAATCACTAAAATTTTATCCTCATATATCATACGAAATTGAAATCTAAGAAATCAAGAAACATATCAAGCACATGTGCATAATTATATCCATAATTACTCTAATGTGATGAGTTGGTACCAATATTATTTAGAACAAGATGACATTCCATCTACTATATTTGAACCTCATAGATCCTCATTTTGGTATTAATTGTACTTTATAATATCTATTTAGTTATTTTATGTTGTATTATGTATTATTTTGTCAAATGTATTATCTCAGACGGTATTTATATAATGTATTATTTATATGTTTGCTTTCAAAATACAATTCTATCAAAAAATTTAGTGAAATATGTGCATAATAATATGTCATAATAGTTCCTAAAATTTCTTGCTAAATTTCCAAGATTTTAATATGATTTCCGTCACTTTTTTTCAATTTTCTGTAATATCGATATATCCGTAAAATTGAAGTTGCGATATATATTGCGATAGCGATATTTTCATCCTTGGCTGATATTGATAATATCATTATAATTTATTTCTGATATGTGTGATAAATAGTGTTGGTATGAGTTACATGCATGGATAAATTTCACAATAACTTGAAAGTCTTCAATTAAACAACCATAACTTCATCCATATTTAAACGTAATACTGATAATACCATGTTAAAATGTCTTATAAACTATGTTAATATGAGAGTAGTTTAATGCTAAAACTTCATAAATGCAATGCTTTTTTTTCATATAATATATCAAACTGCAACCTTTTTTTATTATTTCATTTAAGGTCTCACATGCATTTGTTTATCCAAAGAAAGATGAATGAAAAATATAAAATATTATTTTTAGGACTTATTTTATTCTAATTATGGTTCATTCTATCCCATTTATAGTCTATTTCATAATTTATGTGTTTTCTTACTCTGATGCAGACTACTACAAAAAACTAAATAGACAACGGTTTTCAGCCGTTGTCTAGTTCCTTTCAAAACCATTGTATTTTTTAGGTGTTGTAATTTTGCAAGCGCAATTTCATCAAATGAAAGCAATGTGATATTAATATATATATATATATATATATATATGTATATATATACATATTTATATGCTATTATGAACATATATATATATGCTAAAATGAACGAATAACACAAATATTATTACGAGTATATATATTTACATGTCATTCTCATTCAATTTCGACATGCTAAAAAAAGAGAAATGTAATGCTAATATGAACATATCAAAATACTAAAATGAACGAAACAACATATATAATTAATATTATGAATAAATTTACATAATAGTCTCATGCAATTTTGTCGTGCTAAATAAAAGGAATAATATATCAAATTAAAGTTTTTTTCATACTATTTTATTTAAGATCTCGAATATATCTGTTTATCCAAAGAAATATGGATGAAAAATACAAAACATTAATTTTTAGGGTTTATTTCATTTCAGTTGGGATTTATTACATTCAATTACCGTTTGTTTTATCAAAGTAGGGTTTATTGCACCATAATTAGGGTTTAGTTACATCCTAATTAAGTATTATATATGATAATTCAATAATTATTGTGTTATTTTATTCTCATGTAATTTCTTCACGCTAAAATAAAAATAATGTGATGTTAATATGAATATGTAACAATGCTAAATGATCAAACAACACATGTTATTTAGAATACATTTACGTGTTATTGTCATGCTAAAATGTCATATACATCATATTAATAAGAGAGTAGTTTCATGCTAAAACGTTATAAACGCAATGTTTTTCATATAATATATCAAATTAAATTTTTTTCATTTTCGTTCATTTAAGATGTTGCATGTCTTTGATACTCTGAATAAAATATGTACGAAAAATATAAAATGTTCATTTTCGGGTTTATTTCAACCCAATTAGGATTAATTTCATCCAATTACGGTTTCTTTCATTCCAATTAGGGTTTTAGAGAATTTCTATGAAAAACCACTTTAATACTGAAAAATATCACTTATAATTTTATTCAAGTGCACATAAGACTTTCTGAAATGTCATTGTAGTGAGCCCGTGTCTTGCTAAATATTTTTATGTGGATTTTCTGTAATAATAGGAACTAAATATTTTTATATGGTTTTTCTGTAATAATAAGAGTTGATAGAAATTAGGGAAACTTGAAGAAGAAGATTAAGGGAGAGGTTGTATTTGTTCCAAAGCTGCCGATCCTTTCATTCCATTCCAAATATATACTAATGGGACCATGTCCGTACAAGTAGGGTTATAACCCTTAGTTTGATTGGAAAATAACTAACATGCATTAATAAAAATACTAATGGGCCTATAACCCTTAATTAGATAATTAAATGGGCCATCCTCAACCACATTCAGCATGCGGCCCATTTCCTTCATTGGCCCAGTAGCCAATTCGATCCGATGCTTCCTTTCCTTCTGATTTCCCCAAATCAACAAATTTAACATTAGGGATTCCAATTTCTCCCTCTTCAATCTCACAATTTCCCTCTGCAATTAACCCAATTTCCTCCCCAATAAGTGAATTCACGACATTACTCCCTCCTTTCAAAGATCCTTGTCCCCAAGGATCTATCTTGGCCAACGTAAGTGTATCCGACAGCAAGATCGAGGGAGTGACCGCGGCCAAGACGCGATTTTTAATCCCTACTGCAACAGAGGGAGAACCAGCACCAAGAGGCACCTGTAATGTCTGAAGGCCATCTTCGTCGAATGGTGGAAGATCTGCGTTGGCTTGGACATGCGGGCTCAGAACCTTCTTTAGTAGAGAGACGTGAAAAACAGGATGTACCTTTGCTTCGGCAGGTAAGTCTAACTTGTATGCGACCTTCCCAATCCTTTGTAGAACTAGATAGGGTCCATAGTAGCGAGTAGACAGTTTCTAGTTCCTTCGGGAAACCACGGAGCTTTGTCTGTAGGGTTGGAGTTTGAGGTAGACAAAGTCACCCATCTCGAATTCCCTCTCAGTCCTATGTTGGTTTGCATAGACTTTCATGCGGTTTTGGGCGGCTTGGAGATTTTCCTTAAGGTCTAGCATAAATTGTTGTCAATCAGTGAGCAAGTCTCTAACTTCATCATTCATAGACTGGAAGTAGTGGTGTAGAGCATGTTGTGGTGGCGGGTACCCATACAATGCCTGGAAAGGGGTTGTCTTAAGGCTGGTATGGTAAGTAGTGTTATACCAGAACTCAGCCAAAGGTAGCCACTTAGCCCACTGTTTGGGTTGATGGTGAACCATGCACCTTAGATAGGTCTCTAAGCACTGGTTGAGTCGTTCTGTTTGCCCGTCTGATTGGGGGTGATAAGAAGAAGTCATGTCCAACTTAGTCCCCAATAGTTTGAAAAGTTCCTTCAAGTAGGAACTAGTGAAGACCTTATCCCTGTCTGTCACTATGCTAACAGGGGTACCATGTAGTTTGCAGATAGAATCCAAGTAGAGTTGAGCAACTGACTAGGCAGTATAAGGGTGGGAAAGACTCAAGAAATGACCAAACTTGGTCAATCTATCCACCACAACCAAGATTACACTTTTCTTGTATGAGCTAGGTAATTCCTCAATGAAATCCATAGAAATGTGAGACCAAGGCTCACTAGGAATGGGTAGTGGTTGGAGTAGCCCTGGATAAGAACCCCCTAGTGCCTTACCAAGGCTGCATGTAGTGCAACCATTTACCCATTGAATGACATCATCCTTCATCTTTGGCCAATAAAATAACCTCTTAAGTTTGACATAGGTAGAGTATATCCCTGAATGACCCCCATAGGGAGTATTGTGCATTTCTTTAAGTAAAAGTTGTCTGAACCCTACTGCACTTCCCACCACTATTCTGCCCTTGAATTTGAGTAGATTCCCCATGAGTTCAAAATCGTCAAAAGCAGTGGTGTTGTTTCTCCTAGCCTCCAACATTGGAATAATGAAAAGGTCATCACTGTAGCTGCTGATGACTTGCTGAATCCATGCTGGAGAAACAGTGGTAATAGAAACACAATCACCCTCTTCATAAAGCCTTCTGGATAAGGCATCAGCTGCCTTATTATCACTTCCCTTCTTGTAAATTATCTCATAGTCCAACCCTAGAAGTTTAGGGATCCATTTCTGCTACATAGGAGACATAATTTTCTGGTCCAGTAGGTGTTTAAGGGCCTGCTGATCTGTTTTGATGAAGAACTTAGGCCCTTGAAGGTAGTGCCTCCATTTTTGGACTGCCAACAAAATAGCAAGGAACTCCATCTCATATACTGAAAGGCCTTGGTTCTTGGGGCATAAGGACTTGCCCATATAGGCAATGGGTCTCTCTTGCTGCATTAGAACAGCCCCAATCCCCTTACCACTGGCATTAGTTTCAAGGTAGAAAGGCAATGTAAAGTCTGGCAGAGCTAACATAGGGGTGGTAGTCATGGCCAACTTAAGGGTGTTGAATGCTTTAGTAGCCTCCTCTGACCATTGAAAGGCTCCCTTCTTCAATAAGGATGTGAGAGGCTTGCTTAAAACAGCATATCCTTTAACAAATTTTCTATAGTAGCCAGTGAGACCCAAAAAAACTCTCAGCAACTTGGTGGTAGTAGGAATTGGCCAGTTAAGCATATTAGCAACTTTGTCTGGATCTGTTGACACACCTTCTGCTATAATCACATGCCCCAAATATTCAATTCTAGTTTGTCCAAATTGGCATTTGCTTCTTTTGGCATACAGATTGTGTTGCCTCAAGAGACCCAAAACTTCCTTGAGGTGCTGGACATGTCCTTCCCAAGTGGGGCTGTTAACCAAAATGTCATCAAAGAAAACCAAGACTGTTTTCCTTAGTTGTTCCTTAAAGACCCGATTCATTAGGAATTGGAAGGCAGCTGGAGCATTGCTAAGCCCAAAGGGCATCACCAAAAACTCAAAATGTCCATGATGTGTGCTGAAGGCAGTGAGATACCTATCTTCAGGTTTCATTAGGATTTGAAAATACCCTGATCTTAGATCTATCTTAGAAAAATAAGTAGCCCCATGTAGCTCATCAAGCAACTCATCAATTATAGGAATAGGGAATTCATGCTTCACAGTAAGTTGATTCAAATACCTGTAATCAACACACATTCTCCAAGTCCCATCCTTCTTCTTAACTAACAAGATTGGGGATGCAAATGGACTTCTACTGTGTTGTATCATCCCACTTTTCAATAGACCAGCCACTATTTTCTCTATTTCATCTTTTTGTTGATGAGATACTCTGTAAGGAAATTGATGCTTGGGCACACTCTCAGGCTTAAGTACTATTTGATGTTCAATCCCTCTGCTAGGAGGTAACTTTGTAGGCTCTTCAAACACATCTGCAAAATCTTCTAATAGAACATCCATGATGTGCTCAATTTTTTGTGTCTGGTTTGAGCTTAATCCAATACACTTCTTCTACAGGTGATGGATCTTTCTGCACCAGCAACTGAAATAGGTGGGGGCCAGATATCAAATGACAGCTGGAATCTCTGGTATGTGCCTGCAACTTAATCTTTTTACCATTCAAATGAATAGTAAATGTCATGTCTTCATAGTTTAGACCAACTGGGGAGCATTTCTTCAACCAATCACCCCCTAAGATTAGATCACATCCATCATGCTCAAGGGTTCTTATATTATGATTAAACTGAGTGCCTTGCATTTCCCATGTGAATTGAGACACCATGGTAGAACTGACCAGTCTTTCTCCACTAGCCACCTTGACCAGCAATGGTCTTGTCTTGTCTAGCTGACAACCAAGTGACTTAGCAGTAGTATTTTTGATAAAACTGAGGGAACTCCCTGTATCAATGAGAATGGATAACTTGGTAGTACTCATTAACCCATTTAGACTAAAGGTAGTCAAGTTCCCTTCACCTGTGATAGTGTTCAACATTATCTCAGTCTCATCATCTAATTGTTCAGTCTCCATATTAACTTGCTCTCCCTTGAGAGACATGAGATGCTCTACCTCTTCATCCACTGACATAATAGCATAAGCCAACCTTTGCTATTTGCACCTATGTCCCTGACTCCATTTCTCATCACAGTTATAACAGAGTTGCTTTTCTCTTCTGGCAGCCATTTCCATTGGAGTAAGGAGCTTAAACCCAAGATTCTGGCTAGCATGTGGTGGTCTGGTGGAATTATGGTTTGCCTCAGTTCTTCTGGGTACATGTGGTGAAGGTATAGGCCTCTGTACCCCTTTAAACTTCTTAGTCATAGCTTCCATATTTATGATCTGTTGTTGGCCAAGCTCCATAGCGTGTGATAGAGTAGTGGGTTTGAACATGTGTATTGCTGACTGAATCTCTTCAACCAGACCACTGATGAAGCTAGAAATAAAATAATCCTCACTAAACTTGACTCCACTGAGCATGTTCAAATAGACTTTAAGCTCTTCAAACCTTTCCATATATTCTGAATAAGAACCAGTATGTTTAAGTTTGTTAAAGTCAGCAATAATCTTTAAATCCTTGAGGTCTTCAAATCTGGCAGACACAATGTCAACAAATTGCTCTCAATAGAGGTCAGAATTTACAAGTGTGGAATTCTGATACCATTGGGCTGCCTTGTCTTCAAAATTCATGGTTGCTAGGGTAATTTTCTAGGAATCTGTTAAATCTGTGACAATACTGAAATACCCATTACATTTTAGAACCCAAGCTCCAGGAAATGTACCATCAAACTTAGGAAAATCGACTTTAGGGAATGGTGAGTGGTGATTATCCTTGTGCCCATCAACAAGATTCTACCCCTGCCCGAGTGACTTGATTTAGGGAATTGTGAATCAGAGTAATCCCCTTTTGGATCTCCTAACAGTGAAGACCCAGATCCCTTCTCGTCATTGGTAGACTTCCCCATATTAGACAATTGTATTTGCATTGAGGCAAGGGTGTTTGATAGATTAACTGATAATGCTTCAAACTTACCAGTTATGTGTGCCAAATGTTTATCCATTTCTGTTTTGATTTGCTGCTCCATTCCCTGTCCAACTTGCAGGATTTACTCTTGAAGGTTTTTTTCCACCATAGTTAGCCGATCAGATTCGGCAGTCATGGCTCACTCCAACTGTTTATGTGCTTCCAACAACTCTTTCACTCGAGTGCCTTCCGCCATAATATCAACCTGGGTCTGAGTACCAATTGTAGTAAACCCGTGTCTTGCTAAATATTTTTATGTGGATTTTCTGTAATAATAGGAACTAAATATTTTTATATGGTTTTTCTGTAATAATAAGAGTTGATAGAAATGGGGGAAACTTGAAGAAGAAGATTAAGCGAGAGGTTGTCTTTGTTCCAAAGCTGCCGATCCTTTCATTCCATTCCAAAATATATACTAATGGGACCATGTCCGTACAAGTAGGGTTATATCCCTTAGTTTGATTGGAAAATAACTAACATGCATTAATAAAAATACTAATGGGCCTATAACCCTTAATTAGATAATTAAATGGGGCCATCCTCAGCCACTTTCAGCATGCGGCCCATTTCCTTCATTGGCCCAGTAGCCAATTCGATCCGATGTTTCCTTTTCTTCTGATTTCCCCAAATCAACAAATTTAACATTAGGGATTCCAATTTCTCCCTCTTCAATTTCACAATTTCCCTCTGCAATTAACCCAATTTCCTCCCCAATAAGTGAATTCACGACAGTCATATGCATCATACTAATATGAGAGTAGTTTAACATTAAATATGACAAATGCAATGCTAATATAAGTTATAGATCAGGTTAAAATGTTATATACATAATGATAGAATGAGAGTAGTTTTTTTTTTTTGGAATTGTAGGGATTGATTTTTTATTTTTATTTTTAGCATGGTGTTGTATTCATTTGAGCATCATATCTTATACACTTTTAGCATGATGTTACACTTATTTCAGTAATTTTTTTGTGAAATTATATTAGCACTGTATATGACTACATATTCTCCAAATTAGATTTTATTACAACTTAATTAGGATTTTATTAATCCCAATTAGAGATGATTACATTCCAATTAAAGTTTATTATAAAATAATTAATTTTTATTGCATTATGTTAAACTCAAATGAAATATCATGCATGCCAAAATCAATAAAAATACTATGCTAAAATCTTAAAAATATTATGCTAAAAGTCATACTAACATCACAATTAGGGTTTATTAGTCCAAATTAGGGATTAGTAGATCATGCTAAAATCAAGGATAATAACATGCTAAATCACGCTAACAGATCAATTAAGATTTACTTAATTAACTAGGATCTATTACATTTCACTTAGGGTTTATTAATTCTCAATTATATTTTATTACATCAAGTTAAAATCAAAGGAAATATTATGCTAAAATCAATACAAATATTATGCTAAATTGCGTTTATTCAGCATATTCATACAAATATTGTAGAAACTTTAAACAATCACAACTTGCTCGTTTTTAATCAGATTTATGCAAATTATATATCAAATTAAAGCACTTTTTTAATTTTCGTAAATCCGATTAAAAACGAGCTAGTTATGATTGTTTAAAGTTTCTTCAATATTTGTATGAATATGCTGACATCAGCATCTAAATTTTGACGGAAGAAAATAATCCTTCACTTTTGAAGTTCAATATATTTACCAATATGTCACCGCCTTTTTTAAAAAGTTCAACATATTTAAAAGTTTTTACCAGGGCATTTTTATATTAAATCTGAACCATTGAGATCAAAATTTATGTAGTTTGGATGAGTTCTCAATTCCCACATAGAGAAGGGTTCTCACCAGATCCACCATACATATATATATATATATATATATATATATATATATATATATATATATATATATAAGGGATGGTTCTGGTGTAAACCATCCCTAGTGTGTAAACTGTAAATCAATTCCACACCACACATCCTTCAAAATTCAATGGTCCAGATTTGGTCAAAGGGACAGTGGCATTATTGTAAACAAAAGGAACTTAAAAAAATGCGGTGGTATTTTGGTAATTTTCGTGTCAATGTCAATTTTTATTTAAAAAAAGCGGACTTCCAGGACGCATGCTAACGGAGACACAAGCATATGCTAACGAACATGTAAACACATGCTAACAAAGCAGTATCACTGCATACACAACACGTAACTTCAAATGCAAACTTGATTTTGTTATGAAGTAATTAAATGACGGGTTCTATATGGTTAGAAAGTTAGTCAAGCCTACTTTTCAACAAAAAAACAGTTTCAAAAAATTATTAATTAATCGTGGACAAAGTTGTGGTGTTTTGATTGAAATATAAGTAAATGATGAAATGCAATAAGATTAAATTATTGAATCCTAAAATTGATGTAATAAACCCTTATAGCAATATATAATATTTTCGTTAGCATATAACAATGCTAACAATATCATTTAACAATGCTAATGTTATAATAATATTATCATAAGCGTTACATAATTCTACTGTTAGCATTATCATGTGCTAACAATAGCATCTGACAATGCTAACAATAGTATTAACATTCATTTATACTAACAAATTAAATCTTTTAATATTTCCTATTATTAATATTTATTTATATTATCATCATATGTAGTATGAAAGACACGCGATTCTATTAGCATTATTGTAATGTTTTCATTAGCATATGTCAATGCTAATGTTAGCAATATATTTGCACTCTCATATAAAAAATATCTTGATGTATTAATATATTATTTGTTATCAATATATTGTCTTTCGTTGGCAATATGTTATTATTTCGTTAGCATTATAGTAATAAGATATTAGCATTGGATAACCAATATTAAAATGGTTTAATGCATTATTAATGTATATTGTTCTCTGTCAATATGTTGTTCTTCGTTAGCGATGTGCTATTACTTCATTAGCATTATAAGAAAATAATATTAGCATTGAATAATATTGTCAGACAAATACAACATATAATAGATTTCTAACATAATTCAAATAATATGCTAATGAAAATTAATATTTGCTCATGCTACATTAAAGATACAAAAGTACCAGAAACACAAAAAATAAAAAGGACTATAACAAAAACTAAATATACAAGGAAATTTAGCCGATTTAAAGCACAGATTCTTTCATCTGAAGAAACAAAAAATGGATGTCTCATAAATCTTTCAATGGCTTCATAGAAAATTTCACATCTTAGTATATCTATTTTAGTCTCCAAACCATGAGACCTTGAGTTGGCACCTGTCATCAAAATATTACAACATCAACATTTAAAAGTATCTTATTTAGCATACATGATTATATTCATTAACACGAATATCAACATATACAACAAAACACAATGCTAACAGATAAAATGTGTCATGCTGACATCATACTACGTGAACAAAAATACCAAAAACATGTATACTAATTCTTCAACCAGCAATTAATTCACTTTAAATCTGAAAACATAAATTATCAATAAAAACATCTTCTCTGAATAAAAACATAGACACGACAAAAAAAGCTAAAAAAAAATTTCAGATGATGTCCAAACCTCATAAAAAATACATGTTGAATTCATTAAATCTACAAAAAGTGAAATAGTAAAACAACGATGGTATATCATATATGGATCAGAAAAAAATTATCCGTGATTTCCTGAGAGGATCTAAAAATAAAAAACATAACTCCAAACAAATTTCAATCACCGGCGTTTTTCCAAACTATGAAACCTTGAGTTGGTACCTTCAAAATATTACAACGTGAATATTTAAAAGCATCTTACTTAGCATACATGATTATAATTGTTAGCACGAATATTAATATATACAACAAAAATATAATGCTAACGGAAAAATATAATGATGCTAACAGATAAACTGTATCATGCTAACATCATACTACGCGAACAAAAATACCAAAAACATATATATTAATTCTTCAACCAGCAATTAATTAACTTTAAATCTGAAAACATAAACCATCATCAAAATATCTTCTCTGAATAAAGAACACAGACACGACAAAAAAAGCTAAAAAAATTTTCAGATGATTTCCAAATCTCATAAAAATACATGTTCAATTCATCAAATCTACAAAAAATGAAATACTAAAACAACGATGGTATATGCAGATATGGATCAGAAAAAAATTGATCGTGATTGTCTGAGATGATCTAAAAATAAAAAACACAGCTCCAGACGAAATTCAATCACTGGCGTTTTTCCAAACCATGAGACCTTGAGTTGGTACCTTCAAAATATTACAACGTGAATATTTAAAAAGCATCTTACTTAGCATGCATGATTATATTCGTTAGCACGAATATTAACATATACAACAAAAACACAATGCTAACAGAAAAATATAATGATGCTAACAGATAAACTGTATCATGCTAACATCATACTACGCGAACAAAAGTACCAAATTATATATATTAATTCTTCAACCAGCAATTAATTAAATTTAAATCTGAAAACATAAACCATCATCAAAAACATCTTCTCTAAATAAAGAACACATACACGATAAAAAAATCTCAAAAAAATTTTCAGATGACTTCCAAATCTCATAAAAAAATAAATGTTGAATTCATCAAATCTACAAAAAAATGAAATTCTAAAACAACGATGGTATATGCAGATATGGATTAGAAAAAAATTGATCTTGAATTCTTGATTGCCTGAGATGATCTAAAAATAAAAAACACAGCTCCAAACGAATTTCAATCACTGACATTTTTCCTCTTTTTCAGATCTTCATCGCTATTACTATTGCTGACTTTTTTCAGTGAAAGGCGTAGCGATGTCGACAGTGGAGAGAAAGAGAGATGATACATAGCAATTCGTACTTCTATTAGATTGAAGAGATGACGATAGTGGTGACGGCGGTGATGGCGATGGTGGCGGTAGAGAGAGAGAGGGGGAGAGAGAATCGTGAAAGAGACAACAATAGAGGTGGTGGAGGTGATGACGATGATGGAGAGAGAGAGAGAGACAGAGAGAATATGCCTCCATAGAATTACGTAAGGGAATTGATATGAAGAAGAGGAAGCAAACCCTTATCATATTTACCAAATTACATAAATAACCTTGCAATCATAAAATAATTTAAATATTACAAAAATGCCACCTTGGATTGGATTTAATCTAGACCATTGATTTTTAATGGATGAATGGTGGAAGATGAGTTTACAGTTTACACACCAGGAAATGGTTTACATTTGATCAATTCCCTATATATATATATATATATATATATATATATATATATATATATATATATAGGATATGGTTCATATGAGAACACCTTGTTGGTGTGAGAAATGAGAACACATCTTACACCATCCAATTTAATGATCCAATGGTTGAGATTTAAGGTGGCAATTTCGTAAATAATAGGGCAAAAAATAAGGAATGGGGGCTATTTTCGTCCAAATCCATTAAAATTGATGATGTCAGCAATTAAAAAAAAAATCTTAAAAACTTTAATCGACCATAACTTCCTCGTTTTTAATCCAATGCACATAAAAAATATATCAAATTAAAGCTCTCTTCATGCTCTTTCATTTAAGATGTCGAAAGGCTATGTTTGGATGAAAAAATATGAACGAAAAATAAAAAAGAAATTTTTTTACGCGTACCCAGGTTGTAAATGCTTTCGTTAGCATATAATAATTCTTCGTCAGCATTATGATAACATATGAACGTATGCTAATGAAGCATTTGTCATATGCTAACATAATATATTCGATGTGCTAACAAAGAATTATCATAATGCTAACATAGTATAAATTTATTAGGGTTTATTAAATCTCAATTATGGTTTATTTAATCTCGATTATGGTTTATTCCATCTAATTATCATTATTCTTTTGAAATTTAACTTTTTGTTTATAGTTCTTAATTGATTATTATGGTTTATCCTATCCAATTATAATTTATAATGTATGTTGATAGAAGTATTGTCATATGCTAACATAGTGTATTCGCAATGCTGACGAACCAAAACTATAATGCTAACGTAGTACAAATATATTATTATTATTATGATTTCTTTCAACTCATTTAGGGTTTACCACATCCAATCAATGTTTATTTCATCTAATTAGGTTTATTTCATCCAATTATGATTTTTTCCATTTAATTATGGTTTATTAAATCGAATTAGGTTTATAATTAATTTTTAGAATATTTTTTTCGCCAACAATATTTGAAAACTTTAATTAGCATAACTATAATGCTTCGTTAGCATTATGATAATACTTCGTTTGCATTATGATAATACTTCGTTAGCATAACGATCTGTTATCAAATCCTCCGCGATTTTTATAAGAATTACCAAATTACAGTAATACCCCTGCGCGAAAAACTTTTCAGATATTACAAAATTGTCACCGCCTTTTTCATCAAATCTGGATCTTTGATTTTTGATGGATGTGTGGTGTGAGATGTGTTCTCATTTCTCACACAAGGGGTTATTTTTATATAACCCCACCTCTATATATATATATGTGTGTGTGTGTGTGTGTGTGATCATATCGGATCTCAATTTAATACATATTAAAGCTATACTCTAACTCAATTACTCTCACATCTCATTTAATACGTACTCAAAGTCTGATATAAGAATTTGTTAAATATGGTTAGAAAGTCAAACGAAAATTAAACTGGCATTTTTAGTATCGTGTATAAGTGATATTTTTTTCAATAAAAAAATTATTACAAAAATGTAATCTTTTTTTTAGCAGTAATTTTCTGTTAAATAAACGTGATACTTTTAGTTTTAATGACTGAAGTGTTAATTTATTTTTTAGTATTATAAATGATATTTTTCTATATGATATAAGATCATATATATATAGGGGTTGGTTATGGGTACTAGGTATTCACATGAGAACTAGGAATCATGCTTAAATAATATGATTTTGCAGCTTATCTTGTTGTATTTTAGTGCTAGTACACTAGCACTAAAATTTAACAAGATAAGCTATAATTTTTTTTTAGAAAAAATTAACAGTAAAATACAATAAAATAAGCTATAAATTTATACTTAATAAGCATGGTTTCTAGTTCTTACGCGAATACCTAGTACTCATTTGAACCTTTTCACTACCATATATATTACTTAAATTTTGTATCTTTCTGCTCCAATTTATCACACAATACTACAATTAGTTGAGATATCAAAGTCTAAACCCTAATCTACTTACGCGAAATTAAACATAGTACATACAATTCAATTGCTGATTAATTTCTGGGAAAACTCGACGAAAATTATAAACCAATTAATTTCGCCAAACCAAATGGTAGGGGACGACCATTCTAATATATATATTATATATCAACAATGACAAATAATATATTTTGAATTAAAATGTACAAAAAAAAATTATGAATTACAAAGAATAATAGCACAATCCACTAATATATATATATATATATATATATATATATATATATATATATATATATAGGGGTTGGTTATAATAGGAACTAAGTTTTGTGTGAGAACGTGAGAACGGGCTTGTTTAGTGTAATTTCAGTGCTTTTCTTATTTTATTTTGGTGCTAAATCATCTAACACTAAAATACAATAAGAAAAGCATTAAAAAAAAAATTAAAAAATTGCATCAAAATACAGTAAGAAAAGCACTAAAATTACACTAAACAAGCCCGTTCTCACGTTCCTACATGAAGCACTGTTCTCATTTGAACCAAATCCTATATATATATATATATATATATAATCAAACAGATGTCTACGTTTCCATTGACTTAAAATATTTTACAATATACATCTTGGATTGATTACATGCAGTGACTCTCGAAAAAAGAAATATTATTAAGCATTCATTTCGCCACTTTTTTTTAACTTTTTCTAAATTTTCAATCCAGCATTTCTTGTCGATCTACTTTATTTTCCAGTCATTATAAGTTGCCAATTTATGTAAATAAATAAGATAAACGCTACAAAAGAATATATTAATTAGTTTATATACATGCATCTAATGTGAGTTTGTCTCTTGTACATTCAACATGGTTAGAACAAAGCCCTTTTAATTGAAAGAGTGTGTTTTTCTTAAAAAGGAAACTTGTTTAAAATATAGATGGAGTAGTGGGCATCAGAGTTTATTTGGGGGACATGTGAGGTCGCGATACATTTTGAATACAATATCTATGTCTCAAATTTAATATTAAAAATTTATCAAGTAATTAATTAAGTAATCCACCACAAAATTAAATTATGTTAGATTATTACATCATTACAATATGGCAATTATGAGTACATGTGAAGGAATTATGATTAAATCAGTTTCCCCAAAACCTTAAAATGGTCTAAATATATAATTTTGCAATAACTTCACTTTCAAGGCGAGTCTTCTGGGCGAGAGATTTACACCAATGAGATATGGTACCATAGAAAAGGTGAATTTAAATGAAATTAATATAATTATGTATAATTAATTAGTCTCGTTCGCTCCGAAATGAATGCGGTGATGATGGTTGACTAATTATTGCAATAGTTTTGAAACTAATTAAAAGTTAAAACGTATGTCTGGAATAATTGAGTGCCCAGCTTTTTCTGGGAAGTTGTAATGTGGCCTGAAAAAAATCGTTAGGCCAAAGCCATATACACCGTAAATTATAAGATAAGGTGGATGTAGTGCATCACTTTATTTTCTAGTCGACACGTGTCTCGACTCTCTTAGTTTTGATTATTTAAATTTTAATTTTTACTTTGTTCAATAATAAAAGTTTCAATCAAAAATTGCGGCAGACTGAAAAATCTATTATGACACTTCAACTAACATATTGCGACACTCCAATTATTATATTGAGATATTTTAACTACATATTGTGACACTTTTCTACCTATTGTGACAATCGAATATCGAATTTTTTTTTATCGGTCAGCCGATAAAAATTAAAAATAGCAAAAAAATGATTACATATAATAAGGTGAAAGTATTATAGAATTTCCCTGTCATACAATTTGAAATTATTCAAGGGAAAATTATACTTTGATACCTATAATTTCACTCTTTTTAAAAAAAATAGCCCATATTTTAAAAATTAACAAAATAGTACACATTTTTTTCATAAATTTTATAAATTCAACATTTAATCAATTTTCTGACCTGAAAATCCTATGTTATTGAATATATTTTAATATATTTATTTCCCCAGCTGCGTAAAAATAAATCTTTCAATTAAGAAATCTTAAAATACAATAAATTACGTACGATTTTCAGGCGTAAAATTGATCAAATGTTAGATTTGTAATTTTTTAGAAAAAGTAAGTATTGTTTTGTTAATTTTTCAAAAAATAAATTATTTTTGAAAAATAGCTCAAAATATAGGTATCAAAATATAATTATATTTACCCAAATCACCCACTATTGAATTGCATCAAAAATCAAAATAGAATATTTATATATTACTGTTAAACAGCCACAATCTAGCCAGCAAATTTCCTGTTACACTTCTTTATGTTTCACTATGTGTTTCACTATCAAAATTATGATTTTAATAATATTTATTGTAAAATAAGAATTAATTCTAACATAAATAATCATAGTCAACATTTATCAACAAAAACATGAATTTAAAAGGTTATAAAATATAATTTTGAATAAATCAACTATGATAATGAATTATTAATTGAAAATTACAAATTAAATACTAATAAATAATTATAAACCCTAATTGAGTGGGGTGAACCCTAAAAAAATCTTAAAATTAAACTAATTCACAAAAACAATATAATTGAAAGAAAAAAATTTATAAAAAACTAATGATTTAAAAATGTAACACCGAGTGTAACACAAGGAGTGAAATAAGAAATCTCAAGTGGATTAATGGTTTCAAATTTCCTGTTACACTTCTTTGTGTTTCACTTCGTGCTTCACTATCAAAATTATGATTTTTATACTATTTATTATAAAATAAGAATTAATTCTAACATAAATAATCATAGTCAACATTTATCAACAAAAAAATGAATTTAAAAAGTTATAAAATATAATTTTGAATAAATCAATCATGATAATGAATTAATTATTAATTGAAAATTGCAAATTAAATACTAAAAATAACTATAAACCTTAATTGGGTGGGGTGAACCCTAAAAAAAATCTTAAAATTAAACTAAATCACAAAAAAATATAATTGAAAGAAAAAAATTTATAAAAAACTAATAATTTAAAATGTAATACAGAATATAACACAAGAAGTCAAATCAGAAATCTCAAGTGCTGATTAATGTCGAGAATGCTACTCACCAAAAGACTAGTAAAGGCACCTTGAATTCTAATTAGAACTCAATTTGAATTCGTCTGTTAGTATCTTTACATTAATGTTTCTTCACACCAAGATAGTGTCCTATTATAAATTCTCATATTACATAAATATTAAAGTTTTCACACATCACTTCCATCAATATTCTTGTTTAATTTTTATCATCATTACAAATTCTCATATTATACATAAATATTAAAGTTTTCACACATCACTTCCATCAATATTCTTGTTTAGTCGTCGTCGTCATCATCATCATCATCATAATAATAATATGATGGAATAAAAGGTAGCAATTAAAACCACAATGGTAGCCATTGTTGGGTATCAGCCTAGTCAGGGGTTCAACTCTTGTTTTTCGGCCCTTCCGGTTCATCTCACGGCTGCTCAAGCAGCCGGACAGCCTCAGATTATCTCTTTGAGTGTATTTCTTCACCGGCTAACTCAGAGGGTCAGATTTCAGAGGGGTCTCAGAGATCAACGCTTCACAGACTCCTTCTTGCCAACTATATGTGATAGATCTGTAGAAAATAGAGTGTTAGCGGACGATTGAGACTTAAGCAATAACAGTAATACATAGAAAATAGTAAAGAACACAAAATAAGGAACACATAGAGTTGAAATGAGGGAAAATGTGTCCTGGAGACACAAAACGGCTCAGATTTTCCCTCAGGTGGCGGTGGCACTTCCGGTGACAGAAAAGACCCAAGACCATAAAGGTGAAGTGGGTAAAGGGCCTGAAGCTCTCACAAACCCTCAGCTATTAGAGATTACCCAGCAAACTCTCAACTCACGGCCAAATCAGGAGACCACAGATAGGAATCCGGCCAAAACCACAGAGAGAATGGTGAAGATTGCTCTGAAGTAGATAGGGTTAAGGGAGAGTGATGTGAGGCTTAAGAGAGAAGGTGAAAGGTCGCAGCCATTTGTAGTGAGAGAGAGAGAGAATAGATTTGGTAACTTAGGGTTAGGAATATATAAGGTAAATTAGGTTATGGGGAGACGGGCTTTAGCAGCTGGGCCAGAAAAATAAATAAGGTAAGTGGGCCAAGACAGAAAGCCCAAATGGGCCAATACACCACATATCCACCTTTGGTCCATTTGGTCTTTATGTCTCCATGGAAGTGCCTGCCAAAAAACATAGAGGTTATTATCACAGCCTTATTTTTACTCATTTCCTATCACTCAGACAGGTCATGAGTGGGAGAGAGAAATGATATGCGCATTAATCTCAATCTCAACACAAGAGACCAACCCAACATTAGTAACAAGTCTCCACTCATTCACTGACTTTCCTTGAACAAGTTACAACCTAGCATAATACCAACCAAAAGGAAATAACCATTGCCCTAAGAGGCAGAGCAGGTATTCAAGCACAAGGCCTAGAATACTCTTCATCCCTCATAGTTCAACCCAGATCCATGTTCAAGGATCTCTTGCAGGCCTCCAGCTTTGCAACTGGAAGGCACTTAGTGCCCATGTCTGCAAGGTTGAACTCTGGGATCTTTTCAAGCAGCACATCTCCTTTTTCCACAATGTCTCTGATGAAATGGAATCTTACATCAATGTGTTTTGTCCTGTCATGGAACACAAGGTTCTTGCATAATTGTATAGCAGATTGGCTGTCAGAGTATAACATGGGTTTATCATCAATGAATTTAATTTCAGATAGGACACCATGAAGCCAAATAGCTTCTTTCACAGCCTCAGTTGCAGCAATATATTCAGACTCAGTAGAGGACAAAGCAACAATACTCTGAAGTTGAGATTTCCAACTTATGCAAGCACCACATAAAGTAAACACATAAGATGTTGTTGACTTTCTCTGATCCCTATCATTTGCATAATTAGAGTCAACATATCCCACACATTTCACACCATCAATAGATTTAGAAAAAATTAAACCACGAGACATAGTGGATTTCAAATATCTCAGAAGCCATTTCAAGGCTTCCCAATGAGGCAACCCAGGATTAACCATGTATCTACTCAAACATGAGATAGCATAAGCAATATCAGGTCTAGTGCTAATCATAAGGTACATGACAGATCCAATGGCATTTGCATAAGGAACACTTTGCATATCATTTATCTCAGATTCACTTTTAGGTGATTGATCTTTACTCAATATGAAATGAGATGCAAGAGGCACAGAAACAGGTTTACAAATCTCCATATTAAATTTTTTCAACACTTGGTCAACATAAGCAGTTTGATGTAGCACAAGAGTATGGTTATTCATATTTCTGTCAATGTTCATGCCAAGAATTTTCTTTGCATCCCCAAGATCTTTCATGTCAAAGTTTGCACATAAACACCTTTGCACATGCTTGATAGTTTTCAAACACGGACTAATCAGCAGCATGTCATCAACATAGACAAGAAGGAACATAGGCACCTCAGATTGCAAGTAATAAAGACGATGATCAAATTTACTTCTAGTAAAACTCATGTTTTTCATGCATATGTCAAACTTGATATTCCATTGCCTAGGAGATTGTTTCAGACCATAGAGGGATTTCTTAAGTAGACACACATGATTAGGAACAGTTTTATCAATGAAACCCTCAGGTTGATGCATATAGATGTTGTTCTCAAGTTCACCATGGAAGAAAGCTGTTGTTACATCCATTTGTTTAAGTTCCCAATCAAAATGAGCAACCAAAGCAAGCATGATTCTAACAGTAGTAAATTTGACCACTGGAGCAAAGATTTCATTATAGTCTATGCCTTCTTTTTTAGTGAAGCCCTTTGCAACAAGTCTAGTTTTATATCTGACATTATCAATTTCTTGCTTAATCTTATACAACCATTTGCATTCAACAACAGAGCAATTTTCAAATTTTTCAACTAGCACCTATGTATTGTTATCATGCAATGATTTTATTTCACAGTTCATAGCAGCAATCTATTTGTCAGATTCAGAAGAGCTCACAGCCTCTTTATATGTCTTAGGCTCAATTTTATCCACATTACTGAAAACATTAAAGGCATATAAAGACAGGTTATAATCATCAAGTTTTGCAGGCAACCTCACATTTCTTCTAGGCTTGTCCCTAGCAAGTTGATAGTTATCCAAGTTCTCAGGTTCAGACACATGCTCAGGGGCATTTTCAGTTCCATTATCAGAATTAGAGCTGGTCTCAGTATCAGACACCATCATATTATCAGCAGATTCATTTCCAGATGCATTGTTTAAAGCAGAATCATTTACATCAATATCATCAATCACAGGTTCATGCAAGGTTTCATTAGTATCATTCATTAATTCAGGATGCATAGGGGTGGGAACATCCACCTTACTAGGAGTAGCAGGAGGAAACAGGAAGTTATGCATGTTCTCCACCTCACTTGGAGCATCAGAGTGTGAGGATTCAAGTAAGCAAGGGAAATCTTGTTCATTAAAGGTAACATCTCTGCTTATGCAAGTTTTAAATCCAGGCACACTCTTATCCCAAAGTCTATAACCCTTAACACCTTCAGGATATCCAAGGAAGATACATTTTCTTGCTCTAGGTTCAATCTTACTCAATTTTTGATGCACATAAGCAACACAACCAAATATTCTTAAATTGAACAAGCAAATAGGTTTATTATGGAACACAGATTCAGGCAATTTACCACACAATGGAACAGAGGGAGATCTATTGATCAAATAGCATGCAGTCATTAAGGCTTCCCCCCAGAATTGTTTATCAAGCCTAGAAGTTTATCAAGCTTCTAACTCTCTCAAGGAGAGTTCTATTCATTCTCTCTGCAACCCCATTTTGTTGTGGATTATAGGGAACAGATTTATGCCTCTTTATACCTCTATCTGAGCACCAATTATCCATAGCAAGATTGCAAAATTCAAGACCATTGTGAGATCTAAGACACTTAATTTTCTTCTTAGTTTTGTTTTGAATCTCAACAGCCCATTTAGAAAATTTTTGAAAAACTTCAGATTTGTTTTTCATGAGAAAGACCCAAGTTTTTCTAGAGAAATCATCAATGATAGATAAGAAATACACATTACCACCATGGGTGGGCTCCTTAGAAGGGCCCTAAACATCAGCATGCAAGTATTCAAGGATTTCAGAACTGACATGCTTTCTAGGGTAGGGAACAGATACAGGAAAGGGCAATTTATGATGTTTTCCCATCAGACAAGGTTCACAAAATGGCATGCTTGTCACTTTGTCATTTCCAAATGCACCAGATTTATTTAATATTTCAAGTCCTTTGTTGCTCATATGCCCTAGTCTAGCATGCCATAAAGTAGTGTTATCATCATGCACAACATTAGCAATAGGTAAAGGCACTGACTCTGCATGCACAGCATATAAGTCCCCTTTTCTGGGAGCATTGAAGTAAAGCATGGAGTCTTTTTCAAACTTGAATCTCAAATAATTTACTGATCCATCAAGCATCTTATCAGCCATTTTAGACACAGATAGCAAACTAAATTTCAGTTTAGGAACATATCTGACATCATTCAATGTGAGCATGCTTCCATTCTCAAATTTCAAACATATATCTCCTTTACCAAGTATTTCACAATTTTGACCATCAGCTAGGGCAACATGCCCAGAATTCATGAAATGCAGATTGTGAAACATATGTCTATGAGGAGTGACATGAAAAGTACAACCAGAATCAATAAGCCACTCATCATTGTGCACATTCTTGGAGACAACATTTGTGTAATTTATAAATTGGAAATCATAAGCATCATGGACCATGTAGATACCATCATCATCATCATACACATTGTTTGCATGCTGTTTTGGCTCATAATTCACATAACCCTTGTTCTTTTTAGGCATTTTGCATCTATTTGAGAAATGGCCTGGTTTTCCACAATTCCAGCATGTTTTCCTAGGTTTCTGATCAAAATTATGGTTATGAGCATGATTGGAAGCAGGATTAGAAGTATGAGCATGATTATGAGCATAAGTTGGAACATGATCATGATTGTGAACATAATCCTGATTCCGATGTTGGTTTTGCCCTAGTTGCATGTTCCTTCTATGTCTTTCAGCAGCAAGAACACTAGGATTTTCAGGATTTAAGGGTTTATTGCAGCCATGATGAGAATTTTTGTTATTATTCCTGTTTACATATAAGATTTCATTATGCAAAGGTTTGGATTTCAGCTGTTTGAGCTCATTCTCTTTTGCTTTCAGCCCAGTCACAATCATGTCACAAGTAACCTTGGAACCACCATATTTTAAAGCAGATTTAACCTCAGAAAATGACTCCGGAATAGCACCAAGCAAGATTTGGGGAGCATATTTTTCAAGGGTATGGTCACCAGCAAGTTTCAAATCCTGAAGCAATTTATTGAATTCTTCCATATTAGCATCAATATCTTTACAAGTATCCATCTGATAAGTCATAAGTTGATTTTGCAAAGAATAAGCAGACTCTTCAGAGGTAGCAGTATACAGAGAATTCAAATTATCCCACAAATCTTTTGCACACTTATGGTGAGACACTTTCCTAACCACAGAACTGCTTAAATTTAACAAGATGGTGGCTCTAGCACTATCATTTAACTCATGCAGTTTCTCATCATCCACAGATTCATTTATTTTAGTCAAAATAGCTTTATTAACCTTTTCTTTGACCAAAATGCACTCAATTTTTATTTTCCAATCCTGAAAATCATCTTTACCATTAAAGGGAACCATAAGAAGGTTATTCATGATGCAGAGCAAGAACAGATGTCAAAACACACCAAGATTTCAATGCAGAAGGTAGAGGACACAGCCCAACAAAGTCAGAAACACCAGAAAGGTAACAAAAACACCAGAAACTCAGCAGGAAGGTCTCAGAAGTGCCCAAAAGGCCCAAAAACACAACAGAACACTCTCAAACCCAAGAGATAAAACTCCAAAACACTGAAATCAAGTTCTCCGGGGAATATAGTGCTGAGGCTAGTCCAGTTCTCAGAACAGATTTATCTGTGGAGCAAGGGGTCACTCAGGACAATCCCACACTTATTTCAGCCAAAGATAACTGACTCAATAACTAGAGTCAGTTCACAGGAACTCAAAGAAACACAGAGTTCCACTCAAATTCCACCAAGATCACAGAAAGATCACAAAAACAGAAATCAAACAGATATAAACCAACAAGAATAGGCAAAGAACAGCCACAGAACGTCAACAAATCACAGAGATCACAGCAGAAGGCAGATAGGACCCAGAACTCACTCAAGAACACCTTTCCAACCCTGCTATCCGGGCAACTCGCACGAGAAGACCCACAGGGGAATTCAGACGATCCGGACCGTAAGCTAGGATTGAAGATGGCTTTGAATACCAAGGTGATTCAATAGAAAACAAAACAGAAGCAACTTTAAGGCAGGATCGCTAGATACCACATAGAGGAGCTAGGGTTTTCGATTTATACCAGAGCCGGCTCTCCCAGACAGGGGAGAGGCCGGACTTACGTTTTGTTTGAGCCCGTCGGAGGCGAAGTGGCGCAGCCCTTACCAGTGGCGGGGTGAGATGAATGGAGGCAGGAGGTTGCCCCCCGCTAGGGAACCAGGCTCTGATACCACTGTTGGATATCAGACTAGCCAGGGGTTCAACTCTTGTTTTTCGGCCCCTCCGGTTCACCTCACAGCTGCTCAAGTAGCCAGACAGCCTCAGATTATCTCTTTGAGTGTATTTCTTCACCAGCTAACTCAGAGGGTCAAATTTCAGAGGGGACTCAGAGATCAACGCTTCACAGACTCCTTCTTCCCAACTATATGTGATAGATCTGTAGAAAATAGAGTGTTAGCGGACGATTGAGACTTAAGCAATAACAGTAATACATAGAAAATAGTAAAGAACACAAAATAAGGAACACAGAGAGTTGAAATGAGGGAAAATGTGTCCTGGAGACACAAAACGGCTCAGATTTTCCCTCAGGTGGCGGTGGCACTTCCGGTGACAGAAAAGACCCAAGACCACAGAGGTGAAGTGGGTAAAGGGCCTGAAGGCTCTCACAAACCCTCAGCTATCAGAGATTACCCAGCAAACTCTCAACTCACGGCCAAATCAGGAGACCACAGACAGGAATCTGGCCAAAACAACAGAGAGAATGGTGAAGATTGCTCTGAAGCAGATAGGGTTAAGGGAGAGTGATTTGAGGCTTAAGAGAGAAAGTGAAAGGTCGCAGCCATTTGTAGTGAGAGAGAGAGAGAATAGATATGGTAACTTAGGGTTAGGAATATATAAGGTAAATTAGGTTATGGGGAGATGGGCTTTAGCAGCTGGGCCAGAAAAATAAATAAGGTAAGTGGGCCAAGATAGAAAGCCCAAATGGGCCAATACACCACAGCCATTAAAACCACAGTCTATTTTTAAACATCGGTAATTTTATCTCGGCAAAACGAGGCTGATATGTCCGATTTCAAATCTATGTCTACATATTATTACAGTGTAATCACCATATTAATGGATCATATATTAGAAGTTGAGCTATGCAATGGTAGAACCATATATATCAATGTTAAGTTCTGTTGTAATTTTGTTTTTGTAATATGAAAACATTATGTTATAAAATATTATATATAATAAAAACACTTAGGCCCGGCCCTACCTAAGCATTATAGGTGCTCTGCGAATTTCGACGGTCAACTAGAGCCCAGTGAGTTCTGCAACGTTGGCTCCATCATCAACTTATTGGATGAGAATGGAAGAATCAGCAGCACTAGCCACCGAAATCTCTCTCGATCAGCAAAACGGCACGAAATTCCCACCTAAATCATCAACATAATTTGGAAGTTCTTCTTGAACAAGATCATCATAATCAAAAATCAGAATCCCGACTCAAAGAATGAGGCGAATGAGAGATCGGATGTTCCCGGGGGTGGTTGCCCCTTTTCTTTGCCAATGATTTCTCTCTTCAAAATCATCAACCCTTTCTCTTGTCATTCGGGTCGGGTCGACTCATCATACTCATCTACTTCTGCTTCTACAATCATCCTCGTCTACGATTATAGTTTACATTAGATAAACTAGAAGTTTAAGATCTTTCTAATATTGATTTTCATTTTCTAATATTGATTTTCATTTATTTTCTAAAATTTAATTTTCTTTTTATTTGTCGTAAAAATACAAAATTGATCTTCTCTCTAATTAATTAATTAATGCACTGGTATATTATTTTATTAATTTTTAAAAATTGAACACAACATATAGAATTTAAAAATAATCATAATATTACTAATCTAAAAAAAATATTTATGTATCGCACAGAAGAAATTCTAATTATAATTAATATAAAAATAATTCATCATATATAAAGGAAAAAATCCTAATATTGTAAAATACGCTCCAAGCGCCCGGCTCGGCTCTAGGCTGCCTGGAGCATCGCCAAAAGGCTAAAGTTAGGAGGTTCTGGGCAGACTACCTGGGCGTCGACTAGTCGGTCTGTGGGTTCTGATTAACAGGGCCGGCCCTGGGGGTAAGCCAGGTGGGCCACCGCCCAGGGAACCCCACTTTAATAAGGCCCACATAGAAAATATATATATATATATATATATATAATTAGGTAATTTAAAAAAAAATGTATAAAGTTGAAATGGTTGTTTCTTTTAAATTCTACCCTCTCGACTTTGAAATTTCACAGGACTTTAGTGATTAGATCCATCACTTAATTTTCTCTATGTTAATTCAGTGTGATAATATTATTGAGATTTTGTGTTGATTTAATCTAAATTTTATAATTGGATTATTAATCAACTATCTGTACTCTATACAAAGATTCCGTATGAGAAATGCACCTTTAAAGACTCAATTTTGAAAATTTATTAAAATTGTATAAAGAAAAAAAATACTCGATTGTTATATTTAGGGGTTTTATTTCTCAATTTTGAGTTCACCAAAATCTCAACTTTTGGGCTTTTAACATAAAATATTACAAAAAAAAAATTGAGTTGATTCCATTTTGAATTATTTTTCTTAATATTATCAATATATTTCTTACATGATTACTTAATTAATGAAATTATTTTTTTATTTGCAGTATTCACGAATGAGATTTTATAAATGTTGATTGTACTTTTTCAAGATTTAGGATGATTGAAATAATATGAAAAAAATTTCAAGATACTCGTGAAAAAAAAAATCTCAGAGCCCCTTTTTTTCATTTCGTCCTAGGCCTCCGAATTGTTAGGACCGGCTCTGCTAATTAATCAATATTTTTTTATATTATGTTATATTTTCATAAAAACAAAAATAGAAGATTGAGGTAAGCCCTAGCCACGGCTCGCCTCGCCACCCTAGGTGCCGGTGTCGGTTGTTCTTGTTGACACAATAATTTTGTTCATGTTTGTTGTTAAGTAGCACTACTGGTTTGTTCTATTTAAAAACAAAATCTCAATAAATGTAAATCAATAAATGTGAATATGTGATATTAACTCGTGTTGCTTATTCAATTATTTGCTTCAGGATTTATTTACACCGTTGTATATGTTGCATGCTTAATAACAATTTGATGCATTGATCATGAACTTTATGTAATTCCCTGGTCATGAAAGGACAAATAAAGAAGGATGAGGGTGTCACTTGGAAAAGAAATAAGGTTTGAAACAATGATCAATACGATAGAAAACTTATAGATTAATATAAGCCTTCCAGAAAATCGGGTAACATAACTTCTGTAATTAGAGCAAATCCCCATTTATTAATGACTTATAAGAAAGCAATGAAACCTAGAATGAATCACTATGCCAATCTAGGCCAAGAAAGCACATTATCATTCTCGGCATCTCAACCTAAAAATATTTGAAAAAGTGGGGCATGACTACTAATACACTTAATGGAGTAAGTTGAAACTCAATTTAAAGTACTGAAGTATCCAAATTCAACTAGCATCATATGAGAAGCAAAACACAAAAGTCACTCCCATATCTACGAAACTTTTTCTTTCTCGTGGGATCCCTTTCTATCTTTACATGTCTTCAACTGCCCTAGGACATGCATTCAAACTAGATCACTAAGAAAAAATCACATTTTAGAGACGGACAATTTTATCGCTAAACATCAAAAATCCGTCATTAGCATGAACGGGCCGAATATGTCGTTAAAAATCTCATCGTTAACCATTTTAACGACGAAAAAGTTTAGCGATAAATTTTTCCGTCACTAAATCATCACCAAATTCAGTCGTCAGTAAATAAAAATAAATAAATAAATAAATAAATAAACAACGGGATTAAATTCTAATGCTAAAAATAATAAGATAAAAAAATGAAAAAAAATAATCTAGGAAAATCCCACAAGGCCAAGCCCTGGCCTAGCCCAGCACACAAGGCCCACACGCTCTTCCCATTTAATGTGGAGTCGCTCCTAGGAAGATGTGAACTCATGCGTTCCTAAATGATTAACCAAGCATTAAACTAATCAGGCAAAGTCATTACATGTGAAATGTACAAGATATTATATATTTATAAGGGTTAATTCTGTCTAAAATCACCATATTTATCTGATTTTTAATTTTAAACATCACTTTTTAATTTTTGTAATTATGACATATTTTGAAACTTTTTTATAAATTAGACATCCCCAATATTGTAGTTTGAATTAAAACTGACGTGGCACCAGATGAGCACACGTGTCCAGTTGATGTGTCATTTCCGACGTGGCACCAGATGAGCACATGTGAAACTTTTTTATAAATTAGACATCCCCAATATTGTAATTTTTTGTAATTATGACATCCCTAATTAATTAAACATTAACGCATGAAACATGGAACGTTTCTAGCCTTGACATCTCATTTCCGACGATGGCAACAAGCCACAGGACAATGTGGGGATTTACTTTTAAGAGGTAATTAACCCTATTTATAATAATAAAAATCTTTTTTTATATTCTTCTTTTCTTAATATATTAATGTTATAAATGAAAATAATATAATAATAATAATAATAATAATTAAACGAATCCCATTATTATTTTCTTTCTATTATTTATTATTTCATTAACCATTATTTAATATTAGCTTATTTTAATTAATTTTCTCAAATATTATATATTTATAATTAATATATACAAAAACCAATAAAAGTGATAAAATTATAAAAATAAAAAATATTAAATAAATAATTTATTATAATTATATTTTAAAAAAAATATTATAAAAATATTATAGCATTATAAAAATAGTAAAACAGTTAAAAGAATAAAAAAAATTAAAAATAAAAAAATCCAAAAAATAAATAAAAAATAAAAATAATAAAGTTTTTATTTTAAAATTGTCATTAGGTAGTAAGTAGAAAATAAAAAAAAAAGTATTAAAAAATCCGAATGAATAAAATAAAATATTACAAAAATTAATTTCAAATTTGTAATTATATAGTAATTGGAAAATAAAAAAAATAAAAATTAAAAAAAAATCACAATTATTTTTAGCTACGGAAATATTCCATAGCTGACAGCTGTGTATTTTACATAATTTTTGGATATGATTTGATGATATTTACATCGCTAAGTTGCGTATTTTATGTAGCGTTTGTGCTTTATTTGTTATCATTTAGAGTTTTTGATGAGCTTCCTAGTTTTGTAGTAAAAGTTATGTATTTGTTGAATAATTGAAACAAAACAGTTAAATATGTGCATGAAGAGTTGAAGGAGTATTTAATTCGGAACTGGGGCTTAATTAAATAGTAACTAATATTCTAATGGATTGAATTAAATGATCAAAGCTCGTGAAATACGAAGTCCAATGCAAAAATAGCTTGGGTCAACCCGAAAAGCTTCGGTAGACTCAACCCAGTGTTAGGGGTGGGTCGACCAGGTCAAAAGCCCTTGGGTCGACCCTGTGCAAAAACAATCATCTGAGTCGTGTTAAATATTTCATACATCCCATGTGTTGGGGTCCGCGGGAGTGCGATTTTTTTTTATCTCCAATTAATAGTTTTAAACCTACATATTGAAAGTGATGAAGCTATGCAAGGCATTGAAGAAGAAGATCCGGAGCTGCAACTTAGAGGTCCGATTACACGTTTAAGAGCAAAGAAGCTTCAAGAATATTTACAAGTATTAATTAGAAGAAAACTTGAAGTCGGAGAACAAGAAAATAAAAGCAGCCTAAAGATTGTTAATTTATTAACAATTGAAGAACAGGCCCAAGAAGACTAAGCCATGAAGATGGCATGTTGGACAGCCCTTAAGGAAGCCCATCTCGCCAATTAGAATGCCCAAGTCCATTGGGATTTATTTTATCAATAGTTAGATTTTTATTATTTTATTTTTTTATGGAAAGTAGAATTCTATTTAAGGTAGGAATCCTAGTCTAGATAGAATTCGAATCCTACTAGTATTTTATCTCTAGGTTTCGATCTCTACTCTATAAATAGGGATCCTTTGTGAACATTATTCTTCAGACGTTGATTGAATATTTGAGTTTTAATTCACAATTGTCTCACGATTTTTTGTTGATCACCAAATCTACAAGTTCTTAAAGATTAGTAAACTTTAAGTCCTGTCTAAAGTTCTTTCGAGTTCTTCAAGTCCACGGTAGAATTGCTAACCTGGAGTAGTTCAACCATTCGAGTTTCGTTCGCCACAGAACGGGGTTTGATCGTGTTCTATTCTTCATCAACAACTACATCACCGCCGTCTACAACAACATCCACCGAATGTCCGCTTTATCAAACAACCACCAATCTGCCATGCCATCATCTACTTCCCATCAACCAATCGTAAGTCTTCTATCCTTAACATGTCCTATCTTCCCTAGCCATTCTTTATAATCATCAAATCCAAAACCTAAGCCAAATTCCAATCGTCCCATTCCAGCTCCTATACCTTCGAATTAGTGTTGTGTTTTATTTAGTTGGTGTCATAATTTTAAGTATTTAAGAGTCTAAGTCCAGCCATATATCGAGTCTTGTTAATGTTCAATCCGAAATCAAGGTCTCATCGGCCCCCGTTTAATGTTATCAAGTCCAAATACCAAGTCAAAGAAGATCAAGGATACAAATCTTTCCCGAAAACTTCAAAGACCAAGTTCAAACAACAAGTCCGAGAAAATGAAAGAGATAAATTTACTCTGAAGATTTCAAAGACCGTTTGAAAAAAGTTTTGAAGAGAAGAATCAGAGGAAAAATAAAAATTGGGTCAGTATGAATATGTTTTGATCCATAAATCATTTTATTTGTACACATTTTGTGTTACAAATTTTGGCACGCCCGGTGGGACCATCTCTACCTCTCATTTCTTCTCTTCATAAAGTTTCTCAAGCATCAAGATGTCTACAACTCTGGAAGAGTAAGAAACAAATAATGGGGGCAAACCTTTCGAGGAATCTCCAAGTGAAAAATAAAAACAAGCGACTATAAATCTTGTCATGTGCTTATTCAAGTCTTCCAATACATGTCACGGCCCATGAAAAGATAAAGGTCAATGCTCCTTGATAAGAGCCTAAACTATCTTCCAAAGCTCCTTGATAAGAGCCAAAACTATTTAAAATTTTCAATATGCAAATGCTCCTTGATAAGAGCCTAAACTATCTTCAAATGCTCCTTGATAAGAGCATAAACTATCTTCAAATGCTTCTCGATAAGAGCCTAAACTATCTTCAAATTTTTTTGATAAGAGTCAAAACTATCTAAGATTTTTAAAATGCAACGCTCCTCGATAATAGCCTAAACTATCTTCCAAAGCTCCTTGATAAGAGCCAAAACTATCTAAACTCATCAAGAAATACCAAGAATCCTTGACACGAGTATAAAATGTCTACAAAGTCAAATTCAAATATAAGACTCCTTGACACGAGTATAAAATATCTACAAAGTCAAATTCAAATTCAAGACTCATTGACACGAGTATAAAAGATCTACAAATTCAAATTCAAGACTCCTTGACATGAGTATAAAATGTCTACAAATTCAAATCTAAGACTCCTTGACACAAGTACAAAATGTCTGCAAATCAAAATTCAAATCTAAGTACTCATGGACATGAGTATAAAAGGTCTACAAAGTCTAAATTCAAGTTGAAGGCTCCTCAATATGAGCATAAACTATTCAAATTCAAGAAAAAGCTCCCTGATATGAGCATAAACTATCCAAGTTCAAAAAAGCTCCTTAATACGAGCATAAACTATTTAAATTTAAATCCAAATTGAAGGCTCCTTGATACGAGTATAAACTATCTAATAAATTCAAATTGAAGAACTCTTGAATATGAGTATAAACTATTCGCAAGTTGAAATTCAAGAATTCTTTGATACGAGTATAAACTATCTACTAAATTCAAGTTTAAGACTCATTGATACGAGTTTAACTCTAATCAGTTTTCGAGACTCATTCATTTCAAACGACAAGTCGTCCATGAACAAGACTCGAGGGGGCATTTGTAGATGGCAAAAAATCAAATATTATATATAATATTTTTATTAATTTTTATATATTTATTTAGTTTTGGAATCATATCAAATCCAAAATTAAATAAAATATTTAAATAATAAAGATATTATTATGTGATAAACATCAAGAGTCTTTGGCAACAAGTAAATATCTTTCAAAAGATATATATCAATTTTCAAGAGCCAATGAGATAGTGCCACGTCAGCCCTAGATCTCTCTCCCTATAACTATAAATAGGGGCCTCCAAATCAATTGAAAATCACACCGGAAGTCAAAATTGAAAAGCTCAAGAAGTTGGAGAAAAATTCTCTATATATGAAGTTCTCTCCAACATTCAAGCCATTCTTCACCGGAGTCATATCAAATTCAGCGTTCGATCCGAAATCAAGGTTCTGAAACCCTCCAGACGACGTTATAAAGTCCCAATATCCAAGGTGTTCTAGCAAAATTCAAGTCGTTCTTCATCAAAATCACCTCAAATCCAATGTCCAATCTGAAATCAAGGTCTCATCGGCCCCCGATTAATGTTATCAAGTCCAAATATCAAGTCAAAGAAGATCGAGGATACAAATCTTTCTCAAAAACTTCAAAGACCAAGTTCAAACAACAAGTCCGAGAAAATGAAAGAGATAAATTTACTATGAAGATTTCAAAGTCCGTTTGAAAAAAGTTTTGAAGAGAAGAATCAAAGGAAAAATAAAGATTGGATTTGTATGAATATGGTTTGATCCATAAATCATTTTATTTGTACACATTTTGTGTTATACCAAATTAAATACAAATTTTGTGTTACACTACCATCAGTGACCACATGAATGTCTTGGCGGGCCCAACAATCGATCAGAAAGGGTTGAAGATAGATTCCTAACATCCTAGCCTGAAATTTCCAGGAAAAGTTATTGTTTACTATTTTTGGAATAAATTTTTCGTCAAAAAGTTTGGGACTCGATTAAGCCTGATACTCAAATTATTTTTGCTCAAAAATACAATTTTTGATAGTAGAGAAAACAAGAATTTCAATGAAATAAATGAATCCAGATTATACATTGTATATCGACTGGAATGAGCTTAAAATATAGCATCATCAACGTACACATAATCTGCTGGAAAAATGAGTGGTTTTCGGGAAAATTATGACTCAAATTTGAGGGGAGACCAAACAACGTCGGATTGAGGATTGGAAAAGTTGGTTGGGAGATCCTGGTATGAGAGGTGATGGGTGTTGAATCCAACAAAAATAAACTTGCTTCTAAAAATAAGATTTGTGATAGTGATGAACAAGGTCGATTCCACAGAGACTGGTAAATTAGAATTATATTCTTTTATCTAACAACCTAAAACTAAATTGGGGGGTTTTGAAGATTTGAAAGACGACTAACTAAACTAAACTAGAACAAAACATAAATATAAATATAAATAACGAGAAAAATAATTAAGAAAATATCTAGCTCAAGAATAATCTCAACAATGGTCTACACAAATTGATCATGGATGCAAAGATAAATCTTCTACTCTCTCCCTAAATTGGCTATAGTTGTTGATACGACCTAACAACCCCGTTCCTTCTTAATGTATCGGCAATCAAGGTACGACCGTTGATTATTTCTCTAATTAGCAAACAACCCTAGGTACAACCATAGGATTTAATCTACCAACAGCTTTAATATCTAGAAAAACACCAATTCTAACTAACAAAATCATACAATGACCCGTTCAAATTAGATTATATATCTCCAAAGTGTCGAAAGCGGGACTGTCTACCCCCAATTTATCCAATCGTGCTACTCGTGTGAACAATCTAAACAATTATGGATTTAGAATATTCAACTAGCAATATATCATTCCAACAATCATACAACGTGCACTTTGCATAATCATCAAAATAATAATAGAAATCACAAGTAGAAGATATATAAATAAAGAGAAAATTAAAAGTAAATAAAATCGATTAGATCTCACAGCTGTGTAGAACCAAAGTCTTTATTATCCTCTAGCTAGATAGAAAACTAAGAACTCATAAAAAAGAAAATAAATAAAAATAGAAGAAAGAAAGAATGAAGAGCCGTGTTCTGCTCCTAATCGTCCGCTCGGTTCTGCTCTCTCTGAAGAACAATAATCCAATATATATATAGGGTAAAATCATCTTCTCTCTCCCTCGATACGGTAAGTTTCCCTCTCCTCTAGGATTCTGCTTCTTTTTCCTTCTTTAATTCGTCCCTTTTAGATCAAAAGCGTCGCCTCTCAAGTCATAAGTCTGCGTCCCACTTGAGTTTTGTATTTAAATTTTCGTCCATAGGCTCCAGATTAAGGCATGGGCGTGTCTTATTTGCAATCCGCTCCTATAGCATGAGCTTTAAATATTCTTTAACCAAACTCGATTAAATACTTGTATTTTAGCCTTTTTTTCCCACAAACTATCAATCAATATTCCCTGGCAAAATACAAAATATAAGTAAGCATTATAAATCAAACATCAAAGCTTAACAAAATGAGGTCAAATCACCCAAATAAAGGTGCAAATATGCAACTTATCAAGAGGTCTCTTCATCAGTAAATATTTTAGGTCCATCAAACAGTGCTATCGACAAGAATCGAGCTACAAAGATGCATCGGCGACGTAGTAGATCAATTTTGGCAGATTCATTGAGCCAATTTTCGACATCACATCGACAAATCAAATGAAAATTTGATCGACAATCTGAGACCTACTCCAAAAATCTTTAAGGGTTAGGTTTGCCACAGCATAAACGTCGTGGAAATCTAATGGTTGGATCAGCGGGAAAAGACGTCGCAAGGTGACTGGGACACAACTAAGTGATCGGCGACACCTAGACTATTCAAGCCTGTTTTCTTGACTTTTTGAGCATCGGATGGGAACAAATCCTTAACAACTTTTCTTCTACTATATGAAAGAAGTACTTATGTACAAAATATCATAATTTTCTTCAAGGGAGTGAGTACCCAAAATTGGGGAACAAAAGGGCTGCTAGTGGGAGGACTTATGTACAAAATTTCAGAATTTTTCAATGGAATGAATACCAAAAAATGGGAACAAAAGGGTTGTAGCTAGGGGGAAGAAAGCTAAGAGTGAGAGGGAAGAGAGTGAGAGGCTTCTCTCTCTTTCTTGGTGCGAATTTTTTCATCAAATGACTTGCTATATATAAGCTAAAGGCTGGAGGCAAGTTGCTATGAAAATATCTTTAAATATCCTTTTCTTTTTCCTTTCGTGAATTTTTTTTTCTCGTGACGTAAAGTGTCACACACATGCATATATTTGGGTCGAATGGGATGCCAAGAAATGAGCTTAATTTTGGGCTTAAAAAGTGGTGTACATAAAATTATGTATTGGGTGGAAGAGGTGGGCCTTAATTAAATCCAAATGAACCCAACAATTGAACCGACATCGGGTTTCGACGCTTTGAATGAAATGAATTCCACCGGAGTGTCAAATGAATTTGGAATTCAAAAACTCACATGCCTGTATCCACATTTCTAACAATGGGAATGGCCTGAAGAATCTTTTTGAAGAAGATACCTGACAAAATTAAGAAAATAATGGAATCTTAACATATATAGAATCAGCGATATAAAATTACGAAATGACTGAAAACAGTGCAAGAAATGGATGAATTCACATATACATGATTGTAACATATATTTATTTGCATATTCTTTAAGTAGTGATGGATACGTAGAAGGTCACATAGAATTTCCTGTTACACTATTTGTATTACATTCCGTGTTACACTTTCAAATTACGAATTTTTCTTGTATTTTTTTTTCAATTTTTTTTTTGTGATTTAGTATAATTTTATAATTGTTTTAAGGTTTCACCCCACTCAGTTAGGATTTATAATTATTTTTTAATATTTAATTTTCCATTATTAATTAATAATTTATTATTATGGTTGATTTTTTCAAAATTATGTTTTATAATTTTTTAATTCATTTTTTTTATAAATGTTTACTATGATTATTTGTGTTATATTTAATTTTTATTTTATAATAAATATTCTTAAAATTATAAATTTGATAATAAAATACGGAGTTAAACATGAAAAACGTAACAGGAAATTTCAACCCGTAAAAGGGAGCTAGCTTCCGTGAAGGGGTTCAATTCATTTCCATACGAATGGTTTTGGCGAATTTACTAAAATTTACTAAACTTGCGCTCTATAGTTCAAAAAACCTAGAAGCATCAATGCTAGAAAACTTTAGAATGAGAATATTGATGATATTCCTCATTTTTGCACTCATTTTTGTTATGTTTTATTATTTCTTTGAGCAGGTTTGATGTGCAATTTCAAGTTAATTGTGTTAGTTTCTTTATAATGTTGAAGATTTTGAGATTGATGTTATTACGGGATTCTAAAATTTGAGTATGTTGTGAACCAACTGACTGCCGCAGATGAAACTGTAGATGATGAAGAAGAAGTTTCGGTGACCGTGGCTGTATTGGTGGATCCGGGCATAAGTGGCTAAATGCATAATTAAATGTTGGCTTTATTTTATTAGTTGGGCTTCTTTAATATGTTCAATCAAGGACTTTGGTCATTAGGGTTATTTTATAGAATGTGATTCCCTTTATTATATTGTAAGGTTTAAATACCACTTTTGCAGAGGTAAAAAGGCAAGAAAAGAAAGAAATATATCAAATTTCTCTCCTTCGTTCTTCTACTCTTTTTCTCTCTTCTCTTCTCTCTCTCTCAAATTCTCTCATCTGCCATGCCATTTCTTCTTCTACCTTGTTAGCTCTTTTACCAAATTTGCAGAAATTCATCACAAAAAAATAGAGGAGTTCGTGGGTCCATTACAATTGGTATCTAGAGCCGTCAATCCTCGGAAGATGGACGATGGTATAAGTTTGAACTCTCTGGAAGCAGCATTGAAAAAATCAGAATATAATCTGCAAACACAAATTTTGCAGAGGGAAGCATGGGAATTTCGATTATAGGAACAAATTAAGGACTTTGCCACTCAATTCGATCGAAAATTCGATCAAATTTCTGATGGGCCAGCTGCAATACAACTACAGCTGCAGATTCTTGAGAAGACTAAAGAGAAGGGGTTTGGAGATAAACTCGTAGAGACAAGATCAGTGATGGAATCTCCAACTCCGCTACCATTGCTGGAGAGAGTTTCTGCTAAAATCGGCGTCGCTCCCTTCAACCCCTACAAAACCGAGCTCTGCAAATCTGTCACACCCGTTTATGACTCTGGATCGGGCAGGAACAACAGTGCACAAAAGGTGTTTGATGAAATGTTTGATTCAGATTTGAAGGTGGTGTCTGTGACTGAGATGGTGTGAACGAAATTGGAGGGTGGACTTGAAGGAAATAAGCACAGTGATGCACTAAGTAAGTGTTGGACTGGACTAGAATTGGGAAAATATGCTGCAGGGATTGATTTTTCAAAAGATAAAGATATAATTGACGAACACAAAGTGTTCGACGAAATGCCTCAGCAAGAAATAGGAATCTGCTCAAGAAAAGAAGAAGGCCTGATAGCATCACGACCTTTGCCCAAACCACCACCCCCACAACGGCATTTCAATGAAATGATCGAGAGTGCAATGAGGAAAATATTATTTCCTAGTTCGATTGAGTTTGTGTATTTCTACACGGGCTTGTTATATGAGGCGGCGAATGATGCTACAGAGTATAATGAAGTGGTGCAGAAGTATGAGATGGTGCAGGAATGTGAGAGAGCATTGTTAATCGAAAACTATGTCAACTCTACTAAGGGGAATTTCCAACAAAAGATTTTTACAATAGATGCTTGGGTTTCTCTTATCCGGAGTGAGGTCTGTTCATTGATAAAGAAATTGAATACCATGTCTATATTCTCAAGTTGGAGGAAAAATATGTGTAGTAGAGATGAGATATTCTGGCTTATTCCAATGAAGAGAGATCTCCAAGACTCGATGGAGTTGGGATTAGTTCTGGCAAGAATACCAAATGAAAGGAGAAATATGATCGAAACATCTGAGGAGCGCATGCTGAAAATCAATATAAGGGTGGGTACAACTCAGCTTATGCAACAGAATTCAGATTCTCCTCATTTGGGAAAGAAAGAGGATAACAATACTAATAATAGCAAGTACTCAGGTCCGGGATTAGACCCGAGAGTATGGAGGGGGGAAAAGTGGGATGAAGAAAGCTACATTTTTAGTTGATGAGGTGAATGGTGAAATAAAAGGATGTTTTTCTACCAGAAAAATGGATGGAAGCTATTCAGGTTATAAACTTTTGAGTTTGGTTTTGCATAATCTTCAATCAAGGGGTGGGTATTTGTGGATGATTGCTCATGAGGAGCAATTATATAATCGCATTAGCAATGGCACACTAGCTGATGATGAGAGAATTGCCATGGATGAAGCTTTTGTGGCAAGGGATTCCCTAATACTATTGATTGTCTTATCTATTGAAGAATCTGCTGTTACAAAATTGAGACGAGAGAGCATTGAAACACTTTTAAGTGTTTTAATCCTAATTCATCACTCCAAATCATTGAAGAACAAGGTTCACTCAGCATTGATGATCAGAGAGTTAATGTCTTCTAAGGAAGTGGATAATATTTATCGTCTATTGTCTCATCTGTCAAAGGAGGATTTCTACATATGGTATTACATGTTAACAGTCCTTTTAACAAATTCTCCGACTAGCCTGCATGAAACTATTCCTTCGATTCATAGTGGTGATACAAGGTTTGTGGATATGCTCCTAGACCGAGAGGTTATAAACAACAATGCTTTGTTGCTACTTACATTCTGGACTCATGAAGTCGGGGATATTTTGAACACTCTGATCTTTGAAGGTGCTTTTGAGAAGATAATTGGAATCATAAATGAGGCAAGGGGTTCTGAAGGAGTTGTTATTCAAGACTGTCTAGAGCTGTTATGCAATCTTCTTAGGAATAACACATGGAATCCAGCATTACTTAAAGAGACAATTGGCTTTAGTATGTTGATGTCAATTTTGAAGATTAGAATGAGTGCCTTCAAATTCAGACAACATAAGATAATTAATCTGTTGAGTGTATGGGATACTATATCTTTGTTGCTACACATGGAGCTGCGTAAAATTTTGGAGGAGATGTGCGTGAGAAATTTAAAAATATTTGATGACCCAAATTTTCAAGGATGTGACAATTCCTCTACTGGTGATATTTATCATGTCGCACCAAACATTGACCATTCACAGGATTTTGTAGGTAAAGCTATAAAGAAGGGACTCCAACATGATATTGATTTTGATGGGTGTTGTCCAGATTTGATTGGGGGATATGTTGGTGGTTCTATAATAGAACACATTGAATGTTCAAACCTTGCAGTTGTAGTCATGGGAAAATGTTGGGATAGTCAGACTAATGGAGATGTATTTGATGTCATTACAATTGGTGTTCTCCATTCAATGCAAAATCAATATTGGCAAGTATCAAATACTCAAGGGAAGCCAACAGGAGTAAGAGGACGATGGATTCCTCATGCTATCACATTCTTGGAGAATATGAGTGCAAATCTCCTTGCTCAAAGGGAAAAGACAACAGTTTCAAATCCTGATCCTCTGCTATGCCGAAGCTACCACAACAATTTTGACATACGAGTCTTGGGGACAAGACTCTTTCAAGAGGGGAGGTCTGTTGTGAACCAACTGACTGCCGCAGATGAAACTGTAGATGATGAAGAAGAAGTTTCGGTGACCGTGGCTGTATTGGTGGATCCGGGCATAAGTGGCTAAATGCATAATTAAATGTTGGGCTTTATTTTATTAGTTGGGCTTCTTTAATATGTTCAATCAAGGTCTTTGGTCCATTAGGGTTATTTTATAGAATGTGGTTCCCTTTATTATATTGTAAGGTTTAAATACCACTTTTGCAGAGGTAAAAAGGCAAGAAAGAAATATATCAAATTTCCCTCCTTCGTTCTTCTACTCTTTTTCTCTCTTCTCTTCTCTCTCTCTCAAGTTCTCTCATCTGCCATGTCATTTCTTCTTCTACCTTGTTAGCTCTTTTACCAAATTTGCAGAAATTCATCACAAAAAAATAGAGGAGTTCGTGGGTCCATTACAGAGTCATGAGTTTCTTCATTGGAAACATGGCGACTAGGCGTATCCCGCCCTTGGTCACGCTCCAAGACACTTTCACATGTGACTCCTCAACGTAAATTTGAGCTCGTGGAAAATAGTCGATTGAGAGCTAATATCTTTCATGCAAGACCTGCTCAAGGTCACGCCCCTGACAAACATGAAGCCCGACTCCTGGGCGGGCGTGACCAAATCCTTGGTCGCGTCTCCTCCCCAAAAATCGCGTTTTAGCCTTTTTTTTCAATTTTTGAATTATTTTTAGAACGCACTTTGCACTAGGTATTTAAGGGAACCAATTTTTGAAATTTTGAATAACACACACTATTATATCCTAAAATACACTAAGAGATAAGATTGAAGTTCTTGGAATGAAAAAAAAGCACAAGGGTAGGAAGAGTTAAAGATTGCCCAGTTTATTGGGTTTATTCTAAACTTTGCTCTCTTTAAATGTCAAACTTGTTTTCTATGGATTTTGATGCTTTATTTTGGGAATGGGTGCATAAAACCTTTTTGGCTATAGGATTTGAAAGTACTGGGTGGTATGAATTCTTGATGATTTATTTCCATTGATATTCTATCTTTCTTATTCTTGTTGTTCTTATGATTTGAGAGGGTGTTGTGTGATTGGCAATCATTTGTCACAAACTTCAATGTTGTAACAATTTGAGAAAGAAGTTAGAAATAAGATTCAAAGAATAATTACAAGAATTTAGGATTTTACCCACACATTCAAATGTGGCTAAAACTATACTTATGTGTGAATATAACTCTTTTTACCAATCATAATACAAATGTTAATAAGATAGTATGGCTATATTTCCGCAGGAACAAAGTTTTAGCCGCGAACACACACACACATACACATGTAGATAAATCCATAAGCATTGTCTACACATGTATATGTCACTAATTGTATAAATTATGTGTGTTTAAATATCTAACATTACAATAAATGATGACATGTCATCTCATATAGTACATGACATTGTGATAAATAATATTGACACGTGGAAATTTTTAGGTGTGAATATAAACCATAATTTATGTGTAGGTAATATTTTTTTAGTAATTTAATATACAAAAAATAATTAATAGTATACGTATATGTACAGAAATGATATGTTGGGCGTCTCAAATAAGCGCCTCCCATGAGCGACTCCACGTCAGCACCTTTTTTTTTTAATTTTATTCCACTCTTCCGAGATGAGAAATAAGGAGAGAGGCGAAGAAATAGAAAAAAAATCGATTGAAAAACAGAGATACGGATTCTTTTCTCTTTTTCTAGGTCGTCGTTCTTGCAAAGAAGAACAAGTCTCTCTTCTCTGCAAATTCTCATTTTCTTCTTCTCCTGCTCCCACGCGTTGCCCCTCTTTCTCTCTAAATTCCTATCTATGTCCGTTCTCCCTGTCTTTGCAATTATTAATTTTTTGTTTCCATGGATTATGTTCTCTTTCATTATATTGCCTCTACTCTCTATGTGAATTCTGATATTTTACTCTCGGCATGCTACTCGGTTTATCCTAAGCAATATCTCAAGTGATATTCTCTTCGCCATGGACAATACCTTCACCATCAAACTTAATGCATCAATGTTCTTGCCGCAATCCGCTCTCCCCTAATTGGATTTTTACGGTTAATTGCTTTATGCAATTTGTATGATTTTGATATCATTATTCATGAATATTATTTTTGGGAATTTCTAGATGACGAGTGGATGAGAAATTTAACTTTTTGGGTGGTGAATTCCTTTCTCTTTTTGGCTACTTTTTGTGTGGATATACTTCGTTGAGGCTTAGGCAGGCTTCATTCAACAAACATCATCAACAATGGGTGGATTATGCTTTTGATAACAGTAATTCATAAACATTACAAACAATTTGCACATCAGATTTCTTCCTTCACCAAGTGACCGCCAACAAACTTCCATTATTGAATTATAGCATAATTGGATTTGGATGGGATCAAAACTGTTGTAGAAAGTTACAATGGGTGAATCTTAATTTGCGGAACATAGTGAGTTTTAAAAGTTACTTTCTTTGCATAAAAAAACTGGACTAAAGACCCCAGCAACGACGCATGTACAAATCAAACCACAGTTAGATTTTTTCAAAGTTCAGCGCAAGTAATTAAAAAATTAGAATTTGGGGGTTGAAACAAATTTTTCAGAGCAATGCAATTGTGGAGGTTGGCCCAATTGCTCTTTATTTATTTTCTGGCCCAATTCTTTTTATTTTACCCGGCCCATCTATGAGCCCAATTGGCTAACCTTACTTTACTTATGTAATTCCCTTATCCCTAAATTACCAAAAACTGGTCTCTCTCTCTCCTATTAAACCCTCACGCCGTTTCACTTTCTCGGTAAGCCTTATCTCTGATATTCAAGCCTTGTGTTGAGCTCTGCCATTCCTTCTCTGTTTCTTTGGCCGGAATCCTGTCCACCGGGTTCCTGATTGGCTGTGAGTTGAGAGGAATTGAGAGCCTGAGTCTGTGAGAGTAAGAGTGAGAGCTTCAAGCCCTAATCCCCACCAGAAATCCCCTTTGTGGCCTGTGTTTGTTTTCGCCGGAAGTGCCGCGCCCCCGACGGGAAAGATCTGAGCATAAGTGTCCTAGAGACACATCTTTCCTGATTCCAACTTCCTGATTTTACTCTATCTTGCTTCTTACTTACCTTTCTCCTTTGTTCTCTTTATTCGTGTTCTGGTCTCTATTTATTTACACTATTTTATTGCTGCTAACTGTTTCTTTGTGATTTACAGAAAGGCAGTGAGTCATTAGAAGAAATCAGTGAAACTCGTGAGCAAAGTACTTGAGTCTTAAGGCAGTGAAGCCTTGTGAGATAAACTGTCGACTAGTGAAGACAAAAATCAAGAGATCTTGAAGGATCTCACATCTGAAGTCGACTGCTTGAGCTCTAGTTGCTTGAGCAACTGTGAGGGTGAATTGCAAGGGTTGGGAATCAAGAAGGTGAACCCCTGGCTAGGCACGATACCCTACAGCAATGACATCGAGAAAAGTCCTCAGATTTTCTGAGAAGAATGCAGCTGAAAAAACTAAATTTTCAAAGAAATAAAATTTTGACAGGAAGACAACAACGAGTAGAGGCGCTTGGTGAGGTAAAGAGCGAAAAAAAAAAAATTGCGCTGACATGGAGTCGCTCGCGGGAGGCGCTCATTTGAGGCACCCAGCATATCTGTATATGTATATGTAAATGTGTGGGTAAAATATATATTATGTGTAAACAATAATATTATACTTAAAATAAAAATATACAAATGTAGATAAAAAAAATTTATTTCATGCTTTGTTAAAGTCATATATTGCATAATTTTGAGTAGTACATCAAACTAATTAAAAAGTAAATGTAAACATACCACACATTAAAATATAACAATGCTATAACATTCATCTATGTTTCTTTCTAACCTTTAATTTTCTACATATGCTTTTTGAAGAAAGTACAAATATGTCATCGTAATCAACATCCATTGTATCGTTTTACTGCTTGCTAAGAGTTTTAACTTCTTGATCCACATTGAATGTTTTAATTTTCTTTAAAGCTAGCTTTCCTTTCTATCTCAATTTGTTGCATGAGAAAGAACCAAATATTAGTGCGTGAGACAAAAACGGCAAAATAAAAATGTATTTCATTGAGCTAGTGCATCTAATAACCAATCAGACAGAAGTAAACAGTCATAACATCACTTTGACTCCAAAACGAATAGGAAATAAACAGAGTAAAAAGAAAAGTCAATATGATAATCAAATCTCCACAACAAATCAATGTGTATAATTGAACTAATTAAATATATATACATGCAAGCAACATAAGAATTACTTATTCTTATATCATAAAGAAAAGGAAAATACTTTAAGGAACTTGCTTAATGGAAAACATGAAACTCATTAAAACAAGACTCATACATCCGGAAAAAAATATTATATGCAAATATCAAAATACAGTAAAACAAACAGTAGTAGATAAACGAGTCTGTTAGTGTCATTTGCATGCACTTGTTTTTTGGCATTTATATTCGACAAAGTTTTCGTGGATGTGACCCTAACGTGGTGTGCTGATTCAACTGTGCAAAATAGGAAAAAGTTGTGGTTGTTTCTTTTGATATACCGGGGATTGTTCTTGATAGTTTATAGCAATTTCCTAATTGGAGTAAAAGACTTAATCAGTATGATTTCTTGGAGATCAAGCCCTTTTTTTACTACCACCTTTGAAGATACGCCCTAATCATTAAAGGAACCAAATCTTATTTACAAGAATATCAACCTCAACAAGGAAAGCTCATAAATGATTTGATCACCTTTTTTCCCATAAGAAATTCCATGGGCAAACTATATTTATTTAATTTAGGGATAAGAACCAAATAGGCCACTGAACTTATTTGGGGGGCTCAATTGGCCTACTACAACTTTTTTGGGCTCAATTGGGCCACCGCGATGTTAAAATCGGCTCAATTGAGCCACCGCGTGACGGAGCCCGTTAGGGCTCCGTTAAGTGGCCTCGAAACGATGTCATTTTATTTATTTTTTGACCCGACCCACCCCTAACCCCTACCTGACCCGCCCCTAACCCCTAACCCGACCCAATCGTCCAAAATCCACAAAATAGAATTTGTGAATTTGGGGTTGAAAGGAGCTAGGGTTCTTTAATCACATATTCATTTGAAACCAATCAATAGATCCCAATTAATAGAGAGAGAAGAAAATGATGTGGCAATCTGGAGGATCAATAACATCTCGTCAGCAACCGGTGGAGCTGTCGGCGGTAGCGGAGATGTTGAGGGGTCGGGGAGGAGGAAGCCATTGTTGATCGAGAGAGAGAGAATAACAGGAGGAGAGAGAGGAGGAGGAGGAGGAGAGTGATTGCAGCCAAGATTTATTCAGGGTTGAGAGCTCAATGGAATTACAATTTGCCAAAACACTGCGACAACAATGAAGTTCTCAAAGCTCTCTGCGCTGAAGCTAGTTGGGTTGCGCTGAAGTTCTCTCTCTCTCTCTCTCTCTCTCTCTCTCTCTCTCTCTCTCTCTCTCTCTCTCTCTCTCTCTCTCTCTCTCTCTCTCAATTTTACTTTGATTGGTTTTTTTAGAAGAATTTTGCTTTGATTTTGTTCTGGGTTTCTTGTGGTTTTTTTTAATTGAATTTATTTAGGTTTCCTTTGAATTTATGTAGATCAATTCATTCTCCCCCCCTCTCCTTTCTGTTCAATTTTACTTTGATTTTGTTCTGGGTTTCTTGTGGTATTTTATGATTGAATTTATTAAGGTTTTATTTGAATTTCTGCACATCTATTGATTGGGATCTTTATGCTGCTGTTCAATTGATTGAATTGGGATTTGAATTTCTGCATATCTATTGATTGGGATCTTTATTTCTGCAGATCTATTGATTGAATTTCTGTTCAATTCATCCACAAATTTGATTTTTTGGATTTTGGATGATTGGGTCGGGTTAGGGGTTAGGGGCGGGTCAGGTTAGGGGTTAAGGGTGAGTCGGGTAAAAAAATAAATAAAACGACGTCGTTTTGAGGCCACTTAACGGAGCCCTAACGGGTTCCGTCACGTGGTGGCTCAATTGAGCCGATTTTAACAACGCGGTGGCCCAATTGAGCCCAAAAAAGTTGTAGTGACCCAATTGAGCCCCCCAAATAAGTTTAGTGGCCAATTTGGACCTTATCCCTTTAATTTATTATAGATTACAATCTTGATTTTTGGAGTTGTAGTTCTTGTTCTAGATTAATTGTATTTTTCTATGGATGTGCATCTTGTTATAGAAGAAAATTTTCATCTATATGTAAGAATAATAGCGTCTCGGAGTTGACCCAGGATCAGAGTTGGGTTGATCCAGAAGCATGTTTTTGGGTTTGACCTGAGTTGGCCGGTGAGTCGGTCGGCCCAAATTCTAGTTCAACGATTTTTCTTTTGTAGGCCATAACTCTTGATTCGGTTTGAACTACGGGACCCATGAGTACTCAAATTGAAGTTCTTTCAAAGATCTAAGCGGTTGCAGAGGCCAAAAATCTGGAATCACGATCATGCTAGTGGTAATTTTTTATTTTCTTATCATTTATATGTTTATGTTTGTCTAGCATGCCACATATGTTTATTTTTTGATGAGCATGTTATGGAATGTCTTAAAAGCCTTGTGTTAAATGACTAAGTGGGTGATTAGATTGAATTTTAAAAAAATTATCTCAATTATTCATAGCATTAGTTTATATGTGAAGTAATTGACATGCATTTTCGTGATGTGCCAACCTCCCTATCAGATGTGTCAATTACAAATTTACTAGATTAAACTAAATGAAAAATGAGATTTCATTTTAAAATTATAGGTTTCTTTATGCTTTCCATAACTGATTCGTATGTGAAATAATTAGCATACGCGTTGGTAATGTGTTAACCTTCCTATCGGATGTGTTAATTATAAGTTCACAACATCAAACCTCCGTAGGATATACAAATTGCGGAAAATCTACTCTTCTAACACTTGAAAAAATTCTCTACACTAAGGGTAGGCAGGTGTGAAGATATAAGACTTGTCAGGAATGAATTTGGTAACTTGGGAGTAATGAACACTTGGATGCTTGAATATTATATTGTTCTCTCTCAAAGGATTCATATTTTTGTAACTCTTCCAAAGTGAATAAGTCTCTCCTTTTTACAGCAGATGATTCAAATTTGAAACCTTGTACTTTGTAAATGTTGGGATTGTCTTTTTATGTCTACCACTTCGTCTAACAGATAATTATCTTCATAGTCAGCGGTTTCTGATTGGTTCATGAACTGAATTTGTCTTTCATTGCTTAGCTGGCTTCTAACATGCCTTGTTTTCTTTTGCGTCGGTCTTCACAATTTTTATCTTCTTGTTGTCTTCTTATTCAAGTTCATACTAGGATTCGAATTCTTCCAGTAAATTCCCTGGCTTCTTCTTGTCAAAACAGTGTATAAGATCACGTTTCGCTGATCAGTTGTCTCTATTTTGTTCAACCAAGTATCTCTAATGGCCTGTTCTTTTCTGTGTTGTTTCACTTATCAACAGTTGTGATGATTGCTTAAATCAGGTGCTGTGATTTTCTTCTCTTGATCAAGTGCACTAGTTTCTTCTCTTCAACTGGTGCACCGATTTTATTTTCTTGATCAGGTGCTTTGATTTTTTTTTTTTCTCTTGATTGACCAGGGTGCACATGTGTCTCTTGCTTTGTTTTCATGATGGGCTTCCCCTGCCTTGTTGCTTGATCATATTTCCTGAAACTTAAAACTTTACAAAACATTTAAGCGTTAATTCGACATCAATCAAAACATAAGTATATATATTTTTCCAACATGCTTGAAATATTTTTCCTAATGATTTAAATTGTAATATTAAAAAAGTTACATTTATTCTCTACTGTTTTTAATTTGCTCAATTAAATGAATGAAATACTATATCAACACACACGCGCACACACATATTTATATATGTATGTAAATTCTTATATAGTTATTCTAAGAATCAAAAACATTCAGCAGATGATTCGTATGGTAGAATCATTCCTATGATTGGTATGTTTTAAAATCATAAATCAATATTCCTCAAGGAATTGATACTTCAAAAATTGTAAGAGAATAATCATTTTACCCACTGTTACGGGTTAAGTTATTCTCATTGAACAAAAAAATTATTATATGATATATTTACACTTAATCAAGTATTATAATAATAATTTATCATATTTAGTCAAATAATTTGAAAATTGGATTAAATAACTTTTGTTATTATTTCGAAATTATTTTCATATTATTTATTTATTTTCAGAAATATTAAAAATATATATTAAAATCAAATTATGATATTTTTCAAAATTTTATCGAAAAAAAATGAAATTGGTATCAAAATAAAAATAAAATCATTATGTATTTGATATAATTTAAATATTCAAATGAAAAATTGAAATGATAAAGTATTTTCTATGAAGTAAAAGCATTTTTGTTAAGGTATTCAAATTATTATATATGTGTTAGTTAAATACTTTAAAATATTTTTAAATAAAATAAATAAATTATAATGTTCTCAAACAAAATTAGAAAAAAAAAATTACATACTAATAAATAAAATTGAAATTTAGGAATGTATGAAAAAGTTAGGGCATGTGTTGATAGAATTAGCTACTGCATTTTATTCAATTGTAAAAAAATTTGAAAGTAGATAAAATATTCATTTTATAAGATAAATAAAATAAAATAATATTTTATTTCTTAGATATACCATTCATAAAAATTATCATTTCATTCAAACCATCATGCTATTTTTAAGTTCATTTCATTCATAAATAATTACATAGTTTCATACGAATCACCCCTAGTATCATATATCATGGTTCACTTATATATTGATTAGAAATGAGGCTTGGCCAAATATTCTTTTGTCAAATTAAATTTTTTGAAAGAATTAAAAAGGACAGACTGAGGAAGCAACCAAAGGGTCAACTCCTTGTTAATCCAATCCAAGCGAATCTCAGATTATTATTTTACGCTGACACGTATTTACTATTTACTAGAGCAATTAATTGAATATTTTGAAATCCTGTCTCTTTTTGGTTTTACATATTGGATATATCATGTACTAGATCTTCCATGGTAAAAAAAAAAACAAAAAATTGTCATATAAACTTGATAATTATGGAAAAAATATAAAATAAAATTTTAAAAATATTTCTCTTTAATTTCAAACAAAATACAATAAAACCTCCATATAAAAATACTCTATATAAGAATAACCTCCTTATAGTAATAAAAAGTTGTGGCCCCAATTCAGGACCAGTTATAAATAAGAATAATCTCTTCACTTTAATATTCCGGTATTTTTTTAGGATCATCCTTGAGAAATTTACCTCCGTATAATAATAAAGTGACATTAAATTTCATATATAATTAAATATCTATATAAAATGTCTAGAACTATTTAACTAAATATGTTACATTAAACTTAAACTTGTATAAAATACTTATTTAAAGTTATCTGTGCCAGTGCTTTAATTTTTTTTGGGGTTAATATCACACCCTTTTAACTTGATTAATGTTCGAAGTAATTAGTCAACACGATCACTTTCTTGTTGAATCTAAAACATTTCCAACTTGTCCAACATGTTTGAAGCTTGTTGACACAATACTTTTTCTATTTCTACACTATTATTCTCTGGATTATCACCCTGCGCATCTTGCGTGATTCTTGTATGATGTATTCTTCGCTTAGAGCACATGAAATGAATCTTATATACCTTTTAAATTCATGTTTTTAAATCTGGAGAGACATTTCCAAGTGTTGTATGATATATATTAATTTAAAAAAAAAAATAAACTCTATATAAGAATAACCACCTTATATTAATATTTTTCTCTGGTCCCAACGATATTACTGTATAGAGGCTTTACTGTATATCGATGTAGCGTGAACCATAGTTCTTTTTACATTAAACATATTGTTGCTCCAAAGGGTTCGAATCTCCTCAATAACACCGGGTCGGGTGTGTGAATAAAAAAATAAATAAATATTGTCTCTCCATTAACTATTAATATAATATGATAAATTAATAATGCATCACTAACTATTATTATTGCATCATTATATATTTTTCATTTCTTATGAGAATAAAAAGAGATATTTAAGTTTTATATTGAATTAAAAATTAATAATGTTTTAATCATTAAAATTTTATGAGTTTTTTTAAATATTTAATATGTTTATTTGATGACTTTAAAAATATTTAATTCCAATGTTCGTAAGGAAGAAAATTTATTTATTGTATATATGTAATTAAGTGTTACGTTTGCTCATAAAAACATTAACCCTGTAAATGATTATTTAACATTTTTCAGTATTTAAAATATGCATTTGGTAATTAACCAATTAGTATTAGTATGAATTAATATTTTGTATATAAATAATATTCATGTTAAATTAGTTATACTATCTATATATATAGCCATTTTATGATAATATTTTTATGACAAAAGAACAGTCCTTTTTATGTGAGGAAATAAAATCTAATTATGATAAGAATGGCTATTGATATTATAAAATTACTTCAGAAAAAATTGCATGTATTACAAAAAATCTGTATAAAATAAATATGAATAAAGTAATGAGTACTTAAAATTATAATTTGTGGGATAAAAACAATTATTTTTGTTTGTTTGTTAAAACTGTATAAAGTACGTACAGGCACAAATATACTTATATATTTTGTTATTATTTGATAAATCTTATAAATATTAGAATTATTATTATTTATGTATAATTTACATTATTTAAATATAAAATGAGTAAAATGATCTCCCGTAACCATACAGGACAAATACTAATTAATCATAATTTGGTTAATTATTCGAGAAATTTAATTATGAATCGACCAATACAAATACTCAATATTGGCTGTGATTGCATGTGTAAGCAATTAATATTACTCGAAGACTAGTTACTCAGTCAAACTCATCGTACTAGAATTCATTTTTTTTACTTTATGTACGATAATATTATTGCGTGTGTCCCAAGAGCATCTTCACGTGCTAGTAATGAGTACTAATGGTCCGATTTAAAAAAAAAAATGACTACTAGTGGTCCATAATTAGGAAAAATCTTGTATTTCATTTAATTATCATTCTAATATTTTAATTTTATTTTATAATGTGTTATTCTATATATTAGAGATCCAAAATTTATATTTTTTATATATTTATCTTCATTTAATGTATTCAAATATTAATATTTAATTTATTTAATGTAATCATATAAAGAAGTATAAGGTAATTCGATTATTTTTTAAAATATTTGCATTTATTTTGATTGACATTTATTTGGAAATGGATTACAAGCAGTGGCGGAGCTATGTATTAGCATGTACCCCCAAAATTAATTTTTTTACTAGTTATATATACATATATATGTATATATATATATATATATATATTTCATATTAAGAGAGAAGAAAATGGTGGATGAAGTTACATGTGAAAATATAATGTTAAATAAAAGACAGGCAATGGGTCTCACTTCAAAAAAAATGAACCAACCAATCACTAATTAGTCTGTTTTACTCATCTGTAAGTTTCGTACATATAAATATAGGAACATGCATGTTATTTAAATTTCAAGTCTATTAAATACAATTCAATCACCAATAATATCTTTTTTTAATCTAAAAAAAATAGTTTAAAGATTTTACTAAATGATTGTTTGAGCACTTTTCATTAAGAATGATGTTTTTCTACAATTTTATAATGATGATGTCATAGATCGCTTTCAAAAAATAAAGACTCATCTGACATAATTGAACTTGTAGTTTTTACTTGAATAGTATATATTTTATTCTTTAATTTCACATTTATAATTATATGATTTTAAAAATTGAAGAATATTTATTTATGTATTTTTATAATTATATATCGTACCCCCAATTTTAAAATTTTGGATACGCCACTTGTAACAAGGAGTAGTAAATAGTTTTTAGTTTTGATGTTTCTTTCTTTTCACCTTCTTGATTTTTCTATTAATTAGTTTTCATTTTAATAACTTCATCACAATATTTATATATGTTACTATTGATAGATGTTACTTAGCATGCACATACACTACATACATGACATGTATTAATTATTGCAACTGGTGAGAAAACAAATTACAGAAAGAGAAAAGTACTACGAAAATTAATACATCTATACATATATTAAGGCAAAATCGAAGGGGTAAAATTATCATAAAAAATTAACAGCAAAATGTACTTACAAATAATATTTTATGCTGAAAATTTACAAATGTTTGCTGTGGTTGTAGTGGTTGTATGCTTTCCTAACGCACATCCGTGCTGAGGTTCGAATCTGCCGTCCAACATTCCGAAAAAATTTTCTATGCTTCATTTTTTGATTATTTTTGCTTTTCATATTTCATTTTTCTTTTTCTTTTTTCTGTTTATTTTAATATGAAAAACTGCCAATTTATTGAAATTTGAAATTCTTTCAACTATCCATATTTATATTCATTTACTTATTCTTATTTATATTCATTTACTTATTGAGATTAATTGGTATTCAATTGGAAGTTCTTTCAATTATCCATTAATTGGTATTCAATTGGAAGTTCTTTCAATTATCCATATTTATATACATTTACTTATTCTGATTAATTGATATTTATTGGGATGTGAGAAACGAAGAGACTATTGATATAGTAAGGAATAATTTTCACCAAATTAAAGGGTTGGATTGTCTTTCAATTTGATTGTTCAATAAATTTTATTTTTTGGGTGTGGTTGAAATTAGCTAAAAACTCGAAAATAGTATAGGAATTGTATTGTATCAATATATATATATATACATACATACATATATATATATATATATATATATTGTGTGTGTGTGTAAATAATGCATTGTGTATATTGTTAATTTATTCATTGACTTTTTTTATTTAATTACATAGTTTTGAAATCTCTTACTCCACTTTTTGTGACTAATATTTTCTTTATTGATGAAACGTGCACCTGTTTTGGGTTTTAACAAAGGATTGTGTTGATGTGTTCGCAGTAATAAGATGGTCATTTGTTTGAGCATGTTATATATAATTTCGAATTTGAGTAATGTTTATCTTTATGTTTTATATATATGTTGTTTAGATATTAATTACATTTAATATGTTGTATAAAATCTAATTTTTTTCATAACATTTATAATTTAGAATGCAATTTTTAAACGTCTGAAAAACTCAAACAACCTATATATATACAATTTTTTTAAAAAAAATCAAATGTTCTTTAATCATTGACAATTATACATTTATTTATATAATTGTGTCATTTGAAACAATCCAAGTCTTTCTAATGTGAATTTCCTAAAATTTATTTTTCTTTTGTTTATTTGTCGTAACTAACTACGCAAAATATATATTCTTATCTAATTAATGTACATGTTGTTTTTTTAGTTGGAAAAAAATTGAACTCTATGTATATATGTATGTATATATTATTCAAAATATCAATAATATCATAAATAAAAAAATAATTAAATTTGTGCATCGCACAGGAGAAATACTAGTACATTGTTAAGCCAAAATCGGTCTACGTTCACTGGTATAGAGAGAAATAATAATAATAATAATAATAATAATAATAATAATAATAATAATAATAATAATAATAATAATAATTTTTTAATTAGCATTATCATTAGTATGTTAAATTAAATTATGCAAAATTAAATACAAGTTTTATCAGTAGTAATTATATTTTAACTAAATTCTTGTATAAGCAAATTATAAAAAATAATCGCATTATTTGATAATATATTATATATATGATTGGTTTAGTGTGTGTATATATATATATATATTAATCTATATTGAATGGTCTTTTTAATCAGAGTCGTCCGTCTAGTTTTAAAAATATTATTTGGCATCAAATTTCCACTTCATCAAACATCTAGTAAATTTCTAAAAAATGCATGGATAAATTTTTTTTTCGTGAATCTTGAAAAATTATATCTTATTAAAAAGAGTATCAAAACATATAAAAAATCATAATTAAACATATTAAAGCAAAGTATATTTGAGTTTTATTAAGGGGCAAACTTATATATAGACAAAAGTAAATAAGGATTGGGAAAAAAGGGCAAGATTTAAAACATAGTAGTTTTATAGGCAATTTGAGTGATAAATGACTAGTATACCCTTAAGTTAGTTTCTTTACTATTCATTCTAATATGCCACTTTCATATTCAAATGGAAATAGTCCATTACGACCATATCAGGCCCATCATGCTTCCGTAAATCAAATACATAATACTATAAACCAGATTCATACCTTTTTGACCGGAATACTGCTGGGTATTTTCGTCGGGATTTTTACGGCCTCGCCAACCACACGATCGCAACCTATGGTTTCCAGCGACGAACTCCTTCAGCAATACACAGCGCAACCCACGTTCGTTTCCTACACGGGGTGTATAGCAATTTTCTGGGATATAGTATGTATATATATATGATGAACACAAGGGATGAGCAAAAGCCTGGATTTTATTTAGGAATAATAATACATTTATTATAAATAAGTAAATCTCCTTTTGGGAGGAGACAGACTTGTTTAGCTACACATGGTAGCTAGAATTCTCACCACGCTCATAAACTAAGAACACTCAAAATATTATAACTATTACAATTTTGGAGAAAGATAGGAAAATGTTCGATGCCCTATGCTTCCTTCAGTTTCTCGTTTTATAGAAGGAGAATCCTTCTATTTCACCAACTCCATTATTTAGCTCTGCAATTCACGTGAGTGGCCCTTTCTGCCGACACTTCCTTTTGAATTAGTGGTCGGGCCCGGTTCCCTTTATCCTCAAGTGAAAGTGGTTATGGGTGGAGGTACCCACAATTAATGGCACCATGTGCCTCTTGTGTTGGACCACTCAGCCTTTGTCGTTTGGTGCTAGTGGCCTCTTCTTTTGGGTCACATGATCTGTAATCACATGTCTCCACCTTCCCCTGTCGGGAAACTACTTTTTTGGTGGGGCTCTTGGCATCCTTGCTTTCGGCATTGGATGCTTATCCTCCCCAGCTCGCTTTCGTTCCATCCTTGGACGGAACCCTTTTCCGAACTCTGGCTCCTTCTGGTTCTGGCAATCCGAGCATACTCGATTATCCCATTGCCCAAAATGAGCCATGTTGCAGTACTTGCGATGGGTTTCTTTGCCCATAGCAAGCTTGTTCTCCCATATCAAGGACCTTTTCTTCTCGAACAGATCCTCAGCAAATCTCGTTGTTCTCCCTGTCATGGTATTTAACAGGAATGACCCATTCGCAGAATTGTGGAAAAACTTGAATGGGAACTTGACCTTGTCCATCTCAGTGAGACAGACCCATAATCCCCATGCTCGCCTAGTCGATATTTGATCTTCTGTAATGGAGGCGATTAGTGGGATTTCTTCAGATGAGGTTTTAATATCACCCCATTTCCTGGAATCTGGCCTTTGAAGCCTTATGTAGTGAAAGGCCTCATGATTCCCTTTTCCTGTTGGTTCCGGAGCAGCACTGATGAAGTATAGCTCAAGAACATCTCCTCGGCTAAGCAAATCATTGTTAGCCCAGGTCTCTTGCACAGCTTCCTGTATCCACTTTGGTAGACACTTGATTTCTGGGAAGCCTGGTGACATGGTCTGAATTGAAGCTAATGCCCCAAAATCATACCATTGCTTGACTTCGTGTGGATTGGTTCCTGGTAACATCCACACCCTTGGGTACTTTCCAGAGATATCAACCTTTATTTTAGACGGATTGATTCCCTGTCTAGTATAGAGCTTCTCCCAGTTAGCTTGATAGACCTGCCAAGGTGAAGCTTCAGACTTGTTAGTATTAATCTTAGAGGTACCCGTCATGGGTCTAAGATTAATCTCTCCCTCTTTAACCCCAGAGGTGCTGGGTTGACTTGATGGTTCAGAGTGTGATCCCTGACCCTCAATTTCCTCTTGGGCCTGTGTTTCTTTAGAAATCACCGGCTTAGAGCTCGTGTTAGGGGTATTTGAATCCCCTACTTCCGTTTTACAGGTCGGTACTGCTAACTCTCCTTTCATTAATGGTAAGTTGATGGCCCGGAGGAGGGGTTCATGCATAGCTGACCAGAGTTGCCCCTGAGTCTTTACACATGCTCGTATTCTCTCGTTGACCTTGTTCTGGTCTGCTTGTTGCATTCTTCCTGCTTGTTCAGCATGAAGAACCAGCTCGTTCTATTCACGCTGAAGCAACTCCATGTTTTCAGTGAAGTGCCTCTGCGCAATCATGATGGCATCGACCTCAATCGCTTCCATCTCTTGTTAGGAAATCTTGGTTTACCTCTTTTAATCTCACCATGATTCCTTACTAAGAATCCGGGGCTGCTGTATGGCGAATTCCCTGGTTCAATCAGCTTGAGATCAAGGTGTTCTTTGATGATTGCTCGCATATCCTTTTGATCTTTGATGTTCATCAGGATAGGCTTGTATCTAACGAACTCAAACTCTTTTCCAGCCTTAACCTTCAAGGTTGCTTTGAGTTGGTTCTTTCCCCACCAAGCCAGCGGATTTTCATTATAGTTTCTAGCTATTTTCCGCTTGACATCTTCGAGGGATATCTTTGCTTCTTCCTTAATATCTTGATGTGATATTAAAGAAGCCTTGAGGATTTGGATCTCTTGTTCTTCAAGATCCTTTTCCCCACGAAAACTCAGAACTACTTCTCCGAATTTTCTTTTGTCCTGCATTTTTGGGTGTCGAAGATGTCCTTCATCACCACGCTTGCTGCGAAATTGTAGTGGCATTTGTCGATTGAATGCCCCTTTTAGCCGCTGAACAATGATCTTATGATCACAGATCGTCGTAAAGATCAGTCTCCGGTTGGTATTGTCCTGCGTATACTTTCTGAACATTTGTAGGAAATTGTTTCCTAACAAAATGTCTGCCCCGGTATCATGAAAATAGATTGGTGGAGTTTTCACCTTATACCATGGTGTATCTCCTGCTCCTCCAATCAAGATTTCCGACTGCTTCACTCCCTTAGATAGGAGCAAGACTCTTTTTGAGAAATCTCTTCCTGCAATTGGATTTAAATCTTCTTCCAATTCTTCTGGGAAGATTCCTCTTTTTGCAGTACAAATTCCTGCTCCTGAGTCGATATAGGCTGCAAAGTATTCAGCCTTATATTTCTCGTATAACATCCCTACTGAGATGTATATGGAGAATGGGCTGGTCATATAATCACCAGTTGTTTTACATTAAAGGTGATCATCATCCCATTTTCCTTCAACTCCCATAGCTTGAACCTTTCTAAGAAGTCAAGTCCTAAGATTAGGACTCCTGATTCTCTTCCAGCTCTTCCTCGTACTTCCATTGTCATAGCCTCTATATCGAGAGTTCCCTTATAGTGGCCAACTTCTGGTTGCTGTAAACAGTACAGGACGTCGCAAGGAAAATTATTTTCCCATCTTGTACTGTCAAACCTTGTGTCAATCTCTCTCCAACCTTCTGGGCATTTAATTTTTATTTTAACTTGCCTTGGTCGCCTGAGATCTCCTTGGAAGCTTCCTCTTGAGGACTGAGTCCATGGCTCTGTCACAATCCTATCTCCTTGGAATGACAGTCTTTTGCCTTCCAACTTGAGACTCTCATTGTATTTCAACAATGGTTTGTCTCCTACTCGAATATTTATCTCTCTTTGTAGCGGCATTTCCGATCTGTCTGGGTGGATTGCCTGTGCCACCTTGAGAATACATCCGGTATCTCGATGAACTGCTTTCCCAGAAATAAATCTGTGTGGTGTGAATTAGAAAGCGCATAAGACACCTGATATGTTAAAGAAAACGGTCGATTTCCCTCGTAGCTGATATCCTTTCTTTTGAAGTCTTGGTACAGCGTCAGGGCTCGACTGAAATCTCTATCTTTCAGATTATAGGATATTTTTGGATAGATCACCCCTATAATCTGCTTGGCACAGAGATTTCCTGATATAGTTCCTAACAAGGAATCTCTGTGATTTTTGATACGCTTATCGCATATTGCAATATCAATGGGCGTATCAACACCTGCGGGTAGTGCGGATTTGAGCACTATCTGGACAGCCCCGATGTGGATCCAGGATATGGTATCCCTTATCTCTGGCCTCATCCTTCCCAACTCTTCTTGAACGTCACTGTATGGAATCAGTTGTAACTCAACTTGATTCCCTGTAAGCTCTATAGGAAGCGACATCTCTCTTCTGGTAATCTTATAGATTACATTGTGCTTCCTGCTTTTCAGACTAAAATTGCGGAGCAAATGATCAATCTGTCCTGCTGAAAAGCCTTGATATCTTTGGATATTAAGGCTCTTGTTCATGATTTTGTCAATCATGCTTTGTGAGATAGTGGTTTGACTGGAATATCCAGTTTCGTCCACTTGCTCTTGATGAAAAACCTCAGCTCCAGTCTGATTCAGAGTCTGATCTCCCATCAATACTTTCATTGCTAAATACTTCTTCTTCTTCGTATATACTCTCATCTGAGGGTATATCCTCGAATTGGTAGACTTGTACCAAGTCTTGGTAGTAAACCGCTTCCTCGATGTCCGGTGCCCCTTCGAAGCTTTTGACTCCTCTCTTTTCTGGACAATCTATCGAAATATGTCCTCTTGCACCGCAAGTCCAGCAGTTGCAATCTTTAAAACTTTCATTTGCCCTCGTATGGGCTCTTCTGAAAGTTTTCCTTGCGGGAGTTCGACTTGATGAACTTTGTGATGTCCTGTCTCTGGAAGGGCCCCTTCTTTGTCCAGATTTGTAAAATCTGGCCTTTTGCCTGGTCCATCTGCTCCTCGGTTTCCAGCTCCTTTTCCTTGAGAATTCTTCTTTGGCATAAGGATGAACTCGGTGTTTCTTGTTCTTCCGTGGCCTTTGAGATTCTCCTCCAATGATGGTCGGCAGATCATTGGCTGTGCAGTCAAGAGGGGAATATTTATTCATCCTCTTTAATCTCTTGTAATTCTTTTGTAGAATGGCCTGTCCGCACCATTCAGCTAGCTTTTGTTTGACAAAAGACATTCTCCTCCCAACATTGTCAGGATCTCCTGGAATGTATTCTTTAATGAACATTTCCTTCCAGGGACTCGGGAACTTTGTGAAGAAAATCTCTACACAGACCCTTTCATCCACATCTGAATTCCATTGATAGATGTGGTATAACTTGAAGAATTGGTCAATTGACTCCTTCTCCATGTTGTTCAGCCTCAGGTTTAAAATAGCCTGAGAATAATTCTTCTTCTTTTCGGAATCTGCACTTCCGAAATTGTCTGCTCCCAAAAAGGTGAGCTTAAACCAGAAAGCCATTCTATCCACGATCTCCGTGTATGAGGCTGGCTCCAAGGTTTCTTCTTTGACTGCTGGTGCAACTCTTGACCATAACGTTTTGGCTACACCCAACAAACTCATCTCTAGCAGCTTGATGAATCCCTCCTTTTCTAGATCCAACGTTCATGCTGCTATTCTCATTGATGATGACCAATCATCAATAATCATATCGATGTCCTTGAAGTCAATATCATCGATATTGAGCATGAGTCCATACGGATGTATGGGATCAAGGCTTGTTCTTCCGAGAGGCGTATCTCGGAACTTAGGGATCTGTTTCCTCACCCTAGTTCCTGTAAGATTGTTCATATTGGGCCTCTCTCTCCTGTGTTGATCTCCAACATGAAAGTCCTCGCGGGCTCTCATGAGAACGTCTTGTGCTGGGCCTCCTTCATGTTGCTGTTGGGCTGGTGGCACCTGCGGTACTTGTTGTTCCGGGGGTACCTGATGGTATCCTCGGGGAATTAAAGCCCCATCTCTTGTATTCATCTTCAGATCTATCATCTTCATATTGGCAAACGACTCTGCCAATTCTTGTAGATCTTCCAAACCTATCCTTTCGGAGGACGTCATTCTTTGATTTGTCTTAACAATTGGCAAATCTTTTCGTCCTTTGATTTCTTGGGTTCTTCTTTGGCCTTTGTTGTGAAATTCACTTTGCCAAAGTTGATGGGTTTCCTTCTACTAGAACATGTCTGATTTAATTCTAGTGTCTGGATCTTCTTTTGAAGTTCTAACAAGATGGTTAGAATTTCATCTTGTTTTATAGAAATTCGCCTTACTTCTTGTGGTACTCCATACGTGTGATTTCCGTAATTTTGTACCGTCTTCTGGATCTCTCGTAAATCCTCCGAGATTTTAGATGTGTCTGCCACGATCTCTTTAAATCTGGGAGTTATCTCGTAGTTTCTTTGTTCCATCAACTGTGGTTTTGGTGTGCCCTTTGTTGATGGTTCATTAAGTCGCATTGTAGCAGATTGTTCACCATTAACAAGTTCATTTGAGCTTGTCTTTGGGAAATACACTGCTCTATTTCCTCCAAATTTGACTCCGATAGGAATTTCTCTTCGTATTGGGCTTTCCAATAGGTTAGCCTCTCCTGGTGACTTTCCTCCAGTTCCTTCAAAATTTGAAGGTACCTTCTGAAATAAAAACATCTCGAACAATTGTTCGGATCCATATTTTCTGGGTGTCTCCTCCGTTAGGATATTACTTTTAATAATAAATAAATTATTATTCCTAAATAAAATTACCTAGGCTCTGATACCATTTTCATGTAAAGTGGCAGAATAGAATTAAAACAAAGAAATAACAAAGAAATACCATCCAAACACCAATTAGGACACTTTAACAAGTGCCTTCTTAGCAAAATGGATCAAGGTTGAAAAGTCAATTTTATACAAATTGTCTATTTTTCTCCTATACACTAAAACTTGTCTATTTTTCCCTTTTTCACAATAGTTTTGTCTATTTTTATATAATAACACTTTTATTAATTTAGAGTACGAAAGATATGTTACTATTAATCCGAAATTTAAAAAATGAAAATTATCAATTCAATAAAGAACTTAAATTATTGGAAATATCAATATTCAATTTAGAAAGTTTTGATTAATGTATAGTTGGAAAGCTAGTCAAGCCTATTTTTTAATAAGAAGAAAATTATTTCAAAAAAAATATTATTAATGGACAAAGTTACAGTTGTTTGATTGAAGGTTGTTAGTTACATGAATTAATTATTTGGATTCAATGCACTACATTATTACTTCATTAGCATTATGTAATACATTTCTTTAGCATTACATAATACTTCTGTTAACATATGACAGTGTTAACAGAAGCAGCTGGTGATATAAAATTAAATTGTTGAACCATAAAATTGATGTTTATAACAATATAATTAATGCTAACAAAGCATTTGTTATATGTTAACGAAGTGTGTCTAATTGGGATGAAAGCTATATACAGTGATTATACACATGTAATATTAAACACATATGATTTTGTTAGCAATTAATTACATATATTACATTAGCATTATTATAATATTTTCATTAGTACGTGTATATATGTCAATGCTAATGTTGGCAATGCATTAGCATTCTCATATAAAAAGTTATCATAATTCATTAATGTATTGTTCGATATCAATATTATTGATATTGATGAAGCATTTGTTATATGATAATTAAGCATGTCTAATTAAGATGAAATAAACTCTTGTAGAAATATAATTGATGCTCGGAAGCATATCCTAATTGAGATAGAATAAATCTTGTGTCAATATGATTTGAAAAATGATAATCCGTGCTCACAAGTGTTTAATAAATACTGCCAACAAACGTTCTACTATATGTGTGGGACAGATGTAAGAACATAAAATATAAAGCAGTAAAAAAACGCACCAGATTGGTAACCCAGTTTAGTTAAACAACCTACTCTGGGGGGATTGCTCCCAAACTTGAAGATTCGCTTGTTACTCCATCATGAAGTGTATTTGGGATCTTACACATACAGGACTCCCTCCTTATGTCCCCCGTTCTTCTCCACAAACTCTTTCACTAAACGAAAGCTGTAAGATCCCCTTACAACCGTGACACTAGACTCCCTCTAGCTACCCACGACTTCAACTTACAATCTCTCCCGAGATTGCGTACAAAATGGATTAATAAAACCCCTCACGTGTTTCACTCAAAACACTCAAATGCTAGAAACATATTGTGGAACAGTTATCAGCTAATATAAAGACCACAAACGAAATGACTCTCAAATAATCTTTTAAGAGAATTTAAACAAATGTAAGTGGTACCGATTGCAAAAAGAATCGGCCTTCTTATAATCTTCACTTCACAATTGTCGCCGATCTTCATCGCCGTCAATATTGTAAGTAGATTGTGGTTTGTGATCTTCCCAAATGTGTGTAGATACTTTCCTTGGACATGAGAGTTATTTGCAGCTCAGTATCTATTCCACAAGGCAGTCAATCGAACATATCTTGACTTCCGAAAACAGATCTGCACAAGATCTTGTATTTATAGAAACTGCCATATAAAAGTGTCCCTGGGTATGTCTGGGATAACAGAGGGAACAGTTCGCCAACTGTTCTTCTTTTCTTACACAGCGGAATACGAAGTCTTCTTGGGACATACCCAAACACACATTGTCGAACATATCTCGCCAACAACATAACACGAACACTTAGTGCATAACGGTGGCGCTAATATAATTGATGCTAACAAAATATTTATCATATGCTAATGAAGCATGATTTTTTATTAGATAAACCTTTATATTAATATAATTGATACTAACGAAATATTTATCATATGCTGATGAAGAAGTATTTTGAGCTTGAACAAAAAATGAATCCTTTGTATTTTTGTGCATACTTTTTTTTGTCAAGGGTAACCCGCAGCCGCTACCGAGGTGCGCAATGGGTAAACCCCACTCCTGTGTAATAACCTGCAAACCACACAGGAGAGGTTAACCACACTTGGTAAACCAAATATGACACGCTCACATCTAGTGGTGTTGGTGGTGGGATTCGAAGTTGAGACCTTTGACCTCAAAATAACATCACTCCACCACTAGGCCGTCCCCAAGAAGACATTTTTTGTGCATATTTTTTTAGATGAACATATGCTTCAGTTATCTTAAATGAAAGAGGATTATAAGACATTTAATTTGATATATTATTTGCATAAATCCCATAAAAAACTTGGGACATACCCAAACACACATTGTCGAACATATCTCGCCAACAACATAACATGAACACTTAGTGCATAACGGTGGCACTAGCATAATTGATGTTAACAAAATATTTATCATATGCTAATGAAGCATGATTTTTTATTAGATAAACCTTTATATTAATATAATTGATACTAACGAAATATTTATCATATGCTGATGAAGAAGTATTTTGAGCTTGAACAAAAAATGAATCCTTTGTATTTTTGTGCATACTTTTTTTTGTCAAGGGTAACCTGCAGCCGCTACCGAGGTGCGCAATGGGTAAACCCCACTCCTGTGTAATAACCTGCAAACCACACAGGAGAGGTTAACCACACTTAGTAAACCAAATATGACACGCTCACATCTAGTGGTGTTGGTGGTGGGATTCGAACTTGAGACCTTTGGCCTCAAAATAACACCACTCCACCACTAGGCCATCCCCAATAAGACATTTTTTGTGCATATTTTTTTAGATGAACATATGCTTCAGTTATCTTAAATGAAAGAGGATTATAAGACATTTAATTTGATATATTATTTGCATAAATCCCATAAAAAATGAATAAGTTATGATCATTTGAATTTTTAAGAAAATTTTTTAAAATCCTGAGTCAGCATGACATTAGTTTTTTTAAAGAGACAAAAATACCCATGCATCCATAAAATAGTGATGAAAATTACAAAAATACCACTATGTGTGGATTTAATCTAGAATGCTCATTTTTCTTGTTGGATGGTGGGAGGTTGATTTATAATTTACACACTAGGGAATAATTTACATTTGATCCATTCCATGTGTGTGTATTAAAAAATTGTATTGGAGTTCTATTATATTTAGAGCTAGAAATATAGATAAATATCCGTGCAATTTTGACCCTTTTTATCAAATTTAATAGATAATTTGTGAAGAAATTTTCATTGAAAATTAACATAAAAATAAAAGAATCAATACTTTTGTGTCTAGAATAAAAAAGACGTCAGTTGTCTCAAAAGAAAAAAAATTGCCTCGATTTTTTATGTACTTGTCATGCATTATGAATGATCAATCATTCATAAATCATAATGCACGGAATATGAAAATTTAATCTTGGGAATTGATGTTGAAAATGGAGAATGAATTTTATTCATGTTGATTATTTGAAGTCAAAACTGTACGAAGGATAATATTGTATTTTTACATTGAAATTCTAATAAATATTGCATTTGGGCCAGATCAAATTGTGCGGTTTACCATCACCCTGAGCAAATACATAAATGAAACAAAAATAATGGTTATGCTTTAAGTAGAATTTACGATCAATTAATCTACCGAATCATAATTAGATGGAAGCCTTAATTAAAAGGGTAAAACATTCTTGGGGATAAAATAAAGTTGGATTTTCCCATTGATACAAACAGACACTTGCTTTTGTAAACGATCATAAATTGAAGTAGCTAGGTAGTGATCAAATTGATAATAAATGAAAAAGTAGGTAACCATAATTGGTATCTTCGATACATCACTAAATCAATGGATAGTTATAACTAATTTGAAACCTATCTTATAAAAAGGGGCAAAATGATAAATAAAAATAATAATTAAGAAAAATAATAAGAATTATTGATCAAAATAAGTAGGCGACCATTACAAATACATCTGACACGAAGTAATAAGCTACGATTATTGTTGCCACATGCATGACACATGAGTTTTCTTTAAATTTAAGCAGTTGTTATGCTTGGATTAATGTAATAGTTTTCTTTAATGGATGGAATAAATAATTATTGAACAGATTTAAATAGTAAATTAAGTAATTATGTTCCTTCATCTCGGATTGATACTATATGTAAGGACCCTTAACCCAAAGATTCAACCTTGTAATATTGTAATAAGGATATTTGATCCTCTCATTTCGATAAAGCGACAAAAATTACAAAATAACATCATTTTGTAATTAATTATGACAAATTCCTTTCATTCACTTCAAAATCAAGGCCAGCCGTGGATATAGTAGGTCAGGTGGCCGTCGTCCACCGGCCCTAAAAAAATGTAATTAGATAACTCTTAAAAAAAGATATATACATAAATTGAAACGATCATCTCTTTTAGACTCTCTCTGTCGGCTCTGAACTCTTATATAGGTAACCTCAATGTAAAATTCATTTTAGTGATTATAGTTCAACTGCTTTTTTTATAAGAAAAAGAAATAATTGATTTGTTGTATTTAGAGCTTTTATTCCACAATTTTGAGTTCACCAAAATGGCAAAATCACAACACAAAATATCACAATAATTTAAAAACTTGAGCTGCTGTCATTTCGAATCATTTTTTAATATCATCGGTATCTTTCTTTCACGATTATTTAATTAGTGAAAGTGTTTCTTACTTACAAAGTTAAAGAATTGAATTTTCTAAATATTGATTACATTATTTCAAAATACTCGTAAAAAATAAATCTTAAAACTGTATTTTTAAATTTTCATCATGAGCCTCCAAAATATCAGCACCCTTCTGCTCTGAATGATCAACAATAACCATTTAATCATTCCAAACATTGTAAATTGTAAACGTGATTGAGATATGTAGATATTCGAGGAGTGACACATTTATGGGTTTCTGGAAATCGTTCAACTTATTTCCCATATCCTGAAACTTTATATTTATTGCACCTACCTTCATTCAAATTGTCGATCTAGAAATTAAGGACCCACATCGATAAATAACTATATGGCAATACGTTTCGAGTACGTCGTCCTTCATTGAAGACAATGATAACTAGAATTAAGTTCAAGCAACTACCTCCAGCTAGGGCTATCAATCGCGTTAACCCGCTCAATATCAGACCATAGCTCTTTCAATTCGTAGTTTGGGTTATTCAACTCGGATATTTTTTTGTATTTAGGTCGTATAAGTTGTCTATTTAATGACCTCGTAATTAATAGATCAAATATATATTTATGTCCTGAACTTTGATCATTTTTTTTTAAATTTCCTGAACTTAAAAAAAATTCCAAAAAATCATTAACTTTTCATTTTTTTGTAAGAATGTCGTGAGATTTAATTTCCGGCGTCAGATTAATGACTAGGCATACTTTGAATCCAACATGTCAAGTGACGTGAAATTTTTTTTTTTTTTTGAATAAATAAATAAATAACAATATTGTTATGAACTTTCCTCTCTAAGTTCGTAACTTCTCATTCCCCTAAATCTCGCATTACCAATTCAATTTGAAGGGGAAAAACGATTTCATTTCATTCATTTCAAAATTCTCAATCTCAATGGAAAAAAGAAAAATTAAATAATTTTTTTCATTTCTCCAAAAATCTCAATCTGGACAGAACTCATCCAATTTGAAGGAAAAAAATTGTCAACCTTCAAATTGAGAGTAAAAAAAAAATCCATGTCACTTTGGCACGCTGGACTCTGGTATGCGTCATCATTAATCCGGTACAGAAAATTAAATTTCATGACATTTTTATAAAAAAAAAAAATAGAAAGTTCAGGACATTTTTTGGTATTTTCTGAAATTTAGGATATTTAAAAAAAATGTCAGAGTTCGGAATACATTTTATTATTTTTTAGAATTTCAAAACAGGTCAAAATAAAGTACATAATTATATATTTGCCTAATTAATAATCCTCAGCTCCACTAATATTCTTGAACAGAGAGGGAGAGAGTAAAAAAAGGGGAGGGACATAAATTTAATTAATATCGAAGAACACTGACCATTTCAAATATACATGAAATAGATTCTTCTTCCACTTCAACCACATTTGAAGCTTCAATTTCAAATTCATGATTAATTTCTTCTTTCATATTCTTCACCATCTATTAAAATTTTATATATAACATTAAAATAAAAGTTGATAAGACTATAATATTATTATCATTTGAAGTATATATATAACTGATGAGGGTGGAATCACAAGAGGAAATGAGAGAGAGAGAGAGAGAGAGAGAGAGAGAGAGAGAGAGAGAGAGAGAGAGAGTTTAACATCCAAGCATGACATATAAACCATTTCTATCCTCAAACTCCAATATCCAATATTTTCTTGTAGGACCACTGATTTTCCACAAGATTAGCATTAAAAGTAGGAAAAGTGACAAGACTTATCTTTGAGGTGATTTGCCTCCTCAATTAGCATGTGGCTTATGAATTCTTGCACCATGAGATCTCATTTTTCTTATGCTAGCTTTAACTAATTTTTGGAATCACTCCAAGATGGTGGATATTTTTCGAACACTGCATTAATTAGAAAAATCTCTCACATCTTCATTCCTTCATTAAGTACGTATGTATATATTGATTTTTCATATTGATGGTGTTGCTTCATTATTGGCTTTTGATAGACCATATGGAATTCCATCCACCTTCCAACCACGTACTTTATTTTCCCAACATCATCTCAATCAAACTTTTTTCAAGCAAATCCCATATTTATTTCGCCGATTTAACATTAACAAACAAGTGAATTAATGTGTTCATCATGTGATTAAGCATGCAAGTGACCTCTGTGAATTAGTATTGTTCTGTTCAAACTTCTTTCTTATCTCATACTTTTTTTCATGAGTAACTTTTTTATTAATAAAACAATAAAGTCGTACAAGTGTTTGTAAAGTATAAAACTTTGGACTAAGCTCAAGAGGATAACACTACGCCGAACAAGTTCGATTAGCTCGGGTGGAGTAAAAGTTGTTAGGAGCAATCACAACTTAATTAATTACATGTAATACAATGTAGCTTATGAGACAACTATTTTACATTCATATCATCCAAAAGTTCTTATTAGAAAAATATTCAAGTAATGCACGAGGCAATCCAGAAGACATAGGTTTTTAAAAAATAAGAAAATAAGAATCGAAAACAAATTAAATAGAATGATAAAAGGATGCAAACACAAAATTGGAAGGTAAAAACTTCCATGCATAAGTCTTAAATAAGATTATTTAAGACGGGTCGGGTCAAACCCGCCTTTTGATCCAGTTTTTTTAGGGTATATTTTGTGTTTTTTAGAGTTTTTTGGGGGTGTTTTTAGGGGTTTATTTTGTGTTTTTTAGAGTTTTTTGGGAGTGTTTTTAAGGGTTTATTTTGTGATTTTTAGGTTTTATTAATTCTATTTTAGAATATAAATTCATACTCATTTTAAACAAATTAAATCAATTTATTTTAATTTAAGGGTTTACTAATGTTATTTTAAGGTATATATTTTTGGGGAACAAAACAAAACGAACAAAGAAAAAATCAGATTAAAAAAAAGTAAAAAAAAAGTAAAAAAACTGCTAGAAAGAAAAATATAGACGCGCGCGCGTGGCGCCACGCGCCCGCCTTAAATAGCGCCTTATGCACGCGAAAGTGTTTCTCAAATTGGAAAGTGTTACACGGTAGATTCAGAGCCATTGTCTTAAAAAAGTAATCAGCCCACGACAATGCAAGTCGGAAATTTTTGCTCGCTTCCCAAAATTAGCAAAATTCAATCTGTATCGTGCACTCGCAGCAAACCGATGGGAAACATTCATATGATTACTCATTAGAACAAAGAACATCAAAATTAAAATAAACCACCACAATTTTTCATTTTATTTTTTTTATATGAAAGGTACTAAATATACTCTATCTTAATTAGATGTACCATATATCTATCTATACAATATCAAAGAATAATTATGATTATAGATGTTTGGGAGCTGCCAACAAAATTAATAAATAAATTAAGGTCTTCACACGAAAAGAAAACCGTGCAATCTACACTCAAAATAAATGAACCAATAATTTTAATAGGAGGAAGACTAGGTCAAACAAATTAACTATTGATGTGTCATCTCCAGCATCTTTTTCTCGTAGATAAAGAAAAAAAAAATGTGAGATCACATACTCTTAATATGGTTTAGAGCATCTCCAATGCTAAACACTTATTTGGTGCAGATTCTGCACTAAATAAGTGCAATTTTACCACCAATTTTTTTTACAGCTCCAATGCTCCAATGCTCTGCATTAAATTTTACACCAAATAAGAATATTCTCTTAAAGATTTTATTTCATTTTATAATTGAATACGAATATGCTTAATGATTTAGTATTTTTCTAAAAATAATAATTATCTAAAGCTAATAACTTTTAATTATATATACTTTTTAAAAAATATACCATTAAAAATTATGTACTATTAAAAAATATAATATATAATGTGCTTGAAATAATAAAATTACTTTAAATGATCATCAAACGCTTACAGTTAGTGAAAATATTACAAGACTACATCACTTATGAAAATACATTTGTAGTAAAAAAATTAGAATTATACAAAAAAAAAAAAAAACCAAACTCGTGAATCTCAATCGTCTCCCCATCAAGAAGAATTTTCAAAATTCAATCAATCCGGAGGTGAAGGACATGAGTTTGAGGATTCTTCAAACGATTTCAGTCAATATTATAATTATCATAGAAGATCTAGAAATGATTATTAATCAATGTGTTTTTTTCAAGTAGTTTAAGTTATTTGTAGTGTATTTTTAAGTTAATTTATAGTAATTTTTAATATGTGTGACTTCATTCTATCCATTATGTTTAATTAATTGTACTTTTATTAAAATTATTTATTTAGATGATCAATGATTTAAATTAAGTGAATATATAATTTATACAATAAATTAGATTTATTAGGTAATCTATTTTATAATGATTTTAAATAATAAAATAATTCATTAAATATTATGAGACCATCAACACCAATTTGATGCTACAACAATTTAGGACAAGATTTGGGACATCATTAAAGTGAAAATTTCTGCACCAAATTGGTGTTGTAATCCAGCATTGAAAATGCTTTTACCCCATCAAATTCCTTGTGCCCTCTAATATTACATTCCTCATGTCATAATTAATTTTTTCCCAATTTAACTTTTAATACATCTTAATTGACATTCCTCATGTCATAACTAATTTTTTTTCCAATTTAACTATTAATACATCTTAATTGGGGGAATGATGGATCCTAAATATTTTTTTAATTTTTTTTCCTTTTTGGTGGTGGTGAGCTGGTGGCCAGGCTACAAAATGAAGTAAACCTGCTGCAATGCCAACTCGGTCAGTTGAGTTGTTGAACTACCCTAAAAAAAATATTAATTATTTGTTTCTTCCCAAACTAGGGGCATACACCAATAAAAAACATTTGCACTGAAAACAATAAAAACTGTACATACAAAACAGAAATAGGTCAGCTTTTAGTTTAGTAGCCAACCCTCAATCAGTTATGTGACTTGATTCCTAACCACTGCACTAAAAAAGATATTCAGAAAAAGGAATAAATAAAAATAAAAACTAAAAACCTTTTCTTTAATCAATTTTGTGTGGCAAATTCTGTCTCATCTTATATCTGCATATTATTAGTACAAATCAAGCATATACTAATGATTTGTAAAAATAATATACAAGAGATGTAACAAAATTTGTAAAAAAACGAACTCCCGGGAAAAAAGAAAAGGTCAAATTTGTAAATTCAAAACTGCCTAGGATTCAAGCGCTTTGTAGATCACCACAAAGCAAGGCAAAATCGCCCTCGAACTAAACACATGCAACTCCTCCATATTCGAGTAAACTCCGGCAATCCCCGCCACGGAGTCATACGAACCCCCGGCCGCGGCCGGAGCTCCGTCGTCATCGGCTGCCGCGTCCTCGCGCCTGACCCTCCCCGCGATGACGCGGCACACGAGCATGGCGCGCCGGGTGGTCGCCGTCGTCGCCGCTCCCCCAGCGAGGCAGTCGTGGGCGCGGCCGCTGCTGGCGGTGGTCCGGATCCCGTTGATTTTGCTGCCCTGGAAGCCGTGGCGGATGACGGTGCAGACGCCGCAGGCCGGTATGGAGCCGCACAGGGCGGAGGAGCCGCGGGCGCCGAGGGAGCAGGTGAGGGAGGCACAATGGAAACGGAGCAGCTCGTTGCCGTCGGCGGCGCAGCGGGCGTTGCGCTTGGCGGTGGCGGTGGCGCGTATCTTGACGGCGTCTCTGTAGTCCTCGAATCTTTGAATGGTGCGCTGCGTGTTGTGGACTTTGAGAATGCGTTCGATCTTGCAGATTGGGCTCTCTTTCTTCAACCAGCTTGATTTGAAGATTATTTCCACTATGTTTCGGCTCGAGTCCTCTGGTCCCAGCTCAGACACTGTTAACAAAATTAACTTTCAAATACAGTGGCGAAGTCAAATGGAAATAAAGTGGGATACCTCATTACACTATATGTATATAAAATTATCTTTTCATCGGAGAGAGGGCCCGAACCTACCGACCGTAAAAAAAGATTAAAAGAAAAAAGTTATATTTATTACTTTGGATTACTTGTAAATTAAAAAAATAAGAAGTTGCTAGAGCCCAAAAAATTGAAGTTCGAATCACACTATAAGTATAGGTGTTATCAGTCACGCTTAATTTCTCAAATATAATTTATCTCTTACATATAATTTCAAGTAATTGCATAGAAAAAAAAATTAGCTAGTGCACACTCCATCACTACTAAAGACGGTAAATCAGTTGATCTCGTCACAAACAAAAAGGGGTAGAATAAGACTAGTTCCATTTTTATGTTATAAAATATGTCGCTTTTCACTTTTTTATTGTAATTAGTAGATCTTACATAAAAACTATAAAAAAAGTATTTTCTTCCTTGTGTACAAGTTTCAAGTCAGAAAGATACAACTATAATAATAAGATACACAGCAGTGGAATATATTAATTTAATTGTCTGTAATGGTGCCACTAGAGTAGAAGCCTGTTCCACGGAACATTTAAAATTATTATTATATGGTAAAGGCAAAAACGCTTTTTTTAATTAGTAAACAAAAATCACTTAATTAAGTAATATATATACCACAAATCATTATTTTCTAGATTAAAATTTCCGGAATCATTGTTAATCTTAAGAACAGGACAGATATTTAATAATTTTGTAGCATTACAAAAATAGTTAGATAAGAAAACCCAAATAAATAAAAAAATCCAAAAATAAAAGTTGAAAGTTACTCCTGTGACCTGTCGGTGAGCCGATGAGGTACAATACTAATAATGCGGGACGAATTAGAAAGTGCCACGTCATACCGAACGGTACTTTTCAATATTATGGATAGAAAGCTGTAAAATTTATTTCAGATGGTCCATCACAACTACAGGAATGATGCTTCATAAAACAATGGCAAAGATTAATGGGAATTTAAGCACATAAATCTGCTTTTTCATCTTTTAAGATTGTTTAAAGTGTTGCTAAATGCCCTTTTGCCTGCACTAACTATTTCAAGTTCCTTAATTCCCTCAATGAAAAAGCAAATAAATAAAATAAAATTTCTTTGAAAACCAAAATTAAGAACAAAACCATATTCTTTATGTGATGAATCACATATATATCTTAGACTTTCCAAACGAAAACGAAAATAAATGAATAAATAAAATAAAAGGGATAAAGGAGTTGTTAGCCATAACAAATAAATGATGAATGAAATTGAACTGTCCCATTAGTCAAACATAGATGTCCCTTCAATCTTTTTTATAGTACTCGAGTCATATAAATCGGTAAAAATGGTCATAGAAACCAAAAATTTCTACCCTGCCCGTAAAGTTACTATCCGCAAGTAAAATTATGATTTATTCCTTCCATTCCATTCATATAATTTTTTTTATATCAATATATAAACTGATCTATATATATATAGTTCATTTACTAATATAGTCATATTTAATATGTTTACATTAAACATTATTTTCTTTTCAAATATATAAATATTGACATCACATTACGAAATTTACCCATTTAATTATATTTTCAAATAATTTTTTTAATCCTTATAAAAAATTCAATCAGTGTATGGATAGAGAATAGAATGGAGTAAAAATTAGACGGTGTCACAATGAATGTCATGCTGAGTTGATGGCAGTACTCTTGCAGGTTGGGTAGACTTTCTCCCTAAAAACTTATAAAACTACAGTAAATGCTATCATAAATCAAACTTTGATATATCACTAATATGATCCAACAATGAGAATTTCATGTGACAAATTAAATTAATCTAACATAGGATAATCCAATTTACTATTTATGTACACGGTACAATTATTCAGGATTAGGACCACAGAATTAAACATATCAACAAGATTGTACCTGCATGCCTAACTGCTTGATGATGTTCCAAGCTCTCAATTTTTGGGAACACCTCTCCACATTCTGAGCAAGCACATATGGTTGTTCTTGGCAATGGATACCTGCAGTTAATTAATTAATTTATTTATTTTATCATCTCAACTTCAAGAAAAACATTTGGAAATATGAAAAAAATTCAACCAAAACAATCAAAATAAATAATACCTGCTGGGGTCAACAATCGCATGACACTCATAACAGCCGGAAAGCTTCCTGAACTGGATGCCGCGGGCGGTGCAAGAGGCGCCGCCAAAGGCGGCCGTGGATCTGACGGAGTGAGCTGACCGCGACGACGATCCATGGGTACTTTTTTTGGCGAGGAGCCTTGTTTCCTGCCCGACGGTGCTGCCCTCCGGCGAGTTGTCGGCGCGGTGTACAACTCTGGTGTTGCCGTAGACGACGTCTCTGAAGGTGCAAATGGAGGTGCAAGAGGAGTAGGTGTTTTTGGAGGGGTCGTGGATTTTGGAGCCTTCGATTTGCTTGCAGGTGAGCAAGTTCTTGATTTGATCCCATGACGACGGCGGCTTCGCCGGCGGCGGGGGCGGCGGCAGCTTCTTCTTGCGTTTCGACTTCGGAGCTTGTTTCTTGAGGTCGTGTGATGGCTCAGGCAAGAAAGTTAGCAGTGCCATGAAAAGTAGTGCAAGGAATTGGAAGAGGAGTGCTGCTAAAGAATTGCCTCTTGTCATGAAGGGAATATGCACACAAACACACCCTTTGAGAGAGAGAGAGAGAGAGTCTTCCTTCTTACCAAGTTGGGAGATGAAGATTCTTTAATGGGGTGAGGGATCCAAGATTAAGAAATGTGTAAAAAATTGGGAGGGGGGTGGTTTATGCATATTTATCTTTTGGATGAACCCATTCAAGTGGGCCTCCGGCCTGATTTCTAATGCCTAATAGACAAGGTAAATCCCGATACGTGTATTACTAGATTAGTGTCAAGAATTTATATCTACATTAAGTACCATAAGAAATTTAATTCAAAATGTTGCCAGCAAGATTTGAACATCCACATTTTTTACTTCTAATGAGATAGAGAACTACCTCATCTTTTGTCCTCGTACAAATGAGTTATACACAGGGTGACAACTTATACATATTGATCAATATTAGCTTGTCGGCCTAATGAATAATTAGAAACTGATTAATTTGCATAAAAAATACTTGTATTTGATCCCTTAGACGATACTCATATTTAGATCTCATTTTAAAATGAAAATAATTGGATATATTTTTAGTTAACCTAAAGCTGAATTTGAGCCAAATTGATTTTATTGAAATGTATTCTCCCTGCTTCAAAATATATATTATTTTAGAAATTTTAAATTAGAATTAAGACATAAATATTTTAAATAATATACCTCGTCCGCCTTATATGAGAAATTAAGAGAGATTATATTTTACGGAAACAATAATCTATTATCACTAAGTTAGAAATAAGAGATTTTGTATGATTTAATTGACTGTTATAAAATTGAGAGAAAGTGTGTGGAAATATCTTAAACTACAAATATTTTGACAAACTAAATACTTAATAACATATATTTTGGAACGGAGAGATATTATTATTCGTTTTAATACTAAAAATTATTAGTTATATATCATGTTTAAAAAACATTGATTGCAGAATTCTCTAGACGCTAGTTAGACGGTCGAGTGGCGCCTAACGCTTAGACGGTCGAGTGACGACTATACGTTTTTATTTTTTATAATATATTAATAAATAATATATTTGTACTAAAAAACCAATTGAAAACACAAACTAAATCATGCATGGTACAATGACTAACTACTCTGGAAATTACATTTGAAGTCGCTGATCGAGCTTTGAAAGGTCCAATTTTCAGCTTCTTTTTTACAAGATTGAGAAAAAATGTAAAAAAATCCTTTCACCGCCTGGTATCGAACGAGACCTCGCAAACTCAAAAACACAGCTCTGCCAAATAAGCTGAAGACAGTTTTTGTTAGGGATAATTTTACTTTTAGTCCCATTAGAATAGGGTCAAAATATTTTTGGTTTCATATTTTTTATTTTTGATCTCATAGTTTATTAGCTCGACACTTTTGGTCTCATAATTTATTAGTTCGACACTTTTGGTTCCAAATATTTTTTTTTCCGACATTTTTAATCCCAAGTGTAGTATATATATATATATATATGTATACATATATATTCAAATGATATTTTGACTTCATTTTTTCAGCAAATCATTAAGAAAAAAGAGAGGAAAATATCTAGCAAAAAATTCAACATAATACCCAACAAAATAATATAATATCTCAAAAAATTTCAGCAAAATATTCAACAACATATCAAGAAAAATGCACAACAAATATCTAGCAAAATGCCTAACAAAATCATTTCAACTTCTTGCCAATATACGGTTTTTGTTCAGCAAAATTCTTGGCAAAATATATGCAAAAAAAAGTTGAAAAAAATATAAGAAAAAATATGCTGTCAGTTTTAGGACTAAAAATGTCGAAAATAATTATTTGGGACCAAAAATGTCGAGATAATAAACTATGAGACCAAAAACGAAAGATACAGGACCAAAACTGTCAAGCTAATAAACTATGAGACAAAAAATAAAAGATATGGGAATCAAAAGTGTTTTGACCCTATTATAGTGGGACTAAAAGTGAAATTATTCCATTTTTGTTAACTAAAAAAAAATATAACAACATGATAGCTCGATTATACATTTTCCGGCTTAGTTAGGGATTGCCTAGCACTAGCGCCTAGACTGCTCCTAAGGCAACCACCAGGATAAAATGCTCTAGTCCACTTTTCATGTCCTACTATTGTGTCTCACTACTATGAAATTTAATATTTTGAAAATGTTTATTACAAAAATAAATTTTATTACAATATTACATATCAACATTTATTGTTAAAAATTAAAATTTTTAAAAGTCATTTACCCTACTTTTGGAATAATCAACCATATTAATCAATTATATTAACTAAAAAAATAAGAAATAAATATTAAAAATAAATATAAACTCTAATTGGGTGGAATGAATCTTAAATAATAATTATAAAATTAAACTAAACCATAACAAATTGAAATTGAAGAAAAAAATTGATGAAAATCGAACAAAAATTAAAATGGAACACAAATGAAATAGAAAAAAATGGAATAGAAGATTTCATTTGATGACCACCTAGAGCAAATTCTACAACACTATTAAAAAGTTTTATTTTATTATTAGAAAAATATTAGTCACTTTTTAAAACGGATACTGTCCTATCAGACCGTTTGTCTTTTTTCAATCGCAAAATTGGTTTTTGCAACCACGCATGTTATATTGTTTTGCAAATCGTCGCGAATATGAGTTATTTTTTTTTTTTTCAATATTCTGAGCTAGTAATCCAAAAACAATAGAGATAACATATAACTTGTGACAGAATTTTGCGGGCATAATCTATTAATAGTATATAGTTAATACACAATTGTAATCACAGAATGATTTGTCGTATATGCAAACATTTAATTAGCTTACACTACCTAGCTAATCAAATAAATTGTGAATGAAATGTAGTCGGTGAAAATCCGACCAAAATGTTTTCTTAAGAATACTTTAATTATGCACCAAGTGTTTTAGATTAAGAAAAATAGTTGAAGAACAATTCATTTAATTCAAAATTCATATGGAATTCTGACCACCAATTAGTATTGAGGTGGGGCACTTGCCATTTCCTATTAATTATATGGGCAATGTTTCATTCTCAGGCATTTCATTTGGAGTAATTACTATATCTACACACACACATCAGTCAATTTATTAATAATGAAGGCAGAATTATTTTATTTTTCTTCCCTCGTTGGTCTACTTAAGCTTTTAGGACTTCATTTTTGCTCAAAACTTTTGATTGGTAGGGTCTTCGATTTTGAGAGCATGATCGGCTACGATAGCTAGGTGAATATATACAATTATTTGGGATTCGTTTAGTATATGTTCAAACCATATTTTCTATTTTAATATTTTGAATATATATATATATAGAGATGGGATCATATGAGAACCACACTCCCCTGTGAGAACTGAGAACCAATCTCAGTCACAGATTGCTCTAATTTGGACGGCCAAGATCTGTCTCAATAATGAAAAAAACGCGGTGGCATATTTGTAATATTAGTGACTTTTTAATGAAGCAAGGACATTTTTGTAATTTAGAAAACCTGTTATATTTGGAATGAATCTCCTTCCATCTGCAATCCATCTTCTTCCTCAACTCTCCCCATTTTTCTTCCTCGCAAAAAAAGGCATCAAGCAAAGATTTTTCTACATCTCGGTTATCTGTTCATTATACAAGAAAAGAAGCAGCAGGAAGTACAACATACCTATACCCAATCGTTTTCTTCTTTTATTTTCTCTCTTTCTCTCTCTAAAAAGCTTAATTTATTGGTAGATGGTTGTTTCTCTCTCTGAATCTGAATGGGGACTGTTGGAGGGAGTCAGTTCTCAAAAATAGAGTACATGGGCTAACAATCTTTTGCGAGAAAATTAAATTTATTTGGGATTGAAGAATCGTAAGTATTGTAATAGAAGGGCAGACAAATATTTTCAATGAAGACTCTTAGCAGAGGTAATTATGAAGTTTGGGTGGTCTCTTTGTATATTGTTTAGCAGTTTTTTAGCAGATGATGGGCTAAAATGGAATTGAAGTTGGGGTGGAGGCACCAACCATGGCACTAGGTGTAGTAGAGATTGGATAGCACGAGAGGAAGGGTGTTTTTGACTAGACGTGGACGCAGCGGTTAATGATCGAGGAGGAAAACTTGTTTGGTGTAGGGTGTACTTTAGCACTACTATGATCTATTTTAGCACTGTTGTAAGCTATTTTAGCACTACTATGAACTGTTTTAGCACTGCTATGTACTTTAGCACTACTGTGATATATTTTAGCACTGTTGTAATCTATTTTAGCACCACTATGAACTATTTTAGCACTTATTAACTAATATATCCATGTGCATTTTAATTGAATTGTATGTACGAAATCGAATAGAATGGAACTGAAATGCAAACGTACATTGATAAATCGACTCGAAGTTAATTGGATTTAATTTAAAAAGTTTTAAAGCAAACCAAACTAGTGTACGTAATTTTTGTATATATGATTCTAATTTTTTTGGTGTCGTCTTTAATTGATATACCCTTTTTTTTCTTTCTAATATATAGATCTGTGGAGTATTCATATATCTAAAAAAAAATTGTGTTTTTTTTCTTCTTTATGTGGTGAGAATTGAAGTAAACAAAACATATTGTAACAAACTTAATTCTAGAGAGAGAATGTATTTTAGTTATGTTTACTTGACTCCAGTCAAGTCTAGTTCAACCGCTTCATCTAATGGCGCCCTGGTTAGCTGCTTTAGCGCTTTACACATTGTTCTTCATAATTACACTACTTATTTCCTCAAGATTTTAAAATCGTCTTTGCCTCTATATTTCTAAATTTATATTCAGTTTAAATTGACTTCTCAAAATGGGTTATTTATATTGAAGCAATTATTAACCTTTAATTCCGTGCAGAAAAAAATAGCAATATTAGATATATCTAAGATGTCCATTGATTTCTTATTGCCAAAGTCGGTTTTTTTAGTTTAAGAAGCTATAGGAGTTGGAATTTTAGAAGTACGTACTTTGTTTAAATGCGTGTAATTAGCATATACTATAATATAATCATGAGGTAGTGAGTTAAGCTAAGTGTAACAACAGTGCTAAACAAGGAAACGTAAGTGCTAAAGTAGAAACTACAAGTGCTAAAATACTTTATAAAAGTACTAAAGCATCATAATTCAAATACCAATGCTAAAAAAGGAATGACAAGTGCTAGAACCTCAATTACCAGTGCTAAATATTGCATAAAACTGCTGAAAACTCAGAATAGTGAATCTAAATATTAACTAGACAAACCTGGTAGTCATATATGATAGTAGCAGTGCTAAAAAATGATTTGTAAGTGCTAAAAGTCAAAATGTCAGTGTTAAAACTTCAGAATTTAAATACTAGTGCTAAAAAAGGAATGTCATAGCTGATATTTCATTTTTTGCATTGCTAATAAGGGTTTTAATATTTCTAGCATGTGTCTAACAACAGTGCTAAACAAGGAAACATACGTGCTAAAGTAGAAACTACAAGTGCTAAAATACTTTATAAAAGTGCTAAAATGTCAGAATTCAAATACCAGTGCTAAAAAAGGAATGACAAGTGCTAAAACCTCAATTACCAGTGCTAAATGTCACATAACACTGCTGGAAACTCAGAATTGTGAATCTAAATATTAACTAGACATGATTACAGAATTGTATGTTATATGTTTAATTTTTCTTCAACTTTTTTCAAGATTCGTTGATATTAATTATTAATTCTCCTGTTGTTTCAGTTGAGCTACCAAGTAAACCAATTGCTAATGTAAAACCAGCCAGAAATTATCAAGGACAAGGTAGGTACCTAGAGTATCATTCTGTTAATTAAACAGAGCATGGTTCAAGAAATTAAATTCATGTTGCTTTTACAGGAGCTTCGTTGAGCATGATTTCTGTTGATCAGAAGGTGACAACGTCGTGAATTGATGAGGGAAGGACTTTCTACAGATACTCAGTGATAGTTACAAACAAATATTCAAAAAGGATGGTAAGAAATGATCGAGAGCATTAGATCGATCGACCACGATCCTCTCACAATCGTTCATATATATGCAAATCTAATCCATAATAGCTTGCATAAATTAAAATAACAAAATCTGTTGCATAAATTAAAATAACAAAATCTGCTGGAATAAAAGTCATGCTAAAATAAGTCATGACAATGCTAAAAAAGACAATGACAGTGCTAAAATAAGTCATGACAGTGCTAAAATAGGAAATGACAGTGCTAAAACCCTAAATTGAAAAATATACGCGTGAATCACATATGCATTGAATTTTCCGATTTTACCCTCACCGAGTTTCAGGGGCAGCGAAGTTCAGAATTATTACAATTATGCCACCGCGTTTTTTTAATTTTTGAACAGATCTTGGCCGTCCAAATAGGCGAGATCTATGGTTGAGATTGGTTCTCAGTTCTCACATAGGGTATGGTTCCTTCTGGAACCCAACCATATATATATATATATATATATATATATATATATATATATATATATATATATATATATATAGAGAGAGAGAGAGAGAGAGAGAGAGATGGGATCAAGTGAGAACTATACTCCCTGTGAGAACAGAGAACCAATATGAGCCATAGATCTGGTATATTTGAACGGCCAAGATATGCTACATACTTAAAAAAATGCGGTGGCAATATTGTAATATTATCAACATTTTAATGAACTGAGGTTATTTCTGTAATTTATCAATTCTGATATTTTTGGAATGAAATCTCTTTCGCTCATAATTTGTGTTGATCGTAAAGCCGATGCTACGTTCACCGCTGGGGAACTTCATGGATGAGAGAGACGCCGCCATCAGAGAGAAGCTGAATAGCATGAAGGACACCTCGGGGGGAGGTGAAGCAGTTGGAGGAGCAGGCCGCCGCCGTGATGAAGGCGGCAAAGGTGGAGATATCGGCGGTGTTGAACAAGATGAAGAAGGAGACGCATGTGGAGGTGGAGGAGAAGCTGGCGGAGGGGAGGAAGAAGATCGAGGCGGAGCTGCAGAAGGCGCTGGCCAGTCTCAAAAAGCAGAAAGAGGAGACTGTCAAGGCCCTCGATTCGCAGATTGCCGCTCTCAGTCAGGAGATTGTCAACAAAGTTCTCTCTGTTTAAAAACATTCAATCTTAATTTCAATTTCCATTTTTACTTTTATGTATCTTGCTTTCTCTCGTAAATGCTACATGATCTTGAACAAACTAGCATCTATTCTATATATGTAATTACTGATTTAGCTGTGGAATAGTGTTCAACTCTATTTTTGAATAATTTTTTTTAATGTTGATTGGATATCTCTCTGATGTTATTACTAGGAAGGGTGTTTTTGACTAGACGTGGACGCAACGGTTAATGATCGAGGAGGAAAACTTGTTTGGTGTAGGGTGTACTTTAGCACTACTGTGATCTATTTTAGCACTGTTGTAACCTATTTTAGCACTACTGTGAACTGTTTTAGCACTGCCATGTACTTTAGCACTACTGTAATTTATTTTAGCACTGTTATAACCTATTTTAGCACTACTGTGATTTAGCACTTAGGTTGACTAAGTTGATTAAGATGTTATTTTGAATTTTTCACTATCAGTACTTTAGCACTAATGCGATTGTGATTGATTTATTTCTTTTGTTTCAATATTTTGGAAACTATGTAAATTTACCGACTCCATCAATCATCCACAAATCGATGCAATGAATATTGACTACGTGCAATGTAATCAAGCTAGGCTACATTAATTCAAAACCAAGGCCATTATTGTAGCAATTGTTGATAGGCGTGGGATCCAAATTATTTGCACCCAAACAAGATCGCCATTCTGTGTGTGATCTATTTTAGCACCATTGTAACCTATTTTAGCATTACTATGAACTATTTTAGCACTGTCATGTACTTTAGCACTACTGTGATATATTTTAAATGAATATACATTACAAGCATTGCAAGGGATTTGGATTTGCTCATCTGAATCTAAATTTGGGTCAAGAAAATAGTAGCAAGTGCAGAGCTAATAAGCAAAACAAATGTGCATGGTGCAGTCATGGGAGAATGATGAGATGAGTAAATCATCTGCAAATTGAATAGATCATCAGTAGTTGGATATAAGTTTTCTGCAAGAGTCCCCGTCACATAAATGAACCTCGGTGGAGGCGGAGGTGGTGGTGGTGGAGGACTGCAGTAGTACTGCACTGGGGGTGGTGGTGGAGATGGTGGCTATTGGCTGCATGGATTAACACATGGGCATTTCCCACACTTTATGGTCAGATCATCAACCTTAGTAGAAATATAAGGATATCTACATTTCTTTTCTGGCAAAGCTTACTTTATAAATATGAAAGCATAAAAGATTTAGCATATTTCATTGAACAAGGAAAAGAAAAATTTGGAAATAAAAAACCAAAGAACATGATATACTTTGAACACATTTTCTAGTTAGGCAACTGGTTACACTAATTATTGAAATCCTTTACAAGTTAAAAGGATGGAAATCATATCAAAACCTATTTTAACACCGTTGTAACCTATTTTAGCATTACTGTGAATTATTTTAGCACTGCCATGTACTTTAGCACTACTGTGATATATTTTAGCACTGTTGTAACCTATTTTAGCACTACTATGAACTATTTTAGCACTTAGGTTGATGAAGCTGATTAAGCTGTTATTTTTAATTTTTCACTATCAGTACTTTAGCACTACTGTGAACTAAAATAAGTCATGACAGTGCTAAAATAAATCATGATAGTGCTAAAAAAGACCATAACAGTGCTAAAATAAGTCATGACAATGTTAGTACTAAAATAAGTCATGACAGTGCTAAAAAGGCCATGAAAGCGCTAAAATATGAATCCAAATATAATTAATTTGTTTGATGACAATGTTAAAAAGCCATGACAGTGCTAAAAAAGCGCTAAACAAGGTTCATGTTAGTGCTAAAATAAGTTATGACAGTGCTGAAATAAGTCATGACAATGCTAAAAAAGACCATGACAGTGCTAAAATAGGAATCCAAACATTGCATTTTATATTCATGTCATGTTTTCCATTGATATGCGCTTGTGTATTGTACTAAATGTCGAATGCGTGTTTATATCTTATTAGTTCTGTTTTTGCGGAAAAATATATTTCACTTTTGTGATAATTAACTATACTGTATATTGTGTCTTTCACTACTACTTTTCATTTAATCTTTTTAATTCCTATATATACCAATAAATACCTAATTAAATAGGGATGGCATGGGTGAAATCACATCCAACTTAAAAATATTCCATTTGTATAGATATATAGAAAATAATAATACCGATGCATTACATATCCATGATGCTACTTTCCACTTAATTTTGTCATCTTTAAAGAAGATTTTCAGTTTATTAGTTTTAATTGTATGAAGAATTGCTCAAAATGTCTATGAGACGTCCAAATATGAAACCAAATATACTCTTGTATCTATACTTACAAAATGTTGTGATGAAATATTAAAATTTAAGATAAAATTTTGTGACATGGTTTCGTGGGTCAAAATCTGTAGGATATATGGTTGGTTGTATGTCTTCATGATGATGATAGATGTATAACGACGACAGAGGGTGGCTAGATACGAAGGGGAGTTGACGGCGAAATTGTACTTCGCAAAAAGAAAGTTGGTTTAGGAGTTTCTTGTCAAGCTAAACAAGGGTCATCATGTTAGTGCTAAAATAAGTCATGACGGTGCTAAAATAAGTCATGACAGTGTTAAAATAGAGAATGACAATGCTAAAACTCTAAATTGAAAAATACACGTGTGAATCACATATACATTGAAATTTTTGATTTTACCCTTACTAAGATTCAGGGGCAGCGAAGTTGGACGTTATTACATTATGCCACTGCGTTTTTTTTTTAATTTTGGAACAGATCTTGACCGTCCAAATAGGCAAATTTGTGGCTGAGATTAGTTCTCGGTTCTCACATGGGGTATGGTTCCTTCTGGAACCCAACCCTATATATATATATATATAGAGAGAGAGAGAGAGAGAGAGAGAGATGGGATCATGTGAGAACCACACTTCCCTGTGAGAACTGAGAACCAATTTCAGCCACATATCTCGCTTATTTTGACGGCCAAGATCTGTTCCCAGATTAAAAAAATGCGGTGGCAATCTCGTAATATTATCAAATTTTAATGAACTGGGGTTATTTCTGTAATTAGCTATTCCAACATCTCTCTCTACAACTCAGCAAACCTCCAATTTCAATTCTTCGGTTCAGAATAAAATCATTCAACGAAACGACTCCATCTTCGACGAGGAGAAGAAGCCAGCGGAGGCGGAGAAGAAGCCAGAGGAGTTCCAGCTGAAATTCTCCCGATCTTTCCGCGGCTTCTTCACCTGAAAATCGACGACGGATTTTCTCCGACCGACGGCTTTCTCTGTGACCTTCTTTTCTTTCCACTTCTCAAAGCTTTTAGATAATGGCGGACACTCACCGATCTTTTTTGCTTTGTTATCAAGATGGAATGAATCTTATAAGTTTAAATATGTTCGTCTTAATTTGTGCAATTTCATCAAGGTTGTTGGCAGGGGTGCGTTTTGCATCCAAGACTGAGCAAATTGGTAATTTTGGTGCAGCAATGGTTGAAGCTCCTGCTCAAAATTAAGGAGCACTTATTGTTCATGCCACCACCACCTGTAGGTAGATTAGATAGTGAATTATTTCTTTTGTGTTACTTTTGTATGATAATTTTGTTAACATGTACTTTAGCACTACTGTGATCTATTTTAGCACTGTTGTAACCTATTTTAGCACTACCGTGAACTATTTTAGCACTGTTATGTACTTTAGCACTACTGTGATCTATTTTAGCACTGTTGTAACCTATTTTAGCACTACTGTGAACTATTTTAGCACTTAGATTGATGAAGCTGATTAAGCTGTTATTTTGATGGAGACTTTTACGAGAAAGAAGCCTAGTGATGATATGTTTGCCAGAGATTTGAGCTTGAAGAGATGGGTTGAAAGACTGCTTCCAGAGTCACCATATGATGTTATTGATGCCAATTTAATGATGAATCTTGATGAGAAAAAGTTGGAGAATAATATGCAATGCGTATCATTGATATTGGAGTTGGCTTTAAATTGTTGCGTTGAATCACCTCAAGATAGGATTACCATGAAAGAAGTTGTGGCAGAGCTAAAGAAAATCAAAATCCGATTTTCATAAGTAAACGGTGAGCCCAATCTATACGTTTTTGCAAAGCTGCTGATTAGTCTGTTACTACTTGTCTAATGTAAACAAATTTTGAAACTAAAGGTATGCGTCGACAGTGATACCAGAACCAATTCAGAAGACTACTTATTGATATGATGTCATGAGTTTATAAAAAAAAACAAAGTCAACTGCAACTGCAGATAAGCTGTTATAATGTTTTTTCTTTTCATTCTGTAATTCTAGCATCATAATTATTTTAACACTTTTGTTCATACAAATAACCTATGTAAATATCACAAATTCCAGAGCATGTGATCAAATTAAATATGGTATTAACTAAAATTGATGTAATATTATATAGGCTCTCCCAATAAATAAGACAATGACATTATTAAGTATGATTTATGGTAACAGTATAACACGTTCTCTGTTAGGACCAATATTTTCTTCTAATTCACTAAGGCGACTTCCTCGTTTTCCTAATGAAGATTCTGTTGAAAGTCCAAATTTCATGCAGAGACACAGAGCATATGTGTTTTACCATTTAATGGGAGTTCAATTTAGTAGTCTCCAACTCTAACTTCATGCATATTATGCACAACTATTGATTGCAATTTTCATAATTATTCAACCCAGTAACTACAGCAATACATATTTCAACGAAATGTCAGTGATCAAAATGCACAACTTACACAATTGAACAACCACTACTGTGTCTCTTCTTTCGTGTAGCCATCTCTTTTGTGAATTATTTCTTTTGTGTTAATTTTGTATGATAATTTTGTTAACATGTACTTTAGCACTACTGTGATCTATTTTACACTGTTATAACCTATTTTAGCACTACTGTGAACTGTTTTAGCCCTGCCATGTACTTTAGCACTACTATGATCTATTTTAGCACTACTGTGAACTATTTTAGCACTTAGGTTGACGAAGCTGATTAAGCTGTTATTTTGAATTTTTCACTATCAGTTTTATATTTGAAAATATATATCAAAATGTAGAAAGAAGAATTTTAATTTAAAGATTGTATTCCCTCCAATCTCAAATATGTACGCATTTTGTATTTTAGCATCACAACTCACGATTATATATTAATATAGTATATATTATATTATGAAAAATCTCAAACTTGATTAAATAAAAATAACATAGGGATTTAAAAGAATAACTCGTTTTCTAATATAAATCCTAATCTACGTGAAATGCCAAAATTAATTTACTGAAATATACGTGGGGTTCAATATTTCATGCTCAAATCTAAACATTAATTAGTGATATACGACTCCCCGAATTAGCTTACAAAATCAAATAATTATATTTATGAAATAAATGTGTGTGTGTAAATATATAACAAATATATTTATGTATTAATTATAACTTAAAAAGACGTCTTTGTACGTAATGAGAGGAAGTAAAGCGATGCACTTCTGACTTTTTGTAGTCATTTCTACTTGCATAATTGAATGCAAACTGTCCTATATATAATATATGTTGTATATTATTTGGATATGAGATATTTGGCTTTAGATTATATCTTAATAATTCAATAATATTATAATTTCTATATAAATATTGTTTTGTTCTTTTTTAAAATTATAATTTTCGTGCTGATATATATTTTCAAATATAAAGCTGAACTTTTTTAAAATAAGTCATGTTAGTACTAAAATAAGTCATGACAATGCTTAAATAAGTCATGACAGTGTTAAAAAGGTCATGATAGCGCTAAAATAGGAATCTAAATATAATTAATTTGTTTGATGACAATGTTAAAAGGCCATGACAATGCTAAAAAACCGCTAAACAAGGGTCATGTTAGTGCTAAAATAAATCATAACAATGCTAAAATAAGTTATGACAGTGCTAAAATAGGCCATGACAGTGCTGAAAAGCTGCAAGCCCACCCTGTCTAATATGAACGTCTATAATTGTGAAAATATGCCTGAAAACAATGGAAGGACATCTTCCATGCAAATAATTAATTGTTCCCCAAGAAAAAGTTGGACAAATAGAGAAACATTTTCGAGAAGAAAAAGTATCCTTCTACCTTTGTACTTCAAATAAACAATATTTGCATCACGAATCTCGACTGATTCGAGGTCAGAGTACAAGCTTATTTCCAAGCGTTTAAAGTGCGGAAATGGTCTAATAACCATTAGAGTTGAAAGATCATTAGATTCAGAAACAGACAGGTTTTCAAGGAGAGGGCAATTGCACAAGAAGAACTCCAAGGTTTCACCATTCACATTACTGAAAGATATTGTTTTAAGGAACTTGAAATCACTTGAAGTGTTGGAGGAATTTCCCTTGTTTGTATGCATAAGATGATATGGAAAAGTATAACACTCGTACAAATTGCGTGGCCAAGTCGAGGAAGCATCGTTGGTCAAGTTCAGCTATAGCCTCTGCACCTTCATTACTGGAACAATTTCATTACTCAATGATGAGCATGCATCCAAAGGTTCTGCGGGAGTTGACGGCGAAATTGTATTTCGCAAAAAGAAAGCTGGTTTGGGAGTTTCTTGTCATGCTAAACAATGGTCATGTTAGTGCTAAAATAAGTCATGACAGTGTTAAAATAAATCAAGGCAGTGCTAAAATAAGGAATGATAATGCTAAAACCCTAAATTGAAAAATACACGCGTGAATCACATATACATTGAAATTTTCGATTTTACCCTTACTAAGATTCAGGGGCAGCGAAGTTGGACGTTATTACAATTATGCCACCGTATTTTTTTAAATTTTGGAACAGATCTTGACCGTCCAAATAGACAAATTTGTGGCTGAGATTAGTTCTCGATTCTCACATGGGGTATGGTTCCTTCTGGAACCCAACCCTATATATATATATATATATATATATATATATATATCACCATGTGTACAAAGGACGCATGTCTTCTATTTATTTTTACTCTTTTTTTTCTTGTTGGTGATTAGGTTAATCCCCAATAACTGTGAAAGACCGCGGTTTGCATAAATTTCACTATCCTGTAATAGCTTAATTTCAAACTCAGCGGAAGAGATAAATTGTCCTGAGAGTAGAAGTTGGATAATCCCCGCTCCTGTACACAATAACTTTTAAATTACAATAAGAGAGATAAATTGTCCTAAAAAAACAACCGACAACCGACATTCTTGATTTATAAGGCGTTGGTGAAATTTGAACTTAAGACCTTCTAAGGCAATTACCTTCAATCTATCAATAGCTAGGACACCCGAAAAGGAGTAATTGTATGCTCTATTTTATACGTGGATAGTGAAGATTATGAAAAAAAAAATCATTATACATGTGGTGATGTGGAACAGAGGTTCTTAATAAGAAAATGGCTTGGTGACGATGCCATAACCAATCAAATTCCAAAATCCAAATATTTGCCATAGTTAATGTCTAAAAATATAATTTTCGTAAACTTTTGTAACTTTATAAGTAAACCAGCTTATTAATTAATGGCCATCGAAAACTAATCTTACGCGTAAAGGTTTCAGATATGTTTAGTTACTTTGACATTAAAAAACACAAAATAAAGCAAAATAAAAACAAAAACAAACAAAAAATTAATCTTTTATTTTATATGAATGCATATAAGCATGAATTTGTTCGTGAATGTACATGTTATGAATTGACAATAATTGGTCTAGGACAATATTGAGACCTAGCTAGGTACGACACTACACTTGTATTTTTCGAACATGCTGTTTGCACTATACTTGTTTTTTTCCAATAAGTAAGATGGAAGAGAAGAAGATTATGAATGTATCTCATGTCAACTTGTTGTGGTGCGTACAAAATCAAGTTGGAAGAAATGAGAATTGAAGGAAAGATTAAAGTATACATACATAATGATAGGAGAAGCACCTATGTGCACTAGGTGCACCATGAGGCGTATTGACTGGGTCAATGCGTTGACCGGTCAACGCCGTAAAATGCGCACTGACCCGATCACCTCCAAAAAAAAATTCTTTCAAAATTAGTATCAGCTGTAACACTAAAAAGTATCATTCAAAAACCTTAAAGTATCACTTGTATTCTTAAAAAGTATCGGTCAAACAAAATAAATAAAAAAAAATCCGTCAAAATCAGTACCAACCGTAACACTAAAGAGTATCATCTGTATCATTAAAAAGTATCACCTATTTTATCATTTTTCTTTTTTGTGGGATGACCCGGTCAAAAGCGTTGACCGTCTGATATAACCTTATATACATTTAGTGCATGCAAGTTTTTGCCTATTGATAGTGGTGTGTGGCCCAACTAATATCGAATAATTTATAGTCCTCTATTCCACATTTAGTGTTCCAACCCGTAATCTCATAATTAAATTTATAATTTATGATTGATTAGTTTACAATGATGATTTATAATTTTTAAACACTACAAAAAAAGTTCATTATAGCGACGGGGCCGACACGGGTCGCCACTAGCGACAGAAAATTTTGCGACGGGGCTAGCGACGGGGTTCCCCATAGCTAATTCTAGCGACGGGGAATCCCGTAGCTAGATTTTAAAATTTTAATATATCATTATTTTTATAAATATAGCGACGGGGGTTCCCGTCGCTACAACTTAGCGACGGAAATAGCGACGGGAACCACCGTAGCTATTTTTTTTAATTTTTAATTTTTTTAATTTTTTTTAATTTTATTTAATTATTTTAAAAATAATTAAATATGATTTCAATCTATTCTAATACAAATATTCTCCCTATTAAAATCATTTTTATATTTTTAATCATTTATTTTAATTTTTGAAAAAATAATATCGCAATATACATTTATTAATATCACATATTTAAATTTGTATTATTTTCTTATTAAATACAAATTTATACAAATTAGCTTTATTAGTATTCTTATAAATAAACTAATTAGTATTTTATTATATATTTAAAAAATGTATTAAGTTTAACATAATATTTATTATAGTTACTACTACAAGATTAATCAATTATACATTAACAAACTAAAATATACTATGAAAATATATATACATAATATAGTATATAATGGATTTTAATTTTTCATTATAAACTAAAGTAATTTTTATTTTTTTTTATTTTTTAAATTTTATTTAACTATTTTTAAAATAAATAAATATGATTTCAATCTATTCTAATACAAATATTCTCCCTATTAAAATCATTTTTATATTTTTATTCATTTATTTGAATTTTTGAAAAAATAATATCGCAATTGTACACATTTATTAATATCACATCTTTAAATTTGTATTATCTCCTTATTAAATACAAATTTATACAAATTAGCTTTATTAGTATTCTTATAAATAAACTAATTAGTATATTATTATATATTTAAAAAATGTATTAAGTTTAACATAATATTTATTATAGTTACTACTACAAGATTAATCAATTATACATTAACAAACTAAAATATACTATGAAAAAATATATATAATATAGTATATAATGGATTTTAATTTTTAATTATAAAATAAAGTAATTTTTAATTTTTTTTAATTTTTTATTTATTTTTTAAATTTTATTTAATTATTTTGAAAATAATTAAATATGATTTCAATCTATTCTAATACAAATATTCTCCCTATTAAAATCATTTTTATATTTTTATTCATTTAGTTGAATTTTTGAAAAAATAATATCGCAATTATACACATTTATTAATATCACATCTTTAAATTTGTATTATCTCCTTATTAAATACAAATTAGCTTTATTAGTATTCTTATAAATAAACTAATTAGTATATTATTATATATTTAAAAAATGTATTAAGTTTAACATAATATTTATTATAGTTACTACTACAAGATTAATCAATTATACATTAACAAACTAAAATATACTATGAAAATATATACATAATATAGTATATAATGGATTTTAATTTTTAATTATAAAATAAAGTAATTTTTAATTTTTTTAATTTTTTATTTATTTTTTAAATTTTATTTAATTATTTTGAAAATAATTAAATATGATTTCAATCTATTCTAATACAAATATTCTCCTTATTAAAATTATTTTTATATTTTTATTCATTTATTTTAATTTTTGAAAAAATAATATCGCAATTATACACATTTATTAATATCACATCTTTAAAATTGTATTATTTCCTTATTAAATACAAATTTATACAAATTAGCTTTATTAGTATTCTTATAAATAAACTAATTAGTATATTATTATATATTTAAAAAATGTATTAAGTTTAACATAATATTTATTATAGTTACTACTACAAGATTAATCAATTATACATTAACAAACTAAAATATACTATGAAAATATATACATAATATAGTATATAATGGATTTTAATTTTTAATTATAAACTAAAGTTATTTATTATGTAAGTAAAAATAATTTAATTCATTATGATATTTAGCATGAAACACAAAGTACGACTGTTTAACCACATTTTCACCAATATATATATATATATATATATATAATTTTTAAAATAATTTAATTAAAAACTTCTATAATCTTTCTCCATATTAAATTTATAGTAGAGATATAATTTTTGTATGCATGGATACTTAATAAATATCACCTTAAATTATAGTTCTTATATACAAATATATAATACAATATAATATCAATATTATATATATATATATATGTGCACAAATAGATATAAATATATTAATAAGAATATAACACTTTTAATTTATAGTGATAAAGAAAAATAAATTATGAAAAAATCGTATAAGTATATATATTATTTAAACTATCAATATAATATCAATTGAACTTGCCCCAATGGATAAGTGCTTGGTCCTCCTTCTAGGAGGTCACACGTTTGAATCCTTTTAGGTGCATATTATACACAATTATTCTTGAAGGGCTTGGGCGTGGGCCTTTCATCGGGTCGGGTCAAGGGCTCATTCATGGGTCGGGCCCCCGGGTCGGGGGCTCATTCGTGGGCCGGGCCAATCAATAATTTTAAAATTTTAAATTATAATTTTAGCGACGGATCTAGCGACGGAAACCTCGTCGCTACCGTCGCTAATCCCGTTGCTAAACCCTGTAGTGACGGGATTAGCGACAGAAAACCCCGTCGCTAAATCGAAATTTTTTTGTAGTGAAATTTTAATCATTTGTTGATAAACGTGACCGAGTCGCTAATGTTATAATTAATTTTTATTTTTGTACTATTTGTCATTAAACTCATAAATTTGATAATGAAACACTAGGGATAAAGATATTTGAGCATAATAAATTATTTCGAGCAACTTTAAAATTTGAATTTTTTTTTATTTCACGGCCCAAAAAGGTCAAACTGGAGAGGGGAAGGGGCAGCAGTTGAAGGCTATTTTTCTGTTGAAGGTCAAACTATGAATAAAACGGAAGATTCTAGGGCTGATTTCATACAATGGATCCCTCCGTGGATTTCTTGACTACTTAATTTTTTTTAATTAATTACTCATTTATTAGTGGTGGAAAATCACTTAATTGTTTTCACATTGTTCTTTCGAACATTGTCATAACATAGATATAATGTGCACTTCACAGGTTAGTTCTTTACACATGTCATTACTCACAATCAAACATGGAAGAAATAATAATCAATTAGTTTAAGAGCGCGGCTAATGAGATATGGTTAGTTAGGTACCCACCCTTGTACGGCTACCTACACAATTATTTTTTAAATGTGGTATCAAAATAGGTAGTATAATGCCCTACTCATTACCATCGCTATTAGAATATTAAATGTAGAATAGAGGATCAATCGCAAATAATATTAAATGGAACGATAAAACCATGCACGTGAAACTTAAGACGGCTAAGTTTGGCATATATATGCTTAAGTGTAACATGGCCTTTTATGTTGGAAGTATCCTCACGTTGCTTCTAAAGTCTAAACCTTAAATGTTAAAAAATAAACTCCGATAAATTAAAAAAAATCATATGAAAATTAAAAAAACGAAGCCCTAAAACTATAAACCGTAAAAAGAAATATTAAAACCCTAAAACTATTTAAATTTAATTCTAAAAACTGAAATATAGTAACCGTAAAGAATAAATATAAACCTAAAAATTGAAATGTATTAATATATTAAATTATAGAATAAATTTGTAATTAAAAATAGCATACAATTTAATAAAAAAATCCAAAATATAAAAAATTAAATAACAGAGAAATCGATGAAACTATCAAATTAAGGATTCCTTTTTTTCGTTAATTTAAAATGCATTACACTATTTGAAACGGTAATCCCGTGGTTTGAATGCTCCCACTGTCCTAATCATATACAGTATGCCTTTTTTTAATGTGTCAATATATATGTTGGTTTCTATATATATTTAGTTCATTTACTATTATATACTCCTATTTAATATATTTACATTGAGAATTATATTATTATTAAAGAAATAAATATGAACATATTAGGAAGTTTACTTATTTAATTATTTTTTCTAATAATTTTCTTAAATCTAATAAAAGATCCAATCAACATATAAGAACGGGACGAAAGGAGTAATAGTTGACCTGATCGGATGTATTCACCAGGGTTGCATTGGTCAATAACTAAGATGTAAAATGAATGCTAATTGATCAACATCGGCACAAAAAAGGTAAACAATATAAAATAAATAAGCGTACAAATAAATAATTCCTCGTCCCAAAATGAAACTTAATTAATCCACATGAAAGTGTGTCTATATATATATATACACACTCTTTCGATCCCATTTATATATAGACTTTTTTTAGATGTCTCAATATGTAAGTTTGTTTTTATATTTATTTAATTTATTTATTAATGTATATCTCTATTCAATTTATAATTGTTGAGTTGATGTACATATACATTAAACATTAATTCATTATCAAAGAAAATAAATTAATATGATGTATATATTAGGAAGTTTCTTCGTTATACGTACATGGCTGGCTGTATCGACGCTCGGGGGTAATTAAGTTTTGATTGGATGTCTTAGTATTTGTTATTAGAGCTAAATTTCAATGCCGCAATTAATAGAATTGATAAAGCAACATAATAGTTAAAGGTTAATTAATGCTCAATCATGCATCATATGATTTTTTGTTGCACTCTTCTTGTTACATTCCTATTGCACTTTGAATTTACCAGTATTTTTGAATTTTTTTTATTTAGTTTAATTTTACAATTGTTTATTAGAATTTTCCCACTCAATTACATTTATGATTATTTTTTAGTATTTAATTTTTAATTTTAAATTAATAAATTTTTTTTATGAATAATTATTTAAAAATTAAATTTTATAAATATTTTAATTTATTTTTTATTGATAAATATTGACTATGATAATTTATATTTTTATTAATATTTATTTTATAATAAATATTATTAAAATTATAAATTTAATTAAAATACAACCGGAAATTTAAACATGTCAACCATGGCCGAATAAGTACAAATTGACTGACACAGTCTGTCACCGTCTTCCACATGAACAAAATAAATTATAGACTCTCTCTCCGGCAAACATATGTTGCCGATATTGGCAGTCACGCGTAATCTTTTTATTGCGAAATAAACTTGTTCTTAAAATGAAGCATTAATTGGCAGAACTAATTACAACTATATAGACTCATACTTGTAATTCCTGATCACGTGTGCCACTTTTTTCAACCTTACTTCATTGTTTTCTGAACATAAATATGATTGCTGATGGACAAAAATTTGTGCAATCCCGTTTAACGTGCCAAAATTTGTCATATTTTACCTATTAAAAGTTGGTGAATTTTTTATAATTATTTGGTTCGAATAATGTATTTTTTTATACTAAAAAAATTTATAATATTGAAAATTATCACGTATAATATTGAAAAATACCAGTATCTTTTTTTTTTGTATAAATAAAATGGTGGTAATTTCATAAATAACAATGTAAAAAATAAAGGAATGATGGTTATTTTTGTCCAAACATTTAAAATTGATGATGTTAGCAAATTTTTTTTTTTTTTAAAATAAAAACTCTTAAGAACTTTAAACAATCATAATTTGCTCATTTTTAATTCAATGCACGCAAAAAATATATCAAATTTCTCTTCGTGCTCTTTGTTGAAATATTAAACTTGATTTGTTAGATATTTTGGAAGAAAGATCTAGAATTAGATAGAATATAGAAAAAAAAAAGAATCTAGAATCAAAATGAGTTCAAAGAAAAAGAATAGTCTAGATTAGGAGAGCTCTAGAAAAATCTAGATATGTGAAAGAATCTAGATTGTATGGAACAGTATAGAATAGTCTAGAGTTGTAATAATTTAGGCTAACATTGTAACTATATATATGGATGTAGTGTATCATTAATATGAATGAATGAGAATTGAAAGTTGAGAAATAGAGAATTGTGTCTTCCTCTATAATTCCTCCAACATATACACATTCCCGTCCACACATATTTACTCATTAAACTCTCAAATATATTCATCCTCCAAAACAAACAGTGTCTTCATTCCAACAAAGTAGTAACCGAGCCATAAGACCCTCCTGTGAAATGGCTAGTAATCTATAATCTTTCCAAGTCCCTATGCTCAATAAGAGCAACTTTGATAATTGGAGCATCAAGATAAATGCTCTCTTAGGAGATCATGATGCGTGGAAGATTGTAGAGAAAGGGTATGAGGAGCCGCAAGATGAGGAGACTCTATCCCAAGAACAAAGGGATGGGTTAGGGATGAGAGAAAGAGGGACAAGAAAGCTCTCTATCTCATTTATCAAGCTTTGGGAGACAATAATATTGAGAAAATCTAGAGTGCGACCACCACTAAAGAAGCGTGTGAGAAGCTCCAAGTCTCATGCAAAGGAGCCGAGCAAGTGAAAAAGGTATGTCTCCAAACCTTAAGAGGTGAATTTGAGTCGTTACATATAAAGAAGTCCGAATCTATCTCAGATTATTTTTCTAGAGTGTTGACGATCTCAAATCAAATGAAAAGAAATGGTCAAAAGCTGAAGCATGTTAGAATAATGGAGAAAATCTTGCGTTCACTAACTTTCAAGTTTGAACATATATTTGTGACAATTGAAGAAACTAAAAATTTGAAAGAAATGACTATTGATCTCTGTTGGGATCAGTACAAGCATATGAGGAGAAACAAAAAAAGAAACAAGATATTGTTGAACAACTTCTAAACATGCAACTGAGTTCAAAAGAGAAAGAAGAAGGATCCAACAATGATTGTGGTCAATATGGGAGAGGACAAGGCCAAGCACTAAGTCGTGGTCGTGGACGTGGATGAGGAAGCTTTGAAGAAAGAAAAGAGCTTTCGACAAATGACGGAGGGAGGACCTGCGCAAAATCGATGTACGATAAAATTTCCACAGAGTGTTATAATTATCATAGATTTGGACATTATGCTTGCGAATGCAGCAAGGACACCAAATTGAAGGTTGAAAAGAAGGCTAACTTTGCCGAAAGTAAAAATCAAGAAAATGCGACCTTACTTTTGGCATATAAAGGAGAAGATGGAAAATAGGATGACATGTGGTACCTCAACACGGGCGCAAGCAACCACATGTGTGGTAAAAGAAGCATGTTTGTGGAGCTTGATAAGTCAGTAAGTGGTATTGTCTCCATTGGTGATGAATCTAAAATTCCGGTGAAAGGAAAATTCAAGATTTTAATTTGGTTAAAGAATGGGAGTAATGAATTCATTTCAAATGTTTATTATGTGCCTAACACGAAAAATAATATCTTGAGTTTGGGACAACTCTTAGATAAAGATTATGATATTCATATGAAGGATTATAACTTTTCGATAAGAGATAATAAAATTAATTTGATCGCCAATGTGCCAATGTCTAAAAATAGAATGTTTTTATTAAATATTCGGAATGATGAGGTAAAATATCTTAAAGCATGCTATAAAGATGCATCTTGGCTTTGGCATCTCCGATATGGGCACTTGAACTTTGGTGGCTTAGAGTTGCTATCAAAGAAAGAGATGGTGAGAGGATTACCATCCATCAAGCATCCCGATCAACTGTGCAAAGGATGTCTACTCAGGCAATAATTCAAAAAACCATTTCCAATGGAGTCAAGGTCAAGAGCACAGAAGCCACTAGAGTTAATACGTGTTGACGTTTATAGGCCAATCAATCCAAGCTCCCTAGGTAAGAGTAGTTATTTCCTACTCTTTATTGATGATTTTTCAAGAAAGACGTGGGTGTACTTCTTGAAACAGAATTTCGAAGCATTTGAAGTATTCAAGAAGTTCAAAGTAGGCGTAAAAAATGAGAGTGTACTGAAAATCAAAGCTTTAAGAACCGATTGAGGTGGAGAGTTCACATCTAAGAAGTTCCTAAAGTTTTGCGAAGCAAATGGAATTCGACGGCAACTTACAGTTCTGAGATCCCCCAGCAGAATGGAGTGGCGGAAAGAAAGAACAAGACCATTCTTGAAATGGCAAAGAGCATGCTGAAGATGAAAAATTTACCCGAAGAATATTGGGCTGAAGTAGTGGCATGCGCGGTATACATGTCAAATCAATCTCCAACAAGGAGCATTTGGGGAATGACTCCACTAGAAGCGTGGAGTGGCAGAAAGCTAGGGATTGCTCACCTAAAGGTGTTCGGGAGCAAAGCATACGTGCATGTCCCAGATGAGGTGAGAAGAAAGTTTGACGATAAAAGCGAGCCATTTATATTTATCGGGTATGATTCTAACTCCAAAGGCTACAAGTTATATAATCCTAACACTAACAAAATTGTGATAAGTCGAGACGTGGAGTTTGACGAGGAAGGAGTCTGGAATTTTGGCTCCAAGAGTAACTATAACTTTATTCCTCAATTCAAAGACCAATAAGTGGTCGAGAAAGCAACAGATATCCAACATGAGCCAGTGACTCCATCCACTTCATCAATGCAAGGTGTTGAAGATTCACCACCATCTTTCTTAAATAAAAGATCGACACAACGTGCAAGAAGTTTAAATGAGATTTATGACGACACAAAAATGTTAGAAGATCTTATGTTGTTCTATTTTTCTGCTAGTTTTGACAAAGTAACTTTTGAAGAAATCGCGCAAAGTGAAAATTCGAGAAAGGAGTAGTATGAAAAAGCTATAGAGAAGAAAGAAAGAGAGAAGTTCACACTGTTGCTGAAAATGTATAAAGCTATTGGAGCTAAGTGGGTGAGCAAAGCAGAGAAGAATTTCAAAAAGAATAAGTTAGTGAATGACTCATCAAAGAATTTAATGTTTAATAATGAAAGAAAGCACATAGAAACCTACATCTTTCACAGAGTGCATCACAGAGGAAGGGGTTCAAAAGGAGTCTACAAGAGATCACAAGATCAAGTTTTGGACTATCTCACCAAACCACGTAAGTACAAAGATATGATCAAGTTCAAGAGTTTGCTTAGAATGATAAATCAAGTTTAAAGGGGAGTGTTGGAATATTAAACTTGATTTGTTAGATATTTTGGAAGAAAGATCTAGAATTAGATAGAATATAGAAAGAAAAAAAAAAAGAATCTAGAATCAAAATGAATTCAAAGAAAAAGAATAGTCTAGATTAGGAGAGCTCTAGAAAAATCTAGATATGTGAAAGAATCTAGATTGTATGGAACAGTATAGAATAGTCTAGAGTTGTAATAATTTAGGCTAACATTGTAACTATATATATGGATGTAGTGTATCATTAATATGAATGAATGAGAATTGAAAGTTGAGAAATAGAGAATTGTGTCTTCCTCTATAATTCCTCCAACATATACACATTCTCATCCACACATATTCACTCATTAAACTCTCAAATATATTCATCCTCCAAAACAAATAGTGTCTTCATTTCAACACTCTTTCATTTAAGATATCAGAACGCCATGTATAGATGAAAACTTTAAAAGATACATTTTTACGCATACCCAGGTTGTAAATACTTTCGTTAGCTTATAATAATGTTTCATCAATATTGTGATAATGTATGCTAACGAAACATTTGTCATATGCTAATATAATGTATTCACTATGCTAATGAAGAATTATTATAATGCCTAGTGTAGTACAAATTTTTTAGGATTTATTTAATCTCAATTATGGTTCATGTCATCCAAATTAGGATTTATTGCATCTTAATTATAGTTTATTTCATCTAATTATGATTAATAGTTATTTTTTGGAATTTAATTTTTTCTTTTTAGTTCCTAATTGATCAATATTAGGATTTATTTCATCCAATTATGGTTTATAACGTCAACAGTATTGTCATATGCAAACATAGTATATTCACTAAAGTTAACGAAGTAAACTCATAATGCTAACGTACATATTATTGGCATGATTTTTCCACTAATTATTAAGGGTTTATCACATCCAATCCAGATTTATTTAATCAAATTAGGTTTATTTCATCAAATTAAGATTTCTTCCATTAAATTAGGATTTATTAAATCAAATTAGGTTTATAATTATTTTTTAGAATAATTTTTTTTGCTAACAATATTACAAAATTTTAATTAGCATCACGATAATGCTTCATTAGCACAATGATAATACTTCATTAGCATGGTGATGCTCTAATAAAACACTCTACGATTTTTATTAGAATCACCAAATTACGTTAATACGCCCTCCTAAAAAACTTTTCAAATATTACAGAACTGTCAACGCCCTTTTAATCAAATTTAGGCCTTTAATTTTTTAAGATTGTGTGATTGAGATGTAGTATTAATTCCCATATTAGGATTGATTTTTATATAACCCTTCCTATATGTATATATATATATAGGGATGGGATCTGGTGAGAACCGGTCGCTAGGTGAGAACCGGGAACCGATCCCATCCGTCCATCCTGTAAAATCGACGCCCCAGATCCATCAAGATTTTCGGTGGCATTTTTGTAATTATCGCGAAAATCTTCAATTCGCGCATCTCATTAAGGGTAAAATCGGAACTGAACTCAGAAATTGTCCAGATTCAATTTTAGCATCCGACTTCGCACATTTTAGCCTCATGAATTTCTCATTTTAGCATGTGTTGATAAACAAAAATGAAACGATGATTTCATTGGAATGAAATGCAATACATCCTATTTGGGGATAGTGAACCCTAATGGGAATCTCATAATTACTAGTTGGGATCAGGAACTTAATAAACCCTAATTGGGAACGGTGAACCCTAGTAGAAAATGTCACATCAATTTTAGCCTCCTACTTCGATAATTTTAGCATTATGCGATTCTCATTTTAGTCTCATGCGATTCTCATTTTAGCCTCAGAGCAAAAGGGAAGAATTATTAAATTACTATATTACCCCTCCGTCCAGAAAGTTGCCGAAAATTATAGGAATGCCACCGCTCATCCACTTAAATCTGATTTAATCTGGACCGTCCAGATTGAGTCAAACAAAGGCTAGGATTGGTTCTTAGTTCTCACCTGGGGGAATGGTTCTCATTTGATCCTTTCCCTATATATATATATATATATATATATATATATATATATATATAGGGGTGGGGTTATATAAAAATAACCCCTTGTGTGAGAAATGAGAACACATCTCACACCACACATCCATCAAACATCAAAGGTCCAAATTTGATGAAAAAGGCAGTGTCAATTTTGTAATATCTGAAAAGTTTTTCACGCGGGGGTATTACTGTAATTTGGTAATTCTTATAAAAATCGCGGAGGATTTGATAACACATCGTTGTGCTAACGAAGTATTATCATAATGCTAACGAAGCATTATAGTTATGCTAATTAAAGTTTTCAAATATTGTTGGCGAAAAAAACATTCTAAAAATTAATTATAAACCTAATTCGATTTAATAAACCCTAATTAAATGAAAAAAATCATAATTGGATGAAATAAACCTAATTAGATGAAATAAACATTGATTGGATGTGGTAAACCCTAAATGAGTTGAAAGAAATCATAATAATAATAATATATTTGTACTACATTAGCATTATAGTTTTGGTTCGTCAGCATTGCGAATACACTATGTTAGCATATGACAATACTCTATCAACATACGTTATAAATTATAATTGGATAGGATAAACCATAATAATCAATTAAGAACTATAAACAAAAAATTAAATTTCAAAAGAATAATGATAATTAGATGGAATAAACCATAATCGAGATTAAATAAACCATAATTGAGATGTAATAAATCCTAATAAATTTATACTATGTTAGCATTATGATAATCCTTTGTTAGCACATCGAATATATTATGTTAGCATATGACAAATGCTTCATTAGCATACGTTCATATGTTATCATAATGCTGACGAAGAATTATTATATGCTAACGAAAGCATTTACAACATGGACACGCGTAAAAAAATTTCTTTTTTATTTTTCATTCATATTTTTTCATCCAAACATAGCCTTTCGACATCTTAAATGAAAGAGCATGAAGAGAGCTTTAATTTGATATATTTTTTGTGTGCATTGGATTAAAAACGAGGAAGTTATGGTCGATTAAAGTTTTAAGATTTTTTTTTTAATTGCTGACATCATCAATTTTAATGGATTTGGACGAAAATAGCCCTCCTTCCTTATTTTTTGCCCTATTATTTACGAAATTGCCACCTTAAATCTCAACCATTGGATCATTAAATTGGATGGTGTAAGATGTGTTCTCATTTCTCACACCAACAAGGTGTTCTCATATGAACCATATCCTATATATATATATATATATATATATATATATATATATATATAACACATAAAAGGAATGCAAATGGAGGGGAAAAAATAATGTGAGTGGGGGTTTAGATTCTTGAGCAAGAAAAGAGATAAACAGAAACGGCAAAGGAATAGAGAAATAGTGACTGAACAATTTGCATCTGCTGATCCATTTGGTGCATTTCAACCAACTCTCCACATTTTATTTTTTAGCGTTTATCTGCTAGTAACGTCGAACATGCTCTTCGCTACCGACCAACTTATCCACTCAAATCCATTCATTTCCTTTGATACATGAGCAAATGAAATCACCCATGTCACTTGATGTTTTATTTTTATTAGATTTTCATTCTTTTTTCTTTAATTTTAATTTATTTTAATATAGTTGAATTTTATAATTATTAATTAGGATTTATATTTATTTTTTAATAATTATTTTATATTTTTTATTTAATATTATTGATCAGTAGAGTTGATTATTCCAAAATTAGGGTATATATTTTTTAAAAATTTCAATTTTTAGTAATAAATATTAATTATGATTATAATATAATAAATCTTATTTATATGAAAAACATTATTAAACATATGTAATTTTAATGTTGACACACATATACAACACGCAATTTGAACTAGAGGATCATTTAACGAGTGTCATAATATATATTTTCCGTCCTAAATGATATATATATTTCATTCCCTATTTCTATATATAGTATTTACATCTACATCATATATAAAAAGATATTAATAATGTGATATATATATATATTATAATATCATCGGAAGATTATGTAACGGGTCTAAATTGATTGTGTCACTGTTTTCCTATTTGTTTTTTGCTATAAAAAAAAATTCGGCTCAATTTGATTATCCAACCTTTTCAAACAACTCAATTTGCTCTCTCCATTTGTCCTTATCCAAATTGACTGCAATTGAGGTCTGTCACTAGCATCCGTTAAAATGCACATTCCAATATTTTCACCCATCAAAATATTACATATTTTTTCACATATATTCCGTTACATTTTTTTCCGCTGGAACTGTATTTTTTCACCAACGTGTGAATATCGTTAGAATCTAAATTTCTTTATATATAGAAAAAAATATTCCAGCTATAAAGAAAAAAATATTCTAGCGCATAAAATTAATTGGAATGGTTAAATTTATTAAAAAAAAAATGACACCCCTCATCCAAGGATAGACCGCCCAGCCTGCCGAAAATCTCCCCTCCTCTAGTACCCCAAAGTTTTGAATCAGGGGCCGATGGAGGGGGTCAAGGGGGCCCAACCCATGATATATTTTTTTTAAATAGGGATATTTAGGAAAATTTTATTTTTGCTACCCAATTTTTTATTTTTAATTTATGATTCTTGTTATTGGGTTTGATATAATATTTTAACAAATATGATATTAGTATATATAACTGGGCTTGGGCTATTGAGTCTCAATCAAATATATAAATAAATATTAAACAAAATTTAATACACACAAATCAAAATAAATTAAATAAGTTAGAGTTGAATTAGCGATTTGACTTTTATGAATTAGATTATATATTTATTAAATTCATATCAAGTTTAAATTATCATGATTGAATCGTATTATCTATTTGTTTTAGTTTTTATTTCGAATTATTGATCTATGTTACTCACATAATTTATTTTATAAATTATATATTGTGAAGTTATCATTCTATTAATTCGTCACCCAATTTATAATTTCTACATCAAATGATTAGTATGGATTAATTATTATTTCAAATTTTATTGCTAGTATAACCAATTAAATTTCAATTAATGAATTACTTTAGAAAATAATTCAATTAAAATTTTATATTATTCATGTTTTTATTTTAGTTATTTATTTAAATGAAAAACAACATTCTTATCTATTTAATTTGGGGAAGGGAAAGGAAGACGATGGTTTAAAAATGATCCCCAATATGTCATCGTATCACTAGAGAAACAATGTATAATGCATGATTTGCAAGCTTTTAATATTACATTCGTTAGATTAATTTATAAAAGTTCAAATGATATATTATTATTTGATGGTATTGAATAATTTTTTTTTTAAAAAAAAACTAATCAAGATTGTAAATTAATTTTAATTTCATTTTTAGTAATTATTCTTTATAACATTTATACAAAGATATAGCAAAAACTATAACTGATGACTTGCATTATCTTATAACTTATAATTTACAACAATACACAATTTTTAACTTTAAAATTAGATTTTCTATATTAGCTTAATAAACTTTATCTGATTATTTGTGTATATTATATATTATAGTAAGCTATAATACCAAATTAACTTACTTAAAATTCAAAATGTAGGAGAGACAATTGTATTATGATTACATATTAAACAAAACTTATTATAAGTGCTGAAAATTTATAAAATAATAATTTTGTAACAATGAATTACTAATCTTACGATTTATAACTTAAAAATTTCATAAGTCACTACAATACATAGCTTTCAACTTTAACAATACATTATTCATATTAATTATATAAATCGTTAAATGATTAAGAGATTATCATAATATAATGACTATAGATTGGACAAAATTTATTATAAGTGTAGAACAATATAAAAGTAAACCTTAAAATTAAATTTAATACATTAGTTTTATAAACTTTAATATTGATTAGTTATTTTATATATAACACTCCTAAGTTAAACAATAGACCCAAGTCTATTTTATTTATGATTTCATATGGCACAAATGCATAAATGCATGCATTTTAATGTTGAGGCTCAATTTATGGGCCTTTTAGCCCATTTATGTTTTTAATCATTTCTAAGACCTATAGTGATCGAAATGAGACGATCAAATATGATAGACGATAGTGTCCGACAATACTAAACCATAAAACTTGATTGCACATAAGTTGAACTTCATTTGATCAAGTTATAATTTAATTCTTGATTTCATTAGATTTTAGGGTTAAGTTAGAGAAGGGAATAAGAGGTCTATGGTTCGAATCTTGTTAAAGTAATGTTTATTCTTTTTAATCTTTTTATCATAAGACCTTTCTGAACTATATATATGTATATATATATGTTGAGTACTGTCTGACATTGATGTTCAATGTTGAACTTAATGTTATACTGACTCTCTACGACATTGGCTGTGACAGTCGTCGTATTTAATCTTATCCTTTCGTAGTTTTTCAGTATTATTATTATTTAATAAACTATATTTTAAGTTTGTATATTTTAAATCAAATGTATCCACGAAATTTATATTTCAAATAAATGGATATATATATATATATATATATATGATTGTTTTATTAATTTTTTAAATAGAGTTTGAATAAGTCAAAACTCTATCTCCTATTTTATAGGACTTGTGTTATCTTCTTTTTAACCACCTCTTTTGAAGTTCAACGTGCATAAACAAGAAAAAAGAAATGGTTTAGATCGTGGGTTGCTCTCTCTATTCACAAGATGAGACGGTTTCTCTTAAAGTCATGAAGTGAACAACGGTTACTGCAAAACACACGATCTAGAAAATGATGTGGACTACAAGTTGATTCAAGTGAAGAACATATTCTAAAGAATGGTCTACACTTGGAGAAGCTATTTGAGCATAACTTATCTTATCGCTACGTGTGAAGATTGAAGAGCTTGAGTCACAAACTTAGCTTTTAGATTTCTTTCTTCTTTCCTTCTTCTTTCTCTTTGAAGTTCATAGTTGTTCAATCAATTCATGAGAATAGATTGTACGAACTAGGATAGATAGAAGGTTGTGGAATCATTGCTAGTTTGTATACAAATTAACAGTAGGTTGATTTGTATTTTGTTCGAATTCTATTTAGTTGAAAACTAGAATAGGATTCATGTATTTTGTTTGATGTGTCAAGAGCTCAGCGTCTGACATCATCAACTAAACTTTCATGTTGGCTCATAGAAGCATAATTTCGCTATGTGGCAATCATATACATATTGTGTGTGATTTAAAATTTATCGTTGTGTTATTGATTTTAAATTTCAGTATTTTATGTTAAAGATAGTGATTCAACTATCTGTAACATTGAGTTTGACATTATGTTTCTGTGTCTATTTTCAGTATTTACGGCAACTAATTGTTACAAGTGGCATCAAGAGTTGGTACTTGACACACTAAGTATTTGATCCTTTGATTGCTAATTCACTGAAATGGATATTCAAATTAATCAGTGCCGTCCCCCGACATTGGATAGTAATGGCAAAAACTATGCAATGTGGAAATCTCGCATGAAGATGTATATCAAGTCTATTGATGAAAGGGCTTGGTTGGCTATGATTGAAGAGTGGACTCCTCCAAGGATGGAGGGACCAAATGGAGTTTTCATCCGTACCCCTGAAACTCAGTGGACTAATGATGATAGAATTATCTCCAACTTCAATTCTAGGGCACTAAATGCCATTTTTGTTTCGGTAGATGTTCCATGTTTCAAAATGGTATGCAATTGCACCACTGCATATCAAGCGTGGAACATACTACAGGAACATTGTGAAGGCTCGACAAGTGTACGTCAAACAAAGCTTAGGCTACTCACTTCTAAATTTGAAACCATGTGGATGTTGGAAGATGAGACTATTTCGATGTACACTGAAAGGCTGTGTGAAGTTTCTAATGAGTCTACAGCCCTCGGATGTCCTATCTCAAATGAGAACATGGTTAGCAAACTTCTTCGCACTCTTCCCGAAAGATTCAACATGAAGATCTCAGCTATTAAGGAGGCTCATACTATATCAAACACGAGTTTGAGTGAAGTTGTGAGCATTCTACTCACTTTTAAGATAAATCTCAAAAATCAGAAGTCAAACAATCCTTATAAAAGAATTGCACTTCAATCTGTGACATCAAGTTCCGATGTTCAACCTGATGTTGAAAACATTCAGGAAATCAATGAAGATGAGTCTTCAAGTATTGCTCTTCTCACAAAGAAGTTTAATTCCCTAGTACGGTCTATGAAGAAAGGTTCACCAAACTTCAAACCATGAAGGTTGTTTGACTCTCCCTCGTCAACATCAATTGGCTCATCAAAATAATCAAAAACCTCAGATGATTCAGTGAAGGACATTTACTTGGTTCAGTGTAGGGGATGTTCTGGTTTTGGACACTATGCCAATGAGTGTCCTATTGTACACAGAAAACAAAGAAAAAACTATAGTGCTGCTGTGTTAAGCGACGAATCCAAAGATGAGGAATCAGGAAAACAAACAATGTTGTTTGTAAAAGTCAATGATGACTTTGATGAAATGATTGAAGCTCTAACTGACATGGACGAAGTTGATTTTGACTTTGACATGAGTCCTGACAATGAAGCTTCTGATGTTCCTCATGGAGAATGTTTCTCAAGAAATTGCTAACATTCCTTCCAACACTACTAACTGGTATGAAATGACTTTGCTGGATGAATTTTGTAACACTGCTGAAGTGTCTTAGGTGGAAGAATATCCCTCTGACATTAGTCACCAGGAAGCCCTTCGACAACTTCACAAGGTCGTTGATGAAGTGTGTGTTCAATGGTCTAAACAAATAAAGGAGTTTGGAGTTCTCATGGAAGAAAACCTAAGTCTAAAGCAAAGGGTGATAGATTTGGAAATCCGTCTGACCAGAAGTGACATTGAGTTGTGGAAACCGAGAAAGGAAGTAGATGCTGCCTCAAAAATCTTTCAACAACTCAATCAAGGAACATCAACCTTGAATGAGGTCCTGAAATTGGGACAAACCACTAAAGCAGATTTGGGATATACATCTAGTTCATCTATGCCTATCTCTAACAAAAATCCTGTCAAGTTTGTTAAAGAAGAAAGCTCGACGGATGTTCCAGTCAATGTTGATTGAATGTCAAAAGAGATGTTAATCACAAATCTAAAGAGAAGAAATATATTTGTCATTACTGTGAAGAGTCTGGATATGTTAAACCTTATTGCTTCAAATATCATGATGATATAGCGACGAGAAAGGCTGTTGTGGAAAACTCTTCTAAAACTTAAAAAAACAAGAAGAGTGTCAAGAAGGCAAAAATTTTATGCAATATTTTTTACACTTCTCTAAAAGCTAAGATTTGCAGGTACATGGTACTTTGATAGTGGGTGCTCACGTCATATGACAGACAACCTAGAGTTTCTTGACAACTATTCTACATCAAGTAAAGGAAAGGTGAGCTATGGTGGAGGGGCACAAGGTAATATTGTGGGTAAAGGTACCTTGAATGTTAAAAACTTTCCCAAATTACACAATGTGCTTTATGTTGAAGGATTAATAGCAAATTTGATAAGTATAAGTCAATTGTGTGATGACGGTATGCATGTCAGATTTAACAAAAATACATGTGAAGTTTTTGACAGTGAGAACAAATGCATTATGTTCAGAAGTCGTGCATTGGATAACTGTTATCATGCAGACAAGAACGAGAAATGCAATGTTTCAGTCAATGTTGACACACAGCTTGTTCATCAAAAACTTGGTCATCTTAGCTTTCGAAGCTTGAAGAAATTGATTGAAGCTGATGTTTTTAAAGGTATTCCACCAGTGAAGATAGATCTTGGTGTTGTTTGCAATGCATGTCAGAAAGGCAAACATGTGAGATCTCCTCACAAAAGCTTAAACGCTTGTCAAACCACAAAATGCTTTGATTTGATTCACATGGACATTATGGATCCAGTTGACACTAAGAGCATGAGTGGTAAAAGGTTTAATTTGGTTATGATAGATGATTTTTCTCGATTCACATGGGTTGAATTTTTGCAAGAAAAATCTGAAGCATTCAGAATATTCAAGAAGTTTTGTAGAACGGTGTCAAGACAACATGAGTCTAACATCAAATGCATAAGAACTGATCATGGACTCGAATTTGAAAATTCATTGTTCGATGATTTCTGTGAGAAAAGGGGCATCATTCATGAGTACTCTGCACCAAAGACTCCTCAACAAAATGGTGTGGTTGAAAGAAAAAATCGTACTCTACATGAGATGTCAAGGGTGATGTTACAAGCTCAAAGGTTATCCAAGAAGTTATGGGCTGAAGTAGTTAACACTGCCTGTCACATTGGGAATCGAGTGATTCTTCGCCCCGATAGAACAGAGACACCATATGAACTTCTGAAGAATAAGAAGCCTAACTTGAAATATTTTCATGTTTTTGGGTGTATATGTTACATCTTGAATGACAGGGATCACTTGGGAAAGTTCGATGCTAAGAGCGACAAAGGAATCTTCTTGGGATATGCGTCTAATAGTCGAGCATACCGTGTGTTTAATCTAAGGACAAAAACTGTCCAAGAATCAATTAATGTTGTGTTTAATGACCACACAGGTATTGCGTCAAAATCTGAAGAGGATGAGGTGATGGAGCTTCTTGACATTGATGAAATGTCAAGTGATAAAGCTGAACATGATGTCAGAAACAAGACATCAACTAGTGATGTCGAAGTCAATGTTTCTCAGAATAATGAAGTTCCAGTTAAATCACCAACATCAACATGCACTTCAGATAGTGAAGACGAACAACTAATTACTGCTGAAGATGAACCAAGAAGAATCATCCAGATTCCCAAATCGTTGGTGATCAATCTGAAGGAGTTCAAACTCGGAAAAAGAACTCGATCGATTAAAAGAAAATGGTAAAGCTGGTATGTATGTCCTCTTTGAGTGTTGCTCTGTCAAACACCTGTTTTCTGTCTAACATTGAACCCAAAAACATTAAGGATGCCCTTAAAGATGATTTCTAGATCAATTCTATGCATGAGGAACTAAATTAGTTTGTTAGAAATAATGTCTGGAAACTAGTTCCACGTCCAAAAGATAAAAATGTAATTGGGACAAAATGGATTTTTAAAAATAAAACGGACGAATCTAACAATGTTGTCAGAAACAAAGCCCGTTTAGTCGCGCAAGGTTATACTCAAGTTGAAGGAGTTGACTTTGACAAAACCTTTGCACCTGTTGCAAGGATATAATCCATTCGTCTTTTATGTGCAATTGCATGTTATGTAGGTTTTACTCTGCATCAAATGGATGTCAAAAGTGCTTTCTTGAATGGTTTTCTTAACGAAGAAGCTTATGTCGAACAACCTAAGGGATTCAAATATCATGAGAAACCATTGCACGTTTTTAAGCTAAAAAAGGTTTTGTATGGTCTTAAACAAGCTCCTAGAGCTTGGTATGCTAGACTAACTGATTTTTTTCTTGAATTTGGTTTTTCAAGAGGTGAAGTGGATAAAACTCTTTTCATCAAGAAAAATCAAAATCATATCACTATTGCTCAAGTCTATGTTGACAACATTATTTTTGGTTCTACTTGTACTAATTTGCTCAAAGATTTTGTAGACTCAATGTGCGGCACATTTGAAATGAGCATGGTTGGAGAGCTCAACTATTTTCTTGGTTTACAAATTAAGCAAGACAAGGATGGCATCTTTATTTCTCAAAGCAAGTATGCTAAAGGGTTGGTGAAACGCTTCGGTCTTGAAGATGCTAAACCAGTGAAGACTCCTATGGGATCCACAGAAAAGTTGAGCAGAGACGATGTTGGAGCTGATGTTGATTCTACTATGTATAAAGGAATGATTCGTAGCTTGTTGTATTTAACAGCTAGTCGTCCTGACATCATGTTTAGTGTCGGTGTTTGTGCGAGATATCAATCTCAACCTAAAGAATCACATCTTAAAGCTGTTAAGCGAATCATTCGCTATGTTTCTGGCATACTTGGTTTTGGTATAAAATATCGCAAAGGTTCAAACATTCATCTTGTAGGCTTTAGTGATTCCGACTGGGCAGGTGATGTTGATGATCGAAAAAGTACAATCGGAGGTTGTTTTTATTTTGGTAACAATCTGGTTTCGTGGTCAAGTAAGAAACAAAATTGTATCTCACTTTCCACGGTTGAGTCAGAGTATGTTGCTGCCGGTAGTTATTGTGCTCAACTGTTGTGGTTAAAACAAATGGTGCTTGATTATGGGTGGTCAAATTCCGCATTGACATTGCTGTTTGACAATGTTAGTGCAACTAAAATTTCAGAACCTAGTTCAACATTCACATACCAAACATATTGATATCCGGCATCACTTTATCCTAGATCTTGTGGAACGTGAGATCATTAAGTTGGAATATATTTCTACTAATAATCAAATTGCAGATATTTTTACTAAACCTTTGAATTTTGAGAGGTTTTCTTCGTTAAGAAAATCTCTTGGAATGTGTGTTCTTTAGATAATGTTTGAATTCCTGATGTTTAGTCACATGTTGTGTATCTTGACATCAGACAATTCTCTTTGTTTCGAAATAAATCAAGTCGTGTTTGACTTCTATAATATTATATTGTGAATTAATTCATGAGAATTTATTCATGTATAACTAGTCAACATCACTAATTTGACCGAAACTAATTACTTAAATATATATAATCTTTTATTAAAATAATATTTTCTATTTTGATGAGATAAGTGAATCTCCGTATCACCTATTTTTGGATTTGATAAGTGGGTCCATTGAATACCACTTTATTATATTCTTTTTCATCTTTTTGGATTCACTCTCATTTTTTTCTCTCTCTAGAACCGTTCGTCTCCTTCTTCATCTATCTCAATTTTTTTTGAAGCTTTTCATCAATGGCGGATCCCAATCCATATCAAGCTATGATGATGGTTCTACAAAAAATGATGAAAATGTCTCAAGGCACTCCATCCTCTGTCTCCACGCCAATCCCGTCAATAAACCATTCTCCTGCCTCCACATTAACCCTCATTCTTTCACTACTCCTTATGCTGCTCCGATACCATCCACTCTTGACGAACCCTCCATTTCTACTTGTTCTGGTACTTCACCGACTGAAAAGCCTACCGATGAGCACACTCATCCTGATCTCGTTATCCCTCCTGGAACTGAGATACTAAACCCTAAGCCTCTCAAAATTCATGTACTCGGAGATACAGAGAATTCGATTAATCCTGACCTACCCTCTCACGCTAAATCTCTTACCAATACGGCCAGTCCATTATCTCCGACGAGGAAGTCTAAACGGTTACACGGTGAATCTACCATCAAAACTGAAGAGATACCATCCAAAAAGCCCAAGCATCAATCCAGCAAGGCGATGTCGCATTCTCTCAGGGATGAGTCAGACTCATCTCAAGAACAGTCCCTATCTCCTTCTAAAGCTGAGCCTGAGTCCGGTGATGTTGATCCCAGTGTTCCTCCAGCCAAGGTGGGACCCAGCCTGTTAACTTTTGATCCTACTATGGTGTTTGAATTCTATTCAAACATTTCGGTTGACATGGGAGATCTTACCAATTTGAGCTATGGTACTATGTATCTTAGGGATAAAATCTATGAATTTAACCCTTCTGTGATAAATTCTTTTCTTGGATTGGGAAATGAGGACACCGTGATTTCACTTGATCTTATTGATGATGTTGTGAATGTTATCACTGGTGGTCTCATTCCTCAGTGGATGAATAAAGTTTTACCTTCCAAGTTAACTTTCTTTTACACAGTTTTGTTTAAGCTCACTATTTGCAACTGGCTTCCAACTTCAAATGCTTCTGTCTTAATGGTGGATCAAGCAATCTTATTGTACAAGATTGGATCTCATCTTCCTTTTAACCTTGGTGCTGCTATGTTTGAGTCTGTGCTTAAGGCAGCTACAAAATCAAGCTCCTCAAATCACTTGCCTTTTCCATGTCTCATTTATGCCATTCTGAAAAATCAAGGCATGAAAGAGAGCAAAAAGAAGCTTGTTGCTGAGCAATCGACAATCTCTATTGTCAAACCAAAGGCAGGTGATGGACGGATACATGATCTACCCTATGGCTCGGATGCTTTTGCACTCAAACAATCATCCTCTGACATTGCTACAGGCTCACATCAGTCCACCAAAGCTCCTGATCCTATTGCTGCTGATTTTCCTCGCATTCCCATTGTCATGATGCCAATGGAGACTCTTCTTGTGCAGCTTGATCACATTTTCACTAATGTCCAGCATCTCTCTCAAGTGCGTGATGCATTCACTCATATACTTTCTGCACAAAAAGGGGGAATAGATGCCGATGCCGATATGGAATATATGTGTGAGGAGTCTGAGGATGTCAAAGATGCTGAAGCTGATGTCAAGGCAAAGAAGAGGGTGTCCAAGGGAAAGGGGAAGATAATGTGAAGCTTTGATTTTAAAAACAATGTTTCATTTTGTTTTAAACAATGTTTATTATGTTTTTATGTGCTGAACACATTAAAGATGCTTGATGCATCTTTATTTTTGTTTTTGTTTTTGATGTGTGTGCTGGACACACTTTTATTTTAACATGCTTTTATACGCATTTCTGTTTTTAGGATGCAAATTAATTTTTTTGTTCATGATTTATATGCGTGCCTTGTTTATTTGTTTAGGTATTTGTTATATATCATAGTTTTTGGGCATGATACACATAGTTAGTTTTTGGGATGTTGAAAGATTTGTTAATAACTCAATGTGCCTTAACTGTTTGTGTTGAACTTCTGTTTAACATTGATGTTATAATGGGGATATTACCTATTATATGATGATTAGTTTAAGGGGGAGTAACCTTTAAGAGGGAGATTGTTAGATCTCCATTTTTCGATGCGACTCTAATTGTACAAAATACAGTGAGTTGTATGTTTTGTGCAGAAAAGCTAAGATTAAGGGGGAGATTATTGAGTACTGTCTGACATTGATGTTCAATGTTGAACTTAATGTCATACTGACTCTCTACGACATTGGTTGTGACAGTCGTCGTATTTAATCTTATCCTTTCGTAATTTTTCAGTATTGTTATTATTTAATAAACTATATTTTAAGTTTGTATATTTTAAAGGGTAAATTGGCTTAAAATACACGAACTTTGGGGTCATTTTAGTGTTTCACACGATTTTAAAAACATAGTTTCAATAACACGAACTTAACCTCTTTTTGGTTTTTCACATGATTTTTAAATTTCGGCAAGTTGAATCTGACGTGGCAGCCGGAACTGCCATGTGGCAGTCGAGATGCCACGTGTACATCTACGTGGATATCAAATTGCCTTAAAATACACAAACTTTCGACTGATTTTGGTTTTTCACACAAATTAAAAAATATCAATTTTACTTTTTTTTTGTGTAATACAGAAAATTCATCGATTATTACTATAGTGTTGTTGTAGTAGACATTGTGAAATATTTTGAATTTTCTTAGTTGATGCAATATATAAAATTTAGGTTCGAAAAAATTAAATAAAATAACTATCGGACCTTTTTAGTTCTCTATTAATCTATTTGAAGAAAAATTTTAAAAATATGACTTAAGCTAGTGTAATGGTATACATAATTGAATTCGGAATACAACAACCATAAAATCATAAAAAGTGGTCAATGACATATCGTATATATTGATGAATAATATTACACAATTAATTAATTAAGTTTACAAATAAATTGATCACATAGTAACTACATATTAATTTTTCATATATGTTTAATAGCATATTTTGATATAACTTTATATGTTAGATAATCTCAAATTATATCAGAAGATGCTATTATACATATATGAAAAATTAATATGTAGTTACTACGAGATCAATTTATTTGTAAACTCAATTAAATAATTGTGTAATATTATTCATCAACATATACAATACGTCATTGACCACTTTTTATGATTTGATGATTGTTGTATTCAGAATTCAATTATGTATACCATTACACTAGCTTAAGTCATATTATTTAAATTTTTCTTCAAATTGAAAACTAAAAAGGTCCGATAGTTATTTTATTTATTTTTTCGAACCTAAATTTTATATATTGCATCAACTAAGAAAATTCAAAATATTTCACAATGTCTACTACAACAACTCTATAGTAATAATCGATGAATTTTATGTATTACACAAAAAAAGCAAAAAAAAAAAACTAAAATTGATATTTTTTAATTTGTGTGAAAAACCAAAATCAGTCGAAAATTTGTGTATTTTAAGGTAATTTGATATCCACGTAGATGTACGCGTGGCATCTTCGACTGCCACGTGGCAGTTCCGGCTGCCACGTCAGATTCCACTTGCCAGAATTTCAAAATCATGTGAAAAATCAAACAGAGGTTAAGTTCGTGTTATTGAAACTTCATTTTTAAAATCGTGTGAAAAACCAAAATGACCCCAAAGTTCGTGTATTTTAAGCCAATTTACCCTATTTTAAATCAAATATATCCACGAAATTTATATTTCAAATAAATGGATATATATATGATTGTTTTATTAATTTTTTAAATAGAGTTTGAATAAGTCAAAACTCTATCTCCTATTTTATAGGACTTGTGTTATATTCTTTTTAACCACCTCTTTTGAAGTTCAACGTGCAGAAACAAGTAAAAGAAATAGTTTAGATCGTGAGTTGCTCTCTCTATTCACAAGACGAGATGGTTTCTCTTAAAGTCATGAAGTGAACGGCGGTTACTGCAAAACACACGATCTAGAAGATGATGTGGACTGCAAGTTTATTCAAGTGAAGAACATATTTAAGAAGAATGGTCTAACTTGGAGAAGCTATTCGAGCATAACTTATCTTACCGCTGTGTGTGAAGATTGAAGAGCTCGAGTTACAAACTTAGCTTTTAGATTTCTTTCTTCTTTCCTTTTTCTTTCTCTTTGAAGTTCATAGTTGTTCAATCAATTCATGAGAATAGATTGTCCGAACTAGGATAGATAGAAGGTTGTGGAATCATTGCTAGTTTGTATACAAATTAACGGTAGGTTGATTTGTATTTTGTTCGAATTCTATTTAGTTGAAAACTAGAATAGGATTCATGTATTTTGTTTGATGTGTCAAGAGCTCAGCGTCTGACATCATCAACTAAACTTTCGTGTTAGCTCATAGAAGCATAATTTCACTATGTGGCAATCACATACATGTTGTGTGTGATTTAAAATTTATCTTTGTGTTATTGATTTTAAACTTCAGTATTTTATGTTAAAGATAGTGATTCAACTATCTGTGACATTGAATTTGATATTACGTTTCTGTGTCTATTTTCAGTGTTTACGGTAACTAATTATTACAATATATATATATATATATATATAGAGAGAGAGAGAGATGGGATCATGTGAGAACTGAGAACCGATCTCAGCCACAGATTGCTCTGATTTGGACGGTCAAGATCAGATCAAAATTAAAAAAATCACGGTGGCATTATTGTAATATCAGCGATTTTTTAATGAACCCAGGGCATTTTTGTAATTTATTAATTCTGTTATGTTTGGAAATAATGTATTTCGGTCTGTAATTCTTCGATTCGAAATCCCTTTCCTTGTATATATCAAATTCTTTTGTGCTTATATAATCGAAATTTCAGTCGATTCTCTTCGAATTTTATTCACCAGAATCGGTGTTTACGCAATTTTTTACTGGAGTTTGTGTTATTCACTTTTATTTGACGAAGATTATGGGTAAAAAAAAATTCTGTAATTTTACTATGATTTTTTTATACGTTTGTTTGACAAGTTTTACGAAGCTTATTTTAAATTTTTGACGATCAATATGTGTTTTTAGGGTTGTGTATTGTGTGTTTTGATTTTCTATATATATGTAGAGTTATTAACATCATAATACGAATTATTAGCATTGTGTATTTAGTTTTTATCATTGTATAAACAATTGAATATCATAAGAGTATCTTTTTAATAGAATATTTGTACGATGAATGCAGAATTTGGAATAACAAATGAGTATTATAAATAATATTTTCTTAACATGTAGTTTAGCACTACTGTGAACTACTTTAGCACTGTTGTAACGTATTTTAGCACTAATGTGAACTATATTAGCACTGCTTTTAGGTTGATGAAGCTGACTAAGTTGTTATTTTAAAATCTTAACAATGAACATGTGTTCTTAATGCTGCATATTGTGTGTTTTCATTTTATGTATATCTGTATATTTATTAGCATCACAATATGAATTATTAGACATTTGCTATACGAAGTTAAGTCATAAAGTTTATTAACATCTTATTATTTGTATGGTGTTATGAGAACAATATGTAAATATAATTGTCATGTGGTCATTTTTTTATTTCTGTCTTGTACTTTAGCACTGATGTGAACTATTTTAGCACTTTTGTAACCTAGTTTAGCACTATTGTGTTTTTAAGGTTGTATATTTTGTGTTTTGATTTTCTGTACATCTTTAGATTTATTAGCATGACAATATGAATTATTATCCAAATAATCAGTTTAAATTATATCCTTGACTTAACATATACTTTAACACTACTGTGAAATATTTTAGCACTGTTGTTATCTATTTTAGCACTACTGTAAACTATTTTAGCACTACTGTAAGATACTTTAGCAGCACTGTGAATTTTTACATCATGATCTTAGAATATATTATAAATGTGCAGATTGTGCTTCTTCCAATTTGGAGATTTCACCCGTGTTTTCTGAATTTTACACACCTGAATGTGAACCATCTTTGAAGCCTGCCTTGGGCAAGACTTTCCCTACTTTAGATGATGGTATAACATTTTACAAGGTGTATGCATCATCGTGTGGATTTGATACTCGTCTGTCTACTACAAAGAGATCTAAAGATGGTACTATAATTTGGAAGTATGTTCTGTGTAGCTGTGAGGGACTTAAGAACACATCTGTTGATTTTAGTGAATCTTCAAAGAAAAAGAGATGTCGTGTGTTGAAGAGGAATTGCTGTATGACTAGGATTGGTTTTAAGTATATTGGTTGTGATGGGTATAGTGTTGGATTATTAGAAGAAAGACATACACATTTTCTTGTTACGGATACACACAGAGAGTTTATGAATCTGAATAGGAATATAGATCCTTCACATCAAATGTTTATTTTAAACTGTGCAAGGGTGAACATCGGACCTGTGACAACGTTTAGATTAATAAAAGAAATTGTTGGAGGATATTCCAATATAGGATGTACAGCAGTTGATTTCAAAAACTTCAGTCGAGATCTCAAGGCGTATACTGTGGGTGTAGATGCGCAAATGATGTTGGATAAAATGTCCAAAAGGCATGAACTATGTTCTGCTTTCACATCTGATTATGAAGTTAACAAGGATGATCAGTTGAGGTGTGTGTTTTGGGCTGATCCTATATTAAGAAGGAAATTTTCTCTATTCGGGGATGTTGTGTCGTTTGATGCAACATATAGGACTAACAGGTTAGTGTGCTATATTGTTTAGACTTGATGTTCTATTAGTTTTAGCATTCTGGTGGTTTAGCACTGGTATTTTCCTATTTAGCACTTGCACTTCCTTTTTTAGCACTTGTAGTGTATATTTTAGCATTTGCATTTCCTTTTTTAGCACTGTTACCTAATGTTTGAATCTTTTATATACAATGATAAAGACATGATAATAACAGAGGTTTGTGAATTTTTATATTGTTGCAGGTATTCAATGATTTTTGCACCCTTCACCGGGAAGGACAATCACGGGAAGCTTGTAACCTTTGGTGCTGCTTTAATGTCGGGTGAGGATGCTGAATCTTATTCATGGGTTCTTCAGAAATTCAAGGACTGTATGGGTGCTTCTCCTAGCCTAATAATCACTGATCAGGATCTTGGATTGAAGGTTGCTGTAAGACAGATACTTCTCAATACCAGACATCGATTGTGTATGTGGCATATTATGTTTAAAGTTCCAGATAAGTTACCTGCGCATATCAGAAAGAACGAGACATTCAGAAAGAGGTTAAATAGTATTGTGTGGTCTAATTGTATAAACATCACAGATTTTGAGTTGATATGGAAGGAAATTATGGTTGAATTTGGATTGGCAGATGATAGTTGGTTCTAGTCATTGTATGATATTCATGAAGATTGGGTGCCTGCATATTTTAGGGATTTACCGATGAGTGGGTTGTGCAGGACTACCTCAATTTCAGAGAGTGTGAACAGTTTTTATTCTAGGTTTCTTAGATCAAAGTCAAACCTTGTTGAGTTTCTGATGAACTTTGATAGCGCACTTGATACTCAGAGACATGCACATGCCTGCTTGGATAGCGTTGATGAGTCGTCAATTCCTCAGTTGAAGACCCCATTCACATTTGAGAAACATGCTGCCACTGTTTATACTAGGAATAAGTTCTACGAGGTGCAGAAGGAGATTGAAGATGCATGTTATGTCTATCGTGTTTGTAATATTTCAGAAAATGATTCAGTTGCGATGCTAGAAGTGAAGGATGGTTTTGGCGCTACAAATAAGGTTGTTAACAACAAGGTGGAGGATTCCACTACATGCAGCTGTTTGAAATTTGTGAGGGATGGGATGCTCTGCGGCCACATATTCACTCTATTCAAAGATTTGAAATTAGAGTCGATACCTCCTAAATACGTTATGTCTCGTTGGATGAAGTCTTCACTCATTAATGAAGCAGGTGCATTGTTGGGTGATCGGTGTTTTTTGTTGGAGGAGAACAAAATTGTTACGAATTGCTGAAGGTGACACTGCAAAGATGTCTCTATTGTTGCAAAGTTTACACGAGTTAAGGGAGCGGTTTTCATTTGGTGATATTGAAGACGATACTATGTCAAAGAGGAATAGATTATTTTCTGATTTTTATGGATTGTGTGCACCTAGTGAAGTTGAGGTGCATCCACCTGAGCTTGTGAAGACAAAAGGCAGTGCAAGTCGTATAAAATCAAAAGAAGAGGTGAGAGTTGAACGCGCAAAGAAACCTTTGAGGACCTGCAAGAAGTGTGGGAAGAAAGCCAATCATGATTCTAGGAATTGTGGGAAGAAGTAGATACATTTTATTTTATTTTTTGTACTTTTTTTTATACTGATTTTTTTATTAATGATAGCAATATTCTTTCTTGTAATGCTAAATAGGTATAGATGTTGTTTCATTTTTTGAATTGCTAATAAAGGTTTTAATATTTCTAGCAGGTGTGTAACATCAGTGCTAAATAAGGAAACGTAAGTGCTAAAGAACAAACCATCAGTGCTAAAATTCAAACTTTCAGTGCTAAAGTAGAATTTGAAATCTAGGATTCAAATACTAGTGCTAAAAAAGAAATGTCAAGTGCTAAAAAATCATATGCAATTGCTAAAACCACGGAACTATTCCATTTAGTGATCGCTCGCCCTCTAAGTTTAGGAGGAGCATTACATTTATTAGAGATGGTAGTATGTCTTTATATAACAATGCTAAAAAAAGAACTGTTATTGCTAAAACACTGCTAGAATGTCCAAAAATGCTATATATATATATATATATAGAGAGAGAGAGAGAGAGAGATGGAAGAAAAACGAGTCTAAAATGAAAAATTATGATTACTATGTATTATTCAAATTGATCAAACTTTCAGTTATATTTTGTAAGATGGTAGTCTGTCTTTATATAGCAATGCTAAAAAAAGAACTGTAATTGCTAAAACAGAAAATACCAGATATTATGAGGTTATATGTCTAATTTTAATGATAAAATACATAGACTGCTGAAAACTTAAAAATGCTTTAATAGTGCTAAAGTATAAAACATCGGTGCTAAAATAAAAACTTTTAGTGCTATAGTAGAATTCAAAATGTAGAATACAAATACTAGTACTACAAAAGGAATGGAAAGTGCTAAAAAATCATATGAAAGTGTGATAAGTCCATTTATTTCGTGTTTTTATGGGCATTTTATCCTCTATAAATGTCCTTTTTAGCGTGTTTTGAGTCGAAAAGAAACAGGTTGCGGTCAAAGGACATTCCAAGAGTCGAGTCTGACGGAAGGGGCATTTTATGCCCAAATATTCACGATTATCTCGCACATATGTTCATCAGAGGCATAGGGGACTTCTCCAGTATCCATCCCACATTCGGTCGGCGAAGTGGGCATATCAGATACGGATGGAACTGACAGATGATGCCGTGCCCACAGTACTCGCACAGACTCGACCACAGGTCAGAATGGGCATTCTCGTGAAACTCGGAAATCAGTTGAAGGAAAGCTGGTGGAAGATAGCTACATATCCGAATGAGAGTTGGAGCTAAGTTGGACTCCTAGAAGGTGCTGTAACAAAGAGATAAGCTCAGACGAAGAGATAAGCGCAATCAAAGGCGATAAGAACAATCCTAAAAAAATAGGGATTTGTTAAAGCTGAAGCTTATCCAGTCAAGGTCAGCGAGGGCACGCCGTTCTAGAATTTCAGCAGAAGACCCCCGCCTGTGGGGGAAACTCTACTCGGAAATGTAACTATTTAAACAAGTTTAGTCTCTAGAAAAACAAGCTGGACAATCAGAAACATTTTACATTTTTACATTTCTGCACTTTATTTTCAGTACGCTGCTTAGGCAGCCAAATAATCCGAAAGGTCCTAAACCTTCGGAACTAGGATTATGTTCATGTTTTCCGACGTTGGAGTCGAGTTTTTGCTCAATTAATCCAGTAAGTTTTTGTTTATATTATACCTTTAAATTCTGCAGTTTCAATTATGTCTAGCCTTCTCGGCTAGATCCTTAATTCTGGTATTTGAACAATAAAATTGGTTTGAGCACAAATCTGGACTCGTGAGGCCAAAATGGGCATAGTAATGCATGATTAGTTTCCGTTAATTCTTGAGCCTTGTTCCACGTGAGTGTGTATGAAGTGCCCAATGTGGCTGATCACTCGTTAGGCAAAGAGGGCACACCGCTATTATTTGAATTGGCGAATCATGACTGTGTGTCGGTTCATATAGTAATAAGGGAATTAATGGGGTGTTGTGGGCACAATAGGAATCAGTTGAACACAACAGATCTGAGTCTGTCTAGGGCACACTGCTGCTTGTTTGCTTACATCTCTTAGAGGAATCGGGAGGTGGGTAACTGGTTAGGGGTTTAATCGAAGAGGAATCACTTTTAAACCTAAAATGAAAGGATGGATGAGGAGATGCAGAGAGGAATCCGGTCACCATAACTAGATGACCTATCATGTATGAAAATCGGTGTGCCCATGATCGAGTTGTTTTATGTTTAAATCAAATTCTAATTCAAATGCCAGAACCTTTTGTTATTTGATATTTTCTTTAGTTTCTTTTGCAGATTTAAATTCAGTATAGTGACAACACCAAAACCCCCTTTTTGATTGGTTACTTGAAGATAGAATCGCAACAGCTCTCTGTGGGATCGACCCGTACTCATTGGCTAGCTACGCCCGCTGTGGGCACAGGAGTTTACAAATATATTTTTGAGCGCGAAACAACCGCGCGTCAAAATTGGCGCCGTTGCCGGGGAGCTGGTTTCTAGTGATTTTATCTTCCACAATTGGTGAGCTTGGAAGTTGATGCCCAGGGGCTCTTCAGAGGAGACTCTATTGTACGATCCGGAGATAGAGAAGACTTTGAGGAAAAACAGGACAGTAGTGAAGAGGGTACGCCAAGCAACAAATAGACCTTGTGAGCCCACACCACCACCAGAGGATCAAGAAGATCAAGGAGACGAAGGGCACGAGGAGGAAGGACAATTTGAGAACGGCCACAACATCAACATGGCCGTAAATGGAAATGCCGCGAATGGCAATGTGGATGATAACATGACTTTAAGGTAGTTGGTCTTCCCGACCAACATGAATCTGCGCCCAATGGGCATTACACTCCCAGCTGTAACTCAGAACTGGGATATTCATGCAAACTTTATCCAGATCTTGCCGAAGTTCTACGGAATGCCTGGAGAGGATCCACAAAGGCATTTGCAAGATTTTGAGATGGTTTGCCAGACTCAACCATCCGACCATGGATGGGAAGAGTATGTGCGGTTGGTCTCGTTTCTTTTTACTCTTCAAGATGGGGCATGGGACTGGCTGTACACACTACCCACTGGCGCTGTGACCACATGGAGACAACTTCAACAAATTTTTTTGGAGAAATATTTCTCAGCATCCAGAGTGCAAGAAATGAGAAGAAGAATAGGGAGTCTGAAGATGGGAACTAACGAAAGTTTCTATGACTATTGGGGAAGATTCTAGGTGATGCTGGCAAAATGCCCACAATACCAGATTACTGAACACGATTTGATTCAGTACTTCATCGGAGGATTGAGACCAAATGAGAGGACGATCGTGAATGCCTCATGTGGAGGATCCATTTTGAACAAACAGCCTGTTGAAGCATTCAGAATTCTCACAGAAATGGCTGAAGACAACCGAGACTTCGATGGAGAGGGCATTCGGGTTGTAAGTGAAACAGAAAGGGCACCGGACCAGGACAACAAGATTGATAGATTATGCGACAAGATCGAAAAAATCTTATCCAGTGCAAGCATGGCGAGGAAGCCGAGACCTTATGGGGTATGCAAAAGCATATCTTATTTCACGGATGAATGCCCTACTCTACAAGACGAAATGGAAGAAGTAAATGTTGTAGGTGGTCAGAATGGGCATTCCAGAAGATATGATCCCCATTCCCAGACTTATAATCCTGGCTGGAGGGACCATGAAAATTTTAGATGGAGAAGGCCAGAGGATGGGCATCCTGCACGCCCATTGCCACCACCAGAAAAAAAAGGAAGCAATGGCTAGAAGATCTTGTGTTTACTATGGCTGAGGAGAATGAGAAGTTTAAGTAAGAGACTCGAGCTGGTCTCTCACACATAAGCAAGCAAATCAATCAATTGGCTCAAGCCATGCACAAGATGGAGGAGAAAAATGGGAAGCTGCCTTCCCAAGTTGAGAATCCGAGAGAACAAGTGAATGCAGTAGCATTGAGGAGTGGAAAAGAGCTTCCAGAGATGGTCAGGCCGAGAGAAGAGAAGGATGATATGCCCTTGGAGGAAGAAGTAGAAGAAATTCCCACAGAGGACGAGGCACAAGAAGCTGAGCAGACTAATACTGTGCCCATCCTGGAAGAGAAGCAACCTGCCAAAGTGCCCATTCCAGAGAGACAGAAACCTCCCTTTCCAGTGAGATTGGCACAAAATAGAAAAGAAGAAGAAACCAGGGAGATGCTAAAGGTATTCAGTAAAGTGGAGATCAATATTTCACTGATCGAAGCAATCAAGCAAGTACCGCGGTATGCTCGGTTTCTAAAAGAACTCTGCACCAGAAAGGTGCGCTTTAATGATGATGCAAGGTTTCTGGTTGGGGAGAATGTATCGGCTGTGATACAAAGGAAGTTACCCAAGAAGTGTGATGATCCAGGGATGTTTATGATCCCTTGCATAATTGGAGACAGAAAATTTGAAAAGGCCATGCTGGATTTGGGGTCGTCAATCAACGTAATGCCCCTGTCGGTGTTCAAAGAATTGAGGATTGGACCTTTGAAGGAGACTCGTGTGGTCATTCAGTTAGCTGACTGATCTAATGTTTATCCAGAAGGCCTCATTGAAGATGTATTGGTCAAGGTGGACGAGCTTATCTTCCCAGCAGATTTTTATGTGCTTGACATGGGCACAACGACTTCAAAATCTTTAGTTTTGTTGCTGGGAAGGCCTTTCATGAAGACAGCTCGAACCAAGATTGATGTGGACAAGGGCACACTTACGTATGAGTTTGATAGGGAGAAGGTGACGTTCAACATTTTTGAAGTCATGAAGCACCCCTCGGATACAGAAAATTGTAATTTTGTGAACACATTTCATTCCCTGAGCCGTTCCACTTTATCCATGGTGAGCAATAGAGAACCCCTGGAGTGGGCATTGTGGGATGGACTGATTGACCAGGATGCCCTGGACGAAGATGATGACATAAGGGATGGAATTATGATGCTGTATTCATTAGAAGAAATTGTGATACCCCGTCCCTTTTTCTAAATTATGAATTATAATTTTTGGAAAATGGTGTTGAAATTGAATATTAATCATGTGAGTATGTTTGTATTATGCCGTTGATTTAATGCAGGTTGTTCTACTTGAGCCGATACGTCACAGCACAGTGATGTTATACTGAGTGTATAACACAGATTGAATTTAATACTAAAGTGTCGAGTTATATGATAATGAATGAATGTTATTGCATTTAATTTTGTTTGCCAAAACCTTGAACACCCTAACGCTGAGTTGATCGGGGGTCTCGCTGCCCGGTCAGCGAGTCGGGGGTTCAGGGGGCGAAGCGCCCCGGTGGGGGCTAGGGGGCAACGCCCCCTGCTTTTTCGGTATGTATTAAAGGTGTTTCAAAATCTAAGTCGTTTTAAAACGGAGTTAAAGATGTCCGGGAGTCAAAATGGAAGCGGGGTTAAAGGGGGGCACGCCGCGCGCTCGCGGGGAGGTGCGCGCCCGCGGGGCTGCCGAGAGACGCGCGCCCGCGGGGGCTGCGCGCTCGCGGTGAGCCTGGACCGAGAGCTCCCTCCCGCGGTCGCGGGAGGCGCGCGGTCGCGCGGGCTAGGCCGATTTTCCTACCTATAAATACCACACTTATTCATTTCATCTTCATTTTCTCCACTTCCATTTGGGCGATTTCCTCCATCTCTCTCTCAAGAAACTCTTCATCTTTTGGAGTAAATCCTTTCAACATCCACCATCAACAAAGGTAACCACTACACCTCTCCTTCATGGGGATTAAACACCCATTTCTTGTTGTTTTGGAAACTAGGGTTTGATAACCAAAATTAGGGTTTCCACTTTTATTGATCCTCTTGCCTTGATATCTTAAACATATGGTTTATTTACCTCCTTGAGGCTATATGTGAAGTTATATCGAATTCCTATGGTTCATTGTTGCTAGAGTTTGGATTTTTGACATAATTACCCTTGAATTGTTGATAATTGTTAGGAGGTGTTGTGTTGGTTGTTTGGGGTTGATTTTCAAGTATGTTAGAGCTCTAGGATGAAGGTGTTTGTGTTTGAAATGGTGAGTTTAAATGATTTAAATTGAGTTATGCTTTAGTGGTTTAAATGGATGCACGTAATGTGCTCGATTAAATGTTTCAAGGGGTTTTTAATGAGTATCTTGAGTCCAAAATCACGTTGTGAGTTTGTATATCCACATTTGTGTATATGGGTATGTTTAAAGACCTTAAAGCAAAGTATATCTTGAGTTGGTCAAATTATGATTTAATTAAATAACTCGACGTCTAAAATGAAAGAAAATTGAAAAGGTGCTAGGTGACGTGTTGGGGCTCGAGGTGGATGACTTGTGCACGGCCAAGAAGTATTTCAAAGGTTGAGAAAGATTCAAAAGCGTCTTTTAAGGTGGGGTAACTCTAAACTGTGAACACGTGCAATGTTATAGTTATTGTTGTGCTTTGATTGTATAAATATGAAGGGTCTTCGGACCGGTGAATGAAAGAGATCCTTCGGGGTCGACAAAGAGACCCTTCGGGGCAGAGATCCTTGTGATCGAACATAGACCTGTTAATGTCCTCCCTGGGGGGTAGTATGTCTGCGGGCATCCCTACAGGGCCAAAGATGTTCATTAACGGGGACATCATGATGTTTAGACCCTACGGGGTTGAGACTAGTCTCCATAAAGTAAAGAAAAGTCCATATGTTATATTTTCACTTGTGCAATTAGCTATAACTGTTTACAGTGTTCCCCACTGAGTATGTTGTTAAATACTCACCCCATTCATTCAATGAATTTCAGGTTGAGGAGTCGGAGCCCGAGTAGGAGCGTTGTGAACACAAGAGAGCCCCACAAGCTTGTGTTTAATTTTGCTTGCTCTTGAATATGCGTATTGTTAATATTATTACATTGTTCATCCTTTCTGCTTTATGATCAATGATTATTGGGGATGGGAATAGCCCGATCTTTTATAGTTATGCTATGTTTAACTTGTTATAACATGTCAATGATTTAAAGGCGGGTCGATTGACCTAGGAGCCTACGTCATGCAAATGTATGTCGATGAATCCCTAAATTTTGTGATGGTTATGTTAGGGTGCTAGACGGGCGGGTCGTCTAAGACCTATGAGCCCGATAGGTTAGATAACTGTATGAATGATGTGGATGGGTTTATTCTATGCTTCCGTTAAATACGATGTTGGGCGACATGGTAGATTATGATAGGTGGCATGTTATAATTGTGGAAGGAAATTTTATATTCGGAATTATGATGTTATACCTCATTATCCTATTTAACCCTAGCTTCTGCTCAATTTATTATGAGAATGCAAATACATGTAAATGAATTATTGTTAAGTGACGTGGCCAAACGGAGTAGTTTGGGACGTTATAAGTATGCTGAGTGACGTGGCCAAACGGAGTAGTTTGGGGCGTTACAGAAATGCCACACGGATGTGTGGACTATGGTGTGCCCATTCGGAGAAATGACGATAAGCTGATGCCTTCCATTATCAAAGCGCCCACGCTGGAGTTGAAGGCATTGCCAAGGCATTTGAAGTATTCCTACTTAGGAAATAATGAGACACTCCCAGTAATCATAAGTGCAGGGTTGAATCAAGCTGATGAGGACCGCCTTTTGAGATTGTTGAGACTATACAAAGAGGCACTCGGATGGACTTTGGCAGATATAAAGGGCATTAGCCCAGCGGTTTGCATGCACAAAAAAATTGTTGGAAGATGATGCAAAACCTGTGCGTGATCCACAAAGAAAGCTCAATCTAGTGATGAAGGATGTGGTGCTAAAAGAGATAATTAAGCTTCTGGACAGGGCATTATATACCCAATTTCAGGCAGCAAGTGGGTCAGTCCAATCCATGTTGTGCCCAAGAAGTCGGGCATTCAAGTTGTGAAAAATGAGAAAGGAGAGCTTGTGCCCACACGACTGCAAACTGGCTGGAGAGTTTGTATCGACTACCGGAAGCTGAACACGGTCACGTGGAAGGATCATTTTCCACTTCTGTTCAGTTTGGTCCGAAATGCCCTCTGCAAGCATAACTGTTCGGTTTGTGGTTGTAAAATAAACTGAACGAAAATAATAAATAAATAGAGAAAACGAGTTTAACAGATTATAAAAAGTATTCCGGTTTCCAATTAACTCCACCCTAGCTAAATTATACCGATCCTCGATGCAAAGATAATTCCAATTAATTCATGCAAATCAGTTATAGCCACCGAAGACACTAACTGACGCAACCTAATTTCTCCTTAGTTTCTCGATAATCAGGAAGACACTTCACCAATTATTTCTCTAATCGACTGACAACCGTAAGAGACACTCTATAGATTTAATGAGCCGACAGCATTAAGTTCTAGAGAAACCCGATTCATAATTAATAGACTCTGAAACAGGACCGTTGAATTAAGACTATTATTCCCCTGGTTCTGAAGAACCGTTTTACCACTAATTAAACTTAAACCACAATTACGGATGGCCGGTTTAATTGGCTACTAATTAATTCCGAATTACTAAATATGTGCACCTATCTAGCAATATCGAAACAATTAATGACTCGAAATACAAAGAATAACAAATGCATGCGAATTAATTGAACGAGAAAAGCACAAATAGATCTCACAGTTTAGCTAGGCCAGGGCTTCATTAATCTTCACCAGAATAAAAAGAACTTAGCCTGAACGCATAATTAAATCAAACCTCTAAAATATTGTTGAGCAGTACATGATGAATTCAGCGAAGAAGATGAAATAAAAGTTTCTAGAATAGCGTCTCTCTGGTCTGCGTCGTGCGTGTTGAATGAATAAATATAGAGATAAGTCCTAATCTATATATAATATCCTTAATTAAGATAGTATCCACATGGAAATTAACATCCTAATCTAATCCCAACTAGGTAATTGGCAAAAGAGGGACTTTTAGGTGGTGGAATCTGTTGCAGCCGCGTCCAGGCCTTGGGCCTAACTAATTTCTGCACTCCAGCCTAAATCCGCATGCTCAGGCCCAATTTCTGTCATCTCGGTACCTCACCCAGGCAGTATGCCCATACGGCCTGGCTTCCAGGCAGTATGCCCATACGGCGTGCTTTCGAGACTCTCCAGATTTACTTCACTTTTCTCGACTGCAAACTCTCCACAATCTTGGCCAATTCCTTCATATATGTGTTAATCATCTGCAATCATTCCCAAAACACATTTTCTTCCACCAAACACGATCGTGAGGCAATTAATATATCAAAACAATACCACAAATGGCCCAAAATATCTATGTAAATATAGCCCAATCAGTGCCCAATATGGCTGATCACTCGTTAGGTAAAGAGGGTACACCATTATTAATTGAATTGGCGAATCGTGACTATGTGTCGGTTCATATAGTAATAAGGGAATTAATGGGGTGTTGTGGGCACAAGATGAATCAGTTGAACACAACAGATCTGGGTCCGTCTAGGGCACACTGCTACTTGTTTGCTTACATCTCTTAGAGGAATCGGGAGGTGGGTAACTGGTTAGGGGTTTAATCGAAGAGGAATCACTTTTAAACCTAAAATGAAAGGATGGATGAGGATACGCAGAGAGGAATCCGGTCACCATAACTAGATGACCTATCATGTATGAAAATCGGTGTGCCCATGATCGAGTTGTTTTATGTTTAAATCAAATTCTAATTCAAATGCCATAACCTTTTATTATTTTATATTTTCTTTAGTTTCTTTTGCAGATTTAAATTCAGTATAGTGACAACACCAAAACCCCCTTTTTGATTGGTTACTTGAAGATAGAATCGCAACAGCTCTCTGTGGGATCGACCCGTACTCATTGGCTAGCTACGCTCGTTGTGGGCACAGGAGTTTACAAATATATTTTTGAGCGCGAAACGACCGCGCGTCAAAGTGCTAAACTTCTGAACTATTCATTTATATTAACACTTTATACTTTGTGAATACTAAAGTATTCACAAGAATAAGAAATTGTGTCAGTTAGTACAAAATATTCATCCACCAATACTATATACTATCAAAAGACAAAAATTGTATCATATGTAAATACAGATTTTCAAATTATTATCCAAGAAGTTATTTCAATTTTCTTATTTTTGTGGGGTCTACCACAATTTCCCCCTGGGTACATGATTTTTTGTAGAATAGATTTGCAGTTTTCAGATGTTGATCCTTCAGCATTGAAGTTAATCAAATCAATGGAGATAAAGAAGAAGTGATTTGAATGGCAGATAGGGAAGAAAAACTGCACATAGAGTTGATATGGATTGTTAAAAAAAATTTATTTAATTGATATAGATATGTATTGCTAATATAAATTTTCACAATGCTAAACAAACACCATAGCAGTAATACCAGTTCAACATCGCTCAAAGATACCAATGGGCAGCATTTGAGCTCATATGCTATTTTGTCAACAAAAGATGCGCATCTTTTGGAAGAATCCCATGAAGATGGTGCATCAACCACAGTGAAGCTCTGCGAGAAGAACATTTTTTTTTAATTATATTGACGGCAATTTAAGCACTTTATATGGATTTCTTCTTAAGTACACACTTACGCAAGGCTGTGTACTGAAGAAGAATCTTAGTTTAGAGTTCGGGTCTCGCATTTTCTCATTTTCATTGAGGATGGTGCTCCAAACATCCAGAACAGAGGCACTGATGTATTCAAATGGAGCCATGGTAGTCATATCTTCCCGTGTAATGGAGACTCGCGTGTCATAATACAAGATTTGTTCACTGGTAATTCAATATAAATAGAAAAGGCAGTCATATACCAGTATACAATATGATCTTTTATGAAGTATTTTTGCATTGCATGAGTCACATACCTGCTTTCTGTATCATTCTGCACCACCCAGTAGAATATCTCCTGCTACTACTTGTCAAGTTATTCCTTGATATCAACAGTTCTGACCCTGTATGGTGACATCAACTTCTCAGATGGCTTCTTCTGCTGTTTAGTTCTTGTCTCCATTCGGGTAGCTTGAGCCTATATCATGTGTTTTGAAATAAAGATTTATTAGACTTTTTGTAAAAGTGTAATAAAGATGTTGAATGTTACTTCAATAGCTATATCACACCTCAACATTATCCAGAACATTTTTTGACTTTGATGCTGCATCAGTCTCATCTGGCTTTGATGTATTTGAGTTTAGATGTTCAGTCTCTACCTGCAATCAGTTTTATGTATATTATGTATTTCTAAAATAAGTTATGATAGTATTAAAACAATGCATGGTGCTAAAGTAAGTAACGATAGTGCTAGAATAAGCCATTGCAGTGCTAAAATGAATCATGAGGTACTAAACTAAATCGTGGGAGTGCTAAAATAAATCATGAGAGTGGTAAAGTATTAAAAATACGTTTTCCATAGCTATATCACACCTCATCATTATCCAGAACATTTTTTTGACTTTGATAGTGCATCAGTCTCATGTAGCTTTGATTTGTTTGAGTTTAGATGCTCAGCCTCTGCATGCAATCAATTTTTATGTATATTAGGTATTTCTAAAATAAGTTTATGACAGTGTTAAAACAATGCATGAGAATGCTAAAATAATCCATGATAGTGCTAAAGTAAGTAATGATAGTGTTAAAATAAGTCATTATAGTGCTAAAAAAAGCCATGAGAGTGTTAAAATGAATCATGGAGTGCTAAAGTAAATCATGGGAGTGCTAAAGTAAATCATGAGAGTGCTAAAGTATTAAAAATATTTTTTCCATACCTGCCTCACTGCATTCTCCAGGATTTCAGTATCAAATGTGTCAGTTTGATTTGGTTCCTCAACCACCATATTCTATTCAGAAATTTCCTGTGTAACCTTCATTATCCCAGCCCATGCATCATCACTTATCCCAAGACTGAATATTGGGCCTTCATCAGCATATATCTTCTCAAGCTCTGCATGCTTTGCCAGAGCTCTTTCAATCTCCTCAATTGCTGATATTCTTGCTGGATCACTCCAGAACTCATCATCGTCTGGCGTTGCTTGTGGCTGGGTCTGAGTGTGTGATCTCTATGAAATTGGACTTGGTTGTTTCTTTACTAGAAGCTGCTGGGCTGTTTCATATGACTTCTTGAAGAAGACGTTCTCCATCATGTGTTGTGGCACATCCTGTACTGTTTTCATCAATGTAGTCATTACATCAGCCATTCTCTTGTAGTCATCAATCAGCTTCTGAGTATATTCTTGCACAAGATCTAATGTCGATGCTGGGACAGGACTTTTTGGTTGTTTATCTTGATTTCTCTCAACACTAGCCTCCAGAGCAAGTGGAGCTTCACGTTCCTGAGGACCAGCCTCCAAACAAGGAATGGTGTTCTCAGCATTTCTTTCAGACTCTTCTTCTTCTTCATACGGGCCATAAATATGGCCTCCTCCAAAACCACCTCCTTTCAATTCTGACTGCTGTCTCTTGCACATAAGCTTGTGTGTCCAGCCTTTGAATGCTGGAATTGATCGTTGAACTCTTCTGTTATAGGACACTACTCTGTCCATAAAAAACATCTGTGGGGGGTAAATGCTATTCACGTTAGCATGAGCATGGAAATTCAGAGTTGATTTTAATAATGTATGCTAATTGCTAAACTAACCATTAAGAACAGGATTGGTCCATTGTAGTATTTATCATTCTTCTTTCTCCAAAGTATTATCTTCTGCACCAGACACCTAATAGTGTACTCACACCAGTTGCACTCACATATTCTGTCAACATCCTCGAAGATGTGTACCAGCTGTGGATGTACATATCCATTCCCTGTTGATTCAATGAGGTTATTTGTAAGCAGAACCATAAAATGTATCTTGAACCATTTTCCACCAGCTTTATCTTCCTGCATTTTTTCTAAAACATGTGCCGGAGAGATTCTGTGTTCATGTTTATCAAACTTCTCTTGCCATTTCTTCGTTTGACTGCAGCTTTGACTTCTAGGTTCCTTTTCTATACGCAGAGGACCACTTGGAAACCCCATGATCAATGATACATTAGTTTCATCTACGCGCAATTATTGATCTCTTTTCAGGATCAACTCACAACTCTCGGGATCAAAGTTATCTACCAACCAGTAGCTAAGTACATGGAGTAATTCCTTTATATTCAAATGCAGAATGCTCCCAAACCCAAGGGATTCAACAGCACTCTTCTGCTCAGCTGTGAAATTTTTGATTGCATCATATAATATGCGCGGTGTTGTTCTGCTTTTAAGCATTTGAAGATCTCCCTGCTTGGATTTTGCTGCTGGACTCTTGGAATCAGAAGCACTTGCGTCTTCAACATCTGAGTCTGGTGTAGATCTTATCCTTTCAAGTAATGTAAGTGCTAATGTTCTTGACCGAGATTTGAGAGCATTGACATCATGTCTACTCTTTGATCTCATCTCATTAGTTATTGATATATTAATATCATCTATGGACCTTCTCTTTTTGTTGGTACCTCTATATGTATAGTTTTTGTTAATACTATTATTTTTTAGTATATATTGTATATCTGTTGATGTTAATTTTGTAGAAAACTAGTGCTAAAATGAAACATTAGCATAAATATACCATGTATGTTATATAGTTAACTGGTTAGGCATTTTCAGAATTAATATTGTAGCTTTTTAGCTTTGTAATCTCTTATTTTAGCATTGGTTGATAATATTGTAGGTTTTTAGCACTGTAACCTCTTATTTTAGCATTGGTTTGATAATATAATATTATACTATCATTATAACTAAAACGGAGCATGGAAAAATTTTGTCATTATATTAAATATGTTTATAAAGATAAGAAGTCTTATGCTTAGAGTTTGAACTCCTTGATGCTAATTCATTTTCTAATATAGTGATGCTACACATTAAGACATAAATCATTCATGATGTTACTGTTTGAGATCATTGAAAAGGAAATCATGACATGCAACACAGTGTGCAAAATGCATATACATTTCCAAATATTTTGATTTCGTATACATGTGATTATTATCAGTAAACGATAACATTTTTACATATTTAGATTTTGTAAGTGTTTATTTCGTGATATATGAGGTTTTGTCAGGGTTTTAGCACTGTTCCTTTCTGCATATTTTTTTGTTAGAACCAAAATGAAACACACATACTTTATTTTTATGATGAACGAAAGAAGAAAGTGTTACGTACCTTTTTCAATCGGCATCTCTTCAGGTTTTCTCTTCTTTTTCAAAGAGTCGCTTCAGTTCTTCCGTTTTACCGGCTCTGTGCTTGGTGTTTTTTCCATATTGACGATTTTGTTGTTTGATGTTTTTGAATTAAAATGTTGATAAAATCCTAATCGTTTATGTTTTGGTGTTTGAAGCCTTTGAATCGAAAAGCTTTTGCGTGTTTGTGTGTGTATGTTTTTGCAGAAGTTATGTTTTGATAATTGAATATATGGCGGGTTATTATTATTATTATTTTCTTTTCTTTTTTATTATCAATTTTTTTGTTTTTTTTGGAAAAAAAGTTTTTTATATTTTCTTCAATTATAAAGTATTTATAGATATATATTTTTTTAGGGGGTGTATTCGTTTGAGATTTGGATGGATTTTAATGGACTTTTAAAATCCGGGTGTATTTAGTCCAGACTTTTAAAAGTCCTTTAAAATCTAGATGTATTCAATCCAGACTTTTAAAAGTCCTTTAAAATCCGGAGGTATTCAATCCAGACTTTTAAAAGTCCTTTAAAATCCGGAGGTATTCAATCCAGACTTTTAAAAGTCCTTTAAAATCCTGAGGTATTCAAAAATCCATGGACTTTAAAAAGTCATTGACTTCATTGGATTTCAGCTTGATTTGATGTGAAAATTACAAAGGATGAAATCCGACCTCTGGACACGAGATTTCGATGGATTTGGAAAATCCGACGAGCGCTATGTCCCAACGGTCGGTGAGGAGTTGAAATCAGACACCCCAACTGTCACCCTACCCCAGCGGCCGCTGGCTTTGCCGATGATGGCATTCCAGCGACCGCTGGGTGCTAGCGGTCACTGGGAGCAAGGTCGCGGCTCCAACGGCCGCTCGGACCAGCGATCACTGGATTAGCTCCGCCTCTCCTCCCAGCGACCGCTGGCTTTCAGTGGTCGCTGGGTTCCATTTTTTCCCGGGCCCGCCGATCGCTGTGTTCCATCGAGCACTGGAAAAAATGATTTCAAATCCGTTGAAATCGTCCAAAATTCATTCGAAATCCATACACAAATCCGCCAGACTCTGCGTGGAGTTGGGAGACTCCATGTGAAGTCTATGGATTTATAAAATCCATAAAAATTCATGGACATTTTAAAGTCCAACAAAATCCTAATTGAATACACCCCCCCTTAATATAAAATTTATAGTTATATATTAATTTTTATTGTGTTAGCGTTAGAAAGATAGTGTATTCTTTAGCATTGATATTTCATATTTTAGCACTGAAAGTTTCTTATTTAGCACTAGTAAATTATATTTTAGCACTTGTAGTTTCTACTTTAGCCGCATGAGTGGGACTATGCAGGGTTATGCTTAGTTTAGCACTGGTAGTTTGTATTTTAGCACTGGCGGGTTCTACTTTAGCATTGATATTTCATCATTTCAAGGCATGTGCATATTGCTAGTCTTCTTTTCTTTTTAATGATTTCGATTGGTTGGCTAAAGTAGAAACTACAAGTGCAAAAATGGATGTTTCTCAAGTGCTAAAATATGAAATATCAATGCTAAAGTAGAACCTACCAGTGCTAAAATACAAACTATTAGTGCTAAACTAAGCATAACCCTAAAATCCTTCTGAAATTAGGGTCCATGATCTCATGAAGTTCTTCAAAGTATGGCATTCCATGCAGTCTAAAGTCCCTCCACCTTGGACTCTCCTAGTGTCATAAAATTCGACAAAAAAAATATTGTGTTAGGGTAGTAAAATTAAAATGTGAAAAATAAATCATACTTACATTCTGTCCCACTCGCTCAAAATACTCGTCTCTCGCTATGACTAGATTTTGGTATTCATTGTAATAGATTCCCGGGTGTCGTATGAAAATATGAAAACTCCATATCTTCTCCTTTAATTCGTTCAATTTCAGCACGAGTTGTATCAATCTAACTCTTTGATTAAGAACCATCGTCATCATCATTGAAATATCAACCAGAGAATCTACAACCTCGTAGTTGTCAGATACATCCACCATCCCAACTCGAGTATGTAAAAGATCAATAAAAAATTCCTCAGTGTCTCGTGGCCAATTCATATTTTTTTTTGGAAGAATTTTTTTTGGGAGATAATGGAGAGAAGTTGAAGAGTTGCATGTTTGAATTTTTTTTACTAGAGAAAAAGGAGCCTTTATGGTTGTATTAGCTTCGTAAATTTGAATAAAAGAACTATCTTTGCCACATGGCAATATTTTTTTGGTGAAATGTATTTTAATTGAATAAAATTTAGTATTAGCGTTAAAACAATAGTTTTATACTTTAGCACTGATATTTCATATTTTAGCACTAGTATTTTGTATTTTAGCACTAATATTTTGTATTTTAGCACTTGTAGTTTCTACTTTAGCATATATGGTTTTTACTTTGTTTCTTCAGTATTATTTATCTTAGCATTAGAATGATTGTTTATATTATTAGAATTCATATTTTGATTTTTAGCACTAGTGGGTTCTACTTTAGAAAAGTGTGTTGAAGTTTTAGCATATGCGATTTTGATTTGAATGAGATTTTACTAAATTGAATTTTTCGTTTAATGTGTACAACCAAGATATAGAATGAAAGGTATTTAATTTGAAGCAATATATTTTAGCTTTGCTAGTTTTATTTTTAGCACTGTTACTCACAATTTTAACATGCAAAACTGTGAAACTTTTTCATAAATTTTCTAATATCCTATGCGTGACTAAAGTAAGGAGCAGCAGTAGCTTTCATACATGATACATGCATTGAAGATCAAAAAAGGATACCTTCGAAAAAACATTTCAAGAAAATTAATTTTACCATTAGACGTAAGAAACTTATGCAGATCAAGTAAAGATACAAGAGATGATTTGATAAAAAAGACGAAGCAATCAACGAGTATATAAGCCCTGATTTTCATGCACACCCGTGACATAATTTTACAGCAGCATTCAATCGGCACAAAAAACACATCTTCTCAAAGTGCCATATAATTAGACCTCAGATGTGCAAATTATGATGTGCCCCAGTAAATTCTAAGGAAGCAAATTAGTACAAAGATTTTCACAAAACTATCCATATTTCACAAAACAAAGATTTCAACATAAACATTTGTTCACTGATTATCATCTTCTAGGTAAAGCTTTTCAAAACTGATTGGGTTGTCTTTAGAAGATGCTCGGAAGTAGAGTTTTGAATCTCTGATGTTCCTCTGCCTGTGGATATTGCATTCTGCAGTAAGAATGGCAGCACAATACTTGATCCTTAAGTATTTCAGCTGCATTTCATTTTTGGCTCTTAATCCACTCCTCCAATTCCTCAAAGCATCCCCCATATACGTCTCTATATGACGCATTACAAAGACCCCACAATCAGTCGTGTTTGTTGAAGTTCTCCATGGCATTTTAAGATGGTTCATGCTCTTGATATTTTCAGACACTTCTTTTGTTAGTTTTTGAAGCCCAGTCATCTTCAAGAAGTAAACGAAGAGCTTGATCTGAAATTTATGATTAAAGTTAGTTCATTTTTATTATTGAATTGAATGTGTTTTTTTTAATTTGTTTCACTAGTTAAAAAATCAATAAATAGATATGTTTTCTTACCAGTTTTGCAGGGATATGCTCATATTTCAATAGAGGGTCGTCATGCTCTCCTTGCATGGCATTTGAATTGTCAATGATCTCAGCCACCATTCTTCTTGTATCAATGACAATAATGTAGAAGTGTTCTGATTGGATTATTGGAAAGAAAAACTGCAAACAAAATAGTGTACATTTAGTTATTTTCATGATAACTTTTTACAATTTTTATAATGAATACGTACCATGTCCATCTTATCTACTTCCATTTGGATATTTTCTTAATTCATGGAGTATGTTGTCAACAAACAGCTTTGAAATCTTCTGGTCATTCCATCCCTCTGGAGGCGCAACAACTGTGTAGTTCTATAAAGACAAAATGAAGATTTTTTATCATGAATGTGTAGTGTTTTTTCAAACAGAATAAAGTGAGTTAATTATAAATAGTAACTATGAAATTATTCACTTACGAAAACGTTAGTCGTTAGGAAAAATCTCCTGGGAGTCTGTTGTTCAGGAATCTTTGCTTGAGCATAGTTCAATATGCTACTCCATACATCAATGATAGCAGAACTTATGTATGTTTTTTTGTTCAAACTCAACATCTCAGCTCTCCTCAACTCTGTCTGCTCATCAGAATACAAGACAACCTCCCTAATTTTGGATAAATTTCTTTTTTTACTGTAAAGGCAGTCTGGCAGAACAAAATGGCACTTATAATTTTTATTTATATTAATAGTAATGTATTATAAATGTACCTTTCATCATCACTCTTGTTTTCCATCGCCCAATAGTGCAGCTCACAGTCAGAAGGTGTCAGTGTCTCTCTTGTGTCCACAAGATTTCTAAAATGGTCAGGTTGCTTCATTATGACCCTTAACCTTGTGGAGACTGTGCTTGTTTGGATCACTGCCTTCTGTATATTTTTAGATGTTAATTGGAATTAAAAACCTGTTAACAATATAAGTTATCATATATGTAATATTATGTGGTAAACACCTTTTTCTTGCCGACTCTGGTTGTTTCAGCTGTCTCTGTGGGCATCTCACGGTATGCCTCTTCTCTGGGCCTTTTGGTTACCTATTTTAGCAATCATTTCATAATATTGTAAATTTTGTTCTGAACATTATTACTAAACTTGATGACAATGCTAAACAATGAATGAAGAATGCTAAATTATATAATTATTGAAATGCTAACTGGAGTGTTTGAACTGCATCTCTCTGTCTCAGGGATCTCAACAGCTAATCTCTTCCCTTTCTCTTGCTGCTGTCTCTCCTCTGCCAAATCTTCTATTTGATTCTGATATGTTTTTTGTTCAGATCAGATAAGTAAATAGTTATTTATAAAAATAGAATTCGATGATGATTCTAAACAAATAAATTAGTAACATAAAAATATATTAGTGATGGTATATGACCTTATTAGCTGATGTGATGTCTTGCTCATTCACAGTTGGAATCTATTCTTGTTCGACTTCTCTCTATCGAACTTCTTCTACCTGACAAGCTCTCTCTCTGTTTTCTTGTATGAACTCAGCCATTGTGTATGCCGGCCAAGGGTAGCCACCTCCGAAATTTCCAGTAGAAAGCTCTGTTAACTCCCTATCAGCAAGCAAAGTATCATTCCATTTATGGAATGCTGGGATGTACCTCGGCACCTCCCGGAAGTACACTTCAACTCTATCCGAGTACATCATCTGTTTGAAATTGACAGTTTTTTTAGTAATGTATATAGATATATGGTTGCAGTGTTTATACAAGAACTATAAACACTTCCTATTTATTATACAAGAACTACAATAAAAAATAAATAATTAATATGACTTACCAACAAAAACAGAATGGGACCTGTGATGGGCATGGTTTTGTTGCTCTTCCACTTGATAGTATGGTTCACCAATGATCTTAAGACATACTCACAGCAGTCATATTGACTAACGTTGTCAATCTCTTGCAGGCAGTCCATCAAGTTTTTGTAAATATGTCCATCCTCATAGTTCTCGATCATGGAAGTAATTACCAGAATCATGAAGTTCATCTTGAACCATTCTCCGGCTGTTGTATCTCAGAGTATGCTAGTGAGTAACTCATCCTTCTGCATGACCTGGCATATCTGGCCTCTAACACTATTTTCTATCTTGTGTGGTCCTCTGGGAAAATAGAAGATCACAGACACATCAGAGAGCTCAATCCTTAACCTTCTCCCATGTTGCAGTTGAAGTTCTCTTGATATCGGGTCGAAGTTTTAGAGTAGCCAGTATGTTATCTTTTGTGTCAATTTGGTTATATCCAAATGAAGAATGCTGCCTAACCCTAGTTGTCTCACTGCCTCCTCTTGTGCTTTATTCATTTCCATAACAGCCTGTGATAGAATTGATGGCAATGTTGTTGCTTGTAATAGTGGATATCTATCAATGTTTGGGGCTGTTTGTACTATTTGGGGTGTGCTAGTTTCACCTTCTCCAGTTCTTTTATGACATGTAATTTTTATGTATAATTCTGTTAAGTAGACAGAAATAACAATGCTAAAGAACAGAATATGAATGCTAAAATATGACATCACAGTGCTAAAAATATAAACTAGAGTGCTAAAATCAAGAAAATATGCAGTTGAATCACATATATACAAAAGATGTTATGTTTACAAAAAAAAGAAACAAAATATGAAACTCCTAAAATCAATTGCAATGCTAAAGAAAATAGAATTAGTTGAATTGAAGATGGACAAAAGTGTTATGTTTATAGAAAAAGAAACAAAATATACAATGCTAAAGAAGCAGAACATGAATGCTAAAATATGACATGACAGTGCTAATACTTTAAACTAGAGTGCTAAAATCAAGGGAATGTGCAATTGAATCACAGATGGACAAAAGTGTTAGTTTTACAAAAAAGAAACAAAATATGAAACCCCTAAATCAATTACAATGATAAAGAACAGAATTTGAATGCTAAAATATCACATCACAGTGCTTAAACTATAAACTAGAGTGCTAAAGAACAGAATCTGAATGCTAAAATATGACATCACAGTGCTAAAACTGTAAACTAGAGTGCTAAAATGAAGGAAATGCGAAGTTGAATTACAGAATGGACAAAAGTGTTATGTTTACAGAAAAAGAAACAAAATATGCAATGCTAAAATATGACATGACAGTGCTAATACTCTAAACTAGAGTGCTAAAATCAAGGGAATGTGCAATTGAATCACAGATGGACAAAGGTGTTAGTTTTATAAAAAAGAAACAAAATATGAAACCCCTAAATCAATTACAATGCTAAAGAATAGAATCTGAATGCTAAAATATAACATCACAGTGCTTAAACTATAAACTAGAGTGCTAAAATCAAGAGAAATGTGCAGTTGAATCACAGATAAACAAATGTGTTATGTATGTTGGCAAAAAAAGAAGCAAAATATGAAACTCCCACAATCAATTGCAATGCTAAAGAAACAAAAACTGAATGCTAAAATATGATATCACTATGCTAAAACTGTAAACTAGAGTGCTAAAATGAAGGAAATGCGAAGTTGAATTACAGAATGGACAAAAGGTGTTAGTTTTATAAAAAAGAAACAGAATCTGAATGCTAAAATATCACATCACAGTGCTTAAACTATAAACTAGAGTGCTAAAATCAAGAAAATGTGTAGTTGAATCACAGATAGACAAAGGCGTTATGTATGTTGACAAAAAAGGAAGCAAAATATGAAACTCCGAAAATCAATTGCAATGCTAAAGAAATAGAAACTGAATGCTAAAATTAAACAAACATATAACAGTGTTTCATGCTAATGTTTGAAACAAGTGCCATGCTAAAATAAATCACCAGACTGCTGAAAAATGAGCGCTAAAATAAATCACGAGAGTGCTAAAATAAGTCATGATACTGCTAAAATAGGAGAATGAGAATGCTAAAACCCTAAAATAAAAAATATACATGTAAATCACATATATATTGCAAACATTGTTAGGTTTAACATGTTTATACAAGTTATCCATCATTTAACAGTACAAAATGAAATAGAAAAATTTACATGCAATAAAAATAAATACAGTTTGTGCAAGATTAGGTTTTTGTACTAAATGGATGTTTATAGCAAACGTAAACTGATAAATCAACACAGTATAATCGCTAAAAAAAATGAAATTTCTTAAAATAAGAATGAAATACATATTACCTTGAGTGTTCATGTTTTTCTGGGATTTTGTTGATTGTTTGGGAGATTTTGACGGTTGATTTCTAAGTATTTTCATCTTATCTTTCAAAACTTTAGTGTTCTGGTTTTTGCGCGAGTTCGTGCTATAGAATTTTCTCTGAAAAATTCTCTGAAAAATGGCTTTAGAATTTGAATACATTCAAATATACGATTTTAACCTCGACGAGTTTTAGGGGCATCGAAGTTGTGATTTATTACAATAATGCTGATAAAATCGTATTTTACATGTATTTTGAGGTACATTTGAGTGGTATTTGATGGGCATTGCATGCATGAAGTGTTGAGTTTTGCATAGTTTTCTATGTTTTGTGCAATGTCACGTGTTTGTTCATTGTGAAGGGAATTAATGCCATTTTTTGTGTGGACTTCAAATGAGCCTGGAAACGCCCTAGAAAGATAGGACATCAAGTTAGGAACGCGTTGCAAAAAGAATCGGGTCAATCGGACGAGAAACGAGTGAGAACGAAGCAAAACAGTGAGAGGCTGCCGGAGCTGACGTGGACTCGCGACCGGAGTCGCGACCGCGGTCGCAAACAGGGTCGCGAATCCTAGTCTGGACTGATTTCTGCACGCGCGCGACAGAGAGGGGGTTCTCCTTTGAAATACCCGCGACCCGGTCGCGAATTTGGGCATCTGGTCGCGAATTTTGGCCACGTCAGTGCCACGTGGACTCGCGACCCGAGTCGCGGGTGACTGGGTCACGAGCGAGGTCACGAGTGAAGCCCTAGGAGTCCGATTTTTGGCCTATTTTGGCCCGTTTTCTTTCCTTTTTCGACTGGGATACTTCCAACACTATATATAACTCCTCAAACACGAAAATTATATATCAAAACCCGACCATAACACCAAAAATCACAACAACACACCATATTCCTCTCTAAAACACAGAGATAGAGAGTTGCAGAGAAGAACACGAAGAGCAAGACCAAGAGATTCAAGCCAAGCAAGAATAGAGACAGAATAATTACTTCCGGGTTTTATTTATCTTTATTTCTGTTAGACATGATTTCTTGTTGGATTTTAGTTTTCTATATTTATATGGATAGCTAAACCCTAGTTTTCTAGGGTTGGATGATGAATTGTTTATGAAGTTTATTTTATTGGTTTTATCATATTTCCTATGACTTTATCTTGATCTTTGATTACTCTTGTTTTTATCTGTATTGTTTAACTGATCACTAAATGATACAATTTGATGTGTTAATTCATAAATCGAGAGAGAAGTTTTAACACGTGATCTGGAGTAATTAACTCATTAATCAATAACACTCGAGAGGGTTGAGGTTAATTGAGAGAACAATAGACCCTGGGAGCCATTAGGAGTTGCATGCTAGGCATTGAACGGAGACGTTAATACTAGTTGTGTGATCCACACTTTAGGCACTTCGAGAGAAGGTTTAAAGTATAATTGTGGTTGTTCTAGCTAGATTTAAGTCCCTACATAAGTGTGTGATGAAACAAGTAAATAAATGGATTAGATATGGATTTTCCAACTCTAGAATTCGTCTTTCTCCGTTGTTTCTTCTTTACTCTTTCTTCTCTGTGTTTCCATTTATATTATATGTTTAAGTATTTTAATTAGTTCAAAACTCTTTAATCGATTGTCTAGATAGCATTTATGAGTTAAGTTCTAGTACTTAGTTAGTTAAATATTAAATCTTTGTGGATACGATACTCTTGTTCACCGCTACACTATAAACCTCACTGTGCACTTGCAGTTAGGTTAAATAAATACTGAACAAGTTTTTGGCGCCGTTGCCGGGGATTTAATTTTTAATTTCTAATATTAGAATAAAATTTCTTGTGCTAATTTAGACTTTTTTTTCATTTGTTTATTTTTTTTCTTTCGTTCAGTGTCCTTTGGTGTTTGTAGGAGTGTGAGACATGGTTACCAGCAGTTATCTGTGGCATGGAGACTATAAATTCCAAAACCTGAGAGATGCTGCAGAGATTCATGAGATAAACCCCATCTCGAGATTGGTGACTCAGCTGTCTACCCTAACTTCAACAGTCAGCAAATTTGATGTACTTATCCAATCAAGATCCATGGCGTGCACGATTCAACCTTGGAAAAGTGTGAACCATGGAATTCCAAGGACTTTTGGTAATAATTACCAAGGTGGCGGTCTATACCACCAAGGCAATACACCAACTATGGATGAGTTGCTGATGGAGTTTATGGAAAGAACTGAGAAGTACATGGGGGAGACAGAAGCTCGATGTGAAAAGCTGGAGAGCATAATTGGATCTATGGGAACACAATTCAAGATAATGGAGATCCAAATGCGACAACTATCTAACATCATTGAATGCCAACGACAACCTGTTCAACTTCCAAGAACTACAAATGAACGCCCTCCCTTGCTCTTAGAGGACGACGAACATGTGGAGATTTCAGAAGATAGTTTGGGGGAGCCGGAGGAAGTAAACATGCCATCCACACCAGCTACTATAGTCCTTCAAGACACTTCAATTTTATCTTCTCAAAGAAAACAGCTGACAGGGGAGTATGATGTGCTGCAAATGCCGGAGACTTGCAATGTCATAATTTCAAGGAAGTTACTGGCCTACCAAATAATAGGGAAGTCTCACTGGGCACCATATTTCTTTTCTTCTCCTAATCTAAATTCTCTTTATGTGAACTTTTCTAATTTGGAGTATTATGACTCTTGTGATCAGAGTTTTGTGATGCAGGATATTCCAAAGAAGAAAGGTGAATTCTACACTTGGAGAGATTGGAAAGAAAAGGATGTGATGAAGGTTAGCCGAAGAAAAGTGCATTCTAGCTCTGAGCACCAAAAGACAATGGCCGCCGTCCAGCTGGCGGATCCGTGATTTCAAATAGGTCGTCTGGCTGAAGACGTTAAACTAAGCACTTGTTGGGAGGCAACCCAATGTTTTAGTTTCTTTTTCTTTTGTTTTTTTATTATTATTTATGCTTTTCACTTCTATTTTTGAGTTTTGCAGGTAAAGTACACTTGGATGTTGTATTTTGGGGAATAGCGAATCAATCAACTTGTCTTTCGACAAGTTTGGGAGAAGACATTGAATCTGAATAGTCATCCACTTGAGTTCTGTAAGTGGTTGACGACACCCTCATGCATTCTTACAAACTTATTCCATCCCGTGGATTTGAATAAGTTTGGGGGGATATATGCTTGTGGTGTCTAGACCTTTCTTTATTTTTGTTTTACCTGCTTTACGTGTTTATTTTCATTTTTGTTTTTTCGGGAAGTTTGAAAATTTTTGAATTTTGGTCTTGGATTTTACTTGGGATTTTGATCATATATGCTTTATGGTTTATGATTTAGTCCGTATAATTGAGATATTCGATTGGGGATGATTTGAGCATGTATAGCATGATTTGAATGAACATGTGTTTTGGAGATTTTCGAGCTTTATTTTGGCCAATGTTGAGCTGTGAGATTTTGAGCCTATAAGACTATTGTCTTAATTTTTGTTCTCGTGTGTTGGTTGTCTACGCACTTGTTTCTCTAGAACTTGCATGTCATCTTGTTTGAGATTGAGTTTATGTGCTTGAAAATAGGAGATGATAATAGGCCATCTTTTCTTTAGCCATTTATCCCATACACTGTCCTAAATTCATTATATTCCTTTGCGAGCCCTTTTGTGCCTAATTGCCTTTTCTTTGGAAGCCTATTTGGGATGTCATTTGTTGATTCTTGTGGAGAAATAGGAAGAAAGGTAAGGAATTATGGAGTTGGGATGAAAAAAAATGGTGATAATTGGTGAATTTTTGTTGGTGCACAAAAAAAAATGCTTTGTGAGTGTTGAAATGAAAAAAAATGAAAAGAGCACAAAAATAAAAAAAATGTGAAAAGTGCCAATGAAAAGAAATAAAGAAAAGAGACCAAAGGTCCATGAGTTGAAAGAAAGAAAAAAATATAAATGACCTAAGGTGGTGTAGGAGGAAGTTGGAAAAATTCCAACTAGTGTTTGAATGTGAAAAGTAGTTGGGAATAGAAAGTAAAAGTGGTGGATTGTTTTGCAATTTTTTTAGTCACTTTAGCCAAATATTCCTAACCTTAACCTAAGCCTACGTTACAACCTTAACGAACGTCCTATTTAATCTTAATTTTGAGCACATTTGTTTGTCAGTGGAGAGCTTAGATTGCAAGCAAGCATATGATAGATCAAGTGTATAGTTAAATGTTTCGATGAGTGCTTACCCTTATTTTATCATACTTTGAGTGTTTGAGCGAAACACACACTGGTGAGGATCATTGGCTTGAATTCTGCTTGTTGAAATCTATTGCATGTGTTCATGATTGGAGTGTTGTACTTGTTCGTGTTTTTTCCTGATTAGATTTTCGAGTTATAGATGCTAGATTATAAATTGTGGAGTTATGAATTGTTTGAATTCTAAGTTTGGTTTTGTTCTTTGTTTGGGGACAAACAATGTTTTAAGTTTGGGGGAGTTGATAACATCATATTTTACATGTATTTTGAGGTACATTTGAGTGGTATTTGATGGGCATTGCATGCATGAAGTGTTGAGTTTTGCATAGCTTTCTATGTTTTGTGCAATGTCACGTGTTTGTTCATTGTGAAGGGAATTAATTCCATTTTTTGTGTGGACATCAAATAAGCTTGGAAAGGCCCTAGAAAGATAGGAAATCAAGTTAGGAATGCGTTGCAAAAAGAATCGGGTCAATCGGATGAGAAACGAGTGAGAACGAAGCAAAACAGTGTGAGGCTGCCGGAGCTGACGTGGACTCGCGACCGGAGTCGCGACCGCGGTCGCGAATGGGGTCGCGAATCCTAGTCTGGACTGATTTCTGCACACGCGCGACAGAGAGGGGGTTCTCCTTTGAAATACCCGCGACACGGTCGCGAATTTGGGCATCTGGTCGCGAATTTTGGCCACGTCAGTGCCACGTGGACTCGCGACCCGAGTCGCGGGTGACTGGGTCGCTAGGAAGGATGCGAGCGAAGCCCTGGGAGTCCGATTTTTGGCCTATTTTGGCCCATTTTCTTTCCTTTTTCGACTGGGATACTTCGAACACTATATATACCTCCTCAAACACGAAAATTATATATCAAAACCCTACCATAACACCAAAAACCACAACAACACACCATATTCCTCTCTTAAACACAGAGATAGAGAGTTGCAGAGAAGAACACGGAGAGCAAGACCAAGAGATTCAAGCCAAGCAAGAATAGAGACAGAATAATTACTTCCGGGTTTTATTTATCTTTATTTCTGTTAGACATGATTTCTTGTTAGATTTTAGTTTTCTATATTTATATGGAAAGCTAAACCCTAGTTTTCTAGGGTTGGATGATGAATTGTTTATGAAGTTTATTTTATTGGTTTTATCATATTTCCTATGACTTTATCTTGATCTTTGATTACTCTTATTTTTATCTGTATTGTTTAACTGATCAATAAATGATAAAATTTGATGTGTTAATTCATAAATTGAGAGAGGAGTTTTAACACGTGATCTGGAGTAATTAACTCATTAATCAATAACACTCGAGAGGGTTGAGGTTAATTGAGAGAACAATAGACCCTGGTAGCCATTAGGAGTTGCATGTTAGGCATTGAACAGAGACGTTAATACTAGTTGTGTGATCCACGCTTTAGGCACTTCGAGAGAAGGTTTAAAGTATAATTGTGGTTGTTCTAGCTAGATTTAAGTCCCTACATAGGTGTGTGATGAAACAAGTAAATAAATGGATTAGATAAGGATTTTCCATCTCTAGAATTCGTCTTTCTCCGTTGTTTCTTCTTTACTCTTTCTTCTCTGTGTTTCCATTTATATTATATGTTTAAGTATTTTAATTAGTTCAAAACTCTTTAATCGATTGTCTAGATAGCATTTATGAGTTAAGTTCTAGTACTTAGTTAGTTAAATATTAAATCTTTATGGATACGATACTCTTGTTCACCGCTACACTATAAACCTCACTGTGCACTTGCAGTTAGGTTAAATAAATACTGAACAAGTTTTTGGCGCCATTGCTGGGATTTAATTTTTAATTTCTAATATTAGAATAAAATTTCTTGTGCTAATTTAGACTTTTTTTTCATTTGTTTATTTTTTTTCTTTCGTTCAGTGTCCTTTGGTGTTTGTAGGAGCGTGAGACATGGTTACCAGCAGTTATCTGTGGCATGTAGACTATCAATTCCAAATCCTGAGAGATGCTGCAGAGATTCATGAGATAAACCCCATCTCGAGATTGGTGTCTCAGCTGTCTACCCTAACTTCAATAGTCAGCAAATTTGATGCACTTATCCAATCAAGATCCATGGCGTGCACGATTCAACCTTGGAAAAGTATGAACCATGGAATTCCAAGGACTTTTGGTAATAATTACCAAGGTGGCGGTCTATACCACCAAGGCAATACACCAACTATGGATGAGTTGCTGATGGAGTTTATGGAAAGAACTGAGAAGTACATGGGGGAGACAGAAGCTCGATGTGAAAAGCTGGAGAGCATAATTGGATCTATGGGAACACAATTCAAGATAATGGAGATTCAAATGCGACAACTATCTAACATCATTGAATGCCAACGACAACCTGTTCAACTTCCAAGAACTACAAATGAACGCCCTCCCTTGCTCTTAGAGGACGACGAACATGTGGAGATTTCAGAAGATAGTTTGGGGGAGCCGGAGGAAGTAAACATGCCATCCACACCAGCTCCTATAGTCCTTCAAGACACTTCAATTTTATCTTCTCAAAGAAGACAACTGACGGGGGAGTATGATGTGCTGCAAATGCCGGAGACTTGCAATGTCATAATTTCAAGGAAGTTACAGGCCTACCAAACAATAGGGGAGTCTCACTGGGCACCATATTTCTTTTCTTCTCCTAATCTAAATTCTCTTTATGTGAACTTTTCTAATTTGGAGTATTATGACTCTTGTGATAAGAGTTTTGTGATGCAGGATATTCCAAAGAAGAAAGGTGAATTCTACACTTGGAGAGATTGGAAAGAAAAGGATGTGATGAAGGTTAGCCGAAGAAAAGTGCATTCTAGCTCTGAGCACCAAAAGACAATGGCCGCCGTCCAGCTGGCGGATCCGTGATTTCAAATAGGTCGTCTGGCTGAAGACGTTAAACTAAGCGCTTGTTGGGAGGCAACCCAATGTTTTAGTTTCTTTTTCTTTTGTTTTTTTATCATTATTTATGCTTTTCACTTCTATTTCTGAGTTTTGCAGGTAAAGTACACTTGGATGTTGTATTTTGGGGAATAGCGAATCAATCAACTTGTCTTTCGACAAGTTTGGGAGAAGACATTGAACCTGAATAGTCATCCACTTGAGTTCTGTAAGTGGTTGACGACACCCTCATGCATTCTTACAAACTTATTCCATCCCGTGGATTTGAATAAGTTTGGGGGGATATATGCTTGTGGTGTCTAGACCTTTCTTTATTTTTGTTTTACCTGATTTACGTGTTTAGTTTCATTTTTGTTTTTTCGGGAAGTTTGAAAAATTTTGAATTTTGGTCTTGGATTTTACTTGGGATTTTGATCATATATGCTTTATGGTTTATGATTTAGTCCGTATAATTGAGATATTTGATTGGGGAAGATTTGAGCATGTATAGCATGATTTGAATGAACATGTGTTTTGGAGATTTTCGAGCTTTATTTTGGCCAAGGTTGAGCTGTGAGATTTTGAGCCTATAAGACTATTGTCTTAATTTTTGTTCTCGTGTGTTGGTTGTCTACGCACTTGTTTCTCTAGAACTTGCATGTCATCTTGTTTGAGATTGAGTTTCTGTGCTTGAAAATAGGAGATGATAATAGGCCATCTTTTCTTTAGTCATTTATCCCATACACTGTCCTAAATTCATTATATTCCTTTGCGAGCCCTTTTGTGCCTAATTGCCTTTTCTTTGGAAGCCTATTTGGGATGTCATTTCTTGATTCTTGTGGAGAAATAGGAAGAAGGGTAAGGAATTATGGAGTTGGGATGAAAAAAAATGGTGATAATTGGTGAATTTTTGTTGGTGCACAAAAAAAAATGCTTTGTGAGTGTTGAAAAGAAAAAAAATGAAAATAGCACAAAAAGAAAAAAAAATGTGAAAAGTGCCAATGAAAAGAAATAAAGAAAAGAGACCAAAGGTCCATGAGTTGAAAGAAAGAAAAAAATATAAATGACCTAAGGTGGTGTAGGAGGAAGTTGGAAAAATTCCAACTAGTGTTTGAATGTGAAAAGTAGTTGGGAATAGAAAGTAAAAGTGGTGGATTGTTTTGCAATTTTTTTAGTCACTTTAGCCAAATATTCCAAACCTTAACCTAAGCCTACGTTACAACCTTAACGAAAGTCCTATTTAATCTTAATTTTGAGCACATTTGTTTGTCAGTGGAGAGCTTAGATTACATGCAAGCATATGGTAGATCAAGTGTATAGTTCAACGTTTCGATGAGTGCTTACCCTAATTTTATCATACTTTGAGTGTTTGAGCGAAACACACACTGGTGAGGATCATTGGCTTGAATTCTGCTTGTTGAAATCTATTGCATGTGTTCATGATTTGAGTATTGTACTTGTTCGTGTCTTTTCCCGATTAGATTTTCGAGTTATAGATGCTAGATTATAAATTGTGGAGTTATGAATTGTTTGAATTCTAAGTTTGGTTTTGTTCTTTGTTTGGGGACAAACAATGTTTTAAGTTTGGGGGAGTTGATAACATCATATTTTACATGTATTTTGTGGTACATTTGAGTGGTATTTGATGGGCATTGCATGCATGAAGTGTTGAGTTTTGCATAGTTTTCTATGTTTTGTGCAATGTCACGTGTTTGTTCATTGTGAAGGGAATTAATGCCATTTTTTGTGTGGACTTCAAATGAGCTTGGAAAGGCCCTAGAAAGATAGGAAATCAAGTTAGGAACGCGTTGCAAAAAGAATCGGGTCAATCGGACGAGAAACGAGTGAGAACAAAGCAAAACAGTGAGAGGTTGCCGGAGCTGACGTGGACTCGCGACCGGAGTCGTGACCGCGGTCGCGAACGGGGTCGCGAATCCTAGTCTAGACTGATTTCTGCACGCGCGCGACAGAGAGGGGGTTCTCCTTTGAAATACCCGCGACCCGGTCGTGAATTTGGGCATCTGGTCGCGAATTTTGGCCACGTCAGTGCCATGTGGAGTCGCGACCCGAGTCGCGGGTGACTGGGTCGCGAGCAAGGACGCGAGCGAAGCCCTGGGAGTCCGATTTTTGGCCTATTTTGGCCCGTTTTCTTTCCTTTTTCGACTGGGATACTTCCAACACTATATATACCTCCTCAAACACGAAAATTATATATCAAAACCCTACCATAACACCAAAAACCACAACAACACACCATATTCCTCTCTTAAACACAGAGATAGAGAGTTGCAGAGAAGCACACGGAGAGCAAGACCAAGAGATTCAAGCCAAGCAAGAATAGAGACAGAATAATTACTTCCGGGTTTTATTTATCTTTATTTCTGTTAGACATGATTTCTTGTTGGATTTTAGTTTTCTATATTTATATAGATAGCTAAACCCTAGTTTTCTAGGGTTGGATGACGAATTGTTTATGAAGTTTATTTTATTGGTTTTATCATATTTCCTATGACTTTATCTTGATCTTTGATTACTCTTGTTTTTATCTATATTGTTTAACTGATCACTAAATGATACAATTTGATGTGTTAATTCATAAATCGAGAGAGGAATTTTAACACGTGATCTGGAGTAATTAACTCATTAATCAATAACACTCGAGAGGGTTGAGGTTAATTGAGAGAACAATAGACCCTGGGAGCCATTAGGAGTTGCATGCTAGGCATTGAGCAGAGACGTTAATACTAGTTGTGTGATCCACGCTTTAGGCACTTCGAGAGAAGGTTTAACGTATAATTGTGGTTGTTCTAGCTAGATTTAAGTCCCTACATAGGTGTGTGATGAAACAAGTAAATAAATGGATTAGATAAGGATTTTCTAACTCTAGAATTCGTCTTTCTCCGTTGTTTCTTCTTTACTCTTTCTTTTCTGTGTTTCCATTTATATTATATGTTTAAGTATTTTAATTAGTTCAAAACTCTTTAATCGATTGTCTAGATAGCATTTATGGGTTAAGTTCTAGTACTTAGTTAGTTAAATATTAAATCTCTGTGGATACGATACTCTTGTCCACCGCTACACTATAAACCTCACTGTGCACTTGCAGTTAGGTTAAATAAATACCGAACAAATGCCACCGCTTTTTTTTTTATTTTGATCTGATCTTGACCGTCCAAATCGGATCAATCCATGGTTAAGAGTGGTTCTCGGTTCTCATGTGGGATATGGTTCCTTCTGGAACCTAACCCTATATATATATATATAATATATAGGGTTAGGTTCTGGTGAGAAAGAACTTTTAGGTGAGAAATGAGAATAAATCTCATCCATCTATTTACACTAGATCAATGGCAGATTTTTAAATCAGGGTTGGTGGAATAAATGGAAATTTGCAACCCTCCATATGGTGGAAAAAATGGAAAAAACGTACATGGATATTAATGTAAAAATATTATGATATTGTAATAGGAAAGATATGATTATATGCAATAAATAAGGAAAAAAATTATATATATGCTTCGTCCTCGAATATTACATTCTGTGAAGCAAATATTTATATATAACAAACCATTGCTAACCTATATTTTTGTTTATCGACATTGCTTTATATATATATATATATATATATATATATATATATATTATAACAAACTATTGATGCACACTATTGTTATCTTCATGGCTTAATTTATAGTGTTTTGCTGTTTGATTGTATTAATCTTCGTTGTTTAATGCATATTAGTTCGTGAGAAAATAATAAATGATTAATTAATTGCTTTATATAGATAAATCCATTGCTTATCAATATTGCTTTATACAGACCAAATCATTGCTAAATGTATAACAATTTGTTGCTTGATATACAATAGTGTGTTGCCTACTTTCGTTATATTTATTGCTTAATTCATAGTATTTTGTTGATTGATTGCGTTATATTGATTGCTTAATATGTATTAGCTTATGTAAATTACCAAGTCATTGATTAATGTATATGGAGATTTTTTTTTACACATGTTATATTGCTTATTTGCGTAATATTCATTGCTTAATATATATATTAATTTCATTGTTTCACACGTCTTTATAATTTTTAACTTAACCGGATATAAAAACTACATGCCAACACTTATTTTATTACTTATTTGTGTTATATTTATTGCTTAAGGTATATTAGTTTGTGTAACTAAAGCTCGTTAATTATTTCTCCATACATATTACATTGCTTATATGTGTAATATTCATTGCTTAATGTGTGACAATTTATTATTTATCATGATGGACTGATATTGAACATATTACTAACAATATAATAAATCATTGTTATATGAACAACATTACATTGCTTTATACTCTCCAATCTATGAAATATATGAAATAAAAAATATAAAACAAACACTACAAACTTGTTTAATAAAGAAACAATTAATTTCTTTATAGGGATCAATCCACTGCTTTGTACAGACAAATCTATTGCTTAATAAAGACAATTAATTATTTTGCACATACATATCCATTGCTTTATAACAACCCATCACTTCCTTATGGTATTTTATTGATTATCAAACATGAATTTTTGAATAAAGATATATAGTAATAGTAATAATAATTGAAGAAACCTTCAAGATTAAATTAAATAAAGAATATACATTGAAGGAAAAAATGAAGAATAGAAATTGAAACTTAAAAAAATAAAATATTAAATAAAGTAAAAAAAAATTCATATCACGTAAGATATACAATAGCTAGATTTAAGGGAATGCATGAGAAAATTACTAACATAACCTTGCCTCCTAAAAAAAATCTAAAAAACATGTAGTAACGGTTAAATGAATATTGAAGAGTAAAATAATCTCTACCATTAGTTAAATTAGATCCAACAATTACTATTTATTCTCATTTCTCACACCAATAATTATTTCTCACTTAAACCAAAACCTATATATATGTATGTATATATAAAGTTACACAAACTTTGTGAAGGTGGAGATAAACATGTTCATTACCATGTACATGAACATCGTTGTTAGCATGCAAGAACTATTTGTACTCGAAGCAGTAAATAATATAAGGATGACAACCTTGTTCGATCAATCGATTTACGTCAAGAGGACTTCTCAAATTCGTGAGAAACAAGCCACTACTCCGTTCTAAGATTACAAATGCTATTACACGAAGACCACCCGTCACTCAACCTCTTTCATACCCTTTACAACTTCTTTCACTAGATTGAATTGTGAGATCCCCTCAAAACCTAGACTCCCTATAGTTCCCATATGAAATCTTTCTCGAGACTCCTTTAAAGGTGTATGAAAGAATTTCAAACACAGATTAGACACACAATGATCAAAAGATCAAACCTAGTCTAACCGTATGTTAATGCTTCAAAACTTAAAGTATTTTAGACTCTCTAATCAATACTTTTGCTTACGACAACCACACATGAAAGCTTTCAATCGGAATATGAAAGCTTCTATTTTGAGACATCTATCTTCAATAGTAATCTTCATCTTCATGAAATAAGCTCGGCACATATCTTTGGAACTTTCTGGACAACTATGTACATGATCATGTGCACAACACTTGATCAAATATATTCTTTGATCTTCAATTAGATTGGCAGCAGAATGTTCTTGTATCATGTCTAGAACATGGTCTTCAACACTTAAAAAATCAAAACCTCATGTTCTTTATTTTCCATACTGATTATGAAAATCTAAAAGTATTTATGCTAAACGATGACACTAACAATCTCCTCCTTTGTCTTTATTTGTTGGCAAATCAGCTCCATATTTTTGGAAGAACACAAATTTCATCTGAAGAAGCATGTATTCCAAAACATTCTTGAATGTTCCTGTGAACATCACAATATTTTGCTGCTTTTCACTTTCTTATCAGCATAAATTTTGATCTTTTGTATTCAACTTTTTATCATATTCTTTTTTATCAGCAGTGTAATTTTTTAGCAGACTTAAAAATCATAAAAATTTAGATAAAACATCTAAGAGATAAAAATATAATATCAAAGACTTGATATTACAAATACTAAAAGCATAACAAAAGATCTTGCAAAAATATGGTGTAAGATAAAAGAACTTTCATAAAAAAATTTATCAGAACATTACTCCCCTATTTGCAACCGAGAAAGGCAAATGAGTAAAGAACACTTTCCTAGTTTGATTCGGATAACCCTAGTTAGAATACATCCTTGAATAGAACTCGCCTTCTTGCATCTTAATCTTCAATCGGAATATGAAAGCTTCTATTTTGAGACATCTATCTTCAATAGTAATCTTCATCTTCATGAAATAAGCTCGGCACATATCTTTGGAACTTTCTGGACAACTATGTACATGATCATGTGCACAACACTTGATCAAATATATTCTTTGATCTTCAATTAGATTGACAGCAGAATGTTCTTGTATCATGTCTAGAACATGGTCTTCAACACTTAAAAAATCAAAACCTCATGTTCTTTATTTTCCATACTGATTATGAAAATCTAAAAGTATTTATGCTAAACGATGGCACTAACAATCTCCTCCTTTGTCTTTATTTGTTGGCAAATCAGCTCCATATTTTTGGAAGAACACAAATTTCATCTGAAGAAGCATGTATTCCAAAACATTCTTGAATGTTCCTGTGAACATCACAATATTTTGCTGCTTTTCACTTTCTTATCAGCATAAATTTTGATCTGTTGTATTCAACTTTTTATCATATTCTTTTTTATCAGCAGTGTAATTTTTTAGCAGACTTAAAAATCATAAAAATTCAGATAAAACATCTATCTAAGAGATAAAAATATAATATCAAAGACTTGATATTACAAATACTAAAAGCATAACAAAAGATCTTGCAAAAATATGGTGTAAGATAAAAGAACTTTCATAAAAAAATTTATCAGAACATTACTCCCCTATTTGCAACCGAGAAAGGCAAATGAGTAATAAGAGAACTATTCTGATTTGTTAGATACTTCTTCTTCTTCTTCTTCTTCTTCTTCTTCTTCTTCTTCTTCAGTCTCTTGCTCTTCTTTCTCTGTAGTTTCATCTTCTTCATGATCATCATCAGGCCTGTCTTCATCATCCTCTTAGCCTTTGTCACTTTTAGGATCAGTTTATAGAGATCCTTCTTGAGTTGCAGCAACAACAGTACTTCTAAGTTTATGCGAGTTCTCAACACTTTAGGAGCATCAGCTGTTTATGAGAAGAGATCATCTCCTAATAAAAAGTTCAGCTATCAAGGCTTGAATATTCATCTTCTCAGATATATGTTCAAAAATCATTCGAGCATGGTATTCCAGACTGTTCTCCAAAAAATTGAGCACACATTGTTTCTGTGAAGACTCAGTAGAAGTTGCATCACCATCCTTCTTTGATGCAATAAACATTTTGAACTGAATGTGTAAATGATCATCATCAATCTAAGGAACAACTTTGGTTTCTTGATTGTTGATCCCTTTGTACTGGCCTTCTTTGCTTCAGCTTTCTTGCTCACATTATATGAAGTTGCAGTTTATTTTAACAAATCTTAAAGAGATAGACTCAGAGTCTTGGTTTTCTTTGTTGATGAGGTTGTCTGCTGTTTTACTTTTTCTTCGTTCTCTTCTTCTTCTTCATTGTATTTCTCAATCAATTCTTCAGTATATTTGCTAGAAGACTCATTACGAAGTTCTCTTTGAACTGGCTTCTTATAGGTTGATTCACCACGAACTTGTTTGTCAAATTCTCCTTCTTTAAAAAATTAATCTTATAGCTTTGAATATGTCACATTTCCGTATCTCATTCTGGGTTTAACAATTTTCTAGGACAGACGAGCTTTCTTTTGGGTGACATTGAAGAGATATATAAACAAGTTTCTTGAAAGAACTATGTGCAATGATAGAAAGAAAAAGGATAACAAAGAGGGATCAAGAATGTCTAGGATTCAAATTTTTTTAGAATAATATGACATCTATAAATGGTTATACAATATATAAGACTGGAACCTATTTAAGAAGTAATCTCAAGTATCCATTAGACAGAGAATTTGGAGAGAAATCTCGAAACATCAAAGATGACGTTTTGGAGTCAGAACTAGCCTAGATAAAGATGTACATGGAAATTTGAACATTGTTCATGTATATGATGATGAACATTTAAGAGAATGTTCAGACCCTTTTTACATGAATGGTTCATTCCTACTGAGTGTGAAATAAACACATTCATAACCTTTCCCATGATTTACTAAATCAAGCAAACACCAAGAGATGTTCTTAGTTTCTCAAATCAAGCAGCATTCAATCCCTTAGTAAACATATCAGCAAGTTGATCTTCAGTTTCCATATGTTCAATCTTTAGCATTTTATCTTGTAGTTACATAAATTGGGTAGTCATGTTCAACATCATGTACATGTACATTATAGTGCAAGGTCAGTAAGATAAACTGAAAGCAAGTAAATGCCACGAGGTTGGTAACCCTGTTCGATCAACTGATCTACATCAGGGGGACTTCACAAGTCTGTGAGAAACAATCCACTATTTCGTTGCAAGGTTACAAAGACTATTACACAATGACCCCCCGTCACTCGACCCCTTTCCTATACACTACAACCTCTTTCGATGGACTGAATTGTAAGATTCCCTTACAACCTAGACTCTCTGTAGTTCCCACAGGAAATCTCTCCTGAGACTCCTTTAAATGTGTGAATGAAAGAATTTCAAACACAGACTAGACACACAATGATCACAAGGATCAAACCTAGTCTACCCGGATACTATATGCTTCAAAAATGAAATCTTTTAGACTCTCTACCCTTTGTGCATTCGTAAAAAAATTTGTACTCTCCAAACTAGTCTGATTCCCAGGCTATTTATAAACATAAGACATAGCCTAAACAGGGTAATCAGATTGTCCTATTTTGACACAAACTCTACAAGGAAACATTCCTTGTTTAAATAGGACAACTCCTAGTTTAGAATCCTTCCTTGAATAGAACTCGCATCTTTTTTTCTTGATCTTCATCTTCGAACAATGCATCTTCTATCCTGAAACGTCCATTTTAAAAATGCAGCTTCAGCTCCTTGAAATCAGCTTGGCACATCTCTTGGAAACTTTCTGGACTGTAATGACCTTCACCTCCAACATGGTGATCAACCGTAAGACAACTTGAAACAGGCCTTAAAGTCTAAAACTCCTCCCTCGGCTCTACTGGCACGTCGCCAAAGTGACATAAAATGCCCAATGTACTCGGGGACGGTATCAAATCGATCTCTAACATATGTTCGAAATCTCTGAATGTGCTCCTCAAAAGTATAGAAGTTTCGATGCGCTTCCATGCTATCTCGATCACTCTAGCCATCTGAAGAAGTCCACTAAATTACTCTACATTTTCAAGAGCAACAAGATAACTTAATAGTCAATGCTAGGTTCAAGCTACTATAGTCTAGATTCTTTACTACTGACATGCTCGTATTTTAGTCCTAATCCGAGCATTATTTCATATGTTTTTATCTTTTTTTAGTTTGTTTAGTAATCATTTAGGGTAATGTTAGTCGTTAATTAGAATAAGTGTTCCTAACACCGATTATTTAGAAAACAGGTTTAAAATGAGCAACCCGGGACTCGAGGATCGAAGTGCGCATCGAAAGGGACCCGAAAGCTGGATCGGACGGGCGAGAAAGCACGAAGACCGAGTCGAAACCGGGAGGCAGGGCGGGGCCTGCAACGCGGCGTGACCCGCGGCTCAACGTCCGCAGCGTGATTTCTCTCACCTGCAACGCGGCGCGACCCAGGCCCGGGCCAGCTCGGGTCACGCCTGGGTTCACGCGGCGCGAGCCAGGGGCGCGACCGGCCCCGTGTCGCGCCCCTGTGTCTTGTTTACGGGAATATCCGGATTTTTGTCCCATTTTTGCTATCATAGTATAAAAGCCATCCTTAGTTCAAAATGAAAGAGACTTTTGATATTTTTGCCAATTTTAGAGTAAGAAAGAGTGGAGAGCTTGGTGTATGGAAGATTCAAGAAGTTCTTGAAGTTTTTGAAGATCTATATTCAAGTTTTTGGGTTTTTTCTCCTCCTCTACTATGTTTATCTTTTATGTGATGTTTTTCTCTATTGTGATTATGGATAGCTAAATTTTTAGGCATCTAGGGTTTTGTGATTTGGTGATGGATTTGTAAATTAAACATGGGTTATTGCTTAATCTTCCCCTTCTTTCTCATAAATCATGGTTTGATTGCTTCTATTCTTTGATTGGCCATCTTAGGATAGAATTTGGTGTATAGTTGAGTTCGAGAGAATCAATTGTGCATGGGTAAATGATTTATGGTTTCAATTTTGCATTAGATCGAGAGATTAATGTTTAATTGATGTTTGTTGATTGATTGTGCTTGATTAGGTTAAATTACAATTTAGCCCTAGAGATAGGGGAATTGAGTTTAATTGAAAGGTCTTAGTTGCTCGAGAGAGGGCTTCGACTAAATTTGATATCAATTGTTGTTTGGGGAGATTATGCATGAATCCATTATTTAATGAACAAATTTTTCACTAATGAACAATGCCCTAGAGCCATTATTTCTCATTGAGATCTTTATTAAGCTTTTACTCTCTTTTATTCCTCTCGTGTTGCTATCTTTGTTTATTATTGTGAATCTTGTTTTTCTAGTTAATTCTCCAACCAAATTCCGAATAGTTTGACTAGTGAAAATGTTCGATGTGATGGTACTTGTAGACTCATTTATGTAATTAATTCCCCGTGTTCGACCCGGTCTCCTATGCTCCGTATGTTCACTTGCATAATTGAGATTTGGTTAATTAAAGCTTGTGTTGGTTAAATCATTGTGAAAGAAAAATCTCATCAAGTTTTTGGCGCCGTTGCCGGGGAATTATTTGTTTATTTTGAGTATATGCAATATCGTTTCAAGAATCATTTTGCTAGATTAAACGTGTTGTTTAATTTTGAACTTCAAACTTACTTTAAGTTGTTCACAGGTAGTGTATGCATACAAGGGCACGTGGTGACCCGTTGCTCGAGTTAGATACCGAGATTGAAGCCACGAGCCGTCATAACAACGCTAGAAGAAGACGAAGACATAGAATGGTGGATAATCCACCACCTCCACCTCCCATCCAAGACCCATTGATTCTACAAATGCAAAGACAGCTTGAGGAGATGAGAGGACAACTTCGGGCTCAAGAGGAAGCTAGAGTTCGAGTTGAGGAAGCCCCGATTAGGAATTTGTTTCAACCTATGCTTAATGAGGGGGTTGTCAATGGGCCGGCTATACAAGCCAACAACTTCGAGTTGAAACCGGCACTAATGGCTATGGTGTCCCAAAATCAGTTTGGTGGAACGGCACTTGAAGATCCACATGAACATGTCCACCAATTTTTGGAGATTGCCCGAACGGTCAAGATCAATGGGGTGCCCGAGGATGCAATCCGTTTGAAGCTTTTCTATTTCTCATTGCGGGACAAAGCTCGAACATGGTGGTTAAACCAACCACCCGGTTCATTCACCTCATGGAGCGACTTGCTCTCCAAATTCCTTCAGAAATTCTTTCCTCCTGGAAAGACATTGAAGTTAAAGGGAGAGATAACTCAATTCAAGCAAAGAGACGAAGAGTCATTGTGTGAAGCTTGGGAGTGGTTTAGAGAGATGCTCCGCAAATGTCCGGGGCACGGTTTTGGCACGGACCACCAAGTATGCATCTTCTATGGCAGTTGCAAGTCCAGTGTTAGAAGTATTCTTGATACGTCAGCTGGAGAATCGTTGTTGAACCGAGGACCTGAAGAAGCAGTCATAATCATTGAGGAGATGGCCTCCAATGCCTATCAATGGCCGGGGGAGCGGGAAAATGTGCAAATCTTAAAAAAAGTGGAAACCACAAATAATGATGCCATAGCCCTTTTAGCCGCTCAGATGACTACTATGAACTCAAAAATAGAGGCTATGGCATCACCAAGATTGGAGCCTTCGATCATGCCTAATATGGAGGAAGCGAGTTTTGTTAGTCAAAGCAACTATGGGGGTTATCAAAGGCCCTTCAATCAAGGTTTTAAGCCACACTTTGGAGGACCACAAGGGCAAGGTGGGAATCAATACCATCCTAAGCCACCACATCCGAATCTCTCTTATTCAAATCCGAACAATCACCTCCAACCACCTCCCAGATTTTCAGTTACAAATGGGGTCATCGATGATGAAAAGAAACCAAAAATGGAAGAACTTCTCATGACTCTATTGAACAAGACCGACAAGTACATGGGTGAATCACAAACAAGATTTGAGAAGCTTGAGAACAACCAAGCGGCGGTAAATACCCAATTGAAAATGCTTGAGAAACAAATGGGGCAACTAGCTACCGCCGTGGGAGGACAACATCAACCGGGGCACTTTCCCGCCAATACAACGGTGAACCCAAAGGATTGCAAAGCTATTTCCTTACGGAGTGGAACCACATATAAGAGCCCGGAAATGCCACCACAAGATGCTGAGACAACCACTGACGAAGGGAAAGAAGAAGAAGTGGTAGGAGAGGAAATAATTGCCAAGAAAGATGAATCCATTGAAGGAAAGGTAAGCCTTCCACCTAAGAAGGTAGATGGATTACATGCAAACATACCTTACCCTCAAAGACTTCAAAAGTCCAAAAATGAAGAGCAATTCTCCAAATTTCTTGACATATTCCGAAGGATTCAAATCAACCTCCCTCTCGTGGAGGCCCTTCAACAAATGCCAAGCTACGCCAAATTTCTCAAAGACGTGGTGACGAGAAAGAGGAAATTGGGCAACTTTGAGACCGTGAGCTTGACGAAAAATTGTAGTGCCTTGATTCAAAAGAAACTTCCCGCCAAGATGAAGGATCCTGGGAGTTTCAACATCACCGTCACCATTGGAGACTTCCATGAGAAGAAAGCCCTTTGTGATTTGGGTGCAAGTATAAATCTTATGCCGTTGTCGTTCTTCTTGAAGCTTAATGTTGGAGAAATTAAGCCGACAACGATATGCTTGCAAATGGCGGATAGGTCCTTGACTTATCCGAGAGGAGTCGTGGAGGATGTCCTTGTGAAGGTGAATGACTTCATTTTTCCCGTGGATTTTGTTGTTTTGGATATGGAGGAGGATAAGAATGTGCCCCTTATTTTGGGAAGACCATTCTTAGCAACGGGGAAGGCACTAATTGATGTGTCAAAAGGGGAACTCACACTCCGCTTGAATGATGAAAGTAGTACATTTTCAATCTATAATGCTATGAAGTTTCATGAAGATGATGAGGAATTTGGGAGAATGGAGGATTGTAAAGTGATAACGATTGTTGAAGAATGTGTTGAAGAGACAATGATGGAGCGATACATCTCGCAAGATCCCATGGAAACCACTATGTTTGCATCTCTTAACTCCTCCTCCTCTCTTGATGCTTTTGATGATAATATCGATATTGTGGATTGTGTGTTTGCTCTTAATTCTCTACATGAAATCCCAAGACGAGAAAATCGTTTTTTACCATTGAGGGATGGCAAGGAGGAAGTTTTGAAAAAGGAAGGAGGTGAAGAGAAAGACAAGAAGGAAGAATTGAAACCACTCCCGAGCCACTTGAGGTATGCTTACTTGGGTCTAAATGAAACATACCCCGTAATTGTGTCTTCCTTGTTATCTTCATGTGAGTTTGATAAGTTGTTTTGAGTTTTGAGAAAGCATAAGTCCGCATTAGGGTGGTCCATTGGGGATTTGAAGGGGATTAGTCCCACAATTTGTATGCATAGAATTTTGTTAGAAGAAAATTACCAACCTCGTGTCCAACCCCAACGCCGATTGAATCCCATAATGCAAGAAGTGGTTAGGAAGGAAGTTCTTAAATGGCTTGATGCGGGTATAGTTTATGCTATTTCCGATAGTGAGTGGGTGAGTCCCACCCAAGTGGTAGCCAAAAAGGGAGGAATGACCGTAGTGAAGGATGAATGTAATGAATTGATAGCTACTAGGCTTGTGAACGGGTGGCGAGTGTGTATTGATTACCGTGCATTAAATGCGGCCACTAGAAAAGATCACTTTCCATTGCCTTTCATTGATCAAATGCTTGATAGGTTGGCCGGGTATGAGTTTTATTGTTTCTTAGATGGGTATTCCGGATATAACCAAATTTTAATTGCACCCGAGGACCAACATAAATCCGCCTTCACATGCCCTTATGGAATTTTTGCTTTTAGAAGAATGTCCTTTGGATTGTGTAATGCACCCGCTACTTTCCAAAGGTGCATGATGTCAATCTTTCATGATTTGATTGAAAAGATAATGGAGGTTTTCATGGATGATTTTTCGGTTTTTGGGAACTCTTTTGATGATTGCTTGAACAACCTAACCCGAGTTTTGCAGCGTTGTGAAGACACTAACCTTGTTTTGAACTGGGAAAAATGTCATTTCATGGTAAGAGACGGAGTAGTTCTTGGCCACAAGGTGTCGGCTGCAGGTTTAGAGGTGGATCGAGCCAAAATAGTTGCCATTGAGAAGCTTCCACCCCTCACCAATGAAAAGGGTGTCCGGAGTTTCCTTGGTCATGCCGGGTTCTATCGGCGTTTTATTAAGGATTTTTCAAAAATCTCTAAACCTTTGTGTAAATTGCTTGAAAAATCTAGTGATTTTGTTTTTGATGGCGAATGTGTGCAGGCGTTTGAGACGCTGAAGAAGGCCCTAATGACTGCCCCGGTCCTCATTGCCCCGGATTGGAGTGAACCCTTTGAGCTCATGTGTGATGCGAGCGAGGTGGCCGTGGGAGCCGCTTTAGGGCAAAGGAGAGAGAAGTTGTTTCGGGTGATCTACTATGGAAGCAAAACGTTGGACCCGGCACAAATCAATTACACTACCACTGAAAGAGAGTTGTTGGCGGTTGTTTACGCTTTTGACAAGTTCCGGCCCTATCTTATTGGGGCCCGAACAATTGTCCACACGGATCACACCGCGTTGAGGCATCTCTTTGCCAAGAAGGATGCCAAGCCCCGACTTATACGGTGGATTCTTCTCCTACAAGAATTCGATGTGGAAATCAAGGATCGAAAGGGGTGCGAGAATGTGGTAGCCGACCACCTATCTCGTTTGGAGCATACCAAAGAAAGTCAAGATGATAAAATGGAGATTGATGATTGTTTTCCAGATAAAAGGATCCTTGTTGTGGGTGCAACGAAAGTGGCATGGTTTGCGGATATAGTGAATTATTTGGTGGCGGGAATTGCACCAAAAGAGTTAGAAGGATATCAAAAGAAGAAATTTTTCCATGATTTGAGATTCTTTGTGTGGGATGAACCGTTTTTGTTTAGAAGATGTGCAGATCTAGTTTTGAGAAGGTGTGTGCCCGAAGAGGAATGGGGGCAAATACTAGAAGCATGCCATGCAGGATTGAGTGGGGGACATTTTGGAGCTAACCGGACGGCTAGAAAAATTTACCAAAGTGGATTTTATTGGCCAAGCATTTTCAAGGATTCAAGAGAGTTTGTTAGAAGTTGTGATAAATGCCAACGTATGGGTTCTATATCTAAGAAGGATGAAATGCCCATGAAGAATACCATTGAAGTTGAGCTTTTTGATGTGTGGGGAATAGACTTCATGGGACCGTTTGTAGCATCCGAAGGAAATTTCTACATCTTGCTAGCCGTAGACTACGTGTCACGATGGATTGAAGCCACTCCAACAAAGACAAATGATGCAAAAGTTATTCTCAAATTTCTCAAAAAGAATATCTTGACAAGGTATGGAGCCCCTAGAGCTATTGTGAGCGATGGTGGCTCACACTTTTGTAACAAATGGATGGAAGCATTGCTTGCTAGACATGGAGTTAAGCACAAGATAACGACACCTTATCATCCTCAAGGCAACGGTCAAGCCGAGTTGGCAAACCGGGAAGTAAAGCAAATACTTCAAAAGGTAGTCCGCACGAATGGAAAAGATTGGTCTTCACTTTTGGATGAAGCACTATGGGCCTATCGCACGGCTTACAAGACCCCGCTAGGAATGTCTCCCTATCAACTAGTGTTCGGAAAATCTTGTCATTTGCCCGTTGAGCTTTCACATAAAGCATTTTGGGCCACTAAGAAGTTGAACCTTGATCCCATGTCATCCGTTGGAGAGCGAATCTTCAAATTGAATGAATTAGAGGAATTTCGGATGGAGGCTTTTGAAAATTCATCCATTTACAAGATGAGAGCTAAAGTTTACCATGACAAGCTCTTGAGACAAAAAGACCTCACACCGGGAGATGAAGTTCTTTTGTTCAATTCGAGATTCAAGCTTTTTCCCGGGAAACTCAAGACCAAATGGAGTGGTCCGTTTATCATAGCCTGAATTTTTGATGGTGGGGCAATTGAACTCAAAGGCAAGGATGGAAGCTTATTCGTGGTGAATGGGTATCGGGTTAAAAAGTTTTATAAGCCAGAGGAGAAAGAAGTGGTGTTTGTGTACTACCTCGACGACGCCTAGATGCTTTGGTACTACGTCGAGCTAGCGACATTAAACTTAGCGCTTATTGGGAGGCACCCCAATGTTTTTATTTATTTATTTATTTATTTGCATTTTCTTGTACTTTTTGTGTGTGTTTTCTTTTTCGTATTTCTTTTCTATAGTTTTTAGATTGTCTCGTGTTTGGTGTACATTGTAGTTGTGGTTTTGTGTGTTCTTTTATAGTGTTGTTTTCTTGGTTTTGGTGTTTTGAGCATAGGAGCATCTTGAGTGGGTATGCAGTGTCGAAACAGGCCGGAGCGAGCAAACTTACCAAGGGAGTCTGCAATGCGGTGCGACCCGGGGCCTGAGGCGCGACCCGCGGCTCGACGTCCGCAGCTGAAAAAGGCTCGCCTGCAATGTGGCCCGAGCCACAAGACCCCACCTGAGTCGCGCTTGGGAGGCGCGACCCGACCCGGCGCCCGGTGCGGTCCGGGTCGCGCCCGTCTGTTCGGGTTTTTATCCCTTTTCTTCACCTCTTTTACTTCATTTCTCACACTTCACTCCCATATCTCCACTCTCACACACTCATACACGGCTCTAGTGCTTCTTCTACTCCATTCCAAGGCACAACCTCTTCAAGGTATGAATCTTCTCCCCATGTTCTTCCTTTTCTTCATGGTAGCAAGTTCATGGTTTTTCAAGCTTTTCAATGGAGGTTGTTCATGGCAACTTGGTTTTGTATGGTTAAATTCCAAATCTCTTGCTTCTATTTTGGAATTCCTAGCTTAAGAACCTTGGGTATGCTTTCAATTGGCATGTTTATGGAAATGTAGTGGAAGTTCTTCATTTTTGCCCAAAAATCTAGGGTTCCAAGGTAAAATTGGGGGAAAATTATGTGGATGAGAAATTCTTGCCATTTTATCTTCGATATATGCAATTCCATACTTCTTAGGAATTTTTATGTGTTGCTTTTGGAAGAATAAGTATGTTGTGGAATTTGTGTAGTCATTTTGGGAGACTTGTTCTTTACTTAGGCAAATTTCGTGTTCCAATATGTTTGAAATAATATGTTTTGCTTGAATGGAATTGTTATGATGAGGATTAGCAAAGTTGGACTTATATTTTGGGGTTGTTCTATACTTTATGACTATCTTTGAATCAAACATGAGTATGCTTTGCCTTTATGCCCCATTTGCAAATATTTTGTCAACTTGCTTTACCATATTGTTTCAATGGATGATTGGATGAGGTAGTGCATGAGACCATTTTGTATGATTGGCATTTTGGAAGGATTTGTTTGCATGAGGCTTGAGGTTCGAATGTTAAGTTTTTTAATTTTCGATACGCCTTTGCAACCACCCCGTGTGTCTCATGTTTTAGTTAAAACCATTTAACATCACATTCCTATTGTTTTGGAAGGTACTTAAGCTCGACGCTCCCCCTGCAAGAATGGTGCAAACACGTAGGGGACGACAAACGGGGGGAGCCCGAAGACGGCTCATGGATGAAGACGAGTTCCAAGATGAGGAGGTGCTCGACTTGTCCGAAGATGAGGAACAAGAGGACGATGAGGAACTTGAGGACGAAGAAGAAGAGGAGCAAGAGGATGCCGAGCCTAACAACAATCGTGCCCTCATGCCCCCTCTTAATATGGGGGCCAATGACCCCGCAATGGTGCATGTCTACTTGGAGGAGTATGAACATAGGAAGAGGTGGTTGAAGTTAGCCAGAGGTTTTCAAGTGGCCGCTACTCGATTTCTGGATGCTAACACAACAAGGAAATTGGGGATTCACGAGAGTGTGGTCAGGCTCTTACGACGAATTGGTTGGATGGATGTCTTAGGGGAGAATGATTGGAAAACGTACCCCGTGCTTGTCCGTGAGTTTCTGTCCACCTTGAAGGTGAAGCAGACTCCATCCCGAGGGCCTGTCTCTTGCACTTTCCGACTTGCAAATAAAGACTGGAAGTTCACTGTGGAGCGCCTCAACACAATGTTTCAAACCCCAACTAATGGGACCTTCCACCCTCACCCATCCTTCCGCTTCGATGATTTCCATGACTGTGTGGTGGAAGCAAACCCAAATTGTCTACATTATGACTCGAGCAAGACCAAGGCCTCCCATTTGCCCAATCCTGTCTTCCGGTATATGCAGAAGCTTCTATCTTCTACTGTGCTTGCCCGCCAAGAGAATAGTGGACTTCGGACACAAGAGCTCTATATCCTTTGGTGTATGCTCAATGCTATCCCGGTGAACTTTGCCGCACATTTTCTCATGCAATGTCAGAGGCAAACAAACTCCAGGACGGGTACTCTTTGTGTGGGGGGCTTGATCACCCCAATTGCAGCCATGTTAGACATCGACTTGTCCAACTATCAATCTTGCCCAGGATCTCGAGCCCTCAACATGGAGCACCTCCGGAATGCTAAGTTTGTCAACTCCGCATCCGCCCCATTTGATTTCCTCCTGACCAATAAGCGTCAGTTCCCACTTCCAAATCCAGCCTTGACCAATGTCTCCACTTTTGATGAAAAGGAGAATTGGATGATGGATACACCGGCCCATCTTGCATTGATTACCACATCTGGAGGCACACCACGGAGAACACCGTGGATGGATGATGCTGGTGGGTCCACGTCACATGCTCAGCCGAGAGGAAGCCGCAGAACTAGGGAGGATGTTCAAGATGATCGCTTTGGCACTCTGGAGAACCTCATGCACGACATGACGGCTAACATAGGCACTATGCGGTTGGACATGAATTCCCGATTTGGAGAATGGCGGTCCGAGGTCGATACTCGTTTGACAGGGATGCAGGAGAGTTTTGATGCTCGCTTCACAGGTTTGGAGGAGGAGATCGGGACTCGTTTTACTGGTATAAGTGCTGAGATTCAAGGCCTGCAGGGAAGCTTCACTACCTTCCAGTCAAGCATGGAGAACATGATGGGCCAGTGGATTGGACAGGGAGCATCACATCAGCGACCACCACAGATACCACCATATCAGCACTACCCTCCGTACCCCTACCCTCCGTACCCGTATCCACCATATCAGCCGCCATCGGACTCCACCCCACGCCGCCCTCCTGCTGATGAGTGATAGAGTCTGCCCCTCGATTTCGGTCCCACTATCTTTCCACTCAAACTTGTCCTTCCTTTGGAATGGAACAAGTTTGGGGGAGGGGGTATGAAGTGGTGACCGGTAATCGCCCTCTATCTTTCTTTATTTCATTTATTATCTGAACATTTGGGATGATTGTTATTAGGATTTAATATTTGGATTTATTATGTTATGTTGGTTTGTCCGAATTTATTTGATTTCTAGGATCATTTCTATTTTATATATTTGGGGTCTGTAATAGTAAATGCTTGGATTAGGCTTTAATCGTGTGTGGTAATCTTTTTCCTGCTTGAGCTTGTGTTTGTCTTGCTTAATATGATGACGAAAACAGGGAAAGATAGATATGGAAATCATGCCAAGCCTATGATGATTCTCTTCATATATGTGATTGTGCAAGAATGTTGAAAAATGCATGCATAAGAAGGGTGTTAAGCCGAAATATCATTTGAGTTAAAAATCGTGGAAATTTGGCCTAATCTCCAGCCACTTGTGAGATTTGGGTCTATTTTGTTCTTTCATGTGTGATTCGTCAATGATATTTGCATCTCTAGAACTTGCTTTATAACTTTCATGTATTCTATTTGTGCTTAAGAACTTGAAGATGACCTAAGGCGGTTTTTGTCAAAAAATTTTGAGCCTTATCTATTCATTCCTTTGAAATTTATCCTCGTTAGCCCCGTTGAGCCTTTGGTGATTGATTTTTGTTGAATAGCCCGGGGTAGAGGGAATTTAAGGAATAAAGGGATTGTTGTTTCAAAAATCGTGGGAAGTAAAATTCGGATATAAAAAAAATGTGAAACAAGTTTCAAAGCCTAGAAGTGTGGAATTCAAAACCTTCCCCTTGAAATGAAAAACAAAATGGGAATCATTAGAGTCGTGATGTTGAATTAAATTGAGAAAAAAAAAATATGAATTTAATGCCGACTTTAGTTTCTTGTGGAAGAATGTGTGAACCAATGTCTTAGGGGGAATGAATTAAAAGGAAAAGAAGAGGCTAAGGAATATCCGTCTTTTGCTTAAGCTTACTCATTTTATGCGACATGGGTAGAAGAAAACTTTTAGTTTTATTAGGTTTAGAATGCTAGTAGGATGTGGGAAAGGACTTGGAGTCACTCCTACCTAAAAATTTCCCTACCCGTCCAAAGAGCCGAATGCTATAACCCTAAAGACCTATGTGATTCTTGTTTAAAGCACATTGGTGAATCATGTTGAGTTATTTTGCAAGCTTATGGTGGTATGCTTTTATTACTTGATGTTGAGTGAAAATTTGTCCCTTATCTCCATGTGTGAGGATCGCTGTGATAAGAAATTGCTTTTCAAGTATGAGTGGTCATTTTTCTCATGATTGTTACTCTTATGATATGAAGCTTTGATCTTGTTCTTTGCATGTGGATTGTTGATTAAAAAGCTGAGGCATTAGTGGTTATGTGTTTCCTTCTTGTCTTGATCTTTCCTTGTTCTTTCCAAATGCTTGTTTGAGGACAAACAAGAGTTCAAGTTTGGGGGAGTTGACATGCTCGTATTTTAGTCCTAATCCGAGCATTATTTCGTATGTTTTTATCTTGTTTTAGTTTGTTTAGTAATCATTTAGGGTAATGTTAGTCGTTAATTAGAATAAGTGTTCCTAACACCGATTATTTAGAAAACAGGTTTAAAATGAGCAACCCGGGACTCGAGGATCGAAGTGCGCATCGAAAGGGACCCGAAAGCTGGATCGGACGGGCGAGAAAGCACGAAGACCGAGTCGGAACCGGGAGGCAGGGCGGGGCCTGCAACGCGGCACGACCCGGGGCCTAGGGCGCGACCCGCGGCTCGACATCCGCAGCGTGATTTCTCTCACCTGCAACGCGGCGCGACCCAGGCCCGGGCCAGCTCGGGTCGCGCCTGGGTCCACGCGGCGCGAGCCAGGGGCGCGACCAGCCCCGTGTCGCGCCCCTGTGTCTTGTTTACGGGAATATCCGGATTTTTATCCCATTTTTGCTATCATAGTATAAAAGTCATCCTTAGTTCGAAAATGAAAGAGACTTTTGATATTTTTGCCAATTTTAGAGTAAGAAAGAGTGGAGAGCTTGGTGTATGGAAGATTCAAGAAGTTCTTGAAGATCTATATTCAAGTTTTTGGGTTTTTTCTCCTCCTCTACTATGTTTATCTTTTATGTGATGTTTTTCTCTATTGTGATTATGGATAGCTAAATTTTTAGGCATCTAGGGTTTTGTGATTTGGTGATGGATTTGTAAATTAAACATGGGTTATTGTTTAATCTTCCCCTTCTTTCTCATAAATCATGGTTTGATTGCTTCTATTCTTTGATTGGCCATCTTAGGATAGAATTTGGTGTATAGTTGAGTTCGAGAGAATCAATTGTGCATGGGTAAATGATTTATGGTTTCAATTTTGCATTAGATCGAGAGATTAATGTTTAATTGATGTTTGTTGATTGATTGTGCTTGATTAGGTTAAATTACAATTTAGCCGTAGAGATAGGGGAATTGAGTTTAATTGAAAGGTCTTAGTTGCTCGAGAGAGGGCTTCGACTAAATTTGATATCAATTGTTGTTTGGGGAGATTATGCATGAATCCATTATTTAATGAACAAATTTTTCACTAATGAACAATGCCCTAGAGCCATTATTTCTCATTGAGATCTTTATTAAGCTTTTACTCTCTTTTATTCCTCTCGTGTTGCTATCTTTGTTTATTATTGTGAATCTTGTTTTTCTAGTTAATTCTCCAACCAAATTCCGAATGGTTTGACTAGTGAAAATGTTCGATGTGATGGTACTTGTAGACTCATTTATGCAATTAATTCCCCGTGTTCGACCCGGTCTCCTATGCTCCGTATGTTCACTTGCATAATTGAGATTTGGTTAATTAAAGCTTGTGTTGGTTAAATCGTTGTGAAAGAAAAATCTCATCAACTACGATCAATCTAAAAGACATTCACAACTTATTCTCATCACTTTAAAGTAATTCTAATCTCTTTTAATTACTTTTATCTTTTGGTCAAAATCAAAATCTAGATGTCTTAACATCTTTGAGTAATTTTAGACAAATCACGAACTCTCATCGTGAAACCTAGAAATAAATTTTATTCAAATGAATCACAAAAATTTAATCATGAAACCTAAGATCTTATAAATAATCGATTCATGATATCTTATCACAAAACCTATTTTTTTAAATAATTGAATCACGATATGTATCATGAAATCTGTAAAAGATTTTCAATGAACGAATCACGATTACATATCATGATTCAATTATTTAAAAATATTTTTTAGGTTTTGTGATAAGATATCATGAATCGGTTATTTATAATATCTTAGGTTTCATGATTAAATTTTTGTGATTCATTTGAATAAAAGCTATTCTAGGTTGCACGATGAGAGTTCGTGATTCGTCTAAAGTTACACAAAGATGTTAAGACATCTAGATTTTGGTTTTGACCAAAAGATAAAAGTAATTAAAAGAGATTAGAATTACTTTAAAGTGACAAGAATAAGTTGTGAATGGCTTTTAGATTGATCGTAGTAAAGAATCTAGACTATAGTAGCTTGAACCTAGCATTGACCATTAAGTTATCTTGTTGCTCTTGAAAATTTAGACTAATTTAGTGGACTTCTTCAGATGGATAGAGTGATCGAGACAACACGAAAGTACACTCGAAACTTCTATACTTTTGAGGAGCACATTCAGAGATTTTGAACATATGTTAGAGATCGATTTGATATCGTCCCCGATTACATTGGACATTTTATATCACTTTGACGACGTGCCAGTGGAGCCGAGGGAGGAGTTCTAGACTTTGAGGCCTCTTTCAGGTTGGCTTACGGTTCACCACCTTGTTAGAGGCGGAGGTCATTACATGTGGTATCAGAGCCGTACCTCTCGCAGTAAGGTGTGGTTCGGGGATGAACCAAGCGGAAGCTGGTGGGCATGTGCTGTCTGGGGCCGAAGCATGGAATGATCACCGGTGCATAGGCACGGACAAAGAGCGGCTCTTGTCAGACTTCCAAGTGAAGGGGCACATGAATGAATTGAATCCACCCGAAAGAGAGGGATTCTGAGACTATACAAGAATGAGAGTATTGTATACTTAAGGAGAGCTTAAAGGATTTGATTGGTGCTACTCATACCACAAGGTGCATCTTCTTTTCTGGCGCTCATTCTACCAGAACTCCAAAGTTTAGCGTGCTTGACCTGGGATAATGGTGAGATGGGTGACCCCTTGGAAAGTTTCTCAGAGAGTGTGCGAGTGAGGACAAAGCACGCTGGAAAGACTCGTATTAATTTGTGAGGACAACTGTCAATCCGTAGTTCTCATACCATTTCGCAACATGCACCATAAGTCACCCCAAAAGATAGAGATTGAAGAGCAAGATAATCAAAAGTTGAAGATCACAATCAAGATTCTCCTTCCGAGTTTATGATGTTCTCGTTTTAATTATGTGTTCTTTTGGATTGCTTTTAGTTGTTTAATTATGATTAAGTAATTCTCTAATATTCTAGAATTTAAGAGTAGTTGATTTTAAAGAACAATTAATATTTCATTTTATGATTTAGATTCTTCTTTTATTCTTTATCTTGTTTGCATGATTGATCACTCACCATAATAACATGATTTATTGTGTCAATTCCTCGATTTAGACCCCGTCACTTTTTATTTGTTTTATTTAATTCTTGTTTAACTAGTTGATTAAATCCAATTTTTTTATGTATTATCTAGATAGTGTTAGAAAATTGATGTCATGGTACTGACGTCTAAATTAATTCATTAATCTCTGTAAAACATGATACTATTCATTATTGTACATTGCTGCACCATGCATTTTGCACGATTCATCATATTTTCCCCAATACTTCACCATATTTAATACATACACAACATCATTCCATAATACACATTTAACACGAAAAATGAAGCTAGAGTAGCTACTGAAAATCCAAGCTTGAACATTTGGGACATTAATGCCCTCCTTGAATGAGAAATTAATAAAGCTTTCCAAGGGCATATTTGTGAAATCAAGTAGGATCTCACCTCCCGGAGCCCCTCTGCCTCAAAAGGGAGTCCAGCCGCTGCAACTTGAGCTGCTGCCTGAATCTGTTGATGAAATCACCAGCTTTCTCGTCTTCCGCCTCATCTTCCGCAGCCGTCCTCTCCCTAACCGTCGCCGGCCTCCGCCGCTCCTCATCCTCCTCCTCCTTCTCCGTCGACACCCTCACGCTGGCCGACTTCTGCAGCACTCTCGCTGCCGGCGCCGCCTTCGCGACCGCATCGGACTTGCTTCTCGTCACGTGGTGGGGCTCTTCAGTCTCGTGATGGTGGAGCTCTTCCTGGTGCCTGGATAGATTGAAGGACTTAACCCGTTCGAAAAATGAGGGAACTCGGACGAGTTGCGGCGGCGGCAGTTGATCGTCCTTGTTTTGGAGGAGAGTGCGCGGCGGTTTTAGGGTTGATCTGTAGAAAATGGTGCCGATCATGAGGTTTAGAACGCAGAAGAGAACTGCCGGCGTGAACCAGCTCGCCACGACTTCCACTCCGTTCATGGCTGCCGCTGCGACGTCGTTTCTGAGAGAGAAGGTTGGGATGCCTGAAAAGTGATTTGAGAAGAGGTTGATAGAGTGTGTGCGTGTCATGTAAATATATAATGTATTTACCATATAAATTTTGAGCATGTGTGGCTAGAAATTAAAATTCCTATTTAAAATTTGGATACAACGTTTATTTTATTGATGTGGACGAAAACCCTTGAGATCCTCTAGTCCCAACTTGTGTGTGTCAACCGTGTACCACACCTCAAAATTATTAGGTTTTCTTTTATTTTTTTCTTCAATTTTAATTTCTTTTGATTTAGTATAATTTTAGATTATTATTTAGGGTTTATTCCACCCAATTAGGATTTATAATTATTTTTTAATATTTAATTTTCATTTTTTAGTTAATATAATTGATTTTTGGGGTTGATTTTTCCAAACTTAGGGTATATAATTTTTTAAAATTTTAATTTTTTTACAATAAATATTAATTATGATTAGTTATAATAAAACAAATTTTATTTTTATAAAAAACATTATTAACAATATATAATTTTAATGGTGGCACACGATTGGCACACACAAGTGGGACTAGAGGATCTCTACTCGGACGAAAATGCAATGACTTTAGTTTCTATAAATAAAACTTTAAAATTTGAACAATACTCATTAAAAGTTCAAAATTTAAATAGGTACCCACATTTCTTAAGTTGTGTTCAAAAAATACTCTACTTAACAAAATGTTTGAAGAATTTATCTAATTTAACAATATTTTCATCAATACTCTGCATTATTTGCACTTTTTAAATGAACTAGCATACGGTATATTATACGTGCGATACATGGAATATTATTAAAATAATCTATGCAAAATAATAAAATTATATTAAATTATTAATTTTGTACATAGTCGAAATTTAGGGGATACGACAAGGTCGGTTCACGAACTGAAGGTCCAAGGAGACGATAAGGACATGATCGGTGGTTGCTCATGGTTGCTCCATCTGATTCAACGAAGCACATCAATTGGGGGCTGTCATGATTGGTTGTTAGAGGAGAAGAAAAACTAAAGAAAGAAGACCGTTTAGGTCCGACATTCAAAATTTTTTTTTCACGTCATTTATTTTTGTTCCTGCTGGAATATCTACCTATGCATCTTTCGTGCCACCACATTTCTCCGGCGCACAAAAATGAGGTTGGAGTGGATTTGCAAAATTGTTGTGAAATTTAATTTTGTTTTGTAAATAAATTTTGATTTGGATTTTTTTAGGGAGCGACTAGATGCACCACTAAAATTGCTCTTTTTACCACAAAAGAAAAATAATTACAAATTGACTTAAATATCTTTTAATTACTTTGTTGTACCATCTAAATTACTCAATGCATCACAAAATAAAATAAAAAACGAAAATAAATGAAAAATAGAAAATAAAAAATGAAAAGGGAAGTGAAAATTAAAACAAACGCACAAGAACTAGGTTAAACTTATCATAAAACTATAAAATTGAGCTCACAAAAACTAGGTTAAACTTGGGCAATTTAGGTGGCAAGCAGCAATGTGGAATTAAAATCAATATGAATCGAACAATGTAAGTATTTTTCGTGAATTAGTACCGATTAAAATTTGAATTTTCGCGCGTTATTTGGAGAGACTGTCTCATTTTGTTCTACAAATACAGTTAGAACACACTTTTACGTGTTCTAATAATGAACATCTAACAAAGTCAGCCTGTTCTAACTTTGTTGTTCGAAGAATACGACATTGTTCTACTTTCGGAATTCGAACATATATAGATTGTTCTACTTATCTTCTTGAACCCGTGTTATGTTTTTTTTTTTGTGCAGTAACCATTTTTTTTTTATTTTTTTGGAATATGATCAAATTGACAGTTGTGTTGTTGGCTCACTCAATCAAGAGTTGGTTTCTGATTATACACACATATTCCATACTGTAGAATTGTTTGATTCTTGCGAGAGTTTGATCAACTGGGTTCGTGAGAGAGTTATTCCAATTGGTATTATTGTTATTGTGTGACGTTAAGAGGATGGAAGTGATACTAGAATTCCTCATTTGGTGTTGACATATGAACGAAGTGGATATCCCCGTATGATTAATTAGAATAAACCTCCAACAGAACGTGATTCCATTAAACAAAGTTTGGAGGATGATGAAGTTTGGAAAAAAGGACAAAGAATTCCAAAATCATCTCAAGGGAGACGAGGTCGAAGACAATTTATAATGTGCGCTAAGTAGGAATAAATATGTGGAGCATACTGGTCGATCCCAAATGCAATATCTCTCGGGAAGAAATAATCACTCATCGTTGATCAAAATTTTTGTAATAACTTTGTGATGTATCAGAATTAATATTGTAATGTTTCTTTGTATTGTATCCGAATTCTTTTTTTTTATGGGTAAAAAATGTATTATAAAGAAATAAAATTATACGAGTGTATTTAAAGTATATATAAACCTTGGACAAGCCCAAGGGGGTAACAACTACATCAAAACTAATTCGAGCAGCAAGGGTGGGGTAGAAGATATTTAAGCAATCACAACTTACAACTAATACAATGCAGTATATAGTAAGCAAAGTACATCACAACATCATGATAAGCTCCCACTATCTAGGATAGGTAGAGCAAAAATAAAACTCCCACTATATCTAGGATAGGTAGAGTGTACAATACATCAAAACAGGGGCATCCTCCCGGCTACATCCACAAACTAATCTCATTAGGTTTATTTTGTGCACTTCCTGTAACCCGTAGCAAGATTACACGAACCAACTAACATACTCGCAGCTGGAACGAGGAGATGAGGAAATGCTGCACCTCGGGCCTCATTAAAACCTTTCCTTGGGACAAGGAAAGCTCACTTGTTCTATATATATAAATATATTTTCACGAAATAAGCATAGCACAAACCTACCTATTACCAATGTGGTTTAATACAATCTCCACCGGAAAAAAGGCATAAAGAGATTTGTACGTATGCAGCTTAATCTGTTTAATAACTTCTCCTGGGTCAAACACTTTATTTTCAAACACCAACGTACAACGAGCCTTCTAGATGAAATAGACGGCTGCAGCCAGTGCAATCTTTTTAGCTTTTTGTTTGACCGCCATTCCACCTTTCTCCCTCTTGCACCATTTGATTGTGCTCAAGACTGTTGTGTTTCCTTTTCTAATTTTAATCCAATCCTTGACTGCTTGCCCCAGAGGCACTGTAACTGCACATTCAAAAAATAGATGTTTAGAAGATTCCATGGTGAATTTACAAAGGGGACATACCTGGTCAATGCCAAGGTAAGTGAGTCTATCTCTGGTCACAAGCCTTTCTCGAAGTGTTAGCCACATGCAAAAGGAGTACTTCTGCGGGATAAATGTCTTGTGAGTCAGCATGTTGTTTAATAATTCTAACTTACTATTGTTGGATCTGAGATGTTTTTTCTAAGTGTTGTTCTAATTTTCAGAGTTCGATCTGATATGCATGAAATTTGTTCCAAATATTGTCTAACTCTGAAGTTAGAACATAGTGATTATGTTCTAACTTCTAGGTTCGAACATATGTTTTTTTTAATAAAATAAATATTTTTAGTTAACAAGGTATTAATGTAAATGCGTGTGGTGCATTGAGTAATAGTGGTGTAAAGAGTAATTTTAATGATGCAAATAGAAATTCTCTTTTTTTATAAAGTCAAAATGTAGAATTTAAAGTTTAACTACTAGAAAAAGTTTTGAAAAAATTCTAAATATAACCCCCAATTTCCTCTTTATAGCTCCAATTATTTTTTTTGAAATAAATGCTTCAACGGAGATCCAGGAATTAAATATCCAATGGAAATCGATTGGCAAAGCAACGGCTACTTCAATCAAAAGCTCCAGCGATCAATAAAGACCATCTGCCATTGATGAACCAACAGAACCACCGATCAATGTAACTCAACAGTTATAAAATCACTCCTCTATAAAAGATGAGTGAATCAAAGTTTTAAACACTCTTGCCTCCAAGACTTTTCGCAATACTTATTCTTGAAGCCTTCATTCAAGCAGAGCTTTCTTTTTCCCTCCCACATAGCTCAAGTTCAGCATTTGCTAAAAACTGCGAGAGTCCAACTGAGAAGAAGAATTCACAGAGTCAAAACATTCAGCCAACTGTTGATAAACCAGCCAGGGCAGCATTCTCAGTTTCAGCAATACAACGATCAACTATCCAGCTCAATTGAAGGAGCACATCAGTTGATACCCCCTGTTCAAGAATAACCTCTTGAAGATCGAAAGAGATCTAAAACTTTGTAAAGACGTCAATAACACCTACCTTCCTAGTGAGCAGTTAGGGACTTCAAGTGTGAGCCGTCGACCCGCTGAGGTAGCGAGCAGTTACCAGGTTCAGCCAACTGCCCTTCATTGTGTAATTTGTAAAGAAACTCAAGTTATATAGTGAAGTTTCCCTTCTGCGGAAGGAAGATAGGACGTAGAAGTTTGAGACTTCAAACCTCTATAAATCATCTATGTGCTGTACTATTTTGATTACTTGCATATTTTGGAATGTACACAAGCTCACACAATCCGCACTCAAGCTGTTAAAAGAGCTCAACCACATTGTGCATAGATAAGTTACTAAGCGAGTCAAGGGCCCTTATTATTCTGCGATTTGAAGTAAAAGTTTTTAATCAATTTATTCACCCCCCTCTAAACTGATATCGACTCGCCCGGGACCACAAGTGGTATCAGAGCGGTTGATTCTAAGGATCAGCCGTTTCTGTAGATCAACTGAATCAGATCTACTTATCTGTGCTAACATTTCAAGCTATAGAAAACCATAAGCTACCTTTGTTTTCAGTTGAGAATTATGATAATTAGAGCAGGAGAATGAAGGCATATCTCTGCTCGATCCATAAGAATATGTGGGAAGTTATTGAAGATGGTCCAATCATCATCATGATGGACAATGATGCTCACATAGTTGATATCAATCAACCAACAAGGATCCCAAAGCCAACTAATCTTCTCACCAGTGAAGAGAAGAAGTTGAAGAATCTAGAATTCGTTGCTCAAGTTACACTATTTCAAACTCTAGATGAGGACAGAATGAAGGACACAAAGAACTGCACAACTGCCAAGGAGATATGGGATTTACTAGCTGATCTATGCCAAGAATCCTAAGCCATCAAAGGAAACAAGCTCCAACTAGCAGTAGACAGATATGAGTCCTTCAAAATGCAGCCAGAAGAGTCCATCTCAAGCTTTGAAACCAGATTTCTAGGCATCATCAGTGAGATGACCAACCTCGGGAGAAGTTATCCCAATTCTGAGATGAATTCTAAAGTTTTGGATAATCTCACTGAAGAATGGGACATGAAAGTGATAGCTACAAAACAAACAAGAAATCTAAATAGCATCACTCCCAGAGAATTGTTTGGCTCTCTCAAAGTTCATGAGTACAGCCTAAACCGGAAGAAGAAAGCATCAACATCGTCAGCTCAAGATGCAGCCTTCTATGTTGAAAGGAACCGGTTTAGAGATACTCGAGGAAGGAACAACTTCCGGCCCAGGAGCTTACCAGCCAGAGAAAATCAAGGCGCATCTTCATCTGAACGAAAAAGAGAAACAACTGAAAAGAAGGAAAACTTGACTGAAGACATCAATGATCAAATTCAGTCAGTTACCAGGTTGTTAGAAAAACTGAAGAGAGTCCGGGATAAACAATCAGTTCCACCTAAAACTGATGAGATCCCAAAATATGAGAGAACTTATCAACCATCTGAACGATCAGCTGAACCGTTCAGGGATGGCAATCGAAATCTAGGAGAATGTTTTCACTGCCACAAACAAGGACATTACAGATATGAATGTCCAGAACTTCCTGAAGACAAGAAAGCCAAAGTGAGGAGGAGCTTCTTCAAAAGGAAAGCAATGGTTGCAAACTACGAGAATGCCTGATAGGACATATTCTACTTGTTCTTATCACTACTTTTTGGTGCCTTTTCTCCTTATTATTTACCCTATATTTGTGTATTTTGGATAAATGATGTGTTGATGAGATGTGTAGGGATGTGGTACATAAGTGGAGAAAAGAGGCATGTTTTTGGTATAAGTGAAGAGAAGTGAAAAGTTCGAGCAGATCAAGCTGAATAATTGGTGTAAATTTCTGGAGGCCCGACCCACTACACATTTTGGGCTTGCTGAGCCCAACTCTCGGCCCACGATTAAACCTGGATGCGGAAAAGCTCTCTCCACCGCCTCTAAGAGTATTTTGCATGGGATTTACCTAGATTAAGATCTTATTTCCTATTAGAGACTTTATCTTTTATGGATTGTAAATATATATTAGGTATTTAGCTTATTTTATAAAACAAACGTTAGAGACGAAAAAGGCAGCAGTGAACAGTTCTAATTCAGTTTTATTTTCTTCTTCTCTTCGATATCATGATTGCACAATTCCACAATTTATTGTTACTCGATTTCAGTATGCAACGTAGCTAATTTACTTGTATTCTGGTGACGACGACGAAGCTCCGCTTATATAATTGTGAGATCTAATTGTTTGTTCATAATTAATTGATGCATGCATCTGTTATTCTTGGATTTCAAGTTGTTAATTATTCTAAGTCTATCGAATAAGTTGCAAATATTTGGTAGGTTGTGATTAATTACTAGCTAATTAAATCGGCCATACGTAATCGTGGTTTAGGTTTAATCAGTGGTAAAACGGTTGCTCAAAAACTAGGGGAATAGCAGAGTTAATTTTACAATCCTGCGTCAGAGTCTGTAAGTTAAGAATCGGGTATTTCTTGTGCTAACTGCTTTTGGATCATTAAACTTAAAGAGTGTCTCTTACAGTTGTCAACCGAGTAGAGAATAATTAATTAAGCATCTTCTTAATTATCAAAAGAGTATGGAGAGATTAGGTCATGTCAGAAGCGTCTTCGATGACTATAACTGATTTGCATGGTTTGATTAATTAATTCCTGCATCTGTGATAAGTGTTATAAGTGGAGTGGAGTTTGTTGGAGCCGGAATACCTTCTCGAAATTGATTTAAATCCGTTCGTTTGCACAAGTATTTTCGATAGTTTTCTATTTAATTCTTTAATTTATTTTGCTGTACAATTCACACAAAGCAGCTTTCTGGAAGTTTGGTCACGTAGCCTGAAAGTTAAGAGTAATTCTCACCAGTCTTTTGGGAGACGATCCTGCTCGCCACTGTACTCTGCAGTGTGGGCTTGCCGACGAAAGTCGAACATTTATTTTTGGTGAAAAATGACGCACCAAATTTTGGCGCCGTTACAAGGAACCGGTTCTAAAAAGCAGTGATTACTCGAAATTTTCAATTTGTTATTTACTTTGTTTTATTTTTAATTTTTCTGGTACATGACCCTTTCCTCTGCAGAGACAGATTTAGAGTTCGATCCAGAGCCAGAGAGAACGTTACACCGATTGAGAAAAGCTACTAGGGAGTCTACCAAGACCCTCGAATCGGAACAAGACATGGCCAACAATGGTGATCCACCACCGAACCCGCAAGGCCATGCCGCAGGAAGAGCCCTCATCCATGCCAACGTGGCTGATCATGGACCCGATCATAAGCCTCTCATCCGGGAAATCGGTCGTCTTCGGAGTAACAGACCTATCTGTATTGTGCTACCCCCGATTTCCAACAATGCGGAGATCCGACCTGCATTCATCCAAGTGTTACCGAAGTTTGGTGATCTACCGGGCGAAAGTGCACACAAGCATTTGTCTGAATTTGATCTCATGTGCTCAACTTTAAGACCTACTGGTTTTACTGCAAATAACCTAAGGTTACTCACTTTTTCTCACACTTTGCAGGGAAAGACACGAGATTGGTTATTTGATTTGCCACCGGAGTCCATTACCACATGGGCGGAATTAGAAGGACAATTCCTGTGAAAATTCTTCCCTGAGACTCGAGCTGCAAATCTGAGGATGGCTATCAGGAGCATAAATAAAAAGCCGAATGAAAGCTTGGCCGAATACTGGAAAAGATTTCAACAACTCTGCTGCAAGTGCCCGGATCATGGATTCACTGATTATCAGCTTCTGACAAATTACTTTTATCGTGGCATGTCATCTTTTGATAGGAAAATCGTCGATGCTGCTAGCGGGGGATCTCTTACCAACAAAACCCTCGGTGAGGCCAAACAGTTAATCATAGACATGGCTTCTGGACGACAGCAGTATGAAGAAGAAGACGACAGTAGACACCGCTCTGTAAGGGCAATCGACTGAGCTGAAGGGTCAGAAGTGAATGAAAAGATAGATGCTCTTACCTCCCTAGTCCGAGGCCTGGCTGTGGCGCACACAAGGCCAAACCGCTGCGGAGTCTGTTCCGAGCATGGGCATTTCACTGACGAGTGTCCCAATTTACATGAGCCACCCACTAAATAAGCTTGTTATGGATCGGGCGATGCGCAGTAAGATGCTCTTAGAGGAATCAATTATGATGCCCTGCGAGGAGACAAATTTAGGAGAAAGCATAATAATGGTCCTTATTCCAATTCCTACAATCCTAGTTGGAGAGATCATCTGAATTTCCATTGGAGACAGCCTGGAGATCAATCCACAACAGGAGATTTTCCACCGAGACCTCCAAGGGGTGAGCCGTATGCCCACACAGACCGTTTCACACCATTTATGAGTGAGATCATGAAGAGTCTGGAGCAAAGCACCAACCTAGTGAGTAGCCTGGCGCAGAGCCAAAAGGCCTTTCAACAAGAAACGCAAGCCGCCTTGGGCAGCATGGGCACACAGATCACCCAGCTTGCCATCCAATTGAACAAGCTGCAAGGGCATACTGGGAAGCTACCGTCTCAAGCCGAGCAGAACCTGAGAGGAAATGTCAGTGCTGTGACTCTTCGGAGTGGGAAAGAGTTAGTAGAGGATAAGAAACAAAAGCGGCACAACCACACGCTGAGTGGGCAAACTGCAGAATCTGACGATAGAACCAATGCTAAGGGCACACAACATTCCACAGAGATTGCTCCTAATGAGGTACAACGTATGTCTAAAACTCCCAACCCTATTAATGTAGCTCATTTTCCTTCTAGGTTAGCACGGCACAAGAAAGAGGAAGATGAGAAAGAGATCTTTGAGCTTTTCAAGAAAGTCGAGATAAACCTACCCCTGATCAATGCTATCAAGCAAGTCCCTCGATACGCAAAACTCTTGAAGGAACTATGTGCCAAGAAAATACGATATGGAAGGGATGCAAAAATCAAGGTAGGAGAAAATATCTCAGCCATTATTCAGCGGAAGTTGCCTCAAAAGTGTCGAGATCCAGGTATGTTTACTATACCTTGCATCATTGGTAGTAAAAAGGTAGAAAAAGTTATGTTAGACTTAGGAGCATCTATTAATGTTATGCCTTTCTCTATTTACAAGGAGTTACAGCTAGGTCTTATGAAAGATACTCGAGTCATCATTCAATTAGCTGATAGGTCCAATGCATACCCTAGAGGTGTCGTAGAGGATGTCTTAGTTAAGGTAAATGAGTTGATTTTTCCGGTTGATTTCTACATCGTTGACATGGATGATACATTGTCTGCACATAGATCTCTAATTCTGCTAGGCCGTCCATTCATGAAAACTGCACGCACGAAGATTGATGTTGATAAGGGAATGATGAGTTTCGAATTTGATGGGGATGTTGTCACATTTAATATATTCGAAGCAATGAAGCATGCGGAAGATCCTAAGGCCCTCTTTATGGTTGATAGTATCGATTCCATTACTGATGATTTTGTTGAGTACAATTTCAGGAATGACAGTCTAGAGCAGGTACTTTATGGAGGGATACCTAACCACATTGCAGATTCAGAAGAGGAAAAAGAGATCATGGAACTCATACATCAGCTATATGCCGCAGAAGCGTTTCCTGCCAGAAATGCGGCAAGCCGTTTGCCCTTGCCGACCAACACAGAATCCCTTCTTCCATCTCATGTGAAGGCCCCGACTCTGGAATTGAAAGTTCTTCCCGAGCACCTAAAGTATGCATACCTGGACGAAGCAGATACCCTACCTGTAATCGTGAGTAAAGACCTTACCGCAGCACAGGAAACACCACTTGTTACTCTTTTAAAGAAGCACAGAGGTGCTATCGGCTGGACTCTCGCCGGCATCAAGGGGATCAGCCCCAACATTTGCATGCACCGCATATTTCTAGAAGAGAATCATAAACCATCCTGAGATCCTCAGAGGAAATTGAACCCAGTAATGAAAGAAGTGGTATTGAAGGAGATTCTGAAGTTGCTCCAATTGGGAATCATTTACCCAATCTCCGATAGTGTTTGGGTTAGCCCAGTGCACGTCGTTCCAAAGAAGTCTGGATTCCAGCTCGTGAAGAATGAGAGCAACGAATTGATACCAATGAGATTGCAAACAGGATGGCGAATGTGCATTGATTTCAGGAAGTTGAATGATGCGACACGCAAAGACCACTTCCCGTTACCTTTTATTGATGAGATGCTCGAAAGATTAGCTGGAAAATCCTAGTTCTGTTTCCTCGATGGATACTCCGGCTATTTACAGATTTTTGTAGCTCAAGAAGATCAGGAAAAGACGACCTTCACTTGTCCATTTGAGATCTTTGCTTGCCGAAAGATGTCATTTGGCTTGTGCAACGCCCCAGGCACTTACCAACGATGCATGATGAGTATCTTTTCCGACTTGATAGAGAGCTGTATCGAGATTTTTATGGATGATTTTATAGTGCATGGCGACTCCTTTGAACAATGTATGGAGCATTTGGACAAAGTTCTTCAATGGTGTGTTGAGACCGATTTGGTTTTGAACTTCGAAAAGTGCCACTTTATGGTGCAATAAGGAATTGTGCTCAAGCACGTCATATCTGCAAAAGGCATAGAAGTGGATAGAGTAAAAATTGACTTGATCACAAAGCTGCCGTACCCATCCATTGAGAAAGAGATTCGAGCCTTTTAGGCCATGCTGGCTTCTACCGTCGCTTCATTCAGGATTTTTCCAAAATCACTCAACCGATGACTAAGATGCTGCAGAAAGACGCCCTTGTTATCTTTGATGACAAGTGTAAGGAAGCTTTTGATTTGTTGAAAGAGAATCTGACCTCGGCGCCCATAATTCAGCCACCGCAGTGGGGACTCCCATTTGAGCTCATGTGCGACGCAAGTGACTATGCTGTTGGAGTTGTCCTTGGGCAAAAGATTGAGAAGCAAAGTCATGTCATTTACTATGCTTCAAAAACTCTCAACCCGGCTCAATGCAATTACACAACTACAGAAAAAGAGCTTTTGGCCGTGGTTTTCGCTTGTGAGAAATTTCGATCCTATATTGTTGGATCCAAGGTTGTGGTGTACATTGATCATGCTGCCCTCAAGTATCTATTGTCCAAAAAAGAGTCTAAACCACGCCTTATTCGTTGGATTCTCCTTTTACAAGAATTTGATTTGGAGATTAAAGATAAGAAGGGAGGCGAGAATAATGTCGCGGACCATTTGAGTAGAATGTTGACTGCATCCGACGGTATGCCCATACCGGATGATTTTCCAGATGAGCTTCTGCTTGCAGCTGTGGAAAGGGCACTCTGGTATGCTGATTTGGTGAATTTTCTCACCACTAGAATTTTTCCCAAAGGCTTTGAATCTGCCAGAAAGAACAAATTGAAGAGCCAAGCCAAGTATTTCATCTGGGACAAGCCATATTTGTGGAAAACTTGTGCTGATCAAGTTATTCGACGCTGTATCCCTGAGGAAGAGATTCCATCTATCCTGAGCTTCTGCCATGCCCACGCATGTGGCGGTCACTTTGGCCCAAGAAGGACAGCACGAAAGGTCTTAGACTATGGTTTTTATTGGGAAACAATCTTCAAGGACGCCTACTTCTTTTGCAAGAACTGTGATCGTTGCCAACGCCTTGGTAACATTTCTTTACGAAATGAGATGTCTTAAATTCCTATCTTGATATGTGAAATCTTCGATGTTTGGGGCATGGATTTCATGGACCCATTTCCAAGCTCTTTCGGCCACTCCTACATTCTGTTAGCCGTCGACTATGTTTCAAAGTGGGTCGAAGTCAAAGCTACCCACACCAATGATTCTAAGGTCGTTGCCAAATTTCTCAAAACACAAATTTTTCAACGCTTTGGTGTTCCTCGAGCTATCATCAGTGACCAAGGCACGCACTTTTGCAACCGAACCTTAGAAGCTCTTTTCAAGAGGTATGGAGTAACCCATCGAGTTGCTACGGCGTACCACCCGCAGTCTAATGGCCAGGCTGAAGTATCCAATCATGAGATCAAAAACATTTTGAAGAAGACCGTATGCCCAAACCGCAAGGACTGGAGCCTGCGACTAGATGATGTTACATGGGCATACCGCACGGCTTTCAAAACGCCTATCGGGATGTCTCCTTATCGTCTGATTTTTGGGAAACAGTGCCATCTTCCTGTAGAGCTGGAACATCGAGCTTTTTGGACCATGAAATAATACAATTTGGATCCTCAGCTGGCCGGTCATGAACGTCGCTATCAGTTACAAGAGCTTGAAGAAATCCATTTGGAAGCATATAACAGTGCCATTTACTACAAGGATCGTTCCAAGCTATTACACGACAAATATATCCGGCGGAAGACTTTTGAGGTTGGTCAGAAAGTGTTACTTTTCAATGCTCGCCTCCGCCTCATGCCCAGTAAACTCAAGTCTCGCTGGATGGGGCCTTTTGAAATAGTGACTATCAGTCCACATGGTGCTGTGGAAATTCGCAGTCTTGATACTCACAAAATGTTAAAGGTGAACGGCCAGTTGCTCAAACCATATTGTGCCGAGACCATCTTTGCCAGTTTTGATGGGGTTGATCTTGCGACCCCAGTGATTCACCAATAGCTGCACCACGTCGTCGAGCCTTCAACGTTAACTAAAGGCGCTTCTCGGGAGGCAACCCGATTTCTTGTTCTTTTATTCTTTCATTTTTCAATTTTCATTTTTTTTATTGCTTTAATTTTATTATTTATTTGTCTTTTTAATTCAGCCATCTCATTATAAAAAAACAAAAAAAAATAATAATGAGAGGGGGAAGCACCAAAAATTTACATGTCGCAAGGGCATACCGCATACGGGGGCGTGGTTTTGGAAATAACCGCCAATTTAAGTGTGGGGGGGGAGATTTAGGAAATTCATTTTTTCTACAGGGACGTAATTGCAAAATGCATATAGTTGATTTGGGGATTTATTTTTCACATAACTCTAACCCCCAATTCAATTTCACCCCACACTTAGTAATTTTCTACTGATTCAAATTTTTACCCCCTTTGCAGAAGTTACACCACCGGTTCCTCTTCCCACCTTCTCCATAACCGCAAGTCGCCGGCCACACTCCGATCACCCTCGCCGTCGACCACCATGGGAAAGAAGCGCTCTTCAACCGCAAAACGAAAAGCAACCGTTCTAGAGCCACCGCCTCCAAATACTGTGGACGCCGCACCACCATAGGAACCCTCACCGCCGCCGACGCCGGTCGCTACACCTCCGCCGTCTCCAATCGCCGTTCCTCCTGAAATCAACCAACCTCCGCCCTTCCTTCACCGTGTGCTGAAGCGCCAGGCTGAGGCGAGTTCTTCCACCACCACCAAGAGGCGAAGGCCTCCCACCACCGAGTCACCACCACCGGTGGACCCCCCTTCATCCCCGCCACATTCTCCAGCAATTTCAACTTCACGAGCGAGCCCTCCGCCCGCTATATCACCACCGCTCACCTCTACTCCTCCGCCGGAGATCGCCCCCAACCCTTCCCCTATCTTGGACCCGGCTCCTCCACCTACTGCCCCAGCCAAGTCATCGACAAAAGGGAAAAAGGGTAAATCCCCGAAAGCTTCTTCGAGTGCTGCCCTACCAGCCTTCCTGCCGCCGGATGAGGTACATCGTCGCACCGCCGTGAACACTCACTATGTTCTCGTCGGTGCACGCCTTTTCGATTGGAATAATATATCTGTGCTAGGTGTTAATGATCGCATTAGAAGTCTCTTTGTTCGTATTAGATGGGATAAATTGCTTGATGTTTCTGTTTCTGTGCATCGTGCGTTGGTTTTGGAATTTTTATCATCTTTTGATTTTGATGCCTCGAGGGGGCTCGAGGATAGGCATGCCATTGTGTTCTCCCTAGGTGGTAGGAAATTTCACATGTCTATTACAAACTTGAATATTGTGCTTGGTTTTGAGACCGACGAATCTGTGATTGACGACGCTTATCAGTCCTCTATCTGTGAAGTTTCACCTATTTTTTCTCAAACAGCTAATGACAGTTAGGCTAAGCTTTCTATAGATGAGTCCTACAGTTCTCGCTCCTCAAAGGGAGCCCACTTGAAAGATGATGCACTTAGACTCTGTCATAGGTTCTTGGCTGCTAATGTGTTTGGTTGGTTGGACATGATGAATTTGGCTACTGTGCAAGAGTTGGTTTTACTTGATTGTATGCATTCTAGGACCAAGGTAAACTTTAGGTATTGGCATGCCAAGCGATGGCATTTCAGTGCTCATTACACCCTCTGCCGAGCCCCCTTAGGATGTTTTGTAACCTTGCTTGCTGAGAGACTTCACATACCCCATTCTGACCCCGATCCCTTGTCTGCCACTTTATTCCTTTTAGAGGACTTTGCTGCTATGAAACTCTTATTTGTGAATGACCAGGGACATTATCAGCTTACCCGGCCGGGCATTGAAGGCCCATGTCGCTCTGTTTCTGCAGGTCCTGTTTCTACCTCGCTCCTCCCGGCGATTGAGGAGTTGATCACCGCTGCCACCACTTGACTTGAGGACAGCCTCTGCCGCTGGCTGTATGAGATTGATAGTCGCCTAGACATGATGGAGCAAATGATCCGCCATCTGGATGATCCGAGTTAGTTCTCTTTTATCCTCCCCTTGTTAATCCTTGTTTGCCTGTGTATTGTTTGCTTTTTGTTTTTGTTTTTCTGATGTTGTTGTCCGTCTTTTTCGTACCTCTTCTCACAGCGAGGACACTGTGTCTTTCAAGTGTGTGGGGGGGGGAACTTAGTTTGTTCATGTATTTATCTTTGTGAAAATTAAAATAATTTTGAGTCAGTTATCTTGCTTTTTTGTTTGGAAATTTGACTAAGTTTATTGCTTGAATTGATGAGTTTGAGGAGTTTGGGCTGTGATGGGTTTGACTGGATGAGAGGTTGAATTTGTGATAGGATATGCCATGTTTTGGATGAAATCTTGGATGATGAGTTATGCTTGCAATCGAAACTTTCTGAGCCTACTAAATAGTAAGTTTTTGAGCCCGTGAGCATGCATTTACAAGAGCTCAATGTTTTTGTTGATGAGTGTTATCTGACTAGGTTATTCGATGCTTGAATTACTTTGCTGCCACCTTGTTGTCAACTTTAACTTCTTTCACAAATATGATCAAGGCATTAGGGATACCCAAGCTACTGGCCCAAAAGAAAAGCCTTGCCCGTACATTGTCAATTAGTGAGTCTCTTTGAGCCTAATAGATCCAATTCATTGAATGCAGCCACTATAAACCTGAGCTTTTCTTTTGGCATGCTTTTTGTCCTTGAAATCAGGCATGTTTTGTATGAATTGTTATTCGAGCTGTGATGCTGAAAGAATTGAGGGCTAGAAGTGATAGGAGACTCATAAATTTTCACTCCCTGCTCCTCGAAAAAGAAAGAAAAGAAAAAGAAAAAAAATGAAAATGATGAAAGAAGCACAGCTTCAGAAAAAAGAAAACAAAAAGAGAAAGAAGGTTGAGGAGTAGGATATGAAGAAGGGCAAAACTCAATATGCCCACACTCTTAAAGAAGCCCTGTTTTGATATGAAAAATCAGTTGGTAGCAGCCATGCTCCACAAAGACATTCATGCTTATACTTGCCTGATTTCACTTTTACTTAGCCACGTTAGCCAAAGACACCCTACCCCATGAGCCTAAGCCCCATTACAACCAAAGAGGGAAAGACCTTGTGATTTGTGATGAACTTGAAGAGAGATAACTTTGATGACAAATGAGCAATTCTATGCTGAAGATAACTAGTCATGAGTTTTGAGTGAATGGCCTCCTGATCTGATTTCTTTAAGTGGTAAAGAGTGAATCTTGGTGAGGCTGGATTGATAAGCATGATTTTAACTTGATTGACAAAAATATTGGCATGTTCTTGAACAAAATTGGTTGGTGGTTTGTGGAATGGATTATCTCAGCCCGTACTCTGAATTCGCATCACTTTGAGGAATTAACACTTAGTCGTTTCTCCAGTTTGAAGTCTGTTTTTGTTCTTAATGTTTTCTTTGTTCTTGTTTTTGTTCCTTGAGGACGAGCAAGGGTTAAGTGTGGGGGGATTTGATAGGACATATTCTACTTGTTCTTATCACTACTTTTTGGTGCCTTTTCTCCTTATTATTTACCCTATATTTGTGTATTTTGGATAAATGATGTGTTGATGAGATGTGTAGGGATGTGGTATATAAGTGGAGAAAAGAGGCATGTTTTTGGTATAAGTGAAGAGAAGTGCAAAGTTCGAGCAGATCAAGCTGCAAGGGCATGCAGCTGAATAATTGGTGCAAATTTCTGGAGGCTCAGCCCACTACACATTTTGGGCTTGCTGAGCCCAACTCTTGGCCCACGATTAAACCTGGACGCGGAAAAGCTCTCTCCACCGCCTCTAAGAGTATTTTGCATGGCATTTACCTAGATTAAGATCTTATTTCCTCATAGAGACTTTATCTTTTATGGATTGTAAATATATATTAGGTATTTAGCTTATTTTATAAAACAGACGTTAGAGACGAAAAAGGCAGCAGTGAACAGTTCTAATTCAGTTTTATTTTCTTCTTCTCTACGATATCATGATCGCACAATTCCACAATTTATTGTTACTCGATTACAGTATGCAACGTAGCTAATTTACTCGTATTCTGGTGACGATGACGAAGCTCCGCTTATATAATTGTGAGATCTAATTGTTTGTTCATAATTAATTGATGCATGCATCTGTTATTCTTGGATTTCAAGTTGTTAATTATTCTAAGTCTATCGAATAAGTTGCAAATATTTGGTAGGTTGTGATTAATTACTAGCCAATTAAATCGGCCATACGTAATCGTGGTTTAGGTTTAATCAGTGGTAAAACGGTTGCTCAAAAACTAGGGGAATAGCAGAGTTAATTTTACAGTCCTGCGTCAGAGTCTGTAAGTTAAGAATCGGGTTTTTCTTGTGCTAACTGCTTTCGGTTCATTAAACTTAAAGAGCGTCTCTTACAGTTGTCAACCGAGTAGAGAATAATTAATGAATCGTCTTCTTAATTATCGAAACAATATGGAGAGATTAGGTCATGTCAAAAGCATCTTCGATGACTATAACTGATTTGCATGGTTTGATTAATTAATTCTTGCATCTGTGATCAGTGTTATAAGTGGAGTGGATTTCGTTGGATCCGGAATACCTTCTCATCATTGATTTAAATCCGTTCATTTGTACAAGTATTTTCGATAGTTGTCTATTTAATTCTTTAATTTATTTTGCTGTATAATTCACACAAAGCACCTTCCTGAAAGTTTGGTCACGCAGCCTGAAAGTTAAGAGTAATTCTTACCGGTCCTTTGGGAGACGATCCTGCTCGCCACTGTACTCTGCAGTGTGGGCTTGCCAATGAAAGTCGGAACATTTATTTTTGGTGAAAAACGATGTACCAATGCCGTGCTAGACGATTCAGACTATCCATCTGGAATTAATTCTGACGGCTACAGCTCAGATGATGAAGTACTATTTTGCCTCATGGCTGACAATGATGAAGAAGTTAGTACAGCTGATTCTCAAACCTCCTTCTATCATATTAATGAAGCAACTGTTTCTAGCAATGAACTTGATATGAAACTTATAATGCTAGAAAATCAATTAGATTCAATATCCTGCTTGCATGTTGAACTGAAAGATGAAAATGATGAACTGAGAAATAGAGTTAGAAAACTGAGCATTGATCATGAAAGAATGAATTATCTTGAGTCTCAGTTTGTGGAATTTGAAAAGTTGAAACTAAGAACTGTTGACCTAGAAGCTGAGAATCAAAAACTTAAGCAAGAGATCCATGAGAGAGAAAAAGTAACTCTTAAGTTCAAAAAGGGATCTCAAACTCTAGATGAGATACTAAATCATCAGAGAACTGGAACCAGTAGCACAGGGCTAGGATATAGCAAGTTCACTACCTTAGAGAAAAGAAAGACAATTGCTCAACCTAGTGATAAAGGAATCCTAAAAGGATTCACCAGGTCAATTCATGATCAGCTAGCTGAGCCAACTAAAGGCAAAGGAATATTGAAAAATCCTCAAACTCAGCCCAGACAATTCAGTCAGTTCTCCCAACCAAAAACACCAAGTCAACTGAAGCCAAAATTCCAGCCAAGACCAATAATTCACTCAAACCAATCCATTCATTCAAAGCCTTCAGTTCAACAAAGACCACCAGCTCAACACATAATGCCCCCAAGGCAAACTGATAGATCAGCCCACTTCAGAAAGAAAAACCAGTTTAGATCTCAAGCCTATTCTGCCAAGAAGTTTAATCAGAACACCTATAGGAGAGATGAAAGAAACTCGTTTCTACCCTATCATCACTATAAAGAGTACCTGGATTCTAGAAATGAACCAAGAACTGATACAAAAGGGTTCAATCCAGTAAACTGGAAACACACAAGGCATTGGCCTGATTGAAAGGCTCAAAGGTCTCAAAATAATAACATTTTAGTTGAATTGTTTTACCCTACTAAATTTCAACGCAGGTACCATTTAACTGATTCAACTCAAAATAGAAGGTTTGAAAGAAAATCTAAACTGATCAAGCGATCCAAATCAGTTGGATCTCTGAATGATAAAAAGCCAAAAGTTTGGCAAGTTTGGATTCCAAAGAACTTGATGTATCAATAAGGACTCGATATGAAACGGATCCCTAAATGCTAATCCTTGTTTTTGCAGGATAAGAGCATCCTATCTATGAAGAAAACCAAAGATATCTGGTATCTAGATAGCGGGTGCTCCAAGCACATGACTGGAGATAGAGAAGATCTTGATGGTTATGAAGAAATCAAAGGTCCACTTGTCACATTTGGAGACAACTCCAAGAGCCAAACCATTGGAGAAGGGTTCGTGGCCAAGGGAAAAGTTGTAGTAAATGGAGTCTCCCATGTAGACGGACTAAAACACAAACTACTCAGCATCAGCCAGTTGTGCGACAACGGCTACTCAGTTGACTTCACCAAAAACTCCTGCAACATAAGAGACAAGTCAACTGGAGTAATTCTTCTCACTGGAATAAGGAGAGGCAACATGTATATTGTTAACTGGTCAACCGGCTACTCAGAAGCTTGCTTTATTTCAAAGGGATCAACTGAAGCAAGCTGGCTATGGCATCGATGACTGAACCACCTCAACTTCAAAACAATCAACTACTTAGCCAAGAAAGAGCTAGTTGAGGGGCTTTCCAATGAGATATATAAGAAAACAGGTGTATGTAGACCATGTCAAAAAGGGAAGCAAGTGAAGTCATCTTTCAAGAATAGGAGTCATCCACCAGGAACAACTGATTGCCTCCAACTGCTACATATGGATCTGTTTGGTCCAGTCAGACCACAGACCCCAAAAGGTAAAAGATTCACTCTTGTAGTAGTTGATGATTTCTCAAGATATACGTGGGTGGAATTCTTGAGAAGCAAAGATAAAACTTACGACAAGCTAACGGCGCTGATCAGAAGGCTACAAACTGAAAAAGAGATATCAGTTCAAAGGATTTACTCCGACAATGGAACTGAATTTGTAAATCAGCAAATGATCAGTTTTCTCAACAAACTTAGAATCACTCATGAACACTCAGCTGCAAGGACTCCATAACAAAACGGTGTAGCTGAACGGTGAAACCGGACACTTAAAGAAGCAGCTCGAGCAATGATAGTTGATGCCAACATAGCTGAAGGTTACTGGGCTGAAGCAGCTAACACAGCTTGCCACACTCAAAATCGAAGTGCCATTGTCACCGCACATGACAAAACACCTTATGAACTGTATAAGAGTCGTAAGCCTTCCATTTCATATTTTAAAGTATTTGGCTGTAAATGTTATATTCACAACAATGGCAAGACTCAACTGAAAGCCTTCAGTGCTAAAGCTGATCAGGGAATATTTCTTGGGTATAATTCGCCTCACGCACAAGCTTACAGAGTGTTCAATAAATGAACTCTTGTTGTGGAAATAACATGTCATATGGTATTTGATGAATTTGCTAATGAGTACAGGAACAAAGAAATAATAGACACATCAGTTCAAGTACTATCTAGTGAAACTGAGAACTCGCAGGACTATGTGGATCACATTGTTCCAGAGCGGCTTGAAGTTTCACTAGAAGAAGGAAATGAAACTGGTACTAAACCAGTTGAGAGTAATATGGTCAATGAAGACATAAATCATACTGAGACCATAAACTCCACAACTGAAATAGGGGGAAGAATTGATGAAGATGCCGAACCAACTGATGAAAGGGTGACTGATGACGTCACCACAATAGAACCAGCTGAAGATCCAGTTGAAGCTATTTTGCCCAAATGGCTCCGAAGCCATCCAACTGACAAGATAGTTGGTGATCCAAAAAGTCAAGTCCAAACCAGAAGTTCAACTGAGCATGCATTATTCACATGCTTCATATCTCAAATGGAACTAGCAAACGTCAAAAAAGCCTTAGAAGATACAGACTGGATCATGGCCATGCAAGAATAACTGAATCAGTTCACAAGAAATGACGTATGGTTTCTTATCGATAGACCAAAATCTCAGAAGGTCATTGATACAAAATGGGTTTTTCGCAATAAGCTGGATGAACAAGGTGTGATCACAAGGAACAAGGCAAGGCTAGTAGCCAAAGGATACTCACAAAGTAAAGGGATCGACTTTGATAAGACATTCACACCAGTTGCAAGATTGGAAGCCATCAGACTGTTCCTAGCCTATGCAGCCCACTTCAACTTCACAGTCTACCAAATGGATGTCAATAGTGATTTTTTTCAAGGAATGCTCAAGGAGGATGTGTATGTCGAGCAACCGTCAAGCTTTGAAATTTGGGATCAAGTCTTCAAGCTGAAGAAAGCCCTCTATGGACTGAAACAAGCTCCTAGAGCATGGTATGAAACTCTCACAACATTCTTGCTGAAAAATGGGTTTCAGAAGGGAGTCATTGATCGAACTCTATTCCGAATAGAACGATCAACTGAGATCTTAATGGTTCAAATTTATGTGGATGACATAATTTTTGGATAAAAAAGCAAAGATCTATGTATACAATTCGCTCAACTGATGCAAAGAGAATTTGAGATGAGCATGATGGGAGAAATGGCATTCTTCCTAGGACTCCAAGTGAAGCAGCTGAAAGATGGGATCTTTATCAGCCAGGCCAAGTACACTAAGGAGCTAGTCAAGAAGTTTGGAGTTAATAAAGGAAAAAGTCTCAAGATTCCTATGAATACATCAGTTCAGCTAACTCTTGATGAAGAAGGAGAATTAGTTAGCCAAACATATTACAGAGGAATCATTGGGTCGCTACTTTATCTGACAGCTAGCCGACCAGACATCTCCTACTCAGTCAGTCTATGTTCACGGTTTCAAGCCAACCCAAAGGAAAGCCATCTTGAAGCAGCAAAGAAGATTATCAAATATCTCAAAGGAACCATAAATCTTGGAATATGGTATCCCAGAGATGGCAGTTTGAGTCTAATTGGTTATTCGGATTCAGAATTTGGTGGATGCAAGATCAACAGAGAAAACACCAATGGAAGATGTCAGTTTCTTGGAAGCAAACTGATATCATGGTTTAGCAAGAAGCAGCACTCATTTGCCACGTCAACAACTGAAGCAGAATATGTAGCTGCGGGAAGCTGCTGTGCTCAGATACTCTGGATGAAGAAACAGTTGAAGGACTACAAAGTCAAAACTGAAGAAGTACCTATATTCTGTGACAACAATAGTGCAATTGCAATATCTCATAATCCAGTTCTGCATTCAAGAACTAAGCACATTGATATAAGACATCACTTCATCAGAGATCACATCGAGAAGAAGGACATATGCATCAAATATGGCAACACGGAGAAGCAGATAGCTGACATCTTCACCAAACCATTGCCTAAGGCAAGGTTTATAGAGCTATGCATACAACTAAGACTACTTGAGCTAGCATCAAAGGATGAAGAATGTCAACTGGAAGAAAAAGGCCAAGAAACCGTTCCAGCTGAAGAGAGGAACTGAACCAGAAAGCTTTAACTCATCCGAATGAGTAGTTCATAACTAAAAAAGTCGTTAAACTAATCAGTTGGACACATAAACTATCAGTTTGAAATGAAGCAAGAAGCTGTGCAAAGAAAGTAAACAGAAGCTGATCAGCCTAACTCATCAGCTCAACTAAATGATCCAGTTAGTTAAGCAAAACATACCAGCTGCAAAATCATCAAACTGATGGAGAAATGAAAGGAACTGGCTTCAACTGAATAAGGAGACATCAATTCAAGAACCAGCTGAAGGAAAACAACATAACTGAAGGATCAGCTGAACTGAGAAACAGCTGAATTAAAAGTTCAAGCGGTTGAGGAAGTAAGGAACTGATGAGAAAATATCTCAGTTGGAACTGATCAACATGGAGATCATCAGCTACAGTCGAAGCCAACTGATGACGTAATCAGTTTCAAGCCAAGAAGAAACAGCTAGAGAGAAAAGATAAGTTCAAAATTTTCAATAGTGGAAACGGTAAAAACACGTGTCAGTCAAATATTACTGTTGAACTCTCTCTCTCTCCTCTCATTAATCCCCAACGGATAGAAATGAAAGGCTAATCGATGGATCGATTGAATTAATCTGACCTTTGAAATTTGGGCATTTGAAACGCTCCAACCATTGGATGAGCTTCACATATCTATACAAATAAGTCGGCTTAATCTTCGAGATAAGCTTCACACTCTTTACTGCCGAATTATCTCTCTCTCTCTTCTCTAATCGAAAGTAAAATTCTTCAGCCTTCGAAGAACAATTCATCACTTTTCAGATCAATCTCTCTATCAAAGACCTTTCATCAAATTATCATGGCTAAAAACTCCACCAGTCGTATTCGCAAGAGATTCAACTTTCGCCAATCTGGAGAAGACTCCACAGTGTTCTGTGAAAAACTCGACAGAGATAAGTTCTTCAATCCAGCCGGATTCATTTAAGCTTGCAATGCCTCCCCTCTGAATGGAATAATCATCGAAAAGCTCTCTCAAGCCAAGCTGGAGACGTTTCTGGAAGATTTTCCAGAACGCATTTATCCAGAACCAGTTGCTGATTTTTCTCTAAATTCAAACGGTTCATCAAATCCCAAAGAAATTAGATATGAAGTAAGAGGATAGGAGATCATAGTGACAGCTGAATCTCTAAGCAACATGTTCGATCTACCCAACAAAGGGCTCAAGTTGGAAGAAATTCAAATCAGCTTTTAAGAAGCCTATGACTTCTGGAAGAAGGAATACGAAACTCAACCTTATAAAAGCAATCATCTTATCTCAAGATTTCAAGATGAATATCAAGTGCTAGTTGCTATCACCTAAAAAATAATGGTAGGGACAACTGACAGCCAATCTGAAATGTCAGAAAACAAATACAAGATCTGCACCACCATCTACAATCAAATGGAGATCAACTGGGCACAATACTTCTTCGATCAGCTAAAGAGATATGTGGATATCATCGAGAGCCACTGGGACGATAAAAGGTTCCCACAAAGGATTGGGTACATTAGTCGAGTTAGCTTAATTCTGGAGAAACAGTTCTTCTGGATAACTGAAGAGATAAAATTCAAAAGCATAGTCAGCAATGATTTCATCTCAAAACCGCTTAAAATCGAGGAAATCGATCTTGAGCAAGCTGACCAACCAAAAAGGAAGAAGCCTGCAGCTGAAGGCAAGGGAAAGAAGCAGGTTACTAGCACATCTCAGGATGACTCTGATGATGATATTCTTCTGGCTCAGAGATATAAGTCTCTAGTCGGTTCCTTGACACTGAGACAACAAATTGAGTCAAGCTCCATTGCAGTTTGAACCGGTACATCAGCTCAACTGAGATCGTCCACCAGGCAACAAATCTCAGTTGCAACTAGAGCTGATATTGCTGGACAATCAGCCAGACAAACAGCTACCAGATCAGCTCCTAAGAAGAAGCAAGCTGGTCAAACAAAAAGGAGAAGAATCTTACTTCCTCAATCCAAGAAAAGAAAGGAATCGAGCCCCATTCCAGATCCAACAGTTCCGCCAAATCTAACCGTTGAAGATATAGCTCCCTGTGAAAACCCAGAAGACATCATCCCTGCAAGAGGGATTCCTCACGACGGAGCTAGGGCAGATTACTTTCAAATAACATGCCCCCCAATGGCTCAAGTTGAAGGGAACATAAGAGCCTACTTAAAAGGAGAATCTGTGAAGAAATGGGCTGATGAGACAACACAGAAACATATGGCTCAACACTACGTACAGGAACTAACTGGTCATGAAGAACTCTTCCACACTTTGACCAGGTGCATCTATTGGTTTTTGTGGAGACACGTGTATCCATCAGAATCCTTCCTCTCATTACTCGTTTTCCATGGAATGAGCTTCTGGAAGCGAGAAGAAGAATGGAGTCTATGGTGGACGGACAGTGAGAATGCCGGAATCACACAGGGCAAACATCTAATGAGGCAGCTACTGCTGAGGAAAAAAATGCTCAAATCAATCAGAAGGCTCGATGAAAGATATTTTTGATAAGCTGTGCAAGCTTCAAGGATTAAAACCACCAGCCATCACCATAGAGAGAGAATGAGAGAGATTGATGCACTCTCATGTTCAAAAAATGGCTATTCAATGAATTGACAAAGAAATCTCAAAGCCATCAGTCTGGACAGCCATCAACTACAAAAAGAAATCAAATATCCACCCCAATGGATGATCTCATTGATGAAGTAGTAAGAGAACTCCACTCTGAGAGGTCTCATCACCTAGCTGAAGTTGAAATCAATCTTGTTCCAGAGGAGTCAGAAGAGTCAGCTGAAAAGGCTCAACAGTTTGAGGAGCCAGCTGAACCCGAAACCACTCCTCCCCAAGAGCCAACTGCTGCAATTATAGAGCCAACTGAGCCTGACCAGTCAACTGAACAGACAGCCCAAGAGAATAACCAACATGCGGGTACACTAGCCATAACTGTGTACCTTGATCCAGTTCAAAGGGCTGCCCAAGCTGCTGCCCCTGAGACTGCACCAGAGTCAAGTTATGATGAGACCATCATCATGGAGAAAGACGAACTGACCCACACAGTTCCTTGTAAGGAACTGATTGGAACTGAAGCAGGCGAGGAAACTGACTCAAGAGCAGTTCAGTTTAATGCTCAACCAAGTAGCTCTACAGTTCAGCTCCTGGCTTACTATGTGGAACTGATCCACAGCCTGCAGCAATATGTTAAACTGCACACAGAGCAAATCCAGCGGTTGCAAGCTCATCCAAGACTCCAGTCAGCTAAAACTGAGTCATCAAGCAGCGATGAGGATGAGGAAGATGATGCCACAGAACCGCTTGCCAAAAGGAGAAAAACTGATCACAAGAAGGACTAGTGGCTGATCAAGTTCAAACTGATTAGAAAGCCCTTAGTTTACTTCTTGTAATTCAGTTTGTCACTATTTATTTTTGATATATAAAAAGATTATCTTTTGTTTTCAAATAAATGTCGAACTTCGCATTTATTTTTGAATATTTTGACCGTTGCAAAATAATGAAACGTTTCAAAGTCATTAAATGCCAACGACCAAAAGAGGCCAGGGGCTAGTACCATTTCAACCATTAGATCTATGGGCCTGCCCAAACACTCATAAAAAGCCCTCTCTTTCAAGCCTCTTAAAAATACTCCTCCTTCACTCTCAAAAATTCTCTCTCTATCTCAAAGCTCTTAAAATTTCCCAAAATCTCAACCAACCCCAAAGATAGCCGAATTATCCAGATCTCTAAATTTCTTCAAAGAGCAACTTCTGAGAGACAAATTCCTTGATAGGAAGAAATTTCAAATGATTCTAAATGAATCAAACAATCCAATCCTTCTGTCAAATCTTCACAAGACAGGAATTCTTCACTACCTGTAAACACCACCAAAGTTCTTTAGACAAAATTTGGTGAGTGAATTTTTACTTCAAGCAAAATTGTCTGCAGGTGGAAAGACAGTATCATCAGTGATTTAAGGAGGCTACTCCAAATCACTAAAAGAACAATTGCAGAAGTGTTCGAGCTTCCACAAGAAGACTCATTAGTTTAAGAACTAAAAGAATCTGCAGAGTCATACTAGAGAGAATGGAAAACTTCAACCTGCAACAAGCAATTCAGTTTTACAACCGCTAAAACTGACCTGAAGCCCGAGTATGGCGTTCTACTCGATATAACGAACAAGTTGATGTTCGGAGCTATTGGAAGCCTAAGTGAACTCACCCAAGAAAGATACAAGGTTATGATTCACCTTGCTGAAGGGTGACAAACAAACTGGGCAGAATTTGTCTTCCAACAATTCAAGCATCAAGTCATCAAGACCGTTGACTCAAAGAAATCTGGAAAATTTGAGTCCAAGGTAGGACTTGTTCTAAGAATGAGCAAGATGATTGAAGACCTGCTTAAACTTCCAAATGATGAATCACTACCAGTCCTTATCTCTGACTGGATTCCTAAGAAGGGAACTGCTCATCTTCAGTCACTAAGAAAAAAATGAAGAATCAATGCCAGGACAAGCAACAACACCTCAAGCAACTCAACTGCCAATGCCGTTCATTCTCCAAGATCAAAGAATGGATCACCAGTTGATTTCCAGGTTTGCTCTGATGCAAATGAGCTTATTCCATTCATTGGAATCCCTCATCCAAACTATGGAGCGGACTATTTCAGAAGCACATGCCATCCTCTCCAGCTGACTGAAGAAAATATTCACACTTTCTATAGTGGTGAATATGCAGTCAAAGGTGAACAAAAGGAAGTGACCAACCTCCTTCTCACTCACTTTGATTTTGTTGCACAACGTGACCAAGAGTTGTTCAAACAACTCCACTGGTATTTCTATTGGTACAACTGGAGACATTCGATGTCCATCCAGTCTCACTTTTTGCTAATTGCCTTTCATGGCATAAGCTATTGGCAACGTGAAGAAACTTGGAGTATTAAATTGATAGGATCGTCAAATCCATTCCCTCCAACCATTGTGCAAGTCCAGCACATCATGAATCACCGGCTCGTCAACAAAATTCCAGCAACCGCCTTGTTAGCTGAATTCAAAACCAGCATCATGCCTCAAGGAGCTGTGGTTGCAAATCAATCAGTCAACTGCCTAACTGGCTCGCTTTTCTGTAAACTAAACTTTGATAATTTATCAAGTCAGTCAGCTGAGCCATCACGACGAACTCCAACTGCCACAACGAGGATAGAACCACACCTATCACATACTGAAGTCATGGCTCCTCAGAAGAATCCAAGGCATGATGAGAGCGACAGTGATGATGAGGATACTACCACATCACCAAGTCTCCTATCCAAGAGCTATGTCACTCCCCTACTCATGTCCAACTCAAAAGGCGTGCAGTTGATTATAAAAAAAGATCAGTTTAGATAGTCGTCAAAGAGAACTTCACAATCCCTTAACCAAAGGATGAAAAACTCATTAGTTGCCATTCAGTAGTTTCACCAAGCCAGGAAGATAGCAAGGCCCGCATTGTCAAAGAACAGAACTGGATCTGTATCAATGTCAAAGCGATCAAACTGCTCGAAAGGAAGCAGTGGAACTAGTCCAGCTCAGCCTTTCAAAAAGAGGAAACTGACTCAAGAAAGTCAAGCAGCTGACCAAACGAACTGATCAGTTCAGTTCAGTTAGGGCTTCAGTCAGCTCATCAGCGATGACTGGAAACATGACGAAACTGATCATCCAACCGCTGAATCGTCAAACCAATCAGTTGGACTGTATCCCAACTGACTCCGGCTAAGTTTTCCTTAATCCTCAAGCTTATCATAATTAAATTGTTACCGTTGTGATTATAAAATTTCTTATATTATATTCAACAGCTACAATTTGAAAATAGGGTTCTCTCTCACAAGTTATCATTAATATCTCTGCATCGATATTAAATCAATTCTTCAAAGAAGAAAAGGGAAATATATTTTTCTAATAAGATATAAATAGTAAAATCTGTAGAAAATATTTTGTTATTTATGGCAACTACCCCATTTTCAAAATAACTCAATCTCAGCCACATGATCATAATATTGTTTCACTATGGAACGGCTGGAAGTATGCATCATTAATTCAGCTAATCATCCATCAAATCGGATAGCTAATCAGCTAAGAGAAGCAATCGAGTGTCCTCGATCAATGTATGCAAAGCTGATATATATATATATATATATATATATATATATGCAAGGAGATGAACACTCAGATCATCTGCAAACTCTCTCTCATCCTTGCTTTGATCACCTGCAAACTCTCTCTCTCTCAACACACTTGCATATCTAACAACACCATCTCTTTGCAGAAATGAAGCCTTCATTTCAGATGGTAAATGTCAAATTGCTTATAAAAAAGCTGAAGAAAGATATGACTCTTAATCTAGAGTTTCTTAACACACGTCTCGGCTCAGACAACTTTTAAAGAATTTATCGGCCATTAGAGGAAACTGGATTGCTGCCATTCTTGACAATCATGCCAGTCAAGAATATATCTTCCCATGTTGCGGAGTTCTACCACAACGCAACCATCTCCGGCAACAACATCATCTCCACCGTCTAGAACAAAGTAATCACAGTGACAAAAGATACAATTATGTCTACACTTCTCCTCCCCGGTGAAGGCCCAGATGTGATGGAACTGAAACTACCATGCAAATATGCATTGTGGGGTCTTTGGAAACATCCTCACGTACACCATCATGACTGCTCACATAGGCTGAAGGAAAGCCTGCCCAACGAGATCATCCAACTCCTGGATATCACCGGTCATATCCTGCATGGAAACTTTGAGACAGTCCAATTCTCGGAACTCAAAGCCCATCTAACGGCCAATCTATACTTCGGGTGTAAAGCCGACTGGGCCTCCTTTATTCTTGCTCAACTACGAGCAAATGTCGAGTGAGCAGAATATGATCCATCAACTGGCTCGTTCCGAGAGAATATTGGGTTTATGGGTCGCATAAGCCACATCATTCTAAGCCAGTTTGATGAGATCATTCCAACTGGCGAACCATTCAAACGAAGGGACATGCTCCCGACCATCTACTGTCATCCGATCCCGAAGAGATCCCACCAACCAGAAACTCCCGACTCAAGTCATGGAAAGTAACCGGTGGTCGCCCATGCCAGCTCCTCAGAAGAAAGGCAGCTGATGATTGAGAATGAGCCCCTCTCTAGACTGAGTGATCAGTCTACAATACTAGCCAGCTCACAACCTCTAACCTTAGTCCATCACGACTCAATTGAGGTTGAGTTTGAGGCAATTCTAGACCATCAGCTAAAAAGCTGCTTCGGTCTCATTGAGGGCACCGATCCCTCCTTATTCGAGCAACTAAAACGGTACCTCCAGTACCACATCTGGCGATTCCAACTCGATGAGGCCACAATGTTCCACCTCATCCATACTCGTGGATCCCTCTTCTGGATCAACGAAGGAGAATGGAATAGACACTGGATGAACCATCCACTCTTGTAATGCCCCCGTCCCGAGGATTAGGACGGGGACACTACGGGAAAAATAGAAGGAAAAAAGGTAGCATAATCAAAAATCCAGAGGGTCCTCTGTAATATTCCGGTCCCAAAAGGAATAATAAATGAGGGTCGGGGTGTTACTCAAAAAGGAAGTAATATTTATGATAATAAAATGAAATGGCTTTAGAACAAGAATAGGTTATATGCCGTAGAAATTTGGGTAGCATAACTTCTGTAACTGAAAGAAATCCACGTCTTTCAACGTATCAACGAAGTCAAATGATTTAATCAAGTCAAAAGAATGCTTATTCATAGACCAATCAAATTCAAACAGAATCCAACAATTTATAAATAGGATTCTGACTCTTCAAATAAACAGGACCTTTTCATAGGTCACAACAACTAAGACCCATCAATAGGCCAGAGGCAAATAAACTATTTTATGTCTCATTAATAGGACAGGAGCAATTAATCAAGATAAGACCCATTCATAGGTCAACTGAAAAGTAAACAGAATCCAAGACTCAAACAAATATGACCAACTCATAGGTCGAAAACTGTAATGAATCATGCTTGGATTTATGAAAAGGAAATGAGACTTTATTTATCATGATTCAAATAAAGAATACAATTCAGATAAGCCTAAAAATAAAACATAGCATGCAATCATACTATGGGGCAACTGTATCAGATTTTAAGCGGAAAACAATGGAGTAATATTGTATCACATAACAACATACTCATGAACAATACATTAGTCTGAACGAGACAGCAAGGCACGATCAACCCACAACAGTACATCGAGCCATCACCTCCAGCATCTCAACCTATGAAAATATTTTGGGCGTGAGTACTAAAGCACTTAGTGGGTTAAACTTTTAACTCAAACTTTAATAAAAACTGTAACAGAATATCCAAAATATAAATACAGATAATGGAAAGCAAAACGCGAAAGCCCTTTCCATTTCTGCAAACCTTTACTTCTCTTTGGTACCTTGTAGCTCCTTCTGTCGTCTACTGCACTCTATGATATGTCGCTGATAGGAAAAGGGAGGGGTTACCTCGCTAATCCGAGAAGAGTGTACCAGGGATCACCTAGCATTGACTCTGAGTATACCAGGGGGTTACCTAGCATTGACTCCTATAGTGATGCCCAGATCACGTGTATGTGCAGGGGTTACCTCACAGTGACACATTTAGTGATTAACATCACAACTGCAAGAATCACAGTTCCTGCCTATCCTTTGTTCTATGTTCTCTATAAAGCTCATAAAAGGACATAAGCATAAAACTATGTCATCCTCTTAATATAGCAACTATGCTAACCTTTAAGTCCTCTATCAAACTTAGTTCAATTATGCTTCATATTCCTTAAACGGAAATCATTCTATAAGTTGAGTTTAAATTAAAAGCACAAGCTAAAAATTATAACTCATTATACACAAGTATAATCAATACGCAATAAACATTCAATATACTGTAACTTTAAACTATGACTTTTAGATTTTAAATATAAACTATAACCTTAATCTATATACTATGAACTTTAAACTATTCACCTTAACTTTTAACCCATAGACTTTAGTTATGACAAGGCATAATATATTCTATTTATTTATGTCGAAGCATAATCTATATCCGCTTATTGTGATAAATCATAATCTATATTCTCAATAATTATGATGAAGCATAATCTATGTTCTCAATAATTATGGCAAAGCATAATCTATGTTCTCGATAATTATACAACAGTATAATACTATTACTCTAGCAGAGACTTGAGCAGATAATTTCTCAAATATTTTATTTGGATATTCTAACTATGACTATCACATTTATGAGTTAATAACTCAAATATAGATAGGTTTTGCAAATAAACCCACCTCGATTAGATCAACTCAGGTGATCAAACTTCTCGATACTCATTCGTCAGCTTCTCTGACTGGCTCAACAGGTCCTACAAGGTCAAACCTTATTTTAGGACTGTTGCTCTAATTTTCAGAACTCGACTTTAATTTAATTGGAGCTTTTATTCACTTTAATTATATTTCAACTAAGAATGCGCGACTGTAGAGACCTCGTACAACTTCCACATAGAAGGAAATAAATTCCAAAATATAATTTTCGATTTAATGGGACTAAAAGATTTGACAGAGGTCACTTTCCGTAACTTGTCATTTTAATTAAATTTAACACAGCAAACCTCGATTGCACTTTTTACTTGCCCAAAAATTATGAAAATAATCAGGCATGACCCCACATATATCTTTATTAAACTATACAATTTTTGGAATTTTCTGAAATCAAATGCTTTAATTATAAAAATAATCGTCTGATTAAAATAATCGACTTTAATCAAAACTTATCGGAAAATTATGAAACTTGGCACTCCTATAGGAAATAATTTTTCGAGCAACTTTACAGAAGAAACTTTTTCAATTTGACGACCTGAAATGGGCGAAAATGGGAAAAAACCAAAACTGATCGGCGCCGCTTTATTTTAACGTTTTCCGGCGATTTGGCCGGTTTCTGGCCACCGGACGATGACGCACTCATCATACAAAATGAAGCACTAGTTAAAATACACAACATATTAAAATTTCAACTATAAAGGATGAGAAATGGACCGAAACGAGACATCCGAAGCGGCGGCGCGACGGCGGCACGACGACGGCGATTTCCGGCCATCCACGGCAGCGGTGGCGGCTCTCCGGCAGCCTTCCGGTGCTCGACAGCTGCTCCCGCAGCAGCACCCTTCCCCCAAAATAAAACTTAACCTGGGTCTGCATGCGCGATTTACTCGGCGCAGGCCCGGATTTTTCTCGTTCGTCAACACGAACGAGAGAGAAAGAGAGAGAGAAGAGAGAGAAATGAGCAAGGAATTATGAATCCCCCCCTATTTATAGGAAAAGCTGAGGTGGGGCGGGTATAACTTTTTCGGATATAAAATACTGATAAAGTGATTTCCAGATTCAATTAAAGTTGCTTTATTCAATGACGAGGTCCAAATGACCTCCGACACAAAATCTGAAAATAGCGGGAGACTCGTTGGCTCGAGTACTATTGAACCAACCCAACTCGGAATGATGAGGAAGTCGTCTGAAGAGAAACGAGAAAAGATTCTCTTTCAAAAAGTACTTTTACTATTCATTTCGACTGACAGATTTTGCTCCCGAGCGTTTGATTGACCTTGGATTGGCAATCCGTGAACGCGAACGGATTCCTTGGGTCATTTCCTATAAGATAGGCTTGTTAGAACAAGTCTCAGATCAATGAAGAGGATTTCGTAAATTTTTCGAATCACGAACGCTCGCATAAATTACTATTCACGGGTTTTCCCTTTACGATTTTCAATTACGGGACTCCTGTAGAGGTCAGAATAAAATTCTAAAAGCATCAACAACTTCCTTTAGGTCATTACGTTTCAGAAAAGACCAATATTGACTATCTTCCGGCGGTAAATGCAAAATATCATAATCGATTTTCACATAAAATAGTCAAAAAGTCGCGACTTACATCTGTTTTACTTTATTTTAGCTCCAATTATTTTCTTTAGTCTTCTAAATAAATTTAGAGAACTCTCTGAAATTCTGGGATGTTACAACTCTGCTCACCACCAACGCTCTCGGAGATAATGGATTCGATCAAAAGAATCCAGCTTAGTGTACCAGTCGACGCTCCTCTTCCCGACAATGAACCAGCCAACTCCTCCTGCACCCCATTCCTCGAAGATCTACCAATCGCCTCAACCGATGAGATCTTCACCAGCTTGGCTTCCATGGACTTCAGAGAGCAAGAAATTTCTCAAACCACTGATCGTGGTCAGTTCATGACAACTGAAGAAGCCTATGCACGGTTCTCCTTGCCCATGCCCATGCCCATTCCTTCAATTCCCTCACTCCATGATGATAACTTGGCAACTGTCTTCACCTTCTTGCCAAACCTATCAATACCATCATACGATCCACAACAACTTACCCTTTTGGATGATGCCAAAATGGGGGAAGATGGAAAGTATGATGATGATGATGATGAAAATTTAACTCTTTGGGATCAGATCCAAAGAGAAATACATCATGAGGGGGAAGCTCAGCTTCAGGGGGAAGCTTGGAGAAAATTTGGAACTCAAGAAAGAGGAGAATCAAGCAGGAAGAGATGAAGCAATCAAAGAAGAGAAGTAGTTCTAACTTGCTTTCAAGAGATCATTTGATATGATTTGATCCATACTTTATGCTCTGATACATGCCTTAATGAGAATATACTCTATGCTTCAACTTGCTTTAATATCAAGCATTGTGCTCTGCTCTGATACTCGGACAATCATGCACTAATTACTCAAAATGAAAGCATGACTAAAATGAAAGTATGATTTGAATGCTCTGATACTTGGATTTTGAACGCTCTGATACTTGAATTTCATGCTCTAACGTGCTCTGATTTCAAGAATTTGCCTAAGCAAATTACAACATGTCTATCAAATGAACATTTGGAGTTTTTCCATCATCATTGACAAGGTTTTGACATCATCAAAAAGGGAGAAATTGTTAGGAAAAACTATCAAGGAACCTCTAGATAAGGTTTTGATGAGATGTCAAAACTATTTATGAAAAATTAACTAAAATTCAAGTTGTAGATCAGAGCTGACCAATCCAGAGCATCAAAGAGGAACTCAATTAAAGCTGAGGTCAACCCAACTGGAGTATGGTCTACCAGCTGGGAGGATACGCCAACCAGTCATAACTCAATTCAACTGTGGATTCGAAGAGATGAACCAATCGAAACAAACTGACAGCTAAGTCAGCTGAGCTGAGGGATAAAAGAATCGACTAGACTGAAGAAACTGATACGAGATAAGTTTCAATTGAAGACTGGAAGTATCCAACTGATGGCCAAACTGAAGTAAACAGACAAATCAGCTAAAGGCCAGAACTGAAGTCAGCCAGCTTATGATCAGTCAAGCTGACAAGAAAGCTTAAGAGAAAGCAGTCAAACTGACAAGCTAGTCAACAGTTTGTGAATAGTCAAGCTGACAAGAGAGCTTAAGAATGATTAGTCAAACTGACAAGCTAGTAAAAAACTTGAGATCAGCCGAACTAGAGGAAGAAGCTCAGAACTGCCAACTAAAGTAATAGCCAAACAGAGCTGACAAGCTCAGAACTGCCAACTAGAGTAATAGCCGAACTGAACAGACAAGTTCAGAACTGCCAACTGGAACTCAAAGTTGCTAAAATTGAAGCTCAGAACTGCCAGCCAGAGAACCCTGGAGTTATTGCTCAACCGGCGAATCTTGGAATAAATGCTTCAACGGAGATCCAGGAATTAAATATCCAATGGAGATCGATTGGCAAAGCAACGGCTACTTCAATCAAAAGCTCCAGCGATCAATAAAGACCATCTGCCATTGATGAACCAACAGAGCCACTGATCAATGGAACTCAACGGTCATAAAATCACTCCTCTATAAAAGACGAGTGAATCAAAGTTTTAAACACTCTTACCTCCGAGACTTTTTGCAATACTTATTCTTGAAGCCTTCATTCAAGCAGAGCTTTCTTTCTCCCTCCCACATAGCTCAAGTTCAGCATTTGCTAAAAACTGCGAGAGTCCAACTGAGAAGAAGAATTCACAGAGTCAAAACATTCAGCCAGCTGTTGATAAACCAGCCAGGGCAGCATTCTCAGTTTCAGCAATACAACGATCAACTATCCAGCTCAATTGAAGGAGCACATCAGTTGATACCCCCTATTCAAGACTAACCTCTTGAAGATCGAAAGAGATCTAAAACCTTGTAAAGACGTCAATAGCACCTACCTTCCTAGCGAGCAGTTAGGGACTTCAAGTGTTAGTCGTCGAGCCGCTGAGGTAGCAAGTAGTTACCAGGTTCAGCCAACTGTCCTTCATTGTGTAATTTGTAAAGAAACTCAAGTTATATAGTAAAGTTTCCCTTCTGCGGAAGGAAGAGAGGACGTAGAAGTTTGAGACTTCGAACCTCTATAAATCATCTGTGTGCTGTACCATATTTTTAAATTGTACACAAGCTCACACAATCCGCACTCAAGCTGTTAAAAGAGCTCAACCACATTGTGCATAGATAAGTTACTAAGCGAGTCAAGGGCCCTTATTATTCCGCGATTTAAAGTAAAAGTTTTTAATCAGTTTATTCACCCCTTCTAAACTGATATCGACTCGCCCGGGACCAACATTAATTGAAGCAATACCATCAACTCTCGACAAGAGAAATTGTCAGCAAATTAACACATCATGCCCCATCACAAAATCGTCACCTCATCGAAAACCAAATTAATCATCAGTTAGTAATTCATCGTGAATTAATTATTACCCGCCAACAAATACACTGCAAAACTTCATAAGTTCAGTCGCCTTGAGCCAAGCAGCAGCCTCATCGTCAAACCTTTCTTTCCTTTTATGATGATAATAATGATGAATTCAATTCAATGTAATGTCTGCTTTAACTTGTAAAAACTATGTGCCGTTGATAACAATGCCATAAATAATAATAAAACTCAATGTACATGTTTTAGAGTTCGATTCTTCTTCTTCTTCGTCATGTTAATTATGTAAAAATTACGTGCGATTGATAACAAGGCCGTGAATAATAATAAAACTCAATGCAAATGTTTTAGAGTTCAGTTCATTTTCTTCACCAAGTTAATTTTTAATAAGACGAAGTGCATGGGTTATAATACATGAATGAGTAAAGAAGTTTATCAAATTAAAAAGGAGACGAAATGTGGGGCTATAATTTGTAGAGGTTATGATATGATTTTAGGTATTGAATTTAAAGGACAAATAAATCTTATTATATTATTATTTAAATTTAATAAAATAATGAGACTACAAGGAGAGTAAAACGTGGGCCGTGTTCAGAATTTCCCAACGTTTTGGGTTGTGTCTATTCTTTTCTCTCACTAAGTCCTGTGTTTATGCGAGAAGCGGGCCCATCAAAAGCCCAATACTATGTTCGGCAAAAAAGAAATAAAAGAGGACCCCACTTTTAGGCCCACAAAAAAGATTTCATACGAAAATTGAAAAGGGCAATAGGCGGGGGCGGGCCCCACCGATTCGAACTCACCGCCTCCACTCCCGCTGTTTTCCATTCCAAAACCCCCGCCGGGAAAACGCCACAAAATCTCAAATTTCTATTGCTTTTCATAAACCCTTTTGCACACACACGCACAACCTCCCTCGTTTTTATTTATTTATGACATTTGTGTTTTCTTGTGATTCTTTGTGCCGGAATTTGATTTAGTGATTTGATGTCGGCCTCCGGTGAGAATTTGGACCTGAATCTCAGCTTAAACATGCCTCCATCTAGATTGCATTTGGAGAAGCAGTCCCTCTCGCAGCCGCCGCAACTCCGCCATGCGCGTTCGGTGTTTCTTCGGCAGCCCGCCACCCCCATCGCCAACTCTAACAAACTCGCCCCTGATAAGTTTGTTGCTGAATGTAGCGGTGAAACGATCGCCCAACGATCCCTCTTCCTGCTTCCACCTTCGCCTCGGAACAATGCGGTTCGTTCTTTTCTGATTTTTCATGCTGCGTGTGTTTGCCCCCGTCTGAATGAAGTGTTGATTCTTGATGATGAATTTGTGTTCGTTCTTGAATGTTAGCTTTGTGTTTGGCGTTTTTTCTTTCTGTTTTCGGCTACTCCAGAAAAATAACTTCTGATTTTTATGTTTTTTTTTTCGTGAAAATCTGCAGCCTACTTATTTATATGGGCCTATCTTTATTTGCAGCCTATTAATTTAGATGGGTGTATCTTTATTTCTGTTTATTTATACTATCAACTCATTGTATTAAGCGCGTTTCTATGATTTATTGTGTGATTTGTGTTTATTGAGGGTGATCGGTTCTCATTTACCAAGATCCTTTTATGTCTTTTTGTTTGATTGCATTCCTTCTAACTCTGCCTTCCTTTATTTCTTATTTTTCATGATTATTATATCTCCACATGGATCAATGGTTTTCTTAGAAGTTAGATCATTGTGTTTGATGGTTGTTTTCATGCCGGTGAACTTGAAAACGGCTGCGATTACAAGCTAATTAACTTCAAAATAAATAAAAACCGGTGCAAATGTCAAATGTGTAACAAACTGTGATCATTCAAATATTCAAGATGACAAAATTACCAAGCACATTGAGTACTTCTGAAGTAGACTGGCTTAATTGTCTTTGTTTATCTGTCTCAGCACATTTAAGTTCATTAAATGTGATCCCCACACTGACACACACACACACACACATTTGTTAGAAAAAGATTGACAGCAAAATGCGTTTGTACCACCGCTGACAGTGTTGTATATAGAATGTGATACGTGGCGATAAATATTTTCTGTGTCTAGAGCTACAGTGTGCTGACATAAATAGAGCTTTCAATGTGATACTAAATGCTCTCGGTTTCTTTTTTGTCTAACAAACTTGGGTATTTTTGCTTCCAAAGCCTTCCTTTCGGTAAATGTTTGGAAGTTTGTCCAACTTAGACTTTACCCACGGAAGTTCTGATTAGCTTGTTCCTCTGGACCCTATTATGGTAGTAAGGTGAGTAAGATGCCTTGCTAGCCTTTTGACTCTGAGGAAATCAGGAATGCATACTATTTATTGTTATATTTGTCATCTTGGTGAACTTTGACCCAAAAATCAGATGCAGTTAAAGCATTCTAGATAAATGATGTGGAAGGAAATCAGGAATATATGTTTCAATGTCATGAACATGTTTGGACTGTCTTCTTTATTTTTATGTAAACTTCCGAGTACTGATTCTAATCATATTGTTAAATGAATTGTGGTGTGCCTATGAGATTTGAAGTAAATATAAATGGAAATTTATATGAACTGTAAAATATACTTCAGATACTCTCGCATATTACCTCAGCTATCAAGGAGACTGAGCATGCTAAGGCTAAGCATCATAAGATGACTCACCTAGTCACAAGTTATAGTGACACTCAGAAGCTCAACCTTTTACTGGCGTTCTGTGGTGTCTAGATTGTATCTGGAGATATTTAAGTTTGTACTTTAGTGGAGGCTATACTTAGATATACATAAAATGAAAGAATAAGAAGTTTGAGTATTTCAAATGCATTGTAGATGAGGTTATCATCAACTTGCCAAAAGCAGCTGTAAAATATTTGCTCAACAATCTGCACAGCTTTTGTATAATAAATATCATATTGCCACCACTCTTGCTGGTAATTTATTTTTTCTTACATAATTTTCGAGGCTTAATTTTATGTATGTCTCTTTATTTTTTCTTACATAAATTTCGAGGCTTAATTGCATATGTCTCTTCAAGTTTCTATAATATTCATGTAAAGTCTTTCAACTATTCATGAAGCAGCCAAATGGTCTTGGAAGTCCTGGAGGTAAGATAAGTGGAAATGCAAGTATCCAAGTTCCTAAACAGGAGGATGAAGTGAGCAAATTTTCATTTGGACGTTCATCTTGCATGGGAAGACGAATCAGTGAAGCCAAGTCTTCAAAATATGCAAAATCTGTTGCTCAGGAGGCAAATTTAGGTAAAGTAGGCTTATTTGTCTGGACTGACCATTCATTGATTAATAACAAAAAAATCAAAACTCAGACAAAGTTGTATCCTCTTTCTTGCAGAGGCTGTTAATAATTTTAATTTAAGTGGCTGCCGGTATGACAGTTCGTTAGGTAAGTCTTCTTTACATATATTATATAAGCCCCATATTCAGCTGCTATTTTTAGAATGAAGTTTTTGCTGCAACTAGCATTTAAATGATGATAGACGAAACATTTATTTTTGCAGGCTTATTGACTAAGAAATTTATCAAGCTGATGCAGGAAGCCAAGGATGGTATTCTTGATCTTAACAGAACAGCTGATGTTTTACAGGTATTGATTTTTTATTAGATTGATGCTTGTAAGCCTGAACTCCATCAGTAATGTTCCAAACGACACCTTTTAAGTTCTTGGGTATGATATTGTGGTTAATTGTGTTTTGACCATGTCCAGGTACAGAAGAGGAGAATTTATGATATTACAAATGTTCTCGAAGGGATTGGTTTGATAGAGAAAACGACCAAGAATCACATTCGTTGGAAGTATGTTACAATTACCTTTCTTGACATGGTACATTTCTCATGCTGTTTTTTTATATAAACCATGTTGGCTGCTTTGTGACAGAGGATTTGAGATGTTTGGACCTAAAGAGCATGATGATGAAGTATCTCACTTGAAGGTTCAATTACAATACCTTTAGCTAAAATATTACTCTATTTTTATATTATTCTTTGGATGACTAATTTTGTATGAGCCTCATGTGTGAATTGCCAATGTTAGAAAGGCCATGTGCTATTATCTTGTAGGTAAACACCAATTATATAACAGATTGGAGAGTAGTTGGTCTAATCTAAGTATCATGTAAATGGTAAATGTAGATATAAATAGGCAGTTAAATTTTGCATTAAAGTTTGTTTCTCTAAGAAACTTTATGTTGTTGATCAAAATTTGAATGTCAGTAACAGTGGAGTATCTATCATGACAGGCTGAAGTTGAACATCTACATGCAGAAGATCGTAGACTTGATGATCGCATAAGGTTAGGATAATTGAGAGAGAGAACAGATCTCTTGTGATCTTATAGCTCAAAGGTGCTTCGCTGATGCTTAAATTTTATACAGGGACAAGTTAGGGGACATTAGGGGACTGGCTTCAAATCAGGATCTCCAAAAGTATCAGCTATTTCCCCTCTTGATGTTTCTCGTATATTAGTTGTGAAATTTGGTATCTTAGCTTTGCGTAAATTTGAATTTTCTGTAGGAATCTTTTTCTGACGGGGGATGATATTATGAGCCTTCCACATCTGACGGTTTGAACTCTCGTGGCCTCAAGATTTGTTTCATATCCTTGCTCCAATATTCCTCTGACTAGGCATTTTCTTTTTATGCAACTGCTACAGAACCAAACTGTTATTGCCGTTCAAGCTCCCCGAGCAAGCTTTCTGGAAGTGCCGGATCCTGATGAGGTGGGTGTTTTGATGAACCCATTTCACAAATCTGCTTACATTTTATGTTGGTTTCTTATTTGTATCATTCCCACAGGATCTTGGTTTATGTCCAAAGCAATATAAACTTATTGTAAGAAGCACAGCTGGACCAATTGGTGTTTATCTCCTGAGGTACTTTTTGTGAGATTTTGAGAAGTTGATGCTAAAACAATAATCGGTTTGATGAGGTTTTATCTTTGTACTATGTTTATGCATGCGTGTGTTTGTACCCCTAGACAGATGCATATGTAAAGAAACTACAAAGGAATGACAGAATCCCTTCATGGAATTCTTTTGTAGACCTCTGATAACCAATTTGTGAAACTTTCAGTAAAAAAGATCAGAAAAGCAGAGATGCCTCAGTCAAGCGTACCAAGTTCTTGGATTCGTCAGCCAGGACTAGTAGCAGTCGAGTTGATGAAGCAGAAGCGTCCGGATTTCAAAAAATAGTCCCGTTTGATGTTGGTGTAAGTTCATCTTCATGGCTTCAGTTAGTGACTTCCATTTCCTCCCTTGGTTGCTGAAAGGGCATTTTATTATGTGTAGATCGACGATGACTACTGGTTGAAATCAGATGATAAGGTGAATGCATCGGATTTATGGAGCAGTGAAGAGTTGTAGTACTACTTTAGCAGAATGCTGATCTGAGATATTTAACTGACCAACATACAGATGAGAGAGAACGAAGGAGAATAGGTCTATTGTGACAATGTATATAAGTTATTTATAGTTTTATTTTTCTCGTACAAAATGGAGTGACGATTGGAAAATAATTTAGTATCTCATAGATTGGGTCTAATACATTATGCTTCTTTAGGTAGAAAATAATGATGGAGCTCTCATATCATAATAAATCCCATTTTGCGGTTACAAACTAGCGTGTGTAAATCTGTAGCCATCAATGCCCAAGTATTATCAATGTAAGGTTTATCGTATTTTTTATTTTCATGGGTTATGGCAATATTTTGCATATTCATTTTATTTTGACATCGGCACTAGTTTCTGTTCTGGGAAAAACAGAAATCCCTCTAAGCGCATAAACTGTTTGGTCCAAATTGTCCTCATTAACTCTTCGAAAGGGTGCAAAAACACATTTCAGTAATGTAGCGCATTAATACTGCAATAATGCTTCTTGGCCACACTATGGTCAGCCATAATTTTATAATTATGGTATATTTTCATATTAGTGAAAATATATGAAACTACCCATATCCCTTAACAAAAAACCCTTTTTACCCACCTCCTTACCCACATTCAAGAATTACTCACCTTTAGTGTAAAGTCCCTAAAATACCCTCAAAAAGTGATCTCTTATACCTTTCTTACACAAGTGCACTTTTTATTGTGCTAAAAATCATGACAAAAGTACATAATAATTGACTAAAAAATAACAGAAACATGTGACAAGGACGACTTCTCATTGGCTGGAAAAATCATTGCACAGATCCCGGATCTAATACCGTCCGATTTTTCCAGCGCTACTGCACTATACCGGACGGTATTCGGGCGGTATTGGATTTACCGACCGGTATTATGTAATCCAGCGGTATTGGATTTACCAATCGGTATTATGTAATTCAACGGTATTACATTATACCGGCCGGTACTATAACGCTATTTCATTATACCGACCGGTATTGTATAGATTTCATCCTAATATCGGCCGGTATTACGACGGCCGGTATTATGTAATACCGTTGGATTATCGAACCTGATACCGGCCGGTATTCCAGCGGTATTACATTATACCGGCCGGTATTCTACAGATTTCATCCGAATACCAGCCGGTATTGTAACGGTATTACTTATACTCGGTCGGTATTGTACAGATTCCATCTTATTACCGGCCGGTATTTTTAGAGCGGTATTATGTAATACCGCTGGATTACTGAACCTTATACCGGCCGGTATTGTGAGCGGTATTTGTACTATATTTGATTTTCCTTAATGGTGAATGTTGTCTTGTTCATATGTCTTGCTTTTATCTTTTTTCTTACATGCTTGTACTTTGATATAACAAAATAATTGAAGAAGTACATGGATGTAACTAGTGGGTAGGTGAGATTGAAGACATGTCATTGCATGAAAACTCAAATCATATTTACACCGTGGGATAGCGATAAAAAAACACGCTCAAATACCGGCCGGTATTCGGGCGGTAGTGGTAAGATTGGAAAGAGACCGGTGAGATTGGAAACTCCTCTTACATTTATGATTTGAATTCCGCATTAATATACAGGATATACTACACACATCAATTTCACAAACCCCACCAATATCTAGTAAAAAGAAATAAACAATCCTCGTGCAGTCTAACACAAATTCATCAGGTATATTTTGAATCTTTCATGCAGAATATATACCGCTCGAATACCACTCTTAACCCTATCTAAACGGTATTCGAGCGATAATAGCGGTACCGAGCGGTATCTTCATTATATAATATTTTCACTGACATTATATTTTGTTTAATCTACAGATGGATCATTGGCAAAGTATCATTGTACAATTTGGTGGGCGATGGCAACATTTCGACTACAAAGGTGGTGATGAGAAAATTGTACACATTTCTGCTCAACCTATATCTTTGGGCGAGTTAGTCCAACGCATCAATTACATCATGCGATCCAATTCACTGGGTGCAGATTATCTTCTCTATTATTTATCGCGTACTCAAAATGGTAGATTATTGAGGTCTCTCTTGAGTACTGATCAAGATCTGCAGGGGTTGTGCATTCGAGAAGGTGAACCGATAGTGTATGTTGTTCACAATGTACAAAATGACATCAGAACAAGTTATCAACAAGATCCATATATACCATCAGTGGATTACTCAAGTCCTTTGTTTGATAATTGTGGCACACTTTCACAGTTTGATAATTGTGGCACACAATATTCACAATTTTGATTGGTTTAGTGACCCGCATTGCAGTGTTAGCCGCAGTATGCCAACTACCACATCATATCATGAACCAGTAGGCTCACATGAGTACGCGGATGATTTTGGAGGTAATGGTGAGGAAGATGATGCTGGAGACAACCCCTCACAGATGGGCGATGGTGACGAGAGAGGTAATGGTGAGGAAGATGATGATGATGATGATGATGATGATGATGATGAAGATAAAGACGAGGCTGAGACTGAGCGACCGGAAGATGATGATGATGCAGATGAAGATTATGATGAATATGAGGCTGAGGGTGAGGGTGAGGATGAGGATGAGGATGATGAGGAAGATGAAGAAGCTGATTTTGCCAATAGGTTTACACAGTCTACAATTGTAGAGTTTGATGCATGGATTCGCAGAAAGGGTGTGATAAGTCCATTTATTTCGTGTTTTTATGGGCATTTTATCCTTTATAAATGTCCTTTTTAGTGTGTTTTGAGTCGAAAACAACCAGGTTGCGGTCAAAGGGCATTCCAAGAGTCAAGTTCGGCGGAAGGGGCATTTTATGCCCAGTTATTCATGTTTATCTCACACATATGTTCATTAGAGGCACAAGGGACTTCTTCAGTATCCATCCCACATTCGGTCGGTGAAGTAGGCATATCAGATACGGATGGAGCTGACAGATGATGCCGTGCCCACAGTACTTGCACAGACTCGACCACAGGTCAGAATAGGCATTCCCGTGAAACTCGGGATTCAGTTGAAGGACAGCTGGTGGGAGGATAGCTACATATCCGCAGGAGAGTTGGAGCTAAGCTGGACTCCTGGAAGGTGCTGCAACAGAAGGATAAGCTCAGACGAGGAGATAAGCTCAATCTAAGAAGATAAGAACATTCTCTAAAAAATAGGGATTTGCTAAAGCTGAAGCTTATCCAGTCAAAGTCAGAGAGGGCACGCCGTTCCGGAAATTCAGCAGAAGACCCCGCCTGTGGGGGAAACTTTACTCGGAAATGTAGTTATTTAAACAAGTTTAGTCTCTGGGAGAAAAAGCTTTTAGACAGTCTGAAACATTTTACATTTTTACATTTCTGCATTTTAATTTCCGCACGCTGCTTAGGCAGTCAAACAATCCGAAAGGTCTTAAACTTTCGGGACTTAGGTTATGTTCATGTTTTCCGACGTTGGAGTCGAGTTTTTACTTAATTAATTCAGTAAGTTCTTATTTAATTTGATGTCTTTAAATTCTGCAGTTTTAATTATGTCTAGCCCTCTCGGCTAGATCTTTAATTCTGGCGTTTGAATGATGAAATTGGATTAAGCATAAATCTGGACTCATGAGGCCAAAATGGGCATAGTAATGCATGATTAGTTTCCGTTAATTCTTGAGCCTTGTTCCACGTGAGTGTGTGACTGAAGTGCCCAATGTGGCTGATCACTTATTAGGTAAAGAGGGTACACCACTATTAATTGAATTGACGAATCGTGATTGTGTGTCGGTTCATATAGTAATAAGGAAATTAATGGGATGTTGTGGGTACAAGAGAAATCAGTTGAACACAACAGATCTGGGTCCGTCTAGGGCACACTGCTGCTTGTTTGCTTACATCTCTTAGAGGAATCGGGAGGTGGGTAACTGGTTAGGGGTTTAATCGAAGAGAAATCACTTTTAAACCTAAAATGAAAGGATGGATGAAGAGACGCAGAGAGGAATACGGTCACCATAACTAGATGATGTATCATGTATGAAAATCGGTGTGCCCATGATCGAGTTGTTTTATGTTTAAATCAAATTCTAATTCAAATGCCAGTCACTTTTGTTATTTGATATTTTCTTTAGTTTCTTTCGCAGATTTAAATTCAGTATAGTGACAACACCAAACCCCCTTTGTGATTGGTTACTTGAAGATAGAATCGCAACAGCTCTCTGTGGGATCAACTCGTACTCATTGGCTAGCTACGCTCGCTGTGGGCACAGGAGTTTACAAATATATTTTTGAGCGCGAAACGACCGCGCGTCAAGGTGGCATAAACAAACTGTTGTCGATGTTAGGGATTAGCAACCCTTCACCAATACCCGAAGAGTCAATCCCAACTGAAGAGCTAAATGAAAATTGGTTAATACCGATGATTCCTATTGATGTTTCTGATTCACTTGTGATATCTGATTTGGAGGGAGTACCTGATGACCAACTTTGTAAAGGGTCCACCTTTTGGACCAAAGATGCTCTGTCAATCACAGTGGGATTATGGAATATTCATCATCGTGCTGAATAAAGTGGCTCGTTCAGATCCAAAGCGTCTGATTCTCGTATGCAAACATGAAGATTGTTGTCCTTTTGAGGTGCGTGCCACATAGAGAGAAACATTTTGGATTGTATATAAGTTCTTAGAAAAACATACTTGCATGAACGAATTGAGTCGTGTCGCTCCGAGACAAGTCCATGCAAAAGTGATTGCAGCGTATTTTGCCAAAAAAATACGCGGTGAGGGCCAGAGAATGAAACCAAAAGATATCACGGTAAAGATGTTGGAAGGGTTTAGTATCCGAACCAGTTACAGCGTGGCATTTCGTGCCAAAAATGCTGCGATCGAGATGATTTATGGTGGGCATGAAGATTCTTTTAAGATGCTCCCTAGCTACCTATACATGTTGGAACAAACCAATCCTGGTACAAAGTTGGGCCTGATAACCAATTCCAACACGTGTTTTTTACTCTTAGTGTTTGTCGTACTGCATATGCCATGTTTCTAAGACCGGTGATAGTTGTGGACGGAACACATCTGAAGGGAAAGAACAAGGGCATTTTATTTATTGCAGTAACGAAAGACGGAAATGAGTAGTGCTTTCCGTTAGCAATTGGTATGGGTGCAATAAAAAATGATCGGTCATGGACTTGATTTCTGAGTAGGGTGATACTAGCATCTGGATGCAATCCCGAGACATTGATTGTCTTTGATGCTCACATCAGTATAAGTAATGCCGTTCAAGAAGTGTTTCCAGGCACACCCCACAGACTTTGCTACTATCACTTGTTAAACAAGTTCACACGGTATGGCAAAGGCGTTACAAACATGTTCTACAAGGCTGCATACAGTTATCGCCGAACAGCATATGACAAGGCAATGGCGGCCATACATGCTCTAAGCCCAAATGGAGCATATACAAAGTTGATGGACATTGGACCAGAGCGATGGGCACGATCAAAATGTCCAGTTCGCCGTTATGGTTTTCTTACGTCCAATGCAGCAGAAGTTTTGAATGCACGTTTGTTATGGGCAAGACGTCTTCCAATCTGGTCATTAATTGAGTACATAAGGCATGTGATCGAGCAGTGGTTCGATTCTAGACGAGCACGTGCAAATGCACGTGATAATACTTTGACTGAAGAAGCCTTAAAAAAACTGCGTAAGGAAGTGGAAAAATCTCGGGTCTATACCGTTGTCCCAACCTTAAATTCAACATTCAAAGTTCATGACGGCAGGCAAACATTCATTGTTGATCTTCATCAGAAATCATGCAAATGTCGCGAGTTTCAACTGGACTTGATGTTATGCTCTCATGTAGTTGCTACTATTATGTACAGATTATATATTATGCACCAGTACATTGAATATTTACGTGGGCAGCTGTTTAATTTTTTATTATTATTTATGCAGGAAAAATGGTGAATCAATCCTTGACTATGCCTCTTCATACTACACGACGGATAATTGGCGTGAGACATACGAAGGGTCAGTAAGGTCCCTGCTTCATCGAGACGACTGGGTGGTACCAGCTCACATTGCACAGCAAAAGGTGACGCCACTTATAGTGACCCATCAAGCTGGCCGTCCTGAGGGACGTCACCATCCATCTGGGGCGGAAGCAGCTAATCACAGATATCGATGAACGAGAAAGTGCAGCATATCTCGTGATCCAAATCACACCAGAAATAATTGCCCTAATAGAGATAAATGAATCATATGTCATATTTATTTCTTGAAAAAATGGTAGACATTAATTAGTTAATTTAGTAATCAGTTGTATGGCAAGTATTAATTATTGTTTGCTTTGCATTGAAATTTTATTTTTTAGTAATATTTAATGATTTTCTAAATAAATAAATATCACAAAAGAAATAGTCAAAATGGAAGTCAAAATAAATTGCAAGTTCTATGTAATAACTAAAGAAATAGTCAAAATGGATCCACATGATCGGTACACATCTCGAATATCAATTGTGCTATGTACAGCCGATATAGGGTTAGATTTTGGACCACATTCCCCCCAAGATATAGCTAGTCTACCACTTAGTAGGCGCTCAATGTACATACATGAATACGGGCACAACTAAAATTATCGACCTTCCAAAACTGTTCTGAATCATTTGCCATCTAAATTCCCAACATTTTCCAAGGTCGCTGAAATGCCCAATGGTTGAGTTCCCAATATATACTCACATCCAGAAGTCGGTCCAGCAATCGAAGTAATGGCATCAACTGAGCCTTTCTTGTCTTAAGAGCCGACTGCTCCAGTGTATCTGCAAGTGAGTCATATACTACCACACGCTACTCACTCAAAATAATTTGCACCGTAACAAAATGCTTATTAATGAGGCACGCGGTGATAACCTAAATAAAATAAAAAAGTTAGTAGAACAAATGGAAGAAACCAAATTGGGCGGTACCGAATGGTATCCGAGCGGTACCGAGTGGTATCCGAGCGGTACCGGGCGGTATCCAATATTTTCAATTACATTTTCCGAAATAAGCAAACTAAACATAAATAAAAATATAGTGTTGAAAAACCTTACATTAGTTGCACCCCCCCAAGGTTGTGAGGTAGGCGACTCGGATCTTTGGATAACTTGCACCAGCGATTCCGTCGGACTCCATTCTGTAATTTTTAATTTGTCGGTTCTCGGATCTTTAACTTTGCGTAGCTATTCAGATTCTAAATTGGTCTGTAATTTGAATTTGAATTCTAGTTATATACGTATTCATCAAAGAGAGATTTAGACAAAAAAAATATTCTAGTGACTTAGAAAGAATGTTGGGCTAACGATAATTGTGTTATTGGTATTCACATTAGGCAAGATATGGTCTCCATCTACCAATTTCTTCTTCATCACCTCCATCATGATGCCAATCGTCTGTATAGATAATTTTGAGAAAAAATAGATGAGAAAAACATTTGTTTGAGAGTTGAAAAAAACTTACATCTAACTCCATATCGGTGTTATAGTCTTCCAACCGGGCGAAAAACACTTGTCTGAGTGGGTGACCACTGTATGCAAGATTGATCGACACCCTTGCTCCAAGTTTACGGAACTCATTATATGCAACCTGGCATTCGATAAGGATCATCGGAGGCGCGATATTAGCGAAAAGGATAGATGAGATAGCATAATCAAAAGGAGCCGACTCAAACGATCATGTGCTTCATCTGTACCTTTATAAAGTCCTTCAAGTCGTGTAAAAACTCATTCTTAACTTTTGAGATAAAACGAGTCTCGCGTTTCTCCCATCTGTGTGAAGACGAGGATGTTTTCTCTTTATGGCGGTTTTCATTATCCTCTATTCTCTTGCATCGAACTTCGACATTTTCTGCCAAATAATGAAGATCATTTTTTTTTTTGTTTTTCTCCTGCATGCACTCTAGCCGCCATCTTCCTGGATCGAATAATCGGGGCCTCGAAACGAACACCAAGTGCATTTGGGCTCTGAATGCTGATCCAGTAGTCACTTTGCTCTTCATTAGGTTCTACCTGTAATGTTTGCTGACACGGATGTGGGAACTGTAATGATAGGAAAAAGAAGTCAGTAATGATAGTATACAAAAATATAATTTTTAAAAGTAGTTTTTACCCCGACCTTGAAAAATGCATCAAAGTCATCAATGAAAGACTGCACTAAAAACCATCTCAAACTCCTAGGCAAAGCATGCGGCTCAACGTATTGTGCAACCTGACCGGCAAGATTTGGAATGGCCTCGCAGGCCCAAATCTACAGAATATATGAGAAAAATGTAAATAATATTCTTATTATTTACTTTGCGATTAAAAATCACTAAATAATTGTAAAATACATGTAGAGCCCACACTGGTCCAAAAAATGATATTTTAAGCCACACTCTAAAATGGTGTTCGGCAATAGAGACATATAGTTTAGTAAAGTGGGGTATATATAGGCACCCCAAGGGAATCTGTCCCACTCTCGTAGGTTGTCGACCAAAATCTAAACAAAGCTCTCAACTTGTCGGTTAGTGTCATATCCCAAAGCAAACATATATAAGGCCAACACATTAGAAACTTTCAAATAATAATCTTATGTTGCATTAGCCACATCCCTTTCACATTTTTTCAACAAATCTTTAACTCGTATCGACTTCCTACCACAAAATCTCATAAAAACCCCGATATTAGAACAGTCATGGTAAGCATTTGGATCAAAATTAGATGTCCCAAATCTAAATCCGGACATGAACAAAAACTCGGGGTATGAAAATCTAATATTATTCCCACTAATACGGAACCATACCTCATACTTCGGAGCATCTCCAAGATTTATTTCCCGCGAAATCAAAGCATGTAGTGCTTTGCCGCAACTCCGACTATCCCTCTGTAACACCCCAGATTTTTGGATAAATTTTAGAGAATTGTTAATGTTAATTAATTAGTTAAGGAAGAAATTTAAATAAGGTTAATTGAGGTTGGATGTCAGTCACGACTTAAAGGGTCAGTTTTTGTGAAAATTGTCTTTTCGAAAAATGTGATCTTAATTCTTTTATGGCCATTCATGGTCTCGTTAGAAAGGTTTTAACTCAAAGAGTATGCCGGTGTTTTCGGATTTTAATTCTGAAGTCATTTGAGTTCCCGGTGATGAAAAACGTATTTAAGAGGTGAATGAATAATAACGTTGGCGTGCGCTCGTGTTTTGAGAAATTTACGAAATCTTCCTCGTTGATCCTATTCTAGTTCTGTCAGGCCCCTCCTATGGGAAATGACTCAAGGATTCCGTTGGCGTTCACGGATTTCCATTCTGAGGTTAATCGAACGCTCGGGAGCAAAATCTGTCAGTCTGGGTGAATAGTAAAAAGTAATTCCAAAAAGGGAATCTTTGCTCGTCTTTCTTCTGACGACCCCGTCTTCTTTACGAATCAAGTTGGTTCACTAGTATTCGAGCCAACGAGTCTCCCGGTATTTTTAGATTTTGTGTCTGAGGTCATTTGGACCTCGATAATGAATAAAACAGCTTTTTACCGAACCCGGGGTAACTTCTGCAGTATTTCCGCACTGCAATGGCTTCCCAAAGCTTCTCCTCTAAATAAGAGGGCCACCCCTCACCATTATTTGCTCATTCATTTCCATCCTTTCACTTCCAAGAGAGTGGGAAGGCTCGTGAGAGCCGAGAAAGTTCTGTCGAAGTAAAAAGCGTTCTTCGTGAGTGTTCTGCAAGACGACGAGCGGAGTGGCATAGAAGGGATGTGGTGAGGGAATGTGCTAGGGGCACCATTGGGTCGTAGCAGGCGGCTCTGCCACTGTTGCGACTTGACGAGACGCTGAGCTAGCCACCTTCCTTCGACGCACCTAACCTCGTCCATTCTTGTTCGTCGGTCTCGATTCCAGTCTTTTTCCGTCTTTTAAATTCGTATTTACTTTTCGTTCTTCAGGTTCTTTGTGTTCTTCATTATTGCTTATTTACCTTCCGTCTAAGTTGTATTCCAATTCTTATTGAAGTTTCAAGTTAATAACGTTTACGTTATACTGCTCACTTTATTTCTGTCGTTATAATCCTCGTCATTATTTCATGTATTTAGTCTCGTTATTCCGTTTAAATTCCGTTCAAGCTATATTTAAAGATTCGTCGTTATTCTAATTATTAAGGAGGATTATCGTGTTTATGCCGTTTTAATGCCAAATTTCTTTTTAAGTTAAAGCATATCATTTCATGTTAATTAAAAATTGTCGAAGCATGTTTTTTTTAAAAAAAAATTATAAAGTGTTCTTCGTGTTCGTCGAAGGAATCGACGAACACTGAAGAACCCAGATGAAGGTTGCCCAAAAACTGGGCAGAAGAGAGAGAAAAAGAGAGAGAGCCCCCGCCGTGCGGGGGTGCGCCGCCGCGCCACACCCCTCTCGGCCCAGCAAGCGCCCGCCGGCGCTAGGGGGCGCCGCGGCGGGGGGAGCCCACCGGCGCACCCCTGCGCCGCGGTGGGGGGCTGCCCGCCGGCGCCGGTGTGTGCCGCGGCGCCCCCCCTCCCTCGTGTTGTTTACGCCGATTTTTTCGGCTATCTTTTGTACCCTCTTTTCGTGTTTTCGAGCTTTTCGAGTCGTGTTATTTCCGAGTTATTTCCAAGTTTAATTTTAGAAAAACATTCAAGTTATTTCCAATTTATTTCGAGTAAATTTTTCAAGTTGTTTTCTGTCTAGAACTTGAGAAATCAAGATGTGATGTTCTTCAAATCCTACTCGAAACCTTATTAAGTCGTAAAGTCGTGCTATCCATGTTTAAGTCCTAATTAAGGGTATTTAAGATGGGTATTATTTAATTTCATGTTAATAGTTAGAAATCTTCGAAGTAGGCTGCTAAGTCGATAATTCGACTTTTGTAGGAGGAAGTGAGCCTCGTGGGAATTCGAGGAAGGATCATCAACTCGTTGCCTCATCTTCTGCTCCATGATCGAGGTGGGTAAGTCTATACTCATCTAAAGTTTGAGCTAATAAACTCTAGAAGCATATAGGGCAAATGAGATATCCAATAAAGCATTTTTGCTCTGCCTGATTGATCTCTGTACAAGGAAGGAAAAAAAGGAAGATATTATGTTATAATCGAGCTCTCATGCATGTATAGCATGTTTAGAAATGTTAAAGTATTGTTTATGCTTAGCATGAGATATTTAGAATTGTCCTTAGTTACAGTTCGTATTTATTTACGTTCATCTTCTTCGTATTTGAATGTTTATGCTTTGATTAAAGCTCGTATAGTTAAGGATTAAGGATTGTCTTGTTAGGGTAGCGTTAAATCCCTTATAGGCCGAGATCATGCTATATTAAAGGATTAACCCTTGGACGTTGCTCTAAGATTGGTTTTGCCAGCAAGATTATGGAAGGAAGGAACTTAGCATTTCGCTTAAGCAGGATTTGAGCTCAGAACTTTTAAGGGAGTCACTGCTGGGTTAGTTCCCTCGCAAACTTGTTTGGATATTTGAGGTAACCCCTCTTCTATCCTATGGCATGCCTAAGGGTGCAGTTGACATCAGGTTTGAGCCAGGTTGGGCCCAAAGAAAAGAAAAAGGTTTTACGGATATGAAGAGGGCTTTTGCGTTTTGCTCTCCATATACCGTCAGTTAATTATTAGATATTTTGAAGTTATTAAAGTGTTTTTGTCAAAACCCACTGAGTACATTAGTGCTCATGCCCCCTCTTTTTCAAATGTTTTCAGGTTGAGATGCTGAGGATGTTGGTGGCTATGGATGTGGGTTGGTTGCCAAGATTGTTTTGCTATTATCTAAGTTTCTTTTGAAATCCCATTATGTGTTCTACTACTCTGATACACTCTTTCTATTTCCGTTTAAGTTCTATTATGATTATCAAGACTCTATGAATATTTCCCCAAACATGATTATATATATATAAGATGCATATTAAGTTTTATTTCCACTTCTCAAGTATATTTTCCTTTCGCCTATGAAGAGGCTTATTCACATTGATATCTGTTTATTCGCTTTTACCTATGAATGGGTCTATGCTTGTTGGTATCTGATTAGTTAGTCATTTTATTCCGCTAAATCATGTTTCCTTCTTAATCGAGTAATCTCGAGTATCATCATCTATCTTTCAAAGTATATCTTTATACATAAACCTTCTTCGTTAATCTTCTAACTTTATTCATAAATCCCTTAATAACACCCTGTCCCCATTCGTTAATCCCTATCTCAGGACCGGGCTGTTACACCCTCCATCTCAAGAGATGGCCGAAACAACCTTCATCAAACCTTGGTAGAAGGTCCAAACGACTAAATTTTAATAATCGTGTTCTAATTTTTTGTAAAATCTTTCCTTTGCAGTAAAGATTAATGACGGGATCCATTAATTGAGTTTCAAATCTCTTCCATGTCCAAGAAGGCTACAAAACAAGCGAAAAATGAAAAATAAATAAAAAAATCAGAAGAAATAACACCTACTGCTCGGTATTGCCCGGTGGTGTCCAAACGGTATCGTCCAGTACTGTCGACAACGTCCGGCAATTTCTGATAAATCATGAAAAAAAATTGAATTTAATAAATAGAATGAGAACGTTCAAAAATACCTCTAAAGAATCATCTCCACTACTTGTACTTCTGCCGCTCGACATTGCCGCTGGGTAAAAATCGAAGAGGTAGTCCTAGCAATTACCGTTTTGGAGTGGGATTTTAATAAGAGTGAATTTGTTGGGTTTGAAGGAGGGAGTTGAAGAGAAAGTGAAATTTTTGGGGGTTTGAAAAAGACCCTAATATTCTCGCAAGGGACCCACATGTAAAATCTTTAGACCGAATAAAGAAAAAAAACTAAGACTATGATTGGGCAATTAAATACCTCTACACGCCCTGAATCACGCTTGGATACTGGTCGGCAGTATCTGAGCGGTACTGCGCCTCCTCGGTGGTATTGTGAATGCAGAAGCCAATTAGGGGTGTGTTGAATTCAATTATCCATCATATATGACTTGAGTATCAAATTACAATGTAATCTTCCAATTGATTATGGATTTCGCACTTGTGATGACCAAGCACTATACTCTTGCGGCATTAGCACTACACTCTAGAGACAATAGTGTAGTATTGCAAGTGATCATTGGCATTGCAATTGAAAGCTCGAATTGTACACTCGTGAGTCAACTACTTTTATAATTATGCGGAAAGAGGTAGAGAATGATTAATTGCTTTGTAAATTACATACTCCTTCATTTTTAGGTGTTCCTTGGACTGAATTTGTACTAAGACTATGATTGGACAATTAAATACCGCTACACGTCCCAAATCACGCTTGGATACTGGTCGGTGGTGTCCCGACGGTATCCGGGCGGTACTGCACCTCCTCAGCTGTATTGTGAATGCACAAGCCAATTAGGGGTGTGTTGAATTCAATTATCCATCATATATGACTTGAGTATCAAATTACAATGTAATCTTCCAATTGATTATGGATTTCGCACTTGTGACGACCAAGCACTATACTCTTGAGGCATTAGCACTACACTCTAGAGACAATAGTGTAGTATTGCAAGTGATCATTAGCATTGTAATTGAAAGCTTGAATTGTACACTCGTGAGTCAACTACTTTTATAATTATGCGAAAAAAGGTAGAGAATGATTAATTGCTTTGTAAATTACATACTCCTTCATTTTTAGGTGTTCCTTGGACTGAATTTGTACTAAGACTATGATTGGGCAATTAAATACTGCTACACGCCTCGAATCACACTTGGATACCGACCGGCGGTATCCCAGCGGTATCCGGACAGTACTGCGCCTCCTCAGCGGCATTGTGAATGCACAAGCCAATTAGGGGTGTGTTGAATTCAATTATCCATCATATATGACTTGAGTATCAAATTACAATGTAATCTTCCAATTGATTATGGATTTCTCAGTTGTGACGACCAAGCACTGTACTCTTGAGGCATTAACACTACACTCTAGAGACAATAGTGTAGTATTGCAAGTGATCATTGGCATTGTAATTGAAAGCTTGAATTATACACTCGTGAGTCAACTACTTTTATAATTATGCGAAAAGAGATAGAGAATGATTAATTGCTTTGTAACTTACATACTCTTTCATTTTTAGGTGTTCCTTGGACTGAATTCGTACTAAGACTATGATTGGACAATTAAATACCGCTACACATCCCGAATCATGCTTGGATACCGACCGGCAGTATCCCGACGGTATCCGAGCCTCCTCAGTGGTATTTTGAATGCACAATCCATTTAGGGGTGTGTTGAATTAAATTATCCATCATATATGACTTAAGTATCAAATTACAATGTAATCTTCCAATTGATTATGGATTTCGCACTTGTGACGACCAAGCACTATACTCTTGAGGCATTAGCACTACACTCTAGAGACAATAGTGTAGTATTGCAAGTGATCATTGGCATTGTAATTGAAAGCTTGAATTGTACACTCGTGAGTCAACTACTTTTATAATTATGTGAAAAGAGGTAGAGAATGATTAATTGCTTTGTAAATTACATACTCCTTCATTTTTAGGTGTTCCTTGGACTGAATTTGTACTAAGACTATGATTAGACTGAATTTGTACTATGATTGGACAATTAGGGGTGTGTTGAATTCAATTATCCATCATATTTGACTTGAGTATCAAATTACAATGTAATATTTCAATTGAAAGCTTGAATTGTACACTCGTGAGTTCACTACTTTTATAATAAGATAGAAAAGGGAGAGGGGGAAATGACATTTACTTTGATCCCTTTGAGCGGTCTCCCGGGCAGTATCCGGTCGTCCTTAGCGGTATTGGGAAATGATCTTCTCTAGGCATATGATTCGGCATCCAACACCTTGTCTTCGGAGACTGCTCATTGCTTCTCACTGTTACAACAAGCGAGTCTTCCAGTGCGAGAGATCCGGTGTTTGCCAACTTCTTCTCTAATTTTATCTACCCCGAAAAACTTCTTCTCCAATTTCTTTACACCAAAAGCTTGACACAATCAATAAACATTGACATTTAGGGGTGGGTCGGTACGGCATACCGAAAATTTCACGTCGTACCGTATACCGTACCGAAATTTCGATATCGAAAAATTTGATACTGTTCTCGTACCGAAACTTTCGGTATACCGAAGTTTCGGTATACGCCGTAGTAGATATTGATATTGTACCGATATTTTCGGTATACCGTACCGCACCGATATTACATGGTATACCGAACATACCGAACTTTCAAGGTATACCAAACTTTCACGGTATAGCGAAAATACCGAAATTTTAAGGTATACCGAAAATACCAGATTTCACATACCGCACCGATACACCGAAATACCGATATATACCGAAATATTGATATATACCAATATACCGACATACCGGTATATACCGAACTATCGATATATACCGAAAAATTTGGTATACCGAATACCGATATATATCAAAAATTTGACATTTTCAATATTTTTTCGGTACGATAAGTGCGGTATTTCGATATTTCGATATTTTTCCCCATCCCTATTGACATTCATCAGCTTTCGGGATAAAGAAAATTGGAGAAGATGTTTACCAAACTCAGAATAAGGTTTCCAATTCATATTTATATGTGAAGAAAATGAAGATGTTTTAGGAATTTAACAATTGGTGCACTTGAAGCGGAGTTCGTAAACTTCTTCACTAATTTCTCAACCCTGAAATCTTGATCAATAAACCTTGACATTCATCCGCTTTCGGGATTAAGAATATTGGTGAAGATGTTTACTAAGCTCGAAATAAGGTTTACGATATGAGGACTCTTATTTATATTGTGAAGTAAGTATTCCATTCCATTATTTTTGAATGTGGACAACATATATGAGGACAAATATTAAACTAGAGGTAATGGCACCATGCACGTTTTAAGATTCCACACTTTATATCACATAAAAAAAACAAACTATAACAGTTATGATTGGAAATGACTATTCAATGTAGATACCCCATTTAATGTATAAAGTACATATGAATACCACTCGGTACCCCAAATCACACTTGGATACTCGGCGGTATCCTGAACGGTATACGAACGGTATTGTGCTTCCTCAGCGGTATTGTGTTAAACATTTTGATAAAACTAGTTTTTTTTAGAAATTAATAGTATAGATGGATTGATTAATGGCACCATGCACTTTTTCGGATTCCACTCTATATGAATTGTGATCGGAAATGACATTTCAATGTGTACGGTTGTTCTCAATAGTGAAATCACTATATCGCACATCTTTATATGTTGTCTTGCAAGAAAACAAGGTGTTGAAGAGACAATTCAATGAATAAAGTCATTATAAATACTATTCAATGTATTGATTTGCATATTTAATTCTAAACAGTATCCGAATGGTACCGATCGGATATTGAGCGGTACCGAGTGGTATTGAGCGGTACCGAGTGGATACCGCTATATAAAATTCAAAATTTCAATTTAAATATTTATGGAAATATATAGTCATATATTTGGAATATAATAATATTCAGTTGTGATTAAGAATAGATGTATTGATTAATGGCAACATGCACTTTTTCGGATTCCACTCTTTATGTCACATAAAAAAAACTCACTATATGAATTGTGATTGGAAATGACATTTCAATGTGTACGGTTGTTATCAATAGTGAAATCACTATATCACACGTCTTTATATGTTGTCTCACAAGAAAACAAGGTGTTGAAAAGACAATTCAATGTATAAAGTCATTATGAATACTATTCAATGTATTGATTTGCATATTTAATTCTAAACGGTATTAGAACGGTACCGAGCGGATATTGAGTGGTACCGAGCAGATACCGCTATATGAAATTCAAAATTTTAATTTAAATATTTATGAAAATATATAGTCATATATTTGGAATATAATAATATTCAATAAATTGAAGAATGAGAACGGAAATTAGTTTGATTCTAAAAAAAGGGTCTCAAAGTATGTTTCTATTGATAACATAAATCAAATATTCTAACTGCCATCTGAAAATGATAATCTCTTACATTAGCAGTTTTGTTCCCCCATCTAAGCATTGGTGAACCGGTGATTAGTCGAGTCGATTAACGTACATACACGCATAGGGCCCGCAACTTACATCATCTTTTTGCTTGAAATTGTTGGTCATGATCCGGCAGGGCAAGGAAGGTGATGGGGGTCTACTCTTCACATGGACATTCTGCACAAACCAACCAGCCCAGTGCAAGACTTGCTTCATCAACTTTGTCAATGGACTCAGTTGAATTCCTCGAAGTTTGTTGTCTTCTGGCCCTAACCTATGATACATGGAGTCGTATACGTCAACTCTCCATTTCATCAAGTCAAGCAACACAGTGAGCCAATGTGCATTCACGCAGCACACGAAGATTATCTACATTGAAAAAAATACATAATATATCAAAATAAGCTAGGATTAAATATTGAAAATTAAAATGGTATGGAAAAATAACAAATATAGAGGAATCACGCTTAGATACAACTCGAAAATATCGAGCAGTATCAATGGTATCGATCGATACTATTGTTATAAGTAGAATCACGCTTTGATACGGCCCGAAAAATACAAAGCGGTATCTGTGGTTCTCGAGCGGTATTTACCTGTTTAACATCCCACCACGGTCGAGCCCCCAAAATGTCTCGCCCTTGAACCATTTAAACTATACTGGACAATGGCTTCCACCAATAAATATCTGCATTTTCACCTCTCCAATGTGCAGAGTCAGGTTGGTCGACAGTTCTCTGCCATTCTTTTTCTAACTGAAGCTGTTGAATACTTGGAAATTAGATTAATAGCATGCTAACTAGATATTAAAATGGTATAGGGAAATTGAATACTTGGAAATTGAAAATCAAATGGTATAGGGAAATCACGCTACGATACGCTCAAAAATATCAAGCGGTATTATACTATGTACACACAGTATAGCTGAATACCGTTGAATACCGCCGATATTTTCGAGCGGTATTCATAGGTATTTAACTTTGGGCCAAGATACCGCTCCAAAATATCGACCGGTATTTAACTTTAGACCGATGGTATAGCTAAATGCCGTTAAATACCGCTCGAAAATATCGAGCAGTATTATTATTTGTACCGACGGTATTAGATGAATTGCATGCTAATTAGATAGTAAACCAAATAAAATTAGATACTCACAAAGAATGAAGGTCCCACGATGCGTGTAGTCCCTACATCTACTCCATCTAATAGTAGTTTGCCCCTCTCCAATTTGGCAACCATAGCTTCGCAGAAGAGATCAATTATCTGTAACGTTATGTTTAATTAAAAAATTATTTCAATTAGACATAGTTTCCATATTTGGCACGGAATAATAATTATAAAAAATATATAAATATTTACCGTGGCATTCATGGCGGACTTCACGTCCTCCACTCGATCAAAAAATGCATGATCTAACTCAAAATGAGTCGCGAGGGTATGGACAAATGGAGTTGGTCTTTTCTTTCGCCAATTCATGTAAGCATTACGAGCTACGTCTTTGATTGGAGTCGGTATCGTGCTTACATATAGCGTGCGAAGTGCAGCGGATTACTTTTTCACTCGACCTAGAAGATTATCGAATTCTGCAATTTGTTTTCCTTTATCCGCACGAGTGAAACGGAGTGGACTACCCTCTTGAGCGGGAACATCAGTCTGAATGTCCTGATGCAAATAAAAATGAAACTAAAAATTAAACTAAAAATTAATGTTAACACTAGTTTAACAATTAATAACACTAATAAACAAATTAAATTATAATTTTTAAAAAAATTTAATACTTTACCTGGTTATTCTGGTCCAGGAAAGCAGAGACGGTAGACAACTTAGTAGTAGATATCCCCACCATAGTAGACCTCCAAAATGATTCCATGTCCATTAGCTCACGGGGGTCTATCTGCATCTGTAGTGATCTCCGAGTATGTCCTCCGTCTACAGATGTGCGGTCTGCCTCTGGCATGTAAGACGAGGCACGATGGCCAGTGTACTGATAGTTCTGATCGAATTGATCCCACTGATACGAATGATAGGACTGATCTGCAGAATGATGTTCCGTCTCTGGATGATGAGAGTGGTGAGACTGATGGGGATGATGAGAATGATGGGACGGCTCTGGTTGACGAGATTGATGAGACTGATGGGGATGATGAGCCTAATGGGATAGCCGAACAGAATGATATAATGACGCCGGATGATGAGACGGATGGGGCTGATGCGAATGATGACTGTGCCCTGAGCGTGATCGACGGTCTCAATGGTAAAGTGATTGCATCCAACTCTTCAGATCAGGAAGCAACTCATACCTCATGTAATCTTTCAAATCTGGCAGTATTGCTTCCTTCAAACTTGAAATTAGACCGCGTTCACGTCTCTCCCAAACATGACTCCCTGAAGAAGACGAGCTGGATTCCCTACCCCATTTTCCTGAAGTTGGTGGAGGAGTATGCTTCTTTCTTATCTCACGCACATCACTATCAGTCTCAGTCTGCGGCTCTGATTCTGGCGGAGTAGCCTGCTTCTGCTTTTTCCGGGGTTGTCATTTTGGTGCACTTGCTGAAATTGAAGCTGCAGAGCGACATGATATATTTCACACCCGTGCTGCAGTTCTCATGACGCGATGCACGACATCATCGCTACCGCGTTGTACCTTCACAGGGTTTATCGGTGCACGGTAAACAACACCCAGTACATCGGGGACCAGAACGATGATCCAGTAGTCACGTACTTCTTTATTCGCGCCCGCATGAAGCATTTCTTGACACTCACCCTACAAAATAATCGTTGAAATATTGATTATTAAATTGAGCGGTAACCGAGCGGTACACGGCGGTACCAGGTTGTATACGGCGGTATCCGGATAGTACACGGTGGTACGCAGCGGTATCTGAGCGGTAACAGATGATATTGGATATTTAGTTAATTAAAATAGAAAAGTAATATTTTTATTATTAAAATACATTACCGCATCATTCAATAGTGTATGAAAATCTTGCACATTTGAAGGAGTAAAAAACCACTTCAAGCAACGAGGCAATGCCACTGGTTCAGCAACATCCGTAACCTCTCTTCCAAGGTCCGGTATAGCTTCATATGCCCAAATCTGTAAAAGTGATATTAAAATCAACCTAATCAGTATAATTAATACTTGTACTAGTCTCAATATTTTTTCATCAAATTATACATACATGTAGAGCCCACACAGGGCCATAGAAATGATACTTTCTGGGAGTCAACCTCGGCAATCAAGCAATGTAATGGAGTAATATAGGATAGGTGTAGGCACCCCATGGAAATCTGTTCCACGCTTCAAGGTCATCAACCAACACCCACACAAAACTATCGACCTTTCTTGGAGTGTCGTACCCACAAGCAAAAAAATACAGGGCTAAAATGTTAGCCACTTTCAAATAATCATCTAGAGTAGCCTTCTTCACGGCTCTGCGATCCGTTCCGGAAAAAATATTCCACAGCTCTAGAATGCTGAGATCCTTGCCACCACAGAATCTCCTAAACACTCCCACGTTGGAATGATCGTGTTCAACATTTGGATCAAAATCTGATGATCCGAATCGAAACCTGGTCACCAGAGCGTACTCTGGGAACGAAAATCTGATATGGCTCTCATTAATACGGAACCACACCTCATGAACTGGAGCATCGGGAATAGTGATCTCATGAGAGATCAAAGCATATAAGGCTCTACCGTTGCTCAACTTGCTTTTCCATCGTATGAGGTGACCGAAGCACCCCTCCTCGAATCTCCCCAATAGTTCTTGCCCACCAACTCTCGACAATGTTGTCCCTATCGACGTTAATACCTTTGGCTGATAGTAGAGATTCACAACTTGGAAATAATTTTGCATATCTACTCTCTTCCAACTCCAATTAGCCTGAGAAGAAGAGAAAAAATTAATATTTAGATAATGCAAAGAAATGCATTACAAAAATTTTAAATACCGCCCGTTGTTGATGGACGATATTCATTTGTTCAAAAAAATTGAATACCGCCCGTTATTTGCCATAGCCGACGGTATTCCATGTTTTTAACCAACTAATCATAATATCCAAGTCCAAAAATTAAATTAAAATTTGAACAAGTAAATTATAACATCATAATTGAAAATCCCAATTTAAAACATAAAATATTACCGCAAAGGGTAATACCGCTCGTATACCGCCCGATAGAGAAGGGCGGTATACGAGCGATATGTGCTAAACATCACGGTATTTGCTAAAAATCATGGTATTTTCTGTTCTCTACCACTCAAGAGATAAAAATAACCAACAATGATGTAAAATAACGTCGGATACCACCCATCTCTATCGGGAGGTATACGAGCGGTATTTTCTACACCAAACGGTATTAAATCTACGGTATTCCTACTTAATCCCTAAAGTATTCCAATTAAGCAAGTACCAAAACATAACCACAGTGAAAAGTTTAAACACTCTATAGCCAAACAAGTTTCATAAAAATTTATGAATACCGTGGGCAAGAACAAAAAATTATACCGTCGGACTTGGTCATTCGGCGGTATTCATGTATTTTTCGAGAGAAATGAAATGACTAACCTGGGCATTATCAGAATGATGAGAACTACCACCCTCGCGTGCCTCCATTGATGTTCGAAGTTACGCCGCAAATTTTTTTTAAGTTTTGGTTTGATTTTAGGGTTTGGTATTTGGGGATGCAATTTGATTTCTTTTGATATATGGGATGGTATTTGGGGATGCCCGCTTAAAGATGGTGGAGATTTTAATTTGAAATTTATGGCAAATAACTGCTAACATGGGTCCCACATTTGAGAGTTGATACCATTCGGTAATACAATTTAAAATGGATACCGTCCGTAAGCGGTATTCAACTAAAGCTGATACCGTCTGTAATAAAATAATAATATTCGAGCGGTATTCATTTTTAAGGTGATACCGGCTGAATACCGTTTGAATACCACCCATAATAGAATTACGGTATTTGAGCGGTATTCAAATTAAATATGATACCGCTGAATGTATAATGTGGATGATATTGAAATATTTCAACTCTACCTTCCAATACCGTTTGAATACCGCTCGTAATAGAATTACGGTATTTGAGCGGTATTCAAATTTAATATGATACCGCCGAATGTATAATGCGGACGGTATTGAAATATTTCAACTCTACCTTTCAATACCGTTTGAATACCGCCCGTAATAGAATTACGGTATTTGAGTGGTATTCAAATTTAGTATGATATCGCCGAATGTATAATATGGACGGTATTGAAATATTTCAATTCTACCTTCCAATACCATTTGAATACCGCCCGTAATAGAATTACGGTATTTGAGCGGTATTTAAATTTAATATGATACCGCCGAATGTATAATATGGACGGTATTAAAATATTTGAACTCTATTTCAGTTCCCTTGCAATACCACTGAGATACCGCCCGTATTAAAATTATGGGTTTCGAGCGGTATTTCATTTTCCGAGGTTTGAGCACACACGTGAGGAATCACTTTACATATGTTGGTTTTGTATACTTGATGAAGCCATGGACAACAAAGATGATGAAGAACCGGAGTTGCAATTTAGAGGACCAATCACAAGATCAAGAGCTAAGAAGTTGCAAGCTTACTTGCAAGTGTTAATTCGAAGGAAGCTTGAGATTGGAGATCAAGAAGTCAAGAGAAGCAATTCCAAGATAGTTAATTTATTAACTATTGAAGATCAAGAACACACCATGGAGAATTAATCTTGAAGAGATGAAGATGAAGAGCTCAAGTGCACGTGTGCATGTGCATGGAAACCAACGTGCATGTGTGTGCGGTTTTAGTGAAGAAATCGGTCCCATAGTATTTAATTATGGGGTTGATTTTATCTAGACTATAGTATTTAATTTATTTAATTATAGACTATAGTAGATCTGTTGGGGTTTTTTCGAATTAAACCATCGCAGGACCATTTGGTTGTTCATTAATTCGTGTTCATGCAAATCATAATTTTATGTAACATGTATGTTTATCACAGTCTAATCAAAAAGCATGCAAAGCAGATTCGAATCTAATAAAGCGGAAGACATAGAAACGAATCTACTTACAAATCGATAGACGGTCTGTGGACAAGATTAAAGATCTAATCTTGCTGTTAAATGAACTGTAGTTGGCGCCACCTAGCACTCAAAATTTCGACCACCACAGTATTCTACTCCAAGATCTTCTGTTGTATTCCCGGACTGTATCTAGATTCAGAGTGGGCTGAAATCTACTAGATAGAGTTGTGAAATCTGTGGATAACTTTGAGAGACAAAGAGGGGCTGATTTCCAATGAATATTATCATCAAATTTTCGTGCCCCCCTCCCCTTATATATAGGGAGGGGCGAAAATTTCATGTTTCAACCCTATTGGGCTGGGCCTCTATCTCAAGTTCAATATCCAGTCCACTTTCAGTCAATTGGGCTACAACAGGGATCTAGAAGAATATTAAATTGGCCCACTAATTTATTTAATATCCAATATCCAATAAACCTAGGATATAATTAAATAAATTAAGTTTTACTTTTATTCCACTAAAGAAGTAAAACTGACCTACCAATTTAATACATATTTACGAATATGCTTTCTCCTTTAGTCCAGTCATTCCCCGTGTTTAAGATATAATGTTCATTAATTAATTATGTAAGCCTCTGAGAGCTATAATTAATTAACATCTAAAACCTTGAGTAGTACCACACAAGCTTTATTCATGTACGGAATAAATTCCACCTGCAGGGTTTCAACATGAACTTGTGCTTCCTCAAGAGAACATCATCAACCTGGCGCACCAGGACACAGTGCTCATGTATACTGCTTGAGACATCATGTATACATTGTTATTATCCAAGATATCGAGTTCGATCTATGAAAAGATCTTACTCATTGATAAATCAAAGTAATAAACAACGCACATATATGCTCGCCAATATCACATGAGTTCAGAACCTAAACTCTGTGGATCTTTATTCTCTCAGTAACTGGGTCAGAGACAGAGAATAGTATCCTATCGTGATCCTCCTCAATACACTAACCAGTGTACTAGAATAATCAGTTAGCCAAGATAAACTAACTTATCAGATTATTCTACGGTGTACCGATGGTGTGTTCAGGACCATCTAAGCCGTGAGCTCTTTAATACATTACAAGATTCTAATGATATGATCTTTACCGTGTGACTCCCCACACCATATCATCTACAATGTAAGTATATGGAACATTGCATAGAACAATTATAGAACATAATCTAAATGCAAATAGTGACTGCAATAACTTTCATTTCATATCATCATATTGTCAGAAAAGTATACAAAAACAAGTCTTCCAGTATACAAAACTAACAAGATCAGATTTATTTAATTATTTTGGTAGTAATTTTCGGTCATTAAGAGTCCAAGTCATAGGTTTGACTAGAATTTTAATTAAGGGAAGAAACTACCTTAAATAGAATTCTAGTTTAGGCAATTTCCTAGTCCAATTGGATATCAATTTGGACTCCTTATTTTCGTCCCTTTTATCACTAATTTTCGGTCCTCTATAGTCTTATAAATAGGGGATCATTGTCACATTGATACTTTAGACATTGTTGAATTAAATTACTTTTGCATTCAATTTGTGTCTCAAATCTATTTGTCTTTTGAATACTTTTCACACGAAAATATTCATTCTTGGAGCTAGCAACTACAATTCTTATTCAAGAGTATTGCTCAATTCACTTGAGGGATTGACTGGTATTCGCTATCGAGGAACAACTCGGAGATTTCAACCTTGAAGACGTTCGAGATTCAAGGAGGCTATCGGGTTGTGAATCACCACAACAACACCTTCCATCCACGCCGTTGATGCCATCCATACAACCCCTACGCACGTCCCAATTCCAGCCACAAGTTCGAGATCAAGTCCTACCCGATTGTTCATACCGTAAGTTCATTCGTGCTCTATCATATCCTACCTTCTCCAAGCCATTCTTCACCACCCTTCACACACGAATTCCCTCCATAATTCCACTCCTATAAACCGTACCTATACAGCCCTATAATCCTTTGGTTTGTGTTATTTAGTTGTGTCAAAGTTCTAGGTATTTTAGTTATCTAGATTAGTCGTATTTTGTGTCGGATTGTTCCCTTCATTTAGTTGACGTGTTTCATATCCTAAAGTCTTCCGCTACGTCGTTATTATCGGCCTAGTTCGTGTCTGGGTCGTACCAATACTAGAAGACTTGTCTTTTGTATACTTTATTGATAATGGTTTTATGATGATATAGAATGAATACTATTACAGTCACTGTTTGCATTTTGTATACTTTAAATTGTTATATTTACATGCATGTTCACTATACTTACATTGTAAATGATATGGTGTGGGCAAACACACGGTTAGATCATATCATCAGTTCCTTGTAATGTATTAAAAGGCTCACGGTTTAGATGGCACTGAACCTGTTATCGGTACGCCGTAGAATAATCTGATAGTTAGTTTGTCTTGACTAATTGATTATTCTAATACACGGTCAATTGTATTGAGGAGGATCTACTTAGAATTCTATTCTCTATTCTGACCTTAAATGAGAGAATAAGAATCCACAGAGTTCGGGTTCTTAACCCCTATGTGTTGGCGGATATATACTTGTAGTGTTTGCAGCTTTGATTTATCAAAGGGTGAGATTCTTTCATAAGGATCAATAATCTCGATATCTTGGGTTGTGACATTTACACTTATGATGGGTTGTGCAATATGTAGGGGCATCGTGTCCTGGTGCGCCAGTTTGATGGTGTCCCCTTGAGGAAATGCAAGTTCATGCTGAAACCCTGCAGGTGGAATTTATTTCGTGCATGAGTAAAGCTTGTGTGGTACTACTCAAGGATAAGATATTAATTAATTATAGCTGTCAGAAGCTTACATAATTAATTAATGGGCATTATATCTTAAACGCGGGGAATGGCTGGACTAAAGGAGAAAGCATATTCAGAAATATGTATTAAATTGGTAGGTCAGTATTATTTCTTTAGTGAAATAAAAATAATACTTAATTTATTTAATAATATCCTAAGTTTATTGGATATTGGAAATTAAATAAATTAGCAGGCCAATTTAATATTCTTCTAGATCCCTGTTGTAGCCCAATATGACTTTAATGGACTGGAGATTGGAAAAGAGATAGAGGCCCAAGCCCAGTATATTTAGGACTTGATAATTTCGACCACCCCCCCTATAAATAGGGAGGTGGGGGACGAAATTTTGGTGTTAAAATATCAGCTCCTCTTGTGTTCTCTTTATCTCCACAGATTCCATACCGATCTAGTAGATTTCAGCTCAACCTGAAACTAGATTCAGTCCGGGAATACAACAGAAGATCAAGAAGTGAATATCACTGTGGGGCGCCATTTTATACACATATAACGACAAGATTAGATCTTTAATCCTGTCCTCCACCCATCGTTTGATTTGTAAGTCGTTTTTCGATTCTATGTTTCCGCTTTAGTAGAATCATTTAAACTGGATTTGCATGTTAATTAAACTCGGTTAATTAAAACATATGAGATGCATGAATTTATGATCTGCATGACATTAGAATTAATGAACATCCAATTAGATCCTGCGGTGGTTTAATTCGAAAAAACCCCAACAACTGGTATCAGAGCGGGTTTTGGCACTGTTCGAGATTTAATCCTATGATTAATTCGAAAAATATGTATAAATTTGAGGAAATATTTATGTTACTTAAATTTTCAGATTTATATGTTGGTAATTTTCGAAATGGTATGTTCAAAACTTGGATGAATTTTTGATGTAGTTCGAAAATTCTAGTTTTGAGGTTTGCTGTAATTTTTAATTATATTAAAATTGGATTTGGAATAGATTTTTGATGAAGTCAAAATTTCCAGATTTATTTTAATAAGGTGATCGAAAATTTGAGTCAAATTTTCGAATTTGATGTGTTAAAAAATTCCCTAATTTGAGCTATGTATTTTCGGCCACTATAATTAAAGTATGGATGATGTTTTGATCAATATCAAATTTCCAGCTTTAATTTGGATAGGGTCGAAAATTTCAAGTGATTAGAATTGGATTTGGTGATTTTTGATGTATATCAAAAGTTACAAAATTCTAATCAAGATAGGTTTGAAATTAGAATTTTAAATTTGGTAATTTTTGAAGTGGATCAAAATTTCCAGATTTTTAATTCTTGAAAATTTCGAAACCTATAGCTATATTATTTGGAATAGTTTTTTGATTAATGTCAAAATTTCCAAATGTGAAATATAGTGGTAATTTTCGAATTTGTTAAATTAATTTGGAGAAGATTTTAATGAAAATTAAAATTCCAGATTTATTTAATGATGTTTTCGAAAATTTGGTTGTTGGATTAAAGATTTGATGTTATTTGATGTATATCATAATTTACCTAATTTTAATCTAGATAGATTTGAAAATAGAATTTTAAATTTGGAAGAATTTGAAGTGGATCAAATTTCCAGATTTATTATTTGAGTATTTTCGAAAATCTATAGATTTAAATTGGATAAGGTGATTTTGGATATATACAAATAATTATCAAAATCCAATTGTGATAAGATTTTAAATTTGGATAAGTTTTGGAAAATTTTGGATTGGAATCAAATCTCCAAACCTTATCCTTGAAGATTTAGATTCTTATGGATAATATTTGGATTAGATTTTTGATTTATATCAATATATCCAATTATTATTTAATTAGGGTGACTAGAAAATATTAAATAAATTTGGTGGATAATTTTAAATAATTTCCAGATTTATTTTAGTAATATTTTCGAAAAATACAAGTTATAAATTGGTGGATAATTATTTTAATTTCCAATTTTTATCTTGTGGATAATATCGAATTAATTAATTTTTATTAATTGAAAAATTCCAATATTATTTAATATGTCATGTTTGGATATCATATGTTATTTTATGCTAATCATGTAATTGTGATTGTTGGTTTTGTAGACTGATCTGTTTGCAGGGTTACCGACTATCATGACTCCTTAATTATGTGATGTATGTTTTAATTTATGTTGGATGTATGATGGGCCGTATGCCGGTTTGGCTACGTGATTTTAATCCATGAGAAAATCCATGGATTAGGTCTAGGTTTTATTTTATGTTGTTTTAATGTAATAGAAATAAAACTGTTAGACCAAGTTTTTAAGTTGTAATTTTATTCTAGATATATTAGTTTTTTCCTCTAAGGAATAGAAATTCTATATTGAATAAAGTTTGAAGATCAACTCAAAGAAGGAGAGTAGTACAGCTCAAGAAAGGAAGTATCACTGATTCACGTCCTGAAATCCTAATTGGAGCTAGGATTTTCGGCGAGGCGCAGTGATAAGGGCGGCGGCCATGCCCGAGTTTCCGGAGCTGACTTTCCAGTTTTATCTCATTCAGCAACATGAGATATAAGCCATGATAGTTGGTTTTTATTATTATTGCTTTTTATGTTGTTTGAAGCATGCAATGGTGTTTTATCATTTTATGTGATGTTTGCATGTTTTACAATGGGATAAAATGAAACCTCAGTCTTAAATAACTAAGTGGGAGAGATTCATACCAAAGTATGTAGAAATCTCTAACAATCTCCATTAATCTGGTTTAATTGAGATGTGATAGACATGCGAGTTGACAATAGGTCTTCCTCCATAACGGATGTGTTTTATCACTGTTATCTCTAGAAATTAAATTTCTTTATTAAGATAGCTGTAGAACACTACTAGAACAAACTGACTCCTCCAACTGGAGCAGGGAGTTCGAAATAGTGAACTTGGTGCTAAGATGATGGTGTTCACACTTAGGTATAATTTATTAATAAACGTCCACACTAACGTGGCTTATTAATTGGAAGGTTACACGACCGTGGTTATGTCCGACTATTAATTTACTTGTCATAAGAAAATTTGACTGAAGGTAAATTAAAGGTGGTTTTACCTGTTTAAGGATGAATTTTATAAATGTCCACACTAACGTGGCTTATAAGAAACATTTTTAAAATGTCGGTGGATTACATATAATTTTTTGAGGTATACGATTATATGTGAGTATCCTAAAGTTTGTGACTGTACTGCATGTTTACCTTTCAGTTATTCTACATCATCATGGCACTCTCCAACCTGTCCACTATTCTCAAAGAAAACAAGTTAATCGGTCAAAATTACAATGATTGGATTCGAAACCTTAATCTTGTTCTCACTGCGGAAGGACACAAATTCGTACTTGAAGAAGTATGTCCTCAGAAGCCAGATGAGGGTTCTGACGAAGCCCAAAAGGTTGCATATGATAAGTGGGTTAGGTCCAATGAGATAGCGCGCTGTTACATTCTGGCATCCATGTCGAATGTGTTGCAACATCAGCATAAACCTATGAAAACCGCTTATGATATCATGTACAACCTTAGGCAGCTCTTCGGTCATCAGAACTGCTCGGCACGCCATTTGGCAATGAAGAAGCTAATGGATGCGAGAATGTCTGACTCCACACCTGTTAGGGATCACGTTCTCATGATGATGGGGTATCTGGCTGAGATCGAGACCTTGGGTGGAGAGCTGGATGGCGATTCTCAAATCGACATTGTTCTTCATAGCCTGTCCTCGAGGTTTGAGCAGTTCAGGCTGAACTTTAACATGATTAAAAGGGATGTCAGCCTGACTGAACTGCTCATGAATCTTCAGGCGGCTGAGTTACTTCAAAAAGGAAATCCGGAGGCACACCTAGCTGAAAATAGGGCGTCTTCTTCCGGTACTAAAAGGAAGAAGAAGAACGCACCCAAGAAAGCTGCAGAGGGGGCGCCTAAGGTGAAGAAGTCTAAAACTAAGATTCCTCCCGAGGAATTTAAATCAAAGACAAAGTGTTTCAAATGTGGCCAGCCAGGTCACTGGAAGGCGGATTGTCCTAACAAAAAGAAGAAGGGTACGTCTCAATCTCTCATCGTTGAAACATGTTTAGCTACTTGTTCTACTTAGTCATGGGTAGTAGATACTGGAGCTACTGATCATGTTTGCATGTCTTTACAGGGGTTCCTGGCAAAAAGACAGTTGAGTGATGGAGAGATTTCAGTCTACATGGGCAATGCTACGAAAGTGGCGGCAGTTGCAGTGGGAGACATAACCTTATCTTTTAGTAGTGATAGGATATTAGTTTTAAAGGATTGTCTTTATGTGCCTGGTTTTAGGCGAAACTTGATTTCAGTTTCTAAACTTTTTATGGATGGATATTCTGTTTTTTTTATAACAAGGTTGTTATCTTTAGTGATAAACATTTTATCTATTCTGGCACATTGGATGGACATCTTTATTTACTTAATCCTATGCAAAACACTACGCAAATGCATTTACTGAATACATCGGTCATAAACCCTAACAAACGAAAAGAACCTTCGGAAATGAATCAAACCTATCTTTGACATCTTAGGCTCGGCCATATTAACCTTAAACGGATACAAAGACTAGTAAACGATGGGCCCTTGTCTTCATTGGTCCTAGAATCGTTCCCTTTGTGTGAATCCTGTTTGGAAGGTAAAATGACCAAGCGACCCTTTAAGGATAAAGGGAATAGATCTGAAGAGGTACTAGATTTGATTCACTCTGACTTATGTGGCCCTATGTCAGTTCAAGCTCGAGGAGGGTACGAATATTTCATCACGTTCATTGATGATTACTCAAGGTATGGATACATATACCTGTTACGCCGCAAGTCAGAATCCTTTGAGACTTTCAAAGAATTCAGAGCGAAAGTGGAAAAATGTACAGGTAAAAGTATCAAATCACTACGTTCTGATCGTAGTGGTGAGTACCTCTCGAATGAATTTAGGGACTACTTAGCAGAGACTGGGATTACATTCCAGTTGACTGCGCCGGGAACACCACAGCAGAACGGCGTGGCGGAGAGAAGGAACAGAACATTGTTAGAGATGGTTAGATCGATGATGAGCTATTCAGATCTGCCTATTTCGTTATGGGGATATGCCCTGGAAATGGCAGCCTATATTCTAAATGTGGTTCCATCAAAATCAGTCCCATCTACGCCCACAGAACTTTGGACTGGACGAAAGCCCAGTCTTGGACATTTTCAGATTTGGGGTAGTCCAGCACATGTGCTGGATAAGGAAGCTGATAAGCTGGCACCACGTACGGATGTTAGACTATTTGTTGGATATCCCAAAGGAACGAAAGGTGGTTTATTTTATAGTCCTAAGGATCAGAAGATCATTGTGAGTACCAATGCTCGATTCTTAGAGGAAGACTATGTAATAAATCACAAGCCAAGAAGTGAGATAGTACTCGAGGAACTTTGAGGGGAAAATTCGAATCTGACACCAACAGTACAAGAAGAGGAACCACAAATTACTGCACAACGTGTCACAGAAGTACAAGAATTGCCTCGTCGCAGTGGGAGGGTTGTACGCCAACCTGACAGATTCATTGGTTTGGGTGAATCTTCGGATTTCCCTGAAGGACTAAATGAATTGGATCCCAGGACCTTCGACGAAGCAATCCAAGACAAAGATGCAGACTCTTGGAAAATTGCAATGGAGTCTGAGATTGGATCTATGGATCACAATCAAGTATGGGAGCTTGTAGAACCACAGGATGGGGTAAAACCCATTGGGTGTAAGTGGGTTTACAAATGCAAGAGAGGAGCTGACGGGAAGGTTGAAACCTTCAAGGCAAGATTGGTGGCGAAAGGGTATACTCAGAAAGAAGGGATCAATTATGAGGAAACCTTTTCGCCGGTAGCCATGCTTAAGTCAATCCGAATTCTCTTGTCTATTGCCGCTCATTTGGATTATGAGATTTGGCAGATGGATGTCAAGACAGCTTTCCTGAATGGAAGTCTTGAGGAAAACATCCACATGAAGCAACCAGAGGGTTTCATTGCTAAAGGCCGAGAGCACTTAGTGTGCAAGCTTAAGGGATCCATTTATGGACTTAAGCAGGCGTCAAGGTCTTGGAACATCCGGTTTGACGAGGTTATCCAGTCATATGGATTCGTGCAATGTCCGGATGAGAGCTGTGTGTACAAGAAGAGTGACGGAAATGTGGTGGCTTTCCTCGTGCTATATGTTGATGATATCTTACTTATTGGAAACAGTAAGAAAGTATTATCTAACATAAGGGTGTGGTTGTCCAAGCAGTTTGATATGAAAGATCTAGGAGAAGCCGGACACGTCCTTGGCATCAAGATAATTTGAGATCGCCAGAAAAGGATGTTGTGCTTATCCCAGGCGACATATATCGACACAGTGCTAGCTAGGTTTAACATGCAGGATTCCAAGAAAGGTTTTATACCTTTCAGGTATGGAATTCATCTATACAAGGATATGTGTCCCCACACACAGGCTGAAATAGATGAGATGAAGGGCGTTCCATATGCTTCGGCTGTGGGAAGCCTTATGTATGCTATGCTATGCACTAGACCTGATATATGCTATGCAGTCGGCATGGTAAGCAGATATCAGTCTAACCCTGGACAAGGTCACTGGACTGCGGTTAAGAATATACTCAAGTACCTTAAAAGGACTCGAGATTATATGCTGGTGTACCGCTCTGATAGTCTAGTGTCTTTGGGTTACACGGACTCAGATTTTCAATCCGATAAAGATCAGAGTAAATCTACCTCAGGCTATGTGTTTACCTTGGGAGGCGGAGCCATTGCATGGAGGAGCATAAAGCAGAAATGCATTGCGGATTCCACCATGGAGGCCGAATATGTAGCTGCCTCTGAGGCTGCAAAAGAGGCCGTCTGGTTCAAGAGCTTCTTGTTGGACTTGAGCGTGGTTCCTGATTTGCCTAAGAGTATCACGGTATATTGTGATAACTCGGGTGCAGTGGCAAATTCGAAGGAACCTAGAGCCCATAAGGCAAGTAAAGACATAGAGAGAAAGTACCATCTTATACGAGAAATCGTTAAAAGAGGAGATGTGGCAGTGGTCAAGATTGCATCGGAGGATAATTTAGCTGATCTATTTACGAAGAGCCTTCCAGCTAAGACCTTCTACGGTCACGTGGAGAAAATGGGAGTGAGATGCAGACCCGGGGTTGCCGTTTGAGAATTTAGTTAGAGTTGGAGAGTTAGCCAGTTTGTTTTATATTTGAAAGACATGCTTCAAGTATAAGTGGGAGATTGTTGGTTTTGTATACTAGAAGATTTGTCTTTTGTATACTTTATTGATAATGGTTTTATGATGATATAGAATGAATACTATTGCAGTCACTGTTTGCATTTAAATTGTTATATTTACATGCATGTTCACTATACTTACATTGTAAATGATATGGTGTGGGCAAACACACGGTTAGATCATATCATCGGTTCCTTGTAATGTATTAAAAGGCTCACGGTTTAGATGGCACTGAACCTGCTATCGGTACGCCGTAGAATAATCTGATAGTTAGTTTGTCTTGACTAACTGATTATTCTAATACACGGTCAAGTGTATTGAGGAGGATCTACTTAGGATTCTATTCTCTATTCTGACCTTAAATGAGAGAATAAGAATCCACAGAGTTCGGATTCTTAACCCCTATGTGTTGGCGGACATATACGTGTAGTGTTTGCAGCTTTGATTTATCAAAGGGTGAGATTCTTTTATAAGGATCAATAATCTCGATATCTTGGGTTGTGACATTTACACTTATGATGGGTTGTGCAATATGTAGGGGCATCGTGTCCTGGTGCGCCAGTTTGATGGTGTCCCCTTGAGGAAATGCAAGTTCATGCTGAAACCCTGCAGGTGGAATTTATTCCGTGCATGAGTAAAGCTTGTGTGGTACTACTCAAGGATAAGATATTAATTAATTATAGCTGTCAGAAGCTTACATAATTAATTAATGGGCATTATATCTTAAACGTGGGGAATGGCTGGACTAAAGGAGAAAGCATATTCAGAAATATGTATTAAATTAGTAGGTTAGTATTATTTCTTTAGTGGAATAAAAATAATACTTAATTTATTTAATAATATCCTAAGTTTATTGGATATTGGAAATTAAATAAATTAGCAGGCCAATTTAATATTCTTCTAGATCCCTGTTGTAGTCCAATATGACTTTAATGGACAGGAGATTGGAAAAGAGATAGAGGCCCAAGCCCAGTATATTTAGGACTTGATAATTTCGACCACCTCCCCTATAAATAGGGAGGTAGGGGATGAAATTTTGGTGTTAAAAGATCAGCTCCTCTTGTGTTCTCTTTATCTCCACAGATTCCATACCGATCTAGTAGATTTCAGCCCACCTTGAAACTAGATTCAGTTCGGGAATACAACAGAAGATCAAGGAGTGAATATCACTGTGGGGCGCCATTTTATACACATACAACAACAAGATTAGATCTTTAATCTTGTCCTCCACCCGTCGTTTGATTTGTAAGTCATTTTTCGATTCTATGTTTCCGCTTTAGTAGAATCGTTTAAACCGGATTTACATGTTAATTAAACTCGGTTAATTAAAACATATGAGATGCATGAATTTATGATCTACATGACATTAGGATTAATGAACATCCAATTAGATCCTGCGGTGGTTTAATTCGAAAAAACCCCAACAACATATTTATTAGTCCGGTTTGAGCTGAAACGTGAGTACTTTTTCTTACAATTTCTGAAAAGTGAGAGGGCCCATGTTTGAATGCATTGAAAAATGAAAAAGTAGGGATATATTAGACATAGTGGGTATTTCTTGAATGTGTGTAACAAAGTGGGTAAAGGGGATTTTTAGTTAAGGGATATGGGTATTTAAATTTTTCTCTCTTTTCATTATATGGTAAGTTTTGAATTAAATCTTTAATTAATTATTAATAGTGTTTTACCATTATATCCTTCCTATTAATTTTAGAAAGATTCGACTTGTGTATTTTAAACATTCAAAATATGAAATATAATTTGTGATTTGTGATTGTCAAAATATAAAATATATATATATATATACACACACACACACACATATATATATAGGATGAAAATTAGCTAGTTTACCCGTAGAGATTTTGTTCCACAAGATCATCATTATTATTATTATTATTATTATTATTATTATTATTATTATTATTATTATTATTATTATTTTAAAATTATTTTGGAAACAAATTGAATGGTTTTTTGGAGACCTAAATTACCTAGCTTTAGACATGGAGATGAGGAAAATTAGCTAGCTTTAGACAAATATTTTTTGAAACAAATCAAACTATCTTTTTAATATTTTTTTAGAAACAAAAGAAAATCTTATAATCTCTTAACTAAATTATGTAAAAGCAAGAAAAATCAATCAATGAGTGTGCCGTCAGAATTGGTTGAAAATTTCATGCTACTACTCGCTCCTCATTATTCCACCTTTTTTAAAACTTATTTTGATTTGTTGTTAAATGGTGATTTGTACAAATTTTCAAGTATGAATTTTAAAGTGTTCTATATTGAACGTATATGTGATTAATTTAAGTAATTTTAATAAATAATGAGTAGTACTTTTTAGACAGATCACTAACATCGCTAGTTAGTTAATTTTTTTGTTTTCACGTAATTTAGTTCATAAAGATTAAATTGAGAGGTTATAAGTTTGTCTTTTTTGTTGGGAATAACAATCATATAAAATTCCAATTATATATAATGTGTAATTCAATTAAATAATAATTGATTACATGTTATTTTTTAACAGAAAAGTTAACCTGCCATCCGATGAACAAGGACCTCATGAAATCAATTGTAAATGTACAAAGACTTATTATATATATAAAAAATTGTACAGGGATCTAATAAAATAAAACATAAAAATATAAGGACCTAATGAAATCAAACATAAAAGTATAAGGACCCTTTAAAAGAAAAAATATTATATGGACCTAATGAAATAAAAAGTAAAAATATAAGGACCTAAAAATGTATTTTGCTTTTACTTAACAAGCTCGTTGACAAGCTGAGTAGTGCTAAGCTGAAGTTTGACTCGTTTATTATCGAGTGAGCTTAGATCTTTATTTATCGAATACTTCGAGGCTCACAATTTTATTCAAGATTAATCGACCCTAAACGAAATTTCTTAATTTAGATTTACATTTAAATATTCACTGGTATGTATCATTTTAACAATATATTACTTTATCACAAACAACACTATATTTATTAGAATTCAATCTTTTCTTGTAATGAAGTAATTTAATTAGAATTCCATACAATTATTAATGATTATAGTATAAAAATATAAATTTTATCATGTCAATAATTTTATATTTTCAAGTTAATTTACTCAACAAGCTCGCTAACTACTTGAGTAGTGTTAGGCTGAAGCTTGACTCGTTTATTATTGAGTGAGCTTAGATCTTTATTTATTGAATACTTCGAGGCTCGCAATTTTATTCAAGATTAATCGACTCTAAACGAAATTTCTCAATTTAGATTTAAATTTAAATATTCTCTAGTATGTATCATTTTAAGAATATATTACTTTATTCACAAGCAACACTATATTTATTAAAATTCAATCTTTTCTTGTAATGAATTAATTTAATTAAAATTCCATATAATTATTAGTAATTATAGTATAAAAATATAAATTTTATCATGTCAATAATTTTATATTTTCAAGTTAATTTACTCAACAAGCTCGCTGACTAGTTGAGTAGTGCTAAGCTGAAGCTTGACTCGTTTATTATCGAGTGAGCTTCGATTGTTATTTATCAAATACTGCGAGGCTCGCAAATTTTATTCAAGATTAATCGAGTCTAAATGAACTTTCTAAATTTAGATTTACATTTAAATATTCACTAGTATGTACTCCCTCCGTTCCAATAGCAAGGTACTTCTTTCCTTTTTGAGGTACCCCAATAGGAAGGTCACATTCCTTTTTGGAAATAATTAGTGTGTAATAAGGTGGAACCCACTTACTTTATTCTATATTACTTTTGATTATAATATATACTCCTTAATAAAGTGGAACCCACTTACTTTATACATTAATCTCCTCCTCCTTAATACCCGTGCCCAATAATAAGAGGACCTTGTTATTGGGATGGAAGGAGTATCATTTTAAGAATATATTACTTTATTCACAAGCAACACTATATTTATTAAAATTCAATCTTTTCTTGTAATAAATTAATTTAATTAGAATTCCATATAATTATTAATAATTATAATATAAAAATATAAATTTTATCATGTCAATAATTTTATATTTTCAAGTTAATTTACTCAACAAGCTCACTGACTAGTTGCGTAGTGCTAGGCTGAAGCTTGACTCGTTTATTATCGAGTGAGCTTCGATCGGTATTATCAAATATTGCGAGGCTCGCAATTTTATTCAAGATTAATCGAGTCTAAACGAACTTTCTAAATTTAGATTTACATTTCAATATTCACTAGTGCGTATCATTTTAAGAATATATTACTTTATTCACAAGTAACAGTATAATTATTAAAATTCAATCTTTTCTTATAATGAATTAATTTGATTAGAATTCCATATAATTATTAATAATTATAATATAAAAATATAAATTTTATCTTGTCAATAATTTTATATTTTCAAGTTAATTTATACTCAGCAAGCTCGCTGACTAGTTGAGTAGTGCTAGGGTGAAGCTTGACTCGTTTATTATCAAGTGAGCTTAGATATTTATTTATCGAATACTTCGAGGCTCGCAATTTTATTCAAGATTAATCGACCCTAAACGAAATTTCTCAATTTAGATTTACACTTAAATATTCACTAGTATGTATCATTTTAAGAATATTACTTTATTCACAAGCAACACTATATTTATTAAAATTCAATCTTTTCTTGCAATGAATTAATTTAATTAAAATTCCATATAATTATTAATAATTATAGTATAAAAATATAAATTTTATCATGTCAATAATTTTATATTTTCAAGTTAATTTACTCAATAAGCTCGCTGACTAGTTGAATAGTGCTAGAAGCTTGACTCGTTTATTATCGAGTGAGCTTCGATCGTTATTTATTAAATACTGCGAGGCTCGCAATTTAAATGACAAAAAAACTTATAACCTCTCAATATAGTGAATGTGTGTGTGTGATCGATTTCATATATTTTATAGTTTAGTGTGTGTGTGTGTGTGTGAAATGAATTGTATAGAAAAAATAAAAAGTGACAATCCTAAAAATCCCGGAAATCACAGACTCAAATCTCAGGGGACCGGAGCCTCATTAAAACCCATATAGAAAACCCAGAGAGGGAAAAACCATATGAAAAAAAGTACTCCTCTAAGCATAACGAAAAAAACCAGGACCACAAAAATCATGTAAAACAGCATCCACTATACTAGGAATAACAGAAGTCCAAAAACCAGAAGGAACAGCAGAAGAAGCCAAAATATCAGCTACCCTATTACCTTCTCTATAAATATGCGAAACACAAAAATGAATATGACTAATATAATGAAGAACAACACGCCATCGAGCTTTTATCTTCCATGGAACCAGCAAACTTCGAGACGATATATTTGAATGACAAATGCAAAGTGAAATTTTCAGCCATATATATTGTAATTGATTCAGTATTAGCTAGGATCCCTTCATAATTTAATGAGATTTTTGTGGATGATTTGAATGTTTAAAATACACAAGTCAAATTTTTCTAAAACTAATATGAAGGATATAATAGTAAAATATTATTAATAACTAATTAAGCATTAAATTGAAAACTTGCCATATATTGAAAATATACCATAATTATAAAATTATAGCCGGCCATAGTGTGGCCGAATAGCATCACTCTAACTTATAAATGTCCCCCATGTGCGGTTAAGAAACAAAATATTAAAAGAAAACAAAAATAAGGGAAAGAAAACACTCCAAATGATAATTATGGATATAATTTTGATAAACCAGTTTAGAAAATTCAAGCAAGAATGGGGTTTGATAAAACCAGTTACAACTTCTGTTTCAAATTGAGAAACACATTCAAAATCGTATTACATAGTTGCGTCTAGCAAAACCAAAAACCATTAGTACCCTCTTTAAGTTAGTACCCAATAATGCACATATCGTGTCATACCAATAATTTTTGGAAAAAAAAAAAGAAAAAAAACAGTTGATGTTACACAATCACTGCAGTGTTGAGGTACTATCTCCTTTGCTACAGTAGAATTTCCCAACATAAAATTTGAAACTTAAAGAAAAGAATGATATGTTTCCCTACGCTGCAAGAAACGTTGTGCCATTGGAATGCACTCCGTATTATCTCTACTCAATTATTCACCATTTTCGCAAACCATCAATGGCTACTTCAATCTCAAACTGACCTGTTCCGAGAGGGCATGGGATATTGAATTTTTCATTTATTTGAATTATGAAATTATAGCATTGTTGAAAGTGGCAGAATGTACATTAGCATCAACAACACAACAACATTATCCATTCGCCTACCAACTAATTACATGTTCTGTTTATCTATACCTTATCTCCGCGGTCTGATGATGGTGGACGCGTTCGCCTAGACCTAGCTCGCGTCACTCTCACAGGCTCTTCTATGACTACTTGTGGAGGAGGTGGAGTCGTTTCCTTTGCTGCCGGAGGGACTGAATCAATTTGCATTACCTGAACTACAGTGGAACTTGAAGATTTTGTGGTCTCGAGTATGGGTAGCGCTGGTGTTGTTTTTAGTTCACTCACCGCCGTTGGAGCGGCTTTAGACGACGACCCTGCTTCTTCTGTTGAGTCCAATCGCTGCTCACTCGAAGATGCATCCGAACCAGGAGAAGATGGTTGGCCATCTTGAGTCTGTGTTGCAACACCAGATCTTTGCTTTGATGGCACCCTTAGCTGCTGTCGCTGCAATTTCAAAAAAAATGAGCTAATGATAGTTGTGTTTGAGCTGCACAAAGGTTCTCGATTGTGTTTTAGACTCTGTAAGGACTGAGGAGTTCAGTGGAAAGTTGTGATGACACAAAAAACTTGTGCAAGACCTTCACACGGGTTAAGATCCGTAAGACGGTATCCATATCTAGACCAAACTCATATCAGTTAGCATATTAGTAATTTTGTTGGTGTTTGATTGTTTTTGGAGCACAGTATGGATAGCGTCATACATATGTTGACCTGTGAGACAATCTTACACAATACTCCCTCCTAAAAATATAGAAAATACCGTATACCAAAATGACTAAAAAAATAAAGGAAAGCAACAGTAAATTACAGGCAACGATCATGATTTCCATCGTCATAACAAGACTAAAAAGTATAAAGCACGCAAATTGAGCATTCTAGACAAATATAAAAAAATAGACCGTGTATTCATCTATTAATCAAACTAAATCTGGCCTCAAGATTAAGGACAGCGAACAAATAACTTCATTGATTAATCTTAAAAGCTGCACGGTATGGTTTGTGACAAATAAAGGGCAAGAGATTATTGTCCGATGCATGGCTATTGCAGCTTCACAATATAAGAAAGTCAGAGTAGGGAACCAAAACATTTAACTGCAGTTCAATTCCATAGAACAAAAACTAAAATTCCAAAATCGAGATTTTCCATAAGTAGAAACAGATGGTGTGGTCGAAGAAAAAATAGTCCACCAATACTGTATTCCAACACATACCTGACCTGGTTGAGGTGGACTTGACTGTGAAGCAATATACTGCAAAATATCAAAAACTCTAGTCTGACCATAGCTCGCAACCTTCTGCCAGTACAAGACAGCCATATCTCCAGCTCTTGTCCTCAGTTCTAACAAACTACGATCAATTTCTGTCTCATGCTGAGCAACATATGGTCTAAAGAAGGAGTCGTAAACATATGTAGTTCCCTGAAATAAATTTAGTAAAGGAAACATATAACTAGAATGTACAATTGAGATATCAATTGAAATCGGCACAAGAATACGTAAAGAAGATTGCCTACCTTAGTTTTAGGAAACCATAAGTATATAAAGAAGGCCAACTTAGCTTCACCATACATTGGAACCCTTCACAAAATATTTAAAGAACATCAGTAAAATAAAAGAACAAAAAACAATTAAATGTTTAGCATCTTATAAATTTATGATTTACCAGCCAATGAACGCATCACCAATCCTTTCACATACTGTCAATCCAGCCACCAGAATCCTGGAAGTTAAAGATGAAGCAACGCCTTGGAATTAGAAAATAAATTACCTGGAAGATGAACTGAACATAATAGTAAATATAGAAATATACCAATACTGGCACCAAAAGCGAAGTTGGTCAATATCAGGCTTATTCATCTCCACGGATTTAAAGCATTCATATGCAGGATAAATATAGCCAAACACCAGCCTGCAAGAAGGCAGAAACTAAGAAACACGTGCAATGGAAACGAAAAATTTCAGAGTAAAAGAATGCACATAGCTCATACACAAGTCCTCTAGTGAGAAAAGATCCAATCATCTTGAAGCCCTGCGACAGATAAAAAATTATAACGACAAGTCCAGCACTTCAGTAAATTGGAAAAAAGGTTTATAAAGAAAAAGAAAAAAAGAAAAGCATAATCTTGCAAGCATAAAGTTTGGTATAGATCTCAAATTAACCAGCAAAAGTATTCTATCATGTCTATTTTTCACTACTCTCAAACACAGCTTTCAAATTGAGAAGAACCTACAAGTATCTCCAAGATTCTGCTTGAGATTTTTATTCCTGCAAATTTCTACAAGAAACTTGAACTTGCAATTAGAGCAAAAGGAAACGTGATGTGATAGGTGTTTATATCTGCAAATAACAAAAAACTCCATAAACCAATCAAGCTTTACTTTTCCTCCAATATCACAATCTTAAATATATATCGTTCTAAATTAAAAGCCCCCAATTGGCACACAAAGTACAGAACAAAAATCAGTTTTCACGTTCGCTAATCACTCATTTTCAAAATCAAGATCCCAACAGAGCATCAAACCACTGTAAATTCCAGCTACACTTGATCTTTAGCCAAAAGGCCACGAAAAGTACAAATTCGAAAAACCCAACTAATTCTTATCCCAATCATCTCTCCGTCCAGCTACAAGTGAGACCCCAGAATAATGACTAAAAACTGAAATATAATATTTCTAGTAGTTAGTTCGTGAAATAGGTTTTCTTCCCAATTGCATCATAAAAAAAATAACTAAAGCCCTCTTTCGTCTAATCCGGACCTCAACTTCCAGAGTTAGCGAATCAAAAAATGAATATGATTAGATTAACATAAATAGAACAAAATTTTAGGAGAATTTGACATTACGAGAGGACATAATACCTCATCGTAAAGAGACAGAAGAAAAAAAAGAGAAAGATAGAACCAATTAACGAAATCAGTCAACTACATCTATATATGCATCTTCTATTCAAAATGAAACAAGGCACATGGTACTGTACTACTCTTTGAGCACACAAGCAACAAAAATTGCAAAAGAAAAAAAAAAAGATTAGTTGAAAACGATGATTCTGCAACCTCAACTGGAACTGATAAACCGCAATGAGTCCAAAAGAGAGGAGATGGCCGTTTGATGAGCGCAGCGAGTAGGTAAGGAGTGGGATTGAACGATTCGCAATGATCCCGCCGCCGCGGAACGGCGGTGAACCGTTACTAAGTGGGGTTGGGGAGAGTGAATGGGGACCAGATTTTTCACAGTAACGTTTTGAAAATCCCCTCTCTATTTCCCAGAGTTTTTATTTTGAGTTTCTCAAGGGTGAGCGGAGATGATTATTATGTGGAGGGGTGCACGACTTTAGCGTGAAGTTTTGGGTGAAAATTTTGAATGGACAATTTTTATTTTTATTTTGAGCGAATTTGAATGGACAATAAGAAAGAAATGGAAGATAATTCGTATTTGCACTAATAATTTTTACTCTTTACACTTCCGTTACTCAATACACTATAATTTTACTCTTTACATCACACACATTTATATTAATACCCTTCACTCAAAAAATATTTATTTTACTTAAAAGAACAAATAAAATTTATTCTAAATACAATTTCGAACATGTTCATCTTGTTCGAGAATATTAATTCGAACGACTTCAATACTTAGAAAAAAAAGTTGGTTTGAAATGAAAACTAAAGTTTGAACAACCCTCGTTTGTTCAAAAAATCATTTTCCGAACCATTTATATAATACCCTTCAATCAAAAATTATTTATTTTACTTAAAAAAAACAAATAAAATATGTTCTAAATACAATTTCGATCATGTTCATCTTGTTCGAGAATATTAATTCGAATGACTCAAATACTTAGAAGAAAGTTGGTTTGAAAACTAAAGTTTAAACAACCCTCATTTGTTCAAAAAATCATTTTCCAAACGATACTTAGAAAATTTCAGGTGCAAGGGTGTTCAAGAATGATTTTTTAACAACCCTCATTCATTCAAAAAAGTAATTTTCGATTGAACCATGTTCGAAAATTGAAGTTTGAACAACTCCAATATGTTTGAAAACTTAAATTCGAACGCCATGAACTCAAATTTTTCTCCAGTGTTGTTCAAAAAATGGAGTTTGAACCACTCAAAAATGTTCGAAACTTCCAGTTCGAACGAATTGCAATCTTGACAAAAAAAACACATCCACAACACATTCTAAACTCGATTATTTTCGATCAATACACACATACTAGTATCTAATACTTCTAATAAACTATTAGAAATTGATGAATAATGAGTTTTTATATGTTTAATAAATGATTTTAATTTGTTTTCTTTTTTTATTTTATTTGTTTTTAGTTTTGAATTTATGGTGTATTGAGTGATTTTTTAGTGGTATGAATAAATAATAAAAGGATATTGAAGTAACTTAATAATTATTTTATTTTTTCTTTATTTCTTTTGTGGTCAAAAAATAAAATTAATAATGCAAATAGTCACTCCCAAAATTGAACGATTTCTAGAATTGTTAAACTTGATTTGTTGACTTTTAGGTTGGGCTAGACTGAAAATTTTAATACCCATAAAAAATCAGGCCTAAATGGTGCAATCCAATGGTCATCAAACTGTTTGGGCCTGGGCCTCAGGCCGAATAAGCTCGAAATTTCAAGATAAATCATCAAGTCAATTTTTTTTGTACTTTCTTATAACTTGTAAGTTATAAATTTATAATTTTAATTCTTATTAAATAACATACTCAATAATCAGTCAATAGTCACTACTTGTCACCTTATTGCTGAATCAGACGCCAAATTCTCATGGATTTGGTGAACAACACCTTTAAATGCCTTTTTGGATTGAACACCATTTTCATGATGGATTTGATGAAGAACGTCTTTGAATACTTAAAAAACGCTTTGGATATTTTAGAGAATTTCACTTATGAAATTTCTATTCAAATGTTTGAACTCTTCAAATGATATTGGTGTGATTTTTCATCTTTCATATGACTCTATTTATAGGTGAAGAGAAAGGCATCTAATGATGATATGGCACGATCTCATTAACTCTTAAATATTGATATAAATCTCATAAAAGATATTCATTTGTTGTCAAAGAAAACTTGATTTTTATCACATAATAATATTTTTATTAATTAAATATCTTATCTAGTTTTGAATTTCATAAGATTCCAAAACTCAATAAATGTATAAAAATCAATAAATATATTATGCATAATGTGATCCTAAGTGTGGTGGTGCTCGATCTAGTTCAAATTCTCATGGGTCCAGTTACAAGCAATACATATCCAAAAATTATCCAAGATGCGCGTTGAAGATGTTGGGTCCGTAGCCAGCAACATCCCTTGATGGATGTCGATGATCTCCTATATTATTTAGGAGTGCTATCTTAGTTAGGTGTTTTATTTTATTTTAGTTAGTTATTTTCAAATTGGATAGGAATTGGTATTATGGTTTTTAAATTTTGGCTAATTTATTTCCTTAACAGATTTGTATTCCTTATTATTTTAAAATTATATGTAGGAAATTTTATCTCTACCCTCCTTATGTAAAGGGTATGAGATGGACGAAAAATTCAAGATGTTTTATTAATATATTTTCGCGAGTTTTATATCTCTCTGAGATCTCTTCTAGATTTAGGAACTATTATCGTGAAATTCAAATCAACAAAGCAAACAAAATAATCACATCTGCATTAATTTTCCACCAATACATGTGAAAAAAAAATGTTTTCATTACTTCCAGTATTGTTCTTTGGGTTCTCGAGAATCTAAATATCATTTGAGAAAAAGTTGATTTTTTCCAAATTTTTGGAGGAAAAAAATTTATTGTCAATTTTTGTGTTCTTATGAATTAGTCTCCAAAAAATTTATTGTCATTTTTTGTGTTCTTATGAATTAGTTGTTTGTGACTTCATTGGTAATCTAAGCATCATTTAGTGAGTTTTTTTAAGAGATGTTGATATTAAAAGTGTGTGTGTGTGTGTGTGTGTGAGAGAGAGAGAGAGAGAGAGAGATTATTAGAGTGAAAAAACTAATTGTGAGTGATATACATAGGGATGTCAATTTAGCTCAAAATCGATGGGCCAACTCGAACAAACCGAAAAAAGTAGGTTAGGGTCGATTTTTTTGCCCATAAAAAAATTTAACTGACAGGGTCGGATGGCTTGGGTTGGCGGTCTTTTCGGGTCGGCCTAGATTTATTTAAAAAAAAACTAATAATTGAAACGACGTCATTTTGTTCTTAAGTGAGAAATCTAATTTTATCTCGTTCTCTCATTCTCGTCTCTCTCATCTCAGTTCTCATATCTGGTATCCCTAGAATGACAATCAAACCCTACTACCCTAGCCATTAGCCAAGCCGCCCCACATCTTGGTCCAACATCTCCACGGCTCCACTGGCGTCGATGAGTTCTCTATCGAAAAAGGCTCCTGCGACTACAAGCAATTCCCCCACGATGGGTCTATAAGTTGCAATCTTTGTTTTTACCAGTGATTTTTGCTATGGAATTCAAGGAAGTTTGGAAGATTACATATTTGTTGGAAAAGCATTCAAATAGTGAAGATGAAGTTGTGAGAGATATGATTGTGAACATGAAAAAAAGTTTGATAAATATTGGGAGCAGTACAATGAAATTCTTGCAATGGGGGCCATCTTAGAGTCTAGGGTGAAACTGAAATTGTTGGAGTATTGTTATTCAAAAATTGATCCAGCTTCCAGCAAAGATAAAGCTAATGATTTGAAGAGCAAGCTGTATTTGTTGTATGATGAGTACAAAAAGAGGGTTGTTGGTTCATCTTCTGGAGCTCCTATTTCTGCATCTTAAGGAAAATAATTTGACATTTCGGGTGGAGTGAAGAAAGGAGGAAGAAGAAGAGGATTAGATTTGGATCCAATAGTGATTGAGATAAGTTATGTTTTTAATTTCAGATTTTTTGTGTTTTTATTTTCAGTTATATTTCTTTTTTTGTTAACATATGGTGTAGGGTTACAAGAATTATCGAAGAGGTTCTACCAGTGATACAAAGTCTTTCTTGGATAAATATTTGGAAGAAGATCAGGTAGATGAATTAGCTGCCATAGATGTGCTTGAATACTGAAAAGTTCAAGAATCTCGCTCTGGCGACCTTGTTAGATTGGCATGTGATGTACTTAGCATTCCTATTAAAATAGTAGCATGAGAATCTAGCTTCAATATTGGTTCTCATGTTTTGAACAAATATAGGAATAGACTTCTCCCTGCAAAAGTGCAAGCTCTTATTTACATATGTAACTGGTTATATGGATTTCCTTCAAAAGGTAATATTATATTACTATCGAGTTTAAATCATTTATTTGTGTTTTTCTAACGTTATCTCTTCTTTTAATAGACGATGAAAACTATGAAGATGAAACAATTTTTGAAGTTGAAGAAGCTTATGTTGATGTAGAGGAAGAGGTCACTTCGATTTAAATTCATGTAGTATCAAATTTTTAGAATCTTAGACTGACGTAGTTTACAACTCTTCTTTCTATTTTGTAGATTTTCACACTATTATCTCCATTTGTTAATTTATTCTTCTTTATTCGAATACTTTGGTATTAATTAGATTTTATGTTTGTCCTATTTTATTATCTCTATAAATGTGTATTTGATTATCTCACATGTTAATTTTTTTTCATCGTAAACATGTTGACCCGATGGGCTAGCCCGAAAATCGAAGGGTTAGGGTTAGGGCCAAGAATTTTTGGCCTGAAATTTTTTTTAACCGAATAGGCTCGAAATCGAAACGGGTTGACCCGATTAACATCCCTAGATATACGGGGGTTGAGAGATTCATAATCGAGTGACACATGTTAGGTTGTGTGGTGAGATTTGAATTTACTTTTTTTTTGAATTTTTGCTAACTGTTTATTTATTTTTTTGTCAATGTTTATGTTATTCAGTAAAAATCGATAAAAATGAGTCTAAAATATGTCTAATCCTACAGGTTATGTAGGGGATGCTACGGTCAAGTTTGATCCAAAATTTATGATGGAGGCCTTACAACAAGAGATGGGCCGAATATTGAAAATATAGATGGGGATCTTACATGAGCGACTTGACACCATCACAAATTCTTATTTGGAACGAAACCAACATGTTCCTCATCCAACTAGAGTGGTCGAGAAGGTGGTATGCAATTTATATCTTATTATTATTATCAAGATCTGTATAAGAAGCTGCGGAATTTGAGGACAATGGGCGAACAATGTAGAAGAGTGTTAGGAAAAACTATCAAGAGTTTTCTTGACTGGGGTTTTGATGAGATGTCAAAATATGTCAAAATATACAAAGAGCCTTGAAAAACTGAAAAGAAATCAAGCAGAAGACTAAGGTTGATCAAAAAACAAAATCTGAGCTAACAAAGCCTGAAAATGATCAATCCTGAGAGAAAGAGAAAAGAAAAGAAAAGAAAAGAAAAGAGAGAAAAGAAAAGAGAAGAATAAAAGAAAAGAGAGAGAAAAAGAAAGAGAGAAAAAGAAAAAAGATCCAGCCCAAGAGCTGTTGAAAAAGAAAATTGTAGCTTGATTGCTAGATCAGTTAGCGAGTCAAGTAAACTAAAAGATGCAGGTACTATCAAAGTTCAATGTACCAAATGCCATTAGTCTATAGTTATGAGCTAAAGAAAAATATAAGTTCAAGGCACCAATTCAGAAGTACCCAATTCCAGCTGAAGGAAAGTATCAGCTGAAGAGAAGACCAATTCCAGCTGAAGGAAAGTACCAGCTGAAGAGAGTTCCAGCTGAAGAAGACTACCAGCTGAAGAGAGAGGACCCGTTCCAGCTGAAGAAGAATACAAGCTGAAGGATACATCAGTCCGAGATGAAGGATATACCAGCTCAAGAAAGTTCCAGCTGAAGTGTAACACCCCAGATTTTTGGATAAGATTTAGAGGATTCTTAATGGTAATTAATTAGTTAAGGAAGAAATTTAAATAAGGTTAAATAAGGTCAGATGTCAGTCACGACTTTAGGGGTCAATTTTTGTAAAATCGTCTTTTCAGAAATTTTGATCTTAACTCTGTTATGACCGATTTTTATCTTGTTAGAAAGGATTTAACTCAAGGAGTGTGCTGGTGTTCCTGAAATTTTATTCTAAAGTCATTTGAGGTCTCGGTGATGAAAAACGTATTTAAATGATGAATGAATAGTAACTTTTACGTGCGTTCGTGATTTGAGAAATTTACGAAATCCTCCTCGTTATTCCGAATCTTGCTTGGTAATTTTTGCAGTGTCCCCGCACTGGATTGGCTTCTCAAGGAAGCCAAGGCCCCATCTATTAATAGAAGGCCCCCCCTTCACTCATTTTCATCCATTCACTTCATTTCCAAACTTTTGGAGAGTGGGAAGCTTGTGAGAGCTGAGAGAGTTCTGTCGAAGCGAAAAGTGTTCTTCGTGAGTGTTTTCCAAGATGACGAGCGGAGTGGCGTGGAAGTAATGTGGTGAGGGAAGGTGTTAGGGGCGCCGTTGGGTTGTAGGAGACGGCTTTGCCACTGTTGCAACTCGACGAGACACCGAGCTAGCCAGCTTCCTTCGACGCACCCGACTCCGTCCATTCTTGTTCATCGGTCTCGATTTTCATTTCCTTTCTTGTCTTTTAAATTCCGCATTTACTTTCCATTCTTCGTGTTCTTCATGTTCTTCGTTATTACTCATTTATTTCCATCTAAAGTTTAGTCTTTCGATTCTTGTTGAATTTCCGAGTTATTAGTGTTTCCATTTATATTTCTCGTTATAATGTCCTCGTAATTATTTCTCATAATTAGTCTCGTTTATTTCGTTGAAGTTCCGTTCAAGTTATATTTAAGATTCCGTCGCTGTTTCCAAGTGTTTAAGGAGGATTTTCGTGTTATTCCGTTATAATGTCGATTTCTTTTCAAGATTAAAGCATGTTCATTTCTATATTTTTGCAAAGTGTTAAGTCTTGTTTTGAAGTTTAAAATGTCGAGGAAAGGGAGAGGCGAGCGAGTAACACCTCAACTAACACTTCAATCGAAAGTTTTGAAGATTCGTGAGAGAGCACAGATCGTGCAAGGGTTGCACGGCCCGTGTAAAGCCATGTAGAACTCACGGCGTGAGTCTGGGAAGCTAGCACGGACCATGCAAGGGTAACAGGGACCATGCTAGGGCTTGCACAGCCCGTGTCGAAAATCTGGGTGTTTTGATTCTCACCTCATTAATTAGCACAACTCGTGCTATGCTTGCACGGCCTGTGCAAGGCCTTTGCCGCCATGTTTTATCTCCAATTGTGTTCTAAACTCGAGTCTTTCAAACCCTTATATTTTCTAAAGGTTCTAAAGTCATGTTATCTATGTTTAAGTCCTAGTTAAGGGTAGATGATGTAGATATTGTTTAATTTCATATTAGTTGTTATAATCTTCGAAGGAGGCCACTAAGTCGATGATTCAACTTTTGTAGGAGATAGTAAGCCCCGTGGAAATCCGGAGAAAGATCATCAACTCTTTGCTTCATCTTCTGCTTAGTAGTTAAGGTGGGTAAATCTATACTCATCTAAAGTTTGAGCTAATAAACTCTAGAAGCATGTAGGGCAAATGAGATATCCAATAAAGGATTAGTCCTAGACATTGCTCTAGGTTTGGTTTTGCTAGCAAGGTTAAGGAAGAGAGGAACTTATCATTTTGCTTAAGCAAGAATTGAGCTCAGTAAACTTGTGATCTTCGATCATTAGGTGAGTCATTGCTGGGTTTATCCCTCGCAAACTTGTGAGGATGTTTGAGGTAACCCCTCTTGTGTTCTAAGGCATGCATAAGGGTGCAGTTGACATCAGGTTTGAGCCAGGATGGGCCCAAAAGTAAAGTAAAATTTGTACAGATATGGAGAGGGCTTTTGTATTTTGCTCTCCATATACCGTCAGTTAATTATTGGATATCTTTGAAGTTATTAAGGGGGCGTTTGGTATCCATATACGTATATCAGGTATGGATATCAAAATGGCCCATACCCATACCATATGTTTGGGATATTAGTATATGGATATCAAATTGATATCTTTGATATACTCATATCCCCACTTTTAACATATCTCATATACTAATATTTGTACCGGTATAACTTATATCCCCACTATATCCAATTTCTGCATCCTTTATCACCATTCATTCCTACGCTTCAAATAAAATCCCTATCATTCCCTTAACTAGAACAGCGCCACTAAGACCGCCGTGCCTCAGCCTCTCCTTTTCCACCTCCGCCGTGACTCCCCGATAAAGACCAAGTCTTTGCATCACTTTGTTGGGGTTCAAGCTTAAACGCTTCCATTTTCTGAGTCATGTTCTTCACTGAGAGAGACCAAGAAATTACAGCAGCAAGCGCTTTCCAAGACTCCCAATACAGCTCCTCCGCAAAGCCTTAGGAGATTCTTGAATTTCAACCCAAGGAGTGAGAATGATGAGAATAAGGACGGAAATACGGCAGAGGACGGCGGTGGGGATGACACTGCAGTTAAAGGCACAATCTTGGCGGGCTTCTTCTTTTGGGTATTGGGTTATTCAGCGCAATCGGAAATAAATTCAGCGCAATCAGAAATAAATTCAGTTCAGGTGGTGGGTTCTTGTGATGGTTTAATTTGCCTGTCCACAGATAGAAAATATTTGATTTTGTGGAACCCCACTACAAGAATTTGCAAAAAGGTGTCTAATTTCGATGTGAAAATAAATCTTCATGGCTATTTTGCTTATGGTTTAGGTTATGATAGATTGAGTGATGACTATAGAGTTGTGGCATGTTTCAATAGCAAGAGGAGGAGGAGCTAGAAGCAGATTGGGATATTGTTTCTTTTGATTTGGAGGAGGAGTATGAGATATTGCAAATGTCGAGTTATGTGAAGAGTGGTTATTATTTGATGTTGGGAGTGTTTGAGGGATTATTGTACGTGTTGTGCAGTCAGCTGGCTAGTGCAGATATGTGGATCATGAATGGTTGTAGTGAGGGAGACAAGAATTGGACAAGAATTTGATATCTTATATGAGAAAAGTTCATTCCAAACACAGATATCAGATATCAATCTGATACCCATACCTGATATCTGATACCCATATCCATATTTGATATCTGATATACTAGTATATGGATACCAAACGGGCCCTAAAGTGTTTTTGTTAAAACCCACTGAGTACATTAGTGTTCACGCCCCCTCTTTTTCAAATGTTTTCAGGTTGAGATGCTGAGGATGTTGGTGGCTGTGGATGTGGGTTGGCTGCCAATATTGTTTTGTTATAGTATAAGTTTCTTTTAAAATCCCATGATGTTTCTGCTACTCTGGTACACTCTTTATAATTCCTAAGTTCTATTATGTTTATCGAGATTCTATGAATATTCTCCAGACATGGTTATCTATATATAATGATGCATATTAAGTTCTATACCTGCTTCTTGAGTATATCTTCCTTTCACCTATGAAGAGGCTTGTTCATGTTGGTATTTGTTTATCCGCTTTGACCTATGAATGAGTCTATGCTTGTTGGTATCTGATTAGTTAGCCGTTTATTTCGGTAAGTATGTTTCCTTCCTAATCAAGTAATCTCGAGTATCATCGCCTATCTTTCAAAAGTATATCTTTATTCGTAAACTTTCTTTGTTAATCTTCCGTCTTTATTCATTAATCCCTTAATAACACCCTGTCCCCATTCGTTAATCCAGATCTCGGGACCGGGCTGTTATAGATGGTATTAGAGCAGGCTTGCAACTCTGCAGACCTGTCTCTTTGTTAGATAAGTTAAATGCTTCTGTGCGTATAAATTGTTCTGTGATAAGTTAAAGCAGCTACCCACAGCTCGCCATCACCCTCGTATCTTCAACCAAAAATAAAGGTATGATAGTATAGAGATTTTGGATTTTGGATTCATGATTTTTGGAATACAGGAGAGGAAAAGATTTGAGCAAGCATACCTCTTTTATTAATAAGAGAAAAACCGTGAGAATGAAATTCCAAGTAAAAGGTGTTCGGATAAGACGATTTTTGAGATAAAAAGTTTGTGAAAAGAGTTCTTGATCACAAAGAAAAGGGTTTAAAAATTCATTCTCATATTTTTGGACTTAAAGAAAAGGTAAATATGTATGTTTAAAGACTTTGGGCACCAAAATTTTTGTAAAATGTCAACTGCTTTTAAAGGAGTTATGCATGCAAGATAAAATCTAGACGTTAGTATGATCTCAGGAGAACCTTAGGTCTCCCTTTTATAATCTAGACTGATTAAGCTATTCTCTTCTAGATGGTTAAGTGTCGTTCGACAGCTAGGAAGAGTTTACCTCTTTTCCATCCTGTGCAAGAGAGGGTTGAGAGGTTTAGGAGGGAAACCTGGAATGGTAACGAGCAGTTGCTGTCCTACATGGCAAGATACCTAAAAAGGTGGGCTTGGACAAATGGCTACGGAGGAGAGCTCGGAAGCGTATCTGACTTGGAAACATGCATCCGCATGTGTGAGCATGCGCCACCCGCTTGGAGGCCTACGATGTACCGTATCCTACAAAGCACTATCACCTGTGATCCCGAGATATACACCGAAATCGGGAATCTGATGGAGTTCTCCTCAGCCTTGATGGCTCATTGGGTATCGGAGTATGGCCACGTGCACGCTTTAGCCGAGCAGCAAGCAGCCGAGTAAAACCCCTCCTTAGTGGTGGAACTAGAACTGCAAATGGCGACTCTCAATAGTCCCCCTGGATTTCAAGCACAGCACCCCCCATGATGAAGGAACCTCAGGAGCGGGACCCTCAAGCGTCCGGATCGTGAATCACACCGAGTCCCTATTTTTCTGCACTCCTCAAATGAACCAGTGGGCCCTTGCAATTGCTTCTCAAGGTCTGGGGCAGTGTATGTCCCATCAGTACCCCGAAGAAAACATAAGTATGATGAAGTTTAAGTTCAGCATACCAGAGATAGTTGAAGATAAGGAAGAAGAAGAGGACCCGGATGAGAGAGGCGAGGAGGAAGTGGGGTTGCCATGCAAGGGGAAAGGAAAGGCTCCGACCTATAATTAAGCTGTAGAAAGAAGTGTAGGAGGTGTTGTTATTAGAACACCTAGCTGTCTGATCTATCTGTCCGTCTGTCTGTTTATCTGATGTCCGTTAATCTACTTTAACCAAGATCATAATATGTAATATATGCATTAACCTTTCTAAACTCTAATAGTGGCAGTGAATTTTCCAGAAGACTGTCCTATTCCGTTTATAACCCATAAATTCTTTTATGATATCGATGCCAAAGTCCTCATAATGAGGTAATTTTCCCTTTATGCTTGATGTCATTTAAATTTTCATCTTGTTTGATCTATCTTGTGTAAATTAAAGACCTTATCGAAAGGCATCTTTGCTTTGTACGAATTCAATCGAACGTCGTTAATATTTAGTTCTTTAGAATTCCGCCTCGAAGACTTCAAGCCGAGAATAAAGATGAGAATAAACCCGAGCAAGTCCCAAATCCCGGTCCAAGAGCCGAGAATGTGTTTCTCAAACACAACCCTCTATCTTTTAATGGTTTAGGAGACCCAATGGATGCCGAGAAATAGGTTCGCTCCTTAGAATGAATTTTTGATTTCATAGCTTGTTCAGAAGAAGAAAAGTTAAGTTGCGCTCTTTTCATACTTACGGATGATGTGGACTACTGGTGGGAGTCCGTTCGAAGGACCATAACCCCAGAGCAATGGGCGGAGTATAGTTGGAAAGATTTCAAGCACGACCTATATCAGAAGTACATCCCGGATTATTATTGAGAGGCAAAGGAGATAGAGTTCTGGAACCTAAGGCAAGGAAAGAAGACGGTGTCGGAGTACGACAAGGAGTTCAACCAATTGTCAAGGCATGCTCCACATCTAGTGGATTCAGACGGGAAGAAGGCGCACAAGTTCAAGAAGGGACTTAGGTCTGGGATTGGCATAGCCCTCGCTAGGAAACAAGACATGTCTTATGCTCGAACCTTAGCTAAAGCCTTAAGCATAGAAGCCATCCTCCCTCGAGAGAGAGTTCAGCCCCCTCAACCAACTAATGATCCAAAATGGATGAGAAAGTAGGAAGGAGGAAGGAGAGATGATAGAGGAAAGAAACCCAACTGGCAAAGCCGAGAGTCAGGGGTACCTCGAAATCAGCCTAACCTCAACCCTGGCCTGAGACCATGTCAAAAGTGCCGAAGGACGCACCTTGGAGCCTGTCGAGAAAATCAAACCGGGTGCTACAACTGTGGTGAAGAGGGACATTTCATGAAAGAGTGTCCTAAAGGAAACAATAAATGATCCCAAACACCACAGCAACCCCTGTACCCATAGCCACTTCAACAATTTTCCAGAAATCAGCCAAGGCTGCAGCAAGGAGGATCTCAAAGACAAAGGCCGGGAATGAATCCAAGGCCGAACCAAGGACGAGAGAAAAGGTCTAATCAAGGATAAAGGCCACCTCAGCCAGCTCGTACTTATGCTCTCAATCAGTAGCAAGCTGCTAAGGCCTTAAGTAATCTAGTAAGTATTATTACCCTCTTCGACACGCCCATTTTAGCTCTCTTCGGTACTGGAGCATCGCATTTATTTATAGCTGAGTCTGTCCGTAAGAAATTGAAGATAAAACCTGAAAACTCTGAGAATGTGATGTGAGCTCAAGGGATTAAGATCACAACATAATAAAGTACCCAAGGAATGTAACACACAATGACTTGTAAGGGAAACAATACCCAATTATCAAAGTGCGGAATTAAACAACGATTATGACTCGACTAACAATCTGAAATTAGACTCGAGAAATAGACTCCTAGGATACCTAGATTATGACACAAATAAGAAAAACACAAATCAAATAATTAGGGAATAGGCACGACTAAGCTAGAGGGTGAATATGAACGATTATGGCTGATTTTTGAACTAGGGTTTATGGATAATGGATTGAGATATTCTTATGTGTGATGGAGATGGATTTCACGATGAGATGATGATGATAAACATTGATAAAGATGGCTGGGTGGATGGTAGATGAACAACAGGTTGGTGTTGATGGAGACGGCATGGATTATTGTTGTAGAATAATCACAATCGAACCCTGTTGCAAACACGAACGAAAATCGATAGATGAATACTCCAAATTGCAATGTACCCTAGCTCTTATTTGAACTAGAACAAACCTTGATAGGACTTTAAGGGTGCAAACCTCAAGAACGAAAGATGAAGAAAAATCGGCGTTTTTCTTTGTGAGACAGTGAGAAATAAATTCTTTTAATTTCAAGCAAAGTCTAAACTGTCACAAATAATAGTTGATCCCTATTTATACTATGATAGGGACGAAAATAAACAAGGGAAAATAATAAGTCTTGACCGAAAATCCACTAAGTGATTTACCTTAACTAAAACTCTATTTAAGGTAAATCTAGATAGATAAAAAATTAAATAAATAAAATCTATAATAAGATAAAATAATTCCCAATTAACTTGGGTTCAAAGTTGGTGTGTTGGACATTAATTTGGGCTGCTCTTACTCACCAACTTCAACATGCTTTATCCTTCTTGGGCTTCTTCATCAATTGCCAACAAATTGATAATTCTCGAGCTGCACTTGAATTCTTCTTCTCCAACTTCAAGCCTTCAAGCTTCCTTCTAATTAATACTTGTAAATATCCTTGAAACTTTTTGGCTCTTAGACGCATCACAGGTCCTCTAAGTTGCAGCTCCGGATCTTCATCTTCAATGCCATGCACGGCTTCATCATTCCCCCGTGCTTTGATACTACTTTATGATGTGAGCTCAAGGGATTAAGATCACAACACAACAAAGTATGCAAGGAACGTAACACACGATGACTTGTAAGGGAAACAATACCGAATTATCAAAGTGTGGAATTAAACAACGATTGTGACTCGACTAACAATCTGAAATTAGACTCGATAAATAGACACCTGGGATACCTAGATTACGACATAAATAAGCAAAACACAAATCAAATAATTAGGGAATAGGCACGGCTAAGCTAGAGGGTGAATATGAATGATTACGGCTAGTTTTTGAACTAGTTTATGGATAATGGATCGAGAAGTTCTTACGTGTGATGGAGATGGATTTCATGATTAGATGATGATGATGATAATGATAAACATTGATGAAGATGGCTGGGTGGATGGAGGATGAACGGCAGGTTGGTGTTGATGGAGACGGCGTGGATTGTTGTTGTAGAATAATCATAATCGAACCCCGTTGCAAACACGAATGAAAATCGATAGATGAATACTCCAAGTTGCAATTTACTCTAGATCTTGTATGAACTAGAACAAACCTTGATAGGACTTTAAGGATGCAAACCTCAAAAATGAAAGATGAAGAAAAATCGGCATTTTTCTTTGTGAGACAATGAGAAATAAATTCTTTTAATTTCAAGCAAAATCTAAAGTGTCACAAATAATAGTTGATCCCTATTTATACTATGATAGGGACGAAAATAAACAAGGGAAAATAATAAGTCTTGACCGAAAATCCACTAAGTGATTTACCTTAACTAAAACTCTATTTAAGATAAATCTAGATAGACCAAAAATTAAATAAATAAAATATATACTAAGATAAAATAATTCCCAATTAATTTGGGTTCAAAGTTGGCGTGTTGGACATTAATTTGGGCTGCTCTTACTCGTCAACTTCAACATGCTTTATCCTTCTTAGGCTTCTTCATCAATTGTCAACAAATTGACAATTCTCGAGTTGCACTTGAATTCTTCTTCTCCAACTTCAAGCTTTCATCTAATTAATACTTGTAAATATCCTTGAAACTTTTTGGCTCTTAGACGCGTCACAGGTCCTCTAAGTTGCAGCTCTAGATCTTCATCTTCAATGTCATGCACAGCCTCATCAGAATGCTCTTGAGATAAACATTCCATCTGGAAAAAGAATGATGTCTAGAAAGGTTTGCTCTAACCTAGAATTGAACATAGAAGGGGAAACCTTTAAGTCAAATCTTTATATGATAAAGATTCAGGACTACGACATAATCCTAGGAATGGATTGGTTAGCCTTAGCTTATGCCTCTATAAGCTGCCTTCAGAGGGAAGTAGTGTTTCGACCACCCAGGAAACCCGAGGTGAAGATCTACGGATCAAGGCTGGGAACCAAAGTCCCAGTGATATCCACTCGCTAGAAACTTTCATTCCCTCTGCATCAGTATGTGAATGCGATTGCTAAAGAAGGACTCCAAGTTCAAGTGGACGCCCGAGTGCGAGGAAAGTTTCCAAACCTTGAAAAAAATGCTAACCACAGCCCCAGTGTTGGCCATTTCGGAAGGGAATGAAGATTTCATGGTTTATGCAGATGCGTCGAAGAAAGGATTAGGTTGCGTACTGATGCAGAGGGGAAAGGTGATTACTTATGCTTCGAGACAGCTTAAGAATCACAAGCAGAACTATCCCACGCATGACTTAAAGCTAGCAGCAGTTGTTCATGTGCTGAAGATCTGGAGGCACTATCTCTATGGAGCTAAGTGTGAGATCTTCTCGGATCTTAAGAGCCTGAAATACTTTTTCGAGCAAAAAGATCTTAACATGAGGCATAGAAGGTGGTTGGAACTCGTTAAGGATTATGACTGCACTATTCACTACCACCCAGGAAAGGTGAATGTGGTAGCAGATGCCCTAAGTAGAAAGGAGAAGGCAGAGTTAGGACTCCTTCTAGTCCAGGAGGATCTTTGCGAGGAGTTCGAGAAGTTGAGAATCGAGGTGCTAGCACCACCTGAGACCATTCAAGCCCAGATCACCATGATAGTTTCTCAGCCTGACCTAAGGAAAAGGATAGTTGAAGCCTAGAGAGGATATGAGTTTCTCAAAAAGAAAAGACTGGAAACACGATCTCATAGCTCGCAAGACTTCACAGAAACTACCGATAACACGCTCTTATTCAAAGGAAGGCTTTGTGTGCCAAGCAAGGAAGAACTAAAGGAGGAAATCATGTGCGAAGCACATCATACGCCATATACAGCACATCCCAGAAGCACCAATATGTATCAAGACCTCAAGAGAAACTTCTGGTGGAATAACATGAAGAGAGAAATAGCCGTCTTCGTAGAAAGGTGTTTGAACTGTCAGCAAGTGAAAGCTTTACATAAAAAACCTTCTGGTTTGCTGCAATGCTTATAAATTCCTGAATGGAAGTGGGATCATATTAATATGGACTTTATTGTAGGTTTTCCAAAGTCTAAGCGGGGGAATACCGCTATTTGGGTAATCGTTGATCGATTATCGAAATCAGCACATTTTGTTGCTGTTAAAATGATAGATGGGATAGATTAATTAGCCCAACTATATGTTAGGAAAGTTGTGTGTTTGCACGGAGTGCCGATCTCGATTACATCGGATCGTGATGTGAGATTTACGTCAAGATTCTGGTGGAGCCTATAAGAAGCCATGGGATCGATGCTCAATTTCAGCATGACCTTTCATCCTCAAATGGATGGCCAATTCAAAAGGACTATCCAGATTTTAGAAGACATGCTTAGAGGAGTAGTCATCGATCAAGAAAGCAGTTAGGAAGATCTACTGCCATTGGTAGAGTTTGCGTACAACAACAGCTACGAATTATCGATCGGCATGGCCCCTTATAAATCCATGTATGGAAAGAAGTATAGATCACCCTTGTATTGGGATGAAGTTGGGGAGAGAAGGATACCTGGACCTAAAATGGTCCAGGAAGCGGTCCAAAGGATCGAGCTTATTCGTTAGTGAATTAAGAAGGCTCAAGATAGACAAAAGGCTTACATCGACCAAAGAAGAATGGAGCATAGTTTTGACATTGGAGATAAGGTGTTCTTGAAGGTATCTTCATCCAGATGAGTGGTTTGTTTTGGCAAACGAAATAAGCTAAGGCCCAGATTTATTGAACCTTTTGAAATTTTAGAGAATGTGAATGAAGTAGCCTACAAGTTGGCCTTACCACCCAACCTGAGTGATGTTCATGACATTTTTCATGTCTCAATGTTGAGAAAATACGTGTTTGATCCAAAGCACGTGATTAGCAAGGAAGAGATAGTCCTGAATGAAGACTCATATGAGAAAAAGCCACAGGCCATTGTGGATCGAAAGATCCAGAAGTTGAGAAACAAGAAGATCATTCTTGTAAAAGTAATCTGGAACTATCATGGTTCGGAGGAGGTAACCTGGGAGCTTGAATCCGAGCTGCTCAAGAAGTACCCTGATATCGTTTATCATGGTTAGTAAATTTCAGGACGAACTTTCTTTAAGGGGGTAGGTTGTAACACCCCAGATTTTTAGATAAGGTTTAGAGGATTCTTAATGGTAATTAATTAGTCAAGGAAGAAATTTAAATAAGGTTAAATAAGGTCAGATGTCAGTTACGACTTTAGGCGTCAATTTTCATAAAATCATCTTTTTGGAAATTTTGATCTTAACTCTGTTATAGCTAGTTTTAGTCTTTTTAGAAAGGTTTTAACTCAAGGAGTGTTCCAGTGTTCTCGGAATTTTATTCTGAAGTCATTTGAGGTCCCGGTGATGAAAAACGTATTTAAAGGATGAATGAATAGTAACTTTTACGTGCGTTCGTGATTTGAGAAATTTATGAAATCCTCCTCATTAATTTGAATCTTGTTCTATCAGGCCCCTCTTATGGGAAATATGGAATCCGTTAGCATTCACGAATTTCAATTCTGAGGTCAATCGAACGCTCGGGAGTAAAATCTGTGAATCTGAGTGAATAGTAAAAAGCAATTCCAAAAAAGGAATCTTTGATCATCTTTCTTCTGACGACCTTATCTTCATCATAAGTCAGGTTAGTTCACTAGTATTCGAGCTAACGAGTCTCACGGTATTTTTAAATTTTGTGTCTGAGGTTATTTGGACCTCGATATCGAATAAAGTAGCTTTTAACCGAACCCGGGGTAATTTTTGCAGTGTCCCCACACTGGATTGGCTTCTCAAGGAAGCCAAGGCCCCATCTATATATAGAAACCCCCTCCTTCACTCATTTTCATCCATTCACTTTATTTCCAAACTTTTGGAGAGTGGGAAAGCTTGTGAGAGCCGAGAGAGTTCTATCGAAGCGAAAAACAATCTTCATGAGTGTTCTCCAAGATGATGAGCAAAATGGCGTGGAAGGGATACGGTGAGGGAAGGTGCTAGGGGCGCCGTTGGATTGTAGCAGGTGGCTCTGCCGCCGTTGTGACTCGACGAGACGCCGAGCTCGCCACCTTCCTTCGACGCACCCGACTCCGTCCATTCTTGTTCGTTGGTCTCAATTTCCATTTCCTTTCTTGTCTTTTAAATTCCGCATTTACTTTCCATTCTTCGTGTTCTTCATTATTACTCATTTATTTCCGTCTAAAGTTTAGTATTTCGATTCTTATTGAATTTCTGAGTTATTGGTGTTTCTATTTATATTTTTCGTTGATATTCTCATTATAATGTCCTCATTATTATTTCTTATAATTAGTCTTGTTTATTTCTTTGAAGTTCTATTCAAGTTATATTTAAGATTTCATCGTTGTTTCCAAGTGTTTAAGGAGGATTGTCGTGTTATTCCGTTATAACATCGATTTCTTTTCAAGATTAAAGCATGTTCATTTTTATATTTTTGTAAAGTGTTAAGCATTGTTTTGAAGTTTAAAATGTCGAGGAAAGGGAGAGGTGAACGAGTAACGCCTCAACCAACACTTCGATCGAAAGTTTTGAAGGTTCGTGAGAGAGCACGGATCGTGCAAGGGTTGCACGGCCCATGCAAAGCCATGCAGCACTCACGGCGTGAGTCTGGAAAGCTAGCACGGACCATACTAGGGCTTGCACGGACCGTGCTATGCTTGCACGATCCGTGTCAGAAATCTGGGCATTTTGATTCTCACCCTATTAATTAGCATGGCCCATGCAAGGCCTCTGCCGTCATGTTTTATCTCCAATCGTGTTCTAAAATCGAGTCTTTCAAACCCTCATGTTTTTTAAAGGTTCTAAAGTCGTGCTATCTATGTTTAAGGCCTAGTTAAGGGTAGATGAGTTAGACATTGTTTAATTTTGTATTAGTTGTCATAATCTTCGAAGGAGGCCACTAAGTCAATGATTTGACTTTGGTAGAATATAGTAAGCCTCGTGAAAATCCGGAGAAAGATCATCAACTCGTTGCTTCATCTTCTGCTTAGTAGTCGAGGTGGGTAAATCTATACGCATCTAAAGTTTGAGCTGATAAGCTCTAGAAGCATGCAGGGCAAATGAGATCTAATAAAATATTTTGCTCTGCCTGATTGATCTCTGTACAAGGAAGGAAAAAAGGAAAGATATTATATTTTTATTTAAGCTTTCGAGCATGTTTAGAAATTCTAGAAATGTTTAAGACTTGTTTATGCTTAGCATGAGATATTTAGAATTGTCTTTAGTTGCAATTCGTATTTATGTACATTCATTTCCTTGTATTTGAATGATGATATTTTCGTAAGGCTCGTACAGTTAAGGATTGCCTTCTAGGGTAGTGATAAACCCCTTATAGGCCGAGATCATGTTATCTTAAAGGATTAATCCTAGACATTGCTCTAGGTTTGGTTTTGCTAGCAAGGTTAAGGAAGAGAGGAATGTAGCATTTTGCATAAGCAGGATTTGAGCTTAGTAAACTTGTGATCTTCGATCATTAGGTAAGTCACTACTGGGTTTATCCCTCACAAACTCGTGAGGATATTTGAGGTAACCCCTCTTGTGTCCTAAGGCATGCCTAAGGGTGCAGTTGACATCATGTTTGAACTAGGATGGGCCCAAAAGTAAAGTAAAAGTTTTATGGATATGGAGAGGGCTTTTGTGTTTTGCTCTCCATATACCGTCCGTTAATTATTAGATATCTTTGAAGTTATTAAAGTGTTTTTGTTAAAATCCACTGAGCATATTAGTGCTCACACTACCTCTTTCTCAAATGTTTTCAAGTTGAGATGCTGAGGATGTTGGTGGCTGTGGATGTGGGTTGGTTGCCAAGATTGTTTTGTTATAGTATAAGTTTCTTTTGAAATCCTATGATGTTTCTGCTACTCTGATACACTCTTTATAATTAATAAGTTCTATTATGTTTATTGAGATTTTATGAATATTCCCTAGACATGGTTATCTATATATAATGATGTATATTAAGTTCTATACCTGCTTCTTGAGTATATCTTCCTTTCGCCTATGAAGAGGCTTGTTCATGTTGGTATTTATTTATCCTCTTTGACCTATGAATGGGACTATGCTTGTTGGTATCTAATTAATTAGCCATTTATTTCACTAAGTATGTTTCCTTCCTAATTAAGTAATCTCAAGTATCATTGCCTATCTTTTGAAAGTATATCTTTATTCGTAAACCTTCTTTATTAATCTTTCATCTTTATTTGTTAATCCCTTAATAACATCCCATTCCTATTCGACAATCCCTATCTCGAGATTGGGCTGTTACATGAAGAATGAAGTTCCAGCTGAAGATGTACCAGTTAAGAGGATACCAGCTGAAGACACATCAGTTCAGAATTCCAACTGAAGAAGCGTCAGCATCCGAACTGAAGACCCAAGTTTCAGCTGAATGGACACCTGTCCAAAATACCAGCTAATGAACACTAGTTCAAAACTGCCAGCTGAAGCAAACCAAACTAGAGCTCAGAAAGCATCAAGATAGAGTCCAGAACTGCCAGCTGAAGACGATCTAAAGTGGAGCTTACAAAACTGCCAAAGAATGCGCAGAACTGACAGCCGAAGAACTAAAGATTCCAACTGCCAGCAGAAGTCCAGAACTGGAGATCAACATAGAAGCCGTAATTGAAATTCAAATTTCAGAAAAGCCAATAAGAAGATCTTGAAGTTAATACAATCGAGATCTTGGAACAAAAGTGTGTAAGAAGAACAAAGGCTACTCAATGGCTCTTTAAATGAAAGGCCCCTCAACGACTTTATCATTTATGATCACCCATTGATCATCAACGGTCACCAGCTACTCATCTATAAAAGACAAGTGACATAGAAAATGGCCATGACTTTTTGCGAAAACTTTTTGCTAAAACTTTGTGCTTAGACTCAGCGAAGATGTTCGCCAAACCTTTAAAGCCTCAAGTTTAAAACTCAGCAAAGCAAAAGTCTCAACTGAAGAGAAGGAGCCAAACCGCTCATCAAGCTAGCTATTGAAGAAATCTAGTCAGAGCCACTCTCTCAGTTCTGTTCTACAATGATCAACTACCCAGCTCAAGTCGAAGATGTGCAAAGGAGCACACCAGTTGATACCAGTTTCAATATTATCTTCTTGAAGATCGAAAGTGATATAAAACCTTGTAAAGACTGGCAATAGCACCTAAAGTCTTAGCGAGCAGTTGGGATCAGTAAGTGTGAGCTGTCGACCAGAAACTGACTAAGGAGGCTACATTTGTTGGATCACCATTTCTAGGACAGCAATGGTTGGAAAGGAATCCGTGACTCGTAAATTCACCGATAGCCAGGTTCAACACCCGTCTTCATTGTGTAACTGTAATAAAGGAACTTTACACTTACATAGTGAATTACCCTTCTACGGAAGGAAGAGAAGATGTAGAAGTTGAGCTTTGAACCTCTATAAAATTGTCTGTGTGCTCTGTTCTGTTTTTAGTTTTTAGTTGCTGATCATCTCAACTGATCTCCTAACAGCACGGATAACTTCACGAGTCAAATGGGCCCTAACTATTCTGCAAATATTGTTAAGTTTTGAATCAGTTTATTCATTCCCCATTCTGAACTGATTTTGACTTGCCCCGGGACCAATAAGTGGTATCAGAGCGGTTGATTCTAAGGATCAGCCATTTCTATAGATCAACTGTGTTAGTGCCATCTGCACTTAGGTGTTCAGGATTGTCATTATCTATTTAAGATATTATGGCAATTTCAAAACAACACAAAAGGTTTTGATTATTCATGTTTGAATACCATGTTCTGGACATTACTGTGAACATTCTGCTACTAATCTGATTGAAGATCAAGACATGTACTTAATCATGTTCAGAGACATGATCATGTACATGGTTGTCCAGAGTGTTTTCAAGAGACGTGTCATGCTAGATTCAAGGAGTTGAAGTTGCAGATTCAAGATGGACGTTTCAGAATAGAAGCTTCCTTGTTCGTGATAAACATCAAGAAGAAAAGAAGGAGTTCTATTTAAGGAAGACATCTAAACTAGGAAAGTTCGATTTATTTAAAGAAATAGTTTCCTTGTTAAATCCTTGTCTAATTAGAACTTCTGATTATCTTGTTAAGGCTATATCTGTTGTTTATAAATAGCCTAGGAATTAGACTAGTTTAGGAGACATGAATTTTACGAATACACAAAAGGGCTGAGAGTCAAAAGACTTCACATTCGAAGCATATAGTATTCGGGTAAACTAGGTTTGATTCGCGTGATCATTGTGTTTCTAGTCAGTGTTTGAAACTCACTTTCATATACACTTAGAGGAGTCTTGGGAGAGATTTCCTGTGGTAACTAGAGGGATTCTAGGTTGTGAGGGGAGCTCACAATTCAGTTTGGTAAAAGAGGTTGAATCGGGTAGGAAAGGGGTCGAGTGACGGGAGTGTTCATGTAATATCCTTTGTAACCATTCAACGGAGTAGTAAACTGTTTCTCACGGACTTGATAAGTCCCCCTGATGTAGATCAGTTGATCGAACAGGGTTACCAACCTCGTGTTCTTTATTTGCTTAAGTCTTTACATTCTGACCTTACGTGTTCACAACGATGTTCAAGTACATGATAATGATCATGAACACACAGTTTATGTAACTTCAATTGGTACTAGAGTGGGTCGCATTTGGTGTTAGTGTGAAAAGAATCCTGAAAGCGACATATCTGCGTGAAGGTTTTGGTTGTATTCCAGCTATGAGTGCAATCAAAAAAGGAGGATCCACGGTCAGACCACCACTGCTAGAAGGCAATAACTACCCTTACTGGAAAGTAAGGATGAGGGCCTTTCTGAGATCACTTGATGAACTCGCATGGAAGAGTGTCACTGAAGGATGGGAAAAGCCAACTGTTGCCAAAGAAGAAAGGCATGTGGAAATTGAAGAAGGAGAATGGACTGTGCCATAGAAGAATCAATACAATGTCAACTCTAAAACTCTCAATGCAATATTCTCTGCAGTTGATCTTGAAACATTCAGCTTAATCTCAACCTGTGAGACTGCTAAAGCTGAATGGGATATTCTGGAAACTACCTTTGAAGGGACTAGTTCTGTGAGGCTGTCAAGACTTCAAAATCTGACTTCAAAGTTTGAAAGTCTCAGAATGGAAGAATCTGAATCCATTGGTGAGTTTAATGCCAGATTAAGGAGCATATCAAATGAAAGTTTTGCTCTAGGAGAACCTATCAGCAATGAAAAGCTTGTAAGGAAGGTTCTCAGATCTCTTCCAAAGAAGTTTGCCTACAAAGTTGCTGCTATAGAGGAAGCCAAGGACATCAAGAGTATGAGACTTGATGAACTAATGGGATCATTAAGAACATTCGAGATGAATCTAGAAGATGATGACAGCAGCTCAAGGAAGAAAGGTATTGCTCTGAAAGCTGAAATTTCGGAGGATGTTCCTGAACATGTGCGGAAATAAAACAATGTACTTGATTCAGAAATAATAAATAATATGGTCCTTATCACCAAGAATTTCAGTCGTATGCTTAAGAGAGTGAATAGACAGTCTTCCAAAAGGACAAACAACAGGAGACAACAACTTGGAACTACTCAGCAAGATAGAAACTCCAACAGTTAGCAAAAAGAGATACAATCATCAAACATAAAGAGAGGAATTCAGTGCAGAGAGTGTGATGGTTTTGGACATATTCAAGCTGAATGTGCCAACACTCTAAAGAAGAATAAAAAGAACTAAAATGCCTCTCTGAGTGATAATGATTCTGAAAATAGCAGTGAATCAGAAGAAGAGAACTATGCCTTTACAGTAAAAGTCTCATAGTTCCAAGATCCTTTCAAACTTGCAAATGAAGATGAAGAGTCAGACAATGATGATGTCAGTAATGAGGAGTTTATTCAAACATACAAGGAGATGTATGAAAAATGGCTTGAAGTTGCTGAGATCAACAAAACTCTTCAATCTCACAACAAAGATCTTCTCAAAGAAAAAGATCTTTTGATCAAATCTGATGGAGAACAGAATGCCATTATCCAACAGCAGAAGAAGAAGATTGAAGAACTGACTACAGAGCTAAAGTCCATGAAAAGGAATGTCAACATGCTGAACAATGTAGCTAAGAATCTTGATAAGATTCTTATCAATTCGGGACATTCTGGAAAAAGTCATCCAGGTCTTGGATATAATGGTGGAGAATCCAAGACAGTGTTTGTCAAAGCCAGTACAAGCCAGATAATGCATGTACAAAATAATGTTCAGGCCATCCAGAAGAACATTAACAAAAAGATGACTAACAATAATGGCTGCAGGAAGAGAATTATCTGCCACTATTGTGATGAAAAAGGCCACATTCGACCACACTGTGAGAAGTATCTCTTTGATCTAAAAAGAATGAGGAGGAGATTTGTGGCTCAGCATTCCAGCAACACTCAAAAGAAAACAACTACTCAACAAAAGAAAAAGCCTACACAGAAAAAAGCAATGAATGGTCAAGCAGACTAGTCTAATTGCTCATACTTCGTTGAGAGTTGAAGATAAAAGAAGCTGATACTTTGACAGTGGCTGTTCAAGACACATGACAGGGGATTGCTCTGTGATGCAGAATCTGAAAGCTTGCTCATCAGATTTTGTTACCTTTGGAGATGGAAAGAAAGGTAAAGTTATGGCAAAATGAGAGTTGACTATTGAAGGAATTCCCAAACTTAAGAAAGTTATGCTAGTTGATGGACTCAAAGCTAATCTGATTAGTATCAGTCAACTATGTGATGATGACATGACTGTAGTCTTCACCAAAGAAAATTGCAGAGTTATGAATAAGAACAATGACTTATTCATGGAAGGAAAGAGATCAGTTGATAACTATTATCAACTACATGTTCCTGCACAATGTTCTTTAACATGTCAAAGAACATCTATTGAAGAGTCAGAAATCTGGCATCAAAAACTTGGACACATTAACTTCAGAAATCTCCAGAAGATCATCTGTTAGGAAGTTGTCAGAGGACTACCTCAGATCAGGATTGGCAGAGACAAAGTCTGTGGTCCATGCCAGATTGGAAAATAGTCCAGATCTCAACATAAAGAAGTTCAAGATAGAACTTTCAAGAGAATTCTAGATCTCATTCATATGGATCTAATGGGGCCTATGACTGTGGAAAGCTATGAAGGAAAGAAGTATGTCCTCGTCTGCATTGATGATTACTCAAGGTTTACCTGGGTTGATTTTCTCAAAGACAATAGTGAAGCTTTCACAGCATTCAAAAGATTAGCCTGCAAAATCACAGTTGAGAAGGATGATCAAATTATTAGAATCAGAAGTGATCATGGCAAGGAATTTGAGAACTAGTATTTTGATACATTCTGCAGTGAGAATGGTATCAGTCATGAGTACTCAGCCCCTAAAACTCCTCAGCAGAATGGAGTTGTGGAGAGGAAAAACAGAACTCTCCAGGAGATGGCAAGGACCATGATTACTACAAAAGGAGTTGCTGCAATGTTCTGGGCAGAAGCTATCAATACAACATGCCACATCAGCAATAGAGTTCATCTCAGACCAGGTACTTTCACTACTCCATATGAGATTTGGAATGAAAAGAAACCAACAGTGAAGTACTTTCATGTGTTTGGAACCACATGTTATATTCGCAATGATAGAGAGTATCTTAGCAAGATGAACAAAAAAGGAGTTGAAGGGATTTTTGTTGAATACTCCAGAAATAGTAAATCATACAGGATTTACAACAAAGATACAAAGGCTGTAATTGAGACAGTCAATATCATATTTGATGATCAGGACAATACTGTTAATCTCCTGAAGATGATGTTCACACAGATGTGTTCGAACATCCTAAAGTGCATGATGATACAGATAGAGAAGCTGAAGAACAGACAGTAGGGCATAGAAACCCTTCGAAGCAAATCATCAAGAATCATCCTACTTCAGAAGTGCTTGGGGATATTCATGAAGGAAGGATGACCAGAAGCAGACTAAGAAAAAGAATGCATGATGAGATATCCTATGTTTGTTTCACCTCCAAAATTGAACCCAAAATTTTCAAGAAGCTCTCAAAGATGTTTACTAGATTAAGGCCATGCAGGAAGAACTTCTTCAGTTCAAGAAAAATGATGTTTGGGATTTGGTTCAGAAACCTGAAGGAGTCAACATTGTTAGAACCAAGTGGATATTCAAAAACAAGACTGATGAAGCTGGAAATATCACAAGAAATAAGGCCAGACTGGTTGCTCAAGGTTATTCACAGATTGAAGGCATTGATTTTGATGAAACCTTTGCTCCAGTCACAAGAATTGAATCAGTCAGACTTCTCCTAGCATTGGCATGCATCATGAAGTTCAAACTATATCAGATGGATGTCAAGAGTGCTTTCCTGAATAGATTCCTAAAGAAGGATGTGTTTGTTGCACATCCTAAAGGATTTGAAAATCCACATCATCCAGAGTTTGTGCTCAGATACAAATGCAAGTATTACTGCATATTGTGATGCTGATTGGGCTGGATCTCCAGATGACAAAAAAAAATGCTTCAGGTGCTTGTTTTTTTTAGGAAACAATGTTGTTTCCTGGTTCAGTAAGAAGTAGAACTGCATATCCTTATCCACAGCAGAAGCATAATACATTGCAGCAGGGAGCAGCTCTACTCAGATCATCTAGATGATGCAGATGATGAAAGACTATAAAGTTAGTCATGATACTCCAATATTGTAATGTGATAATATAAGTGCTATCAATATCTCAAAGAATCCAGTGCAGCATTCGAGGACCAAACATATAGATATCAGACATCACTTCATCAGAGAGCTGGTTGAAGAAGAAGTGTTAAAAATTGAACACATGAAGACAGAAGATCAACTAGCTGATTTGTTCACCAAGGGATTGGATGCAGCTCGATTTGAGAAACTCAGAGCATCCCTTGGGGTGTGCTTAGTTCAGTAAAATCAAGAAGAAGGGTATGAGTGTGACTATTTCACACTCAGTAGGAAAGAACCATTCATGCACAAAGGGATTGAACATTCCCATAAATGTTCATACAGATGTACATGTTCATGATTTAAACCCTAAGTATATTTTTATCAACAGCTAGTTCTGATATGCTATTGTCATCTCTGATTTTTCGGGATTTTCCTCCAATTTCTTAGTCTAATGGAAACCTGAGAACGGAATACTCTCTTATATATATGTTTAGCCGTTTCGAGAGAACTTTCACTTTTCAAATTTTATGAAATCAAAACACCCTTCTCCCTCTCGATAAATCCTCTGCCTATCTGAGTCTATTCTATTGTTAGTTGATTAATTCTCTTGCTGTTTCATTTCTTCATATACCCATACACTTTCAATGGCTCCGAAAAGAAAGCTCATTCATCCTAAGAAAGTCGTAAAACCCAGGATGAGGTATGGAAATGTTACATATTCCAAACTTCAAGATTAGTTCTATGAAGAAGACGAGTTCGACAAGCAAGTTTATGGAGAATCAACCTACAAGAAGCGCGTTCAGAGGGCACTTCACGATGAATCTTCTAGCAAAGATACAGAGGAACTGATTGAAACGTTCCATGAAGACAAATAAGAAGAAGATCCAGAAGAATAAGAAATTGCTTCTTCTGCAAAGAAAATAAAGACCCAGAGTCTTTCGATTGATGATCTGTTGAAGGAAGCTGTGAAGTCTTACGATGTCAACAGAAAGAAGGCAAGAACAAAGAGAACTGTGGTCAAGAAATCCAAGAAGACTACAGCCTCTTCATCAAAGAAGATCGTCACAGCACCTGCTGCCCAAGCCCTTCAGAAAGTGAAGAGATCTGCTAGTGATGATCATGTTAAGCCTTCATATATGCCTGAACATGTTGAGGCACATATTGCAGAGAAAAACCCTGCTATGACATCTACTGTGGCTAATATTGTTCTAAAATCACATGTGCACACCTCTACTACAGAAGGTAATGATGAAAATAGGGAAGATGACATTCCCTTAAGCCTGAAGATGAAAGCTATAGCTGCTGCTCTTGCCAAAGGAAAGAAGAAAGTTATTCGTAGACCATTAGCTATTGATCTAGCAGAGAAGGAAGTGATTTAGAGTTCATCCTCTGAATCTGCTGAGAAGACTCCTGTTCCACAACAGGAAAAGTTTCTTACCTCTGCACAATATGATCCATTTGTCAAATCGTCTGTCAAGAAGAAAACCCCCAGAAAGAAGGCCTCTACTGCTGTGGTGCAGCTGGTTCCTAGAACACCTGTAACCAGAAGTCAAGCATCTGCTACTCCACCTTCTACTGCTGCCTCTACAAAGAAGAGGAACACCATTGCATCAACTGGCCCTTCCAAGAAGGCTACAGTGGTTAAAGGTCTACTATACTATCCATCATTGATCTACAGCATCATCAAGCAACAGAAGAAGAATGTGTCTTCAAAGAAAGATAAAATTACACCTCTTCACAAGCCTCTGGTAATAAAGGTTGCTCATGAAATAGGAGATCCTCATCCTCGTCTCCAGTTCAAGCAATTCATATCATCCAAGAAAGTAGTGGATGACACTGTTGAAGAATCTTCTCAAAAGGGTGCTGTGTTGAGATTTTTAGAGAAAAGTCTGAAGTTCCATGCTCATTTGATTTCTGAGCATACTTCTGAGAAGATGAAGATCTAAGCAATGATTGCTGATCTGTCATCAGGAGAAGAGTTTGCCTCCCCAGCAGCAAATGTTCCTGCGAATGTTCATAACTTGCACAAGCTTGCAAGTACTGCCAAAGCTCAGAAGCAGTCTACTCCAGCACCAAACCAAGCACCGACTGCAAAACAAGCTAAGGAAGTAGAAGTTGTCCATGAGGAGACTGCAGAGGAGGATCATGAAGAAGGAGAAGCTGAGGATGATAATGAACAAGAGGTTGAGGAGGTTGCTGATGATGGAGAAGAGACTGAGTATGATGATGTTGCATCAGGTTCTGATGAAGAAGGATCTGAAAGAGATGCTGATGCACAGGACCCTGACAAATCTGAGTAGTTTCTGAATATTACTCATTTGCCTTTCTCGGTGGCAAATAGGGGGAGTAATGCAATATAAGTTTTTTTAAAGTTTTTTTATTATTATTTTTGTTTTCTGTTCTACTTATCTTGCATCATATTTTGCAAGATATTTTTTACTTTAATACCTTGCATTAGCTATATTATGGAATAGATTTATTTTCTTTCATTTATGATTCATATCTGCTAAAAAATTGAAACTACTATCAAAAGATAAAAATATAAAAAGAAAAAAATGAATATAGTAGAGCAGGTACAAGCTGATAAGAAAGTGAAAAACAGCTAAATCATATAATGTTCTTCCAGACATTCAAGTATGTTTCTAAGTACATGATCCTACAGTTCAAGGGATTATGTTCTTTTAAACATGGAGCTGATTTGCAACCAGATAAAGACAAAGGGGGAGATTGTTAGTGCCATCTGCACTTAGGTGTTCGGGATTGTCATTATCCATTTAAGATGTTATGGCAATTTCAAAAGAACACAAAAGGTTTTGGTTATTCATGTTCGAATACCATGTTCTGCACATTACTGTGAACATTCCGCTGCCAATCTAATTGAAGATAAAGACATGTACTTAATCATGTTCAGAGACATGATCATGTACATGGTTGTCCAGAGTGTTTTCAAGAGACGTGCCATGCTAGATTCAAGGAGTTGAAGTTGCAGATTCAAGATGGACGTTTCAGAATAGAAGCTACCTTGTTCATGATAAAGATCAAGAAGGAAAGAATGAGTTCTATTTAAGTAAGACATCTAAACTAGGAAAGTCCGATTTATTTAAGGAAATAGTTTCCTTGTTAAATCCTAGTCTAATTAGGACTTTTGATTACCTTGTTAAGGCTATATCTGTTCTTTATAAATAGCCTGGGAATCAGACTAGTTTAGGAGACACGAATTTTACGAATACAAAAAAGGGCTGAGAGTCAAAAGACTTCACATTCGAAGCATATAGTATTCGGGTAAACTAAGTTTGATCCGCATGATCATTATGTTTCTAGTCAGTGTTTGAAACTCACTTTCATACACACTTAGAGGAGTCTTGGAAGAGATTTCCTGTGGGGACTAGAGGGATTCTAGGTTGTGAGGGGAGCTCACAATTCAGTTTAGTGAAAGATGTTGAATCGGATAGGAAAGGGATCGAGTGACGGAAGTCTTCGTGTAATATCCTTTGTAACCATTCAACGGAGTAGTAAACTGTTTCTCACGGACTTGATAAGTCCCCCTGACGTAGATTAGTTGATCGAACAGGGTTACCAACCTCATGTTCTTTATTTGCTTAAGTCTTTACATTCTGACCTTACATGTTCACAACGATGTTCAAGTACATGATGATGAACATGAACACACAGTTTATGTAACTTCAAACTGAATCAGATCTTGTTATCTGTGCTAATCTGTCAGCTATGGAAAACCATAAGCTACATATTTTTTCAGTTGAGAACTGGGAAAACTGGAGCAGGAGAATGAAGGCGCATCTCTGCTCAATCCACAAAAATATATGGGAAGTTATCGAAGAAGGTACAATCATAATCATGATGGACAATGAAGCCCACGTTGCTGATGTTAATCAACCAGTAAGGATCCTAAAGCCAACTCATCTTCTCACGAGCGAAGAGAAAAAGTTGAAGAACCTAGAGTTCGTGGCCTAAGCCGCGTTGTTCCAAACTCTAGATGAAGATCGCATGAAAGATACGAAAAACTGTGGAACTGCCAAGGAGATATGGGACTTACTTGCAGATCTATGCAAAGAGTCTGAGGCCATTAAAGGAAATAAGCTCCAACTGGCGGTGGACAGATATGAGTCCTTCAAGATGCACTCAGATGAGACCATCTCAAGCCTTGAAATAAGATTTCTAGGCATCATCAACGAGATGAACAATCTGGGGAGGACATATCCCAATAGTGATATGAACTCCAAAATTTTAGACAATCTCACAGAGGAATGAGATATGAAGGTGATTGCTACAAAGGTGTCAAGAGACTTGAACAACATCACCCCAAGATAACTTTTAGGTTCTCTCAAGGCTCACGAGTATAGCCTAAACTGAAAAAGAGAGGCATCCACATCATCAGCCCAGGATGCAGCCTTCTACGGTGAAAGAAATCGGTTTAGAGAAACTCGAGGAAGGAATACCTTCCGGCCAAGAAGTTCTCCAGCCAAAGAACAACAAAGAGGCTCAACTGATCAAAGAAGAGAAGCATCGGAGAAGAAGGAGAGCCTGACTAAGGACATCAATGACCAGATCTAGTCAGTTGCCAAGCTGCTAGAGAAGCTCAAAAATATCAGAGATCAACCATCAGTTATGCTTCAAGCTGATAAGGAGTCCAGAGGCGAGAGAAACCAACCGCCTGCTGAACAACCCAGGGTAGCTAACAGAAGCATAGGAGAATACTTCCATTGCCACAAGTAAGGACACTATCGTTATGAGTGTCCAGAGCTCCCTGAAGACAAGAAGGCCAAGGTGAAGAGAAGCTTTTTCAAGAGAAAATCTATGATGGCCAATATAAAGAACACCGTGCTGGATAACTCAAATTATCTATCAAGAATTGACTCCGATGGCTACAGCTCTGAAGATGAGGCGCTATTCTGCCTCATGGCTGACAATGAAGAAGAGGTTAGCACAAGTGACTCTTTAACCTCTTTTTATCACATTCATGAAACTTCCATTTCTAGTAATGAATTAAATGAACAATTAAGAATGCTAGAAGATCAGTTAGCTGCAATATCATGTATGCATCTGTAACTAAAGGAAGAAAATGATGACCTAAGAGATGAGGTCAAAAGACTGAGAAGTGATCATGATAGAACTGAATCACTTGGAGCTCAGTCAGTTGAATGTGAGAAGTTGAAGCTGAAAGTTGATGAGCTAGAAGTTGAGAATGAGAGGCACAGGCAGGAGATCCATGAGAGAGAGAGGAGATATCTCTGAAATTCAAAAAGGGATCTCAAACTCTTGATAAGATTCTAAGCCATTAAAGAGTTGAAACTGGCAGTCTAGAGTTCGGATATAACAGGTATACTGCAGCAGAGAAAGGAAAGGTAGTTGCACAAACCAGTTAAGAAGGAGCTCTACCTGGTTTTATCAGACCTGCACCAACCCAACCAGTTGAAGAGACCAGAGGCAAGGGAACTGTGAACATCCATTCAAATCAGCCGAAGCAGTCCAATCAATCCTCCTAACTGAAAGGCTCAGTTCAGTTTAAGCCATTAGTTCAGCAGAGGAAGCCATCTCATCAAAGGCCACCAGCTCAGAATAGGCAGTTCGCCTATCAGCAAAGGCTGCCAACTCAGCAAAGGCAACCAGTCTATCAATAGAGGTCATCAGTTCAGTCAAGACCTCCAACTCATCAGAGACAGTCAGTTCGACATAGATCACCAATCTATCCAAGGCCCGAAGCTCAGTACAGACCTAAGATGAACAGAACTGACTAGCCAACTGAAGTAAGGAGAAATACTCAGTTTGGACCACAATCTCATCGACATAGGGCACCTGTTCCTGAGAGAACCGCACTGCCAGCCTATCTTTACAGACATCCTGTAGGTCAACCTGAAAGAGATGTTGACTCAAGAAGGAACGTGCATACAAAGTTGTATCGAGCACGTCAACACGTTCAGATCCCCCTTGAGAAGTTCACTCCATCCAAATCTCACAACTCAGTATAGTGAGTACTTGGATTCAAGGGATGAACGAAGGACAAACTCCAACTATAACTTGTTTGCAAACTGGCCATACCACAAGAGCGACAGAGCTCATAGAGTTAAAGGAAATTAGTCACAGGAAAGAGCTAGGTAAGCTTGAGATTAGAGAGTTATGATCGAAGTTTTATATCTTACTAACTCTCGTCGCAAGTACAAGTCAAATGACTCAGCTTAGAGGAGGAGAGCTGAAAAGAGAGTAAAACTGATCAGACGATCAATGTCTGAAAACTCTCTACCTACTGAAAATCCAAGAATTTGGCAAATCTGGATCCCTAAACACTTGATTAGCAAAGAAGGACCCGATATCATGTGGGTTCCTAAAAACTAATCGTCTCTCTTACAGGAAAAGAGCATCATATCGGAGTAGAGGACCAAGGAGGTTTGGTACCTAGATAGTGGGTGCTCAATATTGGGGTTTTTTCGAATTAAACCATCGCAGGATTTATTGGATTTTCATTAATCCCATGTTCATGCAAATTATAATTTTATGTTCATGCATGTTTATACACGTCTATAACAAAACCATGCAAAATGAATCTAATAAAGCGGAAAATATAGATTCAAATTTCTTATAATTGTCAGACGATCTAAGGACAAGATTACAGATCTAATCTTGCTATTAAATGAAACAAAACTGGCACTCCTTTTCTCTCTACTAAAAACGGCAGCCTCCACTGATATTCTACTCCGAGATCTTCTATTGTATTCCCGGACTGTATCTAGATTCAGGGTGGGATGAAATCTACTAGATCGGTATGGAATCTGTGGAGATAAAGAGAACACAAGAGGAGCTGATTTAGCAGTAGTAAATTTCGAACTCCCCACCCTCTTATTTATAAGAGGGTGGTCAAAATTCAGTGTCCCAACCCTACTGGATTTAGGCCTCTATCTCTTTTTCTATCTCTAGCCCATTAAAGTCATATTGGGCTACAACAGGGATCTAGAAGAATATTAAATTGACCCACTAATTTATTTAATATTCAATATCCAATAAACTTAGGATATAATTAAATAAATTAAGTTTTACTTTTATTCTACTAAAGAAGTAAAACTGACCTACCAATTTAATAATTTGCGAATATGCTTTCTTATTTAGTTTAGCCATTCCCCGTGTTTAAGATATAATGTTCATTAATTAATTATGTCAGCCTCTGAAAACTATAATTAATTAATATCTAAAACCTTGAGTAGTACCACACAAGCTTTACTCATGTACGGAATAAATTCCATCTGCAGAGTTTTAACATGAACTTGTGTTACCTCAAGAGAACATCATCAACCTGGCGTACCAAGACACGGTGCTCATGCATATTGCACGACACATCATGTATACATTATTATTACTAAACATATCGAGTTTATTGATCCACAAAAGGATCTCACCCATTGATAAGTCAAAGTAATAAGTAATGCACATATATGCTCGCCAACAAACATGAGTTCAGAACCCGAACTCTGTGGATCTTTATTCTCTCACTATCCGGGTCAGAGCAGAAAATAGTATCCTATCGTGATCCTCCTTAATACACTAACAAGTGTACTAGAATAATCAGTTAGTCAAGATAAACTAACTTATCAGATTATTCTACGGTGTACCGATGATGTGTTCAGGACCATCTAAGACGTGAGCTCTTTAATACAATACATGGTTCTAATGATATGATCTTACTGTGTAACTCCCCACATCATATCATCTACAATGTAAGTATATGGAACATTTACATAGAACAATTATATAAAATAATCTAAATGCAAACAGTGACTGCAATAACTTTCAATTCATATCATCATATCATTAGAAAAGTATACAAAGACATGTCTTTCCAGTATACAAAACTAACAAAACATATGACGGGAGACAGAGAGGATCTAGGAGGTTACAATGAAGTCAAAGGACCATTAGTCACATTCAGAGATAACTCCAGAAGTCGAACCATTGGAGAAGGGTTCGTGGTCAAAGGAAAGGTGATAGTCAATGGAGTCTCCCACATGGAAGGACTGAAGCACAAACTGCTCAGCATCAGTCAATTATGTGACAATGGATACACTATTGATTTCAGTCGAAGCTCATGCGATATCAAAGATAAGTCAACTGGGGCAATCCTCCTAACTAACGTAAGGAGAGGCAACATGTATGTTGTTGACTAGTTAACTGGCTATGGAGAAGCTTGCTTTATTTAAAAAAGCTCAACTGAAGCAAGCTGGCTATGGCATCGATGACTCAATCATCTCAACTTCAGAACCATCAAACATCTGGCCAAGAAGGAGCTAGTTGATGGGCTTCCCAAGGAGATTTTCAAGAAAACTAACGTCTGCGGACCATGCCAGAAAGGGAAGTAAGTGAGGTCATCATTCAAGAACAGAAGTCATCCTCCAGGGACAACTGCTACACATGGATCTATTTGGGCCAGTCAAACCACCAACTCCCAAAGAAAAAATATTCACTCTTTTAGTAGTTGATGACTTCTCAAGATTCACATGGGTAGAGTTTCTCAGAAGTAAGGATGAAACCTACTCCAAGCTATCAATGATGATCAAGAGGTTGCAAACTGAAAAGGAGAAATCAGTTCAACGAATTCATTCAGACAATAGAACTAAATTTATCAACAAGCAGATCATCAGTTTTCTCAGTGAACTGGGAATAACTCATGAGCACTCGGCTGCTAGAACTCCACAGCAAAATGGTATAGCTGAAAGAAGAAATCACACTCTCAATGAAGCAGCTCGAGCAATGATAACTGATGCCAATATACCAGAAGGATACTGGGCCGAAGCAGTTAATACGGCGTACCACACTTAAAACAGAAGTGCTATCATCAGTGTACATGACAAGACACCTTATAAGCTATACAAGGGTCGTAAGCCATCTATTTCATACTTCAAAGTATTTGGCTGCAAATGTTATATTCACAATAATGGCAAGAATCAACTGAAAGCATTCAGTGCCAAAGCTGATGAGGAAATATTTCTTAGTTACAATTCCCCTCATGCTCAAGCTTACAGAGTGTTCCACAAATGAACACTAGTTGTGGAAATAACTTGTCATGTTATTTTTTATGAGTTTGCCAATGAGTACAGGAGTAAAAAAGTACTCAATACATCAGTTCAACTACTACCTAGCAAAACTAATAACTCACAAGATTATGTGGATCACACAGTTCCAAAGGAGTTTGAAGTTGGACTAGAAGATGAAGAAAATATATCTAGCACCAGACCAGCTGAGAACACAGCTGAGGCCAATCAACCTAATGAAGAAACTGATCGTGCTGAGACCTTCAACCCCACAACTGAAGTAGGGGGAAGAACTGATGAAGACGAAGGGCAAACTGAAGAAAAGACATCAGATTATGTCAATACTAAGGATCCAACTAAAAATCCAGATAAGGATAGCCTATCCAAATGGCTCAGAAGTCACCAAGCTGACAAGATTGTTGGAGATCCAAGAAGTTGAGTTCAGACCAGAAGTTCAACTGAGCATACTCTCTTCACATGCTTTCTATCTCAAACTGAACCGATGAATATCAATGAAGCTCTTAAAGATGTAGATTGTATAATAGCCATGTAAGAAGAGCTGGACCAGTTCACAAGAAACGATGTTTGGTTTCTTGTTGATAAGCCAAAAAACTAGAAAGTCATTGGAACCAAGTGGATTTTTCATAACAAACTAAACAAACAAGGCGTCATCACAAGAAACAAAGCAAGACTGGTGGCCAAGGGATACTCTCAAAGTGAAGGGGTCGAATTTGATGAGACGCTTACACCAGTTGCAAGATTGGAAGCTATCAGATTATTCCTTACCTATGTGGCTCACAAATATTTCACAGCCTATCAAATGGACGTGAAAAGTGTTCTTCTACAAGGGATGCTCAAGAAGGACGTGTACGTCAAGCAACCTCCTGGATTCGAGATTGGAGATCAAGTCTTCAAACTGAAGAAAGCACTCTACAGGCTGAAGCAAGCGCTCCGAGCCTGGTATGAAACCCTCACAACATTCTTGCTCAAGAATGAGTTTCAAAAATGAGTCATTGATCGTACTCTATTTAGAATAGAGCGATCATCAGAGATCTTGATGGTTTAAATTTACGTGGATGACATAATATTTGGATCAAAGAGTAAAGATCTATGCACTCGGTTCACACAACTGATGCAGAGCGGATTCGAGATGAGCATGATGGGAGAAATGACATTCTTCCTAAGACTCCAAGTACGACAGCTCCAAGATGGGATATTCATCAGTCAAGCCAAGTATATAAAGGAGCTGGTCAAGAAGTTTGGAACTTATAAAGAAAAAACTATCAAGATCCCTATGAATACATCAGTTCAACTGACTCTCGATGAAGAAGAAGAATCAGTTAGCTAAACTTACTATAGAGGCATCATCGGTTTACTTCTCTACTTAACTGTCAGTCGATCAGACATTTCATATTCAGTCGGCTTATGTGCACGTTTCCAAGCTAATCCGAAGAAGAGTCATCTCAAAGCAGCAAAGAGGATCATGAAATACCTTAGATGAACCATAAATCTTAGACTATGGTATCCCAGAGATGACAGCTTAAGTCTAACTGGATATTCAGACTCAGACTTTGGTGGTTACAAGATTGATAGGAAGAGTACCAGTGGAACATGTCAGTTTCTTGATCATAAACTGATATCCTGGTTCAGCAAGAAGCAGCACTCAGTTGCCACGTCAACAATTGAAGTGGAGTATGTAGCTGCTGGAAGCTTTTGTACACAGATACTCTGAATGAAACAGCAGTTGAAAGATTACAAGGTCGAAACTAACGAAGTACCTATCTTTTGCGACAACAACAGTGCCATTAATATTTCTCAGAATCCAGTTATGCATTTGAGAACAAAGCATATTGATATCAGGCACCACTTCATCAGAGATCACATTGAGAATAAAGACATATGCATCCAATATATCAATTCTACGAAGCAGATAGCTGACATCATCACAAAGCCATTGCCAGAAGCAAGATTTGTGGAACTATGTATCCAATTGGGGCTATTGGAACTAGCTTTAAAAGATGAAGATGATCAACTGATTGGGAGAATGCAAAGAACAACCCTAACCGATGAGAAAAAGAGAGCAGAAGCTGAAACTAAACCAAAAGATGCATCAGTTCAGTCAACAAAAGGAGCGAAAACTACTCAAACCATCAGTTCAAGCAAAAAGCAAGTTGAAAAGTTTGCAAACTAATGAGAAGCATGGAAGCTGAGAAGCCAGAAGGACCAGAACTGATCGACAGCTAAATCAGTTCAAATTGGGGAAGCAGCTCATAATCAGCTGAGATAAGCAGTTGAACTGAAAGGAGAGCTGAAAGCCATCTCAGCAAAGGAAAGAGTTGAACTGAAAAAATATCTCAGTTGAAGCTAACCAAGCCAACTGGAGTATGCCAGATGTAGCTGAATCATCTGATGACGTCAGTAGCTCAAAGCCACGTGGAAGCCCAAAAGAAAGAAATTTAGACAGATAAGTTTGAATTTTTTACTTGCTCAGTGGAATGGTAAAATGACGTGTCATACCATTGTTACTATTGGACCCCACTTTCTCTCTCCTTAATCACATCCAACGGGTGAATTTTAGAAGAAAAAGCGACTCGTCAGTGAATCTCTTCGCTTCAAAGCCAAACCATCTGATTCACTGAAATCAAAATATTTTTGACCGTTGGATAAGCACCAACCCCTCATAAATAGGACAGCTGAAAAACTCCAAATCAAGTTTAACCCTAGCTGCCAATTCATCTCCCAAAGCTCGCTATTAATCTATCAAAAATCCTCCAAATCACTCAAAATTTTCTAGACAATGGCTCAAATTACTGACCAATGTCTATAGAAAATTTACAACTTCAGATTAACCGAGAAGATTCCTTAGTCTTTTGTGATAAGCTGTATAGAGATAAATTCTTTGAACCAGCAGTATTCATTCACAACTACAAAAATTCAGCGCTCAGTGGTGAGATTATATCAAAGTTGTATCAGTCAAATATCAAAACTTTCCTGGAAATTACTCCAAAGAATGTTTATCCAGAAGCAGGTATCGAGTTTTATCTCAACTCTAAAAGCTTGAAAGAATCAACAGAAATATCAACCGAAGTTAGAGGATGATGGTTCACTGTCACTGCTGAGACTCTTAGAGAAGTGTTCGAGCTACCAGCCAGAGGGCAAAATCTTGATGATACTAAAGTTGATATGGAAAAGTTTTATCGATTATGGAAGAGAGAAGGCTCGAGAATAGCCTACAAAAATAGCCATTTCAACTCATAATTTAAAGATGAATATCAGATGCTGGCATCGATTGTGGAAAAAATGATTATCAGAACTACCGGTAGTCACTCAGAGATGTCTAAACCAAAGTACAAGACTTATGTAGCAATTGATGATCAGCTAGACATCAACTGGGCTTAATTTTTCTTCAGTCAAATCAAGAAGTTTGCACTACTTTTTCAAGGAAAGAAGTATGAAGATACATTCCCACAGAGTATATATTATCTCAATCAAGTTAGTTTGTTTCTGGAAAGGAAGTTTCTAGAATTGATGACTGAGGAAACAAACTACTCACTGATAAATAGAGGAGACTACATCCCAACCTCCATGCAGACAATCAAAATTGAAAAAACTGGATCAACTCAGCAAACACAATCCAGAAAGAATGGTGTTATAGTGAAAGGAAGAGGAAAGCAGCCAATGACCGAAACAGCAAGGAATGACTCTTCAGACACTGAAGAAGATCTGGTCATGATACAATGAGCAGCTGAAGCTGAAACTCGAACAACTGCAACTGGAGTTGGAACCAGCATATCCACCAAAGCAAGCGCATCAGCTGATCAATCAACATCAACCTTGATTGGATCAAGCACCATGGTGGAAAGAATGCCAAACATTAGATCAGTTTTGAGGAAGAAATCAATATCTCAAAGGAGAAAGAAGGTGACTAAGCCAACAAGAAAGGCTAGTCCAATTGATGATCAACATCTAACTATCGCTCCAAATCTCACAACTGAAGATCTTACACCATGTGCAAATCTAAGGGATTTGCTCCTTGAAAGGGGGATACCATATGAAGAGGCTCAAGCATATTACTTCAGGCACACATGTCCACCGATGCCTCAAACTGAAAACAACATTGAGGCATTCTCAAAAGGAGAAGATATCAAGAGATAGGCTGAGGAAACAACTTAGCAATATACATCACAGCACTACGCAACTCTCTACCTATGAAAAGTTATTGAACTCCTTAACCAGGTATTTATACTGGTTTCTTTGGAGACATGTCTATCAGATAGATCAATTTCTGGTCCTGTTAGCCTTCCATGGAATGAGTTTCTGGAAGAGGAAAGAAGAGTGGAACATGTGGTGCACAAGCAACATGAATGCTGGAGCTGTGAGGATTAGAGATCTGGAAGGACAGCTGCATCTTAGGAAGATGTGCACAGACCCATCCAGAGGGTCAATGGAAGACGTTTTCAGTGAAATCTGCGAGAAAAATGGCATCAGGCTTCTTACTTTCTCTGTTGAAAAGGAAAGCAAAATATGGATGAACTTGCGAAAATGGCTCTATGATGAAATGATGAAAGGTCAATCAAGACCACAATCTGAAATTCCATCAGTAAGGGAGGAGCAAACACCAATAGATGACCTCATTAATAATGTATTAGGAGAAATACAGTACATAAAAGAAGTTGAGATCAATGTCATTGCAGATTCCCCTGAGCACAAATCACCGACTGCTGAAGGAACTCACAAGTATACAACTGACTTGGAGTTCGAAGAGTTGCTGAGATCACCAGTTCAACTAGATGAAGGTCAAACTGAAGGGCCAGTAGAAGGGCCAGTTGAGCAAGCTGAGCAAATAGAGGACCAATATGTGTTCCAAAATGCTTCGACTGTCGAGCCAGTTGAGAAGGCTCAAGTGACTGAAGAAACTAAAGATGAGGCAGATTTCCAACTGCCGCTGGCTGCTCTTATCAAGCCTATCTCTCAGTTTGATTCCTCAAAAGGAATATCAACTGATGAAGCCACTGATGAGCCAAACCCAGAGGAAATCTCAACTGATCAGTTGAGTGAAGAGCAGCATCAAGGCTACATAGGCTCACTAGCTATAGTGGTATATGTGGATCCAAATCAGAAAAGATCACAGCTTAAATGCCACCAGAGAAAAGCTATGGAGAAACAGAGAGCCTGAGAAATCCTGAGCAGTCCAGGACAATTCCTTGTGAAGAGGTGGATGGAACTGAAGATGGGCATGAAGCGACATCATAAGGTGATGAGTTTGTATTTAATGATGATACTCTTATGCTCTATGAAGGTACAACAACAACAATTCAGTTCCAGGAGCAACCAGAAGGCTCCATTACTCAGTGCACAGTTCAACATGAAGAACTATTCCGCAGCATCCAGCAGCAGCTCAAACTGCATAGTGAGCTCATCAAGCAGCTGCAAGCACAAGTGGGAGCTCAGCAAGCTGAAGCAGAGTTGTTAAGAAGCGACAAAATTGGTGAGCCACCTGCTAAAAGACAAAAAACAGAGCACAAGAAGGATTAGAGACTGATCAAGCTCAACTGATTAGGATCTCCAAATATTCCTCTTGTAATTTTGCTCTATAATCTTGGTTTTTCGATCAATGGAATATTTTTATTGATAAAATGCCATGTCAGCAAAACCATTTGAATTCCTACCATTGAAAACCTGACAAGCGCATTTAAGGCCATAAGCAAAAGCAAGGGACACAAATTCTCAAAGATATATGAGTATCATTTATTGTTCATAAATCAATCCAGATCTAGTCCTTGCTAGAAGAGACACACTCATTTCTCAAATTATTCAAGAAAAAGTTTCTTCTCACTCTCATATCTCTCTCTCAAAATTCTAGCCAAATTTCTTCAATGGCAGAATTTATCAGTTCCCCCAATTTCTTTAAAAATCAGATGATGAGAGATAAATTCCTTGAAAGGAAGAAGTTTCAGGAAATCCTTCAAGAATCAAACAGCTCAAACCTGCTTGTTAGTTTGCACAAGACATAGATTCTTCATTACTTGGAAACACCACCAAGGTTTTAGACAAAACCGAGTGTGTGAATTTCTTCTTCAAGCACAAATTAGTGCAAATGGCAAGGGAATATCATCAGTTATCCAAGGCCGAACCATCAAGATAATTGAAGGAATAGTTACTGAAGTTTTTCAACTTCTAAGGTAAGGAGCAACAGTTCAAGATCTGAGTGAAGCAGCTGAACTGTAACGCCCCGATCCCGGGAGAAGGGCAGGGGACCGGTGCGCTACTTGGGGGAAGGGGGAAGGGGTTGTTGAACAGAAGCAATCAAAAAAATAAGGTTAGTGCCTCAAAAATTTGGGCAGCATAACCTCTATAAATGGATCTATCCACGCATTTAAAACGTATGAAATGACTCAAACCAGATACCATGACTCTTAGGATGAACCCAAGAAAGAATAACAAAGGCAAACTTCAATGTAAATAATAACAGTTCAAAGGTTAACTGTTAATAGGTTAGGTATGAAAAAGGCCAAACTGATGTCTGTCCAAATACATAAAGTAAAGAAATGCCAGACTTTCGTCTGTCAGGAACGGAAAGTAAATGGGATTCGGAGAACCGAACACTCCATAACAGTAAAGAAAATGGGATTCGGAGAACCGAACACTCCATAACAGTAAATAAAATGGGATTCGGAGAACCGAACACTCCACAACCGTAAATAAAATGGGATTCGGAGAACCGAACACTCCATAACAGTAAATAAAATGGGATTCGGAGAACCGAACACTCCACAACCGTAAATAAAATGGGATTTGGAGAACCGAACACTCCACAACTGTAAATAAAATGGGATTCGGAGAACCGAACACTCCATAACAGTAAATAAAATGGGATTCGGAGAACCGAACACTCCACAACCGTAAATAAAATGGAATTCGGAGAACCGAACACTCCACAACCGTAAATAAAATGGGATTCGGAGAACCGAACACTCCATAACAGTAAATAAAATGGGATTCGGAGAACCGAACACTCCGTAGCAATAATCAGAGTAAGCGGAAAAGAACGCAGTGCATTTATTCAGACTCAAAAGGAAGCATGTTCTCAGTTAGACTCCATAGTGGAAAAGGAAACATATACATCAAATGATAGCCCTTCAGCCTTAGCACAGCCGTCCACCATCCCGCAGCTCATTCTGAAAAATATTTGAAAAGATTTTGGGCGTGAGTACTAATGCACTCAGTGGGTACTTTTGAGAAAAACCTTCACAATCATTTTATAAAACAGAATATCCAATCATATTTTAAGCATATCATGGAAAGCTTTTAAAACAGAAAATTTGTGAATTCCATGTATACAAAATCATTTTATTTCCATCATTGCGCGCCACTCTCCCCTAGAACGCTTACGGTGAGTCGGTTCGTGTACACAACCCGGCTGCTTAAGGTTGGACACTGCCCTGTTTGCTTGGGGCTCGATATCGTGAACCATTGTAGTTTCGTCACCAAAAACAGTAGTAAGACTTACATGAGTCAGGAGAGCACATCAAATACAGTCATGAGTTGGATATTCAATCACTTTCATTTTATAAATATCAGGGCTTAATAACCCAAAAATATATTTTTATATAATAAAAACCCACCTGGCAATCAGATCTGAAATAGCTAGATCTAGATTCTGATTCTGGTCTCAACTAGAAGTCTCCTTCTTATGTGCCTATAAGATTATCCGACAACTTAGTTTCGATAAAATACTATCATTAGGTCAAAATCTAACCTTTCTTAGCTATGAAGTAAATATTATAATATCTACAATCTTAACACGCAGCACCCAGGTCATCAAAATATTTTGACTCTTGAGGGAACTTTACTCAGGGCATTTTTATAAAGAAAAACCCTTTTGGAAGTTTTGGCATACGGGGTGGTCAAACCCGTATCCTAAAATTAACTCGGTACAAATAAATTCATACCGCAAGATCCGCCCATTGGAAAAATATGAAACTTTAAATAAAAATACTATATTTTGATACGGAACAACTTTTGAGCTTAAAAATACGATAGGGCTATCCACGAAGGATAGATCTGAAAAAGACTATAATTTAATAATCGGACACTCAAAATATACCCGAAATTAAAAAGTGACAACATGGAAAATGTACATAAATATACATAGAACATGAAACCCTAAAGACATTTTTTTGATCCGGCGACCCGAAAGAGTCACCGATTTGAGAGGGTGGTTGCGACTTTTGGCGGTAGTCACGACGATTTTCCATCGTGATCGTCCGTCGTGTCATCATTTCAATCACGTATTCGTGATCTACGTGTTGACACCTTCGAAATGACTATTTCGGAAATGAAATAGGAAACTAGAGTCGTACCTTATCTAGAAGCTGCTCGGCGTTTCGATTTTGAAAATGAATGAAAAATGAAACCTTAACCTCCTATTTATAAAAGAAAAATAAATAGGATAATAACGAATAAAAGAAAGAGGATAATGATGGAATAGGATAATGATGGAAAAAGAATAGGATAATTACGAATAGGATAATATTTCGAAAAAGAAATTGGATAATGACGGATGTGCCTTAGTTATCCAAATCTATTACCTTTCACCCTAAAAATTGTGCCAAGAGTTCATATGAACTCGGATTTGGAAAATTCAAAGTTTGGCACGATGCTTGGAACATTTTCTATCAACCCGAGAAAAATATCAGAACATATTTTTAAAGCAATTTTTGACCAAATTAAATTTGAATAGATGTCCCTGGCTGAGATTTTCCTTTATTTGAATCCGTTAAGGACCCAACTTATTTCTTAGATTACCCTCAGGTAACATATGTCGAATAAAACCTTCTAAAATATTTCGGGGTATTACATTTTACCCTCCTTAATAAAAATTTCGTCCCGAAATTTGCGTACCTCTATTGGGTAAATCAGGATACAACTCATTGATTCTGCTTTCATGCTCCCAGGTAGCTTTCTCTTTCCCATGGTTATTCCATAGGACTATCACGAGTAATATCTGTTTGTTCCGTAATTCTTGGACCTTTTGGTCAAGAATAGCCTCTGGTCTTTTTTCGTATGATAAATCCAGGTTCATGACTATCTCCTAATTCTTTATAGCGTGTTTAGGATCAAACACATACTTTCTCAACATTGAGACATCAATCACATTATGAACCTTAGCTAGAATCAGCAACATGACTAGTTTATAAACCACCTCATCATTCCTAGCCAAAACACTATTTATCTCGTGTCGCAAATCTTACTAAGACGTATATTCTGCCTTGGTCCACTTTAACTTGATGCGCATAATTCTTCATACGTTCTTCTCTGCATCTTTCTTCAAATATTCTTTAGCATCATCCTTTGAGTCGAGAAAAGAGAGAGAGAGAGAGAGAGAGAGAGAATAGATATCGATCCACCTGAATCAAAGCATATTATCTTGATCATCGTATACGTCACCTCGAACTTGAGACATCCAGTCTTGCACTTGTCCTTGCTCCTTGATCAAAAACGTATAAAAGTAGATGTAGCAAGAACGGATCTATCTATCGCGATTCTTCATAGACATTCAAAATTCTCCCAACATGCTCCTCAAATGCGCATATACACACGAACGACATTTCCTAAAAATCCATATAACTCAAGCCATCTAAAAGAATATACTTATCTATTCTAAGCTCTTTCTACGTTCAAATCTACAAGGCACTACATAATTGTTCCCAGTGTCTTAGTCAATCTCTTCTTTATAATCATTCATTAGATTCTCGGTTGAACCAGAATCCAAATGTCCCAGACATCTCATTAAAACCATAGGCGAACCACGGCCTTGCCGTGAACCCTCTTTCATGTAGGATTCAATCCAAACATGACATAACACATTCTTTTAAAATTTCACATCATAACAAATCGACACATTTCAGTGGAACCAATTCATGTAGACCCATAATCCTGAACGTGGAAAAAAACTTAATCAATCTATATTCCACAAGAATCTTAACAATCATCAACTTAAAATCCAATCTATGTGAATAAATCACAGCTAGCTATGTTCATCTACATTCTCAATCAAATAATTCTATGTTCATATTCCATCTGCATAAGCATTCTGGGTTCCCATCACTTTAACATCATCACATTTCTAATCACTTACACATTATCACATTTCTAATCATAGGGCATTGATTACTATCATCACACTTTCTTTGAGAACATATCATGGACATATAGTCCCATTTAAAATATCATATTTCATTTCAAACATAATGGACCAATAGTCACATTCAAAATAATCATTTAGTACCATCTGGGCACAAAGTCCCATAATTTTACCATCATGGACAAGAGTCCCTTTTATTCATAACCATCATCATATGGACACATAGTCCAAAATGATACCATTATCCTTTCAAAACCATCATTGGCGCGACTTTTCATAAATACCATCAAAGTGGAGAATGGTCCTTATCCACATTTTCTTTTTTGAAATCAGTAAACATCATTGAATCTCAAAAATATTTTAACTCACGTACCTTTCTTTTTGAAGCAGATGAGTGCGGTGCAGGCGACGTGCTAGGGCTATCAGATAATCAATTAAGAGAATACATTGAGAACTTGACTCAATCAATAATATGACAGGCCGGCAGAGTTGCAACCTGCTCTGATACCACTCTGTAACGCCCCGATCCCGGGAGAAGGGCAGGGGACCGGTGCGCTACTTGGGGGAAGGGGGAAGGGGTTGTTGAACAGAAGCAATCAAAAAAATAAGGTTAGTGCCTCAAAAATTTGGGCAGCATAACCTCTATAAATGGATCTATCCACGCATTTAAAACGTATGAAATGACTCAAACCAGATACCATGACTCTTAGGATGAACCCAAGAAAGAATAACAAAGGCAAACTTCAATGTAAATAATAACAGTTCAAAGGTTAACTGTTAATAGGTTAGGTATGAAAAAGGCCAAACTGATGTCTGTCCAAATACATAAAGTAAAGAAATGCCAGACTTTCGTCTGTCAGGAACGGAAAGTAAATGGGATTCGGAGAACCGAACACTCCATAACAGTAAAGAAAATGGGATTCGGAGAACCGAACACTCCATAACAGTAAATAAAATGGGATTTGGAGAACCGAACACTCCACAACCGTAAATAAAATGGGATTCGGAGAACCGAACACTCCATAACAGTAAATAAAATGGGATTCGGAGAACCGAACACTCCACAACCGTAAATAAAATGGGATTTGGAGAACCGAACACTCCACAACTGTAAATAAAATGGGATTCGGAGAACCGAACACTCCATAACAGTAAATAAAATGGGATTCGGAGAACCGAACACTCCACAACCGTAAATAAAATGGAATTCGGAGAACCGAACACTCCACAACCGTAAATAAAATGGGATTCGGAGAACCGAACACTCCATAACAGTAAATAAAATGGGATTCGGAGAACCGAACACTCCGTAGCAATAATCAGAGTAAGCGGAAAAGAACGCAGTGCATTTATTCAGACTCAAAAGGAAGCATGTTCTCAGTTAGACTCCATAGCGGAAAAGGAAACATATACATCAAATGATAGCCCTTCAGCCTTAGCACAGCCGTCCACCATCCCGCAGCTCATTCTGAAAAATATTTGAAAAGATTTTGGGCGTGAGTACTAATGCACTCAGTGGGTACTTTTGAGAAAAACCTTCACAATCATTTTATAAAACAGAATATCCAATCATATTTTAAGCATATCATGGAAAGCTTTTAAAACAGAAAATTTGTGAATTCCATGTATACAAAATCATTTTATTTCCATCATTGCGCGCCACTCTCCCCTAGAACGCTTACGGTGAGTCGGTTCGTGTACACAACCCGGCTGCTTAAGGTTGGACACTGCCCTGTTTGCTTGGGGCTCGATATCGTGAACCATTGTAGTTTCGTCACCAAAAACAGTAGTAAGACTTACATGAGTCAGGAGAGCACATCAAATACAGTCATGAGTTGGATATTCAATCACTTTCATTTTATAAATATCAGGGCTTAATAACCCAAAAATATATTTTTATATAATAAAAACCCACCTGGCAATCAGATCTGAAATAGCTAGATCTAGATTCTGATTCTGGTCTCAACTAGAAGTCTCCTTCTTATGTGCCTATAAGATTATCCGACAACTTAGTTTCGATAAAATACTATCATTAGGTCAAAATCTAACCTTTCTTAGCTATGAAGTAAATATTATAATATCTACAATCTTAACACGCAGCACCCAGGTCATCAAAATATTTTGACTCTTGAGGGAACTTTACTCAGGGCATTTTTATAAAGAAAAACCCTTTTGGAAGTTTTGGCATACGGGGTGGTCAAACCCGTATCCTAAAATTAACTCGGTACAAATAAATTCATACCGCAAGATCCGCCCATTGGAAAAATATGAAACTTTAAATAAAAATACTATATTTTGATACGGAACAACTTTTGAGCTTAAAAATACGATAGGGCTATCCACGAAGGATAGATCTGAAAAAGACTATAATTTAATAATCGGACACTCAAAATATACCCGAAATTAAAAAGTGACAACATGGAAAATGTACATAAATATACATAGAACATGAAACCCTAAAGACATTTTTTTGATCCGGCGACCCGAAAGAGTCACCGATTTGAGAGGGTGGTTGCGACTTTTGGCGGTAGTCACGACGATTTTCCATCGTGATCGTCCGTCGTGTCATCATTTCAATCACGTATTCGTGATCTACGTGTTGACACCTTCGAAATGACTATTTCGGAAATGAAATAGGAAACTAGAGTCGTACCTTATCTAGAAGCTGCTCGGCGTTTCGATTTTGAAAATGAATGAAAAATGAAACCTTAACCTCCTATTTATAAAAGAAAAATAAATAGGATAATAACGAATAAAAGAAAGAGGATAATGATGGAATAGGATAATGATGGAAAAAGAATAGGATAATTACGAATAGGATAATATTTCGAAAAAGAAATTGGATAATGACGGATGTGCCTTAGTTATCCAAATCTATTACCTTTCACCCTAAAAATTGTGCCAAGAGTTCATATGAACTCGGATTTGGAAAATTCAAAGTTTGGCACGATGCTTGGAACATTTTCTATCAACCCGAGAAAAATATCAGAACATATTTTTAAAGCAATTTTTGACCAAATTAAATTTGAATAGATGTCCCTGGCTGAGATTTTCCTTTATTTGAATCCGTTAAGGACCCAACTTATTTCTTAGATTACCCTCAGGTAACATATGTCGAATAAAACCTTCTAAAATATTTCGGGGTATTACATGAACCATACTGGAGAAGGTGGAAAGTCTCCACTTACAGAAAGGCATTCAATTTTACCACAGCTAAAACTGATCTGAAACCAGAGTATGGAGTTCTGCTCGACATCACAAATAAGATGATGTTTGGAGCAATTGGAAGCCAAAGCTCGCTTACCCAGGAGAGGTATAAGGTGATGATTCACCTAGTTAAAGGACATGAAACAAACTCGGCAGAGTTTGTATTTTCTCAGATCAAACGTCATGTCCTCAAGACCTCCAACTCAAAGAGAACAAGGAAGTTTGAGTCTATGGTGGGACTCATTCTCAGAATGAACAAGATGATTGAAGACATCTTGAAGCTCCCAAATGATGATGCTTTACCAGCCCTTATCTCCGACTGGATTCCCAAAAGAGGAAACACTCATCTTCACTCACTCAAGAAGAAAATGAGGACCAAAGGCAATACAAGTGCCACAGCCTCAACCACCTCAACTGCCAATGTTGTTCCATCACCAGTCTCAAAGAATGGATTAACATCTGATTTTCAACACTGTTCTGATCCAGATGAGCTCATTGTTGGTTTTGTATACTGGAAAGGTTGTCTTTGTATACAATAAAACATTTTAAGATAATATAGATTGAATAATAATTGCAGTCACTATTTGTGCATTTATTTATTGTTATATTTATAAGCATATTTCCATATACTTGTATTGTCGATGATATGGTGTGGGTGAACACACGGTAAAGATTATATCATCGGATTACTTGCAAAGTATTACAAAGCTCGCAGTTTCGATGGTCCTAAACTAACCATTGTACACTGTAGAATAATCTGATAGTTAGTTTATCTTGACTAGCTGATTATTCTGATACAATTGTTAGTGTATTAAGGAGGATCACGATAGGATACTATTCTCTGTTCTGGCCTTAAAAGGAGAGAATAAAGATCCACAGAGTTCGGATTCGTAACCCATATGTAATGGCGGACATATATATGTTATGTCTACTGCTTTTATTTATCAATAAGTGAGATTCTTTGATAGAATCAACAACCTCGATATTTTGGTTAGTGACATTTACATATATGATGGGTCATGCATTATATATGGTCACCATGTCCTGGTGCGCCAGATTGATGATGTCGTCTTGAGGAAACATGTACATCATGGGAAGCCCTGCAGGCAGAATATTAATTTATTCTTTACATGATACGGAAGTCGTGCGGTACCACTCAAGGAACAAGATATTAATTAATTATAGTTGTCAGAAGCTTACATAATTAATTAATGGACATTGTATCTTAAACATGGGGAATGGCTGAACTAAAGAAGAAATCATATTCATAAATATGTATTAAATTGGCAGGTCAGTATTATTTCTTTAATGGAATAAAAATAATACTTAATTTATTTAATTATATCCTAAGTTTATTGGATTTAGAAATTAAATAAATTAGCAGACCAATTTAATATTCTTCTAGATTCCTGTTGTAATCCAATATAACCTAAGTGGACTGGGAATAGAATAAGAATTGGAGGCCCAAACCTAATAGGGTTTGGAGAATTAATTTTCATCCCCTCCCCTATATAAAGGGAAGGTGCCACGAAAATTAAGTGAAATAAAACAACCAATACAACCCCTCTACATGCTCTCTTGATTCCTAGAGTTTCCATAACTGTTTAGTAGTCTGCAACCCACCCTGCATCTAAACAAGGTCCGGAAATACAGCAGAAGATCAAGAAGTAGAATATGGTGATGTGAAGGTTTCGAACACCATGATGATTATCCAAGATCGAGTGTTCTCCATCAACAACGGGATTAGACCTTTAATCCTGTGAACAATCCGACAAAGTTTGTAAGTACCGGTTTTGATAGATTCTATTTTCTTCCGCTGCAATAGATTCGAAATTGAACTTGCATGTTAATTCAACATAGGATAATGTAACATCCCAGAATTTTAGAATATCTTAGTGAGTTTTCTAAATTTATTTAGAAGACTAAAAAAAATAATTGGAGCTAAAATAAAGTTAAACAGATGTAAGTCGCAACTTTTTGACTATTTTATGCGAAAATCGATGATGAGATTTTGTGTTTGTCATCGAAAGATAGTGAATATTGGTCTTTTCTAGAATGTAACGACCTAAAGGAAGATGTTGGTGCTTTCAGAATTTTATTCTGACCTCTACAGGAGTCCCGTAATTGAAAATTTGAAAACCTGTGAATAGTAATTTCTGCGTGCGTTCGTGATTCGAAAAATTTGCAAAATCCTCCTCATTGATCTGAGACTTGTTTTATCAAGCCTATCTTATAAGAAATGACCCAAGGAATCCGTTTGCATTCACGGATTGCCAATCTGAGGTCAATCGGACGCTCGAGAGCAAAATCTGTCAGTCGAAAGGAATAGTAAAAGTAATTTTTGAAAGGGAATCTTTCTTCGTTTTTCTTCAAACGACTTCCTTGTCATCTCGAGTTGGGTTAGTTCAATAGTACTCGAGCCAACGAGTCTTTCGGTATTTTCGGATTTTGTGTCTGAGGTCGTTTAGACCTCGACATCAAATAAAGTAACTTTAATTGAATCCGAAAAACGCTTTATCAGTATTCTATACCCGGAGTGGCTTACCTGGGAAGCCAAGCCTTTTTCCTATAAATAGGAGGCCTTGGATTCATTTCCAATTGCTCATTCTCTCTCTTCTTTCTCTTTCTCTCTCGTTCGTGTTGACGAACGAGAGAAACCCGGGCCTGCGCCGAGTAAATCGTGCATGCGGGCCCAGGTTAAGTTTTGTTGAGAGGGTGCTGCTGCGGGAGCAGCTGTCGAGCGCCGAAAGGCTGCCGGAGAGCCGCCGCCGCTGCCGTGGATGGCCGAAAATCACCATCGTCGTGCTACCGTCGCGCCGTGGCTTCGGATGTCTCGTTTCGGTCCATTTCTTATCCTTTATAGTTGAAATTTTAATATGTTGTGTGTTTTAAATAGTGCTTCATTTCGTATGTTGAGTGTATCGTCGTCCGGTGGCCGAAAACTGGCGAAAATGCCGGAAAATATGAAAAATAAAGGGGCGCCGATCAGTTTCGATTTTTACCTATTTTCGCCTATTTCGGGTTGTCAAATCGAAAAAGTTTGAACTAGAAAGTTGCTCAAAATATTATTTCCTATAGGGCTGCGAAGTTTCATAATTTTCCAATAAGTTTTGATTAAAGTCGATTATTTTAATTGGATGGTTATTTTTATACTTAGAGCATGTGATTTCAGAAAATTCCAAAAATTGTATAGTTTAATAAAGATATATGTGGGGTCATGTCTGATTATTTTCATAATTTTTGGGCTAGTAAAAAGTGCAATCGAGGTTAGCTGTGTAAAATTTGATTAAAATGGCAACTTACGGAAACTGACCTCTGTCAAATCTTTTGGTCTCATTAAATCGGAAATTATATTTCGAAATTTATTTCCTTCTGTGTGAAAGTTGTACGAGGTCTCTAGAGTCGCGCATTCTTAGTTGAAATATAATTAAAGTAAATAAAAGTTCCAATTAAATTAAAATCGAGTTCTGAAAATTAGAGCAGCAGTCCTAAAATAAGGTTTGACCTTCTAGGACTTGTTAAGCCAGTCAGAGAAGCTGACGGATGAATATCGAGAAGTTTGATCACCTGAGTTGATCTAATCGAGGTGGGTTTATTTGCAAAACCTATCTATATTTAAGTTATTAACTCATAAATGTGATAGTCATAGTTAGAATATTCAAATAAAATATTTGAGAAATTATCTGCTCAAGTCTCTACTAAAGTAATTGCATTATACTGCTATATAATTATTGAGAACATAGATTATGCTTCGACATAATTAAATAGAATAGATTATGCCTTGTCATAATTAATGTTTGTGGGTTAAAAGTTAAGGTGTAGAGTTTAAAGTTCATAGTATATAGATTAAGATTAGAGGTTATATTAAAGTTTAATAGTCATAGTTTAAAGTTACACTATATTAAATGTTTATTGTGTATTGATTATACTTGTGTATAATGAGTTATAATTTTTTTCTTGTGCATTTATTATTACACTTAAGTTATAGAATGGTTTTCGTTAAAGGAATATGAAGCATAATTAAACTAAGTTTGCTAGAGGACTTAAAAGATATCATAATTGCTATATTAAGAGAATGACATAGTTTTTATGTTTATGTCGTATTACGCGCTTTAAAGAGAACATAGAGCAAAGGATAGGCAGGAACTGTGATTCTTGCAGTTGTGATATTAATCACTAAAGGTGTCACTGTGAGGTAACCACGGCACATACACGTGATCTAGGCATCACTACAGGAGTCAATGCTAGGTAACCCCAAGTATACTCAAGGGTCAATGCTAGGTGATCCCTAGTACACTCTTCTCGAATTAGCGAGGTAACCCCTCTCTTTTCCTATCAGCGACATGTCATAGAGTGCAGTAGACGACAGAAGGAGCTATAGAGTACCAAAGAGAAGTAAATGTTTGCAGAAATGGGAAGGGATTTCGCGTTTTGCTTTCCATTATCTATATTTATATTTTGGATATTATGTTACAGTTTTTATTAAAGATTGAGTTAAAAGTTTAACACACTGAGTGCTTTAGTACTCACACCCAAAATATTTTCAAAATATTTTTCACATGTTGAGATGCTGGAGGTGATGGCTCGATGTACTGTTGTGGGTTGATCATGTCTTGCTGTCTCGTTCAGACTGAATTATTGTTCATGAGTATGTTGTTATGTGATACAATATTACTCCATTATTTTCCGCTTAAACTCTGATACAGTTGCCCCATAGTATGATTGCATGCTATATTTTATTTTTGGGCTTATTTGAATTGTATTCTTTATTGAATCATGATAAATAAAGTCCTACTTCTTTTCATAAATCCAAGCATGTTTCATTACAATTTTCGACCTTTGAGTTGGTCATATTTGGGTGAGTTTTGGATTCTATTTATTTTCCAGTTGACCTATGAACGGGTCTTATCTTGATTAATTGCTTATGTCCTATGAATGGGACATAAAATATTTTATTTGCCTCTGACCTATTGATGGGTCTTAGTTCTTGTGACCTATGAAGAGGTATTGTTTATTTGAGGAGTCAGTATCCTATTTGTTAATTGTTGGATTCTGTTTAAATTCGATTGGCTTATGAATAGGCATTCTTTTGACTTGATTGAATCATTTAACTTCGTTGATATCTTGAAAGACGTGGATTTCTTCCAGTTATAGAGGTTATGCTGCCGAAATTTATGGGGAATATAATCTATTCTTGTTCTAAAGCCATTTCATTTGACCCAACCCTCATTTATTATTTCTTGTGGGACCGGAACATTACAGAGGACCCTCTGGATTTTGGATTATGCTACCTTTTTTCTTGTATTTTTCTTGTAGTGTCCCCGTCCTAATCATTGGGACCGGGGCGTTACAGATAATTAATGTCACACATAAAATAATGATTTACATTAGCTTATAATTAATTGCATCCAAACAGATCCTGTGGGGTACAATTCAAAAAAACCCCAACAATTGGTATCAGAGCAGGTTTTGGCTCTGCCCTAGAATTAATTCTATGGTAAATTCGAATTGGATGTTTAAATCTGTAGATGAATTTTAGTTTTTAAAATTTTCAGATTTAATTGTTCATCATGTTCGAATTTTTGGATTAAAATCGGTTTGGAATTTTGGATGCTATTCGCAATTCGAAAATTCTATATTTTAATTCATATGATTTTCAAAAGCTATGGATTAATCTTGGAAAGGTTTTTTGAATAGTGTCAAAAGTTCCAGATTTAATTTTAACATTGATCTCGAAAATTAGAGATTAAAATTGTTAAAGATTTTCCAAAATCCTAATTTTAATCTAAGTAAATTTTCGTCCATGAGATATTAGATTGGAAAGTTTTTTTTTATCCCAAGTTGCTTTTTGAATTTTCCAATGTCTAATTCTGATCATGCACGAAATTTGCTTAAAGTCAATTCCCTAATTAATTTTTTGTAATTTTCGATTTTATGTTTTTAATTTGGAATAGAATTTTGATTAATATTAAAATTTTCAAATTTAATCATGATAGGGATTGAAAATTATGGGGATTAGAATTGGAGAAGGTTATCTTTGATCACATCAAAAGTTATTAAATTCTAATCCAAGTAGGTTTCAAAATAGAATTTTAAATTTGGTAAGTGTTTGAAGATGATCAAAACTACAATATTTTTTATTCTAGTAATTTTGATACCTAGTATATAATTTGGAAATGATTTTGATTAATATCAAATTTTCAAATAATAATTTTATTTAAGGATATTCGAAATTTGGAGATAAAATTTCGAATATTTGATGTTAAATTAATTCCCTAAATTGATCCATATTTTTCGAAAAATATGGAATTGGACTTGGAATAGATTTTTGATGTTATCGAAATTTCCATATCTAATCCTAGAGATATTTTCAAAATATGGGGTTCATAATTGGATAAGGTAATTTTGATGAATATCAAAAGTTACCTAATTATAATCCAATTAGGTTTCAAAATAGAATTTTAAATTTGGAAAGTATTTGAAGAGAATCAAAATTTTCAGATTTATTATTCTTGGAATTTTCGAAACCTAGGTATTTAATTTGGAATAGATTTTTGATTAATATCAAAATTTCCAGATTTAATTATTTATGGATTTTCGAAAATTAAGGAATTTTATTTGGGAAAGATTTTTAATAAATGTTGGAATGTGTTGTCGTAAACACTGAAATTAGACACAGAATCGTAATATCAAACTCGATGTTACAGACAGTTAACACAACTATCTTAATACAAATATGCTGTAAATAAATATGCAATAACACGCGAACTAATTTTAAATCACACACAGCATGTATGTGATTGCCGCAAGGCGAAATTATGCTACTATGAGCACAAACTGTTTTTCAAGCTTACAATGTTGGACGCGAAAGCTCTCAACACTTCGGCTACATACAAATTATAATCTAGTTCTACAACTAAAAAAGAACTCAAACGTACAAATTAACCTCCCGTTAATTTGTATACAAACTAGTATAGATTTCACAACCTTGCTATCTATCCTAACTTGTTCAAACTACTCTCTTAAATTGAATGAACAACAATAAACATTAAGTTAGAAGAAGGAACCAAGAACAAAATCTATACTATGTTTGTGATTCAAGCTTTTTCAAATCTTCACGCAGCGGAAAATGGATTGAGCTTAAATAAGTCTTTAAGTGTCGATCATATCCCTTATATGCTTCCTCACTTGAATAGACAAGACTCAAGTCTTCTCTTTCTTAATCGTGGGTTGGAGATAACCGCTCTTCATCACTACTCCATCGTGTGTGAGAAGAAAACCGTCTCCATGGCATGGTTGAAGCCATATCCCACGTTCTCACCTATTTTCCAAGTATTCCAGCAATAAAAATCTGAAAAAGAAAATAGATTAAATAAAAGAAAACAAGACGCCCTAAAAATAGGAGATAGAGTTTTGACTTCGTCAAACTCTATTTAAAAAATATATCTAATATGTATATATCCATTAATTTGAAATATCTATTTCGTGGATATACACATATATTTTAAGATATATAAAATTATTTTATTCATTAAAATAATAAATAAAACTAGGAAAGGATAAGTTACGACTATGTCACAGACAATGTCGCAGGGAGTCTGTCTGACATTACGTGCAACATTGAACCTCAATGTCATGCAACACTCAACAATAAATATCAAACATTCCAGATTTATTCCTTATGTAATTTTTGAAGAATTAAGATTTAATTTGGTGGAAAATTATAATTAATTTCCAAATTTTATCTTAATGTGATTTCCAAAAATTTCAATTTTAAATTGAAGATAATTTTTGAAATGTCATGTATGGATATCATATGAATTTAATGTTTATCACTTAATTTTGATAGTTGTTGTATGTAGACGGTTTTTGTTTGCAGGAGATACCGACTATCATGGCATTTTAATTTCGTGATATGATGATTTAATTATGTTAAATGTATGGTTGTTGATGGCTATATGCCGGTTTGGCTACGAGGCTTTTATCCATGAGAAAATTCATGGATTATATTAGCATTTATTTTATTACGTTGGTTTAATGTAATAGGAAAAATAAATGTTAGAGTATAGATGTGATTTTTGAAAATCACATAGTCTTGAGTTGTAATCTTTTAATTCCTTTATTATTCTAGATTTATTAGGATTTTCAATAATTAAAATCTTTATCATATGGAAATTGAATATTTAAGATAATGATTACTTTATCCTAGTGGATTTGGATAAGATAATTGATATATTTGGATTAATTCAAATATGATAGGATAAGAAGAAATCCTTATAGAATTAGATAAGGATCGATATCTACTCAAGGAAGGAAAGTGGAGCAGCCCCAATCAAGGAAGGATGACATCCTGGACACGTCCCAAAACCCTAAATCGGTGCTAAGGTTTTGGCGAGATGCTTGGTGGTGGCGAGGGTGATGTCCAGATTTCTGGAGCTGATTTTCCAAGATTATCTCATAAATACAACATGAGAAATATGCCATGATAGTTGATTTAAATTATTATGCTTATTATGTTGTTGTTTGCATGTCATGGATGTTTATCATTTTATGTGATGTTCTTGCATGCTAATGAGATAAAATGAAAACCTCAAGTATAAATAACTAAGTGGGAGAGATTAATACCAAAGTATGTAGAAATCTGATCAGTCTCCATTAATCTAGTTTAATGGAGAAGTGATGGGCATGCACGTTGACAATAGGTCTTTCTCCATATCGGATGTGTCATATCACTGAACTCTCTAGAAATTAAACCTCTTAAAAGATAACTGTAGGACACTGTTAGAATAAACTGACTCCTCCATCTGGAGTAGTGAAATTCAAACCAGTGCCCTTGGGGTGAAGATGATGGTGTTCACACTTAGGTGTAATTTATTAATAAACATCCACACTATCGTGGCTTATTAATTAGACAATTACATGACCGGGACTAATACCGACTATTAATTCACTTGTTAAAAGGAAACTTGACTGGAGGTGAATTAAAGACTAATAACCTATTTAGAAATGAATTTCATAAACGTCCATACTATCATGGCTTATGGGAAACATTTTTAAAATGTCCATGGATATACATATAATTCTTTTTAAGGATTTCAATTATATGATTATCCGAAAAGATGTGACTGTACTGCATGTTTATTTTTTTAGTTATTTCTATATTATCATGGCACTCTCCAACTTGTCTTCTATTCTCAAAAGTTTTATATTGGTGAAATAATAAAGGCTGGATTTGAAACTTAAAACATTATCCTAAACAGCTAAAGGTTTAAATTGTACTTGATGAGGAATGTCATAAGAAACTAATTGTGAATTCTGATGAAGTAGTGAGAACCTCTTAAAGTGTATTCTCAAGAAACTCTTCGGACATTAGAATTATACAACAAAACATATTGCCATGGAAAATCTGATGAACACCAAGATGGTTGATACCATTCCTATAAGGGATCATGTTCTCTGTATGATAAGTTACTTATCGGAGATCGAAACCCTGGATGGTGAACAAGACGCCGAGTCTTAGATCGACACGGTGTTTGGCAGTCTGTCCCTGAAGTTTAAACAGTTCTCTTTGAACTTTAGCATGATAAAGAAGAATGTCGTTTTATCAGAAATGCTTGCTGATCTTCAGACAGCTGAGATGCTAGTGAAAAGTATCACAGAGGCGCAAATGGCTGAGAGAAATGCATCTCAACCAAAGGAAGCGTGTAGGGCAATGAAGAAAGTGACATAGTTACCTCAAAAGGACTTTAAGTCCAAAGGATATGTGCTTCAAGTATAATCAGCTGAGACATTGTAAGTTTAAGTGTCCTCTCAGAAGGAAAGGTATCTCTCACTCGTTTGAGTGAAGATGAGATCACTATGTACATGTGCAATGCTATGGTAAAGTGGCGGCTATTGCAGTGGAAGACATACATATACCTTTCAGTAGTGATAGATTTTAGTCTTTAAAAGGATTGTTTGTATATGCTAGAATTTAGAAACTTGCTTTCTGTTTCTAAGTTGGTTTTGGATTGATATTTTGTTACCTTTGATAACAAGTTTTGTTATCATGGTTAGGAAACATTTTTTCCTATTCTGGCACATTGGATGAACATCTTTAATATACTAAAATCTATGCCTAACACTACAAAACAACTATTGAATACATTGATTAACCTCAATAAAAGAAAAGAATCTTCGCAAAGGAATCAAACCTATCTTTGGCATCTAAGACTTGGATATATTATTCTTAAGAGGATTCAAAATTTGATAAATGATAGTCTATTGGTCTCACTAGTCCTAGAATCATTTCTTTATGCAAATCCTGCTAAGAAGGTAAAATAATCAAGTGTCCTTTAAGGCTAAAGGAATAGATCCAAAGAAGCTATTAGGTTTAATTCACTCTGCCTATGTAGCCCTATGACAATTCATGCTAAGGGTGGTTATGAGAAATTCATCATGCTCATTGATGATTACTTAAGTTTTAAATACATTTACATAATGCGTCTCTAGTCTAAATGCTTTGAGAAATCAAAGAATTAAGATGGAAGTAGATGAACGCATTAGTAAAAGTATCATGTCACTATGTTTCTAATCATTAGTGACAAGTACCTCTTACGCGACTCTAGGGATAACTTGGCGGAGAATGGGATTGCATCCCAGTAGACTGTGTCTGCTATTCAAATAGCAGAATGACGTAGTGGTGTGAAGAAATGGAATGTTATTGGAAATGGTTAGATCGATGATGAGCTATTCAAAGTTGTTTATTTCATTTTTGAGGATATGTCCTAGAAATGATGATTGTCTGTTGGATATCCCAGATGAACGAAAAGTGGTTTATTTTATAGTCTTAAGAATCAGAAGGACATTGTAAGCACTAATGCCTGATTCTTAGAACAAGACTATATAATAAGTCACAAGGTTAAGAACAAGATCATTCTTAATGGTTTGAGGAAAGGACATTTGAATTCTACGCCAAAGTGTACAAGAAGAGGTACCACCTAATATTGCACAGTGTGTCATGAAGGTACAGAAAATTCTTCATCGCAGTGGGAAGGTTGTGCGCCAAACTAATAGATTCATTAGTTTAGAAGAATCTTATGATTTTATAGAAAGACTAAATGAACTAGAGCCCAGAAACTATGATGGAGTGGTTCAAGATAAGGATGCGGTTTCATGGAAAACTGCAATAGAATCCGAAATGGGATCTATGGATCACCATGAACTATGGGAACTTGTGGAACCACTAAATGGGGTAAAACTCGTTTGGTGAAAGTGGATCTACAAAAGAAAGAGATGATCTAACAGAATTGTTAGATCTGGAATCTCTTGTTTGTTGCTACTCATTTTAACTTATTTGTTTGGCAAATAGATGTCAAGATAGTTTTCTGAACGGAAGTCTTAAGGATAATATCTATATGCGATAAACAAAGGCATTCATTGCTAAAGAACACTATCACTTAGTGTGCTAGCTTAGAGGTCCATTCGTGGATTTAAGTAAGCATCAAAATCTTGGAATATCTGATCTAACAAAGTTATCCAGTCGCATGGATTCATGGAAAAATTGGATAAATACTGTGTGTACAAGAGGCGTGACGGAAATATGGTGGTTATCCTAGTACCATATGTTAAATAACAACTTGCTTATTGGGTAACAATGAGAAGGAGTTATCAAACATAGAGGTGTGATTGTCCAGATATTTCGATATGAAGGATTTGGGATGATGTACTCATCCCAGGTTACATATATCAAAAATGTGCTAGCTAGATTCAACATACAAATTCCAAGAAAGGTTTTATACCTTTCGAGCATGGAATATATCTACTCAAAGAAATGTGCTCCCCAAACATATAATGAGATAGATGTGAGAAATGAGATTCCTTATGCTTCTACAAAAGGAAGACTCATGTATGTTATGCTGTGCACAAGGCCTGATATCTGCTATGCAGTGGCATAGTGGAAAGATGTCGATTTAACCCTAGTTAAGGATAATGGACAGTGGTAAAAGGTATTCTGAAAAGGACTTGAGATTGTATGCTTGTTTACCACTCAGGCAATTTAATTGCCTTGGGTTAAATGGACTTAGTTTTTCCTAGAACTAGTAAAAAGGATCAGAGTAAATCTTCCTCGGCATATGTGTTTAAATTGGGAAGATGAGTCGTGATAAGGAGGAGTAAGGCAGAAATGCATGCTTGCTCCACCAAGACAGTCAAGTATATAGCTGGCTCTAAGGCTATGAAAGACTGCACGCCTCCATAGTTTCTTGTTGGACTCAAGCATGGTTCCTGATTTGCCTTAGAAGTATCACGACACACTGTGATAACTCCAGTGCAGTAGCAAATTCGAAAAGGAATCCAGAGTCCATGAGACAATTAAACACATAGGATTATAGTACTACCTTATACGAGACATAAGAGAGGAAGATGTGGCAGTGGTCAAGATTGCATTGGAAGACAAAAATGGTTATCCCATTCACGAGCCTTCCAAGCTCAGACCTTCAATGGTCAAGTGGAGATAATGGGAGTTAATGTAGACCCGGGGCCATTTTGAGTTTATGTTATATTGGAGAGTTAGCCCGTGTGTTGTTTATACTAAAAAGACATGCTTCGAGTATAAGTGGGAGATTGTTGGTTTTGTATACTGGAAAGCTTGTCTTTGTATACAATAAATAATATTAAGATAATATAGATTGAATAATGATTGCAGTCACTGTTTGTGCATTTATTTATTGTTATATTTATAAGCATGTTTTCATATACTTGCATTGTAGATGATATGGTGTGGGTGAACACACGGTAAAGATCATATCATCGGATTCTTTGCAAAGTATTAAAAAGCTTGCAGTTTAGATGGTCCTGAACCAACCATTGTACACTGTAGAATAATCTGATAGTTAGTTTATCTTGACTAGCTGATTATTTTGATACACTTGTTAGTATATTAAGGAGGATCACGATAGAATACTATTCTCTGTTCTGACCCTAAAAGGAGAGAATAAAGATCCACAGAGTTCGGGTTCTTAACCCATATGTAATGATAGACATATATATGTTATGTCTACTGCTTTGTTTTATCAATGAGTGAGATTCTTTGATAGAATCAACAACCTCGATATTTTGGGTAGTGACATTTACATATATGATAGGTCGTGCATTATATATGATCACTATGTCCTGGTGCGCCAGGTTGATGATGTTGTCTTGAGGAAGCATGTAGATCATGGGAAGCCCTGCAGGCAGAATATTAATTTATTCTTTACATGATACGGAAGTCGTGCGGTACTACTCAAGGAACAAGATATTAATTAATTATAGTTGTCAGAAGTTTACATAATTAATTAATGGACATTATATCTTAAACATGGGGAATGGCTGAACTAAAAAAGGAAGCATATTCATAAAGATATATTAAATTGGTAGGTCAGTATTATTTCTTTAGTGGAATAAAAATAATACTTAATTTATTTAATTATATCCTAAGTTTATTGGATATTAGAAATTAAATAAATTAGCAGGCTAATTTAATATTTTTCTAGATCCCTATTGTAGCCCAATATGACCTAAGTGGACTAGGAATGGAATAAGAATTGGAGGCCCAAACCCAATAGGGTTTGGAGAATTAATTTTCATCCCCTCCCCTATATAAAGGGAAGAGGGCCACAAAAATTAAGTGAAATAAAACAAACAATACAACCCCTCTACATGCTCTCTTGATTCAAAGAGTTTCCACAACCGTTTAGTAGTCTGCAGCCCACCCTGTATCTAAACAAGGTCCAGGAATACAGCAGAAGATCAAGAAATAGAATATGGAGCTGTGAAGGTTTAGAACACCATTATGGTTAGCCAAGATCGAGTGTTCTCCATCAACAACGGGATTAGACCTTTAATCTCGTGAGCAACCCGACAAAGTTTGTAAGTACTGATTTCGATAGATTGTATTTTCTTCCGCTGCAATAGATTCCAAAAAATTGAACTTGCATGTTAATTCAACATAGGATAATTAATGTCACACATAAAATTATGATTTACACAAGATTAGAATTAATGGCATCCAAATAGATCTTGTGTGGTACAATTCAAAAAACTCCCAACACTCATTCCATTTATCGGAATCCCTCATCCAGACTATGGAGCTGACTACTTCAGGAGCACTTGCCCTCCTCTCCAACTGATGGAAGAAAATATTCGCACTCTCTACAGTGGTGAATATGCAGCCAAAAATGCACAGAAAGAAGTAACCAATTTACTTCTTACTCAATTTGCATTTATGGCTAAGCAAGATCAAGAGCTTTTCAAGCAACTGCACCGGTACTTTTACTGGTACAACTGGAGACATTTAATGTCCATCCAGTCTCATTTCTTGATCACTACTTTTCACGGTATGAGTTTTTGGCAAAGAGAAGAAGTTTGGAGTTTAAAATTGATAGGGTCTTCAAATCCATTTCCTCCAACAATCGTGCAAGTTCAGAGGATTATGAGTCATTGATTGACCAACAAAATCTATCTAACTGCCCTACTTACCAAACTGGGAAGTGACATCAAGGCTCAAGAAGAAGCAGGAGTCCAGCAGTCTGTCAACTGCACAACCACCCCCTACCTGTCGAAAACTGAATTTTGACAATTAGTCAAATCAGTTAGCTGAGCCACCTCGACCAACTGAACCTGCAACTGTGCAGATGCACAGAGATCCACCTCTCACCCCAGTTACAGTGAGTCAACTAAGTGATGTTGAAGATACTGCGACATCACCAAATCTCTTGTCTAAGAAATATGTCACCCCACTGATCGCTTCAAGCTCAAAGACAGCCCCCTCAACTGAACCCTCAGGAAGTTCAGTTCAAGTCACCCCTCAAGAGGAACTTGCAGAGTAGGTGAAGGGTCATATCAGCTGAAGCCAAGCACCGGAGCCAATCTGTGAAGAAAGCAAGGCTAGAGAAGCCTGCTGAAAGAACTGGATCTGCGTCAAAGAGGAAAAGACCAAACTGTCCTGACAAGAGCAGTGTAGAGAATCCAGTTCACCCCATCAAGAAGAGAAAACTGACTGAGATTTAATCTAGCAGTTCAGCAACTGATGTCATCAGTTCAGTGATGAATCAGTTCAAGGGGTCAAACAGAAGACATGACAGAGCTGATTGATCAGTTGCCACATCATCAGTTCACAAAAGTCATTAGTTGGACTGTATCCCAACTGACCAAGGATAAGTTTTTAATTTCTATTCTTTAAAGTTTATTCTTAATAAAATTATTACCGTTGAAATATATTTTCTCATAATCCAACGGGCATAATTTTCGAATGGGAGATCTCTCAAAAATAGCTAGCATTAATGCTACTGACCAAAATCAACCACTAAAGTGGAAAGTGAGTTGATCGCTTGAGAGATATAAATAGAAAAATCTGGCACAAAATATTTGCTATTTATGGGAACTACCCCATTTTCAAAATGGATGAAATCTTAACCGTTGATCCAAAGTAAAGCTAAACTTGTGGATAGCTAAAATATCCATCACATTTAAGCCAGCTGAGCATCAGTCAAATCTATTAACTGATCAGCTGAGGAGTACTCGAGTGCTACTTGTAGTACATACATGCAAAGCTTCTTTTAAATGCTAAGGAGATATCGATCAAAGATCACCCATCTATCTTTCTAATTCTCCTTGCATTGCTTTGCATCTTTCTCTCTCTATACTCCATTCAACTCTCTAAACTACTCTCTATTTGCAGAATGGAACTCTCCGCTCAGTACATCGATCTAGCTAGACTTGTTCTTAATCTCAAAAGAGACAAGTTCGTAGAACTGGACTTTCTAAAGAAGAGACTAAAAGCTGATGAATTCCATCGCTTAGTTATAGCAGCGGAGGAAACTGAACTTTTTCAGTTTCTTACTCAAGCCTCGCAGTATAGGCGTTGCTTTTCAGAGCTTTTTACCGAGTTCTATATCCACTCTCAAGTTGCAGGCAACGGCAACATCATCTCAACAGTTTGCATACACCCGATCATCATCTCCAAAGATACCATGATGGAAACACTCTATCTTCCAGGAGCAGGTTCACAGGCAGGCTCTATATGCATGCCTAATCAAAGAGAATTGTGGAGCTAATGGACAAAACCAGGAGTTGAGCATAATGATTATTCACACAGACTAAAGGACAGTCTGCGGCCGGAGTTCATACAACTCCAAGATATAGTCATCCACTGCCTGAGAGGCAACCTGGACTATACTCATTTTAATGTCGAACATGCTCACCTGATGGCACTCATCTACAACCGATGCAAAATTAACTGGGCATCATATGTGCTATCATAATTACGCCAGAATGTGCAGAAGGTTCAGTTTGACTACCTCACGGGCACATTCAAGGAGAAGCTAGGATTCCTCAATCGACTCAGCATGATCATCTATGATCAGATCCAACTCCTTCCTCACCAAGGCGAGTTGCTGGACAGGAGAGACTATCTCCCCACAATCTTTCTCGAGAGAAAGAAGAACCTGAAGCTGTTTGGCAAAGGATCGAGATGACAGAGAACTACTAAAGAAGACCTATCCACTCCGACTGAAGTGATTTCAAACAGTCACAGAAAGCAACCCACGTCAGAAGATGACATGATAACAGAGTCAACTGCGACAGCTGAGTCTGAACCAGCTGAAACTAACTACATGGATGGCATTGAAGAAATCTTCAACGAGACTCTCAACAATCTGCTATCAAGTAGATTTTACATCATTGAGAGCTACGACACCCACCTCTTCAATCAACTGAAGAGATATCTCAGATGGTCACTATGGAGATATCAAGTTGATGAAGTAGTCATGTTTGAACCGCTCGACAACAAGGGACACCACTTCTGGAGTCAAGAAGGAATTTGGAGCAGAAACTGGATGAACAATCTGCTCACAGCTACTCCCACACTCTCTGAGATCATGGATTCGATGATTCACATAATCTAGCATGGAGTACCAGCCGCAGTTCCTCTACCTTTTGTAGAGCCATCTAACTCATTCTCCATACCAATAGAGTTCAACTACCCACTTTCAACTGACGAATTCTTCACAAGTCTGACCATGATGCCAACTGAACCTCAAGTTCAGTCCCCACTGCCAGATCTACGGTAGTTCATGCCAACAGAAGAGGCATCCAACTGGCTACCCTCACCATCACGAGAACAGCCATACCCATCCCCATTCGAAGGTAACATTGCTACCACATTCAGCTTGTTACCACACATTCTCATTCCATCTTTTGATCTACAACTGCACACTCTTTTCGATGATGTCAAAAAGGGGGAAGAGAATGAAGAAATTGAGAAGGATAATGGAAGAAACTCTCTGAGTCTCTGGGATGAGATTCAAAGGGAACCCTCGTAGCCCTCGTAGTTTCAGGGAAAAGTACAGTCTCAGGGAGAAGTAATGAGGATCGTAGGAACTGCTAGAGAAGAGAAGCATCAACCTCAGGGGGAAGTTTGGGAAAATGTCTGGAGAAGAGCCAGAGATGGGAGACAGTTGTCTCAGGAGAAAGTTTGGGGAGACATTTGGAGGAATGTTAGAGCTAGAGAAGAAGGAGAATCTATCAATTGGTGGAACAGATAAAGAAGGAGATGAGTACCAGCTAAAGAAGCGCAGTAGTTGAAGAGCTAGAAACTGAAGAAAAAGAAGAAGAAAAAGAAAAACAAACTATTGTAGATTGAAAGAAATCTAATCAGTTTATATAATCAGTTTCTCAGCTATAAAAAGTTTTCTTGCTTGATTGTGCTCTCTTTTGCATAAGTCAAAATTTCTTACATTCAGTTTTTCCATCATTGCTCAATTTTGCCATGTTTTGGACATCATAAAAAAGGGGAAAATTGTTATGAAAAACTATCAAGAGTTTTCCTGACTGGGGTTTTGATGAGATATCAAAATATGTCAAAATATGCAAAGAGCCTTGAAAAACTGAAAAGAAATCAAGCAGAAAACTAAGGTTGATCAAAAAACAAAATCTGAGCTATCAAAGCCTGAAAATGATCAATCTTGAGAGAAAGATTAAAGAAAAGAAAAGAAAAGAAAAGAAAAGAAAAGAGACAAAAGAAAAGAGAAAAAGAAAAGAAAAGAGAGAAAAAAGAAAAGAGAGAAAAAGAAAAAAGATCCAGCCCAAGAGCTGTTGAAAATGAAAATTGTAGCTTGATTGCTAGATCAATTAGCAAGTCAAGTAAACTGAAAGATACAGGTACTATCAAAGTTCAATGTACCAAATGCGTTTAGTATACAGTTATGAACTGAAGAAAAATATACCAGTTCAAGGCACCAATTCAGAAGTTCCCAATTCCAGCTGAAGGAAAGTACCAGCTAAAGAGAAGACCAATCGAGCTGAAGGAAAGTACCAGTTGAAGAGAGTTCCAGCTGAAGAAAACTACTAGCTGAAGAGAGAGGACTCGTTCCAATTGAACAAGAATACCAGCTGAAGGATACATCAGTTCGAGCTGAAGGATATACCAGCTCAAGAAAGTTCCAGCTGAAGAATGAAGTTCCAGCTGAAGATGTACCAGTTCAGAGGATACCAGCTGAAGACGCATCAGTTCAAAAGTCCAACTGAAGAAATGCCAGCATCTGAACTGAAGACCCAAGTTCCAGCTGAAGGGACGTCTGTCCAAAATACCAGCTGAAGAACATTGGTTCAAAACTGTCAGCTGAAGTAAACCAAACTGGAGCTTAGAAAGCATCAAGCCAGAGTCCAGAACTGCCAGCTGAAGATGATCTAAACTGGAGCTTACAAAACTGCCAAAGAATGTGCAGAACTGACAGCCGAGGAACTGAAGATTCCAACTACCAGCAGAAGCCCAGAACTGGAGATCAAGATAGAAGCCATAACTGAAATTTAAATTTGAGAAAAGCCAACAAGAAGATCTTGAAGTTAATGCAACCGAGATCTTGGAACAAAAGTATGTCAGAAGAACAAAGGCTACTCAACGGCTCTTTAAATGAATGACCCCTCAACGGCTTTATCATTTATGATCACGCATTAATCATCAACGGTCACCAGCCACTCATCTATAAAAGATGAGTGACCCAGAAGATGGCCGTGACTTTTTGCGAAAACTTTTTGCTAAAACTTTGTGCTTAGACTCAGCAAAGACCTTTGTCAAACCTCTAAAATATCAAGCTTAAAACTCAGCAAAGAAAAAGTCCCAACTGAAGAGAAGGAGCTAAACCGCTCATCAAGCTAGCTGTTGAAGAAATCCAGCCAGAGCCACGCTCTCAGTTCTGTTCTACAACGATCAACTACCCAGTTTAAGCCGAAGACGCGCAAAGGAGCACACCAGTTGATACCGGTTTCAAGACTGTCTTTTTGAAGATCTAAGACCTTGTAAAGATAGGCAATAGCACCTAAAGTCTCAGCGAGCAGTTGGGATCGGTAAGTGTGAGCTGTTGACCAGAAACTGGCTGAGGAGGCTGCATTCGTTGGATCGTCGTTTCCGGGACAGCAACAGTTGGAAAGGAATCCGTGACTCGTAAAGTCACCGATAGCCAGGTCCAACACCTATCTTCACTGTGTAACTGTAATAAAGGAACTTTACACTTGCATAGTGAATTGTCCTTCTGCGTAAGGAAGAGAGGACGTAGAAGTTGAGCTTCGAACCTCTATAAAATTGTTTATGTGCTCTATTCTATTTTTAGTTTTCAGTTGCATGTTTTAAACTGCACACCTCAAGCATACACAGCACTCTGAGCTAGCTGATCATCTCAACTGATCTCCTAACAACACGGATAACTTCGTGAATCAAACGGGCCTTGACTATTCCACAAATATTGTTAAGTTTTGGATCAGTTTATTCACTCCCCTCTAAACTGATTCTGACTCGCCCTGGGATCAACAAAGAGTACTTCAAGAAACTGGAAATAACCATTATTCGAGCTAATGTGAAGGAAGATTGAGAGATTACAATGGCTAGGTTATGGTATGCCTATACAGAGAAATTTGAGATGTATAGAGCTGCAACTTTATATGGAGTTAGAGGACATGGTGCAAATGACAATCAAGGTGGAGAATCAGCTCAAGAGAATGGACAACTAATATGTGTTCAAATTTCTCTACATGGGAATATAATTAGAATGTTTATGAAACCCCTTGGATGTTGAACCAACAAACAAAGGATGTGGGTCAATGTTATGTAGGAATTTATAAATGACATAATATAAATCCAATCGTCTTAGATTATACAAATTCTAGGATAATAACATCGCAGTAGATTGTCTAAGATTATAGGAATACTTGGATCTATTGAGATTGAAAAAACTTGATGCGGAATATCTCTACAAACAATCTCTAGATCCGAACACTGACAAGGGATCGGTATTATGGTCTTCCTTAACTAAATCTCCTTATTCTTTCTATGAGACCTTCATTTTTCTTCCAGATGTGGACAAGTAAAAACTATGTTCGATTTAGTGTATTGGAGACCATAACAAATGGGGCTATATGTACTATTTAAATATGCTACCCATAAATAACTAATTAGAATAGTATTTGGTATCTACTCATTAATTTCATATCAATTTCATAGCCCATGGACTATTATCTTATTAAGATCATTTAATTAATCCCACTAATATTGTTAGGTTTTTTTTTTCAAATTAACCACCACATGATCCATTTGGATGCTCATTAATTCTAACTCATGCAAATTATATTGTATGTATGTGATATTAATTATTACATATGTTGAATTAGCATCCAAGATCAATTTTCAAATCTACTGCAATGAAAGAAAATAGATGGCATCAAAAATTTCACTTACATACTATGTTAGGTTGATAACGAAATTAAAGATCTAATCCAGTTGATGGAGAAGTGATGATCAAGAGAGCACGAAAGAAGGGTTGATTGTGTTCCCTAAATTTCGTGTCCCCCCTTTTTATAGGAAGGTGAGCGAAATTTAGGTCTCCAAATCCTACTGGGTTTGAGCTTTTCACCCTTGTTCCATCCCTAGTCCACTAAGGTCATATTGAATTATAACAATGATCTAGAAAAATATTAAATTGGCCTACTAATTTATTTTATTTATAATATCCATAACTATGATATAAATAAATAAATTAAGTATTATTTTTATTCCATTAAATAAATAATATTGACCTACCAATTTAATACATATTTACGTCTATGTTTTCTCATTTAATTCAGTTATTCTCCATGTTTAAGAGATAATGTCTGTTAATTAATTATCTCTACTTCTGACAGCTATAATTAATTAACATCTTCATTCCTATAGGAGTACTGCACAAACTTTATTGTGTAGGAAATAAATTCCATATGCAGAGTTTCACATAAAGCTTGAGTTTTCTCAAGGAAGCATCATCAACCTAGCATACCAGGATACGGTTGCACGAGCCATCACATATGTAAACATAGGGATGTCAATTTAGCCCGAAACCGATGCATTGACAAGAATAGACCGGAAAAATATAGAGTTAGGGCCAAAAGTTTTATTCCAAAAAAATATTAATTGATAGGACTTATTCTACTTGTTATTATCACGACTTTTTGGTGATTTTTTTTCTTATTGTCTATCCTATATTTGTGTATTTTGGTGCTTTGATATAGTGTTAAGTTGTGTAGGGACATAGTATAAAAATGAAGAAGAGAGGCACGTTTTGGTACAAGAAAAGATACAAGTGAAGAAAAGGGAGAAGATCGAATAGAGTAAGCTGCAAGGGCATGCAGCTGGAGGATTGAGGCAGATTTCTGGAGGCCCGGTCCAGAATATGTTTTGGGCTTGCTGAACTTAATTCTCGGCCCACGCACAAGACCTGGACGCGGAAATCCTTCTCCACCGCCTTTTGAAGACTCATGCATGGGAGTTACCATAATTATTTAGACTAGGATTTTATTTCCTACTAGAACTCTATCTTTTATGGATTGTAAAATATATATTAGGTATCTAGTTTATTTTCTATAATCACACATGCTAGAAACGCGAGAAACGCAGCAGCAACCAGTTTAATTCAGTATTATTTTCTTCTTCTCTTCAATATCATCATCGCGCAATTATACAACTTCTTATTAATCGATTCCAGCATGCAAAATAGCTAATTTATTCGTATTTCGGTGACGACGACGAAGCTCTGCTTATATAACTGTGAGATCTAATTGTTTGTTCATAATTAATTGATGCATGTATCTATTATTCTTGGATTTCGGGTCGTAATTATTCTAAGTCTATTGAATAGTTGCAAATATTTGGTAGGTTGTGATTAATTACTAGCCAATTAAATCGGCCATACATAATCGTGGTTTAGGTTTAATAAGTGGTAAAACGGTTGCTCAAAGACTAGGGAAATAATAGAGTTAATTTTACAGTCCTGCGTCAGAGTCTGTAAGTTAAGAATCGGGTCTTTCTTGTGCTCATTGCTGTCGGCTCATTAAACTCATAGAGCGTCTCTTACAGTTGTCAGTCGATTAGGGAAATAATTAATGAAGCGTCTTCTTAATTATCGAAACAGTATGGAAAGATTAGGTCATGTCAGAAGCGTCTTCGATGGCTATAACTGATTTACATGGTTTGATTAATTAATTATTACATCTGTGATCGGTGTTATAAGTGGAGTGAAGTTTGTTGGATCCGGAATACCCTTTTGTCACTGAATTAATTCAGTTCGTTTACACACATATTTTTTATAGTTGTCTATTCAGTTCTTTAAATTATTTGCTACATAATTCACACGAAACACGTTTCTGGAAGTTTGGGCACACAGACTGAAAGTCAAGAGTAATTCTCGCCGGTCCTTTGGGAGACGATCCTGCTCGCCATTGTACTCTGCAGTGTGGGCTTGCCGACGAAAGTCGGAACATTTATTTTTGATGAAAAACGACGCACCAAATTTTGGTGCCATTGCCGGGGATCGGTTTAAAGCAATGCTTACTCGAAATTTTCAGTTTGTTATTTACTTTGTTTTTATTTTTAATTTTTCTGGTCTATGACCCGTTCCTCTGCAGATAAAGATTTAGTGTTCGATCCAGAGCCAGAGAGAATGTTACACCGGTTGAGGAAGAATACTAAGGAGTCTACAAAGACTCTCGAAGCTAATCAATACCTCGACATAGCCAATAACGAAGATCCACCACCAAACCCGCAAGGCCATGCCGCAAGGAGAGCCCTCATTTATGCTAACGTGGCTGATCATGGACCCGATCATGAGCCTCTCATCAGGGAAATCGGTCATCTTCGGAGTAACAGACCCATCTGCATCGTGCTGCCCCCGATTACCAACAATGCGGAGATCCGACCTGCATTTATCCAAGTGTTACCGAAGTTTGGTGATCTACCGGGAGAAAGTGCACACAAGCATTTGTCTGAATTTGATCTCGTGTGCTCAACTTTAAGACCTACTGGTTTTACTGTTAATAACTTAAGGTTACTCAATTTTTCTCACACTTTGCAGGGAAAGGCATGAGATTGGTTATTTAATTTGCCGCCGGAGTCTATCACCACATGGGCGGAATTAGAAGGACAATTCCTGCGAAAGCTCTTTCCTAAGACTCGAGCTGCCAATCTGAGAATGGCTATCAGCAGCATCAAACAAAAGCCGAATGAAAGCCTAGCTGACTACTGGGAGAGATTTCAACAGCTTTACCGCAAATGCCCGGACCATGGGTTCACTGATTATCAGCTTCTGACTAATTACTTTTACGGTGGCATGTCTTCTTTTGATAGGAAAATCGTCAATGCTGCCAGCGGGGGATCTCTTACCAACAAAACCCTCGGCGAGGCCAAACAGCTCATAATCGACATGGCTTCTGGAGGACAGCAATACGAAGAAGAAGATGACAGCAGACATCAATCTGTAAGGGCAATCGACCGAGCTGAAGGGTCAAAAGTGAATGAGAAAATAGATGCTCTTACCTCTCTAGTCCGAGGCTTGACCGTGGCACACACAAGGCCAAACTGCTGCGGAGTTTATTCTGAGCATGGGCATTTCACTGACGAGTGTCCCAATTTACATGAGCCACCTACTGAACAAGCTTGTTACGGATCAGGCGATGCGCAGCAAGATGCTCTCAGAGGAATCAATTATGATGCCCTAAGAGGAGACAACTTCAGGAGAAAGCGGAATAATGATCCTTATTCCAATTCCTACAACCCAGGTTGGAGAGATCATCCCAATTTTCATTGGAGACAACCTGGAGATCCACCCGCCACAGGAGATTTACCACCGAGACCCCCACGGGGTGAGTCGTATGCCCACACAGACTGATCCACACCATCTATGAGTGAGATCATAAAGAGTCTGGAGCAAAGCACCAACCTCATGAGTAGCCTGGCACAGAGCCAAAAGGCCTTTCAGCAAGAGACACAAGCCGCCTTAGGCAGCATGGGCACACAGATCACCCATCTTGCCACCCAATTGAACAAGCTGCAAGGGCATACTGGAAAACTTCCATCTCAAGCCGAGCAGAATCTAAGAGGAAACGTTAGTGCTGTGACTCTTCGGAGTGGGAAATAGTTAGTAGAGGATGAGAAACAGAAGCGACATAACCATACACTGAGTGGGCAAACCGTAGAAGTTGACAACAGACCCAACAATAAGGGCACACAGCCTGCCGCACAGATTGCTCCTAATGAGGTACATATTTTATCTAAACCTCCTCACCCTATTAATGCAGCTTCTTTTCCTTCTAGGTTAGCACGGCATAAGAAAGAGGAAGATGAGAAAGAGATCTTCGAGCTTTTCAAGAAAGTCGAGATCAACCTACCCCTGATCGATGCTATCAAACAAGTCCCTCGATACGCAAAATTCTTGAAGGAACTATGTGCCAAGAAGATACGGTATGGAAGGGATGCAAAAATCAAGGTAGGAGAAAATGTCTCAGCAATTATTCAGCGGAACTTGCCTCAAAAGTGTCGAGACCCAGGTATGTTCACTATCCCTTACATCATTGGGAGCAAAAAGGTAGAAAAAGTCATGTTAGACTTAGGAGCATCTATTAATGTTATACCTTTCTCTGTTTACAAAGAATTACAGCTAGGTCCAATGAAAGATACTCGAGTTATCATTCAATTAGCTGATAGGTCCAATGCATACCCTAGAGGTGTAGTAGAGGATGTCTTAGTTAAGGTGAATGAATTGATCTTTTCTGTTGATTTCTACATTGTTGACATGGACGATGCATTGTCTGCACATAGATCTCTAATTGCTGACATGAGTTTCGAATTTGATGGGGATGTTGTCACATTTAATATATTCGAAGCCATGAAGCATGTAGAAGACCCCGAGGCTTTTTTTACGGTAGATATTATCGATTCCATTACTGATGATTTTGTTGAGTGCAATTTCAGGGAGGACAGTTTAGAACAGGTACTTTATGGAGGGATACCCGACCACATTGTAGATTCAGAAGAGGAAAAAGAGATTCGAGAACTTATACAGCAGTTATACGCTGCTGATGAATTTCCAGTCCGAAATGCGACTGGCCGTTTGCCCTTGCCGCCCATCACGGAGCCCATTCTCCCATCTCATGTGAAGGCCCCGACTCTAGAGTTAAAGGTTCTTCCCGAGCACCTGAATTACGCCTACCTGGGCGAAGCAGATACTCTACCTGTTATCGTGAGTAAAGACCTTACCGCCGCCCAGGAAACACAACTTGTTACTCTTTTGAAGAAGCACAGAGGTGCTATCGGCTGGACTCTCGCCGACATCAAGGGGATCAGCCCCGACATCTGTATGCACCACATATTTCTGGAAGAGAATCATAAACCATCCTGAGATCCTCAGAGGAAGTTGAATCCAGTGATGAAAGAGGTGGTATTGAAAGAGATTCTGAAGTTGCTCCAATTGGGAATCATTTACCCAATCTCCGATAGTGTTTGGGTTAGCCCAGTACACGTAGTTCCAAAGAAGTCTGGTTTCTAACTCGTGAAGAATGAGAGTAACGAATTGATCCCTATGCAATTGCAAACAGGGTGGCGAATGTGCATCGATTTCCGGAAGTTGAATGATGCCACACGCAAGGATCACTTCCCGTTGCCTTTTATTGATGACATGCTCGAAAGATTAGCTGGAAAATCCTATTTCTGCTTCCTCGATGGCTACTCCGGCTATTTCTAGATTTTTGTGGCTCAAGAAGATCAAGAAAAGACGACCTTCACTTGTCCATTTGGGACCTTTGCTTGACGGAAGATGCCCTTTGGTTTATGCAACGCCCTGGGCACCTTTCAACGATGCATGATGAGTATCTTTTCCGACTTGATAGAGAACTGCATCAAAATTTTTATGGATGACTTTACAGTTCATGGCGACTCTTTTGAGCAGTGTATGGAGTATTTAGACAAAGTTCTTCAAAGGTGTGTTGAGACCGATTTGGTTTTGAACTTCGAGAAGTGCCATTTCATGGTCCAACAAGGAATTGTGCTCGGGCATGTCATTTCTGCGAAGGGCATAGAAGTGGATAGAGCAAAGATTGACTTGATCACGAAGCTACCGTACCCTTCCAATGAGAAAGAAATTCGAGCCTTTTTAGGCCATGCCGGCTTCTACCGTCGCTTTATTCAGGATTTTTCCAAAATAGCTCAACCGATGACTAAGCTACTGCAAAAGGACACCCCTTTCATCTTTGATGACAAGTGTAAGGAGGCTTTTGATTTGTTGAAAGAGAAGCTGACTTCTGCCCCGATCATTCAGCCACCGCAGTGGGGACTCCCGTTTGAGCTCATGTGCGACGTAAGTGACTATGCTATTGGAGCTGTCCTTGGACAAAAGATTAAGAAGCACAGTCATGTTATTTACTATGCTTCAAAAACTCTCAACCCAGCTCAATGCAACTACACAACTACAGAAAAAGAGCTTCTTGCCGTGGTATTCGCTTGTGAGAAATTTCGATCCTACATTGTTGGATCCAAAGTTGTGGTATACACTGATCACGCTGCTCTCAAGTACCTCTTGTCCAAAAAAGAGTCTAAGCCATGACTTATTTGAGTAGACTGTTAACTGCATCCGATGGTATGCCCATACCGGATGATTTTCTAGATGAATTTCTTCTTGCAGCTGCGGAAAGGGCACCCTGGTATGCTGACTTGGTGAATTTTCTCACCACTGGAATTTTCCCCAAAGGCTTTGAATCTGCCAGAAAGAACTAGTTGAAGAGCCAAGCCAAGTATTTCATCTGGGACGAGCCCTATTTGTGGAAAACTTATGCCGATCAAGTCATTCGACGATGTATTCCGGAGGAAGATATTCCATCCATCCTCAGCTTCTGTCATGCCCATGCATGTGGCGGCCACTTTGGCCCAAGAAGAACAGCCCACAAAGTCTTAGACTGTGGTTTTGATTGGGAGACAATCTTCAAAGAGGCCTACTTCTTTTGCAAGAACTGTGATCGTTGCCAGCGCCTTGGTAACATTTCTTCGAGGAATGAGATGCCTCAAGTCCCTATCTTGATTTGCGAGATTTTTTATGTTTGGGGCATGGATTTCATGGGCCCCTTTCCAAACTCTTTTGGCCACGCCTACATTCTGTTAGCCGTCGACTATGTTTCCAAGTGGGTTGAAGTTAAAGCTACCCCAACCAATGATTCTAAGGTCGTTGCCAAATTCCTCAAAGCTCAGATTTTTCAACGCTTTGGTGTTCCTCGGGCTATCATCAGTGACCAAGGCACGCACTTTTGCAACCGCACCTTAGCAGCACTGTTCCAGAAGTATGGAGTCACCCATCGAGTTGCCACAGCATACCACCCGCAGTCCAATGGCCAGGCTGAAGTGTCCAATCGAGAGATCAAAAACATTCTTGAAAAAACCGTATGCCCAAACCTCAAGAATTGGAGCTTGCGCCTAGATGATGCTGCATGGGCATACCGCACGGCTTTCAAAATGCCTATCGGGATGTCCCCTTATCATCTGATTTTTCGAAAACAGTGCCATCTTCCCGTAGAGCTGGAACATCGAGCTTTTTGGGCCGTGAAACAGTACAACTTGGTTCCTCGACTGGCTGACGCCGAATGCCGCTATCAATTACAAGAGCTCGAAAAAATCCGTTTGGAGGCATATGATAGTGCAAGTTATTACAAGGATCGTACCAACCTATTGCACGACAAATATATCCGGAGGAAAAATTTTGAGGTTGGTCAGAAAGTGTTACTTTTCAATGCTCACCTCCGCCTCATGCCCGGTAAACTCAAGTCTCGCTGGATGGGCTCCTTTCAAGTAGTATATGTCAGTCCACATGGAGCTGTGGAAATTCGTAGTTTGGATACTCACAAGGTATTAAAGGTGAACGGCCAGTTGCTCAAGCCATATTATGCCGACATCACTTTCTCAAGTTTTGATGGGGTTGATTTTGCAGCCCCGATGATTCACCACTAGCTGCTCCACGCCGTCGAGCCTTCGACATTAACTAACGGCACTTCTCGGGAGGCAACCTGATTTCTTGTTCCTTTTTTTTTTTCTTTTGCAATTTTCGCTTTATTATGTTTCTTACTTTAATTTTCTAATTTTGTTTGTCTTTTTTCTGCCAGCTTATTATATAAAAAAAACAATTAAGGATGGGAGGAACCATAATGTTCCCCGCCGCAAGGGCACACTGCCTATGGGGGAGCGGTTTTGGAATTAACCGCTCATTCAAGTGTGGGGGGGATTTAGGAAATTCATTTTTTTTCAGGGACATAATTGCAAAATGCTTATAGTTGATTTAGGCATTTAATTTTCACATAACCCTAATCCCCAATTCTATTTCACCCTCCCCCCCCCACTTTCTTACTTTCACCACCCTTTCAAATTTTTACCCCCTTCTCATTTTTTTTGCAGAAGTCACATAACCGTTCATCTTTCCGCCTTTCCACAACCGCCAACGCCACCCAATTCTCCGCCCATACTCACCGTCCACCGCCATGGGAAAGAAGCGATCCTCCGCTGTCAAGCGAAAGGCTACTATCCCAGAACCACCACCTCCATCTACCGAGGAAGCCGCACCACAGACGTCGCTGACGCCGGTCGCTTTCCCTCCACCATCTCCGACCGTCGTCCGCCCTGAAATCAACCAACCTCCGTCTTTCCTTCACCGTATGCTGAAGCGCCAGACCGAGGCGGGTTCTTCCACTACCACCAAGCGACGAAAGCCTCCCACCACTGAGTCACCACCACCTTCTCTGGCCAAATCAACCTCACGAGCGAGTCCGCCGCCCGCTACCTCAATGCCGCGCGCCTCCACTCCTCCGCTAGAGAGCGCTCTCAATCCCTCCCCTGTCTCAGACCCGCCGCCTTCAACCTCTACCCCGGCCAAGTCATCCAAGAAGGGGACAAAGGGAAAAGCGCCCGCAGCTTCTTCGAGTTCTGCCCTCCCGGCTTTCCTACCCCCGAATGAGGTACAGCGCCACACCGACTTGAACACTCACCGTGTTCTTGTCGGTGCGCGCCTTTTTGATTGGTCTAATATTTTTGTGCTAGGAGTTAACGATCGTATTAGGAATTTCTTTGTTGGTATTAGCTGGGATAAGTTACTCGATATTTCTATTGATGTGCACCATGCATTAGTTTTGGAATTCTTATCCTCTTTTGATTTTGATGCCTCGAGGGGACTCGAGGATAGACATGCCATTGTCTTCGTGCTAGGTGGTAGGAAGTTTCATATGTCAAGTACTAATTTGAACATTGTGCTTGGTTTTGAGTCTGATGCCTCTGTGCTTGACGATGAGTATAAATCGTCTCTCTGTGATGTCCCCGCTGTTTTCTCTCAAACGGCTAATGAAACTTGGGCTAGGCTTTCTATAGATGAGTCCTACAGTTCTCGCTCCTCTAAGGGAGCCCATTTGAAAGATGATGCTCTTCAACTTTGTCATAGGTTCTTATCTGCTAACGTTTTTAGTCGTTTGGACATGTTGAATTTAGTGACTGTGCAAGAGTTGTTTTTGCTTGACTGTATGCATTCTGGGATTAAGGTGAACTTTGGGTATTGGCTTGCCAAGCGATGGCATTTCAGTGCCCATCATACCCTCTGTCGAGCTCCCTTGGGATGTTTTGTTACTCTACTTGCTGAGAGACTTCGTATCCCTATTTCTGATCCCGATCCTTTGTCTCCCATGTTATTCCGATTGGAGGACTTTGCTGCTATGAAGTTGTTGTTTGTGAATGACCAGGGCCAGTATCAGCTTACCCGGTCGGGTATTGAAGGCCCGCGTCGATCTGTTTCTGCAGGGCCTACTGCTTCTTCCCTCCTCCCGGCGATTGAGGAGTTAATCACCATTGCCACCACTCGACTGGAAGACAGCCTTGGCCACCGGCTGGATGAGATTGATGGTCGCCTGGATGTGATGGAGCAAATGATCCGCCATTTGGCGGATCAGAGTTAGTTCTCTCTTATCCCTCCCTTGATAATCTTTGTTTGCCTGAGTCCTGTTTGCTTTTGGTTTTTCTTTTTTTGATGATTATCTTATCAGTAGGTTTGTACCCCTTCCTACAGCGAGGACGCTGTCTTTTTCAAGTGTGGGGGGGACACTTAGGTTGTTCATGTTTTTATCTATGTGAAATTAACAATAAATAAAAAAAAATTGAGTCAGTTATCTTGGGTTTTTGTTTGGGATGTTGCCTAAGTGTTGATAACTTAAATTGATGAGAGTAAGGATGTATGAGCTATGATTGGTTGACTGAAGGAAGGGTTGATGTTTGTGATAGAATATGCCATGTTTTGGATGAGATCTGGGATGATGAATCATGCTTCCAATCACTATTTTCTAAGCCTACAAATTGTGAGTTCTTGAGCCTATGAGCATGCATGAATTAAGAGCTCGAAGTTTTTTTTTGTTGATGAGTGTTATCTGACTAGGTTATTCGATGCTTGAATTGCTTTTGCTGCCACTTTGTTGTCACCTTTTGGTTTTATTCACAAAAATGATCAAGGCATTAGGGACACCCGAGCTACTGGCCCAAAAGAAAACACTCTGCCCGTTCATTGCCAATTAGTGAGCCACCTTGAGCCTAAAAGATCCAATTTTATTTATTGCAACCACTATACATGAGCCATAGCCTTTCTTTTGGCCTGCTTTTTGTCCTAGAAACATGCAAGTCCCTGAATGAATAATGTCTAAGCTGCACAAATAAGAAATATGAGGTCTTGAGAAAAAATGTGTGAATGTTAATACTCTACTCCTTAAAAAAAAGAGATATGAATGAGAAGCAAAGCTTCCATTAAAACATAAAAAAAGAAGAGAAGAAGAGAGAAAATGAGGAGTAGAATATGAAGAGAGTGAATGAATCTGTGTGCTCAAAATTTTGAAATAAGACCTGTGCTGATGTTGTTGTGCTGTGCTGGAAAAGGGATTTACATTCTTATGCTTACATTGTTTCTTTCATTTTAGCTACTTTGGCCAAATATATCCTACCCCATGCGCCTAAGCCCCATTACAACCAAAGAGGGAAAGACCTCGTGATTTGTGATGAACCTGAAGAGTGACGATTTTGATGACAAATGAGCAATTCTATGTTGAAGATAACTAGTCATGATCTCTGAGTGAATAGCCTCCTGATCTGATTTCTTTGAGTGATGAAGAATGAATCTTGGTGAGGCTGGATTGTGAAGCATAATTCTAACTTGATTGACAAAGTATTGGCATATTTCTTGAACAAATTGGTTAGTGGTTTGTGGATTGATATATCACAGCCTATTGATAGGACGCATTTCACTTGCTTTTATTCTTATCTTTTGGTGCCATTTCTCCTAGTTAATTGCCCTATACTTGTGTATTTTGGATAAATGATGTGTTTGTTGAGTTGTGTAAGGATGTAGTACAAAGTTGGAGAAAAGGTCATGCTTTTGATGCAAAAAGAATCTAAGTGAAGAAAGAGCAAAATTCGAGTCTGAGTAGATCCGGCCGAAAGGGCATGCAGCTGGATGATCAAAGCAAGTTTCTAGAAGCTGGGATTGGATATGCGTTTTAGGCTTGCAAAATACAACTCTCGGCCCAAGTTCAGATCTGGATGCGGAAATCACCTCTTGACCGCCTCAAGAGTCCTTCTTGAGGATTGATTAGGATTTTATTTCCTTATCTAAAGTTTTAATTAAGGATATTATATATAGATTAGGACTTATTTCATTATTATTCATTCATTATTCACACAAGAAGGCAGCGATCAGAATTAATTCAGTTTTATTTTCTTCTTCTCTTCGATTTCATCATAGCGCGATTATACAACTTTTGGTTGATCGATTCCAGCATGAAAAGTAGCTAGTTTACTCATATTCCGGTGACGACGACGAAGCTCCGCTTATATAACTGTGAGATCTAATTGTTGTTTATAATTAATTGATGCATGTATCTGTTATTCTTGGATTTCGGGTCGTAATTGTTCTAAGTCTACCGAGTAGTTGCAAATATTTGGTAGGTTGTGATTAATTACTAGCCAATTTAAATCGGCCATACGTAATCGTGGTTTAGGTTTAATAAGTGGTAAAACGGTTGCTCAAATAACTAGGGGAATAACAAAGTTAATTTTACAGTCCTGCATTAGAGTCTGTAATTTAAGAATCGGGTCTTTCTTGTGCTCATTGTTGTCAGCTCATTAAACTCATAGAGCGTCTCTTACAGTTGTCAGTCGATTAGGGAAGTAATTAATGAAGCGTCTTCTTAATTATTGAAACAGTATGGAGAGATGAGGTCATGCCAGAAGCGTCTTCGGTGACTATAACTGATTTGCATGGTTAAATTAATTAATTCTTGCATCTGTGATCGGTGTTATAAGTGGAGTGGAGTTCGTTGGATCCGGAATACCCTTTTATCATTGGTTTAATTCAGTTCGTTTGCATAAGTATTTTCTTTAGTTTGTTATTTCATTCTTCAATTTATTTTGTTATAAAATTCTCGCGATTCTGGAGGTTTGGGCACGCAGACTGAAAGTCAAGAGTAATCCTCGCTGGTCCTTTGGGAGACGATCCTGCTCGCCACTGTACTCTGCAGTGTGGGCTTGCCGACGAAAGTCGGAACATTTATTTTTGGTGAAAAACGACGCACCACCTATGCTCTGAATTCTCATTGATTTGGGTTGTTGATTGCTTGGTCATCTATCCTTGTTGAGTCTGTTTTTGTTCTTAATGTTTTTCTTTGTTCTTATTTGTGTTGCTCGAGGATGAGCAAGGGTTAAGTGTGGGGGGATTTGATAGGACTTATTCTATTTGTTATTATCACGACTTTTTGGTGATTTTTCTCCTTATTGTCCATCCTATATTTGTGTATTTTGGTGCTTTGATATAGTGTTAAGTTGTGTAGGGACATAGTATAAAAATGAAGAAGAGAGGCAGGTTTTGGTACAAGAAAAGATACAAGTAAAGAAAAGGGAGAAGATCGAATAGAGTAAGCTGCAAGGGCATGCAGCTGGAGGATTGAGGCAAATTTCTGGAGGCCCGGTCCAGAATATGTTTTGGGCTTGCTGAACTTAATTCTCGGCCCACGCACAAGACCTGGACGCGGAAATCCTTCTCCACCGCCTTTTGAAGACTCATGCATGGGAGTTACCATAATTATTTAGACTAGGATTTTATTTCCTACTAGAACTCTATCTTTTATGGATTGTAAAATATATATTAGGTATCTAGTTTATTTTCTATAATCACACATGCTAGAAACGCGAGAAACGCATCAGCAACCAGTTTAATTCAGTATTATTTTCTTCTTCTCTTCGATATCATCATCGCGCAATTATACAACTTCTTGTTGATCGATTCCAGCATGCAAAATAGCTAATTTATTCGTATTCCGGTGACGATGACGAAGCTCCGCTTATATAACTGTGAGATCTAATTATTTGTTCATAATTAATTGATGCATGTATCTGTTATTCTTGGATTTCGGATCGTAATTATTCTAAGTTTATTGAATAGTTGCAAATATTTGGTAGGTTGTGATTAATTACTAGCCAATTAAATCGGCCATACGTAATCGTGGTTTAGGTTTAATAAGTGGTAAAACGGTTGCTCAAAGACTAGGGGAATAATAGAGTTAATTTTACAGTCTTGCGTCAGAGTTTGTAAGTTAAGAATCGGGTCTTTCTTATGCTCATTGTTGTCGGCTCATTAAACTCATAGAGCGTCTCTTACAGTTGTCAGTCGATTAGGGAAATAATTAATGAGGCGTCTTCTTAATTATCGAAACAGTATGGAAAGATTAGGTCATGTCAGAAGCGTCTTCGATGGCTATAACTGATTTACATGGTTTGATTAATTAATTCTTGCATCTGTGATCGGTGTTATAAGTGGAGTGAAGTTTGTTGGATCCGGAATACCCTTTTGTCACTGAATTAATTCAGTTCGTTTGCACACATATTTTCGATAGTTGTCTATTCAGTTCTTTAAATTATTTGCTACATAATTCACACGAAACATGTTTCTGGAAGTTTGGGCATACAGACTGAAAGTCAAGAGTAATTCTTGCCGGTCCTTTGGGAGACGATCCTGCTCGCCACTGTACTCTGCAATGTGGGCTTGCCGACGAAAGTCGGAACATTTATTTTTGGTGAAAAACGACGCACCATTAACCGAACAAACTGAACCGGGCAAACTGGCGAGCCAATAGGGTTGGCCTGATTGGCCCATTGGGCTAGACCTGTCATCCTTCAATGTTTTCATCATAACTTTTTTCTAGAAATATCTAATTCACAAACAATCAGAGACATTAGAAAGCTAACTTAATTATCTTTTCATACATGAATTATGTATTCATAGATTTCAAGCATGTTAAGAGTTATAATTTTTCAAAGTTACAACCAATAGTAAATGAATCACATTCAATGATGCAATGTTCGTTAAATGTTATATTCCCATTTATGACATACATTTATGAATTTAGCAATGTTATAAGGACTATAAATGATTAGTATGATGTATAAAATATATATTAGAATATTAGAATATTAGAATATTTGATCATATATATATATATATATATATACTTCTATTGATTTTTCATTTATAACTTTATAAATATACTCGTATTTCCCCCGTGCGATGTACAAATCATTATTAGTTTTTTAGATCTATAATATAATTATTATTTTAGAATTATATATGTTGTATTCAATTTTTAAAAATTAATAAAATGATATGCACATGTGCTAATTAATTGGATAAGAAGATCAATTTTGTGTAGTTACGACAAACAAAAAGAAAATTAAATTTTAGGAATTAAATGAAAACACATGTTAGAAAGATCGAATTGGAATATTTCAAACTACATGATTTTATAAATAACAATGTATAATTTTTCCATGATTACAGAACATTTGATTCTTTAAATATACGACAGGTATAAAAAATATAATTATTTAATTATTTTAAATGATAAAACTGAAATAGAAAAATATATTATTATTATTATTATTATTATTATTATTATTATTATTATTATTATTATTATTATTATTATTATTACAGTGCAACAAAAATGAAAACTATTTTTTAAGCAACAAATGTAGAGATAAATCTTCCACCTGTACATAAAAAAATAAAATAAAATATGTTAAATCTCAAATTTTCAAGTAAAAAATAATAAATAAGACTGTAAAAATTTGTTAAAATACAACGGATGTAGTTTAAACCGTCATGGAAGAAGAAGAAGAAGAAGAAGAAGAAGAAGAAGAAGAAGAAGAAGAAGAAGAAGAAGAAGAAGAAGAGAAAATTTACAACAATAAATGTCAATATTTTTGTCTATTAACTCAAAACCGTTGTCTATGATACAAAAAATGGTTGTCTAAAATATAAATGTTAACTAGTGTGTTAGACAACGATTTATTCCAGAACCATTGTCTATCACATGATTTTGCCTTAATATATGTATAGATATCTAAAATAGTTTTAAATATATATTACAATAAATATTTAAAATAAGTAAAATACATCAAATACATATCTCATAAATGATATTTATGTATATCAATAATTTTGTAAATATGTACGTGCTTTAACAAATAACAAGCTAAACTAAAACCTTTTAATACTTATCTTAAATTGGTTTAATTACACCCATATGGATAAATATACAAATATATGTATAAATTTAAATAAGTATATACGTAAATAAAAAAATACATGGACATAATTAAATCTCATCAGAATTTTAAAATAGGGCAGATCTTGTGTGCACTAGGTGCACATCAGACGGTCAACGTATTGACTGGATCAACACGCGTTGACCCAGTCAATATGTTTGACCAAAAAATCTGTCAAAATTAATATCATTCATAATATTGAAAAGTATGAATTTCAAAGGCCAAAGGTATCATTTGTATCATTAAAAAGTATGGGTCAGAAAAAAATTAAAGAAAAAAACTGTTAAAATCAGTATCAATCTAAACACTAAAAAGTATCATTTAAAATTAAAAAAAGTATCACTTGTGTCCCTGAAAAGTATTACCCGTTTTGATGATATTTTTGGTCAACGCTTTGACCGGGTCAATGCTCGTTGATCCAGTCAACACGTTGATCGTCTAATGAACATCTTATGTACGAAAGTATTTGCGTTTAAAATATAACAAAAAAATCACATCAAAGAGTTACCAAGAAAAATGTATCATACAAGAAACTACACGAATCATAAAAACTGCAAGTCATTAAGAAACTTAAAAATGATAATTAAATCTATATATGTTGTTATATATACACACACACACACAATAATTAGTCAAAAAAATAAACTTTAAAAATGTGGACAGTTTATCAAAATACATATACAATCATAAACTTATAAGTAGTTTAATTAACAAAATAAAATTTTAATTAATTATAAGAATAAATTATCAAAAAGAAAAACTTAATTGGTGAAGAAAACCTATAGATGATTTAGACACTTTATTTATGAGGGGTCTTGCATAAAATGTCTTACTGGTCAAAATTTATAAGACATGTCAATATTGAGATCCAAATACAATCAAACACTAATAACATTACAATTGTGCCACTAAATATGAATTTGGATCCGGATTTTGACCCATTTTACGAATTTTGATCCGTAAAATTACCTCACATAATTTTTTATCTATTTTTTGTTGTTGTATTGTATGGGACATACATTTTGAGATGTTCTGGAAGCTAGGCAAAAACATCATTTAGCCCATCAAGTTTTATTGATATTTTGAAATTATTTACATTGTTATGTTTGTTTGATTTATATATTGCAATATTAAATCAAATACTAATATATTCATGAATAACGAATGCATAAAAAAATAAAAATTATACCGTCTCACGAATAGATTTAGACATGTACGGAAGCAATTAACTAATTAAGAATAACAATTAGGTATCCATAACGAGAAAAGTATATTATTTAACCAATCTAAAAGCAACATATAAACTACGTAATTCTAATCTTCGCATGCACTTTTTTTTAGCTCCCTTATGGCCTTATCCACTTTATTGCCATCTCATCTTCTAGCTTTCTCCTCGCTTATTCACCCTTGAATTTACGTTTATATAATTAAGATAGGTTCTCTACACACCACTTTTAACTATTACTGCTGTTACTACTTTTATTTTAAGGTACATATTTTTTCTAAAAAAATAAATTAATTTATTTTAAAATTTTAGAGTTCACTACTTCCATTTTAGGGTACATATTTATTTTAAAATTTGGTTTTTATTTTTAATTACCGTTTATATTTTTTTTAAAAAAATTAATTATTAAGTTCAATGCAGGAGCCCAAGCGTTGCAGTCGGCGAGGGATTTGTGCGAGTCGCCGGATTTCTAAAAAACTAAATTAATCCACTTTAATTTTAGGTTTATTAATTCCATTTTAGAGTATATATTTATATTTATTTCAAATAAATTAAATCAATTCACTTTAATTTTGGGGTTCAGTAATTTTATTTTAGGGTGTATGATTTTTGGAAAATAAAACTAAAAAAATTAAAAATTTGAAAAAAAATATATGAAAAAATCGAATAAAAAAATAAAAAACATGATTTTTTTAGAAAGGCGTGCTCGTGACGCCCGTGCGCCCGTCTAAAATAGGTGTAAATAGGGGGGGTTGTTGCACGGAAGTGTTTCCATCATCATCATTATCTAGACTATACAAATAATAAGGCAAAATCACATGAGTAAAATTGTAAATAATACTAACTAAAAAAATTATTCATATTTTCGTATGATTAATGATTTTGTAGGTATAAATGGATGATAAATGAAAAGTCTTTTACCCATATACTTAAAATATGTTTCTCCAAGGCTTTCAATTTCAATTAAAATTGTTAGTGCAATATTTTAGCACTAAGTGTTTTGGTTGTCATAATCTTTATGGTAAATCAAGAACATTAAGGTTTTGGTTTTTCAAGTATTGAAGAAAATGTTTTGGACAAGAGACAAGAACTGATCAAGTGTTCTGCACATGATCATGTACATGGTTGTCCAGAAACTTCCAAATAGACGTGCCGAGCTGATTTCAAAAAGATAAAGATTCCTATTGAAGATAGACGCCTCAAAATAGAAGTTGCCTTATCCAGATTGAAGTTCAACATACAAGAATATGAGTTCTATTCAAGGAAAGCCTCTAACTAGAGTTGTTCGAGTTAAACAAGGAAAGTTTTCTTGTTAGAGTTCGATTAGAATTAGGCTATCTTTGTTGTTATAAATAGCTTAGGAATCAAACTAGTTAATGGAGAATACATATGCCTTCAAGGTTGAAGCATTATAATAGACACCAAACAGAGAAAATTTGCCCTGGATATTTCAAGAGCTCTAACTATTTTAAGCCACATAGTTTCGGTCGTGAGTTTAGGCTAGAGTTTAGTGTTTTAGTCATCGTGTATTGAAACTCTTTTCATTCACTATCAAAAGATTTCTCAGGAGAGAATACCTATGGGAACTAGATAGAGAGAGTCTAAGTTGTGAGAGGATCTCACAGTTCAATTTATCAAAAAAGGGTATACGGATAGAAAGGGTATCGAGTGATGGGAGATCAGCTGCGTGTAATATCCTAAGTAAATATTGCATCAGAGTAGTTACTTGTTTCCCACGGACCTGATAAGTCCCCCTGATGTAGATCATTTGATCAAATAGGGCTACCAACTCATTGTGTGCTTTACTTTTTTCAATTTCAATTAACTTCAATCATGCGACCTTGTGGAAAATTAATGCACTGCAACCGGAGGTGGTCTATCACCTGACCTTGTGGAAAATCAATGCGCTGCAACACTTAGCTGGGCTATGGTAAGTTACTATTTTGAATTCTCAACTTTAGAAATGTAAGAAGATCGACTAATGGGCTGACTATACCATTTTCGCCAGGATTAGTGTCTGACTAGCGCCTAAGTAGCTGCATAGACCGAATTATGCAACCCCGGTAGTGGTCACAAATCGGCTATTAATCGCAGCATTGCCTTTGCCCGTTCCAGAAAGTTTTATGGTGTTATTTGTCGTGGCCCAACAAACTTGCTTCCACTTCCTACTCTTGTCTCTCGTTATTTTTGTGCTGAGGATCTCATTACTGATCTTCAGTAATTACATGCATTGACTCACACTCGTCTTGAAGATGCTAATGCATGTTATAAGCGTGTTGCTGATGTTAAACGCCGAGATGTTATTTTTGAGGTTGGAGACTAAGTTTGGGCTATGCCAACTAAAGATTGTTCGCCTACCCTTGAGTATAATAAATTAACTTCTAGTAAGATAAGTCATTTGGAAAACCTCAAGAAGATTAATCCCAACGTGTAACGCCTTTGTTTGTTGAACCATCTTCGCACTACTGACATGGTCAACGTCAAATACCTAGTTCCGATCCATTATATGGTGATAATTCTTCCGAAGATGAAGCTAATGGTGATTCGAGGACAAATCATTTCGAGGAAGGAGTGAATGATGGAGATGAAGTTGCACTAAACTTCTTGTCCAAGTTCGATCCCTTAGCATTTGATCGAGCCTTTTAACTCAAAACTAGGATTTATTTCCCTTTATTAATATAAAACATTTTTTGGCATTCTCCGAATCAACGGATCTCGTTATTATTGTGTATGTTGCGCTGCATCATTAATATAATGTAGCTCTTTTACTGTAGGGAATTCCAAACTTCACCAGAAGCTAAGACTTCGACTTTTATGTGCAATAAGATATATATACTAAAATTTTAAATTTTCAACTTGGACAACCCTTTCTAAGTAGCAACACAGATGATTTCTGGAAAAATGCTTCAATAATTGGAGTGAGTGCATTAGCTACAGATGACACAAGAACTTATGGGTACGTGTCCTTTGAGCCTTTAAGCACTATTATTTTGTTAATTTATTGAGGAAGAAATTAGTACATATGTTCAATAAATTAAATAAGTATTAACCAAAAACAGATTGCATAAATTAGTTATTTATTTGTTAATACGTATAGATTACTAAAATAATGTTAAATGGGAAAATTTTGAATCAAATTCATATAATATTTTATGTATTTATTTATTTGTTTAAAAAATTAAAAATTATATTGTTGTGAAATTATTCCCTGTACAATGCTTTTTTAAAAAATATATACGTACGGTAGTGAAATTATTATCTATAAACTTAGAAAATATATTATCTAATACATAATTTTGATTAGGGGTGGTCTCCTGTGAGACGGTCTAACTGGTCCTTTTCGTTAGACGGGTCATAACCCGACCCGTTTTCCTAGCCTCATATCCGGTGACACTTCAGTTCATAGTATGCGACACTTCAGTTTATGATTGGTGATACTTAGCTTCATCTCTCGTGACACTGGGCTTCACACAATAGTTAAAGATATTACTAAAAAATATTTCATATCTGGTGACACTTTCAGTTCATAATATGTGACACTTCAGTTCATGATTGGTGATACCTAGCTTCATATTCGGTGACACTTCATTGTTATTTGCTTTAATAATTCAACGTGATAGTCCGTTGTACATGCTTCTTATGTTAGTGATACTTCATGTTACAATTGATAGGATTTCACATAATAGTTAAAGATATTACTAAAAAAATATTAAAATTTATTAAGACTTATGCTGCTTCATATCCGGTGATACTTCAGTTCATAGTATGTGACACTTCCGTTTATAATTGGTGATACTTAGCTTCATATCTGGTGACACTTCATTGTGACCCGGATCCGGGTCGGATCTTAATATCCGTCTAACGGTTTATGACCCGTTAGACGGTCTAACACAAGTCTTTGTCTTTTGATTATTATTGAATCATTCTCATAAATTTAGAAATAACTGCACACTATCACTTTCCAATCTAATTTTTTTTGGTGGACAGAGGCATAAAACCACAAAAACTATACTGTTGCAAGACTTGATTATTGGTAGTAAAAAAAAATAAACATTTTTTCTTGGCAAGATTTATTCTTATAATATTATGATTTTAGGTAATATTATTCATTTTGTTATTAGGAATTAATATTTGATTTATTATGAATAATAAAATATGATATCATGCATCGCATGTGTAATGCACTAGTTATAATTAAATATATAAATTTTGAAACGATTTACAATATAAATATAGACTTTGAAATATTACAATTAAAACAATCTTGCATTTTTTTTAACAAACAAACATCGCAAATTTGTCAACGAAGGAAAAAACTGATATATAACATCCACGGGTGATTCTATTCACAACCCCCATTTTTCTCTTTACAACCCCCAAAATAAATTAAAATGTAAACATAATTTTTTAGACATTTTTGCCCCCATTATTTTAAAACCCTAAGAAACTAAAAAATACAGCCTCCATCAAACCCCTTCGGCCTTCGATGTAATAATAGTAATTGTTGATTATAAATGTGACTTGTGATTACTTGTGAATGACTATGAACTATGTGGCTAAGTTTCAGAGAACTAAGAGAACCAACTGGTATATATAAGGCCTTGGGAATGAGAAGAAATAAATAATTGCTTGATATATAAGCAGCAAAGTTTAATTTTCAAGAAAAAGATCCATATTGAATAACTAAGACAACAATGTGTGTTTTTCTCTACGAAGCATACCAGACCATCAAATAAAATCCACCGAAGAATTTATTCCCGATTAAAAAGCATTAGCAAAAGGTATAAAGTATTTTCTTGTCATAATTATACACACACACATCTTCTCGAACAATCCAAAATTTCATGAAGAAAACAAATAACAAAGTTAAATACGTCTTGGAGGCGATAAATTAATCAAAGTTCAAGTTCGAACTGTTCAATGGCTTTGCAAATGCATCAGTAGCAATATATTACAAGTTAATTACACGAGTCACATGACATTATATTCATCCAAGGAATTTCATGACTGTCCATGGCTTTTGTTCCCACAATTCATGAAGCAATCTACAATAACCTAATTGAAGTGCTCCAATATTACCGCATCATCATTAGTAAGACTTAACAAATTTCTAGAATACGAAAAGTTGTTTTAATATTAATTCATCGAGGATTGTATTTTATAAGTTTGTTGGAGTTTTTTTTAAGTAGTGAGAGTTGTACATTGAGGTTGTATTTTATTTTGGTAGAGTTTTAAATAGTGGAGCTTATAAATTAATAGGTTGTATTTTATTCTTGTTGGCTATAAGTTTTAAGTAGTATAATTATACATTGGAGGTTGTATTTTATTTTGCTATTGTTTTTAATTGGTTAGGGGTTGTATTTTATTTTGCTGTTATTTTTTAATTGGTTGGGGGTTGTAAGGATAAAATTATCTATAAAAATAATATTTACGTTTTAATTAATTTTGGGGGTTATAAAGAGAAAAATGGGGGTTGTAAATAGAATTACCCAACATCCACCATTCCATTATCACCTCTAATTTGTGGGCTCTTGCCCGTTGGTCCTGGGCTCACACGGCAGCCCAACATTTCAATGGTGGTGGGAATTTTAAAGAAAATCCGACCATTTCTAATTTTTTTATGGCGAATATTGAACTCAGCCCCACACAATCCACATTCCGCCATTGAAACACCACTGCAACGTACAAAATTAGAGATTCTCCTCTCCCACATTAAATTTTCCTGCTAATATTTCATTATTTGATTCAAAATTTTGCTGAAATTAATAGGGAAAAGAGCAAAAGGAAAACGTGAAAATGTTAGCTGCACCTTCAGCTTCTCGCCTCAACTCTCCATTTGTCTACTGCCCACTTAAGCATTCTTCATCATCTTCATTTTCGACAAGAACCCTTAAGACTCAACGCCCTCCGCCTTCGTATCCATGCATCAGAGCCGTTGATCTTGATCAGAACACAGTAAATATTATTTTTCTCCACAATTTAGAAGCTTTATTGATTTTCTTGATTGCTGATTTAGATAATGATGATTTTGTTTGTTTCCAGATAGCGGCAATTACAGTTGGAGTGGTCAGTGTTGCAGTTGGGATTGGAATTCCTGTTTTCTATGAGACCCAAATTGACAGTGCTGTAGGTTTTCTTTTCTTTTTCAACCCCCTTTTTAGTTTCTACTACTTTGTAAATTGAAGTAGCTTGAAGCATTTTTGAATGATATATTGAGAAATTTTAGTGTTCATTTCGTGAAATGGAATCTTTAATTGTAGTGTGCTGTTGTTTCTCAGGCCAAGAGAGAAAATACTCAGCCATGCTTCCCCTGCAATGGCACCGGCGCTCGTAAGTCATTCTCTTTATTCTTGGTTGGTGCTTCTTATCCTCATCGTTTTGTTGCTGCATTGAGAGTTCTAACTGATAGATAATAGTTTCATTAATCATGTGATGGATGGAGAGGACAAGATATCTATAGAAAGTTGGAGCATGATGCAAGTCAGACGCGGCTATCCCAATATGAAATATGTGTGTGCTTATCTACCTACATATGAAAATTACTCCATTGTGTCTAACTTTACACACACGTGTGATATGAAATAGGTTTGTAGAAATATTGCTGCAAGTACAAATAAAGTGAATGCATGATAAGTTCTTGTTGATGATGGCACCACTAAATCTTATTTGTATGATTTTTGAAGTCTGTAGTTGGGAAAAAGAGTCGGTTTGTGAACAAAGATAAGTAAATAAAGATAACAAATTTAGATGAGGTACCACTATTCTATTAGATACTTCAAGAATATAATTTTTTCTTGCTATTCTCTTAGTCCTAACTACTTTCTAAAATATGTTAAGAAAAAGACTTCATTTGTATACAAAATGTATATGAGAAACCTATTCTCCAATATTGAAGGTGTGTTAACTAATATCTAGCACTAGACAAGTCATATCTTGTGGTGTCAATGCATGATGGTTGTACGCAGTAGGAGAATGGAGAATAGCATTGTGTGGATTTTGATTTGACATTTCTAATTATAATCTTTTGAATGATGTAATATTGGCGTTTTAGCTAATAGTCAAAAAAGCATATGCTTTCCGCGCTGAAGTTCAACTTATGTTCACTCAAATGGAGGTCTCATCTATTCAAGAAGAAGTATCACACTAAGAATGCAAACTTTATGCTATAGTTTAGTCATTCCAAGCTAGTATTTCCTCTTATTTTCCTACCATAGAACTTTTACCAAATACAAAAGCTGAAAACCCCATTTTGACATTTATTTGTAGTTCTTCACTCATTAATGCTAAAACAAGATTTAAGGCCAACTCCTGACTTCTCACTGCTCACTCCGCTGCTGTGTCTTACTTGTAAAAGCCATGCTACTTCAACATTAAAGAAAATGACAAATGCTTATGTTTATGATGATTAACAGATAAGTAGCCACTAGAAGTCTAAAACAAGAAGGTTTTCAAATAGTTCAATTCTTGAATTTTTGTTTATTCATGCACTAATGTGATCAACTTCGTCTTAGGAAATGAAGTAGCAATTGAATTCGGACTAGTATAGTGTTGTTTCTTCTTTTGGTTATGTGAGTAACTTTTCTGTTAAAAACTGCATAGTTAAATGAAATGATAGGTTGAAGTTATAAGGATAGGAAAGATTAACAGGTATAATGATTATGATATTCCCACTGATTCACAGAAGAACAGGAGAACGTAATAAGCCACCACTGATGTGAGACTTATGTGTGCATGTTGATGAATTCATTTATTAAAACAAAATGACATGTAATCATTCTTCTTGACAGTAAAGTGTAGAATCTTCTTATAATCAGCTAGTCTATTGTGAAGCCTCCCTTCCTGGACTTATTGCATAGTGAAGAATGATGATATCTTTATATTCTCTTGCTGCAATATGCCATCTTATGTTTAACAGGAAAATGGTAGAACTAGTACTCCTTACTATTGGAAAAATTAATTGAGGCAATTTCCATCATATAGCGAACATACTCAATTACATATAGGCATATAGCTTTCTCTAACCCGACACTCTTGAACTTCTCAGAAGTGGTGTTATTCCTATATCAAACCAAATTTCAGTCTCTGTTGTATGAAATCTTGTTGCTTGCTTTCTGCATATATATAAGTACAGTTTTTTGTTCTTTCTGAGATCTCATCGTGATTTTATTGCAAGCAATGGGAAATCATATCCTTCTTTTCAGCTTTTTTTTGTCCTTTTTTGGAGGTTTTTGTTATGCACACTTCCATTCTTGTATATAGTAGCTCACTGGTTAGTAAAAATGAACTGGGTGCTCTTTGGTACTGCCTAGTCTGTAATAATTTGTTATAGCTTTAAAATATTGTTAAAATTACATTTCAAATTTACAAATTTTCTGCAGAAAAATGTAGATTTTGCATGGGTACCGGCAGTGTGACTGTTGAGCTTGGTGGTAATGAGAAAGAAGTCTCTGGATGCATCAATTGTGATGGGGCTGGTTCTTTGACATGCACCACATGCCAAGGCAGTGGCATTCAACCTCGATACCTTGATCGTAGGTGTGTTGATTGATCATATCTATATCTATATCTTTATCTGTGTCTGTGTATTATCTATTCTCCATCTATAATGCTACCTACAAATCTCAACATACATCCAGCATGTTACAGCCATTTCTGGTAAATGCAGAAACACGAATTTTCCGAATAAATGTCATAAATGCAGATTGATTATGATGGGCACTTAAAAGTTTTTCTTCTCTTTTGCATCAAACAGAGAATTCAAGGATGATGACTAAGTGCTGCAGAGTTCTGAGAATATGGTCGCATTCGGATGAATTCATCTATGTCAAATTAACACAATTTTTCCACAGACATTTTTTTTCTGTGTATTTTCTTGACTGAAATAAAAAGTGATTCATTTCATGTAATGCTGTGAACTAAATCAGTTGTTCGGTTGCGCAGATGTATTTGATGTATTATGTTAGAGTTCTTCACTGAAAAGCAGATATAGTGCAGTTTATTTATGCAGTCTTTGGTGTTTTCTCTTTACCAAATTGAAGAATATAATTAGGAATATGGATCGAGCAAGCCAGGTCAGTTATGGGTCAGTCCTATTGAGTTGTCGGGCCATTTAGTTCAGGGATAATTCGGGCTGATTTGTTTCGAGTTGAAAATTTTTATCCCCAATCCTTTAGTTTTCGCGCTAGCCCATTGGATTTGTAAGTTCACAGAAAAATTATTCATTTGTATACTTTGTCAATTATTCTTCGCAAAAACTTTCTATTTTAACAAATTCACACTAATTATTACATAACTTATCGCCAATTAATTGAGTGGTTGTTTGGTTCAAATTAATTAATGACAATCACAATGGATATCATTGAAGGGTCAATCACAGTGGGAATGGTGATTGTATTGTTGTAGCTTGGTTCAATTATGAAATGATTGTTATTATGATATATATAAGGATTGGTTCGTTTCAAATTCATTAATGTAATATTAAATGATTGTTATTGTGATACATAAGGATTAATTCGTTTCAAATCCATTAATGTAATTATTATTATTATTATTATTATTATTATTATTATTATTATTATTGTTGTTGTTGTTGTTGTTGTTGTTGTTGTTATTTATATTATTAAATATAATAATAATAATAATAATAATAAATATTATTATTATTATTATTATAAATAACAACAATAATAAATAATAAAAATAAATGAAAAATTAATTTAAATAATAATAATGCTTACAATAATAATAATAATAATAATAATAATAATAATATTAGTAATAATAATAATAATGATAATAATAATAAATAACAAAATTAATTAATAAAAATAAATAAAAAATAATAATATTAATTACATTAATAAATAAATAGCAAAATTAATTAATAAAAATAAATATATTATCATTATTATTATTATTATTATAATAAACAACGATAATAATAAATAAAAAATTAATTATTAGCATTAATATTTACAGTAAATAAATAATATATTAATAATAAATACAATAATAATAATGATGATGATGATGATGATTGAGGAGTGTGGTAATGATTGAGGAGAATGATTAAAGGGGATGTGGTAGTTAATCAATCTAAAGGAATGATTAACTTATCTTGAGGCGTAAACAATCGGGCTAGCCCGCTGTGTGCACTATCCAAGGTCAAAAAGACTTCTTAAGACCGGTTTCGTGCCCTGCCGTGTTTCGACAACCTGTATTTCAGAAATTATGGGCCCCACACTCAGAATCACAGCACGTTGATGATGAAAGCACTGTCTCACGATATCACTAGCACAAAATGAGTTTAAATGAAAAGATGAGTCTGAACGCAAGCACTGTCTCGCGATATCACTAGCATAAAATGAGTTTAAATGAAAAGATGAGTCTGAACAATAAAAGGGGCGTGAACAATCGAGCTGGCCCGTTGCACTATTCAAGGTCAAAAAGACCTCTTAGGACCGGTTTTGTGCCATGCCGTGTTTCGACGACCTCTATTTCAGAAATTATGGGTCCCACGCTCAGAATCACGACACGTTGATGATGAAAGCATTGTCTCACGATATCACTAGCACAAAATGAGTTTAAATGAAAAGATGAGTCTGAACGAAAGCACTGTCTCATGATATCACTAGCACAAAATGAGTTTAAATGAAAAGACGAAAGCACTGTCTCGCGATATCACTAGCACAAAATGAGTTTAAATAAAAAGATGTGTCTCGCGATATCACTAGCACAAAATGAGTTTGAATGAAAATACGAAAGCACTGTCTCGCGATATCACTAGCACAAAATGAGTTTAAATGAAAAGATGAGTCTGAACAAGATATCACTAGCTCAAAATGAGTTTAAATGAAAAGATGAGTCTGAACAACAAAAGGGGTGCAACACGAGAGCTACCCAGGGGGTCACCCATCTTAGTACTACTCTCGCCCAAGCACGCTTAACTTTGGAGATCTGATGGAATCCAGTGCATTAATACTGGTATGATCGCACCCGTTAGAGTCCATTCACATTATTTTCTTATAGATGTTGGCACAGAGGGTGGTGGGAGGCCCTGAACTTCAAATGAGTGTAATTTTCGAACCGATTAGAGTTACGGGGTGCAAAACATGTTCATACGAATCTCTCTCAAAGCTAGAAGGCGTGAACAATCGGGCTGGCCCTTTGTGTGCACTATCCGAGGTAAAAAAAAGACCTCTTAAGGCTAGTTTCGTGGCTTGCCGTGTTTCATCAACCTCTATTTCAGAAATTATGGGTCCCACACTCAGAATCACGGTACGTTGATGATGAAAGCTCTGTCTTGCGATATCACTAGCACAAATTAGTAACATTAAGAAAAAATCAAACAAATTGCCAAAAAAAAATAACAAATTAATCGAAAAGATGAGTCTGAACGACAGAAAGGGGTGCAACACGAGGACTTAACATGGGGTAACCCATCCTAGTACTACTCTCGGCTTAGCATGCTTAACTTTGGAGTTCTGATGGGATCCGGTGCATTACTGCTGTTGGTCCCGGGCGAGTCGATATCAGTTTAGAGGGGGGTGAATAAACTGATTAAAACTTTTGCTTCAAATGCGGAATGACAGGGCCCTTTGACTCGCTTAATGAAACTTATCTATGCACAAACTTATTGAACAGTTAAGACAATTTGAGTGCAGCTTGTGTGATATTGTGTGCAGTTCAAAGATATGCAATAATCAAAATGGTACAGCACACAAGCAATTTATAGAGGTTCGAAGTCTCAAACTTCTACGTCCTCTCTTCCTTCCGCAGAAGGGCAACTTCACTATATAACTTGAGTTTCTTTACAAATTATATAATGAAGGACAGTTGGCTGAACCTGGTAACTCCTCGCTACCTCAGCGGGTCGACGGCTCACACTTGAAGTCCCTAACTGCTCGCTAGGAAGGTAGGTGCTATTGTCGTCTTTACAAGGTTTTAGATCTCTTTCGATCTTCAAGAGGTTAGTCTTGAACAGGAGTTATCAACTGATGTGCTCCTTCAATTGAGTTGAGTAGTTGATCGTTGTGTAGCTGAAACTGAGAAGACTGCCCTGGCTAGATTGTCAACAGCTGGCTGATTATCTTGACTCTGTGAATTTCTTCTTCTCAGTTGAACTCTCGCAGTTTCTATTAAACGCTGAACTTGAGCTTGAGTGGGAGGGAGAAAAAAAAGCTCTTGTTTGTATATACGAAAGTTGTGTAGGCGAAGGATTCTTCTTGGTTCTGCTTGAGAGAGTTATTTTAAACTCTGATTCACTCACCTTTTATAGAGGAGTGATTTTATGACCGTTAAGTTCCATTGTCTATTGATCGGTGGCTCTGTTGGCTCATCAATAGATAATGATCGCTTGGAGCTTTTGGTTTGAAGTAGCCATTACTCTGCCAATCGATCTTCATTGGATATTTATTTCAGGATCTTTGTTGAAGCATTTATTCCAAGATTCGGCAGTTTGAGCAATAAACTCTAGGGTTCTTTTGGCTTCAGTTTTCTTGGCAGCTTTGAGTTCCAGTTGACAGTTCTGGATTTGTCAGCTGAGTTTGACAATTGCTCCAGTTGGCAGTTTTGAGCTCGTCAGCTGAGTTTGGCTATTGCTCCAGTTGGCAGTTTTGAGCTCGTCAGCTGAGTTTGGCTATTGCTCTAGTTGTCAGTTTTGAGCTCGTCAGCTGAGTTTGGCTATTGCTCCAGTTGGTAGTTTTGAGCTCGTCAGCTGAGTTTGGCTATTGCTCCAGTTGGCAGTTTTGAGCTCGTCAGCTGAGTTTGGCTATTGCTCTAGTTGGTCATTAGTTGGATACTTCCAGTCTTCAGTCTAAACTGATCTCTTATCAGTTCCCTTAGTTGACTCTTTTCTCCCTCAACTTAGTTGACTTAGTTGTCAGTTTGTTTCGACTGTTCAACTTCTTCACTTCTCAGTTCAGTTGACTTCTGACTGAATGACGTATCCTTCAGCTTGCAGACCATGATTGGTCGACTTTGACTTTGCTTGATTCCCTTTTTGATGATGCCCTGGATTAATCAGCTCCGATCTGCAACTTGAATTTTAGTCAGTTTTTTCACAACTAATTTTGACATCTCATCAAAACCTAATCTAGGGGTTCCTTGATAGTTTTTCCTAACAATTTCTCCATTTTTGATGATGTCAAAACTTTGTTGATGATGATGGAAAAAGCTACAAATGTAGCAAGTTTGTTAAGCAGTTTCAGAGCAAATTCAGAGCAAGTTTGAGAGAAAATTTGATTTATGATTTTCATTCAAGTATCAGAGCATTTGTCATTAGCATTTGGCATTCATGTTGTTATTCAGGTATTAAAGCATTTAAGATATGCATGAAATTCAAGTATTAGAGCAATTAGACTTCAAGTTTCAGAGCATTTTCTCATTCTTTCACTTGGGGCATGCTTTCATTCCAGTATTAGAGCATTTTTCATTCAAGCATCAGAGCATTCAACCATTTTTCATTCAAGTATCAGAGCATTTAACTTAATCATACTTGAAGTAACAGAGCATGAGCATTATAAGCATGGTCGAAATGTATATTATATATATTCACTTTAAAGCATATTATATTTTCAAGAGTAGTTAAAACTACTAATCTACTTTCTGAAAATTGCTTCTTTGCTCCTTTTCTTTCTGCTCGATTCTCCTTTTCCTTGAGCTCCTTGCATCCTCCATGCTTCCCCCTGAAGCTGATCTTCCCTCTCATGATGAATTTCTCTTTGAATTTGATCCCAAAGAGTTAAGCATCCATCATCTATATGTTCTTCTTCCCCCTTTTTAGCATCATCCAAAAGGTGGAATGGGTCGCATGATAGTAGTGACAAGTTCGGCAGGAAGGTGAACGCAGTTGCCATATTGTTATCATGAATTGAGGGAACTGAAGGAATTTGCATGGGTGAGGAGAGCCATGCATATGCTTCTTCAGTTGTCATGAGCTGACCTAGAACAGAGGTGAGAGAGACTGCTTGCTCTCTGAAGTTCATCGAGGCCAAGTTGTTGAAGATCTCATCTGTTGAAGGGATGGGTGGATCATCAACGAAGGGTGTGCATGAGGGGTTTGCCGGTTCGTTGTTGGGGAGAGGAGCATCGGCTGGTATGCTCTGCTGGATTCACTTGATCATCAAATCCATTATCTCTGAAAGCGTAGGTGGCGAAGAGAGTAGATGATTCATCCAGTTTCTACTCCATGTTCCTTCGTTGATCCAGAAGGTGGAGCCACGGGTGTGGATGAGGTGGAACATTATTGACTCATCCAGTTGAAATCGCCATATATGGTATTGCAAGTACCACCGCAGTTGGTCGAACAGAGCGGAGTCTGTGTCTTCAATGAGACCGAAACAGCTTCTCAGCTGATGGTCTAGAACTGCTTCAAACTCAACCTCAATGGAGTCACGTTGGACTAATGGTAGAGGTTGGGAGCTGGCTGATATTATAGGCCGATCACTCAGCCTTGAAAGATGTTCGCTCTCAATCAGCAGCTCTCTTTCGTCAGAGGAGCTGACGGGTGCCTACAAGGGTGCCTTTTCTCGATCTGAGTTGGAAGGCCCTTGTCGACGTGAACACTTCGGGATCGGATGGCCGTAGATAGTGGGGAGCATGTCCCTTCTTTTGAGCTGTTCGCCATTTGGGATGACCTCATCAAACTGGCTTTGAATGATATGACTTATGCAACTCATAAACCCGATCTTTTCATGAAATGAGCCAGTGGATAGGTCATAGGCCGTTCACTCTACATTAGCTCGCAGTTGAGTAAGGATGAAAGAGGCCCAGTTGGCTTTACATCCGTAGTATAGAGCGGCTGTGAGATGGGCTTTGATGTCTGAGAAGTGGACTGTTTCAAAGTTGCCATGTAGGATATGGTCGGCGATATCTAAGAGTTGGAGGATATCATTTGGCATACTCTCCTTCAGCCTGTGTGAACAGTCATAGTGGTTGACGTGAGGTAGCTTCCAAGCATCCCATAGTGCATATTTGTAGGGCAATTTCAGGGTCATAATGTCTGGACCATCGCCTGGAAGATGAAGGGTAGGCATCATCGTCTCTTTCATCACTGTGATCACCTTGCTCCGGACGGTAGAAATGATGTTGTCACCAGAGATCGTTGCGTTGTAGTAAAATTCCACAACATGAGAAGGTAAGTTCTTGAGTGGCACGATCGTAAAAAATGGTAGCAGCCCAGTTGCCTCCAATGGCCTATAAATCCTTTGAAAGTTTTCGGAGTCGAGGTGTGCGTTAAGATACTCTAGACTTAGATTTTTATCTTTCTTCAGCTTCTTAATAAGTAGATTTGCATCGACCGTCTGAAATGGGGCTTCATATCTGCAAAAAGATGTTGTTTTAGTTTAGATATCAAGTGTTTAGGAGAGAGAAGACTTAGCAGATGATCAAAGCAAGAGAGAGAAAGAATATACAGATGATCGGAGCCTTCATCTCTGTGCATATATTTATTTAGCTTTGCATGTAGGAATTGAGGGCACTCGATTACTTTTCTTAGCTGATCAGCCATCCGATTTGATGGAGGATTAGCTAAATAAATGATGCTTACATCTCAGCCATTTGATGAAGAAGTAACTTTACGATCTTGTGGCTGAGAAGTAGCGACTCTGAAAATGGGGTAGTTGCCATAAATAACAAAATATTTTCTGCAGATCTTGCTATTTATATCTCAGTAGAAAATATTTTCTTTTTCAATTTTGAAGAGTTGATTTAATATCAATGCAGAGATATTAATTGCAGCATTGTGAGATAGAACCCTATTTTCAAATTGTAACTGTTGAGAATAATATAAGAGATTTCATAAACGCAACGGTAAGAATGTAATTATGATAAGCTTTGAAGAATTAAAAAAACTTATCCTGATTCAGTTGGGATATAGTCCAACTAATTTGACGGCTTCGGCGGTTGAATGATCAGTTGAGTCTCGTTTCCCAGTTATCGCTGAAGAACTGGCTGAAGTGGAAGCTGTATTTGAACTGAATTGATCAGTTGGTTTGATTAGTTGCTTGGCTCTCAGTAGACAGTTTCCGCTTCTTGAAGGGCCTAGCTGGACTAGCTGCATTGCTTCCTTGGGATGCAGTTGTGATCTTTGGTAGTTTAGGCCTTGCAGTCCTCCGGGCTTGGTAAAGCTGGATGGCAACTGACGAGTTTTTCATCTTTTGACTAAGGGATTTTGAAGTTCCTTTTGGCGATGATCGAAACTGATCATTTTTCATAGGCAATTGCATACCTTTTGAGCTTGATGTGAGCAGTGGAGTGACATAGCTCTTGGATAGAAGGCTTGGTGATGTGGCAGTGTCTTCATCATCACTATCGCTCTCGTGAGCACGCCTTGGATTCTTCTGGGTAGCCACAACTTCAGTTTGTGATAGATGTGGTTCTATCCTTTCAACGACCGGTGGAGTTTGTCGTGAGGGCTCAGTTGACTGACTTGATAGATTATCAAAGTTCAGTTTTCGACAAAGCGAGCCAGTTGGGCAGTTGACTGGTTGATCTGCAGTTCCAACTGCTTGAGGCACGATGTTGGTCTTGATTTCTACTAATAAGGCGGTGGCTGGAATCTTGTTGACAATCCGGTGACTCATAATGTGCTGGACTTGCACAATGGTTGGAAGAAATGGATTTGATGAACCTATCCATTTGATGCTCCAAGTTTCTTCTCGCTGCCAATAGCTCATGCCGTGAAAGGCAGTTAGCAGAAAATGAGACTGGATGCACATAGAATGTCTCCAGTTATACCAATAGAAATATCGGTGGAGTTTCTTGAACAACTCTTGGTCACGTTGTGCAACAGAGGTAAAGTTATTGAGAAGGAGATTGGTCACTTCCTTTTGTGCACCTTTGACCGCATATTCACCACTATAAAAAGTGTGAATATTTTCTTCAGTCAGCTGGAGAGGAGGGCATGTACTTCTGAAGTAGTCCGCTCCGTAGTTTGGATGAGGAATTCCAATGAATGGAATAAGCTCATCTAGATCAGAGCGAACCTGGAAATCAACTGGTGATTCGTTCTTTGATTTTGGAGACTGAACGGTGTTGGCAGTTGAGTTGCTTGATGAGTGGTTGCCTGTCTTGGCTTTGGCTTTTCTCTTTTTCTTTAGCGACTGAAGATGAGCAGTTTCTTTCTTGGGGATCCAGTCATAGATAAGAACTAGCAGTGACTCATCATTTGGAAGCTTCAGCAGGTCTTCAAGCATTTTACTCATTCTTAGAACAAGTCCAACCTTGGACTCAAATTTACCAGAGTTCTTTGAGTCAGAGGCTTTGATGACTTAATGCTTGAATTGTTGGAAGACAAATTCTGCCGAGTTCGTTTGTCGCCCTTCAACAAGGTGAATCATAACCTTGTATCTCTCTTGGGTGAGTTGACTCAGGCTTCCAATGGCCCCGAACATCATCTTATTCGTTATGTCAAGTAGAACTCCATACTCGGACTTTAGGTCAGTTTTAGCGGTTGTAAAACTGAATTGCTTGTCGCAGGTTGAAGCTTTCCATTTTTGCCAGTACAATTCTACAGATTTCTTTAGATCTTGAACGGATGAACCTTCATGTGGGAGTTGAAACACTTCTGCAATTTTTCTTTCAGTGATTTGAAGCGGCCGTCCTTGAATCACTGATGACACTGTCTTTCCATCTGCAGATAATTTTGCTTGAAGCAAAAATTCACTCACCAAATATTGTCTAAAGAACTTTGGTGGTGTTTCCAGGTAGTAAAGAATTTCTGTCTTGTGAAGATTGGGCAGAAAGAGTGGGTTGTTTGATTCATTTAGAATCAATTGAAATTTCTTCCTATCAAGAAATTTATCTCTCATAAGTTGTTCTTTGAAGGAATTTGAAGATCTGGGTAATTCGTCCATCTTTGGGGTTGGCTGAGATTTTGGGAATTTAAGATCTTTTGATAGAGAGTTTTAGAGATTGTAGAAGGAGGGGGCTTTTTTGAAAGGTTTTGAAAGAGAGGGGCTGTTTATGAGTGTTTGGACAGGCTTATAGATCTGATGGTTGGAATGGTACTAGCCTCTGGTCTCTTTTGGTCATTGGCAATTAATGATTTTCACACGTGTCGTTGTTTTGCAACGGTCAAAATTTCAAAATAAATGTGAGGCTTAACATTTATTTGAAATAAAAAGAACTTTTATAAATATATCAAAAGATATAATTACAAACCGATTAACAAGAAGTACACTTAGGGCTTTTCTAATCAGGTTTTAACTTGATCAGCCACCTAGTCCTTCTTGTGATCAGTTTTTCTTTTCTTAGCCAGTCGTTCAGTGAGATCCTCTTCTCCATCCTCATCACTGCTTTCTGACTCCGTTTCAGCTGACTGGAGCCTTAGATGGGCTTGCAGCTGCTTGATCTGCTCAGTGTGCAGTTTAACCTGTTGCTGCAGGGTTTGGATCAGCTCTTCATAATACGGTGGGAGCTGGACTATTGAACTGCTTGGCTGAGCGATGAACTGTACTGCTTTAGAGTCCACTTCCTCTCCTGCTTCAGTTTCAACAAGTTCCTCACAAGGAACTGTGTGGGAGTGATCTGCTTTCTCCATACTGATAGTTTCATCATAGCTTACCTCTGGTGGTGTTTCTGGTGCGGTAGCTAGGGCTTCAGCTTGAAGGGCCCGTTGAACTGGATCAAAGTACATAGTTAGTGCTAGTGTACCTTGATAGGCAGGTTGTTTATCCATTTGAGCAGTCTGTCCAGTTGGCTGGTCAGACTCAGCTGACTTTGGAGTTGTATCTTGAGGATGAGTAGTTTGAGGTTCAGTTGGCTCCTTAGGCAGTTCAGTCTCTTCAGTTGTCTTCCGTGGCTCTTCATCACATGGAAGATCTGGTAGAGTAGGAGATTTGAGCAGTTCTTCAAACTCCTGATCGCTGGCTGTTTGCTCGTCAACTGGTTACACCTCAGGAGAATCATCAAGAAGATCAATGATGATGTCATCCGGTTGAGGGGATTCTTCAAATGTTAACTGCCTAGCCATGGATGCTATGACAGTTTGCCTTAAGCTGTAAGCTGCAGCAGTTCAAGCCCCTTGTTGACTGCTTTGAGCTTCTTTGTTGAACTGGTTCTGCACCTCCTGAAGCTGTTGCTGCCTGAGTTTTAACACTTCATTGAGCAACTAATGCTGTTGAACTTGAGGATTTTTTCCATTGTTGCTGCTCAGCTTGAGTTTGCAAATGTGGCAATCTGATGTTGGCCCAGTTTAGTAGATCATTCATTACTTCCAACAATGTTTGTTGTTCTGGGTATGGATGGTTACTTCGGATGGCAAGCATTCTTTTCAAGGTGATGACTGGATTTTGTTCTGGAGTTTCCTGTCCAGCCCATTGCATGCTCCACCTTTCTTCCCTTCTCTAGAAGCTCATCCCATGTAGAGCAGTTAGGAGAAAATGGGCTTCGGAGTTGAAGCAATGTCTCCAAAGGTACCAATAAACATGCCTTGATAAGGCTGCATACAGAGCGGCAGTACCAATCACATCTTCAATAAAATTTTCAGAAATAAGTTTCTGCACTTGTTCATCAGCCCAGCATTTGACGATTTCAGCTCTTGATAGAGCTCTTATGTTTTCTTCGGTCTCTCCCATCAGGGGGCACGCAGTTCTGAAGAAATCTACCCCTGTGTCCTTTGGTGGAATTCCCCTGTCAGGCACAATATCATCTCCTGATTGGTGCTACATCAAACACCTTGATATTGTGAGGAGGCAGTTTTGGAGGGGGTGGAGGCCCTGATTTCTTCTTCTTCCCTTTTGGTTGAACTGCTGCGGATTTCTTCTTTGACTTGCCAGTTCTTTCCTTGAACTGAACTGGCCTGGTAGGGATCTTTTCTTTAGGTGAATCAATAGATGATCCATAGCGAACTTGGCGCAGTGGCTTAGCTTTAATTGAGCTTCCCAACATTTGTCTTATTGGGAGATTATCGTCTGAATCAGAGTCTTCTTGCGGCATCTCAACATCAATTTCTTTGCCTTTTCTTTTTGCAGGCTCATCTGCTTTCTTTGAGGTGGCAGCAGTTGACTGACTGCTTTTGATATTTATGGATTTTGCAGCTGGCTACCTTCTGCTGGTTGCTGGTATAAAATCTAGTTTGCCGATTATCAGCGTGTCGGTTTCTTCTGTCATGAAGTCAAAACTATTCTCCAATATGATGCTGATTTTGCTTGGATAGCATATCTTTTGATGGAACTCAGTTGGTAACCAGTTTTTGTCCACAATATCAACGTACTTCTTTATTTGCTTGAAGAAGTATTGAGCCCAGTTGACGTTGATGCCTCTGATGATCGCTGCACATATTTTGTACTTGTGCTCCGACATTTTTGAGTGACTTCCAATTTTTCCAGTGATCATTCTAGCAGTAACTGATGCTAGAACCCTGTATTCTTCTTGAAAAAGAGACATGAGTGTACTGCTCTTATATGGATCAGCACATTCCTCTCTCTTCCACTGACGGTAGGCTTCCTCTTGATCCACTTCAACATCTTGCAATCTTGTTCCAATAGTTGGCAGTTTGAACAGTCTTTCGAGCAGTTCTGGAGTTATGATCAGTTCGACTCCTCGAACTTCAGTCTCTATTCTGTCATCGTAACCTTTTGAGTTTAAGTAAAACTCAACCACAGCCTCTGGGTAAATCTTTGAGGGGTACTCTTCTGTGAAGCTTTTCAGTCCGCTTTGCTCTATCTTCGTGATCAGTGAGTTGCAAAGAGCGGAATCTGAGCATTTTTCTCTATAAGCCCCTATATCCAGGAACTTATCTCTGTAGAGATTCATTTAGAATCCTCATGAAGATTCACCAGTTATTTTAAAGTCGAACTTTCATCGAACAGTTGGTGCGCGTCTGTCAGCCATGGAGTTTTTGGGATAAATGATTCAGAAAGGATAAAGTGGCTTTGACTGAATTTAAGAACTGAATGATTTCACTTTTGTAAGATTTGCAGAACAGTTTCAAGGATTGAAGGATGAGAGATGCTTTAATTCTTTACTGTGTTTGAGATCGGTAAAAGTGAAAATGAAAGTTCAGCCATCCCTTTTATAGAATGTGATGAGATTCATCCAAAGGTTGCGACGCTTGGTATGCCCAATATTCAACGGTCGGATTAAATCAATCGACCCATCGATTGGCCTTTCGATTCTGTCCGTTAGGGATAAATGAAGGAGAGAGAGAGAGAGGGTTCAACGGTAATATTGTGATGACACGTGTTTTTACCGTTTCTAATATTGAGATTTGAACTTATCTTTTCTCTCTCGCAGCTTCTCCTTAGCTTGAAACTGATTACGTCATCAGTTGGCTTTGGCTAGAACTGATGATCTTTCTGTTGATCAGTTTCAACTGAGATGTTTTTTTTTCATCAGTTCTGAGCTGGTCTTGACTTGCTTAGACCTTCATTCAGCTACTTCCCAGTTCAGCTGTTCTCCTTCAGCTGGTCTTTGAACTGACATCTCCTTTTGATTTGACTTCAGTTCCTAGTTCTCCTTCATCAGTTTGATCAATTTTGCAGCTTGTATGTTCTGCATGACTGACTGGATCATCAGTTTGAGTGACTTGAACTGATGATTTAGTTGAACTGATGGAGTAAACTGATCATCTCCAGTTTACTTTTCTCTCAGCAGCTTCTTGCTTTTACTTCAAACTAATGGTTTATGTGGCCAACTGATCAGTTTCTCGTCTTTTTGATTCAGTTTCTCTCTTCAGCTGGAGTGGTCCCTTGGCCTTTTTCCTCTAGTTTATCATCTTTATCCTTTGATGCTAGCTCCAGCAGTCCCAACTGTATGCATAGCTCCATAAACCTTGCTTCAGGCAATGGTTTGGTGAAGATGTCAGCTATATGCTTCTCAGTGTTGACATATTTAATGCATATGTATTTCTTCTCAATGTGATCTCTGATGAAGTGATGCCTTATGTCAATGTGCTTAGTTGTTGAATGCAGAACTGGATTTTGAGATATCGCAATTACACTATTATTGTCACAGTAGATAGGTACTTCTTCAGTTTCAACTTTGTAGTCCTTCAACTGTTGCTTCATCCAGAGTATCTGAGCACAGCAGCTTCCAGAAGCTACATATTCTGCTTCAGTTGTTGACATGGCAATTGAGTGCTACTTCTTGCTAAACTAGGATATCAGCTTGCTTCCAAGAAACTGACATGCTCCACTTGTACTTTTTCTGTCGATTTTGCATCCACCAAAGTCTAAGTCTGAATAACTAATTAGGCTCAAACTGTCATCTCCGGGGTACCATAGTCCAAGATTTATGGTTCCTTTGAGATATTTGATAATCCTCTTAGCTACTTTGAGGTGGCTCTTCTTTGGATTAGCTTGAAACCGTGCGCATAGTTCGACTGAATAAGAGATGTCTGGCCGGCTAGCTGTTAAGTAAAGTAGTGACCCAATGATTCCTCCGTAATATGTTTGGCTAACTGATTCTCCTTCTTCGTCGAGAGTTAGTTGAACTGATGTGTTCACAGGAATCTTGAGAGTTTTTTCTTTGCTTACTCCAAACTTCTTGACTAGCTCCTTGGTGTACTTCGCCTGGCTGATAAAGATTCCATCTTTCAGCTGCTTCACTTGGAGTCCTAGGAAGAATGTCATTTCTCCCATCATGCTCATTTCAAATTCGTTTTACATTAGTTGAGCGAATCGTGTGCATAGATCTTTACTTTTTGATCCAAAAATTATGTCATCCACATAAATTTGAACCATTAAGATCTCAGTTGATCATTCTATTCGGAATAGAGTTCGATCAATGACTCCCTTTTGAAACCTATTTTTCAGCAAAAATGTTGTTAGAGTTTCATACCATGCTCTAGGAGCTTACTTCAGTCCATATAGGGCCTTCTTCAATTTAAAGACTTGATCACCAATTTCAAAGCCTAGCGGTTACTCGACATACACGTCCTCCTTAAGCATTCATTGAAGAAAAGTACTATTGACATCTATTTGGTAGACTGTGAAGTTGAAGTGCGCTGCATAGGCTAGGAACAGTCTGATGGCTTCCAATCTTGCAACTGGCGTGAATGTCTCATCAAAGTCGATCCCTTCACTTTGTGAGTATCCTTTGGCTACCAGTCTAGCCTTATTCCTTATGATCACTCCTTGTTCATCCAGTTTGTTCTGAAAGACCAATTTTGTTCCAATGACCTTCTGGGTTTTTGGCCTATCAACAAGAAACCATATGTCATTTCTTGTGAATTGGTTTAGTTCTTCTTGCATATCTATGATCCAGTCCGAGTCTTCTAAGGCTTCTTTAACATTTGCTGGTTCAGTTTGAGATATGAAGTATATGAATAATGCATGCTCAGTTGAACTTCTGGTCTGGACTCAACTTCTTGGATCACCAACTATCTTGTCAGTTGGGTGGCTTCGGAGCCATTTGGGCAAGATAGCTTCAGCTGGCTCTTCTGTGGTGACGTCATCAGTCACCCTTTCATTAGCTGGTTCAACATTTTTATCAGTTCTTCCCCCTGTTTCAGTTGTGGGGTTTGTGGTCTCAGCACGATTTGTGTCTTCATTGACCAAGTTGTTCTCAACTGGTTTTGTGCCAGTTTCATTGCCTTCTTCTAGTAAAACTTCAAACCGCTCTGGAACAATGTGATCCATATAGTCTTGCGAGTTCTCAGTTTCACTAGGTAGTACTTGAATTGATGTGTCTATTCTTTCTTTGTTCCTGTACTTATTAGCAAATTCATCAAATACCACATGACATGTTATTTCCACAACAAGAGTTCGTTTATTGAACACTCTGTAGGCTTGTGCATGAGGTGAGTTATACCCAAGAAATATACCTTCATCAGCTTTAGCACTAAAAGCTTTCAATTGAGTCTTGTCATTGTTGTGAATATAACATTTACAGCCAAATATTTTAAAATATGAGATAGAAGGCTTACGACCCTTGTACAGTTTATAAGGTGTCTTGTCATGGGCTGCTACAATGGTACTTCGATTTTGAGTGTGGCAAGCTATGTTGACTGCTTCAGCCCAGTACCCTTCAGCTATATTAGCATCAGCTATCATTGCTCGAGTTACTTTTTTGAGTGTCCGATTACGCCATTTGGCTACACCATTTTGTTGTAAAGTTCTTGCAGCTGAGTGTTCATGAATGATTCCAAGCTAACTGAGAAAGCTGATCATTTATTGATTCACAAATTCAGTTCCATTATCAGAGCGAATCCTTTGAACTGATCTTTTCTTTTCAGTTTGTAGCCTTCTGATCAGCGTTGTTAGCTTGTCATAAGTTTCATCTTTGCTCCTCAAGAATTCCACCCATGTATATGTTGAGAAATCATCAACTACTACGAGAGTGAATCTTTTACCCTTCGGAGTTTGTGGTCTAACTGGACCAAATAAATCCATATGTAGCAGTTGAAGACAATCAGTTGTTCCTGGTGGGTGACTCTTATTCTTGAAGGATGACTTCACCTGCTTCTCTTTTTGACATGGTCCACATACACCTGTCTTCTTGTATATTTCCTTGGGAAGCCCCTCAACCAACTCTTTCTTGGCTAGGTAGTTGATTGTTTTGAAGTTGAGATAATTCAATCGTCGATGCCATAGCCAGCTTGCTTCAGTTGATCCTTTTGAAAGGAAGCAAGCTTCTGAGTAGCCGGTTGACTAGTCAACAATGTACATGTTGCCTCTCTTGATGCCAGTTAGCAGAATTACTCCAGTTGATTTGTCTCTTATGTTGCAGGAGTTTTTGGTAAAGTCAACTGAGTAGCCATTATCACACAGCTGGCTGATGCTTAGTAGTTTGTGTTTCAGTCCATCCACGTGGGAGACTCCATTCACTACTACTTTTCCCTTGACTACGAACCCTTCTCCAATGGTTTGACTTTTGGAATTGTCTCCAAATGTGACAAGTGGGCCTTTGATTTCTTCATAACCATCGAGATCTTCTCTGTCTCCGGTCATGTGCTTGGAGCGCTCGCTATCTAGATACCAAATGTCTTTGGTTTTCTTCATAGATATGATGCTTTTGTCCTGCAAGGAAAGGATTAGTATTTAGGGACCCGTTTTATATCGGGTCCTTATTGATTCATCAAGATTTTTGGAATCCAAACTTGCCAAACTTTTGGCTTCTTATCATTCAGAGATCCAACTGACTTGGATAGCCTGATCTGTTTATATTTTTTCTCAACTCTTCTACTCTGATTTGAATCAGTTGAGTGATACCTGCGTTGAGAGTTAGTTGGATTGTAATACCCCAGATTTTTTAGTAAGGTTTAGACAATTGTTAATATTAATTAATTAATTAAAGAAGGAATTTAAATAAGATTAGCTATGGTTGGATGTCAGTCACGACTTTAAGAGTTAGTTTTTGTGAAGATCGTCTTTTCGGAAAAGACGATCTTAATTCTTTTATTGCCATTTGTGGTTTTTTTAGAAAGGTTTTAACTCAAGGAGTACACCGGTGTTTTCGAATTTAAAATCTGAAGTCATTTGAGTTCTCTGTGATGGAAAACGTATTTAAAAAGGGGAATGAATAGTAACTTTTGCGTGCGTTCGTATTTTGAGAAATTTACAAAATCATCCTTGTTTATCCGAGTCCAGTTCTGTCAGGCCCCTCTTATGGGAAATGACTCAAGGATTCCGTTGGCGTTCACAGATTTTCATTCTAAGGTCAATCGAACGCTCGGGAGCAAAATCTGTCAGTCTGAGTGAATAGTAAAAAGTAATTCCAAAAAGGGAATCTTTGCTCGTCTTTCTTTTGACGACCTCGTCTTCTTCACGAATCGAGTTGGATCACTAGTGTTCGAGCCAACGAGTCTCCCAGTATTTTTAGATTTCGTGTCTGAAGTCATTTGGATCTCGACATCAAACAAAGCAGCTTTTAACCGAACCCGGGGTAACTTTTGCAGTATTCTCGCACAGCAATGGCTTCCAAGGGAAGCCAAAGCTTCTCCTATAAATAGGGGACCACCCCTTTAGCATCTTTTGCTCATTTCTCATTCACTTCACTTCTAAATCGAGAGAGTGTAAAGCTTTGAAAGCCGAGAAAGTTCTGTCGAAGTGAAAAGTGTTCTTCATGAGTGTTCTTCAAGACGACGAGCGGAGTGGCGTGGAAATGATGCGGTGAGGAAATGTGCTAGGGGCGCCATTGGATCGTAGCAGGCGGTTCTACCGCCGTTACGACTCGACGAGATGCCGAGCTAGCCACATTCCTTCGACGGACCTTACCTCGTCCATTCTTGTTCGTCGGTCTCGACTCCCTTTTCCTTCCCGTCTTTTAAATTCCGCATTTACTTTCCGTTCTTTATGTTCTTCGCGTTCTTCATTATTGCTCGTCTAAAGTTGTATTTCGATTTTTGTTGAAGTTCCAAGTTAATAACTTTTATATTATAATTTTCATTCTACTTCCGTTATTATTATTCTAAAAGATTAGCCTCGTTTATCCCATTAAATTCTGTTTAAGCCACATTTAACGATTTTGTCGTTATTCTAAATATTAAAGGAGGATTATCGTGTATATGCCGTTATAATGACAAAATTCTTTTTAAAATTAAAGCATGTTGTTGTATGTTAAATTCAAGTACATTGTTTTAAAGAAATTTTGGGTTGAATGTTCTTCGTGTTCTTCGTGTTCGTCGAAAGAATCAACGAACACGAAAACCCAGTTGAAGATCGCCCAGAACTGGGGGAGTGCGCCACCGCGCCACGCCCCCCTCTGCCGCGCCGAGCCCGTCGGGACAAGGGCAGCCCGTCGGTGCACCCTGCCCCACGGCGGGGGGGAGCCCGCCGACGCCCATGTGCGCCGCGGTGGCCCCCCTTCTCCGTGTTGTTTTTCCTCGTTTCTTTCCGGCTATTTTCGTACCCCTTTTTCCGAACTTTTCAAGTCTTCCAAATTATGTTAATTCCAAGCCATGTTCAAGTTTAAATTATAGTAAGGTATTCATGTTAATTTCAATTTATTTCGAATAAGCTATTCAATTATTTCCCGTCTAAAAATTTAGAGATCAAGTCGAGAAGTTTCCTAAATAAAATAAAAGCTTCTCAAACCCTTATTAAGTCAAAGGTCGTGCTATCCATGCTAAGTCCTAGCTAAGGAAATATTAGTTGGGTATTATTTAATCACATATTGTTAGAATCTTCGAAGGAGGCTGCTAAGTCGATAATTTGACTTTTGTAGGGGGGATCGAGCCTCGGAGAAATACTAAGGAAGACCACCAGCTCGTTGCCTCATCTTCCGTCCCATAATCAAGGTGGGTAAATCTATACTCATCTAACGTTTGAGCTAATGAGCTCTAGAAGCATGTTAGGGCAAATGAGATATCCAATAAAGTATTTTTGCTTTGCCTGATTCATCTCTGTACAAGGAAGAAGAAAGGAAGATATTATGTTTTACTTGAGCTCCCAAACATGTTTAGAAATGATAGAATTACTAAACTATTGTTTATGCTTAGCATGAGATGTTTAGAATTACCTTTAGTTTCAATTCGTATTTAATTACGTTCTTTACCTGAAATCGAATGTTTATGCTTGATAAGCTTGCAGAATTAAGAACTAAGATTTGCCTTGTTAGGGTAGCATTAAATCCCTTGTAGGCCGAGTTCATGCAGTAGTAAAGGATTAGCCCTTAGACGTTGTTCTAAGTTTGATGTTGCTAGCAAGATTAAGAAAGGAAGGAACTTAGCTTTTACTTAAGCAGGATTTGATCTCAAAGAACTCTTAAGAGAGTCACTGCTGGGTTTTACCCTCGTAAACTCGTTCAGATATTTGAGGTAACCCCTCTTCTATCCTATGGCATGCCTAAGGGTACAGTTGACATCAGGTTTGAACCAAGTTGGGCCCAAAAAGAAAAGAAAAGATTTTACGGATATGGAGATGGCTTTTGCATTTTGCTCTCCATATACCGTCTGTTAATTATTGGATATCTTGAAGTTATTACTGTATTTTCGCTGAAACCCACTGAGTACATTAGCGCTCATGCCCCCTCTTTTCAAATGTTTTCAGGTTGAGATGCTGAGGATGTTGGTGGCTGGGGATGTGGGTTGGCTGCCAAGATTGTTTTGTTATTATCTATTATTCCCTTGAAATCCCACTATGTGATCTGCTACTCTGATACACTTTTTCTAATTCCGTTTAAGTTCTGCTATGATCGTTAAGACTCTAAGAATATCCCCAGACATGATTAAATATTTATAAAATGCATATTATGTTTATCTCCGTTTCTCGAGTATGATTTCTATTCACCTACTGTAATACCCCGAAATATTTTAGAGGGGTTTTACTCAACTTATGTTACCTGAGGGTAATTTAGGTAAGAAGTTGGGTCCTTAAAGGACTCAAATAAAGGAAAATCGCAGCCAGGGAAATCTATTAAAATTTTTTTGGTCAAAAATTGCTTTAAAAATATGTTCTGATATTTTTCTTGGGTTGATAGAAAAATTTTCAAGCATCGTGCCAAACTTTGAATTTTCCAATTTCGAGTTCAAATGAACACTTGGCACAATTTTAGGGTGAAAGGTAATAGATTTGGATAACTAAGGCACATCCGTCATTATCCAATTTCTTTTTCGAAATATTATCCTATTTATTTTTCTTCTATAAATAGGAGGTTAAGGTTTCATTTTTCATTCATTTTCAAAATCGAAACGCCGAGCAGCTTCTAGAGAAGGTACGTCTCTAGTTTCCTATTTCATTTCCGAAATAGTCGTTTTGAAGGTGTCAACGCATAGATCACGAATACGTGATTGAAATGATGACACGACGGACGATCACGATGGAAAATCATCGTGACCGCCGCCAAAAGTCGCCACCACCTTTCAAATCGGTGACTCTTTCGGGTCATCGAATCAAAAAGTGTCTTTAGGGTTTTATGTTCTATGTATATTTATATACATTTTCCATGTTGTCACTTTTTAATTTCGGGTATATTTTGGGTATCCGATTATTAAATTGTAGTCTTTTTCAGATCTATCCTTCGTGGATAGCCCTATCGTATTTTTAAACTCAAAAGTTGTTCCGTGTCAAAATATAGTATTTTTATTTAAAGTTTCATATTTTTCCAATGGGCAGATCTTGCGGTATGAATTTATTTGTACCGAATTAATTTTAGGATACGGGTTTGACCACCCCGTATGCCAAAACTTCCTAAACGGTTTTTCTTTATAAAAATGCCCTGAGTAAAGTTCCCTTAAGAGTCAAAATATTTTGATGATCCGGGTGCTGCGTATTAAGATAGTAGATATTATAATATTTACTTCATAGCTAAGAAAGGTTAGATTTTGACCTAATGGTAGTCATTCATCGAAACTAAGTTGCCGGATAATCTTGTAGGCACAGAAGAAGGAGACTTCTAGTTGAGATCAGAATCAGAATCTAGATCTAGCTCAGATTACCAGGTGGGTTTTTATTATATAAAAATATGTTTCGGGTTATTAAGCCCTGATATTTATAAAATGAATATGATTGAATATCCAACTCATGACTGTATTTGATGTGCTCTCCTGACTCATGTAAGTCTTACTACTGTTTTTGGTGACGAAACTACAATGGTTCACGATATCGAGCCCCAAGCAAACAGGGCAGTGTCCAACCTTAAGCAGCCGGGTTGTGTACACGAACCGACTCACCGTAAGCGTTCTAGGGGAGAGTTGCGCGCAATGATGGAACGAAAATGATTTTGTATACATGGAATTCACAAATTTTCTGTTTTGAAAGCTTTCCATGATATGCTCTCAATATGATTGGATATTCTATTTTAAAAAATGATTCTGAAGGTTTTTCTCAAAAGTACCCACTGAGTGCATTAGTACTCACGCCCAAATCTTTTCAAATATTTTCAGGATGAGCTGCGGGATGGTGGACGGCTGTGCTAAGGCTGAAGGGCTATCTTTTGATGTATATGTTTCTTTTATGTGTGGAGTCCAACTGAGAACATGGTTACCTTTTGTGTCTGAATAAATGCACTGCGTTTTTGTCCGCTTACTCTGATTATTGTTATGGAGTGTTCGGTTCTCCGAATCCCATTTTATTTACTGTTATGGAGTGTTCGGTTCTCCGAATCCCATTTTATTTACGGTTATGGAGTGTTCGGTTCTCCGAATCCCATTTTCTTTACTTTTATGGAGTGTTCGGTTCTCCGAATCCCATTTTATTTACTGTTATGGAGTGTTCGGTTTTCCGAATCCCATTTTCTTTACTGTTATGGAGTGTTCGGTTCTCCGAATCCCATTTTCTTTATTGTTACGGAGTGTTCGGTTCTCCGAATCCCGTTTACTTTCTGTTCCTGACAGGCGAAAGCCTGGCATTTATTTACTTTCCTTACTCAGACAGGCGCAAGCCTGGCTTTACATTGTTTTTCATGTCAAGGCAAAAGCCTGGCTTTATATTGCTTTCACGACAGGCGGGAGCCTGGCATCTCTTTACTTTAAGTATTTGGACAGACATCAGTCTGGCCTTTTTTATGCCTAACCTATTAACAGTTAACCTTTGAACTGTTATTATTTACATTGAAGTTTGCCTTTGTTATTCTTTCTTGGGTTCATCCTAAGAGTCATGGTATCTGGTTTGAGTCATTTCATACGCTTTAAAAGCATGGATTGATCCATTTATAGAGGTTATGCTGCCCATATTTTTAGGGCACTAACCCTATTTCTTTGATTGCTTCTGTTCAACAACCCCTTTCCCCCTTTCCCCAAGTAGCGCACCGGTCCCCTGCCCTTCTCCCGGGACCGGGGCGTTACAGAGTGGTATCAGAGCAGGCTGCAACTCTGCAGGCCTGTCATATTATTGATTGAGTCTAGTTCTCAGTGTTTTCTCTTAATTAATTGTCTGATAGCCCTAGCACGTCGCCTACACCGCTCTCATCTTGCTTAAAAAAAAAGGTACGTGAGTTAAAATGTTTTTTAGATTCAATTATATTTACTGATTTTTAAAAAAAAGAAATGTGGATAAGGACCATTCTCCACATTGATGGTATTTATGAAAAGTCACGCCAATGATTGTTTCGAAAGGATAATGGTATCATTTTGGACTATGTTTCCATATGATGATGGTTATGAATGAAAGGGACTTATTGTCCATGATGGTAAAAAAAAAAATTGTGGGGCATTGTGCCCAGATGGTATTGAATTATTATATTTAAATGGGACTATATGTCCATGATATTATTTGAAGGAATGTGTGGTGATAGTAATTAATGCCCTATGATTAGAAATGTGATAATGTGTAAGTGATTGGAAATGTGAGAATGTTAAAGTAATTGGAAATGTGATGATGTTAAATTGATGGGAAACCGAGAATGCTTATGAAGATGAAATATGAACATAAAATGATTTGATTGAGAATGTAGATGAACATAGCCAATTGTGACTTATACACATAGATTGGATTTTAAGTGCCTCTCTTAAGATTCATGTGGAACGTAGACTGACTAAGTGCTTTCCTTTACAAATAAGTAGACTGATTAGAATTGCATGAGAAATGTTGTTGAGTATTTAGTTTAGGAGATATCTCACATTCGTATTAATTTAGCACGAAGTAGATTTTGTGATAGTTATTTCTGAAGCCTAAAATTTTTCAGAATGCCGCCTAAGAAAAGAACACAGAACCAAGAAAACCATGGACAACCTGCACCAATTCCAATTCCCATACCGACATCAAGAGCAGAAGAAGCTTTTCGTAAACATCACCCACCTACTTTCAACGGGCTAGGTGACCCAATAGATGCAGAAAAATGGATTCGATCTCTGGACCGAATATTTGATTACATGTCTTGCATGAATGAGGAAAAGCTTACATGTGCTCAGTTTCAATTGATTGACGATGCAGACTATTGGTGGGAGTCTGTAAAAAGAACTATGACTTATGAGCAATGGCAGGAATTTACTTGGGAAGACTTCAAGGAAGAAGTTTATCAGAAATACATTCCTGATTGCTATCGAGAAAAGAAAGAGTCGGAATTCTGGAACCTCCGACAGGGAAGCTCTACTGTTACTGAGTATGACCGTGCCTTTAATCAACTCTCTCGTTATGCTCCACATCTCGTGGACTCGGACTGCAAGAAGGCTAAGAAGTTTAGGAAGGGCCTTAAACCAGAAATCAGCATGACTCTTATGGGGCATGATGAGATGTCGTATGCGCAAACACTGCGTCGGGCTTTGAACATAGAATCTGTTATGCCAGCTGAGAAAATCCAGCCACAACAATCTTCCCAAGATCTGAAGGGAAAGCGGAAATGGGAAGATAGAAATGCAGTGGGAAATAAGCAACAGTGGGCCAAGGGAAATACCAATTATGGGCAACAGAATCAACAAGGAAATAGGACTCCCTGCCCTATCTGCCGGAAGTTTCATTCAGGAAAGTGTATGAGGAATACAGATGGATGTTTCTTCTGTCATCAACCGGGACATTTTGCTCGAGATTGTCCTAGGAGTAAAGGAAATACAGGTTTTCCTCCTAGACCAGCACAAGATGGGAATATAAATCAGAGGCCTAATCAAGGGAACAATTCTAGGCCTAATCAGGGTGGAAACTTAAGGCAAAATCAGAGAGGAAATTTTAAGCCAGACCAAGGACAACGTGCCCTACAGCCAGCCAGGACTTATGCATTTCAGCAACAGCAGGCAGAGCGAGCTCCAGAAAATTTGGCAGGTATGATTAACATGGTTAATATACCTGTGCTCGCTTTATTTGATACTGGAGCTACACACTCTTTTATTTCAGAAAAGGCTAGTCAAAGATTAAAACTTAGACAAGTAGATGCTACTAATGCCTTAGAAGTTAGCATCCCTTCTGGAAAAACTGTGATAGCCAATAGAATATGCCTGAATTTGGAACTCGAGATTAACAAAAAGATTTTCATCACGGATTTATATGTAATCGACATGAAGGATTTTGATATAATCTTGGGAATGAATTGGCTAACTGCAACGTATGCAACTATACGTTGTCATGAGAGAGAAGTTATATTCCAGAAACCAGGAGAACCAAAGGTAATTTTCTTTGGAGCAAGAATGGGTTTGAAGATACCAGTTGTTTCAGCCCTGAAAGCTATAAAGCTAATGAGAAAAGAAGGTTGCCATGCTTTTCTGGTTAACCTAGTAGGAAAAGAGAAAGAGGGAGTAACGATAGATCAAGTCCCTATCGTTCGGGAATACAAGGATGTTTTTCCACAGGACCTACCAGGGCTACCGCCCGATAGGCAAACTGAATTTACCATTGACTTGGAACCAGGAGCAGCTCCAATATCTAAGGCACCATATAGAATGGCCCCTAATGAGTTGCAAGAACTGAAGGTACAACTACAAGAGCTGTTGGACTTAGGTTTCATACAACCCAGTGTCTCACCTTGGGGAGCGCCTATTCTCTTTGTTAAAAAGAAGGATGGTACATTGCGAATGTGCATAGACTATAGGGAGTTGAATAAGGTGACAGTTAAGAATAAGTATCCCTTGCCAAGGATAGATGACTTGTTTGACCAACTAAGAGGAGCTAACGTATTTTCAAAGATTGATTTACGTTCAGGTTATCACCAATTGAAGATAAGAAAAGAAGATGTGCCTAAGACAGCATTTCGAACACGTTACGGCCACTATGAATTCTTAGTGATGCCATTTGGGTTGACTAATGCACCTGCTGTGTTCATGGATATGATGAACAGAGTCTTTCATCAATATCTGGATAACTTTGTTCTTGTGTTTATAGATGATATTCTTATCTATTCCAAAAGTGAGGAACAACACCAAGAACATCTACATATAATTTTGGAAACATTGAGGAGGGAGAAATTATATGCCAAATTTAGCAAGTGTGAATTTTGGCTCAGTGAGGTAATGTTCCTTGGCCATATTGTGTCATCAGAAGGAATCAAAGTAGATCCTGCTAAGGTTGAAGCAGTAAGTAACTGGAAGTCACCTTCCAGTGCACATGAGATAAGAAGTTTCTTAGGGTTGGCAGGCTACTATAGAAGATTTATTGAAGGATTTTCTAAATTGGCAAGACCAATGACACAATTGTTGAAAAAGAAGACTAAGTTTATTTGGACTGAGGAATGTGAGAAGAATTTCCAAGAACTTAAGAAAAGACTGACCACAGCTCCAGTATTGGTTATACCAGAAGGAAATGAAGGATTTGTTATCTTTACAGATGCGTCTAAGCTAGGGCTAGGGTGTGTGCTAATGCAAGACAAGAGAGTCGTTGCTTATGCATCTCGCCAGCTCAGGCCACATGAGTTGAATTATCCCACCCATGACCTAGAGCTTGCAGCTGTGGTACATGCCTTGAAAATTTGGAGGCATTATTTATACGGTGTCAGATGTGAAATCTATACTGATCATAAGAGTCTTAAGTACTTCTTTGAACAGAAGGATTTAAACATGAGGCAGAGAAGGTGGCTAGAATTAGTTAAGGATTATGATTGTACCATTCTCTACCACCCCGGTAAAGCAAATGTTGTAGCAGACGCCCTTAGCCGAAAAACCAAAGCAGAGTTAGGTTGTTTCCTAACACAAGAAGAAAGGTTAATTGAAGAATTTCAAAGACTAGAGTTACAGTTGGTTCAACCACCAGACTCTACTAAAGGACTTATAGCTACTTTAATAGCTAAACCCGATTTAAGGAAACGAATTGTGGAGGCACAAAGAGGGGATCAATTTTTGGAGAAGATGCGATTGAAAGTAAGATCTGAGGATTCAAAAGGATTTGCTGAAGCAAATGATAATGCTCTCATGTACGAAAGAAGAATATGTGTGCCCCACAATGAAGAGTTAAAGAATGAAATCATGATGGAAGCTCATGATACTCCATATACCGCTCACCCTGGAAGTACAAAGATGTATAGAGATTTGAAGAGAAACTTCTGGTGGCGAAATATGAAGAGAGAAGTGGCCTCATTTGTTGAACGATGCTTAACTTGTCAGCAAGTAAAGGCGGTACATCAACGACCATCAGGATTATTACAACCACTTGAAATCCCAGAATGGAAATGGGAACATATCAACATGGATTTTATAGTAGGATTACCAAAGTCAGTGCGAGGAAACACTGCGATATGGGTCGTTGTTGATCGATTGACCAAATCCGCGCACTTTTTGCCAATCAAGATGACACTTGGACTAGATAAGTTGGCTCAACTCTATGTGAAGGAGATTGTGCGATTACACGGAGTACCTGTCTCGATCACCTCTGACCGAGATACCAGATTTACTTCTAGATTCTGGATAAGTCTCCAAGATGCCATGGGAACACAACTAAATTTCAGTACAGCTTTCCATCCTCAAACTGATGGACAATCAGAAAGGACAATACAAATACTAGAGGATATGCTCAGAGGAGTTTTAACTGATAGAGGTGGAAGCTGGGAAAATGTTTTACCCTTAGTAGAGTTCGCCTATAACAACAGTTATCAGGCAACCATTGGAATGGCACCATATGAAGCATTGTATGGCCAAAGATGTAGATCACCACTTTATTGGGATGAAGTGGGTGAAAGAAAGATATTAGGCCCTGAGATTGTTCAGATAACAATCGAAATAATTGATAAGATAAGAATGAGAATGAAGGAGGCCCAAGATAGACAAAAAGCCTATGCAGATAAACGTCGAAAGGATCTGTATTTTAATGTTGGAGATAAGGTCTTTCTCAAAATATCTCCTACTAAAGGAATTATACGTTTTGGCAAAAGAGGAAAATTGAAACCACGGTATATTGGACCATTTGAAATTCTTGAACGAGTTGGAGAGGTAGCTTATAGACTAGCCTTACCGCCAAGTCTAGCTGAGGTTCATAATGTTTTTCATGTCTCAATGTTGAGAAAGTACGTGTTTGATACTACACACGTTATAAAGAATGAAGAGATAGTCCTGAATCAGGATTTATCATATGAAGAAAAACCAGAGGCTATTCTTGACCAAAAGGTCCAAAAATTACGGAACAAACAGATATCACTGGTGAAAGTCCTATGGAATAACCATGGGAGAGAGGAAGCTACCTGGGAGCTTGAAAGCAGAATCAAGGAGTTGTACCCTGATTTACCCTATAGAGGTACGCAAATTTCGGGACGAAATTTTTATTAAGGAGGGTAGAATGTAATACCCCGAAATATTTTAGAGGGGTTTTACTCAACTTATGTTACCTGAGGGTAATTTAGGTAAGAAGTTGGGTCCTTCAAGGACTCAAATAAAGGAAAATCGCAGCCAGGGAAATCTATTAAAATTTTTTTGGTCAAAAATTGCTTTAAAAATATGTTCTGATATTTTTCTTGGGTTGATAGAAAAATTTTCAAGCATCGTGCCAAACTTTGAATTTTCCAATTTCGAGTTCAAATGAACACTTGGCACAATTTTAGGGTGAAAGGTAATAGATTTGGATAACTAAGGCACATCCGTCATTATCCAATTTCTTTTTCGAAATATTATCCTATTTATTTTTCTTCTATAAATAGGAGGTTAAGGTTTCATTTTTCATTCATTTTCAAAATCGAAACGCCGAGCAGCTTCTAGAGAAGGTACGTCTCTAGTTTCCTATTTCATTTCCGAAATAGTCGTTTTGAAGGTGTCAACGCATAGATCACGAATACGTGATTGAAATGATGACACGACGGACGATCACGATGGAAAATCATCGTGACCGCCGCCAAAAGTCGCCACCACCTTTCAAATCGGTGACTCTTTCGGGTCATCGAATCAAAAAGTGTCTTTAGGGTTTTATGTTCTATGTATATTTATATACATTTTCCATGTTGTCACTTTTTAATTTCGGGTATATTTTGGGTATCCGATTATTAAATTGTAGTCTTTTTCAGATCTATCCTTCGTGGATAGCCCTATCGTATTTTTAAACTCAAAAGTTGTTCCGTGTCAAAATATAGTATTTTTATTTAAAGTTTCATATTTTTCCAATGGGCAGATCTTGCGGTATGAATTTATTTGTACCGAATTAATTTTAGGATACGGGTTTGACCACCCCGTATGCCAAAACTTCCTAAACGGTTTTTCTTTATAAAAATGCCCTGAGTAAAGTTCCCTTAAGAGTCAAAATATTTTGATGATCCGGGTGCTGCGTATTAAGATAGTAGATATTATAATATTTACTTCATAGCTAAGAAAGGTTAGATTTTGACCTAATGGTAGTCATTCATCGAAACTAAGTTGCCGGATAATCTTGTAGGCACAGAAGAAGGAGACTTCTAGTTGAGATCAGAATCAGAATCTAGATCTAGCTCAGATTACCAGGTGGGTTTTTATTATATAAAAATATGTTTCGGGTTATTAAGCCCTGATATTTATAAAATGAATATGATTGAATATCCAACTCATGACTGTATTTGATGTGCTCTCCTGACTCATGTAAGTCTTACTACTGTTTTTGGTGACGAAACTACAATGGTTCACGATATCGAGCCCCAAGCAAACAGGGCAGTGTCCAACCTTAAGCAGCCGGGTTGTGTACACGAACCGACTCACCGTAAGCGTTCTAGGGGAGAGTTGCGCGCAATGATGGAACGAAAATGATTTTGTATACATGGAATTCACAAATTTTCTGTTTTGAAAGCTTTCCATGATATGCTCTCAATATGATTGGATATTCTATTTTATAAAATGATTCTGAAGGTTTTTCTCAAAAGTACCCACTGAGTGCATTAGTACTCACGCCCAAATCTTTTCAAATATTTTCAGGATGAGCTGCGGGATGGTGGACGGCTGTGCTAAGGCTGAAGGGCTATCTTTTGATGTATATGTTTCTTTTATGTGTGGAGTCCAACTGAGAACATGGTTACCTTTTGTGTCTGAATAAATGCACTGCGTTTTTGTCCGCTTACTCTGATTATTGTTATGGAGTGTTCGGTTCTCCGAATCCCATTTTATTTACTGTTATGGAGTGTTCGGTTCTCCGAATCCCATTTTATTTACGGTTATGGAGTGTTCGGTTCTCCGAATCCCATTTTCTTTACTGTTATGGAGTGTTCGGTTCTCCGAATCCCATTTTATTTACTATTATGGAGTGTTCGGTTTTCCGAATCCCATTTTCTTTACTGTTATGGAGTGTTCGGTTCTCCGAATCCCATTTTCTTTATTGTTACGGAGTGTTCGGTTCTCCGAATCCCGTTTACTTTCTGTTCCTGACAGGCGAAAGCCTGGCATTTATTTACTTTCCTTACTCAGACAGGCGCAAGCCTGGCTTTACATTGTTTTTCATGTCAAGGCAAAAGCCTGGCTTTATATTGCTTTCACGACAGGCGGGAGCCTGGCATCTCTTTACTTTAAGTATTTGGACAGACATCAGTCTGGCCTTTTTTATGCCTAACCTATTAACAGTTAACCTTTGAACTGTTATTATTTACATTGAAGTTTGCCTTTGTTATTCTTTCTTGGGTTCATCCTAAGAGTCATGGTATCTGGTTTGAGTCATTTCATACGCTTTAAAAGCATGGATTGATCCATTTATAGAGGTTATGCTGCCCATATTTTTAGGGCACTAACCCTATTTCTTTGATTGCTTCTGTTCAACAACCCCTTTCCCCCTTTCCCCAAGTAGCGCACCGGTCCCCTGCCCTTCTCCCGGGACCGGGGCGTTACACCTACGAAGAGGCCTATTCACGTTGGTATCTGATTAGTTAGCCGTTTCATTCCGCTTAAGCATGTTTTCTTTTAACCTAAGTAAACCCGAGCATCACCACCTATCTTCTAAAGCATATCTTTGTTCTTAAGCTTCTTTGTAAATCTTCTGACTTTATTCATTAATCCCTTAACAACACCCCGTCCCCATTCATTAATTCCTATCTCGGGACCGGACTGTTACAAATGGTATCAGAGTGAGGTTTGCAACTCTGCAGACCTGTCTCTTTGTTTGAAATAAGTTAAAAGGTTTATGTGAATATAAGTTGTTCTCTGATAAGTTAAAGCAGCAACCCACAGCTCGCATCACCCTCGTATCCTCAACCAAAAATCAAGGTATGATAGTATAGAAATTTTCGATGTTGGATTCATGATTTTTTAGAATACAGGAAGGGAAAAGATTTGAGCAAGCATACCTGTTTTATGGATAAGAGAAAAACTGTGAGAATGAAATTCCAAGTAAAAGGTGTTCGGGTAAGATGATTTCCCAGATGGAAAGTTTGTGAAAAGATTTTTCAATCCCAAAAAGGCTTAAAATCATTTCTCGAAATTTTGACTCAAAAGAAAAGGTAAACAATGTATGCTTAAAGACCTTGGGCACCAAAATTTTTATAAAAATTGTCAACTGCTTAATAAAAAGGAGCTACGTATACAAGATTAATCTAGACGTTAGTTTGATCACAGGAGGACCTTAGGTCTCCCTTTTATAATCTACACTGATTAAGTTATTCTCTTCTAGATGGTTAAGCGTCGTTCAACAGCTAGGAAGAGCGTGCCTCTTTTTTGCCCTGTACAAGAGAGAGTTGAGAGATTCAGAAGGGAAATCTGGAATGGCAACGAACAGTTGCTGTCCTACATGGCAAGATACCTCGAAAGGTGGGCTTGGGCAAATGGCTACAGAGGGGAGCCCGGAAGTGTATCCGACTTGGAAACGTGCATCCACATGTGTGAGCATGCACCACCTGCTTGGAGGCCTACAATGTACCGTATCCTGTAAAGCACGATCACCCATTATCCCGAGACATACGCTGAAATCAAAAATTTGATGGAATTCTCGTCAGCCTTGATGGCTCGTTAGGTATCGGAGTATAGCTACGTGTACGCCTTAGCCGAGTAGCAAGCAGACGAGCAAAACCCCTCTCTCGTGGTAGAGCTAGAACTGCAAAGAGGACTCTCAACAGTCCCCCTGGATTTCAAGTGCCATGCCCTTACAATGAAGGAACCGCAGGAGTGGGACCCTTAAATGTCCGGATCGTGAACCACACCGAGTCCCTATTTTCCTGTACTCCTCAAGTGAACCAATAGACCTCTGTGTCCGCTTCTCAGGGTCTGGGACAGTGTATGCCCCATCAGTATCCTGAAAGGAGCGTCTGCATGAGAACATTCAAGTTCACCGTCCCGGAAACAGTTGATGTTGGAGACGAGGAAAAAGAAGATGAGGACCCGGAGGAAGGCGAAGAGGAAGTAGGATCGCCATGCAAGGAGAAAGGGAAGGGCCCGGCTTATGATTGAACGTTAGTAGGAAGTGTAGGAGGTGTTGCTGTTAAAACACCTGATTGTCTAATCTATCTGCTATCTATCTGTATTTCTGATGTCCGTTTAATTTGCTTTAACCAAGACTCTAATATGCTTTAACCTCCCTAAACTCAAATAGCGGCAGTGAATTTTCCAGGAGACTGTCCTATTCTGTTTGTAACCCATAACTTCCGTTATGTTATCGATGCCAAAGTCCTCATAATGAGGCAATTTATCCCATTATGTTTAAATGACGTTTAAATTTCCATCTTATTTGATCTATCATAAAATAAAGACCTTATCGAAAGGCACCATTGCTTGTGAGAATTCAATCAAGCATCACTAATATATAGTTCTTTAGGATGCCTCTCCGAAGATGTCAAGCTGAGAACGAAGATGAGAACGAACCCGAGCAAGTCCCAAACCCCGGACCAAACAACAGACAATCTCAAACACCACAACAACCCATGTACCCGCAACTACTTCAGCAACTTCCTGGAAATCAGCCAAGGCTGCAGCAAGGAGGACCTCAGGGTCAAAGGCCGGGAATGAACCCAAGACCGAACCAAGGACGAGATCAAAGGTCTAACCAAGGGCAAAGGCTGCCTCAGCCCACTCGTACTTATGCTCTCAATCAGCAGCAAGCTGCTAAGGCCCCAGGTAATCTAGCAAGTATGATTACCCTCCTCGAGACGCCAGTTTTAGCTCTTTTCGATACTGGAGCATCGCATTCATTTATAGCTGAGTCTGTTTGTAAGAAACTGAAGATAAAACCCGAGAATGCTGAGAATGCTCTTGAGATAAGTATTCCCTCTGGAAAGAAAATGATGTCTAGGAAAGTCTGCTCTAACCTAGAATTGAACATAGAAATGGAAAGCTTTAAGTCAAACCTTTATGTGATAAAGATTCAGGACTTCGATATAATCCTGGGAATGGATTGGTTAGCCTCAGCTTATGCTTCCATAAGTTGCCCTGATAGGGAGGTAGTGTTTCGACCACCCGGGAAACCCGAGGTGAAAATCTATGGATCAAGGCTGGGAACCAAAATCCCGGTGATATCCACCCTAAAGGCTACGAAGATGATAATGAAGAATAACTATCAAGCCTTTTTAGTTAATCTAATAAGAAAGGAGGAAGGAGAGCTTTCAATCAAAAACGTTCCAATCGTAAGAGAATACCCCGACGTATTTCCAAAAGAGCTGCCAGAACTGCCTCCAGACAGGCAGGTGGAGTTCGCTATGAAGTTGGAACCAGGAGCCACCCTAGTTTCGAAAGCCCCCTACAGAATGGCGCCTAAGGAATTGCAAGAACTCAAAGTTCAACTGCAAGAGTTATTAGACCTAGGTTTTATCCAACCTAGTGTGTCACCATGGGGAGCTCCAATCTTGTTCGTAAAGAAGAAGGATGGCACATTGAGAATGTGCATCGACTATAGAGAGCTTAATAAGCTAACCATCAAGAATTGATACCCTCTCCCAAGAATAGACGATCTCTTTGATCAACTCAAAAGAGTAAGTGTCTTCTCCAAGATAGACTTAAAATCTGGGTATCATCAGTTGAAGATTAGAAAGGAGGATATCCCTAAGACTGCCTTTAGAACTCGCTATGGGTATTACGAGTTTATGGTAATGCCATTTGGATTGACCAACGCCCTCGCAGTGTTCATGGATTTAATGAACCGGGTTTTTCACCCGTATCTAGATAAGTTTGTTCTAGTTTTTATAGATGATATCCTCATCTATTCTAAGGACAAAGAGGAGCATCAAGAACACCTAAGGATGGTGCTGGAGACATTAAGAAGAGAAAAGCTTTATGCTAAGTTCAGCAAGTGTGAATTTTAGCTCAGGGAAGTTATGTTTTTAGGTCATATAGTTTCGGTAGAAGGAGTAGATCCAGCGAAGATTGAAGTCGTAAGCAACTGGAAGTCTCCATGAAGCGTGAACGAGATAAGAAGTTTTCTAAGACTCGATGGATATTATCGCAGGTTCATCGAAGGATTCTCGACTATATCCAAGCCCATGACGCGATTGCTAAAGAAGGACTCCAAGTTCAAATGGACACCTGAGTGCGAGAAAAGTTTCCAAACTTTGAAGAAGATGCTAACCACAGCCCTAGTGTTGGCCATTCCAGAAGGGAACGAAGATTTCATGGTTTACGCAGATGCATCGAAGAAAGGATTAGGATGCGTACTAATACAGAGAGGAAAGGTGATTGCCTATGCGTCGAGGCAGCTTAAGAATCATGAACAGAACTACCCTACGCATGACCTAGAGCTAGCAGCAGTCGTTCATGCACTGAAGATCTGGAGGCACTATCTCTATAGAGCTAAGTGTGAGATCTTCTCAGATCATAAGAGTTTGAAGTATTTCTTCGAACAAAAGGATCTTAACATGAGGCAGAGAAGATGGCTAGAGCTTGTGAAGGATTATGACTGCACGATTCACTACCACTCAGGAAAAGTAAATGTGGTAGCAGATGCCCTAAGTAGGAAAGAGAAGACAGAATTAGGACTTATTCTAGTCCAGGAGGATCTTCGCAAGGAATTCGAGAAGTTAAGGATCGAGGTGCTAACACCACCCGAGACCATTCAAGCTCAAGTTTCCGCGATAGTCGCTCAGCCCGACCTAAGGCAAAGGATAATTAAAACCCAAATAAGAGATGAGTTTCTCGAAAAGAAAAGACTAGAAGCACGATCTGATAGCTCGCAAGACTTCACGGAAGCCGCCGATAATGCACTCTTATTCAAAAGAAAGCTTTGTGTGCCGAGCAAGGAAGAACTAAAGGAGAAAATCATGTGCGAAACACATGATACACCATATACAGCACATCCCGAAAGCACCAAGATGTACCAGGACCTCAAAAGGAATTTCTGATGGAATAACATGAAAAGAGAAATAGCCACCTTCGTGGAAAGGTGTCTAAGCTGTCAACAAGTAAAAGCTTTGCATCAAAAACCTTCTGGTTTGCTTCAACCCTTAGAAATTCCTGAATGGAAGTGGGAGCATATCAATATGGACTTTGTCGTAGGCTTGCCAAAGTCTAAGCGGGGGAATACCGCTATTTGGGTAATCGTTGATCGATTATCCAAATCAGCATATTTTGTTACTGTTAAAGTGACGGATGGGCTAGATCAACTAGCCCAGCTGTACGTTAAGAAAGTTGTGCGTTTGCACGGAGTGCCGGTCTCGATTACATCGGACCGTGATACAAGATTTACATCAAGATTTTGGAGAAGCCTACAAGATGCAATGGGATCAAAGCTCAATTTCAGCACGACATTCCATCCCCAAACAAATGGCCAGTCCGAAAGGACTATCCAGATTCTGGAAGACATGCTCAGAGGAGTAGTCATTGATCAAGGAAGCAGTTGGGATGAATTACTGCCTTTGGTAGAGTTTGCGTATAACAACAGCTACCAGTCATCGATCGGCATGGCCCCTTATGAAGCCCTTTACGGAAAGAAGTGTAACTCGCCCCTGTATTGGGACGAAGTTGGAGAAAGAAGGATACTTGGACCCGAGATGGTCCAGGAAGCTGTCCAGAAGATCGAGCTTATTCGTCAACACATCAAAGAAGCTCAAGATAGACAGAAGGCTTATACAGATGAGAGGAGGATGGAGCTCAGTTTCAACATTGGAGATAAAGTGTTTCTGAAGGTGTCTCTATCAAAAGGAATAGTTCGTTTTAGCAAACGAAGCAAATTAAGGCCCAGATTTATCGGACCTTTTGAGATCTTAGAAAAGCTGAATGAAGTAGCCTACAGGTTGGCCTTACCACCCAACCTGAGTAACGTGCATGACATCTTTCATGTTTCCATGCTATGAAAATATGTGTTCGATCCAAAGCATGTGATTAGCAAGGAAGAGATAGTCCTGAATGAGGACTTAGCCTATGAAGAAAAGCCCCAAGCCATCATGGATCGCAAGATCCAGAAACTGAGAAACAAGGAGATCGATTTGGTAAAAGTAATCTGGAACCACCATAGTTCAGAAGAAACAACCTGGGAGCTTGAACCCGAACTGCTCAAGAAATACCCTGATATTGCTTATCATGGTTAGTAAATTTCGGGACGAAATTTTCTTTAAGGGGGGTAGGATGTAATACCCCAGATTTTTAAGTAAGGTTTAGAGAATTGTTAATATTAATTAATTAATTAAAGAAGGAATTTAAATAAGATTAGCTATGGTTGGATGTCAGTCACGACTTTAAGAGTTAGTTTTCGTGAAGATCGTCTTTTTGAAAAAGACGATCTTAATTCTTTTATTGCCATTTGTGGTTTCTTTAGAAAGGTTTTAACTCAAGGAGTACACCGGTGTTTTTGGATTTAAAATCTGAAGTCATTTGAGTACCCGGTGATGGAAAACGTATTTAAAAAGGGGAATGAATAGTAACTTTTGCGTGCATTCGTGTTTTGAGAAATTTACGAAATCCTCTTTGTTTATCTGAGTCCAGTTCTGTCAGGCCCATCTTATGGGAAATGACTCAAGAATTCCGTTGGCGTTCACGGATTTTCATTCTAAGGTCAATCGAACGCTCGGGAGCAAAATCTGTCAGTCTGAGTGAATAGTAAAAAGTAATTCCACAAAGGGAATCTTTGCTCGTCTTTCTTCTGACGACCCCGTCTTCTTCATGAATCAAGTTGGTTTACTAGTGTTCGAGCCAACGAGTCTCCTGGTATTTTTAGATTTCGTGTCTGAAGTCATTTGGACCTCGACATCAAATAAAATAGCTTTTAACCAAACCTGGGGCAACTTTTGCAGTATTCCCGCACAGCAATGGCTTCCAAGGGAAGCCAAAGCTTCTCCTATAAATAGAGGACCACCCCTTTGGCATCCTTTGCTCATTTCTCATTCACTTCACTTCTAAATCGAGAGAGTGTAAAGCTTTGAAAGCCGAGAAAGTTCTGTCGAAGTGAAAAGCATTCTTCGTGAGTGTTCTTCAAGACGACGAGCGGAGTGGCCTGGAAGGGATGCGGTGAGGGAATGTGCTAGGGGTGCCATTGGATCGTAGCAGGCGGCTCTGCCGCCATTACAACTCGATGAGATGCCGAGCTAGCCACATTCCTTCGATGCACCTAACCTCGTCCATTCTTGTTCGTCGGTCTCGACTCCCCTTTCCTTCCCGTCTTTTAAATTCCGCATTTACTTTCCGTTCTTTATGTTCTTCGCGTTCTTCATTATTGCTCGTCTAAAGTTTTATTTCGATTTTTGTTGAAGTTCCAAGTTAATAACGTTTACGTTATAATTCTCATTCTACTTCCGTTATTATTATTCTAAAAGATTAGCCTTGTTTATCATGTTAAATTCCGTTTAAGCCACATTTAACGATTTTGTCGTTATTCTAAATATTAAAGGAGGATTATCATGTATATGCCGTTATAATACCAAAATTCTTTTTAAAATTAAATCATGTTGTTGCATGTTAAATTCAAGTACGTTGTTTTAAAAAATTTCGGGTTGAATGTTCTTCGTGTTTTTCATGTTCGTCAAAAGAATCAACGAACACGAAGAACCCAGTTGAAGATCGCCCAGAACTGGGCTAGAGACAGAAAGGAAAGAGAGCCCCGCGGGGGGGGGAGTGCGCCGCCGCACCACGCCGAGCCCGCCGGGGCTGAGGAGCCCGTCGGGGCAAGGGCAGCCCGCCGGCGAACCCTTCCCCACGGTGGGGGGGAGCCCGCCGGCGCCCATGTGCGCCGCGGCGGCCTCCCCTTCTCCGTGTTGTTTTTCACCGTTTCTTTCCGGCTATTTTTGTACCCATTTTCCCGAACTTTTCGAGTCTTCCAAATTATGTTAATTCCAAGCCATGTTCAAGTTTAAATTATAGTAAGGTATTCAAGTTAATTTCAATTTATTTTGAATAAGCTATTCAATTATTTTCCGTCTAAAAATTTAGAGATCAAGTCGAGAAGTTCCCTAAATAAAATAAAAGCTTCTCGAACCCTTATTAAGTCAAAAGTCATGTTATCCATGCTAAGTTCTAGCTATGGAAATATTAGTTGGGTATTATTTAATCTCATGTTGTTAGAATCTTCGAAGGAGGCTACTAAGTCAATAATTCGACTTTTGTAGGGGGGATCGAGCCTCGGAGAAATACTAAGGAAGACCACCAGCTCGTTGCCTCATCTTCCGTCCCGTAATCAAGGTGGATAAATCTATACTCATCTAAAGTTTGAGCTAATGAGCTCTAGAAGCATGTTAGGGCAAATGAGATATCCAATAAAGTATTTTTGCTCTACCTGATTGATCTCTGTACAAGGAAGAAGAAAGGAAGATATTATGTTTTACTTGAGCTCCCAAGCATGTTTAGAAATGATAGAATTACTAAAGTATTGTTTATGCTTAGCATGAGATGTTTAGAATTACCTTTAGTTTCGATTCGTATTTAATTACTTTCTTTACCTGAAATTGAATGTTTATGCTTGATAAGCTTGCAGAATTAAGAACTAAGATTTGCCTTGTTATGGTAGCATTAAATCTCTTGTAGGCCGAGTTCATGCAGTAGTAAAGGATTAGCCCTTAGACCTTGTTCTAAGTTTGATGTTGCTAGCAAGATTAAGAAAGGAAGGAACTTAGCTTTTACTTAAGTAGGATTTGAGCTCAAAGAACTCTTAAGGGAGTCACTGCTGGGTTTTACCCTCGTAAACTCGTTCGGATATTTGAGGTAACCCCTCTTCTATCCTATGGTATGCCTAAGGGTACAGTTGACATCAGGTTTGAGCCAAGTTGGGCCCAAAAAGAAAAGAATAGGTTTTACGGATATGGAGAGGGCTTTTGCGTTTTGCTCTCCATATACCGTCTGTTAATTATTGGATATCTTGAAGTTATTAAAGTATTTTCGCTAAAACCCACTGAGTACATTAGTGCTCATGCCCCCTCTTTTCAAATGTTTTCAGGTTGAGATGCTGATGATGTTAGTGGCTGGGGATGTGGGTTGGCTGCCAAGATTGTTTTGTTAGTATCTATTATTCCCTTGAAATCCCACTATGTGATCTACTACTCTGATACACTCTTTCTAATTCCGTTTAAGTTCTGCTATGATCGTTAAGACTCTAAGAATATCCCTAGACATGATTAAATATTTATAAAATGCATATTATGTTTATCTCCGTTTCTCGAGTATGATTTCTATTCACCTACGAAGAGGCCTATTCACGTTGGTATCTGATTAGTCAACCGTTTCATTCCACTTAAGCATGTTTTCTTTTAACCCAAGTAAACCTGAGCATCACCACCTATCTTCTAAAGCATATCTTTGTTCTTAAGCCTCTTTGTAAATCTTCTGACTTTATTCATTAATCCCTTAATAACACCCCGTCCCCATTCATTAATTCCTATCTCGAGACCGGGCTGTTACATGGATAAAATAATTCAACTAAAACGCTTTGGTCTTGAGACCTTTGAGTTCTGTGGTTAGACCAGTGTTTTGTATGTTTCCAGTTTATTAGAATGGACCTTTTTAGCTCATTTCTGGAATCTAGGTAATCATTATAATGATGGTAGGGTGCAAACTGGTTTCTTTGATCTCTCCTATAGGTGTTCTGATTGAACTTTTTGGTAGGATAGGCTTGAGATCCAAACTGATTTTTCTTTCTAAAGAAGGCTGATCTATCAATTTGTCTTGGGGGCAATCTTTGTTGATATGATGATCTTGGAGGCTTAGAACGAGTAGATTGGCTTGAGTGAACTGATGGTCTTGGCTGGAAATTGGGCTTCAGTTGGCCTGGTATTTTTGTTTGGTAAAACTGACCAAATTGTCTAGGCTGAGTTTGAGGACTTTTCAATATTTCTTTTCCTTTGGTTGACTCAGCTAGCTGATCATGAGATCTAGTGAACCCTTTTAGGATACTCTTATCATTGGGTTGGGCAACTGCTTTTCCTTTTTCTAAAGCAGTGAACTTGCTATATCCTAGCCCTGAGCTGCCAGTTCCAGTTCTTTGATGGCTTAATATTTCATCTAGAGTTTGAGATCCCTTTTTAAACTTCAGATTTACCTTTTCTTTTTCAAGGATCTCTTGCTTGAGTTTTTAGTTTTCAGCCTCTAGATCAGCATTTCTCAGTTTCAATTTCTCAAATTCTATAAGCTGATATTCAAGATATTTTAATCTTTCATGATTAATGCTCAGTTTCCTAACCTTATTTCTTAGTTCATCATTTTCATCTTTCCGTTCAACATGCACACATGAAATTGAAGCTAATTGGTCTTCTAGCATCAGAAGTTTCATATCAAGTTCATTACTAGAGATAGTTGCTTCATTTATATGATAAAAAGAGGTTTGAGAATCAGCTGTACTAACCTCTTCATCATTGTCAGCCATGAGGCAGAATAACGCTTCATCATCTGAGCTGTAGCCGTCAGAATCAATTCCAGAAGGATAGTCTGAATTATCTAGCACGACATTCTCAAGGTTTGCAACCATTGATTTTCTTTTGAAGAAGCTTCTCCTCATCTTGGCTTTCTTGTCTTCAGGGAGTTCTGGACATTCAAATCTATAATGTCCTTATTTGTGGCAGTGAAAGCATTCTCCAAGATTTCGGTTGCCTCCCCTGAATGGTTCATTTGATCGTTCAGTCGGTTGATGAGTTCTCTCATCTTTTAGGATTTCATCAGTTTAGGGTGGAACTGACTGTTTATCCCGAACTCTCTTCAACTTTTCTAACAATCTGGTAACTGATTGGATTTGATCATTGATGTCATTAGTTAGATTCTCCTTCTTTTCTGTTGCTTCTCTTTTTCGTTCAGTTGAAGATCCGCCTTGGTTTTCTTTGGCTGGTGAGCTCCTAGGTCGGAAGTTGTTTCTTCCTCGAGTGTCTCTAAACCTGGTCCTTTCACCGTAGAAAGCTGCGTCTTGAGCTGATGATGTCGATGCTTCCTTTTTCCGATTTAGACTGTACTCATGAGCTTTAAGAGAACCAAATAGTTCCATTGGAGTGATGCTATTTAGATTTCTTGATTCCTTTGTAGCTATCACTTTCATATCCCATTCTTCAGTAAGATTATCCAATATTTTGGAATTCATCTCAGAATTGGGATAAATCATCCCAAGGTTGTTCATCTAACTGATGATGCCTAGAAATCTAGTTTCAAGGCTTGAGATGGACTCTTCTGTCTGCATTTTGAAAGATTCATACCTGTCAACTGCCAGTTGGAGTTTGTTTCTTTTTATGGCTTCGGACTCTCTGCAAAGATCTGCGAGTAGGTCCCATATTTCCTTGGAAGTTGTGCAGTTCTTTGTATCCTTCATACGATCTTCATCTAGAGTTTGAAATAATACAACTTGAGCAACAAACTCTAGATTCTTTAACTTCTTCTCTTCACTGGTGAGAAGATTAGTTGGCTTCGGAATCCTTGCCGGTTGATTGATATCAACTATGTGAGCGTCATTGTCCATCATGATGATGATTGGACCGTCTTTGATGACTTTTCACATATTCTCATAAATTGAGCAGAGATGCGCCTTCATTCTCCTGCTCCAGTTATCGTAATTCTCAATTGAAAAAAACGGTAGCTTATAGTTTCCCATAGCTGAAATGTTAGCACAGATAAGTAGGCCTGATTCAGTTGTTCTGCAGAAACGGCTAATCCTTAGAATCAACAGCTCTGATACCACTTGTTGGTCCCGGGTGAGTCGATATCAGTTTAGAGGGGGGTGAATAAACTGATTGAAACTTTTGCTTCAAATGCGGAATGATAGGGCCCTTTGACTCGCTTAATATAACTTATCTATGCACAAACTTATTGAACAGTTAAGACAATTTGAGTGCAGCTTGTGTGATATTGTGTGCAGTTGAAAGATATGCAATAATCAAAATGGTACAGCACACAAGCAATTTATAGAGGTTCGAAGTCTCAAACTTCTACGTTCTCTCTTCCTTCCGCAGAAGGGCAACTTCACTATATAACTTGAGTTTCTTTACAAAGTATACAATGAAGGACAGTTGGCTGAACCTGGTAACTGCTTCCTACCTCAGCGGGTTGACGGCTCATACTTGAAGTCCCTAACTGCTCACTAGAAAGGTAGGTGTTATTGTCATCTTTACAAGGTTTTAGATCTCTTTCTATCTTCAAGAGGTTAGACTTGAACAGGGGTTATGAACTGATGTGCTCCTTCAATTGAGCTGAGTAGTTGATCGTTGTGTAGCTGAAACTGAGAATACTGCCCTGGCTGGATTGTCAACAGCTGGCTGATTATCTTGACTCTGTGAATTTCTTCTTCTCAGTTGAACTCTCGCAGTTTCTATCAAACGCTGAACTTGAGCTTGAGTGGGAGGGAGAAAGAAAAGCTCTTGCTTGTATATGAGAAAGTTGTGTAGGCGAAGGATTCTTCTTGGTTCTGCTTGAGAGAGTTATTTTAAACTATGATTTACTCACCTTTTATAGAGGAGTGATTTTATGACCGTTGAGTTCCATTGTCCATTGATCGGTGGCTCTGTTGGCTCATCAATAGAGAATGATCGCTTGGAGTTTTTGGTTTGAAGTAGCCGTTACTCTGCCAATCGATCTTCATTGGATATTTATTTCAGGATCTTTGTTGAAGCATTTATTCCAAGATTCGGCAGTTTGCGCAATAAACACCAGGGTTCTTCTGGCATCAGTTTTCTTGGCAGCTTTGAGTTCCAGTTGACAGTTTTGGATTTGTCAGCTGAGTTTGACTATTGCTCCAGTTGGCAATTTTGAGCTCGTCAGCTGAGTTTGGCTATTGCTCCAATTGGCAGTTTTGAGCTCGTCAGCTGAGTTTGGCTATTGCTCCAGTTGGCAGTTTTGAGCTCGTCAGCTGAGTTTGGCTATTGCTCCAGTTGGCAGTTTTGAGCTCGTTAGCTGAGTTTGGCTATTGCTCCAGTTGGTCATTAGTTGGATACTTCCAGTCTTCAGTCTAAACTAATCTCTTATCAGTTCCCTTAGTTGACTCTTTTCTCCCTTAGCTTAGTTGACTTAGTTGTCAGTTTGTTTCGACTGTTTAACTTCTTGACTTCTCAGTTCAGTTGACTTCTGACTAAATGACGTATCGTTCAGCTTGCAGACCATGATTGGTCGACTTTGACTTTGCTTGATTCCTTTTTTGATGATGCCCTGGATTAATCAGCTCTGATCTGCAACTTGAATTTTAGTCAGTTTTTTCACAAATAATTTTGACATCTCATCAAAACCTAATCTAGGGGTTCTTTGATAGTTTTTTCTAACAACTGCTAGTATGATCGCACTCATTAGAGTCCATTCATTTTATTTTCTCATAGTTGTTGGCACAGTGGGTGGTGGGAGGCCCCGAACTTCAAATCCACATAACTATTGAACCTATTAGAGTTACGGGGCACACAATATGTCCATACGAAGCTCTCTGTTAGTCCCGGGGCGAGTCAGAATTAGTTTAGAGGGGGGTGAATAAACTAATCCAAGTCTTAACAATATTTACTGAATAGATCAGGCCCTTGACTCGTGAAGTTATCCGTGCACTTAGGTGATCAGTTGAGATGATCAGCTAGCTCGGAGTGCAGTGTGTGTGCTTAATGTATGCAGTTAAGACATGTAACTGAAAGCAGTAAACTGAGTACGCAGACAATTTTATAGAGGTTCGAAGCTCAACTTCTATGTCCTCTCTTCCTTCCATAGAAGGGCAATCCACTATACAAGTGTAAAGTTTCTTTATTACAGTTACACAGTAAAGATAAACTGTTGGACTTGGCGATCGGTGACTTTACGAGTCATGGACTCCTTTCCAAATGGTGTTGTCTAAGAAAGTAACGATTCAACAAACGATGGCGCCTCAGCCGGTAGGGTCGATAGTTTCACACTTGCGATCCCCAACTGCTCACTGGAGAGATAAGGTGCTATTGGCTGTCTTTATAAGGTTTTAGATCTCTTTCGATCTTCAAGAATACAGTCTTGAAACTGGTATCAACTTGTATGCTTCTTTGCACATCTTTGGCTTGAGCTGGGTAGTTGATTGATATAGAACAAAACTGAGAGAGTGGCTCTGACTGGAATTCTTCAACAACTAGCTTGATGAGCAATTCCGCGCCTTGTCTTGAGTTGGGACTTTTTACTTTGATGAATTTGAGCTTGAGGCTTTAGAGCTTTGGCAAACGTCTATGCAAAAAGTCTCTATGTAGAAAAAATCTTGCAAAAGTGTCGCAAAAGTCACAGTCACAATCTGGGTCACTCATCTTTTATAGTTGAGTGGCTCGTGACCGTTGTGGATCAATAGATGATCATAAATGATACAGCCGTTGAGAGACTTTTTATTTAAAGAGCCGTTGAGTTGCCTTTATTCTTCTGACATGCTTTTGCTTCAGGGTAACATAAAGAAAAAAAATCAAACAAGTTGTAAAAAAAAGGAACAAATTAACCAAAAAGACCAGTCTGAACTACAAAAGGGGTGCAACACGAAGACTTCTCAGGGGGTCACCCAACCTAGTACTAATCTCGCCCAAGCACGCTTAACTTCGGAGTTCTGATGGGATCCGGTGCATTAGTGGTAGTATGATCGCACCCGTTAGATTCTCTTCACTACATTTCCTAATAGCTGCTGGCACAGCGAGCGGTGGGGGCTCTGAATTTCAAACGTGCGTAACTTTCGAACCGATTGGAGTTACGGGGCACACAACATGTCCACACGAAGCTCTCTCAGATCCAGACGATGTGGACAACTGGGCTAGCCCATTATGTGCACCATCCGAGGTCAAAAAAGACCGCAGAGTCCTGGATTCGTGGCCCGCCGTGTTTCGGCGACCTCGATTTCAAAAATTGTGGGGCACGCACTTAGAATCACGGTACGCTGATGATGAAAGCTTTGTGTCGCGATTTCATTTGCACACAATGGGTAACATAATGAAAAAAATCAAACAAGTTATAAAAAAAGGAACAAATTAACCGAAAAGACGAGTCTGAACTACAAAAGGGGTGCAACACGAGGACTTCCCAGGGGGTCTCACACATCCTAGTACTACTCTCGCCCAAGCACGCTTAACTTCGGAGTTCTGATGGGATCTGGTGCATTAGTGCTGGTATGATCGCACCCATTAGAGTCTCTTCACTATATTTTCTTATAGCTGTCGGCACAGCAGGCGGTGGGGGGCTACGAACTTCAAACGCGCGTAACTTTTGAACCGATTGGAGTTACGGGGCGCACAGCATGTCCACGCGAATCTCTCTCAGAGCCAGACGATGTGGACAATTGGGCTAGCCCATTGTGTGCACTATCTGAGGTCAAAAAAGACCGCAGAGTCCCATTTTTGTGGCCCGCCGTGTTTTGGCGACCCCGATTTCAAAAATTATGGGTCCCTTACTAAGAATCACGGCACGCTGATGACAAAATCTCTGTGTCGCAATTTTATTTGCACACAATGGGTAACATAAAGAAAAAAATCAAATAAGTTGTAAAAAAAGAAACAAATTAACCGAAAAGTCGAGTCTGAACTACAAAATGGGTGCAACACGAGGACTTCCCAGGGGGTCACCCAGCCTAGTACTACTCTCGCCCAAGCACGCTTAACTTCGGAGTTCTGATGGGATCCGATGCATTACTGCTGGTATGATCACACCTGTTAGAGTCTCTTCACTACATTTTCTTAAAGCTGCTGGCACAGCTGGGGGTCTGGGCTCCGAACTCCCAACGCGCGTAACTTTCGAACCGATTGGAGTTAAAGGCGCATAGCATGTCCACGTGAAGCTCACTCAGAGCCAGACGACGTGAAGAATATAGTTGGCCCATTATGTGCACTATCTGAGGTCAAAAAAGACAACAGAGTCCCGATTTCATGGCCCGCTGAGTTTGGACGACCCCCGATTTCAGAGATTGTGGGTTCCACACTCAGAATCATGGCATGCTGATGATGAAAGCTCTACGTTGCGATTTCATTTGCACACAATGGGTAACATAAAGAAAAAATCAAACAAATTGTAAAAAAAGGAACAAATTAACCGAAGAGATGAGTCTGAACTACAAAAGGGGTGCAACACGAGGACTTCCCAGGGGGTCACCTATCCTAGTACTACTCTCGCCCAAGTACGCTTAACTTCAGAGTTCTGATGGGATCCGGTGCATTAGTGCTGGTATGATCGCACCCGTTAGCGTCTCTTCAAATGTGCGTAATTTTCAAACCGATTAGAGTTACAGGGCGCACATCATGTCCACGCGAAGCTCTCTCAGAGCCAGACGATGTGGAAAATAGGTCTAGCCCGTTGTGTGCACTATACGAGGTCAAAAAAGACCGCAGAGTCCAGATTCTATGGCCCGTCGTGTTTCAACAACCCCGATTTCAAAAATTATGGGTCCCGCACTCAGAATCACGGCAGGCTGATGACGAAAGCTCTGTGTCGCGATTTCATTTGCACACAATGGGTACGATAAAGAAAAAAATCAAACAAGTTGTAAAAAAAGGAACAAATTAACCGAAAAGTCGAGTCTCAACGACAAAAGGGGTGCAACACGAGGACTTCCTAGGGGTTCACCCATACTAGTACTACTCTCATCCAAACACGCTTAATTTTCATAGTTCTGATGGGATCTAGTGCATTAGTGCTGGTATGTTCGCACCAGTTGGAGTCTCTTCACTATATTTTCTTATAGCTGCCGGCACAGCGGGCGGTGGAGGGCTCCGAAATTCAAATGCGCGTAACTTTTGAACCAATTGGAGTTACGGGGTGCACAACATGTCCACGTGAAGCTCTCTCAGAGCCAGACAACGTGGAAAATAGGTCTAGTTTGTTGAGTGCACTATCCGAGGTCAAAAAAGACCACAGACTCCCGATTTTGTGGCCCGCCGTGTTTCGGCGACCCCAATTTCAGAAATTATAGGTCCCGCACTCAGAATCACGGCACGCTGATGAGGAAACCTCTGTGTCGTGATTTCATTTGCACACAATGGGTATAATAAAGAAAAAAAATCAAACAAGTTACGAAAAAAAGGAACAAATTAACCGAAAAGACGAGTCTGAACTACAAAAGGGGTGGAACACGAGGACTTCCCAGGGGGTCACCCATCCTAGTACTACTCTCGCCCATGCACGCTTAACTTCGGAGTTCTGATTGGATCCGGTGGATTAGTGCTGGTATGATCGCACCCACTAGATTCTCTTCACTATATTTTCTTATAGCTGCCGGCACAGCGGGCAGTGGGGGGCTCTGAACTTCAAACGTGCGTAACTTTCGAACCGATTAGAGTTACGGGGTGCACAGCATTTCCACGTGAAGCTTTATCAGAGTCAGACATTGTGGACAACCGGGCAAGCTCGTTGTGTGCACTATCTGAGGTCAAAAAGACCATAGAGTCCCGATTTCATGGCCCGTCGTGTTTCAGCGACCCCGATTTCAAAAATTATGGGTCCCTTACTCAGAATCACGGTACGCTAATGACGAAAGCTCTTTGTCGCGATTTCATTTGCACACAATAGGTAACATAAAGAAAAAAATCAAACAAATTGTAAAAAAAAGGAACAAATTAACCGAAAAGACGAGTCTGAACTACAAAAGGGGTGCAACACGAGACCTTCCCAGGAGGTCACCCATCCTAGTACTACTCTCGCCCAAGCACGCTTCACTTCGAAGTTCTGATGGGATCCGGTGCATTAGTGCTGGTATGATCACACCTGTTCGAGTCTCTTCACTATATTTTCTTATAGAGGGCGGCGGGGGGCTCCGAATTTCAAACGCGCGTAACTTTCGAACCGATTGGAGTTACGGGGCGCACAACATGTCCACGCGAAGCTCTCTCAGAGCTAGACGACATGGACAACCGGGCTAGCCCGTTATGTGCACTATCTGAGGTCCAAAAAGACTACAGAGTCCCGATTTCGTGCACCACCGTGTTTCGGCGACCCCGATATCAAAAATTATGGGTCACGCACTCTGAATCACGGCACGCTGATGACGACAGCTCTTTGTCGCGATATCATTTACACACAATGGGTAACATAAAGAAAAAAAATCAAACAAGTTGTAAAGAAAAGGAACAAATTAACCGAAAAAAGGATTTTGAACTACAAAAATGTTGCAACACGAGGACTTCCCAAGGGGCCACCTTTCCTAGTACTACTCACGCCCAAGCACGCTTAACATCGGAGTACTGATGGGATCCGGTGCATTAGCGCTGGTATGATCGAACCTGTTATAGTGTCTTCACTATATTTTCTTATAGTGTCTTCAAACGCGTGTAACTTTCGAACTAATTGGAAAAATGGGCTAGCTCGTTGTGTACACTATCAGAGGTCAAAAAATACCGGAGAGTGCCGGATTCGTGGCCCGCCGTGTCTCGGCGATCCCGATGTCAAAAATTGTGGGTCACGCACTCAGAATCACGGCATGCTGATCACGAAAGCTCTATGTCGCGATTTCATTTGCACACAATGGGTAACATAATGAAAAAAATCAAACAAGTTGTAAAGAAAATGAACAAATTAACCGAAAAGACGAGTCTGAACTAAAAAAGAGATGCAACACGAAGAATTCCCAGGGGGTCACCCATCTTAGTACTACTCTCGCACAAGCACGCTTAACTTTGAAGTTCTGATGGGATGTAGTGCATTAGTGCTGGTATGATCGCACCCGTCGGAGTCACTTCACTATATTTTCTTATAGCTGTCGGCACAGCGGGCGGTGGGGGGCTCCGAAATTTAAACGCGCGTAACTTTCGAACCAATTGGATTTACGGGGTGCACAACATGTCCACGTGAAGCTCTCTCAGAGCCAGACAACGTGGAAAATAGGTCTAGTTTGTTGAGTGCACTATCCGAGGTCAAAAAAGACCGCAGACTCCCGATTTTGTGGCCCACCGTGTTTCGGTGACCCCAATTTCAGAAATTATATGTCCCGCACTCAGAATCACGGCACGCTGATGAGGAAACCTCTGTGTCGCGATTTCATTTGCACACAATGGGTATCATAAAGAAAAAAAATCAAACAAGTTACGAAAAAAAGGAACAAATTAACCGAAAAGACGAGTCTGAACTACAAAAGGGGTGGAACACGAACACTTCCCAGGGGGTCACCCATCCTAGTACTACTCTCACCCATGCACGTTTAATTTAGGAGTTCTGATTGGATCCGGTGGATTAGTGCTGGTATGATCGCACCCACTAGATTCTCTTCACTATATTTTATTATAGCTGCCGGCACAGCGGGCGGAGGGGGGCTCTGAACTTCAAACGTGCGTAACTTTCGAACCGATTAGAGTTACGGGGTGCACAGCATTTCCACGCGAAGCTTTATCAGAGTCAGACATCGTGGACAACCGGGCAAGCTCGTTGTGTGCACTATCTGAGGTCAAAAAGACCATAGAGTCCCGATTTCATGGCCCGTCGTGTTTTTTCAGCGACCCCGATTTCAAAAATTATGGGTCCCTTACTCAGAATCACGGTACGCTAATGACGAAAGCTCTTTGTCGCGATTTCATTTGCACACAATAGGTAACATAAAGAAAAAAATCAAACAAATTGTAAAAAAAAAGGAACAAATTAACCGAAAAGACGAGTCTGAACTACAAAAGGGGTGCAACACGAGACCTTCCCAGGAGGTCACCCATCCTTGTACTACTCTCGCCCAAGCACGCTTCACTTCGAAGTTCTGATGGGATCCGGTGCATTAGTGCTGGTATGATCACACCTGTTCGAGTCTCTTCACTATATTTTCTTATAGCTGTCGGCACAGCGGGCGGTGGGGGGCTCTGAACTTCAAACGTGCGTAACTTTCGAACCGATTAGAGTTACGGGGTGCACAGCATTTCCACGCGAAGCTTTATCAGAGTCAGACATCGTGGACAACCGGGCAAGCTCGTTGTGTGCACTATCTGAGGTCAAAAAGACCATAGAGTCCCGATTTCATGGCCCGTCGTGTTTCAGCGACCCCGATTTCAAAAATTATGGGTCCCTTACTCAGAATCACGGTACGCTAATGACGAAAGCTCTTTATCGCGATTTCATTTGCACACAACAGGTAACATAAAGAAAAATATCAAACAAATTGTAAAAAAGAGGAACAAATTAACCGAAAAGACGAGTCTGAACTACAAAAGGGGTGCAACACGAGGACTTCCCAGGAGGTTACCCATCCTAGTACTACTCTCGCCCAAGCACGCTTCACTTCGAAGTTCTGATGGGATCCGGTGCATTAGTGCTGGTATGATCGCACCTGTTCGAGTCTCTTCACTATATTTTCTTATAGAGGGCGGCGGGGGGCTACGAATTTCAAACGCGCGTAACTTTCGAACCGATTGGAGTTACGGGGCGCACAACATGTCCACGCCAAGCTCTCTCAGAGCTAGACGACATGGACAACCGGGCTAGCCCGTTATGTGCACTATCCGAGGTCAAAGAAGACTACAGAGTCCCGATTTCGTGCACCATCGTGTTTCGGCGACCCCGATATCAAAAATTGTGGGTCACGCACTCAGAATCACGGCACGCTGATGACGACAACTCTGTGTCGCGATATCATTTACACACAATGGGTAACATAGAGAAAAAAAATCAAACAAGTTGTAAAGAAAAGGAACAAATTAACCGAAAAAACGATTCTAAACTACAAAAATGGTGCAACACGAGGACTTCCCAGGGGGCCACCCATCCTAGTACTACTCACGCCCAAGCACGCTTAACATCGGAGTACTGATGGGATCCGGTGCATTAGTGCTGGTATGATCGAACCTGTTATAGTGTCTTCACTATATTTTCTTATAGTGTCTTCAAACGCGTGTAACTTTCGAACTGATTGGAAAAATGGGCTAGCTCGTTGTGTACACTATCAGAGGTCAAAAAATACCGCAGAGTCCCGGATTCGTGGCCCGCGGTGTCTCGGCGATCCCGATGTCAAAAATTGTGGGTCACGCACTCAGAATCACGACATGCTGATCACGAAAGCTCTATGTCGCGATTTCATTTGCACACAATGGGTAACATAATGAAAAAAATCAAACAAGTTGTAAAGAAAAAGAACAAATTAACCGAAAAGACGAGTCTGAACTACAAAAAAGATGCAACACGAAGACTTCCCAGGGGTCACCCATCTTAGTACTACTCTCGCACAAGCACGCTTAACTTCAAAGTTCTGAAGGGATGTAGTGCATTAGTGCTGGTATGATCGCACCCGTTGAAGTCACTTCACTATATTTTCTTATAGCTGTCGGCACAGCGGGCGGTAGGGGGCTCCGAAATTCAAACGCGCGTAACTTTCGAACCAATTGGAGTTACGGGGTGCACAACATGTCCACGTGAAGCTCTCTCAGAGCCAAACAACGTGGAAAATAGGTCTACTTTGTTGAGTGCACTATCCGAGGTCAAAAAAGACCGCAGACTCCCGATTTTGTGGCCCGCCGTGTTTCGGCGACCCCAATTTCAGAAATTATAGGTCCCGCACTCAGAATCACGGCACGCTGATGAGAAAACCTCTGTGTCGCGATTTCATTTGCACACAATGGGTATCATAAAGAAAAAAAATTAAACAAGTTATGAAAAAAATGAACAAATTAACCGAAAAGACGAGTCTGAACTACAAAAGGGGTGGAACACGAGGACTTCCCAGGGGGTCACCCATCCTAGTACTACTCACGCCCAAGCACGCTTAACATCGGAGTACTGATGGGATCCGGTGCATTAGTGCTGGTATGATTGAACCTGTTATAATGTCTTCACTATATTTTCTTATAATGTCTTCAAACCCGTGTAACTTTCGAACTGATTGGAAAAATGGGCTAGCTCGTTGTATACACTATCAGAGGTCAAAAAATACCGCAGAGTCCTGAATTCATGGCCCGCCGTGTGTCGGCGATCCCGATGTCAAAAATTGTGGGTCACGCACTCAGAATCACGGCATGCTGATCACGAAAGCTCTATGTCGCGATTTCATTTGCACACAATGGGTAACATAATGAAAAAAATCAAACAAGTTGTAAAGAAAAGGAACAAATTAACCGAAAAGACGAGTCTGAACTACAAAAGAGATGCAACACGAAGACTTCCCAAGGGGTCACCCATCTTAGTACTACTTTCGCACAAGCACGCTTAACTTCGAAGTTCTGATGGGATGTAGTGCATTAGTGCTGGTATGATCGCACCCGTTGAAGTCACTTCACTATATTTTCTTATAGCTGTCGGCACAGCGGGCGGTGGGGGGATCCGAAATTCAAACGCGCGTAACTTTCGAACCAATTGGAGTTACGGGGTGCACAACATTTCCACGTGAAGCTCTCTCAGAGCCAGACAACGTGGAAAATAGGTCTACTTTGTTGAGTGCACTATCCGAGGTCAAAAAAGACCGCAGACTCCCGATTTTGTGGCCCGCCGTGTTTCGGTGACCCCAATTTCAGAAATTATAGGTCCCGCACTCAGAATCACGGCACGCTGATGAGGAAACCTCTGTGTCGCGATTTCATTTGCACACAATGGGTATCATAAAGAAAAAAAATCAAACAAGTTACGAAAAAAAGGAACAAATTAACCGAAAAGACGAGTCTGAACTACAAAAGGGGTGGAACACGAGGACTTCCCAGGGGGTCACCCATCCTAGTACTACTCTAGCCCATGCACGCTTAACTTCGGAGTTCTGATTGGATCCGGTGGATTAGTGCTGGTATGATCGCACCCACTAGATTCTCTTCACTATATTTTCTTATAGCTGCCGGCACAGCGGGCGGTGGGGCGCTCTGAACTTCAAACGTGCGTAACTTTCGAACCGATTAGAGTTACGGGGTGCACAACATTTCCACGCGAAGCTTTATCAGAGTCAGACATCGTGGACAACCGGGCAAGCTCATTGTGTGCACTATCTGAGGTCAAAAAGACCATAGAGTCCCGATTTCATGGCCCGTCGTGTTTCAGCGACCCCGATTTCAAAAATTATGGGTCCCTTACTCGGAATAACGGTACGCTAATGACGAAAGCTCTTTGTCGCGATTTCATTTGCACACAATAGGTAACATAAAGAAAAAAATCAAACAAATTGTAAAAAAAAGGAACAAATTAACCGAAAAGACGAGTCTGAACTACAAAAGGGGTGCAACACGAGGATTTCCGAGGAGGTCACCCATCCTAGTACTACTCTCGCCCAAGCACGCTTCACTTCGAAGTTCTGATGGGATCCGGTGCATTAGTGCTAGTATGATCGCACCTGTTCGAGTCTCTTCACTATATTTTCTTGTAGAGGGCGGCGGGGGGCTCCGAATTTCAAACGCGCGTAACTTTCGAACCGATTGGAGTTACGGGGCGCACAACATGTCCACGCGAAGCTCTCTCAGAGCTAGACGACATGGACAACCGGGCTAGCCCGTTATGTGCACTATCCGAGGTCCAAAAAGACTACAGAGTCCCGATTTCGTGCACCACCGTGTTTCGGCGACCCCGATATCAAAAATTGTGGGTCACGCACTCAGAATCACGGCACGCTGATGACGACAGCTCTGTGTCGCGATATCATTTACACACAATGGGTAACATAAAGTAAAAAAATCAAACAGGTTGTAAAGAAAAGGAACAAATTAACCGAAAAAATGATTCTGAACTACAAAAATGGTACAACACGAGGACTTCCCAGGGGGCCACCCATCCTAGTACTACTCACGCCCAAGCACGCTTAACATCGGAGTACTGATGGGATCCGGTGCATTAGTGCTGGTATGATCGAACCTGTTATAGTGTCTTCACTATATTTTCTTATAATGTCTTCAAACGCGTGTAACTTTCGAACTGATTGGAAAAATGGGCTAGCTCGTTGTGTACACTATCAGAGGTCAAAAAATACCGCAGAGTCCCGGATTCATGGCCCGCCGTGTCTCGGCGATCCCGATGTCAAAAATTGTGGGTCACGCACTCAGAATCACGGCATGCTGATCACGAAAGCTCTATGTCGCGATTTCATTTGCACACAATTGGTAACATAATGAAAAAAATCAAAAAAGTTGTAAAGAAAAGGAACAAATTAACCGAAAAGACGAGTCTGAACTACAAAAGAGATACAACACGAAGACTTCCCAGGGGGTCACCCATCTTAGTACTACTCTCGCACAAGCACGCTTAACTTCGAAGTTCTGATGGGATGTAGTGCATTAGTGCTGGTATGATCGCACCCGTTGGAGTCACTTCACTATATTTTCTTATAGCCGCCGGCACAACGGGCGGTGGGGGGCTCCAAATTTCGAACGCGCGTAACTTTCGAACCGATTGGAGTTACGGGGCGCACAGCATGTCCATGCGAAGGTCTCTAAGAGCCAGACAACGTGGAAAATAGTTCTTGTCCATTGTGTGCACTATCCATGGTCAAAAAAGACTGCAGACTCCAGATTTCGTGGCCCGCCGAGTTTCAGCGACGCCAATTTAAAAAATTATGGGTCCCGCACTCAGAATCACGGCACGCTGATGACCAAAGCTCCGTGTCGCGATTAAATTTGCACATAATGGGTAACATAAAGAAAAAAAATCAAACAAGTTGTAAAAAGAGGAACAAATTAACCAAAAATACGAGTCTGAACTACAAAAGGGGTGCAATACGAGGACTTCCCAGGGGGTCACCCATCCTAGTACTACTTTCGAACCGATTGGAGTTACGGGGCGCACAACATGTCCACGCGAAGCTCTCTCAGAGCTAGACGACATGGACAACCGGGCTAGCCCGTTATGTGCACTATCCGAGGTCAAAAAAGACTACAGAGTCCCGATTTCGTGCACCACCGTGTTTCGGCGACCCCGATATCAAAAATTGTGGGTCACACACTTAGAATCACGGCACGCTGATGACGACAGCTCTGTGTCGCGATATCATTTACACGCAATGGGTAACATAAAGAAAAAAAATCAAACAAGTTGTAAAGAAAAGGAACAAATTAACCGAAAAAACGATTCTGAACTACAAAAATGGTGCAACACGAGGACTTCCCAGGGGGCCACCCATCCTAGTACTACTCACGCCCAAGCACGCTTAATATCGGAGTACTGATGGGATCCGGTGCATTAGTGCTGGTATGATCGAACCTGTTATAGTGTCTTCACTATATTTTCTTATAGTGTCTTCAAACGCGTGTAACTTTCGAACTGATTGGAAAAATGGGCTAGCTCGTTGTGTACACTATCAGAGGTCAAAAAATACCGCAGAGTCCTGGATTCGTGGTCCGCCGTGTCTCGGCGATCCCGATGTCAAAAATTGTGGGTCACGCACTCAGAATCACGGCATGCTGATCACGAAAGGTCTATGTCGCGATTTCATTTGCACACAATGGGTAACATAATGAAAAAAATCAAACAAGTTGTAAAGAAAAGGAACAAATTAACCGAAAAGACGAGTCTGAACTACAAAAGAGATGCAACACGAAGACTTCCCAGGGGGTCACCCATCTTAGTACTACTCTCGCACAAGCACGCTTAACTTCAAATTTCTGATGGGATGTAGTGTATTAGTGCTGGTATGATCGCACCCGTTGGAGTCACTTCACTATATTTTCTTATAGCTGCCGGCACAGCGGGCGGTGGGGGACTCCGAAATTCAAACGCGCGTAACTTTCGAACCAATTGGAGTTACGGGGTGCACAACATGTCCACGTGAAGCTCTCTCAGAGCCAGACAACGTGGAAAATAGGTCTAGTTTGTTGAGTGCACTAACCGAGGTCAAAAAAGGCCGCAGACTCCCGATTTTGTGGCCCGCCGTGTTTCGGCGACCCTAATTTCAGAAATTATAGGTCCCGCACTAAGAATCACGGCACGCTGATGAGGAAACCTCTGTGTCGCGATTTCATTTGCACACAATGGGTATCATAAAGAAAAAAAATCAAACAAGTTACGAAAAAAAGGAACAAATTAACCGAAAAGACGAGTCTGAACTACAAAAGGGGTGCAACACGAGACCTTCCCAGGAGGTCACCCATCCTTGTACTACTCTCGCCCAAGCACGCTTCACTTCGAAGTTCTGATGGGATCCGGTGCATTAGTGCTGGTATGATCGCACCCACTAGATTCTCTTCACTATATTTTCTTATAGCTGCCGGCACAGCGGGCGGTGGGGGGCTCTGAACTTCAAACGTGCGTAACTTTCGAACCGATTAGAGTTACGGGGTGCACAGCATTTCCACGCGAAGCTATATCAGAGTCAGACATCGTGGACAACCGGGCAAGCTCGTTGTGTGCACTATCTGAGGTCAAAAAGACCATAGAGTCCCGATTTCATGGCCCGTCGTGTTTCAGCGACCCCGATTTCAAAAATTATGGGTCCCTTACTCAGAATCACGGTACGCTGATGACGAAAGCTCTTTGTCGCGATTTCATTTGCACACTATAGGTAACATAAAGAAAAAAATCAAATAAATTGTAAAAAAAAGGAACAAATTAACTGAAAAGACGAGTCTGAACTACAAAAGGGGTGCAACACGAGGACTTCCGAGGAGGTCACCCATCCTAGTACTACTCTCGCCCAAGCACGCTTCACTTCGAAGTTCTGATGGGATCCGGTGCATTAGTGCTGGTATGATCGCACCTGTTCGAGTCTCTTCACTATATTTTCTTATAGAGGGCGGCAGGGGGCTCCGAATTTCAAACGCGTGTAACTTTCGAACCGATTGGAGTTACGGGGCGCACAACATGTCCACGCGAAGCTCTCTCAGAGCTAGACGACATGGACAACCGGGCTAGCCCGTTATGTGCACTATCCGAGGTCAAAAAAGACTACAGAGTCCCGATTTCGTGCACCACCGTGTTTCGGCGACCCCGATATCAAAAATAGTGGGTCACGCACTCCGAATCACGGCACGCTGATGACGACAGCTCTGTGTCGCGATATCATTTACACACAATGGGTAACATAAAGAAAAAAAATCAAACAAGTTGTAAAGTAAAGGAACAAATTAACCGAAAAAATGATTCTGAACTACAAAAATAGTGCAACACGAGGACTTCCCAGGGGGCCACCTATCCTAGTACTACTCACGCCCAAGCACGCTTAACATCGGAGTACTGATGGGATCCGGTGCATTAGTGCTGGTATGATTGAACCTGTTATAATGTCTTCACTATATTTTCTTATAGTGTCTTCAAACCCGTGTAACTTTCAAACTGATTGGAAAAATGGGCTAGCTTGTTGTGTACACTATCAGAGGTCAAAAAGTACCGCAGAGTCCCGGATTCATGGCCCGCCGTGTCTCGGCGATCCCGATGTCAAAAATTGTGGGTCACGCACTCAGAATCACGGCATGCTGATCACGAAAGCTCTATGTTGCGATTTCATTTGCACACAATGGGTAACATAATGAAAAAAATCAAACAAGTTGTAAAGAAAAGGAACAAATTAACCGAAAAGACGAGTCTGAACTACAAAAGTGATACAACACGAAGACTTCCCAGGGCGTCACCCATCTTAGTACTACTCTCGCACAAGCACGCTTAACTTCGAAGTTCTGATGGGATGTAGTGCATTAGTGCTGGTATGATCGCACCCGTTGGAGTCACTTCACTATATTTTCTTATAGCTGCCGGCACAGCGGGCGGTGGGGGGCTACGAATTTCGAACGCGCGTAACTTTCGAACCGATTGGAGTTACGGGGAGCACAGCATGTCCATGCGAAGGTCTCTAAGAGCCAGACAATGTGGAAAATAGGTCTTGTCCGTTGTGTGCACTATCCGTGGTCAAAAAAGACTACAGACTCCAGATTTCGTGGCCCGCCGAGTTTCGGCGACGCCAATTTCAAAAATTGTGGGTCCCGCACTCAGAATCACGGCACGCTGATGACCAAAGCTCCGTGTCGCGATTAAATTTGCACATAATGGGTAACATAAAGAAAAAAAATCAAACAAGTTGTAAAAAGAGGAACAAATTAACCAAAAATACGAGTCTGAACTACAAAAGGGGTGCAACAAGAGGACTTCCCAGGGGGTCACCCATCCTAGTACTACTCTCGCCCAAGCACGCTTAATTTCGGACTTCTGATGGGATCCGATGCATGAGTGCTGGTATGATCGCACCCGTTAGAGTCTCTTCACTTCATTTTCTTATAGCGGCTGGCACAGCGGGCGGTGGGGGGCTCCGAACTTCAAACACGCGTAACTTTCGAACCGATTGGAGTTACGGGGCGCACAGCATGTCCACGCGAAGCTCTCTCAGAGCCGGACGACGTAGATAATGGGGCTAGCGCATTGTGTGCAGTATTCGAGGTCAAAAAAGGCCACAGAGTCTCAGTTTCGTGGCCCGGCATTTTTTTGCGACCTCGATTTCAAAAATTGTGGGTCCCACACTCAGAATCACAACACGCTGATGACCAATGCTCCGTGTCGCATTTAACTTTGCACACAATGGTTAACATAAAGAAAAAAATCAAACAAGTTGTAAAAAAAAGGAACAAATTAACCGAAAATACGAGTCTGAACTACAAAAGGGTTGCAACATCAGGATTTCCCAGGGGGTCACACATCCTAGTACTACTCTCGCCCAAGCACTCTTAACTTCAGAGTTCTGATAGGATCCGGTGCATTAATGCTGGTATGATCGCACCCGTTAGAGTCTCTTCACTATATTCTCTTATAGCTGCTGGCACAGCGGGCGGTGGGGGGCGACGAACTTCAAACGCGCGTAACTTTCAGACTGATTAGAGTTATGGGGCGCACAGCATGGCAATGCGAAGCTCTCTCAGAGCCGAAGGATGTGGACAAAGGGCTAGCCCGTTGTGTGAACTATCCAAGATCAAAAAAGGCCGCAAAGTCCCGGTTTTGTGGCCCGCCGTGTTTCGGCGACCCCGATTTTAAAAATTGTGGGTCCCACACACAGAATCACGGCACATTGATGACCAAAGCTCCATGTCGTGATTAAATTTGCACACAATGGGTAACATAATGAAAAAATCAAACAAGTTGTAAAGAAAAGGAACAAATTAACCGAAAAAACGATTCTGAACTACAAAAAGGGTGCAACACGAGGATTTCCCAGGGGGCCACCCATCCTAGTACTACTCACGCCCAAGCACGTTTAACTTCAGAGTTCTGATAGGATCCGGTGCATTAGTGCTGGTATGATCGCACCCGTTAGATTCTCTTCACTATATTCTCTTATAGCTGCTGGCACAGCGGCCGGTGGGGGGGACGAACTTCAAATGCGCGTAACTTTCAGACCGATTGGAGTTACGGGGTGCACAGCATGTCCACGCGAAGCTCTCTCAGAGCCGGAGGATGCGGTGAAAGGGCTAGCCCGTTGTGTGCACTATCCGAGATCAAAAAAGGCCGCAAAGTCCCGATTTTGTGGCCCGCGGTATTTTGGCGACCCCGATTTTAAAAATTGTGGGTCCCACACACAGAATCAAGGCACACTGATGATCAAAGCTCCCTGTCGTGATTAAATTTGCACACAATGGGTAACATAAAGAAAAAATCAAACAAGTTGTAAAGAAAAGGAACAAATTAACCGAAAAGACGAGTCTGAACTACAAAAGAGATGCAACACGAGGACTTCCCTGTGGGTCACCCATCCTAGTACTACTCTCGCCCAAGCACGCTTAATTTCGAAGTTCTGATGGGATGTAGTGCATTAGTGCTGGTATGATCGCACCCGTTGGAGTCACTTCACTATATTTTCTTATAACTGCCGGCACAGCGGGCGGTGGCGGGCTACGAACTTCAAACGCGCGTAACTTTCAGACCGATTGGAGTTACGGGGCGCACCGCATGTCCACGCGAACCTCTCTCAGAGCCGGAGGACGTGGACAAAGGGGCTAGCCCGTTGTGTACTCTATCCGAGATCAAAAAAGGCCACAAAGTCCCGTTTTTGTGACCCGCCGTGTTTTGGCGACCCCGATTTTAAAAATATTGGGTCCCACACACAGAATCATGGCACACTGATGACCAAAGCTCCCTGTCGTGATTAAATTTGCACAAAATGGGTAACATAAAGAAAAAATTAAACAAGTTGCAAAAAAAAAGGAACAAATTAACCGAAAAGACGAGTCTGAACTACAAAAGGGGTGCAACATTTAGGACTTCCTAGGGGGTCACCCATCCTAGTACTACTCTCGCCCAAGTACGCTTAACTTCGGAGTTCTAATAGGATCCGGTGAATTAGTGTCGGTACGATCGTGCCCGTTAGAGTCTCTTCACTATATTTTGTTATAGCGGCTGGCACAGCGGGCGGTGCAAGGCTCCGAACATCAAACGCGCGTAAGTCCCGATTGTGTGGCCCGCCGAGTTTCGGCGACCCCGATTTCAAAAATTGTGGGTCTCACACTCAGAATCACGGCACGCTGATGATCAAAGCCCCATGTCGCGATTAAATTTGAACACAATGTGTTACATAAAGAAAAAAATCAAACAAGTTGTAAAAAAAAGGAACAAATTAACCGAAAAGACGAGTCTGAAATACAAAAGGGGTGCACCACGAGGAATCCCAGGGGGGTCACCCATCCTAGTACTACTCTTGCCCAAGCATGCTTAACTTTGGAGTTCTGATGGGTTCCGGTGCATTAGTGCTGGTATGATCGCACCCTTTAGAGTCTCTTCACTATATTTTCTTATAGCTGCTGGCACAACGGGCGGTGGGGGGCTTCAAACTTCAAACACGCATAACGTTCGAACCGATTGGAGTTACGGGGTGCACAACATGTCAATGCGAAGCTCTCTCAGAGCCGGAGGACATAGACAAGGGTGTTAGCCCGTTGTGTTCACTATCCGAGGTCAAAAAAGGCCGCAAAGTCTCGGTTTTGTGGCCCGCCGAGTTTCGGCGACCCCGATTTCAAAAATTGTGGGTCCCACACTCAGAATCACGGCACGCTGATGACAAAAGCCCCGTGTCGTGATTATATTTGCACACAATGCGTAAGACAAAGAAAACAATCAAACTAGTTGTAAAAAAAAAGTACAAATTAACCGAAAAAACGAGTCTGAACTACAAAAGGGGTGCAACACGAGGACTTCCCAGGGGGTCACCCATCCTAGTACTACTCTCGCCTAAACACGCTTAACTTCGGAGTTCTGATGGGATCCGGTGCATTAGTGCTGGTATGATCGCAACCGTTAGAGTCTCCTCACTATATTTTCTTATAGCTGCTGGCACAGCGGGCGGTGGGGGGCTCCGAACTTCAAACGCGCGTAACTTCCGAACCGATTGGAGTTACGGGGCGCACAACATGTCCACGCGAAGCTCTCTCAGAGCCGGACGACGTGGACAACAGGGGCTGGCCCGTTGTGTGCACTATTTGAGGTCAAAAAAGGCCGCAGAAACCCGGTTTCGTGGCCCGCCGTGTTTCGGCGATCCCGATTTCAAAAATTGTGGGTCCCACACTCAGAATCACGGCACGCTGATGACAAAAGCCCCGTGTCGCGATTATATTTGCACACAATGCGTAAGATAAAGAAAACAATCAAACTAGTTGTAAAAAAAAAGTACAAATTAACCGAAAAAACGAGTCTGAACTACAAAAGGGGTGCAACACGAGGACTTCCCAGGGTTCACCCATCCTAGTACTACTCTCGCCCAAAACGCTTAACTTCGGAGTTCTGATAGGATCCGGTGCATTAGTGCTGGTATGATCGCACACGTTAGAGTCCCCTCACTATAATTTCTTATAGCTGCTGGCACAGTGGGCGGCGGGGGGCTCCGAACTTCAAACGCGCGTAACTTTCGAACCGATTGGAGTTACGGGGCGCACAGCATGTCCACGCGAAGCTCTCTCAGAGCCGGACAACGTGGACAGCGGGGCTGGCCCGTTGTGTGCACTATCCGAGTTCAAAAAAGGCCGCAGAGCCCCGGTTTTGTGGCCCGCCGTGTTTCGGCGATCCCGATTTCAATAATTGTGGGTCCCACACTCAGAATCACGGCACGCTGATGACAAAAGCCCCGTGTCACGATTATATTTGCACACAATGCGTAAGATAAAAAAAACAATCAAACTAGTTGTTAAAAAAAGAACAAATTAACCGAAAAGACAAGTCTGAACTACAAAAGGGGTGCAACACGAGGACTTCCCAGGGAGTCACCCATCCTAGTACTACTCTCGCCCAAGCACGCTTAACTTCGGAGTTCTGATGGGATCCGGTGCATTAGTGCTAGTATGATCGCACCCGTTAGAGTCTCCTAACTATATTTTCTTATTCTTGCTGGCACAGCGGGCGGTGGGGGGCTCCGAACTTCAAACGCGCGTAACTTTCGAACCGATTGGAGTTACGGGGCGCACAGCATGTCCACGCGAAGCTCTCTCAGAGCCGGACGACGTGGACAACAAGGGCTGGCCCGTTGTATGCACTATCTGAGGTCAAAAAAGGCCGCAGAGCCCCGGTTTCGTGGCCCGCCGTGTTTCGGCGATCCCGATTTCAAAAATTGTGGGTCCCACACTCAGAATCACGGCACGCTGATGACAAAAGCCCCGTGTCGCGATTATATTTGCACACAATGCGTAAGACAAAGAAAAAAATCAAACTAGTTGTAAAAAAAAAGAACAAATTAACCGAAAAGACGAGTCTGAACTACAAAAGGGGTGCAAGACGAGGACCTCCCAGGGGGTCACCCATCCTAGTAATACTCTCGCCCAGGCACGCTTAACTTCGGAGTTCTGATGGGATCCGATGCATTAGTGCTGGTATGATCGCACCCGTTAGAGTCTCCTCACTATATTTTCTTATAGCTGCTGGCACAGCGGGCGGTGGGGGGGGTCCGAACTTCAAACGTGCGTAACTTTCGAACCGATTGGAGTTACGGGGCGCACAGCATGTCCACGCGAAGCTCTCTCAGAGCCGGATGACGTGGACAACGGGGCTGGCCCGTTGTTTGCACTATCCGAGGTCAAAAAAGGCCGCAGAGCTCCGGTTTCGTGGCCCGCCGTGTTTCGGCGATCCCGATTTCAAAAATTGTGGGTCCCACACTCAGAATCACGGCACGCTGATGACAAAAGCCCCGTGTCGCGATTATATTTGCACACAATGCGTAAGACAAAGAAAACAATGAAACTAGTTGTAAAAAAAAAGTACAAATTAACCGAAAAGACGAGTCTGAACTACAAAAGGGGTGCAACACGAGGACTTCCCAGGGGGGCACCCATCCTAGTACTACTCTCGCCCAAGCACGCTTAACTTCGGAATTCTGATGGGATCCGGTGCATTAGTGCTGGTATGATCGCACCCGTTAGAGTCTCCTCACTATATTTTCTTATACCTGCTGGCACAGCCGGCGGTGGGGGGCTCCGAACTTCAAACGCACGTAAGTTCCGAATCGATTGGAGTTACGGGGCGCACAGCATGTCCACGCGAAGCTCTCTCAGAGCCGGACGACGTGGACAACAGGGGCTGGCCCGTTGTGTGCACTATTTGTGGTCAAAAAAGGCCGCAGAAACCCGGTTTCGTGGCCCGCCGTGTTTCGGCGATCCCGATTTTAAAAATTGTGGGTCCCACACTCAGAATCACGGCACGCTGATGACAAAAGCCCCGTGTCGCGATTATATTTGCACACAATGCATAAGATAAAGAAAACAATCAAACTAGTTGTAAAAAAAAAGTACAAATTAACCGAAAAAACGAGTCTGAACTACAAAAGGGGTGCAACACGAGGACTTCCCAGGGGTCACCCATCCTAGTACTACTCTCGCCCAAAACGCTTAACTTCGGAGTTCTGATAGGATCCGGTGCATTAGTGCTGGTATGATCGCACACGTTAGAGTCCCCTCAATATAATTTCTTATAGCTGCTGGCACAGCGGGCGGCGGGGGGCTCCGAACTTCAAACGCGCGTAACTTTCGAACCGATTGGAGTTACGGGGCGCACAGCATGTCCACGCGAAGCTCTTTCAGAGCCGGACAACGTGGACAGCGGGGCTGGCCTGTTGTGTGCACTATCCGAGTTCAAAAAAGGCCGCAGAGCCCCGGTTTTGTGGCCCGCCGTGTTTCGGCGATCCCGATTTCAATAATTGTGGGTCCCACACTCAGAATCACGGCACGCTGATGACAAAAGCCCCGTGTCACGATTATATTTTCACACAATGCGTAAGATAAAAAAAACAATCAAACTAGTTGTAAAAAAAAGAACAAATTAACCGAAAAGACAAGTCTGAACTACAAAAGGGGTGCAACACGAGGACTTCCCAGGGAGTCACCCATCCTAGTACTACTCTCGCCCAAGCACGCTTAACTTCGGAGTTCTGATGGGATCCGGTGCATTAGTGCTAGTATGATCGCACCCGTTAGAGTCTCCTAACTATATTTTCTTATTCTTGCTGGCACAGCGGGCGGTGGGGGGCTCCGAACTTCAAACGCGCGTAACTTTCGAACCGATTGGAGTTACGGGGCGCACAGCATGTCCACGCGAAGCTCTCTCAGAGCCGGACGACGTGGACAACAAGGGCTGGCCCGTTGTATGCACTATCTGAGGTCAAAAAAGGCCGCAGAGCCCCAGTTTCGTGGCCCGCCGTGTTTCGGCGATCCCGATTTCAAAAATTGTGGGTCCCACACTCAGAATCACGGCACGCTGATGACAAAAGCCCCGTGTCGCGATTATATTTGCACACAATGCGTAAGACAAAGAAAAAAATCAAACTAGTTGTAAAAAAAAAGAACAAATTAACCGAAAAGACGAGTCTGAACTACAAAAGGGGTGCAAGACGAGGACCTCCCAGGGGGTCACCCATCCTAGTAATACTCTCGCCCAGGCACGCTTAACTTCGGAGTTCTGATGGGATCCGATGCATTAGTGCTGGTATGATCGCACCCGTTAGAGTCTCCTCACTATATTTTCTTATAGCTGCTGGCACAGCGGGCGGTGGGGGGGGTCCGAACTTCAAACGTGCGTAACTTTCGAACCGATTGGAGTTACGGGGCGCACAGCATGTCCACGCGAAGCTCTCTCAGAGCCGGATGACGTGGACAACGGGGCTGGCCCGTTGTTTGCACTATCCGAGGTCAAAAAAGGCCGCAGAGCTCCGGTTTCGTGGCCCGCCGTGTTTCGGCGATCCCGATTTCAAAAATTGTGGGTCCCACACTCAGAATCACGGCACGCTGATGACAAAAGCCCCGTGTCGCGATTATATTTGCACACAATGCGTAAGACAAAGAAAACAATGAAACTAGTTGTAAAAAAAAAGTACAAATTAACCGAAAAGACGAGTCTGAACTACAAAAGGGGTGCAACACGAGGACTTCCCAGGGGGTCACGAGGACTTCCCAGGGGGGCACCCATCCTAGTACTACTCTCACCCAAGCACGCTTAACTTCGGAGTTCTGATGGGATCCGGTGCATTAGTGCTGGTATGATCGCACCCGTTAGAGTCTCCTCACTATATTTTCTTATACCTGCTGGCACAACGGGCGGTGGGGGGCTCCGAACATCAAACGCGCGTAACTTTCGAAACGATTGGAGTTACGGGGCGCACAGCATGTCCACGCGAAGCTCTCTCAGAGCCGGACGACGTGGAGAACAGGTGCTGGCCCGTTGTCTGCACTATCCGAGGTCAAAAAAGGCCGCAGAGCCCCGGTTTCGTGGCCCGCCGTGTTTCGGCGATCCCGATTTCAAAAATTATGGGTCCCACACTCAGAATCACGGCACGCTGATGACAAAAGCCCCGTGTCGCGATTATATTTGCACACAATGCGTAAGACAAAGAAAAAAATCAAACTAGTTGTAAAAAAAAAGAACAAATTAACCGAAAAGACGAGTCTGAACTACAAAAGGGGTGCAACACGAGGACTTCCCAGGGAGTCACCCATCCTAGTAATACTCTCGCCCAGGCACGCTTAACTTCGTAGTTCTGATGGGATCCGATGCATTAGTGCCGGTATGATCGCACCCGTTAGAGTCTCCTCACTATATTTTCTTATAGCTGCTGGCACAGCGGGCGGTGGGGGGGTCCGAACTTCAAACGCGCGTAACTTTCGAACCGATTGGAGTTACGGGGCACAAAGCATGTCCACGCGAAACTCTCTCAGAGCCGGACGACGTGGGCAATGGGGCTGGCCCGTTGTGTGCACTATCCGAGGTCAAAAAAGGCCGCAGAGCCCCGGTTTCGTGGCCCGCCGTGTTTCGGCGATCCCGATTTCAATAATTGTGGGTCCCACACTCAGAATCACGGCACGCTGATGACAAAAGCCCCGTGTCGCGATTATATTTGCACACAATGCGTAAGACAAAGGAAACAATCAAACTAGTTGTAAAAAAAAAGAACAAATTAATCGAAAAGACGAATCTGAACTACAAAAGGGGTGCAACACGAGGACTTCCCAGGGGGTCACCCATCCTAGTACTACTCTCGCCCAAGCACGCTTAACTTTGGATTTCTGATGGGATCCGGTGCATTAGTGCTGGTATGATCGCACCTGTTAGAGTCTCCTCACTATATTTTCTTATAGCTGCTGGCACAGCGGGCGGTGGGGGGGGTCCGAACTTCAAACGCGCGTAACTTTCGAACCGATTGGAGTTACGGGGCGCACAGCATGTCCACGCGAAGCTCTCTCAGAGCCGGACGACGTGGACAACGGGGCTGGCCCGTTGTTTGCACTATCCGAGGTCAAAAAAGGCCGCAGAGCTCCGGTTTCGTGGCCCGCCGTGTTTCGGCGATCCCGATTTCAAAAATTGTGGGTCCCACACTCAGAATCACGGCACGCTGATGACAAAAGCCCCGTGTCGCGATTATATTTGCACACAATGCGTAAGACAAAGAAAACAATGAAACTAGTTGTAAAAAAAAAGTACAAATTAACCGAAAAGACGAGTCTGAACTACAAAAGGGGTGCAACACGAGGACTTCCCAGGGGGGCACCCATCCTAGTACTACTCTCGCCCAAGCACGCTTAACTTTGGATTTCTGATGGGATCCGGTGCATTAGTGCTGGTATGATCGCACCTGTTAGAGTCTCCTCACTATATTTTCTTATAGCTGCTGGCACAGCGGGCGGTGGGGGGGGTCCGAACTTCAAACGCGCGTAACTTTCGAACCGATTGGAGTTACGGGGCGCACAGCATGTCCACGCGAAGCTCTCTCAGAGCCGGACGACGTGGACAATGGAGCTGGCCCGTTGTGTGCACTATTCGAGGTCAAAAAAGGCCGCAGAGCCCCGGTTTCGTGGCCCGCCGTGTTTCGGCGATCCCGATTTCAATAATTGTGGGTCCCACACTAAGAATCACGGCACGCTGATGACAAAAGCCCCGTGTCGCGATTATATTTGCACACAATGCGTAAGACAAAGAAAACAATCAAACTAGTTGTAAAAAAAAAGAACAAATTAACGGAAAAGACGAGTCTGAACTACAAAAGGGGTGCAACACGAGGACTTCCCAGGGGGTCACGAGGACTTCCCAGGGGGGCACCCATCCTAGTACTACTCTCGCCCAAGCACGCTTAACTTCGGAATTCTGATGGGATCCGGTGCATTAGTGCTGGTATGATCGCACCCGTTAGAGTCTCCTCACTATATTTTCTTATAGCTGCTGGCACAGCGGGCGGTGGGGGGGGTCCGAACTTCAAACGCGCGTAACTTTCGAACCGATTGGAGTTACGGGGCGCACAGCATGTCCACGCGAAGCTCTCTCAGAGCCGGACGACGTGGACAATGGAGCTGGCCCGTTGTGTGCACTATTCGAGGTCAAAAAAGGCCGCAGAGCCCCGGTTTCGTGGCCCGCCGTGTTTCGGCGATCACGATTTCAATAATTGTGGGTCCCACACTAAGAATCACGGCACGCTGATGACAAAAGCCCCGTGTCGCGATTATATTTGCACACAATGCGTAAGACAAAGAAAACAATCAAACTAGTTGTAAAAAAAAAGAACAAATTAACGGAAAAGACGAGTCTGAACTACAAAAGGGGTGCAACACGAGGACTTCCCAGGGGGTCACGAGGACTTCCCAGGGGGGCACCCATCCTAGTACTACTCTCGCCCAAGCACGCTTAACTTCGGAATTCTGATGGGATCCGGTGCATTAGTGCTGGTATGATCGCACCCGTTAGAGTCTCCTCACTATATTTTCTTATACCTGCTGGCACAGCCGGCGGTGGGGGGCTCCGAACTTCAAACGCGCGTAACTTTCGAAATGATTGGAGTTACAGGGCGCACAGCATGTCCACGCGAAGCTCTTTCCGAGCCGGACGACGTGGACAATAGGGGCTGGCCCGTTGTGTGCACTATCCGAGGTCAAAAAAGGCCGCCGAGCCCCGGTTTCGTGGCCCGCCGTGTTTCGGCGATCTCGATTTCAATAATTGTGGGTCCCACACTCAGAATCATGGCACGCTGATGACAAAAGCCCCGTGTCGCGATTATATTTGCACACAATGCGTAAGACAAAGAAAACAATCAAACTAGTTGTAAAAAAAAGAACAAATTAATCGAAAAGACGAGTCTGAACTACAAAAGGGGTGCAACACGAGGACTTCCCAGGGGGTCACCCATCCTAGTACTACTCTCGCCCAAGCACGCTTAACTTTGGATTTCTGATGGGATCCGGTGCATTAGTGCTGGTATGATCGCACCTGTTAGAGTCTCCTCACTATATTTTCTTATAGCTGCTGGCACAGCGGGCGGTGGGGGGGTCCGAACTTCAAACGCGCGTAACTTTCGAAACGATTGGAGTTACGGGGCGCACAGCATGTCCACGCGAAGCTCTCTCAGAGCCGGACGACGTGGACAACGGGGCTGGCCCGTTGTTTGCACTATCGGAGGTCAAAAAAGGCCGCAGAGCTCCGGTTTCGTGGTCCGCCGTGTTTCGGCGATCCCGATTTCAAAAATTGTGGGTCCCACACTCAGAATCACGGCACGCTGATGACAAAAGCCCCGTGTCACGATTATATTTGCACACAATGCGTAAGACAAAGAAAATAATGAAACTAGTTGTAAAAAAAAAGTACAAATTAACCGAAAAGACGAGTCTGAACTACAAAAGGGGTGCAACACGAGGACTTCCCAGGGGGTCACGAGGACTTCCCAGGGGGGCACCCATCCTAGTACTACTCTCGCCCAAGCACGCTTAACTTCGGAATTCTGATGGGATCCGGCGCATTAGTGCTGGTATGATCGCACCCGTTAGAGTCTCCTCACTATATTTTCTTATACCTGCTGGCACAGCCGGCGGTGGGGGGCTTCGAACTTCAAACGCGCGTAACTTTCGAAACGATTGGAGTTACGGGGCGCACAGCATGTCCACGCGAAGCTCTTTCCGAGCCGGACGACGTGGACAATAGGGGCTGGCCCGTTGTGTGCAGTATCCGAGGTCAAAAAAGGCCACAGAGCCCCGGTTTCGTGGCCCGCCGTGTTTCGGCGATCCCGATTTCAAAAATTGTGGGTCCCACACTCAGAATCACGGCACGCTGATGACAAAAGCCCCGTGTCGCGATTATATTTGCACACAATGCGTAAGACAAAGAAAACAATCAAACTAGTTGTAAAAAAAAAGAACAAATTAACCGAAAAGAAGAGTCTGAACTACAAAAGGGGTGCAACACGAGGACTTCCCAGGGGGTCACCCATCCTAGTACTACTCTAGCCCAGGCACGCTTAACTTCGGACTTCTGATGAGATCCGATGCATTAGTGCTGGTATGATCGCACCCATTAGAGTCTCCTCACTATATTTTCTTATAGCTGCTGGCACAGCGGGCGGTGGGGGGTCCGAACTTCAAACGCGCGTAACTTTCGAACCGATTGGAGTTACGGGGCACACAGCATGTCCACGCGAAGCTCTCTCAGAGCCGGACGACGTGGACAATGGGGCTGGCCCGTTGTGTGCACTATTCGAGGTCAAAAAAGGCCGCAGAGCCCCGGTTTCGTGGCCCGCCGTGTTTCGGCGATCCCGATTTCAATAATTGTGGGTCCCACACTAAGAATCACGGCACGCTGATGACAAAAGCCCCGTGTCGCGATTATATTTGCACACAATGCGTAAGACAAAGAAAACAATCAAACTAGTTGTAAAAAAAAAGAACAAATTAACGGAAAAGACGAGTCTGAACTACAAAAGGGGTGCAACACGAGGACTTCCCAGGGGGTCACGAGGACTTCCCAGGGGGGCACCCATCCTAGTACTACTCTCGCCCAAGCACGCTTAACTTCGGAATTCTGATGGGATCCGGTGCATTAGTGCTGGTATGATCGCACCCGTTAGAGTCTCCTCACTATATTTTCTTATACCTGCTGGCACAGCCGGCGGTGGGGGGCTCCGAACTTCAAACGCGCGTAACTTTCGAAATGATTGGAGTTACAGGGCGCACAGCATGTCCACGCGAAGCTCTTTCCGAGCCGGACGACGTGGACAATAGGGGCTGGCCCGTTGTGTGCACTATCCGAGGTCAAAAAAGGCCGCCGAGCCCCGGTTTCGTGGCCCGCCGTGTTTCGGCGATCTCGATTTCAATAATTGTGGGTCCCACACTCAGAATCATGGCACGCTGATGACAAAAGCCCCGTGTCGCGATTATATTTGCACACAATGCGTAAGACAAAGAAAACAATCAAACTAGTTGTAAAAAAAAGAACAAATTAATCGAAAAGACGAGTCTGAACTACAAAAGGGGTGCAACACGAGGACTTCCCAGGGGGTCACCCATCCTAGTACTACTCTCGCCCAAGCACGCTTAACTTTGGATTTCTGATGGGATCCGGTGCATTAGTGCTGGTATGATCGCACCTGTTAGAGTCTCCTCACTATATTTTCTTATAGCTGCTGGCACAGCGGGCGGTGGGGGGGGTCCGAACTTCAAACGCGCGTAACTTTCGAAACGATTGGAGTTACGGGGCGCACAGCATGTCCACGCGAAGCTCTCTCAGAGCCGGACGACGTGGACAACGGGGCTGGCCCGTTGTTTGCACTATCGGAGGTCAAAAAAGGCCGCAGAGCTCCGGTTTCGTGGTCCGCTGTGTTTCGGCGATCCCGATTTCAAAAATTGTGGGTCCCACACTCAGAATCACGGCACGCTGATGACAAAAGCCCCGTGTCACGATTATATTTGCACACAATGCGTAAGACAAAGAAAACAATGAAACTAGTTGTAAAAAAAAAGTACAAATTAACCGAAAAGACGAGTCTGAACTACAAAAGGGGTGCAACACGAGGACTTCCCAGGGGGTCACGAGGACTTCCCAGGGGGGCACCCATCCTAGTACTACTCTCGCCCAAGCACGCTTAACTTCGGAATTCTGATGGGATCCGGTGCATTAGTGCTGGTATGATCGCACCCGTTAGAGTCTCCTCACTATATTTTCTTATACCTGCTGGCACAGCCGGCGGTGGGGGGCTCCGAACTTCAAACGCGCGTAACTTTCGAAACGATTGGAGTTACGGGGCGCACAGCATGTCCACGCGAAGCTCTTTCCGAGCCGGACGACGTGGACAATAGGGGCTGGCCCGTTGTGTGCAGTATCCGAGGTCAAAAAAGGCCACAGAGCCCCGGTTTCGTGGCCCGCCGTGTTTCGGCGATCCCGATTTCAAAAATTGTGGGTCCCACACTCAGAATCACGGCACGCTGATGACAAAAGCCCCGTGTCGCGATTATATTTGCACACAATGCGTAAGACAAAGAAAACAATCAAACTAGTTGTAAAAAAAAAGAACAAATTAACCGAAAAGAAGAGTCTGAACTACAAAAGGGGTGCAACACGAGGACTTCCCAGGGGGTCACCCATCCTAGTACTACTCTAGCCCAGGCACGCTTAACTTCGGACTTCTGATGAGATCCGATGCATTAGTGCTGGTATGATCGCACCCATTAGAGTCTCCTCACTATATTTTCTTATAGCTGCTGGCACAGCGGGCGGTGGGGGGTCCGAACTTCAAACGCGCGTAACTTTCGAACCGATTGGAGTTACGGGGCACACAGCATGTCCACGCGAAGCTCTCTCAGAGCCGGACGACGTGGACAATGGGTCTGGCCCGTTGTGTGCACTATTCGAGGTCAAAAAAGGCCGCAGAGCCCCGGTTTCGTGGCCCGCCGTGTTTCGGCGATCCCGATTTCAATAATTGTGGGTCCCACACTAAGAATCACGGCACGCTGATGACAAAAGCCCCGTGTCGCGATTATATTTGCACACAATGCGTAAGACAAAGAAAACAATCAAACTAGTTGTAAAAAAAAAGAACAAATTAACGGAAAAGACGAGTCTGAACTACAAAAGGGGTGCAACACGAGGACTTCCCAGGGGGTCACGAGGACTTCCCAGGGGGGCACCCATCCTAGTACTACTCTCGCCCAAGCACGCTTAACTTCGGAATTCTGATGGGATCCGGTGCATTAGTGCTGGTATGATCGCACCCGTTAGAGTCTCCTCACTATATTTTCTTATACCTGCTGGCACAGCCGGCGGTGGGGGGCTCCGAACTTCAAACGCGCGTAACTTTCGAAATGATTGGAGTTACGGGGCGCACAGCATGTCCACGCGAAGCTCTTTCCGAGCCGGACGACGTGGACAATAGGGGCTGGCCCGTTGTGTGCACTATCCGAGGTCAAAAAAGGCCGCAGAGCCCCGGTTTCGTGGCCCGCCGTGTTTCGGCGATCTCGATTTCAATAATTGTGGGTCCCACACTCAGAATCATGGCACGCTGATGACAAAAGCCCCGTGTCGCGATTATATTTGCACACAATGCGTAAGACAAAGAAAACAATCAAACTAGTTGTAAAAAAAAGAACAAATTAATCGAAAAGACGAGTCTGAACTACAAAAGGGGTGCAACACGAGGACTTCCCAGGGGGTCACCCATCCTAGTACTACTCTCGCCCAAGCACGCTTAACTTTGGATTTCTGATGGGATCCGGTGCATTAGTGCTGGTATGATCGCACCTGTTAGAGTCTCCTCACTATATTTTCTTATAGCTGCTGGCACAGCGGGCGGTGGGGGGGGTCCGAACTTCAAACGCGCGTAACTTTCGAAACGATTGGAGTTACGGGGCGCACAGCATGTCCACGCGAAGCTCTCTCAGAGCCGGACGACGTGGACAACGGGGCTGGCCCGTTGTTTGCACTATCGGAGGTCAAAAAAGGCCGCAGAGCTCCGGTTTCGTGGTCCGCCGTGTTTCGGCGATCCCGATTTCAAAAATTGTGGGTCCCACACTCAGAATCACGGCACGCTGATGACAAAAGCCCCGTGTCACGATTATATTTGCACACAATGCGTAAGACAAAGAAAACAATGAAACTAGTTGTAAAAAAAAAGTACAAATTAACCGAAAAGACGAGTCTGAACTACAAAAGGGGTGCAACACGAGGACTTCCCAGGGGGTCACGAGGACTTCCCAGGGGGGCACCCATCCTAGTACTACTCTCGCCCAAGCACGCTTAACTTCGGAATTCTGATGGGATCCGGTGCATTAGTGCTGGTATGATCGCACCCGTTAGAGTCTCCTCACTATATTTTCTTATACCTGCTGGCACAGCCGGCGGTGGGGGGCTCCGAACTTCAAACGCGCGTAACTTTCGAAACGATTGGAGTTACGGGGCGCACAGCATGTCCACGCGAAGTTCTTTCCGAGCCGGACGACGTGGACAATAGGGGCTGGCCCGTTGTGTGCAGTATCTGAGGTCAAAAAAGGCCACAGAGCCCCGGTTTCGTGGCCCGCCGTGTTTCGGCGATCCCGATTTCAAAAATTGTGGGTCCCACACTCAGAATCACGGCACGCTGATGACAAAAGCCCCGTGTCGCGATTATATTTGCACACAATGCGTAAGACAAAGAAAACAATCAAACTAGTTGTAAAAAAAAGAACAAATTAACCGAAAAGAAGAGTCTGAACTACAAAAGGGGTGCAACACGAGGACTTCCCAGGGGGTCACCCATCCTAGTACTACTCTCGCCCAGGCACGCTTAACTTCGGACTTCTGATGAGATCCGATGCATTAGTGCTGGTATGATCGCACCCATTAGAGTCTCCTCACTATATTTTCTTATAGCTGCTGGCACAGCGGGCGGTGGGGGGGTCCGAACTTCAAACGCGCGTAACTTTCGAACCGATTGGAGTTACGGGGCACACAGCATGTCCACGCGAAGCTCTCTCAGAGCCGGACGACGTGGACAATGGGGCTGGCCCGTTGTGTGCACTATTCGAGGTCAAAAAAGGCCGCAGAGCCCCGGTTTCGTGGCCCGCCGTGTTTCGGCGATCCCGATTTCAATAATTGTGGGTCCCACACTAAGAATCACGGCACGCTGATGACAAAAGCCCCGTGTCGCGATTATATTTGCACACAATGCGTAAGACAAAGAAAACAATCAAACTAGTTGTAAAAAAAAAGAACAAATTAACGGAAAAGACGAGTCTGAACTACAAAAGGGGTGCAACACTAGGACTTCCCAGGGGGTCACGAGGACTTCCCAGGGGGGCACCCATCCTAGTACTACTCTCGCCCAAGCACGCTTAACTTCGGAATTCTGATGGGATCCGGTGCATTAGTGCTGGTATGATCGCACCCGTTAGAGTCTCCTCACTATATTTTCTTATACCTGCTGGCACAGCCGGCGGTGGGGGGCTCCGAACTTCAAACGCGCGTAACTTTCGAAATGATTGGAGTTACGGGGCGCACAGCATGTCCACGCGAAGCTCTTTCCGAGCCGGACGACGTGGACAATAGGGGCTGGCCCGTTGTGTGCACTATCCGAGGTCAAAAAAGGCCGCAGAGCCCCGGTTTCGTGGCCCGCCGTGTTTCGGCGATCTCGATTTCAATAATTGTGGGTCCCACACTCAGAATCATGGCACGCTGATGACAAAAGCCCCGTGTCGCGATTATATTTGCACACAATGCGTAAGACAAAGAAAACAATCAAACTAGTTGTAAAAAAAAGAACAAATTAATCGAAAAGACGAGTCTGAACTACAAAAGGGGTGCAACACGAGGACTTCCCAGGGGATCACCCATCCTAGTACTACTCTCGCCCAAGCACGCTTAACTTTGGATTTCTGATGGGATCCGGTGCATTAGTGCTGGTATGATCGCACCTGTTAGAGTCTCCTCACTATATTTTCTTATAGCTGCTGGCACAGCGGGCGGTGGGGGGGGTCCGAACTTCAAACGCGCGTAACTTTCGAAACGATTGGAGTTACGGGGCGCACAGCATGTCCACGCGAAGCTCTCTCAGAGCCGGACGACGTGGACAACGGGGCTGGCCCGTTGTTTGCACTATCGGAGGTCAAAAAAGGCCGCAGAGCTCCGGTTTCGTGGTCCGCCGTGTTTCGGCGATCCCGATTTCAAAAATTGTGGGTCCCACACTCAGAATCACGGCACGCTGATGACAAAAGCCCCGTGTCACGATTATATTTGCACACAATGCGTAAGACAAAGAAAACAATGAAACTAGTTGTAAAAAAAAAGTACAAATTAACCGAAAAGACGAGTCTGAACTACAAAAGGGGTGCAACACGAGGACTTCCCAGGGGGTCACGAGGACTTCCCAGGGGGGCACCCATCCTAGTACTACTCTCGCCCAAGCACGCTTAACTTCGGAATTCTGATGGGATCCGGTGCATTAGTGCTGGTATGATCGCACCCGTTAGAGTCTCCTCACTATATTTTCTTATACCTGCTGGCACAGCCGGCGGTGGGGGGCTCCGAACTTCAAACGCGCGTAACTTTCGAAACGATTGGAGTTACGGGGCGCACAGCATGTCCACGCGAAGTTCTTTCCGAGCCGGACGACGTGGACAATAGGGGCTGGCCCGTTGTGTGCAGTATCTGAGGTCAAAAAAGGCCACAGAGCCCCGGTTTCGTGGCCCGCCGTGTTTCGGCGATCCCGATTTCAAAAATTGTGGGTCCCACACTCAGAATCACGGCACGCTGATGACAAAAGCCCCGTGTCGCGATTATATTTGCACACAATGCGTAAGACAAAGAAAACAATCAAACTAGTTGTAAAAAAAAAGAACAAATTAACCGAAAAGAAGAGTCTGAACTACAAAAGGGGTGCAACACGAGGACTTCCCAGGGGGTCACCCATCCTAGTACTACTCTCGCCCAGGCACGCTTAACTTCGGACTTCTGATGAGATCCGATGCATTAGTGCTGGTATGATCGCACCCATTAGAGTCTCCTCACTATATTTTCTTATAGCTGCTGGCACAGCGGGCGGTGGGGGGGTCCGAACTTCAAACGCGCGTAACTTTCGAACCGATTGGAGTTACGGGGCACACAGCATGTCCACGCGAAGCTCTCTCAGAGCCGGACGACGTGGACAATGGGGCTGGCCCGTTGTGTGCACTATTCGAGGTCAAAAAAGGCCGCAGAGCCCCGGTTTCGTGGCCCGCCGTGTTTCGGCGATCCCGATTTCAATAATTGTGGGTCCCACACTAAGAATCACGGCACGCTGATGACAAAAGCCCCGTGTCGCGATTATATTTGCACACAATGCGTAAGACAAAGAAAACAATCAAACTAGTTGTAAAAAAAAAGAACAAATTAACGGAAAAGACGAGTCTGAACTACAAAAGGGGTGCAACACGAGGACTTCCCAGGGGGTCACGAGGACTTCCCAGGGGGGCACCCATCCTAGTACTACTCTCGCCCAAGCACGCTTAACTTCGGAATTCTGATGGGATCCGGTGCATTAGTGCTGGTATGATCGCACCCGTTAGAGTCTCCTCACTATATTTTCTTATACCTGCTGGCACAGCCGGCGGTGGGGGCTCCGAACTTCAAACGCGCGTAACTTTCGAAATGATTGGAGTTACGGGGCGCACAGCATGTCCACGCGAAGCTCTTTCCGAGCCGGACGACGTGGACAATAGGGGCTGGCCCGTTGTGTGCACTATCCGAGGTCAAAAAAGGCCGCAGAGCCCCGGTTTCGTGGCCCGCCGTGTTTCGGCGATCTCGATTTCAATAATTGTGGGTCCCACACTCAGAATCATGGCACGCTGATGACAAAAGCCCCGTGTCGCGATTATATTTGCACACAATGCGTAAGACAAAGAAAACAATCAAACTAGTTGTAAAAAAAAGAACAAATTAATCGAAAAGACGAGTCTGAACTACAAAAGGGGTGCAACACGAGGACTTCCCAGGGGGTCACCCATCCTAGTACTACTCTCGCCCAAGCACGCTTAACTTTGGATTTCTGATGGGATCCGGTGCATTAGTGCTGGTATGATCGCACCTGTTAGAGTCTCCTCACTATATTTTCTTATAGCTGCTGGCACAGCGGGCGGTGGGGGGGGTCCGAACTTCAAACGCGCGTAACTTTCGAAACGATTGGAGTTACGGGGCGCACAGCATGTCCACGCGAAGCTCTCTCAGAGCCGGACGACGTGGACAACGGGGCTGGCCCGTTGTTTGCACTATCGGAGGTCAAAAAAGGCCGCAGAGCTCCGGTTTCGTGGTCCGCCGTGTTTCGGCGATCCCGATTTCAAAAATTGTGGGTCCCACACTCAGAATCACGGCACGCTGATGACAAAAGCCCCGTGTCACGATTATATTTGCACACAATGCGTAAGACAAAGAAAACAATGAAACTAGTTGTAAAAAAAAAGTACAAATTAACCGAAAAGACGAGTCTGAACTACAAAAGGGGTGCAACACGAGGACTTCCCAGGGGGTCACGAGGACTTCCCAGGGGGGCACCCATCCTAGTACTACTCTCGCCCAAGCACGCTTAACTTCGGAATTCTGATGGGATCCGGTGCATTAGTGCTGGTATGATCGCACCCGTTAGAGTCTCCTCACTATATTTTCTTATACCTGCTGGCACAGCCGGCGGTGGGGGGCTCCGAACTTCAAACGCGCGTAACTTTCGAAACGATTGGAGTTACGGGGCGCACAGCATGTCCACGCGAAGTTCTTTCCGAGCCGGACGACGTGGACAATAGGGGCTGGCCCGTTGTGTGCAGTATCTGAGGTCAAAAAAGGCCACAGAGCCCCGGTTTCGTGGCCCGCCGTGTTTCGGCGATCCCGATTTCAAAAATTGTGGGTCCCACACTCAGAATCACGGCACGCTGATGACAAAAGCCCCGTGTCGCGATTATATTTGCACACAATGCGTAAGACAAAGAAAACAATCAAACTAGTTGTAAAAAAAAAGAACAAATTAACCGAAAAGAAGAGTCTGAACTACAAAAGGGGTGCAACACGAGGACTTCCCAGGGGGTCACCCATCCTAGTACTACTCTCGCCCAGGCACGCTTAACTTCGGACTTCTGATGAGATCCGATGCATTAGTGCTGGTATGATCGCACCCATTAGAGTCTCCTCACTATATTTTCTTATAGCTGCTGGCACAGCGGGCGGTGGGGGGGTCCGAACTTCAAACGCGCGTAACTTTCGAACCGATTGGAGTTACGGGGCACACAGCATGTCCACGCGAAGCTCTCTCAGAGCCGGACGACGTGGACAATGGGGCTGGCCCGTTGTGTGCACTATTCGAGGTCAAAAAAGGCCGCAGAGCCCCGGTTTCGTGGCCCGCCGTGTTTCGGCGATCCCGATTTCAATAATTGTGGGTCCCACACTAAGAATCACGGCACGCTGATGACAAAAGCCCCGTGTCGCGATTATATTTGCACACAATGCGTAAGACAAAGAAAACAATCAAACTAGTTGTAAAAAAAAAGAACAAATTAACGGAAAAGACGAGTCTGAACTACAAAAGGGGTGCAACACGAGGACTTCCCAGGGGGTCACGAGGACTTCCCAGGGGGGCACCCATCCTAGTACTACTCTCGCCCAAGCACGCTTAACTTCGGAATTCTGATGGGATCCGGTGCATTAGTGCTGGTATGATCGCACCCGTTAGAGTCTCCTCACTATATTTTCTTATACCTGCTGGCACAGCCGGCGGTGGGGGGCTCCGAACTTCAAACGCGCGTAACTTTCGAAATGATTGGAGTTACAGGGCGCACAGCATGTCCACGCGAAGCTCTTTCCGAGCCGGACGACGTGGACAATAGGGGCTGGCCCGTTGTGTGCACTATCCGAGGTCAAAAAAGGCCGCCGAGCCCCGGTTTCGTGGCCCGCCGTGTTTCGGCGATCTCGATTTCAATAATTGTGGGTCCCACACTCAGAATCATGGCACGCTGATGACAAAAGCCCCGTGTCGCGATTATATTTGCACACAATGCGTAAGACAAAGAAAACAATCAAACTAGTTGTAAAAAAAAGAACAAATTAATCGAAAAGACGAGTCTGAACTACAAAAGGGGTGCAACACGAGGACTTCCCAGGGGGTCACCCATCCTAGTACTACTCTCGCCCAAGCACGCTTAACTTTGGATTTCTGATGGGATCCGGTGCATTAGTGCTGGTATGATCGCACCTGTTAGAGTCTCCTCACTATATTTTCTTATAGCTGCTGGCACAGCGGGCGGTGGGGGGGTCCGAACTTCAAACGCGCGTAACTTTCGAAACGATTGGAGTTACGGGGCGCACAGCATGTCCACGCGAAGCTCTCTCAGAGCCGGACGACGTGGACAACGGGGCTGGCCCGTTGTTTGCACTATCGGAGGTCAAAAAAGGCCGCAGAGCTCCGGTTTCGTGGTCCGCCGTGTTTCGGCGATCCCGATTTCAAAAATTGTGGGTCCCACACTCAGAATCACGGCACGCTGATGACAAAAGCCCCGTGTCACGATTATATTTGCACACAATGCGTAAGACAAAGAAAATAATGAAACTAGTTGTAAAAAAAAAGTACAAATTAACCGAAAAGACGAGTCTGAACTACAAAAGGGGTGCAACACGAGGACTTCCCAGGGGGTCACGAGGACTTCCCAGGGGGGCACCCATCCTAGTACTACTCTCGCCCAAGCACGCTTAACTTCGGAATTCTGATGGGATCCGGCGCATTAGTGCTGGTATGATCGCACCCGTTAGAGTCTCCTCACTATATTTTCTTATACCTGCTGGCACAGCCGGCGGTGGGGGGCTCCGAACTTCAAACGCGCGTAACTTTCGAAACGATTGGAGTTACGGGGCGCACAGCATGCCCACGCGAAGCTCTTTCCGAGCCGGACGACGTGGACAATAGGGGCTGGCCCGTTGTGTGCAGTATCCGAGGTCAAAAAAGGCCACAGAGCCCCGGTTTCGTGGCCCGCCGTGTTTCGGCGATCCCGATTTCAAAAATTGTGGGTCCCACACTCAGAATCACGGCACGCTGATGACAAAAGCCCCGTGTCGCGATTATATTTGCACACAATGCGTAAGACAAAGAAAACAATCAAACTAGTTGTAAAAAAAAAGAACAAATTAACCGAAAAGAAGAGTCTGAACTACAAAAGGGGTGCAACACGAGGACTTCCCAGGGGGTCACCCATCCTAGTACTACTCTAGCCCAGGCACGCTTAACTTCGGACTTCTGATGAGATCCGATGCATTAGTGCTGGTATGATCGCACCCATTAGAGTCTCCTCACTATATTTTCTTATAGCTGCTGGCACAGCGGGCGGTGGGGGGTCCGAACTTCAAACGCGCGTAACTTTCGAACCGATTGGAGTTACGGGGCACACAGCATATCCACGCGAAGCTCTCTCAGAGCCGGACGACGTGGACAATGGGGCTGGCCCGTTGTGTGCACTATTCGAGGTCAAAAAAGGCCGCAGAGCCCCGGTTTCGTGGCCCGCCATGTTTCGCCGATCCCGATTTCAATAATTGTGGGTCCCACACTAAGAATCACGGCACGCTGATGACAAAAGCCCCGTGTCGCGATTATATTTGCACACAATGCGTAAGACAAAGAAAACAATCAAACTAGTTGTAAAAAAAAAGAACAAATTAACGGAAAAGACGAGTCTGAACTACAAAAGGGGTGCAACACGAGGACTTCCCAGGGGGTCACGAGGACTTCCCAGGGGGGCACCCATCCTAGTACTACTCTCGCCCAAGCACGCTTAACTTCGGAATTCTGATGGGATCCGGTGCATTAGTGCTGGTATGATCGCACCCGTTAGAGTCTCCTCACTATATTTTCTTATACCTGCTGGCACAGCCGGCGGTGGGGGGCTCCGAACTTCAAACGCGCGTAACTTTCGAAATGATTGGAGTTACGGGGCGCACAGCATGTCCACGCGAAGCTCTTTCCGAGCCGGACGACGTGGACAATAGGGGCTGGCCCGTTGTGTGCACTATCCGAGGTTAAAAAAGGCCGCAGAGCCCCGGTTTCGTGGCCCGCCGTGTTTCGGCGATCTCGATTTCAATAATTGTGGGTCCCACACTCAGAATCATGGCACGCTGATGACAAAAGCCCCGTGTCGCGATTATATTTGCACACAATGCGTAAGACAAAGAAAACAATCAAACTAGTTGTAAAAAAAAGAACAAATTAATCGAAAAGACGAGTCTGAACTACAAAAGGGGTGCAACACGAGGACTTCCCAGGGGGTCACCCATCCTAGTACTACTCTCGCCCATGCACGCTTAACTTTGGATTTCTGATGGGATCCGGTGCATTAGTGCTGGTATGATCGCACCTGTTAGAGTCTCCTCACTATATTTTCTTATAGCTGCTGGCACAGCGGGCGGTGGGGGGGGTCCGAACTTCAAACGCGCGTAACTTTCGAAACGATTGGAGTTACGGGGCGCACAGCATGTCCACGCGAAGCTCTCTCAGAGCCGGACGACGTGGACAACGGGGCTGGCCCGTTGTTTGCACTATCGGAGGTCAAAAAAGGCCGCAGAGCTCCGGTTTCGTGGTCCGCCGTGTTTCGGCGATCCCGATTTCAAAAATTGTGGGTCCCACACTCAGAATCACGGCACGCTGATGACAAAAGCCCCGTGTCACGATTATATTTGCACACAATGCGTAAGACAAAGAAAACAATGAAACTAGTTGTAAAAAAAAAGTACAAATTAACCGAAAAGACGAGTCTGAACTACAAAAGGGGTGCAACACGAGGACTTCCCAGGGGGTCACGAGGACTTCCCAGGGGGGCACCCATCCTAGTACTACTCTCGCCCAAGCACGCTTAACTTCGGAATTCTGATGGGATCCGGTGCATTAGTGCTGGTATGATCGCACCCGTTAGAGTCTCCTCACTATATTTTCTTATACCTGCTGGCACAGCCGGCGGTGGGGGGCTCCGAACTTCAAACGCGCGTAACTTTCGAAACGATTGGAGTTACGGGGCGCACAGCATGTCCACGCGAAGCTCTTTCCGAGCCGGACGACGTGGACAATAGGGGCTGGCCCGTTGTGTGCAGTATCCGAGGTCAAAAAAGGCCACAGAGCCCCGGTTTCGTGGCCCGCCGTGTTTCGGCGATCCCGATTTCAAAAATTATGGGTCCACACTCAGAATCACGGCACGCTGATGACAAAAGCCCCGTGTCGCGATTATATTTGCACACAATGCGTAAGACAAAGAAAACAATCAAACTAGTTGTAAAAAAAAAGAACAAATTAACCGAAAAGGAGAGTCTGAACTACAAAAGGGGTGCAACACGAGGACTTCCCAGGGGGTCACCCATCCTAGTACTACTCTCGCCCAAGTACGCTTAGCTTCAGAGTTCTGATGGGATCCGGTGCATTAGTGCTAGTATGATCGCACCCGTTAAAGTCTCCTCACTATATTTTCTTATAGCTGCTGGCACAGCGGGCGGTGTGGGGGCTCCGAACTTCAAACGCGCGTAACTTTCGAACCGATTGGAGTTACGGGGCGCACCGCATGTCCACGCGAAGCTCTCTCAGAGCCGGACGACGTGGACAATGGGGCTGGCCCGTTGTGTGCACTATTCGAGGTCAAAAAAGGCCGCAGAGCCCCGGTTTCGTGGCCCGCCGTGTTTCGGCGATCCCGATTTCAATAATTGTGGGTCCCACACTAAGAATCACGGCACGCTGTTGACAAAAGCCCCGTGTCGCGATTATATTTGCACTCAATGCGTAAGACAAAGAAAACAATCAAACTAGTTGTAAAAAAAAAGAACAAATTAACCGAAAAGACGAGTCTGAACTACAAAAGGGGTGCAACACGAGGACTTCCCAGGTGGTCACCCATCCTAGTACTACTCTGGCCCAAGCACGCTTAACTTCGGAGTTCTGATGGGATCCGGTGCATTAGTGCTGGTATGATCGCACCCATTAAAGTCTCCTCACTATATTTTCTTATAGCTGCTGGCACAGCGGGCGATGGGGGCTCCGAACTTCAAACGCGCGTAACTTTCGAACCGATTGGAGTTACGGGGCGCACAGCATGTCCACGCGAAGCTCTCTCAGAGCCGGACGACGTGGACAATGGGGCTGGCCCGTTGTGTGCACTATTCGAGGTCAAAAAAGGCCGCAAAGCCCCGGTTTCGTGGCCCGCCGTGTTTCGGCGATCCCGATTTCAATAATTGTGGGTCCCACACTAAGAATCACGGCACGCTGATGACAAAAGCCCCGTGTCGCGATTATATTTGCACACAATGCGTAAGACAAAGAAAACAATCAAACTAGTTGTAAAAAAAAAGAACAAATTAACGGAAAAGACGAGTCTGAACTACAAAAGGGGTGCAACACGAGGACTTCCCAGGGGGTCACGAGGACTTCCCAGGGGGGCACCCATCCTAGTACTACTCTCGCCCAAGCACGCTTAACTTCGGAATTCTGATGGGATCCGGTGCATTAGTGCTGGTATGATCGCACCCGTTAGAGTCTCCTCACTATATTTTCTTATACCTGCTGGCACAGCCGGCGGTGGGGGGCTCCGAACTTCAAACGCGCGTAACTTTCGAAATGATTGGAGTTACGGGGCGCACAGCATGTCCACGCGAAGCTCTTTCCGAGCCGGACGACGTGGATAATAGGGGCTGGCCCGTTGTGTGCACTATCCGAGGTCAAAAAAGGCCGCAGAGCCCCGGTTTCGTGGCCCGCCGTGTTTCGGCGATCTCGATTTCAATAATTGTGGGTCCCACACTCAGAATCATGGCACGCTGATGACAAAAGCCCCGTGTCGCGATTATATTTGCACACAATGCGTAAGACAAAGAAAACAATCAAACTAGTTGTAAAAAAAAGAACAAATTAATCGAAAAGACGAGTCTGAACTACAAAAGGGGTGCAACACGAGGACTTCCCAGGGGGTCACCCATCCTAGTACTACTCTCGCCCAAGCACGCTTAACTTTGGATTTCTGATGGGATCCGGTGCATTAGTGCTGGTATGATCGCACCTGTTAGAGTCTCCTCACTATATTTTCTTATAGCTGCTGGCACAGCGGGCGGTGGGGGGGGTCCGAACTTCAAACGCGCGTAACTTTCGAAACGATTGGAGTTACGGGGCGCACAGCATGTCCACGCGAAGCTCTCTCAGAGCCGGACGACGTGGACAACGGGGCTGGCCCGTTGTTTGCACTATCGGAGGTCAAAAAAGGCCGCAGAGCTCCGGTTTCGTGGTCCGCCGTGTTTCGGCGATCCCGATTTCAAAAATTGTGGGTCCCACACTCAGAATCACGGCACGCTGATGACAAAAGCCCCGTGTCACGATTATATTTGCACACAATGCGTAAGACAAAGAAAACAATGAAACTAGTTGTAAAAAAAAAGTACAAATTAACCGAAAAGACGAGTCTGAACTACAAAAGGGGTGCAACACGAGGACTTCCCAGGGGGTCACGAGGACTTCCCAGGGGGGCACCCATCCTAGTACTACTCTCGCCCAAGCACGCTTAACTTCGGAATTCTGATGGGATCCGGTGCATTAGTGCTGGTATGATCGCACCCGTTAGAGTCTCCTCACTATATTTTCTTATACCTGCTGGCACAGCCGGCGGTGGGGGGCTCCGAACTTCAAACGCGCGTAACTTTCGAAACGATTGGAGTTACGGGGCGCACAGCATGTCCACGCGAAGCTCTTTCCGAGCCGGACGACGTGGACAATAGGGGCTGGCCCGTTGTGTGCAGTATCCGAGGTCAAAAAAGGCCACAGAGCCCCGGTTTCGTGGCCCGCCGTGTTTCGGCGATCCCGATTTCAAAAATTGTGGGTCCCACACTCAGAATCACGGCACGCTGATGACAAAAGCCCCGTGTCGCGATTATATTTGCACACAATGCGTAAGACAAAGAAAACAATCAAACTAGTTGTAAAAAAAAAGAACAAATTAACCGAAAAGAAGAGTCTGAACTACAAAAGGGGTGCAACACGAGGACTTCCCAGGGGGTCACCCATCCTAGTACTACTCTCGCCCAAGCACGCTTAGCTTCAGAGTTCTGATGGGATCCGGTGCATTAGTGCTGGTATGATCGCACCCGTTAAAGTCTCCTCACTATATTTTCTTATAGCTGCTGGCACAGCGGGCGGTGTGGGGGCTCCGAACTTCAAACGCGCGTAACTTTCGAACCGATTGGAGTTACGGGGCGCACCGCATGTCCACGCGAAGCTCTCTCAGAGCCGGACGACGTGGACAATGGGGCTGGCCCGTTGTGTGCACTATTCGAGGTCAAAAAAGGCCTTAGAGCCCCGGTTTCGTGGCCCGCCGTGTTTCGGCGAACCCGATTTTAATAATTGTGGGTCCCGCACTAAGAATCACGGCACGCTGTTGACAAAAGCCCCGTGTCGCGATTATATTTGCACTCAATGCGTAAGACAAAGAAAACAATCAAACTAGTTGTAAAAAAAAGAACAAATTAACCGAAAAGACGAGTCTGAACTACAAAAGGGGTGCAACACGAGGACTTCCCAGGTGGTCACCCATCCTAGTACTACTCTGGCCCAAGCACGCTTAACTTCGGAGTTCTGATGGGATCCGGTGCATTAGTGCTGGTATGATCGCACCCATTAAAGTCTCCTCACTATATTTTCTTATAGCTGCTGGCACAGCGGGCGATGGGGGCTCCGAACTTCAAACGCGCGTAACTTTCGAACCGATTGGAGTTACGGGGCGCACAGCATGTCCACGCGAAGCTCTCTCAGAGCCGGACGACGTGGACAATGGGGCTGGCCCGTTGTGTGCACTATTCGAGGTCAAAAAAGGCCGCAAAGCCCCGGTTTCGTGGCCCGCCGTGTTTCGGCGATCCCGATTTCAATAATTGTGGGTCCCACACTAAGAATCACGGCACGCTGATGACAAAAGCCCCGTGTCGCGATTATATTTGCACACAATGCGTAAGACAAAGAAAACAATCAAACTAGTTGTAAAAAAAAAGAACAAATTAACGGAAAAGACGAGTCTGAACTACAAAAGGGGTGCAACACGAGGACTTCCCAGGGGGTCACGAGGACTTCCCAGGGGGGCACCCATCCTAGTACTACTCTCGCCCAAGCACGCTTAACTTCGGAATTCTGATGGGATCCGGTGCATTAGTGCTGGTATGATCGCACCCGTTAGAGTCTCCTCACTATATTTTCTTATACCTGCTGGCACAGCCGGCGGTGGGGGGCTCCGAACTTCAAACGCGCGTAACTTTCGAAACGATTGGAGTTACGGGGCGCACAGCATGTCCACGCGAAGCTCTTTCCGAGCCGGACGACGTGGACAATAGGGGCTGGCCCGTTGTGTGCAGTATCCGAGGTCAAAAAAGGCCACAGAGCCCCGGTTTCGTGGCCCGCCGTGTTTCGGCGATCCCGATTTCAAAAATTGTGGGTCCCACACTCAGAATCACGGCACGCTGATGACAAAAGCCCCGTGTCGCGATTATATTTGCACACAATGCGTAAGACAAAGAAAACAATCAAACTAGTTGTAAAAAAAAAGAACAAATTAACCGAAAAGAAGAGTCTGAACTACAAAAGGGGTGCAACACGAGGACTTCCCAGGGGGTCACCCATCCTAGTACTACTCTCGCCCAAGTACGCTTAGCTTCAGAGTTCTGATGGGATCCGGTGCATTAGTGCTAGTATGATCGCACCCGTTAAAGTCTCCTCACTATATTTTCTTATAGCTGCTGGCACAGCGGGCGGTGTGGGGGCTCCGAACTTCAAACGCGCGTAACTTTCGAACCGATTGGAGTTACGGGGCGCACCGCATGTCCACGCGAAGCTCTCTCAGAGCCGGACGACGTGGACAATGGGGCTGGCCCGTTGTGTGCACTATTCGAGGTCAAAAAAGGCCGCAGAGCCCCGGTTTCGTGGCCCGCCGTGTTTCGGCGATCCCGATTTCAATAATTGTGGGTCCCACACTAAGAATCACGGCACGCTGTTGACAAAAGCCCCGTGTCGCGATTATATTTGCACTCAATGCGTAAGACAAAGAAAACAATCAAACTAGTTGTAAAAAAAAAGAACAAATTAACCGAAAAGACGAGTCTGAACTACAAAAGGGGTGCAACACGAGGACTTCCCAGGTGGTCACCCATCCTAGTACTACTCTCGCCCAAGCACGCTTAACTTCGGAGTTCTGATGGGATCCGGTGCATTAGTGCTTGTATGATCGCACCCATTAAAGTCTCCTCACTATATTTTCTTATAGCTGCTGGCACAGCGGGCGATGGGGGCTCCGAACTTCAAACGCGCGTAACTTTCGAACCGATTGGAGTTACGGGGCGCACAGCATGTCCACGCGAAGCTCTCTCAGAGCCGGACGACGTGGACAATAGGGGCTGGCCCGTTGTGTGCAGTATCCGAGGTCAAAAAAGGCCACAGAGCCCCGGTTTCGTGGCCCGCCGTGTTTCGGCGATCCCGATTTCAAAAATTGTGGGTCCCACACTCAGAATCACGGCACGCTGATGACAAAAGCCCCGTGTCGCGATTATATTTGCACACAATGCGTAAGACAAAGAAAACAATCAAACTAGTTGTAAAAAAAAAGAACAAATTAACCGAAAAGAAGAGTCTGAACTACAAAAGGGGTGCAACACGAGGACTTCCCAGGGGGTCACCCATCCTAGTACTACTCTCGCCCAAGCACGCTTAGCTTCAGAGTTCTGATGGGATCCGGTGCATTAGTGCTGGTATGATCGCACCCGTTAAAGTCTCCTCACTATATTTTCTTATAGCTGCTGGCACAGCGGGCGGTGTGGGGGCTCCGAACTTCAAACGCGCGTAACTTTCGAACCGATTGGAGTTACGGGGCGCACCGCATGTCCACGCGAAGCTCTCTCAGAGCCGGACGACGTGGACAATGGGGCTGGCCCGTTGTGTGCACTATTCGAGGTCAAAAAAGGCCTTAGAGCCCCGGTTTCGTGGCCCGCCGTGTTTCGGCGAACCCGATTTCAATAATTGTGGGTCCCGCACTAAGAATCACGGCACGCTGTTGACAAAAGCCCCGTGTCGCGATTATATTTGCACTCAATGCGTAAGACAAAGAAAACAATCAAACTAGTTGTAAAAAAAAGAACAAATTAACCGAAAAGACGAGTCTGAACTACAAAAGGGGTGCAACACGAGGACTTCCCAGGTGGTCACCCATCCTAGTACTACTCTGGCCCAAGCACGCTTAACTTCGGAGTTCTGATGGGATCCGGTGCATTAGTGCTGGTATGATCGCACCCATTAAAGTCTCCTCACTATATTTTCTTATAGCTGCTGGCACAGCGGGCGATGGGGGCTCCGAACTTCAAACGCGCGTAACTTTCGAACCGATTGGAGTTACGGGGCGCACAGCATGTCCACGCGAAGCTCTCTCAGAGCCGGACGACGTGGACAATGGGGCTGGCCCGTTGTGTGCACTATTCGAGGTCAAAAAAGGCCGCAAAGCCCCGGTTTCGTGGCCCGCCGTGTTTCGGCGATCCCGATTTCAATAATTGTGGGTCCCACACTAAGAATCACGGCACGCTGATGACAAAAGCCCCGTGTCGCGATTATATTTGCACACAATGCGTAAGACAAAGAAAACAATCAAACTAGTTGTAAAAAAAAAGAACAAATTAACGGAAAAGACGAGTCTGAACTACAAAAGGGGTGCAACACGAGGACTTCCCAGGGGGTCACGAGGACTTCCCAGGGGGGCACCCATCCTAGTACTACTCTCGCCCAAGCACGCTTAACTTCGGAATTCTGATGGGATCCGGTGCATTAGTGCTGGTATGATCGCACCCGTTAGAGTCTCCTCACTATATTTTCTTATACCTGCTGGCACAGCCGGCGGTGGGGGGCTCCGAACTTCAAACGCGCGTAACTTTCGAAACGATTGGAGTTACGGGGCGCACAGCATGTCCACGCGAAGCTCTTTCCGAGCCGGACGACGTGGACAATAGGGGCTGGCCCGTTGTGTGCAGTATCCGAGGTCAAAAAAGGCCACAGAGCCCCGGTTTCGTGGCCCGCCGTGTTTCGGCGATCCCGATTTCAAAAATTGTGGGTCCCACACTCAGAATCACGGCACGCTGATGACAAAAGCCCCGTGTCGCGATTATATTTGCACACAATGCGTAAGACAAAGAAAACAATCAAACTAGTTGTAAAAAAAAAGAACAAATTAACCGAAAAGAAGAGTCTGAACTACAAAAGGGGTGCAACACGAGGACTTCCCAGGGGGTCACCCATCCTAGTACTACTCTCGCCCAAGTACGCTTAGCTTCAGAGTTCTGATGGGATCCGGTGCATTAGTGCTAGTATGATCGCACCCGTTAAAGTCTCCTCACTATATTTTCTTATAGCTGCTGGCACAGCGGGCGGTGTGGGGGCTCCGAACTTCAAACGCGCGTAACTTTCGAACCGATTGGAGTTACGGGGCGCACCGCATGTCCACGCGAAGCTCTCTCAGAGCCGGACGACGTGGACAATGGGGCTGGCCCGTTGTGTGCACTATTCGAGGTCAAAAAAGGCCGCAGAGCCCCGGTTTCGTGGCCCGCCGTGTTTCGGCGATCCCGATTTCAATAATTGTGGGTCCCACACTAAGAATCACGGCACGCTGTTGACAAAAGCCCCGTGTCGCGATTATATTTGCACTCAATGCGTAAGACAAAGAAAACAATCAAACTAGTTGTAAAAAAAAAGAACAAATTAACCGAAAAGACGAGTCTGAACTACAAAAGGGGTGCAACACGAGGACTTCCCAGGTGGTCACCCATCCTAGTACTACTCTCGCCCAAGCACGCTTAACTTCGGAGTTCTGATGGGATCCGGTGCATTAGTGCTGGTATGATCGCACCCATTAAAGTCTCCTCACTATATTTTCTTATAGCTGCTGGCACAGCGGGCGATGGGGGCTCCGAACTTCAAACGCGCGTAACTTTCGAACCGATTGGAGTTACGGGGCGCACAGCATGTCCACGCGAAGCTCTCTCAGAGCCGGACGACGTGGACAATGGGGCTGGCCCGTTGTGTGCACTATTCGAGGTCAAAAAAGGCCGCAGAGCCCCGGTTTCGTGGCCCGCCGTGTTTCGGCGATCCCGATTTCAATAATTATGGGTCCCACACTAAGAATCACGACACGCTGATGACAAAAGCCCCGTGTCGCGATTATATTTGCACACAATGTGTAATACAAAGAAAACAATCAAACTAGTTGTAAAAAAAAAGAACTAATTAACCGAAAAGACGAGTCTGAACTACAAAAGGGGTGCAACACGAGGACTTCCCAGGTGGTCACCCATCCTAGTACTACTCTGGCCCAAGCACGCTTAACTTCGGAGTTCTGATGGGATCCGGTGCATTAGTGCTGGTATGATCGCACCCATTAAAGTCTCCTCACTATATTTTCTTATAGCTGCTGGCACAGCGGGCGATGGGGGCTCCGAACTTCAAACGCGCGTAACTTTCGAACCGATTGGAGTTACGGGGCGCACAGCATGTCCACGCGAAGCTCTCTCAGAGCCGGACGACGTGGACAATGGGGCTGGCCCGTTGTGTGCACTATTCGAGGTCAAAAGACGCCGCAAAGCCCCGGTTTCGTGGCCCGCCGTGTTTCAGCGATCCCGATTTCAATAATTGTGGGTCCCACACTAAGAATCACGGCACGCTGATGACAAAAGCCCCGTGTCGCGATTATATTTGCACACAATGCGTAAGACAAAGAAAACAATCAAACTAGTTGTAAAAAAAAAGAACAAATTAACGGAAAAGACGAGTCTGAACTACAAAAGGGGTGCAACACGAGGACTTCCCAGGGGGTCACGAGGACTTCCCAGGGGGACACCCATCCTAGTACTACTCTCGCCCAAGCACGCTTAACTTCGGAATTCTGATGGGATCCGGTGCATTAGTGCTGGTATGATCGCACCCGTTAGAGTCTCCTCACTATATTTTCTTATACCTGCTGGCACAGCCGGCGGTGGGGGGCTCCGAACTTCAAACGCGCGTAACTTTCGAAATGATTGGAGTTACGGGGCGCACAGCATGTCCACGCGAAGCTCTTTCCGAGCCGGACGACGTGGACAATAGGGGCTGGCCCGTTGTGTGCACTATCCGAGGTCAAAAAAGGCCGCAGAGCCCCGGTTTCGTGGCCCGCCGTGTTTCGGCGATCTCGATTTCAATAATTGTGGGTCCCACACTCAGAATCATGGCACGCTGATGACAAAAGCCCCGTGTCGCGATTATATTTGCACACAATGCGTAAGACAAAGAAAACAATCAAACTAGTTGCAAAAAAAAGAACAAATTAATCGAAAAGACGAGTCTGAACTACAAAAGGGGTGCAACACGAGGACTTCCCAGGGGGTCACCCATCCTAGTACTACTCTCGCCCAAGCACGCTTAACTTTGGATTTCTGATGGGATCCGGTGCATTAGTGCTGGTATGATCGCACCTGTTAGAGTCTCCTCACTATATTTTCTTATAGCTGCTGGCACAGCGGGCGGTGGGGGGGGTCCGAACTTCAAACGCGCGTAACTTTCGAAACGATTGGAGTTACGGGGCGCACAGCATGTCCACGCGAAGCTCTCTCAGAGCCGGACGACGTGGACAACGGGGCTGGCCCGTTGTTTGCACTATCGGAGGTCAAAAAAGGCCGCAGAGCTCCGGTTTCGTGGTCCGCCGTGTTTCGGCGATCCCGATTTCAAAAATTGTGGGTCCCACACTCAGAATCACGGCACGCTGATGACAAAAGCCCCGTGTCACGATTATATTTGCACACAATGCGTAAGACAAAGAAAACAATGAAACTAGTTGTAAAAAAAAAGTACAAATTAACCGAAAAGACGAGTCTGAACTACAAAAGGGGTGCAACACGAGGACTTCCCAGGGGGTCACGAGGACTTCCCAGGGGGGCACCCATCCTAGTACTACTCTCGCCCAAGCACGCTTAACTTCGGAATTCTGATGGGATCCGGTGCATTAGTGCTGGTATGATCGCACCCATTAGAGTCTCCTCACTATATTTTCTTATACCTGCTGGCACAGCCGGCGGTGGGGGGCTCCGAACTTCAAACGCGCGTAACTTTCGAAACGATTGGAGTTACGGGGCGCACAGCATGTCCACGCGAAGCTCTTTCCGAGTCGGACGACGTGGACAATAGGGGCTGGCCCGTTGTGTGCAGTATCCGAGGTCAAAAAAGGCCACAGAGCCCCGGTTTCGTGGCCCGCCGTGTTTCGGCGATCCCGATTTCAAAAATTGTGGGTCCCACACTCAGAATCACGGCACGCTGATGACAAAAGCCCCGTGTCGCGATTATATTTGCACACAATGCGTAAGACAAAGAAAACAATCAAACTAGTTGTAAAAAAAAAGAACAAATTAACCGAAAAGAAGAGTCTGAACTACAAAAGGGGTGCAACACGAGGACTTCCCAGGGGGTCACCCATCCTAGTACTACTCTCGCCCAAGCACGCTTAGCTTCAGAGTTCTGATGGGATCCGGTGCATTAGTGCTGGTATGATCGCACCCGTTAAAGTCTCCTCACTATATTTTCTTATAGCTGCTGGCACAGCGGGCGGTGTGGGGGCTCCGAACTTCAAACGCGCGTAACTTTCGAACCGATTGGAGTTACGGGGCGCACCGCATGTCCACGCGAAGCTCTCTCAGAGCCGGACGACGTGGACAATGGGGCTGGCCCGTTGTGTGCACTATTCGAGGTCAAAAAAGGCCGCAGAGCCCCGGTTTCGTGGCCCGCCGTGTTTCGGCGATCCCGATTTCAATAATTGTGGGTCCCACACTAAGAATCACGGCACGCTGTTGACAAAAGCCCCGTGTCGCGATTATATTTGCACTCAATGCGTAAGACAAAGAAAACAATCAAACTAGTTGTAAAAAAAAAGAACAAATTAACCGAAAAGACGAGTCTGAACTACAAAAGGGGTGCAACACGAGGACTTCCCAGGTGGTGACCCATCCTAGTACTACTCTCGCCCAAGCACGCTTAACTTCGGAGTTCTGATGGGATCCGGTGCATTAGTGCTGGTATGATCGCACCCATTAAAGTCTCCTCACTATATTTTCTTATAGCTGCTGGCACAGCGGGCGATGGGGGCTCCGAACTTCAAACGCGCGTAACTTTCGAACCGATTGGAGTTACGGGGCGCACAGCATGTCCACGCGAAGCTCTCTCACAGCCGGACGACGTGGACAATTGGGCTGGCCCGTTGTGTGCACTATTCGAGGTCAAAAAAGGCCGCAGAGCCCCGGTTTCGTGGCCCGCCGTGTTTCGGCGATCCCGATTTCAATAATTGTGGGTCCCACACTAAGAATCACGGCACGCTGATGACAAAAGCCCCGTGTCGCGATTATATTTGCACAAAATGCGTAAGATAAACAAAACAATCAAACTAGTTGTAAAAAAAAAGAACAAGTTAACCGAAAAGACGAGTCTGAACTACAAAAGGGGTGCAACACGAGGACTTCCCAGGGGGTCACCCATCCTAGTACTACTCTCGCCCAAGCACGCTTCACTTCGGAGTTCTGATGGGATCCGGTGCATTAGTGCTGGTATGATCGCACCCGTTAGAGTCTCCTCACTATATTTTCTTATAGCTGCTGGCACAGCGGGCGATGGGGGCTCCGAAGTTCAAACGCGCGTAACTTTCGAACCGATTGGAGTTACGGGGCGCACAGCATGTCCACGCGAAGCTCTCTCAGAGCCGGACGACGTGGACAATGGGGCTGGCCCGTTGTGTGCACTATTCGAGGTCAAAAAAGGCCGCAGAGCCCCAGTTTCGTGGCCCGCCGTGTTTCGGCGATCCCGATTTCAATAATTGTGGGTCCCACACTAAGAATCACGGCACGCTGATGACAAAAGCCCCGTGTCGCGATTATATTTGCACACAATGTGTAAGACAAAGAAAACAATCAAATTAGTTGTAAAAAAAAAGAACAAATTAACCGAAAAGACGAGTCTGAACTACAAAAGGGGTGCAACACGAGGACTTCCCAGGGGGTCACCCATCCTAGTACTACTCTCGCCCAAGCACGCTTAACTTCGGAGTTCTGATGGGATCCGGTGCATTAGTGCTGGTATGATCGCACCAATTAAAGTCTCCTCACTATATTTTCTTATAGCTGCTGGCACAGCGGGCGATGGGGGCTCCGAACTTCAAACGCGCGTAACTTTCGAACCGATTGGAGTTACGGGGCGCACAGCATGTCCACGCGAAGCTCTCTCAGAGCCGGACGACGTGGACAATGGGGCTGGCCCGTTGTGTGCACTATTCGAGGTCAAAAAAGGCCGCAGAGCCCCGGTTTCGTGGCCCGCCGTGTTTCGGCGATCCCGATTTCAATAATTATGGGTCCCACACTAAGAATCACGACACGCTGATGACAAAAGCCCCGTGTCGCGATTATATTTGCACACAATGTGTAATACAAAGAAAACAATCAAACTAGTTGTAAAAAAAAAGAACTAATTAACCGAAAAGACGAGTCTGAACTACAAAAGGGGTGCAACACGAGGACTTCCCAGGGGGTCACCCATCCTAGAACTACTCTCGCCCAAGCACACTTAACATCGAAGTTCTGATGGGATCCGGTGCATTAGTGCTGGTATGATCGCACCCGTTAAAGTCTCCTCACTATATTTTCTTATAGCTGCTGGCACAGCGGGCGGTGGGGGCTACGAACTTCAAACGCGCGTAACTTTCGAACCGATTGGAGTTACGGGGCGCACAGCATGTCCACGCGAAGCTCTCTCAGAGCCGGACGACGTGGACAATTGGGCTGGCCCGTTGTGTGCACTATTCGAGGTCAAAAAAGGCCGCAGAGCCCCGGTTTCGTGGCCCGCCGTGTTTCGGCGATCCCGATTTCAATAATTGTGGGTCCCACACTAAGAATCACGGCACGCTGATGACAAAAGCCCCGTGTCGCGATTATATTTGCACAAAATGCGTAAGATAAACAAAACAATCAAACTAGTTGTAAAAAAAAAGAACAAGTTAACCGAAAAGACGAGTCTGAACTACAAAAGGGGTGCAACACGAGGACTTCCCAGGGGGTCACCCATCCTAGTACTACTCTCGCCCAAGCACGCTTCACTTCGGAGTTCTGATGGGATCCGGTGCATTAGTGCTGGTATGATCGCACCCGTTAGAGTCTCCTCACTATATTTTCTTATAGCTGCTGGCACAGCGGGCGATGGGGGCTCCGAAGTTCAAACGCGCGTAACTTTCGAACCGATTGGAGTTACGGGGCGCACAGCATGTCCACGCGAAGCTCTCTCAGAGCCGGACGACGTGGACAATGGGGCTGGCCCGTTGTGTGCACTATTCGAGGTCAAAAAAGGCCGCAGAGCCCCAGTTTCGTGGCCCGCCGTGTTTCGGCGATCCCGATTTCAATAATTGTGGGTCCCACACTAAGAATCACGGCACGCTGATGACAAAAGCCCCGTGTCGCGATTATATTTGCACACAATGTGTAAGACAAAGAAAACAATCAAATTAGTTGTAAAAAAAAAGAACAAATTAACCGAAAAGACGAGTCTGAACTACAAAAGGGGTGCAACACGAGGACTTCCCAGGGGGTCACCCATCCTAGTACTACTCTCGCCCAAGCACGCTTAACTTCGGAGTTCTGATGGGATCCGGTGCATTAGTGCTGGTATGATCGCACCAATTAAAGTCTCCTCACTATATTTTCTTATAGCTGCTGGCACAGCGGGCGATGGGGGCTCCGAACTTCAAACGCGCGTAACTTTCGAACCGATTGGAGTTACGGGGCGCACAGCATGTCCACGCGAAGCTCTCTCAGAGCCGGACGACGTGGACAATGGGGCTGGCCCGTTGTGTGCACTATTCGAGGTCAAAAAAGGCCGCAGAGCCCCGGTTTCGTGGCCCGCCGTGTTTCGGCGATCCCGATTTCAATAATTATGGGTCCCACACTAAGAATCACGACACGCTGATGACAAAAGCCCCGTGTCGCGATTATATTTGCACACAATGCGTAAGATAAACAAAACAATCAAACTAGTTGAAAAAAAAAAGAACAAGTTAACCGAAAAGACGAGTCTGAACTACAAAAGGGGTGCAACACGAGGACTTCCCAGGGGTCACCCATCCTAGTACTACTCTAGCCCAAGCACGCTTGACTTCGGAGTTCTGATGGGATCCGGTGCATTAGTGCTGGTATGATCGCACCCGTTAGAGTCTCCTCACTATATTTTCTTATAGCTGCTGGCACAGCGGGCGATGGGGGCTCCGAAGTTCAAACGCGCGTAACTTTCGAACCGATTGGAGTTACGGGGCGCACAGCATGTCCACGCGAAGCTCTCTCAGAGCCGGACGACGTGGACAATTGGGCTGGCCCGTTGTGTGCACTATTCGAGGTCAAAAAAGGCCGCAGAGCCCCGGTTTCGTGGCCCGCCGTGTTTCGGCGATCCCGATTTCAATAATTGTGGGTCCCACACTAAGAATCACGGCACGCTGATGACAAAAGCCCCGTGTCGCGATTATATTTGCACAAAATGCGTAAGATAAACAAAACAATCAAACTAGTTGTAAAAAAAAAGAACAAGTTAACCGAAAAGACGAGTCTGAACTACAAAAGGGGTGCAACACGAGGACTTCCCAGGGGGTCACCCATCCTAGTACTACTCTCGCCCAAGCACGCTTCACTTCGGAGTTCTGATGGGATCCGGTGCATTAGTGCTGGTATGATCGCACCCGTTAGAGTCTCCTCACTATATTTTCTTATAGCTGCTGGCACAGCGGGCGATGGGGGCTCCGAAGTTCAAACGCGCGTAACTTTCGAACCGATTGGAGTTACGGGGCGCACAGCATGTCCACGCGAAGCTCTCTCAGAGCCGGACGACGTGGACAATGGGGCTGGCCCGTTGTGTGCACTATTCGAGGTCAAAAAAGGCCGCAGAGCCCCAGTTTCGTGGCCCGCCGTGTTTCGGCGATCCCGATTTCAATAATTGTGGGTCCCACACTAAGAATCACGGCACGCTGATGACAAAAGCCCCGTGTCGCGATTATATTTGCACACAATGTGTAAGACAAAGAAAACAATCAAATTAGTTGTAAAAAAAAAGAACAAATTAACCGAAAAGACGAGTCTGAACTACAAAAGGGGTGCAACACGAGGACTTCCCAGGGGGTCACCCATCCTAGTACTACTCTCGCCCAAGCACGCTTAACTTCGGAGTTCTGATGGGATCCGGTGCATTAGTGCTGGTATGATCGCACCAATTAAAGTCTCCTCACTATATTTTCTTATAGCTGCTGGCACAGCGGGCGATGGGGGCTCCGAACTTCAAACGCGCGTAACTTTCGAACCGATTGGAGTTACGGGGCGCACAGCATGTCCACGCGAAGCTCTCTCAGAGCCGGACGACGTGGACAATGGGGCTGGCCCGTTGTGTGCACTATTCGAGGTCAAAAAAGGCCGCAGAGCCCCGGTTTCGTGGCCCGCCGTGTTTCGGCGATCCCGATTTCAATAATTATGGGTCCCACACTAAGAATCACGACACGCTGATGACAAAAGCCCCGTGTCGCGATTATATTTGCACACAATGTGTAATACAAAGAAAACAATCAAACTAGTTGTAAAAAAAAAGAACTAATTAACCGAAAAGACGAGTCTGAACTACAAAAGGGGTGCAACACGAGGACTTCCCAGGGGGTCACCCATCCTAGAACTACTCTCGCCCAAGCACACTTAACATCGAAGTTCTGATGGGATCCGGTGCATTAGTGCTGGTATGATCGCACCCGTTAAAGTCTCCTCACTATATTTTCTTATAGCTGCTGGCACAGCGGGCGGTGGGGGCTACGAACTTCAAACGCGCGTAACTTTCGAACCGATTGGAGTTACGGGGCGCACAGCATGTCCACGCGAAGCTCTCTCAGAGCCGGACGACGTGGACAATTGGGCTGGCCCGTTGTGTGCACTATTCGAGGTCAAAAAAGGCCGCAGAGCCCCGGTTTCGTGGCCCGCCGTGTTTCGGCGATCCCGATTTCAATAATTGTGGGTCCCACACTAAGAATCACGGCACGCTGATGACAAAAGCCCCGTGTCGCGATTATATTTGCACAAAATGCGTAAGATAAACAAAACAATCAAACTAGTTGTAAAAAAAAAGAACAAGTTAACCGAAAAGACGAGTCTGAACTACAAAAGGGGTGCAACACGAGGACTTCCCAGGGGGTCACCCATCCTAGTACTACTCTCGCCCAAGCACGCTTCACTTCGGAGTTCTGATGGGATCCGGTGCATTAGTGCTGGTATGATCGCACCCGTTAGAGTCTCCTCACTATATTTTCTTATAGCTGCTGGCACAGCGGGCGATGGGGGCTCCGAAGTTCAAACGCGCGTAACTTTCGAACCGATTGGAGTTACGGGGCGCACAGCATGTCCACGCGAAGCTCTCTCAGAGCCGGACGACGTGGACAATGGGGCTGGCCCGTTGTGTGCACTATTCGAGGTCAAAAAAGGCCGCAGAGCCCCAGTTTCGTGGCCCGCCGTGTTTCGGCGATCCCGATTTCAATAATTGTGGGTCCCACACTAAGAATCACGGCACGCTGATGACAAAAGCCCCGTGTCGCGATTATATTTGCACACAATGTGTAAGACAAAGAAAACAATCAAATTAGTTGTAAAAAAAAAGAACAAATTAACCGAAAAGACGAGTCTGAACTACAAAAGGGGTGCAACACGAGGACTTCCCAGGGGGTCACCCATCCTAGTACTACTCTCGCCCAAGCACGCTTAACTTCGGAGTTCTGATGGGATCCGGTGCATTAGTGCTGGTATGATCGCACCAATTAAAGTCTCCTCACTATATTTTCTTATAGCTGCTGGCACAGCGGGCGATGGGGGCTCCGAACTTCAAACGCGCGTAACTTTCGAACCGATTGGAGTTACGGGGCGCACAGCATGTCCACGCGAAGCTCTCTCAGAGCCGGACGACGTGGACAATGGGGCTGGCCCGTTGTGTGCACTATTCGAGGTCAAAAAAGGCCGCAGAGCCCCGGTTTCGTGGCCCGCCGTGTTTCGGCGATCCCGATTTCAATAATTATGGGTCCCACACTAAGAATCACGACACGCTGATGACAAAAGCCCCGTGTCGCGATTATATTTGCACACAATGCGTAAGATAAACAAAACAATCAAACTAGTTGAAAAAAAAAAGAACAAGTTAACCGAAAAGACGAGTCTGAACTACAAAAGGGGTGCAACACGAGGACTTCCCAGGGGTCACCCATCCTAGTACTACTCTAGCCCAAGCACGCTTGACTTCGGAGTTCTGATGGGATCCGGTGCATTAGTGCTGGTATGATCGCACCCGTTAGAGTCTCCTCACTATATTTTCTTATAGCTGCTGGCACAGCGGGCGATGGGGGCTCCGAAGTTCAAACGCGCGTAACTTTCGAACCGATTGGAGTTACGGGGCGCACAGCATGTCCACGCGAAGCTCTCTCAGAGCCGGACGACGTGGACAATGGGGCTGGCCCGTTGTGTGCACTATTCGAGGTCAAAAAAGGCCGCAGAGCCCCGGTTTCGTGGCCCGCCGTGTTTCGGCGATCCCGATTTCAATAATTGTGGGTCCCACACTAAGAATCACGGCACGCTGATGACAAAAGCCCCGTGTCGCGATTATATTTGCACACAATGTGTAATACAAAGAAAACAATCAAACTAGTTGTAAAAAAAAAGAACAAATTAACCGAAAAGACGAGTCTGAACTACAAAAGGGGTGCAACACGAGGACTTCCCAGGGGGTCACCCATCCTAGTACTACTCTCGCCCAAGCACGCTTAACTTCGGAGTTCTGATGGGATCCGGTGCATTAGTGCTGGTATGATCGCACCAATTAAAGTCTCCTCACTATATTTTCTTATAGCTGCTGGCACAGCGGGCGATGGGGGCTCCGAACTTCAAACGCGCGTAACTTTCGAACCGATTGGAGTTACGGGGCGCACAGCATGTCCACGCGAAGCTCTCTCAGAGCCGGACGACGTGGACAATGGGGCTGGCCCGTTGTGTGCACTATTCGAGGTCAAAAAAGGCCGCAGAGCCCCGGTTTCGTGGCCCGCCGTCTTTCGGCGATCCCGATTTCAATAATTATGGGTCCCACACTAAGAATCACGGCACGCTGATGACAAAAGCCCCGTGTCGCGATTATATTTGCACACAATGTGTAAGACAAAGAAAACAATCAAATTAGTTGTAAAAAAAAAGAACAAATTAACCGAAAAGACGAGTCTGAACTACAAAAGGGGTGCAACACGAGGACTTCCCAGGGGGTCACCCATCCTAGTACTACTCTCGCCCAAGCACGCTTAACTTCGGAGTTCTGATGGGATCCGGTGCATTAGTGCTGGTATGATCGCACCAATTAAAGTCTCCTCACTATATTTTCTTATAGCTGCTGGCACAGCGGGCGATGGGGGCTCCGAACTTCAAACGCGCGTAACTTTCGAACCGATTGGAGTTACGGGGCGCACAGCATGTCCACGCGAAGCTCTCTCAGAGCCGGACGACGTGGACAATGGGGCTGGCCCGTTGTGTGCACTATTCGAGGTCAAAAAAGGCCGCAGAGCCCCGGTTTCGTGGCCCGCCGTGTTTCGGCGATCCCGATTTCAATAATTGTGGGTCCCACACTAAGAATCACGGCACGCTGATGACAAAAGCCCCGTGTCGCGATTATATTTGCACACAATGCGTAAGATAAACAAAACAATCAAACTAGTTGTAAAAAAAAAGAACAAATTAACCGAAAAGACGAGTCTGAACTACAAAAGGGGTGCAACACGAGGACTTCCCAGGGGGTCACCCATCCTAGAACTACTCTCGCCCAAGCACACTTAACATCGAAGTTCTGATGGGATCCGGTGCATTAGTGCTGGTATGATCGCACCCGTTAAAGTCTCCTCACTATATTTTCTTATAGCTGCTGGCACAGCGGGCGGTGGGGGCTCCGAACTTCAAACGCGCGTAACTTTCGAACCGATTGGAGTTACGGGGCGCACAGCATGTCCACGCGAAGCTCTCTCAGAGCCGGACGACGTGGACAATGGGGCTGGCCCGTTGTGTGCACTATTCGAGGTCAAAAAAGGCCGCAGAGCCCCGGTTTCGTGGCCCGCCGTGTTTCGGCGATCCCGATTTCAATAATTGTGGGTCCCACACTAAGAATCACGGCACGCTGATGACAAAAGCCCCGTGTCGCGATTATATTTGCACACAATGTGTAATACAAAGAAAACAATCAAACTAGTTGTAAAAAAAAAGAACAAATTAACCGAAAAGACGAGTCTGAACTACAAAAGGGGTGCAACACGAGGACTTCCCAGGGGGTCACCCATCCTAGTACTACTCTCGCCCAAGCACGCTTAACTTCGGAGTTCTGATGGGATCCGGTGCATTAGTGCTGGTATGATCGCACCAATTAAAGTCTCCTCACTATATTTTCTTATAGCTGCTGGCACAGCGGGCGATGGGGGCTCCGAACTTCAAACGCGCGTAACTTTCGAACCGATTGGAGTTACGGGGCGCACAGCATGTCCACGCGAAGCTCTCTCAGAGCCGGACGACGTGGACAATGGGGCTGGCCCGTTGTGTGCACTATTCGAGGTCAAAAAAGGCCGCAGAGCCCCGGTTTCGTGGCCCGCCGTCTTTCGGCGATCCCGATTTCAATAATTATGGGTCCCACACTAAGAATCACGACACGCTGATGACAAAAGCCCCGTGTCGCGATTATATTTGCACACAATGTGTAATACAAAGAAAACAATCAAACTAGTTGTAAAAAAAAAGAACTAATTAACCGAAAAGACGAGTCTGAACTACCAAAGGGGTGCAACACGAGGACTTCCCAGGGGGTCACCCATCCTAGAACTACTCTCGCCCAAGCACACTTAACATCGAAGTTCTGATGGGATCCGGTGCATTAGTGCTGGTATGATCGCACCCGTTAAAGTCTCCTCACTATATTTTCTTATAGCTGCTGGCACAGCGGGCGGTGGGGGCTCCGAACTTCAAACGCGCGTAACTTTCGAACCGATTGGAGTTACGGGGCGCACAGCATGTCCACGCGAAGCTCTCTCAGAGCCGGACGACGTGGACAATGGGGCTGGCCCGTTGTGTGCACTATTCGAGGTCAAAAAAGGCCGCAGAGCCCCGGTTTCGTGGCCCGCCGTGTTTCGGCGATCCCGATTTCAATAATTGTGGGTCCCACACTAAGAATCACGGCACGCTGATGACAAAAGCCCCGTGTCGCGATTATATTTGCACACAATGCGTAAGATAAACAAAACAATCAAACTAGTTGAAAAAAAAAAGAACAAGTTAACCGAAAAGACGAGTCTGAACTACAAAAGGGGTGCAACACGAGGACTTCCCAGGGGTCACCCATCCTAGTACTACTCTAGCCCAAGCACGCTTGACTTCGGAGTTCTGATGGGATCCGGTGCATTAGTGCTGGTATGATCGCACCCGTTAGAGTCTCCTCACTATATTTTCTTATAGCTGCTGGCACAGCGGGCGATGGGGGCTCCGAAGTTCAAACGCGCGTAACTTTCGAACCGATTGGAGTTACGGGGCGCACAGCATGTCCACGCGAAGCTCTCTCAGAGCCGGACGACGTGGACAATGGGGCTGGCCCGTTGTGTGCACTATTCGAGGTCAAAAAAGGCCGCAGAGCCCCGATTTCGTGGCCCGCCGTGTTTCGGCGATCCCGATTTCAATAATTGTGGGTCCCACACTAAGAATCACGGCACGCTGATGACAAAAGCCCCGTGTCGCGATTATATTTGCACACAATGCGTAAGACAAAGAAAACAATCAAACTAGTTGTAAAAAAAAAGAACAAATTAACCGAAAAGACGAGTCTGAACTACAAAAGGGGTGCAACACGAGGACTTCCCAGGGGGTCACCCATCCTAGTACTACTCTCGCCCAAGCACGCTTAACTTCGGAGTTCTGATGGGATCCGGTGCATTAGTGCTGGTATGATCGCACCAATTAAAGTCTCCTCACTATATTTTCTTATAGCTGCTGGCACAGCGGGCGATGGGGGCTCCGAACTTCAAACGCGCGTAACTTTCGAACCGATTGGAGTTACGGGGCGCACAGCATGTCCACGCGAAGCTCTCTCAGAGCCGGACGACGTGGACAATGGGGCTGGCCCGTTGTGTGCACTATTCGAGGTCAAAAAAGGCCGCAGAGCCCCGGTTTCGTGGCCCGCCGTGTTTCGGCGATCCCGATTTCAATAATTATGGGTCCCACACTAAGAATCACGGCACGCTGATGACAAAAGCCCCGTGTCGCGATTATATTTGCACACAATGTGTAATACAAAGAAAACAATCAAACTAGTTGTAAAAAAAAAGAACTAATTAACCGAAAAGACGAGTCTGAACTACAAAAGGGGTGCAACACGAGGACTTCCCAGGGGGTCACCCATCCTAGAACTACTCTCGCCCAAGCACACTTAACATCGAAGTTCTGATGGGATCCGGTGCATTAGTGCTGGTATGATCGCACCCGTTAAAGTCTCCTCACTATATTTTCTTATAGCTGCTGGCACAGCGGGCGGTGGGGGCTCCGAACTTCAAACGCGCGTAACTTTCGAACCGATTGGAGTTACGGGGCGCACAGCATGTCCACGCGAAGCTCTCTCAGAGCCGGACGACGTGGACAATGGGGCTGGCCCGTTGTGTGCACTATTCGAGGTCAAAAAAGGCCGCAGAGCCCCGGTTTCGTGGCCCGCCGTGTTTCGGCGATCCCGATTTCAATAATTGTGGGTCCCACACTAAGAATCACGGCACGCTGATGACAAAAGCCCCGTGTCGCGATTATATTTGCACACAATGCGTAAGATAAACAAAACAATCAAACTAGTTGTAAAAAAAAAGAACAAGTTAACCGAAAAGACGAGTCTGAACTACAAAAGGGGTGCAACACGAGGACTTCCCAGGGGGTCACCCATCCTAGTACTACTCTAGCCCAAGCACGCTTCACTTCGGAGTTCTGATGGGATCCGGTGCATTAGTGCTGGTATGATCGCACCCGTTAGAGTCTCCTCACTATATTTTCTTATAGCTGCTGGCACAGCGGGCGATGGGGGCTCCGAAGTTCAAACGCGCGTAACTTTCGAACCGATTGGAGTTACGGGGCGCACAGCATGTCCACGCGAAGCTCTCTCAGAGCCGGACGACGTGGACAATGGGGCTGGCCCGTTGTGTGCACTATTCGAGGTCAAAAAAGGCCGCAGAGCCCCGATTTCGTGGCCCGCCGTGTTTCGACGATCCCGATTTCAATAATTGTGGGTCCCACACTAAGAATCACGGCACGCTGATGACAAAAGCCCCGTGTCGCGATTATATTTGCACACAATGCGTAAGACAAAGAAAACAATCAAACTAGTTGTAAAAAAAAGAACAAATTAACCGAAAAGACGAGTCTGAACTACAAAAGGGGTGCAACACGAGGACTTCCCAGGGGGTCACCCATCCTAGTACTACTCTCGCCCAAGCACGCTTAACTTCGGAGTTCTGATGGGATCCGGTGCATTAGTGCTGGTATGATCGCACCAATTAAAGTCTCCTCACTATATTTTCTTATAGCTGCTGGCACAGCGGGCGATGGGGGCTCCGAACTTCAAACGCGCGTAACTTTCGAACCGATTGGAGTTACGGGGCGCACAGCATGTCCACGCGAAGCTCTCTCAGAGCCGGACGACGTGGACAATGGGGCTGGCCCGTTGTGTGCACTATTCGAGGTCAAAAAAGGCCGCAGAGCCCCGGTTTCGTGGCCCGCCGTGTTTCGGCGATCCCGATTTCAATAATTATGGGTCCCACACTAAGAATCACGGCACGCTGATGACAAAAGCCCCGTGTCGCGATTATATTTGCACACAATGTGTAATACAAAGAAAACAATCAAACTAGTTGTAAAAAAAAAGAACTAATTAACCGAAAAGACGAGTCTGAACTACAAAAGGGGTGCAACACGAGGACTTCCCAGGGTGTCACCCATCCTAGTACTATTCTCGCCCAAGCACACTTAACATCGAAGTTCTGATGGGATCCGGTGCATTAGTGCTGGTATGATCGCACCCGTTAAAGTCTCCTCACTATATTTTCTTATAGCTGCTGGCACAGCGGGCGGTGGGGGCTCCGAACTTCAAACGCGCGTAACTTTCGAACCGATTGGAGTTACGGGGCGCACAGCATGTCCACGCGAAGCTCTCTCAGAGCCGGACGACGTGGACAATGGGGCTGGCCCGTTGTGTGCACTATTCGAGGTCAAAAAAGGCCGCAGAGCCCCGGTTTCGTGGCCCGCCGTGTTTCGGCGATCCCGATTTCAATAATTGTGGGTCCCACACTAAGAATCACGGCACGCTGATGACAAAAGCCCCGTGTCGCGATTATATTTGCACACAATGTGTAATACAAAGAAAACAATCAAACTAGTTGTAAAAAAAAAGAACAAATTAACCGAAAAGACGAGTCTGAACTACAAAAGGGGTGCAACACGAGGACTTCCCAGGGTGTCACCCATCCTAGTACTATTCTCGCCCAAGCACACTTAACATCGAAGTTCTGATGGGATCCGGTGCATTAGTGCTGGTATGATCGCACCCGTTAAAGTCTCCTCACTATATTTTCTTATAGCTGCTGGCACAGCGGGCGGTGGGGGCTCCGAACTTCAAACGCGCGTAACTTTCGAACCGATTGGAGTTACGGGGCGCACAGCATGTCCACGCGAAGCTCTCTCAGAGCCGGACGACGTGGACAATGGGGCTGGCCCGTTGTGTGCACTATTCGAGGTCAAAAAAGGCCGCAGAGCCCCGGTTTCGTGGCCCGCCGTGTTTCGGCGATCCCGATTTCAATAATTGTGGGTCCCACACTAAGAATCACGGCACGCTGATGACAAAAGCCCCGTGTCGCGATTATATTTGCACACAATGCGTAAGATAAACAAAACAATCAAACTAGTTGTAAAAAAAAAGAACAAGTTAACCGAAAAGACGAGTCTGAACTACAAAAGGGGTGCAACACGAGGACTTCCCAGGGGGTCACCCATCCTAGTACTACTCTAGCCCAAGCACGCTTCACTTCGGAGTTCTGATGGGATCCGGTGCATTAGTGCTGGTATGATCGCACCCGTTAGAGTCTCCTCACTATATTTTCTTATAGCTGCTGGCACAGCGGGCGATGGGGGCTCCGAACTTCAAACGCGCGTAACTTTCGAACCGATTGGAGTTACGGGGCGCACAGCATGTCCACGCGAAGCTCTCTCAGAGCCGGACGACGTGGACAATGGGGCTGGCCCGTTGTGTGCACTATTCGAGGTCAAAAAAGGCCGCAGAGCCCCGATTTCGTGGCCCGCCGTGTTTCGACGATCCCGATTTCAATAATTGTGGGTCCCACACTAAGAATCACGGCACGCTGATGACAAAAGCCCCGTGTCGCGATTATATTTGCACACAATGCGTAAGACAAAGAAAACAATCAAACTAGTTGTAAAAAAAAGAACAAATTAACCGAAAAGACGAGTCTGAACTACAAAAGGGGTGCAACACGAGGACTTCCCAGGGGGTCACCCATCCTAGTACTACTCTCGCCCAAGCACGCTTAACTTCGGAGTTCTGATGGGATCCGGTGCATTAGTGCTGGTATGATCGCACCAATTAAAGTCTCCTCACTATATTTTCTTATAGCTGCTGGCACAGCGGGCGATGGGGGCTCCGAACTTCAAACGCGCGTAACTTTCGAACCGATTGGAGTTACGGGGCGCACAGCATGTCCACGCGAAGCTCTCTCAGAGCCGGACGACGTGGACAATGGGGCTGGCCCGTTGTGTGCACTATTCGAGGTCAAAAAAGGCCGCAGAGCCCCGGTTTCGTGGCCCGCCGTGTTTCGGCGATCCCGATTTCAATAATTATGGGTCCCACACTAAGAATCACGGCACGCTGATGACAAAAGCCCCGTGTCGCGATTATATTTGCACACAATGTGTAATACAAAGAAAACAATCAAACTAGTTGTAAAAAAAAAGAACTAATTAACCGAAAAGACGAGTCTGAACTACAAAAGGGGTGCAACACGAGGACTTCCCAGGGTGTCACCCATCCTAGTACTATTCTCGCCCAAGCACACTTAACATCGAAGTTCTGATGGGATCCGGTGCATTAGTGCTGGTATGATCGCACCCGTTAAAGTCTCCTCACTATATTTTCTTATAGCTGCTGGCACAGCGGGCGGTGGGGGCTCCGAACTTCAAACGCGCGTAACTTTCGAACCGATTGGAGTTACGGGGCGCACAGCATGTCCACGCGAAGCTCTCTCAGAGCCGGACGACGTGGACAATGGGGCTGGCCCGTTGTGTGCACTATTCGAGGTCAAAAAAGGCCGCAGAGCCCCGGTTTCGTGGCCCGCCGTGTTTCGGCGATCCCGATTTCAATAATTGTGGGTCCCACACTAAGAATCACGGCACGCTGATGACAAAAGCCCCGTGTCGCGATTATATTTGCACACAATGTGTAATACAAAGAAAACAATCAAACTAGTTGTAAAAAAAAAGAACAAATTAACCGAAAAGACGAGTCTGAACTACAAAAGGGGTGCAACACGAGGACTTCCCAGGGGGTCACCCATCCTAGTACTACTCTCGCCCAAGCACGCTTAACTTCGGAGTTCTGATGGGATCCGGTGCATTAGTGCTGGTATGATCGCACCAATTAAAGTCTCCTCACTATATTTTCTTATAGCTGCTGGCACAGCGGGCGATGGGGGCTCCGAACTTCAAACGCGCGTAACTTTCGAACCGATTGGAGTTACGGGGCGCACAGCATGTCCACGCGAAGCTCTCTCAGAGCCGGACGACGTGGACAATGGGGCTGGCCCGTTGTGTGCACTATTCGAGGTCAAAAAAGGCCGCAGAGCCCCGGTTTCGTGGCCCGCCGTCTTTCGGCGATCCCGATTTCAATAATTATGGGTCCCACACTAAGAATCACGACACGCTGATGACAAAAGCCCCGTGTCGCGATTATATTTGCACACAATGTGTAATACAAAGAAAACAATCAAACTAGTTGTAAAAAAAAAGAACTAATTAACCGAAAAGACGAGTCTGAACTACCAAAGGGGTGCAACACGAGGACTTCCCAGGGGGTCACCCATCCTAGAACTACTCTCGCCCAAGCACACTTAACATCGAAGTTCTGATGGGATCCGGTGCATTAGTGCTGGTATGATCGCACCCGTTAAAGTCTCCTCACTATATTTTCTTATAGCTGCTGGCACAGCGGGCGGTGGGGGCTCCGAACTTCAAACGCGCGTAACTTTCGAACCGATTGGAGTTACGGGGCGCACAGCATGTCCACGCGAAGCTCTCTCAGAGCCGGACGACGTGGACAATGGGGCTGGCCCGTTGTGTGCACTATTCGAGGTCAAAAAAGGCCGCAGAGCCCCGGTTTCGTGGCCCGCCGTGTTTCGGCGATCCCGATTTCAATAATTGTGGGTCCCACACTAAGAATCACGGCACGCTGATGACAAAAGCCCCGTGTCGCGATTATATTTGCACACAATGCGTAAGATAAACAAAACAATCAAACTAGTTGAAAAAAAAAAGATCAAGTTAACCGAAAAGACGAGTCTGAACTACAAAAGGGGTGCAACACGAGGACTTCCCAGGGGGTCACCCATCCTAGTACTACTCTAGCCCAAGCACGCTTCACTTCGGAGTTCTGATGGGATCCGGTGCATTAGTGCTGGTATGATCGCACCCGTTAGAGTCTCCTCACTATATTTTCTTATAGCTGCTGGCACAGCGGGCGATGGGGGCTCCGAAGTTCAAACGCGCGTAACTTTCGAACCGATTGGAGTTACGGGGCGCACAGCATGTCCACGCGAAGCTCTCTCAGAGCCGGACGACGTGGACAATGGGGCTGGCCCGTTGTGTGCACTATTCGAGGTCAAAAAAGGCCGCAGAGCCCCGATTTCGTGGCCCGCCGTGTTTCGGCGATCCCGATTTCAATAATTGTGGGTCCCACACTAAGAATCACGGCACGCTGATGACAAAAGCCCCGTGTCGCGATTATATTTGCACACAATGCGTAAGACAAAGAAAACAATCAAACTAGTTGTAAAAAAAAAGAACAAATTAACCGAAAAGACGAGTCTGAACTACAAAAGGGGTGCAACACGAGGACTTCCCAGGGGGTCACCCATCCTAGTACTACTCTCGCCCAAGCACGCTTAACTTCGGAGTTCTGATGGGATCCGGTGCATTAGTGCTGGTATGATCGCACCAATTAAAGTCTCCTCACTATATTTTCTTATAGCTGCTGGCACAGCGGGCGATGGGGGCTCCGAACTTCAAACGCGCGTAACTTTCGAACCGATTGGAGTTACGGGGCGCACAGCATGTCCACGCGAAGCTCTCTCAGAGCCGGACGACGTGGACAATGGGGCTGGCCCGTTGTGTGCACTATTCGAGGTCAAAAAAGGCCGCAGAGCCCCGGTTTCGTGGCCCGCCGTCTTTCGGCGATCCCGATTTCAATAATTATGGGTCCCACACTAAGAATCACGACACGCTGATGACAAAAGCCCCGTGTCGCGATTATATTTGCACACAATGTGTAATACAAAGAAAACAATCAAACTAGTTGTAAAAAAAAAGAACTAATTAACCGAAAAGACGAGTCTGAACTACCAAAGGGGTGCAACACGAGGACTTCCCAGGGGGTCACCCATCCTAGAACTACTCTCGCCCAAGCACACTTAACATCGAAGTTCTGATGGGATCCGGTGCATTAGTGCTGGTATGATCGCACCCGTTAAAGTCTCCTCACTATATTTTCTTATAGCTGCTGGCACAGCGGGCGGTGGGGGCTCCGAACTTCAAACGCGCGTAACTTTCGAACCGATTGGAGTTACGGGGCGCACAGCATGTCCACGCGAAGCTCTCTCAGAGCCGGACGACGTGGACAATGGGGCTGGCCCGTTGTGTGCACTATTCGAGGTCAAAAAAGGCCGCAGAGCCCCGGTTTCGTGGCCCGCCGTGTTTCGGCGATCCCGATTTCAATAATTGTGGGTCCCACACTAAGAATCACGGCACGCTGATGACAAAAGCCCCGTGTCGCGATTATATTTGCACACAATGCGTAAGATAAACAAAACAATCAAACTAGTTGAAAAAAAAAAGATCAAGTTAACCGAAAAGACGAGTCTGAACTACAAAAGGGGTGCAACACGAGGACTTCCCAGGGGGTCACCCATCCTAGTACTACTCTAGCCCAAGCACGCTTCACTTCGGAGTTCTGATGGGATCCGGTGCATTAGTGCTGGTATGATCGCACCCGTTAGAGTCTCCTCACTATATTTTCTTATAGCTGCTGGCACAGCGGGCGATGGGGGCTCCGAAGTTCAAACGCGCGTAACTTTCGAACCGATTGGAGTTACGGGGCGCACAGCATGTCCACGCGAAGCTCTCTCAGAGCCGGACGACGTGGACAATGGGGCTGGCCCGTTGTGTGCACTATTCGAGGTCAAAAAAGGCCGCAGAGCCCCGATTTCGTGGCCCGCCGTGTTTCGGCGATCCCGATTTCAATAATTGTGGGTCCCACACTAAGAATCACGGCACGCTGATGACAAAAGCCCCGTGTCGCGATTATATTTGCACACAATGCGTAAGACAAAGAAAACAATCAAACTAGTTGTAAAAAAAAAGAACAAATTAACCGAAAAGACGAGTCTGAACTACAAAAGGGGTGCAACACGAGGACTTCCCAGGGGGTCACCCATCCTAGTACTACTCTCGCCCAAGCACGCTTAACTTCGGAGTTCTGATGGGATCCGGTGCATTAGTGCTGGTATGATCGCACCAATTAAAGTCTCCTCACTATATTTTCTTATAGCTGCTGGCACAGCGGGCGATGGGGGCTCCGAACTTCAAACGCGCGTAACTTTCGAACCGATTGGAGTTACGGGGCGCACAGCATGTCCACGCGAAGCTCTCTCAGAGCCGAACGACGTGGACAATGGGGCTGGCCCGTTGTGTGCACTATTCGAGGTCAAAAAAGGCCGCAGAGCCCCGGTTTCGTGGCCCGCCGTGTTTCGGCGATCCCGATTTCAATAATTATGGGTCCCACACTAAGAATCACGGCACGCTGATGACAAAAGCCCCGTGTCGCGATTATATTTGCACACAATGTGTAATACAAAGAAAACAATCAAACTAGTTGTAAAAAAAAAGAACTAATTAACCGAAAAGACGAGTCTGAACTACAAAAGGGGTGCAACACGAGGACTTCCCAGGGTGTCACCCATCCTAGTACTATTCTCGCCCAAGCACACTTAACATCGAAGTTCTGATGGGATCCGGTGCATTAGTGCTGGTATGATCGCACCCGTTAAAGTCTCCTCACTATATTTTCTTATAGCTGCTGGCACAGCGGGCGGTGGGGGCTCCGAACTTCAAACGCGCGTAACTTTCGAACCGATTGGAGTTACGGGGCGCACAGCATGTCCACGCGAAGCTCTCTCAGAGCCGGACGACGTGGACAATGGGGCTGGCCCGTTGTGTGCACTATTCGAGGTCAAAAAAGGCCGCAGAGCCCCGGTTTCGTGGCCCGCCGTGTTTCGGCGATCCCGATTTCAATAATTGTGGGTCCCACACTAAGAATCACGGCACGCTGATGACAAAAGCCCCGTGTCGCGATTATATTTGCACACAATGCGTAAGATAAACAAAACAATCAAACTAGTTGTAAAAAAAAAGAACAAGTTAACCGAAAAGACGAGTCTGAACTACAAAAGGGGTGCAACACGAGGACTTCCCAGGGGGTCACCCATCCTAGTACTACTCTAGCCCAAGCACGCTTCACTTCGGAGTTCTGATGGGATCCGGTGCATTAGTGCTGGTATGATCGCACCCGTTAGAGTCTCCTCACTATATTTTCTTATAGCTGCTGGCACAGCGGGCGATGGGGGCTCCGAACTTCAAACGCGCGTAACTTTCGAACCGATTGGAGTTACGGGGCGCACAGCATGTCCACGCGAAGCTCTCTCAGAGCCGGACGACGTGGACAATGGGGCTGGCCCGTTGTGTGCACTATTCGAGGTCAAAAAAGGCCGCAGAGCCCCGATTTCGTGGCCCGCCGTGTTTCGGCGATCCCGATTTCAATAATTGTGGGTCCCACACTAAGAATCACGGCACGCTGATGACAAAAGCCCCGTGTCGCGATTATATTTGCACACAATGCGTAAGATAAACAAAACAATCAAACTAGTTGAAAAAAAAAAGAACAAGTTAACCGAAAAGACGAGTCTGAACTACAAAAGGGGTGCAACACGAGGACTTCCCAGGGGGTCACCCATCCTAGTACTACTCTAGCCCAAGCACGCTTCACTTCGGAGTTCTGATGGGATCCGGTGCATTAGTGCTGGTATGATCGCACCCGTTAGAGTCTCCTCACTATATTTTCTTATAGCTGCTGGCACAGCGGGCGATGGGGGCTCCGAAGTTCAAACGCGCGTAACTTTCGAACCGATTGGAGTTACGGGGCGCACAGCATGTCCACGCGAAGCTCTCTCAGAGCCGGACGACGTGGACAATGGGGCTGGCCCGTTGTGTGCACTATTCGAGGTCAAAAAAGGCCGCAGAGCCCCGGTTTCGTGGCCCGCCGTCTTTCGGCGATCCCGATTTCAATAATTATGGGTCCCACACTAAGAATCACGACACGCTGATGACAAAAGCCCCGTGTCGCGATTATATTTGCACACAATGTGTAATACAAAGAAAACAATCAAACTAGTTGTAAAAAAAAAGAACTAATTAACCGAAAAGACGAGTCTGAACTACCAAAGGGGTGCAACACGAGGACTTCCCAGGGGGTCACCCATCCTAGAACTACTCTCGCCCAAGCACACTTAACATCGAAGTTCTGATGGGATCCGGTGCATTAGTGCTGGTATGATCGCACCCGTTAAAGTCTCCTCACTATATTTTCTTATAGCTGCTGGCACAGCGGGCGGTGGGGGCTCCGAACTTCAAACGCGCGTAACTTTCGAACCGATTGGAGTTACGGGGCGCACAGCATGTCCACGCGAAGCTCTCTCAGAGCCGGACGACGTGGACAATGGGGCTGGCCCGTTGTGTGCACTATTCGAGGTCAAAAAAGGCCGCAGAGCCCCGGTTTCGTGGCCCGCCGTGTTTCGGCGATCCCGATTTCAATAATTGTGGGTCCCACACTAAGAATCACGGCACGCTGATGACAAAAGCCCCGTGTCGCGATTATATTTGCACACAATGCGTAAGATAAACAAAACAATCAAACTAGTTGAAAAAAAAAAGATCAAGTTAACCGAAAAGACGAGTCTGAACTACAAAAGGGGTGCAACACGAGGACTTCCCAGGGGGTCACCCATCCTAGTACTACTCTAGCCCAAGCACGCTTCACTTCGGAGTTCTGATGGGATCCGGTGCATTAGTGCTGGTATGATCGCACCCGTTAGAGTCTCCTCACTATATTTTCTTATAGCTGCTGGCACAGCGGGCGATGGGGGCTCCGAAGTTCAAACGCGCGTAACTTTCGAACCGATTGGAGTTACGGGGCGCACAGCATGTCCACGCGAAGCTCTCTCAGAGCCGGACGACGTGGACAATGGGGCTGGCCCGTTGTGTGCACTATTCGAGGTCAAAAAAGGCCGCAGAGCCCCGATTTCGTGGCCCGCCGTGTTTCGGCGATCCCGATTTCAATAATTGTGGGTCCCACACTAAGAATCACGGCACGCTGATGACAAAAGCCCCGTGTCGCGATTATATTTGCACACAATGCGTAAGACAAAGAAAACAATCAAACTAGTTGTAAAAAAAAAGAACAAATTAACCGAAAAGACGAGTCTGAACTACAAAAGGGGTGCAACACGAGGACTTCCCAGGGGGTCACCCATCCTAGTACTACTCTCGCCCAAGCACGCTTAACTTCGGAGTTCTGATGGGATCCGGTGCATTAGTGCTGGTATGATCGCACCAATTAAAGTCTCCTCACTATATTTTCTTATAGCTGCTGGCACAGCGGGCGATGGGGGCTCCGAACTTCAAACGCGCGTAACTTTCGAACCGATTGGAGTTACGGGGCGCACAGCATGTCCACGCGAAGCTCTCTCAGAGCCGGACGACGTGGACAATGGGGCTGGCCCGTTGTGTGCACTATTCGAGGTCAAAAAAGGCCGCAGAGCCCCGGTTTCGTGGCCCGCCGTGTTTCGGCGATCCCGATTTCAATAATTATGGGTCCCACACTAAGAATCACGGCACGCTGATGACAAAAGCCCCGTGTCGCGATTATATTTGCACACAATGTGTAATACAAAGAAAACAATCAAACTAGTTGTAAAAAAAAAGAACTAATTAACCGAAAAGACGAGTCTGAACTACAAAAGGGGTGCAACACGAGGACTTCCCAGGGTGTCACCCATCCTAGTACTATTCTCGCCCAAGCACACTTAACATCGAAGTTCTGATGGGATCCGGTGCATTAGTGCTGGTATGATCGCACCCGTTAAAGTCTCCTCACTATATTTTCTTATAGCTGCTGGCACAGCGGGCGGTGGGGGCTCCGAACTTCAAACGCGCGTAACTTTCGAACCGATTGGAGTTACGGGGCGCACAGCATGTCCACGCGAAGCTCTCTCAGAGCCGGACGACGTGGACAATGGGGCTGGCCCGTTGTGTGCACTATTCGAGGTCAAAAAAGGCCGCAGAGCCCCGGTTTCGTGGCCCGCCGTGTTTCGGCGATCCCGATTTCAATAATTGTGGGTCCCACACTAAGAATCACGGCACGCTGATGACAAAAGCCCCGTGTCGCGATTATATTTGCACACAATGCGTAAGATAAACAAAACAATCAAACTAGTTGTAAAAAAAAAGAACAAGTTAACCGAAAAGACGAGTCTGAACTACAAAAGGGGTGCAACACGAGGACTTCCCAGGGGGTCACCCATCCTAGTACTACTCTAGCCCAAGCACGCTTCACTTCGGAGTTCTGATGGGATCCGGTGCATTAGTGCTGGTATGATCGCACCCGTTAGAGTCTCCTCACTATATTTTCTTATAGCTGCTGGCACAGCGGGCGATGGGGGCTCCGAACTTCAAACGCGCGTAACTTTCGAACCGATTGGAGTTACGGGGCGCACAGCATGTCCACGCGAAGCTCTCTCAGAGCCGGACGACGTGGACAATGGGGCTGGCCCGTTGTGTGCACTATTCGAGGTCAAAAAAGGCCGCAGAGCCCCGATTTCGTGGCCCGCCGTGTTTCGGCGATCCCGATTTCAATAATTGTGGGTCCCACACTAAGAATCACGGCACGCTGATGACAAAAGCCCCGTGTCGCGATTATATTTGCACACAATGCGTAAGACAAAGAAAACAATCAAACTAGTTGTAAAAAAAAAGAACAAATTAACCGAAAAGACGAGTCTGAACTACAAAAGGGGTGCAACACGAGGACTTCCCAGGGGGTCACCCATCCTAGTACTACTCTCGCCCAAGCACGCTTAACTTCGGAGTTCTGATGGGATCCGGTGCATTAGTGCTGGTATGATCGCACCAATTAAAGTCTCCTCACTATATTTTCTTATAGCTGCTGGCACAGCGGGCGATGGGGGCTCCGAACTTCAAACGCGCGTAACTTTCGAACCGATTGGAGTTACGGGGCGCACAGCATGTCCACGCGAAGCTCTCTCAGAGCCGGACGACGTGGACAATGGGGCTGGCCCGTTGTGTGCACTATTCGAGGTCAAAAAAGGCCGCAGAGCCCCGGTTTCGTGGCCCGCCGTGTTTCGGCGATCCCGATTTCAATAATTATGGGTCCCACACTAAGAATCACGGCACGCTGATGACAAAAGCCCCGTGTCGCGATTATATTTGCACACAATGTGTAATACAAAGAAAACAATCAAACTAGTTGTAAAAAAAAAGAACTAATTAACCGAAAAGACGAGTCTGAACTACAAAAGGGGTGCAACACGAGGACTTCCCAGGGTGTCACCCATCCTAGTACTATTCTCGCCCAAGCACACTTAACATCGAAGTTCTGATGGGATCCGGTGCATTAGTGCTGGTATGATCGCACCCGTTAAAGTCTCCTCACTATATTTTCTTATAGCTGCTGGCACAGCGGGCGGTGGGGGCTCCGAACTTCAAACGCGCGTAACTTTCGAACCGATTGGAGTTACGGGGCGCACAGCATGTCCACGCGAAGCTCTCTCAGAGCCGGACGACGTGGACAATGGGGCTGGCCCGTTGTGTGCACTATTCGAGGTCAAAAAAGGCCGCAGAGCCCCGGTTTCGTGGCCCGCCGTGTTTCGGCGATCCCGATTTCAATAATTGTGGGTCCCACACTAAGAATCACGGCACGCTGATGACAAAAGCCCCGTGTCGCGATTATATTTGCACACAATGCGTAAGATAAACAAAACAATCAAACTAGTTGTAAAAAAAAAGAACAAGTTAACCGAAAAGACGAGTCTGAACTACAAAAGGGGTGCAACACGAGGACTTCCCAGGGGGTCACCCATCCTAGTACTACTCTAGCCCAAGCACGCTTCACTTCGGAGTTCTGATGGGATCCGGTGCATTAGTGCTGGTATGATCGCACCCGTTAGAGTCTCCTCACTATATTTTCTTATAGCTGCTGGCACAGCGGGCGATGGGGGCTCCGAACTTCAAACGCGCGTAACTTTCGAACCGATTGGAGTTACGGGGCGCACAGCATGTCCACGCGAAGCTCTCTCAGAGCCGGACGACGTGGACAATGGGGCTGGCCCGTTGTGTGCACTATTCGAGGTCAAAAAAGGCCGCAGAGCCCCGGTTTCGTGGCCCGCCGTCTTTCGGCGATCCCGATTTCAATAATTATGGGTCCCACACTAAGAATCACGACACGCTGATGACAAAAGCCCCGTGTCGCGATTATATTTGCACACAATGCGTAATACAAAGAAAACAATCAAACTAGTTGTAAAAAAAAAGAACTAATTAACCGAAAAGACGAGTCTGAACTACAAAAGGGGTGCAACACGAGGACTTCCCAGGGTGTCACCCATCCTAGTACTATTCTCGCCCAAGCACACTTAACATCGAAGTTCTGATGGGATCCGGTGCATTAGTGCTGGTATGATCGCACCCGTTAAAGTCTCCTCACTATATTTTCTTATAGCTGCTGGCACAGCGGGCGGTGGGGGCTCCGAACTTCAAACGCGCGTAACTTTCGAACCGATTGGAGTTACGGGGCGCACAGCATGTCCACGCGAAGCTCTCTCAGAGCCGGACGACGTGGACAATGGGGCTGGCCCGTTGTGTGCACTATTCGAGGTCAAAAAAGGCCGCAGAGCCCCGGTTTCGTGGCCCGCCGTGTTTCGGCGATCCCGATTTCAATAATTGTGGGTCCCACACTAAGAATCACGGCACGCTGATGACAAAAGCCCCGTGTCGCGATTATATTTGCACACAATGCGTAAGACAAAGAAAACAATCAAACTAGTTGTAAAAAAAAAGAACAAATTAACCGAAAAGACGAGTCTGAACTACAAAAGGGGTGCAACACGAGGACTTCCCAAGGGGTCACCCATCCTAGTACTACTCTCGCCCAAGCACGCTTAACTTCGGAGTTCTGATGGGATCCGGTGCATTAGTGCTGGTATGATCGCACCAATTAAAGTCTCCTCACTATATTTTCTTATAGCTGCTGGCACAGCGGGCGATGGGGGCTCCGAACTTCAAACGCGCGTAACTTTCGAACCGATTGGAGTTACGGGGCGCACAGCATGTCCACGCGAAGCTCTCTCAGAGCCGGACGACGTGGACAATGGGGCTGGCCCGTTGTGTGCACTATTCGAGGTCAAAAAAGGCCGCAGAGCCCCGGTTTCGTGGCCCGCCGTGTTTCGGCGATCCCGATTTCAATAATTATGGGTCCCACACTAAGAATCACGGCACGCTGATGACAAAAGCCCCGTGTCGCGATTATATTTGCACACAATGTGTAATACAAAGAAAACAATCAAACTAGTTGTAAAAAAAAAGAACTAATTAACCGAAAAGACGAGTCTGAACTACAAAAGGGGTGCAACACGAGGACTTCCCAGGGTGTCACCCATCCTAGTACTATTCTCGCCCAAGCACACTTAACATCGAAGTTCTGATGGGATCCGGTGCATTAGTGCTGGTATGATCGCACCCGTTAAAGTCTCCTCACTATATTTTCTTATAGCTGCTGGCACAGCGGGCGGTGGGGGCTCCGAACTTCAAACGCGCGTAACTTTCGAACCGATTGGAGTTACGGGGCGCACAGCATGTCCACGCGAAGCTCTCTCAGAGCCGGACGACGTGGACAATGGGGCTGGCCCGTTGTGTGCACTATTCGAGGTCAAAAAAGGCCGCAGAGCCCCGGTTTCGTGGCCCGCCGTGTTTCGGCGATCCCGATTTCAATAATTGTGGGTCCCACACTAAGAATCACGGCACGCTGATGACAAAAGCCCCGTGTCGCGATTATATTTGCACACAATGCGTAAGATAAACAAAACAATCAAACTAGTTGTAAAAAAAAAGAACAAGTTAACCGAAAAGACGAGTCTGAACTACAAAAGGGGTGCAACACGAGGACTTCCCAGGGGGTCACCCATCCTAGTACTACTCTAGCCCAAGCACGCTTCACTTCGGAGTTCTGATGGGATCCGGTGCATTAGTGCTGGTATGATCGCACCCGTTAGAGTCTCCTCACTATATTTTCTTATAGCTGCTGGCACAGCGGGCGATGGGGGCTCCGAACTTCAAACGCGCGTAACTTTCGAACCGATTGGAGTTACGGGGCGCACAGCATGTCCACGCGAAGCTCTCTCAGAGCCGGACGACGTGGACAATGGGGCTGGCCCGTTGTGTGCACTATTCGAGGTCAAAAAAGGCCGCAGAGCCCCGGTTTCGTGGCCCGCCGTCTTTCGGCGATCCCGATTTCAATAATTATGGGTCCCACTCTAAGAATCACGACACGCTGATGACAAAAGCCCCGTGTCGCGATTATATTTGCACACAATGCGTAATACAAAGAAAACAATCAAACTAGTTGTAAAAAAAAAGAACTAATTAACCGAAAAGACGAGTCTGAACTACAAAAGGGGTGCAACACGAGGACTTCCCAGGGTGTCACCCATCCTAGTACTATTCTCGCCCAAGCACACTTAACATCGAAGTTCTGATGGGATCCGGTGCATTAGTGCTGGTATGATCGCACCCGTTAAAGTCTCCTCACTATATTTTCTTATAGCTGCTGGCACAGCGGGCGGTGGGGGCTCCGAACTTCAAACGCGCGTAACTTTCGAACCGATTGGAGTTACGGGGCGCACAGCATGTCCACGCGAAGCTCTCTCAGAGCCGGACGACGTGGACAATGGGGCTGGCCCGTTGTGTGCACTATTCGAGGTCAAAAAAGGCCGCAGAGCCCCGGTTTCGTGGCCCGCCGTGTTTCGGCGATCCCGATTTCAATAATTGTGGGTCCCACACTAAGAATCACGGCACGCTGATGACAAAAGCCCCGTGTCGCGATTATATTTGCACACAATGCGTAAGATAAACAAAACAATCAAACTAGTTGAAAAAAAAAAGATCAAGTTAACCGAAAAGACGAGTCTGAACTACAAAAGGGGTGCAACACGAGGACTTCCCAGGGGGTCACCCATCCTAGTACTACTCTCGCCCAAGCACGCTTCACTTCGGAGTTCTGATGGGATCCGGTGCATTAGTGCTGGTATGATCGCACCAATTAAAGTCTCCTCACTATATTTTCTTATAGCTGCTGGCACAGCGGGCGATGGGGGCTCCGAACTTCAAACGCGCGTAACTTTCGAACCGATTGGAGTTACGGGGCGCACAGCATGTCCACGCGAAGCTCTCTCAGAGCCGGACGACGTGGACAATGGGGCTGGCCCGTTGTGTGCACTATTCGAGGTCAAAAAAGGCCGCAGAGCCCCGATTTCGTGGCCCGCCGTGTTTCGGCGATCCCGATTTCAATAATTGTGGGTCCCACACTAAGAATCACGGCACGCTGATGACAAAAGCCCCGTGTCGCGATTATATTTGCACACAATGCGTAAGATAAACAAAACAATCAAACTAGTTGAAAAAAAAAAGAACAAGTTAACCGAAAAGACGAGTCTGAACTACAAAAGGGGTGCAACACGAGGACTTCCCAGGGGGTCACCCATCCTAGTACTACTCTAGCCCAAGCACGCTTCACTTCGGAGTTCTGATGGGATCCGGTGCATTAGTGCTGGTATGATCGCACCCGTTAGAGTCTCCTCACTATATTTTCTTATAGCTGCTGGCACAGCGGGCGATGGGGGCTCCGAAGTTCAAACGCGCGTAACTTTCGAACCGATTGGAGTTACGGGGCGCACAGCATGTCCACGCGAAGCTCTCTCAGAGCCGGACGACGTGGACAATGGGGCTGGCCCGTTGTGTGCACTATTCGAGGTCAAAAAAGGCCGCAGAGCCCCGATTTCGTGGCCCGCCGTGTTTCGGCGATCCCGATTTCAATAATTGTGGGTCCCACACTAAGAATCACGGCACGCTGATGACAAAAGCCCCGTGTCGCGATTATATTTGCACACAATGCGTAAGATAAACAAAACAATCAAACTAGTTGAAAAAAAAAAGAACAAGTTAACCGAAAAGACGAGTCTGAACTACAAAAGGGGTGCAACACGAGGACTTCCCAGGGGGTCACCCATCCTAGTACTACTCTCGCCCAAGCACGCTTAACTTCGGAGTTCTGATGGGATCCGGTGCATTAGTGCTGGTATGATCGCACCAATTAAAGTCTCCTCACTATATTTTCTTATAGCTGCTGGCACAGCGGGCGATGGGGGCTCCGAAGTTCAAACGCGCGTAACTTTCGAACCGATTGGAGTTACGGGGCGCACAGCATGTCCACGCGAAGCTCTCTCAGAGCCGGACGACGTGGACAATGGGGCTGGCCCGTTGTGTGCACTATTCGAGGTCAAAAAAGGCCGCAGAGCCCCGATTTCGTGGCCCGCCGTGTTTCGGCGATCCCGATTTCAATAATTGTGGGTCCCACACTAAGAATCACGGCACGCTGATGACAAAAGCCCCGTGTCGCGATTATATTTGCACACAATGCGTAAGATAAACAAAACAATCAAACTAGTTGAAAAAAAAAAGAACAAGTTAACCGAAAAGACGAGTCTGAACTACAAAAGGGGTGCAACACGAGGACTTCCCAGGGGGTCACCCATCCTAGTACTACTCTAGCCCAAGCACGCTTCACTTCGGAGTTCTGATGGGATCCGGTGCATTAGTGCTGGTATGATCGCACCCGTTAGAGTCTCCTCACTATATTTTCTTATAGCTGCTGGCACAGCGGGCGATGGGGGCTCCGAAGTTCAAACGCGCGTAACTTTCGAACCGATTGGAGTTACGGGGCGCACAGCATGTCCACGCGAAGCTCTCTCAGAGCCGGACGACGTGGACAATGGGGCTGGCCCGTTGTGTGCACTATTCGAGGTCAAAAAAGGCCGCAGAGCCCCGATTTCGTGGCCCGCCGTGTTTCGGCGATCCCGATTTCAATAATTGTGGGTCCCACACTAAGAATCACGGCACGCTGATGACAAAAGCCCCGTGTCGCGATTATATTTGCACACAATGCGTAAGATAAACAAAACAATCAAACTAGTTGTAAAAAAAAAGAACAAGTTAACCGAAAAGACGAGTCTGAACTACAAAAGGGGTGCAACACGAGGACTTCCCAGGGGGTCACCCATCCTAGTACTACTCTAGCCCAAGCACGCTTCACTTCGGAGTTCTGATGGGATCCGGTGCATTAGTGCTGGTATGATCGCACCCGTTAGAGTCTCCTCACTATATTTTCTTATAGCTGCTGGCACAGCGGGCGATGGGGGCTCCGAACTTCAAACGCGCGTAACTTTCGAACCGATTGGAGTTACGGGGCGCACAGCATGTCCACGCGAAGCTCCCTCAGAGCCGGACGACGTGGACAATGGGGCTGGCCCGTTGTGTGCACTATTCGAGGTCAAAAAAGGCCGCAGAGCCCCGATTTCGTGGCCCGCCGTGTTTCGGCGATCCCGATTTCAATAATTGTGGGTCCCACACTAAGAATCACGGCACGCTGATGACAAAAGCCCCGTGTCGCGATTATATTTGCACACAATGCGTAAGACAAAGAAAACAATCAAACTAGTTGTAAAAAAAAAGAACAAATTAACCGAAAAGACGAGTCTGAACTACAAAAGGGGTGCAACACGAGGACTTCCCAAGGGGTCACCCATCCTAGTACTACTCTCGCCCAAGCACGCTTAACTTCGGAGTTCTGATGGGATCCGGTGCATTAGTGCTGGTATGATCGCACCAATTAAAGTCTCCTCACTATATTTTCTTATAGCTGCTGGCACAGCGGGCGATGGGGGCTCCGAACTTCAAACGCGCGTAACTTTCGAACCGATTGGAGTTACGGGGCGCACAGCATGTCCACGCGAAGCTCTCTCAGAGCCGGACGACGTGGACAATGGGGCTGGCCCGTTGTGTGCACTATTCGAGGTCAAAAAAGGCCGCAGAGCCCCGATTTCGTGGCCCGCCGTGTTTCGGCGATCCCGATTTCAATAATTGTGGGTCCCACACTAAGAATCACGGCACGCTGATGACAAAAGCCCCGTGTCGCGATTATATTTGCACACAATGCGTAAGATAAACAAAACAATCAAACTAGTTGAAAAAAAAAAGATCAAGTTAACCGAAAAGACGAGTCTGAACTACAAAAGGGGTGCAACACGAGGACTTCCCAGGGGGTCACCCATCCTAGTACTACTCTCGCCCAAGCACGCTTCACTTCGGAGTTCTGATGGGATCCGGTGCATTAGTGCTGGTATGATCGCACCAATTAAAGTCTCCTCACTATATTTTCTTATAGCTGCTGGCACAGCGGGCGATGGGGGCTCCGAACTTCAAACGCGCGTAACTTTCGAACCGATTGGAGTTACGGGGCGCACAGCATGTCCACGCGAAGCTCTCTCAGAGCCGGACGACGTGGACAATGGGGCTGGCCCGTTGTGTGCACTATTCGAGGTCAAAAAAGGCCGCAGAGCCCCGATTTCGTGGCCCGCCGTGTTTCGGCGATCCCGATTTCAATAATTGTGGGTCCCACACTAAGAATCACGGCACGCTGATGACAAAAGCCCCGTGTCGCGATTATATTTGCACACAATGCGTAAGATAAACAAAACAATCAAACTAGTTGAAAAAAAAAAGAACAAGTTAACCGAAAAGACGAGTCTGAACTACAAAAGGGGTGCAACACGAGGACTTCCCAGGGGGTCACCCATCCTAGTACTACTCTAGCCCAAGCACGCTTCACTTCGGAGTTCTGATGGGATCCGGTGCATTAGTGCTGGTATGATCGCACCCGTTAGAGTCTCCTCACTATATTTTCTTATAGCTGCTGGCACAGCGGGCGATGGGGGCTCCGAAGTTCAAACGCGCGTAACTTTCGAACCGATTGGAGTTACGGGGCGCACAGCATGTCCACGCGAAGCTCTCTCAGAGCCGGACGACGTGGACAATGGGGCTGGCCCGTTGTGTGCACTATTCGAGGTCAAAAAAGGCCGCAGAGCCCCGATTTCGTGGCCCGCCGTGTTTCGGCGATCCCGATTTCAATAATTGTGGGTCCCACACTAAGAATCACGGCACGCTGATGACAAAAGCCCCGTGTCGCGATTATATTTGCACACAATGCGTAAGATAAACAAAACAATCAAACTAGTTGAAAAAAAAAAGAACAAGTTAACCGAAAAGACGAGTCTGAACTACAAAAGGGGTGCAACACGAGGACTTCCCAGGGGGTCACCCATCCTAGTACTACTCTCGCCCAAGCACGCTTAACTTCGGAGTTCTGATGGGATCCGGTGCATTAGTGCTGGTATGATCGCACCAATTAAAGTCTCCTCACTATATTTTCTTATAGCTGCTGGCACAGCGGGCGATGGGGGCTCCGAAGTTCAAACGCGCGTAACTTTCGAACCGATTGGAGTTACGGGGCGCACAGCATGTCCACGCGAAGCTCTCTCAGAGCCGGACGACGTGGACAATGGGGCTGGCCCGTTGTGTGCACTATTCGAGGTCAAAAAAGGCCGCAGAGCCCCGATTTCGTGGCCCGCCGTGTTTCGGCGATCCCGATTTCAATAATTGTGGGTCCCACACTAAGAATCACGGCACGCTGATGACAAAAGCCCCGTGTCGCGATTATATTTGCACACAATGCGTAAGATAAACAAAACAATCAAACTAGTTGAAAAAAAAAAGAACAAGTTAACCGAAAAGACGAGTCTGAACTACAAAAGGGGTGCAACACGAGGACTTCCCAGGGGGTCACCCATCCTAGTACTACTCTAGCCCAAGCACGCTTCACTTCGGAGTTCTGATGGGATCCGGTGCATTAGTGCTGGTATGATCGCACCCGTTAGAGTCTCCTCACTATATTTTCTTATAGCTGCTGGCACAGCGGGCGATGGGGGCTCCGAAGTTCAAACGCGCGTAACTTTCGAACCGATTGGAGTTACGGGGCGCACAGCATGTCCACGCGAAGCTCTCTCAGAGCCGGACGACGTGGACAATGGGGCTGGCCCGTTGTGTGCACTATTCGAGGTCAAAAAAGGCCGCAGAGCCCCGATTTCGTGGCCCGCCGTGTTTCGGCGATCCCGATTTCAATAATTGTGGGTCCCACACTAAGAATCACGGCACGCTGATGACAAAAGCCCCGTGTCGCGATTATATTTGCACACAATGCGTAAGACAAAGAAAACAATCAAACTAGTTGTAAAAAAAAAGAACAAATTAACCGAAAAGACGAGTCTGAACTACAAAAGGGGTGCAACACGAGGACTTCCCAGGGGGTCACCCATCCTAGTACTACTCTCGCCCAAGCACGCTTAACTTCGGAGTTCTGATGGGATCCGGTGCATTAGTGCTGGTATGATCGCACCAATTAAAGTCTCCTCACTATATTTTCTTATAGCTGCTGGCACAGCGGGCGATGGGGGCTCCGAACTTCAAACGCGCGTAACTTTCGAACCGATTGGAGTTACGGGGCGCACAGCATGTCCACGCGAAGCTCTCTCAGAGCCGGACGACGTGGACAATGGGGCTGGCCCGTTGTGTGCACTATTCGAGGTCAAAAAAGGCCGCAGAGCCCCGGTTTCGTGGCCCGCCGTGTTTCGGCGATCCCGATTTCAATAATTATGGGTCCCACACTAAGAATCACGGCACGCTGATGACAAAAGCCCCGTGTCGCGATTATATTTGCACACAATGTGTAATACAAAGAAAACAATCAAACTAGTTGTAAAAAAAAAGAACTAATTAACCGAAAAGACGAGTCTGAACTACAAAAGGGGTGCAACACGAGGACTTCCCAGGGTGTCACCCATCCTAGTACTATTCTCGCCCAAGCACACTTAACATCGAAGTTCTGATGGGATCCGGTGCATTAGTGCTGGTATGATCGCACCCGTTAAAGTCTCCTCACTATATTTTCTTATAGCTGCTGGCACAGCGGGCGGTGGGGGCTCCGAACTTCAAACGCGCGTAACTTTCGAACCGATTGGAGTTACGGGGCGCACAGCATGTCCACGCGAAGCTCTCTCAGAGCCGGACGACGTGGACAATGGGGCTGGCCCGTTGTGTGCACTATTCGAGGTCAAAAAAGGCCGCAGAGCCCCGGTTTCGTGGCCCGCCGTGTTTCGGCGATCCCGATTTCAATAATTGTGGGTCCCACACTAAGAATCACGGCACGCTGATGACAAAAGCCCCGTGTCGCGATTATATTTGCACACAATGCGTAAGATAAACAAAACAATCAAACTAGTTGTAAAAAAAAAGAACAAGTTAACCGAAAAGACGAGTCTGAACTACAAAAGGGGTGCAACACGAGGACTTCCCAGGGGGTCACCCATCCTAGTACTACTCTAGCCCAAGCACGCTTCACTTCGGAGTTCTGATGGGATCCGGTGCATTAGTGCTGGTATGATCGCACCCGTTAGAGTCTCCTCACTATATTTTCTTATAGCTGCTGGCACAGCGGGCGATGGGGGCTCCGAAGTTCAAACGCGCGTAACTTTCGAACCGATTGGAGTTACGGGGCGCACAGCATGTCCACGCGAAGCTCTCTCAGAGCCGGACGACGTGGACAATGGGGCTGGCCCGTTGTGTGCACTATTCGAGGTCAAAAAAGGCCGCAGAGCCCCGATTTCGTGGCCCGCCGTGTTTCGGCGATCCCGATTTCAATAATTGTGGGTCCCACACTAAGAATCACGGCACGCTGATGACAAAAGCCCCGTGTCGCGATTATATTTGCACACAATGCGTAAGACAAAGAAAACAATCAAACTAGTTGTAAAAAAAAAGAACAAATTAACCGAAAAGACGAGTCTGAACTACAAAAGGGGTGCAACACGAGGACTTCCCAGGGGGTCACCCATCCTAGTACTACTCTCGCCCAAGCACGCTTAACTTCGGAGTTCTGATGGGATCCGGTGCATTAGTGCTGGTATGATCGCACCAATTAAAGTCTCCTCACTATATTTTCTTATAGCTGCTGGCACAGCGGGCGATGGGGGCTCCGAACTTCAAACGCGCGTAACTTTCGAACCGATTGGAGTTACGGGGCGCACAGCATGTCCACGCGAAGCTCTCTCAGAGCCGGACGACGTGGACAATGGGGCTGGCCCGTTGTGTGCACTATTCGAGGTCAAAAAAGGCCGCAGAGCCCCGGTTTCGTGGCCCGCCGTGTTTCGGCGATCCCGATTTCAATAATTATGGGTCCCACACTAAGAATCACGGCACGCTGATGACAAAAGCCCCGTGTCGCGATTATATTTGCACACAATGTGTAATACAAAGAAAACAATCAAACTAGTTGTAAAAAAAAAGAACTAATTAACCGAAAAGACGAGTCTGAACTACAAAAGGGGTGCAACACGAGGACTTCCCAGGGTGTCACCCATCCTAGTACTATTCTCGCCCAAGCACACTTAACATCGAAGTTCTGATGGGATCCGGTGCATTAGTGCTGGTATGATCGCACCCGTTAAAGTCTCCTCACTATATTTTCTTATAGCTGCTGGCACAGCGGGCGGTGGGGGCTCCGAACTTCAAACGCGCGTAACTTTCGAACCGATTGGAGTTACGGGGCGCACAGCATGTCCACGCGAAGCTCTCTCAGAGCCGGACGACGTGGACAATGGGGCTGGCCCGTTGTGTGCACTATTCGAGGTCAAAAAAGGCCGCAGAGCCCCGGTTTCGTGGCCCGCCGTGTTTCGGCGATCCCGATTTCAATAATTGTGGGTCCCACACTAAGAATCACGGCACGCTGATGACAAAAGCCCCGTGTCGCGATTATATTTGCACACAATGCGTAAGATAAACAAAACAATCAAACTAGTTGTAAAAAAAAAGAACAAGTTAACCGAAAAGACGAGTCTGAACTACAAAAGGGGTGCAACACGAGGACTTCCCAGGGGGTCACCCATCCTAGTACTACTCTAGCCCAAGCACGCTTCACTTCGGAGTTCTGATGGGATCCGGTGCATTAGTGCTGGTATGATCGCACCCGTTAGAGTCTCCTCACTATATTTTCTTATAGCTGCTGGCACAGCGGGCGATGGGGGCTCCGAAGTTCAAACGCGCGTAACTTTCGAACCGATTGGAGTTACGGGGCGCACAGCATGTCCACGCGAAGCTCTCTCAGAGCCGGACGACGTGGACAATGGGGCTGGCCCGTTGTGTGCACTATTCGAGGTCAAAAAAGGCCGCAGAGCCCCGATTTCGTGGCCCGCCGTGTTTCGGCGATCCCGATTTCAATAATTGTGGGTCCCACACTAAGAATCACGGCACGCTGATGACAAAAGCCCCGTGTCGCGATTATATTTGCACACAATGCGTAAGACAAAGAAAACAATCAAACTAGTTGTAAAAAAAAAGAACAAATTAACCGAAAAGACGAGTCTGAACTACAAAAGGGGTGCAACACGAGGACTTCCCAAGGGGTCACCCATCCTAGTACTACTCTCGCCCAAGCACGCTTAACTTCGGAGTTCTGATGGGATCCGGTGCATTAGTGCTGGTATGATCGCACCAATTAAAGTCTCCTCACTATATTTTCTTATAGCTGCTGGCACAGCGGGCGATGGGGGCTCCGAACTTCAAACGCGCGTAACTTTCGAACCGATTGGAGTTACGGGGCGCACAGCATGTCCACGCGAAGCTCTCTCAGAGCCGGACGACGTGGACAATGGGGCTGGCCCGTTGTGTGCACTATTCGAGGTCAAAAAAGGCCGCAGAGCCCCGGTTTCGTGGCCCGCCGTGTTTCGGCGATCCCGATTTCAATAATTATGGGTCCCACACTAAGAATCACGGCACGCTGATGACAAAAGCCCCGTGTCGCGATTATATTTGCACACAATGTGTAATACAAAGAAAACAATCAAACTAGTTGTAAAAAAAAAGAACTAATTAACCGAAAAGACGAGTCTGAACTACAAAAGGGGTGCAACACGAGGACTTCCCAGGGTGTCACCCATCCTAGTACTATTCTCGCCCAAGCACACTTAACATCGAAGTTCTGATGGGATCCGGTGCATTAGTGCTGGTATGATCGCACCCGTTAAAGTCTCCTCACTATATTTTCTTATAGCTGCTGGCACAGCGGGCGGTGGGGGCTCCGAACTTCAAACGCGCGTAACTTTCGAACCGATTGGAGTTACGGGGCGCACAGCATGTCCACGCGAAGCTCTCTCAGAGCCGGACGACGTGGACAATGGGGCTGGCCCGTTGTGTGCACTATTCGAGGTCAAAAAAGGCCGCAGAGCCCCGGTTTCGTGGCCCGCCGTGTTTCGGCGATCCCGATTTCAATAATTGTGGGTCCCACACTAAGAATCACGGCACGCTGATGACAAAAGCCCCGTGTCGCGATTATATTTGCACACAATGCGTAAGATAAACAAAACAATCAAACTAGTTGTAAAAAAAAAGAACAAGTTAACCGAAAAGACGAGTCTGAACTACAAAAGGGGTGCAACACGAGGACTTCCCAGGGGGTCACCCATCCTAGTACTACTCTAGCCCAAGCACGCTTCACTTCGGAGTTCTGATGGGATCCGGTGCATTAGTGCTGGTATGATCGCACCCGTTAGAGTCTCCTCACTATATTTTCTTATAGCTGCTGGCACAGCGGGCGATGGGGGCTCCGAAGTTCAAACGCGCGTAACTTTCGAACCGATTGGAGTTACGGGGCGCACAGCATGTCCACGCGAAGCTCTCTCAGAGCCGGACGACGTGGACAATGGGGCTGGCCCGTTGTGTGCACTATTCGAGGTCAAAAAAGGCCGCAGAGCCCCGATTTCGTGGCCCGCCGTGTTTCGGCGATCCCGATTTCAATAATTGTGGGTCCCACACTAAGAATCACGGCACGCTGATGACAAAAGCCCCGTGTCGCGATTATATTTGCACACAATGCGTAAGACAAAGAAAACAATCAAACTAGTTGTAAAAAAAAAGAACAAATTAACCGAAAAGACGAGTCTGAACTACAAAAGGGGTGCAACACGAGGACTTCCCAAGGGGTCACCCATCCTAGTACTACTCTCGCCCAAGCACGCTTAACTTCGGAGTTCTGATGGGATCCGGTGCATTAGTGCTGGTATGATCGCACCAATTAAAGTCTCCTCACTATATTTTCTTATAGCTGCTGGCACAGCGGGCGATGGGGGCTCCGAACTTCAAACGCGCGTAACTTTCGAACCGATTGGAGTTACGGGGCGCACAGCATGTCCACGCGAAGCTCTCTCAGAGCCGGACGACGTGGACAATGGGGCTGGCCCGTTGTGTGCACTATTCGAGGTCAAAAAAGGCCGCAGAGCCCCGGTTTCGTGGCCCGCCGTGTTTCGGCGATCCCGATTTCAATAATTATGGGTCCCACACTAAGAATCACGGCACGCTGATGACAAAAGCCCCGTGTCGCGATTATATTTGCACACAATGTGTAATACAAAGAAAACAATCAAACTAGTTGTAAAAAAAAAGAACTAATTAACCGAAAAGACGAGTCTGAACTACAAAAGGGGTGCAACACGAGGACTTCCCAGGGTGTCACCCATCCTAGTACTATTCTCGCCCAAGCACACTTACCATCGAAGTTCTGATGGGATCCGGTGCATTAGTGCTGGTATGATCGCACCCGTTAAAGTCTCCTCACTATATTTTCTTATAGCTGCTGGCACAGCGGGCGGTGGGGGCTCCGAACTTCAAACGCGCGTAACTTTCGAACCGATTGGAGTTACGGGGCGCACAGCATGTCCACGCGAAGCTCTCTCAGAGCCGGACGACGTGGACAATGGGGCTGGCCCGTTGTGTGCACTATTCGAGGTCAAAAAAGGCCGCAGAGCCCCGGTTTCGTGGCCCGCCGTGTTTCGGCGATCCCGATTTCAATAATTATGGGTCCCACACTAAGAATCACGGCACGCTGATGACAAAAGCCCCGTGTCGCGATTATATTTGCACACAATGCGTAAGATAAACAAAACAATCAAACTAGTTGTAAAAAAAAAGAACAAGTTAACCGAAAAGACGAGTCTGAACTACAAAAGGGGTGCAACACGAGGACTTCCCAGGGGGTCACCCATCCTAGTACTACTCTAGCCCAAGCACGCTTCACTTCGGAGTTCTGATGGGATCCGGTGCATTAGTGCTGGTATGATCGCACCCGTTAGAGTCTCCTCACTATATTTTCTTATAGCTGCTGGCACAGCGGGCGATGGGGGCTCCGAACTTCAAACGCGCGTAACTTTCGAACCGATTGGAGTTACGGGGCGCACAGCATGTCCACGCGAAGCTCTCTCAGAGCCGGACGACGTGGACAATGGGGCTGGCCCGTTGTGTGCACTATTCGAGGTCAAAAAAGGCCGCAGAGCCCCGGTTTCGTGGCCCGCCGTGTTTCGGCGATCCCGATTTCAATAATTGTGGGTCCCACACTAAGAATCACGGCACGCTGATGACAAAAGCCCCGTGTCGCGATTATATTTGCACACAATGCGTAAGATAAACAAAACAATCAAACTAGTTGTAAAAAAAAAGAACAAGTTAACCGAAAAGACGAGTCTGAACTACAAAAGGGGTGCAACACGAGGACTTCCCAGGGGGTCACCCATCCTAGTACTACTCTAGCCCAAGCACGCTTCACTTCGGAGTTCTGATGGGATCCGGTGCATTAGTGCTGGTATGATCGCACCCGTTAGAGTCTCCTCACTATATTTTCTTATAGCTGCTGGCACAGCGGGCGATGGGGGCTCCGAACTTCAAACGCGCGTAACTTTCGAACCGATTGGAGTTACGGGGCGCACAGCATGTCCACGCGAAGCTCTCTCAGAGCCGGACGACGTGGACAATGGGGCTGGCCCGTTGTGTGCACTATTCGAGGTCAAAAAAGGCCGCAGAGCCCCGGTTTCGTGGCCCGCCGTGTTTCGGCGATCCCGATTTCAATAATTGTGGGTCCCACACTAAGAATCACGGCACGCTGATGACAAAAGCCCCGTGTCGCGATTATATTTGCACACAATGCGTAAGATAAACAAAACAATCAAACTAGTTGTAAAAAAAAAGAACAAGTTAACCGAAAAGACGAGTCTGAACTACAAAAGGGGTGCAACACGAGGACTTCCCAGGGGGTCACCCATCCTAGTACTACTCTAGCCCAAGCACGCTTCACTTCGGAGTTCTGATGGGATCCGGTGCATTAGTGCTGGTATGATCGCACCCGTTAGAGTCTCCTCACTATATTTTCTTATAGCTGCTGGCACAGCGGGCGATGGGGGCTCCGAACTTCAAACGCGCGTAACTTTCGAACCGATTGGAGTTACGGGGCGCACAGCATGTCCACGCGAAGCTCTCTCAGAGCCGGACGACGTGGACAATGGGGCTGGCCCGTTGTGTGCACTATTCGAGGTCAAAAAAGGCCGCAGAGCCCCGATTTCGTGGCCCGCCGTGTTTCGGCGATCCCGATTTCAATAATTGTGGGTCCCACACTAAGAATCACGGCACGCTGATGACAAAAGCCCCGTGTCGCGATTATATTTGCACACAATGCGTAAGATAAACAAAACAATCAAACTAGTTGAAAAAAAAAAGAACAAGTTAACCGAAAAGACGAGTCTGAACTACAAAAGGGGTGCAACACGAGGACTTCCCAGGGGGTCACCCATCCTAGTACTACTCTCGCCCAAGCACGCTTAACTTCGGAGTTCTGATGGGATCCGGTGCATTAGTGCTGGTATGATCGCACCCGTTAGAGTCTCCTCACTATATTTTCTTATAGCTGCTGGCACAGCGGGCGATGGGGGCTCCGAACTTCAAACGCGCGTAACTTTCGAACCGATTGGAGTTACGGGGCGCACAGCATGTCCACGCGAAGCTCTCTCAGAGCCGGACGACGTGGACAATGGGGCTGGCCCGTTGTGTGCACTATTCGAGGTCAAAAAAGGCCGCAGAGCCCCGGTTTCGTGGCCCGCCGTGTTTCGGCGATCCCGATTTCAATAATTATGGGTCCCACACTAAGAATCACGGCACGCTGATGACAAAAGCCCCGTGTCGCGATTATATTTGCACACAATGTGTAATACAAAGAAAACAATCAAACTAGTTGTAAAAAAAAAGAACTAATTAACCGAAAAGACGAGTCTGAACTACAAAAGGGGTGCAACACGAGGACTTCCCAGGGTGTCACCCATCCTAGTACTATTCTCGCCCAAGCACACTTACCATCGAAGTTCTGATGGGATCCGGTGCATTAGTGCTGGTATGATCGCACCCGTTAAAGTCTCCTCACTATATTTTCTTATAGCTGCTGGCACAGCGGGCGGTGGGGGCTCCGAACTTCAAACGCGCGTAACTTTCGAACCGATTGGAGTTACGGGGCGCACAGCATGTCCACGCGAAGCTCTCTCAGAGCCGGACGACGTGGACAATGGGGCTGGCCCGTTGTGTGCACTATTCGAGGTCAAAAAAGGCCGCAGAGCCCCGGTTTCGTGGCCCGCCGTGTTTCGGCGATCCCGATTTCAATAATTATGGGTCCCACACTAAGAATCACGGCACGCTGATGACAAAAGCCCCGTGTCGCGATTATATTTGCACACAATGCGTAAGATAAACAAAACAATCAAACTAGTTGTAAAAAAAAAGAACAAGTTAACCGAAAAGACGAGTCTGAACTACAAAAGGGGTGCAACACGAGGACTTCCCAGGGGGTCACCCATCCTAGTACTACTCTAGCCCAAGCACGCTTCACTTCGGAGTTCTGATGGGATCCGGTGCATTAGTGCTGGTATGATCGCACCCGTTAGAGTCTCCTCACTATATTTTCTTATAGCTGCTGGCACAGCGGGCGATGGGGGCTCCGAACTTCAAACGCGCGTAACTTTCGAACCGATTGGAGTTACGGGGCGCACAGCATGTCCACGCGAAGCTCTCTCAGAGCCGGACGACGTGGACAATGGGGCTGGCCCGTTGTGTGCACTATTCGAGGTCAAAAAAGGCCGCAGAGCCCCGGTTTCGTGGCCCGCCGTGTTTCGGCGATCCCGATTTCAATAATTGTGGGTCCCACACTAAGAATCACGGCACGCTGATGACAAAAGCCCCGTGTCGCGATTATATTTGCACACAATGCGTAAGATAAACAAAACAATCAAACTAGTTGTAAAAAAAAAGAACAAGTTAACCGAAAAGACGAGTCTGAACTACAAAAGGGGTGCAACACGAGGACTTCCCAGGGGGTCACCCATCCTAGTACTACTCTAGCCCAAGCACGCTTCACTTCGGAGTTCTGATGGGATCCGGTGCATTAGTGCTGGTATGATCGCACCCGTTAGAGTCTCCTCACTATATTTTCTTATAGCTGCTGGCACAGCGGGCGATGGGGGCTCCGAACTTCAAACGCGCGTAACTTTCGAACCGATTGGAGTTACGGGGCGCACAGCATGTCCACGCGAAGCTCTCTCAGAGCCGGACGACGTGGACAATGGGGCTGGCCCGTTGTGTGCACTATTCGAGGTCAAAAAAGGCCGCAGAGCCCCGGTTTCGTGGCCCGCCGTGTTTCGGCGATCCCGATTTCAATAATTATGGGTCCCACACTAAGAATCACGGCACGCTGATGACAAAAGCCCCGTGTCGCGATTATATTTGCACACAATGTGTAATACAAAGAAAACAATCAAACTAGTTGTAAAAAAAAAGAACTAATTAACCGAAAAGACGAGTCTGAACTACAAAAGGGGTGCAACACGAGGACTTCCCAGGGTGTCACCCATCCTAGTACTATTCTCGCCCAAGCACACTTACCATCGAAGTTCTGATGGGATCCGGTGCATTAGTGCTGGTATGATCGCACCCGTTAAAGTCTCCTCACTATATTTTCTTATAGCTGCTGGCACAGCGGGCGGTGGGGGCTCCGAACTTCAAACGCGCGTAACTTTCGAACCGATTGGAGTTACGGGGCGCACAGCATGTCCACGCGAAGCTCTCTCAGAGCCGGACGACGTGGACAATGGGGCTGGCCCGTTGTGTGCACTATTCGAGGTCAAAAAAGGCCGCAGAGCCCCGGTTTCGTGGCCCGCCGTGTTTCGGCGATCCCGATTTCAATAATTATGGGTCCCACACTAAGAATCACGGCACGCTGATGACAAAAGCCCCGTGTCGCGATTATATTTGCACACAATGCGTAAGATAAACAAAACAATCAAACTAGTTGTAAAAAAAAAGAACAAGTTAACCGAAAAGACGAGTCTGAACTACAAAAGGGGTGCAACACGAGGACTTCCCAGGGGGTCACCCATCCTAGTACTACTCTAGCCCAAGCACGCTTCACTTCGGAGTTCTGATGGGATCCGGTGCATTAGTGCTGGTATGATCGCACCCGTTAGAGTCTCCTCACTATATTTTCTTATAGCTGCTGGCACAGCGGGCGATGGGGGCTCCGAACTTCAAACGCGCGTAACTTTCGAACCGATTGGAGTTACGGGGCGCACAGCATGTCCACGCGAAGCTCTCTCAGAGCCGGACGACGTGGACAATGGGGCTGGCCCGTTGTGTGCACTATTCGAGGTCAAAAAAGGCCGCAGAGCCCCGGTTTCGTGGCCCGCCGTGTTTCGGCGATCCCGATTTCAATAATTGTGGGTCCCACACTAAGAATCACGGCACGCTGATGACAAAAGCCCCGTGTCGCGATTATATTTGCACACAATGCGTAAGATAAACAAAACAATCAAACTAGTTGTAAAAAAAAAGAACAAGTTAACCGAAAAGACGAGTCTGAACTACAAAAGGGGTGCAACACGAGGACTTCCCAGGGGGTCACCCATCCTAGTACTACTCTAGCCCAAGCACGCTTCACTTCGGAGTTCTGATGGGATCCGGTGCATTAGTGCTGGTATGATCGCACCCGTTAGAGTCTCCTCACTATATTTTCTTATAGCTGCTGGCACAGCGGGCGATGGGGGCTCCGAACTTCAAACGCGCGTAACTTTCGAACCGATTGGAGTTACGGGGCGCACAGCATGTCCACGCGAAGCTCTCTCAGAGCCGGACGACGTGGACAATGGGGCTGGCCCGTTGTGTGCACTATTCGAGGTCAAAAAAGGCCGCAGAGCCCCGGTTTCGTGGCCCGCCGTGTTTCGGCGATCCCGATTTCAATAATTGTGGGTCCCACACTAAGAATCACGGCACGCTGATGACAAAAGCCCCGTGTCGCGATTATATTTGCACACAATGCGTAAGATAAACAAAACAATCAAACTAGTTGTAAAAAAAAAGAACAAGTTAACCGAAAAGACGAGTCTGAACTACAAAAGGGGTGCAACACGAGGACTTCCCAGGGGGTCACCCATCCTAGTACTACTCTAGCCCAAGCACGCTTCACTTCGGAGTTCTGATGGGATCCGGTGCATTAGTGCTGGTATGATCGCACCCGTTAGAGTCTCCTCACTATATTTTCTTATAGCTGCTGGCACAGCGGGCGATGGGGGCTCCGAACTTCAAACGCGCGTAACTTTCGAACCGATTGGAGTTACGGGGCGCACAGCATGTCCACGCGAAGCTCTCTCAGAGCCGGACGACGTGGACAATGGGGCTGGCCCGTTGTGTGCACTATTCGAGGTCAAAAAAGGCCGCAGAGCCCCGGTTTCGTGGCCCGCCGTGTTTCGGCGATCCCGATTTCAATAATTGTGGGTCCCACACTAAGAATCACGGCACGCTGATGACAAAAGCCCCGTGTCGCGATTATATTTGCACACAATGCGTAAGATAAACAAAACAATCAAACTAGTTGTAAAAAAAAAGAACAAGTTAACCGAAAAGACGAGTCTGAACTACAAAAGGGGTGCAACACGAGGACTTCCCAGGGGGTCACCCATCCTAGTACTACTCTAGCCCAAGCACGCTTCACTTCGGAGTTCTGATGGGATCCGGTGCATTAGTGCTGGTATGATCGCACCCGTTAGAGTCTCCTCACTATATTTTCTTATAGCTGCTGGCACAGCGGGCGATGGGGGCTCCGAACTTCAAACGCGCGTAACTTTCGAACCGATTGGAGTTACGGGGCGCACAGCATGTCCACGCGAAGCTCTCTCAGAGCCGGACGACGTGGACAATGGGGCTGGCCCGTTGTGTGCACTATTCGAGGTCAAAAAAGGCCGCAGAGCCCCGGTTTCGTGGCCCGCCGTGTTTCGGCGATCCCGATTTCAATAATTGTGGGTCCCACACTAAGAATCACGGCACGCTGATGACAAAAGCCCCGTGTCGCGATTATATTTGCACACAATGCGTAAGATAAACAAAACAATCAAACTAGTTGTAAAAAAAAAGAACAAGTTAACCGAAAAGACGAGTCTGAACTACAAAAGGGGTGCAACACGAGGACTTCCCAGGGGGTCACCCATCCTAGTACTACTCTAGCCCAAGCACGCTTCACTTCGGAGTTCTGATGGGATCCGGTGCATTAGTGCTGGTATGATCGCACCCGTTAGAGTCTCCTCACTATATTTTCTTATAGCTGCTGGCACAGCGGGCGATGGGGGCTCCGAACTTCAAACGCGCGTAACTTTCGAACCGATTGGAGTTACGGGGCGCACAGCATGTCCACGCGAAGCTCTCTCAGAGCCGGACGACGTGGACAATGGGGCTGGCCCGTTGTGTGCACTATTCGAGGTCAAAAAAGGCCGCAGAGCCCCGGTTTCGTGGCCCGCCGTGTTTCGGCGATCCCGATTTCAATAATTGTGGGTCCCACACTAAGAATCACGGCACGCTGATGACAAAAGCCCCGTGTCGCGATTATATTTGCACACAATGCGTAAGATAAACAAAACAATCAAACTAGTTGTAAAAAAAAAGAACAAGTTAACCGAAAAGACGAGTCTGAACTACAAAAGGGGTGCAACACGAGGACTTCCCAGGGGGTCACCCATCCTAGTACTACTCTAGCCCAAGCACGCTTCACTTCGGAGTTCTGATGGGATCCGGTGCATTAGTGCTGGTATGATCGCACCCGTTAGAGTCTCCTCACTATATTTTCTTATAGCTGCTGGCACAGCGGGCGGTGGGGGCTCCGAACTTCAAACGCGCGTAACTTTCGAACCGATTGGAGTTACGGGGCGCACAGCATGTCCACGCGAAGCTCTCTCAGAGCCGGACGACGTGGACAATGGGGCTGGCCCGTTGTGTGCACTATTCGAGGTCAAAAAAGGCCGCAGAGCCCCGGTTTCGTGGCCCGCCGTGTTTCGGCGATCCCGATTTCAATAATTGTGGGTCCCACACTAAGAATCACGGCACGCTGATGACAAAAGCCCCGTGTCGCGATTATATTTGCACACAATGCGTAAGATAAACAAAACAATCAAACTAGTTGAAAAAAAAAAGATCAAGTTAACCGAAAAGACGAGTCTGAACTACAAAAGGGGTGCAACACGAGGACTTCCCAGGGGGTCACCCATCCTAGTACTACTCTAGACCAAGCACGCTTCACTTCGGAGTTCTGATGGGATCCGGTGCATTAGTGCTGGTATGATCGCACCCGTTAGAGTCTCCTCACTATATTTTCTTATAGCTGCTGGCACAGCGGGCGATGGGGGCTCCGAAGTTCAAACGCGCGTAACTTTCGAACCGATTGGAGTTACGGGGCGCACAGCATGTCCACGCGAAGCTCTCTCAGAGCCGGACGACGTGGACAATGGGGCTGGCCCGTTGTGTGCACTATTCGAGGTCAAAAAAGGCCGCAGAGCCCCGATTTCGTGGCCCGCCGTGTTTCGGCGATCCCGATTTCAATAATTGTGGGTCCCACACTAAGAATCACGGCACGCTGATGACAAAAGCCCCGTGTCGCGATTATATTTGCACACAATGCGTAAGACAAAGAAAACAATCAAACTAGTTGTAAAAAAAAAGAACAAATTAACCGAAAAGACGAGTCTGAACTACAAAAGGGGTGCAACACGAGGACTTCCCAGGGGGTCACCCATCCTAGTACTACTCTCGCCCAAGCACGCTTAACTTCGGAGTTCTGATGGGATCCGGTGCATTAGTGCTGGTATGATCGCACCAATTAAAGTCTCCTCACTATATTTTCTTATAGCTGCTGGCACAGCGGGCGATGGGGGCTCCGAACTTCAAACGCGCGTAACTTTCGAACCGATTGGAGTTACGGGGCGCACAGCATGTCCACGCGAAGCTCTCTCAGAGCCGGACGACGTGGACAATGGGGCTGGCCCGTTGTGTGCACTATTCGAGGTCAAAAAAGGCCGCAGAGCCCCGGTTTCGTGGCCCGCCGTGTTTCGGCGATCCCGATTTCAATAATTATGGGTCCCACACTAAGAATCACGGCACGCTGATGACAAAAGCCCCGTGTCGCGATTATATTTGCACACAATGTGTAATACAAAGAAAACAATCAAACTAGTTGTAAAAAAAAAGAACTAATTAACCGAAAAGACGAGTCTGAACTACAAAAGGGGTGCAACACGAGGACTTCCCAGGGTGTCACCCATCCTAGTACTATTCTCGCCCAAGCACACTTAACATCGAAGTTCTGATGGGATCCGGTGCATTAGTGCTGGTATGATCGCACCCGTTAAAGTCTCCTCACTATATTTTCTTATAGCTGCTGGCACAGCGGGCGGTGGGGGCTCCGAACTTCAAACGCGCGTAACTTTCGAACCGATTGGAGTTACGGGGCGCACAGCATGTCCACGCGAAGCTCTCTCAGAGCCGGACGACGTGGACAATGGGGCTGGCCCGTTGTGTGCACTATTCGAGGTCAAAAAAGGCCGCAGAGCCCCGGTTTCGTGGCCCGCCGTGTTTCGGCGATCCCGATTTCAATAATTGTGGGTCCCACACTAAGAATCACGGCACGCTGATGACAAAAGCCCCGTGTCGCGATTATATTTGCACACAATGCGTAAGATAAACAAAACAATCAAACTAGTTGTAAAAAAAAAGAACAAGTTAACCGAAAAGACGAGTCTGAACTACAAAAGGGGTGCAACACGAGGACTTCCCAGGGGGTCACCCATCCTAGTACTACTCTAGCCCAAGCACGCTTCACTTCGGAGTTCTGATGGGATCCGGTGCATTAGTGCTGGTATGATCGCACCCGTTAGAGTCTCCTCACTATATTTTCTTATAGCTGCTGGCACAGCGGGCGATGGGGGCTCCGAACTTCAAACGCGCGTAACTTTCGAACCGATTGGAGTTACGGGGCGCACAGCATGTCCACGCGAAGCTCTCTCAGAGCCGGACGACGTGGACAATGGGGCTGGCCCGTTGTGTGCACTATTCGAGGTCAAAAAAGGCCGCAGAGCCCCGATTTCGTGGCCCGCCGTGTTTCGGCGATCCCGATTTCAATAATTGTGGGTCCCACACTAAGAATCACGGCACGCTGATGACAAAAGCCCCGTGTCGCGATTATATTTGCACACAATGCGTAAGATAAACAAAACAATCAAACTAGTTGAAAAAAAAAAGAACAAGTTAACCGAAAAGACGAGTCTGAACTACAAAAGGGGTGCAACACGAGGACTTCCCAGGGGGTCACCCATCCTAGTACTACTCTCGCCCAAGCACGCTTAACTTCGGAGTTCTGATGGGATCCGGTGCATTAGTGCTGGTATGATCGCACCAATTAAAGTCTCCTCACTATATTTTCTTATAGCTGCTGGCACAGCGGGCGATGGGGGCTCCGAACTTCAAACGCGCGTAACTTTCGAACCGATTGGAGTTACGGGGCGCACAGCATGTCCACGCGAAGCTCTCTCAGAGCCGGACGACGTGGACAATGGGGCTGGCCCGTTGTGTGCACTATTCGAGGTCAAAAAAGGCCGCAGAGCCCCGATTTCGTGGCCCGCCGTGTTTCGGCGATCCCGATTTCAATAATTGTGGGTCCCACACTAAGAATCACGGCACGCTGATGACAAAAGCCCCGTGTCGCGATTATATTTGCACACAATGCGTAAGATAAACAAAACAATCAAACTAGTTGAAAAAAAAAAGAACAAGTTAACCGAAAAGACGAGTCTGAACTACAAAAGGGGTGCAACACGAGGACTTCCCAGGGGGTCACCCATCCTAGTACTACTCTAGCCCAAGCACGCTTCACTTCGGAGTTCTGATGGGATCCGGTGCATTAGTGCTGGTATGATCGCACCCGTTAGAGTCTCCTCACTATATTTTCTTATAGCTGCTGGCACAGCGGGCGATGGGGGCTCCGAAGTTCAAACGCGCGTAACTTTCGAACCGATTGGAGTTACGGGGCGCACAGCATGTCCACGCGAAGCTCTCTCAGAGCCGGACGACGTGGACAATGGGGCTGGCCCGTTGTGTGCACTATTCGAGGTCAAAAAAGGCCGCAGAGCCCCGATTTCGTGGCCCGCCGTGTTTCGGCGATCCCGATTTCAATAATTGTGGGTCCCACACTAAGAATCACGGCACGCTGATGACAAAAGCCCCGTGTCGCGATTATATTTGCACACAATGCGTAAGATAAACAAAACAATCAAACTAGTTGAAAAAAAAAAGAACAAGTTAACCGAAAAGACGAGTCTGAACTACAAAAGGGGTGCAACACGAGGACTTCCCAGGGGGTCACCCATCCTAGTACTACTCTCGCCCAAGCACGCTTAACTTCGGAGTTCTGATGGGATCCGGTGCATTAGTGCTGGTATGATCGCACCAATTAAAGTCTCCTCACTATATTTTCTTATAGCTGCTGGCACAGCGGGCGATGGGGGCTCCGAAGTTCAAACGCGCGTAACTTTCGAACCGATTGGAGTTACGGGGCGCACAGCATGTCCACGCGAAGCTCTCTCAGAGCCGGACGACGTGGACAATGGGGCTGGCCCGTTGTGTGCACTATTCGAGGTCAAAAAAGGCCGCAGAGCCCCGATTTCGTGGCCCGCCGTGTTTCGGCGATCCCGATTTCAATAATTGTGGGTCCCACACTAAGAATCACGGCACGCTGATGACAAAAGCCCCGTGTCGCGATTATATTTGCACACAATGCGTAAGATAAACAAAACAATCAAACTAGTTGAAAAAAAAAAGAACAAGTTAACCGAAAAGACGAGTCTGAACTACAAAAGGGGTGCAACACGAGGACTTCCCAGGGGGTCACCCATCCTAGTACTACTCTAGCCCAAGCACGCTTCACTTCGGAGTTCTGATGGGATCCGGTGCATTAGTGCTGGTATGATCGCACCCGTTAGAGTCTCCTCACTATATTTTCTTATAGCTGCTGGCACAGCGGGCGATGGGGGCTCCGAAGTTCAAACGCGCGTAACTTTCGAACCGATTGGAGTTACGGGGCGCACAGCATGTCCACGCGAAGCTCTCTCAGAGCCGGACGACGTGGACAATGGGGCTGGCCCGTTGTGTGCACTATTCGAGGTCAAAAAAGGCCGCAGAGCCCCGATTTCGTGGCCCGCCGTGTTTCGGCGATCCCGATTTCAATAATTGTGGGTCCCACACTAAGAATCACGGCACGCTGATGACAAAAGCCCCGTGTCGCGATTATATTTGCACACAATGCGTAAGACAAAGAAAACAATCAAACTAGTTGTAAAAAAAAAGAACAAATTAACCGAAAAGACGAGTCTGAACTACAAAAGGGGTGCAACACGAGGACTTCCCAGGGGGTCACCCATCCTAGTACTACTCTCGCCCAAGCACACTTAACATCGAAGTTCTGATGGGATCCGGTGCATTAGTGCTGGTATGATCGCACCCGTTAGAGTCTCCTCACTATATTTTCTTATAGCTGCTGGCACAGCGGGCGGTGGGGGCTCCGAACTTCAAACGCGCGTAACTTTCGAACCGATTGGAGTTACGGGGCGCACAGCATGTCCACGCGAAGCTCTCTCAGAGCCGGACGACGTGGACAATGGGGCTGGCCCGTTGTGTGCACTATTCGAGGTCAAAAAAGGCCGCAGAGCCCCGGTTTCGTGGCCCGCCGTGTTTCGGCGATCCCGATTTCAATAATTGTGGGTCCCACACTAAGAATCACGGCACGCTGATGACAAAAGCCCCGTGTCGCGATTATATTTGCACACAATGCGTAAGATAAACAAAACAATCAAACTAGTTGTAAAAAAAAAGAACAAGTTAACCGAAAAGACGAGTCTGAACTACAAAAGGGGTGCAACACGAGGACTTCCCAGGGGGTCACCCATCCTAGTACTATTCTAGCCCAAGCACGCTTAACATCGAAGTTCTGATGGGATCCGGTGCATTAGTGCTGGTATGATCGCACCCGTTAGAGTCTCCTCACTATATTTTCTTATAGCTGCTGGCACAGCGGGCGGTGGGGGCTCCGAACTTCAAACGCGCGTAACTTTCGAACCGATTGGAGTTACGGGGCGCACAGCATGTCCACGCGAAGCTCTCTCAGAGCCGGACGACGTGGACAATGGGGCTGGCCCGTTGTGTGCACTATTCGAGGTCAAAAAAGGCCGCAGAGCCCCGGTTTCGTGGCCCGCCGTGTTTCGGCGATCCCGATTTCAATAATTGTGGGTCCCACACTAAGAATCACGGCACGCTGATGACAAAAGCCCCGTGTCGCGATTATATTTGCACACAATGCGTAAGATAAACAAAACAATCAAACTAGTTGTAAAAAAAAAGAACAAGTTAACCGAAAAGACGAGTCTGAACTACAAAAGGGGTGCAACACGAGGACTTCCCAGGGGGTCACCCATCCTAGTACTACTCTAGCCCAAGCACGCTTCACTTCGGAGTTCTGATGGGATCCGGTGCATTAGTGCTGGTATGATCGCACCCGTTAGAGTCTCCTCACTATATTTTCTTATAGCTGCTGGCACAGCGGGCGATGGGGGCTCCGAAGTTCAAACGCGCGTAACTTTCGAACCGATTGGAGTTACGGGGCGCACAGCATGTCCACGCGAAGCTCTCTCAGAGCCGGACGACGTGGACAATGGGGCTGGCCCGTTGTGTGCACTATTCGAGGTCAAAAAAGGCCGCAGAGCCCCGATTTCGTGGCCCGCCGTGTTTCGGCGATCCCGATTTCAATAATTGTGGGTCCCACACTAAGAATCACGGCACGCTGATGACAAAAGCCCCGTGTCGCGATTATATTTGCACACAATGCGTAAGACAAAGAAAACAATCAAACTAGTTGTAAAAAAAAAGAACAAATTAACCGAAAAGACGAGTCTGAACTACAAAAGGGGTGCAACACGAGGACTTCCCAAGGGGTCACCCATCCTAGTACTACTCTCGCCCAAGCACGCTTAACTTCGGAGTTCTGATGGGATCCGGTGCATTAGTGCTGGTATGATCGCACCAATTAAAGTCTCCTCACTATATTTTCTTATAGCTGCTGGCACAGCGGGCGGTGGGGGCTCCGAACTTCAAACGCGCGTAACTTTCGAACCGATTGGAGTTACGGGGCGCACAGCATGTCCACGCGAAGCTCTCTCAGAGCCGGACGACGTGGACAATGGGGCTGGCCCGTTGTGTGCACTATTCGAGGTCAAAAAAGGCCGCAGAGCCCCGATTTCGTGGCCCGCCGTGTTTCGGCGATCCCGATTTCAATAATTGTGGGTCCCACACTAAGAATCACGGCACGCTGATGACAAAAGCCCCGTGTCGCGATTATATTTGCACACAATGCGTAAGATAAACAAAACAATCAAACTAGTTGAAAAAAAAAAGAACAAGTTAACCGAAAAGACGAGTCTGAACTACAAAAGGGGTGCAACACGAGGACTTCCCAGGGGGTCACCCATCCTAGTACTACTCTCGCCCAAGCACGCTTAACTTCGGAGTTCTGATGGGATCCGGTGCATTAGTGCTGGTATGATCGCACCAATTAAAGTCTCCTCACTATATTTTCTTATAGCTGCTGGCACAGCGGGCGATGGGGGCTCCGAAGTTCAAACGCGCGTAACTTTCGAACCGATTGGAGTTACGGGGCGCACAGCATGTCCACGCGAAGCTCTCTCAGAGCCGGACGACGTGGACAATGGGGCTGGCCCGTTGTGTGCACTATTCGAGGTCAAAAAAGGCCGCAGAGCCCCGATTTCGTGGCCCGCCGTGTTTCGGCGATCCCGATTTCAATAATTGTGGGTCCCACACTAAGAATCACGGCACGCTGATGACAAAAGCCCCGTGTCGCGATTATATTTGCACACAATGCGTAAGATAAACAAAACAATCAAACTAGTTGAAAAAAAAAAGAACAAGTTAACCGAAAAGACGAGTCTGAACTACAAAAGGGGTGCAACACGAGGACTTCCCAGGGGGTCACCCATCCTAGTACTACTCTAGCCCAAGCACGCTTCACTTCGGAGTTCTGATGGGATCCGGTGCATTAGTGCTGGTATGATCGCACCCGTTAGAGTCTCCTCACTATATTTTCTTATAGCTGCTGGCACAGCGGGCGATGGGGGCTCCGAAGTTCAAACGCGCGTAACTTTCGAACCGATTGGAGTTACGGGGCGCACAGCATGTCCACGCGAAGCTCTCTCAGAGCCGGACGACGTGGACAATGGGGCTGGCCCGTTGTGTGCACTATTCGAGGTCAAAAAAGGCCGCAGAGCCCCGGTTTCGTGGCCCGCCGTCTTTCGGCGATCCCGATTTCAATAATTATGGGTCCCACACTAAGAATCACGACACGCTGATGACAAAAGCCCCGTGTCGCGATTATATTTGCACACAATGCGTAATACAAAGAAAACAATCAAACTAGTTGTAAAAAAAAAGAACTAATTAACCGAAAAGACGAGTCTGAACTACAAAAGGGGTGCAACACGAGGACTTCCCAGGGTGTCACCCATCCTAGTACTATTCTCGCCCAAGCACACTTAACATCGAAGTTCTGATGGGATCCGGTGCATTAGTGCTGGTATGATCGCACCCGTTAAAGTCTCCTCACTATATTTTCTTATAGCTGCTGGCACAGCGGGCGGTGGGGGCTCCGAACTTCAAACGCGCGTAACTTTCGAACCGATTGGAGTTACGGGGCGCACAGCATGTCCACGCGAAGCTCTCTCAGAGCCGGACGACGTGGACAATGGGGCTGGCCCGTTGTGTGCACTATTCGAGGTCAAAAAAGGCCGCAGAGCCCCGGTTTCGTGGCCCGCCGTGTTTCGGCGATCCCGATTTCAATAATTGTGGGTCCCACACTAAGAATCACGGCACGCTGATGACAAAAGCCCCGTGTCGCGATTATATTTGCACACAATGCGTAAGACAAAGAAAACAATCAAACTAGTTGTAAAAAAAAAGAACAAATTAACCGAAAAGACGAGTCTGAACTACAAAAGGGGTGCAACACGAGGACTTCCCAAGGGGTCACCCATCCTAGTACTACTCTCGCCCAAGCACGCTTAACTTCGGAGTTCTGATGGGATCCGGTGCATTAGTGCTGGTATGATCGCACCAATTAAAGTCTCCTCACTATATTTTCTTATAGCTGCTGGCACAGCGGGCGATGGGGGCTCCGAACTTCAAACGCGCGTAACTTTCGAACCGATTGGAGTTACGGGGCGCACAGCATGTCCACGCGAAGCTCTCTCAGAGCCGGACGACGTGGACAATGGGGCTGGCCCGTTGTGTGCACTATTCGAGGTCAAAAAAGGCCGCAGAGCCCCGGTTTCGTGGCCCGCCGTGTTTCGGCGATCCCGATTTCAATAATTATGGGTCCCACACTAAGAATCACGGCACGCTGATGACAAAAGCCCCGTGTCGCGATTATATTTGCACACAATGTGTAATACAAAGAAAACAATCAAACTAGTTGTAAAAAAAAAGAACTAATTAACCGAAAAGACGAGTCTGAACTACAAAAGGGGTGCAACACGAGGACTTCCCAGGGTGTCACCCATCCTAGTACTATTCTCGCCCAAGCACACTTAACATCGAAGTTCTGATGGGATCCGGTGCATTAGTGCTGGTATGATCGCACCCGTTAAAGTCTCCTCACTATATTTTCTTATAGCTGCTGGCACAGCGGGCGGTGGGGGCTCCGAACTTCAAACGCGCGTAACTTTCGAACCGATTGGAGTTACGGGGCGCACAGCATGTCCACGCGAAGCTCTCTCAGAGCCGGACGACGTGGACAATGGGGCTGGCCCGTTGTGTGCACTATTCGAGGTCAAAAAAGGCCGCAGAGCCCCGGTTTCGTGGCCCGCCGTGTTTCGGCGATCCCGATTTCAATAATTGTGGGTCCCACACTAAGAATCACGGCACGCTGATGACAAAAGCCCCGTGTCGCGATTATATTTGCACACAATGCGTAAGATAAACAAAACAATCAAACTAGTTGTAAAAAAAAAGAACAAGTTAACCGAAAAGACGAGTCTGAACTACAAAAGGGGTGCAACACGAGGACTTCCCAGGGGGTCACCCATCCTAGTACTACTCTAGCCCAAGCACGCTTCACTTCGGAGTTCTGATGGGATCCGGTGCATTAGTGCTGGTATGATCGCACCCGTTAGAGTCTCCTCACTATATTTTCTTATAGCTGCTGGCACAGCGGGCGATGGGGGCTCCGAACTTCAAACGCGCGTAACTTTCGAACCGATTGGAGTTACGGGGCGCACAGCATGTCCACGCGAAGCTCTCTCAGAGCCGGACGACGTGGACAATGGGGCTGGCCCGTTGTGTGCACTATTCGAGGTCAAAAAAGGCCGCAGAGCCCCGGTTTCGTGGCCCGCCGTCTTTCGGCGATCCCGATTTCAATAATTATGGGTCCCACTCTAAGAATCACGACACGCTGATGACAAAAGCCCCGTGTCGCGATTATATTTGCACACAATGCGTAATACAAAGAAAACAATCAAACTAGTTGTAAAAAAAAAGAACTAATTAACCGAAAAGACGAGTCTGAACTACAAAAGGGGTGCAACACGAGGACTTCCCAGGGTGTCACCCATCCTAGTACTATTCTCGCCCAAGCACACTTAACATCGAAGTTCTGATGGGATCCGGTGCATTAGTGCTGGTATGATCGCACCCGTTAAAGTCTCCTCACTATATTTTCTTATAGCTGCTGGCACAGCGGGCGGTGGGGGCTCCGAACTTCAAACGCGCGTAACTTTCGAACCGATTGGAGTTACGGGGCGCACAGCATGTCCACGCGAAGCTCTCTCAGAGCCGGACGACGTGGACAATGGGGCTGGCCCGTTGTGTGCACTATTCGAGGTCAAAAAAGGCCGCAGAGCCCCGGTTTCGTGGCCCGCCGTGTTTCGGCGATCCCGATTTCAATAATTGTGGGTCCCACACTAAGAATCACGGCACGCTGATGACAAAAGCCCCGTGTCGCGATTATATTTGCACACAATGCGTAAGATAAACAAAACAATCAAACTAGTTGAAAAAAAAAAGATCAAGTTAACCGAAAAGACGAGTCTGAACTACAAAAGGGGTGCAACACGAGGACTTCCCAGGGGGTCACCCATCCTAGTACTACTCTCGCCCAAGCACGCTTCACTTCGGAGTTCTGATGGGATCCGGTGCATTAGTGCTGGTATGATCGCACCAATTAAAGTCTCCTCACTATATTTTCTTATAGCTGCTGGCACAGCGGGCGATGGGGGCTCCGAACTTCAAACGCGCGTAACTTTCGAACCGATTGGAGTTACGGGGCGCACAGCATGTCCACGCGAAGCTCTCTCAGAGCCGGACGACGTGGACAATGGGGCTGGCCCGTTGTGTGCACTATTCGAGGTCAAAAAAGGCCGCAGAGCCCCGATTTCGTGGCCCGCCGTGTTTCGGCGATCCCGATTTCAATAATTGTGGGTCCCACACTAAGAATCACGGCACGCTGATGACAAAAGCCCCGTGTCGCGATTATATTTGCACACAATGCGTAAGATAAACAAAACAATCAAACTAGTTGAAAAAAAAAAGAACAAGTTAACCGAAAAGACGAGTCTGAACTACAAAAGGGGTGCAACACGAGGACTTCCCAGGGGGTCACCCATCCTAGTACTACTCTAGCCCAAGCACGCTTCACTTCGGAGTTCTGATGGGATCCGGTGCATTAGTGCTGGTATGATCGCACCCGTTAGAGTCTCCTCACTATATTTTCTTATAGCTGCTGGCACAGCGGGCGATGGGGGCTCCGAAGTTCAAACGCGCGTAACTTTCGAACCGATTGGAGTTACGGGGCGCACAGCATGTCCACGCGAAGCTCTCTCAGAGCCGGACGACGTGGACAATGGGGCTGGCCCGTTGTGTGCACTATTCGAGGTCAAAAAAGGCCGCAGAGCCCCGATTTCGTGGCCCGCCGTGTTTCGGCGATCCCGATTTCAATAATTGTGGGTCCCACACTAAGAATCACGGCACGCTGATGACAAAAGCCCCGTGTCGCGATTATATTTGCACACAATGCGTAAGATAAACAAAACAATCAAACTAGTTGAAAAAAAAAAGAACAAGTTAACCGAAAAGACGAGTCTGAACTACAAAAGGGGTGCAACACGAGGACTTCCCAGGGGGTCACCCATCCTAGTACTACTCTCGCCCAAGCACGCTTAACTTCGGAGTTCTGATGGGATCCGGTGCATTAGTGCTGGTATGATCGCACCAATTAAAGTCTCCTCACTATATTTTCTTATAGCTGCTGGCACAGCGGGCGATGGGGGCTCCGAAGTTCAAACGCGCGTAACTTTCGAACCGATTGGAGTTACGGGGCGCACAGCATGTCCACGCGAAGCTCTCTCAGAGCCGGACGACGTGGACAATGGGGCTGGCCCGTTGTGTGCACTATTCGAGGTCAAAAAAGGCCGCAGAGCCCCGATTTCGTGGCCCGCCGTGTTTCGGCGATCCCGATTTCAATAATTGTGGGTCCCACACTAAGAATCACGGCACGCTGATGACAAAAGCCCCGTGTCGCGATTATATTTGCACACAATGCGTAAGATAAACAAAACAATCAAACTAGTTGAAAAAAAAAAGAACAAGTTAACCGAAAAGACGAGTCTGAACTACAAAAGGGGTGCAACACGAGGACTTCCCAGGGGGTCACCCATCCTAGTACTACTCTAGCCCAAGCACGCTTCACTTCGGAGTTCTGATGGGATCCGGTGCATTAGTGCTGGTATGATCGCACCCGTTAGAGTCTCCTCACTATATTTTCTTATAGCTGCTGGCACAGCGGGCGATGGGGGCTCCGAAGTTCAAACGCGCGTAACTTTCGAACCGATTGGAGTTACGGGGCGCACAGCATGTCCACGCGAAGCTCTCTCAGAGCCGGACGACGTGGACAATGGGGCTGGCCCGTTGTGTGCACTATTCGAGGTCAAAAAAGGCCGCAGAGCCCCGATTTCGTGGCCCGCCGTGTTTCGGCGATCCCGATTTCAATAATTGTGGGTCCCACACTAAGAATCACGGCACGCTGATGACAAAAGCCCCGTGTCGCGATTATATTTGCACACAATGCGTAAGATAAACAAAACAATCAAACTAGTTGTAAAAAAAAAGAACAAGTTAACCGAAAAGACGAGTCTGAACTACAAAAGGGGTGCAACACGAGGACTTCCCAGGGGGTCACCCATCCTAGTACTACTCTAGCCCAAGCACGCTTCACTTCGGAGTTCTGATGGGATCCGGTGCATTAGTGCTGGTATGATCGCACCCGTTAGAGTCTCCTCACTATATTTTCTTATAGCTGCTGGCACAGCGGGCGATGGGGGCTCCGAACTTCAAACGCGCGTAACTTTCGAACCGATTGGAGTTACGGGGCGCACAGCATGTCCACGCGAAGCTCCCTCAGAGCCGGACGACGTGGACAATGGGGCTGGCCCGTTGTGTGCACTATTCGAGGTCAAAAAAGGCCGCAGAGCCCCGATTTCGTGGCCCGCCGTGTTTCGGCGATCCCGATTTCAATAATTGTGGGTCCCACACTAAGAATCACGGCACGCTGATGACAAAAGCCCCGTGTCGCGATTATATTTGCACACAATGCGTAAGACAAAGAAAACAATCAAACTAGTTGTAAAAAAAAAGAACAAATTAACCGAAAAGACGAGTCTGAACTACAAAAGGGGTGCAACACGAGGACTTCCCAAGGGGTCACCCATCCTAGTACTACTCTCGCCCAAGCACGCTTAACTTCGGAGTTCTGATGGGATCCGGTGCATTAGTGCTGGTATGATCGCACCAATTAAAGTCTCCTCACTATATTTTCTTATAGCTGCTGGCACAGCGGGCGATGGGGGCTCCGAACTTCAAACGCGCGTAACTTTCGAACCGATTGGAGTTACGGGGCGCACAGCATGTCCACGCGAAGCTCTCTCAGAGCCGGACGACGTGGACAATGGGGCTGGCCCGTTGTGTGCACTATTCGAGGTCAAAAAAGGCCGCAGAGCCCCGATTTCGTGGCCCGCCGTGTTTCGGCGATCCCGATTTCAATAATTGTGGGTCCCACACTAAGAATCACGGCACGCTGATGACAAAAGCCCCGTGTCGCGATTATATTTGCACACAATGCGTAAGATAAACAAAACAATCAAACTAGTTGAAAAAAAAAAGATCAAGTTAACCGAAAAGACGAGTCTGAACTACAAAAGGGGTGCAACACGAGGACTTCCCAGGGGGTCACCCATCCTAGTACTACTCTCGCCCAAGCACGCTTCACTTCGGAGTTCTGATGGGATCCGGTGCATTAGTGCTGGTATGATCGCACCAATTAAAGTCTCCTCACTATATTTTCTTATAGCTGCTGGCACAGCGGGCGATGGGGGCTCCGAACTTCAAACGCGCGTAACTTTCGAACCGATTGGAGTTACGGGGCGCACAGCATGTCCACGCGAAGCTCTCTCAGAGCCGGACGACGTGGACAATGGGGCTGGCCCGTTGTGTGCACTATTCGAGGTCAAAAAAGGCCGCAGAGCCCCGATTTCGTGGCCCGCCGTGTTTCGGCGATCCCGATTTCAATAATTGTGGGTCCCACACTAAGAATCACGGCACGCTGATGACAAAAGCCCCGTGTCGCGATTATATTTGCACACAATGCGTAAGATAAACAAAACAATCAAACTAGTTGAAAAAAAAAAGAACAAGTTAACCGAAAAGACGAGTCTGAACTACAAAAGGGGTGCAACACGAGGACTTCCCAGGGGGTCACCCATCCTAGTACTACTCTAGCCCAAGCACGCTTCACTTCGGAGTTCTGATGGGATCCGGTGCATTAGTGCTGGTATGATCGCACCCGTTAGAGTCTCCTCACTATATTTTCTTATAGCTGCTGGCACAGCGGGCGATGGGGGCTCCGAAGTTCAAACGCGCGTAACTTTCGAACCGATTGGAGTTACGGGGCGCACAGCATGTCCACGCGAAGCTCTCTCAGAGCCGGACGACGTGGACAATGGGGCTGGCCCGTTGTGTGCACTATTCGAGGTCAAAAAAGGCCGCAGAGCCCCGATTTCGTGGCCCGCCGTGTTTCGGCGATCCCGATTTCAATAATTGTGGGTCCCACACTAAGAATCACGGCACGCTGATGACAAAAGCCCCGTGTCGCGATTATATTTGCACACAATGCGTAAGATAAACAAAACAATCAAACTAGTTGAAAAAAAAAAGAACAAGTTAACCGAAAAGACGAGTCTGAACTACAAAAGGGGTGCAACACGAGGACTTCCCAGGGGGTCACCCATCCTAGTACTACTCTCGCCCAAGCACGCTTAACTTCGGAGTTCTGATGGGATCCGGTGCATTAGTGCTGGTATGATCGCACCAATTAAAGTCTCCTCACTATATTTTCTTATAGCTGCTGGCACAGCGGGCGATGGGGGCTCCGAAGTTCAAACGCGCGTAACTTTCGAACCGATTGGAGTTACGGGGCGCACAGCATGTCCACGCGAAGCTCTCTCAGAGCCGGACGACGTGGACAATGGGGCTGGCCCGTTGTGTGCACTATTCGAGGTCAAAAAAGGCCGCAGAGCCCCGATTTCGTGGCCCGCCGTGTTTCGGCGATCCCGATTTCAATAATTGTGGGTCCCACACTAAGAATCACGGCACGCTGATGACAAAAGCCCCGTGTCGCGATTATATTTGCACACAATGCGTAAGATAAACAAAACAATCAAACTAGTTGAAAAAAAAAAGAACAAGTTAACCGAAAAGACGAGTCTGAACTACAAAAGGGGTGCAACACGAGGACTTCCCAGGGGGTCACCCATCCTAGTACTACTCTAGCCCAAGCACGCTTCACTTCGGAGTTCTGATGGGATCCGGTGCATTAGTGCTGGTATGATCGCACCCGTTAGAGTCTCCTCACTATATTTTCTTATAGCTGCTGGCACAGCGGGCGATGGGGGCTCCGAAGTTCAAACGCGCGTAACTTTCGAACCGATTGGAGTTACGGGGCGCACAGCATGTCCACGCGAAGCTCTCTCAGAGCCGGACGACGTGGACAATGGGGCTGGCCCGTTGTGTGCACTATTCGAGGTCAAAAAAGGCCGCAGAGCCCCGATTTCGTGGCCCGCCGTGTTTCGGCGATCCCGATTTCAATAATTGTGGGTCCCACACTAAGAATCACGGCACGCTGATGACAAAAGCCCCGTGTCGCGATTATATTTGCACACAATGCGTAAGACAAAGAAAACAATCAAACTAGTTGTAAAAAAAAAGAACAAATTAACCGAAAAGACGAGTCTGAACTACAAAAGGGGTGCAACACGAGGACTTCCCAGGGGGTCACCCATCCTAGTACTACTCTCGCCCAAGCACGCTTAACTTCGGAGTTCTGATGGGATCCGGTGCATTAGTGCTGGTATGATCGCACCAATTAAAGTCTCCTCACTATATTTTCTTATAGCTGCTGGCACAGCGGGCGATGGGGGCTCCGAACTTCAAACGCGCGTAACTTTCGAACCGATTGGAGTTACGGGGCGCACAGCATGTCCACGCGAAGCTCTCTCAGAGCCGGACGACGTGGACAATGGGGCTGGCCCGTTGTGTGCACTATTCGAGGTCAAAAAAGGCCGCAGAGCCCCGGTTTCGTGGCCCGCCGTGTTTCGGCGATCCCGATTTCAATAATTATGGGTCCCACACTAAGAATCACGGCACGCTGATGACAAAAGCCCCGTGTCGCGATTATATTTGCACACAATGTGTAATACAAAGAAAACAATCAAACTAGTTGTAAAAAAAAAGAACTAATTAACCGAAAAGACGAGTCTGAACTACAAAAGGGGTGCAACACGAGGACTTCCCAGGGTGTCACCCATCCTAGTACTATTCTCGCCCAAGCACACTTAACATCGAAGTTCTGATGGGATCCGGTGCATTAGTGCTGGTATGATCGCACCCGTTAAAGTCTCCTCACTATATTTTCTTATAGCTGCTGGCACAGCGGGCGGTGGGGGCTCCGAACTTCAAACGCGCGTAACTTTCGAACCGATTGGAGTTACGGGGCGCACAGCATGTCCACGCGAAGCTCTCTCAGAGCCGGACGACGTGGACAATGGGGCTGGCCCGTTGTGTGCACTATTCGAGGTCAAAAAAGGCCGCAGAGCCCCGGTTTCGTGGCCCGCCGTGTTTCGGCGATCCCGATTTCAATAATTGTGGGTCCCACACTAAGAATCACGGCACGCTGATGACAAAAGCCCCGTGTCGCGATTATATTTGCACACAATGCGTAAGATAAACAAAACAATCAAACTAGTTGTAAAAAAAAAGAACAAGTTAACCGAAAAGACGAGTCTGAACTACAAAAGGGGTGCAACACGAGGACTTCCCAGGGGGTCACCCATCCTAGTACTACTCTAGCCCAAGCACGCTTCACTTCGGAGTTCTGATGGGATCCGGTGCATTAGTGCTGGTATGATCGCACCCGTTAGAGTCTCCTCACTATATTTTCTTATAGCTGCTGGCACAGCGGGCGATGGGGGCTCCGAAGTTCAAACGCGCGTAACTTTCGAACCGATTGGAGTTACGGGGCGCACAGCATGTCCACGCGAAGCTCTCTCAGAGCCGGACGACGTGGACAATGGGGCTGGCCCGTTGTGTGCACTATTCGAGGTCAAAAAAGGCCGCAGAGCCCCGATTTCGTGGCCCGCCGTGTTTCGGCGATCCCGATTTCAATAATTGTGGGTCCCACACTAAGAATCACGGCACGCTGATGACAAAAGCCCCGTGTCGCGATTATATTTGCACACAATGCGTAAGACAAAGAAAACAATCAAACTAGTTGTAAAAAAAAAGAACAAATTAACCGAAAAGACGAGTCTGAACTACAAAAGGGGTGCAACACGAGGACTTCCCAAGGGGTCACCCATCCTAGTACTACTCTCGCCCAAGCACGCTTAACTTCGGAGTTCTGATGGGATCCGGTGCATTAGTGCTGGTATGATCGCACCAATTAAAGTCTCCTCACTATATTTTCTTATAGCTGCTGGCACAGCGGGCGATGGGGGCTCCGAACTTCAAACGCGCGTAACTTTCGAACCGATTGGAGTTACGGGGCGCACAGCATGTCCACGCGAAGCTCTCTCAGAGCCGGACGACGTGGACAATGGGGCTGGCCCGTTGTGTGCACTATTCGAGGTCAAAAAAGGCCGCAGAGCCCCGGTTTCGTGGCCCGCCGTGTTTCGGCGATCCCGATTTCAATAATTATGGGTCCCACACTAAGAATCACGGCACGCTGATGACAAAAGCCCCGTGTCGCGATTATATTTGCACACAATGTGTAATACAAAGAAAACAATCAAACTAGTTGTAAAAAAAAAGAACTAATTAACCGAAAAGACGAGTCTGAACTACAAAAGGGGTGCAACACGAGGACTTCCCAGGGTGTCACCCATCCTAGTACTATTCTCGCCCAAGCACACTTAACATCGAAGTTCTGATGGGATCCGGTGCATTAGTGCTGGTATGATCGCACCCGTTAAAGTCTCCTCACTATATTTTCTTATAGCTGCTGGCACAGCGGGCGGTGGGGGCTCCGAACTTCAAACGCGCGTAACTTTCGAACCGATTGGAGTTACGGGGCGCACAGCATGTCCACGCGAAGCTCTCTCAGAGCCGGACGACGTGGACAATGGGGCTGGCCCGTTGTGTGCACTATTCGAGGTCAAAAAAGGCCGCAGAGCCCCGGTTTCGTGGCCCGCCGTGTTTCGGCGATCCCGATTTCAATAATTGTGGGTCCCACACTAAGAATCACGGCACGCTGATGACAAAAGCCCCGTGTCGCGATTATATTTGCACACAATGCGTAAGATAAACAAAACAATCAAACTAGTTGTAAAAAAAAAGAACAAGTTAACCGAAAAGACGAGTCTGAACTACAAAAGGGGTGCAACACGAGGACTTCCCAGGGGGTCACCCATCCTAGTACTACTCTAGCCCAAGCACGCTTCACTTCGGAGTTCTGATGGGATCCGGTGCATTAGTGCTGGTATGATCGCACCCGTTAGAGTCTCCTCACTATATTTTCTTATAGCTGCTGGCACAGCGGGCGATGGGGGCTCCGAAGTTCAAACGCGCGTAACTTTCGAACCGATTGGAGTTACGGGGCGCACAGCATGTCCACGCGAAGCTCTCTCAGAGCCGGACGACGTGGACAATGGGGCTGGCCCGTTGTGTGCACTATTCGAGGTCAAAAAAGGCCGCAGAGCCCCGATTTCGTGGCCCGCCGTGTTTCGGCGATCCCGATTTCAATAATTGTGGGTCCCACACTAAGAATCACGGCACGCTGATGACAAAAGCCCCGTGTCGCGATTATATTTGCACACAATGCGTAAGACAAAGAAAACAATCAAACTAGTTGTAAAAAAAAAGAACAAATTAACCGAAAAGACGAGTCTGAACTACAAAAGGGGTGCAACACGAGGACTTCCCAAGGGGTCACCCATCCTAGTACTACTCTCGCCCAAGCACGCTTAACTTCGGAGTTCTGATGGGATCCGGTGCATTAGTGCTGGTATGATCGCACCAATTAAAGTCTCCTCACTATATTTTCTTATAGCTGCTGGCACAGCGGGCGATGGGGGCTCCGAACTTCAAACGCGCGTAACTTTCGAACCGATTGGAGTTACGGGGCGCACAGCATGTCCACGCGAAGCTCTCTCAGAGCCGGACGACGTGGACAATGGGGCTGGCCCGTTGTGTGCACTATTCGAGGTCAAAAAAGGCCGCAGAGCCCCGGTTTCGTGGCCCGCCGTGTTTCGGCGATCCCGATTTCAATAATTATGGGTCCCACACTAAGAATCACGGCACGCTGATGACAAAAGCCCCGTGTCGCGATTATATTTGCACACAATGTGTAATACAAAGAAAACAATCAAACTAGTTGTAAAAAAAAAGAACTAATTAACCGAAAAGACGAGTCTGAACTACAAAAGGGGTGCAACACGAGGACTTCCCAGGGTGTCACCCATCCTAGTACTATTCTCGCCCAAGCACACTTACCATCGAAGTTCTGATGGGATCCGGTGCATTAGTGCTGGTATGATCGCACCCGTTAAAGTCTCCTCACTATATTTTCTTATAGCTGCTGGCACAGCGGGCGGTGGGGGCTCCGAACTTCAAACGCGCGTAACTTTCGAACCGATTGGAGTTACGGGGCGCACAGCATGTCCACGCGAAGCTCTCTCAGAGCCGGACGACGTGGACAATGGGGCTGGCCCGTTGTGTGCACTATTCGAGGTCAAAAAAGGCCGCAGAGCCCCGGTTTCGTGGCCCGCCGTGTTTCGGCGATCCCGATTTCAATAATTATGGGTCCCACACTAAGAATCACGGCACGCTGATGACAAAAGCCCCGTGTCGCGATTATATTTGCACACAATGCGTAAGATAAACAAAACAATCAAACTAGTTGTAAAAAAAAAGAACAAGTTAACCGAAAAGACGAGTCTGAACTACAAAAGGGGTGCAACACGAGGACTTCCCAGGGGGTCACCCATCCTAGTACTACTCTAGCCCAAGCACGCTTCACTTCGGAGTTCTGATGGGATCCGGTGCATTAGTGCTGGTATGATCGCACCCGTTAGAGTCTCCTCACTATATTTTCTTATAGCTGCTGGCACAGCGGGCGATGGGGGCTCCGAACTTCAAACGCGCGTAACTTTCGAACCGATTGGAGTTACGGGGCGCACAGCATGTCCACGCGAAGCTCTCTCAGAGCCGGACGACGTGGACAATGGGGCTGGCCCGTTGTGTGCACTATTCGAGGTCAAAAAAGGCCGCAGAGCCCCGGTTTCGTGGCCCGCCGTGTTTCGGCGATCCCGATTTCAATAATTGTGGGTCCCACACTAAGAATCACGGCACGCTGATGACAAAAGCCCCGTGTCGCGATTATATTTGCACACAATGCGTAAGATAAACAAAACAATCAAACTAGTTGTAAAAAAAAAGAACAAGTTAACCGAAAAGACGAGTCTGAACTACAAAAGGGGTGCAACACGAGGACTTCCCAGGGGGTCACCCATCCTAGTACTACTCTAGCCCAAGCACGCTTCACTTCGGAGTTCTGATGGGATCCGGTGCATTAGTGCTGGTATGATCGCACCCGTTAGAGTCTCCTCACTATATTTTCTTATAGCTGCTGGCACAGCGGGCGATGGGGGCTCCGAACTTCAAACGCGCGTAACTTTCGAACCGATTGGAGTTACGGGGCGCACAGCATGTCCACGCGAAGCTCTCTCAGAGCCGGACGACGTGGACAATGGGGCTGGCCCGTTGTGTGCACTATTGGAGGTCAAAAAAGGCCGCAGAGCCCCGGTTTCGTGGCCCGCCGTGTTTCGGCGATCCCGATTTCAATAATTGTGGGTCCCACACTAAGAATCACGGCACGCTGATGACAAAAGCCCCGTGTCGCGATTATATTTGCACACAATGCGTAAGATAAACAAAACAATCAAACTAGTTGTAAAAAAAAAGAACAAGTTAACCGAAAAGACGAGTCTGAACTACAAAAGGGGTGCAACACGAGGACTTCCCAGGGGGTCACCCATCCTAGTACTACTCTAGCCCAAGCACGCTTCACTTCGGAGTTCTGATGGGATCCGGTGCATTAGTGCTGGTATGATCGCACCCGTTAGAGTCTCCTCACTATATTTTCTTATAGCTGCTGGCACAGCGGGCGATGGGGGCTCCGAACTTCAAACGCGCGTAACTTTCGAACCGATTGGAGTTACGGGGCGCACAGCATGTCCACGCGAAGCTCTCTCAGAGCCGGACGACGTGGACAATGGGGCTGGCCCGTTGTGTGCACTATTCGAGGTCAAAAAAGGCCGCAGAGCCCCGATTTCGTGGCCCGCCGTGTTTCGGCGATCCCGATTTCAATAATTGTGGGTCCCACACTAAGAATCACGGCACGCTGATGACAAAAGCCCCGTGTCGCGATTATATTTGCACACAATGCGTAAGATAAACAAAACAATCAAACTAGTTGAAAAAAAAAAGAACAAGTTAACCGAAAAGACGAGTCTGAACTACAAAAGGGGTGCAACACGAGGACTTCCCAGGGGGTCACCCATCCTAGTACTACTCTCGCCCAAGCACGCTTAACTTCGGAGTTCTGATGGGATCCGGTGCATTAGTGCTGGTATGATCGCACCCGTTAGAGTCTCCTCACTATATTTTCTTATAGCTGCTGGCACAGCGGGCGATGGGGGCTCCGAACTTCAAACGCGCGTAACTTTCGAACCGATTGGAGTTACGGGGCGCACAGCATGTCCACGCGAAGCTCTCTCAGAGCCGGACGACGTGGACAATGGGGCTGGCCCGTTGTGTGCACTATTCGAGGTCAAAAAAGGCCGCAGAGCCCCGGTTTCGTGGCCCGCCGTGTTTCGGCGATCCCGATTTCAATAATTATGGGTCCCACACTAAGAATCACGGCACGCTGATGACAAAAGCCCCGTGTCGCGATTATATTTGCACACAATGTGTAATACAAAGAAAACAATCAAACTAGTTGTAAAAAAAAAGAACTAATTAACCGAAAAGACGAGTCTGAACTACAAAAGGGGTGCAACACGAGGACTTCCCAGGGTGTCACCCATCCTAGTACTATTCTCGCCCAAGCACACTTACCATCGAAGTTCTGATGGGATCCGGTGCATTAGTGCTGGTATGATCGCACCCGTTAAAGTCTCCTCACTATATTTTCTTATAGCTGCTGGCACAGCGGGCGGTGGGGGCTCCGAACTTCAAACGCGCGTAACTTTCGAACCGATTGGAGTTACGGGGCGCACAGCATGTCCACGCGAAGCTCTCTCAGAGCCGGACGACGTGGACAATGGGGCTGGCCCGTTGTGTGCACTATTCGAGGTCAAAAAAGGCCGCAGAGCCCCGGTTTCGTGGCCCGCCGTGTTTCGGCGATCCCGATTTCAATAATTATGGGTCCCACACTAAGAATCACGGCACGCTGATGACAAAAGCCCCGTGTCGCGATTATATTTGCACACAATGCGTAAGATAAACAAAACAATCAAACTAGTTGTAAAAAAAAAGAACAAGTTAACCGAAAAGACGAGTCTGAACTACAAAAGGGGTGCAACACGAGGACTTCCCAGGGGGTCACCCATCCTAGTACTACTCTAGCCCAAGCACGCTTCACTTCGGAGTTCTGATGGGATCCGGTGCATTAGTGCTGGTATGATCGCACCCGTTAGAGTCTCCTCACTATATTTTCTTATAGCTGCTGGCACAGCGGGCGATGGGGGCTCCGAACTTCAAACGCGCGTAACTTTCGAACCGATTGGAGTTACGGGGCGCACAGCATGTCCACGCGAAGCTCTCTCAGAGCCGGACGACGTGGACAATGGGGCTGGCCCGTTGTGTGCACTATTCGAGGTCAAAAAAGGCCGCAGAGCCCCGGTTTCGTGGCCCGCCGTGTTTCGGCGATCCCGATTTCAATAATTGTGGGTCCCACACTAAGAATCACGGCACGCTGATGACAAAAGCCCCGTGTCGCGATTATATTTGCACACAATGCGTAAGATAAACAAAACAATCAAACTAGTTGTAAAAAAAAAGAACAAGTTAACCGAAAAGACGAGTCTGAACTACAAAAGGGGTGCAACACGAGGACTTCCCAGGGGGTCACCCATCCTAGTACTACTCTAGCCCAAGCACGCTTCACTTCGGAGTTCTGATGGGATCCGGTGCATTAGTGCTGGTATGATCGCACCCGTTAGAGTCTCCTCACTATATTTTCTTATAGCTGCTGGCACAGCGGGCGATGGGGGCTCCGAACTTCAAACGCGCGTAACTTTCGAACCGATTGGAGTTACGGGGCGCACAGCATGTCCACGCGAAGCTCTCTCAGAGCCGGACGACGTGGACAATGGGGCTGGCCCGTTGTGTGCACTATTCGAGGTCAAAAAAGGCCGCAGAGCCCCGGTTTCGTGGCCCGCCGTGTTTCGGCGATCCCGATTTCAATAATTATGGGTCCCACACTAAGAATCACGGCACGCTGATGACAAAAGCCCCGTGTCGCGATTATATTTGCACACAATGTGTAATACAAAGAAAACAATCAAACTAGTTGTAAAAAAAAAGAACTAATTAACCGAAAAGACGAGTCTGAACTACAAAAGGGGTGCAACACGAGGACTTCCCAGGGTGTCACCCATCCTAGTACTATTCTCGCCCAAGCACACTTACCATCGAAGTTCTGATGGGATCCGGTGCATTAGTGCTGGTATGATCGCACCCGTTAAAGTCTCCTCACTATATTTTCTTATAGCTGCTGGCACAGCGGGCGGTGGGGGCTCCGAACTTCAAACGCGCGTAACTTTCGAACCGATTGGAGTTACGGGGCGCACAGCATGTCCACGCGAAGCTCTCTCAGAGCCGGACGACGTGGACAATGGGGCTGGCCCGTTGTGTGCACTATTCGAGGTCAAAAAAGGCCGCAGAGCCCCGGTTTCGTGGCCCGCCGTGTTTCGGCGATCCCGATTTCAATAATTATGGGTCCCACACTAAGAATCACGGCACGCTGATGACAAAAGCCCCGTGTCGCGATTATATTTGCACACAATGCGTAAGATAAACAAAACAATCAAACTAGTTGTAAAAAAAAAGAACAAGTTAACCGAAAAGACGAGTCTGAACTACAAAAGGGGTGCAACACGAGGACTTCCCAGGGGGTCACCCATCCTAGTACTACTCTAGCCCAAGCACGCTTCACTTCGGAGTTCTGATGGGATCCGGTGCATTAGTGCTGGTATGATCGCACCCGTTAGAGTCTCCTCACTATATTTTCTTATAGCTGCTGGCACAGCGGGCGATGGGGGCTCCGAACTTCAAACGCGCGTAACTTTCGAACCGATTGGAGTTACGGGGCGCACAGCATGTCCACGCGAAGCTCTCTCAGAGCCGGACGACGTGGACAATGGGGCTGGCCCGTTGTGTGCACTATTCGAGGTCAAAAAAGGCCGCAGAGCCCCGGTTTCGTGGCCCGCCGTGTTTCGGCGATCCCGATTTCAATAATTGTGGGTCCCACACTAAGAATCACGGCACGCTGATGACAAAAGCCCCGTGTCGCGATTATATTTGCACACAATGCGTAAGATAAACAAAACAATCAAACTAGTTGTAAAAAAAAAGAACAAGTTAACCGAAAAGACGAGTCTGAACTACAAAAGGGGTGCAACACGAGGACTTCCCAGGGGGTCACCCATCCTAGTACTACTCTAGCCCAAGCACGCTTCACTTCGGAGTTCTGATGGGATCCGGTGCATTAGTGCTGGTATGATCGCACCCGTTAGAGTCTCCTCACTATATTTTCTTATAGCTGCTGGCACAGCGGGCGATGGGGGCTCCGAACTTCAAACGCGCGTAACTTTCGAACCGATTGGAGTTACGGGGCGCACAGCATGTCCACGCGAAGCTCTCTCAGAGCCGGACGACGTGGACAATGGGGCTGGCCCGTTGTGTGCACTATTCGAGGTCAAAAAAGGCCGCAGAGCCCCGGTTTCGTGGCCCGCCGTGTTTCGGCGATCCCGATTTCAATAATTGTGGGTCCCACACTAAGAATCACGGCACGCTGATGACAAAAGCCCCGTGTCGCGATTATATTTGCACACAATGCGTAAGATAAACAAAACAATCAAACTAGTTGTAAAAAAAAAGAACAAGTTAACCGAAAAGACGAGTCTGAACTACAAAAGGGGTGCAACACGAGGACTTCCCAGGGGGTCACCCATCCTAGTACTACTCTAGCCCAAGCACGCTTCACTTCGGAGTTCTGATGGGATCCGGTGCATTAGTGCTGGTATGATCGCACCCGTTAGAGTCTCCTCACTATATTTTCTTATAGCTGCTGGCACAGCGGGCGATGGGGGCTCCGAACTTCAAACGCGCGTAACTTTCGAACCGATTGGAGTTACGGGGCGCACAGCATGTCCACGCGAAGCTCTCTCAGAGCCGGACGACGTGGACAATGGGGCTGGCCCGTTGTGTGCACTATTCGAGGTCAAAAAAGGCCGCAGAGCCCCGGTTTCGTGGCCCGCCGTGTTTCGGCGATCCCGATTTCAATAATTGTGGGTCCCACACTAAGAATCACGGCACGCTGATGACAAAAGCCCCGTGTCGCGATTATATTTGCACACAATGCGTAAGATAAACAAAACAATCAAACTAGTTGTAAAAAAAAAGAACAAGTTAACCGAAAAGACGAGTCTGAACTACAAAAGGGGTGCAACACGAGGACTTCCCAGGGGGTCACCCATCCTAGTACTACTCTAGCCCAAGCACGCTTCACTTCGGAGTTCTGATGGGATCCGGTGCATTAGTGCTGGTATGATCGCACCCGTTAGAGTCTCCTCACTATATTTTCTTATAGCTGCTGGCACAGCGGGCGATGGGGGCTCCGAACTTCAAACGCGCGTAACTTTCGAACCGATTGGAGTTACGGGGCGCACAGCATGTCCACGCGAAGCTCTCTCAGAGCCGGACGACGTGGACAATGGGGCTGGCCCGTTGTGTGCACTATTCGAGGTCAAAAAAGGCCGCAGAGCCCCGGTTTCGTGGCCCGCCGTGTTTCGGCGATCCCGATTTCAATAATTGTGGGTCCCACACTAAGAATCACGGCACGCTGATGACAAAAGCCCCGTGTCGCGATTATATTTGCACACAATGCGTAAGATAAACAAAACAATCAAACTAGTTGTAAAAAAAAAGAACAAGTTAACCGAAAAGACGAGTCTGAACTACAAAAGGGGTGCAACACGAGGACTTCCCAGGGGGTCACCCATCCTAGTACTACTCTAGCCCAAGCACGCTTCACTTCGGAGTTCTGATGGGATCCGGTGCATTAGTGCTGGTATGATCGCACCCGTTAGAGTCTCCTCACTATATTTTCTTATAGCTGCTGGCACAGCGGGCGATGGGGGCTCCGAACTTCAAACGCGCGTAACTTTCGAACCGATTGGAGTTACGGGGCGCACAGCATGTCCACGCGAAGCTCTCTCAGAGCCGGACGACGTGGACAATGGGGCTGGCCCGTTGTGTGCACTATTCGAGGTCAAAAAAGGCCGCAGAGCCCCGGTTTCGTGGCCCGCCGTGTTTCGGCGATCCCGATTTCAATAATTGTGGGTCCCACACTAAGAATCACGGCACGCTGATGACAAAAGCCCCGTGTCGCGATTATATTTGCACACAATGCGTAAGATAAACAAAACAATCAAACTAGTTGTAAAAAAAAAGAACAAGTTAACCGAAAAGACGAGTCTGAACTACAAAAGGGGTGCAACACGAGGACTTCCCAGGGGGTCACCCATCCTAGTACTACTCTAGCCCAAGCACGCTTCACTTCGGAGTTCTGATGGGATCCGGTGCATTAGTGCTGGTATGATCGCACCCGTTAGAGTCTCCTCACTATATTTTCTTATAGCTGCTGGCACAGCGGGCGATGGGGGCTCCGAACTTCAAACGCGCGTAACTTTCGAACCGATTGGAGTTACGGGGCGCACAGCATGTCCACGCGAAGCTCTCTCAGAGCCGGACGACGTGGACAATGGGGCTGGCCCGTTGTGTGCACTATTCGAGGTCAAAAAAGGCCGCAGAGCCCCGGTTTCGTGGCCCGCCGTGTTTCGGCGATCCCGATTTCAATAATTGTGGGTCCCACACTAAGAATCACGGCACGCTGATGACAAAAGCCCCGTGTCGCGATTATATTTGCACACAATGCGTAAGATAAACAAAACAATCAAACTAGTTGTAAAAAAAAAGAACAAGTTAACCGAAAAGACGAGTCTGAACTACAAAAGGGGTGCAACACGAGGACTTCCCAGGGGGTCACCCATCCTAGTACTACTCTAGCCCAAGCACGCTTCACTTCGGAGTTCTGATGGGATCCGGTGCATTAGTGCTGGTATGATCGCACCCGTTAGAGTCTCCTCACTATATTTTCTTATAGCTGCTGGCACAGCGGGCGGTGGGGGCTCCGAACTTCAAACGCGCGTAACTTTCGAACCGATTGGAGTTACGGGGCGCACAGCATGTCCACGCGAAGCTCTCTCAGAGCCGGACGACGTGGACAATGGGGCTGGCCCGTTGTGTGCACTATTCGAGGTCAAAAAAGGCCGCAGAGCCCCGGTTTCGTGGCCCGCCGTGTTTCGGCGATCCCGATTTCAATAATTGTGGGTCCCACACTAAGAATCACGGCACGCTGATGACAAAAGCCCCGTGTCGCGATTATATTTGCACACAATGCGTAAGATAAACAAAACAATCAAACTAGTTGAAAAAAAAAAGATCAAGTTAACCGAAAAGACGAGTCTGAACTACAAAAGGGGTGCAACACGAGGACTTCCCAGGGGGTCACCCATCCTAGTACTACTCTAGACCAAGCACGCTTCACTTCGGAGTTCTGATGGGATCCGGTGCATTAGTGCTGGTATGATCGCACCCGTTAGAGTCTCCTCACTATATTTTCTTATAGCTGCTGGCACAGCGGGCGATGGGGGCTCCGAAGTTCAAACGCGCGTAACTTTCGAACCGATTGGAGTTACGGGGCGCACAGCATGTCCACGCGAAGCTCTCTCAGAGCCGGACGACGTGGACAATGGGGCTGGCCCGTTGTGTGCACTATTCGAGGTCAAAAAAGGCCGCAGAGCCCCGATTTCGTGGCCCGCCGTGTTTCGGCGATCCCGATTTCAATAATTGTGGGTCCCACACTAAGAATCACGGCACGCTGATGACAAAAGCCCCGTGTCGCGATTATATTTGCACACAATGCGTAAGACAAAGAAAACAATCAAACTAGTTGTAAAAAAAAAGAACAAATTAACCGAAAAGACGAGTCTGAACTACAAAAGGGGTGCAACACGAGGACTTCCCAGGGGGTCACCCATCCTAGTACTACTCTCGCCCAAGCACGCTTAACTTCGGAGTTCTGATGGGATCCGGTGCATTAGTGCTGGTATGATCGCACCAATTAAAGTCTCCTCACTATATTTTCTTATAGCTGCTGGCACAGCGGGCGATGGGGGCTCCGAACTTCAAACGCGCGTAACTTTCGAACCGATTGGAGTTACGGGGCGCACAGCATGTCCACGCGAAGCTCTCTCAGAGCCGGACGACGTGGACAATGGGGCTGGCCCGTTGTGTGCACTATTCGAGGTCAAAAAAGGCCGCAGAGCCCCGGTTTCGTGGCCCGCCGTGTTTCGGCGATCCCGATTTCAATAATTATGGGTCCCACACTAAGAATCACGGCACGCTGATGACAAAAGCCCCGTGTCGCGATTATATTTGCACACAATGTGTAATACAAAGAAAACAATCAAACTAGTTGTAAAAAAAAAGAACTAATTAACCGAAAAGACGAGTCTGAACTACAAAAGGGGTGCAACACGAGGACTTCCCAGGGTGTCACCCATCCTAGTACTATTCTCGCCCAAGCACACTTAACATCGAAGTTCTGATGGGATCCGGTGCATTAGTGCTGGTATGATCGCACCCGTTAAAGTCTCCTCACTATATTTTCTTATAGCTGCTGGCACAGCGGGCGGTGGGGGCTCCGAACTTCAAACGCGCGTAACTTTCGAACCGATTGGAGTTACGGGGCGCACAGCATGTCCACGCGAAGCTCTCTCAGAGCCGGACGACGTGGACAATGGGGCTGGCCCGTTGTGTGCACTATTCGAGGTCAAAAAAGGCCGCAGAGCCCCGGTTTCGTGGCCCGCCGTGTTTCGGCGATCCCGATTTCAATAATTGTGGGTCCCACACTAAGAATCACGGCACGCTGATGACAAAAGCCCCGTGTCGCGATTATATTTGCACACAATGCGTAAGATAAACAAAACAATCAAACTAGTTGTAAAAAAAAAGAACAAGTTAACCGAAAAGACGAGTCTGAACTACAAAAGGGGTGCAACACGAGGACTTCCCAGGGGGTCACCCATCCTAGTACTACTCTAGCCCAAGCACGCTTCACTTCGGAGTTCTGATGGGATCCGGTGCATTAGTGCTGGTATGATCGCACCCGTTAGAGTCTCCTCACTATATTTTCTTATAGCTGCTGGCACAGCGGGCGATGGGGGCTCCGAACTTCAAACGCGCGTAACTTTCGAACCGATTGGAGTTACGGGGCGCACAGCATGTCCACGCGAAGCTCTCTCAGAGCCGGACGACGTGGACAATGGGGCTGGCCCGTTGTGTGCACTATTCGAGGTCAAAAAAGGCCGCAGAGCCCCGATTTCGTGGCCCGCCGTGTTTCGGCGATCCCGATTTCAATAATTGTGGGTCCCACACTAAGAATCACGGCACGCTGATGACAAAAGCCCCGTGTCGCGATTATATTTGCACACAATGCGTAAGATAAACAAAACAATCAAACTAGTTGAAAAAAAAAAGAACAAGTTAACCGAAAAGACGAGTCTGAACTACAAAAGGGGTGCAACACGAGGACTTCCCAGGGGGTCACCCATCCTAGTACTACTCTCGCCCAAGCACGCTTAACTTCGGAGTTCTGATGGGATCCGGTGCATTAGTGCTGGTATGATCGCACCAATTAAAGTCTCCTCACTATATTTTCTTATAGCTGCTGGCACAGCGGGCGATGGGGGCTCCGAACTTCAAACGCGCGTAACTTTCGAACCGATTGGAGTTACGGGGCGCACAGCATGTCCACGCGAAGCTCTCTCAGAGCCGGACGACGTGGACAATGGGGCTGGCCCGTTGTGTGCACTATTCGAGGTCAAAAAAGGCCGCAGAGCCCCGATTTCGTGGCCCGCCGTGTTTCGGCGATCCCGATTTCAATAATTGTGGGTCCCACACTAAGAATCACGGCACGCTGATGACAAAAGCCCCGTGTCGCGATTATATTTGCACACAATGCGTAAGATAAACAAAACAATCAAACTAGTTGAAAAAAAAAAGAACAAGTTAACCGAAAAGACGAGTCTGAACTACAAAAGGGGTGCAACACGAGGACTTCCCAGGGGGTCACCCATCCTAGTACTACTCTAGCCCAAGCACGCTTCACTTCGGAGTTCTGATGGGATCCGGTGCATTAGTGCTGGTATGATCGCACCCGTTAGAGTCTCCTCACTATATTTTCTTATAGCTGCTGGCACAGCGGGCGATGGGGGCTCCGAAGTTCAAACGCGCGTAACTTTCGAACCGATTGGAGTTACGGGGCGCACAGCATGTCCACGCGAAGCTCTCTCAGAGCCGGACGACGTGGACAATGGGGCTGGCCCGTTGTGTGCACTATTCGAGGTCAAAAAAGGCCGCAGAGCCCCGATTTCGTGGCCCGCCGTGTTTCGGCGATCCCGATTTCAATAATTGTGGGTCCCACACTAAGAATCACGGCACGCTGATGACAAAAGCCCCGTGTCGCGATTATATTTGCACACAATGCGTAAGATAAACAAAACAATCAAACTAGTTGAAAAAAAAAAGAACAAGTTAACCGAAAAGACGAGTCTGAACTACAAAAGGGGTGCAACACGAGGACTTCCCAGGGGGTCACCCATCCTAGTACTACTCTCGCCCAAGCACGCTTAACTTCGGAGTTCTGATGGGATCCGGTGCATTAGTGCTGGTATGATCGCACCAATTAAAGTCTCCTCACTATATTTTCTTATAGCTGCTGGCACAGCGGGCGATGGGGGCTCCGAAGTTCAAACGCGCGTAACTTTCGAACCGATTGGAGTTACGGGGCGCACAGCATGTCCACGCGAAGCTCTCTCAGAGCCGGACGACGTGGACAATGGGGCTGGCCCGTTGTGTGCACTATTCGAGGTCAAAAAAGGCCGCAGAGCCCCGATTTCGTGGCCCGCCGTGTTTCGGCGATCCCGATTTCAATAATTGTGGGTCCCACACTAAGAATCACGGCACGCTGATGACAAAAGCCCCGTGTCGCGATTATATTTGCACACAATGCGTAAGATAAACAAAACAATCAAACTAGTTGAAAAAAAAAAGAACAAGTTAACCGAAAAGACGAGTCTGAACTACAAAAGGGGTGCAACACGAGGACTTCCCAGGGGGTCACCCATCCTAGTACTACTCTAGCCCAAGCACGCTTCACTTCGGAGTTCTGATGGGATCCGGTGCATTAGTGCTGGTATGATCGCACCCGTTAGAGTCTCCTCACTATATTTTCTTATAGCTGCTGGCACAGCGGGCGATGGGGGCTCCGAAGTTCAAACGCGCGTAACTTTCGAACCGATTGGAGTTACGGGGCGCACAGCATGTCCACGCGAAGCTCTCTCAGAGCCGGACGACGTGGACAATGGGGCTGGCCCGTTGTGTGCACTATTCGAGGTCAAAAAAGGCCGCAGAGCCCCGATTTCGTGGCCCGCCGTGTTTCGGCGATCCCGATTTCAATAATTGTGGGTCCCACACTAAGAATCACGGCACGCTGATGACAAAAGCCCCGTGTCGCGATTATATTTGCACACAATGCGTAAGACAAAGAAAACAATCAAACTAGTTGTAAAAAAAAAGAACAAATTAACCGAAAAGACGAGTCTGAACTACAAAAGGGGTGCAACACGAGGACTTCCCAGGGGGTCACCCATCCTAGTACTACTCTCGCCCAAGCACACTTAACATCGAAGTTCTGATGGGATCCGGTGCATTAGTGCTGGTATGATCGCACCCGTTAGAGTCTCCTCACTATATTTTCTTATAGCTGCTGGCACAGCGGGCGGTGGGGGCTCCGAACTTCAAACGCGCGTAACTTTCGAACCGATTGGAGTTACGGGGCGCACAGCATGTCCACGCGAAGCTCTCTCAGAGCCGGACGACGTGGACAATGGGGCTGGCCCGTTGTGTGCACTATTCGAGGTCAAAAAAGGCCGCAGAGCCCCGGTTTCGTGGCCCGCCGTGTTTCGGCGATCCCGATTTCAATAATTGTGGGTCCCACACTAAGAATCACGGCACGCTGATGACAAAAGCCCCGTGTCGCGATTATATTTGCACACAATGCGTAAGATAAACAAAACAATCAAACTAGTTGTAAAAAAAAAGAACAAGTTAACCGAAAAGACGAGTCTGAACTACAAAAGGGGTGCAACACGAGGACTTCCCAGGGGGTCACCCATCCTAGTACTATTCTAGCCCAAGCACGCTTAACATCGAAGTTCTGATGGGATCCGGTGCATTAGTGCTGGTATGATCGCACCCGTTAGAGTCTCCTCACTATATTTTCTTATAGCTGCTGGCACAGCGGGCGGTGGGGGCTCCGAACTTCAAACGCGCGTAACTTTCGAACCGATTGGAGTTACGGGGCGCACAGCATGTCCACGCGAAGCTCTCTCAGAGCCGGACGACGTGGACAATGGGGCTGGCCCGTTGTGTGCACTATTCGAGGTCAAAAAAGGCCGCAGAGCCCCGGTTTCGTGGCCCGCCGTGTTTCGGCGATCCCGATTTCAATAATTGTGGGTCCCACACTAAGAATCACGGCACGCTGATGACAAAAGCCCCGTGTCGCGATTATATTTGCACACAATGCGTAAGATAAACAAAACAATCAAACTAGTTGTAAAAAAAAAGAACAAGTTAACCGAAAAGACGAGTCTGAACTACAAAAGGGGTGCAACACGAGGACTTCCCAGGGGGTCACCCATCCTAGTACTACTCTAGCCCAAGCACGCTTCACTTCGGAGTTCTGATGGGATCCGGTGCATTAGTGCTGGTATGATCGCACCCGTTAGAGTCTCCTCACTATATTTTCTTATAGCTGCTGGCACAGCGGGCGATGGGGGCTCCGAAGTTCAAACGCGCGTAACTTTCGAACCGATTGGAGTTACGGGGCGCACAGCATGTCCACGCGAAGCTCTCTCAGAGCCGGACGACGTGGACAATGGGGCTGGCCCGTTGTGTGCACTATTCGAGGTCAAAAAAGGCCGCAGAGCCCCGATTTCGTGGCCCGCCGTGTTTCGGCGATCCCGATTTCAATAATTGTGGGTCCCACACTAAGAATCACGGCACGCTGATGACAAAAGCCCCGTGTCGCGATTATATTTGCACACAATGCGTAAGACAAAGAAAACAATCAAACTAGTTGTAAAAAAAAAGAACAAATTAACCGAAAAGACGAGTCTGAACTACAAAAGGGGTGCAACACGAGGACTTCCCAAGGGGTCACCCATCCTAGTACTACTCTCGCCCAAGCACGCTTAACTTCGGAGTTCTGATGGGATCCGGTGCATTAGTGCTGGTATGATCGCACCAATTAAAGTCTCCTCACTATATTTTCTTATAGCTGCTGGCACAGCGGGCGGTGGGGGCTCCGAACTTCAAACGCGCGTAACTTTCGAACCGATTGGAGTTACGGGGCGCACAGCATGTCCACGCGAAGCTCTCTCAGAGCCGGACGACGTGGACAATGGGGCTGGCCCGTTGTGTGCACTATTCGAGGTCAAAAAAGGCCGCAGAGCCCCGATTTCGTGGCCCGCCGTGTTTCGGCGATCCCGATTTCAATAATTGTGGGTCCCACACTAAGAATCACGGCACGCTGATGACAAAAGCCCCGTGTCGCGATTATATTTGCACACAATGCGTAAGATAAACAAAACAATCAAACTAGTTGAAAAAAAAAAGAACAAGTTAACCGAAAAGACGAGTCTGAACTACAAAAGGGGTGCAACACGAGGACTTCCCAGGGGGTCACCCATCCTAGTACTACTCTCGCCCAAGCACGCTTAACTTCGGAGTTCTGATGGGATCCGGTGCATTAGTGCTGGTATGATCGCACCAATTAAAGTCTCCTCACTATATTTTCTTATAGCTGCTGGCACAGCGGGCGATGGGGGCTCCGAAGTTCAAACGCGCGTAACTTTCGAACCGATTGGAGTTACGGGGCGCACAGCATGTCCACGCGAAGCTCTCTCAGAGCCGGACGACGTGGACAATGGGGCTGGCCCGTTGTGTGCACTATTCGAGGTCAAAAAAGGCCGCAGAGCCCCGATTTCGTGGCCCGCCGTGTTTCGGCGATCCCGATTTCAATAATTGTGGGTCCCACACTAAGAATCACGGCACGCTGATGACAAAAGCCCCGTGTCGCGATTATATTTGCACACAATGCGTAAGATAAACAAAACAATCAAACTAGTTGAAAAAAAAAAGAACAAGTTAACCGAAAAGACGAGTCTGAACTACAAAAGGGGTGCAACACGAGGACTTCCCAGGGGGTCACCCATCCTAGTACTACTCTAGCCCAAGCACGCTTCACTTCGGAGTTCTGATGGGATCCGGTGCATTAGTGCTGGTATGATCGCACCCGTTAGAGTCTCCTCACTATATTTTCTTATAGCTGCTGGCACAGCGGGCGATGGGGGCTCCGAAGTTCAAACGCGCGTAACTTTCGAACCGATTGGAGTTACGGGGCGCACAGCATGTCCACGCGAAGCTCTCTCAGAGCCGGACGACATGGACAATGGGGCTGGCCCGTTGTGTGCACTATTCGAGGTCAAAAAAGGCCGCAGAGCCCCGATTTCGTGGCCCGCCGTGTTTCGGCGATCCCGATTTCAATAATTGTGGGTCCCACACTAAGAATCACGGCACGCTGATGACAAAAGCCCCGTGTCGCGATTATATTTGCACACAATGCGTAAGATAAACAAAACAATCAAACTAGTTGAAAAAAAAAAGAACAAGTTAACCGAAAAGACGAGTCTGAACTACAAAAGGGGTGCAACACGAGGACTTCCCAGGGGGTCACCCATCCTAGTACTACTCTCGCCCAAGCACGCTTAACTTCGGAGTTCTGATGGGATCCGGTGCATTAGTGCTGGTATGATCGCACCAATTAAAGTCTCCTCACTATATTTTCTTATAGCTGCTGGCACAGCGGGCGATGGGGGCTCCGAAGTTCAAACGCGCGTAACTTTCGAACCGATTGGAGTTACGGGGCGCACAGCATGTCCACGCGAAGCTCTCTCAGAGCCGGACGACGTGGACAATGGGGCTGGCCCGTTGTGTGCACTATTCGAGGTCAAAAAAGGCCGCAGAGCCCCGATTTCGTGGCCCGCCGTGTTTCGGCGATCCCGATTTCAATAATTGTGGGTCCCACACTAAGAATCACGGCACGCTGATGACAAAAGCCCCGTGTCGCGATTATATTTGCACACAATGCGTAAGATAAACAAAACAATCAAACTAGTTGAAAAAAAAAAGAACAAGTTAACCGAAAAGACGAGTCTGAACTACAAAAGGGGTGCAACACGAGGACTTCCCAGGGGGTCACCCATCCTAGTACTACTCTCGCCCAAGCACGCTTAACTTCGGAGTTCTGATGGGATCCGGTGCATTAGTGCTGGTATGATCGCACCAATTAAAGTCTCCTCACTATATTTTCTTATAGCTGCTGGCACAGCGGGCGATGGGGGCTCCGAAGTTCAAACGCGCGTAACTTTCGAACCGATTGGAGTTACGGGGCGCACAGCATGTCCACGCGAAGCTCTCTCAGAGCCGGACGACGTGGACAATGGGGCTGGCCCGTTGTGTGCACTATTCGAGGTCAAAAAAGGCCGCAGAGCCCCGATTTCGTGGCCCGCCGTGTTTCGGCGATCCCGATTTCAATAATTGTGGGTCCCACACTAAGAATCACGGCACGCTGATGACAAAAGCCCCGTGTCGCGATTATATTTGCACACAATGCGTAAGATAAACAAAACAATCAAACTAGTTGAAAAAAAAAAGAACAAGTTAACCGAAAAGACGAGTCTGAACTACAAAAGGGGTGCAACACGAGGACTTCCCAGGGGGTCACCCATCCTAGTACTACTCTAGCCCAAGCACGCTTCACTTCGGAGTTCTGATGGGATCCGGTGCATTAGTGCTGGTATGATCGCACCCGTTAGAGTCTCCTCACTATATTTTCTTATAGCTGCTGGCACAGCGGGCGATGGGGGCTCCGAAGTTCAAACGCGCGTAACTTTCGAACCGATTGGAGTTACGGGGCGCACAGCATGTCCACGCGAAGCTCTCTCAGAGCCGGACGACGTGGACAATGGGGCTGGCCCGTTGTGTGCACTATTCGAGGTCAAAAAAGGCCGCAGAGCCCCGATTTCGTGGCCCGCCGTGTTTCGGCGATCCCGATTTCAATAATTGTGGGTCCCACACTAAGAATCACGGCACGCTGATGACAAAAGCCCCGTGTCGCGATTATATTTGCACACAATGCGTAAGATAAACAAAACAATCAAACTAGTTGAAAAAAAAAAGAACAAGTTAACCGAAAAGACGAGTCTGAACTACAAAAGGGGTGCAACACGAGGACTTCCCAGGGGGTCACCCATCCTAGTACTACTCTCGCCCAAGCACGCTTAACTTCGGAGTTCTGATGGGATCCGGTGCATTAGTGCTGGTATGATCGCACCAATTAAAGTCTCCTCACTATATTTTCTTATAGCTGCTGGCACAGCGGGCGATGGGGGCTCCGAAGTTCAAACGCGCGTAACTTTCGAACCGATTGGAGTTACGGGGCGCACAGCATGTCCACGCGAAGCTCTCTCAGAGCCGGACGACGTGGACAATGGGGCTGGCCCGTTGTGTGCACTATTCGAGGTCAAAAAAGGCCGCAGAGCCCCGATTTCGTGGCCCGCCGTGTTTCGGCGATCCCGATTTCAATAATTGTGGGTCCCACACTAAGAATCACGGCACGCTGATGACAAAAGCCCCGTGTCGCGATTATATTTGCACACAATGCGTAAGATAAACAAAACAATCAAACTAGTTGAAAAAAAAAAGAACAAGTTAACCGAAAAGACGAGTCTGAACTACAAAAGGGGTGCAACACGAGGACTTCCCAGGGGGTCACCCATCCTAGTACTACTCTAGCCCAAGCACGCTTCACTTCGGAGTTCTGATGGGATCCGGTGCATTAGTGCTGGTATGATCGCACCCGTTAGAGTCTCCTCACTATATTTTCTTATAGCTGCTGGCACAGCGGGCGATGGGGGCTCCGAAGTTCAAACGCGCGTAACTTTCGAACCGATTGGAGTTACGGGGCGCACAGCATGTCCACGCGAAGCTCTCTCAGAGCCGGACGACGTGGACAATGGGGCTGGCCCGTTGTGTGCACTATTCGAGGTCAAAAAAGGCCGCAGAGCCCCGATTTCGTGGCCCGCCGTGTTTCGGCGATCCCGATTTCAATAATTGTGGGTCCCACACTAAGAATCACGGCACGCTGATGACAAAAGCCCCGTGTCGCGATTATATTTGCACACAATGCGTAAGATAAACAAAACAATCAAACTAGTTGAAAAAAAAAAGAACAAGTTAACCGAAAAGACGAGTCTGAACTACAAAAGGGGTGCAACACGAGGACTTCCCAGGGGGTCACCCATCCTAGTACTACTCTCGCCCAAGCACGCTTAACTTCGGAGTTCTGATGGGATCCGGTGCATTAGTGCTGGTATGATCGCACCAATTAAAGTCTCCTCACTATATTTTCTTATAGCTGCTGGCACAGCGGGCGATGGGGGCTCCGAAGTTCAAACGCGCGTAACTTTCGAACCGATTGGAGTTACGGGGCGCACAGCATGTCCACGCGAAGCTCTCTCAGAGCCGGACGACGTGGACAATGGGGCTGGCCCGTTGTGTGCACTATTCGAGGTCAAAAAAGGCCGCAGAGCCCCGATTTCGTGGCCCGCCGTGTTTCGGCGATCCCGATTTCAATAATTGTGGGTCCCACACTAAGAATCACGGCACGCTGATGACAAAAGCCCCGTGTCGCGATTATATTTGCACACAATGCGTAAGATAAACAAAACAATCAAACTAGTTGAAAAAAAAAAGAACAAGTTAACCGAAAAGACGAGTCTGAACTACAAAAGGGGTGCAACACGAGGACTTCCCAGGGGGTCACCCATCCTAGTACTACTCTAGCCCAAGCACGCTTCACTTCGGAGTTCTGATGGGATCCGGTGCATTAGTGCTGGTATGATCGCACCCGTTAGAGTCTCCTCACTATATTTTCTTATAGCTGCTGGCACAGCGGGCGATGGGGGCTCCGAAGTTCAAACGCGCGTAACTTTCGAACCGATTGGAGTTACGGGGCGCACAGCATGTCCACGCGAAGCTCTCTCAGAGCCGGACGACGTGGACAATGGGGCTGGCCCGTTGTGTGCACTATTCGAGGTCAAAAAAGGCCGCAGAGCCCCGATTTCGTGGCCCGCCGTGTTTCGGCGATCCCGATTTCAATAATTGTGGGTCCCACACTAAGAATCACGGCACGCTGATGACAAAAGCCCCGTGTCGCGATTATATTTGCACACAATGCGTAAGATAAACAAAACAATCAAACTAGTTGAAAAAAAAAAGAACAAGTTAACCGAAAAGACGAGTCTGAACTACAAAAGGGGTGCAACACGAGGACTTCCCAGGGGGTCACCCATCCTAGTACTACTCTCGCCCAAGCACGCTTAACTTCGGAGTTCTGATGGGATCCGGTGCATTAGTGCTGGTATGATCGCACCAATTAAAGTCTCCTCACTATATTTTCTTATAGCTGCTGGCACAGCGGGCGATGGGGGCTCCGAAGTTCAAACGCGCGTAACTTTCGAACCGATTGGAGTTACGGGGCGCACAGCATGTCCACGCGAAGCTCTCTCAGAGCCGGACGACGTGGACAATGGGGCTGGCCCGTTGTGTGCACTATTCGAGGTCAAAAAAGGCCGCAGAGCCCCGATTTCGTGGCCCGCCGTGTTTCGGCGATCCCGATTTCAATAATTGTGGGTCCCACACTAAGAATCACGGCACGCTGATGACAAAAGCCCCGTGTCGCGATTATATTTGCACACAATGCGTAAGATAAACAAAACAATCAAACTAGTTGAAAAAAAAAAGAACAAGTTAACCGAAAAGACGAGTCTGAACTACAAAAGGGGTGCAACACGAGGACTTCCCAGGGGGTCACCCATCCTAGTACTACTCTAGCCCAAGCACGCTTCACTTCGGAGTTCTGATGGGATCCGGTGCATTAGTGCTGGTATGATCGCACCCGTTAGAGTCTCCTCACTATATTTTCTTATAGCTGCTGGCACAGCGGGCGATGGGGGCTCCGAAGTTCAAACGCGCGTAACTTTCGAACCGATTGGAGTTACGGGGCGCACAGCATGTCCACGCGAAGCTCTCTCAGAGCCGGACGACGTGGACAATGGGGCTGGCCCGTTGTGTGCACTATTCGAGGTCAAAAAAGGCCGCAGAGCCCCGATTTCGTGGCCCGCCGTGTTTCGGCGATCCCGATTTCAATAATTGTGGGTCCCACACTAAGAATCACGGCACGCTGATGACAAAAGCCCCGTGTCGCGATTATATTTGCACACAATGCGTAAGACAAAGAAAACAATCAAACTAGTTGTAAAAAAAAAGAACAAATTAACCGAAAAGACGAGTCTGAACTACAAAAGGGGTGCAACACGAGGACTTCCCAGGGGGTCACCCATCCTAGTACTACTCTCGCCCAAGCACACTTAACATCGAAGTTCTGATGGGATCCGGTGCATTAGTGCTGGTATGATCGCACCCGTTAGAGTCTCCTCACTATATTTTCTTATAGCTGCTGGCACAGCGGGCGGTGGGGGCTCCGAACTTCAAACGCGCGTAACTTTCGAACCGATTGGAGTTACGGGGCGCACAGCATGTCCACGCGAAGCTCTCTCAGAGCCGGACGACGTGGACAATGGGGCTGGCCCGTTGTGTGCACTATTCGAGGTCAAAAAAGGCCGCAGAGCCCCGGTTTCGTGGCCCGCCGTGTTTCGGCGATCCCGATTTCAATAATTGTGGGTCCCACACTAAGAATCACGGCACGCTGATGACAAAAGCCCCGTGTCGCGATTATATTTGCACACAATGCGTAAGATAAACAAAACAATCAAACTAGTTGTAAAAAAAAAGAACAAGTTAACCGAAAAGACGAGTCTGAACTACAAAAGGGGTGCAACACGAGGACTTCCCAGGGGGTCACCCATCCTAGTACTATTCTAGCCCAAGCACGCTTAACATCGAAGTTCTGATGGGATCCGGTGCATTAGTGCTGGTATGATCGCACCCGTTAGAGTCTCCTCACTATATTTTCTTATAGCTGCTGGCACAGCGGGCGGTGGGGGCTCCGAACTTCAAACGCGCGTAACTTTCGAACCGATTGGAGTTACGGGGCGCACAGCATGTCCACGCGAAGCTCTCTCAGAGCCGGACGACGTGGACAATGGGGCTGGCCCGTTGTGTGCACTATTCGAGGTCAAAAAAGGCCGCAGAGCCCCGGTTTCGTGGCCCGCCGTGTTTCGGCGATCCCGATTTCAATAATTGTGGGTCCCACACTAAGAATCACGGCACGCTGATGACAAAAGCCCCGTGTCGCGATTATATTTGCACACAATGCGTAAGATAAACAAAACAATCAAACTAGTTGTAAAAAAAAAGAACAAGTTAACCGAAAAGACGAGTCTGAACTACAAAAGGGGTGCAACACGAGGACTTCCCAGGGGGTCACCCATCCTAGTACTACTCTAGCCCAAGCACGCTTCACTTCGGAGTTCTGATGGGATCCGGTGCATTAGTGCTGGTATGATCGCACCCGTTAGAGTCTCCTCACTATATTTTCTTATAGCTGCTGGCACAGCGGGCGATGGGGGCTCCGAAGTTCAAACGCGCGTAACTTTCGAACCGATTGGAGTTACGGGGCGCACAGCATGTCCACGCGAAGCTCTCTCAGAGCCGGACGACGTGGACAATGGGGCTGGCCCGTTGTGTGCACTATTCGAGGTCAAAAAAGGCCGCAGAGCCCCGATTTCGTGGCCCGCCGTGTTTCGGCGATCCCGATTTCAATAATTGTGGGTCCCACACTAAGAATCACGGCACGCTGATGACAAAAGCCCCGTGTCGCGATTATATTTGCACACAATGCGTAAGACAAAGAAAACAATCAAACTAGTTGTAAAAAAAAAGAACAAATTAACCGAAAAGACGAGTCTGAACTACAAAAGGGGTGCAACACGAGGACTTCCCAAGGGGTCACCCATCCTAGTACTACTCTCGCCCAAGCACGCTTAACTTCGGAGTTCTGATGGGATCCGGTGCATTAGTGCTGGTATGATCGCACCAATTAAAGTCTCCTCACTATATTTTCTTATAGCTGCTGGCACAGCGGGCGGTGGGGGCTCCGAACTTCAAACGCGCGTAACTTTCGAACCGATTGGAGTTACGGGGCGCACAGCATGTCCACGCGAAGCTCTCTCAGAGCCGGACGACGTGGACAATGGGGCTGGCCCGTTGTGTGCACTATTCGAGGTCAAAAAAGGCCGCAGAGCCCCGGTTTCGTGGCCCGCCGTGTTTCGGCGATCCCGATTTCAATAATTATGGGTCCCACACTAAGAATCACGGCACGCTGATGACAAAAGCCCCGTGTCGCGATTATATTTGCACACAATGCGTAAGATAAACAAAACAATCAAACTAGTTGTAAAAAAAAAGAACAAGTTAACCGAAAAGACGAGTCTGAACTACAAAAGGGGTGCAACACGAGGACTTCCCAGGGGGTCACCCATCCTAGTACTACTCTAGCCCAAGCACGCTTCACTTCGGAGTTCTGATGGGATCCGGTGCATTAGTGCTGGTATGATCGCACCCGTTAGAGTCTCCTCACTATATTTTCTTATAGCTGCTGGCACAGCGGACGATGGGGGCTCCGAACTTCAAACGCGCGTAACTTTCGAACCGATTGGAGTTACGGGGCGCACAGCATGTCCACGCGAAGCTCTCTCAGAGCCGGACGACGTGGACAATGGGGCTGGCCCGTTGTGTGCACTATTCGAGGTCAAAAAAGGCCGCAGAGCCCCGGTTTCGTGGCCCGCCGTGTTTCGGCGATCCCGATTTCAATAATTGTGGGTCCCACACTAAGAATCACGGCACGCTGATGACAAAAGCCCCGTGTCGCGATTATATTTGCACACAATGCGTAAGATAAACAAAACAATCAAACTAGTTGTAAAAAAAAAGAACAAGTTAACCGAAAAGACGAGTCTGAACTACAAAAGGGGTGCAACACGAGGACTTCCCAGGGGGTCACCCATCCTAGTACTACTCTAGCCCAAGCACGCTTCACTTCGGAGTTCTGATGGGATCCGGTGCATTAGTGCTGGTATGATCGCACCCGTTAGAGTCTCCTCACTATATTTTCTTATAGCTGCTGGCACAGCGGGCGATGGGGGCTCCGAACTTCAAACGCGCGTAACTTTCGAACCGATTGGAGTTACGGGGCGCACAGCATGTCCACGCGAAGCTCTCTCAGAGCCGGACGACGTGGACAATGGGGCTGGCCCGTTGTGTGCACTATTCGAGGTCAAAAAAGGCCGCAGAGCCCCGGTTTCGTGGCCCGCCGTGTTTCGGCGATCCCGATTTCAATAATTGTGGGTCCCACACTAAGAATCAAGGCACGCTGATGACAAAAGCCCCGTGTCGCGATTATATTTGCACACAATGCGTAAGATAAACAAAACAATCAAACTAGTTGTAAAAAAAAAGAACAAGTTAACCGAAAAGACGAGTCTGAACTACAAAAGGGGTGCAACACGAGGACTTCCCAGGGGGTCACCCATCCTAGTACTACTCTAGCCCAAGCACGCTTCACTTCGGAGTTCTGATGGGATCCGGTGCATTAGTGCTGGTATGATCGCACCCGTTAGAGTCTCCTCACTATATTTTCTTATAGCTGCTGGCACAGCGGGCGATGGGGGCTCCGAACTTCAAACGCGCGTAACTTTCGAACCGATTGGAGTTACGGGGCGCACAGCATGTCCACGCGAAGCTCTCTCAGAGCCGGACGACGTGGACAATGGGGCTGGCCCGTTGTGTGCACTATTCGAGGTCAAAAAAGGCCGCAGAGCCCCGGTTTCGTGGCCCGCCGTGTTTCGGCGATCCCGATTTCAATAATTGTGGGTCCCACACTAAGAATCACGGCACGCTGATGACAAAAGCCCCGTGTCGCGATTATATTTGCACACAATGCGTAAGATAAACAAAACAATCAAACTAGTTGAAAAAAAAAAGAACAAGTTAACCGAAAAGACGAGTCTGAACTACAAAAGGGGTGCAACACGAGGACTTCCCAGGGGGTCACCCATCCTAGTACTACTCTCGCCCAAGCACGCTTAACTTCGGAGTTCTGATGGGATCCGGTGCATTAGTGCTGGTATGATCGCACCAATTAAAGTCTCCTCACTATATTTTCTTATAGCTGCTGGCACAGCGGGCGATGGGGGCTCCGAAGTTCAAACGCGCGTAACTTTCGAACCGATTGGAGTTACGGGGCGCACAGCATGTCCACGCGAAGCTCTCTCAGAGCCGGACGACGTGGACAATGGGGCTGGCCCGTTGTGTGCACTATTCGAGGTCAAAAAAGGCCGCAGAGCCCCGATTTCGTGGCCCGCCGTGTTTCGGCGATCCCGATTTCAATAATTGTGGGTCCCACACTAAGAATCACGGCACGCTGATGACAAAAGCCCCGTGTCGCGATTATATTTGCACACAATGCGTAAGATAAACAAAACAATCAAACTAGTTGAAAAAAAAAAGAACAAGTTAACCGAAAAGACGAGTCTGAACTACAAAAGGGGTGCAACACGAGGACTTCCCAGGGGGTCACCCATCCTAGTACTACTCTAGCCCAAGCACGCTTCACTTCGGAGTTCTGATGGGATCCGGTGCATTAGTGCTGGTATGATCGCACCCGTTAGAGTCTCCTCACTATATTTTCTTATAGCTGCTGGCACAGCGGGCGATGGGGGCTCCGAAGTTCAAACGCGCGTAACTTTCGAACCGATTGGAGTTACGGGGCGCACAGCATGTCCACGCGAAGCTCTCTCAGAGCCGGACGACGTGGACAATGGGGCTGGCCCGTTGTGTGCACTATTCGAGGTCAAAAAAGGCCGCAGAGCCCCGATTTCGTGGCCCGCCGTGTTTCGGCGATCCCGATTTCAATAATTGTGGGTCCCACACTAAGAATCACGGCACGCTGATGACAAAAGCCCCGTGTCGCGATTATATTTGCACACAATGCGTAAGATAAACAAAACAATCAAACTAGTTGAAAAAAAAAAGAACAAGTTAACCGAAAAGACGAGTCTGAACTACAAAAGGGGTGCAACACGAGGACTTCCCAGGGGGTCACCCATCCTAGTACTACTCTCGCCCAAGCACGCTTAACTTCGGAGTTCTGATGGGATCCGGTGCATTAGTGCTGGTATGATCGCACCAATTAAAGTCTCCTCACTATATTTTCTTATAGCTGCTGGCACAGCGGGCGATGGGGGCTCCGAAGTTCAAACGCGCGTAACTTTCGAACCGATTGGAGTTACGGGGCGCACAGCATGTCCACGCGAAGCTCTCTCAGAGCCGGACGACGTGGACAATGGGGCTGGCCCGTTGTGTGCACTATTCGAGGTCAAAAAAGGCCGCAGAGCCCCGATTTCGTGGCCCGCCGTGTTTCGGCGATCCCGATTTCAATAATTGTGGGTCCCACACTAAGAATCACGGCACGCTGATGACAAAAGCCCCGTGTCGCGATTATATTTGCACACAATGCGTAAGATAAACAAAACAATCAAACTAGTTGAAAAAAAAAAGAACAAGTTAACCGAAAAGACGAGTCTGAACTACAAAAGGGGTGCAACACGAGGACTTCCCAGGGGGTCACCCATCCTAGTACTACTCTAGCCCAAGCACGCTTCACTTCGGAGTTCTGATGGGATCCGGTGCATTAGTGCTGGTATGATCGCACCCGTTAGAGTCTCCTCACTATATTTTCTTATAGCTGCTGGCACAGCGGGCGATGGGGGCTCCGAAGTTCAAACGCGCGTAACTTTCGAACCGATTGGAGTTACGGGGCGCACAGCATGTCCACGCGAAGCTCTCTCAGAGCCGGACGACGTGGACAATGGGGCTGGCCCGTTGTGTGCACTATTCGAGGTCAAAAAAGGCCGCAGAGCCCCGATTTCGTGGCCCGCCGTGTTTCGGCGATCCCGATTTCAATAATTGTGGGTCCCACACTAAGAATCACGGCACGCTGATGACAAAAGCCCCGTGTCGCGATTATATTTGCACACAATGCGTAAGACAAAGAAAACAATCAAACTAGTTGTAAAAAAAAAGAACAAATTAACCGAAAAGACGAGTCTGAACTACAAAAGGGGTGCAACACGAGGACTTCCCAGGGGGTCACCCATCCTAGTACTACTCTCGCCCAAGCACACTTAACATCGAAGTTCTGATGGGATCCGGTGCATTAGTGCTGGTATGATCGCACCCGTTAGAGTCTCCTCACTATATTTTCTTATAGCTGCTGGCACAGCGGGCGGTGGGGGCTCCGAACTTCAAACGCGCGTAACTTTCGAACCGATTGGAGTTACGGGGCGCACAGCATGTCCACGCGAAGCTCTCTCAGAGCCGGACGACGTGGACAATGGGGCTGGCCCGTTGTGTGCACTATTCGAGGTCAAAAAAGGCCGCAGAGCCCCGGTTTCGTGGCCCGCCGTGTTTCGGCGATCCCGATTTCAATAATTGTGGGTCCCACACTAAGAATCACGGCACGCTGATGACAAAAGCCCCGTGTCGCGATTATATTTGCACACAATGCGTAAGATAAACAAAACAATCAAACTAGTTGTAAAAAAAAAGAACAAGTTAACCGAAAAGACGAGTCTGAACTACAAAAGGGGTGCAACACGAGGACTTCCCAGGGGGTCACCCATCCTAGTACTATTCTAGCCCAAGCACGCTTAACATCGAAGTTCTGATGGGATCCGGTGCATTAGTGCTGGTATGATCGCACCCGTTAGAGTCTCCTCACTATATTTTCTTATAGCTGCTGGCACAGCGGGCGGTGGGGGCTCCGAACTTCAAACGCGCGTAACTTTCGAACCGATTGGAGTTACGGGGCGCACAGCATGTCCACGCGAAGCTCTCTCAGAGCCGGACGACGTGGACAATGGGGCTGGCCCGTTGTGTGCACTATTCGAGGTCAAAAAAGGCCGCAGAGCCCCGGTTTCGTGGCCCGCCGTGTTTCGGCGATCCCGATTTCAATAATTGTGGGTCCCACACTAAGAATCACGGCACGCTGATGACAAAAGCCCCGTGTCGCGATTATATTTGCACACAATGCGTAAGATAAACAAAACAATCAAACTAGTTGTAAAAAAAAAGAACAAGTTAACCGAAAAGACGAGTCTGAACTACAAAAGGGGTGCAACACGAGGACTTCCCAGGGGGTCACCCATCCTAGTACTACTCTAGCCCAAGCACGCTTCACTTCGGAGTTCTGATGGGATCCGGTGCATTAGTGCTGGTATGATCGCACCCGTTAGAGTCTCCTCACTATATTTTCTTATAGCTGCTGGCACAGCGGGCGATGGGGGCTCCGAAGTTCAAACGCGCGTAACTTTCGAACCGATTGGAGTTACGGGGCGCACAGCATGTCCACGCGAAGCTCTCTCAGAGCCGGACGACGTGGACAATGGGGCTGGCCCGTTGTGTGCACTATTCGAGGTCAAAAAAGGCCGCAGAGCCCCGATTTCGTGGCCCGCCGTGTTTCGGCGATCCCGATTTCAATAATTGTGGGTCCCACACTAAGAATCACGGCACGCTGATGACAAAAGCCCCGTGTCGCGATTATATTTGCACACAATGCGTAAGACAAAGAAAACAATCAAACTAGTTGTAAAAAAAAAGAACAAATTAACCGAAAAGACGAGTCTGAACTACAAAAGGGGTGCAACACGAGGACTTCCCAAGGGGTCACCCATCCTAGTACTACTCTCGCCCAAGCACGCTTAACTTCGGAGTTCTGATGGGATCCGGTGCATTAGTGCTGGTATGATCGCACCAATTAAAGTCTCCTCACTATATTTTCTTATAGCTGCTGGCACAGCGGGCGGTGGGGGCTCCGAACTTCAAACGCGCGTAACTTTCGAACCGATTGGAGTTACGGGGCGCACAGCATGTCCACGCGAAGCTCTCTCAGAGCCGGACGACGTGGACAATGGGGCTGGCCCGTTGTGTGCACTATTCGAGGTCAAAAAAGGCCGCAGAGCCCCGGTTTCGTGGCCCGCCGTGTTTCGGCGATCCCGATTTCAATAATTATGGGTCCCACACTAAGAATCACGGCACGCTGATGACAAAAGCCCCGTGTCGCGATTATATTTGCACACAATGCGTAAGATAAACAAAACAATCAAACTAGTTGTAAAAAAAAAGAACAAGTTAACCGAAAAGACGAGTCTGAACTACAAAAGGGGTGCAACACGAGGACTTCCCAGGGGGTCACCCATCCTAGTACTACTCTAGCCCAAGCACGCTTCACTTCGGAGTTCTGATGGGATCCGGTGCATTAGTGCTGGTATGATCGCACCCGTTAGAGTCTCCTCACTATATTTTCTTATAGCTGCTGGCACAGCGGACGATGGGGGCTCCGAACTTCAAACGCGCGTAACTTTCGAACCGATTGGAGTTACGGGGCGCACAGCATGTCCACGCGAAGCTCTCTCAGAGCCGGACGACGTGGACAATGGGGCTGGCCCGTTGTGTGCACTATTCGAGGTCAAAAAAGGCCGCAGAGCCCCGGTTTCGTGGCCCGCCGTGTTTCGGCGATCCCGATTTCAATAATTGTGGGTCCCACACTAAGAATCACGGCACGCTGATGACAAAAGCCCCGTGTCGCGATTATATTTGCACACAATGCGTAAGATAAACAAAACAATCAAACTAGTTGTAAAAAAAAAGAACAAGTTAACCGAAAAGACGAGTCTGAACTACAAAAGGGGTGCAACACGAGGACTTCCCAGGGGGTCACCCATCCTAGTACTACTCTAGCCCAAGCACGCTTCACTTCGGAGTTCTGATGGGATCCGGTGCATTAGTGCTGGTATGATCGCACCCGTTAGAGTCTCCTCACTATATTTTCTTATAGCTGCTGGCACAGCGGGCGATGGGGGCTCCGAACTTCAAACGCGCGTAACTTTCGAACCGATTGGAGTTACGGGGCGCACAGCATGTCCACGCGAAGCTCTCTCAGAGCCGGACGACGTGGACAATGGGGCTGGCCCGTTGTGTGCACTATTCGAGGTCAAAAAAGGCCGCAGAGCCCCGGTTTCGTGGCCCGCCGTGTTTCGGCGATCCCGATTTCAATAATTGTGGGTCCCACACTAAGAATCAAGGCACGCTGATGACAAAAGCCCCGTGTCGCGATTATATTTGCACACAATGCGTAAGATAAACAAAACAATCAAACTAGTTGTAAAAAAAAAGAACAAGTTAACCGAAAAGACGAGTCTGAACTACAAAAGGGGTGCAACACGAGGACTTCCCAGGGGGTCACCCATCCTAGTACTACTCTAGCCCAAGCACGCTTCACTTCGGAGTTCTGATGGGATCCGGTGCATTAGTGCTGGTATGATCGCACCCGTTAGAGTCTCCTCACTATATTTTCTTATAGCTGCTGGCACAGCGGGCGATGGGGGCTCCGAACTTCAAACGCGCGTAACTTTCGAACCGATTGGAGTTACGGGGCGCACAGCATGTCCACGCGAAGCTCTCTCAGAGCCGGACGACGTGGACAATGGGGCTGGCCCGTTGTGTGCACTATTCGAGGTCAAAAAAGGCCGCAGAGCCCCGGTTTCGTGGCCCGCCGTGTTTCGGCGATCCCGATTTCAATAATTGTGGGTCCCACACTAAGAATCACGGCACGCTGATGACAAAAGCCCCGTGTCGCGATTATATTTGCACACAATGCGTAAGATAAACAAAACAATCAAACTAGTTGTAAAAAAAAAGAACAAGTTAACCGAAAAGACGAGTCTGAACTACAAAAGGGGTGCAACACGAGGACTTCCCAGGGGGTCACCCATCCTAGTACTACTCTAGCCCAAGCACGCTTCACTTCGGAGTTCTGATGGGATCCGGTGCATTAGTGCTGGTATGATCGCACCCGTTAGAGTCTCCTCACTATATTTTCTTATAGCTGCTGGCACAGCGGGCGGTGGGGGCTCCGAACTTCAAACGCGCGTAACTTTCGAACCGATTGGAGTTACGGGGCGCACAGCATGTCCACGCGAAGCTCTCTCAGAGCCGGACGACGTGGACAATGGGGCTGGCCCGTTGTGTGCACTATTCGAGGTCAAAAAAGGCCGCAGAGCCCCGGTTTCGTGGCCCGCCGTGTTTCGGCGATCCCGATTTCAATAATTGTGGGTCCCACACTAAGAATCACGGCACGCTGATGACAAAAGCCCCGTGTCGCGATTATATTTGCACACAATGCGTAAGATAAACAAAACAATCAAACTAGTTGTAAAAAAAAAGAACAAGTTAACCGAAAAGACGAGTCTGAACTACAAAAGGGGTGCAACACGAGGACTTCCCAGGGGGTCACCCATCCTAGTACTACTCTAGCCCAAGCACGCTTCACTTCGGAGTTCTGATGGGATCCGGTGCATTAGTGCTGGTATGATCGCACCCGTTAGAGTCTCCTCACTATATTTTCTTATAGCTGCTGGCACAGCGGGCGATGGGGGCTCCGAACTTCAAACGCGCGTAACTTTCGAACCGATTGGAGTTACGGGGCGCACAGCATGTCCACGCGAAGCTCTCTCAGAGCCGGACGACGTGGACAATGGGGCTGGCCCGTTGTGTGCACTATTCGAGGTCAAAAAAGGCCGCAGAGCCCCGGTTTCGTGGCCCGCCGTGTTTCGGCGATCCCGATTTCAATAATTGTGGGTCCCACACTAAGAATCACGGCACGCTGATGACAAAAGCCCCGTGTCGCGATTATATTTGCACACAATGCGTAAGATAAACAAAACAATCAAACTAGTTGTAAAAAAAAAGAACAAGTTAACCGAAAAGACGAGTCTGAACTACAAAAGGGGTGCAACACGAGGACTTCCCAGGGGGTCACCCATCCTAGTACTACTCTAGCCCAAGCACGCTTCACTTCGGAGTTCTGATGGGATCCGGTGCATTAGTGCTGGTATGATCGCACCCGTTAGAGTCTCCTCACTATATTTTCTTATAGCTGCTGGCACAGCGGGCGATGGGGGCTCCGAAGTTCAAACGCGCGTAACTTTCGAACCGATTGGAGTTACGGGGCGCACAGCATGTCCACGCGAAGCTCTCTCAGAGCCGGACGACGTAGACAATGGGGCTGGCCCGTTGTGTGCACTATTCGAGGTCAAAAAAGGCCGCAGAGCCCCGATTTCGTGGCCCGCCGTGTTTCGACGATCCCGATTTCAATAATTGTGGGTCCCACACTAAGAATCACGGCACGCTGATGACAAAAGCCCCGTGTCGCGATTATATTTGCACACAATGCGTAAGACAAAGAAAACAATCAAACTAGTTGTAAAAAAAAGAACAAATTAACCGAAAAGACGAGTCTGAACTACAAAAGGGGTGCAACACGAGGACTTCCCAGGGGGTCACCCATCCTAGTACTACTCTCGCCCAAGCACGCTTAACTTCGGAGTTCTGATGGGATCCGGTGCATTAGTGCTGGTATGATCGCACCAATTAAAGTCTCCTCACTATATTTTCTTATAGCTGCTGGCACAGCGGGCGATGGGGGCTCCGAACTTCAAACGCGCGTAACTTTCGAACCGATTGGAGTTACGGGGCGCACAGCATGTCCACGCGAAGCTCTCTCAGAGCCGGACGACGTGGACAATGGGGCTGGCCCGTTGTGTGCACTATTCGAGGTCAAAAAAGGCCGCAGAGCCCCGGTTTCGTGGCCCGCCGTGTTTCGGCGATCCCGATTTCAATAATTATGGGTCCCACACTAAGAATCACGGCACGCTGATGACAAAAGCCCCGTGTCGCGATTATATTTGCACACAATGTGTAATACAAAGAAAACAATCAAACTAGTTGTAAAAAAAAAGAACTAATTAACCGAAAAGACGAGTCTGAACTACAAAAGGGGTGCAACACGAGGACTTCCCAGGGTGTCACCCATCCTAGTACTATTCTCGCCCAAGCACACTTAACATCGAAGTTCTGATGGGATCCGGTGCATTAGTGCTGGTATGATCGCACCCGTTAAAGTCTCCTCACTATATTTTCTTATAGCTGCTGGCACAGCTGGCGGTGGGGGCTCCGAACTTCAAACGCGCGTAACTTTCGAACCGATTGGAGTTACGGGGCGCACAGCATGTCCACGCGAAGCTCTCTCAGAGCCGGACGACGTGGACAATGGGGCTGGCCCGTTGTGTGCACTATTCGAGGTCAAAAAAGGCCGCAGAGCCCCGGTTTCGTGGCCCGCCGTGTTTCGGCGATCCCGATTTCAATAATTGTGGGTCCCACACTAAGAATCACGGCACGCTGATGACAAAAGCCCCGTGTCGCGATTATATTTGCACACAATGTGTAATACAAAGAAAACAATCAAACTAGTTGTAAAAAAAAAGAACAAATTAACCGAAAAGACGAGTCTGAACTACAAAAGGGGTGCAACACGAGGACTTCCCAGGGGGTCACCCATCCTAGTACTACTCTCGCCCAAGCACGCTTAACTTCGGAGTTCTGATGGGATCCGGTGCATTAGTGCTGGTATGATCGCACCCGTTAGAGTCTCCTCACTATATTTTCTTATAGCTGCTGGCACAGCGGGCGATGGGGGCTCCGAAGTTCAAACGCGCGTAACTTTCGAACCGATTGGAGTTACGGGGCGCACAGCATGTCCACGCGAAGCTCTCTCAGAGCCGGACGACGTGGACAATGGGGCTGGCCCGTTGTGTGCACTATTCGAGGTCAAAAAAGGCCGCAGAGCCCCGATTTCGTGGCCCGCCGTGTTTCGGCGATCCCGATTTCAATAATTGTGGGTCCCACACTAAGAATCACGGCACGCTGATGACAAAAGCCCCGTGTCGCGATTATATTTGCACACAATGCGTAAGACAAAGAAAACAATCAAACTAGTTGTAAAAAAAAAGAACAAATTAACCGAAAAGACGAGTCTGAACTACAAAAGGGGTGCAACACGAGGACTTCCCAGGGGGTCACCCATCCTAGTACTACTCTCGCCCAAGCACACTTAACATCGAAGTTCTGATGGGATCCGGTGCATTAGTGCTGGTATGATCGCACCCGTTAGAGTCTCCTCACTATATTTTCTTATAGCTGCTGGCACAGCGGGCGGTGGGGGCTCCGAACTTCAAACGCGCGTAACTTTCGAACCGATTGGAGTTACGGGGCGCACAGCATGTCCACGCGAAGCTCTCTCAGAGCCGGACGACGTGGACAATGGGGCTGGCCCGTTGTGTGCACTATTCGAGGTCAAAAAAGGCCGCAGAGCCCCGGTTTCGTGGCCCGCCGTGTTTCGGCGATCCCGATTTCAATAATTGTGGGTCCCACACTAAGAATCACGGCACGCTGATGACAAAAGCCCCGTGTCGCGATTATATTTGCACACAATGCGTAAGATAAACAAAACAATCAAACTAGTTGTAAAAAAAAAGAACAAGTTAACCGAAAAGACGAGTCTGAACTACAAAAGGGGTGCAACACGAGGACTTCCCAGGGGGTCACCCATCCTAGTACTATTCTAGCCCAAGCACGCTTAACATCGAAGTTCTGATGGGATCCGGTGCATTAGTGCTGGTATGATCGCACCCGTTAGAGTCTCCTCACTATATTTTCTTATAGCTGCTGGCACAGCGGGCGGTGGGGGCTCCGAACTTCAAACGCGCGTAACTTTCGAACCGATTGGAGTTACGGGGCGCACAGCATGTCCACGCGAAGCTCTCTCAGAGCCGGACGACGTGGACAATGGGGCTGGCCCGTTGTGTGCACTATTCGAGGTCAAAAAAGGCCGCAGAGCCCCGGTTTCGTGGCCCGCCGTGTTTCGGCGATCCCGATTTCAATAATTATGGGTCCCACACTAAGAATCACGGCACGCTGATGACAAAAGCCCCGTGTCGCGATTATATTTGCACACAATGTGTAATACAAAGAAAACAATCAAACTAGTTGTAAAAAAAAAGAACTAATTAACCGAAAAGACGAGTCTGAACTACAAAAGGGGTGCAACACGAGGACTTCCCAGGGTGTCACCCATCCTAGTACTATTCTCGCCCAAGCACACTTACCATCGAAGTTCTGATGGGATCCGGTGCATTAGTGCTGGTATGATCGCACCCGTTAAAGTCTCCTCACTATATTTTCTTATAGCTGCTGGCACAGCGGGCGGTGGGGGCTCCGAACTTCAAACGCGCGTAACTTTCGAACCGATTGGAGTTACGGGGCGCACAGCATGTCCACGCGAAGCTCTCTCAGAGCCGGACGACGTGGACAATGGGGCTGGCCCGTTGTGTGCACTATTCGAGGTCAAAAAAGGCCGCAGAGCCCCGGTTTCGTGGCCCGCCGTGTTTCGGCGATCCCGATTTCAATAATTATGGGTCCCACACTAAGAATCACGGCACGCTGATGACAAAAGCCCCGTGTCGCGATTATATTTGCACACAATGCGTAAGATAAACAAAACAATCAAACTAGTTGTAAAAAAAAAGAACAAGTTAACCGAAAAGACGAGTCTGAACTACAAAAGGGGTGCAACACGAGGACTTCCCAGGGGGTCACCCATCCTAGTACTACTCTAGCCCAAGCACGCTTCACTTCGGAGTTCTGATGGGATCCGGTGCATTAGTGCTGGTATGATCGCACCCGTTAGAGTCTCCTCACTATATTTTCTTATAGCTGCTGGCACAGCGGGCGATGGGGGCTCCGAACTTCAAACGCGCGTAACTTTCGAACCGATTGGAGTTACGGGGCGCACAGCATGTCCACGCGAAGCTCTCTCAGAGCCGGACGACGTGGACAATGGGGCTGGCCCGTTGTGTGCACTATTCGAGGTCAAAAAAGGCCGCAGAGCCCCGGTTTCGTGGCCCGCCGTGTTTCGGCGATCCCGATTTCAATAATTGTGGGTCCCACACTAAGAATCACGGCACGCTGATGACAAAAGCCCCGTGTCGCGATTATATTTGCACACAATGCGTAAGATAAACAAAACAATCAAACTAGTTGTAAAAAAAAAGAACAAGTTAACCGAAAAGACGAGTCTGAACTACAAAAGGGGTGCAACACGAGGACTTCCCAGGGGGTCACCCATCCTAGTACTACTCTAGCCCAAGCACGCTTCACTTCGGAGTTCTGATGGGATCCGGTGCATTAGTGCTGGTATGATCGCACCCGTTAGAGTCTCCTCACTATATTTTCTTATAGCTGCTGGCACAGCGGGCGATGGGGGCTCCGAACTTCAAACGCGCGTAACTTTCGAACCGATTGGAGTTACGGGGCGCACAGCATGTCCACGCGAAGCTCTCTCAGAGCCGGACGACGTGGACAATGGGGCTGGCCCGTTGTGTGCACTATTCGAGGTCAAAAAAGGCCGCAGAGCCCCGGTTTCGTGGCCCGCCGTGTTTCGGCGATCCCGATTTCAATAATTGTGGGTCCCACACTAAGAATCACGGCACGCTGATGACAAAAGCCCCGTGTCGCGATTATATTTGCACACAATGCGTAAGATAAACAAAACAATCAAACTAGTTGTAAAAAAAAAGAACAAGTTAACCGAAAAGACGAGTCTGAACTACAAAAGGGGTGCAACACGAGGACTTCCCAGGGGGTCACCCATCCTAGTACTACTCTAGCCCAAGCACGCTTCACTTCGGAGTTCTGATGGGATCCGGTGCATTAGTGCTGGTATGATCGCACCCGTTAGAGTCTCCTCACTATATTTTCTTATAGCTGCTGGCACAGCGGGCGATGGGGGCTCCGAACTTCAAACGCGCGTAACTTTCGAACCGATTGGAGTTACGGGGCGCACAGCATGTCCACGCGAAGCTCTCTCAGAGCCGGACGACGTGGACAATGGGGCTGGCCCGTTGTGTGCACTATTCGAGGTCAAAAAAGGCCGCAGAGCCCCGGTTTCGTGGCCCGCCGTGTTTCGGCGATCCCGATTTCAATAATTGTGGGTCCCACACTAAGAATCACGGCACGCTGATGACAAAAGCCCCGTGTCGCGATTATATTTGCACACAATGCGTAAGATAAACAAAACAATCAAACTAGTTGTAAAAAAAAAGAACAAGTTAACCGAAAAGACGAGTCTGAACTACAAAAGGGGTGCAACACGAGGACTTCCCAGGGGGTCACCCATCCTAGTACTACTCTAGCCCAAGCACGCTTCACTTCGGAGTTCTGATGGGATCCGGTGCATTAGTGCTGGTATGATCGCACCCGTTAGAGTCTCCTCACTATATTTTCTTATAGCTGCTGGCACAGCGGGCGATGGGGGCTCCGAACTTCAAACGCGCGTAACTTTCGAACCGATTGGAGTTACGGGGCGCACAGCATGTCCACGCGAAGCTCTCTCAGAGCCGGACGACGTGGACAATGGGGCTGGCCCGTTGTGTGCACTATTCGAGGTCAAAAAAGGCCGCAGAGCCCCGGTTTCGTGGCCCGCCGTGTTTCGGCGATCCCGATTTCAATAATTGTGGGTCCCACACTAAGAATCACGGCACGCTGATGACAAAAGCCCCGTGTCGCGATTATATTTGCACACAATGCGTAAGATAAACAAAACAATCAAACTAGTTGTAAAAAAAAAGAACAAGTTAACCGAAAAGACGAGTCTGAACTACAAAAGGGGTGCAACACGAGGACTTCCCAGGGGGTCACCCATCCTAGTACTACTCTAGCCCAAGCACGCTTCACTTCGGAGTTCTGATGGGATCCGGTGCATTAGTGCTGGTATGATCGCACCCGTTAGAGTCTCCTCACTATATTTTCTTATAGCTGCTGGCACAGCGGGCGGTGGGGGCTCCGAACTTCAAACGCGCGTAACTTTCGAACCGATTGGAGTTACGGGGCGCACAGCATGTCCACGCGAAGCTCTCTCAGAGCCGGACGACGTGGACAATGGGGCTGGCCCGTTGTGTGCACTATTCGAGGTCAAAAAAGGCCGCAGAGCCCCGGTTTCGTGGCCCGCCGTGTTTCGGCGATCCCGATTTCAATAATTGTGGGTCCCACACTAAGAATCACGGCACGCTGATGACAAAAGCCCCGTGTCGCGATTATATTTGCACACAATGCGTAAGATAAACAAAACAATCAAACTAGTTGAAAAAAAAAAGATCAAGTTAACCGAAAAGACGAGTCTGAACTACAAAAGGGGTGCAACACGAGGACTTCCCAGGGGGTCACCCATCCTAGTACTACTCTAGACCAAGCACGCTTCACTTCGGAGTTCTGATGGGATCCGGTGCATTAGTGCTGGTATGATCGCACCCGTTAGAGTCTCCTCACTATATTTTCTTATAGCTGCTGGCACAGCGGGCGATGGGGGCTCCGAAGTTCAAACGCGCGTAACTTTCTAACCGATTGGAGTTACGGGGCGCACAGCATGTCCACGCGAAGCTCTCTCAGAGCCGGACGACGTGGACAATGGGGCTGGCCCGTTGTGTGCACTATTCGAGGTCAAAAAAGGCCGCAGAGCCCCGATTTCGTGGCCCGCCGTGTTTCGGCGATCCCGATTTCAATAATTGTGGGTCCCACACTAAGAATCACGGCACGCTGATGACAAAAGCCCCGTGTCGCGATTATATTTGCACACAATGCGTAAGACAAAGAAAACAATCAAACTAGTTGTAAAAAAAAAGAACAAATTAACCGAAAAGACGAGTCTGAACTACAAAAGGGGTGCAACACGAGGACTTCCCAGGGGGTCACCCATCCTAGTACTACTCTCGCCCAAGCACGCTTAACTTCGGAGTTCTGATGGGATCCGGTGCATTAGTGCTGGTATGATCGCACCAATTAAAGTCTCCTCACTATATTTTCTTATAGCTGCTGGCACAGCGGGCGATGGGGGCTCCGAACTTCAAACGCGCGTAACTTTCGAACCGATTGGAGTTACGGGGCGCACAGCATGTCCACGCGAAGCTCTCTCAGAGCCGGACGACGTGGACAATGGGGCTGGCCCGTTGTGTGCACTATTCGAGGTCAAAAAAGGCCGCAGAGCCCCGGTTTCGTGGCCCGCCGTGTTTCGGCGATCCCGATTTCAATAATTATGGGTCCCACACTAAGAATCACGGCACGCTGATGACAAAAGCCCCGTGTCGCGATTATATTTGCACACAATGTGTAATACAAAGAAAACAATCAAACTAGTTGTAAAAAAAAAGAACTAATTAACCGAAAAGACGAGTCTGAACTACAAAAGGGGTGCAACACGAGGACTTCCCAGGGTGTCACCCATCCTAGTACTATTCTCGCCCAAGCACACTTAACATCGAAGTTCTGATGGGATCCGGTGCATTAGTGCTGGTATGATCGCACCCGTTAAAGTCTCCTCACTATATTTTCTTATAGCTGCTGGCACAGCGGGCGGTGGGGGCTCCGAACTTCAAACGCGCGTAACTTTCGAACCGATTGGAGTTACGGGGCGCACAGCATGTCCACGCGAAGCTCTCTCAGAGCCGGACGACGTGGACAATGGGGCTGGCCCGTTGTGTGCACTATTCGAGGTCAAAAAAGGCCGCAGAGCCCCGGTTTCGTGGCCCGCCGTGTTTCGGCGATCCCGATTTCAATAATTGTGGGTCCCACACTAAGAATCACGGCACGCTGATGACAAAAGCCCCGTGTCGCGATTATATTTGCACACAATGCGTAAGATAAACAAAACAATCAAACTAGTTGTAAAAAAAAAGAACAAGTTAACCGAAAAGACGAGTCTGAACTACAAAAGGGGTGCAACACGAGGACTTCCCAGGGGGTCACCCATCCTAGTACTACTCTAGCCCAAGCACGCTTCACTTCGGAGTTCTGATGGGATCCGGTGCATTAGTGCTGGTATGATCGCACCCGTTAGAGTCTCCTCACTATATTTTCTTATAGCTGCTGGCACAGCGGGCGATGGGGGCTCCGAACTTCAAACGCGCGTAACTTTCGAACCGATTGGAGTTACGGGGCGCACAGCATGTCCACGCGAAGCTCTCTCAGAGCCGGACGACGTGGACAATGGGGCTGGCCCGTTGTGTGCACTATTCGAGGTCAAAAAAGGCCGCAGAGCCCCGATTTCGTGGCCCGCCGTGTTTCGGCGATCCCGATTTCAATAATTGTGGGTCCCACACTAAGAATCACGGCACGCTGATGACAAAAGCCCCGTGTCGCGATTATATTTGCACACAATGCGTAAGATAAACAAAACAATCAAACTAGTTGAAAAAAAAAAGAACAAGTTAACCGAAAAGACGAGTCTGAACTACAAAAGGGGTGCAACACGAGGACTTCCCAGGGGGTCACCCATCCTAGTACTACTCTCGCCCAAGCACGCTTAACTTCGGAGTTCTGATGGGATCCGGTGCATTAGTGCTGGTATGATCGCACCAATTAAAGTCTCCTCACTATATTTTCTTATAGCTGCTGGCACAGCGGGCGATGGGGGCTCCGAACTTCAAACGCGCGTAACTTTCGAACCGATTGGAGTTACGGGGCGCACAGCATGTCCACGCGAAGCTCTCTCAGAGCCGGACGACGTGGACAATGGGGCTGGCCCGTTGTGTGCACTATTCGAGGTCAAAAAAGGCCGCAGAGCCCCGATTTCGTGGCCCGCCGTGTTTCGGCGATCCCGATTTCAATAATTGTGGGTCCCACACTAAGAATCACGGCACGCTGATGACAAAAGCCCCGTGTCGCGATTATATTTGCACACAATGCGTAAGATAAACAAAACAATCAAACTAGTTGAAAAAAAAAAGAACAAGTTAACCGAAAAGACGAGTCTGAACTACAAAAGGGGTGCAACACGAGGACTTCCCAGGGGGTCACCCATCCTAGTACTACTCTAGCCCAAGCACGCTTCACTTCGGAGTTCTGATGGGATCCGGTGCATTAGTGCTGGTATGATCGCACCCGTTAGAGTCTCCTCACTATATTTTCTTATAGCTGCTGGCACAGCGGGCGATGGGGGCTCCGAAGTTCAAACGCGCGTAACTTTCGAACCGATTGGAGTTACGGGGCGCACAGCATGTCCACGCGAAGCTCTCTCAGAGCCGGACGACGTGGACAATGGGGCTGGCCCGTTGTGTGCACTATTCGAGGTCAAAAAAGGCCGCAGAGCCCCGATTTCGTGGCCCGCCGTGTTTCGGCGATCCCGATTTCAATAATTGTGGGTCCCACACTAAGAATCACGGCACGCTGATGACAAAAGCCCCGTGTCGCGATTATATTTGCACACAATGCGTAAGATAAACAAAACAATCAAACTAGTTGAAAAAAAAAAGAACAAGTTAACCGAAAAGACGAGTCTGAACTACAAAAGGGGTGCAACACGAGGACTTCCCAGGGGGTCACCCATCCTAGTACTACTCTCGCCCAAGCACGCTTAACTTCGGAGTTCTGATGGGATCCGGTGCATTAGTGCTGGTATGATCGCACCAATTAAAGTCTCCTCACTATATTTTCTTATAGCTGCTGGCACAGCGGGCGATGGGGGCTCCGAAGTTCAAACGCGCGTAACTTTCGAACCGATTGGAGTTACGGGGCGCACAGCATGTCCACGCGAAGCTCTCTCAGAGCCGGACGACGTGGACAATGGGGCTGGCCCGTTGTGTGCACTATTCGAGGTCAAAAAAGGCCGCAGAGCCCCGATTTCGTGGCCCGCCGTGTTTCGGCGATCCCGATTTCAATAATTGTGGGTCCCACACTAAGAATCACGGCACGCTGATGACAAAAGCCCCGTGTCGCGATTATATTTGCACACAATGCGTAAGATAAACAAAACAATCAAACTAGTTGAAAAAAAAAAGAACAAGTTAACCGAAAAGACGAGTCTGAACTACAAAAGGGGTGCAACACGAGGACTTCCCAGGGGGTCACCCATCCTAGTACTACTCTAGCCCAAGCACGCTTCACTTCGGAGTTCTGATGGGATCCGGTGCATTAGTGCTGGTATGATCGCACCCGTTAGAGTCTCCTCACTATATTTTCTTATAGCTGCTGGCACAGCGGGCGATGGGGGCTCCGAAGTTCAAACGCGCGTAACTTTCGAACCGATTGGAGTTACGGGGCGCACAGCATGTCCACGCGAAGCTCTCTCAGAGCCGGACGACGTGGACAATGGGGCTGGCCCGTTGTGTGCACTATTCGAGGTCAAAAAAGGCCGCAGAGCCCCGATTTCGTGGCCCGCCGTGTTTCGGCGATCCCGATTTCAATAATTGTGGGTCCCACACTAAGAATCACGGCACGCTGATGACAAAAGCCCCGTGTCGCGATTATATTTGCACACAATGCGTAAGACAAAGAAAACAATCAAACTAGTTGTAAAAAAAAAGAACAAATTAACCGAAAAGACGAGTCTGAACTACAAAAGGGGTGCAACACGAGGACTTCCCAGGGGGTCACCCATCCTAGTACTACTCTCGCCCAAGCACACTTAACATCGAAGTTCTGATGGGATCCGGTGCATTAGTGCTGGTATGATCGCACCCGTTAGAGTCTCCTCACTATATTTTCTTATAGCTGCTGGCACAGCGGGCGGTGGGGGCTCCGAACTTCAAACGCGCGTAACTTTCGAACCGATTGGAGTTACGGGGCGCACAGCATGTCCACGCGAAGCTCTCTCAGAGCCGGACGACGTGGACAATGGGGCTGGCCCGTTGTGTGCACTATTCGAGGTCAAAAAAGGCCGCAGAGCCCCGGTTTCGTGGCCCGCCGTGTTTCGGCGATCCCGATTTCAATAATTGTGGGTCCCACACTAAGAATCACGGCACGCTGATGACAAAAGCCCCGTGTCGCGATTATATTTGCACACAATGCGTAAGATAAACAAAACAATCAAACTAGTTGTAAAAAAAAAGAACAAGTTAACCGAAAAGACGAGTCTGAACTACAAAAGGGGTGCAACACGAGGACTTCCCAGGGGGTCACCCATCCTAGTACTATTCTAGCCCAAGCACGCTTAACATCGAAGTTCTGATGGGATCCGGTGCATTAGTGCTGGTATGATCGCACCCGTTAGAGTCTCCTCACTATATTTTCTTATAGCTGCTGGCACAGCGGGCGGTGGGGGCTCCGAACTTCAAACGCGCGTAACTTTCGAACCGATTGGAGTTACGGGGCGCACAGCATGTCCACGCGAAGCTCTCTCAGAGCCGGACGACGTGGACAATGGGGCTGGCCCGTTGTGTGCACTATTCGAGGTCAAAAAAGGCCGCAGAGCCCCGGTTTCGTGGCCCGCCGTGTTTCGGCGATCCCGATTTCAATAATTGTGGGTCCCACACTAAGAATCACGGCACGCTGATGACAAAAGCCCCGTGTCGCGATTATATTTGCACACAATGCGTAAGATAAACAAAACAATCAAACTAGTTGTAAAAAAAAAGAACAAGTTAACCGAAAAGACGAGTCTGAACTACAAAAGGGGTGCAACACGAGGACTTCCCAGGGGGTCACCCATCCTAGTACTACTCTAGCCCAAGCACGCTTCACTTCGGAGTTCTGATGGGATCCGGTGCATTAGTGCTGGTATGATCGCACCCGTTAGAGTCTCCTCACTATATTTTCTTATAGCTGCTGGCACAGCGGGCGATGGGGGCTCCGAAGTTCAAACGCGCGTAACTTTCGAACCGATTGGAGTTACGGGGCGCACAGCATGTCCACGCGAAGCTCTCTCAGAGCCGGACGACGTGGACAATGGGGCTGGCCCGTTGTGTGCACTATTCGAGGTCAAAAAAGGCCGCAGAGCCCCGATTTCGTGGCCCGCCGTGTTTCGGCGATCCCGATTTCAATAATTGTGGGTCCCACACTAAGAATCACGGCACGCTGATGACAAAAGCCCCGTGTCGCGATTATATTTGCACACAATGCGTAAGACAAAGAAAACAATCAAACTAGTTGTAAAAAAAAAGAACAAATTAACCGAAAAGACGAGTCTGAACTACAAAAGGGGTGCAACACGAGGACTTCCCAAGGGGTCACCCATCCTAGTACTACTCTCGCCCAAGCACGCTTAACTTCGGAGTTCTGATGGGATCCGGTGCATTAGTGCTGGTATGATCGCACCAATTAAAGTCTCCTCACTATATTTTCTTATAGCTGCTGGCACAGCGGGCGGTGGGGGCTCCGAACTTCAAACGCGCGTAACTTTCGAACCGATTGGAGTTACGGGGCGCACAGCATGTCCACGCGAAGCTCTCTCAGAGCCGGACGACGTGGACAATGGGGCTGGCCCGTTGTGTGCACTATTCGAGGTCAAAAAAGGCCGCAGAGCCCCGATTTCGTGGCCCGCCGTGTTTCGGCGATCCCGATTTCAATAATTGTGGGTCCCACACTAAGAATCACGGCACGCTGATGACAAAAGCCCCGTGTCGCGATTATATTTGCACACAATGCGTAAGATAAACAAAACAATCAAACTAGTTGAAAAAAAAAAGAACAAGTTAACCGAAAAGACGAGTCTGAACTACAAAAGGGGTGCAACACGAGGACTTCCCAGGGGGTCACCCATCCTAGTACTACTCTCGCCCAAGCACGCTTAACTTCGGAGTTCTGATGGGATCCGGTGCATTAGTGCTGGTATGATCGCACCAATTAAAGTCTCCTCACTATATTTTCTTATAGCTGCTGGCACAGCGGGCGATGGGGGCTCCGAAGTTCAAACGCGCGTAACTTTCGAACCGATTGGAGTTACGGGGCGCACAGCATGTCCACGCGAAGCTCTCTCAGAGCCGGACGACGTGGACAATGGGGCTGGCCCGTTGTGTGCACTATTCGAGGTCAAAAAAGGCCGCAGAGCCCCGATTTCGTGGCCCGCCGTGTTTCGGCGATCCCGATTTCAATAATTGTGGGTCCCACACTAAGAATCACGGCACGCTGATGACAAAAGCCCCGTGTCGCGATTATATTTGCACACAATGCGTAAGATAAACAAAACAATCAAACTAGTTGAAAAAAAAAAGAACAAGTTAACCGAAAAGACGAGTCTGAACTACAAAAGGGGTGCAACACGAGGACTTCCCAGGGGGTCACCCATCCTAGTACTACTCTAGCCCAAGCACGCTTCACTTCGGAGTTCTGATGGGATCCGGTGCATTAGTGCTGGTATGATCGCACCCGTTAGAGTCTCCTCACTATATTTTCTTATAGCTGCTGGCACAGCGGGCGATGGGGGCTCCGAAGTTCAAACGCGCGTAACTTTCGAACCGATTGGAGTTACGGGGCGCACAGCATGTCCACGCGAAGCTCTCTCAGAGCCGGACGACGTGGACAATGGGGCTGGCCCGTTGTGTGCACTATTCGAGGTCAAAAAAGGCCGCAGAGCCCCGATTTCGTGGCCCGCCGTGTTTCGGCGATCCCGATTTCAATAATTGTGGGTCCCACACTAAGAATCACGGCACGCTGATGACAAAAGCCCCGTGTCGCGATTATATTTGCACACAATGCGTAAGATAAACAAAACAATCAAACTAGTTGAAAAAAAAAAGAACAAGTTAACCGAAAAGACGAGTCTGAACTACAAAAGGGGTGCAACACGAGGACTTCCCAGGGGGTCACCCATCCTAGTACTACTCTCGCCCAAGCACGCTTAACTTCGGAGTTCTGATGGGATCCGGTGCATTAGTGCTGGTATGATCGCACCAATTAAAGTCTCCTCACTATATTTTCTTATAGCTGCTGGCACAGCGGGCGATGGGGGCTCCGAAGTTCAAACGCGCGTAACTTTCGAACCGATTGGAGTTACGGGGCGCACAGCATGTCCACGCGAAGCTCTCTCAGAGCCGGACGACGTGGACAATGGGGCTGGCCCGTTGTGTGCACTATTCGAGGTCAAAAAAGGCCGCAGAGCCCCGATTTCGTGGCCCGCCGTGTTTCGGCGATCCCGATTTCAATAATTGTGGGTCCCACACTAAGAATCACGGCACGCTGATGACAAAAGCCCCGTGTCGCGATTATATTTGCACACAATGCGTAAGATAAACAAAACAATCAAACTAGTTGAAAAAAAAAAGAACAAGTTAACCGAAAAGACGAGTCTGAACTACAAAAGGGGTGCAACACGAGGACTTCCCAGGGGGTCACCCATCCTAGTACTACTCTCGCCCAAGCACGCTTAACTTCGGAGTTCTGATGGGATCCGGTGCATTAGTGCTGGTATGATCGCACCAATTAAAGTCTCCTCACTATATTTTCTTATAGCTGCTGGCACAGCGGGCGATGGGGGCTCCGAAGTTCAAACGCGCGTAACTTTCGAACCGATTGGAGTTACGGGGCGCACAGCATGTCCACGCGAAGCTCTCTCAGAGCCGGACGACGTGGACAATGGGGCTGGCCCGTTGTGTGCACTATTCGAGGTCAAAAAAGGCCGCAGAGCCCCGATTTCGTGGCCCGCCGTGTTTCGGCGATCCCGATTTCAATAATTGTGGGTCCCACACTAAGAATCACGGCACGCTGATGACAAAAGCCCCGTGTCGCGATTATATTTGCACACAATGCGTAAGATAAACAAAACAATCAAACTAGTTGAAAAAAAAAAGAACAAGTTAACCGAAAAGACGAGTCTGAACTACAAAAGGGGTGCAACACGAGGACTTCCCAGGGGGTCACCCATCCTAGTACTACTCTAGCCCAAGCACGCTTCACTTCGGAGTTCTGATGGGATCCGGTGCATTAGTGCTGGTATGATCGCACCCGTTAGAGTCTCCTCACTATATTTTCTTATAGCTGCTGGCACAGCGGGCGATGGGGGCTCCGAAGTTCAAACGCGCGTAACTTTCGAACCGATTGGAGTTACGGGGCGCACAGCATGTCCACGCGAAGCTCTCTCAGAGCCGGACGACGTGGACAATGGGGCTGGCCCGTTGTGTGCACTATTCGAGGTCAAAAAAGGCCGCAGAGCCCCGATTTCGTGGCCCGCCGTGTTTCGGCGATCCCGATTTCAATAATTGTGGGTCCCACACTAAGAATCACGGCACGCTGATGACAAAAGCCCCGTGTCGCGATTATATTTGCACACAATGCGTAAGATAAACAAAACAATCAAACTAGTTGAAAAAAAAAAGAACAAGTTAACCGAAAAGACGAGTCTGAACTACAAAAGGGGTGCAACACGAGGACTTCCCAGGGGGTCACCCATCCTAGTACTACTCTCGCCCAAGCACGCTTAACTTCGGAGTTCTGATGGGATCCGGTGCATTAGTGCTGGTATGATCGCACCAATTAAAGTCTCCTCACTATATTTTCTTATAGCTGCTGGCACAGCGGGCGATGGGGGCTCCGAAGTTCAAACGCGCGTAACTTTCGAACCGATTGGAGTTACGGGGCGCACAGCATGTCCACGCGAAGCTCTCTCAGAGCCGGACGACGTGGACAATGGGGCTGGCCCGTTGTGTGCACTATTCGAGGTCAAAAAAGGCCGCAGAGCCCCGATTTCGTGGCCCGCCGTGTTTCGGCGATCCCGATTTCAATAATTGTGGGTCCCACACTAAGAATCACGGCACGCTGATGACAAAAGCCCCGTGTCGCGATTATATTTGCACACAATGCGTAAGATAAACAAAACAATCAAACTAGTTGAAAAAAAAAAGAACAAGTTAACCGAAAAGACGAGTCTGAACTACAAAAGGGGTGCAACACGAGGACTTCCCAGGGGGTCACCCATCCTAGTACTACTCTAGCCCAAGCACGCTTCACTTCGGAGTTCTGATGGGATCCGGTGCATTAGTGCTGGTATGATCGCACCCGTTAGAGTCTCCTCACTATATTTTCTTATAGCTGCTGGCACAGCGGGCGATGGGGGCTCCGAAGTTCAAACGCGCGTAACTTTCGAACCGATTGGAGTTACGGGGCGCACAGCATGTCCACGCGAAGCTCTCTCAGAGCCGGACGACGTGGACAATGGGGCTGGCCCGTTGTGTGCACTATTCGAGGTCAAAAAAGGCCGCAGAGCCCCGATTTCGTGGCCCGCCGTGTTTCGGCGATCCCGATTTCAATAATTGTGGGTCCCACACTAAGAATCACGGCACGCTGATGACAAAAGCCCCGTGTCGCGATTATATTTGCACACAATGCGTAAGATAAACAAAACAATCAAACTAGTTGAAAAAAAAAAGAACAAGTTAACCGAAAAGACGAGTCTGAACTACAAAAGGGGTGCAACACGAGGACTTCCCAGGGGGTCACCCATCCTAGTACTACTCTCGCCCAAGCACGCTTAACTTCGGAGTTCTGATGGGATCCGGTGCATTAGTGCTGGTATGATCGCACCAATTAAAGTCTCCTCACTATATTTTCTTATAGCTGCTGGCACAGCGGGCGATGGGGGCTCCGAAGTTCAAACGCGCGTAACTTTCGAACCGATTGGAGTTACGGGGCGCACAGCATGTCCACGCGAAGCTCTCTCAGAGCCGGACGACGTGGACAATGGGGCTGGCCCGTTGTGTGCACTATTCGAGGTCAAAAAAGGCCGCAGAGCCCCGATTTCGTGGCCCGCCGTGTTTCGGCGATCCCGATTTCAATAATTGTGGGTCCCACACTAAGAATCACGGCACGCTGATGACAAAAGCCCCGTGTCGCGATTATATTTGCACACAATGCGTAAGATAAACAAAACAATCAAACTAGTTGAAAAAAAAAAGAACAAGTTAACCGAAAAGACGAGTCTGAACTACAAAAGGGGTGCAACACGAGGACTTCCCAGGGGGTCACCCATCCTAGTACTACTCTAGCCCAAGCACGCTTCACTTCGGAGTTCTGATGGGATCCGGTGCATTAGTGCTGGTATGATCGCACCCGTTAGAGTCTCCTCACTATATTTTCTTATAGCTGCTGGCACAGCGGGCGATGGGGGCTCCGAAGTTCAAACGCGCGTAACTTTCGAACCGATTGGAGTTACGGGGCGCACAGCATGTCCACGCGAAGCTCTCTCAGAGCCGGACGACGTGGACAATGGGGCTGGCCCGTTGTGTGCACTATTCGAGGTCAAAAAAGGCCGCAGAGCCCCGATTTCGTGGCCCGCCGTGTTTCGGCGATCCCGATTTCAATAATTGTGGGTCCCACACTAAGAATCACGGCACGCTGATGACAAAAGCCCCGTGTCGCGATTATATTTGCACACAATGCGTAAGATAAACAAAACAATCAAACTAGTTGAAAAAAAAAAGAACAAGTTAACCGAAAAGACGAGTCTGAACTACAAAAGGGGTGCAACACGAGGACTTCCCAGGGGGTCACCCATCCTAGTACTACTCTCGCCCAAGCACGCTTAACTTCGGAGTTCTGATGGGATCCGGTGCATTAGTGCTGGTATGATCGCACCAATTAAAGTCTCCTCACTATATTTTCTTATAGCTGCTGGCACAGCGGGCGATGGGGGCTCCGAAGTTCAAACGCGCGTAACTTTCGAACCGATTGGAGTTACGGGGCGCACAGCATGTCCACGCGAAGCTCTCTCAGAGCCGGACGACGTGGACAATGGGGCTGGGCCGTTGTGTGCACTATTCGAGGTCAAAAAAGGCCGCAGAGCCCCGATTTCGTGGCCCGCCGTGTTTCGGCGATCCCGATTTCAATAATTGTGGGTCCCACACTAAGAATCACGGCACGCTGATGACAAAAGCCCCGTGTCGCGATTATATTTGCACACAATGCGTAAGATAAACAAAACAATCAAACTAGTTGAAAAAAAAAAGAACAAGTTAACCGAAAAGACGAGTCTGAACTACAAAAGGGGTGCAACACGAGGACTTCCCAGGGGGTCACCCATCCTAGTACTACTCTAGCCCAAGCACGCTTCACTTCGGAGTTCTGATGGGATCCGGTGCATTAGTGCTGGTATGATCGCACCCGTTAGAGTCTCCTCACTATATTTTCTTATAGCTGCTGGCACAGCAGGCGATGGGGGCTCCGAAGTTCAAACGCGCGTAACTTTCGAACCGATTGGAGTTACGGGGCGCACAGCATGTCCACGCGAAGCTCTCTCAGAGCCGGACGACGTGGACAATGGGGCTGGCCCGTTGTGTGCACTATTCGAGGTCAAAAAAGGCCGCAGAGCCCCGATTTCGTGGCCCGCCGTGTTTCGGCGATCCCGATTTCAATAATTGTGGGTCCCACACTAAGAATCACGGCACGCTGATGACAAAAGCCCCGTGTCGCGATTATATTTGCACACAATGCGTAAGACAAAGAAAACAATCAAACTAGTTGTAAAAAAAAAGAACAAATTAACCGAAAAGACGAGTCTGAACTACAAAAGGGGTGCAACACGAGGACTTCCCAGGGGGTCACCCATCCTAGTACTACTCTCGCCCAAGCACACTTAACATCGAAGTTCTGATGGGATCCGGTGCATTAGTGCTGGTATGATCGCACCCGTTAGAGTCTCCTCACTATATTTTCTTATAGCTGCTGGCACAGCGGGCGGTGGGGGCTCCGAACTTCAAACGCGCGTAACTTTCGAACCGATTGGAGTTACGGGGCGCACAGCATGTCCACGCGAAGCTCTCTCAGAGCCGGACGACGTGGACAATGGGGCTGGCCCGTTGTGTGCACTATTCGAGGTCAAAAAAGGCCGCAGAGCCCCGGTTTCGTGGCCCGCCGTGTTTCGGCGATCCCGATTTCAATAATTGTGGGTCCCACACTAAGAATCACGGCACGCTGATGACAAAAGCCCCGTGTCGCGATTATATTTGCACACAATGCGTAAGATAAACAAAACAATCAAACTAGTTGTAAAAAAAAAGAACAAGTTAACCGAAAAGACGAGTCTGAACTACAAAAGGGGTGCAACACGAGGACTTCCCAGGGGGTCACCCATCCTAGTACTATTCTAGCCCAAGCACGCTTAACATCGAAGTTCTGATGGGATCCGGTGCATTAGTGCTGGTATGATCGCACCCGTTAGAGTCTCCTCACTATATTTTCTTATAGCTGCTGGCACAGCGGGCGGTGGGGGCTCCGAACTTCAAACGCGCGTAACTTTCGAACCGATTGGAGTTACGGGGCGCACAGCATGTCCACGCGAAGCTCTCTCAGAGCCGGACGACGTGGACAATGGGGCTGGCCCGTTGTGTGCACTATTCGAGGTCAAAAAAGGCCGCAGAGCCCCGGTTTCGTGGCCCGCCGTGTTTCGGCGATCCCGATTTCAATAATTGTGGGTCCCACACTAAGAATCACGCCACGCTGATGACAAAAGCCCCGTGTCGCGATTATATTTGCACACAATGCGTAAGATAAACAAAACAATCAAACTAGTTGTAAAAAAAAAGAACAAGTTAACCGAAAAGACGAGTCTGAACTACAAAAGGGGTGCAACACGAGGACTTCCCAGGGGGTCACCCATCCTAGTACTACTCTAGCCCAAGCACGCTTCACTTCGGAGTTCTGATGGGATCCGGTGCATTAGTGCTGGTATGATCGCACCCGTTAGAGTCTCCTCACTATATTTTCTTATAGCTGCTGGCACAGCGGGCGATGGGGGCTCCGAAGTTCAAACGCGCGTAACTTTCGAACCGATTGGAGTTACGGGGCGCACAGCATGTCCACGCGAAGCTCTCTCAGAGCCGGACGACGTGGACAATGGGGCTGGCCCGTTGTGTGCACTATTCGAGGTCAAAAAAGGCCGCAGAGCCCCGATTTCGTGGCCCGCCGTGTTTCGGCGATCCCGATTTCAATAATTGTGGGTCCCACACTAAGAATCACGGCACGCTGATGACAAAAGCCCCGTGTCGCGATTATATTTGCACACAATGCGTAAGACAAAGAAAACAATCAAACTAGTTGTAAAAAAAAAGAACAAATTAACCGAAAAGACGAGTCTGAACTACAAAAGGGGTGCAACACGAGGACTTCCCAAGGGGTCACCCATCCTAGTACTACTCTCGCCCAAGCACGCTTAACTTCGGAGTTCTGATGGGATCCGGTGCATTAGTGCTGGTATGATCGCACCAATTAAAGTCTCCTCACTATATTTTCTTATAGCTGCTGGCACAGCGGGCGGTGGGGGCTCCGAACTTCAAACGCGCGTAACTTTCGAACCGATTGGAGTTACGGGGCGCACAGCATGTCCACGCGAAGCTCTCTCAGAGCCGGACGACGTGGACAATGGGGCTGGCCCGTTGTGTGCACTATTCGAGGTCAAAAAAGGCCGCAGAGCCCCGGTTTCGTGGCCCGCCGTGTTTCGGCGATCCCGATTTCAATAATTATGGGTCCCACACTAAGAATCACGGCACGCTGATGACAAAAGCCCCGTGTCGCGATTATATTTGCACACAATGCGTAAGATAAACAAAACAATCAAACTAGTTGTAAAAAAAAAGAACAAGTTAACCGAAAAGACGAGTCTGAACTACAAAAGGGGTGCAACACGAGGACTTCCCAGGGGGTCACCCATCCTAGTACTACTCTAGCCCAAGCACGCTTCACTTCGGAGTTCTGATGGGATCCGGTGCATTAGTGCTGGTATGATCGCACCCGTTAGAGTCTCCTCACTATATTTTCTTATAGCTGCTGGCACAGCGGACGATGGGGGCTCCGAACTTCAAACGCGCGTAACTTTCGAACCGATTGGAGTTACGGGGCGCACAGCATGTCCACGCGAAGCTCTCTCAGAGCCGGACGACGTGGACAATGGGGCTGGCCCGTTGTGTGCACTATTCGAGGTCAAAAAAGGCCGCAGAGCCCCGGTTTCGTGGCCCGCCGTGTTTCGGCGATCCCGATTTCAATAATTGTGGGTCCCACACTAAGAATCACGGCACGCTGATGACAAAAGCCCCGTGTCGCGATTATATTTGCACACAATGCGTAAGATAAACAAAACAATCAAACTAGTTGTAAAAAAAAAGAACAAGTTAACCGAAAAGACGAGTCTGAACTACAAAAGGGGTGCAACACGAGGACTTCCCAGGGGGTCACCCATCCTAGTACTACTCTAGCCCAAGCACGCTTCACTTCGGAGTTCTGATGGGATCCGGTGCATTAGTGCTGGTATGATCGCACCCGTTAGAGTCTCCTCACTATATTTTCTTATAGCTGCTGGCACAGCGGGCGATGGGGGCTCCGAACTTCAAACGCGCGTAACTTTCGAACCGATTGGAGTTACGGGGCGCACAGCATGTCCACGCGAAGCTCTCTCAGAGCCGGACGACGTGGACAATGGGGCTGGCCCGTTGTGTGCACTATTCGAGGTCAAAAAAGGCCGCAGAGCCCCGGTTTCGTGGCCCGCCGTGTTTCGGCGATCCCGATTTCAATAATTGTGGGTCCCACACTAAGAATCAAGGCACGCTGATGACAAAAGCCCCGTGTCGCGATTATATTTGCACACAATGCGTAAGATAAACAAAACAATCAAACTAGTTGTAAAAAAAAAGAACAAGTTAACCGAAAAGACGAGTCTGAACTACAAAAGGGGTGCAACACGAGGACTTCCCAGGGGGTCACCCATCCTAGTACTACTCTAGCCCAAGCACGCTTCACTTCGGAGTTCTGATGGGATCCGGTGCATTAGTGCTGGTATGATCGCACCCGTTAGAGTCTCCTCACTATATTTTCTTATAGCTGCTGGCACAGCGGGCGATGGGGGCTCCGAACTTCAAACGCGCGTAACTTTCGAACCGATTGGAGTTACGGGGCGCACAGCATGTCCACGCGAAGCTCTCTCAGAGCCGGACGACGTGGACAATGGGGCTGGCCCGTTGTGTGCACTATTCGAGGTCAAAAAAGGCCGCAGAGCCCCGGTTTCGTGGCCCGCCGTGTTTCGGCGATCCCGATTTCAATAATTGTGGGTCCCACACTAAGAATCACGGCACGCTGATGACAAAAGCCCCGTGTCGCGATTATATTTGCACACAATGCGTAAGATAAACAAAACAATCAAACTAGTTGAAAAAAAAAAGAACAAGTTAACCGAAAAGACGAGTCTGAACTACAAAAGGGGTGCAACACGAGGACTTCCCAGGGGGTCACCCATCCTAGTACTACTCTCGCCCAAGCACGCTTAACTTCGGAGTTCTGATGGGATCCGGTGCATTAGTGCTGGTATGATCGCACCAATTAAAGTCTCCTCACTATATTTTCTTATAGCTGCTGGCACAGCGGGCGATGGGGGCTCCGAAGTTCAAACGCGCGTAACTTTCGAACCGATTGGAGTTACGGGGCGCACAGCATGTCCACGCGAAGCTCTCTCAGAGCCGGACGACGTGGACAATGGGGCTGGCCCGTTGTGTGCACTATTCGAGGTCAAAAAAGGCCGCAGAGCCCCGATTTCGTGGCCCGCCGTGTTTCGGCGATCCCGATTTCAATAATTGTGGGTCCCACACTAAGAATCACGGCACGCTGATGACAAAAGCCCCGTGTCGCGATTATATTTGCACACAATGCGTAAGATAAACAAAACAATCAAACTAGTTGAAAAAAAAAAGAACAAGTTAACCGAAAAGACGAGTCTGAACTACAAAAGGGGTGCAACACGAGGACTTCCCAGGGGGTCACCCATCCTAGTACTACTCTAGCCCAAGCACGCTTCACTTCGGAGTTCTGATGGGATCCGGTGCATTAGTGCTGGTATGATCGCACCCGTTAGAGTCTCCTCACTATATTTTCTTATAGCTGCTGGCACAGCGGGCGATGGGGGCTCCGAAGTTCAAACGCGCGTAACTTTCGAACCGATTGGAGTTACGGGGCGCACAGCATGTCCACGCGAAGCTCTCTCAGAGCCGGACGACGTGGACAATGGGGCTGGCCCGTTGTGTGCACTATTCGAGGTCAAAAAAGGCCGCAGAGCCCCGATTTCGTGGCCCGCCGTGTTTCGGCGATCCCGATTTCAATAATTGTGGGTCCCACACTAAGAATCACGGCACGCTGATGACAAAAGCCCCGTGTCGCGATTATATTTGCACACAATGCGTAAGATAAACAAAACAATCAAACTAGTTGAAAAAAAAAAGAACAAGTTAACCGAAAAGACGAGTCTGAACTACAAAAGGGGTGCAACACGAGGACTTCCCAGGGGGTCACCCATCCTAGTACTACTCTCGCCCAAGCACGCTTAACTTCGGAGTTCTGATGGGATCCGGTGCATTAGTGCTGGTATGATCGCACCAATTAAAGTCTCCTCACTATATTTTCTTATAGCTGCTGGCACAGCGGGCGATGGGGGCTCCGAAGTTCAAACGCGCGTAACTTTCGAACCGATTGGAGTTACGGGGCGCACAGCATGTCCACGCGAAGCTCTCTCAGAGCCGGACGACGTGGACAATGGGGCTGGCCCGTTGTGTGCACTATTCGAGGTCAAAAAAGGCCGCAGAGCCCCGATTTCGTGGCCCGCCGTGTTTCGGCGATCCCGATTTCAATAATTGTGGGTCCCACACTAAGAATCACGGCACGCTGATGACAAAAGCCCCGTGTCGCGATTATATTTGCACACAATGCGTAAGATAAACAAAACAATCAAACTAGTTGAAAAAAAAAAGAACAAGTTAACCGAAAAGACGAGTCTGAACTACAAAAGGGGTGCAACACGAGGACTTCCCAGGGGGTCACCCATCCTAGTACTACTCTAGCCCAAGCACGCTTCACTTCGGAGTTCTGATGGGATCCGGTGCATTAGTGCTGGTATGATCGCACCCGTTAGAGTCTCCTCACTATATTTTCTTATAGCTGCTGGCACAGCGGGCGATGGGGGCTCCGAAGTTCAAACGCGCGTAACTTTCGAACCGATTGGAGTTACGGGGCGCACAGCATGTCCACGCGAAGCTCTCTCAGAGCCGGACGACGTGGACAATGGGGCTGGCCCGTTGTGTGCACTATTCGAGGTCAAAAAAGGCCGCAGAGCCCCGATTTCGTGGCCCGCCGTGTTTCGGCGATCCCGATTTCAATAATTGTGGGTCCCACACTAAGAATCACGGCACGCTGATGACAAAAGCCCCGTGTCGCGATTATATTTGCACACAATGCGTAAGACAAAGAAAACAATCAAACTAGTTGTAAAAAAAAAGAACAAATTAACCGAAAAGACGAGTCTGAACTACAAAAGGGGTGCAACACGAGGACTTCCCAGGGGGTCACCCATCCTAGTACTACTCTCGCCCAAGCACACTTAACATCGAAGTTCTGATGGGATCCGGTGCATTAGTGCTGGTATGATCGCACCCGTTAGAGTCTCCTCACTATATTTTCTTATAGCTGCTGGCACAGCGGGCGGTGGGGGCTCCGAACTTCAAACGCGCGTAACTTTCGAACCGATTGGAGTTACGGGGCGCACAGCATGTCCACGCGAAGCTCTCTCAGAGCCGGACGACGTGGACAATGGGGCTGGCCCGTTGTGTGCACTATTCGAGGTCAAAAAAGGCCGCAGAGCCCCGGTTTCGTGGCCCGCCGTGTTTCGGCGATCCCGATTTCAATAATTGTGGGTCCCACACTAAGAATCACGGCACGCTGATGACAAAAGCCCCGTGTCGCGATTATATTTGCACACAATGCGTAAGATAAACAAAACAATCAAACTAGTTGTAAAAAAAAAGAACAAGTTAACCGAAAAGACGAGTCTGAACTACAAAAGGGGTGCAACACGAGGACTTCCCAGGGGGTCACCCATCCTAGTACTATTCTAGCCCAAGCACGCTTAACATCGAAGTTCTGATGGGATCCGGTGCATTAGTGCTGGTATGATCGCACCCGTTAGAGTCTCCTCACTATATTTTCTTATAGCTGCTGGCACAGCGGGCGGTGGGGGCTCCGAACTTCAAACGCGCGTAACTTTCGAACCGATTGGAGTTACGGGGCGCACAGCATGTCCACGCGAAGCTCTCTCAGAGCCGGACGACGTGGACAATGGGGCTGGCCCGTTGTGTGCACTATTCGAGGTCAAAAAAGGCCGCAGAGCCCCGGTTTCGTGGCCCGCCGTGTTTCGGCGATCCCGATTTCAATAATTGTGGGTCCCACACTAAGAATCACGGCACGCTGATGACAAAAGCCCCGTGTCGCGATTATATTTGCACACAATGCGTAAGATAAACAAAACAATCAAACTAGTTGTAAAAAAAAAGAACAAGTTAACCGAAAAGACGAGTCTGAACTACAAAAGGGGTGCAACACGAGGACTTCCCAGGGGGTCACCCATCCTAGTACTACTCTAGCCCAAGCACGCTTCACTTCGGAGTTCTGATGGGATCCGGTGCATTAGTGCTGGTATGATCGCACCCGTTAGAGTCTCCTCACTATATTTTCTTATAGCTGCTGGCACAGCGGGCGATGGGGGCTCCGAAGTTCAAACGCGCGTAACTTTCGAACCGATTGGAGTTACGGGGCGCACAGCATGTCCACGCGAAGCTCTCTCAGAGCCGGACGACGTGGACAATGGGGCTGGCCCGTTGTGTGCACTATTCGAGGTCAAAAAAGGCCGCAGAGCCCCGATTTCGTGGCCCGCCGTGTTTCGGCGATCCCGATTTCAATAATTGTGGGTCCCACACTAAGAATCACGGCACGCTGATGACAAAAGCCCCGTGTCGCGATTATATTTGCACACAATGCGTAAGACAAAGAAAACAATCAAACTAGTTGTAAAAAAAAAGAACAAATTAACCGAAAAGACGAGTCTGAACTACAAAAGGGGTGCAACACGAGGACTTCCCAAGGGGTCACCCATCCTAGTACTACTCTCGCCCAAGCACGCTTAACTTCGGAGTTCTGATGGGATCCGGTGCATTAGTGCTGGTATGATCGCACCAATTAAAGTCTCCTCACTATATTTTCTTATAGCTGCTGGCACAGCGGGCGGTGGGGGCTCCGAACTTCAAACGCGCGTAACTTTCGAACCGATTGGAGTTACGGGGCGCACAGCATGTCCACGCGAAGCTCTCTCAGAGCCGGACGACGTGGACAATGGGGCTGGCCCGTTGTGTGCACTATTCGAGGTCAAAAAAGGCCGCAGAGCCCCGGTTTCGTGGCCCGCCGTGTTTCGGCGATCCCGATTTCAATAATTATGGGTCCCACACTAAGAATCACGGCACGCTGATGACAAAAGCCCCGTGTCGCGATTATATTTGCACACAATGCGTAAGATAAACAAAACAATCAAACTAGTTGTAAAAAAAAAGAACAAGTTAACCGAAAAGACGAGTCTGAACTACAAAAGGGGTGCAACACGAGGACTTCCCAGGGGGTCACCCATCCTAGTACTACTCTAGCCCAAGCACGCTTCACTTCGGAGTTCTGATGGGATCCGGTGCATTAGTGCTGGTATGATCGCACCCGTTAGAGTCTCCTCACTATATTTTCTTATAGCTGCTGGCACAGCGGACGATGGGGGCTCCGAACTTCAAACGCGCGTAACTTTCGAACCGATTGGAGTTACGGGGCGCACAGCATGTCCACGCGAAGCTCTCTCAGAGCCGGACGACGTGGACAATGGGGCTGGCCCGTTGTGTGCACTATTCGAGGTCAAAAAAGGCCGCAGAGCCCCGGTTTCGTGGCCCGCCGTGTTTCGGCGATCCCGATTTCAATAATTGTGGGTCCCACACTAAGAATCACGGCACGCTGATGACAAAAGCCCCGTGTCGCGATTATATTTGCACACAATGCGTAAGATAAACAAAACAATCAAACTAGTTGTAAAAAAAAAGAACAAGTTAACCGAAAAGACGAGTCTGAACTACAAAAGGGGTGCAACACGAGGACTTCCCAGGGGGTCACCCATCCTAGTACTACTCTAGCCCAAGCACGCTTCACTTCGGAGTTCTGATGGGATCCGGTGCATTAGTGCTGGTATGATCGCACCCGTTAGAGTCTCCTCACTATATTTTCTTATAGCTGCTGGCACAGCGGGCGATGGGGGCTCCGAACTTCAAACGCGCGTAACTTTCGAACCGATTGGAGTTACGGGGCGCACAGCATGTCCACGCGAAGCTCTCTCAGAGCCGGACGACGTGGACAATGGGGCTGGCCCGTTGTGTGCACTATTCGAGGTCAAAAAAGGCCGCAGAGCCCCGGTTTCGTGGCCCGCCGTGTTTCGGCGATCCCGATTTCAATAATTGTGGGTCCCACACTAAGAATCAAGGCACGCTGATGACAAAAGCCCCGTGTCGCGATTATATTTGCACACAATGCGTAAGATAAACAAAACAATCAAACTAGTTGTAAAAAAAAAGAACAAGTTAACCGAAAAGACGAGTCTGAACTACAAAAGGGGTGCAACACGAGGACTTCCCAGGGGGTCACCCATCCTAGTACTACTCTAGCCCAAGCACGCTTCACTTCGGAGTTCTGATGGGATCCGGTGCATTAGTGCTGGTATGATCGCACCAATTAAAGTCTCCTCACTATATTTTCTTATAGCTGCTGGCACAGCGGGCGGTGGGGGCTCCGAACTTCAAACGCGCGTAACTTTCGAACCGATTGGAGTTACGGGGCGCACAGCATGTCCACGCGAAGCTCTCTCAGAGCCGGACGACGTGGACAATGGGGCTGGCCCGTTGTGTGCACTATTCGAGGTCAAAAAAGGCCGCAGAGCCCCGGTTTCGTGGCCCGCCGTGTTTCGGCGATCCCGATTTCAATAATTGTGGGTCCCACACTAAGAATCACGGCACGCTGATGACAAAAGCCCCGTGTCGCGATTATATTTGCACACAATGCGTAAGATAAACAAAACAATCAAACTAGTTGTAAAAAAAAAGAACAAGTTAACCGAAAAGACGAGTCTGAACTACAAAAGGGGTGCAACACGAGGACTTCCCAGGGGGTCACCCATCCTAGTACTATTCTAGCCCAAGCACGCTTAACATCGAAGTTCTGATGGGATCCGGTGCATTAGTGCTGGTATGATCGCACCCGTTAGAGTCTCCTCACTATATTTTCTTATAGCTGCTGGCACAGCGGGCGGTGGGGGCTCCGAACTTCAAACGCGCGTAACTTTCGAACCGATTGGAGTTACGGGGCGCACAGCATGTCCACGCGAAGCTCTCTCAGAGCCGGACGACGTGGACAATGGGGCTGGCCCGTTGTGTGCACTATTCGAGGTCAAAAAAGGCCGCAGAGCCCCGGTTTCGTGGCCCGCCGTGTTTCGGCGATCCCGATTTCAATAATTGTGGGTCCCACACTAAGAATCACGGCACGCTGATGACAAAAGCCCCGTGTCGCGATTATATTTGCACACAATGCGTAAGATAAACAAAACAATCAAACTAGTTGTAAAAAAAAAGAACAAGTTAACCGAAAAGACGAGTCTGAACTACAAAAGGGGTGCAACACGAGGACTTCCCAGGGGGTCACCCATCCTAGTACTACTCTAGCCCAAGCACGCTTCACTTCGGAGTTCTGATGGGATCCGGTGCATTAGTGCTGGTATGATCGCACCCGTTAGAGTCTCCTCACTATATTTTCTTATAGCTGCTGGCACAGCGGGCGATGGGGGCTCCGAAGTTCAAACGCGCGTAACTTTCGAACCGATTGGAGTTACGGGGCGCACAGCATGTCCACGCGAAGCTCTCTCAGAGCCGGACGACGTGGACAATGGGGCTGGCCCGTTGTGTGCACTATTCGAGGTCAAAAAAGGCCGCAGAGCCCCGATTTCGTGGCCCGCCGTGTTTCGGCGATCCCGATTTCAATAATTGTGGGTCCCACACTAAGAATCACGGCACGCTGATGACAAAAGCCCCGTGTCGCGATTATATTTGCACACAATGCGTAAGACAAAGAAAACAATCAAACTAGTTGTAAAAAAAAAGAACAAATTAACCGAAAAGACGAGTCTGAACTACAAAAGGGGTGCAACACGAGGACTTCCCAAGGGGTCACCCATCCTAGTACTACTCTCGCCCAAGCACGCTTAACTTCGGAGTTCTGATGGGATCCGGTGCATTAGTGCTGGTATGATCGCACCAATTAAAGTCTCCTCACTATATTTTCTTATAGCTGCTGGCACAGCGGGCGGTGGGGGCTCCGAACTTCAAACGCGCGTAACTTTCGAACCGATTGGAGTTACGGGGCGCACAGCATGTCCACGCGAAGCTCTCTCAGAGCCGGACGACGTGGACAATGGGGCTGGCCCGTTGTGTGCACTATTCGAGGTCAAAAAAGGCCGCAGAGCCCCGGTTTCGTGGCCCGCCGTGTTTCGGCGATCCCGATTTCAATAATTATGGGTCCCACACTAAGAATCACGGCACGCTGATGACAAAAGCCCCGTGTCGCGATTATATTTGCACACAATGCGTAAGATAAACAAAACAATCAAACTAGTTGTAAAAAAAAAGAACAAGTTAACCGAAAAGACGAGTCTGAACTACAAAAGGGGTGCAACACGAGGACTTCCCAGGGGGTCACCCATCCTAGTACTACTCTAGCCCAAGCACGCTTCACTTCGGAGTTCTGATGGGATCCGGTGCATTAGTGCTGGTATGATCGCACCCGTTAGAGTCTCCTCACTATATTTTCTTATAGCTGCTGGCACAGCGGACGATGGGGGCTCCGAACTTCAAACGCGCGTAACTTTCGAACCGATTGGAGTTACGGGGCGCACAGCATGTCCACGCGAAGCTCTCTCAGAGCCGGACGACGTGGACAATGGGGCTGGCCCGTTGTGTGCACTATTCGAGGTCAAAAAAGGCCGCAGAGCCCCGGTTTCGTGGCCCGCCGTGTTTCGGCGATCCCGATTTCAATAATTGTGGGTCCCACACTAAGAATCACGGCACGCTGATGACAAAAGCCCCGTGTCGCGATTATATTTGCACACAATGCGTAAGATAAACAAAACAATCAAACTAGTTGTAAAAAAAAAGAACAAGTTAACCGAAAAGACGAGTCTGAACTACAAAAGGGGTGCAACACGAGGACTTCCCAGGGGGTCACCCATCCTAGTACTACTCTAGCCCAAGCACGCTTCACTTCGGAGTTCTGATGGGATCCGGTGCATTAGTGCTGGTATGATCGCACCCGTTAGAGTCTCCTCACTATATTTTCTTATAGCTGCTGGCACAGCGGGCGATGGGGGCTCCGAACTTCAAACGCGCGTAACTTTCGAACCGATTGGAGTTACGGGGCGCACAGCATGTCCACGCGAAGCTCTCTCAGAGCCGGACGACGTGGACAATGGGGCTGGCCCGTTGTGTGCACTATTCGAGGTCAAAAAAGGCCGCAGAGCCCCGGTTTCGTGGCCCGCCGTGTTTCGGCGATCCCGATTTCAATAATTGTGGGTCCCACACTAAGAATCAAGGCACGCTGATGACAAAAGCCCCGTGTCGCGATTATATTTGCACACAATGCGTAAGATAAACAAAACAATCAAACTAGTTGTAAAAAAAAAGAACAAGTTAACCGAAAAGACGAGTCTGAACTACAAAAGGGGTGCAACACGAGGACTTCCCAGGGGGTCACCCATCCTAGTACTACTCTAGCCCAAGCACGCTTCACTTCGGAGTTCTGATGGGATCCGGTGCATTAGTGCTGGTATGATCGCACCCGTTAGAGTCTCCTCACTATATTTTCTTATAGCTGCTGGCACAGCGGGCGATGGGGGCTCCGAACTTCAAACGCGCGTAACTTTCGAACCGATTGGAGTTACGGGGCGCACAGCATGTCCACGCGAAGCTCTCTCAGAGCCGGACGACGTGGACAATGGGGCTGGCCCGTTGTGTGCACTATTCGAGGTCAAAAAAGGCCGCAGAGCCCCGGTTTCGTGGCCCGCCGTGTTTCGGCGATCCCGATTTCAATAATTGTGGGTCCCACACTAAGAATCACGGCACGCTGATGACAAAAGCCCCGTGTCGCGATTATATTTGCACACAATGCGTAAGATAAACAAAACAATCAAACTAGTTGTAAAAAAAAAGAACAAGTTAACCGAAAAGACGAGTCTGAACTACAAAAGGGGTGCAACACGAGGACTTCCCAGGGGGTCACCCATCCTAGTACTACTCTAGCCCAAGCACGCTTCACTTCGGAGTTCTGATGGGATCCGGTGCATTAGTGCTGGTATGATCGCACCCGTTAGAGTCTCCTCACTATATTTTCTTATAGCTGCTGGCACAGCGGGCGATGGGGGCTCCGAACTTCAAACGCGCGTAACTTTCGAACCGATTGGAGTTACGGGGCGCACAGCATGTCCACGCGAAGCTCTCTCAGAGCCGGACGACGTGGACAATGGGGCTGGCCCGTTGTGTGCACTATTCGAGGTCAAAAAAGGCCGCAGAGCCCCGGTTTCGTGGCCCGCCGTGTTTCGGCGATCCCGATTTCAATAATTGTGGGTCCCACACTAAGAATCACGGCACGCTGATGACAAAAGCCCCGTGTCGCGATTATATTTGCACACAATGCGTAAGATAAACAAAACAATCAAACTAGTTGTAAAAAAAAAGAACAAGTTAACCGAAAAGACGAGTCTGAACTACAAAAGGGGTGCAACACGAGGACTTCCCAGGGGGTCACCCATCCTAGTACTACTCTAGCCCAAGCACGCTTCACTTCGGAGTTCTGATGGGATCCGGTGCATTAGTGCTGGTATGATCGCACCCGTTAGAGTCTCCTCACTATATTTTCTTATAGCTGCTGGCACAGCGGGCGATGGGGGCTCCGAACTTCAAACGCGCGTAACTTTCGAACCGATTGGAGTTACGGGGCGCACAGCATGTCCACGCGAAGCTCTCTCAGAGCCGGACGACGTGGACAATGGGGCTGGCCCGTTGTGTGCACTATTCGAGGTCAAAAAAGGCCGCAGAGCCCCGGTTTCGTGGCCCGCCGTGTTTCGGCGATCCCGATTTCAATAATTGTGGGTCCCACACTAAGAATCACGGCACGCTGATGACAAAAGCCCCGTGTCGCGATTATATTTGCACACAATGCGTAAGATAAACAAAACAATCAAACTAGTTGTAAAAAAAAAGAACAAGTTAACCGAAAAGACGAGTCTGAACTACAAAAGGGGTGCAACACGAGGACTTCCCAGGGGGTCACCCATCCTAGTACTACTCTAGCCCAAGCACGCTTCACTTCGGAGTTCTGATGGGATCCGGTGCATTAGTGCTGGTATGGTCGCACCCGTTAGAGTCTCCTCACTATATTTTCTTATAGCTGCTGGCACAGCGGGCGATGGGGGCTCCGAAGTTCAAACGCGCGTAACTTTCGAACCGATTGGAGTTACGGGGCGCACAGCATGTCCACGCGAAGCTCTCTCAGAGCCGGACGACGTAGACAATGGGGCTGGCCCGTTGTGTGCACTATTCGAGGTCAAAAAAGGCCGCAGAGCCCCGATTTCGTGGCCCGCCGTGTTTCGACGATCCCGATTTCAATAATTGTGGGTCCCACACTAAGAATCACGGCACGCTGATGACAAAAGCCCCGTGTCGCGATTATATTTGCACACAATGCGTAAGACAAAGAAAACAATCAAACTAGTTGTAAAAAAAAGAACAAATTAACCGAAAAGACGAGTCTGAACTACAAAAGGGGTGCAACACGAGGACTTCCCAGGGGGTCACCCATCCTAGTACTACTCTCGCCCAAGCACGCTTAACTTCGGAGTTCTGATGGGATCCGGTGCATTAGTGCTGGTATGATCGCACCAATTAAAGTCTCCTCACTATATTTTCTTATAGCTGCTGGCACAGCGGGCGATGGGGGCTCCGAACTTCAAACGCGCGTAACTTTCGAACCGATTGGAGTTACGGGGCGCACAGCATGTCCACGCGAAGCTCTCTCAGAGCCGGACGACGTGGACAATGGGGCTGGCCCGTTGTGTGCACTATTCGAGGTCAAAAAAGGCCGCAGAGCCCCGGTTTCGTGGCCCGCCGTGTTTCGGCGATCCCGATTTCAATAATTATGGGTCCCACACTAAGAATCACGGCACGCTGATGACAAAAGCCCCGTGTCGCGATTATATTTGCACACAATGTGTAATACAAAGAAAACAATCAAACTAGTTGTAAAAAAAAAGAACTAATTAACCGAAAAGACGAGTCTGAACTACAAAAGGGGTGCAACACGAGGACTTCCCAGGGTGTCACCCATCCTAGTACTATTCTCGCCCAAGCACACTTAACATCGAAGTTCTGATGGGATCCGGTGCATTAGTGCTGGTATGATCGCACCCGTTAAAGTCTCCTCACTATATTTTCTTATAGCTGCTGGCACAGCTGGCGGTGGGGGCTCCGAACTTCAAACGCGCGTAACTTTCGAACCGATTGGAGTTACGGGGCGCACAGCATGTCCACGCGAAGCTCTCTCAGAGCCGGACGACGTGGACAATGGGGCTGGCCCGTTGTGTGCACTATTCGAGGTCAAAAAAGGCCGCAGAGCCCCGGTTTCGTGGCCCGCCGTGTTTCGGCGATCCCGATTTCAATAATTGTGGGTCCCACACTAAGAATCACGGCACGCTGATGACAAAAGCCCCGTGTCGCGATTATATTTGCACACAATGCGTAAGATAAACAAAACAATCAAACTAGTTGTAAAAAAAAAGAACAAGTTAACCGAAAAGACGAGTCTGAACTACAAAAGGGGTGCAACACGAGGACTTCCCAGGGGGTCACCCATCCTAGTACTACTCTAGCCCAAGCACGCTTCACTTCGGAGTTCTGATGGGATCCGGTGCATTAGTGCTGGTATGATCGCACCCGTTAGAGTCTCCTCACTATATTTTCTTATAGCTGCTGGCACAGCGGACGATGGGGGCTCCGAACTTCAAACGCGCGTAACTTTCGAACCGATTGGAGTTACGGGGCGCACAGCATGTCCACGCGAAGCTCTCTCAGAGCCGGACGACGTGGACAATGGGGCTGGCCCGTTGTGTGCACTATTCGAGGTCAAAAAAGGCCGCAGAGCCCCGGTTTCGTGGCCCGCCGTGTTTCGGCGATCCCGATTTCAATAATTGTGGGTCCCACACTAAGAATCACGGCACGCTGATGACAAAAGCCCCGTGTCGCGATTATATTTGCACACAATGCGTAAGATAAACAAAACAATCAAACTAGTTGTAAAAAAAAAGAACAAGTTAACCGAAAAGACGAGTCTGAACTACAAAAGGGGTGCAACACGAGGACTTCCCAGGGGGTCACCCATCCTAGTACTACTCTAGCCCAAGCACGCTTCACTTCGGAGTTCTGATGGGATCCGGTGCATTAGTGCTGGTATGATCGCACCCGTTAGAGTCTCCTCACTATATTTTCTTATAGCTGCTGGCACAGCGGGCGATGGGGGCTCCGAACTTCAAACGCGCGTAACTTTCGAACCGATTGGAGTTACGGGGCGCACAGCATGTCCACGCGAAGCTCTCTCAGAGCCGGACGACGTGGACAATGGGGCTGGCCCGTTGTGTGCACTATTCGAGGTCAAAAAAGGCCGCAGAGCCCCGGTTTCGTGGCCCGCCGTGTTTCGGCGATCCCGATTTCAATAATTGTGGGTCCCACACTAAGAATCACGGCACGCTGATGACAAAAGCCCCGTGTCGCGATTATATTTGCACACAATGCGTAAGATAAACAAAACAATCAAACTAGTTGTAAAAAAAAAGAACAAGTTAACCGAAAAGACGAGTCTGAACTACAAAAGGGGTGCAACACGAGGACTTCCCAGGGGGTCACCCATCCTAGTACTACTCTAGCCCAAGCACGCTTCACTTCGGAGTTCTGATGGGATCCGGTGCATTAGTGCTGGTATGATCGCACCCGTTAGAGTCTCCTCACTATATTTTCTTATAGCTGCTGGCACAGCGGGCGATGGGGGCTCCGAACTTCAAACGCGCGTAACTTTCGAACCGATTGGAGTTACGGGGCGCACAGCATGTCCACGCGAAGCTCTCTCAGAGCCGGACGACGTGGACAATGGGGCTGGCCCGTTGTGTGCACTATTCGAGGTCAAAAAAGGCCGCAGAGCCCCGGTTTCGTGGCCCGCCGTGTTTCGGCGATCCCGATTTCAATAATTGTGGGTCCCACACTAAGAATCACGGCACGCTGATGACAAAAGCCCCGTGTCGCGATTATATTTGCACACAATGCGTAAGATAAACAAAACAATCAAACTAGTTGTAAAAAAAAAGAACAAGTTAACCGAAAAGACGAGTCTGAACTACAAAAGGGGTGCAACACGAGGACTTCCCAGGGGGTCACCCATCCTAGTACTACTCTAGCCCAAGCACGCTTCACTTCGGAGTTCTGATGGGATCCGGTGCATTAGTGCTGGTATGATCGCACCCGTTAGAGTCTCCTCACTATATTTTCTTATAGCTGCTGGCACAGCGGGCGATGGGGGCTCCGAACTTCAAACGCGCGTAACTTTCGAACCGATTGGAGTTACGGGGCGCACAGCATGTCCACGCGAAGCTCTCTCAGAGCCGGACGACGTGGACAATGGGGCTGGCCCGTTGTGTGCACTATTCGAGGTCAAAAAAGGCCGCAGAGCCCCGGTTTCGTGGCCCGCCGTGTTTCGGCGATCCCGATTTCAATAATTGTGGGTCCCACACTAAGAATCAAGGCACGCTGATGACAAAAGCCCCGTGTCGCGATTATATTTGCACACAATGCGTAAGATAAACAAAACAATCAAACTAGTTGTAAAAAAAAAGAACAAGTTAACCGAAAAGACGAGTCTGAACTACAAAAGGGGTGCAACACGAGGACTTCCCAGGGGGTCACCCATCCTAGTACTACTCTAGCCCAAGCACGCTTAACTTCGGAGTTCTGATGGGATCCGGTGCATTAGTGCTGGTATGATCGCACCAATTAAAGTCTCCTCACTATATTTTCTTATAGCTGCTGGCACAGCGGGCGATGGGGGCTCCGAACTTCAAACGCGCGTAACTTTCGAACCGATTGGAGTTACGGGGCGCACAGCATGTCCACGCGAAGCTCTCTCAGAGCCGGACGACGTGGACAATGGGGCTGGCCCGTTGTGTGCACTATTCGAGGTCAAAAAAGGCCGCAGAGCCCCGGTTTCGTGGCCCGCCGTGTTTCGGCGATCCCGATTTCAATAATTATGGGTCCCACACTAAGAATCACGGCACGCTGATGACAAAAGCCCCGTGTCGCGATTATATTTGCACACAATGTGTAATACAAAGAAAACAATCAAACTAGTTGTAAAAAAAAAGAACTAATTAACCGAAAAGACGAGTCTGAACTACAAAAGGGGTGCAACACGAGGACTTCCCAGGGTGTCACCCATCCTAGTACTATTCTCGCCCAAGCACACTTAACATCGAAGTTCTGATGGGATCCGGTGCATTAGTGCTGGTATGATCGCACCCGTTAAAGTCTCCTCACTATATTTTCTTATAGCTGCTGGCACAGCTGGCGGTGGGGGCTCCGAACTTCAAACGCGCGTAACTTTCGAACCGATTGGAGTTACGGGGCGCACAGCATGTCCACGCGAAGCTCTCTCAGAGCCGGACGACGTGGACAATGGGGCTGGCCCGTTGTGTGCACTATTCGAGGTCAAAAAAGGCCGCAGAGCCCCGGTTTCGTGGCCCGCCGTGTTTCGGCGATCCCGATTTCAATAATTGTGGGTCCCACACTAAGAATCACGGCACGCTGATGACAAAAGCCCCGTGTCGCGATTATATTTGCACACAATGCGTAAGATAAACAAAACAATCAAACTAGTTGTAAAAAAAAAGAACAAGTTAACCGAAAAGACGAGTCTGAACTACAAAAGGGGTGCAACACGAGGACTTCCCAGGGGGTCACCCATCCTAGTACTACTCTAGCCCAAGCACGCTTCACTTCGGAGTTCTGATGGGATCCGGTGCATTAGTGCTGGTATGATCGCACCCGTTAGAGTCTCCTCACTATATTTTCTTATAGCTGCTGGCACAGCGGACGATGGGGGCTCCGAACTTCAAACGCGCGTAACTTTCGAACCGATTGGAGTTACGGGGCGCACAGCATGTCCACGCGAAGCTCTCTCAGAGCCGGACGACGTGGACAATGGGGCTGGCCCGTTGTGTGCACTATTCGAGGTCAAAAAAGGCCGCAGAGCCCCGGTTTCGTGGCCCGCCGTGTTTCGGCGATCCCGATTTCAATAATTGTGGGTCCCACACTAAGAATCACGGCACGCTGATGACAAAAGCCCCGTGTCGCGATTATATTTGCACACAATTCGTAAGATAAACAAAACAATCAAACTAGTTGTAAAAAAAAAGAACAAGTTAACCGAAAAGACGAGTCTGAACTACAAAAGGGGTGCAACACGAGGACTTCCCAGGGGGTCACCCATCCTAGTACTACTCTAGCCCAAGCACGCTTCACTTCGGAGTTCTGATGGGATCCGGTGCATTAGTGCTGGTATGATCGCACCCGTTAGAGTCTCCTCACTATATTTTCTTATAGCTGCTGGCACAGCGGGCGATGGGGGCTCCGAACTTCAAACGCGCGTAACTTTCGAACCGATTGGAGTTACGGGGCGCACAGCATGTCCACGCGAAGCTCTCTCAGAGCCGGACGACGTGGACAATGGGGCTGGCCCGTTGTGTGCACTATTCGAGGTCAAAAAAGGCCGCAGAGCCCCGGTTTCGTGGCCCGCCGTGTTTCGGCGATCCCGATTTCAATAATTGTGGGTCCCACACTAAGAATCACGGCACGCTGATGACAAAAGCCCCGTGTCGCGATTATATTTGCACACAATGCGTAAGATAAACAAAACAATCAAACTAGTTGTAAAAAAAAAGAACAAGTTAACCGAAAAGACGAGTCTGAACTACAAAAGGGGTGCAACACGAGGACTTCCCAGGGGGTCACCCATCCTAGTACTACTCTAGCCCAAGCACGCTTCACTTCGGAGTTCTGATGGGATCCGGTGCATTAGTGCTGGTATGATCGCACCCGTTAGAGTCTCCTCACTATATTTTCTTATAGCTGCTGGCACAGCGGGCGATGGGGGCTCCGAACTTCAAACGCGCGTAACTTTCGAACCGATTGGAGTTACGGGGCGCACAGCATGTCCACGCGAAGCTCTCTCAGAGCCGGACGACGTGGACAATGGGGCTGGCCCGTTGTGTGCACTATTCGAGGTCAAAAAAGGCCGCAGAGCCCCGGTTTCGTGGCCCGCCGTGTTTCGGCGATCCCGATTTCAATAATTGTGGGTCCCACACTAAGAATCACGGCACGCTGATGACAAAAGCCCCGTGTCGCGATTATATTTGCACACAATGCGTAAGATAAACAAAACAATCAAACTAGTTGTAAAAAAAAAGAACAAGTTAACCGAAAAGACGAGTCTGAACTACAAAAGGGGTGCAACACGAGGACTTCCCAGGGGGTCACCCATCCTAGTACTACTCTAGCCCAAGCACGCTTCACTTCGGAGTTCTGATGGGATCCGGTGCATTAGTGCTGGTATGATCGCACCCGTTAGAGTCTCCTCACTATATTTTCTTATAGCTGCTGGCACAGCGGGCGATGGGGGCTCCGAACTTCAAACGCGCGTAACTTTCGAACCGATTGGAGTTACGGGGCGCACAGCATGTCCACGCGAAGCTCTCTCAGAGCCGGACGACGTGGACAATGGGGCTGGCCCGTTGTGTGCACTATTCGAGGTCAAAAAAGGCCGCAGAGCCCCGGTTTCGTGGCCCGCCGTGTTTCGGCGATCCCGATTTCAATAATTGTGGGTCCCACACTAAGAATCAAGGCACGCTGATGACAAAAGCCCCGTGTCGCGATTATATTTGCACACAATGCGTAAGATAAACAAAACAATCAAACTAGTTGTAAAAAAAAAGAACAAGTTAACCGAAAAGACGAGTCTGAACTACAAAAGGGGTGCAACACGAGGACTTCCCAGGGGGTCACCCATCCTAGTACTACTCTAGCCCAAGCACGCTTAACTTCGGAGTTCTGATGGGATCCGGTGCATTAGTGCTGGTATGATCGCACCAATTAAAGTCTCCTCACTATATTTTCTTATAGCTGCTGGCACAGCGGGCGATGGGGGCTCCGAACTTCAAACGCGCGTAACTTTCGAACCGATTGGAGTTACGGGGCGCACAGCATGTCCACGCGAAGCTCTCTCAGAGCCGGACGACGTGGACAATGGGGCTGGCCCGTTGTGTGCACTATTCGAGGTCAAAAAAGGCCGCAGAGCCCCGGTTTCGTGGCCCGCCGTGTTTCGGCGATCCCGATTTCAATAATTATGGGTCCCACACTAAGAATCACGGCACGCTGATGACAAAAGCCCCGTGTCGCGATTATATTTGCACACAATGTGTAATACAAAGAAAACAATCAAACTAGTTGTAAAAAAAAAGAACTAATTAACCGAAAAGACGAGTCTGAACTACAAAAGGGGTGCAACACGAGGACTTCCCAGGGTGTCACCCATCCTAGTACTATTCTCGCCCAAGCACACTTAACATCGAAGTTCTGATGGGATCCGGTGCATTAGTGCTGGTATGATCGCACCCGTTAAAGTCTCCTCACTATATTTTCTTATAGCTGCTGGCACAGCTGGCGGTGGGGGCTCCGAACTTCAAACGCGCGTAACTTTCGAACCGATTGGAGTTACGGGGCGCACAGCATGTCCACGCGAAGCTCTCTCAGAGCCGGACGACGTGGACAATGGGGCTGGCCCGTTGTGTGCACTATTCGAGGTCAAAAAAGGCCGCAGAGCCCCGGTTTCGTGGCCCGCCGTGTTTCGGCGATCCCGATTTCAATAATTGTGGGTCCCACACTAAGAATCACGGCACGCTGATGACAAAAGCCCCGTGTCGCGATTATATTTGCACACAATGCGTAAGATAAACAAAACAATCAAACTAGTTGTAAAAAAAAAGAACAAGTTAACCGAAAAGACGAGTCTGAACTACAAAAGGGGTGCAACACGAGGACTTCCCAGGGGGTCACCCATCCTAGTACTACTCTAGCCCAAGCACGCTTCACTTCGGAGTTCTGATGGGATCCGGTGCATTAGTGCTGGTATGATCGCACCCGTTAGAGTCTCCTCACTATATTTTCTTATAGCTGCTGGCACAGCGGACGATGGGGGCTCCGAACTTCAAACGCGCGTAACTTTCGAACCGATTGGAGTTACGGGGCGCACAGCATGTCCACGCGAAGCTCTCTCAGAGCCGGACGACGTGGACAATGGGGCTGGCCCGTTGTGTGCACTATTCGAGGTCAAAAAAGGCCGCAGAGCCCCGGTTTCGTGGCCCGCCGTGTTTCGGCGATCCCGATTTCAATAATTGTGGGTCCCACACTAAGAATCACGGCACGCTGATGACAAAAGCCCCGTGTCGCGATTATATTTGCACACAATGCGTAAGATAAACAAAACAATCAAACTAGTTGTAAAAAAAAAGAACAAGTTAACCGAAAAGACGAGTCTGAACTACAAAAGGGGTGCAACACGAGGACTTCCCAGGGGGTCACCCATCCTAGTACTACTCTAGCCCAAGCACGCTTCACTTCGGAGTTCTGATGGGATCCGGTGCATTAGTGCTGGTATGATCGCACCCGTTAGAGTCTCTTCACTATATTTTCTTATAGCTGCTGGCACAGCGGGCGATGGGGGCTCCGAACTTCAAACGCGCGTAACTTTCGAACCGATTGGAGTTACGGGGCGCACAGCATGTCCACGCGAAGCTCTCTCAGAGCCGGACGACGTGGACAATGGGGCTGGCCCGTTGTGTGCACTATTCGAGGTCAAAAAAGGCCGCAGAGCCCCGGTTTCGTGGCCCGCCGTGTTTCGGCGATCCCGATTTCAATAATTGTGGGTCCCACACTAAGAATCACGGCACGCTGATGACAAAAGCCCCGTGTCGCGATTATATTTGCACACAATGCGTAAGATAAACAAAACAATCAAACTAGTTGTAAAAAAAAAGAACAAGTTAACCGAAAAGACGAGTCTGAACTACAAAAGGGGTGCAACACGAGGACTTCCCAGGGGGTCACCCATCCTAGTACTACTCTAGCCCAAGCACGCTTCACTTCGGAGTTCTGATGGGATCCGGTGCATTAGTGCTGGTATGATCGCACCCGTTAGAGTCTCCTCACTATATTTTCTTATAGCTGCTGGCACAGCGGGCGATGGGGGCTCCGAACTTCAAACGCGCGTAACTTTCGAACCGATTGGAGTTACGGGGCGCACAGCATGTCCACGCGAAGCTCTCTCAGAGCCGGACGACGTGGACAATGGGGCTGGCCCGTTGTGTGCACTATTCGAGGTCAAAAAAGGCCGCAGAGCCCCGGTTTCGTGGCCCGCCGTGTTTCGGCGATCCCGATTTCAATAATTGTGGGTCCCACACTAAGAATCAAGGCACGCTGATGACAAAAGCCCCGTGTCGCGATTATATTTGCACACAATGCGTAAGATAAACAAAACAATCAAACTAGTTGTAAAAAAAAAGAACAAGTTAACCGAAAAGACGAGTCTGAACTACAAAAGGGGTGCAACACGAGGACTTCCCAGGGGGTCACCCATCCTAGTACTACTCTAGCCCAAGCACGCTTCACTTCGGAGTTCTGATGGGATCCGGTGCATTAGTGCTGGTATGATCGCACCCGTTAGAGTCTCCTCACTATATTTTCTTATAGCTGCTGGCACAGCGGGCGATGGGGGCTCCGAACTTCAAACGCGCGTAACTTTCGAACCGATTGGAGTTACGGGGCGCACAGCATGTCCACGCGAAGCTCTCTCAGAGCCGGACGACGTGGACAATGGGGCTGGCCCGTTGTGTGCACTATTCGAGGTCAAAAAAGGCCGCAGAGCCCCGGTTTCGTGGCCCGCCGTGTTTCGGCGATCCCGATTTCAATAATTGTGGGTCCCACACTAAGAATCACGGCACGCTGATGACAAAAGCCCCGTGTCGCGATTATATTTGCACACAATGCGTAAGAGAAACAAAACAATCAAACTAGTTGTAAAAAAAAAGAACAAGTTAACCGAAAAGACGAGTCTGAACTACAAAAGGGGTGCAACACGAGGACTTCCCAGGGGGTCACCCATCCTAGTACTACTCTAGCCCAAGCACGCTTCACTTCGGAGTTCTGATGGGATCCGGTGCATTAGTGCTGGTATGATCGCACCCGTTAGAGTCTCCTCACTATATTTTCTTATAGCTGCTGGCACAGCGGGCGATGGGGGCTCCGAACTTCAAACGCGCGTAACTTTCGAACCGATTGGAGTTACGGGGCGCACAGCATGTCCACGCGAAGCTCTCTCAGAGCCGGACGACGTGGACAATGGGGCTGGCCCGTTGTGTGCACTATTCGAGGTCAAAAAAGGCCGCAGAGCCCCGGTTTCGTGGCCCGCCGTGTTTCGGCGATCCCGATTTCAATAATTGTGGGTCCCACACTAAGAATCACGGCACGCTGATGACAAAAGCCCCGTGTCGCGATTATATTTGCACACAATGCGTAAGATAAACAAAACAATCAAACTAGTTGTAAAAAAAAAGAACAAGTTAACCGAAAAGACGAGTCTGAACTACAAAAGGGGTGCAACACGAGGACTTCCCAGGGGGTCACCCATCCTAGTACTACTCTAGCCCAAGCACGCTTCACTTCGGAGTTCTGATGGGATCCGGTGCATTAGTGCTGGTATGATCGCACCCGTTAGAGTCTCCTCACTATATTTTCTTATAGCTGCTGGCACAGCGGGCGATGGGGGCTCCGAACTTCAAACGCGCGTAACTTTCGAACCGATTGGAGTTACGGGGCGCACAGCATGTCCACGCGAAGCTCTCTCAGAGCCGGACGACGTGGACAATGGGGCTGGCCCGTTGTGTGCACTATTCGAGGTCAAAAAAGGCCGCAGAGCCCCGGTTTCGTGGCCCGCCGTGTTTCGGCGATCCCGATTTCAATAATTGTGGGTCCCACACTAAGAATCACGGCACGCTGATGACAAAAGCCCCGTGTCGCGATTATATTTGCACACAATGCGTAAGATAAACAAAACAATCAAACTAGTTGTAAAAAAAAAGAACAAGTTAACCGAAAAGACGAGTCTGAACTACAAAAGGGGTGCAACACGAGGACTTCCCAGGGGGTCACCCATCCTAGTACTACTCTAGCCCAAGCACGCTTCACTTCGGAGTTCTGATGGGATCCGGTGCATTAGTGCTGGTATGATCGCACCCGTTAGAGTCTCCTCACTATATTTTCTTATAGCTGCTGGCACAGCGGGCGATGGGGGCTCCGAAGTTCAAACGCGCGTAACTTTCGAACCGATTGGAGTTACGGGGCGCACAGCATGTCCACGCGAAGCTCTCTCAGAGCCGGACGACGTAGACAATGGGGCTGGCCCGTTGTGTGCACTATTCGAGGTCAAAAAAGGCCGCAGAGCCCCGATTTCGTGGCCCGCCGTGTTTCGACGATCCCGATTTCAATAATTGTGGGTCCCACACTAAGAATCACGGCACGCTGATGACAAAAGCCCCGTGTCGCGATTATATTTGCACACAATGCGTAAGACAAAGAAAACAATCAAACTAGTTGTAAAAAAAAGAACAAATTAACCGAAAAGACGAGTCTGAACTACAAAAGGGGTGCAACACGAGGACTTCCCAGGGGGTCACCCATCCTAGTACTACTCTCGCCCAAGCACGCTTAACTTCGGAGTTCTGATGGGATCCGGTGCATTAGTGCTGGTATGATCGCACCAATTAAAGTCTCCTCACTATATTTTCTTATAGCTGCTGGCACAGCGGGCGATGGGGGCTCCGAACTTCAAACGCGCGTAACTTTCGAACCGATTGGAGTTACGGGGCGCACAGCATGTCCACGCGAAGCTCTCTCAGAGCCGGACGACGTGGACAATGGGGCTGGCCCGTTGTGTGCACTATTCGAGGTCAAAAAAGGCCGCAGAGCCCCGGTTTCGTGGCCCGCCGTGTTTCGGCGATCCCGATTTCAATAATTATGGGTCCCACACTAAGAATCACGGCACGCTGATGACAAAAGCCCCGTGTCGCGATTATATTTGCACACAATGTGTAATACAAAGAAAACAATCAAACTAGTTGTAAAAAAAAAGAACTAATTAACCGAAAAGACGAGTCTGAACTACAAAAGGGGTGCAACACGAGGACTTCCCAGGGTGTCACCCATCCTAGTACTATTCTCGCCCAAGCACACTTAACATCGAAGTTCTGATGGGATCCGGTGCATTAGTGCTGGTATGATCGCACCCGTTAAAGTCTCCTCACTATATTTTCTTATAGCTGCTGGCACAGCTGGCGGTGGGGGCTCCGAACTTCAAACGCGCGTAACTTTCGAACCGATTGGAGTTACGGGGCGCACAGCATGTCCACGCGAAGCTCTCTCAGAGCCGGACGACGTGGACAATGGGGCTGGCCCGTTGTGTGCACTATTCGAGGTCAAAAAAGGCCGCAGAGCCCCGGTTTCGTGGCCCGCCGTGTTTCGGCGATCCCGATTTCAATAATTGTGGGTCCCACACTAAGAATCACGGCACGCTGATGACAAAAGCCCCGTGTCGCGATTATATTTGCACACAATGCGTAAGATAAACAAAACAATCAAACTAGTTGTAAAAAAAAAGAACAAGTTAACCGAAAAGACGAGTCTGAACTACAAAAGGGGTGCAACACGAGGACTTCCCAGGGGGTCACCCATCCTAGTACTACTCTAGCCCAAGCACGCTTCACTTCGGAGTTCTGATGGGATCCGGTGCATTAGTGCTGGTATGATCGCACCCGTTAGAGTCTCCTCACTATATTTTCTTATAGCTGCTGGCACAGCGGACGATGGGGGCTCCGAACTTCAAACGCGCGTAACTTTCGAACCGATTGGAGTTACGGGGCGCACAGCATGTCCACGCGAAGCTCTCTCAGAGCCGGACGACGTGGACAATGGGGCTGGCCCGTTGTGTGCACTATTCGAGGTCAAAAAAGGCCGCAGAGCCCCGGTTTCGTGGCCCGCCGTGTTTCGGCGATCCCGATTTCAATAATTGTGGGTCCCACACTAAGAATCACGGCACGCTGATGACAAAAGCCCCGTGTCGCGATTATATTTGCACACAATGCGTAAGATAAACAAAACAATCAAACTAGTTGTAAAAAAAAAGAACAAGTTAACCGAAAAGACGAGTCTGAACTACAAAAGGGGTGCAACACGAGGACTTCCCAGGGGGTCACCCATCCTAGTACTACTCTAGCCCAAGCACGCTTCACTTCGGAGTTCTGATGGGATCCGGTGCATTAGTGCTGGTATGATCGCACCCGTTAGAGTCTCCTCACTATATTTTCTTATAGCTGCTGGCACAGCGGGCGATGGGGGCTCCGAACTTCAAACGCGCGTAACTTTCGAACCGATTGGAGTTACGGGGCGCACAGCATGTCCACGCGAAGCTCTCTCAGAGCCGGACGACGTGGACAATGGGGCTGGCCCGTTGTGTGCACTATTCGAGGTCAAAAAAGGCCGCAGAGCCCCGGTTTCGTGGCCCGCCGTGTTTCGGCGATCCCGATTTCAATAATTGTGGGTCCCACACTAAGAATCACGGCACGCTGATGACAAAAGCCCCGTGTCGCGATTATATTTGCACACAATGCGTAAGATAAACAAAACAATCAAACTAGTTGTAAAAAAAAAGAACAAGTTAACCGAAAAGACGAGTCTGAACTACAAAAGGGGTGCAACACGAGGACTTCCCAGGGGGTCACCCATCCTAGTACTACTCTAGCCCAAGCACGCTTCACTTCGGAGTTCTGATGGGATCCGGTGCATTAGTGCTGGTATGATCGCACCCGTTAGAGTCTCCTCACTATATTTTCTTATAGCTGCTGGCACAGCGGGCGATGGGGGCTCCGAACTTCAAACGCGCGTAACTTTCGAACCGATTGGAGTTACGGGGCGCACAGCATGTCCACGCGAAGCTCTCTCAGAGCCGGACGACGTGGACAATGGGGCTGGCCCGTTGTGTGCACTATTCGAGGTCAAAAAAGGCCGCAGAGCCCCGGTTTCGTGGCCCGCCGTGTTTCGGCGATCCCGATTTCAATAATTGTGGGTCCCACACTAAGAATCAAGGCACGCTGATGACAAAAGCCCCGTGTCGCGATTATATTTGCACACAATGCGTAAGATAAACAAAACAATCAAACTAGTTGTAAAAAAAAAGAACAAGTTAACCGAAAAGACGAGTCTGAACTACAAAAGGGGTGCAACACGAGGACTTCCCAGGGGGTCACCCATCCTAGTACTACTCTAGCCCAAGCACGCTTCACTTCGGAGTTCTGATGGGATCCGGTGCATTAGTGCTGGTATGATCGCACCCGTTAGAGTCTCCTCACTATATTTTCTTATAGCTGCTGGCACAGCGGGCGATGGGGGCTCCGAACTTCAAACGCGCGTAACTTTCGAACCGATTGGAGTTACGGGGCGCACAGCATGTCCACGCGAAGCTCTCTCAGAGCCGGACGACGTGGACAATGGGGCTGGCCCGTTGTGTGCACTATTCGAGGTCAAAAAAGGCCGCAGAGCCCCGGTTTCGTGGCCCGCCGTGTTTCGGCGATCCCGATTTCAATAATTGTGGGTCCCACACTAAGAATCACGGCACGCTGATGACAAAAGCCCCGTGTCGCGATTATATTTGCACACAATGCGTAAGATAAACAAAACAATCAAACTAGTTGTAAAAAAAAAGAACAAGTTAACCGAAAAGACGAGTCTGAACTACAAAAGGGGTGCAACACGAGGACTTCCCAGGGGGTCACCCATCCTAGTACTACTCTAGCCCAAGCACGCTTCACTTCGGAGTTCTGATGGGATCCGGTGCATTAGTGCTGGTATGATCGCACCCGTTAGAGTCTCCTCACTATATTTTCTTATAGCTGCTGGCACAGCGGACGATGGGGGCTCCGAACTTCAAACGCGCGTAACTTTCGAACCGATTGGAGTTACGGGGCGCACAGCATGTCCACGCGAAGCTCTCTCAGAGCCGGACGACGTGGACAATGGGGCTGGCCCGTTGTGTGCACTATTCGAGGTCAAAAAAGGCCGCAGAGCCCCGGTTTCGTGGCCCGCCGTGTTTCGGCGATCCCGATTTCAATAATTGTGGGTCCCACACTAAGAATCACGGCACGCTGATGACAAAAGCCCCGTGTCGCGATTATATTTGCACACAATGCGTAAGATAAACAAAACAATCAAACTAGTTGTAAAAAAAAAGAACAAGTTAACCGAAAAGACGAGTCTGAACTACAAAAGGGGTGCAACACGAGGACTTCCCAGGGGGTCACCCATCCTAGTACTACTCTAGCCCAAGCACGCTTCACTTCGGAGTTCTGATGGGATCCGGTGCATTAGTGCTGGTATGATCGCACCCGTTAGAGTCTCCTCACTATATTTTCTTATAGCTGCTGGCACAGCGGGCGATGGGGGCTCCGAACTTCAAACGCGCGTAACTTTCGAACCGATTGGAGTTACGGGGCGCACAGCATGTCCACGCGAAGCTCTCTCAGAGCCGGACGACGTGGACAATGGGGCTGGCCCGTTGTGTGCACTATTCGAGGTCAAAAAAGGCCGCAGAGCCCCGGTTTCGTGGCCCGCCGTGTTTCGGCGATCCCGATTTCAATAATTGTGGGTCCCACACTAAGAATCACGGCACGCTGATGACAAAAGCCCCGTGTCGCGATTATATTTGCACACAATGCGTAAGATAAACAAAACAATCAAACTAGTTGTAAAAAAAAAGAACAAGTTAACCGAAAAGACGAGTCTGAACTACAAAAGGGGTGCAACACGAGGACTTCCCAGGGGGTCACCCATCCTAGTACTACTCTAGCCCAAGCACGCTTCACTTCGGAGTTCTGATGGGATCCGGTGCATTAGTGCTGGTATGATCGCACCCGTTAGAGTCTCCTCACTATATTTTCTTATAGCTGCTGGCACAGCGGACGATGGGGGCTCCGAACTTCAAACGCGCGTAACTTTCGAACCGATTGGAGTTACGGGGCGCACAGCATGTCCACGCGAAGCTCTCTCAGAGCCGGACGACGTGGACAATGGGGCTGGCCCGTTGTGTGCACTATTCGAGGTCAAAAAAGGCCGCAGAGCCCCGGTTTCGTGGCCCGCCGTGTTTCGGCGATCCCGATTTCAATAATTGTGGGTCCCACACTAAGAATCACGGCACGCTGATGACAAAAGCCCCGTGTCGCGATTATATTTGCACACAATGCGTAAGATAAACAAAACAATCAAACTAGTTGTAAAAAAAAAGAACAAGTTAACCGAAAAGACGAGTCTGAACTACAAAAGGGGTGCAACACGAGGACTTCCCAGGGGGTCACCCATCCTAGTACTACTCTAGCCCAAGCACGCTTCACTTCGGAGTTCTGATGGGATCCGGTGCATTAGTGCTGGTATGATCGCACCCGTTAGAGTCTCCTCACTATATTTTCTTATAGCTGCTGGCACAGCGGGCGATGGGGGCTCCGAACTTCAAACGCGCGTAACTTTCGAACCGATTGGAGTTACGGGGCGCACAGCATGTCCACGCGAAGCTCTCTCAGACCCGGACGACGTGGACAATGGGGCTGGCCCGTTGTGTGCACTATTCGAGGTCAAAAAAGGCCGCAGAGCCCCGGTTTCGTGGCCCGCCGTGTTTCGGCGATCCCGATTTCAATAATTGTGGGTCCCACACTAAGAATCACGGCACGCTGATGACAAAAGCCCCGTGTCGCGATTATATTTGCACACAATGCGTAAGATAAACAAAACAATCAAACTAGTTGTAAAAAAAAAGAACAAGTTAACCGAAAAGACGAGTCTGAACTACAAAAGGGGTGCAACACGAGGACTTCCCAGGGGGTCACCCATCCTAGTACTACTCTAGCCCAAGCACGCTTCACTTCGGAGTTCTGATGGGATCCGGTGCATTAGTGCTGGTATGATCGCACCCGTTAGAGTCTCCTCACTATATTTTCTTATAGCTGCTGGCACAGCGGGCGATGGGGGCTCCGAACTTCAAACGCGCGTAACTTTCGAACCGATTGGAGTTACGGGGCGCACAGCATGTCCACGCGAAGCTCTCTCAGAGCCGGACGACGTGGACAATGGGGCTGGCCCGTTGTGTGCACTATTCGAGGTCAAAAAAGGCCGCAGAGCCCCGATTTCGTGGCCCGCCGTGTTTCGACGATCCCGATTTCAATAATTGTGGGTCCCACACTAAGAATCACGGCACGCTGATGACAAAAGCCCCGTGTCGCGATTATATTTGCACACAATGCGTAAGACAAAGAAAACAATCAAACTAGTTGTAAAAAAAAGAACAAATTAACCGAAAAGACGAGTCTGAACTACAAAAGGGGTGCAACACGAGGACTTCCCAGGGGGTCACCCATCCTAGTACTACTCTCGCCCAAGCACGCTTAACTTCGGAGTTCTGATGGGATCCGGTGCATTAGTGCTGGTATGATCGCACCAATTAAAGTCTCCTCACTATATTTTCTTATAGCTGCTGGCACAGCGGGCGATGGGGGCTCCGAACTTCAAACGCGCGTAACTTTCGAACCGATTGGAGTTACGGGGCGCACAGCATGTCCACGCGAAGCTCTCTCAGAGCCGGACGACGTGGACAATGGGGCTGGCCCGTTGTGTGCACTATTCGAGGTCAAAAAAGGCCGCAGAGCCCCGGTTTCGTGGCCCGCCGTGTTTCGGCGATCCCGATTTCAATAATTATGGGTCCCACACTAAGAATCACGGCACGCTGATGACAAAAGCCCCGTGTCGCGATTATATTTGCACACAATGTGTAATACAAAGAAAACAATCAAACTAGTTGTAAAAAAAAAGAACTAATTAACCGAAAAGACGAGTCTGAACTACAAAAGGGGTGCAACACGAGGACTTCCCAGGGTGTCACCCATCCTAGTACTATTCTCGCCCAAGCACACTTAACATCGAAGTTCTGATGGGATCCGGTGCATTAGTGCTGGTATGATCGCACCCGTTAAAGTCTCCTCACTATATTTTCTTATAGCTGCTGGCACAGCTGGCGGTGGGGGCTCCGAACTTCAAACGCGCGTAACTTTCGAACCGATTGGAGTTACGGGGCGCACAGCATGTCCACGCGAAGCTCTCTCAGAGCCGGACGACGTGGACAATGGGGCTGGCCCGTTGTGTGCACTATTCGAGGTCAAAAAAGGCCGCAGAGCCCCGGTTTCGTGGCCCGCCGTGTTTCGGCGATCCCGATTTCAATAATTGTGGGTCCCACACTAAGAATCACGGCACGCTGATGACAAAAGCCCCGTGTCGCGATTATATTTGCACACAATGTGTAATACAAAGAAAACAATCAAACTAGTTGTAAAAAAAAAGAACAAATTAACCGAAAAGACGAGTCTGAACTACAAAAGGGGTGCAACACGAGGACTTCCCAGGGGGTCACCCATCCTAGTACTACTCTCGCCCAAGCACGCTTAACTTCGGAGTTCTGATGGGATCCGGTGCATTAGTGCTGGTATGATCGCACCCGTTAGAGTCTCCTCACTATATTTTCTTATAGCTGCTGGCACAGCGGGCGATGGGGGCTCCGAACTTCAAACGCGCGTAACTTTCGAACCGATTGGAGTTACGGGTCGCACAGCATGTCCACGCGAAGCTCTCTCAGAGCCGGACGACGTGGACAATGGGGCTGGCCCGTTGTGTGCACTATTCGAGGTCAAAAAAGGCCGCAGAGCCCCGGTTTCGTGGCCCGCCGTCTTTCGGCGATCCCGATTTCAATAATTATGGGTCCCACACTAAGAATCACGACACGCTGATGACAAAAGCCCCGTGTCGCGATTATATTTGCACACAATGTGTAATACAAAGAAAACAATCAAACTAGTTGTAAAAAAAAAGAACAAATTAACCGAAAAGACGAGTCTGAACTACAAAAGGGGTGCAACACGAGGACTTCCCAGGGGGTCACCCATCCTAGTACTACTCTCGCCCAAGCACGCTTAACTTCGGAGTTCTGATGGGATCCGGTGCATTAGTGCTGGTATGATCGCACCAATTAAAGTCTCCTCACTATATTTTCTTATAGCTGCTGGCACAGCGGGCGATGGGGGCTCCGAACTTCAAACGCGCGTAACTTTCGAACCGATTGGAGTTACGGGGCGCACAGCATGTCCACGCGAAGCTCTCTCAGAGCCGGACGACGTGGACAATGGGGCTGGCCCGTTGTGTGCACTATTCGAGGTCAAAAAAGGCCGCAGAGCCCCGGTTTCGTGGCCCGCCGTGTTTCGGCGATCCCGATTTCAATAATTGTGGGTCCCACACTAAGAATCACGGCACGCTGATGACAAAAGCCCCGTGTCGCGATTATATTTGCACACAATGCGTAAGATAAACAAAACAATCAAACTAGTTGTAAAAAAAAAGAACAAGTTAACCGAAAAGACGAGTCTGAACTACAAAAGGGGTGCAACACGAGGACTTCCCAGGGGGTCACCCATCCTAGTACTACTCTAGCCCAAGCACGCTTCACTTCGGAGTTCTGATGGGATCCGGTGCATTAGTGCTGGTATGATCGCACCCGTTAGAGTCTCCTCACTATATTTTCTTATAGCTGCTGGCACAGCGGGCGATGGGGGCTCCGAACTTCAAACGCGCGTAACTTTCGAACCGATTGGAGTTACGGGGCGCACAGCATGTCCACGCGAAGCTCTCTCAGAGCCGGACGACGTGGACAATGGGGCTGGCCCGTTGTGTGCACTATTCGAGGTCAAAAAAGGCCGCAGAGCCCCGGTTTCGTGGCCCGCCGTCTTTCGGCGATCCCGATTTCAATAATTATGGGTCCCACACTAAGAATCACGACACGCTGATGACAAAAGCCCCGTGTCGCGATTATATTTGCACACAATGTGTAATACAAAGAAAACAATCAAACTAGTTGTAAAAAAAAAGAACAAATTAACCGAAAAGACGAGTCTGAACTACAAAAGGGGTGCAACACGAGGACTTCCCAGGGTGTCACCCATCCTAGTACTATTCTCGCCCAAGCACACTTAACATCGAAGTTCTGATGGGATCCGGTGCATTAGTGCTGGTATGATCGCACCCGTTAAAGTCTCCTCACTATATTTTCTTATAGCTGCTGGCACAGCTGGCGGTGGGGGCTCCGAACTTCAAACGCGCGTAACTTTCGAACCGATTGGAGTTACGGGGCGCACAGCATGTCCACGCGAAGCTCTCTCAGAGCCGGACGACGTGGACAATGGGGCTGGCCCGTTGTGTGCACTATTCGAGGTCAAAAAAGGCCGCAGAGCCCCGGTTTCGTGGCCCGCCGTGTTTCGGCGATCCCGATTTCAATAATTGTGGGTCCCACACTAAGAATCACGGCACGCTGATGACAAAAGCCCCGTGTCGCGATTATATTTGCACACAATGTGTAATACAAAGAAAACAATCAAACTAGTTGTAAAAAAAAAGAACAAATTAACCGAAAAGACGAGTCTGAACTACAAAAGGGGTGCAACACGAGGACTTCCCAGGGGGTCACCCATCCTAGTACTACTCTCGCCCAAGCACGCTTAACTTCGGAGTTCTGATGGGATCCGGTGCATTAGTGCTGGTATGATCGCACCCGTTAGAGTCTCCTCACTATATTTTCTTATAGCTGCTGGCACAGCGGGCGATGGGGGCTCCGAAGTTCAAACGCGCGTAACTTTCGAACCGATTGGAGTTACGGGGCGCACAGCATGTCCACGCGAAGCTCTCTCAGAGCCGGACGACGTGGACAATGGGGCTGGCCCGTTGTGTGCACTATTCGAGGTCAAAAAAGGCCGCAGAGCCCCGATTTCGTGGCCCGCCGTGTTTCGGCGATCCCGATTTCAATAATTGTGGGTCCCACACTAAGAATCACGGCACGCTGATGACAAAAGCCCCGTGTCGCGATTATATTTGCACACAATGCGTAAGACAAAGAAAACAATCAAACTAGTTGTAAAAAAAAAGAACAAATTAACCGAAAAGACGAGTCTGAACTACAAAAGGGGTGCAACACGAGGACTTCCCAGGGGGTCACCCATCCTAGTACTACTCTCGCCCAAGCACACTTAACATCGAAGTTCTGATGGGATCCGGTGCATTAGTGCTGGTATGATCGCACCCGTTAGAGTCTCCTCACTATATTTTCTTATAGCTGCTGGCACAGCGGGCGGTGGGGGCTCCGAACTTCAAACGCGCGTAACTTTCGAACCGATTGGAGTTACGGGGCGCACAGCATGTCCACGCGAAGCTCTCTCAGAGCCGGACGACGTGGACAATGGGGCTGGCCCGTTGTGTGCACTATTCGAGGTCAAAAAAGGCCGCAGAGCCCCGGTTTCGTGGCCCGCCGTGTTTCGGCGATCCCGATTTCAATAATTGTGGGTCCCACACTAAGAATCACGGCACGCTGATGACAAAAGCCCCGTGTCGCGATTATATTTGCACACAATGCGTAAGATAAACAAAACAATCAAACTAGTTGTAAAAAAAAAGAACAAGTTAACCGAAAAGACGAGTCTGAACTACAAAAGGGGTGCAACACGAGGACTTCCCAGGGGGTCACCCATCCTAGTACTATTCTAGCCCAAGCACGCTTAACATCGAAGTTCTGATGGGATCCGGTGCATTAGTGCTGGTATGATCGCACCCGTTAGAGTCTCCTCACTATATTTTCTTATAGCTGCTGGCACAGCGGGCGGTGGGGGCTCCGAACTTCAAACGCGCGTAACTTTCGAACCGATTGGAGTTACGGGGCGCACAGCATGTCCACGCGAAGCTCTCTCAGAGCCGGACGACGTGGACAATGGGGCTGGCCCGTTGTGTGCACTATTCGAGGTCAAAAAAGGCCGCAGAGCCCCGGTTTCGTGGCCCGCCGTGTTTCGGCGATCCCGATTTCAATAATTGTGGGTCCCACACTAAGAATCACGGCACGCTGATGACAAAAGCCCCGTGTCGCGATTATATTTGCACACAATGCGTAAGATAAACAAAACAATCAAACTAGTTGTAAAAAAAAAGAACAAGTTAACCGAAAAGACGAGTCTGAACTACAAAAGGGGTGCAACACGAGGACTTCCCAGGGGGTCACCCATCCTAGTACTACTCTAGCCCAAGCACGCTTCACTTCGGAGTTCTGATGGGATCCGGTGCATTAGTGCTGGTATGATCGCACCCGTTAGAGTCTCCTCACTATATTTTCTTATAGCTGCTGGCACAGCGGGCGATGGGGGCTCCGAAGTTCAAACGCGCGTAACTTTCGAACCGATTGGAGTTACGGGGCGCACAGCATGTCCACGCGAAGCTCTCTCAGAGCCGGACGACGTGGACAATGGGGCTGGCCCGTTGTGTGCACTATTCGAGGTCAAAAAAGGCCGCAGAGCCCCGATTTCGTGGCCCGCCGTGTTTCGGCGATCCCGATTTCAATAATTGTGGGTCCCACACTAAGAATCACGGCACGCTGATGACAAAAGCCCCGTGTCGCGATTATATTTGCACACAATGCGTAAGACAAAGAAAACAATCAAACTAGTTGTAAAAAAAAAGAACAAATTAACCGAAAAGACGAGTCTGAACTACAAAAGGGGTGCAACACGAGGACTTCCCAAGGGGTCACCCATCCTAGTACTACTCTCGCCCAAGCACGCTTAACTTCGGAGTTCTGATGGGATCCGGTGCATTAGTGCTGGTATGATCGCACCAATTAAAGTCTCCTCACTATATTTTCTTATAGCTGCTGGCACAGCGGGCGGTGGGGGCTCCGAACTTCAAACGCGCGTAACTTTCGAACCGATTGGAGTTACGGGGCGCACAGCATGTCCACGCGAAGCTCTCTCAGAGCCGGACGACGTGGACAATGGGGCTGGCCCGTTGTGTGCACTATTCGAGGTCAAAAAAGGCCGCAGAGCCCCGGTTTCGTGGCCCGCCGTGTTTCGGCGATCCCGATTTCAATAATTGTGGGTCCCACACTAAGAATCACGGCACGCTGATGACAAAAGCCCCGTGTCGCGATTATATTTGCACACAATGTGTAATACAAAGAAAACAATCAAACTAGTTGTAAAAAAAAAGAACAAATTAACCGAAAAGACGAGTCTGAACTACAAAAGGGGTGCAACACGAGGACTTCCCAGGGGGTCACCCATCCTAGTACTACTCTCGCCCAAGCACACTTAACATCGAAGTTCTGATGGGATCCGGTGCATTAGTGCTGGTATGATCGCACCCGTTAGAGTCTCCTCACTATATTTTCTTATAGCTGCTGGCACAGCGGGCGGTGGGGGCTCCGAACTTCAAACGCGCGTAACTTTCGAACCGATTGGAGTTACGGGGCGCACAGCATGTCCACGCGAAGCTCTCTCAGAGCCGGACGACGTGGACAATGGGGCTGGCCCGTTGTGTGCACTATTCGAGGTCAAAAAAGGCCGCAGAGCCCCGGTTTCGTGGCCCGCCGTGTTTCGGCGATCCCGATTTCAATAATTGTGGGTCCCACACTAAGAATCACGGCACGCTGATGACAAAAGCCCCGTGTCGCGATTATATTTGCACACAATGCGTAAGATAAACAAAACAATCAAACTAGTTGTAAAAAAAAAGAACAAGTTAACCGAAAAGACGAGTCTGAACTACAAAAGGGGTGCAACACGAGGACTTCCCAGGGGGTCACCCATCCTAGTACTATTCTAGCCCAAGCACGCTTAACATCGAAGTTCTGATGGGATCCGGTGCATTAGTGCTGGTATGATCGCACCCGTTAGAGTCTCCTCACTATATTTTCTTATAGCTGCTGGCACAGCGGGCGGTGGGGGCTCCGAACTTCAAACGCGCGTAACTTTCGAACCGATTGGAGTTACGGGGCGCACAGCATGTCCACGCGAAGCTCTCTCAGAGCCGGACGACGTGGACAATGGGGCTGGCCCGTTGTGTGCACTATTCGAGGTCAAAAAAGGCCGCAGAGCCCCGGTTTCGTGGCCCGCCGTGTTTCGGCGATCCCGATTTCAATAATTGTGGGTCCCACACTAAGAATCACGGCACGCTGATGACAAAAGCCCCGTGTCGCGATTATATTTGCACACAATGCGTAAGATAAACAAAACAATCAAACTAGTTGTAAAAAAAAAGAACAAGTTAACCGAAAAGACGAGTCTGAACTACAAAAGGGGTGCAACACGAGGACTTCCCAGGGGGTCACCCATCCTAGTACTACTCTAGCCCAAGCACGCTTCACTTCGGAGTTCTGATGGGATCCGGTGCATTAGTGCTGGTATGATCGCACCCGTTAGAGTCTCCTCACTATATTTTCTTATAGCTGCTGGCACAGCGGGCGATGGGGGCTCCGAAGTTCAAACGCGCGTAACTTTCGAACCGATTGGAGTTACGGGGCGCACAGCATGTCCACGCGAAGCTCTCTCAGAGCCGGACGACGTGGACAATGGGGCTGGCCCGTTGTGTGCACTATTCGAGGTCAAAAAAGGCCGCAGAGCCCCGATTTCGTGGCCCGCCGTGTTTCGGCGATCCCGATTTCAATAATTGTGGGTCCCACACTAAGAATCACGGCACGCTGATGACAAAAGCCCCGTGTCGCGATTATATTTGCACACAATGCGTAAGACAAAGAAAACAATCAAACTAGTTGTAAAAAAAAAGAACAAATTAACCGAAAAGACGAGTCTGAACTACAAAAGGGGTGCAACACGAGGACTTCCCAAGGGGTCACCCATCCTAGTACTACTCTCGCCCAAGCACGCTTAACTTCGGAGTTCTGATGGGATCCGGTGCATTAGTGCTGGTATGATCGCACCAATTAAAGTCTCCTCACTATATTTTCTTATAGCTGCTGGCACAGCGGGCGGTGGGGGCTCCGAACTTCAAACGCGCGTAACTTTCGAACCGATTGGAGTTACGGGGCGCACAGCATGTCCACGCGAAGCTCTCTCAGAGCCGGACGACGTGGACAATGGGGCTGGCCCGTTGTGTGCACTATTCGAGGTCAAAAAAGGCCGCAGAGCCCCGGTTTCGTGGCCCGCCGTGTTTCGGCGATCCCGATTTCAATAATTATGGGTCCCACACTAAGAATCACGGCACGCTGATGACAAAAGCCCCGTGTCGCGATTATATTTGCACACAATGCGTAAGATAAACAAAACAATCAAACTAGTTGTAAAAAAAAAGAACAAGTTAACCGAAAAGACGAGTCTGAACTACAAAAGGGGTGCAACACGAGGACTTCCCAGGGGGTCACCCATCCTAGTACTACTCTAGCCCAAGCACGCTTCACTTCGGAGTTCTGATGGGATCCGGTGCATTAGTGCTGGTATGATCGCACCCGTTAGAGTCTCCTCACTATATTTTCTTATAGCTGCTGGCACAGCGGACGATGGGGGCTCCGAACTTCAAACGCGCGTAACTTTCGAACCGATTGGAGTTACGGGGCGCACAGCATGTCCACGCGAAGCTCTCTCAGAGCCGGACGACGTGGACAATGGGGCTGGCCCGTTGTGTGCACTATTCGAGGTCAAAAAAGGCCGCAGAGCCCCGGTTTCGTGGCCCGCCGTGTTTCGGCGATCCCGATTTCAATAATTGTGGGTCCCACACTAAGAATCACGGCACGCTGATGACAAAAGCCCCGTGTCGCGATTATATTTGCACACAATGCGTAAGATAAACAAAACAATCAAACTAGTTGTAAAAAAAAAGAACAAGTTAACCGAAAAGACGAGTCTGAACTACAAAAGGGGTGCAACACGAGGACTTCCCAGGGGGTCACCCATCCTAGTACTACTCTAGCCCAAGCACGCTTCACTTCGGAGTTCTGATGGGATCCGGTGCATTAGTGCTGGTATGATCGCACCCGTTAGAGTCTCCTCACTATATTTTCTTATAGCTGCTGGCACAGCGGGCGATGGGGGCTCCGAACTTCAAACGCGCGTAACTTTCGAACCGATTGGAGTTACGGGGCGCACAGCATGTCCACGCGAAGCTCTCTCAGAGCCGGACGACGTGGACAATGGGGCTGGCCCGTTGTGTGCACTATTCGAGGTCAAAAAAGGCCGCAGAGCCCCGGTTTCGTGGCCCGCCGTGTTTCGGCGATCCCGATTTCAATAATTGTGGGTCCCACACTAAGAATCAAGGCACGCTGATGACAAAAGCCCCGTGTCGCGATTATATTTGCACACAATGCGTAAGATAAACAAAACAATCAAACTAGTTGTAAAAAAAAAGAACAAGTTAACCGAAAAGACGAGTCTGAACTACAAAAGGGGTGCAACACGAGGACTTCCCAGGGGGTCACCCATCCTAGTACTACTCTAGCCCAAGCACGCTTCACTTCGGAGTTCTGATGGGATCCGGTGCATTAGTGCTGGTATGATCGCACCCGTTAGAGTCTCCTCACTATATTTTCTTATAGCTGCTGGCACAGCGGGCGATGGGGGCTCCGAACTTCAAACGCGCGTAACTTTCGAACCGATTGGAGTTACGGGGCGCACAGCATGTCCACGCGAAGCTCTCTCAGAGCCGGACGACGTGGACAATGGGGCTGGCCCGTTGTGTGCACTATTCGAGGTCAAAAAAGGCCGCAGAGCCCCGGTTTCGTGGCCCGCCGTGTTTCGGCGATCCCGATTTCAATAATTGTGGGTCCCACACTAAGAATCACGGCACGCTGATGACAAAAGCCCCGTGTCGCGATTATATTTGCACACAATGCGTAAGATAAACAAAACAATCAAACTAGTTGTAAAAAAAAAGAACAAGTTAACCGAAAAGACGAGTCTGAACTACAAAAGGGGTGCAACACGAGGACTTCCCAGGGGGTCACCCATCCTAGTACTACTCTAGCCCAAGCACGCTTCACTTCGGAGTTCTGATGGGATCCGGTGCATTAGTGCTGGTATGATCGCACCCGTTAGAGTCTCCTCACTATATTTTCTTATAGCTGCTGGCACAGCGGGCGATGGGGGCTCCGAACTTCAAACGCGCGTAACTTTCGAACCGATTGGAGTTACGGGGCGCACAGCATGTCCACGCGAAGCTCTCTCAGAGCCGGACGACGTGGACAATGGGGCTGGCCCGTTGTGTGCACTATTCGAGGTCAAAAAAGGCCGCAGAGCCCCGGTTTCGTGGCCCGCCGTGTTTCGGCGATCCCGATTTCAATAATTGTGGGTCCCACACTAAGAATCAAGGCACGCTGATGACAAAAGCCCCGTGTCGCGATTATATTTGCACACAATGCGTAAGATAAACAAAACAATCAAACTAGTTGTAAAAAAAAAGAACAAGTTAACCGAAAAGACGAGTCTGAACTACAAAAGGGGTGCAACACGAGGACTTCCCAGGGGGTCACCCATCCTAGTACTACTCTAGCCCAAGCACGCTTCACTTCGGAGTTCTGATGGGATCCGGTGCATTAGTGCTGGTATGATCGCACCCGTTAGAGTCTCCTCACTATATTTTCTTATAGCTGCTGGCACAGCGGGCGATGGGGGCTCCGAACTTCAAACGCGCGTAACTTTCGAACCGATTGGAGTTACGGGGCGCACAGCATGTCCACGCGAAGCTCTCTCAGAGCCGGACGACGTGGACAATGGGGCTGGCCCGTTGTGTGCACTATTCGAGGTCAAAAAAGGCCGCAGAGCCCCGGTTTCGTGGCCCGCCGTGTTTCGGCGATCCCGATTTCAATAATTGTGGGTCCCACACTAAGAATCACGGCACGCTGATGACAAAAGCCCCGTGTCGCGATTATATTTGCACACAATGCGTAAGATAAACAAAACAATCAAACTAGTTGTAAAAAAAAAGAACAAGTTAACCGAAAAGACGAGTCTGAACTACAAAAGGGGTGCAACACGAGGACTTCCCAGGGGGTCACCCATCCTAGTACTACTCTAGCCCAAGCACGCTTCACTTCGGAGTTCTGATGGGATCCGGTGCATTAGTGCTGGTATGATCGCACCCGTTAGAGTCTCCTCACTATATTTTCTTATAGCTGCTGGCACAGCGGGCGATGGGGGCTCCGAACTTCAAACGCGCGTAACTTTCGAACCGATTGGAGTTACGGGGCGCACAGCATGTCCACGCGAAGCTCTCTCAGAGCCGGACGACGTGGACAATGGGGCTGGCCCGTTGTGTGCACTATTCGAGGTCAAAAAAGGCCGCAGAGCCCCGGTTTCGTGGCCCGCCGTGTTTCGGCGATCCCGATTTCAATAATTGTGGGTCCCACACTAAGAATCACGGCACGCTGATGACAAAAGCCCCGTGTCGCGATTATATTTGCACACAATGCGTAAGATAAACAAAACAATCAAACTAGTTGTAAAAAAAAAGAACAAGTTAACCGAAAAGACGAGTCTGAACTACAAAAGGGGTGCAACACGAGGACTTCCCAGGGGGTCACCCATCCTAGTACTACTCTAGCCCAAGCACGCTTCACTTCGGAGTTCTGATGGGATCCGGTGCATTAGTGCTGGTATGATCGCACCCGTTAGAGTCTCCTCACTATATTTTCTTATAGCTGCTGGCACAGCGGGCGATGGGGGCTCCGAACTTCAAACGCGCGTAACTTTCGAACCGATTGGAGTTACGGGGCGCACAGCATGTCCACGCGAAGCTCTCTCAGAGCCGGACGACGTGGACAATGGGGCTGGCCCGTTGTGTGCACTATTCGAGGTCAAAAAAGGCCGCAGAGCCCCGGTTTCGTGGCCCGCCGTGTTTCGGCGATCCCGATTTCAATAATTGTGGGTCCCACACTAAGAATCACGGCACGCTGATGACAAAAGCCCCGTGTCGCGATTATATTTGCACACAATGCGTAAGATAAACAAAACAATCAAACTAGTTGTAAAAAAAAAGAACAAGTTAACCGAAAAGACGAGTCTGAACTACAAAAGGGGTGCAACACGAGGACTTCCCAGGGGGTCACCCATCCTAGTACTACTCTAGCCCAAGCACGCTTCACTTCGGAGTTCTGATGGGATCCGGTGCATTAGTGCTGGTATGATCGCACCCGTTAGAGTCTCCTCACTATATTTTCTTATAGCTGCTGGCACAGCGGGCGATGGGGGCTCCGAAGTTCAAACGCGCGTAACTTTCGAACCGATTGGAGTTACGGGGCGCACAGCATGTCCACGCGAAGCTCTCTCAGAGCCGGACGACGTAGACAATGGGGCTGGCCCGTTGTGTGCACTATTCGAGGTCAAAAAAGGCCGCAGAGCCCCGATTTCGTGGCCCGCCGTGTTTCGACGATCCCGATTTCAATAATTGTGGGTCCCACACTAAGAATCACGGCACGCTGATGACAAAAGCCCCGTGTCGCGATTATATTTGCACACAATGCGTAAGACAAAGAAAACAATCAAACTAGTTGTAAAAAAAAGAACAAATTAACCGAAAAGACGAGTCTGAACTACAAAAGGGGTGCAACACGAGGACTTCCCAGGGGGTCACCCATCCTAGTACTACTCTCGCCCAAGCACGCTTAACTTCGGAGTTCTGATGGGATCCGGTGCATTAGTGCTGGTATGATCGCACCAATTAAAGTCTCCTCACTATATTTTCTTATAGCTGCTGGCACAGCGGGCGATGGGGGCTCCGAACTTCAAACGCGCGTAACTTTCGAACCGATTGGAGTTACGGGGCGCACAGCATGTCCACGCGAAGCTCTCTCAGAGCCGGACGACGTGGACAATGGGGCTGGCCCGTTGTGTGCACTATTCGAGGTCAAAAAAGGCCGCAGAGCCCCGGTTTCGTGGCCCGCCGTGTTTCGGCGATCCCGATTTCAATAATTATGGGTCCCACACTAAGAATCACGGCACGCTGATGACAAAAGCCCCGTGTCGCGATTATATTTGCACACAATGTGTAATACAAAGAAAACAATCAAACTAGTTGTAAAAAAAAAGAACTAATTAACCGAAAAGACGAGTCTGAACTACAAAAGGGGTGCAACACGAGGACTTCCCAGGGTGTCACCCATCCTAGTACTATTCTCGCCCAAGCACACTTAACATCGAAGTTCTGATGGGATCCGGTGCATTAGTGCTGGTATGATCGCACCCGTTAAAGTCTCCTCACTATATTTTCTTATAGCTGCTGGCACAGCTGGCGGTGGGGGCTCCGAACTTCAAACGCGCGTAACTTTCGAACCGATTGGAGTTACGGGGCGCACAGCATGTCCACGCGAAGCTCTCTCAGAGCCGGACGACGTGGACAATGGGGCTGGCCCGTTGTGTGCACTATTCGAGGTCAAAAAAGGCCGCAGAGCCCCGGTTTCGTGGCCCGCCGTGTTTCGGCGATCCCGATTTCAATAATTGTGGGTCCCACACTAAGAATCACGGCACGCTGATGACAAAAGCCCCGTGTCGCGATTATATTTGCACACAATGCGTAAGATAAACAAAACAATCAAACTAGTTGTAAAAAAAAAGAACAAGTTAACCGAAAAGACGAGTCTGAACTACAAAAGGGGTGCAACACGAGGACTTCCCAGGGGGTCACCCATCCTAGTACTACTCTAGCCCAAGCACGCTTCACTTCGGAGTTCTGATGGGATCCGGTGCATTAGTGCTGGTATGATCGCACCCGTTAGAGTCTCCTCACTATATTTTCTTATAGCTGCTGGCACAGCGGGCGATGGGGGCTCCGAAGTTCAAACGCGCGTAACTTTCGAACCGATTGGAGTTACGGGGCGCACAGCATGTCCACGCGAAGCTCTCTCAGAGCCGGACGACGTAGACAATGGGGCTGGCCCGTTGTGTGCACTATTCGAGGTCAAAAAAGGCCGCAGAGCCCCGATTTCGTGGCCCGCCGTGTTTCGACGATCCCGATTTCAATAATTGTGGGTCCCACACTAAGAATCACGGCACGCTGATGACAAAAGCCCCGTGTCGCGATTATATTTGCACACAATGCGTAAGACAAAGAAAACAATCAAACTAGTTGTAAAAAAAAGAACAAATTAACCGAAAAGACGAGTCTGAACTACAAAAGGGGTGCAACACGAGGACTTCCCAGGGGGTCACCCATCCTAGTACTACTCTCGCCCAAGCACGCTTAACTTCGGAGTTCTGATGGGATCCGGTGCATTAGTGCTGGTATGATCGCACCAATTAAAGTCTCCTCACTATATTTTCTTATAGCTGCTGGCACAGCGGGCGATGGGGGCTCCGAACTTCAAACGCGCGTAACTTTCGAACCGATTGGAGTTACGGGGCGCACAGCATGTCCACGCGAAGCTCTCTCAGAGCCGGACGACGTGGACAATGGGGCTGGCCCGTTGTGTGCACTATTCGAGGTCAAAAAAGGCCGCAGAGCCCCGGTTTCGTGGCCCGCCGTGTTTCGGCGATCCCGATTTCAATAATTATGGGTCCCACACTAAGAATCACGGCACGCTGATGACAAAAGCCCCGTGTCGCGATTATATTTGCACACAATGTGTAATACAAAGAAAACAATCAAACTAGTTGTAAAAAAAAAGAACTAATTAACCGAAAAGACGAGTCTGAACTACAAAAGGGGTGCAACACGAGGACTTCCCAGGGTGTCACCCATCCTAGTACTATTCTCGCCCAAGCACACTTAACATCGAAGTTCTGATGGGATCCGGTGCATTAGTGCTGGTATGATCGCACCCGTTAAAGTCTCCTCACTATATTTTCTTATAGCTGCTGGCACAGCTGGCGGTGGGGGCTCCGAACTTCAAACGCGCGTAACTTTCGAACCGATTGGAGTTACGGGGCGCACAGCATGTCCACGCGAAGCTCTCTCAGAGCCGGACGACGTGGACAATGGGGCTGGCCCGTTGTGTGCACTATTCGAGGTCAAAAAAGGCCGCAGAGCCCCGATTTCGTGGCCCGCCGTGTTTCGACGATCCCGATTTCAATAATTGTGGGTCCCACACTAAGAATCACGGCACGCTGATGACAAAAGCCCCGTGTCGCGATTATATTTGCACACAATGCGTAAGACAAAGAAAACAATCAAACTAGTTGTAAAAAAAAGAACAAATTAACCGAAAAGACGAGTCTGAACTACAAAAGGGGTGCAACACGAGGACTTCCCAGGGGGTCACCCATCCTAGTACTACTCTCGCCCAAGCACGCTTAACTTCGGAGTTCTGATGGGATCCGGTGCATTAGTGCTGGTATGATCGCACCAATTAAAGTCTCCTCACTATATTTTCTTATAGCTGCTGGCACAGCGGGCGATGGGGGCTCCGAACTTCAAACGCGCGTAACTTTCGAACCGATTGGAGTTACGGGGCGCACAGCATGTCCACGCGAAGCTCTCTCAGAGCCGGACGACGTGGACAATGGGGCTGGCCCGTTGTGTGCACTATTCGAGGTCAAAAAAGGCCGCAGAGCCCCGGTTTCGTGGCCCGCCGTGTTTCGGCGATCCCGATTTCAATAATTATGGGTCCCACACTAAGAATCACGGCACGCTGATGACAAAAGCCCCGTGTCGCGATTATATTTGCACACAATGTGTAATACAAAGAAAACAATCAAACTAGTTGTAAAAAAAAAGAACTAATTAACCGAAAAGACGAGTCTGAACTACAAAAGGGGTGCAACACGAGGACTTCCCAGGGTGTCACCCATCCTAGTACTATTCTCGCCCAAGCACACTTAACATCGAAGTTCTGATGGGATCCGGTGCATTAGTGCTGGTATGATCGCACCCGTTAAAGTCTCCTCACTATATTTTCTTATAGCTGCTGGCACAGCTGGCGGTGGGGGCTCCGAACTTCAAACGCGCGTAACTTTCGAACCGATTGGAGTTACGGGGCGCACAGCATGTCCACGCGAAGCTCTCTCAGAGCCGGACGACGTGGACAATGGGGCTGGCCCGTTGTGTGCACTATTCGAGGTCAAAAAAGGCCGCAGAGCCCCGGTTTCGTGGCCCGCCGTGTTTCGGCGATCCCGATTTCAATAATTGTGGGTCCCACACTAAGAATCACGGCACGCTGATGACAAAAGCCCCGTGTCGCGATTATATTTGCACACAATGTGTAATACAAAGAAAACAATCAAACTAGTTGTAAAAAAAAAGAACAAATTAACCGAAAAGACGAGTCTGAACTACAAAAGGGGTGCAACACGAGGACTTCCCAGGGGGTCACCCATCCTAGTACTACTCTCGCCCAAGCACGCTTAACTTCGGAGTTCTGATGGGATCCGGTGCATTAGTGCTGGTATGATCGCACCCGTTAGAGTCTCCTCACTATATTTTCTTATAGCTGCTGGCACAGCGGGCGATGGGGGCTCCGAACTTCAAACGCGCGTAACTTTCGAACCGATTGGAGTTACGGGTCGCACAGCATGTCCACGCGAAGCTCTCTCAGAGCCGGACGACGTGGACAATGGGGCTGGCCCGTTGTGTGCACTATTCGAGGTCAAAAAAGGCCGCAGAGCCCCGGTTTCGTGGCCCGCCGTCTTTCGGCGATCCCGATTTCAATAATTATGGGTCCCACACTAAGAATCACGACACGCTGATGACAAAAGCCCCGTGTCGCGATTATATTTGCACACAATGTGTAATACAAAGAAAACAATCAAACTAGTTGTAAAAAAAAAGAACAAATTAACCGAAAAGACGAGTCTGAACTACAAAAGGGGTGCAACACGAGGACTTCCCAGGGGGTCACCCATCCTAGTACTACTCTCGCCCAAGCACGCTTAACTTCGGAGTTCTGATGGGATCCGGTGCATTAGTGCTGGTATGATCGCACCAATTAAAGTCTCCTCACTATATTTTCTTATAGCTGCTGGCACAGCGGGCGATGGGGGCTCCGAACTTCAAACGCGCGTAACTTTCGAACCGATTGGAGTTACGGGGCGCACAGCATGTCCACGCGAAGCTCTCTCAGAGCCGGACGACGTGGACAATGGGGCTGGCCCGTTGTGTGCACTATTCGAGGTCAAAAAAGGCCGCAGAGCCCCGGTTTCGTGGCCCGCCGTGTTTCGGCGATCCCGATTTCAATAATTGTGGGTCCCACACTAAGAATCACGGCACGCTGATGACAAAAGCCCCGTGTCGCGATTATATTTGCACACAATGCGTAAGATAAACAAAACAATCAAACTAGTTGTAAAAAAAAAGAACAAGTTAACCGAAAAGACGAGTCTGAACTACAAAAGGGGTGCAACACGAGGACTTCCCAGGGGGTCACCCATCCTAGTACTACTCTAGCCCAAGCACGCTTCACTTCGGAGTTCTGATGGGATCCGGTGCATTAGTGCTGGTATGATCGCACCCGTTAGAGTCTCCTCACTATATTTTCTTATAGCTGCTGGCACAGCGGGCGATGGGGGCTCCGAACTTCAAACGCGCGTAACTTTCGAACCGATTGGAGTTACGGGGCGCACAGCATGTCCACGCGAAGCTCTCTCAGAGCCGGACGACGTGGACAATGGGGCTGGCCCGTTGTGTGCACTATTCGAGGTCAAAAAAGGCCGCAGAGCCCCGGTTTCGTGGCCCGCCGTCTTTCGGCGATCCCGATTTCAATAATTATGGGTCCCACACTAAGAATCACGACACGCTGATGACAAAAGCCCCGTGTCGCGATTATATTTGCACACAATGTGTAATACAAAGAAAACAATCAAACTAGTTGTAAAAAAAAAGAACAAATTAACCGAAAAGACGAGTCTGAACTACAAAAGGGGTGCAACACGAGGACTTCCCAGGGGGTCACCCATCCTAGTACTACTCTCGCCCAAGCACGCTTAACTTCGGAGTTCTGATGGGATCCGGTGCATTAGTGCTGGTATGATCGCACCAATTAAAGTCTCCTCACTATATTTTCTTATAGCTGCTGGCACAGCGGGCGATGGGGGCTCCGAACTTCAAACGCGCGTAACTTTCGAACCGATTGGAGTTACGGGGCGCACAGCATGTCCACGCGAAGCTCTCTCAGAGCCGGACGACGTGGACAATGGGGCTGGCCCGTTGTGTGCACTATTCGAGGTCAAAAAAGGCCGCAGAGCCCCGGTTTCGTGGCCCGCCGTGTTTCGGCGATCCCGATTTCAATAATTATGGGTCCCACACTAAGAATCACGGCACGCTGATGACAAAAGCCCCGTGTCGCGATTATATTTGCACACAATGTGTAATACAAAGAAAACAATCAAACTAGTTGTAAAAAAAAAGAACTAATTAACCGAAAAGACGAGTCTGAACTACAAAAGGGGTGCAACACGAGGACTTCCCAGGGTGTCACCCATCCTAGTACTATTCTCGCCCAAGCACACTTAACATCGAAGTTCTGATGGGATCCGGTGCATTAGTGCTGGTATGATCGCACCCGTTAAAGTCTCCTCACTATATTTTCTTATAGCTGCTGGCACAGCGGGCGGTGGGGGCTCCGAACTTCAAACGCGCGTAACTTTCGAACCGATTGGAGTTACGGGGCGCACAGCATGTCCACGCGAAGCTCTCTCAGAGCCGAACGACGTGGACAATGGGGCTGGCCCGTTGTGTGCACTATTCGAGGTCAAAAAAGGCCGCAGAGCCCCGGTTTCGTGGCCCGCCGTGTTTCGGCGATCCCGATTTCAATAATTGTGGGTCCCACACTAAGAATCACGGCACGCTGATGACAAAAGCCCCGTGTCGCGATTATATTTGCACACAATGCGTAAGATAAACAAAACAATCAAACTAGTTGTAAAAAAAAAGAACAAGTTAACCGAAAAGACGAGTCTGAACTACAAAAGGGGTGCAACACGAGGACTTCCCAGGGGGTCACCCATCCTAGTACTACTCTAGCCCAAGCACGCTTCACTTCGGAGTTCTGATGGGATCCGGTGCATTAGTGCTGGTATGATCGCACCCGTTAGAGTCTCCTCACTATATTTTCTTATAGCTGCTGGCACAGCGGGCGATGGGGGCTCCGAAGTTCAAACGCGCGTAACTTTCGAACCGATTGGAGTTACGGGGCGCACAGCATGTCCACGCGAAGCTCTCTCAGAGCCGGACGACGTGGACAATGGGGCTGGCCCGTTGTGTGCACTATTCGAGGTCAAAAAAGGCCGCAGAGCCCCGATTTCGTGGCCCGCCGTGTTTCGACGATCCCGATTTCAATAATTGTGGGTCCCACACTAAGAATCACGGCACGCTGATGACAAAAGCCCCGTGTCGCGATTATATTTGCACACAATGCGTAAGACAAAGAAAACAATCAAACTAGTTGTAAAAAAAAGAACAAATTAACCGAAAAGACGAGTCTGAACTACAAAAGGGGTGCAATACGAGGACTTCCCAGGGGGTCACCCATCCTAGTACTACTCTCGCCCAAGCACGCTTAACTTCGGAGTTCTGATGGGATCCGGTGCATTAGTGCTGGTATGATCGCACCAATTAAAGTCTCCTCACTATATTTTCTTATAGCTGCTGGCACAGCGGGCGATGGGGGCTCCGAACTTCAAACGCGCGTAACTTTCGAACCGATTGGAGTTACGGGGCGCACAGCATGTCCACGCGAAGCTCTCTCAGAGCCGGACGACGTGGACAATGGGGCTGGCCCGTTGTGTGCACTATTCGAGGTCAAAAAAGGCCGCAGAGCCCCGGTTTCGTGGCCCGCCGTGTTTCGGCGATCCCGATTTCAATAATTATGGGTCCCACACTAAGAATCACGGCACGCTGATGACAAAAGCCCCGTGTCGCGATTATATTTGCACACAATGTGTAATACAAAGAAAACAATCAAACTAGTTGTAAAAAAAAAGAACTAATTAACCGAAAAGACGAGTCTGAACTACAAAAGGGGTGCAACACGAGGACTTCCCAGGGTGTCACCCATCCTAGTACTATTCTCGCCCAAGCACACTTAACATCGAAGTTCTGATGGGATCCGGTGCATTAGTGCTGGTATGATCGCACCCGTTAAAGTCTCCTCACTATATTTTCTTATAGCTGCTGGCACAGCGGGCGGTGGGGGCTCCGAACTTCAAACGCGCGTAACTTTCGAACCGATTGGAGTTACGGGGCGCACAGCATGTCCACGCGAAGCTCTCTCAGAGCCGGACGACGTGGACAATGGGGCTGGCCCGTTGTGTGCACTATTCGAGGTCAAAAAAGGCCGCAGAGCCCCGGTTTCGTGGCCCGCCGTGTTTCGGCGATCCCGATTTCAATAATTGTGGGTCCCACACTAAGAATCACGGCACGCTGATGACAAAAGCCCCGTGTCGCGATTATATTTGCACACAATGTGTAATACAAAGAAAACAATCAAACTAGTTGTAAAAAAAAAGAACAAATTAACCGAAAAGACGAGTCTGAACTACAAAAGGGGTGCAACACGAGGACTTCCCAGGGTGTCACCCATCCTAGTACTATTCTCGCCCAAGCACACTTAACATCGAAGTTCTGATGGGATCCGGTGCATTAGTGCTGGTATGATCGCACCCGTTAAAGTCTCCTCACTATATTTTCTTATAGCTGCTGGCACAGCGGGCGGTGGGGGCTCCGAACTTCAAACGCGCGTAACTTTCGAACCGATTGGAGTTACGGGGCGCACAGCATGTCCACGCGAAGCTCTCTCAGAGCCGGACGACGTGGACAATGGGGCTGGCCCGTTGTGTGCACTATTCGAGGTCAAAAAAGGCCGCAGAGCCCCGGTTTCGTGGCCCGCCGTGTTTCGGCGATCCCGATTTCAATAATTGTGGGTCCCACACTAAGAATCACGGCACGCTGATGACAAAAGCCCCGTGTCGCGATTATATTTGCACACAATGCGTAAGATAAACAAAACAATCAAACTAGTTGTAAAAAAAAAGAACAAGTTAACCGAAAAGACGAGTCTGAACTACAAAAGGGGTGCAACACGAGGACTTCCCAGGGGGTCACCCATCCTAGTACTACTCTAGCCCAAGCACGCTTCACTTCGGAGTTCTGATGGGATCCGGTGCATTAGTGCTGGTATGATCGCACCCGTTAGAGTCTCCTCACTATATTTTCTTATAGCTGCTGGCACAGCGGGCGATGGGGGCTCCGAACTTCAAACGCGCGTAACTTTCGAACCGATTGGAGTTACGGGGCGCACAGCATGTCCACGCGAAGCTCTCTCAGAGCCGGACGACGTGGACAATGGGGCTGGCCCGTTGTGTGCACTATTCGAGGTCAAAAAAGGCCGCAGAGCCCCGATTTCGTGGCCCGCCGTGTTTCGACGATCCCGATTTCAATAATTGTGGGTCCCACACTAAGAATCACGGCACGCTGATGACAAAAGCCCCGTGTCGCGATTATATTTGCACACAATGCGTAAGACAAAGAAAACAATCAAACTAGTTGTAAAAAAAAGAACAAATTAACCGAAAAGACGAGTCTGAACTACAAAAGGGGTGCAACACGAGGACTTCCCAGGGGGTCACCCATCCTAGTACTACTCTCGCCCAAGCACGCTTAACTTCGGAGTTCTGATGGGATCCGGTGCATTAGTGCTGGTATGATCGCACCAATTAAAGTCTCCTCACTATATTTTCTTATAGCTGCTGGCACAGCGGGCGATGGGGGCTCCGAACTTCAAACGCGCGTAACTTTCGAACCGATTGGAGTTACGGGGCGCACAGCATGTCCACGCGAAGCTCTCTCAGAGCCGGACGACGTGGACAATGGGGCTGGCCCGTTGTGTGCACTATTCGAGGTCAAAAAAGGCCGCAGAGCCCCGGTTTCGTGGCCCGCCGTGTTTCGGCGATCCCGATTTCAATAATTATGGGTCCCACACTAAGAATCACGGCACGCTGATGACAAAAGCCCCGTGTCGCGATTATATTTGCACACAATGTGTAATACAAAGAAAACAATCAAACTAGTTGTAAAAAAAAAGAACTAATTAACCGAAAAGACGAGTCTGAACTACAAAAGGGGTGCAACACGAGGACTTCCCAGGGTGTCACCCATCCTAGTACTATTCTCGCCCAAGCACACTTAACATCGAAGTTCTGATGGGATCCGGTGCATTAGTGCTGGTATGATCGCACCCGTTAAAGTCTCCTCACTATATTTTCTTATAGCTGCTGGCACAGCGGGCGGTGGGGGCTCCGAACTTCAAACGCGCGTAACTTTCGAACCGATTGGAGTTACGGGGCGCACAGCATGTCCACGCGAAGCTCTCTCAGAGCCGGACGACGTGGACAATGGGGCTGGCCCGTTGTGTGCACTATTCGAGGTCAAAAAAGGCCGCAGAGCCCCGGTTTCGTGGCCCGCCGTGTTTCGGCGATCCCGATTTCAATAATTGTGGGTCCCACACTAAGAATCACGGCACGCTGATGACAAAAGCCCCGTGTCGCGATTATATTTGCACACAATGTGTAATACAAAGAAAACAATCAAACTAGTTGTAAAAAAAAAGAACAAATTAACCGAAAAGACGAGTCTGAACTACAAAAGGGGTGCAACACGAGGACTTCCCAGGGGGTCACCCATCCTAGTACTACTCTCGCCCAAGCACGCTTAACTTCGGAGTTCTGATGGGATCCGGTGCATTAGTGCTGGTATGATCGCACCAATTAAAGTCTCCTCACTATATTTTCTTATAGCTGCTGGCACAGCGGGCGATGGGGGCTCCGAACTTCAAACGCGCGTAACTTTCGAACCGATTGGAGTTACGGGGCGCACAGCATGTCCACGCGAAGCTCTCTCAGAGCCGGACGACGTGGACAATGGGGCTGGCCCGTTGTGTGCACTATTCGAGGTCAAAAAAGGCCGCAGAGCCCCGGTTTCGTGGCCCGCCGTCTTTCGGCGATCCCGATTTCAATAATTATGGGTCCCACACTAAGAATCACGACACGCTGATGACAAAAGCCCCGTGTCGCGATTATATTTGCACACAATGTGTAATACAAAGAAAACAATCAAACTAGTTGTAAAAAAAAAGAACTAATTAACCGAAAAGACGAGTCTGAACTACCAAAGGGGTGCAACACGAGGACTTCCCAGGGGGTCACCCATCCTAGAACTACTCTCGCCCAAGCACACTTAACATCGAAGTTCTGATGGGATCCGGTGCATTAGTGCTGGTATGATCGCACCCGTTAAAGTCTCCTCACTATATTTTCTTATAGCTGCTGGCACAGCGGGCGGTGGGGGCTCCGAACTTCAAACGCGCGTAACTTTCGAACCGATTGGAGTTACGGGGCGCACAGCATGTCCACGCGAAGCTCTCTCAGAGCCGGACGACGTGGACAATGGGGCTGGCCCGTTGTGTGCACTATTCGAGGTCAAAAAAGGCCGCAGAGCCCCGGTTTCGTGGCCCGCCGTGTTTCGGCGATCCCGATTTCAATAATTGTGGGTCCCACACTAAGAATCACGGCACGCTGATGACAAAAGCCCCGTGTCGCGATTATATTTGCACACAATGCGTAAGATAAACAAAACAATCAAACTAGTTGAAAAAAAAAAGATCAAGTTAACCGAAAAGACGAGTCTGAACTACAAAAGGGGTGCAACACGAGGACTTCCCAGGGGGTCACCCATCCTAGTACTACTCTAGCCCAAGCACGCTTCACTTCGGAGTTCTGATGGGATCCGGTGCATTAGTGCTGGTATGATCGCACCCGTTAGAGTCTCCTCACTATATTTTCTTATAGCTGCTGGCACAGCGGGCGATGGGGGCTCCGAAGTTCAAACGCGCGTAACTTTCGAACCGATTGGAGTTACGGGGCGCACAGCATGTCCACGCGAAGCTCTCTCAGAGCCGGACGACGTGGACAATGGGGCTGGCCCGTTGTGTGCACTATTCGAGGTCAAAAAAGGCCGCAGAGCCCCGATTTCGTGGCCCGCCGTGTTTCGGCGATCCCGATTTCAATAATTGTGGGTCCCACACTAAGAATCACGGCACGCTGATGACAAAAGCCCCGTGTCGCGATTATATTTGCACACAATGCGTAAGACAAAGAAAACAATCAAACTAGTTGTAAAAAAAAAGAACAAATTAACCGAAAAGACGAGTCTGAACTACAAAAGGGGTGCAACACGAGGACTTCCCAGGGGGTCACCCATCCTAGTACTACTCTCGCCCAAGCACGCTTAACTTCGGAGTTCTGATGGGATCCGGTGCATTAGTGCTGGTATGATCGCACCAATTAAAGTCTCCTCACTATATTTTCTTATAGCTGCTGGCACAGCGGGCGATGGGGGCTCCGAACTTCAAACGCGCGTAACTTTCGAACCGATTGGAGTTACGGGGCGCACAGCATGTCCACGCGAAGCTCTCTCAGAGCCGGACGACGTGGACAATGGGGCTGGCCCGTTGTGTGCACTATTCGAGGTCAAAAAAGGCCGCAGAGCCCCGGTTTCGTGGCCCGCCGTGTTTCGGCGATCCCGATTTCAATAATTATGGGTCCCACACTAAGAATCACGGCACGCTGATGACAAAAGCCCCGTGTCGCGATTATATTTGCACACAATGTGTAATACAAAGAAAACAATCAAACTAGTTGTAAAAAAAAAGAACTAATTAACCGAAAAGACGAGTCTGAACTACAAAAGGGGTGCAACATGAGGACTTCCCAGGGTGTCACCCATCCTAGTACTATTCTCGCCCAAGCACACTTAACATCGAAGTTCTGATGGGATCCGGTGCATTAGTGCTGGTATGATCGCACCCGTTAAAGTCTCCTCACTATATTTTCTTATAGCTGCTGGCACAGCGGGCGGTGGGGGCTCCGAACTTCAAACGCGCGTAACTTTCGAACCGATTGGAGTTACGGGGCGCACAGCATGTCCACGCGAAGCTCTCTCAGAGCCGAACGACGTGGACAATGGGGCTGGCCCGTTGTGTGCACTATTCGAGGTCAAAAAAGGCCGCAGAGCCCCGGTTTCGTGGCCCGCCGTGTTTCGGCGATCCCGATTTCAATAATTGTGGGTCCCACACTAAGAATCACGGCACGCTGATGACAAAAGCCCCGTGTCGCGATTATATTTGCACACAATGCGTAAGATAAACAAAACAATCAAACTAGTTGTAAAAAAAAAGAACAAGTTAACCGAAAAGACGAGTCTGAACTACAAAAGGGGTGCAACACGAGGACTTCCCAGGGGGTCACCCATCCTAGTACTACTCTAGCCCAAGCACGCTTCACTTCGGAGTTCTGATGGGATCCGGTGCATTAGTGCTGGTATGATCGCACCCGTTAGAGTCTCCTCACTATATTTTCTTATAGCTGCTGGCACAGCGGGCGATGGGGGCTCCGAAGTTCAAACGCGCGTAACTTTCGAACCGATTGGAGTTACGGGGCGCACAGCATGTCCACGCGAAGCTCTCTCAGAGCCGGACGACGTGGACAATGGGGCTGGCCCGTTGTGTGCACTATTCGAGGTCAAAAAAGGCCGCAGAGCCCCGATTTCGTGGCCCGCCGTGTTTCGACGATCCCGATTTCAATAATTGTGGGTCCCACACTAAGAATCACGGCACGCTGATGACAAAAGCCCCGTGTCGCGATTATATTTGCACACAATGCGTAAGACAAAGAAAACAATCAAACTAGTTGTAAAAAAAAGAACAAATTAACCGAAAAGACGAGTCTGAACTACAAAAGGGGTGCAACACGAGGACTTCCCAGGGGGTCACCCATCCTAGTACTACTCTCGCCCAAGCACGCTTAACTTCGGAGTTCTGATGGGATCCGGTGCATTAGTGCTGGTATGATCGCACCAATTAAAGTCTCCTCACTATATTTTCTTATAGCTGCTGGCACAGCGGGCGATGGGGGCTCCGAACTTCAAACGCGCGTAACTTTCGAACCGATTGGAGTTACGGGGCGCACAGCATGTCCACGCGAAGCTCTCTCAGAGCCGGACGACGTGGACAATGGGGCTGGCCCGTTGTGTGCACTATTCGAGGTCAAAAAAGGCCGCAGAGCCCCGGTTTCGTGGCCCGCCGTGTTTCGGCGATCCCGATTTCAATAATTGTGGGTCCCACACTAAGAATCACGGCACGCTGATGACAAAAGCCCCGTGTCGCGATTATATTTGCACACAATGCGTAAGATAAACAAAACAATCAAACTAGTTGTAAAAAAAAAGAACAAGTTAACCGAAAAGACGAGTCTGAACTACAAAAGGGGTGCAACACGAGGACTTCCCAGGGGGTCACCCATCCTAGTACTACTCTAGCCCAAGCACGCTTCACTTCGGAGTTCTGATGGGATCCGGTGCATTAGTGCTGGTATGATCGCACCCGTTAGAGTCTCCTCACTATATTTTCTTATAGCTGCTGGCACAGCGGGCGATGGGGGCTCCGAAGTTCAAACGCGCGTAACTTTCGAACCGATTGGAGTTACGGGGCGCACAGCATGTCCACGCGAAGCTCTCTCAGAGCCGGACGACGTGGACAATGGGGCTGGCCCGTTGTGTGCACTATTCGAGGTCAAAAAAGGCCGCAGAGCCCCGATTTCGTGGCCCGCCGTGTTTCGACGATCCCGATTTCAATAATTGTGGGTCCCACACTAAGAATCACGGCACGCTGATGACAAAAGCCCCGTGTCGCGATTATATTTGCACACAATGCGTAAGACAAAGAAAACAATCAAACTAGTTGTAAAAAAAAGAACAAATTAACCGAAAAGACGAGTCTGAACTACAAAAGGGGTGCAACACGAGGACTTCCCAGGGGGTCACCCATCCTAGTACTACTCTCGCCCAAGCACGCTTAACTTCGGAGTTCTGATGGGATCCGGTGCATTAGTGCTGGTATGATCGCACCAATTAAAGTCTCCTCACTATATTTTCTTATAGCTGCTGGCACAGCGGGCGATGGGGGCTCCGAACTTCAAACGCGCGTAACTTTCGAACCGATTGGAGTTACGGGGCGCACAGCATGTCCACGCGAAGCTCTCTCAGAGCCGGACGACGTGGACAATGGGGCTGGCCCGTTGTGTGCACTATTCGAGGTCAAAAAAGGCCGCAGAGCCCCGGTTTCGTGGCCCGCCGTGTTTCGGCGATCCCGATTTCAATAATTATGGGTCCCACACTAAGAATCACGGCACGCTGATGACAAAAGCCCCGTGTCGCGATTATATTTGCACACAATGTGTAATACAAAGAAAACAATCAAACTAGTTGTAAAAAAAAAGAACTAATTAACCGAAAAGACGAGTCTGAACTACAAAAGGGGTGCAACACGAGGACTTCCCAGGGTGTCACCCATCCTAGTACTATTCTCGCCCAAGCACACTTAACATCGAAGTTCTGATGGGATCCGGTGCATTAGTGCTGGTATGATCGCACCCGTTAAAGTCTCCTCACTATATTTTCTTATAGCTGCTGGCACAGCGGGCGGTGGGGGCTCCGAACTTCAAACGCGCGTAACTTTCGAACCGATTGGAGTTACGGGGCGCACAGCATGTCCACGCGAAGCTCTCTCAGAGCCGGACGACGTGGACAATGGGGCTGGCCCGTTGTGTGCACTATTCGAGGTCAAAAAAGGCCGCAGAGCCCCGGTTTCGTGGCCCGCCGTGTTTCGGCGATCCCGATTTCAATAATTGTGGGTCCCACACTAAGAATCACGGCACGCTGATGACAAAAGCCCCGTGTCGCGATTATATTTGCACACAATGTGTAATACAAAGAAAACAATCAAACTAGTTGTAAAAAAAAAGAACAAATTAACCGAAAAGACGAGTCTGAACTACAAAAGGGGTGCAACACGAGGACTTCCCAGGGTGTCACCCATCCTAGTACTATTCTCGCCCAAGCACACTTAACATCGAAGTTCTGATGGGATCCGGTGCATTAGTGATGGTATGATCGCACCCGTTAAAGTCTCCTCACTATATTTTCTTATAGCTGCTGGCACAGCGGGCGGTGGGGGCTCCGAACTTCAAACGCGCGTAACTTTCGAACCGATTGGAGTTACGGGGCGCACAGCATGTCCACGCGAAGCTCTCTCAGAGCCGGACGACGTGGACAATGGGGCTGGCCCGTTGTGTGCACTATTCGAGGTCAAAAAAGGCCGCAGAGCCCCGGTTTCGTGGCCCGCCGTGTTTCGGCGATCCCGATTTCAATAATTGTGGGTCCCACACTAAGAATCACGGCACGCTGATGACAAAAGCCCCGTGTCGCGATTATATTTGCACACAATGCGTAAGATAAACAAAACAATCAAACTAGTTGTAAAAAAAAAGAACAAGTTAACCGAAAAGACGAGTCTGAACTACAAAAGGGGTGCAACACGAGGACTTCCCAGGGGGTCACCCATCCTAGTACTACTCTAGCCCAAGCACGCTTCACTTCGGAGTTCTGATGGGATCCGGTGCATTAGTGCTGGTATGATCGCACCCGTTAGAGTCTCCTCACTATATTTTCTTATAGCTGCTGGCACAGCGGGCGATGGGGGCTCCGAACTTCAAACGCGCGTAACTTTCGAACCGATTGGAGTTACGGGGCGCACAGCATGTCCACGCGAAGCTCTCTCAGAGCCGGACGACGTGGACAATGGGGCTGGCCCGTTGTGTGCACTATTCGAGGTCAAAAAAGGCCGCAGAGCCCCGATTTCGTGGCCCGCCGTGTTTCGACGATCCCGATTTCAATAATTGTGGGTCCCACACTAAGAATCACGGCACGCTGATGACAAAAGCCCCGTGTCGCGATTATATTTGCACACAATGCGTAAGACAAAGAAAACAATCAAACTAGTTGTAAAAAAAAGAACAAATTAACCGAAAAGACGAGTCTGAACTACAAAAGGGGTGCAACACGAGGACTTCCCAGGGGGTCACCCATCCTAGTACTACTCTCGCCCAAGCACGCTTAACTTCGGAGTTCTGATGGGATCCGGTGCATTAGTGCTGGTATGATCGCACCAATTAAAGTCTCCTCACTATATTTTCTTATAGCTGCTGGCACAGCGGGCGATGGGGGCTCCGAACTTCAAACGCGCGTAACTTTCGAACCGATTGGAGTTACGGGGCGCACAGCATGTCCACGCGAAGCTCTCTCAGAGCCGGACGACGTGGACAATGGGGCTGGCCCGTTGTGTGCACTATTCGAGGTCAAAAAAGGCCGCAGAGCCCCGGTTTCGTGGCCCGCCGTGTTTCGGCGATCCCGATTTCAATAATTATGGGTCCCACACTAAGAATCACGGCACGCTGATGACAAAAGCCCCGTGTCGCGATTATATTTGCACACAATGTGTAATACAAAGAAAACAATCAAACTAGTTGTAAAAAAAAAGAACTAATTAACCGAAAAGACGAGTCTGAACTACAAAAGGGGTGCAACACGAGGACTTCCCAGGGTGTCACCCATCCTAGTACTATTCTCGCCCAAGCACACTTAACATCGAAGTTCTGATGGGATCCGGTGCATTAGTGCTGGTATGATCGCACCCGTTAAAGTCTCCTCACTATATTTTCTTATAGCTGCTGGCACAGCGGGCGGTGGGGGCTCCGAACTTCAAACGCGCGTAACTTTCGAACCGATTGGAGTTACGGGGCGCACAGCATGTCCACGCGAAGCTCTTTCAGAGCCGGACGACGTGGACAATGGGGCTGGCCCGTTGTGTGCACTATTCGAGGTCAAAAAAGGCCGCAGAGCCCCGGTTTCGTGGCCCGCCGTGTTTCGGCGATCCCGATTTCAATAATTGTGGGTCCCACACTAAGAATCACGGCACGCTGATGACAAAAGCCCCGTGTCGCGATTATATTTGCACACAATGTGTAATACAAAGAAAACAATCAAACTAGTTGTAAAAAAAAAGAACAAATTAACCGAAAAGACGAGTCTGAACTACAAAAGGGGTGCAACACGAGGACTTCCCAGGGGGTCACCCATCCTAGTACTACTCTCGCCCAAGCACGCTTAACTTCGGAGTTCTGATGGGATCCGGTGCATTAGTGCTGGTATGATCGCACCAATTAAAGTCTCCTCACTATATTTTCTTATAGCTGCTGGCACAGCGGGCGATGGGGGCTCCGAACTTCAAACGCGCGTAACTTTCGAACCGATTGGAGTTACGGGGCGCACAGCATGTCCACGCGAAGCTCTCTCAGAGCCGGACGACGTGGACAATGGGGCTGGCCCGTTGTGTGCACTATTCGAGGTCAAAAAAGGCCGCAGAGCCCCGGTTTCGTGGCCCGCCGTCTTTCGGCGATCCCGATTTCAATAATTATGGGTCCCACACTAAGAATCACGACACGCTGATGACAAAAGCCCCGTGTCGCGATTATATTTGCACACAATGTGTAATACAAAGAAAACAATCAAACTAGTTGTAAAAAAAAAGAACTAATTAACCGAAAAGACGAGTCTGAACTACCAAAGGGGTGCAACACGAGGACTTCCCAGGGGGTCACCCATCCTAGAACTACTCTCGCCCAAGCACACTTAACATCGAAGTTCTGATGGGATCCGGTGCATTAGTGCTGGTATGATCGCACCCGTTAAAGTCTCCTCACTATATTTTCTTATAGCTGCTGGCACAGCGGGCGGTGGGGGCTCCGAACTTCAAACGCGCGTAACTTTCGAACCGATTGGAGTTACGGGGCGCACAGCATGTCCACGCGAAGCTCTCTCAGAGCCGGACGACGTGGACAATGGGGCTGGCCCGTTGTGTGCACTATTCGAGGTCAAAAAAGGCCGCAGAGCCCCGGTTTCGTGGCCCGCCGTGTTTCGGCGATCCCGATTTCAATAATTGTGGGTCCCACACTAAGAATCACGGCACGCTGATGACAAAAGCCCCGTGTCGCGATTATATTTGCACACAATGCGTAAGATAAACAAAACAATCAAACTAGTTGAAAAAAAAAAGATCAAGTTAACCGAAAAGACGAGTCTGAACTACAAAAGGGGTGCAACACGAGGACTTCCCAGGGGGTCACCCATCCTAGTACTACTCTAGCCCAAGCACGCTTCACTTCGGAGTTCTGATGGGATCCGGTGCATTAGTGCTGGTATGATCGCACCCGTTAGAGTCTCCTCACTATATTTTCTTATAGCTGCTGGCACAGCGGGCGATGGGGGCTCCGAAGTTCAAACGCGCGTAACTTTCGAACCGATTGGAGTTACGGGGCGCACAGCATGTCCACGCGAAGCTCTCTCAGAGCCGGACGACGTGGACAATGGGGCTGGCCCGTTGTGTGCACTATTCGAGGTCAAAAAAGGCCGCAGAGCCCCGATTTCGTGGCCCGCCGTGTTTCGGCGATCCCGATTTCAATAATTGTGGGTCCCACACTAAGAATCACGGCACGCTGATGACAAAAGCCCCGTGTCGCGATTATATTTGCACACAATGCGTAAGACAAAGAAAACAATCAAACTAGTTGTAAAAAAAAAGAACAAATTAACCGAAAAGACGAGTCTGAACTACAAAAGGGGTGCAACACGAGGACTTCCCAGGGGGTCACCCATCCTAGTACTACTCTCGCCCAAGCACGCTTAACTTCGGAGTTCTGATGGGATCCGGTGCATTAGTGCTGGTATGATCGCACCAATTAAAGTCTCCTCACTATATTTTCTTATAGCTGCTGGCACAGCGGGCGATGGGGGCTCCGAACTTCAAACGCGCGTAACTTTCGAACCGATTGGAGTTACGGGGCGCACAGCATGTCCACGCGAAGCTCTCTCAGAGCCGGACGACGTGGACAATGGGGCTGGCCCGTTGTGTGCACTATTCGAGGTCAAAAAAGGCCGCAGAGCCCCGGTTTCGTGGCCCGCCGTCTTTCGGCGATCCCGATTTCAATAATTATGGGTCCCACACTAAGAATCACGACACGCTGATGACAAAAGCCCCGTGTCGCGATTATATTTGCACACAATGTGTAATACAAAGAAAACAATCAAACTAGTTGTAAAAAAAAAGAACTAATTAACCGAAAAGACGAGTCTGAACTACCAAAGGGGTGCAACACGAGGACTTCCCAGGGGGTCACCCATCCTAGAACTACTCTCGCCCAAGCACACTTAACATCGAAGTTCTGATGGGATCCGGTGCATTAGTGCTGGTATGATCGCACCCGTTAAAGTCTCCTCACTATATTTTCTTATAGCTGCTGGCACAGCGGGCGGTGGGGGCTCCGAACTTCAAACGCGCGTAACTTTCGAACCGATTGGAGTTACGGGGCGCACAGCATGTCCACGCGAAGCTCTCTCAGAGCCGGACGACGTGGACAATGGGGCTGGCCCGTTGTGTGCACTATTCGAGGTCAAAAAAGGCCGCAGAGCCCCGGTTTCGTGGCCCGCCGTGTTTCGGCGATCCCGATTTCAATAATTGTGGGTCCCACACTAAGAATCACGGCACGCTGATGACAAAAGCCCCGTGTCGCGATTATATTTGCACACAATGCGTAAGATAAACAAAACAATCAAACTAGTTGAAAAAAAAAAGATCAAGTTAACCGAAAAGACGAGTCTGAACTACAAAAGGGGTGCAACACGAGGACTTCCCAGGGGGTCACCCATCCTAGTACTACTCTAGCCCAAGCACGCTTCACTTCGGAGTTCTGATGGGATCCGGTGCATTAGTGCTGGTATGATCGCACCCGTTAGAGTCTCCTCACTATATTTTCTTATAGCTGCTGGCACAGCGGGCGATGGGGGCTCCGAAGTTCAAACGCGCGTAACTTTCGAACCGATTGGAGTTACGGGGCGCACAGCATGTCCACGCGAAGCTCTCTCAGAGCCGGACGACGTGGACAATGGGGCTGGCCCGTTGTGTGCACTATTCGAGGTCAAAAAAGGCCGCAGAGCCCCGATTTCGTGGCCCGCCGTGTTTCGGCGATCCCGATTTCAATAATTGTGGGTCCCACACTAAGAATCACGGCACGCTGATGACAAAAGCCCCGTGTCGCGATTATATTTGCACACAATGCGTAAGACAAAGAAAACAATCAAACTAGTTGTAAAAAAAAAGAACAAATTAACCGAAAAGACGAGTCTGAACTACAAAAGGGGTGCAACACGAGGACTTCCCAGGGGGTCACCCATCCTAGTACTACTCTCGCCCAAGCACGCTTAACTTCGGAGTTCTGATGGGATCCGGTGCATTAGTGCTGGTATGATCGCACCAATTAAAGTCTCCTCACTATATTTTCTTATAGCTGCTGGCACAGCGGGCGATGGGGGCTCCGAACTTCAAACGCGCGTAACTTTCGAACCGATTGGAGTTACGGGGCGCACAGCATGTCCACGCGAAGCTCTCTCAGAGCCGAACGACGTGGACAATGGGGCTGGCCCGTTGTGTGCACTATTCGAGGTCAAAAAAGGCCGCAGAGCCCCGGTTTCGTGGCCCGCCGTGTTTCGGCGATCCCGATTTCAATAATTATGGGTCCCACACTAAGAATCACGGCACGCTGATGACAAAAGCCCCGTGTCGCGATTATATTTGCACACAATGTGTAATACAAAGAAAACAATCAAACTAGTTGTAAAAAAAAAGAATTAATTAACCGAAAAGACGAGTCTGAACTACAAAAGGGGTGCAACACGAGGACTTCCCAGGGTGTCACCCATCCTAGTACTATTCTCGCCCAAGCACACTTAACATCGAAGTTCTGATGGGATCCGGTGCATTAGTGCTGGTATGATCGCACCCGTTAAAGTCTCCTCACTATATTTTCTTATAGCTGCTGGCACAGCGGGCGGTGGGGGCTCCGAACTTCAAACGCGCGTAACTTTCGAACCGATTGGAGTTACGGGGCGCACAGCATGTCCACGCGAAGCTCTCTCAGAGCCGGACGACGTGGACAATGGGGCTGGCCCGTTGTGTGCACTATTCGAGGTCAAAAAAGGCCGCAGAGCCCCGGTTTCGTGGCCCGCCGTGTTTCGGCGATCCCGATTTCAATAATTGTGGGTCCCACACTAAGAATCACGGCACGCTGATGACAAAAGCCCCGTGTCGCGATTATATTTGCACACAATGCGTAAGATAAACAAAACAATCAAACTAGTTGTAAAAAAAAAGAACAAGTTAACCGAAAAGACGAGTCTGAACTACAAAAGGGGTGCAACACGAGGACTTCCCAGGGGGTCACCCATCCTAGTACTACTCTAGCCCAAGCACGCTTCACTTCGGAGTTCTGATGGGATCCGGTGCATTAGTGCTGGTATGATCGCACCCGTTAGAGTCTCCTCACTATATTTTCTTATAGCTGCTGGCACAGCGGGCGATGGGGGCTCCGAACTTCAAACGCGCGTAACTTTCGAACCGATTGGAGTTACGGGGCGCACAGCATGTCCACGCGAAGCTCTCTCAGAGCCGGACGACGTGGACAATGGGGCTGGCCCGTTGTGTGCACTATTCGAGGTCAAAAAAGGCCGCAGAGCCCCGATTTCGTGGCCCGCCGTGTTTCGGCGATCCCGATTTCAATAATTGTGGGTCCCACACTAAGAATCACGGCACGCTGATGACAAAAGCCCCGTGTCGCGATTATATTTGCACACAATGCGTAAGATAAACAAAACAATCAAACTAGTTGAAAAAAAAAAGAACAAGTTAACCGAAAAGACGAGTCTGAACTACAAAAGGGGTGCAACACGAGGACTTCCCAGGGGGTCACCCATCCTAGTACTACTCTAGCCCAAGCACGCTTCACTTCGGAGTTCTGATGGGATCCGGTGCATTAGTGCTGGTATGATCGCACCCGTTAGAGTCTCCTCACTATATTTTCTTATAGCTGCTGGCACAGCGGGCGATGGGGGCTCCGAAGTTCAAACGCGCGTAACTTTCGAACCGATTGGAGTTACGGGGCGCACAGCATGTCCACGCGAAGCTCTCTCAGAGCCGGACGACGTGGACAATGGGGCTGGCCCGTTGTGTGCACTATTCGAGGTCAAAAAAGGCCGCAGAGCCCCGGTTTCGTGGCCCGCCGTCTTTCGGCGATCCCGATTTCAATAATTATGGGTCCCACACTAAGAATCACGACACGCTGATGACAAAAGCCCCGTGTCGCGATTATATTTGCACACAATGTGTAATACAAAGAAAACAATCAAACTAGTTGTAAAAAAAAAGAACTAATTAACCGAAAAGACGAGTCTGAACTACCAAAGGGGTGCAACACGAGGACTTCCCAGGGGGTCACCCATCCTAGAACTACTCTCGCCCAAGCACACTTAACATCGAAGTTCTGATGGGATCCGGTGCATTAGTGCTGGTATGATCGCACCCGTTAAAGTCTCCTCACTATATTTTCTTATAGCTGCTGGCACAGCGGGCGGTGGGGGCTCCGAACTTCAAACGCGCGTAACTTTCGAACCGATTGGAGTTACGGGGCGCACAGCATGTCCACGCGAAGCTCTCTCAGAGCCGGACGACGTGGACAATGGGGCTGGCCCGTTGTGTGCACTATTCGAGGTCAAAAAAGGCCGCAGAGCCCCGGTTTCGTGGCCCGCCGTGTTTCGGCGATCCCGATTTCAATAATTGTGGGTCCCACACTAAGAATCACGGCACGCTGATGACAAAAGCCCCGTGTCGCGATTATATTTGCACACAATGCGTAAGATAAACAAAACAATCAAACTAGTTGAAAAAAAAAAGATCAAGTTAACCGAAAAGACGAGTCTGAACTACAAAAGGGGTGCAACACGAGGACTTCCCAGGGGGTCACCCATCCTAGTACTACTCTAGCCCAAGCACGCTTCACTTCGGAGTTCTGATGGGATCCGGTGCATTAGTGCTGGTATGATCGCACCCGTTAGAGTCTCCTCACTATATTTTCTTATAGCTGCTGGCACAGCGGGCGATGGGGGCTCCGAAGTTCAAACGCGCGTAACTTTCGAACCGATTGGAGTTACGGGGCGCACAGCATGTCCACGCGAAGCTCTCTCAGAGCCGGACGACGTGGACAATGGGGCTGGCCCGTTGTGTGCACTATTCGAGGTCAAAAAAGGCCGCAGAGCCCCGATTTCGTGGCCCGCCGTGTTTCGGCGATCCCGATTTCAATAATTGTGGGTCCCACACTAAGAATCACGGCACGCTGATGACAAAAGCCCCGTGTCGCGATTATATTTGCACACAATGCGTAAGACAAAGAAAACAATCAAACTAGTTGTAAAAAAAAAGAACAAATTAACCGAAAAGACGAGTCTGAACTACAAAAGGGGTGCAACACGAGGACTTCCCAGGGGGTCACCCATCCTAGTACTACTCTCGCCCAAGCACGCTTAACTTCGGAGTTCTGATGGGATCCGGTGCATTAGTGCTGGTATGATCGCACCAATTAAAGTCTCCTCACTATATTTTCTTATAGCTGCTGGCACAGCGGGCGATGGGGGCTCCGAACTTCAAACGCGCGTAACTTTCGAACCGATTGGAGTTACGGGGCGCACAGCATGTCCACGCGAAGCTCTCTCAGAGCCGGACGACGTGGACAATGGGGCTGGCCCGTTGTGTGCACTATTCGAGGTCAAAAAAGGCCGCAGAGCCCCGGTTTCGTGGCCCGCCGTCTTTCGGCGATCCCGATTTCAATAATTATGGGTCCCACACTAAGAATCACGACACGCTGATGACAAAAGCCCCGTGTCGCGATTATATTTGCACACAATGTGTAATACAAAGAAAACAATCAAACTAGTTGTAAAAAAAAAGAACTAATTAACCGAAAAGACGAGTCTGAACTACCAAAGGGGTGCAACACGAGGACTTCCCAGGGGGTCACCCATCCTAGAACTACTCTCGCCCAAGCACACTTAACATCGAAGTTCTGATGGGATCCGGTGCATTAGTGCTGGTATGATCGCACCCGTTAAAGTCTCCTCACTATATTTTCTTATAGCTGCTGGCACAGCGGGCGGTGGGGGCTCCGAACTTCAAACGCGCGTAACTTTCGAACCGATTGGAGTTACGGGGCGCACAGCATGTCCACGCGAAGCTCTCTCAGAGCCGGACGACGTGGACAATGGGGCTGGCCCGTTGTGTGCACTATTCGAGGTCAAAAAAGGCCGCAGAGCCCCGGTTTCGTGGCCCGCCGTGTTTCGGCGATCCCGATTTCAATAATTGTGGGTCCCACACTAAGAATCACGGCACGCTGATGACAAAAGCCCCGTGTCGCGATTATATTTGCACACAATGCGTAAGATAAACAAAACAATCAAACTAGTTGAAAAAAAAAAGATCAAGTTAACCGAAAAGACGAGTCTGAACTACAAAAGGGGTGCAACACGAGGACTTCCCAGGGGGTCACCCATCCTAGTACTACTCTAGCCCAAGCACGCTTCACTTCGGAGTTCTGATGGGATCCGGTGCATTAGTGCTGGTATGATCGCACCCGTTAGAGTCTCCTCACTATATTTTCTTATAGCTGCTGGCACAGCGGGCGATGGGGGCTCCGAAGTTCAAACGCGCGTAACTTTCGAACCGATTGGAGTTACGGGGCGCACAGCATGTCCACGCGAAGCTCTCTCAGAGCCGGACGACGTGGACAATGGGGCTGGCCCGTTGTGTGCACTATTCGAGGTCAAAAAAGGCCGCAGAGCCCCGATTTCGTGGCCCGCCGTGTTTCGGCGATCCCGATTTCAATAATTGTGGGTCCCACACTAAGAATCACGGCACGCTGATGACAAAAGCCCCGTGTCGCGATTATATTTGCACACAATGCGTAAGACAAAGAAAACAATCAAACTAGTTGTAAAAAAAAAGAACAAATTAACCGAAAAGACGAGTCTGAACTACAAAAGGGGTGCAACACGAGGACTTCCCAGGGGGTCACCCATCCTAGTACTACTCTCGCCCAAGCACGCTTAACTTCGGAGTTCTGATGGGATCCGGTGCATTAGTGCTGGTATGATCGCACCAATTAAAGTCTCCTCACTATATTTTCTTATAGCTGCTGGCACAGCGGGCGATGGGGGCTCCGAACTTCAAACGCGCGTAACTTTCGAACCGATTGGAGTTACGGGGCGCACAGCATGTCCACGCGAAGCTCTCTCAGAGCCGGACGACGTGGACAATGGGGCTGGCCCGTTGTGTGCACTATTCGAGGTCAAAAAAGGCCGCAGAGCCCCGGTTTCGTGGCCCGCCGTCTTTCGGCGATCCCGATTTCAATAATTATGGGTCCCACACTAAGAATCACGACACGCTGATGACAAAAGCCCCGTGTCGCGATTATATTTGCACACAATGTGTAATACAAAGAAAACAATCAAACTAGTTGTAAAAAAAAAGAACTAATTAACCGAAAAGACGAGTCTGAACTACCAAAGGGGTGCAACACGAGGACTTCCCAGGGGGTCACCCATCCTAGAACTACTCTCGCCCAAGCACACTTAACATCGAAGTTCTGATGGGATCCGGTGCATTAGTGCTGGTATGATCGCACCCGTTAAAGTCTCCTCACTATATTTTCTTATAGCTGCTGGCACAGCGGGCGGTGGGGGCTCCGAACTTCAAACGCGCGTAACTTTCGAACCGATTGGAGTTACGGGGCGCACAGCATGTCCACGCGAAGCTCTCTCAGAGCCGGACGACGTGGACAATGGGGCTGGCCCGTTGTGTGCACTATTCGAGGTCAAAAAAGGCCGCAGAGCCCCGGTTTCGTGGCCCGCCGTGTTTCGGCGATCCCGATTTCAATAATTGTGGGTCCCACACTAAGAATCACGGCACGCTGATGACAAAAGCCCCGTGTCGCGATTATATTTGCACACAATGCGTAAGATAAACAAAACAATCAAACTAGTTGAAAAAAAAAAGATCAAGTTAACCGAAAAGACGAGTCTGAACTACAAAAGGGGTGCAACACGAGGACTTCCCAGGGGGTCACCCATCCTAGTACTACTCTAGCCCAAGCACGCTTCACTTCGGAGTTCTGATGGGATCCGGTGCATTAGTGCTGGTATGATCGCACCCGTTAGAGTCTCCTCACTATATTTTCTTATAGCTGCTGGCACAGCGGGCGATGGGGGCTCCGAAGTTCAAACGCGCGTAACTTTCGAACCGATTGGAGTTACGGGGCGCACAGCATGTCCACGCGAAGCTCTCTCAGAGCCGGACGACGTGGACAATGGGGCTGGCCCGTTGTGTGCACTATTCGAGGTCAAAAAAGGCCGCAGAGCCCCGATTTCGTGGCCCGCCGTGTTTCGGCGATCCCGATTTCAATAATTGTGGGTCCCACACTAAGAATCACGGCACGCTGATGACAAAAGCCCCGTGTCGCGATTATATTTGCACACAATGCGTAAGACAAAGAAAACAATCAAACTAGTTGTAAAAAAAAAGAACAAATTAACCGAAAAGACGAGTCTGAACTACAAAAGGGGTGCAACACGAGGACTTCCCAGGGGGTCACCCATCCTAGTACTACTCTCGCCCAAGCACGCTTAACTTCGGAGTTCTGATGGGATCCGGTGCATTAGTGCTGGTATGATCGCACCAATTAAAGTCTCCTCACTATATTTTCTTATAGCTGCTGGCACAGCGGGTGATGGGGGCTCCGAACTTCAAACGCGCGTAACTTTCGAACCGATTGGAGTTACGGGGCGCACAGCATGTCCACGCGAAGCTCTCTCAGAGCCGAACGACGTGGACAATGGGGCTGGCCCGTTGTGTGCACTATTCGAGGTCAAAAAAGGCCGCAGAGCCCCGGTTTCGTGGCCCGCCGTGTTTCGGCGATCCCGATTTCAATAATTATGGGTCCCACACTAAGAATCACGGCACGCTGATGACAAAAGCCCCGTGTCGCGATTATATTTGCACACAATGTGTAATACAAAGAAAACAATCAAACTAGTTGTAAAAAAAAAGAACTAATTAACCGAAAAGACGAGTCTGAACTACAAAAGGGGTGCAACACGAGGACTTCCCAGGGTGTCACCCATCCTAGTACTATTCTCGCCCAAGCACACTTAACATCGAAGTTCTGATGGGATCCGGTGCATTAGTGCTGGTATGATCGCACCCGTTAAAGTCTCCTCACTATATTTTCTTATAGCTGCTGGCACAGCGGGCGGTGGGGGCTCCGAACTTCAAACGCGCGTAACTTTCGAACCGATTGGAGTTACGGGGCGCACAGCATGTCCACGCGAAGCTCTCTCAGAGCCGGACGACGTGGACAATGGGGCTGGCCCGTTGTGTGCACTATTCGAGGTCAAAAAAGGCCGCAGAGCCCCGGTTTCGTGGCCCGCCGTGTTTCGGCGATCCCGATTTCAATAATTGTGGGTCCCACACTAAGAATCACGGCACGCTGATGACAAAAGCCCCGTGTCGCGATTATATTTGCACACAATGCGTAAGATAAACAAAACAATCAAACTAGTTGTAAAAAAAAAGAACAAGTTAACCGAAAAGACGAGTCTGAACTACAAAAGGGGTGCAACACGAGGACTTCCCAGGGGGTCACCCATCCTAGTACTACTCTAGCCCAAGCACGCTTCACTTCGGAGTTCTGATGGGATCCGGTGCATTAGTGCTGGTATGATCGCACCCGTTAGAGTCTCCTCACTATATTTTCTTATAGCTGCTGGCACAGCGGGCGATGGGGGCTCCGAACTTCAAACGCGCGTAACTTTCGAACCGATTGGAGTTACGGGGCGCACAGCATGTCCACGCGAAGCTCTCTCAGAGCCGGACGACGTGGACAATGGGGCTGGCCCGTTGTGTGCACTATTCGAGGTCAAAAAAGGCCGCAGAGCCCCGATTTCGTGGCCCGCCGTGTTTCGGCGATCCCGATTTCAATAATTGTGGGTCCCACACTAAGAATCACGGCACGCTGATGACAAAAGCCCCGTGTCGCGATTATATTTGCACACAATGCGTAAGATAAACAAAACAATCAAACTAGTTGAAAAAAAAAAGAACAAGTTAACCGAAAAGACGAGTCTGAACTACAAAAGGGGTGCAACACGAGGACTTCCCAGGGGGTCACCCATCCTAGTACTACTCTAGCCCAAGCACGCTTCACTTCGGAGTTCTGATGGGATCCGGTGCATTAGTGCTGGTATGATCGCACCCGTTAGAGTCTCCTCACTATATTTTCTTATAGCTGCTGGCACAGCGGGCGATGGGGGCTCCGAAGTTCAAACGCGCGTAACTTTCGAACCGATTGGAGTTACGGGGCGCACAGCATGTCCACGCGAAGCTCTCTCAGAGCCGGACGACGTGGACAATGGGGCTGGCCCGTTGTGTGCACTATTCGAGGTCAAAAAAGGCCGCAGAGCCCCGGTTTCGTGGCCCGCCGTCTTTCGGCGATCCCGATTTCAATAATTATGGGTCCCACACTAAGAATCACGACACGCTGATGACAAAAGCCCCGTGTCGCGATTATATTTGCACACAATGTGTAATACAAAGAAAACAATCAAACTAGTTGTAAAAAAAAAGAACTAATTAACCGAAAAGACGAGTCTGAACTACCAAAGGGGTGCAACACGAGGACTTCCCAGGGGGTCACCCATCCTAGAACTACTCTCGCCCAAGCACACTTAACATCGAAGTTCTGATGGGATCCGGTGCATTAGTGCTGGTATGATCGCACCCGTTAAAGTCTCCTCACTATATTTTCTTATAGCTGCTGGCACAGCGGGCGGTGGGGGCTCCGAACTTCAAACGCGCGTAACTTTCGAACCGATTGGAGTTACGGGGCGCACAGCATGTCCACGCGAAGCTCTCTCAGAGCCGGACGACGTGGACAATGGGGCTGGCCCGTTGTGTGCACTATTCGAGGTCAAAAAAGGCCGCAGAGCCCCGGTTTCGTGGCCCGCCGTGTTTCGGCGATCCCGATTTCAATAATTGTGGGTCCCACACTAAGAATCACGGCACGCTGATGACAAAAGCCCCGTGTCGCGATTATATTTGCACACAATGCGTAAGATAAACAAAACAATCAAACTAGTTGAAAAAAAAAAGATCAAGTTAACCGAAAAGACGAGTCTGAACTACAAAAGGGGTGCAACACGAGGACTTCCCAGGGGGTCACCCATCCTAGTACTACTCTAGCCCAAGCACGCTTCACTTCGGAGTTCTGATGGGATCCGGTGCATTAGTGCTGGTATGATCGCACCCGTTAGAGTCTCCTCACTATATTTTCTTATAGCTGCTGGCACAGCGGGCGATGGGGGCTCCGAAGTTCAAACGCGCGTAACTTTCGAACCGATTGGAGTTACGGGGCGCACAGCATGTCCACGCGAAGCTCTCTCAGAGCCGGACGACGTGGACAATGGGGCTGGCCCGTTGTGTGCACTATTCGAGGTCAAAAAAGGCCGCAGAGCCCCGATTTCGTGGCCCGCCGTGTTTCGGCGATCCCGATTTCAATAATTGTGGGTCCCACACTAAGAATCACGGCACGCTGATGACAAAAGCCCCGTGTCGCGATTATATTTGCACACAATGCGTAAGACAAAGAAAACAATCAAACTAGTTGTAAAAAAAAAGAACAAATTAACCGAAAAGACGAGTCTGAACTACAAAAGGGGTGCAACACGAGGACTTCCCAGGGGGTCACCCATCCTAGTACTACTCTCGCCCAAGCACGCTTAACTTCGGAGTTCTGATGGGATCCGGTGCATTAGTGCTGGTATGATCGCACCAATTAAAGTCTCCTCACTATATTTTCTTATAGCTGCTGGCACAGCGGGCGATGGGGGCTCCGAACTTCAAACGCGCGTAACTTTCGAACCGATTGGAGTTACGGGGCGCACAGCATGTCCACGCGAAGCTCTCTCAGAGCCGGACGACGTGGACAATGGGGCTGGCCCGTTGTGTGCACTATTCGAGGTCAAAAAAGGCCGCAGAGCCCCGGTTTCGTGGCCCGCCGTCTTTCGGCGATCCCGATTTCAATAATTATGGGTCCCACACTAAGAATCACGACACGCTGATGACAAAAGCCCCGTGTCGCGATTATATTTGCACACAATGTGTAATACAAAGAAAACAATCAAACTAGTTGTAAAAAAAAAGAACTAATTAACCGAAAAGACGAGTCTGAACTACCAAAGGGGTGCAACACGAGGACTTCCCAGGGGGTCACCCATCCTAGAACTACTCTCGCCCAAGCACACTTAACATCGAAGTTCTGATGGGATCCGGTGCATTAGTGCTGGTATGATCGCACCCGTTAAAGTCTCCTCACTATATTTTCTTATAGCTGCTGGCACAGCGGGCGGTGGGGGCTCCGAACTTCAAACGCGCGTAACTTTCGAACCGATTGGAGTTACGGGGCGCACAGCATGTCCACGCGAAGCTCTCTCAGAGCCGGACGACGTGGACAATGGGGCTGGCCCGTTGTGTGCACTATTCGAGGTCAAAAAAGGCCGCAGAGCCCCGGTTTCGTGGCCCGCCGTGTTTCGGCGATCCCGATTTCAATAATTGTGGGTCCCACACTAAGAATCACGGCACGCTGATGACAAAAGCCCCGTGTCGCGATTATATTTGCACACAATGCGTAAGATAAACAAAACAATCAAACTAGTTGAAAAAAAAAAGATCAAGTTAACCGAAAAGACGAGTCTGAACTACAAAAGGGGTGCAACACGAGGACTTCCCAGGGGGTCACCCATCCTAGTACTACTCTAGCCCAAGCACGCTTCACTTCGGAGTTCTGATGGGATCCGGTGCATTAGTGCTGGTATGATCGCACCCGTTAGAGTCTCCTCACTATATTTTCTTATAGCTGCTGGCACAGCGGGCGATGGGGGCTCCGAAGTTCAAACGCGCGTAACTTTCGAACCGATTGGAGTTACGGGGCGCACAGCATGTCCACGCGAAGCTCTCTCAGAGCCGGACGACGTGGACAATGGGGCTGGCCCGTTGTGTGCACTATTCGAGGTCAAAAAAGGCCGCAGAGCCCCGATTTCGTGGCCCGCCGTGTTTCGGCGATCCCGATTTCAATAATTGTGGGTCCCACACTAAGAATCACGGCACGCTGATGACAAAAGCCCCGTGTCGCGATTATATTTGCACACAATGCGTAAGACAAAGAAAACAATCAAACTAGTTGTAAAAAAAAAGAACAAATTAACCGAAAAGACGAGTCTGAACTACAAAAGGGGTGCAACACGAGGACTTCCCAGGGGGTCACCCATCCTAGTACTACTCTCGCCCAAGCACGCTTAACTTCGGAGTTCTGATGGGATCCGGTGCATTAGTGCTGGTATGATCGCACCAATTAAAGTCTCCTCACTATATTTTCTTATAGCTGCTGGCACAGCGGGCGATGGGGGCTCCGAACTTCAAACGCGCGTAACTTTCGAACCGATTGGAGTTACGGGGCGCACAGCATGTCCACGCGAAGCTCTCTCAGAGCCGGACGACGTGGACAATGGGGCTGGCCCGTTGTGTGCACTATTCGAGGTCAAAAAAGGCCGCAGAGCCCCGGTTTCGTGGCCCGCCGTGTTTCGGCGATCCCGATTTCAATAATTGTGGGTCCCACACTAAGAATCACGGCACGCTGATGACAAAAGCCCCGTGTCGCGATTATATTTGCACACAATGCGTAAGATAAACAAAACAATCAAACTAGTTGAAAAAAAAAAGATCAAGTTAACCGAAAAGACGAGTCTGAACTACAAAAGGGGTGCAACACGAGGACTTCCCAGGGGGTCACCCATCCTAGTACTACTCTAGCCCAAGCACGCTTCACTTCGGAGTTCTGATGGGATCCGGTGCATTAGTGCTGGTATGATCGCACCCGTTAGAGTCTCCTCACTATATTTTCTTATAGCTGCTGGCACAGCGGGCGATGGGGGCTCCGAAGTTCAAACGCGCGTAACTTTCGAACCGATTGGAGTTACGGGGCGCACAGCATGTCCACGCGAAGCTCTCTCAGAGCCGGACGACGTGGACAATGGGGCTGGCCCGTTGTGTGCACTATTCGAGGTCAAAAAAGGCCGCAGAGCCCCGATTTCGTGGCCCGCCGTGTTTCGGCGATCCCGATTTCAATAATTGTGGGTCCCACACTAAGAATCACGGCACGCTGATGACAAAAGCCCCGTGTCGCGATTATATTTGCACACAATGCGTAAGACAAAGAAAACAATCAAACTAGTTGTAAAAAAAAAGAACAAATTAACCGAAAAGACGAGTCTGAACTACAAAAGGGGTGCAACACGAGGACTTCCCAGGGGGTCACCCATCCTAGTACTACTCTCGCCCAAGCACGCTTAACTTCGGAGTTCTGATGGGATCCGGTGCATTAGTGCTGGTATGATCGCACCAATTAAAGTCTCCTCACTATATTTTCTTATAGCTGCTGGCACAGCGGGCGATGGGGGCTCCGAACTTCAAACGCGCGTAACTTTCGAACCGATTGGAGTTACGGGGCGCACAGCATGTCCACGCGAAGCTCTCTCAGAGCCGGACGACGTGGACAATGGGGCTGGCCCGTTGTGTGCACTATTCGAGGTCAAAAAAGGCCGCAGAGCCCCGATTTCGTGGCCCGCCGTGTTTCGGCGATCCCGATTTCAATAATTGTGGGTCCCACACTAAGAATCACGACACGCTGATGACAAAAGCCCCGTGTCGCGATTATATTTGCACACAATGCGTAAGACAAAGAAAACAAGCACGCTTAACTTCGGAGTTCTGATGGGATCCGGTGCATTAGTGCTGGTATGATCGCACCCGTTAAAGTCTCCTCACTATATTTTCTTATAGCTGCTGGCACAGCGGGCGGTGGGGGCTCCGAACTTCAAACGCGCGTAACTTTCGAACCGATTGGAGTTACGGGGCGCACAGCATGTCCACGCGAAGCTCTCTCAGAGCCGGACGACGTGGACAATGGGGCTGGCCCGTTGTGTGCACTATTCGAGGTCAAAAAAGGCCGCAGAGCCCCGGTTTCGTGGCCCGCCGTGTTTCGGCGATCCCGATTTCAATAATTGTGGGTCCCACACTAAGAATCACGGCACGCTGATGACAAAAGCCCCGTGTCGCGATTATATTTGCACACAATGCGTAAGATAAACAAAACAATCAAACTAGTTGAAAAAAAAAAGATCAAGTTAACCGAAAAGACGAGTCTGAACTACAAAAGGGGTGCAACACGAGGACTTCCCAGGGGGTCACCCATCCTAGTACTACTCTAGCCCAAGCACGCTTCACTTCGGAGTTCTGATGGGATCCGGTGCATTAGTGCTGGTATGATCGCACCCGTTAGAGTCTCCTCACTATATTTTCTTATAGCTGCTGGCACAGCGGGCGATGGGGGCTCCGAAGTTCAAACGCGCGTAACTTTCGAACCGATTGGAGTTACGGGGCGCACAGCATGTCCACGCGAAGCTCTCTCAGAGCCGGACGACGTGGACAATGGGGCTGGCCCGTTGTGTGCACTATTCGAGGTCAAAAAAGGCCGCAGAGCCCCGATTTCGTGGCCCGCCGTGTTTCGGCGATCCCGATTTCAATAATTGTGGGTCCCACACTAAGAATCACGGCACGCTGATGACAAAAGCCCCGTGTCGCGATTATATTTGCACACAATGCGTAAGACAAAGAAAACAATCAAACTAGTTGTAAAAAAAAAGAACAAATTAACCGAAAAGACGAGTCTGAACTACAAAAGGGGTGCAACACGAGGACTTCCCAGGGGGTCACCCATCCTAGTACTACTCTCGCCCAAGCACGCTTAACTTCGGAGTTCTGATGGGATCCGGTGCATTAGTGCTGGTATGATCGCACCAATTAAAGTCTCCTCACTATATTTTCTTATAGCTGCTGGCACAGCGGGCGATGGGGGCTCCGAACTTCAAACGCGCGTAACTTTCGAACCGATTGGAGTTACGGGGCGCACAGCATGTCCACGCGAAGCTCTCTCAGAGCCGGACGACGTGGACAATGGGGCTGGCCCGTTGTGTGCACTATTCGAGGTCAAAAAAGGCCGCAGAGCCCCGGTTTCGTGGCCCGCCGTGTTTCGGCGATCCCGATTTCAATAATTATGGGTCCCACACTAAGAATCACGGCACGCTGATGACAAAAGCCCCGTGTCGCGATTATATTTGCACACAATGTGTAATACAAAGAAAACAATCAAACTAGTTGTAAAAAAAAAGAACTAATTAACCGAAAAGACGAGTCTGAACTACAAAAGGGGTGCAACACGAGGACTTCCCAGGGTGTCACCCATCCTAGTACTATTCTCGCCCAAGCACACTTAACATCGAAGTTCTGATGGGATCCGGTGCATTAGTGCTGGTATGATCGCACCCGTTAAAGTCTCCTCACTATATTTTCTTATAGCTGCTGGCACAGCGGGCGGTGGGGGCTCCGAACTTCAAACGCGCGTAACTTTCGAACCGATTGGAGTTACGGGGCGCACAGCATGTCCACGCGAAGCTCTCTCAGAGCCGGACGACGTGGACAATGGGGCTGGCCCGTTGTGTGCACTATTCGAGGTCAAAAAAGGCCGCAGAGCCCCGGTTTCGTGGCCCGCCGTGTTTCGGCGATCCCGATTTCAATAATTGTGGGTCCCACACTAAGAATCACGGCACGCTGATGACAAAAGCCCCGTGTCGCGATTATATTTGCACACAATGCGTAAGATAAACAAAACAATCAAACTAGTTGTAAAAAAAAAGAACAAGTTAACCGAAAAGACGAGTCTGAACTACAAAAGGGGTGCAACACGAGGACTTCCCAGGGGGTCACCCATCCTAGTACTACTCTAGCCCAAGCACGCTTCACTTCGGAGTTCTGATGGGATCCGGTGCATTAGTGCTGGTATGATCGCACCCGTTAGAGTCTCCTCACTATATTTTCTTATAGCTGCTGGCACAGCGGGCGATGGGGGCTCCGAACTTCAAACGCGCGTAACTTTCGAACCGATTGGAGTTACGGGGCGCACAGCATGTCCACGCGAAGCTCTCTCAGAGCCGGACGACGTGGACAATGGGGCTGGCCCGTTGTGTGCACTATTCGAGGTCAAAAAAGGCCGCAGAGCCCCGATTTCGTGGCCCGCCGTGTTTCGGCGATCCCGATTTCAATAATTGTGGGTCCCACACTAAGAATCACGGCACGCTGATGACAAAAGCCCCGTGTCGCGATTATATTTGCACACAATGCGTAAGATAAACAAAACAATCAAACTAGTTGAAAAAAAAAAGAACAAGTTAACCGAAAAGACGAGTCTGAACTACAAAAGGGGTGCAACACGAGGACTTCCCAGGGGGTCACCCATCCTAGTACTACTCTAGCCCAAGCACGCTTCACTTCGGAGTTCTGATGGGATCCGGTGCATTAGTGCTGGTATGATCGCACCCGTTAGAGTCTCCTCACTATATTTTCTTATAGCTGCTGGCACAGCGGGCGATGGGGGCTCCGAAGTTCAAACGCGCGTAACTTTCGAACCGATTGGAGTTACGGGGCGCACAGCATGTCCACGCGAAGCTCTCTCAGAGCCGGACGACGTGGACAATGGGGCTGGCCCGTTGTGTGCACTATTCGAGGTCAAAAAAGGCCGCAGAGCCCCGGTTTCGTGGCCCGCCGTGTTTCGGCGATCCCGATTTCAATAATTGTGGGTCCCACACTAAGAATCACGGCACGCTGATGACAAAAGCCCCGTGTCGCGATTATATTTGCACACAATGCGTAAGATAAACAAAACAATCAAACTAGTTGAAAAAAAAAAGATCAAGTTAACCGAAAAGACGAGTCTGAACTACAAAAGGGGTGCAACACGAGGACTTCCCAGGGGGTCACCCATCCTAGTACTACTCTAGCCCAAGCACGCTTCACTTCGGAGTTCTGATGGGATCCGGTGCATTAGTGCTGGTATGATCGCACCCGTTAGAGTCTCCTCACTATATTTTCTTATAGCTGCTGGCACAGCGGGCGATGGGGGCTCCGAAGTTCAAACGCGCGTAACTTTCGAACCGATTGGAGTTACGGGGCGCACAGCATGTCCACGCGAAGCTCTCTCAGAGCCGGACGACGTGGACAATGGGGCTGGCCCGTTGTGTGCACTATTCGAGGTCAAAAAAGGCCGCAGAGCCCCGATTTCGTGGCCCGCCGTGTTTCGGCGATCCCGATTTCAATAATTGTGGGTCCCACACTAAGAATCACGGCACGCTGATGACAAAAGCCCCGTGTCGCGATTATATTTGCACACAATGCGTAAGACAAAGAAAACAATCAAACTAGTTGTAAAAAAAAAGAACAAATTAACCGAAAAGACGAGTCTGAACTACAAAAGGGGTGCAACACGAGGACTTCCCAGGGGGTCACCCATCCTAGTACTACTCTCGCCCAAGCACGCTTAACTTCGGAGTTCTGATGGGATCCGGTGCATTAGTGCTGGTATGATCGCACCAATTAAAGTCTCCTCACTATATTTTCTTATAGCTGCTGGCACAGCGGGCGATGGGGGCTCCGAACTTCAAACGCGCGTAACTTTCGAACCGATTGGAGTTACGGGGCGCACAGCATGTCCACGCGAAGCTCTCTCAGAGCCGGACGACGTGGACAATGGGGCTGGCCCGTTGTGTGCACTATTCGAGGTCAAAAAAGGCCGCAGAGCCCCGGTTTCGTGGCCCGCCGTGTTTCGGCGATCCCGATTTCAATAATTATGGGTCCCACACTAAGAATCACGGCACGCTGATGACAAAAGCCCCGTGTCGCGATTATATTTGCACACAATGTGTAATACAAAGAAAACAATCAAACTAGTTGTAAAAAAAAAGAACTAATTAACCGAAAAGACGAGTCTGAACTACAAAAGGGGTGCAACACGAGGACTTCCCAGGGTGTCACCCATCCTAGTACTATTCTCGCCCAAGCACACTTAACATCGAAGTTCTGATGGGATCCGGTGCATTAGTGCTGGTATGATCGCACCCGTTAAAGTCTCCTCACTATATTTTCTTATAGCTGCTGGCACAGCGGGCGGTGGGGGCTCCGAACTTCAAACGCGCGTAACTTTCGAACCGATTGGAGTTACGGGGCGCACAGCATGTCCACGCGAAGCTCTCTCAGAGCCGGACGACGTGGACAATGGGGCTGGCCCGTTGTGTGCACTATTCGAGGTCAAAAAAGGCCGCAGAGCCCCGGTTTCGTGGCCCGCCGTGTTTCGGCGATCCCGATTTCAATAATTGTGGGTCCCACACTAAGAATCACGGCACGCTGATGACAAAAGCCCCGTGTCGCGATTATATTTGCACACAATGCGTAAGATAAACAAAACAATCAAACTAGTTGTAAAAAAAAAGAACAAGTTAACCGAAAAGACGAGTCTGAACTACAAAAGGGGTGCAACACGAGGACTTCCCAGGGGGTCACCCATCCTAGTACTACTCTAGCCCAAGCACGCTTCACTTCGGAGTTCTGATGGGATCCGGTGCATTAGTGCTGGTATGATCGCACCCGTTAGAGTCTCCTCACTATATTTTCTTATAGCTGCTGGCACAGCGGGCGATGGGGGCTCCGAACTTCAAACGCGCGTAACTTTCGAACCGATTGGAGTTACGGGGCGCACAGCATGTCCACGCGAAGCTCTCTCAGAGCCGGACGACGTGGACAATGGGGCTGGCCCGTTGTGTGCACTATTCGAGGTCAAAAAAGGCCGCAGAGCCCCGATTTCGTGGCCCGCCGTGTTTCGGCGATCCCGATTTCAATAATTGTGGGTCCCACACTAAGAATCACGGCACGCTGATGACAAAAGCCCCGTGTCGCGATTATATTTGCACACAATGCGTAAGATAAACAAAACAATCAAACTAGTTGAAAAAAAAAAGAACAAGTTAACCGAAAAGACGAGTCTGAACTACAAAAGGGGTGCAACACGAGGACTTCCCAGGGGGTCACCCATCCTAGTACTACTCTAGCCCAAGCACGCTTCACTTCGGAGTTCTGATGGGATCCGGTGCATTAGTGCTGGTATGATCGCACCCGTTAGAGTCTCCTCACTATATTTTCTTATAGCTGCTGGCACAGCGGGCGATGGGGGCTCCGAAGTTCAAACGCGCGTAACTTTCGAACCGATTGGAGTTACGGGGCGCACAGCATGTCCACGCGAAGCTCTCTCAGAGCCGGACGACGTGGACAATGGGGCTGGCCCGTTGTGTGCACTATTCGAGGTCAAAAAAGGCCGCAGAGCCCCGATTTCGTGGCCCGCCGTGTTTCGGCGATCCCGATTTCAATAATTGTGGGTCCCACACTAAGAATCACGGCACGCTGATGACAAAAGCCCCGTGTCGCGATTATATTTGCACACAATGCGTAAGACAAAGAAAACAATCAAACTAGTTGTAAAAAAAAAGAACAAATTAACCGAAAAGACGAGTCTGAACTACAAAAGGGGTGCAACACGAGGACTTCCCAGGGGGTCACCCATCCTAGTACTACTCTCGCCCAAGCACGCTTAACTTCGGAGTTCTGATGGGATCCGGTGCATTAGTGCTGGTATGATCGCACCAATTAAAGTCTCCTCACTATATTTTCTTATAGCTGCTGGCACAGCGGGCGATGGGGGCTCCGAACTTCAAACGCGCGTAACTTTCGAACCGATTGGAGTTACGGGGCGCACAGCATGTCCACGCGAAGCTCTCTCAGAGCCGGACGACGTGGACAATGGGGCTGGCCCGTTGTGTGCACTATTCGAGGTCAAAAAAGGCCGCAGAGCCCCGGTTTCGTGGCCCGCCGTGTTTCGGCGATCCCGATTTCAATAATTATGGGTCCCACACTAAGAATCACGGCACGCTGATGACAAAAGCCCCGTGTCGCGATTATATTTGCACACAATGTGTAATACAAAGAAAACAATCAAACTAGTTGTAAAAAAAAAGAACTAATTAACCGAAAAGACGAGTCTGAACTACAAAAGGGGTGCAACACGAGGACTTCCCAGGGTGTCACCCATCCTAGTACTATTCTCGCCCAAGCACACTTAACATCGAAGTTCTGATGGGATCCGGTGCATTAGTGCTGGTATGATCGCACCCGTTAAAGTCTCCTCACTATATTTTCTTATAGCTGCTGGCACAGCGGGCGGTGGGGGCTCCGAACTTCAAACGCGCGTAACTTTCGAACCGATTGGAGTTACGGGGCGCACAGCATGTCCACGCGAAGCTCTCTCAGAGCCGGACGACGTGGACAATGGGGCTGGCCCGTTGTGTGCACTATTCGAGGTCAAAAAAGGCCGCAGAGCCCCGGTTTCGTGGCCCGCCGTGTTTCGGCGATCCCGATTTCAATAATTGTGGGTCCCACACTAAGAATCACGGCACGCTGATGACAAAAGCCCCGTGTCGCGATTATATTTGCACACAATGCGTAAGATAAACAAAACAATCAAACTAGTTGTAAAAAAAAAGAACAAGTTAACCGAAAAGACGAGTCTGAACTACAAAAGGGGTGCAACACGAGGACTTCCCAGGGGGTCACCCATCCTAGTACTACTCTAGCCCAAGCACGCTTCACTTCGGAGTTCTGATGGGATCCGGTGCATTAGTGCTGGTATGATCGCACCCGTTAGAGTCTCCTCACTATATTTTCTTATAGCTGCTGGCACAGCGGGCGATGGGGGCTCCGAACTTCAAACGCGCGTAACTTTCGAACCGATTGGAGTTACGGGGCGCACAGCATGTCCACGCGAAGCTCTCTCAGAGCCGGACGACGTGGACAATGGGGCTGGCCCGTTGTGTGCACTATTCGAGGTCAAAAAAGGCCGCAGAGCCCCGATTTCGTGGCCCGCCGTGTTTCGGCGATCCCGATTTCAATAATTGTGGGTCCCACACTAAGAATCACGGCACGCTGATGACAAAAGCCCCGTGTCGCGATTATATTTGCACACAATGCGTAAGATAAACAAAACAATCAAACTAGTTGAAAAAAAAAAGAACAAGTTAACCGAAAAGACGAGTCTGAACTACAAAAGGGGTGCAACACGAGGACTTCCCAGGGGGTCACCCATCCTAGTACTACTCTAGCCCAAGCACGCTTCACTTCGGAGTTCTGATGGGATCCGGTGCATTAGTGCTGGTATGATCGCACCCGTTAGAGTCTCCTCACTATATTTTCTTATAGCTGCTGGCACAGCGGGCGATGGGGGCTCCGAAGTTCAAACGCGCGTAACTTTCGAACCGATTGGAGTTACGGGGCGCACAGCATGTCCACGCGAAGCTCTCTCAGAGCCGGACGACGTGGACAATGGGGCTGGCCCGTTGTGTGCACTATTCGAGGTCAAAAAAGGCCGCAGAGCCCCGATTTCGTGGCCCGCCGTGTTTCGGCGATCCCGATTTCAATAATTGTGGGTCCCACACTAAGAATCACGGCACGCTGATGACAAAAGCCCCGTGTCGCGATTATATTTGCACACAATGCGTAAGACAAAGAAAACAATCAAACTAGTTGTAAAAAAAAAGAACAAATTAACCGAAAAGACGAGTCTGAACTACAAAAGGGGTGCAACACGAGGACTTCCCAGGGGGTCACCCATCCTAGTACTACTCTCGCCCAAGCACGCTTAACTTCGGAGTTCTGATGGGATCCGGTGCATTAGTGCTGGTATGATCGCACCAATTAAAGTCTCCTCACTATATTTTCTTATAGCTGCTGGCACAGCGGGCGATGGGGGCTCCGAACTTCAAACGCGCGTAACTTTCGAACCGATTGGAGTTACGGGGCGCACAGCATGTCCACGCGAAGCTCTCTCAGAGCCGGACGACGTGGACAATGGGGCTGGCCCGTTGTGTGCACTATTCGAGGTCAAAAAAGGCCGCAGAGCCCCGGTTTCGTGGCCCGCCGTGTTTCGGCGATCCCGATTTCAATAATTGTGGGTCCCACACTAAGAATCACGGCACGCTGATGACAAAAGCCCCGTGTCGCGATTATATTTGCACACAATGCGTAAGATAAACAAAACAATCAAACTAGTTGTAAAAAAAAAGAACAAGTTAACCGAAAAGACGAGTCTGAACTACAAAAGGGGTGCAACACGAGGACTTCCCAGGGGGTCACCCATCCTAGTACTACTCTAGCCCAAGCACGCTTCACTTCGGAGTTCTGATGGGATCCGGTGCATTAGTGCTGGTATGATCGCACCCGTTAGAGTCTCCTCACTATATTTTCTTATAGCTGCTGGCACAGCGGGCGATGGGGGCTCCGAACTTCAAACGCGCGTAACTTTCGAACCGATTGGAGTTACGGGGCGCACAGCATGTCCACGCGAAGCTCTCTCAGAGCCGGACGACGTGGACAATGGGGCTGGCCCGTTGTGTGCACTATTCGAGGTCAAAAAAGGCCGCAGAGCCCCGATTTCGTGGCCCGCCGTGTTTCGGCGATCCCGATTTCAATAATTGTGGGTCCCACACTAAGAATCACGGCACGCTGATGACAAAAGCCCCGTGTCGCGATTATATTTGCACACAATGCGTAAGATAAACAAAACAATCAAACTAGTTGAAAAAAAAAAGAACAAGTTAACCGAAAAGACGAGTCTGAACTACAAAAGGGGTGCAACACGAGGACTTCCCAGGGGGTCACCCATCCTAGTACTACTCTAGCCCAAGCACGCTTCACTTCGGAGTTCTGATGGGATCCGGTGCATTAGTGCTGGTATGATCGCACCCGTTAGAGTCTCCTCACTATATTTTCTTATAGCTGCTGGCACAGCGGGCGATGGGGGCTCCGAAGTTCAAACGCGCGTAACTTTCGAACCGATTGGAGTTACGGGGCGCACAGCATGTCCACGCGAAGCTCTCTCAGAGCCGGACGACGTGGACAATGGGGCTGGCCCGTTGTGTGCACTATTCGAGGTCAAAAAAGGCCGCAGAGCCCCGATTTCGTGGCCCGCCGTGTTTCGGCGATCCCGATTTCAATAATTGTGGGTCCCACACTAAGAATCACGGCACGCTGATGACAAAAGCCCCGTGTCGCGATTATATTTGCACACAATGCGTAAGACAAAGAAAACAATCAAACTAGTTGTAAAAAAAAAGAACAAATTAACCGAAAAGACGAGTCTGAACTACAAAAGGGGTGCAACACGAGGACTTCCCAGGGGGTCACCCATCCTAGTACTACTCTCGCCCAAGCACGCTTAACTTCGGAGTTCTGATGGGATCCGGTGCATTAGTGCTGGTATGATCGCACCAATTAAAGTCTCCTCACTATATTTTCTTATAGCTGCTGGCACAGCGGGCGATGGGGGCTCCGAACTTCAAACGCGCGTAACTTTCGAACCGATTGGAGTTACGGGGCGCACAGCATGTCCACGCGAAGCTCTCTCAGAGCCGGACGACGTGGACAATGGGGCTGGCCCGTTGTGTGCACTATTCGAGGTCAAAAAAGGCCGCAGAGCCCCGGTTTCGTGGCCCGCCGTGTTTCGGCGATCCCGATTTCAATAATTGTGGGTCCCACACTAAGAATCACGGCACGCTGATGACAAAAGCCCCGTGTCGCGATTATATTTGCACACAATGCGTAAGATAAACAAAACAATCAAACTAGTTGTAAAAAAAAAGAACAAGTTAACCGAAAAGACGAGTCTGAACTACAAAAGGGGTGCAACACGAGGACTTCCCAGGGGGTCACCCATCCTAGTACTACTCTAGCCCAAGCACGCTTCACTTCGGAGTTCTGATGGGATCCGGTGCATTAGTGCTGGTATGATCGCACCCGTTAGAGTCTCCTCACTATATTTTCTTATAGCTGCTGGCACAGCGGGCGATGGGGGCTCCGAACTTCAAACGCGCGTAACTTTCGAACCGATTGGAGTTACGGGGCGCACAGCATGTCCACGCGAAGCTCTCTCAGAGCCGGACGACGTGGACAATGGGGCTGGCCCGTTGTGTGCACTATTCGAGGTCAAAAAAGGCCGCAGAGCCCCGATTTCGTGGCCCGCCGTGTTTCGGCGATCCCGATTTCAATAATTGTGGGTCCCACACTAAGAATCACGGCACGCTGATGACAAAAGCCCCGTGTCGCGATTATATTTGCACACAATGCGTAAGATAAACAAAACAATCAAACTAGTTGAAAAAAAAAAGAACAAGTTAACCGAAAAGACGAGTCTGAACTACAAAAGGGGTGCAACACGAGGACTTCCCAGGGGGTCACCCATCCTAGTACTACTCTAGCCCAAGCACGCTTCACTTCGGAGTTCTGATGGGATCCGGTGCATTAGTGCTGGTATGATCGCACCCGTTAGAGTCTCCTCACTATATTTTCTTATAGCTGCTGGCACAGCGGGCGATGGGGGCTCCGAAGTTCAAACGCGCGTAACTTTCGAACCGATTGGAGTTACGGGGCGCACAGCATGTCCACGCGAAGCTCTCTCAGAGCCGGACGACGTGGACAATGGGGCTGGCCCGTTGTGTGCACTATTCGAGGTCAAAAAAGGCCGCAGAGCCCCGATTTCGTGGCCCGCCGTGTTTCGGCGATCCCGATTTCAATAATTGTGGGTCCCACACTAAGAATCACGGCACGCTGATGACAAAAGCCCCGTGTCGCGATTATATTTGCACACAATGCGTAAGACAAAGAAAACAATCAAACTAGTTGTAAAAAAAAAGAACAAATTAACCGAAAAGACGAGTCTGAACTACAAAAGGGGTGCAACACGAGGACTTCCCAGGGGGTCACCCATCCTAGTACTACTCTCGCCCAAGCACGCTTAACTTCGGAGTTCTGATGGGATCCGGTGCATTAGTGCTGGTATGATCGCACCAATTAAAGTCTCCTCACTATATTTTCTTATAGCTGCTGGCACAGCGGGCGATGGGGGCTCCGAACTTCAAACGCGCGTAACTTTCGAACCGATTGGAGTTACGGGGCGCACAGCATGTCCACGCGAAGCTCTCTCAGAGCCGGACGACGTGGACAATGGGGCTGGCCCGTTGTGTGCACTATTCGAGGTCAAAAAAGGCCGCAGAGCCCCGGTTTCGTGGCCCGCCGTGTTTCGGCGATCCCGATTTCAATAATTGTGGGTCCCACACTAAGAATCACGGCACGCTGATGACAAAAGCCCCGTGTCGCGATTATATTTGCACACAATGCGTAAGATAAACAAAACAATCAAACTAGTTGTAAAAAAAAAGAACAAGTTAACCGAAAAGACGAGTCTGAACTACAAAAGGGGTGCAACACGAGGACTTCCCAGGGGGTCACCCATCCTAGTACTACTCTAGCCCAAGCACGCTTCACTTCGGAGTTCTGATGGGATCCGGTGCATTAGTGCTGGTATGATCGCACCCGTTAGAGTCTCCTCACTATATTTTCTTATAGCTGCTGGCACAGCGGGCGATGGGGGCTCCGAACTTCAAACGCGCGTAACTTTCGAACCGATTGGAGTTACGGGGCGCACAGCATGTCCACGCGAAGCTCTCTCAGAGCCGGACGACGTGGACAATGGGGCTGGCCCGTTGTGTGCACTATTCGAGGTCAAAAAAGGCCGCAGAGCCCCGATTTCGTGGCCCGCCGTGTTTCGGCGATCCCGATTTCAATAATTGTGGGTCCCACACTAAGAATCACGGCACGCTGATGACAAAAGCCCCGTGTCGCGATTATATTTGCACACAATGCGTAAGATAAACAAAACAATCAAACTAGTTGAAAAAAAAAAGAACAAGTTAACCGAAAAGACGAGTCTGAACTACAAAAGGGGTGCAACACGAGGACTTCCCAGGGGGTCACCCATCCTAGTACTACTCTAGCCCAAGCACGCTTCACTTCGGAGTTCTGATGGGATCCGGTGCATTAGTGCTGGTATGATCGCACCCGTTAGAGTCTCCTCACTATATTTTCTTATAGCTGCTGGCACAGCGGGCGATGGGGGCTCCGAAGTTCAAACGCGCGTAACTTTCGAACCGATTGGAGTTACGGGGCGCACAGCATGTCCACGCGAAGCTCTCTCAGAGCCGGACGACGTGGACAATGGGGCTGGCCCGTTGTGTGCACTATTCGAGGTCAAAAAAGGCCGCAGAGCCCCGATTTCGTGGCCCGCCGTGTTTCGGCGATCCCGATTTCAATAATTGTGGGTCCCACACTAAGAATCACGGCACGCTGATGACAAAAGCCCCGTGTCGCGATTATATTTGCACACAATGCGTAAGACAAAGAAAACAATCAAACTAGTTGTAAAAAAAAAGAACAAATTAACCGAAAAGACGAGTCTGAACTACAAAAGGGGTGCAACACGAGGACTTCCCAGGGGGTCACCCATCCTAGTACTACTCTCGCCCAAGCACGCTTAACTTCGGAGTTCTGATGGGATCCGGTGCATTAGTGCTGGTATGATCGCACCAATTAAAGTCTCCTCACTATATTTTCTTATAGCTGCTGGCACAGCGGGCGATGGGGGCTCCGAACTTCAAACGCGCGTAACTTTCGAACCGATTGGAGTTACGGGGCGCACAGCATGTCCACGCGAAGCTCTCTCAGAGACGGACGACGTGGACAATGGGGCTGGCCCGTTGTGTGCACTATTCGAGGTCAAAAAAGGCCGCAGAGCCCCGGTTTCGTGGCCCGCCGTGTTTCGGCGATCCCGATTTCAATAATTATGGGTCCCACACTAAGAATCACGGCACGCTGATGACAAAAGCCCCGTGTCGCGATTATATTTGCACACAATGTGTAATACAAAGAAAACAATCAAACTAGTTGTAAAAAAAAAGAACTAATTAACCGAAAAGACGAGTCTGAACTACAAAAGGGGTGCAACACGAGGACTTCCCAGGGTGTCACCCATCCTAGTACTATTCTCGCCCAAGCACACTTAACATCGAAGTTCTGATGGGATCCGGTGCATTAGTGCTGGTATGATCGCACCCGTTAAAGTCTCCTCACTATATTTTCTTATAGCTGCTGGCACAGCGGGCGGTGGGGGCTCCGAACTTCAAACGCGCGTAACTTTCGAACCGATTGGAGTTACGGGGCGCACAGCATGTCCACGCGAAGCTCTCTCAGAGCCGGACGACGTGGACAATGGGGCTGGCCCGTTGTGTGCACTATTCGAGGTCAAAAAAGGCCGCAGAGCCCCGGTTTCGTGGCCCGCCGTGTTTCGGCGATCCCGATTTCAATAATTGTGGGTCCCACACTAAGAATCACGGCACGCTGATGACAAAAGCCCCGTGTCGTGATTATATTTGCACACAATGCGTAAGATAAACAAAACAATCAAACTAGTTGAAAAAAAAAAGATCAAGTTAACCGAAAAGACGAGTCTGAACTACAAAAGGGGTGCAACACGAGGACTTCCCAGGGGGTCACCCATCCTAGTACTACTCTAGCCCAAGCACGCTTCACTTCGGAGTTCTGATGGGATCCGGTGCATTAGTGCTGGTATGATCGCACCCGTTAGAGTCTCCTCACTATATTTTCTTATAGCTGCTGGCACAGCGGGCGATGGGGGCTCCGAAGTTCAAACGCGCGTAACTTTCGAACCGATTGGAGTTACGGGGCGCACAGCATGTCCACGCGAAGCTCTCTCAGAGCCGGACGACGTGGACAATGGGGCTGGCCCGTTGTGTGCACTATTCGAGGTCAAAAAAGGCCGCAGAGCCCCGATTTCGTGGCCCGCCGTGTTTCGGCGATCCCGATTTCAATAATTGTGGGTCCCACACTAAGAATCACGGCACGCTGATGACAAAAGCCCCGTGTCGCGATTATATTTGCACACAATGCGTAAGACAAAGAAAACAATCAAACTAGTTGTAAAAAAAAAGAACAAATTAACCGAAAAGACGAGTCTGAACTACAAAAGGGGTGCAACACGAGGACTTCCCAGGGGGTCACCCATCCTAGTACTACTCTCGCCCAAGCACGCTTAACTTCGGAGTTCTGATGGGATCCGGTGCATTAGTGCTGGTATGATCGCACCAATTAAAGTCTCCTCACTATATTTTCTTATAGCTGCTGGCACAGCGGGCGATGGGGGCTCCGAACTTCAAACGCGCGTAACTTTCGAACCGATTGGAGTTACGGGGCGCACAGCATGTCCACGCGAAGCTCTCTCAGAGACGGACGACGTGGACAATGGGGCTGGCCCGTTGTGTGCACTATTCGAGGTCAAAAAAGGCCGCAGAGCCCCGGTTTCGTGGCCCGCCGTGTTTCGGCGATCCCGATTTCAATAATTATGGGTCCCACACTAAGAATCACGGCACGCTGATGACAAAAGCCCCGTGTCGCGATTATATTTGCACACAATGTGTAATACAAAGAAAACAATCAAACTAGTTGTAAAAAAAAAGAACTAATTAACCGAAAAGACGAGTCTGAACTACAAAAGGGGTGCAACACGAGGACTTCCCAGGGTGTCACCCATCCTAGTACTATTCTCGCCCAAGCACACTTAACATCGAAGTTCTGATGGGATCCGGTGCATTAGTGCTGGTATGATCGCACCCGTTAAAGTCTCCTCACTATATTTTCTTATAGCTGCTGGCACAGCGGGCGGTGGGGGCTCCGAACTTCAAACGCGCGTAACTTTCGAACCGATTGGAGTTACGGGGCGCACAGCATGTCCACGCGAAGCTCTCTCAGAGCCGGACGACGTGGACAATGGGGCTGGCCCGTTGTGTGCACTATTCGAGGTCAAAAAAGGCCGCAGAGCCCCGGTTTCGTGGCCCGCCGTGTTTCGGCGATCCCGATTTCAATAATTGTGGGTCCCACACTAAGAATCACGGCACGCTGATGACAAAAGCCCCGTGTCGCGATTATATTTGCACACAATGCGTAAGATAAACAAAACAATCAAACTAGTTGAAAAAAAAAAGATCAAGTTAACCGAAAAGACGAGTCTGAACTACAAAAGGGGTGCAACACGAGGACTTCCCAGGGGGTCACCCATCCTAGTACTACTCTAGCCCAAGCACGCTTCACTTCGGAGTTCTGATGGGATCCGGTGCATTAGTGCTGGTATGATCGCACCCGTTAGAGTCTCCTCACTATATTTTCTTATAGCTGCTGGCACAGCGGGCGATGGGGGCTCCGAAGTTCAAACGCGCGTAACTTTCGAACCGATTGGAGTTACGGGGCGCACAGCATGTCCACGCGAAGCTCTCTCAGAGCCGGACGACGTGGACAATGGGGCTGGCCCGTTGTGTGCACTATTCGAGGTCAAAAAAGGCCGCAGAGCCCCGATTTCGTGGCCCGCCGTGTTTCGGCGATCCCGATTTCAATAATTGTGGGTCCCACACTAAGAATCACGGCACGCTGATGACAAAAGCCCCGTGTCGCGATTATATTTGCACACAATGCGTAAGATAAACAAAACAATCAAACTAGTTGAAAAAAAAAAGAACAAGTTAACCGAAAAGACGAGTCTGAACTACAAAAGGGGTGCAACACGAGGACTTCCCAGGGGGTCACCCATCCTAGTACTACTCTAGCCCAAGCACGCTTCACTTCGGAGTTCTGATGGGATCCGGTGCATTAGTGCTGGTATGATCGCACCCGTTAGAGTCTCCTCACTATATTTTCTTATAGCTGCTGGCACAGCGGGCGATGGGGGCTCCGAAGTTCAAACGCGCGTAACTTTCGAACCGATTGGAGTTACGGGGCGCACAGCATGTCCACGCGAAGCTCTCTCAGAGCCGGACGACGTGGACAATGGGGCTGGCCCGTTGTGTGCACTATTCGAGGTCAAAAAAGGCCGCAGAGCCCCGATTTCGTGGCCCGCCGTGTTTCGGCGATCCCGATTTCAATAATTGTGGGTCCCACACTAAGAATCACGGCACGCTGATGACAAAAGCCCCGTGTCGCGATTATATTTGCACACAATGCGTAAGACAAAGAAAACAATCAAACTAGTTGTAAAAAAAAAGAACAAATTAACCGAAAAGACGAGTCTGAACTACAAAAGGGGTGCAACACGAGGACTTCCCAGGGGGTCACCCATCCTAGTACTACTCTCGCCCAAGCACGCTTAACTTCGGAGTTCTGATGGGATCCGGTGCATTAGTGCTGGTATGATCGCACCAATTAAAGTCTCCTCACTATATTTTCTTATAGCTGCTGGCACAGCGGGCGATGGGGGCTCCGAACTTCAAACGCGCGTAACTTTCGAACCGATTGGAGTTACGGGGCGCACAGCATGTCCACGCGAAGCTCTCTCAGAGACGGACGACGTGGACAATGGGGCTGGCCCGTTGTGTGCACTATTCGAGGTCAAAAAAGGCCGCAGAGCCCCGGTTTCGTGGCCCGCCGTGTTTCGGCGATCCCGATTTCAATAATTATGGGTCCCACACTAAGAATCACGGCACGCTGATGACAAAAGCCCCGTGTCGCGATTATATTTGCACACAATGTGTAATACAAAGAAAACAATCAAACTAGTTGTAAAAAAAAAGAACTAATTAACCGAAAAGACGAGTCTGAACTACAAAAGGGGTGCAACACGAGGACTTCCCAGGGTGTCACCCATCCTAGTACTATTCTCGCCCAAGCACACTTAACATCGAAGTTCTGATGGGATCCGGTGCATTAGTGCTGGTATGATCGCACCCGTTAAAGTCTCCTCACTATATTTTCTTATAGCTGCTGGCACAGCGGGCGGTGGGGGCTCCGAACTTCAAACGCGCGTAACTTTCGAACCGATTGGAGTTACGGGGCGCACAGCATGTCCACGCGAAGCTCTCTCAGAGCCGGACGACGTGGACAATGGGGCTGGCCCGTTGTGTGCACTATTCGAGGTCAAAAAAGGCCGCAGAGCCCCGGTTTCGTGGCCCGCCGTGTTTCGGCGATCCCGATTTCAATAATTGTGGGTCCCACACTAAGAATCACGGCACGCTGATGACAAAAGCCCCGTGTCGCGATTATATTTGCACACAATGCGTAAGATAAACAAAACAATCAAACTAGTTGAAAAAAAAAAGATCAAGTTAACCGAAAAGACGAGTCTGAACTACAAAAGGGGTGCAACACGAGGACTTCCCAGGGGGTCACCCATCCTAGTACTACTCTAGCCCAAGCACGCTTCACTTCGGAGTTCTGATGGGATCCGGTGCATTAGTGCTGGTATGATCGCACCCGTTAGAGTCTCCTCACTATATTTTCTTATAGCTGCTGGCACAGCGGGCGATGGGGGCTCCGAAGTTCAAACGCGCGTAACTTTCGAACCGATTGGAGTTACGGGGCGCACAGCATGTCCACGCGAAGCTCTCTCAGAGCCGGACGACGTGGACAATGGGGCTGGCCCGTTGTGTGCACTATTCGAGGTCAAAAAAGGCCGCAGAGCCCCGATTTCGTGGCCCGCCGTGTTTCGGCGATCCCGATTTCAATAATTGTGGGTCCCACACTAAGAATCACGGCACGCTGATGACAAAAGCCCCGTGTCGCGATTATATTTGCACACAATGCGTAAGACAAAGAAAACAATCAAACTAGTTGTAAAAAAAAAGAACAAATTAACCGAAAAGACGAGTCTGAACTACAAAAGGGGTGCAACACGAGGACTTCCCAGGGGGTCACCCATCCTAGTACTACTCTCGCCCAAGCACGCTTAACTTCGGAGTTCTGATGGGATCCGGTGCATTAGTGCTGGTATGATCGCACCAATTAAAGTCTCCTCACTATATTTTCTTATAGCTGCTGGCACAGCGGGCGATGGGGGCTCCGAACTTCAAACGCGCGTAACTTTCGAACCGATTGGAGTTACGGGGCGCACAGCATGTCCACGCGAAGCTCTCTCAGAGCCGGACGACGTGGACAATGGGGCTGGCCCGTTGTGTGCACTATTCGAGGTCAAAAAAGGCCGCAGAGCCCCGATTTCGTGGCCCGCCGTGTTTCGGCGATCCCGATTTCAATAATTGTGGGTCCCACACTAAGAATCACGGCACGCTGATGACAAAAGCCCCGTGTCGCGATTATATTTGCACACAATGCGTAAGATAAACAAAACAATCAAACTAGTTGAAAAAAAAAAGAACAAGTTAACCGAAAAGACGAGTCTGAACTACAAAAGGGGTGCAACACGAGGACTTCCCAGGGGGTCACCCATCCTAGTACTACTCTAGCCCAAGCACGCTTCACTTCGGAGTTCTGATGGGATCCGGTGCATTAGTGCTGGTATGATCGCACCCGTTAGAGTCTCCTCACTATATTTTCTTATAGCTGCTGGCACAGCGGGCGATGGGGGCTCCGAAGTTCAAACGCGCGTAACTTTCGAACCGATTGGAGTTACGGGGCGCACAGCATGTCCACGCGAAGCTCTCTCAGAGCCGGACGACGTGGACAATGGGGCTGGCCCGTTGTGTGCACTATTCGAGGTCAAAAAAGGCCGCAGAGCCCCGATTTCGTGGCCCGCCGTGTTTCGGCGATCCCGATTTCAATAATTGTGGGTCCCACACTAAGAATCACGGCACGCTGATGACAAAAGCCCCGTGTCGCGATTATATTTGCACACAATGCGTAAGACAAAGAAAACAATCAAACTAGTTGTAAAAAAAAAGAACAAATTAACCGAAAAGACGAGTCTGAACTACAAAAGGGGTGCAACACGAGGACTTCCCAGGGGGTCACCCATCCTAGTACTACTCTCGCCCAAGCACGCTTAACTTCGGAGTTCTGATGGGATCCGGTGCATTAGTGCTGGTATGATCGCACCAATTAAAGTCTCCTCACTATATTTTCTTATAGCTGCTGGCACAGCGGGCGATGGGGGCTCCGAACTTCAAACGCGCGTAACTTTCGAACCGATTGGAGTTACGGGGCGCACAGCATGTCCACGCGAAGCTCTCTCAGAGACGGACGACGTGGACAATGGGGCTGGCCCGTTGTGTGCACTATTCGAGGTCAAAAAAGGCCGCAGAGCCCCGGTTTCGTGGCCCGCCGTGTTTCGGCGATCCCGATTTCAATAATTATGGGTCCCACACTAAGAATCACGGCACGCTGATGACAAAAGCCCCGTGTCGCGATTATATTTGCACACAATGTGTAATACAAAGAAAACAATCAAACTAGTTGTAAAAAAAAAGAACTAATTAACCGAAAAGACGAGTCTGAACTACAAAAGGGGTGCAACACGAGGACTTCCCAGGGTGTCACCCATCCTAGTACTATTCTCGCCCAAGCACACTTAACATCGAAGTTCTGATGGGATCCGGTGCATTAGTGCTGGTATGATCGCACCCGTTAAAGTCTCCTCACTATATTTTCTTATAGCTGCTGGCACAGCGGGCGGTGGGGGCTCCGAACTTCAAACGCGCGTAACTTTCGAACCGATTGGAGTTACGGGGCGCACAGCATGTCCACGCGAAGCTCTCTCAGAGCCGGACGACGTGGACAATGGGGCTGGCCCGTTGTGTGCACTATTCGAGGTCAAAAAAGGCCGCAGAGCCCCGGTTTCGTGGCCCGCCGTGTTTCGGCGATCCCGATTTCAATAATTGTGGGTCCCACACTAAGAATCACGGCACGCTGATGACAAAAGCCCCGTGTCGTGATTATATTTGCACACAATGCGTAAGATAAACAAAACAATCAAACTAGTTGAAAAAAAAAAGATCAAGTTAACCGAAAAGACGAGTCTGAACTACAAAAGGGGTGCAACACGAGGACTTCCCAGGGGGTCACCCATCCTAGTACTACTCTAGCCCAAGCACGCTTCACTTCGGAGTTCTGATGGGATCCGGTGCATTAGTGCTGGTATGATCGCACCCGTTAGAGTCTCCTCACTATATTTTCTTATAGCTGCTGGCACAGCGGGCGATGGGGGCTCCGAAGTTCAAACGCGCGTAACTTTCGAACCGATTGGAGTTACGGGGCGCACAGCATGTCCACGCGAAGCTCTCTCAGAGCCGGACGACGTGGACAATGGGGCTGGCCCGTTGTGTGCACTATTCGAGGTCAAAAAAGGCCGCAGAGCCCCGATTTCGTGGCCCGCCGTGTTTCGGCGATCCCGATTTCAATAATTGTGGGTCCCACACTAAGAATCACGGCACGCTGATGACAAAAGCCCCGTGTCGCGATTATATTTGCACACAATGCGTAAGACAAAGAAAACAATCAAACTAGTTGTAAAAAAAAAGAACAAATTAACCGAAAAGACGAGTCTGAACTACAAAAGGGGTGCAACACGAGGACTTCCCAGGGGGTCACCCATCCTAGTACTACTCTCGCCCAAGCACGCTTAACTTCGGAGTTCTGATGGGATCCGGTGCATTAGTGCTGGTATGATCGCACCAATTAAAGTCTCCTCACTATATTTTCTTATAGCTGCTGGCACAGCGGGCGATGGGGGCTCCGAACTTCAAACGCGCGTAACTTTCGAACCGATTGGAGTTACGGGGCGCACAGCATGTCCACGCGAAGCTCTCTCAGAGACGGACGACGTGGACAATGGGGCTGGCCCGTTGTGTGCACTATTCGAGGTCAAAAAAGGCCGCAGAGCCCCGGTTTCGTGGCCCGCCGTGTTTCGGCGATCCCGATTTCAATAATTATGGGTCCCACACTAAGAATCACGGCACGCTGATGACAAAAGCCCCGTGTCGCGATTATATTTGCACACAATGTGTAATACAAAGAAAACAATCAAACTAGTTGTAAAAAAAAAGAACTAATTAACCGAAAAGACGAGTCTGAACTACAAAAGGGGTGCAACACGAGGACTTCCCAGGGTGTCACCCATCCTAGTACTATTCTCGCCCAAGCACACTTAACATCGAAGTTCTGATGGGATCCGGTGCATTAGTGCTGGTATGATCGCACCCGTTAAAGTCTCCTCACTATATTTTCTTATAGCTGCTGGCACAGCGGGCGGTGGGGGCTCCGAACTTCAAACGCGCGTAACTTTCGAACCGATTGGAGTTACGGGGCGCACAGCATGTCCACGCGAAGCTCTCTCAGAGCCGGACGACGTGGACAATGGGGCTGGCCCGTTGTGTGCACTATTCGAGGTCAAAAAAGGCCGCAGAGCCCCGGTTTCGTGGCCCGCCGTGTTTCGGCGATCCCGATTTCAATAATTGTGGGTCCCACACTAAGAATCACGGCACGCTGATGACAAAAGCCCCGTGTCGTGATTATATTTGCACACAATGCGTAAGATAAACAAAACAATCAAACTAGTTGAAAAAAAAAAGATCAAGTTAACCGAAAAGACGAGTCTGAACTACAAAAGGGGTGCAACACGAGGACTTCCCAGGGGGTCACCCATCCTAGTACTACTCTAGCCCAAGCACGCTTCACTTCGGAGTTCTGATGGGATCCGGTGCATTAGTGCTGGTATGATCGCACCCGTTAGAGTCTCCTCACTATATTTTCTTATAGCTGCTGGCACAGCGGGCGATGGGGGCTCCGAAGTTCAAACGCGCGTAACTTTCGAACCGATTGGAGTTACGGGGCGCACAGCATGTCCACGCGAAGCTCTCTCAGAGCCGGACGACGTGGACAATGGGGCTGGCCCGTTGTGTGCACTATTCGAGGTCAAAAAAGGCCGCAGAGCCCCGATTTCGTGGCCCGCCGTGTTTCGGCGATCCCGATTTCAATAATTGTGGGTCCCACACTAAGAATCACGGCACGCTGATGACAAAAGCCCCGTGTCGCGATTATATTTGCACACAATGCGTAAGACAAAGAAAACAATCAAACTAGTTGTAAAAAAAAAGAACAAATTAACCGAAAAGACGAGTCTGAACTACAAAAGGGGTGCAACACGAGGACTTCCCAGGGGGTCACCCATCCTAGTACTACTCTCGCCCAAGCACGCTTAACTTCGGAGTTCTGATGGGATCCGGTGCATTAGTGCTGGTATGATCGCACCAATTAAAGTCTCCTCACTATATTTTCTTATAGCTGCTGGCACAGCGGGCGATGGGGGCTCCGAACTTCAAACGCGCGTAACTTTCGAACCGATTGGAGTTACGGGGCGCACAGCATGTCCACGCGAAGCTCTCTCAGAGACGGACGACGTGGACAATGGGGCTGGCCCGTTGTGTGCACTATTCGAGGTCAAAAAAGGCCGCAGAGCCCCGGTTTCGTGGCCCGCCGTGTTTCGGCGATCCCGATTTCAATAATTATGGGTCCCACACTAAGAATCACGGCACGCTGATGACAAAAACCCCGTGTCGCGATTATATTTGCACACAATGTGTAATACAAAGAAAACAATCAAACTAGTTGTAAAAAAAAAGAACTAATTAACCGAAAAGACGAGTCTGAACTACAAAAGGGGTGCAACACGAGGACTTCCCAGGGTGTCACCCATCCTAGTACTATTCTCGCCCAAGCACACTTAACATCGAAGTTCTGATGGGATCCGGTGCATTAGTGCTGGTATGATCGCACCCGTTAAAGTCTCCTCACTATATTTTCTTATAGCTGCTGGCACAGCGGGCGGTGGGGGCTCCGAACTTCAAACGCGCGTAACTTTCGAACCGATTGGAGTTACGGGGCGCACAGCATGTCCACGCGAAGCTCTCTCAGAGCCGGACGACGTGGACAATGGGGCTGGCCCGTTGTGTGCACTATTCGAGGTCAAAAAAGGCCGCAGAGCCCCGGTTTCGTGGCCCGCCGTGTTTCGGCGATCCCGATTTCAATAATTGTGGGTCCCACACTAAGAATCACGGCACGCTGATGACAAAAGCCCCGTGTCGCGATTATATTTGCACACAATGCGTAAGATAAACAAAACAATCAAACTAGTTGAAAAAAAAAAGATCAAGTTAACCGAAAAGACGAGTCTGAACTACAAAAGGGGTGCAACACGAGGACTTCCCAGGGGGTCACCCATCCTAGTACTACTCTAGCCCAAGCACGCTTCACTTCGGAGTTCTGATGGGATCCGGTGCATTAGTGCTGGTATGATCGCACCCGTTAGAGTCTCCTCTTTCTTATAGCTGCTGGCACAGCGGGCGGTGGGGGCTCCGAACTTCAAACGCGCGTAACTTTCGAACCGATTGGAGTTACGGGGCGCACAGCATGTCCACGCGAAGCTCTCTCAGAGCCGGACGACGTGGACAATGGGGCTGGCCCGTTGTGTGCACTATTCGAGGTCAAAAAAGGCCGCAGAGCCCCGGTTTCGTGGCCCGCCGTGTTTCGGCGATCCCGATTTCAATAATTATGGGTCCCACACTAAGAATCACGGCACGCTGATGACAAAAGCCCCGTGTCGCGATTATATTTGCACACAATGCGTAAGATAAACAAAACAATCAAACTAGTTGTAAAAAAAAAGAACAAGTTAACCGAAAAGACGAGTCTGAACTACAAAAGGGGTGCAACACGAGGACTTCCCAGGGGGTCACCCATCCTAGTACTACTCTAGCCCAAGCACGCTTCACTTCGGAGTTCTGATGGGATCCGGTGCATTAGTGCTGGTATGATCGCACCCGTTAGAGTCTCCTCACTATATTTTCTTATAGCTGCTGGCACAGCGGGCGATGGGGGCTCCGAACTTCAAACGCGCGTAACTTTCGAACCGATTGGAGTTACGGGGCGCACAGCATGTCCACGCGAAGCTCTCTCAGAGCCGGACGACGTGGACAATGGGGCTGGCCCGTTGTGTGCACTATTCGAGGTCAAAAAAGGCCGCAGAGCCCCGGTTTCGTGGCCCGCCGTGTTTCGGCGATCCCGATTTCAATAATTGTGGGTCCCACACTAAGAATCACGGCACGCTGATGACAAAAGCCCCGTGTCGCGATTATATTTGCACACAATGCGTAAGACAAAGAAAACAATCAAACTAGTTGTAAAAAAAAAGAACAAATTAACTGAAAAGACGAGTCTGAACTACAAAAGGGGTGCAACACGAGGACTTCCCAGGGGGTCACCCATCCTAGTACTACTCTCGCCCAAGCACGCTTAACTTCGGAGTTCTGATGGGATCCGGTGCATTAGTGCTGGTATGATCGCACCCGTTAAAGTCTCCTCACTATATTTTCTTATAGCTGCTGGCACAGCGGGCGGTGGGGGCTCCGAACTTCAAACGCGCGTAACTTTCGAACCGATTGGAGTTACGGGGCGCACAGCATGTCCACGCGAAGCTCTCTCAGAGCCGGACGACGTGGACAATGGGGCTGGCCCGTTGTGTGCACTATTCGAGGTCAAAAAAGGCCGCAGAGCCCCGGTTTCGTGGCCCGCCGTGTTTCGGCGATCCCGATTTCAATAATTATGGGTCCCACACTAAGAATCACGGCACGCTGATGACAAAAGCCCCGTGTCGCGATTATATTTGCACACAATGTGTAATACAAAGAAAACAATCAAACTAGTTGTAAAAAAAAAGAACTAATTAACCGAAAAGACGAGTCTGAACTACAAAAGGGGTGCAACACGAGGACTTCCCAGGGTGTCACCCATCCTAGTACTATTCTCGCCCAAGCACACTTAACATCGAAGTTCTGATGGGATCCGGTGCATTAGTGCTGGTATGATCGCACCCGTTAAAGTCTCCTCACTATATTTTCTTATAGCTGCTGGCACAGCGGGCGGTGGGGGCTCCGAACTTCAAACGCGCGTAACTTTCGAACCGATTGGAGTTACGGGGCGCACAGCATGTCCACGCGAAGCTCTCTCAGAGCCGGACGACGTGGACAATGGGGCTGGCCCGTTGTGTGCACTATTCGAGGTCAAAAAAGGCCGCAGAGCCCCGGTTTCGTGGCCCGCCGTGTTTCGGCGATCCCGATTTCAATAATTATGGGTCCCACACTAAGAATCACGGCACGCTGATGACAAAAGCCCCGTGTCGCGATTATATTTGCACACAATGCGTAAGATAAACAAAACAATCAAACTAGTTGTAAAAAAAAAGAACAAGTTAACCGAAAAGACGAGTCTGAACTACAAAAGGGGTGCAACACGAGGACTTCCCAGGGGGTCACCCATCCTAGTACTACTCTAGCCCAAGCACGCTTCACTTCGGAGTTCTGATGGGATCCGGTGCATTAGTGCTGGTATGATCGCAACCGTTAGAGTCTCCTCACTATATTTTCTTATAGCTGCTGGCACAGCGGGCGATGGGGGCTCCGAACTTCAAACGCGCGTAACTTTCGAACCGATTGGAGTTACGGGGCGCACAGCATGTCCACGCGAAGCTCTCTCAGAGCCGGACGACGTGGACAATGGGGCTGGCCCGTTGTGTGCACTATTCGAGGTCAAAAAAGGCCGCAGAGCCCCGGTTTCGTGGCCCGCCGTGTTTCGGCGATCCCGATTTCAATAATTGTGGGTCCCACACTAAGAATCACGGCACGCTGATGACAAAAGCCCCGTGTCGCGATTATATTTGCACACAATGCGTAAGATAAACAAAACAATCAAACTAGTTGTAAAAAAAAAGAACAAGTTAACCGAAAAGACGAGTCTGAACTACAAAAGGGGTGCAACACGAGGACTTCCCAGGGGGTCACCCATCCTAGTACTACTCTAGCCCAAGCACGCTTCACTTCGGAGTTCTGATGGGATCCGGTGCATTAGTGCTGGTATGATCGCACCCGTTAGAGTCTCCTCACTATATTTTCTTATAGCTGCTGGCACAGCGGGCGATGGGGGCTCCGAACTTCAAACGCGCGTAACTTTCGAACCGATTGGAGTTACGGGGCGCACAGCATGTCCACGCGAAGCTCTCTCAGAGCCGGACGACGTGGACAATGGGGCTGGCCCGTTGTGTGCACTATTCGAGGTCAAAAAAGGCCGCAGAGCCCCGGTTTCGTGGCCCGCCGTGTTTCGGCGATCCCGATTTCAATAATTATGGGTCCCACACTAAGAATCACGGCACGCTGATGACAAAAGCCCCGTGTCGCGATTATATTTGCACACAATGTGTAATACAAAGAAAACAATCAAACTAGTTGTAAAAAAAAAGAACTAATTAACCGAAAAGACGAGTCTGAACTACAAAAGGGGTGCAACACGAGGACTTCCCAGGGTGTCACCCATCCTAGTACTATTCTCGCCCAAGCACACTTAACATCGAAGTTCTGATGGGATCCGGTGCATTAGTGCTGGTATGATCGCACCCGTTAAAGTCTCCTCACTATATTTTCTTATAGCTGCTGGCACAGCGGGCGGTGGGGGCTCCGAACTTCAAACGCGCGTAACTTTCGAACCGATTGGAGTTACGGGGCGCACAGCATGTCCACGCGAAGCTCTCTCAGAGCCGGACGACGTGGACAATGGGGCTGGCCCGTTGTGTGCACTATTCGAGGTCAAAAAAGGCCGCAGAGCCCCGGTTTCGTGGCCCGCCGTGTTTCGGCGATCCCGATTTCAATAATTATGGGTCCCACACTAAGAATCACGGCACGCTGATGACAAAAGCCCCGTGTCGCGATTATATTTGCACACAATGTGTAATACAAAGAAAACAATCAAACTAGTTGTAAAAAAAAAGAACTAATTAACCGAAAAGACGAGTCTGAACTACAAAAGGGGTGCAACACGAGGACTTCCCAGGGTGTCACCCATCCTAGTACTATTCTCGCCCAAGCACACTTAACATCGAAGTTCTGATGGGATCCGGTGCATTAGTGCTGGTATGATCGCACCCGTTAAAGTCTCCTCACTATATTTTCTTATAGCTGCTGGCACAGCGGGCGGTGGGGGCTCCGAACTTCAAACGCGCGTAACTTTCGAACCGATTGGAGTTACGGGGCGCACAGCATGTCCACGCGAAGCTCTCTCAGAGCCGGACGACGTGGACAATGGGGCTGGCCCGTTGTGTGCACTATTCGAGGTCAAAAAAGGCCGCAGAGCCCCGGTTTCGTGGCCCGCCGTGTTTCGGCGATCCCGATTTCAATAATTATGGGTCCCACACTAAGAATCACGGCACGCTGATGACAAAAGCCCCGTGTCGCGATTATATTTGCACACAATGCGTAAGATAAACAAAACAATCAAACTAGTTGTAAAAAAAAAGAACAAGTTAACCGAAAAGACGAGTCTGAACTACAAAAGGGGTGCAACACGAGGACTTCCCAGGGGGTCACCCATCCTAGTACTACTCTAGCCCAAGCACGCTTCACTTCGGAGTTCTGATGGGATCCGGTGCATTAGTGCTGGTATGATCGCAACCGTTAGAGTCTCCTCACTATATTTTCTTATAGCTGCTGGCACAGCGGGCGATGGGGGCTCCGAACTTCAAACGCGCGTAACTTTCGAACCGATTGGAGTTACGGGGCGCACAGCATGTCCACGCGAAGCTCTCTCAGAGCCGGACGACGTGGACAATGGGGCTGGCCCGTTGTGTGCACTATTCGAGGTCAAAAAAGGCCGCAGAGCCCCGGTTTCGTGGCCCGCCGTGTTTCGGCGATCCCGATTTCAATAATTGTGGGTCCCACACTAAGAATCACGGCACGCTGATGACAAAAGCCCCGTGTCGCGATTATATTTGCACACAATGCGTAAGACAAAGAAAACAATCAAACTAGTTGTAAAAAAAAAGAACAAATTAACCGAAAAGACGAGTCTGAACTACAAAAGGGGTGCAACACGAGGACTTCCCAGGGGGTCACCCATCCTAGTACTACTCTCGCCCAAGCACGCTTAACTTCGGAGTTCTGATGGGATCCGGTGCATTAGTGCTGGTATGATCGCACCCGTTAAAGTCTCCTCACTATATTTTCTTATAGCTGCTGGCACAGCGGGCGGTGGGGGCTCCGAACTTCAAACGCGCGTAACTTTCGAACCGATTGGAGTTACGGGGCGCACAGCATGTCCACGCGAAGCTCTCTCAGAGCCGGACGACGTGGACAATGGGGCTGGCCCGTTGTGTGCACTATTCGAGGTCAAAAAAGGCCGCAGAGCCCCGGTTTCGTGGCCCGCCGTGTTTCGGCGATCCCGATTTCAATAATTATGGGTCCCACACTAAGAATCACGGCACGCTGATGACAAAAGCCCCGTGTCGCGATTATATTTGCACACAATGTGTAATACAAAGAAAACAATCAAACTAGTTGTAAAAAAAAAGAACTAATTAACCGAAAAGACGAGTCTGAACTACAAAAGGGGTGCAACACGAGGACTTCCCAGGGTGTCACCCATCCTAGTACTATTCTCGCCCAAGCACACTTAACATCGAAGTTCTGATGGGATCCGGTGCATTAGTGCTGGTATGATCGCACCCGTTAAAGTCTCCTCACTATATTTTCTTATAGCTGCTGGCACAGCGGGCGGTGGGGGCTCCGAACTTCAAACGCGCGTAACTTTCGAACCGATTGGAGTTACGGGGCGCACAGCATGTCCACGCGAAGCTCTCTCAGAGCCGGACGACGTGGACAATGGGGCTGGCCCGTTGTGTGCACTATTCGAGGTCAAAAAAGGCCGCAGAGCCCCGGTTTCGTGGCCCGCCGTGTTTCGGCGATCCCGATTTCAATAATTATGGGTCCCACACTAAGAATCACGGCACGCTGATGACAAAAGCCCCGTGTCGCGATTATATTTGCACACAATGCGTAAGATAAACAAAACAATCAAACTAGTTGTAAAAAAAAAGAACAAGTTAACCGAAAAGACGAGTCTGAACTACAAAAGGGGTGCAACACGAGGACTTCCCAGGGGGTCACCCATCCTAGTACTACTCTAGCCCAAGCACGCTTCACTTCGGAGTTCTGATGGGATCCGGTGCATTAGTGCTGGTATGATCGCAACCGTTAGAGTCTCCTCACTATATTTTCTTATAGCTGCTGGCACAGCGGGCGATGGGGGCTCCGAACTTCAAACGCGCGTAACTTTCGAACCGATTGGAGTTACGGGGCGCACAGCATGTCCACGCGAAGCTCTCTCAGAGCCGGACGACGTGGACAATGGGGCTGGCCCGTTGTGTGCACTATTCGAGGTCAAAAAAGGCCGCAGAGCCCCGGTTTCGTGGCCCGCCGTGTTTCGGCGATCCCGATTTCAATAATTGTGGGTCCCACACTAAGAATCACGGCACGCTGATGACAAAAGCCCCGTGTCGCGATTATATTTGCACACAATGCGTAAGATAAACAAAACAATCAAACTAGTTGTAAAAAAAAAGAACAAGTTAACCGAAAAGACGAGTCTGAACTACAAAAGGGGTGCAACACGAGGACTTCCCAGGGGGTCACCCATCCTAGTACTACTCTAGCCCAAGCACGCTTCACTTCGGAGTTCTGATGGGATCCGGTGCATTAGTGCTGGTATGATCGCACCCGTTAGAGTCTCCTCACTATATTTTCTTATAGCTGCTGGCACAGCGGGCGATGGGGGCTCCGAACTTCAAACGCGCGTAACTTTCGAACCGATTGGAGTTACGGGGCGCACAGCATGTCCACGCGAAGCTCTCTCAGAGCCGGACGACGTGGACAATGGGGCTGGCCCGTTGTGTGCACTATTCGAGGTCAAAAAAGGCCGCAGAGCCCCGGTTTCGTGGCCCGCCGTCTTTCGGCGATCCCGATTTCAATAATTATGGGTCCCACACTAAGAATCACGACACGCTGATGACAAAAGCCCCGTGTCGCGATTATATTTGCACACAATGTGTAATACAAAGAAAACAATCAAACTAGTTGTAAAAAAAAAGAACAAATTAACCGAAAAGACGAGTCTGAACTACAAAAGGGGTGCAACACGAGGACTTCCCAGGGGGTCACCCATCCTAGTACTACTCTCGCCCAAGCACGCTTAACTTCGGAGTTCTGATGGGATCCGGTGCATTAGTGCTGGTATGATCGCACCAATTAAAGTCTCCTCACTATATTTTCTTATAGCTGCTGGCACAGCGGGCGATGGGGGCTCCGAACTTCAAACGCGCGTAACTTTCGAACCGATTGGAGTTACGGGGCGCACAGCATGTCCACGCGAAGCTCTCTCAGAGCCGGACGACGTGGACAATGGGGCTGGCCCGTTGTGTGCACTATTCGAGGTCAAAAAAGGCCGCAGAGCCCCGGTTTCGTGGCCCGCCGTGTTTCGGCGATCCCGATTTCAATAATTATGGGTCCCACACTAAGAATCACGGCACGCTGATGACAAAAGCCCCGTGTCGCGATTATATTTGCACACAATGTGTAATACAAAGAAAACAATCAAACTAGTTGTAAAAAAAAAGAACTAATTAACCGAAAAGACGAGTCTGAACTACAAAAGGGATGCAACACGAGGACTTCCCAGGGTGTCACCCATCCTAGTACTATTCTCGCCCAAGCACACTTAACATCGAAGTTCTGATGGGATCCGGTGCATTAGTGCTGGTATGATCGCACCCGTTAAAGTCTCCTCACTATATTTTCTTATAGCTGCTGGCACAGCGGGCGGTGGGGGCTCCGAACTTCAAACGCGCGTAACTTTCGAACCGATTGGAGTTACGGGGCGCACAGCATGTCCACGCGAAGCTCTCTCAGAGCCGAACGACGTGGACAATGGGGCTGGCCCGTTGTGTGCACTATTCGAGGTCAAAAAAGGCCGCAGAGCCCCGGTTTCGTGGCCCGCCGTGTTTCGGCGATCCCGATTTCAATAATTGTGGGTCCCACACTAAGAATCACGGCACGCTGATGACAAAAGCCCCGTGTCGCGATTATATTTGCACACAATGCGTAAGATAAACAAAACAATCAAACTAGTTGTAAAAAAAAAGAACAAGTTAACCGAAAAGACGAGTCTGAACTACAAAAGGGGTGCAACACGAGGACTTCCCAGGGGGTCACCCATCCTAGTACTACTCTAGCCCAAGCACGCTTCACTTCGGAGTTCTGATGGGATCCGGTGCATTAGTGCTGGTATGATCGCACCCGTTAGAGTCTCCTCACTATATTTTCTTATAGCTGCTGGCACAGCGGGCGATGGGGGCTCCGAAGTTCAAACGCGCGTAACTTTCGAACCGATTGGAGTTACGGGGCGCACAGCATGTCCACGCGAAGCTCTCTCAGAGCCGGACGACGTGGACAATGGGGCTGGCCCGTTGTGTGCACTATTCGAGGTCAAAAAAGGCCGCAGAGCCCCGATTTCGTGGCCCGCCGTGTTTCGACGATCCTGATTTCAATAATTGTGGGTCCCACACTAAGAATCACGGCACGCTGATGACAAAAGCCCCGTGTCGCGATTATATTTGCACACAATGCGTAAGACAAAGAAAACAATCAAACTAGTTGTAAAAAAAAGAACAAATTAACCGAAAAGACGAGTCTGAACTACAAAAGGGGTGCAACACGAGGACTTCCCAGGGGGTCACCCATCCTAGTACTACTCTAGCCCAAGCACGCTTCACTTCGGAGTTCTGATGGGATCCGGTGCATTAGTGCTGGTATGATCGCACCCGTTAGAGTCTCCTCACTATATTTTCTTATAGCTGCTGGCACAGCGGGCGATGGGGGCTCCGAAGTTCAAACGCGCGTAACTTTCGAACCGATTGGAGTTACGGGGCGCACAGCATGTCCACGCGAAGCTCTCTCAGAGCCGGAAGACGTGGACAATGGGGCTGGCCCGTTGTGTGCACTATTCGAGGTCAAAAAAGGCCGCAGAGCCCCGGTTTCGTGGCCCGCCGTGTTTCGGCGATCCCGATTTCAATAATTATGGGTCCCACACTAAGAATCACGGCACGCTGATGACAAAAGCCCCGTGTCGCGATTATATTTGCACACAATGTGTAATACAAAGAAAACAATCAAACTAGTTGTAAAAAAAAAGAACTAATTAACCGAAAAGACGAGTCTGAACTACAAAAGGGGTGCAACACGAGGACTTCCCAGGGTGTCACCCATCCTAGTACTATTCTCGCCCAAGCACACTTAACATCGAAGTTCTGATGGGATCCGGTGCATTAGTGCTGGTATGATCGCACCCGTTAAAGTCTCCTCACTATATTTTCTTATAGCTGCTGGCACAGCGGGCGGTGGGGGCTCCGAACTTCAAACGCGCGTAACTTTCGAACCGATTGGAGTTACGGGGCGCACAGCATGTCCACGCGAAGCTCTCTCAGAGCCGGACGACGTGGACAATGGGGCTGGCCCGTTGTGTGCACTATTCGAGGTCAAAAAAGGCCGCAGAGCCCCGGTTTCGTGGCCCGCCGTGTTTCGGCGATCCCGATTTCAATAATTGTGGGTCCCACACTAAGAATCACGGCACGCTGATGACAAAAGCCCCGTGTCGCGATTATATTTGCACACAATGCGTAAGATAAACAAAACAATCAAACTAGTTGTAAAAAAAAAGAACAAGTTAACCGAAAAGACGAGTCTGAACTACAAAAGGGGTGCAACACGAGGACTTCCCAGGGGGTCACCCATCCTAGTACTACTCTAGCCCAAGCACGCTTCACTTCGGAGTTCTGATGGGATCCGGTGCATTAGTGCTGGTATGATCGCACCCGTTAGAGTCTCCTCACTATATTTTCTTATAGCTGCTGGCACAGCGGGCGATGGGGGCTCCGAAGTTCAAACGCGCGTAACTTTCGAACCGATTGGAGTTACGGGGCGCACAGCATGTCCACGCGAAGCTCTCTCAGAGCCGGACGACGTGGACAATGGGGCTGGCCCGTTGTGTGCACTATTCGAGGTCAAAAAAGGCCGCAGAGCCCCGATTTCGTGGCCCGCCGTGTTTCGGCGATCCCGATTTCAATAATTGTGGGTCCCACACTAAGAATCACGGCACGCTGATGACAAAAGCCCCGTGTCGCGATTATATTTGCACACAATGCGTAAGACAAAGAAAACAATCAAACTAGTTGTAAAAAAAAAGAACAAATTAACCGAAAAGACGAGTCTGAACTACAAAAGGGGTGCAACACGAGGACTTCCCAGGGGGTCACCCATCCTAGTACTACTCTCGCCCAAGCACGCTTAACTTCGGAGTTCTGATGGGATCCGGTGCATTAGTGCTGGTATGATCGCACCAATTAAAGTCTCCTCACTATATTTTCTTATAGCTGCTGGCACAGCGGGCGATGGGGGCTCCGAAGTTCAAACGCGCGTAACTTTCGAACCGATTGGAGTTACGGGGCGCACAGCATGTCCACGCGAAGCTCTCTCAGAGCCGGACGACGTGGACAATGGGGCTGGCCCGTTGTGTGCACTATTCGAGGTCAAAAAAGGCCGCAGAGCCCCGGTTTCGTGGCCCGCCGTGTTTCGGCGATCCCGATTTCAATAATTATGGGTCCCACACTAAGAATCACGGCACGCTGATGACAAAAGCCCCGTGTCGCGATTATATTTGCACACAATGTGTAATACAAAGAAAACAATCAAACTAGTTGTAAAAAAAAAGAACTAATTAACCGAAAAGACGAGTCTGAACTACAAAAGGGGTGCAACACGAGGACTTCCCAGGGTGTCACCCATCCTAGTACTATTCTCGCCCAAGCACACTTAACATCGAAGTTCTGATGGGATCCGGTGCATTAGTGCTGGTATGATCGCACCCGTTAAAGTCTCCTCACTATATTTTCTTATAGCTGCTGGCACAGCGGGCGGTGGGGGCTCCGAACTTCAAACGCGCGTAACTTTCGAACCGATTGGAGTTACGGGGCGCACCGCATGTCCACGCGAAGCTCTCTCAGAGCCGAACGACGTGGACAATGGGGCTGGCCCGTTGTGTGCACTATTCGAGGTCAAAAAAGGCCGCAGAGCCCCGGTTTCGTGGCCCGCCGTGTTTCGGCGATCCCGATTTCAATAATTGTGGGTCCCACACTAAGAATCACGGCACGCTGATGACAAAAGCCCCGTGTCGCGATTATATTTGCACACAATGCGTAAGATAAACAAAACAATCAAACTAGTTGTAAAAAAAAAGAACAAGTTAACCGAAAAGACGAGTCTGAACTACAAAAGGGGTGCAACACGAGGACTTCCCAGGGGGTCACCCATCCTAGTACTACTCTAGCCCAAGCACGCTTCACTTCGGAGTTCTGATGGGATCCGGTGCATTAGTGCTGGTATGATCGCACCCGTTAGAGTCTCCTCACTATATTTTCTTATAGCTGCTGGCACAGCGGGCGATGGGGGCTCCGAAGTTCAAACGCGCGTAACTTTCGAACCGATTGGAGTTACGGGGCGCACAGCATGTCCACGCGAAGCTCTCTCAGAGCCGGACGACGTGGACAATGGGGCTGGCCCGTTGTGTGCACTATTCGAGGTCAAAAAAGGCCGCAGAGCCCCGATTTCGTGGCCCGCCGTGTTTCGGCGATCCCGATTTCAATAATTGTGGGTCCCACACTAAGAATCACGGCACGCTGATGACAAAAGCCCCGTGTCGCGATTATATTTGCACACAATACGTAAGACAAAGAAAACAATCAAACTAGTTGTAAAAAAAAAGAACAAATTAACCGAAAAGACGAGTCTGAACTACAAAAGGGGTGCAACACGAGGACTTCCCAGGGGGTCACCCATCCTAGTACTACTCTCGCCCAAGCACGCTTAACTTCGGAGTTCTGATGGGATCCGGTGCATTAGTGCTGGTATGATCGCACCAATTAAAGTCTCCTCACTATATTTTCTTATAGCTGCTGGCACAGCGGGCGATGGGGGCTCCGAAGTTCAAACGCGCGTAACTTTCGAACCGATTGGAGTTACGGGGCGCACAGCATGTCCACGCGAAGCTCTCTCAGAGCCGGACGACGTGGACAATGGGGCTGGCCCGTTGTGTGCACTATTCGAGGTCAAAAAAGGCCGCAGAGCCCCGGTTTCGTGGCCCGCCGTGTTTCGGCGATCCCGATTTCAATAATTATGGGTCCCACACTAAGAATCACGGCACGCTGATGACAAAAGCCCCGTGTCGCGATTATATTTGCACACAATGTGTAATACAAAGAAAACAATCAAACTAGTTGTAAAAAAAAAGAACTAATTAACCGAAAAGACGAGTCTGAACTACAAAAGGGGTGCAACACGAGGACTTCCCAGGGTGTCACCCATCCTAGTACTATTCTCGCCCAAGCACACTTAACATCGAAGTTCTGATGGGATCCGGTGCATTAGTGCTGGTATGATCGCACCCGTTAAAGTCTCCTCACTATATTTTCTTATAGCTGCTGGCACAGCGGGCGGTGGGGGCTCCGAACTTCAAACGCGCGTAACTTTCGAACCGATTGGAGTTACGGGGCGCACCGCATGTCCACGCGAAGCTCTCTCAGAGCCGAACGACGTGGACAATGGGGCTGGCCCGTTGTGTGCACTATTCGAGGTCAAAAAAGGCCGCAGAGCCCCGGTTTCGTGGCCCGCCGTGTTTCGGCGATCCCGATTTCAATAATTGTGGGTCCCACACTAAGAATCACGGCACGCTGATGACAAAAGCCCCGTGTCGCGATTATATTTGCACACAATGCGTAAGATAAACAAAACAATCAAACTAGTTGTAAAAAAAAAGAACAAGTTAACCGAAAAGACGAGTCTGAACTACAAAAGGGGTGCAACACGAGGACTTCCCAGGGGGTCACCCATCCTAGTACTACTCTAGCCCAAGCACGCTTCACTTCGGAGTTCTGATGGGATCCGGTGCATTAGTGCTGGTATGATCGCACCCGTTAGAGTCTCCTCACTATATTTTCTTATAGCTGCTGGCACAGCGGGCGATGGGGGCTCCGAAGTTCAAACGCGCGTAACTTTCGAACCGATTGGAGTTACGGGGCGCACAGCATGTCCACGCGAAGCTCTCTCAGAGCCGGACGACGTGGACAATGGGGCTGGCCCGTTGTGTGCACTATTCGAGGTCAAAAAAGGCCGCAGAGCCCCGATTTCGTGGCCCGCCGTGTTTCGGCGATCCCGATTTCAATAATTGTGGGTCCCACACTAAGAATCACGGCACGCTGATGACAAAAGCCCCGTGTCGCGATTATATTTGCACACAATGCGTAAGACAAAGAAAACAATCAAACTAGTTGTAAAAAAAAAGAACAAATTAACCGAAAAGACGAGTCTGAACTACAAAAGGGGTGCAACACGAGGACTTCCCAGGGGGTCACCCATCCTAGTACTACTCTCGCCCAAGCACGCTTAACTTCGGAGTTCTGATGGGATCCGGTGCATTAGTGCTGGTATGATCGCACCAATTAAAGTCTCCTCACTATATTTTCTTATAGCTGCTGGCACAGCGGGCGATGGGGGCTCCGAACTTCAAACGCGCGTAACTTTCGAACCGATTGGAGTTACGGGGCGCACAGCATGTCCACGCGAAGCTCTCTCAGAGCCGGACGACGTGGACAATGGGGCTGGCCCGTTGTGTGCACTATTCGAGGTCAAAAAAGGCCGCAGAGCCCCGGTTTCGTGGCCCGCCGTGTTTCGGCGATCCCGATTTCAATAATTATGGGTCCCACACTAAGAATCACGGCACGCTGATGACAAAAGCCCCGTGTCGCGATTATATTTGCACACAATGTGTAATACAAAGAAAACAATCAAACTAGTTGTAAAAAAAAAGAACTAATTAACCGAAAAGACGAGTCTGAACTACAAAAGGGGTGCAACACGAGGACTTCCCAGGGTGTCACCCATCCTAGTACTATTCTCGCCCAAGCACACTTAACATCGAAGTTCTGATGGGATCCGGTGCATTAGTGCTGGTATGATCGCACCCGTTAAAGTCTCCTCACTATATTTTCTTATAGCTGCTGGCACAGCGGGCGGTGGGGGCTCCGAACTTCAAACGCGCGTAACTTTCGAACCGATTGGAGTTACGGGGCGCACAGCATGTCCACGCGAAGCTCTCTCAGAGCCGGACGACGTGGACAATGGGGCTGGCCCGTTGTGTGCACTATTCGAGGTCAAAAAAGGCCGCAGAGCCCCGGTTTCGTGGCCCGCCGTGTTTCGGCGATCCCGATTTCAATAATTATGGGTCCCACACTAAGAATCACGGCACGCTGATGACAAAAGCCCCGTGTCGCGATTATATTTGCACACAATGCGTAAGATAAACAAAACAATCAAACTAGTTGTAAAAAAAAAGAACTAATTAACCGAAAAGACGAGTCTGAACTACAAAAGGGGTGCAACACGAGGACTTCCCAGGGTGTCACCCATCCTAGTACTATTCTCGCCCAAGCACACTTAACATCGAAGTTCTGATGGGATCCGGTGCATTAGTGCTGGTATGATCGCACCCGTTAAAGTCTCCTCACTATATTTTCTTATAGCTGCTGGCACAGCGGGCGGTGGGGGCTCCGAACTTCAAACGCGCGTAACTTTCGAACCGATTGGAGTTACGGGGCGCACAGCATGTCCACGCGAAGCTCTCTCAGAGCCGAACGACGTGGACAATGGGGCTGGCCCGTTGTGTGCACTATTCGAGGTCAAAAAAGGCCGCAGAGCCCCGGTTTTGTGGCCCGCCGTGTTTCGGCGATCCCGATTTCAATAATTGTGGGTCCCACACTAAGAATCACGGCTCGCTGATGACAAAAGCCCCGTGTCGCGATTATATTTGCACACAATGCGTAAGACAAACAAAACAATCAAACTAGTTGTAAAAAAAAAGAACTAATTAACCGAAAAGACGAGTCTGAACTACAAAAGGGGTGCAACACGAGGACTTCCCAGGGGGTCACCCATCCTAGTACTACTCTCGCCCAAGCACACTTAACTTCGGAGTTCTGATGGGATCCGGTGCATTAGTGCTGGTATGATCACACCCGTTAGAGTCTCCTCACTATATTTTCTTATAGCTGCTGGCACAGTGGGCGGTGGGGGGCTCCGAACTTCAAACGCGCGTAACTTTCGAACCGAATGGAGTTACGGGGCGCACAGCATGTCCACGCGAAGGTCTCTCAGAGCCGGACGACATGGACAATAGGGCTGGCCCGTTGTGTGCAATATCCGAGGTCAAAAAAGTCCGCAGAGCCACAGTTTCGTGGCCCGCCATGTTTCGACGATCCCGATTTCAAAAATTGCGGGTCCCACACTCAGAATAACGGCACGCTGATGACAAAAGCCCCGTGTCGCGATTATATTTGCACACAATGTGTAATACAAAGAAAACAATCAAACTAGTTGTAAAAAAAAAGAACTAATTAACCGAAAAGACGAGTCTGAACTACAAAAGGGGTGCAACACGAGGACTTCCCAGGGTGTCACCCATCCTAGTACTATTCTCGCCCAAGCACACTTAACATCGAAGTTCTGATGGGATCCGGTGCCGTTAAAGTCTCCTCACTATATTTTCTTATAGCTGCTGGCACAGCGGGCGGTGGGGGCTCCGAACTTCAAACGCGCGTAACTTTCGAACCGATTGGAGTTACGGGGCGCACAGCATGTCCACGCGAAGCTCTCTCAGAGCCGAACGACGTGGACAATGGGGCTGGCCCGTTGTGTGCACTATTCGAGGTCAAAAAAGGCCGCAGAGCCCCGGTTTCGTGGCCCGCCGTGTTTCGGCGATCCCGATTTCAATAATTGTGGGTCCCACACTAAGAATCACGGCTCGCTGATGACAAAAGCCCCGTGTCGCGATTATATTTGCACACAATGCGTAAGACAAACAAAACAATCAAACTAGTTGTAAAAAAAAAAGAACAAGTTAACCGAAAAGACGAGTCTGAACTAGAAAAGGGGTGCAACACGAGGACTTCCCAGGGGGTCACCCATCCTAGTACTACTCTCGCCCAAGCACACTTAACTTCGGAGTTCTGATGGGATCCGGTGCATTAGTGCTGGTATGATCACACCCGTTAGAGTCTCCTCACTATATTTTCTTATAGCTGCTGGCACAGTGGGCGGTGGGGGGCTCCGAACTTCAAACGCGCGTAACTTTCGAACCGAATGGAGTTACGGGGCGCACAGCATGTCCACGCGAAGGTCTCTCAGAGCCGGACGACGTGGACAACCGGGCTGGCCCGTTGTGTGCACTATCCGAGGTCAAAAAAGGCCGCAGAGCCCCAGTTTCGTGGCCCGCCGTGTTTCGACGATCCCGATTTCAAAAATTGCGGGTCCCACACTCAGAATCACGGCACGCTGATGACAAAAGCCCCGTGTCGCGATTATATTTGCACACAATGCGTAAGACAAACAAAACAATCAAACTAGTTGTAAAAAAAAAGAACAAGTTAACCGAATAGACGAGTCTGAACACAAAAGGGGTGCAACACGAGGACTTCCCAGGGGGTCACCCATCCTAGTACTACTCTCGCCCAAGCACGCTTAACTTCGGAGTTCTGATGGGATCCGGTGCATTAGTGCTGGTATGATCGCACCAATTAAAGTCTCCTCACTATATTTTCTTATAGCTGCTGGCACAGCGGGCGATGGGGGCTCCGAACTTCAAACGCGCGTAACTTTCGAACCGATTGGAGTTACGGGGCGCACAGCATGTCCACGCGAAGCTCTCTCAGAGCCGGACGACGTGGACAATGGGGCTGGCCCGTTGTGTGCACTATTCGAGGTCAAAAAAGGCCGCAGAGCCCCGGTTTCGTAGCCCGCCGTGTTTCGGCGATCCCGATTTCAATAATTATGGGTCCCACACTCAGAATCACGGCACGCTGATGACAAAAGCCCCGTGTCGCGATTATATTTGCACACAATGTGTAATACAAAGAAAAAAATCAAACTAGTTGTAAAAAAAAAGAACAAGTTAACCGAAAAGACGAGTCTGAACACAAAAGGGGTGCAACACGAGGACTTCCCAGGGTGTCACCCATCCTAGTACTACTCTCGCCCAAGCACGCTTAACTTCGGAGTTCTGATGGGATCCGGTGCATTAGTGCTGGTATGATCGCACCAATTAAAGTCTCCTCACTATATTTTCTTATAGCTGCTGGCACAGCGGGCGATGGGGGCTCCGAACTTCAAACGCGCGTAACTTTCGAACCGATTGGAGTTACGGGGCGCACAGCATGTCCACGCGAAGCTCTCTCAGAGCCGGACGACGTGGACAATGGGGCTGGCCCGTTGTGTGCACTATTCGAGGTCAAAAAAGGCCGCAGAGCCCCGGTTTCGTAGCCCGCCGTGTTTCGGCGATCCCGATTTCAATAATTATGGGTCCCACACTCAGAATCACGGCACGCTGATGACAAAAGCCCCGTGTCGCGATTATATTTGCACACAATGTGTAATACAAAGAAAAAAATCAAACTAGTTGTAAAAAAAAAGAACAAGTTAACCGAAAAGACGAGTCTGAACACAAAAGGGGTGCAACACGAGGACTTCCCAGGGTGTCACCCATCCTAGTACTACTCTCGCCCAAGCACGCTTAACATCGGAGTTCTGATGGGATCCGGTGCATTAGTGCTGGTATGATCGCACCCGTTAGAGTCTCCTCACTATATTTTCTTATAGCTGCTGGCACAGCGGGCGGTGGGGGGCTCCGAACTTCAAACGCGCGTAACTTTCGAACCGAATGGAGTTACGGGGCGCACAGCATGTCCACGCGAAGGTCTCTCAGAGCCGGACGACATGGACAATGGGGCTGGCCCGTTGTGTGCACTATTCGAGGTCAAAAAAGGCCGCAGAGCCCCGGTTTCGTGGCCCGCCGTGTTTCGGCGATCCCGATTTCAATAATTGTGGGTCCCACACTAAGAATCACGGCACGCTGATGACAAAAGCCCCGTGTCGCGATTATATTTGCACACAATGTGTAATACAAAGAAAACAATCAAACTAGTTGTAAAAAAAAAGAACAAATTAACCGAAAAGACGAGTCTGAACTACAAAAGGGGTGCAACACGAGGACTTCCCAGGGGGTCACCCATCCTAGTACTACTCTCGCCCAAGCGCGCTTAACTTCGGAGTTCTGATGGGATCCGGTGCATTAGTGCTGGTATGATCGCACCCGTTAAAGTCTCCTCACTATATTTTCTTATAGCTGCTGGCACAGCGGGCGGTGGGGGCTCCGAACTTCAAACGCGCGTAACTTTCGAACCGATTGGAGTTACGGGGCGCACAGCATGTCCACGCGAAGCTCTCTCAGAGCCGAACGACGTGGACAATGGGGCTGGCCCGTTGTGTGCACTATTCGAGGTCAAAAAAGGCCGCAGAGCCCCGGTTTCGTGGCCCGCCGTGTTTCGGCGATCCCGATTTCGATAATTGTGGGTCCCACACTAAGAATCACGGCTCGCTGATGACAAAAGCCCCGTGTCGCGATTATATTTGCACACAATGCGTAAGACAAACAAAACAATCAAACTAGTTGTAAAAAAAAAGAACAAGTTAACCGAAAAGACGAGTCTGAACTACAAAAGGGGTACAACACGAGGACTTCCCAGGGGGTCACCCATCCTAGTACTACTCTCGCCCAAGCACACTTAACTTCGGAGTTCTGATGGGATCCGGTGCATTAGTGCTGGTATGATCACACCCGTTAGAGTCTCCTCACTATATTTTCTTATAGCTGCTGGCACAGTGGGCGGTGGGGGGCTCCGAACTTCAAACGCGCGTAACTTTCGAACCGAATGGAGTTACGGGGCGCACAGCATGTCCACGCGAAGGTCTCTCAGAGCCGGACGACATGGACAATAGGGCTGGCCCGTTGTGTGCAATATCCGAGGTCAAAAAAGTCCGCAGAGCCACAGTTTCGTGGCCCGCCGTGTTTCGACGATCCCGATTTCAAAAATTGCGGGTCCCACACTCAGAATAACGGCACGCTGATGACAAAAGCCCCGTGTCGCGATTATATTTGCACACAATGCGTAAGACAAACAAAACAATCAAACTAGTTGTAAAAAAAAAAGAACAAGTTAACCGAAATGACGAGTCTGAACTACAAAAGGGGTGCAACACGAGGACTTCCCAGGGGGTCACCCATCCTAGTACTACTCTCGCCCAAGCACGCTTAACTTCGGAGTTCTGATGGGATCTGGTGCATTAGTGCTGGTATGATCGCACCCGTTAGAGTCTCCTCACTATATTTTCTTATAGCTGCTGGCACAGCGGGCGGTGGGGGGCTCCGAAATTCAAACGCGCGTAACTTTCGAACCGAATGGAGTTACGGGGCGCACAGCATGTCCACGCGAAGGTCTCTCAGAGCCGGACGATGTGGACAATAGGGCTGGCCCGTTGTGTGCACTATCCGAGGTCAAAAAAGGCCGCAGAGCCCCGGTTTCGTGGCCCGCCGTGTTTCGACGATCCCGATTTTAAAAATTGCGGGTCCCACACTCAGAATCACGGCACGCTGATGACAAAAGCCCGTGTCGCGATTATATTTGCACACAATGCGTAATACAAACAAAACAATCGAACTAGTTGTAAAAAAAAAGAAAAAGTTAACCGAAAAGACGAGTCTGAACTACAAAAGGGGTGCAACACGAGGACTTCCCAGGGGGTCACCCATCCTAGTATTACTCTCGCCCAAGCACGCTTAACTTCGGAGTTCTGATGGGATCCGGTGCATTAGTGCTGGTATGATCGCACCCGTTAGAGTCTCCTCACTATATTTTCTTATAGCTGCTGGCACAGTGGGCGGTGGGGGGCTCCGAACTTCAAACGCGCGTAACTTTCGAACCGAATGGAGTTACGGGGCGCACAGCATGTCCACGCGAAGGTCTCTCAGAGCCGGACGACGTTGACAACCGGGCTGGCCCGTTGTGTGCACTATCCGAGGTCAAAAAAGGCCGCAGAGCCCCAGTTTCGTGGCCCGCCGTGTTTCGACGATCCCGATTTCAAAAATTGCGGGTCCCACACTCAGAATCACGGCACGCTGATGACAAAAGCCCCGTGTCGCGATTATATTTGCACACAATGCGTAAGACAAACAAAACAATCAAACTAGTTGTAAAAAAAAAGAACAAGTTAACCGAAAAGACGAGTCTGAACACAAAAGGGGTGCAACACGAGGACTTCCCAGGGGGTCACCCATCCTAGTACTACTCTCGCCCAAGCACGCTTAACTTCGGAGTTCTGATGGGATACGGTGCATTAGTGCTGGTATGATCGCACCCGTTAGAGTCTCCTCACTATATTTTCTTATAGCTGCTGGCACAGCGGGCGGTGGGGGGCTCCGAACTTCAAACGCGCGTAACTTTCGAACCGAATGGAGTTACGGGGCGCACAGCATGTCCACGCGAAGGTCTCTCAGAGCCGGACGACATGGACAATGGGGCTGGCCCGTTGTGTGCACTATTCGAGGTCAAAAAAGGCCGCAGAGCCCCGGTTTCGTGGCCCGCCGTGTTTCGGCGATCCCGATTTCAATAATTGTGGGTCCCACACTAAGAATCACGGCACGCTGATGACAAAAGCCCCGTGTCGCGATTATATTTGCACACAATGTGTAATACAAAGAAAACAATCAAACTAGTTGTAAAAAAAAAAGAACAAATTAACCGAAAAGACGAGTCTGAACTACAAAAGGGGTGCAACATGAGGACTTCCCAGGGGGTCACCCATCCTAGTACTACTCTCGCCCAAGCACGCTTAACTTCGGAGTTCTGATGGGATCCGGTGCATTAGTGCTGGTATGATCGCACCCGTTAAAGTCTCCTCACTATATTTTCTTATAGCTGCTGGCACAGCGGGCGGTGGGGGCTCCGAACTTCAAACGCGCGTAACTTTCGAAACGATTGGAGTTACGGGGCGCACAGCATGTCCACGCGAAGCTCTCTCAGAGCCGGACGACGTGGACAATGGGGCTGGCCCGTTGTGTGCACTATTCGAGGTCAAAAAAGGCCGCAGAGCCCCGGTTTCGTAGCCCGCCGTGTTTCGGCGATCCCGATTTCAATAATTATGGGTCCCACACTCAGAATCACGGCACGCTGATGACAAAAGCCCCGTGTCGCGATTATATTTGCACACAATGTGTAATACAAAGAAAAAAATCAAACTAGTTGTAAAAAAAAAGAACAAGTTAACCGAAAAGACGAGTCTGAACACAAAAGGGGTGCAACACGAGGACTTCCCAGGGTGTCACCCATCCTAGTACTACTCTCGCCCAAGCACGCTTAACTTCGGAGTTCTGATGGGATCCGGTGCATTAGTGCTGGTATGATCGCACCCGTTAGAGTCTCCTCACTATATTTTCTTATAGCTGCTGGCACAGCGGGCGGTGGGGGGCTCCGAACTTCAAACGCGCGTAACTTTCGAACCGAATGGAGTTACGGGGCGCACAGCATGTCCACGCGAAGGTCTCTCAGAGCCGGACGACATGGACAATGGGGCTGGCCCGTTGTGTGCACTATTCGAGGTCAAAAAAGGCCGCAGAGCCCCGGTTTCGTGGCCCGCCGTGTTTCGGCGATCCCGATTTCAATAATTGTGGGTCCCACACTAAGAATCACGGCTCGCTGATGACAAAAGCCCCGTGTCGCGATTATATTTGCACACAATGCGTAAGACAAACAAAACAATCAAACTAGTTGTAAAAAAAAAAGAACAAGTTAACCGAAAAGACGAGTCTGAACTAGAAAAGGGGTGCAACACGAGGACTTCCCAGGGGGTCACCCATCCTAGTACTACTCTCGCCCAAGCACACTTAACTTCGGAGTTCTGATGGGATCCGGTGCATTAGTGCTGGTATGATCACACCCGTTAGAGTCTCCTCACTATATTTTCTTATAGCTGCTGGCACAGTGGGCGGTGGGGGGCTCCGAACTTCAAACGCGCGTAACTTTCGAACCGAATGGAGTTACGGGGCGCACAGCATGTCCACGCGAAGGTCTCTCAGAGCCGGACGACATGGACAATAGGGCTGGCCCGTTGTGTGCAATATCCGAGGTCAAAAAAGTCCGCAGAGCCACAGTTTCGTGGCCCGCCGTGTTTCGACGATCCCGATTTCAAAAATTGCGGGTCCCACACTCAGAATAACGGCACGCTGATGACAAAAGCCCCGTGTCGCGATTATATTTGCACACAATGTGTAATACAAAGAAAACAATCAAATCAGTTGTAAAAAAAAAGAACTAATTAACCGAAAAGACGAGTCTGAACTACAAAAGGGGTGCAACACGAGGACTTCCCAGGGTGTCACCCATCCTAGTACTATTCTCGCCCAAGCACACTTAACATCGAAGTTCTGATGGGATCCGGTGCCGTTAAAGTCTCCTCACTATATTTTCTTATAGCTGCTGGCACAGCGGGCGGTGGGGGCTCCGAACTTCAAACGCGCGTAACTTTCGAACCGATTGGAGTTACGGGGCGCACAGCATGTCCACGCGAAGCTCTCTCAGAGCCGAACGACGTGGACAATGGGGCTGGCCCGTTGTGTGCACTATTCGAGGTCAAAAAAGGCCGCAGAGCCCCGGTTTCGTGGCCCGCCGTGTTTCGGCGATCCCGATTTCAATAATTGTGGGTCCCACACTAAGAATCACGGCTCGCTGATGACAAAAGCCCCGTGTCGCGATTATATTTGCACACAATGCGTAAGACAAACAAAACAATCAAACTAGTTGTAAAAAAAAAAGAACAAGTTAACCGAAAAGACGAGTCTGAACTAGAAAAGGGGTGCAACACGAGGACTTCCCAGGGGGTCACCCATCCTAGTACTACTCTCGCCCAAGCACACTTAACTTCGGAGTTCTGATGGGATCCGGTGCATTAGTGCTGGTATGATCACACCGGTTAGAGTCTCCTCACTATATTTTCTTATAGCTGCTGGCACAGTGGGCGGTGGGGGGCTCCGAACTTCAAACGCGCGTAACTTTCGAACCGAATGGAGTTACGGGGCGCACAGCATGTCCACGTGAAGGTCTCTCAGAGCCGGACGACGTGGACAACCGGGCTGGCCCGTTGTGTGCACTATCCGAGGTCAAAAAAGGCCGCAGAGCCCCAGTTTCGTGGCCCGCCGTGTTTCGACGATCCCGATTTCAAAAATTGCGGGTCCCACACTCAGAATCACGGCACGCTGATGACAAAAGCCCCGTGTCGCGATTATATTTGCACACAATGCGTAAGACAAACAAAACAATCAAACTAGTTGTAAAAAAAAAGAACAAGTTAACCGAAAAGACGAGTCTGAACACAAAAGGGGTGCAACACGAGGACTTCCCAGGGGGTCACCCATCCTAGTACTACTCTCGCCCAAGCACGCTTAACTTCGGAGTTCTGATGGGATCCGGTGCATTAGTGCTGGTATGATCGCACCAATTAAAGTCTCCTCACTATATTTTCTTATAGCTGCTGGCACAGCGGGCGATGGGGGCTCCGAACTTCAAACGCGCGTAACTTTCGAACCGATTGGAGTTACGGGGCGCACAGCATGTCCACGCGAAGCTCTCTCAGAGCCGGACGACGTGGACAATGGGGCTGGCCCGTTGTGTGCACTATTCGAGGTCAAAAAAGGCCGCAGAGCCCCGGTTTCGTAGCCCGCCGTGTTTCGGCGATCCCGATTTCAATAATTATGGGTCCCACACTCAGAATCACGGCACGCTGATGACAAAAGCCCCGTGTCGCGATTATATTTGCACACAATGTGTAATACAAAGAAAAAAATCAAACTAGTTGTAAAAAAAAAGAACAAGTTAACCGAAAAGACGAGTCTGAACACAAAAGGGGTGCAACACGAGGACTTCCCAGGGTGTCACCCATCCTAGTACTACTCTCGCCCAAGCACGCTTAACTTCGGAGTTCTGATGGGATCCGGTGCATTAGTGCTGGTATGATCGCACCCGTTAGAGTCTCCTCACTATATTTTCTTATAGCTGCTGGCACAGCGGGCGGTGGGGGGCTCCGAACTTCAAACGCGCGTAACTTTCGAACCGAATGGAGTTACGGGGCGCACAGCATGTCCACGCGAAGGTCTCTCAGAGCCGGACGACATGGACAATGGGGCTGGCCCGTTGTGTGCACTATTCGAGGTCAAAAAAGGCCGCAGAGCCCCGGTTTCGTGGCCCGCCGTGTTTCGGCGATCCCGATTTCAATAATTGTGGGTCCCACACTAAGAATCACGGCACGCTGATGACAAAAGCCCCGTGTCGCGATTATATTTGCACACAATGTGTAATACAAAGAAAACAATCAAACTAGTTGTAAAAAAAAAGAACAAATTAACCGAAAAGACGAGTCTGAACTACAAAAGGGGTACAACACGAGGACTTCCCAGGGGGTCACCCATCCTAGTACTACTCTCGCCCAAGCGCGCTTAACTTCGGAGTTCTGATGGGATCCGGTGCATTAGTGCTGGTATGATCGCACCCGTTAAAGTCTCCTCACTATATTTTCTTATAGCTGCTGGCACAGCGGGCGGTGGGGGCTCCGAACTTCAAACGCGCGTAACTTTCGAACCGATTGGAGTTACGGGGCGCACAGCATGTCCACGCGAAGCTCTCTCAGAGCCGAACGACGTGGACAATGGGGCTGGCCCGTTGTGTGCACTATTCGAGGTCAAAAAAGGCCGCAGAGCCCCGATTTCGTGGCCCGCCGTGTTTCGGCGATCCCGATTTCAATAATTGTGGGTCCCACACTAAGAATCACGGCACGCTGATGACAAAAGCCCCGTGTCGCGATTATATTTGCACACAATGCGTAAGACAAAGAAAACAATCAAACTAGTTGTAAAAAAAAAGAACAAATTAACCGAAAAGACGAGTCTGAACTACAAAAGGGGTGCAACACGAGGACTTCCCAGGGGGTCACCCATCCTAGTACTACTCTCGCCCAAGCACGCTTAACTTCGGAGTTCTGATGGGATCCGGTGCATTAGTGCTGGTATGATCGCACCAATTAAAGTCTCCTCACTATATTTTCTTATAGCTGCTGGCACAGCGGGCGATGGGGGCTCCGAACTTCAAACGCGCGTAACTTTCGAACCGATTGGAGTTACGGGGCGCACAGCATGTCCACGCGAAGCTCTCTCAGAGACGGACGACGTGGACAATGGGGCTGGCCCGTTGTGTGCACTATTCGAGGTCAAAAAAGGCCGCAGAGCCCCGGTTTCGTGGCCCGCCGTGTTTCGGCGATCCCGATTTCAATAATTATGGGTCCCACACTAAGAATCACGGCACGCTGATGACAAAAGCCCCGTGTCGCGATTATATTTGCACACAATGTGTAATACAAAGAAAACAATCAAACTAGTTGTAAAAAAAAAGAACTAATTAACCGAAAAGACGAGTCTGAACTACAAAAGGGGTGCAACACGAGGACTTCCCAGGGTGTCACCCATCCTAGTACTATTCTCGCCCAAGCACACTTAACATCGAAGTTCTGATGGGATCCGGTGCATTAGTGCTGGTATGATCGCACCCGTTAAAGTCTCCTCACTATATTTTCTTATAGCTGCTGGCACAGCGGGCGGTGGGGGCTCCGAACTTCAAACGCGCGTAACTTTCGAACCGATTGGAGTTACGGGGCGCACAGCATGTCCACGCGAAGCTCTCTCAGAGCCGAACGACGTGGACAATGGGGCTGGCCCGTTGTGTGCACTATTCGAGGTCAAAAAAGGCCGCAGAGCCCCGGTTTCGTGGCCCGCCGTGTTTCGGCGATCCCGATTTCAATAATTGTGGGTCCCACACTAAGAATCACGGCACGCTGATGACAAAAGCCCCGTGTCGCGATTATATTTGCACACAATGCGTAAGATAAACAAAACAATCAAACTAGTTGTAAAAAAAAAGAACAAGTTAACCGAAAAGACGAGTCTGAACTACAAAAGGGGTGCAACACGAGGACTTCCCAGGGGTTCACCCATCCTAGTACTACTCTAGCCCAAGCACGCTTCACTTCGGAGTTCTGATGGGATCCGGTGCATTAGTGCTGGTATGATCGCACCCGTTAGAGTCTCCTCACTATATTTTCTTATAGCTGCTGGCACAGCGGGCGATGGGGGCTCCGAAGTTCAAACGCGCGTAACTTTCGAACCGATTGGAGTTACGGGGCGCACAGCATGTCCACGCGAAGCTCTCTCAGAGCCGGACGACGTGGACAATGGGGCTGGCCCGTTGTGTGCACTATTCGAGGTCAAAAAAGGCCGCAGAGCCCCGATTTCGTGGCCCGCCGTGTTTCGACGATCCTGATTTCAATAATTGTGGGTCCCACACTAAGAATCACGGCACGCTGATGACAAAAGCCCCGTGTCGCGATTATATTTGCACACAATGCGTAAGACAAAGAAAACAATCAAACTAGTTGTAAAAAAAAGAACAAATTAACCGAAAAGACGAGTCTGAACTACAAAAGGGGTGCAACACGAGGACTTCCCAGGGGGTCACCCATCCTAGTACTACTCTAGCCCAAGCACGCTTCACTTCGGAGTTCTGATGGGATCCGGTGCATTAGTGCTGGTATGATCGCACCCGTTAGAGTCTCCTCACTATATTTTCTTATAGCTGCTGGCACAGCGGGCGATGGGGGCTCCGAAGTTCAAACGCGCGTAACTTTCGAACCGATTGGAGTTACGGGGCGCACAGCATGTCCACGCGAAGCTCTCTCAGAGCCGGAAGACGTGGACAATGGGGCTGGCCCGTTGTGTGCACTATTCGAGGTCAAAAAAGGCCGCAGAGCCCCGGTTTCGTGGCCCGCCGTGTTTCGGCGATCCCGATTTCAATAATTATGGGTCCCACACTAAGAATCACGGCACGCTGATGACAAAAGCCCCGTGTCGCGATTATATTTGCACACAATGTGTAATACAAAGAAAACAATCAAACTAGTTGTAAAAAAAAAGAACTAATTAACCGAAAAGACGAGTCTGAACTACAAAAGGGGTGCAACACGAGGACTTCCCAGGGTGTCACCCATCCTAGTACTATTCTCGCCCAAGCACACTTAACATCGAAGTTCTGATGGGATCCGGTGCATTAGTGCTGGTATGATCGCACCCGTTAAAGTCTCCTCACTATATTTTCTTATAGCTGCTGGCACAGCGGGCGGTGGGGGCTCCGAACTTCAAACGCGCGTAACTTTCGAACCGATTGGAGTTACGGGGCGCACAGCATGTCCACGCGAAGCTCTCTCAGAGCCGGACGACGTGGACAATGGGGCTGGCCCGTTGTGTGCACTATTCGAGGTCAAAAAAGGCCGCAGAGCCCCGGTTTCGTGGCCCGCCGTGTTTCGGCGATCCCGATTTCAATAATTATGGGTCCCACACTAAGAATCACGGCACGCTGATGACAAAAGCCCCGTGTCGCGATTATATTTGCACACAATGCGTAAGATAAACAAAACAATCAAACTAGTTGTAAAAAAAAAGAACTAATTAACCGAAAAGACGAGTCTGAACTACAAAAGGGGTGCAACACGAGGACTTCCCAGGGTGTCACCCATCCTAGTACTATTCTCGCCCAAGCACACTTAACATCGAAGTTCTGATGGGATCCGGTGCATTAGTGCTGGTATGATCGCACCCGTTAAAGTCTCCTCACTATATTTTCTTATAGCTGCTGGCACAGCGGGCGGTGGGGGCTCCGAACTTCAAACGCGCGTAACTTTCGAACCGATTGGAGTTACGGGGCGCACAGCATGTCCACGCGAAGCTCTCTCAGAGCCGAACGACGTGGACAATGGGGCTGGCCCGTTGTGTGCACTATTCGAGGTCAAAAAAGGCCGCAGAGCCCCGGTTTTGTGGCCCGCCGTGTTTCGGCGATCCCGATTTCAATAATTGTGGGTCCCACACTAAGAATCACGGCTCGCTGATGACAAAAGCCCCGTGTCGCGATTATATTTGCACACAATGCGTAAGACAAACAAAACAATCAAACTAGTTGTAAAAAAAAAGAACTAATTAACCGAAAAGACGAGTCTGAACTACAAAAGGGGTGCAACACGAGGACTTCCCAGGGGGTCACCCATCCTAGTACTACTCTCGCCCAAGCACACTTAACTTCGGAGTTCTGATGGGATCCGGTGCATTAGTGCTGGTATGATCACACCCGTTAGAGTCTCCTCACTATATTTTCTTATAGCTGCTGGCACAGTGGGCGGTGGGGGGCTCCGAACTTCAAACGCGCGTAACTTTCGAACCGAATGGAGTTACGGGGCGCACAGCATGTCCACGCGAAGGTCTCTCAGAGCCGGACGACATGGACAATAGGGCTGGCCCGTTGTGTGCAATATCCGAGGTCAAAAAAGTCCGCAGAGCCACAGTTTCGTGGCCCGCCATGTTTCGACGATCCCGATTTCAAAAATTGCGGGTCCCACACTCAGAATAACGGCACGCTGATGACAAAAGCCCCGTGTCGCGATTATATTTGCACACAATGTGTAATACAAAGAAAACAATCAAACTAGTTGTAAAAAAAAAGAACTAATTAACCGAAAAGACGAGTCTGAACTACAAAAGGGGTGCAACACGAGGACTTCCCAGGGTGTCACCCATCCTAGTACTATTCTCGCCCAAGCACACTTAACATCGAAGTTCTGATGGGATCCGGTGCCGTTAAAGTCTCCTCACTATATTTTCTTATAGCTGCTGGCACAGCGGGCGGTGGGGGCTCCGAACTTCAAACGCGCGTAACTTTCGAACCGATTGGAGTTACGGGGCGCACAGCATGTCCACGCGAAGCTCTCTCAGAGCCGAACGACGTGGACAATGGGGCTGGCCCGTTGTGTGCACTATTCGAGGTCAAAAAAGGCCGCAGAGCCCCGGTTTCGTGGCCCGCCGTGTTTCGGCGATCCCGATTTCAATAATTGTGGGTCCCACACTAAGAATCACGGCTCGCTGATGACAAAAGCCCCGTGTCGCGATTATATTTGCACACAATGCGTAAGACAAACAAAACAATCAAACTAGTTGTAAAAAAAAAAGAACAAGTTAACCGAAAAGACGAGTCTGAACTAGAAAAGGGGTGCAACACGAGGACTTCCCAGGGGGTCACCCATCCTAGTACTACTCTCGCCCAAGCACACTTAACTTCGGAGTTCTGATGGGATCCGGTGCATTAGTGCTGGTATGATCACACCCGTTAGAGTCTCCTCACTATATTTTCTTATAGCTGCTGGCACAGTGGGCGGTGGGGGGCTCCGAACTTCAAACGCGCGTAACTTTCGAACCGAATGGAGTTACGGGGCGCACAGCATGTCCACGCGAAGGTCTCTCAGAGCCGGACGACGTGGACAACCGGGCTGGCCCGTTGTGTGCACTATCCGAGGTCAAAAAAGGCCGCAGAGCCCCAGTTTCGTGGCCCGCCGTGTTTCGACGATCCCGATTTCAAAAATTGCGGGTCCCACACTCAGAATCACGGCACGCTGATGACAAAAGCCCCGTGTCGCGATTATATTTGCACACAATGCGTAAGACAAACAAAACAATCAAACTAGTTGTAAAAAAAAAGAACAAGTTAACCGAATAGACGAGTCTGAACACAAAAGGGGTGCAACACGAGGACTTCCCAGGGGGTCACCCATCCTAGTACTACTCTCGCCCAAGCACGCTTAACTTCGGAGTTCTGATGGGATCCGGTGCATTAGTGCTGGTATGATCGCACCAATTAAAGTCTCCTCACTATATTTTCTTATAGCTGCTCGCACAGCGGGCGATGGGGGCTCCGAACTTCAAACGCGCGTAACTTTCGAACCGATTGGAGTTACGGGGCGCACAGCATGTCCACGCGAAGCTCTCTCAGAGCCGGACGACGTGGACAATGGGGCTGGCCCGTTGTGTGCACTATTCGAGGTCAAAAAAGGCCGCAGAGCCCCGGTTTCGTAGCCCGCCGTGTTTCGGCGATCCCGATTTCAATAATTATGGGTCCCACACTCAGAATCACGGCACGCTGATGACAAAAGCCCCGTGTCGCGATTATATTTGCACACAATGTGTAATACAAAGAAAAAAATCAAACTAGTTGTAAAAAAAAAGAACAAGTTAACCGAAAAGACGAGTCTGAACACAAAAGGGGTGCAACACGAGGACTTCCCAGGGTGTCACCCATCCTAGTACTACTCTCGCCCAAGCACGCTTAACTTCGGAGTTCTGATGGGATCCGGTGCATTAGTGCTGGTATGATCGCACCAATTAAAGTCTCCTCACTATATTTTCTTATAGCTGCTGGCACAGCGGGCGATGGGGGCTCCGAACTTCAAACGCGCGTAACTTTCGAACCGATTGGAGTTACGGGGCGCACAGCATGTCCACGCGAAGCTCTCTCAGAGCCGGACGACGTGGACAATGGGGCTGGCCCGTTGTGTGCACTATTCGAGGTCAAAAAAGGCCGCAGAGCCCCGGTTTCGTAGCCCGCCGTGTTTCGGCGATCCCGATTTCAATAATTATGGGTCCCACACTCAGAATCACGGCACGCTGATGACAAAAGCCCCGTGTCGCGATTATATTTGCACACAATGTGTAATACAAAGAAAAAAATCAAACTAGTTGTAAAAAAAAAGAACAAGTTAACCGAAAAGACGAGTCTGAACACAAAAGGGGTGCAACACGAGGACTTCCCAGGGTGTCACCCATCCTAGTACTACTCTCGCCCAAGCACGCTTAACATCGGAGTTCTGATGGGATCCGGTGCATTAGTGCTGGTATGATCGCACCCGTTAGAGTCTCCTCACTATATTTTCTTATAGCTGCTGGCACAGCGGGCGGTGGGGGGCTCCGAACTTCAAACGCGCGTAACTTTCGAACCGAATGGAGTTACGGGGCGCACAGCATGTCCACGCGAAGGTCTCTCAGAGCCGGACGACATGGACAATGGGGCTGGCCCGTTGTGTGCACTATTCGAGGTCAAAAAAGGCCGCAGAGCCCCGGTTTCGTGGCCCGCCGTGTTTCGGCGATCCCGATTTCAATAATTGTGGGTCCCACACTAAGAATCACGGCACGCTGATGACAAAAGCCCCGTGTCGCGATTATATTTGCACACAATGTGTAATACAAAGAAAACAATCAAACTAGTTGTAAAAAAAAAGAACAAATTAACCGAAAAGACGAGTCTGAACTACAAAAGGGGTGCAACACGAGGACTTCCCAGGGGGTCACCCATCCTAGTACTACTCTCGCCCAAGCGCGCTTAACTTCGGAGTTCTGATGGGATCCGGTGCATTAGTGCTGGTATGATCGCACCCGTTAAAGTCTCCTCACTATATTTTCTTATAGCTGCTGGCACAGCGGGCGGTGGGGGCTCCGAACTTCAAACGCGCGTAACTTTCGAACCGATTGGAGTTACGGGGCGCACAGCATGTCCACGCGAAGCTCTCTCAGAGCCGAACGACGTGGACAATGGGGCTGGCCCGTTGTGTGCACTATTCGAGGTCAAAAAAGGCCGCAGAGCCCCGGTTTCGTGGCCCGCCGTGTTTCGGCGATCCCGATTTCGATAATTGTGGGTCCCACACTAAGAATCACGGCTCGCTGATGACAAAAGCCCCGTGTCGCGATTATATTTGCACACAATGCGTAAGACAAACAAAACAATCAAACTAGTTGTAAAAAAAAAGAACAAGTTAACCGAAAAGACGAGTCTGAACTACAAAAGGGGTACAACACGAGGACTTCCCAGGGGGTCACCCATCCTAGTACTACTCTCGCCCAAGCACACTTAACTTCGGAGTTCTGATGGGATCCGGTGCATTAGTGCTGGTATGATCACACCCGTTAGAGTCTCCTCACTATATTTTCTTATAGCTGCTGGCACAGTGGGCGGTGGGGGGCTCCGAACTTCAAACGCGCGTAACTTTCGAACCGAATGGAGTTACGGGGCGCACAGCATGTCCACGCGAAGGTCTCTCAGAGCCGGACGACATGGACAATAGGGCTGGCCCGTTGTGTGCAATATCCGAGGTCAAAAAAGTCCGCAGAGCCACAGTTTCGTGGCCCGCCGTGTTTCGACGATCCCGATTTCAAAAATTGCGGGTCCCACACTCAGAATAACGGCACGCTGATGACAAAAGCCCCGTGTCGCGATTATATTTGCACACAATGCGTAAGACAAACAAAACAATCAAACTAGTTGTAAAAAAAAAAGAACAAGTTAACCGAAATGACGAGTCTGAACTACAAAAGGGGTGCAACACGAGGACTTCCCAGGGGGTCACCCATCCTAGTACTACTCTCGCCCAAGCACGCTTAACTTCGGAGTTCTGATGGGATCTGGTGCATTAGTGCTGGTATGATCGCACCCGTTAGAGTCTCCTCACTATATTTTCTTATAGCTGCTGGCACAGCGGGCGGTGGGGGGCTCCGAAATTCAAACGCGCGTAACTTTCGAACCGAATGGAGTTACGGGGCGCACAGCATGTCCACGCGAAGGTCTCTCAGAGCCGGACGATGTGGACAATAGGGCTGGCCCGTTGTGTGCACTATCCGAGGTCAAAAAAGGCCGCAGAGCCCCGGTTTCGTGGCCCGCCGTGTTTCGACGATCCCGATTTTAAAAATTGCGGGTCCCACACTCAGAATCACGGCACGCTGATGACAAAAGCCCGTGTCGCGATTATATTTGCACACAATGCGTAATACAAACAAAACAATCGAACTAGTTGTAAAAAAAAAGAAAAAGTTAACCGAAAAGACGAGTCTGAACTACAAAAGGGGTGCAACACGAGGACTTCCCAGGGGGTCACCCATCCTAGTATTACTCTCGCCCAAGCACGCTTAACTTCGGAGTTCTGATGGGATCCGGTGCATTAGTGCTGGTATGATCGCACCCGTTAGAGTCTCCTCACTATATTTTCTTATAGCTGCTGGCACAGTGGGCGGTGGGGGGCTCCGAACTTCAAACGCGCGTAACTTTCGAACCGAATGGAGTTACGGGGCGCACAGCATGTCCACGCGAAGGTCTCTCAGAGCCGGACGACGTTGACAACCGGGCTGGCCCGTTGTGTGCACTATCCGAGGTCAAAAAAGGCCGCAGAGCCCCAGTTTCGTGGCCCGCCGTGTTTCGACGATCCCGATTTCAAAAATTGCGGGTCCCACACTCAGAATCACGGCACGCTGATGACAAAAGCCCCGTGTCGCGATTATATTTGCACACAATGCGTAAGACAAACAAAACAATCAAACTAGTTGTAAAAAAAAAGAACAAGTTAACCGAAAAGACGAGTCTGAACACAAAAGGGGTGCAACACGAGGACTTCCCAGGGGGTCACCCATCCTAGTACTACTCTCGCCCAAGCACGCTTAACTTCGGAGTTCTGATGGGATACGGTGCATTAGTGCTGGTATGATCGCACCCGTTAGAGTCTCCTCACTATATTTTCTTATAGCTGCTGGCACAGCGGGCGGTGGGGGGCTCCGAACTTCAAACGCGCGTAACTTTCGAACCGAATGGAGTTACGGGGCGCACAGCATGTCCACGCGAAGGTCTCTCAGAGCCGGACGACATGCACAATGGGGCTGGCCCGTTGTGTGCACTATTCGAGGTCAAAAAAGGCCGCAGAGCCCCGGTTTCGTGGCCCGCCGTGTTTCGGCGATCCCGATTTCAATAATTGTGGGTCCCACACTAAGAATCACGGCACGCTGATGACAAAAGCCCCGTGTCGCGATTATATTTGCACACAATGTGTAATACAAAGAAAACAATCAAACTAGTTGTAAAAAAAAAAGAACAAATTAACCGAAAAGACGAGTCTGAACTACAAAAGGGGTGCAACATGAGGACTTCCCAGGGGGTCACCCATCCTAGTACTACTCTCGCCCAAGCACGCTTAACTTCGGAGTTCTGATGGGATCCGGTGCATTAGTGCTGGTATGATCGCACCCGTTAAAGTCTCCTCACTATATTTTCTTATAGCTGCTGGCACAGCGGGCGGTGGGGGCTCCGAACTTCAAACGCGCGTAACTTTCGAAACGATTGGAGTTACGGGGCGCACAGCATGTCCACGCGAAGCTCTCTCAGAGCCGGACGACGTGGACAATGGGGTTGGCCCGTTGTGTGCACTATTCGAGGTCAAAAAAGGCCGCAGAGCCCCGGTTTCGTAGCCCGCCGTGTTTCGGCGATCCCGATTTCAATAATTATGGGTCCCACACTCAGAATCACGGCACGCTGATGACAAAAGCCCCGTGTCGCGATTATATTTGCACACAATGTGTAATACAAAGAAAAAAATCAAACTAGTTGTAAAAAAAAAGAACAAGTTAACCGAAAAGACGAGTCTGAACACAAAAGGGGTGCAACACGAGGACTTCCCAGGGTGTCACCCATCCTAGTACTACTCTCGCCCAAGCACGCTTAACTTCGGAGTTCTGATGGGATCCGGTGCATTAGTGCTGGTATGATCGCACCCGTTAGAGTCTCCTCACTATATTTTCTTATAGCTGCTGGCACAGCGGGCGGTGGGGGGCTCCGAACTTCAAACGCGCGTAACTTTCGAACCGAATGGAGTTACGGGGCGCACAGCATGTCCACGCGAAGGTCTCTCAGAGCCGGACGACATGGACAATGGGGCTGGCCCGTTGTGTGCACTATTCGAGGTCAAAAAAGGCCGCAGAGCCCCGGTTTCGTGGCCCGCCGTGTTTCGGCGATCCCGATTTCAATAATTGTGGGTCCCACACTAAGAATCACGGCTCGCTGATGACAAAAGCCCCGTGTCGCGATTATATTTGCACACAATGCGTAAGACAAACAAAACAATCAAACTAGTTGTAAAAAAAAAAGAACAAGTTAACCGAAAAGACGAGTCTGAACTAGAAAAGGGGTGCAACACGAGGACTTCCCAGGGGGTCACCCATCCTAGTACTACTCTCGCCCAAGCACACTTAACTTCGGAGTTCTGATGGGATCCGGTGCATTAGTGCTGGTATGATCACACCCGTTAGAGTCTCCTCACTATATTTTCTTATAGCTGCTGGCACAGTGGGCGGTGGGGGGCTCCGAACTTCAAACGCGCGTAACTTTCGAACCGAATGGAGTTACGGGGCGCACAGCATGTCCACGCGAAGGTCTCTCAGAGCCGGACGACATGGACAATAGGGCTGGCCCGTTGTGTGCAATATCCGAGGTCAAAAAAGTCCGCAGAGCCACAGTTTCGTGGCCCGCCGTGTTTCGACGATCCCGATTTCAAAAATTGCGGGTCCCACACTCAGAATAACGGCACGCTGATGACAAAAGCCCCGTGTCGCGATTATATTTGCACACAATGTGTAATACAAAGAAAACAATCAAATCAGTTGTAAAAAAAAAGAACTAATTAACCGAAAAGACGAGTCTGAACTACAAAAGGGGTGCAACACGAGGACTTCCCAGGGTGTCACCCATCCTAGTACTATTCTCGCCCAAGCACACTTAACATCGAAGTTCTGATGGGATCCGGTGCCGTTAAAGTCTCCTCACTATATTTTCTTATAGCTGCTGGCACAGCGGGCGGTGGGGGCTCCGAACTTCAAACGCGCGTAACTTTCGAACCGATTGGAGTTACGGGGCGCACAGCATGTCCACGCGAAGCTCTCTCAGAGCCGAACGACGTGGACAATGGGGCTGGCCCGTTGTGTGCACTATTCGAGGTCAAAAAAGGCCGCAGAGCCCCGGTTTCGTGGCCCGCCGTGTTTCGGCGATCCCGATTTCAATAATTGTGGGTCCCACACTAAGAATCACGGCTCGCTGATGACAAAAGCCCCGTGTCGCGATTATATTTGCACACAATGCGTAAGACAAACAAAACAATCAAACTAGTTGTAAAAAAAAAAGAACAAGTTAACCGAAAAGACGAGTCTGAACTAGAAAAGGGGTGCAACACGAGGACTTCCCAGGGGGTCACCCATCCTAGTACTACTCTCGCCCAAGCACACTTAACTTCGGAGTTCTGATGGGATCCGGTGCATTAGTGCTGGTATGATCACACCGGTTAGAGTCTCCTCACTATATTTTCTTATAGCTGCTGGCACAGTGGGCGGTGGGGGGCTCCGAACTTCAAACGCGCGTAACTTTCGAACCGAATGGAGTTACGGGGCGCACAGCATGTCCACGCGAAGGTCTCTCAGAGCCGGACGACGTGGACAACCGGGCTGGCCCGTTGTGTGCACTATCCGAGGTCAAAAAAGGCCGCAGAGCCCCAGTTTCGTGGCCCGCCGTGTTTCGACGATCCCGATTTCAAAAATTGCGGGTCCCACACTCAGAATCACGGCACGCTGATGACAAAAGCCCCGTGTCGCGATTATATTTGCACACAATGCGTAAGACAAACAAAACAATCAAACTAGTTGTAAAAAAAAAGAACAAGTTAACCGAAAAGACGAGTCTGAACACAAAAGGGGTGCAACACGAGGACTTCCCAGGGGGTCACCCATCCTAGTACTACTCTCGCCCAAGCACGCTTAACTTCGGAGTTCTGATGGGATCCGGTGCATTAGTGCTGGTATGATCGCACCAATTAAAGTCTCCTCACTATATTTTCTTATAGCTGCTGGCACAGCGGGCGATGGGGGCTCCGAACTTCAAACGCGCGTAACTTTCGAACCGATTGGAGTTACGGGGCGCACAGCATGTCCACGCGAAGCTCTCTCAGAGCCGGACGACGTGGACAATGGGGCTGGCCCGTTGTGTGCACTATTCGAGGTCAAAAAAGGCCGCAGAGCCCCGGTTTCGTAGCCCGCCGTGTTTCGGCGATCCCGATTTCAATAATTATGGGTCCCACACTCAGAATCACGGCACGCTGATGACAAAAGCCCCGTGTCGCGATTATATTTGCACACAATGTGTAATACAAAGAAAAAAATCAAACTAGTTGTAAAAAAAAAGAACAAGTTAACCGAAAAGACGAGTCTGAACACAAAAGGGGTGCAACACGAGGACTTCCCAGGGTGTCACCCATCCTAGTACTACTCTCGCCCAAGCACGCTTAACTTCGGAGTTCTGATGGGATCCGGTGCATTAGTGCTGGTATGATCGCACCCGTTAGAGTCTCCTCACTATATTTTCTTATAGCTGCTGGCACAGCGGGCGGTGGGGGGCTCCGAACTTCAAACGCGCGTAACTTTCGAACCGAATGGAGTTACGGGGCGCACAGCATGTCCACGCGAAGGTCTCTCAGAGCCGGACGACATGGACAATGGGGCTGGCCCGTTGTGTGCACTATTCGAGGTCAAAAAAGGCCGCAGAGCCCCGGTTTCGTGGCCCGCCGTGTTTCGGCGATCCCGATTTCAATAATTGTGGGTCCCACACTAAGAATCACGGCACGCTGATGACAAAAGCCCCGTGTCGCGATTATATTTGCACACAATGTGTAATACAAAGAAAACAATCAAACTAGTTGTAAAAAAAAAGAACAAATTAACCGAAAAGACGAGTCTGAACTACAAAAGGGGTACAACACGAGGACTTCCCAGGGGGTCACCCATCCTAGTACTACTCTCGCCCAAGCGCGCTTAACTTCGGAGTTCTGATGGGATCCGGTGCATTAGTGCTGGTATGATCGCACCCGTTAAAGTCTCCTCACTATATTTTCTTATAGCTGCTGGCACAGCGGGCGGTGGGGGCTCCGAACTTCAAACGCGCGTAACTTTCGAACCGATTGGAGTTACGGGGCGCACAGCATGTCCACGCGAAGCTCTCTCAGAGCCGAACGACGTGGACAATGGGGCTGGCCCGTTGTGTGCACTATTCGAGGTCAAAAAAGGCCGCAGAGCCCCGGTTTCGTGGCCCGCCGTGTTTCGGCGATCCCGATTTCAATAATTGTGGGTCCCACACTAAGAATCACGGCACGCTGATGACAAAAGCCCCGTGTCGCGATTATATTTGCACACAATGCGTAAGATAAACAAAACAATCAAACTAGTTGTAAAAAAAAAGAACAAGTTAACCGAAAAGACGAGTCTGAACTACAAAAGGGGTGCAACACGAGGACTTCCCAGGGGGTCACCCATCCTAGTACTACTCTAGCCCAAGCACGCTTCACTTCGGAGTTCTGATGGGATCCGGTGCATTAGTGCTGGTATGATCGCACCCGTTAGAGTCTCCTCACTATATTTTCTTATAGCTGCTGGCACAGTGGGCGGTGGGGGGCTCCGAACTTCAAACGCGCGTAACTTTCGAACCGAATGGAGTTACGGGGCGCACAGCATGTCCACGCGAAGCTCTCTCAGAGACGGACGACGTGGACAATGGGGCTGGCCCGTTGTGTGCACTATTCGAGGTCAAAAAAGGCCGCAGAGCCCCGGTTTCGTGGCCCGCCGTGTTTCGGCGATCCCGATTTCAATAATTATGGGTCCCACACTAAGAATCACGGCACGCTGATGACAAAAGCCCCGTGTCGCGATTATATTTGCACACAATGTGTAATACAAAGAAAACAATCAAACTAGTTGTAAAAAAAAAGAACTAATTAACCGAAAAGACGAGTCTGAACTACAAAAGGGGTGCAACACGAGGACTTCCCAGGGTGTCACCCATCCTAGTACTATTCTCGCCCAAGCACACTTAACATCGAAGTTCTGATGGGATCCGGTGCATTAGTGCTGGTATGATCGCACCCGTTAAAGTCTCCTCACTATATTTTCTTATAGCTGCTGGCACAGCGGGCGGTGGGGGCTCCGAACTTCAAACGCGCGTAACTTTCGAACCGATTGGAGTTACGGGGCGCACAGCATGTCCACGCGAAGCTCTCTCAGAGCCGAACGACGTGGACAATGGGGCTGGCCCGTTGTGTGCACTATTCGAGGTCAAAAAAGGCCGCAGAGCCCCGGTTTCGTGGCCCGCCGTGTTTCGGCGATCCCGATTTCAATAATTGTGGGTCCCACACTAAGAATCACGGCACGCTGATGACAAAAGCCCCGTGTCGCGATTATATTTGCACACAATGCGTAAGATAAACAAAACAATCAAACTAGTTGTAAAAAAAAAGAACAAGTTAACCGAAAAGACGAGTCTGAACTACAAAAGGGGTGCAACACGAGGACTTCCCAGGGGGTCACCCATCCTAGTACTACTCTAGCCCAAGCACGCTTCACTTCGGAGTTCTGATGGGATCCGGTGCATTAGTGCTGGTATGATCGCACCCGTTAGAGTCTCCTCACTATATTTTCTTATAGCTGCTGGCACAGCGGGCGATGGGGGCTCCGAAGTTCAAACGCGCGTAACTTTCGAACCGATTGGAGTTACGGGGCGCACAGCATGTCCACGCGAAGCTCTCTCAGAGCCGGACGACGTGGACAATGGGGCTGGCCCGTTGTGTGCACTATTCGAGGTCAAAAAAGGCCGCAGAGCCCCGATTTCGTGGCCCGCCGTGTTTCGACGATCCTGATTTCAATAATTGTGGGTCCCACACTAAGAATCACGGCACGCTGATGACAAAAGCCCCGTGTCGCGATTATATTTGCACACAATGCGTAAGACAAAGAAAACAATCAAACTAGTTGTAAAAAAAAGAACAAATTAACCGAAAAGACGAGTCTGAACTACAAAAGGGGTGCAACACGAGGACTTCCCAGGGGGTCACCCATCCTAGTACTACTCTAGCCCAAGCACGCTTCACTTCGGAGTTCTGATGGGATCCGGTGCATTAGTGCTGGTATGATCGCACCCGTTAGAGTCTCCTCACTATATTTTCTTATAGCTGCTGGCACAGCGGGCGATGGGGGCTCCGAAGTTCAAACGCGCGTAACTTTCGAACCGATTGGAGTTACGGGGCGCACAGCATGTCCACGCGAAGCTCTCTCAGAGCCGGAAGACGTGGACAATGGGGCTGGCCCGTTGTGTGCACTATTCGAGGTCAAAAAAGGCCGCAGAGCCCCGGTTTCGTGGCCCGCCGTGTTTCGGCGATCCCGATTTCAATAATTGTGGGTCCCACACTAAGAATCACGGCACGCTGATGACAAAAGCCCCGTGTCGCGATTATATTTGCACACAATGCGTAAGATAAACAAAACAATCAAACTAGTTGTAAAAAAAAAGAACAAGTTAACCGAAAAGACGAGTCTGAACTACAAAAGGGGTGCAACACGAGGACTTCCCAGGGGGTCACCCATCCTAGTACTACTCTAGCCCAAGCACGCTTCACTTCGGAGTTCTGATGGGATCCGGTGCATTAGTGCTGGTATGATCGCACCCGTTAGAGTCTCCTCACTATATTTTCTTATAGCTGCTGGCACAGTGGGCGGTGGGGGGCTCCGAACTTCAAACGCGCGTAACTTTCGAACCGAATGGAGTTACGGGGCGCACAGCATGTCCACGCGAAGCTCTCTCAGAGACGGACGACGTGGACAATGGGGCTGGCCCGTTGTGTGCACTATTCGAGGTCAAAAAAGGCCGCAGAGCCCCGGTTTCGTGGCCCGCCGTGTTTCGGCGATCCCGATTTCAATAATTATGGGTCCCACACTAAGAATCACGGCACGCTGATGACAAAAGCCCCGTGTCGCGATTATATTTGCACACAATGCGTAAGATAAACAAAACAATCAAACTAGTTGTAAAAAAAAAGAACAAGTTAACCGAAAAGACGAGTCTGAACTACAAAAGGGGTGCAACACGAGGACTTCCCAGGGGGTCACCCATCCTAGTACTACTCTAGCCCAAGCACGCTTCACTTCGGAGTTCTGATGGGATCCGGTGCATTAGTGCTGGTATGATCGCACCCGTTAGAGTCTCCTCACTATATTTTCTTATAGCTGCTGGCACAGTGGGCGGTGGGGGGCTCCGAACTTCAAACGCGCGTAACTTTCGAACCGAATGGAGTTACGGGGCGCACAGCATGTCCACGCGAAGCTCTCTCAGAGACGGACGACGTGGACAATGGGGCTGGCCCGTTGTGTGCACTATTCGAGGTCAAAAAAGGCCGCAGAGCCCCGGTTTCGTGGCCCGCCGTGTTTCGGCGATCCCGATTTCAATAATTATGGGTCCCACACTAAGAATCACGGCACGCTGATGACAAAAGCCCCGTGTCGCGATTATATTTGCACACAATGTGTAATACAAAGAAAACAATCAAACTAGTTGTAAAAAAAAAGAACTAATTAACCGAAAAGACGAGTCTGAACTACAAAAGGGGTGCAACACGAGGACTTCCCAGGGTGTCACCCATCCTAGTACTATTCTCGCCCAAGCACACTTAACATCGAAGTTCTGATGGGATCCGGTGCATTAGTGCTGGTATGATCGCACCCGTTAAAGTCTCCTCACTATATTTTCTTATAGCTGCTGGCACAGCGGGCGGTGGGGGCTCCGAACTTCAAACGCGCGTAACTTTCGAACCGATTGGAGTTACGGGGCGCACAGCATGTCCACGCGAAGCTCTCTCAGAGCCGAACGACGTGGACAATGGGGCTGGCCCGTTGTGTGCACTATTCGAGGTCAAAAAAGGCCGCAGAGCCCCGGTTTCGTGGCCCGCCGTGTTTCGGCGATCCCGATTTCAATAATTGTGGGTCCCACACTAAGAATCACGGCACGCTGATGACAAAAGCCCCGTGTCGCGATTATATTTGCACACAATGCGTAAGATAAACAAAACAATCAAACTAGTTGTAAAAAAAAAGAACAAGTTAACCGAAAAGACGAGTCTGAACTACAAAAGGGGTGCAACACGAGGACTTCCCAGGGGGTCACCCATCCTAGTACTACTCTAGCCCAAGCACGCTTCACTTCGGAGTTCTGATGGGATCCGGTGCATTAGTGCTGGTATGATCGCACCCGTTAGAGTCTCCTCACTATATTTTCTTATAGCTGCTGGCACAGCGGGCGATGGGGGCTCCGAAGTTCAAACGCGCGTAACTTTCGAACCGATTGGAGTTACGGGGCGCACAGCATGTCCACGCGAAGCTCTCTCAGAGCCGGACGACGTGGACAATGGGGCTGGCCCGTTGTGTGCACTATTCGAGGTCAAAAAAGGCCGCAGAGCCCCGATTTCGTGGCCCGCCGTGTTTCGACGATCCTGATTTCAATAATTGTGGGTCCCACACTAAGAATCACGGCACGCTGATGACAAAAGCCCCGTGTCGCGATTATATTTGCACACAATGCGTAAGACAAAGAAAACAATCAAACTAGTTGTAAAAAAAAGAACAAATTAACCGAAAAGACGAGTCTGAACTACAAAAGGGGTGCAACACGAGGACTTCCCAGGGGGTCACCCATCCTAGTACTACTCTAGCCCAAGCACGCTTCACTTCGGAGTTCTGATGGGATCCGGTGCATTAGTGCTGGTATGATCGCACCCGTTAGAGTCTCCTCACTATATTTTCTTATAGCTGCTGGCACAGCGGGCGTTGGGGGCTCCGAAGTTCAAACGCGCGTAACTTTCGAACCGATTGGAGTTACGGGGCGCACAGCATGTCCACGCGAAGCTCTCTCAGAGCCGGAAGACGTGGACAATGGGGCTGGCCCGTTGTGTGCACTATTCGAGGTCAAAAAAGGCCGCAGAGCCCCGGTTTCGTGGCCCGCCGTGTTTCGGCGATCCCGATTTCAATAATTATGGGTCCCACACTAAGAATCACGGCACGCTGATGACAAAAGCCCCGTGTCGCGATTATATTTGCACACAATGTGTAATACAAAGAAAACAATCAAACTAGTTGTAAAAAAAAAGAACTAATTAACCGAAAAGACGAGTCTGAACTACAAAAGGGGTGCAACACGAGGACTTCCCAGGGTGTCACCCATCCTAGTACTATTCTCGCCCAAGCACACTTAACATCGAAGTTCTGATGGGATCCGGTGCATTAGTGCTGGTATGATCGCACCCGTTAAAGTCTCCTCACTATATTTTCTTATAGCTGCTGGCACAGCGGGCGGTGGGGGCTCCGAACTTCAAACGCGCGTAACTTTCGAACCGATTGGAGTTACGGGGCGCACAGCATGTCCACGCGAAGCTCTCTCAGAGCCGAACGACGTGGACAATGGGGCTGGCCCGTTGTGTGCACTATTCGAGGTCAAAAAAGGCCGCAGAGCCCCGGTTTCGTGGCCCGCCGTGTTTCGGCGATCCCGATTTCAATAATTGTGGGTCCCACACTAAGAATCACGGCACGCTGATGACAAAAGCCCCGTGTCGCGATTATATTTGCACACAATGCGTAAGATAAACAAAACAATCAAACTAGTTGTAAAAAAAAAGAACAAGTTAACCGAAAAGACGAGTCTGAACTACAAAAGGGGTGCAACACGAGGACTTCCCAGGGGGTCACCCATCCTAGTACTACTCTAGCCCAAGCACGCTTCACTTCGGAGTTCTGATGGGATCCGGTGCATTAGTGCTGGTATGATCGCACCCGTTAGAGTCTCCTCACTATATTTTCTTATAGCTGCTGGCACAGCGGGCGATGGGGGCTCCGAAGTTCAAACGCGCGTAACTTTCGAACCGATTGGAGTTACGGGGCGCACAGCATGTCCACGCGAAGCTCTCTCAGAGCCGGACGACGTGGACAATGGGGCTGGCCCGTTGTGTGCACTATTCGAGGTCAAAAAAGGCCGCAGAGCCCCGATTTCGTGGCCCGCCGTGTTTCGGCGATCCCGATTTCAATAATTGTGGGTCCCACACTAAGAATCACGGCACGCTGATGACAAAAGCCCCGTGTCGCGATTATATTTGCACACAATGCGTAAGACAAAGAAAACAATCAAACTAGTTGTAAAAAAAAAGAACAAATTAACCGAAAAGACGAGTCTGAACTACAAAAGGGGTGCAACACGAGGACTTCCCAGGGGGTCACCCATCCTAGTACTACTCTCGCCCAAGCACGCTTAACTTCGGAGTTCTGATGGGATCCGGTGCATTAGTGCTGGTATGATCGCACCAATTAAAGTCTCCTCACTATATTTTCTTATAGCTGCTGGCACAGCGGGCGATGGGGGCTCCGAAGTTCAAACGCGCGTAACTTTCGAACCGATTGGAGTTACGGGGCGCACAGCATGTCCACGCGAAGCTCTCTCAGAGCCGGACGACGTGGACAATGGGGCTGGCCCGTTGTGTGCACTATTCGAGGTCAAAAAAGGCCGCAGAGCCCCGGTTTCGTGGCCCGCCGTGTTTCGGCGATCCCGATTTCAATAATTATGGGTCCCACACTAAGAATCACGGCACGCTGATGACAAAAGCCCCGTGTCGCGATTATATTTGCACACAATGTGTAATACAAAGAAAACAATCAAACTAGTTGTAAAAAAAAAGAACTAATTAACCGAAAAGACGAGTCTGAACTACAAAAGGGGTGCAACACGAGGACTTCCCAGGGTGTCACCCATCCTAGTACTATTCTCGCCCAAGCACACTTAACATCGAAGTTCTGATGGGATCCGGTGCATTAGTGCTGGTATGATCGCACCCGTTAAAGTCTCCTCACTATATTTTCTTATAGCTGCTGGCACAGCGGGCGGTGGGGGCTCCGAACTTCAAACGCGCGTAACTTTCGAACCGATTGGAGTTACGGGGCGCACCGCATGTCCACGCGAAGCTCTCTCAGAGCCGAACGACGTGGACAATGGGGCTGGCCCGTTGTGTGCACTATTCGAGGTCAAAAAAGGCCGCAGAGCCCCGGTTTCGTGGCCCGCCGTGTTTCGGCGATCCCGATTTCAATAATTGTGGGTCCCACACTAAGAATCACGGCACGCTGATGACAAAAGCCCCGTGTCGCGATTATATTTGCACACAATGCGTAAGATAAACAAAACAATCAAACTAGTTGTAAAAAAAAAGAACAAGTTAACCGAAAAGACGAGTCTGAACTACAAAAGGGGTGCAACACGAGGACTTCCCAGGGGGTCACCCATCCTAGTACTACTCTAGCCCAAGCACGCTTCACTTCGGAGTTCTGATGGGATCCGGTGCATTAGTGCTGGTATGATCGCACCCGTTAGAGTCTCCTCACTATATTTTCTTATAGCTGCTGGCACAGCGGGCGATGGGGGCTCCGAAGTTCAAACGCGCGTAACTTTCGAACCGATTGGAGTTACGGGGCGCACAGCATGTCCACGCGAAGCTCTCTCAGAGCCGGACGACGTGGACAATGGGGCTGGCCCGTTGTGTGCACTATTCGAGGTCAAAAAAGGCCGCAGAGCCCCGATTTCGTGGCCCGCCGTGTTTCGGCGATCCCGATTTCAATAATTGTGGGTCCCACACTAAGAATCACGGCACGCTGATGACAAAAGCCCCGTGTCGCGATTATATTTGCACACAATACGTAAGACAAAGAAAACAATCAAACTAGTTGTAAAAAAAAAGAACAAATTAACCGAAAAGACGAGTCTGAACTACAAAAGGGGTGCAACACGAGGACTTCCCAGGGGGTCACCCATCCTAGTACTACTCTCGCCCAAGCACGCTTAACTTCGGAGTTCTGATGGGATCCGGTGCATTAGTGCTGGTATGATCGCACCAATTAAAGTCTCCTCACTATATTTTCTTATAGCTGCTGGCACAGCGGGCGATGGGGGCTCCGAAGTTCAAACGCGCGTAACTTTCGAACCGATTGGAGTTACGGGGCGCACAGCATGTCCACGCGAAGCTCTCTCAGAGCCGGACGACGTGGACAATGGGGCTGGCCCGTTGTGTGCACTATTCGAGGTCAAAAAAGGCCGCAGAGCCCCGGTTTCGTGGCCCGCCGTGTTTCGGCGATCCCGATTTCAATAATTATGGGTCCCACACTAAGAATCACGGCACGCTGATGACAAAAGCCCCGTGTCGCGATTATATTTGCACACAATGTGTAATACAAAGAAAACAATCAAACTAGTTGTAAAAAAAAAGAACTAATTAACCGAAAAGACGAGTCTGAACTACAAAAGGGGTGCAACACGAGGACTTCCCAGGGTGTCACCCATCCTAGTACTATTCTCGCCCAAGCACACTTAACATCGAAGTTCTGATGGGATCCGGTGCATTAGTGCTGGTATGATCGCACCCGTTAAAGTCTCCTCACTATATTTTCTTATAGCTGCTGGCACAGCGGGCGGTGGGGGCTCCGAACTTCAAACGCGCGTAACTTTCGAACCGATTGGAGTTACGGGGCGCACCGCATGTCCACGCGAAGCTCTCTCAGAGCCGAACGACGTGGACAATGGGGCTGGCCCGTTGTGTGCACTATTCGAGGTCAAAAAAGGCCGCAGAGCCCCGGTTTCGTGGCCCGCCGTGTTTCGGCGATCCCGATTTCAATAATTGTGGGTCCCACACTAAGAATCACGGCACGCTGATGACAAAAGCCCCGTGTCGCGATTATATTTGCACACAATGCGTAAGATAAACAAAACAATCAAACTAGTTGTAAAAAAAAAGAACAAGTTAACCGAAAAGACGAGTCTGAACTACAAAAGGGGTGCAACACGAGGACTTCCCAGGGGGTCACCCATCCTAGTACTACTCTAGCCCAAGCACGCTTCACTTCGTAGTTCTGATGGGATCCGGTGCATTAGTGCTGGTATGATCGCACCCGTTAGAGTCTCCTCACTATATTTTCTTATAGCTGCTGGCACAGCGGGCGATGGGGGCTCCGAAGTTCAAACGCGCGTAACTTTCGAACCGATTGGAGTTACGGGGCGCACAGCATGTCCACGCGAAGCTCTCTCAGAGCCGGACGACGTGGACAATGGGGCTGGCCCGTTGTGTGCACTATTCGAGGTCAAAAAAGGCCGCAGAGCCCCGATTTCGTGGCCCGCCGTGTTTCGGCGATCCCGATTTCAATAATTGTGGGTCCCACACTAAGAATCACGGCACGCTGATGACAAAAGCCCCGTGTCGCGATTATATTTGCACACAATGCGTAAGACAAAGAAAACAATCAAACTAGTTGTAAAAAAAAAGAACAAATTAACCGAAAAGACGAGTCTGAACTACAAAAGGGGTGCAACACGAGGACTTCCCAGGGGGTCACCCATCCTAGTACTACTCTCGCCCAAGCACGCTTAACTTCGGAGTTCTGATGGGATCCGGTGCATTAGTGCTGGTATGATCGCACCAATTAAAGTCTCCTCACTATATTTTCTTATAGCTGCTGGCACAGCGGGCGATGGGGGCTCCGAAATTCAAACGCGCGTAACTTTCGAACCGATTGGAGTTACGGGGCGCACAGCATGTCCACGCGAAGCTCTCTCAGAGCCGGACGACGTGGACAATGGGGCTGGCCCGTTGTGTGCACTATTCGAGGTCAAAAAAGGCCGCAGAGCCCCGGTTTCGTGGCCCGCCGTGTTTCGGCGATCCCGATTTCAATAATTATGGGTCCCACACTAAGAATCACGGCACGCTGATGACAAAAGCCCCGTGTCGCGATTATATTTGCACACAATGTGTAATACAAAGAAAACAATCAAACTAGTTGTAAAAAAAAAGAACTAATTAACCGAAAAGACGAGTCTGAACTACAAAAGGGGTGCAACACGAGGACTTCCCAGGGTGTCACCCATCCTAGTACTATTCTCGCCCAAGCACACTTAACATCGAAGTTCTGATGGGATCCGGTGCATTAGTGCTGGTATGATCGCACCCGTTAAAGTCTCCTCACTATATTTTCTTATAGCTGCTGGCACAGCGGGCGGTGGGGGCTCCGAACTTCAAACGCGCGTAACTTTCGAACCGATTGGAGTTACGGGGCGCACAGCATGTCCACGCGAAGCTCTCTCAGAGCCGGACGACGTGGACAATGGGGCTGGCCCGTTGTGTGCACTATTCGAGGTCAAAAAAGGCCGCAGAGCCCCGGTTTCGTGGCCCGCCGTGTTTCGGCGATCCCGATTTCAATAATTATGGGTCCCACACTAAGAATCACGGCACGCTGATGACAAAAGCCCCGTGTCGCGATTATATTTGCACACAATGCGTAAGATAAACAAAACAATCAAACTAGTTGTAAAAAAAAAGAACTAATTAACCGAAAAGACGAGTCTGAACTACAAAAGGGGTGCAACACGAGGACTTCCCAGGGTGTCACCCATCCTAGTACTATTCTCGCCCAAGCACACTTAACATCGAAGTTCTGATGGGATCCGGTGCATTAGTGCTGGTATGATCGCACCCGTTAAAGTCTCCTCACTATATTTTCTTATAGCTGCTGGCACAGCGGGCGGTGGGGGCTCCGAACTTCAAACGCGCGTAACTTTCGAACCGATTGGAGTTACGGGGCGCACAGCATGTCCACGCGAAGCTCTCTCAGAGCCGAACGACGTGGACAATGGGGCTGGCCCGTTGTGTGCACTATTCGAGGTCAAAAAAGGCCGCAGAGCCCCGGTTTTGTGGCCCGCCGTGTTTCGGCGATCCCGATTTCAATAATTGTGGGTCCCACACTAAGAATCACGGCTCGCTGATGACAAAAGCCCCGTGTCGCGATTATATTTGCACACAATGCGTAAGACAAACAAAACAATCAAACTAGTTGTAAAAAAAAAGAACTAATTAACCGAAAAGACGAGTCTGAACTACAAAAGGGGTGCAACACGAGGACTTCCCAGGGGGTCACCCATCCTAGTACTACTCTCGCCCAAGCACACTTAACTTCGGAGTTCTGATGGGATCCGGTGCATTAGTGCTGGTATGATCACACCCGTTAGAGTCTCCTCACTATATTTTCTTATAGCTGCTGGCACAGTGGGCGGTGGGGGGCTCCGAACTTCAAACGCGCGTAACTTTCGAACCGAATGGAGTTACGGGGCGCACAGCATGTCCACGCGAAGGTCTCTCAGAGCCGGACGACATGGACAATAGGGCTGGCCCGTTGTGTGCAATATCCGAGGTCAAAAAAGTCCGCAGAGCCACAGTTTCGTGGCCCGCCATGTTTCGACGATCCCGATTTCAAAAATTGCGGGTCCCACACTCAGAATAACGGCACGCTGATGACAAAAGCCCCGTGTCGCGATTATATTTGCACACAATGTGTAATACAAAGAAAACAATCAAACTAGTTGTAAAAAAAAAGAACTAATTAACCGAAAAGACGAGTCTGAACTACAAAAGGGGTGCAACACGAGGACTTCCCAGGGTGTCACCCATCCTAGTACTATTCTCGCCCAAGCACACTTAACATCGAAGTTCTGATGGGATCCGGTGCCGTTAAAGTCTCCTCACTATATTTTCTTATAGCTGCTGGCACAGCGGGCGGTGGGGGCTCCGAACTTCAAACGCGCGTAACTTTCGAACCGATTGGAGTTACGGGGCGCACAGCATGTCCACGCGAAGCTCTCTCAGAGCCGAACGACGTGGACAATGGGGCTGGCCCGTTGTGTGCACTATTCGAGGTCAAAAAAGGCCGCAGAGCCCCGGTTTCGTGGCCCGCCGTGTTTCGGCGATCCCGATTTCAATAATTGTGGGTCCCACACTAAGAATCACGGCTCGCTGATGACAAAAGCCCCGTGTCGCGATTATATTTGCACACAATGCGTAAGACAAACAAAACAATCAAACTAGTTGTAAAAAAAAAAGAACAAGTTAACCGAAAAGACGAGTCTGAACTAGAAAAGGGGTGCAACACGAGGACTTCCCAGGGGGTCACCCATCCTAGTACTACTCTCGCCCAAGCACACTTAACTTCGGAGTTCTGATGGGATCCGGTGCATTAGTGCTGGTATGATCACACCCGTTAGAGTCTCCTCACTATATTTTCTTATAGCTGCTGGCACAGTGGGCGGTGGGGGGCTCCGAACTTCAAACGCGCGTAACTTTCGAACCGAATGGAGTTACGGGGCGCACAGCATGTCCACGCGAAGGTCTCTCAGAGCCGGACGACGTGGACAACCGGGCTGGCCCGTTGTGTGCACTATCCGAGGTCAAAAAAGGCCGCAGAGCCCCAGTTTCGTGGCCCGCCGTGTTTCGACGATCCCGATTTCAAAAATTGCGGGTCCCACACTCAGAATCACGGCACGCTGATGACAAAAGCCCCGTGTCGCGATTATATTTGCACACAATGCGTAAGACAAACAAAACAATCAAACTAGTTGTAAAAAAAAAGAACAAGTTAACCGAATAGACGAGTCTGAACACAAAAGGGGTGCAACACGAGGACTTCCCAGGGGGTCACCCATCCTAGTACTACTCTCGCCCAAGCACGCTTAACTTCGGAGTTCTGATGGGATCCGGTGCATTAGTGCTGGTATGATCGCACCAATTAAAGTCTCCTCACTATATTTTCTTATAGCTGCTGGCACAGCGGGCGATGGGGGCTCCGAACTTCAAACGCGCGTAACTTTCGAACCGATTGGAGTTACGGGGCGCACAGCATGTCCACGCGAAGCTCTCTCAGAGCCGGACGACGTGGACAATGGGGCTGGCCCGTTGTGTGCACTATTCGAGGTCAAAAAAGGCCGCAGAGCCCCGGTTTCGTAGCCCGCCGTGTTTCGGCGATCCCGATTTCAATAATTATGGGTCCCACACTCAGAATCACGGCACGCTGATGACAAAAGCCCCGTGTCGCGATTATATTTGCACACAATGTGTAATACAAAGAAAAAAATCAAACTAGTTGTAAAAAAAAAGAACAAGTTAACCGAAAAGACGAGTCTGAACACAAAAGGGGTGCAACACGAGGACTTCCCAGGGTGTCACCCATCCTAGTACTACTCTCGCCCAAGCACGCTTAACTTCGGAGTTCTGATGGGATCCGGTGCATTAGTGCTGGTATGATCGCACCAATTAAAGTCTCCTCACTATATTTTCTTATAGCTGCTGGCACAGCGGGCGATGGGGGCTCCGAACTTCAAACGCGCGTAACTTTCGAACCGATTGGAGTTACGGGGCGCACAGCATGTCCACGCGAAGCTCTCTCAGAGCCGGACGACGTGGACAATGGGGCTGGCCCGTTGTGTGCACTATTCGAGGTCAAAAAAGGCCGCAGAGCCCCGGTTTCGTAGCCCGCCGTGTTTCGGCGATCCCGATTTCAATAATTATGGGTCCCACACTCAGAATCACGGCACGCTGATGACAAAAGCCCCGTGTCGCGATTATATTTGCACACAATGTGTAATACAAAGAAAAAAATCAAACTAGTTGTAAAAAAAAAGAACAAGTTAACCGAAAAGACGAGTCTGAACACAAAAGGGGTGCAACACGAGGACTTCCCAGGGTGTCACCCATCCTAGTACTACTCTCGCCCAAGCACGCTTAACATCGGAGTTCTGATGGGATCCGGTGCATTAGTGCTGGTATGATCGCACCCGTTAGAGTCTCCTCACTATATTTTCTTATAGCTGCTGGCACAGCGGGCGGTGGGGGGCTCCGAACTTCAAACGCGCGTAACTTTCGAACCGAATGGAGTTACGGGGCGCACAGCATGTCCACGCGAAGGTCTCTCAGAGCCGGACGACATGGACAATGGGGCTGGCCCGTTGTGTGCACTATTCGAGGTCAAAAAAGGCCGCAGAGCCCCGGTTTCGTGGCCCGCCGTGTTTCGGCGATCCCGATTTCAATAATTGTGGGTCCCACACTAAGAATCACGGCACGCTGATGACAAAAGCCCCGTGTCGCGATTATATTTGCACACAATGTGTAATACAAAGAAAACAATCAAACTAGTTGTAAAAAAAAAGAACAAATTAACCGAAAAGACGAGTCTGAACTACAAAAGGGGTGCAACACGAGGACTTCCCAGGGGGTCACCCATCCTAGTACTACTCTCGCCCAAGCGCGCTTAACTTCGGAGTTCTGATGGGATCCGGTGCATTAGTGCTGGTATGATCGCACCCGTTAAAGTCTCCTCACTATATTTTCTTATAGCTGCTGGCACAGCGGGCGGTGGGGGCTCCGAACTTCAAACGCGCGTAACTTTCGAACCGATTGGAGTTACGGGGCGCACAGCATGTCCACGCGAAGCTCTCTCAGAGCCGAACGACGTGGACAATGGGGCTGGCCCGTTGTGTGCACTATTCGAGGTCAAAAAAGGCCGCAGAGCCCCGGTTTCGTGGCCCGCCGTGTTTCGGCGATCCCGATTTCGATAATTGTGGGTCCCACACTAAGAATCACGGCTCGCTGATGACAAAAGCCCCGTGTCGCGATTATATTTGCACACAATGCGTAAGACAAACAAAACAATCAAACTAGTTGTAAAAAAAAAGAACAAGTTAACCGAAAAGACGAGTCTGAACTACAAAAGGGGTACAACACGAGGACTTCCCAGGGGGTCACCCATCCTAGTACTACTCTCGCCCAAGCACACTTAACTTCGGAGTTCTGATGGGATCCGGTGCATTAGTGCTGGTATGATCACACCCGTTAGAGTCTCCTCACTATATTTTCTTATAGCTGCTGGCACAGTGGGCGGTGGGGGGCTCCGAACTTCAAACGCGCGTAACTTTCGAACCGAATGGAGTTACGGGGCGCACAGCATGTCCACGCGAAGGTCTCTCAGAGCCGGACGACATGGACAATAGGGCTGGCCCGTTGTGTGCAATATCCGAGGTCAAAAAAGTCCGCAGAGCCACAGTTTCGTGGCCCGCCGTGTTTCGACGATCCCGATTTCAAAAATTGCGGGTCCCACACTCAGAATAACGGCACGCTGATGACAAAAGCCCCGTGTCGCGATTATATTTGCACACAATGCGTAAGACAAACAAAACAATCAAACTAGTTGTAAAAAAAAAAAGAACAAGTTAACCGAAATGACGAGTCTGAACTACAAAAGGGGTGCAACACGAGGACTTCCCAGGGGGTCACCCATCCTAGTACTACTCTCGCCCAAGCACGCTTAACTTCGGAGTTCTGATGGGATCTGGTGCATTAGTGCTGGTATGATCGCACCCGTTAGAGTCTCCTCACTATATTTTCTTATAGCTGCTGGCACAGCGGGCGGTGGGGGGCTCCGAAATTCAAACGCGCGTAACTTTCGAACCGAATGGAGTTACGGGGCGCACAGCATGTCCACGCGAAGGTCTCTCAGAGCCGGACGATGTGGACAATAGGGCTGGCCCGTTGTGTGCACTATCCGAGGTCAAAAAAGGCCGCAGAGCCCCGGTTTCGTGGCCCGCCGTGTTTCGACGATCCCGATTTTAAAAATTGCGGGTCCCACACTCAGAATCACGGCACGCTGATGACAAAAGCCCGTGTCGCGATTATATTTGCACACAATGCGTAATACAAACAAAACAATCGAACTAGTTGTAAAAAAAAAGAAAAAGTTAACCGAAAAGACGAGTCTGAACTACAAAAGGGGTGCAACACGAGGACTTCCCAGGGGGTCACCCATCCTAGTATTACTCTCGCCCAAGCACGCTTAACTTCGGAGTTCTGATGGGATCCGGTGCATTAGTGCTGGTATGATCGCACCCGTTAGAGTCTCCTCACTATATTTTCTTATAGCTGCTGGCACAGTGGGCGGTGGGGGGCTCCGAACTTCAAACGCGCGTAACTTTCGAACCGAATGGAGTTACGGGGCGCACAGCATGTCCACGCGAAGGTCTCTCAGAGCCGGACGACGTTGACAACCGGGCTGGCCCGTTGTGTGCACTATCCGAGGTCAAAAAAGGCCGCAGAGCCCCAGTTTCGTGGCCCGCCGTGTTTCGACGATCCCGATTTCAAAAATTGCGGGTCCCACACTCAGAATCACGGCACGCTGATGACAAAAGCCCCGTGTCGCGATTATATTTGCACACAATGCGTAAGACAAACAAAACAATCAAACTAGTTGTAAAAAAAAAGAACAAGTTAACCGAAAAGACGAGTCTGAACACAAAAGGGGTGCAACACGAGGACTTCCCAGGGGGTCACCCATCCTAGTACTACTCTCGCCCAAGCACGCTTAACTTCGGAGTTCTGATGGGATACGGTGCATTAGTGCTGGTATGATCGCACCCGTTAGAGTCTCCTCACTATATTTTCTTATAGCTGCTGGCACAGCGGGCGGTGGGGGGCTCCGAACTTCAAACGCGCGTAACTTTCGAACCGAATGGAGTTACGGGGCGCACAGCATGTCCACGCGAAGGTCTCTCAGAGCCGGACGACATGGACAATGGGGCTGGCCCGTTGTGTGCACTATTCGAGGTCAAAAAAGGCCGCAGAGCCCCGGTTTCGTGGCCCGCCGTGTTTCGGCGATCCCGATTTCAATAATTGTGGGTCCCACACTAAGAATCACGGCACGCTGATGACAAAAGCCCCGTGTCGCGATTATATTTGCACACAATGTGTAATACAAAGAAAACAATCAAACTAGTTGTAAAAAAAAAAGAACAAATTAACCGAAAAGACGAGTCTGAACTACAAAAGGGGTGCAACATGAGGACTTCCCAGGGGGTCACCCATCCTAGTACTACTCTCGCCCAAGCACGCTTAACTTCGGAGTTCTGATGGGATCCGGTGCATTAGTGCTGGTATGATCGCACCCGTTAAAGTCTCCTCACTATATTTTCTTATAGCTGCTGGCACAGCGGGCGGTGGGGGCTCCGAACTTCAAACGCGCGTAACTTTCGAAACGATTGGAGTTACGGGGCGCACAGCATGTCCACGCGAAGCTCTCTCAGAGCCGGACGACGTGGACAATGGGGCTGGCCCGTTGTGTGCACTATTCGAGGTCAAAAAAGGCCGCAGAGCCCCGGTTTCGTAGCCCGCCGTGTTTCGGCGATCCCGATTTCAATAATTATGGGTCCCACACTCAGAATCACGGCACGCTGATGACAAAAGCCCCGTGTCGCGATTATATTTGCACACAATGTGTAATACAAAGAAAAAAATCAAACTAGTTGTAAAAAAAAAGAACAAGTTAACCGAAAAGACGAGTCTGAACACAAAAGGGGTGCAACACGAGGACTTCCCAGGGTGTCACCCATCCTAGTACTACTCTCGCCCAAGCACGCTTAACTTCGGAGTTCTGATGGGATCCGGTGCATTAGTGCTGGTATGATCGCACCCGTTAGAGTCTCCTCACTATATTTTCTTATAGCTGCTGGCACAGCGGGCGGTGGGGGGCTCCGAACTTCAAACGCGCGTAACTTTCGAACCGAATGGAGTTACGGGGCGCACAGCATGTCCACGCGAAGGTCTCTCAGAGCCGGACGACATGGACAATGGGGCTGGCCCGTTGTGTGCACTATTCGAGGTCAAAAAAGGCCGCAGAGCCCCGGTTTCGTGGCCCGCCGTGTTTCGGCGATCCCGATTTCAATAATTGTGGGTCCCACACTAAGAATCACGGCTCGCTGATGACAAAAGCCCCGTGTCGCGATTATATTTGCACACAATGCGTAAGACAAACAAAACAATCAAACTAGTTGTAAAAAAAAAAGAACAAGTTAACCGAAAAGACGAGTCTGAACTAGAAAAGGGGTGCAACACGAGGACTTCCCAGGGGGTCACCCATCCTAGTACTACTCTCGCCCAAGCACACTTAACTTCGGAGTTCTGATGGGATCCGGTGCATTAGTGCTGGTATGATCACACCCGTTAGAGTCTCCTCACTATATTTTCTTATAGCTGCTGGCACAGTGGGCGGTGGGGGGCTCCGAACTTCAAACGCGCGTAACTTTCGAACCGAATGGAGTTACGGGGCGCACAGCATGTCCACGCGAAGGTCTCTCAGAGCCGGACGACATGGACAATAGGGCTGGCCCGTTGTGTGCAATATCCGAGGTCAAAAAAGTCCGCAGAGCCACAGTTTCGTGGCCCGCCGTGTTTCGACGATCCCGATTTCAAAAATTGCGGGTCCCACACTCAGAATAACGGCACGCTGATGACAAAAGCCCCGTGTCGCGATTATATTTGCACACAATGTGTAATACAAAGAAAACAATCAAATCAGTTGTAAAAAAAAAGAACTAATTAACCGAAAAGACGAGTCTGAACTACAAAAGGGGTGCAACACGAGGACTTCCCAGGGTGTCACCCATCCTAGTACTATTCTCGCCCAAGCACACTTAACATCGAAGTTCTGATGGGATCCGGTGCCGTTAAAGTCTCCTCACTATATTTTCTTATAGCTGCTGGCACAGCGGGCGGTGGGGGCTCCGAACTTCAAACGCGCGTAACTTTCGAACCGATTGGAGTTACGGGGCGCACAGCATGTCCACGCGAAGCTCTCTCAGAGCCGAACGACGTGGACAATGGGGCTGGCCCGTTGTGTGCACTATTCGAGGTCAAAAAAGGCCGCAGAGCCCCGGTTTCGTGGCCCGCCGTGTTTCGGCGATCCCGATTTCAATAATTGTGGGTCCCACACTAAGAATCACGGCTCGCTGATGACAAAAGCCCCGTGTCGCGATTATATTTGCACACAATGCGTAAGACAAACAAAACAATCAAACTAGTTGTAAAAAAAAAAGAACAAGTTAACCGAAAAGACGAGTCTGAACTAGAAAAGGGGTGCAACACGAGGACTTCCCAGGGGGTCACCCATCCTAGTACTACTCTCGCCCAAGCACACTTAACTTCGGAGTTCTGATGGGATCCGGTGCATTAGTGCTGGTATGATCACACCGGTTAGAGTCTCCTCACTATATTTTCTTATAGCTGCTGGCACAGTGGGCGGTGGGGGGCTCCGAACTTCAAACGCGCGTAACTTTCGAACCGAATGGAGTTACGGGGCGCACAGCATGTCCACGCGAAGGTCTCTCAGAGCCGGACGACGTGGACAACCGGGCTGGCCCGTTGTGTGCACTATCCGAGGTCAAAAAAGGCCGCAGAGCCCCAGTTTCGTGGCCCGCCGTGTTTCGACGATCCCGATTTCAAAAATTGCGGGTCCCACACTCAGAATCACGGCACGCTGATGACAAAAGCCCCGTGTCGCGATTATATTTGCACACAATGCGTAAGACAAACAAAACAATCAAACTAGTTGTAAAAAAAAAGAACAAGTTAACCGAAAAGACGAGTCTGAACACAAAAGGGGTGCAACACGAGGACTTCCCAGGGGGTCACCCATCCTAGTACTACTCTCGCCCAAGCACGCTTAACTTCGGAGTTCTGATGGGATCCGGTGCATTAGTGCTGGTATGATCGCACCAATTAAAGTCTCCTCACTATATTTTCTTATAGCTGCTGGCACAGCGGGCGATGGGGGCTCCGAACTTCAAACGCGCGTAACTTTCGAACCGATTGGAGTTACGGGGCGCACAGCATGTCCACGCGAAGCTCTCTCAGAGCCGGACGACGTGGACAATGGGGCTGGCCCGTTGTGTGCACTATTCGAGGTCAAAAAAGGCCGCAGAGCCCCGGTTTCGTAGCCCGCCGTGTTTCGGCGATCCCGATTTCAATAATTATGGGTCCCACACTCAGAATCACGGCACGCTGATGACAAAAGCCCCGTGTCGCGATTATATTTGCACACAATGTGTAATACAAAGAAAAAAATCAAACTAGTTGTAAAAAAAAAGAACAAGTTAACCGAAAAGACGAGTCTGAACACAAAAGGGGTGCAACACGAGGACTTCCCAGGGTGTCACCCATCCTAGTACTACTCTCGCCCAAGCACGCTTAACTTCGGAGTTCTGATGGGATCCGGTGCATTAGTGCTGGTATGATCGCACCCGTTAGAGTCTCCTCACTATATTTTCTTATAGCTGCTGGCACAGCGGGCGGTGGGGGGCTCCGAACTTCAAACGCGCGTAACTTTCGAACCGAATGGAGTTACGGGGCGCACAGCATGTCCACGCGAAGGTCTCTCAGAGCCGGACGACATGGACAATGGGGCTGGCCCGTTGTGTGCACTATTCGAGGTCAAAAAAGGCCGCAGAGCCCCGGTTTCGTGGCCCGCCGTGTTTCGGCGATCCCGATTTCAATAATTGTGGGTCCCACACTAAGAATCACGGCACGCTGATGACAAAAGCCCCGTGTCGCGATTATATTTGCACACAATGTGTAATACAAAGAAAACAATCAAACTAGTTGTAAAAAAAAAGAACAAATTAACCGAAAAGACGAGTCTGAACTACAAAAGGGGTACAACACGAGGACTTCCCAGGGGGTCACCCATCCTAGTACTACTCTCGCCCAAGCGCGCTTAACTTCGGAGTTCTGATGGGATCCGGTGCATTAGTGCTGGTATGATCGCACCCGTTAAAGTCTCCTCACTATATTTTCTTATAGCTGCTGGCACAGCGGGCGGTGGGGGCTCCGAACTTCAAACGCGCGTAACTTTCGAACCGATTGGAGTTACGGGGCGCACAGCATGTCCACGCGAAGCTCTCTCAGAGCCGAACGACGTGGACAATGGGGCTGGCCCGTTGTGTGCACTATTCGAGGTCAAAAAAGGCCGCAGAGCCCCGATTTCGTGGCCCGCCGTGTTTCGGCGATCCCGATTTCAATAATTGTGGGTCCCACACTAAGAATCACGGCACGCTGATGACAAAAGCCCCGTGTCGCGATTATATTTGCACACAATGCGTAAGACAAAGAAAACAATCAAACTAGTTGTAAAAAAAAAGAACAAATTAACCGAAAAGACGAGTCTGAACTACAAAAGGGGTGCAACACGAGGACTTCCCAGGGGGTCACCCATCCTAGTACTACTCTCGCCCAAGCACGCTTAACTTCGGAGTTCTGATGGGATCCGGTGCATTAGTGCTGGTATGATCGCACCAATTAAAGTCTCCTCACTATATTTTCTTATAGCTGCTGGCACAGCGGGCGATGGGGGCTCCGAACTTCAAACGCGCGTAACTTTCGAACCGATTGGAGTTACGGGGCGCACAGCATGTCCACGCGAAGCTCTCTCAGAGACGGACGACGTGGACAATGGGGCTGGCCCGTTGTGTGCACTATTCGAGGTCAAAAAAGGCCGCAGAGCCCCGGTTTCGTGGCCCGCCGTGTTTCGGCGATCCCGATTTCAATAATTATGGGTCCCACACTAAGAATCACGGCACGCTGATGACAAAAGCCCCGTGTCGCGATTATATTTGCACACAATGTGTAATACAAAGAAAACAATCAAACTAGTTGTAAAAAAAAAGAACTAATTAACCGAAAAGACGAGTCTGAACTACAAAAGGGGTGCAACACGAGGACTTCCCAGGGTGTCACCCATCCTAGTACTATTCTCGCCCAAGCACACTTAACATCGAAGTTCTGATGGGATCCGGTGCATTAGTGCTGGTATGATCGCACCCGTTAAAGTCTCCTCACTATATTTTCTTATAGCTGCTGGCACAGCGGGCGGTGGGGGCTCCGAACTTCAAACGCGCGTAACTTTCGAACCGATTGGAGTTACGGGGCGCACAGCATGTCCACGCGAAGCTCTCTCAGAGCCGGACGACGTGGACAATGGGGCTGGCCCGTTGTGTGCACTATTCGAGGTCAAAAAAGGCCGCAGAGCCCCGGTTTCGTGGCCCGCCGTGTTTCGGCGATCCCGATTTCAATAATTGTGGGTCCCACACTAAGAATCACGGCACGCTGATGACAAAAGCCCCGTGTCGTGATTATATTTGCACACAATGCGTAAGATAAACAAAACAATCAAACTAGTTGAAAAAAAAAAGATCAAGTTAACCGAAAAGACGAGTCTGAACTACAAAAGGGGTGCAACACGAGGACTTCCCAGGGGGTCACCCATCCTAGTACTACTCTAGCCCAAGCACGCTTCACTTCGGAGTTCTGATGGGATCCGGTGCATTAGTGCTGGTATGATCGCACCCGTTAGAGTCTCCTCACTATATTTTCTTATAGCTGCTGGCACAGCGGGCGATGGGGGCTCCGAAGTTCAAACGCGCGTAACTTTCGAACCGATTGGAGTTACGGGGCGCACAGCATGTCCACGCGAAGCTCTCTCAGAGCCGGACGACGTGGACAATGGGGCTGGCCCGTTGTGTGCACTATTCGAGGTCAAAAAAGGCCGCAGAGCCCCGATTTCGTGGCCCGCCGTGTTTCGGCGATCCCGATTTCAATAATTGTGGGTCCCACACTAAGAATCACGGCACGCTGATGACAAAAGCCCCGTGTCGCGATTATATTTGCACACAATGCGTAAGACAAAGAAAACAATCAAACTAGTTGTAAAAAAAAAGAACAAATTAACCGAAAAGACGAGTCTGAACTACAAAAGGGGTGCAACACGAGGACTTCCCAGGGGGTCACCCATCCTAGTACTACTCTCGCCCAAGCACGCTTAACTTCGGAGTTCTGATGGGATCCGGTGCATTAGTGCTGGTATGATCGCACCAATTAAAGTCTCCTCACTATATTTTCTTATAGCTGCTGGCACAGCGGGCGATGGGGGCTCCGAACTTCAAACGCGCGTAACTTTCGAACCGATTGGAGTTACGGGGCGCACAGCATGTCCACGCGAAGCTCTCTCAGAGACGGACGACGTGGACAATGGGGCTGGCCCGTTGTGTGCACTATTCGAGGTCAAAAAAGGCCGCAGAGCCCCGGTTTCGTGGCCCGCCGTGTTTCGGCGATCCCGATTTCAATAATTATGGGTCCCACACTAAGAATCACGGCACGCTGATGACAAAAGCCCCGTGTCGCGATTATATTTGCACACAATGTGTAATACAAAGAAAACAATCAAACTAGTTGTAAAAAAAAAGAACTAATTAACCGAAAAGACGAGTCTGAACTACAAAAGGGGTGCAACACGAGGACTTCCCAGGGTGTCACCCATCCTAGTACTATTCTCGCCCAAGCACACTTAACATCGAAGTTCTGATGGGATCCGGTGCATTAGTGCTGGTATGATCGCACCCGTTAAAGTCTCCTCACTATATTTTCTTATAGCTGCTGGCACAGCGGGCGGTGGGGGCTCCGAACTTCAAACGCGCGTAACTTTCGAACCGATTGGAGTTACGGGGCGCACAGCATGTCCACGCGAAGCTCTCTCAGAGCCGGACGACGTGGACAATGGGGCTGGCCCGTTGTGTGCACTATTCGAGGTCAAAAAAGGCCGCAGAGCCCCGGTTTCGTGGCCCGCCGTGTTTCGGCGATCCCGATTTCAATAATTGTGGGTCCCACACTAAGAATCACGGCACGCTGATGACAAAAGCCCCGTGTCGCGATTATATTTGCACACAATGCGTAAGATAAACAAAACAATCAAACTAGTTGAAAAAAAAAAGATCAAGTTAACCGAAAAGACGAGTCTGAACTACAAAAGGGGTGCAACACGAGGACTTCCCAGGGGGTCACCCATCCTAGTACTACTCTAGCCCAAGCACGCTTCACTTCGGAGTTCTGATGGGATCCGGTGCATTAGTGCTGGTATGATCGCACCCGTTAGAGTCTCCTCACTATATTTTCTTATAGCTGCTGGCACAGCGGGCGATGGGGGCTCCGAAGTTCAAACGCGCGTAACTTTCGAACCGATTGGAGTTACGGGGCGCACAGCATGTCCACGCGAAGCTCTCTCAGAGCCGGACGACGTGGACAATGGGGCTGGCCCGTTGTGTGCACTATTCGAGGTCAAAAAAGGCCGCAGAGCCCCGATTTCGTGGCCCGCCGTGTTTCGGCGATCCCGATTTCAATAATTGTGGGTCCCACACTAAGAATCACGGCACGCTGATGACAAAAGCCCCGTGTCGCGATTATATTTGCACACAATGCGTAAGATAAACAAAACAATCAAACTAGTTGAAAAAAAAAAGAACAAGTTAACCGAAAAGACGAGTCTGAACTACAAAAGGGGTGCAACACGAGGACTTCCCAGGGGGTCACCCATCCTAGTACTACTCTAGCCCAAGCACGCTTCACTTCGGAGTTCTGATGGGATCCGGTGCATTAGTGCTGGTATGATCGCACCCGTTAGAGTCTCCTCACTATATTTTCTTATAGCTGCTGGCACAGCGGGCGATGGGGGCTCCGAAGTTCAAACGCGCGTAACTTTCGAACCGATTGGAGTTACGGGGCGCACAGCATGTCCACGCGAAGCTCTCTCAGAGCCGGACGACGTGGACAATGGGGCTGGCCCGTTGTGTGCACTATTCGAGGTCAAAAAAGGCCGCAGAGCCCCGATTTCGTGGCCCGCCGTGTTTCGGCGATCCCGATTTCAATAATTGTGGGTCCCACACTAAGAATCACGGCACGCTGATGACAAAAGCCCCGTGTCGCGATTATATTTGCACACAATGCGTAAGACAAAGAAAACAATCAAACTAGTTGTAAAAAAAAAGAACAAATTAACCGAAAAGACGAGTCTGAACTACAAAAGGGGTGCAACACGAGGACTTCCCAGGGGGTCACCCATCCTAGTACTACTCTCGCCCAAGCACGCTTAACTTCGGAGTTCTGATGGGATCCGGTGCATTAGTGCTGGTATGATCGCACCAATTAAAGTCTCCTCACTATATTTTCTTATAGCTGCTGGCACAGCGGGCGATGGGGGCTCCGAACTTCAAACGCGCGTAACTTTCGAACCGATTGGAGTTACGGGGCGCACAGCATGTCCACGCGAAGCTCTCTCAGAGACGGACGACGTGGACAATGGGGCTGGCCCGTTGTGTGCACTATTCGAGGTCAAAAAAGGCCGCAGAGCCCCGGTTTCGTGGCCCGCCGTGTTTCGGCGATCCCGATTTCAATAATTATGGGTCCCACACTAAGAATCACGGCACGCTGATGACAAAAGCCCCGTGTCGCGATTATATTTGCACACAATGTGTAATACAAAGAAAACAATCAAACTAGTTGTAAAAAAAAAGAACTAATTAACCGAAAAGACGAGTCTGAACTACAAAAGGGGTGCAACACGAGGACTTCCCAGGGTGTCACCCATCCTAGTACTATTCTCGCCCAAGCACACTTAACATCGAAGTTCTGATGGGATCCGGTGCATTAGTGCTGGTATGATCGCACCCGTTAAAGTCTCCTCACTATATTTTCTTATAGCTGCTGGCACAGCGGGCGGTGGGGGCTCCGAACTTCAAACGCGCGTAACTTTCGAACCGATTGGAGTTACGGGGCGCACAGCATGTCCACGCGAAGCTCTCTCAGAGCCGGACGACGTGGACAATGGGGCTGGCCCGTTGTGTGCACTATTCGAGGTCAAAAAAGGCCGCAGAGCCCCGGTTTCGTGGCCCGCCGTGTTTCGGCGATCCCGATTTCAATAATTGTGGGTCCCACACTAAGAATCACGGCACGCTGATGACAAAAGCCCCGTGTCGCGATTATATTTGCACACAATGCGTAAGATAAACAAAACAATCAAACTAGTTGAAAAAAAAAAGATCAAGTTAACCGAAAAGACGAGTCTGAACTACAAAAGGGGTGCAACACGAGGACTTCCCAGGGGGTCACCCATCCTAGTACTACTCTAGCCCAAGCACGCTTCACTTCGGAGTTCTGATGGGATCCGGTGCATTAGTGCTGGTATGATCGCACCCGTTAGAGTCTCCTCACTATATTTTCTTATAGCTGCTGGCACAGCGGGCGATGGGGGCTCCGAAGTTCAAACGCGCGTAACTTTCGAACCGATTGGAGTTACGGGGCGCACAGCATGTCCACGCGAAGCTCTCTCAGAGCCGGACGACGTGGACAATGGGGCTGGCCCGTTGTGTGCACTATTCGAGGTCAAAAAAGGCCGCAGAGCCCCGATTTCGTGGCCCGCCGTGTTTCGGCGATCCCGATTTCAATAATTGTGGGTCCCACACTAAGAATCACGGCACGCTGATGACAAAAGCCCCGTGTCGCGATTATATTTGCACACAATGCGTAAGACAAAGAAAACAATCAAACTAGTTGTAAAAAAAAAGAACAAATTAACCGAAAAGACGAGTCTGAACTACAAAAGGGGTGCAACACGAGGACTTCCCAGGGGGTCACCCATCCTAGTACTACTCTCGCCCAAGCACGCTTAACTTCGGAGTTCTGATGGGATCCGGTGCATTAGTGATGGTATGATCGCACCAATTAAAGTCTCCTCACTATATTTTCTTATAGCTGCTGGCACAGCGGGCGATGGGGGCTCCGAACTTCAAACGCGCGTAACTTTCGAACCGATTGGAGTTACGGGGCGCACAGCATGTCCACGCGAAGCTCTCTCAGAGACGGACGACGTGGACAATGGGGCTGGCCCGTTGTGTGCACTATTCGAGGTCAAAAAAGGCCGCAGAGCCCCGGTTTCGTGGCCCGCCGTGTTTCGGCGATCCCGATTTCAATAATTATGGGTCCCACACTAAGAATCACGGCACGCTGATGACAAAAGCCCCGTGTCGCGATTATATTTGCACACAATGTGTAATACAAAGAAAACAATCAAACTAGTTGTAAAAAAAAAGAACTAATTAACCGAAAAGACGAGTCTGAACTACAAAAGGGGTGCAACACGAGGACTTCCCAGGGTGTCACCCATCCTAGTACTATTCTCGCCCAAGCACACTTAACATCGAAGTTCTGATGGGATCCGGTGCATTAGTGCTGGTATGATCGCACCAATTAAAGTCTCCTCACTATATTTTCTTATAGCTGCTGGCACAGCGGGCGATGGGGGCTCCGAACTTCAAACGCGCGTAACTTTCGAACCGATTGGAGTTACGGGGCGCACAGCATGTCCACGCGAAGCTCTCTCAGAGACGGACGACGTGGACAATGGGGCTGGCCCGTTGTGTGCACTATTCGAGGTCAAAAAAGGCCGCAGAGCCCCGGTTTCGTGGCCCGCCGTGTTTCGGCGATCCCGATTTCAATAATTATGGGTCCCACACTAAGAATCACGGCACGCTGATGACAAAAGCCCCGTGTCGCGATTATATTTGCACACAATGTGTAATACAAAGAAAACAATCAAACTAGTTGTAAAAAAAAAGAACTAATTAACCGAAAAGACGAGTCTGAACTACAAAAGGGGTGCAACACGAGGACTTCCCAGGGTGTCACCCATCCTAGTACTATTCTCGCCCAAGCACACTTAACATCGAAGTTCTGATGGGATCCGGTGCATTAGTGCTGGTATGATCGCACCCGTTAAAGTCTCCTCACTATATTTTCTTATAGCTGCTGGCACAGCGGGCGGTGGGGGCTCCGAACTTCAAACGCGCGTAACTTTCGAACCGATTGGAGTTACGGGGCGCACAGCATGTCCACGCGAAGCTCTCTCAGAGCCGGACGACGTGGACAATGGGGCTGGCCCGTTGTGTGCACTATTCGAGGTCAAAAAAGGCCGCAGAGCCCCGGTTTCGTGGCCCGCCGTGTTTCGGCGATCCCGATTTCAATAATTGTGGGTCCCACACTAAGAATCACGGCACGCTGATGACAAAAGCCCCGTGTCGCGATTATATTTGCACACAATGCGTAAGATAAACAAAACAATCAAACTAGTTGAAAAAAAAAAGATCAAGTTAACCGAAAAGACGAGTCTGAACTACAAAAGGGGTGCAACACGAGGACTTCCCAGGGGGTCACCCATCCTAGTACTACTCTAGCCCAAGCACGCTTCACTTCGGAGTTCTGATGGGATCCGGTGCATTAGTGCTGGTATGATCGCACCCGTTAGAGTCTCCTCACTATATTTTCTTATAGCTGCTGGCACAGCGGGCGATGGGGGCTCCGAAGTTCAAACGCGCGTAACTTTCGAACCGATTGGAGTTACGGGGCGCACAGCATGTCCACGCGAAGCTCTCTCAGAGCCGGACGATGTGGACAATGGGGCTGGCCCGTTGTGTGCACTATTCGAGGTCAAAAAAGGCCGCAGAGCCCCGATTTCGTGGCCCGCCGTGTTTCGGCGATCCCGATTTCAATAATTGTGGGTCCCACACTAAGAATCACGGCACGCTGATGACAAAAGCCCCGTGTCGCGATTATATTTGCACACAATGCGTAAGACAAAGAAAACAATCAAACTAGTTGTAAAAAAAAAGAACAAATTAACCGAAAAGACGAGTCTGAACTACAAAAGGGGTGCAACACGAGGACTTCCCAGGGGGTCACCCATCCTAGTACTACTCTCGCCCAAGCACGCTTAACTTCGGAGTTCTGATGGGATCCGGTGCATTAGTGCTGGTATGATCGCACCAATTAAAGTCTCCTCACTATATTTTCTTATAGCTGCTGGCACAGCGGGCGATGGGGGCTCCGAACTTCAAACGCGCGTAACTTTCGAACCGATTGGAGTTACGGGGCGCACAGCATGTCCACGCGAAGCTCTCTCAGAGCCGGACGACGTGGACAATGGGGCTGGCCCGTTGTGTGCACTATTCGAGGTCAAAAAAGGCCGCAGAGCCCCGATTTCGTGGCCCGCCGTGTTTCGGCGATCCCGATTTCAATAATTGTGGGTCCCACACTAAGAATCACGGCACGCTGATGACAAAAGCCCCGTGTCGCGATTATATTTGCACACAATGCGTAAGATAAACAAAACAATCAAACTAGTTGAAAAAAAAAAGAACAAGTTAACCGAAAAGACGAGTCTGAACTACAAAAGGGGTGCAACACGAGGACTTCCCAGGGGGTCACCCATCCTAGTACTACTCTAGCCCAAGCACGCTTCACTTCGGAGTTCTGATGGGATCCGGTGCATTAGTGCTGGTATGATCGCACCCGTTAGAGTCTCCTCACTATATTTTCTTATAGCTGCTGGCACAGCGGGCGATGGGGGCTCCGAAGTTCAAACGCGCGTAACTTTCGAACCGATTGGAGTTACGGGGCGCACAGCATGTCCACGCGAAGCTCTCTCAGAGCCGGACGACGTGGACAATGGGGCTGGCCCGTTGTGTGCACTATTCGAGGTCAAAAAAGGCCGCAGAGCCCCGATTTCGTGGCCCGCCGTGTTTCGGCGATCCCGATTTCAATAATTGTGGGTCCCACACTAAGAATCACGGCACGCTGATGACAAAAGCCCCGTGTCGCGATTATATTTGCACACAATGCGTAAGACAAAGAAAACAATCAAACTAGTTGTAAAAAAAAAGAACAAATTAACCGAAAAGACGAGTCTGAACTACAAAAGGGGTGCAACACGAGGACTTCCCAGGGGGTCACCCATCCTAGTACTACTCTCGCCCAAGCACGCTTAACTTCGGAGTTCTGATGGGATCCGGTGCATTAGTGCTGGTATGATCGCACCAATTAAAGTCTCCTCACTATATTTTCTTATAGCTGCTGGCACAGCGGGCGATGGGGGCTCCGAACTTCAAACGCGCGTAACTTTCGAACCGATTGGAGTTACGGGGCGCACAGCATGTCCACGCGAAGCTCTCTCAGAGCCGGACGACGTGGACAATGGGGCTGGCCCGTTGTGTGCACTATTCGAGGTCAAAAAAGGCCGCAGAGCCCCGATTTCGTGGCCCGCCGTGTTTCGGCGATCCCGATTTCAATAATTGTGGGTCCCACACTAAGAATCACGGCACGCTGATGACAAAAGCCCCGTGTCGCGATTATATTTGCACACAATGCGTAAGATAAACAAAACAATCAAACTAGTTGAAAAAAAAAAGAACAAGTTAACCGAAAAGACGAGTCTGAACTACAAAAGGGGTGCAACACGAGGACTTCCCAGGGGGTCACCCATCCTAGTACTACTCTAGCCCAAGCACGCTTCACTTCGGAGTTCTGATGGGATCCGGTGCATTAGTGCTGGTATGATCGCACCCGTTAGAGTCTCCTCACTATATTTTCTTATAGCTGCTGGCACAGCGGGCGATGGGGGCTCCGAAGTTCAAACGCGCGTAACTTTCGAACCGATTGGAGTTACGGGGCGCACAGCATGTCCACGCGAAGCTCTCTCAGAGCCGGACGACGTGGACAATGGGGCTGGCCCGTTGTGTGCACTATTCGAGGTCAAAAAAGGCCGCAGAGCCCCGATTTCGTGGCCCGCCGTGTTTCGGCGATCCCGATTTCAATAATTGTGGGTCCCACACTAAGAATCACGGCACGCTGATGACAAAAGCCCCGTGTCGCGATTATATTTGCACACAATGCGTAAGACAAAGAAAACAATCAAACTAGTTGTAAAAAAAAAGAACAAATTAACCGAAAAGACGAGTCTGAACTACAAAAGGGGTGCAACACGAGGACTTCCCAGGGGGTCACCCATCCTAGTACTACTCTCGCCCAAGCACGCTTAACTTCGGAGTTCTGATGGGATCCGGTGCATTAGTGCTGGTATGATCGCACCAATTAAAGTCTCCTCACTATATTTTCTTATAGCTGCTGGCACAGCGGGCGATGGGGGCTCCGAACTTCAAACGCGCGTAACTTTCGAACCGATTGGAGTTACGGGGCGCACAGCATGTCCACGCGAAGCTCTCTCAGAGACGGACGACGTGGACAATGGGGCTGGCCCGTTGTGTGCACTATTCGAGGTCAAAAAAGGCCGCAGAGCCCCGGTTTCGTGGCCCGCCGTGTTTCGGCGATCCCGATTTCAATAATTATGGGTCCCACACTAAGAATCACGGCACGCTGATGACAAAAGCCCCGTGTCGCGATTATATTTGCACACAATGTGTAATACAAAGAAAACAATCAAACTAGTTGTAAAAAAAAAGAACTAATTAACCGAAAAGACGAGTCTGAACTACAAAAGGGGTGCAACACGAGGACTTCCCAGGGTGTCACCCATCCTAGTACTATTCTCGCCCAAGCACACTTAACATCGAAGTTCTGATGGGATCCGGTGCATTAGTGCTGGTATGATCGCACCCGTTAAAGTCTCCTCACTATATTTTCTTATAGCTGCTGGCACAGCGGGCGGTGGGGGCTCCGAACTTCAAACGCGCGTAACTTTCGAACCGATTGGAGTTACGGGGCGCACAGCATGTCCACGCGAAGCTCTCTCAGAGCCGGACGACGTGGACAATGGGGCTGGCCCGTTGTGTGCACTATTCGAGGTCAAAAAAGGCCGCAGAGCCCCGGTTTCGTGGCCCGCCGTGTTTCGGCGATCCCGATTTCAATAATTGTGGGTCCCACACTAAGAATCACGGCACGCTGATGACAAAAGCCCCGTGTCGTGATTATATTTGCACACAATGCGTAAGATAAACAAAACAATCAAACTAGTTGAAAAAAAAAAGATCAAGTTAACCGAAAAGACGAGTCTGAACTACAAAAGGGGTGCAACACGAGGACTTCCCAGGGGGTCACCCATCCTAGTACTACTCTAGCCCAAGCACGCTTCACTTCGGAGTTCTGATGGGATCCGGTGCATTAGTGCTGGTATGATCGCACCCGTTAGAGTCTCCTCACTATATTTTCTTATAGCTGCTGGCACAGCGGGCGATGGGGGCTCCGAAGTTCAAACGCGCGTAACTTTCGAACCGATTGGAGTTACGGGGCGCACAGCATGTCCACGCGAAGCTCTCTCAGAGCCGGACGACGTGGACAATGGGGCTGGCCCGTTGTGTGCACTATTCGAGGTCAAAAAAGGCCGCAGAGCCCCGATTTCGTGGCCCGCCGTGTTTCGGCGATCCCGATTTCAATAATTGTGGGTCCCACACTAAGAATCACGGCACGCTGATGACAAAAGCCCCGTGTCGCGATTATATTTGCACACAATGCGTAAGACAAAGAAAACAATCAAACTAGTTGTAAAAAAAAAGAACAAATTAACCGAAAAGACGAGTCTGAACTACAAAAGGGGTGCAACACGAGGACTTCCCAGGGGGTCACCCATCCTAGTACTACTCTCGCCCAAGCACGCTTAACTTCGGAGTTCTGATGGGATCCGGTGCATTAGTGCTGGTATGATCGCACCAATTAAAGTCTCCTCACTATATTTTCTTATAGCTGCTGGCACAGCGGGCGATGGGGGCTCCGAACTTCAAACGCGCGTAACTTTCGAACCGATTGGAGTTACGGGGCGCACAGCATGTCCACGCGAAGCTCTCTCAGAGACGGACGACGTGGACAATGGGGCTGGCCCGTTGTGTGCACTATTCAAGGTCAAAAAAGGCCGCAGAGCCCCCGTTTCGTGGCCCGCCGTGTTTCGGCGATCCCGATTTCAATAATTATGGGTCCCACACTAAGAATCACGGCACGCTGATGACAAAAGCCCCGTGTCGCGATTATATTTGCACACAATGTGTAATACAAAGAAAACAATCAAACTAGTTGTAAAAAAAAAGAACTAATTAACCGAAAAGACGAGTCTGAACTACAAAAGGGGTGCAACACGAGGACTTCCCAGGGTGTCACCCATCCTAGTACTATTCTCGCCCAAGCACACTTAACATCGAAGTTCTGATGGGATCCGGTGCATTAGTGCTGGTATGATCGCACCCGTTAAAGTCTCCTCACTATATTTTCTTATAGCTGCTGGCACAGCGGGCGGTGGGGGCTCCGAACTTCAAACGCGCGTAACTTTCGAACCGATTGGAGTTACGGGGCGCACAGCATGTCCACGCGAAGCTCTCTCAGAGCCGGACGACGTGGACAATGGGGCTGGCCCGTTGTGTGCACTATTCGAGGTCAAAAAAGGCCGCAGAGCCCCGGTTTCGTGGCCCGCCGTGTTTCGGCGATCCCGATTTCAATAATTGTGGGTCCCACACTAAGAATCACGGCACGCTGATGACAAAAGCCCCGTGTCGTGATTATATTTGCACACAATGCGTAAGATAAACAAAACAATCAAACTAGTTGAAAAAAAAAAGATCAAGTTAACCGAAAAGACGAGTCTGAACTACAAAAGGGGTGCAACACGAGGACTTCCCAGGGGGTCACCCATCCTAGTACTACTCTAGCCCAAGCACGCTTCACTTCGGAGTTCTGATGGGATCCGGTGCATTAGTGCTGGTATGATCGCACCCGTTAGAGTCTCCTCACTATATTTTCTTATAGCTGCTGGCACAGCGGGCGATGGGGGCTCCGAAGTTCAAACGCGCGTAACTTTCGAACCGATTGGAGTTACGGGGCGCACAGCATGTCCACGCGAAGCTCTCTCAGAGCCGGACGACGTGGACAATGGGGCTGGCCCGTTGTGTGCACTATTCGAGGTCAAAAAAGGCCGCAGAGCCCCGATTTCGTGGCCCGCCGTGTTTCGGCGATCCCGATTTCAATAATTGTGGGTCCCACACTAAGAATCACGGCACGCTGATGACAAAAGCCCCGTGTCGCGATTATATTTGCACACAATGCGTAAGACAAAGAAAACAATCAAACTAGTTGTAAAAAAAAAGAACAAATTAACCGAAAAGACGAGTCTGAACTACAAAAGGGGTGCAACACGAGGACTTCCCAGGGGGTCACCCATCCTAGTACTACTCTCGCCCAAGCACGCTTAACTTCGGAGTTCTGATGGGATCCGGTGCATTAGTGCTGGTATGATCGCACCAATTAAAGTCTCCTCACTATATTTTCTTATAGCTGCTGGCACAGCGGGCGATGGGGGCTCCGAACTTCAAACGCGCGTAACTTTCGAACCGATTGGAGTTACGGGGCGCACAGCATGTCCACGCGAAGCTCTCTCAGAGACGGACGACGTGGACAATGGGGCTGGCCCGTTGTGTGCACTATTCAAGGTCAAAAAAGGCCGCAGAGCCCCCGTTTCGTGGCCCGCCGTGTTTCGGCGATCCCGATTTCAATAATTATGGGTCCCACACTAAGAATCACGGCACGCTGATGACAAAAGCCCCGTGTCGCGATTATATTTGCACACAATGTGTAATACAAAGAAAACAATCAAACTAGTTGTAAAAAAAAAGAACTAATTAACCGAAAAGACGAGTCTGAACTACAAAAGGGGTGCAACACGAGGACTTCCCAGGGTGTCACCCATCCTAGTACTATTCTCGCCCAAGCACACTTAACATCGAAGTTCTGATGGGATCCGGTGCATTAGTGCTGGTATGATCGCACCCGTTAAAGTCTCCTCACTATATTTTCTTATAGCTGCTGGCACAGCGGGCGGTGGGGGCTCCGAACTTCAAACGCGCGTAACTTTCGAACCGATTGGAGTTACGGGGCGCACAGCATGTCCACGCGAAGCTCTCTCAGAGCCGGACGACGTGGACAATGGGGCTGGCCCGTTGTGTGCACTATTCGAGGTCAAAAAAGGCCGCAGAGCCCCGGTTTCGTGGCCCGCCGTGTTTCGGCGATCCCGATTTCAATAATTGTGGGTCCCACACTAAGAATCACGGCACGCTGATGACAAAAGCCCCGTGTCGTGATTATATTTGCACACAATGCGTAAGATAAACAAAACAATCAAACTAGTTGAAAAAAAAAAGATCAAGTTAACCGAAAAGACGAGTCTGAACTACAAAAGGGGTGCAACACGAGGACTTCCCAGGGGGTCACCCATCCTAGTACTACTCTAGCCCAAGCACGCTTCACTTCGGAGTTCTGATGGGATCCGGTGCATTAGTGCTGGTATGATCGCACCCGTTAGAGTCTCCTCACTATATTTTCTTATAGCTGCTGGCACAGCGGGCGATGGGGGCTCCGAAGTTCAAACGCGCGTAACTTTCGAACCGATTGGAGTTACGGGGCGCACAGCATGTCCACGCGAAGCTCTCTCAGAGCCGGACGACGTGGACAATGGGGCTGGCCCGTTGTGTGCACTATTCGAGGTCAAAAAAGGCCGCAGAGCCCCGATTTCGTGGCCCGCCGTGTTTCGGCGATCCCGATTTCAATAATTGTGGGTCCCACACTAAGAATCACGGCACGCTGATGACAAAAGCCCCGTGTCGCGATTATATTTGCACACAATGCGTAAGACAAAGAAAACAATCAAACTAGTTGTAAAAAAAAAGAACAAATTAACCGAAAAGACGAGTCTGAACTACAAAAGGGGTGCAACACGAGGACTTCCCAGGGGGTCACCCATCCTAGTACTACTCTCGCCCAAGCACGCTTAACTTCGGAGTTCTGATGGGATCCGGTGCATTAGTGCTGGTATGATCGCACCAATTAAAGTCTCCTCACTATATTTTCTTATAGCTGCTGGCACAGCGGGCGATGGGGGCTCCGAACTTCAAACGCGCGTAACTTTCGAACCGATTGGAGTTACGGGGCGCACAGCATGTCCACGCGAAGCTCTCTCAGAGACGGACGACGTGGACAATGGGGCTGGCCCGTTGTGTGCACTATTCGAGGTCAAAAAAGGCCGCAGAGCCCCGGTTTCGTGGCCCGCCGTGTTTCGGCGATCCCGATTTCAATAATTATGGGTCCCACACTAAGAATCACGGCACGCTGATGACAAAAGCCCCGTGTCGCGATTATATTTGCACACAATGTGTAATACAAAGAAAACAATCAAACTAGTTGTAAAAAAAAAGAACTAATTAACCGAAAAGACGAGTCTGAACTACAAAAGGGGTGCAACACGAGGACTTCCCAGGGTGTCACCCATCCTAGTACTATTCTCGCCCAAGCACACTTAACATCGAAGTTCTGATGGGATCCGGTGCATTAGTGCTGGTATGATCGCACCCGTTAAAGTCTCCTCACTATATTTTCTTATAGCTGCTGGCACAGCGGGCGGTGGGGGCTCCGAACTTCAAACGCGCGTAACTTTCGAACCGATTGGAGTTACGGGGCGCACAGCATGTCCACGCGAAGCTCTCTCAGAGCCGGACGACGTGGACAATGGGGCTGGCCCGTTGTGTGCACTATTCGAGGTCAAAAAAGGCCGCAGAGCCCCGGTTTCGTGGCCCGCCGTGTTTCGGCGATCCCGATTTCAATAATTGTGGGTCCCACACTAAGAATCACGGCACGCTGATGACAAAAGCCCCGTGTCGCGATTATATTTGCACACAATGCGTAAGATAAACAAAACAATCAAACTAGTTGAAAAAAAAAAGATCAAGTTAACCGAAAAGACGAGTCTGAACTACAAAAGGGGTGCAACACGAGGACTTCCCAGGGGGTCACCCATCCTAGTACTACTCTAGCCCAAGCACGCTTCACTTCGGAGTTCTGATGGGATCCGGTGCATTAGTGCTGGTATGATCGCACCCGTTAGAGTCTCCTCTTTCTTATAGCTGCTGGCACAGCGGGCGGTGGGGGCTCCGAACTTCAAACGCGCGTAACTTTCGAACCGATTGGAGTTACGGGGCGCACAGCATGTCCACGCGAAGCTCTCTCAGAGCCGGACGACGTGGACAATGGGGCTGGCCCGTTGTGTGCACTATTCGAGGTCAAAAAAGGCCGCAGAGCCCCGGTTTCGTGGCCCGCCGTGTTTCGGCGATCCCGATTTCAATAATTATGGGTCCCACACTAAGAATCACGGCACGCTGATGACAAAAGCCCCGTGTCGCGATTATATTTGCACACAATGCGTAAGATAAACAAAACAATCAAACTAGTTGTAAAAAAAAAGAACAAGTTAACCGAAAAGACGAGTCTGAACTACAAAAGGGGTGCAACACGAGGACTTCCCAGGGGGTCACCCATCCTAGTACTACTCTAGCCCAAGCACGCTTCACTTCGGAGTTCTGATGGGATCCGGTGCATTAGTGCTGGTATGATCGCACCCGTTAGAGTCTCCTCACTATATTTTCTTATAGCTGCTGGCACAGCGGGCGATGGGGGCTCCGAACTTCAAACGCGCGTAACTTTCGAACCGATTGGAGTTACGGGGCGCACAGCATGTCCACGCGAAGCTCTCTCAGAGCCGGACGACGTGGACAATGGGGCTGGCCCGTTGTGTGCACTATTCGAGGTCAAAAAAGGCCGCAGAGCCCCGGTTTCGTGGCCCGCCGTGTTTCGGCGATCCCGATTTCAATAATTGTGGGTCCCACACTAAGAATCACGGCACGCTGATGACAAAAGCCCCGTGTCGCGATTATATTTGCACACAATGCGTAAGACAAAGAAAACAATCAAACTAGTTGTAAAAAAAAAGAACAAATTAACCGAAAAGACGAGTCTGAACTACAAAAGGGGTGCAACACGAGGACTTCCCAGGGGGTCACCCATCCTAGTACTACTCTCGCCCAAGCACGCTTAACTTCGGAGTTCTGATGGGATCCGGTGCATTAGTGCTGGTATGATCGCACCCGTTAAAGTCTCCTCACTATATTTTCTTATAGCTGCTGGCACAGCGGGCGGTGGGGGCTCCGAACTTCAAACGCGCGTAACTTTCGAACCGATTGGAGTTACGGGGCGCACAGCATGTCCACGCGAAGCTCTCTCAGAGCCGGACGACGTGGACAATGGGGCTGGCCCGTTGTGTGCACTATTCGAGGTCAAAAAAGGCCGCAGAGCCCCGGTTTCGTGGCCCGCCGTGTTTCGGCGATCCCGATTTCAATAATTATGGGTCCCACACTAAGAATCACGGCACGCTGATGACAAAAGCCCCGTGTCGCGATTATATTTGCACACAATGTGTAATACAAAGAAAACAATCAAACTAGTTGTAAAAAAAAAGAACTAATTAACCGAAAAGACGAGTCTGAACTACAAAAGGGGTGCAACACGAGGACTTCCCAGGGTGTCACCCATCCTAGTACTATTCTCGCCCAAGCACACTTAACATCGAAGTTCTGATGGGATCCGGTGCATTAGTGCTGGTATGATCGCACCCGTTAAAGTCTCCTCACTATATTTTCTTATAGCTGCTGGCACAGCGGGCGGTGGGGGCTCCGAACTTCAAACGCGCGTAACTTTCGAACCGATTGGAGTTACGGGGCGCACAGCATGTCCACGCGAAGCTCTCTCAGAGCCGGACGACGTGGACAATGGGGCTGGCCCGTTGTGTGCACTATTCGAGGTCAAAAAAGGCCGCAGAGCCCCGGTTTCGTGGCCCGCCGTGTTTCGGCGATCCCGATTTCAATAATTATGGGTCCCACACTAAGAATCACGGCACGCTGATGACAAAAGCCCCGTGTCGCGATTATATTTGCACACAATGCGTAAGATAAACAAAACAATCAAACTAGTTGTAAAAAAAAAGAACAAGTTAACCGAAAAGACGAGTCTGAACTACAAAAGGGGTGCAACACGAGGACTTCCCAGGGGGTCACCCATCCTAGTACTACTCTAGCCCAAGCACGCTTCACTTCGGAGTTCTGATGGGATCCGGTGCATTAGTGCTGGTATGATCGCACCCGTTAGAGTCTCCTCACTATATTTTCTTATAGCTGCTGGCACAGCGGGCGATGGGGGCTCCGAACTTCAAACGCGCGTAACTTTCGAACCGATTGGAGTTACGGGGCGCACAGCATGTCCACGCGAAGCTCTCTCAGAGCCGGACGACGTGGACAATGGGGCTGGCCCGTTGTGTGCACTATTCGAGGTCAAAAAAGGCCGCAGAGCCCCGGTTTCGTGGCCCGCCGTGTTTCGGCGATCCCGATTTCAATAATTGTGGGTCCCACACTAAGAATCACGGCACGCTGATGACAAAAGCCCCGTGTCGCGATTATATTTGCACACAATGCGTAAGATAAACAAAACAATCAAACTAGTTGTAAAAAAAAAGAACAAGTTAACCGAAAAGACGAGTCTGAACTACAAAAGGGGTGCAACACGAGGACTTCCCAGGGGGTCACCCATCCTAGTACTACTCTAGCCCAAGCACGCTTCACTTCGGAGTTCTGATGGGATCCGGTGCATTAGTGCTGGTATGATCGCACCCGTTAGAGTCTCCTCACTATATTTTCTTATAGCTGCTGGCACAGCGGGCGATGGGGGCTCCGAACTTCAAACGCGCGTAACTTTCGAACCGATTGGAGTTACGGGGCGCACAGCATGTCCACGCGAAGCTCTCTCAGAGCCGGACGACGTGGACAATGGGGCTGGCCCGTTGTGTGCACTATTCGAGGTCAAAAAAGGCCGCAGAGCCCCGGTTTCGTGGCCCGCCGTCTTTCGGCGATCCCGATTTCAATAATTATGGGTCCCACACTAAGAATCACGACACGCTGATGACAAAAGCCCCGTGTCGCGATTATATTTGCACACAATGTGTAATACAAAGAAAACAATCAAACTAGTTGTAAAAAAAAAGAACAAATTAACCGAAAAGACGAGTCTGAACTACAAAAGGGGTGCAACACGAGGACTTCCCAGGGGGTCACCCATCCTAGTACTACTCTCGCCCAAGCACGCTTAACTTCGGAGTTCTGATGGGATCCGGTGCATTAGTGCTGGTATGATCGCACCAATTAAAGTCTCCTCACTATATTTTCTTATAGCTGCTGGCACAGCGGGCGATGGGGGCTCCGAACTTCAAACGCGCGTAACTTTCGAACCGATTGGAGTTACGGGGCGCACAGCATGTCCACGCGAAGCTCTCTCAGAGCCGGACGACGTGGACAATGGGGCTGGCCCGTTGTGTGCACTATTCGAGGTCAAAAAAGGCCGCAGAGCCCCGGTTTCGTGGCCCGCCGTGTTTCGGCGATCCCGATTTCAATAATTATGGGTCCCACACTAAGAATCACGGCACGCTGATGACAAAAGCCCCGTGTCGCGATTATATTTGCACACAATGTGTAATACAAAGAAAACAATCAAACTAGTTGTAAAAAAAAAGAACTAATTAACCGAAAAGACGAGTCTGAACTACAAAAGGGGTGCAACACGAGGACTTCCCAGGGTGTCACCCATCCTAGTACTATTCTCGCCCAAGCACACTTAACATCGAAGTTCTGATGGGATCCGGTGCATTAGTGCTGGTATGATCGCACCCGTTAAAGTCTCCTCACTATATTTTCTTATAGCTGCTGGCACAGCGGGCGGTGGGGGCTCCGAACTTCAAACGCGCGTAACTTTCGAACCGATTGGAGTTACGGGGCGCACAGCATGTCCACGCGAAGCTCTCTCAGAGCCGAACGACGTGGACAATGGGGCTGGCCCGTTGTGTGCACTATTCGAGGTCAAAAAAGGCCGCAGAGCCCCGGTTTCGTGGCCCGCCGTGTTTCGGCGATCCCGATTTCAATAATTGTGGGTCCCACACTAAGAATCACGGCACGCTGATGACAAAAGCCCCGTGTCGCGATTATATTTGCACACAATGCGTAAGATAAACAAAACAATCAAACTAGTTGTAAAAAAAAAGAACAAGTTAACCGAAAAGACGAGTCTGAACTACAAAAGGGGTGCAACACGAGGACTTCCCAGGGGGTCACCCATCCTAGTACTACTCTAGCCCAAGCACGCTTCACTTCGGAGTTCTGATGGGATCCGGTGCATTAGTGCTGGTATGATCGCACCCGTTAGAGTCTCCTCACTATATTTTCTTATAGCTGCTGGCACAGCGGGCGATGGGGGCTCCGAAGTTCAAACGCGCGTAACTTTCGAACCGATTGGAGTTACGGGGCGCACAGCATGTCCACGCGAAGCTCTCTCAGAGCCGGACGACGTGGACAATGGGGCTGGCCCGTTGTGTGCACTATTCGAGGTCAAAAAAGGCCGCAGAGCCCCGATTTCGTGGCCCGCCGTGTTTCGACGATCCTGATTTCAATAATTGTGGGTCCCACACTAAGAATCACGGCACGCTGATGACAAAAGCCCCGTGTCGCGATTATATTTGCACACAATGCGTAAGACAAAGAAAACAATCAAACTAGTTGTAAAAAAAAGAACAAATTAACCGAAAAGACGAGTCTGAACTACAAAAGGGGTGCAACACGAGGACTTCCCAGGGGGTCACCCATCCTAGTACTACTCTAGCCCAAGCACGCTTCACTTCGGAGTTCTGATGGGATCCGGTGCATTAGTGCTGGTATGATCGCACCCGTTAGAGTCTCCTCACTATATTTTCTTATAGCTGCTGGCACAGCGGGCGATGGGGGCTCCGAAGTTCAAACGCGCGTAACTTTCGAACCGATTGGAGTTACGGGGCGCACAGCATGTCCACGCGAAGCTCTCTCAGAGCCGGAAGACGTGGACAATGGGGCTGGCCCGTTGTGTGCACTATTCGAGGTCAAAAAAGGCCGCAGAGCCCCGGTTTCGTGGCCCGCCGTGTTTCGGCGATCCCGATTTCAATAATTATGGGTCCCACACTAAGAATCACGGCACGCTGATGACAAAAGCCCCGTGTCGCGATTATATTTGCACACAATGTGTAATACAAAGAAAACAATCAAACTAGTTGTAAAAAAAAAGAACTAATTAACCGAAAAGACGAGTCTGAACTACAAAAGGGGTGCAACACGAGGACTTCCCAGGGTGTCACCCATCCTAGTACTATTCTCGCCCAAGCACACTTAACATCGAAGTTCTGATGGGATCCGGTGCATTAGTGCTGGTATGATCGCACCCGTTAAAGTCTCCTCACTATATTTTCTTATAGCTGCTGGCACAGCGGGCGGTGGGGGCTCCGAACTTCAAACGCGCGTAACTTTCGAACCGATTGGAGTTACGGGGCGCACAGCATGTCCACGCGAAGCTCTCTCAGAGCCGAACGACGTGGACAATGGGGCTGGCCCGTTGTGTGCACTATTCGAGGTCAAAAAAGGCCGCAGAGCCCCGGTTTCGTGGCCCGCCGTGTTTCGGCGATCCCGATTTCAATAATTGTGGGTCCCACACTAAGAATCACGGCACGCTGATGACAAAAGCCCCGTGTCGCGATTATATTTGCACACAATGCGTAAGATAAACAAAACAATCAAACTAGTTGTAAAAAAAAAGAACAAGTTAACCGAAAAGACGAGTCTGAACTACAAAAGGGGTGCAACACGAGGACTTCCCAGGGGGTCACCCATCCTAGTACTACTCTAGCCCAAGCACGCTTCACTTCGGAGTTCTGATGGGATCCGGTGCATTAGTGCTGGTATGATCGCACCCGTTAGAGTCTCCTCACTATATTTTCTTATAGCTGCTGGCACAGCGGGCGATGGGGGCTCCGAAGTTCAAACGCGCGTAACTTTCGAACCGATTGGAGTTACGGGGCGCACAGCATGTCCACGCGAAGCTCTCTCAGAGCCGGACGACGTGGACAATGGGGCTGGCCCGTTGTGTGCACTATTCGAGGTCAAAAAAGGCCGCAGAGCCCCGATTTCGTGGCCCGCCGTGTTTCGGCGATCCCGATTTCAATAATTGTGGGTCCCACACTAAGAATCACGGCACGCTGATGACAAAAGCCCCGTGTCGCGATTATATTTGCACACAATGCGTAAGACAAAGAAAACAATCAAACTAGTTGTAAAAAAAAAGAACAAATTAACCGAAAAGACGAGTCTGAACTACAAAAGGGGTGCAACACGAGGACTTCCCAGGGGGTCACCCATCCTAGTACTACTCTCGCCCAAGCACGCTTAACTTCGGAGTTCTGATGGGATCCGGTGCATTAGTGCTGGTATGATCGCACCAATTAAAGTCTCCTCACTATATTTTCTTATAGCTGCTGGCACAGCGGGCGATGGGGGCTCCGAAGTTCAAACGCGCGTAACTTTCGAACCGATTGGAGTTACGGGGCGCACAGCATGTCCACGCGAAGCTCTCTCAGAGCCGGACGACGTGGACAATGGGGCTGGCCCGTTGTGTGCACTATTCGAGGTCAAAAAAGGCCGCAGAGCCCCGGTTTCGTGGCCCGCCGTGTTTCGGCGATCCCGATTTCAATAATTATGGGTCCCACACTAAGAATCACGGCACGCTGATGACAAAAGCCCCGTGTCGCGATTATATTTGCACACAATGTGTAATACAAAGAAAACAATCAAACTAGTTGTAAAAAAAAAGAACTAATTAACCGAAAAGACGAGTCTGAACTACAAAAGGGGTGCAACACGAGGACTTCCCAGGGTGTCACCCATCCTAGTACTATTCTCGCCCAAGCACACTTAACATCGAAGTTCTGATGGGATCCGGTGCATTAGTGCTGGTATGATCGCACCCGTTAAAGTCTCCTCACTATATTTTCTTATAGCTGCTGGCACAGCGGGCGGTGGGGGCTCCGAACTTCAAACGCGCGTAACTTTCGAACCGATTGGAGTTACGGGGCGCACCGCATGTCCACGCGAAGCTCTCTCAGAGCCAAACGACGTGGATAATGGGGCTGGCCCGTTGTGTGCACTATTCGAGGTCAAAAAAGGCCGCAGAGCCCCGGTTTCGTGGCCCGCCGTGTTTCGGCGATCCCGATTTCAATAATTGTGGGTCCCACACTAAGAATCACGGCACGCTGATGACAAAAGCCCCGTGTCGCGATTATATTTGCACACAATGCGTAAGATAAACAAAACAATCAAACTAGTTGTAAAAAAAAAGAACAAGTTAACCGAAAAGACGAGTCTGAACTACAAAAGGGGTGCAACACGAGGACTTCCCAGGGGGTCACCCATCCTAGTACTACTCTAGCCCAAGCACGCTTCACTTCGGAGTTCTGATGGGATCCGGTGCATTAGTGCTGGTATGATCGCACCCGTTAGAGTCTCCTCACTATATTTTCTTATAGCTGCTGGCACAGCGGGCGATGGGGGCTCCGAAGTTCAAACGCGCGTAACTTTCGAACCGATTGGAGTTACGGGGCGCACAGCATGTCCACGCGAAGCTCTCTCAGAGCCGGACGACGTGGACAATGGGGCTGGCCCGTTGTGTGCACTATTCGAGGTCAAAAAAGGCCGCAGAGCCCCGATTTCGTGGCCCGCCGTGTTTCGGCGATCCCGATTTCAATAATTGTGGGTCCCACACTAAGAATCACGGCACGCTGATGACAAAAGCCCCGTGTCGCGATTATATTTGCACACAATACGTAAGACAAAGAAAACAATCAAACTAGTTGTAAAAAAAAAGAACAAATTAACCGAAAAGACGAGTCTGAACTACAAAAGGGGTGCAACACGAGGACTTCCCAGGGGGTCACCCATCCTAGTACTACTCTCGCCCAAGCACGCTTAACTTCGGAGTTCTGATGGGATCCGGTGCATTAGTGCTGGTATGATCGCACCAATTAAAGTCTCCTCACTATATTTTCTTATAGCTGCTGGCACAGCGGGCGATGGGGGCTCCGAAGTTCAAACGCGCGTAACTTTCGAACCGATTGGAGTTACGGGGCGCACAGCATGTCCACGCGAAGCTCTCTCAGAGCCGGACGACGTGGACAATGGGGCTGGCCCGTTGTGTGCACTATTCGAGGTCAAAAAAGGCCGCAGAGCCCCGGTTTCGTGGCCCGCCGTGTTTCGGCGATCCCGATTTCAATAATTATGGGTCCCACACTAAGAATCACGGCACGCTGATGACAAAAGCCCCGTGTCGCGATTATATTTGCACACAATGTGTAATACAAAGAAAACAATCAAACTAGTTGTAAAAAAAAAGAACTAATTAACCGAAAAGACGAGTCTGAACTACAAAAGGGGTGCAACACGAGGACTTCCCAGGGTGTCACCCATCCTAGTACTATTCTCGCCCAAGCACACTTAACATCGAAGTTCTGATGGGATCCGGTGCATTAGTGCTGGTATGATCGCACCCGTTAAAGTCTCCTCACTATATTTTCTTATAGCTGCTGGCACAGCGGGCGGTGGGGGCTCCGAACTTCAAACGCGCGTAACTTTCGAACCGATTGGAGTTACGGGGCGCACCGCATGTCCACGCGAAGCTCTCTCAGAGCCGAACGACGTGGACAATGGGGCTGGCCCGTTGTGTGCACTATTCGAGGTCAAAAAAGGCCGCAGAGCCCCGGTTTCGTGGCCCGCCGTGTTTCGGCGATCCCGATTTCAATAATTGTGGGTCCCACACTAAGAATCACGGCACGCTGATGACAAAAGCCCCGTGTCGCGATTATATTTGCACACAAGGCGTAAGATAAACAAAACAATCAAACTAGTTGTAAAAAAAAAGAACAAGTTAACCGAAAAGACGAGTCTGAACTACAAAAGGGGTGCAACACGAGGACTTCCCAGGGGGTCACCCATCCTAGTACTACTCTAGCCCAAGCACGCTTCACTTCGGAGTTCTGATGGGATCCGGTGCATTAGTGCTGGTATGATCGCACCCGTTAGAGTCTCCTCACTATATTTTCTTATAGCTGCTGGCACAGCGGGCGATGGGGGCTCCGAAGTTCAAACGCGCGTAACTTTCGAACCGATTGGAGTTACGGGGCGCACAGCATGTCCACGCGAAGCTCTCTCAGAGCCGGACGACGTGGACAATGGGGCTGGCCCGTTGTGTGCACTATTCGAGGTCAAAAAAGGCCGCAGAGCCCCGATTTCGTGGCCCGCCGTGTTTCGGCGATCCCGATTTCAATAATTGTGGGTCCCACACTAAGAATCACGGCACGCTGATGACAGAAGCCCCGTGTCGCGATTATATTTGCACACAATGCGTAAGACAAAGAAAACAATCAAACTAGTTGTAAAAAAAAAGAACAAATTAACCGAAAAGACGAGTCTGAACTACAAAAGGGGTGCAACACGAGGACTTCCCAGGGGGTCACCCATCCTAGTACTACTCTCGCCCAAGCACGCTTAACTTCGGAGTTCTGATGGGATCCGGTGCATTAGTGCTGGTATGATCGCACCAATTAAAGTCTCCTCACTATATTTTCTTATAGCTGCTGGCACAGCGGGCGATGGGGGCTCCGAAGTTCAAACGCGCGTAACTTTCGAACCGATTGGAGTTACGGGGCGCACAGCATGTCCACGCGAAGCTCTCTCAGAGCCGGACGACGTGGACAATGGGGCTGGCCCGTTGTGTGCACTATTCGAGGTCAAAAAAGGCCGCAGAGCCCCGGTTTCGTGGCCCGCCGTGTTTCGGCGATCCCGATTTCAATAATTATGGGTCCCACACTAAGAATCACGGCACGCTGATGACAAAAGCCCCGTGTCGCGATTATATTTGCACACAATGTGTAATACAAAGAAAACAATCAAACTAGTTGTAAAAAAAAAGAACTAATTAACCGAAAAGACGAGTCTGAACTACAAAAGGGGTGCAACACGAGGACTTCCCAGGGTGTCACCCATCCTAGTACTATTCTCGCCCAAGCACACTTAACATCGAAGTTCTGATGGGATCCGGTGCATTAGTGCTGGTATGATCGCACCCGTTAAAGTCTCCTCACTATATTTTCTTATAGCTGCTGGCACAGCGGGCGGTGGGGGCTCCGAACTTCAAACGCGCGTAACTTTCGAACCGATTGGAGTTACGGGGCGCACAGCATGTCCACGCGAAGCTCTCTCAGAGCCGGACGACGTGGACAATGGGGCTGGCCCGTTGTGTGCACTATTCGAGGTCAAAAAAGGCCGCAGAGCCCCGGTTTCGTGGCCCGCCGTGTTTCGGCGATCCCGATTTCAATAATTATGGGTCCCACACTAAGAATCACGGCACGCTGATGACAAAAGCCCCGTGTCGCGATTATATTTGCACACAATGCGTAAGATAAACAAAACAATCAAACTAGTTGTAAAAAAAAAGAACTAATTAACCGAAAAGACGAGTCTGAACTACAAAAGGGGTGCAACACGAGGACTTCCCAGGGTGTCACCCATCCTAGTACTATTCTCGCCCAAGCACACTTAACATCGAAGTTCTGATGGGATCCGGTGCATTAGTGCTGGTATGATCGCACCCGTTAAAGTCTCCTCACTATATTTTCTTATAGCTGCTGGCACAGCGGGCGGTGGGGGCTCCGAACTTCAAACGCGCGTAACTTTCGAACCGATTGGAGTTACGGGGCGCACAGCATGTCCACGCGAAGCTCTCTCAGAGCCGAACGACGTGGACAATGGGGCTGGCCCGTTGTGTGCACTATTCGAGGTCAAAAAAGGCCGCAGAGCCCCGGTTTTGTGGCCCGCCGTGTTTCGGCGATCCCGATTTCAATAATTGTGGGTCCCACACTAAGAATCACGGCTCGCTGATGACAAAAGCCCCGTGTCGCGATTATATTTGCACACAATGCGTAAGACAAACAAAACAATCAAACTAGTTGTAAAAAAAAAGAACTAATTAACCGAAAAGACGAGTCTGAACTACAAAAGGGGTGCAACACGAGGACTTCCCAGGGGGTCACCCATCCTAGTACTACTCTCGCCCAAGCACACTTAACTTCGGAGTTCTGATGGGATCCGGTGCATTAGTGCTGGTATGATCACACCCGTTAGAGTCTCCTCACTATATTTTCTTATAGCTGCTGGCACAGTGGGCGGTGGGGGGCTCCGAACTTCAAACGCGCGTAACTTTCGAACCGAATGGAGTTACGGGGCGCACAGCATGTCCACGCGAAGGTCTCTCAGAGCCGGACGACATGGACAATAGGGCTGGCCCGTTGTGTGCAATATCCGAGGTCAAAAAAGTCCGCAGAGCCACAGTTTCGTGGCCCGCCATGTTTCGACGATCCCGATTTCAAAAATTGCGGGTCCCACACTCAGAATAACGGCACGCTGATGACAAAAGCCCCGTGTCGCGATTATATTTGCACACAATGTGTAATACAAAGAAAACAATCAAACTAGTTGTAAAAAAAAAGAACTAATTAACCGAAAAGACGAGTCTGAACTACAAAAGGGGTGCAACACGAGGACTTCCCAGGGTGTCACCCATCCTAGTACTATTCTCGCCCAAGCACACTTAACATCGAAGTTCTGATGGGATCCGGTGCCGTTAAAGTCTCCTCACTATATTTTCTTATAGCTGCTGGCACAGCGGGCGGTGGGGGCTCCGAACTTCAAACGCGCGTAACTTTCGAACCGATTGGAGTTACGGGGCGCACAGCATGTCCACGCGAAGCTCTCTCAGAGCCGAACGACGTGGACAATGGGGCTGGCCCGTTGTGTGCACTATTCGAGGTCAAAAAAGGCCGCAGAGCCCCGGTTTCGTGGCCCGCCGTGTTTCGGCGATCCCGATTTCAATAATTGTGGGTCCCACACTAAGAATCACGGCTCGCTGATGACAAAAGCCCCGTGTCGCGATTATATTTGCACACAATGCGTAAGACAAACAAAACAATCAAACTAGTTGTAAAAAAAAAAGAACAAGTTAACCGAAAAGACGAGTCTGAACTAGAAAAGGGGTGCAACACGAGGACTTCCCAGGGGGTCACCCATCCTAGTACTACTCTCGCCCAAGCACACTTAACTTCGGAGTTCTGATGGGATCCGGTGCATTAGTGCTGGTATGATCACACCCGTTAGAGTCTCCTCACTATATTTTCTTATAGCTGCTGGCACAGTGGGCGGTGGGGGGCTCCGAACTTCAAACGCGCGTAACTTTCGAACCGAATGGAGTTACGGGGCGCACAGCATGTCCACGCGAAGGTCTCTCAGAGCCGGACGACGTGGACAACCGGGCTGGCCCGTTGTGTGCACTATCCGAGGTCAAAAAAGGCCGCAGAGCCCCAGTTTCGTGGCCCGCCGTGTTTCGACGATCCCGATTTCAAAAATTGCGGGTCCCACACTCAGAATCACGGCACGCTGATGACAAAAGCCCCGTGTCGCGATTATATTTGCACACAATGCGTAAGACAAACAAAACAATCAAACTAGTTGTAAAAAAAAAGAACAAGTTAACCGAATAGACGAGTCTGAACACAAAAGGGGTGCAACACGAGGACTTCCCAGGGGGTCACCCATCCTAGTACTACTCTCGCCCAAGCACGCTTAACTTCGGAGTTCTGATGGGATCCGGTGCATTAGTGCTGGTATGATCGCACCAATTAAAGTCTCCTCACTATATTTTCTTATAGCTGCTGGCTCAGCGGGCGATGGGGGCTCCGAACTTCAAACGCGCGTAACTTTCGAACCGATTGGAGTTACGGGGCGCACAGCATGTCCACGCGAAGCTCTCTCAGAGCCGGACGACGTGGACAATGGGGCTGGCCCGTTGTGTGCACTATTCGAGGTCAAAAAAGGCCGCAGAGCCCCGGTTTCGTAGCCCGCCGTGTTTCGGCGATCCCGATTTCAATAATTATGGGTCCCACACTCAGAATCACGGCACGCTGATGACAAAAGCCCCGTGTCGCGATTATATTTGCACACAATGTGTAATACAAAGAAAAAAATCAAACTAGTTGTAAAAAAAAAGAACAAGTTAACCGAAAAGACGAGTCTGAACACAAAAGGGGTGCAACACGAGGACTTCCCAGGGTGTCACCCATCCTAGTACTACTCTCGCCCAAGCACGCTTAACTTCGGAGTTCTGATGGGATCCGGTGCATTAGTGCTGGTATGATCGCACCAATTAAAGTCTCCTCACTATATTTTCTTATAGCTGCTGGCACAGCGGGCGATGGGGGCTCCGAACTTCAAACGCGCGTAACTTTCGAACCGATTGGAGTTACGGGGCGCACAGCATGTCCACGCGAAGCTCTCTCAGAGCCGGACGACGTGGACAATGGGGCTGGCCCGTTGTGTGCACTATTCGAGGTCAAAAAAGGCCGCAGAGCCCCGGTTTCGTAGCCCGCCGTGTTTCGGCGATCCCGATTTCAATAATTATGGGTCCCACACTCAGAATCACGGCACGCTGATGACAAAAGCCCCGTGTCGCGATTATATTTGCACACAATGTGTAATACAAAGAAAAAAATCAAACTAGTTGTAAAAAAAAAGAACAAGTTAACCGAAAAGACGAGTCTGAACACAAAAGGGGTGCAACACGAGGACTTCCCAGGGTGTCACCCATCCTAGTACTACTCTCGCCCAAGCACGCTTAACATCGGAGTTCTGATGGGATCCGGTGCATTAGTGCTGGTATGATCGCACCCGTTAGAGTCTCCTCACTATATTTTCTTATAGCTGCTGGCACAGCGGGCGGTGGGGGGCTCCGAACTTCAAACGCGCGTAACTTTCGAACCGAATGGAGTTACGGGGCGCACAGCATGTCCACGCGAAGGTCTCTCAGAGCCGGACGACATGGACAATGGGGCTGGCCCGTTGTGTGCACTATTCGAGGTCAAAAAAGGCCGCAGAGCCCCGGTTTCGTGGCCCGCCGTGTTTCGGCGATCCCGATTTCAATAATTGTGGGTCCCACACTAAGAATCACGGCACGCTGATGACAAAAGCCCCGTGTCGCGATTATATTTGCACACAATGTGTAATACAAAGAAAACAATCAAACTAGTTGTAAAAAAAAAGAACAAATTAACCGAAAAGACGAGTCTGAACTACAAAAGGGGTGCAACACGAGGACTTCCCAGGGGGTCACCCATCCTAGTACTACTCTCGCCCAAGCGCGCTTAACTTCGGAGTTCTGATGGGATCCGGTGCATTAGTGCTGGTATGATCGCACCCGTTAAAGTCTCCTCACTATATTTTCTTATAGCTGCTGGCACAGCGGGCGGTGGGGGCTCCGAACTTCAAACGCGCGTAACTTTCGAACCGATTGGAGTTACGGGGCGCACAGCATGTCCACGCGAAGCTCTCTCAGAGCCGAACGACGTGGACAATGGGGCTGGCCCGTTGTGTGCACTATTCGAGGTCAAAAAAGGCCGCAGAGCCCCGGTTTCGTGGCCCGCCGTGTTTCGGCGATCCCGATTTCGATAATTGTGGGTCCCACACTAAGAATCACGGCTCGCTGATGACAAAAGCCCCGTGTCGCGATTATATTTGCACACAATGCGTAAGACAAACAAAACAATCAAACTAGTTGTAAAAAAAAAGAACAAGTTAACCGAAAAGACGAGTCTGAACTACAAAAGGGGTACAACACGAGGACTTCCCAGGGGGTCACCCATCCTAGTACTACTCTCGCCCAAGCACACTTAACTTCGGAGTTCTGATGGGATCCGGTGCATTAGTGCTGGTATGATCACACCCGTTAGAGTCTCCTCACTATATTTTCTTATAGCTGCTGGCACAGTGGGCGGTGGGGGGCTCCGAACTTCAAACGCGCGTAACTTTCGAACCGAATGGAGTTACGGGGCGCACAGCATGTCCACGCGAAGGTCTCTCAGAGCCGGACGACATGGACAATAGGGCTGGCCCGTTGTGTGCAATATCCGAGGTCAAAAAAGTCCGCAGAGCCACAGTTTCGTGGCCCGCCGTGTTTCGACGATCCCGATTTCAAAAATTGCGGGTCCCACACTCAGAATAACGGCACGCTGATGACAAAAGCCCCGTGTCGCGATTATATTTGCACACAATGCGTAAGACAAACAAAACAATCAAACTAGTTGTAAAAAAAAAAAGAACAAGTTAACCGAAATGACGAGTCTGAACTACAAAAGGGGTGCAACACGAGGACTTCCCAGGGGGTCACCCATCCTAGTACTACTCTCGCCCAAGCACGCTTAACTTCGGAGTTCTGATGGGATCTGGTGCATTAGTGCTGGTATGATCGCACCCGTTAGAGTCTCCTCACTATATTTTCTTATAGCTGCTGGCACAGCGGGCGGTGGGGGGCTCCGAAATTCAAACGCGCGTAACTTTCGAACCGAATGGAGTTACGGGGCGCACAGCATGTCCACGCGAAGGTCTCTCAGAGCCGGACGATGTGGACAATAGGGCTGGCCCGTTGTGTGCACTATCCGAGGTCAAAAAAGGCCGCAGAGCCCCGGTTTCGTGGCCCGCCGTGTTTCGACGATCCCGATTTTAAAAATTGCGGGTCCCACACTCAGAATCACGGCACGCTGATGACAAAAGCCCGTGTCGCGATTATATTTGCACACAATGCGTAATACAAACAAAACAATCGAACTAGTTGTAAAAAAAAAGAAAAAGTTAACCGAAAAGACGAGTCTGAACTACAAAAGGGGTGCAACACGAGGACTTCCCAGGGGGTCACCCATCCTAGTATTACTCTCGCCCAAGCACGCTTAACTTCGGAGTTCTGATGGGATCCGGTGCATTAGTGCTGGTATGATCGCACCCGTTAGAGTCTCCTCACTATATTTTCTTATAGCTGCTGGCACAGTGGGCGGTGGGGGGCTCCGAACTTCAAACGCGCGTAACTTTCGAACCGAATGGAGTTACGGGGCGCACAGCATGTCCACGCGAAGGTCTCTCAGAGCCGGACGACGTTGACAACCGGGCTGGCCCGTTGTGTGCACTATCCGAGGTCAAAAAAGGCCGCAGAGCCCCAGTTTCGTGGCCCGCCGTGTTTCGACGATCCCGATTTCAAAAATTGCGGGTCCCACACTCAGAATCACGGCACGCTGATGACAAAAGCCCCGTGTCGCGATTATATTTGCACACAATGCGTAAGACAAACAAAACAATCAAACTAGTTGTAAAAAAAAAGAACAAGTTAACCGAAAAGACGAGTCTGAACACAAAAGGGGTGCAACACGAGGACTTCCCAGGGGGTCACCCATCCTAGTACTACTCTCGCCCAAGCACGCTTAACTTCGGAGTTCTGATGGGATACGGTGCATTAGTGCTGGTATGATCGCACCCGTTAGAGTCTCCTCACTATATTTTCTTATAGCTGCTGGCACAGCGGGCGGTGGGGGGCTCCGAACTTCAAACGCGCGTAACTTTCGAACCGAATGGAGTTACGGGGCGCACAGCATGTCCACGCGAAGGTCTCTCAGAGCCGGACGACATGGACAATGGGGCTGGCCCGTTGTGTGCACTATTCGAGGTCAAAAAAGGCCGCAGAGCCCCGGTTTCGTGGCCCGCCGTGTTTCGGCGATCCCGATTTCAATAATTGTGGGTCCCACACTAAGAATCACGGCACGCTGATGACAAAAGCCCCGTGTCGCGATTATATTTGCACACAATGTGTAATACAAAGAAAACAATCAAACTAGTTGTAAAAAAAAAAGAACAAATTAACCGAAAAGACGAGTCTGAACTACAAAAGGGGTGCAACATGAGGACTTCCCAGGGGGTCACCCATCCTAGTACTACTCTCGCCCAAGCACGCTTAACTTCGGAGTTCTGATGGGATCCGGTGCATTAGTGCTGGTATGATCGCACCCGTTAAAGTCTCCTCACTATATTTTCTTATAGCTGCTGGCACAGCGGGCGGTGGGGGCTCCGAACTTCAAACGCGCGTAACTTTCGAAACGATTGGAGTTACGGGGCGCACAGCATGTCCACGCGAAGCTCTCTCAGAGCCGGACGACGTGGACAATGGGGCTGGCCCGTTGTGTGCACTATTCGAGGTCAAAAAAGGCCGCAGAGCCCCGGTTTCGTAGCCCGCCGTGTTTCGGCGATCCCGATTTCAATAATTATGGGTCCCACACTCAGAATCACGGCACGCTGATGACAAAAGCCCCGTGTCGCGATTATATTTGCACACAATGTGTAATACAAAGAAAAAAATCAAACTAGTTGTAAAAAAAAAGAACAAGTTAACCGAAAAGACGAGTCTGAACACAAAAGGGGTGCAACACGAGGACTTCCCAGGGTGTCACCCATCCTAGTACTACTCTCGCCCAAGCACGCTTAACTTCGGAGTTCTGATGGGATCCGGTGCATTAGTGCTGGTATGATCGCACCCGTTAGAGTCTCCTCACTATATTTTCTTATAGCTGCTGGCACAGCGGGCGGTGGGGGGCTCCGAACTTCAAACGCGCGTAACTTTCGAACCGAATGGAGTTACGGGGCGCACAGCATGTCCACGCGAAGGTCTCTCAGAGCCGGACGACATGGACAATGGGGCTGGCCCGTTGTGTGCACTATTCGAGGTCAAAAAAGGCCGCAGAGCCCCGGTTTCGTGGCCCGCCGTGTTTCGGCGATCCCGATTTCAATAATTGTGGGTCCCACACTAAGAATCACGGCTCGCTGATGACAAAAGCCCCGTGTCGCGATTATATTTGCACACAATGCGTAAGACAAACAAAACAATCAAACTAGTTGTAAAAAAAAAAGAACAAGTTAACCGAAAAGACGAGTCTGAACTAGAAAAGGGGTGCAACACGAGGACTTCCCAGGGGGTCACCCATCCTAGTACTACTCTCGCCCAAGCACACTTAACTTCGGAGTTCTGATGGGATCCGGTGCATTAGTGCTGGTATGATCACACCCGTTAGAGTCTCCTCACTATATTTTCTTATAGCTGCTGGCACAGTGGGCGGTGGGGGGCTCCGAACTTCAAACGCGCGTAACTTTCGAACCGAATGGAGTTACGGGGCGCACAGCATGTCCACGCGAAGGTCTCTCAGAGCCGGACGACATGGACAATAGGGCTGGCCCGTTGTGTGCAATATCCGAGGTCAAAAAAGTCCGCAGAGCCACAGTTTCGTGGCCCGCCGTGTTTCGACGATCCCGATTTCAAAAATTGCGGGTCCCACACTCAGAATAACGGCACGCTGATGACAAAAGCCCCGTGTCGCGATTATATTTGCACACAATGTGTAATACAAAGAAAACAATCAAATCAGTTGTAAAAAAAAAGAACTAATTAACCGAAAAGACGAGTCTGAACTACAAAAGGGGTGCAACACGAGGACTTCCCAGGGTGTCACCCATCCTAGTACTATTCTCGCCCAAGCACACTTAACATCGAAGTTCTGATGGGATCCGGTGCCGTTAAAGTCTCCTCACTATATTTTCTTATAGCTGCTGGCACAGCGGGCGGTGGGGGCTCCGAACTTCAAACGCGCGTAACTTTCGAACCGATTGGAGTTACGGGGCGCACAGCATGTCCACGCGAAGCTCTCTCAGAGCCGAACGACGTGGACAATGGGGCTGGCCCGTTGTGTGCACTATTCGAGGTCAAAAAAGGCCGCAGAGCCCCGGTTTCGTGGCCCGCCGTGTTTCGGCGATCCCGATTTCAATAATTGTGGGTCCCACACTAAGAATCACGGCTCGCTGATGACAAAAGCCCCGTGTCGCGATTATATTTGCACACAATGCGTAAGACAAACAAAACAATCAAACTAGTTGTAAAAAAAAAAGAACAAGTTAACCGAAAAGACGAGTCTGAACTAGAAAAGGGGTGCAACACGAGGACTTCCCAGGGGGTCACCCATCCTAGTACTACTCTCGCCCAAGCACACTTAACTTCGGAGTTCTGATGGGATCCGGTGCATTAGTGCTGGTATGATCACACCGGTTAGAGTCTCCTCACTATATTTTCTTATAGCTGCTGGCACAGTGGGCGGTGGGGGGCTCCGAACTTCAAACGCGCGTAACTTTCGAACCGAATGGAGTTACGGGGCGCACAGCATGTCCACGCGAAGGTCTCTCAGAGCCGGACGACGTGGACAACCGGGCTGGCCCGTTGTGTGCACTATCCGAGGTCAAAAAAGGCCGCAGAGCCCCAGTTTCGTGGCCCGCCGTGTTTCGACGATCCCGATTTCAAAAATTGCGGGTCCCACACTCAGAATCACGGCACGCTGATGACAAAAGCCCCGTGTCGCGATTATATTTGCACACAATGCGTAAGACAAACAAAACAATCAAACTAGTTGTAAAAAAAAAGAACAAGTTAACCGAAAAGACGAGTCTGAACACAAAAGGGGTGCAACACGAGGACTTCCCAGGGGGTCACCCATCCTAGTACTACTCTCGCCCAAGCACGCTTAACTTCGGAGTTCTGATGGGATCCGGTGCATTAGTGCTGGTATGATCGCACCAATTAAAGTCTCCTCACTATATTTTCTTATAGCTGCTGGCACAGCGGGCGATGGGGGCTCCGAACTTCAAACGCGCGTAACTTTCGAACCGATTGGAGTTACGGGGCGCACAGCATGTCCACGCGAAGCTCTCTCAGAGCCGGACGACGTGGACAATGGGGCTGGCCCGTTGTGTGCACTATTCGAGGTCAAAAAAGGCCGCAGAGCCCCGGTTTCGTAGCCCGCCGTGTTTCGGCGATCCCGATTTCAATAATTATGGGTCCCACACTCAGAATCACGGCACGCTGATGACAAAAGCCCCGTGTCGCGATTATATTTGCACACAATGTGTAATACAAAGAAAAAAATCAAACTAGTTGTAAAAAAAAAGAACAAGTTAACCGAAAAGACGAGTCTGAACACAAAAGGGGTGCAACACGAGGACTTCCCAGGGTGTCACCCATCCTAGTACTACTCTCGCCCAAGCACGCTTAACTTCGGAGTTCTGATGGGATCCGGTGCATTAGTGCTGGTATGATCGCACCCGTTAGAGTCTCCTCACTATATTTTCTTATAGCTGCTGGCACAGCGGGCGGTGGGGGGCTCCGAACTTCAAACGCGCGTAACTTTCGAACCGAATGGAGTTACGGGGCGCACAGCATGTCCACGCGAAGGTCTCTCAGAGCCGGACGACATGGACAATGGGGCTGGCCCGTTGTGTGCACTATTCGAGGTCAAAAAAGGCCGCAGAGCCCCGGTTTCGTGGCCCGCCGTGTTTCGGCGATCCCGATTTCAATAATTGTGGGTCCCACACTAAGAATCACGGCACGCTGATGACAAAAGCCCCGTGTCGCGATTATATTTGCACACAATGTGTAATACAAAGAAAACAATCAAACTAGTTGTAAAAAAAAAGAACAAATTAACCGAAAAGACGAGTCTGAACTACAAAAGGGGTACAACACGAGGACTTCCCAGGGGGTCACCCATCCTAGTACTACTCTCGCCCAAGCGCGCTTAACTTCGGAGTTCTGATGGGATCCGGTGCATTAGTGCTGGTATGATCGCACCCGTTAAAGTCTCCTCACTATATTTTCTTATAGCTGCTGGCACAGCGGGCGGTGGGGGCTCCGAACTTCAAACGCGCGTAACTTTCGAACCGATTGGAGTTACGGGGCGCACAGCATGTCCACGCGAAGCTCTCTCAGAGCCGAACGACGTGGACAATGGGGCTGGCCCGTTGTGTGCACTATTCGAGGTCAAAAAAGGCCGCAGAGCCCCGGTTTCGTGGCCCGCCGTGTTTCGGCGATCCCGATTTCGATAATTGTGGGTCCCACACTAAGAATCACGGCTCGCTGATGACAAAAGCCCCGTGTCGCGATTATATTTGCACACAATGCGTAAGACAAACAAAACAATCAAACTAGTTGTAAAAAAAAAGAACAAGTTAACCGAAAAGACGAGTCTGAACTACAAAAGGGGTACAACACGAGGACTTCCCAGGGGGTCACCCATCCTAGTACTACTCTCGCCCAAGCACACTTAACTTCGGAGTTCTGATGGGATCCGGTGCATTAGTGCTGGTATGATCACACCCGTTAGAGTCTCCTCACTATATTTTCTTATAGCTGCTGGCACAGTGGGCGGTGGGGGGCTCCGAACTTCAAACGCGCGTAACTTTCGAACCGAATGGAGTTACGGGGCGCACAGCATGTCCACGCGAAGGTCTCTCAGAGCCGGACGACATGGACAATAGGGCTGGCCCGTTGTGTGCAATATCCGAGGTCAAAAAAGTCCGCAGAGCCACAGTTTCGTGGCCCGCCGTGTTTCGACGATCCCGATTTCAAAAATTGCGGGTCCCACACTCAGAATAACGGCACGCTGATGACAAAAGCCCCGTGTCGCGATTATATTTGCACACAATGCGTAAGACAAACAAAACAATCAAACTAGTTGTAAAAAAAAAAAGAACAAGTTAACCGAAATGACGAGTCTGAACTACAAAAGGGGTGCAACACGAGGACTTCCCAGAGGGTCACCCATCCTAGTACTACTCTCGCCCAAGCACGCTTAACTTCGGAGTTCTGATGGGATCTGGTGCATTAGTGCTGGTATGATCGCACCCGTTAGAGTCTCCTCACTATATTTTCTTATAGCTGCTGGCACAGCGGGCGGTGGGGGGCTCCGAAATTCAAACGCGCGTAACTTTCGAACCGAATGGAGTTACGGGGCGCACAGCATGTCCACGCGAAGGTCTCTCAGAGCCGGACGATGTGGACAATAGGGCTGGCCCGTTGTGTGCACTATCCGAGGTCAAAAAAGGCCGCAGAGCCCCGGTTTCGTGGCCCGCCGTGTTTCGACGATCCCGATTTTAAAAATTGCGGGTCCCACACTCAGAATCACGGCACGCTGATGACAAAAGCCCGTGTCGCGATTATATTTGCACACAATGCGTAATACAAACAAAACAATCGAACTAGTTGTAAAAAAAAAGAAAAAGTTAACCGAAAAGACGAGTCTGAACTACAAAAGGGGTGCAACACGAGGACTTCCCAGGGGGTCACCCATCCTAGTATTACTCTCGCCCAAGCACGCTTAACTTCGGAGTTCTGATGGGATCCGGTGCATTAGTGCTGGTATGATCGCACCCGTTAGAGTCTCCTCACTATATTTTCTTATAGCTGCTGGCACAGTGGGCGGTGGGGGGCTCCGAACTTCAAACGCGCGTAACTTTCGAACCGAATGGAGTTACGGGGCGCACAGCATGTCCACGCGAAGGTCTCTCAGAGCCGGACGACGTTGACAACCGGGCTGGCCCGTTGTGTGCACTATCCGAGGTCAAAAAAGGCCGCAGAGCCCCAGTTTCGTGGCCCGCCGTGTTTCGACGATCCCGATTTCAAAAATTGCGGGTCCCACACTCAGAATCACGGCACGCTGATGACAAAAGCCCCGTGTCGCGATTATATTTGCACACAATGCGTAAGACAAACAAAACAATCAAACTAGTTGTAAAAAAAAAGAACAAGTTAACCGAAAAGACGAGTCTGAACACAAAAGGGGTGCAACACGAGGACTTCCCAGGGGGTCACCCATCCTAGTACTACTCTCGCCCAAGCACGCTTAACTTCGGAGTTCTGATGGGATACGGTGCATTAGTGCTGGTATGATCGCACCCGTTAGAGTCTCCTCACTATATTTTCTTATAGCTGCTGGCACAGCGGGCGGTGGGGGGCTCCGAACTTCAAACGCGCGTAACTTTCGAACCGAATGGAGTTACGGGGCGCACAGCATGTCCACGCGAAGGTCTCTCAGAGCCGGACGACATGGACAATGGGGCTGGCCCGTTGTGTGCACTATTCGAGGTCAAAAAAGGCCGCAGAGCCCCGGTTTCGTGGCCCGCCGTGTTTCGGCGATCCCGATTTCAATAATTGTGGGTCCCACACTAAGAATCACGGCACGCTGATGACAAAAGCCCCGTGTCGCGATTATATTTGCACACAATGTGTAATACAAAGAAAACAATCAAACTAGTTGTAAAAAAAAAAGAACAAATTAACCGAAAAGACGAGTCTGAACTACAAAAGGGGTGCAACATGAGGACTTCCCAGGGGGTCACCCATCCTAGTACTACTCTCGCCCAAGCACGCTTAACTTCGGAGTTCTGATGGGATCCGGTGCATTAGTGCTGGTATGATCGCACCCGTTAAAGTCTCCTCACTATATTTTCTTATAGCTGCTGGCACAGCGGGCGGTGGGGGCTCCGAACTTCAAACGCGCGTAACTTTCGAAACGATTGGAGTTACGGGGCGCACAGCATGTCCACGCGAAGCTCTCTCAGAGCCGGACGACGTGGACAATGGGGCTGGCCCGTTGTGTGCACTATTCGAGGTCAAAAAAGGCCGCAGAGCCCCGGTTTCGTAGCCCGCCGTGTTTCGGCGATCCCGATTTCAATAATTATGGGTCCCACACTCAGAATCACGGCACGCTGATGACAAAAGCCCCGTGTCGCGATTATATTTGCACACAATGTGTAATACAAAGAAAAAAATCAAACTAGTTGTAAAAAAAAAGAACAAGTTAACCGAAAAGACGAGTCTGAACACAAAAGGGGTGCAACACGAGGACTTCCCAGGGTGTCACCCATCCTAGTACTACTCTCGCCCAAGCACGCTTAACTTCGGAGTTCTGATGGGATCCGGTGCATTAGTGCTGGTATGATCGCACCCGTTAGAGTCTCCTCACTATATTTTCTTATAGCTGCTGGCACAGCGGGCGGTGGGGGGCTCCGAACTTCAAACGCGCGTAACTTTCGAACCGATTGGAGTTACGGGGCGCACAGCATGTCCACGCGAAGCTCTCTCAGAGCCGAACGACGTGGACAATGGGGCTGGCCCGTTGTGTGCACTATTCGAGGTCAAAAAAGGCCGCAGAGCCCCGGTTTCGTGGCCCGCCGTGTTTCGGCGATCCCGATTTCAATAATTGTGGGTCCCACACTAAGAATCACGGCACGCTGATGACAAAAGCCCCGTGTCGCGATTATATTTGCACACAATGCGTAAGATAAACAAAACAATCAAACTAGTTGTAAAAAAAAAGAACAAGTTAACCGAAAAGACGAGTCTGAACTACAAAAGGGGTGCAACACGAGGACTTCCCAGGGGGTCACCCATCCTAGTACTACTCTAGCCCAAGCACGCTTCACTTCGGAGTTCTGATGGGATCCGGTGCATTAGTGCTGGTATGATCGCACCCGTTAGAGTCTCCTCACTATATTTTCTTATAGCTGCTGGCACAGCGGGCGATGGGGGCTCCGAAGTTCAAACGCGCGTAACTTTCGAACCGATTGGAGTTACGGGGCGCACAGCATGTCCACGCGAAGCTCTCTCAGAGCCGGACGACGTGGACAATGGGGCTGGCCCGTTGTGTGCACTATTCGAGGTCAAAAAAGGCCGCAGAGCCCCGATTTCGTGGCCCGCCGTGTTTCGGCGATCCCGATTTCAATAATTGTGGGTCCCACACTAAGAATCACGGCACGCTGATGACAAAAGCCCCGTGTCGCGATTATATTTGCACACAATGCGTAAGACAAAGAAAACAATCAAACTAGTTGTAAAAAAAAAGAACAAATTAACCGAAAAGACGAGTCTGAACTACAAAAGGGGTGCAACACGAGGACTTCCCAGGGGGTCACCCATCCTAGTACTACTCTCGCCCAAGCACGCTTAACTTCGGAGTTCTGATGGGATCCGGTGCATTAGTGCTGGTATGATCGCACCAATTAAAGTCTCCTCACTATATTTTCTTATAGCTGCTGGCACAGCGGGCGATGGGGGCTCCGAAGTTCAAACGCGCGTAACTTTCGAACCGATTGGAGTTACGGGGCGCACAGCATGTCCACGCGAAGCTCTCTCAGAGCCGGACGACGTGGACAATGGGGCTGGCCCGTTGTGTGCACTATTCGAGGTCAAAAAAGGCCGCAGAGCCCCGGTTTCGTGGCCCGCCGTGTTTCGGCGATCCCGATTTCAATAATTATGGGTCCCACACTAAGAATCACGGCACGCTGATGACAAAAGCCCCGTGTCGCGATTATATTTGCACACAATGTGTAATACAAAGAAAACAATCAAACTAGTTGTAAAAAAAAAGAACTAATTAACCGAAAAGACGAGTCTGAACTACAAAAGGGGTGCAACACGAGGACTTCCCAGGGTGTCACCCATCCTAGTACTATTCTCGCCCAAGCACACTTAACATCGAAGTTCTGATGGGATCCGGTGCATTAGTGCTGGTATGATCGCACCCGTTAAAGTCTCCTCACTATATTTTCTTATAGCTGCTGGCACAGCGGGCGGTGGGGGCTCCGAACTTCAAACGCGCGTAACTTTCGAACCGATTGGAGTTACGGGGCGCACCGCATGTCCACGCGAAGCTCTCTCAGAGCCGAACGACGTGGACAATGGGGCTGGCCCGTTGTGTGCACTATTCGAGGTCAAAAAAGGCCGCAGAGCCCCGGTTTCGTGGCCCGCCGTGTTTCGGCGATCCCGATTTCAATAATTGTGGGTCCCACACTAAGAATCACGGCACGCTGATGACAAAAGCCCCGTGTCGCGATTATATTTGCACACAATGCGTAAGATAAACAAAACAATCAAACTAGTTGTAAAAAAAAAGAACAAGTTAACCGAAAAGACGAGTCTGAACTACAAAAGGGGTGCAACACGAGGACTTCCCAGGGGGTCACCCATCCTAGTACTACTCTAGCCCAAGCACGCTTCACTTCGGAGTTCTGATGGGATCCGGTGCATTAGTGCTGGTATGATCGCACCCGTTAGAGTCTCCTCACTATATTTTCTTATAGCTGCTGGCACAGCGGGCGATGGGGGCTCCGAAGTTCAAACGCGCGTAACTTTCGAACCGATTGGAGTTACGGGGCGCACAGCATGTCCACGCGAAGCTCTCTCAGAGCCGGACGACGTGGACAATGGGGCTGGCCCGTTGTGTGCACTATTCGAGGTCAAAAAAGGCCGCAGAGCCCCGATTTCGTGGCCCGCCGTGTTTCGGCGATCCCGATTTCAATAATTGTGGGTCCCACACTAAGAATCACGGCACGCTGATGACAAAAGCCCCGTGTCGCGATTATATTTGCACACAATGCGTAAGACAAAGAAAACAATCAAACTAGTTGTAAAAAAAAAGAACAAATTAACCGAAAAGACGAGTCTGAACTACAAAAGGGGTGCAACACGAGGACTTCCCAGGGGGTCACCCATCCTAGTACTACTCTCGCCCAAGCACGCTTAACTTCGGAGTTCTGATGGGATCCGGTGCATTAGTGCTGGTATGATCGCACCAATTAAAGTCTCCTCACTATATTTTCTTATAGCTGCTGGCACAGCGGGCGATGGGGGCTCCGAAGTTCAAACGCGCGTAACTTTCGAACCGATTGGAGTTACGGGGCGCACAGCATGTCCACGCGAAGCTCTCTCAGAGCCGGACGACGTGGACAATGGGGCTGGCCCGTTGTGTGCACTATTCGAGGTCAAAAAAGGCCGCAGAGCCCCGGTTTCGTGGCCCGCCGTGTTTCGGCGATCCCGATTTCAATAATTATGGGTCCCACACTAAGAATCACGGCACGCTGATGACAAAAGCCCCGTGTCGCGATTATATTTGCACACAATGTGTAATACAAAGAAAACAATCAAACTAGTTGTAAAAAAAAAGAACTAATTAACCGAAAAGACGAGTCTGAACTACAAAAGGGGTGCAACACGAGGACTTCCCAGGGTGTCACCCATCCTAGTACTATTCTCGCCCAAGCACACTTAACATCGAAGTTCTGATGGGATCCGGTGCATTAGTGCTGGTATGATCGCACCCGTTAAAGTCTCCTCACTATATTTTCTTATAGCTGCTGGCACAGCGGGCGGTGGGGGCTCCGAACTTCAAACGCGCGTAACTTTCGAACCGATTGGAGTTACGGGGCGCACCGCATGTCCACGCGAAGCTCTCTCAGAGCCGAACGACGTGGACAATGGGGCTGGCCCGTTGTGTGCACTATTCGAGGTCAAAAAAGGCCGCAGAGCCCCGGTTTCGTGGCCCGCCGTGTTTCGGCGATCCCGATTTCAATAATTGTGGGTCCCACACTAAGAATCACGGCACGCTGATGACAAAAGCCCCGTGTCGCGATTATATTTGCACACAATGCGTAAGATAAACAAAACAATCAAACTAGTTGTAAAAAAAAAGAACAAGTTAACCGAAAAGACGAGTCTGAACTACAAAAGGGGTGCAACACGAGGACTTCCCAGGGGGTCACCCATCCTAGTACTACTCTAGCCCAAGCACGCTTCACTTCGGAGTTCTGATGGGATCCGGTGCATTAGTGCTGGTATGATCGCACCCGTTAGAGTCTCCTCACTATATTTTCTTATAGCTGCTGGCACAGCGGGCGATGGGGGCTCCGAAGTTCAAACGCGCGTAACTTTCGAACCGATTGGAGTTACGGGGCGCACAGCATGTCCACGCGAAGCTCTCTCAGAGCCGGACGACGTGGACAATGGGGCTGGCCCGTTGTGTGCACTATTCGAGGTCAAAAAAGGCCGCAGAGCCCCGATTTCGTGGCCCGCCGTGTTTCGGCGATCCCGATTTCAATAATTGTGGGTCCCACACTAAGAATCACGGCACGCTGATGACAAAAGCCCCGTGTCGCGATTATATTTGCACACAATGCGTAAGACAAAGAAAACAATCAAACTAGTTGTAAAAAAAAAGAACAAATTAACCGAAAAGACGAGTCTGAACTACAAAAGGGGTGCAACACGAGGACTTCCCAGGGGGTCACCCATCCTAGTACTACTCTCGCCCAAGCACGCTTAACTTCGGAGTTCTGATGGGATCCGGTGCATTAGTGCTGGTATGATCGCACCAATTAAAGTCTCCTCACTATATTTTCTTATAGCTGCTGGCACAGCGGGCGATGGGGGCTCCGAACTTCAAACGCGCGTAACTTTCGAACCGATTGGAGTTACGGGGCGCACAGCATGTCCACGCGAAGCTCTCTCAGAGCCGGACGACGTGGACAATGGGGCTGGCCCGTTGTGTGCACTATTCGAGGTCAAAAAAGGCCGCAGAGCCCCGGTTTCGTGGCCCGCCGTGTTTCGGCGATCCCGATTTCAATAATTATGGGTCCCACACTAAGAATCACGGCACGCTGATGACAAAAGCCCCGTGTCGCGATTATATTTGCACACAATGTGTAATACAAAGAAAACAATCAAACTAGTTGTAAAAAAAAAGAACTAATTAACCGAAAAGACGAGTCTGAACTACAAAAGGGGTGCAACACGAGGACTTCCCAGGGTGTCACCCATCCTAGTACTATTCTCGCCCAAGCACACTTAACATCGAAGTTCTGATGGGATCCGGTGCATTAGTGCTGGTATGATCGCACCCGTTAAAGTCTCCTCACTATATTTTCTTATAGCTGCTGGCACAGCGGGCGGTGGGGGCTCCGAACTTCAAACGCGCGTAACTTTCGAACCGATTGGAGTTACGGGGCGCACAGCATGTCCACGCGAAGCTCTCTCAGAGCCGAACGACGTGGACAATGGGGCTGGCCCGTTGTGTGCACTATTCGAGGTCAAAAAAGGCCGCAGAGCCCCGGTTTTGTGGCCCGCCGTGTTTCGGCGATCCCGATTTCAATAATTGTGGGTCCCACACTAAGAATCACGGCTCGCTGATGACAAAAGCCCCGTGTCGCGATTATATTTGCACACAATGCGTAAGACAAACAAAACAATCAAACTAGTTGTAAAAAAAAAAGAACAAGTTAACCGAAAAGACGAGTCTGAACTAGAAAAGGGGTGCAACACGAGGACTTCCCAGGGGGTCACCCATCCTAGTACTACTCTCGCCCAAGCACACTTAACTTCGGAGTTCTGATGGGATCCGGTGCATTAGTGCTGGTATGATCACACCCGTTAGAGTCTCCTCACTATATTTTCTTATAGCTGCTGGCACAGTGGGCGGTGGGGGGCTCCGAACTTCAAACGCGCGTAACTTTCGAACCGAATGGAGTTACGGGGCGCACAGCATGTCCACGCGAAGGTCTCTCAGAGCCGGACGACATGGACAATAGGGCTGGCCCGTTGTGTGCAATATCCGAGGTCAAAAAAGTCCGCAGAGCCACAGTTTCGTGGCCCGCCATGTTTCGACGATCCCGATTTCAAAAATTGCGGGTCCCACACTCAGAATAACGGCACGCTGATGACAAAAGCCCCGTGTCGCGATTATATTTGCACACAATGTGTAATACAAAGAAAACAATCAAACTAGTTGTAAAAAAAAAGAACTAATTAACCGAAAAGACGAGTCTGAACTACAAAAGGGGTGCAACACGAGGACTTCCCAGGGTGTCACCCATCCTAGTACTATTCTCGCCCAAGCACACTTAACATCGAAGTTCTGATGGGATCCGGTGCCGTTAAAGTCTCCTCACTATATTTTCTTATAGCTGCTGGCACAGCGGGCGGTGGGGGCTCCGAACTTCAAACGCGCGTAACTTTCGAACCGATTGGAGTTACGGGGCGCACAGCATGTCCACGCGAAGCTCTCTCAGAGCCGAACGACGTGGACAATGGGGCTGGCCCGTTGTGTGCACTATTCGAGGTCAAAAAAGGCCGCAGAGCCCCGGTTTCGTGGCCCGCCGTGTTTCGGCGATCCCGATTTCAATAATTGTGGGTCCCACACTAAGAATCACGGCTCGCTGATGACAAAAGCCCCGTGTCGCGATTATATTTGCACACAATGCGTAAGACAAACAAAACAATCAAACTAGTTGTAAAAAAAAAAGAACAAGTTAACCGAAAAGACGAGTCTGAACTAGAAAAGGGGTGCAACACGAGGACTTCCCAGGGGGTCACCCATCCTAGTACTACTCTCGCCCAAGCACACTTAACTTCGGAGTTCTGATGGGATCCGGTGCATTAGTGCTGGTATGATCACACCCGTTAGAGTCTCCTCACTATATTTTCTTATAGCTGCTGGCACAGTGGGCGGTGGGGGGCTCCGAACTTCAAACGCGCGTAACTTTCGAACCGAATGGAGTTACGGGGCGCACAGCATGTCCACGCGAAGGTCTCTCAGAGCCGGACGACGTGGACAACCGGGCTGGCCCGTTGTGTGCACTATCCGAGGTCAAAAAAGGCCGCAGAGCCCCAGTTTCGTGGCCCGCCGTGTTTCGACGATCCCGATTTCAAAAATTGCGGGTCCCACACTCAGAATCACGGCACGCTGATGACAAAAGCCCCGTGTCGCGATTATATTTGCACACAATGCGTAAGACAAACAAAACAATCAAACTAGTTGTAAAAAAAAAGAACAAGTTAACCGAATAGACGAGTCTGAACACAAAAGGGGTGCAACACGAGGACTTCCCAGGGGGTCACCCATCCTAGTACTACTCTCGCCCAAGCACGCTTAACTTCGGAGTTCTGATGGGATCCGGTGCATTAGTGCTGGTATGATCGCACCAATTAAAGTCTCCTCACTATATTTTCTTATAGCTGCTGGCACAGCGGGCGATGGGGGCTCCGAACTTCAAACGCGCGTAACTTTCGAACCGATTGGAGTTACGGGGCGCACAGCATGTCCACGCGAAGCTCTCTCAGAGCCGGACGACGTGGACAATGGGGCTGGCCCGTTGTGTGCACTATTCGAGGTCAAAAAAGGCCGCAGAGCCCCGATTTCGTGGCCCGCCGTGTTTCGGCGATCCCGATTTCAATAATTGTGGGTCCCACACTAAGAATCACGGCACGCTGATGACAAAAGCCCCGTGTCGCGATTATATTTGCACACAATGCGTAAGACAAAGAAAACAATCAAACTAGTTGTAAAAAAAAAGAACAAATTAACCGAAAAGACGAGTCTGAACTACAAAAGGGGTGCAACACGAGGACTTCCCAGGGGGTCACCCATCCTAGTACTACTCTCGCCCAAGCACGCTTAACTTCGGAGTTCTGATGGGATCCGGTGCATTAGTGCTGGTATGATCGCACCAATTAAAGTCTCCTCACTATATTTTCTTATAGCTGCTGGCACAGCGGGCGATGGGGGCTCCGAAGTTCAAACGCGCGTAACTTTCGAACCGATTGGAGTTACGGGGCGCACAGCATGTCCACGCGAAGCTCTCTCAGAGCCGGACGACGTGGACAATGGGGCTGGCCCGTTGTGTGCACTATTCGAGGTCAAAAAAGGCCGCAGAGCCCCGGTTTCGTGGCCCGCCGTGTTTCGGCGATCCCGATTTCAATAATTATGGGTCCCACACTAAGAATCACGGCACGCTGATGACAAAAGCCCCGTGTCGCGATTATATTTGCACACAATGTGTAATACAAAGAAAACAATCAAACTAGTTGTAAAAAAAAAGAACTAATTAACCGAAAAGACGAGTCTGAACTACAAAAGGGGTGCAACACGAGGACTTCCCAGGGTGTCACCCATCCTAGTACTATTCTCGCCCAAGCACACTTAACATCGAAGTTCTGATGGGATCCGGTGCATTAGTGCTGGTATGATCGCACCCGTTAAAGTCTCCTCACTATATTTTCTTATAGCTGCTGGCACAGCGGGCGGTGGGGGCTCCGAACTTCAAACGCGCGTAACTTTCGAACCGATTGGAGTTACGGGGCGCACCGCATGTCCACGCGAAGCTCTCTCAGAGCCGAACGACGTGGACAATGGGGCTGGCCCGTTGTGTGCACTATTCGAGGTCAAAAAAGGCCGCAGAGCCCCGGTTTCGTGGCCCGCCGTGTTTCGGCGATCCCGATTTCAATAATTGTGGGTCCCACACTAAGAATCACGGCACGCTGATGACAAAAGCCCCGTGTCGCGATTATATTTGCACACAATGCGTAAGATAAACAAAACAATCAAACTAGTTGTAAAAAAAAAGAACAAGTTAACCGAAAAGACGAGTCTGAACTACAAAAGGGGTGCAACACGAGGACTTCCCAGGGGGTCACCCATCCTAGTACTACTCTAGCCCAAGCACGCTTCACTTCGGAGTTCTGATGGGATCCGGTGCATTAGTGCTGGTATGATCGCACCCGTTAGAGTCTCCTCACTATATTTTCTTATAGCTGCTGGCACAGCGGGCGATGGGGGCTCCGAAGTTCAAACGCGCGTAACTTTCGAACCGATTGGAGTTACGGAGCGCACAGCATGTCCACGCGAAGCTCTCTCAGAGCCGGACGACGTGGACAATGGGGCTGGCCCGTTGTGTGCACTATTCGAGGTCAAAAAAGGCCGCAGAGCCCCGATTTCGTGGCCCGCCGTGTTTCGGCGATCCCGATTTCAATAATTGTGGGTCCCACACTAAGAATCACGGCACGCTGATGACAAAAGCCCCGTGTCGCGATTATATTTGCACACAATGCGTAAGACAAAGAAAACAATCAAACTAGTTGTAAAAAAAAAGAACAAATTAACCGAAAAGACGAGTCTGAACTACAAAAGGGGTGCAACACGAGGACTTCCCAGGGGGTCACCCATCCTAGTACTACTCTCGCCCAAGCACGCTTAACTTCGGAGTTCTGATGGGATCCGGTGCATTAGTGCTGGTATGATCGCACCAATTAAAGTCTCCTCACTATATTTTCTTATAGCTGCTGGCACAGCGGGCGATGGGGGCTCCGAAGTTCAAACGCGCGTAACTTTCGAACCGATTGGAGTTACGGGGCGCACAGCATGTCCACGCGAAGCTCTCTCAGAGCCGGACGACGTGGACAATGGGGCTGGCCCGTTGTGTGCACTATTCGAGGTCAAAAAAGGCCGCAGAGCCCCGGTTTCGTGGCCCGCCGTGTTTCGGCGATCCCGATTTCAATAATTATGGGTCCCACACTAAGAATCACGGCACGCTGATGACAAAAGCCCCGTGTCGCGATTATATTTGCACACAATGTGTAATACAAAGAAAACAATCAAACTAGTTGTAAAAAAAAAGAACTAATTAACCGAAAAGACGAGTCTGAACTACAAAAGGGGTGCAACACGAGGACTTCCCAGGGTGTCACCCATCCTAGTACTATTCTCGCCCAAGCACACTTAACATCGAAGTTCTGATGGGATCCGGTGCATTAGTGCTGGTATGATCGCACCCGTTAAAGTCTCCTCACTATATTTTCTTATAGCTGCTGGCACAGCGGGCGGTGGGGGCTCCGAACTTCAAACGCGCGTAACTTTCGAACCGATTGGAGTTACAGGGCGCACCGCATGTCCACGCGAAGCTCTCTCAGAGCCGAACGACGTGGACAATGGGGCTGGCCCGTTGTGTGCACTATTCGAGGTCAAAAAAGGCCGCAGAGCCCCGGTTTCGTGGCCCGCCGTGTTTCGGCGATCCCGATTTCAATAATTGTGGGTCCCACACTAAGAATCACGGCACGCTGATGACAAAAGCCCCGTGTCGCGATTATATTTGCACACAATGCGTAAGATAAACAAAACAATCAAACTAGTTGTAAAAAAAAAGAACAAGTTAACCGAAAAGACGAGTCTGAACTACAAAAGGGGTGCAACACGAGGACTTCCCAGGGGGTCACCCATCCTAGTACTACTCTAGCCCAAGCACGCTTCACTTCGGAGTTCTGATGGGATCCGGTGCATTAGTGCTGGTATGATCGCACCCGTTAGAGTCTCCTCACTATATTTTCTTATAGCTGCTGGCACAGCGGGCGATGGGGGCTCCGAAGTTCAAACGCGCGTAACTTTCGAACCGATTGGAGTTACGGGGCGCACAGCATGTCCACGCGAAGCTCTCTCAGAGCCGGACGACGTGGACAATGGGGCTGGCCCGTTGTGTGCACTATTCGAGGTCAAAAAAGGCCGCAGAGCCCCGATTTCGTGGCCCGCCGTGTTTCGGCGATCCCGATTTCAATAATTGTGGGTCCCACACTAAGAATCACGGCACGCTGATGACAAAAGCCCCGTGTCGCGATTATATTTGCACACAATGCGTAAGACAAAGAAAACAATCAAACTAGTTGTAAAAAAAAAGAACAAATTAACCGAAAAGACGAGTCTGAACTACAAAAGGGGTGCAACACGAGGACTTCCCAGGGGGTCACCCATCCTAGTACTACTCTCGCCCAAGCACGCTTAACTTCGGAGTTCTGATGGGATCCGGTGCATTAGTGCTGGTATGATCGCACCAATTAAAGTCTCCTCACTATATTTTCTTATAGCTGCTGGCACAGCGGGCGATGGGGGCTCCGAACTTCAAACGCGCGTAACTTTCGAACCGATTGGAGTTACGGGGCGCACAGCATGTCCACGCGAAGCTCTCTCAGAGCCGGACGACGTGGACAATGGGGCTGGCCCGTTGTGTGCACTATTCGAGGTCAAAAAAGGCCGCAGAGCCCCGGTTTCGTGGCCCGCCGTGTTTCGGCGATCCCGATTTCAATAATTATGGGTCCCACACTAAGAATCACGGCACGCTGATGACAAAAGCCCCGTGTCGCGATTATATTTGCACACAATGTGTAATACAAAGAAAACAATCAAACTAGTTGTAAAAAAAAAGAACTAATTAACCGAAAAGACGAGTCTGAACTACAAAAGGGGTGCAACACGAGGACTTCCCAGGGTGTCACCCATCCTAGTACTATTCTCGCCCAAGCACACTTAACATCGAAGTTCTGATGGGATCCGGTGCATTAGTGCTGGTATGATCGCACCCGTTAAAGTCTCCTCACTATATTTTCTTATAGCTGCTGGCACTGCGGGCGGTGGGGGCTCCGAACTTCAAACGCGCGTAACTTTCGAACCGATTGGAGTTACGGGGCGCACAGCATGTCCACGCGAAGCTCTCTCAGAGCCGAACGACGTGGACAATGGGGCTGGCCCGTTGTGTGCACTATTCGAGGTCAAAAAAGGCCGCAGAGCCCCGGTTTTGTGGCCCGCCGTGTTTCGGCGATCCCGATTTCAATAATTGTGGGTCCCACACTAAGAATCACGGCTCGCTGATGACAAAAGCCCCGTGTCGCGATTATATTTGCACACAATGCGTAAGACAAACAAAACAATCAAACTAGTTGTAAAAAAAAAAGAACAAGTTAACCGAAAAGACGAGTCTGAACTAGAAAAGGGGTGCAACACGAGGACTTCCCAGGGGGTCACCCATCCTAGTACTACTCTCGCCCAAGCACACTTAACTTCGGAGTTCTGATGGGATCCGGTGCATTAGTGCTGGTATGATCACACCCGTTAGAGTCTCCTCACTATATTTTCTTATAGCTGCTGGCACAGTGGGCGGTGGGGGGCTCCGAACTTCAAACGCGCGTAACTTTCGAACCGAATGGAGTTACGGGGCGCACAGCATGTCCACGCGAAGGTCTCTCAGAGCCGGACGACATGGACAATAGGGCTGGCCCGTTGTGTGCAATATCCGAGGTCAAAAAAGTCCGCAGAGCCACAGTTTCGTGGCCCGCCATGTTTCGACGATCCCGATTTCAAAAATTGCGGGTCCCACACTCAGAATAACGGCACGCTGATGACAAAAGCCCCGTGTCGCGATTATATTTGCACACAATGTGTAATACAAAGAAAACAATCAAACTAGTTGTAAAAAAAAAGAACTAATTAACCGAAAAGACGAGTCTGAACTACAAAAGGGGTGCAACACGAGGACTTCCCAGGGTGTCACCCATCCTAGTACTATTCTCGCCCAAGCACACTTAACATCGAAGTTCTGATGGGATCCGGTGCCGTTAAAGTCTCCTCACTATATTTTCTTATAGCTGCTGGCACAGCGGGCGGTGGGGGCTCCGAACTTCAAACGCGCGTAACTTTCGAACCGATTGGAGTTACGGGGCGCACAGCATGTCCACGCGAAGCTCTCTCAGAGCCGAACGACGTGGACAATGGGGCTGGCCCGTTGTGTGCACTATTCGAGGTCAAAAAAGGCCGCAGAGCCCCGGTTTCGTGGCCCGCCGTGTTTCGGCGATCCCGATTTCAATAATTGTGGGTCCCACACTAAGAATCACGGCTCGCTGATGACAAAAGCCCCGTGTCGCGATTATATTTGCACACAATGCGTAAGACAAACAAAACAATCAAACTAGTTGTAAAAAAAAAAGAACAAGTTAACCGAAAAGACGAGTCTGAACTAGAAAAGGGGTGCAACACGAGGACTTCCCAGGGGGTCACCCATCCTAGTACTACTCTCGCCCAAGCACACTTAACTTCGGAGTTCTGATGGGATCCGGTGCATTAGTGCTGGTATGATCACACCCGTTAGAGTCTCCTCACTATATTTTCTTATAGCTGCTGGCACAGTGGGCGGTGGGGGGCTCCGAACTTCAAACGCGCGTAACTTTCGAACCGAATGGAGTTACGGGGCGCACAACATGTCCACGCGAAGGTCTCTCAGAGCCGGACGACGTGGACAACCGGGCTGGCCCGTTGTGTGCACTATCCGAGGTCAAAAAAGGCCGCAGAGCCCCAGTTTCGTGGCCCGCCGTGTTTCGACGATCCCGATTTCAAAAATTGCGGGTCCCACACTCAGAATCACGGCACGCTGATGACAAAAGCCCCGTGTCGCGATTATATTTGCACACAATGCGTAAGACAAACAAAACAATCAAACTAGTTGTAAAAAAAAAGAACAAGTTAACCGAATAGACGAGTCTGAACACAAAAGGGGTGCAACACGAGGACTTCCCAGGGGGTCACCCATCCTAGTACTACTCTCGCCCAAGCACGCTTAACTTCGGAGTTCTGATGGGATCCGGTGCATTAGTGCTGGTATGATCGCACCAATTAAAGTCTCCTCACTATATTTTCTTATAGCTGCTGGCACAGCGGGCGATGGGGGCTCCGAACTTCAAACGCGCGTAACTTTCGAACCGATTGGAGTTACGGGGCGCACAGCATGTCCACGCGAAGCTCTCTCAGAGCCGGACGACGTGGACAATGGGGCTGGCCCGTTGTGTGCACTATTCGAGGTCAAAAAAGGCCGCAGAGCCCCGGTTTCGTAGCCCGCCGTGTTTCGGCGATCCCGATTTCAATAATTATGGGTCCCACACTCAGAATCACGGCACGCTGATGACAAAAGCCCCGTGTCGCGATTATATTTGCACACAATGTGTAATACAAAGAAAAAAATCAAACTAGTTGTAAAAAAAAAGAACAAGTTAACCGAAAAGACGAGTCTGAACACAAAAGGGGTGCAACACGAGGACTTCCCAGGGTGTCACCCATCCTAGTACTACTCTCGCCCAAGCACGCTTAACTTCGGAGTTCTGATGGGATCCGGTGCATTAGTGCTGGTATGATCGCACCAATTAAAGTCTCCTCACTATATTTTCTTATAGCTGCTGGCACAGCGGGCGATGGGGGCTCCGAACTTCAAACGCGCGTAACTTTCGAACCGATTGGAGTTACGGGGCGCACAGCATGTCCACGCGAAGCTCTCTCAGAGCCGGACGACGTGGACAATGGGGCTGGCCCGTTGTGTGCACTATTCGAGGTCAAAAAAGGCCGCAGAGCCCCGGTTTCGTAGCCCGCCGTGTTTCGGCGATCCCGATTTCAATAATTATGGGTCCCACACTCAGAATCACGGCACGCTGATGACAAAAGCCCCGTGTCGCGATTATATTTGCACACAATGTGTAATACAAAGAAAAAAATCAAACTAGTTGTAAAAAAAAAGAACAAGTTAACCGAAAAGACGAGTCTGAACACAAAAGGGGTGCAACACGAGGACTTCCCAGGGTGTCACCCATCCTAGTACTACTCTCGCCCAAGCACGCTTAACTTCGGAGTTCTGATGGGATCCGGTGCATTAGTGCTGGTATGATCGCACCCGTTAGAGTCTCCTCACTATATTTTCTTATAGCTGCTGGCACAGCGGGCGGTGGGGGGCTCCGAACTTCAAACGCGCGTAACTTTCGAACCGAATGGAGTTACGGGGCGCACAGCATGTCCACGCGAAGGTCTCTCAGAGCCGGACGACATGGACAATGGGGCTGGCCCGTTGTGTGCACTATTCGAGGTCAAAAAAGGCCGCAGAGCCCCGGTTTCGTGGCCCGCCGTGTTTCGGCGATCCCGATTTCAATAATTGTGGGTCCCACACTAAGAATCACGGCACGCTGATGACAAAAGCCCCGTGTCGCGATTATATTTGCACACAATGTGTAATACAAAGAAAACAATCAAACTAGTTGTAAAAAAAAAGAACAAATTAACCGAAAAGACGAGTCTGAACTACAAAAGGGGTGCAACACGAGGACTTCCCAGGGGGTCACCCATCCTAGTACTACTCTCGCCCAAGCGCGCTTAACTTCGGAGTTCTGATGGGATCCGGTGCATTAGTGCTGGTATGATCGCACCCGTTAAAGTCTCCTCACTATATTTTCTTATAGCTGCTGGCACAGCGGGCGGTGGGGGCTCCGAACTTCAAACGCGCGTAACTTTCGAACCGATTGGAGTTACGGGGCGCACAGCATGTCCACGCGAAGCTCTCTCAGAGCCGAACGACGTGGACAATGGGGCTGGCCCGTTGTGTGCACTATTCGAGGTCAAAAAAGGCCGCAGAGCCCCGGTTTCGTGGCCCGCCGTGTTTCGGCGATCCCGATTTCGATAATTGTGGGTCCCACACTAAGAATCACGGCTCGCTGATGACAAAAGCCCCGTGTCGCGATTATATTTGCACACAATGCGTAAGACAAACAAAACAATCAAACTAGTTGTAAAAAAAAAGAACAAGTTAACCGAAAAGACGAGTCTGAACTACAAAAGGGGTACAACATGAGGACTTCCCAGGGGGTCACCCATCCTAGTACTACTCTCGCCCAAGCACACTTAACTTCGGAGTTCTGATGGGATCCGGTGCATTAGTGCTGGTATGATCACACCCGTTAGAGTCTCCTCACTATATTTTCTTATAGCTGCTGGCACAGTGGGCGGTGGGGGGCTCCGAACTTCAAACGCGCGTAACTTTCGAACCGAATGGAGTTACGGGGCGCACAGCATGTCCACGCGAAGGTCTCTCAGAGCCGGACGACATGGACAATAGGGCTGGCCCGTTGTGTGCAATATCCGAGGTCAAAAAAGTCCGCAGAGCCACAGTTTCGTGGCCCGCCGTGTTTCGACGATCCCGATTTCAAAAATTGCGGGTCCCACACTCAGAATAACGGCACGCTGATGACAAAAGCCCCGTGTCGCGATTATATTTGCACACAATGCGTAAGACAAACAAAACAATCAAACTAGTTGTAAAAAAAAAAAGAACAAGTTAACCGAAATGACGAGTCTGAACTACAAAAGGGGTGCAACACGAGGACTTCCCAGGGGGTCACCCATCCTAGTACTACTCTCGCCCAAGCACGCTTAACTTCGGAGTTCTGATGGGATCTGGTGCATTAGTGCTGGTATGATCGCACCCGTTAGAGTCTCCTCACTATATTTTCTTATAGCTGCTGGCACAGCGGGCGGTGGGGGGCTCCGAAATTCAAACGCGCGTAACTTTCGAACCGAATGGAGTTACGGGGCGCACAGCATGTCCACGCGAAGGTCTCTCAGAGCCGGACGATGTGGACAATAGGGCTGGCCCGTTGTGTGCACTATCCGAGGTCAAAAAAGGCCGCAGAGCCCCGGTTTCGTGGCCCGCCGTGTTTCGACGATCCCGATTTTAAAAATTGCGGGTCCCACACTCAGAATCACGGCACGCTGATGACAAAAGCCCGTGTCGCGATTATATTTGCACACAATGCGTAATACAAACAAAACAATCGAACTAGTTGTAAAAAAAAAGAAAAAGTTAACCGAAAAGACGAGTCTGAACTACAAAAGGGGTGCAACACGAGGACTTCCCAGGGGGTCACCCATCCTACTATTACTCTCGCCCAAGCACGCTTAACTTCGGAGTTCTGATGGGATCCGGTGCATTAGTGCTGGTATGATCGCACCCATTAGAGTCTCCTCACTATATTTTCTTATAGCTGCTGGCACAGTGGGCGGTGGGGGGCTCCGAACTTCAAACGCGCGTAACTTTCGAACCGAATGGAGTTACGGGGCGCACAGCATGTCCACGCGAAGGTCTCTCAGAGCCGGACGACGTTGACAACCGGGCTGGCCCGTTGTGTGCACTATCCGAGGTCAAAAAAGGCCGCAGAGCCCCAGTTTCGTGGCCCGCCGTGTTTCGACGATCCCGATTTCAAAAATTGCGGGTCCCACACTCAGAATCACGGCACGCTGATGACAAAAGCCCCGTGTCGCGATTATATTTGCACACAATGCGTAAGACAAACAAAACAATCAAACTAGTTGTAAAAAAAAAGAACAAGTTAACCGAAAAGACGAGTCTGAACACAAAAGGGGTGCAACACGAGGACTTCCCAGGGGGTCACCCATCCTAGTACTACTCTCGCCCAAGCACGCTTAACTTCGGAGTTCTGATGGGATAAGGTGCATTAGTGCTGGTATGATCGCACCCGTTAGAGTCTCCTCACTATATTTTCTTATAGCTGCTGGCACAGCGGGCGGTGGGGGGCTCCGAACTTCAAACGCGCGTAACTTTCGAACCGAATGGAGTTACGGGGCGCACAGCATGTCCACGCGAAGGTCTCTCAGAGCCGGACGACATGGACAATGGGGCTGGCCCGTTGTGTGCACTATTCGAGGTCAAAAAAGGCCGCAGAGCCCCGGTTTCGTGGCCCGCCGTGTTTCGGCGATCCCGATTTCAATAATTGTGGGTCCCACACTAAGAATCACGGCACGCTGATGACAAAAGCCCCGTGTCGCGATTATATTTGCACACAATGTGTAATACAAAGAAAACAATCAAACTAGTTGTAAAAAAAAAAGAACAAATTAACCGAAAAGACGAGTCTGAACTACAAAAGGGGTGCAACATGAGGACTTCCCAGGGGGTCACCCATCCTAGTACTACTCTCGCCCAAGCACGCTTAACTTCGGAGTTCTGATGGGATCCGGTGCATTAGTGCTGGTATGATCGCACCCGTTAAAGTCTCCTCACTATATTTTCTTATAGCTGCTGGCATAGCGGGCGGTGGGGGCTCCGAACTTCAAACGCGCGTAACTTTCGAAACGATTGGAGTTACGGGGCGCACAGCATGTCCACGCGAAGCTCTCTCAGAGCCGGACGACGTGGACAATGGGGCTGGCCCGTTGTGTGCACTATTCGAGGTCAAAAAAGGCCGCAGAGCCCCGGTTTCGTAGCCCGCCGTGTTTCGGCGATCCCGATTTCAATAATTATGGGTCCCACACTCAGAATCACGGCACGCTGATGACAAAAGCCCCGTGTCGCGATTATATTTGCACACAATGTGTAATACAAAGAAAAAAATCAAACTAGTTGTAAAAAAAAAGAACAAGTTAACCGAAAAGACGAGTCTGAACACAAAAGGGGTGCAACACGAGGACTTCCCAGGGTGTCACCCATCCTAGTACTACTCTCGCCCAAGCACGCTTAACTTCGGAGTTCTGATGGGATCCGGTGCATTAGTGCTGGTATGATCGCACCCGTTAGAGTCTCCTCACTATATTTTCTTATAGCTGCTGGCACAGCGGGCGGTGGGGGGCTCCGAACTTCAAACGCGCGTAACTTTCGAACCGAATGGAGTTACGGGGCGCACAGCATGTCCACGCGAAGGTCTCTCAGAGCCGGACGACATGGACAATGGGGCTGGCCCGTTGTGTGCACTATTCGAGGTCAAAAAAGGCCGCAGAGCCCCGGTTTCGTGGCCCGCCGTGTTTCGGCGATCCCGATTTCAATAATTGTGGGTCCCACACTAAGAATCACGGCTCGCTGATGACAAAAGCCCCGTGTCGCGATTATATTTGCACACAATGCGTAAGACAAACAAAACAATCAAACTAGTTGTAAAAAAAAAAGAACAAGTTAACCGAAAAGACGAGTCTGAACTAGAAAAGGGGTGCAACACGAGGACTTCCCAGGGGGTCACCCATCCTAGTACTACTCTCGCCCAAGCACACTTAACTTCGGAGTTCTGATGGGATCCGGTGCATTAGTGCTGGTATGATCACACCCGTTAGAGTCTCCTCACTATATTTTCTTATAGCTGCTGGCACAGTGGGCGGTGGGGGGCTCCGAACTTCAAACGCGCGTAACTTTCGAACCGAATGGAGTTACGGGGCGCACAGCATGTCCACGCGAAGGTCTCTCAGAGCCGGACGACATGGACAATAGGGCTGGCCCGTTGTGTGCAATATCCGAGGTCAAAAAAGTCCGCAGAGCCACAGTTTCGTGGCCCGCCGTGTTTCGACGATCCCGATTTCAAAAATTGCGGGTCCCACACTCAGAATAACGGCACGCTGATGACAAAAGCCCCGTGTCGCGATTATATTTGCACACAATGTGTAATACAAAGAAAACAATCAAATCAGTTGTAAAAAAAAAGAACTAATTAACCGAAAAGACGAGTCTGAACTACAAAAGGGGTGCAACACGAGGACTTCCCAGGGTGTCACCCATCCTAGTACTATTCTCGCCCAAGCACACTTAACATCGAAGTTCTGATGGGATCCGGTGCCGTTAAAGTCTCCTCACTATATTTTCTTATAGCTGCTGGCACAGCGGGCGGTGGGGGCTCCGAACTTCAAACGCGCGTAACTTTCGAACCGATTGGAGTTACGGGGCGCACAGCATGTCCACGCGAAGCTCTCTCAGAGCCGAACGACGTGGACAATGGGGCTGGCCCGTTGTGTGCACTATTCGAGGTCAAAAAAGGCCGCAGAGCCCCGGTTTCGTGGCCCGCCGTGTTTCGGCGATCCCGATTTCAATAATTGTGGGTCCCACACTAAGAATCACGGCTCGCTGATGACAAAAGCCCCGTGTCGCGATTATATTTGCACACAATGCGTAAGACAAACAAAACAATCAAACTAGTTGTAAAAAAAAAAGAACAAGTTAACCGAAAAGACGAGTCTGAACTAGAAAAGGGGTGCAACACGAGGACTTCCCAGGGGGTCACCCATCCTAGTACTACTCTCGCCCAAGCACACTTAACTTCGGAGTTCTGATGGGATCCCGTGCATTAGTGCTGGTATGATCACACCGGTTAGAGTCTCCTCACTATATTTTCTTATAGCTGCTGGCACAGTGGGCGGTGGGGGGCTCCGAACTTCAAACGCGCGTAACTTTCGAACCGAATGGAGTTACGGGGCGCACAGCATGTCCACGCGAAGGTCTCTCAGAGCCGGACGACGTGGACAACCGGGCTGGCCCGTTGTGTGCACTATCCGAGGTCAAAAAAGGCCGCAGAGCCCCAGTTTCGTGGCCCGCCGTGTTTCGACGATCCCGATTTCAAAAATTGCGGGTCCCACACTCAGAATCACGGCACGCTGATGACAAAAGCCCCGTGTCGCGATTATATTTGCACACAATGCGTAAGACAAACAAAACAATCAAACTAGTTGTAAAAAAAAAGAACAAGTTAACCGAAAAGACGAGTCTGAACACAAAAGGGGTGCAACACGAGGACTTCCCAGGGGGTCACCCATCCTAGTACTACTCTCGCCCAAGCACGCTTAACTTCGGAGTTCTGATGGGATCCGGTGCATTAGTGCTGGTATGATCGCACCAATTAAAGTCTCCTCACTATATTTTCTTATAGCTGCTGGCACAGCGGGCGATGGGGGCTCCGAACTTCAAACGCGCGTAACTTTCGAACCGATTGGAGTTACGGGGCGCACAGCATGTCCACGCGAAGCTCTCTCAGAGCCGGACGACGTGGACAATGGGGCTGGCCCGTTGTGTGCACTATTCGAGGTCAAAAAAGGCCGCAGAGCCCCGGTTTCGTAGCCCGCCGTGTTTCGGCGATCCCGATTTCAATAATTATGGGTCCCACACTCAGAATCACGGCACGCTGATGACAAAAGCCCCGTGTCGCGATTATATTTGCACACAATGTGTAATACAAAGAAAAAAATCAAACTAGTTGTAAAAAAAAAGAACAAGTTAACCGAAAAGACGAGTCTGAACACAAAAGGGGTGCAACACGAGGACTTCCCAGGGTGTCACCCATCCTAGTACTACTCTCGCCCAAGCACGCTTAACTTCGGAGTTCTGATGGGATCCGGTGCATTAGTGCTGGTATGATCGCACCCGTTAGAGTCTCCTCACTATATTTTCTTATAGCTGCTGGCACAGCGGGCGGTGGGGGGCTCCGAACTTCAAACGCGCGTAACTTTCGAACCGAATGGAGTTACGGGGCGCACAGCATGTCCACGCGAAGGTCTCTCAGAGCCGGACGACATGGACAATGGGGCTGGCCCGTTGTGTGCACTATTCGAGGTCAAAAAAGGCCGCAGAGCCCCGGTTTCGTGGCCCGCCGTGTTTCGGCGATCCCGATTTCAATAATTGTGGGTCCCACACTAAGAATCACGGCACGCTGATGACAAAAGCCCCGTGTCGCGATTATATTTGCACACAATGTGTAATACAAAGAAAACAATCAAACTAGTTGTAAAAAAAAAGAACAAATTAACCGAAAAGACGAGTCTGAACTACAAAAGGGGTGCAACACGAGGACTTCCCAGGGGGTCACCCATCCTAGTACTACTCTCGCCCAAGCGCGCTTAACTTCGGAGTTCTGATGGGATCCGGTGCATTAGTGCTGGTATGATCGCACCCGTTAAAGTCTCCTCACTATATTTTCTTATAGCTGCTGGCACAGCGGGCGGTGGGGGCTCCGAACTTCAAACGCGCGTAACTTTCGAACCGATTGGAGTTACGGGGCGCACAGCATGTCCACGCGAAGCTCTCTCAGAGCCGAACGACGTGGACAATGGGGCTGGCCCGTTGTGTGCACTATTCGAGGTCAAAAAAGGCCGCAGAGCCCCGGTTTCGTGGCCCGCCGTGTTTCGGCGATCCCGATTTCGATAATTGTGGGTCCCACACTAAGAATCACGGCTCGCTGATGACAAAAGCCCCGTGTCGCGATTATATTTGCACACAATGCGTAAGACAAACAAAACAATCAAACTAGTTGTAAAAAAAAAGAACAAGTTAACCGAAAAGACGAGTCTGAACTACAAAAGGGGTACAACACGAGGACTTCCCAGGGGGTCACCCATCCTAGTACTACTCTCGCCCAAGCACACTTAACTTCGGAGTTCTGATGGGATCCGGTGCATTAGTGCTGGTATGATCACACCCGTTAGAGTCTCCTCACTATATTTTCTTATAGCTGCTGGCACAGTGGGCGGTGGGGGGCTCCGAACTTCAAACGCGCGTAACTTTCGAACCGAATGGAGTTACGGGGCGCACAGCATGTCCACGCGAAGGTCTCTCAGAGCCGGACGACATGGACAATAGGGCTGGCCCGTTGTGTGCAATATCCGAGGTCAAAAAAGTCCGCAGAGCCACAGTTTCGTGGCCCGCCGTGTTTCGACGATCCCGATTTCAAAAATTGCGGGTCCCACACTCAGAATAACGGCACGCTGATGACAAAAGCCCCGTGTCGCGATTATATTTGCACACAATGCGTAAGACAAACAAAACAATCAAACTAGTTGTAAAAAAAAAAAGAACAAGTTAACCGAAATGACGAGTCTGAACTACAAAAGGGGTGCAACACGAGGACTTCCCAGGGGGTCACCCATCCTAGTACTACTCTCGCCCAAGCACGCTTAACTTCGGAGTTCTGATGGGATCTGGTGCATTAGTGCTGGTATGATCGCACCCGTTAGAGTCTCCTCACTATATTTTCTTATAGCTGCTGGCACAGCGGGCGGTGGGGGGCTCCGAAATTCAAACGCGCGTAACTTTCGAACCGAATGGAGTTACGGGGCGCACAGCATGTCCACGCGAAGGTCTCTCAGAGCCGGACGATGTGGACAATAGGGCTGGCCCGTTGTGTGCACTATCCGAGGTCAAAAAAGGCCGCAGAGCCCCGGTTTCGTGGCCCGCCGTGTTTCGACGATCCCGATTTTAAAAATTGCGGGTCCCACACTCAGAATCACGGCACGCTGATGACAAAAGCCCGTGTCGCGATTATATTTGCACACAATGCGTAATACAAACAAAACAATCGAACTAGTTGTAAAAAAAAAGAAAAAGTTAACCGAAAAGACGAGTCTGAACTACAAAAGGGGTGCAACACGAGGACTTCCCAGGGGGTCACCCATCCTAGTATTACTCTCGCCCAAGCACGCTTAACTTCGGAGTTCTGATGGGATCCGGTGCATTAGTGCTGGTATGATCGCACCCGTTAGAGTCTCCTCACTATATTTTCTTATAGCTGCTGGCACAGTGGGCGGTGGGGGGCTCCGAACTTCAAACGCGCGTAACTTTCGAACCGAATGGAGTTACGGGGCGCACAGCATGTCCACGCGAAGGTCTCTCAGAGCCGGACGACGTTGACAACCGGGCTGGCCCGTTGTGTGCACTATCCGAGGTCAAAAAAGGCCGCAGAGCCCCAGTTTCGTGGCCCGCCGTGTTTCGACGATCCCGATTTCAAAAATTGCGGGTCCCACACTCAGAATCACGGCACGCTGATGACAAAAGCCCCGTGTCGCGATTATATTTGCACACAATGCGTAAGACAAACAAAACAATCAAACTAGTTGTAAAAAAAAAGAACAAGTTAACCGAAAAGACGAGTCTGAACACAAAAGGGGTGCAACACGAGGACTTCCCAGGGGGTCACCCATCCTAGTACTACTCTCGCCCAAGCACGCTTAACTTCGGAGTTCTGATGGGATACGGTGCATTAGTGCTGGTATGATCGCACCCGTTAGAGTCTCCTCACTATATTTTCTTATAGCTGCTGGCACAGCGGGCGGTGGGGGGCTCCGAACTTCAAACGCGCGTAACTTTCGAACCGAATGGAGTTACGGGGCGCACAGCATGTCCACGCGAAGGTCTCTCAGAGCCGGACGACATGGACAATGGGGCTGGCCCGTTGTGTGCACTATTCGAGGTCAAAAAAGGCCGCAGAGCCCCGGTTTCGTGGCCCGCCGTGTTTCGGCGATCCCGATTTCAATAATTGTGGGTCCCACACTAAGAATCACGGCACGCTGATGACAAAAGCCCCGTGTCGCGATTATATTTGCACACAATGTGTAATACAAAGAAAACAATCAAACTAGTTGTAAAAAAAAAAGAACAAATTAACCGAAAAGACGAGTCTGAACTACAAAAGGGGTGCAACATGAGGACTTCCCAGGGGGTCACCCATCCTAGTACTACTCTCGCCCAAGCACGCTTAACTTCGGAGTTCTGATGGGATCCGGTGCATTAGTGCTGGTATGATCGCACCCGTTAAAGTCTCCTCACTATATTTTCTTATAGCTGCTGGCACAGCGGGCGGTGGGGGCTCCGAACTTCAAACGCGCGTAACTTTCGAAACGATTGGAGTTACGGGGCGCACAGCATGTCCACGCGAAGCTCTCTCAGAGCCGGACGACGTGGACAATGGGGCTGGCCCGTTGTGTGCACTATTCGAGGTCAAAAAAGGCCGCAGAGCCCCGGTTTCGTAGCCCGCCGTGTTTCGGCGATCCCGATTTCAATAATTATGGGTCCCACACTCAGAATCACGGCACGCTGATGACAAAAGCCCCGTGTCGCGATTATATTTGCACACAATGTGTAATACAAAGAAAAAAATCAAACTAGTTGTAAAAAAAAAGAACAAGTTAACCGAAAAGACGAGTCTGAACACAAAAGGGGTGCAACACGAGGACTTCCCAGGGTGTCACCCATCCTAGTACTACTCTCGCCCAAGCACGCTTAACTTCGGAGTTCTGATGGGATCCGGTGCATTAGTGCTGGTATGATCGCACCCGTTAGAGTCTCCTCACTATATTTTCTTATAGCTGCTGGCACAGCGGGCGGTGGGGGGCTCCGAACTTCAAACGCGCGTAACTTTCGAACCGAATGGAGTTACGGGGCGCACAGCATGTCCACGCGAAGGTCTCTCAGAGCCGGACGACATGGACAATGGGGCTGGCCCGTTGTGTGCACTATTCGAGGTCAAAAAAGGCCGCAGAGCCCCGGTTTCGTGGCCCGCCGTGTTTCGGCGATCCCGATTTCAATAATTGTGGGTCCCACACTAAGAATCACGGCTCGCTGATGACAAAAGCCCCGTGTCGCGATTATATTTGCACACAATGCGTAAGACAAACAAAACAATCAAACTAGTTGTAAAAAAAAAAGAACAAGTTAACCGAAAAGACGAGTCTGAACTAGAAAAGGGGTGCAACACGAGGACTTCCCAGGGGGTCACCCATCCTAGTACTACTCTCGCCCAAGCACACTTAACTTCGGAGTTCTGATGGGATCCGGTGCATTAGTGCTGGTATGATCACACCCGTTAGAGTCTCCTCACTATATTTTCTTATAGCTGCTGGCACAGTGGGCGGTGGGGGGCTCCGAACTTCAAACGCGCGTAACTTTCGAACCGAATGGAGTTACGGGGCGCACAGCATGTCCACGCGAAGGTCTCTCAGAGCCGGACGACATGGACAATAGGGCTGGCCCGTTGTGTGCAATATCCGAGGTCAAAAAAGTCCGCAGAGCCACAGTTTCGTGGCCCGCCGTGTTTCGACGATCCCGATTTCAAAAATTGCGGGTCCCACACTCAGAATAACGGCACGCTGATGACAAAAGCCCCGTGTCGCGATTATATTTGCACACAATGTGTAATACAAAGAAAACAATCAAATCAGTTGTAAAAAAAAAGAACTAATTAACCGAAAAGACGAGTCTGAACTACAAAAGGGGTGCAACACGAGGACTTCCCAGGGTGTCACCCATCCTAGTACTATTCTCGCCCAAGCACACTTAACATCGAAGTTCTGATGGGATCCGGTGCCGTTAAAGTCTCCTCACTATATTTTCTTATAGCTGCTGGCACAGCGGGCGGTGGGGGCTCCGAACTTCAAACGCGCGTAACTTTCGAACCGATTGGAGTTACGGGGCGCACAGCATGTCCACGCGAAGCTCTCTCAGAGCCGAACGACGTGGACAATGGGGCTGGCCCGTTGTGTGCACTATTCGAGGTCAAAAAAGGCCGCAGAGCCCCGGTTTCGTGGCCCGCCGTGTTTCGGCGATCCCGATTTCAATAATTGTGGGTCCCACACTAAGAATCACGGCTCGCTGATGACAAAAGCCCCGTGTCGCGATTATATTTGCACACAATGCGTAAGACAAACAAAACAATCAAACTAGTTGTAAAAAAAAAAGAACAAGTTAACCGAAAAGACGAGTCTGAACTAGAAAAGGGGTGCAACACGAGGACTTCCCAGGGGGTCACCCATCCTAGTACTACTCTCGCCCAAGCACACTTAACTTCGGAGTTCTGATGGGATCCCGTGCATTAGTGCTGGTATGATCACACCGGTTAGAGTCTCCTCACTATATTTTCTTATAGCTGCTGGCACAGTGGGCGGTGGGGGGCTCCGAACTTCAAACGCGCGTAACTTTCGAACCGAATGGAGTTACGGGGCGCACAGCATGTCCACGCGAAGGTCTCTCAGAGCCGGACGACGTGGACAACCGGGCTGGCCCGTTGTGTGCACTATCCGAGGTCAAAAAAGGCCGCAGAGCCCCAGTTTCGTGGCCCGCCGTGTTTCGACGATCCCGATTTCAAAAATTGCGGGTCCCACACTCAGAATCACGGCACGCTGATGACAAAAGCCCCGTGTCGCGATTATATTTGCACACAATGCGTAAGACAAACAAAACAATCAAACTAGTTGTAAAAAAAAAGAACAAGTTAACCGAAAAGACGAGTCTGAACACAAAAGGGGTGCAACACGAGGACTTCCCAGGGGGTCACCCATCCTAGTACTACTCTCGCCCAAGCACGCTTAACTTCGGAGTTCTGATGGGATCCGGTGCATTAGTGCTGGTATGATCGCACCAATTAAAGTCTCCTCACTATATTTTCTTATAGCTGCTGGCACAGCGGGCGATGGGGGCTCCGAACTTCAAACGCGCGTAACTTTCGAACCGATTGGAGTTACGGGGCGCACAGCATGTCCACGCGAAGCTCTCTCAGAGCCGGACGACGTGGACAATGGGGCTGGCCCGTTGTGTGCACTATTCGAGGTGAAAAAAGGCCGCAGAGCCCCGGTTTCGTAGCCCGCCGTGTTTCGGCGATCCCGATTTCAATAATTATGGGTCCCACACTCAGAATCACGGCACGCTGATGACAAAAGCCCCGTGTCGCGATTATATTTGCACACAATGTGTAATACAAAGAAAAAAATCAAACTAGTTGTAAAAAAAAAGAACAAGTTAACCGAAAAGACGAGTCTGAACACAAAAGGGGTGCAACACGAGGACTTCCCAGGGTGTCACCCATCCTAGTACTACTCTCGCCCAAGCACGCTTAACTTCGGAGTTCTGATGGGATCCGGTGCATTAGTGCTGGTATGATCGCACCCGTTAGAGTCTCCTCACTATATTTTCTTATAGCTGCTGGCACAGCGGGCGGTGGGGGGCTCCGAACTTCAAACGCGCGTAACTTTCGAACCGAATGGAGTTACGGGGCGCACAGCATGTCCACGCGAAGGTCTCTCAGAGCCGGACGACATGGACAATGGGGCTGGCCCGTTGTGTGCACTATTCGAGGTCAAAAAAGGCCGCAGAGCCCCGGTTTCGTGGCCCGCCGTGTTTCGGCGATCCCGATTTCAATAATTGTGGGTCCCACACTAAGAATCACGGCTCGCTGATGACAAAAGCCCCGTGTCGCGATTATATTTGCACACAATGCGTAAGACAAACAAAACAATCAAACTAGTTGTAAAAAAAAAAGAACAAGTTAACCGAAAAGACGAGTCTGAACTAGAAAAGGGGTGCAACACGAGGACTTCCCAGGGGGTCACCCATCCTAGTACTACTCTCGCCCAAGCACACTTAACTTCGGAGTTCTGATGGGATCCGGTGCATTAGTGCTGGTATGATCACACCCGTTAGAGTCTCCTCACTATATTTTCTTATAGCTGCTGGCACAGTGGGCGGTGGGGGGCTCCGAACTTCAAACGCGCGTAACTTTCGAACCGAATGGAGTTACGGGGCGCACAGCATGTCCACGCGAAGGTCTCTCAGAGCCGGACGACATGGACAATAGGGCTGGCCCGTTGTGTGCAATATCCGAGGTCAAAAAAGTCCGCAGAGCCACAGTTTCGTGGCCCGCCGTGTTTCGACGATCCCGATTTCAAAAATTGCGGGTCCCACACTCAGAATAACGGCACGCTGATGACAAAAGCCCCGTGTCGCGATTATATTTGCACACAATGTGTAATACAAAGAAAACAATCAAATCAGTTGTAAAAAAAAAGAACTAATTAACCGAAAAGACGAGTCTGAACTACAAAAGGGGTGCAACACGAGGACTTCCCAGGGTGTCACCCATCCTAGTACTATTCTCGCCCAAGCACACTTAACATCGAAGTTCTGATGGGATCCGGTGCCGTTAAAGTCTCCTCACTATATTTTCTTATAGCTGCTGGCACAGCGGGCGGTGGGGGCTCCGAACTTCAAACGCGCGTAACTTTCGAACCGATTGGAGTTACGGGGCGCACAGCATGTCCACGCGAAGCTCTCTCAGAGCCGAACGACGTGGACAATGGGGCTGGCCCGTTGTGTGCACTATTCGAGGTCAAAAAAGGCCGCAGAGCCCCGGTTTCGTGGCCCGCCGTGTTTCGGCGATCCCGATTTCAATAATTGTGGGTCCCACACTAAGAATCACGGCTCGCTGATGACAAAAGCCCCGTGTCGCGATTATATTTGCACACAATGCGTAAGACAAACAAAACAATCAAACTAGTTGTAAAAAAAAAAGAACAAGTTAACCGAAAAGACGAGTCTGAACTAGAAAAGGGGTGCAACACGAGGACTTCCCAGTGGGTCACCCATCCTAGTACTACTCTCGCCCAAGCACACTTAACTTCGGAGTTCTGATGGGATCCCGTGCATTAGTGCTGGTATGATCACACCGGTTAGAGTCTCCTCACTATATTTTCTTATAGCTGCTGGCACAGTGGGCGGTGGGGGGCTCCGAACTTCAAACGCGCGTAACTTTCGAACCGAATGGAGTTACGGAGCGCACAGCATGTCCACGCGAAGGTCTCTCAGAGCCGGACGACGTGGACAACCGGGCTGGCCCGTTGTGTGCACTATCCGAGGTCAAAAAAGGCCGCAGAGCCCCAGTTTCGTGGCCCGCCGTGTTTCGACGATCCCGATTTCAAAAATTGCGGGTCCCACACTCAGAATCACGGCACGCTGATGACAAAAGCCCCGTGTCGCGATTATATTTGCACACAATGCGTAAGACAAACAAAACAATCAAACTAGTTGTAAAAAAAAAGAACAAGTTAACCGAAAAGACGAGTCTGAACACAAAAGGGGTGCAACACGAGGACTTCCCAGGGGGTCACCCATCCTAGTACTACTCTCGCCCAAGCACGCTTAACTTCGGAGTTCTGATGGGATCCGGTGCATTAGTGCTGGTATGATCGCACCAATTAAAGTCTCCTCACTATATTTTCTTATAGCTGCTGGCACAGCGGGCGATGGGGGCTCCGAACTTCAAACGCGCGTAACTTTCGAACCGATTGGAGTTACGGGGCGCACAGCATGTCCACGCGAAGCTCTCTCAGAGCCGGACGACGTGGACAATGGGGCTGGCCCGTTGTGTGCACTATTCGAGGTGAAAAAAGGCCGCAGAGCCCCGGTTTCGTAGCCCGCCGTGTTTCGGCGATCCCGATTTCAATAATTATGGGTCCCACACTCAGAATCACGGCACGCTGATGACAAAAGCCCCGTGTCGCGATTATATTTGCACACAATGTGTAATACAAAGAAAAAAATCAAACTAGTTGTAAAAAAAAAGAACAAGTTAACCGAAAAGACGAGTCTGAACACAAAAGGGGTGCAACACGAGGACTTCCCAGGGTGTCACCCATCCTAGTACTACTCTCGCCCAAGCACGCTTAACTTCGGAGTTCTGATGGGATCCGGTGCATTAGTGCTGGTATGATCGCACCCGTTAGAGTCTCCTCACTATATTTTCTTATAGCTGCTGGCACAGCGGGCGGTGGGGGGCTCCGAACTTCAAACGCGCGTAACTTTCGAACCGAATGGAGTTACGGGGCGCACAGCATGTCCACGCGAAGGTCTCTCAGAGCCGGACGACATGGACAATGGGGCTGGCCCGTTGTGTGCACTATTCGAGGTCAAAAAAGGCCGCAGAGCCCCGGTTTCGTGGCCCGCCGTGTTTCGGCGATCCCGATTTCAATAATTGTGGGTCCCACACTAAGAATCACGGCACGCTGATGACAAAAGCCCCGTGTCGCGATTATATTTGCACACAATGTGTAATACAAAGAAAACAATCAAACTAGTTGTAAAAAAAAAGAACAAATTAACCGAAAAGACGAGTCTGAACTACAAAAGGGGTGCAACACGAGGACTTCCCAGGGGGTCACCCATCCTAGTACTACTCTCGCCCAAGCGCGCTTAACTTCGGAGTTCTGATGGGATCCGGTGCATTAGTGCTGGTATGATCGCACCCGTTAAAGTCTCCTCACTATATTTTCTTATAGCTGCTGGCACAGCGGGCGGTGGGGGCTCCGAACTTCAAACGCGCGTAACTTTCGAACCGATTGGAGTTACGGGGCGCACAGCATGTCCACGCGAAGCTCTCTCAGAGCCGAACGACGTGGACAATGGGGCTGGCCCGTTGTGTGCACTATTCGAGGTCAAAAAAGGCCGCAGAGCCCCGGTTTCGTGGCCCGCCGTGTTTCGGCGATCCCGATTTCGATAATTGTGGGTCCCACACTAAGAATCACGGCTCGCTGATGACAAAAGCCCCGTGTCGCGATTATATTTGCACACAATGCGTAAGACAAACAAAACAATCAAACTAGTTGTAAAAAAAAAGAACAAGTTAACCGAAAAGACGAGTCTGAACTACAAAAGGGGTACAACACGAGGACTTCCCAGGGGGTCACCCATCCTAGTACTACTCTCGCCCAAGCACACTTAACTTCGGAGTTCTGATGGGATCCGGTGCATTAGTGCTGGTATGATCACACCCGTTAGAGTCTCCTCACTATATTTTCTTATAGCTGCTGGCACAGTGGGCGGTGGGGGGCTCCGAACTTCAAACGCGCGTAACTTTCGAACCGAATGGAGTTACGGGGCGCACAGCATGTCCACGCGAAGGTCTCTCAGAGCCGGACGACATGGACAATAGGGCTGGCCCGTTGTGTGCAATATCCGAGGTCAAAAAAGTCCGCAGAGCCACAGTTTCGTGGCCCGCCGTGTTTCGACGATCCCGATTTCAAAAATTGCGGGTCCCACACTCAGAATAACGGCACGCTGATGACAAAAGCCCCGTGTCGCGATTATATTTGCACACAATGCGTAAGACAAACAAAACAATCAAACTAGTTGTAAAAAAAAAAAGAACAAGTTAACCGAAATGACGAGTCTGAACTACAAAAGGGGTGCAACACGAGGACTTCCCAGGGGGTCACCCATCCTAGTACTACTCTCGCCCAAGCACGCTTAACTTCGGAGTTCTGATGGGATCTGGTGCATTAGTGCTGGTATGATCGCACCCGTTAGAGTCTCCTCACTATATTTTCTTATAGCTGCTGGCACAGCGGGCGGTGGGGGGCTCCGAAATTCAAACGCGCGTAACTTTCGAACCGAATGGAGTTACGGGGCGCACAGCATGTCCACGCGAAGGTCTCTCAGAGCCGGACGATGTGGACAATAGGGCTGGCCCGTTGTGTGCACTATCCGAGGTCAAAAAAGGCCGCAGAGCCCCGGTTTCGTGGCCCGCCGTGTTTCGACGATCCCGATTTTAAAAATTGCGGGTCCCACACTCAGAATCACGGCACGCTGATGACAAAAGCCCGTGTCGCGATTATATTTGCACACAATGCGTAATACAAACAAAACAATCGAACTAGTTGTAAAAAAAAAGAAAAAGTTAACCGAAAAGACGAGTCTGAACTACAAAAGGGGTGCAACACGAGGACTTCCCAGGGGGTCACCCATCCTAGTATTACTCTCGCCCAAGCACGCTTAACTTCGGAGTTCTGATGGGATCCGGTGCATTAGTGCTGGTATGATCGCACCCGTTAGAGTCTCCTCACTATATTTTCTTATAGCTGCTGGCACAGTGGGCGGTGGGGGGCTCCGAACTTCAAACGCGCGTAACTTTCGAACCGAATGGAGTTACGGGGCGCACAGCATGTCCACGCGAAGGTCTCTCAGAGCCGGACGACGTTGACAACCGGGCTGGCCCGTTGTGTGCACTATCCGAGGTCAAAAAAGGCCGCAGAGCCCCAGTTTCGTGGCCCGCCGTGTTTCGACGATCCCGATTTCAAAAATTGCGGGTCCCACACTCAGAATCACGGCACGCTGATGACAAAAGCCCCGTGTCGCGATTATATTTGCACACAATGCGTAAGACAAACAAAACAATCAAACTAGTTGTAAAAAAAAAGAACAAGTTAACCGAAAAGACGAGTCTGAACACAAAAGGGGTGCAACACGAGGACTTCCCAGGGGGTCACCCATCCTAGTACTACTCTCGCCCAAGCACGCTTAACTTCGGAGTTCTGATGGGATACGGTGCATTAGTGCTGGTATGATCGCACCCGTTAGAGTCTCCTCACTATATTTTCTTATAGCTGCTGGCACAGCGGGCGGTGGGGGGCTCCGAACTTCAAACGCGCGTAACTTTCGAACCGAATGGAGTTACGGGGCGCACAGCATGTCCACGCGAAGGTCTCTCAGAGCCGGACGACATGGACAATGGGGCTGGCCCGTTGTGTGCACTATTCGAGGTCAAAAAAGGCCGCAGAGCCCCGGTTTCGTGGCCCGCCGTGTTTCGGCGATCCCGATTTCAATAATTGTGGGTCCCACACTAAGAATCACGGCACGCTGATGACAAAAGCCCCGTGTCGCGATTATATTTGCACACAATGTGTAATACAAAGAAAACAATCAAACTAGTTGTAAAAAAAAAAGAACAAATTAACCGAAAAGACGAGTCTGAACTACAAAAGGGGTGCAACATGAGGACTTCCCAGGGGGTCACCCATCCTAGTACTACTCTCGCCCAAGCACGCTTAACTTCGGAGTTCTGATGGGATCCGGTGCATTAGTGCTGGTATGATCGCACCCGTTAAAGTCTCCTCACTATATTTTCTTATAGCTGCTGGCACAGCGGGCGGTGGGGGCTCCGAACTTCAAACGCGCGTAACTTTCGAAACGATTGGAGTTACGGGGCGCACAGCATGTCCACGCGAAGCTCTCTCAGAGCCGGACGACGTGGACAATGGGGCTGGCCCGTTGTGTGCACTATTCGAGGTCAAAAAAGGCCGCAGAGCCCCGGTTTCGTAGCCCGCCGTGTTTCGGCGATCCCGATTTCAATAATTATGGGTCCCACACTCAGAATCACGGCACGCTGATGACAAAAGCCCCGTGTCGCGATTATATTTGCACACAATGTGTAATACAAAGAAAAAAATCAAACTAGTTGTAAAAAAAAAGAACAAGTTAACCGAAAAGACGAGTCTGAACACAAAAGGGGTGCAACACGAGGACTTCCCAGGGTGTCACCCATCCTAGTACTACTCTCGCCCAAGCACGCTTAACTTCGGAGTTCTGATGGGATCCGGTGCATTAGTGCTGGTATGATCGCACCCGTTAGAGTCTCCTCACTATATTTTCTTATAGCTGCTGGCACAGCGGGCGGTGGGGGGCTCCGAACTTCAAACGCGCGTAACTTTCGAACCGAATGGAGTTACGGGGCGCACAGCATGTCCACGCGAAGGTCTCTCAGAGCCGGACGACATGGACAATGGGGCTGGCCCGTTGTGTGCACTATTCGAGGTCAAAAAAGGCCGCAGAGCCCCGGTTTCGTGGCCCGCCGTGTTTCGGCGATCCCGATTTCAATAATTGTGGGTCCCACACTAAGAATCACGGCTCGCTGATGACAAAAGCCCCGTGTCGCGATTATATTTGCACACAATGCGTAAGACAAACAAAACAATCAAACTAGTTGTAAAAAAAAAAGAACAAGTTAAACGAAAAGACGAGTCTGAACTAGAAAAGGGGTGCAACACGAGGACTTCCCAGGGGGTCACCCATCCTAGTACTACTCTCGCCCAAGCACACTTAACTTCGGAGTTCTGATGGGATCCGGTGCATTAGTGCTGGTATGATCACACCCGTTAGAGTCTCCTCACTATATTTTCTTATAGCTGCTGGCACAGTGGGCGGTGGGGGGCTCCGAACTTCAAACGCGCGTAACTTTCGAACCGAATGGAGTTACGGGGCGCACAGCATGTCCACGCGAAGGTCTCTCAGAGCCGGACGACATGGACAATAGGGCTGGCCCGTTGTGTGCAATATCCGAGGTCAAAAAAGTCCGTAGAGCCACAGTTTCGTGGCCCGCCGTGTTTCGACGATCCCGATTTCAAAAATTGCGGGTCCCACACTCAGAATAACGGCACGCTGATGACAAAAGCCCCGTGTCGCGATTATATTTGCACACAATGTGTAATACAAAGAAAACAATCAAACTAGTTGTAAAAAAAAAGAACTAATTAACCGAAAAGACGAGTCTGAACTACAAAAGGGGTGCAACACGAGGACTTCCCAGGGTGTCACCCATCCTAGTACTATTCTCGCCCAAGCACACTTAACATCGAAGTTCTGATGGGATCCGGTGCCGTTAAAGTCTCCTCACTATATTTTCTTATAGCTGCTGGCACAGCGGGCGGTGGGGGCTCCGAACTTCAAACGCGCGTAACTTTCGAACCGATTGGAGTTACGGGGCGCACAGCATGTCCACGCGAAGCTCTCTCAGAGCCGAACGACGTGGACAATGGGGCTGGCCCGTTGTGTGCACTATTCGAGGTCAAAAAAGGCCGCAGAGCCCCGGTTTCGTGGCCCGCCGTGTTTCGGCGATCCCGATTTCAATAATTGTGGGTCCCACACTAAGAATCACGGCTCGCTGATGACAAAAGCCCCGTGTCGCGATTATATTTGCACACAATGCGTAAGACAAACAAAACAATCAAACTAGTTGTAAAAAAAAAAGAACAAGTTAACCGAAAAGACGAGTCTGAACTAGAAAAGGGGTGCAACACGAGGACTTCCCAGGGGGTCACCCATCCTAGTACTACTCTCGCCCAAGCACACTTAACTTCGGAGTTCTGATGGGATCCGGTGCATTAGTGCTGGTATGATCACACCGGTTAGAGTCTCCTCACTATATTTTCTTATAGCTGCTGGCACAGTGGGCGGTGGGGGGCTCCGAACTTCAAACGCGCGTAACTTTCGAACCGAATGGAGTTACGGGGCGCACAGCATGTCCACGCGAAGGTCTCTCAGAGCCGGACGACGTGGACAACCGGGCTGGCCCGTTGTGTGCACTATCCGAGGTCAAAAAAGGACGCAGAGCCCCAGTTTCGTGGCCCGCCGTGTTTCGACGATCCCGATTTCAAAAATTGCGGGTCCCACACTCAGAATCACGGCACGCTGATGACAAAAGCCCCGTGTCGCGATTATATTTGCACACAATGCGTAAGACAAACAAAACAATCAAACTAGTTGTAAAAAAAAAGAACAAGTTAACCGAAAAGACGAGTCTGAACACAAAAGGGGTGCAACACGAGGACTTCCCAGGGGGTCACCCATCCTAGTACTACTCTCGCCCAAGCACGCTTAACTTCGGAGTTCTGATGGGATCCGGTGCATTAGTGCTGGTATGATCGCACCAATTAAAGTCTCCTCACTATATTTTCTTATAGCTGCTGGCACAGCGGGCGATGGGGGCTCCGAACTTCAAACGCGCGTAACTTTCGAACCGATTGGAGTTACGGGGCGCACAGCATGTCCACGCGAAGCTCTCTCAGAGCCGGACGACGTGGACAATGGGGCTGGCCCGTTGTGTGCACTATTCGAGGTCAAAAAAGGCCGCAGAGCCCCGGTTTCGTAGCCCGCCGTGTTTCGGCGATCCCGATTTCAATAATTATGGGTCCCACACTCAGAATCACGGCACGCTGATGACAAAAGCCCCGTGTCGCGATTATATTTGCACACAATGTGTAATACAAAGAAAAAAATCAAACTAGTTGTAAAAAAAAAGAACAAGTTAACCGAAAAGACGAGTCTGAACACAAAAGGGGTGCAACACGAGGACTTCCCAGGGTGTCACCCATCCTAGTACTACTCTCGCCCAAGCACGCTTAACTTCGGAGTTCTGATGGGATCCGGTGCATTAGTGCTGGTATGATCGCACCCGTTAGAGTCTCCTCACTATATTTTCTTATAGCTGCTGGCACAGCGGGCGGTGGGGGGCTCCGAACTTCAAACGCGCGTAACTTTCGAACCGAATGGAGTTACGGGGCGCACAGCATGTCCACGCGAAGGTCTCTCAGAGCCGGACGACATGGACAATGGGGCTGGCCCGTTGTGTGCACTATTCGAGGTCAAAAAAGGCCGCAGAGCCCCGGTTTCGTGGCCCGCCGTGTTTCGGCGATCCCGATTTCAATAATTGTGGGTCCCACACTAAGAATCACGGCACGCTGATGACAAAAGCCCCGTGTCGCGATTATATTTGCACACAATGTGTAATACAAAGAAAACAATCAAACTAGTTGTAAAAAAAAAGAACAAATTAACCGAAAAGACGAGTCTGAACTACAAAAGGGGTGCAACACGAGGACTTCCCAGGGGGTCACCCATCCTAGTACTACTCTCGCCCAAGCGCGCTTAACTTCGGAGTTCTGATGGGATCCGGTGCATTAGTGCTGGTATGATCGCACCCGTTAGAGTCTCCTCACTATATTTTCTTATAGCTGCTGGCACAGCGGGCGGTGGGGGGCTCCGAAATTCTCTCGCCCAAGCGCGCTTAACTTCGGAGTTCTGATGGGATCCGGTGCATTAGTGCTGGTATGATCGCACCCGTTAAAGTCTCCTCACTATATTTTCTTATAGCTGCTGGCACAGCGGGCGGTGGGGGCTCCGAACTTCAAACGCGCGTAACTTTCGAACCGATTGGAGTTACGGGGCGCACAGCATGTCCACGCGAAGCTCTCTCAGAGCCGAACGACGTGGACAATGGGGCTGGCCCGTTGTGTGCACTATTCGAGGTCAAAAAAGGCCGCAGAGCCCCGGTTTCGTGGCCCGCCGTGTTTCGGCGATCCCGATTTCAATAATTGTGGGTCCCACACTAAGAATCACGGCTCGCTGATGACAAAAGCCCCGTGTCGCGATTATATTTGCACACAATGCGTAAGACAAACAAAACAATCAAACTAGTTGTAAAAAAAAAAGAACAAGTTAACCGAAAAGACGAGTCTGAACTAGAAAAGGGGTGCAACACGAGGACTTCCCAGGGGGTCACCCATCCTAGTACTACTCTCGCCCAAGCACACTTAACTTCGGAGTTCTGATGGGATCCGGTGCATTAGTGCTGGTATGATCACACCCGTTAGAGTCTCCTCACTATATTTTCTTATAGCTGCTGGCACAGTGGGCGGTGGGGGGCTCCGAACTTCAAACGCGCGTAACTTTCGAACCGAATGGAGTTACGGGGCGCACAGCATGTCCACGCGAAGGTCTCTCAGAGCCGGACGACGTGGACAACCGGGCTGGCCCGTTGTGTGCACTATTCGAGGTCAAAAAAGGCCGCAGAGCCCCGGTTTCGTGGCCCGCCGTGTTTCGGCGATCCCGATTTCAATAATTGTGGGTCCCACACTAAGAATCACGGCTCGCTGATGACAAAAGCCCCGTGTCGCGATTATATTTGCACACAATGCGTAAGACAAACAAAACAATCAAACTAGTTGTAAAAAAAAAAGAACAAGTTAACCGAAAAGACGAGTCTGAACTAGAAAAGGGGTGCAACACGAGGACTTCCCAGGGGGTCACCCATCCTAGTACTACTCTCGCCCAAGCACACTTAACTTCGGAGTTCTGATGGGATCCGGTGCATTAGTGCTGGTATGATCACACCCGTTAGAGTCTCCTCACTATATTTTCTTATAGCTGCTGGCACAGTGGGCGGTGGGGGGCTCCGAACTTCAAACGCGCGTAACTTTCGAACCGAATGGAGTTACGGGGCGCACAGCATGTCCACGCGAAGGTCTCTCAGAGCCGGACGACATGGACAATAGGGCTGGCCCGTTGTGTGCAATATCCGAGGTCAAAAAAGTCCGCAGAGCCACAGTTTCGTGGCCCGCCGTGTTTCGACGATCCCGATTTCAAAAATTGCGGGTCCCACACTCAGAATAACGGCACGCTGATGACAAAAGCCCCGTGTCGCGATTATATTTGCACACAATGTGTAATACAAAGAAAACAATCAAACTAGTTGTAAAAAAAAAGAACTAATTAACCGAAAAGACGAGTCTGAACTACAAAAGGGGTGCAACACGAGGACTTCCCAGGGTGTCACCCATCCTAGTACTATTCTCGCCCAAGCACACTTAACATCGAAGTTCTGATGGGATCCGGTGCCGTTAAAGTCTCCTCACTATATTTTCTTATAGCTGCTGGCACAGCGGGCGGTGGGGGCTCCGAACTTCAAACGCGCGTAACTTTCGAACCGATTGGAGTTACGGGGCGCACAGCATGTCCACGCGAAGCTCTCTCAGAGCCGAACGACGTGGACAATGGGGCTGGCCCGTTGTGTGCACTATTCGAGGTCAAAAAAGGCCGCAGAGCCCCGGTTTCGTGGCCCGCCGTGTTTCGGCGATCCCGATTTCAATAATTGTGGGTCCCACACTAAGAATCACGGCTCGCTGATGACAAAAGCCCCGTGTCGCGATTATATTTGCACACAATGCGTAAGACAAACAAAACAATCAAACTAGTTGTAAAAAAAAAAAGAACAAGTTAACCGAAAAGACGAGTCTGAACTAGAAAAGGGGTGCAACACGAGGACTTCCCAGGGGGTCACCCATCCTAGTACTACTCTCGCCCAAGCACACTTAACTTCGGAGTTCTGATGGCATCCGGTGCATTAGTGCTGGTATGATCACACCCGTTAGAGTCTCCTCACTATATTTTCTTATAGCTGCTGGCACAGTGGGCGGTGGGGGGCTCCGAACTTCAAACGCGCGTAACTTTCGAACCGAATGGAGTTACGGGGCGCACAGCATGTCCACGCGAAGGTCTCTCAGAGCCGGACGACATGGACAATAGGGCTGGCCCGTTGTGTGCAATATCCGAGGTCAAAAAAGTCCGCAGAGCCACAGTTTCGTGGCCCGCCGTGTTTCGACGATCCCGATTTCAAAAATTGCGGGTCCCACACTCAGAATAACGGCACGCTGATGACAAAAGCCCCGTGTCGCGATTATATTTGCACACAATGCGTAAGACAAACAAAACAATCAAACTAGTTGTAAAAAAAAAAAGAACAAGTTAACCGAAATGACGAGTCTCAACTACAAAAGGGGTGCAACACGAGGACTTCCCAGGGGGTCACCCATCCTAGTACTACTCTCGCCCAAGCACGCTTAACTTCGGAGTTCTGATGGGATCTGGTGCATTAGTGCTGGTATGATCGCACCCGTTAGAGTCTCCTCACTATATTTTCTTATAGCTGCTGGCACAGCGGGCGGTGGGGGGCTCTGAAATTCAAACGCGCGTAACTTTCGAACCGAATGGAGTTACGGGGCGCACAGCATGTCCACGCGAAGGTCTCTCAGAGCCGGACGATGTGGACAATAGGGCTGGCCCGTTGTGTGCACTATCCGAGGTCAAAAAAGGCCGCAGAGCCCCGGTTTCGTGGCCCGCCGTGTTTCGACGATCCCGATTTTAAAAATTGCGGGTCCCACACTCAGAATCACGGCACGCTGATGACAAAAGCCCGTGTCGCGATTATATTTGCACACAATGCGTAATACAAACAAAACAATCGAACTAGTTGTAAAAAAAAAGAAAAAGTTAACCGAAAAGACGAGTCTGAACTACAAAAGGGGTGCAACACGAGGACTTCCCAGGGGGTCACCCATCCTAGTATTACTCTCGCCCAAGCACGCTTAACTTCGGAGTTCTGATGGGATCCGGTGCATTAGTGCTGGTATGATCGCACCCGTTAGAGTCTCCTCACTATATTTTCTTATAGCTGCTGGCACAGTGGGCGGTGGGGGGCTCCGAACTTCAAACGCGCGTAACTTTCGAACCGAATGGAGTTACGGGGCGCACAGCATGTCCACGCGAAGCTCTCTCAGAGCCGAACGACGTGGACAATGGGGCTGGCCCGTTGTGTGCACTATTCGAGGTCAAAAAAGGCCGCAGAGCCCCGGTTTCGTGGCCCGCCGTGTTTCGGCGATCCCGATTTCAATAATTGTGGGTCCCACACTAAGAATCACGGCTCGCTGATGACAAAAGCCCCGTGTCGCGATTATATTTGCACACAATGCGTAAGACAAACAAAACAATCAAACTAGTTGTAAAAAAAAAAGAACAAGTTAACCGAAAAGACGAGTCTGAACTAGAAAAGGGGTGCAACACGAGGACTTCCCAGGGGGTCACCCATCCTAGTACTACTCTCGCCCAAGCACACTTAACTTCGGAGTTCTGATGGGATCCGGTGCATTAGTGCTGGTATGATCACACCCGTTAGAGTCTCCTCACTATATTTTCTTATAGCTGCTGGCACAGTGGGCGGTGGGGGGCTCCGAACTTCAAACGCGCGTAACTTTCGAACCGAATGGAGTTACGGGGCGCACAGCATGTCCACGCGAAGGTCTCTCAGAGCCGGACGACATGGACAATAGGGCTGGCCCGTTGTGTGCAATATCCGAGGTCAAAAAAGTCCGCAGAGCCACAGTTTCGTGGCCCGCCGTGTTTCGACGATCCCGATTTCAAAAATTGCGGGTCCCACACTCAGAATAACGGCACGCTGATGACAAAAGCCCCGTGTCGCGATTATATTTGCACACAATGCGTAAGACAAACAAAACAATCAAACTAGTTGTAAAAAAAAAAAGAACAAGTTAACCGAAATGACGAGTCTCAACTACAAAAGGGGTGCAACACGAGGACTTCCCAGGGGGTCACCCATCCTAGTACTACTCTCGCCCAAGCACGCTTAACTTCGGAGTTCTGATGGGATCTGGTGCATTAGTGCTGGTATGATCGCACCCGTTAGAGTCTCCTCACTATATTTTCTTATAGCTGCTGGCACAGCGGGCGGTGGGGGGCTCCGAAATTCAAACGCGCGTAACTTTCGAACCGAATGGAGTTACGGGGCGCACAGCATGTCCACGCGAAGGTCTCTCAGAGCCGGACGATGTGGACAATAGGGCTGGCCCGTTGTGTGCACTATCCGAGGTCAAAAAAGGCCGCAGAGCCCCGGTTTCGTGGCCCGCCGTGTTTCGGCGATCCCGATTTCAATAATTATGGGTCCCACACTCAGAATCACGGCACGCTGATGACAAAAGCCCCGTGTCGCGATTATATTTGCACACAATGTGTAATACAAAGAAAAAAATCAAACTAGTTGTAAAAAAAAAGAACAAGTTAACCGAAAAGACGAGTCTGAACACAAAAGGGGTGCAACACGAGGACTTCCCAGGGTGTCACCCATCCTAGTACTACTCTCGCCCAAGCACGCTTAACTTCGGAGTTCTGATGGGATCCGGTGCATTAGTGCTGGTATGATCGCACCCGTTAGAGTCTCCTCACTATATTTTCTTATAGCTGCTGGCACAGTGGGCGGTGGGGGGCTCCGAACTTCAAACGCGCGTAACTTTCGAACCGAATGGAGTTACGGGGCGCACAGCATGTCCACGCGAAGGTCTCTCAGAGCCGGACGACGTGGACAATAGGGCTGGCCCGTTGTGTGCACTATCCGAGGTCAAAAAAGGCCGCAGAGCCCCAGTTTCGTGGCCCACCGTGTTTCGACGATCCCGATTTCAAAAATTGTGGGTCCCACACTAAGAATCACGGCACGCTGATGACAAAAGCCCCGTGTCGCGATTATATTTGCACACAATGTGTAATACAAAGAAAACAATCAAACTAGTTGTAAAAAAAAAGAACTAATTAACCGAAAAGACGAGTCTGAACTACAAAAGGGGTGCAACACGAGGACTTCCCAGGGGGTCACCCATCCTAGTACTACTCTCGCCCAAGCACACTTAACATCGAAGTTCTGATGGGATCCGGTGCATTAGTGCTGGTATGATCGCACCCGTTAAAGTCTCCTCACTATATTTTCTTATAGCTGCTGGCACAGCGGGCGGTGGGGGCTCCGAACTTCAAACGCGCGTAACTTTCGAAACGATTGGAGTTATGGGGCGCACAGCATGTCCACGCGAAGCTCTCTCAGAGCCGAACGACGTGGACAATGGGGCTGGCCTGTTGTGTGCACTATTCGAGGTCAAAAAAGGCCGCAGAGCCCCGGTTTCGTGGCCCGCCGTGTTTCGGCGATCCCGATTTCAATAATTGTGGGTCCCACACTAAGAATCACGGCACGCTGATGACAAAAGCCCCGTGTCACGATTATATTTGCACACAATGCGTAAGACAAACAAAACAATCAAACTAGTTGTAAAAAAAAAAGAACAAGTTAACCGAAAAGACGAGTCTGAACTACAAAAGGGGTGCAACACGAGGACTTCTCAGGGGGTCACCCATCCTAGTACTACTCTCGCCCAAGCACACTTAACTTCGGAGTTCTGATGGGATCCGGTGCATTAGTGCTGGTATGATCGCACCCGTTAGAGTCTCCTCACTATATTTTCTTATAGCTGCTGGCACAGTGGGCGGTGGGGGGCTCCGAACTTCAAACGCGCGTAACTTTCGAACCGAATGGAGTTACGGGGCGCACAGCATGTCCACGCGAAAGTCTCTCAGAGCCGGACGACATGGACAATAGGGCTGGCCCGTTGTGTGCACTATCCGAGGTCAAAAAAGGCCGCAGAGCCCCAGTTTCGTGGCCCGCCGTGTTTCGACGATCCCGATTTCAAAAATTGCGGGTCCCACACTCAGAATCACGGCACGCTGAAGACAAAAGCCCCGTGTCGCGATTATATTTGCACACAATGCGTAAGACAAACAAAACAATCAAACTAGTTGTAAAAAAAAAGAACAAGTTAACCGAAAAGACGAGTCTGAACTACAAAAGGGGTGCAACACGAGGACTTCCCAGGGGGTCACCCATCCTAGTACTACTCTCGCCCAGGCACGCTTAACTTCGGAGTTCTGATGGGATCCGGTGCATTAGTGCTGGTATGATCGCACCCGTTAGAGTCTCCTCACTATATTTTCTTATAGCTGCTGGCACAGCGGGCGGTGGGGGGCTCCGAAATTCAAACGGGCGTAACTTTCGAACCGAATGGAGTTACGGGGCGCACAGCATGTCCACGCGAAGGTCTCTCAGAGCCGGACGATGAGGACAATAGGGCTGGCCCGTTGTGTGCACTATCCGAGGTCAAAAAACGCCGCAGAGCCCCGGTTTCGTGGCCCACCGTGTTTCGACGATCCCGATTTTAAAAATTGCGGGTCCCACACTCAGAATCACGGCACGCTGATGACAAAAGCCCCGTGTCGCGATTATATTTGCACACAATGCGTAAGACAAACAAAACAATCGAACTAGTTGTAAAAAAAAAGAAAAAGTTAACCGAAAAGACGAGTCTGAACTACAAAAGGGGTGCAACACGAGGACTTCCCAGGGGGTCACCCATCCTAGTACTACTCTCGCCCAAGCACACTTAACTTCGGAGTTCTGATGGGATCCGGTGCATTAGTGCTGGTATGATCGCACCCGTTAGAGTCTCCTCACTATATTTTCTTATAGCTGCTGGCACAGTGGGCGGTGGGGGGCTCCGAACTTCAAACGCGCGTAACTTTCGAACCGAATGGAGTTACGGGGCGCACAGCATGTCCACGCGAAGGTCTCTCAGAGCCGGACGACGTGGACAATAGGGCTGGCCCGTTGTGTGCACTATCCGAGGTCAAAAAAGGCCGCAGAGCCCCAGTTTCGTGGCCCACCGTGTTTCGACGATCCCGATTTCAAAAATTGTGGGTCCCACACTAAGAATCACGGCACGCTGATGACAAAAGCCCCGTGTCGCGATTATATTTGCACACAATGTGTAATACAAAGAAAACAATCAAACTAGTTGTAAAAAAAAAGAACTAATTAACCGAAAAGACGAGTCTGAACTACAAAAGGGGTGCAACACGAGGACTTCCCAGGGGGTCACCCATCCTAGTACTACTCTCGCCCAAGCACACTTAACATCGAAGTTCTGATGGGATCCGGTGCATTAGTGCTGGTATGATCGCACCCGTTAAAGTCTCCTCACTATATTTTCTTATAGCTGCTGGCACAGCGGGCGGTGGGGGCTCCGAACTTCAAACGCGCGTAACTTTCGAACCGATTGGAGTTATGGGGCGCACAGCATGTCCACGCGAAGCTCTCTCAGAGCCGAACGACGTGGACAATGGGGCTGGCCCGTTGTGTGCACTATTCGAGGTCAAAAAAGGCCGCAGAGCCCCGGTTTCGTGGCCCGCCGTGTTTCGGCGATCCCGATTTCAATAATTGTGGGTCCCACACTAAGAATCACGGCACGCTGATGACAAAAGCCCCGTGTCGCGATTATATTTGCACACAATGCGTAAGACAAACAAAACAATCAAACTAGTTGTAAAAAAAAAAGAACAAGTTAACCGAAAAGACGAGTCTGAACTACAAAAGGGGTGCAACACGAGGACTTCTCAGGGGGTCACCCATCCTAGTACTACTCTCGCCCAAGCACACTTAACTTCGGAGTTCTGATGGGATCCGGTGCATTAGTGCTGGTATGATCGCACCCGTTAGAGTCTCCTCACTATATTTTCTTATAGCTGCTGGCACAGTGGGCGGTGGGGGGCTCCGAACTTCAAACGCGCGTAACTTTCGAACCGAATGGAGTTACGGGGCGCACAGCATGTCCACGCGAAAGTCTCTCAGAGCCGGACGACATGGACAATAGGGCTGGCCCGTTGTGTGCACTATCCGAGGTCAAAAAAGGCCGCAGCGCCCCAGTTTCGTGGCCCGCCGTGTTTCGACGATCCCGATTTCAAAAATTGCGGGTCCCACACTCAGAATCACGGCACGCTGAAGACAAAAGCCCCGTGTCGCGATTATATTTGCACACAATGCGTAAGACAAACAAAACAATCAAACTAGTTGTAAAAAAAAAGAACAAGTTAACCGAAAAGACGAGTCTGAACTACAAAAGGGGTGCAACACGAGGACTTCCCAGGGGGTCACCCATCCTAGTACTACTCTCGCCCAAGCACGCTTAACTTCGGAGTTCTGATGGGATCCGGTGCATTAGTGCTGGTATGATCACACCCGTTAGAGTCTCCTCACTATATTTTCTTATAGCTGCTGGCACAGCGGGCGGTGGGGGGCTCCGAAATTCAAACGGGCGTAACTTTCGAACCGAATGGAGTTACGGGGCGCACAGCATGTCCACGCGAAGGTCTCTCAGAGCCGGACGATGTGGACAATAGGGCTGGCCCGTTGTGTGCACTATCCGAGGTCAAAAAACGCCGCAGAGCCCCGGTTTCGTGGCCCACCGTGTTTCGACGATCCCGATTTTAAAAATTGCGGGTCCCACACTCAGAATCACGGCACGCTGATGACAAAAGCCCCGTATCGCGATTATATTTGCACACAATGCGTAAGACAAACAAAACAATCGAACTAGTTGTAAAAAAAAAGAAAAAGTTAACCGAAAAGACGAGTCTGAACTACAAAAGGGGTGCAACACGAGGACTTCCCAGGGGATCACCCATCCTAGTACTACTCTCGCCCAAGCACGCTTAACTTCGGAGTTCTGATGGGATCCGGTGCATTAGTGCTGGTATGATCGCACCCGTTAGAGTCTCCTCACTATATTTTCTTATAGCTGCTGGCACAGTGGGCGGTGGGGGCTCCGAACTTCAAACGCGCGTAACTTTCGAACCGAATGGAGTTACGGGGCGCACAGCATGTCCACGCGAAGGTCTCTCAGAGCCGGACGACGTGGACAATCGGGCTGGCCCGTTGTGTGCACTATCCGAGGTCAAAACAGGCCGCAGAGCCCCAGTTTCGTGGCCCGCCGTGTTTCGACGATCCCGATTTCAAAAATTGCGGGTCCCACACTCAGAATCACGGCACGCTGATGACAAAAGCCCCGTGTCGCGATTATATTTGCACACAATGCGTAAGACAAACAAAACAATCAAACTAGTTGTAAAAAAAAAAGAACAAGTTAACCGAAAAGACGAGTCTGAACTACAAAAGGGGTGCAACACGAGGACTTCCCAGGGGGTCACCCATCCTAGTACTACTCTCGCCCAAGCACACTTAACTTCGGAGTTCTGATGGGATCCGGTGCATTAGTGCTGGTATGATCGCACCCGTTAGAGTCTCCTCACTATATTTTCTTATAGCTGCTGGCACAGTGGGCGGTGGGGGGCTCCGAACTTCAAACGCGCGTAACTTTCGAACCGAATGGAGTTACGGGGCGCACAGCATGTCCACGCGAAGGTCTCTCAGAGCCGGACGACGTGGACAATAGGGCTGGCCCGTTGTGTGCACTATCCGAGGTTAAAAAAGGCCGCAGAGCCCCAGTTTCGTGGCCCACCGTGTTTCGACGATCCCGATTTCAAAAATTGTGGGTCCCACACTAAGAATCATGGCACGCTGATGACAAAAGCCCCGTGTCGCGATTATATTTGCACACAATGTGTAATACAAAGAAAACAATCAAACTAGTTGTAAAAAAAAAGAACTAATTAACCGAAAAGACGAGTCTGAACTACAAAAGGGGTGCAACACGAGGACTTCCCAGGGGGTCACCAATCCTAGTACTACTCTCGCCCAAGCACACTTAACATCGAAGTTCTGATGGGATCCGGTGCATTAGTGCTGGTATGATCGCACCCGTTAAAGTCTCCTCACTATATTTTCTTATAGCTGCTGGCACAGCGGGCGGTGGGGGCTCCGAACTTCAAACGCGCGTAACTTTCGAACCGATTGGAGTTACGGGGCGCACAGCATGTCCACGCGAAGCTCTCTCAGAGCCGAACGACGTGGACAATGGGGCTGGCCCGTTGTGTGCACTATTCGAGGTCAAAAAAGGCCGCAGAGCCCCGGTTTCGTGACCCGCCGTGTTTCGGCGATCCCGATTTCAATAATTGTGGGTCCCACACTAAGAATCACGGCACGCTGATGACAAAAGCCCCGTGTCGCGATTATATTTGCACACAATGCGTAAGACAAACAAAACAATCAAACTAGTTGTAAAAAAAAAAGAACAAGTTAACCGAAAAGACGAGTCTGAACTACAAAAGGGGTGCAACACGAGGACTTCTCAGGGGGTCACCCATCCTAGTACTACTCTCGCCCAAGCACACTTAACTTCGGAGTTCTGATGGGATCCGGTGCATTAGTGCTGGTATGATCGCACCCGTTAGAGTCTCCTCACTATATTTTCTTATAGCTGCTGGCACAGTGGGCGGTGGGGGGCTCCGAACATCAAACGCGCGTAACTTTCGAACCGAATGGAGTTACGGGGCGCACAGCATGTCCACGCGAAGGTCTCTCAGAGCCGGACGACATGGACAATAGGGCTGGCCCGTTGTGTGCACTATCCGAGGTCAAAAAAGGCCGCAGAGCCCCAGTTTCGTGGCCCGCCGTGTTTCGACAATCCCGATTTCAAAAATTGCGGGTCACACACTCAGAATCACGGCACGCTGAAGACAAAAGCCCCGTGTCGCGATTATATTTGCACACAATGCGTAAGACAAACAGAACAATCAAACTAGTTGTAAAAAAAAAGAACAAGTTAACCGAAAAGACGAGTCTGAACTACAAAAGGGGTGCAACACGAGGACTTCCCAGGGGGTCACCCATCCTAGTACTACTCTCGCCCAAGCACGCTTAACTTCGGAGTTCTGATGGGATCCGGTGCATTAGTGCTGGTATGATCGCACCCGTTAAAGTCTCCTCACTATATTTTCTTATAGCTGCTGGCATAGCGGGCGGTGGGGGCTCCGAACTTCAAACGCGCGTAACTTTCGAACCGAATGGAGGTACGGGGCGCACAGCATGTCCACGCAAAGGTCTCTCAGAGCCGAACGACGTGGACAATGGGGCTGGCCCGTTGTGTGCACTATTCGAGATCAAAAAAGGCCGCAGAGCCCCAGTTTCGTGGCCCGCCGTGTTTCGGCGATCCCGATTTCAAAAATTGTGGGTCCCACACTAAGAATCACGGCACGCTGATGACAAAAGCCCCGTGTCGCGATTATATTTGCACACAATGCGTAAGACAAACAAAACAATCAAACTAGTTGTAAAAAAAAAAGAACAAGTTAACCGAAAAGACGAGTCTGAACTACAAAAGGGGTGCAACACGAGGACTTCTCAGGGGGTCACCCATCCTAGTACTACTCTCGCCCAAGCACACTTAACTTCGGAGTTCTGATGGGATCCGGTGCATTAGTGCTGGTATGATCGCACCCGTGAGAGTCTCCTCACTATATTTTCTTATAGCTGCTGGCACAGTGGGCGGTGGGGGGCTCCGAACTTCAAACGCGCGTAACTTTCGAACCGAATGGAGTTACGGGGCGCACAGCATGTCCACGCGAAGGTCTCTCAGAGCCGGACGACATGGACAATAGGGCTGGCCCGTTGTGTGCACTATCCGAGGTCAAAAAAGGCCGCAGAGCCCCAGTTTCGTGGCCCGCCGTGTTTCGACGATCCCGATTTTAAAAATTGCGGGTCCCACACTCAGAATCACGGCACGCTGATGACAAAAGCCCCGTGTCGCGATTATATTTGCACACAATGCGTAAGACAAACAAAACAATCGAACTAGTTGTAAAAAAAAAGAAAAAGTTAACCGAAAAGACGAGTCTGAACTACAAAAGGGGTGCAACACGAGGACTACCCAGGGGGTCACCCATCCTAGTACTACTCTCGCCCAAGCACGCTTAACTTCGGAGTTCTGATGGGATCCGGTGCATTAGTGCTGGTATGATCGCACCCGTTAGAGTCTCCTCACTATATTTTCTTATAGCTGCTGGCACAGTGGGCGGTGGGGGCTCCGAACTTCAAACGCGCGTAACTTTCGAACCGAATGGAGTTACGGGGCGCACAGCATGTCCACGCGAAGGTCTCTCAGAGCCGGACGACGTGGACAACCAGGCTGGCCCGTTGTGTGCACTATCCGAGGTCAAAAAAGGCCGCAGAGCCCCAGTTTCGTGGCCCGCCGTGTTTCGACGATCCCGATTTCAAAAATTGCGGGTCCCACACTCAGAATCACGGCACGCTGATGACAAAAGCCCCGTGTCGCGATTATATTTGCACACAATGCGTAAGACAAACAAAACAATCAAACTAGTTGTAAAAGAACAAGTTAACCGAAAAGACGAGTCTGAACTACAAAAGGGGTGCAACACGAGGACTTCCCAGGGGGTCACCCATCCTAGTACTACTCTCGCCCAAGCACACTTAACTTCGGAGTTCTGATGGGATCCGGTGCATTAGTGCTGGTATGATCGCACCCGTTAGAGTCTCCTCACTATATTTTCTTATAGCTGCTGGCACAGTGGGCGGTGGGGGGCTCCGAACTTCAAACGCGCGTAACTTTCGAACCGAATGGAGTTACGGGGCGCACAGCATGTCCACGCGAAGGTCTCTCAGAGCCGGACGACGTGGACAATAGGGCTGGCCCGTTGTGTGCACTATCCGAGGTCAAAAAAGGCCGCAGAGCCCCAGTTTCGTGGCCCGCCGTGTTTCGACGATCCCGATTTCAAAAATTGCGGGTCACACACTCAGAATCACGGCACGCTGAAGACAAAAGCCCCGTGTCGCGATTATATTTGCACACAATGCGTAAGACAAACAAAACAATCAAACTAGTTGTAAAAAAAAAGAACAAGTTAACCGAAAAGACGAGTCTGAACTACAAAAGGGGTGCAACACGAGGACTTCCCAGGGGGTCACCCATCCTAGTACTACTCTCGCCCAAGCACGCTTAACTTCGGAGTTCTGATGGGATCCGGTGCATTAGTGCTGGTATGATCGCACCCGTTAAAGTCTCCTCACTATATTTTCTTATAGCTGCTGGCACAGCGGGCGGTGGGGGGCTCCGAACTTCAAACGCGCGTAACTTTCGAACCGATTGGAGTTACGGGGCGCACAGCATGTCCACGCGAAGCTCTCTCAGAGCCGAACGACGTGGACAATGGGGCTGGCCCGTTGTGTGCACTATTCGAGGTCAAAAAAGGCCGCAGAGCCCCGGTTTCGTGGCCCGCCGTGTTTCGGCGATCCCGATTTCAATAATTGTGGGTCCCACACTAAGAATCACGGCACGCTGATGACAAAAGCCCCGTGTCGCGATTATATTTGCACACAATGCGTAAGACAAACAAAACAATCAAACTAGTTGTAAAAAAAAAAGAACAAGTTAACCGAAAAGACGAGTCTGAACTACAAAAGGGGTGCAACACGAGGACTTCTCAGGGGGTCACCCATCCTAGTACTACTCTCGCCCAAGCACACTTAACTTCGGAGTTCTGATGGGATCCGGTGCATTAGTGCTGGTATGATCGCACCCGTTAGAGTCTCCTCACTATATTTTCTTATAGCTGCTGGCACAGTGGGCGGTGGGGGGCTCCGAACTTCAAACGCGCGTAACTTTCGAACCGAATGGAGTTACGGGGCGCACAGCATGTCCACGCGAAGGTCTCTCAGAGCCGGACGACATGGACAATAGGGCTGGCCCGTTGTGTGCACTATCCGAGGTCAAAAAAGGCCGCAGAGCCCCAGTTTCGTGGCCCGCCGTGTTTCGACGATCCCGATTTCAAAAATTGCGGGTCACACACTCAGAATCACGGCACGCTGAAGACAAAAGCCCCGTGTCGCGATTATATTTGCACACAATGCGTAAGACAAACAAAACAATCAAACTAGTTGTAAAAAAAAAGAACAAGTTAACCGAAAAGACGAGTCTGAACTACAAAAGGGGTGCAACACGAGGACTTCCCAGGGTGTCACCCATCCTAGTACTACTCTCGCCCAAGCACGCTTAACTTCGGAGTTCTGATGGGATCCGGTGCATTAGTGCTGGTATGATCGCACCCGTTAAAGTCTCCTCACTATATTTTCTTATAGCTGCTGGCACAGCGGGCGGTGGGGGGCTCCGAACTTCAAACGCGCGTAACTTTCGAACCGAATGGAGGTACGGGGCGCACAGCATGTCCACGCAAAGGTCTCTCAGAGCCGAACGACGTGGACAATTGGGCTGGCCCGTTGTGTGCACTATTCGAGATCAAAAAAGGCCGCAGAGCCCCAGTTTCGTGGCCCGCCGTGTTTCGGCGATCCCGATTTCAAAAATTGTGGGTCCCACACTAAGAATCACGGCACGCTGATGACAAAAGCCCCGTGTCGCGATTATATTTGCACACAATGCGTAAGACAAACAAAACAATCAAACTAGTTGTAAAAAAAAAAGAACAAGTTAACCGAAAAGACGAGTCTGAACTACAAAAGGGGTGCAACACGAGGACTTCTCAGGGGGTCACCCATCCTAGTACTACTCTCGCCCAAGCACACTTAACTTCGGAGTTCTGATGGGATCCGGTGCATTAGTGCTGGTATGATCGCACCCGTGAGAGTCTCCTCACTATATTTTCTTATAGCTGCTGGCACAGTGGGCGGTGGGGGGCTCCGAACTTCAAACGCGCGTAACTTTCGAACCGAATGGAGTTACGGGGCGCACAGCATGTCCACGCGAAGGTCTCTCAGAGCCGGACGACATGGACAATAGGGCTGGCCCGTTGTGTGCACTATCCGAGGTCAAAAAAGGCCGCAGAGCCCCAGTTTCGTGGCCCGCCGTGTTTCGACGATCCCGATTTTAAAAATTGCGGGTCCCACACTCAGAATCACGGCACGCTGATGACAAAAGCCCCGTGTCGCGATTATATTTGCACACAATGCGTAAGACAAACAAAACAATCGAACTAGTTGTAAAAAAAAAGAAAAAGTTAACCGAAAAGACGAGTCTGAACTACAAAAGGGGTGCAACACGAGGACTACCCAGGGGGTCACCCATCCTAGTACTACTCTCGCCCAAGCACGCTTAACTTCGGAGTTCTGATGGGATCCGGTGCATTAGTGCTGGTATGATCGCACCCGTTAGAGTCTCCTCACTATATTTTCTTATAGCTGCTGGCACAGTGGGCGGTGGGGGCTCCGAACTTCAAACGCGCGTAACTTTCGAACCGAATGGAGTTACGGGGCGCACAGCATGTCCACGCGAAGGTCTCTCAGAGCCGGACGACGTGGACAACCAGGCTGGCCCGTTGTGTGCACTATCCGAGGTCAAAAAAGGCCGCAGAGCCCCAGTTTCGTGGCCCGCCATGTTTCGACGATCCCGATTTCAAAAATTGCGGGTCCCACACTCAGAATCACGGCACGCTGATGACAAAAGCCCCGTGTCGCGATTATATTTGCACACAATGCGTAAGACAAACAAAACAATCAAACTAGTTGTAAAAAAAAAGAACAAGTTAACCGAAAAGACGAGTCTGAACTACAAAAGGGGTGCAACACGAGGACTTCCCAGGGGGTCACCCATCCTAGTACTACTCTCGCCCAAGCACACTTAACTTCGGAGTTCTGATGGGATCCGGTGCATTAGTGCTGGTATGATCGCACCCGTTAGAGTCTCCTCACTATATTTTCTTATAGCTGCTGGCACAGTGGGCGGTGGGGGGCTCCGAACTTCAAACGCGCGTAACTTTCGAACCGAATGGAGTTACGGGGCGCACAGCATGTCCACGCGAAGGTCTCTCAGAGCCGGACGACGTGGACAATAGGGCTGGCCCGTTGTGTGCACTATCCGAGGTCAAAAAAGGCCGCAGAGCCCCAGTTTCGTGGCCCGCCGTGTTTCGACGATCCCGATTTCAAAAATTGCGGGTCACACACTCAGAATCACGGCACGCTGAAGACAAAAGCCCCGTGTCGCGATTATATTTGCACACAATGCGTAAGACAAACAAAACAATCAAACTAGTTGTAAAAAAAAAGAACAAGTTAACCGAAAAGACGAGTCTGAACTACAAAAGGGGTGCAACACGAGGACTTCCCAGGGGGTCACCCATCCTAGTACTACTCTCGCCCAAGCACGCTTAACTTCGGAGTTCTGATGGGATCCGGTGCATTAGTGCTGGTATGATCGCACCCGTTAAAGTCTCCTCACTATATTTTCTTATAGCTGCTGGCACAGCGGGCGGTGGGGGGCTCCGAACTTCAAACGCGCGTAACTTTCGAACCGATTGGAGTTACGGGGCGCACAGCATGTCCACGCGAAGCTCTCTCAGAGCCGAACGACGTGGACAATGGGGCTGGCCCGTTGTGTGCACTATTCGAGGTCAAAAAAGGCCGCAGAGCCCCGGTTTCGTGGCCCGCCGTGTTTCGGCGATCCCGATTTCAATAATTGTGGGTCCCACACTAAGAATCACGGCACGCTGATGACAAAAGCCCCGTGTCGCGATTATATTTGCACACAATGCGTAAGACAAACAAAACAATCAAACTAGTTGTAAAAAAAAAAGAACAAGTTAACCGAAAAGACGAGTCTGAACTACAAAAGGGGTGCAACACGAGGACTTCTCAGGGGGTCACCCATCCTAGTACTACTCTCGCCCAAGCACACTTAACTTCGGAGTTCTGATGGGATCCGGTGCATTAGTGCTGGTATGATCGCACCCGTTAGAGTCTCCTCACTATATTTTCTTATAGCTGCTGGCACAGTGGGCGGTGGGGGGCTCCGAACTTCAAACGCGCGTAACTTTCGAACCGAATGGAGTTACGGGGCGCACAGCATGTCCACGCGAAGGTCTCTCAGAGCCGGACGACATGGACAATAGGGCTGGCCCGTTGTGTGCACTATCCGAGGTCAAAAAAGGCCGCAGAGCCCCAGTTTCGTGGCCCGCCGTGTTTCGACGATCCCGATTTCAAAAATTGCGGGTCCCACACTCAGAATCACGGCACGCTGAAGACAAAAGCCCCGTGTCGCGATTATATTTGCACACAATGCGTAAGACAAACAAAACAATCAAACTAGTTGTAAAAAAAAAGAACAAGTTAACCGAAAAGACGAGTCTGAACTACAAAAGGGGTGCAACACGAGGACTTCCCAGGGGGTCACCCATCCTAGTACTACTCTCGCCCAAGCACGCTTAACTTCGGAGTTCTGATGGGATCCGGTGCATTAGTGCTGGTATGATCGCACCCGTTAAAGTCTCCTCACTATATTTTCTTATAGCTGCTGGCACAGCGGGCGGTGGGGGGCTCCGAACTTCAAACGCGCGTAACTTTCGAACCGAATGGAGGTACGGGGCGCACAGCATGTCCACGCAAAGGTCTCTCAGAGCCGAACGACGTGGACAATGGGGCTGGCCCGTTGTGTGCACTATTCGAGATCAAAAAAGGCCGCAGAGCCCCAGTTTCGTGGCCCGCCGTGTTTCGGCGATCCCGATTTCAAAAATTGTGGGTCCCACACTAAGAATCACGGCACGCTGATGACAAAAGCCCCGTGTCGCGATTATATTTGCACACAATGTGTAATACAAAGAAAACAATCAAACTAGTTGTAAAAAAAAAGAACTAATTAACCGAAAAGACGAGTCTGAACTACAAAAGGGGTGCAACACGAGAACTTCCCAGGGGGTCACCCATCCTAGTACTACTCTCGCCCAAGCACGCTTAACTTCGGAGTTCTGATGGGATCCGGTGCATTAGTGCTGGTATGATCGCACCCGTTAGAGTCTCCTCACTATATTTTCTTATAGCTGCTGGCACAGCGGGCGGTGGGGGGCTCCGAACTTCAAACGCGCGTAACTTTCGAACCGAATGGAGTTACGGGGCGCACAACATGTCCACGCGAAGCTCTCTCAGAGCCGGACGATGTGGACAATAGTGCTGGCCCGTTGTGTGCACTATCCGAGGTCAAAAAAGGCCGCAGAGCCCCGGTTTCGTGGCCCGCCGTGTTTCGGCGATCCCGATTTCAAAAATTGTGGGTCCCACACTAAGAATCACGGCACGCTGATGACAAAAGCCCCGTGTCGCGATTATATTTGCACACAATGTGTAATACAAAGAAAACAATCGAACTAGTTGTAAAAAAAAAGAACAAGTTAACCGAAAAGACGAGTCTGAACTACAAAAGGGGTGCAACACGAGGACTTCCCAGGGGGTCACCCATCCTAGTACTACTCTCGCCCAAGCACACTTAACTTCGGAGTTCTGATGGGATCCGGTGCATTAGTGCTGGTATGATCGCACCCGTGAGAGTCTCCTCACTATATTTTCTTATAGCTGCTGGCACAGTGGGCGGTGGGGGGCTCCGAACTTCAAACGCGCGTAACTTTCGAACCGAATGGAGTTACGGGGCGCACAGCATGTCCACGCGAAGGTCTCTCAGAGCCGGACGACATGGACAATAGGGCTGGCCCGTTGTGTGCACTATCCGAGGTCAAAAAAGGCCGCAGAGCCCCAGTTTCGTGGCCCGCCGTGTTTCGACGATCCCGATTTTAAAAATTGCGGGTCCCACACTCAGAATCACGGCACGCTGATGACAAAAGCCCCGTGTCGCGATTATATTTGCACACAATGCGTAAGACAAACAAAACAATCGAACTAGTTGTAAAAAAAAAGAAAAAGTTAACCGAAAAGACGAGTCTGAACTACAAAAGGGGTGCAACACGAGGACTACCCAGGGGGTCACCCATCCTAGTACTACTCTCGCCCAAGCACGCTTAACTTCGGAGTTCTGATGGGATCCGGTGCATTAGTGCTGGTATGATCGCACCCGTTAAAGTCTCCTCACTATATTTTCTTATAGCTGCTGGCACAGCGGGCGGTGGGGGGCTCCGAACTTCAAACGCGCGTAACTTTCGAACCGAATGGAGGTACGGGGCGCACAGCATGTCCACGCGAAGGTCTCTCAGAGCCGAACGACGTGGACAATTGGGCTGGCCCGTTGTGTGCACTATTCGAGATCAAAAAAGGCCGCAGAGCCCCAGTTTCGTGGCCCGCCGTGTTTCGGTGATCCCGATTTCAAAAATTGTGGGTCCCACACTAAGAATCACGGCACGCTGATGACAAAAGCCCCGTGTCGCGATTATATTTGCACACAATGTGTAATACAAAGAAAACAATCAAACTAGTTGTAAAAAAAAAGAACTAATTAACCGAAAAGACGAGTCTGAACTACAAAAGGGGTGCAACACGAGAACTTCCCAGGGGGTCACCCATCCTAGTACTACTCTCGCCCAAGCACGCTTAACTTCGGAGTTCTGATGGGATCCGGTGCATTAGTGCTGGTATGATCGCACCCGTTAGAGTCTCCTCACTATATTTTCTTATAGCTGCTGGCACAGCGGGCGGTGGGGGGCTCCGAACTTCAAACGCGCGTAACTTTCGAACCGAATGGAGTTACGGGGCGCACAACATGTCCACGCGAAGCTCTCTCAGAGCCGGACGATGTGGACAATAGTGCTGGCCCGTTGTGTGCACTATCCGAGGTCAAAAAAGGCCGCAGAGCCCCGGTTTCGTGGCTCGCCGTGTTTCGGCGATCCCGATTTCAAAAATTGTGGGTCCCACACTAAGAATCACGGCACGCTGATGACAAAAGCCCCGTGTCGCGATTATATTTGCACACAATGTGTAATACAAAGAAAACAATCGAACTAGTTGTAAAAAAAAAGAACAAGTTAACCGAAAAGACGAGTCTGAACTACAAAAGGGGTGCAACACGAGGACTTCCCAGGGGGTCACCCATCCTAGTACTACTCTCGCCCAAGCACGCTTAACTTCGGAGTTCTGATGGGATCCGGTGCATTAGTGCTGGTATGATCGCACCCGTTAAAGTCTCCTCACTATATTTTCTTATAGCTGCTGGCACAGCGGGCGGTGGGGGCTCCGAACTTCAAACGCGCGTAACTTTCGAAACGATTGGAGTTACGGGGCGCACAGCATGTCCACGCGAAGCTCTCTCAGAGCCGGACGATGTGGACAATGGGGCTGGCCCGTTGTGTGCACTATTCGAGGTCAAAATAGGCCGCAGAGCCCCGATTTCGTGGCCCGCCGTGTTTCGGCGATCCCGATTTCAATAATTGTGGGTCCCACACTAAGAATCACGGCACGCTGATGACAAAAGCCCCGTGTCGCGATTATATTTGCACACAATGCGTAAGACAAACAAAACAATCAAACTAGTTGTAAAAAAAAAGAACAAGTTAACCGAAAAGACGAGTCTGAACTACAAAAGGGGTGCAACACGAGGACTTCCCAGGGGGTCACCCATCCTAGTACTACTCTCGCCCAAGCACACTTAACTTCGGAGTTCTGATGGGATCCGGTGTATTAGTGCTGGTATGATCGCACCCGTTAGAGTCTCCTCACTATATTTTCTTATAGCTGCTGGCACAGTGGGCGGTGGGGGGCTCCGAACTTCAAACGCGCGTAACTTTCGAACCGAATGGAGTTACGGGGCGCACAGCATGTCCACGCGAAGGTCTCTCAGAGCCGGACGACGTGGACAATAGGGCTGGCCCGTTGTGTGCACTATCCGAGGTCAAAAAAGGCCGCAGAGCCCCAGTTTCGTGGCCCACCGTGTTTCGACGATCCCGATTTCAAAAATTGTGGGTCCCACACTAAGAATCATGGCACGCTGATGACAAAAGCCCCGTGTCGCGATTATATTTGCACACAATGTGTAATACAAAGAAAACAATCAAACTAGTTGTAAAAAAAAAAGAACTAATTAACCGAAAAGACGAGTCTGAACTACAAAAGGGGTGCAACACGAGGACTTCCCAGGGGGTCACCAATCCTAGTACTACTCTCGCCCAAGCACACTTAACATCGAAGTTCTGATGGGATCCGGTGCATTAGTGCTGGTATGATCGCACCCGTTAAAGTCTCCTCACTATATTTTCTTATAGCTGCTGGCACAGCGGGCGGTGGGGGCTCCGAACTTCAAACGCGCGTAACTTTCGAACCGATTGGAGTTACGGGGCGCACAGCATGTCCACGCGAAGCTCTCTCAGAGCCGAACGACGTGGACAATGGGGCTGGCCCGTTGTGTGCACTATTCGAGGTCAAAAAAGGCCGCAGAGCCCCGGTTTCGTGGCCCGCCGTGTTTCGGCGATCCCGATTTCAATAATTGTGGGTCCCACACTAAGAATCACGGCACGCTGATGACAAAAGCCCCGTGTCGCGATTATATTTGCACACAATGCGTAAGACAAACAAAACAATCAAACTAGTTGTAAAAAAAAAAGAACAAGTTAACCGAAAAGACGAGTCTGAACTACAAAAGGGGTGCAACACGAGGACTTCTCAGGGGGTCACCCATCCTAGTACTACTCTCGCCCAAGCACACTTAACTTCGGAGTTCTGATGGGATCCGGTGCATTAGTGCTGGTATGATCGCACCCGTTAGAGTCTCCTCACTATATTTTCTTATAGCTGCTGGCACAGTGGGCGGTGGGGGGCTCCGAACTTCAAACGCGCGTAACTTTCGAACCGAATGGAGTTACGGGGCGCACAGCATGTCCACGCGAAGGTCTCTCAGAGCCGGACGACATGGACAATAGGGCTAGCCCGTTGTGTGCACTATCCGAGGTCAAAAAAGGCCGCAGAGCCCCAGTTTCGTGGCCCGCCGTGTCTCGACGATCCCGATTTCAAAAATTGCGGGTCCCACACTCAGAATCACGGCACGCTGAAGACAAAAGCCCCGTGTCGCGATTATATTTGCACACAATGCGTAAGACAAACAAAACAATCAAACTAGTTGTAAAAAAAAAGAACAAGTTAACCGAAAAGACGAGTCTGAACTACAAAAGGGGTGCAACACGAGGACTTCCCAGGGGGTCACCCATCCTAGTACTACTCTCGCCCAAGCACGCTTAACTTCGGAGTTCTGATGGGATCCGGTGCATTAGTGCTGGTATGATCGCACCCGTTAAAGTCTCCTCACTATATTTTCTTATAGCTGCTGGCACAGCGGGCGGTGGGGGGCTCCGAACTTCAAACGCGCGTAACTTTCGAACCGAATAGAGGTACGGGGCGCACAGCATGTCCACGCGAAGGTCTCTCAGAGCCGAACGACGTGGACAATGGGGCTGGCCCGTTGTGTGCACTATTCGAGATCAAAAAAGGCCGCAGAGCCCCAGTTTCGTGGCCCGCCGTGTTTCGGCGATCCCGATTTCAAAAATTGTGGGTCCCACACTAAGAATCACGGCACGCTGATGACAAAAGCCCCGTGTCGCGATTATATTTGCACACAATGTGTAATACAAAGAAAACAATCAAACTAGTTGTAAAAAAAAAGAACTAATTAACCGAAAAGACGAGTCTGAACTACAAAAGGGGTGCAACACGAGAACTTCCCAGGGGGTCACCCATCCTAGTACTACTCTCGCCCAAGCACGCTTAACTTCGGAGTTCTGATGGGATCCGGTGCATTAGTGCTGGTATGATCGCACCCGTTAGAGTCTCCTCACTATATTTTCTTATAGCTGCTGGCACAGCGGGCGGTGGGGGGCTCCGAACTTCAAACGCGCGTAACTTTCGAACCGAATGGAGTTACGGGGCGCACAACATGTCCACGCGAAGCTCTCTCAGAGCCGGACTATGTGGACAATAGTGCTGGCCCGTTGTGTGCACTATCCGAGGTCAAAAAAGGCCGCAGAGCCCCGGTTTCGTGGCCCGTCGTGTTTCGGCGATCCCGATTTCAAAAATTGTGGGTCCCACACTAAGAATCACGGCACGCTGTTGACAAAAGCCCCGTGTCGCGATTATATTTGCACACAATGTGTAATACAAAGAAAACAATCGAACTAGTTGTAAAAAAAAAGAACAAGTTAACCGAAAAGACGAGTCTGAACTACAAAAGGGGTGCAACACGAGGACTTCCCAGGGGGTCACCCATCCTAGTACTACTCTCGCCCAAGCACGCTTAACTTCGGAGTTCTGATGGGATCCGGTGCATTAGTGCTGGTATGATCGCACCGGTTAAAGTCTCCTCACTATATTTTCTTATAGCTGCTGGCACAGCGGGCGGTGGGGGCTCCGAACTTCAAACGCGCGTAACTTTCGAAACGATTGGAGTTACGGGGCGCACAGCATGTCCACGCGAAGCTCTCTCAGAGCCGGACGATGTGGACAATGGGGCTGGCCCGTTGTGTGCACTATTCGAGGTCAAAATAGGCCGCAGAGCCCCGGTTTCGTGGCCCGCCGTGTTTCGGCGATCCCGATTTCAATAATTGTGGGTCCCACACTAAGAATCACGGCACGCTGATGACAAAAGCCCCGTGTCGCGATTATATTTGCACACAATGCGTAAGACAAACAAAACAATCAAACTAGTTGTAAAAAAAAAGAACAAGTTAACCGAAAAGATGAGTCTGAACTACAAAAGGGGTGCAACACGAGTACTTCCCAGGGGGTCACCCATCCTAGTACTACTCTCGCCCAAGCACACTTAACTTCGGAGTTCTGATGGGATCCGGTGCATTAGTGCTGGTATGATCGCACCCGTTAGAGTCTCCTCACTATATTTTCTTATAGCTGCTGGCACAGCGGGCGGTGGGGGGCTCCGAACTTCAAACGCGCGTAACTTTCGAACCGAATGGAGTTACGGGGCGCGCACAGCATGTCCACGCGAAGGTCTCTCAGAGCCGGACGACGTGGACAACAGGGCTGGCCCGTTGTGTGCACTATCCGAGGTCAAAAAAGGCCGCAGAGCCCCGGTTTCGTGGCCCGCCGTGTTTCGACGATCCCGATTTCAAAAATTACGGGTCCCACACTCGGAATCACGGCACGCTGATGACAAAAGCCCCGTGTCGCGATTATATTTGCACACAATGCGTAAGACAAACAAAACAATCAAACTAGTTGTAAAAAAAAAGAACAAGTTAACCGAAAAGACGAGTCTGAACTACAAAAGGGGTGCAACACGAGGACTTCTCAGGGGGTCACCCATCCTAGTACTACTCTCGCCCAAGCACACTTAACTTCGGAGTTCTGATGGGATCCGGTGCATTAGTGCTGGTATGATCGCACCCGTTAGAGTCTCCTCACTATATTTTCTTATAGCTGCTGGCACAGTGGGCGGTGGGGGGCTCCGAACTTCAAACGCGCGTAACTTTCGAACCGAATGGAGTTACGGGGCGCACAGCATGTCCACGCGAAGGTCTCTCAGAGCCGGACGACATGGACAATAGGGCTGGCCCGTTGTGTGCACTATCCGAGGTCAAAAAAGGCCGCAGAGCCCCAGTTTCGTGGCCCGCCGTGTTTCGACGATCCCGATTTCAAAAATTGCGGGTCCCACACTCAGAATCACGGCACGCTGAAGACAAAAGCCCCGTGTCGCGATTATATTTGCACACAATGCGTAAGACAAACAAAACAATCAAACTAGTTGTAAAAAAAAAGAACAAGTTAACCGAAAAGACGAGTCTGAACTACAAAAGGGGTGCAACACGAGGACTTCCCAGGGGGTCACCCATCCTAGTACTACTCTCGCCCAAGCACGCTTAACTTCGGAGTTCTGATGGGATCCGGTGCATTAGTGCTGGTATGATCGCACCCGTTAAAGTCTCCTCACTATATTTTCTTATAGCTGCTGGCACAGCGGGCGGTGGGGGGCTCCGAACTTCAAACGCGCGTAACTTTCGAACCGAATAGAGGTACGGGGCGCACAGCATGTCCACGCGAAGGTCTCTCAGAGCCGAACGACGTGGACAATGGGGCTGGCCCGTTGTGTGCACTATTCGAGATCAAAAAAGGCCGCAGAGCCCCAGTTTCGTGGCCCGCCGTGTTTCGGCGATCCCGATTTCAAAAATTGTGGGTCCCACACTAAGAATCACGGCACGCTGATGACAAAAGCCCCGTGTCGCGATTATATTTGCACACAATGTGTAATACAAAGAAAACAATCAAACTAGTTGTAAAAAAAAAGAACTAATTAACCGAAAAGACGAGTCTGAACTACAAAAGGGGTGCAACACGAGAACTTCCCAGGGGGTCACCCATCCTAGTACTACTCTCGCCCAAGCACGCTTAACTTCGGAGTTCTGATGGGATCCGGTGCATTAGTGCTGGTATGATCGCACCCGTTAGAGTCTCCTCACTATATTTTCTTATAGCTGCTGGCACAGCGGGCGGTGGGGGGCTCCGAACTTCAAACGCGCGTAACTTTCGAACCGAATGGAGTTACGGGGCGCACAACATGTCCACGCGAAGCTCTCTCAGAGCCGGACTATGTGGACAATAGTGCTGGCCCGTTGTGTGCACTATCCGAGGTCAAAAAAGGCCGCAGAGCCCCGGTTTCGTGGCCCGCCGTGTTTCGGCGATCCCGATTTCAAAAATTGTGGGTCCCACACTAAGAATCACGGCACGCTGATGACAAAAGCCCCGTGTCGCGATTATATTTGCACACAAAGTGTAATACAAAGAAAACAATCGAACTAGTTGTAAAAAAAAAGAACAAGTTAACCGAAAAGACGAGTCTGAACTACAAAAGGGGTGCAACACGAGGACTTCCCAGGGGGTCACCCATCCTAGTACTACTCTCGCCCAAGCACGCTTAACTTCGGAGTTCTGATGGGATCTGGTGCATTAGTGCTGGTATGATCGCACCGGTTAAAGTCTCCTCACTATATTTTCTTATAGCTGCTGGCACAGCGGGCGGTGGGGGCTCCGAACTTCAAACGCGCGTAACTTTCGAAACGATTGGAGTTACGGGGCGCACAGCATGTCCACGCGAAGCTCTCTCAGAGCCGGACGATGTGGACAATGGGGCTGGCCCGTTGTGTGCACTATTCGAGGTCAAAATAGGCCGCAGAGCCCCGGTTTCGTGGCCCGCCGTGTTTCGGCGATCCCGATTTCAATAATTGTGGGTCCCACACTAAGAATCACGGCACGCTGATGACAAAAGCCCCGTGTCGCGATTATATTTGCACACAATGCGTAAGACAAACAAAACAATCAAACTAGTTGTAAAAAAAAAGAACAAGTTAACCGAAAAGATGAGTCTGAACTACAAAAGGGGTGCAACACGAGTACTTCCCAGGGGGTCACCCATCCTAGTACTACTCTCGCCCAAGCACGCTTAACTTCGGAGTTCTGATGGGATCTGGTGCATTAGTGCTGGTATGATCGCACCGGTTAAAGTCTCCTCACTATATTTTCTTATAGCTGCTGGCACAGCGGGCGGTGGGGGCTCCGAACTTCAAACGCGCGTAACTTTCGAAACGATTGGAGTTACGGGGCGCACAGCATGTCCACGCGAAGCTCTCTCAGAGCCGGACGATGTGGACAATGGGGCTGGCCCGTTGTGTGCACTATTCGAGGTCAAAATAGGCCGCAGAGCCCCAGTTTCGTGGCCCGCCGTGTTTCGACGATCCCGATTTCAAAAATTGCGGGTCCCACACTCAGAATCACGGCACGCTGAAGACAAAAGCCCCGTGTCGCGATTATATTTGCACACAATGCGTAAGACAAACAAAACAATCAAACTAGTTGTAAAAAAAAAGAACAAGTTAACCGAAAAGACGAGTCTGAACTACAAAAGGGGTGCAACACGAGGACTTACCAGGGGGTCACCCATCCTAGTACTACTCTCGCCCAAGCACGCTTAACTTCGGAGTTCTGATGGGATCCGGTGCATTAGTGCTGGTATGATCGCACCCGTTAAAGTCTCCTCACTATATTTTCTTATAGCTGCTGGCACAGCGGGCGGTGGGGGGCTCCGAACTTCAAACGCGCGTAACTTTCGAACCGAATAGAGGTACGGGGCGCACAGCATGTCCACGCGAAGGTCTCTCAGAGCCGAACGACGTGGACAATGGGGCTGGCCCGTTGTGTGCACTATTCGAGATCAAAAAAGGCCGCAGAGCCCCAGTTTCGTGGCCCGCCGTGTTTCGGCGATCCCGATTTCAAAAATTGTGGGTCCCACACTAAGAATCACGGCACGCTGATGACAAAAGCCCCGTGTCGCGATTATATTTGCACACAATGTGTAATACAAAGAAAACAATCAAACTAGTTGTAAAAAAAAAGAACTAATTAACCGAAAAGACGAGTCTGAACTACAAAAGGGGTGCAACACGAGAACTTCCCAGGGGGTCACCCATCCTAGTACTACTCTCGCCCAAGCACGCTTAACTTCGGAGTTCTGATGGGATCCGGTGCATTAGTGCTGGTATGATCGCACCCGTTAGAGTCTCCTCACTATATTTTCTTATAGCTGCTGGCACAGCGGGCGGTGGGGGGCTCCGAACTTCAAACGCGCGTAACTTTCGAACCGAATGGAGTTACGGGGCGCACAACATGTCCACGCGAAGCTCTCTCAGAGCCGGACTATGTGGACAATAGTGCTGGCCCGTTGTGTGCACTATCCGAGGTCAAAAAAGGCCGCAGAGCCCCGGTTTCGTGGCCCGTCGTGTTTCGGCGATCCCGATTTCAAAAATTGTGGGTCCCACACTAAGAATCACGGCACGCTGTTGACAAAAGCCCCGTGTCGCGATTATATTTGCACACAATGTGTAATACAAAGAAAACAATCGAACTAGTTGTAAAAAAAAAGAACAAGTTAACCGAAAAGACGAGTCTGAACTACAAAAGGGGTGCAACACGAGGACTTCCCAGGGGGTCACCCATCCTAGTACTACTCTCGCCCAAGCACGCTTAACTTCGGAGTTCTGATGGGATCCGGTGCATTAGTGCTGGTATGATCGCACCGGTTAAAGTCTCCTCACTATATTTTCTTATAGCTGCTGGCACAGCGGGCGGTGGGGGCTCCGAACTTCAAACGCGCGTAACTTTCGAAACGATTGGAGTTACGGGGCGCACAGCATGTCCACGCGAAGCTCTCTCAGAGCCGGACGATGTGGACAATGGGGCTGGCCCGTTGTGTGCACTATTCGAGGTCAAAATAGGCCGCAGAGCCCCGGTTTCGTGGCCCGCCGTGTTTCGGCGATCCCGATTTCAATAATTGTGGGTCCCACACTAAGAATCACGGCACGCTGATGACAAAAGCCCCGTGTCGCGATTATATTTGCACACAATGCGTAAGACAAACAAAACAATCAAACTAGTTGTAAAAAAAAAGAACAAGTTAACCGAAAAGATGAGTCTGAACTACAAAAGGGGTGCAACACGAGTACTTCCCAGGGGGTCACCCATCCTAGTACTACTCTCGCCCAAGCACACTTAACTTCGGAGTTCTGATGGGATCCGGTGCATTAGTGCTGGTATGATCGCACCCGTTAGAGTCTCCTCACTATATTTTCTTATAGCTGCTGGCACAGCGGGCGGTGGGGGGCTCCGAACTTCAAACGCGCGTAACTTTCGAACCGAATGGAGTTACGGGGCGCGCACAGCATGTCCACGCGAAGGTCTCTCAGAGCCGGACGACGTGGACAACAGGGCTGGCCCGTTGTGTGCACTATCCGAGGTCAAAAAAGGCCGCAGAGCCCCGGTTTCGTGGCCCGCCGTGTTTCGACGATCCCGATTTCAAAAATTACGGGTCCCACACTCGGAATCACGGCACGCTGATGACAAAAGCCCCGTGTCGCGATTATATTTGCACACAATGCGTAAGACAAACAAAACAATCAAACTAGTTGTAAAAAAAAAGAACAAGTTCACCGAAAAGACGAGTCTGAACTACAAAAGGGGTGCAACACGAGGACTTCTCAGGGGGTCACCCATCCTAGTACTACTCTCGCCCAAGCACACTTAACTTCGGAGTTCTGATGGGATCCGGTGCATTAGTGCTGGTATGATCGCACCCGTTAGAGTCTCCTCACTATATTTTCTTATAGCTGCTGGCACAGTGGGCGGTGGGGGGCTCCGAACTTCAAACGCGCGTAACTTTCGAACCGAATGGAGTTACGGGGCGCACAGCATGTCCACGCGAAGGTCTCTCAGAGCCGGACGACATGGACAATAGGGCTGGCCCGTTGTGTGCACTATCCGAGGTCAAAAAAGGCCGCAGAGCCCCAGTTTCGTGGCCCGCCGTGTTTCGACGATCCCGATTTCAAAAATTGCGGGTCCCACACTCAGAATCACGGCACGCTGAAGACAAAAGCCCCGTGTCGCGATTATATTTGCACACAATGCGTAAGACAAACAAAACAATCAAACTAGTTGTAAAAAAAAAGAACAAGTTAACCGAAAAGACGAGTCTGAACTACAAAAGGGGTGCAACACGAGGACTTCCCAGGGGGTCACCCATCCTAGTACTACTCTCGCCCAAGCACGCTTAACTTCGGAGTTCTGATGGGATCCGGTGCATTAGTGCTGGTATGATCGCACCCGTTAAAGTCTCCTCACTATATTTTCTTATAGCTGCTGGCACAGCGGGCGGTGGGGGGCTCCGAACTTCAAACGCGCGTAACTTTCGAACCGAATAGAGGTACGGGGCGCACAGCATGTCCACGCGAAGGTCTCTCAGAGCCGAACGACGTGGACAATGGGGCTGGCCCGTTGTGTGCACTATTCGAGATCAAAAAAGGCCGCAGAGCCCCAGTTTCGTGGCCCGCCGTGTTTCGGCGATCCCGATTTCAAAAATTGTGGGTCCCACACTAAGAATCACGGCACGCTGATGACAAAAGCCCCGTGTCGCGATTATATTTGCACACAATGTGTAATACAAAGAAAACAATCAAACTAGTTGTAAAAAAAAAGAACTAATTAACCGAAAAGACGAGTCTGAACTACAAAAGGGGTGCAACACGAGAACTTCCCAGGGGGTCACCCATCCTAGTACTACTCTCGCCCAAGCACGCTTAACTTCGGAGTTCTGATGGGATCCGGTGCATTAGTGCTGGTATGATCGCACCCGTTAGAGTCTCCTCACTATATTTTCTTATAGCTGCTGGCACAGCGGGCGGTGGGGGGCTCCGAACTTCAAACGCGCGTAACTTTCGAACCGAATGGAGTTACGGGGCGCACAACATGTCCACGCGAAGCTCTCTCAGAGCCGGACTATGTGGACAATAGTGCTGGCCCGTTGTGTGCACTATCCGAGGTCAAAAAAGGCCGCAGAGCCCCGGTTTCGTGGCCCGCCGTGTTTCGGCGATCCCGATTTCAAAAATTGTGGGTCCCACACTAAGAATCACGGCACGCTGATGACAAAAGCCCCGTGTCGCGATTATATTTGCACACAAAGTGTAATACAAAGAAAACAATCGAACTAGTTGTAAAAAAAAAGAACAAGTTAACCGAAAAGACGAGTCTGAACTACAAAAGGGGTGCAACACGAGGACTTCCCAGGGGGTCACCCATCCTAGTACTACTCTCGCCCAAGCACGCTTAACTTCGGAGTTCTGATGGGATCTGGTGCATTAGTGCTGGTATGATCGCACCGGTTAAAGTCTCCTCACTATATTTTCTTATAGCTGCTGGCACAGCGGGCGGTGGGGGCTCCGAACTTCAAACGCGCGTAACTTTCGAAACGATTGGAGTTACGGGGCGCACAGCATGTCCACGCGAAGCTCTCTCAGAGCCGGACGATGTGGACAATGGGGCTGGCCCGTTGTGTGCACTATTCGAGGTCAAAATAGGCCGCAGAGCCCCGGTTTCGTGGCCCGCCGTGTTTCGGCGATCCCGATTTCAATAATTGTGGGTCCCACACTAAGAATCACGGCACGCTGATGACAAAAGCCCCGTGTCGCGATTATATTTGCACACAATGCGTAAGACAAACAAAACAATCAAACTAGTTGTAAAAAAAAAGAACAAGTTAACCGAAAAGATGAGTCTGAACTACAAAAGGGGTGCAACACGAGTACTTCCCAGGGGGTCACCCATCCTAGTACTACTCTCGCCCAAGCACGCTTAACTTCGGAGTTCTGATGGGATCTGGTGCATTAGTGCTGGTATGATCGCACCGGTTAAAGTCTCCTCACTATATTTTCTTATAGCTGCTGGCACAGCGGGCGGTGGGGGCTCCGAACTTCAAACGCGCGTAACTTTCGAAACGATTGGAGTTACGGGGCGCACAGCATGTCCACGCGAAGCTCTCTCAGAGCCGGACGATGTGGACAATGGGGCTGGCCCGTTGTGTGCACTATTCGAGGTCAAAATAGGCCGCAGAGCCCCAGTTTCGTGGCCCGCCGTGTTTCGACGATCCCGATTTCAAAAATTGCGGGTCCCACACTCAGAATCACGGCACGCTGAAGACAAAAGCCCCGTGTCGCGATTATATTTGCACACAATGCGTAAGACAAACAAAACAATCAAACTAGTTGTAAAAAAAAAGAACAAGTTAACCGAAAAGACGAGTCTGAACTACAAAAGGGGTGCAACACGAGGACTTACCAGGGGGTCACCCATCCTAGTACTACTCTCGCCCAAGCACGCTTAACTTCGGAGTTCTGATGGGATCCGGTGCATTAGTGCTGGTATGATCGCACCCGTTAAAGTCTCCTCACTATATTTTCTTATAGCTGCTGGCACAGCGGGCGGTGGGGGGCTCCGAACTTCAAACGCGCGTAACTTTCGAACCGAATAGAGGTACGGGGCGCACAGCATGTCCACGCGAAGGTCTCTCAGAGCCGAACGACGTGGACAATGGGGCTGGCCCGTTGTGTGCACTATTCGAGATCAAAAAAGGCCGCAGAGCCCCAGTTTCGTGGCCCGCCGTGTTTCGGCGATCCCGATTTCAAAAATTGTGGGTCCCACACTAAGAATCACGGCACGCTGATGACAAAAGCCCCGTGTCGCGATTATATTTGCACACAATGTGTAATACAAAGAAAACAATCAAACTAGTTGTAAAAAAAAAGAACTAATTAACCGAAAAGACGAGTCTGAACTACAAAAGGGGTGCAACACGAGAACTTCCCAGGGGGTCACCCATCCTAGTACTACTCTCGCCCAAGCACGCTTAACTTCGGAGTTCTGATGGGATCCGGTGCATTAGTGCTGGTATGATCGCACCCGTTAGAGTCTCCTCACTATATTTTCTTATAGCTGCTGGCACAGCGGGCGGTGGGGGGCTCCGAACTTCAAACGCGCGTAACTTTCGAACCGAATGGAGTTACGGGGCGCACAACATGTCCACGCGAAGCTCTCTCAGAGCCGGACTATGTGGACAATAGTGCTGGCCCGTTGTGTGCACTATCCGAGGTCAAAAAAGGCCGCAGAGCCCCGGTTTCGTGGCCCGCCGTGTTTCGGCGATCCCGATTTCAAAAATTGTGGGTCCCACACTAAGAATCACGGCACGCTGATGACAAAAGCCCCGTGTCGCGATTATATTTGCACACAAAGTGTAATACAAAGAAAACAATCGAACTAGTTGTAAAAAAAAAGAACAAGTTAACCGAAAAGACGAGTCTGAACTACAAAAGGGGTGCAACACGAGGACTTCCCAGGGGGTCACCCATCCTAGTACTACTCTCGCCCAAGCACGCTTAACTTCGGAGTTCTGATGGGATCTGGTGCATTAGTGCTGGTATGATCGCACCGGTTAAAGTCTCCTCACTATATTTTCTTATAGCTGCTGGCACAGCGGGCGGTGGGGGCTCCGAACTTCAAACGCGCGTAACTTTCGAAACGATTGGAGTTACGGGGCGCACAGCATGTCCACGCGAAGCTCTCTCAGAGCCGGACGATGTGGACAATGGGGCTGGCCCGTTGTGTGCACTATTCGAGGTCAAAATAGGCCGCAGAGCCCCGGTTTCGTGGCCCGCCGTGTTTCGGCGATCCCGATTTCAATAATTGTGGGTCCCACACTAAGAATCACGGCACGCTGATGACAAAAGCCCCGTGTCGCGATTATATTTGCACACAATGCGTAAGACAAACAAAACAATCAAACTAGTTGTAAAAAAAAAGAACAAGTTAACCGAAAAGATGAGTCTGAACTACAAAAGGGGTGCAACACGAGTACTTCCCAGGGGGTCACCCATCCTAGTACTACTCTCGCCCAAGCACACTTAACTTCGGAGTTCTGATGGGATCCGGTGTATTAGTGCTGGTATGATCGCACCCGTTAGAGTCTCCTCACTATATTTTCTTATAGCTGCTGGCACAGTGGGCGGTGGGGGCTCCGAACTTCAAACGCGCGTAACTTTCGAACCGAATGGAGTTACGGGGCGCACAGCATGTCCACGCGAAGGTCTCTCAGAGCCGGACGACGTGGACAATAGGGCTGGCCCGTTGTGTGCACTATCCGAGGTCAAAAAAGGCCGCAGAGCCCCAGTTTCGTGGCCCACCGTGTTTCGACGATCCCGATTTCAAAAATTGTGGGTCCCACACTAAGAATCACGGCACGCTGATGACAAAAGCCCCGTGTCGCGATTATATTTGCACACAATGTGTAATACAAAGAAAACAATCAAACTAGTTGTAAAAAAAAAGAACTAATTAACCGAAAAGACGAGTCTGAACTACAAAAGGGGTGCAACACGAGGACTTCCCAGGGGGTCACCCATCCTAGTACTACTCTCGCCCAAGCACGCTTAACTTCGGAGTTCTGATGATATCCGGTGCATTAGTGCTGGTATGATCGCACCCGTTAGAGTCTCCTCACTATATTTTCTTATAGCTGCTGGCACAGCAGGCGGTGGGGGGCTCCGAAATTCAAACGCGCGTAACTTTCGAACCGAATGGAGTTACGGGGCGCACAGCATGTCCACGCGAAGGTCTCTCAGAGCCGGACGACATGGACAATAGGGCTGGCCCGTTGTGTGCACTATCCGAGGTCAAAAAAGGCCGCAGAGCCCCAGTTTCGTGGCCCGCCGTGTTTCGACGATCCCGATTTCAAAAATTGCGGGTCCCACACTCAGAATCACGGCACGCTGAAGACAAAAGCCCCGTGTCGCGATTATATTTGCACACAATGCGTAAGACAAACAAAACAATCAAACTAGTTGTAAAAAAAAAAGAACAAGTTAACCGAAAAGACGAGTCTGAACTACAAAAGGGGTGCAACACGAGGACTTCCCAGGGGGTCACCCATCCTAGTACTACTCTCGCCCAAGCACGCTTAACTTCGGAGTTCTGATGGGATCCGGTGCATTAGTGCTGGTATGATCGCACCCGTTAGAGTCTCCTCACTATATTTTCTTATAGCTGCTGGCACAGCGGGCGGTGGGGGGCTCCGAACTTCAAACGCGCGTAACTTTCGAACCGAATGGAGTTACGGGGCGCACAGCATGTCCACGCGAAGGTCTCTCAGAGCCGGACGACGTGGACAACTGGGCTGGCCCGTTGTGTGCACTATCCGAGGTCAAAAAAGGCCGCAGAGCCCCGGTTTCGTGGCCCGCCGTGTTTCGACGATCCCGATTTCAAAAATTGCGGGTCCCACACTCGGAATCACGGCACGCTGATGACAAAAGCCCCGTGTCGCGATTATATTTGCACACAATGCGTAAGACAAACAAAACAATCAAACTAGTTGTAAAAAAAAAGAACAAGTTAACCGAAAAGACGAGTCTGAACTACAAAAGGGGTGCAACACGAGGACTTCCCAGGGGGTCACCCATCCTAGTACTACTCTCGTCCAAGCACGCTTAACTTCGGAGTTCTGATGGGATCCGGTGCATTAGTGCTGGTATGATCGCACCCGTTAGAGTCTCCTCACTATATTTTCTTATAGCTGCTGGCACAGCGGGCGGTGGGGGGCTCCGAACTTCAAACGCGCGTAACTTTCGAACCGAATGGAGTTACGGGGCGCACAGCATGTCCACGCGAAGGTCTCTCAGAGCCGGACGACGTGGACAACGGGGCTGGCCCGTTGTGTGCACTATCCGAGGTCAAAAAAGGCCGCAGAGCCCCGGTTTCGTGGCCCGCCGTGTTTCGACGATCCCGATTTCAAAAATTACGGGTCCCACACTCGGAATCACGGCACGCTGATGACAAAAGCCCCGTGTCGCGATTATATTTGCACACAATGCGTAAGACAAACAAAACAATCAAACTAGTTGTAAAAAAAAAGAACAAGTTAACCGAAAAGACGAGTCTGAACTACAAAAGGGGTGCAACACGAGGACTTCCCAGGGGGTCACCCATCCTAGTACTACTCTCGCCCAAGCACGCTTAACTTCGGAGTTCTGATGGGATCCGGTGCATTAGTGCTGGTATGATCGCACCCGTTAGAGTCTCCTCCCTATATTTTCTTATAGCTGCTGGCACAGCGGGCGGTGGGGGGCTCCGAACTTCAAACGCGCGTAACTTTCGAACCGAATGGAGTTACGGGGCGCACAGCATGTCCACGCGAAGGTCTCTCAGAGCCGGACGACGTGGACAACAGGGCTGGCCCGTTGTGTGCACTATCCGAGGTCAAAAAAGGCCGCAGAGCCCCGGTTTCGTGGCCCGCCGTGTTTCGACGATCCCGATTTCAAAAATTACGGGTCCCACACTCGGAATCACGGCACGCTGATGACAAAAGCCCCGTGTCGCGATTATATTTGCACACAATGCGTAAGACAAACAAAACAATCAAACTAGTTGTAAAAAAAAAGAACAAGTTAACCGAAAAGACGAGTCTGAACTACAAAAGGGGTGCAACACGAGGACTTCCCAGGGGGTCACCCATCCTAGTACTACTCTCGCCCAAGCACGCTTAACTTCGGAGTTCTGATGGGATCCGGTGCATTAGTGCTGGTATGATCGCACCCGTTAGAGTCTCCTCACTATATTTTCTTATAGCTGCTGGCACAGCGGGCGGTGGGGGGCTCCGAACTTCAAACGCGCGTAACTTTCGAACCGAATGGAGTTACGGGGCGCACAGCATGTCCACGCGAAGGTCTCTCAGAGCCGGACGACGTGGACAACGGGGCTGGCCCGTTGTGTGCACTATCCGAGGTCAAAAAAGGCCGCAGAGCCCCGGTTTCGTGGCCCGCCGTGTTTCGACGATCCCGATTTCAAAAATTGCGGGTCCCACACTCGGAATCACGGCACGCTGATGACAAAAGCCCCGTGTCGCGATTATATTTGCACACAATGCGTAAGACAAACAAAACAATCAAACTAGTTGTAAAAAAAAAGAACAAGTTAACCGAAAAGACGAGTCTGAACTACAAAAGGGGTGCAACACGAGGACTTCCCAGGGGGTCACCCATCCTAGTACTACTCTCGCCCAAGCACGCTTGACTTCGGAGTTCTGATGGGATCCGGTGCATTAGTGCTGGTATGATCGCACCCGTTAGAGTCTCCTCACTATATTTTCTTATAGCTGCTGGCACAGCGGGCGGTGGGGGGCTCCGAACTTCAAACGCGCGTAACTTTCGAACCGAATGGAGTTACGGGGCGCACAGCATGTCCACGCGAAGGTCTCTCAGAGCCGGACGACGTGGACAACTGGGCTGGCCCGTTGTGTGCACTATCCGAGGTCAAAAAAGGCCGCAGAGCCCCGGTTTCGTGGCCCGCCGTGTTTCGACGATCCCGATTTCAAAAATTGCGGGTCCCACACTCGGAATCACGGCACGCTGATGACAAAAGCCCCGTGTCGCGATTATATTTGCACACAATGCGTAAGACAAACAAAACAATCAAACTAGTTGTAAAAAAAAAGAACAAGTTAACCGAAAAGACGAGTCTGAACTACAAAAGGGGTGCAACACGAGGACTTCCCAGGGGGTCACCCATCCTAGTACTACTCTCGTCCAAGCACGCTTAACTTCGGAGTTCTGATGGGATCCGGTGCATTAGTGCTGGTATGATCGCACCCGTTAGAGTCTCCTCACTATATTTTCTTATAGCTGCTGGCACAGCGGGCGGTGGGGGGCTCCGAACTTCAAACGCGCGTAACTTTCGAACCGAATGGAGTTACGGGGCGCACAGCATGTCCACGCGAAGGTCTCTCAGAGCCGGACGACGTGGACAACGGGGCTGGCCCGTTGTGTGCACTATCCGAGGTCAAAAAAGGCCGCAGAGCCCCGGTTTCGTGGCCCGCCGTGTTTCGACGATCCCGATTTCAAAAATTACGGGTCCCACACTCGGAATCACGGCACGCTGATGACAAAAGCCCCGTGTCGCGATTATATTTGCACACAATGCGTAAGACAAACAAAACAATCAAACTAGTTGTAAAAAAAAAGAACAAGTTAACCGAAAAGACGAGTCTGAACTACAAAAGGGGTGCAACACGAGGACTTCCCAGGGGGTCACCCATCCTAGTACTACTCTCGCCCAAGCACGCTTAACTTCGGAGTTCTGATAGGATCCGGTGCATTAGTGCTGGTATGATCGCACCCGTTAGAGTCTCCTCACTATATTTTCTTATAGCTGCTGGCACAGCGGGCGGTGGGGGGCTCCGAACTTCAAACGCGCGTAACTTTCGAACCGAATGGAGTTACGGGGCGCACAGCATGTCCACGCGAAGGTCTCTCAGAGCCGGACGACGTGGACAACGGGGCTGGCCCGTTGTGTGCACTATCCGAGGTCAAAAAAGGCCGCAGAGCCCCGGTTTCGTGGCCCGCCGTGTTTCGACGATCCCGATTTCAAAAATTGCGCGTCCCACACTCAGAATCACGGCACGCTGATGACAAAAGCCCCGTGTCGCGATTATATTTGCACACAATGCGTAAGACAAACAAAACAATCAAACTAGTTGTAAAAAAAAAGAACAAGTTAACCGAAAAGACGAGTCTGAACTACAAAAGGGGTGCAACACGAGGACTTCCCAGGGGGTCACCCATCCTAGTACTACTCTCGCCCAAGCACGCTTAACTTCGGAGTTCTGATGGGATCCGGTGCATTAGTGCTGGTATGATCGCACCCGTTAGAGTCTCCTCACTATATTTTCTTATAGCTGCTGGCACAGCGGGCGGTGGGGGGCTCCGAACTTCAAACGCGCGTAACTTTCGAACCGAATGGAGTTACGGGGCGCACAGCATGTCCACGCGAAGGTCTCTCAGAGCCGGACGACGTGGACAACTGGGCTGGCCCGTTGTGTGCACTATCCGAGGTCAAAAAAGGCCGCAGAGCCCCGGTTTCGTGGCCCGCCGTGTTTCGACGATCCCGATTTCAAAAATTGCGGGTCCCACACTCAGAATCACGGCACGCTGATGACAAAAGCCCCGTGTCGCGATTATATTTGCACACAATGCGTAAGACAAACAAAACAATCAAACTAGTTGTAAAAAAAAAGAACAAGTTAACCGAAAAGACGAGTCTGAACTACAAAAGGGGTGCAACACGAGGACTTCCCAGGGGGTCACCCATCCTAGTACTACTCTCGTCCAAGCACGCTTAACTTCGGAGTTCTGATGGGATCCGGTGCATTAGTGCTGGTATGATCGCACCCGTTAGAGTCTCCTCACTATATTTTCTTATAGCTGCTGGCACAGCGGGCGGTGGGGGGCTCCGAACTTCAAACGCGCGTAACTTTCGAACCGAATGGAGTTACGGGGCGCACAGCATGTCCACGCGAAGGTCTCTCAGAGCCGGACGACGTGGACAATGGGGCTGGCCCGTTGTGTGCACTATCCGAGGTCAAAAAAGGCCGCAGAGCCCCGGTTTCGTGGCCCGCCGTGTTTCGACGATCCCGATTTCAAAAATTGCGGGTCCCACACTCAGAATCACGGCACGCTGATGACAAAAGCCCCGTGTCGCGATTATATTTGCACACAATGCGTAAGACAAACAAAACAATCAAACTAGTTGTAAAAAAAAAGAACAAGTTAACCGAAAAGACGAGTCTGAACTACAAAAGGGGTGCAACACGAGGACTTCCCAGGGGGTCACCCATCCTAGTACTACTCTAGCCCAAGCACGCTTTACTTCGGAGTTCTGATGGGATCCGGTGCATTAGTGCTGGTATGATCGCACCCGTTAGAGTCTCCTCACTATATTTTCTTATAGCTGCTGGCACAGCGGGCGGTGGGGGGCTCCGAACTTCAAACGCGCGTAACTTTCGAACCGAATGGAGTTACGGGGCGCACAGCATGTCCACGCGAAGGTCTCTCAGAGCCGGACGACGTGGACAACGGGGCTGGCCCGTTGTGTGCACTATCCGAGGTCAAAAAAGGCCGCAGAGCCCCGGTTTCGTGGCCCGCCGTGTTTCGACGATCCCGATTTCAAAAATTGCGGGTCCCACACTCGGAATCACGGCACGCTGATGACAAAAGCCCCGTGTCGCGATTATATTTGCACACAATGCGTAAGACAAACAAAACAATCAAACTAGTTGTAAAAAAAAAGAACAAGTTAACCGAAAAGACGAGTCTGAACTACAAAAGGGGTGCAACACGAGGACTTCCCAGGGGGTCACCCATCCTAGTACTACTCTCGCCCAAGCACGCTTGACTTCGGAGTTCTGATGGGATCCGGTGCATTAGTGCTGGTATGATCGCACCCGTTAGAGTCTCCTCACTATATTTTCTTATAGCTGCTGGCACAGCGGGCGGTGGGGGGCTCCGAACTTCAAACGCGCGTAACTTTCGAACCGAATGGAGTTACGGGGCGCACAGCATGTCCACGCGAAGGTCTCTCAGAGCCGGACGACGTGGACAACTGGGCTGGCCCGTTGTGTGCACTATCCGAGGTCAAAAAAGGCCGCAGAGCCCCGGTTTCGTGGCCCGCCGTGTTTCGACGATCCCGATTTCAAAAATTGCGGGTCCCACACTCGGAATCACGGCACGCTGATGACAAAAGCCCCGTGTCGCGATTATATTTGCACACAATGCGTAAGACAAACAAAACAATCAAACTAGTTGTAAAAAAAAAGAACAAGTTAACCGAAAAGACGAGTCTGAACTACAAAAGGGGTGCAACACGAGGACTTCCCAGGGGGTCACCCATCCTAGTACTACTCTCGTCCAAGCACGCTTAACTTCGGAGTTCTGATGGGATCCGGTGCATTAGTGCTGGTATGATCGCACCCGTTAGAGTCTCCTCACTATATTTTCTTATAGCTGCTGGCACAGCGGGCGGTGGGGGGCTCCGAACTTCAAACGCGCGTAACTTTCGAACCGAATGGAGTTACGGGGCGCACAGCATGTCCACGCGAAGGTCTCTCAGAGCCGGACGACGTGGACAACTGGGCTGGCCCGTTGTGTGCACTATCCGAGGTCAAAAAAGGCCGCAGAGCCCCGGTTTCGTGGCCCGCCGTGTTTCGACGATCCCGATTTCAAAAATTGCGGGTCCCACACTCGGAATCACGGCACGCTGATGACAAAAGCCCCGTGTCGCGATTATATTTGCACACAATGCGTAAGACAAACAAAACAATCAAACTAGTTGTAAAAAAAAAGAACAAGTTAACCGAAAAGACGAGTCTGAACTACAAAAGGGGTGCAACACGAGGACTTCCCAGGGGGTCACCCATCCTAGTACTACTCTCGCCCAAGCACGCTTGACTTCGGAGTTCTGATGGGATCCGGTGCATTAGTGCTGGTATGATCGCACCCGTTAGAGTCTCCTCACTATATTTTCTTATAGCTGCTGGCACAGCGGGCGGTGGGGGGCTCCGAACTTCAAACGCGCGTAACTTTCGAACCGAATGGAGTTACGGGGCGCACAGCATGTCCACGCGAAGGTCTCTCAGAGCCGGACGACGTGGACAACTGGGCTGGCCCGTTGTGTGCACTATCCGAGGTCAAAAAAGGCCGCAGAGCCCCGGTTTCGTGGCCCGCCGTGTTTCGACGATCCCGATTTCAAAAATTGCGGGTCCCACACTCGGAATCACGGCACGCTGATGACAAAAGCCCCGTGTCGCGATTATATTTGCACACAATGCGTAAGACAAACAAAACAATCAAACTAGTTGTAAAAAAAAAGAACAAGTTAACCGAAAAGACGAGTCTGAACTACAAAAGGGGTGCAACACGAGGACTTCCCAGGGGGTCACCCATCCTAGTACTACTCTCGTCCAAGCACGCTTAACTTCGGAGTTCTGATGGGATCCGGTGCATTAGTGCTGGTATGATCGCACCCGTTAGAGTCTCCTCACTATATTTTCTTATAGCTGCTGGCACAGCGGGCGGTGGGGGGCTCCGAACTTCAAACGCGCGTAACTTTCGAACCGAATGGAGTTACGGGGCGCACAGCATGTCCACGCGAAGGTCTCTCAGAGCCGGACGACGTGGACAACGGGGCTGGCCCGTTGTGTGCACTATCCGAGGTCAAAAAAGGCCGCAGAGCCCCGGTTTCGTGGCCCGCCGTGTTTCGACGATCCCGATTTCAAAAATTACGGGTCCCACACTCGGAATCACGGCACGCTGATGACAAAAGCCCCGTGTCGCGATTATATTTGCACACAATGCGTAAGACAAACAAAACAATCAAACTAGTTGTAAAAAAAAAGAACAAGTTAACCGAAAAGACGAGTCTGAACTACAAAAGGGGTGCAACACGAGGACTTCCCAGGGGGTCACCCATCCTAGTACTACTCTCGCCCAAGCACGCTTAACTTCGGAGTTCTGATGGGATCCGGTGCATTAGTGCTGGTATGATCGCACCCGTTAGAGTCTCCTCACTATATTTTCTTATAGCTGCTGGCACAGCGGGCGGTGGGGGGCTCCGAACTTCAAACGCGCGTAACTTTCGAACCGAATGGAGTTACGGGGCGCACAGCATGTCCACGCGAATGTCTCTCAGAGCCGGACGACGTGGACAACTGGGCTGGCCCGTTGTGTGCACTATCCGAGGTCAAAAAAGGCCGCAGAGCCCCGGTTTCGTGGCCCGCCGTGTTTCGACGATCCCGATTTCAAAAATTGCGGGTCCCACACTCGGAATCACGGCACGCTGATGACAAAAGCCCCGTGTCGCGATTATATTTGCACACAATGCGTAAGACAAACAAAACAATCAAACTAGTTGTAAAAAAAAAGAACAAGTTAACCGAAAAGACGAGTCTGAACTACAAAAGGGGTGCAACACGAGGACTTCCCAGGGGGTCACCCATCCTAGTACTACTCTCGCCCAAGCACGCTTGACTTCGGAGTTCTGATGGGATCCGGTGCATTAGTGCTGGTATGATCGCACCCGTTAGAGTCTCCTCACTATATTTTCTTATAGCTGCTGGCACAGCGGGCGGTGGGGGGCTCCGAACTTCAAACGCGCGTAACTTTCGAACCGAATGGAGTTACGGGGCGCACAGCATGTCCACGCGAAGGTCTCTCAGAGCCGGACGACGTGGACAACTGGGCTGGCCCGTTGTGTGCACTATCCGAGGTCAAAAAAGGCCGCAGAGCCCCGGTTTCGTGGCCCGCCGTGTTTCGACGATCCCGATTTCAAAAATTGCGGGTCCCACACTCGGAATCACGGCACGCTGATGACAAAAGCCCCGTGTCGCGATTATATTTGCACACAATGCGTAAGACAAACAAAACAATCAAACTAGTTGTAAAAAAAAAGAACAAGTTAACCGAAAAGACGAGTCTGAACTACAAAAGGGGTGCAACACGAGGACTTCCCAGGGGGTCACCCATCCTAGTACTACTCTCGCCCAAGCACGCTTGACTTCGGAGTTCTGATGGGATCCGGTGCATTAGTGCTGGTATGATCGCACCCGTTAGAGTCTCCTCACTATATTTTCTTATAGCTGCTGGCACAGCGGGCGGTGGGGGGCTCCGAACTTCAAACGCGCGTAACTTTCGAACCGAATGGAGTTACGGGGCGCACAGCATGTCCACGCGAAGGTCTCTCAGAGCCGGACGACGTGGACAACTGGGCTGGCCCGTTGTGTGCACTATCCGAGGTCAAAAAAGGCCGCAGAGCCCCGGTTTCGTGGCCCGCCGTGTTTCGACGATCCCGATTTCAAAAATTGCGGGTCCCACACTCGGAATCACGGCACGCTGATGACAAAAGCCCCGTGTCGCGATTATATTTGCACACAATGCGTAAGACAAACAAAACAATCAAACTAGTTGTAAAAAAAAAGAACAAGTTAACCGAAAAGACGAGTCTGAACTACAAAAGGGGTGCAACACGAGGACTTCCCAGGGGGTCACCCATCATAGTACTACTCTCGTCCAAGCACGCTTAACTTCGGAGTTCTGATGGGATCCGGTGCATTAGTGCTGGTATGATCGCACCCGTTAGAGTCTCCTCACTATATTTTCTTATAGCTGCTGGCACAGCGGGCGGTGGGGGGCTCCGAACTTCAAACGCGCGTAACTTTCGAACCGAATGGAGTTACGGGGCGCACAGCATGTCCACGCGAAGGTCTCTCAGAGCCGGACGACGTGGACAACTGGGCTGGCCCGTTGTGTGCACTATCCGAGGTCAAAAAAGGCCGCAGAGCCCCGGTTTCGTGGCCCGCCGTGTTTCGACGATCCCGATTTCAAAAATTGCGGGTCCCACACTCGGAATCACGGCACGCTGATGACAAAAGCCCCGTGTCGCGATTATATTTGCACACAATGCGTAAGACAAACAAAACAATCAAACTAGTTGTAAAAAAAAAGAACAAGTTAACCGAAAAGACGAGTCTGAACTACAAAAGGGGTGCAACACGAGGACTTCCCAGGGGGTCACCCATCCTAGTACTACTCTCGCCCAAGCACGCTTGACTTCGGAGTTCTGATGGGATCCGGTGCATTAGTGCTGGTATGATCGCACCCGTTAGAGTCTCCTCACTATATTTTCTTATAGCTGCTGGCACAGCGGGCGGTGGGGGGCTCCGAACTTCAAACGCGCGTAACTTTCGAACCGAATGGAGTTACGGGGCGCACAGCATGTCCACGCGAAGGTCTCTCAGAGCCGGACGACGTGGACAACTGGGCTGGCCCGTTGTGTGCACTATCCGAGGTCAAAAAAGGCCGCAGAGCCCCGGTTTCGTGGCCCGCCGTGTTTCGACGATCCCGATTTCAAAAATTGCGGGTCCCACACTCGGAATCACGGCACGCTGATGACAAAAGCCCCGTGTCGCGATTATATTTGCACACAATGCGTAAGACAAACAAAACAATCAAACTAGTTGTAAAAAAAAAGAACAAGTTAACCGAAAAGACGAGTCTGAACTACAAAAGGGGTGCAACACGAGGACTTCCCAGGGGGTCACCCATCCTAGTACTACTCTCGTCCAAGCACGCTTAACTTCGGAGTTCTGATGGGATCCGGTGCATTAGTGCTGGTATGATCGCACCCGTTAGAGTCTCCTCACTATATTTTCTTATAGCTGCTGGCACAGCGGGCGGTGGGGGGCTCCGAACTTCAAACGCGCGTAACTTTCGAACCGAATGGAGTTACGGGGCGCACAGCATGTCCACGCGAAGGTCTCTCAGAGCCGGACGACGTGGACAACGGGGCTGGCCCGTTGTGTGCACTATCCGAGGTCAAAAAAGGCCGCAGAGCCCCGGTTTCGTGGCCCGCCGTGTTTCGACGATCCCGATTTCAAAAATTACGGGTCCCACACTCGGAATCACGGCACGCTGATGACAAAAGCCCCGTGTCGCGATTATATTTGCACACAATGCGTAAGACAAACAAAACAATCAAACTAGTTGTAAAAAAAAAGAACAAGTTAACCGAAAAGACGAGTCTGAACTACAAAAGGGGTGCAACACGAGGACTTCCCAGGGGGTCACCCATCCTAGTACTACTCTCGTCCAAGCACGCTTAACTTCGGAGTTCTGATGGGATCCGGTGCATTAGTGCTGGTATGATCGCACCCGTTAGAGTCTCCTCACTATATTTTCTTATAGCTGCTGGCACAGCGGGCGGTGGGGGGCTCCGAACTTCAAACGCGCGTAACTTTCGAACCGAATGGAGTTACGGGGCGCACAGCATGTCCACGCGAAGGTCTCTCAGAGCCGGACGACGTGGACAACTGGGCTGGCCCGTTGTGTGCACTATCCGAGGTCAAAAAAGGCCGCAGAGCCCCGGTTTCGTGGCCCGCCGTGTTTCGACGATCCCGATTTCAAAAATTGCGGGTCCCACACTCGGAATCACGGCACGCTGATGACAAAAGCCCCGTGTCGCGATTATATTTGCACACAATGCGTAAGACAAACAAAACAATCAAACTAGTTGTAAAAAAAAAGAACAAGTTAACCGAAAAGACGAGTCTGAACTACAAAAGGGGTGCAACACGAGGACTTCCCAGGGGGTCACCCATCCTAGTACTACTCTCGCCCAAGCACGCTTGACTTCGGAGTTCTGATGGGATCCGGTGCATTAGTGCTGGTATGATCGCACCCGTTAGAGTCTCCTCACTATATTTTCTTATAGCTGCTGGCACAGCGGGCGGTGGGGGGCTCCGAACTTCAAACGCGCGTAACTTTCGAACCGAATGGAGTTACGGGGCGCACAGCATGTCCACGCGAAGGTCTCTCAGAGCCGGACGACGTGGACAACTGGGCTGGCCCGTTGTGTGCACTATCCGAGGTCAAAAAAGGCCGCAGAGCCCCGGTTTCGTGGCCCGCCGTGTTTCGACGATCCCGATTTCAAAAATTGCGGGTCCCACACTCGGAATCACGGCACGCTGATGACAAAAGCCCCGTGTCGCGATTATATTTGCACACAATGCGTAAGACAAACAAAACAATCAAACTAGTTGTAAAAAAAAAGAACAAGTTAACCGAAAAGACGAGTCTGAACTACAAAAGGGGTGCAACACGAGGACTTCCCAGGGGGTCACCCATCCTAGTACTACTCTCGTCCAAGCACGCTTAACTTCGGAGTTCTGATGGGATCCGGTGCATTAGTGCTGGTATGATCGCACCCGTTAGAGTCTCCTCACTATATTTTCTTATAGCTGCTGGCACAGCGGGCGGTGGGGGGCTCCGAACTTCAAACGCGCGTAACTTTCGAACCGAATGGAGTTACGGGGCGCACAGCATGTCCACGCGAAGGTCTCTCAGAGCCGGACGACGTGGACAACGGGGCTGGCCCGTTGTGTGCACTATCCGAGGTCAAAAAAGGCCGCAGAGCCCCGGTTTCGTGGCCCGCCGTGTTTCGACGATCCCGATTTCAAAAATTACGGGTCCCACACTCGGAATCACGGCACGCTGATGACAAAAGCCCCGTGTCGCGATTATATTTGCACACAATGCGTAAGACAAACAAAACAATCAAACTAGTTGTAAAAAAAAAGAACAAGTTAACCGAAAAGACGAGTCTGAACTACAAAAGGGGTGCAACACGAGGACTTCCCAGGGGGTCACCCATCCTAGTACTACTCTCGCCCAAGCACGCTTAACTTCGGAGTTCTGATGGGATCCGGTGCATTAGTGCTGGTATGATCGCACCCGTTAGAGTCTCCTCACTATATTTTCTTATAGCTGCTGGCACAGCGGGCGGTGGGGGGCTCCGAACTTCAAACGCGCGTAACTTTCGAACCGAATGGAGTTACGGGGCGCACAGCATGTCCACGCGAAGGTCTCTCAGAGCCGGACGACGTGGACAACTGGGCTGGCCCGTTGTGTGCACTATCCGAGGTCAAAAAAGGCCGCAGAGCCCCGGTTTCGTGGCCCGCCGTGTTTCGACGATCCCGATTTCAAAAATTGCGGGTCCCACACTCGGAATCACGGCACGCTGATGACAAAAGCCCCGTGTCGCGATTATATTTGCACACAATGCGTAAGACAAACAAAACAATCAAACTAGTTGTAAAAAAAAAGAACAAGTTAACCGAAAAGACGAGTCTGAACTACAAAAGGGGTGCAACACGAGGACTTCCCAGGGGGTCACCCATCCTAGTACTACTCTCGCCCAAGCACGCTTGACTTCGGAGTTCTGATGGGATCCGGTGCATTAGTGCTGGTATGATCGCACCCGTTAGAGTCTCCTCACTATATTTTCTTATAGCTGCTGGCACAGCGGGCGGTGGGGGGCTCCGAACTTCAAACGCGCGTAACTTTCGAACCGAATGGAGTTACGGGGCGCACAGCATGTCCACGCGAAGGTCTCTCAGAGCCGGACGACGTGGACAACAGGGCTGGCCCGTTGTGTGCACTATCCGAGGTCAAAAAAGGCCGCAGAGCCCCGGTTTCGTGGCCCGCCGTGTTTCGACGATCCCGATTTCAAAAATTGCGGGTCCCACACTCGGAATCACGGCACGCTGATGACAAAAGCCCCGTGTCGCGATTATATTTGCACACAATGCGTAAGACAAACAAAACAATCAAACTAGTTGTAAAAAAAAAGAACAAGTTAACCGAAAAGACGAGTCTGAACTACAAAAGGGGTGCAACACGAGGACTTCCCAGGGGGTCACCCATCCTAGTACTACTCTCGCCCAAGCACGCTTGACTTCGGAGTTCTGATGGGATCCGGTGCATTAGTGCTGGTATGATCGCACCCGTTAGAGTCTCCTCACTATATTTTCTTATAGCTGCTGGCACAGCGGGCGGTGGGGGGCTCCGAACTTCAAACGCGCGTAACTTTCGAACCGAATGGAGTTACGGGGCGCACAGCATGTCCACGCGAAGGTCTCTCAGAGCCGGACGACGTGGACAACTGGGCTGGCCCGTTGTGTGCACTATCCGAGGTCAAAAAAGGCCGCAGAGCCCCGGTTTCGTGGCCCGCCGTGTTTCGACGATCCCGATTTCAAAAATTGCGGGTCCCACACTCGGAATCACGGCACGCTGATGACAAAAGCCCCGTGTCGCGATTATATTTGCACACAATGCGTAAGACAAACAAAACAATCAAACTAGTTGTAAAAAAAAAGAACAAGTTAACCGAAAAGACGAGTCTGAACTACAAAAGGGGTGCAACACGAGGACTTCCCAGGGGGTCACCCATCCTAGTACTACTCTCGCCCAAGCACGCTTTACTTCGGAGTTCTGATGGGATCCGGTGCATTAGTGCTGGTATGATCGCACCCGTTAGAGTCTCCTCACTATATTTTCTTATAGCTGCTGGCACAGCGGGCGGTGGGGGGCTCCGAACTTCAAACGCGCGTAACTTTCGAACCGAATGGAGTTACGGGGCGCACAGCATGTCCACGCGAAGGTCTCTCAGAGCCGGACGACGTGGACAACGGGGCTGGCCCGTTGTGTGCACTATCCGAGGTCAAAAAAGGCCGCAGAGCCCCGGTTTCGTGGCCCGCCGTGTTTCGACGATCCCGATTTCAAAAATTGCGGGTCCCACACTCGGAATCACGGCACGCTGATGACAAAAGCCCCGTGTCGCGATTATATTTGCACACAATGCGTAAGACAAACAAAACAATCAAACTAGTTGTAAAAAAAAAGAACAAGTTAACCGAAAAGACGAGTCTGAACTACAAAAGGGGTGCAACACGAGGACTTCCCAGGGGGTCACCCATCCTAGTACTACTCTCGCCCAAGCACGCTTGACTTCGGAGTTCTGATGGGATCCGGTGCATTAGTGCTGGTATGATCGCACCCGTTAGAGTCTCCTCACTATATTTTCTTATAGCTGCTGGCACAGCGGGCGGTGGGGGGCTCCGAACTTCAAACGCGCGTAACTTTCGAACCGAATGGAGTTACGGGGCGCACAGCATGTCCACGCGAAGGTCTCTCAGAGCCGGACGACGTGGACAACTGGGCTGGCCCGTTGTGTGCACTATCCGAGGTCAAAAAAGGCCGCAGAGCCCCGGTTTCGTGGCCCGCCGTGTTTCGACGATCCCGATTTCAAAAATTGCGGGTCCCACACTCGGAATCACGGCACGCTGATGACAAAAGCCCCGTGTCGCGATTATATTTGCACACAATGCGTAAGACAAACAAAACAATCAAACTAGTTGTAAAAAAAAAGAACAAGTTAACCGAAAAGACGAGTCTGAACTACAAAAGGGGTGCAACACGAGGACTTCCCAGGGGGTCACCCATCCTAGTACTACTCTCGTCCAAGCACGCTTAACTTCGGAGTTCTGATGGGATCCGGTGCATTAGTGCTGGTATGATCGCACCCGTTAGAGTCTCCTCACTATATTTTCTTATAGCTGCTGGCACAGCGGGCGGTGGGGGGCTCCGAACTTCAAACGCGCGTAACTTTCGAACCGAATGGAGTTACGGGGCGCACAGCATGTCCACGCGAAGGTCTCTCAGAGCCGGACGACGTGGACAACGGGGCTGGCCCGTTGTGTGCACTATCCGAGGTCAAAAAAGGCCGCAGAGCCCCGGTTTCGTGGCCCGCCGTGTTTCGACGATCCCGATTTCAAAAATTACGGGTCCCACACTCGGAATCACGGCACGCTGATGACAAAAGCCCCGTGTCGCGATTATATTTGCACACAATGCGTAAGACAAACAAAACAATCAAACTAGTTGTAAAAAAAAAGAACAAGTTAACCGAAAAGACGAGTCTGAACTACAAAAGGGGTGCAACACGAGGACTTCCCAGGGGGTCACCCATCCTAGTACTACTCTCGCCCAAGCACGCTTAACTTCGGAGTTCTGATGGGATCCGGTGCATTAGTGCTGGTATGATCGCACCCGTTAGAGTCTCCTCACTATATTTTCTTATAGCTGCTGGCACAGCGGGCGGTGGGGGGCTCCGAACTTCAAACGCGCGTAACTTTCGAACCGAATGGAGTTACGGGGCGCACAGCATGTCCACGCGAAGGTCTCTCAGAGCCGGACGACGTGGACAACGGGGCTGGCCCGTTGTGTGCACTATCCGAGGTCAAAAAAGGCCGCAGAGCCCCGGTTTCGTGGCCCGCCGTGTTTCGACGATCCCGATTTCAAAAATTGCGGGTCCCACACTCAGAATCACGGCACGCTGATGACAAAAGCCCCGTGTCGCGATTATATTTGCACACAATGCGTAAGACAAACAAAACAATCAAACTAGTTGTAAAAAAAAAGAACAAGTTAACCGAAAAGACGAGTCTGAACTACAAAAGGGGTGCAACACGAGGACTTCCCAGGGGGTCACCCATCCTAGTACTACTCTCGCCCAAGCACGCTTAACTTCGGAGTTCTGATGGGATCCGGTGCATTAGTGCTGGTATGATCGCACCCGTTAGAGTCTCCTCACTATATTTTCTTATAGCTGCTGGCACAGCGGGCGGTGGGGGGCTCCGAACTTCAAACGCGCGTAACTTTCGAACCGAATGGAGTTACGGGGCGCACAGCATGTCCACGCGAAGGTCTCTCAGAGCCGGACGACGTGGACAACAGGGCTGGCCCGTTGTGTGCACTATCCGAGGTCAAAAAAGGCCGCAGAGCCCCGGTTTCGTGGCCCGCCGTGTTTCGACGATCCCGATTTCAAAAATTGCGGGTCCCACACTCAGAATCACGGCACGCTGATGACAAAAGCCCCGTGTCGCGATTATATTTGCACACAATGCGTAAGACAAACAAAACAATCAAACTAGTTGTAAAAAAAAAGAACAAGTTAACCGAAAAGACGAGTCTGAACTACAAAAGGGGTGCAACACGAGGACTTCCCAGGGGGTCACCCATCCTAGTACTACTCTCGCCCAAGCACGCTTAACTTCGGAGTTCTGATGGGATCCGGTGCATTAGTGCTGGTATGATCGCACCCGTTAGAGTCTCCTCACTATATTTTCTTATAGCTGCTGGCACAGCGGGCGGTGGGGGGCTCCGAACTTCAAACGCGCGTAACTTTCGAACCGAATGGAGTTACGGGGCGCACAGCATGTCCACGCGAAGGTCTCTCAGAGCCGGACGACGTGGACAACTGGGCTGGCCCGTTGTGTGCACTATCCGAGGTCAAAAAAGGCCGCAGAGCCCCGGTTTCGTGGCCCGCCGTGTTTCGACGATCCCGATTTCAAAAATTGCGGGTCCCACACTCAGAATCACGGCACGCTGATGACAAAAGCCCCGTGTCGCGATTATATTTGCACACAATGCGTAAGACAAACAAAACAATCAAACTAGTTGTAAAAAAAAAGAACAAGTTAACCGAAAAGACGAGTCTGAACTACAAAAGGGGTGCAACACGAGGACTTCCCAGGGGGTCACCCATCCTAGTACTACTCTCGTCCAAACACGCTTAACTTCGGAGTTCTGATGGGATCCGGTGCATTAGTGCTGGTATGATCGCACCCGTTAGAGTCTCCTCACTATATTTTCTTATAGCTGCTGGCACAGCGGGCGGTGGGGGGCTCCGAACTTCAAACGCGCGTAACTTTCGAACCGAATGGAGTTACGGGGCGCACAGCATGTCCACGCGAAGGTCTCTCAGAGCCGGACGACGTGGACAACAGGGCTGGCCCGTTGTGTGCACTATCCGAGGTCAAAAAAGGCCGCAGAGCCCCGGTTTCGTGGCCCGCCGTGTTTCGACGATCCCGATTTCAAAAATTGCGGGTCCCACACTCAGAATCACGGCACGCTGATGACAAAAGCCCCGTGTCGCGATTATATTTGCACACAATGCGTAAGACAAACAAAACAATCAAACTAGTTGTAAAAAAAAAGAACAAGTTAACCGAAAAGACGAGTCTGAACTACAAAAGGGGTGCAACACGAGGACTTCCCAGGGGGTCACCCATCCTAGTACTACTCTCGCCCAAGCACGCTTAACTTCGGAGTTCTGATGGGATCCGGTGCATTAGTGCTGGTATGATCGCACCCGTTAGAGTCTCCTCACTATATTTTCTTATAGCTGCTGGCACAGCGGGCGGTGGGGGGCTCCGAACTTCAAACGCGCGTAACTTTCGAACCGAATGGAGTTACGGGGCGCACAGCATGTCCTCGCGAAGGTCTCTCAGAGCCGGACGACGTGGACAACTGGGCTGGCCCGTTGTGTGCACTATCCGAGGTCAAAAAAGGCCGCAGAGCCCCGGTTTCGTGGCCCGCCGTGTTTCGACGATCCCGATTTCAAAAATTGCGGGTCCCACACTCAGAATCACGGCACGCTGATGACAAAAGCCCCGTGTCGCGATTATATTTGCACACAATGCGTAAGACAAACAAAACAATCAAACTAGTTGTAAAAAAAAAGAACAAGTTAACCGAAAAGACGAGTCTGAACTACAAAAGGGGTGCAACACGAGGACTTCCCAGGGGGTCACCCATCCTAGTACTACTCTCGTCCAAGCACGCTTAACTTCGGGGTTCTGATGGGATCCGGTGCATTAGTGCTGGTATGATCGCACCCGTTAGAGTCTCCTCACTATATTTTCTTATAGCTGCTGGCACAGCGGGCGGTGGGGGGCTCCGAACTTCAAACGCGCGTAACTTTCGAACCGAATGGAGTTACGGGGCGCACAGCATGTCCACGCGAAGGTCTCTCAGAGCCGGACGACGTGGACAACAGGGCTGGCCCGTTGTGTGCACTATCCGAGGTCAAAAAAGGCCGCAGAGCCCCGGTTTCGTGGCCCGCCGTGTTTCGACGATCCCGATTTCAAAAATTGCGGGTCCCACACTCAGAATCACGGCACGCTGATGACAAAAGCCCCGTGTCGCGATTATATTTGCACACAATGCGTAAGACAAACAAAACAATCAAACTAGTTGTAAAAAAAAAGAACAAGTTAACCGAAAAGACGAGTCTGAACTACAAAAGGGGTGCAACACGAGGACTTCCCAGGGGGTCACCCATCCTAGTACTACTCTCGCCCAAGCACGCTTAACTTCGGAGTTCTGATGGGATCCGGTGCATTAGTGCTGGTATGATCGCACCCGTTAGAGTCTCCTCACTATATTTTCTTATAGCTGCTGGCACAGCGGGCGGTGGGGGGCTCCGAACTTCAAACGCGCGTAACTTTCGAACCGAATGGAGTTACGGGGCGCACAGCATGTCCTCGCGAAGGTCTCTCAGAGCCGGACGACGTGGACAACTGGGCTGGCCCGTTGTGTGCACTATCCGAGGTCAAAAAAGGCCGCAGAGCCCCGGTTTCGTGGCCCGCCGTGTTTCGACGATCCCGATTTCAAAAATTGCGGGTCCCACACTCAGAATCACGGCACGCTGATGACAAAAGCCCCGTGTCGCGATTATATTTGCACACAATGCGTAAGACAAACAAAACAATCAAACTAGTTGTAAAAAAAAAGAACAAGTTAACCGAAAAGACGAGTCTGAACTACAAAAGGGGTGCAACACGAGGACTTCCCAGGGGGTCACCCATCCTAGTACTACTCTCGTCCAAGCACGCTTAACTTCGGGGTTCTGATGGGATCCGGTGCATTAGTGCTGGTATGATCGCACCCGTTAGAGTCTCCTCACTATATTTTCTTATAGCTGCTGGCACAGCGGGCGGTGGGGGGCTCCGAACTTCAAACGCGCGTAACTTTCGAACCGAATGGAGTTACGGGGCGCACAGCATGTCCACGCGAAGGTCTCTCAGAGCCGGACGACGTGGACAACTGGGCTGGCCCGTTGTGTGCACTATCCGAGGTCAAAAAAGGCCGCAGAGCCCCGGTTTCGTGGCCCGCCGTGTTTCGACGATCCCGATTTCAAAAATTGCGGGTCCCACACTCAGAATCACGGCACGCTGATGACAAAAGCCCCGTTTCGCGATTATATTTGCACACAATGCGTAAGACAAACAAAACAATCAAACTAGTTGTAAAAAAAAAGAACAAGTTAACCGAAAAGACGAGTCTGAACTACAAAAGGGGTGCAACACGAGGACTTCCCAGGGGGTCACCCATCCTAGTACTACTCTCGCCCAAGCACGCTTAACTTCGGAGTTCTGATGGGATCCGGTGCGTTAGTGCTGGTATGATCGCACCCGTTAGAGTCTCCTCACTATATTTTCTTATAGCTGCTGGCACAGCGGGCGGTGGGGGGCTCCGAACTTCAAACGCGCGTAACTTTCGAACCGAATGGAGTTACGGGGCGCACAGCATGTCCACGCGAAGGTCTCTCAGAGCCGGACGACGTGGACAACAGGGCTGGCCCGTTGTGTGCACCATCCGAGGTCAAAAAAGGCCGCAGAGCCCCGGTTTCGTGGCCCGCCGTGTTTCGACGATCCCGATTTCAAAAATTGCGGGTCCCACACTCAGAATCACGGCACGCTGATGACAAAAGCCCCGTGTCGCGATTATATTTGCACACAATGCGTAAGACAAACAAAACAATCAAACTAGTTGTAAAAAAAAAGAACAAGTTAACCGAAAAGACGAGTCTGAACTACAAAAGGGGTGCAACACGAGGACTTCCCAGGGGGTCACCCATCCTAGTACTACTCTCGCCCAAGCACGCTTAACTTCGGAGTTCTGATGGGATCCGGTGCATTAGTGCTGGTATGATCGCACCCGTTAGAGTCTCCTCACTATATTTTCTTATAGCTGCTGGCACAGCGGGCGGTGGGGGGCTCCGAACTTCAAACGCGCGTAACTTTCGAACCGAATGGAGTTACGGGGCGCACAGCATGTCCACGCGAAGGTCTCTCAGAGCCGGACGACGTGGACAACTGGGCTGGCCCGTTGTGTGCACTATCCGAGGTCAAAAAAGGCCGCAGAGCCCCGGTTTCGTGGCCCGCCGTGTTTCGACGATCCCGATTTCAAAAATTGCGGGTCCCACACTCAGAATCACGGCACGCTGATGACAAAAGCCCCGTTTCGCGATTATATTTGCACACAATGCGTAAGACAAACAAAACAATCAAACTAGTTGTAAAAAAAAAGAACAAGTTAACCGAAAAGACGAGTCTGAACTACAAAAGGGGTGCAACACGAGGACTTCCCAGGGGGTCACCCATCCTAGTACTACTCTCGCCCAAGCACGCTTAACTTCGGAGTTCTGATGGGATCCGGTGCGTTAGTGCTGGTATGATCGCACCCGTTAGAGTCTCCTCACTATATTTTCTTATAGCTGCTGGCACAGCGGGCGGTGGGGGGCTCCGAACTTCAAACGCGCGTAACTTTCGAACCGAATGGAGTTACGGGGCGCACAGCATGTCCACGCGAAGGTCTCTCAGAGCCGGACGACGTGGACAACAGGGCTGGCCCGTTGTGTGCACCATCCGAGGTCAAAAAAGGCCGCAGAGCCCCGGTTTCGTGGCCCGCCGTGTTTCGACGATCCCGATTTCAAAAATTGCGGGTCCCACACTCAGAATCACGGCACGCTGATGACAAAAGCCCCGTGTCGCGATTATATTTGCACACAATGCGTAAGACAAACAAAACAATCAAACTAGTTGTAAAAAAAAAGAACAAGTTAACCGAAAAGACGAGTCTGAACTACAAAAGGGGTGCAACACGAGGACTTCCCAGGGGGTCACCCATCCTAGTACTACTCTCGCCCAAGCACGCTTAACTTCGGAGTTCTGATGGGATCCGGTGCGTTAGTGCTGGTATGATCGCACCCGTTAGAGTCTCCTCACTATATTTTCTTATAGCTGCTGGCACAGCGGGCGGTGGGGGGCTCCGAACTTCAAACGCGCGTAACTTTCGAACCGAATGGAGTTACGGGGCGCACAGCATGTCCACGCGAAGGTCTCTCAGAGCCGGACGACGTGGACAACAGGGCTGGCCCGTTGTGTGCACTATCCGAGGTCAAAAAAGGCCGCAGAGCCCCGGTTTCGTGGCCCGCCGTGTTTCGACAATCCCGATTTCAAAAATTACGGGTCCCACACTCAGAATCACGGCACGCTGATGACAAAAGCCCCGTGTCGCGATTATATTTGCACACAATGCGTAAGACAAACAAAACAATCAAACTAGTTGTAAAAAAAAAGAACAAGTTAACCGAAAAGACGAGTCTGAACTACAAAAGGGATGCAACACGAGGACTTCCCAGGGGGTCACCCATCCTAGTACTACTCTCGCCCAAGCACGCTTAACTTCGGAGTTCTGATGGGATCCGGTGCGTTAGTGCTGGTATGATCGCACCCGTTAGAGTCTCCTCACTATATTTTCTTATAGCTGCTGGCACAGCGGGCGGTGTGGGGCTCCGAACTTCAAACGCGCGTAACTTTCGAACCGAATGGAGTTACGGGGCGCACAGCATGTCCACGCGAAGGTCTCTCAGAGCCGGACGACGTGGACAACCGGGCTGGCCCGTTGTGTGCACTATCCGAGGTCAAAAAAGGCCGCAGAGCCCCGGTTTCGTGGCCCGCCGTGTTTCGACGATCCCGATTTCAAAAATTGCGGGTCCCACACTCAGAATCACGGCACGCTGATGACAAAAGCCCCGTGTCGCGATTATATTTGCACACAATGCGTAAGACAAACAAAACAATCAAACTAGTTGTAAAAAAAAAGAACAAGTTAACCGAAAAGACGAGTCTGAACTACAAAAGGGGTGCAACACGAGGACTTCCCAGGGGGTCACCCATCCTAGTACTACTCTCGCCCAAGCACGCTTAGCTTCGGAGTTCTGATGGGATCCGGTGCGTTAGTGCTGGTATGATCGCACCCGTTAGAGTCTCCTCACTATATTTTCTTATAGCTGCTGGCACAGCGGGCGGTGTGGGGCTCCGAACTTCAAACGCGCGTAACTTTCGAACCGAATGGAGTTACGGGGCGCACAGCATGTCCACGCGAAGGTCTCTCAGAGCCGGACGACGTGGACAACCGGGCTGGCCCGTTGTGTGCACTATCCGAGGTCAAAAAAGGCCGCAGAGCCCCGGTTTCGTGGCCCGCCGTGTTTCGACGATCCCGATTTCAAAAATTGCGGGTCCCACACTCGGAATCACGGCACGCTGATGACAAAAGCCCCGTTTCGCGATTATATTTGCACACAATGCGTAAGACAAACAAAACAATCAAACTAGTTGTAAAAAAAAAGAACAAGTTAACCGAAAAGACGAGTCTGAACTACAAAAGGGGTGCAACACGAGGACTTCCCAGGGGGTCACCCATCCTAGTACTACTCTCGCCCAAGCACGCTTAACTTCGGAGTTCTGATGGGATGCGGTGCGTTAGTGCTAGTATGATCGCACCCGTTAGAGTCTCCTCACTATATTTTCTTATAGCTGCTGGCACAGCGGGCGGTGGGGGGCTCCGAACTTCAAACGCGCGTAACTTTCGAACCGAATGGAGTTACGGGGCGCACAGCATGTCCACGCGAAGGTCTCTCAGAGCCGGACGACGTGGACAACAGGGCTGGCCCGTTGTGTGCACTATCCGAGGTCAAAAAAGGCCGCAGAGCCCCGGTTTCGTGGCCCGCCGTGTTTCGACGATCCCGATTTCAAAAATTGCGGGTCCCACACTCGGAATCACGGCACGCTGATGACAAAAGCCCCGTTTCGCGATTATATTTGCACACAATGCGTAAGACAAACAAAACAATCAAACTAGTTGTAAAAAAAAAGAACAAGTTAACCGAAAAGACGAGTCTGAACTACAAAAGGGGTGCAACACGAGGACTTCCCAGGGGGTCACCCATCCTAGTACTACTCTCGCCCAAGCACGCTTAACTTCGGAGTTCTGATGGGATCCGGTGCGTTAGTGCTGGTATGATCGCACCCGTTAGAGTCTCCTCACTATATTTTCTTATAGCTGCTGGCACAGCGGGCGGTGGGGGGCTCCGAACTTCAAACGCGCGTAACTTTCGAACCGAATGGAGTTACGGGGCGCACAGCATGTCCACGCGAAGGTCTCTCAGAGCCGGACGACGTGGACAACAGGGCTGGCCCGTTGTGTGCACCATCCGAGGTCAAAAAAGGCCGCAGAGCCCCGGTTTCGTGGCCCGCCGTGTTTCGACGATCCCGATTTCAAAAATTGCGGGTCCCACACTCAGAATCACGGCACGCTGATGACAAAAGCCCCGTGTCGCGATTATATTTGCACACAATGCGTAAGACAAACAAAACAATCAAACTAGTTGTAAAAAAAAAGAACAAGTTAACCGAAAAGACGAGTCTGAACTACAAAAGGGGTGCAACACGAGGACTTCCCAGGGGGTCACCCATCCTAGTACTACTCTCGCCCAAGCACGCTTAACTTCGGAGTTCTGATGGGATCCGGTGCGTTAGTGCTGGTATGATCGCACCCGTTAGAGTCTCCTCACTATATTTTCTTATAGCTGCTGGCACAGCGGGCGGTGTGGGGCTCCGAACTTCAAACGCGCGTAACTTTCGAACCGAATGGAGTTACGGGGCGCACAACATGTCCACGCGAAGGTCTCTCAGAGCCGGACGACGTGGACAACCGGGCTGGCCCGTTGTGTGCACTATCCGAGGTCAAAAAAGGCCGCAGAGCCCCGGTTTCGTGGCCCGCCGTGTTTCGACGATCCCGATTTCAAAAATTGCGGGTCCCACACTCAGAATCACGGCACGCTGATGACAAAAGCCCCGTGTCGCGATTATATTTGCACACAATGCGTAAGACAAACAAAACAATCAAACTAGTTGTAAAAAAAAAGAACAAGTTAACCGAAAAGACGAGTCTGAACTACAAAAGGGGTGCAACACGAGGACTTCCCAGGGGGTCACCCATCCTAGTACTACTCTCGCCCAAGCACGCTTAACTTCGGAGTTCTGATGGGATCCGGTGCGTTAGTGCTGGTATGATCGCACCCGTTAGAGTCTCCTCACTATATTTTCTTATAGCTGCTGGCACAGCGGGCGGTGTGGGGCTCCGAACTTCAAACGCGCGTAACTTTCGAACCGAATGGAGTTACGGGGCGCACAGCATGTCCACGCGAAGGTCTCTCAGAGCCGGACGACGTGGACAACCGGGCTGGCCCGTTGTGTGCACTATCCGAGGTCAAAAAAGGCCGCAGAGCCCCGGTTTCGTGGCCCGCCGTGTTTCGACGATCCCGATTTCAAAAATTGCGGGTCCCACACTCAGAATCACGGCACGCTGATGACAAAAGCCCCGTGTCGCGATTATATTTGCACACAATGCGTAAGACAAACAAAACAATCAAACTAGTTGTAAAAAAAAAGAACAAGTTAACCGAAAAGACGAGTCTGAACTACAAAAGGGGTGCAACACGAGGACTTCCCAGGGGGTCACCCATCCTAGTACTACTCTCGCCCAAGCACGCTTAACTTCGGAGTTCTGATGGGGTCCGGTGCGTTAGTGCTGGTATGATCGCACCCGTTAGAGTCTCCTCACTATATTTTCTTATAGCTGCTGGCACAGCGGGCGGTGGGGGGCTCCGAACTTCAAACGCGCGTAACTTTCGAACCGAATGGAGTTACGGGGCGCACAGCATGTCCACGCGAAGGTCTCTCAGAGCCGGACGACGTGGACAACAGGGCTGGCCCGTTGTGTGCACTATCCGAGGTCAAAAAAGGCCGCAGAGCCCCGGTTTCCTGGCCCGCCGTGTTTCGACGATCCCGATTTCAAAAATTGCGGGTCCCACACTCAGAATCACGGCACGCTGATGACAAAAGCCCCGTGTCGCGATTATATTTGCACACAATGCGTAAGACAAACAAAACAATCAAACTAGTTGTAAAAAAAAAGAACAAGTTAACCGAAAAGACGAGTCTGAACTACAAAAGGGGTGCAACACGAGGACTTCCCAGGTGGTCACCCATCCTAGTACTACTCTCGCCCAAGCACGCTTAACTTCGGAGTTCTGATGGGATCCGGTGCGTTAGTGCTGGTATGATCGCACCCGTTAGAGTCTCCTCACTATATTTTCTTATAGCTGCTGGCACAGCGGGCGGTGTGGGGCTCCGAACTTCAAACGCGCGTAACTTTCGAACCGAATGGAGTTACGGGGCGCACAGCATGTCCACGCGAAGGTCTCTCAGAGCCGGACGACGTGGACAACCGGGCTGGCCCGTTGTGTGCACTATCCGAGGTCAAAAAAGGCCGCAGAGCCCCGGTTTCGTGGCCCGTCGTGTTTCGACGATCCCGATTTCAAAAATTGCGGGTCCCACACTCGGAATCACGGCACGCTGATGACAAAAGCCCCGTGTCGCGATTATATTTGCACACAATGTGTAAGACAAACAAAACAATCAAACTAGTTGTAAAAAAAAAGAACAAGTTAACCGAAAAGACGAATCTGAACTACAAAAGGGGTGCAACACGAGGACTTCCCAGGGGGTCACCCATCCTAGTACTACTCTCGCCCAAGCACGCTTAACTTCAGAGTTCTGATGGGATCCGGTGCGTTAGTGCTGGTATGATCGCACCCGTTAGAGTCTCCTCACTATATTTTCTTATAGCTGCTGGCACAGCGGGCGGTGTGGGGCTCCGAACTTCAAACGCGCGTAACTTTCGAACCGAATGGAGTTACGGGGCGCACAGCATGTCCACGCGAAGGTCTCTCAGAGCCGGACGACGTGTACAACCGGGCTGGCCCGTTGTGTGCACTATCCGAGGTCAAAAAAGGCCGCAGAGCCCCGGTTTCGTGGCCCGCCGTGTTTCGACGATCCCGATTTCAAAAATTGCGGGTCCCACACTCGGAATCACGGCACGCTGATGACAAAAGCCCCGTGTCGCGATTATATTTGCACACAATGCGTAAGACAAACAAAACAATCAAACTAGTTGTAAAAAAAAAGAACAAGTTAACCGAAAAGACGAGTCTGAACTACAAAAGGGGTGCAACACGAGGACTTCCCAGGGGGTCACCCATCCTAGTACTACTCTCGCCCAAGCACGCTTAACTTCGGAGTTCTGATGGGATCCGGTGCGTTAGTGCTGGTATGATCGCACCCGTTAGAGTCTCCTCACTATATTTTCTTATAGCTGCTGGCACAGCGGGCGGTGTGGGGCTCCGAACTTCAAACGCGCGTAACTTTCGAACCGAATGGAGTTACGGGGCGCACAGCATGTCCACGCGAAGGTCTCTCAGAGCCGGACGACGTGGACAACCGGGCTGGCCCGTTGTGTGCACTATCCGAGGTCAAAAAAGGCCGCAGAGCCCCGGTTTCGTGGCCCGTCGTGTTTCGACGATCCCGATTTCAAAAATTGCGGGTCCCACACTCGGAATCACGGCACGCTGATGACAAAAGCCCCGTGTCGCGATTATATTTGCACACAATGCGTAAGACAAACAAAACAATCAAACTAGTTGTAAAAAAAAAGAACAAGTTAACCGAAAAGACGAGTCTGAACTACAAAAGGGGTGCAACACGAGGACTTCCCAGGGGGTCACCCATCCTAGTACTACTCTCGCCCAAGCACGCTTAACTTCGGAGTTCTGATGGGATCCGGTGCGTTAGTGCTGGTATGATCGCACCCGTTAGAGTCTCCTCACTATATTTTCTTATAGCTGCTGGCACAGCGGGCGGTGTGGGGCTCCGAACTTCAAACGCGCGTAACTTTCGAACCGAATGGAGTTACGGGGCGCACAGCATGTCCACGCGAAGGTCTCTCAGAGCCGGACGACGTGGACAACCGGGCTGGCCCGTTGTGTGCACTATCCGAGGTCAAAAAAGGCCGCAGAGCCCCGGTTTCGTGGCCCGCCGTGTTTCGACGATCCCGATTTCAAAAATTACGGGTCCCACACTCGGAATCACGGCACGCTGATGACAAAAGCCCCGTGTCGCGATTATATTTGCACACAATGCGTAAGACAAACAAAACAATCAAACTAGTTGTAAAAAAAAAGAACAAGTTAACCGAAAAGACGAGTCTGAACTACAAAAGGGGTGCAACACGAGGACTTCCCAGGGGGTCACCCATCCTAGTACTACTCTCGCCGAAGCACGCTTAACTTCGGAGTTCTGATGGGATCCGGTGCGTTAGTGCTGGTATGATCGCACCCGTTAGAGTCTCCTCACTATATTTTCTTATAGCTGCTGGCACAGCGGGCGGTGGGGGGCTCCGAACTTCAAACGCGCGTAACTTTCGAACCGAATGGAGTTACGGGGCGCACAGCATGTCCACGCGAAGGTCTCTCAGAGCCGGACGACGTGGACAACCGGGCTGGCCCGTTGTGTGCACTATCCGAGGTCAAAAAAGGCCGCAGAGCCCCGGTTTCGTGGCCCGCCGTGTTTCGACGATCCCGATTTCAAAAATTGCGGGTCCCACACTCGGAATCACGGCACGCTGATGACAAAAGCCCCGTGTCGCGATTATATTTGCACACAATGCGTAAGACAAACAAAACAATCAAACTAGTTGTAAAAAAAAAGAACAAGTTAACCGAAAAGACGAGTCTGAACTACAAAAGGGGTGCAACACGAGGACTTCCCAGGGGGTCACCCATCCTAGTACTACTCTCGCCCAAGCACGCTTAACTTCGGAGTTCTGATGGGATCCGGTGCATTAGTGCTGGTATGATCGCACCCGTTAGAGTCTCCTCACTATATTTTCTTATAGCTGCTGGCACAGCGGGCGGTGGGGGGCTCCGAACTTCAAACGCGCGTAACTTTCGAACCGAATGGAGTTACGGGGCGCACAGCATGTCCACGCGAAGGTCTCTCAGAGCCGGACGACGTGGACAACAGGGCTGGCCCGTTGTGTGCACTATCCGAGGTCAAAAAAGGCCGCAGAGCCCCGGTTTCGTGGCCCGTCGTGTTTCGACGATCCCGATTTCAAAAATTGCGGGTCCCACACTCGGAATCACGGCACGCTGATGACAAAAGCCCCGTGTCGCGATTATATTTGCACACAATGTGTAAGACAAACAAAACAATCAAACTAGTTGTAAAAAAAAAGAACAAGTTAACCGAAAAGACGAATCTGAACTACAAAAGGGGTGCAACACGAGGACTTCCCAGGGGGTCACCCATCCTAGTACTACTCTCGCCCAAGCACGCTTAACTTCAGAGTTCTGATGGGATCCGGTGCGTTAGTGCTGGTATGATCGCACCCGTTAGAGTCTCCTCACTATATTTTCTTATAGCTGCTGGCACAGCGGGCGGTGTGGGGCTCCGAACTTCAAACGCGCGTAACTTTCGAACCGAATGGAGTTACGGGGCGCACAGCATGTCCACGCGAAGGTCTCTCAGAGCCGGACGACGTGTACAACCGGGCTGGCCCGTTGTGTGCACTATCCGAGGTCAAAAAAGGCCGCAGAGCCCCGGTTTCGTGGCCCGCCGTGTTTCGACGATCCCGATTTCAAAAATTGCGGGTCCCACACTCGGAATCACGGCACGCTGATGACAAAAGCCCCGTGTCGCGATTATATTTGCACACAATGCGTAAGACAAACAAAACAATCAAACTAGTTGTAAAAAAAAAGAACAAGTTAACCGAAAAGACGAGTCTGAACTACAAAAGGGGTGCAACACGAGGACTTCCCAGGGGGTCACCCATCCTAGTACTACTCTCGCCCAAGCACGCTTAACTTCGGAGTTCTGATGGGATCCGGTGCGTTAGTGCTGGTATGATCGCACCCGTTAGAGTCTCCTCACTATATTTTCTTATAGCTGCTGGCACAGCGGGCGGTGTGGGGCTCCGAACTTCAAACGCGCGTAACTTTCGAACCGAATGGAGTTACGGGGCGCACAGCATGTCCACGCGAAGGTCTCTCAGAGCCGGACGACGTGGACAACCGGGCTGGCCCGTTGTGTGCACTATCCGAGGTCAAAAAAGGCCGCAGAGCCCCGGTTTCGTGGCCCGTCGTGTTTCGACGATCCCGATTTCAAAAATTGCGGGTCCCACACTCGGAATCACGGCACGCTGATGACAAAAGCCCCGTGTCGCGATTATATTTGCACACAATGCGTAAGACAAACAAAACAATCAAACTAGTTGTAAAAAAAAAGAACAAGTTAACCGAAAAGACGAGTCTGAACTACAAAAGGGGTGCAACACGAGGACTTCCCAGGGGGTCACCCATCCTAGTACTACTCTCGCCCAAGCACGCTTAACTTCGGAGTTCTGATGGGATCCGGTGCGTTAGTGCTGGTATGATCGCACCCGTTAGAGTCTCCTCACTATATTTTCTTATAGCTGCTGGCACAGCGGGCGGTGTGGGGCTCCGAACTTCAAACGCGCGTAACTTTCGAACCGAATGGAGTTACGGGGCGCACAGCATGTCCACGCGAAGGTCTCTCAGAGCCGGACGACGTGGACAACCGGGCTGGCCCGTTGTGTGCACTATCCGAGGTCAAAAAAGGCCGCAGAGCCCCGGTTTCGTGGCCCGCCGTGTTTCGACGATCCCGATTTCAAAAATTACGGGTCCCACACTCGGAATCACGGCACGCTGATGACAAAAGCCCCGTGTCGCGATTATATTTGCACACAATGCGTAAGACAAACAAAACAATCAAACTAGTTGTAAAAAAAAAGAACAAGTTAACCGAAAAGACGAGTCTGAACTACAAAAGGGGTGCAACACGAGGACTTCCCAGGGGGTCACCCATCCTAGTACTACTCTCGCCGAAGCACGCTTAACTTCGGAGTTCTGATGGGATCCGGTGCGTTAGTGCTGGTATGATCGCACCCGTTAGAGTCTCCTCACTATATTTTCTTATAGCTGCTGGCACAGCGGGCGGTGGGGGGCTCCGAACTTCAAACGCGCGTAACTTTCGAACCGAATGGAGTTACGGGGCGCACAGCATGTCCACGCGAAGGTCTCTCAGAGCCGGACGACGTGGACAACCGGGCTGGCCCGTTGTGTGCACTATCCGAGGTCAAAAAAGGCCGCAGAGCCCCGGTTTCGTGGCCCGCCGTGTTTCGACGATCCCGATTTCAAAAATTGCGGGTCCCACACTCGGAATCACGGCACGCTGATGACAAAAGCCCCGTGTCGCGATTATATTTGCACACAATGCGTAAGACAAACAAAACAATCAAACTAGTTGTAAAAAAAAAGAACAAGTTAACCGAAAAGACGAGTCTGAACTACAAAAGGGGTGCAACACGAGGACTTCCCAGGGGGTCACCCATCCTAGTACTACTCTCGCCCAAGCACGCTTAACTTCGGAGTTCTGATGGGATCCGGTGCGTTAGTGCTGGTATGATCGCACCCGTTAGAGTCTCCTCACTATATTTTCTTATAGCTGCTGGCACAGCGGGCGGTGGGGGGCTCCGAACTTCAAACGCGCGTAACTTTCGAACCGAATGGAGTTACGGGGCGCACAGCATGTCCACGCGAAGGTCTCTCAGAGCCGGACGACGTGGACAACAGGGCTGGCCCGTTGTGTGCACTATCCGAGGTCAAAAAAGGCCGCAGAGCCCCGGTTTCGTGGCCCGCCGTGTTTCGACGATCCCGATTTCAAAAATTGCGGGTCCCACACTCGGAATCACGGCACGCTGATGACAAAAGCCCCGTGTCGCGATTATATTTGCACACAATGCGTAAGACAAACAAAACAATCAAACTAGTTGTAAAAAAAAAGAACAAGTTAACCGAAAAGACGAGTCTGAACTACAAAAGGGGTGCAACACGAGGACTTCCCAGGGGGTCACCCATCCTAGTACTACTCTCGCCCAAGCACGCTTAACTTCGGAGTTCTGATGGGATCCGGTGCGTTAGTGCTGGTATGATCGCACCCGTTAGAGTCTCCTCACTATATTTTCTTATAGCTGCTGGCACAGCGGGCGGTGGGGGGCTCCGAACTTCAAACGCGCGTAACTTTCGAACCGAATGGAGTTACGGGGCGCACAGCATGTCCACGCGAAGGTCTCTCAGAGCCGGACGACGTGGACAACAGGGCTGGCCCGTTGTGTGCACCATCCGAGGTCAAAAAAGGCCGCAGAGCCCCGGTTTCGTGGCCCGCCGTGTTTCGACGATCCCGATTTCAAAAATTGCGGGTCCCACACTCAGAATCACGGCACGCTGATGACAAAAGCCCCGTGTCGCGATTATATTTGCACACAATGCGTAAGACAAACAAAACAATCAAACTAGTTGTAAAAAAAAAGAACAAGTTAACCGAAAAGACGAGTCTGAACTACAAAAGGGGTGCAACACGAGGACTTCCCAGGGGGTCACCCATCCTAGTACTACTCTCGCCCAAGCACGCTTGACTTCGGAGTTCTGATGGGATCCGGTGCGTTAGTGCTGGTATGATCGCACCCGTTAGAGTCTCCTCACTATATTTTCTTATAGCTTCTGGCACAGCGGGCGGTGTGGGGCTCCGAACTTCAAACGCGCGTAACTTTCGAACCGAATGGAGTTACGGGGCGCACAGCATGTCCACGCGAAGGTCTCTCAGAGCCGGACGACGTGGACAACCGGGCTGGCCCGTTGTGTGCACTATCCGAGGTCAAAAAAGGCCGCAGAGCCCCGGTTTCGTGGCCCGCCGTGTTTCGACGATCCCGATTTCAAAAATTGCGGGTCCCACACTCAGAATCACGGCACGCTGATGACAAAAGCCCCGTGTCGCGATTATATTTGCACACAATGCGTAAGACAAACAAAACAATCAAACTAGTTGTAAAAAAAAAGAACAAGTTAACCGAAAAGACGAGTCTGAACTACAAAAGGGGTGCAACACGAGGACTTCCCAGGGGGTCACCCATCCTAGTACTACTCTCGCCCAAGCACGCTTGACTTCGGAGTTCTGATGGGATCCGGTGCGTTAGTGCTGGTATGATCGCACCCGTTAGAGTCTCCTCACTATATTTTCTTATAGCTTCTGGCACAGCGGGCGGTGTGGGGCTCCGAACTTCAAACGCGCGTAACTTTCGAACCGAATGGAGTTACGGGGCGCACAGCATGTCCACGCGAAGGTCTCTCAGAGCCGGACGACGTGGACAACCGGGCTGGCCCGTTGTGTGCACTATCCGAGGTCAAAAAAGGCCGCAGAGCCCCGGTTTCGTGGCCCGCCGTGTTTCGACGATCCCGATTTCAAAAATTGCGGGTCCCACACTCAGAATCACGGCACGCTGATGACAAAAGCCCCGTGTCGCGATTATATTTGCACACAATGCGTAAGACAAACAAAACAATCAAACTAGTTGTAAAAAAAAAGAACAAGTTAACCGAAAAGACGAGTCTGAACTACAAAAGGGGTGCAACACGAGGACTTCCCAGGGGTCACCCATCCTAGTACTACTCTCGCCCAAGCACGCTTGACTTCGGAGTTCTGATGGGATCCGGTGCGTTAGTGCTGGTATGATCGCACCCGTTAGAGTCTCCTCACTATATTTTCTTATAGCTTCTGGCACAGCGGGCGGTGTGGGGCTCCGAACTTCAAACGCGCGTAACTTTCGAACCGAATGGAGTTACGGGGCGCACAGCATGTCCACGCGAAGGTCTCTCAGAGCCGGACGACGTGGACAACCGGGCTGGCCCGTTGTGTGCACTATCCGAGGTCAAAAAAGGCCGCAGAGCCCCGGTTTCGTGGCCCGCCGTGTTTCGACGATCCCGATTTCAAAAATTGCGGGTCCCACACTCAGAATCACGGCACGCTGATGACAAAAGCCCCGTGTCGCGATTATATTTGCACACAATGCGTAAGACAAACAAAACAATCAAACTAGTTGTAAAAAAAAAGAACAAGTTAACCGAAAAGACGAGTCTGAACTACAAAAGGGGTGCAACACGAGGACTTCCCAGGGGGTCACCCATCCTAGTACTACTCTCGCCCAAGCACGCTTAACTTCGGAGTTCTGATGGGATCCGGTGCGTTTGTGCTGGTATGATCGCACCCGTTAGAGTCTCCTCACTATATTTTCTTATAGCTGCTGGCACAGCGGGCGGTGGGGGGCTCCGAACTTCAAACGCGCGTAACTTTCGAACCGAATGGAGTTACGGGGCGCACAGCATGTCCACGCGAAGGTCTCTCAGAGCCGGACGACGTGGACAACAGGGCTGGCCCGTTGTGTGCACTATCCGAGGTCAAAAAAGGCCGCAGAGCCCCGGTTTCGTGGCCCGCCGTGTTTCGACGATCCCGATTTCAAAAATTGCGGGTCCCACACTCGGAATCACGGCACGCTGATGACAAAAGCCCCGTGTCGCGATTATATTTGCACACAATGCGTAAGACAAACAAAACAATCAAACTAGTTGTAAAAAAAAAGAACAAGTTAACCGAAAAGACGAGTCTGAACTACAAAAGGGGTGCAACACGAGGACTTCCCAGGGGGTCACCCATCCTAGTACTACTCTCGCCCAAGCACGCTTAACTTCGGAGTTCTGATGGGATCCGGTGCGTTAGTGCTGGTATGATCGCAACCGTTAGAGTCTCCTCACTATATTTTCTTATAGCTGCTGGCACAGCGGGCGGTGGGGGGCTCCGAACTTCAAACGCGCGTAACTTTCGAACCGAATGGAGTTACGGGGCGCACAGCATGTCCACGCGAAGGTCTCTCAGAGCCGGACGACGTGGACAACAGGGCTGGCCCGTTGTGTGCACTATCCGAGGTCAAAAAAGGCCGCAGAGCCCCGGTTTCGTGGCCCGCCGTGTTTCGACGATCCCGATTTCAAAAATTGCGGGTCCCACACTCGGAATCACGGCACGCTGATGACAAAAGCCCCGTGTCGCGATTATATTTGCACACAATGCGTAAGACAAACAAAACAATCAAACTAGTTGTAAAAAAAAAGAACAAGTTAACCGAAAAGACGAGTCTGAACTACAAAAGGGGTGCAACACGAGGACTTCCCAGGGGGTCACCCATCCTAGTACTACTCTCGCCCAAGCACGCTTAACTTCGGAGTTCTGATGGGATCCGGTGCATTAGTGCTGGTATGATCGCACCCGTTAGAGTCTCCTCACTATATTTTCTTATAGCTGCTGGCACAGCGGGCGGTGGGGGGCTCCGAACTTCAAACGCGCGTAACTTTCGTACCGAATGGAGTTACGGGGCGCACAGCATGTCCACGCGAAGGTCTCTCAGAGCCGGACGACGTGGACAACCGGGCTGGCCCGTTGTGTGCACTATCCGAGGTCAAAAAAGGCCGCAGAGCCCCGGTTTCGTGGCCCGCCGTGTTTCGACGATCCCGATTTCAAAAATTGCGGGTCCCACACTCAGAATCACGGCACGCTGATGACAAAAGCCCCGTGTCGCGATTATATTTGCACACAATGCGTAAGACAAACAAAACAATCAAACTAGTTGTAAAAAAAAAGAACAAGTTAACCGAAAAGACGAGTCTGAACTACAAAAGGGGTGCAACACGAGGACTTCCCAGGGGGTCACCCATCCTAGTACTACTCTCGCCCAAGCACGCTTAACTTCGGAGTTCTGATGGGATCCGGTGCGTTAGTGCTGGTATGATCGCACCCGTTAGAGTCTCCTCACTATATTTTCTTATAGCTGCTGGCACAGCGGGCGGTGGGGGGCTCCGAACTTCAAACGCGCGTAACTTTCGAACCGAATGGAGTTACGGGGCGCACAGCATGTCCACGCGAAGGTCTCTCAGAGCCGGACGACGTGGACAACAGGGCTGGCCCGTTGTGTGCACTATCCGAGGTCAAAAAAGGCCGCAGAGCCCCGGTTTCGTGGCCCGCCGTGTTTCGACGATCCCGATTTCAAAAATTGCGGGTCCCACACTCGGAATCACGGCACGCTGATGACAAAAGCCCCGTGTCGCGATTATATTTGCACACAATGCGTAAGACAAACAAAACAATCAAACTAGTTGTAAAAAAAAAGAACAAGTTAACCGAAAAGACGAGTCTGAACTACAAAAGGGGTGCAACACGAGGACTTCCCAGGGGGTCACCCATCCTAGTACTACTCTCGCCCAAGCACGCTTAACTTCGGAGTTCTGATGGGATCCGGTGCGTTAGTGCTGGTATGATCGCAACCGTTAGAGTCTCCTCACTATATTTTCTTATAGCTGCTGGCACAGCGGGCGGTGGGGGGCTCCGAACTTCAAACGCGCGTAACTTTCGAACCGAATGGAGTTACGGGGCGCACAGCATGTCCACGCGAAGGTCTCTCAGAGCCGGACGACGTGGACAACAGGGCTGGCCCGTTGTGTGCACTATCCGAGGTCAAAAAAGGCCGCAGAGCCCCGGTTTCGTGGCCCGCCGTGTTTCGACGATCCCGATTTCAAAAATTGCGGGTCCCACACTCGGAATCACGGCACGCTGATGACAAAAGCCCCGTGTCGCGATTATATTTGCACACAATGCGTAAGACAAACAAAACAATCAAACTAGTTGTAAAAAAAAAGAACAAGTTAACCGAAAAGACGAGTCTGAACTACAAAAGGGGTGCAACACGAGGACTTCCCAGGGGGTCACCCATCCTAGTACTACTCTCGCCCAAGCACGCTTAACTTCGGAGTTCTGATGGGATCCGGTGCATTAGTGCTGGTATGATCGCACCCGTTAGAGTCTCCTCACTATATTTTCTTATAGCTGCTGGCACAGCGGGCGGTGGGGGGCTCCGAACTTCAAACGCGCGTAACTTTCGTACCGAATGGAGTTACGGGGCGCACAGCATGTCCACGCGAAGGTCTCTCAGAGCCGGACGACGTGGACAACCGGGCTGGCCCGTTGTGTGCACTATCCGAGGTCAAAAAAGGCCGCAGAGCCCCGGTTTCGTGGCCCGCCGTGTTTCGACGATCCCGATTTCAAAAATTGCGGGTCCCACACTCAGAATCACGGCACGCTGATGACAAAAGCCCCGTGTCGCGATTATATTTGCACACAATGCGTAAGACAAACAAAACAATCAAACTAGTTGTAAAAAAAAAGAACAAGTTAACCGAAAAGACGAGTCTGAACTACAAAAGGGGTGCAACACGAGGACTTCCCAGGGGGTCACCCATCCTAGTACTACTCTCGACCAAGCACGCTTAACTTCGGAGTTCTGATGGGATCCGGTGCGTTAGTGCTGGTATGATCGCACCCGTTAGAGTCTCCTCACTATATTTTCTTATAGCTGCTGGCACAGCGGGCGGTGTGGGGCTCCGAACTTCAAACGCGCGTAACTTTCGAACCGAATGGAGTTACGGGGCGCACAGCATGTCCACGCGAAGGTCTCTCAGAGCCGGACGACGTGGACAACCGGGCTGGCCCGTTGTGTGCACTATCCGAGGTCAAAAAAGGCCGCAGAGCCCCGGTTTCGTGGCCCGCCGTGTTTCGACGATCCCGATTTCAAAAATTGCGGGTGCCACACTCAGAATCACGGCACGCTGATGACAAAAGCCCCGTGTCGCGATTATATTTGCACACAATGCGTAAGACAAACAAAACAATCAAACTAGTTGTAAAAAAAAAGAACAAGTTAACCGAAAAGACGAGTCTGAACTACAAAAGGGGTGCAACACGAGGACTTCCCAGGGGGTCACCCATCCTAGTACTACTCTCGCCCAAGCACGCTTAACTTCGGAGTTCTGATGGGATCCGGTGCGTTAGTGCTGGTATGATCGCACCCGTTAGAGTCTCCTCACTATATTTTCTTATAGCTGCTGGCACAGCGGGCGGTGGGGGGCTCCGAACTTCAAACGCGCGTAACTTTCGAACCGAATGGAGTTACGGGGCGCACAGCATGTCCACGCGAAGGTCTCTCAGAGCCGGACGACGTGGACAACAGGGCTGGCCCGTTGTGTGCACTATCCGAGGTCAAAAAAGGCCGCAGAGCCCCGGTTTCGTGGCCCGCCGTGTTTCGACGATCCCGATTTCAAAAATTGCGGGTCCCACACTCGGAATCACGGCACGCTGATGACAAAAGCCCCGTGTCGCGATTATATTTGCACACAATGCGTAAGACAAACAAAACAATCAAACTAGTTGTAAAAAAAAAGAACAAGTTAACCGAAAAGACGAGTCTGAACTACAAAAGGGGTGCAACACGAGGACTTCCCAGGGGGTCACCCATCCTAGTACTACTCTCGACCAAGCACGCTTAACTTCGGAGTTCTGATGGGATCCGGTGCGTTAGTGCTGGTATGATCGCACCCGTTAGAGTCTCCTCACTATATTTTCTTATAGCTGCTGGCACAGCGGGCGGTGTGGGGCTCCGAACTTCAAACGCGCGTAACTTTCGAACCGAATGGAGTTACGGGGCGCACAGCATGTCCACGCGAAGGTCTCTCAGAGCCGGACGACGTGGACAACCGGGCTGGCCCGTTGTGTGCACTATCCGAGGTCAAAAAAGGCCGCAGAGCCCCGGTTTCGTGGCCCGCCGTGTTTCGACGATCCCGATTTCAAAAATTGCGGGTCCCACACTCGGAATCACGGCACGCTGATGACAAAAGCCCCGTGTCGCGATTATATTTGCACACAATGCGTAAGACAAACAAAACAATCAAACTAGTTGTAAAAAAAAAGAACAAGTTAACCGAAAAGACGAGTCTGAACTACAAAAGGGGTGCAACACGAGGACTTCCCAGGGGGTCACCCATCCTAGTACTACTCTCGCCCAAGCACGCTTAACTTCGGAGTTCTGATGGGATCCGGTGCATTAGTGCTGGTATGATCGCACCCGTTAGAGTCTCCTCACTATATTTTCTTATAGCTGCTGGCACAGCGGGCGGTGGGGGGCTCCGAACTTCAAACGCGCGTAACTTTCGTACCGAATGGAGTTACGGGGCGCACAGCATGTCCACGCGAAGGTCTCTCAGAGCCGGACGACGTGGACAATCGGGCTGGCCCGTTGTGTGCACTATCCGAGGTCAAAAAAGGCCGCAGAGCCCCGGTTTCGTGGCCCGCCGTGTTTCGACGATCCCGATTTCAAAAATTGCGGGTCCCACACTCAGAATCACGGCACGCTGATGACAAAAGCCCCGTGTCGCGATTATATTTGCACACAATGCGTAAGACAAACAAAACAATCAAACTAGTTGTAAAAAAAAAGAACAAGTTAACCGAAAAGACGAGTCTGAACTACAAAAGGGGTGCAACACGAGGACTTCCCAGGGGGTCACCCATCCTAGTACTACTCTCGCCCAAGCACGCTTAACTTCGGAGTTCTGATGGGATCCGGTGCGTTAGTGCTGGTATGATCGCACCCGTTAGAGTCTCCTCACTATATTTTCTTATAGCTGCTGGCACAGCGGGCGGTGTGGGGCTCCGAACTTCAAACGCGCGTAACTTTCGAACCGAATGGAGTTACGGGGCGCACAGCATGTCCACGCGAAGGTCTCTCAGAGCCGGACGACGTGGACAACCGGGCTGGCCCGTTGTGTGCACTATCCGAGGTCAAAAAAGGCCGCAGAGCCCCGGTTTCGTGGCCCGCCGTGTTTCGACGATCCCGATTTCAAAAATTGCGGGTCCCACACTCAGAATCACGGCACGCTGATGACAAAAGCCCCGTGTCGCGATTATATTTGCACACAATGCGTAAGACAAACAAAACAATCAAACTAGTTGTAAAAAAAAAGAACAAGTTAACCGAAAAGACGAGTCTGAACTACAAAAGGGGTGCAACACGAGGACTTCCCAGGGGGTCACCCATCCTAGTACTACTCTCGCCCAAGCACGCTTAACTTCGGAGTTCTGATGGGATCCGGTGCGTTAGTGCTGGTATGATCGCACCCGTTAGAGTCTCCTCACTATATTTTCTTATAGCTGCTGGCACAGCGGGCGGTGTGGGGCTCCGAACTTCAAACGCGCGTAACTTTCGAACCGAATGGAGTTACGGGGCGCACAGCATGTCCACGCGAAGGTCTCTCAGAGCCGGACGACGTGGACAACCGGGCTGGCCCGTTGTGTGCACTATCCGAGGTCAAAAAAGGCCGCAGAGCCCCGGTTTCGTGGCCCGCCGTGTTTCGACGATCCCGATTTCAAAAATTGCGGGTCCCACACTCGGAATCACGGCACGCTGATGACAAAAGCCCCGTGTCGCGATTATATTTGCACACAATGCGTAAGACAAACAAAACAATCAAACTAGTTGTAAAAAAAAAGAACAAGTTAACCGAAAAGACGAGTCTGAACTACAAAAGGGGTGCAACACGAGGACTTCCCAGGGGGACACCCATCCTAGTACTACTCTCGCCCAAGCACGCTTAACTTCGGAGTTCTGATGGGATCCGGTGCATTAGTGCTGGTATGATCGCACCCGTTAGAGTCTCCTCACTATATTTTCTTATAGCTGCTGGCACAGCGGGCGGTGGGGGGCTCCGAACTTCAAACGCGCGTAACTTTCGTACCGAATGGAGTTACGGGGCGCACAGCATGTCCACGCGAAGGTCTCTCAGAGCCGGACGACGTGGACAACCGGGCTGGCCCGTTGTGTGCACTATCCGAGGTCAAAAAAGGCCGCAGAGCCCCGGTTTCGTGGCCCGCCGTGTTTCGACGATCCCGATTTCAAAAATTGCGGGTCCCACACTCAGAATCACGGCACGCTGATGACAAAAGCCCCGTGTCGCGATTATATTTGCACACAATGCGTAAGACAAACAAAACAATCAAACTAGTTGTAAAAAAAAAGAACAAGTTAACCGAAAAGACGAGTCTGAACTACAAAAGGGGTGCAACACGAGGACTTCCCAGGGGGTCACCCATCCTAGTACTACTCTCGCCCAAGCACGCTTAACTTCGGAGTTCTGATGGGATCCGGTGCATTAGTGCTGGTATGATCGCACCCGTTAGAGTCTCCTCACTATATTTTCTTATAGCTGCTGGCACAGCGGGCGGTGGGGGGCTCCGAACTTCAAACGCGCGTAACTTTCGTACCGAATGGAGTTACGGGGCGCACAGCATGTCCACGCGAAGGTCTCTCAGAGCCGGACGACGTGGACAACCGGGCTGGCCCGTTGTGTGCACTATCCGAGGTCAAAAAAGGCCGCAGAGCCCCGGTTTCGTGGCCCGCCGTGTTTCGACGATCCCGATTTCAAAAATTGCGGGTCCCACACTCAGAATCACGGCACGCTGATGACAAAAGCCCCGTGTCGCGATTATATTTGCACACAATGCGTAAGACAAACAAAACAATCAAACTAGTTGTAAAAAAAAAGAACAAGTTAACCGAAAAGACGAGTCTGAACTACAAAAGGGGTGCAACACGAGGACTTCCCAGGGGGTCACCCATCCTAGTACTACTCTCGACCAAGCACGCTTAACTTCGGAGTTCTGATGGGATCCGGTGCGTTAGTGCTGGTATGATCGCACCCGTTAGAGTCTCCTCACTATATTTTCTTATAGCTGCTGGCACAGCGGGCGGTGTGGGGCTCCGAACTTCAAACGCGCGTAACTTTCGAACCGAATGGAGTTACGGGGCGCACAGCATGTCCACGCGAAGGTCTCTCAGAGCCGGACGACGTGGACAACCGGGCTGGCCCGTTGTGTGCACTATCCGAGGTCAAAAAAGGCCGCAGAGCCCCGGTTTCGTGGCCCGCCGTGTTTCGACGATCCCGATTTCAAAAATTGCGGGTGCCACACTCAGAATCACGGCACGCTGATGACAAAAGCCCCGTGTCGCGATTATATTTGCACACAATGCGTAAGACAAACAAAACAATCAAACTAGTTGTAAAAAAAAAGAACAAGTTAACCGAAAAGACGAGTCTGAACTACAAAAGGGGTGCAACACGAGGACTTCCCAGGGGGTCACCCATCCTAGTACTACTCTCGCCCAAGCACGCTTAACTTCGGAGTTCTGATGGGATCCGGTGCGTTAGTGCTGGTATGATCGCACCCGTTAGAGTCTCCTCACTATATTTTCTTATAGCTGCTGGCACAGCGGGCGGTGGGGGGCTCCGAACTTCAAACGCGCGTAACTTTCGAACCGAATGGAGTTACGGGGCGCACAGCATGTCCACGCGAAGGTCTCTCAGAGCCGGACGACGTGGACAACAGGGCTGGCCCGTTGTGTGCACTATCCGAGGTCAAAAAAGGCCGCAGAGCCCCGGTTTCGTGGCCCGCCGTGTTTCGACGATCCCGATTTCAAAAATTGCGGGTCCCACACTCGGAATCACGGCACGCTGATGACAAAAGCCCCGTGTCGCGATTATATTTGCACACAATGCGTAAGACAAACAAAACAATCAAACTAGTTGTAAAAAAAAAGAACAAGTTAACCGAAAAGACGAGTCTGAACTACAAAAGGGGTGCAACACGAGGACTTCCCAGGGGGTCACCCATCCTAGTACTACTCTCGACCAAGCACGCTTAACTTCGGAGTTCTGATGGGATCCGGTGCGTTAGTGCTGGTATGATCGCACCCGTTAGAGTCTCCTCACTATATTTTCTTATAGCTGCTGGCACAGCGGGCGGTGTGGGGCTCCGAACTTCAAACGCGCGTAACTTTCGAACCGAATGGAGTTACGGGGCGCACAGCATGTCCACGCGAAGGTCTCTCAGAGCCGGACGACGTGGACAACCGGGCTGGCCCGTTGTGTGCACTATCCGAGGTCAAAAAAGGCCGCAGAGCCCCGGTTTCGTGGCCCGCCGTGTTTCGACGATCCCGATTTCAAAAATTGCGGGTCCCACACTCGGAATCACGGCACGCTGATGACAAAAGCCCCGTGTCGCGATTATATTTGCACACAATGCGTAAGACAAACAAAACAATCAAACTAGTTGTAAAAAAAAAGAACAAGTTAACCGAAAAGACGAGTCTGAACTACAAAAGGGGTGCAACACGAGGACTTCCCAGGGGGTCACCCATCCTAGTACTACTCTCGCCCAAGCACGCTTAACTTCGGAGTTCTGATGGGATCCGGTGCATTAGTGCTGGTATGATCGCACCCGTTAGAGTCTCCTCACTATATTTTCTTATAGCTGCTGGCACAGCGGGCGGTGGGGGGCTCCGAACTTCAAACGCGCGTAACTTTCGTACCGAATGGAGTTACGGGGCGCACAGCATGTCCACGCGAAGGTCTCTCAGAGCCGGACGACGTGGACAATCGGGCTGGCCCGTTGTGTGCACTATCCGAGGTCAAAAAAGGCCGCAGAGCCCCGGTTTCGTGGCCCGCCGTGTTTCGACGATCCCGATTTCAAAAATTGCGGGTCCCACACTCAGAATCACGGCACGCTGATGACAAAAGCCCCGTGTCGCGATTATATTTGCACACAATGCGTAAGACAAACAAAACAATCAAACTAGTTGTAAAAAAAAAGAACAAGTTAACCGAAAAGACGAGTCTGAACTACAAAAGGGGTGCAACACGAGGACTTCCCAGGGGGTCACCCATCCTAGTACTACTCTCGCCCAAGCACGCTTAACTTCGGAGTTCTGATGGGATCCGGTGCGTTAGTGCTGGTATGATCGCACCCGTTAGAGTCTCCTCACTATATTTTCTTATAGCTGCTGGCACAGCGGGCGGTGTGGGGCTCCGAACTTCAAACGCGCGTAACTTTCGAACCGAATGGAGTTACGGGGCGCACAGCATGTCCACGCGAAGGTCTCTCAGAGCCGGACGACGTGGACAACCGGGCTGGCCCGTTGTGTGCACTATCCGAGGTCAAAAAAGGCCGCAGAGCCCCGGTTTCGTGGCCCGCCGTGTTTCGACGATCCCGATTTCAAAAATTGCGGGTCCCACACTCAGAATCACGGCACGCTGATGACAAAAGCCCCGTGTCGCGATTATATTTGCACACAATGCGTAAGACAAACAAAACAATCAAACTAGTTGTAAAAAAAAAGAACAAGTTAACCGAAAAGACGAGTCTGAACTACAAAAGGGGTGCAACACGAGGACTTCCCAGGGGGTCACCCATCCTAGTACTACTCTCGCCCAAGCACGCTTAACTTCGGAGTTCTGATGGGATCCGGTGCGTTAGTGCTGGTATGATCGCACCCGTTAGAGTCTCCTCACTATATTTTCTTATAGCTGCTGGCACAGCGGGCGGTGTGGGGCTCCGAACTTCAAACGCGCGTAACTTTCGAACCGAATGGAGTTACGGGGTGCACAGCATGTCCACGCGAAGGTCTCTCAGAGCCGGACGACGTGGACAACCGGGCTGGCCCGTTGTGTGCACTATCCGAGGTCAAAAAAGGCCGCAGAGCCCCGGTTTCGTGGCCCGCCGTGTTTCGACGATCCCGATTTCAAAAATTGCGGGTCCCACACTCGGAATCACGGCACGCTGATGACAAAAGCCCCGTGTCGCGATTATATTTGCACACAATGCGTAAGACAAACAAAACAATCAAACTAGTTGTAAAAAAAAAGAACAAGTTAACCGAAAAGACGAGTCTGAACTACAAAAGGGGTGCAACACGAGGACTTCCCAGGGGGTCACCCATCCTAGTACTACTCTCGCCCAAGCACGCTTAACTTCGGAGTTCTGATGGGATCCGGTGCATTAGTGCTGGTATGATCGCACCCGTTAGAGTCTCCTCACTATATTTTCTTATAGCTGCTGGCACAGCGGGCGGTGGGGGGCTCCGAACTTCAAACGCGCGTAACTTTCGTACCGAATGGAGTTACGGGGCGCACAGCATGTCCACGCGAAGGTCTCTCAGAGCCGGACGACGTGGACAACCGGGCTGGCCCGTTGTGTGCACTATCCGAGGTCAAAAAAGGCCGCAGAGCCCCGGTTTCGTGGCCCGCCGTGTTTCGACGATCCCGATTTCAAAAATTGCGGGTCCCACACTCAGAATCACGGCACGCTGATGACAAAAGCCCCGTGTCGCGATTATATTTGCACACAATGCGTAAGACAAACAAAACAATCAAACTAGTTGTAAAAAAAAAGAACAAGTTAACCGAAAAGACGAGTCTGAACTACAAAAGGGGTGCAACACGAGGACTTCCCAGGGGGTCACCCATCCTAGTACTACTCTCGCCCAAGCACGCTTAACTTCGGAGTTTTGATGGGATCCGGTGCGTTAGTGCTGGTATGATCGCACCCGTTAGAGTCTCCTCACTATATTTTCTTATAGCTGCTGGCACAGCGGGCGGTGTGGGGCTCCGAACTTCAAACGCGCGTAACTTTCGAACCGAATGGAGTTACGGGGCGCACAGCATGTCCACGCGAAGGTCTCTCAGAGCCGGACGACGTGGACAACCGGGCTGGCCCGTTGTGTGCACTATCCGAGGTCAAAAAAGGCCGCAGAGCCCCGGTTTCGTGGCCCGCCGTGTTTCGACGATCCCGATTTCAAAAATTGCGGGTCCCACACTCAGAATCACGGCACGCTGATGACAAAAGCCCCGTGTCGCGATTATATTTGCACACAATGCGTAAGACAAACAAAACAATCAAACTAGTTGTAAAAAAAAAGAACAAGTTAACCGAAAAGACGAGTCTGAACTACAAAAGGGGTGCAACACGAGGACTTCCCAGGGGGTCACCCATCCTAGTACTACTCTCGCCCAAGCACGCTTAACTTCGGAGTTCTGATGGGATCCGGTGCGTTAGTGCTGGTATGATCGCACCCGTTAGTGTCTCCTCACTATATTTTCTTATAGCTGCTGGCACAGCGGGCGGTGGGGGGCTCCGAACTTCAAACGCGCGTAACTTTCGAACCGAATGGAGTTACGGGGCGCACAGCATGTCCACGCGAAGGTCTCTCAGAGCCGGACGACGTGGACAACAGGGCTGGCCCGTTGTGTGCACTATCCGAGGTCAAAAAAGGCCGCAGAGCCCCGGTTTCGTGGCCCGCCGTGTTTCGACGATCCCGATTTCAAAAATTGCGGGTCCCACACTCGGAATCACGGCACGCTGATGACAAAAGCCCCGTGTCGCGATTATATTTGCACACAATGCGTAAGACAAACAAAACAATCAAACTAGTTGTAAAAAAAAAGAACAAGTTAACCGAAAAGACGAGTCTGAACTACAAAAGGGGTGCAACACGAGGACTTCCCAGGGGGTCACCCATCCTAGTACTACTCTCGCCCAAGCACGCTTAACTTCGGAGTTCTGATGGGATCCGGTGCATTAGTGCTGGTATGATCGCACCCGTTAGAGTCTCCTCACTATATTTTCTTATAGCTGCTGGCACAGCGGGCGGTGGGGGGCTCCGAACTTCAAACGCGCGTAACTTTCGTACCGAATGGAGTTACGGGGCGCACAGCATGTCCACGCGAAGGTCTCTCAGAGCCGGACGACGTGGACAACCGGGCTGGCCCGTTGTGTGCACTATCCGAGGTCAAAAAAGGCCGCAGAGCCCCGGTTTCGTGGCCCGCCGTGTTTCGACGATCCCGATTTCAAAAATTGCGGGTCCCACACTCAGAATCACGGCACGCTGATGACAAAAGCCCCGTGTCGCGATTATATTTGCACACAATGCGTAAGACAAACAAAACAATCAAACTAGTTGTAAAAAAAAAGAACAAGTTAACCGAAAAGACGAGTCTGAACTACAAAAGGGGTGCAACACGAGGACTTCCCAGGGGGTCACCCATCCTAGTACTACTCTCGCCCAAGCACGCTTAACTTCGGAGTTTTGATGGGATCCGGTGCGTTAGTGCTGGTATGATCGCACCCGTTAGAGTCTCCTCACTATATTTTCTTATAGCTGCTGGCACAGCGGGCGGTGTGGGGCTCCGAACTTCAAACGCGCGTAACTTTCGAACCGAATGGAGTTACGGGGCGCACAGCATGTCCACGCGAAGGTCTCTCAGAGCCGGACGACGTGGACAACCGGGCTGGCCCGTTGTGTGCACTATCCGAGGTCAAAAAAGGCCGCAGAGCCCCGGTTTCGTGGCCCGCCGTGTTTCGACGATCCCGATTTCAAAAATTGCGGGTCCCACACTCAGAATCACGGCACGCTGATGACAAAAGCCCCGTGTCGCGATTATATTTGCACACAATGCGTAAGACAAACAAAACAATCAAACTAGTTGTAAAAAAAAAGAACAAGTTAACCGAAAAGACGAGTCTGAACTACAAAAGGGGTGCAACACGAGGACTTCCCAGGGGGTCACCCATCCTAGTACTACTCTCGCCCAAGCACGCTTAACTTCAGAGTTCTGATGGGATCCGGTGCGTTAGTGCTGGTATGATCGCACCCGTTAGTGTCTCCTCACTATATTTTCTTATAGCTGCTGGCACAGCGGGCGGTGGGGGGCTCCGAACTTCAAACGCGCGTAACTTTCGAACCGAATGGAGTTACGGGGCGCACAGCATGTCCACGCGAAGGTCTCTCAGAGCCGGACGACGTGGACAACAGGGCTGGCCCGTTGTGTGCACTATCCGAGGTCAAAAAAGGCCGCAGAGCCCCGGTTTCGTGGCCCGCCGTGTTTCGACGATCCCGATTTCAAAAATTGCGGGTCCCACACTCGGAATCACGGCACGCTGATGACAAAAGCCCCGTGTCGCGATTATATTTGCACACAATGCGTAAGACAAACAAAACAATCAAACTAGTTGTAAAAAAAAAGAACAAGTTAACCGAAAAGACGAGTCTGAACTACAAAAGGGGTGCAACACGAGGACTTCCCAGGGGGTCACCCATCCTAGTACTACTCTCGCCCAAGCACGCTTAACTTCGGAGTTCTGATGGGATCCGGTGCATTAGTGCTGGTATGATCGCACCCGTTAGAGTCTCCTCACTATATTTTCTTATAGCTGCTGGCACAGCGGGCGGTGGGGGGCTCCGAACTTCAAACGCGCGTAACTTTCGTACCGAATGGAGTTACGGGGCGCACAGCATGTCCACGCGAAGGTCTCTCAGAGCCGGACGACGTGGACAATCGGGCTGGCCCGTTGTGTGCACTATCCGAGGTCAAAAAAGGCCGCAGAGCCCCGGTTTCGTGGCCCGCCGTGTTTCGACGATCCCGATTTCAAAAATTGCGGGTCCCACACTCAGAATCACGGCACGCTGATGACAAAAGCCCCGTGTCGCGATTATATTTGCACACAATGCGTAAGACAAACAAAACAATCAAACTAGTTGTAAAAAAAAAGAACAAGTTAACCGAAAAGACGAGTCTGAACTACAAAAGGGGTGCAACACGAGGACTTCCCAGGGGGTCACCCATCCTAGTACTACTCTCGCCCAAGCACGCTTAACTTCGGAGTTCTGATGGGATCCGGTGCGTTAGTGCTGGTATGATCGCACCCGTTAGAGTCTCCTCACTATATTTTCTTATAGCTGCTGGCACAGCGGGCGGTGTGGGGCTCCGAACTTCAAACGCGCGTAACTTTCGAACCGAATGGAGTTACGGGGCGCACAGCATGTCCACGCGAAGGTCTCTCAGAGCCGGACGACGTGGACAACCGGGCTGGCCCGTTGTGTGCACTATCCGAGGTCAAAAAAGGCCGCAGAGCCCCGGTTTCGTGGCCCGCCGTGTTTCGACGATCCCGATTTCAAAAATTGCGGGTCCCACACTCAGAATCACGGCACGCTGATGACAAAAGCCCCGTGTCGCGATTATATTTGCACACAATGCGTAAGACAAACAAAACAATCAAACTAGTTGTAAAAAAAAAGAACAAGTTAACCGAAAAGACGAGTCTGAACTACAAAAGGGGTGCAACACGAGGACTTCCCAGGGGGTCACCCATCCTAGTACTACTCTCGCCCAAGCACGCTTAACTTCGGAGTTCTGATGGGATCCGGTGCGTTAGTGCTGGTATGATAGCACCCGTTAGAGTCTCCTCACTATATTTTCTTATAGCTGCTGGCACAGCGGGCGGTGTGGGGCTCCGAACTTCAAACGCGCGTAACTTTCGAACCGAATGGAGTTACGGGGCGCACAGCATGTCCACGCGAAGGTCTCTCAGAGCCGGACGACGTGGACAACCGGGCTGGCCCGTTGTGTGCACTATCCGAGGTCAAAAAAGGCCGCAGAGCCCCGGTTTCGTGGCCCGCCGTGTTTCGACGATCCCGATTTCAAAAATTGCGGGTCCCACACTCGGAATCACGGCACGCTGATGACAAAAGCCCCGTGTCGCGATTATATTTGCACACAATGCGTAAGACAAACAAAACAATCAAACTAGTTGTAAAAAAAAAGAACAAGTTAACCGAAAAGACGAGTCTGAACTACAAAAGGGGTGCAACACGAGGACTTCCCAGGGGGTCACCCATCCTAGTACTACTCTCGCCCAAGCACGCTTAACTTCGGAGTTCTGATGGGATCCGGTGCATTAGTGCTGGTATGATCGCACCCGTTAGAGTCTCCTCACTATATTTTCTTATAGCTGCTGGCACAGCGGGCGGTGGGGGGCTCCGAACTTCAAACGCGCGTAACTTTCGTACCGAATGGAGTTACGGGGCGCACAGCATGTCCACGCGAAGGTCTCTCAGAGCCGGACGACGTGGACAACCGGGCTGGCCCGTTGTGTGCACTATCCGAGGTCAAAAAAGGCCGCAGAGCCCCGGTTTCGTGGCCCGCCGTGTTTCGACGATCCCGATTTCAAAAATTGCGGGTCCCACACTCAGAATCACGGCACGCTGATGACAAAAGCCCCGTGTCGCGATTATATTTGCACACAATGCGTAAGACAAACAAAACAATCAAACTAGTTGTAAAAAAAAAGAACAAGTTAACCGAAAAGACGAGTCTGAACTACAAAAGGGGTGCAACACGAGGACTTCCCAGGGGGTCACCCATCCTAGTACTACTCTCGCCCAAGCACGCTTAACTTCGGAGTTTTGATGGGATCCGGTGCGTTAGTGCTGGTATGATCGCACCCGTTAGAGTCTCCTCACTATATTTTCTTATAGCTGCTGGCACAGCGGGCGGTGTGGGGCTCCGAACTTCAAACGCGCGTAACTTTCGAACCGAATGGAGTTACGGGGCGCACAGCATGTCCACGCGAAGGTCTCTCAGAGCCGGACGACGTGGACAACCGGGCTGGCCCGTTGTGTGCACTATCCGAGGTCAAAAAAGGCCGCAGAGCCCCGGTTTCGTGGCCCGCCGTGTTTCGACGATCCCGATTTCAAAAATTGCGGGTCCCACACTCAGAATCACGGCACGCTGATGACAAAAGCCCCGTGTCGCGATTATATTTGCACACAATGCGTAAGACAAACAAAACAATCAAACTAGTTGTAAAAAAAAAGAACAAGTTAACCGAAAAGACGAGTCTGAACTACAAAAGGGGTGCAACACGAGGACTTCCCAAGGGGTCACCCATCCTAGTACTACTCTCGCCCAAGCACGCTTAACTTCGGAGTTCTGATGGGATCCGGTGCGTTAGTGCTGGTATGATCGCACCCGTTAGAGTCTCCTCACTATATTTTCTTATAGCTGCTGGCACAGCGGGCGGTGTGGGGCTCCGAACTTCAAACGCGCGTAACTTTCGAACCGAATGGAGTTACGGGGCGCACAGCATGTCCACGCGAAGGTCTCTCAGAGCCGGACGACGTGGACAACCGGGCTGGCCCGTTGTGTGCACTATCCGAGGTCAAAAAAGGCCGCAGAGCCCCGGTTTCGTGGCCCGCCGTGTTTCGACGATCCCGATTTCAAAAATTACGGGTCCCACACTCAGAATCACGGCACGCTGATGACAAAAGCCCCGTGTCGCGATTATATTTGCACACAATGCGTAAGACAAACAAAACAATCAAACTAGTTGTAAAAAAAAAGAACAAGTTAACCGAAAAGACGAGTCTGAACTACAAAAGGGGTGCAACACGAGGACTTCCCAGGGGGTCACCCATCCTAGTACTACTCTCGCCCAAGCACGCTTAACTTCGGAGTTCTGATGGGATCCGGTGCGTTAGTGCTGGTATGATCGCACCCGTTAGAGTCTCCTCACTATATTTTCTTATAGCTGCTGGCACAGCGGGCGGTGTGGGGCTCCGAACTTCAAACGCGCGTAACTTTCGAACCGAATGGAGTTACGGGGCGCACAGCATGTCCACGCGAAGGTCTCTCAGAGCCGGACGACGTGGACAACCGGGCTGGCCCGTTGTGTGCACTATCCGAGGTCAAAAAAGGCCGCAGAGCCCCGCTTTCGTGGCCCGCCGTGTTTCGACGATCCCGATTTCAAAAATTGCGGGTCCCACACTCGGAATCACGGCACGCTGATGACAAAAGCCCCGTGTCGCGATTATATTTGCACACAATGCGTAAGACAAACAAAACAATCAAACTAGTTGTAAAAAAAAAGAACAAGTTAACCGAAAAGACGAGTCTGAACTACAAAAGGGGTGCAACACGAGGACTTCCCAGGGGGTCACCCATCCTAGTACTACTCTCGCCCAAGCACGCTTAACTTCGGAGTTCTGATGGGATCCGGTGCGTTAGTGCTGGTATGATCGCACCCGTTAGAGTCTCCTCACTATATTTTCTTATAGCTGCTGGCACAGCGGGCGGTGTGGGGCTCCGAACTTCAAACGCGCGTAACTTTCGAACCGAATGGAGTTACGGGGCGCACAGCATGTCCACGCGAAGGTCTCTCAGAGCCGGACGACGTGGACAACCGGGCTGGCCCGTTGTGTGCACTATCCGAGGTCAAAAAAGGCCGCAGAGCCCCGGTTTCGTGGCCCGCCGTGTTTCGACGATCCCGATTTCAAAAATTACGGGTCCCACACTCAGAATCACGGCACGCTGATGACAAAAGCCCCGTGTCGCGATTATATTTGCACACAATGCGTAAGACAAACAAAACAATCAAACTAGTTGTAAAAAAAAAGAACAAGTTAACCGAAAAGACGAGTCTGAACTACAAAAGGGGTGCAACACGAGGACTTCCCAGGGGGTCACCCATCCTAGTACTACTCTCGCCCAAGCACGCTTAACTTCGGAGTTCTGATGGGATCCGGTGCGTTAGTGCTGGTATGATCGCACCCGTTAGAGTCTCCTCACTATATTTTCTTATAGCTGCTGGCACAGCGGGCGGTGTGGGGCTCCGAACTTCAAACGCGCGTAACTTTCGAACCGAATGGAGTTACGGGGCGCACAGCATGTCCACGCGAAGGTCTCTCAGAGCCGGACGACGTGGACAACCGGGCTGGCCCGTTGTGTGCACTATCCGAGGTCAAAAAAGGCCGCAGAGCCCCGCTTTCGTGGCCCGCCGTGTTTCGACGATCCCGATTTCAAAAATTGCGGGTCCCACACTCGGAATCACGGCACGCTGATGACAAAAGCCCCGTGTCGCGATTATATTTGCACACAATGCGTAAGACAAACAAAACAATCAAACTAGTTGTAAAAAAAAAGAACAAGTTAACCGAAAAGACGAGTCTGAACTACAAAAGGGGTGCAACACGAGGACTTCCCAGGGGGTCACCCATCCTAGTACTACTCTCGCCCAAGCACGCTTAACTTCGGAGTTCTGATGGGATCCGGTGCGTTAGTGCTGGTATGATCGCACCCGTTAGAGTCTCCTCACTATATTTTCTTATAGCTGCTGGCACAGCGGGCGGTGTGGGGCTCCGAACTTCAAACGCGCGTAACTTTCGAACCGAATGGAGTTACGGGGCGCACAGCATGTCCACGCGAAGGTCTCTCAGAGCCGGACGACGTGGACAACAGGGCTGGCCCGTTGTGTGCACTATCCGAGGTCAAAAAAGGCCGCAGAGCCCCGGTTTCGTGGCCCGCCGTGTTTCGACGATCCCGATTTCAAAAATTGCGGGTCCCACACTCGGAATCACGGCACGCTGATGACAAAAGCCCCGTGTCGCGATTATATTTGCACACAATGCGTAAGACAAACAAAACAATCAAACTAGTTGTAAAAAAAAAGAACAAGTTAACCGAAAAGACGAGTCTGAACTACAAAAGGGGTGCAACACGAGGACTTCCCAGGGGGTCACCCATCCTAGTACTACTCTCGCCCAAGCACGCTTAACTTCGGAGTTCTGATGGGATCCGGTGCGTTAGTGCTGGTATGATCGCACCCGTTAGAGTCTCCTCACTATATTTTCTTATAGCTGCTGGCACAGCGGGCGGTGGGGGGCTCCGAACTTCAAACGCGCGTAACTTTCGAACCGAATGGAGTTACGGGGCGCACAGCATGTCCACGCGAAGGTCTCTCAGAGCCGGACGACGTGGACCACAGGGCTGGCCCATTGTGTGCACTATCCGAGGTCAAAAAAGGCCGCAGAGCCCCGGTTTCGTGGCCCGCCGTGTTTCGACGATCCCGATTTCAAAAATTGCGGGTCCCACACTCGGAATCACGGCACGCTGATGACAAAAGCCCCGTGTCGCGATTATATTTGCACACAATGCGTAAGACAAACAAAACAATCAAACTAGTTGTAAAAAAAAAGAACAAGTTAACCGAAAAGACGAGTCTGAACTACAAAAGGGGTGCAACACGAGGACTTCCCAGGGGGTCACCCATCCTAGTACTACTCTCGCCCAAGCACGCTTAACTTCGGAGTTCTGATGGGATCCGGTGCGTTAGTGATGGTATGATCGCACCCGTTAGAGTCTCCTCACTATATTTTCTTATAGCTGCTGGCACAGCGGGCGGTGTGGGGCTCCGAACTTCAAACGCGCGTAACTTTCGAACCGAATGGAGTTACGGGGCGCACAGCATGTCCACGCGAAGGTCTCTCAGAGCCGGACGACGTGGACAACCGGGCTGGCCCGTTGTGTGCACTATCCGAGGTCAAAAAAGGCCGCAGAGCCCCGGTTTCGTGGCCCGCCGTGTTTCGACGATCCCGATTTCAAAAATTGCGGGTCCCACACTCAGAATCACGGCACGCTGATGACAAAAGCCCCGTGTCGCGATTATATTTGCACACAATGCGTAAGACAAACAAAACAATCAAACTAGTTGTAAAAAAAAAGAACAAGTTAACCGAAAAGACGAGTCTGAACTACAAAAGGGGTGCAACACGAGGACTTCCCAGGGGGTCACCCATCCTAGTACTACTCTCGCCCAAGCACGCTTAACTTCGGAGTTCTGATGGGATCCGGTGCGTTAGTGCTGGTATGATCGCACCCGTTAGAGTCTCCTCACTATATTTTCTTATAGCTGCTGGCACAGCGGGCGGTGGGGGGCTCCGAACTTCAAACGCGCGTAACTTTCGAACCGAATGGAGTTACGGGGCGCACAGCATGTCCACGCGAAGGTCTCTCAGAGCCGGACGACGTGGACAACAGGGCTGGCCCGTTGTGTGCACTATCCGAGGTCAAAAAAGGCCGCAGAGCCCCGGTTTCGTGGCCCGCCGTGTTTCGACGATCCCGATTTCAAAAATTGCGGGTCCCACACTCGGAATCACGGCACGCTGATGACAAAAGCCCCGTGTCGCGATTATATTTGCACACAATGCGTAAGACAAACAAAACAATCAAACTAGTTGTAAAAAAAAAGAACAAGTTAACCGAAAAGACGAGTCTGAACTACAAAAGGGGTGCAACACGAGGACTTCCCAGGGGGTCACCCATCCTAGTACTACTCTCGCCCAAGCACGCTTAACTTCGGAGTTCTGATGGGATCCGGTGCATTAGTGCTGGTATGATCGCACCCGTTAGAGTCTCCTCACTATATTTTCTTATAGCTGCTGGCACAGCGGGCGGTGGGGGGCTCCGAACTTCAAACGCGCGTAACTTTCGAACCGAATGGAGTTACGGGGCGCACAGCATGTCCACGCGAAGGTCTCTCAGAGCCGGACGACGTGGACAACCGGGCTGGCCCGTTGTGTGCACTATCCGAGGTCAAAAAAGGCCGCAGAGCCCCGGTTTCGTGGCCCGCCGTGTTTCGACGATCCCGATTTCAAAAATTGCGGGTCCCACACTCAGAATCACGGCACGCTGATGACAAAAGCCCCGTGTCGCGATTATATTTGCACACAATGCGTAAGACAAACAAAACAATCAAACTAGTTGTAAAAAAAAAGAACAAGTTAACCGAAAAGACGAGTCTGAACTACAAAAGGGGTGCAACACGAGGACTTCCCAAGGGGTCACCCATCCTAGTACTACTCTCGCCCAAGCACGCTTAACTTCGGAGTTCTGATGGGATCCGGTGCGTTAGTGCTGGTATGATCGCACCCGTTAGAGTCTCCTCACTATATTTTCTTATAGCTGCTGGCACAGCGGGCGGTGTGGGGCTCCGAACTTCAAACGCGCGTAACTTTCGAACCGAATGGAGTTACGGGGCGCACAGCATGTCCACGCGAAGGTCTCTCAGAGCCGGACGACGTGGACAACCGGGCTGGCCCGTTGTGTGCACTATCCGAGGTCAAAAAAGGCCGCAGAGCCCCGGTTTCGTGGCCCGCCGTGTTTCGACGATCCCGATTTCAAAAATTACGGGTCCCACACTCAGAATCACGGCACGCTGATGAAAAAAGCCCCGTGTCGCGATTATATTTGCACACAATGCGTAAGACAAACAAAACAATCAAACTAGTTGTAAAAAAAAAGAACAAGTTAACCGAAAAGACGAGTCTGAACTACAAAAGGGGTGCAACACGAGGACTTCCCAGGGGGTCACCCATCCTAGTACTACTCTCGCCCAAGCACGCTTAACTTCGGAGTTCTGATGGGATCCGGTGCGTTAGTGCTGGTATGATCGCACCCGTTAGAGTCTCCTCACTATATTTTCTTATAGCTGCTGGCACAGCGGGCGGTGTGGGGCTCCGAACTTCAAACGCGCGTAACTTTCGAACCGAATGGAGTTACGGGGCGCACAGCATGTCCACGCGAAGGTCTCTCAGAGCCGGACGACGTGGACAACAGGGCTGGCCCGTTGTGTGCACTATCCGAGGTCAAAAAAGGCCGCAGAGCCCCGGTTTCGTGGCCCGCCGTGTTTCGACGATCCCGATTTCAAAAATTGCGGGTCCCACACTCGGAATCACGGCACGCTGATGACAAAAGCCCCGTGTCGCGATTATATTTGCACACAATGCGTAAGACAAACAAAACAATCAAACTAGTTGTAAAAAAAAAGAACAAGTTAACCGAAAAGACGAGTCTGAACTACAAAAGGGGTGCAACACGAGGACTTCCCAGGGGGTCACCCATCCTAGTACTACTCTCGCCCAAGCACGCTTAACTTCGGAGTTCTGATGGGATCCGGTGCGTTAGTGCTGGTATGATCGCACCCGTTAGAGTCTCCTCACTATATTTTCTTATAGCTGCTGGCACAGCGGGCGGTGTGGGGCTCCGAACTTCAAACGCGCGTAACTTTCGAACCGAATGGAGTTACGGGGCGCACAGCATGTCCACGCGAAGGTCTCTTAGAGCCGGACGACGTGGACAACAGGGCTGGCCCGTTGTGTGCACTATCCGAGGTCAAAAAAGGCCGCAGAGCCCCGGTTTCGTGGCCCGCCGTGTTTCGACGATCCCGATTTCAAAAATTGCGGGTCCCACACTCGGAATCACGGCACGCTGATGACAAAAGCCCCGTGTCGCGATTATATTTGCACACAATGCGTAAGACAAACAAAACAATCAAACTAGTTGTAAAAAAAAAGAACAAGTTAACCGAAAAGACGAGTCTGAACTACAAAAGGGGTGCAACACGAGGACTTCCCAGGGGGTCACCCATCCTAGTACTACTCTCGCCCAAGCACGCTTAACTTCGGAGTTCTGATGGGATCCGGTGCGTTAGTGCTGGTATGATCGCACCCGTTAGAGTCTCCTCACTATATTTTCTTATAGCTGCTGGCACAGCGGGCGGTGGGGGGCTCCGAACTTCAAACGCGCGTAACTTTCGAACCGAATGGAGTTACGGGGCGCACAGCATGTCCACGCGAAGGTCTCTCAGAGCCGGACGACGTGGACCACAGGGCTGGCCCATTGTGTGCACTATCCGAGGTCAAAAAAGGCCGCAGAGCCCCGGTTTCGTGGCCCGCCGTGTTTCGACGATCCCGATTTCAAAAATTGCGGGTCCCACACTCGGAATCACGGCACGCTGATGACAAAAGCCCCGTGTCGCGATTATATTTGCACACAATGCGTAAGACAAACAAAACAATCAAACTAGTTGTAAAAAAAAAGAACAAGTTAACCGAAAAGACGAGTCTGAACTACAAAAGGGGTGCAACACGAGGACTTCCCAGGGGGTCACCCATCCTAGTACTACTCTCGCCCAAGCACGCTTAACTTCGGAGTTCTGATGGGATCCGGTGCGTTAGTACTGGTATGATCGCACCCGTTAGGTCTCCTCACTATATTTTCTTATAGCTGCTGGCACAGCGGGCGGTGTGGGGCTCCGAACTTCAAACGCGCGTAACTTTCGAACCGAATGGAGTTACGGGGCGCACAGCATGTCCACGCGAAGGTCTCTCAGAGCCGGACGACGTGGACAACCGGGCTGGCCCGTTGTGTGCACTATCCGAGGTCAAAAAAGGCCGCAGAGCCCCGGTTTCGTGGCCCGCCGTGTTTCGACGATCCCGATTTCAAAAATTGCGGGTCCCACACTCAGAATCACGGCACGCTGATGACAAAAGCCCCGTGTCGCGATTATATTTGCACACAATGCGTAAGACAAACAAAACAATCAAACTAGTTGTAAAAAAAAAGAACAAGTTAACCGAAAAGACGAGTCTGAACTACAAAAGGGGTGCAACACGAGGACTTCCCAGGGGGTCACCCATCCTAGTACTACTCTCGCCCAAGCACGCTTAACTTCGGAGTTCTGATGGGATCCGGTGCGTTAGTGCTGGTATGATCGCACCCGTTAGAGTCTCCTCACTATATTTTCTTATAGCTCCTGGCACAGCGGGCGGTGGGGGCTCCGAACTTCAAACGCGCGTAACTTTCGAACCGAATGGAGTTACGGGGCGCACAGCATGTCCACGCGAAGGTCTCTCAGAGCCGGACGACGTGGACAACAGGGCTGGCCCGTTGTGTGCACTATCCGAGGTCAAAAAAGGCCGCAGAGCCCCGGTTTCGTGGCCCGCCGTGTTTCGACGATCCCGATTTCAAAAATTGCGGGTCCCACACTCGGAATCACGGCACGCTGATGACAAAAGCCCCGTGTCGCGATTATATTTGCACACAATGCGTAAGACAAACAAAACAATCAAACTAGTTGTAAAAAAAAAGAACAAGTTAACCGAAAAGACGAGTCTGAACTACAAAAGGGGTGCAACACGAGGACTTCCCAGGGGGTCACCCATCCTAGTACTACTCTCGCCCAAGCACGCTTAACTTCGGAGTTCTGATGGGATCCGGTGCATTAGTGCTGGTATGATCGCACCCGTTAGAGTCTCCTCACTATATTTTCTTATAGCTGCTGGCACAGCGGGCGGTGTGGGGCTCCGAACTTCAAACGCGCGTAACTTTCGAACCGAATGGAGTTACGGGGCGCACAGCATGTCCACGCGAAGGTCTCTCAGAGCCGGACGACGTGGACAACCGGGCTGGCCCGTTGTGTGCACTATCCGAGGTCAAAAAAGGCCGCAGAGCCCCGGTTTCGTGGCCCGCCGTGTTTCGACGATCCCGATTTCAAAAATTGCGGGTCCCACACTCAGAATCACGGCACGCTGATGACAAAAGCCCCGTGTCGCGATTATATTTGCACACAATGCGTAAGACAAACAAAACAATCAAACTAGTTGTAAAAAAAAAGAACAAGTTAACCGAAAAGACGAGTCTGAACTACAAAAGGGGTGCAACACGAGGACTTCCCAGGGGGTCACCCATCCTAGTACTACTCTCGCCCAAGCACGCTTAACTTCGGAGTTCTGATGGGATCCGGTGCGTTAGTGCTGGTATGATCGCACCCGTTAGAGTCTCCTCACTATATTTTCTTATAGCTGCTGGCACAGCGGGCGGTGTGGGGCTCCGAACTTCAAACGCGCGTAACTTTCGAACCGAATGGAGTTACGGGGCGCACAGCATGTCCACGCGAAGGTCTCTCAGAGCCGGACGACGTGGACAACCGGGCTGGCCCGTTGTGTGCACTATCCGAGGTCAAAAAAGGCCGCAGAGCCCCGGTTTCGTGGCCCGCCGTGTTTCGACGATCCCGATTTCAAAAATTGCGGGTCCCACACTCAGAATCACGGCACGCTGATGACAAAAGCCCCGTGTCGCGATTATATTTGCACACAATGCGTAAGACAAACAAAACAATCAAACTAGTTGTAAAAAAAAAGAACAAGTTAACCGAAAAGACGAGTCTGAACTACAAAAGGGGTGCAACACGAGGACTTCCCAGGGGGTCACCCATCCTAGTACTACTCTCGCCCAAGCACGCTTAACTTCGGAGTTCTGATGGGATCCGGTGCGTTAGTGCTGGTATGATCGCACCCGTTAGAGTCTCCTCACTATATTTTCTTATAGCTGCTGGCACAGCGGGCGGTGTGGGGCTCCGAACTTCAAACGCGCGTAACTTTCGAACCGAATGGAGTTACGGGGCGCACAGCATGTCCACGCGAAGGTCTCTCAGAGCCGGACGACGTGGACAACCGGGCTGGCCCGTTGTGTGCACTATCCGAGGTCAAAAAAGGCCGCAGAGCCCCGGTTTCGTGGCCCGCCGTGTTTCGACGATCCCGATTTCAAAAATTGCGGGTCCCACACTCGGAATCACGGCACGCTGATGACAAAAGCCCCGTGTCGCGATTATATTTGCACACAATGCGTAAGACAAACAAAACAATCAAACTAGTTGTAAAAAAAAAGAACAAGTTAACCGAAAAGACGAGTCTGAACTACAAAAGGGGTGCAACACGAGGACTTCCCAGGGGGTCACCCATCCTAGTACTACTCTCGCCCAAGCACGCTTAACTTCGGAGTTCTGATGGGATCCGGTGCGTTAGTGCTGGTATGATCGCACCCGTTAGAGTCTCCTCACTATATTTTCTTATAGCTGCTGGCACAGCGGGCGGTGGGGGGCTCCGAACTTCAAACGCGCGTAACTTTCGAACCGAATGGAGTTACGGGGCGCACAGCATGTCCACGCGAAGGTCTCTCAGAGCCGGACGACGTGGACAACAGGGCTGGCCCGTTGTGTGCACTATCCGAGGTCAAAAAAGGCCGCAGAGCCCCGGTTTCGTGGCCCGCCGTGTTTCGACGATCCCGATTTCAAAAATTGCGGGTCCCACACTCGGAATCACGGCACGCTGATGACAAAAGCCCCGTGTCGCGATTATATTTGCACACAATGCGTAAGACAAACAAAACAATCAAACTAGTTGTAAAAAAAAAGAACAAGTTAACCGAAAAGACGAGTCTGAACTACAAAAGGGGTGCAACACGAGGACTTCCCAGGGGGTCACCCATCCTAGTACTACTCTCGCCCAAGCACGCTTAACTTCGGAGTTCTGATGGGATCCGGTGCGTTAGTGCTGGTATGATCGCACCCGTTAGAGTCTCCTCACTATATTTTCTTATAGCTGCTGGCACAGCGGGCGGTGTGGGGCTCCGAACTTCAAACGCGCGTAACTTTCGAACCGAATGGAGTTACGGGGCGCACAGCATGTCCACGCGAAGGTCTCTCAGAGCCGGACGACGTGGACAACCGGGCTGGCCCGTTGTGTGCACTATCCGAGGTCAAAAAAGGCCGCAGAGCCCCGGTTTCGTGGCCCGCCGTGTTTCGACGATCCCGATTTCAAAAATTGCGGGTCCCACACTCGGAATCACGGCACGCTGATGACAAAAGCCCCGTGTCGCGATTATATTTGCACACAATGCGTAAGACAAACAAAACAATCAAACTAGTTGTAAAAAAAAAGAACAAGTTAACCGAAAAGACGAGTCTGAACTACAAAAGGGGTGCAACACGAGGACTTCCCAGGGGGTCACCCATCCTAGTACTACTCTCGCCCAAGCACGCTTAACTTCGGAGTTCTGATGGGATCCGGTGCGTTAGTGCTGGTATGATCGCACCCGTTAGAGTCTCCTCACTATATTTTCTTATAGCTGTTGGCACAGCGGGCGGTGTGGGGCTCCGAACTTCAAACGCGCGTAACTTTCGAACCGAATGGAGTTACGGGGCGCACAGCATGTCCACGCGAAGGTCTCTCAGAGCCGGACGACGTGGACAACCGGGCTGGCCCGTTATGTGCACTATCCGAGGTCAAAAAAGGCCGCAGAGCCCCGGTTTCGTGGCCCGCCGTGTTTCGACGATCCCGATTTCAAAAATTGCGGGTCCCACACTCAGAATCACGGCACGCTGATGACAAAAGCCCCGTGTCGCGATTATATTTGCACACAATGCGTAAGACAAACAAAACAATCAAACTAGTTGTAAAAAAAAAGAACAAGTTAACCGAAAAGACGAGTCTGAACTACAAAAGGGGTGCAACACGAGGACTTCCCAGGGGGTCACCCATCCTAGTACTACTCTCGCCCAAGCACGCTTAACTTCGGAGTTCTGATGGGATCCGGTGCGTTAGTGCTGGTATGATCGCACCCGTTAGAGTCTCCTCACTATATTTTCTTATAGCTGCTGGCACAGCGGGCGGTGTGGGGCTCCGAACTTCAAACGCGCGTAACTTTCGAACCGAATGGAGTTACGGGGCGCACAGCATGTCCACGCGAAGGTCTCTCAGAGCCGGACGACGTGGACAACCGGGCTGGCCCGTTGTGTGCACTATCCGAGGTCAAAAAAGGCCGCAGAGCCCCGGTTTCGTGGCCCGCCGTGTTTCGACGATCCCGATTTCAAAAATTGCGGGTCCCACACTCGGAATCACGGCACGCTGATGACAAAAGCCCCGTGTCGCGATTATATTTGCACACAATGCGTAAGACAAACAAAACAATCAAACTAGTTGTAAAAAAAAAGAACAAGTTAACCGAAAAGACGAGTCTGAACTACAAAAGGGGTGCAACACGAGGACTTCCCAGGGGGTCACCCATCCTAGTACTACTCTCGCCCAAGCACGCTTAACTTCGGAGTTCTGATGGGATCCGGTGCGTTAGTGCTGGTATGATCGCACCCGTTAGAGTCTCCTCACTATATTTTCTTATAGCTGCTGGCACAGCGGGCGGTGGGGGGCTCCGAACTTCAAACGCGCGTAACTTTCGAACCGAATGGAGTTACGGGGCGCACAGCATGTCCACGCGAAGGTCTCTCAGAGCCGGACGACGTGGACAACAGGGCTGGCCCGTTGTGTGCACTATCCGAGGTCAAAAAAGGCCGCAGAGCCCCGGTTTCGTGGCCCGCCGTGTTTCGACGATCCCGATTTCAAAAATTGCGGGTCCCACACTCAGAATCACGGCACGCTGATGACAAAAGCCCCGTGTCGCGATTATATTTGCACACAATGCGTAAGACAAACAAAGCAATCAAACTAGTTGTAAAAAAAAAGAACAAGTTAACCGAAAAGACGAGTCTGAACTACAAAAGGGGTGCAACACGAGGACTTCCCAGGGGGTCACCCATCCTAGTACTACTTTCGCCCAAGCACGCTTAACTTCGGAGTTCTGATGGGATCCGGTGCGTTAGTGCTGGTATGATCGCACCCGTTAGAGTCTCCTCACTATATTTTCTTATAGCTGCTGGCACAGCGGGCGGTGTGGGGCTCCGAACTTCAAACGCGCGTAACTTTCGAACCGAATGGAGTTACGGGGCGCACAGCATGTCCACGCGAAGGTCTCTCAGAGCCGGACGACGTGGACAACCGGGCTGGCCCGTTGTGTGCACTATCCGAGGTCAAAAAAGGCCGCAGAGCCTCGGTTTCGTGGCCCGCCGTGTTTCGACGATCCCGATTTCAAAAATTGCGGGTCCCACACTCGGAATCACGGCACGCTGATGACAAAAGCCCCGTGTCGCGATTATATTTGCACACAATGCGTAAGACAAACAAAACAATCAAACTAGTTGTAAAAAAAAAGAACAAGTTAACCGAAAAGACGAGTCTGAACTACAAAAGGGGTGCAACACGAGGACTTCCCAGGGGGTCACCCATCCTAGTACTACTCTCGCCCAAGCACGCTTAACTTCGGAGTTCTGATGGGATCCGGTGCGTTAGTGCTGGTATGATCGCACCCGTTAGAGTCTCCTCACTATATTTTCTTATAGCTGCTGGCACAGCGGGCGGTGGGGGGCTCCGAACTTCAAACGCGCGTAACTTTCGAACCGAATGGAGTTACGGGGCGCACAGCATGTCCACGCGAAGGTCTCTCAGAGCCGGACGACGTGGACAACCGGGCTGGCCCGTTGTGTGCACTATCCGAGGTCAAAAAAGGCCGCAGAGCCCCGGTTTCGTGGCCCGCCGTGTTTCGACGATCCCGATTTCAAAAATTGCGGGTCCCACACTCAGAATCACGGCACGCTGATGACAAAAGCCCCGTGTCGCGATTATATTTGCACACAATGCGTAAGACAAACAAAACAATCAAACTAGTTGTAAAAAAAAAGAACAAGTTAACCGAAAAGACGAGTCTGAACTACAAAAGGGGTGCAACACGAGGACTTCCCAGGGGGTCACCCATCCTAGTACTACTCTCGCCCAAGCACGCTTAACTTCGGAGTTCTGATGGGATCCGGTGCGTTAGTGCTGGTATGATCGCACCCGTTAGAGTCTCCTCACTATATTTTCTTATAGCTGCTGGCACAGCGGGCGGTGGGGGGCTCCGAACTTCAAACGCGCGTAACTTTCGAACCGAATGGAGTTACGGGGCGCACAGCATGTCCACGCGAAGGTCTCTCAGAGCCGGACGACGTGGACAACAGGGCTGGCCCGTTGTGTGCACTATCCGAGGTCAAAAAAGGCCGCAGAGCCCCGGTTTCGTGGCCCGCCGTGTTTCGACGATCCCGATTTCAAAAATTGCGGGTCCCACACTCGGAATCACGGCACGCTGATGACAAAAGCCCCGTGTCGCGATTATATTTGCACACAATGCGTAAGACAAACAAAACAATCAAACTAGTTGTAAAAAAAAAGAACAAGTTAACCGAAAAGACGAGTCTGAACTACAAAAGGGGTGCAACACGAGGACTTCCCAGGGGGTCACCCATCCTAGTACTACTCTCGCCCAAGCACGCTTAACTTCGGAGTTCTGATGGGATCCGGTGCGTTAGTGCTGGTATGATCGCACCCGTTAGAGTCTCCTCACTATATTTTCTTATAGCTGTTGGCACAGCGGGCGGTGTGGGGCTCCGAACTTCAAACGCGCGTAACTTTCGAACCGAATGGAGTTACGGGGCGCACAGCATGTCCACGCGAAGGTCTCTCAGAGCCGGACGACGTGGACAATCGGGCTGGCCCGTTGTGTGCACTATCCGAGGTCAAAAAAGGCCGCAGAGCCCCGGTTTCGTGGCCCGCCGTGTTTCGACGATCCCGATTTCAAAAATTGCGGGTCCCACACTCAGAATCACGGCACGCTGATGACAAAAGCCCCGTGTCGCGATTATATTTGCACACAATGCGTAAGACAAACAAAACAATCAAACTAGTTGTAAAAAAAAAGAACAAGTTAACCGAAAAGACGAGTCTGAACTACAAAAGGGGTGCAACACGAGGACTTCCCAGGGGGTCACCCATCCTAGTACTACTCTCGCCCAAGCACGCTTAACTTCGGAGTTCTGATGGGATCCGGTGCGTTAGTGCTGGTATGATCGCACCCGTTAGAGTCTCCTCACTATATTTTCTTATAGCTGCTGGCACAGCGGGCGGTGTGGGGCTCCGAACTTCAAACGCGCGTAACTTTCGAACCGAATGGAGTTACGGGGCGCACAGCATGTCCACGCGAAGGTCTCTCAGAGCCGGACGACGTGGACAACCGGGCTGGCCCGTTGTGTGCACTATCCGAGGTCAAAAAAGGCCGCAGAGCCCCGGTTTCGTGGCCCGCCGTGTTTCGACGATCCCGATTTCAAAAATTGCGGGTCCCACACTCGGAATCACGGCACGCTGATGACAAAAGCCCCGTGTCGCGATTATATTTGCACACAATGCGTAAGACAAACAAAACAATCAAACTAGTTGTAAAAAAAAAGAACAAGTTAACCGAAAAGACGAGTCTGAACTACAAAAGGGTTGCAACACGAGGACTTCCCAGGGGGTCACCCATCCTAGTACTACTCTCGCCCAAGCACGCTTAACTTCGGAGTTCTGATGGGATCCGGTGCGTTAGTGCTGGTATGATCGCACCCGTTAGAGTCTCCTCACTATATTTTCTTATAGCTGCTGGCACAGCGGGCGGTGGGGGGCTCCGAACTTCAAACGCGCGTAACTTTCGAACCGAATGGAGTTACGGGGCGCACAGCATGTCCACGCGAAGGTCTCTCAGAGCCGGACGACGTGGACAACAGGGCTGGCCCGTTGTGTGCACTATCCGAGGTCAAAAAAGGCCGCAGAGCCCCGGTTTCGTGGCCCGCCGTGTTTCGACGATCCCGATTTCAAAAATTGCGGGTCCCACACTCAGAATCACGGCACGCTGATGACAAAAGCCCCGTGTCGCGATTATATTTGCACACAATGCGTAAGACAAACAAAACAATCAAACTAGTTGTAAAAAAAAAGAACAAGTTAACCGAAAAGACGAGTCTGAACTACAAAAGGGGTGCAACACGAGGACTTCCCAGGGGGTCACCCATCCTAGTACTACTCTCGCCCAAGCACGCTTAACTTCGGAGTTCTGATGGGATCCGGTGCGTTAGTGCTGGTATGATCGCACCCGTTAGAGTCTCCTCACTATATTTTCTTATAGCTGCTGGCACAGCGGGCGGTGGGGGGCTCCGAACTTCAAACGCGCGTAACTTTCGAACCGAATGGAGTTACGGGGCGCACAGCATGTCCACGCGAAGGTCTCTCAGAGCCGGACGACGTGGACAACCGGGCTGGCCCGTTGTGTGCACTATCCGAGGTCAAAAAAGGCCGCAGAGCCCCGGTTTCGTGGCCCGCCGTGTTTCGACGATCCCGATTTCAAAAATTGCGGGTCCCACACTCAGAATCACGGCACGCTGATGACAAAAGCCCCGTGTCGCGATTATATTTGCACACAATGCGTAAGACAAACAAAACAATCAAACTAGTTGTAAAAAAAAAGAACAAGTTAACCGAAAAGACGAGTCTGAACTACAAAAGGGGTGCAACACGAGGACTTCCCAGGGGGTCACCCATCCTAGTACTACTCTCGCCCAAGCACGCTTAACTTCGGAGTTCTGATGGGATCCGGTGCGTTAGTGCTGGTATGATCGCACCCGTTAGAGTCTCCTCACTATATTTTCTTATAGCTGCTGGCACAGCGGGCGGTGGGGGGCTCCGAACTTCAAACGCGCGTAACTTTCGAACCGAATGGAGTTACGGGGCGCACAGCATGTCCACGCGAAGGTCTCTCAGAGCCGGACGACGTGGACAACGGGGCTGGCCCGTTGTGTGCACTATCCGAGGTCAAAAAAGGCCGCAGAGCCCCGGTTTCGTGGCCCGCCGTGTTTCGACGATCCCGATTTCAAAAATTGCGGGTCCCACACTCAGAATCACGGCACGCTGATGACAAAAGCCCCGTGTCGCGATTATATTTGCACACAATGCGTAAGACAAACAAAACAATCAAACTAGTTGTAAAAAAAAAGAACAAGTTAACCGAAAAGACGAGTCTGAACTACAAAAGGGGTGCAACACGAGGACTTCCCAGGGGGTCACCCATCCTAGTACTACTCTCGCCCAAGCACGCTTAACTTCGGAGTTCTGATGGGATCCGGTGCGTTAGTGCTGGTATGATCGCACCCGTTAGAGTCTCCTCACTATATTTTCTTATAGCTGCTGGCACAGCGGGCGGTGGGGGGCTCCGAACTTCAAACGCGCGTAACTTTCGAACCGAATGGAGTTACGGGGCGCACAGCATGTCCACGCGAAGGTCTCTCAGAGCCGGACGACGTGGACAACAGGGCTGGCCCGTTGTGTGCACTATCCGAGGTCAAAAAAGGCCGCAGAGCCCCGGTTTCGTGGCCCGCCGTGTTTCGACGATCCCGATTTCAAAAATTGCGGGTCCCACACTCGGAATCACGGCACGCTGATGACAAAAGCCCCGTGTCGCGATTATATTTGCACACAATGCGTAAGACAAACAAAACAATCAAACTAGTTGTAAAAAAAAAGAACAAGTTAACCGAAAAGACGAGTCTGAACTACAAAAGGGGTGCAACACGAGGACTTCCCAGGGGGTCACCCATCCTAGTACTACTCTCGCCCAAGCACGCTTAACTTCGGAGTTCTGATGGGATCCGGTGCGTTAGTGCTGGTATGATCGCACCCGTTAGAGTCTCCTCACTATATTTTCTTATAGCTGCTGGCACAGCGGGCGGTGTGGGGCTCCGAACTTCAAACGCGCGTAACTTTCGAACCGAATGGAGTTACGGGGCGCACAGCATGTCCACGCGAAGGTCTCTCAGAGCCGGACGACGTGGACAACCGGGCTGGCCCGTTGTGTGCACTATCCGAGGTCAAAAAAGGCCGCAGAGCCCCGGTTTCGTGGCCCGCCGTGTTTCGACGATCCCGATTTCAAAAATTGCGGGTCCCACACTCAGAATCACGGCACGCTGATGACAAAAGCCCCGTGTCGCGATTATATTTGCACACAATGCGTAAGACAAACAAAACAATCAAACTAGTTGTAAAAAAAAAGAACAAGTTAACCGAAAAGACGAGTCTGAACTACAAAAGGGGTGCAACACGAGGACTTCCCAGGGGGTCACCCATCCTAGTACTACTCTCGCCCAAGCACGCTTAACTTCGGAGTTCTGATGGGATCCGGTGCGTTAGTGCTGGTATGATCGCACCCGTTAGAGTCTCCTCACTATATTTTCTTATAGCTGCTGGCACAGCGGGCGGTGTGGGGCTCCGAACTTCAAACGCGCGTAACTTTCGAACCGAATGGAGTTACGGGGCGCACAGCATGTCCACGCGAAGGTCTCTCAGAGCCGGACGACGTGGACAACCGGGCTGGCCCGTTGTGTGCACTATCCGAGGTCAAAAAAGGCCGCAGAGCCCCGGTTTCGTGGCCCGCCGTGTTTCGACGATCCCGATTTCAAAAATTGCGGGTCCCACACTCAGAATCACGGCACGCTGATGACAAAAGCCCCGTGTCGCGATTATATTTGCACACAATGCGTAAGACAAACAAAACAATCAAACTAGTTGTAAAAAAAAAGAACAAGTTAACCGAAAAGACGAGTCTGAACTACAAAAGGGGTGCAACACGAGGACTTCCCAGGGGGTCACCCATCCTAGTACTACTCTCGCCCAAGCACGCTTAACTTCGGAGTTCTGATGGGATCCGGTGCGTTAGTGCTGGTATGATCGCACCCGTTAGAGTCTCCTCACTATATTTTCTTATAGCTGCTGGCACAGCGGGCGGTGTGGGGCTCCGAACTTCAAACGCGCGTAACTTTCGAACCGAATGGAGTTACGGGGCGCACAGCATGTCCACGCGAAGGTCTCTCAGAGCCGGACGACGTGGACAACCGGGCTGGCCCGTTGTGTGCACTATCCGAGGTCAAAAAAGGCCGCAGAGCACCGGTTTCGTGGCCCGCCGTGTTTCGACGATCCCGATTTCAAAAATTGCGGGTCCCACACTCGGAATCACGGCACGCTGATGACAAAAGCCCCGTGTCGCGATTATATTTGCACACAATGCGTAAGACAAACAAAACAATCAAACTAGTTGTAAAAAAAAAGAACAAGTTAACCGAAAAGACGAGTCTGAACTACAAAAGGGGTGCAACACGAGGACTTCCCAGGGGGTCACCCATCCTAGTACTACTCTCGCCCAAGCACGCTTAACTTCGGAGTTCTGATGGGATCCGGTGCGTTAGTGCTGGTATGATCGCACCCGTTAGAGTCTCCTCACTATATTTTCTTATAGCTGCTGGCACAGCGGGCGGTGGGGGGCTCCGAACTTCAAACGCGCGTAACTTTCGAACCGAATGGAGTTACGGGGCGCACAGCATGTCCACGCGAAGGTCTCTCAGAGCCGGACGACGTGGACAACAGGGCTGGCCCGTTGTGTGCACTATCCGAGGTCAAAAAAGGCCGCAGAGCCCCGGTTTCGTGGCCCGCCGTGTTTCGACGATCCCGATTTCAAAAATTGCGGGTCCCACACTCGGAATCACGGCACGCTGATGACAAAAGCCCCGTGTCGCGATTATATTTGCACACAATGCGTAAGACAAACAAAACAATCAAACTAGTTGTAAAAAAAAAGAACAAGTTAACCGAAAAGACGAGTCTGAACTACAAAAGGGGTGCAACACGAGGACTTCCCAGGGGGTCACCCATCCTAGTACTACTCTCGCCCAAGCACGCTTAACTTCGGAGTTCTGATGGGATCCGGTGCGTTAGTGCTGGTATGATCGCACCCGTTAGAGTCTCCTCACTATATTTTCTTATAGCTGCTGGCACAGCGGGCGGTGGGGGGCTCCGAACTTCAAACGCGCGTAACTTTCGAACCGAATGGAGTTACGGGGCGCACAGCATGTCCACGCGAAGGTCTCTCAGAGCCGGACGACGTGGACAACCGGGCTGGCCCGTTGTGTGCACTATCCGAGGTCAAAAAAGGCCGCAGAGCCCCGGTTTCGTGGCCCGCCGTGTTTCGACGATCCCGATTTCAAAAATTGCGGGTCCCACACTCGGAATCACGGCACGCTGATGACAAAAGCCCCGTGTCGCGATTATATTTGCACACAATGCGTAAGACAAACAAAACAATCAAACTAGTTGTAAAAAAAAAGAACAAGTTAACCGAAAAGACGAGTCTGAACTACAAAAGGGGTGCAACACGAGGACTTCCCAGGGGGTCACCCATCCTAGTACTACTCTCGCCCAAGCACGCTTAACTTCGGAGTTCTGATGGGATCCGGTGCGTTAGTGCTGGTATGATCGCACCCGTTAGAGTCTCCTCACTATATTTTCTTATAGCTGCTGGCACAGCGGGCGGTGTGGGGCTCCGAACTTCAAACGCGCGTAACTTTCGAACCGAATGGAGTTACGGGGCGCACAGCATGTCCACGCGAAGGTCTCTCAGAGCCGGACGACGTGGACAACCGGGCTGGCCCGTTGTGTGCACTATCCGAGGTCAAAAAAGGCCGCAGAGCCCCGGTTTCGTGGCCCGCCGTGTTTCGACGATCCCGATTTCAAAAATTGCGGGTCCCACACTCGGAATCACGGCACGCTGATGACAAAAGCCCCGTGTCGCGATTATATTTGCACACAATGCGTAAGACAAACAAAACAATCAAACTAGTTGTAAAAAAAAAGAACAAGTTAACCGAAAAGACGAGTCTGAACTACAAAAGGGGTGCAACACGAGGACTTCCCAGGGGGTCACCCATCCTAGTACTACTCTCGCCCAAGCACGCTTAACTTCGGAGTTCTGATGGGATCCGGTGCGTTAGTGCTGGTATGATCGCACCCGTTAGAGTCTCCTCACTATATTTTCTTATAGCTGCTGGCACAGCGGGCGGTGGGGGGCTCCGAACTTCAAACGCGCGTAACTTTCGAACCGAATGGAGTTACGGGGCGCACAGCATGTCCACGCGAAGGTCTCTCAGAGCCGGACGACGTGGACAACCGGGCTGGCCCGTTGTGTGCACTATCCGAGGTCAAAAAAGGCCGCAGAGCCCCGGTTTCGTGGCCCGCCGTGTTTCGACGATCCCGATTTCAAAAATTGCGGGTCCCACACTCGGAATCACGGCACGCTGATGACAAAAGCCCCGTGTCGCGATTATATTTGCACACAATGCGTAAGACAAACAAAACAATCAAACTAGTTGTAAAAAAAAAGAACAAGTTAACCGAAAAGACGAGTCTGAACTACAAAAGGGGTGCAACACGAGGACTTCCCAGGGGGTCACCCATCCTAGTACTACTCTCGCCCAAGCACGCTTAACTTCGGAGTTCTGATGGGATCCGGTGCGTTAGTGCTGGTATGATCGCACCCGTTAGAGTCTCCTCACTATATTTTCTTATAGCTGCTGGCACAGCGGGCGGTGTGGGGCTCCGAACTTCAAACGCGCGTAACTTTCGAACCGAATGGAGTTACGGGGCGCACAGCATGTCCACGCGAAGGTCTCTCAGAGCCGGACGACGTGGACAACCGGGCTGGCCCGTTGTGTGCACTATCCGAGGTCAAAAAAGGCCGCAGAGCCCCGGTTTCGTGGCCCGCCGTGTTTCGACGATCCCGATTTCAAAAATTGCGGGTCCCACACTCAGAATCACGGCACGCTGATGACAAAAGCCCCGTGTCGCGATTATATTTGCACACAATGCGTAAGACAAACAAAACAATCAAACTAGTTGTAAAAAAAAAGAACAAGTTAACCGAAAAGACGAGTCTGAACTACAAAAGGGGTGCAACACGAGGACTTCCCAGGGGGTCACCCATCCTAGTACTACTCTCGCCCAAGCACGCTTAACTTCGGAGTTCTGATGGGATCCGGTGCGTTAGTGCTGGTATGATCGCACCCGTTAGAGTCTCCTCACTATATTTTCTTATAGCTGCTGGCACAGCGGGCGGTGTGGGGCTCCGAACTTCAAACGCGCGTAACTTTCGAACCGAATGGAGTTACGGGGCGCACAGCATGTCCACGCGAAGGTCTCTCAGAGCCGGACGACGTGGACAACCGGGCTGGCCCGTTGTGTGCACTATCCGAGGTCAAAAAAGGCCGCAGAGCCCCGGTTTCGTGGCCCGCCGTGTTTCGACGATCCCGATTTCAAAAATTGCGGGTCCCAAACTCAGAATCACGGCACGCTGATGACAAAAGCCCCGTGTCGCGATTATATTTGCACACAATGCGTAAGACAAACAAAACAATCAAACTAGTTGTAAAAAAAAAGAACAAGTTAACCGAAAAGACGAGTCTGAACTACAAAAGGGGTGCAACACGAGGACTTCCCAGGGGGTCACCCATCCTAGTACTACTCTCGCCCAAGCGCGCTTAACTTCGGAGTTCTGATGGGATCCGGTGCGTTAGTGCTGGTATGATAGCACCCGTTAGAGTCTCCTCACTATATTTTCTTATAGCTGCTGGCACAGCGGGCGGTGTGGGGCTCCGAACTTCAAACGCGCGTAACTTTCGAACCGAATGGAGTTACGGGGCGCACAGCATGTCCACGCGAAGGTCTCTCAGAGCCGGACGACGTGGACAACCGGGCTGGCCCGTTGTGTGCACTATCCGAGGTCAAAAAAGGCCGCAGAGCCCCGGTTTCGTGGCCCGCCGTGTTTCGACGATCCCGATTTCAAAAATTGCGGGTCCCACACTCGGAATCACGGCACGCTGATGACAAAAGCCCCGTGTCGCGATTATATTTGCACACAATGCGTAAGACAAACAAAACAATCAAACTAGTTGTAAAAAAAAAGAACAAGTTAACCGAAAAGACGAGTCTGAACTACAAAAGGGGTGCAACACGAGGACTTCCCAGGGGGTCACCCATCCTAGTACTACTCTCGCCCAAGCACGCTTAACTTCGGAGTTCTGATGGGATCCGGTGCGTTAGTGCTGGTATGATCGCACCCGTTAGAGTCTCCTCACTATATTTTCTTATAGCTGCTGGCACAGCGGGCGGTGGGGGGCTCCGAACTTCAAACGCGCGTAACTTTCGAACCGAATGGAGTTACGGGGCGCACAGCATGTCCACGCGAAGGTCTCTCAGAGCCGGACGACGTGGACAACCGGGCTGGCCCGTTGTGTGCACTATCCGAGGTCAAAAAAGGCCGCAGAGCCCCGGTTTCGTGGCCCGCCGTGTTTCGACGATCCCGATTTCAAAAATTGCGGGTCCCACACTCGGAATCACGGCACGCTGATGACAAAAGCCCCGTGTCGCGATTATATTTGCACACAATGCGTAAGACAAACAAAACAATCAAACTAGTTGTAAAAAAAAAGAACAAGTTAACCGAAAAGACGAGTCTGAACTACAAAAGGGGTGCAACACGAGGACTTCCCAGGGGGTCACCCATCCTAGTACTACTCTCGCCCAAGCACGCTTAACTTCGGAGTTCTGATGGGATCCGGTGCGTTAGTGCTGGTATGATCGCACCCGTTAGAGTCTCCTCACTATATTTTCTTATAGCTGCTGGCACAGCGGGCGGTGTGGGGCTCCGAACTTCAAACGCGCGTAACTTTCGAACCGAATGGAGTTACGGGGCGCACAGCATGTCCACGCGAAGGTCTCTCAGAGCCGGACGACGTGGACAACCGGGCTGGCCCGTTGTGTGCACTATCCGAGGTCAAAAAAGGCCGCAGAGCCCCGGTTTCGTGGCCCGCCGTGTTTCGACGATCCCGATTTCAAAAATTGCGGGTCCCACACTCAGAATCACGGCACGCTGATGACAAAAGCCCCGTGTCGCGATTATATTTGCACACAATGCGTAAGACAAACAAAACAATCAAACTAGTTGTAAAAAAAAAGAACAAGTTAACCGAAAAGACGAGTCTGAACTACAAAAGGGGTGCAACACGAGGACTTCCCAGGGGGTCACCCATCCTAGTACTACTCTCGCCCAAGCACGCTTAACTTCGGAGTTCTGATGGGATCCGGTGCGTTAGTGCTGGTATGATCGCACCCGTTAGAGTCTCCTCACTATATTTTCTTATAGCTGCTGGCACAGCGGGCGGTGTGGGGCTCCGAACTTCAAACGCGCGTAACTTTCGAACCGAATGGAGTTACGGGGCGCACAGCATGTCTACGCGAAGGTCTCTCAGAGCCGGACGACGTGGACAACCGGGCTGGCCCGTTGTGTGCACTATCCGAGGTCAAAAAAGGCCGCAGAGCCCCGGTTTCGTGGCCCGCCGTGTTTCGACGATCCCGATTTCAAAAATTGCGGGTCCCAAACTCAGAATCACGGCACGCTGATGACAAAAGCCCCGTGTCGCGATTATATTTGCACACAATGCGTAAGACAAACAAAACAATCAAACTAGTTGTAAAAAAAAAGAACAAGTTAACCGAAAAGACGAGTCTGAACTACAAAAGGGGTGCAACACGAGGACTTCCCAGGGGGTCACCCATCCTAGTACTACTCTCGCCCAAGCGCGCTTAACTTCGGAGTTCTGATGGGATCCGGTGCGTTAGTGCTGGTATGATAGCACCCGTTAGAGTCTCCTCACTATATTTTCTTATAGCTGCTGGCACAGCGGGCGGTGTGGGGCTCCGAACTTCAAACGCGCGTAACTTTCGAACCGAATGGAGTTACGGGGCGCACAGCATGTCCACGCGAAGGTCTCTCAGAGCCGGACGACGTGGACAACCGGGCTGGCCCGTTGTGTGCACTATCCGAGGTCAAAAAAGGCCGCAGAGCCCCGGTTTCGTGGCCCGCCGTGTTTCGACGATCCCGATTTCAAAAATTGCGGGTCCCACACTCGGAATCACGGCACGCTGATGACAAAAGCCCCGTGTCGCGATTATATTTGCACACAATGCGTAAGACAAACAAAACAATCAAACTAGTTGTAAAAAAAAAGAACAAGTTAACCGAAAAGACGAGTCTGAACTACAAAAGGGGTGCAACACGAGGACTTCCCAGGGGGTCACCCATCCTAGTACTACTCTCGCCCAAGCACGCTTAACTTCGGAGTTCTGATGGGATCCGGTGCGTTAGTGCTGGTATGATCGCACCCGTTAGAGTCTCCTCACTATATTTTCTTATAGCTGCTGGCACAGCGGGCGGTGGGGGGCTCCGAACTTCAAACGCGCGTAACTTTCGAACCGAATGGAGTTACGGGGCGCACAGCATGTCCACGCGAAGGTCTCTCAGAGCCGGACGACGTGGACAACAGGGCTGGCCCGTTGTGTGCACTATCCGAGGTCAAAAAAGGCCGCAGAGCCCCGGTTTCGTGGCCCGCCGTGTTTCGACGATCCCGATTTCAAAAATTGCGGGTCCCACACTCAGAATCACGGCACGCTGATGACAAAAGCCCCGTGTCGCGATTATATTTGCACACAATGCGTAAGACAAACAAAACAATCAAACTAGTTGTAAAAAAAAAGAACAAGTTAACCGAAAAGACGAGTCTGAACTACAAAAGGGGTGCAACACGAGGACTTCCCAGGGGGTCACCCATCCTAGTACTACTCTCGCCCAAGCACGCTTAACTTCGGAGTTCTGATGGGATCCGGTGCGTTAGTGCTGGTATGATCGCACCCGTTAGAGTCTCCTCACTATATTTTCTTATAGCTGCTGGCACAGCGGGCGGTGGGGGGCTCCGAACTTCAAACGCGCGTAACTTTCGAACCGAATGGAGTTACGGGGCGCACAGCATGTCCACGCGAAGGTCTCTCAGAGCCGGACGACGTGGACAAATGGGCTGGCCCGTTGTGTGCACTATCCGAGGTCAAAAAAGGCCGCAGAGCCCCGGTTTCGTGGCCCGCCGTGTTTCGACGATCCCGATTTCAAAAATTGCGGGTCCCACACTCGGAATCACGGCACGCTGATGACAAAAGCCCCGTGTCGCGATTATATTTGCACACAATGCGTAAGACAAACAAAACAATCAAACTAGTTGTAAAAAAAAAGAACAAGTTAACCGAAAAGACGAGTCTGAACTACAAAAGGGGTGCAACACGAGGACTTCCCAGGGGGTCACCCATCCTAGTACTACTCTCGCCCAAGCACGCTTAACTTCGGAGTTCTGATGGGATCCGGTGCGTTAGTGCTGGTATGATCGCACCCGTTAGAGTCTCCTCACTATATTTTCTTATAGCTGCTGGCACAGCGGGCGGTGTGGGGCTCCGAACTTCAAACGCGCGTAACTTTCGAACCGAATGGAGTTACGGGGCGCACAGCATGTCCACGCGAAGGTCTCTCAGAGCCGGACGACGTGGACAACCGGGCTGGCCCGTTGTGTGCACTATCCGAGGTCAAAAAAGGCCGCAGAGCCCCGGTTTCGTGGCCCGCCGTGTTTCGACGATCCCGATTTCAAAAATTGCGGGTCCCACACTCAGAATCACGGCACGCTGATGACAAAAGCCCCGTGTCGCGATTATATTTGCACACAATGCGTAAGACAAACAAAACAATCAAACTAGTTGTAAAAAAAAAGAACAAGTTAACCGAAAAGACGAGTCTGAACTACAAAAGGGGTGCAACACGAGGACTTCCCAGGGGGTCACCCATCCTAGTACTACTCTCGCCCAAGCACGCTTAACTTCGGAGTTCTGATGGGATCCGGTGCGTTAGTGCTGGTATGATCGCACCCGTTAGAGTCTCCTCACTATATTTTCTTATAGCTGCTGGCACAGCGGGCGGTGTGGGGCTCCGAACTTCAAACGCGCGTAACTTTCGAACCGAATGGAGTTACGGGGCGCACAGCATGTCCACGCGAAGGTCTCTCAGAGCCGGACGACGTGGACAACCGGGCTGGCCCGTTGTGTGCACTATCCGAGGTCAAAAAAGGCCGCAGAGCCCCGGTTTCGTGGCCCGCCGTGTTTCGACGATCCCGATTTCAAAAATTGCGGGTCCCACACTCAGAATCACGGCACGCTGATGACAAAAGCCCCGTGTCGCGATTATATTTGCACACAATGCGTAAGACAAACAAAACAATCAAACTAGTTGTAAAAAAAAAGAACAAGTTAACCGAAAAGACGAGTCTGAACTACAAAAGGGGTGCAACACGAGGACTTCCCAGGGGGTCACCCATCCTAGTACTACTCTCGCCCAAGCACGCTTAACTTCGGAGTTCTGATGGGATCCGGTGCGTTAGTGCTGGTATGATCGCACCCGTTAGAGTCTCCTCACTATATTTTCTTATAGCTGCTGGCACAGCGGGCGGTGTGGGGCTCCGAACTTCAAACGCGCGTAACTTTCGAACCGAATGGAGTTACGGGGCGCACAGCATGTCCACGCGAAGGTCTCTCAGAGCCGGACGACGTGGACAACCGGGCTGGCCCGTTGTGTGCACTATCCGAGGTCAAAAAAGGCCGCAGAGCCCCGGTTTCGTGGCCCGCCGTGTTTCGACGATCCCGATTTCAAAAATTGCGGGTCCCACACTCGGAATCACGGCACGCTGATGACAAAAGCCCCGTGTCGCGATTATATTTGCACACAATGCGTAAGACAAACAAAACAATCAAACTAGTTGTAAAAAAAAAGAACAAGTTAACCGAAAAGACGAGTCTGAACTACAAAAGGGGTGCAACACGAGGACTTCCCAGGGGGTCACCCATCCTAGTACTACTCTCGCCCAAGCACGCTTAACTTCGGAGTTCTGATGGGATCCGGTGCGTTAGTGCTGGTATGATCGCACCCGTTAGAGTCTCCTCACTATATTTTCTTATAGCTGCTGGCACAGCGGGCGGTGGGGGGCTCCGAACTTCAAACGCGCGTAACTTTCGAACCGAATGGAGTTACGGGGCGCACAGCATGTCCACGCGAAGGTCTCTCAGAGCCGGACGACGTGGACAACAGGGCTGGCCCGTTGTGTGCACTATCCGAGGTCAAAAAAGGCCGCAGAGCCCCGGTTTCGTGGCCCGCCGTGTTTCGACGATCCCGATTTCAAAAATTGCGGGTCCCACACTCAGAATCACGGCACGCTGATGACAAAAGCCCCGTGTCGCGATTATATTTGCACACAATGCGTAAGACAAACAAAACAATCAAACTAGTTGTAAAAAAAAAGAACAAGTTAACCGAAAAGACGAGTCTGAACTACAAAAGGGGTGCAACACGAGGACTTCCCAGGGGGTCACCCATCCTAGTACTACTCTCGCCCAAGCACGCTTAACTTCGGAGTTCTGATGGGATCCGGTGCGTTAGTGCTGGTATGATCGCACCCGTTAGAGTCTCCTCACTATATTTTCTTATAGCTGCTGGCACAGCGGGCGGTGTGGGGCTCCGAACTTCAAACGCGCGTAACTTTCGAACCGAATGGAGTTACGGGGCGCACAGCATGTCCACGCGAAGGTCTCTCAGAGCCGGACGACGTGGACAACCGGGCTGGCCCGTTGTGTGCACTATCCGAGGTCAAAAAAGGCCGCAGAGCCCCGGTTTCGTGGCCCGCCGTGTTTCGACGATCCCGATTTCAAAAATTGCGGGTCCCACACTCGGAATCACGGCACGCTGATGACAAAAGCCCCGTGTCGCGATTATATTTGCACACAATGCGTAAGACAAACAAAACAATCAAACTAGTTGTAAAAAAAAAGAACAAGTTAACCGAAAAGACGAGTCTGAACTACAAAAGGGGTGCAACACGAGGACTTCCCAGGGGGTCACCCATCCTAGTACTACTCTCGCCCAAGCACGCTTAACTTCGGAGTTCTGATGGGATCCGGTGCGTTAGTGCTGGTATGATCGCACCCGTTAGAGTCTCCTCACTATATTTTCTTATAGCTGCTGGCACAGCGGGCGGTGGGGGGCTCCGAACTTCAAACGCGCGTAACTTTCGAACCGAATGGAGTTACGGGGCGCACAGCATGTCCACGCGAAGGTCTCTCAGAGCCGGACGACGTGGACAACAGGGCTGGCCCGTTGTGTGCACTATCCGAGGTCAAAAAAGGCCGCAGAGCCCCGGTTTCGTGGCCCGCCGTGTTTCGACGATCCCGATTTCAAAAATTGCGGGTCCCACACTCAGAATCACGGCACGCTGATGACAAAAGCCCCGTGTCGCGATTATATTTGCACACAATGCGTAAGACAAACAAAACAATCAAACTAGTTGTAAAAAAAAGAACAAGTTAACCGAAAAGACGAGTCTGAACTACAAAAGGGGTGCAACACGAGGACTTCCCAGGGGGTCACCCATCCTAGTACTACTCTCGCCCAAGCACGCTTAACTTCGGAGTTCTGATGGGATCCGGTGCGTTAGTGCTGGTATGATCGCACCCGTTAGAGTCTCCTCACTATATTTTCTTATAGCTGCTGGCACAGCGGGCGGTGGGGGGCTCCGAACTTCAAACGCGCGTAACTTTCGAACCGAATGGAGTTACGGGGCGCACAGCATGTCCACGCGAAGGTCTCTCAGAGCCGGACGACGTGGACAACAGGGCTGGCCCGTTGTGTGCACTATCCGAGGTCAAAAAAGGCCGCAGAGCCCCGGTTTCGTGGCCCGCCGTGTTTCGACGATCCCGATTTCAAAAATTGCGGGTCCCACACTCGGAATCACGGCACGCTGATGACAAAAGCCCCGTGTCGCGATTATATTTGCACACAATGCGTAAGACAAACAAAACAATCAAACTAGTTGTAAAAAAAAAGAACAAGTTAACCGAAAAGACGAGTCTGAACTACAAAAGGGGTGCAACACGAGGACTTCCCAGGGGGTCACCCATCCTAGTACTACTCTCGCCCAAGCACGCTTAACTTCGGAGTTCTGATGGGATCCGGTGCGTTAGTGCTGGTATGATCGCACCCGTTAGAGTCTCCTCACTATATTTTCTTATAGCTGCTGGCACAGCGGGCGGTGTGGGGCTCCGAACTTCAAACGCGCGTAACTTTCGAACCGAATGGAGTTACGGGGCGCACAGCATGTCCACGAGAAGGTCTCTCAGAGCCGGACGACGTGGACAACCGGGCTGGCCCGTTGTGTGCACTATCCGAGGTCAAAAAAGGCCGCAGAGCCCCGGTTTCGTGGCCCGCCGTGTTTCGACGATCCCGATTTCAAAAATTGCGGGTCCCACACTCAGAATCACGGCACGCTGATGACAAAAGCCCCGTGTCGCGATTATATTTGCACACAATGCGTAAGACAAACAAAACAATCAAACTAGTTGTAAAAAAAAAGAACAAGTTAACCGAAAAGACGAGTCTGAACTACAAAAGGGGTGCAACACGAGGACTTCCCAGGGGGTCACCCCATCCTAGTACTACTCTCGCCCAAGCACGCTTAACTTCGGAGTTCTGATGGGATCCGGTGCGTTAGTGCTGGTATGATCGCACCCGTTAGAGTCTCCTCACTATATTTTCTTATAGCTGCTGGCACAGCGGGCGGTGTGGGGCTCCGAACTTCAAACGCGCGTAACTTTCGAACCGAATGGAGTTACGGGGCGCACAGCATGTCCACGCGAAGGTCTCTCAGAGCCGGACGACGTGGACAACCGGGCTGGCCCGTTGTGTGCACTATCCGAGGTCAAAAAAGGCCGCAGAGCCCCGGTTTCGTGGCCCGCCGTGTTTCGACGATCCCGATTTCAAAAATTGCGGGTCCCACACTCAGAATCACGGCACGCTGATGACAAAAGCCCCGTGTCGCGATTATATTTGCACACAATGCGTAAGACAAACAAAACAATCAAACTAGTTGTACAAAAAAAGAACAAGTTAACCGAAAAGACGAGTCTGAACTACAAAAGGGGTGCAACACGAGGACTTCCCAGGGGGTCACCCATCCTAGTACTACTCTCACCCAAGCACGCTTAACTTCGGAGTTCTGATGGGATCCGGTGTGTTAGTGCTGGTATGATCGCACCCGTTAGAGTCTCCTCACTATATTTTCTTATAGCTGCTGGCACAGCGGGCGGTGTGGGGCTCCGAACTTCAAACGCGCGTAACTTTCGAACCGAATGGAGTTACGGGGCGCACAGCATGTCCACGCGAAGGTCTCTCAGAGCCGGACGATGTGGACAACCGGGCTGGCCCGTTGTGTGCACTATCCGAGGTCAAAAAAGGCCGCAGAGCCCCGGTTTCGTGGCCCGCCGTGTTTCGACGATCCCGATTTCAAAAATTGCGGGTCCCACACTCAGAATCACGGCACGCTGATGACAAAAGCCCCGTGTCGCGATTATATTTGCACACAATGCGTAAGACAAACAAAAAAATCAAACTAGTTGTAAAAAAAAAGAACAAGTTAACCGAAAAGACGAGTCTGAACTACAAAAGGGGTGCAACACGAGGACTTCCCAGGGGGTCACCCATCCTAGTACTACTCTCGCCCAAGCACGCTTAACTTCGGAGTTCTGATGGGATCCGGTGCATTAGTGCTGGTATGATCGCACCCGTTAGAGTCTCCTCACTATATTTTCTTATAGCTGCTGGCACAGCGGGCGGTGGGGGGCTCCGAACTTCAAACGCGCGTAACTTTCGAACCGAATGGAGTTACGGGGCGCACAGCATGTCCACGCGAAGGTCTCTCAGAGCCGGACGACGTGGACAACAGGGCTGGCCCGTTGTGTGCACTATCCGAGGTCAAAAAAGGCCGCAGAGCCCCGGTTTCGTGGCCCGCCGTGTTTCGACGATCCCGATTTCAAAAATTGCGGGTCCCACACTCAGAATCACGGCACGCTGATGACAAAAGCCCCGTGTCGCGATTATATTTGCACACAATGCGTAAGACAAACAAAACAATCAAACTAGTTGTAAAAAAAAGAACAAGTTAACCGAAAAGACGAGTCTGAACTACAAAAGGGGTGCAACACGAGGACTTCCCAGGGGGTCACCCATCCTAGTACTACTCTCGCCCAAGCACGCTTCACTTCGGAGTTCTGATGGGATCCGGTGCGTTAGTGCTGGTATGATCGCACCCGTTAGAGTCTCCTCACTATATTTTCTTATAGCTGCTGGCACAGCGGGCGGTGGGGGGCTCCGAACTTCAAACGCGCGTAACTTTCGAACCGAATGGAGTTACGGGGCGCACAGCATGTCCACGCGAAGGTCTCTCAGAGCCGGACGACGTGGACAATAGGGCTGGCCCGTTGTGTGCACTATCCGAGGTCAAAAAAGGCCGCAGAGCCCCGGTTTCGTGGCCCGCCGTGTTTCGACGATCCCGATTTCAAAAATTGCGGGTCCCACACTCGGAATCACGGCACGCTGATGACAAAAGCCCCGTGTCGCGATTATATTTGCACACAATGCGTAAGACAAACAAAACAATCAAACTAGTTGTAAAAAAAAAGAACAAGTTAACCGAAAAGACGAGTCTGAACTACAAAAGAGGTGCAACACGAGGACTTCCCAGGGGGTCACCCCATCCTAGTACTACTCTCGCCCAAGCACGCTTAACTTCGGAGTTCTGATGGGATCCGGTGCGTTAGTGCTGGTATGATCGCACCCGTTAGAGTCTCCTCACTATATTTTCTTATAGCTGCTGGCACAGCGGGCGGTGTGGGGCTCCGAACTTCAAACGCGCGTAACTTTCGAACCGAATGGAGTTACGGGGCGCACAGCATGTCCACGCGAAGGTCTCTCAGAGCCGGACGACGTGGACAACCGGGCTGGCCCGTTGTGTGCACTATCCGAGGTCAAAAAAGGCCGCAGAGCCCCGGTTTCGTGGCCCGCCGTGTTTCGACGATCCCGATTTCAAAAATTGCGGGTCCCACACTCAGAATCACGGCACGCTGATGACAAAAGCCCCGTGTCGCGATTATATTTGCACACAATGCGTAAGACAAACAAAAAAATCAAACTAGTTGTAAAAAAAAAGAACAAGTTAACCGAAAAGACGAGTCTGAACTACAAAAGGGGTGCAACACGAGGACTTCCCAGGGGGTCACCCATCCTAGTACTACTCTCGCCCAAGCACGCTTAACTTCGGAGTTCTGATGGGATCCGGTGCATTAGTGCTGGTATGATCGCACCCGTTAGAGTCTCCTCACTATATTTTCTTATAGCTGCTGGCACAGCGGGCGGTGGGGGGCTCCGAACTTCAAACGCGCGTAACTTTCGAACCGAATGGAGTTACGGGGCGCACAGCATGTCCACGCGAAGGTCTCTCAGAGCCGGACGACGTGGACAACAGGGCTGGCCCGTTGTGTGCACTATCCGAGGTCAAAAAAGGCCGCAGAGCCCCGGTTTCGTGGCCCGCCGTGTTTCGACGATCCCGATTTCAAAAATTGCGGGTCCCACACTCGGAATCACGGCACGCTGATGACAAAAGCCCCGTGTCGCGATTATATTTGCACACAATGCGTAAGACAAACAAAACAATCAAACTAGTTGTAAAAAAAAAGAACAAGTTAACCGAAAAGACGAGTCTGAACTACAAAAGGGGTGCAACACGAGGACTTCCCAGGGGGTCACCCATCCTAGTACTACTCTCGCCCAAGCACGCTTAACTTCGGAGTTCTGATGGGATCCGGTGCGTTAGTGCTGGTATGATCGCACCCGTTAGAGTCTCCTCACTATATTTTCTTATAGCTGCTGGCACAGCGGGCGGTGTGGGGCTCCGAACTTCAAACGCGCGTAACTTTCGAACCGAATGGAGTTACGGGGCGCACAGCATGTCCACGAGAAGGTCTCTCAGAGCCGGACGACGTGGACAACCGGGCTGGCCCGTTGTGTGCACTATCCGAGGTCAAAAAAGGCCGCAGAGCCCCGGTTTCGTGGCCCGCCGTGTTTCGACGATCCCGATTTCAAAAATTGCGGGTCCCACACTCAGAATCACGGCACGCTGATGACAAAAGCCCCGTGTCGCGATTATATTTGCACACAATGCGTAAGACAAACAAAACAATCAAACTAGTTGTAAAAAAAAAGAACAAGTTAACCGAAAAGACGAGTCTGAACTACAAAAGGGGTGCAACACGAGGACTTCCCAGGGGGTCACCCCATCCTAGTACTACTCTCGCCCAAGCACGCTTAACTTCGGAGTTCTGATGGGATCCGGTGCGTTAGTGCTGGTATGATCGCACCCGTTAGAGTCTCCTCACTATATTTTCTTATAGCTGCTGGCACAGCGGGCGGTGTGGGGCTCCGAACTTCAAACGCGCGTAACTTTCGAACCGAATGGAGTTACGGGGCGCACAGCATGTCCACGCGAAGGTCTCTCAGAGCCGGACGACGTGGACAACCGGGCTGGCCCGTTGTGTGCACTATCCGAGGTCAAAAAAGGCCGCAGAGCCCCGGTTTCGTGGCCCGCCGTGTTTCGACGATCCCGATTTCAAAAATTGCGGGTCCCACACTCAGAATCACGGCACGCTGATGACAAAAGCCCCGTGTCGCGATTATATTTGCACACAATGCGTAAGACAAACAAAACAATCAAACTAGTTGTACAAAAAAAGAACAAGTTAACCGAAAAGACGAGTCTGAACTACAAAAGGGGTGCAACACGAGGACTTCCCAGGGGGTCACCCATCCTAGTACTACTCTCACCCAAGCACGCTTAACTTCGGAGTTCTGATGGGATCCGGTGTGTTAGTGCTGGTATGATCGCACCCGTTAGAGTCTCCTCACTATATTTTCTTATAGCTGCTGGCACAGCGGGCGGTGTGGGGCTCCGAACTTCAAACGCGCGTAACTTTCGAACCGAATGGAGTTACGGGGCGCACAGCATGTCCACGCGAAGGTCTCTCAGAGCCGGACGATGTGGACAACCGGGCTGGCCCGTTGTGTGCACTATCCGAGGTCAAAAAAGGCCGCAGAGCCCCGGTTTCGTGGCCCGCCGTGTTTCGACGATCCCGATTTCAAAAATTGCGGGTCCCACACTCAGAATCACGGCACGCTGATGACAAAAGCCCCGTGTCGCGATTATATTTGCACACAATGCGTAAGACAAACAAAAAAATCAAACTAGTTGTAAAAAAAAAGAACAAGTTAACCGAAAAGACGAGTCTGAACTACAAAAGGGGTGCAACACGAGGACTTCCCAGGGGGTCACCCATCCTAGTACTACTCTCGCCCAAGCACGCTTAACTTCGGAGTTCTGATGGGATCCGGTGCATTAGTGCTGGTATGATCGCACCCGTTAGAGTCTCCTCACTATATTTTCTTATAGCTGCTGGCACAGCGGGCGGTGGGGGGCTCCGAACTTCAAACGCGCGTAACTTTCGAACCGAATGGAGTTACGGGGCGCACAGCATGTCCACGCGAAGGTCTCTCAGAGCCGGACGACGTGGACAACAGGGCTGGCCCGTTGTGTGCACTATCCGAGGTCAAAAAAGGCCGCAGAGCCCCGGTTTCGTGGCCCGCCGTGTTTCGACGATCCCGATTTCAAAAATTGCGGGTCCCACACTCAGAATCACGGCACGCTGATGACAAAAGCCCCGTGTCGCGATTATATTTGCACACAATGCGTAAGACAAACAAAACAATCAAACTAGTTGTAAAAAAAAGAACAAGTTAACCGAAAAGACGAGTCTGAACTACAAAAGGGGTGCAACACGAGGACTTCCCAGGGGGTCACCCATCCTAGTACTACTCTCGCCCAAGCACGCTTCACTTCGGAGTTCTGATGGGATCCGGTGCGTTAGTGCTGGTATGATCGCACCCGTTAGAGTCTCCTCACTATATTTTCTTATAGCTGCTGGCACAGCGGGCGGTGGGGGGCTCCGAACTTCAAACGCGCGTAACTTTCGAACCGAATGGAGTTACGGGGCGCACAGCATGTCCACGCGAAGGTCTCTCAGAGCCGGACGACGTGGACAATAGGGCTGGCCCGTTGTGTGCACTATCCGAGGTCAAAAAAGGCCGCAGAGCCCCGGTTTCGTGGCCCGCCGTGTTTCGACGATCCCGATTTCAAAAATTGCGGGTCCCACACTCGGAATCACGGCACGCTGATGACAAAAGCCCCGTGTCGCGATTATATTTGCACACAATGCGTAAGACAAACAAAACAATCAAACTAGTTGTAAAAAAAAAGAACAAGTTAACCGAAAAGACGAGTCTGAACTACAAAAGAGGTGCAACACGAGGACTTCCCAGGGGGTCACCCATCCTAGTACTACTCTCGCCCAAGCACGCTTAACTTCGGAGTTCTGATGGGATCCGGTGCGTTAGTGCTGGTATGATCGCACCCGTTAGAGTCTCCTCACTATATTTTCTTATAGCTGCTGGCACAGCGGGCGGTGTGGGGCTCCGAACTTCAAACGCGCGTAACTTTCGAACCGAATGGAGTTACGGGGCGCACAGCATGTCCACGCGAAGGTCTCTCAGAGCCGGACGACGTGGACAACCGGGCTGGCCCGTTGTGTGCACTATCCGAGGTCAAAAAAGGCCGCAGAGCCCCGGTTTCGTGGCCCGCCGTGTTTCGACGATCCCGATTTCAAAAATTGCGGGTCCCACACTCAGAATCACGGCACGCTGATGACAAAAGCCCCGTGTCGCGATTATATTTGCACACAATGCGTAAGACAAACAAAACAATCAAACTAGTTGTAAAAAAAAAGAACAAGTTAACCGAAAAGACGAGTCTGAACTACAAAAGGGGTGCAACACGAGGACTTCCCAGGGGGTCACCCCATCCTAGTACTACTCTCGCCCAAGCACGCTTAACTTCGGAGTTCTGATGGGATCCGGTGCGTTAGTGCTGGTATGATCGCACCCGTTAGAGTCTCCTCACTATATTTTCTTATAGCTGCTGGCACAGCGGGCGGTGTGGGGCTCCGAACTTCAAACGCGCGTAACTTTCGAACCGAATGGAGTTACGGGGCGCACAGCATGTCCACGCGAAGGTCTCTCAGAGCCGGACGACGTGGACAACCGGGCTGGCCCGTTGTGTGCACTATCCGAGGTCAAAAAAGGCCGCAGAGCCCCGGTTTCGTGGCCCGCCGTGTTTCGACGATCCCGATTTCAAAAATTGCGGGTCCCACACTCAGAATCACGGCACGCTGATGACAAAAGCCCCGTGTCGCGATTATATTTGCACACAATGCGTAAGACAAACAAAACAATCAAACTAGTTGTACAAAAAAAGAACAAGTTAACCGAAAAGACGAGTCTGAACTACAAAAGGGGTGCAACACGAGGACTTCCCAGGGGGTCACCCATCCTAGTACTACTCTCACCCAAGCACGCTTAACTTCGGAGTTCTGATGGGATCCGGTGTGTTAGTGCTGGTATGATCGCACCCGTTAGAGTCTCCTCACTATATTTTCTTATAGCTGCTGGCACAGCGGGCGGTGTGGGGCTCCGAACTTCAAACGCGCGTAACTTTCGAACCGAATGGAGTTACGGGGCGCACAGCATGTCCACGCGAAGGTCTCTCAGAGCCGGACGATGTGGACAACCGGGCTGGCCCGTTGTGTGCACTATCCGAGGTCAAAAAAGGCCGCAGAGCCCCGGTTTCGTGGCCCGCCGTGTTTCGACGATCCCGATTTCAAAAATTGCGGGTCCCACACTCAGAATCACGGCACGCTGATGACAAAAGCCCCGTGTCGCGATTATATTTGCACACAATGCGTAAGACAAACAAAACAATCAAACTAGTTGTAAAAAAAAAGAACAAGTTAACCGAAAAGACGAGTCTGAACTACAAAAGGGGTGCAACACGAGGACTTCCCAGGGGGTCACCAATCCTAGTACTACTCTCGCCCAAGCACGCTTAACTTCGGAGTTCTGATGGGATCCGGTGCATTAGTGCTGGTATGATCGCACCCGTTAGAGTCTCCTCACTATATTTTCTTATAGCTGCTGGCACAGCGGGCGGTGGGGGGCTCCGAACTTCAAACGCGCGTAACTTTCGAACCGAATGGAGTTACGGGGCGCACAGCATGTCCACGCGAAGGTCTCTCAGAGCCGGACGACGTGGACAACAGGGCTGGCCCGTTGTGTGCACTATCCAAGGTCAAAAAAGGCCGCAGAGCCCCGGTTTCGTGGCCCGCCGTGTTTCGACGATCCCGATTTCAAAAATTGCGGGTCCCACACTCGGAATCACGGCACGCTGATGACAAAAGCCCCGTGTCGCGATTATATTTGCACACAATGCGTAAGACAAACAAAACAATCAAACTAGTTGTAAAAAAAAAGAACAAGTTAACCGAAAAGACGAGTCTGAACTACAAAAGGGGTGCAACACGAGGACTTCCCAGGGGGTCACCCATCCTAGTACTACTCTCGCCCAAGCACGCTTAACTTCGGAGTTCTGATGGGATCCGGTGCGTTAGTGCTGGTATGATCGCACCCGTTAGAGTCTCCTCACTATATTTTCTTATAGCTGCTGGCACAGCGGGCGGTGTGGGGCTCCGAACTTCAAACGCGCGTAACTTTCGAACCGAATGGAGTTACGGGGCGCACAGCATGTCCACGCGAAGGTCTCTCAGAGCCGGACGACGTGGACAACCGGGCTGGCCCGTTGTGTGCACTATCCGAGGTCAAAAAAGGCCGCAGAGCCCCGGTTTCGTGGCCCGCCGTGTTTCGACGATCCCGATTTCAAAAATTGCGGGTCCCACACTCAGAATCACGGCACGCTGATGACAAAAGCCCCGTGTCGCGATTATATTTGCACACAATGCGTAAGACAAACAAAACAATCAAACTAGTTGTACAAAAAAAGAACAAGTTAACCGAAAAGACGAGTCTGAACTACAAAAGGGGTGCAACACGAGGACTTCCCAGGGGGTCACCCATCCTAGTACTACTCTCGCCCAAGCACGCTTAACTTCGGAGTTCTGATGGGATCCGGTGCGTTAGTGCTGGTATGATCGCACCCGTTAGAGTCTCCTCACTATATTTTCTTATAGCTGCTGGCACAGCGCGCGGTGTGGGGCTCCGAACTTCAAACGCGCGTAACTTTCGAACCGAATGGAGTTACGGGGCGCACAGCATGTCCACGCGAAGGTCTCTCAGAGCCGGACGACGTGGACAACCGGGCTGGCCCGTTGTGTGCACTATCCGAGGTCAAAAAAGGCCGCAGAGCCCCGGTTTCGTGGCCCGCCGTGTTTCGACGATCCCGATTTCAAAAATTGCGGGTCCCACACTCAGAATCACGGCACGCTGATGACAAAAGCCCCGTGTCGCGATTATATTTGCACACAATGCGTAAGACAAACAAAACAATCAAACTAGTTGTAAAAAAAAAGAACAAGTTAACCGAAAAGACGAGTCTGAACTACAAAAGGGGTGCAACACGAGGACTTCCCAGGGGGTCACCCATCCTAGTACTACTCTCGCCCAAGCACGCTTAACTTCGGAGTTCTGATGGGATCCGGTGCATTAGTGCTGGTATGATCGCACCCGTTAGAGTCTCCTCACTATATTTTCTTATAGCTGCTGGCACAGCGGGCGGTGGGGGGCTCCGAACTTCAAACGCGCGTAACTTTCGAACCGAATGGAGTTACGGGGCGCACAGCATGTCCACGCGAAGGTCTCTCAGAGCCGGACGACGTGGACAACAGGGCTGGCCCGTTGTGTGCACTATCCAAGGTCAAAAAAGGCCGCAGAGCCCCGGTTTCGTGGCCCGCCGTGTTTCGACGATCCCGATTTCAAAAATTGCGGGTCCCACACTCGGAATCACGGCACGCTGATGACAAAAGCCCCGTGTCGCGATTATATTTGCACACAATGCGTAAGACAAACAAAACAATCAAACTAGTTGTAAAAAAAAAGAACAAGTTAACCGAAAAGACGAGTCTGAACTACAAAAGGGGTGCAACACGAGGACTTCCCAGGGGGTCACCCATCCTAGTACTACTCTCGGCCAAGCACGCTTAACTTCGGAGTTCTGATGGGATCCGGTGCGTTAGTGCTGGTATGATCGCACCCGTTAGAGTCTCCTCACTATATTTTCTTATAGCTGCTGGCACAGCGGGCGGTGTGGGGCTCCGAACTTCAAACGCGCGTAACTTTCGAACCGAATGGAGTTACGGGGCGCACAGCATGTCCACGCGAAGGTCTCTCAGAGCCGGACGACGTGGACAACCGGGCTGGCCCGTTGTGTGCACTATCCGAGGTCAAAAAAGGCCGCAGAGCCCCGGTTTCGTGGCCCGCCGTGTTTCGACGATCCCGATTTCAAAAATTGCGGGTCCCACACTCAGAATCACGGCACGCTGATGACAAAAGCCCCGTGTCGCGATTATATTTGCACACAATGCGTAAGACAAACAAAACAATCAAACTAGTTGTACAAAAAAAGAACAAGTTAACCGAAAAGACGAGTCTGAACTACAAAAGGGGTGCAACACGAGGACTTCCCAGGGGGTCACCCATCCTAGTACTACTCTCGCCCAAGCACGCTTAACTTCGGAGTTCTGATGGGATCCGGTGCGTTAGTGCTGGTATGATCGCACCCGTTAGAGTCTCCTCACTATATTTTCTTATAGCTGCTGGCACAGCGGGCGGTGTGGGGCTCCGAACTTCAAACGCGCGTAACTTTCGAACCGAATGGAGTTACGGGGCGCACAGCATGTCCACGCGAAGGTCTCTCAGAGCCGGACGACGTGGACAATCGGGCTGGCCCGTTGTGTGCACTATCCGAGGTCAAAAAAGGCCGCAGAGCCCCGGTTTCGTGGCCCGCCGTGTTTCGACGATCCCGATTTCAAAAATTGCGGGTCCCACACTCAGAATCACGGCACGCTGATGACAAAAGCCCCGTGTCGCGATTATATTTGCACACAATGCGTAAGACAAACAAAACAATCAAACTAGTTGTAAAAAAAAAGAACAAGTTAACCGAAAAGACGAGTCTGAACTACAAAAGGGGTGCAACACGAGGACTTCCCAGGGGGTCACCCCATCCTAGTACTACTCTCGCCCAAGCACGCTTAACTTCGGAGTTCTGATGGGATCCGGTGCGTTAGTGCTGGTATGATCGCACCCGTTAGAGTCTCCTCACTATATTTTCTTATAGCTGCTGGCACAGCGGGCGGTGTGGGGCTCCGAACTTCAAACGCGCGTAACTTTCGAACCGAATGGAGTTACGGGGCGCACAGCATGTCCACGCGAAGGTCTCTCAGAGCCGGACGACGTGGACAACCGGGCTGGCCCGTTGTGTGCACTATCCGAGGTCAAAAAAGGCCGCAGAGCCCCGGTTTCGTGGCCCGCCGTGTTTCGACGATCCCGATTTCAAAAATTGCGGGTCCCACACTCAGAATCACGGCACGCTGATGACAAAAGCCCCGTGTCGCGATTATATTTGCACACAATGCGTAAGACAAACAAAACAATCAAACTAGTTGTACAAAAAAAGAACAAGTTAACCGAAAAGACGAGTCTGAACTACAAAAGGGGTGCAACACGAGGACTTCCCAGGGGGTCACCCATCCTAGTACTACTCTCACCCAAGCACGCTTAACTTCGGAGTTCTGATGGGATCCGGTGCGTTAGTGCTGGTATGATCGCACCCGTTAGAGTCTCCTCACTATATTTTCTTATAGCTGCTGGCACAGCGGGCGGTGGGGGGCTCCGAACTTCAAACGCGCGTAACTTTCGAACCGAATGGAGTTACGGGGCGCACAGCATGTCCACGCGAAGGTCTCTCAGAGCCGGACGACGTGGACCACAGGGCTGGCCCATTGTGTGCACTATCCGAGGTCAAAAAAGGCCGCAGAGCCCCGGTTTCGTGGCCCGCCGTGTTTCGACGATCCCGATTTCAAAAATTGCGGGTCCCACACTCGGAATCACGGCACGCTGATGACAAAAGCCCCGTGTCGCGATTATATTTGCACACAATGCGTAAGACAAACAAAACAATCAAACTAGTTGTAAAAAAAAAGAACAAGTTAACCGAAAAGACGAGTCTGAACTACAAAAGGGGTGCAACACGAGGACTTCCCAGGGGGTCACCCATCCTAGTACTACTCTCGCCCAAGCACGCTTAACTTCGGAGTTCTGATGGGATCCGGTGCGTTAGTGCTGGTATGATCGCACCCGTTAGAGTCTCCTCACTATATTTTCTTATAGCTGCTGGCACAGCGGGCGGTGTGGGGCTCCGAACTTCAAACGCGCGTAACTTTCGAACCGAATGGAGTTACGGGGCGCACAGCATGTCCACGCGAAGGTCTCTCAGAGCCGGACGACGTGGACAACCGGGCTGGCCCGTTGTGTGCACTATCCGAGGTCAAAAAAGGCCGCAGAGCCCCGGTTTCGTGGCCCGCCGTGTTTCGACGATCCCGATTTCAAAAATTGCGGGTCCCACACTCAGAATCACGGCACGCTGATGACAAAAGCCCCGTGTCGCGATTATATTTGCACACAATGCGTAAGACAAACAAAACAATCAAACTAGTTGTAAAAAAAAAGAACAAGTTAACCGAAAAGACGAGTCTGAACTACAAAAGGGGTGCAACACGAGGACTTCCCAGGGGGTCACCCATCCTAGTACTACTCTCGCCCAAGCACGCTTAACTTCGGAGTTCTGATGGGATCCGGTGCGTTAGTGCTGGTATGATCGCACCCGTTAGAGTCTCCTCACTATATTTTCTTATAGCTGCTGGCACAGCGGGCGGTGGGGGCTCCGAACTTCAAACGCGCGTAACTTTCGAACCGAATGGAGTTACGGGGCGCACAGCATGTCCACGCGAAGGTCTCTCAGAGCCGGACGACGTGGACAACAGGGCTGGCCCGTTGTGTGCACTATCCGAGGTCAAAAAAGGCCGCAGAGCCCCGGTTTCGTGGCCCGCCGTGTTTCGACGATCCCGATTTCAAAAATTGCGGGTCCCACACTCGGAATCACGGCACGCTGATGACAAAAGCCCCGTGTCGCGATTATATTTGCACACAATGCGTAAGACAAACAAAACAATCAAACTAGTTGTAAAAAAAAAGAACAAGTTAACCGAAAAGACGAGTCTGAACTACAAAAGGGGTGCAACACGAGGACTTCCCAGGGGGTCACCGATCCTAGTACTACTCTCGCCCAAGCACGCTTAACTTCGGAGTTCTGATGGGATCCGGTGCATTAGTGCTGGTATGATCGCACCCGTTAGAGTCTCCTCACTATATTTTCTTATAGCTGCTGGCACAGCGGGCGGTGTGGGGCTCCGAACTTCAAACGCGCGTAACTTTCGAACCGAATGGAGTTACGGGGCGCACAGCATGTCCACGCGAAGGTCTCTCAGAGCCGGACGACGTGGACAACCGGGCTGGCCCGTTGTGTGCACTATCCGAGGTCAAAAAAGGCCGCAGAGCCCCGGTTTCGTGGCCCGCCGTGTTTCGACGATCCCGATTTCAAAAATTGCGGGTCCCACACTCAGAATCACGGCACGCTGATGACAAAAGCCCCGTGTCGCGATTATATTTGCACACAATGCGTAAGACAAACAAAACAATCAAACTAGTTGTAAAAAAAAAGAACAAGTTAACCGAAAAGACGAGTCTGAACTACAAAAGGGGTGCAACACGAGGACTTCCCAGGGGGTCACCCATCCTAGTACTACTCTCGCCCAAGCACGCTTAACTTCGGAGTTCTGATGGGATCCGGTGCGTTAGTGCTGGTATGATCGCACCCGTTAGAGTCTCCTCACTATATTTTCTTATAGCTGCTGGCACAGCGGGCGGTGTGGGGCTCCGAACTTCAAACGCGCGTAACTTTCGAACCGAATGGAGTTACGGGGCGCACAGCATGTCCACGCGAAGGTCTCTCAGAGCCGGACGACGTGGACAACCGGGCTGGCCCGTTGTGTGCACTATCCGAGGTCAAAAAAGGCCGCAGAGCCCCGGTTTCGTGGCCCGCCGTGTTTCGACGATCCCGATTTCAAAAATTGCGGGTCCCACACTCAGAATCACGGCACGCTGATGACAAAAGCCCCGTGTCGCGATTATATTTGCACACAATGCGTAAGACAAACAAAACAATCAAACTAGTTGTAAAAAAAAAGAACAAGTTAACCGAAAAGACGAGTCTGAACTACTAAAGGGGTGCAACACGAGGACTTCCCAGGGGGTCACCCATCCTAGTACTACTCTCGCCCAAGCACGCTTAACTTCGGAGTTCTGATGGGATCCGGTGCGTTAGTGCTGGTATGATCGCACCCGTTAGAGTCTCCTCACTATATTTTCTTATAGCTGCTGGCACAGCGGGCGGTGTGGGGCTCCGAACTTCAAACGCGCGTAACTTTCGAACCGAATGGAGTTACGGGGCGCACAGCATGTCCACGCGAAGGTCTCTCAGAGCCGGACGACGTGGACAACAGGGCTGGCCCGTTGTGTGCACTATCCGAGGTCAAAAAAGGCCGCAGAGCCCCGGTTTCGTGGCCCGCCGTGTTTCGACGATCCCGATTTCAAAAATTGCGGGTCCCACACTCGGAATCACGGCACGCTGATGACAAAAGCCCCGTGTCGCGATTATATTTGCACACAATGCGTAAGACAAACAAAACAATCAAACTAGTTGTAAAAAAAAAGAACAAGTTAACCGAAAAGACGAGTCTGAACTACAAAAGGGGTGCAACACGAGGACTTCCCAGGGGGTCACCCATCCTAGTACTACTCTCGCCCAAGCACGCTTAACTTCGGAGTTCTGATGGGATCCGGTGCGTTAGTGCTGGTATGATCGCACCCGTTAGAGTCTCCTCACTATATTTTCTTATAGCTGCTGGCACAGCGGGCGGTGGGGGGCTCCGAACTTCAAACGCGCGTAACTTTCGAACCGAATGGAGTTACGGGGCGCACAGCATGTCCACGCGAAGGTCTCTCAGAGCCGGACGACGTGGACAACAGGGCTGGCCCGTTGTGTGCACTATCCGAGGTCAAAAAAGGCCGCAGAGCCCCGGTTTCGTGGCCCGCCGTGTTTCGACGATCCCGATTTCAAAAATTGCGGGTCCCACACTCGGAATCACGGCACGCTGATGACAAAAGCCCCGTGTCGCGATTATATTTGCACACAATGCGTAAGACAAACAAAACAATCAAACTAGTTGTAAAAAAAAAGAACAAGTTAACCGAAAAGACGAGTCTGAACTACAAAAGGGGTGCAACACGAGGACTTCCCAGGGGGTCACCCATCCTAGTACTACTCTCGCCCAAGCACGCTTAACTTCGGAGTTCTGATGGGATCCGGTGCGTTAGTGCTGGTATGATCGCACCCGTTAGAGTCTCCTCACTATATTTTCTTATAGCTGTTGGCACAGCGGGCGGTGTGGGGCTCCGAACTTCAAACGCGCGTAACTTTCGAACCGAATGGAGTTACGGGGCGCACAGCATGTCCACGCGAAGGTCTCTCAGAGCCGGACGACGTGGACAACCGGGCTGGCCCGTTGTGTGCACTATCCGAGGTCAAAAAAGGCCGCAGAGCCCCGGTTTCGTGGCCCGCCGTGTTTCGACGATCCCGATTTCAAAAATTGCGGGTCCCACACTCAGAATCACGGCACGCTGATGACAAAAGCCCCGTGTCGCGATTATATTTGCACACAATGCGTAAGACAAACAAAACAATCAAACTAGTTGTAAAAAAAAAGAACAAGTTAACCGAAAAGACGAGTCTGAACTACAAAAGGGGTGCAACACGAGGACTTCCCAGGGGGTCACCCATCCTAGTACTACTCTCGCCCAAGCACGCTTAACTTCGGAGTTCTGATGGGATCCGGTGCGTTAGTGCTGGTATGATCGCACCCGTTAGAGTCTCCTCACTATATTTTCTTATAGCTGCTGGCACAGCGGGCGGTGTGGGGCTCCGAACTTCAAACGCGCGTAACTTTCGAACCGAATGGAGTTACGGGGCGCACAGCATGTCCACGCGAAGGTCTCTCAGAGCCGGACGACGTGGACAACCGGGCTGGCCCGTTGTGTGCACTATCCGAGGTCAAAAAAGGCCGCAGAGCCCCGGTTTCGTGGCCCGCCGTGTTTCGACGATCCCGATTTCAAAAATTGCGGGTCCCACACTCGGAATCACGGCACGCTGATGACAAAAGCCCCGTGTCGCGATTATATTTGCACACAATGCGTAAGACAAACAAAACAATCAAACTAGTTGTAAAAAAAAAGAACAAGTTAACCGAAAAGACGAGTCTGAACTACAAAAGGGGTGCAACACGAGGACTTCCCAGGGGGTCACCCATCCTAGTACTACTCTCGCCCAAGCACGCTTAACTTCGGAGTTCTGATGGGATCCGGTGCGTTAGTGCTGGTATGATCGCACCCGTTAGAGTCTCCTCACTATATTTTCTTATAGCTGCTGGCACAGCGGGCGGTGGGGGGCTCCGAACTTCAAACGCGCGTAACTTTCGAACCGAATGGAGTTACGGGGCGCACAGCATGTCCACGCGAAGGTCTCTCAGAGCCGGACGACGTGGACAACAGGGCTGGCCCGTTGTGTGCACTATCCGAGGTCAAAAAAGGCCGCAGAGCCCCGGTTTCGTGGCCCGCCGTGTTTCGACGATCCCGATTTCAAAAATTGCGGGTCCCACACTCAGAATCACGGCACGCTGATGACAAAAGCCCCGTGTCGCGATTATATTTGCACACAATGCGTAAGACAAACAAAGCAATCAAACTAGTTGTAAAAAAAAAGAACAAGTTAACCGAAAAGACGAGTCTGAACTACAAAAGGGGTGCAACACGAGGACTTCCCAGGGGGTCACCCATCCTAGTACTACTTTCGCCCAAGCACGCTTAACTTCGGTGTTCTGATGGGATCCGGTGCGTTAGTGCTGGTATGATCGCACCCGTTAGAGTCTCCTCACTATATTTTCTTATAGCTGCTGGCACAGCGGGCGGTGGGGGGCTCCGAACTTCAAACGCGCGTAACTTTCGAACCGAATGGAGTTACGGGGCGCACAGCATGTCCACGCGAAGGTCTCTCAGAGCCGGACGACGTGGACAACCGGGCTGGCCCGTTGTGTGCACTATCCGAGGTCAAAAAAGGCCGCAGAGCCCCGGTTTCGTGGCCCGCCGTGTTTCGACGATCCCGATTTCAAAAATTGCGGGTCCCACACTCGGAATCACGGCACGCTGATGACAAAAGCCCCGTGTCGCGATTATATTTGCACACAATGCGTAAGACAAACAAAACAATCAAACTAGTTGTAAAAAAAAAGAACAAGTTAACCGAAAAGACGAGTCTGAACTACAAAAGGGGTGCAACACGAGGACTTCCCAGGGGGTCACCCATCCTAGTACTACTCTCGCCCAAGCACGCTTAACTTCGGAGTTCTGATGGGATCCGGTGCGTTAGTGCTGGTATGATCGCACCCGTTAGAGTCTCCTCACTATATTTTCTTATAGCTGCTGGCACAGCGGGCGGTGGGGGGCTCCGAACTTCAAACGCGCGTAACTTTCGAACCGAATGGAGTTACGGGGCGCACAGCATGTCCACGCGAAGGTCTCTCAGAGCCGGACGACGTGGACAACCGGGCTGGCCCGTTGTGTGCACTATCCGAGGTCAAAAAAGGCCGCAGAGCCCCGGTTTCGTGGCCCGCCGTGTTTCGACGATCCCGATTTCAAAAATTGCGGGTCCCACACTCAGAATCACGGCACGCTGATGACAAAAGCCCCGTGTCGCGATTATATTTGCACACAATGCGTAAGACAAACAAAACAATCAAACTAGTTGTAAAAAAAAAGAACAAGTTAACCGAAAAGACGAGTCTGAACTACAAAAGGGGTGCAACACGAGGACTTCCCAGGGGGTCACCCATCCTAGTACTACTCTCGCCCAAGCACGCTTAACTTCGGAGTTCTGATGGGATCCGGTGCGTTAGTGCTGGTATGATCGCACCCGTTAGAGTCTCCTCACTATATTTTCTTATAGCTGCTGGCACAGCGGGCGGTGGGGGGCTCCGAACTTCAAACGCGCGTAACTTTCGAACCGAATGGAGTTACGGGGCGCACAGCATGTCCACGCGAAGGTCTCTCAGAGCCGGACGACGTGGACAACAGGGCTGGCCCGTTGTGTGCACTATCCGAGGTCAAAAAAGGCCGCAGAGCCCCGGTTTCGTGGCCCGCCGTGTTTCGACGATCCCGATTTCAAAAATTGCGGGTCCCACACTCGGAATCACGGCACGCTGATGACAAAAGCCCCGTGTCGCGATTATATTTGCACACAATGCGTAAGACAAACAAAACAATCAAACTAGTTGTAAAAAAAAAGAACAAGTTAACCGAAAAGACGAGTCTGAACTACAAAAGGGGTGCAACACGAGGACTTCCCAGGGGGTCACCCATCCTAGTACTACTCTCGCCCAAGCACGCTTAACTTCGGAGTTCTGATGGGATCCGGTGCGTTAGTGCTGGTATGATCGCACCCGTTAGAGTCTCCTCACTATATTTTCTTATAGCTGTTGGCACAGCGGGCGGTGTGGGGCTCCGAACTTCAAACGCGCGTAACTTTCGAACCGAATGGAGTTACGGGGCGCACAGCATGTCCACGCGAAGGTCTCTCAGAGCCGGACGACGTGGACAACCGGGCTGGCCCGTTGTGTGCACTATCCGAGGTCAAAAAAGGCCGCAGAGCCCCGGTTTCGTGGCCCGCCGTGTTTCGACGATCCCGATTTCAAAAATTGCGGGTCCCACACTCAGAATCACGGCACGCTGATGACAAAAGCCCCGTGTCGCGATTATATTTGCACACAATGCGTAAGACAAACAAAACAATCAAACTAGTTGTAAAAAAAAAGAACAAGTTAACCGAAAAGACGAGTCTGAACTACAAAAGGGGTGCAACACGAGGACTTCCCAGGGGGTCACCCATCCTAGTACTACTCTCGCCCAAGCACGCTTAACTTCGGAGTTCTGATGGGATCCGGTGCGTTAGTGCTGGTATGATCGCACCCGTTAGAGTCTCCTCACTATATTTTCTTATAGCTGCTGGCACAGCGGGCGGTGTGGGGCTCCGAACTTCAAACGCGCGTAACTTTCGAACCGAATGGAGTTACGGGGCGCACAGCATGTCCACGCGAAGGTCTCTCAGAGCCGGACGACGTGGACAACCGGGCTGGCCCGTTGTGTGCACTATCCGAGGTCAAAAAAGGCCGCAGAGCCCCGGTTTCGTGGCCCGCCGTGTTTCGACGATCCCGATTTCAAAAATTGCGGGTCCCACACTCGGAATCACGGCACGCTGATGACAAAAGCCCCGTGTCGCGATTATATTTGCACAACAGGGCTGGCCCGTTGTGTGCACTATCCGAGGTCAAAAAAGGCCGCAGAGCCCCGGTTTCGTGGCCCGCCGTGTTTCGACGATCCCGATTTCAAAAATTGCGGGTCCCACACTCAGAATCACGGCACGCTGATGACAAAAGCCCCGTGTCGCGATTATATTTGCACACAATGCGTAAGACAAACAAAACAATCAAACTAGTTGTAAAAAAAAAGAACAAGTTAACCGAAAAGACGAGTCTGAACTACAAAAGGGGTGCAACACGAGGACTTCCCAGGGGGTCACCCATCCTAGTACTACTCTCGCCCAAGCACGCTTAACTTCGGAGTTCTGATGGGATCCGGTGCGTTAGTGCTGGTATGATCGCACCCGTTAGAGTCTCCTCACTATATTTTCTTATAGCTGCTGGCACAGCGGGCGGTGTGGGGCTCCGAACTTCAAACGCGCGTAACTTTCGAACCGAATGGAGTTACGGGGCGCACAGCATGTCCACGCGAAGGTCTCTCAGAGCCGGACGACGTGGACAACCGGGCTGGCCCGTTGTGTGCACTATCCGAGGTCAAAAAAGGCCGCAGAGCCCCGGTTTCGTGGCCCGCCGTGTTTCGACGATCCCGATTTCAAAAATTGCGGGTCCCACACTCGGAATCACGGCACGCTGATGACAAAAGCCCCGTGTCGCGATTATATTTGCACACAATGCGTAAGACAAACAAAACAATCAAACTAGTTGTAAAAAAAAAGAACAAGTTAACCGAAAAGACGAGTCTGAACTACAAAAGGGGTGCAACACGAGGACTTCCCAGGGGGTCACCCATCCTAGTACTACTCTCGCCCAAGCACGCTTAACTTCGGAGTTCTGATGGGATCCGGTGCGTTAGTGCTGGTATGATCGCACCCGTTAGAGTCTCCTCACTATATTTTCTTATAGCTGCTGGCACAGCGGGCGGTGGGGGGCTCCGAACTTCAAACGCGCGTAACTTTCGAACCGAATGGAGTTACGGGGCGCACAGCATGTCCACGCGAAGGTCTCTCAGAGCCGGACGACGTGGACAACCGGGCTGGCCCGTTGTGTGCACTATCCGAGGTCAAAAAAGGCCGCAGAGCCCCGGTTTCGTGGCCCGCCGTGTTTCGACGATCCCGATTTCAAAAATTGCGGGTCCCACACTCAGAATCACGGCACGCTGATGACAAAAGCCCCGTGTCGCGATTATATTTGCACACAATGCGTAAGACAAACAAAACAATCAAACTAGTTGTAAAAAAAAAGAACAAGTTAACCGAAAAGACGAGTCTGAACTACAAAAGGGGTGCAACACGAGGACTTCCCAGGGGGTCACCCATCCTAGTACTACTCTCGCCCAAGCACGCTTAACTTCGGAGTTCTGATGGGATCCGGTGCGTTAGTGCTGGTATGATCGCACCCGTTAGAGTCTCCTCACTATATTTTCTTATAGCTGCTGGCACAGCGGGCGGTGGGGGGCTCCGAACTTCAAACGCGCGTAACTTTCGAACCGAATGGAGTTACGGGGCGCACAGCATGTCCACGCGAAGGTCTCTCAGAGCCGGACGACGTGGACAACAGGGCTGGCCCGTTGTGTGCACTATCCGAGGTCAAAAAAGGCCGCAGAGCCCCGGTTTCGTGGCCCGCCGTGTTTCGACGATCCCGATTTCAAAAATTGCGGGTCCCACACTCGGAATCACGGCACGCTGATGACAAAAGCCCCGTGTCGCGATTATATTTGCACACAATGCGTAAGACAAACAAAACAATCAAACTAGTTGTAAAAAAAAAGAACAAGTTAACCGAAAAGACGAGTCTGAACTACAAAAGGGGTGCAACACGAGGACTTCCCAGGGGGTCACCCATCCTAGTACTACTCTCGCCCAAGCACGCTTAACTTCGGAGTTCTGATGGGATCCGGTGCGTTAGTGCTGGTATGATCGCACCCGTTAGAGTCTCCTCACTATATTTTCTTATAGCTGTTGGCACAGCGGGCGATGTGGGGCTCCGAACTTCAAACGCGCGTAACTTTCGAACCGAATGGAGTTACGGGGCGCACAGCATGTCCACGCGAAGGTCTCTCAGAGCCGGACGACGTGGACAACCGGGCTGGCCCGTTGTGTGCACTATCCGAGGTCAAAAAAGGCCGCAGAGCCCCGGTTTCGTGGCCCGCCGTGTTTCGACGATCCCGATTTCAAAAATTGCGGGTCCCACACTCAGAATCACGGCACGCTGATGACAAAAGCCCCGTGTCGCGATTATATTTGCACACAATGCGTAAGACAAACAAAACAATCAAACTAGTTGTAAAAAAAAAGAACAAGTTAACCGAAAAGACGAGTCTGAACTACAAAAGGGGTGCAACACGAGGACTTCCCAGGGGGTCACCCATCCTAGTACTACTCTCGCCCAAGCACGCTTAACTTCGGAGTTCTGATGGGATCCGGTGCGTTAGTGCTGGTATGATCGCACCCGTTAGAGTCTCCTCACTATATTTTCTTATAGCTGCTGGCACAGCGGGCGGTGTGGGGCTCCGAACTTCAAACGCGCGTAACTTTCGAACCGAATGGAGTTACGGGGCGCACAGCATGTCCACGCGAAGGTCTCTCAGAGCCGGACGACGTGGACAACCGGGCTGGCCCGTTGTGTGCACTATCCGAGGTCAAAAAAGGCCGCAGAGCCCCGGTTTCGTGGCCCGCCGTGTTTCGACGATCCCGATTTCAAAAATTGCGGGTCCCACACTCGGAATCACGGCACGCTGATGACAAAAGCCCCGTGTCGCGATTATATTTGCACACAATGCGTAAGACAAACAAAACAATCAAACTAGTTGTAAAAAAAAAGAACAAGTTAACCGAAAAGACGAGTCTGAACTACAAAAGGGTTGCAACACGAGGACTTCCCAGGGGGTCACCCATCCTAGTACTACTCTCGCCCAAGCACGCTTAACTTCGGAGTTCTGATGGGATCCGGTGCGTTAGTGCTGGTATGATCGCACCCGTTAGAGTCTCCTCACTATATTTTCTTATAGCTGCTGGCACAGCGGGCGGTGGGGGGCTCCGAACTTCAAACGCGCGTAACTTTCGAACCGAATGGAGTTACGGGGCGCACAGCATGTCCACGCGAAGGTCTCTCAGAGCCGGACGACGTGGACAACAGGGCTGGCCCGTTGTGTGCACTATCCGAGGTCAAAAAAGGCCGCAGAGCCCCGGTTTCGTGGCCCGCCGTGTTTCGACGATCCCGATTTCAAAAATTGCGGGTCCCACACTCGGAATCACGGCACGCTGATGACAAAAGCCCCGTGTCGCGATTATATTTGCACACAATGCGTAAGACAAACAAAACAATCAAACTAGTTGTAAAAAAAAAGAACAAGTTAACCGAAAAGACGAGTCTGAACTACAAAAGGGGTGCAACACGAGGACTTCCCAGGGGGTCACCCATCCTAGTACTACTCTCGCCCAAGCACGCTTAACTTCGGAGTTCTGATGGGATCCGGTGCGTTAGTGCTGGTATGATCGCACCCGTTAGAGTCTCCTCACTATATTTTCTTATAGCTGCTGGCACAGCGGGCGGTGGGGGGCTCCGAACTTCAAACGCGCGTAACTTTCGAACCGAATGGAGTTACGGGGCGCACAGCATGTCCACGCGAAGGTCTCTCAGAGCCGGACGACGTGGACAACAGGGCTGGCCCGTTGTGTGCACTATCCGAGGTCAAAAAAGGCCGCAGAGCCCCGGTTTCGTGGCCCGCCGTGTTTCGACGATCCCGATTTCAAAAATTGCGGGTCCCACACTCGGAATCACGGCACGCTGATGACAAAAGCCCCGTGTCGCGATTATATTTGCACACAATGCGTAAGACAAACAAAACAATCAAACTAGTTGTAAAAAAAAAGAACAAGTTAACCGAAAAGACGAGTCTGAACTACAAAAGGGGTGCAACACGAGGACTTCCCAGGGGGTCACCCATCCTAGTACTACTCTCGCCCAAGCACGCTTAACTTCGGAGTTCTGATGGGATCCGGTGCGTTAGTGCTGGTATGATCGCACCCGTTAGAGTCTCCTCACTATATTTTCTTATAGCTGTTGGCACAGCGGGCGGTGTGGGGCTCCGAACTTCAAACGCGCGTAACTTTCGAACCGAATGGAGTTACGGGGCGCACAGCATGTCCACGCGAAGGTCTCTCAGAGCCGGACGACGTGGACAACCGGGCTGGCCCGTTGTGTGCACTATCCGAGGTCAAAAAAGGCCGCAGAGCCCCGGTTTCGTGGCCCGCCGTGTTTCGACGATCCCGATTTCAAAAATTGCGGGTCCCACACTCAGAATCACGGCACGCTGATGACAAAAGCCCCGTGTCGCGATTATATTTGCACACAATGCGTAAGACAAACAAAACAATCAAACTAGTTGTAAAAAAAAAGAACAAGTTAACCGAAAAGACGAGTCTGAACTACAAAAGGGGTGCAACACGAGGACTTCCCAGGGGGTCACCCATCCTAGTACTACTCTCGCCCAAGCACGCTTAACTTCGGAGTTCTGATGGGATCCGGTGCGTTAGTGCTGGTATGATCGCACCCGTTAGAGTCTCCTCACTATATTTTCTTATAGCTGTTGGCACAGCGGGCGGTGTGGGGCTCCGAACTTCAAACGCGCGTAACTTTCGAACCGAATGGAGTTACGGGGCGCACAGCATGTCCACGCGAAGGTCTCTCAGAGCCGGACGACGTGGACAACCGGGCTGGCCCGTTGTGTGCACTATCCGAGGTCAAAAAAGGCCGCAGAGCCCCGGTTTCGTGGCCCGCCGTGTTTCGACGATCCCGATTTCAAAAATTGCGGGTCCCACACTCAGAATCACGGCACGCTGATGACAAAAGCCCCGTGTCGCGATTATATTTGCACACAATGCGTAAGACAAACAAAACAATCAAACTAGTTGTAAAAAAAAAGAACAAGTTAACCGAAAAGACGAGTCTGAACTACAAAAGGGGTGCAACACGAGGACTTCCCAGGGGGTCACCCATCCTAGTACTACTCTCGCCCAAGCACGCTTAACTTCGGAGTTCTGATGGGATCCGGTGCGTTAGTGCTGGTATGATCGCACCCGTTAGAGTCTCCTCACTATATTTTCTTATAGCTGCTGGCACAGCGGGCGGTGTGGGGCTCCGAACTTCAAACGCGCGTAACTTTCGAACCGAATGGAGTTACGGGGCGCACAGCATGTCCACGCGAAGGTCTCTCAGAGCCGGACGACGTGGACAACCGGGCTGGCCCGTTGTGTGCACTATCCGAGGTCAAAAAAGGCCGCAGAGCCCCGGTTTCGTGGCCCGCCGTGTTTCGACGATCCCGATTTCAAAAATTGCGGGTCCCACACTCGGAATCACGGCACGCTGATGACAAAAGCCCCGTGTCGCGATTATATTTGCACACAATTCGTAAGACAAACAAAACAATCAAACTAGTTGTAAAAAAAAAGAACAAGTTAACCGAAAAGACGAGTCTGAACTACAAAAGGGGTGCAACACGAGGACTTCCCAGGGGGTCACCCATCCTAGTACTACTCTCGCCCAAGCACGCTTAACTTCGGAGTTCTGATGGGATCCGGTGCGTTAGTGCTGGTATGATCGCACCCGTTAGAGTCTCCTCACTATATTTTCTTATAGCTGCTGGCACAGCGGGCGGTGTGGGGCTCCGAACTTCAAACGCGCGTAACTTTCGAACCGAATGGAGTTACGGGGCGCACAGCATGTCCACGCGAAGGTCTCTCAGAGCCGGACGACGTGGACAACCGGGCTGGCCCGTTGTGTGCACTATCCGAGGTCAAAAAAGGCCGCAGAGCCCCGGTTTCGTGGCCCGCCGTGTTTCGACGATCCCGATTTCAAAAATTGCGGGTCCCACACTCGGAATCACGGCACGCTGATGACAAAAGCCCCGTGTCGCGATTATATTTGCACACAATGCGTAAGACAAACAAAACAATCAAACTAGTTGTAAAAAAAAAGAACAAGTTAACCGAAAAGACGAGTCTGAACTACAAAAGGGTTGCAACACGAGGACTTCCCAGGGGGTCACCCATCCTAGTACTACTCTCGCCCAAGCACGCTTAACTTCGGAGTTCTGATGGGATCCGGTGCGTTAGTGCTGGTATGATCGCACCCGTTAGAGTCTCCTCACTATATTTTCTTATAGCTGCTGGCACAGCGGGCGGTGGGGGGCTCCGAACTTCAAACGCGCGTAACTTTCGAACCGAATGGAGTTACGGGGCGCACAGCATGTCCACGCGAAGGTCTCTCAGAGCCGGACGACGTGGACAACAGGGCTGGCCCGTTGTGTGCACTATCCGAGGTCAAAAAAGGCCGCAGAGCCCCGGTTTCGTGGCCCGCCGTGTTTCGACGATCCCGATTTCAAAAATTGCGGGTCCCACACTCGGAATCACGGCACGCTGATGACAAAAGCCCCGTGTCGCGATTATATTTGCACACAATGCGTAAGACAAACAAAACAATCAAACTAGTTGTAAAAAAAAAGAACAAGTTAACCGAAAAGACGAGTCTGAACTACAAAAGGGGTGCAACACGAGGACTTCCCAGGGGGTCACCCATCCTAGTACTACTCTCGCCCAAGCACGCTTAACTTCGGAGTTCTGATGGGATCCGGTGCGTTAGTGCTGGTATGATCGCACCCGTTAGAGTCTCCTCACTATATTTTCTTATAGCTGCTGGCACAGCGGGCGGTGGGGGGCTCCGAACTTCAAACGCGCGTAACTTTCGAACCGAATGGAGTTACGGGGCGCACAGCATGTCCACGCGAAGGTCTCTCAGAGCCGGACGACGTGGACAACAGGGCTGGCCCGTTGTGTGCACTATCCGAGGTCAAAAAAGGCCGCAGAGCCCCGGTTTCGTGGCCCGCCGTGTTTCGACGATCCCGATTTCAAAAATTGCGGGTCCCACACTCGGAATCACGGCACGCTGATGACAAAAGCCCCGTGTCGCGATTATATTTGCACACAATGCGTAAGACAAACAAAACAATCAAACTAGTTGTAAAAAAAAAGAACAAGTTAACCGAAAAGACGAGTCTGAACTACAAAAGGGGTGCAACACGAGGACTTCCCAGGGGGTCACCCATCCTAGTACTACTCTCGCCCAAGCACGCTTAACTTCGGAGTTCTGATGGGATCCGGTGCGTTAGTGCTGGTATGATCGCACCCGTTAGAGTCTCCTCACTATATTTTCTTATAGCTGTTGGCACAGCGGGCGGTGTGGGGCTCCGAACTTCAAACGCGCGTAACTTTCGAACCGAATGGAGTTACGGGGCGCACAGCATGTCCACGCGAAGGTCTCTCAGAGCCGGACGACGTGGACAACCGGGCTGGCCCGTTGTGTGCACTATCCGAGGTCAAAAAAGGCCGCAGAGCCCCGGTTTCGTGGCCCGCCGTGTTTCGACGATCCCGATTTCAAAAATTGCGGGTCCCACACTCAGAATCACGGCACGCTGATGACAAAAGCCCCGTGTCGCGATTATATTTGCACACAATGCGTAAGACAAACAAAACAATCAAACTAGTTGTAAAAAAAAAGAACAAGTTAACCGAAAAGACGAGTCTGAACTACAAAAGGGGTGCAACACGAGGACTTCCCAGGGGGTCACCCATCCTAGTACTACTCTCGCCCAAGCACGCTTAACTTCGGAGTTCTGATGGGATCCGGTGCGTTAGTGCTGGTATGATCGCACCCGTTAGAGTCTCCTCACTATATTTTCTTATAGCTGTTGGCACAGCGGGCGGTGTGGGGCTCCGAACTTCAAACGCGCGTAACTTTCGAACCGAATGGAGTTACGGGGCGCACAGCATGTCCACGCGAAGGTCTCTCAGAGCCGGACGACGTGGACAACCGGGCTGGCCCGTTGTGTGCACTATCCGAGGTCAAAAAAGGCCGCAGAGCCCCGGTTTCGTGGCCCGCCGTGTTTCGACGATCCCGATTTCAAAAATTGCGGGTCCCACACTCAGAATCACGGCACGCTGATGACAAAAGCCCCGTGTCGCGATTATATTTGCACACAATGCGTAAGACAAACAAAACAATCAAACTAGTTGTAAAAAAAAAGAACAAGTTAACCGAAAAGACGAGTCTGAACTACAAAAGGGGTGCAACACGAGGACTTCCCAGGGGGTCACCCATCCTAGTACTACTCTCGCCCAAGCACGCTTAACTTCGGAGTTCTGATGGGATCCGGTGCGTTAGTGCTGGTATGATCGCACCCGTTAGAGTCTCCTCACTATATTTTCTTATAGCTGCTGGCACAGCGGGCGGTGTGGGGCTCCGAACTTCAAACGCGCGTAACTTTCGAACCGAATGGAGTTACGGGGCGCACAGCATGTCCACGCGAAGGTCTCTCAGAGCCGGACGACGTGGACAACCGGGCTGGCCCGTTGTGTGCACTATCCGAGGTCAAAAAAGGCCGCAGAGCCCCGGTTTCGTGGCCCGCCGTGTTTCGACGATCCCGATTTCAAAAATTGCGGGTCCCACACTCGGAATCACGGCACGCTGATGACAAAAGCCCCGTGTCGCGATTATATTTGCACACAATTCGTAAGACAAACAAAACAATCAAACTAGTTGTAAAAAAAAAGAACAAGTTAACCGAAAAGACGAGTCTGAACTACAAAAGGGGTGCAACACGAGGACTTCCCAGGGGGTCACCCATCCTAGTACTACTCTCGCCCAAGCACGCTTAACTTCGGAGTTCTGATGGGATCCGGTGCGTTAGTGCTGGTATGATCGCACCCGTTAGAGTCTCCTCACTATATTTTCTTATAGCTGCTGGCACAGCGGGCGGTGGGGGGCTCCGAACTTCAAACGCGCGTAACTTTCGAACCGAATGGAGTTACGGGGCGCACAGCATGTCCACGCGAAGGTCTCTCAGAGCCGGACGACGTGGACAACAGGGCTGGCCCGTTGTGTGCACTATCCGAGGTCAAAAAAGGCCGCAGAGCCCCGGTTTCGTGGCCCGCCGTGTTTCGACGATCCCGATTTCAAAAATTGCGGGTCCCACACTCAGAATCACGGCACGCTGATGACAAAAGCCCCGTGTCGCGATTATATTTGCACACAATGCGTAAGACAAACAAAACAATCAAACTAGTTGTAAAAAAAAAGAACAAGTTAACCGAAAAGACGAGTCTGAACTACAAAAGGGGTGCAACACGAGGACTTCCCAGGGGGTCACCCATCCTAGTACTACTCTCGCCCAAGCACGCTTAACTTCGGAGTTCTGATGGGATCCGGTGCGTTAGTGCTGGTATGATCGCACCCGTTAGAGTCTCCTCACTATATTTTCTTATAGCTGCTGGCACAGCGGGCGGTGTGGGGCTCCGAACTTCAAACGCGCGTAACTTTCGAACCGAATGGAGTTACGGGGCGCACAGCATGTCCACGCGAAGGTCTCTCAGAGCCGGACGACGTGGACAACCGGGCTGGCCCGTTGTGTGCACTATCCGAGGTCAAAAAAGGCCGCAGAGCCCCGGTTTCGTGGCCCGCCGTGTTTCGACGATCCCGATTTCAAAAATTGCGGGTCCCACACTCGGAATCACGGCACGCTGATGACAAAAGCCCCGTGTCGCGATTATATTTGCACACAATGCGTAAGACAAACAAAACAATCAAACTAGTTGTAAAAAAAAAGAACAAGTTAACCGAAAAGACGAGTCTGAACTACAAAAGGGGTGCAACACGAGGACTTCCCAGGGGGTCACCCATCCTAGTACTACTCTCGCCCAAGCACGCTTAACTTCGGAGTTCTGATGGGATCCGGTGCGTTAGTGCTGGTATGATCGCACCCGTTAGAGTCTCCTCACTATATTTTCTTATAGCTGTTGGCACAGCGGGCGGTGTGGGGCTCCGAACTTCAAACGCGCGTAACTTTCGAACCGAATGGAGTTACGGGGCGCACAGCATGTCCACGCGAAGGTCTCTCAGAGCCGGACGACGTGGACAACCGGGCTGGCCCGTTGTGTGCACTATCCGAGGTCAAAAAAGGCCGCAGAGCCCCGGTTTCGTGGCCCGCCGTGTTTCGACGATCCCGATTTCAAAAATTGCGGGTCCCACACTCAGAATCACGGCACGCTGATGACAAAAGCCCCGTGTCGCGATTATATTTGCACACAATGCGTAAGACAAACAAAACAATCAAACTAGTTGTAAAAAAAAAGAACAAGTTAACCGAAAAGACGAGTCTGAACTACAAAAGGGGTGCAACACGAGGACTTCCCAGGGGGTCACCCATCCTAGTACTACTCTCGCCCAAGCACGCTTAACTTCGGAGTTCTGATGGGATCCGGTGCGTTAGTGCTGGTATGATCGCACCCGTTAGAGTCTCCTCACTATATTTTCTTATAGCTGCTGGCACAGCGGGCGGTGTGGGGCTCCGAACTTCAAACGCGCGTAACTTTCGAACCGAATGGAGTTACGGGGCGCACAGCATGTCCACGCGAAGGTCTCTCAGAGCCGGACGACGTGGACAACCGGGCTGGCCCGTTGTGTGCACTATCCGAGGTCAAAAAAGGCCGCAGAGCCCCGGTTTCGTGGCCCGCCGTGTTTCGACGATCCCGATTTCAAAAATTGCGGGTCCCACACTCGGAATCACGGCACGCTGATGACAAAAGCCCCGTGTCGCGATTATATTTGCACACAATGCGTAAGACAAACAAAACAATCAAACTAGTTGTAAAAAAAAAGAACAAGTTAACCGAAAAGACGAGTCTGAACTACAAAAGGGTTGCAACACGAGGACTTCCCAGGGGGTCACCCATCCTAGTACTACTCTCGCCCAAGCACGCTTAACTTCGGAGTTCTGATGGGATCCGGTGCGTTAGTGCTGGTATGATCGCACCCGTTAGAGTCTCCTCACTATATTTTCTTATAGCTGCTGGCACAGCGGGCGGTGGGGGGCTCCGAACTTCAAACGCGCGTAACTTTCGAACCGAATGGAGTTACGGGGCGCACAGCATGTCCACGCGAAGGTCTCTCAGAGCCGGACGACATGGACAACAGGGCTGGCCCGTTGTGTGCACTATCCGAGGTCAAAAAAGGCCGCAGAGCCCCGGTTTCGTGGCCCGCCGTGTTTCGACGATCCCGATTTCAAAAATTGCGGGTCCCACACTCGGAATCACGGCACGCTGATGACAAAAGCCCCGTGTCGCGATTATATTTGCACACAATGCGTAAGACAAACAAAACAATCAAACTAGTTGTAAAAAAAAAGAACAAGTTAACCGAAAAGACGAGTCTGAACTACAAAAGGGGTGCAACACGAGGACTTCCCAGGGGGTCACCCATCCTAGTACTACTCTCGCCCAAGCACGCTTAACTTCGGAGTTCTGATGGGATCCGGTGCGTTAGTGCTGGTATGATCGCACCCGTTAGAGTCTCCTCACTATATTTTCTTATAGCTGCTGGCACAGCGGGCGGTGGGGGGCTCCGAACTTCAAACGCGCGTAACTTTCGAACCGAATGGAGTTACGGGGCGCACAGCATGTCCACGCGAAGGTCTCTCAGAGCCGGACGACGTGGACAACAGGGCTGGCCCGTTGTGTGCACTATCCGAGGTCAAAAAAGGCCGCAGAGCCCCGGTTTCGTGGCCCGCCGTGTTTCGACGATCCCGATTTCAAAAATTGCGGGTCCCACACTCGGAATCACGGCACGCTGATGACAAAAGCCCCGTGTCGCGATTATATTTGCACACAATGCGTAAGACAAACAAAACAATCAAACTAGTTGTAAAAAAAAAGAACAAGTTAACCGAAAAGACGAGTCTGAACTACAAAAGGGGTGCAACACGAGGACTTCCCAGGGGGTCACCCATCCTAGTACTACTCTCGCCCAAGCACGCTTAACTTCGGAGTTCTGATGGGATCCGGTGCGTTAGTGCTGGTATGATCGCACCCGTTAGAGTCTCCTCACTATATTTTCTTATAGCTGTTGGCACAGCGGGCGGTGTGGGGCTCCGAACTTCAAACGCGCGTAACTTTCGAACCGAATGGAGTTACGGGGCGCACAGCATGTCCACGCGAAGGTCTCTCAGAGCCGGACGACGTGGACAACCGGGCTGGCCCGTTGTGTGCACTATCCGAGGTCAAAAAAGGCCGCAGAGCCCCGGTTTCGTGGCCCGCCGTGTTTCGACGATCCCGATTTCAAAAATTGCGGGTCCCACACTCAGAATCACGGCACGCTGATGACAAAAGCCCCGTGTCGCGATTATATTTGCACACAATGCGTAAGACAAACAAAACAATCAAACTAGTTGTAAAAAAAAAGAACAAGTTAACCGAAAAGACGAGTCTGAACTACAAAAGGGGTGCAACACGAGGACTTCCCAGGGGGTCACCCATCCTAGTACTACTCTCGCCCAAGCACGCTTAACTTCGGAGTTCTGATGGGATCCGGTGCGTTAGTGCTGGTATGATCGCACCCGTTAGAGTCTCCTCACTATATTTTCTTATAGCTGTTGGCACAGCGGGCGGTGTGGGGCTCCGAACTTCAAACGCGCGTAACTTTCGAACCGAATGGAGTTACGGGGCGCACAGCATGTCCACGCGAAGGTCTCTCAGAGCCGGACGACGTGGACAACCGGGCTGGCCCGTTGTGTGCACTATCCGAGGTCAAAAAAGGCCGCAGAGCCCCGGTTTCGTGGCCCGCCGTGTTTCGACGATCCCGATTTCAAAAATTGCGGGTCCCACACTCAGAATCACGGCACGCTGATGACAAAAGCCCCGTGTCGCGATTATATTTGCACACAATGCGTAAGACAAACAAAACAATCAAACTAGTTGTAAAAAAAAAGAACAAGTTAACCGAAAAGACGAGTCTGAACTACAAAAGGGGTGCAACACGAGGACTTCCCAGGGGGTCACCCATCCTAGTACTACTCTCGCCCAAGCACGCTTAACTTCGGAGTTCTGATGGGATCCGGTGCGTTAGTGCTGGTATGATCGCACCCGTTAGAGTCTCCTCACTATATTTTCTTATAGCTGCTGGCACAGCGGGCGGTGTGGGGCTCCGAACTTCAAACGCGCGTAACTTTCGAACCGAATGGAGTTACGGGGCGCACAGCATGTCCACGCGAAGGTCTCTCAGAGCCGGACGACGTGGACAACCGGGCTGGCCCGTTGTGTGCACTATCCGAGGTCAAAAAAGGCCGCAGAGCCCCGGTTTCGTGGCCCGCCGTGTTTCGACGATCCCGATTTCAAAAATTGCGGGTCCCACACTCGGAATCACGGCACGCTGATGACAAAAGCCCCGTGTCGCGATTATATTTGCACACAATTCGTAAGACAAACAAAACAATCAAACTAGTTGTAAAAAAAAAGAACAAGTTAACCGAAAAGACGAGTCTGAACTACAAAAGGGGTGCAACACGAGGACTTCCCAGGGGGTCACCCATCCTAGTACTACTCTCGCCCAAGCACGCTTAACTTCGGAGTTCTGATGGGATCCGGTGCGTTAGTGCTGGTATGATCGCACCCGTTAGAGTCTCCTCACTATATTTTCTTATAGCTGCTGGCACAGCGGGCGGTGGGGGGCTCCGAACTTCAAACGCGCGTAACTTTCGAACCGAATGGAGTTACGGGGCGCACAGCATGTCCACGCGAAGGTCTCTCAGAGCCGGACGACGTGGACAACAGGGCTGGCCCGTTGTGTGCACTATCCGAGGTCAAAAAAGGCCGCAGAGCCCCGGTTTCGTGGCCCGCCGTGTTTCGACGATCCCGATTTCAAAAATTGCGGGTCCCACACTCAGAATCACGGCACGCTGATGATAAAAGCCCCGTGTCGCGATTATATTTGCACACAATGCGTAAGACAAACAAAACAATCAAACTAGTTGTAAAAAAAAAGAACAAGTTAACCGAAAAGACGAGTCTGAACTACAAAAGGGGTGCAACACGAGGACTTCCCAGGGGGTCACCCATCCTAGTACTACTCTCGCCCAAGCACGCTTAACTTCGGAGTTCTGATGGGATCCGGTGCGTTAGTGCTGGTATGATCGCACCCGTTAGAGTCTCCTCACTATATTTTCTTATAGCTGCTGGCACAGCGGGCGGTGTGGGGCTCCGAACTTCAAACGCGCGTAACTTTCGAACCGAATGGAGTTACGGGGCGCACAGCATGTCCACGCGAAGGTCTCTCAGAGCCGGACGACGTGGACAACCGGGCTGGCCCGTTGTGTGCACTATCCGAGGTCAAAAAAGGCCGCAGAGCCCCGGTTTCGTGGCCCGCCGTGTTTCGACGATCCCGATTTCAAAAATTGCGGGTCCCACACTCGGAATCACGGCACGCTGATGACAAAAGCCCCGTGTCGCGATTATATTTGCACACAATGCGTAAGACAAACAAAACAATCAAACTAGTTGTAAAAAAAAAGAACAAGTTAACCGAAAAGACGAGTCTGAACTACAAAAGGGGTGCAACACGAGAACTTCCCAGGGGGTCACCCATCCTAGTACTACTCTCGCCCAAGCACGCTTAACTTCGGAGTTCTGATGGGATCCGGTGCGTTAGTGCTGGTATGATCGCACCCGTTAGAGTCTCCTCACTATATTTTCTTATAGCTGCTGGCACAGCGGGCGGTGGGGGGCTCCGAACTTCAAACGCGCGTAACTTTCGAACCGAATGGAGTTACGGGGCGCACAGCATGTCCACGCGAAGGTCTCTCAGAGCCGGACGACGTGGACAACAGGGCTGGCCCGTTGTGTGCACTATCCGAGGTCAAAAAAGGCCGCAGAGCCCCGGTTTCGTGGCCCGCCGTGTTTCGACGATCCCGATTTCAAAAATTGCGGGTCCCACACTCAGAATCACGGCACGCTGATGACAAAAGCCCCGTGTCGCGATTATATTTGCACACAATGCGTAAGACAAACAAAACAATCAAACTAGTTGTAAAAAAAAAGAACAAGTTAACCGAAAAGACGAGTCTGAACTACAAAAGGGGTGCAACACGAGGACTTCCCAGGGGGTCACCCATCCTAGTACTACTCTCGCCCAAGCACGCTTAACTTCGGAGTTCTGATGGGATCCGGTGCGTTAGTGCTGGTATGATCGCACCCGTTAGAGTCTCCTCACTATATTTTCTTATAGCTGCTGGCACAGCGGGCGGTGTGGGGCTCCGAACTTCAAACGCGCGTAACTTTCGAACCGAATGGAGTTACGGGGCGCACAGCATGTCCACGCGAAGGTCTCTCAGAGCCGGACGACGTGGACAACCGGGCTGGCCCGTTGTGTGCACTATCCGAGGTCAAAAAAGGCCGCAGAGCCCCGGTTTCGTGGCCCGCCGTGTTTCGACGATCCCGATTTCAAAAATTGCGGGTCCCACACTCGGAATCACGGCACGCTGATGACAAAAGCCCCGTGTCGCGATTATATTTGCACACAATGCGTAAGACAAACAAAACAATCAAACTAGTTGTAAAAAAAAAGAACAAGTTAACCGAAAAGACGAGTCTGAACTACAAAAGGGGTGCAACACGAGGACTTCCCAGGGGGTCACCCATCCTAGTACTACTCTCGCCCAAGCACGCTTAACTTCGGAGTTCTGATGGGATCCGGTGCGTTAGTGCTGGTATGATCGCACCCGTTAGAGTCTCCTCACTATATTTTCTTATAGCTGCTGGCACAGCGGGCGGTGGGGGGCTCCGAACTTCAAACGCGCGTAACTTTCGAACCGAATGGAGTTACGGGGCGCACAGCATGTCCACGCGAAGGTCTCTCAGAGCCGGACGACGTGGACAACAGGGCTGGCCCGTTGTGTGCACTATCCGAGGTCAAAAAAGGCCGCAGAGCCCCGGTTTCGTGGCCCGCCGTGTTTCGACGATCCCGATTTCAAAAATTGCGGGTCCCACACTCAGAATCACGGCACGCTGATGACAAAAGCCCCGTGTCGCGATTATATTTGCACACAATGCGTAAGACAAACAAAACAATCAAACTAGTTGTAAAAAAAAAGAACAAGTTAACCGAAAAGACGAGTCTGAACTACAAAAGGGGTGCAACACGAGGACTTCCCAGGGGGTCACCCATCCTAGTACTACTCTCGCCCAAGCACGCTTAACTTCGGAGTTCTGATGGGATCCGGTGCGTTAGTGCTGGTATGATCGCACCCGTTAGAGTCTCCTCACTATATTTTCTTATAGCTGCTGGCACAGCGGGCGGTGGGGGGCTCCGAACTTCAAACGCGCGTAACTTTCGAACCGAATGGAGTTACGGGGCGCACAGCATGTCCACGCGAAGGTCTCTCAGAGCCGGACGACGTGGACAACAGGGCTGGCCCGTTGTGTGCACTATCCGAGGTCAAAAAAGGCCGCAGAGCCCCGGTTTCGTGGCCCGCCGTGTTTCGACGATCCCGATTTCAAAAATTGCGGGTCCCACACTCGGAATCACGGCACGCTGATGACAAAAGCCCCGTGTCGCGATTATATTTGCACACAATGCGTAAGACAAACAAAACAATCAAACTAGTTGTAAAAAAAAAGAACAAGTTAACCGAAAAGACGAGTCTGAACTACAAAAGGGGTGCAACACGAGGACTTCCCAGGGGGTCACCCATCCTAGTACTACTCTCGCCCAAGCACGCTTAACTTCGGAGTTCTGATGGGATCCGGTGCGTTAGTGCTGGTATGATCGGACCCGTTAGAGTCTCCTCACTATATTTTCTTATAGCTGCTGGCACAGCGGGCGGTGTGGGGCTCCGAACTTCAAACGCGCGTAACTTTCGAACCGAATGGAGTTACGGGGCGCACAGCATGTCCACGCGAAGGTCTCTCAGAGCCGGACGACGTGGACAACCGGGCTGGCCCGTTGTGTGCACTATCCGAGGTCAAAAAAGGCCGCAGAGCCCCGGTTTCGTGGCCCGCCGTGTTTCGACGATCCCGATTTCAAAAATTGCGGGTCCCACACTCAGAATCACGGCACGCTGATGACAAAAGCCCCGTGTCGCGATTATATTTGCACACAATGCGTAAGACAAACAAAACAATCAAACTAGTTGTAAAAAAAAAGAACAAGTTAACCGAAAAGACGAGTCTGAACTACAAAAGGGGTGCAACACGAGGACTTCCCAGGGGGTCACCCATCCTAGTACTACTCTCGCCCAAGCACGCTTAACTTCGGAGTTCTGATGGGATCCGGTGCGTTAGTGCTGGTATGATCGCACCCGTTAGAGTCTCCTCACTATATTTTCTTATAGCTGCTGGCACAGCGGGCGGTGGGGGGCTCCGAACTTCAAACGCGCGTAACTTTCGAACCGAATGGAGTTACGGGGCGCACAGCATGTCCACGCGAAGGTCTCTCAGAGCCGGACGACGTGGACAACAGGGCTGGCCCGTTGTGTGCACTATCCGAGGTCAAAAAAGGCCGCAGAGCCCCGGTTTCGTGGCCCGCCGTGTTTCGACGATCCCGATTTCAAAAATTGCGGGTCCCACACTCAGAATCACGGCACGCTGATGACAAAAGCCCCGTGTCGCGATTATATTTGCACACAATGCGTAAGACAAACAAAACAATCAAACTAGTTGTAAAAAAAAAGAACAAGTTAACCGAAAAGACGAGTCTGAACTACAAAAGGGGTGCAACACGAGGACTTCCCAGGGGGTCACCCATCCTAGTACTACTCTCGCCCAAGCACGCTTAACTTCGGAGTTCTGATGGGATCCGGTGCGTTAGTGCTGGTATGATCGCACCCGTTAGAGTCTCCTCACTATATTTTCTTATAGCTGCTGGCACAGCGGGCGGTGGGGGGCTCCGAACTTCAAACGCGCGTAACTTTCGAACCGAATGGAGTTACGGGGCGCACAGCATGTCCACGCGAAGGTCTCTCAGAGCCGGACGACGTGGACAACAGGGCTGGCCCGTTGTGTGCACTATCCGAGGTCAAAAAAGGCCGCAGAGCCCCGGTTTCGTGGCCCGCCGTGTTTCGACGATCCCGATTTCAAAAATTGCGGGTCCCACACTCGGAATCACGGCACGCTGATGACAAAAGCCCCGTGTCGCGATTATATTTGCACACAATGCGTAAGACAAACAAAACAATCAAACTAGTTGTAAAAAAAAAGAACAAGTTAACCGAAAAGACGAGTCTGAACTACAAAAGGGGTGCAACACGAGGACTTTCCAGGGGGTCACCCATCCTAGTACTACTCTCGCCCAAGCACGCTTAACTTCGGAGTTCTGATGGGATCCGGTGCGTTAGTGCTGGTATGATCGCACCCGTTAGAGTCTCCTCACTATATTTTCTTATAGCTGCTGGCACAGCGGGCGGTGTGGGGCTCCGAACTTCAAACGCGCGTAACTTTCGAACCGAATGGAGTTACGGGGCGCACAGCATGTCCACGCGAAGGTCTCTCAGAGCCGGACGACGTGGACAACCGGGCTGGCCCGTTGTGTGCACTATCCGAGGTCAAAAAAGGCCGCAGAGCCCCGGTTTCGTGGCCCGCCGTGTTTCGACGATCCCGATTTCAAAAATTGCGGGTCCCACACTCAGAATCACGGCACGCTGATGACAAAAGCCCCGTGTCGCGATTATATTTGCACACAATGCGTAAGACAAACAAAACAATCAAACTAGTTGTAAAAAAAAAGAACAAGTTAACCGAAAAGACGAGTCTGAACTACAAAAGGGGTGCAACACGAGGACTTCCCAGGGGGTCACCCATCCTAGTACTACTCTCGCCCAAGCACGCTTAACTTCGGTGTTCTGATGGGATCCGGTGCGTTAGTGCTGGTATGATCGCACCCGTTAGAGTCTCCTCACTATATTTTCTTATAGCTGCTGGCACAGCGGGCGGTGTGGGGCTCCGAACTTCAAACGCGCGTAACTTTCGAACCGAATGGAGTTACGGGGCGCACAGCATGTCCACGCGAAGGTCTCTCAGAGCCGGACGACGTGGACAACCGGGCTGGCCCGTTGTGTGCACTATCCGAGGTCAAAAAAGGCCGCAGAGCCCCGGTTTCGTGGCCCGCCGTGTTTCGACGATCCCGATTTCAAAAATTGCGGGTCCCACACTCGGAATCACGGCACGCTGATGACAAAAGCCCCGTGTCGCGATTATATTTGCACACAATGCGTAAGACAAACAAAACAATCAAACTAGTTGTAAAAAAAAAGAACAAGTTAACCGAAAAGACGAGTCTGAACTACAAAAGGGGTGCAACACGAGGACTTCCCAGGGGGTCACCCATCCTAGTACTACTCTCGCCCAAGCACGCTTAACTTCGGAGTTCTGATGGGATCCGGTGCGTTAGTGCTGGTATGATCGCACCCGTTAGAGTCTCCTCACTATATTTTCTTATAGCTGCTGGCACAGCGGGCGGTGGGGGGCTCCGAACTTCAAACGCGCGTAACTTTCGAACCGAATGGAGTTACGGGGCGCACAGCATGTCCACGCGAAGGTCTCTCAGAGCCGGACGACGTGGACAACCGGGCTGGCCCGTTGTGTGCACTATCCGAGGTCAAAAAAGGCCGCAGAGCCCCGGTTTCGTGGCCCGCCGTGTTTCGACGATCCCGATTTCAAAAATTGCGGGTCCCACACTCGGAATCACGGCACGCTGATGACAAAAGCCCCGTTTCGCGATTATATTTGCACACAATGCGTAAGACAAACAAAACAATCAAACTAGTTGTAAAAAAAAAGAACAAGTTAACCGAAAAGACGAGTCTGAACTACAAAAGGGGTGCAACACGAGGACTTCCCAGGGGGTCACCCATCCTAGTACAACTCTCGCCCAAGCACGCTTAACTTCGGAGTTCTGATGGGATCCGGTGCATTTGTGCTGGTATGATCGCACCCGTTAGAGTCTCCTCACTATATTTTCTTATAGCTGCTGGCACAGCGGGCGGTGGGGGGCTCCGAACTTCAAACGCGCGTAACGTTCGAACCGAATGGAGTTACGGGGCGCACAGCATGTCCACGCGAAGGTCTCTCAGAGCCGGACGACGTGGACAACAGGGCTGGCCCGTTGTGTGCACTATCCGAGGTCAAAAAAGGCCGCAGAGCCCCGGTTTCGTGGCCCGCCGTGTTTCGACGATCCCGATTTCAAAAATTGCGGGTCCCACACTCGGAATCACGGCACGCTGATGACAAAAGCCCCGTGTCGCGATTATATTTGCACACAATGCGTAAGACAAACAAAACAATCAAACTAGTTGTAAAAAAAAAGAACAAGTTAACCGAAAAGACGAGTCTGAACTACAAAAGGGGTGCAACACGAGGACTTCCCAGGGGGTCACCCATCCTAGTACTACTCTCGCCCAAGCACGCTTAACTTCGGAGTTCTGATGGGATCCGGTGCGTTAGTGCTGGTATGATCGCACCCGTTAGAGTCTCCTCACTATATTTTCTTATAGCTGCTGGCACAGCGGGCGGTGTGGGGCTCCGAACTTCAAACGCGCGTAACTTTCGAACCGAATGGAGTTACGGGGCGCACAGCATGTCCACGCGAAGGTCTCTCAGAGCCGGACGACGTGGACAACCGGGCTGGCCCGTTGTGTGCACTATCCGAGGTCAAAAAAGGCCGCAGAGCCCCGGTTTCGTGGCCCGCCGTGTTTCGACGATCCCGATTTCAAAAATTGCAGGTCCCACACTCGGAATCACGGCACGCTGATGACAAAAGCCCCGTGTCGCGATTATATTTGCACACAATGCGTAAGACAAACAAAACAATCAAACTAGTTGTAAAAAAAAAGAACAAGTTAACCGAAAAGACGAGTCTGAACTACAAAAGGGGTGCAACACGAGGACTTCCCAGGGGGTCACCCATCCTAGTACTACTCTCGCCCAAGCACGCTTAACTTCGGAGTTCTGATGGGATCCGGTGCGTTAGTGCTGGTATGATCGCACCCGTTAGAGTCTCCTCACTATATTTTCTTATAGCTGCTGGCACAGCGGGCGGTGGGGGGCTCCGAACTTCAAACGCGCGTAACTTTCGAACCGAATGGAGTTACGGGGCGCACAGCATGTCCACGCGAAGGTCTCTCAGAGCCGGACGACGTGGACAACCGGGCTGGCCCGTTGTGTGCACTATCCGAGGTCAAAAAAGGCCGCAGAGCCCCGGTTTCGTGGCCCGCCGTGTTTCGACGATCCCGATTTCAAAAATTGCGGGTCCCACACTCGGAATCACGGCACGCTGATGACAAAAGCCCCGTTTCGCGATTATATTTGCACACAATGCGTAAGACAAACAAAACAATCAAACTAGTTGTAAAAAAAAAGAACAAGTTAACCGAAAAGACGAGTCTGAACTACAAAAGGGGTGCAACACGAGGACTTCCCAGGGGGTCACCCATCCTAGTACAACTCTCGCCCAAGCACGCTTAACTTCGGAGTTCTGATGGGATCCGGTGCATTTGTGCTGGTATGATCGCACCCGTTAGAGTCTCCTCACTATATTTTCTTATAGCTGCTGGCACAGCGGGCGGTGGGGGGCTCCGAACTTCAAACGCGCGTAACGTTCGAACCGAATGGAGTTACGGGGCGCACAGCATGTCCACGCGAAGGTCTCTCAGAGCCGGACGACGTGGACAACAGGGCTGGCCCGTTGTGTGCACTATCCGAGGTCAAAAAAGGCCGCAGAGCCCCGGTTTCGTGGCCCGCCGTGTTTCGACGATCCCGATTTCAAAAATTGCGGGTCCCACACTCGGAATCACGGCACGCTGATGACAAAAGCCCCGTGTCGCGATTATATTTGCACACAATGCGTAAGACAAACAAAACAATCAAACTAGTTGTAAAAAAAAAGAACAAGTTAACCGAAAAGACGAGTCTGAACTACAAAAGGGGTGCAACACGAGGACTTCCCAGGGGGTCACCCATCCTAGTACTACTCTCGCCCAAGCACGCTTAACTTCGGAGTTCTGATGGGATCCGGTGCATTAGTGCTGGTATGATCGCACCCGTTAGAGTCTCCTCACTATATTTTCTTATAGCTGCTGGCACAGCGGGCGGTGGGGGGCTCCGAACTTCAAACGCGCGTAACTTTCGAACCGAATGGAGTTACGGGGCGCACAGCATGTCCACGCGAAGGTCTCTCAGAGCCGGACGACGTGGACAACGGGGCTGGCCCGTTGTGTGCACTATCCGAGGTCAAAAAAGGCCGCAGAGCCCCGGTTTCGTGGCCCGCCGTGTTTCGACGATCCCGATTTCAAAAATTGCGGGTCCCACACTCGGAATCACGGCACGCTGATGACAAAAGCCCCGTTTCGCGATTATATTTGCACACAATGCGTAAGACAAACAAAACAATCAAACTAGTTGTAAAAAAAAAGAACAAGTTAACCGAAAAGACGAGTCTGAACTACAAAAGGGGTGCAACACGAGGACTTCCCAGGGGGTCACCCATCCTAGTACTACTCTCGCCCAAGCACGCTTAACTTCGGAGTTCTGATGGGATCCGGTGCATTAGTGCTGGTATGATCACACCCGTTAGAGTCTCCTCACTATATTTTCTTATAGCTGCTGGCACAGCGGGCGGTGGGGGGCTCCGAACTTCAAACGCGCGTAACTTTCGAACCGAATGGAGTTACGGGGCGCACAGCATGTCCACGCGAAGGTCTCTCAGAGCCGGACGACGTGGACAACAGGGCTGGCCCGTTGTGTGCACTATCCGAGGTTAAAAAAGGCCGCAGAGCCCCGGTTTCGTGGCCCGCCGTGTTTCGACGATCCCGATTTCAAAAATTGCGGGTCCCACACTCGGAATCACGGCACGCTGATGACAAAAGCCCCGTGTCGCGATTATATTTGCACACAATGCGTAAGACAAACAAAACAATCAAACTAGTTGTAAAAAAAAAGAACAAGTTAACCGAAAAGACGAGTCTGAACTACAAAAGGGGTGCAACACGAGGACTTCCCAGGGGGTCACCCATCCTAGTACTACTCTCGCCCAAGCACGCTTAACTTCGGAGTTCTGATGGGATCCGGTGCATTAGTGCTGGTATGATCGCACCCGTTAGAGTCTCCTCACTATATTTTCTTATAGCTGCTGGCACAGCGGGCGGTGGGGGGCTCCGAACTTCAAACGCGCGTAACTTTCGAACCGAATGGAGTTACGGGGCGCACAGCATGTCCACGCGAAGGTCTCTCAGAGCCGGACGTCGTGGACAACAGGGCTGGCCCGTTGTGTGCACTATCCGAGGTCAAAAAAGGCCGCAGAGCCCCGGTTTCGTGGCCCGCCGTGTTTCGACGATCCCGATTTCAAAAATTGCGGGTCCCACACTCGGAATCACGGCACGCTGATGACAAAAGCCCCGTGTCGCGATTATATTTGCACACAATGCGTAAGACAAACAAAACAATCAAACTAGTTGTAAAAAAAAAGAACAAGTTAACCGAAAAGACGAGTCTGAACTACAAAAGGGGTGCAACACGAGGACTTCCCAGGGGGTCACCCATCCTAGTACTACTCTCGCCCAAGCACGCTTAACTTCGGAGTTCTGATGGGATCCGGTGCATTAGTGCTGGTATGATCGCACCCGTTAGAGTCTCCTCACTATATTTTCTTATAGCTGCTGGCACAGCGGGCGGTGGGGGGCTCCGAACTTCAAACGCGCGTAACTTTCGAACCGAATGGAGTTACGGGGCGCACAGCATGTCCACGCGAAGGTCTCTCAGAGCCGGACGTCGTGGACAACAGGGCTGGCCCGTTGTGTGCACTATCCGAGGTCAAAAAAGGCCGCAGAGCCCCGGTTTCGTGGCCCGCCGTGTTTCGACGATCCCGATTTCAAAAATTGCGGGTCCCACACTCGGAATCACGGCACGCTGATGACAAAAGCCCCGTGTCGCGATTATATTTGCACACAATGCGTAAGACAAACAAAACAATCAAACTAGTTGTAAAAAAAAAGAACAAGTTAACCGAAAAGACGAGTCTGAACTACAAAAGGGGTGCAACACGAGGACTTCCCAGGGGGTCACCCATCCTAGTACTACTCTCGCCCAAGCACGCTTAACTTCGGAGTTCTGATGGGATCCAGTGCATTAGTGCTGGTATGATCGCACCCGTTAGAGTCTCCTCACTATATTTTCTTATAGCTGTTGGCACAGCGGGCGGTGGGGGGCTCCGAACTTCAAACGCGCGTAACTTTCGAACCGAATGGAGTTACGGGGCGCACAGCATGTCCACGCGAAGGTCTCTGAGAGCCGGACGACGTGGACAACGGGGCTGGCCCGTTGTGTGCACTATCCGAGGTCAAAAAAGGCCGCAGAGCCCCGGTTTCGTGGCCCGCCGTGTTTCGACGATCCCGATTTCAAAAATTGCGGGTCCCACACTCGGAATCACGGCACGCTGATGACAAAAGCCCCGTGTCGCGATTATATTTGCACACAATGCGTAAGACAAACAAAACAATCAAACTAGTTGTAAAAAAAAAGAACAAGTTAACCGAAAAGACGAGTCTGAACTACAAAAGGGGTGCAACACGAGGACTTCCCAGGGGGTCACCCATCCTAGTACTACTCTCGCCCAAGCACGCTTAACTTCGGAGTTCTGATGGGATCCGGTGCATTAGTGCTGGTATGATCGCACCCGTTAGAGTCTCCTCACTATATTTTCTTATAGCTGCTGGCACAGCGGGCGGTGGGGGGCTCCGAACTTCAAACGCGCGTAACTTTCGAACCGAATGGAGTTACGGGGCGCACAGCATGTCCACGCGAAGGTCTCTCAGAGCCGGACGTCGTGGACAACTGGGCTAGCCCGTTGTGTGCACTATCCGAGGTCAAAAAAGGCCGCAGAGCCCCGGTTTCGTGGCCCGCCGTGTTTCGACGATCCCGATTTCAAAAATTGCGGGTCCCACACTCGGAATCACGGCACGCTGATGACAAAAGCCCCGTGTCGCGATTATATTTGCACACAATGCGTAAGACAAACAAAACAATCAAACTAGTTGTAAAAAAAAAGAACAAGTTAACCGAAAAGACGAGTCTGAACTACAAAAGGGGTGCAACACGAGGACTTCCCAGGGGGTCACCCATCCTAGTACTACTCTCGCCCAAGCACGCTTAACTTCGGAGTTCTGATGGGATCCGGTGCATTAGTGCTGGTATGATCGCACCCGTTAGAGTCTCCTCACCATATTTTCTTATAGCTGCTGGCACAGCGGGCGGTGGGGGGCTCCGAACTTCAAACGCGCGTAACTTTCGAACCGAATGGAGTTACGGGGCGCACAGCATGTCCACGCGAAGGTCTCTCAGAGCCGGACGACGTGGACAACCGGGCTGGCCCGTTGTGTGCACTATCCGAGGTCAAAAAAGGCCGCAGAGCCCCGGTTTCGTGGCCCGCCGTGTTTCGACGATCCCGATTTCAAAAATTGCGGGTCCCACACTCGGAATCACGGCACGCTGATGACAAAAGCCCCGTTTCGCGATTATATTTGCACACAATGCGTAAGACAAACAAAACAATCAAACTAGTTGTAAAAAAAAAGAACAAGTTAACCGAAAAGACGAGTCTGAACTACAAAAGGGGTGCAACACGAGGACTTCCCAGGGGGTCACCCATCCTAGTACTACTCTCGCCCAAGCACGCTTAACTTCGGAGTTCTGATGGGATCCGGTGCATTAGTGCTGGTATGATCGCACCCGTTAGAGTCTCCTCACTATATTTTCTTATAGCTGCTGGCACAGCGGGCGGTGGGGGGCTCCGAACTTCAAACGCGCGTAACTTGCGAACCGAATGGAGTTACGGGGCGCACAGCATGTCCACGCGAAGGTCTCTCAGAGCCGGACGACGTGGACAACAGGGCTGGCCCGTTGTGTGCACTATCCGAGGTCAAAAAAGGCCGCAGAGCCCCGGTTTCGTGGCCCGCCGTGTTTCGACGATCCCGATTTCAAAAATTGCGGGTCCCACACTCGGAATCACGGCACGCTGATGACAAAAGCCCCGTGTCGCGATTATATTTGCACACAATGCGTAAGACAAACAAAACAATCAAACTAGTTGTAAAAAAAAAGAACAAGTTAACCGAAAAGACGAGTCTGAACTACAAAAGGGGTGCAACACGAGGACTTCCCAGGGGGTCACCCATCCTAGTACTACTCTCGCCCAAGCACGCTTAACTTCGAAGTTCTGATGGGATCCGGTGCATTAGTGCTGGTATGATCGCACCCGTTAGAGTCTCCTCACTATATTTTCTTATAGCTGCTGGCACAGCGGGCGGTGGGGGGCTCCGAACTTCAAACGCGCGTAACTTTCGAACCGAATGGAGTTACGGGGCGCACAGCATGTCCACGCGAAGGTCTCTTAGAGCCGGACGACGTGGACAACAGGGCTGGCCAGTTGTGTGCACTATCCGAGGTCAAAAAAGGCCGCAGAGCCCCGGTTTCGTGGCCCGCCGTGTTTCGACGATCCCGATTTCAAAAATTGCGGGTCCCACACTCGGAATCACGGCACGCTGATGACAAAAGCCCCGTTTCGCGATTATATTTGCACACAATGCGTAAGACAAACAAAACAATCAAACTAGTTGTAAAAAAAAAGAACAAGTTAACCGAAAAGACGAGTCTGAACTACAAAAGGGGTGCAACACGAGGACTTCCCAGGGGGTCACCCATCCTAGTACTACTCTCGCCCAAGCACGCTTAACTTCGGAGTTCTGATGGGATCCGGTGCATTAGTGCTGGTATGATCGCACCCGTTAGAGTCTCCTCACTATATTTTCTTATAGCTGCTGGCACAGCGGGCGGTGGGGGGCTCCGAACTTCAAACGCGCGTAACTTTCGAACCGAATGGAGTTACGGGGCGCACAGCATGTCCACGCGAAGGTCTCTCAGAGCCGGACGTCGTGGACAACTGGGCTAGCCCGTTGTGTGCACTATCCGAGGTCAAAAAAGGCCGCAGAGCCCCGGTTTCGTGGCCCGCCGTGTTTCGACGATCCCGATTTCAAAAATTGCGGGTCCCACACTCGGAATCACGGCACGCTGATGACAAAAGCCCCGTGTCGCGATTATATTTGCACACAATGCGTAAGACAAACAAAACAATCAAACTAGTTGTAAAAAAAAAGAACAAGTTAACCGAAAAGACGAGTCTGAACTACAAAAGGGGTGCAACACGAGGACTTCCCAGGGGGTCACCCATCCTAGTACTACTCTCGCCCAAGCACGCTTAACTTCGGAGTTCTGATGGGATCCGGTGCATTAGTGCTGGTATGATCGCACCCGTTAGAGTCTCCTCACCATATTTTCTTATAGCTGCTGGCACAGCGGGCGGTGGGGGGCTCCGAACTTCAAACGCGCGTAACTTTCGAACCGAATGGAGTTACGGGGCGCACAGCATGTCCACGCGAAGGTCTCTCAGAGCCGGACGACGTGGACAACCGGGCTGGCCCGTTGTGTGCACTATCCGAGGTCAAAAAAGGCCGCAGAGCCCCGGTTTCGTGGCCCGCCGTGTTTCGACGATCCCGATTTCAAAAATTGCGGGTCCCACACTCGGAATCACGGCACGCTGATGACAAAAGCCCCGTTTCGCGATTATATTTGCACACAATGCGTAAGACAAACAAAACAATCAAACTAGTTGTAAAAAAAAAGAACAAGTTAACCGAAAAGACGAGTCTGAACTACAAAAGGGGTGCAACACGAGGACTTCCCAGGGGGTCACCCATCCTAGTACTACTCTCGCCCAAGCACGCTTAACTTCGGAGTTCTGATGGGATCCGGTGCATTAGTGCTGGTATGATCGCACCCGTTAGAGTCTCCTCACTATATTTTCTTATAGCTGCTGGCACAGCGGGCGGTGGGGGGCTCCGAACTTCAAACGCGCGTAACTTGCGAACCGAATGGAGTTACGGGGCGCACAGCATGTCCACGCGAAGGTCTCTCAGAGCCGGACGACGTGGACAACAGGGCTGGCCCGTTGTGTGCACTATCCGAGGTCAAAAAAGGCCGCAGAGCCCCGGTTTCGTGGCCCGCCGTGTTTCGACGATCCCGATTTCAAAAATTGCGGGTCCCACACTCGGAATCACGGCACGCTGATGACAAAAGCCCCGTGTCGCGATTATATTTGCACACAATGCGTAAGACAAACAAAACAATCAAACTAGTTGTAAAAAAAAAGAACAAGTTAACCGAAAAGACGAGTCTGAACTACAAAAGGGGTGCAACACGAGGACTTCCCAGGGGGTCACCCATCCTAGTACTACTCTCGCCCAAGCACGCTTAACTTCGAAGTTCTGATGGGATCCGGTGCATTAGTGCTGGTATGATCGCACCCGTTAGAGTCTCCTCACTATATTTTCTTATAGCTGCTGGCACAGCGGGCGGTGGGGGGCTCCGAACTTCAAACGCGCGTAACTTTCGAACCGAATGGAGTTACGGGGCGCACAGCATGTCCACGCGAAGGTCTCTTAGAGCCGGACGACGTGGACAACAGGGCTGGCCAGTTGTGTGCACTATCCGAGGTCAAAAAAGGCCGCAGAGCCCCGGTTTCGTGGCCCGCCGTGTTTCGACGATCCCGATTTCAAAAATTGCGGGTCCCACACTCGGAATCACGGCACGCTGATGACAAAAGCCCCGTGTCGCGATTATATTTGCACACAATGCGTAAGACAAACAAAACAATCAAACTAGTTGTAAAAAAAAAGAACAAGTTAACCGAAAAGACGAGTCTGAACTACAAAAGGGGTGCAACACGAGGACTTCCCAGGGGGTCACCCATCCTAGTACTACTCTCGCCCAAGCACGCTTAACTTCGGAGTTCTGATGGGATCCGGTGCATTAGTGCTGGTATGATCGCACCCGTTAGAGTCTCCTCACTATATTTTCTTATAGCTGCTGGCACAGCGGGCGGTGGGGGGCTCCGAACTTCAAACGCGCGTAACTTTCGAACCGAATGGAGTTACGGGGCGCACAGCATGTCCACGCGAAGGTCTCTTAGAGCCGGACGACGTGGACAACAGGGCTGGCCCGTTGTGTGCACTATCCGAGGTCAAAAAAGGCCGCAGAGCCCCGGTTTCGTGGCCCGCCGTGTTTCGACGATCCCGATTTCAAAAATTACGGGTCCCACACTCGGAATCACGGCACGCTGATGACAAAAGCCCCGTGTCGCGATTATATTTGCACACAATGAGTAAGACAAACAAAACAATCAAACTAGTTGTAAAAAAAAAGAACAAGTTAACCGAAAAGACGAGTCTGAACTACAAAAGGGGTGCAACACGAGGACTTCCCAGGGGGTCACCCATCCTAGTACTACTCTCGCCCAAGCACGCTTAACTTCGGAGTTCTGATGGGATCCGGTGCATTAGTGCTGGTATGATCGAACCCGTTAGAGTCTCCTCACTATATTTTCTTATAGCTGCTGGCACAGCGGGCGGTGGGGGGCTCCGAACTTCAAACGCGCGTAACTTTCGAACCGAATGGAGTTACGGGGCGCACAGCATGTCCACGCGAAGGTCTCTCAGAGCCGGACGACGTGGACAACCGGGCTGGCCCGTTGTGTGCACTATCCGAGGTCAAAAAAGGCCGCAGAGCCCCGGTTTCGTGGCCCGCCGTGTTTCGACGATCCCGATTTCAAAAATTGCGGGTCCCACACTCGGAATCACGGCACGCTGATGACAAAAGCCCCGTTTCGCGATTATATTTGCACACAATGCGTAAGACAAACAAAACAATCAAACTAGTTGTAAAAAAAAAGAACAAGTTAACCGAAAAGACGAGTCTGAACTACAAAAGGGGTGCAACACGAGGACTTCCCAGGGGGTCACCCATCCTAGTACTACTCTCGCCCAAGCACGCTTAACTTCGGAGTTCTGATGGGATCCGGTGCATTAGTGCTGGTATGATCGCACCCGTTAGAGTCTCCTCACTATATTTTCTTATAGCTGCTGGCACAGCGGGCGGTGGGGGGCTCCGAACTTCAAACGCGCGTAACTTTCGAACCGAATGGAGTTACGGGGCGCACAGCATGTCCACGCGAAGGTCTCTTAGAGCCGGACGACGTGGACAACAGGGCTGGCCCGTTGTGTGCACTATCCGAGGTCAAAAAAGGCCGCAGAGCCCCGGTTTCGTGGCCCGCCGTGTTTCGACGATCCCGATTTCAAAAATTACGGGTCCCACACTCGGAATCACGGCACGCTGATGACAAAAGCCCCGTGTCGCGATTATATTTGCACACAATGAGTAAGACAAACAAAACAATCAAACTAGTTGTAAAAAAAAAGAACAAGTTAACCGAAAAGACGAGTCTGAACTACAAAAGGGGTGCAACACGAGGACTTCCCAGGGGGTCACCCATCCTAGTACTACTCTCGCCCAAGCACGCTTAACTTCGGAGTTCTGATGGGATCCGGTGCATTAGTGCTGGTATGATCGAACCCGTTAGAGTCTCCTCACTATATTTTCTTATAGCTGCTGGCACAGCGGGCGGTGGGGGGCTCCGAACTTCAAACGCGCGTAACTTTCGAACCGAATGGAGTTACGGGGCGCACAGCATGTCCACGCGAAGGTCTCTCAGAGCCGGACGACGTGGACAACCGGGCTGGCCCGTTGTGTGCACTATCCGAGGTCAAAAAAGGCCGCAGAGCCCCGGTTTCGTGGCCCGCCGTGTTTCGACGATCCCGATTTCAAAAATTGCGGGTCCCACACTCGGAATCACGGCACGCTGATGACAAAAGCCCCGTTTCGCGATTATATTTGCACACAATGCGTAAGACAAACAAAACAATCAAACTAGTTGTAAAAAAAAAGAACAAGTTAACCGAAAAGACGAGTCTGAACTACAAAAGGGGTGCAACACGAGGACTTCCCAGGGGGTCACCCATCCTAGTACTACTCTCGCCCAAGCACGCTTAACTTCGGAGTTCTGATGGGATCCGGTGCATTAGTGCTGGTATGATCGCACCCGTTAGAGTCTCCTCACTATATTTTCTTATAGCTGCTGGCACAGCGGGCGGTGGGGGGCTCCGAACGTCAAACGCGCGTAACTTTCGAACCGAATGGAGTTACGGGGCGCACAGCATGTCCACGCGAAGGTCTCTCAGAGCCGGACGACGTGGACAACAGGGCTGGCCCGTTGTGTGCACTATCCGAGGTCAAAAAAGACCGCAGAGCCCCGGTTTCGTGGCCCGCCGTGTTTCGACGATCCCGATTTCAAAAATTGCGGGTCCCACACTCGGAATCACGGCACGCTGATGACAAAAGCCCCGTGTCGCGATTATATTTGCACACAATGCGTAAGACAAACAAAACAATCAAACTAGTTGTAAAAAAAAAGAACAAGTTAACCGAAAAGACGAGTCTGAACTACAAAAGGGGTGCAACACGAGGACTTCCCAGGGGGTCACCCATCCTAGTACTACTCTCGCCCAAGCACGCTTAACTTCGAAGTTCTGATGGGATCCGGTGCATTAGTGCTGGTATGATCGCACCCGTTAGAGTCTCCTCACTATATTTTCTTATAGCTGCTGGCACAGCGGGCGGTGGGGGGCTCCGAACTTCAAACGCGCGTAACTTTCGAACCGAATGGAGTTACGGGGCGCACAGCATGTCCACGCGAAGGTCTCTTAGAGCCGGACGACGTGGACAACAGGGCTGGCCCGTTGTGTGCACTATCCGAGGTCAAAAAAGGCCGCAGAGCCCCGGTTTCGTGGCCCGCCGTGTTTCGACGATCCCGATTTCAAAAATTGCGGGTCCCACACTCGGAATCACGGCACGCTGATGACAAAAGCCCCGTGTCGCGATTATATTTGCACACAATGCGTAAGACAAACAAAACAATCAAACTAGTTGTAAAAAAAAAGAACAAGTTAACCGAAAAGACGAGTCTGAACTACAAAAGGGGTGCAACACGAGGACTTCCCAGGGGGTCACCCATCCTAGTACTACTCTCGCCCAAGCACGCTTAACTTCGGAGTTCTGATGGGATCCGGTGCATTAGTGCTGGTATGATCGCACCCGTTAGAGTCTCCTCACTATATTTTCTTATAGCTGCTGGCACAGCGGGCGGTGGGGGGCTCCGAACTTCAAACGCGCGTAACTTTCGAACCGAATGGAGTTACGGGGCGCACAGCATGTCCACGCGAAGGTCTCTCAGAGCCGGACGACGTGGACAACCGGGCTGGCCCGTTGTGTGCACTATCCGAGGTCAAAAAAGGCCGCAGAGCCCCGGTTTCGTGGCCCGCCGTGTTTCGACGATCCCGATTTCAAAAATTGCGGGTCCCACACTCGGAATCACGGCACGCTGATGACAAAAGCCCCGTTTCGCGATTATATTTGCACACAATGCGTAAGACAAACAAAACAATCAAACTAGTTGTAAAAAAAAAGAACAAGTTAACCGAAAAGACGAGTCTGAACTACAAAAGGGGTGCAACACGAGGACTTCCCAGGGGGTCACCCATCCTAGTACTACTCTCGCCCAAGCACGCTTAACTTCGGAGTTCTGATGGGATCCGGTGCATTAGTGCTGGTATGATCGCACCCGTTAGAGTCTCCTCACTATATTTTCTTATAGCTGCTGGCATAGCGGGCGGTGGGGGGCTCCGAACTTCAAACGCGCGTAACTTTCGAACCGAATGGAGTTACGGGGCGCACAGCATGTCCACGCGAAGGTCTCTCAGAGCCGGACGACGTGGACAACAGGGCTGGCCCGTTGTGTGCACTATCCGAGGTCAAAAAAGGCCGCAGAGCCCCGGTTTCGTGGCCCGCCGTGTTTCGACGATCCCGATTTCAAAAATTGCGGGTCCCACAATCGGAATCACGGCACGCTGATGACAAAAGCCCCGTGTCGCGATTATATTTGCACACAATGCGTAAGACAAACAAAACAATCAAACTAGTTGTAAAAAAAAAGAACAAGTTAACCGAAAAGACGAGTCTGAACTACAAAAGGGGTGCAACACGAGGACTTCCCAGGGGGTCACCCATCCTAGTACTACTCTCGCCCAAGCACGCTTAACTTCGAAGTTCTGATGGGATCCGGTGCATTAGTGCTGGTATGATCGCACCCGTTAGAGTCTCCTCACTATATTTTCTTATAGCTGCTGGCACAGCGGGCGGTGGGGGGCTCCGAACTTCAAACGCGCGTAACTTTCGAACCGAATGGAGTTACGGGGCGCACAGCATGTCCACGCGAAGGTCTCTTAGAGCCGGACGACGTGGACAACAGGGCTGGCCAGTTGTGTGCACTATCCGAGGTCAAAAAAGGCCGCAGAGCCCCGGTTTCGTGGCCCGCCGTGTTTCGACGATCCCGATTTCAAAAATTGCGGGTCCCACACTCGGAATCACGGCACGCTGATGACAAAAGCCCCGTGTCGCGATTATATTTGCACACAATGCGTAAGACAAACAAAACAATCAAACTAGTTGTAAAAAAAAAGAACAAGTTAACCGAAAAGACGAGTCTGAACTACAAAAGGGGTGCAACACGAGGACTTCCCAGGGGGTCACCCATCCTAGTACTACTCTCGCCCAAGCACGCTTAACTTCGGAGTTCTGATGGGATCCGGTGCATTAGTGCTGGTATGATCGCACCCGTTAGAGTCTCCTCACTATATTTTCTTATAGCTGCTGGCACAGCGGGCGGTGGGGGGCTCCGAACTTCAAACGCGCGTAACTTTCGAACCGAATGGAGTTACGGGGCGCACAGCATGTCCACGCGAAGGTCTCTTAGAGCCGGACGACGTGGACAACAGGGCTGGCCTGTTGTGTGCACTATCCGAGGTCAAAAAAGGCCGCAGAGCCCCGGTTTCGTGGCCCGCCGTGTTTCGACGATCCCGATTTCAAAAATTACGGGTCCCACACTCGGAATCACGGCACGCTGATGACAAAAGCCCCGTGTCGCGATTATATTTGCACACAATGCGTAAGACAAACAAAACAATCAAACTAGTTGTAAAAAAAAAGAACAAGTTAACCGAAAAGACGAGTCTGAACTACAAAAGGGGTGCAACACGAGGACTTCCCAGGGGGTCACCCATCCTAGTACTACTCTCGCCCAAGCACGCTTAACTTCGGAGTTCTGATGGGATCCGGTGCATTAGTGCTGGTATGATCGCACCCGTTAGAGTCTCCTCACTATATTTTCTTATAGCTGCTGGCACAGCGGGCGGTGGGGGGCTCCGAACTTCAAACGCGCGTAACTTTCGAACCGAATGGAGTTACGGGGCGCACAGCATGTCCACGCGAAGGTCTCTCAGAGCCGGACGACGTGGACAACCGGGCTGGCCCGTTGTGTGCACTATCCGAGGTCAAAAAAGGCCGCAGAGCCCCGGTTTCGTGGCCCGCCGTGTTTCGACGATCCCGATTTCAAAAATTGCGGGTCCCACACTCGGAATCACGGCACGCTGATGACAAAAGCCCCGTTTCGCGATTATATTTGCACACAATGCGTAAGACAAACAAAACAATCAAACTAGTTGTAAAAAAAAAGAACAAGTTAACCGAAAAGACGAGTCTGAACTACAAAAGGGGTGCAACACGAGGACTTCCCAGGGGGTCACCCATCCTAGTACTACTCTCGCCCAAGCACGCTTAACTTCGGAGTTCTGATGGGATTCGGTGCATTAGTGCTGGTATGATCGCACCCGTTAGAGTCTCCTCACTATATTTTCTTATAGCTGCTGGCACAGCGGGCGGTGGGGGGCTCCGAACTTCAAACGCGCGTAACTTTCGAACCGAATGGAGTTACGGGGCGCACAGCATGTCCACGCGAAGGTCTCTCAGAGCCGGACGACGTGGACAACCGGGCTGGCCCGTTGTGTGCACTATCCGAGGTCAAAAAAGGCCGCAGAGCCCCGATTTCGTGGCCCGCCGTGTTTCGACGATCCCGATTTCAAAAATTGCGGGTCCCACACTCGGAATCACGGCACGCTGATGACAAAAGCCCCGTTTCGCGATTATATTTGCACACAATGCGTAAGACAAACAAAACAATCAAACTAGTTGTAAAAAAAAAGAACAAGTTAACCGAAAAGACGAGTCTGAACTACAAAAGGGGTGCAACACGAGGACTTCCCAGGGGGTCACCCATCCTAGTACTACTCTCGCCCAAGCACGCTTAACTTCGGAGTTCTGATGGGATCCGGTGCATTAGTGCTGGTATGATCGCACCCGTTAGAGTCTCCTCACTATATTTTCTTATAGCTGCTGGCACAGCGGGCGGTGGGGGGCTCCGAACTTCAAACGCGCGTAACTTTCGAACCGAATGGAGTTACGGGGCGCACAGCATGTCCACGCGAAGGTCTCTCAGAGCCGGACGACGTGGACAACAGGGCTGGCCCGTTGTGTGCACTATCCGAGGTCAAAAAAGGCCGCAGAGCCCCGGTTTCGTGGCCCGCCGTGTTTCGACGATCCCGATTTCAAAAATTGCGGGTCCCACACTCGGAATCACGGCACGCTGATGACAAAAGCCCCGTGTCGCGATTATATTTGCACACAATGCGTAAGACAAACAAAACAATCAAACTAGTTGTAAAAAAAAAGAACAAGTTAACCGAAAAGACGAGTCTGAACTACAAAAGGGGTGCAACACGAGGACTTCCCAGGGGGTCACCCATCCTAGTACTACTCTCGCCCAAGCACGCTTAACTTCGGAGTTCTGATGGGATCCGGTGCATTAGTGCTGGTATGATCGCACCCGTTAGAGTCTCCTCACTATATTTTCTTATAGCTGCTGGCACAGCGGGCGGTGGGGGGCTCCGAACTTCAAACGCGCGTAACTTTCGAACCGAATGGAGTTACGGGGCGCACAGCATGTCCACGCGAAGGTCTCTCAGAGCCGGACGACGTGGACAACAGGGCTGGCCCGTTGTGTGCACTATCCGAGGTCAAAAAAGGCCGCAGAGCCCCGGTTTCGTGGCCCGCCGTGTTTCGACGATCCCGATTTCAAAAATTGCGGGTCCCACACTCGGAATCACGGCACGCTGATGACAAAAGCCCCGTGTCGCGATTATATTTGCACACAATGCGTAAGACAAACAAAACAATCAAACTAGTTGTAAAAAAAAAGAACAAGTTAACCGAAAAGACGAGTCTGAACTACAAAAGGGGTGCAACACGAGGACTTCCCAGGGGGTCACCCATCCTAGTACTACTCTCGCCCAAGCACGCTTAACTTCGAAGTTCTGATGGGATCCGGTGCATTAGTGCTGGTATGATCGCACCCGTTAGAGTCTCCTCACTATATTTTCTTATAGCTGCTGGCACAGCGGGCGGTGGGGGGCTCCGAACTTCAAACGCGCGTAACTTTCGAACCGAATGGAGTTACGGGGCGCACAGCATGTCCACGCGAAGGTCTCTTAGAGCCGGACGACGTGGACAACAGGGCTGGCCCGTTGTGTGCACTATCCGAGGTCAAAAAAGGCCGCAGAGCCCCGGTTTCGTGGCCCGCCGTGTTTCGACGATCCCGATTTCAAAAATTGCGGGTCCCACACTCGGAATAACGGCACGCTGATGACAAAAGCCCCGTGTCGCGATTATATTTGCACACAATGCGTAAGACAAACAAAACAATCAAACTAGTTGTAAAAAAAAAGAACAAGTTAACCGAAAAGACGAGTCTGAACTACAAAAGGGGTGCAACACGAGGACTTCCCAGGGGGTCACCCATCCTAGTACTACTCTCGCCCAAGCACGCTTAACTTCGGAGTTCTGATGGGATCCGGTGCATTAGTGCTGGTATGATCGCACCCGTTAGAGTCTCCTCACTATATTTTCTTATAGCTGCTGGCACAGCGGGCGGTGGGGGGCTCCGAACTTCAAACGCGCGTAACTTTCGAACCGAATGGAGTTACGGGGCGCACAGCATGTCCACGCGAAGGTCTCTCAGAGCCGGACGACGTGGACAACCGGGCTGGCCCGTTGTGTGCACTATCCGAGGTCAAAAAAGGCCGCAGAGCCCCGGTTTCGTGGCCCGCCGTGTTTCGACGATCCCGATTTCAAAAATTGCGGGTCCCACACTCGGAATCACGGCACGCTGATGACAAAAGCCCCGTTTCGCGATTATATTTGCACACAATGCGTAAGACAAACAAAACAATCAAACTAGTTGTAAAAAAAAAGAACAAGTTAACCGAAAAGACGAGTCTGAACTACAAAAGGGGTGCAACACGAGGACTTCCCAGGGGGTCACCCATCCTAGTACTACTCTCGCCCAAGCACGCTTAACTTCGGAGTTCTGATGGGATCCGGTGCATTAGTGCTGGTATGATCGCACCCGTTAGAGTCTCCTCACTATATTTTCTTATAGCTGCTGGCATAGCGGGCGGTGGGGGGCTCCGAACTTCAAACGCGCGTAACTTTCGAACCGAATGGAGTTACGGGGCGCACAGCATGTCCACGCGAAGGTCTCTCAGAGCCGGACGACGTGGACAACAGGGCTGGCCCGTTGTGTGCACTATCCGAGGTCAAAAAAGGCCGCAGAGCCCCGGTTTCGTGGCCCGCCGTGTTTCGACGATCCCGATTTCAAAAATTGCGGGTCCCACAATCGGAATCACGGCACGCTGATGACAAAAGCCCCGTGTCGCGATTATATTTGCACACAATGCGTAAGACAAACAAAACAATCAAACTAGTTGTAAAAAAAAAGAACAAGTTAACCGAAAAGACGAGTCTGAACTACAAAAGGGGTGCAACACGAGGACTTCCCAGGGGGTCACCCATCCTAGTACTACTCTCGCCCAAGCACGCTTAACTTCGAAGTTCTGATGGGATCCGGTGCATTAGTGCTGGTATGATCGCACCCGTTAGAGTCTCCTCACTATATTTTCTTATAGCTGCTGGCACAGCGGGCGGTGGGGGGCTCCGAACTTCAAACGCGCGTAACTTTCGAACCGAATGGAGTTACGGGGCGCACAGCATGTCCACGCGAAGGTCTCTTAGAGCCGGACGACGTGGACAACAGGGCTGGCCAGTTGTGTGCACTATCCGAGGTCAAAAAAGGCCGCAGAGCCCCGGTTTCGTGGCCCGCCGTGTTTCGACGATCCCGATTTCAAAAATTGCGGGTCCCACACTCGGAATCACGGCACGCTGATGACAAAAGCCCCGTGTCGCGATTATATTTGCACACAATGCGTAAGACAAACAAAACAATCAAACTAGTTGTAAAAAAAAAGAACAAGTTAACCGAAAAGACGAGTCTGAACTACAAAAGGGGTGCAACACGAGGACTTCCCAGGGGGTCACCCATCCTAGTACTACTCTCGCCCAAGCACGCTTAACTTCGGAGTTCTGATGGGATCCGGTGCATTAGTGCTGGTATGATCGCACCCGTTAGAGTCTCCTCACTATATTTTCTTATAGCTGCTGGCACAGCGGGCGGTGGGGGGCTCCGAACTTCAAACGCGCGTAACTTTCGAACCGAATGGAGTTACGGGGCGCACAGCATGTCCACGCGAAGGTCTCTTAGAGCCGGACGACGTGGACAACAGGGCTGGCCCGTTGTGTGCACTATCCGAGGTCAAAAAAGGCCGCAGAGCCCCGGTTTCGTGGCCCGCCGTGTTTCGACGATCCCGATTTCAAAAATTGCGGGTCCCACACTCGGAATAACGGCACGCTGATGACAAAAGCCCCGTGTCGCGATTATATTTGCACACAATGCGTAAGACAAACAAAACAATCAAACTAGTTGTAAAAAAAAAGAACAAGTTAACCGAAAAGACGAGTCTGAACTACAAAAGGGGTGCAACACGAGGACTTCCCAGGGGGTCACCCATCCTAGTACTACTCTCGCCCAAGCACGCTTAACTTCGGAGTTCTGATGGGATCCGGTGCATTAGTGCTGGTATGATCGCACCCGTTAGAGTCTCCTCACTATATTTTCTTATAGCTGCTGGCACAGCGGGCGGTGGGGGGCTCCGAACTTCAAACGCGCGTAACTTTCGAACCGAATGGAGTTACGGGGCGCACAGCATGTCCACGCGAAGGTCTCTCAGAGCCGGACGACGTGGACAACCGGGCTGGCCCGTTGTGTGCACTATCCGAGGTCAAAAAAGGCCGCAGAGCCCCGGTTTCGTGGCCCGCCGTGTTTCGACGATCCCGATTTCAAAAATTGCGGGTCCCACACTCGGAATCACGGCACGCTGATGACAAAAGCCCCGTTTCGCGATTATATTTGCACACAATGCGTAAGACAAACAAAACAATCAAACTAGTTGTAAAAAAAAAAGAACAAGTTAACCGAAAAGACGAGTCTGAACTACAAAAGGGGTACAACACGAGGACTTCCCAGGGGGTCACCCATCCTAGTACTACTCTCGCCCAAGCACGCTTAACTTCGGAGTTCTGATGGGATCCGGTGCATTAGTGCTGGTATGATCGCACCCGTTAGAGTCTCCTCACTATATTTTCTTATAGCTGCTGGCACAGCGGGCGGTGGGGGGCTCCGAACTTCAAACGCGCGTAACTTTCGAACCGAATGGAGTTACGGGGCGCACAGCATGTCCACGCGAAGGTCTCTCAGAGCCGGACGACGTGGACAACAGGGCTGGCCCGTTGTGTGCACTATCCGAGGTCAAAAAAGGCCGCAGAGCCCCGGTTTCGTGGCCCGCCGTGTTTCGACGATCCCGATTTCAAAAATTGCGGGTCCCACACTCGGAATCACGGCACGCTGATGACAAAAGCCCCGTGTCGCGATTATATTTGCACACAATGCGTAAGACAAACAAAACAATCAAACTAGTTGTAAAAAAAAAGAACAAGTTAACCGAAAAGACGAGTCTGAACTACAAAAGGGGTGCAACACGAGGACTTCCCAGGGGGTCACCCATCCTAGTACTACTCTCGCCCAAGCACGCTTAACTTCGGAGTTCTGATGGGATCCGGTGCATTAGTGCTGGTATGATCGCACCCGTTAGAGTCTCCTCACTATATTTTCTTATAGCTGCTGGCACAGCGGGCGGTGGGGGGCTCCGAACTTCAAACGCGCGTAACTTTCGAACCGAATGGAGTTACGGGGCGCACAGCATGTCCACGCGAAGGTCTCTCAGAGCCGGACGACGTGGACAACCGGGCTGGCCCGTTGTGTGCACTATCCGAGGTCAAAAAAGGCCGCAGAGCCCCGGTTTCGTGGCCCGCCGTGTTTCGACGATCCCGATTTCAAAAATTGCGGGTCCCACACTCGGAATCACGGCACGCTGATGACAAAAGCCCCGTTTCGCGATTATATTTGCACACAATGCGTAAGACAAACAAAACAATCAAACTAGTTGTAAAAAAAAAGAACAAGTTAACCGAAAAGACGAGTCTGAACTACAAAAGGGGTGCAACACGAGGACTTCCCAGGGGGTCACCCATCCTAGTACTACTCTCGCCCAAGCACGCTTAACTTCGGAGTTCTGATGGGATCCGGTGCATTAGTGCTGGTATGATCGCACCCGTTAGAGTCTCCTCACTATATTTTCTTATAGCTGCTGGCACAGCGGGCGGTGGGGGGCTCCGAACTTCAAACGCGCGTAACTTTCGAACCGAATGGAGTTACGGGGCGCACAGCATGTCCACGCGAAGGTCTCTCAGAGCCGGACGACGTGGACAACAGGGCTGGCCCGTTGTGTGCACTATCCGAGGTCAAAAAAGGCCGCAGAGCCCCGGTTTCGTGGCCCGCCGTGTTTCGACGATCCCGATTTCAAAAATTGCGGGTCCCACACTCGGAATCACGGCACGCTGATGACAAAAGCCCCGTGTCGCGATTATATTTGCACACAATGCGTAAGACAAACAAAACAATCAAACTAGTTGTAAAAAAAAAGAACAAGTTAACCGAAAAGACGAGTCTGAACTACAAAAGGGGTGCAACACGAGGACTTCCCAGGGGGTCACCCATCCTAGTACTACTCTCGCCCAAGCACGCTTAACTTCGAAGTTCTGATGGGATCCGGTGCATTAGTGCTGGTATGATCGCACCCGTTAGAGTCTCCTCACTATATTTTCTTATAGCTGCTGGCACAGCGGGCGGTGGGGGGCTCCGAACTTCAAACGCGCGTAACTTTCGAACCGAATGGAGTTACGGGGCGCACAGCATGTCCACGCGAAGGTCTCTTAGAGCCGGACGACGTGGACAACAGGGCTGGCCCGTTGTGTGCACTATCCGAGGTCAAAAAAGGCCGCAGAGCCCCGGTTTCGTGGCCCGCCGTGTTTCGACGATCCCGATTTCAAAAATTGCGGGTCCCACACTCGGAATAACGGCACGCTGATGACAAAAGCCCCGTGTCGCGATTATATTTGCACACAATGCGTAAGACAAACAAAACAATCAAACTAGTTGTAAAAAAAAAGAACAAGTTAACCGAAAAGACGAGTCTGAACTACAAAAGGGGTGCAACACGAGGACTTCCCAGGGGGTCACCCATCCTAGTACTACTCTCGCCCAAGCACGCTTAACTTCGGAGTTCTGATGGGATCCGGTGCATTAGTGCTGGTATGATCGCACCCGTTAGAGTCTCCTCACTATATTTTCTTATAGCTGCTGGCACAGCGGGCGGTGGGGGGCTCCGAACTTCAAACGCGCGTAACTTTCGAACCGAATGGAGTTACGGGGCGCACAGCATGTCCACGCGAAGGTCTCTCAGAGCCGGACGACGTGGACAACCGGGCTGGCCCGTTGTGTGCACTATCCGAGGTCAAAAAAGGCCGCAGAGCCCCGGTTTCGTGGCCCGCCGTGTTTCGACGATCCCGATTTCAAAAATTGCGGGTCCCACACTCGGAATCACGGCACGCTGATGACAAAAGCCCCGTTTCGCGATTATATTTGCACACAATGCGTAAGACAAACAAAACAATCAAACTAGTTGTAAAAAAAAAAGAACAAGTTAACCGAAAAGACGAGTCTGAACTACAAAAGGGGTACAACACGAGGACTTCCCAGGGGGTCACCCATCCTAGTACTACTCTCGCCCAAGCACGCTTAACTTCGGAGTTCTGATGGGATCCGGTGCATTAGTGCTGGTATGATCGCACCCGTTAGAGTCTCCTCACTATATTTTCTTATAGCTGCTGGCACAGCGGGCGGTGGGGGGCTCCGAACTTCAAACGCGCGTAACTTTCGAACCGAATGGAGTTACGGGGCGCACAGCATGTCCACGCGAAGGTCTCTCAGAGCCGGACGACGTGGACAACAGGGCTGGCCCGTTGTGTGCACTATCCGAGGTCAAAAAAGGCCGCAGAGCCCCGGTTTCGTGGCCCGCCGTGTTTCGACGATCCCGATTTCAAAAATTGCGGGTCCCACACTCGGAATCACGGCACGCTGATGACAAAAGCCCCGTGTCGCGATTATATTTGCACACAATGCGTAAGACAAACAAAACAATCAAACTAGTTGTAAAAAAAAAGAACAAGTTAACCGAAAAGACGAGTCTGAACTACAAAAGGGGTGCAACACGAGGACTTCCCAGGGGGTCACCCATCCTAGTACTACTCTCGCCCAAGCACGCTTAACTTCGGAGTTCTGATGGGATCCGGTGCATTAGTGCTGGTATGATCGCACCCGTTAGAGTCTCCTCACTATATTTTCTTATAGCTGCTGGCACAGCGGGCGGTGGGGGGCTCCGAACTTCAAACGCGCGTAACTTTCGAACCGAATGGAGTTACGGGGCGCACAGCATGTCCACGCGAAGGTCTCTCAGAGCCGGACGACGTGGACAACCGGGCTGGCCCGTTGTGTGCACTATCCGAGGTCAAAAAAGGCCGCAGAGCCCCGGTTTCGTGGCCCGCCGTGTTTCGACGATCCCGATTTCAAAAATTGCGGGTCCCACACTCGGAATCACGGCACGCTGATGACAAAAGCCCCGTTTCGCGATTATATTTGCACACAATGCGTAAGACAAACAAAACAATCAAACTAGTTGTAAAAAAAAAGAACAAGTTAACCGAAAAGACGAGTCTGAACTACAAAAGGGGTGCAACACGAGGACTTCCCAGGGGGTCACCCATCCTAGTACTACTCTCGCCCAAGCACGCTTAACTTCGGAGTTCTGATGGGATCCGGTGCATTAGTGCTGGTATGATCGCACCCGTTAGAGTCTCCTCACTATATTTTCTTATAGCTGCTGGCACAGCGGGCGGTGGGGGGCTCCGAACTTCAAACGCGCGTAACTTTCGAACCGAATGGAGTTACGGGGCGCACAGCATGTCCACGCGAAGGTCTCTCAGAGCCGGACGACGTGGACAACAGGGCTGGCCCGTTGTGTGCACTATCCGAGGTCAAAAAAGGCCGCAGAGCCCCGGTTTCGTGGCCCGCCGTGTTTCGACGATCCCGATTTCAAAAATTGCGGGTCCCACACTCGGAATCACGGCACGCTGATGACAAAAGCCCCGTGTCGCGATTATATTTGCACACAATGCGTAAGACAAACAAAACAATCAAACTAGTTGTAAAAAAAAAGAACAAGTTAACCGAAAAGACGAGTCTGAACTACAAAAGGGGTGCAACACGAGGACTTCCCAGGGGGTCACCCATCCTAGTACTACTCTCGCCCAAGCACGCTTAACTTCGGAGTTCTGATGGGATCCGGTGCATTAGTGCTGGTATGATCGCACCCGTTAGAGTCTCCTCACTATATTTTCTTATAGCTGCTGGCACAGCGGGCGGTGGGGGGCTCCGAACTTCAAACGCGCGTAACTTTCGAACCGAATGGAGTTACGGGGCGCACAGCATGTCCACGCGAAGGTCTCTCAGAGCCGGACGACGTGGACAACCGGGCTGGCCCGTTGTGTGCACTATCCGAGGTCAAAAAAGGCCGCAGAGCCCCGGTTTCGTGGCCCGCCGTGTTTCGACGATCCCGATTTCAAAAATTGCGGGTCCCACACTCGGAATCACGGCACGCTGATGACAAAAGCCCCGTTTCGCGATTATATTTGCACACAATGCGTAAGACAAACAAAACAATCAAACTAGTTGTAAAAAAAAAGAACAAGTTAACCGAAAAGACGAGTCTGAACTACAAAAGGGGTGCAACACGAGGACTTCCCAGGGGGTCACCCATCCTAGTACTACTCTCGCCCAAGCACGCTTAACTTCGGAGTTCTGATGGGATCCGGTGCATTAGTGCTGGTATGATCGCACCCGTTAGAGTCTCCTCACTATATTTTCTTATAGCTGCTGGCACAGCGGGCGGTGGGGGGCTCCGAACTTCAAACGCGCGTAACTTTCGAACCGAATGGAGTTACGGGGCGCACAGCATGTCCACGCGAAGGTCTCTCAGAGCCGGACGACGTGGACAACCGGGCTGGCCCGTTGTGTGCACTATCCGAGGTCAAAAAAGGCCGCAGAGCCCCGGTTTCGTGGCCCGCCGTGTTTCGACGATCCCGATTTCAAAAATTGCGGGTCCCACACTCGGAATCACGGCACGCTGATGACAAAAGCCCCGTTTCGCGATTATATTTGCACACAATGCGTAAGACAAACAAAACAATCAAACTAGTTGTAAAAAAAAAGAACAAGTTAACCGAAAAGACGAGTCTGAACTACAAAAGGGGTGCAACACGAGGACTTCCCAGGGGGTCACCCATCCTAGTACTACTCTCGCCCAAGCACGCTTAACTTCGGAGTTCTGATGGGATCCGGTGCATTAGTGCTGGTATGATCGCACCCGTTAGAGTCTCCTCACTATATTTTCTTATAGCTGCTGGCACAGCGGGCGGTGGGGGGCTCCGAACTTCAAACGCGCGTAACTTTCGAACCGAATGGAGTTACGGGGCGCACAGCATGTCCACGCGAAGGTCTCTCAGAGCCGGACGACGTGGACAACAGGGCTGGCCCGTTGTGTGCACTATCCGAGGTCAAAAAAGGCCGCAGAGCCCCGGTTTCGTGGCCCGCCGTGTTTCGACGATCCCGATTTCAAAAATTGCGGGTCCCACACTCGGAATCACGGCACGCTGATGACAAAAGCCCCGTGTCGCGATTATATTTGCACACAATGCGTAAGACAAACAAAACAATCAAACTAGTTGTAAAAAAAAAGAACAAGTTAACCGAAAAGACGAGTCTGAACTACAAAAGGGGTGCAACACGAGGACTTCCCAGGGGGTCACCCATCCTAGTACTACTCTCGCCCAAGCACGCTTAACTTCGGAGTTCTGATGGGATCCGGTGCATTAGTGCTGGTATGATCGCACCCGTTAGAGTCTCCTCACTATATTTTCTTATAGCTGCTGGCACAGCGGGCGGTGGGGGGCTCCGAACTTCAAACGCGCGTAACTTTCGAACCGAATGGAGTTACGGGGCGCACAGCATGTCCACGCGAAGGTCTCTCAGAGCCGGACGACGTGGACAACCGGGCTGGCCCGTTGTGTGCACTATCCGAGGTCAAAAAAGGCCGCAGAGCCCCGGTTTCGTGGCCCGCCGTGTTTCGACGATCCCGATTTCAAAAATTGCGGGTCCCACACTCGGAATCACGGCACGCTGATGACAAAAGCCCCGTTTCGCGATTATATTTGCACACAATGCGTAAGACAAACAAAACAATCAAACTAGTTGTAAAAAAAAAGAACAAGTTAACCGAAAAGACGAGTCTGAACTACAAAAGGGGTGCAACACGAGGACTTCCCAGGGGGTCACCCATCCTAGTACTACTCTCGCCCAAGCACGCTTAACTTCGGAGTTCTGATGGGATCCGGTGCATTAGTGCTGGTATGATCGCACCCGTTAGAGTCTCCTCACTATATTTTCTTATAGCTGCTGGCACAGCGGGCGGTGGGGGGCTCCGAACTTCAAACGCGCGTAACTTTCGAACCGAATGGAGTTACGGGGCGCACAGCATGTCCACGCGAAGGTCTCTCAGAGCCGGACGACGTGGACAACAGGGCTGGCCCGTTGTGTGCACTATCCGAGGTCAAAAAAGGCCGCAGAGCCCCGGTTTCGTGGCCCGCCGTGTTTCGACGATCCCGATTTCAAAAATTGCGGGTCCCACACTCGGAATCACGGCACGCTGATGACAAAAGCCCCGTGTCGCGATTATATTTGCACACAATGCGTAAGACAAACAAAACAATCAAACTAGTTGTAAAAAAAAAGAACAAGTTAACCGAAAAGACGAGTCTGAACTACAAAAGGGGTGCAACACGAGGACTTCCCAGGGGGTCACCCATCCTAGTACTACTCTCGCCCAAGCACGCTTAACTTCGGAGTTCTGATGGGATACGGTGCATTAGTGCTGGTATGATCGCACCCGTTAGAGTCTCCTCACTATATTTTCTTATAGCTGCTGGCACAGCGGGCGGTGGGGGGCTCCGAACTTCAAACGCGCGTAACTTTCGAACCGAATGGAGTTACGGGGCGCACAGCATGTCCACGCGAAGGTCTCTCAGAGCCGGACGACGTGGACAACAGGGCTGGCCCGTTGTGTGCACTATCCGAGGTCAAAAAAGGCCGCAGAGCCCCGGTTTCGTGGCCCGCCGTGTTTCGACGATCCCGATTTCAAAAATTGCGGGTCCCACACTCGGAATCACGGCACGCTGATGACAAAAGCCCCGTGTCGCGATTATATTTGCACACAATGCGTAAGACAAACAAAACAATCAAACTAGTTGTAAAAAAAAAGAACAAGTTAACCGAAAAGACGAGTCTGAACTACAAAAGGGGTGCAACACGAGGACTTCCCAGGGGGTCACCCATCCTAGTACTACTCTCGCCCAAGCACGCTTAACTTCGAAGTTCTGATGGGATCCGGTGCATTAGTGCTGGTATGATCGCACCCGTTAGAGTCTCCTCACTATATTTTCTTATAGCTGCTGGCACAGCGGGCGGTGGGGGGCTCCGAACTTCAAACGCGCGTAACTTTCGAACCGAATGGAGTTACGGGGCGCACAGCATGTCCACGCGAAGGTCTCTCAGAGCCGGACGACGTGGACAACCGGGCTGGCCCGTTGTGTGCACTATCCGAGGTCAAAAAAGGCCGCAGAGCCCCGGTTTCGTGGCCCGCCGTGTTTCGACGATCCCGATTTCAAAAATTGCGGGTCCCACACTCGGAATCACGGCACGCTGATGACAAAAGCCCCGTTTCGCGATTATATTTGCACACAATGCGTAAGACAAACAAAACAATCAAACTAGTTGTAAAAAAAAAGAACAAGTTAACCGAAAAGACGAGTCTGAACTACAAAAGGGGTGCAACACGAGGACTTCCCAGGGGGTCACCCATCCTAGTACTACTCTCGCCCAAGCACGCTTAACTTCGGAGTTCTGATGGGATCCGGTGCATTAGTGCTGGTATGATCGCACCCGTTAGAGTCTCCTCACTATATTTTCTTATAGCTGCTGGCACAGCGGGCGGTGGGGGGCTCCGAACTTCAAACGCGCGTAACTTTCGAACCGAATGGAGTTACGGGGCGCACAGCATGTCCACGCGAAGGTCTCTCAGAGCCGGACGACGTGGACAACAGGGCTGGCCCGTTGTGTGCACTATCCGAGGTCAAAAAAGGCCGCAGAGCCCCGGTTTCGTGGCCCGCCGTGTTTCGACGATCCCGATTTCAAAAATTGCGGGTCCCACACTCGGAATCACGGCACGCTGATGACAAAAGCCCCGTGTCGCGATTATATTTGCACACAATGCGTAAGACAAACAAAACAATCAAACTAGTTGTAAAAAAAAAGAACAAGTTAACCGAAAAGACGAGTCTGAACTACAAAAGGGGTGCAACACGAGGACTTCCCAGGGGGTCACCCATCCTAGTACTACTCTCGCCCAAGCACGCTTAACTTCGGAGTTCTGATGGGATCCGGTGCATTAGTGCTGGTATGATCGCACCCGTTAGAGTCTCCTCACTATATTTTCTTATAGCTGCTGGCACAGCGGGCGGTGGGGGGCTCCGAACTTCAAACGCGCGTAACTTTCGAACCGAATGGAGTTACGGGGCGCACAGCATGTCCACGCGAAGGTCTCTCAGAGCCGGACGACGTGGACAACAGGGCTGGCCCGTTGTGTGCACTATCCGAGGTCAAAAAAGGCCGCAGAGCCCCGGTTTCGTGGCCCGCCGTGTTTCGACGATCCCGATTTCAAAAATTGCGGGTCCCACACTCGGAATCACGGCACGCTGATGACAAAAGCCCCGTGTCGCGATTATATTTGCACACAATGCGTAAGACAAACAAAACAATCAAACTAGTTGTAAAAAAAAAGAACAAGTTAACCGAAAAGACGAGTCTGAACTACAAAAGGGGTGCAACACGAGGACTTCCCAGGGGGTCACCCATCCTAGTACTACTCTCGCCCAAGCACGCTTAACTTCGAAGTTCTGATGGGATCCGGTGCATTAGTGCTGGTATGATCGCACCCGTTAGAGTCTCCTCACTATATTTTCTTATAGCTGCTGGCACAGCGGGCGGTGGGGGGCTCCGAACTTCAAACGCGCGTAACTTTCGAACCGAATGGAGTTACGGGGCGCACAGCATGTCCACGCGAAGGTCTCTTAGAGCCGGACGACGTGGACAACGGGGCTGGCCCGTTGTGTGCACTATCCGAGGTCAAAAAAGGCCGCAGAGCCCCGGTTTCGTGGCCCGCCGTGTTTCGACGATCCCGATTTCAAAAATTGCGGGTCCCACACTCGGAATCACGGCACGCTGATGACAAAAGCCCCGTGTCGCGATTATATTTGCACACAATGCGTAAGACAAACAAAACAATCAAATTAGTTGTAAAAAAAAAGAACAAGTTAACCGAAAAGACGAGTCTGAACTACAAAAGGGGTGCAACACGAGGACTTCCCAGGGGGTAACCCATCCTAGTACTACTCTCGCCCAAGCACGCTTAACTTCGGAGTTCTGATGGGATCCGGTGCATTAGTGCTGGTATGATCGCACCCGTTAGAGTCTCCTCACTATATTTTCTTATAGCTGCTGGCACAGCGGGCGGTGGGGGGCTCCGAACTTCAAACGCGCGTAACTTTCGAACCGAATGGAGTTACGGGGCGCACAGCATGTCCACGCGAAGGTCTCTCAGAGCCGGACGACGTGGACAACCGGGCTGGCCCGTTGTGTGCACTATCCGAGGTCAAAAAAGGCCGCAGAGCCCCGGTTTCGTGGCCCGCCGTGTTTCGACGATCCCGATTTCAAAAATTGCGGGTCCCACACTCGGAATCACGGCACGCTGATGACAAAAGCCCCGTTTCGCGATTATATTTGCACACAATGCGTAAGACAAACAAAACAATCAAACTAGTTGTAAAAAAAAAGAACAAGTTAACCGAAAAGACGAGTCTGAACTACAAAAGGGGTGCAACACGAGGACTTCCCAGGGGGTCACCCATCCTAGTACTACTCTCGCCCAAGCACGCTTAACTTCGGAGTTCTGATGGGATCCGGTGCATTAGTGCTGGTATGATCGCACCCGTTAGAGTCTCCTCACTATATTTTCTTATAGCTGCTGGCACAGCGGGCGGTGGGGGGCTCCGAACTTCAAACGCGCGTAACTTTCGAACCGAATGGAGTTACGGGGCGCACAGCATGTCCACGCGAAGGTCTCTCAGAGCCGGACGACGTGGACAACGGGGCTGGCCCGTTGTGTGCACTATCCGAGGTCAAAAAAGGCCGCAGAGCCCCGGTTTCGTGGCCCGCCGTGTTTCGACGATCCCGATTTCAAAAATTGCGGGTCCCACACTCGGAATCACGGCACGCTGATGACAAAAGCCCCGTTTCGCGATTATATTTGCACACAATGCGTAAGACAAACAAAACAATCAAACTAGTTGTAAAAAAAAAGAACAAGTTAACCGAAAAGACGAGTCTGAACTACAAAAGGGGTGCAACACGAGGACTTCCCAGGGGGTCACCCATCCTAGTACTACTCTCGCCCAAGCACGCTTAACTTCGGAGTTCTGATGGGATCCGGTGCATTAGTGCTGGTATGATCGCACCCGTTAGAGTCTCCTCACTATATTTTCTTATAGCTGCTGGCACAGCGGGCGGTGGGGGGCTCCGAACTTCAAACGCGCGTAACTTTCGAACCGAATGGAGTTACGGGGCGCACAGCATGTCCACGCGAAGGTCTCTCAGAGCCGGACGACGTGGACAACAGGGCTGGCCCGTTGTGTGCACTATCCGAGGTCAAAAAAGGCCGCAGAGCCCCGGTTTCGTGGCCCGCCGTGTTTCGACGATCCCGATTTCAAAAATTGCGGGTCCCACACTCGGAATCACGGCACGCTGATGACAAAAGCCCCGTGTCGCGATTATATTTGCACACAATGCGTAAGACAAACAAAACAATCAAACTAGTTGTAAAAAAAAAGAACAAGTTAACCGAAAAGACGAGTCTGAACTACAAAAGGGGTGCAACACGAGGACTTCCCAGGGGGTCACCCATCCTAGTACTACTCTCGCCCAAGCACGCTTAACTTCGGAGTTCTGATGGGATCCGGTGCATTAGTGCTGGTATGATCGCACCCGTTAGAGTCTCCTCACTATATTTTCTTATAGCTGCTGGCACAGCGGGCGGTGGGGGGCTCCGAACTTCAAACGCGCGTAACTTTCGAACCGAATGGAGTTACGGGGCGCACAGCATGTCCACGCGAAGGTCTCTCAGAGCCGGACGTCGTGGACAACAGGGCTGACCCGTTGTGTGCACTATCCGAGGTCAAAAAAGGCCGCAGAGCCCCAGTTTCGTGGCCCGCCGTGTTTCGACGATCCCGATTTCAAAAATTGCGGGTCCCACACTCGGAATCACGGCACGCTGATGACAAAAGCCCCGTGTCGCGATTATATTTGCACACAATGCGTAAGACAAACAAAACAATCAAACTAGTTGTAAAAAAAAAGAACAAGTTAACCGAAAAGACGAGTCTGAACTACAAAAGGGGTGCAACACGAGGACTTCCCAGGGGGTTACCCATCCTAGTACTACTCTCGCCCAAGCACGCTTAACTTCGGAGTTCTGATAGGATCCGGTGCATTAGTGCTGGTATGATCGCACCCGTTAGAGTCTCCTCACTATATTTTCTTATAGCTGCTGGCACAGCGGGCGGTGGGGGGCTCCGAACTTCAAACGCGCGTAACTTTCGAACCGAATGGAGTTACGGGGCGCACAGCATGTCCACGCGAAGGTCTCTCAGAGCCGGACGACGTGGACAACGGGGCTGGCCCGTTGTGTGCACTATCCGAGGTCAAAAAAGGCCGCAGAGCCCCGGTTTCGTGGCCCGCCGTGTTTCGACGATCCCGATTTCAAAAATTGCGGGTCCCACACTCAGAATCACGGCACGCTGATGACAAAAGCCCCGTTTCGCGATTATATTTGCACACAATGCGTAAGACAAACAAAACAATCAAACTAGTTGTAAAAAAAAAGAACAAGTTAACCGAAAAGACGAGTCTGAACTACAAAAGGGGTGCAACACGAGGACTTCCCAGGGGGTCACCCATCCTAGTACTACTCTCGTCCAAGCACGCTTAACTTCGGAGTTCTGATGGGATCCGGTGCATTAGTGCTGGTATGATCGCACCCGTTAGAGTCTCCTCACTATATTTTCTTATAGCTGCTGGCACAGCGGGCGGTGGGGGGCTCCGAACTTCAAACGCGCGTAACTTTCGAACCGAATGGAGTTACGGGGCGCACAGCATGTCCACGCGAAGGTCTCTCAGAGCCGGACGACGTGGACAACAAGGCTGGCCCGTTGTGTGCACTATCCGAGGTCAAAAAAGGCCGCAGAGCCCCGGTTTCGTGGCCCGCCGTGTTTCGACGATCCCGATTTCAAAAATTGCGGGTCCCACACTCGGAATCACGGCACGCTGATGACAAAAGCCCCGTGTCGCGATTATATTTGCACACAATGCGTAAGACAAACAAAACAATCAAACTAGTTGTAAAAAAAAAGAACAAGTTAACCGAAAAGACGAGTCTGAACTACAAAAGGGGTGCAACACGAGGACTTCCCAGGGGGTCACCCATCCTAGTACTACTCTCGCCCAAGCACGCTTAACTTCGGAGTTCTGATGGGATCCGGTGCATTAGTGCTGGTATGAACGCACCCGTTAGAGTCTCCTCACTATATTTTCTTATAGCTGCTGGCACAGCGGGCGGTGGGGGGCTCCGAACTTCAAACGCGCGTAACTTCCGAACCGAATGGAGTTACGGGGCGCACAGCATGTCCACGCGAAGGTCTCTCAGAGCCGGACGACGTGGACAACAGGGCTGGCCCGTTGTGTGCACTATCCGAGGTCAAAAAAGGCCGCAGAGCCCCGGTTTCGTGGCCCGCCGTGTTTCGACGATCCCGATTTCAAAAATTGCGGGTCCCACACTCGGAATCACGGCACGCTGATGACAAAAGCCCCGTGTCGCGATTATATTTGCACACAATGCGTAAGACAAACAAAACAATCAAACTAGTTGTAAAAAAAAAGAACAAGTTAACCGAAAAGACGAGTCTGAACTACAAAAGGGGTGCAACACGAGGACTTCCCAGGGGGTCACCCATCCTAGTACTACTCTCGCCCAAGCACGCTTAACTTCGGAGTTCTGATGGGATCCGGTGCATTAGTGCTGGTATGAACGCACCCGTTAGAGTCTCCTCACTATATTTTCTTATAGCTGCTGGCACAGCGGGCGGTGGGGGGCTCCGAACTTCAAACGCGCGTAACTTCCGAACCGAATGGAGTTACGGGGCGCACAGCATGTCCACGCGAAGGTCTCTTAGAGCCGGACGACGTGGACAACAGGGCTGGCCCGTTGTGTGCACTATCCGAGGTCAAAAAAGGCCGCAGAGCCCCGGTTTCGTGGCCCGCCGTGTTTCGACGATCCCGATTTCAAAAATTGCGGGTCCCACACTCAGAATCACGGCACGCTGATGACAAAAGCCCCGTGTCGCGATTATATTTGCACACAATGCGTAAGACAAACAAAACAATCAAACTAGTTGTAAAAAAAAAGAACAAGTTAACCGAAAAGACGAGTCTGAACTACAAAAGGGGTGCAACACGAGGACTTCCCAGGGGGTCACCCATCCTAGTACTACTCTCGCCCAAGCACGCTTAACTTCGGAGTTCTGATAGGATCCGGTGCATTAGTGCTGGTATGATCGCACCCGTTAGAGTCTCCTCACTATATTTTCTTATAGCTGCTGGCACAGCGGGCGGTGGGGGGCTCCGAACTTCAAACGCGCGTAACTTTCGAACCGAATGGAGTTACGGGGCGCACAGCATGTCCACGCGAAGGTCTCTCAGAGCCGGACGACGTGGACAACCGGGCTGGCCCGTTGTGTGCACTATCCGAGGTCAAAAAAGGCCGCAGAGCCCCGGTTTCGTGGCCCGCCGTGTTTCGACGATCCCGATTTCAAAAATTGCGGGTCCCACACTCGGAATCACGGCACGCTGATGACAAAAGCCCCGTGTCGCGATTATATTTGCACACAATGCGTAAGACAAACAAAACAATCAAACTAGTTGTAAAAAAAAAGAACAAGTTAACCGAAAAGACGAGTCTGAACTACAAAAGGGGTGCAACACGAGGACTTCCCAGGGGGTCACCCATCCTAGTACTACTCTCGCCCAAGCACGCTTAACTTCGAAGTTCTGATGGGATCCGGTGCATTAGTGCTGGTATGATCGCACCCGTTAGAGTCTCCTCACTATATTTTCTTATAGCTGCTGGCACAGCGGGCGGTGGGGGGCTCCGAACTTCAAACGCGCGTAACTTTCGAACCGAATGGAGTTACGGGGCGCACAGCATGTCCACGCGAAGGTCTCTTAGAGCCGGACGACGTGGACAACAGGGCTGGCCCGTTGTGTGCACTATCCGAGGTCAAAAAAGGCCGCAGAGCCCCGGTTTCGTGGCCCGCCGTGTTTCGACGATCCCGATTTCAAAAATTGCGGGTCCCACACTCGGAATCACGGCACGCTGATGACAAAAGCCCCGTGTCGCGATTATATTTGCACACAATGCGTAAGACAAACAAAACAATCAAATTAGTTGTAAAAAAAAAGAACAAGTTAACCGAAAAGACGAGTCTGAACTACAAAAGGGGTGCAACACGAGGACTTCCCAGGGGGTCACCCATCCTAGTACTACTCTCGCCCAAGCACGCTTAACTTCGGAGTTCTGATGGGATCCGGTGCATTAGTGCTGGTATGATCGCACCCGTTAGAGTCTCCTCACTATATTTTCTTATAGCTGCTGGCACAGCGGGCGGTGGGGGGCTCCGAACTTCAAACGCGCGTAACTTTCGAACCGAATGGAGTTACGGGGCGCACAGCATGTCCACGCGAAGGTCTCTCAGAGCCGGACGACGTGGACAACCGGGCTGGCCCGTTGTGTGCACTATCCGAGGTCAAAAAAGGCCGCAGAGCCCCGGTTTCGTGGCCCGCCGTGTTTCGACGATCCCGATTTCAAAAATTGCGGGTCCCACACTCGGAATCACGGCACGCTGATGACAAAAGCCCCGTTTCGCGATTATATTTGCACACAATGCGTAAGACAAACAAAACAATCAAACTAGTTGTAAAAAAAAAGAACAAGTTAACCGAAAAGACGAGTCTGAACTACAAAAGGGGTGCAACACGAGGACTTCCCAGGGGGTCACCCATCCTAGTACTACTCTCGCCCAAGCACGCTTAACTTCGGAGTTCTGATGGGATCCGGTGCATTAGTGCTGGTATGATCGCACCCGTTAGAGTCTCCTCACTATATTTTCTTATAGCTGCTGGCACAGCGGGCGGTGGGGGGCTCCGAACTTCAAACGCGCGTAACTTTCGAACCGAATGGAGTTACGGGGCGCACAGCATGTCCACGCGAAGGTCTCTCAGAGCCGGACGACGTGGACAACGGGGCTGGCCCGTTGTGTGCACTATCCGAGGTCAAAAAAGGCCGCAGAGCCCCGGTTTCGTGGCCCGCCGTGTTTCGACGATCCCGATTTCAAAAATTGCGGGTCCCACACTCGGAATCACGGCACGCTGATGACAAAAGCCCCGTTTCGCGATTATATTTGCACACAATGCGTAAGACAAACAAAACAATCAAACTAGTTGTAAAAAAAAAGAACAAGTTAACCGAAAAGACGAGTCTGAACTACAAAAGGGGTGCAACACGAGGACTTCCCAGGGGGTCACCCATCCTAGTACTACTCTCGCCCAAGCACGCTTAACTTCGGAGTTCTGATGGGATCCGGTGCATTAGTGCTGGTATGATCGCACCCGTTAGAGTCTCCTCACTATATTTTCTTATAGCTGCTGGCACAGCGGGCGGTGGGGGGCTCCGAACTTCAAACGCGCGTAACTTTCGAACCGAATGGAGTTACGGGGCGCACAGCATGTCCACGCGAAGGTCTCTCAGAGCCGGACGACGTGGACAACAGGGCTGGCCCGTTGTGTGCACTATCCGAGGTCAAAAAAGGCCGCAGAGCCCCGGTTTCGTGGCCCGCCGTGTTTCGACGATCCCGATTTCAAAAATTGCGGGTCCCACACTCGGAATCACGGCACGCTGATGACAAAAGCCCCGTGTCGCGATTATATTTGCACACAATGCGTAAGACAAACAAAACAATCAAACTAGTTGTAAAAAAAAAGAACAAGTTAACCGAAAAGACGAGTCTGAACTACAAAAGGGGTGCAACACGAGGACTTCCCAGGGGGTCACCCATCCTAGTACTACTCTCGCCCAAGCACGCTTAACTTCGGAGTTCTGATGGGATCCGGTGCATTAGTGCTGGTATGATCGCACCCGTTAGAGTCTCCTCACTATATTTTCTTATAGCTGCTGGCACAGCGGGCGGTGGGGGGCTCCGAACTTCAAACGCGCGTAACTTTCGAACCGAATGGAGTTACGGGGCGCACAGCATGTCCACGCGAAGGTCTCTCAGAGCCGGACGTCGTGGACAACAGGGCTGACCCGTTGTGTGCACTATCCGAGGTCAAAAAAGGCCGCAGAGCCCCAGTTTCGTGGCCCGCCGTGTTTCGACGATCCCGATTTCAAAAATTGCGGGTCCCACACTCGGAATCACGGCACGCTGATGACAAAAGCCCCGTGTCGCGATTATATTTGCACACAATGCGTAAGACAAACAAAACAATCAAACTAGTTGTAAAAAAAAAGAACAAGTTAACCGAAAAGACGAGTCTGAACTACAAAAGGGGTGCAACACGAGGACTTCCCAGGGGGTCACCCATCCTAGTACTACTCTCGCCCAAGCACGCTTAACTTCGGAGTTCTGATAGGATCCGGTGCATTAGTGCTGGTATGATCGCACCCGTTAGAGTCTCCTCACTATATTTTCTTATAGCTGCTGGCACAGCGGGCGGTGGGGGGCTCCGAACTTCAAACGCGCGTAACTTTCGAACCGAATGGAGTTACGGGGCGCACAGCATGTCCACGCGAAGGTCTCTCAGAGCCGGACGACGCGGACAACGGGGCTGGCCCGTTGTGTGCACTATCCGAGGTCAAAAAAGGCCGCAGAGCCCCGGTTTCGTGGCCCGCCGTGTTTCGACGATCCCGATTTCAAAAATTGCGGGTCCCACACTCAGAATCACGGCACGCTGATGACAAAAGCCCCGTTTCGCGATTATATTTGCACACAATGCGTAAGACAAACAAAACAATCAAACTAGTTGTAAAAAAAAAGAACAAGTTAACCGAAAAGACGAGTCTGAACTACAAAAGGGGTGCAACACGAGGACTTCCCAGGGGGTCACCCATCCTAGTACTACTCTCGTCCAAGCACGCTTAACTTCGGAGTTCTGATGGGATCCGGTGCATTAGTGCTGGTATGATCGCACCCGTTAGAGTCTCCTCACTATATTTTCTTATAGCTGCTGGCACAGCGGGCGGTGGGGGGGCTCCGAACTTCAAACGCGCGTAACTTTCGAACCGAATGGAGTTACGGGGCGCACAGCATGTCCACGCGAAGGTCTCTCAGAGCCGGACGACGTGGACAACAAGGCTGGCCCGTTGTGTGCACTATCCGAGGTCAAAAAAGGCCGCAGAGCCCCGGTTTCGTGGCCCGCCGTGTTTCGACGATCCCGATTTCAAAAATTGCGGGTCCCACACTCGGAATCACGGCACGCTGATGACAAAAGCCCCGTGTCGCGATTATATTTGCACACAATGCGTAAGACAAACAAAACAATCAAACTAGTTGTAAAAAAAAAGAACAAGTTAACCGAAAAGACGAGTCTGAACTACAAAAGGGGTGCAACACGAGGACTTCCCAGGGGGTCACCCATCCTAGTACTACTCTCGCCCAAGCACGCTTAACTTCGGAGTTCTGATGGGATCCGGTGCATTAGTGCTGGTATGAACGCACCCGTTAGAGTCTCCTCACTATATTTTCTTATAGCTGCTGGCACAGCGGGCGGTGGGGGGCTCCGAACTTCAAACGCGCGTAACTTCCGAACCGAATGGAGTTACGGGGCGCACAGCATGTCCACGCGAAGGTCTCTCAGAGCCGGACGACGTGGACAACAGGGCTGGCCCGTTGTGTGCACTATCCGAGGTCAAAAAAGGCCGCAGAGCCCCGGTTTCGTGGCCCGCCGTGTTTCGACGATCCCGATTTCAAAAATTGCGGGTCCCACACTCGGAATCACGGCACGCTGATGACAAAAGCCCCGTGTCGCGATTATATTTGCACACAATGCGTAAGACAAACAAAACAATCAAACTAGTTGTAAAAAAAAAGAACAAGTTAACCGAAAAGACGAGTCTGAACTACAAAAGGGGTGCAACACGAGGACTTCCCAGGGGGTCACCCATCCTAGTACTACTCTCGCCCAAGCACGCTTAACTTCGGAGTTCTGATGGGATCCGGTGCATTAGTGCTGGTATGAACGCACCCGTTAGAGTCTCCTCACTATATTTTCTTATAGCTGCTGGCACAGCGGGCGGTGGGGGGCTCCGAACTTCAAACGCGCGTAACTTCCGAACCGAATGGAGTTACGGGGCGCACAGCATGTCCACGCGAAGGTCTCTCAGAGCCGGACGACGTGGACAACAGGGCTGGCCCGTTGTGTGCACTATCCGAGGTCAAAAAAGGCCGCAGAGCCCCGGTTTCGTGGCCCGCCGTGTTTCGACGATCCCGATTTCAAAAATTGCGGGTCCCACACTCAGAATCACGGCACGCTGATGACAAAAGCCCCGTGTCGCGATTATATTTGCACACAATGCGTAAGACAAACAAAACAATCAAACTAGTTGTAAAAAAAAAGAACAAGTTAACCGAAAAGACGAGTCTGAACTACAAAAGGGGTGCAACACGAGGACTTCCCAGGGGGTCACCCATCCTAGTACTACTCTCGCCCAAGCACGCTTAACTTCGGAGTTCTGATAGGATCCGGTGCATTAGTGCTGGTATGATCGCACCCGTTAGAGTCTCCTCACTATATTTTCTTATAGCTGCTGGCACAGCGAGCGGTGGGGGGCTCCGAACTTCAAACGCGCGTAACTTTCGAACCGAATGGAGTTACGGGGCGCACAGCATGTCCACGCGAAGGTCTCTCAGAGCCGGACGACGTGGACAACCGGGCTGGCCCGTTGTGTGCACTATCCGAGGTCAAAAAAGGCCGCAGAGCCCCGGTTTCGTGGCCCGCCGTGTTTCGACGATCCCGATTTCAAAAATTGCGGGTCCCACACTCAGAATCACGGCACGCTGATGACAAAAGCCCCGTGTCGCGATTATATTTGCACACAATGCGTAAGACAAACAAAACAATCAAACTAGTTGTAAAAAAAAAGAACAAGTTAACCGAAAAGACGAGTCTGAACTACAAAAGGGGTGCAACACGAGGACTTCCCAGGGGGTCACCCATCCTAGTACTACTCTCGCCCAAGCACGCTTAACTTCGGAGTTCTGATTGGATCCGGTGCATTAGTGCTGGTGTGATCGCACCCGTTAGAGTCTCCTCACTATATTTTCTTATAGCTGCTGGCACAGCGGGCGGTGGGGGGCTCCGAACTTCAAACGCGCGTAACTTTCGAACCGAATGGAGTTACGGGGCGCACAGGATGTCCACGCGAAGGTCTCTCAGAGCCGGACGACGTGGACAACAGGGCTGGCCCGTTGTGTGCACTATCCGAGGTCAAAAAAGGCCGCAGAGCCCCGGTTTCGTGGCCCGCCGTGTTTCGACGATCCCGATTTCAAAAATTGCGGGTCCCACACTCGGAATCACGGCACGCTGATGACAAAAGCCCCGTGTCGCGATTATATTTGCACACAATGCGTAAGACAAACAAAACAATCAAACTAGTTGTAAAAAAAAAGAACAAGTTAACCGAAAAGACGAGTCTGAACTACAAAAGGGGTGCAACACGAGGACTTCCCAGGGGGTCACCCATCCTAGTACTACTCTCGTCCAAGCACGCTTAACTTCGGAGTTCTAATGGGATCCGGTGCATTAGTGCTGGTATGATCGCACCCGTTAGAGTCTCCTCACTATATTTTCTTATAGCTGCTGGCACAGCGGGCGGTGGGGGGCTCCGAACTTCAAACGCGCGTAACTTTCGAACCGAATGGAGTTACGGGGCGCACAGCATGTCCACGCGAAGGTCTCTCAGAGCCGGACGACGTGGACAACGGGGCTGGCCCGTTGTGTGCACTATCCGAGGTCAAAAAAGGCCGCAGAGCCCCGGTTTCGTGGCCCGCCGTGTTTCGACGATCCCGATTTCAAAAATTGCGGGTCCCACACTCAGAATCACGGCACGCTGATGACAAAAGCCCCGTTTCGCGATTATATTTGCACACAATGCGTAAGACAAACAAAACAATCAAACTAGTTGTAAAAAAAAAGAACAAGTTAACCGAAAAGACGAGTCTGAACTACAAAAGGGGTGCAACACGAGGACTTCCCAGGGGGTCACCCATCCTAGTACTACTCTCGTCCAAGCACGCTTAACTTCGGAGTTCTGATGGGATCCGGTGCATTAGTGCTGGTATGATCGCACCCGTTAGAGTCTCCTCACTATATTTTCTTATAACTGCTGGCACAGCGGGCGGTGGGGGGCTCCGAACTTCAAACGCGCGTAACTTTCGAACCGAATGGAGTTACGGGGCGCACAGCATGTCCACGCGAAGGTCTCTCAGAGCCGGACGACGTGGACAACAAGGCTGGCCCGTTGTGTGCACTATCCGAGGTCAAAAAAGGCCGCAGAGCCCCGGTTTCGTGGCCCGCCGTGTTTCGACGATCCCGATTTCAAAAATTGCGGGTCCCACACTCAGAATCACGGCACGCTGATGACAAAAGCCCCGTGTCGCGATTATATTTGCACACAATGCGTAAGACAAACAAAACAATCAAACTAGTTGTAAAAAAAAAGAACAAGTTAACCGAAAAGACGAGTCTGAACTACAAAAGGGGTGCAACACGAGGACTTCCCAGGGGGTCACCCATCCTAGTACTACTCTCGCCCAAGCACGCTTAACTTCGGAGTTCTGATAGGATCCGGTGCATTAGTGCTGGTATGATCGCACCCGTTAGAGTCTCCTCACTATATTTTCTTATAGCTGCTGGCACAGCGGGCGGTGGGGGGCTCCGAACTTCAAACGCGCGTAACTTTCGAACCGAATGGAGTTACGGGGCGCACAGCATGTCCACGCGAAGGTCTCTCAGAGCCGGACGACGTGGACAACCGGGCTGGCCCGTTGTGTGCACTATCCGAGGTCAAAAAAGGCCGCAGAGCCCCGGTTTCGTGGCCCGCCGTGTTTCGACGATCCCGATTTCAAAAATTGCGGGTCCCACACTCAGAATCACGGCACGCTGATGACAAAAGCCCCGTGTCGCGATTATATTTGCACACAATGCGTAAGACAAACAAAACAATCAAACTAGTTGTAAAAAAAAAGAACAAGTTAACCGAAAAGACGAGTCTGAACTACAAAAGGGGTGCAACACGAGGACTTCCCAGGGGGTCACCCATCCTAGTACTACTCTCGCCCAAGCACGCTTAACTTCGGAGTTCTGATTGGATCCGGTGCATTAGTGCTGGTGTGATCGCACCCGTTAGAGTCTCCTCACTATATTTTCTTATAGCTGCTGGCACAGCGGGCGGTGGGGGGCTCCGAACTTCAAACGCGCGTAACTTTCGAACCGAATGGAGTTACGGGGCGCACAGGATGTCCACGCGAAGGTCTCTCAGAGCCGGACGACGTGGACAACAGGGCTGGCCCGTTGTGTGCACTATCCGAGGTCAAAAAAGGCCGCAGAGCCCCGGTTTCGTGGCCCGCCGTGTTTCGACGATCCCGATTTCAAAAATTGCGGGTCCCACACTCGGAATCACGGCACGCTGATGACAAAAGCCCCGTGTCGCGATTATATTTGCACACAATGCGTAAGACAAACAAAACAATCAAACTAGTTGTAAAAAAAAAGAACAAGTTAACCGAAAAGACGAGTCTGAACTACAAAAGGGGTGCAACACGAGGACTTCCCAGGGGGTCACCTATCCTAGTACTACTCTCGTCCAAGCACGCTTAACTTCGGAGTTCTAATGGGATCCGGTGCATTAGTGCTGGTATGATCGCACCCGTTAGAGTCTCCTCACTATATTTTCTTATAGCTGCTGGCACAGCGGGCGGTGGGGGGCTCCGAACTTCAAACGCGCGTAACTTTCGAACCGAATGGAGTTACGGGGCGCACAGCATGTCCACGCGAAGGTCTCTCAGAGCCGGACGACGTGGACAACGGGGCTGGCCCGTTGTGTGCACTATCCGAGGTCAAAAAAGGCCGCAGAGCCCCGGTTTCGTGGCCCGCCGTGTTTCGACGATCCCGATTTCAAAAATTGCGGGTCCCACACTCAGAATCACGGCACGCTGATGACAAAAGCCCCGTTTCGCGATTATATTTGCACACAATGCGTAAGACAAACAAAACAATCAAACTAGTTGTAAAAAAAAAGAACAAGTTAACCGAAAAGACGAGTCTGAACTACAAAAGGGGTGCAACACGAGGACTTCCCAGGGGGTCACCCATCCTAGTACTACTCTCGTCCAAGCACGCTTAACTTCGGAGTTCTGATGGGATCCGGTGCATTAGTGCTGGTATGATCGCACCCGTTAGAGTCTCCTCACTATATTTTCTTATAACTGCTGGCACAGCGGGCGGTGGGGGGCTCCGAACTTCAAACGCGCGTAACTTTCGAACCGAATGGAGTTACGGGGCGCACAGCATGTCCACGCGAAGGTCTCTCAGAGCCGGACGACGTGGACAACAAGGCTGGCCCGTTGTGTGCACTATCCGAGGTCAAAAAAGGCCGCAGAGCCCCGGTTTCGTGGCCCGCCGTGTTTCGACGATCCCGATTTCAAAAATTGCGGGTCCCACACTCGGAATCACGGCACGCTGATGACAAAAGCCCCGTGTCGCGATTATATTTGCACACAATGCGTAAGACAAACAAAACAATCAAACTAGTTGTAAAAAAAAAGAACAAGTTAACCGAAAAGACGAGTCTGAACTACAAAAGGGGTGCAACACGAGGACTTCCCAGGGGGTCACCCATCCTAGTACTACTCTCGCCCAAGCACGCTTAACTTCGGAGTTCTGATAGGATCCGGTGCATTAGTGCTGGTATGATCGCACCCGTTAGAGTCTCCTCACTATATTTTCTTATAGCTGCTGGCACAGCGGGCGGTGGGGGGCTCCGAACTTCAAACGCGCGTAACTTTCGAACCGAATGGAGTTACGGGGCGCACAGCATGTCCACGCGAAGGTCTCTCAGAGCCGGACGATGTGGACAACCGGGCTGGCCCGTTGTGTGCACTATCCGAGGTCAAAAAAGGCCGCAGAGCCCCGGTTTCGTGGCCCGCCGTGTTTCGACGATCCCGATTTCAAAAATTGCGGGTCCCACACTCAGAATCACGGCACGCTGATGACAAAAGCCCCGTGTCGCGATTATATTTGCACACAATGCGTAAGACAAACAAAACAATCAAACTAGTTGTAAAAAAAAAGAACAAGTTAACCGAAAAGACGAGTCTGAACTACAAAAGGGGTGCAACACGAGGACTTCCCAGGGGGTCACCCATCCTAGTACTACTCTCGCCCAAGCACGCTTAACTTCGGAGTTCTGATTGGATCCGGTGCATTAGTGCTGGTGTGATCGCACCCGTTAGAGTCTCCTCACTATATTTTCTTATAGCTGCTGGCACAGCGGGCGGTGGGGGGCTCCGAACTTCAAACGCGCGTAACTTTCGAACCGAATGGAGTTACGGGGTGCACAGGATGTCCACGCGAAGGTCTCTCAGAGCCGGACGACGTGGACAACAGGGCTGGCCCGTTGTGTGCACTATCCGAGGTCAAAAAAGGCCGCAGAGCCCCGGTTTCGTGGCCCGCCGTGTTTCGACGATCCCGATTTCAAAAATTGCGGGTCCCACACTCGGAATCACGGCACGCTGATGACAAAAGCCCCGTGTCGCGATTATATTTGCACACAATGCGTAAGACAAACAAAACAATCAAACTAGTTGTAAAAAAAAAGAACAAGTTAACCGAAAAGACGAGTCTGAACTACAAAAGGGGTGCAACACGAGGACTTCCCAGGGGGTCACCCATCCTAGTACTACTCTCGTCCAAGCACGCTTAACTTCGGAGTTCTAATGGGATCCGGTGCATTAGTGCTGGTATGATCGCACCCGTTAGAGTCTCCTCACTATATTTTCTTATAGCTGCTGGCACAGCGGGCGGTGGGGGGCTCCGAACTTCAAACGCGCGTAACTTTCGAACCGAATGGAGTTACGGGGCGCACAGCATGTCCACGCGAAGGTCTCTCAGAGCCGGACGACGTGGACAACGGGGCTGGCCCGTTGTGTGCACTATCCGAGGTCAAAAAAGGCCGCAGAGCCCCGGTTTCGTGGCCCGCCGTGTTTCGACGATCCCGATTTCAAAAATTGCGGGTCCCACACTCGGAATCACGGCACGCTGATGACAAAAGCCCCGTGTCGCGATTATATTTGCACACAATGCGTAAGACAAACAAAACAATCAAACTAGTTGTAAAAAAAAAGAACAAGTTAACCGAAAAGACGAGTCTGAACTACAAAAGGGGTGCAACACGAGGACTTCCCAGGGGGTCACCCATCCTAGTACTACTCTCGTCCAAGCACGCTTAACTTCGGAGTTCTAATGGGATCCGGTGCATTAGTGCTGGTATGATCGCACCCGTTAGAGTCTCCTCACTATATTTTCTTATAGCTGCTGGCACAGCGGGCGGTGGGGGGCTCCGAACTTCAAACGCGCGTAACTTTCGAACCGAATGGAGTTACGGGGCGCACAGCATGTCCACGCGAAGGTCTCTCAGAGCCGGACGACGTGGACAACGGGGCTGGCCCGTTGTGTGCACTATCCGAGGTCAAAAAAGGCCGCAGAGCCCCGGTTTCGTGGCCCGCCGTGTTTCGACGATCCCGATTTCAAAAATTGCGGGTCCCACACTCAGAATCACGGCACGCTGATGACAAAAGCCCCGTTTCGCGATTATATTTGCACACAATGCGTAAGACAAACAAAACAATCAAACTAGTTGTAAAAAAAAAGAACAAGTTAACCGAAAAGACGAGTCTGAACTACAAAAGGGGTGCAACACGAGGACTTCCCAGGGGGTCACCCATCCTAGTACTACTCTCGTCCAAGCACGCTTAACTTCGGAGTTCTGATGGGATCCGGTGCATTAGTGCTGGTATGATCGCACCCGTTAGAGTCTCCTCACTATATTTTCTTATAGCTGCTGGCACAGCGGGCGGTGGGGGGCTCCGAACTTCAAACGCGCGTAACTTTCGAACCGAATGGAGTTACGGGGCGCACAGCATGTCCACGCGAAGGTCTCTCAGAGCCGGACGACGTGGACAACAAGGCTGGCCCGTTGTGTGCACTATCCGAGGTCAAAAAAGGCCGCAGAGCCCCGGTTTCGTGGCCCGCCGTGTTTCGACGATCCCGATTTCAAAAATTGCGGGTCCCACACTCGGAATCACGGCACGCTGATGACAAAAGCCCCGTGTCGCGATTATATTTGCACACAATGCGTAAGACAAACAAAACAATCAAACTAGTTGTAAAAAAAAAGAACAAGTTAACCGAAAAGACGAGTCTGAACTACAAAAGGGGTGCAACACGAGGACTTCCCAGGGGGTCACCCATCCTAGTACTACTCTCGCCCAAGCACGCTTAACTTCGGAGTTCTGATGGGATCCGGTGCATTAGTGCTGGTATGAACGCACCCGTTAGAGTCTCCTCACTATATTTTCTTATAGCTGCCGGCACAGCGGGCGGTGGGGGGCTCCGAACTTCAAACGCGCGTAACTTCCGAACCGAATGGAGTTACGGGGCGCACAGCATGTCCACGCGAAGGTCTCTCAGAGCCGGACGACGTGGACAACAGGGCTGGCCCGTTGTGTGCACTATCCGAGGTCAAAAAAGGCCGCAGAGCCCCGGTTTCGTGGCCCGCCGTGTTTCGACGATCCCGATTTCAAAAATTGCGGGTCCCACACTCGGAATCACGGCACGCTGATGACAAAAGCCCCGTGTCGCGATTATATTTGCACACAATGCGTAAGACAAACAAAACAATCAAACTAGTTGTAAAAAAAAAGAACAAGTTAACCGAAAAGACGAGTCTGAACTACAAAAGGGGTGCAACACGAGGACTTCCCAGGGGGTCACCCATCCTAGTACTACTCTCGCCCAAGCACGCTTAACTTCGGAGTTCTGATGGGATCCGGTGCATTAGTGCTGGTATGAACGCACCCGTTAGAGTCTCCTCACTATATTTTCTTATAGCTGCTGGCACAGCGGGCGGTGGGGGGCTCCGAACTTCAAACGCGCGTAACTTCCGAACCGAATGGAGTTACGGGGCGCACAGCATGTCCACGCGAAGGTCTCTCAGAGCCGGACGACGTGGACAACAGGGCTGGCCCGTTGTGTGCACTATCCGAGGTCAAAAAAGGCCGCAGAGCCCCGGTTTCGTGGCCCGCCGTGTTTCGACGATCCCGATTTCAAAAATTGCGGGTCCCACACTCAGAATCACGGCACGCTGATGACAAAAGCCCCGTGTCGCGATTATATTTGCACACAATGCGTAAGACAAACAAAACAATCAAACTAGTTGTAAAAAAAAAGAACAAGTTAACCGAAAAGACGAGTCTGAACTACAAAAGGGGTGCAACACGAGGACTTCCCAGGGGGTCACCCATCCTAGTACTACTCTCGCCCAAGCACGCTTAACTTCGGAGTTCTGATAGGATCCGGTGCATTAGTGCTGGTATGATCGCACCCGTTAGAGTCTCCTCACTATATTTTCTTATAGCTGCTGGCACAGCGGGCGGTGGGGGGCTCCGAACTTCAAACGCGCGTAACTTTCGAACCGAATGGAGTTACGGGGCGCACAGCATGTCCACGCGAAGGTCTCTCAGAGCCGGACGACGTGGACAACCGGGCTGGCCCGTTGTGTGCACTATCCGAGGTCAAAAAAGGCCGCAGAGCCCCGGTTTCGTGGCCCGCCGTGTTTCGACGATCCCGATTTCAAAAATTGCGGGTCCCACACTCAGAATCACGGCACGCTGATGACAAAAGCCCCGTGTCGCGATTATATTTGCACACAATGCGTAAGACAAACAAAACAATCAAACTAGTTGTAAAAAAAAAGAACAAGTTAACCGAAAAGACGAGTCTGAACTACAAAAGGGGTGCAACACGAGGACTTCCCAGGGGGTCACCCATCCTAGTACTACTCTCGCCCAAGCACGCTTAACTTCGGAGTTCTGATGGGATCCGGTGCATTAGTGCTGGTGTGATCGCACCCGTTAGAGTCTCCTCACTATATTTTCTTATAGCTGCTGGCACAGCGGGCGGTGGGGGGCTCCGAACTTCAAACGCGCGTAACTTTCGAACCGAATGGAGTTACGGGGCGCACAGGATGTCCACGCGAAGGTCTCTCAGAGCCGGACGACGTGGACAACAGGGCTGGCCCGTTGTGTGCACTATCCGAGGTCAAAAAAGGCCGCAGAGCCCCGGTTTCGTGGCCCGCCGTGTTTCGACGATCCCGATTTCAAAAATTGCGGGTCCCACACTCGGAATCACGGCACGCTGATGACAAAAGCCCCGTGTCGCGATTATATTTGCACACAATGCGTAAGACAAACAAAACAATCAAACTAGTTGTAAAAAAAAAGAACAAGTTAACCGAAAAGACGAGTCTGAACTACAAAAGGGGTGCAACACGAGGACTTCCCAGGGGGTCACCCATCCTAGTACTACTCTCGTCCAAGCACGCTTAACTTCGGAGTTCTGATGGGATCCGGTGCATTAGTGCTGGTATGATCGCACCCGTTAGAGTCTCCTCACTATATTTTCTTATAGCTGCTGGCACAGCGGGCGGTGGGGGGCTCCGAACTTCAAACGCGCGTAACTTTCGAACCGAATGGAGTTACGGGGCGCACAGCATGTCCACGCGAAGGTCTCTCAGAGCCGGACGACGTGGACAACGGGGCTGGCCCGTTGTGTGCACTATCCGAGGTCAAAAAAGGCCGCAGAGCCCCGGTTTCGTGGCCCGCCGTGTTTCGACGATCCCGATTTCAAAAATTGCGGGTCCCACACTCGGAATCACGGCACGCTGATGACAAAAGCCCCGTGTCGCGATTATATTTGCACACAATGCGTAAGACAAACAAAACAATCAAACTAGTTGTAAAAAAAAAGAACAAGTTAACCGAAAAGACGAGTCTGAACTACAAAAGGGGTGCAACACGAGGACTTCCCAGGGGGTCACCCATCCTAGTACTACTCTCGCCCAAGCACGCTTAACTTCGGAGTTCTGATGGGATCCGGTGCGTTAGTGCTGGTATGATCGCACCCGTTAGAGTCTCCTCACTATATTTTCTTATAGCTGCTGGCACAGCGGGCGGTGGGGGGCTCCGAACTTCAAACGCGCGTAACTTTCGAACCGAATGGAGTTACGGGGCGCACAGCATGTCCACGCGAAGGTCTCTCAGAGCCGGACGACGTGGACAACAGGGCTGGCCCGTTGTGTGCACTATCCGAGGTCAAAAAAGGCCGCAGAGCCCCGGTTTCGTGGCCCGCCGTGTTTCGACGATCCCGATTTCAAAAATTGCGGGTCCCACACTCAGAATCACGGCACGCTGATGACAAAAGCCCCGTGTCGCGATTATATTTGCACACAATGCGTAAGACAAACAAAACAATCAAACTAGTTGTAAAAAAAAAGAACAAGTTAACCGAAAAGACGAGTCTGAACTACAAAAGGGGTGCAACACGAGGACTTCCCAGGGGGTCACCCATCCTAGTACTACTCTCGCCCAAGCACGCTTAACTTCGGAGTTCTGATGGGATCCGGTGCATTAGTGCTGGTATGAACGCACCCGTTAGAGTCTCCTCACTATATTTTCTTATAGCTGCTGGCACAGCGGGCGGTGGGGGGCTCCGAACTTCAAACGCGCGTAACTTCCGAACCGAATGGAGTTACGGGGCGCACAGCATGTCCACGCGAAGGTCTCTCAGAGCCGGACGACGTGGACAACAGGGCTGGCCCGTTGTGTGCACTATCCGAGGTCAAAAAAGGCCGCAGAGCCCCGGTTTCGTGGCCCGCCGTGTTTCGACGATCCCGATTTCAAAAATTGCGGGTCCCACACTCGGAATCACGGCACGCTGATGACAAAAGCCCGTGTCGCGATTATATTTGCACACAATGCGTAAGACAAACAAAACAATCAAACTAGTTGTAAAAAAAAAGAACAAGTTAACCGAAAAGACGAGTCTGAACTACAAAAGGGGTGCAACACGAGGACTTCCCAGGGGGTCACCCATCCTAGTACTACTCTCGCCCAAGCACGCTTAACTTCGGAGTTCTGATGGGATCCGGTGCATTAGTGCTGGTATGAACGCACCCGTTAGAGTCTCCTCACTATATTTTCTTATAGCTGCTGGCACAGCGGGCGGTGGGGGGCTCCGAACTTCAAACGCGCGTAACTTCCGAACCGAATGGAGTTACGGGGCGCACAGCATGTCCACGCGAAGGTCTCTCAGAGCCGGACGACGTGGACAACAGGGCTGGCCCGTTGTGTGCACTATCCGAGGTCAAAAAAGGCCGCAGAGCCCCGGTTTCGTGGCCCGCCGTGTTTCGACGATCCCGATTTCAAAAATTGCGGGTCCCACACTCAGAATCACGGCACGCTGATGACAAAAGCCCCGTGTCGCGATTATATTTGCACACAATGCGTAAGACAAACAAAACAATCAAACTAGTTGTAAAAAAAAAGAACAAGTTAACCGAAAAGACGAGTCTGAACTACAAAAGGGGTGCAACACGAGGACTTCCCAGGGGGTCACCCATCCTAGTACTACTCTCGCCCAAGCACGCTTAACTTCGGAGTTCTGATGGGATCCGGTGCATTAGTGCTGGTATGAACGCACCCGTTAGAGTCTCCTCACTATATTTTCTTATAGATGCTGGCACAGCGGGCGGTGGGGGGCTCCGAACTTCAAACGCGCGTAACTTCCGAACCGAATGGAGTTACGGGGCGCACAGCATGTCCACGCGAAGGTCTCTCAGAGCCGGACGACGTGGACAACAGGGCTGGCCCGTTGTGTGCACTATCCGAGGTCAAAAAAGGCCGCAGAGCCCCGGTTTCGTGGCCCGCCGTGTTTCGACGATCCCGATTTCAAAAATTGCGGGTCCCACACTCAGAATCACGGCACGCTGATGACAAAAGCCCCGTGTCGCGATTATATTTGCACACAATGCGTAAGACAAACAAAACAATCAAACTAGTTGTAAAAAAAAAGAACAAGTTAACCGAAAAGACGAGTCTGAACTACAAAAGGGGTGCAACACGAGGACTTCCCAGGGGGTCACCTATCCTAGTACTACTCTCGCCCAAGCACGCTTAACTTCGGAGTTCTGATGGGATCCGGTGCATTAGTGCTGGTATGAACGCACCCGTTAGAGTCTCCTCACTATATTTTCTTATAGATGCTGGCACAGCGGGCGGTGGGGGGCTCCGAACTTCAAACGCGCGTAACTTCCGAACCGAATGGAGTTACGGGGCGCACAGCATGTCCACGAGAAGGTCTCTCAGAGCCGGACGACGTGGACAACAGGGCTGGCCCGTTGTGTGCACTATCCGAGGTCAAAAAAGGCCGCAGAGCCCCGGTTTCGTGGCCCGCCGTGTTTCGACGATCCCGATTTCAAAAATTGCGGGTCCCACACTCAGAATCACGGCACGCTGATGACAAAAGCCCCGTGTCGCGATTATATTTGCACACAATGCGTAAGACAAACAAAACAATCAAACTAGTTGTAAAAAAAAAGAACAAGTTAACCGAAAAGACGAGTCTGAACTACAAAAGGGGTGCAACACGAGGACTTCCCAGGGGGTCACCCATCCTTGTACTACTCTCGTCCAAGCACGCTTAACTTCGGAGTTCTGATGGGATCCGGTGCATTAGTGCTGGTATGATCGCACCCGTTAGAGTCTCCTCACTATATTTTCTTATAGCTGCTGGCACAGCGGGCGGTGGGGGGCTCCGAACTTCAAACGCGCGTAACTTCCGAACCGAATGGAGTTACGGGGCGCACAGCATGTCCACGCGAAGGTCTCTCAGAGCCGGACGACGTGGACAACAGGGCTGACCCGTTGTGTGCACTATCCGAGGTCAAAAAAGGCCGCAGAGCCCCGGTTTCGTGGCCCGCCGTGTTTCGACGATCCCGATTTCAAAAATTGCGGGTCCCACACTCAGAATCACGGCACGCTGATGACAAAAGCCCCGTGTCGCGATTATATTTGCACACAATGCGTAAGACAAACAAAACAATCAAACTAGTTGTAAAAAAAAAGAACAAGTTAACCGAAAAGACGAGTCTGAACTACAAAAGGGGTGCAACACGAGGACTTCCCAGGGGGTCACCCATCCTAGTACTACTCTCGCCCAAGCACGCTTAACTTCGGAGTTCTGATGGGATCCGGTGCATTAGTGCTGGTATGAACGCACCCGTTAGAGTCTCCTCACTATATTTTCTTATAGCTGCTGGCACAGCGGGCGGTGGGGGGCTCCGAACTTCAAACGCGCGTAACTTCCGAACCGAATGGAGTTACGGGGCGCACAGCATGTCCACGCGAAGGTCTCTCAGAGCCGGACGACGTGGACAACAGGGCTGGCCCGTTGTGTGCACTATCCGAGGTCAAAAAAGGCCGCAGAGCCCCGGTTTCGTGGCCCGCCGTGTTTCGACGATCCCGATTTCAAAAATTGCGGGTCCCACACTCAGAATCACGGCACGCTGATGACAAAAGCCCCGTGTCGCGATTATATTTGCACACAATGCGTAAGACAAACAAAACAATCAAACTAGTTGTAAAAAAAAAGAACAAGTTAACCGAAAAGACGAGTCTGAACTACAAAAGGGGTGCAACACGAGGACTTCCCAGGGGGTCACCCATCCTAGTACTACTCTCGCCCAAGCACGCTTAACTTCGGAGTTCTGATGGGATCCGGTGCATTAGTGCTGGTATGAACGCACCCGTTAGAGTCTCCTCACTATATTTTCTTATAGATGCTGGCACAGCGGGCGGTGGGGGGCTCCGAACTTCAAACGCGCGTAACTTCCGAACCGAATGGAGTTACGGGGCGCACAGCATGTCCACGCGAAGGTCTCTCAGAGCCGGACGACGTGGACAACAGGGCTGGCCCGTTGTGTGCACTATCCGAGGTCAAAAAAGGCCGCAGAGCCCCGGTTTCGTGGCCCGCCGTGTTTCGACGATCCCGATTTCAAAAATTGCGGGTCCCACACTCAGAATCACGGCACGCTGATGACAAAAGCCCCGTGTCGCGATTATATTTGCACACAATGCGTAAGACAAACAAAACAATCAAACTAGTTGTAAAAAAAAAGAACAAGTTAACCGAAAAGACGAGTCTGAACTACAAAAGGGGTGCAACACGAGGACTTCCCAGGGGGTCACCCATCCTAGTACTACTCTCGCCCAAGCACGCTTAACTTCGGAGTTCTGATGGGATCCGGTGCATTAGTGCTGGTATGAACGCACCCGTTAGAGTCTCCTCACTATATTTTCTTATAGCTGCTGGCACAGCGGGCGGTGGGGGGCTCCGAACTTCAAACGCGCGTAACTTCCGAACCGAATGGAGTTACGGGGCGCACAGCATGTCCACGCGAAGGTCTCTCAGAGCCGGACGACGTGGACAACAGGGCTGGCCCGTTGTGTGCACTATCCGAGGTCAAAAAAGGCCGCAGAGCCCCGGTTTCGTGGCCCGCCGTGTTTCGACGATCCCGATTTCAAAAATTGCGGGTCCCACACTCAGAATCACGGCACGCTGATGACAAAAGCCCCGTGTCGCGATTATATTTGCACACAATGCGTAAGACAAACAAAACAATCAAACTAGTTGTAAAAAAAAAGAACAAGTTAACCGAAAAGACGAGTCTGAACTACAAAAGGGGTGCAACACGAGGACTTCCCAGGGGGTCACCCATCCTAGTACTACTCTCGCCCAAGCACGCTTAACTTCGGAGTTCTGATGGGATCCGGTGCATTAGTGCTGGTATGAACGCACCCGTTAGAGTCTCCTCACTATATTTTCTTATAGATGCTGGCACAGCGGGCGGTGGGGGGCTCCGAACTTCAAACGCGCGTAACTTCCGAACCGAATGGAGTTACGGGGCGCACAGCATGTCCACGCGAAGGTCTCTCAGAGCCGGACGACGTGGACAACAGGGCTGGCCCGTTGTGTGCACTATCCGAGGTCAAAAAAGGCCGCAGAGCCCCGGTTTCGTGGCCCGCCGTGTTTCGACGATCCCGATTTCAAAAATTGCGGGTCCCACACTCAGAATCACGGCACGCTGATGACAAAAGCCCCGTGTCGCGATTATATTTGCACACAATGCGTAAGACAAACAAAACAATCAAACTAGTTGTAAAAAAAAAGAACAAGTTAACCGAAAAGACGAGTCTGAACTACAAAAGGGGTGCAACACGAGGACTTCCCAGGGGGTCACCTATCCTAGTACTACTCTCGCCCAAGCACGCTTAACTTCGGAGTTCTGATGGGATCCGGTGCATTAGTGCTGGTATGAACGCACCCGTTAGAGTCTCCTCACTATATTTTCTTATAGATGCTGGCACAGCGGGCGGTGGGGGGCTCCGAACTTCAAACGCGCGTAACTTCCGAACCGAATGGAGTTACGGGGCGCACAGCATGTCCACGAGAAGGTCTCTCAGAGCCGGACGACGTGGACAACAGGGCTGGCCCGTTGTGTGCACTATCCGAGGTCAAAAAAGGCCGCAGAGCCCCGGTTTCGTGGCCCGCCGTGTTTCGACGATCCCGATTTCAAAAATTGCGGGTCCCACACTCAGAATCACGGCACGCTGATGACAAAAGCCCCGTGTCGCGATTATATTTGCACACAATGCGTAAGACAAACAAAACAATCAAACTAGTTGTAAAAAAAAAGAACAAGTTAACCGAAAAGACGAGTCTGAACTACAAAAGGGGTGCAACACGAGGACTTCCCAGGGGGTCACCCATCCTAGTACTACTCTCGTCTAAGCACGCTTAACTTCGGAGTTCTGATGGGATCCGGTGCATTAGTGCTGGTATGATCGCACCCGTTAGAGTCTCCTCACTATATTTTCTTATAGCTGCTGGCACAGCGGGCGGTGGGGGGCTCCGAACTTCAAACGCGCGTAACTTTCGAACCGAATGGAGTTACGGGGCGCACAGCATGTCCACGCGAAGGTCTCTCAGAGCCGGACGACGTGGACAACAAGGCTGGCCCGTTGTGTGCACTATCCGAGGTCAAAAAAGGCCGCAGAGCCCCGGTTTCGTGGCCCGCCGTGTTTCGACGATCCCGATTTCAAAAATTGCGGGTCCCACACTCGGAATCACGGCACGCTGATGACAAAAGCCCCGTGTCGCGATTATATTTGCACACAATGCGTAAGACAAACAAAACAATCAAACTAGTTGTAAAAAAAAAGAACAAGTTAACCGAAAAGACGAGTCTGAACTACAAAAGGGGTGCAACACGAGGACTTCCCAGGGGGTCACCCATCCTAGTACTACTCTCGCCCAAGCACGCTTCACTTCGGAGTTCTGATGGGATACGGTGCATTAGTGCTGGTATGAACGCACCCGTTAGAGTCTCCTCACTATATTTTCTTATAGCTGCTGGCACAGCGGGCGGTGGGGGGCTCCGAACTTCAAACGCGCGTAACTTCCGAACCGAATGGAGTTACGGGGCGCACAGCATGTCCACGCGAAGGTCTCTCAGAGCCGGACGACGTGGACAACAGGGCTGGCCCGTTGTGTGCACTATCCGAGGTCAAAAAAGGCCGCAGAGCCCCGGTTTCGTGGCCCGCCGTGTTTCGACGATCCCGATTTCAAAAATTGCGGGTCCCACACACAGAATCACGGCACGCTGATGACAAAAGCCCCGTGTCGCGATTATATTTGCACACAATGCGTAAGACAAACAAAACAATCAAACTAGTTGTAAAAAAAAAGAACAAGTTAACCGAAAAGACGAGTCTGAACTACAAAAGGGGTGCAACACGAGGACTTCCCAGGGGGTCACCCATCCTAGTACTACTCTCGCCCAAGCACGCTTAACTTCGGAGTTCTGATGGGATCCGGTGCATTAGTGCTGGTATGAACGCACCCGTTAGAGTCTCCTCACTATATTTTCTTATAGATGCTGGCACAGCGGGCGGTGGGGGGCTATGAACTTCAAACGCGCGTAACTTCCGAACCGAATGGAGTTACGGGGCGCACAGCATGTCCACGCGAAGGTCTCTCAGAGCCGGACGACGTGGACAACAGGGCTGGCCCGTTGTGTGCACTATCCGAGGTCAAAAAAGGCCGCAGAGCCCCGGTTTCGTGGCCCGCCGTGTTTCGACGATCCCGATTTCAAAAATTGCGGGTCCCACACTCGGAATCACGGCACGCTGATGACAAAAGCCCCGTGTCGCGATTATATTTGCACACAATGCGTAAGACAAACAAAACAATCAAACTAGTTGTAAAAAAAAAGAACAAGTTAACCGAAAAGACGAGTCTGAACTACAAAAGGGGTGCAACACGAGGACTTCCCAGGGGGTCACCCATCCTAGTACTACTCTCGCCCAAGCACGCTTAACTTCGGAGTTCTGATGGGATCCGGTGCGTTAGTGCTGGTATGATCGCACCCGTTAGAGTCTCCTCACTATATTTTCTTATAGCTGTTGGCACAGCGGGCGGTGTGGGGCTCCGAACTTCAAACGCGCGTAACTTTCGAACCGAATGGAGTTACGGGGCGCACAGCATGTCCACGCGAAGGTCTCTCAGAGCCGGACGACGTGGACAACCGGGCTGGCCCGTTGTGTGCACTATCCGAGGTCAAAAAAGGCCGCAGAGCCCCGGTTTCGTGGCCCGCCGTGTTTCGACGATCCCGATTTCAAAAATTGCGGGTCCCACACTCAGAATCACGGCACGCTGATGACAAAAGCCCCGTGTCGCGATTATATTTGCACACAATGCGTAAGACAAACAAAACAATCAAACTAGTTGTAAAAAAAAAGAACAAGTTAACCGAAAAGACGAGTCTGAACTACAAAAGGGGTGCAACACGAGGACTTCCCAGGGGGTCACCCATCCTAGTACTACTCTCGCCCAAGCACGCTTAACTTCGGAGTTCTGATGGGATCCGGTGCGTTAGTGCTGGTATGATCGCAACAGTTAGAGTCTCCTCACTATATTTTCTTATAGCTGCTGGCACAGCGGGCGGTGTGGGGCTCCGAACTTCAAACGCGCGTAACTTTCGAACCGAATGGAGTTACGGGGCGCACAGCATGTCCACGCGAAGGTCTCTCAGAGCCGGACGACGTGGACAACCGGGCTGGCCCGTTGTGTGCACTATCCGAGGTCAAAAAAGGCCGCAGAGCCCCGGTTTCGTGGCCCGCCGTGTTTCGACGATCCCGATTTCAAAAATTGCGGGTCCCACACTCGGAATCACGGCACGCTGATGACAAAAGCCCCGTGTCGCGATTATATTTGCACACAATGCGTAAGACAAACAAAACAATCAAACTAGTTGTAAAAAAAAAGAACAAGTTAACCGAAAAGACGAGTCTGAACTACAAAAGGGGTGCAACACGAGGACTTCCCAGGGGGTCACCCATCCTAGTACTACTCTCGCCCAAGCACGCTTAACTTCGGAGTTCTGATGGGATCCGGTGCGTTAGTGCTGGTATGATCGCACCCGTTAGAGTCTCCTCACTATATTTTCTTATAGCTGCTGGCACAGCGGGCGGTGGGGGGCTCCGAACTTCAAACGCGCGTAACTTTCGAACCGAATGGAGTTACGGGGCGCACAGCATGTCCACGCGAAGGTCTCTCAGAGCCGGACGACGTGGACAACAGGGCTGGCCCGTTGTGTGCACTATCCGAGGTCAAAAAAGGCCGCAGAGCCCCGGTTTCGTGGCCCGCCGTGTTTCGACGATCCCGATTTCAAAAATTGCGGGTCCCACACTCGGAATCACGGCACGCTGATGACAAAAGCCCCGTGTCGCGATTATATTTGCACACAATGCGTAAGACAAACAAAACAATCAAACTAGTTGTAAAAAAAAAGAACAAGTTAACCGAAAAGACGAGTCTGAACTACAAAAGGGGTGCAACACGAGGACTTCCCAGGGGGTCACCCATCCTAGTACTACTCTCGCCCAAGCACGCTTAACTTCGGAGTTCTGATGGGATCCGGTGCGTTAGTGCTGGTATGATCGCACCCGTTAGAGTCTCCTCACTATATTTTCTTATAGCTGCTGGCACAGCGGGCGGTGGGGGGCTCCGAACTTCAAACGCGCGTAACTTTCGAACCGAATGGAGTTACGGGGCGCACAGCATGTCCACGCGAAGGTCTCTCAGAGCCGGACGACGTGGACAACAGGGCTGGCCCGTTGTGTGCACTATCCGAGGTCAAAAAAGGCCGCAGAGCCCCGGTTTCGTGGCCCGCCGTGTTTCGACGATCCCGATTTCAAAAATTGCGGGTCCCACACTCAGAATCACGGCACGCTGATGACAAAAGCCCCGTGTCGCGATTATATTTGCACACAATGCGTAAGACAAACAAAACAATCAAACTAGTTGTAAAAAAAAAGAACAAGTTAACCGAAAAGACGAGTCTGAACTACAAAAGGGGTGCAACACGAGGACTTCCCAGGGTACTACTCTCGCCCAAGCACGCTTAACTTCGGAGTTCTGATGGGATCCGGTGCATTAGTGCTGGTATGAACGCACCCGTTAGAGTCTCCTCACTATATTTTCTTATAGCTGCTGGCACAGCGGGCGGTGGGGGGCTCCGAACTTCAAACGCGCGTAACTTCCGAACCGAATGGAGTTACGGGGCGCACAGCATGTCCACGCGAAGGTCTCTCAGAGCCGGACGACGTGGACAACAGGGCTGGCCCGTTGTGTGCACTATCCGAGGTCAAAAAAGGCCGCAGAGCCCCGGTTTCGTGGCCCGCCGTGTTTCGACGATCCCGATTTCAAAAATTGCGGGTCCCACACTCAGAATCACGGCACGCTGATGACAAAAGCCCCGTGTCGCGATTATATTTGCACACAATGCGTAAGACAAACAAAACAATCAAACTAGTTGTAAAAAAAAAGAACAAGTTAACCGAAAAGACGAGTCTGAACTACAAAAGGGGTGCAACACGAGGACTTCCCAGGGGGTCACCCATCCTAGTACTACTCTCGCCCAAGCACGCTTAACTTCGGAGTTCTGATGGGATCCGGTGCATTAGTGCTGGTATGAACGCACCCGTTAGAGTCTCCTCACTATATTTTCTTATAGATGCTGGCACAGCGGGCGGTGGGGGGCTCCGAACTTCAAACGCGCGTAACTTCCGAACCGAATGGAGTTACGGGGCGCACAGCATGTCCACGCGAAGGTCTCTCAGAGCCGGACGACGTGGACAACAGGGCTGGCCCGTTGTGTGCACTATCCGAGGTCAAAAAAGGCCGCAGAGCCCCGGTTTCGTGGCCCGCCGTGTTTCGACGATCCCGATTTCAAAAATTGCGGGTCCCACACTCGGAATCACGGCACGCTGATGACAAAAGCCCCGTGTCGCGATTATATTTGCACACAATGCGTAAGACAAACAAAACAATCAAACTAGTTGTAAAAAAAAAGAACAAGTTAACCGAAAAGACGAGTCTGAACTACAAAAGGGGTGCAACACGAGGACTTCCCAGGGGGTCACCCATCCTAGTACTACTCTCGCCCAAGCACGCTTAACTTCGGAGTTCTGATGGGATCCGGTGCGTTAGTGCTGGTATGATCGCACCCGTTAGAGTCTCCTCACTATATTTTCTTATAGCTGTTGGCACAGCGGGCGGTGTGGGGCTCCGAACTTCAAACGCGCGTAACTTTCGAACCGAATGGAGTTACGGGGCGCACAGCATGTCCACGCGAAGGTCTCTCAGAGCCGGACGACGTGGACAACCGGGCTGGCCCGTTGTGTGCACTATCCGAGGTCAAAAAAGGCCGCAGAGCCCCGGTTTCGTGGCCCGCCGTGTTTCGACGATCCCGATTTCAAAAATTGCGGGTCCCACACTCAGAATCACGGCACGCTGATGACAAAAGCCCCGTGTCGCGATTATATTTGCACACAATGCGTAAGACAAACAAAACAATCAAACTAGTTGTAAAAAAAAAGAACAAGTTAACCGAAAAGACGAGTCTGAACTACAAAAGGGGTGCAACACGAGGACTTCCCAGGGTACTACTCTCGCCCAAGCACGCTTAACTTCGGAGTTCTGATGGGATCCGGTGCATTAGTGCTGGTATGAACGCACCCGTTAGAGTCTCCTCACTATATTTTCTTATAGCTGCTGGCACAGCGGGCGGTGGGGGGCTCCGAACTTCAAACGCGCGTAACTTCCGAACCGAATGGAGTTACGGGGCGCACAGCATGTCCACGCGAAGGTCTCTCAGAGCCGGACGACGTGGACAACAGGGCTGGCCCGTTGTGTGCACTATCCGAGGTCAAAAAAGGCCGCAGAGCCCCGGTTTCGTGGCCCGCCGTGTTTCGACGATCCCGATTTCAAAAATTGCGGGTCCCACACTCAGAATCACGGCACGCTGATGACAAAAGCCCCGTGTCGCGATTATATTTGCACACAATGCGTAAGACAAACAAAACAATCAAACTAGTTGTAAAAAAAAAGAACAAGTTAACCGAAAAGACGAGTCTGAACTACAAAAGGGGTGCAACACGAGGACTTCCCAGGGGGTCACCCATCCTAGTACTACTCTCGCCCAAGCACGCTTAACTTCGGAGTTCTGATGGGATCCGGTGCATTAGTGCTGGTATGAACGCACCCGTTAGAGTCTCCTCACTATATTTTCTTATAGATGCTGGCACAGCGGGCGGTGGGGGGCTCCGAACTTCAAACGCGCGTAACTTCCGAACCGAATGGAGTTACGGGGCGCACAGCATGTCCACGCGAAGGTCTCTCAGAGCCGGACGACGTGGACAACAGGGCTGGCCCGTTGTGTGCACTATCCGAGGTCAAAAAAGGCCGCAGAGCCCCGGTTTCGTGGCCCGCCGTGTTTCGACGATCCCGATTTCAAAAATTGCGGGTCCCACACTCGGAATCACGGCACGCTGATGACAAAAGCCCCGTGTCGCGATTATATTTGCACACAATGCGTAAGACAAACAAAACAATCAAACTAGTTGTAAAAAAAAAGAACAAGTTAACCGAAAAGACGAGTCTGAACTACAAAAGGGGTGCAACACGAGGACTTCCCAGGGTACTACTCTCGCCCAAGCACGCTTAACTTCGGAGTTCTGATGGGATCCGGTGCATTAGTGCTGGTATGAACGCACCCGTTAGAGTCTCCTCACTATATTTTCTTATAGCTGCTGGCACAGCGGGCGGTGGGGGGCTCCGAACTTCAAACGCGCGTAACTTCCGAACCGAATGGAGTTACGGGGCGCACAGCATGTCCACGCGAAGGTCTCTCAGAGCCGGACGACGTGGACAACAGGGCTGGCCCGTTGTGTGCACTATCCGAGGTCAAAAAAGGCCGCAGAGCCCCGGTTTCGTGGCCCGCCGTGTTTCGACGATCCCGATTTCAAAAATTGCGGGTCCCACACTCAGAATCACGGCACGCTGATGACAAAAGCCCCGTGTCGCGATTATATTTGCACACAATGCGTAAGACAAACAAAACAATCAAACTAGTTGTAAAAAAAAAGAACAAGTTAACCGAAAAGACGAGTCTGAACTACAAAAGGGGTGCAACACGAGGACTTCCCAGGGGGTCACCCATCCTAGTACTACTCTCGCCCAAGCACGCTTAACTTCGGAGTTCTGATGGGATCCGGTGCATTAGTGCTGGTATGAACGCACCCGTTAGAGTCTCCTCACTATATTTTCTTATAGATGCTGGCACAGCGGGCGGTGGGGGGCTCCGAACTTCAAACGCGCGTAACTTCCGAACCGAATGGAGTTACGGGGCGCACAGCATGTCCACGCGAAGGTCTCTCAGAGCCGGACGACGTGGACAACAGGGCTGGCCCGTTGTGTGCACTATCCGAGGTCAAAAAAGGCCGCAGAGCCCCGGTTTCGTGGCCCGCCGTGTTTCGACGATCCCGATTTCAAAAATTGCGGGTCCCACACTCGGAATCACGGCACGCTGATGACAAAAGCCCCGTGTCGCGATTATATTTGCACACAATGCGTAAGACAAACAAAACAATCAAACTAGTTGTAAAAAAAAAGAACAAGTTAACCGAAAAGACGAGTCTGAACTACAAAAGGGGTGCAACACGAGGACTTCCCAGGGGGTCACCCATCCTAGTACTACTCTCGCCCAAGCACGCTTAACTTCGGAGTTCTGATGGGATCCGGTGCGTTAGTGCTGGTATGATCGCACCCGTTAGAGTCTCCTCACTATATTTTCTTATAGCTGTTGGCACAGCGGGCGGTGTGGGGCTCCGAACTTCAAACGCGCGTAACTTTCGAACCGAATGGAGTTACGGGGCGCACAGCATGTCCACGCGAAGGTCTCTCAGAGCCGGACGACGTGGACAACCGGGCTGGCCCGTTGTGTGCACTATCCGAGGTCAAAAAAGGCCGCAGAGCCCCGGTTTCGTGGCCCGCCGTGTTTCGACGATCCCGATTTCAAAAATTGCGGGTCCCACACTCAGAATCACGGCACGCTGATGACAAAAGCCCCGTGTCGCGATTATATTTGCACACAATGCGTAAGACAAACAAAACAATCAAACTAGTTGTAAAAAAAAAGAACAAGTTAACCGAAAAGACGAGTCTGAACTACAAAAGGGGTGCAACACGAGGACTTCCCAGGGTACTACTCTCGCCCAAGCACGCTTAACTTCGGAGTTCTGATGGGATCCGGTGCATTAGTGCTGGTATGAACGCACCCGTTAGAGTCTCCTCACTATATTTTCTTATAGCTGCTGGCACAGCGGGCGGTGGGGGGCTCCGAACTTCAAACGCGCGTAACTTCCGAACCGAATGGAGTTACGGGGCGCACAGCATGTCCACGCGAAGGTCTCTCAGAGCCGGACGACGTGGACAACAGGGCTGGCCCGTTGTGTGCACTATCCGAGGTCAAAAAAGGCCGCAGAGCCCCGGTTTCGTGGCCCGCCGTGTTTCGACGATCCCGATTTCAAAAATTGCGGGTCCCACACTCAGAATCACGGCACGCTGATGACAAAAGCCCCGTGTCGCGATTATATTTGCACACAATGCGTAAGACAAACAAAACAATCAAACTAGTTGTAAAAAAAAAGAACAAGTTAACCGAAAAGACGAGTCTGAACTACAAAAGGGGTGCAACACGAGGACTTCCCAGGGGGTCACCCATCCTAGTACTACTCTCGCCCAAGCACGCTTAACTTCGGAGTTCTGATGGGATCCGGTGCATTAGTGCTGGTATGAACGCACCCGTTAGAGTCTCCTCACTATATTTTCTTATAGATGCTGGCACAGCGGGCGGTGGGGGGCTCCGAACTTCAAACGCGCGTAACTTCCGAACCGAATGGAGTTACGGGGCGCACAGCATGTCCACGCGAAGGTCTCTCAGAGCCGGACGACGTGGACAACAGGGCTGGCCCGTTGTGTGCACTATCCGAGGTCAAAAAAGGCCGCAGAGCCCCGGTTTCGTGGCCCGCCGTGTTTCGACGATCCCGATTTCAAAAATTGCGGGTCCCACACTCGGAATCACGGCACGCTGATGACAAAAGCCCCGTGTCGCGATTATATTTGCACACAATGCGTAAGACAAACAAAACAATCAAACTAGTTGTAAAAAAAAAGAACAAGTTAACCGAAAAGACGAGTCTGAACTACAAAAGGGGTGCAACACGAGGACTTCCCAGGGGGTCACCCATCCTAGTACTACTCTCGCCCAAGCACGCTTAACTTCGGAGTTCTGATGGGATCCGGTGCGTTAGTGCTGGTATGATCGCACCCGTTAGAGTCTCCTCACTATATTTTCTTATAGCTGTTGGCACAGCGGGCGGTGTGGGGCTCCGAACTTCAAACGCGCGTAACTTTCGAACCGAATGGAGTTACGGGGCGCACAGCATGTCCACGCGAAGGTCTCTCAGAGCCGGACGACGTGGACAACCGGGCTGGCCCGTTGTGTGCACTATCCGAGGTCAAAAAAGGCCGCAGAGCCCCGGTTTCGTGGCCCGCCGTGTTTCGACGATCCCGATTTCAAAAATTGCGGGTCCCACACTCAGAATCACGGCACGCTGATGACAAAAGCCCCGTGTCGCGATTATATTTGCACACAATGCGTAAGACAAACAAAACAATCAAACTAGTTGTAAAAAAAAAGAACAAGTTAACCGAAAAGACGAGTCTGAACTACAAAAGGGGTGCAACACGAGGACTTCCCAGGGTACTACTCTCGCCCAAGCACGCTTAACTTCGGAGTTCTGATGGGATCCGGTGCATTAGTGCTGGTATGAACGCACCCGTTAGAGTCTCCTCACTATATTTTCTTATAGCTGCTGGCACAGCGGGCGGTGGGGGGCTCCGAACTTCAAACGCGCGTAACTTCCGAACCGAATGGAGTTACGGGGCGCACAGCATGTCCACGCGAAGGTCTCTCAGAGCCGGACGACGTGGACAACAGGGCTGGCCCGTTGTGTGCACTATCCGAGGTCAAAAAAGGCCGCAGAGCCCCGGTTTCGTGGCCCGCCGTGTTTCGACGATCCCGATTTCAAAAATTGCGGGTCCCACACTCAGAATCACGGCACGCTGATGACAAAAGCCCCGTGTCGCGATTATATTTGCACACAATGCGTAAGACAAACAAAACAATCAAACTAGTTGTAAAAAAAAAGAACAAGTTAACCGAAAAGACGAGTCTGAACTACAAAAGGGGTGCAACACGAGGACTTCCCAGGGGGTCACCCATCCTAGTACTACTCTCGCCCAAGCACGCTTAACTTCGGAGTTCTGATGGGATCCGGTGCATTAGTGCTGGTATGAACGCACCCGTTAGAGTCTCCTCACTATATTTTCTTATAGATGCTGGCACAGCGGGCGGTGGGGGGCTCCGAACTTCAAACGCGCGTAACTTCCGAACCGAATGGAGTTACGGGGCGCACAGCATGTCCACGCGAAGGTCTCTCAGAGCCGGACGACGTGGACAACAGGGCTGGCCCGTTGTGTGCACTATCCGAGGTCAAAAAAGGCCGCAGAGCCCCGGTTTCGTGGCCCGCCGTGTTTCGACGATCCCGATTTCAAAAATTGCGGGTCCCACACTCGGAATCACGGCACGCTGATGACAAAAGCCCCGTGTCGCGATTATATTTGCACACAATGCGTAAGACAAACAAAACAATCAAACTAGTTGTAAAAAAAAAGAACAAGTTAACCGAAAAGACGAGTCTGAACTACAAAAGGGGTGCAACACGAGGACTTCCCAGGGTACTACTCTCGCCCAAGCACGCTTAACTTCGGAGTTCTGATGGGATCCGGTGCATTAGTGCTGGTATGAACGCACCCGTTAGAGTCTCCTCACTATATTTTCTTATAGCTGCTGGCACAGCGGGCGGTGGGGGGCTCCGAACTTCAAACGCGCGTAACTTCCGAACCGAATGGAGTTACGGGGCGCACAGCATGTCCACGCGAAGGTCTCTCAGAGCCGGACGACGTGGACAACAGGGCTGGCCCGTTGTGTGCACTATCCGAGGTCAAAAAAGGCCGCAGAGCCCCGGTTTCGTGGCCCGCCGTGTTTCGACGATCCCGATTTCAAAAATTGCGGGTCCCACACTCAGAATCACGGCACGCTGATGACAAAAGCCCCGTGTCGCGATTATATTTGCACACAATGCGTAAGACAAACAAAACAATCAAACTAGTTGTAAAAAAAAAGAACAAGTTAACCGAAAAGACGAGTCTGAACTACAAAAGGGGTGCAACACGAGGACTTCCCAGGGGGTCACCCATCCTAGTACTACTCTCGCCCAAGCACGCTTAACTTCGGAGTTCTGATGGGATCCGGTGCGTTAGTGCTGGTATGATCGCACCCGTTAGAGTCTCCTCACTATATTTTCTTATAGCTGCTGGCACAGCGGGCGGTGTGGGGCTCCGAACTTCAAACGCGCGTAACTTTCGAACCGAATGGAGTTACGGGGCGCACAGCATGTCCACGTGAAGGTCTCTCAGAGCCGGACGACGTGGACAACCGGGCTGGCCCGTTGTGTGCACTATCCGAGGTCAAAAAAGGCCGCAGAGCCCCGGTTTCGTGGCCCGCCGTGTTTCGACGATCCCGATTTCAAAAATTGCGGGTCCCACACTCGGAATCACGGCACGCTGATGACAAAAGCCCCGTGTCGCGATTATATTTGCACACAATGCGTAAGACAAACAAAACAATCAAACTAGTTGTAAAAAAAAAGAACAAGTTAACCGAAAAGACGAGTCTGAACTACAAAAGGGGTGCAACACGAGGACTTCGCAGGGGGTCACCCATCCTAGTACTACTCTCGCCCAAGCACGCTTAACTTCGGAGTTCTGATGGGATCCGGTGCGTTAGTGCTGGTATGATCGCACCCGTTAGAGTCTCCTCACTATATTTTCTTATAGCTGCTGGCACAGCGGGCGGTGGGGGGCTCCGAACTTCAAACGCGCGTAACTTTCGAACCGAATGGAGTTACGGGGCGCACAGCATGTCCACGCGAAGGTCTCTCAGAGCCGGACGACGTGGACAACAGGGCTGGCCCGTTGTGTGCACTATCCGAGGTCAAAAAAGGCCGCAGAGCCCCGGTTTCGTGGCCCGCCGTGTTTCGACGATCCCGATTTCAAAAATTGCGGGTCCCACACTCAGAATCACGGCACGCTGATGACAAAAGCCCCGTGTCGCGATTATATTTGCACACAATGCGTAAGACAAACAAAACAATCAAACTAGTTGTAAAAAAAAAGAACAAGTTAACCGAAAAGACGAGTCTGAACTACAAAAGGGGTGCAACACGAGGACTTCCCAGGGGGTCACCCATCCTAGTACTACTCTCGCCCAAGCACGCTTAACTTCGGAGTTCTGATGGGATCCGGTGCGTTAGTGCTGGTATGATCGCACCCGTTAGAGTCTCCTCACTATATTTTCTTATAGCTGCTGGCACAGCGGGCGGTGGGGGGCTCCGAACTTCAAACGCGCGTAACTTTCGAACCGAATGGAGTTACGGGGCGCACAGCATGTCCACGCGAAGGTCTCTCAGAGCCGGACGACGTGGACAACCGGGCTGGCCCGTTGTGTGCACTATCCGAGGTCAAAAAAGGCCGCAGAGCCCCGGTTTCGTGGCCCGCCGTGTTTCGACGATCCCGATTTCAAAAATTGCGGGTCCCACACTCGGAATCACGGCACGCTGATGACAAAAGCCCCGTGTCGCGATTATATTTGCACACAATGCGTAAGACAAACAAAACAATCAAACTAGTTGTAAAAAAAAAGAACAAGTTAACCGAAAAGACGAGTCTGAACTACAAAAGGGGTGCAACACGAGGACTTCCCAGGGGGTCACCCATCCTAGTACTACTCTCGCCCAAGCACGCTTAACTTCGGAGTTCTGATGGGATCCGGTGCGTTAGTGCTGGTATGATCGCACCCGTTAGAGTCTCCTCACTATATTTTCTTATAGCTGCTGGCACAGCGGGCGGTGGGGGGCTCCGAACTTCAAACGCGCGTAACTTTCGAACCGAATGGAGTTACGGGGCGCACAGCATGTCCACGCGAAGGTCTCTCAGAGCCGGACGACGTGGACAACAGGGCTGGCCCGTTGTGTGCACTATCCGAGGTCAAAAAAGGCCGCAGAGCCCCGGTTTCGTGGCCCGCCGTGTTTCGACGATCCCGATTTCAAAAATTGCGGGTCCCACACTCAGAATCACGGCACGCTGATGACAAAAGCCCCGTGTCGCGATTATATTTGCACACAATGCGTAAGACAAACAAAACAATCAAACTAGTTGTAAAAAAAAAGAACAAGTTAACCGAAAAGACGAGTCTGAACTACAAAAGGGGTGCAACACGAGGACTTCCCAGGGGGTCACCCATCCTAGTACTACTCTCGCCCAAGCACGCTTAACTTCGGAGTTCTGATGGGATCCGGTGCGTTAGTGCTGGTATGATCGCACCCGTTAGAGTCTCCTCACTATATTTTCTTATAGCTGCTGGCACAGCGGGCGGTGTGGGGCTCCGAACTTCAAACGCGCGTAACTTTCGAACCGAATGGAGTTATGGGGCGCACAGCATGTCCACGCGAAGGTCTCTCAGAGCCGGACGACGTGGACAACCGGGCTGGCCCGTTGTGTGCACTATCCGAGGTCAAAAAAGGCCGCAGAGCCCCGGTTTCGTGGCCCGCCGTGTTTCGACGATCCCGATTTCAAAAATTGCGGGTCCCACACTCGGAATCACGGCACGCTGATGACAAAAGCCCCGTGTCGCGATTATATTTGCACACAATGCGTAAGACAAACAAAACAATCAAACTAGTTGTAAAAAAAAAGAACAAGTTAACCGAAAAGACGAGTCTGAACTACAAAAGGGGTGCAACACGAGGACTTCCCAGGGGGTCACCCATCCTAGTACTACTCTCGCCCAAGCACGCTTAACTTCGGAGTTCTGATGGGATCCGGTGCGTTAGTGCTGGTATGATCGCACCCGTTAGAGTCTCCTCACTATATTTTCTTATAGCTGCTGGCACAGCGGGCGGTGTGGGGCTCCGAACTTCAAACGCGCGTAACTTTCGAACCGAATGGAGTTATGGGGCGCACAGCATGTCCACGCGAAGGTCTCTCAGAGCCGGACGACGTGGACAACCGGGCTGGCCCGTTGTGTGCACTATCCGAGGTCAAAAAAGGCCGCAGAGCCCCGGTTTCGTGGCCCGCCGTGTTTCGACGATCCCGATTTCAAAAATTGCGGGTCCCACACTCGGAATCACGGCACGCTGATGACAAAAGCCCCGTGTCGCGATTATATTTGCACACAATGCGTAAGACAAACAAAACAATCAAACTAGTTGTAAAAAAAAAGAACAAGTTAACCGAAAAGACGAGTCTGAACTACAAAAGGGGTGCAACACGAGGACTTCCCAGGGGGTCACCCATCCTAGTACTACTCTCGCCCAAGCACGCTTAACTTCGGAGTTCTGATGGGATCCGGTGCGTTAGTGCTGGTATGATCGCACCCGTTAGAGTCTCATCACTATATTTTCTTATAGCTGCTGGCACAGCGGGCGGTGGGGGGCTCCGAACTTCAAACGCGCGTAACTTTCGAACCGAATGGAGTTACGGGGCGCACAGCATGTCCACGCGAAGGTCTCTCAGAGCCGGACGACGTGGAAAACAGGGCTGGCCCGTTGTGTGCACTATCCGAGGTCAAAAAAGGCCGCAGAGCCCCGGTTTCGTGGCCCGCCGTGTTTCGACGATCCCGATTTCAAAAATTGCGGGTCCCACACTCAGAATCACGGCACGCTGATGACAAAAGCCCCGTGTCGCGATTATATTTGCACACAATGCGTAAGACAAACAAAACAATCAAACTAGTTGTAAAAAAAAAGAACAAGTTAACCGAAAAGACGAGTCTGAACTACAAAAGGGGTGCAACACGAGGACTTCCCAGGGGGTCACCCATTCTAGTACTACTCTCGCCCAAGCACGCTTAACTTCGGAGTTCTGATGGGATCCGGTGCGTTAGTGCTGGTATGATCGCACCCGTTAGAGTCTCCTCACTATATTTTCTTATAGCTGCTGGCACAGCGGGCGGTGGGGGGCTCCGAACTTCAAACGCGCGTAACTTTCGAACCGAATGGAGTTACGGGGCGCACAGCATGTCCACGCGAAGGTCTCTCAGAGCCGGACGACGTGGACAACAGGGCTGGCCCGTTGTGTGCACTATCCGAGGTCAAAAAAGGCCGCAGAGCCCCGGTTTCGTGGCCCGCCGTGTTTCGACGATCCCGATTTCAAAAATTGCGGGTCCCACACTCGGAATCACGGCACGCTGATGACAAAAGCCCCGTGTCGCGATTATATTTGCACACAATGCGTAAGACAAACAAAACAATCAAACTAGTTGTAAAAAAAAAGAACAAGTTAACCGAAAAGACGAGTCTGAACTACAAAAGGGGTGCAACACGAGGACTTCCCAGGGGGTCACCCATCCTAGTACTACTCTCGCCCAAGCACGCTTAACTTCGGAGTTCTGATGGGATCCGGTGCGTTAGTGCTGGTATGATCGCACCCGTTAGAGTCTCCTCACTATATTTTCTTATAGCTGCTGGCACAGCGGGCGGTGTGGGGCTCCGAACTTCAAACGCGCGTAACTTTCGAACCGAATGGAGTTACGGGGCGCACAGCATGTCCACGCGAAGGTCTCTCAGAGCCGGACGACGTGGACAACCGGGCTGGCCCGTTGTGTGCACTATCCGAGGTCAAAAAAGGCCGCAGAGCCCCGGTTTCGTGGCCCGCCGTGTTTCGACGATCCCGATTTCAAAAATTGCGGGTCCCACACTCAGAATCACGGCACGCTGATGACAAAAGCCCCGTGTCGCGATTATATTTGCACACAATGCGTAAGACAAACAAAACAATCAAACTAGTTGTAAAAAAAAAGAACAAGTTAACCGAAAAGACGAGTCTGAACTACAAAAGGGGTGCAACACGAGGACTTCCCAGGGGGTCACCCATCCTAGTACTACTCTCGCCCAAGCACGCTTAACTTCGGAGTTCTGATGGGATCCGGTGCGTTAGTGCTGGTATGATCGGACCCGTTAGAGTCTCCTCACTATATTTTCTTATAGATGCTGGCACAGCGGGCGGTGTGGGGCTCCGAACTTCAAACGCGCGTAACTTTCGAACCGAATGGAGTTACGGGGCGCACAGCATGTCCACGCGAAGGTCTCTCAGAGCCGGACGACGTGGACAACCGGGCTGGCCCGTTGTGTGCACTATCCGAGGTCAAAAAAGGCCGCAGAGCCCCGGTTTCGTGGCCCGCCGTGTTTCGACGATCCCGATTTCAAAAATTGCGGGTCCCACACTCAGAATCACGGCACGCTGATGACAAAAGCCCCGTGTCGCGATTATATTTGCACACAATGCGTAAGACAAACAAAACAATCAAACTAGTTGTAAAAAAAAAGAACAAGTTAACCGAAAAGACGAGTCTGAACTACAAAAGGGGTGCAACACGAGGACTTCCCAGGGGGTCACCCATCCTAGTACTACTCTCGCCCAAGCACGCTTAACTTCGGAGTTCTGATGGGATCCGGTGCATTAGTGCTGGTATGATCGCACCCGTTAGAGTCTCCTCACTATATTTTCTTATAGCTGCTGGCACAGCGGGCGGTGGGGGGCTCCGAACTTCAAACGCGCGTAACTTTCGAACCGAATGGAGTTACGGGGCGCACAGCATGTCCACGCGAAGGTCTCTCAGAGCCGGACGACGTGGACAACAGGGCTTGCCCGTTGTGTGCACTATCCAAGGTCAAAAAAGGCCGCAGAGCCCCGGTTTCGTGGCCCGCCGTGTTTCGACGATCCCGATTTCAAAAATTGCGGGTCCCACACTCGGAATCACGGCACGCTGATGACAAAAGCCCCGTGTCGCGATTATATTTGCACACAATGCGTAAGACAAACAAAACAATCAAACTAGTTGTAAAAAAAAAGAACAAGTTAACCGAAAAGACGAGTCTGAACTACAAAAGGGGTGCAACACGAGGACTTCCCAGGGGGTCACCCATCCTAGTACTACTCTCGCCCAAGCACGCTTAACTTCGGAGTTCTGATGGGATCCGGTGCGTTAGTGCTGGTATGATCGCACCCGTTAGAGTCTCCTCACTATATTTTCTTATAGCTGCTGGCACAGCGGGCGGTGGGGGGCTCCGAACTTCAAACGCGCGTAACTTTCGAACCGAATGGAGTTACGGGGCGCACAGCATGTCCACGCGAAGGTCTCTCAGAGCCGGACGACGTGGACAACAGGGCTGGCCCGTTGTGTGCACTATCCGAGGTCAAAAAAGGCCGCAGAGCCCCGGTTTCGTGGCCCGCCGTGTTTCGACGATCCCGATTTCAAAAATTGCGGGTCCCACACTCGGAATCACGGCACGCTGATGACAAAAGCCCCGTGTCGCGATTATATTTGCACACAATGCGTAAGACAAACAAAACAATCAAACTAGTTGTAAAAAAAAAGAACAAGTTAACCGAAAAGACGAGTCTGAACTACAAAAGGGGTGCAACACGAGGACTTCCCAGGGGGTCACCCATCCTAGTACTACTCTCGCCCAAGCACGCTTAACTTCGGAGTTCTGATGGGATCCGGTGCATTAGTGCTGGTATGATCGCACCCGTTAGAGTCTCCTCACTATATTTTCTTATAGCTGCTGGCACAGCGGGCGGTGGGGGGCTCCGAACTTCAAACGCGCGTAACTTTCGAACCGAATGGAGTTACGGGGCGCACAGCATGTCCACGCGAAGGTCTCTCAGAGCCGGACGTCGTGGACAACAGGGCTGGCCCGTTGTGTGCACTATCCGAGGTCAAAAAAGGCCGCAGAGCCCCGGTTTCGTGGCCCGCCGTGTTTCGACGATCCCGATTTCAAAAATTGCGGGTCCCACACTCGGAATCACGGCACGCTGATGACAAAAGCCCCGTGTCGCGATTATATTTGCACACAATGCGTAAGACAAACAAAACAATCAAACTAGTTGTAAAAAAAAAGAACAAGTTAACCGAAAAGACGAGTCTGAACTACAAAAGGGGTGCAACACGAGGACTTCCCAGGGGGTCACCCATCCTAGTACTACTCTCGCCCAAGCACGCTTAACTTCGGAGTTCTGATGGGATCCGGTGCATTAGTGCTGGTATGATCGCACCCGTTAGAGTCTCCTCACTATATTTTCTTATAGCTGCTGGCACAGCGGGCGGTGGGGGGCTCCGAACTTCAAACGCGCGTAACTTTCGAACCGAATGGAGTTACGGGGCGCACAGCATGTCCACGCGAAGGTCTCTCAGAGCCGGACGACGTGGACAACCGGGCTGGCCCGTTGTGTGCACTATCCGAGGTCAAAAAAGGCCGCAGAGCCCCGGTTTCGTGGCCCGCCGTGTTTCGACGATCCCGATTTCAAAAATTGCGGGTCCCACACTCGGAATCACGGCACGCTGATGACAAAAGCCCCGTTTCGCGATTATATTTGCACACAATGCGTAAGACAAACAAAACAATCAAACTAGTTGTAAAAAAAAAGAACAAGTTAACCGAAAAGACGAGTCTGAACTACAAAAGGGGTGCAACACGAGGACTTCCCAGGGGGTCACCCATCCTAGTACTACTCTCGCCCAAGCACGCTTAACTTCGGAGTTCTGATGGGATCCGGTGCATTTGTGCTGGTATGATCGCACCCGTTAGAGTCTCCTCACTATATTTTCTTATAGCTGCTGGCACAGCGGGCGGTGGGGGGCTCCGAACTTCAAACGCGCGTAACGTTCGAACCGAATGGAGTTACGGGGCGCACAGCATGTCCACGCGAAGGTCTCTCAGAGCCGGACGACGTGGACAACAGGGCTGGCCCGTTGTGTGCACTATCCGAGGTCAAAAAAGGCCGCAGAGCCCCGGTTTCGTGGCCCGCCGTGTTTCGACGATCCCGATTTCAAAAATTGCGGGTCCCACACTCGGAATCACGGCACGCTGATGACAAAAGCCCCGTGTCGCGATTATATTTGCACACAATGCGTAAGACAAACAAAACAATCAAACTAGTTGTAAAAAAAAAGAACAAGTTAACCGAAAAGACGAGTCTGAACTACAAAAGGGGTGCAACACGAGGACTTCCCAGGGGGTCACCCATCCTAGTACTACTCTCGCCCAAGCACGCTTAACTTCGGAGTTCTGATGGGATCCGGTGCATTAGTGCTGGTATGATCGCACCCGTTAGAGTCTCCTCACTATATTTTCTTATAGCTGCTGGCACAGCGGGCGGTGGGGGGCTCCGAACTTCAAACGCGCGTAACTTTCGAACCGAATGGAGTTACGGGGCGCACAGCATGTGCACGCGAAGGTCTCTCAGAGCCGGACGACGTGGACAACGGGGCTGGCCCGTTGTGTGCACTATCCGAGGTCAAAAAAGGCCGCAGAGCCCCGGTTTCGTGGCCCGCCGTGTTTCGACGATCCCGATTTCAAAAATTGCGGGTCCCACACTCGGAATCACGGCACGCTGATGACAAAAGCCCCGTGTCGCGATTATATTTGCACACAATGCGTAAGACAAACAAAACAATCAAACTAGTTGTAAAAAAAAAGAACAAGTTAACCGAAAAGACGAGTCTGAACTACAAAAGGGGTGCAACACGAGGACTTCCCAGGGGGTCGCCCATCCTAGTACTACTCTCGCCCAAGCACGCTTAACTTCGGAGTTCTGATGGGATCCGGTGCATTAGTGCTGGTATGATCGCACCCGTTAGAGTCTCCTCACTATATTTTCTTATAGCTGCTGGCACAGCGGGCGGTGGGGGGCTCCGAACTTCAAACGCGCGTAACTTTCGAACCGAATGGAGTTACGGGGCGCACAGCATGTCCACGCGAAGGTCTCTTAGAGCCGGACGACGTGGACAACGGGGCTGGCCCGTTGTGTGCACTATCCGAGGTCAAAAAAGGCCGCAGAGCCCCGGTTTCGTGGCCCGCCGTGTTTCGACGATCCCGATTTCAAAAATTGCGGGTCCCACACTCGGAATCACGGCACGCTGATGACAAAAGCCCCGTGTCGCGATTATATTTGCACATAATGCGTAAGACAAACAAAACAATCAAACTAGTTGTAAAAAAAAAGAACAAGTTAACCGAAAAGACGAGTCTGAACTACAAAAGGGGTGCAACACGAGGACTTCCCAGGGGGTCACCCATCCTAGTACTACTCTCGCCCAAGCACGCTTAACTTCGGAGTTCTGATGGGATCCGGTGCATTAGTGCTGGTATGATCGCACCCGTTAGAGTCTCCTCACTATATTTTCTTATAGCTGCTGGCACAGCGGGCGGTGGGGGGATCCGAACTTCGAACGCGCGTAACTTTCGAACCGAATGGAGTTACGGGGCGCACAGCATGTCCACGCGAAGGTCTCTCAGAGACGGACGACGTGGACAACCGGGCTGGCCCGTTGTGTGCACTATCTGAGGTCAAAAAAGGCCGCAGAGCCCCGGTTTCGTGGCCCGCCGTGTTTCGACGATCCCGATTTCAAAAATTGCGGGTCCCACACTCGGAATCACGGCACGCTGATGACAAAAGCCCCGTTTCGCGATTATATTTGCACACAATGCGTAAGACAAACAAAACAATCAAACTAGTTGTAAAAAAAAAGAACAAGTTAACCGAAAAGACGAGTCTGAACTACAAAAGGGGTGCAACACGAGGACTTCCCAGGGGGTCACCCATCCTAGTACTACTCTCGCCCAAGCACGCTTAACTTCGGAGTTCTGATGGGATCCGGTGCATTAGTGCTGGTATGATCGCACCCGTTAGAGTCTCCTCACTATATTTTCTTATAGCTGCTGGCACAGCGGGCGGTGGGGGGCTCCGAACTTCAAACGCGCGTAACTTTCGAACCGAATGGAGTTACGGGGCGCACAGCATGTCCACGCGAAGGTCTCTCAGAGCCGGACGACGTGGACAACCGGGCTGGCCCGTTGTGTGCACTATCCGAGGTCAAAAAAGGCCGCAGAGCCCCGGTTTCGTGGCCCGCCGTGTTTCGACGATCCCGATTTCAAAAATTGCGGGTCCCACACTCGGAATCACGGCACGCTGATGACAAAAGCCCCGTTTCGCGATTATATTTGCACACAATGCGTAAGACAAACAAAACAATCAAACTAGTTGTAAAAAAAAAGAACAAGTTAACCGAAAAGACGAGTCTGAACTACAAAAGGGGTGCAACACGAGGACTTCCCAGGGGGTCACCCATCCTAGTACTACTCTCGCCCAAGCACGCTTAACTTCGGAGTTCTGATGGGATCCGGTGCATTTGTGCTGGTATGATCGCACCCGTTAGAGTCTCCTCACTATATTTTCTTATAGCTGCTGGCACAGCGGGCGGTGGGGGGCTCCGAACTTCAAACGTGCGTAACGTTCGAACCGAATGGAGTTACGGGGCGCACAACATGTCCACGCGAAGGTCTCTCAGAGCCGGACGACGTGGACAACAGGGCTGGCCCGTTGTGTGCACTATCCGAGGTCAAAAAAGGCCGCAGAGCCCCGGTTTCGTGGCCCGCCGTGTTTCGACGATCCCGATTTCAAAAATTGCGGGTCCCACACTCGGAATCACGGCACGCTGATGACAAAAGCCCCGTGTCGCGATTATATTTGCACACAATGCGTAAGACAAACAAAACAATCAAACTAGTTGTAAAAAAAAAGAACAAGTTAACCGAAAAGACGAGTCTGAACTACAAAAGGGGTGCAACACGAGGACTTCCCAGGGGGTCACCCATCCTAGTACTACTCTCGCCCAAGCACGCTTAACTTCGGAGTTCTGATGGGATCCGGTGCATTAGTGCTGGTATGATCGCACCCGTTAGAGTCTCCTCACTATATTTTCTTATAGCTGCTGGCACAGCGGGCGGTGGGGGGCTCCGAACTTCAAACGCGCGTAACTTTCGAACCGAATGGAGTTACGGGGCGCACAGCATGTCCACGCGAAGGTCTCTCAGAGCCGGACGACGTGGACAACGGGGCTGGCCCGTTGTGTGCACTATCCGAGGTCAAAAAAGGCCGCAGAGCCCCGGTTTCGTGGCCCGCCGTGTTTCGACGATCCCGATTTCAAAAATTGCGGGTCCCACACTCGGAATCACGGCACGCTGATGACAAAAGCCCCGTTTCGCGATTATATTTGCACACAATGCGTAAGACAAACAAAACAATCAAACTAGTTGTAAAAAAAAAGAACAAGTTAACCGAAAAGACGAGTCTGAACTACAAAAGGTGTGCAACACGAGGACTTCCCAGGGGGTCACCCATCCTAGTACTACTCTCGCCCAAGCACGCTTAACTTCGGAGTTCTGATGGGATCCGGTGCATTAGTGCTGGTATGATCGCACCCGTTAGAGTCTCCTCACTATATTTTCTTATAGCTGCTGGCACAGCGGGCGGTGGGGGGCTCCGAACTTCAAACGCGCGTAACTTTCGAACCGAATGGAGTTACGGGGCGCACAGCATGTCCACGCGAAGGTCTCTCAGAGCCGGACGACGTGGACAACAGGGCTGGCCCGTTGTGTGCACTATCCGAGGTTAAAAAAGGCCGCAGAGCCCCGGTTTCGTGGCCCGCCGTGTTTCGACGATCCCGATTTCAAAAATTGCGGGTCCCACACTCGGAATCACGGCACGCTGATGACAAAAGCCCCGTGTCGCGATTATATTTGCACACAATGCGTAAGACAAACAAAACAATCAAACTAGTTGTAAAAAAAAAGAACAAGTTAACCGAAAAGACGAGTCTGAACTACAAAAGGGATGCAACACGAGGACTTCCCAGGGGGTCACCCATCCTAGTACTACTCTCGCCCAAGCACGCTTAACTTCGGAGTTCTGATGGGATCCGGTGCATTAGTGCTGGTATGATCGCACCCGTTAGAGTCTCCTCACTATATTTTCTTATAGCTGCTGGCACAGCGGGCGGTGGGGGGCTCCGAACTTCAAACGCGCGTAACTTTCGAACCGAATGGAGTTACGGGGCGCACAGCATGTCCACGCGAAGGTCTCTCAGAGCCGGACGTCGTGGACAACAGGGCTGGCCCGTTGTGTGCACTATCCGAGGTCAAAAAAGGCCGCAGAGCCCCGGTTTCGTGGCCCGCCGTGTTTCGACGATCCCGATTTCAAAAATTGCGGGTCCCACACTCGGAATCACGGCACGCTGATGACAAAAGCCCCGTGTCGCGATTATATTTGCACACAATGCGTAAGACAAACAAAACAATCAAACTAGTTGTAAAAAAAAAGAACAAGTTAACCGAAAAGACGAGTCTGAACTACAAAAGGGGTGCAACACGAGGACTTCCCAGGGGGTCACCCATCCTAGTACTACTCTCGCCCAAGCACGCTTAACTTCGGAGTTCTGATGGGATCCGGTGCATTAGTGCTGGTATGATCGCACCCGTTAGAATCTCCTCACTATATTTTCTTATAGCTGCTGGCACAGCGGGCGGTGGGGGGCTCCGAACTTCAAACGCGCGTAACTTTCGAACCGAATGGAGTTACGGGGCGCACAGCATGTCCACGCGAAGGTCTCTTAGAGCCGGACGACGTGGACAACGGGGCTGGCCCGTTGTGTGCACTATCCGAGGTCAAAAAAGGCCGCAGAGCCCCGGTTTCGTGGCCCGCCGTGTTTCGACGATCCCGATTTCAAAAATTGCGGGTCCCACACTCGGAATCACGGCACGCTGATGACAAAAGCCCCGTGTCGCGATTATATTTGCACACAATGCGTAAGACAAACAAAACAATCAAACTAGTTGTAAAAAAAAAGAACAAGTTAACCGAAAAGACGAGTCTGAACTACAAAAGGGGTGCAACACGAGGACTTCCCAGGGGGTCACCCATCCTAGTACTACTCTCGCCCAAGCACGCTTAACTTCGGAGTTCTGATGGGATCCGGTGCATTAGTGCTGGTATGATCGCACCCGTTAGAGTCTCCTCACTATATTTTCTTATAGCTGCTGGCACAGCGGGCGGTGGGGGGATCCGAACTTCAAACGCGCGTAACTTTCGAACCGAATGGAGTTACGGGGCGCACAGCATGTCCACGCGAAGGTCTCTCAGAGACGGACGACGTGGACAACGGGGCTGGCCCGTTGTGTGCACTATCTGAGGTCAAAAAAGGCCGCAGAGCCCCGGTTTCGTGGCCCGCCGTGTTTCGACGATCCCGATTTCAAAAATTGCGGGTCCCACACTCGGAATCACGGCACGCTGATGACAAAAGCCCCGTTTCGCGATTATATTTGCACACAATGCGTAAGACAAACAAAACAATCAAACTAGTTGTAAAAAAAAAGAACAAGTTAACCGAAAAGACGAGTCTGAACTACAAAAGGTGTGCAACACGAGGACTTCCCAGGGGGTCACCCATCCTAGTACTACTCTCGCCCAAGCACGCTTAACTTCGGAGTTCTGATGGGATCCGGTGCATTAGTGCTGGTATGATCGCACCCGTTAGAGTCTCCTCACTATATTTTCTTATAGCTGCTGGCACAGCGGGCGGTGGGGGGCTCCGAACTTCAAACGCGCGTAACTTTCGAACCGAATGGAGTTACGGGGCGCACAGCATGTCCACGCGAAGGTCTCTCAGAGCCGGACGACGTGGACAACGGGGCTGGCCCGTTGTGTGCACTATCCGAGGTCAAAAAAGGCCGCAGAGCCCCGGTTTCGTGGCCCGCCGTGTTTCGACGATCCCGATTTCAAAAATTGCGGGTCCCACACTCGGAATCACGGCACGCTGATGACAAAAGCCCCGTGTCGCGATTATATTTGCACACAATGCGTAAGACAAACAAAACAATCAAACTAGTTGTAAAAAAAAAGAACAAGTTAACCGAAAAGACGAGTCTGAACTACAAAAGGGGTGCAACACGAGGACTTCCCAGGGGGTCACCCATCCTAGTACTACTCTGGCCCAAGCACGCTTAACTTCGGAGTTCTGATGGGATCCGGTGCATTAGTGCTGGTATGATCGCACCCGTTAGAGTCTCCTCACTATATTTTCTTATAGCTGCTGGCACAGCGGGCGGTGGGGGGCTCCGAACTTCAAACGCGCGTAACTTTCGAACCGAATGGAGTTACGGGGCGCACAGCATGTCCACGCGAAGGTCTCTCAGAGCCGGACGACGTGGACAACGGGGCTGGCCCGTTGTGTGCACTATCCGAGGTCAAAAAAGGCCGCAGAGCCCCGGTTTCGTGGCCCGCCGTGTTTCGACGATCCCGATTTCAAAAATTGCGGGTCCCACACTCGGAATCACGGCACGCTGATGACAAAAGCCCCGTTTCGCGATTATATTTGCACACAATGCGTAAGACAAACAAAACAATCAAACTAGTTGTAAAAAAAAAGAACAAGTTAACCGAAAAGACGAGTCTGAACTACAAAAGGGGTGCAACACGAGGACTTCCCAGGGGGTCACCCATCCTAGTACTACTCTCGCCCAAGCACGCTTAACTTCGGAGTTCTGATGGGATCCGGTGCATTAGTGCTGGTATGATCGCACCCGTTAGAGTCTCCTCACTATATTTTCTTATAGCTGCTGGCACAGCGGGCGGTGGGGGGATCCGAACTTCAAACGCGCGTAACTTTCGAACCGAATGGAGTTACGGGGCGCACAGCATGTCCACGCGAAGGTCTCTCAGAGACGGACGACGTGGACAACGGGGCTGGCCCGTTGTGTGCACTATCTGAGGTCAAAAAAGGCCGCAGAGCCCCGGTTTCGTGGCCCGCCGTGTTTCGACGATCCCGATTTCAAAAATTGCGGGTCCCACACTCGGAATCACGGCACGCTGATGACAAAAGCCCCGTTTCGCGATTATATTTGCACACAATGCGTAAGACAAACAAAACAATCAAACTAGTTGTAAAAAAAAAGAACAAGTTAACCGAAAAGACGAGTCTGAACTACAAAAGGGGTGCAACACGAGGACTTCCCAGGGGGTCACCCATCCTAGTACTACTCTCGCCCAAGCACGCTTAACTTCGGAGTTCTGATGGGATCCGGTGCATTAGTGCTGGTATGATCGCACCCGTTAGAGTCTCCTCACTATATTTTCTTATAGCTGCTGGCACAGCGGGCGGTGGGGGGATCCGAACTTCAAACGCGCGTAACTTTCGAACCGAATGGAGTTACGGGGCGCACAGCATGTCCACGCGAAGGTCTCTCAGAGACGGACGACGTGGACAACGGGGCTGGCCCGTTGTGTGCACTATCTGAGGTCAAAAAAGGCCGCAGAGCCCCGGTTTCGTGGCCCGCCGTGTTTCGACGATCCCGATTTCAAAAATTGCGGGTCCCACACTCGGAATCACGGCACGCTGATGACAAAAGCCCCGTTTCGCGATTATATTTGCACACAATGCGTAAGACAAACAAAACAATCAAACTAGTTGTAAAAAAAAAGAACAAGTTAACCGAAAAGACGAGTCTGAACTACAAAAGGGGTGCAACACGAGGACTTCCCAGGGGGTCACCCATCCTAGTACTACTCTCGCCCAAGCACGCTTAACTTCGGAGTTCTGATGGGATCCGGTGCATTAGTGCTGGTATGATCGCACCCGTTAGAGTCTCCTCACTATATTTTCTTATAGCTGCTGGCACAGCGGGCGGTGGGGGGCTCCGAACTTCAAACGCGCGTAACTTTCGAACCGAATGGAGTTACGGGGCGCACAGCATGTCCACGCGAAGGTCTCTCAGAGCCGGACGACGTGGACAACGGGGCTGGCCCGTTGTGTGCACTATCCGAGGTCAAAAAAGGCCGCAGAGCCCCGGTTTCGTGGCCCGCCGTGTTTCGACGATCCCGATTTCAAAAATTGCGGGTCCCACACTCGGAATCACGGCACGCTGATGACAAAAGCCCCGTTTCGCGATTATATTTGCACACAATGCGTAAGACAAACAAAACAATCAAACTAGTTGTAAAAAAAAAGAACAAGTTAACCGAAAAGACGAGTCTGAACTACAAAAGGGGTGCAACACGAGGACTTCCCAGGGGGTCACCCATCCTAGTACTACTCTGGCCCAAGCACGCTTAACTTCGGAGTTCTGATGGGATCCGGTGCATTAGTGCTGGTATGATCGCACCCGTTAGAGTCTCCTCACTATATTTTCTTATAGCTGCTGGCACAGCGGGCGGTGGGGGGCTCCGAACTTCAAACGCGCGTAACTTTCGAACCGAATGGAGTTACGGGGCGCACAGCATGTCCACGCGAAGGTCTCTCAGAGCCGGACGACGTGGACAACAGGGCTGGCCCGTTGTGTGCACTATCCGAGGTCAAAAAAGGCCGCAGAGCCCCGGTTTCGTGGCCCGCCGTGTTTCGACGATCCCGATTTCAAAAATTGCGGGTCCCACACTCGGAATCACGGCACGCTGATGACAAAAGCCCCGTGTCGCGATTATATTTGCACACAATGCGTAAGACAAACAAAACAATCAAACTAGTTGTAAAAAAAAAGAACAAGTTAACCGAAAAGACGAGTCTGAACTACAAAAGGGGTGCAACACGAGGACTTCCCAGGGGGTCACCCATCCTAGTACTACTCTCGCCCAAGCACGCTTAACTTCGGAGTTCTGATGGGATCCGGTGCATTAGTGCTGGTATGATCGCACCCGTTAGAGTCTCCTCACTATATTTTCTTATAGCTGCTGGCACAGCGGGCGGTGGGGGGCTCCGAACTTCAAACGCGCGTAACTTTCGAACCGAATGGAGTTACGGGGCGCACAGCATGTCCACGCGAAGGTCTCTCAGAGCCGGACGTCGTGGACAACAGGGCTGGCCCGTTGTGTGCACTATCCGAGGTCAAAAAAGGCCGCAGAGCCCCGGTTTCGTGGCCCGCCGTGTTTCGACGATCCCGATTTCAAAAATTGCGGGTCCCACACTCGGAATCACGGCACGCTGATGACAAAAGCCCCGTGTCGCGATTATATTTGCACACAATGCGTAAGACAAACAAAACAATCAAACTAGTTGTAAAAAAAAAGAACAAGTTAACCGAAAAGACGAGTCTGAACTACAAAAGGGGTGCAACACGAGGACTTCCCAGGGGGTCACCCATCCTAGTACTACTCTCGCCCAAGCACGCTTAACTTCGGAGTTCTGATGGGATCCGGTGCATTAGTGCTGGTATGATCGCACCCGTTAGAGTCTCCTCACTATATTTTCTTATAGCTGCTGGCACAGCGGGCGGTGGGGGGCTCCGAACTTCAAACGCGCGTAACTTTCGAACCGAATGGAGTTACGGGGCGCACAGCATGTCCACGCGAAGGTATCTCAGAGCCGGACGACGTGGACAACGGGGCTGGCCCGTTGTGTGCACTATCCGAGGTCAAAAAAGGCCGCAGAGCCCCGGTTTCGTGGCCCGCCGTGTTTCGACGATCCCGATTTCAAAAATTGCGGGTCCCACACTCGGAATCACGGCACGCTGATGACAAAAGCCCCGTGTCGCGATTATATTTGCACACAATGCGTAAGACAAACAAAACAATCAAACTAGTTGTAAAAAAAAAGAACAAGTTAACCGAAAAGACGAGTCTGAACTACAAAAGGGGTGCAACACGAGGACTTCCCAGGGGGTCACCCATCCTAGTACTACTCTCGCCCAAGCACGCTTAACTTCGGAGTTCTGATGGGATCCGGTGCATTAGTGCTGGTATGATCGCACCCATTAGAGTCTCCTCACTATATTTTCTTATAGCTGCTGGCACAGCGGGCGGTGGGGGGCTCCGAACTTCAAACGCGCGTAACTTTCGAACCGAATGGAGTTACGGGGCGCACAGCATGTCCACGCGAAGGTCTCTCAGAGCCGGACGACGTGGACAACGGGGCTGGCCCGTTGTGTGCACTATCCGAGGTCAAAAAAGGCCGCAGAGCCCCGGTTTCGTGGCCCGCCGTGTTTCGACGATCCCGATTTCAAAAATTGCGGGTCCCACACTCGGAATCACGGCACGCTGATGACAAAAGCCCCGTTTCGCGATTATATTTGCACACAATGCGTAAGACAAACAAAACAATCAAACTAGTTGTAAAAAAAAAGAACAAGTTAACCGAAAAGACGAGTCTGAACTACAAAAGGGGTGCAACACGAGGACTTCCCAGGGGGTCACCCATCCTAGTACTACTCTCGCCCAAGCACGCTTAACTTCGGAGTTCTGATGGGATCCGGTGCATTAGTGCTGGTATGATCGCACCCGTTAGAGTCTCCTCACTATATTTTCTTATAGCTGCTGGCACAGCGGGCGGTGGGGGGCTCCGAACTTCAAACGCGCGTAACTTTCGAACCGAATGGAGTTACGGGGCGCACAGCATGTCCACGCGAAGGTCTCTCAGAGCCGGACGACGTGGACAACAGGGCTGGCCCGTTGTGTGCACTATCCGAGGTCAAAAAAGGCCGCAGAGCCCCGGTTTCGTGGCCCGCCGTGTTTCGACGATCCCGATTTCAAAAATTGCGGGTCCCACACTCGGAATCACGGCACGCTGATGACAAAAGCCCCGTGTCGCGATTATATTTGCACACAATGCGTAAGACAAACAAAACAATCAAACTAGTTGTAAAAAAAAAGAACAAGTTAACCGAAAAGACGAGTCTGAACTACAAAAGGGGTGCAACACGAGGACTTCCCAGGGGGTCACCCATCCTAGTACTACTCTCGCCCAAGCACGCTTAACTTCGGAGTTCTGATGGGATCCGGTGCATTAGTGCTGGTATGATCGCACCCGTTAGAGTCTCCTCACTATATTTTCTTATAGCTGCTGGCACAGCGGGCGGTGGGGGGCTCCGAACTTCAAACGCGCGTAACTTTCGAACCGAATGGAGTTACGGGGCGCACAGCATGTCCACGCGAAGGTCTCTCAGAGCCGGACGTCGTGGACAACAGGGCTGGCCCGTTGTGTGCACTATCCGAGGTCAAAAAAGGCCGCAGAGCCCCGGTTTCGTGGCCCGCCGTGTTTCGACGATCCCGATTTCAAAAATTGCGGGTCCCACACTCGGAATCACGGCACGCTGATGACAAAAGCCCCGTGTCGCGATTATATTTGCACACAATGCGTAAGACAAACAAAACAATCAAACTAGTTGTAAAAAAAAAGAACAAGTTAACCGAAAAGACGAGTCTGAACTACAAAAGGGGTGCAACACGAGGACTTCCCAGGGGGTCACCCATCCTAGTACTACTCTCGCCCAAGCACGCTTAACTTCGGAGTTCTGATGGGATCCGGTGCATTAGTGCTGGTATGATCGCACCCGTTAGAGTCTCCTCACTATATTTTCTTATAGCTGCTGGCACAGCGGGCGGTGGGGGGCTCCGAACTTCAAACGCGCGTAACTTTCGAACCGAATGGAGTTACGGGGCGCACAGCATGTCCACGCGAAGGTCTCTCAGAGCCGGACGACGTGGACAACGGGGCTGGCCCGTTGTGTGCACTATCCGAGGTCAAAAAAGGCCGCAGAGCCCCGGTTTCGTGGCCCGCCGTGTTTCGACGATCCCGATTTCAAAAATTGCGGGTCCCACACTCGGAATCACGGCACGCTGATGACAAAAGCCCCGTGTCGCGATTATATTTGCACACAATGCGTAAGACAAACAAAACAATCAAACTAGTTGTAAAAAAAAAGAACAAGTTAACCGAAAAGACGAGTCTGAACTACAAAAGGGGTGCAACACGAGGACTTCCCAGGGGGTCACCCATCCTAGTACTACTCTCGCCCAAGCACGCTTAACTTCGGAGTTCTGATGGGATCCGGTGCATTAGTGCTGGTATGATCGCACCCGTTAGAGTCTCCTCACTATATTTTCTTATAGCTGCTGGCACAGCGGGCGGTGGGGGGATCCGAACTTCAAACGCGCGTAACTTTCGAACCGAATGGAGTTACGGGGCGCACAGCATGTCCACGCGAAGGTCTCTCAGAGCCGGACGACGTGGACAACGGGGCTGGCCCGTTGTGTGCACTATCCGAGGTCAAAAAAGGCCGCAGAGCCCCGGTTTCGTGGCCCGCCGTGTTTCGACGATCCCGATTTCAAAAATTGCGGGTCCCACACTCGGAATCACGGCACGCTGATGACAAAAGCCCCGTTTCGCGATTATATTTGCACACAATGCGTAAGACAAACAAAACAATCAAACTAGTTGTAAAAAAAAAGAACAAGTTAACCGAAAAGACGAGTCTGAACTACAAAAGGGGTGCAACACGAGGACTTCCCAGGGGGTCACCCATCCTAGTACTACTCTCGCCCAAGCACGCTTAACTTCGGAGTTCTGATGGGATCCGGTGCATTAGTGCTGGTATGATCGCACCCGTTAGAGTCTCCTCACTATATTTTCTTATAGCTGCTGGCACAGCGGGCGGTGGGGGGCTCCGAACTTCAAACGCGCGTAACTTTCGAACCGAATGGAGTTACGGGGCGCACAGCATGTCCACGCGAAGGTCTCTCAGAGCCGGACGACGTGGACAACAGGGCTGGCCCGTTGTGTGCACTATCCGAGGTCAAAAAAGGCCGCAGAGCCCCGGTTTCGTGGCCCGCCGTGTTTCGACGATCCCGATTTCAAAAATTGCGGGTCCCACACTCGGAATCACGGCACGCTGATGACAAAAGCCCCGTGTCGCGATTATATTTGCACACAATGCGTAAGACAAACAAAACAATCAAACTAGTTGTAAAAAAAAAGAACAAGTTAACCGAAAAGACGAGTCTGAACTACAAAAGAGGTGCAACACGAGGACTTCCCAGGGGGTCACCCATCCTAGTACTACTCTCGCCCAAGCACGCTTAACTTCGGAGTTCTGATGGGATCCGGTGCATTAGTGCTGGTATGATCGCACCCGTTAGAGTCTCCTCACTATATTTTCTTATAGCTGCTGGCACAGCGGGCGGTGGGGGGCTCCGAACTTCAAACGCGCGTAACTTTCGAACCGAATGGAGTTACGGGGCGCACAGCATGTCCACGCGAAGGTCTCTCAGAGCCAGACGACGTGGACAACAGGGCTGGCCCGTTGTGTGCACTATCCGAGGTCAAAAAAGGCCGCAGAGCCCCGGTTTCGTGGCCCGCCGTGTTTCGACGATCCCGATTTCAAAAATTGCGGGTCCCACACTCGGAATCACGGCACGCTGATGACAAAAGCCCCGTGTCGCGATTATATTTGCACACAATGCGTAAGACAAACAAAACAATCAAACTAGTTGTAAAAAAAAAGAACAAGTTAACCGAAAAGACGAGTCTGAACTACAAAAGGGGTGCAACACGAGGACTTCCCAGGGGGTCACCCATCCTAGTACTACTCTCGCCCAAGCACGCTTAACTTCGGAGTTCTGATGGGATCCGGTGCATTAGTGCTGGTATGATCGCACCCGTTAGAGTCTCCTCACTATATTTTCTTATAGCTGCTGGCACAGCGGGCGGTGGGGGGCTCCGAACTTCAAACGCGCGTAACTTTCGAACCGAATGGAGTTACGGGGCGCACAGCATGTCCACGCGAAGGTCTCTCAGAGCCGGACGACGTGGACAACCGGGCTGGCCCGTTGTGTGCACTATCCGAGGTCAAAAAAGGCCGCAGAGCCCCGGTTTCGTGGCCCGCCGTGTTTCGACGATCCCGATTTCAAAAATTGCGGGTCCCACACTCGGAATCACGGCACGCTGATGACAAAAGCCCCGTGTCGCGATTATATTTGCACACAATGCGTAAGACAAACAAAACAATCAAACTAGTTGTAAAAAAAAAGAACAAGTTAACCGAAAAGACGAGTCTGAACTACAAAAGGGGTGCAACACGAGGACTTCCCAGGGGGTCACCCATCCTAGTACTACTCTCGCCCAAGCACGCTTAACTTCGGAGTTCTGATGGGATCCGGTGCATTAGTGCTGGTATGATCGCACCCGTTAGAGTCTCCTCACTATATTTTCTTATAGCTGCTGGCACAGCGGGCGGTGGGGGGCTCCGAACTTCAAACGCGCGTAACTTTCGAACCGAATGGAGTTACGGGGCGCACAGCATGTCCACGCGAAGGTCTCTCAGAGCCAGACGACGTGGACAACAGGGCTGGCCCGTTGTGTGCACTATCCGAGGTCAAAAAAGGCCGCAGAGCCCCGGTTTCGTGGCCCGCCGTGTTTCGACGATCCCGATTTCAAAAATTGCGGGTCCCACACTCGGAATCACGGCACGCTGATGACAAAAGCCCCGTGTCGCGATTATATTTGCACACAATGCGTAAGACAAACAAAACAATCAAACTAGTTGTAAAAAAAAAGAACAAGTTAACCGAAAAGACGAGTCTGAACTACAAAAGGGGTGCAACACGAGGACTTCCCAGGGGGTCACCCATCCTAGTACTACTCTCGCCCAAGCACGCTTAACTTCGGAGTTCTGATGGGATCCGGTGCATTAGTGCTGGTATGATCGCACCCGTTAGAGTCTCCTCACTATATTTTCTTATAGCTGCTGGCACAGCGGGCGGTGGGGGGCTCCGAACTTCAAACGCGCGTAACTTTCGAACCGAATGGAGTTACGGGGCGCACAGCATGTCCACGCGAAGGTCTCTCAGAGCCGGACGACGTGGACAACCGGGCTGGCCCGTTGTGTGCACTATCCGAGGTCAAAAAAGGCCGCAGAGCCCCGGTTTCGTGGCCCGCCGTGTTTCGACGATCCCGATTTCAAAAATTGCGGGTCCCACACTCGGAATCACGGCACGCTGATGACAAAAGCCCCGTTTCGCGATTATATTTGCACACAATGCGTAAGACAAACAAAACAATCAAACTAGTTGTAAAAAAAAAGAACAAGTTAACCGAAAAGACGAGTCTGAACTACAAAAGGGGTGCAACACGAGGACTTCCCAGGGGGTCACCCATCCTAGTACTACTCTCGCCCAAGCACGCTTAACTTCGGAGTTCTGATGGGATCCGGTGCATTAGTGCTGGTATGATCGCACCCGTTAGAGTCTCCTCACTATATTTTCTTATAGCTGCTGGCACAGCGGGCGGTGGGGGGCTCCGAACTTCAAACGCGCGTAACTTTCGAACCGAATGGAGTTACGGGGCGCACAGCATGTCCACGCGAAGGTCTCTCAGAGCCGGACGACGTGGACAACCGGGCTGGCCCGTTGTGTGCACTATCCGAGGTCAAAAAAGGCCGCAGAGCCCCGGTTTCGTGGCCCGCCGTGTTTCGACGATCCCGATTTCAAAAATTGCGGGTCCCACACTCGGAATCACGGCACGCTGATGACAAAAGCCCCGTTTCGCGATTATATTTGCACACAATGCGTAAGACAAACAAAACAATCAAACTAGTTGTAAAAAAAAAGAACAAGTTAACCGAAAAGACGAGTCTGAACTACAAAAGGGGTGCAACACGAGGACTTCCCAGGGGGTCACCCATCCTAGTACTACTCTCGCCCAAGCACGCTTAACTTCGGAGTTCTGATGGGATCCGGTGCATTAGTGCTGGTATGATCGCACCCGTTAGAGTCTCCTCACTATATTTTCTTATAGCTGCTGGCACAGCGGGCGGTGGGGGGCTCCGAACTTCAAACGCGCGTAACTTTCGAACCGAATGGAGTTACGGGGCGCACAGCATGTCCACGCGAAGGTCTCTCAGAGCCGGACGACGTGGACAACAGGGCTGGCCCGTTGTGTGCACTATCCGAGGTCAAAAAAGGCCGCAGAGCCCCGGTTTCGTGGCCCGCCGTGTTTCGACGATCCCGATTTCAAAAATTGCGGGTCCCACACTCGGAATCACGGCACGCTGATGACAAAAGCCCCGTGTCGCGATTATATTTGCACACAATGCGTAAGACAAACAAAACAATCAAACTAGTTGTAAAAAAAAAGAACAAGTTAACCGAAAAGACGAGTCTGAACTACAAAAGGGGTGCAACACGAGGACTTCCCAGGGGGTCACCCATCCTAGTACTACTCTCGCCCAAGCACGCTTAACTTCGGAGTTCTGATGGGATCCGGTGCATTAGTGCTGGTATGATCGCACCCGTTAGAGTCTCCTCACTATATTTTCTTATAGCTGCTGGCACAGCGGGCGGTGGGGGGCTCCGAACTTCAAACGCGCGTAACTTTCGAACCGAATGGAGTTACGGGGCGCACAGCATGTCCACGCGAAGGTCTCTCAGAGCCGGACGACGTGGACAACAGGGCTGGCCCGTTGTGTGCACTATCCGAGGTCAAAAAAGGCCGCAGAGCCCCGGTTTCGTGGCCCGCCGTGTTTCGACGATCCCGATTTCAAAAATTGCGGGTCCCACACTCGGAATCACGGCACGCTGATGACAAAAGCCCCGTGTCGCGATTATATTTGCACACAATGCGTAAGACAAACAAAACAATCAAACTAGTTGTAAAAAAAAAGAACAAGTTAACCGAAAAGACGAGTCTGAACTACAAAAGGGGTGCAACACGAGGACTTCCCAGGGGGTCACCCATCCTAGTACTACTCTCGCCCAAGCACGCTTAACTTCGGAGTTCTGATGGGATCCGGTGCATTAGTGCTGGTATGATCGCACCCGTTAGAGTCTCCTCACTATATTTTCTTATAGCTGCTGGCACAGCGGGCGGTGGGGGGCTCCGAACTTCAAACGCGCGTAACTTTCGAACCGAATGGAGTTACGGGGCGCACAGCATGTCCACGCGAAGGTCTCTCAGAGCCGGACGACGTGGACAACCGGGCTGGCCCGTTGTGTGCACTATCCGAGGTCAAAAAAGGCCGCAGAGCCCCGGTTTCGTGGCCCGCCGTGTTTCGACGATCCCGATTTCAAAAATTGCGGGTCCCACACTCGGAATCACGGCACGCTGATGACAAAAGCCCCGTTTCGCGATTATATTTGCACACAATGCGTAAGACAAACAAAACAATCAAACTAGTTGTAAAAAAAAAGAACAAGTTAACCGAAAAGACGAGTCTGAACTACAAAAGGGGTGCAACACGAGGACTTCCCAGGGGGTCACCCATCCTAGTACTACTCTCGCCCAAGCACGCTTAACTTCGGAGTTCTGATGGGATCCGGTGCATTAGTGCTGGTATGATCGCACCCGTTAGAGTCTCCTCACTATATTTTCTTATAGCTGCTGGCACAGCGGGCGGTGGGGGGCTCCGAACTTCAAACGCGCGTAACTTTCGAACCGAATGGAGTTACGGGGCGCACAGCATGTCCACGCGAAGGTCTCTCAGAGCCGGACGACGTGGACAACAGGGCTGGCCCGTTGTGTGCACTATCCGAGGTCAAAAAAGGCCGCAGAGCCCCGGTTTCGTGGCCCGCCGTGTTTCGACGATCCCGATTTCAAAAATTGCGGGTCCCACACTCGGAATCACGGCACGCTGATGACAAAAGCCCCGTGTCGCGATTATATTTGCACACAATGCGTAAGACAAACAAAACAATCAAACTAGTTGTAAAAAAAAAGAACAAGTTAACCGAAAAGACGAGTCTGAACTACAAAAGGGGTGCAACACGAGGACTTCCCAGGGGGTCACCCATCCTAGTACTACTCTCGCCCAAGCACGCTTAACTTCGGAGTTCTGATGGGATCCGGTGCATTAGTGCTGGTATGATCGCACCCGTTAGAGTCTCCTCACTATATTTTCTTATAGCTGCTGGCACAGCGGGCGGTGGGGGGCTCCGAACTTCAAACGCGCGTAACTTTCGAACCGAATGGAGTTACGGGGCGCACAGCATGTCCACGCGAAGGTCTCTCAGAGCCGGACGACGTGGACAACCGGGCTGGCCCGTTGTGTGCACTATCCGAGGTCAAAAAAGGCCGCAGAGCCCCGGTTTCGTGGCCCGCCGTGTTTCGACGATCCCGATTTCAAAAATTGCGGGTCCCACACTCGGAATCACGGCACGCTGATGACAAAAGCCCCGTTTCGCGATTATATTTGCACACAATGCGTAAGACAAACAAAACAATCAAACTAGTTGTAAAAAAAAAGAACAAGTTAACCGAAAAGACGAGTCTGAACTACAAAAGGGGTGCAACACGAGGACTTCCCAGGGGGTCACCCATCCTAGTACTACTCTCGCCCAAGCACGCTTAACTTCGGAGTTCTGATGGGATCCGGTGCATTAGTGCTGGTATGATCGCACCCGTTAGAGTCTCCTCACTATATTTTCTTATAGCTGCTGGCACAGCGGGCGGTGGGGGGCTCCGAACTTCAAACGCGCGTAACTTTCGAACCGAATGGAGTTACGGGGCGCACAGCATGTCCACGCGAAGGTCTCTCAGAGCCGGACGACGTGGACAACAGGGCTGGCCCGTTGTGTGCACTATCCGAGGTCAAAAAAGGCCGCAGAGCCCCGGTTTCGTGGCCCGCCGTGTTTCGACGATCCCGATTTCAAAAATTGCGGGTCCCACACTCGGAATCACGGCACGCTGATGACAAAAGCCCCGTGTCGCGATTATATTTGCACACAATGCGTAAGACAAACAAAACAATCAAACTAGTTGTAAAAAAAAAGAACAAGTTAACCGAAAAGACGAGTCTGAACTACAAAAGGGGTGCAACACGAGGACTTCCCAGGGGGTCACCCATCCTAGTACTACTCTCGCCCAAGCACGCTTAACTTCGGAGTTCTGATGGGATCCGGTGCATTAGTGCTGGTATGATCGCACCCGTTAGAGTCTCCTCACTATATTTTCTTATAGCTGCTGGCACAGCGGGCGGTGGGGGGCTCCGAACTTCAAACGCGCGTAACTTTCGAACCGAATGGAGTTACGGGGCGCACAGCATGTCCACGCGAAGGTCTCTCAGAGCCGGACGACGTGGACAACAGGGCTGGCCCGTTGTGTGCACTATCCGAGGTCAAAAAAGGCCGCAGAGCCCCGGTTTCGTGGCCCGCCGTGTTTCGACGATCCCGATTTCAAAAATTGCGGGTCCCACACTCGGAATCACGGCACGCTGATGACAAAAGCCCCGTGTCGCGATTATATTTGCACACAATGCGTAAGACAAACAAAACAATCAAACTAGTTGTAAAAAAAAAGAACAAGTTAACCGAAAAGACGAGTCTGAACTACAAAAGGGGTGCAACACGAGGACTTCCCAGGGGGTCACCCATCCTAGTACTACTCTCGCCCAAGCACGCTTAACTTCGGAGTTCTGATGGGATCCGGTGCATTAGTGCTGGTATGATCGCACCCGTTAGAGTCTCCTCACTATATTTTCTTATAGCTGCTGGCACAGCGGGCGGTGGGGGGCTCCGAACTTCAAACGCGCGTAACTTTCGAACCGAATGGAGTTACGGGGCGCACAGCATGTCCACGCGAAGGTCTCTCAGAGCCGGACGACGTGGACAACCGGGCTGGCCCGTTGTGTGCACTATCCGAGGTCAAAAAAGGCCGCAGAGCCCCGGTTTCGTGGCCCGCCGTGTTTCGACGATCCCGATTTCAAAAATTGCGGGTCCCACACTCGGAATCACGGCACGCTGATGACAAAAGCCCCGTTTCGCGATTATATTTGCACACAATGCGTAAGACAAACAAAACAATCAAACTAGTTGTAAAAAAAAAGAACAAGTTAACCGAAAAGACGAGTCTGAACTACAAAAGGGGTGCAACACGAGGACTTCCCAGGGGGTCACCCATCCTAGTACTACTCTCGCCCAAGCACGCTTAACTTCGGAGTTCTGATGGGATCCGGTGCATTAGTGCTGGTATGATCGCACCCGTTAGAGTCTCCTCACTATATTTTCTTATAGCTGCTGGCACAGCGGGCGGTGGGGGGCTCCGAACTTCAAACGCGCGTAACTTTCGAACCGAATGGAGTTACGGGGCGCACAGCATGTCCACGCGAAGGTCTCTCAGAGCCGGACGACGTGGACAACAGGGCTGGCCCGTTGTGTGCACTATCCGAGGTCAAAAAAGGCCGCAGAGCCCCGGTTTCGTGGCCCGCCGTGTTTCGACGATCCCGATTTCAAAAATTGCGGGTCCCACACTCGGAATCACGGCACGCTGATGACAAAAGCCCCGTGTCGCGATTATATTTGCACACAATGCGTAAGACAAACAAAACAATCAAACTAGTTGTAAAAAAAAAGAACAAGTTAACCGAAAAGACGAGTCTGAACTACAAAAGGGGTGCAACACGAGGACTTCCCAGGGGGTCACCCATCCTAGTACTACTCTCGCCCAAGCACGCTTAACTTCGGAGTTCTGATGGGATCCGGTGCATTAGTGCTGGTATGATCGCACCCGTTAGAGTCTCCTCACTATATTTTCTTATAGCTGCTGGCACAGCGGGCGGTGGGGGGCTCCGAACTTCAAACGCGCGTAACTTTCGAACCGAATGGAGTTACGGGGCGCACAGCATGTCCACGCGAAGGTCTCTCAGAGCCGGACGACGTGGACAACCGGGCTGGCCCGTTGTGTGCACTATCCGAGGTCAAAAAAGGCCGCAGAGCCCCGGTTTCGTGGCCCGCCGTGTTTCGACGATCCCGATTTCAAAAATTGCGGGTCCCACACTCGGAATCACGGCACGCTGATGACAAAAGCCCCGTTTCGCGATTATATTTGCACACAATGCGTAAGACAAACAAAACAATCAAACTAGTTGTAAAAAAAAAGAACAAGTTAACCGAAAAGACGAGTCTGAACTACAAAAGGGGTGCAACACGAGGACTTCCCAGGGGGTCACCCATCCTAGTACTACTCTCGCCCAAGCACGCTTAACTTCGGAGTTCTGATGGGATCCGGTGCATTAGTGCTGGTATGATCGCACCCGTTAGAGTCTCCTCACTATATTTTCTTATAGCTGCTGGCACAGCGGGCGGTGGGGGGCTCCGAACTTCAAACGCGCGTAACTTTCGAACCGAATGGAGTTACGGGGCGCACAGCATGTCCACGCGAAGGTCTCTCAGAGCCGGACGACGTGGACAACAGGGCTGGCCCGTTGTGTGCACTATCCGAGGTCAAAAAAGGCCGCAGAGCCCCGGTTTCGTGGCCCGCCGTGTTTCGACGATCCCGATTTCAAAAATTGCGGGTCCCACACTCGGAATCACGGCACGCTGATGACAAAAGCCCCGTGTCGCGATTATATTTGCACACAATGCGTAAGACAAACAAAACAATCAAACTAGTTGTAAAAAAAAAGAACAAGTTAACCGAAAAGACGAGTCTGAACTACAAAAGGGGTGCAACACGAGGACTTCCCAGGGGGTCACCCATCCTAGTACTACTCTCGCCCAAGCACGCTTAACTTCGGAGTTCTGATGGGATCCGGTGCATTAGTGCTGGTATGATCGCACCCGTTAGAGTCTCCTCACTATATTTTCTTATAGCTGCTGGCACAGCGGGCGGTGGGGGGCTCCGAACTTCAAACGCGCGTAACTTTCGAACCGAATGGAGTTACGGGGCGCACAGCATGTCCACGCGAAGGTCTCTCAGAGCCGGACGACGTGGACAACCGGGCTGGCCCGTTGTGTGCACTATCCGAGTTCAAAAAAGGCCGCAGAGCCCCGGTTTCGTGGCCCGCCGTGTTTCGACGATCCCGATTTCAAAAATTGCGGGTCCCACACTCGGAATCACGGCACGCTGATGACAAAAGCCCCGTTTCGCGATTATATTTGCACACAATGCGTAAGACAAACAAAACAATCAAACTAGTTGTAAAAAAAAAGAACAAGTTAACCGAAAAGACGAGTCTGAACTACAAAAGGGGTGCAACACGAGGACTTCCCAGGGGGTCACCCATCCTAGTACTACTCTCGCCCAAGCACGCTTAACTTCGGAGTTCTGATGGGATCCGGTGCATTAGTGCTGGTATGATCGCACCCGTTAGAGTCTCCTCACTATATTTTCTTATAGCTGCTGGCACAGCGGGCGGTGGGGGGCTCCGAACTTCAAACGCGCGTAACTTTCGAACCGAATGGAGTTACGGGGCGCACAGCATGTCCACGCGAAGGTCTCTCAGAGCCGGACGACGTGGACAACAGGGCTGGCCCGTTGTGTGCACTATCCGAGGTCAAAAAAGGCCGCAGAGCCCCGGTTTCGTGGCCCGCCGTGTTTCGACGATCCCGATTTCAAAAATTGCGGGTCCCACACTCGGAATCACGGCACGCTGATGACAAAAGCCCCGTGTCGCGATTATATTTGCACACAATGCGTAAGACAAACAAAACAATCAAACTAGTTGTAAAAAAAAAGAACAAGTTAACCGAAAAGACGAGTCTGAACTACAAAAGGGGTGCAACACGAGGACTTCCCAGGGGGTCACCCATCCTAGTACTACTCTCGCCCAAGCACGCTTAACTTCGGAGTTCTGATGGGATCCGGTGCATTAGTGCTGGTATGATCGCACCCGTTAGAGTCTCCTCACTATATTTTCTTATAGCTGCTGGCACAGCGGGCGGTGGGGGGCTCCGAACTTCAAACGCGCGTAACTTTCGAACCGAATGGAGTTACGGGGCGCACAGCATGTCCACGCGAAGGTCTCTCAGAGCCGGACGACGTGGACAACAGGGCTGGCCCGTTGTGTGCACTATCCGAGGTCAAAAAAGGCCGCAGAGCTCCGGTTTCGTGGCCCGCCGTGTTTCGACGATCCCGATTTCAAAAATTGCGGGTCCCACACTCGGAATCACGGCACGCTGATGACAAAAGCCCCGTGTCGCGATTATATTTGCACACAATGCGTAAGACAAACAAAACAATCAAACTAGTTGTAAAAAAAAAGAACAAGTTAACCGAAAAGACGAGTCTGAACTACAAAAGGGGTGCAACACGAGGACTTCCCAGGGGGTCACCCATCCTAGTACTACTCTCGCCCAAGCACGCTTAACTTCGAAGTTCTGATGGGATCCGGTGCATTAGTGCTGGTATGATCGCACCCGTTAGAGTCTCCTCACTATATTTTCTTATAGCTGCTGGCACAGCGGGCGGTGGGGGGCTCCGAACTTCAAACGCGCGTAACTTTCGAACCGAATGGAGTTACGGGGCGCACAGCATGTCCACGCGAAGGTCTCTCAGAGCCGGACGACGTGGACAACCGGGCTGGCCCGTTGTGTGCACTATCCGAGGTCAAAAAAGGCCGCAGAGCCCCGGTTTCGTGGCCCGCCGTGTTTCGACGATCCCGATTTCAAAAATTGCGGGTCCCACACTCGGAATCACGGCACGCTGATGACAAAAGCCCCGTGTCGCGATTATATTTGCACACAATGCGTAAGACAAACAAAACAATCAAACTAGTTGTAAAAAAAAAGAACAAGTTAACCGAAAAGACGAGTCTGAACTACAAAAGGGGTGCAACACGAGGACTTCCCAGGGGGTCACCCATCCTAGTACTACTCTCGCCCAAGCACGCTTAACTTCGGAGTTCTGATGGGATCCGGTGCATTAGTGCTGGTATGATCGCACCCGTTAGAGTCTCCTCACTATATTTTCTTATAGCTGCTGGCACAGCGGGCGGTGGGGGGCTCCGAACTTCAAACGCGCGTAACTTTCGAACCGAATGGAGTTACGGGGCGCACAGCATGTCCACGCGAAGGTCTCTCAGAGCCGGACGACGTGGACAACCGGGCTGGCCCGTTGTGTGCACTATCCGAGGTCAAAAAAGGCCGCAGAGCCCCGGTTTCGTGGCCCGCCGTGTTTCGACGATCCCGATTTCAAAAATTGCGGGTCCCACACTCGGAATCACGGCACGCTGATGACAAAAGCCCCGTTTCGCGATTATATTTGCACACAATGCGTAAGACAAACAAAACAATCAAACTAGTTGTAAAAAAAAAGAACAAGTTAACCGAAAAGACGAGTCTGAACTACAAAAGGGGTGCAACACGAGGACTTCCCAGGGGGTCACCCATCCTAGTACTACTCTCGCCCAAGCACGCTTAACTTCGGAGTTCTGATGGGATCCGGTGCATTAGTGCTGGTATGATCGCACCCGTTAGAGTCTCCTCACTATATTTTCTTATAGCTGCTGGCACAGCGGGCGGTGGGGGGCTCCGAACTTCAAACGCGCGTAACTTTCGAACCGAATGGAGTTACGGGGCGCACAGCATGTCCACGCGAAGGTCTCTCAGAGCCGGACGACGTGGACAACCGGGCTGGCCCGTTGTGTGCACTATCCGAGGTCAAAAAAGGCCGCAGAGCCCCGGTTTCGTGGCCCGCCGTGTTTCGACGATCCCGATTTCAAAAATTGCGGGTCCCACACTCGGAATCACGGCACGCTGATGACAAAAGCCCCGTTTCGCGATTATATTTGCACACAATGCGTAAGACAAACAAAACAATCAAACTAGTTGTAAAAAAAAAGAACAAGTTAACCGAAAAGACGAGTCTGAACTACAAAAGGGGTGCAACACGAGGACTTCCCAGGGGGTCACCCATCCTAGTACTACTCTCGCCCAAGCACGCTTAACTTCGGAGTTCTGATGGGATCCGGTGCATTAGTGCTGGTATGATCGCACCCGTTAGAGTCTCCTCACTATATTTTCTTATAGCTGCTGGCACAGCGGGCGGTGGGGGGCTCCGAACTTCAAACGCGCGTAACTTTCGAACCGAATGGAGTTACGGGGCGCACAGCATGTCCACGCGAAGGTCTCTCAGAGCCGGACGACGTGGACAACAGGGCTGGCCCGTTGTGTGCACTATCCGAGGTCAAAAAAGGCCGCAGAGCCCCGGTTTCGTGGCCCGCCGTGTTTCGACGATCCCGATTTCAAAAATTGCGGGTCCCACACTCGGAATCACGGCACGCTGATGACAAAAGCCCCGTGTCGCGATTATATTTGCACACAATGCGTAAGACAAACAAAACAATCAAACTAGTTGTAAAAAAAAAGAACAAGTTAACCGAAAAGACGAGTCTGAACTACAAAAGGGGTGCAACACGAGGACTTCCCAGGGGGTCACCCATCCTAGTACTACTCTCGCCCAAGCACGCTTAACTTCGGAGTTCTGATGGGATCCGGTGCATTAGTGCTGGTATGATCGCACCCGTTAGAGTCTCCTCACTATATTTTCTTATAGCTGCTGGCACAGCGGGCGGTGGGGGGCTCCGAACTTCAAACGCGCGTAACTTTCGAACCGAATGGAGTTACGGGGCGCACAGCATGTCCACGCGAAGGTCTCTCAGAGCCGGACGACGTGGACAACAGGGCTGGCCCGTTGTGTGCACTATCCGAGGTCAAAAAAGGCCGCAGAGCCCCGGTTTCGTGGCCCGCCGTGTTTCGACGATCCCGATTTCAAAAATTGCGGGTCCCACACTCGGAATCACGGCACGCTGATGACAAAAGCCCCGTGTCGCGATTATATTTGCACACAATGCGTAAGACAAACAAAACAATCAAACTAGTTGTAAAAAAAAAGAACAAGTTAACCGAAAAGACGAGTCTGAACTACAAAAGGGGTGCAACACGAGGACTTCCCAGGGGGTCACCCATCCTAGTACTACTCTCGCCCAAGCACGCTTAACTTCGGAGTTCTGATGGGATCCGGTGCATTAGTGCTGGTATGATCGCACCCGTTAGAGTCTCCTCACTATATTTTCTTATAGCTGCTGGCACAGCGGGCGGTGGGGGGCTCCGAACTTCAAACGCGCGTAACTTTCGAACCGAATGGAGTTACGGGGCGCACAGCATGTCCACGCGAAGGTCTCTCAGAGCCGGACGACGTGGACAACCGGGCTGGCCCGTTGTGTGCACTATCCGAGGTCAAAAAAGGCCGCAGAGCCCCGGTTTCGTGGCCCGCCGTGTTTCGACGATCCCGATTTCAAAAATTGCGGGTCCCACACTCGGAATCACGGCACGCTGATGACAAAAGCCCCGTTTCGCGATTATATTTGCACACAATGCGTAAGACAAACAAAACAATCAAACTAGTTGTAAAAAAAAAGAACAAGTTAACCGAAAAGACGAGTCTGAACTACAAAAGGGGTGCAACACGAGGACTTCCCAGGGGGTCACCCATCCTAGTACTACTCTCGCCCAAGCACGCTTAACTTCGGAGTTCTGATGGGATCCGGTGCATTAGTGCTGGTATGATCGCACCCGTTAGAGTCTCCTCACTATATTTTCTTATAGCTGCTGGCACAGCGGGCGGTGGGGGGCTCCGAACTTCAAACGCGCGTAACTTTCGAACCGAATGGAGTTACGGGGCGCACAGCATGTCCACGCGAAGGTCTCTCAGAGCCGGACGACGTGGACAACAGGGCTGGCCCGTTGTGTGCACTATCCGAGGTCAAAAAAGGCCGCAGAGCCCCGGTTTCGTGGCCCGCCGTGTTTCGACGATCCCGATTTCAAAAATTGCGGGTCCCACACTCGGAATCACGGCACGCTGATGACAAAAGCCCCGTGTCGCGATTATATTTGCACACAATGCGTAAGACAAACAAAACAATCAAACTAGTTGTAAAAAAAAAGAACAAGTTAACCGAAAAGACGAGTCTGAACTACAAAAGGGGTGCAACACGAGGACTTCCCAGGGGGTCACCCATCCTAGTACTACTCTCGCCCAAGCACGCTTAACTTCGGAGTTCTGATGGGATCCGGTGCATTAGTGCTGGTATGATCGCACCCGTTAGAGTCTCCTCACTATATTTTCTTATAGCTGCTGGCACAGCGGGCGGTGGGGGGCTCCGAACTTCAAACGCGCGTAACTTTCGAACCGAATGGAGTTACGGGGCGCACAGCATGTCCACGCGAAGGTCTCTCAGAGCCGGACGACGTGGACAACCGGGCTGGCCCGTTGTGTGCACTATCCGAGGTCAAAAAAGGCCGCAGAGCCCCGGTTTCGTGGCCCGCCGTGTTTCGACGATCCCGATTTCAAAAATTGCGGGTCCCACACTCGGAATCACGGCACGCTGATGACAAAAGCCCCGTTTCGCGATTATATTTGCACACAATGCGTAAGACAAACAAAACAATCAAACTAGTTGTAAAAAAAAAGAACAAGTTAACCGAAAAGACGAGTCTGAACTACAAAAGGGGTGCAACACGAGGACTTCCCAGGGGGTCACCCATCCTAGTACTACTCTCGCCCAAGCACGCTTAACTTCGGAGTTCTGATGGGATCCGGTGCATTAGTGCTGGTATGATCGCACCCGTTAGAGTCTCCTCACTATATTTTCTTATAGCTGCTGGCACAGCGGGCGGTGGGGGGCTCCGAACTTCAAACGCGCGTAACTTTCGAACCGAATGGAGTTACGGGGCGCACAGCATGTCCACGCGAAGGTCTCTCAGAGCCGGACGACGTGGACAACAGGGCTGGCCCGTTGTGTGCACTATCCGAGGTCAAAAAAGGCCGCAGAGCCCCGGTTTCGTGGCCCGCCGTGTTTCGACGATCCCGATTTCAAAAATTGCGGGTCCCACACTCGGAATCACGGCACGCTGATGACAAAAGCCCCGTGTCGCGATTATATTTGCACACAATGCGTAAGACAAACAAAACAATCAAACTAGTTGTAAAAAAAAAGAACAAGTTAACCGAAAAGACGAGTCTGAACTACAAAAGGGGTGCAACACGAGGACTTCCCAGGGGGTCACCCATCCTAGTACTACTCTCGCCCAAGCACGCTTAACTTCGGAGTTCTGATGGGATCCGGTGCATTAGTGCTGGTATGATCGCACCCGTTAGAGTCTCCTCACTATATTTTCTTATAGCTGCTGGCACAGCGGGCGGTGGGGGGCTCCGAACTTCAAACGCGCGTAACTTTCGAACCGAATGGAGTTACGGGGCGCACAGCATGTCCACGCGAAGGTCTCTCAGAGCCGGACGACGTGGACAACCGGGCTGGCCCGTTGTGTGCACTATCCGAGTTCAAAAAAGGCCGCAGAGCCCCGGTTTCGTGGCCCGCCGTGTTTCGACGATCCCGATTTCAAAAATTGCGGGTCCCACACTCGGAATCACGGCACGCTGATGACAAAAGCCCCGTTTCGCGATTATATTTGCACACAATGCGTAAGACAAACAAAACAATCAAACTAGTTGTAAAAAAAAAGAACAAGTTAACCGAAAAGACGAGTCTGAACTACAAAAGGGGTGCAACACGAGGACTTCCCAGGGGGTCACCCATCCTAGTACTACTCTCGCCCAAGCACGCTTAACTTCGGAGTTCTGATGGGATCCGGTGCATTAGTGCTGGTATGATCGCACCCGTTAGAGTCTCCTCACTATATTTTCTTATAGCTGCTGGCACAGCGGGCGGTGGGGGGCTCCGAACTTCAAACGCGCGTAACTTTCGAACCGAATGGAGTTACGGGGCGCACAGCATGTCCACGCGAAGGTCTCTCAGAGCCGGACGACGTGGACAACAGGGCTGGCCCGTTGTGTGCACTATCCGAGGTCAAAAAAGGCCGCAGAGCCCCGGTTTCGTGGCCCGCCGTGTTTCGACGATCCCGATTTCAAAAATTGCGGGTCCCACACTCGGAATCACGGCACGCTGATGACAAAAGCCCCGTGTCGCGATTATATTTGCACACAATGCGTAAGACAAACAAAACAATCAAACTAGTTGTAAAAAAAAAGAACAAGTTAACCGAAAAGACGAGTCTGAACTACAAAAGGGGTGCAACACGAGGACTTCCCAGGGGGTCACCCATCCTAGTACTACTCTCGCCCAAGCACGCTTAACTTCGGAGTTCTGATGGGATCCGGTGCATTAGTGCTGGTATGATCGCACCCGTTAGAGTCTCCTCACTATATTTTCTTATAGCTGCTGGCACAGCGGGCGGTGGGGGGCTCCGAACTTCAAACGCGCGTAACTTTCGAACCGAATGGAGTTACGGGGCGCACAGCATGTCCACGCGAAGGTCTCTCAGAGCCGGACGACGTGGACAACAGGGCTGGCCCGTTGTGTGCACTATCCGAGGTCAAAAAAGGCCGCAGAGCTCCGGTTTCGTGGCCCGCCGTGTTTCGACGATCCCGATTTCAAAAATTGCGGGTCCCACACTCGGAATCACGGCACGCTGATGACAAAAGCCCCGTGTCGCGATTATATTTGCACACAATGCGTAAGACAAACAAAACAATCAAACTAGTTGTAAAAAAAAAGAACAAGTTAACCGAAAAGACGAGTCTGAACTACAAAAGGGGTGCAACACGAGGACTTCCCAGGGGGTCACCCATCCTAGTACTACTCTCGCCCAAGCACGCTTAACTTCGAAGTTCTGATGGGATCCGGTGCATTAGTGCTGGTATGATCGCACCCGTTAGAGTCTCCTCACTATATTTTCTTATAGCTGCTGGCACAGCGGGCGGTGGGGGGCTCCGAACTTCAAACGCGCGTAACTTTCGAACCGAATGGAGTTACGGGGCGCACAGCATGTCCACGCGAAGGTCTCTCAGAGCCGGACGACGTGGACAACCGGGCTGGCCCGTTGTGTGCACTATCCGAGGTCAAAAAAGGCCGCAGAGCCCCGGTTTCGTGGCCCGCCGTGTTTCGACGATCCCGATTTCAAAAATTGCGGGTCCCACACTCGGAATCACGGCACGCTGATGACAAAAGCCCCGTGTCGCGATTATATTTGCACACAATGCGTAAGACAAACAAAACAATCAAACTAGTTGTAAAAAAAAAGAACAAGTTAACCGAAAAGACGAGTCTGAACTACAAAAGGGGTGCAACACGAGGACTTCCCAGGGGGTCACCCATCCTAGTACTACTCTCGCCCAAGCACGCTTAACTTCGGAGTTCTGATGGGATCCGGTGCATTAGTGCTGGTATGATCGCACCCGTTAGAGTCTCCTCACTATATTTTCTTATAGCTGCTGGCACAGCGGGCGGTGGGGGGCTCCGAACTTCAAACGCGCGTAACTTTCGAACCGAATGGAGTTACGGGGCGCACAGCATGTCCACGCGAAGGTCTCTCAGAGCCGGACGACGTGGACAACCGGGCTGGCCCGTTGTGTGCACTATCCGAGGTCAAAAAAGGCCGCAGAGCCCCGGTTTCGTGGCCCGCCGTGTTTCGACGATCCCGATTTCAAAAATTGCGGGTCCCACACTCGGAATCACGGCACGCTGATGACAAAAGCCCCGTTTCGCGATTATATTTGCACACAATGCGTAAGACAAACAAAACAATCAAACTAGTTGTAAAAAAAAAGAACAAGTTAACCGAAAAGACGAGTCTGAACTACAAAAGGGGTGCAACACGAGGACTTCCCAGGGGGTCACCCATCCTAGTACTACTCTCGCCCAAGCACGCTTAACTTCGGAGTTCTGATGGGATCCGGTGCATTAGTGCTGGTATGATCGCACCCGTTAGAGTCTCCTCACTATATTTTCTTATAGCTGCTGGCACAGCGGGCGGTGGGGGGCTCCGAACTTCAAACGCGCGTAACTTTCGAACCGAATGGAGTTACGGGGCGCACAGCATGTCCACGCGAAGGTCTCTCAGAGCCGGACGACGTGGACAACAGGGCTGGCCCGTTGTGTGCACTATCCGAGGTCAAAAAAGGCCGCAGAGCCCCGGTTTCGTGGCCCGCCGTGTTTCGACGATCCCGATTTCAAAAATTGCGGGTCCCACACTCGGAATCACGGCACGCTGATGACAAAAGCCCCGTGTCGCGATTATATTTGCACACAATGCGTAAGACAAACAAAACAATCAAACTAGTTGTAAAAAAAAAGAACAAGTTAACCGAAAAGACGAGTCTGAACTACAAAAGGGGTGCAACACGAGGACTTCCCAGGGGGTCACCCATCCTAGTACTACTCTCGCCCAAGCACGCTTAACTTCGGAGTTCTGATGGGATCCAGTGCATTAGTGCTGGTATGATCGCACCCGTTAGAGTCTCCTCACTATATTTTCTTATAGCTGCTGGCACAGCGGGCGGTGGGGGGCTCCGAACTTCAAACGCGCGTAACTTTCGAACCGAATGGAGTTACGGGGCGCACAGCATGTCCACGCGAAGGTCTCTCAGAGCCGGACGACGTGGACAACAGGGCTGGCCCGTTGTGTGCACTATCCGAGGTCAAAAAAGGCCGCAGAGCCCCGGTTTCGTGGCCCGCCGTGTTTCGACGATCCCGATTTCAAAAATTGCGGGTCCCACACTCGGAATCACGGCACGCTGATGACAAAAGCCCCGTGTCGCGATTATATTTGCACACAATGCGTAAGACAAACAAAACAATCAAACTAGTTGTAAAAAAAAAGAACAAGTTAACCGAAAAGACGAGTCTGAACTACAAAAGGGGTGCAACACGAGGACTTCCCAGGGGGTCACCCATCCTAGTACAACTCTCGCCCAAGCACGCTTAACTTCGAAGTTCTGATGGGATCCGGTGCATTAGTGCTGGTATGATCGCACCCGTTAGAGTCTCCTCACTATATTTTCTTATAGCTGCTGGCACAGCGGGCGGTGGGGGGCTCCGAACTTCAAACGCGCGTAACTTTCGAACCGAATGGAGTTACGGGGCGCACAGCATGTCCACGCGAAGGTCTCTCAGAGCCGGACGACGTGGACAACCGGGCTGGCCCGTTGTGTGCACTATCCGAGGTCAAAAAAGGCCGCAGAGCCCCGGTTTCGTGGCCCGCCGTGTTTCGACGATCCCGATTTCAAAAATTGCGGGTCCCACACTCGGAATCACGGCACGCTGATGACAAAAGCCCCGTTTCGCGATTATATTTGCACACAATGCGTAAGACAAACAAAACAATCAAACTAGTTGTAAAAAAAAAGAACAAGTTAACCGAAAAGACGAGTCTGAACTACAAAAGGGGTGCAACACGAGGACTTCCCAGGGGGTCACCCATCCTAGTACTACTCTCGCCCAAGCACGCTTAACTTCGGAGTTCTGATGGGATCCGGTGCATTAGTGCTGGTATGATCGCACCCATTAGAGTCTCCTCACTATATTTTCTTATAGCTGCTGGCACAGCGGGCGGTGGGGGGCTCCGAACTTCAAACGCGCGTAACTTTCGAACCGAATGGAGTTACGGGGCGCACAGCATGTCCACGCGAAGGTCTCTCAGAGCCGGACGACGTGGACAACAGGGCTGGCCCGTTGTGTGCACTATCCGAGGTCAAAAAAGGCCGCAGAGCCCCGGTTTCGTGGCCCGCCGTGTTTCGACGATCCCGATTTCAAAAATTGCGGGTCCCACACTCGGAATCACGGCACGCTGATGACAAAAGCCCCGTGTCGCGATTATATTTGCACACAATGCGTAAGACAAACAAAACAATCAAACTAGTTGTAAAAAAAAAGAACAAGTTAACCGAAAAGACGAGTCTGAACTACAAAAGGGGTGCAACACGAGGACTTCCCAGGGGGTCACCCATCCTAGTACTACTCTCGCCCAAGCACGCTTAACTTCGGAGTTCTGATGGGATCCGGTGCATTAGTGCTGGTATGATCGCACCCGTTAGAGTCTCCTCACTATATTTTCTTATAGCTGCTGGCACAGCGGGCGGTGGGGGGCTCCGAACTTCAAACGCGCGTAACTTTCGAACCGAATGGAGTTACGGGGCGCACAGCATGTCCACGCGAAGGTCTCTCAGAGCCGGACGACGTGGACAACAGGGCTGGCCCGTTGTGTGCACTATCCGAGGTCAAAAAAGGCCGCAGAGCCCCGGTTTCGTGGCCCGCCGTGTTTCGACGATCCCGATTTCAAAAATTGCGGGTCCCACACTCGGAATCACGGCACGCTGATGACAAAAGCCCCGTGTCGCGATTATATTTGCACACAATGCGTAAGACAAACAAAACAATCAAACTAGTTGTAAAAAAAAAGAACAAGTTAACCGAAAAGACGAGTCTGAACTACAAAAGGGGTGCAACACGAGGACTTCCCAGGGGGTCACCCATCCTAGTACTACTCTCGCCCAAGCACGCTTAACTTCGGAGTTCTGATGGGATCCGGTGCATTAGTGCTGGTATGATCGCACCCGTTAGAGTCTCCTCACTATATTTTCTTATAGCTGCTGGCACAGCGGGCGGTGGGGGGCTCCGAACTTCAAACGCGCGTAACTTTCGAACCGAATGGAGTTACGGGGCGCACAGCATGTCCACGCGAAGGTCTCTCAGAGCCGGACGACGTGGACAACAGGGCTGGCCCGTTGTGTGCACTATCCGAGGTCAAAAAAGGCCGCAGAGCCCCGGTTTCGTGGCCCGCCGTGTTTCGACGATCCCGATTTCAAAAATTGCGGGTCCCACACTCGGAATCACGGCACGCTGATGACAAAAGCCCCGTGTCGCGATTATATTTGCACACAATGCGTAAGACAAACAAAACAATCAAACTAGTTGTAAAAAAAAAGAACAAGTTAACCGAAAAGACGAGTCTGAACTACAAAAGGGGTGCAACACGAGGACTTCCCAGGGGGTCACCCATCCTAGTACTACTCTCGCCCAAGCACGCTTAACTTCGGAGTTCTGATGGGATCCGGTGCATTAGTGCTGGTATGATCGCACCCGTTAGAGTCTCCTCACTATATTTTCTTATAGCTGCTGGCACAGCGGGCGGTGGGGGGCTACGAACTTCAAACGCGCGTAACTTTCGAACCGAATGGAGTTACGGGGCGCACAGCATGTCCACGCGAAGGTCTCTCAGAGCCGGACGACGTGGACAACAGGGCTGGCCCGTTGTGTGCACTATCCGAGGTCAAAAAAGGCCGCAGAGCCCCGGTTTCGTGGCCCGCCGTGTTTCGACGATCCCGATTTCAAAAATTGCGGGTCCCACACTCGGAATCACGGCACGCTGATGACAAAAGCCCCGTGTCGCGATTATATTTGCACACAATGCGTAAGACAAACAAAACAATCAAACTAGTTGTAAAAAAAAAGAACAAGTTAACCGAAAAGACGAGTCTGAACTACAAAAGGGGTGCAACACGAGGACTTCCCAGGGGGTCACCCATCCTAGTACTACTCTCGCCCAAGCACGCTTAACTTCGAAGTTCTGATGGGATCCGGTGCATTAGTGCTGGTATGATCGCACCCGTTAGAGTCTCCTCACTATATTTTCTTATAGCTGCTGGCACAGCGGGCGGTGGGGGGCTCCGAACTTCAAACGCGCGTAACTTTCGAACCGAATGGAGTTACGGGGCGCACAGCATGTCCACGCGAAGGTCTCTCAGAGCCGGACGACGTGGACAACCGGGCTGGCCCGTTGTGTGCACTATCCGAGGTCAAAAAAGGCCGCAGAGCCCCGGTTTCGTGGCCCGCCGTGTTTCGACGATCCCGATTTCAAAAATTGCGGGTCCCACACTCGGAATCACGGCACGCTGATGACAAAAGCCCCGTTTCGCGATTATATTTGCACACAATGCGTAAGACAAACAAAACAATCAAACTAGTTGTAAAAAAAAAGAACAAGTTAACCGAAAAGACGAGTCTGAACTACAAAAGGGGTGCAACACGAGGACTTCCCAGGGGGTCACCCATCCTAGTACTACTCTCGCCCAAGCACGCTTAACTTCGGAGTTCTGATGGGATCCGGTGCATTAGTGCTGGTATGATCGCACCCGTTAGAGTCTCCTCACTATATTTTCTTATAGCTGCTGGTACAGCGGGCGGTGGGGGGCTCCGAACTTCAAACGCGCGTAACTTTCGAACCGAATGGAGTTACGGGGCGCACAGCATGTCCACGCGAAGGTCTCTCAGAGCCGGACGACGTGGACAACAGGGCTGGCCCGTTGTGTGCACTATCCGAGGTCAAAAAAGGCCGCAGAGCCCCGGTTTCGTGGCCCGCCGTGTTTCGACGATCCCGATTTCAAAAATTGCGGGTCCCACACTCGGAATCACGGCACGCTGATGACAAAAGCCCCGTGTCGCGATTATATTTGCACACAATGCGTAAGACAAACAAAACAATCAAACTAGTTGTAAAAAAAAAGAACAAGTTAACCGAAAAGACGAGTCTGAACTACAAAAGGGGTGCAACACGAGGACTTCCCAGGGGGTCACCCATCCTAGTACTACTCTCGCCCAAGCACGCTTAACTTCGGAGTTCTGATGGGATCCGGTGCATTAGTGCTGGTATGATCGCACCCGTTAGAGTCTCCTCACTATATTTTCTTATAGCTGCTGGTACAGCGGGCGGTGGGGGGCTCCGAACTTCAAACGCGCGTAACTTTCGAACCGAATGGAGTTACGGGGCGCACAGCATGTCCACGCGAAGGTCTCTCAGAGCCGGACGACGTGGACAACAGGGCTGGCCCGTTGTGTGCACTATCCGAGGTCAAAAAAGGCCGCAGAGCCCCGGTTTCGTGGCCCGCCGTGTTTCGACGATCCCGATTTCAAAAATTGCGGGTCCCACACTCGGAATCACGGCACGCTGATGACAAAAGCCCCGTGTCGCGATTATATTTGCACACAATGCGTAAGACAAACAAAACAATCAAACTAGTTGTAAAAAAAAAGAACAAGTTAACCGAAAAGACGAGTCTGAACTACAAAAGGGGTGCAACACGAGGACTTCCCAGGGGGTCACCCATCCTAGTACTACTCTCGCCCAAGCACGCTTAACTTCGAAGTTCTGATGGGATCCGGTGCATTAGTGCTGGTATGATCGCACCCGTTAGAGTCTCCTCACTATATTTTCTTATAGCTGCTGGCACAGCGGGCGGTGGGGGGCTCCGAACTTCAAACGCGCGTAACTTTCGAACCGAATGGAGTTACGGGGCGCACAGCATGTCCACGCGAAGGTCTCTCAGAGCCGGACGACGTGGACAACCGGGCTGGCCCGTTGTGTGCACTATCCGAGGTCAAAAAAGGCCGCAGAGCCCCGGTTTCGTGGCCCGCCGTGTTTCGACGATCCCGATTTCAAAAATTGCGGGTCCCACACTCGGAATCACGGCACGCTGATGACAAAAGCCCCGTTTCGCGATTATATTTGCACACAATGCGTAAGACAAACAAAACAATCAAACTAGTTGTAAAAAAAAAGAACAAGTTAACCGAAAAGACGAGTCTGAACTACAAAAGGGGTGCAACACGAGGACTTCCCAGGGGGTCACCCATCCTAGTACTACTCTCGCCCAAGCACGCTTAACTTCGGAGTTCTGATGGGATCCGGTGCATTAGTGCTGGTATGATCGCACCCGTTAGAGTCTCCTCACTATATTTTCTTATAGCTGCTGGCACAGCGGGCGGTGGGGGGCTCCGAACTTCAAACGCGCGTAACTTTCGAACCGAATGGAGTTACGGGGCGCACAGCATGTCCACGCGAAGGTCTCTCAGAGCCGGACGACGTGGACAACCGGGCTGGCCCGTTGTGTGCACTATCCGAGGTCAAAAAAGGCCGCAGAGCCCCGGTTTCGTGGCCCGCCGTGTTTCGACGATCCCGATTTCAAAAATTGCGGGTCCCACACTCGGAATCACGGCACGCTGATGACAAAAGCCCCGTTTCGCGATTATATTTGCACACAATGCGTAAGACAAACAAAACAATCAAACTAGTTGTAAAAAAAAAGAACAAGTTAACCGAAAAGACGAGTCTGAACTACAAAAGGGGTGCAACACGAGGACTTCCCAGGGGGTCACCCATCCTAGTACTACTCTCGCCCAAGCACGCTTAACTTCGGAGTTCTGATGGGATCCGGTGCATTAGTGCTGGTATGATCGCACCCGTTAGAGTCTCCTCACTATATTTTCTTATAGCTGCTGGTACAGCGGGCGGTGGGGGGCTCCGAACTTCAAACGCGCGTAACTTTCGAACCGAATGGAGTTACGGGGCGCACAGCATGTCCACGCGAAGGTCTCTCAGAGCCGGACGACGTGGACAACAGGGCTGGCCCGTTGTGTGCACTATCCGAGGTCAAAAAAGGCCGCAGAGCCCCGGTTTCGTGGCCCGCCGTGTTTCGACGATCCCGATTTCAAAAATTGCGGGTCCCACACTCGGAATCACGGCACGCTGATGACAAAAGCCCCGTGTCGCGATTATATTTGCACACAATGCGTAAGACAAACAAAACAATCAAACTAGTTGTAAAAAAAAAGAACAAGTTAACCGAAAAGACGAGTCTGAACTACAAAAGGGGTGCAACACGAGGACTTCCCAGGGGGTCACCCATCCTAGTACTACTCTCGCCCAAGCACGCTTAACTTCGAAGTTCTGATGGGATCCGGTGCATTAGTGCTGGTATGATCGCACCCGTTAGAGTCTCCTCACTATATTTTCTTATAGCTGCTGGCACAGCGGGCGGTGGGGGGCTCCGAACTTCAAACGCGCGTAACTTTCGAACCGAATGGAGTTACGGGGCGCACAGCATGTCCACGCGAAGGTCTCTCAGAGCCGGACGACGTGGACAACCGGGCTGGCCCGTTGTGTGCACTATCCGAGGTCAAAAAAGGCCGCAGAGCCCCGGTTTCGTGGCCCGCCGTGTTTCGACGATCCCAATTTCAAAAATTGCGGGTCCCACACTCGGAATCACGGCACGCTGATGACAAAAGCCCCGTTTCGCGATTATATTTGCACACAATGCGTAAGACAAACAAAACAATCAAACTAGTTGTAAAAAAAAAGAACAAGTTAACCGAAAAGACGAGTCTGAACTACAAAAGGGGTGCAACACGAGGACTTCCCAGGGGGTCACCCATCCTAGTACTACTCTCGCCCAAGCACGCTTAACTTCGGAGTTCTGATGGGATCCGGTGCATTAGTGCTGGTATGATCGCACCCGTTAGAGTCTCCTCACTATATTTTCTTATAGCTGCTGGCACAGCGGGCGGTGGGGGGCTCCGAACTTCAAACGCGCGTAACTTTCGAACCGAATGGAGTTACGGGGCGCACAGCATGTCCACGCGAAGGTCTCTCAGAGCCGGACGACGTGGACAACAGGGCTGGCCCGTTGTGTGCACTATCCGAGGTCAAAAAAGGCCGCAGAGCCCCGGTTTCGTGGCCCGCCGTGTTTCGACGATCCCGATTTCAAAAATTGCGGGTCCCACACTCGGAATCACGGCACGCTGATGACAAAAGCCCCGTGTCGCGATTATATTTGCACACAATGCGTAAGACAAACAAAACAATCAAACTAGTTGTAAAAAAAAAGAACAAGTTAACCGAAAAGACGAGTCTGAACTACAAAAGGGGTGCAACACGAGGACTTCCCAGGGGGTCACCCATCCTAGTACTACTCTCGCCCAAGCACGCTTAACTTCGGAGTTCTGATGGGATCCGGTGCATTAGTGCTGGTATGATCGCACCCGTTAGAGTCTCCTCACTATATTTTCTTATAGCTGCTGGTACAGCGGGCGGTGGGGGGCTCCGAACTTCAAACGCGCGTAACTTTCGAACCGAATGGAGTTACGGGGCGCACAGCATGTCCACGCGAAGGTCTCTCAGAGCCGGACGACGTGGACAACAGGGCTGGCCCGTTGTGTGCACTATCCGAGGTCAAAAAAGGCCGCAGAGCCCCGGTTTCGTGGCCCGCCGTGTTTCGACGATCCCGATTTCAAAAATTGCGGGTCCCACACTCGGAATCACGGCACGCTGATGACAAAAGCCCCGTGTCGCGATTATATTTGCACACAATGCGTAAGACAAACAAAACAATCAAACTAGTTGTAAAAAAAAAGAACAAGTTAACCGAAAAGACGAGTCTGAACTACAAAAGGGGTGCAACACGAGGACTTCCCAGGGGGTCACCCATCCTAGTACTACTCTCGCCCAAGCACGCTTAACTTCGAAGTTCTGATGGGATCCGGTGCATTAGTGCTGGTATGATCGCACCCGTTAGAGTCTCCTCACTATATTTTCTTATAGCTGCTGGCACAGCGGGCGGTGGGGGGCTCCGAACTTCAAACGCGCGTAACTTTCGAACCGAATGGAGTTACGGGGCGCACAGCATGTCCACGCGAAGGTCTCTCAGAGCCGGACGACGTGGACAACCGGGCTGGCCCGTTGTGTGCACTATCCGAGGTCAAAAAAGGCCGCAGAGCCCCGGTTTCGTGGCCCGCCGTGTTTCGACGATCCCGATTTCAAAAATTGCGGGTCCCACACTCGGAATCACGGCACGCTGATGACAAAAGCCCCGTTTCGCGATTATATTTGCACACAATGCGTAAGACAAACAAAACAATCAAACTAGTTGTAAAAAAAAAGAACAAGTTAACCGAAAAGACGAGTCTGAACTACAAAAGGGGTGCAACACGAGGACTTCCCAGGGGGTCACCCATCCTAGTACTACTCTCGCCCAAGCACGCTTAACTTCGGAGTTCTGATGGGATCCGGTGCATTAGTGCTGGTATGATCGCACCCGTTAGAGTCTCCTCACTATATTTTCTTATAGCTGCTGGCACAGCGGGCGGTGGGGGGCTCCGAACTTCAAACGCGCGTAACTTTCGAACCGAATGGAGTTACGGGGCGCACAGCATGTCCACGCGAAGGTCTCTCAGAGCCGGACGACGTGGACAACAGGGCTGGCCCGTTGTGTGCACTATCCGAGGTCAAAAAAGGCCGCAGAGCCCCGGTTTCGTGGCCCGCCGTGTTTCGACGATCCCGATTTCAAAAATTGCGGGTCCCACACTCGGAATCACGGCACGCTGATGACAAAAGCCCCGTTTCGCGATTATATTTGCACACAATGCGTAAGACAAACAAAACAATCAAACTAGTTGTAAAAAAAAAGAACAAGTTAACCGAAAAGACGAGTCTGAACTACAAAAGGGGTGCAACACGAGGACTTCCCAGGGGGTCACCCATCCTAGTACTACTCTCGCCCAAGCACGCTTAACTTCGGAGTTCTGATGGGATCCGGTGCATTAGTGCTGGTATGATCGCACCCGTTAGAGTCTCCTCACTATATTTTCTTATAGCTGCTGGCACAGCGGGCGGTGGGGGGCTCCGAACTTCAAACGCGCGTAACTTTCGAACCGAATGGAGTTACGGGGCGCACAGCATGTCCACGCGAAGGTCTCTCAGAGCCGGACGACGTGGACAACAGGGCTGGCCCGTTGTGTGCACTATCCGAGGTCAAAAAAGGCCGCAGAGCCCCGGTTTCGTGGCCCGCCGTGTTTCGACGATCCCGATTTCAAAAATTGCGGGTCCCACACTCGGAATCACGGCACGCTGATGACAAAAGCCCCGTGTCGCGATTATATTTGCACACAATGCGTAAGACAAACAAAACAATCAAACTAGTTGTAAAAAAAAAGAACAAGTTAACCGAAAAGACGAGTCTGAACTACAAAAGGGGTGCAACACGAGGACTTCCCAGGGGGTCACCCATCCTAGTACTACTCTCGCCCAAGCACGCTTAACTTCGGAGTTCTGATGGGATCCGGTGCATTAGTGCTGGTATGATCGCACCCGTTAGAGTCTCCTCACTATATTTTCTTATAGCTGCTGGCACAGCGGGCGGTGGGGGGCTCCGAACTTCAAACGCGCGTAACTTTCGAACCGAATGGAGTTACGGGGCGCACAGCATGTCCACGCGAAGGTCTCTCAGAGCCGGACGACGTGGACAACAGGGCTGGCCCGTTGTGTGCACTATCCGAGGTCAAAAAAGGCCGCAGAGCCCCGGTTTCGTGGCCCGCCGTGTTTCGACGATCCCGATTTCAAAAATTGCGGGTCCCACACTCGGAATCACGGCACGCTGATGACAAAAGCCCCGTGTCGCGATTATATTTGCACACAATGCGTAAGACAAACAAAACAATCAAACTAGTTGTAAAAAAAAAGAACAAGTTAACCGAAAAGACGAGTCTGAACTACAAAAGGGGTGCAACACGAGGACTTCCCAGGGGGTCACCCTTCCTAGTACTACTCTCGCCCAAGCACGCTTAACTTCGGAGTTCTGATGGGATCCGGTGCATTAGTGCTGGTATGATCGCACCCGTTAGAGTCTCCTCACTATATTTTCTTATAGCTGCTGGCACAGCGGGCGGTGGGGGGCTCCGAACTTCAAACGCGCGTAACTTTCGAACCGAATGGAGTTACGGGGCGCACAGCATGTCCACGCGAAGGTCTCTCAGAGCCGGACGACGTGGACAACAGGGCTGGCCCGTTGTGTGCACTATCCGAGGTCAAAAAAGGCCGCAGAGCCCCGGTTTCGTGGCCCGCCGTGTTTCGACGATCCCGATTTCAAAAATTGCGGGTCCCACACTCGGAATCACGGCACGCTGATGACAAAAGCCCCGTGTCGCGATTATATTTGCACACAATGCGTAAGACAAACAAAACAATCAAACTAGTTGTAAAAAAAAAGAACAAGTTAACCGAAAAGACGAGTCTGAACTACAAAAGGGGTGCAACACGAGGACTTCCCAGGGGGTCACCCATCCTAGTACTACTCTCGCCCAAGCACGCTTACCTTCGAAGTTCTGATGGGATCCGGTGCATTAGTGCTGGTATGATCGCACCCGTTAGAGTCTCCTCACTATATTTTCTTATAGCTGCTGGCACAGCGGGCGGTGGGGGGCTCCGAACTTCAAACGCGCGTAACTTTCGAACCGAATGGAGTTACGGGGCGCACAGCATGTCCACGCGAAGGTCTCTCAGAGCCGGACGACGTGGACAACCGGGCTGGCCCGTTGTGTGCACTATCCGAGGTCAAAAAAGGCCGCAGAGCCCCGGTTTCGTGGCCCGCCGTGTTTCGACGATCCCGATTTCAAAAATTGCGGGTCCCACACTCGGAATCACGGCACGCTGATGACAAAAGCCCCGTGTCGCGATTATATTTGCACACAATGCGTAAGACAAACAAAACAATCAAACTAGTTGTAAAAAAAAAGAACAAGTTAACCGAAAAGACGAGTCTGAACTACAAAAGGGGTGCAACACGAGGACTTCCCAGGGGGTCACCCATCCTAGTACTACTCTCGCCCAAGCACGCTTAACTTCGGAGTTCTGATGGGATCCGGTGCATTAGTGCTGGTATGATCGCACCCGTTAGAGTCTCCTCACTATATTTTCTTATAGCTGCTGGCACAGCGGGCGGTGGGGGGCTCCGAACTTCAAACGCGCGTAACTTTCGAACCGAATGGAGTTACGGGGCGCACAGCATGTCCACGCGAAGGTCTCTCAGAGCCGGACGACGTGGACAACCGGGCTGGCCCGTTGTGTGCACTATCCGAGGTCAAAAAAGGCCGCAGAGCCCCGGTTTCGTGGCCCGCCGTGTTTCGACGATCCCGATTTCAAAAATTGCGGGTCCCACACTCGGAATCACGGCACGCTGATGACAAAAGCCCCGTTTCGCGATTATATTTGCACACAATGCGTAAGACAAACAAAACAATCAAACTAGTTGTAAAAAAAAAGAACAAGTTAACCGAAAAGACGAGTCTGAACTACAAAAGGGGTGCAACACGAGGACTTCCCAGGGGGTCACCCATCCTAGTACTACTCTCGCCCAAGCACGCTTAACTTCGGAGTTCTGATGGGATCCGGTGCATTAGTGCTGGTATGATCGCACCCGTTAGAGTCTCCTCACTATATTTTCTTATAGCTGCTGGCACAGCGGGCGGTGGGGGGCTCCGAACTTCAAACGCGCGTAACTTTCGAACCGAATGGAGTTACGGGGCGCACAGCATGTCCACGCGAAGGTCTCTCAGAGCCGGACGACGTGGACAACAGGGCTGGCCCGTTGTGTGCACTATCCGAGGTCAAAAAAGGCCGCAGAGCCCCGGTTTCGTGGCCCGCCGTGTTTCGACGATCCCGATTTCAAAAATTGCGGGTCCCACACTCGGAATCACGGCACGCTGATGACAAAAGCCCCGTGTCGCGATTATATTTGCACACAATGCGTAAGACAAACAAAACAATCAAACTAGTTGTAAAAAAAAAGAACAAGTTAACCGAAAAGACGAGTCTGAACTACAAAAGGGGTGCAACACGAGGACTTCCCAGGGGGTCACCCATCCTAGTACTACTCTCGCCCAAGCACGCTTAACTTCGGAGTTCTGATGGGATCCAATGCATTAGTGCTGGTATGATCGCACCCGTTAGAGTCTCCTCACTATATTTTCTTATAGCTGCTGGCACAGCGGGCGGTGGGGGGCTCCGAACTTCAAACGCGCGTAACTTTCGAACCGAATGGAGTTACGGGGCGCACAGCATGTCCACGCGAAGGTCTCTCAGAGCCGGACGACGTGGACAACAGGGCTGGCCCGTTGTGTGCACTATCCGAGGTCAAAAAAGGCCGCAGAGCCCCGGTTTCGTGGCCCGCCGTGTTTCGACGATCCCGATTTCAAAAATTGCGGGTCCCACACTCGGAATCACGGCACGCTGATGACAAAAGCCCCGTGTCGCGATTATATTTGCACACAATGCGTAAGACAAACAAAACAATCAAACTAGTTGTAAAAAAAAAGAACAAGTTAACCGAAAAGACGAGTCTGAACTACAAAAGGGGTGCAACACGAGGACTTCCCAGGGGGTCACCCATCCTAGTACTACTCTCGCCCAAGCACGCTTAACTTCGAAGTTCTGATGGGATCCGGTGCATTAGTGCTGGTATGATCGCACCCGTTAGAGTCTCCTCACTATATTTTCTTATAGCTGCTGGCACAGCGGGCGGTGGGGGGCTCCGAACTTCAAACGCGCGTAACTTTCGAACCGAATGGAGTTACGGGGCGCACAGCATGTCCACGCGAAGGTCTCTCAGAGCCGGACGACGTGGACAACCGGGCTGGCCCGTTGTGTGCACTATCCGAGGTCAAAAAAGGCCGCAGAGCCCCGGTTTCGTGGCCCGCCGTGTTTCGACGATCCCGATTTCAAAAATTGCGGGTCCCACACTCGGAATCACGGCACGCTGATGACAAAAGCCCCGTGTCGCGATTATATTTGCACACAATGCGTAAGACAAACAAAACAATCAAACTAGTTGTAAAAAAAAAGAACAAGTTAACCGAAAAGACGAGTCTGAACTACAAAAGGGGTGCAACACGAGGACTTCCCAGGGGGTCACCCTTCCTAGTACTACTCTCGCCCAAGCACGCTTAACTTCGGAGTTCTGATGGGATCCGGTGCATTAGTGCTGGTATGATCGCACCCGTTAGAGTCTCCTCACTATATTTTCTTATAGCTGCTGGCACAGCGGGCGGTGGGGGGCTCCGAACTTCAAACGCGCGTAACTTTCGAACCGAATGGAGTTACGGGGCGCACAGCATGTCCACGCGAAGGTCTCTCAGAGCCGGACGACGTGGACAACAGGGCTGGCCCGTTGTGTGCACTATCCGAGGTCAAAAAAGGCCGCAGAGCCCCGGTTTCGTGGCCCGCCGTGTTTCGACGATCCCGATTTCAAAAATTGCGGGTCCCACACTCGGAATCACGGCACGCTGATGACAAAAGCCCCGTGTCGCGATTATATTTGCACACAATGCGTAAGACAAACAAAACAATCAAACTAGTTGTAAAAAAAAAGAACAAGTTAACCGAAAAGACGAGTCTGAACTACAAAAGGGGTGCAACACGAGGACTTCCCAGGGGGTCACCCATCCTAGTACTACTCTCGCCCAAGCACGCTTACCTTCGAAGTTCTGATGGGATCCGGTGCATTAGTGCTGGTATGATCGCACCCGTTAGAGTCTCCTCACTATATTTTCTTATAGCTGCTGGCACAGCGGGCGGTGGGGGGCTCCGAACTTCAAACGCGCGTAACTTTCGAACCGAATGGAGTTACGGGGCGCACAGCATGTCCACGCGAAGGTCTCTCAGAGCCGGACGACGTGGACAACCGGGCTGGCCCGTTGTGTGCACTATCCGAGGTCAAAAAAGGCCGCAGAGCCCCGGTTTCGTGGCCCGCCGTGTTTCGACGATCCCGATTTCAAAAATTGCGGGTCCCACACTCGGAATCACGGCACGCTGATGACAAAAGCCCCGTGTCGCGATTATATTTGCACACAATGCGTAAGACAAACAAAACAATCAAACTAGTTGTAAAAAAAAAGAACAAGTTAACCGAAAAGACGAGTCTGAACTACAAAAGGGGTGCAACACGAGGACTTCCCAGGGGGTCACCCATCCTAGTACTACTCTCGCCCAAGCACGCTTAACTTCGGAGTTCTGATGGGATCCGGTGCATTAGTGCTGGTATGATCGCACCCGTTAGAGTCTCCTCACTATATTTTCTTATAGCTGCTGGCACAGCGGGCGGTGGGGGGCTCCGAACTTCAAACGCGCGTAACTTTCGAACCGAATGGAGTTACGGGGCGCACAGCATGTCCACGCGAAGGTCTCTCAGAGCCGGACGACGTGGACAACCGGGCTGGCCCGTTGTGTGCACTATCCGAGGTCAAAAAAGGCCGCAGAGCCCCGGTTTCGTGGCCCGCCGTGTTTCGACGATCCCGATTTCAAAAATTGCGGGTCCCACACTCGGAATCACGGCACGCTGATGACAAAAGCCCCGTTTCGCGATTATATTTGCACACAATGCGTAAGACAAACAAAACAATCAAACTAGTTGTAAAAAAAAAGAACAAGTTAACCGAAAAGACGAGTCTGAACTACAAAAGGGGTGCAACACGAGGACTTCCCAGGGGGTCACCCATCCTAGTACTACTCTCGCCCAAGCACGCTTAACTTCGGAGTTCTGATGGGATCCGGTGCATTAGTGCTGGTATGATCGCACCCGTTAGAGTCTCCTCACTATATTTTCTTATAGCTGCTGGCACAGCGGGCGGTGGGGGGCTCCGAACTTCAAACGCGCGTAACTTTCGAACCGAATGGAGTTACGGGGCGCACAGCATGTCCACGCGAAGGTCTCTCAGAGCCGGACGACGTGGACAACAGGGCTGGCCCGTTGTGTGCACTATCCGAGGTCAAAAAAGGCCGCAGAGCCCCGGTTTCGTGGCCCGCCGTGTTTCGACGATCCCGATTTCAAAAATTGCGGGTCCCACACTCGGAATCACGGCACGCTGATGACAAAAGCCCCGTGTCGCGATTATATTTGCACACAATGCGTAAGACAAACAAAACAATCAAACTAGTTGTAAAAAAAAAGAACAAGTTAACCGAAAAGACGAGTCTGAACTACAAAAGGGGTGCAACACGAGGACTTCCCAGGGGGTCACCCATCCTAGTACTACTCTCGCCCAAGCACGCTTAACTTCGGAGTTCTGATGGGATCCAGTGCATTAGTGCTGGTATGATCGCACCCGTTAGAGTCTCCTCACTATATTTTCTTATAGCTGCTGGCACAGCGGGCGGTGGGGGGCTCCGAACTTCAAACGCGCGTAACTTTCGAACCGAATGGAGTTACGGGGCGCACAGCATGTCCACGCGAAGGTCTCTCAGAGCCGGACGACGTGGACAACAGGGCTGGCCCGTTGTGTGCACTATCCGAGGTCAAAAAAGGCCGCAGAGCCCCGGTTTCGTGGCCCGCCGTGTTTCGACGATCCCGATTTCAAAAATTGCGGGTCCCACACTCGGAATCACGGCACGCTGATGACAAAAGCCCCGTGTCGCGATTATATTTGCACACAATGCGTAAGACAAACAAAACAATCAAACTAGTTGTAAAAAAAAAGAACAAGTTAACCGAAAAGACGAGTCTGAACTACAAAAGGGGTGCAACACGAGGACTTCCCAGGGGGTCACCCATCCTAGTACTACTCTCGCCCAAGCACGCTTAACTTCGAAGTTCTGATGGGATCCGGTGCATTAGTGCTGGTATGATCGCACCCGTTAGAGTCTCCTCACTATATTTTCTTATAGCTGCTGGCACAGCGGGCGGTGGGGGGCTCCGAACTTCAAACGCGCGTAACTTTCGAACCGAATGGAGTTACGGGGCGCACAGCATGTCCACGCGAAGGTCTCTCAGAGCCGGACGACGTGGACAACCGGGCTGGCCCGTTGTGTGCACTATCCGAGGTCAAAAAAGGCCGCAGAGCCCCGGTTTCGTGGCCCGCCGTGTTTCGACGATCCCGATTTCAAAAATTGCGGGTCCCACACTCGGAATCACGGCACGCTGATGACAAAAGCCCCGTTTCGCGATTATATTTGCACACAATGCGTAAGACAAACAAAACAATCAAACTAGTTGTAAAAAAAAAGAACAAGTTAACCGAAAAGACGAGTCTGAACTACAACAGGGGTGCAACACGAGGACTTCCCAGGGGGTCACCCATCCTAGTACTACTCTCGCCCAAGCACGCTTAACTTCGGAGTTCTGATGGGATCCGGTGCATTAGTGCTGGTATGATCGCACCCGTTAGAGTCTCCTCACTATATTTTCTTATAGCTGCTGGCACAGCGGGCGGTGGGGGGCTCCGAACTTCAAACGCGCGTAACTTTCGAACCGAATGGAGTTACGGGGCGCACAGCATGTCCACGCGAAGGTCTCTCAGAGCCGGACGACGTGGACAACAGGGCTGGCCCGTTGTGTGCACTATCCGAGGTCAAAAAAGGCCGCAGAGCCCCGGTTTCGTGGCCCGCCGTGTTTCGACGATCCCGATTTCAAAAATTGCGGGTCCCACACTCGGAATCACGGCACGCTGATGACAAAAGCCCCGTGTCGCGATTATATTTGCACACAATGCGTAAGACAAACAAAACAATCAAACTAGTTGTAAAAAAAAAGAACAAGTTAACCGAAAAGACGAGTCTGAACTACAAAAGGGGTGCAACACGAGGACTTCCCAGGGGGTCACCCATCCTAGTACTACTCTCGCCCAAGCACGCTTAACTTCGGAGTTCTGATGGGATCCGGTGCATTAGTGCTGGTATGATCGCACCCGTTAGAGTCTCCTCACTATATTTTCTTATAGCTGCTGGCACAGCGGGCGGTGGGGGGCTCCGAACTTCAAACGCGCGTAACTTTCGAACCGAATGGAGTTACGGGGCGCACAGCATGTCCACGCGAAGGTCTCTCAGAGCCGGACGACGTGGACAACAGGGCTGGCCCGTTGTGTGCACTATCCGAGGTCAAAAAAGGCCGCAGAGCCCCGGTTTCGTGGCCCGCCGTGTTTCGACGATCCCGATTTCAAAAATTGCGGGTCCCACACTCGGAATCACGGCACGCTGATGACAAAAGCCCCGTGTCGCGATTATATTTGCACACAATGCGTAAGACAAACAAAACAATCAAACTAGTTGTAAAAAAAAAGAACAAGTTAACCGAAAAGACGAGTCTGAACTACAAAAGGGGTGCAACACGAGGACTTCCCAGGGGGTCACCCATCCTAGTACTACTCTCGCCCAAGCACGCTTAACTTCGGAGTTCTGATGGGATCCGGTGCATTAGTGCTGGTATGATCGCACCCGTTAGAGTCTCCTCACTATATTTTCTTATAGCTGCTGGCACAGCGGGCGGTGGGGGGCTCCGAACTTCAAACGCGCGTAACTTTCGAACCGAATGGAGTTACGGGGCGCACAGCATGTCCACGCGAAGGTCTCTCAGAGCCGGACGACGTGGACAACAGGGCTGGCCCGTTGTGTGCACTATCCGAGGTCAAAAAAGGCCGCAGAGCCCCGGTTTCGTGGCCCGCCGTGTTTCGACGATCCCGATTTCAAAAATTGCGGGTCCCACACTCGGAATCACGGCACGCTGATGACAAAAGCCCCGTGTCGCGATTATATTTGCACACAATGCGTAAGACAAACAAAACAATCAAACTAGTTGTAAAAAAAAAGAACAAGTTAACCGAAAAGACGAGTCTGAACTACAAAAGGGGTGCAACACGAGGACTTCCCAGGGGGTCACCCATCCTAGTACTACTCTCGCCCAAGCACGCTTAACTTCGAAGTTCTGATGGGATCCGGTGCATTAGTGCTGGTATGATCGCACCCGTTAGAGTCTCCTCACTATATTTTCTTATAGCTGCTGGCACAGCGGGCGGTGGGGGGCTCCGAACTTCAAACGCGCGTAACTTTCGAACCGAATGGAGTTACGGGGCGCACAGCATGTCCACGCGAAGGTCTCTCAGAGCCGGACGACGTGGACAACCGGGCTGGCCCGTTGTGTGCACTATCCGAGGTCAAAAAAGGCCGCAGAGCCCCGGTTTCGTGGCCCGCCGTGTTTCGACGATCCCGATTTCAAAAATTGCGGGTCCCACACTCGGAATCACGGCACGCTGATGACAAAAGCCCCGTGTCGCGATTATATTTGCACACAATGCGTAAGACAAACAAAACAATCAAACTAGTTGTAAAAAAAAAGAACAAGTTAACCGAAAAGACGAGTCTGAACTACAAAAGGGGTGCAACACGAGGACTTCCCAGGGGGTCACCCATCCTAGTACTACTCTCGCCCAAGCACGCTTAACTTCGGAGTTCTGATGGGATCCGGTGCATTAGTGCTGGTATGATCGCACCCGTTAGAGTCTCCTCACTATATTTTCTTATAGCTGCTGGCACAGCGGGCGGTGGGGGGCTCCGAACTTCAAACGCGCGTAACTTTCGAACCGAATGGAGTTACGGGGCGCACAGCATGTCCACGCGAAGGTCTCTCAGAGCCGGACGACGTGGACAACCGGGCTGGCCCGTTGTGTGCACTATCCGAGGTCAAAAAAGGCCGCAGAGCCCCGGTTTCGTGGCCCGCCGTGTTTCGACGATCCCGATTTCAAAAATTGCGGGTCCCACACTCGGAATCACGGCACGCTGATGACAAAAGCCCCGTTTCGCGATTATATTTGCACACAATGCGTAAGACAAACAAAACAATCAAACTAGTTGTAAAAAAAAAGAACAAGTTAACCGAAAAGACGAGTCTGAACTACAAAAGGGGTGCAACACGAGGACTTCCCAGGGGGTCACCCATCCTAGTACTACTCTCGCCCAAGCACGCTTAACTTCGGAGTTCTGATGGGATCCGGTGCATTAGTGCTGGTATGATCGCACCCGTTAGAGTCTCCTCACTATATTTTCTTATAGCTGCTGGCACAGCGGGCGGTGGGGGGCTCCGAACTTCAAACGCGCGTAACTTTCGAACCGAATGGAGTTACGGGGCGCACAGCATGTCCACGCGAAGGTCTCTCAGAGCCGGACGACGTGGACAACAGGGCTGGCCCGTTGTGTGCACTATCCGAGGTCAAAAAAGGCCGCAGAGCCCCGGTTTCGTGGCCCGCCGTGTTTCGACGATCCCGATTTCAAAAATTGCGGGTCCCACACTCGGAATCACGGCACGCTGATGACAAAAGCCCCGTGTCGCGATTATATTTGCACACAATGCGTAAGACAAACAAAACAATCAAACTAGTTGTAAAAAAAAAGAACAAGTTAACCGAAAAGACGAGTCTGAACTACAAAAGGGGTGCAACACGAGGACTTCCCAGGGGGTCACCCATCCTAGTACTACTCTCGCCCAAGCACGCTTAACTTCGGAGTTCTGATGGGATCCAGTGCATTAGTGCTGGTATGATCGCACCCGTTAGAGTCTCCTCACTATATTTTCTTATAGCTGCTGGCACAGCGGGCGGTGGGGGGCTCCGAACTTCAAACGCGCGTAACTTTCGAACCGAATGGAGTTACGGGGCGCACAGCATGTCCACGCGAAGGTCTCTCAGAGCCGGACGACGTGGACAACAGGGCTGGCCCGTTGTGTGCACTATCCGAGGTCAAAAAAGGCCGCAGAGCCCCGGTTTCGTGGCCCGCCGTGTTTCGACGATCCCGATTTCAAAAATTGCGGGTCCCACACTCGGAATCACGGCACGCTGATGACAAAAGCCCCGTGTCGCGATTATATTTGCACACAATGCGTAAGACAAACAAAACAATCAAACTAGTTGTAAAAAAAAAGAACAAGTTAACCGAAAAGACGAGTCTGAACTACAAAAGGGGTGCAACACGAGGACTTCCCAGGGGGTCACCCATCCTAGTACTACTCTCGCCCAAGCACGCTTAACTTCGAAGTTCTGATGGGATGCGGTGCATTAGTGCTGGTATGATCGCACCCGTTAGAGTCTCCTCACTATATTTTCTTATAGCTGCTGGCACAGCGGGCGGTGGGGGGCTCCGAACTTCAAACGCGCGTAACTTTCGAACCGAATGGAGTTACGGGGCGCACAGCATGTCCACGCGAAGGTCTCTCAGAGCCGGACGACGTGGACAACAGGGCTGGCCCGTTGTGTGCTCTATCCGAGGTCAAAAAAGGCCGCAGAGCCCCGGTTTCGTGGCCCGCCGTGTTTCGACGATCCCGATTTCAAAAATTGCGGGTCCCACACTCGGAATCACGGCACGCTGATGACAAAAGCCCCGTGTCGCGATTATATTTGCACACAATGCGTAAGACAAACAAAACAATCAAACTAGTTGTAAAAAAAAAGAACAAGTTAACCGAAAAGACGAGTCTGAACTACAAAAGGGGTGCAACACGAGGACTTCCCAGGGGGTCACCCATCCTAGTACTACTCTCGCCCAAGCACGCTTAACTTCGAAGTTCTGATGGGATCCGGTGCATTAGTGCTGGTATGATCGCACCCGTTAGAGTCTCCTCACTATATTTTCTTATAGCTGCTGGCACAGCGGGCGGTGGGGGGCTCCGAACTTCAAACGCGCGTAACTTTCGAACCGAATGGAGTTACGGGGCGCACAGCATGTCCACGCGAAGGTCTCTCAGAGCCGGACGACGTGGACAACCGGGCTGGCCCGTTGTGTGCACTATCCGAGGTCAAAAAAGGCCGCAGAGCCCCGGTTTCGTGGCCCGCCGTGTTTCGACGATCCCGATTTCAAAAATTGCGGGTCCCACACTCGGAATCACGGCACGCTGATGACAAAAGCCCCGTGTCGCGATTATATTTGCACACAATGCGTAAGACAAACAAAACAATCAAACTAGTTGTAAAAAAAAAGAACAAGTTAACCGAAAAGACGAGTCTGAACTACAAAAGGGGTGCAACACGAGGACTTCCCAGGGGGTCACCCATCCTAGTACTACTCTCGCCCAAGCACGCTTAACTTCGGAGTTCTGATGGGATCCGGTGCATTAGTGCTGGTATGATCGCACCCGTTAGAGTCTCCTCACTATATTTTCTTATAGCTGCTGGCACAGCGGGCGGTGGGGGGCTCCGAACTTCAAACGCGCGTAACTTTCGAACCGAATGGAGTTACGGGGCGCACAGCATGTCCACGCGAAGGTCTCTCAGAGCCGGACGACGTGGACAACCGGGCTGGCCCGTTGTGTGCACTATCCGAGGTCAAAAAAGGCCGCAGAGCCCCGGTTTCGTGGCCCGCCGTGTTTCGACGATCCCGATTTCAAAAATTGCGGGTCCCACACTCGGAATCACGGCACGCTGATGACAAAAGCCCCGTTTCGCGATTATATTTGCACACAATGCGTAAGACAAACAAAACAATCAAACTAGTTGTAAAAAAAAAGAACAAGTTAACCGAAAAGACGAGTCTGAACTACAAAAGGGGTGCAACACGAGGACTTCCCAGGGGGTCACCCATCCTAGTACTACTCTCGCCCAAGCACGCTTAACTTCGGAGTTCTGATGGGATCCGGTGCATTAGTGCTGGTATGATCGCACCCGTTAGAGTCTCCTCACTATATTTTCTTATAGCTGCTGGCACAGCGGGCGGTGGGGGGCTCCGAACTTCAAACGCGCGTAACTTTCGAACCGAATGGAGTTACGGGGCGCACAGCATGTCCACGCGAAGGTCTCTCAGAGCCGGACGACGTGGACAACAGGGCTGGCCCGTTGTGTGCACTATCCGAGGTCAAAAAAGGCCGCAGAGCCCCGGTTTCGTGGCCCGCCGTGTTTCGACGATCCCGATTTCAAAAATTGCGGGTCCCACACTCGGAATCACGGCACGCTGATGACAAAAGCCCCGTGTCGCGATTATATTTGCACACAATGCGTAAGACAAACAAAACAATCAAACTAGTTGTAAAAAAAAAGAACAAGTTAACCGAAAAGACGAGTCTGAACTACAAAAGGGGTGCAACACGAGGACTTCCCAGGGGGTCACCCATCCTAGTACTACTCTCGCCCAAGCACGCTTAACTTCGGAGTTCTGATGGGATCCAGTGCATTAGTGCTGGTATGATCGCACCCGTTAGAGTCTCCTCACTATATTTTCTTATAGCTGCTGGCACAGCGGGCGGTGGGGGGCTCCGAACTTCAAACGCGCGTAACTTTCGAACCGAATGGAGTTACGGGGCGCACAGCATGTCCACGCGAAGGTCTCTCAGAGCCGGACGACGTGGACAACAGGGCTGGCCCGTTGTGTGCACTATCCGAGGTCAAAAAAGGCCGCAGAGCCCCGGTTTCGTGGCCCGCCGTGTTTCGACGATCCCGATTTCAAAAATTGCGGGTCCCACACTCGGAATCACGGCACGCTGATGACAAAAGCCCCGTGTCGCGATTATATTTGCACACAATGCGTAAGACAAACAAAACAATCAAACTAGTTGTAAAAAAAAAGAACAAGTTAACCGAAAAGACGAGTCTGAACTACAAAAGGGGTGCAACACGAGGACTTCCCAGGGGGTCACCCATCCTAGTACTACTCTCGCCCAAGCACGCTTAACTTCGAAGTTCTGATGGGATCCGGTGCATTAGTGCTGGTATGATCGCACCCGTTAGAGTCTCCTCACTATATTTTCTTATAGCTGCTGGCACAGCGGGCGGTGGGGGGCTCCGAACTTCAAACGCGCGTAACTTTCGAACCGAATGGAGTTACGGGACGCACAGCATGTCCACGCGAAGGTCTCTCAGAGCCGGACGACGTGGACAACCGGGCTGGCCCGTTGTGTGCACTATCCGAGGTCAAAAAAGGCCGCAGAGCCCCGGTTTCGTGGCCCGCCGTGTTTCGACGATCCCGATTTCAAAAATTGCGGGTCCCACACTCGGAATCACGGCACGCTGATGACAAAAGCCCCGTTTCGCGATTATATTTGCACACAATGCGTAAGACAAACAAAACAATCAAACTAGTTGTAAAAAAAAAGAACAAGTTAACCGAAAAGACGAGTCTGAACTACAAAAGGGGTGCAACACGAGGACTTCCCAGGGGGTCACCCATCCTAGTACTACTCTCGCCCAAGCACGCTTAACTTCGGAGTTCTGATGGGATCCGGTGCATTAGTGCTGGTATGATCGCACCCGTTAGAGTCTCCTCACTATATTTTCTTATAGCTGCTGGCACAGCGGGCGGTGGGGGGCTCCGAACTTCAAACGCGCGTAACTTTCGAACCGAATGGAGTTACGGGGCGCACAGCATGTCCACGCGAAGGTCTCTCAGAGCCGGACGACGTGGACAACCGGGCTGGCCCGTTGTGTGCACTATCCGAGGTCAAAAAAGGCCGCAGAGCCCCGGTTTCGTGGCCCGCCGTGTTTCGACGATCCCGATTTCAAAAATTGCGGGTCCCACACTCGGAATCACGGCACGCTGATGACAAAAGCCCCGTTTCGCGATTATATTTGCACACAATGCGTAAGACAAACAAAACAATCAAACTAGTTGTAAAAAAAAAGAACAAGTTAACCGAAAAGACGAGTCTGAACTACAAAAGGGGTGCAACACGAGGACTTCCCAGGGGGTCACCCATCCTAGTACTACTCTCGCCCAAGCACGCTTAACTTCGGAGTTCTGATGGGATCCGGTGCATTAGTGCTGGTATGATCGCACCCGTTAGAGTCTCCTCACTATATTTTCTTATAGCTGCTGGCACAGCGGGCGGTGGGGGGCTCCGAACTTCAAACGCGCGTAACTTTCGAACCGAATGGAGTTACGGGGCGCACAGCATGTCCACGCGAAGGTCTCTCAGAGCCGGACGACGTGGACAACAGGGCTGGCCCGTTGTGTGCACTATCCGAGGTCAAAAAAGGCCGCAGAGCCCCGGTTTCGTGGCCCGCCGTGTTTCGACGATCCCGATTTCAAAAATTGCGGGTCCCACACTCGGAATCACGGCACGCTGATGACAAAAGCCCCGTGTCGCGATTATATTTGCACACAATGCGTAAGACAAACAAAACAATCAAACTAGTTGTAAAAAAAAAGAACAAGTTAACCGAAAAGACGAGTCTGAACTACAAAAGGGGTGCAACACGAGGACTTCCCAGGGGGTCACCCATCCTAGTACTACTCTCGCCCAAGCACGCTTAACTTCGGAGTTCTGATGGGATCCAGTGCATTAGTGCTGGTATGATCGCACCCGTTAGAGTCTCCTCACTATATTTTCTTATAGCTGCTGGCACAGCGGGCGGTGGGGGGCTCCGAACTTCAAACGCGCGTAACTTTCGAACCGAATGGAGTTACGGGGCGCACAGCATGTCCACGCGAAGGTCTCTCAGAGCCGGACGACGTGGACAACAGGGCTGGCCCGTTGTGTGCACTATCCGAGGTCAAAAAAGGCCGCAGAGCCCCGGTTTCGTGGCCCGCCGTGTTTCGACGATCCCGATTTCAAAAATTGCGGGTCCCACACTCGGAATCACGGCACGCTGATGACAAAAGCCCCGTGTCGCGATTATATTTGCACACAATGCGTAAGACAAACAAAACAATCAAACTAGTTGTAAAAAAAAAGAACAAGTTAACCGAAAAGACGAGTCTGAACTACAAAAGGGGTGCAACACGAGGACTTCCCAGGGGGTCACCCATCCTAGTACTACTCTCGCCCAAGCACGCTTAACTTCGAAGTTCTGATGGGATCCGGTGCATTAGTGCTGGTATGATCGCACCCGTTAGAGTCTCCTCACTATATTTTCTTATAGCTGCTGGCACAGCGGGCGGTGGGGGGCTCCGAACTTCAAACGCGCGTAACTTTCGAACCGAATGGAGTTACGGGGCGCACAGCATGTCCACGCGAAGGTCTCTCAGAGCCGGACGACGTGGACAACCGGGCTGGCCCGTTGTGTGCACTATCCGAGGTCAAAAAAGGCCGCAGAGCCCCGGTTTCGTGGCCCGCCGTGTTTCGACGATCCCGATTTCAAAAATTGCGGGTCCCACACTCGGAATCACGGCACGCTGATGACAAAAGCCCCGTTTCGCGATTATATTTGCACACAATGCGTAAGACAAACAAAACAATCAAACTAGTTGTAAAAAAAAAGAACAAGTTAACCGAAAAGACGAGTCTGAACTACAACAGGGGTGCAACACGAGGACTTCCCAGGGGGTCACCCATCCTAGTACTACTCTCGCCCAAGCACGCTTAACTTCGGAGTTCTGATGGGATCCGGTGCATTAGTGCTGGTATGATCGCACCCGTTAGAGTCTCCTCACTATATTTTCTTATAGCTGCTGGCACAGCGGGCGGTGGGGGGCTCCGAACTTCAAACGCGCGTAACTTTCGAACCGAATGGAGTTACGGGGCGCACAGCATGTCCACGCGAAGGTCTCTCAGAGCCGGACGACGTGGACAACAGGGCTGGCCCGTTGTGTGCACTATCCGAGGTCAAAAAAGGCCGCAGAGCCCCGGTTTCGTGGCCCGCCGTGTTTCGACGATCCCGATTTCAAAAATTGCGGGTCCCACACTCGGAATCACGGCACGCTGATGACAAAAGCCCCGTGTCGCGATTATATTTGCACACAATGCGTAAGACAAACAAAACAATCAAACTAGTTGTAAAAAAAAAGAACAAGTTAACCGAAAAGACGAGTCTGAACTACAAAAGGGGTGCAACACGAGGACTTCCCAGGGGGTCACCCATCCTAGTACTACTCTCGCCCAAGCACGCTTAACTTCGAAGTTCTGATGGGATCCGGTGCATTAGTGCTGGTATGATCGCACCCGTTAGAGTCTCCTCACTATATTTTCTTATAGCTGCTGGCACAGCGGGCGGTGGGGGGCTCCGAACTTCAAACGCGCGTAACTTTCGAACCGAATGGAGTTACGGGGCGCACAGCATGTCCACGCGAAGGTCTCTCAGAGCCGGACGACGTGGACAACCGGGCTGGCCCGTTGTGTGCACTATCCGAGGTCAAAAAAGGCCGCAGAGCCCCGGTTTCGTGGCCCGCCGTGTTTCGACGATCCCGATTTCAAAAATTGCGGGTCCCACACTCGGAATCACGGCACGCTGATGACAAAAGCCCCGTGTCGCGATTATATTTGCACACAATGCGTAAGACAAACAAAACAATCAAACTAGTTGTAAAAAAAAAGAACAAGTTAACCGAAAAGACGAGTCTGAACTACAAAAGGGGTGCAACACGAGGACTTCCCAGGGGGTCACCCATCCTAGTACTACTCTCGCCCAAGCACGCTTAACTTCGGAGTTCTGATGGGATCCGGTGCATTAGTGCTGGTATGATCGCACCCGTTAGAGTCTCCTCACTATATTTTCTTATAGCTGCTGGCACAGCGGGCGGTGGGGGGCTCCGAACTTCAAACGCGCGTAACTTTCGAACCGAATGGAGTTACGGGGCGCACAGCATGTCCACGCGAAGGTCTCTCAGAGCCGGACGACGTGGACAACCGGGCTGGCCCGTTGTGTGCACTATCCGAGGTCAAAAAAGGCCGCAGAGCCCCGGTTTCGTGGCCCGCCGTGTTTCGACGATCCCGATTTCAAAAATTGCGGGTCCCACACTCGGAATCACGGCACGCTGATGACAAAAGCCCCGTTTCGCGATTATATTTGCACACAATGCGTAAGACAAACAAAACAATCAAACTAGTTGTAAAAAAAAAGAACAAGTTAACCGAAAAGACGAGTCTGAACTACAAAAGGGGTGCAACACGAGGACTTCCCAGGGGGTCACCCATCCTAGTACTACTCTCGCCCAAGCACGCTTAACTTCGGAGTTCTGATGGGATCCGGTGCATTAGTGCTGGTATGATCGCACCCATTAGAGTCTCCTCACTATATTTTCTTATAGCTGCTGGCACAGCGGGCGGTGGGGGGCTCCGAACTTCAAACGCGCGTAACTTTCGAACCGAATGGAGTTACGGGGCGCACAGCATGTCCACGCGAAGGTCTCTCAGAGCCGGACGACGTGGACAACAGGGCTGGCCCGTTGTGTGCACTATCCGAGGTCAAAAAAGGCCGCAGAGCCCCGGTTTCGTGGCCCGCCGTGTTTCGACGATCCCGATTTCAAAAATTGCGGGTCCCACACTCGGAATCACGGCACGCTGATGACAAAAGCCCCGTGTCGCGATTATATTTGCACACAATGCGTAAGACAAACAAAACAATCAAACTAGTTGTAAAAAAAAAGAACAAGTTAACCGAAAAGACGAGTCTGAACTACAAAAGGGGTGCAACACGAGGACTTCCCAGGGGGTCACCCATCCTAGTACTACTCTCGCCCAAGCACGCTTAACTTCGGAGTTCTGATGGGATCCAGTGCATTAGTGCTGGTATGATCGCACCCGTTAGAGTCTCCTCACTATATTTTCTTATAGCTGCTGGCACAGCGGGCGGTGGGGGGCTCCGAACTTCAAACGCGCGTAACTTTCGAACCGAATGGAGTTACGGGGCGCACAGCATGTCCACGCGAAGGTCTCTCAGAGCCGGACGACGTGGACAACAGGGCTGGCCCGTTGTGTGCACTATCCGAGGTCAAAAAAGGCCGCAGAGCCCCGGTTTCGTGGCCCGCCGTGTTTCGACGATCCCGATTTCAAAAATTGCGGGTCCCACACTCGGAATCACGGCACGCTGATGACAAAAGCCCCGTGTCGCGATTATATTTGCACACAATGCGTAAGACAAACAAAACAATCAAACTAGTTGTAAAAAAAAAGAACAAGTTAACCGAAAAGACGAGTCTGAACTACAAAAGGGGTGCAACACGAGGACTTCCCAGGGGGTCACCCATCCTAGTACTACTCTCGCCCAAGCACGCTTAACTTCGAAGTTCTGATGGGATCCGGTGCATTAGTGCTGGTATGATCGCACCCGTTAGAGTCTCCTCACTATATTTTCTTATAGCTGCTGGCACAGCGGGCGGTGGGGGGCTCCGAACTTCAAACGCGCGTAACTTTCGAACCGAATGGAGTTACGGGGCGCACAGCATGTCCACGCGAAGGTCTCTCAGAGCCGGACGACGTGGACAACCGGGCTGGCCCGTTGTGTGCACTATCCGAGGTCAAAAAAGGCCGCAGAGCCCCGGTTTCGTGGCCCGCCGTGTTTCGACGATCCCGATTTCAAAAATTGCGGGTCCCACACTCGGAATCACGGCACGCTGATGACAAAAGCCCCGTTTCGCGATTATATTTGCACACAATGCGTAAGACAAACAAAACAATCAAACTAGTTGTAAAAAAAAAGAACAAGTTAACCGAAAAGACGAGTCTGAACTACAAAAGGGGTGCAACACGAGGACTTCCCAGGGGGTCACCCATCCTAGTACTACTCTCGCCCAAGCACGCTTAACTTCGGAGTTCTGATGGGATCCGGTGCATTAGTGCTGGTATGATCGCACCCGTTAGAGTCTCCTCACTATATTTTCTTATAGCAGCTGGCACAGCGGGCGGTGGGGGGCTCCGAACTTCAAACGCGCGTAACTTTCGAACCGAATGGAGTTACGGGGCGCACAGCATGTCCACGCGAAGGTCTCTCAGAGCCGGACGACGTGGACAACCGGGCTGGCCCGTTGTGTGCACTATCCGAGGTCAAAAAAGGCCGCAGAGCCCCGGTTTCGTGGCCCGCCGTGTTTCGACGATCCCGATTTCAAAAATTGCGGGTCCCACACTCGGAATCACGGCACGCTGATGACAAAAGCCCCGTTTCGCGATTATATTTGCACACAATGCGTAAGACAAACAAAACAATCAAACTAGTTGTAAAAAAAAAGAACAAGTTAACCGAAAAGACGAGTCTGAACTACAAAAGGGGTGCAACACGAGGACTTCCCAGGGGGTCACCCATCCTAGTACTACTCTCACCCAAGCACGCTTAACTTCGGAGTTCTGATGGGATCCGGTGCATTAGTGCTGGTATGATCGCACCCGTTAGAGTCTCCTCACTATATTTTCTTATAGCTGCTGGCACAGCGGGCGGTGGGGGGCTCCGAACTTCAAACGCGCGTAACTTTCGAACCGAATGGAGTTACGGGGCGCACAGCATGTCCACGCGAAGGTCTCTCAGAGCCGGACGACGTGGACAACCGGGCTGGCCCGTTGTGTGCACTATCCGAGGTCAAAAAAGGCCGCAGAGCCCCGGTTTCGTGGCCCGCCGTGTTTCGACGATCCCGATTTCAAAAATTGCGGGTCCCACACTCGGAATCACGGCACGCTGATGACAAAAGCCCCGTTTCGCGATTATATTTGCACACAATGCGTAAGACAAACAAAACAATCAAACTAGTTGTAAAAAAAAAGAACAAGTTAACCGAAAAGACGAGTCTGAACTACAAAAGGGGTGCAACACGAGGACTTCCCAGGGGGTCACCCATCCTAGTACTACTCTCGCCCAAGCACGCTTAACTTCGGAGTTCTGATGGGATCCGGTGCATTAGTGCTGGTATGATCGCACCCGTTAGAGTCTCCTCACTATATTTTCTTATAGCTGCTGGCACAGCGGGCGGTGGGGGGCTCCGAACTTCAAACGCGCGTAACTTTCGAACCGAATGGAGTTACGGGGCGCACAGCATGTCCACGCGAAGGTCTCTCAGAGCCGGACGACGTGGACAACCGGGCTGGCCCGTTGTGTGCACTATCCGAGGTCAAAAAAGGCCGCAGAGCCCCGGTTTCGTGGCCCGCCGTGTTTCGACGATCCCGATTTCAAAAATTGCGGGTCCCACACTCGGAATCACGGCACGCTGATGACAAAAGCCCCGTTTCGCGATTATATTTGCACACAATGCGTAAGACAAACAAAACAATCAAACTAGTTGTAAAAAAAAAGAACAAGTTAACCGAAAAGACGAGTCTGAACTACAAAAGGGGTGCAACACGAGGACTTCCCAGGGGGTCACCCATCCTAGTACTACTCTCGCCCAAGCACGCTTAACTTCGGAGTTCTGATGGGATCCGGTGCATTAGTGCTGGTATGATCGCACCCGTTAGAGTCTCCTCACTATATTTTCTTATAGCTGCTGGCACAGCGGGCGGTGGGGGGCTCCGAACTTCAAACGCGCGTAACTTTCGAACCGAATGGAGTTACGGGGCGCACAGCATGTCCACGCGAAGGTCTCTCAGAGCCGGACGACGTGGACAACAGGGCTGGCCCGTTGTGTGCACTATCCGAGGTCAAAAAAGGCCGCAGAGCCCCGGTTTCGTGGCCCGCCGTGTTTCGACGATCCCGATTTCAAAAATTGCGGGTCCCACACTCGGAATCACGGCACGCTGATGACAAAAGCCCCGTGTCGCGATTATATTTGCACACAATGCGTAAGACAAACAAAACAATCAAACTAGTTGTAAAAAAAAAGAACAAGTTAACCGAAAAGACGAGTCTGAACTACAAAAGGGGTGCAACACGAGGACTTCCCAGGGGGTCACCCATCCTAGTACTACTCTCGCCCAAGCACGCTTAACTTCGGAGTTCTGATGGGATCCAGTGCATTAGTGCTGGTATGATCGCACCCGTTAGAGTCTCCTCACTATATTTTCTTATAGCTGCTGGCACAGCGGGCGGTGGGGGGCTCCGAACTTCAAACGCGCGTAACTTTCGAACCGAATGGAGTTACGGGGCGCACAGCATGTCCACGCGAAGGTCTCTCAGAGCCGGACGACGTGGACAACAGGGCTGGCCCGTTGTGTGCACTATCCGAGGTCAAAAAAGGCCGCAGAGCCCCGGTTTCGTGGCCCGCCGTGTTTCGACGATCCCGATTTCAAAAATTGCGGGTCCCACACTCGGAATCACGGCACGCTGATGACAAAAGCCCCGTGTCGCGATTATATTTGCACACAATGCGTAAGACAAACAAAACAATCAAACTAGTTGTAAAAAAAAAGAACAAGTTAACCGAAAAGACGAGTCTGAACTACAAAAGGGGTGCAACACGAGGACTTCCCAGGGGGTCACCCATCCTAGTACTACTCTCGCCCAAGCACGCTTAACTTCGAAGTTCTGATGGGATCCGGTGCATTAGTGCTGGTATGATCGCACCCGTTAGAGTCTCCTCACTATATTTTCTTATAGCTGCTGGCACAGCGGGCGGTGGGGGGCTCCGAACTTCAAACGCGCGTAACTTTCGAACCGAATGGAGTTACGGGGCGCACAGCATGTCCACGCGAAGGTCTCTCAGAGCCGGACGACGTGGACAACCGGGCTGGCCCGTTGTGTGCACTATCCGAGGTCAAAAAAGGCCGCAGAGCCCCGGTTTCGTGGCCCGCCGTGTTTCGACGATCCCGATTTCAAAAATTGCGGGTCCCACACTCGGAATCACGGCACGCTGATGACAAAAGCCCCGTTTCGCGATTATATTTGCACACAATGCGTAAGACAAACAAAACAATCAAACTAGTTGTAAAAAAAAAGAACAAGTTAACCGAAAAGACGAGTCTGAACTACAAAAGGGGTGCAACACGAGGACTTCCCAGGGGGTCACCCATCCTAGTACTACTCTCGCCCAAGCACGCTTAACTTCGGAGTTCTGATGGGATCCGGTGCATTAGTGCTGGTATGATCGCACCCGTTAGAGTCTCCTCACTATATTTTCTTATAGCTGCTGGCACAGCGGGCGGTGGGGGGCTCCGAACTTCAAACGCGCGTAACTTTCGAACCGAATGGAGTTACGGGGCGCACAGCATGTCCACGCGAAGGTCTCTCAGAGCCGGACGACGTGGACAACCGGGCTGGCCCGTTGTGTGCACTATCCGAGGTCAAAAAAGGCCGCAGAGCCCCGGTTTCGTGGCCCGCCGTGTTTCGACGATCCCGATTTCAAAAATTGCGGGTCCCACACTCGGAATCACGGCACGCTGATGACAAAAGCCCCGTTTCGCGATTATATTTGCACACAATGCGTAAGACAAACAAAACAATCAAACTAGTTGTAAAAAAAAAGAACAAGTTAACCGAAAAGACGAGTCTGAACTACAAAAGGGGTGCAACACGAGGACTTCCCAGGGGGTCACCCATCCTAGTACTACTCTCGCCCAAGCACGCTTAACTTCGGAGTTCTGATGGGATCCGGTGCATTAGTGCTGGTATGATCGCACCCGTTAGAGTCTCCTCACTATATTTTCTTATAGCTGCTGGCACAGCGGGCGGTGGGGGGCTCCGAACTTCAAACGCGCGTAACTTTCGAACCGAATGGAGTTACGGGGCGCACAGCATGTCCACGCGAAGGTCTCTCAGAGCCGGACGACGTGGACAACAGGGCTGGCCCGTTGTGTGCACTATCCGAGGTCAAAAAAGGCCGCAGAGCCCCGGTTTCGTGGCCCGCCGTGTTTCGACGATCCCGATTTCAAAAATTGCGGGTCCCACACTCGGAATCACGGCACGCTGATGACAAAAGCCCCGTGTCGCGATTATATTTGCACACAATGCGTAAGACAAACAAAACAATCAAACTAGTTGTAAAAAAAAAGAACAAGTTAACCGAAAAGACGAGTCTGAACTACAAAAGGGGTGCAACACGAGGACTTCCCAGGGGGTCACCCATCCTAGTACTACTCTCGCCCAAGCACGCTTAACTTCGGAGTTCTGATGGGATCCAGTGCATTAGTGCTGGTATGATCGCACCCGTTAGAGTCTCCTCACTATATTTTCTTATAGCTGCTGGCACAGCGGGCGGTGGGGGGCTCCGAACTTCAAACGCGCGTAACTTTCGAACCGAATGGAGTTACGGGGCGCACAGCATGTCCACGCGAAGGTCTCTCAGAGCCGGACGACGTGGACAACAGGGCTGGCCCGTTGTGTGCACTATCCGAGGTCAAAAAAGGCCGCAGAGCCCCGGTTTCGTGGCCCGCCGTGTTTCGACGATCCCGATTTCAAAAATTGCGGGTCCCACACTCGGAATCACGGCACGCTGATGACAAAAGCCCCGTGTCGCGATTATATTTGCACACAATGCGTAAGACAAACAAAACAATCAAACTAGTTGTAAAAAAAAAGAACAAGTTAACCGAAAAGACGAGTCTGAACTACAAAAGGGGTGCAACACGAGGACTTCCCAGGGGGTCACCCATCCTAGTACTACTCTCGCCCAAGCACGCTTAACTTCGAAGTTCTGATGGGATCCGGTGCATTAGTGCTGGTATGATCGCACCCGTTAGAGTCTCCTCACTATATTTTCTTATAGCTGCTGGCACAGCGGGCGGTGGGGGGCTCCGAACTTCAAACGCGCGTAACTTTCGAACCGAATGGAGTTACGGGGCGCACAGCATGTCCACGCGAAGGTCTCTCAGAGCCGGACGACGTGGACAACCGGGCTGGCCCGTTGTGTGCACTATCCGAGGTCAAAAAAGGCCGCAGAGCCCCGGTTTCGTGGCCCGCCGTGTTTCGACGATCCCGATTTCAAAAATTGCGGGTCCCACACTCGGAATCACGGCACGCTGATGACAAAAGCCCCGTTTCGCGATTATATTTGCACACAATGCGTAAGACAAACAAAACAATCAAACTAGTTGTAAAAAAAAAGAACAAGTTAACCGAAAAGACGAGTCTGAACTACAACAGGGGTGCAACACGAGGACTTCCCAGGGGGTCACCCATCCTAGTACTACTCTCGCCCAAGCACGCTTAACTTCGGAGTTCTGATGGGATCCGGTGCATTAGTGCTGGTATGATCGCACCCGTTAGAGTCTCCTCACTATATTTTCTTATAGCTGCTGGCACAGCGGGCGGTGGGGGGCTCCGAACTTCAAACGCGCGTAACTTTCGAACCGAATGGAGTTACGGGGCGCACAGCATGTCCACGCGAAGGTCTCTCAGAGCCGGACGACGTGGACAACAGGGCTGGCCCGTTGTGTGCACTATCCGAGGTCAAAAAAGGCCGCAGAGCCCCGGTTTCGTGGCCCGCCGTGTTTCGACGATCCCGATTTCAAAAATTGCGGGTCCCACACTCGGAATCACGGCACGCTGATGACAAAAGCCCCGTGTCGCGATTATATTTGCACACAATGCGTAAGACAAACAAAACAATCAAACTAGTTGTAAAAAAAAAGAACAAGTTAACCGAAAAGACGAGTCTGAACTACAAAAGGGGTGCAACACGAGGACTTCCCAGGGGGTCACCCATCCTAGTACTACTCTCGCCCAAGCACGCTTAACTTCGGAGTTCTGATGGGATCCGGTGCATTAGTGCTGGTATGATCGCACCCGTTAGAGTCTCCTCACTATATTTTCTTATAGCTGCTGGCACAGCGGGCGGTGGGGGGCTCCGAACTTCAAACGCGCGTAACTTTCGAACCGAATGGAGTTACGGGGCGCACAGCATGTCCACGCGAAGGTCTCTCAGAGCCGGACGACGTGGACAACAGGGCTGGCCCGTTGTGTGCACTATCCGAGGTCAAAAAAGGCCGCAGAGCCCCGGTTTCGTGGCCCGCCGTGTTTCGACGATCCCGATTTCAAAAATTGCGGGTCCCACACTCGGAATCACGGCACGCTGATGACAAAAGCCCCGTGTCGCGATTATATTTGCACACAATGCGTAAGACAAACAAAACAATCAAACTAGTTGTAAAAAAAAAGAACAAGTTAACCGAAAAGACGAGTCTGAACTACAAAAGGGGTGCAACACGAGGACTTCCCAGGGGGTCACCCATCCTAGTACTACTCTCGCCCAAGCACGCTTAACTTCGGAGTTCTGATGGGATCCGGTGCATTAGTGCTGGTATGATCGCACCCGTTAGAGTCTCCTCACTATATTTTCTTATAGCTGCTGGCACAGCGGGCGGTGGGGGGCTCCGAACTTCAAACGCGCGTAACTTTCGAACCGAATGGAGTTACGGGGCGCACAGCATGTCCACGCGAAGGTCTCTCAGAGCCGGACGACGTGGACAACAGGGCTGGCCCGTTGTGTGCACTATCCGAGGTCAAAAAAGGCCGCAGAGCCCCGGTTTCGTGGCCCGCCGTGTTTCGACGATCCCGATTTCAAAAATTGCGGGTCCCACACTCGGAATCACGGCACGCTGATGACAAAAGCCCCGTTTCGCGATTATATTTGCACACAATGCGTAAGACAAACAAAACAATCAAACTAGTTGTAAAAAAAAAGAACAAGTTAACCGAAAAGACGAGTCTGAACTACAACAGGGGTGCAACACGAGGACTTCCCAGGGGGTCACCCATCCTAGTACTACTCTCGCCCAAGCACGCTTAACTTCGAAGTTCTGATGGGATCCGGTGCATTAGTGCTGGTATGATCGCACCCGTTAGAGTCTCCTCACTATATTTTCTTATAGCTGCTGGCACAGCGGGCGGTGGGGGGCTCCGAACTTCAAACGCGCGTAACTTTCGAACCGAATGGAGTTACGGGGCGCACAGCATGTCCACGCGAAGGTCTCTCAGAGCCGGACGACGTGGACAACCGGGCTGGCCCGTTGTGTGCACTATCCGAGGTCAAAAAAGGCCGCAGAGCCCCGGTTTCGTGGCCCGCCGTGTTTCGACGATCCCGATTTCAAAAATTGCGGGTCCCACACTCGGAATCACGGCACGCTGATGACAAAAGCCCCGTTTCGCGATTATATTTGCACACAATGCGTAAGACAAACAAAACAATCAAACTAGTTGTAAAAAAAAAGAACAAGTTAACCGAAAAGACGAGTCTGAACTACAAAAGGGGTGCAACACGAGGACTTCCCAGGGGGTCACCCATCCTAGTACTACTCTCGCCCAAGCACGCTTAACTTCGGAGTTCTGATGGGATCCGGTGCATTAGTGCTGGTATGATCGCACCCGTTAGAGTCTCCTCACTATATTTTCTTATAGCTGCTGGTACAGCGGGCGGTGGGGGGCTCCGAACTTCAAACGCGCGTAACTTTCGAACCGAATGGAGTTACGGGGCGCACAGCATGTCCACGCGAAGGTCTCTCAGAGCCGGACGACGTGGACAACAGGGCTGGCCCGTTGTGTGCACTATCCGAGGTCAAAAAAGGCCGCAGAGCCCCGGTTTCGTGGCCCGCCGTGTTTCGACGATCCCGATTTCAAAAATTGCGGGTCCCACACTCGGAATCACGGCACGCTGATGACAAAAGCCCCGTGTCGCGATTATATTTGCACACAATGCGTAAGACAAACAAAACAATCAAACTAGTTGTAAAAAAAAAGAACAAGTTAACCGAAAAGACGAGTCTGAACTACAAAAGGGGTGCAACACGAGGACTTCCCAGGGGGTCACCCATCCTAGTACTACTCTCGCCCAAGCACGCTTAACTTCGGAGTTCTGATGGGATCCGGTGCATTAGTGCTGGTATGATCGCACCCGTTAGAGTCTCCTCACTATATTTTCTTATAGCTGCTGGCACAGCGGGCGGTGGGGGGCTACGAACTTCAAACGCGCGTAACTTTCGAACCGAATGGAGTTACGGGGCGCACAGCATGTCCACGCGAAGGTCTCTCAGAGCCGGACGACGTGGACAACAGGGCTGGCCCGTTGTGTGCACTATCCGAGGTCAAAAAAGGCCGCAGAGCCCCGGTTTCGTGGCCCGCCGTGTTTCGACGATCCCGATTTCAAAAATTGCGGGTCCCACACTCGGAATCACGGCACGCTGATGACAAAAGCCCCGTGTCGCGATTATATTTGCACACAATGCGTAAGACAAACAAAACAATCAAACTAGTTGTAAAAAAAAAGAACAAGTTAACCGAAAAGACGAGTCTGAACTACAAAAGGGGTGCAACACGAGGACTTCCCAGGGGGTCACCCATCCTAGTACTACTCTCGCCCAAGCACGCTTAACTTCGAAGTTCTGATGGGATCCGGTGCATTAGTGCTGGTATGATCGCACCCGTTAGAGTCTCCTCACTATATTTTCTTATAGCTGCTGGCACAGCGGGCGGTGGGGGGCTCCGAACTTCAAACGCGCGTAACTTTCGAACCGAATGGAGTTACGGGGCGCACAGCATGTCCACGCGAAGGTCTCTCAGAGCCGGACGACGTGGACAACCGGGCTGGCCCGTTGTGTGCACTATCCGAGGTCAAAAAAGGCCGCAGAGCCCCGGTTTCGTGGCCCGCCGTGTTTCGACGATCCCGATTTCAAAAATTGCGGGTCCCACACTCGGAATCACGGCACGCTGATGACAAAAGCCCCGTTTCGCGATTATATTTGCACACAATGCGTAAGACAAACAAAACAATCAAACTAGTTGTAAAAAAAAAGAACAAGTTAACCGAAAAGACGAGTCTGAACTACAAAAGGGGTGCAACACGAGGACTTCCCAGGGGGTCACCCATCCTAGTACTACTCTCGCCCAAGCACGCTTAACTTCGGAGTTCTGATGGGATCCGGTGCATTAGTGCTGGTATGATCGCACCCGTTAGAGTCTCCTCACTATATTTTCTTATAGCTGCTGGCACAGCGGGCGGTGGGGGGCTCCGAACTTCAAACGCGCGTAACTTTCGAACCGAATGGAGTTACGGGGCGCACAGCATGTCCACGCGAAGGTCTCTCAGAGCCGGACGACGTGGACAACAGGGCTGGCCCGTTGTGTGCACTATCCGAGGTCAAAAAAGGCCGCAGAGCCCCGGTTTCGTGGCCCGCCGTGTTTCGACGATCCCGATTTCAAAAATTGCGGGTCCCACACTCGGAATCACGGCACGCTGATGACAAAAGCCCCGTGTCGCGATTATATTTGCACACAATGCGTAAGACAAACAAAACAATCAAACTAGTTGTAAAAAAAAAGAACAAGTTAACCGAAAAGACGAGTCTGAACTACAAAAGGGGTGCAACACGAGGACTTCCCAGGGGGTCACCCATCCTAGTACTACTCTCGCCCAAGCACGCTTAACTTCGAAGTTCTGATGGGATCCGGTGCATTAGTGCTGGTATGATCGCACCCGTTAGAGTCTCCTCACTATATTTTCTTATAGCTGCTGGCACAGCGGGCGGTGGGGGGCTCCGAACTTCAAACGCGCGTAACTTTCGAACCGAATGGAGTTACGGGGCGCACAGCATGTCCACGCGAAGGTCTCTCAGAGCCGGACGACGTGGACAACCGGGCTGGCCCGTTGTGTGCACTATCCGAGGTCAAAAAAGGCCGCAGAGCCCCGGTTTCGTGGCCCGCCGTGTTTCGACGATCCCGATTTCAAAAATTGCGGGTCCCACACTCGGAATCACGGCACGCTGATGACAAAAGCCCCGTTTCGCGATTATATTTGCACACAATGCGTAAGACAAACAAAACAATCAAACTAGTTGTAAAAAAAAAGAACAAGTTAACCGAAAAGACGAGTCTGAACTACAAAAGGGGTGCAACACGAGGACTTCCCAGGGGGTCACCCATCCTAGTACTACTCTCGCCCAAGCACGCTTAACTTCGGAGTTCTGATGGGATCCGGTGCATTAGTGCTGGTATGATCGCACCCGTTAGAGTCTCCTCACTATATTTTCTTATAGCTGCTGGCACAGCGGGCGGTGGGGGGCTCCGAACTTCAAACGCGCGTAACTTTCGAACCGAATGGAGTTACGGGGCGCACAGCATGTCCACGCGAAGGTCTCTCAGAGCCGGACGACGTGGACAACCGGGCTGGCCCGTTGTGTGCACTATCCGAGGTCAAAAAAGGCCGCAGAGCCCCGGTTTCGTGGCCCGCCGTGTTTCGACGATCCCGATTTCAAAAATTGCGGGTCCCACACTCGGAATCACGGCACGCTGATGACAAAAGCCCCGTTTCGCGATTATATTTGCACACAATGCGTAAGACAAACAAAACAATCAAACTAGTTGTAAAAAAAAAGAACAAGTTAACCGAAAAGACGAGTCTGAACTACAAAAGGGGTGCAACACGAGGACTTCCCAGGGGGTCACCCATCCTAGTACTACTCTCGCCCAAGCACGCTTAACTTCGGAGTTCTGATGGGATCCGGTGCATTAGTGCTGGTATGATCGCACCCGTTAGAGTCTCCTCACTATATTTTCTTATAGCTGCTGGCACAGCGGGCGGTGGGGGGCTCCGAACTTCAAACGCGCGTAACTTTCGAACCGAATGGAGTTACGGGGCGCACAGCATGTCCACGCGAAGGTCTCTCAGAGCCGGACGACGTGGACAACAGGGCTGGCCCGTTGTGTGCACTATCCGAGGTCAAAAAAGGCCGCAGAGCCCCGGTTTCGTGGCCCGCCGTGTTTCGACGATCCCGATTTCAAAAATTGCGGGTCCCACACTCGGAATCACGGCACGCTGATGACAAAAGCCCCGTTTCGCGATTATATTTGCACACAATGCGTAAGACAAACAAAACAATCAAACTAGTTGTAAAAAAAAAGAACAAGTTAACCGAAAAGACGAGTCTGAACTACAAAAGGGGTGCAACACGAGGACTTCCCAGGGGGTCACCCATCCTAGTACTACTCTCGCCCAAGCACGCTTAACTTCGAAGTTCTGATGGGATCCGGTGCATTAGTGCTGGTATGATCGCACCCGTTAGAGTCTCCTCACTATATTTTCTTATAGCTGCTGGCACAGCGGGCGGTGGGGGGCTCCGAACTTCAAACGCGCGTAACTTTCGAACCGAATGGAGTTACGGGGCGCACAGCATGTCCACGCGAAGGTCTCTCAGAGCCGGACGACGTGGACAACCGGGCTGGCCCGTTGTGTGCACTATCCGAGGTCAAAAAAGGCCGCAGAGCCCCGGTTTCGTGGCCCGCCGTGTTTCGACGATCCCGATTTCAAAAATTGCGGGTCCCACACTCGGAATCACGGCACGCTGATGACAAAAGCCCCGTTTCGCGATTATATTTGCACACAATGCGTAAGACAAACAAAACAATCAAACTAGTTGTAAAAAAAAAGAACAAGTTAACCGAAAAGACGAGTCTGAACTACAAAAGGGGTGCAACACGAGGACTTCCCAGGGGGTCACCCATCCTAGTACTACTCTCGCCCAAGCACGCTTAACTTCGAAGTTCTGATGGGATCCGGTGCATTAGTGCTGGTATGATCGCACCCGTTAGAGTCTCCTCACTATATTTTCTTATAGCTGCTGGCACAGCGGGCGGTGGGGGGCTCCGAACTTCAAACGCGCGTAACTTTCGAACCGAATGGAGTTACGGGGCGCACAGCATGTCCACGCGAAGGTCTCTCAGAGCCGGACGACGTGGACAACCGGGCTGGCCCGTTGTGTGCACTATCCGAGGTCAAAAAAGGCCGCAGAGCCCCGGTTTCGTGGCCCGCCGTGTTTCGACGATCCCGATTTCAAAAATTGCGGGTCCCACACTCGGAATCACGGCACGCTGATGACAAAAGCCCCGTGTCGCGATTATATTTGCACACAATGCGTAAGACAAACAAAACAATCAAACTAGTTGTAAAAAAAAAGAACAAGTTAACCGAAAAGACGAGTCTGAACTACAAAAGGGGTGCAACACGAGGACTTCCCAGGGGGTCACCCATCCTAGTACTACTCTCGCCCAAGCACGCTTAACTTCGGAGTTCTGATGGGATCCGGTGCATTAGTGCTGGTATGATCGCACCCGTTAGAGTCTCCTCACTATATTTTCTTATAGCTGCTGGTACAGCGGGCGGTGGGGGGCTCCGAACTTCAAACGCGCGTAACTTTCGAACCGAATGGAGTTACGGGGCGCACAGCATGTCCACGCGAAGGTCTCTCAGAGCCGGACGACGTGGACAACAGGGCTGGCCCGTTGTGTGCACTATCCGAGGTCAAAAAAGGCCGCAGAGCCCCGGTTTCGTGGCCCGCCGTGTTTCGACGATCCCGATTTCAAAAATTGCGGGTCCCACACTCGGAATCACGGCACGCTGATGACAAAAGCCCCGTGTCGCGATTATATTTGCACACAATGCGTAAGACAAACAAAACAATCAAACTAGTTGTAAAAAAAAAGAACAAGTTAACCGAAAAGACGAGTCTGAACTACAAAAGGGGTGCAACACGAGGACTTCCCAGGGGGTCACCCATCCTAGTACTACTCTCGCCCAAGCACGCTTAACTTCGAAGTTCTGATGGGATCCGGTGCATTAGTGCTGGTATGATCGCACCCGTTAGAGTCTCCTCACTATATTTTCTTATAGCTGCTGGCACAGCGGGCGGTGGGGGGCTCCGAACTTCAAACGCGCGTAACTTTCGAACCGAATGGAGTTACGGGGCGCACAGCATGTCCACGCGAAGGTCTCTCAGAGCCGGACGACGTGGACAACCGGGCTGGCCCGTTGTGTGCACTATCCGAGGTCAAAAAAGGCCGCAGAGCCCCGGTTTCGTGGCCCGCCGTGTTTCGACGATCCCGATTTCAAAAATTGCGGGTCCCACACTCGGAATCACGGCACGCTGATGACAAAAGCCCCGTGTCGCGATTATATTTGCACACAATGCGTAAGACAAACAAAACAATCAAACTAGTTGTAAAAAAAAAGAACAAGTTAACCGAAAAGACGAGTCTGAACTACAAAAGGGGTGCAACACGAGGACTTCCCAGGGGGTCACCCATCCTAGTACTACTCTCGCCCAAGCACGCTTAACTTCGAAGTTCTGATGGGATCCGGTGCATTAGTGCTGGTATGATCGCACCCGTTAGAGTCTCCTCACTATATTTTCTTATAGCTGCTGGCACAGCGGGCGGTGGGGGGCTCCGAACTTCAAACGCGCGTAACTTTCGAACCGAATGGAGTTACGGGGCGCACAGCATGTCCACGCGAAGGTCTCTCAGAGCCGGACGACGTGGACAACCGGGCTGGCCCGTTGTGTGCACTATCCGAGGTCAAAAAAGGCCGCAGAGCCCCGGTTTCGTGGCCCGCCGTGTTTCGACGATCCCGATTTCAAAAATTGCGGGTCCCACACTCGGAATCACGGCACGCTGATGACAAAAGCCCCGTGTCGCGATTATATTTGCACACAATGCGTAAGACAAACAAAACAATCAAACTAGTTGTAAAAAAAAAGAACAAGTTAACCGAAAAGACGAGTCTGAACTACAAAAAGGGTGCAACACGAGGACTTCCCAGGGGGTCACCCATCCTAGTACTACTCTCGCCCAAGCACGCTTAACTTCGAAGTTCTGATGGGATCCGGTGCATTAGTGCTGGTATGATCGCACCCGTTAGAGTCTCCTCACTATATTTTCTTATAGCTGCTGGCACAGCGGGCGGTGGGGGGCTCCGAACTTCAAACGCGCGTAACTTTCGAACCGAATGGAGTTACGGGGCGCACAGCATGTCCACGCGAAGGTCTCTCAGAGCCGGACGACGTGGACAACCGGGCTGGCCCGTTGTGTGCACTATCCGAGGTCAAAAAAGGCCGCAGAGCCCCGGTTTCGTGGCCCGCCGTGTTTCGACGATCCCGATTTCAAAAATTGCGGGTCCCACACTCGGAATCACGGCACGCTGATGACAAAAGCCCCGTGTCGCGATTATATTTGCACACAATGCGTAAGACAAACAAAACAATCAAACTAGTTGTAAAAAAAAAGAACAAGTTAACCGAAAAGACGAGTCTGAACTACAAAAGGGGTGCAACACGAGGACTTCCCAGGGGGTCACCCATCCTAGTACTACTCTCGCCCAAGCACGCTTAACTTCGAAGTTCTGATGGGATCCGGTGCAGTAGTGCTGGTATGATCGCACCCGTTAGAGTCTCCTCACTATATTTTCTTATAGCTGCTGGCACAGCGGGCGGTGGGGGGCTCCGAACTTCAAACGCGCGTAACTTTCGAACCGAATGGAGTTACGGGGCGCACAGCATGTCCACGCGAAGGTCTCTCAGAGCCGGACGACGTGGACAACCGGGCTGGCCCGTTGTGTGCACTATCCGAGGTCAAAAAAGGCCGCAGAGCCCCGGTTTCGTGGCCCGCCGTGTTTCGACGATCCCGATTTCAAAAATTGCGGGTCCCACACTCGGAATCACGGCACGCTGATGACAAAAGCCCCGTTTCGCGATTATATTTGCACACAATGCGTAAGACAAACAAAACAATCAAACTAGTTGTAAAAAAAAAGAACAAGTTAACCGAAAAGACGAGTCTGAACTACAAAAGGGGTGCAACACGAGGACTTCCCAGGGGGTCACCCATCCTAGTACTACTCTCGCCCAAGCACGCTTAACTTCGGAGTTCTGATGGGATCCGGTGCATTAGTGCTGGTATGATCGCAACCGTTAGAGTCTCCTCACTATATTTTCTTATAGCTGCTGGCACAGCGGGCGGTGGGGGGCTCCGAACTTCAAACGCGCGTAACTTTCGAACCGAATGGAGTTACGGGGCGCACAGCATGTCCACGCGAAGGTCTCTCAGAGCCGGACGACGTGGACAACAGGGCTGGCCCGTTGTGTGCACTATCCGAGGTCAAAAAAGGCCGCAGAGCCCCGGTTTCGTGGCCCGCCGTGTTTCGACGATCCCGATTTCAAAAATTGCGGGTCCCACACTCGGAATCACGGCACGCTGATGACAAAAGCCCCGTGTCGCGATTATATTTGCACACAATGCGTAAGACAAACAAAACAATCAAACTAGTTGTAAAAAAAAAGAACAAGTTAACCGAAAAGACGAGTCTGAACTACAAAAGGGGTGCAACACGAGGACTTCCCAGGGGGTCACCCATCCTAGTACTACTCTCGCCCAAGCACGCTTAACTTCGGAGTTCTGATGGGATCCGGTGCATTAGTGCTGGTATGATCGCACCCGTTAGAGTCTCCTCACTATATTTTCTTATAGCTGCTGGCACAGCGGGCGGTGGGGGGCTACGAACTTCAAACGCGCGTAACTTTCGAACCGAATGGAGTTACGGGGCGCACAGCATGTCCACGCGAAGGTCTCTCAGAGCCGGACGACGTGGACAACAGGGCTGGCCCGTTGTGTGCACTATCCGAGGTCAAAAAAGGCCGCAGAGCCCCGGTTTCGTGGCCCGCCGTGTTTCGACGATCCCGATTTCAAAAATTGCGGGTCCCACACTCGGAATCACGGCACGCTGATGACAAAAGCCCCGTGTCGCGATTATATTTGCACACAATGCGTAAGACAAACAAAACAATCAAACTAGTTGTAAAAAAAAAGAACAAGTTAACCGAAAAGACGAGTCTGAACTACAAAAGGGGTGCAACACGAGGACTTCCCAGGGGGTCACCCATCCTAGTACTACTCTCGCCCAAGCACGCTTAACTTCGGAGTTCTGATGGGATCCGGTGCATTAGTGCTGGTATGATCGCACCCGTTAGAGTCTCCTCACTATATTTTCTTATAGCTGCTGGCACAGCGGGCGGTGGGGGGCTCCGAACTTCAAACGCGCGTAACTTTCGAACCGAATGGAGTTACGGGGCGCACAGCATGTCCACGCGAAGGTCTCTCAGAGCCGGACGACGTGGACAACAGGGCTGGCCCGTTGTGTGCACTATCCGAGGTCAAAAAAGGCCGCAGAGCCCCGGTTTCGTGGCCCGCCGTGTTTCGACGATCCCGATTTCAAAAATTGCGGGTCCCACACTCGGAATCACGGCACGCTGATGACAAAAGCCCCGTGTCGCGATTATATTTGCACACAATGCGTAAGACAAACAAAACAATCAAACTAGTTGTAAAAAAAAAGAACAAGTTAACCGAAAAGACGAGTCTGAACTACAAAAGGGGTGCAACACGAGGACTTCCCAGGGGGTCACCCATCCTAGTACTACTCTCGCCCAAGCACGCTTAACTTCGGAGTTCTGATGGGATCCGGTGCATTAGTGCTGGTATGATCGCACCCGTTAGAGTCTCCTCACTATATTTTCTTATAGCTGCTGGCACAGCGGGCGGTGGGGGGCTACGAAATTCAAACGCGCGTAACTTTCGAACCGAATGGAGTTACGGGGCGCACAGCATGTCCACGCGAAGGTCTCTCAGAGCCGGACGACGTGGACAACAGGGCTGGCCCGTTGTGTGCACTATCCGAGGTCAAAAAAGGCCGCAGAGCCCCGGTTTCGTGGCCCGCCGTGTTTCGACGATCCCGATTTCAAAAATTGCGGGTCCCACACTCGGAATCACGGCACGCTGATGACAAAAGCCCCGTGTCGCGATTATATTTGCACACAATGCGTAAGACAAACAAAACAATCAAACTAGTTGTAAAAAAAAAGAACAAGTTAACCGAAAAGACGAGTCTGAACTACAAAAGGGGTGCAACACGAGGACTTCCCAGGGGGTCACCCATCCTAGTACTACTCTCGCCCAAGCACGCTTAACTTCGAAGTTCTGATGGGATCCGGTGCAGTAGTGCTGGTATGATCGCACCCGTTAGAGTCTCCTCACTATATTTTCTTATAGCTGCTGGCACAGCGGGCGGTGGGGGGCTCCGAACTTCAAACGCGCGTAACTTTCGAACCGAATGGAGTTACGGGGCGCACAGCATGTCCACGCGAAGGTCTCTCAGAGCCGGACGACGTGGACAACCGGGCTGGCCCGTTGTGTGCACTATCCGAGGTCAAAAAAGGCCGCAGAGCCCCGGTTTCGTGGCCCGCCGTGTTTCGACGATCCCGATTTCAAAAATTGCGGGTCCCACACTCGGAATCACGGCACGCTGATGACAAAAGCCCCGTTTCGCGATTATATTTGCACACAATGCGTAAGACAAACAAAACAATCAAACTAGTTGTAAAAAAAAAGAACAAGTTAACCGAAAAGACGAGTCTGAACTACAAAAGGGGTGCAACACGAGGACTTCCCAGGGGGTCACCCATCCTAGTACTACTCTCGCCCAAGCACGCTTAACTTCGGAGTTCTGATGGGATCCGGTGCATTAGTGCTGGTATGATCGCAACCGTTAGAGTCTCCTCACTATATTTTCTTATAGCTGCTGGCACAGCGGGCGGTGGGGGGCTCCGAACTTCAAACGCGCGTAACTTTCGAACCGAATGGAGTTACGGGGCGCACAGCATGTCCACGCGAAGGTCTCTCAGAGCCGGACGACGTGGACAACAGGGCTGGCCCGTTGTGTGCACTATCCGAGGTCAAAAAAGGCCGCAGAGCCCCGGTTTCGTGGCCCGCCGTGTTTCGACGATCCCGATTTCAAAAATTGCGGGTCCCACACTCGGAATCACGGCACGCTGATGACAAAAGCCCCGTGTCGCGATTATATTTGCACACAATGCGTAAGACAAACAAAACAATCAAACTAGTTGTAAAAAAAAAGAACAAGTTAACCGAAAAGACGAGTCTGAACTACAAAAGGGGTGCAACACGAGGACTTCCCAGGGGGTCACCCATCCTAGTACTACTCTCGCCCAAGCACGCTTAACTTCGGAGTTCTGATGGGATCCGGTGCATTAGTGCTGGTATGATCGCACCCGTTAGAGTCTCCTCACTATATTTTCTTATAGCTGCTGGCACAGCGGGCGGTGGGGGGCTACGAACTTCAAACGCGCGTAACTTTCGAACCGAATGGAGTTACGGGGCGCACAGCATGTCCACGCGAAGGTCTCTCAGAGCCGGACGACGTGGACAACAGGGCTGGCCCGTTGTGTGCACTATCCGAGGTCAAAAAAGGCCGCAGAGCCCCGGTTTCGTGGCCCGCCGTGTTTCGACGATCCCGATTTCAAAAATTGCGGGTCCCACACTCGGAATCACGGCACGCTGATGACAAAAGCCCCGTGTCGCGATTATATTTGCACACAATGCGTAAGACAAACAAAACAATCAAACTAGTTGTAAAAAAAAAGAACAAGTTAACCGAAAAGACGAGTCTGAACTACAAAAGGGGTGCAACACGAGGACTTCCCAGGGGGTCACCCATCCTAGTACTACTCTCGCCCAAGCACGCTTAACTTCGGAGTTCTGATGGGATCCGGTGCATTAGTGCTGGTATGATCGCACCCGTTAGAGTCTCCTCACTATATTTTCTTATAGCTGCTGGCACAGCGGGCGGTGGGGGGCTCCGAACTTCAAACGCGCGTAACTTTCGAACCGAATGGAGTTACGGGGCGCACAGCATGTCCACGCGAAGGTCTCTCAGAGCCGGACGACGTGGACAACAGGGCTGGCCCGTTGTGTGCACTATCCGAGGTCAAAAAAGGCCGCAGAGCCCCGGTTTCGTGGCCCGCCGTGTTTCGACGATCCCGATTTCAAAAATTGCGGGTCCCACACTCGGAATCACGGCACGCTGATGACAAAAGCCCCGTGTCGCGATTATATTTGCACACAATGCGTAAGACAAACAAAACAATCAAACTAGTTGTAAAAAAAAAGAACAAGTTAACCGAAAAGACGAGTCTGAACTACAAAAGGGGTGCAACACGAGGACTTCCCAGGGGGTCACCCATCCTAGTACTACTCTCGCCCAAGCACGCTTAACTTCGGAGTTCTGATGGGATCCGGTGCATTAGTGCTGGTATGATCGCACCCGTTAGAGTCTCCTCACTATATTTTCTTATAGCTGCTGGCACAGCGGGCGGTGGGGGGCTACGAAATTCAAACGCGCGTAACTTTCGAACCGAATGGAGTTACGGGGCGCACAGCATGTCCACGCGAAGGTCTCTCAGAGCCGGACGACGTGGACAACAGGGCTGGCCCGTTGTGTGCACTATCCGAGGTCAAAAAAGGCCGCAGAGCCCCGGTTTCGTGGCCCGCCGTGTTTCGACGATCCCGATTTCAAAAATTGCGGGTCCCACACTCGGAATCACGGCACGCTGATGACAAAAGCCCCGTGTCGCGATTATATTTGCACACAATGCGTAAGACAAACAAAACAATCAAACTAGTTGTAAAAAAAAAGAACAAGTTAACCGAAAAGACGAGTCTGAACTACAAAAGGGGTGCAACACGAGGACTTCCCAGGGGGTCACCCATCCTAGTACTACTCTCGCCCAAGCACGCTTAACTTCGAAGTTCTGATGGGATCCGGTGCATTAGTGCTGGTATGATCGCACCCGTTAGAGTCTCCTCACTATATTTTCTTATAGCTGCTGGCACAGCGGGCGGTGGGGGGCTCCGAACTTCAAACGCGCGTAACTTTCGAACCGAATGGAGTTACGGGGCGCACAGCATGTCCACGCGAAGGTCTCTCAGAGCCGGACGACGTGGACAACCGGGCTGGCCCGTTGTGTGCACTATCCGAGGTCAAAAAAGGCCGCAGAGCCCCGGTTTCGTGGCCCGCCGTGTTTCGACGATCCCGATTTCAAAAATTGCGGGTCCCACACTCGGAATCACGGCACGCTGATGACAAAAGCCCCGTTTCGCGATTATATTTGCACACAATGCGTAAGACAAACAAAACAATCAAACTAGTTGTAAAAAAAAAGAACAAGTTAACCGAAAAGACGAGTCTGAACTACAAAAGGGGTGCAACACGAGGACTTCCCAGGGGGTCACCCATCCTAGTACTACTCTCGCCCAAGCACGCTTAACTTCGGAGTTCTGATGGGATCCGGTGCATTAGTGCTGGTATGATCGCACCCGTTAGAGTCTCCTCACTATATTTTCTTATAGCTGCTGGCACAGCGGGCGGTGGGGGGCTCCGAACTTCAAACGCGCGTAACTTTCGAACCGAATGGAGTTACGGGGCGCACAGCATGTCCACGCGAAGGTCTCTCAGAGCCGGACGACGTGGACAACCGGGCTGGCCCGTTGTGTGCACTATCCGAGGTCAAAAAAGGCCGCAGAGCCCCGGTTTCGTGGCCCGCCGTGTTTCGACGATCCCGATTTCAAAAATTGCGGGTCCCACACTCGGAATCACGGCACGCTGATGACAAAAGCCCCGTTTCGCGATTATATTTGCACACAATGCGTAAGACAAACAAAACAATCAAACTAGTTGTAAAAAAAAAGAACAAGTTAACCGAAAAGACGAGTCTGAACTACAAAAGGGGTGCAACACGAGGACTTCCCAGGGGGTCACCCATCCTAGTACTACTCTCGCCCAAGCACGCTTAACTTCGGAGTTCTGATGGGATCCGGTGCATTAGTGCTGGTATGATCGCACCCGTTAGAGTCTCCTCACTATATTTTCTTATAGCTGCTGGCACAGCGGGCGGTGGGGGGCTCCGAACTTCAAACGCGCGTAACTTTCGAACCGAATGGAGTTACGGGGCGCACAGCATGTCCACGCGAAGGTCTCTCAGAGCCGGACGACGTGGACAACCGGGCTGGCCCGTTGTGTGCACTATCCGAGGTCAAAAAAGGCCGCAGAGCCCCGGTTTCGTGGCCCGCCGTGTTTCGACGATCCCGATTTCAAAAATTGCGGGTCCCACACTCGGAATCACGGCACGCTGATGACAAAAGCCCCGTTTCGCGATTATATTTGCACACAATGCGTAAGACAAACAAAACAATCAAACTAGTTGTAAAAAAAAAGAACAAGTTAACCGAAAAGACGAGTCTGAACTACAAAAGGGGTGCAACACGAGGACTTCCCAGGGGGTCACCCATCCTAGTACTACTCTCGCCCAAGCACGCTTAACTTCGGAGTTCTGATGGGATCCGGTGCATTAGTGCTGGTATGATCGCACCCGTTAGAGTCTCCTCACTATATTTTCTTATAGCTGCTGGCACAGCGGGCGGTGGGGGGCTCCGAACTTCAAACGCGCGTAACTTTCGAACCGAATGGAGTTACGGGGCGCACAGCATGTCCACGCGAAGGTCTCTCAGAGCCGGACGACGTGGACAACAGGGCTGGCCCGTTGTGTGCACTATCCGAGGTCAAAAAAGGCCGCAGAGCCCCGGTTTCGTGGCCCGCCGTGTTTCGACGATCCCGATTTCAAAAATTGCGGGTCCCACACTCGGAATCACGGCACGCTGATGACAAAAGCCCCGTGTCGCGATTATATTTGCACACAATGCGTAAGACAAACAAAACAATCAAACTAGTTGTAAAAAAAAAGAACAAGTTAACCGAAAAGACGAGTCTGAACTACAAAAGGGGTGCAACACGAGGACTTCCCAGGGGGTCACCCATCCTAGTACTACTCTCGCCCAAGCACGCTTAACTTCGGAGTTCTGATGGGATCCGGTGCATTAGTGCTGGTATGATCGCACCCGTTAGAGTCTCCTCACTATATTTTCTTATAGCTGCTGGCACAGCGGGCGGTGGGGGGCTCCGAACTTCAAACGCGCGTAACTTTCGAACCGAATGGAGTTACGGGGCGCACAGCATGTCCACGCGAAGGTCTCTCAGAGCCGGACGACGTGGACAACAGGGCTGGCCCGTTGTGTGCACTATCCGAGGTCAAAAAAGGCCGCAGAGCCCCGGTTTTGTGGCCCGCCGTGTTTCGACGATCCCGATTTCAAAAATTGCGGGTCCCACACTCGGAATCACGGCACGCTGATGACAAAAGCCCCGTGTCGCGATTATATTTGCACACAATGCGTAAGACAAACAAAACAATCAAACTAGTTGTAAAAAAAAAGAACAAGTTAACCGAAAAGACGAGTCTGAACTACAAAAGGGGTGCAACACGAGGACTTCCCAGGGGGTCACCCATCCTAGTACTACTCTCGCCCAAGCACGCTTAACTTCGAAGTTCTGATGGGATCCGGTGCAGTAGTGCTGGTATGATCGCACCCGTTAGAGTCTCCTCACTATATTTTCTTATAGCTGCTGGCACAGCGGGCGGTGGGGGGCTCCGAACTTCAAACGCGCGTAACTTTCGAACCGAATGGAGTTACGGGGCGCACAGCATGTCCACGCGAAGGTCTCTCAGAGCCGGACGACGTGGACAACAGGGCTGGCCCGTTGTGTGCACTATCCGAGGTCAAAAAAGGCCGCAGAGCCCCGGTTTCGTGGCCCGCCGTGTTTCGACGATCCCGATTTCAAAAATTGCGGGTCCAACACTCGGAATCACGGCACGCTGATGACAAAAGCCCCGTGTCGCGATTATATTTGCACACAATGCGTAAGACAAACAAAACAATCAAACTAGTTGTAAAAAAAAAGAACAAGTTAACCGAAAAGACGAGTCTGAACTACAAAAGGGGTGCAACACGAGGACTTCCCAGGGGGTCACCCATCCTAGTACTACTCTCGCCCAAGCACGCTTAACTTCGGAGTTCTGATGGGATCCGGTGCATTAGTGCTGGTATGATCGCACCCGTTAGAGTCTCCTCACTATATTTTCTTATAGCTGCTGGCACAGCGGGCGGTGGGGGGCTCCGAACTTCAAACGCGCGTAACTTTCGAACCGAATGGAGTTACGGGGCGCACAGCATGTCCACGCGAAGGTCTCTCAGAGCCGGACGACGTGGACAACGGCGCTGGCCCGTTGTGTGCACTATCCGAGGTCAAAAAAGGCCACAGAGCCCCGGTTTCGTGGCCCGCCGTGTTTCGACGATCCCGATTTCAAAAATTGCGGGTCCCACACTCGGAATCACGGCACGCTGATGACAAAAGCCCCGTTTCGCGATTATATTTGCACACAATGCGTAAGACAAACAAAACAATCAAACTAGTTGTAAAAAAAAAGAACAAGTTAACCGAAAAGACGAGTCTGAACTACAAAAGGGGTGCAACACGAGGACTTCCCAGGGGGTCACCCATCCTAGTACTACTCTCGCCCAAGCACGCTTAACTTCGGAGTTCTGATGGGATCCGGTGCATTAGTGCTGGTATGATCGCACCCGTTAGAGTCTCCTCACTATATTTTCTTATAGCTGCTGGCACAGCGGGCGGTGGGGGGCTCCGAACTTCAAACGCGCGTAACTTTCGAACCGAATGGAGTTACGGGGCGCACAGCATGTCCACGCGAAGGTCTCTCAGAGCCGGACGACGTGGACAACAGGGCTGGCCCGTTGTGTGCACTATCCGAGGTCAAAAAAGGCCGCAGAGCCCCGGTTTCGTGGCCCGCCGTGTTTCGACGATCCCGATTTCAAAAATTGCGGGTCCCACACTCGGAATCACGGCACGCTGATGACAAAAGCCCCGTGTCGCGATTATATTTGCACACAATGCGTAAGACAAACAAAACAATCAAACTAGTTGTAAAAAAAAAGAACAAGTTAACCGAAAAGACGAGTCTGAACTACAAAAGGGGTGCAACACGAGGACTTCCCAGGGGGTCACCCATCCTAGTACTACTCTCGCCCAAGCACGCTTAACTTCGGAGTTCTGATGGGATCCGGTGCATTAGTGCTGGTATGATCGCACCCATTAGAGTCTCCTCACTATATTTTCTTATAGCTGCTGGCACAGCGGGCGGTGGGGGGCTCCGAACTTCAAACGCGCGTAACTTTCGAACCGAATGGAGTTACGGGGCGCACAGCATGTCCACGCGAAGGTCTCTCAGAGCCGGACGACGTGGACAACGGCGCTGGCCCGTTGTGTGCACTATCCGAGGTCAAAAAAGGCCACAGAGCCCCGGTTTCGTGGCCCGCCGTGTTTCGACGATCCCGATTTCAAAAATTGCGGGTCCCACACTCGGAATCACGGCACGCTGATGACAAAAGCCCCGTTTCGCGATTATATTTGCACACAATGCGTAAGACAAACAAAACAATCAAACTAGTTGTAAAAAAAAAGAACAAGTTAACCGAAAAGACGAGTCTGAACTACAAAAGGGGTGCAACACGAGGACTTCCCAGGGGGTCACCCATCCTAGTACTACTCTCGCCCAAGCACGCTTAACTTCGGAGTTCTGATGGGATCCGGTGCATTAGTGCTGGTATGATCGCACCCGTTAGAGTCTCCTCACTATATTTTCTTATAGCTGCTGGCACAGCGGGCGGTGGGGGGCTCCGAACTTCAAACGCGCGTAACTTTCGAACCGAATGGAGTTACGGGGCGCACAGCATGTCCACGCGAAGGTCTCTCAGAGCCGGACGACGTGGACAACAGGGCTGGCCCGTTGTGTGCACTATCCGAGGTCAAAAAAGGCCGCAGAGCCCCGGTTTCGTGGCCCGCCGTGTTTCGACGATCCCGATTTCAAAAATTGCGGGTCCCACACTCGGAATCACGGCACGCTGATGACAAAAGCCCCGTGTCGCGATTATATTTGCACACAATGCGTAAGACAAACAAAACAATCAAACTAGTTGTAAAAAAAAAGAACAAGTTAACCGAAAAGACGAGTCTGAACTACAAAAGGGGTGCAACACGAGGACTTCCCAGGGGGTCACCCATCCTAGTACTACTCTCGCCCAAGCACGCTTAACTTCGGAGTTCTGATGGGATCCGGTGCATTAGTGCTGGTATGATCGCACCCATTAGAGTCTCCTCACTATATTTTCTTATAGCTGCTGGCACAGCGGGCGGTGGGGGGCTCCGAACTTCAAACGCGCGTAACTTTCGAACCGAATGGAGTTACGGGGCGCACAGCATGTCCACGCGAAGGTCTCTCAGAGCCGGACGACGTGGAAAACAGGGCTGGCCCGTTGTGTGCACTATCCGAGGTCAAAAAAGGCCGCAGAGCCCCGGTTTCGTGGCCCGCCGTGTTTCGACGATCCCGATTTCAAAAATTGCGGGTCCCACACTCGGAATCACGGCACGCTGATGACAAAAGCCCCGTGTCGCGATTATATTTGCACACAATGCGTAAGACAAACAAAACAATCAAACTAGTTGTAAAAAAAAAGAACAAGTTAACCGAAAAGACGAGTCTGAACTACAAAAGGGGGTGCAACACGAGGACTTCCCAGGGGGTCACCCATCCTAGTACTACTCTCGCCCAAGCACGCTTAACTTCGGAGTTCTGATAGGATCCGGTGCATTAGTGCTGGTATGATCGCACCCGTTAGAGTCTCCTCACTATATTTTCTTATAGCTGCTGGCACAGCGGGCGGTGGGGGGCTCCGAACTTCAAACGCGCGTAACTTTCGAACCGAATGGAGTTACGGGGCGCACAGCATGTCCACGCGAAGGTCTCTCAGAGCCGGACGACGTGGACAACCGGGCTGGCCCGTTGTGTGCACTATCCGAGGTCAAAAAAGGCCGCAGAGCCCCGGTTTCGTGGCCCGCCGTGTTTCGACGATCCCGATTTCAAAAATTGCGGGTCCCACACTCAGAATCACGGCACGCTGATGACAAAAGCCCCGTGTCGCGATTATATTTGCACACAATGCGTAAGACAAACAAAACAATCAAACTAGTTGTAAAAAAAAAGAACAAGTTAACCGAAAAGACGAGTCTGAACTACAAAAGGGGTGCAACACGAGGACTTCCCAGGGGGTCACCCATCCTAGTACTACTCTCGCCCAAGCACGCTTAACTTCGGAGTTCTGATGGGATCCGGTGCATTAGTGCTGGTGTGATCGCACCCGTTAGAGTCTCCTCACTATATTTTCTTATAGCTGCTGGCACAGCGGGCGGTGGGGGGCTCCGAACTTCAAACGCGCGTAACTTTCGAACCGAATGGAGTTACGGGGCGCACAGGATGTCCACGCGAAGGTCTCTCAGAGCCAGACGACGTGGACAACAGGGCTGGCCCGTTGTGTGCACTATCCGAGGTCAAAAAAGGCCGCAGAGCCCCGGTTTCGTGGCCCGCCGTGTTTCGACGATCCCGATTTCAAAAATTGCGGGTCCCACACTCGGAATCACGGCACGCTGATGACAAAAGCCCCGTGTCGCGATTATATTTGCACACAATGCGTAAGACAAACAAAACAATCAAACTAGTTGTAAAAAAAAAGAACAAGTTAACCGAAAAGACGAGTCTGAACTACAAAAGGGGTGCAACACGAGGACTTCCCAGGGGGTCACCCATCCTAGTACTACTCTCGCCCAAGCACGCTTAACTTCGGAGTTCTGATGGGATCCGGTGCATTAGTGCTGGTATGATCGCACCCGTTAGAGTCTCCTCACTATATTTTCTTATAGCTGCTGGCACAGCGGGCGGTGGGGGGCTACGAACTTCAAACGCGCGTAACTTTCGAACCGAATGGAGTTACGGGGCGCACAGCATGTCCACGCGAAGGTCTCTCAGAGCCGGACGACGTGGACAACAGGGCTGGCCCGTTGTGTGCACTATCCGAGGTCAAAAAAGGCCGCAGAGCCCCGGTTTCGTGGCCCGCCGTGTTTCGACGATCCCGATTTCAAAAATTGCGGGTCCCACACTCGGAATCACGGCACGCTGATGACAAAAGCCCCGTGTCGCGATTATATTTGCACACAATGCGTAAGACAAACAAAACAATCAAACTAGTTGTAAAAAAAAAGAACAAGTTAACCGAAAAGACGAGTCTGAACTACAAAAGGGGTGCAACACGAGGAGTTCCCAGGGGGTCACCCATCCTAGTACTACTCTCGCCCAAGCACGCTTAACTTCGAAGTTCTGATGGGATCCGGTGCATTAGTGCTGGTATGATCGCACCCGTTAGAGTCTCCTCACTATATTTTCTTATAGCTGCTGGCACAGCGGGCGGTGGGGGGCTCCGAACTTCAAACGCGCGTAACTTTCGAACCGAATGGAGTTACGGGGCGCACAGCATGTCCACGCGAAGGTCTCTCAGAGCCGGACGACGTGGACAACCGGGCTGGCCCGTTGTGTGCACTATCCGAGGTCAAAAAAGGCCGCAGAGCCCCGGTTTCGTGGCCCGCCGTGTTTCGACGATCCCGATTTCAAAAATTGCGGGTCCCACACTCGGAATCACGGCACGCTGATGACAAAAGCCCCGTTTCGCGATTATATTTGCACACAATGCGTAAGACAAACAAAACAATCAAACTAGTTGTAAAAAAAAAGAACAAGTTAACCGAAAAGACGAGTCTGAACTACAAAAGGGGTGCAACACGAGGACTTCCCAGGGGGTCACCCATCCTAGTACTACTCTCGCCCAAGCACGCTTAACTTCGGAGTTCTGATGGGATCCGGTGCATTAGTGCTGGTATGATCGCACCCGTTAGAGTCTCCTCACTATATTTTCTTATAGCTGCTGGCACAGCGGGCGGTGGGGGGCTCCGAACTTCAAACGCGCGTAACTTTCGAACCGAATGGAGTTACGGGGCGCACAGCATGTCCACGCGAAGGTCTCTCAGAGCCGGACGACGTGGACAACAGGGCTGGCCCGTTGTGTGCACTATCCGAGGTCAAAAAAGGCCGCAGAGCCCCGGTTTCGTGGCCCGCCGTGTTTCGACGATCCCGATTTCAAAAATTGCGGGTCCCACACTCGGAATCACGGCACGCTGATGACAAAAGCCCCGTTTCGCGATTATATTTGCACACAATGCGTAAGACAAACAAAACAATCAAACTAGTTGTAAAAAAAAAGAACAAGTTAACCGAAAAGACGAGTCTGAACTACAAAAGGGGTGCAACACGAGGGCTTCCCAGGGGGTCACCCATCCTAGTACTACTCTCGCCCAAGCACGCTTAACTTCGGAGTTCTGATGGGATCCGGTGCATTAGTGCTGGTATGATCGCACCCGTTAGAGTCTCCTCACTATATTTTCTTATAGCTGCTGGCACAGCGGGCGGTGGGGGGCTCCGAACTTCAAACGCGCGTAACTTTCGAACCGAATGGAGTTACGGGGCGCACAGCATGTCCACGCGAAGGTCTCTCAGAGCCGGACGACGTGGACAACAGGGCTGGCCCGTTGTGTGCACTATCCGAGGTCAAAAAAGGCCGCAGAGCCCCGGTTTCGTGGCCCGCCGTGTTTCGACGATCCCGATTTCAAAAATTGCGGGTCCCACACTCGGAATCACGGCACGCTGATGACAAAAGCCCCGTGTCGCGATTATATTTGCACACAATGCGTAAGACAAACAAAACAATCAAACTAGTTGTAAAAAAAAAGAACAAGTTAACCGAAAAGACGAGTCTGAACTACAAAAGGGGTGCAACACGAGGACTTCCCAGGGGGTCACCCATCCTAGTACTACTCTCGCCCAAGCACGCTTAACTTCGGAGTTCTGATGGGATCCGGTGCATTAGTGCTGGTATGATCGCACCCGTTAGAGTCTCCTCACTATATTTTCTTATAGCTGCTGGCACAGCGGGCGGTGGGGGGCTCCGAACTTCAAACGCGCGTAACTTTCGAACCGAATGGAGTTACGGGGCGCACAGCATGTCCACGCGAAGGTCTCTCAGAGCCGGACGACGTGGACAACAGGGCTGGCCCGTTGTGTGCACTATCCGAGGTCAAAAAAGGCCGCAGAGCCCCGGTTTCGTGGCCCGCCGTGTTTCGACGATCCCGATTTCAAAAATTGCGGGTCCCACACTCGGAATCACGGCACGCTGATGACAAAAGCCCCGTGTCGCGATTATATTTGCACACAATGCGTAAGACAAACAAAACAATCAAACTAGTTGTAAAAAAAAAGAACAAGTTAACCGAAAAGACGAGTCTGAACTACAAAAGGGGTGCAACACGAGGACTTCCCAGGGGGTCACCCATCCTAGTACTACTCTCGCCCAAGCACGCTTAACTTCGAAGTTCTGATGGGATCCGGTGCATTAGTGCTGGTATGATCGCACCCGTTAGAGTCTCCTCACTATATTTTCTTATAGCTGCTGGCACAGCGGGCGGTGGGGGGCTCCGAACTTCAAACGCGCGTAACTTTCGAACCGAATGGAGTTACGGGGCGCACAGCATGTCCACGCGAAGGTCTCTCAGAGCCGGACGACGTGGACAACCGGGCTGGCCCGTTGTGTGCACTATCCGAGGTCAAAAAAGGCCGCAGAGCCCCGGTTTCGTGGCCCGCCGTGTTTCGACGATCCCGATTTCAAAAATTGCGGGTCCCACACTCGGAATCACGGCACGCTGATGACAAAAGCCCCGTTTCGCGATTATATTTGCACACAATGCGTAAGACAAACAAAACAATCAAACTAGTTGTAAAAAAAAAGAACAAGTTAACCGAAAAGACGAGTCTGAACTACAAAAGGGGTGCAACACGAGGACTTCCCAGGGGGTCACCCATCCTAGTACTACTCTCGCCCAAGCACGCTTAACTTCGGAGTTCTGATGGGATCCGGTGCATTAGTGCTGGTATGATCGCACCCGTTAGAGTCTCCTCACTATATTTTCTTATAGCTGCTGGCACAGCGGGCGGTGGGGGGCTCCGAACTTCAAACGCGCGTAACTTTCGAACCGAATGGAGTTACGGGGCGCACAGCATGTCCACGCGAAGGTCTCTCAGAGCCGGACGACGTGGACAACAGGGCTGGCCCGTTGTGTGCACTATCCGAGGTCAAAAAAGGCCGCAGAGCCCCGGTTTCGTGGCCCGCCGTGTTTCGACGATCCCGATTTCAAAAATTGCGGGTCCCACACTCGGAATCACGGCACGCTGATGACAAAAGCCCCGTGTCGCGATTATATTTGCACACAATGCGTAAGACAAACAAAACAATCAAACTAGTTGTAAAAAAAAAGAACAAGTTAACCGAAAAGACGAGTCTGAACTACAAAAGGGGTGCAACACGAGGACTTCCCAGGGGGTCACCCATCCTAGTACTACTCTCGCCCAAGCACGCTTAACTTCGAAGTTCTGATGGGATCCGGTGCATTAGTGCTGGTATGATCGCACCCGTTAGAGTCTCCTCACTATATTTTCTTATAGCTGCTGGCACAGCGGGCGGTGGGGGGCTCCGAACTTCAAACGCGCGTAACTTTCGAACCGAATGGAGTTACGGGGCGCACAGCATGTCCACGCGAAGGTCTCTCAGAGCCGGACGACGTGGACAACCGGGCTGGCCCGTTGTGTGCACTATCCGAGGTCAAAAAAGGCCGCAGAGCCCCGGTTTCGTGGCCCGCCGTGTTTCGACGATCCCGATTTCAAAAATTGCGGGTCCCACACTCGGAATCACGGCACGCTGATGACAAAAGCCCCGTTTCGCGATTATATTTGCACACAATGCGTAAGACAAACAAAACAATCAAACTAGTTGTAAAAAAAAAGAACAAGTTAACCGAAAAGACGAGTCTGAACTACAAAAGGGGTGCAACACGAGGACTTCCCAGGGGGTCACCCATCCTAGTACTACTCTCGCCCAAGCACGCTTAACTTCGGAGTTCTGATGGGATCCGGTGCATTAGTGCTGGTATGATCGCACCCGTTAGAGTCTCCTCACTATATTTTCTTATAGCTGCTGGCACAGCGGGCGGTGGGGGGCTCCGAACTTCAAACGCGCGTAACTTTCGAACCGAATGGAGTTACGGGGCGCACAGCATGTCCACGCGAAGGTCTCTCAGAGCCGGACGACGTGGACAACAGGGCTGGCCCGTTGTGTGCACTATCCGAGGTCAAAAAAGGCCGCAGAGCCCCGGTTTCGTGGCCCGCCGTGTTTCGACGATCCCGATTTCAAAAATTGCGGGTCCCACACTCGGAATCACGGCACGCTGATGACAAAAGCCCCGTGTCGCGATTATATTTGCACACAATGCGTAAGACAAACAAAACAATCAAACTAGTTGTAAAAAAAAAGAACAAGTTAACCGAAAAGACGAGTCTGAACTACAAAAGGGGTGCAACACGAGGACTTCCCAGGGGGTCACCCATCCTAGTACTACTCTCGCCCAAGCACGCTTAACTTCGGAGTTCTGATGGGATCCGGTGCATTAGTGCTGGTATGATCGCACCCGTTAGAGTCTCCTCACTATATTTTCTTATAGCTGCTGGCACAGCGGGCGGTGGGGGGCTCCGAACTTCAAACGCGCGTAACTTTCGAACCGAATGGAGTTACGGGGCGCACAGCATGTCCACGCGAAGGTCTCTCAGAGCCGGACGACGTGGACAACAGGGCTGGCCCGTTGTGTGCACTATCCGAGGTCAAAAAAGGCCGCAGAGCCCCGGTTTCGTGGCCCGCCGTGTTTCGACGATCCCGATTTCAAAAATTGCGGGTCCCACACTCGGAATCACGGCACGCTGATGACAAAAGCCCCGTGTCGCGATTATATTTGCACACAATGCGTAAGACAAACAAAACAATCAAACTAGTTGTAAAAAAAAAGAACAAGTTAACCGAAAAGACGAGTCAGAACTACAAAAGGGGTGCAACACGAGGACTTCCCAGGGGGTCACCCATCCTAGTACTACTCTCGCCCAAGCACGCTTAACTTCGAAGTTCTGATGGGATCCGGTGCATTAGTGCTGGTATGATCGCACCCGTTAGAGTCTCCTCACTATATTTTCTTATAGCTGCTGGCACAGCGGGCGGTGGGGGGCTCCGAACTTCAAACGCGCGTAACTTTCGAACCGAATGGAGTTACGGGGCGCACAGCATGTCCACGCGAAGGTCTCTCAGAGCCGGACGACGTGGACAACAGGGCTGGCCCGTTGTGTGCACTATCCGAGGTCAAAAAAGGCCGCAGAGCCCCGGTTTCGTGGCCCGCCGTGTTTCGACGATCCCGATTTCAAAAATTGCGGGTCCAACACTCGGAATCACGGCACGCTGATGACAAAAGCCCCGTGTCGCGATTATATTTGCACACAATGCGTAAGACAAACAAAACAATCAAACTAGTTGTAAAAAAAAAGAACAAGTTAACCGAAAAGACGAGTCTGAACTACAAAAGGGGTGCAACACGAGGACTTCCCAGGGGGTCACCCATCCTAGTACTACTCTCGCCCAAGCACGCTTAACTTCGGAGTTCTGATGGGATCCGGTGCATTAGTGCTGGTATGATCGCACCCGTTAGAGTCTCCTCACTATATTTTCTTATAGCTGCTGGCACAGCGGGCGGTGGGGGGCTCCGAACTTCAAACGCGCGTAACTTTCGAACCGAATGGAGTTACGGGGCGCACAGCATGTCCACGCGAAGGTCTCTCAGAGCCGGACGACGTGGACAACGGCGCTGGCCCGTTGTGTGCACTATCCGAGGTCAAAAAAGGCCGCAGAGCCCCGGTTTCGTGGCCCGCCGTGTTTCGACGATCCCGATTTCAAAAATTGCGGGTCCCACACTCGGAATCACGGCACGCTGATGACAAAAGCCCCGTTTCGCGATTATATTTGCACACAATGCGTAAGACAAACAAAACAATCAAACTAGTTGTAAAAAAAAAGAACAAGTTAACCGAAAAGACGAGTCTGAACTACAAAAGGGGTGCAACACGAGGACTTCCCAGGGGGTCACCCATCCTAGTACTACTCTCGCCCAAGCACGCTTAACTTCGGAGTTCTGATGGGATCCGGTGCATTAGTGCTGGTATGATCGCACCCGTTAGAGTCTCCTCACTATATTTTCTTATAGCTGCTGGCACAGCGGGCGGTGGGGGGCTCCGAACTTCAAACGCGCGTAACTTTCGAACCGAATGGAGTTACGGGGCGCACAGCATGTCCACGCGAAGGTCTCTCAGAGCCGGACGACGTGGACAACAGGGCTGGCCCGTTGTGTGCACTATCCGAGGTCAAAAAAGGCCGCAGAGCCCCGGTTTCGTGGCCCGCCGTGTTTCGACGATCCCGATTTCAAAAATTGCGGGTCCCACACTCGGAATCACGGCACGCTGATGACAAAAGCCCCGTGTCGCGATTATATTTGCACACAATGCGTAAGACAAACAAAACAATCAAACTAGTTGTAAAAAAAAAGAACAAGTTAACCGAAAAGACGAGTCAGAACTACAAAAGGGGTGCAACACGAGGACTTCCCAGGGGGTCACCCATCCTAGTACTACTCTCGCCCAAGCACGCTTAACTTCGAAGTTCTGATGGGATCCGGTGCATTAGTGCTGGTATGATCGCACCCGTTAGAGTCTCCTCACTATATTTTCTTATAGCTGCTGGCACAGCGGGCGGTGGGGGGCTCCGAACTTCAAACGCGCGTAACTTTCGAACCGAATGGAGTTACGGGGCGCACAGCATGTCCACGCGAAGGTCTCTCAGAGCCGGACGACGTGGACAACAGGGCTGGCCCGTTGTGTGCACTATCCGAGGTCAAAAAAGGCCGCAGAGCCCCGGTTTCGTGGCCCGCCGTGTTTCGACGATCCCGATTTCAAAAATTGCGGGTCCAACACTCGGAATCACGGCACGCTGATGACAAAAGCCCCGTGTCGCGATTATATTTGCACACAATGCGTAAGACAAACAAAACAATCAAACTAGTTGTAAAAAAAAAGAACAAGTTAACCGAAAAGACGAGTCTGAACTACAAAAGGGGTGCAACACGAGGACTTCCCAGGGGGTCACCCATCCTAGTACTACTCTCGCCCAAGCACGCTTAACTTCGGAGTTCTGATGGGATCCGGTGCATTAGTGCTGGTATGATCGCACCCGTTAGAGTCTCCTCACTATATTTTCTTATAGCTGCTGGCACAGCGGGCGGTGGGGGGCTCCGAACTTCAAACGCGCGTAACTTTCGAACCGAATGGAGTTACGGGGCGCACAGCATGTCCACGCGAAGGTCTCTCAGAGCCGGACGACGTGGACAACGGCGCTGGCCCGTTGTGTGCACTATCCGAGGTCAAAAAAGGCCGCAGAGCCCCGGTTTCGTGGCCCGCCGTGTTTCGACGATCCCGATTTCAAAAATTGCGGGTCCCACACTCGGAATCACGGCACGCTGATGACAAAAGCCCCGTTTCGCGATTATATTTGCACACAATGCGTAAGACAAACAAAACAATCAAACTAGTTGTAAAAAAAAAGAACAAGTTAACCGAAAAGACGAGTCTGAACTACAAAAGGGGTGCAACACGAGGACTTCCCAGGGGGTCACCCATCCTAGTACTACTCTCGCCCAAGCACGCTTAACTTCGGAGTTCTGATGGGATCCGGTGCATTAGTGCGGGTATGATCGCACCCGTTAGAGTCTCCTCACTATATTTTCTTATAGCTGCTGGCACAGCGGGCGGTGGGGGGCTCCGAACTTCAAACGCGCGTAACTTTCGAACCGAATGGAGTTACGGGGCGCACAGCATGTCCACGCGAAGGTCTCTCAGAGCCGGACGACGTGGACAACAGGGCTGGCCCGTTGTGTGCACTATCCGAGGTCAAAAAAGGCCGCAGAGCCCCGGTTTCGTGGCCCGCCGTGTTTCGACGATCCCGATTTCAAAAATTGCGGGTCCCACACTCGGAATCACGGCACGCTGATGACAAAAGCCCCGTGTCGCGATTATATTTGCACACAATGCGTAAGACAAACAAAACAATCAAACTAGTTGTAAAAAAAAAGAACAAGTTAACCGAAAAGACGAGTCAGAACTACAAAAGGGGTGCAACACGAGGACTTCCCAGGGGGTCACCCATCCTAGTACTACTCTCGCCCAAGCACGCTTAACTTCGAAGTTCTGATGGGATCCGGTGCATTAGTGCTGGTATGATCGCACCCGTTAGAGTCTCCTCACTATATTTTCTTATAGCTGCTGGCACAGCGGGCGGTGGGGGGCTCCGAACTTCAAACGCGCGTAACTTTCGAACCGAATGGAGTTACGGGGCGCACAGCATGTCCACGCGAAGGTCTCTCAGAGCCGGACGACGTGGACAACAGGGCTGGCCCGTTGTGTGCACTATCCGAGGTCAAAAAAGGCCGCAGAGCCCCGGTTTCGTGGCCCGCCGTGTTTCGACGATCCCGATTTCAAAAATTGCGGGTCCAACACTCGGAATCACGGCACGCTGATGACAAAAGCCCCGTGTCGCGATTATATTTGCACACAATGCGTAAGACAAACAAAACAATCAAACTAGTTGTAAAAAAAAAGAACAAGTTAACCGAAAAGACGAGTCTGAACTACAAAAGGGGTGCAACACGAGGACTTCCCAGGGGGTCACCCATCCTAGTACTACTCTCGCCCAAGCACGCTTAACTTCGGAGTTCTGATGGGATCCGGTGCATTAGTGCTGGTATGATCGCACCCGTTAGAGTCTCCTCACTATATTTTCTTATAGCTGCTGGCACAGCGGGCGGTGGGGGGCTCCGAACTTCAAACGCGCGTAACTTTCGAACCGAATGGAGTTACGGGGCGCACAGCATGTCCACGCGAAGGTCTCTCAGAGCCGGACGACGTGGACAACGGCGCTGGCCCGTTGTGTGCACTATCCGAGGTCAAAAAAGGCCGCAGAGCCCCGGTTTCGTGGCCCGCCGTGTTTCGACGATCCCGATTTCAAAAATTGCGGGTCCCACACTCGGAATCACGGCACGCTGATGACAAAAGCCCCGTTTCGCGATTATATTTGCACACAATGCGTAAGACAAACAAAACAATCAAACTAGTTGTAAAAAAAAAGAACAAGTTAACCGAAAAGACGAGTCTGAACTACAAAAGGGGTGCAACACGAGGACTTCCCAGGGGGTCACCCATCCTAGTACTACTCTCGCCCAAGCACGCTTAACTTCGGAGTTCTGATGGGATCCGGTGCATTAGTGCTGGTATGATCGCACCCGTTAGAGTCTCCTCACTATATTTTCTTATAGCTGCTGGCACAGCGGGCGGTGGGGGGCTCCGAACTTCAAACGCGCGTAACTTTCGAACCGAATGGAGTTACGGGGCGCACAGCATGTCCACGCGAAGGTCTCTCAGAGCCGGACGACGTGGACAACAGGGCTGGCCCGTTGTGTGCACTATCCGAGGTCAAAAAAGGCCGCAGAGCCCCGGTTTCGTGGCCCGCCGTGTTTCGACGATCCCGATTTCAAAAATTGCGGGTCCCACACTCGGAATCACGGCACGCTGATGACAAAAGCCCCGTGTCGCGATTATATTTGCACACAATGCGTAAGACAAACAAAACAATCAAACTAGTTGTAAAAAAAAAGAACAAGTTAACCGAAAAGACGAGTCTGAACTACAAAAGGGGTGCAACACGAGGACTTCCCAGGGGGTCACCCATCCTAGTACTACTCTCGCCCAAGCACGCTTAACTTCGGAGTTCTGATGGGATCCGGTGCATTAGTGCTGGTATGATCGCACCCATTAGAGTCTCCTCACTATATTTTCTTATAGCTGCTGGCACAGCGGGCGGTGGGGGGCTCCGAACTTCAAACGCGCGTAACTTTCGAACCGAATGGAGTTACGGGGCGCACAGCATGTCCACGCGAAGGTCTCTCAGAGCCGGACGACGTGGACAACAGGGCTGGCCCGTTGTGTGCACTATCCGAGGTCAAAAAAGGCCGCAGAGCCCCGGTTTCGTGGCCCGCCGTGTTTCGACGATCCCGATTTCAAAAATTGCGGGTCCCACACTCGGAATCACGGCACGCTGATGACAAAAGCCCCGTGTCGCGATTATATTTGCACACAATGCGTAAGACTAACAAAACAATCAAACTAGTTGTAAAAAAAAAGAACAAGTTAACCGAAAAGACGAGTCTGAACTACAAAAGGGGTGCAACACGAGGACTTCCCAGGGGGTCACCCATCCTAGTACTACTCTCGCCCAAGCACGCTTAACTTCGGAGTTCTGATAGGATCCGGTGCATTAGTGCTGGTATGATCGCACCCGTTAGAGTCTCCTCACTATATTTTCTTATAGCTGCTGGCACAGCGGGCGGTGGGGGGCTCCGAACTTCAAACGCGCGTAACTTTCGAACCGAATGGAGTTACGGGGCGCACAGCATGTCCACGCGAAGGTCTCTCAGAGCCGGACGACGTGGACAACCGGGCTGGCCCGTTGTGTGCACTATCCGAGGTCAAAAAAGGCCGCAGAGCCCCGGTTTCGTGGCCCGCCGTGTTTCGACGATCCCGATTTCAAAAATTGCGGGTCCCACACTCAGAATCACGGCACGCTGATGACAAAAGCCCCGTGTCGCGATTATATTTGCACACAATGCGTAAGACAAACAAAACAATCAAACTAGTTGTAAAAAAAAAGAACAAGTTAACCGAAAAGACGAGTCTGAACTACAAAAGGGGTGCAACACGAGGACTTCCCAGGGGGTCACCCATCCTAGTACTACTCTCGCCCAAGCACGCTTAACTTCGGAGTTCTGATGGGATCCGGTGCATTAGTGCTGGTGTGATCGCACCCGTTAGAGTCTCCTCACTATATTTTCTTATAGCTGCTGGCACAGCGGGCGGTGGGGGGCTCCGAACTTCAAACGCGCGTAACTTTCGAACCGAATGGAGTTACGGGGCGCACAGGATGTCCACGCGAAGGTCTCTCAGAGCCGGACGACGTGGACAACAGGGCTGGCCCGTTGTGTGCACTATCCGAGGTCAAAAAAGGCCGCAGAGCCCCGGTTTCGTGGCCCGCCGTGTTTCGACGATCCCGATTTCAAAAATTGCGGGTCCCACACTCGGAATCACGGCACGCTGATGACAAAAGCCCCGTGTCGCGATTATATTTGCACACAATGCGTAAGACAAACAAAACAATCAAACTAGTTGTAAAAAAAAAGAACAAGTTAACCGAAAAGACGAGTCTGAACTACAAAAGGGGTGCAACACGAGGACTTCCCAGGTGGTCACCCATCCTAGTACTACTCTCGTCCAAGCACGCTTAACTTCGGAGTTCTGATGGGATCCGGTGCATTAGTGCTGGTATGATCGCACCCGTTAGAGTCTCCTCACTATATTTTCTTATAGCTGCTGGCACAGCGGGCGGTGGGGGGCTCCGAACTTCAAACGCGCGTAACTTTCGAACCGAATGGAGTTACGGGGCGCACAGCATGTCCACGCGAAGGTCTCTCAGAGCCGGACGACGTGGACAACGGGGCTGGCCCGTTGTGTGCACTATCCGAGGTCAAAAAAGGCCGCAGAGCCCCGGTTTCGTGGCCCGCCGTGTTTCGACGATCCCGATTTCAAAAATTGCGGGTCCCACACTCAGAATCACGGCACGCTGATGACAAAAGCCCCGTTTCGCGATTATATTTGCACACAATGCGTAAGACAAACAAAACAATCAAACTAGTTGTAAAAAAAAAGAACAACTTAACCGAAAAGACGAGTCTGAACTACAAAAGGGGTGCAACACGAGGACTTCCCAGGGGGTCACCCATCCTAGTACTACTCTCGTCCAAGCACGCTTAACTTCGGAGTTCTGATGGGATCCGGTGCATTAGTGCTGGTATGATCGCACCCGTTAGAGTCTCCTCACTATATTTTCTTATAGCTGCTGGCACAGCGGGCGGTGGGGGGCTCCGAACTTCAAACGCGCGTAACTTTCGAACCGAATGGAGTTACGGGGCGCACAGCATGTCCACGCGAAGGTCTCTCAGAGCCGGACGACGTGGACAACAAGGCTGGCCCGTTGTGTGCACTATCCGAGGTCAAAAAAGGCCGCAGAGCCCCGGTTTCGTGGCCCGCCGTGTTTCGACGATCCCGATTTCAAAAATTGCGGGTCCCACACTCGGAATCACGGCACGCTGATGACAAAAGCCCCGTGTCGCGATTATATTTGCACACAATGCGTAAGACAAACAAAACAATCAAACTAGTTGTAAAAAAAAAGAACAAGTTAACCGAAAAGACGAGTCTGAACTACAAAAGGGGTGCAACACGAGGACTTCCCAGGGGGTCACCCATCCTAGTACTACTCTCGCCCAAGCACGCTTAACTTCGGAGTTCTGATGGGATCCGGTGCATTAGTGCTGGTATGAACGCACCCGTTAGAGTCTCCTCACTATATTTTCTTATAGCTGCTGGCACAGCGGGCGGTGGGGGGCTCCGAACTTCAAACGCGCGTAACTTCCGAACCGAATGGAGTTACGGGGCGCACAGCATGTCCACGCGAAGGTCTCTCAGAGCCGGACGACGTGGACAACAGGGCTGGCCCGTTGTGTGCACTATCCGAGGTCAAAAAAGGCCGCAGAGCCCCGGTTTCGTGGCCCGCCGTGTTTCGACGATCCCGATTTCAAAAATTGCGGGTCCCACACTCGGAATCACGGCACGCTGATGACAAAAGCCCCGTGTCGCGATTATATTTGCACACAATGCGTAAGACAAACAAAACAATCAAACTAGTTGTAAAAAAAAAGAACAAGTTAACCGAAAAGACGAGTCTGAACTACAAAAGGGGTGCAACACGAGGACTTCCCAGGGGGTCACCCATCCTAGTACTACTCTCGCCCAAGCACGCTTAACTTCGGAGTTCTGATGGGATCCGGTGCATTAGTGCTGGTATGAACGCACCCGTTAGAGTCTCCTCACTATATTTTCTTATAGCTGCTGGCACAGCGGGCGGTGGGGGGCTCCGAACTTCAAACGCGCGTAACTTCCGAACCGAATGGAGTTACGGGGCGCACAGCATGTCCACGCGAAGGTCTCTCAGAGCCGGACGACGTGGACAACAGGGCCGGCCCGTTGTGTGCACTATCCGAGGTCAAAAAAGGCCGCAGAGCCCCGGTTTCGTGGCCCGCCGTGTTTCGACGATCCCGATTTCAAAAATTGCGGGTCCCACACTCGGAATCACGGCACGCTGATGACAAAAGCCCCGTGTCGCGATTATATTTGCACACAATGCGTAAGACAAACAAAACAATCAAACTAGTTGTAAAAAAAAAGAACAAGTTAACCGAAAAGACGAGTCTGAACTACAAAAGGGGTGCAACACGAGGACTTCCCAGGGGGTCACCCATCCTAGTACTACTCTCGCCCAAGCACGCTTAACTTCGGAGTTCTGATGGGATCCGGTGCATTAGTGCTGGTATGAACGCACCCGTTAGAGTCTCCTCACTATATTTTCTTATAGCTGCTGGCACAGCGGGCGGTGGGGGGCTCCGAACTTCAAACGCGCGTAACTTCCGAACCGAATGGAGTTACGGGGCGCACAGCATGTCCACGCGAAGGTCTCTCAGAGCCGGACGACGTGGACAACAGGGCTGGCCCGTTGTGTGCACTATCCGAGGTCAAAAAAGGCCGCAGAGCCCCGGTTTCGTGGCCCGCCGTGTTTCGACGATCCCGATTTCAAAAATTGCGGGTCCCACACTCAGAATCACGGCACGCTGATGACAAAAGCCCCGTGTCGCGATTATATTTGCACACAATGCGTAAGACAAACAAAACAATCAAACTAGTTTTAAAAAAAAAGAACAAGTTAACCGAAAAGACGAGTCTGAACTACAAAAGGGGTGCAACACGAGGACTTCCCAGGGGGTCACCCATCCTAGTACTACTCTCGCCCAAGCACGCTTAACTTCGGAGTTCTGATAGGATCCGGTGCATTAGTGCTGGTATGATCGCACCCGTTAGAGTCTCCTCACTATATTTTCTTATAGCTGCTGGCACAGCGGGCGGTGGGGGGCTCCGAACTTCAAACGCGCGTAACTTTCGAACCGAATGGAGTTACGGGGCGCACAGCATGTCCACGCGAAGGTCTCTCAGAGCCGGACGACGTGGACAACCGGGCTGGCCCGTTGTGTGCACTATCCGAGGTCAAAAAAGGCCGCAGAGCCCCGGTTTCGTGGCCCGCCGTGTTTCGACGATCCCGATTTCAAAAATTGCGGGTCCCACACTCAGAATCACGGCACGCTGATGACAAAAGCCCCGTGTCGCGATTATATTTGCACACAATGCGTAAGACAAACAAAACAATCAAACTAGTTGTAAAAAAAAAGAACAAGTTAACCGAAAAGACGAGTCTGAACTACAAAAGGGTGCAACACGAGGACTTCCCAGGGGGTCACCCATCCTAGTACTACTCTCGCCCAAGCACGCTTAACTTCGGAGTTCTGATGGGATCCGGTGCATTAGTGCTGGTGTGATCGCACCCGTTAGAGTCTCCTCACTATATTTTCTTATAGCTGCTGGCACAGCGGGCGGTGGGGGGCTCCGAACTTCAAACGCGCGTAACTTTCGAACCGAATGGAGTTACGGGGCGCACAGCATGTCCACGCGAAGGTCTCTCAGAGCCGGACGACGTGGACAACAGGGCTGGCCCGTTGTGTGCACTATCCGAGGTCAAAAAAGGCCGCAGAGCCCCGGTTTCGTGGCCCGCCGTGTTTCGACGATCCCGATTTCAAAAATTGCGGGTCCCACACTCGGAATCACGGCACGCTGATGACAAAAGCCCCGTGTCGCGATTATATTTGCACACAATGCGTAAGACAAACAAAACAATCAAACTAGTTGTAAAAAAAAAGAACAAGTTAACCGAAAAGACGAGTCTGAACTACAAAAGGGGTGCAACACGAGGACTTCCCAGGGGGTCACCCATCCTAGTACTACTCTCGTCCAAGCACGCTTAACTTCGGAGTTCTAATGGGATCCGGTGCATTAGTGCTGGTATGATCGCACCCGTTAGAGTCTCCTCACTATATTTTCTTATAGCTGCTGGCACAGCGGGCGGTGGGGGGCTCCGAACTTCAAACGCGCGTAACTTTCGAACCGAATGGAGTTACGGGGCGCACAGCATGTCCACGCGAAGGTCTCTCAGAGCCGGACGACGTGGACAACGGGGCTGGCCCGTTGTGTGCACTATCCGAGGTCAAAAAAGGCCGCAGAGCCCCGGTTTCGTGGCCCGCCGTGTTTCGACGATCCCGATTTCAAAAATTGCGGGTCCCACACTCGGAATCACGGCACGCTGATGACAAAAGCCCCGTGTCGCGATTATATTTGCACACAATGCGTAAGACAAACAAAACAATCAAACTAGTTGTAAAAAAAAAGAACAAGTTAACCGAAAAGACGAGTCTGAACTACAAAAGGGGTGCAACACGAGGACTTCCCAGGGGGTCACCCATCCTAGTACTACTCTCGTCCAAGCACGCTTACCTTCGGAGTTCTGATGGGATCCGGTGCATTAGTGCTGGTATGATCGCACCCGTTAGAGTCTCCTCACTATATTTTCTTATAGCTGCTGGCACAGCGGGCGGTGGGGGGCTCCGAACTTCAAACGCGCGTAACTTTCGAACCGAATGGAGTTACGGGGCGCACAGCATGTCCACGCGAAGGTCTCTCAGAGCCGGACGACGTGGACAACAAGGCTGGCCCGTTGTGTGCACTATCCGAGGTCAAAAAAGGCCGCAGAGCCCCGGTTTCGTGGCCCGCCGTGTTTCGACGATCCCGATTTCAAAAATTGCGGGTCCCACACTCGGAATCACGGCACGCTGATGACAAAAGCCCCGTGTCGCGATTATATTTGCACACAATGCGTAAGACAAACAAAACAATCAAACTAGTTGTAAAAAAAAAGAACAAGTTAACCGAAAAGACGAGTCTGAACTACAAAAGGGGTGCAACACGAGGACTTCCCAGGGGGTCACCCATCCTAGTACTACTCTCGCCCAAGCACGCTTAACTTCGGAGTTCTGATGAGATCCGGTGCATTAGTGCTGGTATGAACGCACCCGTTAGAGTCTCCTCACTATATTTTCTTATAGCTGCTGGCACAGCGGGCGGTGGGGGGCTCCGAACTTCAAACGCGCGTAACTTCCGAACCGAATGGAGTTACGGGGCGCACAGCATGTCCACGCGAAGGTCTCTCAGAGCCGGACGACGTGGACAACAGGGCTGGCCCGTTGTGTGCACTATCCGAGGTCAAAAAAGGCCGCAGAGCCCCGGTTTCGTGGCCCGCCGTGTTTCGACGATCCCGATTTCAAAAATTGCGGGTCCCACACTCGGAATCACGGCACGCTGATGACAAAAGCCCCGTGTCGCGATTATATTTGCACACAATGCGTAAGACAAACAAAACAATCAAACTAGTTGTAAAAAAAAAGAACAAGTTAACCGAAAAGAAGAGTCTGAACTACAAAAGGGGTGCAACACGAGGACTTCCCAGGGGGTCACCCATCCTAGTACTACTCTCGCCCAAGCACGCTTAACTTCGGAGTTCTGATGGGATCCGGTGCATTAGTGCTGGTATGAACGCACCCGTTAGAGTCTCCTCACTATATTTTCTTATAGCTGCTGGCACAGCGGGCGGTGGGGGGCTCCGAACTTCAAACGCGCGTAACTTCCGAACCGAATGGAGTTACGGGGCGCACAGCATGTCCACGCGAAGGTCTCTCAGAGCCGGACGACGTGGACAACAGGGCTGGCCCGTTGTGTGCACTATCCGAGGTCAAAAAAGGCCGCAGAGCCCCGGTTTCGTGGCCCGCCGTGTTTCGACGATCCCGATTTCAAAAATTGCGGGTCCCACACTCAGAATCACGGCACGCTGATGACAAAAGCCCCGTGTCGCGATTATATTTGCACACAATGCGTAAGACAAACAAAACAATCAAACTAGTTGTAAAAAAAAAGAACAAGTTAACCGAAAAGACGAGTCTGAACTACAAAAGGGGTGCAACACGAGGACTTCCCAGGGGGTCACCCATCCTAGTACTACTCTCGCCCAAGCACGCTTAACTTCGGAGTTCTGATGGGATCCGGTGCATTAGTGCTGGTATGAACGCACCCGTTAGAGTCTCCTCACTATATTTTCTTATAGCTGCTGGCACAGCGGGCGGTGGGGGGCTCCGAACTTCAAACGCGCGTAACTTCCGAACCGAATGGAGTTACGGGGCGCACAGCATGTCCACGCGAAGGTCTCTCAGAGCCGGACGACGTGGACAACAGGGCTGGCCCGTTGTGTGCACTATCCGAGGTCAAAAAAGGCCGCAGAGCCCCGGTTTCGTGGCCCGCCGTGTTTCGACGATCCCGATTTCAAAAATTGCGGGTCCCACACTCAGAATCACGGCACGCTGATGACAAAAGCCCCGTGTCGCGATTATATTTGCACACAATGCGTAAGACAAACAAAACAATCAAACTAGTTGTAAAAAAAAAGAACAAGTTAACCGAAAAGACGAGTCTGAACTACAAAAGGGGTGCAACACGAGGACTTCCCAGGGGGTCACCCATCCTAGTACTACTCTCGCCCAAGCACGCTTAACTTCGGAGTTCTGATGGGATCCGGTGCATTAGTGCTGGTATGAACGCACCCGTTAGAGTCTCCTCACTATATTTTCTTATAGATGCTGGCACAGCGGGCGGTGGGGGGCTCCGAACTTCAAACGCGCGTAACTTCCGAACCGAATGGAGTTACGGGGCGCACAGCATGTCCACGCGAAGGTCTCTCAGAGCCGGACGACGTGGACAACAGGGCTGGCCCGTTGTGTGCACTATCCGAGGTCAAAAAAGGCCGCAGAGCCCCGGTTTCGTGGCCCGCCGTGTTTCGACGATCCCGATTTCAAAAATTGCGGGTCCCACACTCAGAATCACGGCACGCTGATGACAAAAGCCCCGTGTCGCGATTATATTTGCACACAATGCGTAAGACAAACAAAACAATCAAACTAGTTGTAAAAAAAAAGAACAAGTTAACCGAAAAGACGAGTCTGAACTACAAAAGGGGTGCAACACGAGGACTTCCCAGGGGGTCACCCATCCTAGTACTACTCTCGCCCAAGCACGCTTAACTTCGGAGTTCTGATGGGATCCGGTGCATTAGTGCTGGTATGAACGCACCCGTTAGAGTCTCCTCACTATATTTTCTTATAGCTGCTGGCACAGCGGGCGGTGGGGGGCTCCGAACTTCAAACGCGCGAAACTTCCGAACCGAATGGAGTTACGGGGCGCACAGCATGTCCACGCGAAGGTCTCTCAGAGCCGGACGACGTGGACAACAGGGCTGGCCCGTTGTGTGCACTATCCGAGGTCAAAAAAGGCCGCAGAGCCCCGGTTTCGTGGCCCGCCGTGTTTCGACGATCCCGATTTCAAAAATTGCGGGTCCCACACTCAGAATCACGGCACGCTGATGACAAAAGCCCCGTGTCGCGATTATATTTGCACACAATGCGTAAGACAAACAAAACAATCAAACTAGTTGTAAAAAAAAAGAACAAGTTAACCGAAAAGACGAGTCTGAACTACAAAAGGGGTGCAACACGAGGACTTCCCAGGGGGTCACCCATCCTAGTACTACTCTCGCCCAAGCACGCTTAACTTCGGAGTTCTGATGGGATCCGGTGCATTAGTGCTGGTATGAACGCACCCGTTAGAGTCTCCTCACTATATTTTCTTATAGCTGCTGGCACAGCGGGCGGTGGGGGGCTCCGAACTTCAAACGCGCGTAACTTCCGAACCGAATGGAGTTACGGGGCGCACAGCATGTCCACGCGAAGGTCTCTCAGAGCCGGACGACGTGGACAACAGGGCTGGCCCGTTGTGTGCACTATCCGAGGTCAAAAAAGGCCGCAGAGCCCCGGTTTCGTGGCCCGCCGTGTTTCGACGATCCCGATTTCAAAAATTGCGGGTCCCACACTCAGAATCACGGCACGCTGATGACAAAAGCCCCGTGTCGCGATTATATTTGCACACAATGCGTAAGACAAACAAAACAATCAAACTAGTTGTAAAAAAAAAGAACAAGTTAACCGAAAAGACGAGTCTGAACTACAAAAGGGGTGCAACACGAGGACTTCCCAGGGGGTCACCCATCCTAGTACTACTCTCGCCCAAGCACGCTTAACTTCGGAGTTCTGATGGGATCCGGTGCATTAGTGCTGGTATGAACGCACCCGTTAGAGTCTCCTCACTATATTTTCTTATAGATGCTGGCACAGCGGGCGGTGGGGGGCTCCGAACTTCAAACGCGCGTAACTTCCGAACCGAATGGAGTTACGGGGCGCACAGCATGTCCACGCGAAGGTCTCTCAGAGCCGGACGACGTGGACAACAGGGCTGGCCCGTTGTGTGCACTATCCGAGGTCAAAAAAGGCCGCAGAGCCCCGGTTTCGTGGCCCGCCGTGTTTCGACGATCCCGATTTCAAAAATTGCGGGTCCCACACTCGGAATCACGGCACGCTGATGACAAAAGCCCCGTGTCGCGATTATATTTGCACACAATGCGTAAGACAAACAAAACAATCAAACTAGTTGTAAAAAAAAAGAACAAGTTAACCGAAAAGAAGAGTCTGAACTACAAAAGGGGTGCAACACGAGGACTTCCCAGGGGGTCACCCATCCTAGTACTACTCTCGCCCAAGCACGCTTAACTTCGGAGTTCTGATGGGATCCGGTGCATTAGTGCTGGTATGAACGCACCCGTTAGAGTCTCCTCACTATATTTTCTTATAGCTGCTGGCACAGCGGGCGGTGGGGGGCTCCGAACTTCAAACGCGCGTAACTTCCGAACCGAATGGAGTTACGGGGCGCACAGCATGTCCACGCGAAGGTCTCTCAGAGCCGGACGACGTGGACAACAGGGCTGGCCCGTTGTGTGCACTATCCGAGGTCAAAAAAGGCCGCAGAGCCCCGGTTTCGTGGCCCGCCATGTTTCGACGATCCCGATTTCAAAAATTGCGGGTCCCACACTCAGAATCACGGCACGCTGATGACAAAAGCCCCGTGTCGCGATTATATTTGCACACAATGCGTAAGACAAACAAAACAATCAAACTAGTTGTAAAAAAAAAGAACAAGTTAACCGAAAAGACGAGTCTGAACTACAAAAGGGGTGCAACACGAGGACTTCCCAGGGGGTCACCCATCCTAGTACTACTCTCGCCCAAGCACGCTTAACTTCGGAGTTCTGATGGGATCCGGTGCATTAGTGCTGGTATGAACGCACCCGTTAGAGTCTCCTCACTATATTTTCTTATAGCTGCTGGCACAGCGGGCGGTGGGGGGCTCCGAACTTCAAACGCGCGTAACTTCCGAACCGAATGGAGTTACGGGGCGCACAGCATGTCCACGCGAAGGTCTCTCAGAGCCGGACGACGTGGACAACAGGGCTGGCCCGTTGTGTGCACTATCCGAGGTCAAAAAAGGCCGCAGAGCCCCGGTTTCGTGGCCCGCCGTGTTTCGACGATCCCGATTTCAAAAATTGCGGGTCCCACACTCAGAATCACGGCACGCTGATGACAAAAGCCCCGTGTCGCGATTATATTTGCACACAATGCGTAAGACAAACAAAACAATCAAACTAGTTGTAAAAAAAAAGAACAAGTTAACCGAAAAGACGAGTCTGAACTACAAAAGGGGTGCAACACGAGGACTTCCCAGGGGGTCACCCATCCTAGTACTACTCTCGCCCAAGCACGCTTAACTTCGGAGTTCTGATGGGATCCGGTGCATTAGTGCTGGTATGAACGCACCCGTTAGAGTCTCCTCACTATATTTTCTTATAGATGCTGGCACAGCGGGCGGTGGGGGGCTCCGAACTTCAAACGCGCGTAACTTCCGAACCGAATGGAGTTACGGGGCGCACAGCATGTCCACGCGAAGGTCTCTCAGAGCCGGACGACGTGGACAACAGGGCTGGCCCGTTGTGTGCACTATCCGAGGTCAAAAAAGGCCGCAGAGCCCCGGTTTCGTGGCCCGCCGTGTTTCGACGATCCCGATTTCAAAAATTGCGGGTCCCACACTCGGAATCACGGCACGCTGATGACAAAAGCCCCGTGTCGCGATTATATTTGCACACAATGCGTAAGACAAACAAAACAATCAAACTAGTTGTAAAAAAAAAGAACAAGTTAACCGAAAAGAAGAGTCTGAACTACAAAAGGGGTGCAACACGAGGACTTCCCAGGGGGTCACCCATCCTAGTACTACTCTCGCCCAAGCACGCTTAACTTCGGAGTTCTGATGGGATCCGGTGCATTAGTGCTGGTATGAACGCACCCGTTAGAGTCTCCTCACTATATTTTCTTATAGCTGCTGGCACAGCGGGCGGTGGGGGGCTCCGAACTTCAAACGCGCGTAACTTCCGAACCGAATGGAGTTACGGGGCGCACAGCATGTCCACGCGAAGGTCTCTCAGAGCCGGACGACGTGGACAACAGGGCTGGCCCGTTGTGTGCACTATCCGAGGTCAAAAAAGGCCGCAGAGCCCCGGTTTCGTGGCCCGCCGTGTTTCGACGATCCCGATTTCAAAAATTGCGGGTCCCACACTCAGAATCACGGCACGCTGATGACAAAAGCCCCGTGTCGCGATTATATTTGCACACAATGCGTAAGACAAACAAAACAATCAAACTAGTTGTAAAAAAAAAGAACAAGTTAACCGAAAAGACGAGTCTGAACTACAAAAGGGGTGCAACACGAGGACTTCCCAGGGGGTCACCCATCCTAGTACTACTCTCGGCCAAGCACGCTTAACTTCGGAGTTCTGATGGGATCCGGTGCATTAGTGCTGGTATGAACGCACCCGTTAGAGTCTCCTCACTATATTTTCTTATAGCTGCTGGCACAGCGGGCGGTGGGGGGCTCCGAACTTCAAACGCGCGTAACTTCCGAACCGAATGGAGTTACGGGGCGCACAGCATGTCCACGCGAAGGTCTCTCAGAGCCGGACGACGTGGACAACAGGGCTGGCCCGTTGTGTGCACTATCCGAGGTCAAAAAAGGCCACAGAGCCCCGGTTTCGTGGCCCGCCGTGTTTCGACGATCCCGATTTCAAAAATAGCGGGTCCCACACTCAGAATCACGGCACGCTGATGACAAAAGCCCCGTGTCGCGATTATATTTGCACACAATGCGTAAGACAAACAAAACAATCAAACTAGTTGTAAAAAAAAAGAACAAGTTAACCGAAAAAACGAGTCTGAACTACAAAAGGGGTGCAACACGAGGACTTCCCAGGGGGTCACCCATCCTAGTACTACTCTCGCCCAAGCACGCTTAACTTCGGAGTTCTGATGGGATCCGGTGCATTAGTGCTGGTATGAACGCACCCGTTAGAGTCTCCTCACTATATTTTCTTATAGATGCTGGCACAGCGGGCGGTGGGGGGCTCCGAACTTCAAACGCGCGTAACTTCCGAACCGAATGGAGTTACGGGGCGCACAGCATGTCCACGCGAAGGTCTCTCAGAGCCGGACGACGTGGACAACAGGGCTGGCCCGTTGTGTGCACTATCCGAGGTCAAAAAAGGCCGCAGAGCCCCGGTTTCGTGGCCCGCCGTGTTTCGACGATCCCGATTTCAAAAATTGCGGGTCCCACACTCCGAATCACGGCACGCTGATGACAAAAGCCCCGTGTCGCGATTATATTTGCACACAATGCGTAAGACAAACAAAACAATCAAACTAGTTGTAAAAAAAAAGAACAAGTTAACCGAAAAGACGAGTCTGAAATACAAAAGGGGTGCAACACGAGGACTTCCCAGGGGGTCACCCATCCTAGTACTACTCTCGCCCAAGCACGCTTAACTTCGGAGTTCTGATGGGATCCGGTGCATTAGTGCTGGTATGAACGCACCCGTTAGAGTCTCCTCACTATATTTTCTTATAGATGCTGGCACAGCGGGCGGTGGGGGGCTCCGAACTTCAAACGCGCGTAACTTCCGAACCGAATGGAGTTACGGGGCGCACAGCATGTCCACGCGAAGGTCTCTCAGAGCCGGACGACGTGGACAACAGGGCTGGCCCGTTGTGTGCACTATCCGAGGTCAAAAAAGGCCGCAGAGCCCCGGTTTCGTGGCCCGCCGTGTTTCGACGATCCCGATTTCAAAAATTGCGGGTCCCACACTCGGAATCACGGCACGCTGATGACAAAAGCCCCGTGTCGCGATTATATTTGCACACAATGCGTAAGACAAACAAAACAATCAAACTAGTTGTAAAAAAAAAGAACAAGTTAACCGAAAAGACGAGTCTGAACTACAAAAGGGGTGCAACACGAGGACTTCCCAGGGGGTCACCCATCCTAGTACTACTCTCGCCCAAGCACGCTTAACTTCAGAGTTCTGATGGGATCCGGTGCATTAGTGCTGGTATGAACGCACCCGTTAGAGTCTCCTCACTATATTTTCTTATAGATGCTGGCACAGCGGGCGGTGGGGGGCTCCGAACTTCAAACGCGCGTAACTTCCGAACCGAATGGAGTTACGGGGCGCACAGCATGTCCACGCGAAGGTCTCTCAGAGCCGGACGACGTGGACAACAGGGCTGGCCCGTTGTGTGCACTATCCGAGGTCAAAAAAGGCCGCAGAGCCCCGGTTTCGTGGCCCGCCGTGTTTCGACGATCCCGATTTCAAAAATTGCGGGTCCCACACTCGGAATCACGGCACGCTGATGACAAAAGCCCCGTGTCGCGATTATATTTGCACACAATGCGTAAGACAAACAAAACAATCAAACTAGTTGTAAAAAAAAAGAACAAGTTAACCGAAAAGACGAGTCTGAACTACAAAAGGGGTGCAACACGAGGACTTCCCAGGGGGTCACCCATCCTAGTACTACTCTCGCCCAAGCACGCTTAACTTCGGAGTTCTGATGGGATCCGGTGCATTAGTGCTGGTATGAACGCACCCGTTAGAGTCTCCTCACTATATTTTCTTATAGCTGCTGGCACAGCGGGCGGTGGGGGGCTCCGAACTTCAAACGCGCGTAACTTCCGAACCGAATGGAGTTACGGGGCGCACAGCATGTCCACGCGAAGGTCTCTCAGAGCCGGACGACGTGGACAACAGGGCTGGCCCGTTGTGTGCACTATCCGAGGTCAAAAAAGGCCGCAGAGCCCCGGTTTCGTGGCCCGCCGTGTTTCGACGATCCCGATTTCAAAAATTGCGGGTCCCACACTCAGAATCACGGCACGCTGATGACAAAAGCCCCGTGTCGCGATTATATTTGCACACAATGCGTAAGACAAACAAAACAATCAAACTAGTTGTAAAAAAAAAGAACAAGTTAACCGAAAAGACGAGTCTGAACTACAAAAGGGGTGCAACACGAGGACTTCCCAGGGGGTCACCCATCCTAGTACTACTCTCGCCCAAGCACGCTTAACTTCGGAGTTCTGATGGGATCCGGTGCATTAGTGCTGGTATGAACGAACCCGTTAGAGTCTCCTCACTATATTTTCTTATAGATGCTGGCACAGCGGGCGGTGGGGGGCTCCGAACTTCAAACGCGCGTAACTTCCGAACCGAATGGAGTTACGGGGCGCACAGCATGTCCACGCGAAGGTCTCTCAGAGCCGGACGACGTGGACAACAGGGCTGGCCCGTTGTGTGCACTATCCGAGGTCAAAAAAGGCCGCAGAGCCCCGGTTTCGTGGCCCGCCGTGTTTCGACGATCCCGATTTCAAAAATTGCGGGTCCCACACTCGGAATCACGGCACGCTGATGACAAAAGCCCCGTGTCGCGATTATATTTGCACACAATGCGTAAGACAAACAAAACAATCAAACTAGTTGTAAAAAAAAAGAACAAGTTAACCGAAAAGACGAGTCTGAACTACAAAAGGGGTGCAACACGAGGACTTCCCAGGGGGTCACCCATCCTAGTACTACTCTCGCCCAAGCACGCTTAACTTCGGAGTTCTGATGGGATCCGGTGCATTAGTGCTGGTATGAACGCACCCGTTAGAGTCTCCTCACTATATTTTCTTATAGCTGCTGGCACAGCGGGCGGTGGGGGGCTCCGAACTTCAAACGCGCGTAACTTCCGAACCGAATGGAGTTACGGGGCGCACAGCATGTCCACGCGAAGGTCTCTCAGAGCCGGACGACGTGGACAACAGGGCTGGCCCGTTGTGTGCACTATCCGAGGTCAAAAAAGGCCGCAGAGCCCCGGTTTCGTGGCCCGCCGTGTTTCGACGATCCCGATTTCAAAAATTGCGGGTCCCACACTCAGAATCACGGCACGCTGATGACAAAAGCCCCGTGTCGCGATTATATTTGCACACAATGCGTAAGACAAACAAAACAATCAAACTAGTTGTAAAAAAAAAGAACAAGTTAACCGAAAAGACGAGTCTGAACTACAAAAGGGGTGCAACACGAGGACTTCCCAGGGGGTCACCCATCCTAGTACTACTCTCGCCCAAGCACGCTTAACTTCGGAGTTCTGATGGGATCCGGTGCATTAGTGCTGGTATGAACGCACCCGTTAGAGTCTCCTCACTATATTTTCTTATAGATGCTGGCACAGCGGGCGGTGGGGGGCTCCGAACTTCAAACGCGCGTAACTTCCGAACCGAATGGAGTTACGGGGCGCACAGCATGTCCACGCGAAGGTCTCTCAGAGCCGGACGACGTGGACAACAGGGCTGGCCCGTTGTGTGCACTATCCGAGGTCAAAAAAGGCCGCAGAGCCCCGGTTTCGTGGCCCGCCGTGTTTCGACGATCCCGATTTCAAAAATTGCGGGTCCCACACTCGGAATCACGGCACGCTGATGACAAAAGCCCCGTGTCGCGATTATATTTGCACACAATGCGTAAGACAAACAAAACAATCAAACTAGTTGTAAAAAAAAAGAACAAGTTAACCGAAAAGACGAGTCTGAACTACAAAAGGGGTGCAACACGAGGACTTCCCAGGGGGTCACCCATCCTAGTACTACTCTCGCCCAAGCACGCTTAACTTCGGAGTTCTGATGGGATCCGGTGCATTAGTGCTGGTATGAACGCACCCGTTAGAGTCTCCTCACTATATTTTCTTATAGCTGCTGGCACAGCGGGCGGTGGGGGGCTCCGAACTTCAAACGCGCGTAACTTCCGAACCGAATGGAGTTACGGGGCGCACAGCATGTCCACGCGAAGGTCTCTCAGAGCCGGACGACGTGGACAACAGGGCTGGCCCGTTGTGTGCACTATCCGAGGTCAAAAAAGGCCGCAGAGCCCCGGTTTCGTGGCCCGCCGTGTTTCGACGATCCCGATTTCAAAAATTGCGGGTCCCACACTCCGAATCACGGCACGCTGATGACAAAAGCCCCGTGTCGCGATTATATTTGCACACAATGCGTAAGACAAACAAAACAATCAAACTAGTTGTAAAAAAAAAGAACAAGTTAACCGAAAAGACGAGTCTGAACTACAAAAGGGGTGCAACACGAGGACTTCCCAGGGGGTCACCCATCCTAGTACTACTCTCGCCCAAGCACGCTTAACTTCGGAGTTCTGATGGGATCCGGTGCATTAGTGCTGGTATGAACGCACCCGTTAGAGTCTCCTCACTATATTTTCTTATAGATGCTGGCACAGCGGGCGGTGGGGGGCTCCGAACTTCAAACGCGCGTAACTTCCGAACCGAATGGAGTTACGGGGCGCACAGCATGTCCACGCGAAGGTCTCTCAGAGCCGGACGACGTGGACAACAGGGCTGGCCCGTTGTGTGCACTATCCGAGGTCAAAAAAGGCCGCAGAGCCCCGGTTTCGTGGCCCGCCGTGTTTCGACGATCCCGATTTCAAAAATTGCGGGTCCCACACTCGGAATCACGGCACGCTGATGACAAAAGCCCCGTGTCGCGATTATATTTGCACACAATGCGTAAGACAAACAAAACAATCAAACTAGTTGTAAAAAAAAAGAACAAGTTAACCGAAAAGACGAGTCTGAACTACAAAAGGGGTGCAACACGAGGACTTCCCAGGGGGTCACCCATCCTAGTACTACTCTCGCCCAAGCACGCTTAACTTCGGAGTTCTGATGGGATCCGGTGCATTAGTGCTGGTATGAACGCACCCGTTAGAGTCTCCTCACTATATTTTCTTATAGCTGCTGGCACAGCGGGCGGTGGGGGGCTCCGAACTTCAAACGCGCGTAACTTCCGAACCGAATGGAGTTACGGGGCGCACAGCATGTCCACGCGAAGGTCTCTCAGAGCCGGACGACGTGGACAACAGGGCTGGCCCGTTGTGTGCACTATCCGAGGTCAAAAAAGGCCGCAGAGCCCCGGTTTCGTGGCCCGCCGTGTTTCGACGATCCCGATTTCAAAAATAGCGGGTCCCACACTCAGAATCACGGCACGCTGATGACAAAAGCCCCGTGTCGCGATTATATTTGCACACAATGCGTAAGACAAACAAAACAATCAAACTAGTTGTAAAAAAAAAGAACAAGTTAACCGAAAAAACGAGTCTGAACTACAAAAGGGGTGCAACACGAGGACTTCCCAGGGGGTCACCCATCCTAGTACTACTCTCGCCCAAGCACGCTTAACTTCGGAGTTCTGATGGGATCCGGTGCATTAGTGCTGGTATGAACGCACCCGTTAGAGTCTCCTCACTATATTTTCTTATAGATGCTGGCACAGCGGGCGGTGGGGGGCTCCGAACTTCAAACGCGCGTAACTTCCGAACCGAATGGAGTTACGGGGCGCACAGCATGTCCACGCGAAGGTCTCTCAGAGCCGGACGACGTGGACAACAGGGCTGGCCCGTTGTGTGCACTATCCGAGGTCAAAAAAGGCCGCAGAGCCCCGGTTTCGTGGCCCGCCGTGTTTCGACGATCCCGATTTCAAAAATTGCGGGTCCCACACTCAGAATCACGGCACGCTGATGACAAAAGCCCCGTGTCGCGATTATATTTGCACACAATGCGTAAGACAAACAAAACAATCAAACTAGTTGTAAAAAAAAAGAACAAGTTAACCGAAAAGACGAGTCTGAACTACAAAAGGGGTGCAACACGAGGACTTACCAGGGGGTCACCCATCCTAGTACTACTCTCTCCCAAGCACGCTTAACTTCGGAGTTCTGATGGGATCCGGTGCATTAGTGCTGGTATGAACGCACCCGTTAGAGTCTCCTCACTATATTTTCTTATAGCTGCTGGCACAGCGGGCGGTGGGGGGCTCCGAACTTCAAACGCGCGTAACTTCCGAACCGAATGGAGTTACGGGGCGCACAGCATGTCCACGCGAAGGTCTCTCAGAGCCGGACGACGTGGACAACAGGGCTGGCCCGTTGTGTGCACTATCCGAGGTCAAAAAAGGCCGCAGAGCCCCGGTTTCGTGGCCCGCCGTGTTTCGACGATCCCGATTTCAAAAATAGCGGGTCCCACACTCAGAATCACGGCACGCTGATGACAAAAGCCCCGTGTCGCGATTATATTTGCACACAATGCGTAAGACAAACAAAACAATCAAACTAGTTGTAAAAAAAAAGAACAAGTTAACCGAAAAAACGAGTCTGAACTACAAAAGGGGTGCAACACGAGGACTTCCCAGGGGGTCACCCATCCTAGTACTACTCTCGCCCAAGCACGCTTAACTTCGGAGTTCTGATGGGATCCGGTGCATTAGTGCTGGTATGAACGCACCCGTTAGAGTCTCCTCACTATATTTTCTTATAGATGCTGGCACAGCGGGCGGTGGGGGGCTCCGAACTTCAAACGCGCGTAACTTCCGAACCGAATGGAGTTACGGGGCGCACAGCATGTCCACGCGAAGGTCTCTCAGAGCCGGACGACGTGGACAACAGGGCTGGCCCGTTGTGTGCACTATCCGAGGTCAAAAAAGGCCGCAGAGCCCCGGTTTCGTGGCCCGCCGTGTTTCGACGATCCCGATTTCAAAAATTGCGGGTCCCACACTCAGAATCACGGCACGCTGATGACAAAAGCCCCGTGTCGCGATTATATTTGCACACAATGCGTAAGACAAACAAAACAATCAAACTAGTTGTAAAAAAAAAGAACAAGTTAACCGAAAAGACGAGTCTGAACTACAAAAGGGGTGCAACACGAGGACTTACCAGGGGGTCACCCATCCTAGTACTACTCTCTCCCAAGCACGCTTAACTTCGGAGTTCTGATGGGATCCGGTGCATTAGTGCTGGTATGAACGCACCCGTTAGAGTCTCCTCACTATATTTTCTTATAGCTGCTGGCACAGCGGGCGGTGGGGGGCTCCGAACTTCAAACGCGCGTAACTTCCGAACCGAATGGAGTTACGGGGCGCACAGCATGTCCACGCGAAGGTCTCTCAGAGCCGGACGACGTGGACAACAGGGCTGGCCCGTTGTGTGCACTATCCGAGGTCAAAAAAGGCCGCAGAGCCCCGGTTTCGTGGCCCGCCGTGTTTCGACGATCCCGATTTCAAAAATAGCGGGTCCCACACTCAGAATCACGGCACGCTGATGACAAAAGCCCCGTGTCGCGATTATATTTGCACACAATGCGTAAGACAAACAAAACAATCAAACTAGTTGTAAAAAAAAAGAACAAGTTAACCGAAAAAACGAGTCTGAACTACAAAAGGGGTGCAACACGAGGACTTCCCAGGGGGTCACCCATCCTAGTACTACTCTCGCCCAAGCACGCTTAACTTCGGAGTTCTGATGGGATCCGGTGCATTAGTGCTGGTATGAACGCACCCGTTAGAGTCTCCTCACTATATTTTCTTATAGATGCTGGCACAGCGGGCGGTGGGGGGCTCCGAACTTCAAACGCGCGTAACTTCCGAACCGAATGGAGTTACGGGGCGCACAGCATGTCCACGCGAAGGTCTCTCAGAGCCGGACGACGTGGACAACAGGGCTGGCCCGTTGTGTGCACTATCCGAGGTCAAAAAAGGCCGCAGAGCCCCGGTTTCGTGGCCCGCCGTGTTTCGACGATCCCGATTTCAAAAATTGCGGGTCCCACACTCAGAATCACGGCACGCTGATGACAAAAGCCCCGTGTCGCGATTATATTTGCACACAATGCGTAAGACAAACAAAACAATCAAACTAGTTGTAAAAAAAAAGAACAAGTTAACCGAAAAGACGAGTCTGAACTACAAAAGGGGTGCAACACGAGGACTTACCAGGGGGTCACCCATCCTAGTACTACTCTCTCCCAAGCACGCTTAACTTCGGAGTTCTGATGGGATCCGGTGCATTAGTGCTGGTATGAACGCACCCGTTAGAGTCTCCTCACTATATTTTCTTATAGCTGCTGGCACAGCGGGCGGTGGGGGACTCCGAACTTCAAACGCGCGTAACTTCCGAACCGAATGGAGTTACGGGGCGCACAGCATGTCCACGCGAAGGTCTCTCAGAGCCGGACGACGTGGACAACAGGGCTGGCCCGTTGTGTGCACTATCCGAGGTCAAAAAAGGCCGCAGAGCCCCGGTTTCGTGGCCCGCCGTGTTTCGACGATCCCGATTTCAAAAATTGCGGGTCCCACACTCAGAATCACGGCACGCTGATGACAAAAGCCCCGTGTCGCGATTATATTTGCACACAATGCGTAAGACAAACAAAACAATCAAACTAGTTGTAAAAAAAAAGAACAAGTTAACCGAAAAGACGAGTCTGAACTACAAAAGGGGTGCAACACGAGGACTTCCCAGGGGGTCACCCATCCTAGTACTACTCTCGCCCAAGCACGCTTAACTTCGGAGTTCTGATGGGATCCGGTGCATTAGTGCTGGTATGAACGCACCCGTTAGAGTCTCCTCACTATATTTTCTTATAGATGCTGGCACAGCGGGTGGTGGGGGGCTCCGAACTTCAAACGCGCGTAACTTCCGAACCGAATGGAGTTACGGGGCGCACAGCATGTCCACGCGAAGGTCTCTCAGAGCCGGACGACGTGGACAACGGGGCTGGCCCGTTGTGTGCACTATCCGAGGTCAAAAAAGGCCGCAGAGCCCCGGTTTCGTGGCCCGCCGTGTTTCGACGATCCCGATTTCAAAAATAGCGGGTCCCACACTCAGAATCACGGCACGCTGATGACAAAAGCCCCGTGTCGCGATTATATTTGCACACAATGCGTAAGACAAACAAAACAATCAAACTAGTTGTAAAAAAAAAGAACAAGTTAACCGAAAAAACGAGTCTGAACTACAAAAGGGGTGCAACACGAGGACTTCCCAGGGGGTCACCCATCCTAGTACTACTCTCGCCCAAGCACGCTTAACTTCGGAGTTCTGATGGGATCCGGTGCATTAGTGCTGGTATGAACGCACCCGTTAGAGTCTCCTCACTATATTTTCTTATAGATGCTGGCACAGCGGGCGGTGGGGGGCTCCGAACTTCAAACGCGCGTAACTTCCGAACCGAATGGAGTTACGGGGCGCACAGCATGTCCACGCGAAGGTCTCTCAGAGCCGGACGACGTGGACAACAGGGCTGGCCCGTTGTGTGCACTATCCGAGGTCAAAAAAGGCCGCAGAGCCCCGGTTTCGTGGCCCGCCGTGTTTCGACGATCCCGATTTCAAAAATTGCGGGTCCCACACTCAGAATCACGGCACGCTGATGACAAAAGCCCCGTGTCGCGATTATATTTGCACACAATGCGTAAGACAAACAAAACAATCAAACTAGTTGTAAAAAAAAAGAACAAGTTAACCGAAAAGACGAGTCTGAACTACAAAAGGGGTGCAACACGAGGACTTCCCAGGGGGTCACCCATCCTAGTACTACTCTCGCCCAAGCACGCTTAACTTCGGAGTTCTGATGGGATCCGGTGCACTAGTGCTGGTATGAACGCACCCGTTAGAGTCTCCTCACTATATTTTCTTATAGATGCTGGCACAGCGGGCGGTGGGGGGCTCCGAACTTCAAACGCGCGTAACTTCCGAACCGAATGGAGTTACGGGGCGCACAGCATGTCCACGCGAAGGTCTCTCAGAGCCGGACGACGTGGACAACAGGGCTGGCCCGTTGTGTGCACTATCCGAGGTCAAAAAAGGCCGCAGAGCCCCGGTTTCGTGGCCCGCCGTGTTTCGACGATCCCGATTTCAAAAATTGCGGGTCCCACACTCAGAATCACGGCACGCTGATGACAAAAGCCCCGTGTTGCGATTATATTTGCACACAATGCGTAAGACAAACAAAACAATCAAACTAGTTGTAAAAAAAAAGAACAAGTTAACCGAAAAGACGAGTCTGAACTACAAAAGGGGTGCAACACGAGGACTTCCCAGGGGGTCACCCATCCTAGTACTACTCTCGTCCAAGCACGCTTAACTTCGGAGTTCTGATGGGATCCGGTGCATTAGTGCTGGTATGATCGCACCCGTTAGAGTCTCCTCACTATATTTTCTTATAGCTGCTGGCACAGCGGGCGGTGGGGGGCTCCGAACTTCAAACGCGCGTAACTTTCGAACCGAATGGAGTTACGGGGCGCACAGCATGTCCACGCGAAGGTCTCTCAGAGCCGGACGACGTGGACAACAGGGCTGGCCCGTTGTGTGCACTATCCGAGGTCAAAAAAGGCCGCAGAGCCCCGGTTTCGTGGCCCGCCGTGTTTCGACGATCCCGATTTCAAAAATTGCGGGTCCCACACTCAGAATCACGGCACGCTGATGACAAAAGCCCCGTGTCGCGATTATATTTGCACACAATGCGTAAGACAAACAAAACAATCAAACTAGTTGTAAAAAAAAAGAACAAGTTAACCGAAAAGACGAGTCTGAACTACAAAAGGGGTGCAACACGAGGACTTCCCAGGGGGTCACCCATCCTAGTACTACTCTCGCCCAAGCACGCTTAACTTCGGAGTTCTGATGGGATCCGGTGCATTAGTGCTGGTATGAACGCACCCGTTAGAGTCTCCTCACTATATTTTCTTATAGATGCTGGCACAGCGGGCGGTGGGGGGCTCCGAACTTCAAACGCGCGTAACTTCCGAACCGAATGGAGTTACGGGGCGCACAGCATGTCCACGCGAAGGTCTCTCAGAGCCGGACGACGTGGACAACAGGGCTGGCCCGTTGTGTGCACTATCCGAGGTCAAAAAAGGCCGCAGAGCCCCGGTTTCGTGGCCCGCCGTGTTTCGACGATCCCGATTTCAAAAATTGCGGGTCCCACACTCAGAATCACGGCACGCTGATGACAAAAGCCCCGTGTCGCGATTATATTTGCACACAATGCGTAAGACAAACAAAACAATCAAACTAGTTGTAAAAAAAAAGAACAAGTTAACCGAAAAGACGAGTCTGAACTACAAAAGGGGTGCAACACAAGGACTTCCCAGGGGGTCACCCATCCTAGTACTACTCTCGCCCAAGCACGCTTAACATCGGAGTTCTGATGGGATCCGGTGCATTAGTGCTGGTATGAACGCACCCGTTAGAGTCTCCTCACTATATTTTCTTATAGATGCTGGCACAGCGGGCGGTGGGGGGCTCCGAACTTCAAACGCGCGTAACTTCCGAACCGAATGGAGTTACGGGGCGCACAGCATGTCCACGCGAAGGTCTCTCAGAGCCGGACGACGTGGACAACAGGGCTGGCCCGTTGTGTGCACTATCCGAGGTCAAAAAAGGCCGCAGAGCCCCGGTTTCGTGGCCCGCCGTGTTTCGACGATCCCGATTTCAAAAATTGCGGGTCCCACACTCAGAATCACGGCACGCTGATGACAAAAGCCCCGTGTCGCGATTATATTTGCACACAATGCGTAAGACAAACAAAACAATCAAACTAGTTGTAAAAAAAAAGAACAAGTTAACCGAAAAGACGAGTCTGAACTACAAAAGGGGTGCAACACGAGGACTTCCCAGGGGGTCACCCATCCTAGTACTACTCTCGCCCAAGCACGCTTAACTTCGGAGTTCTGATGGGATCCGGTGCACTAGTGCTGGTATGAACGCACCCGTTAGAGTCTCCTCACTATATTTTCTTATAGATGCTGGCACAGCGGGCGGTGGGGGGCTCCGAACTTCAAACGCGCGTAACTTCCGAACCGAATGGAGTTACGGGGCGCACAGCATGTCCACGCGAAGGTCTCTCAGAGCCGGACGACGTGGACAACAGGGCTGGCCCGTTGTGTGCACTATCCGAGGTCAAAAAAGGCCGCAGAGCCCCGGTTTCGTGGCCCGCCGTGTTTCGACGATCCCGATTTCAAAAATTGCGGGTCCCACACTCAGAATCACGGCACGCTGATGACAAAAGCCCCGTGTTGCGATTATATTTGCACACAATGCGTAAGACAAACAAAACAATCAAACTAGTTGTAAAAAAAAAGAACAAGTTAACCGAAAAGACGAGTCTGAACTACAAAAGGGGTGCAACACGAGGACTTCCCAGGGGGTCACCCATCCTAGTACTACTCTCGTCCAAGCACGCTTAACTTCGGAGTTCTGATGGGATCCGGTGCATTAGTGCTGGTATGATCGCACCCGTTAGAGTCTCCTCACTATATTTTCTTATAGCTGCTGGCACAGCGGGCGGTGGGGGGCTCCGAACTTCAAACGCGCGTAACTTTCGAACCGAATGGAGTTACGGGGCGCACAGCATGTCCACGCGAAGGTCTCTCAGAGCCGGACGACGTGGACAACAGGGCTGGCCCGTTGTGTGCACTATCCGAGGTCAAAAAAGGCCGCAGAGCCCCGGTTTCGTGGCCCGCCGTGTTTCGACGATCCCGATTTCAAAAATTGCGGGTCCCACACTCAGAATCACGGCACGCTGATGACAAAAGCCCCGTGTCGCGATTATATTTGCACACAATGCGTAAGACAAACAAAACAATCAAACTAGTTGTAAAAAAAAAGAACAAGTTAACCGAAAAGACGAGTCTGAACTACAAAAGGGGTGCAACACGAGGACTTCCCAGGGGGTCACCCATCCTAGTACTACTCTCGCCCAAGCACGCTTAACTTCGGAGTTCTGATGGGATCCGGTGCATTAGTGCTGGTATGAACGCACCCGTTAGAGTCTCCTCACTATATTTTCTTATAGCTGCTGGCACAGCGGGCGGTGGGGGGCTCCGAACTTCAAACGCGCGTAACTTCAGAACCGAATGGAGTTACGGGGCGCACAGCATGTCCACGCGAAGGTCTCTCAGAGCCGGACGACGTGGACAACAGGGCTGGCCCTTTGTGTGCACTATCCGAGGTCAAAAAAGGCCGCAGAGCCCCGGTTTCGTGGCCCGCCGTGTTTCGACGATCCCGATTTCAAAAATTGCGGGTCCCACACTCAGAATCACGGCACGCTGATGACAAAAGCCCCGTGTCGCGATTATATTTGCACACAATGCGTAAGACAAACAAAACAATCAAACTAGTTGTAAAAAAAAAGAACAAGTTAACCGAAAAGACGAGTCTGAACTACAAAAGGGGTGCAACACGAGGACTTCCCAGGGGGTCACCCATCCTAGTAATACTCTCGCCCAAGCACGCTTAACTTCGGAGTTCTGATGGGATCCGGTGCATTAGTGCTGGTATGATCGCACCCGTTAGAGCCTCCTCACTATATTTTCTTATAGCTGCTGGCACAGCGGGCGGTGGGGGGCTCCGAACTTCAAACGCGCGTAACTTTCGAACCGAATGGAGTTACGGGGCGCACAGCATGTCCACGCGAAGGTCTCTCAGAGCCGGACGACGTGGACAACAGGGCTGGCCCGTTGTGTGCACTATCCGAGGTCAAAAAAGGCCGCAGAGCCCCGGTTTCGTGGCCCGCCGTGTTTCGACGATCCCGATTTCAAAAATTGCGGGTCCCACACTCAGAATCACGGCACGCTGATGACAAAAGCCCCGTGTCGCGATTATATTTGCACACAATGCGTAAGACAAACAAAACAATCAAACTAGTTGTAAAAAAAAAGAACAAGTTAACCGAAAAGACGAGTCTGAACTACAAAAGGGGTGCAACACAAGGACTTCCCAGGGGGTCACCCATCCTAGTACTACTCTCGCCCAAGCACGCTTAACATCGGAGTTCTGATGGGATCCGGTGCATTAGTGCTGGTATGAACGCACCCGTTAGAGTCTCCTCACTATATTTTCTTATAGATGCTGGCACAGCGGGCGGTGGGGGGCTCCGAACTTCAAACGCGCGTAACTTCCGAACCGAATGGAGTTACGGGGCGCACAGCATGTCCACGCGAAGGTCTCTCAGAGCCGGACGACGTGGACAACAGGGCTGGCCCGTTGTGTGCACTATTCGAGGTCAAAAAAGGCCGCAGAGCCCCGGTTTCGTGGCCCGCCGTGTTTCGACGATCCCGATTTCAAAAATTGCGGGTCCCACACTCAGAATCACGGCACGCTGATGACAAAAGCCCCGTGTTGCGATTATATTTGCACACAATGCGTAAGACAAACAAAACAATCAAACTAGTTGTAAAAAAAAAGAACAAGTTAACCGAAAAGACGAGTCTGAACTACAAAAGGGGTGCAACACGAGGACTTCCCAGGGGGTCACCCATCCTAGTACTACTCTCGTCCAAGCACGCTTAACTTCGGAGTTCTGATGGGATCCGGTGCATTAGTGCTGGTATGATCGCACCCGTTAGAGTCTCCTCACTATATTTTCTTATAGCTGCTGGCACAGCGGGCGGTGGGGGGCTCCGAACTTCAAACGCGCGTAACTTCAGAACCGAATGGAGTTACGGGGCGCACAGCATGTCCACGCGAAGGTCTCTCAGAGCCGGACGACGTGGACAACAGGGCTGGCCCGTTGTGTGCACTATCCGAGGTCAAAAAAGGCCGCAGAGCCCCGGTTTCGTGGCCCGCCGTGTTTCGACGATCCCGATTTCAAAAATTGCGGGTCCCACACTCAGAATCACGGCACGCTGATGACAAAAGCCCCGTGTCGCGATTATATTTGCACACAATGCGTAAGACAAACAAAACAATCAAACTAGTTGTAAAAAAAAAGAACAAGTTAACCGAAAAGACGAGTCTGAACTACAAAAGGGGTGCAACACGAGGACTTCCCAGGGGGTCACCCATCCTAGTACTACTCTCGCCCAAGCACGCTTAACTTCGGAGTTCTGATGGGATCCGGTGCATTAGTGCTGGTATGAACGCACCCGTTAGAGTCTCCTCACTATATTTTCTTATAGATGCTGGCACAGCGGGCGGTGGGGGGCTCCGAACTTCAAACGCGCGTAACTTCCGAACCGAATGGAGTTACGGGGCGCACAGCATGTCCACGCGAAGGTCTCTCAGAGCCGGACGACGTGGACAACGGGGCTGGCCCGTTGTGTGCACTATCCGAGGTCAAAAAAGGCCGCAGAGCCCCGGTTTCGTGGCCCGCCGTGTTTCGACGATCCCGATTTCAAAAATTGCGGGTCCCACACTCAGAATCACGGCACGCTGATGACAAAAGCCCCGTGTCGCGATTATATTTGCACACAATGCGTAAGACAAACAAAACAATCAAACTAGTTGTAAAAAAAAAGAACAAGTTAACCGAAAAGACGAGTCTGAACTACAAAAGGGGTGCAACACGAGGACTTCCCAGGGGGTCACCCATCCTAGTACTACTCTCGCCCAAGCACGCTTAACTTCGGAGTTCTGATGGGATCCGGTGCATTAGTGCTGGTATGAACGCACCCGTTAGAGTCTCCTCACTATATTTTCTTATAGATGCTGGCACAGCGGGCGGTGGGGGGCTCCGAACTTCAAACGCGCGTAACTTCCGAACCGAATGGAGTTACGGGGCGCACAGCATGTCCACGCGAAGGTCTCTCAGAGCCGGACGACGTGGACAACAGGGCTGGCCCGTTGTGTGCACTATCTGAGGTCAAAAAAGGCCGCAGAGCCCCGGTTTCGTGGCCCGCCGTGTTTCGACGATCCCGATTTCAAAAATTGCGGGTCCCACACTCAGAATCACGGCACGCTGATGACAAAAGCCCCGTGTCGCGATTATATTTGCACACAATGCGTAAGACAAACAAAACAATCAAACTAGTTGTAAAAAAAAAGAACAAGTTAACCGAAAAGACGAGTCTGAACTACAAAAGGGGTGCAACACAAGGACTTCCCAGGGGGTCACCCATCCTAGTACTACTCTCGCCCAAGCACGCTTAACTTCGGAGTTCTGATGGGATCCGGTGCATTAGTGCTGGTATGAACGCACCCGTTAGAGTCTCCTCACTATATTTTCTTATAGATGCTGGCACAGCGGGCGGTGGGGGGCTCCGAACTTCAAACGCGCGTAACTTCCGAACCGAATGGAGTTACGGGGCGCACAGCATGTCCACGCGAAGGTCTCTCAGAGCCGAACGACGTGGACAACAGGGCTGGCCCGTTGTGTGCACTATTCGAGGTCAAAAAAGGCCGCAGAGCCCCGGTTTCGTGGCCCGCCGTGTTTCGACGATCCCGATTTCAAAAATTGCGGGTCCCACACTCAGAATCACGGCACGCTGATGACAAAAGCCCCGTGTTGCGATTATATTTGCACACAATGCGTAAGACAAACAAAACAATCAAACTAGTTGTAAAAAAAAAGAACAAGTTAACCGAAAAGACGAGTCTGAACTACAAAAGGGGTGCAACACGAGGACTTCCCAGGGGGTCACCCATCCTAGTACTACTCTCGTCCAAGCACGCTTAACTTCGGAGTTCTGATGGGATCCGGTGCATTAGTGCTGGTATGATCGCACCCGTTAGAGTCTCCTCACTATATTTTCTTATAGCTGCTGGCACAGCGGGCGGTGGGGGGCTCCGAACTTCAAACGCGCGTAACTTCAGAACCGAATGGAGTTACGGGGCGCACAGCATGTCCACGCGAAGGTCTCTCAGAGCCGGACGACGTGGACAACAGGGCTGGCCCGTTGTGTGCACTATCCGAGGTCAAAAAAGGCCGCAGAGCCCCGGTTTCGTGGCCCGCCGTGTTTCGACGATCCCGATTTCAAAAATTGCGGGTCCCACACTCAGAATCACGGCACGCTGATGACAAAAGCCCCGTGTCGCGATTATATTTGCACACAATGCGTAAGACAAACAAAACAATCAAACTAGTTGTAAAAAAAAAGAACAAGTTAACCGAAAAGACGAGTCTGAACTACAAAAGGGGTGCAACACGAGGACTTCCCAGGGGGTCACCCATCCTAGTACTACTCTCGCCCAAGCACGCTAAACTTCGGAGTTCTGATGGGATCCGGTGCATTAGTGCTGGTATGAACGCACCCGTTAGAGTCTCCTCACTATATTTTCTTATAGATGCTGGCACAGCGGGCGGTGGGGGGCTCCGAACTTCAAACGCGCGTAACTTCCGAACCGAATGGAGTTACGGGGCGCACAGCATGTCCACGCGAAGGTCTCTCAGAGCCGGACGACGTGGACAACGGGGCTGGCCCGTTGTGTGCACTATCCGAGGTCAAAAAAGGCCGCAGAGCCCCGGTTTCGTGGCCCGCCGTGTTTCGACGATCCCGATTTCAAAAATTGCGGGTCCCACACTCAGAATCACGGCACGCTGATGACAAAAGCCCCGTGTCGCGATTATATTTGCACACAATGCGTAAGACAAACAAAACAATCAAACTAGTTGTAAAAAAAAAGAACAAGTTAACCGAAAAGACGAGTCTGAACTACAAAAGGGGTGCAACACGAGGACTTCCCAGGGGGTCACCCATCCTAGTACTACTCTCGCCCAAGCACGCTAAACTTCGGAGTTCTGATGGGATCCGGTGCATTAGTGCTGGTATGAACGCACCCGTTAGAGTCTCCTCACTATATTTTCTTATAGATGCTGGCACAGCGGGCGGTGGGGGGCTCCGAACTTCAAACGCGCGTAACTTCCGAACCGAATGGAGTTACGGGGCGCACAGCATGTCCACGCGAAGGTCTCTCAGAGCCGGACGACGTGGACAACGGGGCTGGCCCGTTGTGTGCACTATCCGAGGTCAAAAAAGGCCGCAGAGCCCCGGTTTCGTGGCCCGCCGTGTTTCGACGATCCCGATTTCAAAAATTGCGGGTCCCACACTCAGAATCACGGCACGCTGATGACAAAAGCCCCGTGTCGCGATTATATTTGCACACAATGCGTAAGACAAACAAAACAATCAAACTAGTTGTAAAAAAAAAGAACAAGTTAACCGAAAAGACGAGTCTGAACTACAAAAGGGGTGCAACACGAGGACTTCCCAGAGGGTCACCCATCCTAGTACTACTCTCGCCCAAGCACGCTTAACTTCGGAGTTCTGATGGGATCCGGTGCATTAGTGCTGGTATGAACGCACCCGTTAGAGTCTCCTCACTATATTTTCTTATAGATGCTGGCACAGCGGGCGGTGGGGGGCTCCGAACTTCAAACGCGCGTAACTTCCGAACCGAATGGAGTTACGGGGCGCACAGCATGTCCACGCGAAGGTCTCTCAGAGCCGGACGACGTGGACAACAGGGCTGGCCCGTTGTGTGCACTATCTGAGGTCAAAAAAGGCCGCAGAGCCCCGGTTTCGTGGCCCGCCGTGTTTCGACGATCCCGATTTCAAAAATTGCGGGTCCCACACTCAGAATCACGGCACGCTGATGACAAAAGCCCCGTGTTGCGATTATATTTGCACACAATGCGTAAGACAAACAAAACAATCAAACTAGTTGTAAAAAAAAAGAACAAGTTAACCGAAAAGACGAGTCTGAACTACAAAAGGGGTGCAACACGAGGACTTCCCAGGGGGTCACCCATCCTAGTACTACTCTCGTCCAAGCACGCTTATCTTCGGAGTTCTGATGGGATCCGGTGCATTAGTGCTGGTATGATCGCACCCGTTAGAGTCTCCTCACTATATTTTCTTATAGCTGCTGGCACAGCGGGCGGTGGGGGGCTCCGAACTTCAAACGCGCGTAACTTTCGAACCGAATGGAGTTACGGGGCGCACAGCATGTCCACGCGAAGGTCTCTCAGAGCCGGACGACGTGGACAACAGGGCTGGCCCGTTGTGTGCACTATCCGAGGTCAAAAAAGGCCACAGAGCCCCGGTTTCGTGGCCCGCCGTGTTTCGACGATCCCGATTTCAAAAATTGCGGGTCCCACACTCAGAATCACGGCACGCTGATGACAAAAGCCCCGTGTCGCGATTATATTTGCACACAATGCGTAAGACAAACAAAACAATCAAACTAGTTGTAAAAAAAAAGAACAAGTTAACCGAAAAGACGAGTCTGAACTACAAAAGGGGTGCAACACAAGGACTTCCCAGGGGGTCACCCATCCTAGTACTACTCTCGCCCAAGCACGCTTAACTTCGGAGTTCTGATGGGATCCGGTGCATTAGTGCTGGTATGAACGCACCCGTTAGAGTCTCCTCACTATATTTTCTTATAGATGCTGGCACAGCGGGCGGTGGGGGGCTCCGAACTTCAAACGCGCGTAACTTCCGAACCGAATGGAGTTACGGGGCGCACAGCATGTCCACGCGAAGGTCTCGCAGAGCCGGACGACGTGGACAACAGGGCTGGCCCGTTGTGTGCACTATTCGAGGTCAAAAAAGGCCGCAGAGCCCCGGTTTCGTGGCCCGCCGTGTTTCGACGATCCCGATTTCAAAAATTGCGGGTCCCACACTCAGAATCACGGCACGCTGATGACAAAAGCCCCGTGTTGCGATTATATTTGCACACAATGCGTAAGACAAACAAAACAATCAAACTAGTTGTAAAAAAAAAGAACAAGTTAACCGAAAAGACGAGTCTGAACTACAAAAGGGGTGCAACACGAGGACTTCCCAGGGGGTCACCCATCCTAGTACTACTCTCGTCCAAGCACGCTTAACTTCGGAGTTCTGATGGGATCCGGTGCATTAGTGCTGGTATGATCGCACCCGTTAGAGTCTCCTCACTATATTTTCTTATAGCTGCTGGCACAGCGGGCGGTGGGGGGCTCCGAACTTCAAACGCGCGTAACTTCAGAACCGAATGGAGTTACGGGGCGCACAGCATGTCCACGCGAAGGTCTCTCAGAGCCGGACGACGTGGACAACAGGGCTGGCCCGTTGTGTGCACTATCCGAGGTCAAAAAAGGCCGCAGAGCCCCGGTTTCGTGGCCCGCCGTGTTTCGACGATCCCGATTTCAAAAATTGCGGGTCCCACACTCAGAATCACGGCACGCTGATGACAAAAGCCCCGTGTCGCGATTATATTTGCACACAATGCGTAAGACAAACAAAACAATCAAACTAGTTGTAAAAAAAAAGAACAAGTTAACCGAAAAGACGAGTCTGAACTACAAAAGGGGTGCAACACGAGGACTTCCCAGGGGGTCACCCATCCTAGTAATACTCTCGCCCAAGCACGCTTAACTTCGGAGTTCTGATGGGATCCGGTGCATTAGTGCTGGTATGATCGCACCCGTTAGAGCCTCCTCACTATATTTTCTTATAGCTGCTGGCACAGCGGGCGGTGGGGGGCTCCGAACTTCAAACGCGCGTAACTTTCGAACCGAATGGAGTTACGGGGCGCACAGCATGTCCACGCGAAGGTCTCTTAGAGCCGGACGACGTGGACAACAGGGCTGGCCCGTTGTGTGCACTATCCGAGGTCAAAAAAGGCCGCAGAGCCCCGGTTTCGTGGCCCGCCGTGTTTCGACGATCCCGATTTCAAAAATTGCGGGTCCCACACTCAGAATCACGGCACGCTGATGACAAAAGCCCCGTGTCGCGATTATATTTGCACACAATGCGTAAGACAAACAAAACAATCAAACTAGTTGTAAAAAAAAAGAACAAGTTAACCGAAAAGACGAGTCTGAACTACAAAAGGGGTGCAACACAAGGACTTCCCAGGGGGTCACCCATCCTAGTACTACTCTCGCCCAAGCACGCTTAACTTCGGAGTTCTGATGGGATCCGGTGCATTAGTGCTGGTATGAACGCACCCGTTAGAGTCTCCTCACTATATTTTCTTATAGATGCTGGCACAGCGGGCGGTGGGGGGCTCCGAACTTCAAACGCGCGTAACTTCCGAACCGAATGGAGTTACGGGGCGCACAGCATGTCCACGCGAAGGTCTCTCAGAGCCGGACGACGTGGACAACAGGGCTGGCCCGTTGTGTGCACTATTCGAGGTCAAAAAAGGCCGCAGAGCCCCGGTTTCGTGGCCCGCCGTGTTTCGACGATCCCGATTTCAAAAATTGCGGGTCCCACACTCAGAATCACGGCACGCTGATGACAAAAGCCCCGTGTTGCGATTATATTTGCACACAATGCGTAAGACAAACAAAACAATCAAACTAGTTGTAAAAAAAAAGAACAAGTTAACCGAAAAGACGAGTCTGAACTACAAAAGGGGTGCAACACGAGGACTTCCCAGGGGGTCACCCATCCTAGTACTACTCTCGTCCAAGCACGCTTAACTTCGGAGTTCTGATGGGATCCGGTGCATTAGTGCTGGTATGATCGCACCCGTTAGAGTCTCCTCACTATATTTTCTTATAGCTGCTGGCACAGCGGGCGGTGGGGGGCTCCGAACTTCAAACGCGCGTAACTTTCGAACCGAATGGAGTTACGGGGCGCACAGCATGTCCACGCGAAGGTCTCTCAGAGCCGGACGACGTGGACAACAGGGCTGGCCCGTTGTGTGCACTATCCGAGGTCAAAAAAGGCCGCAGAGCCCCGGTTTCGTGGCCCGCCGTGTTTCGACGATCCCGATTTCAAAAATTGCGGGTCCCACACTCAGAATCACGGCACGCTGATGACAAAAGCCCCGTGTCGCGATTATATTTGCACACAATGCGTAAGACAAACAAAACAATCAAAATAGTTGTAAAAAAAAAGAACAAGTTAACCGAAAAGACGAGTCTGAACTACAAAAGGGGTGCAACACGAGGACTTCCCAGGGGGTCACCCATCCTAGTAATACTCTCGCCCAAGCACGCTTAACTTCGGAGTTCTGATGGGATCCGGTGCATTAGTGCTGGTATGATCGCACCCGTTAGAGTCTCCTCACTATATTTTCTTATAGCTGCTGGCACAGCGGGCGGTGGGGGGCTCCGAACTTCAAACGCGCGTAACTTTCGAACCGAATGGAGTTACGGGGCGCACAGCATGTCCACGCGAAGGTCTCTCAGAGCCGGACGACGTGGACAACAGGGCTGGCCCGTTGTGTGCACTATCCGAGGTCAAAAAAGGCCGCAGAGCCCCGGTTTCGTGGCCCGCCGTGTTTCGACGATCCCGATTTCAAAAATTGCGGGTCCCACACTCAGAATCACGGCACGCTGATGACAAAAGCCCCGTGTTGCGATTATATTTGCACACAATGCGTAAGACAAACAAAACAATCAAACTAGTTGTAAAAAAAAAGAACAAGTTAACCGAAAAGACGAGTCTGAACTACAAAAGGGGTGCAACACGAGGACTTCCCAGGGGGTCACCCATCCTAGTACTACTCTCGTCCAAGCACGCTTATCTTCGGAGTTCTGATGGGATCCGGTGCATTAGTGCTGGTATGATCGCACCCGTTAGAGTCTCCTCACTATATTTTCTTATAGCTGCTGGCACAGCGGGCGGTGGGGGGCTCCGAACTTCAAACGCGCGTAACTTTCGAACCGAATGGAGTTACGGGGCGCACAGCATGTCCACGCGAAGGTCTCTCAGAGCCGGACGACGTGGACAACAGGGCTGGCCCGTTGTGTGCACTATCCGAGGTCAAAAAAGGCCACAGAGCCCCGGTTTCGTGGCCCGCCGTGTTTCGACGATCCCGATTTCAAAAATTGCGGGTCCCACACTCAGAATCACGGCACGCTGATGACAAAAGCCCCGTGTCGCGATTATATTTGCACACAATGCGTAAGACAAACAAAACAATCAAACTAGTTGTAAAAAAAAAGAACAAGTTAACCGAAAAGACGAGTCTGAACTACAAAAGGGGTGCAACACAAGGACTTCCCAGGGGGTCACCCATCCTAGTACTACTCTCGCCCAAGCACGCTTAACTTCGGAGTTCTGATGGGATCCGGTGCATTAGTGCTGGTATGAACGCACCCGTTAGAGTCTCCTCACTATATTTTCTTATAGATGCTGGCACAGCGGGCGGTGGGGGGCTCCGAACTTCAAACGCGCGTAACTTCCGAACCGAATGGAGTTACGGGGCGCACAGCATGTCCACGCGAAGGTCTCTCAGAGCCGGACGACGTGGACAACAGGGCTGGCCCGTTGTGTGCACTATCCGAGGTCAAAAAAGGCCGCAGAGCCCCGGTTTCGTGGCCCGCCGTGTTTCGACGATCCCGATTTCAAAAATTGCGGGTCCCACACTCAGAATCACGGCACGCTGATGACAAAAGCCCCGTGTTGCGATTATATTTGCACACAATGCGTAAGACAAACAAAACAATCAAACTAGTTGTAAAAAAAAAGAACAAGTTAACCGAAAAGACGAGTCTGAACTACAAAAGGGGTGCAACACGAGGACTTCCCAGGGGGTCACCCATCCTAGTACTACTCTCGTCCAAGCACGCTTATCTTCGGAGTTCTGATGGGATCCGGTGCATTAGTGCTGGTATGATCGCACCCGTTAGAGTCTCCTCACTATATTTTCTTATAGCTGCTGGCACAGCGGGCGGTGGGGGGCTCCGAACTTCAAACGCGCGTAACTTTCGAACCGAATGGAGTTACGGGGCGCACAGCATGTCCACGCGAAGGTCTCTCAGAGCCGGACGACGTGGACAACAGGGCTGGCCCGTTGTGTGCACTATCCGAGGTCAAAAAAGGCCACAGAGCCCCGGTTTCGTGGCCCGCCGTGTTTCGACGATCCCGATTTCAAAAATTGCGGGTCCCACACTCAGAATCACGGCACGCTGATGACAAAAGCCCCGTGTCGCGATTATATTTGCACACAATGCGTAAGACAAACAAAACAATCAAACTAGTTGTAAAAAAAAAGAACAAGTTAACCGAAAAGACGAGTCTGAACTACAAAAGGGGTGCAACACAAGGACTTCCCAGGGGGTCACCCATCCTAGTACTACTCTCGCCCAAGCACGCTTAACTTCGGAGTTCTGATGGGATCCGGTGCATTAGTGCTGGTATGAACGCACCCGTTAGAGTCTCCTCACTATATTTTCTTATAGATGCTGGCACAGCGGGCGGTGGGGGGCTCCGAACTTCAAACGCGCGTAACTTCCGAACCGAATGGAGTTACGGGGCGCACAGCATGTCCACGCGAAGGTCTCGCAGAGCCGGACGACGTGGACAACAGGGCTGGCCCGTTGTGTGCACTATTCGAGGTCAAAAAAGGCCGCAGAGCCCCGGTTTCGTGGCCCGCCGTGTTTCGACGATCCCGATTTCAAAAATTGCGGGTCCCACACTCAGAATCACGGCACGCTGATGACAAAAGCCCCGTGTTGCGATTATATTTGCACACAATGCGTAAGACAAACAAAACAATCAAACTAGTTGTAAAAAAAAAGAACAAGTTAACCGAAAAGACGAGTCTGAACTACAAAAGGGGTGCAACACGAGGACTTCCCAGGGGGTCACCCATCCTAGTACTACTCTCGTCCAAGCACGCTTAACTTCGGAGTTCTGATGGGATCCGGTGCATTAGTGCTGGTATGATCGCACCCGTTAGAGTCTCCTCACTATATTTTCTTATAGCTGCTGGCACAGCGGGCGGTGGGGGGCTCCGAACTTCAAACGCGCGTAACTTTCGAACCGAATGGAGTTACGGGGCGCACAGCATGTCCACGCGAAGGTCTCTCAGAGCCGGACGACGTGGACAACAGGGCTGGCCCGTTGTGTGCACTATCCGAGGTCAAAAAAGGCCGCAGAGCCCCGGTTTCGTGGCCCGCCGTGTTTCGACGATCCCGATTTCAAAAATTGCGGGTCCCACACTCAGAATCACGGCACGCTGATGACAAAAGCCCCGTGTCGCGATTATATTTGCACACAATGCGTAAGACAAACAAAACAATCAAAATAGTTGTAAAAAAAAAGAACAAGTTAACCGAAAAGACGAGTCTGAACTACAAAAGGGGTGCAACACGAGGACTTCCCAGGGGGTCACCCATCCTAGTAATACTCTCGCCCAAGCACGCTTAACTTCGGAGTTCTGATGGGATCCGGTGCATTAGTGCTGGTATGATCGCACCCGTTAGAGTCTCCTCACTATATTTTCTTATAGCTGCTGGCACAGCGGGCGGTGGGGGGCTCCGAACTTCAAACGCGCGTAACTTCCGAACCGAATGGAGTTACGGGGCGCACAGCATGTCCACGCGAAGGTCTCTCAGAGCCGGACGACGTGGACAACAGGGCTGGCCCGTTGTGTGCACTATCCGAGGTCAAAAAAGGCCGCAGAGCCCCGGTTTCGTGGCCCGCCGTGTTTCGACGATCCCGATTTCAAAAATTGCGGGTCCCACACTCAGAATCACGGCACGCTGATGACAAAAGCCCCGTGTCGCGATTATATTTGCACACAATGCGTAAGACAAACAAAACAATCAAACTAGTTGTAAAAAAAAAGAACAAGTTAACCGAAAAGACGAGTCTGAACTACAAAAGGGGTGCAACACGAGGACTTCCCAGGGGGTCACCCATCCTAGTACTACTCTCGCCCAAGCACGCTTAACTTCGGAGTTCTGATGGGATCCGGTGCATTAGTGCTGGTATGAATGCACCCGTTAGAGTCTCCTCACTATATTTTCTTATAGCTGCTGGCACAGCGGGCGGTGGGGGGCTCCGAACTTCAAACGCGCGTAACTTCCGAACGGAATGGAGTTACGGGGCGCACAGCATGTCCACGCGAAGGTCTCTCAGAGCCGGACGACGTGGACAACAGGGCTGGCCCGTTGTGTGCACTATCCGAGGTCAAAAAAGGCCGCAGAGCCCCGGTTTCGTGGCCCGCCGTGTTTCGACGATCCCGATTTCAAAAATTGCGGGTCCCACACTCAGAATCACGGCACGCTGATGACAAAAGCCCCGTGTCGCGATTATATTTGCACACAATGCGTAAGACAAACAAAACAATCAAACTAGTTGTAAAAAAAAAGAACAAGTTAACCGAAAAGACGAGTCTGAACTACAAAAGGGGTGCAACACAAGGACTTCCCAGGGGGTCACCCATCCTAGTACTACTCTCGCCCAAGCACGCTTAACTTCGGAGTTCTGATGGGATCCGGTGCATTAGTGCTGGTATGAACGCACCCGTTAGAGTCTCCTCACTATATTTTCTTATAGATGCTGGCACAGCGGGCGGTGGGGGGCTCCGAACTTCAAACGCGCGTAACTTCCGAACCGAATGGAGTTACGGGGCGCACAGCATGTCCACGCGAAGGTCTCTCAGAGCCGGACGACGTGGACAACAGGGCTGGCCCGTTGTGTGCACTATTCGAGGTCAAAAAAGGCCGCAGAGCCCCGGTTTCGTGGCCCGCCGTGTTTCGACGATCCCGATTTCAAAAATTGCGGGTCCCACACTCAGAATCACGGCACGCTGATGACAAAAGCCCCGTGTTGCGATTATATTTTCACACAATGCGTAAGACAAACAAAACAATCAAACTAGTTGTAAAAAAAAAGAACAAGTTAACCGAAAAGACGAGTCTGAACTACAAAAGGGGTGCAACACGAGGACTTCCCAGGGGGTCACCCATCCTAGTACTACTCTCGTCCAAGCACGCTTAACTTCGGAGTTCTGATGGGATCCGGTGCATTAGTGCTGGTATGATCGCACCCGTTAGAGTCTCCTCACTATATTTTCTTATAGCTGCTGGCACAGCGGGCGGTGGGGGGCTCCGAACTTCAAACGCGCGTAACTTTCGAACCGAATGGAGTTACGGGGCGCACAGCATGTCCACGCGAAGGTCTCTCAGAGCCGGACGACGTGGACAACAGGGCTGGCCCGTTGTGTGCACTATCCGAGGTCAAAAAAGGCCGCAGAGCCCCGGTTTCGTGGCCCGCCGTGTTTCGACGATCCCGATTTCAAAAATTGCGGGTCCCACACTCAGAATCACGGCACGCTGATGACAAAAGCCCCGTGTCGCGATTATATTTGCACACAATGCGTAAGACAAACAAAACAATCAAAATAGTTGTAAAAAAAAAGAACAAGTTAACCGAAAAGACGAGTCTGAACTACAAAAGGGGTGCAACACGAGGACTTCCCAGGGGGTCACCCATCCTAGTAATACTCTCGCCCAAGCACGCTTAACTTCGGAGTTCTGATGGGATCCGGTGCATTAGTGCTGGTATGATCGCACCCGTTAGAGTCTCCTCACTATATTTTCTTATAGCTGCTGGCACAGCGGGCGGTGGGGGGCTCCGAACTTCAAACGCGCGTAACTTCCGAACCGAATGGAGTTACGGGGCGCACAGCATGTCCACGCGAAGGTCTCTCAGAGCCGGACGACGTGGACAACAGGGCTGGCCCGTTGTGTGCACTATCCGAGGTCAAAAAAGGCCGCAGAGCCCCGGTTTCGTGGCCCGCCGTGTTTCGACGATCCCGATTTCAAAAATTGCGGGTCCCACACTCAGAATCACGGCACGCTGATGACAAAAGCCCCGTGTCGCGATTATATTTGCACACAATGCGTAAGACAAACAAAACAATCAAACTAGTTGTAAAAAAAAAGAACAAGTTAACCGAAAAGACGAGTCTGAACTACAAAAGGGGTGCAACACAAGGACTTCCCAGGGGGTCACCCATCCTAGTACTACTCTCGCCCAAGCACGCTTAACTTCGGAGTTCTGATGGGATCCGGTGCATTAGTGCTGGTATGAACGCACCCGTTAGAGTCTCCTCACTATATTTTCTTATAGATGCTGGCACAGCGGGCGGTGGGGGGCTCCGAACTTCAAACGCGCGTAACTTCCGAACCGAATGGAGTTACGGGGCGCACAGCATGTCCACGCGAAGGTCTCTCAGAGCCGGACGACGTGGACAACAGGGCTGGCCCGTTGTGTGCACTATTCGAGGTCAAAAAAGGCCGCAGAGCCCCGGTTTCGTGGCCCGCCGTGTTTCGACGATCCCGATTTCAAAAATTGCGGGTCCCACACTCAGAATCACGGCACGCTGATGACAAAAGCCCCGTGTTGCGATTATATTTTCACACAATGCGTAAGACAAACAAAACAATCAAACTAGTTGTAAAAAAAAAGAACAAGTTAACCGAAAAGACGAGTCTGAACTACAAAAGGGGTGCAACACGAGGACTTCCCAGGGGGTCACCCATCCTAGTACTACTCTCGTCCAAGCACGCTTAACTTCGGAGTTCTGATGGGATCCGGTGCATTAGTGCTGGTATGATCGCACCCGTTAGAGTCTCCTCACTATATTTTCTTATAGCTGCTGGCACAGCGGGCGGTGGGGGGCTCCGAACTTCAAACGCGCGTAACTTTCGAACCGAATGGAGTTACGGGGCGCACAGCATGTCCACGCGAAGGTCTCTCAGAGCCGGACGACGTGGACAACAGGGCTGGCCCGTTGTGTGCACTATCCGAGGTCAAAAAAGGCCGCAGAGCCCCGGTTTCGTGGCCCGCCGTGTTTCGACGATCCCGATTTCAAAAATTGCGGGTCCCACACTCAGAATCACGGCACGCTGATGACAAAAGCCCCGTGTTGCGATTATATTTTCACACAATGCGTAAGACAAACAAAACAATCAAACTAGTTGTAAAAAAAAAGAACAAGTTAACCGAAAAGACGAGTCTGAACTACAAAAGGGGTGCAACACGAGGACTTCCCAGGGGGTCACCCATCCTAGTACTACTCTCGTCCAAGCACGCTTAACTTCGGAGTTCTGATGGGATCCGGTGCATTAGTGCTGGTATGATCGCACCCGTTAGAGTCTCCTCACTATATTTTCTTATAGCTGCTGGCACAGCGGGCGGTGGGGGGCTCCGAACTTCAAACGCGCGTAACTTCAGAACCGAATGGAGTTACGGGGCGCACAGCATGTCCACGCGAAGGTCTCTCAGAGCCGGACGACGTGGACAACAGGGCTGGCCCGTTGTGTGCACTATCCGAGGTCAAAAAAGGCCGCAGAGCCCCGGTTTCGTGGCCCGCCGTGATTCGACGATCCCGATTTCAAAAATTGCGGGTCCCACACTCAGAATCACGGCACGCTGATGACAAAAGCCCCGTGTCGCGATTATATTTGCACACAATGCGTAAGACAAACAAAACAATCAAACTAGTTGTAAAAAAAAAGAACAAGTTAACCGAAAAGACGAGTCTGAACTACAAAAGGGGTGCAACACGAGGACTTCCCAGGGGGTCACCCATCCTAGTAATACTCTCGCCCAAGCACGCTTAACTTCGGAGTTCTGATGGGATCCGGTGCATTAGTGCTGGTATGATCGCACCCGTTAGAGCCTCCTCACTATATTTTCTTATAGCTGCTGGCACAGCGGGCGGTGGGGGGCTCCGAACTTCAAACGCGCGTAACTTTCGAACCGAATGGAGTTACGGGGCGCACAGCATGTCCACGCGAAGGTCTCTTAGAGCCGGACGACGTGGACAACAGGGCTGGCCCGTTGTGTGCACTATCCGAGGTCAAAAAAGGCCGCAGAGCCCCGGTTTCGTGGCCCGCCGTGTTTCGACGATCCCGATTTCAAAAATTGCGGGTCCCACACTCAGAATCACGGCACGCTGATGACAAAAGCCCCGTGTCGCGATTATATTTGCACACAATGCGTAAGACAAACAAAACAATCAAACTAGTTGTAAAAAAAAAGAACAAGTTAACCGAAAAGACGAGTCTGAACTACAAAAGGGGTGCAACACAAGGACTTCCCAGGGGGTCACCCATCCTAGTACTACTCTCGCCCAAGCACGCTTAACTTCGGAGTTCTGATGGGATCCGGTGCATTAGTGCTGGTATGAACGCACCCGTTAGAGTCTCCTCACTATATTTTCTTATAGATGCTGGCACAGCGGGCGGTGGGGGGCTCCGAACTTCAAACGCGCGTAACTTCCGAACCGAATGGAGTTACGGGGCGCACAGCATGTCCACGCGAAGGTCTCTCAGAGCCGGACGACGTGGACAACAGGGCTGGCCCGTTGTGTGCACTATTCGAGGTCAAAAAAGGCCGCAGAGCCCCGGTTTCGTGGCCCGCCGTGTTTCGACGATCCCGATTTCAAAAATTGCGGGTCCCACACTCAGAATCACGGCACGCTGATGACAAAAGCCCCGTGTTGCGATTATATTTGCACACAATGCGTAAGACAAACAAAACAATCAAACTAGTTGTAAAAAAAAAGAACAAGTTAACCGAAAAGACGAGTCTGAACTACAAAAGGGGTGCAACACGAGGACTTCCCAGGGGGTCACCCATCCTAGTACTACTCTCGTCCAAGCACGCTTAACTTCAGAGTTCTGATGGGATCCGGTGCATTAGTGCTGGTATGATCGCACCCGTTAGAGTCTCCTCACTATATTTTCTTATAGCTGCTGGCACAGCGGGCGGTGGGGGGCTCCGAACTTCAAACGCGCGTAACTTTCGAACCGAATGGAGTTACGGGGCGCACAGCATGTCCACGCGAAGGTCTCTCAGAGCCGGACGACGTGGACAACAGGGCTGGCCCGTTGTGTGCACTATCCGAGGTCAAAAAAGGCCGCAGAGCCCCGGTTTCGTGGCCCGCCGTGTTTCGACGATCCCGATTTCAAAAATTGCGGGTCCCACACTCAGAATCACGGCACGCTGATGACAAAAGCCCCGTGTCGCGATTATATTTGCACACAATGCGTAAGACAAACAAAACAATCAAACTAGTTGTAAAAAAAAAGAACAAGTTAACCGAAAAGACGAGTCTGAACTACAAAAGGGGTGCAACACGAGGACTTCCCAGGGGGTCACCCATCCTAGTAATACTCTCGCCCAAGCACGCTTAACTTCGGAGTTCTGATGGGATCCGGTGCATTAGTGCTGGTATGATCGCACCCGTTAGAGTCTCCTCACTATATTTTCTTATAGATGCTGGCACAGCGGGCGGTGGGGGGCTCCGAACTTCAAACGCGCGTAACTTCCGAACCGAATGGAGTTACGGGGCGCACAGCATGTCCACGCGAAGGTCTCTCAGAGCCGGACGACGTGGACAACGGGGCTGGCCCGTTGTGTGCACTATCCGAGGTCAAAAAAGGCCGCAGAGCCCCGGTTTCGTGGCCCGCCGTGTTTCGACGATCCCGATTTCAAAAATTGCGGGTCCCACACTCAGAATCACGGCACGCTGATGACAAAAGCCCCGTGTCGCGATTATATTTGCACACAATGCGTAAGACAAACAAAACAATCAAACTAGTTGTAAAAAAAAAGAACAAGTTAACCGAAAAGACGAGTCTGAACTACAAAAGGGGTGCAACACGAGGACTTCCCAGGGGGTCACCCATCCTAGTACTACTCTCGCCCAAGCACGCTTAACTTCGGAGTTCTGATGGGATCCGGTGCATTAGTGCTGGTATGAACGCACCCGTTAGAGTCTCCTCACTATATTTTCTTATAGATGCTGGCACAGCGGGCGGTGGGGGGCTCCGAACTTCAAACGCGCGTAACTTCCGAACCGAATGGAGTTACGGGGCGCACAGCATGTCCACGCGAAGGTCTCTCAGAGCCGGACGACGTGGACAACAGGGCTGGCCCGTTGTGTGCACTATCTGAGGTCAAAAAAGGCCGCAGAGCCCCGGTTTCGTGGCCCGCCGTGTTTCGACGATCCCGATTTCAAAAATTGCGGGTCCCACACTCAGAATCACGGCACGCTGATGACAAAAGCCCCGTGTTGCGATTATATTTGCACACAATGCGTAAGACAAACAAAACAATCAAACTAGTTGTAAAAAAAAAGAACAAGTTAACCGAAAAGACGAGTCTGAACTACAAAAGGGGTGCAACACGAGGACTTCCCAGGGGGTCACCCATCCTAGTACTACTCTCGTCCAAGCACGCTTATCTTCGGAGTTCTGATGGGATCCGGTGCATTAGTGCTGGTATGATCGCACCCGTTAGAGTCTCCTCACTATATTTTCTTATAGCTGCTGGCACAGCGGGCGGTGGGGGGCTCCGAACTTCAAACGCGCGTAACTTTCGAACCGAATGGAGTTACGGGGCGCACAGCATGTCCACGCGAAGGTCTCTCAGAGCCGGACGACGTGGACAACAGGGCTGGCCCGTTGTGTGCACTATCCGAGGTCAAAAAAGGCCGCAGAGCCCCGGTTTCGTGGCCCGCCGTGTTTCGACGATCCCGATTTCAAAAATTGCGGGTCCCACACTCAGAATCACGGCACGCTGATGACAAAAGCCCCGTGTCGCGATTATATTTGCACACAATGCGTAAGACAAACAAAACAATCAAACTAGTTGTAAAAAAAAAGAACAAGTTAACCGAAAAGACGAGTCTGAACTACAAAAGGGGTGCAACACGAGGACTTCCCAGGGGGTCACCCATCCTAGTACTACTCTCGTCCAAGCACGCTTATCTTCGGAGTTCTGATGGGATCCGGTGCATTAGTGCTGGTATGATCGCACCCGTTAGAGTCTCCTCACTATATTTTCTTATAGCTGCTGGCACAGCGGGCGGTGGGGGGCTCCGAACTTCAAACGCGCGTAACTTTCGAACCGAATGGAGTTACGGGGCGCACAGCATGTCCACGCGAAGGTCTCTCAGAGCCGGACGACGTGGACAACAGGGCTGGCCCGTTGTGTGCACTATCCGAGGTCAAAAAAGGCCGCAGAGCCCCGGTTTCGTGGCCCGCCGTGTTTCGACGATCCCGATTTCAAAAATTGCGGGTCCCACACTCAGAATCACGGCACGCTGATGACAAAAGCCCCGTGTCGCGATTATATTTGCACACAATGCGTAAGACAAACAAAACAATCAAACTAGTTGTAAAAAAAAAGAACAAGTTAACCGAAAAGACGAGTCTGAACTACAAAAGGGGTGCAACACGAGGACTTCCCAGGGGGTCACCCATCCTAGTACTACTCTCGCCCAAGCACGCTTAACTTCGGAGTTCTGATGGGATCCGGTGCATTAGTGCTGGTATGAACGCACCCGTTAGAGTCTCCTCACTATATTTTCTTATAGCTGCTGGCACAGCGGGCGGTGGGGGGCTCCGAACTTCAAACGCGCGTAACTTCAGAACCGAATGGAGTTACGGGGCGCACAGCATGTCCACGCGAAGGTCTCTCAGAGCCGGACGATGTGGACAACAGGGCTGGCCCGTTGTGTGCACTATCCGAGGTCAAAAAAGGCCGCAGAGCCCCGGTTTCGTGGCCCGCCGTGTTTCGACGATCCCGATTTCAAAAATTGCGGGTCCCACACTCAGAATCACGGCACGCTGATGACAAAAGCCCCGTGTCGCGATTATATTTGCACACAATGCGTAAGACAAACAAAACAATCAAACTAGTTGTAAAAAAAAAGAACAAGTTAACCGAAAAGACGAGTCTGAACTACAAAAGGGGTGCAACACGAGGACTTCCCAGGGGGTCACCCATCCTAGTAATACTCTCGCCCAAGCACGCTTAACTTCGGAGTTCTGATGGGATCCGGTGCATTAGTGCTGGTATGATCGCACCCGTTAGAGCCTCCTCACTATATTTTCTTATAGCTGCTGGCACAGCGGGCGGTGGGGGGCTCCGAACTTCAAACGCGCGTAACTTTCGAACCGAATGGAGTTACGGGGCGCACAGCATGTCCACGCGAAGGTCTCTCAGAGCCGGACGACGTGGACAACAGGGCTGGCCCGTTGTGTGCACTATCCGAGGTCAAAAAAGGCCGCAGAGCCCCGGTTTCGTGGCCCGCCGTGTTTCGACGATCCCGATTTCAAAAATTGCGGGTCCCACACTCAGAATCACGGCACGCTGATGACAAAAGCCCCGTGTCGCGATTATATTTGCACACAATGCGTAAGACAAACAAAACAATCAAACTAGTTGTAAAAAAAAAGAACAAGTTAACCGAAAAGACGAGTCTGAACTACAAAAGGGGTGCAACACCAGGACTTCCCAGGGGGTCACCCATCCTAGTACTACTCTCGCCCAAGCACGCTTAACTTCGGAGTTCTGATGGGATCCGGTGCATTAGTGCTGGTATGAACGCACCCGTTAGAGTCTCCTCACTATATTTTCTTATAGATGCTGGCACAGCGGGCGGTGGGGGGCTCCGAACTTCAAACGCGCGTAACTTCCGAACCGAATGGAGTTACGGGGCGCACAGCATGTCCACGCGAAGGTCTCGCAGAGCCGGACGACGTGGACAACAGGGCTGGCCCGTTGTGTGCACTATTCGAGGTCAAAAAAGGCCGCAGAGCCCCGGTTTCGTGGCCCGCCGTGTTTCGACGATCCCGATTTCAAAAATTGCGGGTCCCACACTCAGAATCACGGCACGCTGATGACAAAAGCCCCGTGTTGCGATTATATTTGCACACAATGCGTAAGACAAACAAAACAATCAAACTAGTTGTAAAAAAAAAGAACAAGTTAACCGAAAAGACGAGTCTGAACTACAAAAGGGGTGCAACACGAGGACTTCCCAGGGGGTCACCCATCCTAGTACTACTCTCGTCCAAGCACGCTTAACTTCGGAGTTCTGATGGGATCCGGTGCATTAGTGCTGGTATGATCGCACCCGTTAGAGTCTCCTCACTATATTTTCTTATAGCTGCTGGCACAGCGGGCGGTGGGGGGCTCCGAACTTCAAACGCGCGTAACTTCAGAACCGAATGGAGTTACGGGGCGCACAGCATGTCCACGCGAAGGTCTCTCAGAGCCGGACGACGTGGACAACAGGGCTGGCCCGTTGTGTGCACTATCCGAGGTCAAAAAAGGCCGCAGAGCCCCGGTTTCGTGGCCCGCCGTGTTTCGACGATCCCGATTTCAAAAATTGCGGGTCCCACACTCAGAATCACGGCACGCTGATGATAAAAGCCCCGTGTCGCGATTATATTTGCACACAATGCGTAAGACAAACAAAACAATCAAACTAGTTGTAAAAAAAAAGAACAAGTTAACCGAAAAGACGAGTCTGAACTACAAAAGGGGTGCAACACGAGGACTTCCCAGGGGGTCACCCATCCTAGTAATACTCTCGCCCAAGCACGCTTAACTTCGGAGTTCTGATGGGATCCGGTGCATTAGTGCTGGTATGATCGCACCCGTTAGAGCCTCCTCACTATATTTTCTTATAGCTGCTGGCACAGCGGGCGGTGGGGGGCTCCGAACTTCAAACGCGCGTAACTTTCGAACCGAATGGAGTTACGGGGCGCACAGCATGTCCACGCGAAGGTCTCTTAGAGCCGGACGACGTGGACAACAGGGCTGGCCCGTTGTGTGCACTATCCGAGGTCAAAAAAGGCCGCAGAGCCCCGGTTTCGTGGCCCGCCGTGTTTCGACGATCCCGATTTCAAAAATTGCGGGTCCCACACTCAGAATCACGGCACGCTGATGACAAAAGCCCCGTGTCGCGATTATATTTGCACACAATGCGTAAGACAAACAAAACAATCAAACTAGTTGTAAAAAAAAAGAACAAGTTAACCGAAAAGACGAGTCTGAACTACAAAAGGGGTGCAACACAAGGACTTCCCAGGGGGTCACCCATCCTAGTACTACTCTCGCCCAAGCACGCTTAACTTCGGAGTTCTGATGGGATCCGGTGCATTAGTGCTGGTATGAACGCACCCGTTAGAGTCTCCTCACTATATTTTCTTATAGATGCTGGCACAGCGGGCGGTGGGGGGCTCCGAACTTCAAACGCGCGTAACTTCCGAACCGAATGGAGTTACGGGGCGCACAGCATGTCCACGCGAAGGTCTCTCAGAGCCGGACGACGTGGACAACAGGGCTGGCCCGTTGTGTGCACTATTCGAGGTCAAAAAAGGCCGCAGAGCCCCGGTTTCGTGGCCCGCCGTGTTTCGACGATCCCGATTTCAAAAATTGCGGGTCCCACACTCAGAATCACGGCACGCTGATGACAAAAGCCCCGTGTTGCGATTATATTTGCACACAATGCGTAAGACAAACAAAACAATCAAACTAGTTGTAAAAAAAAAGAACAAGTTAACCGAAAAGACGAGTCTGAACTACAAAAGGGGTGCAACACGAGGACTTCCCAGGGGGGCACCCATCCTAGTACTACTCTCGTCCAAGCACGCTTAACTTCGGAGTTCTGATGGGATCCGGTGCATTAGTGCTGGTATGATCGCACCCGTTAGAGTCTCCTCACTATATTTTCTTATAGCTGCTGGCACAGCGGGCGGTGGGGGGCTCCGAACTTCAAACGCGCGTAACTTTCGAACCGAATGGAGTTACGGGGCGCACAGCATGTCCACGCGAAGGTCTCTCAGAGCCGGACGACGTGGACAACAGGGCTGGCCCGTTGTGTGCACTATCCGAGGTCAAAAAAGGCCGCAGAGCCCCGGTTTCGTGGCCCGCCGTGTTTCGACGATCCCGATTTCAAAAATTGCGGGTCCCACACTCAGAATCACGGCACGCTGATGACAAAAGCCCCGTGTCGCGATTATATTTGCACACAATGCGTAAGACAAACAAAACAATCAAAATAGTTGTAAAAAAAAAGAACAAGTTAACCGAAAAGACGAGTCTGAACTACAAAAGGGGGGGTGCAACACGAGGACTTCCCAGGGGGTCACCCATCCTAGTAATACTCTCGCCCAAGCACGCTTAACTTCGGAGTTCTGATGGGATCCGGTGCATTAGTGCTGGTATGATCGCACCCGTTAGAGTCTCCTCACTATATTTTCTTATAGCTGCTGGCACAGCGGGCGGTGGGGGGCTCCGAACTTCAAACGCGCGTAACTTCCGAACCGAATGGAGTTACGGGGCGCACAGCATGTCCACGCGAAGGTCTCTTAGAGCCGGACGACGTGGACAACAGGGCTGGCCCGTTGTGTGCACTATCCGAGGTCAAAAAAGGCCGCAGAGCCCCGGTTTCGTGGCCCGCCGTGTTTCGACGATCCCGATTTCAAAAATTGCGGGTCCCACACTCAGAATCACGGCACGCTGATGACAAAAGCCCCGTGTCGCGATTATATTTGCACACAATGCGTAAGACAAACAAAACAATCAAACTAGTTGTAAAAAAAAAGAACAAGTTAACCGAAAAGACGAGTCTGAACTACAAAAGGGGTGCAACACGAGGACTTCCCAGGGGGTCACCCATCCTAGTAATACTCTCGCCCAAGCACGCTTAACTTCGGAGTTCTGATGGGATCCGGTGCATTAGTGCTGGTATGATCGCACCCGTTAGAGTCTCCTCACTATATTTTCTTATAGCTGCTGGCACAGCGGGCGGTGGGGGGCTCCGAACTTCAAACGCGCGTAACTTCCGAACCGAATGGAGTTACGGGGCGCACAGCATGTCCACGCGAAGGTCTCTCAGAGCCGGACGACGTGGACAACAGGGCTGGCCCGTTGTGTGCACTATCCGAGGTCAAAAAAGGCCGCAGAGCCCCGGTTTCGTGGCCCGCCGTGTTTCGACGATCCCGATTTCAAAAATTGCGGGTCCCACACTCAGAATCACGGCACGCTGATGACAAAAGCCCCGTGTCGCGATTATATTTGCACACAATGCGTAAGACAAACAAAACAATCAAACTAGTTGTAAAAAAAAAGAACAAGTTAACCGAAAAGACGAGTCTGAACTACAAAAGGGGTGCAACACAAGGACTTCCCAGGGGGTCACCCATCCTAGTACTACTCTCGCCCAAGCACGCTTAACTTCGGAGTTCTGATGGGATCCGGTGCATTAGTGCTGGTATGAACGCACCCGTTAGAGTCTCCTCACTATATTTTCTTATAGATGCTGGCACAGCGGGCGGTGGGGGGCTCCGAACTTCAAACGCGCGTAACTTCCGAACCGAATGGAGTTACGGGGCGCACAGCATGTCCACGCGAAGGTCTCTCAGAGCCGGACGACGTGGACAACAGGGCTGGCCCGTTGTGTGCACTATTCGAGGTCAAAAAAGGCCGCAGAGCCCCGGTTTCGTGGCCCGCCGTGTTTCGACGATCCCGATTTCAAAAATTGCGGGTCCCACACTCAGAATCACGGCACGCTGATGACAAAAGCCCCGTGTTGCGATTATATTTGCACACAATGCGTAAGACAAACAAAACAATCAAACTAGTTGTAAAAAAAAAGAACAAGTTAACCGAAAAGACAAGTCTGAACTACAAAAGGGGTGCAACACGAGGACTTCCCAGGGGGTCACCCATCCTAGTACTACTCTCGTCCAAGCACGCTTAACTTCGGAGTTCTGATGGGATCCGGTGCATTAGTGCTGGTATGATCGCACCCGTTAGAGTCTCCTCACTATATTTTCTTATAGCTGCTGGCACAGCGGGCGGTGGGGGGCTCCGAACTTCAAACGCGCGTAACTTCAGAACCGAATGGAGTTACGGGGCGCACAGCATGTCCACGCGAAGGTCTCTCAGAGCCGGACGACGTGGACAACAGGGCTGGCCCGTTGTGTGCACTATCCGAGGTCAAAAAAGGCCGCAGAGCCCCGGTTTCGTGGCCCGCCGTGTTTCGACGATCCCGATTTCAAAAATTGCGGGTCCCACACTCAGAATCACGGCACGCTGATGACAAAAGCCCCGTGTCGCGATTATATTTGCACACAATGCGTAAGACAAACAAAACAATCAAACTAGTTGTAAAAAAAAAGAACAAGTTAACCGAAAAGACGATTCTGAACTACAAAAGGGGTGCAACACGAGGACTTCCCAGGGGGTCACCCATCCTAGTAATACTCTCGCCCAAGCACGCTTAACTTCGGAGTTCTGATGGGATCCGGTGCATTAGTGCTGGTATTATCGCACCCGTTAGAGCCTCCTCACTATATTTTCTTATAGCTGCTGGCACAGCGGGCGGTGGGGGGCTCCGAACTTCAAACGCGCGTAACTTTCGAACCGAATGGAGTTACGGGGCGCACAGCATGTCCACGCGAAGGTCTCTTAGAGCCGGACGACGTGGACAACAGGGCTGGCCCGTTGTGTGCACTATCCGAGGTCAAAAAAGGCCGCAGAGCCCCGGTTTCGTGGCCCGCCGTGTTTCGACGATCCCGATTTCAAAAATTGCGGGTCCCACACTCAGAATCACGGCACGCTGATGACAAAAGCCCCGTGTCGCGATTATATTTGCACACAATGCGTAAGACAAACAAAACAATCAAACTAGTTGTAAAAAAAAAGAACAAGTTAACCGAAAAGACGAGTCTGAACTACAAAAGGGGTGCAACACAAGGACTTCCCAGGGGGTCACCCATCCTAGTACTACTCTCGCCCAAGCACGCTTAACTTCGGAGTTCTGATGGGATCCGGTGCATTAGTGCTGGTATGAACGCACCCGTTAGAGTCTCCTCACTATATTTTCTTATAGATGCTGGCACAGCGGGCGGTGGGGGGCTCCGAACTTCAAACGCGCGTAACTTCCGAACCGAATGGAGTTACGGGGCGCACAGCATGTCCACGCGAAGGTCTCTCAGAGCCGGACGACGTGGACAACAGGGCTGGCCCGTTGTGTGCACTATTCGAGGTCAAAAAAGGCCGCAGAGCCCCGGTTTCGTGGCCCGCCGTGTTTCGACGATCCCGATTTCAAAAATTGCGGGTCCCACACTCAGAATCACGGCACGCTGATGACAAAAGCCCCGTGTTGCGATTATATTTGCACACAATGCGTAAGACAAACAAAACAATCAAACTAGTTGTAAAAAAAAAGAACAAGTTAACCGAAAAGACGAGTCTGAACTACAAAAGGGGTGCAACACGAGGACTTCCCAGGGGGTCACCCATCCTAGTACTACTCTCGTCCAAGCACGCTTAACTTCGGAGTTCTGATGGGATCCGGTGCATTAGTGCTGGTATGATCGCACCCGTTAGAGTCTCCTCACTATATTTTCTTATAGCTGCTGGCACAGCGGGCGGTGGGGGGCTCCGAACTTCAAACGCGCGTAACTTTCGAACCGAATGGAGTTACGGGGCGCACAGCATGTCCACGCGAAGGTCTCTCAGAGCCGGACGACGTGGACAACAGGGCTGGCCCGTTGTGTGCACTATCCGAGGTCAAAAAAGGCCGCAGAGCCCCGGTTTCGTGGCCCGCCGTGTTTCGACGATCCCGATTTCAAAAATTGCGGGTCCCACACTCAGAATCACGGCACGCTGATGACAAAAGCCCCGTGTCGCGATTATATTTGCACACAATGCGTAAGACAAACAAAACAATCAAACTAGTTGTAAAAAAAAAGAACAAGTTAACCGAAAAGACGAGTCTGAACTACAAAAGGGGTGCAACACGAGGACTTCCCAGGGGGTCACCCATCCTAGTACTACTCTCGCCCAAGCACGCTTAACTTCGGAGTTCTGATGGGATCCGGTGCATTAGTGCTGGTATGAATGCACCCGTTAGAGTCTCCTCACTATATTTTCTTATAGCTGCTGGCACAGCGGGCGGTGGGGGGCTCCGAACTTCAAACGCGCGTAACTTCCGAACGGAATGGAGTTACGGGGCGCACAGCATGTCCACGCGAAGGTCTCTCAGAGCCGGACGACGTGGACAACAGGGCTGGCCCGTTGTGTGCACTATCCGAGGTCAAAAAAGGCCGCAGAGCCCCGGTTTCGTGGCCCGCCGTGTTTCGACGATCCCGATTTCAAAAATTGCGGGTCCCACACTCAGAATCACGGCACGCTGATGACAAAAGCCCCGTGTCGCGATTATATTTGCACACAATGCGTAAGACAAACAAAACAATCAAACTAGTTGTAAAAAAAAAGAACAAGTTAACCGAAAAGACGAGTCTGAACTACAAAAGGGGTGCAACACGAGGACTTCCCAGGGGGTCACCCATCCTAGTACTACTCTCGCCCAAGCACGCTTAACTTCGGAGTTCTGATGGGATCCGGTGCATTAGTGCTGGTATGAATGCACCCGTTAGAGTCTCCTCACTATATTTTCTTATAGCTGCTGGCACAGCGGGCGGTGGGGGGCTCCGAACTTCAAACGCGCGTAACTTCCGAACGGAATGGAGTTACGGGGCGCACAGCATGTCCACGCGAAGGTCTCTCAGAGCCGGACGACGTGGACAACAGGGCTGGCCCGTTGTGTGCACTATCCGAGGTCAAAAAAGGCCGCAGAGCCCCGGTTTCGTGGCCCGCCGTGTTTCGACGATCCCGATTTCAAAAATTGCGGGTCCCACACTCAGAATCACGGCACGCTGATGACAAAAGCCCCGTGTCGCGATTATATTTGCACACAATGCGTAAGACAAACAAAACAATCAAACTAGTTGTAAAAAAAAAGAACAAGTTAACCGAAAAGACGAGTCTGAACTACAAAAGGGGTGCAACACAAGGACTTCCCAGGGGGTCACCCATCCTAGTACTACTCTCGCCCAAGCACGCTTAACTTCGGAGTTCTGATGGGATCCGGTGCATTAGTGCTGGTATAAACGCACCCGTTAGAGTCTCCTCACTATATTTTCTTATAGATGCTGGCACAGCGGGCGGTGGGGGGCTCCGAACTTCAAACGCGCGTAACTTCCGAACCGAATGGAGTTACGGGGCGCACAGCATGTCCACGCGAAGGTCTCTCAGAGCCGGACGACGTGGACAACAGGGCTGGCCCGTTGTGTGCACTATTCGAGGTCAAAAAAGGCCGCAGAGCCCCGGTTTCGTGGCCCGCCGTGTTTCGACGATCCCGATTTCAAAAATTGCGGGTCCCACACTCAGAATCACGGCACGCTGATGACAAAAGCCCCGTGTTGCGATTATATTTGCACACAATGCGTAAGACAAACAAAACAATCAAACTAGTTGTAAAAAAAAAGAACAAGTTAACCGAAAAGACGAGTCTGAACTACAAAAGGGGTGCAACACGAGGACTTCCCAGGGGGTCACCCATCCTAGTACTACTCTCGTCCAAGCACGCTTAACTTCGGAGTTCTGATGGGATCCGGTGCATTAGTGCTGGTATGATCGCACCCGTTAGAGTCTCCTCACTATATTTTCTTATAGCTGCTGGCACAGCGGGCGGTGGGGGGCTCCGAACTTCAAACGCGCGTAACTTCAGAACCGAATGGAGTTACGGGGCGCACAGCATGTCCACGCGAAGGTCTCTCAGAGCCGGACGACGTGGACAACAGGGCTGGCCCGTTGTGTGCACTATCCGAGGTCAAAAAAGGCCGCAGAGCCCCGGTTTCGTGGCCCGCCGTGTTTCGACGATCCCGATTTCAAAAATTGCGGGTCCCACACTCAGAATCACGGCACGCTGATGACAAAAGCCCCGTGTCGCGATTATATTTGCACACAATGCGTAAGACAAACAAAACAATCAAACTAGTTGTAAAAAAAAAGAACAAGTTAACCGAAAAGACGAGTCTGAACTACAAAAGGGGTGCAACACGAGGACTTCCCAGGGGGTCACCCATCCTAGTAATACTCTCGCCCAAGCACGCTTAACTTCGGAGTTCTGATGGGATCCGGTGCATTAGTGCTGGTATGATCGCACCCGTTAGAGCCTCCTCACTATATTTTCTTATAGCTGCTGGCACAGCGGGCGGTGGGGGGCTCCGAACTTCAAACGCGCGTAACTTTCGAACCGAATGGAGTTACGGGGCGCACAGCATGTCCACGCGAAGGTCTCTTAGAGCCGGACGACGTGGACAACAGGGCTGGCCCGTTGTGTGCACTATCCGAGGTCAAAAAAGGCCGCAGAGCCCCGGTTTCGTGGCCCGCCGTGTTTCGACGATCCCGATTTCAAAAATTGCGGGTCCCACACTCAGAATCACGGCACGCTGATGACAAAAGCCCCGTGTCGCGATTATATTTGCACACAATGCGTAAGACAAACAAAACAATCAAACTAGTTGTAAAAAAAAAGAACAAGTTAACCGAAAAGACGAGTCTGAACTACAAAAGGGGTGCAACACAAGGACTTCCCAGGGGGTCACCCATCCTAGTACTACTCTCGCCCAAGCACGCTTAACTTCGGAGTTCTGATGGGATCCGGTGCATTAGTGCTGGTATGAACGCACCCGTTAGAGTCTCCTCACTATATTTTCTTATAGATGCTGGCACAGCGGGCGGTGGGGGGCTCCGAACTTCAAACGCGCGTAACTTCCGAACCGAATGGAGTTACGGGGCGCACAGCATGTCCACGCGAAGGTCTCTCAGAGCCGGACGACGTGGACAACAGGGCTGGCCCGTTGTGTGCACTATTCGAGGTCAAAAAAGGCCGCAGAGCCCCGGTTTCGTGGCCCGCCGTGTTTCGACGATCCCGATTTCAAAAATTGCGGGTCCCACACTCAGAATCACGGCACGCTGATGACAAAAGCCCCGTGTTGCGATTATATTTGCACACAATGCGTAAGACAAACAAAACAATCAAACTAGTTGTAAAAAAAAAGAACAAGTTAACCGAAAAGACGAGTCTGAACTACAAAAGGGGTGCAACACGAGGACTTCCCAGGGGGTCACCCATCCTAGTACTACTCTCGTCCAAGCACGCTTAACTTCGGAGTTCTGATGGGATCCGGTGCATTAGTGCTGGTATGATCGCACCCGTTAGAGTCTCCTCACTATATTTTCTTATAGCTGCTGGCACAGCGGGCGGTGGGGGGCTCCGAACTTCAAACGCGCGTAACTTCAGAACCGAATGGAGTTACGGGGCGCACAGCATGTCCACGCGAAGGTCTCTCAGAGCCGGACGACGTGGACAACAGGGCTGGCCCGTTGTGTGCACTATCCGAGGTCAAAAAAGGCCGCAGAGCCCCGGTTTCGTGGCCCGCCGTGTTTCGACGATCCCGATTTCAAAAATTGCGGGTCCCACACTCAGAATCACGGCACGCTGATGACAAAAGCCCCGTGTCGCGATTATATTTGCACACAATGCGTAAGACAAACAAAACAATCAAACTAGTTGTAAAAAAAAAGAACAAGTTAACCGAAAAGACGAGTCTGAACTACAAAAGGGGTGCAACACGAGGACTTCCCAGGGGGTCACCCATCCTAGTAATACTCTCGCCCAAGCACGCTTAACTTCGGAGTTCTGATGGGATCCGGTGCATTAGTGCTGGTATGATCGCACCCGTTAGAGCCTCCTCACTATATTTTCTTATAGCTGCTGGCACAGCGGGCGGTGGGGGGCTCCGAACTTCAAACGCGCGTAACTTTCGAACCGAATGGAGTTACGGGGCGCACAACATGTCCACGCGAAGGTCTCTTAGAGCCGGACGACGTGGACAACAGGGCTGGCCCGTTGTGTGCACTATCCGAGGTCAAAAAAGGCCGCAGAGCCCCGGTTTCGTGGCCCGCCGTGTTTCGACGATCCCGATTTCAAAAATTGCGGGTCCCACACTCAGAATCACGGCACGCTGATGACAAAAGCCCCGTGTCGCGATTATATTTGCACACAATGCGTAAGACAAACAAAACAATCAAACTAGTTGTAAAAAAAAAGAACAAGTTAACCGAAAAGACGAGTCTGAACTACAAAAGGGGTGCAACACAAGGACTTCCCAGGGGGTCACCCATCCTAGTACTACTCTCGCCCAAGCACGCTTAACTTCGGAGTTCTGATGGGATCCGGTGCATTAGTGCAGGTATGAACGCACCCGTTAGAGTCTCCTCACTATATTTTCTTATAGATGCTGGCACAGCGGGCGGTGGGGGGCTCCGAACTTCAAACGCGCGTAACTTCCGAACCGAATGGAGTTACGGGGCGCACAGCATGTCCACGCGAAGGTCTCTCAGAGCCGGACGACGTGGACAACAGGGCTGGCCCGTTGTGTGCACTATTCGAGGTCAAAAAAGGCCGCAGAGCCCCGGTTTCGTGGCCCGCCGTGTTTCGACGATCCCGATTTCAAAAATTGCGGGTCCCACACTCAGAATCACGGCACGCTGATGACAAAAGCCCCGTGGTGCGATTATATTTGCACACAATGCGTAAGACAAACAAAACAATCAAACTAGTTGTAAAAAAAAAGAACAAGTTAACCGAAAAGACGAGTCTGAACTACAAAAGGGGTGCAACACGAGGACTTCCCAGGGGGTCACCCATCCTAGTACTACTCTCGTCCAAGCACGCTTAACTTCGGAGTTCTGATGGGATCCGGTGCATTAGTGCTGGTATGATCGCACCCGTTAGAGTCTCCTCACTATATTTTCTTATAGCTGCTGGCACAGCGGGCGGTGGGGGGCTCCGAACTTCAAACGCGCGTAACTTCAGAACCGAATGGAGTTACGGGGCGCACAGCATGTCCACGCGAAGGTCTCTCAGAGCCGGACGACGTGGACAACAGGGCTGGCCCGTTGTGTGCACTATCCGAGGTCAAAAAAGGCCGCAGAGCCCCGGTTTCGTGGCCCGCCGTGTTTCGACGATCCCGATTTCAAAAATTGCGGGTCCCACACTCAGAATCACGGCACGCTGATGACAAAAGCCCCGTGTCGCGATTATATTTGCACACAATGCGTAAGACAAACAAAACAATCAAACTAGTTGTAAAAAAAAAGAACAAGTTAACCGAAAAGACGAGTCTGAACTACAAAAGGGGTGCAACACGAGGACTTCCCAGGGGGTCACCCATCCTAGTACTACTCTCGTCCAAGCACGCTTAACTTCGGAGTTCTGATGGGATCCGGTGCATTAGTGCTGGTATGATCGCACCCGTTAGAGTCTCCTCACTATATTTTCTTATAGCTGCTGGCACAGCGGGCGGTGGGGGGCTCCGAACTTCAAACGCGCGTAACTTCAGAACCGAATGGAGTTACGGGGCGCACAGCATGTCCACGCGAAGGTCTCTCAGAGCCGGACGACGTGGACAACAGGGCTGGCCCGTTGTGTGCACTATCCGAGGTCAAAAAAGGCCGCAGAGCCCCGGTTTCGTGGCCCGCCGTGTTTCGACGATCCCGATTTCAAAAATTGCGGGTCCCACACTCAGAATCACGGCACGCTGATGACAAAAGCCCCGTGTCGCGATTATATTTGCACACAATGCGTAAGACAAACAAAACAATCAAACTAGTTGTAAAAAAAAAGAACAAGTTAACCGAAAAGACGATTCTGAACTACAAAAGGGGTGCAACACGAGGACTTCCCAGGGGGTCACCCATCCTAGTAATACTCTCGCCCAAGCACGCTTAACTTCGGAGTTCTGATGGGATCCGGTGCATTAGTGCTGGTATTATCGCACCCGTTAGAGCCTCCTCACTATATTTTCTTATAGCTGCTGGCACAGCGGGCGGTGGGGGGCTCCGAACTTCAAACGCGCGTAACTTTCGAACCGAATGGAGTTACGGGGCGCACAGCATGTCCACGCGAAGGTCTCTTAGAGCCGGACGACGTGGACAACAGGGCTGGCCCGTTGTGTGCACTATCCGAGGTCAAAAAAGGCCGCAGAGCCCCGGTTTCGTGGCCCGCCGTGTTTCGACGATCCCGATTTCAAAAATTGCGGGTCCCACACTCAGAATCACGGCACGCTGATGACAAAAGCCCCGTGTCGCGATTATATTTGCACACAATGCGTAAGACAAACAAAACAATCAAACTAGTTGTAAAAAAAAAGAACAAGTTAACCGAAAAGACGAGTCTGAACTACAAAAGGGGTGCAACACAAGGACTTCCCAGGGGGTCACCCATCCTAGTACTACTCTCGCCCAAGCACGCTTAACTTCGGAGTTCTGATGGGATCCGGTGCATTAGTGCTGGTATGAACGCACCCGTTAGAGTCTCCTCACTATATTTTCTTATAGATGCTGGCACAGCGGGCGGTGGGGGGCTCCGAACTTCAAACGCGCGTAACTTCCGAACCGAATGGAGTTACGGGGCGCACAGCATGTCCACGCGAAGGTCTCTCAGAGCCGGACGACGTGGACAACAGGGCTGGCCCGTTGTGTGCACTATTCGAGGTCAAAAAAGGCCGCAGAGCCCCGGTTTCGTGGCCCGCCGTGTTTCGACGATCCCGATTTCAAAAATTGCGGGTCCCACACTCAGAATCACGGCACGCTGATGACAAAAGCCCCGTGTTGCGATTATATTTGCACACAATGCGTAAGACAAACAAAACAATCAAACTAGTTGTAAAAAAAAAGAACAAGTTAACCGAAAAGACGAGTCTGAACTACAAAAGGGGTGCAACACGAGGACTTCCCAGGGGGTCACCCATCCTAGTACTACTCTCGTCCAAGCACGCTTAACTTCGGAGTTCTGATGGGATCCGGTGCATTAGTGCTGGTATGATCGCACCCGTTAGAGTCTCCTCACTATATTTTCTTATAGCTGCTGGCACAGCGGGCGGTGGGGGGCTCCGAACTTCAAACGCGCGTAACTTTCGAACCGAATGGAGTTACGGGGCGCACAGCATGTCCACGCGAAGGTCTCTCAGAGCCGGACGACGTGGACAACAGGGCTGGCCCGTTGTGTGCACTATCCGAGGTCAAAAAAGGCCGCAGAGCCCCGGTTTCGTGGCCCGCCGTGTTTCGACGATCCCGATTTCAAAAATTGCGGGTCCCACACTCAGAATCACGGCACGCTGATGACAAAAGCCCCGTGTCGCGATTATATTTGCACACAATGCGTAAGACAAACAAAACAATCAAACTAGTTGTAAAAAAAAAGAACAAGTTAACCGAAAAGACGAGTCTGAACTACAAAAGGGGTGCAACACGAGGACTTCCCAGGGGGTCACCCATCCTAGTACTACTCTCGCCCAAGCACGCTTAACTTCGGAGTTCTGATGGGATCCGGTGCATTAGTGCTGGTATGAATGCACCCGTTAGAGTCTCCTCACTATATTTTCTTATAGCTGCTGGCACAGCGGGCGGTGGGGGGCTCCGAACTTCAAACGCGCGTAACTTCCGAACGGAATGGAGTTACGGGGCGCACAGCATGTCCACGCGAAGGTCTCTCAGAGCCGGACGACGTGGACAACAGGGCTGGCCCGTTGTGTGCACTATCCGAGGTCAAAAAAGGCCGCAGAGCCCCGGTTTCGTGGCCCGCCGTGTTTCGACGATCCCGATTTCAAAAATTGCGGGTCCCACACTCAGAATCACGGCACGCTGATGACAAAAGCCCCGTGTCGCGATTATATTTGCACACAATGCGTAAGACAAACAAAACAATCAAACTAGTTGTAAAAAAAAAGAACAAGTTAACCGAAAAGACGAGTCTGAACTACAAAAGGGGTGCAACACGAGGACTTCCCAGGGGGTCACCCATCCTAGTACTACTCTCGCCCAAGCACGCTTAACTTCGGAGTTCTGATGGGATCCGGTGCATTAGTGCTGGTATGAATGCACCCGTTAGAGTCTCCTCACTATATTTTCTTATAGCTGCTGGCACAGCGGGCGGTGGGGGGCTCCGAACTTCAAACGCGCGTAACTTCCGAACGGAATGGAGTTACGGGGCGCACAGCATGTCCACGCGAAGGTCTCTCAGAGCCGGACGACGTGGACAACAGGGCTGGCCCGTTGTGTGCACTATCCGAGGTCAAAAAAGGCCGCAGAGCCCCGGTTTCGTGGCCCGCCGTGTTTCGACGATCCCGATTTCAAAAATTGCGGGTCCCACACTCAGAATCACGGCACGCTGATGACAAAAGCCCCGTGTCGCGATTATATTTGCACACAATGCGTAAGACAAACAAAACAATCAAACTAGTTGTAAAAAAAAAGAACAAGTTAACCGAAAAGACGAGTCTGAACTACAAAAGGGGTGCAACACAAGGACTTCCCAGGGGGTCACCCATCCTAGTACTACTCTCGCCCAAGCACGCTTAACTTCGGAGTTCTGATGGGATCCGGTGCATTAGTGCTGGTATAAACGCACCCGTTAGAGTCTCCTCACTATATTTTCTTATAGATGCTGGCACAGCGGGCGGTGGGGGGCTCCGAACTTCAAACGCGCGTAACTTCCGAACCGAATGGAGTTACGGGGCGCACAGCATGTCCACGCGAAGGTCTCTCAGAGCCGGACGACGTGGACAACAGGGCTGGCCCGTTGTGTGCACTATTCGAGGTCAAAAAAGGCCGCAGAGCCCCGGTTTCGTGGCCCGCCGTGTTTCGACGATCCCGATTTCAAAAATTGCGGGTCCCACACTCAGAATCACGGCACGCTGATGACAAAAGCCCCGTGTTGCGATTATATTTGCACACAATGCGTAAGACAAACAAAACAATCAAACTAGTTGTAAAAAAAAAGAACAAGTTAACCGAAAAGACGAGTCTGAACTACAAAAGGGGTGCAACACGAGGACTTCCCAGGGGGTCACCCATCCTAGTACTACTCTCGTCCAAGCACGCTTAACTTCGGAGTTCTGATGGGATCCGGTGCATTAGTGCTGGTATGATCGCACCCGTTAGAGTCTCCTCACTATATTTTCTTATAGCTGCTGGCACAGCGGGCGGTGGGGGGCTCCGAACTTCAAACGCGCGTAACTTCAGAACCGAATGGAGTTACGGGGCGCACAGCATGTCCACGCGAAGGTCTCTCAGAGCCGGACGACGTGGACAACAGGGCTGGCCCGTTGTGTGCACTATCCGAGGTCAAAAAAGGCCGCAGAGCCCCGGTTTCGTGGCCCGCCGTGTTTCGACGATCCCGATTTCAAAAATTGCGGGTCCCACACTCAGAATCACGGCACGCTGATGACAAAAGCCCCGTGTCGCGATTATATTTGCACACAATGCGTAAGACAAACAAAACAATCAAACTAGTTGTAAAAAAAAAGAACAAGTTAACCGAAAAGACGAGTCTGAACTACAAAAGGGGTGCAACACGAGGACTTCCCAGGGGGTCACCCATCCTAGTAATACTCTCGCCCAAGCACGCTTAACTTCGGAGTTCTGATGGGATCCGGTGCATTAGTGCTGGTATGATCGCACCCGTTAGAGCCTCCTCACTATATTTTCTTATAGCTGCTGGCACAGCGGGCGGTGGGGGGCTCCGAACTTCAAACGCGCGTAACTTTCGAACCGAATGGAGTTACGGGGCGCACAGCATGTCCACGCGAAGGTCTCTTAGAGCCGGACGACGTGGACAACAGGGCTGGCCCGTTGTGTGCACTATCCGAGGTCAAAAAAGGCCGCAGAGCCCCGGTTTCGTGGCCCGCCGTGTTTCGACGATCCCGATTTCAAAAATTGCGGGTCCCACACTCAGAATCACGGCACGCTGATGACAAAAGCCCCGTGTCGCGATTATATTTGCACACAATGCGTAAGACAAACAAAACAATCAAACTAGTTGTAAAAAAAAAGAACAAGTTAACCGAAAAGACGAGTCTGAACTACAAAAGGGGTGCAACACAAGGACTTCCCAGGGGGTCACCCATCCTAGTACTACTCTCGCCCAAGCACGCTTAACTTCGGAGTTCTGATGGGATCCGGTGCATTAGTGCTGGTATGAACGCACCCGTTAGAGTCTCCTCACTATATTTTCTTATAGATGCTGGCACAGCGGGCGGTGGGGGGCTCCGAACTTCAAACGCGCGTAACTTCCGAACCGAATGGAGTTACGGGGCGCACAGCATGTCCACGCGAAGGTCTCTCAGAGCCGGACGACGTGGACAACAGGGCTGGCCCGTTGTGTGCACTATTCGAGGTCAAAAAAGGCCGCAGAGCCCCGGTTTCGTGGCCCGCCGTGTTTCGACGATCCCGATTTCAAAAATTGCGGGTCCCACACTCAGAATCACGGCACGCTGATGACAAAAGCCCCGTGTTGCGATTATATTTGCACACAATGCGTAAGACAAACAAAACAATCAAACTAGTTGTAAAAAAAAAGAACAAGTTAACCGAAAAGACGAGTCTGAACTACAAAAGGGGTGCAACACGAGGACTTCCCAGGGGGTCACCCATCCTAGTACTACTCTCGTCCAAGCACGCTTAACTTCGGAGTTCTGATGGGATCCGGTGCATTAGTGCTGGTATGATCGCACCCGTTAGAGTCTCCTCACTATATTTTCTTATAGCTGCTGGCACAGCGGGCGGTGGGGGGCTCCGAACTTCAAACGCGCGTAACTTCAGAACCGAATGGAGTTACGGGGCGCACAGCATGTCCACGCGAAGGTCTCTCAGAGCCGGACGACGTGGACAACAGGGCTGGCCCGTTGTGTGCACTATCCGAGGTCAAAAAAGGCCGCAGAGCCCCGGTTTCGTGGCCCGCCGTGTTTCGACGATCCCGATTTCAAAAATTGCGGGTCCCACACTCAGAATCACGGCACGCTGATGACAAAAGCCCCGTGTCGCGATTATATTTGCACACAATGCGTAAGACAAACAAAACAATCAAACTAGTTGTAAAAAAAAAGAACAAGTTAACCGAAAAGACGAGTCTGAACTACAAAAGGGGTGCAACACGAGGACTTCCCAGGGGGTCACCCATCCTAGTAATACTCTCGCCCAAGCACGCTTAACTTCGGAGTTCTGATGGGATCCGGTGCATTAGTGCTGGTATGATCGCACCCGTTAGAGCCTCCTCACTATATTTTCTTATAGCTGCTGGCACAGCGGGCGGTGGGGGGGCTCCGAACTTCAAACGCGCGTAACTTTCGAACCGAATGGAGTTACGGGGCGCACAACATGTCCACGCGAAGGTCTCTTAGAGCCGGACGACGTGGACAACAGGGCTGGCCCGTTGTGTGCACTATCCGAGGTCAAAAAAGGCCGCAGAGCCCCGGTTTCGTGGCCCGCCGTGTTTCGACGATCCCGATTTCAAAAATTGCGGGTCCCACACTCAGAATCACGGCACGCTGATGACAAAAGCCCCGTGTCGCGATTATATTTGCACACAATGCGTAAGACAAACAAAACAATCAAACTAGTTGTAAAAAAAAAGAACAAGTTAACCGAAAAGACGAGTCTGAACTACAAAAGGGGTGCAACACAAGGACTTCCCAGGGGGTCACCCATCCTAGTACTACTCTCGCCCAAGCACGCTTAACTTCGGAGTTCTGATGGGATCCGGTGCATTAGTGCAGGTATGAACGCACCCGTTAGAGTCTCCTCACTATATTTTCTTATAGATGCTGGCACAGCGGGCGGTGGGGGGCTCCGAACTTCAAACGCGCGTAACTTCCGAACCGAATGGAGTTACGGGGCGCACAGCATGTCCACGCGAAGGTCTCTCAGAGCCGGACGACGTGGACAACAGGGCTGGCCCGTTGTGTGCACTATTCGAGGTCAAAAAAGGCCGCAGAGCCCCGGTTTCGTGGCCCGCCGTGTTTCGACGATCCCGATTTCAAAAATTGCGGGTCCCACACTCAGAATCACGGCACGCTGATGACAAAAGCCCCGTGGTGCGATTATATTTGCACACAATGCGTAAGACAAACAAAACAATCAAACTAGTTGTAAAAAAAAAGAACAAGTTAACCGAAAAGACGAGTCTGAACTACAAAAGGGGTGCAACACGAGGACTTCCCAGGGGGTCACCCATCCTAGTACTACTCTCGTCCAAGCACGCTTAACTTCGGAGTTCTGATGGGATCCGGTGCATTAGTGCTGGTATGATCGCACCCGTTAGAGTCTCCTCACTATATTTTCTTATAGCTGCTGGCACAGCGGGCGGTGGGGGGCTCCGAACTTCAAACGCGCGTAACTTCAGAACCGAATGGAGTTACGGGGCGCACAGCATGTCCACGCGAAGGTCTCTCAGAGCCGGACGACGTGGACAACAGGGCTGGCCCGTTGTGTGCACTATCCGAGGTCAAAAAAGGCCGCAGAGCCCCGGTTTCGTGGCCCGCCGTGTTTCGACGATCCCGATTTCAAAAATTGCGGGTCCCACACTCAGAATCACGGCACGCTGATGACAAAAGCCCCGTGTCGCGATTATATTTGCACACAATGCGTAAGACAAACAAAACAATCAAACTAGTTGTAAAAAAAAAGAACAAGTTAACCGAAAAGACGAGTCTGAACTACAAAAGGGGTGCAACACGAGGACTTCCCAGGGGGTCACCCATCCTAGTAATACTCTCGCCCAAGCACGCTTAACTTCGGAGTTCTGATGGGATCCGGTGCATTAGTGCTGGTATGATCGCACCCGTTAGAGTCTCCTCACTATATTTTCTTATAGCTGCTGGCACAGCGGGCGGTGGGGGGCTCCGAACTTCAAACGCGCGTAACTTCCGAACCGAATGGAGTTACGGGGCGCACAGCATGTCCACGCGAAGGTCTCTTAGAGCCGGACGACGTGGACAACAGGGCTGGCCCGTTGTGTGCACTATCCGAGGTCAAAAAAGGGCGCAGAGCCCCGGTTTCGTGGCCCGCCGTGTTTCGACGATCCCGATTTCAAAAATTGCGGGTCCCACACTCAGAATCACGGCACGCTGATGACAAAAGCCCCGTGTCGCGATTATATTTGCACACAATGCGTAAGACAAACAAAACAATCAAACTAGTTGTAAAAAAAAAGAACAAGTTAACCGAAAAGACGAGTCTGAACTACAAAAGGGGTGCAACACGAGGACTTCCCAGGGGGTCACCCATCCTAGTAATACTCTCGTCCAAGCACGCTTAACTTCGGAGTTCTGATGGGATCCGGTGCATTAGTGCTGGTATGATCGCACCCGTTAGAGTCTCCTCACTATATTTTCTTATAGCTGCTGGCACAGCGGGCGGTGGGGGGCTCCGAACTTCAAACGCGCGTAACTTCAGAACCGAATGGAGTTACGGGGCGCACAGCATGTCCACGCGAAGGTCTCTCAGAGCCGGACGACGTGGACAACAGGGCTGGCCCGTTGTGTGCACTATCCGAGGTCAAAAAAGGCCGCAGAGCCCCGGTTTCGTGGCCCGCCGTGTTTCGACGATCCCGATTTCAAAAATTGCGGGTCCCACACTCAGAATCACGGCACGCTGATGACAAAAGCCCCGTGTCGCGATTATATTTGCACACAATGCGTAAGACAAACAAAACAATCAAACTAGTTGTAAAAAAAAAGAACAAGTTAACCGAAAAGACGAGTCTGAACTACAAAAGGGGTGCAACACGAGGACTTCCCAGGGGGTCACCCATCCTAGTAATACTCTCGCCCAAGCACGCTTAACTTCGGAGTTCTGATGGGATCCGGTGCATTAGTGCTGGTATGATCGCACCCGTTAGAGCCTCCTCACTATATTTTCTTATAGCTGCTGGCACAGCGGGCGGTGGGGGGCTCCGAACTTCAAACGCGCGTAACTTTCGAACCGAATGGAGTTACGGGGCGCACAACATGTCCACGCGAAGGTCTCTTAGAGCCGGACGACGTGGACAACAGGGCTGGCCCGTTGTGTGCACTATCCGAGGTCAAAAAAGGCCGCAGAGCCCCGGTTTCGTGGCCCGCCGTGTTTCGACGATCCCGATTTCAAAAATTGCGGGTCCCACACTCAGAATCACGGCACGCTGATGACAAAAGCCCCGTGTCGCGATTATATTTGCACACAATGCGTAAGACAAACAAAACAATCAAACTAGTTGTAAAAAAAAAGAACAAGTTAACCGAAAAGACGAGTCTGAACTACAAAAGGGGTGCAACACAAGGACTTCCCAGGGGGTCACCCATCCTAGTACTACTCTCGCCCAAGCACGCTTAACTTCGGAGTTCTGATGGGATCCGGTGCATTAGTGCAGGTATGAACGCACCCGTTAGAGTCTCCTCACTATATTTTCTTATAGATGCTGGCACAGCGGGCGGTGGGGGGCTCCGAACTTCAAACGCGCGTAACTTCCGAACCGAATGGAGTTACGGGGCGCACAGCATGTCCACGCGAAGGTCTCTCAGAGCCGGACGACGTGGACAACAGGGCTGGCCCGTTGTGTGCACTATTCGAGGTCAAAAAAGGCCGCAGAGCCCCGGTTTCGTGGCCCGCCGTGTTTCGACGATCCCGATTTCAAAAATTGCGGGTCCCACACTCAGAATCACGGCACGCTGATGACAAAAGCCCCGTGTTGCGATTATATTTGCACACAATGCGTAAGACAAACAAAACAATCAAACTAGTTGTAAAAAAAAAGAACAAGTTAACCGAAAAGACGAGTCTGAACTACAAAAGGGGTGCAACACGAGGACTTCCCAGGGGGTCACCCATCCTAGTACTACTCTCGTCCAAGCACGCTTAACTTCGGAGTTCTGATGGGATCCGGTGCATTAGTGCTGGTATGATCGCACCCGTTAGAGTCTCCTCACTATATTTTCTTATAGCTGCTGGCACAGCGGGCGGTGGGGGGCTCCGAACTTCAAACGCGCGTAACTTCAGAACCGAATGGAGTTACGGGGCGCACAGCATGTCCACGCGAAGGTCTCTCAGAGCCGGACGACGTGGACAACAGGGCTGGCCCGTTGTGTGCACTATCCGAGGTCAAAAAAGGCCGCAGAGCCCCGGTTTCGTGGCCCGCCGTGTTTCGACGATCCCGATTTCAAAAATTGCGGGTCCCACACTCAGAATCACGGCACGCTGATGACAAAAGCCCCGTGTCGCGATTATATTTGCACACAATGCGTAAGACAAACAAAACAATCAAACTAGTTGTAAAAAAAAAGAACAAGTTAACCGAAAAGACGAGTCTGAACTACAAAAGGGGTGCAACACAAGGACTTCCCAGGGGGTCACCCATCCTAGTACTACTCTCGCCCAAGCACGCTTAACTTCGGAGTTCTGATGGGATCCGGTGCATTAGTGCAGGTATGAACGCACCCGTTAGAGTCTCCTCACTATATTTTCTTATAGATGCTGGCACAGCGGGCGGTGGGGGGCTCCGAACTTCAAACGCGCGTAACTTCCGAACCGAATGGAGTTACGGGGCGCACAGCATGTCCACGCGAAGGTCTCTCAGAGCCGGACGACGTGGACAACAGGGCTGGCCCGTTGTGTGCACTATTCGAGGTCAAAAAAGGCCGCAGAGCCCCGGTTTCGTGGCCCGCCGTGTTTCGACGATCCCGATTTCAAAAATTGCGGGTCCCACACTCAGAATCACGGCACGCTGATGACAAAAGCCCCGTGTTGCGATTATATTTGCACACAATGCGTAAGACAAACAAAACAATCAAACTAGTTGTAAAAAAAAAGAACAAGTTAACCGAAAAGACGAGTCTGAACTACAAAAGGGGTGCAACACGAGGACTTCCCAGGGGGTCACCCATCCTAGTACTACTCTCGTCCAAGCACGCTTAACTTCGGAGTTCTGATGGGATCCGGTGCATTAGTGCTGGTATGATCGCACCCGTTAGAGTCTCCTCACTATATTTTCTTATAGCTGCTGGCACAGCGGGCGGTGGGGGGCTCCGAACTTCAAACGCGCGTAACTTCAGAACCGAATGGAGTTACGGGGCGCACAGCATGTCCACGCGAAGGTCTCTCAGAGCCGGACGACGTGGACAACAGGGCTGGCCCGTTGTGTGCACTATCCGAGGTCAAAAAAGGCCGCAGAGCCCCGGTTTCGTGGCCCGCCGTGTTTCGACGATCCCGATTTCAAAAATTGCGGGTCCCACACTCAGAATCACGGCACGCTGATGACAAAAGCCCCGTGTCGCGATTATATTTGCACACAATGCGTAAGACAAACAAAACAATCAAACTAGTTGTAAAAAAAAAGAACAAGTTAACCGAAAAGACGAGTCTGAACTACAAAAGGGGTGCAACACGAGGACTTCCCAGGGGGTCACCCATCCTAGTAATACTCTCGCCCAAGCACGCTTAACTTCGGAGTTCTGATGGGATCCGGTGCATTAGTGCTGGTATGATCGCACCCGTTAGAGTCTCCTCACTATATTTTCTTATAGCTGCTGGCACAGCGGGCGGTGGGGGGCTCCGAACTTCAAACGCGCGTAACTTCCGAACCGAATGGAGTTACGGGGCGCACAGCATGTCCACGCGAAGGTCTCTTAGAGCCGGACGACGTGGACAACAGGGCTGGCCCGTTGTGTGCACTATCCGAGGTCAAAAAAGGGCGCAGAGCCCCGGTTTCGTGGCCCGCCGTGTTTCGACGATCCCGATTTCAAAAATTGCGGGTCCCACACTCAGAATCACGGCACGCTGATGACAAAAGCCCCGTGTCGCGATTATATTTGCACACAATGCGTAAGACAAACAAAACAATCAAACTAGTTGTAAAAAAAAAGAACAAGTTAACCGAAAAGACGAGTCTGAACTACAAAAGGGGTGCAACACGAGGACTTCCCAGGGGGTCACCCATCCTAGTAATACTCTCGTCCAAGCACGCTTAACTTCGGAGTTCTGATGGGATCCGGTGCATTAGTGCTGGTATGATCGCACCCGTTAGAGTCTCCTCACTATATTTTCTTATAGCTGCTGGCACAGCGGGCGGTGGGGGGCTCCGAACTTCAAACGCGCGTAACTTCAGAACCGAATGGAGTTACGGGGCGCACAGCATGTCCACGCGAAGGTCTCTCAGAGCCGGACGACGTGGACAACAGGGCTGGCCCGTTGTGTGCACTATCCGAGGTCAAAAAAGGCCGCAGAGCCCCGGTTTCGTGGCCCGCCGTGTTTCGACGATCCCGATTTCAAAAATTGCGGGTCCCACACTCAGAATCACGGCACGCTGATGACAAAAGCCCCGTGTCGCGATTATATTTGCACACAATGCGTAAGACAAACAAAACAATCAAACTAGTTGTAAAAAAAAAGAACAAGTTAACCGAAAAGACGAGTCTGAACTACAAAAGGGGTGCAACACGAGGACTTCCCAGGGGGTCACCCATCCTAGTAATACTCTCGCCCAAGCACGCTTAACTTCGGAGTTCTGATGGGATCCGGTGCATTAGTGCTGGTATGATCGCACCCGTTAGAGCCTCCTCACTATATTTTCTTATAGCTGCTGGCACAGCGGGCGGTGGGGGGCTCCGAACTTCAAACGCGCGTAACTTTCGAACCGAATGGAGTTACGGGGCGCACAACATGTCCACGCGAAGGTCTCTTAGAGCCGGACGACGTGGACAACAGGGCTGGCCCGTTGTGTGCACTATCCGAGGTCAAAAAAGGCCGCAGAGCCCCGGTTTCGTGGCCCGCCGTGTTTCGACGATCCCGATTTCAAAAATTGCGGGTCCCACACTCAGAATCACGGCACGCTGATGACAAAAGCCCCGTGTCGCGATTATATTTGCACACAATGCGTAAGACAAACAAAACAATCAAACTAGTTGTAAAAAAAAAGAACAAGTTAACCGAAAAGACGAGTCTGAACTACAAAAGGGGTGCAACACAAGGACTTCCCAGGGGGTCACCCATCCTAGTACTACTCTCGCCCAAGCACGCTTAACTTCGGAGTTCTGATGGGATCCGGTGCATTAGTGCAGGTATGAACGCACCCGTTAGAGTCTCCTCACTATATTTTCTTATAGATGCTGGCACAGCGGGCGGTGGGGGGCTCCGAACTTCAAACGCGCGTAACTTCCGAACCGAATGGAGTTACGGGGCGCACAGCATGTCCACGCGAAGGTCTCTCAGAGCCGGACGACGTGGACAACAGGGCTGGCCCGTTGTGTGCACTATTCGAGGTCAAAAAAGGCCGCAGAGCCCCGGTTTCGTGGCCCGCCGTGTTTCGACGATCCCGATTTCAAAAATTGCGGGTCCCACACTCAGAATCACGGCACGCTGATGACAAAAGCCCCGTGTTGCGATTATATTTGCACACAATGCGTAAGACAAACAAAACAATCAAACTAGTTGTAAAAAAAAAGAACAAGTTAACCGAAAAGACGAGTCTGAACTACAAAAGGGGTGCAACACGAGGACTTCCCAGGGGGTCACCCATCCTAGTACTACTCTCGTCCAAGCACGCTTAACTTCGGAGTTCTGATGGGATCCGGTGCATTAGTGCTGGTATGATCGCACCCGTTAGAGTCTCCTCACTATATTTTCTTATAGCTGCTGGCACAGCGGGCGGTGGGGGGCTCCGAACTTCAAACGCGCGTAACTTCAGAACCGAATGGAGTTACGGGGCGCACAGCATGTCCACGCGAAGGTCTCTCAGAGCCGGACGACGTGGACAACAGGGCTGGCCCGTTGTGTGCACTATCCGAGGTCAAAAAAGGCCGCAGAGCCCCGGTTTCGTGGCCCGCCGTGTTTCGACGATCCCGATTTCAAAAATTGCGGGTCCCACACTCAGAATCACGGCACGCTGATGACAAAAGCCCCGTGTCGCGATTATATTTGCACACAATGCGTAAGACAAACAAAACAATCAAACTAGTTGTAAAAAAAAAGAACAAGTTAACCGAAAAGACGAGTCTGAACTACAAAAGGGGTGCAACACGAGGACTTCCCAGGGGGTCACCCATCCTAGTAATACTCTCGCCCAAGCACGCTTAACTTCGGAGTTCTGATGGGATCCGGTGCATTAGTGCTGGTATGATCGCACCCGTTAGAGTCTCCTCACTATATTTTCTTATAGCTGCTGGCACAGCGGGCGGTGGGGGGCTCCGAACTTCAAACGCGCGTAACTTCCGAACCGAATGGAGTTACGGGGCGCACAGCATGTCCACGCGAAGGTCTCTTAGAGCCGGACGACGTGGACAACAGGGCTGGCCCGTTGTGTGCACTATCCGAGGTCAAAAAAGGCCGCAGAGCCCCGGTTTCGTGGCCCGCCGTGTTTCGACGATCCCGATTTCAAAAATTGCGGGTCCCACACTCAGAATCACGGCACGCTGATGACAAAAGCCCCGTGTCGCGATTATATTTGCACACAATGCGTAAGACAAACAAAACAATCAAACTAGTTGTAAAAAAAAAGAACAAGTTAACCGAAAAGACGAGTCTGAACTACAAAAGGGGTGCAACACGAGGACTTCCCAGGGGGTCACCCATCCTAGTAATACTCTCGTCCAAGCACGCTTAACTTCGGAGTTCTGATGGGATCCGGTGCATTAGTGCTGGTATGATCGCACCCGTTAGAGTCTCCTCACTATATTTTCTTATAGCTGCTGGCACAGCGGGCGGTGGGGGGCTCCGAACTTCAAACGCGCGTAACTTCAGAACCGAATGGAGTTACGGGGCGCACAGCATGTCCACGCGAAGGTCTCTCAGAGCCGGACGACGTGGACAACAGGGCTGGCCCGTTGTGTGCACTATCCGAGGTCAAAAAAGGCCGCAGAGCCCCGGTTTCGTGGCCCGCCGTGTTTCGACGATCCCGATTTCAAAAATTGCGGGTCCCACACTCAGAATCACGGCACGCTGATGACAAAAGCCCCGTGTCGCGATTATATTTGCACACAATGCGTAAGACAAACAAAACAATCAAACTAGTTGTAAAAAAAAAGAACAAGTTAACCGAAAAGACGAGTCTGAACTACAAAAGGGGTGCAACACGAGGACTTCCCAGGGGGTCACCCATCCTAGTAATACTCTCGCCCAAGCACGCTTAACTTCGGAGTTCTGATGGGATCCGGTGCATTAGTGCTGGTATGATCGCACCCGTTAGAGCCTCCTCACTATATTTTCTTATAGCTGCTGGCACAGCGGGCGGTGGGGGGCTCCGAACTTCAAACGCGCGTAACTTTCGAACCGAATGGAGTTACGGGGCGCACAACATGTCCACGCGAAGGTCTCTTAGAGCCGGACGACGTGGACAACAGGGCTGGCCCGTTGTGTGCACTATCCGAGGTCAAAAAAGGCCGCAGAGCCCCGGTTTCGTGGCCCGCCGTGTTTCGACGATCCCGATTTCAAAAATTGCGGGTCCCACACTCAGAATCACGGCACGCTGATGACAAAAGCCCCGTGTCGCGATTATATTTGCACACAATGCGTAAGACAAACAAAACAATCAAACTAGTTGTAAAAAAAAAGAACAAGTTAACCGAAAAGACGAGTCTGAACTACAAAAGGGGTGCAACACAAGGACTTCCCAGGGGGTCACCCATCCTAGTACTACTCTCGCCCAAGCACGCTTAACTTCGGAGTTCTGATGGGATCCGGTGCATTAGTGCTGGTATGAACGCACCCGTTAGAGTCTCCTCACTATATTTTCTTATAGATGCTGGCACAGCGGGCGGTGGGGGGCTCCGAACTTCAAACGCGCGTAACTTCCGAACCGAATGGAGTTACGGGGCGCACAGCATGTCCACGCGAAGGTCTCTCAGAGCCGGACGACGTGGACAACAGGGCTGGCCCGTTGTGTGCACTATTTGAGGTCAAAAAAGGCCGCAGAGCCCCGGTTTCGTGGCCCGCCGTGTTTCGACGATCCCGATTTCAAAAATTGCGGGTCCCACACTCAGAATCACGGCACGCTGATGACAAAAGCCCCGTGTTGCGATTATATTTGCACACAATGCGTAAGACAAACAAAACAATCAAACTAGTTGTAAAAAAAAAGAACAAGTTAACCGAAAAGACGAGTCTGAACTACAAAAGGGGTGCAACACGAGGACTTCCCAGGGGGTCACCCATCCTAGTACTACTCTCGTCCAAGCACGCTTAACTTCGGAGTTCTGATGGGATCCGGTGCATTAGTGCTGGTATGATCGCACCCGTTAGAGTCTCCTCACTATATTTTCTTATAGCTGCTGGCACAGCGGGCGGTGGGGGGCTCCGAACTTCAAACGCGCGTAACTTCAGAACCGAATGGAGTTACGGGGCGCACAGCATGTCCACGCGAAGGTCTCTCAGAGCCGGACGACGTGGACAACAGGGCTGGCCCGTTGTGTGCACTATCCGAGGTCAAAAAAGGCCGCAGAGCCCCGGTTTCGTGGCCCGCCGTGTTTCGACGATCCCGATTTCAAAAATTGCGGGTCCCACACTCAGAATCACGGCACGCTGATGACAAAAGCCCCGTGTCGCGATTATATTTGCACACAATGCGTAAGACAAACAAAACAATCAAACTAGTTGTAAAAAAAAAGAACAAGTTAACCGAAAAGACGAGTCTGAACTACAAAAGGGGTGCAACACGAGGACTTCCCAGGGGGTCACCCATCCTAGTAATACTCTCGCCCAAGCACGCTTAACTTCGGAGTTCTGATGGGATCCGGTGCATTAGTGCTGGTATGATCGCACCCGTTAGAGCCTCCTCACTATATTTTCTTATAGCTGCTGGCACAGCGGGCGGTGGGGGGCTCCGAACTTCAAACGCGCGTAACTTTCGAACCGAATGGAGTTACGGGGCGCACAGCATGTCCACGCGAAGGTCTCTTAGAGCCGGACGACGTGGACAACAGGGCTGGCCCGTTGTGTGCACTATCCGAGGTCAAAAAAGGCCGCAGAGCCCCGGTTTCGTGGCCCGCCGTGTTTCGACGATCCCGATTTCAAAAATTGCGGGTCCCACACTCAGAATCACGGCACGCTGATGACAAAAGCCCCGTGTCGCGATTATATTTGCACACAATGCGTAAGACAAACAAAACAATCAAACTAGTTGTAAAAAAAAAGAACAAGTTAACCGAAAAGACGAGTCTGAACTACAAAAGGGGTGCAACACAAGGACTTCCCAGGGGGTCACCCATCCTAGTACTACTCTCGCCCAAGCACGCTTAACTTCGGAGTTCTGATGGGATCCGGTGCATTAGTGCTGGTATGAACGCACCCGTTAGAGTCTCCTCACTATATTTTCTTATAGATGCTGGCACAGCGGGCGGTGGGGGGCTCCGAACTTCAAACGCGCGTAACTTCCGAACCGAATGGAGTTACGGGGCGCACAGCATGTCCACGCGAAGGTCTCTCAGAGCCGGACGACGTGGACAACAGGGCTGGCCCGTTGTGTGCACTATTCGAGGTCAAAAAAGGCCGCAGAGCCCCGGTTTCGTGGCCCGCCGTGTTTCGACGATCCCGATTTCAAAAATTGCGGGTCCCACACTCAGAATCACGGCACGCTGATGACAAAAGCCCCGTGTTGCGATTATATTTGCACACAATGCGTAAGACAAACAAAACAATCAAACTAGTTGTAAAAAAAAAGAACAAGTTAACCGAAAAGACGAGTCTGAACTACAAAAGGGGTGCAACACGAGGACTTCCCAGGGGGTCACCCATCCTAGTACTACTCTCGTCCAAGCACGCTTAACTTCGGAGTTCTGATGGGATCCGGTGCATTAGTGCTGGTATGATCGCACCCGTTAGAGTCTCCTCACTATATTTTCTTATAGCTGCTGGCACAGCGGGCGGTGGGGGGCTCCGAACTTCAAACGCGCGTAACTTCAGAACCGAATGGAGTTACGGGGCGCACAGCATGTCCACGCGAAGGTCTCTCAGAGCCGGACGACGTGGACAACAGGGCTGGCCCGTTGTGTGCACTATCCGAGGTCAAAAAAGGCCGCAGAGCCCCGGTTTCGTGGCCCGCCGTGTTTCGACGATCCCGATTTCAAAAATTGCGGGTCCCACACTCAGAATCACGGCACGCTGATGACAAAAGCCCCGTGTCGCGATTATATTTGCACACAATGCGTAAGACAAACAAAACAATCAAACTAGTTGTAAAAAAAAAGAACAAGTTAACCGAAAAGACGAGTCTGAACTACAAAAGGGGTGCAACACAAGGACTTCCCAGGGGGTCACCCATCCTAGTACTACTCTCGCCCAAGCACGCTTAACTTCGGAGTTCTGATGGGATCCGGTGCATTAGTGCAGGTATGAACGCACCCGTTAGAGTCTCCTCACTATATTTTCTTATAGATGCTGGCACAGCGGGCGGTGGGGGGCTCCGAACTTCAAACGCGCGTAACTTCCGAACCGAATGGAGTTACGGGGCGCACAGCATGTCCACGCGAAGGTCTCTCAGAGCCGGACGACGTGGACAACAGGGCTGGCCCGTTGTGTGCACTATTCGAGGTCAAAAAAGGCCGCAGAGCCCCGGTTTCGTGGCCCGCCGTGTTTCGACGATCCCGATTTCAAAAATTGCGGGTCCCACACTCAGAATCACGGCACGCTGATGACAAAAGCCCCGTGTTGCGATTATATTTGCACACAATGCGTAAGACAAACAAAACAATCAAACTAGTTGTAAAAAAAAAGAACAAGTTAACCGAAAAGACGAGTCTGAACTACAAAAGGGGTGCAACACGAGGACTTCCCAGGGGGTCACCCATCCTAGTACTACTCTCGTCCAAGCACGCTTAACTTCGGAGTTCTGATGGGATCCGGTGCATTAGTGCTGGTATGATCGCACCCGTTAGAGTCTCCTCACTATATTTTCTTATAGCTGCTGGCACAGCGGGCGGTGGGGGGCTCCGAACTTCAAACGCGCGTAACTTCAGAACCGAATGGAGTTACGGGGCGCACAGCATGTCCACGCGAAGGTCTCTCAGAGCCGGACGACGTGGACAACAGGGCTGGCCCGTTGTGTGCACTATCCGAGGTCAAAAAAGGCCGCAGAGCCCCGGTTTCGTGGCCCGCCGTGTTTCGACGATCCCGATTTCAAAAATTGCGGGTCCCACACTCAGAATCACGGCACGCTGATGACAAAAGCCCCGTGTCGCGATTATATTTGCACACAATGCGTAAGACAAACAAAACAATCAAACTAGTTGTAAAAAAAAAGAACAAGTTAACCGAAAAGACGAGTCTGAACTACAAAAGGGGTGCAACACGAGGACTTCCCAGGGGGTCACCCATCCTAGTAATACTCTCGCCCAAGCACGCTTAACTTCGGAGTTCTGATGGGATCCGGTGCATTAGTGCTGGTATGATCGCACCCGTTAGAGTCTCCTCACTATATTTTCTTATAGCTGCTGGCACAGCGGGCGGTGGGGGGCTCCGAACTTCAAACGCGCGTAACTTCCGAACCGAATGGAGTTACGGGGCGCACAGCATGTCCACGCGAAGGTCTCTTAGAGCCGGACGACGTGGACAACAGGGCTGGCCCGTTGTGTGCACTATCCGAGGTCAAAAAAGGCCGCAGAGCCCCGGTTTCGTGGCCCGCCGTGTTTCGACGATCCCGATTTCAAAAATTGCGGGTCCCACACTCAGAATCACGGCACGCTGATGACAAAAGCCCCGTGTCGCGATTATATTTGCACACAATGCGTAAGACAAACAAAACAATCAAACTAGTTGTAAAAAAAAAGAACAAGTTAACCGAAAAGACGAGTCTGAACTACAAAAGGGGTGCAACACGAGGACTTCCCAGGGGGTCACCCATCCTAGTAATACTCTCGTCCAAGCACGCTTAACTTCGGAGTTCTGATGGGATCCGGTGCATTAGTGCTGGTATGATCGCACCCGTTAGAGTCTCCTCACTATATTTTCTTATAGCTGCTGGCACAGCGGGCGGTGGGGGGCTCCGAACTTCAAACGCGCGTAACTTCAGAACCGAATGGAGTTACGGGGCGCACAGCATGTCCACGCGAAGGTCTCTCAGAGCCGGACGACGTGGACAACAGGGCTGGCCCGTTGTGTGCACTATCCGAGGTCAAAAAAGGCCGCAGAGCCCCGGTTTCGTGGCCCGCCGTGTTTCGACGATCCCGATTTCAAAAATTGCGGGTCCCACACTCAGAATCACGGCACGCTGATGACAAAAGCCCCGTGTCGCGATTATATTTGCACACAATGCGTAAGACAAACAAAACAATCAAACTAGTTGTAAAAAAAAAGAACAAGTTAACCGAAAAGACGAGTCTGAACTACAAAAGGGGTGCAACACGAGGACTTCCCAGGGGGTCACCCATCCTAGTAATACTCTCGCCCAAGCACGCTTAACTTCGGAGTTCTGATGGGATCCGGTGCATTAGTGCTGGTATGAACGCACCCGTTAGAGTCTCCTCACTATATTTTCTTATAGATGCTGGCACAGCGGGCGGTGGGGGGCTCCGAACTTCAAACGCGCGTAACTTCCGAACCGAATGGAGTTACGGGGCGCACAGCATGTCCACGCGAAGGTCTCTCAGAGCCGGACGACGTGGACAACAGGGCTGGCCCGTTGTGTGCACTATTCGAGGTCAAAAAAGGCCGCAGAGCCCCGGTTTCGTGGCCCGCCGTGTTTCGACGATCCCGATTTCAAAAATTGCGGGTCCCACACTCAGAATCACGGCACGCTGATGACAAAAGCCCCGTGTTGCGATTATATTTGCACACAATGCGTAAGACAAACAAAACAATCAAACTAGTTGTAAAAAAAAAGAACAAGTTAACCGAAAAGACGAGTCTGAACTACAAAAGGGGTGCAACACGAGGACTTCCCAGGGGGTCACCCATCCTAGTACTACTCTCGTCCAAGCACGCTTAACTTCGGAGTTCTGATGGGATCCGGTGCATTAGTGCTGGTATGATCGCACCCGTTAGAGTCTCCTCACTATATTTTCTTATAGCTGCTGGCACAGCGGGCGGTGGGGGGCTCCGAACTTCAAACGCGCGTAACTTCAGAACCGAATGGAGTTACGGGGCGCACAGCATGTCCACGCGAAGGTCTCTCAGAGCCGGACGACGTGGACAACAGGGCTGGCCCGTTGTGTGCACTATCCGAGGTCAAAAAAGGCCGCAGAGCCCCGGTTTCGTGGCCCGCCGTGTTTCGACGATCCCGATTTCAAAAATTGCGGGTCCCACACTCAGAATCACGGCACGCTGATGACAAAAGCCCCGTGTCGCGATTATATTTGCACACAATGCGTAAGACAAACAAAACAATCAAACTAGTTGTAAAAAAAAAGAACAAGTTAACCGAAAAGACGAGTCTGAACTACAAAAGGGGTGCAACACGAGGACTTCCCAGGGGGTCACCCATCCTAGTAATACTCTCGCCCAAGCACGCTTAACTTCGGAGTTCTGATGGGATCCGGTGCATTAGTGCTGGTATGATCGCACCCGTTAGAGCCTCCTCACTATATTTTCTTATAGCTGCTGGCACAGCGGGCGGTGGGGGGCTCCGAACTTCAAACGCGCGTAACTTTCGAACCGAATGGAGTTACGGGGCGCACAGCATGTCCACGCGAAGGTCTCTTAGAGCCGGACGACGTGGACAACAGGGCTGGCCCGTTGTGTGCACTATCCGAGGTCAAAAAAGGCCGCAGAGCCCCGGTTTCGTGGCCCGCCGTGTTTCGACGATCCCGATTTCAAAAATTGCGGGTCCCACACTCAGAATCACGGCACGCTGATGACAAAAGCCCCGTGTCGCGATTATATTTGCACACAATGCGTAAGACAAACAAAACAATCAAACTAGTTGTAAAAAAAAAGAACAAGTTAACCGAAAAGACGAGTCTGAACTACAAAAGGGGTGCAACACGAGGACTTCCCAGGGGGTCACCCATCCTAGTAATACTCTCGTCCAAGCACGCTTAACTTCGGAGTTCTGATGGGATCCGGTGCATTAGTGCTGGTATGATCGCACCCGTTAGAGTCTCCTCACTATATTTTCTTATAGCTGCTGGCACAGCGGGCGGTGGGGGGCTCCGAACTTCAAACGCGCGTAACTTCAGAACCGAATGGAGTTACGGGGCGCACAGCATGTCCACGCGAAGGTCTCTCAGAGCCGGACGACGTGGACAACAGGGCTGGCCCGTTGTGTGCACTATCCGAGGTCAAAAAAGGCCGCAGAGCCCCGGTTTCGTGGCCCGCCGTGTTTCGACGATCCCGATTTCAAAAATTGCGGGTCCCACACTCAGAATCACGGCACGCTGATGACAAAAGCCCCGTGTCGCGATTATATTTGCACACAATGCGTAAGACAAACAAAACAATCAAACTAGTTGTAAAAAAAAAGAACAAGTTAACCGAAAAGACGAGTCTGAACTACAAAAGGGGTGCAACACGAGGACTTCCCAGGGGGTCACCCATCCTAGTAATACTCTCGCCCAAGCACGCTTAACTTCGGAGTTCTGATGGGATCCGGTGCATTAGTGCTGGTATGAACGCACCCGTTAGAGTCTCCTCACTATATTTTCTTATAGATGCTGGCACAGCGGGCGGTGGGGGGCTCCGAACTTCAAACGCGCGTAACTTCCGAACCGAATGGAGTTACGGGGCGCACAGCATGTCCACGCGAAGGTCTCTCAGAGCCGGACGACGTGGACAACAGGGCTGGCCCGTTGTGTGCACTATTCGAGGTCAAAAAAGGCCGCAGAGCCCCGGTTTCGTGGCCCGCCGTGTTTCGACGATCCCGATTTCAAAAATTGCGGGTCCCACACTCAGAATCACGGCACGCTGATGACAAAAGCCCCGTGTTGCGATTATATTTGCACACAATGCGTAAGACAAACAAAACAATCAAACTAGTTGTAAAAAAAAAGAACAAGTTAACCGAAAAGACGAGTCTGAACTACAAAAGGGGTGCAACACGAGGACTTCCCAGGGGGTCACCCATCCTAGTACTACTCTCGTCCAAGCACGCTTAACTTCGGAGTTCTGATGGGATCCGGTGCATTAGTGCTCGTATGATCGCACCCGTTAGAGTCTCCTCACTATATTTTCTTATAGCTGCTGGCACAGCGGGCGGTGGGGGGCTCCGAACTTCAAACGCGCGTAACTTCAGAACCGAATGGAGTTACGGGGCGCACAGCATGTCCACGCGAAGGTCTCTCAGAGCCGGACGACGTGGACAACAGGGCTGGCCCGTTGTGTGCACTATCCGAGGTCAAAAAAGGCCGCAGAGCCCCGGTTTCGTGGCCCGCCGTGTTTCGACGATCCCGATTTCAAAAATTGCGGGTCCCACACTCAGAATCACGGCACGCTGATGACAAAAGCCCCGTGTCGCGATTATATTTGCACACAATGCGTAAGACAAACAAAACAATCAAACTAGTTGTAAAAAAAAAGAACAAGTTAACCGAAAAGACGAGTCTGAACTACAAAAGGGGTGCAACACGAGGACTTCCCAGGGGGTCACCCATCCTAGTAATACTCTCGCCCAAGCACGCTTAACTTCGGAGTTCTGATGGGATCCGGTGCATTAGTGCTGGTATGATCGCACCCGTTAGAGCCTCCTCACTATATTTTCTTATAGCTGCTGGCACAGCGGGCGGTGGGGGGCTCCGAACTTCAAACGCGCGTAACTTTCGAACCGAATGGAGTTACGGGGCGCACAGCATGTCCACGCGAAGGTCTCTTAGAGCCGGACGACGTGGACAACAGGGCTGGCCCGTTGTGTGCACTATCCGAGGTCAAAAAAGGCCGCAGAGCCCCGGTTTCGTGGCCCGCCGTGTTTCGACGATCCCGATTTCAAAAATTGCGGGTCCCACACTCAGAATCACGGCACGCTGATGACAAAAGCCCCGTGTCGCGATTATATTTGCACACAATGCGTAAGACAAACAAAACAATCAAACTAGTTGTAAAAAAAAAGAACAAGTTAACCGAAAAGACGAGTCTGAACTACAAAAGGGGTGCAACACAAGGACTTCCCAGGGGGTCACCCATCCTAGTACTACTCTCGCCCAAGCACGCTTAACTTCGGAGTTCTGATGGGATCCGGTGCATTAGTGCTGGTATGAACGCACCAGTTAGAGTCTCCTCACTATATTTTCTTATAGATGCTGGCACAGCGGGCGGTGGGGGGCTCCGAACTTCAAACGCGCGTAACTTCCGAACCGAATGGAGTTACGGGGCGCACAGCATGTCCACGCGAAGGTCTCTCAGAGCCGGACGACGTGGACAACAGGGCTGGCCCGTTGTGTGCACTATTCGAGGTCAAAAAAGGCCGCAGAGCCCCGGTTTCGTGGCCCGCCGTGTTTCGACGATCCCGATTTCAAAAATTGCGGGTCCCACACTCAGAATCACGGCACGCTGATGACAAAAGCCCCGTGTTGCGATTATATTTGCACACAATGCGTAAGACAAACAAAACAATCAAACTAGTTGTAAAAAAAAAGAACAAGTTAACCGAAAAGACGAGTCTGAACTACAAAAGGGGTGCAACACGAGGACTTCCCAGGGGGTCACCCATCCTAGTACTACTCTCGTCCAAGCACGCTTAACTTCGGAGTTCTGATGGGATCCGGTGCATTAGTGCTGGTATGATCGCACCCGTTAGAGTCTCCTCACTATATTTTCTTATAGCTGCTGGCACAGCGGGCGGTGGGGGGCTCCGAACTTCAAACGCGCGTAACTTCAGAACCGAATGGAGTTACGGGGCGCACAGCATGTCCACGCGAAGGTCTCTCAGAGCCGGACGACGTGGACAACAGGGCTGGCCCGTTGTGTGCACTATCCGAGGTCAAAAAAGGCCGCAGAGCCCCGGTTTCGTGGCCCGCCGTGTTTCGACGATCCCGATTTCAAAAATTGCGGGTCCCACACTCAGAATCACGGCACGCTGATGACAAAAGCCCCGTGTCGCGATTATATTTGCACACAATGCGTAAGACAAACAAAACAATCAAACTAGTTGTAAAAAAAAAGAACAAGTTAACCGAAAAGACGAGTCTGAACTACAAAAGGGGTGCAACACGAGGACTTCCCAGGGGGTCACCCATCCTAGTAATACTCTCGCCCAAGCACGCTTAACTTCGGAGTTCTGATGGGATCCGGTGCATTAGTGCTGGTATGATCGCACCCGTTAGAGCCTCCTCACTATATTTTCTTATAGCTGCTGGCACAGCGGGCGGTGGGGGGCTCCGAACTTCAAACGCGCGTAACTTTCGAACCGAATGGAGTTACGGGGCGCACAGCATGTCCACGCGAAGGTCTCTTAGAGCCGGACGACGTGGACAACAGGGCTGGCCCGTTGTGTGCACTATCCGAGGTCAAAAAAGGCCGCAGAGCCCCGGTTTCGTGGCCCGCCGTGTTTCGACGATCCCGATTTCAAAAATTGCGGGTCCCACACTCAGAATCACGGCACGCTGATGACAAAAGCCCCGTGTCGCGATTATATTTGCACACAATGCGTAAGACAAACAAAACAATCAAACTAGTTGTAAAAAAAAAGAACAAGTTAACCGAAAAGACGAGTCTGAACTACAAAAGGGGTGCAACACAAGGACTTCCCAGGGGGTCACCCATCCTAGTACTACTCTCGCCCAAGCACGCTTAACTTCGGAGTTCTGATGGGATCCGGTGCATTAGTGCTGGTATGAACGCACCCGTTAGAGTCTCCTCACTATATTTTCTTATAGATGCTGGCACAGCGGGCGGTGGGGGGCTCCGAACTTCAAACGCGCGTAACTTCCGAACCGAATGGAGTTACGGGGCGCACAGCATGTCCACGCGAAGGTCTCTCAGAGCCGGACGACGTGGACAACAGGGCTGGCCCGTTGTGTGCACTATTCGAGGTCAAAAAAGGCCGCAGAGCCCCGGTTTCGTGGCCCGCCGTGTTTCGACGATCCCGATTTCAAAAATTGCGGGTCCCACACTCAGAATCACGGCACGCTGATGACAAAAGCCCCGTGTTGCGATTATATTTGCACACAATGCGTAAGACAAACAAAACAATCAAACTAGTTGTAAAAAAAAAGAACAAGTTAACCGAAAAGACGAGTCTGAACTACAAAAGGGGTGCAACACGAGGACTTCCCAGGGGGTCACCCATCCTAGTACTACTCTCGTCCAAGCACGCTTAACTTCGGAGTTCTGATGGGATCCGGTGCATTAGTGCTGGTATGATCGCACCCGTTAGAGTCTCCTCACTATATTTTCTTATAGATGCTGGCACAGCGGGAGGTGGGGGGCTCCGAACTTCAAACGCGCGTAACTTTCGAACCGAATGGAGTTACGGGGCGCACAGCATGTCCACGCGAAGGTCTCTCAGAGCCGGACGACGTGGACAACAGGGCTGGCCCGTTGTGTGCACTATCCGAGGTCAAAAAAGGCCGCAGAGCCCCGGTTTCGTGGCCCGCCGTGTTTCGACGATCCCGATTTCAAAAATTGCGGGTCCCACACTCAGAATCACGGCACGCTGATGACAAAAGCCCCGTGTCGCGATTATATTTGCACACAATGCGTAAGACAAACAAAACAATCAAACTAGTTGTAAAAAAAAAGAACAAGTTAACCGAAAAGACGAGTCTGAACTACAAAAGGGGTGCAACACGAGGACTTCCCAGGGGGTCACCCATCCTAGTAATACTCTCGCCCAAGCACGCTTAACTTCGGAGTTCTGATGGGATCCGGTGCATTAGTGCTGGTATGATCGCACCCGTTAGAGTCTCCTCACTATATTTTCTTATAGCTGCTGGCACAGCGGGCGGTGGGGGGCTCCGAACTTCAAACGCGCGTAACTTCCGAACCGAATGGAGTTACGGGGCGCACAGCATGTCCACGCGAAGGTCTCTTAGAGCCGGACGACGTGGACAACAGGGCTGGCCCGTTGTGTGCACTATCCGAGGTCAAAAAAGGCCGCAGAGCCCCGGTTTCGTGGCCCGCCGTGTTTCGACGATCCCGATTTCAAAAATTGCGGGTCCCACACTCAGAATCACGGCACGCTGATGACAAAAGCCCCGTGTCGCGATTATATTTGCACACAATGCGTAAGACAAACAAAACAATCAAACTAGTTGTAAAAAAAAAGAACAAGTTAACCGAAAAGACGAGTCTGAACTACAAAAGGGGTGCAACACGAGGACTTCCCAGGGGGTCACCCATCCTAGTAATACTCTCGCCCAAGCACGCTTAACTTCGGAGTTCTGATGGGATCCGGTGCATTAGTGCTGGTATGATCGCACCCGTTAGAGTCTCCTCACTATATTTTCTTATAGCTGCTGGCACAGCGGGCGGTGGGGGGCTCCGAACTTCAAACGCGCGTAACTTCCGAACCGAATGGAGTTACGGGGCGCACAGCATGTCCACGCGAAGGTCTCTCAGAGCCGGACGACGTGGACAACAGGGCTGGCCCGTTGTGTGCACTATCCGAGGTCAAAAAAGGCCGCAGAGCCCCGGTTTCGTGGCCCGCCGTGTTTCGACGATCCCGATTTCAAAAATTGCGGGTCCCACACTCAGAATCACGGCACGCTGATGACAAAAGCCCCGTGTCGCGATTATATTTGCACACAATGCGTAAGACAAACAAAACAATCAAACTAGTTGTAAAAAAAAAGAACAAGTTAACCGAAAAGACGAGTCTGAACTACAAAAGGGGTGCAACACAAGGACTTCCCAGGGGGTCACCCATCCTAGTACTACTCTCGCCCAAGCACGCTTAACTTCGGAGTTCTGATGGGATCCGGTGCATTAGTGCTGGTATGAACGCACCCGTTAGAGTCTCCTCACTATATTTTCTTATAGATGCTGGCACAGCGGGCGGTGGGGGGCTCCGAACTTCAAACGCGCGTAACTTCCGAACCGAATGGAGTTACGGGGCGCACAGCATGTCCACGCGAAGGTCTCTCAGAGCCGGACGACGTGGACAACAGGGCTGGCCCGTTGTGTGCACTATTCGAGGTCAAAAAAGGCCGCAGAGCCCCGGTTTCGTGGCCCGCCGTGTTTCGACGATCCCGATTTCAAAAATTGCGGGTCCCACACTCAGAATCACGGCACGCTGATGACAAAAGCCCCGTGTCGCGATTATATTTGCACACAATGCGTAAGACAAACAAAACAATCAAACTAGTTGTAAAAAAAAAGAACAAGTTAACCGAAAAGACGAGTCTGAACTACAAAAGGGGTGCAACACGAGGACTTCCCAGGGGGTCACCCATCCTAGTACTACTCTCGCCCAAGCACGCTTAACTTCGGAGTTCTGATGGGATCCGGTGCATTAGTGCTGGTATGAATGCACCCGTTAGAGTCTCCTCACTATATTTTCTTATAGCTGCTGGCACAGCGGGCGGTGGGGGGCTCCGAACTTCAAACGCGCGTAACTTCCGAACCGAATGGAGTTACGGGGCGCACAGCATGTCCACGCGAAGGTCTCTCAGAGCCGGACGACGTGGACAACAGGGCTGGCCCGTTGTGTGCACTATCCGAGGTCAAAAAAGGCCGCAGAGCCCCGGTTTCGTGGCCCGCCGTGTTTCGACGATCCCGATTTCTAAAATTGCGGGTCCCACACTCAGAATCACGGCACGCTGATGACAAAAGCCCCGTGTCGCGATTATATTTGCACACAATGCGTAAGACAAACAAAACAATCAAACTAGTTGTAAAAAAAAAGAACAAGTTAACCGAAAAGACGAGTCTGAACTACAAAAGGGGTGCAACACGAGGACTTCCCAGGGGGTCACCCATCCTAGTACTACTCTCGTCCAAGCACGCTTAACTTCGGAGTTCTGATGGGATCCGGTGCATTAGTGCTGGTATGATCGCACCCGTTAGAGTCTCCTCACTATATTTTCTTATAGCTGCTGGCACAGCGGGCGGTGGGGGGCTCCGAACTTCAAACGCGCGTAACTTTCGAACCGAATGGAGTTACGGGGCGCACAGCATGTCCACGCGAAGGTCTCTCAGAGCCGGACGACGTGGACAACAGGGCTGGCCCGTTGTGTGCACTATTCGAGGTCAAAAAAGGCCGCAGAGCCCCGGTTTCGTGGCCCGCCGTGTTTCGACGATCCCGATTTCAAAAATTGCGGGTCCCACACTCAGAATCACGGCACGCTGATGACAAAAGCCCCGTGTTGCGATTATATTTGCACACAATGCGTAAGACAAACAAAACAATCAAACTAGTTGTAAAAAAAAAGAACAAGTTAACCGAAAAGACGAGTCTGAACTACAAAAGGGGTGCAACACGAGGACTTCCCAGGGGGTCACCCATCCTAGTACTACTCTCGTCCAAGCACGCTTAACTTCGGAGTTCTGATGGGATCCGGTGCATTAGTGCTGGTATGATCGCACCCGTTAGAGTCTCCTCACTATATTTTCTTATAGCTGCTGGCACAGCGGGCGGTGGGGGGCTCCGAACTTCAAACGCGCGTAACTTCAGAACCGAATGGAGTTACGGGGCGCACAGCATGTCCACGCGAAGGTCTCTCAGAGCCGGACGACGTGGATAACAGGGCTGGCCCGTTGTGTGCACTATCCGAGGTCAAAAAAGGCCGCAGAGCCCCGGTTTCGTGGCCCGCCGTGTTTCGACGATCCCGATTTCAAAAATTGCGGGTCCCACACTCAGAATCACGGCACGCTGATGACAAAAGCCCCGTGTCGCGATTATATTTGCACACAATGCGTAAGACAAACAAAACAATCAAACTAGTTGTAAAAAAAAAGAACAAGTTAACCGAAAAGACGAGTCTGAACTACAAAAGGGGTGCAACACGAGGACTTCCCAGGGGGTCACCCATCCTAGTAATACTCTCGCCCAAGCACGCTTAACTTCGGAGTTCTGATGGGATCCGGTGCATTAGTGCTGGTATGATCGCACCCGTTAGAGCCTCCTCACTATATTTTCTTATAGCTGCTGGCACAGCGGGCGGTGGGGGGCTCCGAACTTCAAACGCGCGTAACTTTCGAACCGAATGGAGTTACGGGGCGCACAGCATGTCCACGCGAAGGTCTCTTAGAGCCGGACGACGTGGACAACAGGGCTGGCCCGTTGTGTGCACTATCCGAGGTCAAAAAAGGCCGCAGAGCCCCGGTTTCGTGGCCCGCCGTGTTTCGACGATCCCGATTTCAAAAATTGCGGGTCCCACACTCAGAATCACGGCACGCTGATGACAAAAGCCCCGTGTCGCGATTATATTTGCACACAATGCGTAAGACAAACAAAACAATCAAACTAGTTGTAAAAAAAAAGAACAAGTTAACCGAAAAGACGAGTCTGAACTACAAAAGGGGTGCAACACAAGGACTTCCCAGGGGGTCACCCATCCTAGTACTACTCTCGCCCAAGCACGCTTAACTTCGGAGTTCTGATGGGATCCGGTGCATTAGTGCTGGTATGAACGCACCCGTTAGAGTCTCCTCACTATATTTTCTTATAGATGCTGGCACAGCGGGCGGTGGGGGGCTCCGAACTTCAAACGCGCGTAACTTCCGAACCGAATGGAGTTACGGGGCGCACAGCATGTCCACGCGAAGGTCTCTCAGAGCCGGACGACGTGGACAACAGGGCTGGCCCGTTGTGTGCACTATTCGAGGTCAAAAAAGGCCGCAGAGCCCCGGTTTCGTGGCCCGCCGTGTTTCGACGATCCCGATTTCAAAAATTGCGGGTCCCACACTCAGAATCACGGCACGCTGATGACAAAAGCCCCGTGTTGCGATTATATTTGCACACAATGCGTAAGACAAACAAAACAATCAAACTAGTTGTAAAAAAAAAGAACAAGTTAACCGAAAAGACGAGTCTGAACTACAAAAGGGGTGCAACACGAGGACTTCCCAGGGGGTCACCCATCCTAGTACTACTCTCGTCCAAGCACGCTTAACTTCGGAGTTCTGATGGGATCCGGTGCATTAGTGCTGGTATGATCGCACCCGTTAGAGTCTCCTCACTATATTTTCTTATAGATGCTGGCACAGCGGGCGGTGGGGGGCTCCGAACTTCAAACGCGCGTAACTTTCGAACCGAATGGAGTTACGGGGCGCACAGCATGTCCACGCGAAGGTCTCTCAGAGCCGGACGACGTGGACAACAGGGCTGGCCCGTTGTGTGCACTATCCGAGGTCAAAAAAGGCCGCAGAGCCCCGGTTTCGTGGCCCGCCGTGTTTCGACGATCCCGATTTCAAAAATTGCGGGTCCCACACTCAGAATCACGGCACGCTGATGACAAAAGCCCCGTGTCGCGATTATATTTGCACACAATGCGTAAGACAAACAAAACAATCAAACTAGTTGTAAAAAAAAAGAACAAGTTAACCGAAAAGACGAGTCTGAACTACAAAAGGGGTGCAACACGAGGACTTCCCAGGGGGTCACCCATCCTAGTAATACTCTCGCCCAAGCACGCTTAACTTCGGAGTTCTGATGGGATCCGGTGCATTAGTGCTGGTATGATCGCACCCGTTAGAGTCTCCTCACTATATTTTCTTATAGCTGCTGGCACAGCGGGCGGTGGGGGGCTCCGAACTTCAAACGCGCGTAACTTCCGAACCGAATGGAGTTACGGGGCGCACAGCATGTCCACGCGAAGGTCTCTTAGAGCCGGACGACGTGGACAACAGGGCTGGCCCGTTGTGTGCACTATCCGAGGTCAAAAAAGGCCGCAGAGCCCCGGTTTCGTGGCCCGCCGTGTTTCGACGATCCCGATTTCAAAAATTGCGGGTCCCACACTCAGAATCACGGCACGCTGATGACAAAAGCCCCGTGTCGCGATTATATTTGCACACAATGCGTAAGACAAACAAAACAATCAAACTAGTTGTAAAAAAAAAGAACAAGTTAACCGAAAAGACGAGTCTGAACTACAAAAGGGGTGCAACACGAGGACTTCCCAGGGGGTCACCCATCCTAGTAATACTCTCGCCCAAGCACGCTTAACTTCGGAGTTCTGATGGGATCCGGTGCATTAGTGCTGGTATGATCGCACCCGTTAGAGTCTCCTCACTATATTTTCTTATAGCTGCTGGCACAGCGGGCGGTGGGGGGCTCCGAACTTCAAACGCGCGTAACTTCCGAACCGAATGGAGTTACGGGGCGCACAGCATGTCCACGCGAAGGTCTCTCAGAGCCGGACGACGTGGACAACAGGGCTGGCCCGTTGTGTGCACTATCCGAGGTCAAAAAAGGCCGCAGAGCCCCGGTTTCGTGGCCCGCCGTGTTTCGACGATCCCGATTTCAAAAATTGCGGGTCCCACACTCAGAATCACGGCACGCTGATGACAAAAGCCCCGTGTCGCGATTATATTTGCACACAATGCGTAAGACAAACAAAACAATCAAACTAGTTGTAAAAAAAAAGAACAAGTTAACCGAAAAGACGAGTCTGAACTACAAAAGGGGTGCAACACAAGGACTTCCCAGGGGGTCACCCATCCTAGTACTACTCTCGCCCAAGCACGCTTAACTTCGGAGTTCTGATGGGATCCGGTGCATTAGTGCTGGTATGAACGCACCCGTTAGAGTCTCCTCACTATATTTTCTTATAGATGCTGGCACAGCGGGCGGTGGGGGGCTCCGAACTTCAAACGCGCGTAACTTCCGAACCGAATGGAGTTACGGGGCGCACAGCATGTCCACGCGAAGGTCTCTCAGAGCCGGACGACGTGGACAACAGGGCTGGCCCGTTGTGTGCACTATTCGAGGTCAAAAAAGGCCGCAGAGCCCCGGTTTCGTGGCCCGCCGTGTTTCGACGATCCCGATTTCAAAAATTGCGGGTCCCACACTCAGAATCACGGCACGCTGATGACAAAAGCCCCGTGTCGCGATTATATTTGCACACAATGCGTAAGACAAACAAAACAATCAAACTAGTTGTAAAAAAAAAGAACAAGTTAACCGAAAAGACGAGTCTGAACTACAAAAGGGGTGCAACACGAGGACTTCCCAGGGGGTCACCCATCCTAGTACTACTCTCGCCCAAGCACGCTTAACTTCGGAGTTCTGATGGGATCCGGTGCATTAGTGCTGGTATGAATGCACCCGTTAGAGTCTCCTCACTATATTTTCTTATAGCTGCTGGCACAGCGGGCGGTGGGGGGCTCCGAACTTCAAACGCGCGTAACTTCCGAACCGAATGGAGTTACGGGGCGCACAGCATGTCCACGCGAAGGTCTCTCAGAGCCGGACGACGTGGACAACAGGGCTGGCCCGTTGTGTGCACTATCCGAGGTCAAAAAAGGCCGCAGAGCCCCGGTTTCGTGGCCCGCCGTGTTTCGACGATCCCGATTTCAAAAATTGCGGGTCCCACACTCAGAATCACGGCACGCTGATGACAAAAGCCCCGTGTCGCGATTATATTTGCACACAATGCGTAAGACAAACAAAACAATCAAACTAGTTGTAAAAAAAAAGAACAAGTTAACCGAAAAGACGAGTCTGAACTACAAAAGGGGTGCAACACGAGGACTTCCCAGGGGGTCACCCATCCTAGTACTACTCTCGTCCAAGCACGCTTAACTTCGGAGTTCTGATGGGATCCGGTGCATTAGTGCTGGTATGATCGCACCCGTTAGAGTCTCCTCACTATATTTTCTTATAGCTGCTGGCACAGCGGGCGGTGGGGGGCTCCGAACTTCAAACGCGCGTAACTTTCGAACCGAATGGAGTTACGGGGCGCACAGCATGTCCACGCGAAGGTCTCTCAGAGCCGGACGACGTGGACAACAGGGCTGGCCCGTTGTGTGCACTATCCGAGGTCAAAAAAGGCCGCAGAGCCCCGGTTTCGTGGCCCGCCGTGTTTCGACGATCCCGATTTCAAAAATTGCGGGTCCCACACTCAGAATCACGGCACGCTGATGACAAAAGCCCCGTGTCGCGATTATATTTGCACACAATGCGTAAGACAAACAAAACAATCAAACTAGTTGTAAAAAAAAAGAACAAGTTAACCGAAAAGACGAGTCTGAACTACAAAAGGGGTGCAACACGAGGACTTCCCAGGGGGTCACCCATCCTAGTACTACTCTCGCCCAAGCACGCTTAACTTCGGAGTTCTGATGGGATCCGGTGCATTAGTGCTGGTATGAACGCACCCGTTAGAGTCTCCTCACTATATTTTCTTATAGCTGCTGGCACAGCGGGCGGTGGGGGGCTCCGAACTTCAAACGCGCGTAACTTCAGAACCGAATGGAGTTACGGGGCGCACAGCATGTCCACGCGAAGGTCTCTCAGAGCCGGACGACGTGGACAACAGGGCTGGCCCGTTGTGTGCACTATCCGAGGTCAAAAAAGGCCGCAGAGCCCCGGTTTCGTGGCCCGCCGTGTTTCGACGATCCCGATTTCAAAAATTGCGGGTCCCACACTCAGAATCATGGCACGCTGATGACAAAAGCCCCGTGTCGCGATTATATTTGCACACAATGCGTAAGACAAACAAAACAATCAAACTAGTTGTAAAAAAAAAGAACAAGTTAACCGAAAAGACGAGTCTGAACTACAAAAGGGGTGCAACACGAGGACTTCCCAGGGGGTCACCCATCCTAGTAATACTCTCGCCCAAGCACGCTTAACTTCGGAGTTCTGATGGGATCCGGTGCATTAGTGCTGGTATGATCGCACCCGTTAGAGCCTCCTCACTATATTTTCTTATAGCTGCTGGCACAGCGGGCGGTGGGGGGCTCCGAACTTCAAACGCGCGTAACTTTCGAACCGAATGGAGTTACGGGGCGCACAGCATGTCCACGCGAAGGTCTCTCAGAGCCGGACGACGTGGACAACAGGGCTGGCCCGTTGTGTGCACTATCCGAGGTCAAAAAAGGCCGCAGAGCCCCGGTTTCGTGGCCCGCCGTGTTTCGACGATCCCGATTTCAAAAATTGCGGGTCCCACACTCAGAATCACGGCACGCTGATGACAAAAGCCCCGTGTCGCGATTATATTTGCACACAATGCGTAAGACAAACAAAACAATCAAACTAGTTGTAAAAAAAAAGAACAAGTTAACCGAAAAGACGAGTCTGAACTACAAAAGGGGTGCAACACGAGGACTTCCCAGGGGGTCACCCATCCTAGTACTACTCTCGCCCAAGCACGCTTAACTTCGGAGTTCTGATGGGATCCGGTGCATTAGTGCTGGTATGAACGCACCCGTTAGAGTCTCCTCACTATATTTTCTTATAGCTGCTGGCACAGCGGGCGGTGGGGGGCTCCGAACTTCAAACGCGCGTAACTTCCGAACCGAATGGAGTTACGGGGCGCACAGCATGTCCACGCGAAGGTCTCTCAGAGCCGGACGACGTGGACAACAGGGCTGGCCCGTTGTGTGCACTATCCGAGGTCAAAAAAGGCCGCAGAGCCCCGGTTTCGTGGCCCGCCGTGTTTCGACGATCCCGATTTCAAAAATTGCGGGTCCCACACTCAGAATCACGGCACGCTGATGACAAAAGCCCCGTGTCGCGATTATATTTGCACACAATGCGTAAGACAAACAAAACAATCAAACTAGTTGTAAAAAAAAAGAACAAGTTAACCGAAAAGACGAGTCTGAACTACAAAAGGGGTGCAACACGAGGACTTCCCAGGGGGTCACCCATCCTAGTACTACTCTCGCCCAAGCACGCTTAACTTCGGAGTTCTGATGGGATCCGGTGCATTAGTGCTGGTATGAATGCACCCGTTAGAGTCTCCTCACTATATTTTCTTATAGCTGCTGGCACAGCGGGCGGTGGGGGGCTCCGAACTTCAAACGCGCGTAACTTCCGAACCGAATGGAGTTACGGGGCGCACAGCATGTCCACGCGAAGGTCTCTCAGAGCCGGACGACGTGGACAACAGGGCTGGCCCGTTGTGTGCACTATCCGAGGTCAAAAAAGGCCGCAGAGCCCCGGTTTCGTGGCCCGCCGTGTTTCGACGATCCCGATTTCAAAAATTGCGGGTCCCACACTCAGAATCACGGCACGCTGATGACAAAAGCCCCGTGTCGCGATTATATTTGCACACAATGCGTAAGACAAACAAAACAATCAAACTAGTTGTAAAAAAAAAGAACAAGTTAACCGAAAAGACGAGTCTGAACTACAAAAGGGGTGCAACACGAGGACTTCCCAGGGGGTCACCCATCCTAGTACTACTCTCGCCCAAGCACGCTTAACTTCGGAGTTCTGATGGGATCCGGTGCATTAGTGCTGGTATGAATGCACCCGTTAGAGTCTCCTCACTATATTTTCTTATAGCTGCTGGCACAGCGGGCGGTGGGGGGCTCCGAACTTCAAACGCGCGTAACTTCCGAACCGAATGGAGTTACGGGGCGCACAGCATGTCCACGCGAAGGTCTCTCAGAGCCGGACGACGTGGACAACAGGGCTGGCCCGTTGTGTGCACTATCCGAGGTCAAAAAAGGCCGCAGAGCCCCGGTTTCGTGGCCCGCCGTGTTTCGACGATCCCGATTTCAAAAATTGCGGGTCCCACACTCAGAATCACGGCACGCTGATGAACAAAAGGCCCGTGTCGCGATTATATTTGCACACAATGCGTAAGACAAACAAAACAATCAAACTAGTTGTAAAAAAAAAGAACAAGTTAACCGAAAAGACGAGTCTGAACTACAAAAGGGGTGCAACACGAGGACTTCCCAGGGGGTCACCCATCCTAGTACTACTCTCGCCCAAGCACGCTTAACTTCGGAGTTCTGATGGGATCCGGTGCATTAGTGCTGGTATGAACGCACCCGTTAGAGTCTCCTCACTATATTTTCTTATAGCTGCTGGCACAGCGGGCGGTGGGGGGCTCCGAACTTCAAACGCGCGTAACTTCCGAACCGAATGGAGTTACGGGGCGCACAGCATGTCCACGCGAAGGTCTCTCAGAGCCGGACGACGTGGACAACAGGGCTGGCCCGTTGTGTGCACTATCCGAGGTCAAAAAAGGCCGCAGAGCCCCGGTTTCGTGGCCCGCCGTGTTTCGACGATCCCGATTTCAAAAATTGCGGGTCCCACACTCAGAATCACGGCACGCTGATGACAAAAGCCCCGTGTCGCGATTATATTTGCACACAATGCGTAAGACAAACAAAACAATCAAACTAGTTGTAAAAAAAAAGAACAAGTTAACCGAAAAGACGAGTCTGAACTACAAAAGGGGTGCAACACGAGGACTTCCCAGGGGGTCACCCATCCTAGTACTACTCTCGCCCAAGCACGCTTAACTTCGGAGTTCTGATGGGATCCGGTGCATTAGTGCTGGTGTGATCGCACCCGTTAGAGTCTCCTCACTATATTTTCTTATAGCTGCTGGCACAGCGGGCGGTGGGGGGCTCCGAACTTCAAACGCGCGTAACTTTCGAACCGAATGGAGTTACGGGGCGCACAGCATGTCCACGCGAAGGTCTCTCAGAGCCGGACGACGTGGACAACAGGGCTGGCCCGTTGTGTGCACTATCCGAGGTCAAAAAAGGCCGCAGAGCCCCGGTTTCGTGGCCCGCCGTGTTTCGACGATCCCGATTTCAAAAATTGCGGGTCCCACACTCGGAATCACGGCACGCTGATGACAAAAGCCCCGTGTCGCGATTATATTTGCACACAATGCGTAAGACAAACAAAACAATCAAACTAGTTGTAAAAAAAAAGAACAAGTTAACCGAAAAGACGAGTCTGAACTACAAAAGGGGTGCAACACGAGGACTTCCCAGGGGGTCACCCATCCTAGTACTACTCTCGTCCAAGCACGCTTAACTTCGGAGTTCTGATGGGATCCGGTGCATTAGTGCTGGTATGATCGCACCCGTTAGAGTCTCCTCACTATATTTTCTTATAGCTGCTGGCACAGCGGGCGGTGGGGGGCTCCGAACTTCAAACGCGCGTAACTTTCGAACCGAATGGAGTTACGGGGCGCACAGCATGTCCACGCGAAGGTCTCTCAGAGCCGGACGACGTGGACAACGGGGCTGGCCCGTTGTGTGCACTATCCGAGGTCAAAAAAGGCCGCAGAGCCCCGGTTTCGTGGCCCGCCGTGTTTCGACGATCCCGATTTCAAAAATTGCGGGTCCCACACTCAGAATCACGGCACGCTGATGACAAAAGCCCCGTTTCGCGATTATATTTGCACACAATGCGTAAGACAAACAAAACAATCAAACTAGTTGTAAAAAAAAAGAACAAGTTAACCGAAAAGACGAGTCTGAACTACAAAAGGGGTGCAACACGAGGACTTCCCAGGGGGTCACCCATCCTAGTACTACTCTCGTCCAAGCACGCTTAACTTCGGAGTTCTGATGGGATCCGGTGCATTAGTGCTGGTATGATCGCACCCGTTAGAGTCTCCTCACTATATTTTCTTATAGCTGCTGGCACAGCGGGCGGTGGGGGGCTCCGAACTTCAAACGCGCGTAACTTTCGAACCGAATGGAGTTACGGGGCGCACAGCATGTCCACGCGAAGGTCTCTCAGAGCCGGACGACGTGGACAACAGGGCTGGCCCGTTGTGTGCACTATCCGAGGTCAAAAAAGGCCGCAGAGCCCCGGTTTCGTGGCCCGCCGTGTTTCGACGATCCCGATTTCAAAAATTGCGGGTCCCACACTCAGAATCACGGCACGCTGATGACAAAAGCCCCGTGTTGCGATTATATTTGCACACAATGCGTAAGACAAACAAAACAATCAAACTAGTTGTAAAAAAAAAGAACAAGTTAACCGAAAAGACGAGTCTGAACTACAAAAGGGGTGCAACCCGAGGACTTCCCAGGGGGTCACCCATCCTAGTACTACTCTCGTCCAAGCACGCTTAACTTCGGAGTTCTGATGGGATCCGGTGCATTAGTGCTGGTATGATCGCACCCGTTAGAGTCTCCTCACTATATTTTCTTATAGCTGCTGGCACAGCGGGCGGTGGGGGGCTCCGAACTTCAAACGCGCGTAACTTTCGAACCGAATGGAGTTACGGGGCGCACAGCATGTCCACGCGAAGGTCTCTCAGAGCCGGACGACGTGGACAACAGGGCTGGCCCGTTGTGTGCACTATCCGAGGTCAAAAAAGGCCGCAGAGCCCCGGTTTCGTGGCCCGCCGTGTTTCGACGATCCCGATTTCAAAAATTGCGGGTCCCACACTCAGAATCACGGCACGCTGATGACAAAAGCCCCGTGTCGCGATTATATTTGCACACAATGCGTAAGACAAACAAAACAATCAAACTAGTTGTAAAAAAAAAGAACAAGTTAACCGAAAAGACGAGTCTGAACTACAAAAGGGGTGCAACACGAGGACTTCCCAGGGGGTCACCCATCCTAGTACTACTCTCGCCCAAGCACGCTTAACTTCGGAGTTCTGATGGGATCCGGTGCATTAGTGCTGGTATGAACGCACCCGTTAGAGTCTCCTCACTATATTTTCTTATAGCTGCTGGCACAGCGGGCGGTGGGGGGCTCCGAACTTCAAACGCGCGTAACTTCAGAACCGAATGGAGTTACGGGGCGCACAGCATGTCCACGCGAAGGTCTCTCAGAGCCGGACGACGTGGACAACAGGGCTGGCCCGTTGTGTGCACTATCCGAGGTCAAAAAAGGCCGCAGAGCCCCGGTTTCGTGGCCCGCCGTGTTTCGACGATCCCGATTTCAAAAATTGCGGGTCCCACACTCAGAATCATGGCACGCTGATGACAAAAGCCCCGTGTCGCGATTATATTTGCACACAATGCGTAAGACAAACAAAACAATCAAACTAGTTGTAAAAAAAAAGAACAAGTTAACCGAAAAGACGAGTCTGAACTACAAAAGGGGTGCAACACGAGGACTTCCCAGGGGGTCACCCATCCTAGTAATACTCTCGCCCAAGCACGCTTAACTTCGGAGTTCTGATGGGATCCGGTGCATTAGTGCTGGTATGATCGCACCCGTTAGAGCCTCCTCACTATATTTTCTTATAGCTGCTGGCACAGCGGGCGGTGGGGGGCTCCGAACTTCAAACGCGCGTAACTTTCGAACCGAATGGAGTTACGGGGCGCACAGCATGTCCACGCGAAGGTCTCTCAGAGCCGGACGACGTGGACAACAGGGCTGGCCCGTTGTGTGCACTATCCGAGGTCAAAAAAGGCCGCAGAGCCCCGGTTTCGTGGCCCGCCGTGTTTCGACGATCCCGATTTCAAAAATTGCGGGTCCCACACTCAGAATCACGGCACGCTGATGACAAAAGCCCCGTGTCGCGATTATATTTGCACACAATGCGTAAGACAAACAAAACAATCAAACTAGTTGTAAAAAAAAAGAACAAGTTAACCGAAAAGACGAGTCTGAACTACAAAAGGGGTGCAACACGAGGACTTCCCAGGGGGTCACCCATCCTAGTACTACTCTCGTCCAAGCACGCTTAACTTCGGAGTTCTGATGGGATCCGGTGCATTAGTGCTGGTATGATCGCACCCGTTAGAGTCTCCTCACTATATTTTCTTATAGCTGCTGGCACAGCGGGCGGTGGGGGGCTCCGAACTTCAAACGCGCGTAACTTTCGAACCGAATGGAGTTACGGGGCGCACAGCATGTCCACGCGAAGGTCTCTCAGAGCCGGACGACGTGGACAACGGGGCTGGCCCGTTGTGTGCACTATCCGAGGTCAAAAAAGGCCGCAGAGCCCCGGTTTCGTGGCCCGCCGTGTTTCGACGATCCCGATTTCAAAAATTGCGGGTCCCACACTCAGAATCACGGCACGCTGATGACAAAAGCCCCGTTTCGCGATTATATTTGCACACAATGCGTAAGACAAACAAAACAATCAAACTAGTTGTAAAAAAAAAGAACAAGTTAACCGAAAAGACGAGTCTGAACTACAAAAGGGGTGCAACACGAGGACTTCCCAGGGGGTCACCCATCCTAGTACTACTCTCGTCCAAGCACGCTTAACTTCGGAGTTCTGATGGGATCCGGTGCATTAGTGCTGGTATGATCGCACCCGTTAGAGTCTCCTCACTATATTTTCTTATAGCTGCTGGCACAGCGGGCGGTGGGGGGCTCCGAACTTCAAACGCGCGTAACTTTCGAACCGAATGGAGTTACGGGGCGCACAGCATGTCCACGCGAAGGTCTCTCAGAGCCGGACGACGTGGACAACAGGGCTGGCCCGTTGTGTGCACTATCCGAGGTCAAAAAAGGCCGCAGAGCCCCGGTTTCGTGGCCCGCCGTGTTTCGACGATCCCGATTTCAAAAATTGCGGGTCCCACACTCAGAATCACGGCACGCTGATGACAAAAGCCCCGTGTTGCGATTATATTTGCACACAATGCGTAAGACAAACAAAACAATCAAACTAGTTGTAAAAAAAAAGAACAAGTTAACCGAAAAGACGAGTCTGAACTACAAAAGGGGTGCAACCCGAGGACTTCCCAGGGGGTCACCCATCCTAGTACTACTCTCGTCCAAGCACGCTTAACTTCGGAGTTCTGATGGGATCCGGTGCATTAGTGCTGGTATGATCGCACCCGTTAGAGTCTCCTCACTATATTTTCTTATAGCTGCTGGCACAGCGGGCGGTGGGGGGCTCCGAACTTCAAACGCGCGTAACTTTCGAACCGAATGGAGTTACGGGGCGCACAGCATGTCCACGCGAAGGTCTCTCAGAGCCGGACGACGTGGACAACAGGGCTGGCCCGTTGTGTGCACTATCCGAGGTCAAAAAAGGCCGCAGAGCCCCGGTTTCGTGGCCCGCCGTGTTTCGACGATCCCGATTTCAAAAATTGCGGGTCCCACACTCAGAATCACGGCACGCTGATGACAAAAGCCCCGTGTCGCGATTATATTTGCACACAATGCGTAAGACAAACAAAACAATCAAACTAGTTGTAAAAAAAAAGAACAAGTTAACCGAAAAGACGAGTCTGAACTACAAAAGGGGTGCAACACGAGGACTTCCCAGGGGGTCACCCATCCTAGTACTACTCTCGCCCAAGCACGCTTAACTTCGGAGTTCTGATGGGATCCGGTGCATTAGTGCTGGTATGAACGCACCCGTTAGAGTCTCCTCACTATATTTTCTTATAGCTGCTGGCACAGCGGGCGGTGGGGGGCTCCGAACTTCAAACGCGCGTAACTTCAGAACCGAATGGAGTTACGGGGCGCACAGCATGTCCACGCGAAGGTCTCTCAGAGCCGGACGACGTGGACAACAGGGCTGGCCCGTTGTGTGCACTATCCGAGGTCAAAAAAGGCCGCAGAGCCCCGGTTTCGTGGCCCGCCGTGTTTCGACGATCCCGATTTCAAAAATTGCGGGTCCCACACTCAGAATCATGGCACGCTGATGACAAAAGCCCCGTGTCGCGATTATATTTGCACACAATGCGTAAGACAAACAAAACAATCAAACTAGTTGTAAAAAAAAAGAACAAGTTAACCGAAAAGACGAGTCTGAACTACAAAAGGGGTGCAACACGAGGACTTCCCAGGGGGTCACCCATCCTAGTAATACTCTCGCCCAAGCACGCTTAACTTCGGAGTTCTGATGGGATCCGGTGCATTAGTGCTGGTATGATCGCACCCGTTAGAGCCTCCTCACTATATTTTCTTATAGCTGCTGGCACAGCGGGCGGTGGGGGGCTCCGAACTTCAAACGCGCGTAACTTTCGAACCGAATGGAGTTACGGGGCGCACAGCATGTCCACGCGAAGGTCTCTCAGAGCCGGACGACGTGGACAACAGGGCTGGCCCGTTGTGTGCACTATCCGAGGTCAAAAAAGGCCGCAGAGCCCCGGTTTCGTGGCCCGCCGTGTTTCGACGATCCCGATTTCAAAAATTGCGGGTCCCACACTCAGAATCACGGCACGCTGATGACAAAAGCCCCGTGTCGCGATTATATTTGCACACAATGCGTAAGACAAACAAAACAATCAAACTAGTTGTAAAAAAAAAGAACAAGTTAACCGAAAAGACGAGTCTGAACTACAAAAGGGGTGCAACACGAGGACTTCCCAGGGGGTCACCCATCCTAGTACTACTCTCGTCCAAGCACGCTTAACTTCGGAGTTCTGATGGGATCCGGTGCATTAGTGCTGGTATGATCGCACCCGTTAGAGTCTCCTCACTATATTTTCTTATAGCTGCTGGCACAGCGGGCGGTGGGGGGCTCCGAACTTCAAACGCGCGTAACTTTCGAACCGAATGGAGTTACGGGGCGCACAGCATGTCCACGCGAAGGTCTCTCAGAGCCGGACGACGTGGACAACAGGGCTGGCCCGTTGTGTGCACTATCCGAGGTCAAAAAAGGCCGCAGAGCCCCGGTTTCGTGGCCCGCCGTGTTTCGACGATCCCGATTTCAAAAATTGCGGGTCCCACACTCAGAATCACGGCACGCTGATGACAAAAGCCCCGTGTCGCGATTATATTTGCACACAATGCGTAAGACAAACAAAACAATCAAACTAGTTGTAAAAAAAAAGAACAAGTTAACCGAAAAGACGAGTCTGAACTACAAAAGGGGTGCAACACGAGGACTTCCCAGGGGGTCACCCATCCTAGTACTACTCTCGCCCAAGCACGCTTAACTTCGGAGTTCTGATGGGATCCGGTGCATTAGTGCTGGTATGAACGCACCCGTTAGAGTCTCCTCACTATATTTTCTTATAGCTGCTGGCACAGCGGGCGGTGGGGGGCTCCGAACTTCAAACGCGCGTAACTTCAGAACCGAATGGAGTTACGGGGCGCACAGCATGTCCACGCGAAGGTCTCTCAGAGCCGGACGACGTGGACAACAGGGCTGGCCCGTTGTGTGCACTATCCGAGGTCAAAAAAGGCCGCAGAGCCCCGGTTTCGTGGCCCGCCGTGTTTCGACGATCCCGATTTCAAAAATTGCGGGTCCCACACTCAGAATCATGGCACGCTGATGACAAAAGCCCCGTGTCGCGATTATATTTGCACACAATGCGTAAGACAAACAAAACAATCAAACTAGTTGTAAAAAAAAAGAACAAGTTAACCGAAAAGACGAGTCTGAACTACAAAAGGGGTGCAACACGAGGACTTCCCAGGGGGTCACCCATCCTAGTAATACTCTCGCCCAAGCACGCTTAACTTCGGAGTTCTGATGGGATCCGGTGCATTAGTGCTGGTATGATCGCACCCGTTAGAGCCTCCTCACTATATTTTCTTATAGCTGCTGGCACAGCGGGCGGTGGGGGGCTCCGAACTTCAAACGCGCGTAACTTTCGAACCGAATGGAGTTACGGGGCGCACAGCATGTCCACGCGAAGGTCTCTCAGAGCCGGACGACGTGGACAACAGGGCTGGCCCGTTGTGTGCACTATCCGAGGTCAAAAAAGGCCGCAGAGCCCCGGTTTCGTGGCCCGCCGTGTTTCGACGATCCCGATTTCAAAAATTGCGGGTCCCACACTCAGAATCACGGCACGCTGATGACAAAAGCCCCGTGTCGCGATTATATTTGCACACAATGCGTAAGACAAACAAAACAATCAAACTAGTTGTAAAAAAAAAGAACAAGTTAACCGAAAAGACGAGTCTGAACTACAAAAGGGGTGCAACACGAGGACTTCCCAGGGGGTCACCCATCCTAGTACTACTCTCGCCCAAGCACGCTTAACTTCGGAGTTCTGATGGGATCCGGTGCATTAGTGCTGGTATGAACGCACCCGTTAGAGTCTCCTCACTATATTTTCTTATAGCTGCTGGCACAGCGGGCGGTGGGGGGCTCCGAACTTCAAACGCGCGTAACTTCCGAACCGAATGGAGTTACGGGGCGCACAGCATGTCCACGCGAAGGTCTCTCAGAGCCGGACGACGTGGACAACAGGGCTGGCCCGTTGTGTGCACTATCCGAGGTCAAAAAAGGCCGCAGAGCCCCGGTTTCGTGGCCCGCCGTGTTTCGACGATCCCGATTTCAAAAATTGCGGGTCCCACACTCAGAATCACGGCACGCTGATGACAAAAGCCCCGTGTCGCGATTATATTTGCACACAATGCGTAAGACAAACAAAACAATCAAACTAGTTGTAAAAAAAAAGAACAAGTTAACCGAAAAGACGAGTCTGAACTACAAAAGGGGTGCAACACGAGGACTTCCCAGGGGGTCACCCATCCTAGTACTACTCTCGCCCAAGCACGCTTAACTTCGGAGTTCTGATGGGATCCGGTGCATTAGTGCTGGTATGAATGCACCCGTTAGAGTCTCCTCACTATATTTTCTTATAGCTGCTGGCACAGCGGGCGGTGGGGGGCTCCGAACTTCAAACGCGCGTAACTTCCGAACCGAATGGAGTTACGGGGCGCACAGCATGTCCACGCGAAGGTCTCTCAGAGCCGGACGACGTGGACAACAGGGCTGGCCCGTTGTGTGCACTATCCGAGGTCAAAAAAGGCCGCAGAGCCCCGGTTTCGTGGCCCGCCGTGTTTCGACGATCCCGATTTCAAAAATTGCGGGTCCCACACTCAGAATCACGGCACGCTGATGACAAAAGCCCCGTGTCGCGATTATATTTGCACACAATGCGTAAGACAAACAAAACAATCAAACTAGTTGTAAAAAAAAAGAACAAGTTAACCGAAAAGACGAGTCTGAACTACAAAAGGGGTGCAACACGAGGACTTCCCAGGGGGTCACCCATCCTAGTACTACTCTCGCCCAAGCACGCTTAACTTCGGAGTTCTGATGGGATCCGGTGCATTAGTGCTGGTATGAATGCACCCGTTAGAGTCTCCTCACTATATTTTCTTATAGCTGCTGGCACAGCGGGCGGTGGGGGGCTCCGAACTTCAAACGCGCGTAACTTCCGAACCGAATGGAGTTACGGGGCGCACAGCATGTCCACGCGAAGGTCTCTCAGAGCCGGACGACGTGGACAACAGGGCTGGCCCGTTGTGTGCACTATCCGAGGTCAAAAAAGGCCGCAGAGCCCCGGTTTCGTGGCCCGCCGTGTTTCGACGATCCCGATTTCAAAAATTGCGGGTCCCACACTCAGAATCACGGCACGCTGATGAACAAAAGGCCCGTGTCGCGATTATATTTGCACACAATGCGTAAGACAAACAAAACAATCAAACTAGTTGTAAAAAAAAAGAACAAGTTAACCGAAAAGACGAGTCTGAACTACAAAAGGGGTGCAACACGAGGACTTCCCAGGGGGTCACCCATCCTAGTACTACTCTCGCCCAAGCACGCTTAACTTCGGAGTTCTGATGGGATCCGGTGCATTAGTGCTGGTATGAACGCACCCGTTAGAGTCTCCTCACTATATTTTCTTATAGCTGCTGGCACAGCGGGCGGTGGGGGGCTCCGAACTTCAAACGCGCGTAACTTCCGAACCGAATGGAGTTACGGGGCGCACAGCATGTCCACGCGAAGGTCTCTCAGAGCCGGACGACGTGGACAACAGGGCTGGCCCGTTGTGTGCACTATCCGAGGTCAAAAAAGGCCGCAGAGCCCCGGTTTCGTGGCCCGCCGTGTTTCGACGATCCCGATTTCAAAAATTGCGGGTCCCACACTCAGAATCACGGCACGCTGATGACAAAAGCCCCGTGTCGCGATTATATTTGCACACAATGCGTAAGACAAACAAAACAATCAAACTAGTTGTAAAAAAAAAGAACAAGTTAACCGAAAAGACGAGTCTGAACTACAAAAGGGGTGCAACACGAGGACTTCCCAGGGGGTCACCCATCCTAGTACTACTCTCGCCCAAGCACGCTTAACTTCGGAGTTCTGATGGGATCCGGTGCATTAGTGCTGGTGTGATCGCACCCGTTAGAGTCTCCTCACTATATTTTCTTATAGCTGCTGGCACAGCGGGCGGTGGGGGGCTCCGAACTTCAAACGCGCGTAACTTTCGAACCGAATGGAGTTACGGGGCGCACAGCATGTCCACGCGAAGGTCTCTCAGAGCCGGACGACGTGGACAACAGGGCTGGCCCGTTGTGTGCACTATCCGAGGTCAAAAAAGGCCGCAGAGCCCCGGTTTCGTGGCCCGCCGTGTTTCGACGATCCCGATTTCAAAAATTGCGGGTCCCACACTCGGAATCACGGCACGCTGATGACAAAAGCCCCGTGTCGCGATTATATTTGCACACAATGCGTAAGACAAACAAAACAATCAAACTAGTTGTAAAAAAAAAGAACAAGTTAACCGAAAAGACGAGTCTGAACTACAAAAGGGGTGCAACACGAGGACTTCCCAGGGGGTCACCCATCCTAGTACTACTCTCGTCCAAGCACGCTTAACTTCGGAGTTCTGATGGGATCCGGTGCATTAGTGCTGGTATGATCGCACCCGTTAGAGTCTCCTCACTATATTTTCTTATAGCTGCTGGCACAGCGGGCGGTGGGGGGCTCCGAACTTCAAACGCGCGTAACTTTCGAACCGAATGGAGTTACGGGGCGCACAGCATGTCCACGCGAAGGTCTCTCAGAGCCGGACGACGTGGACAACGGGGCTGGCCCGTTGTGTGCACTATCCGAGGTCAAAAAAGGCCGCAGAGCCCCGGTTTCGTGGCCCGCCGTGTTTCGACGATCCCGATTTCAAAAATTGCGGGTCCCACACTCAGAATCACGGCACGCTGATGACAAAAGCCCCGTTTCGCGATTATATTTGCACACAATGCGTAAGACAAACAAAACAATCAAACTAGTTGTAAAAAAAAAGAACAAGTTAACCGAAAAGACGAGTCTGAACTACAAAAGGGGTGCAACACGAGGACTTCCCAGGGGGTCACCCATCCTAGTACTACTCTCGTCCAAGCACGCTTAACTTCGGAGTTCTGATGGGATCCGGTGCATTAGTGCTGGTATGATCGCACCCGTTAGAGTCTCCTCACTATATTTTCTTATAGCTGCTGGCACAGCGGGCGGTGGGGGGCTCCGAACTTCAAACGCGCGTAACTTTCGAACCGAATGGAGTTACGGGGCGCACAGCATGTCCACGCGAAGGTCTCTCAGAGCCGGACGACGTGGACAACAGGGCTGGCCCGTTGTGTGCACTATCCGAGGTCAAAAAAGGCCGCAGAGCCCCGGTTTCGTGGCCCGCCGTGTTTCGACGATCCCGATTTCAAAAATTGCGGGTCCCACACTCAGAATCACGGCACGCTGATGACAAAAGCCCCGTGTTGCGATTATATTTGCACACAATGCGTAAGACAAACAAAACAATCAAACTAGTTGTAAAAAAAAAGAACAAGTTAACCGAAAAGACGAGTCTGAACTACAAAAGGGGTGCAACCCGAGGACTTCCCAGGGGGTCACCCATCCTAGTACTACTCTCGTCCAAGCACGCTTAACTTCGGAGTTCTGATGGGATCCGGTGCATTAGTGCTGGTATGATCGCACCCGTTAGAGTCTCCTCACTATATTTTCTTATAGCTGCTGGCACAGCGGGCGGTGGGGGGCTCCGAACTTCAAACGCGCGTAACTTTCGAACCGAATGGAGTTACGGGGCGCACAGCATGTCCACGCGAAGGTCTCTCAGAGCCGGACGACGTGGACAACAGGGCTGGCCCGTTGTGTGCACTATCCGAGGTCAAAAAAGGCCGCAGAGCCCCGGTTTCGTGGCCCGCCGTGTTTCGACGATCCCGATTTCAAAAATTGCGGGTCCCACACTCAGAATCACGGCACGCTGATGACAAAAGCCCCGTGTCGCGATTATATTTGCACACAATGCGTAAGACAAACAAAACAATCAAACTAGTTGTAAAAAAAAAGAACAAGTTAACCGAAAAGACGAGTCTGAACTACAAAAGGGGTGCAACACGAGGACTTCCCAGGGGGTCACCCATCCTAGTACTACTCTCGCCCAAGCACGCTTAACTTCGGAGTTCTGATGGGATCCGGTGCATTAGTGCTGGTATGAACGCACCCGTTAGAGTCTCCTCACTATATTTTCTTATAGCTGCTGGCACAGCGGGCGGTGGGGGGCTCCGAACTTCAAACGCGCGTAACTTCAGAACCGAATGGAGTTACGGGGCGCACAGCATGTCCACGCGAAGGTCTCTCAGAGCCGGACGACGTGGACAACAGGGCTGGCCCGTTGTGTGCACTATCCGAGGTCAAAAAAGGCCGCAGAGCCCCGGTTTCGTGGCCCGCCGTGTTTCGACGATCCCGATTTCAAAAATTGCGGGTCCCACACTCAGAATCATGGCACGCTGATGACAAAAGCCCCGTGTCGCGATTATATTTGCACACAATGCGTAAGACAAACAAAACAATCAAACTAGTTGTAAAAAAAAAGAACAAGTTAACCGAAAAGACGAGTCTGAACTACAAAAGGGGTGCAACACGAGGACTTCCCAGGGGGTCACCCATCCTAGTAATACTCTCGCCCAAGCACGCTTAACTTCGGAGTTCTGATGGGATCCGGTGCATTAGTGCTGGTATGATCGCACCCGTTAGAGCCTCCTCACTATATTTTCTTATAGCTGCTGGCACAGCGGGCGGTGGGGGGCTCCGAACTTCAAACGCGCGTAACTTTCGAACCGAATGGAGTTACGGGGCGCACAGCATGTCCACGCGAAGGTCTCTCAGAGCCGGACGACGTGGACAACAGGGCTGGCCCGTTGTGTGCACTATCCGAGGTCAAAAAAGGCCGCAGAGCCCCGGTTTCGTGGCCCGCCGTGTTTCGACGATCCCGATTTCAAAAATTGCGGGTCCCACACTCAGAATCACGGCACGCTGATGACAAAAGCCCCGTGTCGCGATTATATTTGCACACAATGCGTAAGACAAACAAAACAATCAAACTAGTTGTAAAAAAAAAGAACAAGTTAACCGAAAAGACGAGTCTGAACTACAAAAGGGGTGCAACACGAGGACTTCCCAGGGGGTCACCCATCCTAGTACTACTCTCGCCCAAGCACGCTTAACTTCGGAGTTCTGATGGGATCCGGTGCATTAGTGCTGGTATGAACGCACCCGTTAGAGTCTCCTCACTATATTTTCTTATAGCTGCTGGCACAGCGGGCGGTGGGGGGCTCCGAACTTCAAACGCGCGTAACTTCCGAACCGAATGGAGTTACGGGGCGCACAGCATGTCCACGCGAAGGTCTCTCAGAGCCGGACGACGTGGACAACAGGGCTGGCCCGTTGTGTGCACTATCCGAGGTCAAAAAAGGCCGCAGAGCCCCGGTTTCGTGGCCCGCCGTGTTTCGACGATCCCGATTTCAAAAATTGCGGGTCCCACACTCAGAATCACGGCACGCTGATGACAAAAGCCCCGTGTCGCGATTATATTTGCACACAATGCGTAAGACAAACAAAACAATCAAACTAGTTGTAAAAAAAAAGAACAAGTTAACCGAAAAGACGAGTCTGAACTACAAAAGGGGTGCAACACGAGGACTTCCCAGGGGGTCACCCATCCTAGTACTACTCTCGCCCAAGCACGCTTAACTTCGGAGTTCTGATGGGATCCGGTGCATTAGTGCTGGTATGAATGCACCCGTTAGAGTCTCCTCACTATATTTTCTTATAGCTGCTGGCACAGCGGGCGGTGGGGGGCTCTGAACTTCAAACGCGCGTAACTTCCGAACCGAATGGAGTTACGGGGCGCACAGCATGTCCACGCGAAGGTCTCTCAGAGCCGGACGACGTGGACAACAGGGCTGGCCCGTTGTGTGCACTATCCGAGGTCAAAAAAGGCCGCAGAGCCCCGGTTTCGTGGCCCGCCGTGTTTCGACGATCCCGATTTCAAAAATTGCGGGTCCCACACTCAGAATCACGGCACGCTGATGACAAAAGCCCCGTGTCGCGATTATATTTGCACACAATGCGTAAGACAAACAAAACAATCAAACTAGTTGTAAAAAAAAAGAACAAGTTAACCGAAAAGACGAGTCTGAACTACAAAAGGGGTGCAACACGAGGACTTCCCAGGGGGTCACCCATCCTAGTACTACTCTCGCCCAAGCACGCTTAACTTCGGAGTTCTGATGGGATCCGGTGCATTAGTGCTGGTATGAACGCACCCGTTAGAGTCTCCTCACTATATTTTCTTATAGCTGCTGGCACAGCGGGCGGTGGGGGGCTCCGAACTTCAAACGCGCGTAACTTCCGAACCGAATGGAGTTACGGGGCGCACAGCATGTCCACGCGAAGGTCTCTCAGAGCCGGACGACGTGGACAACAGGGCTGGCCCGTTGTGTGCACTATCCGAGGTCAAAAAAGGCCGCAGAGCCCCGGTTTCGTGGCCCGCCGTGTTTCGACGATCCCGATTTCAAAAATTGCGGGTCCCACACTCAGAATCACGGCACGCTGATGACAAAAGCCCCGTGTCGCGATTATATTTGCACACAATGCGTAAGACAAACAAAACAATCAAACTAGTTGTAAAAAAAAAGAACAAGTTAACCGAAAAGACGAGTCTGAACTACAAAAGGGGTGCAACACGAGGACTTCCCAGGGGGTCACCCATCCTAGTACTACTCTCGCCCAAGCACGCTTAACTTCGGAGTTCTGATGGGATCCGGTGCATTAGTGCTGGTATGAATGCACCCGTTAGAGTCTCCTCACTATATTTTCTTATAGCTGCTGGCACAGCGGGCGGTGGGGGGCTCCGAACTTCAAACGCGCGTAACTTCCGAACCGAATTGAGTTACGGGGCGCACAGCATGTCCACGCGAAGGTCTCTCAGAGCCGGACGACGTGGACAACAGGGCTGGCCCGTTGTGTGCACTATCCGAGGTCAAAAAAGGCCGCAGAGCCCCGGTTTCGTGGCCCGCCGTGTTTCGACGATCCCGATTTCAAAAATTGCGGGTCCCACACTCAGAATCACGGCACGCTGATGACAAAAGCCCCGTGTCGCGATTATATTTGCACACAATGCGTAAGACAAACAAAACAATCAAACTAGTTGTAAAAAAAAAGAACAAGTTAACCGAAAAGACGAGTCTGAACTACAAAAGGGGTGCAACACGAGGACTTCCCAGGGGGTCACCCATCCTAGTACTACTCTTGCCCAAGCACGCTTAACTTCGGAGTTCTGATGGGATCCGGTGCATTAGTGCTGGTATGAATGCACCCGTTAGAGTCTCCTCACTATATTTTCTTATAGCTGCTGGCACAGCGGGCGGTGGGGGGCTCCGAACTTCAAACGCGCGTAACTTCCGAACCGAATGGAGTTACGGGGCGCACAGCATGTCCACGCGAAGGTCTCTCAGAGCCGGACGACGTGGACAACAGGGCTGGCCCGTTGTGTGCACTATCCGAGGTCAAAAAAGGCCGCAGAGCCCCGGTTTCGTGGCCCGCCGTGTTTCGACGATCCCGATTTCAAAAATTGCGGGTCCCACACTCAGAATCACGGCACGCTGATGAACAAAAGGCCCGTGTCGCGATTATATTTGCACACAATGCGTAAGACAAACAAAACAATCAAACTAGTTGTAAAAAAAAAGAACAAGTTAACCGAAAAGACGAGTCTGAACTACAAAAGGGGTGCAACACGAGGACTTCCCAGGGGGTCACCCATCCTAGTACTACTCTCGCCCAAGCACGCTTAACTTCGGAGTTCTGATGGGATCCGGTGCATTAGTGCTGGTATGAACGCACCCGTTAGAGTCTCCTCACTATATTTTCTTATAGCTGCTGGCACAGCGGGCGGTGGGGGGCTCCGAACTTCAAACGCGCGTAACTTCCGAACCGAATGGAGTTACGGGGCGCACAGCATGTCCACGCGAAGGTCTCTCAGAGCCGGACGACGTGGACAACAGGGCTGGCCCGTTGTGTGCACTATCCGAGGTCAAAAAAGGCCGCAGAGCCCCGGTTTCGTGGCCCGCCGTGTTTCGACGATCCCGATTTCAAAAATTGCGGGTCCCACACTCAGAATCACGGCACGCTGATGACAAAAGCCCCGTGTCGCGATTATATTTGCACACAATGCGTAAGACAAACAAAACAATCAAACTAGTTGTAAAAAAAAAGAACAAGTTAACCGAAAAGACGAGTCTGAACTACAAAAGGGGTGCAACACGAGGACTTCCCAGGGGGTCACCCATCCTAGTACTACTCTCGCCCAAGCACGCTTAACTTCGGAGTTCTGATGGGATCCGGTGCATTAGTGCTGGTGTGATCGCACCCGTTAGAGTCTCCTCACTATATTTTCTTATAGCTGCTGGCACAGCGGGCGGTGGGGGGCTCCGAACTTCAAACGCGCGTAACTTTCGAACCGAATGGAGTTACGGGGCGCACAGCATGTCCACGCGAAGGTCTCTCAGAGCCGGACGACGTGGACAACAGGGCTGGCCCGTTGTGTGCACTATCCGAGGTCAAAAAAGGCCGCAGAGCCCCGGTTTCGTGGCCCGCCGTGTTTCGACGATCCCGATTTCAAAAATTGCGGGTCCCACACTCGGAATCACGGCACGCTGATGACAAAAGCCCCGTGTCGCGATTATATTTGCACACAATGCGTAAGACAAACAAAACAATCAAACTAGTTGTAAAAAAAAAGAACAAGTTAACCGAAAAGACGAGTCTGAACTACAAAAGGGGTGCAACACGAGGACTTCCCAGGGGGTCACCCATCCTAGTACTACTCTCGTCCAAGCACGCTTAACTTCGGAGTTCTGATGGGATCCGGTGCATTAGTGCTGGTATGATCGCACCCGTTAGAGGCTCCTCACTATATTTTCTTATAGCTGCTGGCACAGCGGGCGGTGGGGGGCTCCGAACTTCAAACGCGCGTAACTTTCGAACCGAATGGAGTTACGGGGCGCACAGCATGTCCACGCGAAGGTCTCTCAGAGCCGGACGACGTGGACAACGGGGCTGGCCCGTTGTGTGCACTATCCGAGGTCAAAAAAGGCCGCAGAGCCCCGGTTTCGTGGCCCGCCGTGTTTCGACGATCCCGATTTCAAAAATTGCGGGTCCCACACTCAGAATCACGGCACGCTGATGACAAAAGCCCCGTTTCGCGATTATATTTGCACACAATGCGTAAGACAAACAAAACAATCAAACTAGTTGTAAAAAAAAAGAACAAGTTAACCGAAAAGACGAGTCTGAACTACAAAAGGGGTGCAACACGAGGACTTCCCAGGGGGTCACCCATCCTAGTACTACTCTCGTCCAAGCACGCTTAACTTCGGAGTTCTGATGGGATCCGGTGCATTAGTGCTGGTATGATCGCACCCGTTAGAGTCTCCTCACTATATTTTCTTATAGCTGCTGGCACAGCGGGCGGTGGGGGGCTCCGAACTTCAAACGCGCGTAACTTCCGAACCGAATGGAGTTACGGGGCGCACAGCATGTCCACGCGAAGGTCTCTTAGAGCCGGACGACGTGGACAACAGGGCTGGCCCGTTGTGTGCACTATCCGAGGTCAAAAAAGGCCGCAGAGCCCCGGTTTCGTGGCCCGCCGTGTTTCGACGATCCCGATTTCAAAAATTGCGGGTCCCACACTCAGAATCACGGCACGCTGATGACAAAAGCCCCGTGTCGCGATTATATTTGCACACAATGCGTAAGACAAACAAAACAATCAAACTAGTTGTAAAAAAAAAGAACAAGTTAACCGAAAAGACGAGTCTGAACTACAAAAGGGGTGCAACACGAGGACTTCCCAGGGGGTCACCCATCCTAGTACTACTCTCGCCCAAGCACGCTTAACTTCGGAGTTCTGATGGGATCCGGTGCATTAGTGCTGGTGTGATCGCACCCGTTAGAGTCTCCTCACTATATTTTCTTATAGCTGCTGGCACAGCGGGCGGTGGGGGGCTCCGAACTTCAAACGCGCGTAACTTTCGAACCGAATGGAGTTACGGGGCGCACAGCATGTCCACGCGAAGGTCTCTCAGAGCCGGACGACGTGGACAACAGGGCTGGCCCGTTGTGTGCACTATCCGAGGTCAAAAAAGGCCGCAGAGCCCCGGTTTCGTGGCCCGCCGTGTTTCGACGATCCCGATTTCAAAAATTGCGGGTCCCACACTCAGAATCACGGCACGCTGATGACAAAAGCCCCGTGTCGCGATTATATTTGCACACAATGCGTAAGACAAACAAAACAATCAAACTAGTTGTAAAAAAAAAGAACAAGTTAACCGAAAAGACGAGTCTGAACTACAAAAGGGGTGCAACACGAGGACTTCCCAGGGGGTCACCCATCCTAGTACTACTCTCGCCCAAGCACGCTTAACTTCGGAGTTCTGATGGGATCCGGTGCATTAGTGCTGGTATGAACGCACCCGTTAGAGTCTCCTCACTATATTTTCTTATAGCTGCTGGCACAGCGGGCGGTGGGGGGCTCCGAACTTCAAACGCGCGTAACTTCAGAACCGAATGGAGTTACGGGGCGCACAGCATGTCCACGCGAAGGTCTCTCAGAGCCGGACGACGTGGACAACAGGGCTGGCCCGTTGTGTGCACTATCCGAGGTCAAAAAAGGCCGCAGAGCCCCGGTTTCGTGGCCCGCCGTGTTTCGACGATCCCGATTTCAAAAATTGCGGGTCCCACACTCAGAATCATGGCACGCTGATGACAAAAGCCCCGTGTCGCGATTATATTTGCACACAATGCGTAAGACAAACAAAACAATCAAACTAGTTGTAAAAAAAAAGAACAAGTTAACCGAAAAGACGAGTCTGAACTACAAAAGGGGTGCAACACGAGGACTTCCCAGGGGGTCACCCATCCTAGTAATACTCTCGCCCAAGCACGCTTAACTTCGGAGTTCTGATGGGATCCAGTGCATTAGTGCTGGTATGATCGCACCCGTTAGAGCCTCCTCACTATATTTTCTTATAGCTGCTGGCACAGCGGGCGGTGGGGGGCTCCGAACTTCAAACGCGCGTAACTTTCGAACCGAATGGAGTTACGGGGCGCACAGCATGTCCACGCGAAGGTCTCTCAGAGCCGGACGACGTGGACAACAGGGCTGGCCCGTTGTGTGCACTATCCGAGGTCAAAAAAGGCCGCAGAGCCCCGGTTTCGTGGCCCGCCGTGTTTCGACGATCCCGATTTCAAAAATTGCGGGTCCCACACTCAGAATCACGGCACGCTGATGACAAAAGCCCCGTGTCGCGATTATATTTGCACACAATGCGTAAGACAAACAAAACAATCAAACTAGTTGTAAAAAAAAAGAACAAGTTAACCGAAAAGACGAGTCTGAACTACAAAAGGGGTGCAACACGAGGACTTCCCAGGGGGTCACCCATCCTAGTACTACTCTCGCCCAAGCACGCTTAACTTCGGAGTTCTGATGGGATCCGGTGCATTAGTGCTGGTATGAACGCACCCGTTAGAGTCTCCTCACTATATTTTCTTATAGCTGCTGGCACAGCGGGCGGTGGGGGGCTCCGAACTTCAAACGCGCGTAACTTCCGAACCGAATGGAGTTACGGGGCGCACAGCATGTCCACGCGAAGGTCTCTCAGAGCCGGACGACGTGGACAACAGGGCTGGCCCGTTGTGTGCACTATCCGAGGTCAAAAAAGGCCGCAGAGCCCCGGTTTCGTGGCCCGCCGTGTTTCGACGATCCCGATTTCAAAAATTGCGGGTCCCACACTCAGAATCACGGCACGCTGATGACAAAAGCCCCGTGTCGCGATTATATTTGCACACAATGCGTAAGACAAACAAAACAATCAAACTAGTTGTAAAAAAAAAGAACAAGTTAACCGAAAAGACGAGTCTGAACTACAAAAGGGGTGCAACACGAGGACTTCCCAGGGGGTCACCCATCCTAGTACTACTCTCGCCCAAGCACGCTTAACTTCGGAGTTCTGATGGGATCCGGTGCATTAGTGCTGGTGTGATCGCACCCGTTAGAGTCTCCTCACTATATTTTCTTATAGCTGCTGGCACAGCGGGCGGTGGGGGGCTCCGAACTTCAAACGCGCGTAACTTTCGAACCGAATGGAGTTACGGGGCGCACAGCATGTCCACGCGAAGGTCTCTCAGAGCCGGACGACGTGGACAACGGGGCTGGCCCGTTGTGTGCACTATCCGAGGTCAAAAAAGGCCGCAGAGCCCCGGTTTCGTGGCCCGCCGTGTTTCGACGATCCCGATTTCAAAAATTGCGGGTCCCACACTCAGAATCACGGCACGCTGATGACAAAAGCCCCGTGTCGCGATTATATTTGCACACAATGCGTAAGACAAACAAAACAATCAAACTAGTTGTAAAAAAAAAGAACAAGTTAACCGAAAAGACGAGTCTGAACTACAAAAGGGGTGCAACACGAGGACTTCCCAGGGGGTCACCCATCCTAGTACTACTCTCGCCCAAGCACGCTTAACTTCGGAGTTCTGATGGGATCCGGTGCATTAGTGCTGGTATGAACGCACCCGTTAGAGTCTCCTCACTATATTTTCTTATAGCTGCTGGCACAGCGGGCGGTGGGGGGCTCCGAACTTCAAACGCGCGTAACTTCAGAACCGAATGGAGTTACGGGGCGCACAGCATGTCCACGCGAAGGTCTCTCAGAGCCGGACGACGTGGACAACAGGGCTGGCCCGTTGTGTGCACTATCCGAGGTCAAAAAAGGCCGCAGAGCCCCGGTTTCGTGGCCCGCCGTGTTTCGACGATCCCGATTTCAAAAATTGCGGGTCCCACACTCAGAATCATGGCACGCTGATGACAAAAGCCCCGTGTCGCGATTATATTTGCACACAATGCGTAAGACAAACAAAACAATCAAACTAGTTGTAAAAAAAAAGAACAAGTTAACCGAAAAGACGAGTCTGAACTACAAAAGGGGTGCAACACGAGGACTTCCCAGGGGGTCACCCATCCTAGTAATACTCTCGCCCAAGCACGCTTAACTTCGGAGTTCTGATGGGATCCGGTGCATTAGTGCTGGTATGATCGCACCCGTTAGAGCCTCCTCACTATATTTTCTTATAGCTGCTGGCACAGCGGGCGGTGGGGGGCTCCGAACTTCAAACGCGCGTAACTTTCGAACCGAATGGAGTTACGGGGCGCACAGCATGTCCACGCGAAGGTCTCTCAGAGCCGGACGACGTGGACAACAGGGCTGGCCCGTTGTGTGCACTATCCGAGGTCAAAAAAGGCCGCAGAGCCCCGGTTTCGTGGCCCGCCGTGTTTCGACGATCCCGATTTCAAAAATTGCGGGTCCCACACTCAGAATCACGGCACGCTGATGACAAAAGCCCCGTGTCGCGATTATATTTGCACACAATGCGTAAGACAAACAAAACAATCAAACTAGTTGTAAAAAAAAAGAACAAGTTAACCGAAAAGACGAGTCTGAACTACAAAAGGGGTGCAACACGAGGACTTCCCAGGGGGTCACCCATCCTAGTACTACTCTCGCCCAAGCACGCTTAACTTCGGAGTTCTGATGGGATCCGGTGCATTAGTGCTGGTATGAACGCACCCGTTAGAGTCTCCTCACTATATTTTCTTATAGCTGCTGGCACAGCGGGCGGTGGGGGGCTCCGAACTTCAAACGCGCGTAACTTCCGAACCGAATGGAGTTACGGGGCGCACAGCATGTCCACGCGAAGGTCTCTCAGAGCCGGACGACGTGGACAACAGGGCTGGCCCGTTGTGTGCACTATCCGAGGTCAAAAAAGGCCGCAGAGCCCCGGTTTCGTGGCCCGCCGTGTTTCGACGATCCCGATTTCAAAAATTGCGGGTCCCACACTCAGAATCATGGCACGCTGATGACAAAAGCCCCGTGTCGCGATTATATTTGCACACAATGCGTAAGACAAACAAAACAATCAAACTAGTTGTAAAAAAAAAGAACAAGTTAACCGAAAAGACGAGTCTGAACTACAAAAGGGGTGCAACACGAGGACTTCCCAGGGGGTCACCCATCCTAGTAATACTCTCGCCCAAGCACGCTTAACTTCGGAGTTCTGATGGGATCCGGTGCATTAGTGCTGGTATGATCGCACCCGTTAGAGCCTCCTCACTATATTTTCTTATAGCTGCTGGCACAGCGGGCGGTGGGGGGCTCCGAACTTCAAACGCGCGTAACTTTCGAACCGAATGGAGTTACGGGGCGCACAGCATGTCCACGCGAAGGTCTCTCAGAGCCGGACGACGTGGACAACAGGGCTGGCCCGTTGTGTGCACTATCCGAGGTCAAAAAAGGCCGCAGAGCCCCGGTTTCGTGGCCCGCCGTGTTTCGACGATCCCGATTTCAAAAATTGCGGGTCCCACACTCAGAATCACGGCACGCTGATGACAAAAGCCCCGTGTCGCGATTATATTTGCACACAATGCGTAAGACAAACAAAACAATCAAACTAGTTGTAAAAAAAAAGAACAAGTTAACCGAAAAGACGAGTCTGAACTACAAAAGGGGTGCAACACGAGGACTTCCCAGGGGGTCACCCATCCTAGTACTACTCTCGCCCAAGCACGCTTAACTTCGGAGTTCTGATGGGATCCGGTGCATTAGTGCTGGTATGAACGCACCCGTTAGAGTCTCCTCACTATATTTTCTTATAGCTGCTGGCACAGCGGGCGGTGGGGGGCTCCGAACTTCAAACGCGCGTAACTTCCGAACCGAATGGAGTTACGGGGCGCACAGCATGTCCACGCGAAGGTCTCTCAGAGCCGGACGACGTGGACAACAGGGCTGGCCCGTTGTGTGCACTATCCGAGGTCAAAAAAGGCCGCAGAGCCCCGGTTTCGTGGCCCGCCGTGTTTCGACGATCCCGATTTCAAAAATTGCGGGTCCCACACTCAGAATCACGGCACGCTGATGACAAAAGCCCCGTGTCGCGATTATATTTGCACACAATGCGTAAGACAAACAAAACAATCAAACTAGTTGTAAAAAAAAAGAACAAGTTAACCGAAAAGACGAGTCTGAACTACAAAAGGGGTGCAACACGAGGACTTCCCAGGGGGTCACCCATCCTAGTACTACTCTCGCCCAAGCACGCTTAACTTCGGAGTTCTGATGGGATCCGGTGCATTAGTGCTGGTGTGATCGCACCCGTTAGAGTCTCCTCACTATATTTTCTTATAGCTGCTGGCACAGCGGGCGGTGGGGGGCTCCGAACTTCAAACGCGCGTAACTTTCGAACCGAATGGAGTTACGGGGCGCATAGCATGTCCACGCGAAGGTCTCTCAGAGCCGGACGACGTGGACAACAGGGCTGGCCCGTTGTGTGCACTATCCGAGGTCAAAAAAGGCCGCAGAGCCCCGGTTTCGTGGCCCGCCGTGTTTCGACGATCCCGATTTCAAAAATTACGGGTCCCACACTCAGAATCACGGCACGCTGATGACAAAAGCCCCGTGTCGCGATTATATTTGCACACAATGCGTAAGACAAACAAAACAATCAAACTAGTTGTAAAAAAAAAGAACAAGTTAACCGAAAAGACGAGTCTGAACTACAAAAGGGGTGCAACACGAGGACTTCCCAGGGGGTCACCCATCCTAGTACTACTCTCGCCCAAGCACGCTTAACTTCGGAGTTCTGATGGGATCCGGTGCATTAGTGCTGGTATGAACGCACCCGTTAGAGTCTCCTCACTATATTTTCTTATAGCTGCTGGCACAGCGGGCGGTGGGGGGCTCCGAACTTCAAACGCGCGTAACTTCAGAACCGAATGGAGTTACGGGGCGCACAGCATGTCCACGCGAAGGTCTCTCAGAGCCGGACGACGTGGACAACAGGGCTGGCCCGTTGTGTGCACTATCCGAGGTCAAAAAAGGCCGCAGAGCCCCGGTTTCGTGGCCCGCCGTGTTTCGACGATCCCGATTTCAAAAATTGCGGGTCCCACACTCAGAATCACGGCACGCTGATGACAAAAGCCCCGTGTCGCGATTATATTTGCACACAATGCGTAAGACAAACAAAACAATCAAACTAGTTGTAAAAAAAAAGAACAAGTTAACCGAAAAGACGAGTCTGAACTACAAAAGGGGTGCAACACGAGGACTTCCCAGGGGGTCACCCATCCTAGTAATACTCTCGCCCAAGCACGCTTAACTTCGGAGTTCTGATGGGATCCGGTGCATTAGTGCTGGTATGATCGCACCCGTTAGAGCCTCCTCACTATATTTTCTTATAGCTGCTGGCACAGCGGGCGGTGGGGGGCTCCGAACTTCAAACGCGCGTAACTTCAGAACCGAATGGAGTTACGGGGCGCACAGCATGTCCACGCGAAGGTCTCTCAGAGCCGGACGACGTGGACAACAGGGCTGGCCCGTTGTGTGCACTATCCGAGGTCAAAAAAGGCCGCAGAGCCCCGGTTTCGTGGCCCGCCGTGTTTCGACGATCCCGATTTCAAAAATTGCGGGTCCCACACTCAGAATCACGGCACGCTGATGACAAAAGCCCCGTGTCGCGATTATATTTGCACACAATGCGTAAGACAAACAAAACAATCAAACTAGTTGTAAAAAAAAAGAACAAGTTAACCGAAAAGACGAGTCTGAACTACAAAAGGGGTGCAACACGAGGACTTCCCAGGGGGTCACCCATCCTAGTACTACTCTCGCCCAAGCACGCTTAACTTCGGAGTTCTGATGGGATCCGGTGCATTAGTGCTGGTGTGATCGCACCCGTTAGAGTCTCCTCACTATATTTTCTTATAGCTGCTGGCACAGCGGGCGGTGGGGGGCTCCGAACTTCAAACGCGCGTAACTTTCGAACCGAATGGAGTTACGGGGCGCACAGCATGTCCACGCGAAGGTCTCTCAGAGCCGGACGACGTGGACAACAGGGCTGGCCCGTTGTGTGCACTATCCGAGGTCAAAAAAGGCCGCAGAGCCCCGGTTTCGTGGCCCGCCGTGTTTCGACGATCCCGATTTCAAAAATTACGGGTCCCACACTCAGAATCACGGCACGCTGATGACAAAAGCCCCGTGTCGCGATTATATTTGCACACAATGCGTAAGACAAACAAAACAATCAAACTAGTTGTAAAAAAAAAGAACAAGTTAACCGAAAAGACGAGTCTGAACTACAAAAGGGGTGCAACACGAGGACTTCCCAGGGGGTCACCCATCCTAGTACTACTCTCGCCCAAGCACGCTTAACTTCGGAGTTCTGATGGGATCCGGTGCATTAGTGCTGGTATGAACGCACCCGTTAGAGTCTCCTCACTATATTTTCTTATAGCTGCTGGCACAGCGGGCGGTGGGGGGCTCCGAACTTCAAACGCGCGTAACTTCAGAACCGAATGGAGTTACGGGGCGCACAGCATGTCCACGCGAAGGTCTCTCAGAGCCGGACGACGTGGACAACAGGGCTGGCCCGTTGTGTGCACTATCCGAGGTCAAAAAAGGCCGCAGAGCCCCGGTTTCGTGGCCCGCCGTGTTTCGACGATCCCGATTTCAAAAATTGCGGGTCCCACACTCAGAATCACGGCACGCTGATGACAAAAGCCCCGTGTCGCGATTATATTTGCACACAATGCGTAAGACAAACAAAACAATCAAACTAGTTGTAAAAAAAAAGAACAAGTTAACCGAAAAGACGAGTCTGAACTACAAAAGGGGTGCAACACGAGGACTTCCCAGGGGGTCACCCATCCTAGTAATACTCTCGCCCAAGCACGCTTAACTTCGGAGTTCTGATGGGATCCGGTGCATTAGTGCTGGTATGATCGCACCCGTTAGAGCCTCCTCACTATATTTTCTTATAGCTGCTGGCACAGCGGGCGGTGGGGGGCTCCGAACTTCAAACGCGCGTAACTTCAGAACCGAATGGAGTTACGGGGCGCACAGCATGTCCACGCGAAGGTCTCTCAGAGCCGGACGACGTGGACAACAGGGCTGGCCCGTTGTGTGCACTATCCGAGGTCAAAAAAGGCCGCAGAGCCCCGGTTTCGTGGCCCGCCGTGTTTCGACGATCCCGATTTCAAAAATTGCGGGTCCCACACTCAGAATCACGGCACGCTGATGACAAAAGCCCCGTGTCGCGATTATATTTGCACACAATGCGTAAGACAAACAAAACAATCAAACTAGTTGTAAAAAAAAAGAACAAGTTAACCGAAAAGACGAGTCTGAACTACAAAAGGGGTGCAACACGAGGACTTCCCAGGGGGTCACCCATCCTAGTACTACTCTCGCCCAAGCACGCTTAACTTCGGAGTTCTGATGGGATCCGGTGCATTAGTGCTGGTATGAACGCACCCGTTAGAGTCTCCTCACTATATTTTCTTATAGCTGCTGGCACAGCGGGCGGTGGGGGGCTCCGAACTTCAAACGCGCGTAACTTCCGAACCGAATGGAGTTACGGGGCGCACAGCATGTCCACGCGAAGGTCTCTCAGAGCCGGACGACGTGGACAACAGGGCTGGCCCGTTGTGTGCACTATCCGAGGTCAAAAAAGGCCGCAGAGCCCCGGTTTCGTGGCCCGCCGTGTTTCGACGATCCCGATTTCAAAAATTGCGGGTCCCACACTCAGAATCACGGCACGCTGATGACAAAAGCCCCGTGTCGCGATTATATTTGCACACAATGCGTAAGACAAACAAAACAATCAAACTAGTTGTAAAAAAAAAGAACAAGTTAACCGAAAAGACGAGTCTGAACTACAAAAGGGGTGCAACACGAGGACTTCCCAGGGGGTCACCCATCCTAGTACTACTCTCGCCCAAGCACGCTTAACTTCGGAGTTCTGATGGGATCCGGTGCATTAGTGCTGGTGTGATCGCACCCGTTAGAGTCTCCTCACTATATTTTCTTATAGCTGCTGGCACAGCGGGCGGTGGGGGGCTCCGAACTTCAAACGCGCGTAACTTTCGAACCGAATGGAGTTACGGGGCGCACAGCATGTCCACGCGAAGGTCTCTCAGAGCCGGACGACGTGGACAACAGGGCTGGCCCGTTGTGTGCACTATCCGAGGTCAAAAAAGGCCGCAGAGCCCCGGTTTCGTGGCCCGCCGTGTTTCGACGATCCCGATTTCAAAAATTACGGGTCCCACACTCAGAATCACGGCACGCTGATGACAAAAGCCCCGTGTCGCGATTATATTTGCACACAATGCGTAAGACAAACAAAACAATCAAACTAGTTGTAAAAAAAAAGAACAAGTTAACCGAAAAGACGAGTCTGAACTACAAAAGGGGTGCAACACGAGGACTTCCCAGGGGGTCACCCATCCTAGTACTACTCTCGCCCAAGCACGCTTAGCTTCGGAGTTCTGATGGGATCCGGTGCATTAGTGCTGGTATGAACGCACCCGTTAGAGTCTCCTCACTATATTTTCTTATAGCTGCTGGCACAGCGGGCGGTGGGGGGCTCCGAACTTCAAACGCGCGTAACTTCAGAACCGAATGGAGTTACGGGGCGCACAGCATGTCCACGCGAAGGTCTCTCAGAGCCGGACGACGTGGACAACAGGGCTGGCCCGTTGTGTGCACTATCCGAGGTCAAAAAAGGCCGCAGAGCCCCGGTTTCGTGGCCCGCCGTGTTTCGACGATCCCGATTTCAAAAATTGCGGGTCCCACACTCAGAATCACGGCACGCTGATGACAAAAGCCCCGTGTCGCGATTATATTTGCACACAATGCGTAAGACAAACAAAACAATCAAACTAGTTGTAAAAAAAAAGAACAAGTTAACCGAAAAGACGAGTCTGAACTACAAAAGGGGTGCAACACGAGGACTTCCCAGGGGGTCACCCATCCTAGTAATACTCTCGCCCAAGCACGCTTAACTTCGGAGTTCTGATGGGATCCGGTGCATTAGTGCTGGTATGATCGCACCCGTTAGAGCCTCCTCACTATATTTTCTTATAGCTGCTGGCACAGCGGGCGGTGGGGGGCTCCGAACTTCAAACGCGCGTAACTTTCGAACCGAATGGAGTTACGGGGCGCACAGCATGTCCACGCGAAGGTCTCTCAGAGCCGGACGACGTGGACAACAGGGCTGGCCCGTTGTGTGCACTATCCGAGGTCAAAAAAGGCCGCAGAGCCCCGGTTTCGTGGCCCGCCGTGTTTCGACGATCCCGATTTCAAAAATTGCGGGTCCCACACTCAGAATCACGGCACGCTGATGACAAAAGCCCCGTGTCGCGATTATATTTGCACACAATGCGTAAGACAAACAAAACAATCAAACTAGTTGTAAAAAAAAAGAACAAGTTAACCGAAAAGACGAGTCTGAACTACAAAAGGGGTGCAACACGAGGACTTCCCAGGGGGTCACCCATCCTAGTACTACTCTCGCCCAAGCACGCTTAACTTCGGAGTTCTGATGGGATCCGGTGCATTAGTGCTGGTATGAACGCACCCGTTAGAGTCTCCTCACTATATTTTCTTATAGCTGCTGGCACAGCGGGCGGTGGGGGGCTCCGAACTTCAAACGCGCGTAACTTCCGAACCGAATGGAGTTACGGGGCGCACAGCATGTCCACGCGAAGGTCTCTCAGAGCCGGACGACGTGGACAACAGGGCTGGCCCGTTGTGTGCACTATCCGAGGTCAAAAAAGGCCGCAGAGCCCCGGTTTCGTGGCCCGCCGTGTTTCGACGATCCCGATTTCAAAAATTGCGGGTCCCACACTCAGAATCACGGCACGCTGATGACAAAAGCCCCGTGTCGCGATTATATTTGCACACAATGCGTAAGACAAACAAAACAATCAAACTAGTTGTAAAAAAAAAGAACAAGTTAACCGAAAAGACGAGTCTGAACTACAAAAGGGGTGCAACACGAGGACTTCCCAGGGGGTCACCCATCGTAGTACTACTCTCGCCCAAGCACGCTTAACTTCGGAGTTCTGATGGGATCCGGTGCATTAGTGCTGGTATGAACGCACCCGTTAGAGTCTCCTCACTATATTTTCTTATAGCTGCTGGCACAGCGGGCGGTGGGGGGCTCCGAACTTCAAACGCGCGTAACTTCCGAACCGAATGGAGTTACGGGGCGCACAGCATGTCCACGCGAAGGTCTCTCAGAGCCGGACGACGTGGACAACAGGGCTGGCCCGTTGTGTGCACTATCCGAGGTCAAAAAAGGCCGCAGAGCCCCGGTTTCGTGGCCCGCCGTGTTTCGACGATCCCGATTTCAAAAATTGCGGGTCCCACACTCAGAATCACGGCACGCTGATGACAAAAGCCCCGTGTCGCGATTATATTTGCACACAATGCGTAAGACAAACAAAACAATCAAACTAGTTGTAAAAAAAAAGAACAAGTTAACCGAAAAGACGAGTCTGAACTACAAAAGGGGTGCAACACGAGGACTTCCCAGGGGGTCACCTATCCTAGTACTACTCTCGCCCAAGCACGCTTAACTTCGGAGTTCTGATGGGATCCGGTGCATTAGTGCTGGTGTGATCGCACCCGTTAGAGTCTCCTCACTATATTTTCTTATAGCTGCTGGCACAGCGGGCGGTGGGGGGCTCCGAACTTCAAACGCGCGTAACTTTCGAACCGAATGGAGTTACGGGGCGCACAGCATGTCCACGCGAAGGTCTCTCAGAGCCGGACGACGTGGACAACAGGGCTGGCCCGTTGTGTGCACTATCCGAGGTCAAAAAAGGCCGCAGAGCCCCGGTTTCGTGGCCCGCCGTGTTTCGACGATCCCGATTTCAAAAATTGCGGGTCCCACACTCAGAATCACGGCACGCTGATGACAAAAGCCCCGTGTCGCGATTATATTTGCACACAATGCGTAAGACAAACAAAACAATCAAACTAGTTGTAAAAAAAAAGAACAAGTTAACCGAAAAGACGAGTCTGAACTACAAAAGGGGTGCAACACGAGGACTTCCCAGGGGGTCACACATCCTAGTACTACTCTCGCCCAAGCACGCTTAACTTCGGAGTTCTGATGGGATCCGGTGCATTAGTGCTGGTATGAACGCACCCGTTAGAGTCTCCTCACTATATTTTCTTATAGCTGCTGGCACAGCGGGCGGTGGGGGGCTCCGAACTTCAAACGCGCGTAACTTCCGAACCGAATGGAGTTACGGGGCGCACAGCATGTCCACGCGAAGGTCTCTCAGAGCCGGACGACGTGGACAACAGGGCTGGCCCGTTGTGTGCACTATCCGAGGTCAAAAAAGGCCGCAGAGCCCCGGTTTCGTGGCCCGCCGTGTTTCGACGATCCCGATTTCAAAAATTGCGGGTCCCACACTCAGAATCACGGCACGCTGATGACAAAAGCCCCGTGTCGCGATTATATTTGCACACAATGCGTAAGACAAACAAAACAATCAAACTAGTTGTAAAAAAAAAGAACAAGTTAACCGAAAAGACGAGTCTGAACTACAAAAGGGGTGCAACACGAGGACTTCCCAGGGGGTCACCCATCCTAGTACTACTCTCGCCCAAGCACGCTTAACTTCGGAGTTCTGATGGGATCCGGTGCATTAGTGCTGGTGTGATCGCACCCGTTAGAGTCTCCTCACTATATTTTCTTATAGCTGCTGGCACAGCGGGCGGTGGGGGGCTCCGAACTTCAAACGCGCGTAACTTTCGAACCGAATGGAGTTACGGGGCGCACAGCATGTCCACGCGAAGGTCTCTCAGAGCCGGACGACGTGGACAACAGGGCTGGCCCGTTGTGTGCACTATCCGAGGTCAAAAAAGGCCGCAGAGCCCCGGTTTCGTGGCCCGCCGTGTTTCGACGATCCCGATTTCAAAAATTGCGGGTCCCACACTCAGAATCACGGCACGCTGATGACAAAAGCCCCGTGTCGCGATTATATTTGCACACAATGCGTAAGACAAACAAAACAATCAAACTAGTTGTAAAAAAAAAGAACAAGTTAACCGAAAAGACGAGTCTGAACTACAAAAGGGGTGCAACACGAGGACTTCCCAGGGGGTCACACATCCTAGTACTACTCTCGCCCAAGCACGCTTAACTTCGGAGTTCTGATGGGATCCGGTGCATTAGTGCTGGTATGAACGCACCCGTTAGAGTCTCCTCACTATATTTTCTTATAGCTGCTGGCACAGCGGGCGGTGGGGGGCTCCGAACTTCAAACGCGCGTAACTTCCGAACCGAATGGAGTTACGGGGCGCACAGCATGTCCACGCGAAGGTCTCTCAGAGCCGGACGACGTGGACAACAGGGCTGGCCCGTTGTGTGCACTATCCGAGGTCAAAAAAGGCCGCAGAGCCCCGGTTTCGTGGCCCGCCGTGTTTCGACGATCCCGATTTCAAAAATTGCGGGTCCCACACTCAGAATCACGGCACGCTGATGACAAAAGCCCCGTGTCGCGATTATATTTGCACACAATGCGTAAGACAAACAAAACAATCAAACTAGTTGTAAAAAAAAAGAACAAGTTAACCGAAAAGACGAGTCTGAACTACAAAAGGGGTGCAACACGAGGACTTCCCAGGGGGTCACCCATCCTAGTACTACTCTCGCCCAAGCACGCTTAACTTCGGAGTTCTGATGGGATCCGGTGCATTAGTGCTGGTGTGATCGCACCCGTTAGAGTCTCCTCACTATATTTTCTTATAGCTGCTGGCACAGCGGGCGGTGGGGGGCTCCGAACTTCAAACGCGCGTAACTTTCGAACCGAATGGAGTTACGGGGCGCACAGCATGTCCACGCGAAGGTCTCTCAGAGCCGGACGACGTGGACAACAGGGCTGGCCCGTTGTGTGCACTATCCGAGGTCAAAAAAGGCCGCAGAGCCCCGGTTTCGTGGCCCGCCGTGTTTCGACGATCCCGATTTCAAAAATTACGGGTCCCACACTCAGAATCACGGCACGCTGATGACAAAAGCCCCGTGTCGCGATTATATTTGCACACAATGCGTAAGACAAACAAAACAATCAAACTAGTTGTAAAAAAAAAGAACAAGTTAACCGAAAAGACGAGTCTGAACTACAAAAGGGGTGCAACACGAGGACTTCCCAGGGGGTCACCCATCCTAGTACTACTCTCGCCCAAGCACGCTTAACTTCGGAGTTCTGATGGGATCCGGTGCATTAGTGCTGGTATGAACGCACCCGTTAGAGTCTCCTCACTATATTTTCTTATAGCTGCTGGCACAGCGGGCGGTGGGGGGCTCCGAACTTCAAACGCGCGTAACTTCAGAACCGAATGGAGTTACGGGGCGCACAGCATGTCCACGCGAAGGTCTCTCAGAGCCGGACGACGTGGACAACAGGGCTGGCCCGTTGTGTGCACTATCCGAGGTCAAAAAAGGCCGCAGAGCCCCGGTTTCGTGGCCCGCCGTGTTTCGACGATCCCGATTTCAAAAATTGCGGGTCCCACACTCAGAATCACGGCACGCTGATGACAAAAGCCCCGTGTCGCGATTATATTTGCACACAATGCGTAAGACAAACAAAACAATCAAACTAGTTGTAAAAAAAAAGAACAAGTTAACCGAAAAGACGAGTCTGAACTACAAAAGGGGTGCAACACGAGGACTTCCCAGGGGGTCACCCATCCTAGTAATACTCTCGCCCAAGCACGCTTAACTTCGGAGTTCTGATGGGATCCGGTGCATTAGTGCTGGTATGATCGCACCCGTTAGAGCCTCCTCACTATATTTTCTTATAGCTGCTGGCACAGCGGGCGGTGGGGGGCTCCGAACTTCAAACGCGCGTAACTTTCGAACCGAATGGAGTTACGGGGCGCACAGCATGTCCACGCGAAGGTCTCTCAGAGCCGGACGACTTGGACAACAGGGCTGGCCCGTTGTGTGCACTATCCGAGGTCAAAAAAGGCCGCAGAGCCCCGGTTTCGTGGCCCGCCGTGTTTCGACGATCCCGATTTCAAAAATTGCGGGTCCCACACTCAGAATCACGGCACGCTGATGACAAAAGCCCCGTGTCGCGATTATATTTGCACACAATGCGTAAGACAAACAAAACAATCAAACTAGTTGTAAAAAAAAAGAACAAGTTAACCGAAAAGACGAGTCTGAACTACAAAAGGGGTGCAACACGAGGACTTCCCAGGGGGTCACCCATCCTAGTACTACTCTCGCCCAAGCACGCTTAACTTCGGAGTTCTGATGGGATCCGGTGCATTAGTGCTGGTATGAACGCACCCGTTAGAGTCTCCTCACTATATTTTCTTATAGCTGCTGGCACAGCGGGCGGTGGGGGGCTCCGAACTTCAAACGCGCGTAACTTCCGAACCGAATGGAGTTACGGGGCGCACAGCATGTCCACGCGAAGGTCTCTCAGAGCCGGACGACGTGGACAACAGGGCTGGCCCGTTGTGTGCACTATCCGAGGTCAAAAAAGGCCGCAGAGCCCCGGTTTCGTGGCCCGCCGTGTTTCGACGATCCCGATTTCAAAAATTGCGGGTCCCACACTCAGAATCACGGCACGCTGATGACAAAAGCCCCGTGTTGCGATTATATTTGCACACAATGCGTAAGACAAACAAAACAATCAAACTAGTTGTAAAAAAAAAGAACAAGTTAACCGAAAAGACGAGTCTGAACTACAAAAGGGGTGCAACCCGAGGACTTCCCAGGGGGTCACCCATCCTAGTACTACTCTCGTCCAAGCACGCTTAACTTCGGAGTTCTGATGGGATCCGGTGCATTAGTGCTGGTATGATCGCACCCGTTAGAGTCTCCTCACTATATTTTCTTATAGCTGCTGGCACAGCGGGCGGTGGGGGGCTCCGAACTTCAAACGCGCGTAACTTTCGAACCGAATGGAGTTACGGGGCGCACAGCATGTCCACGCGAAGGTCTCTCAGAGCCGGACGACGTGGACAACAGGGCTGGCCCGTTGTGTGCACTATCCGAGGTCAAAAAAGGCCGCAGAGCCCCGGTTTCGTGGCCCGCCGTGTTTCGACGATCCCGATTTCAAAAATTGCGGGTCCCACACTCAGAATCACGGCACGCTGATGACAAAAGCCCCGTGTCGCGATTATATTTGCACACAATGCGTAAGACAAACAAAACAATCAAACTAGTTGTAAAAAAAAAGAACAAGTTAACCGAAAAGACGAGTCTGAACTACAAAAGGGGTGCAACACGAGGACTTCCCAGGGGGTCACCCATCCTAGTACTACTCTCGCCCAAGCACGCTTAACTTCGGAGTTCTGATGGGATCCGGTGCATTAGTGCTGGTATGAACGCACCCGTTAGAGTCTCCTCACTATATTTTCTTATAGCTGCTGGCACAGCGGGCGGTGGGGGGCTCCGAACTTCAAACGCGCGTAACTTCAGAACCGAATGGAGTTACGGGGCGCACAGCATGTCCACGCGAAGGTCTCTCAGAGCCGGACGACGTGGACAACAGGGCTGGCCCGTTGTGTGCACTATCCGAGGTCAAAAAAGGCCGCAGAGCCCCGGTTTCGTGGCCCGCCGTGTTTCGACGATCCCGATTTCAAAAATTGCGGGTCCCACACTCAGAATCACGGCACGCTGATGACAAAAGCCCCGTGTCGCGATTATATTTGCACACAATGCGTAAGACAAACAAAACAATCAAACTAGTTGTAAAAAAAAAGAACAAGTTAACCGAAAAGACGAGTCTGAACTACAAAAGGGGTGCAACCCGAGGACTTCCCAGGGGGTCACCCATCCTAGTACTACTCTCGTCCAAGCACGCTTAACTTCGGAGTTCTGATGGGATCCGGTGCATTAGTGCTGGTATGATCGCACCCGTTAGAGTCTCCTCACTATATTTTCTTATAGCTGCTGGCACAGCGGGCGGTGGGGGGCTCCGAACTTCAAACGCGCGTAACTTTCGAACCGAATGGAGTTACGGGGCGCACAGCATGTCCACGCGAAGGTCTCTCAGAGCCGGACGACGTGGACAACAGGGCTGGCCCGTTGTGTGCACTATCCGAGGTCAAAAAAGGCCGCAGAGCCCCGGTTTCGTGGCCCGCCGTGTTTCGACGATCCCGATTTCAAAAATTGCGGGTCCCACACTCAGAATCACGGCACGCTGATGACAAAAGCCCCGTGTCGCGATTATATTTGCACACAATGCGTAAGACAAACAAAACAATCAAACTAGTTGTAAAAAAAAAGAACAAGTTAACCGAAAAGACGAGTCTGAACTACAAAAGGGGTGCAACACGAGGACTTCCCAGGGGGTCACCCATCCTAGTAATACTCTCGCCCAAGCACGCTTAACTTCGGAGTTCTGATGGGATCCGGTGCATTAGTGCTGGTATGATCGCACCCGTTAGAGCCTCCTCACTATATTTTCTTATAGCTGCTGGCACAGCGGGCGGTGGGGGGCTCCGAACTTCAAACGCGCGTAACTTTCGAACCGAATGGAGTTACGGGGCGCACAGCATGTCCACGCGAAGGTCTCTCAGAGCCGGACGACGTGGACAACAGGGCTGGCCCGTTGTGTGCACTATCCGAGGTCAAAAAAGGCCGCAGAGCCCCGGTTTCGTGGCCCGCCGTGTTTCGACGATCCCGATTTCAAAAATTGCGGGTCCCACACTCAGAATCACGGCACGCTGATGACAAAAGCCCCGTGTCGCGATTATATTTGCACACAATGCGTAAGACAAACAAAACAATCAAACTAGTTGTAAAAAAAAAGAACAAGTTAACCGAAAAGACGAGTCTGAACTACAAAAGGGGTGCAACACGAGGACTTCCCAGGGGGTCACCCATCCTAGTACTACTCTCGCCCAAGCACGCTTAACTTCGGAGTTCTGATGGGATCCGGTGCATTAGTGCTGGTATGAACGCACCCGTTAGAGTCTCCTCACTATATTTTCTTATAGCTGCTGGCACAGCGGGCGGTGGGGGGCTCCGAACTTCAAACGCGCGTAACTTCCGAACCGAATGGAGTTACGGGGCGCACAGCATGTCCACGCGAAGGTCTCTCAGAGCCGGACGACGTGGACAACAGGGCTGGCCCGTTGTGTGCACTATCCGAGGTCAAAAAAGGCCGCAGAGCCCCGGTTTCGTGGCCCGCCGTGTTTCGACGATCCCGATTTCAAAAATTGCGGGTCCCACACTCAGAATCACGGCACGCTGATGACAAAAGCCCCGTGTCGCGATTATATTTGCACACAATGCGTAAGACAAACAAAACAATCAAACTAGTTGTAAAAAAAAAGAACAAGTTAACCGAAAAGACGAGTCTGAACTACAAAAGGGGTGCAACACGAGGACTTCCCAGGGGGTCACCCATCCTAGTACTACTCTCGCCCAAGCACGCTTAACTTCGGAGTTCTGATGGGATCCGGTGCATTAGTGCTGGTATGAACGCACCCGTTAGAGTCTCCTCACTATATTTTCTTATAGCTGCTGGCACAGCGGGCGGTGGGGGGCTCCGAACTTCAAACGCGCGTAACTTCCGAACCGAATGGAGTTACGGGGCGCACAGCATGTCCACGCGAAGGTCTCTCAGAGCCGGACGACGTGGACAACAGGGCTGGCCCGTTGTGTGCACTATCCGAGGTCAAAAAAGGCCGCAGAGCCCCGGTTTCGTGGCCCGCCGTGTTTCGACGATCCCGATTTCAAAAATTGCGGGTCCCACACTCAGAATCACGGCACGCTGATGACAAAAGCCCCGTGTCGCGATTATATTTGCACACAATGCGTAAGACAAACAAAACAATCAAACTAGTTGTAAAAAAAAAGAACAAGTTAACCGAAAAGACGAGTCTGAACTACAAAAGGGGTGCAACACGAGGACTTCCCAGGGGGTCACCCATCCTAGTACTACTCTCGCCCAAGCACGCTTAACTTCGGAGTTCTGATGGGATCCGGTGCATTAGTGCTGGTGTGATCGCACCCGTTAGAGTCTCCTCACTATATTTTCTTATAGCTGCTGGCACAGCGGGCGGTGGGGGGCTCCGAACTTCAAACGCGCGTAACTTTCGAACCGAATGGAGTTACGGGGCGCACAGCATGTCCACGCGAAGGTCTCTCAGAGCCGGACGACGTGGACAACAGGGCTGGCCCGTTGTGTGCACTATCCGAGGTCAAAAAAGGCCGCAGAGCCCCGGTTTCGTGGCCCGCCGTGTTTCGACGATCCCGATTTCAAAAATTGCGGGTCCCACACTCAGAATCACGGCACGCTGATGACAAAAGCCCCGTGTCGCGATTATATTTGCACACAATGCGTAAGACAAACAAAACAATCAAACTAGTTGTAAAAAAAAAGAACAAGTTAACCGAAAAGACGAGTCTGAACTACAAAAGGGGTGCAACACGAGGACTTCCCAGGGGGTCACCCATCCTAGTACTACTCTCGCCCAAGCACGCTTAACTTCGGAGTTCTGATGGGATCCGGTGCATTAGTGCTGGTATGAACGCACCCGTTAGAGTCTCCTCACTATATTTTCTTATAGCTGCTGGCACAGCGGGCGGTGGGGGGCTCCGAACTTCAAACGCGCGTAACTTCCGAACCGAATGGAGTTACGGGGCGCACAGCATGTCCACGCGAAGGTCTCTCAGAGCCGGACGACGTGGACAACAGGGCTGGCCCGTTGTGTGCACTATCCGAGGTCAAAAAAGGCCGCAGAGCCCCGGTTTCGTGGCCCGCCGTGTTTCGACGATCCCGATTTCAAAAATTGCGGGTCCCACACTCAGAATCACGGCACGCTGATGACAAAAGCCCCGTGTCGCGATTATATTTGCACACAATGCGTAAGACAAACAAAACAATCAAACTAGTTGTAAAAAAAAAGAACAAGTTAACCGAAAAGACGAGTCTGAACTACAAAAGGGGTGCAACACGAGGACTTCCCAGGGGGTCACCCATCCTAGTACTACTCTCGCCCAAGCACGCTTAACTTCGGAGTTCTGATGGGATCCGGTGCATTAGTGCTGGTATGAACGCACCCGTTAGAGTCTCCTCACTATATTTTCTTATAGCTGCTGGCACAGCGGGCGGTGGGGGGCTCCGAACTTCAAACGCGCGTAACTTCCGAACCGAATGGAGTTACGGGGCGCACAGCATGTCCACGCGAAGGTCTCTCAGAGCCGGACGACGTGGACAACAGGGCTGGCCCGTTGTGTGCACTATCCGAGGTCAAAAAAGGCCGCAGAGCCCCGGTTTCGTGGCCCGCCGTGTTTCGACGATCCCGATTTCAAAAATTGCGGGTCCCACACTCAGAATCACGGCACGCTGATGACAAAAGCCCCGTGTCGCGATTATATTTGCACACAATGCGTAAGACAAACAAAACAATCAAACTAGTTGTAAAAAAAAAGAACAAGTTAACCGAAAAGACGAGTCTGAACTACAAAAGGGGTGCAACACGAGGACTTCCCAGGGGGTCACCCATCCTAGTACTACTCTCGCCCAAGCACGCTTAACTTCGGAGTTCTGATGGGATCCGGTGCATTAGTGCTGGTGTGATCGCACCCGTTAGAGTCTCCTCACTATATTTTCTTATAGCTGCTGGCACAGCGGGCGGTGGGGGGCTCCGAACTTCAAACGCGCGTAACTTTCGAACCGAATGGAGTTACGGGGCGCACAGCATGTCCACGCGAAGGTCTCTCAGAGCCGGACGACGTGGACAACAGGGCTGGCCCGTTGTGTGCACTATCCGAGGTCAAAAAAGGCCGCAGAGCCCCGGTTTCGTGGCCCGCCGTGTTTCGACGATCCCGATTTCAAAAATTGCGGGTCCCACACTCAGAATCACGGCACGCTGATGACAAAAGCCCCGTGTCGCGATTATATTTGCACACAATGCGTAAGACAAACAAAACAATCAAACTAGTTGTAAAAAAAAAGAACAAGTTAACCGAAAAGACGAGTCTGAACTACAAAAGGGGTGCAACACGAGGACTTCCCAGGGGGTCACCCATCCTAGTACTACTCTCGCCCAAGCACGCTTAACTTCGGAGTTCTGATGGGATCCGGTGCATTAGTGCTGGTATGAACGCACCCGTTAGAGTCTCCTCACTATATTTTCTTATAGCTGCTGGCACAGCGGGCGGTGGGGGGCTCCGAACTTCAAACGCGCGTAACTTCCGAACCGAATGGAGTTACGGGGCGCACAGCATGTCCACGCGAAGGTCTCTCAGAGCCGGACGACGTGGACAACAGGGCTGGCCCGTTGTGTGCACTATCCGAGGTCAAAAAAGGCCGCAGAGCCCCGGTTTCGTGGCCCGCCGTGTTTCGACGATCCCGATTTCAAAAATTGCGGGTCCCACACTCAGAATCACGGCACGCTGATGACAAAAGCCCCGTGTCGCGATTATATTTGCACACAATGCGTAAGACAAACAAAACAATCAAACTAGTTGTAAAAAAAAAGAACAAGTTAACCGAAAAGACGAGTCTGAACTACAAAAGGGGTGCAACACGAGGACTTCCCAGGGGGTCACCCATCCTAGTACTACTCTCGCCCAAGCACGCTTAACTTCGGAGTTCTGATGGGATCCGGTGCATTAGTGCTGGTATGAACGCACCCGTTAGAGTCTCCTCACTATATTTTCTTATAGCTGCTGGCACAGCGGGCGGTGGGGGGCTCCGAACTTCAAACGCGCGTAACTTCCGAACCGAATGGAGTTACGGGGCGCACAGCATGTCCACGCGAAGGTCTCTCAGAGCCGGACGACGTGGACAACAGGGCTGGCCCGTTGTGTGCACTATCCGAGGTCAAAAAAGGCCGCAGAGCCCCGGTTTCGTGGCCCGCCGTGTTTCGACGATCCCGATTTCAAAAATTGCGGGTCCCACACTCAGAATCACGGCACGCTGATGACAAAAGCCCCGTGTCGCGATTATATTTGCACACAATGCGTAAGACAAACAAAACAATCAAACTAGTTGTAAAAAAAAAGAACAAGTTAACCGAAAAGACGAGTCTGAACTACAAAAGGGGTGCAACACGAGGACTTCCCAGGGGGTCACCCATCCTAGTACTACTCTCGCCCAAGCACGCTTAACTTCGGAGTTCTGATGGGATCCGGTGCATTAGTGCTGGTGTGATCGCACCCGTTAGAGTCTCCTCACTATATTTTCTTATAGCTGCTGGCACAGCGGGCGGTGGGGGGCTCCGAACTTCAAACGCGCGTAACTTTCGAACCGAATGGAGTTACGGGGCGCACAGCATGTCCACGCGAAGGTCTCTCAGAGCCGGACGACGTGGACAACAGGGCTGGCCCGTTGTGTGCACTATCCGAGGTCAAAAAAGGCCGCAGAGCCCCGGTTTCGTGGCCCGCCGTGTTTCGACGATCCCGATTTCAAAAATTGCGGGTCCCACACTCGGAATCACGGCACGCTGATGACAAAAGCCCCGTGTCGCGATTATATTTGCACACAATGCGTAAGACAAACAAAACAATCAAACTAGTTGTAAAAAAAAAGAACAAGTTAACCGAAAAGACGAGTCTGAACTACAAAAGGGGTGCAACACGAGGACTTCCCAGGGGGTCACCCATCCTAGTACTACTCTCGTCCAAGCACGCTTAACTTCGGAGTTCTGATGGGATCCGGTGCATTAGTGCTGGTATGATCGCACCCGTTAGAGTCTCCTCACTATATTTTCTTATAGCTGCTGGCACAGCGGGCGGTGGGGGGCTCCGAACTTCAAACGCGCGTAACTTTCGAACCGAATGGAGTTACGGGGCGCACAGCATGTCCACGCGAAGGTCTCTCAGAGCCGGACGACGTGGACAACGGGGTTGGCCCGTTGTGTGCACTATCCGAGGTCAAAAAAGGCCGCAGAGCCCCGGTTTCGTGGCCCGCCGTGTTTCGACGATCCCGATTTCAAAAATTGCGGGTCCCACACTCAGAATCACGGCACGCTGATGACAAAAGCCCCGTGTCGCGATTATATTTGCACACAATGCGTAAGACAAACAAAACAATCAAACTAGTTGTAAAAAAAAAGAACAAGTTAACCGAAAAGACGAGTCTGAACTACAAAAGGGGTGCAACACGAGGACTTCCCAGGGGGTCACCCATCCTAGTAATACTCTCGCCCAAGCACGCTTAACTTCAGAGTTCTGATGGGATCCGGTGCATTAGTGCTGGTATGATCGCACCCGTTAGAGCCTCCTCACTATATTTTCTTATAGCTGCTGGCACAGCGGGCGGTGGGGGGCTCCGAACTTCAAACGCGCGTAACTTTCGAACCGAATGGAGTTACGGGGCGCACAGCATGTCCACGCGAAGGTCTCTCAGAGCCGGACGACGTGGACAACAGGGCTGGCCCGTTGTGTGCACTATCCGAGGTCAAAAAAGGCCGCAGAGCCCCGGTTTCGTGGCCCGCCGTGTTTCGACGATCCCGATTTCAAAAATTGCGGGTCCCACACTCAGAATCACGGCACGCTGATGACAAAAGCCCCGTGTCGCGATTATATTTGCACACAATGCGTAAGACAAACAAAACAATCAAACTAGTTGTAAAAAAAAAGAACAAGTTAACCGAAAAGACGAGTCTGAACTACAAAAGGGGTGCAACACGAGGACTTCCCAGGGGGTCACCCATCCTAGTACTACTCTCGCCCAAGCACGCTTAACTTCGGAGTTCTGATGGGATCCGGTGCATTAGTGCTGGTATGAACGCACCCGTTAGAGTCTCCTCACTATATTTTCTTATAGCTGCTGGCACAGCGGGCGGTGGGGGGCTCCGAACTTCAAACGCGCGTAACTTCCGAACCGAATGGAGTTACGGGGCGCACAGCATGTCCACGCGAAGGTCTCTCAGAGCCGGACGACGTGGACAACAGGGCTGGCCCGTTGTGTGCACTATCCGAGGTCAAAAAAGGCCGCAGAGCCCCGGTTTCGTGGCCCGCCGTGTTTCGACGATCCCGATTTCAAAAATTGCGGGTCCCACACTCAGAATCACGGCACGCTGATGACAAAAGCCCCGTGTCGCGATTATATTTGCACACAATGCGTAAGACAAACAAAACAATCAAACTAGTTGTAAAAAAAAAGAACAAGTTAACCGAAAAGACGAGTCTGAACTACAAAAGGGGTGCAACACGAGGACTTCCCAGGGGGTCACCCATCCTAGTACTACTCTCGCCCAAGCACGCTTAACTTCGGAGTTCTGATGGGATCCGGTGCATTAGTGCTGGTATGAACGCACCCGTTAGAGTCTCCTCACTATATTTTCTTATAGCTGCTGGCACAGCGGGCGGTGGGGGGCTCCGAACTTCAAACGCGCGTAACTTCCGAACCGAATGGAGTTACGGGGCGCACAGCATGTCCACGCGAAGGTCTCTCAGAGCCGGACGACGTGGACAACAGGGCTGGCCCGTTGTGTGCACTATCCGAGGTCAAAAAAGGCCGCAGAGCCCCGGTTTCGTGGCCCGCCGTGTTTCGACGATCCCGATTTCAAAAATTGCGGGTCCCACACTCAGAATCACGGCACGCTGATGACAAAAGCCCCGTGTCGCGATTATATTTGCACACAATGCGTAAGACAAACAAAACAATCAAACTAGTTGTAAAAAAAAAGAACAAGTTAACCGAAAAGACGAGTCTGAACTACAAAAGGGGTGCAACACGAGGACTTCCCAGGGGGTCACCCATCCTAGTACTACTCTCGCCCAAGCACGCTTAACTTCGGAGTTCTGATGGGATCCGGTGCATTAGTGCTGGTGTGATCGCACCCGTTAGAGTCTCCTCACTATATTTTCTTATAGCTGCTGGCACAGCGGGCGGTGGGGGGCTCCGAACTTCAAACGCGCGTAACTTTCGAACCGAATGGAGTTACGGGGCGCACAGCATGTCCACGCGAAGGTCTCTCAGAGCCGGACGACGTGGACAACAGGGCTGGCCCGTTGTGTGCACTATCCGAGGTCAAAAAAGGCCGCAGAGCCCCGGTTTCGTGGCCCGCCGTGTTTCGACGATCCCGATTTCAAAAATTGCGGGTCCCACACTCGGAATCACGGCACGCTGATGACAAAAGCCCCGTGTCGCGATTATATTTGCACACAATGCGTAAGACAAACAAAACAATCAAACTAGTTGTAAAAAAAAAGAACAAGTTAACCGAAAAGACGAGTCTGAACTACAAAAGGGGTGCAACACGAGGACTTCCCAGGGGGTCACCCATCCTAGTACTACTCTCGTCCAAGCACGCTTAACTTCGGAGTTCTGATGGGATCCGGTGCATTAGTGCTGGTATGATCGCACCCGTTAGAGTCTCCTCACTATATTTTCTTATAGCTGCTGGCACAGCGGGCGGTGGGGGGCTCCGAACTTCAAACGCGCGTAACTTTCGAACCGAATGGAGTTACGGGGCGCACAGCATGTCCACGCGAAGGTCTCTCAGAGCCGGACGACGTGGACAACGGGGTTGGCCCGTTGTGTGCACTATCCGAGGTCAAAAAAGGCCGCAGAGCCCCGGTTTCGTGGCCCGCCGTGTTTCGACGATCCCGATTTCAAAAATTGCGGGTCCCACACTCAGAATCACGGCACGCTGATGACAAAAGCCCCGTTTCGCGATTATATTTGCACACAATGCGTAAGACAAACAAAACAATCAAACTAGTTGTAAAAAAAAAGAACAAGTTAACCGAAAAGACGAGTCTGAACTACAAAAGGGGTGCAACACGAGGACTTCCCAGGGGGTCACCCATCCTAGTACTACTCTCGTCCAAGCACGCTTAACTTCGGAGTTCTGATGGGATCCGGTGCATTAGTGCTGGTATGATCGCACCCGTTAGAGTCTCCTCACTATATTTTCTTATAGCTGCTGGCACAGCGGGCGGTGGGGGGCTCCGAACTTCAAACGCGCGTAACTTTCGAACCGAATGGAGTTACGGGGCGCACAGCATGTCCACGCGAAGGTCTCTCAGAGCCGGACGACGTGGACAACAGGGCTGGCCCGTTGTGTGCACTATCCGAGGTCAAAAAAGGCCGCAGAGCCCCGGTTTCGTGGCCCGCCGTGTTTCGACGATCCCGATTTCAAAAATTGCGGGTCCCACACTCAGAATCACGGCACGCTGATGACAAAAGCCCCGTGTTGCGATTATATTTGCACACAATGCGTAAGACAAACAAAACAATCAAACTAGTTGTAAAAAAAAAGAACAAGTTAACCGAAAAGACGAGTCTGAACTACAAAAGGGGTGCAACCCGAGGACTTCCCAGGGGGTCACCCATCCTAGTACTACTCTCGTCCAAGCACGCTTAACTTCGGAGTTCTGATGGGATCCGGTGCATTAGTGCTGGTATGATCGCCCCCGTTAGAGTCTCCTCACTATATTTTCTAATAGCTGCTGGCACAGCGGGCGGTGGGGGGCTCCGAACTTCAAACGCGCGTAACTTTCGAACCGAATGGAGTTACGGGGCGCACAGCATGTCCACGCGAAGGTCTCTCAGAGCCGGACGACGTGGACAACGGGGTTGGCCCGTTGTGTGCACTATCCGAGGTCAAAAAAGGCCGCAGAGCCCCGGTTTCGTGGCCCGCCGTGTTTCGACGATCCCGATTTCAAAAATTGCGGGTCCCACACTCAGAATCACGGCACGCTGATGACAAAAGCCCCGTTTCGCGATTATATTTGCACACAATGCGTAAGACAAACAAAACAATCAAACTAGTTGTAAAAAAAAAGAACAAGTTAACCGAAAAGACGAGTCTGAACTACAAAAGGGGTGCAACACGAGGACTTCCCAGGGGGTCACCCATCCTAGTACTACTCTCGTCCAAGCACGCTTAACTTCGGAGTTCTGATGGGATCCGGTGCATTAGTGCTGGTATGATCGCACCCGTTAGAGTCTCCTCACTATATTTTCTTATAGCTGCTGGCACAGCGGGCGGTGGGGGGCTCCGAACTTCAAACGCGCGTAACTTTCGAACCGAATGGAGTTACGGGGCGCACAGCATGTCCACGCGAAGGTCTCTCAGAGCCGGACGACGTGGACAACAGGGCTGGCCCGTTGTGTGCACTATCCGAGGTCAAAAAAGGCCGCAGAGCCCCGGTTTCGTGGCCCGCCGTGTTTCGACGATCCCGATTTCAAAAATTGCGGGTCCCACACTCAGAATCACGGCACGCTGATGACAAAAGCCCCGTGTCGCGATTATATTTGCACACAATGCGTAAGACAAACAAAACAATCAAACTAGTTGTAAAAAAAAAGAACAAGTTAACCGAAAAGACGAGTCTGAACTACAAAAGGGGTGCAACACGAGGACTTCCCAGGGGGTCACCCATCCTAGTAATACTCTCGCCCAAGCACGCTTAACTTCGGAGTTCTGATGGGATCCGGTGCATTAGTGCTGGTATGATCGCACCCGTTAGAGCCTCCTCACTATATTTTCTTATAGCTGCTGGCACAGCGGGCGGTGGGGGGCTCCGAACTTCAAACGCGCGTAACTTTCGAACCGAATGGAGTTACGGGGCGCACAGCATGTCCACGCGAAGGTCTCTCAGAGCCGGACGACGTGGACAACAGGGCTGGCCCGTTGTGTGCACTATCCGAGGTCAAAAAAGGCCGCAGAGCCCCGGTTTCGTGGCCCGCCGTGTTTCGACGATCCCGATTTCAAAAATTGCGGGTCCCACACTCAGAATCACGGCACGCTGATGACAAAAGCCCCGTGTCGCGATTATATTTGCACACAATGCGTAAGACAAACAAAACAATCAAACTAGTTGTAAAAAAAAAGAACAAGTTAACCGAAAAGACGAGTCTGAACTACAAAAGGGGTGCAACACGAGGACTTCCCAGGGGGTCACCCATCCTAGTACTACTCTCGCCCAAGCACGCTTAACTTCGGAGTTCTGATGGGATCCGGTGCATTAGTGCTGGTATGAACGCACCCGTTAGAGTCTCCTCACTATATTTTCTTATAGCTGCTGGCACAGCGGGCGGTGGGGGGCTCCGAACTTCAAACGCGCGTAACTTCCGAACCGAATGGAGTTACGGGGCGCACAGCATGTCCACGCGAAGGTCTCTCAGAGCCGGACGACGTGGACAACAGGGCTGGCCCGTTGTGTGCACTATCCGAGGTCAAAAAAGGCCGCAGAGCCCCGGTTTCGTGGCCCGCCGTGTTTCGACGATCCCGATTTCAAAAATTGCGGGTCCCACACTCAGAATCACGGCACGCTGATGACAAAAGCCCCGTGTCGCGATTATATTTGCACACAATGCGTAAGACAAACAAAACAATCAAACTAGTTGTAAAAAAAAAGAACAAGTTAACCGAAAAGACGAGTCTGAACTACAAAAGGGGTGCAACACGAGGACTTCCCAGGGGGTCACCCATCCTAGTACTACTCTCGCCCAAGCACGCTTAACTTCGGAGTTCTGATGGGATCCGGTGCATTAGTGCTGGTGTGATCGCACCCGTTAGAGTCTCCTCACTATATTTTCTTATAGCTGCTGGCACAGCGGGCGGTGGGGGGCTCCGAACTTCAAACGCGCGTAACTTCCGAACCGAATGGAGTTACGGGGCGCACAGCATGTCCACGCGAAGGTCTCTCAGAGCCGGACGACGTGGACAACAGGGCTGGCCCGTTGTGTGCACTATCCGAGGTCAAAAAAGGCCGCAGAGCCCCGGTTTCGTGGCCCGCCGTGTTTCGACGATCCCGATTTCAAAAATTGCGGGTCCCACACTCGGAATCACGGCACGCTGATGACAAAAGCCCCGTGTCGCGATTATATTTGCACACAATGCGTAAGACAAACAAAACAATCAAACTAGTTGTAAAAAAAAAGAACAAGTTAACCGAAAAGACGAGTCTGAACTACAAAAGGGGTGCAACACGAGGACTTCCCAGGGGGTCACCCATCCTAGTACTACTCTCGCCCAAGCACGCTTAACTTCGGAGTTCTGATGGGATCCGGTGCATTAGTGCTGGTGTGATCGCACCCGTTAGAGTCTCCTCACTATATTTTCTTATAGCTGCTGGCACAGCGGGCGGTGGGGGGCTCCGAACTTCAAACGCGCGTAACTTTCGAACCGAATGGAGTTACGGGGCGCACAGCATGTCCACGCGAAGGTCTCTCAGAGCCGGACGACGTGGACAACAGGGCTGGCCCGTTGTGTGCACTATCCGAGGTCAAAAAAGGCCGCAGAGCCCCGGTTTCGTGGCCCGCCGTGTTTCGACGATCCCGATTTCAAAAATTGCGGGTCCCACACTCGGAATCACGGCACGCTGATGACAAAAGCCCCGTGTCGCGATTATATTTGCACACAATGCGTAAGACAAACAAAACAATCAAACTAGTTGTAAAAAAAAAGAACAAGTTAACCGAAAAGACGAGTCTGAACTACAAAAGGGGTGCAACACGAGGACTTCCCAGGGGGTCACCCATCCTAGTACTACTCTCGTCCAAGCACGCTTAATTTCGGAGTTCTGATGGGATCCGGTGCATTAGTGCTGGTATGATCGCACCCGTTAGAGTCTCCTCACTATATTTTCTTATAGCTGCTGGCACAGCGGGCGGTGGGGGGCTCCGAACTTCAAACGCGCGTAACTTTCGAACCGAATGGAGTTACGGGGCGCACAGCATGTCCACGCGAAGGTCTCTCAGAGCCGGACGACGTGGACAACGGGGTTGGCCCGTTGTGTGCACTATCCGAGGTCAAAAAAGGCTGCAGAGCCCCGGTTTCGTGGCCCGCCGTGTTTCGACGATCCCGATTTCAAAAATTGCGGGTCCCACACTCAGAATCACGGCACGCTGATGACAAAAGCCCCGTTTCGCGATTATATTTGCACACAATGCGTAAGACAAACAAAACAATCAAACTAGTTGTAAAAAAAAAGAACAAGTTAACCGAAAAGACGAGTCTGAACTACAAAAGGGGTGCAACACGAGGACTTCCCAGGGGGTCACCCATCCTAGTACTACTCTCGTCCAAGCACGCTTAACTTCGGAGTTCTGATGGGATCCGGTGCATTAGTGCTGGTATGATCGCACCCGTTAGAGTCTCCTCACTATATTTTCTTATAGCTGCTGGCACAGCGGGCGGTGGGGGGCTCCGAACTTCAAACGCGCGTAACTTTCGAACCGAATGGAGTTACGGGGCGCACAGCATGTCCACGCGAAGGTCTCTCAGAGCCGGACGACGTGGACAACAGGGCTGGCCCGTTGTGTGCACTATCCGAGGTCAAAAAAGGCCGCAGAGCCCCGGTTTCGTGGCCCGCCGTGTTTCGACGATCCCGATTTCAAAAATTGCGGGTCCCACACTCAGAATCACGGCACGCTGATGACAAAAGCCCCGTGTTGCGATTATATTTGCACACAATGCGTAAGACAAACAAAACAATCAAACTAGTTGTAAAAAAAAAGAACAAGTTAACCGAAAAGACGAGTCTGAACTACAAAAGGGGTGCAACCCGAGGACTTCCCAGGGGGTCACCCATCCTAGTACTACTCTCGTCCAAGCACGCTTAACTTCGGAGTTCTGATGGGATCCGGTGCATTAGTGCTGGTATGATCGCCCCCGTTAGAGTCTCCTCACTATATTTTCTTATAGCTGCTGGCACAGCGGGCGGTGGGGGGCTCCGAACTTCAAACGCGCGTAACTTTCGAACCGAATGGAGTTACGGGGCGCACAGCATGTCCACGCGAAGGTCTCTCAGAGCCGGACGACGTGGACAACAGGGCTGGCCCGTTGTGTGCACTATCCGAGGTCAAAAAAGGCCGCAGAGCCCCGGTTTCGTGGCCCGCCGTGTTTCGACGATCCCGATTTCAAAAATTGCGGGTCCCACACTCAGAATCACGGCACGCTGATGACAAAAGCCCCGTGTCGCGATTATATTTGCACACAATGCGTAAGACAAACAAAACAATCAAACTAGTTGTAAAAAAAAAGAACAAGTTAACCGAAAAGACGAGTCTGAACTACAAAAGGGGTGCAACACGAGGACTTCCCAGGGGGTCACCCATCCTAGTACTACTCTCGCCCAAGCACGCTTAACTTCGGAGTTCTGATGGGATCCGGTGCATTAGTGCTGGTATGAACGCACCCGTTAGAGTCTCCTCACTATATTTTCTTATAGCTGCTGGCACAGCGGGCGGTGGGGGGCTCCGAACTTCAAACGCGCGTAACTTCCGAACCGAATGGAGTTACGGGGCGCACAGCATGTCCACGCGAAGGTCTCTCAGAGCCGGACGACGTGGACAACAGGGCTGGCCCGTTGTGTGCACTATCCGAGGTCAAAAAAGGCCGCAGAGCCCCGGTTTCGTGGCCCGCCGTGTTTCGACGATCCCGATTTCAAAAATTGCGGGTCCCACACTCAGAATCACGGCACGCTGATGACAAAAGCCCCGTGTCGCGATTATATTTGCACACAATGCGTAAGACAAACAAAACAATCAAACTAGTTGTAAAAAAAAAGAACAAGTTAACCGAAAAGACGAGTCTGAACTACAAAAGGGGTGCAACACGAGGACTTCCCAGGGGGTCACCCATCCTAGTACTACTCTCGCCCAAGCACGCTTAACTTCGGAGTTCTGATGGGATCCGGTGCATTAGTGCTGGTATGAACGCACCCGTTAGAGTCTCCTCACTATATTTTCTTATAGCTGCTGGCACAGCGGGCGGTGGGGGGCTCCGAACTTCAAACGCGCGTAACTTCCGAACCGAATGGAGTTACGGGGCGCACAGCATGTCCACGCGAAGGTCTCTCAGAGCCGGACGACGTGGACAACAGGGCTGGCCCGTTGTGTGCACTATCCGAGGTCAAAAAAGGCCGCAGAGCCCCGGTTTCGTGGCCCGCCGTGTTTCGACGATCCCGATTTCAAAAATTGCGGGTCCCACACTCGGAATCACGGCACGCTGATGACAAAAGCCCCGTGTCGCGATTATATTTGCACACAATGCGTAAGACAAACAAAACAATCAAACTAGTTGTAAAAAAAAAGAACAAGTTAACCGAAAAGACGAGTCTGAACTACAAAAGGGGTGCAACACGAGGACTTCCCAGGGGGTCACCCATCCTAGTACTACTCTCGCCCAAGCACGCTTAACTTCGGAGTTCTGATGGGATCCGGTGCATTAGTGCTGGTATGAACGCACCCGTTAGAGTCTCCTCACTATATTTTCTTATAGCTGCTGGCACAGCGGGCGGTGGGGGGCTCCGAACTTCAAACGCGCGTAACTTTCGAACCGAATGGAGTTACGGGGCGCACAGCATGTCCACGCGAAGGTCTCTCAGAGCCGGACGACGTGGACAACGGGGTTGGCCCGTTGTGTGCACTATCCGAGGTCAAAAAAGGCTGCAGAGCCCCGGTTTCGTGGCCCGCCGTGTTTCGACGATCCCGATTTCAAAAATTGCGGGTCCCACACTCAGAATCACGGCACGCTGATGACAAAAGCCCCGTTTCGCGATTATATTTGCACACAATGCGTAAGACAAACAAAACAATCAAACTAGTTGTAAAAAAAAAGAACAAGTTAACCGAAAAGACGAGTCTGAACTACAAAAGGGGTGCAACACGAGGACTTCCCAGGGGGTCACCCATCCTAGTACTACTCTCGTCCAAGCACGCTTAACTTCGGAGTTCTGATGGGATCCGGTGCATTAGTGCTGGTATGATCGCACCCGTTAGAGTCTCCTCACTATATTTTCTTATAGCTGCTGGCACAGCGGGCGGTGGGGGGCTCCGAACTTCAAACGCGCGTAACTTTCGAACCGAATGGAGTTACGGGGCGCACAACATGTCCACGCGAAGGTCTCTCAGAGCCGGACGACGTGGACAACAGGGCTGGCCCGTTGTGTGCACTATCCGAGGTCAAAAAAGGCCGCAGAGCCCCGGTTTCGTGGCCCGCCGTGTTTCGACGATCCCGATTTCAAAAATTGCGGGTCCCACACTCAGAATCACGGCACGCTGATGACAAAAGCCCCGTGTTGCGATTATATTTGCACACAATGCGTAAGACAAACAAAACAATCAAACTAGTTGTAAAAAAAAAGAACAAGTTAACCGAAAAGACGAGTCTGGACTACAAAAGGGGTGCAACCCGAGGACTTCCCAGGGGGTCACCCATCCTAGTACTACTCTCGTCCAAGCACGCTTAACTTCGGAGTTCTGATGGGATCCGGTGCATTAGTGCTGGTATGATCGCCCCCGTTAGAGTCTCCTCACTATATTTTCTTATAGCTGCTGGCACAGCGGGCGGTGGGGGGCTCCGAACTTCAAACGCGCGTAACTTTCGAACCGAATGGAGTTACGGGGCGCACAGCATGTCCACGCGAAGGTCTCTCAGAGCCGGACGACGTGGACAACAGGGCTGGCCCGTTGTGTGCACTATCCGAGGTCAAAAAAGGCCGCAGAGCCCCGGTTTCGTGGCCCGCCGTGTTTCGACGATCCCGATTTCAAAAATTGCGGGTCCCACACTCAGAATCACGGCACGCTGATGACAAAAGCCCCGTGTCGCGATTATATTTGCACACAATGCGTAAGACAAACAAAACAATCAAACTAGTTGTAAAAAAAAAGAACAAGTTAACCGAAAAGACGAGTCTGAACTACAAAAGGGGTGCAACACGAGGACTTCCCAGGGGGTCACCCATCCTAGTACTACTCTCGCCCAAGCACGCTTAACTTCGGAGTTCTGATGGGATCCGGTGCATTAGTGCTGGTATGAACGCACCCGTTAGAGTCTCCTCACTATATTTTCTTATAGCTGCTGGCACAGCGGGCGGTGGGGGGCTCCGAACTTCAAACGCGCGTAACTTCAGAACCGAATGGAGTTACGGGGCGCACAGCATGTCCACGCGAAGGTCTCTCAGAGCCGGACGACGTGGACAACAGGGCTGGCCCGTTGTGTGCACTATCCGAGGTCAAAAAAGGCCGCAGAGCCCCGGTTTCGTGGCCCGCCGTGTTTCGACGATCCCGATTTCAAAAATTGCGGGTCCCACACTCAGAATCACGGCACGCTGATGACAAAAGCCCCGTGTCGCGATTATATTTGCACACAATGCGTAAGACAAACAAAACAATCAAACTAGTTGTAAAAAAAAAGAACAAGTTAACCGAAAAGACGAGTCTGAACTACAAAAGGGGTGCAACACGAGGACTTCCCAGGGGGTCACCCATCCTAGTAATACTCTCGCCCAAGCACGCTTAACTTCGGAGTTCTGATGGGATCCGGTGCATTAGTGCTGGTATGATCGCACCCGTTAGAGCCTCCTCACTATATTTTCTTATAGCTGCTGGCACAGCGGGCGGTGGGGGGCTCCGAACTTCAAACGCGCGTAACTTTCGAACCGAATGGAGTTACGGGGCGCACAGCATGTCCACGCGAAGGTCTCTCAGAGCCGGACGACGTGGACAACAGGGCTGGCCCGTTGTGTGCACTATCCGAGGTCAAAAAAGGCCGCAGAGCCCCGGTTTCGTGGCCCGCCGTGTTTCGACGATCCCGATTTCAAAAATTGCGGGTCCCACACTCAGAATCACGGCACGCTGATGACAAAAGCCCCGTGTCGCGATTATATTTGCACACAATGCGTAAGACAAACAAAACAATCAAACTAGTTGTAAAAAAAAAGAACAAGTTAACCGAAAAGACGAGTCTGAACTACAAAAGGGGTGCAACACGAGGACTTCCCAGGGGGTCACCCATCCTAGTACTACTCTCGCCCAAGCACGCTTAACTTCGGAGTTCTGATGGGATCCGGTGCATTAGTGCTGGTATGAACGCACCCGTTAGAGTCTCCTCACTATATTTTCTTATAGCTGCTGGCACAGCGGGCGGTGGGGGGCTCCGAACTTCAAACGCGCGTAACTTCCGAACCGAATGGAGTTACGGGGCGCACAGCATGTCCACGCGAAGGTCTCTCAGAGCCGGACGACGTGGACAACAGGGCTGGCCCGTTGTGTGCACTATCCGAGGTCAAAAAAGGCCGCAGAGCCCCGGTTTCGTGGCCCGCCGTGTTTCGACGATCCCGATTTCAAAAATTGCGGGTCCCACACTCAGAATCACGGCACGCTGATGACAAAAGCCCCGTGTCGCGATTATATTTGCACACAATGCGTAAGACAAACAAAACAATCAAACTAGTTGTAAAAAAAAAGAACAAGTTAACCGAAAAGACGAGTCTGAACTACAAAAGGGGTGCAACACGAGGACTTCCCAGGGGGTCACCCATCCTAGTACTACTCTCGCCCAAGCACGCTTAACTTCGGAGTTCTGATGGGATCCGGTGCATTAGTGCTGGTGTGATCGCACCCGTTAGAGTCTCCTCACTATATTTTCTTATAGCTGCTGGCACAGCGGGCGGTGGGGGGCTCCGAACTTCAAACGCGCGTAACTTTCGAACCGAATGGAGTTACGGGGCGCACAGCATGTCCACGCGAAGGTCTCTCAGAGCCGGACGACGTGGACAACAGGGCTGGCCCGTTGTGTGCACTATCCGAGGTCAAAAAAGGCCGCAGAGCCCCGGTTTCGTGGCCCGCCGTGTTTCGACGATCCCGATTTCAAAAATTGCGGGTCCCACACTCAGAATCACGGCACGCTGATGACAAAAGCCCCGTGTCGCGATTATATTTGCACACAATGCGTAAGACAAACAAAACAATCAAACTAGTTGTAAAAAAAAAGAACAAGTTAACCGAAAAGACGAGTCTGAACTACAAAAGGGGTGCAACACGAGGACTTCCCAGGGGGTCACCCATCCTAGTACTACTCTCGCCCAAGCACGCTTAACTTCGGAGTTCTGATGGGATCCGGTGCATTAGTGCTGGTATGAACGCACCCGTTAGAGTCTCCTCACTATATTTTCTTATAGCTGCTGGCACAGCGGGCGGTGGGGGGCTCCGAACTTCAAACGCGCGTAACTTCCGAACCGAATGGAGTTACGGGGCGCACAGCATGTCCACGCGAAGGTCTCTCAGAGCCGGACGACGTGGACAACAGGGCTGGCCCGTTGTGTGCACTATCCGAGGTCAAAAAAGGCCGCAGAGCCCCGGTTTCGTGGCCCGCCGTGTTTCGACGATCCCGATTTCAAAAATTGCGGGTCCCACACTCAGAATCACGGCACGCTGATGACAAAAGCCCCGTGTCGCGATTATATTTGCACACAATGCGTAAGACAAACAAAACAATCAAACTAGTTGTAAAAAAAAAGAACAAGTTAACCGAAAAGACGAGTCTGAACTACAAAAGGGGTGCAACACGAGGACTTCCCAGGGGGTCACCCATCCTAGTACTACTCTCGCCCAAGCACGCTTAACTTCGGAGTTCTGATGGGATCCGGTGCATTAGTGCTGGTGTGATCGCACCCGTTAGAGTCTCCTCACTATATTTTCTTATAGCTGCTGGCACAGCGGGCGGTGGGGGGCTCCGAACTTCAAACGCGCGTAACTTTCGAACCGAATGGAGTTACGGGGCGCACAGCATGTCCACGCGAAGGTCTCTCAGAGCCGGACGACGTGGACAACAGGGCTGGCCCGTTGTGTGCACTATCCGAGGTCAAAAAAGGCCGCAGAGCCCCGGTTTCGTGGCCCGCCGTGTTTCGACGATCCCGATTTCAAAAATTGCGGGTCCCACACTCGGAATCACGGCACGCTGATGACAAAAGCCCCGTGTCGCGATTATATTTGCACACAATGCGTAAGACAAACAAAACAATCAAACTAGTTGTAAAAAAAAAGAACAAGTTAACCGAAAAGACGAGTCTGAACTACAAAAGGGGTGCAACACGAGGACTTCCCAGGGGGTCACCCATCCTAGTACTACTCTCGTCCAAGCACGCTTAACTTCGGAGTTCTGATGGGATCCGGTGCATTAGTGCTGGTATGATCGCACCCGTTAGAGTCTCCTCACTATATTTTCTTATTGCTGCTGGCACAGCGGGCGGTGGGGGGCTCCGAACTTCAAACGCGCGTAACTTTCGAACCGAATGGAGTTACGGGGCGCACAGCATGTCCACGCGAAGGTCTCTCAGAGCCGGACGACGTGGACAACAGGGCTGGCCCGTTGTGTGCACTATCCGAGGTCAAAAAAGGCCGCAGAGCCCCGGTTTCGTGGCCCGCCGTGTTTCGACGATCCCGATTTCAAAAATTGCGGGTCCCACACTCAGAATCACGGCACGCTGATGACAAAAGCCCCGTGTCGCGATTATATTTGCACACAATGCGTAAGACAAACAAAACAATCAAACTAGTTGTAAAAAAAAAGAACAAGTTAACCGAAAAGACGAGTCTGAACTACAAAAGGGGTGCAACACGAGGACTTCCCAGGGGGTCACCCATCCTAGTACTACTCTCGCCCAAGCACGCTTAACTTCGGAGTTCTGATGGGATCCGGTGCATTAGTGCTGGTATGAACGCACCCGTTAGAGTCTCCTCACTATATTTTCTTATAGCTGCTGGCACAGCGGGCGGTGGGGGGCTCCGAACTTCAAACGCGCGTAACTTCAGAACCGAATGGAGTTACGGGGCGCACAGCATGTCCACGCGAAGGTCTCTCAGAGCCGGACGACGTGGACAACAGGGCTGGCCCGTTGTGTGCACTATCCGAGGTCAAAAAAGGCCGCAGAGCCCCGGTTTCGTGGCCCGCCGTGTTTCGACGATCCCGATTTCAAAAATTGCGGGTCCCACACTCAGAATCACGGCACGCTGATGACAAAAGCCCCGTGTCGCGATTATATTTGCACACAATGCGTAAGACAAACAAAACAATCAAACTAGTTGTAAAAAAAAAGAACAAGTTAACCGAAAAGACGAGTCTGAACTACAAAAGGGGTGCAACACGAGGACTTCCCAGGGGGTCACCCATCCTAGTACTACTCTCGCCCAAGCACGCTTAACTTCGGAGTTCTGATGGGATCCGGTGCATTAGTGCTGGTATGAACGCACCCGTTAGAGTCTCCTCACTATATTTTCTTATAGCTGCTGGCACAGCGGGCGGTGGGGGGCTCCGAACTTCAAACGCGCGTAACTTCAGAACCGAATGGAGTTACGGGGCGCACAGCATGTCCACGCGAAGGTCTCTCAGAGCCGGACGACGTGGACAACAGGGCTGGCCCGTTGTGTGCACTATCCGAGGTCAAAAAAGGCCGCAGAGCCCCGGTTTCGTGGCCCGCCGTGTTTCGACGATCCCGATTTCAAAAATTGCGGGTCCCACACTCAGAATCACGGCACGCTGATGACAAAAGCCCCGTGTCGCGATTATATTTGCACACAATGCGTAAGACAAACAAAACAATCAAACTAGTTGTAAAAAAAAAGAACAAGTTAACCGAAAAGACGAGTCTGAACTACAAAAGGGGTGCAACACGAGGACTTCCCAGGGGGTCACCCATCCTAGTACTACTCTCGCCCAAGCACGCTTAACTTCGGAGTTCTGATGGGATCCGGTGCATTAGTGCTGGTATGATCGCACCCGTTAGAGTCTCCTCACTATATTTTCTTATAGCTGCTGGCACAGCGGGCGGTGGGGGGCTCCGAACTTCAAACGCGCGTAACTTTCGAACCGAATGGAGTTACGGGGCGCACAGCATGTCCACGCGAAGGTCTCTCAGAGCCGGACGACGTGGACAACAGGGCTGGCCCGATGTGTGCACTATCCGAGGTCAAAAAAGGCCGCAGAGCCCCGGTTTCGTGGCCCGCCGTGTTTCGACGATCCCGATTTCAAAAATTGCGGGTCCCACACTCAGAATCACGGCACGCTGATGACAAAAGCCCCGTGTCGCGATTATATTTGCACACAATGCGTAAGACAAACAAAACAATCAAACTAGTTGTAAAAAAAAAGAACAAGTTAACCGAAAAGACGAGTCTGAACTACAAAAGGGGTGCAACACGAGGACTTCCCAGGGGGTCACCCATCCTAGTACTACTCTCGCCCAAGCACGCTTAACTTCGGAGTTCTGATGGGATCCGGTGCATTAGTGCTGGTATGATCGCACCCGTTAGAGTCTCCTCACTATATTTTCTTATAGCTGCTGGCACAGCGGGCGGTGGGGGGCTCCGAACTTCAAACGCGCGTAACTTTCGAACCGAATGGAGTTACGGGGCGCACAGCATGTCCACGCGAAGGTCTCTCAGAGCCGGACGACGTGGACAACAGGGCTGGCCCGTTGTGTGCACTATCCGAGGTCAAAAAAGGCCGCAGAGCCCCGGTTTCGTGGCCCGCCGTGTTTCGACGATCCCGATTTCAAAAATTGCGGGTCCCACACTCAGAATCACGGCACGCTGATGACAAAAGCCCCGTGTCGCGATTATATTTGCACACAATGCGTAAGACAAACAAAACAATCAAACTAGTTGTAAAAAAAAAGAACAAGTTAACCGAAAAGACGAGTCTGAACTACAAAAGGGGTGCAACACGAGGACTTCCCAGGGGGTCACCCATCCTAGTACTACTCTCGCCCAAGCACGCTTAACTTCGGAGTTCTGATGGGATCCGGTGCATTAGTGCTGGTATGATCGCACCCGTTAGAGTCTCCTCACTATATTTTCTTATAGCTGCTGGCACAGCGGGCGGTGGGGGGCTCCGAACTTCAAACGCGCGTAACTTTCGAACCGAATGGAGTTACGGGGCGCACAGCATGTCCACGCGAAGGTCTCTCAGAGCCGGACGACGTGGACAACAGGGCTGGCCCGTTGTGTGCACTATCCGAGGTCAAAAAAGGCCGCAGAGCCCCGGTTTCGTGGCCCGCCGTGTTTCGACGATCCCGATTTCAAAAATTGCGGGTCCCACACTCAGAATCACGGCACGCTGATGACAAAAGCCCCGTGTCGCGATTATATTTGCACACAATGCGTAAGACAAACAAAACAATCAAACTAGTTGTAAAAAAAAAGAACAAGTTAACCGAAAAGACGAGTCTGAACTACAAAAGGGGTGCAACACGAGGACTTCCCAGGGGGTCACCCATCCTAGTACTACTCTCGCCCAAGCACGCTTAACTTCGGAGTTCTGATGGGATCCGGTGCATTAGTGCTGGTATGATCGCACCCGTTAGAGTCTCCTCACTATATTTTCTTATAGCTGCTGGCACAGCGGGCGGTGGGGGGCTCCGAACTTCAAACGCGCGTAACTTTCGAACCGAATGGAGTTACGGGGCGCACAGCATGTCCACGCGAAGGTCTCTCAGAGCCGGACGACGTGGACAACAGGGCTGGCCCGTTGTGTGCACTATCCGAGGTCAAAAAAGGCCGCAGAGCCCCGGTTTCGTGGCCCGCCGTGTTTCGACGATCCCGATTTCAAAAATTGCGGGTCCCACACTCAGAATCACGGCACGCTGATGACAAAAGCCCCGTGTCGCGATTATATTTGCACACAATGCGTAAGACAAACAAAACAATCAAACTAGTTGTAAAAAAAAAGAACAAGTTAACCGAAAAGACGAGTCTGAACTACAAAAGGGGTGCAACACGAGGACTTCCCAGGGGGTCACCCATCCTAGTACTACTCTCGCCCAAGCACGCTTAACTTCGGAGTTCTGATGGGATCCGGTGCATTAGTGCTGGTATGATCGCACCCGTTAGAGTCTCCTCACTATATTTTCTTATAGCTGCTGGCACAGCGGGCGGTGGGGGGCTCCGAACTTCAAACGCGCGTAACTTTCGAACCGAATGGAGTTACGGGGCGCACAGCATGTCCACGCGAAGGTCTCTCAGAGCCGGACGACGTGGACAATAGGGCTGGCCCGTTGTGTGCACTATCCGAGGTCAAAAAAGGCCGCAGAGCCCCGGTTTCGTGGCCCGCCGTGTTTCGACGATCCCGATTTCAAAAATTGCGGGTCCCACACTCAGAATCACGGCACGCTGATGACAAAAGCCCCGTGTCGCGATTATATTTGCACACAATGCGTAAGACAAACAAAACAATCAAACTAGTTGTAAAAAAAAAGAACAAGTTAACCGAAAAGACGAGTCTGAACTACAAAAGGGGTGCAACACGAGGACTTCCCAGGGGGTCACCCATCCTAGTACTACTCTCGCCCAAGCACGCTTAACTTCGGAGTTCTGATGGGATCCGGTGCATTAGTGCTGGTATGATCGCACCCGTTAGAGTCTCCTCACTATATTTTCTTATAGCTGCTGGCACAGCGGGCGGTGGGGGGCTCCGAACTTCAAACGCGCGTAACTTTCGAACCGAATGGAGTTACGGGGCGCACAGCATGTCCACGCGAAGGTCTCTCAGAGCCGGACGACGTGGACAACAGGGCTGGCCCGTTGTGTGCACTATCCGAGGTCAAAAAAGGCCGCAGAGCCCCGGTTTCGTGGCCCGCCGTGTTTCGACGATCCCGATTTCAAAAATTGCGGGTCCCACACTCAGAATCACGGCACGCTGATGACAAAAGCCCCGTGTCGCGATTATATTTGCACACAATGCGTAAGACAAACAAAACAATCAAACTAGTTGTAAAAAAAAAGAACAAGTTAACCGAAAAGACGAGTCTGAACTACAAAAGGGGTGCAACACGAGGACTTCCCAGGGGGTCACCCATCCTAGTACTACTCTCGCCCAAGCACGCTTAACTTCGGAGTTCTGATGGGATCCGGTGCATTAGTGCTGGTATGATCGCACCCGTTAGAGTCTCCTCACTATATTTTCTTATAGCTGCTGGCACAGCGGGCGGTGGGGGGCTCCGAACTTCAAACGCGCGTAACTTTCGAACCGAATGGAGTTACGGGGCGCACAGCATGTCCACGCGAAGGTCTCTCAGAGCCGGACGACGTGGACAACAGGGCTGGCCCGTTGTGTGCACTATCCGAGGTCAAAAAAGGCCGCAGAGCCCCGGTTTCGTGGCCCGCCGTGTTTCGACGATCCCGATTTCAAAAATTGCGGGTCCCACACTCAGAATCACGGCACGCTGATGACAAAAGCCCCGTGTCGCGATTATATTTGCACACAATGCGTAAGACAAACAAAACAATCAAACTAGTTGTAAAAAAAAAGAACAAGTTAACCGAAAAGACGAGTCTGAACTACAAAAGGGGTGCAACACGAGGACTTCCCAGGGGGTCACCCATCCTAGTACTACTCTCGCCCAAGCACGCTTAACTTCGGAGTTCTGATGGGATCCGGTGCATTAGTGCTGGTATGATCGCACCCGTTAGAGTCTCCTCACTATATTTTCTTATAGCTGCTGGCACAGCGGGCGGTGGGGGGCTCCGAACTTCAAACGCGCGTAACTTTCGAACCGAATGGAGTTACGGGGCGCACAGCATGTCCACGCGAAGGTCTCTCAGAGCCGGACGACGTGGACAACAGGGCTGGCCCGTTGTGTGCACTATCCGAGGTCAAAAAAGGCCGCAGAGCCCCGGTTTCGTGGCCCGCCGTGTTTCGACGATCCCGATTTCAAAAATTGCGGGTCCCACACTCAGAATCACGGCACGCTGATGACAAAAGCCCCGTGTCGCGATTATATTTGCACACAATGCGTAAGACAAACAAAACAATCAAACTAGTTGTAAAAAAAAAGAACAAGTTAACCGAAAAGACGAGTCTGAACTACAAAAGGGGTGCAACACGAGGACTTCCCAGGGGGTCACCCATCCTAGTACTACTCTCGCCCAAGCACGCTTAACTTCGGAGTTCTGATGGGATCCGGTGCATTAGTGCTGGTATGATCGCACCCGTTAGAGTCTCCTCACTATATTTTCTTATAGCTGCTGGCACAGCGGGCGGTGGGGGGCTCCGAACTTCAAACGCGCGTAACTTTCGAACCGAATGGAGTTACGGGGCGCACAGCATGTCCACGCGAAGGTCTCTCAGAGCCGGACGACGTGGACAACAGGGCTGGCCCGTTGTGTGCACTATCCGAGGTCAAAAAAGGCCGCAGAGCCCCGGTTTCGTGGCCCGCCGTGTTTCGACGATCCCGATTTCAAAAATTGCGGGTCCCACACTCAGAATCACGGCACGCTGATGACAAAAGCCCCGTGTCGCGATTATATTTGCACACAATGCGTAAGACAAACAAAACAATCAAACTAGTTGTAAAAAAAAAGAACAAGTTAACCGAAAAGACGAGTCTGAACTACAAAAGGGGTGCAACACGAGGACTTCCCAGGGGGTCACCCATCCTAGTACTACTCTCGCCCAAGCACGCTTAACTTCGGAGTTCTGATGGGATCCGGTGCATTAGTGCTGGTATGATCGCACCCGTTAGAGTCTCCTCACTATATTTTCTTATAGCTGCTGGCACAGCGGGCGGTGGGGGGCTCCGAACTTCAAACGCGCGTAACTTTCGAACCGAATGGAGTTACGGGGCGCACAGCATGTCCACGCGAAGGTCTCTCAGAGCCGGACGACGTGGACAACAGGGCTGGCCCGTTGTGTGCACTATCCGAGGTCAAAAAAGGCCGCAGAGCCCCGGTTTCGTGGCCCGCCGTGTTTCGACGATCCCGATTTCAAAAATTGCGGGTCCCACACTCAGAATCACGGCACGCTGATGACAAAAGCCCCGTGTCGCGATTATATTTGCACACAATGCGTAAGACAAACAAAACAATCAAACTAGTTGTAAAAAAAAAGAACAAGTTAACCGAAAAGACGAGTCTGAACTACAAAAGGGGTGCAACACGAGGACTTCCCAGGGGGTCACCCATCCTAGTACTACTCTCGCCCAAGCACGCTTAACTTCGGAGTTCTGATGGGATCCGGTGCATTAGTGCTGGTATGATCGCACCCGTTAGAGTCTCCTCACTATATTTTCTTATAGCTGCTGGCACAGCGGGCGGTGGGGGGCTCCGAACTTCAAACGCGCGTAACTTTCGAACCGAATGGAGTTACGGGGCGCACAGCATGTCCACGCGAAGGTCTCTCAGAGCCGGACGACGTGGACAACAGGGCTGGCCCGTTGTGTGCACTATCCGAGGTCAAAAAAGGCCGCAGAGCCCCGGTTTCGTGGCCCGCCGTGTTTCGACGATCCCGATTTCAAAAATTGCGGGTCCCACACTCAGAATCACGGCACGCTGATGACAAAAGCCCCGTGTCGCGATTATATTTGCACACAATGCGTAACACAAACAAAACAATCAAACTAGTTGTAAAAAAAAAGAACAAGTTAACCGAAAAGACGAGTCTGAACTACAAAAGGGGTGCAACACGAGGACTTCCCAGGGGGTCACCCATCCTAGTACTACTCTCGCCCAAGCACGCTTAACTTCGGAGTTCTGATGGGATCCGGTGCATTAGTGCTGGTATGATCGCACCCGTTAGAGTCTCCTCACTATATTTTCTTATAGCTGCTGGCACAGCGGGCGGTGGGGGGCTCCGAACTTCAAACGCGCGTAACTTTCGAACCGAATGGAGTTACGGGGCGCACAGCATGTCCACGCGAAGGTCTCTCAGAGCCGGACGACGTGGACAACAGGGCTGGCCCGTTGTGTGCACTATCCGAGGTCAAAAAAGGCCGCAGAGCCCCGGTTTCGTGGCCCGCCGTGTTTCGACGATCCCGATTTCAAAAATTGCGGGTCCCACACTCAGAATCACGGCACGCTGATGACAAAAGCCCCGTGTCGCGATTATATTTGCACACAATGCGTAAGACAAACAAAACAATCAAACTAGTTGTAAAAAAAAAGAACAAGTTAACCGAAAAGACGAGTCTGAACTACAAAAGGGGTGCAACACGAGGACTTCCCAGGGGGTCACCCATCCTAGTACTACTCTCGCCCAAGCACGCTTAACTTCGGAGTTCTGATGGGATCCGGTGCATTAGTGCTGGTATGATCGCACCCGTTAGAGTCTCCTCACTATATTTTCTTATAGCTGCTGGCACAGCGGGCGGTGGGGGGCTCCGAACTTCAAACGCGCGTAACTTTCGAACCGAATGGAGTTACGGGGCGCACAGCATGTCCACGCGAAGGTCTCTCAGAGCCGGACGACGTGGACAATAGGGCTGGCCCGTTGTGTGCACTATCCGAGGTCAAAAAAGGCCGCAGAGCCCCGGTTTCGTGGCCCGCCGTGTTTCGACGATCCCGATTTCAAAAATTGCGGGTCCCACACTCAGAATCACGGCACGCTGATGACAAAAGCCCCGTGTCGCGATTATATTTGCACACAATGCGTAAGACAAACAAAACAATCAAACTAGTTGTAAAAAAAAAGAACAAGTTAACCGAAAAGACGAGTCTGAACTACAAAAGGGGTGCAACACGAGGACTTCCCAGGGGGTCACCCATCCTAGTACTACTCTCGCCCAAGCACGCTTAACTTCGGAGTTCTGATGGGATCCGGTGCATTAGTGCTGGTATGATCGCACCCGTTAGAGTCTCCTCACTATATTTTCTTATAGCTGCTGGCACAGCGGGCGGTGGGGGGCTCCGAACTTCAAACGCGCGTAACTTTCGAACCGAATGGAGTTACGGGGCGCACAGCATGTCCACGCGAAGGTCTCTCAGAGCCGGACGACGTGGACAACAGGGCTGGCCCGTTGTGTGCACTATCCGAGGTCAAAAAAGGCCGCAGAGCCCCGGTTTCGTGGCCCGCCGTGTTTCGACGATCCCGATTTCAAAAATTGCGGGTCCCACACTCAGAATCACGGCACGCTGATGACAAAAGCCCCGTGTCGCGATTATATTTGCACACAATGCGTAAGACAAACAAAACAATCAAACTAGTTGTAAAAAAAAAGAACAAGTTAACCGAAAAGACGAGTCTGAACTACAAAAGGGGTGCAACACGAGGACTTCCCAGGGGGTCACCCATCCTAGTACTACTCTCGCCCAAGCACGCTTAACTTCGGAGTTCTGATGGGATCCGGTGCATTAGTGCTGGTATGATCGCACCCGTTAGAGTCTCCTCACTATATTTTCTTATAGCTGCTGGCACAGCGGGCGGTGGGGGGCTCCGAACTTCAAACGCGCGTAACTTTCGAACCGAATGGAGTTACGGGGCGCACAGCATGTCCACGCGAAGGTCTCTCAGAGCCGGACGACGTGGACAACAGGGCTGGCCCGTTGTGTGCACTATCCGAGGTCAAAAAAGGCCGCAGAGCCCCGGTTTCGTGGCCCGCCGTGTTTCGACGATCCCGATTTCAAAAATTGCGGGTCCCACACTCAGAATCACGGCACGCTGATGACAAAAGCCCCGTGTCGCGATTATATTTGCACACAATGCGTAAGACAAACAAAACAATCAAACTAGTTGTAAAAAAAAAGAACAAGTTAACCGAAAAGACGAGTCTGAACTACAAAAGGGGTGCAACACGAGGACTTCCCAGGGGGTCACCCATCCTAGTACTACTCTCGCCCAAGCACGCTTAACTTCGGAGTTCTGATGGGATCCGGTGCATTAGTGCTGGTATGATCGCACCCGTTAGAGTCTCCTCACTATATTTTCTTATAGCTGCTGGCACAGCGGGCGGTGGGGGGCTCCGAACTTCAAACGCGCGTAACTTTCGAACCGAATGGAGTTAAGGGGCGCACAGCATGTCCACGCGAAGGTCTCTCAGAGCCGGACGACGTGGACAACAGGGCTGGCCCGTTGTGTGCACTATCCGAGGTCAAAAAAGGCCGCAGAGCGCCGGTTTCGTGGCCCGCCGTGTTTCGACGATCCCGATTTCAAAAATTGCGGGTCCCACACTCAGAATCACGGCACGCTGATGACAAAAGCCCCGTGTCGCGATTATATTTGCACACAATGCGTAAGACAAACAAAACAATCAAACTAGTTGTAAAAAAAAAGAACAAGTTAACCGAAAAGACGAGTCTGAACTACAAAAGGGTTGCAACACGAGGACTTCCCAGGGGGTCACCCATCCTAGTACTACTCTCGCCCAAGCACGCTTAACTTCGGAGTTCTGATGGGATCCGGTGCATTAGTGCTGGTATGATCGCACCCGTTAGAGTCTCCTCACTATATTTTCTTATAGCTGCTGGCACAGCGGGCGGTGGGGGGCTCCGAACTTCAAACGCGCGTAACTTTCGAACCGAATGGAGTTACGGGGCGCACAGCATGTCCACGCGAAGGTCTCTCAGAGCCGGACGACGTGGACAACAGGGCTGGCCCGTTGTGTGCACTATCCGAGGTCAAAAAAGGCCGCAGAGCCCCGGTTTCGTGGCCCGCCGTGTTTCGACGATCCCGATTTCAAAAATTGCGGGTCCCACACTCAGAATCACGGCACGCTGATGACAAAAGCCCCGTGTCGCGATTATATTTGCACACAATGCGTAAGACAAACAAAACAATCAAACTAGTTGTAAAAAAAAAGAACAAGTTAACCGAAAAGACGAGTCTGAACTACAAAAGGGGTGCAACACGAGGACTTCCCAGGGGGTCACCCATCCTAGTACTACTCTCGCCCAAGCACGCTTAACTTCGGAGTTCTGATGGGATCCGGTGCATTAGTGCTGGTATGATCGCACCCGTTAGAGTCTCCTCACTATATTTTCTTATAGCTGCTGGCACAGCGGGCGGTGGGGGGCTCCGAACTTCAAACGCGCGTAACTTTCGAACCGAATGGAGTTACGGGGCGCACAGCATGTCCACGCGAAGGTCTCTCAGAGCCGGACGACGTGGACAACAGGGCTGGCCCGTTGTGTGCACTATCCGAGGTCAAAAAAGGCCGCAGAGCCCCGGTTTCGTGGCCCGCCGTGTTTCGACGATCCCGATTTCAAAAATTGCGGGTCCCACACTCAGAATCACGGCACGCTGATGACAAAAGCCCCGTGTCGCGATTATATTTGCACACAATGCGTAAGACAAACAAAACAATCAAACTAGTTGTAAAAAAAAAGAACAAGTTAACCGAAAAGACGAGTCTGGACTACAAAAGGGGTGCAACACGAGGACTTCCCAGGGGGTCACCCATCCTAGTACTACTCTCGCCCAAGCACGCTTAACTTCGGAGTTCTGATGGGATCCGGTGCATTAGTGCTGGTATGATCGCACCCGTTAGAGTCTCCTCACTATATTTTCTTATAGCTGCTGGCACAGCGGGCGGTGGGGGGCTCCGAACTTCAAACGCGCGTAACTTTCGAACCGAATGGAGTTACGGGGCGCACAGCATGTCCACGCGAAGGTCTCTCAGAGCCGGACGATGTGGACAACAGGGCTGGCCCGTTGTGTGCACTATCCGAGGTCAAAAAAGGCCGCAGAGCCCCGGTTTCGTGGCCCGCCGTGTTTCGACGATCCCGATTTCAAAAATTGCGGGTCCCACACTCAGAATCACGGCACGCTGATGACAAAAGCCCCGTGTCGCGATTATATTTGCACACAATGCGTAAGACAAACAAAACAATCAAACTAGTTGTAAAAAAAAAGAACAAGTTAACCGAAAAGACGAGTCTGAACTACAAAAGGGGTGCAACACGAGGACTTCCCAGGGGGTCACCCATCCTAGTACTACTCTCGCCCAAGCACGCTTAACTTCGGAGTTCTGATGGGATCCGGTGCATTAGTGCTGGTATGATCGCACCCGTTAGAGTCTCCTCACTATATTTTCTTATAGCTGCTGGCACAGCGGGCGGTGGGGGGCTCCGAACTTCAAACGCGCGTAACTTTCGAACCGAATGGAGTTACGGGGCGCACAGCATGTCCACGCGAAGGTCTCTCAGAGCCGGACGACGTGGACAACAGGGCTGGCCCGTTGTGTGCACTATCCGAGGTCAAAAAAGGCCGCAGAGCCCCGGTTTCGTGGCCCGCCGTGTTTCGACGATCCCGATTTCAAAAATTGCGGGTCCCACACTCAGAATCACGGCACGCTGATGACAAAAGCCCCGTGTCGCGATTATATTTGCACACAATGCGTAAGACAAACAAAACAATCAAACTAGTTGTAAAAAAAAAGAACAAGTTAACCGAAAAGACGAGTCTGAACTACAAAAGGGGTGCAACACGAGGACTTCCCAGGGGGTCACCCATCCTAGTACTACTCTCGCCCAAGCACGCTTAACTTCGGAGTTCTGATGGGATCCGGTGCATTAGTGCTGGTATGATCGCACCCGTTAGAGTCTCCTCACTATATTTTCTTATAGCTGCTGGCACAGCGGGCGGTGGGGGGCTCCGAACTTCAAACGCGCGTAACTTTCGAACCGAATGGAGTTACGGGGCGCACAGCATGTCCACGCGAAGGTCTCTCAGAGCCGGACGACGTGGACAACAGGGCTGGCCCGTTGTGTGCACTATCCGAGGTCAAAAAAGGCCGCAGAGCCCCGGTTTCGTGGCCCGCCGTGTTTCGACGATCCCGATTTCAAAAATTGCGGGTCCCACACTCAGAATCACGGCACGCTGATGACAAAAGCCCCGTGTCGCGATTATATTTGCACACAATGCGTAAGACAAACAAAACAATCAAACTAGTTGTAAAAAAAAAGAACAAGTTAACCGAAAAGACGAGTCTGAACTACAAAAGGGGTGCAACACGAGGACTTCCCAGGGGGTCACCCATCCTAGTACTACTCTCGCCCAAGCACGCTTAACTTCGGAGTTCTGATGGGATCCGGTGCATTAGTGCTGGTATGATCGCACCCGTTAGAGTCTCCTCACTATATTTTCTTATAGCTGCTGGCACAGCGGGCGGTGGGGGGCTCCGAACTTCAAACGCGCGTAACTTTCGAACCGAATGGAGTTACGGGGCGCACAGCATGTCCACGCGAAGGTCTCTCAGAGCCGGACGACGTGGACAACAGGGCTGGCCCGTTGTGTGCACTATCCGAGGTCAAAAAAGGCCGCAGAGCCCCGGTTTCGTGGCCCGCCGTGTTTCGACGATCCCGATTTCAAAAATTGCGGGTCCCACACTCAGAATCACGGCACGCTGATGACAAAAGCCCCGTGTCGCGATTATATTTGCACACAATGCGTAAGACAAACAAAACAATCAAACTAGTTGTAAAAAAAAAGAACAAGTTAACCGAAAAGACGAGTCTGAACTACAAAAGGGGTGCAACACGAGGACTTCCCAGGGGGTCACCCATCCTAGTACTACTCTCGCCCAGGCACGCTTAACTTCGGAGTTCTGATGGGATCCGGTGCATTAGTGCTGGTATGATCGCACCCGTTAGAGTCTCCTCACTATATTTTCTTATAGCTGCTGGCACAGCGGGCGGTGGGGGGCTCCGAACTTCAAACGCGCGTAACTTTCGAACCGAATGGAGTTAAGGGGCGCACAGCATGTCCACGCGAAGGTCTCTCAGAGCCGGACGACGTGGACAACAGGGCTGGCCCGTTGTGTGCACTATCCGAGGTCAAAAAAGGCCGCAGAGCCCCGGTTTCGTGGCCCGCCGTGTTTCGACGATCCCGATTTCAAAAATTGCGGGTCCCACACTCAGAATCACGGCACGCTGATGACAAAAGCCCCGTGTCGCGATTATATTTGCACACAATGCGTAAGACAAACAAAACAATCAAACTAGTTGTAAAAAAAAAGAACAAGTTAACCGAAAAGACGAGTCTGAACTACAAAAGGGGTGCAACACGAGGACTTCCCAGGGGGTCACCCATCCTAGTACTACTCTCGCCCAGGCACGCTTAACTTCGGAGTTCTGATGGGATCCGGTGCATTAGTGCTGGTATGATCGCACCCGTTAGAGTCTCCTCACTATATTTTCTTATAGCTGCTGGCACAGCGGGCGGTGGGGGGCTCCGAACTTCAAACGCGCGTAACTTTCGAACCGAATGGAGTTAAGGGGCGCACAGCATGTCCACGCGAAGGTCTCTCAGAGCCGGACGACGTGGACAACAGGGCTGGCCCGTTGTGTGCACTATCCGAGGTCAAAAAAGGCCGCAGAGCCCCGGTTTCGTGGCCCGCCGTGTTTCGACGATCCCGATTTCAAAAATTGCGGGTCCCACACTCAGAATCACGGCACGCTGATGACAAAAGCCCCGTGTCGCGATTATATTTGCACACAATGCGTAAGACAAACAAAACAATCAAACTAGTTGTAAAAAAAAAGAACAAGTTAACCGAAAAGACGAGTCTGAACTACAAAAGGGGTGCAACACGAGGACTTCCCAGGGGGTCACCCATCCTTGTACTACTCTCGCCCAAGCACGCTTAACTTCGGAGTTCTGATCGGATCCGGTGCATTAGTGCTGGTATGATCGCACCCGTTAGAGTCTCCTCACTATATTTTCTTATAGCTGCTGGCACAGCGGGCGGTGGGGGGCTCCGAACTTCAAACGCGCGTAACTTTCGAACCGAATGGAGTTAAGGGGCGCACAGCATGTCCACGCGAAGGTCTCTCAGAGCCGGACGACGTGGACAACAGGGCTGGCCCGTTGTGTGCACTATCCGAGGTCAAAAAAGGCCGCAGAGCCCCGGTTTCGTGGCCCGCCGTGTTTCGACGATCCCGATTTCAAAAATTGCGGGTCCCACACTCAGAATCACGGCACGCTGATGACAAAAGCCCCATGTCGCGATTATATTTGCACACAATGCGTAAGACAAACAAAACAATCAAACTAGTTGTAAAAAAAAAGAACAAGTTAACCGAAAAGACGAGTCTGAACTACAAAAGGGGTGCAACACGAGGACTTCCCAGGGGGTCACCCATCCTAGTACTACTCTCGCCCAGGCACGCTTAACTTCGGAGTTCTGATGGGATCCGGTGCATTAGTGCTGGTATGATCGCACCCGTTAGAGTCTCCTCACTATATTTTCTTATAGCTGCTGGCACAGCGGGCGGTGGGGGGCTCCGAACTTCAAACGCGCGTAACTTTCGAACCGAATGGAGTTAAGGGGCGCACAGCATGTCCACGCGAAGGTCTCTCAGAGCCGGACGACGTGGACAACAGGGCTGGCCCGTTGTGTGCACTATCCGAGGTCAAAAAAGGCCGCAGAGCCCCGGTTTCGTGGCCCGCCGTGTTTCGACGATCCCGATTTCAAAAATTGCGGGTCCCACACTCAGAATCACGGCACGCTGATGACAAAAGCCCCGTGTCGCGATTATATTTGCACACAATGCGTAAGACAAACAAAACAATCAAACTAGTTGTAAAAAAAAAGAACAAGTTAACCGAAAAGACGAGTCTGAACTACAAAAGGGGTGCAACACGAGGACTTCCCAGGGGGTCACCCATCCTAGTACTACTCTCGCCCAGGCACGCTTAACTTCGGAGTTCTGATGGGATCCGGTGCATTAGTGCTGGTATGATCGCACCCGTTAGAGTCTCCTCACTATATTTTCTTATAGCTGCTGGCACAGCGGGCGGTGGGGGGCTCCGAACTTCAAACGCGCGTAACTTTCGAACCGAATGGAGTTAAGGGGCGCACAGCATGTCCACGCGAAGGTCTCTCAGAGCCGGACGACGTGGACAACAGGGCTGGCCCGTTGTGTGCACTATCCGAGGTCAAAAAAGGCCGCAGAGCCCCGGTTTCGTGGCCCGCCGTGTTTCGACGATCCCGATTTCAAAAATTGCGGGTCCCACACTCAGAATCACGGCACGCTGATGACAAAAGCCCCGTGTCGCGATTATATTTGCACACAATGCGTAAGACAAACAAAACAATCAAACTAGTTGTAAAAAAAAAGAACAAGTTAACCGAAAAGACGAGTCTGAACTACAAAAGGGGTGCAACACGAGGACTTCCCAGGGGGTCACCCATCCTTGTACTACTCTCGCCCAAGCACGCTTAACTTCGGAGTTCTGATGGGATCCGGTGCATTAGTGCTGGTATGATCGCACCCGTTAGAGTCTCCTCACTATATTTTCTTATAGCTGCTGGCACAGCGGGCGGTGGGGGGCTCCGAACTTCAAACGCGCGTAACTTTCGAACCGAATGGAGTTAAGGGGCGCACAGCATGTCCACGCGAAGGTCTCTCAGAGCCGGACGACGTGGACAACAGGGCTGGCCCGTTGTGTGCACTATCCGAGGTCAAAAAAGGCCGCAGAGCCCCGGTTTCGTGGCCCGCCGTGTTTCGACGATCCCGATTTCAAAAATTGCGGGTCCCACACTCAGAATCACGGCACGCTGATGACAAAAGCCCCGTGTCGCGATTATATTTGCACACAATGCGTAAGACAAACAAAACAATCAAACTAGTTGTAAAAAAAAAGAACAAGTTAACCGAAAAGACGAGTCTGAACTACAAAAGGGGTGCAACACGAGGACTTCCCAGGGGGTCACCCATCCTAGTACTACTCTCGCCCAGGCACGCTTAACTTCGGAGTTCTGATGGGATCCGGTGCATTAGTGCTGGTATGATCGCACCCGTTAGAGTCTCCTCACTATATTTTCTTATAGCTGCTGGCACAGCGGGCGGTGGGGGGCTCCGAACTTCAAACGCGCGTAACTTTCGAACCGAATGGAGTTAAGGGGCGCACAGCATGTCCACGCGAAGGTCTCTCAGAGCCGGACGACGTGGACAACAGGGCTGGCCCGTTGTGTGCACTATCCGAGGTCAAAAAAGGCCGCAGAGCCCCGGTTTCGTGGCCCGCCGTGTTTCGACGATCCCGATTTCAAAAATTGCGGGTCCCACACTCAGAATCACGGCACGCTGATGACAAAAGCCCCGTGTCGCGATTATATTTGCACACAATGCGTAAGACAAACAAAACAATCAAACTAGTTGTAAAAAAAAAGAACAAGTTAACCGAAAAGACGAGTCTGAACTACAAAAGGGTTGCAACACGAGGACTTCCCAGGGGGTCACCCATCCTAGTACTACTCTCGCCCAGGCACGCTTAACTTCGGAGTTCTGATGGGATCCGGTGCATTAGTGCTGGTATGATCGCACCCGTTAGAGTCTCCTCACTATATTTTCTTATAGCTGCTGGCACAGCGGGCGGTGGGGGGCTCCGAACTTCAAACGCGCGTAACTTTCGAACCGAATGGAGTTACGGGGCGCACAGCATGTCCACGCGAAGGTCTCTCAGAGCCGGACGACGTGGACAACAGGGCTGGCCCGTTGTGTGCACTATTCGAGGTCAAAAAAGGCCGCAGAGCCCCGGTTTCGTGGCCCGCCGTGTTTCGACGATCCCGATTTCAAAAATTGCGGGTCCCACACTCAGAATCACGGCACGCTGATGACAAAAGCCCCGTGTCGAGATTATATTTGCACACAATGCGTAAGACAAACAAAACAATCAAACTAGTTGTAAAAAAAAAGAACAAGTTAACCGAAAAGACGAGTCTGAACTACAAAAGGGGTGCAACACGAGGACTTCCCAGGGGGTCACCCATCCTAGTACTACTCTCGCCCAAGCACGCTTAACTTCGGAGTTCTGATGGGATCCGGTGCATTAGTGCTGGTATGATCGCACCCGTTAGAGTCTCCTCACTATATTTTCTTATAGCTGCTGGCACAGCGGGCGGTGGGGGGCTCCGAACTTCAAACGCGCGTAACTTTCGAACCGAATGGAGTTACGGGGCGCACAGCATGTCCACGCGAAGGTCTCTCAGAGCCGGACGACGTGGACAACAGGGCTGGCCCGTTGTGTGCACTATCCGAGGTCAAAAAAGGCCGCAGAGCCCCGGTTTCGTGGCCCGCCGTGTTTCGACGATCCCGATTTCAAAAATTGCGGGTCCCACACTCGGAATCACGGCACGCTGATGACAAAAGCCCCGTGTCGCGATTATATTTGCACACAATGCGTAAGACAAACAAAACAATCAAACTAGTTGTAAAAAAAAAGAACAAGTTAACCGAAAAGACGAGTCTGAACTACAAAAGGGGTGCAACACGATGACTTCCCAGGGGGTCACCCATCCTAGTACTACTCTCGCCCAAGCACGCTTAACTTCGGAGTTCTGATGGGATCCGGTGCATTAGTGCTGGTATGATCGCACCCGTTAGAGTCTCCTCACTATATTTTCTTATAGCTGCTGGCACAGCGGGCGGTGGGGGGCTCCGAACTTCAAACGCGCGTAACTTTCGAACCGAATGGAGTTACGGGGCGCACAGCATGTCCACGCGAAGGTCTCTCAGAGCCGGACGACGTGGACAACAGGGCTGGCCCGTTGTGTGCACTATCCGAGGTCAAAAAAGGCCGCAGAGCCCCGGTTTCGTGGCCCGCCGTGTTTCGACGATCCCGATTTCAAAAATTGCGGGTCCCACACTCAGAATCACGGCACGCTGATGACAAAAGCCCCGTGTCGCGATTATATTTGCACACAATGCGTAAGACAAACAAAACAATCAAACTAGTTGTAAAAAAAAAGAACAAGTTAACCGAAAAGACGAGTCTGAACTACAAAAGGGGTGCAACACGAGGACTTCCCAGGGGGTCACCCATCCTAGTACTACTCTCGCCCAAGCACGCTTAACTTCGGAGTTCTGATGGGATCCGGTGCATTAGTGCTGGTATGATCGCACCCGTTAGAGTCTCCTCACTATATTTTCTTATAGCTGCTGGCACAGCGGGCGGTGGGGGGCTCCGAACTTCAAACGCGCGTAACTTTCGAACCGAATGGAGTTACGGGGCGCACAGCATGTCCACGCGAAGGTCTCTCAGAGCCGGACGACGTGGACAACAGGGCTGGCCCGTTGTGTGCACTATCCGAGGTCAAAAAAGGCCGCAGAGCCCCGGTTTCGTGGCCCGCCGTGTTTCGACGATCCCGATTTCAAAAATTGCGGGTCCCACACTCAGAATCACGGCACGCTGATGACAAAAGCCCCGTGTCGCGATTATATTTGCACACAATGCGTAAGACAAACAAAACAATCAAACTAGTTGTAAAAAAAAAGAACAAGTTAACCGAAAAGACGAGTCTGAACTACAAAAGGGGTGCAACACGAGGACTTCCCAGGGGGTCACCCATCCTAGTACTACTCTCGCCCAAGCACGCTTAACTTCGGAGTTCTGATGGGATCCGGTGCATTAGTGCTGGTATGATCGCACCCGTTAGAGTCTCCTCACTATATTTTCTTATAGCTGCTGGCACAGCGGGCGGTGGGGGGCTCCGAACTTCAAACGCGCGTAACTTTCGAACCGAATGGAGTTACGGGGCGCACAGCATGTCCACGCGAAGGTCTCTCAGAGCCGGACGACGTGGACAACAGGGCTGGCCCGTTGTGTGCACTATCCGAGGTCAAAAAAGGCCGCAGAGCCCCGGTTTCGTGGCCCGCCGTGTTTCGACGATCCCGATTTCAAAAATTGCGGGTCCCACACTCAGAATCACAGCACGCTGATGACAAAAGCCCCGTGTCGCGATTATATTTGCACACAATGCGTAAGACAAACAAAACAATCAAACTAGTTGTAAAAAAAAAGAACAAGTTAACCGAAAAGACGAGTCTGAACTACAAAAGGGGTGCAACACGAGGACTTCCCAGGGGGTCACCCATCCTAGTACTACTCTCGCCCAAGCACGCTTAACTTCGGAGTTCTGATGGGATCCGGTGCATTAGTGCTGGTATGATCGCACCCGTTAGAGTCTCCTCACTATATTTTCTTATAGCTGCTGGCACAGCGGGCGGTGGGGGGCTCCGAACTTCAAACGCGCGTAACTTTCGAACCGAATGGAGTTACGGGGCGCACAGCATGTCCACGCGAAGGTCTCTCAGAGCCGGACGACGTGGACAACAGGGCTGGCCCGTTGTGTGCACTATCCGAGGTCAAAAAAGGCCGCAGAGCCCCGGTTTCGTGGCCCGCCGTGTTTCGACGATCCCGATTTCAAAAATTGCGGGTCCCACACTCGGAATCACGGCACGCTGATGACAAAAGCCCCGTGTCGCGATTATATTTGCACACAATGCGTAAGACAAACAAAACAATCAAACTAGTTGTAAAAAAAAAGAACAAGTTAACCGAAAAGACGAGTCTGAACTACAAAAGGGGTGCAACACGAGGACTTCCCAGGGGGTCACCCATCCTAGTACTACTCTCGCCCAAGCACGCTTAACTTCGGAGTTCTGATGGGATCCGGTGCATTAGTGCTGGTATGATCGCACCCGTTAGAGTCTCCTCACTATATTTTCTTATAGCTGCTGGCACAGCGGGCGGTGGGGGGCTCCGAACTTCAAACGCGCGTAACTTTCGAACCGAATGGAGTTACGGGGCGCACAGCATGTCCACGCGAAGGTCTCTCAGAGCCGGACGACGTGGACAACAGGGCTGGCCCGTTGTGTGCACTATCCGAGGTCAAAAAAGGCCGCAGAGCCCCGGTTTCGTGGCCCGCCGTGTTTCGACGATCCCGATTTCAAAAATTGCGGGTCCCACACTCAGAATCACGGCACGCTGATGACAAAAGCCCCGTGTCGCGATTATATTTGCACACAATGCGTAAGACAAACAAAACAATCAAACTAGTTGTAAAAAAAAAGAACAAGTTAACCGAAAAGACGAGTCTGAACTACAAAAGGGGTGCAACACGAGGACTTCCCAGGGGGTCACCCATCCTAGTACTACTCTCGCCCAAGCACGCTTAACTTCGGAGTTCTGATGGGATCCGGTGCATTAGTGCTGGTATGATCGCACCCGTTAGAGTCTCCTCACTATATTTTCTTATAGCTGCTGGCACAGCGGGCGGTGGGGGGCTCCGAACTTCAAACGCGCGTAACTTTCGAACCGAATGGAGTTACGGGGCGCACAGCATGTCCACGCGAAGGTCTCTCAGAGCCGGACGACGTGGACAACAGGGCTGGCCCGTTGTGTGCACTATCCGAGGTCAAAAAAGGCCGCAGAGCCCCGGTTTCGTGGCCCGCCGTGTTTCGACGATCCCGATTTCAAAAATTGCGGGTCCCACACTCAGAATCACGGCACGCTGATGACAAAAGCCCCGTGTCGCGATTATATTTGCACACAATGCGTAAGACAAACAAAACAATCAAACTAGTTGTAAAAAAAAAGAACAAGTTAACCGAAAAGACGAGTCTGAACTACAAAAGGGGTGCAACACGAGGACTTCCCAGGGGGTCACCCATCCTAGTACTACTCTCGCCCAAGCACGCTTAACTTCGGAGTTCTGATGGGATCCGGTGCATTAGTGCTGGTATGATCGCACCCGTTAGAGTCTCCTCACTATATTTTCTTATAGCTGCTGGCACAGCGGGCGGTGGGGGGCTCCGAACTTCAAACGCGCGTAACTTTCGAACCGAATGGAGTTACGGGGCGCACAGCATGTCCACGCGAAGGTCTCTCAGAGCCGGACGACGTGGACAACAGGGCTGGCCCGTTGTGTGCACTATCCGAGGTCAAAAAAGGCCGCAGAGCCCCGGTTTCGTGGCCCGCCGTGTTTCGACGATCCCGATTTCAAAAATTGCGGGTCCCACACTCGGAATCACGGCACGCTGATGACAAAAGCCCCGTGTCGCGATTATATTTGCACACAATGCGTAAGACAAACAAAACAATCAAACTAGTTGTAAAAAAAAAGAACAAGTTAACCGAAAAGACGAGTCTGAACTACAAAAGGGGTGCAACACGAGGACTTCCCAGGGGGTCACCCATCCTAGTACTACTCTCGCCCAAGCACGCTTAACTTCGGAGTTCTGATGGGATCCGGTGCATTAGTGCTGGTATGATCGCACCCGTTAGAGTCTCCTCACTATATTTTCTTATAGCTGCTGGCACAGCGGGCGGTGGGGGGCTCCGAACTTCAAACGCGCGTAACTTTCGAACCGAATGGAGTTACGGGGCGCACAGCATGTCCACGCGAAGGTCTCTCAGAGCCGGACGACGTGGACAACAGGGCTGGCCCGTTGTGTGCACTATCCGAGGTCAAAAAAGGCCGCAGAGCCCCGGTTTCGTGGCCCGCCGTGTTTCGACGATCCCGATTTCAAAAATTGCGGGTCCCACACTCGGAATCACGGCACGCTGATGACAAAAGCCCCGTGTCGCGATTATATTTGCACACAATGCGTAAGACAAACAAAACAATCAAACTAGTTGTAAAAAAAAAGAACAAGTTAACCGAAAAGACGAGTCTGAACTACAAAAGGGGTGCAACACGAGGACTTCCCAGGGGGTCACCCATACTAGTACTACTCTCGCCCAAGCACGCTTAACTTCGGAGTTCTGATGGGATCCGGTGCATTAGTGCTGGTATGATCGCACCCGTTAGAGTCTCCTCACTATATTTTCTTATAGCTGCTGGCACAGCGGGCGGTGGGGGGCTCCGAACTTCAAACGCGCGTAACTTTCGAACCGAATGGAGTTACGGGGCGCACAGCATGTCCACGCGAAGGTCTCTTAGAGCCGGACGACGTGGACCACAGGGCTGGCCCGTTGTGTGCACTATCCGAGGTCAAAAAAGGCCGCAGAGCCCCGGTTTCGTGGCCCGCCGTGTTTCGACGATCCCGATTTCAAAAATTGCGGGTCCCACACTCGGAATCACGGCACGCTGATGACAAAAGCCCCGTGTCGCGATTATATTTGCACACAATGCGTAAGACAAACAAAACAATCAAACTAGTTGTAAAAAAAAAGAACAAGTTAACCGAAAAGACGAGTCTGAACTACAAAAGGGGTGCAACACGAGGACTTCCCAGGGGGTCACCCATCCTAGTACTACTCTCGCCCAAGCACGCTTAACTTCGGAGTTCTGATGGGATCCGGTGCATTAGTGCTGGTATGATCGCACCCGTTAGAGTCTCCTCACTATATTTTCTTATAGCTGCTGGCACAGCGGGCGGTGGGGGGCTCCGAACTTCAAACGCGCGTAACTTTCGAACCGAATGGAGTTACGGGGCGCACAGCATGTCCACGCGAAAGTCTCTCAGAGCCGGACGACGTGGACAACAGGGCTGGCCCGTTGTGTGCACTATCCGAGGTCAAAAAAGGCCGCAGAGCCCCGGTTTCGTGGCCCGCCGTGTTTCGACGATCCCGATTTCAAAAATTGCGGGTCCCACACTCAGAATCACGGCACGCTGATGACAAAAGCCCCGTGTCGCGATTATATTTGCACACAATGCGTAAGACAAACAAAACAATCAAACTAGTTGTAAAAAAAAAGAACAAGTTAACCGAAAAGACGAGTCTGAACTACAAAAGGGGTGCAACACGATGACTTCCCAGGGGGTCACCCATCCTAGTACTACTCTCGCCCAAGCACGCTTAACTTCGGAGTTCTGATGGGATCCGGTGCATTAGTGCTGGTATGATCGCACCCGTTAGAGTCTCCTCACTATATTTTCTTATAGCTGCTGGCACAGCGGGCGGTGGGGGGCTCCGAACTTCAAACGCGCGTAACTTTCGAACCGAATGGAGTTACGGGGCGCACAGCATGTCCACGCGAAGGTCTCTCAGAGCCGGACGACGTGGACAACAGGGCTGGCCCGTTGTGTGCACTATCCGAGGTCAAAAAAGGCCGCAGAGCCCCGGTTTCGTGGCCCGCCGTGTTTCGACGATCCCGATTTCAAAAATTGCGGGTCCCACACTCAGAATCACGGCACGCTGATGACAAAAGCCCCGTGTCGCGATTATATTTGCACACAATGCGTAAGACAAACAAAACAATCAAACTAGTTGTAAAAAAAAAGAACAAGTTAACCGAAAAGACGAGTCTGAACTACAAAAGGGGTGCAACACGAGGACTTCCCAGGGGGTCACCCATCCTAGTACTACTCTCGCCCAAGCACGCTTAACTTCGGAGTTCTGATGGGATCCGGTGCATTAGTGCTGGTATGATCGCACCCGTTAGAGTCTCCTCACTATATTTTCTTATAGCTGCTGGCACAGCGGGCGGTGGGGGGCTCCGAACTTCAAACGCGCGTAACTTTCGAACCGAATGGAGTTACGGGGCGCACAGCATGTCCACGCGAAGGTCTCTCAGAGCCGGACGACGTGGACAACAGGGCTGGCCCGTTGTGTGCACTATCCGAGGTCAAAAAAGGCCGCAGAGCCCCGGTTTCGTGGCCCGCCGTGTTTCGACGATCCCGATTTCAAAAATTGCGGGTCCCACACTCAGAATCACGGCACGCTGATGACAAAAGCCCCGTGTCGCGATTATATTTGCACACAATGCGTAAGACAAACAAAACAATCAAACTAGTTGTAAAAAAAAAGAACAAGTTAACCGAAAAGACGAGTCTGAACTACAAAAGGGGTGCAACACGAGGACTTCCCAGGGGGGTCACCCATCCTAGTACTACTCTCGCCCAAGCACGCTTAACTTCGGAGTTCTGATGGGATCCGGTGCATTAGTGCTGGTATGATCGCACCCGTTAGAGTCTCCTCACTATATTTTCTTATAGCTGCTGGCACAGCGGGCGGTGGGGGGCTCCGAACTTCAAACGCGCGTAACTTTCGAACCGAATGGAGTTACGGGGCGCACAGCATGTCCACGCGAAGGTCTCTCAGAGCCGGACGACGTGGACAACAGGGCTGGCCCGTTGTGTGCACTATCCGAGGTCAAAAAAGGCCGCAGAGCCCCGGTTTCGTGGCCCGCCGTGTTTCGACGATCCCGATTTCAAAAATTGCGGGTCCCACACTCGGAATCACGGCACGCTGATGACAAAAGCCCCGTGTCGCGATTATATTTGCACACAATGCGTAAGACAAACAAAACAATCAAACTAGTTGTAAAAAAAAAGAACAAGTTAACCGAAAAGACGAGTCTGAACTACAAAAGGGGTGCAACACGAGGACTTCCCAGGGGGTCACCCATCCTAGTACTACTCTCGCCCAAGCACGCTTAACTTCGGAGTTCTGATGGGATCCGGTGCATTAGTGCTGGTATGATCGCACCCGTTAGAGTCTCCTCACTATATTTTCTTATAGCTGCTGGCACAGCGGGCGGTGGGGGGCTCCGAACTTCAAACGCGCGTAACTTTCGAACCGAATGGAGTTACGGGGCGCACAGCATGTCCACGCGAAGGTCTCTCAGAGCCGGACGACGTGGACAACAGGGCTGGCCCGTTGTGTGCACTATCCGAGGTCAAAAAAGGCCGCAGAGCCCCGGTTTCGTGGCCCGCCGTGTTTCGACGATCCCGATTTCAAAAATTGCGGGTCCCACACTCGGAATCACGGCACGCTGATGACAAAAGCCCCGTGTCGCGATTATATTTGCACACAATGCGTAAGACAAACAAAACAATCAAACTAGTTGTAAAAAAAAAGAACAAGTTAACCGAAAAGACGAGTCTGAACTACAAAAGGGGTGCAACACGAGGACTTCCCAGGGGGTCACCCATCCTAGTACTACTCTCGCCCAAGCACGCTTAACTTCGGAGTTCTGATGGGATCCGGTGCATTAGTGCTGGTATGATCGCACCCGTTAGAGTCTCCTCACTATATTTTCTTATAGCTGCTGGCACAGCGGGCGGTGGGGGGCTCCGAACTTCAAACGCGCGTAACTTTCGAACCGAATGGAGTTACGGGGCGCACAGCATGTCCACGCGAAGGTCTCTCAGAGCCGGACGACGTGGACAACAGGGCTGGCCCGTTGTGTGCACTATCCGAGGTCAAAAAAGGCCGCAGAGCCCCGGTTTCGTGGCCCGCCGTGTTTCGACGATCCCGATTTCAAAAATTGCGGGTCCCACACTCGGAATCACGGCACGCTGATGACAAAAGCCCCGTGTCGCGATTATATTTGCACACAATGCGTAAGACAAACAAAACAATCAAACTAGTTGTAAAAAAAAAGAACAAGTTAACCGAAAAGACGAGTCTGAACTACAAAAGGGGTGCAACACGAGGACTTCCCAGGGGGTCACCCATCCTAGTACTACTCTCGCCCAAGCACGCTTAACTTCGGAGTTCTGATGGGATCCGGTGCATTAGTGCTGGTATGATCGCACCCGTTAGAGTCTCCTCACTATATTTTCTTATAGCTGCTGGCACAGCGGGCGGTGGGGGGCTCCGAACTTCAAACGCGCGTAACTTTCGAACCGAATGGAGTTACGGGGCGCACAGCATGTCCACGCGAAGGTCTCTCAGAGCCGGACGACGTGGACAACAGGGCTGGCCCGTTGTGTGCACTATCCGAGGTCAAAAAAGGCCGCAGAGCCCCGGTTTCGTGGCCCGCCGTGTTTCGACGATCCCGATTTCAAAAATTGCGGGTCCCACACTCGGAATCACGGCACGCTGATGACAAAAGCCCCGTGTCGCGATTATATTTGCACACAATGCGTAAGACAAACAAAACAATCAAACTAGTTGTAAAAAAAAAGAACAAGTTAACCGAAAAGACGAGTCTGAACTACAAAAGGGGTGCAACACGAGGACTTCCCAGGGGGTCACCCATCCTAGTACTGCTCTCGCCCAAGCACGCTTAACTTCGGAGTTCTGATGGGATCCGGTGCATTAGTGCTGGTATGATCGCACCCGTTAGAGTCTCCTCACTATATTTTCTTATAGCTGCTGGCACAGCGGGCGGTGGGGGGCTCCGAACTTCAAACGCGCGTAACTTTCGAACCGAATGGAGTTACGGGGCGCACAGCATGTCCACGCGAAGGTCTCTCAGAGCCGGACGACGTGGACAACAGGGCTGGCCCGTTGTGTGCACTATCCGAGGTCAAAAAAGGCCGCAGAGCCCCGGTTTCGTGGCCCGCCGTGTTTCGACGATCCCGATTTCAAAAATTGCGGGTCCCACACTCGGAATCACGGCACGCTGATGACAAAAGCCCCGTGTCGCGATTATATTTGCACACAATGCGTAAGACAAACAAAACAATCAAACTAGTTGTAAAAAAAAAGAACAAGTTAACCGAAAAGACGAGTCTGAACTACAAAAGGGGTGCAACACGAGGACTTCCCAGGGGGTCACCCATCCTAGTACTACTCTCGCCCAAGCACGCTTAACTTCGGAGTTCTGATGGGATCCGGTGCATTAGTGCTGGTATGATCGCACCCGTTAGAGTCTCCTCACTATATTTTCTTATAGCTGCTGGCACAGCGGGCGGTGGGGGGCTCCGAACTTCAAACGCGCGTAACTTTCGAACCGAATGGAGTTACGGGGCGCACAGCATGTCCACGCGAAAGTCTCTCAGAGCCGGACGACGTGGACAACAGGACTGGCCCGTTGTGTGCACTATCCGAGGTCAAAAAAGGCCGCAGAGCCCCGGTTTCGTGGCCCGCCGTGTTTCGACGATCCCGATTTCAAAAATTGCGGGTCCCACACTCAGAATCACGGCACGCTGATGACAAAAGCCCCGTGTCGCGATTATATTTGCACACAATGCGTAAGACAAACAAAACAATCAAACTAGTTGTAAAAAAAAAGAACAAGTTAACCGAAAAGACGGGTGCTGGTATGATCGCACCCGTTAGAGTCTCCTCACTATATTTTCTTATAGCTGCTGGCACAGCGGGCGGTGGGGGGCTCCGAACTTCAAACGCGCGTAACTTTCGAACCGAATGGAGTTACGGGGCGCACAGCATGTCCACGCGAAAGTCTCTCAGAGCCGGACGACGTGGACAACAGGGCTGGCCCGTTGTGTGCACTATCCGAGGTCAAAAAAGGCCGCAGAGCCCCGGTTTCGTGGCCCGCCGTGTTTCGACGATCCCTATTTCAAAAATTGCGGGTCCCACACTCAGAATCACGGCACGCTGATGACAAAAGCCCCGTGTCGCGATTATATTTGCACACAATGCGTAAGACAAACAAAACAATCAAACTAGTTGTAAAAAAAAAGAACAAGTTAACCGAAAAGACGAGTCTGAACTACAAAAGGGGTGCAACACGATGACTTCCCAGGGGGTCACCCATCCTAGTACTACTCTCGCCCAAGCACGCTTAACTTCGGAGTTCTGATGGGATCCGGTGCATTAGTGCTGGTATGATCGCACCCGTTAGAGTCTCCTCACTATATTTTCTTATAGCTGCTGGCACAGCGGGCGGTGGGGGGCTCCGAACTTCAAACGCGCGTAACTTTCGAACCGAATGGAGTTACGGGGCGCACAGCATGTCCACGCGAAGGTCTCTCAGAGCCGGACGACGTGGACAACAGGGCTGGCCCGTTGTGTGCACTATCCGAGGTCAAAAAAGGCCGCAGAGCCCCGGTTTCGTGGCCCGCCGTGTTTCGACGATCCCGATTTCAAAAATTGCGGGTCCCACACTCGGAATCACGGCACGCTGATGACAAAAGCCCCGTGTCGCGATTATATTTGCACACAATGCGTAAGACAAACAAAACAATCAAACTAGTTGTAAAAAAAAAGAACAAGTTAACCGAAAAGACGAGTCTGAACTACAAAAGGGGTGCAACACGAGGACTTCCCAGGGGGTCACCCATCCTAGTACTACTCTCGCCCAAGCACGCTTAACTTCGGAGTTCTGATGGGATCCGGTGCATTAGTGCTGGTATGATCGCACCCGTTAGAGTCTCCTCACTATATTTTCTTATAGCTGCTGGCACAGCGGGCGGTGGGGGGCTCCGAACTTCAAACGCGCGTAACTTTCGAACCGAATGGAGTTACGGGGCGCACAGCATGTCCACGCGAAGGTCTCTCAGAGCCGGACGACGTGGACAACAGGGCTGGCCCGTTGTGTGCACTATCCGAGGTCAAAAAAGGCCGCAGAGCCCCGGTTTCGTGGCCCGCCGTGTTTCGACGATCCCGATTTCAAAAATTGCGGGTCCCACACTCGGAATCACGGCACGCTGATGACAAAAGCCCCGTGTCGCGATTATATTTGCACACAATGCGTAAGACAAACAAAACAATCAAACTAGTTGTAAAAAAAAAGAACAAGTTAACCGAAAAGACGAGTCTGAACTACAAAAGGGGTGCAACACGAGGACTTCCCAGGGGGTCACCCATCCTAGTACTACTCTCGCCCAAGCACGCTTAACTTCGGAGTTCTGATGGGATCCGGTGCATTAGTGCTGGTATGATCGCACCCGTTAGAGTCTCCTCACTATATTTTCTTATAGCTGCTGGCACAGCGGGCGGTGGGGGGCTCCGAACTTCAAACGCGCGTAACTTTCGAACCGAATGGAGTTACGGGGCGCACAGCATGTCCACGCGAAGGTCTCTCAGAGCCGGACGACGTGGACAACAGGGCTGGCCCGTTGTGTGCACTATCCGAGGTCAAAAAAGGCCGCAGAGCCCCGGTTTCGTGGCCCGCCGTGTTTCGACGATCCCGATTTCAAAAATTGCGGGTCCCACACTCGGAATCACGGCACGCTGATGACAAAAGCCCCGTGTCGCGATTATATTTGCACACAATGCGTAAGACAAACAAAACAATCAAACTAGTTGTAAAAAAAAAGAACAAGTTAACCGAAAAGACGAGTCTGAACTACAAAAGGGGTGCAACACGAGGACTTCCCAGGGGGTCACCCATCCTAGTACTACTCTCGCCCAAGCACGCTTAACTTCGGAGTTCTGATGGGATCCGGTGCATTAGTGCTGGTATGATCGCACCCGTTAGAGTCTCCTCACTATATTTTCTTATAGCTGCTGGCACAGCGGGCGGTGGGGGGCTCCGAACTTCAAACGCGCGTAACTTTCGAACCGAATGGAGTTACGGGGCGCACAGCATGTCCACGCGAAAGTCTCTCAGAGCCGGACGACGTGGACAACAGGGCTGGCCCGTTGTGTGCACTATCCGAGGTCAAAAAAGGCCGCAGAGCCCCGGTTTCGTGGCCCGCCGTGTTTCGACGATCCCGATTTCAAAAATTGCGGGTCCCACACTCAGAATCACGGCACGCTGATGACAAAAGCCCCGTGTCGCGATTATATTTGCACACAATGCGTAAGACAAACAAAACAATCAAACTAGTTGTAAAAAAAAAGAACAAGTTAACCGAAAAGACGAGTCTGAACTACAAAAGGGGTGCAACACGATGACTTCCCAGGGGGTCACCCATCCTAGTACTACTCTCGCCCAAGCACGCTTAACTTCGGAGTTCTGATGGGATCCGGTGCATTAGTGCTGGTATGATCGCACCCGTTAGAGTCTCCTCACTATATTTTCTTATAGCTGCTGGCACAGCGGGCGGTGGGGGGCTCCGAACTTCAAACGCGCGTAACTTTCGAACCGAATGGAGTTACGGGGCGCACAGCATGTCCACGCGAAGGTCTCTCAGAGCCGGACGACGTGGACAACAGGGCTGGCCCGTTGTGTGCACTATCCGAGGTCAAAAAAGGCCGCAGAGCCCCGGTTTCGTGGCCCGCCGTGTTTCGACGATCCCGATTTCAAAAATTGCGGGTCCCACACTCGGAATCACGGCACGCTGATGACAAAAGCCCCGTGTCGCGATTATATTTGCACACAATGCGTAAGACAAACAAAACAATCAAACTAGTTGTAAAAAAAAAGAACAAGTTAACCGAAAAGACGAGTCTGAACTACAAAAGGGGTGCAACACGAGGACTTCCCAGGGGGTCACCCATCCTAGTACTACTCTCGCCCAAGCACGCTTAACTTCGGAGTTCTGATGGGATCCGGTGCATTAGTGCTGGTATGATCGCACCCGTTAGAGTCTCCTCACTATATTTTCTTATAGCTGCTGGCACAGCGGGCGGTGGGGGGCTCCGAACTTCAAACGCGCGTAACTTTCGAACCGAATGGAGTTACGGGGCGCACAGCATGTCCACGCGAAGGTCTCTCAGAGCCGGACGACGTGGACAACAGGGCTGGCCCGTTGTGTGCACTATCCGAGGTCAAAAAAGGCCGCAGAGCCCCGGTTTCGTGGCCCGCCGTGTTTCGACGATCCCGATTTCAAAAATTGCGGGTCCCACACTCGGAATCACGGCACGCTGATGACAAAAGCCCCGTGTCGCGATTATATTTGCACACAATGCGTAAGACAAACAAAACAATCAAACTAGTTGTAAAAAAAAAGAACAAGTTAACCGAAAAGACGAGTCTGAACTACAAAAGGGGTGCAACACGAGGACTTCCCAGGGGGTCACCCATCCTAGTACTACTCTCGCCCAAGCACGCTTAACTTCGGAGTTCTGATGGGATCCGGTGCATTAGTGCTGGTATGATCGCACCCGTTAGAGTCTCCTCACTATATTTTCTTATAGCTGCTGGCACAGCGGGCGGTGGGGGGCTCCGAACTTCAAACGCGCGTAACTTTCGAACCGAATGGAGTTACGGGGCGCACAGCATGTCCACGCGAAGGTCTCTCAGAGCCGGACGACGTGGACAACAGGGCTGGCCCGTTGTGTGCACTATCCGAGGTCAAAAAAGGCCGCAGAGCCCCGGTTTCGTGGCCCGCCGTGTTTCGACGATCCCGATTTCAAAAATTGCGGGTCCCACACTCGGAATCACGGCACGCTGATGACAAAAGCCCCGTGTCGCGATTATATTTGCACACAATGCGTAAGACAAACAAAACAATCAAACTAGTTGTAAAAAAAAAGAACAAGTTAACCGAAAAGACGAGTCTGAACTACAAAAGGGGTGCAACACGAGGACTTCCCAGGGGGTCACCCATCCTAGTACTACTCTCGCCCAAGCACGCTTAACTTCGGAGTTCTGATGGGATCCGGTGCATTAGTGCTGGTATGATCGCACCCGTTAGAGTCTCCTCACTATATTTTCTTATAGCTGCTGGCACAGCGGGCGGTGGGGGGCTCCGAACTTCAAACGCGCGTAACTTTCGAACCGAATGGAGTTACGGGGCGCACAGCATGTCCACGCGAAAGTCTCTCAGAGCCGGACGACGTGGACAACAGGGCTGGCCCGTTGTGTGCACTATCCGAGGTCAAAAAAGGCCGCAGAGCCCCGGTTTCGTGGCCCGCCGTGTTTCGACGATCCCGATTTCAAAAATTGCGGGTCCCACACTCAGAATCACGGCACGCTGATGACAAAAGCCCCGTGTCGCGATTATATTTGCACACAATGTGTAAGACAAACAAAACAATCAAACTAGTTGTAAAAAAAAAGAACAAGTTAACCGAAAAGACGAGTCTGAACTACAAAAGGGGTGCAACACGATGACTTCCCAGGGGGTCACCCATCCTAGTACTACTCTCGCCCAAGCACGCTTAACTTCGGAGTTCTGATGGGATCCGGTGCATTAGTGCTGGTATGATCGCACCCGTTAGAGTCTCCTCACTATATTTTCTTATAGCTGCTGGCACAGCGGGCGGTGGGGGGCTCCGAACTTCAAACGCGCGTAACTTTCGAACCGAATGGAGTTACGGGGCGCACAGCATGTCCACGCGAAGGTCTCTCAGAGCCGGACGACGTGGACAACAGGGCTGGCCCGTTGTGTGCACTATCCGAGGTCAAAAAAGGCCGCAGAGCCCCGGTTTCGTGGCCCGCCGTGTTTCGACGATCCCGATTTCAAAAATTGCGGGTCCCACACTCGGAATCACGGCACGCTGATGACAAAAGCCCCGTGTCGCGATTATATTTGCACACAATGCGTAAGACAAACAAAACAATCAAACTAGTTGTAAAAAAAAAGAACAAGTTAACCGAAAAGACGAGTCTGAACTACAAAAGGGGTGCAACACGAGGACTTCCCAGGGGGTCACCCATCCTAGTACTACTCTCGCCCAAGCACGCTTAACTTCGGAGTTCTGATGGGATCCGGTGCATTAGTGCTGGTATGATCGCACCCGTTAGAGTCTCCTCACTATATTTTCTTATAGCTGCTGGCACAGCGGGCGGTGGGGGGCTCCGAACTTCAAACGCGCGTAACTTTCGAACCGAATGGAGTTACGGGGCGCACAGCATGTCCACGCGAAGGTCTCTCAGAGCCGGACGACGTGGACAACAGGGCTGGCCCGTTGTGTGCACTATCCGAGGTGAAAAAAGGCCGCAGAGCCCCGGTTTCGTGGCCCGCCGTGTTTCGACGATCCCGATTTCAAAAATTACGGGTCCCACACTCAGAATCACGGCACGCTGATGACAAAAGCCCCGTGTCGCGATTATATTTGCACACAATGCGTAAGACAAACAAAACAATCAAACTAGTTGTAAAAAAAAAGAACAAGTTAACCGAAAAGACGAGTCTGAACTACAAAAGGGGTGCAACACGAGGACTTCCCAGGGGGTCACCCATCCTAGTACTACTCTCGCCCAAGCACGCTTAACTTCGGAGTTCTGATGGGATCCGGTGCATTAGTGCTGGTATGATCGCACCCGTTAGAGTCTCCTCACTATATTTTCTTATAGCTGCTGGCACAGCGGGCGGTGGGGGGCTCCGAACTTCAAACGCGCGTAACTTTCGAACCGAATGGAGTTACGGGGCGCACAGCATGTCCACGCGAAGGTCTCTCAGAGCCGGACGACGTGGACAACAGGGCTGGCCCGTTGTGTGCACTATCCGAGGTCAAAAAAGGCCGCAGAGCCCCGGTTTCGTGGCCCGCCGTGTTTCGACGATCCCGATTTCAAAAATTGCGGGTCCCACACTCAGAATCACGGCACGCTGATGACAAAAGCCCCGTGTCGCGATTATATTTGCACACAATGCGTAAGACAAACAAAACAATCAAACTAGTTGTAAAAAAAAAGAACAAGTTAACCGAAAAGACGAGTCTGAACTACAAAAGGGGTGCAACACGAGGACTTCCCAGGGGGTCACCCATCCTAGTACTACTCTCGCCCAAGCACGCTTAACTTCGGAGTTCTGATGGGATCCGGTGCATTAGTGCTGGTATGATCGCACCCGTTAGAGTCTCCTCACTATATTTTCTTATAGCTGCTGGCACAGCGGGCGGTGGGGGGCTCCGAACTTCAAACGCGCGTAACTTTCGAACCGAATGGAGTTACGGGGCGCACAGCATGTCCACGCGAAGGTCTCTCAGAGCCGGACGACGTGGACAACAGGGCTGGCCCGTTGTGTGCACTATCCGAGGTCAAAAAAGGCCGCAGAGCCCCGGTTTCGTGGCCCGCCGTGTTTCGACGATCCCGATTTCAAAAATTGCGGGTCCCACACTCAGAATCACGGCACGCTGGTGACAAAAGCCCCGTGTCGCGATTATATTTGCACACAATGCGTAAGACAAACAAAACAATCAAACTAGTTGTAAAAAAAAAGAACAAGTTAACCGAAAAGACGAGTCTGAACTACAAAAGGGTTGCAACACGAGGACTTCCCAGGGGGTCACCCATCCTAGTACTACTCTCGCCCAAGCACGCTTAACTTCGGAGTTCTGCTGGGATCCGGTGCATTAGTGCTGGTATGATCGCACCCGTTAGAGTCTCCTCACTATATTTTCTTATAGCTGCTGGCACAGCGGGCGGTGGGGGGCTCCGAACTTCAAACGCGCGTAACTTTCGAACCGAATGGAGTTACGGGGCGCACAGCATGTCCACGCGAAGGTCTCTCAGAGCCGGACGACGTGGACAACAGGGCTGGCCCGTTGTGTGCACTATCCGAGGTCAAAAAAGGCCGCAGAGCCCCGGTTTCGTGGCCCGCCGTGTTTCGACGATCCCGATTTCAAAAATTGCGGGTCCCACACTCAGAATCACGGCACGCTGGTGACAAAAGCCCCGTGTCGCGATTATATTTGCACACAATGCGTAAGACAAACAAAACAATCAAACTAGTTGTAAAAAAAAAGAACAAGTTAACCGAAAAGACGAGTCTGAACTACAAAAGGGTTGCAACACGAGGACTTCCCAGGGGGTCACCCATCCTAGTACTACTCTCGCCCAAGCACGCTTAACTTCGGAGTTCTGATGGGATCCGGTGCATTAGTGCTGGTATGATCGCACCCGTTAGAGTCTCCTCACTATATTTTCTTATAGCTGCTGGCACAGCGGGCGGTGGGGGGCTCCGAACTTCAAACGCGCGTAACTTTCGAACCGAATGGAGTTACGGGGCGCACAGCATGTCCACGCGAAGGTCTCTCAGAGCCGGACGACGTGGACAACAGGGCTGGCCCGTTGTGTGCACTATCCGAGGTCAAAAAAGGCCGCAGAGCCCCGGTTTCGTGGCCCGCCGTGTTTCGACGATCCCGATTTCAAAAATTGCGGGTCCCACACTCAGAATCACGGCACGCTGATGACAAAAGCCCCGTGTCGCGATTATATTTGCACACAATGCGTAAGACAAACAAAACAATCAAACTAGTTGTAAAAAAAAAGAACAAGTTAACCGAAAAGACGAGTCTGAACTACAAAAGGGGTGCAACACGAGGACTTCCCAGGGGGTCACCCATCCTAGTACTACTCTCGCCCAAGCACGCTTAACTTCGGAGTTCTGATGGGATCCGGTGCATTAGTGCTGGTATGATCGCACCCGTTAGAGTCTCCTCACTATATTTTCTTATAGCTGCTGGCACAGCGGGCGGTGGGGGGCTCCGAACTTCAAACGCGCGTAACTTTCGAACCGAATGGAGTTACGGGGCGCACAGCATGTCCACGCGAAGGTCTCTCAGAGCCGGACGACGTGGACAACAGGGCTGGCCCGTTGTGTGCACTATCCGAGGTCAAAAAAGGCCGCAGAGCCCCGGTTTCGTGGCCCGCCGTGTTTCGACGATCCCGATTTCAAAAATTGCGGGTCCCACACTCAGAATCACGGCACGCTGATGACAAAAGCCCCGTGTCGCGATTATATTTGCACACAATGCGTAAGACAAACAAAACAATCAAACTAGTTGTAAAAAAAAAGAACAAGTTAACCGAAAAGACGAGTCTGAACTACAAAAGGGGTGCAACACGAGGACTTCCCAGGGGGTCACCCATCCTAGTACTACTCTCGCCCAAGCACGCTTAACTTCGGAGTTCTGATGGGATCCGGTGCATTAGTGCTGGTATGATCGCACCCGTTAGAGTCTCCTCACTATATTTTCTTATAGCTGCTGGCACAGCGGGCGGTGTGGGGCTCCGAACTTCAAACGCGCGTAACTTTCGAACCGAATGGAGTTACGGGGCGCACAGCATGTCCACGCGAAGGTCTCTCAGAGCCGGACGACGTGGACAACAGGGCTGGCCCGTTGTGTGCACTATCCGAGGTCAAAAAAGGCCGCAGAGCCCCGGTTTCGTGGCCCGCCGTGTTTCGACGATCCCGATTTCAAAAATTGCGGGTCCCACACTCAGAATCACGGCACGCTGGTGACAAAAGCCCCGTGTCGCGATTATATTTGCACACAATGCGTAAGACAAACAAAACAATCAAACTAGTTGTAAAAAAAAAGAACAAGTTAACCGAAAAGACGAGTCTGAACTACAAAAGGGTTGCAACACGAGGACTTCCCAGGGGGTCACCCATCCTAGTACTACTCTCGCCCAAGCACGCTTAACTTCGGAGTTCTGATGGGATCCGGTGCATTAGTGCTGGTATGATCGCACCCGTTAGAGTCTCCTCACTATATTTTCTTATAGCTGCTGGCACAGCGGGCGGTGGGGGGCTCCGAACTTCAAACGCGCGTAACTTTCGAACCGAATGGAGTTACGGGGCGCACAGCATGTCCACGCGAAGGTCTCTCAGAGCCGGACGACGTGGACAACAGGGCTGGCCCGTTGTGTGCACTATCCGAGGTCAAAAAAGGCCGCAGAGCCCCGGTTTCGTGGCCCGCCGTGTTTCGACGATCCCGATTTCAAAAATTGCGGGTCCCACACTCAGAATCACGGCACGCTGATGACAAAAGCCCCGTGTCGCGATTATATTTGCACACAATGCGTAAGACAAACAAAACAATCAAACTAGTTGTAAAAAAAAAGAACAAGTTAACCGAAAAGACGAGTCTGAACTACAAAAGGGGTGCAACACGAGGACTTCCCAGGGGGTCACCCATCCTAGTACTACTCTCGCCCAAGCACGCTTAACTTCGGAGTTCTGATGGGATCCGGTGCATTAGTGCTGGTATGATCGCACCCGTTAGAGTCTCCTCACTATATTTTCTTATAGCTGCTGGCACAGCGGGCGGTGGGGGGCTCCGAACTTCAAACGCGCGTAACTTTCGAACCGAATGGAGTTACGGGGCGCACAGCATGTCCACGCGAAGGTCTCTCAGAGCCGGACGACGTGGACAACAGGGCTGGCCCGTTGTGTGCACTATCCGAGGTCAAAAAAGGCCGCAGAGCCCCGGTTTCGTGGCCCGCCGTGTTTCGACGATCCCGATTTCAAAAATTGCGGGTCCCACACTCAGAATCACGGCACGCTGATGACAAAAGCCCCGTGTCGCGATTATATTTGCACACAATGCGTAAGACAAACAAAACAATCAAACTAGTTGTAAAAAAAAAGAACAAGTTAACCGAAAAGACGAGTCTGAACTACAAAAGGGGTGCAACACGAGGACTTCCCAGGGGGTCACCCATCCTAGTACTACTCTCGCCCAAGCACGCTTAACTTCGGAGTTCTGATGGGATCCGGTGCATTAGTGCTGGTATGATCGCACCCGTTAGAGTCTCCTCACTATATTTTCTTATAGCTGCTGGCACAGCGGGCGGTGGGGGGCTCCGAACTTCAAACGCGCGTAACTTTCGAACCGAATGGAGTTACGGGGCGCACAGCATGTCCACGCGAAGGTCTCTCAGAGCCGGACGACGTGGACAACAGGGCTGGCCCGTTGTGTGCACTATCCGAGGTCAAAAAAGGCCGCAGAGCCCCGGTTTCGTGGCCCGCCGTGTTTCGACGATCCCGATTTCAAAAATTGCGGGTCCCACACTCAGAATCACGGCACGCTGATGACAAAAGCCCCGTGTCGCGATTATATTTGCACACAATGCGTAAGACAAACAAAACAATCAAACTAGTTGTAAAAAAAAAGAACAAGTTAACCGAAAAGACGAGTCTGAACTACAAAAGGGGTGCAACACGAGGACTTCCCAGGGGGTCACCCATCCTAGTACTACTCTCGCCCAAGCACGCTTAACTTCGGAGTTCTGATGGGATCCGGTGCATTAGTGCTGGTATGATCGCACCCGTTAGAGTCTCCTCACTATATTTTCTTATAGCTGCTGGCACAGCGGGCGGTGGGGGGCTCCGAACTTCAAACGCGCGTAACTTTCGAACCGAATGGAGTTAAGGGGCGCACAGCATGTCCACGCGAAGGTCTCTCAGAGCCGGACGACGTGGACAACAGGGCTGGCCCGTTGTGTGCACTATCCGAGGTCAAAAAAGGCCGCAGAGCCCCGGTTTCGTGGCCCGCCGTGTTTCGACGATCCCGATTTCAAAAATTGCGGGTCCCACACTCAGAATCACGGCACGCTGATGACAAAAGCCCCGTGTCGCGATTATATTTGCACACAATGCGTAAGACAAACAAAACAATCAAACTAGTTGTAAAAAAAAAGAACAAGTTAACCGAAAAGACGAGTCTGAACTACAAAAGGGTTGCAACACGAGGACTTCCCAGGGGGTCACCCATCCTAGTACTACTCTCGCCCAAGCACGCTTAACTTCGGAGTTCTGATGGGATCCGGTGCATTAGTGCTGGTATGATCGCACCCGTTAGAGTCTCCTCACTATATTTTCTTATAGCTGCTGGCACAGCGGGCGGTGGGGGGCTCCGAACTTCAAACGCGCGTAACTTTCGAACCGAATGGAGTTACGGGGCGCACAGCATGTCCACGCGAAGGTCTCTCAGAGCCGGACGACGTGGACAACAGGGCTGGCCCGTTGTGTGCACTATCCGAGGTCAAAAAAGGCCGCAGAGCCCCGGTTTCGTGGCCCGCCGTGTTTCGACGATCCCGATTTCAAAAATTGCGGGTCCCACACTCAGAATCACGGCACGCTGATGACAAAAGCCCCGTGTCGCGATTATATTTGCACACAATGCGTAAGACAAACAAAACAATCAAACTAGTTGTAAAAAAAAAGAACAAGTTAACCGAAAAGACGAGTCTGAACTACAAAAGGGGTGCAACACGAGGACTTCCCAGGGGGTCACCCATCCTAGTACTACTCTCGCCCAAGCACGCTTAACTTCGGAGTTCTGATGGGATCCGGTGCATTAGTGCTGGTATGATCGCACCCGTTAGAGTCTCCTCACTATATTTTCTTATAGCTGCTGGCACAGCGGGCGGTGGGGGGCTCCGAACTTCAAACGCGCGTAACTTTCGAACCGAATGGAGTTAAGGGGCGCACAGCATGTCCACGCGAAGGTCTCTCAGAGCCGGACGACGTGGACAACAGGGCTGGCCCGTTGTGTGCACTATCCGAGGTCAAAAAAGGCCGCAGAGCCCCGGTTTCGTGGCCCGCCGTGTTTCGACGATCCCGATTTCAAAAATTGCGGGTCCCACACTCAGAATCACGGCACGCTGATGACAAAAGCCCCGTGTCGCGATTATATTTGCACACAATGCGTAAGACAAACAAAACAATCAAACTAGTTGTAAAAAAAAAGAACAAGTTAACCGAAAAGACGAGTCTGAACTACAAAAGGGTTGCAACACGAGGACTTCCCAGGGGGTCACCCATCCTAGTACTACTCTCGCCCAAGCACGCTTAACTTCGGAGTTCTGATGGGATCCGGTGCATTAGTGCTGGTATGATCGCACCCGTTAGAGTCTCCTCACTATATTTTCTTATAGCTGCTGGCACAGCGGGCGGTGGGGGGCTCCGAACTTCAAACGCGCGTAACTTTCGAACCGAATGGAGTTACGGGGCGCACAGCATGTCCACGCGAAGGTCTCTCAGAGCCGGACGACGTGGACAACAGGGCTGGCCCGTTGTGTGCACTATCCGAGGTCAAAAAAGGCCGCAGAGCCCCGGTTTCGTGGCCCGCCGTGTTTCGACGATCCCGATTTCAAAAATTGCGGGTCCCACACTCAGAATCACGGCACGCTGATGACAAAAGCCCCGTGTCGCTATTATATTTGCACACAATGCGTAAGACAAACAAAACAATCAAACTAGTTGTAAAAAAAAAGAACAAGTTAACCGAAAAGACGAGTCTGAACTACAAAAGGGGTGCAACACGAGGACTTCCCAGGGGGTCACCCATCCTAGTACTACTCTCGCCCAAGCACGCTTAACTTCGGAGTTCTGATGGGATCCGGTGCATTAGCGCTGGTATGATCGCACCCGTTAGAGTCTCCTCACTATATTTTCTTATAGCTGCTGGCACAGCGGGCGGTGGGGGGCTCCGAACTTCAAACGCGCGTAACTTTCGAACCGAATGGAGTTACGGGGCGCACAGCATGTCCACGCGAAGGTCTCTCAGAGCCGGACGACGTGGACAACAGGGCTGGCCCGTTGTGTGCACTATCCGAGGTCAAAAAAGGCCGCAGAGCCCCGGTTTCGTGGGCCGCCGTGTTTCGACGATCCCGATTTCAAAAATTGCGGGTCCCACACTCAGAATCACGGCACGCTGATGACAAAAGCCCCGTGTCGCGATTATATTTGCACACAATGCGTAAGACAAACAAAACAATCAAACTAGTTGTAAAAAAAAAGAACAAGTTAACCGAAAAGACGAGTCTGAACTACAAAAGGGGTGCAACACGAGGACTTCCCAGGGGGTCACCCATCCTAGTACTACTCTCGCCCAAGCACGCTTAACTTCGGAGTTCTGATGGGATCCGGTGCATTAGTGCTGGTATGATCGCACCCGTTAGAGTCTCCTCACTATATTTTCTTATAGCTGCTGGCACAGCGGGCGGTGGGGGGCTCCGAACTTCAAACGCGCGTAACTTTCGAACCGAATGGAGTTACGGGGCGCACAGCATGTCCACGCGAAGGTCTCTCAGAGCCGGACGACGTGGACAACAGGGCTGGCCCGTTGTGTGCACTATCCGAGGTCAAAAAAGGCCGCAGAGCCCCGGTTTCGTGGCCCGCCGTGTTTCGACGATCCCGATTTCAAAAATTGCGGGTCCCACACTCAGAATCACGGCACGCTGATGACAAAAGCCCCGTGTCGCGATTATATTTGCACACAATGCGTAAGACAAACAAAACAATCAAACTAGTTGTAAAAAAAAAGAACAAGTTAACCGAAAAGACGAGTCTGAACTACAAAAGGGGTGCAACACGAGGACTTCCCAGGGGGTCACCCATCCTAGTACTACTCTCGCCCAAGCACGCTTAACTTCGGAGTTCTGATGGGATCCGGTGCATTGGTGCTGGTATGATCGCACCCGTTAGAGTCTCCTCACTATATTTTCTTATAGCTGCTGGCACAGCGGGCGGTGGGGGGCTCCGAACTTCAAACGCGCGTAACTTTCGAACCGAATGGAGTTACGGGGCGCACAGCATGTCCACGCGAAGGTCTCTCAGAGCCGGACGACGTGGACAACAGGGCTGGCCCGTTGTGTGCACTATCCGAGGTCAAAAAAGGCCGCAGAGCCCCGGTTTCGTGGCCCGCCGTGTTTCGACGATCCCGATTTCAAAAATTGCGGGTCCCACACTCAGAATCACGGCACGCTGATGACAAAAGCCCCGTGTCGCGATTATATTTGCACACAATGCGTAAGACAAACAAAACAATCAAACTAGTTGTAAAAAAAAAGAACAAGTTAACCGAAAAGACGAGTCTGAACTACAAAAGGGGTGCAACACGAGGACTTCCCAGGGGGTCACCCATCCTAGTACTACTCTCGCCCAAGCACGCTTAACTTCGGAGTTCTGATGGGATCCGGTGCATTGGTGCTGGTATGATCGCACCCGTTAGAGTCTCCTCACTATATTTTCTTATAGCTGCTGGCACAGCGGGCGGTGGGGGGCTCCTAACTTCAAACGCGCGTAACTTTCGAACCGAATGGAGTTACGGGGCGCACAGCATGTCCACGCGAAGGTCTCTCAGAGCCGGACGACGTGGACAACAGGGCTGGCCCGTTGTGTGCACTATCCGAGGTCAAAAAAGGCCGCAGAGCCCCGGTTTCGTGGGCCGCCGTGTTTCGACGATCCCGATTTCAAAAATTGCGGGTCCCACACTCAGAATCACGGCACGCTGATGACAAAAGCCCCGTGTCGCGATTATATTTGCACACAATGCGTAAGACAAACAAAACAATCAAACTAGTTGTAAAAAAAAAGAACAAGTTAACCGAAAAGACGAGTCTGAACTACAAAAGGGGTGCAACACGAGGACTTCCCAGGGGGTCACCCATCCTAGTACTACTCTCGCCCAAGCACGCTTAACTTCGGAGTTCTGATGGGATCCGGTGCATTGGTGCTGGTATGATCGCACCCGTCAGAGTCTCCTCACTATATTTTCTTATAGCTGCTGGCACAGCGGGCGGTGGGGGGCTCCTAACTTCAAACGCGCGTAACTTTCGAACCGAATGGAGTTACGGGGCGCACAGCATGTCCACGCGAAGGTCTCTCAGAGCCGGACGACGTGGACAACAGGGCTGGCCCGTTGTGTGCACTATCCGAGGTCAAAAAAGGCCGCAGAGCCCCGGTTTCGTGGCCCGCCGTGTTTCGACGATCCCGATTTCAAAAATTGCGGGTCCCACACTCAGAATCACGGCACGCTGATGACAAAAGCCCCGTGTCGCGATTATATTTGCACACAATGCGTAAGACAAACAAAACAATCAAACTAGTTGTAAAAAAAAAGAACAAGTTAACCGAAAAGACGAGTCTGAACTACAAAAGGGGTGCAACACGAGGACTTCCCAGGGGGTCACCCATCCTAGTACTACTCTCGCCCAAGCACGCTTAACTTCGGAGTTCTGATGGGATCCGGTGCATTGGTGCTGGTATGATCGCACCCGTTAGAGTCTCCTCACTATATTTTCTTATAGCTGCTGGCACAGCGGGCGGTGGGGGGCTCCGAACTTCAAACGCGCGTAACTTTCGAACCGAATGGAGTTACGGGGCGCACAGCATGTCCACGCGAAGGTCTCTCAGAGCCGGACGACGTGGACAACCGGGCTGGCCCGTTGTGTGCACTATCCGAGGTCAAAAAAGGCCGCAGAGCCCCGGTTTCGTGGCCCGCCGTGTTTCGACGATCCCGATTTCAAAAATTGCGGGTCCCACACTCAGAATCACGGCACGCTGATGACAAAAGCCCCGTGTCGCGATTATATTTGCACACAATGCGTAAGACAAACAAAACAATCAAACTAGTTGTAAAAAAAAAGAACAAGTTAACCGAAAAGACGAGTCTGAACTACAAAAGGGGTGCAACACGAGGACTTCCCAGGGGGTCACCCATCCTAGTACTACTCTCGCCCAAGCACGCTTAACTTCGGAGTTCTGATGGGATCCGGTGCATTGGTGCTGGTATGATCGCACCCGTTAGAGTCTCCTCACTATATTTTCTTATAGCTGCTGGCACAGCGGGCGGTGGGGGGCTCCGAACTTCAAACGCGCGTAACTTTCGAACCGAATGGAGTTACGGGGCGCACAGCATGTCCACGCGAAGGTCTCTCAGAGCCGGACGACGTGGACAACAGGGCTGGCCCGTTGTGTGCACTATCCGAGGTCAAAAAAGGCCGCAGAGCCCCGGTTTCGTGGCCCGCCGTGTTTCGACGATCCCGATTTCAAAAATTGCGGGTCCCACACTCAGAATCACGGCACGCTGATGACAAAAGCCCCGTGTCGCGATTATATTTGCACACAATGCGTAAGACAAACAAAACAATCAAACTAGTTGTAAAAAAAAAGAACAAGTTAACCGAAAAGACGAGTCTGAACTACAAAAGGGGTGCAACACGAGGACTTCCCAGGGGGTCACCCATCCTAGTACTACTCTCGCCCAAGCACGCTTAACTTCGGAGTTCTGATGGGATCCGGTGCATTAGTGCTGGTATGATCGCACCCGTTAGAGTCTCCTCACTATATTTTCTTATAGCTGCTGGCACAGCGGGCGGTGTGGGGCTCCGAACTTCAAACGCGCGTAACTTTCGAACCGAATGGAGTTACGGGGCGCACAGCATGTCCACGCGAAGGTCTCTCAGAGCCGGACGACGTGGACAACAGGGCTGGCCCGTTGTGTGCACTATCCGAGGTCAAAAAAGGCCGCAGAGCCCCGGTTTCGTGGCCCGCCGTGTTTCGACGATCCCGATTTCAAAAATTGCGGGTCCCACACTCAGAATCACGGCACGCTGGTGACAAAAGCCCCGTGTCGCGATTATATTTGCACACAATGCGTAAGACAAACAAAACAATCAAACTAGTTGTAAAAAAAAAGAACAAGTTAACCGAAAAGACGAGTCTGAACTACAAAAGGGTTGCAACACGAGGACTTCCCAGGGGGTCACCCATCCTAGTACTACTCTCGCCCAAGCACGCTTAACTTCGGAGTTCTGATGGGATCCGGTGCATTAGTGCTGGTATGATCGCACCCGTTAGAGTCTCCTCACTATATTTTCTTATAGCTGCTGGCACAGCGGGCGGTGGGGGGCTCCGAACTTCAAACGCGCGTAACTTTCGAACCGAATGGAGTTACGGGGCGCACAGCATGTCCACGCGAAGGTCTCTCAGAGCCGGACGACGTGGACAACAGGGCTGGCCCGTTGTGTGCACTATCCGAGGTCAAAAAAGGCCGCAGAGCCCCGGTTTCGTGGCCCGCCGTGTTTCGACGATCCCGATTTCAAAAATTGCGGGTCCCACACTCAGAATCACGGCACGCTGATGACAAAAGCCCCGTGTCGCGATTATATTTGCACACAATGCGTAAGACAAACAAAACAATCAAACTAGTTGTAAAAAAAAAGAACAAGTTAACCGAAAAGACGAGTCTGAACTACAAAAGGGGTGCAACACGAGGACTTCCCAGGGGGTCACCCATCCTAGTACTACTCTCGCCCAAGCACGCTTAACTTCGGAGTTCTGATGGGATCCGGTGCATTAGTGCTGGTATGATCGCACCCGTTAGAGTCTCCTCACTATATTTTCTTATAGCTGCTGGCACAGCGGGCGGTGGGGGGCTCCGAACTTCAAACGCGCGTAACTTTCGAACCGAATGGAGTTACGGGGCGCACAGCATGTCCACGCGAAGGTCTCTCAGAGCCGGACGACGTGGACAACAGGGCTGGCCCGTTGTGTGCACTATCCGAGGTCAAAAAAGGCCGCAGAGCCCCGGTTTCGTGGCCCGCCGTGTTTCGACGATCCCGATTTCAAAAATTGCGGGTCCCACACTCAGAATCACGGCACGCTGATGACAAAAGCCCCGTGTCGCGATTATATTTGCACACAATGCGTAAGACAAACAAAACAATCAAACTAGTTGTAAAAAAAAAGAACAAGTTAACCGAAAAGACGAGTCTGAACTACAAAAGGGGTGCAACACGAGGACTTCCCAGGGGGTCACCCATCCTAGTACTACTCTCGCCCAAGCACGCTTAACTTCGGAGTTCTGATGGGATCCGGTGCATTAGTGCTGGTATGATCGCACCCGTTAGAGTCTCCTCACTATATTTTCTTATAGCTGCTGGCACAGCGGGCGGTGGGGGGCTCCGAACTTCAAACGCGCGTAACTTTCGAACCGAATGGAGTTACGGGGCGCACAGCATGTCCACGCGAAGGTCTCTCAGAGCCGGACGACGTGGACAACAGGGCTGGCCCGTTGTGTGCACTATCCGAGGTCAAAAAAGGCCGCAGAGCCCCGGTTTCGTGGCCCGCCGTGTTTCGACGATCCCGATTTCAAAAATTGCGGGTCCCACACTCAGAATCACGGCACGCTGATGACAAAAGCCCCGTGTCGCGATTATATTTGCACACAATGCGTAAGACAAACAAAACAATCAAACTAGTTGTAAAAAAAAAGAACAAGTTAACCGAAAAGACGAGTCTGAACTACAAAAGGGGTGCAACACGAGGACTTCCCAGGGGGTCACCCATCCTAGTACTACTCTCGCCCAAGCACGCTTAACTTCGGAGTTCTGATGGGATCCGGTGCATTAGTGCTGGTATGATCGCACCCGTTAGAGTCTCCTCACTATATTTTCTTATAGCTGCTGGCACAGCGGGCGGTGGGGGGCTCCGAACTTCAAACGCGCGTAACTTTCGAACCGAATGGAGTTAAGGGGCGCACAGCATGTCCACGCGAAGGTCTCTCAGAGCCGGACGACGTGGACAACAGGGCTGGCCCGTTGTGTGCACTATCCGAGGTCAAAAAAGGCCGCAGAGCCCCGGTTTCGTGGCCCGCCGTGTTTCGACGATCCCGATTTCAAAAATTGCGGGTCCCACACTCAGAATCACGGCACGCTGATGACAAAAGCCCCGTGTCGCGATTATATTTGCACACAATGCGTAAGACAAACAAAACAATCAAACTAGTTGTAAAAAAAAAGAACAAGTTAACCGAAAAGACGAGTCTGAACTACAAAAGGGTTGCAACACGAGGACTTCCCAGGGGGTCACCCATCCTAGTACTACTCTCGCCCAAGCACGCTTAACTTCGGAGTTCTGATGGGATCCGGTGCATTAGTGCTGGTATGATCGCACCCGTTAGAGTCTCCTCACTATATTTTCTTATAGCTGCTGGCACAGCGGGCGGTGGGGGGCTCCGAACTTCAAACGCGCGTAACTTTCGAACCGAATGGAGTTACGGGGCGCACAGCATGTCCACGCGAAGGTCTCTCAGAGCCGGACGACGTGGACAACAGGGCTGGCCCGTTGTGTGCACTATCCGAGGTCAAAAAAGGCCGCAGAGCCCCGGTTTCGTGGCCCGCCGTGTTTCGACGATCCCGATTTCAAAAATTGCGGGTCCCACACTCAGAATCACGGCACGCTGATGACAAAAGCCCCGTGTCGCGATTATATTTGCACACAATGCGTAAGACAAACAAAACAATCAAACTAGTTGTAAAAAAAAAGAACAAGTTAACCGAAAAGACGAGTCTGAACTACAAAAGGGGTGCAACACGAGGACTTCCCAGGGGGTCACCCATCCTAGTACTACTCTCGCCCAAGCACGCTTAACTTCGGAGTTCTGATGGGATCCGGTGCATTAGTGCTGGTATGATCGCACCCGTTAGAGTCTCCTCACTATATTTTCTTATAGCTGCTGGCACAGCGGGCGGTGGGGGGCTCCGAACTTCAAACGCGCGTAACTTTCGAACCGAATGGAGTTAAGGGGCGCACAGCATGTCCACGCGAAGGTCTCTCAGAGCCGGACGACGTGGACAACAGGGCTGGCCCGTTGTGTGCACTATCCGAGGTCAAAAAAGGCCGCAGAGCCCCGGTTTCGTGGCCCGCCGTGTTTCGACGATCCCGATTTCAAAAATTGCGGGTCCCACACTCAGAATCACGGCACGCTGATGACAAAAGCCCCGTGTCGCGATTATATTTGCACACAATGCGTAAGACAAACAAAACAATCAAACTAGTTGTAAAAAAAAAGAACAAGTTAACCGAAAAGACGAGTCTGAACTACAAAAGGGTTGCAACACGAGGACTTCCCAGGGGGTCACCCATCCTAGTACTACTCTCGCCCAAGCACGCTTAACTTCGGAGTTCTGATGGGATCCGGTGCATTAGTGCTGGTATGATCGCACCCGTTAGAGTCTCCTCACTATATTTTCTTATAGCTGCTGGCACAGCGGGCGGTGGGGGGCTCCGAACTTCAAACGCGCGTAACTTTCGAACCGAATGGAGTTACGGGGCGCACAGCATGTCCACGCGAAGGTCTCTCAGAGCCGGACGACGTGGACAACAGGGCTGGCCCGTTGTGTGCACTATCCGAGGTCAAAAAAGGCCGCAGAGCACCGGTTTCGTGGCCCGCCGTGTTTCGACGATCCCGATTTCAAAAATTGCGGGTCCCACACTCAGAATCACGGCACGCTGATGACAAAAGCCCCGTGTCGCTATTATATTTGCACACAATGCGTAAGACAAACAAAACAATCAAACTAGTTGTAAAAAAAAAGAACAAGTTAACCGAAAAGACGAGTCTGAACTACAAAAGGGGTGCAACACGAGGACTTCCCAGGGGGTCACCCATCCTAGTACTACTCTCGCCCAAGCACGCTTAACTTCGGAGTTCTGATGGGATCCGGTGCATTAGCGCTGGTATGATCGCACCCGTTAGAGTCTCCTCACTATATTTTCTTATAGCTGCTGGCACAGCGGGCGGTGGGGGGCTCCGAACTTCAAACGCGCGTAACTTTCGAACCGAATGGAGTTACGGGGCGCACAGCATGTCCACGCGAAGGTCTCTCAGAGCCGGACGACGTGGACAACAGGGCTGGCCCGTTGTGTGCACTATCCGAGGTCAAAAAAGGCCGCAGAGCCCCGGTTTCGTGGGCCGCCGTGTTTCGACGATCCCGATTTCAAAAATTGCGGGTCCCACACTCAGAATCACGGCACGCTGATGACAAAAGCCCCGTGTCGCGATTATATTTGCACACAATGCGTAAGACAAACAAAACAATCAAACTAGTTGTAAAAAAAAAGAACAAGTTAACCGAAAAGACGAGTCTGAACTACAAAAGGGGTGCAACACGAGGACTTCCCAGGGGGTCACCCATCCTAGTACTACTCTCGCCCAAGCACGCTTAACTTCGGAGTTCTGATGGGATCCGGTGCATTAGTGCTGGTATGATCGCACCCGTTAGAGTCTCCTCACTATATTTTCTTATAGCTGCTGGCACAGCGGGCGGTGGGGGGCTCCGAACTTCAAACGCGCGTAACTTTCGAACCGAATGGAGTTACGGGGCGCACAGCATGTCCACGCGAAGGTCTCTCAGAGCCGGACGACGTGGACAACAGGGCTGGCCCGTTGTGTGCACTATCCGAGGTCAAAAAAGGCCGCAGAGCCCCGGTTTCGTGGCCCGCCGTGTTTCGACGATCCCGATTTCAAAAATTGCGGGTCCCACACTCAGAATCACGGCACGCTGATGACAAAAGCCCCGTGTCGCGATTATATTTGCACACAATGCGTAAGACAAACAAAACAATCAAACTAGTTGTAAAAAAAAAGAACAAGTTAACCGAAAAGACGAGTCTGAACTACAAAAGGGGTGCAACACGAGGACTTCCCAGGGGGTCACCCATCCTAGTACTACTCTCGCCCAAGCACGCTTAACTTCGGAGTTCTGATGGGATCCGGTGCATTGGTGCTGGTATGATCGCACCCGTTAGAGTCTCCTCACTATATTTTCTTATAGCTGCTGGCACAGCGGGCGGTGGGGGGCTCCGAACTTCAAACGCGCGTAACTTTCGAACCGAATGGAGTTACGGGGCGCACAGCATGTCCACGCGAAGGTCTCTCAGAGCCGGACGACGTGGACAACAGGGCTGGCCCGTTGTGTGCACTATCCGAGGTCAAAAAAGGCCGCAGAGCCCCGGTTTCGTGGCCCGCCGTGTTTCGACGATCCCGATTTCAAAAATTGCGGGTCCCACACTCAGAATCACGGCACGCTGATGACAAAAGCCCCGTGTCGCGATTATATTTGCACACAATGCGTAAGACAAACAAAACAATCAAACTAGTTGTAAAAAAAAAGAACAAGTTAACCGAAAAGACGAGTCTGAACTACAAAAGGGGTGCAACACGAGGACTTCCCAGGGGGTCACCCATCCTAGTACTACTCTCGCCCAAGCACGCTTAACTTCGGAGTTCTGATGGGATCCGGTGCATTGGTGCTGGTATGATCGCACCCGTTAGAGTCTCCTCACTATATTTTCTTATAGCTGCTGGCACAGCGGGCGGTGGGGGGCTCCTAACTTCAAACGCGCGTAACTTTCGAACCGAATGGAGTTACGGGGCGCACAGCATGTCCACGCGAAGGTCTCTCAGAGCCGGACGACGTGGACAACAGGGCTGGCCCGTTGTGTGCACTATCCGAGGTCAAAAAAGGCCGCAGAGCCCCGGTTTCGTGGGCCGCCGTGTTTCGACGATCCCGATTTCAAAAATTGCGGGTCCCACACTCAGAATCACGGCACGCTGATGACAAAAGCCCCGTGTCGCGATTATATTTGCACACAATGCGTAAGACAAACAAAACAATCAAACTAGTTGTAAAAAAAAAGAACAAGTTAACCGAAAAGACGAGTCTGAACTACAAAAGGGGTGCAACACGAGGACTTCCCAGGGGGTCACCCATCCTAGTACTACTCTCGCCCAAGCACGCTTAACTTCGGAGTTCTGATGGGATCCGGTGCATTGGTGCTGGTATGATCGCACCCGTCAGAGTCTCCTCACTATATTTTCTTATAGCTGCTGGCACAGCGGGCGGTGGGGGGCTCCTAACTTCAAACGCGCGTAACTTTCGAACCGAATGGAGTTACGGGGCGCACAGCATGTCCACGCGAAGGTCTCTCAGAGCCGGACGACGTGGACAACAGGGCTGGCCCGTTGTGTGCACTATCCGAGGTCAAAAAAGGCCGCAGAGCCCCGGTTTCGTGGCCCGCCGTGTTTCGACGATCCCGATTTCAAAAATTGCGGGTCCCACACTCAGAATCACGGCACGCTGATGACAAAAGCCCCGTGTCGCGATTATATTTGCACACAATGCGTAAGACAAACAAAACAATCAAACTAGTTGTAAAAAAAAAGAACAAGTTAACCGAAAAGACGAGTCTGAACTACAAAAGGGGTGCAACACGAGGACTTCCCAGGGGGTCACCCATCCTAGTACTACTCTCGCCCAAGCACGCTTAACTTCGGAGTTCTGATGGGATCCGGTGCATTGGTGCTGGTATGATCGCACCCGTTAGAGTCTCCTCACTATATTTTCTTATAGCTGCTGGCACAACGGGCGGTGGGGGGCTCCGAACTTCAAACGCGCGTAACTTTCGAACCGAATGGAGTTACGGGGCGCACAGCATGTCCACGCGAAGGTCTCTCAGAGCCGGACGACGTGGACAACAGGGCTGGCCCGTTGTGTGCACTATCCGAGGTCAAAAAAGGCCGCAGAGCCCCGGTTTCGTGGCCCGCCGTGTTTCGACGATCCCGATTTCAAAAATTGCGGGTCCCACACTCAGAATCACGGCACGCTGATGACAAAAGCCCCGTGTCGCGATTATATTTGCACACAATGCGTAAGACAAACAAAACAATCAAACTAGTTGTAAAAAAAAAGAACAAGTTAACCGAAAAGACGAGTCTGAACTACAAAAGGGGTGCAACACGAGGACTTCCCAGGGGGTCACCCATCCTAGTACTACTCTCGCCCAAGCACGCTTAACTTCGGAGTTCTGATGGGATCCGGTGCATTGGTGCTGGTATGATCGCACCCGTTAGAGTCTCCTCACTATATTTTCTTATAGCTGCTGGCACAGCGGGCGGTGGGGGGCTCCGAACTTCAAACGCGCGTAACTTTCGAACCGAATGGAGTTACGGGGCGCACAGCATGTCCACGCGAAGGTCTCTCAGAGCCGGACGACGTGGACAACAGGGCTGGCCCGTTGTGTGCACTATCCGAGGTCAAAAAAGGCCGCAGAGCCCCGGTTTCGTGGCCCGCCGTGTTTCGACGATCCCGATTTCAAAAATTGCGGGTCCCACACTCAGAATCACGGCACGCTGATGACAAAAGCCCCGTGTCGTGATTATATTTGCACACAATGCGTAAGACAAACAAAACAATCAAACTAGTTGTAAAAAAAAAGAACAAGTTAACCGAAAAGACGAGTCTGAACTACAAAAGGGGTGCAACACGAGGACTTCCCAGGGGGTCACCCATCCTAGTACTACTCTCGCCCAAGCACGCTTAACTTCGGAGTTCTGATGGGAGCCGGTGCATTGGTGCTGGTATGATCGCACCCGTTAGAGTCTCCTCACTATATTTTCTTATAGCTGCTGGCACAGCGGGCGGTGGGGGGCTCCGAACTTCAAACGCGCGTAACTTTCGAACCGAATGGAGTTACGGGGCGCACAGCATGTCCACGCGAAGGTCTCTCAGAGCCGGACGAGGTGGACAACAGGGCTGGCCCGTTGTGTGCACTATCCGAGGTCAAAAAAGGCCGCAGAGCCCCGGTTTCGTGGGCCGCCGTGTTTCGACGATCCCGATTTCAAAAATTGCGGGTCCCACACTCAGAATCACGGCACGCTGATGACAAAAGCCCCGTGTCGCGATTATATTTGCACACAATGCGTAAGACAAACAAAACAATCAAACTAGTTGTAAAAAAAAAGAACAAGTTAACCGAAAAGACGAGTCTGAACTACAAAAGGGGTGCAACACGAGGACTTCCCAGGGGGTCACCCATCCTAGTACTACTCTCGCCCAAGCACGCTTAACTTCGAAGTTCTGATGGGAGCCGGTGCATTGGTGCTGGTATGATCGCACCCGTTAGAGTCTCCTCACTATATTTTCTTATAGCTGCTGGCACAGCGGGCGGTGGGGGGCTCCTAACTTCAAACGCGCGTAACTTTCGAACCGAATGGAGTTACGGGGCGCACAGCATGTCCACGCGAAGGTCTCTCAGAGCCGGACGACGTGGACAACAGGGCTGGCCCGTTGTGTGCACTATCCGAGGTCAAAAAAGGCCGCAGAGCCCCGGTTTCGTGGCCCGCCGTGTTTCGACGATCCCGATTTCAAAAATTGCGGGTCCCACACTCAGAATCACGGCACGCTGATGACAAAAGCCCCGTGTCGCGATTATATTTGCACACAATGCGTAAGACAAACAAAACAATCAAACTAGTTGTAAAAAAAAAGAACAAGTTAACCGAAAAGACGAGTCTGAACTACAAAAGGGGTGCAACACGAGGACTTCCCAGGGGGTCACCCATCCTAGTACTACTCTCGCCCAAGCACGCTTAACTTCGGAGTTCTGATGGGATCCGGTGCATTAGTGCTGGTATGATCGCACCCGTTAGAGTCTCCTCACTATATTTTCTTATAGCTGCTGGCACAGCGGGCGGTGGGGGGCTCCGAACTTCAAACGCGCGTAACTTTCGAACCGAATGGAGTTACGGGGCGCACAGCATGTCCACGCGAAGGTCTCTCAGAGCCGGACGACGTGGACAACAGGGCTGGCCCGTTGTGTGCACTATCCGAGGTCAAAAAAGGCCGCAGAGCCCCGGTTTCGTGGCCCGCCGTGTTTCGACGATCCCGATTTCAAAAATTGCGGGTCCCACACTCAGAATCACGGCACGCTGATGACAAAAGCCCCGTGTCGCGATTATATTTGCACACAATGCGTAAGACAAACAAAACAATCAAACTAGTTGTAAAAAAAAAGAACAAGTTAACCGAAAAGACGAGTCTGAACTACAAAAGGGGTGCAACACGAGGACTTCCCAGGGGGTCACCCATCCTAGTACTACTCTCGCCCAAGCACACTTAACTTCGGAGTTCTGATGGGATCCGGTGCATTGGTGCTGGTATGATCGCACCCGTTAGAGTCTCCTCACTATATTTTCTTATAGCTGCTGGCACAGCGGGCGGTGGGGGGCTCCGAACTTCAAACGCGCGTAACTTTCGAACCGAATGGAGTTACGGGGCGCACAGCATGTCCACGCGAAGGTCTCTCAGAGCCGGACGACGTGGACAACAGGGCTGGCCCGTTGTGTGCACTATCCGAGGTCAAAAAAGGCCGCAGAGCCCCGGTTTCGTGGCCCGCCGTGTTTCGACGATCCCGATTTCAAAAATTGCGGGTCCCACACTCAGAATCACGGCACGCTGATGACAAAAGCCCCGTGTCGCGATTATATTTGCACACAATGCGTAAGACAAACAAAACAATCAAACTAGTTGTAAAAAAAAAGAACAAGTTAACCGAAAAGACGAGTCTGAACTACAAAAGGGGTGCAACACGAGGACTTCCCAGGGGGTCACCCATCCTAGTACTACTCTCGCCCAAGCACGCTTAACTTCGGAGTTCTGATGGGATCCGGTGCATTGGTGCTGGTATGATCGCACCCGTTAGAGTCTCCTCACTATATTTTCTTATAGCTGCTGGCACAGCGGGCGGTGGGGGGCTCCGAACTTCAAACGCGCGTAACTTTCGAACCGAATGGAGTTACGGGGCGCACAGCATGTCCACGCGAAGGTCTCTCAGAGCCGGACGACGTGGACAACAGGGCTGGCCCGTTGTGTGCACTATCCGAGGTCAAAAAAGGCCGCAGAGCCCCGGTTTCGTGGCCCGCCGTGTTTCGACGATCCCGATTTCAAAAATTGCGGGTCCCACACTCAGAATCACGGCACGCTGATGACAAAAGCCCCGTGTCGCGATTATATTTGCACACAATGCGTAAGACAAACAAAACAATCAAACTAGTTGTAAAAAAAAAGAACAAGTTAACCGAAAAGACGAGTCTGAACTACAAAAGGGGTGCAACACGAGGACTTCCCAGGGGGTCACCCATCCTAGTACTACTCTCGCCCAAGCACGCTTAACTTCGGAGTTCTGATGGGATCCGGTGCATTGGTGCTGGTATGATCGCACCCGTTAGAGTCTCCTCACTATATTTTCTTATAGCTGCTGGCACAGCGGGCGGTGGGGGGCTCCTAACTTCAAACGCGCGTAACTTTCGAACCGAATGGAGTTACGGGGCGCACAGCATGTCCACGCGAAGGTCTCTCAGAGCCGGACGACGTGGACAACAGGGCTGGCCCGTTGTGTGCACTATCCGAGGTCAAAAAAGGCCGCAGAGCCCCGGTTTCGTGGGCCGCCGTGTTTCGACGATCCCGATTTCAAAAATTGCGGGTCCCACACTCAGAATCACGGCACGCTGATGACAAAAGCCCCGTGTCGCGATTATATTTGCACACAATGCGTAAGACAAACAAAACAATCAAACTAGTTGTAAAAAAAAAGAACAAGTTAACCGAAAAGACGAGTCTGAACTACAAAAGGGGTGCAACACGAGGACTTCCCAGGGGGTCACCCATCCTAGTACTACTCTCGCCCAAGCACGCTTAACTTCGGAGTTCTGATGGGATCCGGTGCATTGGTGCTGGTATGATCGCACCCGTTAGAGTCTCCTCACTATATTTTCTTATAGCTGCTGGCACAGCGGGCGGTGGGGGGCTCCGAACTTCAAACGCGCGTAACTTTCGAACCGAATGGAGTTACGGGGCGCACAGCATGTCCACGCGAAGGTCTCTCAGAGCCGGACGACGTGGACAACAGGGCTGGCCCGTTGTGTGCACTATCCGAGGTCAAAAAAGGCCGCAGAGCCCCGGTTTCGTGGCCCGCCGTGTTTCGACGATCCCGATTTCAAAAATTGCGGGTCCCACACTCAGAATCACGGCACGCTGATGACAAAAGCCCCGTGTCGCGATTATATTTGCACACAATGCGTAAGACAAACAAAACAATCAAACTAGTTGTAAAAAAAAAGAACAAGTTAACCGAAAAGACGAGTCTGAACTACAAAAGGGGTGCAACACGAGGACTTCCCAGGGGGTCACCCATCCTAGTACTACTCTCGCCCAAGCACGCTTAACTTCGGAGTTCTGATGGGATCCGGTGCATTGGTGCTGGTATGATCGCACCCGTTAGAGTCTCCTCACTATATTTTCTTATAGCTGCTGGCACAACGGGCGGTGGGGGGCTCCGAACTTCAAACGCGCGTAACTTTCGAACCGAATGGAGTTACGGGGCGCACAGCATGTCCACGCGAAGGTCTCTCAGAGCCGGACGACGTGGACAACAGGGCTGGCCCGTTGTGTGCACTATCCGAGGTCAAAAAAGGCCGCAGAGCCCCGGTTTCGTGGCCCGCCGTGTTTCGACGATCCCGATTTCAAAAATTGCGGGTCCCACACTCAGAATCACGGCACGCTGATGACAAAAGCCCCGTGTCGCGATTATATTTGCACACAATGCGTAAGACAAACAAAACAATCAAACTAGTTGTAAAAAAAAAGAACAAGTTAACCGAAAAGACGAGTCTGAACTACAAAAGGGGTGCAACACGAGGACTTCCCAGGGGGTCACCCATCCTAGTACTACTCTCGCCCAAGCACGCTTAACTTCGGAGTTCTGATGGGATCCGGTGCATTGGTGCTGGTATGATCGCACCCGTTAGAGTCTCCTCACTATATTTTCTTATAGCTGCTGGCACAGCGGGCGGTGGGGGGCTCCGAACTTCAAACGCGCGTAACTTTCGAACCGAATGGAGTTACGGGGCGCACAGCATGTCCACGCGAAGGTCTCTCAGAGCCGGACGACGTGGACAACAGGGCTGGCCCGTTGTGTGCACTATCCGAGGTCAAAAAAGGCCGCAGAGCCCCGGTTTCGTGGCCCGCCGTGTTTCGACGATCCCGATTTCAAAAATTGCGGGTCCCACACTCAGAATCACGGCACGCTGATGACAAAAGCCCCGTGTCGTGATTATATTTGCACACAATGCGTAAGACAAACAAAACAATCAAACTAGTTGTAAAAAAAAAGAACAAGTTAACCGAAAAGACGAGTCTGAACTACAAAAGGGGTGCAACACGAGGACTTCCCAGGGGGTCACCCATCCTAGTACTACTCTCGCCCAAGCACGCTTAACTTCGGAGTTCTGATGGGAGCCGGTGCATTGGTGCTGGTATGATCGCACCCGTTAGAGTCTCCTCACTATATTTTCTTATAGCTGCTGGCACAGCGGGCGGTGGGGGGCTCCGAACTTCAAACGCGCGTAACTTTCGAACCGAATGGAGTTACGGGGCGCACAGCATGTCCACGCGAAGGTCTCTCAGAGCCGGACGAGGTGGACAACAGGGCTGGCCCGTTGTGTGCACTATCCGAGGTCAAAAAAGGCCGCAGAGCCCCGGTTTCGTGGGCCGCCGTGTTTCGACGATCCCGATTTCAAAAATTGCGGGTCCCACACTCAGAATCACGGCACGCTGATGACAAAAGCCCCGTGTCGCGATTATATTTGCACACAATGCGTAAGACAAACAAAACAATCAAACTAGTTGTAAAAAAAAAGAACAAGTTAACCGAAAAGACGAGTCTGAACTACAAAAGGGGTGCAACACGAGGACTTCCCAGGGGGTCACCCATCCTAGTACTACTCTCGCCCAAGCACGCTTAACTTCGGAGTTCTGATGGGAGCCGGTGCATTGGTGCTGGTATGATCGCACCCGTTAGAGTCTCCTCACTATATTTTCTTATAGCTGCTGGCACAGCGGGCGGTGGGGGGCTCCTAACTTCAAACGCGCGTAACTTTCGAACCGAATGGAGTTACGGGGCGCACAGCATGTCCACGCGAAGGTCTCTCAGAGCCGGACGACGTGGACAACAGGGCTGGCCCGTTGTGTGCACTATCCGAGGTCAAAAAAGGCCGCAGAGCCCCGGTTTCGTGGCCCGCCGTGTTTCGACGATCCCGATTTCAAAAATTGCGGGTCCCACACTCAGAATCACGGCACGCTGATGACAAAAGCCCCGTGTCGCGATTATATTTGCACACAATGCGTAAGACAAACAAAACAATCAAACTAGTTGTAAAAAAAAAGAACAAGTTAACCGAAAAGACGAGTCTGAACTACAAAAGGGGTGCAACACGAGGACTTCCCAGGGGGTCACCCATCCTAGTACTACTCTCGCCCAAGCACGCTTAACTTCGGAGTTCTGATGGGATCCGGTGCATTGGTGCTGGTATGATCGCACCCGTTAGAGTCTCCTCACTATATTTTCTTATAGCTGCTGGCACAGCGGGCGGTGGGGGGCTCCGAACTTCAAACGCGCGTAACTTTCGAACCGAATGGAGTTACGGGGCGCACAGCATGTCCACGCGAAGGTCTCTCAGAGCCGGACGACGTGGACAACAGGGCTGGCCCGTTGTGTGCACTATCCGAGGTCAAAAAAGGCCGCAGAGCCCCGGTTTCGTGGCCCGCCGTGTTTCGACGATCCCGATTTCAAAAATTGCGGGTCCCACACTCAGAATCACGGCACGCTGATGACAAAAGCCCCGTGTCGCGATTATATTTGCACACAATGCGTAAGACAAACAAAACAATCAAACTAGTTGTAAAAAAAAAGAACAAGTTAACCGAAAAGACGAGTCTGAACTACAAAAGGGGTGCAACACGAGGACTTCCCAGGGGGTCACCCATCCTAGTACTACTCTCGCCCAAGCACGCTTAACTTCGGAGTTCTGATGGGATCCGGTGCATTGGTGCTGGTATGATCGCACCCGTTAGAGTCTCCTCACTATATTTTCTTATAGCTGCTGGCACAGCGGGCGGTGGGGGGCTCCGAACTTCAAACGCGCGTAACTTTCGAACCGAATGGAGTTACGGGGCGCACAGCATGTCCACGCGAAGGTCTCTCAGAGCCGGACGACGTGGACAACAGGGCTGGCCCGTTGTGTGCACTATCCGAGGTCAAAAAAGGCCGCAGAGCCCCGGTTTCGTGGGCCGCCGTGTTTCGACGATCCCGATTTCAAAAATTGCGGGTCCCACACTCAGAATCACGGCACGCTGATGACAAAAGCCCCGTGTCGCGATTATATTTGCACACAATGCGTAAGACAAACAAAACAATCAAACTAGTTGTAAAAAAAAAGAACAAGTTAACCGAAAAGACGAGTCTGAACTACAAAAGGGGTGCAACACGAGGACTTCCCAGGGGGTCACCCATCCTAGTACTACTCTCGCCCAAGCACGCTTAACTTCGGAGTTCTGATGGGAGCCGGTGCATTGGTGCTGGTATGATCGCACCCGTTAGAGTCTCCTCACTATATTTTCTTATAGCTGCTGGCACAGCGGGCGGTGGGGGGCTCCTAACTTCAAACGCGCGTAACTTTCGAACCGAATGGAGTTACGGGGCGCACAGCATGTCCACGCGAAGGTCTCTCAGAGCCGGACGACGTGGACAACAGGGCTGGCCCGTTGTGTGCACTATCCGAGGTCAAAAAAGGCCGCAGAGCCCCGGTTTCGTGGCCCGCCGTGTTTCGACGATCCCGATTTCAAAAATTGCGGGTCCCACACTCAGAATCACGGCACGCTGATGACAAAAGCCCCGTGTCGCGATTATATTTGCACACAATGCGTAAGACAAACAAAACAATCAAACTAGTTGTAAAAAAAAAGAACAAGTTAACCGAAAAGACGAGTCTGAACTACAAAAGGGGTGCAACACGAGGACTTCCCAGGGGGTCACCCATCCTAGTACTACTCTCGCCCAAGCACGCTTAACTTCGGAGTTCTGATGGGATCCGGTGCATTGGTGCTGGTATGATCGCACCCGTTAGAGTCTCCTCACTATATTTTCTTATAGCTGCTGGCACAGCGGGCGGTGGGGGGCTCCGAACTTCAAACGCGCGTAACTTTCGAACCGAATGGAGTTACGGGGCGCACAGCATGTCCACGCGAAGGTCTCTCAGAGCCGGACGACGTGGACAACAGGGCTGGCCCGTTGTGTGCACTATCCGAGGTCAAAAAAGGCCGCAGAGCCCCGGTTTCGTGGGCCGCCGTGTTTCGACGATCCCGATTTCAAAAATTGCGGGTCCCACACTCAGAATCACGGCACGCTGATGACAAAAGCCCCGTGTCGCGATTATATTTGCACACAATGCGTAAGACAAACAAAACAATCAAACTAGTTGTAAAAAAAAAGAACAAGTTAACCGAAAAGACGAGTCTGAACTACAAAAGGGGTGCAACACGAGGACTTCCCAGGGGGTCACCCATCCTAGTACTACTCTCGCCCAAGCACGCTTAACTTCGGAGTTCTGATGGGAGCCGGTGCATTGGTGCTGGTATGATCGCACCCGTTAGAGTCTCCTCACTATATTTTCTTATAGCTGCTGGCACAGCGGGCGGTGGGGGGCTCCTAACTTCAAACGCGCGTAACTTTCGAACCGAATGGAGTTACGGGGCGCACAGCATGTCCACGCGAAGGTCTCTCAGAGCCGGACGACGTGGACAACAGGGCTGGCCCGTTGTGTGCACTATCCGAGGTCAAAAAAGGCCGCAGAGCCCCGGTTTCGTGGCCCGCCGTGTTTCGACGATCCCGATTTCAAAAATTGCGGGTCCCACACTCAGAATCACGGCACGCTGATGACAAAAGCCCCGTGTCGCGATTATATTTGCACACAATGCGTAAGACAAACAAAACAATCAAACTAGTTGTAAAAAAAAAGAACAAGTTAACCGAAAAGACGAGTCTGAACTACAAAAGGGGTGCAACACGAGGACTTCCCAGGGGGTCACCCATCCTAGTACTACTCTCGCCCAAGCACGCTTAACTTCGGAGTTCTGATGGGATCCGGTGCATTGGTGCTGGTATGATCGCACCCGTTAGAGTCTCCTCACTATATTTTCTTATAGCTGCTGGCACAGCGGGCGGTGGGGGGCTCCGAACTTCAAACGCGCGTAACTTTCGAACCGAATGGAGTTACGGGGCGCACAGCATGTCCACGCGAAGGTCTCTCAGAGCCGGACGACGTGGACAACAGGGCTGGCCCGTTGTGTGCACTATCCGAGGTCAAAAAAGGCCGCAGAGCCCCGGTTTCGTGGCCCGCCGTGTTTCGACGATCCCGATTTCAAAAATTGCGGGTCCCACACTCAGAATCACGGCACGCTGATGACAAAAGCCCCGTGTCGCGATTATATTTGCACACAATGCGTAAGACAAACAAAACAATCAAACTAGTTGTAAAAAAAAAGAACAAGTTAACCGAAAAGACGAGTCTGAACTACAAAAGGGGTGCAACACGAGGACTTCCCAGGGGGTCACCCATCCTAGTACTACTCTCGCCCAAGCACGCTTAACTTCGGAGTTCTGATGGGATCCGGTGCATTGGTGCTGGTATGATCGCACCCGTTAGAGTCTCCTCACTATATTTTCTTATAGCTGCTGGCACAGCGGGCGGTGGGGGGCTCCGAACTTCAAACGCGCGTAACTTTCGAACCGAATGGAGTTACGGGGCGCACAGCATGTCCACGCGAAGGTCTCTCAGAGCCGGACGACGTGGACAACAGGGCTGGCCCGTTGTGTGCACTATCCGAGGTCAAAAAAGGCCGCAGAGCCCCGGTTTCGTGGGCCGCCGTGTTTCGACGATCCCGATTTCAAAAATTGCGGGTCCCACACTCAGAATCACGGCACGCTGATGACAAAAGCCCCGTGTCGCGATTATATTTGCACACAATGCGTAAGACAAACAAAACAATCAAACTAGTTGTAAAAAAAAAGAACAAGTTAACCGAAAAGACGAGTCTGAACTACAAAAGGGGTGCAACACGAGGACTTCCCAGGGGGTCACCCATCCTAGTACTACTCTCGCCCAAGCACGCTTAACTTCGGAGTTCTGATGGGATCCGGTGCATTGGTGCTGGTATGATCGCACCCGTTAGAGTCTCCTCACTATATTTTCTTATAGCTGCTGGCACAGCGGGCGGTGGGGGGCTCCGAACTTCAAACGCGCGTAACTTTCGAACCGAATGGAGTTACGGGGCGCACAGCATGTCCACGCGAAGGTCTCTCAGAGCCGGACGACGTGGACAACAGGGCTGGCCCGTTGTGTGCACTATCCGAGGTCAAAAAAGGCCGCAGAGCCCCGGTTTCGTGGCCCGCCGTGTTTCGACGATCCCGATTTCAAAAATTGCGGGTCCCACACTCAGAATCACGGCACGCTGATGACAAAAGCCCCGTGTCGCGATTATATTTGCACACAATGCGTAAGACAAACAAAACAATCAAACTAGTTGTAAAAAAAAAGAACAAGTTAACCGAAAAGACGAGTCTGAACTACAAAAGGGGTGCAACACGAGGACTTCCCAGGGGGTCACCCATCCTAGTACTACTCTCGCCCAAGCACGCTTAACTTCGGAGTTCTGATGGGATCCGGTGCATTAGTGCTGGTATGATCGCACCCGTTAGAGTCTCCTCACTATATTTTCTTATAGCTGCTGGCACAGCGGGCGGTGGGGGGCTCCGAACTTCAAACGCGCGTAACTTTCGAACCGAATGGAGTTAAGGGGCGCACAGCATGTCCACGCGAAGGTCTCTCAGAGCCGGACGACGTGGACAACAGGGCTGGCCCGTTGTGTGCACTATCCGAGGTCAAAAAAGGCCGCAGAGCCCCGGTTTCGTGGCCCGCCGTGTTTCGACGATCCCGATTTCAAAAATTGCGGGTCCCACACTCAGAATCACGGCACGCTGATGACAAAAGCCCCGTGTCGCGATTATATTTGCACACAATGCGTAAGACAAACAAAACAATCAAACTAGTTGTAAAAAAAAAGAACAAGTTAACCGAAAAGACGAGTCTGAACTACAAAAGGGGTGCAACACGAGGACTTCCCAGGGGGTCACCCATCCTAGTACTACTCTCGCCCAAGCACGCTTAACTTCGGAGTTCTGATGGGATCCGGTGCATTGGTGCTGGTATGATCGCACCCGTTAGAGTCTCCTCACTATATTTTCTTATAGCTGCTGGCACAGCGGGCGGTGGGGGGCTCCGAACTTCAAACGCGCGTAACTTTCGAACCGAATGGAGTTACGGGGCGCACAGCATGTCCACGCGAAGGTCTCTCAGAGCCGGACGACGTGGACAACAGGGCTGGCCCGTTGTGTGCACTATCCGAGGTCAAAAAAGGCCGCAGAGCCCCGGTTTCGTGGCCCGCCGTGTTTCGACGATCCCGATTTCAAAAATTGCGGGTCCCACACTCAGAATCACGGCACGCTGATGACAAAAGCCCCGTGTCGCGATTATATTTGCACACAATGCGTAAGACAAACAAAACAATCAAACTAGTTGTAAAAAAAAAGAACAAGTTAACCGAAAAGACGAGTCTGAACTACAAAAGGGGTGCAACACGAGGACTTCCCAGGGGGTCACCCATCCTAGTACTACTCTCGCCCAAGCACGCTTAACTTCGGAGTTCTGATGGGATCCGGTGCATTGGTGCTGGTATGATCGCACCCGTTAGAGTCTCCTCACTATATTTTCTTATAGCTGCTGGCACAGCGGGCGGTGGGGGGCTCCGAACTTCAAACGCGCGTAACTTTCGAACCGAATGGAGTTACGGGGCGCACAGCATGTCCACGCGAAGGTCTCTCAGAGCCGGACGACGTGGACAACAGGGCTGGCCCGTTGTGTGCACTATCCGAGGTCAAAAAAGGCCGCAGAGCCCCGGTTTCGTGGCCCGCCGTGTTTCGACGATCCCGATTTCAAAAATTGCGGGTCCCACACTCAGAATCACGGCACGCTGATGACAAAAGCCCCGTGTCGCGATTATATTTGCACACAATGCGTAAGACAAACAAAACAATCAAACTAGTTGTAAAAAAAAAGAACAAGTTAACCGAAAAGACGAGTCTGAACTACAAAAGGGGTGCAACACGAGGACTTCCCAGGGGGTCACCCATCCTAGTACTACTCTCGCCCAAGCACGCTTAACTTCGGAGTTCTGATGGGATCCGGTGCATTAGTGCTGGTATGATCGCACCCGTTAGAGTCTCCTCACTATATTTTCTTATAGCTGCTGGCACAGCGGGCGGTGGGGGGCTCCGAACTTCAAACGCGCGTAACTTTCGAACCGAATGGAGTTAAGGGGCGCACAGCATGTCCACGCGAAGGTCTCTCAGAGCCGGACGACGTGGACAACAGGGCTGGCCCGTTGTGTGCACTATCCGAGGTCAAAAAAGGCCGCAGAGCCCCGGTTTCGTGGCCCGCCGTGTTTCGACGATCCCGATTTCAAAAATTGCGGGTCCCACACTCAGAATCACGGCACGCTGATGACAAAAGCCCCGTGTCGCGATTATGTTTGCACACAATGCGTAAGACAAACAAAACAATCAAACTAGTTGTAAAAAAAAAGAACAAGTTAACCGAAAAGACGAGTCTGAACTACAAAAGGGGTGCAACACGAGGACTTCCCAGGGGGTCACCCATCCTAGTACTACTCTCGCCCAAGCACGCTTAACTTCGGAGTTCTGATGGGATCCGGTGCATTAGTGCTGGTATGATCGCACCCGTTAGAGTCTCCTCACTATATTTTCTTATAGCTGCTGGCACAGCGGGCGGTGGGGGGCTCCGAACTTCAAACGCGCGTAACTTTCGAACCGAATGGAGTTAAGGGGCGCACAGCATGTCCACGCGAAGGTCTCTCAGAGCCGGACGACGTGGACAACAGGGCTGGCCCGTTGTGTGCACTATCCGAGGTCAAAAAAGGCCGCAGAGCCCCGGTTTCGTGGCCCGCCGTGTTTCGACGATCCCGATTTCAAAAATTGCGGGTCCCACACTCAGAATCACGGCACGCTGATGACAAAAGCCCCGTGTCGCGATTATATTTGCACACAATGCGTAAGACAAACAAAACAATCAAACTAGTTGTAAAAAAAAAGAACAAGTTAACCGAAAAGACGAGTCTGAACTACAAAAGGGGTGCAACACGAGGACTTCCCAGGGGGTCACCCATCCTAGTACTACTCTCGCCCAAGCACGCTTAACTTCGGAGTTCTGATGGGATCCGGTGCATTAGTGCTGGTATGATCGCACCCGTTAGAGTCTCCTCACTATATTTTCTTATAGCTGCTGGCACAGCGGGCGGTGGGGGGCTCCGAACTTCAAACGCGCGTAACTTTCGAACCGAATGGAGTTAAGGGGCGCACAGCATGTCCACGCGAAGGTCTCTCAGAGCCGGACGACGTGGACAACAGGGCTGGCCCGTTGTGTGCACTATCCGAGGTCAAAAAAGGCCGCAGAGCCCCGGTTTCGTGGCCCGCCGTGTTTCGACGATCCCGATTTCAAAAATTGCGGGTCCCACACTCAGAATCACGGCACGCTGATGACAAAAGCCCCGTGTCGCGATTATGTTTGCACACAATGCGTAAGACAAACAAAACAATCAAACTAGTTGTAAAAAAAAAGAACAAGTTAACCGAAAAGACGAGTCTGAACTACAAAAGGGGTGCAACACGAGGACTTCCCAGGGGGTCACCCATCCTAGTACTACTCTCGCCCAAGCACGCTTAACTTCGGAGTTCTGATGGGATCCGGTGCATTAGTGCTGGTATGATCGCACCCGTTAGAGTCTCCTCACTATATTTTCTTATAGCTGCTGGCACAGCGGGCGGTGGGGGGCTCCGAACTTCAAACGCGCGTAACTTTCGAACCGAATGGAGTTAAGGGGCGCACAGCATGTCCACGCGAAGGTCTCTCAGAGCCGGACGACGTGGACAACAGGGCTGGCCCGTTGTGTGCACTATCCGAGGTCAAAAAAGGCCGCAGAGCCCCGGTTTCGTGGCCCGCCGTGTTTCGACGATCCCGATTTCAAAAATTGCGGGTCCCACACTCAGAATCACGGCACGCTGATGACAAAAGCCCCGTGTCGCGATTATATTTGCACACAATGCGTAAGACAAACAAAACAATCAAACTAGTTGTAAAAAAAAAGAACAAGTTAACCGAAAAGACGAGTCTGAACTACAAAAGGGGTGCAACACGAGGACTTCCCAGGGGGTCACCCATCCTAGTACTACTCTCGCCCAAGCACGCTTAACTTCGGAGTTCTGATGGGATCCGGTGCATTAGTGCTGGTATGATCGCACCCGTTAGAGTCTCCTCACTATATTTTCTTATAGCTGCTGGCACAGCGGGCGGTGGGGGGCTCCGAACTTCAAACGCGCGTAACTTTCGAACCGAATGGAGTTAAGGGGCGCACAGCATGTCCACGCGAAGGTCTCTCAGAGCCGGACGACGTGGACAACAGGGCTGGCCCGTTGTGTGCACTATCCGAGGTCAAAAAAGGCCGCAGAGCCCCGGTTTCGTGGCCCGCCGTGTTTCGACGATCCCGATTTCAAAAATTGCGGGTCCCACACTCAGAATCACGGCACGCTGATGACAAAAGCCCCGTGTCGCGATTATGTTTGCACACAATGCGTAAGACAAACAAAACAATCAAACTAGTTGTAAAAAAAAAGAACAAGTTAACCGAAAAGACGAGTCTGAACTACAAAAGGGGTGCAACACGAGGACTTCCCAGGGGGTCACCCATCCTAGTACTACTCTCGCCCAAGCACGCTTAACTTCGGAGTTCTGATGGGATCCGGTGCATTAGTGCTGGTATGATCGCACCCGTTAGAGTCTCCTCACTATATTTTCTTATAGCTGCTGGCACAGCGGGCGGTGGGGGGCTCCGAACTTCAAACGCGCGTAACTTTCGAACCGAATGGAGTTAAGGGGCGCACAGCATGTCCACGCGAAGGTCTCTCAGAGCCGGACGACGTGGACAACAGGGCTGGCCCGTTGTGTGCACTATCCGAGGTCAAAAAAGGCCGCAGAGCCCCGGTTTCGTGGCCCGCCGTGTTTCGACGATCCCGATTTCAAAAATTGCGGGTCCCACACTCAGAATCACGGCACGCTGATGACAAAAGCCCCGTGTCGCGATTATATTTGCACACAATGCGTAAGACAAACAAAACAATCAAACTAGTTGTAAAAAAAAAGAACAAGTTAACCGAAAAGACGAGTCTGAACTACAAAAGGGGTGCAACACGAGGACTTCCCAGGGGGTCACCCATCCTAGCACTACTCTCGCCCAAGCACGCTTAACTTCGGAGTTCTGATGGGATCCGGTGCATTAGTGCTGGTATGATCGCACCCGTTAGAGTCTCCTCACTATATTTTCTTATAGCTGCTGGCACAGCGGGCGGTGGGGGGCTCCGAACTTCAAACGCGCGTAACTTTCGAACCGAATGGAGTTAAGGGGCGCACAGCATGTCCACGCGAAGGTCTCTCAGAGCCGGACGACGTGGACAACAGGGCTGGCCCGTTGTGTGCACTATCCGAGGTCAAAAAAGGCCGCAGAGCCCCGGTTTCGTGGCCCGCCGTGTTTCGACGATCCCGATTTCAAAAATTGCGGGTCCCACACTCAGAATCACGGCACGCTGATGACAAAAGCCCCGTGTCGCGATTATGTTTGCACACAATGCGTAAGACAAACAAAACAATCAAACTAGTTGTAAAAAAAAAGAACAAGTTAACCGAAAAGACGAGTCTGAACTACAAAAGGGGTGCAACACGAGGACTTCCCAGGGGGTCACCCATCCTAGTACTACTCTCGCCCAAGCACGCTTAACTTCGGAGTTCTGATGGGATCCGGTGCATTAGTGCTGGTATGATCGCACCCGTTAGAGTCTCCTCACTATATTTTCTTATAGCTGCTGGCACAGCGGGCGGTGGGGGGCTCCGAACTTCAAACGCGCGTAACTTTCGAACCGAATGGAGTTAAGGGGCGCACAGCATGTCCACGCGAAGGTCTCTCAGAGCCGGACGACGTGGACAACAGGGCTGGCCCGTTGTGTGCACTATCCGAGGTCAAAAAAGGCCGCAGAGCCCCGGTTTCGTGGCCCGCCGTGTTTCGACGATCCCGATTTCAAAAATTGCGGGTCCCACACTCAGAATCACGGCACGCTGATGACAAAAGCCCCGTGTCGCGATTATATTTGCACACAATGCGTAAGACAAACAAAACAATCAAACTAGTTGTAAAAAAAAAGAACAAGTTAACCGAAAAGACGAGTCTGAACTACAAAAGGGGTGCAACACGAGGACTTCCCAGGGGGTCACCCATCCTAGTACTACTCTCGCCTAAGCACGCTTAACTTCGGAGTTCTGATGGGATCCGGTGCATTAGTGCTGGTATGATCGCACCCGTTAGAGTCTCCTCACTATATTTTCTTATAGCTGCTGGCACAGCGGGCGGTGGGGGGCTCCGAACTTCAAACGCGCGTAACTTTCGAACCGAATGGAGTTAAGGGGCGCACAGCATGTCCACGCGAAGGTCTCTCAGAGCCGGACGACGTGGACAACAGGGCTGGCCCGTTGTGTGCACTATCCGAGGTCAAAAAAGGCCGCAGAGCCCCGGTTTCGTGGCCCGCCGTGTTTCGACGATCCCGATTTCAAAAATTGCGGGTCCCACACTCAGAATCACGGCACGCTGATGACAAAAGCCCCGTGTCGCGATTATGTTTGCACACAATGCGTAAGACAAACAAAACAATCAAACTAGTTGTAAAAAAAAAGAACAAGTTAACCGAAAAGACGAGTCTGAACTACAAAAGGGGTGCAACACGAGGACTTCCCAGGGGGTCACCCATCCTAGTACTACTCTCGCCCAAGCACGCTTAACTTCGGAGTTCTGATGGGATCCGGTGCATTAGTGCTGGTATGATCGCACCCGTTAGAGTCTCCTCACTATATTTTCTTATAGCTGCTGGCACAGCGGGCGGTGGGGGGCTCCGAACTTCAAACGCGCGTAACTTTCGAACCGAATGGAGTTAAGGGGCGCACAGCATGTCCACGCGAAGGTCTCTCAGAGCCGGACGACGTGGACAACAGGGCTGGCCCGTTGTGTGCACTATCCGAGGTCAAAAAAGGCCGCAGAGCCCCGGTTTCGTGGCCCGCCGTGTTTCGACGATCCCGATTTCAAAAATTGCGGGTCCCACACTCAGAATCACGGCACGCTGATGACAAAAGCCCCGTGTCGCGATTATGTTTGCACACAATGCGTAAGACAAACAAAACAATCAAACTAGTTGTAAAAAAAAAGAACAAGTTAACCGAAAAGACGAGTCTGAACTACAAAAGGGGTGCAACACGAGGACTTCCCAGGGGGTCACCCATCCTAGTACTACTCTCGCCCAAGCACGCTTAACTTCGGAGTTCTGATGGGATCCGGTGCATTAGTGCTGGTATGATCGCACCCGTTAGAGTCTCCTCACTATATTTTCTTATAGCTGCTGGCACAGCGGGCGGTGGGGGGCTCCGAACTTCAAACGCGCGTAACTTTCGAACCGAATGGAGTTAAGGGGCGCACAGCATGTCCACGCGAAGGTCTCTCAGAGCCGGACGACGTGGACAACAGGGCTGGCCCGTTGTGTGCACTATCCGAGGTCAAAAAAGGCCGCAGAGCCCCGGTTTCGTGGCCCGTCGTGTTTCGACGATCCCGATTTCAAAAATTGCGGGTCCCACACTCAGAATCACGGCACGCTGATGACAAAAGCCCCGTGTCGCGATTATATTTGCACACAATGCGTAAGACAAACAAAACAATCAAACTAGTTGTAAAAAAAAAGAACAAGTTAACCGAAAAGACGAGTCTGAACTACAAAAGGGGTGCAACACGAGGACTTCCCAGGGGGTCACCCATCCTAGTACTACTCTCGCCCAAGCACGCTTAACTTCGGAGTTCTGATGGGATCCGGTGCATTAGTGCTGGTATGATCGCACCCGTTAGAGTCTCCTCACTATATTTTCTTATAGCTGCTGGCACAGCGGGCGGTGGGGGGCTCCGAACTTCAAACGCGCGTAACTTTCGAACCGAATGGAGTTAAGGGGCGCACAGCATGTCCACGCGAAGGTCTCTCAGAGCCGGACGACGTGGACAACAGGGCTGGCCCGTTGTGTGCACTATCCGAGGTCAAAAAAGGCCGCAGAGCCCCGGTTTCGTGGCCCGCCGTGTTTCGACGATCCCGATTTCAAAAATTGCGGGTCCCACACTCAGAATCACGGCACGCTGATGACAAAAGCCCCGTGTCGCGATTATGTTTGCACACAATGCGTAAGACAAACAAAACAATCAAACTAGTTGTAAAAAAAAAGAACAAGTTAACCGAAAAGACGAGTCTGAACTACAAAAGGGGTGCAACACGAGGACTTCCCAGGGGGTCACCCATCCTAGTACTACTCTCGCCCAAGCACGCTTAACTTCGGAGTTCTGATGGGATCCGGTGCATTAGTGCTGGTATGATCGCACCCGTTAGAGTCTCCTCACTATATTTTCTTATAGCTGCTGGCACAGCGGGCGGTGGGGGGCTCCGAACTTCAAACGCGCGTAACTTTCGAACCGAATGGAGTTAAGGGGCGCACAGCATGTCCACGCGAAGGTCTCTCAGAGCCGGACGACGTGGACAACAGGGCTGGCCCGTTGTGTGCACTATCCGAGGTCAAAAAAGGCCGCAGAGCCCCGGTTTCGTGGCCCGCCGTGTTTCGACGATCCCGATTTCAAAAATTGCGGGTCCCACACTCAGAATCACGGCACGCTGATGACAAAAGCCCCGTGTCGCGATTATATTTGCACACAATGCGTAAGACAAACAAAACAATCAAACTAGTTGTAAAAAAAAAGAACAAGTTAACCGAAAAGACGAGTCTGAACTACAAAAGGGGTGCAACACGAGGACTTCCCAGGGGGTCACCCATCCTAGCACTACTCTCGCCCAAGCACGCTTAACTTCGGAGTTCTGATGGGATCCGGTGCATTAGTGCTGGTATGATCGCACCCGTTAGAGTCTCCTCACTATATTTTCTTATAGCTGCTGGCACAGCGGGCGGTGGGGGGCTCCGAACTTCAAACGCGCGTAACTTTCGAACCGAATGGAGTTAAGGGGCGCACAGCATGTCCACGCGAAGGTCTCTCAGAGCCGGACGACGTGGACAACAGGGCTGGCCCGTTGTGTGCACTATCCGAGGTCAAAAAAGGCCGCAGAGCCCCGGTTTCGTGGCCCGCCGTGTTTCGACGATCCCGATTTCAAAAATTGCGGGTCCCACACTCAGAATCACGGCACGCTGATGACAAAAGCCCCGTGTCGCGATTATGTTTGCACACAATGCGTAAGACAAACAAAACAATCAAACTAGTTGTAAAAAAAAAGAACAAGTTAACCGAAAAGACGAGTCTGAACTACAAAAGGGGTGCAACACGAGGACTTCCCAGGGGGTCACCCATCCTAGTACTACTCTCGCCCAAGCACGCTTAACTTCGGAGTTCTGATGGGATCCGGTGCATTAGTGCTGGTATGATCGCACCCGTTAGAGTCTCCTCACTATATTTTCTTATAGCTGCTGGCACAGCGGGCGGTGGGGGGCTCCGAACTTCAAACGCGCGTAACTTTCGAACCGAATGGAGTTAAGGGGCGCACAGCATGTCCACGCGAAGGTCTCTCAGAGCCGGACGACGTGGACAACAGGGCTGGCCCGTTGTGTGCACTATCCGAGGTCAAAAAAGGCCGCAGAGCCCCGGTTTCGTGGCCCGCCGTGTTTCGACGATCCCGATTTCAAAAATTGCGGGTCCCACACTCAGAATCACGGCACGCTGATGACAAAAGCCCCGTGTCGCGATTATATTTGCACACAATGCGTAAGACAAACAAAACAATCAAACTAGTTGTAAAAAAAAAGAACAAGTTAACCGAAAAGACGAGTCTGAACTACAAAAGGGGTGCAACACGAGGACTTCCCAGGGGGTCACCCATCCTAGTACTACTCTCGCCTAAGCACGCTTAACTTCGGAGTTCTGATGGGATCCGGTGCATTAGTGCTGGTATGATCGCACCCGTTAGAGTCTCCTCACTATATTTTCTTATAGCTGCTGGCACAGCGGGCGGTGGGGGGCTCCGAACTTCAAACGCGCGTAACTTTCGAACCGAATGGAGTTAAGGGGCGCACAGCATGTCCACGCGAAGGTCTCTCAGAGCCGGACGACGTGGACAACAGGGCTGGCCCGTTGTGTGCACTATCCGAGGTCAAAAAAGGCCGCAGAGCCCCGGTTTCGTGGCCCGCCGTGTTTCGACGATCCCGATTTCAAAAATTGCGGGTCCCACACTCAGAATCACGGCACGCTGATGACAAAAGCCCCGTGTCGCGATTATGTTTGCACACAATGCGTAAGACAAACAAAACAATCAAACTAGTTGTAAAAAAAAAGAACAAGTTAACCGAAAAGACGAGTCTGAACTACAAAAGGGGTGCAACACGAGGACTTCCCAGGGGGTCACCCATCCTAGTACTACTCTCGCCCAAGCACGCTTAACTTCGGAGTTCTGATGGGATCCGGTGCATTAGTGCTGGTATGATCGCACCCGTTAGAGTCTCCTCACTATATTTTCTTATAGCTGCTGGCACAGCGGGCGGTGGGGGGCTCCGAACTTCAAACGCGCGTAACTTTCGAACCGAATGGAGTTAAGGGGCGCACAGCATGTCCACGCGAAGGTCTCTCAGAGCCGGACGACGTGGACAACAGGGCTGGCCCGTTGTGTGCACTATCCGAGGTCAAAAAAGGCCGCAGAGCCCCGGTTTCGTGGCCCGCCGTGTTTCGACGATCCCGATTTCAAAAATTGCGGGTCCCACACTCAGAATCACGGCACGCTGATGACAAAAGCCCCGTGTCGCGATTATGTTTGCACACAATGCGTAAGACAAACAAAACAATCAAACTAGTTGTAAAAAAAAAGAACAAGTTAACCGAAAAGACGAGTCTGAACTACAAAAGGGGTGCAACACGAGGACTTCCCAGGGGGTCACCCATCCTAGTACTACTCTCGCCCAAGCACGCTTAACTTCGGAGTTCTGATGGGATCCGGTGCATTAGTGCTGGTATGATCGCACCCGTTAGAGTCTCCTCACTATATTTTCTTATAGCTGCTGGCACAGCGGGCGGTGGGGGGCTCCGAACTTCAAACGCGCGTAACTTTCGAACCGAATGGAGTTAAGGGGCGCACAGCATGTCCACGCGAAGGTCTCTCAGAGCCGGACGACGTGGACAACAGGGCTGGCCCGTTGTGTGCACTATCCGAGGTCAAAAAAGGCCGCAGAGCCCCGGTTTCGTGGCCCGCCGTGTTTCGACGATCCCGATTTCAAAAATTGCGGGTCCCACACTCAGAATCACGGCACGCTGATGACAAAAGCCCCGTGTCGCGATTATATTTGCACACAATGCGTAAGACAAACAAAACAATCAAACTAGTTGTAAAAAAAAAGAACAAGTTAACCGAAAAGACGAGTCTGAACTACAAAAGGGGTGCAACACGAGGACTTCCCAGGGGGTCACCCATCCTAGTACTACTCTCGCCCAAGCACGCTTAACTTCGGAGTTCTGATGGGATCCGGTGCATTAGTGCTGGTATGATCGCACCCGTTAGAGTCTCCTCACTATATTTTCTTATAGCTGCTGGCACAGCGGGCGGTGGGGGGCTCCGAACTTCAAACGCGCGTAACTTTCGAACCGAATGGAGTTACGGGGCGCACAGCATGTCCACGCGAAGGTCTCTCAGAGCCGGACGACGTGGACAATAGGGCTGGCCCGTTGTGTGCACTATCCGAGGTCAAAAAAGGCCGCAGAGCCCCGGTTTCGTGGCCCGCCGTGTTTCGACGATCCCGATTTCAAAAATTGCGGGTCCCACACTCAGAATCACGGCACGCTGATGACAAAAGCCCCGTGTCGCGATTATATTTGCACACAATGCGTAAGACAAACAAAACAATCAAACTAGTTGTAAAAAAAAAGAACAAGTTAACCGAAAAGACGAGTCTGAACTACAAAAGGGGTGCAACACGAGGACTTCCCAGGGGGTCACCCATCCTAGTACTACTCTCGCCCAAGCACGCTTAACTTCGGAGTTCTGATGGGATCCGGTGCATTAGTGCTGGTATGATCGCACCCGTTAGAGTCTCCTCACTATATTTTCTTATAGCTGCTGGCACAGCGGGCGGTGGGGGGCTCCGAACTTCAAACGCGCGTAACTTTCGAACCGAATGGAGTTACGGGGCGCACAGCATGTCCACGCGAAGGTCTCTCAGAGCCGGACGACGTGGACAACAGGGCTGGCCCGTTGTGTGCACTATCCGAGGTCAAAAAAGGCCGCAGAGCCCCGGTTTCGTGGGCCGCCGTGTTTCGACGATCCCGATTTCAAAAATTGCGGGTCCCACACTCAGAATCACGGCACGCTGATGACAAAAGCCCCGTGTCGCGATTATATTTGCACACAATGCGTAAGACAAACAAAACAATCAAACTAGTTGTAAAAAAAAAGAACAAGTTAACCGAAAAGACGAGTCTGAACTACAAAAGGGGTGCAACACGAGGACTTCCCAGGGGGTCACCCATCCTAGTACTACTCTCGCCTAAGCACGCTTAACTTCGGAGTTCTGATGGGATCCGGTGCATTAGTGCTGGTATGATCGCACCCGTTAGAGTCTCCTCACTATATTTTCTTATAGCTGCTGGCACAGCGGGCGGTGGGGGGCTCCGAACTTCAAACGCGCGTAACTTTCGAACCGAATGGAGTTAAGGGGCGCACAGCATGTCCACGCGAAGGTCTCTCAGAGCCGGACGACGTGGACAACAGGGCTGGCCCGTTGTGTGCACTATCCGAGGTCAAAAAAGGCCGCAGAGCCCCGGTTTCGTGGGCCGCCGTGTTTCGACGATCCCGATTTCAAAAATTGCGGGTCCCACACTCAGAATCACGGCACGCTGATGACAAAAGCCCCGTGTCGCGATTATATTTGCACACAATGCGTAAGACAAACAAAACAATCAAACTAGTTGTAAAAAAAAAGAACAAGTTAACCGAAAAGACGAGTCTGAACTACAAAAGGGGTGCAACACGAGGACTTCCCAGGGGGTCACCCATCCTAGTACTACTCTCGCCCAAGCACGCTTAACTTCGGAGTTCTGATGGGATCCGGTGCATTAGTGCTGGTATGATCGCACCCGTTAGAGTCTCCTCACTATATTTTCTTATAGCTGCTGGCACAGCGGGCGGTGGGGGGCTCCGAACTTCAAACGCGCGTAACTTTCGAACCGAATGGAGTTACGGGGCGCACAGCATGTCCACGCGAAGGTCTCTCAGAGCCGGACGACGTGGACAATAGGGCTGGCCCGTTGTGTGCACTATCCGAGGTCAAAAAAGGCCGCAGAGCCCGGTTTCGTGGCCCGCCGTGTTTCGACGATCCCGATTTCAAAAATTGCGGGTCCCACACTCAGAATCACGGCACGCTGATGACAAAAGCCCCGTGTCGCGATTATATTTGCACACAATGCGTAAGACAAACAAAACAATCAAACTAGTTGTAAAAAAAAAGAACAAGTTAACCGAAAAGACGAGTCTGAACTACAAAAGGGGTGCAACACGAGGACTTCCCAGGGGGTCACCCATCCTAGTACTACTCTCGCCCAAGCACGCTTAACTTCGGAGTTCTGATGGGATCCGGTGCATTAGTGCTGGTATGATCGCACCCGTTAGAGTCTCCTCACTATATTTTCTTATAGCTGCTGGCACAGCGGGCGGTGGGGGGCTCCGAACTTCAAACGCGCGTAACTTTCGAACCGAATGGAGTTAAGGGGCGCACAGCATGTCCACGCGAAGGTCTCTCAGAGCCGGACGACGTGGACAACAGGGCTGGCCCGTTGTGTGCACTATCCGAGGTCAAAAAAGGCCGCAGAGCCCCGGTTTCGTGGCCCGCCGTGTTTCGACGATCCCGATTTCAAAAATTGCGGGTCCCACACTCAGAATCACGGCACGCTGATGACAAAAGCCCCGTGTCGCGATTATATTTGCACACAATGCGTAAGACAAACAAAACAATCAAACTAGTTGTAAAAAAAAAGAACAAGTTAACCGAAAAGACGAGTCTGAACTACAAAAGGGGTGCAACACGAGGACTTCCCAGGGGGTCACCCATCCTAGTACTACTCTCGCCTAAGCACGCTTAACTTCGGAGTTCTGATGGGATCCGGTGCATTAGTGCTGGTATGATCGCACCCGTTAGAGTCTCCTCACTATATTTTCTTATAGCTGCTGGCACAGCGGGCGGTGGGGGGCTCCGAACTTCAAACGCGCGTAACTTTCGAACCGAATGGAGTTAAGGGGCGCACAGCATGTCCACGCGAAGGTCTCTCAGAGCCGGACGACGTGGACAACAGGGCTGGCCCGTTGTGTGCACTATCCGAGGTCAAAAAAGGCCGCAGAGCCCCGGTTTCGTGGCCCGCCGTGTTTCGACGATCCCGATTTCAAAAATTGCGGGTCCCACACTCAGAATCACGGCACGCTGATGACAAAAGCCCCGTGTCGCGATTATATTTGCACACAATGCGTAAGACAAACAAAACAATCAAACTAGTTGTAAAAAAAAAGAACAAGTTAACCGAAAAGACGAGTCTGAACTACAAAAGGGGTGCAACACGAGGACTTCCCAGGGGGTCACCCATCCTAGTACTACTCTCGCCCAAGCACGCTTAACTTCGGAGTTCTGATGGGATCCGGTGCATTAGTGCTGGTATGATCGCACCCGTTAGAGTCTCCTCACTATATTTTCTTATAGCTGCTGGCACAGCGGGCGGTGGGGGGCTCCGAACTTCAAACGCGCGTAACTTTCGAACCGAATGGAGTTACGGGGCGCACAGCATGTCCACGCGAAGGTCTCTCAGAGCCGGACGACGTGGACAACAGGGCTGGCCCGTTGTGTGCACTATCCGAGGTCAAAAAAGGCCGCAGAGCCCCGGTTTCGTGGGCCGCCGTGTTTCGACGATCCCGATTTCAAAAATTGCGGGTCCCACACTCAGAATCACGGCACGCTGATGACAAAAGCCCCGTGTCGCGATTATATTTGCACACAATGCGTAAGACAAACAAAACAATCAAACTAGTTGTAAAAAAAAAGAACAAGTTAACCGAAAAGACGAGTCTGAACTACAAAAGGGGTGCAACACGAGGACTTCCCAGGGGGTCACCCATCCTAGCACTACTCTCGCCCAAGCACGCTTAACTTCGGAGTTCTGATGGGATCCGGTGCATTAGTGCTGGTATGATCGCACCCGTTAGAGTCTCCTCACTATATTTTCTTATAGCTGCTGGCACAGCGGGCGGTGGGGGGCTCCGAACTTCAAACGCGCGTAACTTTCGAACCGAATGGAGTTACGGGTCGCACAGCATGTCCACGCGAAGGTCTCTCAGAGCCGGACGACGTGGACAACAGGGCTGGCCCGTTGTGTGCACTATCCGAGGTCAAAAAAGGCCGCAGAGCCCCGGTTTCGTGGCCCGCCGTGTTTCGACGATCCCGATTTCAAAAATTGCGGGTCCCACACTCAGAATCACGGCACGCTGATGACAAAAGCCCCGTGTCGCGATTATGTTTGCACACAATGCGTAAGACAAACAAAACAATCAAACTAGTTGTAAAAAAAAAGAACAAGTTAACCGAAAAGACGAGTCTGAACTACAAAAGGGGTGCAACACGAGGACTTCCCAGGGGGTCACCCATCCTAGTACTACTCTCGCCCAAGCACGCTTAACTTCGGAGTTCTGATGGGATCCGGTGCATTAGTGCTGGTATGATCGCACCCGTTAGAGTCTCCTCACTATATTTTCTTATAGCTGCTGGCACAGCGGGCGGTGGGGGGCTCCGAACTTCAAACGCGCGTAACTTTCGAACCGAATGGAGTTAAGGGGCGCACAGCATGTCCACGCGAAGGTCTCTCAGAGCCGGACGACGTGGACAACAGGGCTGGCCCGTTGTGTGCACTATCCGAGGTCAAAAAAGGCCGCAGAGCCCCGGTTTCGTGGCCCGCCGTGTTTCGACGATCCCGATTTCAAAAATTGCGGGTCCCACACTCAGAATCACGGCACGCTGATGACAAAAGCCCCGTGTCGCGATTATATTTGCACACAATGCGTAAGACAAACAAAACAATCAAACTAGTTGTAAAAAAAAAGAACAAGTTAACCGAAAAGACGAGTCTGAACTACAAAAGGGGTGCAACACGAGGACTTCCCAGGGGGTCACCCATCCTAGTACTACTCTCGCCTAAGCACGCTTAACTTCGGAGTTCTGATGGGATCCGGTGCATTAGTGCTGGTATGATCGCACCCGTTAGAGTCTCCTCACTATATTTTCTTATAGCTGCTGGCACAGCGGGCGGTGGGGGGCTCCGAACTTCAAACGCGCGTAACTTTCGAACCGAATGGAGTTAAGGGGCGCACAGCATGTCCACGCGAAGGTCTCTCAGAGCCGGACGACGTGGACAACAGGGCTGGCCCGTTGTGTGCACTATCCGAGGTCAAAAAAGGCCGCAGAGCCCCGGTTTCGTGGCCCGCCGTGTTTCGACGATCCCGATTTCAAAAATTGCGGGTCCCACACTCAGAATCACGGCACGCTGATGACAAAAGCCCCGTGTCGCGATTATGTTTGCACACAATGCGTAAGACAAACAAAACAATCAAACTAGTTGTAAAAAAAAAGAACAAGTTAACCGAAAAGACGAGTCTGAACTACAAAAGGGGTGCAACACGAGGACTTCCCAGGGGGTCACCCATCCTAGTACTACTCTCGCCCAAGCACGCTTAACTTCGGAGTTCTGATGGGATCCGGTGCATTAGTGCTGGTATGATCGCACCCGTTAGAGTCTCCTCACTATATTTTCTTATAGCTGCTGGCACAGCGGGCGGTGGGGGGCTCCGAACTTCAAACGCGCGTAACTTTCGAACCGAATGGAGTTAAGGGGCGCACAGCATGTCCACGCGAAGGTCTCTCAGAGCCGGACGACGTGGACAACAGGGCTGGCCCGTTGTGTGCACTATCCGAGGTCAAAAAAGGCCGCAGAGCCCCGGTTTCGTGGCCCGCCGTGTTTCGACGATCCCGATTTCAAAAATTGCGGGTCCCACACTCAGAATCACGGCACGCTGATGACAAAAGCCCCGTGTCGCGATTATGTTTGCACACAATGCGTAAGACAAACAAAACAATCAAACTAGTTGTAAAAAAAAAGAACAAGTTAACCGAAAAGACGAGTCTGAACTACAAAAGGGGTGCAACACGAGGACTTCCCAGGGGGTCACCCATCCTAGTACTACTCTCGCCCAAGCACGCTTAACTTCGGAGTTCTGATGGGATCCGGTGCATTAGTGCTGGTATGATCGCACCCGTTAGAGTCTCCTCACTATATTTTCTTATAGCTGCTGGCACAGCGGGCGGTGGGGGGCTCCGAACTTCAAACGCGCGTAACTTTCGAACCGAATGGAGTTAAGGGGCGCACAGCATGTCCACGCGAAGGTCTCTCAGAGCCGGACGACGTGGACAACAGGGCTGGCCCGTTGTGTGCACTATCCGAGGTCAAAAAAGGCCGCAGAGCCCCGGTTTCGTGGCCCGCCGTGTTTCGACGATCCCGATTTCAAAAATTGCGGGTCCCACACTCAGAATCACGGCACGCTGATGACAAAAGCCCCGTGTCGCGATTATATTTGCACACAATGCGTAAGACAAACAAAACAATCAAACTAGTTGTAAAAAAAAAGAACAAGTTAACCGAAAAGACGAGTCTGAACTACAAAAGGGGTGCAACACGAGGACTTCCCAGGGGGTCACCCATCCTAGTACTACTCTCGCCCAAGCACGCTTAACTTCGGAGTTCTGATGGGATCCGGTGCATTAGTGCTGGTATGATCGCACCCGTTAGAGTCTCCTCACTATATTTTCTTATAGCTGCTGGCACAGCGGGCGGTGGGGGGCTCCGAACTTCAAACGCGCGTAACTTTCGAACCGAATGGAGTTACGGGGCGCACAGCATGTCCACGCGAAGGTCTCTCAGAGCCGGACGACGTGGACAATAGGGCTGGCCCGTTGTGTGCACTATCCGAGGTCAAAAAAGGCCGCAGAGCCCCGGTTTCGTGGCCCGCCGTGTTTCGACGATCCCGATTTCAAAAATTGCGGGTCCCACACTCAGAATCACGGCACGCTGATGACAAAAGCCCCGTGTCGCGATTATATTTGCACACAATGCGTAAGACAAACAAAACAATCAAACTAGTTGTAAAAAAAAAGAACAAGTTAACCGAAAAGACGAGTCTGAACTACAAAAGGGGTGCAACACGAGGACTTCCCAGGGGGTCACCCATCCTAGTACTACTCTCGCCCAAGCACGCTTAACTTCGGAGTTCTGATGGGATCCGGTGCATTAGTGCTGGTATGATCGCACCCGTTAGAGTCTCCTCACTATATTTTCTTATAGCTGCTGGCACAGCGGGCGGTGGGGGGCTCCGAACTTCAAACGCGCGTAACTTTCGAACCGAATGGAGTTACGGGGCGCACAGCATGTCCACGCGAAGGTCTCTCAGAGCCGGACGACGTGGACAACAGGGCTGGCCCGTTGTGTGCACTATCCGAGGTCAAAAAAGGCCGCAGAGCCCCGGTTTCGTGGGCCGCCGTGTTTCGACGATCCCGATTTCAAAAATTGCGGGTCCCACACTCAGAATCACGGCACGCTGATGACAAAAGCCCCGTGTCGCGATTATATTTGCACACAATGCGTAAGACAAACAAAACAATCAAACTAGTTGTAAAAAAAAAGAACAAGTTAACCGAAAAGACGAGTCTGAACTACAAAAGGGGTGCAACACGAGGACTTCCCAGGGGGTCACCCATCCTAGTACTACTCTCGCCCAAGCACGCTTAACTTCGGAGTTCTGATGGGATCCGGTGCATTAGTGCTGGTATGATCGCACCCGTTAGAGTCTCCTCACTATATTTTCTTATAGCTGCTGGCACAGCGGGCGGTGGGGGGCTCCGAACTTCAAACGCGCGTAACTTTCGAACCGAATGGAGTTAAGGGGCGCACAGCATGTCCACGCGAAGGTCTCTCAGAGCCGGACGACGTGGACAACAGGGCTGGCCCGTTGTGTGCACTATCCGAGGTCAAAAAAGGCCGCAGAGCCCCGGTTTCGTGGCCCGCCGTGTTTCGACGATCCCGATTTCAAAAATTGCGGGTCCCACACTCAGAATCACGGCACGCTGATGACAAAAGCCCCGTGTCGCGATTATGTTTGCACACAATGCGTAAGACAAACAAAACAATCAAACTAGTTGTAAAAAAAAAGAACAAGTTAACCGAAAAGACGAGTCTGAACTACAAAAGGGGTGCAACACGAGGACTTCCCAGGGGGTCACCCATCCTAGTACTACTCTCGCCCAAGCACGCTTAACTTCGGAGTTCTGATGGGATCCGGTGCATTAGTGCTGGTATGATCGCACCCGTTAGAGTCTCCTCACTATATTTTCTTATAGCTGCTGGCACAGCGGGCGGTGGGGGGCTCCGAACTTCAAACGCGCGTAACTTTCGAACCGAATGGAGTTAAGGGGCGCACAGCATGTCCACGCGAAGGTCTCTCAGAGCCGGACGACGTGGACAACAGGGCTGGCCCGTTGTGTGCACTATCCGAGGTCAAAAAAGGCCGCAGAGCCCCGGTTTCGTGGCCCGCCGTGTTTCGACGATCCCGATTTCAAAAATTGCGGGTCCCACACTCAGAATCACGGCACGCTGATGACAAAAGCCCCGTGTCGCGATTATATTTGCACACAATGCGTAAGACAAACAAAACAATCAAACTAGTTGTAAAAAAAAAGAACAAGTTAACCGAAAAGACGAGTCTGAACTACAAAAGGGGTGCAACACGAGGACTTCCCAGGGGGTCACCCATCCTAGTACTACTCTCGCCCAAGCACGCTTAACTTCGGAGTTCTGATGGGATCCGGTGCATTAGTGCTGGTATGATCGCACCAGTTAGAGTCTCCTCACTATATTTTCTTATAGCTGCTGGCACAGCGGGCGGTGGGGGGCTCCGAACTTCAAACGCGCGTAACTTTCGAACCGAATGGAGTTACGGGGCGCACAGCATGTCCACGCGAAGGTCTCTCAGAGCCGGACGACGTGGACAATAGGGCTGGCCCGTTGTGTGCACTATCCGAGGTCAAAAAAGGCCGCAGAGCCCCGGTTTCGTGGCCCGCCGTGTTTCGACGATCCCGATTTCAAAAATTGCGGGTCCCACACTCAGAATCACGGCACGCTGATGACAAAAGCCCCGTGTCGCGATTATATTTGCACACAATGCGTAAGACAAACAAAACAATCAAACTAGTTGTAAAAAAAAAGAACAAGTTAACCGAAAAGACGAGTCTGAACTACAAAAGGGGTGCAACACGAGGACTTCCCAGGGGGTCACCCATCCTAGTACTACTCTCGCCCAAGCACGCTTAACTTCGGAGTTCTGATGGGATCCGGTGCATTAGTGCTGGTATGATCGCACCCGTTAGAGTCTCCTCACTATATTTTCTTATAGCTGCTGGCACAGCGGGCGGTGGGGGGCTCCGAACTTCAAACGCGCGTAACTTTCGAACCGAATGGAGTTACGGGGCGCACAGCATGTCCACGCGAAGGTCTCTCAGAGCCGGACGACGTGGACAACAGGGCTGGCCCGTTGTGTGCACTATCCGAGGTCAAAAAAGGCCGCAGAGCCCCGGTTTCGTGGGCCGCCGTGTTTCGACGATCCCGATTTCAAAAATTGCGGGTCCCACACTCAGAATCACGGCACGCTGATGACAAAAGCCCCGTGTCGCGATTATATTTGCACACAATGCGTAAGACAAACAAAACAATCAAACTAGTTGTAAAAAAAAAGAACAAGTTAACCGAAAAGACGAGTCTGAACTACAAAAGGGGTGCAACACGAGGACTTCCCAGGGGGTCACCCATCCTAGTACTACTCTCGCCCAAGCACGCTTAACTTCGGAGTTCTGATGGGATCCGGTGCATTAGTGCTGGTATGATCGCACCCGTTAGAGTCTCCTCACTATATTTTCTTATAGCTGCTGGCACAGCGGGCGGTGGGGGGCTCCGAACTTCAAACGCGCGTAACTTTCGAACCGAATGGAGTTACGGGGCGCACAGCATGTCCACGCGAAGGTCTCTCAGAGCCGGACGACGTGGACAACAGGGCTGGCCCGTTGTGTGCACTATCCGAGGTCAAAAAAGGCCGCAGAGCCCCGGTTTCGTGGGCCGCCGTGTTTCGACGATCCCGATTTCAAAAATTGCGGGTCCCACACTCAGAATCACGGCACGCTGATGACAAAAGCCCCGTGTCGCGATTATATTTGCACACAATGCGTAAGACAAACAAAACAATCAAACTAGTTGTAAAAAAAAAGAACAAGTTAACCGAAAAGACGAGTCTGAACTACAAAAGGGGTGCAACACGAGGACTTCCCAGGGGGTCACCCATCCTAGTACTACTCTCGCCCAAGCACGCTTAACTTCGGAGTTCTGATGGGATCCGGTGCATTAGTGCTGGTATGATCGCACCCGTTAGAGTCTCCTCACTATATTTTCTTATAGCTGCTGGCACAGCGGGCGGTGGGGGGCTCCGAACTTCAAACGCGCGTAACTTTCGAACCGAATGGAGTTACGGGTCGCACAGCATGTCCACGCGAAGGTCTCTCAGAGCCGGACGACGTGGACAACAGGGCTGGCCCGTTGTGTGCACTATCCGAGGTCAAAAAAGGCCGCAGAGCCCCGGTTTCGTGGCCCGCCGTGTTTCGACGATCCCGATTTCAAAAATTGCGGGTCCCACACTCAGAATCACGGCACGCTGATGACAAAAGCCCCGTGTCGCGATTATATTTGCACACAATGCGTAAGACAAACAAAACAATCAAACTAGTTGTAAAAAAAAAGAACAAGTTAACCGAAAAGACGAGTCTGAACTACAAAAGGGGTGCAACACGAGGACTTCCCAGGGGGTCACCCATCCTAGTACTACTCTCGCCCAAGCACGCTTAACTTCGGAGTTCTGATGGGATCCGGTGCATTAGTGCTGGTATGATCGCACCCGTTAGAGTCTCCTCACTATATTTTCTTATAGCTGCTGGCACAGCGGGCGGTGGGGGGCTCCGAACTTCAAACGCGCGTAACTTTCGAACCGAATGGAGTTACGGGGCGCACAGCATGTCCACGCGAAGGTCTCTCAGAGCCGGACGACGTGGACAACAGGGCTGGCCCGTTGTGTGCACTATCCGAGGTCAAAAAAGGCCGCAGAGCCCCGGTTTCGTGGCCCGCCGTGTTTCGACGATCCCGATTTCAAAAATTGCGGGTCCCACACTCAGAATCACGGCACGCTGATGACAAAAGCCCCGTGTCGCGATTATATTTGCACACAATGCGTAAGACAAACAAAACAATCAAACTAGTTGTAAAAAAAAAGAACAAGTTAACCGAAAAGACGAGTCTGAACTACAAAAGGGGTGCAACACGAGGACTTCCCAGGGGGTCACCCATCCTAGTACTACTCTCGCCCAAGCACGCTTCACTTCGGAGTTCTGATGGGATCCGGTGCATTAGTGCTGGTATGATCGCACCCGTTAGAGTCTCCTCACTATATTTTCTTATAGCTGCTGGCACAGCGGGCGGTGGGGGGCTCCGAACTTCAAACGCGCGTAACTTTCGAACCGAATGGAGTTACGGGGCGCACAGCATGTCCACGCGAAGGTCTCTCAGAGCCGGACGACGTGGACAACAGGGCTGGCCCGTTGTGTGCACTATCCGAGGTCAAAAAAGGCCGCAGAGCCCCGGTTTCGTGGCCCGCCGTGTTTCGACGATCCCGATTTCAAAAATTGCGGGTCCCACACTCAGAATCACGGCACGCTGATGACAAAAGCCCCGTGTCGCGATTATATTTGCACACAATGCGTAAGACAAACAAAACAATCAAACTAGTTGTAAAAAAAAAGAACAAGTTAACCGAAAAGACGAGTCTGAACTACAAAAGGGGTGCAACACGAGGACTTCCCAGGGGGTCACCCATCCTAGTACTACTCTCGCCCAAGCACGCTTAACTTCGGAGTTCTGATGGGATCCGGTGCATTAGTGCTGGTATGATCGCACCCGTTAGAGTCTCCTCACTATATTTTCTTATAGCTGCTGGCACAGCGGGCGGTGGGGGGCTCCGAACTTCAAACGCGCGTAACTTTCGAACCGAATGGAGTTACGGGGCGCACAGCATGTCCACGCGAAGGTCTCTCAGAGCCGGACGACGTGGACAACAGGGCTGGCCCGTTGTGTGCACTATCCGAGGTCAAAAAAGGCCGCAGAGCCCCGGTTTCGTGGCCCGCCGTGTTTCGACGATCCCGATTTCAAAAATTGCGGGTCCCACACTCAGAATCACGGCACGCTGATGACAAAAGCCCCGTGTCGCGATTATATTTGCACACAATGCGTAAGACAAACAAAACAATCAAACTAGTTGTAAAAAAAAAGAACAAGTTAACCGAAAAGACGAGTCTGAACTACAAAAGGGGTGCAACACGAGGACTTCCCAGGGGGTCACCCATCCTAGTACTACTCTCGCCCAAGCACGCTTCACTTCGGAGTTCTGATGGGATCCGGTGCATTAGTGCTGGTATGATCGCACCCGTTAGAGTCTCCTCACTATATTTTCTTATAGCTGCTGGCACAGCGGGCGGTGGGGGGCTCCGAACTTCAAACGCGCGTAACTTTCGAACCGAATGGAGTTACGGGGCGGACAGCATGTCCACGCGAAGGTCTCTCAGAGCCGGACGACGTGGACAACAGGGCTGGCCCGTTGTGTGCACTATCCGAGGTCAAAAAAGGCCGCAGAGCCCCGGTTTCGTGGCCCGCCGTGTTTCGACGATCCCGATTTCAAAAATTGCGGGTCCCACACTCAGAATCACGGCACGCTGATGACAAAAGCCCCGTGTCGCGATTATATTTGCACACAATGCGTAAGACAAACAAAACAATCAAACTAGTTGTAAAAAAAAAGAACAAGTTAACCGAAAAGACGAGTCTGAACTACAAAAGGGGTGCAACACGAGGACTTCCCAGGGGGTCACCCATCCTAGTACTACTCTCGCCCAAGCACGCTTAACTTCGGAGTTCTGATGGGATCCGGTGCATTAGTGCTGGTATGATCGCACCCGTTAGAGTCTCCTCACTATATTTTCTTATAGCTGCTGGCACAGCGGGCGGTGGGGGGCTACGAACTTCAAACGCGCGTAACTTTCGAACCGAATGGAGTTACGGGGCGCACAGCATGTCCACGCGAAGGTCTCTCAGAGCCGGACGACGTGGACAACAGGGCTGGCCCGTTGTGTGCACTATCCGAGGTCAAAAAAGGCCGCAGAGCCCCGGTTTCGTGGCCCGCCGTGTTTCGACGATCCCGATTTCAAAAATTGCGGGTCCCACACTCAGAATCACGGCACGCTGATGACAAAAGCCCCGTGTCGCGATTATATTTGCACACAATGCGTAAGACAAACAAAACAATCAAACTAGTTGTAAAAAAAAAGAACAAGTTAACCGAAAAGACGAGTCTGAACTACAAAAGGGGTGCAACACGAGGACTTCCCAGGGGGTCACCCATCCTAGTACTACTCTCGCCCAAGCACGCTTCACTTCGGAGTTCTGATGGGATCCGGTGCATTAGTGCTGGTATGATCGCACCCGTTAGAGTCTCCTCACTATATTTTCTTATAGCTGCTGGCACAGCGGGCGGTGGGGGGCTCCGAACTTCAAACGCGCGTAACTTTCGAACCGAATGGAGTTACGGGGCGCACAGCATGTCCACGCGAAGGTCTCTCAGAGCCGGACGACGTGGACAACAGGGCTGGCCCGTTGTGTGCACTATCCGAGGTCAAAAAAGGCCGCAGAGCCCCGGTTTCGTGGCCCGCCGTGTTTCGACGATCCCGATTTCAAAAATTGCGGGTCCCACACTCAGAATCACGGCACGCTGATGACAAAAGCCCCGTGTCGCGATTATATTTGCACACAATGCGTAAGACAAACAAAACAATCAAACTAGTTGTAAAAAAAAAGAACAAGTTAACCGAAAAGACGAGTCTGAACTACAAAAGGGGTGCAACACGAGGACTTCCCAGGGGGTCACCCATCCTAGTACTACTCTCGCCCAAGCACGCTTAGCTTCGGAGTTCTGATGGGATCCGGTGCATTAGTGCTGGTATGATCGCACCCGTTAGAGTCTCCTCACTATATTTTCTTATAGCTGCTGGCACAGCGGGCGGTGGGGGGCTCCGAACTTCAAACGCGCGTAACTTTCGAACCGAATGGAGTTAAGGGGCGCACAGCATGTCCACGCGAAGGTCTCTCAGAGCCGGACGACGTGGACAACAGGGCTGGCCCGTTGTGTGCACTATCCGAGGTCAAAAAAGGCCGCAGAGCCCCGGTTTCGTGGCCCGCCGTGTTTCGACGATCCCGATTTCAAAAATTGCGGGTCCCACACTCAGAATCACGGCACGCTGATGACAAAAGCCCCGTGTCGCGATTATATTTGCACACAATGCGTAAGACAAACAAAACAATCAAACTAGTTGTAAAAAAAAAGAACAAGTTAACCGAAAAGACGAGTCTGAACTACAAAAGGGGTGCAACACGAGGACTTCCCAGGGGGTCACCCATCCTAGTACTACTCTCGCCCAAGCACGCTTAACTTCGGAGTTCTGATGGGATCCGGTGCATTAGTGCTGGTATGATCGCACCCGTTAGAGTCTCCTCACTATATTTTCTTATAGCTGCTGGCACAGCGGGCGGTGGGGGGCTCCGAACTTCAAACGCGCGTAACTTTCGAACCGAATGGAGTTACGGGGCGCACAGCATGTCCACGCGAAGGTCTCTCAGAGCCGGACGACGTGGACAACAGGGCTGGCCCGTTGTGTGCACTATCCGAGGTCAAAAAAGGCCGCAGAGCCCCGGTTTCGTGGCCCGCCGTGTTTCGACGATCCCGATTTCAAAAATTGCGGGTCCCACACTCAGAATCACGGCACGCTGATGACAAAAGCCCCGTGTCGCGATTATATTTGCACACAATGCGTAAGACAAACAAAACAATCAAACTAGTTGTAAAAAAAAAGAACAAGTTAACCGAAAAGACGAGTCTGAACTACAAAAGGGGTGCAACACGAGGACTTCCCAGGGGGTCACCCATCCTAGTACTACTCTCGCCCAAGCACGCTTCACTTCGGAGTTCTGATGGGATCCGGTGCATTAGTGCTGGTATGATCGCACCCGTTAGAGTCTCCTCACTATATTTTCTTATAGCTGCTGGCACAGCGGGCGGTGGGGGGCTCCGAACTTCAAACGCGCGTAACTTTCGAACCGAATGGAGTTACGGGGCGGACAGCATGTCCACGCGAAGGTCTCTCAGAGCCGGACGACGTGGACAACAGGGCTGGCCCGTTGTGTGCACTATCCGAGGTCAAAAAAGGCCGCAGAGCCCCGGTTTCGTGGCCCGCCGTGTTTCGACGATCCCGATTTCAAAAATTGCGGGTCCCACACTCAGAATCACGGCACGCTGATGACAAAAGCCCCGTGTCGCGATTATATTTGCACACAATGCGTAAGACAAACAAAACAATCAAACTAGTTGTAAAAAAAAAGAACAAGTTAACCGAAAAGACGAGTCTGAACTACAAAAGGGGTGCAACACGAGGACTTCCCAGGGGGTCACCCATCCTAGTACTACTCTCGCCCAAGCACGCTTAACTTCGGAGTTCTGATGGGATCCGGTGCATTAGTGCTGGTATGATCGCACCCGTTAGAGTCTCCTCACTATATTTTCTTATAGCTGCTGGCACAGCGGGCGGTGGGGGGCTACGAACTTCAAACGCGCGTAACTTTCGAACCGAATGGAGTTACGGGGCGCACAGCATGTCCACGCGAAGGTCTCTCAGAGCCGGACGACGTGGACAACAGGGCTGGCCCGTTGTGTGCACTATCCGAGGTCAAAAAAGGCCGCAGAGCCCCGGTTTCGTGGCCCGCCGTGTTTCGACGATCCCGATTTCAAAAATTGCGGGTCCCACACTCAGAATCACGGCACGCTGATGACAAAAGCCCCGTGTCGCGATTATATTTGCACACAATGCGTAAGACAAACAAAACAATCAAACTAGTTGTAAAAAAAAAGAACAAGTTAACCGAAAAGACGAGTCTGAACTACAAAAGGGGTGCAACACGAGGACTTCCCAGGGGGTCACCCATCCTAGTACTACTCTCGCCCAAGCACGCTTAACTTCGGAGTTCTGATGGGATCCGGTGCATTAGTGCTGGTATGATCGCACCCGTTAGAGTCTCCTCACTATATTTTCTTATAGCTGCTGGCACAGCGGGCGGTGGGGGGCTCCGAACTTCAAACGCGCGTAACTTTCGAACCGAATGGAGTTACGGGGCGCACAGCATGTCCACGCGAAGGTCTCTCAGAGCCGGACGACGTGGACAACAGGGCTGGCCCGTTGTGTGCACTATCCGAGGTCAAAAAAGGCCGCAGAGCCCCGGTTTCGTGGCCCGCCGTGTTTCGACGATCCCGATTTCAAAAATTGCGGGTCCCACACTCAGAATCACGGCACGCTGATGACAAAAGCCCCGTGTCGCGATTATATTTGCACACAATGCGTAAGACAAACAAAACAATCAAACTAGTTGTAAAAAAAAAGAACAAGTTAACCGAAAAGACGAGTCTGAACTACAAAAGGGGTGCAACACGAGGACTTCCCAGGGGGTCACCCATCCTAGTACTACTCTCGCCCAAGCACGCTTAGCTTCGGAGTTCTGATGGGATCCGGTGCATTAGTGCTGGTATGATCGCACCCGTTAGAGTCTCCTCACTATATTTTCTTATAGCTGCTGGCACAGCGGGCGGTGGGGGGCTCCGAACTTCAAACGCGCGTAACTTTCGAACCGAATGGAGTTAAGGGGCGCACAGCATGTCCACGCGAAGGTCTCTCAGAGCCGGACGACGTGGACAACAGGGCTGGCCCGTTGTGTGCACTATCCGAGGTCAAAAAAGGCCGCAGAGCCCCGGTTTCGTGGCCCGCCGTGTTTCGACGATCCCGATTTCAAAAATTGCGGGTCCCACACTCAGAATCACGGCACGCTGATGACAAAAGCCCCGTGTCGCGATTATATTTGCACACAATGCGTAAGACAAACAAAACAATCAAACTAGTTGTAAAAAAAAAGAACAAGTTAACCGAAAAGACGAGTCTGAACTACAAAAGGGGTGCAACACGAGGACTTCCCAGGGGGTCACCCATCCTAGTACTACTCTCGCCCAAGCACGCTTCACTTCGGAGTTCTGATGGGATCCGGTGCATTAGTGCTGGTATGATCGCACCCGTTAGAGTCTCCTCACTATATTTTCTTATAGCTGCTGGCACAGCGGGCGGTGGGGGGCTCCGAACTTCAAACGCGCGTAACTTTCGAACCGAATGGAGTTACGGGGCGCACAGCATGTCCACGCGAAGGTCTCTCAGAGCCGGACGACGTGGACAACAGGGCTGGCCCGTTGTGTGCACTATCCGAGGTCAAAAAAGGCCGCAGAGCCCCGGTTTCGTGGCCCGCCGTGTTTCGACGATCCCGATTTCAAAAATTGCGGGTCCCACACTCAGAATCACGGCACGCTGATGACAAAAGCCCCGTGTCGCGATTATATTTGCACACAATGCGTAAGACAAACAAAACAATCAAACTAGTTGTAAAAAAAAAGAACAAGTTAACCGAAAAGACGAGTCTGAACTACAAAAGGGGTGCAACACGAGGACTTCCCAGGGGGTCACCCATCCTAGTACTACTCTCGCCCAAGCACGCTTAACTTCGGAGTTCTGATGGGATCCGGTGCATTAGTGCTGGTATGATCGCACCCGTTAGAGTCTCCTCACTATATTTTCTTATAGCTGCTGGCACAGCGGGCGGTGGGGGGCTCCGAACTTCAAACGCGCGTAACTTTCGAACCGAATGGAGTTAAGGGGCGCACAGCATGTCCACGCGAAGGTCTCTCAGAGCCGGACGACGTGGACAACAGGGCTGGCCCGTTGTGTGCACTATCCGAGGTCAAAAAAGGCCGCAGAGCCCCGGTTTCGTGGCCCGCCTGTGTTTCGACGATCCCGATTTCAAAAATTGCGGGTCCCACACTCAGAATCACGGCACGCTGATGACAAAAGCCCCGTGTCGCGATTATATTTGCACACAATGCGTAAGACAAACAAAACAATCAAACTAGTTGTAAAAAAAAAGAACAAGTTAACCGAAAAGACGAGTCTGAACTACAAAAGGGGTGCAACACGAGGACTTCCCAGGGGGTCACCCATCCTAGTACTACTCTCGCCCAAGCACGCTTCACTTCGGAGTTCTGATGGGATCCGGTGCATTAGTGCTGGTATGATCGCACCCGTTAGAGTCTCCTCACTATATTTTCTTATAGCTGCTGGCACAGCGGGCGGTGGGGGGCTCCGAACTTCAAACGCGCGTAACTTTCGAACCGAATGGAGTTAAGGGGCGCACAGCATGTCCACGCGAAGGTCTCTCAGAGCCGGACGACGTGGACAACAGGGCTGGCCCGTTGTGTGCACTATCCGAGGTCAAAAAAGGCCGCAGAGCCCCGGTTTCGTGGCCCGCCTGTGTTTCGACGATCCCGATTTCAAAAATTGCGGGTCCCACACTCAGAATCACGGCACGCTGATGACAAAAGCCCCGTGTCGCGATTATATTTGCACACAATGCGTAAGACAAACAAAACAATCAAACTAGTTGTAAAAAAAAAGAACAAGTTAACCGAAAAGACGAGTCTGAACTACAAAAGGGGTGCAACACGAGGACTTCCCAGGGGGTCACCCATCCTAGTACTACTCTCGCCCAAGCACGCTTCACTTCGGAGTTCTGATGGGATCCGGTGCATTAGTGCTGGTATGATCGCACCCGTTAGAGTCTCCTCACTATATTTTCTTATAGCTGCTGGCACAGCGGGCGGTGGGGGGCTCCGAACTTCAAACGCGCGTAACTTTCGAACCGAATGGAGTTACGGGGCGCACAGCATGTCCACGCGAAGGTCTCTCAGAGCCGGACGACGTGGACAACAGGGCTGGCCCGTTGTGTGCACTATCCGAGGTCAAAAAAGGCCGCAGAGCCCCGGTTTCGTGGCCCGCCGTGTTTCGACGATCCCGATTTCAAAAATTGCGGGTCCCACACTCAGAATCACGGCACGCTGATGACAAAAGCCCCGTGTCGCGATTATATTTGCACACAATGCGTAAGACAAACAAAACAATCAAACTAGTTGTAAAAAAAAAGAACAAGTTAACCGAAAAGACGAGTCTGAACTACAAAAGGGGTGCAACACGAGGACTTCCCAGGGGGTCACCCATCCTAGTACTACTCTCGCCCAAGCACGCTTAACTTCGGAGTTCTGATGGGATCCGGTGCAATAGTGCTGGTATGATCGCACCCGTTAGAGTCTCCTCACTATATTTTCTTATAGCTGCTGGCACAGCGGGCGGTGGGGGGCTCCGAACTTCAAACGCGCGTAACTTTCGAACCGAATGGAGTTACGGGGCGCACAGCATGTCCACGCGAAGGTCTCTCAGAGCCGGACGACGTGGACAACAGGGCTGGCCCGTTGTGTGCACTATCCGAGGTCAAAAAAGACCGCAGAGCCCCGGTTTCGTGGCCCGCCGTGTTTCGACGATCCCGATTTCAAAAATTGCGGGTCCCACACTCGGAATCACGGCACGCTGATGACAAAAGCCCCGTGTCGCGATTATATTTGCACACAATGCGTAAGACAAACAAAACAATCAAACTAGTTGTAAAAAAAAAGAACAAGTTAACCGAAAAGACGAGTCTGAACTACAAAAGGGGTGCAACACGAGGACTTCCCAGGGGGTCACCCATCCTAGTACTACTCTCGCCCAAGCACGCTTAACTTCGGAGTTCTGATGGGATCCGGTGCATTAGTGCTGGTATGATCGCACCCGTTAGAGTCTCCTCACTATATTTTCTTATAGCTGCTGGCACAGCGGGCGGTGGGGGGCTCCGAACTTCAAACGCGCGTAACTTTCGAACCGAATGGAGTTACGGGGCGCACAGCATGTCCACGCGAAGGTCTCTCAGAGCCGGACGACGTGGACAACAGGGCTGGCCCGTTGTGTGCACTATCCGAGGTCAAAAAAGGCCGCAGAGCCCCGGTTTCGTGGCCCGCCGTGTTTCGACGATCCCGATTTCAAAAATTGCGGGTCCCACACTCAGAATCACGGCACGCTGATGACAAAAGCCCCGTGTCGCGATTATATTTGCACACAATGCGTAAGACAAACAAAACAATCAAACTAGTTGTAAAAAAAAAGAACAAGTTAACCGAAAAGACGAGTCTGAACTACAAAAGGGGTGCAACACGAGGACTTCCCAGGGGGTCACCCATCCTAGTACTACTCTCGCCCAAGCACGCTTCACTTCGGAGTTCTGATGGGATCCGGTGCATTAGTGCTGGTATGATCGCACCCGTTAGAGTCTCCTCACTATATTTTCTTATAGCTGCTGGCACAGCGGGCGGTGGGGGGCTCCGAACTTCAAACGCGCGTAACTTTCGAACCGAATGGAGTTACGGGGCGCACAGCATGTCCACGCGAAGGTCTCTCAGAGCCGGACGACGTGGACAACAGGGCTGGCCCGTTGTGTGCACTATCCGAGGTCAAAAAAGGCCGCAGAGCCCCGGTTTCGTGGCCCGCCGTGTTTCGACGATCCCGATTTCAAAAATTGCGGGTCCCACACTCAGAATCACGGCACGCTGATGACAAAAGCCCCGTGTCGCGATTATATTTGCACACAATGCGTAAGACAAACAAAACAATCAAACTAGTTGTAAAAAAAAAGAACAAGTTAACCGAAAAGACGAGTCTGAACTACAAAAGGGGTGCAACACGAGGACTTCCCAGGGGGTCACCCATCCTAGTACTACTCTCGCCCAAGCACGCTTCACTTCGGAGTTCTGATGGGATCCGGTGCATTAGTGCTGGTATGATCGCACCCGTTAGAGTCTCCTCACTATATTTTCTTATAGCTGCTGGCACAGCGGGCGGTGGGGGGCTCCGAACTTCAAACGCGCGTAACTTTCGAACCGAATGGAGTTACGGGGCGCACAGCATGTCCACGCGAAGGTCTCTCAGAGCCGGACGACGTGGACAACAGGGCTGGCCCGTTGTGTGCACTATCCGAGGTCAAAAAAGGCCGCAGAGCCCCGGTTTCGTGGCCCGCCGTGTTTCGACGATCCCGATTTCAAAAATTGCGGGTCCCACACTCAGAATCACGGCACGCTGATGACAAAAGCCCCGTGTCGCGATTATATTTGCACACAATGCGTAAGACAAACAAAACAATCAAACTAGTTGTAAAAAAAAAGAACAAGTTAACCGAAAAGACGAGTCTGAACTACAAAAGGGGTGCAACACGAGGACTTCCCAGGGGGTCACCCATCCTAGTACTACTCTCGCCCAAGCACGCTTAACTTCGGAGTTCTGATGGGATCCGGTGCATTAGTGCTGGTATGATCGCACCCGTTAGAGTCTCCTCACTATATTTTCTTATAGCTGCTGGCACAGCGGGCGGTGGGGGGCTCCGAACTTCAAACGCGCGTAACTTTCGAACCGAATGGAGTTACGGGGCGCACAGCATGTCCACGCGAAGGTCTCTCAGAGCCGGACGACGTGGACAACAGGGCTGGCCCGTTGTGTGCACTATCCGAGGTCAAAAAAGGCCGCAGAGCCCCGGTTTCGTGGCCCGCCGTGTTTCGACGATCCCGATTTCAAAAATTGCGGGTCCCACACTCAGAATCACGGCACGCTGATGACAAAAGCCCCGTGTCGCGATTATATTTGCACACAATGCGTAAGACAAACAAAACAATCAAACTAGTTGTAAAAAAAAAGAACAAGTTAACCGAAAAGACGAGTCTGAACTACAAAAGGGGTGCAACACGAGGACTTCCCAGGGGGTCACCCATCCTAGTACTACTCTCGCCCAAGCACGCTTCACTTCGGAGTTCTGATGGGATCCGGTGCATTAGTGCTGGTATGATCGCACCCGTTAGAGTCTCCTCACTATATTTTCTTATAGCTGCTGGCACAGCGGGCGGTGGGGGGCTCCGAACTTCAAACGCGCGTAACTTTCGAACCGAATGGAGTTACGGGGCGCACAGCATGTCCACGCGAAGGTCTCTCAGAGCCGGACGACGTGGACAACAGGGCTGGCCCGTTGTGTGCACTATCCGAGGTCAAAAAAGGCCGCAGAGCCCCGGTTTCGTGGCCCGCCGTGTTTCGACGATCCCGATTTCAAAAATTGCGGGTCCCACACTCAGAATCACGGCACGCTGATGACAAAAGCCCCGTGTCGCGATTATATTTGCACACAATGCGTAAGACAAACAAAACAATCAAACTAGTTGTAAAAAAAAAGAACAAGTTAACCGAAAAGACGAGTCTGAACTACAAAAGGGGTGCAACACGAGGACTTCCCAGGGGGTCACCCATCCTAGTACTACTCTCGCCCAAGCACGCTTAACTTCGGAGTTCTGATGGGATCCGGTGCATTAGTGCTGGTATGATCGCACCCGTTAGAGTCTCCTCACTATATTTTCTTATAGCTGCTGGCACAGCGGGCGGTGGGGGGCTCCGAACTTCAAACGCGCGTAACTTTCGAACCGAATGGAGTTACGGGGCGCACAGCATGTCCACGCGAAGGTCTCTCAGAGCCGGACGACGTGGACAACAGGGCTGGCCCGTTGTGTGCACTATCCGAGGTCAAAAAAGGCCGCAGAGCCCCGGTTTCGTGGCCCGCCGTGTTTCGACGATCCCGATTTCAAAAATTGCGGGTCCCACACTCAGAATCACGGCACGCTGATGACAAAAGCCCCGTGTCGCGATTATATTTGCACACAATGCGTAAGACAAACAAAACAATCAAACTAGTTGTAAAAAAAAAGAACAAGTTAACCGAAAAGACGAGTCTGAACTACAAAAGGGGTGCAACACGAGGACTTCCCAGGGGGTCACCCATCCTAGTACTACTCTCGCCCAAGCACGCTTCACTTCGGAGTTCTGATGGGATCCGGTGCATTAGTGCTGGTATGATCGCACCCGTTAGAGTCTCCTCACTATATTTTCTTATAGCTGCTGGCACAGCGGGCGGTGGGGGGCTCCGAACTTCAAACGCGCGTAACTTTCGAACCGAATGGAGTTACGGGGCGCACAGCATGTCCACGCGAAGGTCTCTCAGAGCCGGACGACGTGGACAACAGGGCTGGCCCGTTGTGTGCACTATCCGAGGTCAAAAAAGGCCGCAGAGCCCCGGTTTCGTGGCCCGCCGTGTTTCGACGATCCCGATTTCAAAAATTGCGGGTCCCACACTCAGAATCACGGCACGCTGATGACAAAAGCCCCGTGTCGCGATTATATTTGCACACAATGCGTAAGACAAACAAAACAATCAAACTAGTTGTAAAAAAAAAGAACAAGTTAACCGAAAAGACGAGTCTGAACTACAAAAGGGGTGCAACACGAGGACTTCCCAGGGGGTCACCCATCCTAGTACTACTCTCGCCCAAGCACGCTTAACTTCGGAGTTCTGATGGGATCCGGTGCATTAGTGCTGGTATGATCGCACCCGTTAGAGTCTCCTCACTATATTTTCTTATAGCTGCTGGCACAGCGGGCGGTGGGGGGCTCCGAACTTCAAACGCGCGTAACTTTCGAACCGAATGGAGTTAAGGGGCGCACAGCATGTCCACGCGAAGGTCTCTCAGAGCCGGACGACGTGGACAACAGGGCTGGCCCGTTGTGTGCACTATCCGAGGTCAAAAAAGGCCGCAGAGCCCCGGTTTCGTGGCCCGCCGTGTTTCGACGATCCCGATTTCAAAAATTGCGGGTCCCACACTCAGAATCACGGCACGCTGATGACAAAAGCCCCGTGTCGCGATTATATTTGCACACAATGCGTAAGACAAACAAAACAATCAAACTAGTTGTAAAAAAAAAGAACAAGTTAACCGAAAAGACGAGTCTGAACTACAAAAGGGGTGCAACACGAGGACTTCCCAGGGGGTCACCCATCCTAGTACTACTCTCGCCCAAGCACGCTTCACTTCGGAGTTCTGATGGGATCCGGTGCATTAGTGCTGGTATGATCGCACCCGTTAGAGTCTCCTCACTATATTTTCTTATAGCTGCTGGCACAGCGGGCGGTGGGGGGCTCCGAACTTCAAACGCGCGTAACTTTCGAACCGAATGGAGTTACGGGGCGCACAGCATGTCCACGCGAAGGTCTCTCAGAGCCGGACGACGTGGACAACAGGGCTGGCCCGTTGTGTGCACTATCCGAGGTCAAAAAAGGCCGCAGAGCCCCGGTTTCGTGGCCCGCCGTGTTTCGACGATCCCGATTTCAAAAATTGCGGGTCCCACACTCAGAATCACGGCACGCTGATGACAAAAGCCCCGTGTCGCGATTATATTTGCACACAATGCGTAAGACAAACAAAACAATCAAACTAGTTGTAAAAAAAAAGAACAAGTTAACCGAAAAGACGAGTCTGAACTACAAAAGGGGTGCAACACGAGGACTTCCCAGGGGGTCACCCATCCTAGTACTACTCTCGCCCAAGCACACTTAACTTCGGAGTTCTGATGGGATCCGGTGCATTAGTGCTGGTATGATCGCACCCGTTAGAGTCTCCTCACTATATTTTCTTATAGCTGCTGGCACAGCGGGCGGTGGGGGGCTCCGAACTTCAAACGCGCGTAACTTTCGAACCGAATGGAGTTACGGGGCGCACAGCATGTCCACGCGAAGGTCTCTCAGAGCCGGACGACGTGGACAACAGGGCTGGCCCGTTTTGTGCACTATCCGAGGTCAAAAAAGGCCGCAGAGCCCCGGTTTCGTGGCCCGCCGTGTTTCGACGATCCCGATTTCAAAAATTGCGGGTCCCACACTCAGAATCACGGCACGCTGATGACAAAAGCCCCGTGTCGCGATTATATTTGCACACAATGCGTAAGACAAACAAAACAATCAAACTAGTTGTAAAAAAAAAGAACAAGTTAACCGAAAAGACGAGTCTGAACTACAAAAGGGGTGCAACACGAGGACTTCCCAGGGGGTCACCCATCCTAGTACTACTCTCGCCCAAGCACGCTTCACTTCGGAGTTCTGATGGGATCCGGTGCATTAGTGCTGGTATGATCGCACCCGTTAGAGTCTCCTCACTATATTTTCTTATAGCTGCTGGCACAGCGGGCGGTGGGGGGCTCCGAACTTCAAACGCGCGTAACTTTCGAACCGAATGGAGTTACGGGGCGCACAGCATGTCCACGCGAAGGTCTCTCAGAGCCGGACGACGTGGACAACAGGGCTGGCCCGTTGTGTGCACTATCCGAGGTCAAAAAAGGCCGCAGAGCCCCGGTTTCGTGGCCCGCCGTGTTTCGACGATCCCGATTTCAAAAATTGCGGGTCCCACACTCAGAATCACGGCACGCTGATGACAAAAGCCCCGTGTCGCGATTATATTTGCACACAATGCGTAAGACAAACAAAACAATCAAACTAGTTGTAAAAAAAAAGAACAAGTTAACCGAAAAGACGAGTCTGAACTACAAAAGGGGTGCAACACGAGGACTTCCCAGGGGGTCACCCATCCTAGTACTACTCTCGCCCAAGCACGCTTAACTTCGGAGTTCTGATGGGATCCGGTGCAATAGTGCTGGTATGATCGCACCCGTTAGAGTCTCCTCACTATATTTTCTTATAGCTGCTGGCACAGCGGGCGGTGGGGGGCTCCGAACTTCAAACGCGCGTAACTTTCGAACCGAATGGAGTTACGGGGCGCACAGCATGTCCACGCGAAGGTCTCTCAGAGCCGGACGACGTGGACAACAGGGCTGGCCCGTTGTGTGCACTATCCGAGGTCAAAAAAGACCGCAGAGCCCCGGTTTCGTGGCCCGCCGTGTTTCGACGATCCCGATTTCAAAAATTGCGGGTCCCACACTCGGAATCACGGCACGCTGATGACAAAAGCCCCGTGTCGCGATTATATTTGCACACAATGCGTAAGACAAACAAAACAATCAAACTAGTTGTAAAAAAAAAGAACAAGTTAACCGAAAAGACGAGTCTGAACTACAAAAGGGGTGCAACACGAGGACTTCCCAGGGGGTCACCCATCCTAGTACTACTCTCGCCCAAGCACGCTTAACTTCGGAGTTCTGATGGGATCCGGTGCATTAGTGCTGGTATGATCGCACCCGTTAGAGTCTCCTCACTATATTTTCTTATAGCTGCTGGCACAGCGGGCGGTGGGGGGCTCCGAACTTCAAACGCGCGTAACTTTCGAACCGAATGGAGTTACGGGGCGCACAGCATGTCCACGCGAAGGTCTCTCAGAGCCGGACGACGTGGACAACAGGGCTGGCCCGTTGTGTGCACTATCCGAGGTCAAAAAAGGCCGCAGAGCCCCGGTTTCGTGGCCCGCCGTGTTTCGACGATCCCGATTTCAAAAATTGCGGGTCCCACACTCAGAATCACGGCACGCTGATGACAAAAGCCCCGTGTCGCGATTATATTTGCACACAATGCGTAAGACAAACAAAACAATCAAACTAGTTGTAAAAAAAAAGAACAAGTTAACCGAAAAGACGAGTCTGAACTACAAAAGGGGTGCAACACGAGGACTTCGGAGTTCTGATGGGATCCGGTGCATTAGTGCTGGTATGATCGCACCCGTTAGAGTCTCCTCACTATATTTTCTTATAGCTGCTGGCACAGCGGGCGGTGGGGGGCTCCGAACTTCAAACGCGCGTAACTTTCGAACCGAATGGAGTTACGGGGCGCACAGCATGTCCACGCGAAGGTCTCTCAGAGCCGGACGACGTGGACAACAGGGCTGGCCCGTTGTGTGCACTATCCGAGGTCAAAAAAGGCCGCAGAGCCCCGGTTTCGTGGCCCGCCGTGTTTCGACGATCCCGATTTCAAAAATTGCGGGTCCCACACTCAGAATCACGGCACGCTGATGACAAAAGCCCCGTGTCGCGATTATATTTGCACACAATGCGTAAGACAAACAAAACAATCAAACTAGTTGTAAAAAAAAAGAACAAGTTAACCGAAAAGACGAGTCTGAACTACAAAAGGGGTGCAACACGAGGACTTCCCAGGGGGTCACCCATCCTAGTACTACTCTCGCCCAAGCACGCTTAACTTCGGAGTTCTGATGGGATCCGGTGCATTAGTGCTGGTATGATCGCACCCGTTAGAGTCTCCTCACTATATTTTCTTATAGCTGCTGGCACAGCGGGCGGTGGGGGGCTCCGAACTTCAAACGCGCGTAACTTTCGAACCGAATGGAGTTACGGGGCGCACAGCATGTCCACGCGAAGGTCTCTCAGAGCCGGACGACGTGGACAACAGGGCTGGCCCGTTGTGTGCACTATCCGAGGTCAAAAAAGGCCGCAGAGCCCCGGTTTCGTGGCCCGCCGTGTTTCGACGATCCCGATTTCAAAAATTGCGGGTCCCACACTCAGAATCACGGCACGCTGATGACAAAAGCCCCGTGTCGCGATTATATTTGCACACAATGCGTAAGACAAACAAAACAATCAAACTAGTTGTAAAAAAAAAGAACAAGTTAACCGAAAAGACGAGTCTGAACTACAAAAGGGGTGCAACACGAGGACTTCCCAGGGGGTCACCCATCCTAGTACTACTCTCGCCCAAGCACGCTTCACTTCGGAGTTCTGATGGGATCCGGTGCATTAGTGCTGGTATGATCGCACCCGTTAGAGTCTCCTCACTATATTTTCTTATAGCTGCTGGCACAGCGGGCGGTGGGGGGCTCCGAACTTCAAACGCGCGTAACTTTCGAACCGAATGGAGTTACGGGGCGCACAGCATGTCCACGCGAAGGTCTCTCAGAGCCGGACGACGTGGACAACAGGGCTGGCCCGTTGTGTGCACTATCCGAGGTCAAAAAAGGCCGCAGAGCCCCGGTTTCGTGGCCCGCCGTGTTTCGACGATCCCGATTTCAAAAATTGCGGGTCCCACACTCAGAATCACGGCACGCTGATGACAAAAGCCCCGTGTCGCGATTATATTTGCACACAATGCGTAAGACAAACAAAACAATCAAACTAGTTGTAAAAAAAAAGAACAAGTTAACCGAAAAGACGAGTCTGAACTACAAAAGGGGTGCAACACGAGGACTTCCCAGGGGGTCACCCATCCTAGTACTACTCTCGCCCAAGCACGCTTAACTTCGGAGTTCTGATGGGATCCGGTGCATTAGTGCTGGTATGATCGCACCCGTTAGAGTCTCCTCACTATATTTTCTTATAGCTGCTGGCACAGCGGGCGGTGGGGGGCTCCGAACTTCAAACGCGCGTAACTTTCGAACCGAATGGAGTTAAGGGGCGCACAGCATGTCCACGCGAAGGTCTCTCAGAGCCGGACGACGTGGACAACAGGGCTGGCCCGTTGTGTGCACTATCCGAGGTCAAAAAAGGCCGCAGAGCCCCGGTTTCGTGGCCCGCCGTGTTTCGACGATCCCGATTTCAAAAATTGCGGGTCCCACACTCAGAATCACGGCACGCTGATGACAAAAGCCCCGTGTCGCGATTATATTTGCACACAATGCGTAAGACAAACAAAACAATCAAACTAGTTGTAAAAAAAAAGAACAAGTTAACCGAAAAGACGAGTCTGAACTACAAAAGGGGTGCAACACGAGGACTTCCCAGGGGGTCACCCATCCTAGTACTACTCTCGCCCAAGCACGCTTCACTTCGGAGTTCTGATGGGATCCGGTGCATTAGTGCTGGTATGATCGCACCCGTTAGAGTCTCCTCACTATATTTTCTTATAGCTGCTGGCACAGCGGGCGGTGGGGGGCTCCGAACTTCAAACGCGCGTAACTTTCGAACCGAATGGAGTTACGGGGCGCACAGCATGTCCACGCGAAGGTCTCTCAGAGCCGGACGACGTGGACAACAGGGCTGGCCCGTTGTGTGCACTATCCGAGGTCAAAAAAGGCCGCAGAGCCCCGGTTTCGTGGCCCGCCGTGTTTCGACGATCCCGATTTCAAAAATTGCGGGTCCCACACTCAGAATCACGGCACGCTGATGACAAAAGCCCCGTGTCGCGATTATATTTGCACACAATGCGTAAGACAAACAAAACAATCAAACTAGTTGTAAAAAAAAAGAACAAGTTAACCGAAAAGACGAGTCTGAACTACAAAAGGGGTGCAACACGAGGACTTCCCAGGGGGTCACCCATCCTAGTACTACTCTCGCCCAAGCACGCTTAACTTCGGAGTTCTGATGGGATCCGGTGCATTAGTGCTGGTATGATCGCACCCGTTAGAGTCTCCTCACTATATTTTCTTATAGCTGCTGGCACAGCGGGCGGTGGGGGGCTCCGAACTTCAAACGCGCGTAACTTTCGAACCGAATGGAGTTAAGGGGCGCACAGCATGTCCACGCGAAGGTCTCTCAGAGCCGGACGACGTGGACAACAGGGCTGGCCCGTTGTGTGCACTATCCGAGGTCAAAAAAGGCCGCAGAGCCCCGGTTTCGTGGCCCGCCGTGTTTCGACGATCCCGATTTCAAAAATTGCGGGTCCCACACTCAGAATCACGGCACGCTGATGACAAAAGCCCCGTGTCGCGATTATATTTGCACACAATGCGTAAGACAAACAAAACAATCAAACTAGTTGTAAAAAAAAAGAACAAGTTAACCGAAAAGACGAGTCTGAACTACAAAAGGGGTGCAACACGAGGACTTCCCAGGGGGTCACCCATCCTAGTACTACTCTCGCCCAAGCACGCTTCACTTCGGAGTTCTGATGGGATCCGGTGCATTAGTGCTGGTATGATCGCACCCGTTAGAGTCTCCTCACTATATTTTCTTATAGCTGCTGGCACAGCGGGCGGTGGGGGGCTCCGAACTTCAAACGCGCGTAACTTTCGAACCGAATGGAGTTACGGGGCGCACAGCATGTCCACGCGAAGGTCTCTCAGAGCCGGACGACGTGGACAACAGGGCTGGCCCGTTGTGTGCACTATCCGAGGTCAAAAAAGGCCGCAGAGCCCCGGTTTCGTGGCCCGCCGTGTTTCGACGATCCCGATTTCAAAAATTGCGGGTCCCACACTCAGAATCACGGCACGCTGATGACAAAAGCCCCGTGTCGCGATTATATTTGCACACAATGCGTAAGACAAACAAAACAATCAAACTAGTTGTAAAAAAAAAGAACAAGTTAACCGAAAAGACGAGTCTGAACTACAAAAGGGGTGCAACACGAGGACTTCCCAGGGGGTCACCCATCCTAGTACTACTCTCGCCCAAGCACGCTTCACTTCGGAGTTCTGATGGGATCCGGTGCATTAGTGCTGGTATGATCGCACCCGTTAGAGTCTCCTCACTATATTTTCTTATAGCTGCTGGCACAGCGGGCGGTGGGGGGCTCCGAACTTCAAACGCGCGTAACTTTCGAACCGAATGGAGTTACGGGGCGCACAGCATGTCCACGCGAAGGTCTCTCAGAGCCGGACGACGTGGACAACAGGGCTGGCCCGTTGTGTGCACTATCCGAGGTCAAAAAAGGCCGCAGAGCCCCGGTTTCGTGGCCCGCCGTGTTTCGACGATCCCGATTTCAAAAATTGCGGGTCCCACACTCAGAATCACGGCACGCTGATGACAAAAGCCCCGTGTCGCGATTATATTTGCACACAATGCGTAAGACAAACAAAACAATCAAACTAGTTGTAAAAAAAAAGAACAAGTTAACCGAAAAGACGAGTCTGAACTACAAAAGGGGTGCAACACGAGGACTTCCCAGGGGGTCACCCATCCTAGTACTACTCTCGCCCAAGCACGCTTCACTTCGGAGTTCTGATGGGATCCGGTGCATTAGTGCTGGTATGATCGCACCCGTTAGAGTCTCCTCACTATATTTTCTTATAGCTGCTGGCACAGCGGGCGGTGGGGGGCTCCGAACTTCAAACGCGCGTAACTTTCGAACCGAATGGAGTTACGGGGCGCACAGCATGTCCACGCGAAGGTCTCTCAGAGCCGGACGACGTGGACAACAGGGCTGGCCCGTTGTGTGCACTATCCGAGGTCAAAAAAGGCCGCAGAGCCCCGGTTTCGTGGCCCGCCGTGTTTCGACGATCCCGATTTCAAAAATTGCGGGTCCCACACTCAGAATCACGGCACGCTGATGACAAAAGCCCCGTGTCGCGATTATATTTGCACACAATGCGTAAGACAAACAAAACAATCAAACTAGTTGTAAAAAAAAAGAACAAGTTAACCGAAAAGACGAGTCTGAACTACAAAAGGGGTGCAACACGAGGACTTCCCAGGGGGTCACCCATCCTAGTACTACTCTCGCCCAAGCACGCTTAACTTCGGAGTTCTGATGGGATCCGGTGCATTAGTGCTGGTATGATCGCACCCGTTAGAGTCTCCTCACTATATTTTCTTATAGCTGCTGGCACAGCGGGCGGTGGGGGGCTCCGAACTTCAAACGCGCGTAACTTTCGAACCGAATGGAGTTAAGGGGCGCACAGCATGTCCACGCGAAGGTCTCTCAGAGCCGGACGACGTGGACAACAGGGCTGGCCCGTTGTGTGCACTATCCGAGGTCAAAAAAGGCCGCAGAGCCCCGGTTTCGTGGCCCGCCGTGTTTCGACGATCCCGATTTCAAAAATTGCGGGTCCCACACTCAGAATCACGGCACGCTGATGACAAAAGCCCCGTGTCGCGATTATATTTGCACACAATGCGTAAGACAAACAAAACAATCAAACTAGTTGTAAAAAAAAAGAACAAGTTAACCGAAAAGACGAGTCTGAACTACAAAAGGGGTGCAACACGAGGACTTCCCAGGGGGTCACCCATCCTAGTACTACTCTCGCCCAAGCACGCTTCACTTCGGAGTTCTGATGGGATCCGGTGCATTAGTGCTGGTATGATCGCACCCGTTAGAGTCTCCTCACTATATTTTCTTATAGCTGCTGGCACAGCGGGCGGTGGGGGGCTCCGAACTTCAAACGCGCGTAACTTTCGAACCGAATGGAGTTACGGGGCGCACAGCATGTCCACGCGAAGGTCTCTCAGAGCCGGACGACGTGGACAACAGGGCTGGCCCGTTGTGTGCACTATCCGAGGTCAAAAAAGGCCGCAGAGCCCCGGTTTCGTGGCCCGCCGTGTTTCGACGATCCCGATTTCAAAAATTGCGGGTCCCACACTCAGAATCACGGCACGCTGATGACAAAAGCCCCGTGTCGCGATTATATTTGCACACAATGCGTAAGACAAACAAAACAATCAAACTAGTTGTAAAAAAAAAGAACAAGTTAACCGAAAAGACGAGTCTGAACTACAAAAGGGGTGCAACACGAGGACTTCCCAGGGGGTCACCCATCCTAGTACTACTCTCGCCCAAGCACGCTTCACTTCGGAGTTCTGATGGGATCCGGTGCATTAGTGCTGGTATGATCGCACCCGTTAGAGTCTCCTCACTATATTTTCTTATAGCTGCTGGCACAGCGGGCGGTGGGGGGCTCCGAACTTCAAACGCGCGTAACTTTCGAACCGAATGGAGTTACGGGGCGCACAGCATGTCCACGCGAAGGTCTCTCAGAGCCGGACGACGTGGACAACAGGGCTGGCCCGTTGTGTGCACTATCCGAGGTCAAAAAAGGCCGCAGAGCCCCGGTTTCGTGGCCCGCCGTGTTTCGACGATCCCGATTTCAAAAATTGCGGGTCCCACACTCAGAATCACGGCACGCTGATGACAAAAGCCCCGTGTCGCGATTATATTTGCACACAATGCGTAAGACAAACAAAACAATCAAACTAGTTGTAAAAAAAAAGAACAAGTTAACCGAAAAGACGAGTCTGAACTACAAAAGGGGTGCAACACGAGGACTTCCCAGGGGGTCACCCATCCTAGTACTACTCTCGCCCAAGCACGCTTCACTTCGGAGTTCTGATGGGATCCGGTGCATTAGTGCTGGTATGATCGCACCCGTTAGAGTCTCCTCACTATATTTTCTTATAGCTGCTGGCACAGCGGGCGGTGGGGGGCTCCGAACTTCAAACGCGCGTAACTTTCGAACCGAATGGAGTTACGGGGCGCACAGCATGTCCACGCGAAGGTCTCTCAGAGCCGGACGACGTGGACAACAGGGCTGGCCCGTTGTGTGCACTATCCGAGGTCAAAAAAGGCCGCAGAGCCCCGGTTTCGTGGCCCGCCGTGTTTCGACGATCCCGATTTCAAAAATTGCGGGTCCCACACTCAGAATCACGGCACGCTGATGACAAAAGCCCCGTGTCGCGATTATATTTGCACACAATGCGTAAGACAAACAAAACAATCAAACTAGTTGTAAAAAAAAAGAACAAGTTAACCGAAAAGACGAGTCTGAACTACAAAAGGGGTGCAACACGAGGACTTCCCAGGGGGTCACCCATCCTAGTACTACTCTCGCCCAAGCACGCTTCACTTCGGAGTTCTGATGGGATCCGGTGCATTAGTGCTGGTATGATCGCACCCGTTAGAGTCTCCTCACTATATTTTCTTATAGCTGCTGGCACAGCGGGCGGTGGGGGGCTCCGAACTTCAAACGCGCGTAACTTTCGAACCGAATGGAGTTACGGGGCGCACAGCATGTCCACGCGAAGGTCTCTCAGAGCCGGACGACGTGGACAACAGGGCTGGCCCGTTGTGTGCACTATCCGAGGTCAAAAAAGGCCGCAGAGCCCCGGTTTCGTGGCCCGCCGTGTTTCGACGATCCCGATTTCAAAAATTGCGGGTCCCACACTCAGAATCACGGCACGCTGATGACAAAAGCCCCGTGTCGCGATTATATTTGCACACAATGCGTAAGACAAACAAAACAATCAAACTAGTTGTAAAAAAAAAGAACAAGTTAACCGAAAAGACGAGTCTGAACTACAAAAGGGGTGCAACACGAGGACTTCCCAGGGGGTCACCCATCCTAGTACTACTCTCGCCCAAGCACGCTTAACTTCGGAGTTCTGATGGGATCCGGTGCATTAGTGCTGGTATGATCGCACCCGTTAGAGTCTCCTCACTATATTTTCTTATAGCTGCTGGCACAGCGGGCGGTGGGGGGCTCCGAACTTCAAACGCGCGTAACTTTCGAACCGAATGGAGTTAAGGGGCGCACAGCATGTCCACGCGAAGGTCTCTCAGAGCCGGACGACGTGGACAACAGGGCTGGCCCGTTGTGTGCACTATCCGAGGTCAAAAAAGGCCGCAGAGCCCCGGTTTCGTGGCCCGCCGTGTTTCGACGATCCCGATTTCAAAAATTGCGGGTCCCACACTCAGAATCACGGCACGCTGATGACAAAAGCCCCGTGTCGCGATTATATTTGCACACAATGCGTAAGACAAACAAAACAATCAAACTAGTTGTAAAAAAAAAGAACAAGTTAACCGAAAAGACGAGTCTGAACTACAAAAGGGGTGCAACACGAGGACTTCCCAGGGGGTCACCCATCCTAGTACTACTCTCGCCCAAGCACGCTTCACTTCGGAGTTCTGATGGGATCCGGTGCATTAGTGCTGGTATGATCGCACCCGTTAGAGTCTCCTCACTATATTTTCTTATAGCTGCTGGCACAGCGGGCGGTGGGGGGCTCCGAACTTCAAACGCGCGTAACTTTCGAACCGAATGGAGTTACGGGGCGCACAGCATGTCCACGCGAAGGTCTCTCAGAGCCGGACGACGTGGACAACAGGGCTGGCCCGTTGTGTGCACTATCCGAGGTCAAAAAAGGCCGCAGAGCCCCGGTTTCGTGGCCCGCCGTGTTTCGACGATCCCGATTTCAAAAATTGCGGGTCCCACACTCAGAATCACGGCACGCTGATGACAAAAGCCCCGTGTCGCGATTATATTTGCACACAATGCGTAAGACAAACAAAACAATCAAACTAGTTGTAAAAAAAAAGAACAAGTTAACCGAAAAGACGAGTCTGAACTACAAAAGGGGTGCAACACGAGGACTTCCCAGGGGGTCACCCATCCTAGTACTACTCTCGCCCAAGCACGCTTAACTTCGGAGTTCTGATGGGATCCGGTGCATTAGTGCTGGTATGATCGCACCCGTTAGAGTCTCCTCACTATATTTTCTTATAGCTGCTGGCACAGCGGGCGGTGGGGGGCTCCGAACTTCAAACGCGCGTAACTTTCGAACCGAATGGAGTTAAGGGGCGCACAGCATGTCCACGCGAAGGTCTCTCAGAGCCGGACGACGTGGACAACAGGGCTGGCCCGTTGTGTGCACTATCCGAGGTCAAAAAAGGCCGCAGAGCCCCGGTTTCGTGGCCCGCCGTGTTTCGACGATCCCGATTTCAAAAATTGCGGGTCCCACACTCAGAATCACGGCACGCTGATGACAAAAGCCCCGTGTCGCGATTATATTTGCACACAATGCGTAAGACAAACAAAACAATCAAACTAGTTGTAAAAAAAAAGAACAAGTTAACCGAAAAGACGAGTCTGAACTACAAAAGGGGTGCAACACGAGGACTTCCCAGGGGGTCACCCATCCTAGTACTACTCTCGCCCAAGCACGCTTCACTTCGGAGTTCTGATGGGATCCGGTGCATTAGTGCTGGTATGATCGCACCCGTTAGAGTCTCCTCACTATATTTTCTTATAGCTGCTGGCACAGCGGGCGGTGGGGGGCTCCGAACTTCAAACGCGCGTAACTTTCGAACCGAATGGAGTTACGGGGCGCACAGCATGTCCACGCGAAGGTCTCTCAGAGCCGGACGACGTGGACAACAGGGCTGGCCCGTTGTGTGCACTATCCGAGGTCAAAAAAGGCCGCAGAGCCCCGGTTTCGTGGCCCGCCGTGTTTCGACGATCCCGATTTCAAAAATTGCGGGTCCCACACTCAGAATCACGGCACGCTGATGACAAAAGCCCCGTGTCGCGATTATATTTGCACACAATGCGTAAGACAAACAAAACAATCAAACTAGTTGTAAAAAAAAAGAACAAGTTAACCGAAAAGACGAGTCTGAACTACAAAAGGGGTGCAACACGAGGACTTCCCAGGGGGTCACCCATCCTAGTACTACTCTCGCCCAAGCACGCTTCACTTCGGAGTTCTGATGGGATCCGGTGCATTAGTGCTGGTATGATCGCACCCGTTAGAGTCTCCTCACTATATTTTCTTATAGCTGCTGGCACAGCGGGCGGTGGGGGGCTCCGAACTTCAAACGCGCGTAACTTTCGAACCGAATGGAGTTACGGGGCGCACAGCATGTCCACGCGAAGGTCTCTCAGAGCCGGACGACGTGGACAACAGGGCTGGCCCGTTGTGTGCACTATCCGAGGTCAAAAAAGGCCGCAGAGCCCCGGTTTCGTGGCCCGCCGTGTTTCGACGATCCCGATTTCAAAAATTGCGGGTCCCACACTCAGAATCACGGCACGCTGATGACAAAAGCCCCGTGTCGCGATTATATTTGCACACAATGCGTAAGACAAACAAAACAATCAAACTAGTTGTAAAAAAAAAGAACAAGTTAACCGAAAAGACGAGTCTGAACTACAAAAGGGGTGCAACACGAGGACTTCCCAGGGGGTCACCCATCCTAGTACTACTCTCGCCCAAGCACGCTTCACTTCGGAGTTCTGATGGGATCCGGTGCATTAGTGCTGGTATGATCGCACCCGTTAGAGTCTCCTCACTATATTTTCTTATAGCTGCTGGCACAGCGGGCGGTGGGGGGCTCCGAACTTCAAACGCGCGTAACTTTCGAACCGAATGGAGTTACGGGGCGCACAGCATGTCCACGCGAAGGTCTCTCAGAGCCGGACGACGTGGACAACAGGGCTGGCCCGTTGTGTGCACTATCCGAGGTCAAAAAAGGCCGCAGAGCCCCGGTTTCGTGGCCCGCCGTGTTTCGACGATCCCGATTTCAAAAATTGCGGGTCCCACACTCAGAATCACGGCACGCTGATGACAAAAGCCCCGTGTCGCGATTATATTTGCACACAATGCGTAAGACAAACAAAACAATCAAACTAGTTGTAAAAAAAAAGAACAAGTTAACCGAAAAGACGAGTCTGAACTACAAAAGGGGTGCAACACGAGGACTTCCCAGGGGGTCACCCATCCTAGTACTACTCTCGCCCAAGCACGCTTAACTTCGGAGTTCTGATGGGATCCGGTGCATTAGTGCTGGTATGATCGCACCCGTTAGAGTCTCCTCACTATATTTTCTTATAGCTGCTGGCACAGCGGGCGGTGGGGGGCTCCGAACTTCAAACGCGCGTAACTTTCGAACCGAATGGAGTTAAGGGGCGCACAGCATGTCCACGCGAAGGTCTCTCAGAGCCGGACGACGTGGACAACAGGGCTGGCCCGTTGTGTGCACTATCCGAGGTCAAAAAAGGCCGCAGAGCCCCGGTTTCGTGGCCCGCCGTGTTTCGACGATCCCGATTTCAAAAATTGCGGGTCCCACACTCAGAATCACGGCACGCTGATGACAAAAGCCCCGTGTCGCGATTATATTTGCACACAATGCGTAAGACAAACAAAACAATCAAACTAGTTGTAAAAAAAAAGAACAAGTTAACCGAAAAGACGAGTCTGAACTACAAAAGGGGTGCAACACGAGGACTTCCCAGGGGGTCACCCATCCTAGTACTACTCTCGCCCAAGCACGCTTCACTTCGGAGTTCTGATGGGATCCGGTGCATTAGTGCTGGTATGATCGCACCCGTTAGAGTCTCCTCACTATATTTTCTTATAGCTGCTGGCACAGCGGGCGGTGGGGGGCTCCGAACTTCAAACGCGCGTAACTTTCGAACCGAATGGAGTTACGGGGCGCACAGCATGTCCACGCGAAGGTCTCTCAGAGCCGGACGACGTGGACAACAGGGCTGGCCCGTTGTGTGCACTATCCGAGGTCAAAAAAGGCCGCAGAGCCCCGGTTTCGTGGCCCGCCGTGTTTCGACGATCCCGATTTCAAAAATTGCGGGTCCCACACTCAGAATCACGGCACGCTGATGACAAAAGCCCCGTGTCGCGATTATATTTGCACACAATGCGTAAGACAAACAAAACAATCAAACTAGTTGTAAAAAAAAAGAACAAGTTAACCGAAAAGACGAGTCTGAACTACAAAAGGGGTGCAACACGAGGACTTCCCAGGGGGTCACCCATCCTAGTACTACTCTCGCCCAAGCACGCTTAACTTCGGAGTTCTGATGGGATCCGGTGCATTAGTGCTGGTATGATCGCACCCGTTAGAGTCTCCTCACTATATTTTCTTATAGCTGCTGGCACAGCGGGCGGTGGGGGGCTCCGAACTTCAAACGCGCGTAACTTTCGAACCGAATGGAGTTAAGGGGCGCACAGCATGTCCACGCGAAGGTCTCTCAGAGCCGGACGACGTGGACAACAGGGCTGGCCCGTTGTGTGCACTATCCGAGGTCAAAAAAGGCCGCAGAGCCCCGGTTTCGTGGCCCGCCGTGTTTCGACGATCCCGATTTCAAAAATTGCGGGTCCCACACTCAGAATCACGGCACGCTGATGACAAAAGCCCCGTGTCGCGATTATATTTGCACACAATGCGTAAGACAAACAAAACAATCAAACTAGTTGTAAAAAAAAAGAACAAGTTAACCGAAAAGACGAGTCTGAACTACAAAAGGGGTGCAACACGAGGACTTCCCAGGGGGTCACCCATCCTAGTACTACTCTCGCCCAAGCACGCTTCACTTCGGAGTTCTGATGGGATCCGGTGCATTAGTGCTGGTATGATCGCACCCGTTAGAGTCTCCTCACTATATTTTCTTATAGCTGCTGGCACAGCGGGCGGTGGGGGGCTCCGAACTTCAAACGCGCGTAACTTTCGAACCGAATGGAGTTACGGGGCGCACAGCATGTCCACGCGAAGGTCTCTCAGAGCCGGACGACGTGGACAACAGGGCTGGCCCGTTGTGTGCACTATCCGAGGTCAAAAAAGGCCGCAGAGCCCCGGTTTCGTGGCCCGCCGTGTTTCGACGATCCCGATTTCAAAAATTGCGGGTCCCACACTCAGAATCACGGCACGCTGATGACAAAAGCCCCGTGTCGCGATTATATTTGCACACAATGCGTAAGACAAACAAAACAATCAAACTAGTTGTAAAAAAAAAGAACAAGTTAACCGAAAAGACGAGTCTGAACTACAAAAGGGGTGCAACACGAGGACTTCCCAGGGGGTCACCCATCCTAGTACTACTCTCGCCCAAGCACGCTTCACTTCGGAGTTCTGATGGGATCCGGTGCATTAGTGCTGGTATGATCGCACCCGTTAGAGTCTCCTCACTATATTTTCTTATAGCTGCTGGCACAGCGGGCGGTGGGGGGCTCCGAACTTCAAACGCGCGTAACTTTCGAACCGAATGGAGTTACGGGGCGCACAGCATGTCCACGCGAAGGTCTCTCAGAGCCGGACGACGTGGACAACAGGGCTGGCCCGTTGTGTGCACTATCCGAGGTCAAAAAAGGCCGCAGAGCCCCGGTTTCGTGGCCCGCCGTGTTTCGACGATCCCGATTTCAAAAATTGCGGGTCCCACACTCAGAATCACGGCACGCTGATGACAAAAGCCCCGTGTCGCGATTATATTTGCACACAATGCGTAAGACAAACAAAACAATCAAACTAGTTGTAAAAAAAAAGAACAAGTTAACCGAAAAGACGAGTCTGAACTACAAAAGGGGTGCAACACGAGGACTTCCCAGGGGGTCACCCATCCTAGTACTACTATCGCCCAAGCACGCTTAACTTCGGAGTTCTGATGGGATCCGGTGCATTAGTGCTGGTATGATCGCACCCGTTAGAGTCTCCTCACTATATTTTCTTATAGCTGCTGGCACAGCGGGCGGTGGGGGGCTCCGAACTTCAAACGCGCGTAACTTTCGAACCGAATGGAGTTAAGGGGCGCACAGCATGTCCACGCGAAGGTCTCTCAGAGCCGGACGACGTGGACAACAGGGCTGGCCCGTTGTGTGCACTATCCGAGGTCAAAAAAGGCCGCAGAGCCCCGGTTTCGTGGCCCGCCGTGTTTCGACGATCCCGATTTCAAAAATTGCGGGTCCCACACTCAGAATCACGGCACGCTGATGACAAAAGCCCCGTGTCGCGATTATATTTGCACACAATGCGTAAGACAAACAAAACAATCAAACTAGTTGTAAAAAAAAAGAACAAGTTAACCGAAAAGACGAGTCTGAACTACAAAAGGGGTGCAACACGAGGACTTCCCAGGGGGTCACCCATCCTAGTACTACTCTCGCCCAAGCACGCTTCACTTCGGAGTTCTGATGGGATCCGGTGCATTAGTGCTGGTATGATCGCACCCGTTAGAGTCTCCTCACTATATTTTCTTATAGCTGCTGGCACAGCGGGCGGTGGGGGGCTCCGAACTTCAAACGCGCGTAACTTTCGAACCGAATGGAGTTACGGGGCGCACAGCATGTCCACGCGAAGGTCTCTCAGAGCCGGACGACGTGGACAACAGGGCTGGCCCGTTGTGTGCACTATCCGAGGTCAAAAAAGGCCGCAGAGCCCCGGTTTCGTGGCCCGCCGTGTTTCGACGATCCCGATTTCAAAAATTGCGGGTCCCACACTCAGAATCACGGCACGCTGATGACAAAAGCCCCGTGTCGCGATTATATTTGCACACAATGCGTAAGACAAACAAAACAATCAAACTAGTTGTAAAAAAAAAGAACAAGTTAACCGAAAAGACGAGTCTGAACTACAAAAGGGGTGCAACACGAGGACTTCCCAGGGGGTCACCCATCCTAGTACTACTCTCGCCCAAGCACGCTTCACTTCGGAGTTCTGATGGGATCCGGTGCATTAGTGCTGGTATGATCGCACCCGTTAGAGTCTCCTCACTATATTTTCTTATAGCTGCTGGCACAGTGGGCGGTGGGGGGCTCCGAACTTCAAACGCGCGTAACTTTCGAACCGAATGGAGTTACGGGGCGCACAGCATGTCCACGCGAAGGTCTCTCAGAGCCGGACGACGTGGACAACAGGGCTGGCCCGTTGTGTGCACTATCCGAGGTCAAAAAAGGCCGCAGAGCCCCGGTTTCGTGGCCCGCCGTGTTTCGACGATCCCGATTTCAAAAATTGCGGGTCCCACACTCAGAATCACGGCACGCTGATGACAAAAGCCCCGTGTCGCGATTATATTTGCACACAATGCGTAAGACAAACAAAACAATCAAACTAGTTGTAAAAAAAAAGAACAAGTTAACCGAAAAGACGAGTCTGAACTACAAAAGGGGTGCAACACGAGGACTTCCCAGGGGGTCACCCATCCTAGTACTACTCTCGCCCAAGCACGCTTAACTTCGGAGTTCTGATGGGATCCGGTGCATTAGTGCTGGTATGATCGCACCCGTTAGAGTCTCCTCACTATATTTTCTTATAGCTGCTGGCACAGCGGGCGGTGGGGGGCTCCGAACTTCAAACGCGCGTAACTTTCGAACCGAATGGAGTTAAGGGGCGCACAGCATGTCCACGCGAAGGTCTCTCAGAGCCGGACGACGTGGACAACAGGGCTGGCCCGTTGTGTGCACTATCCGAGGTCAAAAAAGGCCGCAGAGCCCCGGTTTCGTGGCCCGCCGTGTTTCGACGATCCCGATTTCAAAAATTGCGGGTCCCACACTCAGAATCACGGCACGCTGATGACAAAAGCCCCGTGTCGCGATTATATTTGCACACAATGCGTAAGACAAACAAAACAATCAAACTAGTTGTAAAAAAAAAGAACAAGTTAACCGAAAAGACGAGTCTGAACTACAAAAGGGGTGCAACACGAGGACTTCCCAGGGGGTCACCCATCCTAGTACTACTCTCGCCCAAGCACGCTTCACTTCGGAGTTCTGATGGGATCCGGTGCATTAGTGCTGGTATGATCGCACCCGTTAGAGTCTCCTCACTATATTTTCTTATAGCTGCTGGCACAGCGGGCGGTGGGGGGCTCCGAACTTCAAACGCGCGTAACTTTCGAACCGAATGGAGTTACGGGGCGCACAGCATGTCCACGCGAAGGTCTCTCAGAGCCGGACGACGTGGACAACAGGGCTGGCCCGTTGTGTGCACTATCCGAGGTCAAAAAAGGCCGCAGAGCCCCGGTTTCGTGGCCCGCCGTGTTTCGACGATCCCGATTTCAAAAATTGCGGGTCCCACACTCAGAATCACGGCACGCTGATGACAAAAGCCCCGTGTCGCGATTATATTTGCACACAATGCGTAAGACAAACAAAACAATCAAACTAGTTGTAAAAAAAAAGAACAAGTTAACCGAAAAGACGAGTCTGAACTACAAAAGGGGTGCAACACGAGGACTTCCCAGGGGGTCACCCATCCTAGTACTACTCTCGCCCAAGCACGCTTCACTTCGGAGTTCTGATGGGATCCGGTGCATTAGTGCTGGTATGATCGCACCCGTTAGAGTCTCCTCACTATATTTTCTTATAGCTGCTGGCACAGCGGGCGGTGGGGGGCTCCGAACTTCAAACGCGCGTAACTTTCGAACCGAATGGAGTTACGGGGCGCACAGCATGTCCACGCGAAGGTCTCTCAGAGCCGGACGACGTGGACGACAGGGCTGGCCCGTTGTGTGCACTATCCGAGGTCAAAAAAGGCCGCAGAGCCCCGGTTTCGTGGCCCGCCGTGTTTCGACGATCCCGATTTCAAAAATTGCGGGTCCCACACTCAGAATCACGGCACGCTGATGACAAAAGCCCCGTGTCGCGATTATATTTGCACACAATGCGTAAGACAAACAAAACAATCAAACTAGTTGTAAAAAAAAAGAACAAGTTAACCGAAAAGACGAGTCTGAACTACAAAAGGGGTGCAACACGAGGACTTCCCAGGGGGTCACCCATCCTAGTACTACTCTCGCCCAAGCACGCTTAACTTCGGAGTTCTGATGGGATCCGGTGCATTAGTGCTGGTATGATCGCACCCGTTAGAGTCTCCTCACTATATTTTCTTATAGCTGCTGGCACAGCGGGCGGTGGGGGGCTCCGAACTTCAAACGCGCGTAACTTTCGAACCGAATGGAGTTAAGGGGCGCACAGCATGTCCACGCGAAGGTCTCTCAGAGCCGGACGACGTGGACAACAGGGCTGGCCCGTTGTGTGCACTATCCGAGGTCAAAAAAGGCCGCAGAGCCCCGGTTTCGTGGCCCGCCGTGTTTCGACGATCCCGATTTCAAAAATTGCGGGTCCCACACTCAGAATCACGGCACGCTGATGACAAAAGCCCCGTGTCGCGATTATATTTGCACACAATGCGTAAGACAAACAAAACAATCAAACTAGTTGTAAAAAAAAAGAACAAGTTAACCGAAAAGACGAGTCTGAACTACAAAAGGGGTGCAACACGAGGACTTCCCAGGGGGTCACCCATCCTAGTACTACTCTCGCCCAAGCACGCTTCACTTCGGAGTTCTGATGGGATCCGGTGCATTAGTGCTGGTATGATCGCACCCGTTAGAGTCTCCTCACTATATTTTCTTATAGCTGCTGGCACAGCGGGCGGTGGGGGGCTCCGAACTTCAAACGCGCGTAACTTTCGAACCGAATGGAGTTACGGGGCGCACAGCATGTCCACGCGAAGGTCTCTCAGAGCCGGACGACGTGGACAACAGGGCTGGCCCGTTGTGTGCACTATCCGAGGTCAAAAAAGGCCGCAGAGCCCCGGTTTCGTGGCCCGCCGTGTTTCGACGATCCCGATTTCAAAAATTGCGGGTCCCACACTCAGAATCACGGCACGCTGATGACAAAAGCCCCGTGTCGCGATTATATTTGCACACAATGCGTAAGACAAACAAAACAATCAAACTAGTTGTAAAAAAAAAGAACAAGTTAACCGAAAAGACGAGTCTGAACTACAAAAGGGGTGCAACACGAGGACTTCCCAGGGGGTCACCCATCCTAGTACTACTCTCGCCCAAGCACGCTTCACTTCGGAGTTCTGATGGGATCCGGTGCATTAGTGCTGGTATGATCGCACCCGTTAGAGTCTCCTCACTATATTTTCTTATAGCTGCTGGCACAGCGGGCGGTGGGGGGCTCCGAACTTCAAACGCGCGTAACTTTCGAACCGAATGGAGTTACGGGGCGCACAGCATGTCCACGCGAAGGTCTCTCAGAGCCGGACGACGTGGACGACAGGGCTGGCCCGTTGTGTGCACTATCCGAGGTCAAAAAAGGCCGCAGAGCCCCGGTTTCGTGGCCCGCCGTGTTTCGACGATCCCGATTTCAAAAATTGCGGGTCCCACACTCAGAATCACGGCACGCTGATGACAAAAGCCCCGTGTCGCGATTATATTTGCACACAATGCGTAAGACAAACAAAACAATCAAACTAGTTGTAAAAAAAAAGAACAAGTTAACCGAAAAGACGAGTCTGAACTACAAAAGGGGTGCAACACGAGGACTTCCCAGGGGGTCACCCATCCTAGTACTACTCTCGCCCAAGCACGCTTAACTTCGGAGTTCTGATGGGATCCGGTGCATTAGTGCTGGTATGATCGCACCCGTTAGAGTCTCCTCACTATATTTTCTTATAGCTGCTGGCACAGCGGGCGGTGGGGGGCTCCGAACTTCAAACGCGCGTAACTTTCGAACCGAATGGAGTTAAGGGGCGCACAGCATGTCCACGCGAAGGTCTCTCAGAGCCGGACGACGTGGACAACAGGGCTGGCCCGTTGTGTGCACTATCCGAGGTCAAAAAAGGCCGCAGAGCCCCGGTTTCGTGGCCCGCCGTGTTTCGACGATCCCGATTTCAAAAATTGCGGGTCCCACACTCAGAATCACGGCACGCTGATGACAAAAGCCCCGTGTCGCGATTATATTTGCACACAATGCGTAAGACAAACAAAACAATCAAACTAGTTGTAAAAAAAAAGAACAAGTTAACCGAAAAGACGAGTCTGAACTACAAAAGGGGTGCAACACGAGGACTTCCCAGGGGGTCACCCATCCTAGTACTACTCTCGCCCAAGCACGCTTCACTTCGGAGTTCTGATGGGATCCGGTGCATTAGTGCTGGTATGATCGCACCCGTTAGAGTCTCCTCACTATATTTTCTTATAGCTGCTGGCACAGCGGGCGGTGGGGGGCTCCGAACTTCAAACGCGCGTAACTTTCGAACCGAATGGAGTTACGGGGCGCACAGCATGTCCACGCGAAGGTCTCTCAGAGCCGGACAACGTGGACAACAGGGCTGGCCCGTTGTGTGCACTATCCGAGGTCAAAAAAGGCCGCAGAGCCCCGGTTTCGTGGCCCGCCGTGTTTCGACGATCCCGATTTCAAAAATTGCGGGTCCCACACTCAGAATCACGGCACGCTGATGACAAAAGCCCCGTGTCGCGATTATATTTGCACACAATGCGTAAGACAAACAAAACAATCAAACTAGTTGTAAAAAAAAAGAACAAGTTAACCGAAAAGACGAGTCTGAACTACAAAAGGGGTGCAACACGAGGACTTCCCAGGGGGTCACCCATCCTAGTACTACTCTCGCCCAAGCACGCTTAACTTCGAAGTTCTGATGGGATCCGGTGCATTAGTGCTGGTATGATCGCACCCGTTAGAGTCTCCTCACTATATTTTCTTATAGCTGCTGGCACAGCGGGCGGTGGGGGGCTCCGAACTTCAAACGCGCGTAACTTTCGAACCGAATGGAGTTAAGGGGCGCACAGCATGTCCACGCGAAGGTCTCTCAGAGCCGGACGACGTGGACAACAGGGCTGGCCCGTTGTGTGCACTATCCGAGGTCAAAAAAGGCCGCAGAGCCCCGGTTTCGTGGCCCGCCGTGTTTCGATGATCCCGATTTCAAAAATTGCGGGTCCCACACTCAGAATCACGGCACGCTGATGACAAAAGCCCCGTGTCGCGATTATATTTGCACACAATGCGTAAGACAAACAAAACAATCAAACTAGTTGTAAAAAAAAAGAACAAGTTAACCGAAAAGACGAGTCTGAACTACAAAAGGGGTGCAACACGAGGACTTCCCAGGGGGTCACCCATCCTAGTACTACTCTCGCCCAAGCACGCTTCACTTCGGAGTTCTGATGGGATCCGGTGCATTAGTGCTGGTATGATCGCACCCGTTAGAGTCTCCTCACTATATTTTCTTATAGCTGCTGGCACAGCGGGCGGTGGGGGGCTCCGAACTTCAAACGCGCGTAACTTTCGAACCGAATGGAGTTACGGGGCGCACAGCATGTCCACGCGAAGGTCTCTCAGAGCCGGACGACGTGGACAACAGGGCTGGCCCGTTGTGTGCACTATCCGAGGTCAAAAAAGGCCGCAGAGCCCCGGTTTCGTGGCCCGCCGTGTTTCGACGATCCCGATTTCAAAAATTGCGGGTCCCACACTCAGAATCACGGCACGCTGATGACAAAAGCCCCGTGTCGCGATTATATTTGCACACAATGCGTAAGACAAACAAAACAATCAAACTAGTTGTAAAAAAAAAGAACAAGTTAACCGAAAAGACGAGTCTGAACTACAAAAGGGGTGCAACACGAGGACTTCCCAGGGGGTCACCCATCCTAGTACTACTCTCGCCCAAGCACGCTTCACTTCGGAGTTCTGATGGGATCCGGTGCATTAGTGCTGGTATGATCGCACCCGTTAGAGTCTCCTCACTATATTTTCTTATAGCTGCTGGCACAGCGGGCGGTGGGGGGCTCCGAACTTCAAACGCGCGTAACTTTCGAACCGAATGGAGTTACGGGGCGCACAGCATGTCCACGCGAAGGTCTCTCAGAGCCGGACGACGTGGACAACAGGGCTGGCCCGTTGTGTGCACTATCCGAGGTCAAAAAAGGCCGCAGAGCCCCGGTTTCGTGGCCCGCCGTGTTTCGACGATCCCGATTTCAAAAATTGCGGGTCCCACACTCAGAATCACGGCACGCTGATGACAAAAGCCCCGTGTCGCGATTATATTTGCACACAATGCGTAAGACAAACAAAACAATCAAACTAGTTGTAAAAAAAAAGAACAAGTTAACCGAAAAGACGAGTCTGAACTACAAAAGGGGTGCAACACGAGGACTTCCCAGGGGGTCACCCATCCTAGTACTACTCTCGCCCAAGCACGCTTAACTTCGGAGTTCTGATGGGATCCGGTGCATTAGTGCTGGTATGATCGCACCCGTTAGAGTCTCCTCACTATATTTTCTTATAGCTGCTGGCACAGCGGGCGGTGGGGGGCTCCGAACTTCAAACGCGCGTAACTTTCGAACCGAATGGAGTTAAGGGGCGCACAGCATGTCCACGCGAAGGTCTCTCAGAGCCGGACGACGTGGACAACAGGGCTGGCCCGTTGTGTGCACTATCCGAGGTCAAAAAAGGCCGCAGAGCCCCGGTTTCGTGGCCCGCCGTGTTTCGACGATCCCGATTTCAAAAATTGCGGGTCCCACACTCAGAATCACGGCACGCTGATGACAAAAGCCCCGTGTCGCGATTATATTTGCACACAATGCGTAAGACAAACAAAACAATCAAACTAGTTGTAAAAAAAAAGAACAAGTTAACCGAAAAGACGAGTCTGAACTACAAAAGGGGTGCAACACGAGGACTTCCCAGGGGGTCACCCATCCTAGTACTACTCTCGCCCAAGCACGCTTCACTTCGGAGTTCTGATGGGATCCGGTGCATTAGTGCTGGTATGATCGCACCCGTTAGAGTCTCCTCACTATATTTTCTTATAGCTGCTGGCACAGCGGGCGGTGGGGGGCTCCGAACTTCAAACGCGCGTAACTTTCGAACCGAATGGAGTTACGGGGCGCACAGCATGTCCACGCGAAGGTCTCTCAGAGCCGGACGACGTGGACAACAGGGCTGGCCCGTTGTGTGCACTATCCGAGGTCAAAAAAGGCCGCAGAGCCCCGGTTTCGTGGCCCGCCGTGTTTCGACGATCCCGATTTCAAAAATTGCGGGTCCCACACTCAGAATCACGGCACGCTGATGACAAAAGCCCCGTGTCGCGATTATATTTGCACACAATGCGTAAGACAAACAAAACAATCAAACTAGTTGTAAAAAAAAAGAACAAGTTAACCGAAAAGACGAGTCTGAACTACAAAAGGGGTGCAACACGAGGACTTCCCAGGGGGTCACCCATCCTAGTACTACTCTCGCCCAAGCACGCTTAACTTCGGAGTTCTGATGGGATCCGGTGCATTAGTGCTGGTATGATCGCACCCGTTAGAGTCTCCTCACTATATTTTCTTATAGCTGCTGGCACAGCGGGCGGTGGGGGGCTCCGAACTTCAAACGCGCGTAACTTTCGAACCGAATGGAGTTAAGGGGCGCACAGCATGTCCACGCGAAGGTCTCTCAGAGCCGGACGACGTGGACAACAGGGCTGGCCCGTTGTGTGCACTATCCGAGGTCAAAAAAGGCCGCAGAGCCCCGGTTTCGTGGCCCGCCGTGTTTCGACGATCCCGATTTCAAAAATTGCGGGTCCCACACTCAGAATCACGGCACGCTGATGACAAAAGCCCCGTGTCGCGATTATATTTGCACACAATGCGTAAGACAAACAAAACAATCAAACTAGTTGTAAAAAAAAAGAACAAGTTAACCGAAAAGACGAGTCTGAACTACAAAAGGGGTGCAACACGAGGACTTCCCAGGGGGTCACCCATCCTAGTAATACTCTCGCCCAAGCACGCTTAACTTCGGAGTTCTGATGGGATCCGGTGCATTAGTGCTGGTATGATCGCACCCGTTAGAGTCTCCTCACTATATTTTCTTATAGCTGCTGGCACAGCGGGCGGTGGGGGGCTCCGAACTTCAAACGCGCGTAACTTTCGAACCGAATGGAGTTACGGGGCGCACAGCATGTCCACGCGAAGGTCTCTCAGAGCCGGACGACGTGGACAACAGGGCTGGCCCGTTGTGTGCACTATCCGAGGTCAAAAAAGGCCGCAGAGCCCCGGTTTCGTGGCCCGCCGTGTTTCGACGATCCCGATTTCAAAAATTGCGGGTCCCACACTCAGAATCACGGCACGCTGATGACAAAAGCCCCGTGTCGCGATTATATTTGCACACAATGCGTAAGACAAACAAAACAATCAAACTAGTTGTAAAAAAAAAGAACAAGTTAACCGAAAAGACGAGTCTGAACTACAAAAGGGGTGCAACACGAGGACTTCCCAGGGGGTCACCCATCCTAGTACTACTCTCGCCCAAGCACGCTTCACTTCGGAGTTCTGATGGGATCCGGTGCATTAGTGCTGGTATGATCGCACCCGTTAGAGTCTCCTCACTATATTTTCTTATAGCTGCTGGCACAGCGGGCGGTGGGGGGCTCCGAACTTCAAACGCGCGTAACTTTCGAACCGAATGGAGTTACGGGGCGCACAGCATGTCCACGCGAAGGTCTCTCAGAGCCGGACGACGTGGACAACAGGGCTGGCCCGTTGTGTGCACTATCCGAGGTCAAAAAAGGCCGCAGAGCCCCGGTTTCGTGGCCCGCCGTGTTTCGACGATCCCGATTTCAAAAATTGCGGGTCCCACACTCAGAATCACGGCACGCTGATGACAAAAGCCCCGTGTCGCGATTATATTTGCACACAATGCGTAAGACAAACAAAACAATCAAACTAGTTGTAAAAAAAAAGAACAAGTTAACCGAAAAGACGAGTCTGAACTACAAAAGGGGTGCAACACGAGGACTTCCCAGGGGGTCACCCATCCTAGTACTACTCTCGCCCAAGCACGCTTCACTTCGGAGTTCTGATGGGATCCGGTGCATTAGTGCTGGTATGATCGCACCCGTTAGAGTCTCCTCACTATATTTTCTTATAGCTGCTGGCACAGCGGGCGGTGGGGGGCTCCGAACTTCAAACGCGCGTAACTTTCGAACCGAATGGAGTTACGGGGCGCACAGCATGTCCACGCGAAGGTCTCTCAGAGCCGGACGACGTGGACAACAGGGCTGGCCCGTTGTGTGCACTATCCGAGGTCAAAAAAGGCCGCAGAGCCCCGGTTTCGTGGCCCGCCGTGTTTCGACGATCCCGATTTCAAAAATTGCGGGTCCCACACTCAGAATCACGGCACGCTGATGACAAAAGCCCCGTGTCGCGATTATATTTGCACACAATGCGTAAGACAAACAAAACAATCAAACTAGTTGTAAAAAAAAAGAACAAGTTAACCGAAAAGACGAGTCTGAACTACAAAAGGGGTGCAACACGAGGACTTCCCAGGGGGTCACCCATCCTAGTACTACTCTCGCCCAAGCACGCTTCACTTCGGAGTTCTGATGGGATCCGGTGCATTAGTGCTGGTATGATCGCACCCGTTAGAGTCTCCTCACTATATTTTCTTATAGCTGCTGGCACAGCGGGCGGTGGGGGGCTCCGAACTTCAAACGCGCGTAACTTTCGAACCGAATGGAGTTACGGGGCGCACAGCATGTCCACGCGAAGGTCTCTCAGAGCCGGACGACGTGGACAACAGGGCTGGCCCGTTGTGTGCACTATCCGAGGTCAAAAAAGGCCGCAGAGCCCCGGTTTCGTGGCCCGCCGTGTTTCGACGATCCCGATTTCAAAAATTGCGGGTCCCACACTCAGAATCACGGCACGCTGATGACAAAAGCCCCGTGTCGCGATTATATTTGCACACAATGCGTAAGACAAACAAAACAATCAAACTAGTTGTAAAAAAAAAGAACAAGTTAACCGAAAAGACGAGTCTGAACTACAAAAGGGGTGCAACACGAGGACTTCCCAGGGGGTCACCCATCCTAGTAATACTCTCGCCCAAGCACGCTTAACTTCGGAGTTCTGATGGGATCCGGTGCATTAGTGCTGGTATGATCGCACCCGTTAGAGTCTCCTCACTATATTTTCTTATAGCTGCTGGCACAGCGGGCGGTGGGGGGCTCCGAACTTCAAACGCGCGTAACTTTCGAACCGAATGGAGTTACGGGGCGCACAGCATGTCCACGCGAAGGTCTCTCAGAGCCGGACGACGTGGACAACAGGGCTGGCCCGTTGTGTGCACTATCCGAGGTCAAAAAAGGCCGCAGAGCCCCGGTTTCGTGGCCCGCCGTGTTTCGACGATCCCGATTTCAAAAATTGCGGGTCCCACACTCAGAATCACGGCACGCTGATGACAAAAGCCCCGTGTCGCGATTATATTTGCACACAATGCGTAAGACAAACAAAACAATCAAACTAGTTGTAAAAAAAAAGAACAAGTTAACCGAAAAGACGAGTCTGAACTACAAAAGGGGTGCAACACGAGGACTTCCCAGGGGGTCACCCATCCTAGTACTACTCTCGCCCAAGCACGCTTCACTTCGGAGTTCTGATGGGATCCGGTGCATTAGTGCTGGTATGATCGCACCCGTTAGAGTCTCCTCACTATATTTTCTTATAGCTGCTGGCACAGCGGGCGGTGGGGGGCTCCGAACTTCAAACGCGCGTAACTTTCGAACCGAATGGAGTTACGGGGCGCACAGCATGTCCACGCGAAGGTCTCTCAGAGCCGGACGACGTGGACAACAGGGCTGGCCCGTTGTGTGCACTATCCGAGGTCAAAAAAGGCCGCAGAGCCCCGGTTTCGTGGCCCGCCGTGTTTCGACGATCCCGATTTCAAAAATTGCGGGTCCCACACTCAGAATCACGGCACGCTGATGACAAAAGCCCCGTGTCGCGATTATATTTGCACACAATGCGTAAGACAAACAAAACAATCAAACTAGTTGTAAAAAAAAAGAACAAGTTAACCGAAAAGACGAGTCTGAACTACAAAAGGGGTGCAACACGAGGACTTCCCAGGGGGTCACCCATCCTAGTACTACTCTCGCCCAAGCACGCTTCACTTCGGAGTTCTGATGGGATCCGGTGCATTAGTGCTGGTATGATCGCACCCGTTAGAGTCTCCTCACTATATTTTCTTATAGCTGCTGGCACAGCGGGCGGTGGGGGGCTCCGAACTTCAAACGCGCGTAACTTTCGAACCGAATGGAGTTACGGGGCGCACAGCATGTCCACGCGAAGGTCTCTCAGAGCCGGACGACGTGGACAACAGGGCTGGCCCGTTGTGTGCACTATCCGAGGTCAAAAAAGGCCGCAGAGCCCCGGTTTCGTGGCCCGCCGTGTTTCGACGATCCCGATTTCAAAAATTGCGGGTCCCACACTCAGAATCACGGCACGCTGATGACAAAAGCCCCGTGTCGCGATTATATTTTCACACAATGCGTAAGACAAACAAAACAATCAAACTAGTTGTAAAAAAAAAGAACAAGTTAACCGAAAAGACGAGTCTGAACTACAAAAGGGGTGCAACACGAGGACTTCCCAGGGGGTCACCCATCCTAGTACTACTCTCGCCCAAGCACGCTTCACTTCGGAGTTCTGATGGGATCCGGTGCATTAGTGCTGGTATGATCGCACCCGTTAGAGTCTCCTCACTATATTTTCTTATAGCTGCTGGCACAGCGGGCGGTGGGGGGCTCCGAACTTCAAACGCGCGTAACTTTCGAACCGAATGGAGTTACGGGGCGCACAGCATGTCCACGCGAAGGTCTCTCAGAGCCGGACGACGTGGACAACAGGGCTGGCCCGTTGTGTGCACTATCCGAGGTCAAAAAAGGCCGCAGAGCCCCGGTTTCGTGGCCCGCCGTGTTTCGACGATCCCGATTTCAAAAATTGCGGGTCCCACACTCAGAATCACGGCACGCTGATGACAAAAGCCCCGTGTCGCGATTATATTTGCACACAATGCGTAAGACAAACAAAACAATCAAACTAGTTGTAAAAAAAAAGAACAAGTTAACCGAAAAGACGAGTCTGAACTACAAAAGGGGTGCAACACGAGGACTTCCCAGGGGGTCACCCATCCTAGTACTACTCTCGCCCAAGCACGCTTAACTTCGGAGTTCTGATGGGATCCGGTGCATTAGTGCTGGTATGATCGCACCCGTTAGAGTCTCCTCACTATATTTTCTTATAGCTGCTGGCACAGCGGGCGGTGGGGGGCTCCGAACTTCAAACGCGCGTAACTTTCGAACCGAATGGAGTTAAGGGGCGCACAGCATGTCCACGCGAAGGTCTCTCAGAGCCGGACGACGTGGACAACAGGGCTGGCCCGTTGTGTGCACTATCCGAGGTCAAAAAAGGCCGCAGAGCCCCGGTTTCGTGGCCCGCCGTGTTTCGACGATCCCGATTTCAAAAATTGCGGGTCCCACACTCAGAATCACGGCACGCTGATGACAAAAGCCCCGTGTCGCGATTATATTTGCACACAATGCGTAAGACAAACAAAACAATCAAACTAGTTGTAAAAAAAAAGAACAAGTTAACCGAAAAGACGAGTCTGAACTACAAAAGGGGTGCAACACGAGGACTTCCCAGGGGGTCACCCATCCTAGTAATACTCTCGCCCAAGCACGCTTAACTTCGGAGTTCTGATGGGATCCGGTGCATTAGTGCTGGTATGATCGCACCCGTTAGAGTCTCCTCACTATATTTTCTTATAGCTGCTGGCACAGCGGGCGGTGGGGGGCTCCGAACTTCAAACGCGCGTAACTTTCGAACCGAATGGAGTTACGGGGCGCACAGCATGTCCACGCGAAGGTCTCTCAGAGCCGGACGACGTGGACAACAGGGCTGGCCCGTTGTGTGCACTATCCGAGGTCAAAAAAGGCCGCAGAGCCCCGGTTTCGTGGCCCGCCGTGTTTCGACGATCCCGATTTCAAAAATTGCGGGTCCCACACTCAGAATCACGGCACGCTGATGACAAAAGCCCCGTGTCGCGATTATATTTGCACACAATGCGTAAGACAAACAAAACAATCAAACTAGTTGTAAAAAAAAAGAACAAGTTAACCGAAAAGACGAGTCTGAACTACAAAAGGGGTGCAACACGAGGACTTCCCAGGGGGTCACCCATCCTAGTACTACTCTCGCCCAAGCACGCTTCACTTCGGAGTTCTGATGGGATCCGGTGCATTAGTGCTGGTATGATCGCACCCGTTAGAGTCTCCTCACTATATTTTCTTATAGCTGCTGGCACAGCGGGCGGTGGGGGGCTCCGAACTTCAAACGCGCGTAACTTTCGAACCGAATGGAGTTACGGGGCGCACAGCATGTCCACGCGAAGGTCTCTCAGAGCCGGACGACGTGGACAACAGGGCTGGCCCGTTGTGTGCACTATCCGAGGTCAAAAAAGGCCGCAGAGCCCCGGTTTCGTGGCCCGCCGTGTTTCGACGATCCCGATTTCAAAAATTGCGGGTCCCACACTCAGAATCACGGCACGCTGATGACAAAAGCCCCGTGTCGCGATTATATTTGCACACAATGCGTAAGACAAACAAAACAATCAAACTAGTTGTAAAAAAAAAGAACAAGTTAACCGAAAAGACGAGTCTGAACTACAAAAGGGGTGCAACACGAGGACTTCCCAGGGGGTCACCCATCCTAGTACTACTCTCGCCCAAGCACGCTTCACTTCGGAGTTCTGATGGGATCCGGTGCATTAGTGCTGGTATGATCGCACCCGTTAGAGTCTCCTCACTATATTTTCTTATAGCTGCTGGCACAGCGGGCGGTGGGGGGCTCCGAACTTCAAACGCGCGTAACTTTCGAACCGAATGGAGTTAAGGGGCGCACAGCATGTCCACGCGAAGGTCTCTCAGAGCCGGACGACGTGGACAACAGGGCTGGCCCGTTGTGTGCACTATCCGAGGTCAAAAAAGGCCGCAGAGCCCCGGTTTCGTGGCCCGCCGTGTTTCGACGATCCCGATTTCAAAAATTGCGGGTCCCACACTCAGAATCACGGCACGCTGATGACAAAAGCCCCGTGTCGCGATTATATTTGCACACAATGCGTAAGACAAACAAAACAATCAAACTAGTTGTAAAAAAAAAGAACAAGTTAACCGAAAAGACGAGTCTGAACTACAAAAGGGGTGCAACACGAGGACTTCCCAGGGGGTCACCCATCCTAGTACTACTCTCGCCCAAGCACGCTTCACTTCGGAGTTCTGATGGGATCCGGTGCATTAGTGCTGGTATGATCGCACCCGTTAGAGTCTCCTCACTATATTTTCTTATAGCTGCTGGCACAGCGGGCGGTGGGGGGCTCCGAACTTCAAACGCGCGTAACTTTCGAACCGAATGGAGTTACGGGGCGCACAGCATGTCCACGCGAAGGTCTCTCAGAGCCGGACGACGTGGACAACAGGGCTGGCCCGTTGTGTGCACTATCCGAGGTCAAAAAAGGCCGCAGAGCCCCGGTTTCGTGGCCCGCCGTGTTTCGACGATCCCGATTTCAAAAATTGCGGGTCCCACACTCAGAATCACGGCACGCTGATGACAAAAGCCCCGTGTCGCGATTATATTTGCACACAATGCGTAAGACAAACAAAACAATCAAACTAGTTGTAAAAAAAAAGAACAAGTTAACCGAAAAGACGAGTCTGAACTACAAAAGGGGTGCAACACGAGGACTTCCCAGGGGGTCACCCATCCTAGTACTACTCTCGCCCAAGCACGCTTCACTTCGGAGTTCTGATGGGATCCGGTGCATTAGTGCTGGTATGATCGCACCCGTTAGAGTCTCCTCACTATATTTTCTTATAGCTGCTGGCACAGCGGGCGGTGGGGGGCTCCGAACTTCAAACGCGCGTAACTTTCGAACCGAATGGAGTTACGGGGCGCACAGCATGTCCACGCGAAGGTCTCTCAGAGCCGGACGACGTGGACAACAGGGCTGGCCCGTTGTGTGCACTATCCGAGGTCAAAAAAGGCCGCAGAGCCCCGGTTTCGTGGCCCGCCGTGTTTCGACGATCCCGATTTCAAAAATTGCGGGTCCCACACTCAGAATCACGGCACGCTGATGACAAAAGCCCCGTGTCGCGATTATATTTGCACACAATGCGTAAGACAAACAAAACAATCAAACTAGTTGTAAAAAAAAAGAACAAGTTAACCGAAAAGACGAGTCTGAACTACAAAAGGGGTGCAACACGAGGACTTCCCAGGGGGTCACCCATCCTAGTACTACTCTCGCCCAAGCACGCTTAACTTCGGAGTTCTGATGGGATCCGGTGCATTAGTGCTGGTATGATCGCACCCGTTAGAGTCTCCTCACTATATTTTCTTATAGCTGCTGGCACAGCGGGCGGTGGGGGGCTCCGAACTTCAAACGCGCGTAACTTTCGAACCGAATGGAGTTAAGGGGCGCACAGCATGTCCACGCGAAGGTCTCTCAGAGCCGGACGACGTGGACAACAGGGCTGGCCCGTTGTGTGCACTATCCGAGGTCAAAAAAGGCCGCAGAGCCCCGGTTTCGTGGCCCGCCGTGTTTCGACGATCCCGATTTCAAAAATTGCGGGTCCCACACTCAGAATCACGGCACGCTGATGACAAAAGCCCCGTGTCGCGATTATATTTGCACACAATGCGTAAGACAAACAAAACAATCAAACTAGTTGTAAAAAAAAAGAACAAGTTAACCGAAAAGACGAGTCTGAACTACAAAAGGGGTGCAACACGAGGACTTCCCAGGGGGTCACCCATCCTAGTAATACTCTCGCCCAAGCACGCTTAACTTCGGAGTTCTGATGGGATCCGGTGCATTAGTGCTGGTATGATCGCACCCGTTAGAGTCTCCTCACTATATTTTCTTATAGCTGCTGGCACAGCGGGCGGTGGGGGGCTCCGAACTTCAAACGCGCGTAACTTTCGAACCGAATGGAGTTACGGGGCGCACAGCATGTCCACGCGAAGGTCTCTCAGAGCCGGACGACGTGGACAACAGGGCTGGCCCGTTGTGTGCACTATCCGAGGTCAAAAAAGGCCGCAGAGCCCCGGTTTCGTGGCCCGCCGTGTTTCGACGATCCCGATTTCAAAAATTGCGGGTCCCACACTCAGAATCACGGCACGCTGATGACAAAAGCCCCGTGTCGCGATTATATTTGCACACAATGCGTAAGACAAACAAAACAATCAAACTAGTTGTAAAAAAAAAGAACAAGTTAACCGAAAAGACGAGTCTGAACTACAAAAGGGGTGCAACACGAGGACTTCCCAGGGGGTCACCCATCCTAGTACTACTCTCGCCCAAGCACGCTTAACTTCGGAGTTCTGATGGGATCCGGTGCATTAGTGCTGGTATGATCGCACCCGTTAGAGTCTCCTCACTATATTTTCTTATAGCTGCTGGCACAGCGGGCGGTGGGGGGCTCCGAACTTCAAACGCGCGTAACTTTCGAACCGAATGGAGTTACGGGGCGCACAGCATGTCCACGCGAAGGTCTCTCAGAGCCGGACGACGTGGACAACAGGGCTGGCCCGTTGTGTGCACTATCCGAGGTCAAAAAAGGCCGCAGAGCCCCGGTTTCGTGGCCCGCCGTGTTTCGACGATCCCGATTTCAAAAATTGCGGGTCCCACACTCAGAATCACGGCACGCTGATGACAAAAGCCCCGTGTCGCGATTATATTTGCACACAATGCGTAAGACAAACAAAACAATCAAACTAGTTGTAAAAAAAAAGAACAAGTTAACCGAAAAGACGAGTCTGAACTACAAAAGGGGTGCAACACGAGGACTTCCCAGGGGGTCACCCATCCTAGTACTACTCTCGCCCAAGCACGCTTAACTTCGGAGTTCTGATGGGATCCGGTGCATTAGTGCTGGTATGATCGCACCCGTTAGAGTCTCCTCACTATATTTTCTTATAGCTGCTGGCACAGCGGGCGGTGGGGGGCTCCGAACTTCAAACGCGCGTAACTTTCGAACCGAATGGAGTTAAGGGGCGCACAGCATGTCCACGCGAAGGTCTCTCAGAGCCGGACGACGTGGACAACAGGGCTGGCCCGTTGTGTGCACTATCCGAGGTCAAAAAAGGCCGCAGAGCCCCGGTTTCGTGGCCCGCCGTGTTTCGACGATCCCGATTTCAAAAATTGCGGGTCCCACACTCAGAATCACGGCACGCTGATGACAAAAGCCCCGTGTCGCGATTATATTTGCACACAATGCGTAAGACAAACAAAACAATCAAACTAGTTGTAAAAAAAAAGAACAAGTTAACCGAAAAGACGAGTCTGAACTACAAAAGGGGTGCAACACGAGGACTTCCCAGGGGGTCACCCATCCTAGTAATACTCTCGCCCAAGCACGCTTAACTTCGGAGTTCTGATGGGATCCGGTGCATTAGTGCTGGTATGATCGCACCCGTTAGAGTCTCCTCACTATATTTTCTTATAGCTGCTGGCACAGCGGGCGGTGGGGGGCTCCGAACTTCAAACGCGCGTAACTTTCGAACCGAATGGAGTTACGGGGCGCACAGCATGTCCACGCGAAGGTCTCTCAGAGCCGGACGACGTGGACAACAGGGCTGGCCCGTTGTGTGCACTATCCGAGGTCAAAAAAGGCCGCAGAGCCCCGGTTTCGTGGCCCGCCGTGTTTCGACGATCCCGATTTCAAAAATTGCGGGTCCCACACTCAGAATCACGGCACGCTGATGACAAAAGCCCCGTGTCGCGATTATATTTGCACACAATGCGTAAGACAAACAAAACAATCAAACTAGTTGTAAAAAAAAAGAACAAGTTAACCGAAAAGACGAGTCTGAACTACAAAAGGGGTGCAACACGAGGACTTCCCAGGGGGTCACCCATCCTAGTACTACTCTCGCCCAAGCACGCTTAACTTCGGAGTTCTGATGGGATCCGGTGCATTAGTGCTGGTATGATCGCACCCGTTAGAGTCTCCTCACTATATTTTCTTATAGCTGCTGGCACAGCGGGCGGTGGGGGGCTCCGAACTTCAAACGCGCGTAACTTTCGAACCGAATGGAGTTAAGGGGCGCACAGCATGTCCACGCGAAGGTCTCTCAGAGCCGGACGACGTGGACAACAGGGCTGGCCCGTTGTGTGCACTATCCGAGGTCAAAAAAGGCCGCAGAGCCCCGGTTTCGTGGCCCGCCGTGTTTCGACGATCCCGATTTCAAAAATTGCGGGTCCCACACTCAGAATCACGGCACGCTGATGACAAAAGCCCCGTGTCGCGATTATATTTGCACACAATGCGTAAGACAAACAAAACAATCAAACTAGTTGTAAAAAAAAAGAACAAGTTAACCGAAAAGACGAGTCTGAACTACAAAAGGGGTGCAACACGAGGACTTCCCAGGGGGTCACCCATCCTAGTACTACTCTCGCCCAAGCACGCTTCACTTCGGAGTTCTGATGGGATCCGGTGCATTAGTGCTGGTATGATCGCACCCGTTAGAGTCTCCTCACTATATTTTCTTATAGCTGCTGGCACAGCGGGCGGTGGGGGGCTCCGAACTTCAAACGCGCGTAACTTTCGAACCGAATGGAGTTACGGGGCGCACAGCATGTCCACGCGAAGGTCTCTCAGAGCCGGACGACGTGGACAACAGGGCTGGCCCGTTGTGTGCACTATCCGAGGTCAAAAAAGGCCGCAGAGCCCCGGTTTCGTGGCCCGCCGTGTTTCGACGATCCCGATTTCAAAAATTGTGGGTCCCACACTCAGAATCACGGCACGCTGATGACAAAAGCCCCGTGTCGCGATTATATTTGCACACAATGCGTAAGACAAACAAAACAATCAAACTAGTTGTAAAAAAAAAGAACAAGTTAACCGAAAAGACGAGTCTGAACTACAAAAGGGGTGCAACACGAGGACTTCCCAGGGGGTCACCCATCCTAGTACTACTCTCGCCCAAGCACGCTTCACTTCGGAGTTCTGATGGGATCCGGTGCATTAGTGCTGGTATGATCGCACCCGTTAGAGTCTCCTCACTATATTTTCTTATAGCTGCTGGCACAGCGGGCGGTGGGGGGCTCCGAACTTCAAACGCGCGTAACTTTCGAACCGAATGGAGTTAAGGGGCGCACAGCATGTCCACGCGAAGGTCTCTCAGAGCCGGACGACGTGGACAACAGGGCTGGCCCGTTGTGTGCACTATCCGAGGTCAAAAAAGGCCGCAGAGCCCCGGTTTCGTGGCCCGCCGTGTTTCGACGATCCCGATTTCAAAAATTGCGGGTCCCACACTCAGAATCACGGCACGCTGATGACAAAAGCCCCGTGTCGCGATTATATTTGCACACAATGCGTAAGACAAACAAAACAATCAAACTAGTTGTAAAAAAAAAGAACAAGTTAACCGAAAAGACGAGTCTGAACTACAAAAGGGGTGCAACACGAGGACTTCCCAGGGGGTCACCCATCCTAGTACTACTCTCGCCCAAGCACGCTTCACTTCGGAGTTCTGATGGGATCCGGTGCATTAGTGCTGGTATGATCGCACCCGTTAGAGTCTCCTCACTATATTTTCTTATAGCTGCTGGCACAGCGGGCGGTGGGGGGCTCCGAACTTCAAACGCGCGTAACTTTCGAACCGAATGGAGTTACGGGGCGCACAGCATGTCCACGCGAAGGTCTCTCAGAGCCGGACGACGTGGACAACAGGGCTGGCCCGTTGTGTGCACTATCCGAGGTCAAAAAAGGCCGCAGAGCCCCGGTTTCGTGGCCCGCCGTGTTTCGACGATCCCGATTTCAAAAATTGCGGGTCCCACACTCAGAATCACGGCACGCTGATGACAAAAGCCCCGTGTCGCGATTATATTTGCACACAATGCGTAAGACAAACAAAACAATCAAACTAGTTGTAAAAAAAAAGAACAAGTTAACCGAAAAGACGAGTCTGAACTACAAAAGGGGTGCAACACGAGGACTTCCCAGGGGGTCACCCATCCTAGTACTACTCTCGCCCAAGCACGCTTCACTTCGGAGTTCTGATGGGATCCGGTGCATTAGTGCTGGTATGATCGCACCCGTTAGAGTCTCCTCACTATATTTTCTTATAGCTGCTGGCACAGCGGGCGGTGGGGGGCTCCGAACTTCAAACGCGCGTAACTTTCGAACCGAATGGAGTTACGGGGCGCACAGCATGTCCACGCGAAGGTCTCTCAGAGCCGGACGACGTGGACAACAGGGCTGGCCCGTTGTGTGCACTATCCGAGGTCAAAAAAGGCCGCAGAGCCCCGGTTTCGTGGCCCGCCGTGTTTCGACGATCCCGATTTCAAAAATTGCGGGTCCCACACTCAGAATCACGGCACGCTGATGACAAAAGCCCCGTGTCGCGATTATATTTGCACACAATGCGTAAGACAAACAAAACAATCAAACTAGTTGTAAAAAAAAAGAACAAGTTAACCGAAAAGACGAGTCTGAACTACAAAAGGGGTGCAACACGAGGACTTCCCAGGGGGTCACCCATCCTAGTACTACTCTCGCCCAAGCACGCTTAACTTCGGAGTTCTGATGGGATCCGGTGCATTAGTGCTGGTATGATCGCACCCGTTAGAGTCTCCTCACTATATTTTCTTATAGCTGCTGGCACAGCGGGCGGTGGGGGGCTCCGAACTTCAAACGCGCGTAACTTTCGAACCGAATGGAGTTAAGGGGCGCACAGCATGTCCACGCGAAGGTCTCTCAGAGCCGGACGACGTGGACAACAGGGCTGGCCCGTTGTGTGCACTATCCGAGGTCAAAAAAGGCCGCAGAGCCCCGGTTTCGTGGCCCGCCGTGTTTCGACGATCCCGATTTCAAAAATTGCGGGTCCCACACTCAGAATCACGGCACGCTGATGACAAAAGCCCCGTGTCGCGATTATATTTGCACACAATGCGTAAGACAAACAAAACAATCAAACTAGTTGTAAAAAAAAAGAACAAGTTAACCGAAAAGACGAGTCTGAACTACAAAAGGGGTGCAACACGAGGACTTCCCAGGGGGTCACCCATCCTAGTAATACTCTCGCCCAAGCACGCTTAACTTCGGAGTTCTGATGGGATCCGGTGCATTAGTGCTGGTATGATCGCACCCGTTAGAGTCTCCTCACTATATTTTCTTATAGCTGCTGGCACAGCGGGCGGTGGGGGGCTCCGAACTTCAAACGCGCGTAACTTTCGAACCGAATGGAGTTACGGGGCGCACAGCATGTCCACGCGAAGGTCTCTCAGAGCCGGACGACGTGGACAACAGGGCTGGCCCGTTGTGTGCACTATCCGAGGTCAAAAAAGGCCGCAGAGCCCCGGTTTCGTGGCCCGCCGTGTTTCGACGATCCCGATTTCAAAAATTGCGGGTCCCACACTCAGAATCACGGCACGCTGATGACAAAAGCCCCGTGTCGCGATTATATTTGCACACAATGCGTAAGACAAACAAAACAATCAAACTAGTTGTAAAAAAAAAGAACAAGTTAACCGAAAAGACGAGTCTGAACTACAAAAGGGGTGCAACACGAGGACTTCCCAGGGGGTCACCCATCCTAGTACTACTCTCGCCCAAGCACGCTTAACTTCGGAGTTCTGATGGGATCCGGTGCATTAGTGCTGGTATGATCGCACCCGTTAGAGTCTCCTCACTATATTTTCTTATAGCTGCTGGCACAGCGGGCGGTGGGGGGCTCCGAACTTCAAACGCGCGTAACTTTCGAACCGAATGGAGTTAAGGGGCGCACAGCATGTCCACGCGAAGGTCTCTCAGAGCCGGACGACGTGGACAACAGGGCTGGCCCGTTGTGTGCACTATCCGAGGTCAAAAAAGGCCGCAGAGCCCCGGTTTCGTGGCCCGCCGTGTTTCGACGATCCCGATTTCAAAAATTGCGGGTCCCACACTCAGAATCACGGCACGCTGATGACAAAAGCCCCGTGTCGCGATTATATTTGCACACAATGCGTAAGACAAACAAAACAATCAAACTAGTTGTAAAAAAAAAGAACAAGTTAACCGAAAAGACGAGTCTGAACTACAAAAGGGGTGCAACACGAGGACTTCCCAGGGGGTCACCCATCCTAGTAATACTCTCGCCCAAGCACGCTTAACTTCGGAGTTCTGATGGGATCCGGTGCATTAGTGCTGGTATGATCGCACCCGTTAGAGTCTCCTCACTATATTTTCTTATAGCTGCTGGCACAGCGGGCGGTGGGGGGCTCCGAACTTCAAACGCGCGTAACTTTCGAACCGAATGGAGTTACGGGGCGCACAGCATGTCCACGCGAAGGTCTCTCAGAGCCGGACGACGTGGACAACAGGGCTGGCCCGTTGTGTGCACTATCCGAGGTCAAAAAAGGCCGCAGAGCCCCGGTTTCGTGGCCCGCCGTGTTTCGACGATCCCGATTTCAAAAATTGCGGGTCCCACACTCAGAATCACGGCACGCTGATGACAAAAGCCCCGTGTCGCGATTATATTTGCACACAATGCGTAAGACAAACAAAACAATCAAACTAGTTGTAAAAAAAAAGAACAAGTTAACCGAAAAGACGAGTCTGAACTACAAAAGGGGTGCAACACGAGGACTTCCCAGGGGGTCACCCATCCTAGTACTACTCTCGCCCAAGCACGCTTAACTTCGGAGTTCTGATGGGATCCGGTGCATTAGTGCTGGTATGATCGCACCCGTTAGAGTCTCCTCACTATATTTTCTTATAGCTGCTGGCACAGCGGGCGGTGGGGGGCTCCGAACTTCAAACGCGCGTAACTTTCGAACCGAATGGAGTTAAGGGGCGCACAGCATGTCCACGCGAAGGTCTCTCAGAGCCGGACGACGTGGACAACAGGGCTGGCCCGTTGTGTGCACTATCCGAGGTCAAAAAAGGCCATAGAGCCCCGGTTTCGTGGCCCGCCGTGTTTCGACGATCCCGATTTCAAAAATTGCGGGTCCCACACTCAGAATCACGGCACGCTGATCACAAAAGCCCCGTGTCGCGATTATATTTGCACACAATGCGTAAGACAAACAAAACAATCAAACTAGTTGTAAAAAAAAAGAACAAGTTAACCGAAAAGACGAGTCTGAACTACAAAAGGGGTGCAACACGAGGACTTCCCAGGGGGTCACCCATCCTAGTACTACTCTCGCCCAAGCACGCTTAACTTCGGAGTTCTGATGGGATCCGGTGCATTAGTGCTGGTATGATCGCACCCGTTAGAGTCTCCTCACTATATTTTCTTATAGCTGCTGGCACAGCGGGCGGTGGGGGGCTCCGAACTTCAAACGCGCGTAACTTTCGAACCGAATGGAGTTACGGGGCGCACAGCATGTCCACGCGAAGGTCTCTCAGAGCCGGACGACGTGGACAACAGGGCTGGCCCGTTGTGTGCACTATCCGAGGTCAAAAAAGGCCGCAGAGCCCCGGTTTCGTGGCCCGCCGTGTTTCGACGATCCCGATTTCAAAAATTGCGGGTCCCACACTCAGAATCACGGCACGCTGATGACAAAAGCCCCGTGTCGCGATTATATTTGCACACAATGCGTAAGACAAACAAAACAATCAAACTAGTTGTAAAAAAAAAGAACAAGTTAACCGAAAAGACGAGTCTGAACTACAAAAGGGGTGCAACACGAGGACTTCCCAGGGGGTCACCCATCCTAGTACTACTCTCGCCCAAGCACGCTTAACTTCGGAGTTCTGATGGGATCCGGTGCATTAGTGCTGGTATGATCGCACCCGTTAGAGTCTCCTCACTATATTTTCTTATAGCTGCTGGCACAGCGGGCGGTGGGGGGCTCCGAACTTCAAACGCGCGTAACTTTCGAACCGAATGGAGTTACGGGGCGCACAGCATGTCCACGCGAAGGTCTCTCAGAGCCGGACGACGTGGACAACAGGGCTGGCCCGTTGTGTGCACTATCCGAGGTCAAAAAAGGCCACAGAGCCCCGGTTTCGTGGCCCGCCGTGTTTCGACGATCCCGATTTCAAAAATTGCGGGTCCCACACTCAGAATCACGGCACGCTGATGACAAAAGCCCCGTGTCGCGATTATATTTGCACACAATGCGTAAGACAAACAAAACAATCAAACTAGTTGTAAAAAAAAAGAACAAGTTAACCGAATAGACGAGTCTGAACTACAAAAGGGGTGCAACACGAGGACTTCCCAGGGGGTCACCCATCCTAGTACTACTCTCGCCCAAGCACGCTTAACTTCGGAGTTCTGATGGGATCCGGTGCATTAGTGCTGGTATGATCGCACCCGTTAGAGTCTCCTCACTATATTTTCTTATAGCTGCTGGCACAGCGGGCGGTGGGGGGCTCCGAACTTCAAACGCGCGTAACTTTCGAACCGAATGGAGTTACGGGGCGCACAGCATGTCCACGCGAAGGTCTCTCAGAGCCGGACGACGTGGACAACAGGGCTGGCCCGTTGTGTGCACTATCCGAGGTCAAAAAAGGCCGCAGAGCCCCGGTTTCGTGGCCCGCCGTGTTTCGACGATCCCGATTTCAAAAATTGCGGGTCCCACACTCAGAATCACGGCACGCTGATGACAAAAGCCCCGTGTCGCGATTATATTTGCACACAATGCGTAAGACAAACAAAACAATCAAACTAGTTGTAAAAAAAAAGAACAAGTTAACCGAAAAGACGAGTCTGAACTACAAAAGGGGTGCAACACGAGGACTTCCCAGGGGGTCACCCATCCTAGTAATACTCTCGCCCAAGCACGCTTAACTTCGGAGTTCTGATGGGATCCGGTGCATTAGTGCTGGTATGATCGCACCCGTTAGAGTCTCCTCACTATATTTTCTTATAGCTGCTGGCACAGCGGGCGGTGGGGGGCTCCGAACTTCAAACGCGCGTAACTTTCGAACCGAATGGAGTTACGGGGCGCACAGCATGTCCACGCGAAGGTCTCTCAGAGCCGGACGACGTGGACAACAGGGCTGGCCCGTTGTGTGCACTATCCGAGGTCAAAAAAGGCCGCAGAGCCCCGGTTTCGTGGCCCGCCGTGTTTCGACGATCCCGATTTCAAAAATTGCGGGTCCCACACTCAGAATCACGGCACGCTGATGACAAAAGCCCCGTGTCGCGATTATATTTGCACACAATGCGTAAGACAAACAAAACAATCAAACTAGTTGTAAAAAAAAAGAACAAGTTAACCGAAAAGACGAGTCTGAACTACAAAAGGGGTGCAACACGAGGACTTCCCAGGGGGTCACCCATCCTAGTACTACTCTCGCCCAAGCACGCTTAACTTCGGAGTTCTGATGGGATCCGGTGCATTAGTGCTGGTATGATCGCACCCGTTAGAGTCTCCTCACTATATTTTCTTATAGCTGCTGGCACAGCGGGCGGTGGGGGGCTCCGAACTTCAAACGCGCGTAACTTTCGAACCGAATGGAGTTAAGGGGCGCACAGCATGTCCACGCGAAGGTCTCTCAGAGCCGGACGACGTGGACAACAGGGCTGGCCTGTTGTGTGCACTATCCGAGGTCAAAAAAGGCCATAGAGCCCCGGTTTCGTGGCCCGCCGTGTTTCGACGATCCCGATTTCAAAAATTGCGGGTCCCACACTCAGAATCACGGCACGCTGATCACAAAAGCCCCGTGTCGCGATTATATTTGCACACAATGCGTAAGACAAACAAAACAATCAAACTAGTTGTAAAAAAAAAGAACAAGTTAACCGAAAAGACGAGTCTGAACTACAAAAGGGGTGCAACACGAGGACTTCCCAGGGGGTCACCCATCCTAGTACTACTCTCGCCCAAGCACGCTTAACTTCGGAGTTCTGATGGGATCCGGTGCATTAGTGCTGGTATGATCGCACCCGTTAGAGTCTCCTCACTATATTTTCTTATAGCTGCTGGCACAGCGGGCGGTGGGGGGCTCCGAACTTCAAACGCGCGTAACTTTCGAACCGAATGGAGTTACGGGGCGCACAGCATGTCCACGCGAAGGTCTCTCAGAGCCGGACGACGTGGACAACAGGGCTGGCCCGTTGTGTGCACTATCCGAGGTCAAAAAAGGCCGCAGAGCCCCGGTTTCGTGGCCCGCCGTGTTTCGACGATCCCGATTTCAAAAATTGCGGGTCCCACACTCAGAATCACGGCACGCTGATGACAAAAGCCCCGTGTCGCGATTATATTTGCACACAATGCGTAAGACAAACAAAACAATCAAACTAGTTGTAAAAAAAAAGAACAAGTTAACCGAAAAGACGAGTCTGAACTACAAAAGGGGTGCAACACGAGGACTTCCCAGGGGGTCACCCATCCTAGTACTACTCTCGCCCAAGCACGCTTAACTTCGGAGTTCTGATGGGATCCGGTGCATTAGTGCTGGTATGATCGCACCCGTTAGAGTCTCCTCACTATATTTTCTTATAGCTGCTGGCACAGCGGGCGGTGGGGGGCTCCGAACTTCAAACGCGCGTAACTTTCGAACCGAATGGAGTTACGGGGCGCACAGCATGTCCACGCGAAGGTCTCTCAGAGCCGGACGACGTGGACAACAGGGCTGGCCCGTTGTGTGCACTATCCGAGGTCAAAAAAGGCCGCAGAGCCCCGGTTTCGTGGCCCGCCGTGTTTCGACGATCCCGATTTCAAAAATTGCGGGTCCCACACTCAGAATCACGGCACGCTGATGACAAAAGCCCCGTGTCGCGATTATATTTGCACACAATGCGTAAGACAAACAAAACAATCAAACTAGTTGTAAAAAAAAAGAACAAGTTAACCGAAAAGACGAGTCTGAACTACAAAAGGGGTGCAACACGAGGACTTCCCAGGGGGTCACCCATCCTAGTAATACTCTCGCCCAAGCACGCTTAACTTCGGAGTTCTGATGGGATCCGGTGCATTAGTGCTGGTATGATCGCACCCGTTAGAGTCTCCTCACTATATTTTCTTATAGCTGCTGGCACAGCGGGCGGTCGGGGGCTCCGAACTTCAAACGCGCGTAACTTTCGAACCGAATGGAGTTACGGGGCGCACAGCATGTCCACGCGAAGGTCTCTCAGAGCCGGACGACGTGGACAACAGGGCTGGCCCGTTGTGTGCACTATCCGAGGTCAAAAAAGGCCGCAGAGCCCCGGTTTCGTGGCCCGCCGTGTTTCGACGATCCCGATTTCAAAAATTGCGGGTCCCACACTCAGAATCACGGCACGCTGATGACAAAAGCCCCGTGTCGCGATTATATTTGCACACAATGCGTAAGACAAACAAAACAATCAAACTAGTTGTAAAAAAAAAGAACAAGTTAACCGAAAAGACGAGTCTGAACTACAAAAGGGGTGCAACACGAGGACTTCCCAGGGGGTCACCCATCCTAGTACTACTCTCGCCCAAGCACGCTTAACTTCGGAGTTCTGATGGGATCCGGTGCATTAGTGCTGGTATGATCGCACCCGTTAGAGTCTCCTCACTATATTTTCTTATAGCTGCTGGCACAGCGGGCGGTGGGGGGCTCCGAACTTCAAACGCGCGTAACTTTCGAACCGAATGGAGTTAAGGGGCGCACAGCATGTCCACGCGAAGGTCTCTCAGAGCCGGACGACGTGGACAACAGGGCTGGCCTGTTGTGTGCACTATCCGAGGTCAAAAAAGGCCATAGAGCCCCGGTTTCGTGGCCCGCCGTGTTTCGACGATCCCGATTTCAAAAATTGCGGGTCCCACACTCAGAATCACGGCACGCTGATCACAAAAGCCCCGTGTCGCGATTATATTTGCACACAATGCGTAAGACAAACAAAACAATCAAACTAGTTGTAAAAAAAAAGAACAAGTTAACCGAAAAGACGAGTCTGAACTACAAAAGGGGTGCAACACGAGGACTTCCCAGGGGGTCACCCATCCTAGTACTACTCTCGCCCAAGCACGCTTAACTTCGGAGTTCTGATGGGATCCGGTGCATTAGTGCTGGTATGATCGCACCCGTTAGAGTCTCCTCACTATATTTTCTTATAGCTGCTGGCACAGCGGGCGGTGGGGGGCTCCGAACTTCAAACGCGCGTAACTTTCGAACCGAATGGAGTTACGGGGCGCACAGCATGTCCACGCGAAGGTCTCTCAGAGCCGGACGACGTGGACAACAGGGCTGGCCCGTTGTGTGCACTATCCGAGGTCAAAAAAGGCCGCAGAGCCCCGGTTTCGTGGCCCGCCGTGTTTCGACGATCCCGATTTCAAAAATTGCGGGTCCCACACTCAGAATCACGGCACGCTGATGACAAAAGCCCCGTGTCGCGATTATATTTGCACACAATGCGTAAGACAAACAAAACAATCAAACTAGTTGTAAAAAAAAAGAACAAGTTAACCGAAAAGACGAGTCTGAACTACAAAAGGGGTGCAACACGAGGACTTCCCAGGGGGTCACCCATCCTAGTACTACTCTCGCCCAAGCACGCTTAACTTCGGAGTTCTGATGGGATCCGGTGCATTAGTGCTGGTATGATCGCACCCGTTAGAGTCTCCTCACTATATTTTCTTATAGCTGCTGGCACAGCGGGCGGTGGGGGGCTCCGAACTTCAAACGCGCGTAACTTTCGAACCGAATGGAGTTACGGGGCGCACAGCATGTCCACGCGAAGGTCTCTCAGAGCCGGACGACGTGGACAACAGGGCTGGCCCGTTGTGTGCACTATCCGAGGTCAAAAAAGGCCACAGAGCCCCGGTTTCGTGGCCCGCCGTGTTTCGACGATCCCGATTTCAAAAATTGCGGGTCCCACACTCAGAATCACGGCACGCTGATGACAAAAGCCCCGTGTCGCGATTATATTTGCACACAATGCGTAAGACAAACAAAACAATCAAACTAGTTGTAAAAAAAAAGAACAAGTTAACCGAATAGACGAGTCTGAACTACAAAAGGGGTGCAACACGAGGACTTCCCAGGGGGTCACCCATCCTAGTACTACTCTCGCCCAAGCACGCTTAACTTCGGAGTTCTGATGGGATCCGGTGCATTAGTGCTGGTATGATCGCACCCGTTAGAGTCTCCTCACTATATTTTCTTATAGCTGCTGGCACAGCGGGCGGTGGGGGGCTCCGAACTTCAAACGCGCGTAACTTTCGAACCGAATGGAGTTACGGGGCGCACAGCATGTCCACGCGAAGGTCTCTCAGAGCCGGACGACGTGGACAACAGGGCTGGCCCGTTGTGTGCACTATCCGAGGTCAAAAAAGGCCGCAGAGCCCCGGTTTCGTGGCCCGCCGTGTTTCGACGATCCCGATTTCAAAAATTGCGGGTCCCACACTCAGAATCACGGCACGCTGATGACAAAAGCCCCGTGTCGCGATTATATTTGCACACAATGCGTAAGACAAACAAAACAATCAAACTAGTTGTAAAAAAAAAGAACAAGTTAACCGAAAAGACGAGTCTGAACTACAAAAGGGGTGCAACACGAGGACTTCCCAGGGGGTCACCCATCCTAGTAATACTCTCGCCCAAGCACGCTTAACTTCGGAGTTCTGATGGGATCCGGTGCATTAGTGCTGGTATGATCGCACCCGTTAGAGTCTCCTCACTATATTTTCTTATAGCTGCTGGCACAGCGGGCGGTGGGGGGCTCCGAACTTCAAACGCGCGTAACTTTCGAACCGAATGGAGTTACGGGGCGCACAGCATGTCCACGCGAAGGTCTCTCAGAGCCGGACGACGTGGACAACAGGGCTGGCCCGTTGTGTGCACTATCCGAGGTCAAAAAAGGCCGCAGAGCCCCGGTTTCGTGGCCCGCCGTGTTTCGACGATCCCGATTTCAAAAATTGCGGGTCCCACACTCAGAATCACGGCACGCTGATGACAAAAGCCCCGTGTCGCGATTATATTTGCACACAATGCGTAAGACAAACAAAACAATCAAACTAGTTGTAAAAAAAAAGAACAAGTTAACCGAAAAGACGAGTCTGAACTACAAAAGGGGTGCAACACGAGGACTTCCCAGGGGGTCACCCATCCTAGTACTACTCTCGCCCAAGCACGCTTCACTTCGGAGTTCTGATGGGATCCGGTGCATTAGTGCTGGTATGATCGCACCCGTTAGAGTCTCCTCACTATATTTTCTTATAGCTGCTGGCACAGCGGGCGGTGGGGGGCTCCGAACTTCAAACGCGCGTAACTTTCGAACCGAATGGAGTTAAGGGGCGCACAGCATGTCCACGCGAAGGTCTCTCAGAGCCGGACGACGTGGACAACAGGGCTGGCCTGTTGTGTGCACTATCCGAGGTCAAAAAAGGCCATAGAGCCCCGGTTTCGTGGCCCGCCGTGTTTCGACGATCCCGATTTCAAAAATTGCGGGTCCCACACTCAGAATCACGGCACGCTGATCACAAAAGCCCCGTGTCGCGATTATATTTGCACACAATGCGTAAGACAAACAAAACAATCAAACTAGTTGTAAAAAAAAAGAACAAGTTAACCGAAAAGACGAGTCTGAACTACAAAAGGGGTGCAACACGAGGACTTCCCAGGGGGTCACCCATCCTAGTACTACTCTCGCCCAAGCACGCTTAACTTCGGAGTTCTGATGGGATCCGGTGCATTAGTGCTGGTATGATCGCACCCGTTAGAGTCTCCTCACTATATTTTCTTATAGCTGCTGGCACAGCGGGCGGTGGGGGGCTCCGAACTTCAAACGCGCGTAACTTTCGAACCGAATGGAGTTACGGGGCGCACAGCATGTCCACGCGAAGGTCTCTCAGAGCCGGACGACGTGGACAACAGGGCTGGCCCGTTGTGTGCACTATCCGAGGTCAAAAAAGGCCGCAGAGCCCCGGTTTCGTGGCCCGCCGTGTTTCGACGATCCCGATTTCAAAAATTGCGGGTCCCACACTCAGAATCACGGCACGCTGATGACAAAAGCCCCGTGTCGCGATTATATTTGCACACAATGCGTAAGACAAACAAAACAATCAAACTAGTTGTAAAAAAAAAGAACAAGTTAACCGAAAAGACGAGTCTGAACTACAAAAGGGGTGCAACACGAGGACTTCCCAGGGGGTCACCCATCCTAGTACTACTCTCGCCCAAGCACGCTTAACTTCGGAGTTCTGATGGGATCCGGTGCATTAGTGCTGGTATGATCGCACCCGTTAGAGTCTCCTCACTATATTTTCTTATAGCTGCTGGCACAGCGGGCGGTGGGGGGCTCCGAACTTCAAACGCGCGTAACTTTCGAACCGAATGGAGTTACGGGGCGCACAGCATGTCCACGCGAAGGTCTCTCAGAGCCGGACGACGTGGACAACAGGGCTGGCCCGTTGTGTGCACTATCCGAGGTCAAAAAAGGCCACAGAGCCCCGGTTTCGTGGCCCGCCGTGTTTCGACGATCCCGATTTCAAAAATTGCGGGTCCCACACTCAGAATCACGGCACGCTGATGACAAAAGCCCCGTGTCGCGATTATATTTGCACACAATGCGTAAGACAAACAAAACAATCAAACTAGTTGTAAAAAAAAAGAACAAGTTAACCGAATAGACGAGTCTGAACTACAAAAGGGGTGCAACACGAGGACTTCCCAGGGGGTCACCCATCCTAGTACTACTCTCGCCCAAGCACGCTTAACTTCGGAGTTCTGATGGGATCCGGTGCATTAGTGCTGGTATGATCGCACCCGTTAGAGTCTCCTCACTATATTTTCTTATAGCTGCTGGCACAGCGGGCGGTGGGGGGCTCCGAACTTCAAACGCGCGTAACTTTCGAACCGAATGGAGTTACGGGGCGCACAGCATGTCCACGCGAAGGTCTCTCAGAGCCGGACGACGTGGACAACAGGGCTGGCCCGTTGTGTGCACTATCCGAGGTCAAAAAAGGCCGCAGAGCCCCGGTTTCGTGGCCCGCCGTGTTTCGACGATCCCGATTTCAAAAATTGCGGGTCCCACACTCAGAATCACGGCACGCTGATGACAAAAGCCCCGTGTCGCGATTATATTTGCACACAATGCGTAAGACAAACAAAACAATCAAACTAGTTGTAAAAAAAAAGAACAAGTTAACCGAAAAGACGAGTCTGAACTACAAAAGGGGTGCAACACGAGGACTTCCCAGGGGGTCACCCATCCTAGTACTACTCTCGCCCAAGCACGCTTAACTTCGGAGTTCTGATGGGATCCGGTGCAATAGTGCTGGTATGATCGCACCCGTTAGAGTCTCCTCACTATATTTTCTTATAGCTGCTGGCACAGCGGGCGGTGGGGGGCTCCGAACTTCAAACGCGCGTAACTTTCGAACCGAATGGAGTTACGGGGCGCACAGCATGTCCACGCGAAGGTCTCTCAGAGCCGGACGACGTGGACAACAGGGCTGGCCCGTTGTGTGCACTATCCGAGGTCAAAAAAGGCCGCAGAGCCCCGGTTTCGTGGCCCGCCGTGTTTCGACGATCCCGATTTCAAAAATTGCGGGTCCCACACTCGGAATCACGGCACGCTGATGACAAAAGCCCCGTGTCGCGATTATATTTGCACACAATGCGTAAGACAAACAAAACAATCAAACTAGTTGTAAAAAAAAAGAACAAGTTAACCGAAAAGACGAGTCTGAACTACAAAAGGGGTGCAACACGAGGACTTCCCAGGGGGTCACCCATCCTAGTACTACTCTCGCCCAAGCACGCTTAACTTCGGAGTTCTGATGGGATCCGGTGCATTAGTGCTGGTATGATCGCACCCGTTAGAGTCTCCTCACTATATTTTCTTATAGCTGCTGGCACAGCGGGCGGTGGGGGGCTCCGAACTTCAAACGCGCGTAACTTTCGAACCGAATGGAGTTACGGGGCGCACAGCATGTCCACGCGAAGGTCTCTCAGAGCCGGACGACGTGGACAACAGGGCTGGCCCGTTGTGTGCACTATCCGAGGTCAAAAAAGGCCGCAGAGCCCCGGTTTCGTGGCCCGCCGTGTTTCGACGATCCCGATTTCAAAAATTGCGGGTCCCACACTCGGAATCACGGCACGCTGATGACAAAAGCCCCGTGTCGCGATTATATTTGCACACAATGCGTAAGACAAACAAAACAATCAAACTAGTTGTAAAAAAAAAGAACAAGTTAACCGAAAAGACGAGTCTGAACTACAAAAGGGGTGCAACACGAGGACTTCCCAGGGGGTCACCCATCCTAGTACTACTCTCGCCCAAGCACGCTTAACTTCGGAGTTCTGATGGGATCCGGTGCAATAGTGCTGGTATGATCGCACCCGTTAGAGTCTCCTCACTATATTTTCTTATAGCTGCTGGCACAGCGGGCGGTGGGGGGCTCCGAACTTCAAACGCGCGTAACTTTCGAACCGAATGGAGTTACGGGGCGCACAGCATGTCCACGCGAAGGTCTCTCAGAGCCGGACGACGTGGACAACAGGGCTGGCCCGTTGTGTGCACTATCCGAGGTCAAAAAAGACCGCAGAGCCCCGGTTTCGTGGCCCGCCGTGTTTCGACGATCCCGATTTCAAAAATTGCGGGTCCCACACTCGGAATCACGGCACGCTGATGACAAAAGCCCCGTGTCGCGATTATATTTGCACACAATGCGTAAGACAAACAAAACAATCAAACTAGTTGTAAAAAAAAAGAACAAGTTAACCGAAAAGACGAGTCTGAACTACAAAAGGGGTGCAACACGAGGACTTCCCAGGGGGTCACCCATCCTAGTACTACTCTCGCCCAAGCACGCTTAACTTCGGAGTTCTGATGGGATCCGGTGCATTAGTGCTGGTATGATCGCACCCGTTAGAGTCTCCTCACTATATTTTCTTATAGCTGCTGGCACAGCGGGCGGTGGGGGGCTCCGAACTTCAAACGCGCGTAACTTTCGAACCGAATGGAGTTACGGGGCGCACAGCATGTCCACGCGAAGGTCTCTCAGAGCCGGACGACGTGGACAACAGGGCTGGCCCGTTGTGTGCACTATCCGAGGTCAAAAAAGGCCGCAGAGCCCCGGTTTCGTGGCCCGCCGTGTTTCGACGATCCCGATTTCAAAAATTGCGGGTCCCACACTCGGAATCACGGCACGCTGATGACAAAAGCCCCGTGTCGCGATTATATTTGCACACAATGCGTAAGACAAACAAAACAATCAAACTAGTTGTAAAAAAAAAGAACAAGTTAACCGAAAAGACGAGTCTGAACTACAAAAGGGGTGCAACACGAGGACTTCCCAGGGGGTCACCCATCCTAGTACTACTCTCGCCCAAGCACGCTTAACTTCGGAGTTCTGATGGGATCCGGTGCAATAGTGCTGGTATGATCGCACCCGTTAGAGTCTCCTCACTATATTTTCTTATAGCTGCTGGCACAGCGGGCGGTGGGGGGCTCCGAACTTCAAACGCGCGTAACTTTCGAACCGAATGGAGTTACGGGGCGCACAGCATGTCCACGCGAAGGTCTCTCAGAGCCGGACGACGTGGACAACAGGGCTGGCCCGTTGTGTGCACTATCCGAGGTCAAAAAAGGCCGCAGAGCCCCGGTTTCGTGGCCCGCCGTGTTTCGACGATCCCGATTTCAAAAATTGCGGGTCCCACACTCGGAATCACGGCACGCTGATGACAAAAGCCCCGTGTCGCGATTATATTTGCACACAATGCGTAAGACAAACAAAACAATCAAACTAGTTGTAAAAAAAAAGAACAAGTTAACCGAAAAGACGAGTCTGAACTACAAAAGGGGTGCAACACGAGGACTTCCCAGGGGGTCACCCATCCTAGTACTACTCTCGCCCAAGCACGCTTAACTTCGGAGTTCTGATGGGATCCGGTGCAATAGTGCTGGTATGATCGCACCCGTTAGAGTCTCCTCACTATATTTTCTTATAGCTGCTGGCACAGCGGGCGGTGGGGGGCTCCGAACTTCAAACGCGCGTAACTTTCGAACCGAATGGAGTTACGGGGCGCACAGCATGTCCACGCGAAGGTCTCTCAGAGCCGGACGACGTGGACAACAGGGCTGGCCCGTTGTGTGCACTATCCGAGGTCAAAAAAGACCGCAGAGCCCCGGTTTCGTGGCCCGCCGTGTTTCGACGATCCCGATTTCAAAAATTGCGGGTCCCACACTCGGAATCACGGCACGCTGATGACAAAAGCCCCGTGTCGCGATTATATTTGCACACAATGCGTAAGACAAACAAAACAATCAAACTAGTTGTAAAAAAAAAGAACAAGTTAACCGAAAAGACGAGTCTGAACTACAAAAGGGGTGCAACACGAGGACTTCCCAGGGGGTCACCCATCCTAGTACTACTCTCGCCCAAGCACGCTTAACTTCGGAGTTCTGATGGGATCCGGTGCATTAGTGCTGGTATGATCGCACCCGTTAGAGTCTCCTCACTATATTTTCTTATAGCTGCTGGCACAGCGGGCGGTGGGGGGCTCCGAACTTCAAACGCGCGTAACTTTCGAACCGAATGGAGTTACGGGGCGCACAGCATGTCCACGCGAAGGTCTCTCAGAGCCGGACGACGTGGACAACAGGGCTGGCCCGTTGTGTGCACTATCCGAGGTCAAAAAAGGCCGCAGAGCCCCGGTTTCGTGGCCCGCCGTGTTTCGACGATCCCGATTTCAAAAATTGCGGGTCCCACACTCGGAATCACGGCACGCTGATGACAAAAGCCCCGTGTCGCGATTATATTTGCACACAATGCGTAAGACAAACAAAACAATCAAACTAGTTGTAAAAAAAAAGAACAAGTTAACCGAAAAGACGAGTCTGAACTACAAAAGGGGTGCAACACGAGGACTTCCCAGGGGGTCACCCATCCTAGTACTACTCTCGCCCAAGCACGCTTAACTTCGGAGTTCTGATGGGATCCGGTGCAATAGTGCTGGTATGATCGCACCCGTTAGAGTCTCCTCACTATATTTTCTTATAGCTGCTGGCACAGCGGGCGGTGGGGGGCTCCGAACTTCAAACGCGCGTAACTTTCGAACCGAATGGAGTTACGGGGCGCACAGCATGTCCACGCGAAGGTCTCTCAGAGCCGGACGACGTGGACAACAGGGCTGGCCCGTTGTGTGCACTATCCGAGGTCAAAAAAGGCCGCAGAGCCCCGGTTTCGTGGCCCGCCGTGTTTCGACGATCCCGATTTCAAAAATTGCGGGTCCCACACTCGGAATCACGGCACGCTGATGACAAAAGCCCCGTGTCGCGATTATATTTGCACACAATGCGTAAGACAAACAAAACAATCAAACTAGTTGTAAAAAAAAAGAACAAGTTAACCGAAAAGACGAGTCTGAACTACAAAAGGGGTGCAACACGAGGACTTCCCAGGGGGTCACCCATCCTAGTACTACTCTCGCCCAAGCACGCTTAACTTCGGAGTTCTGATGGGATCCGGTGCAATAGTGCTGGTATGATCGCACCCGTTAGAGTCTCCTCACTATATTTTCTTATAGCTGCTGGCACAGCGGGCGGTGGGGGGCTCCGAACTTCAAACGCGCGTAACTTTCGAACCGAATGGAGTTACGGGGCGCACAGCATGTCCACGCGAAGGTCTCTCAGAGCCGGACGACGTGGACAACAGGGCTGGCCCGTTGTGTGCACTATCCGAGGTCAAAAAAGACCGCAGAGCCCCGGTTTCGTGGCCCGCCGTGTTTCGACGATCCCGATTTCAAAAATTGCGGGTCCCACACTCGGAATCACGGCACGCTGATGACAAAAGCCCCGTGTCGCGATTATATTTGCACACAATGCGTAAGACAAACAAAACAATCAAACTAGTTGTAAAAAAAAAGAACAAGTTAACCGAAAAGACGAGTCTGAACTACAAAAGGGGTGCAACACGAGGACTTCCCAGGGGGTCACCCATCCTAGTACTACTCTCGCCCAAGCACGCTTAACTTCGGAGTTCTGATGGGATCCGGTGCATTAGTGCTGGTATGATCGCACCCGTTAGAGTCTCCTCACTATATTTTCTTATAGCTGCTGGCACAGCGGGCGGTGGGGGGCTCCGAACTTCAAACGCGCGTAACTTTCGAACCGAATGGAGTTACGGGGCGCACAGCATGTCCACGCGAAGGTCTCTCAGAGCCGGACGACGTGGACAACAGGGCTGGCCCGTTGTGTGCACTATCCGAGGTCAAAAAAGGCCGCAGAGCCCCGGTTTCGTGGCCCGCCGTGTTTCGACGATCCCGATTTCAAAAATTGCGGGTCCCACACTCGGAATCACGGCACGCTGATGACAAAAGCCCCGTGTCGCGATTATATTTGCACACAATGCGTAAGACAAACAAAACAATCAAACTAGTTGTAAAAAAAAAGAACAAGTTAACCGAAAAGACGAGTCTGAACTACAAAAGGGGTGCAACACGAGGACTTCCCAGGGGGTCACCCATCCTAGTACTACTCTCGCCCAAGCACACTTAACTTCGGAGTTCTGATGGGATCCGGTGCAATAGTGCTGGTATGATCGCACCCGTTAGAGTCTCCTCACTATATTTTCTTATAGCTGCTGGCACAGCGGGCGGTGGGGGGCTCCGAACTTCAAACGCGCGTAACTTTCGAACCGAATGGAGTTACGGGGCGCACAGCATGTCCACGCGAAGGTCTCTCAGAGCCGGACGACGTGGACAACAGGGCTGGCCCGTTGTGTGCACTATCCGAGGTCAAAAAAGGCCGCAGAGCCCCGGTTTCGTGGCCCGCCGTGTTTCGACGATCCCGATTTCAAAAATTGCGGGTCCCACACTCGGAATCACGGCACGCTGATGACAAAAGCCCCGTGTCGCGATTATATTTGCACACAATGCGTAAGACAAACAAAACAATCAAACTAGTTGTAAAAAAAAAGAACAAGTTAACCGAAAAGACGAGTCTGAACTACAAAAGGGGTGCAACACGAGGACTTCCCAGGGGGTCACCCATCCTAGTACTACTCTCGCCCAAGCACGCTTAACTTCGGAGTTCTGATGGGATCCGGTGCAATAGTGCTGGTATGATCGCACCCGTTAGAGTCTCCTCACTATATTTTCTTATAGCTGCTGGCACAGCGGGCGGTGGGGGGCTCCGAACTTCAAACGCGCGTAACTTTCGAACCGAATGGAGTTACGGGGCGCACAGCATGTCCACGCGAAGGTCTCTCAGAGCCGGACGACGTGGACAACAGGGCTGGCCCGTTGTGTGCACTATCCGAGGTCAAAAAAGACCGCAGAGCCCCGGTTTCGTGGCCCGCCGTGTTTCGACGATCCCGATTTCAAAAATTGCGGGTCCCACACTCGGAATCACGGCACGCTGATGACAAAAGCCCCGTGTCGCGATTATATTTGCACACAATGCGTAAGACAAACAAAACAATCAAACTAGTTGTAAAAAAAAAGAACAAGTTAACCGAAAAGACGAGTCTGAACTACAAAAGGGGTGCAACACGAGGACTTCCCAGGGGGTCACCCATCCTAGTACTACTCTCGCCCAAGCACGCTTAACTTCGGAGTTCTGATGGGATCCGGTGCATTAGTGCTGGTATGATCGCACCCGTTAGAGTCTCCTCACTATATTTTCTTATAGCTGCTGGCACAGCGGGCGGTGGGGGGCTCCGAACTTCAAACGCGCGTAACTTTCGAACCGAATGGAGTTACGGGGCGCACAGCATGTCCACGCGAAGGTCTCTCAGAGCCGGACGACGTGGACAACAGGGCTGGCCCGTTGTGTGCACTATCCGAGGTCAAAAAAGGCCGCAGAGCCCCGGTTTCGTGGCCCGCCGTGTTTCGACGATCCCGATTTCAAAAATTGCGGGTCCCACACTCGGAATCACGGCACGCTGATGACAAAAGCCCCGTGTCGCGATTATATTTGCACACAATGCGTAAGACAAACAAAACAATCAAACTAGTTGTAAAAAAAAAGAACAAGTTAACCGAAAAGACGAGTCTGAACTACAAAAGGGGTGCAACACGAGGACTTCCCAGGGGGTCACCCATCCTAGTACTACTCTCGCCCAAGCACACTTAACTTCGGAGTTCTGATGGGATCCGGTGCAATAGTGCTGGTATGATCGCACCCGTTAGAGTCTCCTCACTATATTTTCTTATAGCTGCTGGCACAGCGGGCGGTGGGGGGCTCCGAACTTCAAACGCGCGTAACTTTCGAACCGAATGGAGTTACGGGGCGCACAGCATGTCCACGCGAAGGTCTCTCAGAGCCGGACGACGTGGACAACAGGGCTGGCCCGTTGTGTGCACTATCCGAGGTCAAAAAAGGCCGCAGAGCCCCGGTTTCGTGGCCCGCCGTGTTTCGACGATCCCGATTTCAAAAATTGCGGGTCCCACACTCGGAATCACGGCACGCTGATGACAAAAGCCCCGTGTCGCGATTATATTTGCACACAATGCGTAAGACAAACAAAACAATCAAACTAGTTGTAAAAAAAAAGAACAAGTTAACCGAAAAGACGAGTCTGAACTACAAAAGGGGTGCAACACGAGGACTTCCCAGGGGGTCACCCATCCTAGTACTACTCTCGCCCAAGCACGCTTCACTTCGGAGTTCTGATGGGATCCGGTGCATTAGTGCTGGTATGATCGCACCCGTTAGAGTCTCCTCACTATATTTTCTTATAGCTGCTGGCACAGCGGGCGGTGGGGGGCTCCGAACTTCAAACGCGCGTAACTTTCGAACCGAATGGAGTTACGGGGCGCACAGCATGTCCACGCGAAGGTCTCTCAGAGCCGGACGACGTGGACAACAGGGCTGGCCCGTTGTGTGCACTATCCGAGGTCAAAAAAGGCCGCAGAGCCCCGGTTTCGTGGCCCGCCGTGTTTCGACGATCCCGATTTCAAAAATTGCGGGTCCCACACTCAGAATCACGGCACGCTGATGACAAAAGCCCCGTGTCGCGATTATATTTGCACACAATGCGTAAGACAAACAAAACAATCAAACTAGTTGTAAAAAAAAAGAACAAGTTAACCGAAAAGACGAGTCTGAACTACAAAAGGGGTGCAACACGAGGACTTCCCAGGGGGTCACCCATCCTAGTACTACTCTCGCCCAAGCACGCTTCACTTCGGAGTTCTGATGGGATCCGGTGCATTAGTGCTGGTATGATCGCACCCGTTAGAGTCTCCTCACTATATTTTCTTATAGCTGCTGGCACAGCGGGCGGTGGGGGGCTCCGAACTTCAAACGCGCGTAACTTTCGAACCGAATGGAGTTACGGGGCGCACAGCATGTCCACGCGAAGGTCTCTCAGAGCCGGACGACGTGGACAACAGGGCTGGCCCGTTGTGTGCACTATCCGAGGTCAAAAAAGGCCGCAGAGCCCCGGTTTCGTGGCCCGCCGTGTTTCGACGATCCCGATTTCAAAAATTGCGGGTCCCACACTCAGAATCACGGCACGCTGATGACAAAAGCCCCGTGTCGCGATTATATTTGCACACAATGCGTAAGACAAACAAAACAATCAAACTAGTTGTAAAAAAAAAGAACAAGTTAACCGAAAAGACGAGTCTGAACTACAAAAGGGGTGCAACACGAGGACTTCCCAGGGGGTCACCCATCCTAGTACTACTCTCGCCCAAGCACGCTTAACTTCGGAGTTCTGATGGGATCCGGTGCATTAGTGCTGGTATGATCGCACCCGTTAGAGTCTCCTCACTATATTTTCTTATAGCTGCTGGCACAGCGGGCGGTGGGGGGCTCCGAACTTCAAACGCGCGTAACTTTCGAACCGAATGGAGTTAAGGGGCGCACAGCATGTCCACGCGAAGGTCTCTCAGAGCCGGACGACGTGGACAACAGGGCTGGCCCGTTGTGTGCACTATCCGAGGTCAAAAAAGGCCGCAGAGCCCCGGTTTCGTGGCCCGCCGTGTTTCGACGATCCCGATTTCAAAAATTGCGGGTCCCACACTCAGAATCACGGCACGCTGATGACAAAAGCCCCGTGTCGCGATTATATTTGCACACAATGCGTAAGACAAACAAAACAATCAAACTAGTTGTAAAAAAAAAGAACAAGTTAACCGAAAAGACGAGTCTGAACTACAAAAGGGGTGCAACACGAGGACTTCCCAGGGGGTCACCCATCCTAGTAATACTCTCGCCCAAGCACGCTTAACTTCGGAGTTCTGATGGGATCCGGTGCATTAGTGCTGGTATGATCGCACCCGTTAGAGTCTCCTCACTATATTTTCTTATAGCTGCTGGCACAGCGGGCGGTGGGGGGCTCCGAACTTCAAACGCGCGTAACTTTCGAACCGAATGGAGTTACGGGGCGCACAGCATGTCCACGCGAAGGTCTCTCAGAGCCGGACGACGTGGACAACAGGGCTGGCCCGTTGTGTGCACTATCCGAGGTCAAAAAAGGCCGCAGAGCCCCGGTTTCGTGGCCCGCCGTGTTTCGACGATCCCGATTTCAAAAATTGCGGGTCCCACACTCAGAATCACGGCACGCTGATGACAAAAGCCCCGTGTCGCGATTATATTTGCACACAATGCGTAAGACAAACAAAACAATCAAACTAGTTGTAAAAAAAAAGAACAAGTTAACCGAAAAGACGAGTCTGAACTACAAAAGGGGTGCAACACGAGGACTTCCCAGGGGGTCACCCATCCTAGTACTACTCTCGCCCAAGCACGCTTAACTTCGGAGTTCTGATGGGATCCGGTGCATTAGTGCTGGTATGATCGCACCCGTTAGAGTCTCCTCACTATATTTTCTTATAGCTGCTGGCACAGCGGGCGGTGGGGGGCTCCGAACTTCAAACGCGCGTAACTTTCGAACCGAATGGAGTTACGGGGCGCACAGCATGTCCACGCGAAGGTCTCTCAGAGCCGGACGACGTGGACAACAGGGCTGGCCCGTTGTGTGCACTATCCGAGGTCAAAAAAGGCCGCAGAGCCCCGGTTTCGTGGCCCGCCGTGTTTCGACGATCCCGATTTCAAAAATTGCGGGTCCCACACTCAGAATCACGGCACGCTGATGACAAAAGCCCCGTGTCGCGATTATATTTGCACACAATGCGTAAGACAAACAAAACAATCAAACTAGTTGTAAAAAAAAAGAACAAGTTAACCGAAAAGACGAGTCTGAACTACAAAAGGGGTGCAACACGAGGACTTCCCAGGGGGTCACCCATCCTAGTACTACTCTCGCCCAAGCACGCTTAACTTCGGAGTTCTGATGGGATCCGGTGCATTAGTGCTGGTATGATCGCACCCGTTAGAGTCTCCTCACTATATTTTCTTATAGCTGCTGGCACAGCGGGCGGTGGGGGGCTCCGAACTTCAAACGCGCGTAACTTTCGAACCGAATGGAGTTAAGGGGCGCACAGCATGTCCACGCGAAGGTCTCTCAGAGCCGGACGACGTGGACAACAGGGCTGGCCCGTTGTGTGCACTATCCGAGGTCAAAAAAGGCCGCAGAGCCCCGGTTTCGTGGCCCGCCGTGTTTCGACGATCCCGATTTCAAAAATTGCGGGTCCCACACTCAGAATCACGGCACGCTGATGACAAAAGCCCCGTGTCGCGATTATATTTGCACACAATGCGTAAGACAAACAAAACAATCAAACTAGTTGTAAAAAAAAAGAACAAGTTAACCGAAAAGACGAGTCTGAACTACAAAAGGGGTGCAACACGAGGACTTCCCAGGGGGTCACCCATCCTAGTAATACTCTCGCCCAAGCACGCTTAACTTCGGAGTTCTGATGGGATCCGGTGCATTAGTGCTGGTATGATCGCACCCGTTAGAGTCTCCTCACTATATTTTCTTATAGCTGCTGGCACAGCGGGCGGTGGGGGGCTCCGAACTTCAAACGCGCGTAACTTTCGAACCGAATGGAGTTACGGGGCGCACAGCATGTCCACGCGAAGGTCTCTCAGAGCCGGACGACGTGGACAACAGGGCTGGCCCGTTGTGTGCACTATCCGAGGTCAAAAAAGGCCGCAGAGCCCCGGTTTCGTGGCCCGCCGTGTTTCGACGATCCCGATTTCAAAAATTGCGGGTCCCACACTCAGAATCACGGCACGCTGATGACAAAAGCCCCGTGTCGCGATTATATTTGCACACAATGCGTAAGACAAACAAAACAATCAAACTAGTTGTAAAAAAAAAGAACAAGTTAACCGAAAAGACGAGTCTGAACTACAAAAGGGGTGCAACACGAGGACTTCCCAGGGGGTCACCCATCCTAGTACTACTCTCGCCCAAGCACGCTTAACTTCGGAGTTCTGATGGGATCCGGTGCATTAGTGCTGGTATGATCGCACCCGTTAGAGTCTCCTCACTATATTTTCTTATAGCTGCTGGCACAGCGGGCGGTGGGGGGCTCCGAACTTCAAACGCGCGTAACTTTCGAACCGAATGGAGTTAAGGGGCGCACAGCATGTCCACGCGAAGGTCTCTCAGAGCCGGACGACGTGGACAACAGGGCTGGCCCGTTGTGTGCACTATCCGAGGTCAAAAAAGGCCGCAGAGCCCCGGTTTCGTGGCCCGCCGTGTTTCGACGATCCCGATTTCAAAAATTGCGGGTCCCACACTCAGAATCACGGCACGCTGATGACAAAAGCCCCGTGTCGCGATTATATTTGCACACAATGCGTAAGACAAACAAAACAATCAAACTAGTTGTAAAAAAAAAGAACAAGTTAACCGAAAAGACGAGTCTGAACTACAAAAGGGGTGCAACACGAGGACTTCCCAGGGGGTCACCCATCCTAGTAATACTCTCGCCCAAGCACGCTTAACTTCGGAGTTCTGATGGGATCCGGTGCATTAGTGCTGGTATGATCGCACCCGTTAGAGTCTCCTCACTATATTTTCTTATAGCTGCTGGCACAGCGGGCGGTGGGGGGCTCCGAACTTCAAACGCGCGTAACTTTCGAACCGAATGGAGTTACGGGGCGCACAGCATGTCCACGCGAAGGTCTCTCAGAGCCGGACGACGTGGACAACAGGGCTGGCCCGTTGTGTGCACTATCCGAGGTCAAAAAAGGCCGCAGAGCCCCGGTTTCGTGGCCCGCCGTGTTTCGACGATCCCGATTTCAAAAATTGCGGGTCCCACACTCAGAATCACGGCACGCTGATGACAAAAGCCCCGTGTCGCGATTATATTTGCACACAATGCGTAAGACAAACAAAACAATCAAACTAGTTGTAAAAAAAAAGAACAAGTTAACCGAAAAGACGAGTCTGAACTACAAAAGGGGTGCAACACGAGGACTTCCCAGGGGGTCACCCATCCTAGTACTACTCTCGCCCAAGCACGCTTAACTTCGGAGTTCTGATGGGATCCGGTGCATTAGTGCTGGTATGATCGCACCCGTTAGAGTCTCCTCACTATATTTTCTTATAGCTGCTGGCACAGCGGGCGGTGGGGGGCTCCGAACTTCAAACGCGCGTAACTTTCGAACCGAATGGAGTTAAGGGGCGCACAGCATGTCCACGCGAAGGTCTCTCAGAGCCGGACGACGTGGACAACAGGGCTGGCCCGTTGTGTGCACTATCCGAGGTCAAAAAAGGCCATAGAGCCCCGGTTTCGTGGCCCGCCGTGTTTCGACGATCCCGATTTCAAAAATTGCGGGTCCCACACTCAGAATCACGGCACGCTGATCACAAAAGCCCCGTGTCGCGATTATATTTGCACACAATGCGTAAGACAAACAAAACAATCAAACTAGTTGTAAAAAAAAAGAACAAGTTAACCGAAAAGACGAGTCTGAACTACAAAAGGGGTGCAACACGAGGACTTCCCAGGGGGTCACCCATCCTAGTACTACTCTCGCCCAAGCACGCTTAACTTCGGAGTTCTGATGGGATCCGGTGCATTAGTGCTGGTATGATCGCACCCGTTAGAGTCTCCTCACTATATTTTCTTATAGCTGCTGGCACAGCGGGCGGTGGGGGGCTCCGAACTTCAAACGCGCGTAACTTTCGAACCGAATGGAGTTACGGGGCGCACAGCATGTCCACGCGAAGGTCTCTCAGAGCCGGACGACGTGGACAACAGGGCTGGCCCGTTGTGTGCACTATCCGAGGTCAAAAAAGGCCGCAGAGCCCCGGTTTCGTGGCCCGCCGTGTTTCGACGATCCCGATTTCAAAAATTGCGGGTCCCACACTCAGAATCACGGCACGCTGATGACAAAAGCCCCGTGTCGCGATTATATTTGCACACAATGCGTAAGACAAACAAAACAATCAAACTAGTTGTAAAAAAAAAGAACAAGTTAACCGAAAAGACGAGTCTGAACTACAAAAGGGGTGCAACACGAGGACTTCCCAGGGGGTCACCCATCCTAGTACTACTCTCGCCCAAGCACGCTTAACTTCGGAGTTCTGATGGGATCCGGTGCATTAGTGCTGGTATGATCGCACCCGTTAGAGTCTCCTCACTATATTTTCTTATAGCTGCTGGCACAGCGGGCGGTGGGGGGCTCCGAACTTCAAACGCGCGTAACTTTCGAACCGAATGGAGTTACGGGGCGCACAGCATGTCCACGCGAAGGTCTCTCAGAGCCGGACGACGTGGACAACAGGGCTGGCCCGTTGTGTGCACTATCCGAGGTCAAAAAAGGCCACAGAGCCCCGGTTTCGTGGCCCGCCGTGTTTCGACGATCCCGATTTCAAAAATTGCGGGTCCCACACTCAGAATCACGGCACGCTGATGACAAAAGCCCCGTGTCGCGATTATATTTGCACACAATGCGTAAGACAAACAAAACAATCAAACTAGTTGTAAAAAAAAAGAACAAGTTAACCGAATAGACGAGTCTGAACTACAAAAGGGGTGCAACACGAGGACTTCCCAGGGGGTCACCCATCCTAGTACTACTCTCGCCCAAGCACGCTTAACTTCGGAGTTCTGATGGGATCCGGTGCATTAGTGCTGGTATGATCGCACCCGTTAGAGTCTCCTCACTATATTTTCTTATAGCTGCTGGCACAGCGGGCGGTGGGGGGCTCCGAACTTCAAACGCGCGTAACTTTCGAACCGAATGGAGTTACGGGGCGCACAGCATGTCCACGCGAAGGTCTCTCAGAGCCGGACGACGTGGACAACAGGGCTGGCCCGTTGTGTGCACTATCCGAGGTCAAAAAAGGCCGCAGAGCCCCGGTTTCGTGGCCCGCCGTGTTTCGACGATCCCGATTTCAAAAATTGCGGGTCCCACACTCAGAATCACGGCACGCTGATGACAAAAGCCCCGTGTCGCGATTATATTTGCACACAATGCGTAAGACAAACAAAACAATCAAACTAGTTGTAAAAAAAAAGAACAAGTTAACCGAAAAGACGAGTCTGAACTACAAAAGGGGTGCAACACGAGGACTTCCCAGGGGGTCACCCATCCTAGTAATACTCTCGCCCAAGCACGCTTAACTTCGGAGTTCTGATGGGATCCGGTGCATTAGTGCTGGTATGATCGCACCCGTTAGAGTCTCCTCACTATATTTTCTTATAGCTGCTGGCACAGCGGGCGGTGGGGGGCTCCGAACTTCAAACGCGCGTAACTTTCGAACCGAATGGAGTTACGGGGCGCACAGCATGTCCACGCGAAGGTCTCTCAGAGCCGGACGACGTGGACAACAGGGCTGGCCCGTTGTGTGCACTATCCGAGGTCAAAAAAGGCCGCAGAGCCCCGGTTTCGTGGCCCGCCGTGTTTCGACGATCCCGATTTCAAAAATTGCGGGTCCCACACTCAGAATCACGGCACGCTGATGACAAAAGCCCCGTGTCGCGATTATATTTGCACACAATGCGTAAGACAAACAAAACAATCAAACTAGTTGTAAAAAAAAAGAACAAGTTAACCGAAAAGACGAGTCTGAACTACAAAAGGGGTGCAACACGAGGACTTCCCAGGGGGTCACCCATCCTAGTACTACTCTCGCCCAAGCACGCTTAACTTCGGAGTTCTGATGGGATCCGGTGCATTAGTGCTGGTATGATCGCACCCGTTAGAGTCTCCTCACTATATTTTCTTATAGCTGCTGGCACAGCGGGCGGTGGGGGGCTCCGAACTTCAAACGCGCGTAACTTTCGAACCGAATGGAGTTAAGGGGCGCACAGCATGTCCACGCGAAGGTCTCTCAGAGCCGGACGACGTGGACAACAGGGCTGGCCTGTTGTGTGCACTATCCGAGGTCAAAAAAGGCCATAGAGCCCCGGTTTCGTGGCCCGCCGTGTTTCGACGATCCCGATTTCAAAAATTGCGGGTCCCACACTCAGAATCACGGCACGCTGATCACAAAAGCCCCGTGTCGCGATTATATTTGCACACAATGCGTAAGACAAACAAAACAATCAAACTAGTTGTAAAAAAAAAGAACAAGTTAACCGAAAAGACGAGTCTGAACTACAAAAGGGGTGCAACACGAGGACTTCCCAGGGGGTCACCCATCCTAGTACTACTCTCGCCCAAGCACGCTTAACTTCGGAGTTCTGATGGGATCCGGTGCATTAGTGCTGGTATGATCGCACCCGTTAGAGTCTCCTCACTATATTTTCTTATAGCTGCTGGCACAGCGGGCGGTGGGGGGCTCCGAACTTCAAACGCGCGTAACTTTCGAACCGAATGGAGTTACGGGGCGCACAGCATGTCCACGCGAAGGTCTCTCAGAGCCGGACGACGTGGACAACAGGGCTGGCCCGTTGTGTGCACTATCCGAGGTCAAAAAAGGCCGCAGAGCCCCGGTTTCGTGGCCCGCCGTGTTTCGACGATCCCGATTTCAAAAATTGCGGGTCCCACACTCAGAATCACGGCACGCTGATGACAAAAGCCCCGTGTCGCGATTATATTTGCACACAATGCGTAAGACAAACAAAACAATCAAACTAGTTGTAAAAAAAAAGAACAAGTTAACCGAAAAGACGAGTCTGAACTACAAAAGGGGTGCAACACGAGGACTTCCCAGGGGGTCACCCATCCTAGTACTACTCTCGCCCAAGCACGCTTAACTTCGGAGTTCTGATGGGATCCGGTGCATTAGTGCTGGTATGATCGCACCCGTTAGAGTCTCCTCACTATATTTTCTTATAGCTGCTGGCACAGCGGGCGGTGGGGGGCTCCGAACTTCAAACGCGCGTAACTTTCGAACCGAATGGAGTTACGGGGCGCACAGCATGTCCACGCGAAGGTCTCTCAGAGCCGGACGACGTGGACAACAGGGCTGGCCCGTTGTGTGCACTATCCGAGGTCAAAAAAGGCCACAGAGCCCCGGTTTCGTGGCCCGCCGTGTTTCGACGATCCCGATTTCAAAAATTGCGGGTCCCACACTCAGAATCACGGCACGCTGATGACAAAAGCCCCGTGTCGCGATTATATTTGCACACAATGCGTAAGACAAACAAAACAATCAAACTAGTTGTAAAAAAAAAGAACAAGTTAACCGAATAGACGAGTCTGAACTACAAAAGGGGTGCAACACGAGGACTTCCCAGGGGGTCACCCATCCTAGTACTACTCTCGCCCAAGCACGCTTAACTTCGGAGTTCTGATGGGATCCGGTGCATTAGTGCTGGTATGATCGCACCCGTTAGAGTCTCCTCACTATATTTTCTTATAGCTGCTGGCACAGCGGGCGGTGGGGGGCTCCGAACTTCAAACGCGCGTAACTTTCGAACCGAATGGAGTTACGGGGCGCACAGCATGTCCACGCGAAGGTCTCTCAGAGCCGGACGACGTGGACAACAGGGCTGGCCCGTTGTGTGCACTATCCGAGGTCAAAAAAGGCCGCAGAGCCCCGGTTTCGTGGCCCGCCGTGTTTCGACGATCCCGATTTCAAAAATTGCGGGTCCCACACTCAGAATCACGGCACGCTGATGACAAAAGCCCCGTGTCGCGATTATATTTGCACACAATGCGTAAGACAAACAAAACAATCAAACTAGTTGTAAAAAAAAAGAACAAGTTAACCGAAAAGACGAGTCTGAACTACAAAAGGGGTGCAACACGAGGACTTCCCAGGGGGTCACCCATCCTAGTAATACTCTCGCCCAAGCACGCTTAACTTCGGAGTTCTGATGGGATCCGGTGCATTAGTGCTGGTATGATCGCACCCGTTAGAGTCTCCTCACTATATTTTCTTATAGCTGCTGGCACAGCGGGCGGTGGGGGGCTCCGAACTTCAAACGCGCGTAACTTTCGAACCGAATGGAGTTACGGGGCGCACAGCATGTCCACGCGAAGGTCTCTCAGAGCCGGACGACGTGGACAACAGGGCTGGCCCGTTGTGTGCACTATCCGAGGTCAAAAAAGGCCGCAGAGCCCCGGTTTCGTGGCCCGCCGTGTTTCGACGATCCCGATTTCAAAAATTGCGGGTCCCACACTCAGAATCACGGCACGCTGATGACAAAAGCCCCGTGTCGCGATTATATTTGCACACAATGCGTAAGACAAACAAAACAATCAAACTAGTTGTAAAAAAAAAGAACAAGTTAACCGAAAAGACGAGTCTGAACTACAAAAGGGGTGCAACACGAGGACTTCCCAGGGGGTCACCCATCCTAGTACTACTCTCGCCCAAGCACGCTTAACTTCGGAGTTCTGATGGGATCCGGTGCATTAGTGCTGGTATGATCGCACCCGTTAGAGTCTCCTCACTATATTTTCTTATAGCTGCTGGCACAGCGGGCGGTGGGGGGCTCCGAACTTCAAACGCGCGTAACTTTCGAACCGAATGGAGTTAAGGGGCGCACAGCATGTCCACGCGAAGGTCTCTCAGAGCCGGACGACGTGGACAACAGGGCTGGCCTGTTGTGTGCACTATCCGAGGTCAAAAAAGGCCATAGAGCCCCGGTTTCGTGGCCCGCCGTGTTTCGACGATCCCGATTTCAAAAATTGCGGGTCCCACACTCAGAATCACGGCACGCTGATCACAAAAGCCCCGTGTCGCGATTATATTTGCACACAATGCGTAAGACAAACAAAACAATCAAACTAGTTGTAAAAAAAAAGAACAAGTTAACCGAAAAGACGAGTCTGAACTACAAAAGGGGTGCAACACGAGGACTTCCCAGGGGGTCACCCATCCTAGTACTACTCTCGCCCAAGCACGCTTAACTTCGGAGTTCTGATGGGATCCGGTGCATTAGTGCTGGTATGATCGCACCCGTTAGAGTCTCCTCACTATATTTTCTTATAGCTGCTGGCACAGCGGGCGGTGGGGGGCTCCGAACTTCAAACGCGCGTAACTTTCGAACCGAATGGAGTTACGGGGCGCACAGCATGTCCACGCGAAGGTCTCTCAGAGCCGGACGACGTGGACAACAGGGCTGGCCCGTTGTGTGCACTATCCGAGGTCAAAAAAGGCCGCAGAGCCCCGGTTTCGTGGCCCGCCGTGTTTCGACGATCCCGATTTCAAAAATTGCGGGTCCCACACTCAGAATCACGGCACGCTGATGACAAAAGCCCCGTGTCGCGATTATATTTGCACACAATGCGTAAGACAAACAAAACAATCAAACTAGTTGTAAAAAAAAAGAACAAGTTAACCGAAAAGACGAGTCTGAACTACAAAAGGGGTGCAACACGAGGACTTCCCAGGGGGTCACCCATCCTAGTACTACTCTCGCCCAAGCACGCTTAACTTCGGAGTTCTGATGGGATCCGGTGCATTAGTGCTGGTATGATCGCACCCGTTAGAGTCTCCTCACTATATTTTCTTATAGCTGCTGGCACAGCGGGCGGTGGGGGGCTCCGAACTTCAAACGCGCGTAACTTTCGAACCGAATGGAGTTACGGGGCGCACAGCATGTCCACGCGAAGGTCTCTCAGAGCCGGACGACGTGGACAACAGGGCTGGCCCGTTGTGTGCACTATCCGAGGTCAAAAAAGGCCACAGAGCCCCGGTTTCGTGGCCCGCCGTGTTTCGACGATCCCGATTTCAAAAATTGCGGGTCCCACACTCAGAATCACGGCACGCTGATGACAAAAGCCCCGTGTCGCGATTATATTTGCACACAATGCGTAAGACAAACAAAACAATCAAACTAGTTGTAAAAAAAAAGAACAAGTTAACCGAATAGACGAGTCTGAACTACAAAAGGGGTGCAACACGAGGACTTCCCAGGGGGTCACCCATCCTAGTACTACTCTCGCCCAAGCACGCTTAACTTCGGAGTTCTGATGGGATCCGGTGCATTAGTGCTGGTATGATCGCACCCGTTAGAGTCTCCTCACTATATTTTCTTATAGCTGCTGGCACAGCGGGCGGTGGGGGGCTCCGAACTTCAAACGCGCGTAACTTTCGAACCGAATGGAGTTACGGGGCGCACAGCATGTCCACGCGAAGGTCTCTCAGAGCCGGACGACGTGGACAACAGGGCTGGCCCGTTGTGTGCACTATCCGAGGTCAAAAAAGGCCGCAGAGCCCCGGTTTCGTGGCCCGCCGTGTTTCGACGATCCCGATTTCAAAAATTGCGGGTCCCACACTCAGAATCACGGCACGCTGATGACAAAAGCCCCGTGTCGCGATTATATTTGCACACAATGCGTAAGACAAACAAAACAATCAAACTAGTTGTAAAAAAAAAGAACAAGTTAACCGAAAAGACGAGTCTGAACTACAAAAGGGGTGCAACACGAGGACTTCCCAGGGGGTCACCCATCCTAGTACTACTCTCGCCCAAGCACGCTTAACTTCGGAGTTCTGATGGGATCCGGTGCAATAGTGCTGGTATGATCGCACCCGTTAGAGTCTCCTCACTATATTTTCTTATAGCTGCTGGCACAGCGGGCGGTGGGGGGCTCCGAACTTCAAACGCGCGTAACTTTCGAACCGAATGGAGTTACGGGGCGCACAGCATGTCCACGCGAAGGTCTCTCAGAGCCGGACGACGTGGACAACAGGGCTGGCCCGTTGTGTGCACTATCCGAGGTCAAAAAAGGCCGCAGAGCCCCGGTTTCGTGGCCCGCCGTGTTTCGACGATCCCGATTTCAAAAATTGCGGGTCCCACACTCGGAATCACGGCACGCTGATGACAAAAGCCCCGTGTCGCGATTATATTTGCACACAATGCGTAAGACAAACAAAACAATCAAACTAGTTGTAAAAAAAAAGAACAAGTTAACCGAAAAGACGAGTCTGAACTACAAAAGGGGTGCAACACGAGGACTTCCCAGGGGGTCACCCATCCTAGTACTACTCTCGCCCAAGCACGCTTAACTTCGGAGTTCTGATGGGATCCGGTGCATTAGTGCTGGTATGATCGCACCCGTTAGAGTCTCCTCACTATATTTTCTTATAGCTGCTGGCACAGCGGGCGGTGGGGGGCTCCGAACTTCAAACGCGCGTAACTTTCGAACCGAATGGAGTTACGGGGCGCACAGCATGTCCACGCGAAGGTCTCTCAGAGCCGGACGACGTGGACAACAGGGCTGGCCCGTTGTGTGCACTATCCGAGGTCAAAAAAGGCCGCAGAGCCCCGGTTTCGTGGCCCGCCGTGTTTCGACGATCCCGATTTCAAAAATTGCGGGTCCCACACTCGGAATCACGGCACGCTGATGACAAAAGCCCCGTGTCGCGATTATATTTGCACACAATGCGTAAGACAAACAAAACAATCAAACTAGTTGTAAAAAAAAAGAACAAGTTAACCGAAAAGACGAGTCTGAACTACAAAAGGGGTGCAACACGAGGACTTCCCAGGGGGTCACCCATCCTAGTACTACTCTCGCCCAAGCACGCTTAACTTCGGAGTTCTGATGGGATCCGGTGCAATAGTGCTGGTATGATCGCACCCGTTAGAGTCTCCTCACTATATTTTCTTATAGCTGCTGGCACAGCGGGCGGTGGGGGGCTCCGAACTTCAAACGCGCGTAACTTTCGAACCGAATGGAGTTACGGGGCGCACAGCATGTCCACGCGAAGGTCTCTCAGAGCCGGACGACGTGGACAACAGGGCTGGCCCGTTGTGTGCACTATCCGAGGTCAAAAAAGACCGCAGAGCCCCGGTTTCGTGGCCCGCCGTGTTTCGACGATCCCGATTTCAAAAATTGCGGGTCCCACACTCGGAATCACGGCACGCTGATGACAAAAGCCCCGTGTCGCGATTATATTTGCACACAATGCGTAAGACAAACAAAACAATCAAACTAGTTGTAAAAAAAAAGAACAAGTTAACCGAAAAGACGAGTCTGAACTACAAAAGGGGTGCAACACGAGGACTTCCCAGGGGGTCACCCATCCTAGTACTACTCTCGCCCAAGCACGCTTAACTTCGGAGTTCTGATGGGATCCGGTGCATTAGTGCTGGTATGATCGCACCCGTTAGAGTCTCCTCACTATATTTTCTTATAGCTGCTGGCACAGCGGGCGGTGGGGGGCTCCGAACTTCAAACGCGCGTAACTTTCGAACCGAATGGAGTTACGGGGCGCACAGCATGTCCACGCGAAGGTCTCTCAGAGCCGGACGACGTGGACAACAGGGCTGGCCCGTTGTGTGCACTATCCGAGGTCAAAAAAGGCCGCAGAGCCCCGGTTTCGTGGCCCGCCGTGTTTCGACGATCCCGATTTCAAAAATTGCGGGTCCCACACTCGGAATCACGGCACGCTGATGACAAAAGCCCCGTGTCGCGATTATATTTGCACACAATGCGTAAGACAAACAAAACAATCAAACTAGTTGTAAAAAAAAAGAACAAGTTAACCGAAAAGACGAGTCTGAACTACAAAAGGGGTGCAACACGAGGACTTCCCAGGGGGTCACCCATCCTAGTACTACTCTAGCCCAAGCACGCTTAACTTCGGAGTTCTGATGGGATCCGGTGCAATAGTGCTGGTATGATCGCACCCGTTAGAGTCTCCTCACTATATTTTCTTATAGCTGCTGGCACAGCGGGCGGTGGGGGGCTCCGAACTTCAAACGCGCGTAACTTTCGAACCGAATGGAGTTACGGGGCGCACAGCATGTCCACGCGAAGGTCTCTCAGAGCCGGACGACGTGGACAACAGGGCTGGCCCGTTGTGTGCACTATCCGAGGTCAAAAAAGGCCGCAGAGCCCCGGTTTCGTGGCCCGCCGTGTTTCGACGATCCCGATTTCAAAAATTGCGGGTCCCACACTCGGAATCACGGCACGCTGATGACAAAAGCCCCGTGTCGCGATTATATTTGCACACAATGCGTAAGACAAACAAAACAATCAAACTAGTTGTAAAAAAAAAGAACAAGTTAACCGAAAAGACGAGTCTGAACTACAAAAGGGGTGCAACACGAGGACTTCCCAGGGGGTCACCCATCCTAGTACTACTCTCGCCCAAGCACGCTTAACTTCGGAGTTCTGATGGGATCCGGTGCAATAGTGCTGGTATGATCGCACCCGTTAGAGTCTCCTCACTATATTTTCTTATAGCTGCTGGCACAGCGGGCGGTGGGGGGCTCCGAACTTCAAACGCGCGTAACTTTCGAACCGAATGGAGTTACGGGGCGCACAGCATGTCCACGCGAAGGTCTCTCAGAGCCGGACGACGTGGACAACAGGGCTGGCCCGTTGTGTGCACTATCCGAGGTCAAAAAAGACCGCAGAGCCCCGGTTTCGTGGCCCGCCGTGTTTCGACGATCCCGATTTCAAAAATTGCGGGTCCCACACTCGGAATCACGGCACGCTGATGACAAAAGCCCCGTGTCGCGATTATATTTGCACACAATGCGTAAGACAAACAAAACAATCAAACTAGTTGTAAAAAAAAAGAACAAGTTAACCGAAAAGACGAGTCTGAACTACAAAAGGGGTGCAACACGAGGACTTCCCAGGGGGTCACCCATCCTAGTACTACTCTCGCCCAAGCACGCTTAACTTCGGAGTTCTGATGGGATCCGGTGCATTAGTGCTGGTATGATCGCACCCGTTAGAGTCTCCTCACTATATTTTCTTATAGCTGCTGGCACAGCGGGCGGTGGGGGGCTCCGAACTTCAAACGCGCGTAACTTTCGAACCGAATGGAGTTACGGGGCGCACAGCATGTCCACGCGAAGGTCTCTCAGAGCCGGACGACGTGGACAACAGGGCTGGCCCGTTGTGTGCACTATCCGAGGTCAAAAAAGGCCGCAGAGCCCCGGTTTCGTGGCCCGCCGTGTTTCGACGATCCCGATTTCAAAAATTGCGGGTCCCACACTCGGAATCACGGCACGCTGATGACAAAAGCCCCGTGTCGCGATTATATTTGCACACAATGCGTAAGACAAACAAAACAATCAAACTAGTTGTAAAAAAAAAGAACAAGTTAACCGAAAAGACGAGTCTGAACTACAAAAGGGGTGCAACACGAGGACTTCCCAGGGGGTCACCCATCCTAGTACTACTCTCGCCCAAGCACGCTTAACTTCGGAGTTCTGATGGGATCCGGTGCAATAGTGCTGGTATGATCGCACCCGTTAGAGTCTCCTCACTATATTTTCTTATAGCTGCTGGCACAGCGGGCGGTGGGGGGCTCCGAACTTCAAACGCGCGTAACTTTCGAACCGAATGGAGTTACGGGGCGCACAGCATGTCCACGCGAAGGTCTCTCAGAGCCGGACGACGTGGACAACAGGGCTGGCCCGTTGTGTGCACTATCCGAGGTCAAAAAAGGCCGCAGAGCCCCGGTTTCGTGGCCCGCCGTGTTTCGACGATCCCGATTTCAAAAATTGCGGGTCCCACACTCGGAATCACGGCACGCTGATGACAAAAGCCCCGTGTCGCGATTATATTTGCACACAATGCGTAAGACAAACAAAACAATCAAACTAGTTGTAAAAAAAAAGAACAAGTTAACCGAAAAGACGAGTCTGAACTACAAAAGGGGTGCAACACGAGGACTTCCCAGGGGGTCACCCATCCTAGTACTACTCTCGCCCAAGCACGCTTAACTTCGGAGTTCTGATGGGATCCGGTGCAATAGTGCTGGTATGATCGCACCCGTTAGAGTCTCCTCACTATATTTTCTTATAGCTGCTGGCACAGCGGGCGGTGGGGGGCTCCGAACTTCAAACGCGCGTAACTTTCGAACCGAATGGAGTTACGGGGCGCACAGCATGTCCACGCGAAGGTCTCTCAGAGCCGGACGACGTGGACAACAGGGCTGGCCCGTTGTGTGCACTATCCGAGGTCAAAAAAGACCGCAGAGCCCCGGTTTCGTGGCCCGCCGTGTTTCGACGATCCCGATTTCAAAAATTGCGGGTCCCACACTCGGAATCACGGCACGCTGATGACAAAAGCCCCGTGTCGCGATTATATTTGCACACAATGCGTAAGACAAACAAAACAATCAAACTAGTTGTAAAAAAAAAGAACAAGTTAACCGAAAAGACGAGTCTGAACTACAAAAGGGGTGCAACACGAGGACTTCCCAGGGGGTCACCCATCCTAGTACTACTCTCGCCCAAGCACGCTTAACTTCGGAGTTCTGATGGGATCCGGTGCATTAGTGCTGGTATGATCGCACCCGTTAGAGTCTCCTCACTATATTTTCTTATAGCTGCTGGCACAGCGGGCGGTGGGGGGCTCCGAACTTCAAACGCGCGTAACTTTCGAACCGAATGGAGTTACGGGGCGCACAGCATGTCCACGCGAAGGTCTCTCAGAGCCGGACGACGTGGACAACAGGGCTGGCCCGTTGTGTGCACTATCCGAGGTCAAAAAAGGCCGCAGAGCCCCGGTTTCGTGGCCCGCCGTGTTTCGACGATCCCGATTTCAAAAATTGCGGGTCCCACACTCGGAATCACGGCACGCTGATGACAAAAGCCCCGTGTCGCGATTATATTTGCACACAATGCGTAAGACAAACAAAACAATCAAACTAGTTGTAAAAAAAAAGAACAAGTTAACCGAAAAGACGAGTCTGAACTACAAAAGGGGTGCAACACGAGGACTTCCCAGGGGGTCACCCATCCTAGTACTACTCTCGCCCAAGCACACTTAACTTCGGAGTTCTGATGGGATCCGGTGCAATAGTGCTGGTATGATCGCACCCGTTAGAGTCTCCTCACTATATTTTCTTATAGCTGCTGGCACAGCGGGCGGTGGGGGGCTCCGAACTTCAAACGCGCGTAACTTTCGAACCGAATGGAGTTACGGGGCGCACAGCATGTCCACGCGAAGGTCTCTCAGAGCCGGACGACGTGGACAACAGGGCTGGCCCGTTGTGTGCACTATCCGAGGTCAAAAAAGGCCGCAGAGCCCCGGTTTCGTGGCCCGCCGTGTTTCGACGATCCCGATTTCAAAAATTGCGGGTCCCACACTCGGAATCACGGCACGCTGATGACAAAAGCCCCGTGTCGCGATTATATTTGCACACAATGCGTAAGACAAACAAAACAATCAAACTAGTTGTAAAAAAAAAGAACAAGTTAACCGAAAAGACGAGTCTGAACTACAAAAGGGGTGCAACACGAGGACTTCCCAGGGGGTCACCCATCCTAGTACTACTCTCGCCCAAGCACGCTTAACTTCGGAGTTCTGATGGGATCCGGTGCAATAGTGCTGGTATGATCGCACCCGTTAGAGTCTCCTCACTATATTTTCTTATAGCTGCTGGCACAGCGGGCGGTGGGGGGCTCCGAACTTCAAACGCGCGTAACTTTCGAACCGAATGGAGTTACGGGGCGCACAGCATGTCCACGCGAAGGTCTCTCAGAGCCGGACGACGTGGACAACAGGGCTGGCCCGTTGTGTGCACTATCCGAGGTCAAAAAAGACCGCAGAGCCCCGGTTTCGTGGCCCGCCGTGTTTCGACGATCCCGATTTCAAAAATTGCGGGTCCCACACTCGGAATCACGGCACGCTGATGACAAAAGCCCCGTGTCGCGATTATATTTGCACACAATGCGTAAGACAAACAAAACAATCAAACTAGTTGTAAAAAAAAAGAACAAGTTAACCGAAAAGACGAGTCTGAACTACAAAAGGGGTGCAACACGAGGACTTCCCAGGGGGTCACCCATCCTAGTACTACTCTCGCCCAAGCACGCTTAACTTCGGAGTTCTGATGGGATCCGGTGCATTAGTGCTGGTATGATCGCACCCGTTAGAGTCTCCTCACTATATTTTCTTATAGCTGCTGGCACAGCGGGCGGTGGGGGGCTCCGAACTTCAAACGCGCGTAACTTTCGAACCGAATGGAGTTACGGGGCGCACAGCATGTCCACGCGAAGGTCTCTCAGAGCCGGACGACGTGGACAACAGGGCTGGCCCGTTGTGTGCACTATCCGAGGTCAAAAAAGGCCGCAGAGCCCCGGTTTCGTGGCCCGCCGTGTTTCGACGATCCCGATTTCAAAAATTGCGGGTCCCACACTCGGAATCACGGCACGCTGATGACAAAAGCCCCGTGTCGCGATTATATTTGCACACAATGCGTAAGACAAACAAAACAATCAAACTAGTTGTAAAAAAAAAGAACAAGTTAACCGAAAAGACGAGTCTGAACTACAAAAGGGGTGCAACACGAGGACTTCCCAGGGGGTCACCCATCCTAGTACTACTCTCGCCCAAGCACACTTAACTTCGGAGTTCTGATGGGATCCGGTGCAATAGTGCTGGTATGATCGCACCCGTTAGAGTCTCCTCACTATATTTTCTTATAGCTGCTGGCACAGCGGGCGGTGGGGGGCTCCGAACTTCAAACGCGCGTAACTTTCGAACTGAATGGAGTTACGGGGCGCACAGCATGTCCACGCGAAGGTCTCTCAGAGCCGGACGACGTGGACAACAGGGCTGGCCCGTTGTGTGCACTATCCGAGGTCAAAAAAGGCCGCAGAGCCCCGGTTTCGTGGCCCGCCGTGTTTCGACGATCCCGATTTCAAAAATTGCGGGTCCCACACTCGGAATCACGGCACGCTGATGACAAAAGCCCCGTGTCGCGATTATATTTGCACACAATGCGTAAGACAAACAAAACAATCAAACTAGTTGTAAAAAAAAAGAACAAGTTAACCGAAAAGACGAGTCTGAACTACAAAAGGGGTGCAACACGAGGACTTCCCAGGGGGTCACCCATCCTAGTACTACTCTCGCCCAAGCACGCTTAACTTCGGAGTTCTGATGGGATCCGGTGCAATAGTGCTGGTATGATCGCACCCGTTAGAGTCTCCTCACTATATTTTCTTATAGCTGCTGGCACAGCGGGCGGTGGGGGGCTCCGAACTTCAAACGCGCGTAACTTTCGAACCGAATGGAGTTACGGGGCGCACAGCATGTCCACGCGAAGGTCTCTCAGAGCCGGACGACGTGGACAACAGGGCTGGCCCGTTGTGTGCACTATCCGAGGTCAAAAAAGACCGCAGAGCCCCGGTTTCGTGGCCCGCCGTGTTTCGACGATCCCGATTTCAAAAATTGCGGGTCCCACACTCGGAATCACGGCACGCTGATGTCAAAAGCCCCGTGTCGCGATTATATTTGCACACAATGCGTAAGACAAACAAAACAATCAAACTAGTTGTAAAAAAAAGAACAAGTTAACCGAAAAGACGAGTCTGAACTACAAAAGGGGTGCAACACGAGGACTTCCCAGGGGGTCACCCATCCTAGTACTACTCTCGCCCAAGCACGCTTAACTTCGGAGTTCTGATGGGATCCGGTGCATTAGTGCTGGTATGATCGCACCCGTTAGAGTCTCCTCACTATATTTTCTTATAGCTGCTGGCACAGCGGGCGGTGGGGGGCTCCGAACTTCAAACGCGCGTAACTTTCGAACCGAATGGAGTTACGGGGCGCACAGCATGTCCACGCGAAGGTCTCTCAGAGCCGGACGACGTGGACAACAGGGCTGGCCCGTTGTGTGCACTATCCGAGGTCAAAAAAGGCCGCAGAGCCCCGGTTTCGTGGCCCGCCGTGTTTCGACGATCCCGATTTCAAAAATTGCGGGTCCCACACTCGGAATCACGGCACGCTGATGACAAAAGCCCCGTGTCGCGATTATATTTGCACACAATGCGTAAGACAAACAAAACAATCAAACTAGTTGTAAAAAAAAAGAACAAGTTAACCGAAAAGACGAGTCTGAACTACAAAAGGGGTGCAACACGAGGACTTCCCAGGGGGTCACCCATCCTAGTACTACTCTCGCCCAAGCACGCTTAACTTCGGAGTTCTGATGGGATCCGGTGCATTAGTGCTGGTATGATCGCACCCGTTAGAGTCTCCTCACTATATTTTCTTATAGCTGCTGGCACAGCGGGCGGTGGGGGGCTCCGAACTTCAAACGCGCGTAACTTTCGAACCGAATGGAGTTACGGGGCGCACAGCATGTCCACGCGAAGGTCTCTCAGAGCCGGACGACGTGGACCACAGGGCTGGCCCGTTGTGTGCACTATCCGAGGTCAAAAAAGGCCGCAGAGCCCCGGTTTCGTGGCCCGCCGTGTTTCGACGATCCCGATTTCAAAAATTGCGGGTCCCACACTCGGAATCACGGCACGCTGATGACAAAAGCCCCGTGTCGCGATTATATTTGCACACAATGCGTAAGACAAACAAAACAATCAAACTAGTTGTAAAAAAAAAGAACAAGTTAACCGAAAAGACGAGTCTGAACTACAAAAGGGGTGCAACACGAGGACTTCCCAGGGGGTCACCCATCCTAGTACTACTCTCGCCCAAGCACGCTTAACTTCGGAGTTCTGATGGGATCCGGTGCATTAGTGCTGGTATGATCGCACCCGTTAGAGTCTCCTCACTATATTTTCTTATAGCTGCTGGCACAGCGGGCGGTGGGGGGCTCCGAACTTCAAACGCGCGTAACTTTCGAACCGAATGGAGTTACGGGGCGCACAGCATGTCCACGCGAAGGTCTCTCAGAGCCGGACGACGTGGACAACAGGGCTGGCCCGTTGTGTGCACTATCCGAGGTCAAAAAAGGCCACAGAGCCCCGGTTTCGTGGCCCGCCGTGTTTCGACGATCCCGATTTCAAAAATTGCGGGTCCCACACTCAGAATCACGGCACGCTGATGACAAAAGCCCCGTGTCGCGATTATATTTGCACACAATGCGTAAGACAAACAAAACAATCAAACTAGTTGTAAAAAAAAAGAACAAGTTAACCGAAAAGACGAGTCTGAACTACAAAAGGGGTGCAACACGAGGACTTCCCAGGGGGTCACCCATCCTAGTACTACTCTCGCCCAAGCACACTTAACTTCGGAGTTCTGATGGGATCCGGTGCAATAGTGCTGGTATGATCGCACCCGTTAGAGTCTCCTCACTATATTTTCTTATAGCTGCTGGCACAGCGGGCGGTGGGGGGCTCCGAACTTCAAACGCGCGTAACTTTCGAACCGAATGGAGTTACGGGGCGCACAGCATGTCCACGCGAAGGTCTCTCAGAGCCGGACGACGTGGACAACAGGGCTGGCCCGTTGTGTGCACTATCCGAGGTCAAAAAAGACCGCAGAGCCCCGGTTTCGTGGCCCGCCGTGTTTCGACGATCCCGATTTCAAAAATTGCGGGTCCCACACTCGGAATCACGGCACGCTGATGACAAAAGCCCCGTGTCGCGATTATATTTGCACACAATGCGTAAGACAAACAAAACAATCAAACTAGTTGTAAAAAAAAGAACAAGTTAACCGAAAAGACGAGTCTGAACTACAAAAGGGGTGCAACACGAGGACTTCCCAGGGGGTCACCCATCCTAGTACTACTCTCGCCCAAGCACGCTTAACTTCGGAGTTCTGATGGGATCCGGTGCATTAGTGCTGGTATGATCGCACCCGTTAGAGTCTCCTCACTATATTTTCTTATAGCTGCTGGCACAGCGGGCGGTGGGGGGCTCCGAACTTCAAACGCGCGTAACTTTCGAACCGAATGGAGTTACGGGGCGCACAGCATGTCCACGCGAAGGTCTCTCAGAGCCGGACGACGTGGACAACAGGGCTGGCCCGTTGTGTGCACTATCCGAGGTCAAAAAAGGCCGCAGAGCCCCGGTTTCGTGGCCCGCCGTGTTTCGACGATCCCGATTTCAAAAATTGCGGGTCCCACACTCGGAATCACGGCACGCTGATGACAAAAGCCCCGTGTCGCGATTATATTTGCACACAATGCGTAAGACAAACAAAACAATCAAACTAGTTGTAAAAAAAAAGAACAAGTTAACCGAAAAGACGAGTCTGAACTACAAAAGGGGTGCAACACGAGGACTTCCCAGGGGGTCACCCATCCTAGTACTACTCTCGCCCAAGCACGCTTAACTTCGGAGTTCTGATGGGATCCGGTGCATTAGTGCTGGTATGATCGCACCCGTTAGAGTCTCCTCACTATATTTTCTTATAGCTGCTGGCACAGCGGGCGGTGGGGGGCTCCGAACTTCAAACGCGCGTAACTTTCGAACCGAATGGAGTTACGGGGCGCACAGCATGTCCACGCGAAGGTCTCTCAGAGCCGGACGACGTGGACCACAGGGCTGGCCCGTTGTGTGCACTATCCGAGGTCAAAAAAGGCCGCAGAGCCCCGGTTTCGTGGCCCGCCGTGTTTCGACGATCCCGATTTCAAAAATTGCGGGTCCCACACTCGGAATCACGGCACGCTGATGACAAAAGCCCCGTGTCGCGATTATATTTGCACACAATGCGTAAGACAAACAAAACAATCAAACTAGTTGTAAAAAAAAAAGAACAAGTTAACCGAAAAGACGAGTCTGAACTACAAAAGGGGTGCAACACGAGGACTTCCCAGGGGGTCACCCATCCTAGTACTACTCTCGCCCAAGCACGCTTGACTTCGGAGTTCTGATGGGATCCGGTGCATTAGTGCTGGTATGATCGCACCCGTTAGAGTCTCCTCACTATATTTTCTTATAGCTGCTGGCACAGCGGGCGGTGGGGGGCTCCGAACTTCAAACGCGCGTAACTTTCGAACCGAATGGAGTTACGGGGCGCACAGCATGTCCACGCGAAGGTCTCTCAGAGCCGGACGACGTGGACAACAGGGCTGGCCCGTTGTGTGCACTATCCGAGGTCAAAAAAGGCCGCAGAGCCCCTGCCCCTGTTTCGTGGCCCGCCGTGTTTCGACGATCCCGATTTCAAAAATTGCGGGTCCCACACTCGGAATCACGGCACGCTGATGACAAAAGCCCCGTGTCGCGATTATATTTGCACACAATGCGTAAGACAAACAAAACAATCAAACTAGTTGTAAAAAAAAAGAACAAGTTAACCGAAAAGACGAGTCTGAACTACAAAAGGGGTGCAACACGAGGACTTCCCAGGGGGTCCACCCATCCTAGTACTACTCTCGCCCAAGCACGCTTAACTTCGGAGTTCTGATGGGATCCGGTGCATTAGTGCTTGTATGATCGCACCCGTTAGAGTCTCCTCACTATATTTTCTTATAGCTCTGCTGGCACAGCGGGCGGTGGGGGGCTCCGAACTTCAAACGCGCGTAACTTTCGAACCGAATGGAGTTACGGGGCGCACAGCATGTCCACGCGAAGGTCTCTCAGAGCCGGACGACGTGGACAACAGGGCTGGGCCCGTTGTGTGCACTATCCGAGGTCAAAAAAGGCCGCAGAGCCCCGGTTTCGTGGCCCGCCGTGTTTCGACGATCCCCGATTTCAAAAATTGCGGGTCCCACACTCGGAATCACGGCACGCTGATGACAAAAGCCCCGTGTCGCGATTATATTTGCACACAATGCGTAAGACAAACAAAACAATCAAACTAGTTGTAAAAAAAAAGAACAAGTTAACCGAAAAGACGAGTCTGAACTACAAAAGGGGTGCAACACGAGGACTTCCCAGGGGGTCACCCATCCTAGTACTACTCTCGCCCAAGCACGCTTAACTTCGGAGTTCTGATGGATCCGGTGCAATAGTGCTGGTATGATCGCACCCGTTAGAGTCCTCCTCACTATATTTTCTTATAGCTGCTGGCACAGCGGGCGGTGGGGGGCTCCGAACTTCAAACGCGCGTAACTTTCGAACCGAATGGAGTTACGCGGCGCACAGCATGTCCACGCGAAGGTCTCTCAGAGCCGGACGACGTGGACAACAGGGCTGGCCCGTTGTGTGCAACTATCCGAGGTCAAAAAAGGCCGCAGAGCCCCGGTTTCGTGGCCCGCCGTGTTTCGACGATCCCGATTTCAAAAATTGCGGGTCCCACACTCGGAATCACGGCACGCTGATGACAAAAGCCCCGTGTCGCGATTATATTTGCACACAATGCGTAAGACAAACAAAACAATCAAACTAGTTGTAAAAAAAAAGAACAAGTTAACCGAAAAGACGAGTCTGAACTACAAAAGGGGTGCAACACGAGGACTTCCCAGGGGGTCACCCATCCTAGTACTACTCTCTCGCCCAAGCACGCTTCACTTCGGAGTTCTGATGGGATCCGGTGCATTAGTGCTGGTATGATCGCACCCGTTAGAGTCTCCTCACTATATTTTCTTATAGCTGCTGGCACAGCGGCGGTGGGGGGCTCCGAACTTCAAACGCGCGTCAACTTTCGAACCGAATGGAGTTACGGGGCGCACAGCATGTCCACCGCGAAGGTCTCTCAGAGCCGGACGACGAGGACAACAGGGCTGGCCCGTTGTGTGCACTATCCGAGGTCAAAAAAGACCGCAGAGCCCCGGTTTCGTGGCCCGCCGTGTTTCGACGATCCCGATTTCAAAAATTGCGGGTCCCACACTCGGAATCACGGCACGCTGATGACAAAAGCCCCGTGTCGCGATTATATTTGCACACAATGCGTAAGACAAACAAAACAATCAAACTAGTTGTAAAAAAAAAGAACAAGTTAACCGAAAAGACGAGTCTGAACTACAAAAGGGGTGCAACACGAGGACTTCCCAGGGGGTCACCCATCCTAGTACTACTCTCGCCCAAGCACGCTTAACTTCGGAGTTCTGATTGGATCCGGTGCATTAGTGCTGGTATGATCGCACCCGTTAGAGTCTCCTCACTATATTTTCTTATAGCTGCTGGCACAGCGGGCGGTGGGGGGCTCCGAACTTCAAACGCGCGTAACTTTCGAACCGAATGGAGTTACGGGGCGCACAGCATGTCCACGCGAAGGTCTCTCAGAGCCGGACGACGTGGACAACAGGGCTGGCCCGTTGTGTGCACTATCCGAGGTCAAAAAAGGCCGCAGAGCCCCGGTTTCGTGGCCCGCCGTGTTTCGACGATCCCGATTTCAAAAATTGCGGGTCCCACACTCGGAATCACGGCACGCTGATGACAAAAGCCCCGTGTCGCGATTATATTTGCACACAATGCGTAAGACAAACAAAACAATCAAACTAGTTGTAAAAAAAAAAGAACAAGTTAACCGAAAAGACGAGTCTGAACTACAAAAGGGGTGCAACACGAGGACTTCCCAGGGGGTCACCCATCCTAGTAATACTCTCGCCCAAGCACGCTTGACTTCGGAGTTCTGATGGGATCCGGTGCATTAGTGCTGGTATGATCGCACCCGTTAGAGTCTCCTCACTATATTTTCTTATAGCTGCTGGCACAGCGGGCGGTGGGGGGCTCCGAACTTCAAACGCGCGTAACTTTCGAACCGAATGGAGTTACGGGGCGCACAGCATGTCCACGCGAAGGTCTCTCAGAGCCGGACGACGTGGACAACAGGGCTGGCCCGTTGTGTGCACTATCCGAGGTCAAAAAAGGCCGCAGAGCCCCGGTTTCGTGGCCCGCCGTGTTTCGACGATCCCGATTTCAAAAATTGCGGGTCCCACACTCGGAATCACGGCACGCTGATGACAAAAGCCCCGTGTCGCGATTATATTTGCACACAATGCGTAAGACAAACAAAACAATCAAACTAGTTGTAAAAAAAAAAGAACAAGTTAACCGAAAAGACGAGTCTGAACTACAAAAGGGGTGCAACACGAGGACTTCCCAGGGGGTCACCCATCCTAGTACTACTCTCGCCCAAGCACGCTTGACTTCGGAGTTCTGATGGGATCCGGTGCATTAGTGCTGGTATGATCGCACCCGTTAGAGTCTCCTCACTATATTTTCTTATAGCTGCTGGCACAGCGGGCGGTGGGGGGCTCCGAACTTCAAACGCGCGTAACTTTCGAACCGAATGGAGTTACGGGGCGCACAGCATGTCCACGCGAAGGTCTCTCAGAGCCGGACGACGTGGACAGCAGGGCTGGCCCGTTGTGTGCACTATCCGAGGTCAAAAAAGGCCGCAGAGCCCCGGTTTCGTGGCCCGCCGTGTTTCGACGATCCCGATTTCAAAAATTGCGGGTCCCACACTCAGAATCACGGCACGCTGATGACAAAAGCCCCGTGTCGCGATTATATTTGCACACAATGCGTAAGACAAACAAAACAATCAAACTAGTTGTAAAAAAAAAGAACAAGTTAACCGAAAAGACGAGTCTGAACTACAAAAGGGGTGCAACACGAGGACTTCCCAGGGGGTCACCCATCCTAGTAATACTCTCGCCCAAGCACGCTTGACTTCGGAGTTCTGATGGGATCCGGTGCATTAGTGCTGGTATGATCGCACCCGTTAGAGTCTCCTCACTATATTTTCTTATAGCTGCTGGCACAGCGGGCGGTGGGGGGCTCCGAACTTCAAACGCGCGTAACTTTCGAACCGAATGGAGTTACGGGGCGCACAGCATGTCCACGCGAAGGTCTCTCAGAGCCGGACGACGTGGACAACAGGGCTGGCCCGTTGTGTGCACTATCCGAGGTCAAAAAAGGCCGCAGAGCCCCGGTTTCGTGGCCCGCCGTGTTTCGACGATCCCGATTTCAAAAATTGCGGGTCCCACACTCGGAATCACGGCACGCTGATGACAAAAGCCCCGTGTCGCGATTATATTTGCACACAATGCGTAAGACAAACAAAACAATCAAACTAGTTGTAAAAAAAAAAGAACAAGTTAACCGAAAAGACGAGTCTGAACTACAAAAGGGGTGCAACACGAGGACTTCCCAGGGGGTCACCCATCCTAGTACTACTCTCGCCCAAGCACGCTTGACTTCGGAGTTCTGATGGGATCCGGTGCATTAGTGCTGGTATGATCGCACCCGTTAGAGTCTCCTCACTATATTTTCTTATAGCTGCTGGCACAGCGGGCGGTGGGGGGCTCCGAACTTCAAACGCGCGTAACTTTCGAACCGAATGGAGTTACGGGGCGCACAGCATGTCCACGCGAAGGTCTCTCAGAGCCGGACGACGTGGACAACAGGGCTAGCCCGTTGTGTGCACTATCCGAGGTCAAAAAAGGCCGCAGAGCCCCGGTTTCGTGGCCCGCCGTGTTTCGACGATCCCGATTTCAAAAATTGCGGGTCCCACACTCAGAATCACGGCACGCTGATGACAAAAGCCCCGTGTCGCGATTATATTTGCACACAATGCGTAAGACAAACAAAACAATCAAACTAGTTGTAAAAAAAAAGAACAAGTTAACCGAAAAGACGAGTCTGAACTACAAAAGGGGTGCAACACGAGGACTTCCCAGGGGGTCACCCATCCTAGTAATACTCTCGCCCAAGCACGCTTGACTTCGGAGTTCTGATGGGATCCGGTGCATTAGTGCTGGTATGATCGCACCCGTTAGAGTCTCCTCACTATATTTTCTTATAGCTGCTGGCACAGCGGGCGGTGGGGGGCTCCGAACTTCAAACGCGCGTAACTTTCGAACCGAATGGAGTTACGGGGCGCACAGCATGTCCACGCGAAGGTCTCTCAGAGCCGGACGACGTGGACAACAGGGCTGGCCCGTTGTGTGCACTATCCGAGGTCAAAAAAGGCCGCAGAGCCCCGGTTTCGTGGCCCGCCGTGTTTCGACGATCCCGATTTCAAAAATTACGGGTCCCACACTCGGAATCACGGCACGCTGATGACAAAAGCCCCGTGTCGCGATTATATTTGCACACAATGCGTAAGACAAACAAAACAATCAAACTAGTTGTAAAAAAAAAGAACAAGTTAACCGAAAAGACGAGTCTGAACTACAAAAGGGGTGCAACACGAGGACTTCCCAGGGGGTCACCCATCCTAGTACTACTCTCGCCCAAGCACGCTTGACTTCGGAGTTCTGATGGGATCCGGTGCATTAGTGCTGGTATGATCGCACCCGTTAGAGTCTCCTCACTATATTTTCTTATAGCTGCTGGCACAGCGGGCGGTGGGGGGCTCCGAACTTCAAACGCGCGTAACTTTCGAACCGAATGGAGTTACGGGGCGCACAGCATGTCCACGCGAAGGTCTCTCAGAGCCGGACGACGTGGACAACAGGGCTGGCCCGTTGTGTGCACTATCCGAGGTCAAAAAAGGCCGCAGAGCCCCGGTTTCGTGGCCCGCCGTGTTTCGACGATCCCGATTTCAAAAATTGCGGGTCCCACACTCAGAATCACGGCACGCTGATGACAAAAGCCCCGTGTCGCGATTATATTTGCACACAATGCGTAAGACAAACAAAACAATCAAACTAGTTGTAAAAAAAAAGAACAAGTTAACCGAAAAGACGAGTCTGAACTACAAAAGGGGTGCAACACGAGGACTTCCCAGGGGGTCACCCATCCTAGTAATACTCTCGCCCAAGCACGCTTGACTTCGGAGTTCTGATGGGATCCGGTGCATTAGTGCTGGTATGATCGCACCCGTTAGAGTCTCCTCACTATATTTTCTTATAGCTGCTGGCACAGCGGGCGGTGGGGGGCTCCGAACTTCAAACGCGCGTAACTTTCGAACCGAATGGAGTTACGGGGCGCACAGCATGTCCACGCGAAGGTCTCTCAGAGCCGGACGACGTGGACAACAGGGCTGGCCCGTTGTGTGCACTATCCGAGGTCAAAAAAGGCCGCAGAGCCCCGGTTTCGTGGCCCGCCGTGTTTCGACGATCCCGATTTCAAAAATTACGGGTCCCACACTCGGAATCACGGCACGCTGATGACAAAAGCCCCGTGTCGCGATTATATTTGCACACAATGCGTAAGACAAACAAAACAATCAAACTAGTTGTAAAAAAAAAGAACAAGTTAACCGAAAAGACGAGTCTGAACTACAAAAGGGGTGCAACACGAGGACTTCCCAGGGGGTCACCCATCCTAGTAATACTCTCGCCCAAGCACGCTTGACTTCGGAGTTCTGATGGGATCCGGTGCATTAGTGCTGGTATGATCGCACCCGTTAGAGTCTCCTCACTATATTTTCTTATAGCTGCTGGCACAGCGGGCGGTGGGGGGCTCCGAACTTCAAACGCGCGTAACTTTCGAACCGAATGGAGTTACGGGGCGCACAGCATGTCCACGCGAAGGTCTCTCAGAGCCGGACGACGTGGACAACAGGGCTGGCCCGTTGTGTGCACTATCCGAGGTCAAAAAAGGCCGCAGAGCCCCGGTTTCGTGGCCCGCCGTGTTTCGACGATCCCGATTTCAAAAATTACGGGTCCCACACTCGGAATCACGGCACGCTGATGACAAAAGCCCCGTGTCGCGATTATATTTGCACACAATGCGTAAGACAAACAAAACAATCAAACTAGTTGTAAAAAAAAAGAACAAGTTAACCGAAAAGACGAGTCTGAACTACAAAAGGGGTGCAACACGAGGACTTCCCAGGGGGTCACCCATCCTAGTACTACTCTCGCCCAAGCACGCTTGACTTCGGAGTTCTGATGGGATCCGGTGCATTAGTGCTGGTATGATCGCACCCGTTAGAGTCTCCTCACTATATTTTCTTATAGCTGCTGGCACAGCGGGCGGTGGGGGGCTCCGAACTTCAAACGCGCGTAACTTTCGAACCGAATGGAGTTACGGGGCGCACAGCATGTCCACGCGAAGGTCTCTCAGAGCCGGACGACGTGGACAACAGGGCTGGCCCGTTGTGTGCACTATCCGAGGTCAAAAAAGGCCGCAGAGCCCCGGTTTCGTGGCCCGCCGTGTTTCGACGATCCCGATTTCAAAAATTGCGGGTCCCACACTCAGAATCACGGCACGCTGATGACAAAAGCCCCGTGTCGCGATTATATTTGCACACAATGCGTAAGACAAACAAAACAATCAAACTAGTTGTAAAAAAAAAGAACAAGTTAACCGAAAAGACGAGTCTGAACTACAAAAGGGGTGCAACACGAGGACTTCCCAGGGGGTCACCCATCCTAGTAATACTCTCGCCCAAGCACGCTTGACTTCGGAGTTCTGATGGGATCCGGTGCATTAGTGCTGGTATGATCGCACCCGTTAGAGTCTCCTCACTATATTTTCTTATAGCTGCTGGCACAGCGGGCGGTGGGGGGCTCCGAACTTCAAACGCGCGTAACTTTCGAACCGAATGGAGTTACGGGGCGCACAGCATGTCCACGCGAAGGTCTCTCAGAGCCGGACGACGTGGACAACAGGGCTGGCCCGTTGTGTGCACTATCCGAGGTCAAAAAAGGCCGCAGAGCCCCGGTTTCGTGGCCCGCCGTGTTTCGACGATCCCGATTTCGAAAATTGCGGGTCCCACACTCGGAATCACAGCACGCTGATGACAAAAGCCCCGTGTCGCGATTATATTTGCACACAATGCGTAAGACAAACAAAACAATCAAACTAGTTGTAAAAAAAAAAGAACAAGTTAACCGAAAAGACGAGTCTGAACTACAAAAGGGGTGCAACACGAGGACTTCCCAGGGGGTCACCCATCCTAGTACTACTCTCGCCCAAGCACGCTTGACTTCGGAGTTCTGATGGGATCCGGTGCATTAGTGCTGGTATGATCGCACCCGTTAGAGTCTCCTCACTATATTTTCTTATAGCTGCTGGCACAGCGGGCGGTGGGGGGCTCCGAACTTCAAACGCGCGTAACTTTCGAACCGAATGGAGTTACGGGGCGCACAGCATGTCCACGCGAAGGTCTCTCAGAGCCGGACGACGTGGACAACAGGGCTGGCCCGTTGTGTGCACTATCCGAGGTCAAAAAAGGCCGCAGAGCCCCGGTTTCGTGGCCCGCCGTGTTTCGACGATCCCGATTTCGAAAATTGCGGGTCCCACACTCGGAATCACGGCACGCTGATGACAAAAGCCCCGTGTCGCGATTATATTTGCACACAATGCGTAAGACAAACAAAACAATCAAACTAGTTGTAAAAAAAAAGAACAAGTTAACCGAAAAGTCGAGTCTGAACTACAAAAGGGGTGCAACACGAGGACTTCCCAGGGGGTCACCCATCCTAGTAATACTCTCGCCCAAGCACGCTTGACTTCGGAGTTCTGATGGGATCCGGTGCATTAGTGCTGGTATGATCGCACCCGTTAGAGTCTCCTCACTATATTTTCTTATAGCTGCTGGCACAGCGGGCGGTGGGGGGCTCCGAACTTCAAACGCGCGTAACTTTCGAACCGAATGGAGTTACGGGGCGCACAGCATGTCCACGCGAAGGTCTCTCAGAGCCGGACGACGTGGACAACAGGGCTGGCCCGTTGTGTGCACTATCCGAGGTCAAAAAAGGCCGCAGAGCCCCGGTTTCGTGGCCCGCCGTGTTTCGACGATCCCGATTTCAAAAATTGCGGGTCCCACACTCGGAATCACGGCACGCTGATGACAAAAGCCCCGTGTCGCGATTATATTTGCACACAATGCGTAAGACAAACAAAACAATCAAACTAGTTGTAAAAAAAAAAGAACAAGTTAACCGAAAAGACGAGTCTGAACTACAAAAGGGGTGCAACACGAGGACTTCCCAGGGGGTCACCCATCCTAGTACTACTCTCGCCCAAGCACGCTTGACTTCGGAGTTCTGATGGGATCCGGTGCATTAGTGCTGGTATGATCGCACCCGTTAGAGTCTCCTCACTATATTTTCTTATAGCTGCTGGCACAGCGGGCGGTGGGGGGCTCCGAACTTCAAACGCGCGTAACTTTCGAACCGAATGGAGTTACGGGGCGCACAGCATGTCCACGCGAAGGTCTCTCAGAGCCGGACGACGTGGACAACAGGGCTGGCCCGTTGTGTGCACTATCCGAGGTCAAAAAAGGCCGCAGAGCCCCGGTTTCGTGGCCCGCCGTGTTTCGACGATCCCGATTTCAAAAATTGCGGGTCCCACACTCGGAATCACGGCACGCTGATGACAAAAGCCCCGTGTCGCGATTATATTTGCACACAATGCGTAAGACAAACAAAACAATCAAACTAGTTGTAAAAAAAAAAGAACAAGTTAACCGAAAAGACGAGTCTGAACTACAAAAGGGGTGCAACACGAGGACTTCCCAGGGGGTCACCCATCCTAGTACTACTCTCGCCCAAGCACGCTTGACTTCGGAGTTCTGATGGGATCCGGTGCATTAGTGCTGGTATGATCGCACCCGTTAGAGTCTCCTCACTATATTTTCTTATAGCTGCTGGCACAGCGGGCGGTGGGGGGCTCCGAACTTCAAACGCGCGTAACTTTCGAACCGAATGGAGTTACGGGGCGCACAGCATGTCCACGCGAAGGTCTCTCAGAGCCGGACGACGTGGACAACAGGGCTGGCCCGTTGTGTGCACTATCCGAGGTCAAAAAAGGCCGCAGAGCCCCGGTTTCGTGGCCCGCCGTGTTTCGACGATCCCGATTTCAAAAATTGCGGGTCCCACACTCGGAATCACGGCACGCTGATGACAAAAGCCCCGTGTCGCGATTATATTTGCACACAATGCGTAAGACAAACAAAACAATCAAACTAGTTGTAAAAAAAAAGAACAAGTTAACCGAAAAGACGAGTCTGAACTACAAAAGGGGTGCAACACGAGGACTTCCCAGGGGGTCACCCATCCTAGTACTACTCTCGCCCAAGCACGCTTAACTTCGGAGTTCTGATGGGATCCGGTGCATTAGTGCTGGTATGATCGCACCCGTTAGAGTCTCCTCACTATATTTTCTTATAGCTGCTGTCACAGCGGGCGGTGGGGGGCTCCGAACTTCAAACGCGCGTAACTTTCGAACCGAATGGAGTTACGGGGCGCACAGCATGTCCACGCGAAGGTCTCTCAGAGCCGGACGACGTGGACAACAGGGCTGGCCCGTTGTGTGCACTATCCGAGGTCAAAAAAGGCCGCAGAGCCCCGGTTTCGTGGCCCGCCGTGTTTCGACGATCCCGATTTCAAAAATTGCGGGTCCCACACTCGGAATCACGGCACGCTGATGACAAAAGCCCCGTGTCGCGATTATATTTGCACACAATGCGTAAGACAAACAAAACAATCAAACTAGTTGTAAAAAAAAAGAACAAGTTAACCGAAAAGACGAGTCTGAACTACAAAAGGGGTGCAACACGAGGACTTCCCAGGGGGTCACCCATCCTAGTACTACTCTCGCCCAAGCACGCTTGACTTCGGAGTTCTGATGGGATCCGGTGCATTAGTGCTGGTATGATCGCACCCGTTAGAGTCTCCTCACTATATTTTCTTATAGCTGCTGGCACAGCGGGCGGTGGGGGGCTCCGAACTTCAAACGCGCGTAACTTTCGAACCGAATGGAGTTACGGGGCGCACAGCATGTCCACGCGAAGGTCTCTCAGAGCCGGACGACGTGGACAACAGGGCTGGCCCGTTGTGTGCACTATCCGAGGTCAAAAAAGGCCGCAGAGCCCCGGTTTCGTGGCCCGCCGTGTTTCGACGATCCCGATTTCAAAAATTGCGGGTCCCACACTCGGAATCACGGCACGCTGATGACAAAAGCCCCGTGTCGCGATTATATTTGCACACAATGCGTAAGACAAACAAAACAATCAAACTAGTTGTAAAAAAAAAGAACAAGTTAACCGAAAAGACGAGTCTGAACTACAAAAGGGGTGCAACACGAGGACTTCCCAGGGGGTCACCCATCCTAGTACTACTCTCGCCCAAGCACGCTTGACTTCGGAGTTCTGATGGGATCCGGTGCATTAGTGCTGGTATGATCGCACCCGTTAGAGTCTCCTCACTATATTTTCTTATAGCTGCTGGCACAGCGGGCGGTGGGGGGCTCCGAACTTCAAACGCGCGTAACTTTCGAACCGAATGGAGTTACGGGGCGCACAGCATGTCCACGCGAAGGTCTCTCAGAGCCGGACGACGTGGACAACAGGGCTGGCCCGTTGTGTGCACTATCCGAGGTCAAAAAAGGCCGCAGAGCCCCGGTTTCGTGGCCCGCCGTGTTTCGACGATCCCGATTTCAAAAATTGCGGGTCCCACACTCGGAATCACGGCACGCTGATGACAAAAGCCCCGTGTCGCGATTATATTTGCACACAATGCGTAAGACAAACAAAACAATCAAACTAGTTGTAAAAAAAAAGAACAAGTTAACCGAAAAGACGAGTCTGAACTACAAAAGGGGTGCAACACGAGGACTTCCCAGGGGGTCACCCATCCTAGTACTACTCTCGCCCAAGCACGCTTGACTTCGGAGTTCTGATGGGATCCGGTGCATTAGTGCTGGTATGATCGCACCCGTTAGAGTCTCCTCACTATATTTTCTTATAGCTGCTGGCACAGCGGGCGGTGGGGGGCTCCGAACTTCAAACGCGCGTAACTTTCGAACCGAATGGAGTTACGGGGCGCACAGCATGTCCACGCGAAGGTCTCTCAGAGCCGGACGACGTGGACAACAGGGCTGGCCCGTTGTGTGCACTATCCGAGGTCAAAAAAGGCCGCAGAGCCCCGGTTTCGTGGCCCGCCGTGTTTCGACGATCCCGATTTCAAAAATTGCGGGTCCCACACTCGGAATCACGGCACGCTGATGACAAAAGCCCCGTGTCGCGATTATATTTGCACACAATGCGTAAGACAAACAAAACAATCAAACTAGTTGTAAAAAAAAAGAACAAGTTAACCGAAAAGACGAGTCTGAACTACAAAAGGGGTGCAACACGAGGACTTCCCAGGGGGTCACCCATCCTAGTACTACTCTCGCCCAAGCACGCTTCACTTCGGAGTTCTGATGGGATCCGGTGCATTAGTGCTGGTATGATCGCACCCGTTAGAGTCTCCTCACTATATTTTCTTATAGCTGCTGGCACAGCGGGCGGTGGGGGGCTCCGAACTTCAAACGCGCGTAACTTTCGAACCGAATGGAGTTACGGGGCGCACAGCATGTCCACGCGAAGGTCTCTCAGAGCCGGACGACGTGGACAACAGGGCTGGCCCGTTGTGTGCACTATCCGAGGTCAAAAAAGGCCGCAGAGCCCCTGTTTCGTGGCCCGCCGTGTTTCGACGATCCCGATTTCAAAAATTGCGGGTCCCACACTCGGAATCACGGCACGCTGATGACAAAAGCCCCGTGTCGCGATTATATTTGCACACAATGCGTAAGACAAACAAAACAATCAAACTAGTTGTAAAAAAAAAGAACAAGTTAACCGAAAAGACGAGTCTGAACTACAAAAGGGGTGCAACACGAGGACTTCCCAGGGGGTCACCCATCCTAGTACTACTCTCGCCCAAGCACGCTTAACTTCGGAGTTCTGATGGGATCCGGTGCATTAGTGCTTGTATGATCGCACCCGTTAGAGTCTCCTCACTATATTTTCTTATAGCTGCTGGCACAGCGGGCGGTGGGGGGCTCCGAACTTCAAACGCGCGTAACTTTCGAACCGAATGGAGTTACGGGGCGCACAGCATGTCCACGCGAAGGTCTCTCAGAGCCGGACGACGTGGACAACAGGGCTGGCCCGTTGTGTGCACTATCCGAGGTCAAAAAAGGCCGCAGAGCCCCGGTTTCGTGGCCCGCCGTGTTTCGACGATCCCGATTTCAAAAATTGCGGGTCCCACACTCGGAATCACGGCACGCTGATGACAAAAGCCCCGTGTCGCGATTATATTTGCACACAATGCGTAAGACAAACAAAACAATCAAACTAGTTGTAAAAAAAAAGAACAAGTTAACCGAAAAGACGAGTCTGAACTACAAAAGGGGTGCAACACGAGGACTTCCCAGGGGGTCACCCATCCTAGTACTACTCTCGCCCAAGCACGCTTAACTTCGGAGTTCTGATGGGATCCGGTGCATTAGTGCTGGTATGATCGCACCCGTTAGAGTCTCCTCACTATATTTTCTTATAGCTGCTGTCACAGCGGGCGGTGGGGGGCTCCGAACTTCAAACGCGCGTAACTTTCGAACCGAATGGAGTTACGGGGCGCACAGCATGTCCACGCGAAGGTCTCTCAGAGCCGGACGACGTGGACAACAGGGCTGGCCCGTTGTGTGCACTATCCGAGGTCAAAAAAGGCCGCAGAGCCCCGGTTTCGTGGCCCGCCGTGTTTCGACGATCCCGATTTCAAAAATTGCGGGTCCCACACTCGGAATCACGGCACGCTGATGACAAAAGCCCCGTGTCGCGATTATATTTGCACACAATGCGTAAGACAAACAAAACAATCAAACTAGTTGTAAAAAAAAAGAACAAGTTAACCGAAAAGACGAGTCTGAACTACAAAAGGGGTGCAACACGAGGACTTCCCAGGGGGTCACCCATCCTAGTACTACTCTCGCCCAAGCACGCTTAACTTCGGAGTTCTGATGGGATCCGGTGCATTAGTGCTGGTATGATCGCACCCGTTAGAGTCTCCTCACTATATTTTCTTATAGCTGCTGGCACAGCGGGCGGTGGGGGGCTCCGAACTTCAAACGCGCGTAACTTTCGAACCGAATGGAGTTACGGGGCGCACAGCATGTCCACGCGAAGGTCTCTCAGAGCCGGACGACGTGGACAACAGGGCTGGCCCGTTGTGTGCACTATCCGAGGTCAAAAAAGGCCGCAGAGCCCCGGTTTCGTGGCCCGCCGTGTTTCGACGATCCCGATTTCAAAAATTGCGGGTCCCACACTCGGAATCACGGCACGCTGATGACAAAAGCCCCGTGTCGCGATTATATTTGCACACAATGCGTAAGACAAACAAAACAATCAAACTAGTTGTAAAAAAAAAGAACAAGTTAACCGAAAAGACGAGTCTGAACTACAAAAGGGGTGCAACACGAGGACTTCCCAGGGGGTCACCCATCCTAGTACTACTCTCGCCCAAGCACGCTTGACTTCGGAGTTCTGATGGGATCCGGTGCATTAGTGCTGGTATGATCGCACCCGTTAGAGTCTCCTCACTATATTTTCTTATAGCTGCTGGCACAGCGGGCGGTGGGGGGCTCCGAACTTCAAACGCGCGTAACTTTCGAACCGAATGGAGTTACGGGGCGCACAGCATGTCCACGCGAAGGTCTCTCAGAGCCGGACGACGTGGACAACAGGGCTGGCCCGTTGTGTGCACTATCCGAGGTCAAAAAAGGCCGCAGAGCCCCGGTTTCGTGGCCCGCCGTGTTTCGACGATCCCGATTTCAAAAATTGCGGGTCCCACACTCGGAATCACGGCACGCTGATGACAAAAGCCCCGTGTCGCGATTATATTTGCACACAATGCGTAAGACAAACAAAACAATCAAACTAGTTGTAAAAAAAAAGAACAAGTTAACCGAAAAGACGAGTCTGAACTACAAAAGGGGTGCAACACGAGGACTTCCCAGGGGGTCACCCATCCTAGTACTACTCTCGCCCAAGCACGCTTGACTTCGGAGTTCTGATGGGATCCGGTGCATTAGTGCTGGTATGATCGCACCCGTTAGAGTCTCCTCACTATATTTTCTTATAGCTGCTGGCACAGCGGGCGGTGGGGGGCTCCGAACTTCAAACGCGCGTAACTTTCGAACCGAATGGAGTTACGGGGCGCACAGCATGTCCACGCGAAGGTCTCTCAGAGCCGGACGACGTGGACAACAGGGCTGGCCCGTTGTGTGCACTATCCGAGGTCAAAAAAGGCCGCAGAGCCCCGGTTTCGTGGCCCGCCGTGTTTCGACGATCCCGATTTCAAAAATTGCGGGTCCCACACTCAGAATCACGGCACGCTGATGACAAAAGCCCCGTGTCGCGATTATATTTGCACACAATGCGTAAGACAAACAAAACAATCAAACTAGTTGTAAAAAAAAAGAACAAGTTAACCGAAAAGACGAGTCTGAACTACAAAAGGGGTGCAACACGAGGACTTCCCAGGGGGTCACCCATCCTAGTACTACTCTCGCCCAAGCACGCTTCACTTCGGAGTTCTGATGGGATCCGGTGCATTAGTGCTGGTATGATCGCACCCGTTAGAGTCTCCTCACTATATTTTCTTATAGCTGCTGGCACAGCGGGCGGTGGGGGGCTCCGAACTTCAAACGCGCGTAACTTTCGAACCGAATGGAGTTACGGGGCGCACAGCATGTCCACGCGAAGGTCTCTCAGAGCCGGACGACGTGGACAACAGGGCTGGCCCGTTGTGTGCACTATCCGAGGTCAAAAAAGGCCGCAGAGCCCCGGTTTCGTGGCCCGCCGTGTTTCGACGATCCCGATTTCAAAAATTGCGGGTCCCACACTCGGAATCACGGCACGCTGATGACAAAAGCCCCGTGTCGCGATTATATTTGCACACAATGCGTAAGACAAACAAAACAATCAAACTAGTTGTAAAAAAAAAGAACAAGTTAACCGAAAAGACGAGTCTGAACTACAAAAGGGGTGCAACACGAGGACTTCCCAGGGGGTCACCCATCCTAGTACTACTCTCGCCCAAGCACGCTTGACTTCGGAGTTCTGATGGGATCCGGTGCATTAGTGCTGGTATGATCGCACCCGTTAGAGTCTCCTCACTATATTTTCTTATAGCTGCTGGCACAGCGGGCGGTGGGGGGCTCCGAACTTCAAACGCGCGTAACTTTCGAACCGAATGGAGTTACGGGGCGCACAGCATGTCCACGCGAAGGTCTCTCAGAGCCGGACGACGTGGACAACAGGGCTGGCCCGTTGTGTGCACTATCCGAGGTCAAAAAAGGCCGCAGAGCCCCGGTTTCGTGGCCCGCCGTGTTTCGACGATCCCGATTTCAAAAATTGCGGGTCCCACACTCAGAATCACGGCACGCTGATGACAAAAGCCCCGTGTCGCGATTATATTTGCACACAATGCGTAAGACAAACAAAACAATCAAACTAGTTGTAAAAAAAAAGAACAAGTTAACCGAAAAGACGAGTCTGAACTACAAAAGGGGTGCAACACGAGGACTTCCCAGGGGGTCACCCATCCTAGTAATACTCTCGCCCAAGCACGCTTGACTTCGGAGTTCTGATGGGATCCGGTGCATTAGTGCTGGTATGATCGCACCCGTTAGAGTCTCCTCACTATATTTTCTTATAGCTGCTGGCACAGCGGGCGGTGGGGGGCTCCGAACTTCAAACGCGCGTAACTTTCGAACCGAATGGAGTTACGGGGCGCACAGCATGTCCACGCGAAGGTCTCTCAGAGCCGGACGACGTGGACAACAGGGCTGGCCCGTTGTGTGCACTATCCGAGGTCAAAAAAGGCCGCAGAGCCCCGGTTTCGTGGCCCGCCGTGTTTCGACGATCCCGATTTCAAAAATTGCGGGTCCCACACTCAGAATCACGGCACGCTGATGACAAAAGCCCCGTGTCGCGATTATATTTGCACACAATGCGTAAGACAAACAAAACAATCAAACTAGTTGTAAAAAAAAAGAACAAGTTAACCGAAAAGACGAGTCTGAACTACAAAAGGGGTGCAACACGAGGACTTCCCAGGGGGTCACCCATCCTAGTACTACTCTCGCCCAAGCACGCTTCACTTCGGAGTTCTGATGGGATCCGGTGCATTAGTGCTGGTATGATCGCACCCGTTAGAGTCTCCTCACTATATTTTCTTATAGCTGCTGGCACAGCGGGCGGTGGGGGGCTCCGAACTTCAAACGCGCGTAACTTTCGAACCGAATGGAGTTACGGGGCGCACAGCATGTCCACGCGAAGGTCTCTCAGAGCCGGACGACGTGGACAACAGGGCTGGCCCGTTGTGTGCACTATCCGAGGTCAAAAAAGGCCGCAGAGCCCCGGTTTCGTGGCCCGCCGTGTTTCGACGATCCCGATTTCAAAAATTGCGGGTCCCACACTCGGAATCACGGCACGCTGATGACAAAAGCCCCGTGTCGCGATTATATTTGCACACAATGCGTAAGACAAACAAAACAATCAAACTAGTTGTAAAAAAAAAGAACAAGTTAACCGAAAAGACGAGTCTGAACTACAAAAGGGGTGCAACACGAGGACTTCCCAGGGGGTCACCCATCCTAGTACTACTCTCGCCCAAGCACGCTTAACTTCGGAGTTCTGATGGGATCCGGTGCATTAGTGCTGGTATGATCGCACCCGTTAGAGTCTCCTCACTATATTTTCTTATAGCTGCTGGCACAGCGGGCGGTGGGGGGCTCCGAACTTCAAACGCGCGTAACTTTCGAACCGAATGGAGTTACGGGGCGCACAGCATGTCCACGCGAAGGTCTCTCAGAGCCGGACGACGTGGACAACAGGGCTGGCCCGTTGTGTGCACTATCCGAGGTCAAAAAAGGCCGCAGAGCCCCGGTTTCGTGGCCCGCCGTGTTTCGACGATCCCGATTTCAAAAATTGCGGGTCCCACACTCGGAATCACGGCACGCTGATGACAAAAGCCCCGTGTCGCGATTATATTTGCACACAATGCGTAAGACAAACAAAACAATCAAACTAGTTGTAAAAAAAAAGAACAAGTTAACCGAAAAGACGAGTCTGAACTACAAAAGGGGTGCAACACGAGGACTTCCCAGGGGGTCACCCATCCTAGTACTACTCTCGCCCAAGCACGCTTGACTTCGGAGTTCTGATGGGATCCGGTGCATTAGTGCTGGTATGATCGCACCCGTTAGAGTCTCCTCACTATATTTTCTTATAGCTGCTGGCACAGCGGGCGGTGGGGGGCTCCGAACTTCAAACGCGCGTAACTTTCGAACCGAATGGAGTTACGGGGCGCACAGCATGTCCACGCGAAGGTCTCTCAGAGCCGGACGACGTGGACAACAGGGCTGGCCCGTTGTGTGCACTATCCGAGGTCAAAAAAGGCCGCAGAGCCCCGGTTTCGTGGCCCGCCGTGTTTCGACGATCCCGATTTCAAAAATTGCGGGTCCCACACTCAGAATCACGGCACGCTGATGACAAAAGCCCCGTGTCGCGATTATATTTGCACACAATGCGTAAGACAAACAAAACAATCAAACTAGTTGTAAAAAAAAAGAACAAGTTAACCGAAAAGACGAGTCTGAACTACAAAAGGGGTGCAACACGAGGACTTCCCAGGGGGTCACCCATCCTAGTAATACTCTCGCCCAAGCACGCTTGACTTCGGAGTTCTGATGGGATCCGGTGCATTAGTGCTGGTATGATCGCACCCGTTAGAGTCTCCTCACTATATTTTCTTATAGCTGCTGGCACAGCGGGCGGTGGGGGGCTCCGAACTTCAAACGCGCGTAACTTTCGAACCGAATGGAGTTACGGGGCGCACAGCATGTCCACGCGAAGGTCTCTCAGAGCCGGACGACGTGGACAACAGGGCTGGCCCGTTGTGTGCACTATCCGAGGTCAAAAAAGGCCGCAGAGCCCCGGTTTCGTGGCCCGCCGTGTTTCGACGATCCCGATTTCAAAAATTGCGGGTCCCACACTCAGAATCACGGCACGCTGATGACAAAAGCCCCGTGTCGCGATTATATTTGCACACAATGCGTAAGACAAACAAAACAATCAAACTAGTTGTAAAAAAAAAGAACAAGTTAACCGAAAAGACGAGTCTGAACTACAAAAGGGGTGCAACACGAGGACTTCCCAGGGGGTCACCCATCCTAGTACTACTCTCGCCCAAGCACGCTTCACTTCGGAGTTCTGATGGGATCCGGTGCATTAGTGCTGGTATGATCGCACCCGTTAGAGTCTCCTCACTATATTTTCTTATAGCTGCTGGCACAGCGGGCGGTGGGGGGCTCCGAACTTCAAACGCGCGTAACTTTCGAACCGAATGGAGTTACGGGGCGCACAGCATGTCCACGCGAAGGTCTCTCAGAGCCGGACGACGTGGACAACAGGGCTGGCCCGTTGTGTGCACTATCCGAGGTCAAAAAAGGCCGCAGAGCCCCGGTTTCGTGGCCCGCCGTGTTTCGACGATCCCGATTTCAAAAATTGCGGGTCCCACACTCGGAATCACGGCACGCTGATGACAAAAGCCCCGTGTCGCGATTATATTTGCACACAATGCGTAAGACAAACAAAACAATCAAACTAGTTGTAAAAAAAAAGAACAAGTTAACCGAAAAGACGAGTCTGAACTACAAAAGGGGTGCAACACGAGGACTTCCCAGGGGGTCACCCATCCTAGTACTACTCTCGCCCAAGCACGCTTAACTTCGGAGTTCTGATGGGATCCGGTGCATTAGTGCTGGTATGATCGCACCCGTTAGAGTCTCCTCACTATATTTTCTTATAGCTGCTGGCACAGCGGGCGGTGGGGGGCTCCGAACTTCAAACGCGCGTAACTTTCGAACCGAATGGAGTTACGGGGCGCACAGCATGTCCACGCGAAGGTCTCTCAGAGCCGGACGACGTGGACAACAGGGCTGGCCCGTTGTGTGCACTATCCGAGGTCAAAAAAGGCCGCAGAGCCCCGGTTTCGTGGCCCGCCGTGTTTCGACGATCCCGATTTCAAAAATTGCGGGTCCCACACTCGGAATCACGGCACGCTGATGACAAAAGCCCCGTGTCGCGATTATATTTGCACACAATGCGTAAGACAAACAAAACAATCAAACTAGTTGTAAAAAAAAAGAACAAGTTAACCGAAAAGACGAGTCTGAACTACAAAAGGGGTGCAACACGAGGACTTCCCAGGGGGTCACCCATCCTAGTACTACTCTCGCCCAAGCACGCTTGACTTCGGAGTTCTGATGGGATCCGGTGCATTAGTGCTGGTATGATCGCACCCGTTAGAGTCTCCTCACTATATTTTCTTATAGCTGCTGGCACAGCGGGCGGTGGGGGGCTCCGAACTTCAAACGCGCGTAACTTTCGAACCGAATGGAGTTACGGGGCGCACAGCATGTCCACGCGAAGGTCTCTCAGAGCCGGACGACGTGGACAACAGGGCTGGCCCGTTGTGTGCACTATCCGAGGTCAAAAAAGGCCGCAGAGCCCCGGTTTCGTGGCCCGCCGTGTTTCGACGATCCCGATTTCAAAAATTGCGGGTCCCACACTCGGAATCACGGCACGCTGATGACAAAAGCCCCGTGTCGCGATTATATTTGCACACAATGCGTAAGACAAACAAAACAATCAAACTAGTTGTAAAAAAAAAGAACAAGTTAACCGAAAAGACGAGTCTGAACTACAAAAGGGGTGCAACACGAGGACTTCCCAGGGGGTCACCCATCCTAGTACTACTCTCGCCCAAGCACGCTTAACTTCGGAGTTCTGATGGGATCCGGTGCATTAGTGCTGGTATGATCGCACCCGTTAGAGTCTCCTCACTATATTTTCTTATAGCTGCTGGCACAGCGGGCGGTGGGGGGCTCCGAACTTCAAACGCGCGTAACTTTCGAACCGAATGGAGTTACGGGGCGCACAGCATGTCCACGCGAAGGTCTCTCAGAGCCGGACGACGTGGACAACAGGGCTGGCCCGTTGTGTGCACTATCCGAGGTCAAAAAAGGCCGCAGAGCCCCGGTTTCGTGGCCCGCCGTGTTTCGACGATCCCGATTTCAAAAATTGCGGGTCCCACACTCGGAATCACGGCACGCTGATGACAAAAGCCCCGTGTCGCGATTATATTTGCACACAATGCGTAAGACAAACAAAACAATCAAACTAGTTGTAAAAAAAAAGAACAAGTTAACCGAAAAGACGAGTCTGAACTACAAAAGGGGTGCAACACGAGGACTTCCCAGGGGGTCACCCATCCTAGTACTACTCTCGCCCAAGCACGCTTGACTTCGGAGTTCTGATGGGATCCGGTGCATTAGTGCTGGTATGATCGCACCCGTTAGAGTCTCCTCACTATATTTTCTTATAGCTGCTGGCACAGCGGGCGGTGGGGGGCTCCGAACTTCAAACGCGCGTAACTTTCGAACCGAATGGAGTTACGGGGCGCACAGCATGTCCACGCGAAGGTCTCTCAGAGCCGGACGACGTGGACAACAGGGCTGGCCCGTTGTGTGCACTATCCGAGGTCAAAAAAGGCCGCAGAGCCCCGGTTTCGTGGCCCGCCGTGTTTCGACGATCCCGATTTCAAAAATTGCGGGTCCCACACTCAGAATCACGGCACGCTGATGACAAAAGCCCCGTGTCGCGATTATATTTGCACACAATGCGTAAGACAAACAAAACAATCAAACTAGTTGTAAAAAAAAAGAACAAGTTAACCGAAAAGACGAGTCTGAACTACAAAAGGGGTGCAACACGAGGACTTCCCAGGGGGTCACCCATCCTAGTAATACTCTCGCCCAAGCACGCTTGACTTCGGAGTTCTGATGGGATCCGGTGCATTAGTGCTGGTATGATCGCACCCGTTAGAGTCTCCTCACTATATTTTCTTATAGCTGCTGGCACAGCGGGCGGTGGGGGGCTCCGAACTTCAAACGCGCGTAACTTTCGAACCGAATGGAGTTACGGGGCGCACAGCATGTCCACGCGAAGGTCTCTCAGAGCCGGACGACGTGGACAACAGGGCTGGCCCGTTGTGTGCACTATCCGAGGTCAAAAAAGGCCGCAGAGCCCCGGTTTCGTGGCCCGCCGTGTTTCGACGATCCCGATTTCAAAAATTGCGGGTCCCACACTCAGAATCACGGCACGCTGATGACAAAAGCCCCGTGTCGCGATTATATTTGCACACAATGCGTAAGACAAACAAAACAATCAAACTAGTTGTAAAAAAAAAGAACAAGTTAACCGAAAAGACGAGTCTGAACTACAAAAGGGGTGCAACACGAGGACTTCCCAGGGGGTCACCCATCCTAGTACTACTCTCGCCCAAGCACGCTTCACTTCGGAGTTCTGATGGGATCCGGTGCATTAGTGCTGGTATGATCGCACCCGTTAGAGTCTCCTCACTATATTTTCTTATAGCTGCTGGCACAGCGGGCGGTGGGGGGCTCCGAACTTCAAACGCGCGTAACTTTCGAACCGAATGGAGTTACGGGGCGCACAGCATGTCCACGCGAAGGTCTCTCAGAGCCGGACGACGTGGACAACAGGGCTGGCCCGTTGTGTGCACTATCCGAGGTCAAAAAAGGCCGCAGAGCCCCGGTTTCGTGGCCCGCCGTGTTTCGACGATCCCGATTTCAAAAATTGCGGGTCCCACACTCGGAATCACGGCACGCTGATGACAAAAGCCCCGTGTCGCGATTATATTTGCACACAATGCGTAAGACAAACAAAACAATCAAACTAGTTGTAAAAAAAAAGAACAAGTTAACCGAAAAGACGAGTCTGAACTACAAAAGGGGTGCAACACGAGGACTTCCCAGGGGGTCACCCATCCTAGTACTACTCTCGCCCAAGCACGCTTAACTTCGGAGTTCTGATGGGATCCGGTGCATTAGTGCTGGTATGATCGCACCCGTTAGAGTCTCCTCACTATATTTTCTTATAGCTGCTGGCACAGCGGGCGGTGGGGGGCTCCGAACTTCAAACGCGCGTAACTTTCGAACCGAATGGAGTTACGGGGCGCACAGCATGTCCACGCGAAGGTCTCTCAGAGCCGGACGACGTGGACAACAGGGCTGGCCCGTTGTGTGCACTATCCGAGGTCAAAAAAGGCCGCAGAGCCCCGGTTTCGTGGCCCGCCGTGTTTCGACGATCCCGATTTCAAAAATTGCGGGTCCCACACTCGGAATCACGGCACGCTGATGACAAAAGCCCCGTGTCGCGATTATATTTGCACACAATGCGTAAGACAAACAAAACAATCAAACTAGTTGTAAAAAAAAAGAACAAGTTAACCGAAAAGACGAGTCTGAACTACAAAAGGGGTGCAACACGAGGACTTCCCAGGGGGTCACCCATCCTAGTACTACTCTCGCCCAAGCACGCTTGACTTCGGAGTTCTGATGGGATCCGGTGCATTAGTGCTGGTATGATCGCACCCGTTAGAGTCTCCTCACTATATTTTCTTATAGCTGCTGGCACAGCGGGCGGTGGGGGGCTCCGAACTTCAAACGCGCGTAACTTTCGAACCGAATGGAGTTACGGGGCGCACAGCATGTCCACGCGAAGGTCTCTCAGAGCCGGACGACGTGGACAACAGGGCTGGCCCGTTGTGTGCACTATCCGAGGTCAAAAAAGGCCGCAGAGCCCCGGTTTCGTGGCCCGCCGTGTTTCGACGATCCCGATTTCAAAAATTGCGGGTCCCACACTCGGAATCACGGCACGCTGATGACAAAAGCCCCGTGTCGCGATTATATTTGCACACAATGCGTAAGACAAACAAAACAATCAAACTAGTTGTAAAAAAAAAGAACAAGTTAACCGAAAAGACGAGTCTGAACTACAAAAGGGGTGCAACACGAGGACTTCCCAGGGGGTCACCCATCCTAGTACTACTCTCGCCCAAGCACGCTTGACTTCGGAGTTCTGATGGGATCCGGTGCATTAGTGCTGGTATGATCGCACCCGTTAGAGTCTCCTCACTATATTTTCTTATAGCTGCTGGCACAGCGGGCGGTGGGGGGCTCCGAACTTCAAACGCGCGTAACTTTCGAACCGAATGGAGTTACGGGGCGCACAGCATGTCCACGCGAAGGTCTCTCAGAGCCGGACGACGTGGACAACAGGGCTGGCCCGTTGTGTGCACTATCCGAGGTCAAAAAAGGCCGCAGAGCCCCGGTTTCGTGGCCCGCCGTGTTTCGACGATCCCGATTTCAAAAATTGCGGGTCCCACACTCGGAATCACGGCACGCTGATGACAAAAGCCCCGTGTCGCGATTATATTTGCACACAATGCGTAAGACAAACAAAACAATCAAACTAGTTGTAAAAAAAAAGAACAAGTTAACCGAAAAGACGAGTCTGAACTACAAAAGGGGTGCAACACGAGGACTTCCCAGGGGGTCACCCATCCTAGTACTACTCTCGCCCAAGCACGCTTGACTTCGGAGTTCTGATGGGATCCGGTGCATTAGTGCTGGTATGATCGCACCCGTTAGAGTCTCCTCACTATATTTTCTTATAGCTGCTGGCACAGCGGGCGGTGGGGGGCTCCGAACTTCAAACGCGCGTAACTTTCGAACCGAATGGAGTTACGGGGCGCACAGCATGTCCACGCGAAGGTCTCTCAGAGCCGGACGACGTGGACAACAGGGCTGGCCCGTTGTGTGCACTATCCGAGGTCAAAAAAGGCCGCAGAGCCCCGGTTTCGTGGCCCGCCGTGTTTCGACGATCCCGATTTCAAAAATTGCGGGTCCCACACTCGGAATCACGGCACGCTGATGACAAAAGCCCCGTGTCGCGATTATATTTGCACACAATGCGTAAGACAAACAAAACAATCAAACTAGTTGTAAAAAAAAAGAACAAGTTAACCGAAAAGACGAGTCTGAACTACAAAAGGGGTGCAACACGAGGACTTCCCAGGGGGTCACCCATCCTAGTACTACTCTCGCCCAAGCACGCTTGACTTCGGAGTTCTGATGGGATCCGGTGCATTAGTGCTGGTATGATCGCACCCGTTAGAGTCTCCTCACTATATTTTCTTATAGCTGCTGGCACAGCGGGCGGTGGGGGGCTCCGAACTTCAAACGCGCGTAACTTTCGAACCGAATGGAGTTACGGGGCGCACAGCATGTCCACGCGAAGGTCTCTCAGAGCCGGACGACGTGGACAACAGGGCTGGCCCGTTGTGTGCACTATCCGAGGTCAAAAAAGGCCGCAGAGCCCCGGTTTCGTGGCCCGCCGTGTTTCGACGATCCCGATTTCAAAAATTGCGGGTCCCACACTCGGAATCACGGCACGCTGATGACAAAAGCCCCGTGTCGCGATTATATTTGCACACAATGCGTAAGACAAACAAAACAATCAAACTAGTTGTAAAAAAAAAGAACAAGTTAACCGAAAAGACGAGTCTGAACTACAAAAGGGGTGCAACACGAGGACTTCCCAGGGGGTCACCCATCCTAGTACTACTCTCGCCCAAGCACGCTTGACTTCGGAGTTCTGATGGGATCCGGTGCATTAGTGCTGGTATGATCGCACCCGTTAGAGTCTCCTCACTATATTTTCTTATAGCTGCTGGCACAGCGGGCGGTGGGGGGCTCCGAACTTCAAACGCGCGTAACTTTCGAACCGAATGGAGTTACGGGGCGCACAGCATGTCCACGCGAAGGTCTCTCAGAGCCGGACGACGTGGACAACAGGGCTGGCCCGTTGTGTGCACTATCCGAGGTCAAAAAAGGCCGCAGAGCCCCGGTTTCGTGGCCCGCCGTGTTTCGACGATCCCGATTTCAAAAATTGCGGGTCCCACACTCGGAATCACGGCACGCTGATGACAAAAGCCCCGTGTCGCGATTATATTTGCACACAATGCGTAAGACAAACAAAACAATCAAACTAGTTGTAAAAAAAAAGAACAAGTTAACCGAAAAGACGAGTCTGAACTACAAAAGGGGTGCAACACGAGGACTTCCCAGGGGGTCACCCATCCTAGTACTACTCTCGCCCAAGCACGCTTGACTTCGGAGTTCTGATGGGATCCGGTGCATTAGTGCTGGTATGATCGCACCCGTTAGAGTCTCCTCACTATATTTTCTTATAGCTGCTGGCACAGCGGGCGGTGGGGGGCTCCGAACTTCAAACGCGCGTAACTTTCGAACCGAATGGAGTTACGGGGCGCACAGCATGTCCACGCGAAGGTCTCTCAGAGCCGGACGACGTGGACAACAGGGCTGGCCCGTTGTGTGCACTATCCGAGGTCAAAAAAGGCCGCAGAGCCCCGGTTTCGTGGCCCGCCGTGTTTCGACGATCCCGATTTCAAAAATTGCGGGTCCCACACTCGGAATCACGGCACGCTGATGACAAAAGCCCCGTGTCGCGATTATATTTGCACACAATGCGTAAGACAAACAAAACAATCAAACTAGTTGTAAAAAAAAAGAACAAGTTAACCGAAAAGACGAGTCTGAACTACAAAAGGGGTGCAACACGAGGACTTCCCAGGGGGTCACCCATCCTAGTACTACTCTCGCCCAAGCACGCTTAACTTCGGAGTTCTGATGGGATCCGGTGCATTAGTGCTGGTATGATCGCACCCGTTAGAGTCTCCTCACTATATTTTCTTATAGCTGCTGGCACAGCGGGCGGTGGGGGGCTCCGAACTTCAAACGCGCGTAACTTTCGAACCGAATGGAGTTACGGGGCGCACAGCATGTCCACGCGAAGGTCTCTCAGAGCCGGACGACGTGGACAACAGGGCTGGCCCGTTGTGTGCACTATCCGAGGTCAAAAAAGGCCGCAGAGCCCCGGTTTCGTGGCCCGCCGTGTTTCGACGATCCCGATTTCAAAAATTGCGGGTCCCACACTCGGAATCACGGCACGCTGATGACAAAAGCCCCGTGTCGCGATTATATTTGCACACAATGCGTAAGACAAACAAAACAATCAAACTAGTTGTAAAAAAAAAGAACAAGTTAACCGAAAAGACGAGTCTGAACTACAAAAGGGGTGCAACACGAGGACTTCCCAGGGGGTCACCCATCCTAGTACTACTCTCGCCCAAGCACGCTTCACTTCGGAGTTCTGATGGGATCCGGTGCATTAGTGCTGGTATGATCGCACCCGTTAGAGTCTCCTCACTATATTTTCTTATAGCTGCTGGCACAGCGGGCGGTGGGGGGCTCCGAACTTCAAACGCGCGTAACTTTCGAACCGAATGGAGTTACGGGGCGCACAGCATGTCCACGCGAAGGTCTCTCAGAGCCGGACGACGTGGACAACAGGGCTGGCCCGTTGTGTGCACTATCCGAGGTCAAAAAAGGCCGCAGAGCCCCGGTTTCGTGGCCCGCCGTGTTTCGACGATCCCGATTTCAAAAATTGCGGGTCCCACACTCGGAATCACGGCACGCTGATGACAAAAGCCCCGTGTCGCGATTATATTTGCACACAATGCGTAAGACAAACAAAACAATCAAACTAGTTGTAAAAAAAAAGAACAAGTTAACCGAAAAGACGAGTCTGAACTACAAAAGGGGTGCAACACGAGGACTTCCCAGGGGGTCACCCATCCTAGTACTACTCTCGCCCAAGCACGCTTCACTTCGGAGTTCTGATGGGATCCGGTGCATTAGTGCTGGTATGATCGCACCCGTTAGAGTCTCCTCACTATATTTTCTTATAGCTGCTGGCACAGCGGGCGGTGGGGGGCTCCGAACTTCAAACGCGCGTAACTTTCGAACCGAATGGAGTTACGGGGCGCACAGCATGTCCACGCGAAGGTCTCTCAGAGCCGGACGACGTGGACAACAGGGCTGGCCCGTTGTGTGCACTATCCGAGGTCAAAAAAGGCCGCAGAGCCCCGGTTTCGTGGCCCGCCGTGTTTCGACGATCCCGATTTCAAAAATTGCGGGTCCCACACTCGGAATCACGGCACGCTGATGACAAAAGCCCCGTGTCGCGATTATATTTGCACACAATGCGTAAGACAAACAAAACAATCAAACTAGTTGTAAAAAAAAAGAACAAGTTAACCGAAAAGACGAGTCTGAACTACAAAAGGGGTGCAACACGAGGACTTCCCAGGGGGTCACCCATCCTAGTACTACTCTCGCCCAAGCACGCTTGACTTCGGAGTTCTGATGGGATCCGGTGCATTAGTGCTGGTATGATCGCACCCGTTAGAGTCTCCTCACTATATTTTCTTATAGCTGCTGGCACAGCGGGCGGTGGGGGGCTCCGAACTTCAAACGCGCGTAACTTTCGAACCGAATGGAGTTACGGGGCGCACAGCATGTCCACGCGAAGGTCTCTCAGAGCCGGACGACGTGGACAACAGGGCTGGCCCGTTGTGTGCACTATCCGAGGTCAAAAAAGGCCGCAGAGCCCCGGTTTCGTGGCCCGCCGTGTTTCGACGATCCCGATTTCAAAAATTGCGGGTCCCACACTCGGAATCACGGCACGCTGATGACAAAAGCCCCGTGTCGCGATTATATTTGCACACAATGCGTAAGACAAACAAAACAATCAAACTAGTTGTAAAAAAAAAGAACAAGTTAACCGAAAAGACGAGTCTGAACTACAAAAGGGGTGCAACACGAGGACTTCCCAGGGGGTCACCCATCCTAGTACTACTCTCGCCCAAGCACGCTTGACTTCGGAGTTCTGATGGGATCCGGTGCATTAGTGCTGGTATGATCGCACCCGTTAGAGTCTCCTCACTATATTTTCTTATAGCTGCTGGCACAGCGGGCGGTGGGGGGCTCCGAACTTCAAACGCGCGTAACTTTCGAACCGAATGGAGTTACGGGGCGCACAGCATGTCCACGCGAAGGTCTCTCAGAGCCGGACGACGTGGACAACAGGGCTGGCCCGTTGTGTGCACTATCCGAGGTCAAAAAAGGCCGCAGAGCCCCGGTTTCGTGGCCCGCCGTGTTTCGACGATCCCGATTTCAAAAATTGCGGGTCCCACACTCGGAATCACGGCACGCTGATGACAAAAGCCCCGTGTCGCGATTATATTTGCACACAATGCGTAAGACAAACAAAACAATCAAACTAGTTGTAAAAAAAAAGAACAAGTTAACCGAAAAGACGAGTCTGAACTACAAAAGGGGTGCAACACGAGGACTTCCCAGGGGGTCACCCATCCTAGTACTACTCTCGCCCAAGCACGCTTGACTTCGGAGTTCTGATGGGATCCGGTGCATTAGTGCTGGTATGATCGCACCCGTTAGAGTCTCCTCACTATATTTTCTTATAGCTGCTGGCACAGCGGGCGGTGGGGGGCTCCGAACTTCAAACGCGCGTAACTTTCGAACCGAATGGAGTTACGGGGCGCACAGCATGTCCACGCGAAGGTCTCTCAGAGCCGGACGACGTGGACAACAGGGCTGGCCCGTTGTGTGCACTATCCGAGGTCAAAAAAGGCCGCAGAGCCCCGGTTTCGTGGCCCGCCGTGTTTCGACGATCCCGATTTCAAAAATTGCGGGTCCCACACTCGGAATCACGGCACGCTGATGACAAAAGCCCCGTGTCGCGATTATATTTGCACACAATGCGTAAGACAAACAAAACAATCAAACTAGTTGTAAAAAAAAAGAACAAGTTAACCGAAAAGACGAGTCTGAACTACAAAAGGGGTGCAACACGAGGACTTCCCAGGGGGTCACCCATCCTAGTACTACTCTCGCCCAAGCACGCTTGACTTCGGAGTTCTGATGGGATCCGGTGCATTAGTGCTGGTATGATCGCACCCGTTAGAGTCTCCTCACTATATTTTCTTATAGCTGCTGGCACAGCGGGCGGTGGGGGGCTCCGAACTTCAAACGCGCGTAACTTTCGAACCGAATGGAGTTACGGGGCGCACAGCATGTCCACGCGAAGGTCTCTCAGAGCCGGACGACGTGGACAACAGGGCTGGCCCGTTGTGTGCACTATCCGAGGTCAAAAAAGGCCGCAGAGCCCCGGTTTCGTGGCCCGCCGTGTTTCGACGATCCCGATTTCAAAAATTGCGGGTCCCACACTCGGAATCACGGCACGCTGATGACAAAAGCCCCGTGTCGCGATTATATTTGCACACAATGCGTAAGACAAACAAAACAATCAAACTAGTTGTAAAAAAAAAGAACAAGTTAACCGAAAAGACGAGTCTGAACTACAAAAGGGGTGCAACACGAGGACTTCCCAGGGGGTCACCCATCCTAGTACTACTCTCGCCCAAGCACGCTTGACTTCGGAGTTCTGATGGGATCCGGTGCATTAGTGCTGGTATGATCGCACCCGTTAGAGTCTCCTCACTATATTTTCTTATAGCTGCTGGCACAGCGGGCGGTGGGGGGCTCCGAACTTCAAACGCGCGTAACTTTCGAACCGAATGGAGTTACGGGGCGCACAGCATGTCCACGCGAAGGTCTCTCAGAGCCGGACGACGTGGACAACAGGGCTGGCCCGTTGTGTGCACTATCCGAGGTCAAAAAAGGCCGCAGAGCCCCGGTTTCGTGGCCCGCCGTGTTTCGACGATCCCGATTTCAAAAATTGCGGGTCCCACACTCGGAATCACGGCACGCTGATGACAAAAGCCCCGTGTCGCGATTATATTTGCACACAATGCGTAAGACAAACAAAACAATCAAACTAGTTGTAAAAAAAAAGAACAAGTTAACCGAAAAGACGAGTCTGAACTACAAAAGGGGTGCAACACGAGGACTTCCCAGGGGGTCACCCATCCTAGTACTACTCTCGCCCAAGCACGCTTGACTTCGGAGTTCTGATGGGATCCGGTGCATTAGTGCTGGTATGATCGCACCCGTTAGAGTCTCCTCACTATATTTTCTTATAGCTGCTGGCACAGCGGGCGGTGGGGGGCTCCGAACTTCAAACGCGCGTAACTTTCGAACCGAATGGAGTTACGGGGCGCACAGCATGTCCACGCGAAGGTCTCTCAGAGCCGGACGACGTGGACAACAGGGCTGGCCCGTTGTGTGCACTATCCGAGGTCAAAAAAGGCCGCAGAGCCCCGGTTTCGTGGCCCGCCGTGTTTCGACGATCCCGATTTCAAAAATTGCGGGTCCCACACTCGGAATCACGGCACGCTGATGACAAAAGCCCCGTGTCGCGATTATATTTGCACACAATGCGTAAGACAAACAAAACAATCAAACTAGTTGTAAAAAAAAAGAACAAGTTAACCGAAAAGACGAGTCTGAACTACAAAAGGGGTGCAACACGAGGACTTCCCAGGGGGTCACCCATCCTAGTACTACTCTCGCCCAAGCACGCTTGACTTCGGAGTTCTGATGGGATCCGGTGCATTAGTGCTGGTATGATCGCACCCGTTAGAGTCTCCTCACTATATTTTCTTATAGCTGCTGGCACAGCGGGCGGTGGGGGGCTCCGAACTTCAAACGCGCGTAACTTTCGAACCGAATGGAGTTACGGGGCGCACAGCATGTCCACGCGAAGGTCTCTCAGAGCCGGACGACGTGGACAACAGGGCTGGCCCGTTGTGTGCACTATCCGAGGTCAAAAAAGGCCGCAGAGCCCCGGTTTCGTGGCCCGCCGTGTTTCGACGATCCCGATTTCAAAAATTGCGGGTCCCACACTCGGAATCACGGCACGCTGATGACAAAAGCCCCGTGTCGCGATTATATTTGCACACAATGCGTAAGACAAACAAAACAATCAAACTAGTTGTAAAAAAAAAGAACAAGTTAACCGAAAAGACGAGTCTGAACTACAAAAGGGGTGCAACACGAGGACTTCCCAGGGGGTCACCCATCCTAGTACTACTCTCGCCCAAGCACGCTTGACTTCGGAGTTCTGATGGGATCCGGTGCATTAGTGCTGGTATGATCGCACCCGTTAGAGTCTCCTCACTATATTTTCTTATAGCTGCTGGCACAGCGGGCGGTGGGGGGCTCCGAACTTCAAACGCGCGTAACTTTCGAACCGAATGGAGTTACGGGGCGCACAGCATGTCCACGCGAAGGTCTCTCAGAGCCGGACGACGTGGACAACAGGGCTGGCCCGTTGTGTGCACTATCCGAGGTCAAAAAAGGCCGCAGAGCCCCGGTTTCGTGGCCCGCCGTGTTTCGACGATCCCGATTTCAAAAATTGCGGGTCCCACACTCGGAATCACGGCACGCTGATGACAAAAGCCCCGTGTCGCGATTATATTTGCACACAATGCGTAAGACAAACAAAACAATCAAACTAGTTGTAAAAAAAAAGAACAAGTTAACCGAAAAGACGAGTCTGAACTACAAAAGGGGTGCAACACGAGGACTTCCCAGGGGGTCACCCATCCTAGTACTACTCTCGCCCAAGCACGCTTGACTTCGGAGTTCTGATGGGATCCGGTGCATTAGTGCTGGTATGATCGCACCCGTTAGAGTCTCCTCACTATATTTTCTTATAGCTGCTGGCACAGCGGGCGGTGGGGGGCTCCGAACTTCAAACGCGCGTAACTTTCGAACCGAATGGAGTTACGGGGCGCACAGCATGTCCACGCGAAGGTCTCTCAGAGCCGGACGACGTGGACAACAGGGCTGGCCCGTTGTGTGCACTATCCGAGGTCAAAAAAGGCCGCAGAGCCCCGGTTTCGTGGCCCGCCGTGTTTCGACGATCCCGATTTCAAAAATTGCGGGTCCCACACTCGGAATCACGGCACGCTGATGACAAAAGCCCCGTGTCGCGATTATATTTGCACACAATGCGTAAGACAAACAAAACAATCAAACTAGTTGTAAAAAAAAAGAACAAGTTAACCGAAAAGACGAGTCTGAACTACAAAAGGGGTGCAACACGAGGACTTCCCAGGGGGTCACCCATCCTAGTACTACTCTCGCCCAAGCACGCTTGACTTCGGAGTTCTGATGGGATCCGGTGCATTAGTGCTGGTATGATCGCACCCGTTAGAGTCTCCTCACTATATTTTCTTATAGCTGCTGGCACAGCGGGCGGTGGGGGGCTCCGAACTTCAAACGCGCGTAACTTTCGAACCGAATGGAGTTACGGGGCGCACAGCATGTCCACGCGAAGGTCTCTCAGAGCCGGACGACGTGGACAACAGGGCTGGCCCGTTGTGTGCACTATCCGAGGTCAAAAAAGGCCGCAGAGCCCCGGTTTCGTGGCCCGCCGTGTTTCGACGATCCCGATTTCAAAAATTGCGGGTCCCACACTCGGAATCACGGCACGCTGATGACAAAAGCCCCGTGTCGCGATTATATTTGCACACAATGCGTAAGACAAACAAAACAATCAAACTAGTTGTAAAAAAAAAGAACAAGTTAACCGAAAAGACGAGTCTGAACTACAAAAGGGGTGCAACACGAGGACTTCCCAGGGGGTCACCCATCCTAGTACTACTCTCGCCCAAGCACGCTTGACTTCGGAGTTCTGATGGGATCCGGTGCATTAGTGCTGGTATGATCGCACCCGTTAGAGTCTCCTCACTATATTTTCTTATAGCTGCTGGCACAGCGGGCGGTGGGGGGCTCCGAACTTCAAACGCGCGTAACTTTCGAACCGAATGGAGTTACGGGGCGCACAGCATGTCCACGCGAAGGTCTCTCAGAGCCGGACGACGTGGACAACAGGGCTGGCCCGTTGTGTGCACTATCCGAGGTCAAAAAAGGCCGCAGAGCCCCGGTTTCGTGGCCCGCCGTGTTTCGACGATCCCGATTTCAAAAATTGCGGGTCCCACACTCGGAATCACGGCACGCTGATGACAAAAGCCCCGTGTCGCGATTATATTTGCACACAATGCGTAAGACAAACAAAACAATCAAACTAGTTGTAAAAAAAAAGAACAAGTTAACCGAAAAGACGAGTCTGAACTACAAAAGGGGTGCAACACGAGGACTTCCCAGGGGGTCACCCATCCTAGTACTACTCTCGCCCAAGCACGCTTGACTTCGGAGTTCTGATGGGATCCGGTGCATTAGTGCTGGTATGATCGCACCCGTTAGAGTCTCCTCACTATATTTTCTTATAGCTGCTGGCACAGCGGGCGGTGGGGGGCTCCGAACTTCAAACGCGCGTAACTTTCGAACCGAATGGAGTTACGGGGCGCACAGCATGTCCACGCGAAGGTCTCTCAGAGCCGGACGACGTGGACAACAGGGCTGGCCCGTTGTGTGCACTATCCGAGGTCAAAAAAGGCCGCAGAGCCCCGGTTTCGTGGCCCGCCGTGTTTCGACGATCCCGATTTCAAAAATTGCGGGTCCCACACTCGGAATCACGGCACGCTGATGACAAAAGCCCCGTGTCGCGATTATATTTGCACACAATGCGTAAGACAAACAAAACAATCAAACTAGTTGTAAAAAAAAAGAACAAGTTAACCGAAAAGACGAGTCTGAACTACAAAAGGGGTGCAACACGAGGACTTCCCAGGGGGTCACCCATCCTAGTACTACTCTCGCCCAAGCACGCTTGACTTCGGAGTTCTGATGGGATCCGGTGCATTAGTGCTGGTATGATCGCACCCGTTAGAGTCTCCTCACTATATTTTCTTATAGCTGCTGGCACAGCGGGCGGTGGGGGGCTCCGAACTTCAAACGCGCGTAACTTTCGAACCGAATGGAGTTACGGGGCGCACAGCATGTCCACGCGAAGGTCTCTCAGAGCCGGACGACGTGGACAACAGGGCTGGCCCGTTGTGTGCACTATCCGAGGTAAAAAAAGGCCGCAGAGCCCCGGTTTCGTGGCCCGCCGTGTTTCGACGATCCCGATTTCAAAAATTGCGGGTCCCACACTCGGAATCACGGCACGCTGATGACAAAAGCCCCGTGTCGCGATTATATTTGCACACAATGCGTAAGACAAACAAAACAATCAAACTAGTTGTAAAAAAAAAGAACAAGTTAACCGAAAAGACGAGTCTGAACTACAAAAGGGGTGCAACACGAGGACTTCCCAGGGGGTCACCCATCCTAGTACTACTCTCGCCCAAGCACGCTTGACTTCGGAGTTCTGATGGGATCCGGTGCATTAGTGCTGGTATGATCGCACCCGTTAGAGTCTCCTCACTATATTTTCTTATAGCTGCTGGCACAGCGGGCGGTGGGGGGCTCCGAACTTCAAACGCGCGTAACTTTCGAACCGAATGGAGTTACGGGGCGCACAGCATGTCCACGCGAAGGTCTCTCAGAGCCGGACGACGTGGACAACAGGGCTGGCCCGTTGTGTGCACTATCCGAGGTCAAAAAAGGCCGCAGAGCCCCGGTTTCGTGGCCCGCCGTGTTTCGACGATCCCGATTTCAAAAATTGCGGGTCCCACACTCGGAATCACGGCACGCTGATGACAAAAGCCCCGTGTCGCGATTATATTTGCACACAATGCGTAAGACAAACAAAACAATCAAACTAGTTGTAAAAAAAAAGAACAAGTTAACCGAAAAGACGAGTCTGAACTACAAAAGGGGTGCAACACGAGGACTTCCCAGGGGGTCACCCATCCTAGTACTACTCTCGCCCAAGCACGCTTGACTTCGGAGTTCTGATGGGATCCGGTGCATTAGTGCTGGTATGATCGCACCCGTTAGAGTCTCCTCACTATATTTTCTTATAGCTGCTGGCACAGCGGGCGGTGGGGGGCTCCGAACTTCAAACGCGCGTAACTTTCGAACCGAATGGAGTTACGGGGCGCACAGCATGTCCACGCGAAGGTCTCTCAGAGCCGGACGACGTGGACAACAGGGCTGGCCCGTTGTGTGCACTATCCGAGGTCAAAAAAGGCCGCAGAGCCCCGGTTTCGTGGCCCGCCGTGTTTCGACGATCCCGATTTCAAAAATTGCGGGTCCCACACTCGGAATCACGGCACGCTGATGACAAAAGCCCCGTGTCGCGATTATATTTGCACACAATGCGTAAGACAAACAAAACAATCAAACTAGTTGTAAAAAAAAAGAACAAGTTAACCGAAAAGACGAGTCTGAACTACAAAAGGGGTGCAACACGAGGACTTCCCAGGGGGTCACCCATCCTAGTACTACTCTCGCCCAAGCACGCTTGACTTCGGAGTTCTGATGGGATCCGGTGCATTAGTGCTGGTATGATCGCACCCGTTAGAGTCTCCTCACTATATTTTCTTATAGCTGCTGGCACAGCGGGCGGTGGGGGGCTCCGAACTTCAAACGCGCGTAACTTTCGAACCGAATGGAGTTACGGGGCGCACAGCATGTCCACGCGAAGGTCTCTCAGAGCCGGACGACGTGGACAACAGGGCTGGCCCGTTGTGTGCACTATCCGAGGTCAAAAAAGGCCGCAGAGCCCCGGTTTCGTGGCCCGCCGTGTTTCGACGATCCCGATTTCAAAAATTGCGGGTCCCACACTCGGAATCACGGCACGCTGATGACAAAAGCCCCGTGTCGCGATTATATTTGCACACAATGCGTAAGACAAACAAAACAATCAAACTAGTTGTAAAAAAAAAGAACAAGTTAACCGAAAAGACGAGTCTGAACTACAAAAGGGGTGCAACACGAGGACTTCCCAGGGGGTCACCCATCCTAGTACTACTCTCGCCCAAGCACGCTTGACTTCGGAGTTCTGATGGGATCCGGTGCATTAGTGCTGGTATGATCGCACCCGTTAGAGTCTCCTCACTATATTTTCTTATAGCTGCTGGCACAGCGGGCGGTGGGGGGCTCCGAACTTCAAACGCGCGTAACTTTCGAACCGAATGGAGTTACGGGGCGCACAGCATGTCCACGCGAAGGTCTCTCAGAGCCGGACGACGTGGACAACAGGGCTGGCCCGTTGTGTGCACTATCCGAGGTCAAAAAAGGCCGCAGAGCCCCGGTTTCGTGGCCCGCCGTGTTTCGACGATCCCGATTTCAAAAATTGCGGGTCCCACACTCGGAATCACGGCACGCTGATGACAAAAGCCCCGTGTCGCGATTATATTTGCACACAATGCGTAAGACAAACAAAACAATCAAACTAGTTGTAAAAAAAAAGAACAAGTTAACCGAAAAGACGAGTCTGAACTACAAAAGGGGTGCAACACGAGGACTTCCCAGGGGGTCACCCATCCTAGTACTACTCTCGCCCAAGCACGCTTGACTTCGGAGTTCTGATGGGATCCGGTGCATTAGTGCTGGTATGATCGCACCCGTTAGAGTCTCCTCACTATATTTTCTTATAGCTGCTGGCACAGCGGGCGGTGGGGGGCTCCGAACTTCAAACGCGCGTAACTTTCGAACCGAATGGAGTTACGGGGCGCACAGCATGTCCACGCGAAGGTCTCTCAGAGCCGGACGACGTGGACAACAGGGCTGGCCCGTTGTGTGCACTATCCGAGGTCAAAAAAGGCCGCAGAGCCCCGGTTTCGTGGCCCGCCGTGTTTCGACGATCCCGATTTCAAAAATTGCGGGTCCCACACTCGGAATCACGGCACGCTGATGACAAAAGCCCCGTGTCGCGATTATATTTGCACACAATGCGTAAGACAAACAAAACAATCAAACTAGTTGTAAAAAAAAAGAACAAGTTAACCGAAAAGACGAGTCTGAACTACAAAAGGGGTGCAACACGAGGACTTCCCAGGGGGTCACCCATCCTAGTACTACTCTCGCCCAAGCACGCTTGACTTCGGAGTTCTGATGGGATCCGGTGCATTAGTGCTGGTATGATCGCACCCGTTAGAGTCTCCTCACTATATTTTCTTATAGCTGCTGGCACAGCGGGCGGTGGGGGGCTCCGAACTTCAAACGCGCGTAACTTTCGAACCGAATGGAGTTACGGGGCGCACAGCATGTCCACGCGAAGGTCTCTCAGAGCCGGACGACGTGGACAACAGGGCTGGCCCGTTGTGTGCACTATCCGAGGTCAAAAAAGGCCGCAGAGCCCCGGTTTCGTGGCCCGCCGTGTTTCGACGATCCCGATTTCAAAAATTGCGGGTCCCACACTCGGAATCACGGCACGCTGATGACAAAAGCCCCGTGTCGCGATTATATTTGCACACAATGCGTAAGACAAACAAAACAATCAAACTAGTTGTAAAAAAAAAGAACAAGTTAACCGAAAAGACGAGTCTGAACTACAAAAGGGGTGCAACACGAGGACTTCCCAGGGGGTCACCCATCCTAGTACTACTCTCGCCCAAGCACGCTTAACTTCGGAGTTCTGATGGGATCCGGTGCAATAGTGCTGGTATGATCGCACCCGTTAGAGTCTCCTCACTATATTTTCTTATAGCTGCTGGCACAGCGGGCGGTGGGGGGCTCCGAACTTCAAACGCGCGTAACTTTCGAACCGAATGGAGTTACGGGGCGCACAGCATGTCCACGCGAAGGTCTCTCAGAGCCGGACGACGTGGACAACAGGGCTGGCCCGTTGTGTGCACTATCCGAGGTCAAAAAAGGCCGCAGAGCCCCGGTTTCGTGGCCCGCCGTGTTTCGACGATCCCGATTTCAAAAATTGCGGGTCCCACACTCGGAATCACGGCACGCTGATGACAAAAGCCCCGTGTCGCGATTATATTTGCACACAATGCGTAAGACAAACAAAACAATCAAACTAGTTGTAAAAAAAAAGAACAAGTTAACCGAAAAGACGAGTCTGAACTACAAAAGGGGTGCAACACGAGGACTTCCCAGGGGGTCACCCATCCTAGTACTACTCTCGCCCAAGCACGCTTGACTTCGGAGTTCTGATGGGATCCGGTGCATTAGTGCTGGTATGATCGCACCCGTTAGAGTCTCCTCACTATATTTTCTTATAGCTGCTGGCACAGCGGGCGGTGGGGGGCTCCGAACTTCAAACGCGCGTAACTTTCGAACCGAATGGAGTTACGGGGCGCACAGCATGTCCACGCGAAGGTCTCTCAGAGCCGGACGACGTGGACAACAGGGCTGGCCCGTTGTGTGCACTATCCGAGGTCAAAAAAGGCCGCAGAGCCCCGGTTTCGTGGCCCGCCGTGTTTCGACGATCCCGATTTCAAAAATTGCGGGTCCCACACTCGGAATCACGGCACGCTGATGACAAAAGCCCCGTGTCGCGATTATATTTGCACACAATGCGTAAGACAAACAAAACAATCAAACTTGTTGTAAAAAAAAAGAACAAGTTAACCGAAAAGACGAGTCTGAACTACAAAAGGGGTGCAACACGAGGACTTCCCAGGGGGTCACCCATCCTAGTACTACTCTCGCCCAAGCACGCTTAACTTCGGAGTTCTGATGGGATCCGGTGCATTAGTGCTGGTATGATCGCACCCGTTAGAGTCTCCTCACTATATTTTCTTATAGCTGCTGGCACAGCGGGCGGTGGGGGGCTCCGAACTTCAAACGCGCGTAACTTTCGAACCGAATGGAGTTACGGGGCGCACAGCATGTCCACGCGAAGGTCTCTCAGAGCCGGACGACGTGGACAACAGGGCTGGCCCGTTGTGTGCACTATCCGAGGTCAAAAAAGGCCGCAGAGCCCCGGTTTCGTGGCCCGCCGTGTTTCGACGATCCCGATTTCAAAAATTGCGGGTCCCACACTCGGAATCACGGCACGCTGATGACAAAAGCCCCGTGTCGCGATTATATTTGCACACAATGCGTAAGACAAACAAAACAATCAAACTAGTTGTAAAAAAAAAGAACAAGTTAACCGAAAAGACGAGTCTGAACTACAAAAGGGGTGCAACACGAGGACTTCCCAGGGGGTCACCCATCCTAGTACTACTCTCGCCCAAGCACGCTTGACTTCGGAGTTCTGATGGGATCCGGTGCATTAGTGCTGGTATGATCGCACCCGTTAGAGTCTCCTCACTATATTTTCTTATAGCTGCTGGCACAGCGGGCGGTGGGGGGCTCCGAACTTCAAACGCGCGTAACTTTCGAACCGAATGGAGTTACGGGGCGCACAGCATGTCCACGCGAAGGTCTCTCAGAGCCGGACGACGTGGACAACAGGGCTGGCCCGTTGTGTGCACTATCCGAGGTCAAAAAAGGCCGCAGAGCCCCGGTTTCGTGGCCCGCCGTGTTTCGACGATCCCGATTTCAAAAATTGCGGGTCCCACACTCGGAATCACGGCACGCTGATGACAAAAGCCCCGTGTCGCGATTATATTTGCACACAATGCGTAAGACAAACAAAACAATCAAACTAGTTGTAAAAAAAAAGAACAAGTTAACCGAAAAGACGAGTCTGAACTACAAAAGGGGTGCAACACGAGGACTTCCCAGGGGGTCACCCATCCTAGTACTACTCTCGCCCAAGCACGCTTGACTTCGGAGTTCTGATGGGATCCGGTGCATTAGTGCTGGTATGATCGCACCCGTTAGAGTCTCCTCACTATATTTTCTTATAGCTGCTGGCACAGCGGGCGGTGGGGGGCTCCGAACTTCAAACGCGCGTAACTTTCGAACCGAATGGAGTTACGGGGCGCACAGCATGTCCACGCGAAGGTCTCTCAGAGCCGGACGACGTGGACAACAGGGCTGGCCCGTTGTGTGCACTATCCGAGGTCAAAAAAGGCCGCAGAGCCCCGGTTTCGTGGCCCGCCGTGTTTCGACGATCCCGATTTCAAAAATTGCGGGTCCCACACTCGGAATCACGGCACGCTGATGACAAAAGCCCCGTGTCGCGATTATATTTGCACACAATGCGTAAGACAAACAAAACAATCAAACTAGTTGTAAAAAAAAAGAACAAGTTAACCGAAAAGACGAGTCTGAACTACAAAAGGGGTGCAACACGAGGACTTCCCAGGGGGTCACCCATCCTAGTACTACTCTCGCCCAAGCACGCTTGACTTCGGAGTTCTGATGGGATCCGGTGCATTAGTGCTGGTATGATCGCACCCGTTAGAGTCTCCTCACTATATTTTCTTATAGCTGCTGGCACAGCGGGCGGTGGGGGGCTCCGAACTTCAAACGCGCGTAACTTTCGAACCGAATGGAGTTACGGGGCGCACAGCATGTCCACGCGAAGGTCTCTCAGAGCCGGACGACGTGGACAACAGGGCTGGCCCGTTGTGTGCACTATCCGAGGTCAAAAAAGGCCGCAGAGCCCCGGTTTCGTGGCCCGCCGTGTTTCGACGATCCCGATTTCAAAAATTGCGGGTCCCACACTCGGAATCACGGCACGCTGATGACAAAAGCCCCGTGTCGCGATTATATTTGCACACAATGCGTAAGACAAACAAAACAATCAAACTAGTTGTAAAAAAAAAGAACAAGTTAACCGAAAAGACGAGTCTGAACTACAAAAGGGGTGCAACACGAGGACTTCCCAGGGGGTCACCCATCCTAGTACTACTCTCGCCCAAGCACGCTTAACTTCGGAGTTCTGATGGGATCCGGTGCAATAGTGCTGGTATGATCGCACCCGTTAGAGTCTCCTCACTATATTTTCTTATAGCTGCTGGCACAGCGGGCGGTGGGGGGCTCCGAACTTCAAACGCGCGTAACTTTCGAACCGAATGGAGTTACGGGGCGCACAGCATGTCCACGCGAAGGTCTCTCAGAGCCGGACGACGTGGACAACAGGGCTGGCCCGTTGTGTGCACTATCCGAGGTCAAAAAAGGCCGCAGAGCCCCGGTTTCGTGGCCCGCCGTGTTTCGACGATCCCGATTTCAAAAATTGCGGGTCCCACACTCGGAATCACGGCACGCTGATGACAAAAGCCCCGTGTCGCGATTATATTTGCACACAATGCGTAAGACAAACAAAACAATCAAACTAGTTGTAAAAAAAAAGAACAAGTTAACCGAAAAGACGAGTCTGAACTACAAAAGGGGTGCAACACGAGGACTTCCCAGGGGGTCACCCATCCTAGTACTACTCTCGCCCAAGCACGCTTGACTTCGGAGTTCTGATGGGATCCGGTGCATTAGTGCTGGTATGATCGCACCCGTTAGAGTCTCCTCACTATATTTTCTTATAGCTGCTGGCACAGCGGGCGGTGGGGGGCTCCGAACTTCAAACGCGCGTAACTTTCGAACCGAATGGAGTTACGGGGCGCACAGCATGTCCACGCGAAGGTCTCTCAGAGCCGGACGACGTGGACAACAGGGCTGGCCCGTTGTGTGCACTATCCGAGGTCAAAAAAGGCCGCAGAGCCCCGGTTTCGTGGCCCGCCGTGTTTCGACGATCCCGATTTCAAAAATTGCGGGTCCCACACTCGGAATCACGGCACGCTGATGACAAAAGCCCCGTGTCGCGATTATATTTGCACACAATGCGTAAGACAAACAAAACAATCAAACTTGTTGTAAAAAAAAAGAACAAGTTAACCGAAAAGACGAGTCTGAACTACAAAAGGGGTGCAACACGAGGACTTCCCAGGGGGTCACCCATCCTAGTACTACTCTCGCCCAAGCACGCTTAACTTCGGAGTTCTGATGGGATCCGGTGCATTAGTGCTGGTATGATCGCACCCGTTAGAGTCTCCTCACTATATTTTCTTATAGCTGCTGGCACAGCGGGCGGTGGGGGGCTCCGAACTTCAAACGCGCGTAACTTTCGAACCGAATGGAGTTACGGGGCGCACAGCATGTCCACGCGAAGGTCTCTCAGAGCCGGACGACGTGGACAACAGGGCTGGCCCGTTGTGTGCACTATCCGAGGTCAAAAAAGGCCGCAGAGCCCCGGTTTCGTGGCCCGCCGTGTTTCGACGATCCCGATTTCAAAAATTGCGGGTCCCACACTCGGAATCACGGCACGCTGATGACAAAAGCCCCGTGTCGCGATTATATTTGCACACAATGCGTAAGACAAACAAAACAATCAAACTAGTTGTAAAAAAAAAGAACAAGTTAACCGAAAAGACGAGTCTGAACTACAAAAGGGGTGCAACACGAGGACTTCCCAGGGGGTCACCCATCCTAGTACTACTCTCGCCCAAGCACGCTTGACTTCGGAGTTCTGATGGGATCCGGTGCATTAGTGCTGGTATGATCGCACCCGTTAGAGTCTCCTCACTATATTTTCTTATAGCTGCTGGCACAGCGGGCGGTGGGGGGCTCCGAACTTCAAACGCGCGTAACTTTCGAACCGAATGGAGTTACGGGGCGCACAGCATGTCCACGCGAAGGTCTCTCAGAGCCGGACGACGTGGACAACAGGGCTGGCCCGTTGTGTGCACTATCCGAGGTCAAAAAAGGCCGCAGAGCCCCGGTTTCGTGGCCCGCCGTGTTTCGACGATCCCGATTTCAAAAATTGCGGGTCCCACACTCGGAATCACGGCACGCTGATGACAAAAGCCCCGTGTCGCGATTATATTTGCACACAATGCGTAAGACAAACAAAACAATCAAACTAGTTGTAAAAAAAAAGAACAAGTTAACCGAAAAGACGAGTCTGAACTACAAAAGGGGTGCAACACGAGGACTTCCCAGGGGGTCACCCATCCTAGTACTACTCTCGCCCAAGCACGCTTGACTTCGGAGTTCTGATGGGATCCGGTGCATTAGTGCTGGTATGATCGCACCCGTTAGAGTCTCCTCACTATATTTTCTTATAGCTGCTGGCACAGCGGGCGGTGGGGGGCTCCGAACTTCAAACGCGCGTAACTTTCGAACCGAATGGAGTTACGGGGCGCACAGCATGTCCACGCGAAGGTCTCTCAGAGCCGGACGACGTGGACAACAGGGCTGGCCCGTTGTGTGCACTATCCGAGGTCAAAAAAGGCCGCAGAGCCCCGGTTTCGTGGCCCGCCGTGTTTCGACGATCCCGATTTCAAAAATTGCGGGTCCCACACTCGGAATCACGGCACGCTGATGACAAAAGCCCCGTGTCGCGATTATATTTGCACACAATGCGTAAGACAAACAAAACAATCAAACTAGTTGTAAAAAAAAAGAACAAGTTAACCGAAAAGACGAGTCTGAACTACAAAAGGGGTGCAACACGAGGACTTCCCAGGGGGTCACCCATCCTAGTACTACTCTCGCCCAAGCACGCTTGACTTCGGAGTTCTGATGGGATCCGGTGCATTAGTGCTGGTATGATCGCACCCGTTAGAGTCTCCTCACTATATTTTCTTATAGCTGCTGGCACAGCGGGCGGTGGGGGGCTCCGAACTTCAAACGCGCGTAACTTTCGAACCGAATGGAGTTACGGGGCGCACAGCATGTCCACGCGAAGGTCTCTCAGAGCCGGACGACGTGGACAACAGGGCTGGCCCGTTGTGTGCACTATCCGAGGTCAAAAAAGGCCGCAGAGCCCCGGTTTCGTGGCCCGCCGTGTTTCGACGATCCCGATTTCAAAAATTGCGGGTCCCACACTCGGAATCACGGCACGCTGATGACAAAAGCCCCGTGTCGCGATTATATTTGCACACAATGCGTAAGACAAACAAAACAATCAAACTAGTTGTAAAAAAAAAGAACAAGTTAACCGAAAAGACGAGTCTGAACTACAAAAGGGGTGCAACACGAGGACTTCCCAGGGGGTCACCCATCCTAGTACTACTCTCGCCCAAGCACGCTTGACTTCGGAGTTCTGATGGGATCCGGTGCATTAGTGCTGGTATGATCGCACCCGTTAGAGTCTCCTCACTATATTTTCTTATAGCTGCTGGCACAGCGGGCGGTGGGGGGCTCCGAACTTCAAACGCGCGTAACTTTCGAACCGAATGGAGTTACGGGGCGCACAGCATGTCCACGCGAAGGTCTCTCAGAGCCGGACGACGTGGACAATAGGGCTGGCCCGTTGTGTGCACTATCCGAGGTCAAAAAAGGCCGCAGAGCCCCGGTTTCGTGGCCCGCCGTGTTTCGACGATCCCGATTTCAAAAATTGCGGGTCCCACACTCGGAATCACGGCACGCTGATGACAAAAGCCCCGTGTCGCGATTATATTTGCACACAATGCGTAAGACAAACAAAACAATCAAACTAGTTGTAAAAAAAAAGAACAAGTTAACCGAAAAGACGAGTCTGAACTACAAAAGGGGTGCAACACGAGGACTTCCCAGGGGGTCACCCATCCTAGTACTACTCTCGCCCAAGCACGCTTGACTTCGGAGTTCTGATGGGATCCGGTGCATTAGTGCTGGTATGATCGCACCCGTTAGAGTCTCCTCACTATATTTTCTTATAGCTGCTGGCACAGCGGGCGGTGGGGGGCTCCGAACTTCAAACGCGCGTAACTTTCGAACCGAATGGAGTTACGGGGCGCACAGCATGTCCACGCGAAGGTCTCTCAGAGCCGGACGACGTGGACAACAGGGCTGGCCCGTTGTGTGCACTATCCGAGGTCAAAAAAGGCCGCAGAGCCCCGGTTTCGTGGCCCGCCGTGTTTCGACGATCCCGATTTCAAAAATTGCGGGTCCCACACTCGGAATCACGGCACGCTGATGACAAAAGCCCCGTGTCGCGATTATATTTGCACACAATGCGTAAGACAAACAAAACAATCAAACTAGTTGTAAAAAAAAAGAACAAGTTAACCGAAAAGACGAGTCTGAACTACAAAAGGGGTGCAACACGAGGACTTCCCAGGGGGTCACCCATCCTAGTACTACTCTCGCCCAAGCACGCTTAACTTCGGAGTTCTGATGGGATCCGGTGCAATAGTGCTGGTATGATCGCACCCGTTAGAGTCTCCTCACTATATTTTCTTATAGCTGCTGGCACAGCGGGCGGTGGGGGGCTCCGAACTTCAAACGCGCGTAACTTTCGAACCGAATGGAGTTACGGGGCGCACAGCATGTCCACGCGAAGGTCTCTCAGAGCCGGACGACGTGGACAACAGGGCTGGCCCGTTGTGTGCACTATCCGAGGTCAAAAAAGGCCGCAGAGCCCCGGTTTCGTGGCCCGCCGTGTTTCGACGATCCCGATTTCAAAAATTGCGGGTCCCACACTCGGAATCACGGCACGCTGATGACAAAAGCCCCGTGTCGCGATTATATTTGCACACAATGCGTAAGACAAACAAAACAATCAAACTAGTTGTAAAAAAAAAGAACAAGTTAACCGAAAAGACGAGTCTGAACTACAAAAGGGGTGCAACACGAGGACTTCCCAGGGGGTCACCCATCCTAGTACTACTCTCGCCCAAGCACGCTTGACTTCGGAGTTCTGATGGGATCCGGTGCATTAGTGCTGGTATGATCGCACCCGTTAGAGTCTCCTCACTATATTTTCTTATAGCTGCTGGCACAGCGGGCGGTGGGGGGCTCCGAACTTCAAACGCGCGTAACTTTCGAACCGAATGGAGTTACGGGGCGCACAGCATGTCCACGCGAAGGTCTCTCAGAGCCGGACGACGTGGACAACAGGGCTGGCCCGTTGTGTGCACTATCCGAGGTCAAAAAAGGCCGCAGAGCCCCGGTTTCGTGGCCCGCCGTGTTTCGACGATCCCGATTTCAAAAATTGCGGGTCCCACACTCGGAATCACGGCACGCTGATGACAAAAGCCCCGTGTCGCGATTATATTTGCACACAATGCGTAAGACAAACAAAACAATCAAACTTGTTGTAAAAAAAAAGAACAAGTTAACCGAAAAGACGAGTCTGAACTACAAAAGGGGTGCAACACGAGGACTTCCCAGGGGGTCACCCATCCTAGTACTACTCTCGCCCAAGCACGCTTAACTTCGGAGTTCTGATGGGATCCGCTGCATTAGTGCTGGTATGATCGCACCCGTTAGAGTCTCCTCACTATATTTTCTTATAGCTGCTGGCACAGCGGGCGGTGGGGGGCTCCGAACTTCAAACGCGCGTAACTTTCGAACCGAATGGAGTTACGGGGCGCACAGCATGTCCACGCGAAGGTCTCTCAGAGCCGGACGACGTGGACAACAGGGCTGGCCCGTTGTGTGCACTATCCGAGGTCAAAAAAGGCCGCAGAGCCCCGGTTTCGTGGCCCGCCGTGTTTCGACGATCCCGATTTCAAAAATTGCGGGTCCCACACTCGGAATCACGGCACGCTGATGACAAAAGCCCCGTGTCGCGATTATATTTGCACACAATGCGTAAGACAAACAAAACAATCAAACTAGTTGTAAAAAAAAAGAACAAGTTAACCGAAAAGACGAGTCTGAACTACAAAAGGGGTGCAACACGAGGACTTCCCAGGGGGTCACCCATCCTAGTACTACTCTCGCCCAAGCACGCTTGACTTCGGAGTTCTGATGGGATCCGGTGCATTAGTGCTGGTATGATCGCACCCGTTAGAGTCTCCTCACTATATTTTCTTATAGCTGCTGGCACAGCGGGCGGTGGGGGGCTCCGAACTTCAAACGCGCGTAACTTTCGAACCGAATGGAGTTACGGGGCGCACAGCATGTCCACGCGAAGGTCTCTCAGAGCCGGACGACGTGGACAACAGGGCTGGCCCGTTGTGTGCACTATCCGAGGTCAAAAAAGGCCGCAGAGCCCCGGTTTCGTGGCCCGCCGTGTTTCGACGATCCCGATTTCAAAAATTGCGGGTCCCACACTCGGAATCACGGCACGCTGATGACAAAAGCCCCGTGTCGCGATTATATTTGCACACAATGCGTAAGACAAACAAAACAATCAAACTAGTTGTAAAAAAAAAGAACAAGTTAACCGAAAAGACGAGTCTGAACTACAAAAGGGGTGCAACACGAGGACTTCCCAGGGGGTCACCCATCCTAGTACTACTCTCGCCCAAGCACGCTTGACTTCGGAGTTCTGATGGGATCCGGTGCATTAGTGCTGGTATGATCGCACCCGTTAGAGTCTCCTCACTATATTTTCTTATAGCTGCTGGCACAGCGGGCGGTGGGGGGCTCCGAACTTCAAACGCGCGTAACTTTCGAACCGAATGGAGTTACGGGGCGCACAGCATGTCCACGCGAAGGTCTCTCAGAGCCGGACGACGTGGACAACAGGGCTGGCCCGTTGTGTGCACTATCCGAGGTCAAAAAAGGCCGCAGAGCCCCGGTTTCGTGGCCCGCCGTGTTTCGACGATCCCGATTTCAAAAATTGCGGGTCCCACACTCGGAATCACGGCACGCTGATGACAAAAGCCCCGTGTCGCGATTATATTTGCACACAATGCGTAAGACAAACAAAACAATCAAACTAGTTGTAAAAAAAAAGAACAAGTTAACCGAAAAGACGAGTCTGAACTACAAAAGGGGTGCAACACGAGGACTTCCCAGGGGGTCACCCATCCTAGTACTACTCTCGCCCAAGCACGCTTGACTTCGGAGTTCTGATGGGATCCGGTGCATTAGTGCTGGTATGATCGCACCCGTTAGAGTCTCCTCACTATATTTTCTTATAGCTGCTGGCACAGCGGGCGGTGGGGGGCTCCGAACTTCAAACGCGCGTAACTTTCGAACCGAATGGAGTTACGGGGCGCACAGCATGTCCACGCGAAGGTCTCTCAGAGCCGGACGACGTGGACAATAGGGCTGGCCCGTTGTGTGCACTATCCGAGGTCAAAAAAGGCCGCAGAGCCCCGGTTTCGTGGCCCGCCGTGTTTCGACGATCCCGATTTCAAAAATTGCGGGTCCCACACTCGGAATCACGGCACGCTGATGACAAAAGCCCCGTGTCGCGATTATATTTGCACACAATGCGTAAGACAAACAAAACAATCAAACTAGTTGTAAAAAAAAAGAACAAGTTAACCGAAAAGACGAGTCTGAACTACAAAAGGGGTGCAACACGAGGACTTCCCAGGGGGTCACCCATCCTAGTACTACTCTCGCCCAAGCACGCTTGACTTCGGAGTTCTGATGGGATCCGGTGCATTAGTGCTGGTATGATCGCACCCGTTAGAGTCTCCTCACTATATTTTCTTATAGCTGCTGGCACAGCGGGCGGTGGGGGGCTCCGAACTTCAAACGCGCGTAACTTTCGAACCGAATGGAGTTACGGGGCGCACAGCATGTCCACGCGAAGGTCTCTCAGAGCCGGACGACGTGGACAACAGGGCTGGCCCGTTGTGTGCACTATCCGAGGTCAAAAAAGGCCGCAGAGCCCCGGTTTCGTGGCCCGCCGTGTTTCGACGATCCCGATTTCAAAAATTGCGGGTCCCACACTCGGAATCACGGCACGCTGATGACAAAAGCCCCGTGTCGCGATTATATTTGCACACAATGCGTAAGACAAACAAAACAATCAAACTAGTTGTAAAAAAAAAGAACAAGTTAACCGAAAAGACGAGTCTGAACTACAAAAGGGGTGCAACACGAGGACTTCCCAGGGGGTCACCCATCCTAGTACTACTCTCGCCCAAGCACGCTTGACTTCGGAGTTCTGATGGGATCCGGTGCATTAGTGCTGGTATGATCGCACCCGTTAGAGTCTCCTCACTATATTTTCTTATAGCTGCTGGCACAGCGGGCGGTGGGGGGCTCCGAACTTCAAACGCGCGTAACTTTCGAACCGAATGGAGTTACGGGGCGCACAGCATGTCCACGCGAAGGTCTCTCAGAGCCGGACGACGTGGACAACAGGGCTGGCCCGTTGTGTGCACTATCCGAGGTCAAAAAAGGCCGCAGAGCCCCGGTTTCGTGGCCCGCCGTGTTTCGACGATCCCGATTTCAAAAATTGCGGGTCCCACACTCGGAATCACGGCACGCTGATGACAAAAGCCCCGTGTCGCGATTATATTTGCACACAATGCGTAAGACAAACAAAACAATCAAACTAGTTGTAAAAAAAAAGAACAAGTTAACCGAAAAGACGAGTCTGAACTACAAAAGGGGTGCAACACGAGGACTTCCCAGGGGGTCACCCATCCTAGTACTACTCTCGCCCAAGCACGCTTGACTTCGGAGTTCTGATGGGATCCGGTGCATTAGTGCTGGTATGATCGCACCCGTTAGAGTCTCCTCACTATATTTTCTTATAGCTGCTGGCACAGCGGGCGGTGGGGGGCTCCGAACTTCAAACGCGCGTAACTTTCGAACCGAATGGAGTTACGGGGCGCACAGCATGTCCACGCGAAGGTCTCTCAGAGCCGGACGACGTGGACAACAGGGCTGGCCCGTTGTGTGCACTATCCGAGGTCAAAAAAGGCCGCAGAGCCCCGGTTTCGTGGCCCGCCGTGTTTCGACGATCCCGATTTCAAAAATTGCGGGTCCCACACTCGGAATCACGGCACGCTGATGACAAAAGCCCCGTGTCGCGATTATATTTGCACACAATGCGTAAGACAAACAAAACAATCAAACTTGTTGTAAAAAAAAAGAACAAGTTAACCGAAAAGACGAGTCTGAACTACAAAAGGGGTGCAACACGAGGACTTCCCAGGGGGTCACCCATCCTAGTACTACTCTCGCCCAAGCACGCTTGACTTCGGAGTTCTGATGGGATCCGGTGCATTAGTGCTGGTATGATCGCACCCGTTAGAGTCTCCTCACTATATTTTCTTATAGCTGCTGGCACAGCGGGCGGTGGGGGGCTCCGAACTTCAAACGCGCGTAACTTTCGAACCGAATGGAGTTACGGGGCGCACAGCATGTCCACGCGAAGGTCTCTCAGTGCCGGACGACGTGGACAACAGGGCTGGCCCGTTGTGTGCACTATCCGAGGTCAAAAAAGGCCGCAGAGCCCCGGTTTCGTGGCCCGCCGTGTTTCGACGATCCCGATTTCAAAAATTGCGGGTCCCACACTCGGAATCACGGCACGCTGATGACAAAAGCCCCGTGTCGCGATTATATTTGCACACAATGCGTAAGACAAACAAAACAATCAAACTAGTTGTAAAAAAAAAGAACAAGTTAACCGAAAAGACGAGTCTGAACTACAAAAGGGGTGCAACACGAGGACTTCCCAGGGGGTCACCCATCCTAGTACTACTCTCGCCCAAGCACGCTTGACTTCGGAGTTCTGATGGGATCCGGTGCATTAGTGCTGGTATGATCGCACCCGTTAGAGTCTCCTCACTATATTTTCTTATAGCTGCTGGCACAGCGGGCGGTGGGGGGCTCCGAACTTCAAACGCGCGTAACTTTCGAACCGAATGGAGTTACGGGGCGCACAGCATGTCCACGCGAAGGTCTCTCAGAGCCGGACGACGTGGACAACAGGGCTGGCCCGTTGTGTGCACTATCCGAGGTCAAAAAAGGCCGCAGAGCCCCGGTTTCGTGGCCCGCCGTGTTTCGACGATCCCGATTTCAAAAATTGCGGGTCCCACACTCGGAATCACGGCACGCTGATGACAAAAGCCCCGTGTCGCGATTATATTTGCACACAATGCGTAAGACAAACAAAACAATCAAACTAGTTGTAAAAAAAAAGAACAAGTTAACCGAAAAGACGAGTCTGAACTACAAAAGGGGTGCAACACGAGGACTTCCCAGGGGGTCACCCATCCTAGTACTACTCTCGCCCAAGCACGCTTGACTTCGGAGTTCTGATGGGATCCGGTGCATTAGTGCTGGTATGATCGCACCCGTTAGAGTCTCCTCACTATATTTTCTTATAGCTGCTGGCACAGCGGGCGGTGGGGGGCTCCGAACTTCAAACGCGCGTAACTTTCGAACCGAATGGAGTTACGGGGCGCACAGCATGTCCACGCGAAGGTCTCTCAGAGCCGGACGACGTGGACAACAGGGCTGGCCCGTTGTGTGCACTATCCGAGGTCAAAAAAGGCCGCAGAGCCCCGGTTTCGTGGCCCGCCGTGTTTCGACGATCCCGATTTCAAAAATTGCGGGTCCCACACTCGGAATCACGGCACGCTGATGACAAAAGCCCCGTGTCGCGATTATATTTGCACACAATGCGTAAGACAAACAAAACAATCAAACTAGTTGTAAAAAAAAAGAACAAGTTAACCGAAAAGACGAGTCTGAACTACAAAAGGGGTGCAACACGAGGACTTCCCAGGGGGTCACCCATCCTAGTACTACTCTCGCCCAAGCACGCTTGACTTCGGAGTTCTGATGGGATCCGGTGCATTAGTGCTGGTATGATCGCACCCGTTAGAGTCTCCTCACTATATTTTCTTATAGCTGCTGGCACAGCGGGCGGTGGGGGGCTCCGAACTTCAAACGCGCGTAACTTTCGAACCGAATGGAGTTACGGGGCGCACAGCATGTCCACGCGAAGGTCTCTCAGAGCCGGACGACGTGGACAACAGGGCTGGCCCGTTGTGTGCACTATCCGAGGTCAAAAAAGGCCGCAGAGCCCCGGTTTCGTGGCCCGCCGTGTTTCGACGATCCCGATTTCAAAAATTGCGGGTCCCACACTCGGAATCACGGCACGCTGATGACAAAAGCCCCGTGTCGCGATTATATTTGCACACAATGCGTAAGACAAACAAAACAATCAAACTAGTTGTAAAAAAAAAGAACAAGTTAACCGAAAAGACGAGTCTGAACTACAAAAGGGGTGCAACACGAGGACTTCCCAGGGGGTCACCCATCCTAGTACTACTCTCGCCCAAGCACGCTTGACTTCGGAGTTCTGATGGGATCCGGTGCATTAGTGCTGGTATGATCGCACCCGTTAGAGTCTCCTCACTATATTTTCTTATAGCTGCTGGCACAGCGGGCGGTGGGGGGCTCCGAACTTCAAACGCGCGTAACTTTCGAACCGAATGGAGTTACGGGGCGCACAGCATGTCCACGCGAAGGTCTCTCAGAGCCGGACGACGTGGACAACAGGGCTGGCCCGTTGTGTGCACTATCCGAGGTCAAAAAAGGCCGCAGAGCCCCGGTTTCGTGGCCCGCCGTGTTTCGACGATCCCGATTTCAAAAATTGCGGGTCCCACACTCGGAATCACGGCACGCTGATGACAAAAGCCCCGTGTCGCGATTATATTTGCACACAATGCGTAAGACAAACAAAACAATCAAACTAGTTGTAAAAAAAAAGAACAAGTTAACCGAAAAGACGAGTCTGAACTACAAAAGGGGTGCAACACGAGGACTTCCCAGGGGGTCACCCATCCTAGTACTACTCTCGCCCAAGCACGCTTGACTTCGGAGTTCTGATGGGATCCGGTGCATTAGTGCTGGTATGATCGCACCCGTTAGAGTCTCCTCACTATATTTTCTTATAGCTGCTGGCACAGCGGGCGGTGGGGGGCTCCGAACTTCAAACGCGCGTAACTTTCGAACCGAATGGAGTTACGGGGCGCACAGCATGTCCACGCGAAGGTCTCTCAGAGCCGGACGACGTGGACAACAGGGCTGGCCCGTTGTGTGCACTATCCGAGGTCAAAAAAGGCCGCAGAGCCCCGGTTTCGTGGCCCGCCGTGTTTCGACGATCCCGATTTCAAAAATTGCGGGTCCCACACTCGGAATCACGGCACGCTGATGACAAAAGCCCCGTGTCGCGATTATATTTGCACACAATGCGTAAGACAAACAAAACAATCAAACTTGTTGTAAAAAAAAAGAACAAGTTAACCGAAAAGACGAGTCTGAACTACAAAAGGGGTGCAACACGAGGACTTCCCAGGGGGTCACCCATCCTAGTACTACTCTCGCCCAAGCACGCTTGACTTCGGAGTTCTGATGGGATCCGGTGCATTAGTGCTGGTATGATCGCACCCGTTAGAGTCTCCTCACTATATTTTCTTATAGCTGCTGGCACAGCGGGCGGTGGGGGGCTCCGAACTTCAAACGCGCGTAACTTTCGAACCGAATGGAGTTACGGGGCGCACAGCATGTCCACGCGAAGGTCTCTCAGTGCCGGACGACGTGGACAACAGGGCTGGCCCGTTGTGTGCACTATCCGAGGTCAAAAAAGGCCGCAGAGCCCCGGTTTCGTGGCCCGCCGTGTTTCGACGATCCCGATTTCAAAAATTGCGGGTCCCACACTCGGAATCACGGCACGCTGATGACAAAAGCCCCGTGTCGCGATTATATTTGCACACAATGCGTAAGACAAACAAAACAATCAAACTAGTTGTAAAAAAAAAGAACAAGTTAACCGAAAAGACGAGTCTGAACTACAAAAGGGGTGCAACACGAGGACTTCCCAGGGGGTCACCCATCCTAGTACTACTCTCGCCCAAGCACGCTTGACTTCGGAGTTCTGATGGGATCCGGTGCATTAGTGCTGGTATGATCGCACCCGTTAGAGTCTCCTCACTATATTTTCTTATAGCTGCTGGCACAGCGGGCGGTGGGGGGCTCCGAACTTCAAACGCGCGTAACTTTCGAACCGAATGGAGTTACGGGGCGCACAGCATGTCCACGCGAAGGTCTCTCAGAGCCGGACGACGTGGACAACAGGGCTGGCCCGTTGTGTGCACTATCCGAGGTCAAAAAAGGCCGCAGAGCCCCGGTTTCGTGGCCCGCCGTGTTTCGACGATCCCGATTTCAAAAATTGCGGGTCCCACACTCGGAATCACGGCACGCTGATGACAAAAGCCCCGTGTCGCGATTATATTTGCACACAATGCGTAAGACAAACAAAACAATCAAACTAGTTGTAAAAAAAAAGAACAAGTTAACCGAAAAGACGAGTCTGAACTACAAAAGGGGTGCAACACGAGGACTTCCCAGGGGGTCACCCATCCTAGTACTACTCTCGCCCAAGCACGCTTGACTTCGGAGTTCTGATGGGATCCGGTGCATTAGTGCTGGTATGATCGCACCCGTTAGAGTCTCCTCACTATATTTTCTTATAGCTGCTGGCACAGCGGGCGGTGGGGGGCTCCGAACTTCAAACGCGCGTAACTTTCGAACCGAATGGAGTTACGGGGCGCACAGCATGTCCACGCGAAGGTCTCTCAGAGCCGGACGACGTGGACAACAGGGCTGGCCCGTTGTGTGCACTATCCGAGGTCAAAAAAGGCCGCAGAGCCCCGATTTCGTGGCCCGCCGTGTTTCGACGATCCCGATTTCAAAAATTGCGGGTCCCACACTCGGAATCACGGCACGCTGATGACAAAAGCCCCGTGTCGCGATTATATTTGCACACAATGCGTAAGACAAACAAAACAATCAAACTAGTTGTAAAAAAAAAGAACAAGTTAACCGAAAAGACGAGTCTGAACTACAAAAGGGGTGCAACACGAGGACTTCCCAGGGGGTCACCCATCCTAGTACTACTCTCGCCCAAGCACGCTTGACTTCGGAGTTCTGATGGGATCCGGTGCATTAGTGCTGGTATGATCGCACCCGTTAGAGTCTCCTCACTATATTTTCTTATAGCTGCTGGCACAGCGGGCGGTGGGGGGCTCCGAACTTCAAACGCGCGTAACTTTCGAACCGAATGGAGTTACGGGGCGCACAGCATGTCCACGCGAAGGTCTCTCAGAGCCGGACGACGTGGACAACAGGGCTGGCCCGTTGTGTGCACTATCCGAGGTCAAAAAAGGCCGCAGAGCCCCGGTTTCGTGGCCCGCCGTGTTTCGACGATCCCGATTTCAAAAATTGCGGGTCCCACACTCGGAATCACGGCACGCTGATGACAAAAGCCCCGTGTCGCGATTATATTTGCACACAATGCGTAAGACAAACAAAACAATCAAACTAGTTGTAAAAAAAAAGAACAAGTTAACCGAAAAGACGAGTCTGAACTACAAAAGGGGTGCAACACGAGGACTTCCCAGGGGGTCACCCATCCTAGTACTACTCTCGCCCAAGCACGCTTGACTTCGGAGTTCTGATGGGATCCGGTGCATTAGTGCTGGTATGATCGCACCCGTTAGAGTCTCCTCACTATATTTTCTTATAGCTGCTGGCACAGCGGGCGGTGGGGGGCTCCGAACTTCAAACGCGCGTAACTTTCGAACCGAATGGAGTTACGGGGCGCACAGCATGTCCACGCGAAGGTCTCTCAGAGCCGGACGACGTGGACAACAGGGCTGGCCCGTTGTGTGCACTATCCGAGGTCAAAAAAGGCCGCAGAGCCCCGGTTTCGTGGCCCGCCGTGTTTCGACGATCCCGATTTCAAAAATTGCGGGTCCCACACTCGGAATCACGGCACGCTGATGACAAAAGCCCCGTGTCGCGATTATATTTGCACACAATGCGTAAGACAAACAAAACAATCAAACTAGTTGTAAAAAAAAAGAACAAGTTAACCGAAAAGACGAGTCTGAACTACAAAAGGGGTGCAACACGAGGACTTCCCAGGGGGTCACCCATCCTAGTACTACTCTCGCCCAAGCACGCTTGACTTCGGAGTTCTGATGGGATCCGGTGCATTAGTGCTGGTATGATCGCACCCGTTAGAGTCTCCTCACTATATTTTCTTATAGCTGCTGGCACAGCGGGCGGTGGGGGGCTCCGAACTTCAAACGCGCGTAACTTTCGAACCGAATGGAGTTACGGGGCGCACAGCATGTCCACGCGAAGGTCTCTCAGAGCCGGACGACGTGGACAACAGGGCTGGCCCGTTGTGTGCACTATCCGAGGTCAAAAAAGGCCGCAGAGCCCCGGTTTCGTGGCCCGCCGTGTTTCGACGATCCCGATTTCAAAAATTGCGGGTCCCACACTCGGAATCACGGCACGCTGATGACAAAAGCCCCGTGTCGCGATTATATTTGCACACAATGCGTAAGACAAACAAAACAATCAAACTAGTTGTAAAAAAAAAGAACAAGTTAACCGAAAAGACGAGTCTGAACTACAAAAGGGGTGCAACACGAGGACTTCCCAGGGGGTCACCCATCCTAGTACTACTCTCGCCCAAGCACGCTTGACTTCGGAGTTCTGATGGGATCCGGTGCATTAGTGCTGGTATGATCGCACCCGTTAGAGTCTCCTCACTATATTTTCTTATAGCTGCTGGCACAGCGGGCGGTGGGGGGCTCCGAACTTCAAACGCGCGTAACTTTCGAACCGAATGGAGTTACGGGGCGCACAGCATGTCCACGCGAAGGTCTCTCAGAGCCGGACGACGTGGACAACAGGGCTGGCCCGTTGTGTGCACTATCCGAGGTCAAAAAAGGCCGCAGAGCCCCGGTTTCGTGGCCCGCCGTGTTTCGACGATCCCGATTTCAAAAATTGCGGGTCCCACACTCGGAATCACGGCACGCTGATGACAAAAGCCCCGTGTCGCGATTATATTTGCACACAATGCGTAAGACAAACAAAACAATCAAACTAGTTGTAAAAAAAAAGAACAAGTTAACCGAAAAGACGAGTCTGAACTACAAAAGGGGTGCAACACGAGGACTTCCCAGGGGATCACCCATCCTAGTACTACTCTCGCCCAAGCACGCTTGACTTCGGAGTTCTGATGGGATCCGGTGCATTAGTGCTGGTATGATCGCACCCGTTAGAGTCTCCTCACTATATTTTCTTATAGCTGCTGGCACAGCGGGCGGTGGGGGGCTCCGAAATTCAAACGCGCGTAACTTTCGAACCGAATGGAGTTACGGGGCGCACAGCATGTCCACGCGAAGGTCTCTCAGAGCCGGACGACGTGGACAACAGGGCTGGCCCGTTGTGTGCACTATCCGAGGTCAAAAAAGGCCGCAGAGCCCCGGTTTCGTGGCCCGCCGTGTTTCGACGATCCCGATTTCAAAAATTGCGGGTCCCACACTCGGAATCACGGCACGCTGATGACAAAAGCCCCGTGTCGCGATTATATTTGCACACAATGCGTAAGACAAACAAAACAATCAAACTAGTTGTAAAAAAAAAGAACAAGTTAACCGAAAAGACGAGTCTGAACTACAAAAGGGGTGCAACACGAGGACTTCCCAGGGGGTCACCCATCCTAGTACTACTCTCGCCCAAGCACGCTTGACTTCGGAGTTCTGATGGGATCCGGTGCATTAGTGCTGGTATGATCGCACCCGTTAGAGTCTCCTCACTATATTTTCTTATAGCTGCTGGCACAGCGGGCGGTGGGGGGCTCCGAACTTCAAACGCGCGTAACTTTCGAACCGAATGGAGTTACGGGGCGCACAGCATGTCCACGCGAAGGTCTCTCAGAGCCGGACGACGTGGACAACAGGGCTGGCCCGTTGTGTGCACTATCCGAGGTCAAAAAAGGCCGCAGAGCCCCGGTTTCGTGGCCCGCCGTGTTTCGACGATCCCGATTTCAAAAATTGCGGGTCCCACACTCGGAATCACGGCACGCTGATGACAAAAGCCCCGTGTCGCGATTATATTTGCACACAATGCGTAAGACAAACAAAACAATCAAACTAGTTGTAAAAAAAAAGAACAAGTTAACCGAAAAGACGAGTCTGAACTACAAAAGGGGTGCAACACGAGGACTTCCCAGGGGGTCACCCATCCTAGTACTACTCTCGCCCAAGCACGCTTGACTTCGGAGTTCTGATGGGATCCGGTGCATTAGTGCTGGTATGATCGCACCCGTTAGAGTCTCCTCACTATATTTTCTTATAGCTGCTGGCACAGCGGGCGGTGGGGGGCTCCGAACTTCAAACGCGCGTAACTTTCGAACCGAATGGAGTTACGGGGCGCACAGCATGTCCACGCGAAGGTCTCTCAGAGCCGGACGACGTGGACAACAGGGCTGGCCCGTTGTGTGCACTATCCGAGGTCAAAAAAGGCCGCAGAGCCCCGGTTTCGTGGCCCGCCGTGTTTCGACGATCCCGATTTCAAAAATTGCGGGTCCCACACTCGGAATCACGGCACGCTGATGACAAAAGCCCCGTGTCGCGATTATATTTGCACACAATGCGTAAGACAAACAAAACAATCAAACTAGTTGTAAAAAAAAAGAACAAGTTAACCGAAAAGACGAGTCTGAACTACAAAAGGGGTGCAACACGAGGACTTCCCAGGGGGTCACCCATCCTAGTACTACTCTCGCCCAAGCACGCTTGACTTCGGAGTTCTGATGGGATCCGGTGCATTAGTGCTGGTATGATCGCACCCGTTAGAGTCTCCTCACTATATTTTCTTATAGCTGCTGGCACAGCGGGCGGTGGGGGGCTCCGAACTTCAAACGCGCGTAACTTTCGAACCGAATGGAGTTACGGGGCGCACAGCATGTCCACGCGAAGGTCTCTCAGAGCCGGACGACGTGGACAACAGGGCTGGCCCGTTGTGTGCACTATCCGAGGTCAAAAAAGGCCGCAGAGCCCCGGTTTCGTGGCCCGCCGTGTTTCGACGATCCCGATTTCAAAAATTGCGGGTCCCACACTCGGAATCACGGCACGCTGATGACAAAAGCCCCGTGTCGCGATTATATTTGCACACAATGCGTAAGACAAACAAAACAATCAAACTAGTTGTAAAAAAAAAGAACAAGTTAACCGAAAAGACGAGTCTGAACTACAAAAGGGGTGCAACACGAGGACTTCCCAGGGGGTCACCCATCCTAGTACTACTCTCGCCCAAGCACGCTTGACTTCGGAGTTCTGATGGGATCCGGTGCATTAGTGCTGGTATGATCGCACCCGTTAGAGTCTCCTCACTATATTTTCTTATAGCTGCTGGCACAGCGGGCGGTGGGGGGCTCCGAACTTCAAACGCGCGTAACTTTCGAACCGAATGGAGTTACGGGGCGCACAGCATGTCCACGCGAAGGTCTCTCAGAGCCGGACGACGTGGACAACAGGGCTGGCCCGTTGTGTGCACTATCCGAGGTCAAAAAAGGCCGCAGAGCCCCGGTTTCGTGGCCCGCCGTGTTTCGACGATCCCGATTTCAAAAATTGCGGGTCCCACACTCGGAATCACGGCACGCTGATGACAAAAGCCCCGTGTCGCGATTATATTTGCACACAATGCGTAAGACAAACAAAACAATCAAACTAGTTGTAAAAAAAAAGAACAAGTTAACCGAAAAGACGAGTCTGAACTACAAAAGGGGTGCAACACGAGGACTTCCCAGGGGGTCACCCATCCTAGTACTACTCTCGCCCAAGCACGCTTGACTTCGGAGTTCTGATGGGATCCGGTGCATTAGTGCTGGTATGATCGCACCCGTTAGAGTCTCCTCACTATATTTTCTTATAGCTGCTGGCACAGCGGGCGGTGGGGGGCTCCGAACTTCAAACGCGCGTAACTTTCGAACCGAATGGAGTTACGGGGCGCACAGCATGTCCACGCGAAGGTCTCTCAGAGCCGGACGACGTGGACAACAGGGCTGGCCCGTTGTGTGCACTATCCGAGGTCAAAAAAGGCCGCAGAGCCCCGGTTTCGTGGCCCGCCGTGTTTCGACGATCCCGATTTCAAAAATTGCGGGTCCCACACTCGGAATCACGGCACGCTGATGACAAAAGCCCCGTGTCGCGATTATATTTGCACACAATGCGTAAGACAAACAAAACAATCAAACTAGTTGTAAAAAAAAAGAACAAGTTAACCGAAAAGACGAGTCTGAACTACAAAAGGGGTGCAACACGAGGACTTCCCAGGGGGTCACCCATCCTAGTACTACTCTCGCCCAAGCACGCTTGACTTCGGAGTTCTGATGGGATCCGGTGCATTAGTGCTGGTATGATCGCACCCGTTAGAGTCTCCTCACTATATTTTCTTATAGCTGCTGGCACAGCGGGCGGTGGGGGGCTCCGAACTTCAAACGCGCGTAACTTTCGAACCGAATGGAGTTACGGGGCGCACAGCATGTCCACGCGAAGGTCTCTCAGAGCCGGACGACGTGGACAACAGGGCTGGCCCGTTGTGTGCACTATCCGAGGTCAAAAAAGGCCGCAGAGCCCCGGTTTCGTGGCCCGCCGTGTTTCGACGATCCCGATTTCAAAAATTGCGGGTCCCACACTCGGAATCACGGCACGCTGATGACAAAAGCCCCGTGTCGCGATTATATTTGCACACAATGCGTAAGACAAACAAAACAATCAAACTAGTTGTAAAAAAAAAGAACAAGTTAACCGAAAAGACGAGTCTGAACTACAAAAGGGGTGCAACACGAGGACTTCCCAGGGGGTCACCCATCCTAGTACTACTCTCGCCCAAGCACGCTTGACTTCGGAGTTCTGATGGGATCCGGTGCATTAGTGCTGGTATGATCGCACCCGTTAGAGTCTCCTCACTATATTTTCTTATAGCTGCTGGCACAGCGGGCGGTGGGGGGCTCCGAACTTCAAACGCGCGTAACTTTCGAACCGAATGGAGTTACGGGGCGCACAGCATGTCCACGCGAAGGTCTCTCAGAGCCGGACGACGTGGACAACAGGGCTGGCCCGTTGTGTGCACTATCCGAGGTCAAAAAAGGCCGCAGAGCCCCGGTTTCGTGGCCCGCCGTGTTTCGACGATCCCGATTTCAAAAATTGCGGGTCCCACACTCGGAATCACGGCACGCTGATGACAAAAGCCCCGTGTCGCGATTATATTTGCACACAATGCGTAAGACAAACAAAACAATCAAACTAGTTGTAAAAAAAAAGAACAAGTTAACCGAAAAGACGAGTCTGAACTACAAAAGGGGTGCAACACGAGGACTTCCCAGGGGGTCACCCATCCTAGTACTACTCTCGCCCAAGCACGCTTGACTTCGGAGTTCTGATGGGATCCGGTGCATTAGTGCTGGTATGATCGCACCCGTTAGAGTCTCCTCACTATATTTTCTTATAGCTGCTGGCACAGCGGGCGGTGGGGGGCTCCGAACTTCAAACGCGCGTAACTTTCGAACCGAATGGAGTTACGGGGCGCACAGCATGTCCACGCGAAGGTCTCTCAGAGCCGGACGACGTGGACAACAGGGCTGGCCCGTTGTGTGCACTATCCGAGGTCAAAAAAGGCCGCAGAGCCCCGGTTTCGTGGCCCGCCGTGTTTCGACGATCCCGATTTCAAAAATTGCGGGTCCCACACTCGGAATCACGGCACGCTGATGACAAAAGCCCCGTGTCGCGATTATATTTGCACACAATGCGTAAGACAAACAAAACAATCAAACTAGTTGTAAAAAAAAAGAACAAGTTAACCGAAAAGACGAGTCTGAACTACAAAAGGGGTGCAACACGAGGACTTCCCAGGGGGTCACCCATCCTAGTACTACTCTCGCCCAAGCACGCTTGACTTCGGAGTTCTGATGGGATCCGGTGCATTAGTGCTGGTATGATCGCACCCGTTAGAGTCTCCTCACTATATTTTCTTATAGCTGCTGGCACAGCGGGCGGTGGGGGGCTCCGAACTTCAAACGCGCGTAACTTTCGAACCGAATGGAGTTACGGGGCGCACAGCATGTCCACGCGAAGGTCTCTCAGAGCCGGACGACGTGGACAACAGGGCTGGCCCGTTGTGTGCACTATCCGAGGTCAAAAAAGGCCGCAGAGCCCCGGTTTCGTGGCCCGCCGTGTTTCGACGATCCCGATTTCAAAAATTGCGGGTCCCACACTCGGAATCACGGCACGCTGATGACAAAAGCCCCGTGTCGCGATTATATTTGCACACAATGCGTAAGACAAACAAAACAATCAAACTAGTTGTAAAAAAAAAGAACAAGTTAACCGAAAAGACGAGTCTGAACTACAAAAGGGGTGCAACACGAGGACTTCCCAGGGGGTCACCCATCCTAGTACTACTCTCGCCCAAGCACGCTTGACTTCGGAGTTCTGATGGGATCCGGTGCATTAGTGCTGGTATGATCGCACCCGTTAGAGTCTCCTCACTATATTTTCTTATAGCTGCTGGCACAGCGGGCGGTGGGGGGCTCCGAACTTCAAACGCGCGTAACTTTCGAACCGAATGGAGTTACGGGGCGCACAGCATGTCCACGCGAAGGTCTCTCAGAGCCGGACGACGTGGACAACAGGGCTGGCCTGTTGTGTGCACTATCCGAGGTCAAAAAAGGCCGCAGAGCCCCGGTTTCGTGGCCCGCCGTGTTTCGACGATCCCGATTTCAAAAATTGCGGGTCCCACACTCGGAATCACGGCACGCTGATGACAAAAGCCCCGTGTCGCGATTATATTTGCACACAATGCGTAAGACAAACAAAACAATCAAACTAGTTGTAAAAAAAAAGAACAAGTTAACCGAAAAGACGAGTCTGAACTACAAAAGGGGTGCAACACGAGGACTTCCCAGGGGGTCACCCATCCTAGTACTACTCTCGCCCAAGCACGCTTGACTTCGGAGTTCTGATGGGATCCGGTGCATTAGTGCTGGTATGATCGCACCCGTTAGAGTCTCCTCACTATATTTTCTTATAGCTGCTGGCACAGCGGGCGGTGGGGGGCTCCGAACTTCAAACGCGCGTAACTTTCGAACCGAATGGAGTTACGGGGCGCACAGCATGTCCACGCGAAGGTCTCTCAGAGCCGGACGACGTGGACAACAGGGCTGGCCCGTTGTGTGCACTATCCGAGGTCAAAAAAGGCCGCAGAGCCCCGGTTTCGTGGCCCGCCGTGTTTCGACGATCCCGATTTCAAAAATTGCGGGTCCCACACTCGGAATCACGGCACGCTGATGACAAAAGCCCCGTGTCGCGATTATATTTGCACACAATGCGTAAGACAAACAAAACAATCAAACTAGTTGTAAAAAAAAAGAACAAGTTAACCGAAAAGACGAGTCTGAACTACAAAAGGGGTGCAACACGAGGACTTCCCAGGGGGTCACCCATCCTAGTACTACTCTCGCCCAAGCACGCTTGACTTCGGAGTTCTGATGGGATCCGGTGCATTAGTGCTGGTATGATCGCACCCGTTAGAGTCTCCTCACTATATTTTCTTATAGCTGCTGGCACAGCGGGCGGTGGGGGGCTCCGAACTTCAAACGCGCGTAACTTTCGAACCGAATGGAGTTACGGGGCGCACAGCATGTCCACGCGAAGGTCTCTCAGAGCCGGACGACGTGGACAACAGGGCTGGCCCGTTGTGTGCACTATCCGAGGTCAAAAAAGGCCGCAGAGCCCCGGTTTCGTGGCCCGCCGTGTTTCGACGATCCCGATTTCAAAAATTGCGGGTCCCACACTCGGAATCACGGCACGCTGATGACAAAAGCCCCGTGTCGCGATTATATTTGCACACAATGCGTAAGACAAACAAAACAATCAAACTAGTTGTAAAAAAAAAGAACAAGTTAACCGAAAAGACGAGTCTGAACTACAAAAGGGGTGCAACACGAGGACTTCCCAGGGGGTCACCCATCCTAGTACTACTCTCGCCCAAGCACGCTTGACTTCGGAGTTCTGATGGGATCCGGTGCATTAGTGCTGGTATGATCGCACCCGTTAGAGTCTCCTCACTATATTTTCTTATAGCTGCTGGCACAGCGGGCGGTGGGGGGCTCCGAACTTCAAACGCGCGTAACTTTCGAACCGAATGGAGTTACGGGGCGCACAGCATGTCCACGCGAAGGTCTCTCAGAGCCGGACGACGTGGACAACAGGGCTGGCCCGTTGTGTGCACTATCCGAGGTCAAAAAAGGCCGCAGAGCCCCGGTTTCGTGGCCCGCCGTGTTTCGACGATCCCGATTTCAAAAATTGCGGGTCCCACACTCGGAATCACGGCACGCTGATGACAAAAGCCCCGTGTCGCGATTATATTTGCACACAATGCGTAAGACAAACAAAACAATCAAACTAGTTGTAAAAAAAAAGAACAAGTTAACCGAAAAGACGAGTCTGAACTACAAAAGGGGTGCAACACGAGGACTTCCCAGGGGGTCACCCATCCTAGTACTACTCTCGCCCAAGCACGCTTGACTTCGGAGTTCTGATGGGATCCGGTGCATTAGTGCTGGTATGATCGCACCCGTTAGAGTCTCCTCACTATATTTTCTTATAGCTGCTGGCACAGCGGGCGGTGGGGGGCTCCGAACTTCAAACGCGCGTAACTTTCGAACCGAATGGAGTTACGGGGCGCACAGCATGTCCACGCGAAGGTCTCTCAGAGCCGGACGACGTGGACAACAGGGCTGGCCCGTTGTGTGCACTATCCGAGGTCAAAAAAGGCCGCAGAGCCCCGGTTTCGTGGCCCGCCGTGTTTCGACGATCCCGATTTCAAAAATTGCGGGTCCCACACTCGGAATCACGGCACGCTGATGACAAAAGCCCCGTGTCGCGATTATATTTGCACACAATGCGTAAGCCAAACAAAACAATCAAACTAGTTGTAAAAAAAAAGAACAAGTTAACCGAAAAGACGAGTCTGAACTACAAAAGGGGTGCAACACGAGGACTTCCCAGGGGGTCACCCATCCTAGTACTACTCTCGCCCAAGCACGCTTGACTTCGGAGTTCTGATGGGATCCGGTGCATTAGTGCTGGTATGATCGCACCCGTTAGAGTCTCCTCACTATATTTTCTTATAGCTGCTGGCACAGCGGGCGGTGGGGGGCTCCGAACTTCAAACGCGCGTAACTTTCGAACCGAATGGAGTTACGGGGCGCACAGCATGTCCACGCGAAGGTCTCTCAGAGCCGGACGACGTGGACAACAGGGCTGGCCCGTTGTGTGCACTATCCGAGGTCAAAAAAGGCCGCAGAGCCCCGGTTTCGTGGCCCGCCGTGTTTCGACGATCCCGATTTCAAAAATTGCGGGTCCCACACTCGGAATCACGGCACGCTGATGACAAAAGCCCCGTGTCGCGATTATATTTGCACACAATGCGTAAGACAAACAAAACAATCAAACTAGTTGTAAAAAAAAAGAACAAGTTAACCGAAAAGACGAGTCTGAACTACAAAAGGGGTGCAACACGAGGACTTCCCAGGGGGTCACCCATCCTAGTACTACTCTCGCCCAAGCACGCTTGACTTCGGAGTTCTGATGGGATCCGGTGCATTAGTGCTGGTATGATCGCACCCGTTAGAGTCTCCTCACTATATTTTCTTATAGCTGCTGGCACAGCGGGCGGTGGGGGGCTCCGAACTTCAAACGCGCGTAACTTTCGAACCGAATGGAGTTACGGGGCGCACAGCATGTCCACGCGAAGGTCTCTCAGAGCCGGACGACGTGGACAACAGGGCTGGCCCGTTGTGTGCACTATCCGAGGTCAAAAAAGGCCGCAGAGCCCCGGTTTCGTGGCCCGCCGTGTTTCGACGATCCCGATTTCAAAAATTGCGGGTCCCACACTCGGAATCACGGCACGCTGATGACAAAAGCCCCGTGTCGCGATTATATTTGCACACAATGCGTAAGACAAACAAAACAATCAAACTAGTTGTAAAAAAAAAGAACAAGTTAACCGAAAAGACGAGTCTGAACTACAAAAGGGGTGCAACACGAGGACTTCCCAGGGGGTCACCCATCCTAGTACTACTCTCGCCCAAGCACGCTTGACTTCGGAGTTCTGATGGGATCCGGTGCATTAGTGCTGGTATGATCGCACCCGTTAGAGTCTCCTCACTATATTTTCTTATAGCTGCTGGCACAGCGGGCGGTGGGGGGCTCCGAACTTCAAACGCGCGTAACTTTCGAACCGAATGGAGTTACGGGGCGCACAGCATGTCCACGCGAAGGTCTCTCAGAGCCGGACGACGTGGACAACAGGGCTGGCCCGTTGTGTGCACTATCCGAGGTCAAAAAAGGCCGCAGAGCCCCGGTTTCGTGGCCCGCCGTGTTTCGACGATCCCGATTTCAAAAATTGCGGGTCCCACACTCGGAATCACGGCACGCTGATGACAAAAGCCCCGTGTCGCGATTATATTTGCACACAATGCGTAAGACAAACAAAACAATCAAACTAGTTGTAAAAAAAAAGAACAAGTTAACCGAAAAGACGAGTCTGAACTACAAAAGGGGTGCAACACGAGGACTTCCCAGGGGGTCACCCATCCTAGTACTACTCTCGCCCAAGCACGCTTGACTTCGGAGTTCTGATGGGATCCGGTGCATTAGTGCTGGTATGATCGCACCCGTTAGAGTCTCCTCACTATATTTTCTTATAGCTGCTGGCACAGCGGGCGGTGGGGGGCTCCGAACTTCAAACGCGCGTAACTTTCGAACCGAATGGAGTTACGGGGCGCACAGCATGTCCACGCGAAGGTCTCTCAGAGCCGGACGACGTGGACAACAGGGCTGGCCCGTTGTGTGCACTATCCGAGGTCAAAAAAGGCCGCAGAGCCCCGGTTTCGTGGCCCGCCGTGTTTCGACGATCCCGATTTCAAAAATTGCGGGTCCCACACTCGGAATCACGGCACGCTGATGACAAAAGCCCCGTGTCGCGATTATATTTGCACACAATGCGTAAGACAAACAAAACAATCAAACTAGTTGTAAAAAAAAAGAACAAGTTAACCGAAAAGACGAGTCTGAACTACAAAAGGGGTGCAACACGAGGACTTCCCAGGGGGTCACCCATCCTAGTACTACTCTCGCCCAAGCACGCTTGACTTCGGAGTTCTGATGGGATCCGGTGCATTAGTGCTGGTATGATCGCACCCGTTAGAGTCTCCTCACTATATTTTCTTATAGCTGCTGGCACAGCGGGCGGTGGGGGGCTCCGAACTTCAAACGCGCGTAACTTTCGAACCGAATGGAGTTACGGGGCGCACAGCATGTCCACGCGAAGGTCTCTCAGAGCCGGACGACGTGGACAACAGGGCTGGCCCGTTGTGTGCACTATCCGAGGTCAAAAAAGGCCGCAGAGCCCCGGTTTCGTGGCCCGCCGTGTTTCGACGATCCCGATTTCAAAAATTGCGGGTCCCACACTCGGAATCACGGCACGCTGATGACAAAAGCCCCGTGTCGCGATTATATTTGCACACAATGCGTAAGACAAACAAAACAATCAAACTAGTTGTAAAAAAAAAGAACAAGTTAACCGAAAAGACGAGTCTGAACTACAAAAGGGGTGCAACACGAGGACTTCCCAGGGGGTCACCCATCCTAGTACTACTCTCGCCCAAGCACGCTTGACTTCGGAGTTCTGATGGGATCCGGTGCATTAGTGCTGGTATGATCGCACCCGTTAGAGTCTCCTCACTATATTTTCTTATAGCTGCTGGCACAGCGGGCGGTGGGGGGCTCCGAACTTCAAACGCGCGTAACTTTCGAACCGAATGGAGTTACGGGGCGCACAGCATGTCCACGCGAAGGTCTCTCAGAGCCGGACGACGTGGACAACAGGGCTGGCCCGTTGTGTGCACTATCCGAGGTCAAAAAAGGCCGCAGAGCCCCGGTTTCGTGGCCCGCCGTGTTTCGACGATCCCGATTTCAAAAATTGCGGGTCCCACACTCGGAATCACGGCACGCTGATGACAAAAGCCCCGTGTCGCGATTATATTTGCACACAATGCGTAAGACAAACAAAACAATCAAACTAGTTGTAAAAAAAAAGAACAAGTTAACCGAAAAGACGAGTCTGAACTACAAAAGGGGTGCAACACGAGGACTTCCCAGGGGGTCACCCATCCTAGTACTACTCTCGCCCAAGCACGCTTGACTTCGGAGTTCTGATGGGATCCGGTGCATTAGTGCTGGTATGATCGCACCCGTTAGAGTCTCCTCACTATATTTTCTTATAGCTGCTGGCACAGCGGGCGGTGGGGGGCTCCGAACTTCAAACGCGCGTAACTTTCGAACCGAATGGAGTTACGGGGCGCACAGCATGTCCACGCGAAGGTCTCTCAGAGCCGGACGACGTGGACAACAGGGCTGGCCCGTTGTGTGCACTATCCGAGGTCAAAAAAGGCCGCAGAGCCCCGGTTTCGTGGCCCGCCGTGTTTCGACGATCCCGATTTCAAAAATTGCGGGTCCCACACTCGGAATCACGGCACGCTGATGACAAAAGCCCCGTGTCGCGATTATATTTGCACACAATGCGTAAGACAAACAAAACAATCAAACTAGTTGTAAAAAAAAAGAACAAGTTAACCGAAAAGACGAGTCTGAACTACAAAAGGGGTGCAACACGAGGACTTCCCAGGGGGTCACCCATCCTAGTACTACTCTCGCCCAAGCACGCTTGACTTCGGAGTTCTGATGGGATCCGGTGCATTAGTGCTGGTATGATCGCACCCGTTAGAGTCTCCTCACTATATTTTCTTATAGCTGCTGGCACAGCGGGCGGTGGGGGGCTCCGAACTTCAAACGCGCGTAACTTTCGAACCGAATGGAGTTACGGGGCGCACAGCATGTCCACGCGAAGGTCTCTCAGAGCCGGACGACGTGGACAACAGGGCTGGCCCGTTGTGTGCACTATCCGAGGTCAAAAAAGGCCGCAGAGCCCCGGTTTCGTGGCCCGCCGTGTTTCGACGATCCCGATTTCAAAAATTGCGGGTCCCACACTCGGAATCACGGCACGCTGATGACAAAAGCCCCGTGTCGCGATTATATTTGCACACAATGCGTAAGACAAACAAAACAATCAAACTAGTTGTAAAAAAAAAGAACAAGTTAACCGAAAAGACGAGTCTGAACTACAAAAGGGGTGCAACACGAGGACTTCCCAGGGGGTCACCCATCCTAGTACTACTCTCGCCCAAGCACGCTTGACTTCGGAGTTCTGATGGGATCCGGTGCATTAGTGCTGGTATGATCGCACCCGTTAGAGTCTCCTCACTATATTTTCTTATAGCTGCTGGCACAGCGGGCGGTGGGGGGCTCCGAACTTCAAACGCGCGTAACTTTCGAACCGAATGGAGTTACGGGGCGCACAGCATGTCCACGCGAAGGTCTCTCAGAGCCGGACGACGTGGACAACAGGGCTGGCCCGTTGTGTGCACTATCCGAGGTCAAAAAAGGCCGCAGAGCCCCGGTTTCGTGGCCCGCCGTGTTTCGACGATCCCGATTTCAAAAATTGCGGGTCCCACACTCGGAATCACGGCACGCTGATGACAAAAGCCCCGTGTCGCGATTATATTTGCACACAATGCGTAAGCCAAACAAAACAATCAAACTAGTTGTAAAAAAAAAGAACAAGTTAACCGAAAAGACGAGTCTGAACTACAAAAGGGGTGCAACACGAGGACTTCCCAGGGGGTCACCCATCCTAGTACTACTCTCGCCCAAGCACGCTTGACTTCGGAGTTCTGATGGGATCCGGTGCATTAGTGCTGGTATGATCGCACCCGTTAGAGTCTCCTCACTATATTTTCTTATAGCTGCTGGCACAGCGGGCGGTGGGGGGCTCCGAACTTCAAACGCGCGTAACTTTCGAACCGAATGGAGTTACGGGGCGCACAGCATGTCCACGCGAAGGTCTCTCAGAGCCGGACGACGTGGACAACAGGGCTGGCCCGTTGTGTGCACTATCCGAGGTCAAAAAAGGCCGCAGAGCCCCGGTTTCGTGGCCCGCCGTGTTTCGACGATCCCGATTTCAAAAATTGCGGGTCCCACACTCGGAATCACGGCACGCTGATGACAAAAGCCCCGTGTCGCGATTATATTTGCACACAATGCGTAAGACAAACAAAACAATCAAACTAGTTGTAAAAAAAAAGAACAAGTTAACCGAAAAGACGAGTCTGAACTACAAAAGGGGTGCAACACGAGGACTTCCCAGGGGGTCACCCATCCTAGTACTACTCTCGCCCAAGCACGCTTGACTTCGGAGTTCTGATGGGATCCGGTGCATTAGTGCTGGTATGATCGCACCCGTTAGAGTCTCCTCACTATATTTTCTTATAGCTGCTGGCACAGCGGGCGGTGGGGGGCTCCGAACTTCAAACGCGCGTAACTTTCGAACCGAATGGAGTTACGGGGCGCACAGCATGTCCACGCGAAGGTCTCTCAGAGCCGGACGACATGGACAACAGGGCTGGCCCGTTGTGTGCACTATCCGAGGTCAAAAAAGGCCGCAGAGCCCCGGTTTCGTGGCCCGCCGTGTTTCGACGATCCCGATTTCAAAAATTGCGGGTCCCACACTCGGAATCACGGCACGCTGATGACAAAAGCCCCGTGTCGCGATTATATTTGCACACAATGCGTAAGACAAACAAAACAATCAAACTAGTTGTAAAAAAAAAGAACAAGTTAACCGAAAAGACGAGTCTGAACTACAAAAGGGGTGCAACACGAGGACTTCCCAGGGGGTCACCCATCCTAGTACTACTCTCGCCCAAGCACGCTTGACTTCGGAGTTCTGATGGGATCCGGTGCATTAGTGCTGGTATGATCGCACCCGTTAGAGTCTCCTCACTATATTTTCTTATAGCTGCTGGCACAGCGGGCGGTGGGGGGCTCCGAACTTCAAACGCGCGTAACTTTCGAACCGAATGGAGTTACGGGGCGCACAGCATGTCCACGCGAAGGTCTCTCAGAGCCGGACGACGTGGACAACAGGGCTGGCCCGTTGTGTGCACTATCCGAGGTCAAAAAAGGCCGCAGAGCCCCGGTTTCGTGGCCCGCCGTGTTTCGACGATCCCGATTTCAAAAATTGCGGGTCCCACACTCGGAATCACGGCACGCTGATGACAAAAGCCCCGTGTCGCGATTATATTTGCACACAATGCGTAAGACAAACAAAACAATCAAACTAGTTGTAAAAAAAAAGAACAAGTTAACCGAAAAGACGAGTCTGAACTACAAAAGGGGTGCAACACGAGGACTTCCCAGGGGGTCACCCATCCTAGTACTACTCTCGCCCAAGCACGCTTGACTTCGGAGTTCTGATGGGATCCGGTGCATTAGTGCTGGTATGATCGCACCCGTTAGAGTCTCCTCACTATATTTTCTTATAGCTGCTGGCACAGCGGGCGGTGGGGGGCTCCGAACTTCAAACGCGCGTAACTTTCGAACCGAATGGAGTTACGGGGCGCACAGCATGTCCACGCGAAGGTCTCTCAGAGCCGGACGACGTGGACAACAGGGCTGGCCCGTTGTGTGCACTATCCGAGGTCAAAAAAGGCCGCAGAGCCCCGGTTTCGTGGCCCGCCGTGTTTCGACGATCCCGATTTCAAAAATTGCGGGTCCCACACTCGGAATCACGGCACGCTGATGACAAAAGCCCCGTGTCGCGATTATATTTGCACACAATGCGTAAGACAAACAAAACAATCAAACTAGTTGTAAAAAAAAAGAACAAGTTAACCGAAAAGACGAGTCTGAACTACAAAAGGGGTGCAACACGAGGACTTCCCAGGGGGTCACCCATCCTAGTACTACTCTCGCCCAAGCACGCTTGACTTCGGAGTTCTGATGGGATCCGGTGCATTAGTGCTGGTATGATCGCACCCGTTAGAGTCTCCTCACTATATTTTCTTATAGCTGCTGGCACAGCGGGCGGTGGGGGGCTCCGAACTTCAAACGCGCGTAACTTTCGAACCGAATGGAGTTACGGGGCGCACAGCATGTCCACGCGAAGGTCTCTCAGAGCCGGACGACGTGGACAACAGGGCTGGCCCGTTGTGTGCACTATCCGAGGTCAAAAAAGGCCGCAGAGCCCCGGTTTCGTGGCCCGCCGTGTTTCGACGATCCCGATTTCAAAAATTGCGGGTCCCACACTCGGAATCACGGCACGCTGATGACAAAAGCCCCGTGTCGCGATTATATTTGCACACAATGCGTAAGACAAACAAAACAATCAAACTAGTTGTAAAAAAAAAGAACAAGTTAACCGAAAAGACGAGTCTGAACTACAAAAGGGGTGCAACACGAGGACTTCCCAGGGGGTCACCCATCCTAGTACTACTCTCGCCCAAGCACGCTTGACTTCGGAGTTCTGATGGGATCCGGTGCATTAGTGCTGGTATGATCGCACCCGTTAGAGTCTCCTCACTATATTTTCTTATAGCTGCTGGCACAGCGGGCGGTGGGGGGCTCCGAACTTCAAACGCGCGTAACTTTCGAACCGAATGGAGTTACGGGGCGCACAGCATGTCCACGCGAAGGTCTCTCAGAGCCGGACGACGTGGACAACAGGGCTGGCCCGTTGTGTGCACTATCCGAGGTCAAAAAAGGCCGCAGAGCCCCGGTTTCGTGGCCCGCCGTGTTTCGACGATCCCGATTTCAAAAATTGCGGGTCCCACACTCGGAATCACGGCACGCTGATGACAAAAGCCCCGTGTCGCGATTATATTTGCACACAATGCGTAAGACAAACAAAACAATCAAACTAGTTGTAAAAAAAAAGAACAAGTTAACCGAAAAGACGAGTCTGAACTACAAAAGGGGTGCAACACGAGGACTTCCCAGGGGGTCACCCATCCTAGTACTACTCTCGCCCAAGCACGCTTGACTTCGGAGTTCTGATGGGATCCGGTGCATTAGTGCTGGTATGATCGCACCCGTTAGAGTCTCCTCACTATATTTTCTTATAGCTGCTGGCACAGCGGGCGGTGGGGGGCTCCGAACTTCAAACGCGCGTAACTTTCGAACCGAATGGAGTTACGGGGCGCACAGCATGTCCACGCGAAGGTCTCTCAGAGCCGGACGACGTGGACAACAGGGCTGGCCCGTTGTGTGCACTATCCGAGGTCAAAAAAGGCCGCAGAGCCCCGGTTTCGTGGCCCGCCGTGTTTCGACGATCCCGATTTCAAAAATTGCGGGTCCCACACTCGGAATCACGGCACGCTGATGACAAAAGCCCCGTGTCGCGATTATATTTGCACACAATGCGTAAGACAAACAAAACAATCAAACTAGTTGTAAAAAAAAAGAACAAGTTAACCGAAAAGACGAGTCTGAACTACAAAAGGGGTGCAACACGAGGACTTCCCAGGGGGTCACCCATCCTAGTACTACTCTCGCCCAAGCACGCTTGACTTCGGAGTTCTGATGGGATCCGGTGCATTAGTGCTGGTATGATCGCACCCGTTAGAGTCTCCTCACTATATTTTCTTATAGCTGCTGGCACAGCGGGCGGTGGGGGGCTCCGAACTTCAAACGCGCGTAACTTTCGAACCGAATGGAGTTACGGGGCGCACAGCATGTCCACGCGAAGGTCTCTCAGAGCCGGACGACGTGGACAACAGGGCTGGCCCGTTGTGTGCACTATCCGAGGTCAAAAAAGGCCGCAGAGCCCCGGTTTCGTGGCCCGCCGTGTTTCGACGATCCCGATTTCAAAAATTGCGGGTCCCACACTCGGAATCACGGCACGCTGATGACAAAAGCCCCGTGTCGCGATTATATTTGCACACAATGCGTAAGACAAACAAAACAATCAAACTAGTTGTAAAAAAAAAGAACAAGTTAACCGAAAAGACGAGTCTGAACTACAAAAGGGGTGCAACACGAGGACTTCCCAGGGGGTCACCCATCCTAGTACTACTCTCGCCCAAGCACGCTTGACTTCGGAGTTCTGATGGGATCCGGTGCATTAGTGCTGGTATGATCGCACCCGTTAGAGTCTCCTCACTATATTTTCTTATAGCTGCTGGCACAGCGGGCGGTGGGGGGCTCCGAACTTCAAACGCGCGTAACTTTCGAACCGAATGGAGTTACGGGGCGCACAGCATGTCCACGCGAAGGTCTCTCAGAGCCGGACGACGTGGACAACAGGGCTGGCCCGTTGTGTGCACTATCCGAGGTCAAAAAAGGCCGCAGAGCCCCGGTTTCGTGGCCCGCCGTGTTTCGACGATCCCGATTTCAAAAATTGCGGGTCCCACACTCGGAATCACGGCACGCTGATGACAAAAGCCCCGTGTCGCGATTATATTTGCACACAATGCGTAAGACAAACAAAACAATCAAACTAGTTGTAAAAAAAAAGAACAAGTTAACCGAAAAGACGAGTCTGAACTACAAAAGGGGTGCAACACGAGGACTTCCCAGGGGGTCACCCATCCTAGTACTACTCTCGCCCAAGCACGCTTGACTTCGGAGTTCTGATGGGATCCGGTGCATTAGTGCTGGTATGATCGCACCCGTTAGAGTCTCCTCACTATATTTTCTTATAGCTGCTGGCACAGCGGGCGGTGGGGGGCTCCGAACTTCAAACGCGCGTAACTTTCGAACCGAATGGAGTTACGGGGCGCACAGCATGTCCACGCGAAGGTCTCTCAGAGCCGGACGACGTGGACAACAGGGCTGGCCCGTTGTGTGCACTATCCGAGGTCAAAAAAGGCCGCAGAGCCCCGGTTTCGTGGCCCGCCGTGTTTCGACGATCCCGATTTCAAAAATTGCGGGTCCCACACTCGGAATCACGGCACGCTGATGACAAAAGCCCCGTGTCGCGATTATATTTGCACACAATGCGTAAGACAAACAAAACAATCAAACTAGTTGTAAAAAAAAAGAACAAGTTAACCGAAAAGACGAGTCTGAACTACAAAAGGGGTGCAACACGAGGACTTCCCAGGGGGTCACCCATCCTAGTACTACTCTCGCCCAAGCACGCTTGACTTCGGAGTTCTGATGGGATCCGGTGCATTAGTGCTGGTATGATCGCACCCGTTAGAGTCTCCTCACTATATTTTCTTATAGCTGCTGGCACAGCGGGCGGTGGGGGGCTCCGAACTTCAAACGCGCGTAACTTTCGAACCGAATGGAGTTACGGGGCGCACAGCATGTCCACGCGAAGGTCTCTCAGAGCCGGACGACGTGGACAACAGGGCTGGCCCGTTGTGTGCACTATCCGAGGTCAAAAAAGGCCGCAGAGCCCCGGTTTCGTGGCCCGCCGTGTTTCGACGATCCCGATTTCAAAAATTGCGGGTCCCACACTCGGAATCACGGCACGCTGATGACAAAAGCCCCGTGTCGCGATTATATTTGCACACAATGCGTAAGACAAACAAAACAATCAAACTAGTTGTAAAAAAAAAGAACAAGTTAACCGAAAAGACGAGTCTGAACTACAAAAGGGGTGCAACACGAGGACTTCCCAGGGGGTCACCCATCCTAGTACTACTCTCGCCCAAGCACGCTTGACTTCGGAGTTCTGATGGGATCCGGTGCATTAGTGCTGGTATGATCGCACCCGTTAGAGTCTCCTCACTATATTTTCTTATAGCTGCTGGCACAGCGGGCGGTGGGGGGCTCCGAACTTCAAACGCGCGTAACTTTCGAACCGAATGGAGTTACGGGGCGCACAGCATGTCCACGCGAAGGTCTCTCAGAGCCGGACGACGTGGACAACAGGGCTGGCCCGTTGTGTGCACTATCCGAGGTCAAAAAAGGCCGCAGAGCCCCGGTTTCGTGGCCCGCCGTGTTTCGACGATCCCGATTTCAAAAATTGCGGGTCCCACACTCGGAATCACGGCACGCTGATGACAAAAGCCCCGTGTCGCGATTATATTTGCACACAATGCGTAAGACAAACAAAACAATCAAACTAGTTGTAAAAAAAAAGAACAAGTTAACCGAAAAGACGAGTCTGAACTACAAAAGGGGTGCAACACGAGGACTTCCCAGGGGGTCACCCATCCTAGTACTACTCTCGCCCAAGCACGCTTGACTTCGGAGTTCTGATGGGATCCGGTGCATTAGTGCTGGTATGATCGCACCCGTTAGAGTCTCCTCACTATATTTTCTTATAGCTGCTGGCACAGCGGGCGGTGGGGGGCTCCGAACTTCAAACGCGCGTAACTTTCGAACCGAATGGAGTTACGGGGCGCACAGCATGTCCACGCGAAGGTCTCTCAGAGCCGGACGACGTGGACAACAGGGCTGGCCCGTTGTGTGCACTATCCGAGGTCAAAAAAGGCCGCAGAGCCCCGGTTTCGTGGCCCGCCGTGTTTCGACGATCCCGATTTCAAAAATTGCGGGTCCCACACTCGGAATCACGGCACGCTGATGACAAAAGCCCCGTGTCGCGATTATATTTGCACACAATGCGTAAGACAAACAAAACAATCAAACTAGTTGTAAAAAAAAAGAACAAGTTAACCGAAAAGACGAGTCTGAACTACAAAAGGGGTGCAACACGAGGACTTCCCAGGGGGTCACCCATCCTAGTACTACTCTCGCCCAAGCACGCTTGACTTCGGAGTTCTGATGGGATCCGGTGCATTAGTGCTGGTATGATCGCACCCGTTAGAGTCTCCTCACTATATTTTCTTATAGCTGCTGGCACAGCGGGCGGTGGGGGGCTCCGAACTTCAAACGCGCGTAACTTTCGAACCGAATGGAGTTACGGGGCGCACAGCATGTCCACGCGAAGGTCTCTCAGAGCCGGACGACGTGGACAACAGGGCTGGCCCGTTGTGTGCACTATCCGAGGTCAAAAAAGGCCGCAGAGCCCCGGTTTCGTGGCCCGCCGTGTTTCGACGATCCCGATTTCAAAAATTGCGGGTCCCACACTCGGAATCACGGCACGCTGATGACAAAAGCCCCGTGTCGCGATTATATTTGCACACAATGCGTAAGACAAACAAAACAATCAAACTAGTTGTAAAAAAAAAGAACAAGTTAACCGAAAAGACGAGTCTGAACTACAAAAGGGGTGCAACACGAGGACTTCCCAGGGGGTCACCCATCCTAGTACTACTCTCGCCCAAGCACGCTTGACTTCGGAGTTCTGATGGGATCCGGTGCATTAGTGCTGGTATGATCGCACCCGTTAGAGTCTCCTCACTATATTTTCTTATAGCTGCTGGCACAGCGGGCGGTGGGGGGCTCCGAACTTCAAACGCGCGTAACTTTCGAACCGAATGGAGTTACGGGGCGCACAGCATGTCCACGCGAAGGTCTCTCAGAGCCGGACGACGTGGACAACAGGGCTGGCCCGTTGTGTGCACTATCCGAGGTCAAAAAAGGCCGCAGAGCCCCGGTTTCGTGGCCCGCCGTGTTTCGACGATCCCGATTTCAAAAATTGCGGGTCCCACACTCGGAATCACGGCACGCTGATGACAAAAGCCCCGTGTCGCGATTATATTTGCACACAATGCGTAAGACAAACAAAACAATCAAACTAGTTGTAAAAAAAAAGAACAAGTTAACCGAAAAGACGAGTCTGAACTACAAAAGGGGTGCAACACGAGGACTTCCCAGGGGGTCACCCATCCTAGTACTACTCTCGCCCAAGCACGCTTGACTTCGGAGTTCTGATGGGATCCGGTGCATTAGTGCTGGTATGATCGCACCCGTTAGAGTCTCCTCACTATATTTTCTTATAGCTGCTGGCACAGCGGGCGGTGGGGGGCTCCGAACTTCAAACGCGCGTAACTTTCGAACCGAATGGAGTTACGGGGCGCACAGCATGTCCACGCGAAGGTCTCTCAGAGCCGGACGACGTGGACAACAGGGCTGGCCCGTTGTGTGCACTATCCGAGGTCAAAAAAGGCCGCAGAGCCCCGGTTTCGTGGCCCGCCGTGTTTCGACGATCCCGATTTCAAAAATTGCGGGTCCCACACTCGGAATCACGGCACGCTGATGACAAAAGCCCCGTGTCGCGATTATATTTGCACACAATGCGTAAGACAAACAAAACAATCAAACTAGTTGTAAAAAAAAAGAACAAGTTAACCGAAAAGACGAGTCTGAACTACAAAAGGGGTGCAACACGAGGACTTCCCAGGGGGTCACCCATCCTAGTACTACTCTCGCCCAAGCACGCTTGACTTCGGAGTTCTGATGGGATCCGGTGCATTAGTGCTGGTATGATCGCACCCGTTAGAGTCTCCTCACTATATTTTCTTATAGCTGCTGGCACAGCGGGCGGTGGGGGGCTCCGAACTTCAAACGCGCGTAACTTTCGAACCGAATGGAGTTACGGGGCGCACAGCATGTCCACGCGAAGGTCTCTCAGAGCCGGACGACGTGGACAACAGGGCTGGCCCGTTGTGTGCACTATCCGAGGTCAAAAAAGGCCGCAGAGCCCCGGTTTCGTGGCCCGCCGTGTTTCGACGATCCCGATTTCAAAAATTGCGGGTCCCACACTCGGAATCACGGCACGCTGATGACAAAAGCCCCGTGTCGCGATTATATTTGCACACAATGCGTAAGACAAACAAAACAATCAAACTAGTTGTAAAAAAAAAGAACAAGTTAACCGAAAAGACGAGTCTGAACTACAAAAGGGGTGCAACACGAGGACTTCCCAGGGGGTCACCCATCCTAGTACTACTCTCGCCCAAGCACGCTTGACTTCGGAGTTCTGATGGGATCCGGTGCATTAGTGCTGGTATGATCGCACCCGTTAGAGTCTCCTCACTATATTTTCTTATAGCTGCTGGCACAGCGGGCGGTGGGGGGCTCCGAACTTCAAACGCGCGTAACTTTCGAACCGAATGGAGTTACGGGGCGCACAGCATGTCCACGCGAAGGTCTCTCAGAGCCGGACGACGTGGACAACGGGCTGGCCCGTTGTGTGCACTATCCGAGGTCAAAAAAGGCCGCAGAGCCCCGGTTTCGTGGCCCGCCGTGTTTCGACGATCCCGATTTCAAAAATTGCGGGTCCCACACTCGGAATCACGGCACGCTGATGACAAAAGCCCCGTGTCGCGATTATATTTGCACACAATGCGTAAGACAAACAAAACAATCAAACTAGTTGTAAAAAAAAAGAACAAGTTAACCGAAAAGACGAGTCTGAACTACAAAAGGGGTGCAACACGAGGACTTCCCAGGGGGTCACCCATCCTAGTACTACTCTCGCCCAAGCACGCTTGACTTCGGAGTTCTGATGGGATCCGGTGCATTAGTGCTGGTATGATCGCACCCGTTAGAGTCTCCTCACTATATTTTCTTATAGCTGCTGGCACAGCGGGCGGTGGGGGGCTCCGAACTTCAAACGCGCGTAACTTTCGAACCGAATGGAGTTACGGGGCGCACAGCATGTCCACGCGAAGGTCTCTCAGAGCCGGACGACGTGGACAACAGGGCTGGCCCGTTGTGTGCACTATCCGAGGTCAAAAAAGGCCGCAGAGCCCCGGTTTCGTGGCCCGCCGTGTTTCGACGATCCCGATTTCAAAAATTGCGGGTCCCACACTCGGAATCACGGCACGCTGATGACAAAAGCCCCGTGTCGCGATTATATTTGCACACAATGCGTAAGACAAACAAAACAATCAAACTAGTTGTAAAAAAAAAGAACAAGTTAACCGAAAAGACGAGTCTGAACTACAAAAGGGGTGCAACACGAGGACTTCCCAGGGGGTCACCCATCCTAGTACTACTCTCGCCCAAGCACGCTTGACTTCGGAGTTCTGATGGGATCCGGTGCATTAGTGCTGGTATGATCGCACCCGTTAGAGTCTCCTCACTATATTTTCTTATAGCTGCTGGCACAGCGGGCGGTGGGGGGCTCCGAACTTCAAACGCGCGTAACTTTCGAACCGAATGGAGTTACGGGGCGCACAGCATGTCCACGCGAAGGTCTCTCAGAGCCGGACGACGTGGACAACAGGGCTGGCCCGTTGTGTGCACTATCCGAGGTCAAAAAAGGCCGCAGAGCCCCGGTTTCGTGGCCCGCCGTGTTTCGACGATCCCGATTTCAAAAATTGCGGGTCCCACACTCGGAATCACGGCACGCTGATGACAAAAGCCCCGTGTCGCGATTATATTTGCACACAATGCGTAAGACAAACAAAACAATCAAACTAGTTGTAAAAAAAAAGAACAAGTTAACCGAAAAGACGAGTCTGAACTACAAAAGGGGTGCAACACGAGGACTTCCCAGGGGGTCACCCATCCTAGTACTACTCTCGCCCAAGCACGCTTGACTTCGGAGTTCTGATGGGATCCGGTGCATTAGTGCTGGTATGATCGCACCCGTTAGAGTCTCCTCACTATATTTTCTTATAGCTGCTGGCACAGCGGGCGGTGGGGGGCTCCGAACTTCAAACGCGCGTAACTTTCGAACCGAATGGAGTTACGGGGCGCACAGCATGTCCACGCGAAGGTCTCTCAGAGCCGGACGACGTGGACAACAGGGCTGGCCCGTTGTGTGCACTATCCGAGGTCAAAAAAGGCCGCAGAGCCCCGGTTTCGTGGCCCGCCGTGTTTCGACGATCCCGATTTCAAAAATTGCGGGTCCCACACTCGGAATCACGGCACGCTGATGACAAAAGCCCCGTGTCGCGATTATATTTGCACACAATGCGTAAGACAAACAAAACAATCAAACTAGTTGTAAAAAAAAAGAACAAGTTAACCGAAAAGACGAGTCTGAACTACAAAAGGGGTGCAACACGAGGACTTCCCAGGGGGTCACCCATCCTAGTACTACTCTCGCCCAAGCACGCTTGACTTCGGAGTTCTGATGGGATCCGGTGCATTAGTGCTGGTATGATCGCACCCGTTAGAGTCTCCTCACTATATTTTCTTATAGCTGCTGGCACAGCGGGCGGTGGGGGGCTCCGAACTTCAAACGCGCGTAACTTTCGAACCGAATGGAGTTACGGGGCGCACAGCATGTCCACGCGAAGGTCTCTCAGAGCCGGACGACGTGGACAACAGGGCTGGCCCGTTGTGTGCACTATCCGAGGTCAAAAAAGGCCGCAGAGCCCCGGTTTCGTGGCCCGCCGTGTTTCGACGATCCCGATTTCAAAAATTGCGGGTCCCACACTCGGAATCACGGCACGCTGATGACAAAAGCCCCGTGTCGCGATTATATTTGCACACAATGCGTAAGACAAACAAAACAATCAAACTAGTTGTAAAAAAAAAGAACAAGTTAACCGAAAAGACGAGTCTGAACTACAAAAGGGGTGCAACACGAGGACTTCCCAGGGGGTCACCCATCCTAGTACTACTCTCGCCCAAGCACGCTTGACTTCGGAGTTCTGATGGGATCCGGTGCATTAGTGCTGGTATGATCGCACCCGTTAGAGTCTCCTCACTATATTTTCTTATAGCTGCTGGCACAGCGGGCGGTGGGGGGCTCCGAACTTCAAACGCGCGTAACTTTCGAACCGAATGGAGTTACGGGGCGCACAGTATGTCCACGCGAAGGTCTCTCAGAGCCGGACGACGTGGACAACAGGGCTGGCCCGTTGTGTGCACTATCCGAGGTCAAAAAAGGCCGCAGAGCCCCGGTTTCGTGGCCCGCCGTGTTTCGACGATCCCGATTTCAAAAATTGCGGGTCCCACACTCGGAATCACGGCACGCTGATGACAAAAGCCCCGTGTCGCGATTATATTTGCACACAATGCGTAAGACAAACAAAACAATCAAACTAGTTGTAAAAAAAAAGAACAAGTTAACCGAAAAGACGAGTCTGAACTACAAAAGGGGTGCAACACGAGGACTTCCCAGGGGGTCACCCATCCTAGTACTACTCTCGCCCAAGCACGCTTGACTTCGGAGTTCTGATGGGATCCGGTGCATTAGTGCTGGTATGATCGCACCCGTTAGAGTCTCCTCACTATATTTTCTTATAGCTGCTGGCACAGCGGGCGGTGGGGGGCTCCGAACTTCAAACGCGCGTAACTTTCGAACCGAATGGAGTTACGGGGCGCACAGCATGTCCACGCGAAGGTCTCTCAGAGCCGGACGACGTGGACAACAGGGCTGGCCCGTTGTGTGCACTATCCGAGGTCAAAAAAGGCCGCAGAGCCCCGGTTTCGTGGCCCGCCGTGTTTCGACGATCCCGATTTCAAAAATTGCGGGTCCCACACTCGGAATCACGGCACGCTGATGACAAAAGCCCCGTGTCGCGATTATATTTGCACACAATGCGTAAGACAAACAAAACAATCAAACTAGTTGTAAAAAAAAAGAACAAGTTAACCGAAAAGACGAGTCTGAACTACAAAAGGGGTGCAACACGAGGACTTCCCAGGGGGTCACCCATCCTAGTACTACTCTCGCCCAAGCACGCTTGACTTCGGAGTTCTGATGGGATCCGGTGCATTAGTGCTGGTATGATCGCACCCGTTAGAGTCTCCTCACTATATTTTCTTATAGCTGCTGGCACAGCGGGCGGTGGGGGGCTCCGAACTTCAAACGCGCGTAACTTTCGAACCGAATGGAGTTACGGGGCGCACAGCATGTCCACGCGAAGGTCTCTCAGAGCCGGACGACGTGGACAACAGGGCTGGCCCGTTGTGTGCACTATCCGAGGTCAAAAAAGGCCGCAGAGCCCCGGTTTCGTGGCCCGCCGTGTTTCGACGATCCCGATTTCAAAAATTGCGGGTCCCACACTCGGAATCACGGCACGCTGATGACAAAAGCCCCGTGTCGCGATTATATTTGCACACAATGCGTAAGACAAACAAAACAATCAAACTAGTTGTAAAAAAAAAGAACAAGTTAACCGAAAAGACGAGTCTGAACTACAAAAGGGGTGCAACACGAGGACTTCCCAGGGGGTCACCCATCCTAGTACTACTCTCGCCCAAGCACGCTTGACTTCGGAGTTCTGATGGGATCCGGTGCATTAGTGCTGGTATGATCGCACCCGTTAGAGTCTCCTCACTATATTTTCTTATAGCTGCTGGCACAGCGGGCGGTGGGGGGCTCCGAACTTCAAACGCGCGTAACTTTCGAACCGAATGGAGTTACGGGGCGCACAGCATGTCCACGCGAAGGTCTCTCAGAGCCGGACGACGTGGACAACAGGGCTGGCCCGTTGTGTGCACTATCCGAGGTCAAAAAAGGCCGCAGAGCCCCGGTTTCGTGGCCCGCCGTGTTTCGACGATCCCGATTTCAAAAATTGCGGGTCCCACACTCGGAATCACGGCACGCTGATGACAAAAGCCCCGTGTCGCGATTATATTTGCACACAATGCGTAAGACAAACAAAACAATCAAACTAGTTGTAAAAAAAAAGAACAAGTTAACCGAAAAGACGAGTCTGAACTACAAAAGGGGTGCAACACGAGGACTTCCCAGGGGGTCACCCATCCTAGTACTACTCTCGCCCAAGCACGCTTGACTTCGGAGTTCTGATGGGATCCGGTGCATTAGTGCTGGTATGATCGCACCCGTTAGAGTCTCCTCACTATATTTTCTTATAGCTGCTGGCACAGCGGGCGGTGGGGGGCTCCGAACTTCAAACGCGCGTAACTTTCGAACCGAATGGAGTTACGGGGCGCACAGCATGTCCACGCGAAGGTCTCTCAGAGCCGGACGACGTGGACAACAGGGCTGGCCCGTTGTGTGCACTATCCGAGGTCAAAAAAGGCCGCAGAGCCCCGGTTTCGTGGCCCGCCGTGTTTCGACGATCCCGATTTCAAAAATTGCGGGTCCCACACTCGGAATCACGGCACGCTGATGACAAAAGCCCCGTGTCGCGATTATATTTGCACACAATGCGTAAGACAAACAAAACAATCAAACTAGTTGTAAAAAAAAAGAACAAGTTAACCGAAAAGACGAGTCTGAACTACAAAAGGGGTGCAACACGAGGACTTCCCAGGGGGTCACCCATCCTAGTACTACTCTCGCCCAAGCACGCTTGACTTCGGAGTTCTGATGGGATCCGGTGCATTAGTGCTGGTATGATCGCACCCGTTAGAGTCTCCTCACTATATTTTCTTATAGCTGCTGGCACAGCGGGCGGTGGGGGGCTCCGAACTTCAAACGCGCGTAACTTTCGAACCGAATGGAGTTACGGGGCGCACAGCATGTCCACGCGAAGGTCTCTCAGAGCCGGACGACGTGGACAACAGGGCTGGCCCGTTGTGTGCACTATCCGAGGTCAAAAAAGGCCGCAGAGCCCCGGTTTCGTGGCCCGCCGTGTTTCGACGATCCCGATTTCAAAAATTGCGGGTCCCACACTCGGAATCACGGCACGCTGATGACAAAAGCCCCGTGTCGCGATTATATTTGCACACAATGCGTAAGACAAACAAAACAATCAAACTAGTTGTAAAAAAAAAGAACAAGTTAACCGAAAAGACGAGTCTGAACTACAAAAGGGGTGCAACACGAGGACTTCCCAGGGGGTCACCCATCCTAGTACTACTCTCGCCCAAGCACGCTTGACTTCGGAGTTCTGATGGGATCCGGTGCATTAGTGCTGGTATGATCGCACCCGTTAGAGTCTCCTCACTATATTTTCTTATAGCTGCTGGCACAGCGGGCGGTGGGGGGCTCCGAACTTCAAACGCGCGTAACTTTCGAACCGAATGGAGTTACGGGGCGCACAGCATGTCCACGCGAAGGTCTCTCAGAGCCGGACGACGTGGACAACAGGGCTGGCCCGTTGTGTGCACTATCCGAGGTCAAAAAAGGCCGCAGAGCCCCGGTTTCGTGGCCCGCCGTGTTTCGACGATCCCGATTTCAAAAATTGCGGGTCCCACACTCGGAATCACGGCACGCTGATGACAAAAGCCCCGTGTCGCGATTATATTTGCACACAATGCGTAAGACAAACAAAACAATCAAACTAGTTGTAAAAAAAAAGAACAAGTTAACCGAAAAGACGAGTCTGAACTACAAAAGGGGTGCAACACGAGGACTTCCCAGGGGGTCACCCATCCTAGTACTACTCTCGCCCAAGCACGCTTGACTTCGGAGTTCTGATGGGATCCGGTGCATTAGTGCTGGTATGATCGCACCCGTTAGAGTCTCCTCACTATATTTTCTTATAGCTGCTGGCACAGCGGGCGGTGGGGGGCTCCGAACTTCAAACGCGCGTAACTTTCGAACCGAATGGAGTTACGGGGCGCACAGCATGTCCACGCGAAGGTCTCTCAGAGCCGGACGACGTGGACAACAGGGCTGGCCCGTTGTGTGCACTATCCGAGGTCAAAAAAGGCCGCAGAGCCCCGGTTTCGTGGCCCGCCGTGTTTCGACGATCCCGATTTCAAAAATTGCGGGTCCCACACTCGGAATCACGGCACGCTGATGACAAAAGCCCCGTGTCGCGATTATATTTGCACACAATGCGTAAGACAAACAAAACAATCAAACTAGTTGTAAAAAAAAAGAACAAGTTAACCGAAAAGACGAGTCTGAACTACAAAAGGGGTGCAACACGAGGACTTCCCAGGGGGTCACCCATCCTAGTACTACTCTCGCCCAAGCACGCTTGACTTCGGAGTTCTGATGGGATCCGGTGCATTAGTGCTGGTATGATCGCACCCGTTAGAGTCTCCTCACTATATTTTCTTATAGCTGCTGGCACAGCGGGCGGTGGGGGGCTCCGAACTTCAAACGCGCGTAACTTTCGAACCGAATGGAGTTACGGGGCGCACAGCATGTCCACGCGAAGGTCTCTCAGAGCCGGACGACGTGGACAACAGGGCTGGCCCGTTGTGTGCACTATCCGAGGTCAAAAAAGGCCGCAGAGCCCCGGTTTCGTGGCCCGCCGTGTTTCGACGATCCCGATTTCAAAAATTGCGGGTCCCACACTCGGAATCACGGCACGCTGATGACAAAAGCCCCGTGTCGCGATTATATTTGCACACAATGCGTAAGACAAACAAAACAATCAAACTAGTTGTAAAAAAAAAGAACAAGTTAACCGAAAAGACGAGTCTGAACTACAAAAGGGGTGCAACACGAGGACTTCCCAGGGGGTCACCCATCCTAGTACTACTCTCGCCCAAGCACGCTTGACTTCGGAGTTCTGATGGGATCCGGTGCATTAGTGCTGGTATGATCGCACCCGTTAGAGTCTCCTCACTATATTTTCTTATAGCTGCTGGCACAGCGGGCGGTGGGGGGCTCCGAACTTCAAACGCGCGTAACTTTCGAACCGAATGGAGTTACGGGGCGCACAGCATGTCCACGCGAAGGTCTCTCAGAGCCGGACGACGTGGACAACAGGGCTGGCCCGTTGTGTGCACTATCCGAGGTCAAAAAAGGCCGCAGAGCCCCGGTTTCGTGGCCCGCCGTGTTTCGACGATCCCGATTTCAAAAATTGCGGGTCCCACACTCGGAATCACGGCACGCTGATGACAAAAGCCCCGTGTCGCGATTATATTTGCACACAATGCGTAAGACAAACAAAACAATCAAACTAGTTGTAAAAAAAAAGAACAAGTTAACCGAAAAGACGAGTCTGAACTACAAAAGGGGTGCAACACGAGGACTTCCCAGGGGGTCACCCATCCTAGTACTACTCTCGCCCAAGCACGCTTGACTTCGGAGTTCTGATGGGATCCGGTGCATTAGTGCTGGTATGATCGCACCCGTTAGAGTCTCCTCACTATATTTTCTTATAGCTGCTGGCACAGCGGGCGGTGGGGGGCTCCGAACTTCAAACGCGCGTAACTTTCGAACCGAATGGAGTTACGGGGCGCACAGCATGTCCACGCGAAGGTCTCTCAGAGCCGGACGACGTGGACAACAGGGCTGGCCCGTTGTGTGCACTATCCGAGGTCAAAAAAGGCCGCAGAGCCCCGGTTTCGTGGCCCGCCGTGTTTCGACGATCCCGATTTCAAAAATTGCGGGTCCCACACTCGGAATCACGGCACGCTGATGACAAAAGCCCCGTGTCGCGATTATATTTGCACACAATGCGTAAGACAAACAAAACAATCAAACTAGTTGTAAAAAAAAAGAACAAGTTAACCGAAAAGACGAGTCTGAACTACAAAAGGGGTGCAACACGAGGACTTCCCAGGGGGTCACCCATCCTAGTACTACTCTCGCCCAAGCACGCTTGACTTCGGAGTTCTGATGGGATCCGGTGCATTAGTGCTGGTATGATCGCACCCGTTAGAGTCTCCTCACTATATTTTCTTATAGCTGCTGGCACAGCGGGCGGTGGGGGGCTCCGAACTTCAAACGCGCGTAACTTTCGAACCGAATGGAGTTACGGGGCGCACAGCATGTCCACGCGAAGGTCTCTCAGAGCCGGACGACGTGGACAACAGGGCTGGCCCGTTGTGTGCACTATCCGAGGTCAAAAAAGGCCGCAGAGCCCCGGTTTCGTGGCCCGCCGTGTTTCGACGATCCCGATTTCAAAAATTGCGGGTCCCACACTCGGAATCACGGCACGCTGATGACAAAAGCCCCGTGTCGCGATTATATTTGCACACAATGCGTAAGACAAACAAAACAATCAAACTAGTTGTAAAAAAAAAGAACAAGTTAACCGAAAAGACGAGTCTGAACTACAAAAGGGGTGCAACACGAGGACTTCCCAGGGGGTCACCCATCCTAGTACTACTCTCGCCCAAGCACGCTTGACTTCGGAGTTCTGATGGGATCCGGTGCATTAGTGCTGGTATGATCGCACCCGTTAGAGTCTCCTCACTATATTTTCTTATAGCTGCTGGCACAGCGGGCGGTGGGGGGCTCCGAACTTCAAACGCGCGTAACTTTCGAACCGAATGGAGTGACGGGGCGCACAGCATGTCCACGCGAAGGTCTCTCAGAGCCGGACGACGTGGACAACAGGGCTGGCCCGTTGTGTGCACTATCCGAGGTCAAAAAAGGCCGCAGAGCCCCGGTTTCGTGGCCCGCCGTGTTTCGACGATCCCGATTTCAAAAATTGCGGGTCCCACACTCGGAATCACGGCACGCTGATGACAAAAGCCCCGTGTCGCGATTATATTTGCACACAATGCGTAAGACAAACAAAACAATCAAACTAGTTGTAAAAAAAAAGAACAAGTTAACCGAAAAGACGAGTCTGAACTACAAAAGGGGTGCAACACGAGGACTTCCCAGGGGGTCACCCATCCTAGTACTACTCTCGCCCAAGCACGCTTGACTTCGGAGTTCTGATGGGATCCGGTGCATTAGTGCTGGTATGATCGCACCCGTTAGAGTCTCCTCACTATATTTTCTTATAGCTGCTGGCACAGCGGGCGGTGGGGGGCTCCGAACTTCAAACGCGCGTAACTTTCGAACCGAATGGAGTTACGGGGCGCACAGCATGTCCACGCGAAGGTCTCTCAGAGCCGGACGACGTGGACAACAGGGCTGGCCCGTTGTGTGCACTATCCGAGGTCAAAAAAGGCCGCAGAGCCCCGGTTTCGTGGCCCGCCGTGTTTCGACGATCCCGATTTCAAAAATTGCGGGTCCCACACTCGGAATCACGGCACGCTGATGACAAAAGCCCCGTGTCGCGATTATATTTGCACACAATGCGTAAGACAAACAAAACAATCAAACTAGTTGTAAAAAAAAAGAACAAGTTAACCGAAAAGACGAGTCTGAACTACAAAAGGGGTGCAACACGAGGACTTCCCAGGGGGTCACCCATCCTAGTACTACTCTCGCCCAAGCACGCTTGACTTCGGAGTTCTGATGGGATCCGGTGCATTAGTGCTGGTATGATCGCACCCGTTAGAGTCTCCTCACTATATTTTCTTATAGCTGCTGGCACAGCGGGCGGTGGGGGGCTCCGAACTTCAAACGCGCGTAACTTTCGAACCGAATGGAGTTACGGGGCGCACAGCATGTCCACGCGAAGGTCTCTCAGAGCCGGACGACGTGGACAACAGGGCTGGCCCGTTGTGTGCACTATCCGAGGTCAAAAAAGGCCGCAGAGCCCCGGTTTCGTGGCCCGCCGTGTTTCGACGATCCCGATTTCAAAAATTGCGGGTCCCACACTCGGAATCACGGCACGCTGATGACAAAAGCCCCGTGTCGCGATTATATTTGCACACAATGCGTAAGACAAACAAAACAATCAAACTAGTTGTAAAAAAAAAGAACAAGTTAACCGAAAAGACGAGTCTGAACTACAAAAGGGGTGCAACACGAGGACTTCCCAGGGGGTCACCCATCCTAGTACTACTCTCGCCCAAGCACGCTTGACTTCGGAGTTCTGATGGGATCCGGTGCATTAGTGCTGGTATGATCGCACCCGTTAGAGTCTCCTCACTATATTTTCTTATAGCTGCTGGCACAGCGGGCGGTGGGGGGCTCCGAACTTCAAACGCGCGTAACTTTCGAACCGAATGGAGTTACGGGGCGCACAGCATGTCCACGCGAAGGTCTCTCAGAGCCGGACGACGTGGACAACGGGGCTGGCCCGTTGTGTGCACTATCCGAGGTCAAAAAAGGCCGCAGAGCCCCGGTTTCGTGGCCCGCCGTGTTTCGACGATCCCGATTTCAAAAATTGCGGGTCCCACACTCGGAATCACGGCACGCTGATGACAAAAGCCCCGTGTCGCGATTATATTTGCACACAATGCGTAAGACAAACAAAACAATCAAACTAGTTGTAAAAAAAAAGAACAAGTTAACCGAAAAGACGAGTCTGAACTACAAAAGGGGTGCAACACGAGGACTTCCCAGGGGGTCACCCATCCTAGTACTACTCTCGCCCAAGCACGCTTGACTTCGGAGTTCTGATGGGATCCGGTGCATTAGTGCTGGTATGATCGCACCCGTTAGAGTCTCCTCACTATATTTTCTTATAGCTGCTGGCACAGCGGGCGGTGGGGGGCTCCGAACTTCAAACGCGCGTAACTTTCGAACCGAATGGAGTTACGGGGCGCACAGCATGTCCACGCGAAGGTCTCTCAGAGCCGGACGACGTGGACAACAGGGCTGGCCCGTTGTGTGCACTATCCGAGGTCAAAAAAGGCCGCAGAGCCCCGGTTTCGTGGCCCGCCGTGTTTCGACGATCCCGATTTCAAAAATTGCGGGTCCCACACTCGGAATCACGGCACGCTGATGACAAAAGCCCCGTGTCGCGATTATATTTGCACACAATGCGTAAGACAAACAAAACAATCAAACTAGTTGTAAAAAAAAAGAACAAGTTAACCGAAAAGACGAGTCTGAACTACAAAAGGGGTGCAACACGAGGACTTCCCAGGGGGTCACCCATCCTAGTACTACTCTCGCCCAAGCACGCTTGACTTCGGAGTTCTGATGGGATCCGGTGCATTAGTGCTGGTATGATCGCACCCGTTAGAGTCTCCTCACTATATTTTCTTATAGCTGCTGGCACAGCGGGCGGTGGGGGGCTCCGAACTTCAAACGCGCGTAACTTTCGAACCGAATGGAGTTACGGGGCGCACAGCATGTCCACGCGAAGGTCTCTCAGAGCCGGACGACGTGGACAACGGGGCTGGCCCGTTGTGTGCACTATCCGAGGTCAAAAAAGGCCGCAGAGCCCCGGTTTCGTGGCCCGCCGTGTTTCGACGATCCCGATTTCAAAAATTGCGGGTCCCACACTCGGAATCACGGCACGCTGATGACAAAAGCCCCGTGTCGCGATTATATTTGCACACAATGCGTAAGACAAACAAAACAATCAAACTAGTTGTAAAAAAAAAGAACAAGTTAACCGAAAAGACGAGTCTGAACTACAAAAGGGGTGCAACACGAGGACTTCCCAGGGGGTCACCCATCCTAGTACTACTCTCGCCCAAGCACGCTTGACTTCGGAGTTCTGATGGGATCCGGTGCATTAGTGCTGGTATGATCGCACCCGTTAGAGTCTCCTCACTATATTTTCTTATAGCTGCTGGCACAGCGGGCGGTGGGGGGCTCCGAACTTCAAACGCGCGTAACTTTCGAACCGAATGGAGTTACGGGGCGCACAGCATGTCCACGCGAAGGTCTCTCAGAGCCGGACGACGTGGACAACAGGGCTGGCCCGTTGTGTGCACTATCCGAGGTCAAAAAAGGCCGCAGAGCCCCGGTTTCGTGGCCCGCCGTGTTTCGACGATCCCGATTTCAAAAATTGCGGGTCCCACACTCGGAATCACGGCACGCTGATGACAAAAGCCCCGTGTCGCGATTATATTTGCACACAATGCGTAAGACAAACAAAACAATCAAACTAGTTGTAAAAAAAAAGAACAAGTTAACCGAAAAGACGAGTCTGAACTACAAAAGGGGTGCAACACGAGGACTTCCCAGGGGGTCACCCATCCTAGTACTACTCTCGCCCAAGCACGCTTGACTTCGGAGTTCTGATGGGATCCGGTGCATTAGTGCTGGTATGATCGCACCCGTTAGAGTCTCCTCACTATATTTTCTTATAGCTGCTGGCACAGCGGGCGGTGGGGGGCTCCGAACTTCAAACGCGCGTAACTTTCGAACCGAATGGAGTTACGGGGCGCACAGCATGTCCACGCGAAGGTCTCTCAGAGCCGGACGACGTGGACAACGGGGCTGGCCCGTTGTGTGCACTATCCGAGGTCAAAAAAGGCCGCAGAGCCCCGGTTTCGTGGCCCGCCGTGTTTCGACGATCCCGATTTCAAAAATTGCGGGTCCCACACTCGGAATCACGGCACGCTGATGACAAAAGCCCCGTGTCGCGATTATATTTGCACACAATGCGTAAGACAAACAAAACAATCAAACTAGTTGTAAAAAAAAAGAACAAGTTAACCGAAAAGACGAGTCTGAACTACAAAAGGGGTGCAACACGAGGACTTCCCAGGGGGTCACCCATCCTAGTACTACTCTCGCCCAAGCACGCTTGACTTCGGAGTTCTGATGGGATCCGGTGCATTAGTGCTGGTATGATCGCACCCGTTAGAGTCTCCTCACTATATTTTCTTATAGCTGCTGGCACAGCGGGCGGTGGGGGGCTCCGAACTTCAAACGCGCGTAACTTTCGAACCGAATGGAGTTACGGGGCGCACAGCATGTCCACGCGAAGGTCTCTCAGAGCCGGACGACGTGGACAACAGGGCTGGCCCGTTGTGTGCACTATCCGAGGTCAAAAAAGGCCGCAGAGCCCCGGTTTCGTGGCCCGCCGTGTTTCGACGATCCCGATTTCAAAAATTGCGGGTCCCACACTCGGAATCACGGCACGCTGATGACAAAAGCCCCGTGTCGCGATTATATTTGCACACAATGCGTAAGACAAACAAAACAATCAAACTAGTTGTAAAAAAAAAGAACAAGTTAACCGAAAAGACGAGTCTGAACTACAAAAGGGGTGCAACACGAGGACTTCCCAGGGGGTCACCCATCCTAGTACTACTCTCGCCCAAGCACGCTTGACTTCGGAGTTCTGATGGGATCCGGTGCATTAGTGCTGGTATGATCGCACCCGTTAGAGTCTCCTCACTATATTTTCTTATAGCTGCTGGCACAGCGGGCGGTGGGGGGCTCCGAACTTCAAACGCGCGTAACTTTCGAACCGAATGGAGTTACGGGGCGCACAGCATGTCCACGCGAAGGTCTCTCAGAGCCGGACGACGTGGACAACGGGGCTGGCCCGTTGTGTGCACTATCCGAGGTCAAAAAAGGCCGCAGAGCCCCGGTTTCGTGGCCCGCCGTGTTTCGACGATCCCGATTTCAAAAATTGCGGGTCCCACACTCGGAATCACGGCACGCTGATGACAAAAGCCCCGTGTCGCGATTATATTTGCACACAATGCGTAAGACAAACAAAACAATCAAACTAGTTGTAAAAAAAAAGAACAAGTTAACCGAAAAGACGAGTCTGAACTACAAAAGGGGTGCAACACGAGGACTTCCCAGGGGGTCACCCATCCTAGTACTACTCTCGCCCAAGCACGCTTGACTTCGGAGTTCTGATGGGATCCGGTGCATTAGTGCTGGTATGATCGCACCCGTTAGAGTCTCCTCACTATATTTTCTTATAGCTGCTGGCACAGCGGGCGGTGGGGGGCTCCGAACTTCAAACGCGCGTAACTTTCGAACCGAATGGAGTTACGGGGCGCACAGCATGTCCACGCGAAGGTCTCTCAGAGCCGGACGACGTGGACAACAGGGCTGGCCCGTTGTGTGCACTATCCGAGGTCAAAAAAGGCCGCAGAGCCCCGGTTTCGTGGCCCGCCGTGTTTCGACGATCCCGATTTCAAAAATTGCGGGTCCCACACTCGGAATCACGGCACGCTGATGACAAAAGCCCCGTGTCGCGATTATATTTGCACACAATGCGTAAGACAAACAAAACAATCAAACTAGTTGTAAAAAAAAAGAACAAGTTAACCGAAAAGACGAGTCTGAACTACAAAAGGGGTGCAACACGAGGACTTCCCAGGGGGTCACCCATCCTAGTACTACTCTCGCCCAAGCACGCTTGACTTCGGAGTTCTGATGGGATCCGGTGCATTAGTGCTGGTATGATCGCACCCGTTAGAGTCTCCTCACTATATTTTCTTATAGCTGCTGGCACAGCGGGCGGTGGGGGGCTCCGAACTTCAAACGCGCGTAACTTTCGAACCGAATGGAGTTACGGGGCGCACAGCATGTCCACGCGAAGGTCTCTCAGAGCCGGACGACGTGGACAACGGGGCTGGCCCGTTGTGTGCACTATCCGAGGTCAAAAAAGGCCGCAGAGCCCCGGTTTCGTGGCCCGCCGTGTTTCGACGATCCCGATTTCAAAAATTGCGGGTCCCACACTCGGAATCACGGCACGCTGATGACAAAAGCCCCGTGTCGCGATTATATTTGCACACAATGCGTAAGACAAACAAAACAATCAAACTAGTTGTAAAAAAAAAGAACAAGTTAACCGAAAAGACGAGTCTGAACTACAAAAGGGGTGCAACACGAGGACTTCCCAGGGGGTCACCCATCCTAGTACTACTCTCGCCCAAGCACGCTTGACTTCGGAGTTCTGATGGGATCCGGTGCATTAGTGCTGGTATGATCGCACCCGTTAGAGTCTCCTCACTATATTTTCTTATAGCTGCTGGCACAGCGGGCGGTGGGGGGCTCCGAACTTCAAACGCGCGTAACTTTCGAACCGAATGGAGTTACGGGGCGCACAGCATGTCCACGCGAAGGTCTCTCAGAGCCGGACGACGTGGACAACAGGGCTGGCCCGTTGTGTGCACTATCCGAGGTCAAAAAAGGCCGCAGAGCCCCGGTTTCGTGGCCCGCCGTGTTTCGACGATCCCGATTTCAAAAATTGCGGGTCCCACACTCGGAATCACGGCACGCTGATGACAAAAGCCCCGTGTCGCGATTATATTTGCACACAATGCGTAAGACAAACAAAACAATCAAACTAGTTGTAAAAAAAAAGAACAAGTTAACCGAAAAGACGAGTCTGAACTACAAAAGGGGTGCAACACGAGGACTTCCCAGGGGGTCACCCATCCTAGTACTACTCTCGCCCAAGCACGCTTGACTTCGGAGTTCTGATGGGATCCGGTGCATTAGTGCTGGTATGATCGCACCCGTTAGAGTCTCCTCACTATATTTTCTTATAGCTGCTGGCACAGCGGGCGGTGGGGGGCTCCGAACTTCAAACGCGCGTAACTTTCGAACCGAATGGAGTTACGGGGCGCACAGCATGTCCACGCGAAGGTCTCTCAGAGCCGGACGACGTGGACAACGGGGCTGGCCCGTTGTGTGCACTATCCGAGGTCAAAAAAGGCCGCAGAGCCCCGGTTTCGTGGCCCGCCGTGTTTCGACGATCCCGATTTCAAAAATTGCGGGTCCCACACTCGGAATCACGGCACGCTGATGACAAAAGCCCCGTGTCGCGATTATATTTGCACACAATGCGTAAGACAAACAAAACAATCAAACTAGTTGTAAAAAAAAAGAACAAGTTAACCGAAAAGACGAGTCTGAACTACAAAAGGGGTGCAACACGAGGACTTCCCAGGGGGTCACCCATCCTAGTACTACTCTCGCCCAAGCACGCTTGACTTCGGAGTTCTGATGGGATCCGGTGCATTAGTGCTGGTATGATCGCACCCGTTAGAGTCTCCTCACTATATTTTCTTATAGCTGCTGGCACAGCGGGCGGTGGGGGGCTCCGAACTTCAAACGCGCGTAACTTTCGAACCGAATGGAGTTACGGGGCGCACAGCATGTCCACGCGAAGGTCTCTCAGAGCCGGACGACGTGGACAACAGGGCTGGCCCGTTGTGTGCACTATCCGAGGTCAAAAAAGGCCGCAGAGCCCCGGTTTCGTGGCCCGCCGTGTTTCGACGATCCCGATTTCAAAAATTGCGGGTCCCACACTCGGAATCACGGCACGCTGATGACAAAAGCCCCGTGTCGCGATTATATTTGCACACAATGCGTAAGACAAACAAAACAATCAAACTAGTTGTAAAAAAAAAGAACAAGTTAACCGAAAAGACGAGTCTGAACTACAAAAGGGGTGCAACACGAGGACTTCCCAGGGGGTCACCCATCCTAGTACTACTCTCGCCCAAGCACGCTTGACTTCGGAGTTCTGATGGGATCCGGTGCATTAGTGCTGGTATGATCGCACCCGTTAGAGTCTCCTCACTATATTTTCTTATAGCTGCTGGCACAGCGGGCGGTGGGGGGCTCCGAACTTCAAACGCGCGTAACTTTCGAACCGAATGGAGTTACGGGGCGCACAGCATGTCCACGCGAAGGTCTCTCAGAGCCGGACGACGTGGACAACGGGGCTGGCCCGTTGTGTGCACTATCCGAGGTCAAAAAAGGCCGCAGAGCCCCGGTTTCGTGGCCCGCCGTGTTTCGACGATCCCGATTTCAAAAATTGCGGGTCCCACACTCGGAATCACGGCACGCTGATGACAAAAGCCCCGTGTCGCGATTATATTTGCACACAATGCGTAAGACAAACAAAACAATCAAACTAGTTGTAAAAAAAAAGAACAAGTTAACCGAAAAGACGAGTCTGAACTACAAAAGGGGTGCAACACGAGGACTTCCCAGGGGGTCACCCATCCTAGTACTACTCTCGCCCAAGCACGCTTGACTTCGGAGTTCTGATGGGATCCGGTGCATTAGTGCTGGTATGATCGCACCCGTTAGAGTCTCCTCACTATATTTTCTTATAGCTGCTGGCACAGCGGGCGGTGGGGGGCTCCGAACTTCAAACGCGCGTAACTTTCGAACCGAATGGAGTTACGGGGCGCACAGCATGTCCACGCGAAGGTCTCTCAGAGCCGGACGACGTGGACAACGGGGCTGGCCCGTTGTGTGCACTATCCGAGGTCAAAAAAGGCCGCAGAGCCCCGGTTTCGTGGCCCGCCGTGTTTCGACGATCCCGATTTCAAAAATTGCGGGTCCCACACTCGGAATCACGGCACGCTGATGACAAAAGCCCCGTGTCGCGATTATATTTGCACACAATGCGTAAGACAAACAAAACAATCAAACTAGTTGTAAAAAAAAAGAACAAGTTAACCGAAAAGACGAGTCTGAACTACAAAAGGGGTGCAACACGAGGACTTCCCAGGGGGTCACCCATCCTAGTACTACTCTCGCCCAAGCACGCTTGACTTCGGAGTTCTGATGGGATCCGGTGCATTAGTGCTGGTATGATCGCACCCGTTAGAGTCTCCTCACTATATTTTCTTATAGCTGCTGGCACAGCGGGCGGTGGGGGGCTCCGAACTTCAAACGCGCGTAACTTTCGAACCGAATGGAGTTACGGGGCGCACAGCATGTCCACGCGAAGGTCTCTCAGAGCCGGACGACGTGGACAACGGGGCTGGCCCGTTGTGTGCACTATCCGAGGTCAAAAAAGGCCGCAGAGCCCCGGTTTCGTGGCCCGCCGTGTTTCGACGATCCCGATTTCAAAAATTACGGGTCCCACACTCGGAATCACGGCACGCTGATGACAAAAGCCCCGTGTCGCGATTATATTTGCACACAATGCGTAAGACAAACAAAACAATCAAACTAGTTGTAAAAAAAAAGAACAAGTTAACCGAAAAGACGAGTCTGAACTACAAAAGGGGTGCAACACGAGGACTTCCCAGGGGGTCACCCATCCTAGTACTACTCTCGCCCAAGCACGCTTGACTTCGGAGTTCTGATGGGATCCGGTGCATTAGTGCTGGTATGATCGCACCCGTTAGAGTCTCCTCACTATATTTTCTTATAGCTGCTGGCACAGCGGGCGGTGGGGGGCTCCGAACTTCAAACGCGCGTAACTTTCGAACCGAATGGAGTTACGGGGCGCACAGCATGTCCACGCGAAGGTCTCTCAGAGCCGGACGACGTGGACAACGGGGCTGGCCCGTTGTGTGCACTATCCGAGGTCAAAAAAGGCCGCAGAGCCCCGGTTTCGTGGCCCGCCGTGTTTCGACGATCCCGATTTCAAAAATTGCGGGTCCCACACTCGGAATCACGGCACGCTGATGACAAAAGCCCCGTGTCGCGATTATATTTGCACACAATGCGTAAGACAAACAAAACAATCAAACTAGTTGTAAAAAAAAAGAACAAGTTAACCGAAAAGACGAGTCTGAACTACAAAAGGGGTGCAACACGAGGACTTCCCAGGGGGTCACCCATCCTAGTACTACTCTCGCCCAAGCACGCTTGACTTCGGAGTTCTGATGGGATCCGGTGCATTAGTGCTGGTATGATCGCACCCGTTAGAGTCTCCTCACTATATTTTCTTATAGCTGCTGGCACAGCGGGCGGTGGGGGGCTCCGAACTTCAAACGCGCGTAACTTTCGAACCGAATGGAGTTACGGGGCGCACAGCATGTCCACGCGAAGGTCTCTCAGAGCCGGACGACGTGGACAACGGGGCTGGCCCGTTGTGTGCACTATCCGAGGTCAAAAAAGGCCGCAGAGCCCCGGTTTCGTGGCCCGCCGTGTTTCGACGATCCCGATTTCAAAAATTGCGGGTCCCACACTCGGAATCACGGCACGCTGATGACAAAAGCCCTGTGTCGCGATTATATTTGCACACAATGCGTAAGACAAACAAAACAATCAAACTAGTTGTAAAAAAAAAGAACAAGTTAACCGAAAAGACGAGTCTGAACTACAAAAGGGGTGCAACACGAGGACTTCCCAGGGGGTCACCCATCCTAGTACTACTCTCGCCCAAGCACGCTTGACTTCGGACTTCTGATGGGATCCGGTGCATTAGTGCTAGTATGATCGCACCCGTTAGAGTCTCCTCACTATATTTTCTTATAGCTGCTGGCACAGCGGGCGGTGGGGGGCTCCGAACTTCAAACGCGCGTAACTTTCGAACCGAATGGAGTTACGGGGCGCACAGCATGTCCACGCGAAGGTCTCTCAGAGCCGGACGACGTGGACAACGGGGCTGGCCCGTTGTGTGCACTATCCGAGGTCAAAAAAGGCCGCAGAGCCCCGGTTTCGTGGCCCGCCGTGTTTCGACGATCCCGATTTCAAAAATTGCGGGTCCCACACTCGGAATCACGGCACGCTGATGACAAAAGCCCCGTGTCGCGATTATATTTGCACACAATGCGTAAGACAAACAAAACAATCAAACTAGTTGTAAAAAAAAAGAACAAGTTAACCGAAAAGACGAGTCTGAACTACAAAAGGGGTGCAACACGAGGACTTCCCAGGGGGTCACCCATCCTAGTACTACTCTCGCCCAAGCACGCTTGACTTCGGAGTTCTGATGGGATCCGGTGCATTAGTGCTGGTATGATCGCACCCGTTAGAGTCTCCTCACTATATTTTCTTATAGCTGCTGGCACAGCGGGCGGTGGGGGGCTCCGAACTTCAAACGCGCGTAACTTTCGAACCGAATGGAGTTACGGGGCGCACAGCATGTCCACGCGAAGGTCTCTCAGAGCCGGACGACGTGGACAACGGGGCTGGCCCGTTGTGTGCACTATCCGAGGTCAAAAAAGGCCGCAGAGCCCCGGTTTCGTGGCCCGCCGTGTTTCGACGATCCCGATTTCAAAAATTGCGGGTCCCACACTCGGAATCACGGCACGCTGATGACAAAAGCCCCGTGTCGCGATTATATTTGCACACAATGCGTAAGACAAACAAAACAATCAAACTAGTTGTAAAAAAAAAGAACAAGTTAACCGAAAAGACGAGTCTGAACTACAAAAGGGGTGCAACACGAGGACTTCCCAGGGGGTCACCCATCCTAGTACTACTCTCGCCCAAGCACGCTTGACTTCGGAGTTCTGATGGGATCCGGTGCATTAGTGCTGGTATGATCGCACCCGTTAGAGTCTCCTCACTATATTTTCTTATAGCTGCTGGCACAGCGGGCGGTGGGGGGCTCCGAACTTCAAACGCGCGTAACTTTCGAACCGAATGGAGTTACGGGGCGCACAGCATGTCCACGCGAAGGTCTCTCAGAGCCGGACGACGTGGACAACGGGGCTGGCCCGTTGTGTGCACTATCCGAGGTCAAAAAAGGCCGCAGAGCCCCGGTTTCGTGGCCCGCCGTGTTTCGACGATCCCGATTTCAAAAATTGCGGGTCCCACACTCGGAATCACGGCACGCTGATGACAAAAGCCCCGTGTCGCGATTATATTTGCACACAATGCGTAAGACAAACAAAACAATCAAACTAGTTGTAAAAAAAAAGAACAAGTTAACCGAAAAGACGAGTCTGAACTACAAAAGGGGTGCAACACGAGGACTTCCCAGGGGGTCACCCATCCTAGTACTACTCTCGCCCAAGCACGCTTGACTTCGGAGTTCTGATGGGATCCGGTGCATTAGTGCTGGTATGATCGCACCCGTTAGAGTCTCCTCACTATATTTTCTTATAGCTGCTGGCACAGCGGGCGGTGGGGGGCTCCGAACTTCAAACGCGCGTAACTTTCGAACCGAATGGAGTTACGGGGCGCACAGCATGTCCACGCGAAGGTCTCTCAGAGCCGGACGACGTGGACAACGGGGCTGGCCCGTTGTGTGCACTATCCGAGGTCAAAAAAGGCCGCAGAGCCCCGGTTTCGTGGCCCGCCGTGTTTCGACGATCCCGATTTCAAAAATTGCGGGTCCCACACTCGGAATCACGGCACGCTGATGACAAAAGCCCCGTGTCGCGATTATATTTGCACACAATGCGTAAGACAAACAAAACAATCAAACTAGTTGTAAAAAAAAAGAACAAGTTAACCGAAAAGACGAGTCTGAACTACAAAAGGGGTGCAACACGAGGACTTCCCAGGGGGTCACCCATCCTAGTACTACTCTCGCCCAAGCACGCTTGACTTCGGAATTCTGATGGGATCCGGTGCATTAGTGCTGGTATGATCGCACCCGTTAGAGTCTCCTCACTATATTTTCTTATAGCTGCTGGCACAGCGGGCGGTGGGGGGCTCCGAACTTCAAACGCGCGTAACTTTCGAACCGAATGGAGTTACGGGGCGCACAGCATGTCCACGCGAAGGTCTCTCAGAGCCGGACGACGTGGACAACAGGGCTGGCCCGTTGTGTGCACTATCCGAGGTCAAAAAAGGCCGCAGAGCCCCGGTTTCGTGGCCCGCCGTGTTTCGACGATCCCGATTTCAAAAATTGCGGGTCCCACACTCGGAATCACGGCACGCTGATGACAAAAGCCCCGTGTCGCGATTATATTTGCACACAATGCGTAAGACAAACAAAACAATCAAACTAGTTGTAAAAAAAAAGAACAAGTTAACCGAAAAGACGAGTCTGAACTACAAAAGGGGTGCAACACGAGGACTTCCCAGGGGGTCACCCATCCTAGTACTACTCTCGCCCAAGCACGCTTGACTTCGGAGTTCTGATGGGATCCGGTGCATTAGTGCTGGTATGATCGCACCCGTTAGAGTCTCCTCACTATATTTTCTTATAGCTGCTGGCACAGCGGGCGGTGGGGGGCTCCGAACTTCAAACGCGCGTAACTTTCGAACCGAATGGAGTCACGGGGCGCACAGCATGTCCACGCGAAGGTCTCTCAGAGCCGGACGACGTGGACAACGGGGCTGGCCCGTTGTGTGCACTATCCGAGGTCAAAAAAGGCCGCAGAGCCCCGGTTTCGTGGCCCGCCGTGTTTCGACGATCCCGATTTCAAAAATTGCGGGTCCCACACTCGGAATCACGGCACGCTGATGACAAAAGCCCCGTGTCGCGATTATATTTGCACACAATGCGTAAGACAAACAAAACAATCAAACTAGTTGTAAAAAAAAAGAACAAGTTAACCGAAAAGACGAGTCTGAACTACAAAAGGGGTGCAACACGAGGACTTCCCAGGGGGTCACCCATCCTAGTACTACTCTCGCCCAAGCACGCTTGACTTCGGAGTTCTGATGGGATCCGGTGCATTAGTGCTGGTATGATCGCACCCGTTAGAGTCTCCTCACTATATTTTCTTATAGCTGCTGGCACAGCGGGCGGTGGGGGGCTCCGAACTTCAAACGCGCGTAACTTTCGAACCGAATGGAGTTACGGGGCGCACAGCATGTCCACGCGAAGGTCTCTCAGAGCCGGACGACGTGGACAACAGGGCTGGCCCGTTGTGTGCACTATCCGAGGTCAAAAAAGGCCGCAGAGCCCCGGTTTCGTGGCCCGCCGTGTTTCGACGATCCCGATTTCAAAAATTGCGGGTCCCACACTCGGAATCACGGCACGCTGATGACAAAAGCCCCGTGTCGCGATTATATTTGCACACAATGCGTAAGACAAACAAAACAATCAAACTAGTTGTAAAAAAAAAGAACAAGTTAACCGAAAAGACGAGTCTGAACTACAAAAGGGGTGCAACACGAGGACTTCCCAGGGGGTCACCCATCCTAGTACTACTCTCGCCCAAGCACGCTTGACTTCGGAGTTCTGATGGGATCCGGTGCATTAGTGCTGGTATGATCGCACCCGTTAGAGTCTCCTCACTATATTTTCTTATAGCTGCTGGCACAGCGGGCGGTGGGGGGCTCCGAACTTCAAACGCGCGTAACTTTCGAACCGAATGGAGTTACGGGGCGCACAGCATGTCCACGCGAAGGTCTCTCAGAGCCGGACGACGTGGACAACGGGGCTGGCCCGTTGTGTGCACTATCCGAGGTCAAAAAAGGCCGCAGAGCCCCGGTTTCGTGGCCCGCCGTGTTTCGACGATCCCGATTTCAAAAATTGCGGGTCCCACACTCGGAATCACGGCACGCTGATGACAAAAGCCCCGTGTCGCGATTATATTTGCACACAATGCGTAAGACAAACAAAACAATCAAACTAGTTGTAAAAAAAAAGAACAAGTTAACCGAAAAGACGAGTCTGAACTACAAAAGGGGTGCAACACGAGGACTTCCCAGGGGGTCACCCATCCTAGTACTACTCTCGCCCAAGCACGCTTGACTTCGGAGTTCTGATGGGATCCGGTGCATTAGTGCTGGTATGATCGCACCCGTTAGAGTCTCCTCACTATATTTTCTTATAGCTGCTGGCACAGCGGGCGGTGGGGGGCTCCGAACTTCAAACGCGCGTAACTTTCGAACCGAATGGAGTCACGGGGCGCACAGCATGTCCACGCGAAGGTCTCTCAGAGCCGGACGACGTGGACAACGGGGCTGGCCCGTTGTGTGCACTATCCGAGGTCAAAAAAGGCCGCAGAGCCCCGGTTTCGTGGCCCGCCGTGTTTCGACGATCCCGATTTCAAAAATTGCGGGTCCCACACTCGGAATCACGGCACGCTGATGACAAAAGCCCCGTGTCGCGATTATATTTGCACACAATGCGTAAGACAAACAAAACAATCAAACTAGTTGTAAAAAAAAAGAACAAGTTAACCGAAAAGACGAGTCTGAACTACAAAAGGGGTGCAACACGAGGACTTCCCAGGGGGTCACCCATCCTAGTACTACTCTCGCCCAAGCACGCTTGACTTCGGAGTTCTGATGGGATCCGGTGCATTAGTGCTGGTATGATCGCACCCGTTAGAGTCTCCTCACTATATTTTCTTATAGCTGCTGGCACAGCGGGCGGTGGGGGGCTCCGAACTTCAAACGCGCGTAACTTTCGAACCGAATGGAGTTACGGGGCGCACAGCATGTCCACGCGAAGGTCTCTCAGAGCCGGACGACGTGGACAACAGGGCTGGCCCGTTGTGTGCACTATCCGAGGTCAAAAAAGGCCGCAGAGCCCCGGTTTCGTGGCCCGCCGTGTTTCGACGATCCCGATTTCAAAAATTGCGGGTCCCACACTCGGAATCACGGCACGCTGATGACAAAAGCCCCGTGTCGCGATTATATTTGCACACAATGCGTAAGACAAACAAAACAATCAAACTAGTTGTAAAAAAAAAGAACAAGTTAACCGAAAAGACGAGTCTGAACTACAAAAGGGGTGCAACACGAGGACTTCCCAGGGGGTCACCCATCCTAGTACTACTCTCGCCCAAGCACGCTTGACTTCGGAGTTCTGATGGGATCCGGTGCATTAGTGCTGGTATGATCGCACCCGTTAGAGTCTCCTCACTATATTTTCTTATAGCTGCTGGCACAGCGGGCGGTGGGGGGCTCCGAACTTCAAACGCGCGTAACTTTCGAACCGAATGGAGTTACGGGGCGCACAGCATGTCCACGCGAAGGTCTCTCAGAGCCGGACGACGTGGACAACGGGGCTGGCCCGTTGTGTGCACTATCCGAGGTCAAAAAAGGCCGCAGAGCCCCGGTTTCGTGGCCCGCCGTGTTTCGACGATCCCGATTTCAAAAATTGCGGGTCCCACACTCGGAATCACGGCACGCTGATGACAAAAGCCCCGTGTCGCGATTATATTTGCACACAATGCGTAAGACAAACAAAACAATCAAACTAGTTGTAAAAAAAAAGAACAAGTTAACCGAAAAGACGAGTCTGAACTACAAAAGGGGTGCAACACGAGGACTTCCCAGGGGGTCACCCATCCTAGTACTACTCTCGCCCAAGCACGCTTGACTTCGGAGTTCTGATGGGATCCGGTGCATTAGTGCTGGTATGATCGCACCCGTTAGAGTCTCCTCACTATATTTTCTTATAGCTGCTGGCACAGCGGGCGGTGGGGGTCTCCGAACTTCAAACGCGCGTAACTTTCGAACCGAATGGAGTTACGGGGCGCACAGCATGTCCACGCGAAGGTCTCTCAGAGCCGGACGACGTGGACAACGGGGCTGGCCCGTTGTGTGCACTATCCGAGGTCAAAAAAGGCCGCAGAGCCCCGGTTTCGTGGCCCGCCGTGTTTCGACGATCCCGATTTCAAAAATTGCGGGTCCCACACTCGGAATCACGGCACGCTGATGACAAAAGCCCCGTGTCGCGATTATATTTGCACACAATGCGTAAGACAAACAAAACAATCAAACTAGTTGTAAAAAAAAAGAACAAGTTAACCGAAAAGACGAGTCTGAACTACAAAAGGGGTGCAACACGAGGACTTCCCAGGGGGTCACCCATCCTAGTACTACTCTCGCCCAAGCACGCTTGACTTCGGAGTTCTGATGGGATCCGGTGCATTAGTGCTGGTATGATCGCACCCGTTAGAGTCTCCTCACTATATTTTCTTATAGCTGCTGGCACAGCGGGCGGTGGGGGGCTCCGAACTTCAAACGCGCGTAACTTTCGAACCGAATGGAGTTACGGGGCGCACAGCATGTCCACGCGAAGGTCTCTCAGAGCCGGACGACGTGGACAACGGGGCTGGCCCGTTGTGTGCACTATCCGAGGTCAAAAAAGGCCGCAGAGCCCCGGTTTCGTGGCCCGCCGTGTTTCGACGATCCCGATTTCAAAAATTGCGGGTCCCACACTCGGAATCACGGCACGCTGATGACAAAAGCCCCGTGTCGCGATTATATTTGCACACAATGCGTAAGACAAACAAAACAATCAAACTAGTTGTAAAAAAAAAGAACAAGTTAACCGAAAAGACGAGTCTGAACTACAAAAGGGGTGCAACACGAGGACTTCCCAGGGGGTCACCCATCCTAGTACTACTCTCGCCCAAGCACGCTTGACTTCGGAGTTCTGATGGGATCCGGTGCATTAGTGCTGGTATGATCGCACCCGTTAGAGTCTCCTCACTATATTTTCTTATAGCTGCTGGCACAGCGGGCGGTGGGGGGCTCCGAACTTCAAACGCGCGTAACTTTCGAACCGAATGGAGTCACGGGGCGCACAGCATGTCCACGCGAAGGTCTCTCAGAGCCGGACGACGTGGACAACGGGGCTGGCCCGTTGTGTGCACTATCCGAGGTCAAAAAAGGCCGCAGAGCCCCGGTTTCGTGGCCCGCCGTGTTTCGACGATCCCGATTTCAAAAATTGCGGGTCCCACACTCGGAATCACGGCACGCTGATGACAAAAGCCCCGTGTCGCGATTATATTTGCACACAATGCGTAAGACAAACAAAACAATCAAACTAGTTGTAAAAAAAAAGAACAAGTTAACCGAAAAGACGAGTCTGAACTACAAAAGGGGTGCAACACGAGGACTTCCCAGGGGGTCACCCATCCTAGTACTACTCTCGCCCAAGCACGCTTGACTTCGGAGTTCTGATGGGATCCGGTGCATTAGTGCTGGTATGATCGCACCCGTTAGAGTCTCCTCACTATATTTTCTTATAGCTGCTGGCACAGCGGGCGGTGGGGGGCTCCGAACTTCAAACGCGCGTAACTTTCGAACCGAATGGAGTTACGGGGCGCACAGCATGTCCACGCGAAGGTCTCTCAGAGCCGGACGACGTGGACAACAGGGCTGGCCCGTTGTGTGCACTATCCGAGGTCAAAAAAGGCCGCAGAGCCCCGGTTTCGTGGCCCGCCGTGTTTCGACGATCCCGATTTCAAAAATTGCGGGTCCCACACTCGGAATCACGGCACGCTGATGACAAAAGCCCCGTGTCGCGATTATATTTGCACACAATGCGTAAGACAAACAAAACAATCAAACTAGTTGTAAAAAAAAAGAACAAGTTAACCGAAAAGACGAGTCTGAACTACAAAAGGGGTGCAACACGAGGACTTCCCAGGGGGTCACCCATCCTAGTACTACTCTCGCCCAAGCACGCTTGACTTCGGAGTTCTGATGGGATCCGGTGCATTAGTGCTGGTATGATCGCACCCGTTAGAGTCTCCTCACTATATTTTCTTATAGCTGCTGGCACAGCGGGCGGTGGGGGGCTCCGAACTTCAAACGCGCGTAACTTTCGAACCGAATGGAGTTACGGGGCGCACAGCATGTCCACGCGAAGGTCTCTCAGAGCCGGACGACGTGGACAACGGGGCTGGCCCGTTGTGTGCACTATCCGAGGTCAAAAAAGGCCGCAGAGCCCCGGTTTCGTGGCCCGCCGTGTTTCGACGATCCCGATTTCAAAAATTGCGGGTCCCACACTCGGAATCACGGCACGCTGATGACAAAAGCCCCGTGTCGCGATTATATTTGCACACAATGCGTAAGACAAACAAAACAATCAAACTAGTTGTAAAAAAAAAGAACAAGTTAACCGAAAAGACGAGTCTGAACTACAAAAGGGGTGCAACACGAGGACTTCCCATGGGGTCACCCATCCTAGTACTACTCTCGCCCAAGCACGCTTGACTTCGGAGTTCTGATGGGATCCGGTGCATTAGTGCTGGTATGATCGCACCCGTTAGAGTCTCCTCACTATATTTTCTTATAGCTGCTGGCACAGCGGGCGGTGGGGGTCTCCGAACTTCAAACGCGCGTAACTTTCGAACCGAATGGAGTTACGGGGCGCACAGCATGTCCACGCGAAGGTCTCTCAGAGCCGGACGACGTGGACAACGGGGCTGGCCCGTTGTGTGCACTATCCGAGGTCAAAAAAGGCCGCAGAGCCCCGGTTTCGTGGCCCGCCGTGTTTCGACGATCCCGATTTCAAAAATTGCGGGTCCCACACTCGGAATCACGGCACGCTGATGACAAAAGCCCCGTGTCGCGATTATATTTGCACACAATGCGTAAGACAAACAAAACAATCAAACTAGTTGTAAAAAAAAAGAACAAGTTAACCGAAAAGACGAGTCTGAACTACAAAAGGGGTGCAACACGAGGACTTCCCAGGGGGTCACCCATCCTAGTACTACTCTCGCCCAAGCACGCTTGACTTCGGAGTTCTGATGGGATCCGGTGCATTAGTGCTGGTATGATCGCACCCGTTAGAGTCTCCTCACTATATTTTCTTATAGCTGCTGGCACAGCGGGCGGTGGGGGGCTCCGAACTTCAAACGCGCGTAACTTTCGAACCGAATGGAGTTACGGGGCGCACAGCATGTCCACGCGAAGGTCTCTCAGAGCCGGACGACGTGGACAACGGGGCTGGCCCGTTGTGTGCACTATCCGAGGTCAAAAAAGGCCGCAGAGCCCCGGTTTCGTGGCCCGCCGTGTTTCGACGATCCCGATTTCAAAAATTGCGGGTCCCACACTCGGAATCACGGCACGCTGATGACAAAAGCCCCGTGTCGCGATTATATTTGCACACAATGCGTAAGACAAACAAAACAATCAAACTAGTTGTAAAAAAAAAGAACAAGTTAACCGAAAAGACGAGTCTGAACTACAAAAGGGGTGCAACACGAGGACTTCCCAGGGGGTCACCCATCCTAGTACTACTCTCCGCCCAAGCACGCTTGACTTCGGAGTTCTGATGGGATCCGGTGCATTAGTGCTGGTATGATCGCACCCGTTAGAGTCTCCTCACTATATTTTCTTATAGCTGCTGGCACAGCGGGCGGTGGGGGGCTCCGAACTTCAAACGCGCGTAACTTTCGAACCGAATGGAGTTACGGGGCGCACAGCATGTCCACGCGAAGGTCTCTCAGAGCCGGACGACGTGGACAACGGGGCTGGCCCGTTGTGTGCACTATCCGAGGTCAAAAAAGGCCGCAGAGCCCCGGTTTCGTGGCCCGCCGTGTTTCGACGATCCCGATTTCAAAAATTGCGGGTCCCACACTCGGAATCACGGCACGCTGATGACAAAAGCCCCGTGTCGCGATTATATTTGCACACAATGCGTAAGACAAACAAAACAATCAAACTAGTTGTAAAAAAAAAGAACAAGTTAACCGAAAAGACGAGTCTGAACTACAAAAGGGGTGCAACACGAGGACTTCCCAGGGGGTCACCCATCCTAGTACTACTCTCGCCCAAGCACGCTTGACTTCGGAGTTCTGATGGGATCCGGTGCATTAGTGCTGGTATGATCGCACCCGTTAGAGTCTCCTCACTATATTTTCTTATAGCTGCTGGCACAGCGGGCGGTGGGGGGCTCCGAACTTCAAACGCGCGTAACTTTCGAACCGAATGGAGTTACGGGGCGCACAGCATGTCCACGCGAAGGTCTCTCAGAGCCGGACGACGTGGACAACGGGGCTGGCCCGTTGTGTGCACTATCCGAGGTCAAAAAAGGCCGCAGAGCCCCGGTTTCGTGGCCCGCCGTGTTTCGACGATCCCGATTTCAAAAATTGCGGGTCCCACACTCGGAATCACGGCACGCTGATGACAAAAGCCCCGTGTCGCGATTATATTTGCACACAATGCGTAAGACAAACAAAACAATCAAACTAGTTGTAAAAAAAAAGAACAAGTTAACCGAAAAGACGAGTCTGAACTACAAAAGGGGTGCAACACGAGGACTTCCCAGGGGGTCACCCATCCTAGTACTACTCTCGCCCAAGCACGCTTGACTTCGGAGTTCTGATGGGATCCGGTGCATTAGTGCTGGTATGATCGCACCCGTTAGAGTCTCCTCACTATATTTTCTTATAGCTGCTGGCACAGCGGGCGGTGGGGGGCTCCGAACTTCAAACGCGCGTAACTTTCGAACCGAATGGAGTTACGGGGCGCACAGCATGTCCACGCGAAGGTCTCTCAGAGCCGGACGACGTGGACAACGGGGCTGGCCCGTTGTGTGCACTATCCGAGGTCAAAAAAGGCCGCAGAGCCCCGGTTTCGTGGCCCGCCGTGTTTCGACGATCCCGATTTCAAAAATTGCGGGTCCCACACTCGGAATCACGGCACGCTGATGACAAAAGCCCCGTGTCGCGATTATATTTGCACACAATGCGTAAGACAAACAAAACAATCAAACTAGTTGTAAAAAAAAAGAACAAGTTAACCGAAAAGACGAGTCTGAACTACAAAAGGGGTGCAACACGAGGACTTCCCAGGGGGTCACCCATCCTAGTACTACTCTCGCCCAAGCACGCTTGACTTCGGAGTTCTGATGGGATCCGGTGCATTAGTGCTGGTATGATCGCACCCGTTAGAGTCTCCTCACTATATTTTCTTATAGCTGCTGGCACAGCGGGCGGTGGGGGGCTCCGAACTTCAAACGCGCGTAACTTTCGAACCGAATGGAGTTACGGGGCGCACAGCATGTCCACGCGAAGGTCTCTCAGAGCCGGACGACGTGGACAACAGGGCTGGCCCGTTGTGTGCACTATCCGAGGTCAAAAAAGGCCGCAGAGCCCCGGTTTCGTGGCCCGCCGTGTTTCGACGATCCCGATTTCAAAAATTGCGGGTCCCACACTCGGAATCACGGCACGCTGATGACAAAAGCCCCGTGTCGCGATTATATTTGCACACAATGCGTAAGACAAACAAAACAATCAAACTAGTTGTAAAAAAAAAGAACAAGTTAACCGAAAAGACGAGTCTGAACTACAAAAGGGGTGCAACACGAGGACTTCCCAGGGGGTCACCCATCCTAGTACTACTCTCGCCCAAGCACGCTTGACTTCGGAGTTCTGATGGGATCCGGTGCATTAGTGCTGGTATGATCGCACCCGTTAGAGTCTCCTCACTATATTTTCTTATAGCTGCTGGCACAGCGGGCGGTGGGGGGCTCCGAACTTCAAACGCGCGTAACTTTCGAACCGAATGGAGTTACGGGGCGCACAGCATGTCCACGCGAAGGTCTCTCAGAGCCGGACGACGTGGACAACAGGGCTGGCCCGTTGTGTGCACTATCCGAGGTCAAAAAAGGCCGCAGAGCCCCGGTTTCGTGGCCCGCCGTGTTTCGACGATCCCGATTTCAAAAATTGCGGGTCCCACACTCGGAATCACGGCACGCTGATGACAAAAGCCCCGTGTCGCGATTATATTTGCACACAATGCGTAAGACAAACAAAACAATCAAACTAGTTGTAAAAAAAAAGAACAAGTTAACCGAAAAGACGAGTCTGAACTACAAAAGGGGTGCAACACGAGGACTTCCCAGGGGGTCACCCATCCTAGTACTACTCTCGCCCAAGCACGCTTGACTTCGGAGTTCTGATGGGATCCGGTGCATTAGTGCTGGTATGATCGCACCCGTTAGAGTCTCCTCACTATATTTTCTTATAGCTGCTGGCACAGCGGGCGGTGGGGGGCTCCGAACTTCAAACGCGCGTAACTTTCGAACCGAATGGAGTTACGGGGCGCACAGCATGTCCACGCGAAGGTCTCTCAGAGCCGGACGACGTGGACAACAGGGCTGGCCCGTTGTGTGCACTATCCGAGGTCAAAAAAGGCCGCAGAGCCCCGGTTTCGTGGCCCGCCGTGTTTCGACGATCCCGATTTCAAAAATTGCGGGTCCCACACTCGGAATCACGGCACGCTGATGACAAAAGCCCCGTGTCGCGATTATATTTGCACACAATGCGTAAGACAAACAAAACAATCAAACTAGTTGTAAAAAAAAAGAACAAGTTAACCGAAAAGACGAGTCTGAACTACAAAAGGGGTGCAACACGAGGACTTCCCAGGGGGTCACCCATCCTAGTACTACTCTCGCCCAAGCACGCTTGACTTCGGAGTTCTGATGGGATCCGGTGCATTAGTGCTGGTATGATCGCACCCGTTAGAGTCTCCTCACTATATTTTCTTATAGCTGCTGGCACAGCGGGCGGTGGGGGGCTCCGAACTTCAAACGCGCGTAACTTTCGAACCGAATGGAGTTACGGGGCGCACAGCATGTCCACGCGAAGGTCTCTCAGAGCCGGACGACGTGGACAACAGGGCTGGCCCGTTGTGTGCACTATCCGAGGTCAAAAAAGGCCGCAGAGCCCCGGTTTCGTGGCCCGCCGTGTTTCGACGATCCCGATTTCAAAAATTGCGGGTCCCACACTCGGAATCACGGCACGCTGATGACAAAAGCCCCGTGTCGCGATTATATTTGCACACAATGCGTAAGACAAACAAAACAATCAAACTAGTTGTAAAAAAAAAGAACAAGTTAACCGAAAAGACGAGTCTGAACTACAAAAGGGGTGCAACACGAGGACTTCCCAGGGGGTCACCCATCCTAGTACTACTCTCGCCCAAGCACGCTTGACTTCGGAGTTCTGATGGGATCCGGTGCATTAGTGCTGGTATGATCGCACCCGTTAGAGTCTCCTCACTATATTTTCTTATAGCTGCTGGCACAGCGGGCGGTGGGGGGCTCCGAACTTCAAACGCGCGTAACTTTCGAACCGAATGGAGTTACGGGGCGCACAGCATGTCCACGCGAAGGTCTCTCAGAGCCGGACGACGTGGACAACAGGGCTGGCCCGTTGTGTGCACTATCCGAGGTCAAAAAAGGCCGCAGAGCCCCGGTTTCGTGGCCCGCCGTGTTTCGACGATCCCGATTTCAAAAATTGCGGGTCCCACACTCGGAATCACGGCACGCTGATGACAAAAGCCCCGTGTCGCGATTATATTTGCACACAATGCGTAAGACAAACAAAACAATCAAACTAGTTGTAAAAAAAAAGAACAAGTTAACCGAAAAGACGAGTCTGAACTACAAAAGGGGTGCAACACGAGGACTTCCCAGGGGGTCACCCATCCTAGTACTACTCTCGCCCAAGCACGCTTGACTTCGGAGTTCTGATGGGATCCGGTGCATTAGTGCTGGTATGATCGCACCCGTTAGAGTCTCCTCACTATATTTTCTTATAGCTGCTGGCACAGCGGGCGGTGGGGGGCTCCGAACTTCAAACGCGCGTAACTTTCGAACCGAATGGAGTTACGGGGCGCACAGCATGTCCACGCGAAGGTCTCTCAGAGCCGGACGACGTGGACAACAGGGCTGGCCCGTTGTGTGCACTATCCGAGGTCAAAAAAGGCCGCAGAGCCCCGGTTTCGTGGCCCGCCGTGTTTCGACGATCCCGATTTCAAAAATTGCGGGTCCCACACTCGGAATCACGGCACGCTGATGACAAAAGCCCCGTGTCGCGATTATATTTGCACACAATGCGTAAGACAAACAAAACAATCAAACTAGTTGTAAAAAAAAAGAACAAGTTAACCGAAAAGACGAGTCTGAACTACAAAAGGGGTGCAACACGAGGACTTCCCAGGGGGTCACCCATCCTAGTACTACTCTCGCCCAAGCACGCTTGACTTCGGAGTTCTGATGGGATCCGGTGCATTAGTGCTGGTATGATCGCACCCGTTAGAGTCTCCTCACTATATTTTCTTATAGCTGCTGGCACAGCGGGCGGTGGGGGGCTCCGAACTTCAAACGCGCGTAACTTTCGAACCGAATGGAGTTACGGGGCGCACAGCATGTCCACGCGAAGGTCTCTCAGAGCCGGACGACGTGGACAACAGGGCTGGCCCGTTGTGTGCACTATCCGAGGTCAAAAAAGGCCGCAGAGCCCCGGTTTCGTGGCCCGCCGTGTTTCGACGATCCCGATTTCAAAAATTGCGGGTCCCACACTCGGAATCACGGCACGCTGATGACAAAAGCCCCGTGTCGCGATTATATTTGCACACAATGCGTAAGACAAACAAAACAATCAAACTAGTTGTAAAAAAAAAGAACAAGTTAACCGAAAAGACGAGTCTGAACTACAAAAGGGGTGCAACACGAGGACTTCCCAGGGGGTCACCCATCCTAGTACTACTCTCGCCCAAGCACGCTTGACTTCGGAGTTCTGATGGGATCCGGTGCATTAGTGCTGGTATGATCGCACCCGTTAGAGTCTCCTCACTATATTTTCTTATAGCTGCTGGCACAGCGGGCGGTGGGGGGCTCCGAACTTCAAACGCGCGTAACTTTCGAACCGAATGGAGTTACGGGGCGCACAGCATGTCCACGCGAAGGTCTCTCAGAGCCGGACGACGTGGACAACAGGGCTGGCCCGTTGTGTACACTATCCGAGGTCAAAAAAGGCCGCAGAGCCCCGGTTTCGTGGCCCGCCGTGTTTCGACGATCCCGATTTCAAAAATTGCGGGTCCCACACTCGGAATCACGGCACGCTGATGACAAAAGCCCCGTGTCGCGATTATATTTGCACACAATGCGTAAGACAAACAAAACAATCAAACTAGTTGTAAAAAAAAAGAACAAGTTAACCGAAAAGACGAGTCTGAACTACAAAAGGGGTGCAACACGAGGACTTCCCAGGGGGTCACCCATCCTAGTACTACTCTCGCCCAAGCACGCTTGACTTCGGAGTTCTGATGGGATCCGGTGCATTAGTGCTGGTATGATCGCACCCGTTAGAGTCTCCTCACTATATTTTCTTATAGCTGCTGGCACAGCGGGCGGTGGGGGGCTCCGAACTTCAAACGCGCGTAACTTTCGAACCGAATGGAGTTACGGGGCGCACAGCATGTCCACGCGAAGGTCTCTCAGAGCCGGACGACGTGGACAACAGGGCTGGCCCGTTGTGTGCACTATCCGAGGTCAAAAAAGGCCGCAGAGCCCCGGTTTCGTGGCCCGCCGTGTTTCGACGATCCCGATTTCAAAAATTGCGGGTCCCACACTCGGAATCACGGCACGCTGATGACAAAAGCCCCGTGTCGCGATTATATTTGCACACAATGCGTAAGACAAACAAAACAATCAAACTAGTTGTAAAAAAAAAGAACAAGTTAACCGAAAAGACGAGTCTGAACTACAAAAGGGGTGCAACACGAGGACTTCCCAGGGGGTCACCCATCCTAGTACTACTCTCGCCCAAGCACGCTTGACTTCGGAGTTCTGATGGGATCCGGTGCATTAGTGCTGGTATGATCGCACCCGTTAGAGTCTCCTCACTATATTTTCTTATAGCTGCTGGCACAGCGGGCGGTGGGGGGCTCCGAACTTCAAACGCGCGTAACTTTCGAACCGAATGGAGTTACGGGGCGCACAGCATGTCCACGCGAAGGTCTCTCAGAGCCGGACGACGTGGACAACAGGGCTGGCCCGTTGTGTGCACTATCCGAGGTCAAAAAAGGCCGCAGAGCCCCGGTTTCGTGGACCGCCGTGTTTCGACGATCCCGATTTCAAAAATTGCGGGTCCCACACTCGGAATCACGGCACGCTGATGACAAAAGCCCCGTGTCGCGATTATATTTGCACACAATGCGTAAGACAAACAAAACAATCAAACTAGTTGTAAAAAAAAAGAACAAGTTAACCGAAAAGACGAGTCTGAACTACAAAAGGGGTGCAACACGAGGACTTCCCAGGGGGTCACCCATCCTAGTACTACTCTCGCCCAAGCACGCTTGACTTCGGAGTTCTGATGGGATCCGGTGCATTAGTGCTGGTATGATCGCACCCGTTAGAGTCTCCTCACTATATTTTCTTATAGCTGCTGGCACAGCGGGCGGTGGGGGGCTCCGAACTTCAAACGCGCGTAACTTTCGAACCGAATGGAGTTACGGGGCGCACAGCATGTCCACGCGAAGGTCTCTCAGAGCCGGACGACGTGGACAACAGGGCTGGCCCGTTGTGTGCACTATCCGAGGTCAAAAAAGGCCGCAGAGCCCCGGTTTCGTGGCCCGCCGTGTTTCGACGATCCCGATTTCAAAAATTGCGGGTCCCACACTCGGAATCACGGCACGCTGATGACAAAAGCCCCGTGTCGCGATTATATTTGCACACAATGCGTAAGACAAACAAAACAATCAAACTAGTTGTAAAAAAAAAGAACAAGTTAACCGAAAAGACGAGTCTGAACTACAAAAGGGGTGCAACACGAGGACTTCCCAGGGGGTCACCCATCCTAGTACTACTCTCGCCCAAGCACGCTTGACTTCGGAGTTCTGATGGGATCCGGTGCATTAGTGCTGGTATGATCGCACCCGTTAGAGTCTCCTCACTATATTTTCTTATAGCTGCTGGCACAGCGGGCGGTGGGGGGCTCCGAACTTCAAACGCGCGTAACTTTCGAACCGAATGGAGTTACGGGGCGCACAGCATGTCCACGCGAAGGTCTCTCAGAGCCGGACGACGTGGACAACAGGGCTGGCCCGTTGTGTGCACTATCCGAGGTCAAAAAAGGCCGCAGAGCCCCGGTTTCGTGGCCCGCCGTGTTTCGACGATCCCGATTTCAAAAATTGCGGGTCCCACACTCGGAATCACGGCACGCTGATGACAAAAGCCCCGTGTCGCGATTATATTTGCACACAATGCGTAAGACAAACAAAACAATCAAACTAGTTGTAAAAAAAAAGAACAAGTTAACCGAAAAGACGAGTCTGAACTACAAAAGGGGTGCAACACGAGGACTTCCCAGGGGGTCACCCATCCTAGTACTACTCTCGCCCAAGCACGCTTGACTTCGGAGTTCTGATGGGATCCGGTGCATTAGTGCTGGTATGATCGCACCCGTTAGAGTCTCCTCACTATATTTTCTTATAGCTGCTGGCACAGCGGGCGGTGGGGGGCTCCGAACTTCAAACGCGCGTAACTTTCGAACCGAATGGAGTTACGGGGCGCACAGCATGTCCACGCGAAGGTCTCTCAGAGCCGGACGACGTGGACAACAGGGCTGGCCCGTTGTGTGCACTATCCGAGGTCAAAAAAGGCCGCAGAGCCCCGGTTTCGTGGCCCGCCGTGTTTCGACGATCCCGATTTCAAAAATTGCGGGTCCCACACTCGGAATCACGGCACGCTGATGACAAAAGCCCCGTGTCGCGATTATATTTGCACACAATGCGTAAGACAAACAAAACAATCAAACTAGTTGTAAAAAAAAAGAACAAGTTAACCGAAAAGACGAGTCTGAACTACAAAAGGGGTGCAACACGAGGACTTCCCAGGGGGTCACCCATCCTAGTACTACTCTCGCCCAAGCACGCTTGACTTCGGAGTTCTGATGGGATCCGGTGCATTAGTGCTGGTATGATCGCACCCGTTAGAGTCTCCTCACTATATTTTCTTATAGCTGCTGGCACAGCGGGCGGTGGGGGGCTCCGAACTTCAAACGCGCGTAACTTTCGAACCGAATGGAGTTACGGGGCGCACAGCATGTCCACGCGAAGGTCTCTCAGAGCCGGACGACGTGGACAACAGGGCTGGCCCGTTGTGTGCACTATCCGAGGTCAAAAAAGGCCGCAGAGCCCCGGTTTCGTGGCCCGCCGTGTTTCGACGATCCCGATTTCAAAAATTGCGGGTCCCACACTCGGAATCACGGCACGCTGATGACAAAAGCCCCGTGTCGCGATTATATTTGCACACAATGCGTAAGACAAACAAAACAATCAAACTAGTTGTAAAAAAAAAGAACAAGTTAACCGAAAAGACGAGTCTGAACTACAAAAGGGGTGCAACACGAGGACTTCCCAGGGGGTCACCCATCCTAGTACTACTCTCGCCCAAGCACGCTTGACTTCGGAGTTCTGATGGGATCCGGTGCATTAGTGCTGGTATGATCGCACCCGTTAGAGTCTCCTCACTATATTTTCTTATAGCTGCTGGCACAGCGGGCGGTGGGGGGCTCCGAACTTCAAACGCGCGTAACTTTCGAACCGAATGGAGTTACGGGGCGCACAGCATGTCCACGCGAAGGTCTCTCAGAGCCGGACGACGTGGACAATCGGGCTGGCCCGTTGTGTGCACTATCCGAGGTCAAAAAAGGCCGCAGAGCCCCGGTTTCGTGGCCCGCCGTGTTTCGACGATCCCGATTTCAAAAATTGCGGGTCCCACACTCGGAATCACGGCACGCTGATGACAAAAGCCCCGTGTCGCGATTATATTTGCACACAATGCGTAAGACAAACAAAACAATCAAACTAGTTGTAAAAAAAAAGAACAAGTTAACCGAAAAGACGAGTCTGAACTACAAAAGGGGTGCAACACGAGGACTTCCCAGGGGGTCACCCATCCTAGTACTACTCTCGCCCAAGCACGCTTGACTTCGGAGTTCTGATGGGATCCGGTGCATTAGTGCTGGTATGATCGCACCCGTTAGAGTCTCCTCACTATATTTTCTTATAGCTGCTGGCACAGCGGGCGGTGGGGGGCTCCGAACTTCAAACGCGCGTAACTTTCGAACCGAATGGAGTTACGGGGCGCACAGCATGTCCACGCGAAGGTCTCTCAGAGCCGGACGACGTGGACAACAGGGCTGGCCCGTTGTGTGCACTATCCGAGGTCAAAAAAGGCCGCAGAGCCCCGGTTTCGTGGCCCGCCGTGTTTCGACGATCCCGATTTCAAAAATTGCGGGTCCCACACTCGGAATCACGGCACGCTGATGACAAAAGCCCCGTGTCGCGATTATATTTGCACACAATGCGTAAGACAAACAAAACAATCAAACTAGTTGTAAAAAAAAAGAACAAGTTAACCGAAAAGACGAGTCTGAACTACAAAAGGGGTGCAACACGAGGACTTCCCAGGGGGTCACCCATCCTAGTACTACTCTCGCCCAAGCACGCTTGACTTCGGAGTTCTGATGGGATCCGGTGCATTAGTGCTGGTATGATCGCACCCGTTAGAGTCTCCTCACTATATTTTCTTATAGCTGCTGGCACAGCGGGCGGTGGGGGGCTCCGAACTTCAAACGCGCGTAACTTTCGAACCGAATGGAGTTACGGGGCGCACAGCATGTCCACGCGAAGGTCTCTCAGAGCCGGACGACGTGGACAACAGGGCTGGCCCGTTGTGTGCACTATCCGAGGTCAAAAAAGGCCGCAGAGCCCCGGTTTCGTGGCCCGCCGTGTTTCGACGATCCCGATTTCAAAAATTGCGGGTCCCACACTCGGAATCACGGCACGCTGATGACAAAAGCCCCGTGTCGCGATTATATTTGCACACAATGCGTAAGACAAACAAAACAATCAAACTAGTTGTAAAAAAAAAGAACAAGTTAACCGAAAAGACGAGTCTGAACTACAAAAGGGGTGCAACACGAGGACTTCCCAGGGGGTCACCCATCCTAGTACTACTCTCGCCCAAGCACGCTTGACTTCGGAGTTCTGATGGGATCCGGTGCATTAGTGCTGGTATGATCGCACCCGTTAGAGTCTCCTCACTATATTTTCTTATAGCTGCTGGCACAGCGGGCGGTGGGGGGCTCCGAACTTCAAACGCGCGTAACTTTCGAACCGAATGGAGTTACGGGGCGCACAGCATGTCCACGCGAAGGTCTCTCAGAGCCGGACGACGTGGACAACGGGGCTGGCCCGTTGTGTGCACTATCCGAGGTCAAAAAAGGCCGCAGAGCCCCGGTTTCGTGGCCCGCCGTGTTTCGACGATCCCGATTTCAAAAATTGCGGGTCCCACACTCGGAATCACGGCACGCTGATGACAAAAGCCCCGTGTCGCGATTATATTTGCACACAATGCGTAAGACAAACAAAACAATCAAACTAGTTGTAAAAAAAAAGAACAAGTTAACCGAAAAGACGAGTCTGAACTACAAAAGGGGTGCAACACGAGGACTTCCCAGGGGGTCACCCATCCTAGTACTACTCTCGCCCAAGCACGCTTGACTTCGGAGTTCTGATGGGATCCGGTGCATTAGTGCTGGTATGATCGCACCCGTTAGAGTCTCCTCACTATATTTTCTTATAGCTGCTGGCACAGCGGGCGGTGGGGGGCTCCGAACTTCAAACGCGCGTAACTTTCGAACCGAATGGAGTTACGGGGCGCACAGCATGTCCACGCGAAGGTCTCTCAGAGCCGGACGACGTGGACAACGGGGCTGGCCCGTTGTGTGCACTATCCGAGGTCAAAAAAGGCCGCAGAGCCCCGGTTTCGTGGCCCGCCGTGTTTCGACGATCCCGATTTCAAAAATTGCGGGTCCCACACTCGGAATCACGGCACGCTGATGACAAAAGCCCCGTGTCGCGATTATATTTGCACACAATGCGTAAGACAAACAAAACAATCAAACTAGTTGTAAAAAAAAAGAACAAGTTAACCGAAAAGACGAGTCTGAACTACAAAAGGGGTGCAACACGAGGACTTCCCAGGGGGTCACCCATCCTAGTACTACTCTCGCCCAAGCACGCTTGACTTCGGAGTTCTGATGGGATCCGGTGCATTAGTGCTGGTATGATCGCACCCGTTAGAGTCTCCTCACTATATTTTCTTATAGCTGCTGGCACAGCGGGCGGTGGGGGGCTCCGAACTTCAAACGCGCGTAACTTTCGAACCGAATGGAGTTACGGGGCGCACAGCATGTCCACGCGAAGGTCTCTCAGAGCCGGACGACGTGGACAACGGGGCTGGCCCGTTGTGTGCACTATCCGAGGTCAAAAAAGGCCGCAGAGCCCCGGTTTCGTGGCCCGCCGTGTTTCGACGATCCCGATTTCAAAAATTGCGGGTCCCACACTCGGAATCACGGCACGCTGATGACAAAAGCCCCGTGTCGCGATTATATTTGCACACAATGCGTAAGACAAACAAAACAATCAAACTAGTTGTAAAAAAAAAGAACAAGTTAACCGAAAAGACGAGTCTGAACTACAAAAGGGGTGCAACACGAGGACTTCCCAGGGGGTCACCCATCCTAGTACAACTCTCGCCCAAGCACGCTTAACTTCGGAGTTCTGATGGGATCCGGTGCATTAGTGCTGGTATGATCGCACCCGTTAGAGTCTCCTCACTATATTTTCTTATAGCTGCTGGCACAGCGGGCGGTGGGGGGCTCCGAACTTCAAACGCGCGTAACTTTCGAACCGAATGGAGTTACGGGGCGCACAGCATGTCCACGCGAAGGTCTCTCAGAGCCGGACGACGTGGACAACAGGGCTGGCCCGTTGTGTGCACTATCCGAGGTCAAAAAAGGCCGCAGAGCCCCGGTTTCGTGGCCCGCCGTGTTTCGACGATCCCGATTTCAAAAATTGCGGGTCCCACACTCGGAATCACGGCACGCTGATGACAAAAGCCCCGTGTCGCGATTATATTTGCACACAATGCGTAAGACAAACAAAACAATCAAACTAGTTGTAAAAAAAAAGAACAAGTTAACCGAAAAGACGAGTCTGAACTACAAAAGGGGTGCAACACGAGGACTTCCCAGGGGGTCACCCATCCTAGTACTACTCTCGCCCAAGCACGCTTGACTTCGGAGTTCTGATGGGATCCGGTGCATTAGTGCTGGTATGATCGCACCCGTTAGAGTCTCCTCACTATATTTTCTTATAGCTGCTGGCACAGCGGGCGGTGGGGGGCTCCGAACTTCAAACGCGCGTAACTTTCGAACCGAATGGAGTTACGGGGCGCACAGCATGTCCACGCGAAGGTCTCTCAGAGCCGGACGACGTGGACAACAGGGCTGGCCCGTTGTGTGCACTATCCGAGGTCAAAAAAGGCCGCAGAGCCCCGGTTTCGTGGCCCGCCGTGTTTCGACGATCCCGATTTCAAAAATTGCGGGTCCCACACTCGGAATCACGGCACGCTGATGACAAAAGCCCCGTGTCGCGATTATATTTGCACACAATGCGTAAGACAAACAAAACAATCAAACTAGTTGTAAAAAAAAAGAACAAGTTAACCGAAAAGACGAGTCTGAACTACAAAAGGGGTGCAACACGAGGACTTCCCAGGGGGTCACCCATCCTAGTACTACTCTCGCCCAAGCACGCTTGACTTCGGAGTTCTGATGGGATCCGGTGCATTAGTGCTGGTATGATCGCACCCGTTAGAGTCTCCTCACTATATTTTCTTATAGCTGCTGGCACAGCGGGCGGTGGGGGGCTCCGAACTTCAAACGCGCGTAACTTTCGAACCGAATGGAGTTACGGGGCGCACAGCATGTCCACGCGAAGGTCTCACAGAGCCGGACGACGTGGACAACGGGGCTGGCCCGTTGTGTGCACTATCCGAGGTCAAAAAAGGCCGCAGAGCCCCGGTTTCGTGGCCCGCCGTGTTTCGACGATCCCGATTTCAAAAATTGCGGGTCCCACACTCGGAATCACGGCACGCTGATGACAAAAGCCCCGTGTCGCGATTATATTTGCACACAATGCGTAAGACAAACAAAACAATCAAACTAGTTGTAAAAAAAAAGAACAAGTTAACCGAAAAGACGAGTCTGAACTACAAAAGGGGTGCAACACGAGGACTTCCCAGGGGGTCACCCATCCTAGTACTACTCTCGCCCAAGCACGCTTGACTTCGGAGTTCTGATGGGATCCGGTGCATTAGTGCTGGTATGATCGCACCCGTTAGAGTCTCCTCACTATATTTTCTTATAGCTGCTGGCATAGCGGGCGGTGGGGGGCTCCGAACTTCAAACGCGCGTAACTTTCGAACCGAATGGAGTTACGGGGCGCACAGCATGTCCACGCGAAGGTCTCACAGAGCCGGACGACGTGGACAACGGGGCTGGCCCGTTGTGTGCACTATCCGAGGTCAAAAAAGGCCGCAGAGCCCCGGTTTCGTGGCCCGCCGTGTTTCGACGATCCCGATTTCAAAAATTGCGGGTCCCACACTCGGAATCACGGCACGCTGATGACAAAAGCCCCGTGTCGCGATTATATTTGCACACAATGCGTAAGACAAACAAAACAATCAAACTAGTTGTAAAAAAAAAGAACAAGTTAACCGAAAAGACGAGTCTGAACTACAAAAGGGGTGCAACACGAGGACTTCCCAGGGGGTCACCCATCCTAGTACTACTCTCGCCCAAGCACGCTTGACTTCGGAGTTCTGATGGGATCCGGTGCATTAGTGCTGGTATGATCGCACCCGTTAGAGTCTCCTCACTATATTTTCTTATAGCTGCTGGCACAGCGGGCGGTGGGGGGCTCCGAACTTCAAACGCGCGTAACTTTCGAACCGAATGGAGTTACGGGGCGCACAGCATGTCCACGCGAAGGTCTCACAGAGCCGGACGACGTGGACAACGGGGCTGGCCCGTTGTGTGCACTATCCGAGGTCAAAAAAGGCCGCAGAGCCCCGGTTTCGTGGCCCGCCGTGTTTCGACGATCCCGATTTCAAAAATTGCGGGTCCCACACTCGGAATCACGGCACGCTGATGACAAAAGCCCCGTGTCGCGATTATATTTGCACACAATGCGTAAGACAAACAAAACAATCAAACTAGTTGTAAAAAAAAAGAACAAGTTAACCGAAAAGACGAGTCTGAACTACAAAAGGGGTGCAACACGAGGACTTCCCAGGGGGTCACCCATCCTAGTACTACTCTCGACCAAGCACGCTTGACTTCGGAGTTCTGATGGGATCCGGTGCATTAGTGCTGGTATGATCGCACCCGTTAGAGTCTCCTCACTATATTTTCTTATAGCTGCTGGCACAGCGGGCGGTGGGGGGCTCCGAACTTCAAACGCGCGTAACTTTCGAACCGAATGGAGTTACGGGGCGCACAGCATGTCCACGCGAAGGTCTCTCAGAGCCGGACGACGTGGACAACAGGGCTGGCCCGTTGTGTGCACTATCCGAGGTCAAAAAAGGCCGCAGAGCCCCGGTTTCGTGGCCCGCCGTGTTTCGACGATCCCGATTTCAAAAATTGCGGGTCCCACACTCGGAATCACGGCACGCTGATGACAAAAGCCCCGTGTCGCGATTATATTTGCACACAATGCGTAAGACAAACAAAACAATCAAACTAGTTGTAAAAAAAAAGAACAAGTTAACCGAAAAGACGAGTCTGAACTACAAAAGGGGTGCAACACGAGGACTTCCCAGGGGGTCACCCATCCTAGTACTACTCTCGCCCAAGCACGCTTGACTTCGGAGTTCTGATGGGATCCGGTGCATTAGTGCTGGTATGATCGCACCCGTTAGAGTCTCCTCACTATATTTTCTTATAGCTGCTGGCACAGCGGGCGGTGGGGGGCTCCGAACTTCAAACGCGCGTAACTTTCGAACCGAATGGAGTTACGGGGCGCACAGCATGTCCACGCGAAGGTCTCACAGAGCCGGACGACGTGGACAACGGGGCTGGCCCGTTGTGTGCACTATCCGAGGTCAAAAAAGGCCGCAGAGCCCCGGTTTCGTGGCCCGCCGTGTTTCGACGATCCCGATTTCAAAAATTGCGGGTCCCACACTCGGAATCACGGCACGCTGATGACAAAAGCCCCGTGTCGCGATTATATTTGCACACAATGCGTAAGACAAACAAAACAATCAAACTAGTTGTAAAAAAAAAGAACAAGTTAACCGAAAAGACGAGTCTGAACTACAAAAGGGGTGCAACACGAGGACTTCCCAGGGGGTCACCCATCCTAGTACTACTCTCGCCCAAGCACGCTTGACTTCGGAGTTCTGATGGGATCCGGTGCATTAGTGCTGGTATGATCGCACCCGTTAGAGTCTCCTCACTATATTTTCTTATAGCTGCTGGCACAGCGGGCGGTGGGGGGCTCCGAACTTCAAACGCGCGTAACTTTCGAACCGAATGGAGTTACGGGGCGCACAGCATGTCCACGCGAAGGTCTCTCAGAGCCGGACGACGTGGACAACAGGGCTGGCCCGTTGTGTGCACTATCCGAGGTCAAAAAAGGCCGCAGAGCCCCGGTTTCGTGGCCCGCCGTGTTTCGACGATCCCGATTTCAAAAATTGCGGGTCCCACACTCGGAATCACGGCACGCTGATGACAAAAGCCCCGTGTCGCGATTATATTTGCACACAATGCGTAAGACAAACAAAACAATCAAACTAGTTGTAAAAAAAAAGAACAAGTTAACCGAAAAGACGAGTCTGAACTACAAAAGGGGTGCAACACGAGGACTTCCCAGGGGGTCACCCATCCTAGTACTACTCTCGCCCAAGCACGCTTGACTTCGGAGTTCTGATGGGATCCGGTGCATTAGTGCTGGTATGATCGCACCCGTTAGAGTCTCCTCACTATATTTTCTTATAGCTGCTGGCACAGCGGGCGGTGGGGGGCTCCGAACTTCAAACGCGCGTAACTTTCGAACCGAATGGAGTTACGGGGCGCACAGCATGTCCACGCGAAGGTCTCTCAGAGCCGGACGACGTGGACAACGGGGCTGGCCCGTTGTGTGCACTATCCGAGGTCAAAAAAGGCCGCAGAGCCCCGGTTTCGTGGCCCGCCGTGTTTCGACGATCCCGATTTCAAAAATTGCGGGTCCCACACTCGGAATCACGGCACGCTGATGACAAAAGCCCCGTGTCGCGATTATATTTGCACACAATGCGTAAGACAAACAAAACAATCAAACTAGTTGTAAAAAAAAAGAACAAGTTAACCGAAAAGACGAGTCTGAACTACAAAAGGGGTGCAACACGAGGACTTCCCAGGGGGTCACCCATCCTAGTACAACTCTCGCCCAAGCACGCTTGACTTCGGAGTTCTGATGGGATCCGGTGCATTAGTGCTGGTATGATCGCACCCGTTAGAGTCTCCTCACTATATTTTCTTATAGCTGCTGGCACAGCGGGCGGTGGGGGGCTCCGAACTTCAAACGCGCGTAACTTTCGAACCGAATGGAGTTACGGGGCGCACAGCATGTCCACGCGAAGGTCTCTCAGAGCCGGACGACGTGGACAACGGGGCTGGCCCGTTGTGTGCACTATCCGAGGTCAAAAAAGGCCGCAGAGCCCCGGTTTCGTGGCCCGCCGTGTTTCGACGATCCCGATTTCAAAAATTGCGGGTCCCACACTCGGAATCACGGCACGCTGATGACAAAAGCCCCGTGTCGCGATTATATTTGCACACAATGCGTAAGACAAACAAAACAATCAAACTAGTTGTAAAAAAAAAGAACAAGTTAACCGAAAAGACGAGTCTGAACTACAAAAGGGGTGCAACACGAGGACTTCCCAGGGGGTCACCCATCCTAGTACTACTCTCGCCCAAGCACGCTTGACTTCGGAGTTCTGATGGGATCCGGTGCATTAGTGCTGGTATGATCGCACCCGTTAGAGTCTCCTCACTATATTTTCTTATAGCTGCTGGCACAGCGGGCGGTGGGGGGCTCCGAACTTCAAACGCGCGTAACTTTCGAACCGAATGGAGTTACGGGGCGCACAGCATGTCCACGCGAAGGTCTCTCAGAGCCGGACGACGTGGACAACAGGGCTGGCCCGTTGTGTGCACTATCCGAGGTCAAAAAAGGCCGCAGAGCCCCGGTTTCGTGGCCCGCCGTGTTTCGACGATCCCGATTTCAAAAATTGCGGGTCCCACACTCGGAATCACGGCACGCTGATGACAAAAGCCCCGTGTCGCGATTATATTTGCACACAATGCGTAAGACAAACAAAACAATCAAACTAGTTGTAAAAAAAAAGAACAAGTTAACCGAAAAGACGAGTCTGAACTACAAAAGGGGTGCAACACGAGGACTTCCCAGGGGGTCACCCATCCTAGTACTACTCTCGCCCAAGCACGCTTGACTTCGGAGTTCTGATGGGATCCGGTGCATTAGTGCTGGTATGATCGCACCCGTTAGAGTCTCCTCACTATATTTTCTTATAGCTGCTGGCACAGCGGGCGGTGGGGGGCTCCGAACTTCAAACGCGCGTAACTTTCGAACCGAATGGAGTTACGGGGCGCACAGCATGTCCACGCGAAGGTCTCTCAGAGCCGGACGACGTGGACAACAGGGCTGGCCCGTTGTGTGCACTATCCGAGGTCAAAAAAGGCCGCAGAGCCCCGGTTTCGTGGCCCGCCGTGTTTCGACGATCCCGATTTCAAAAATTGCGGGTCCCACACTCGGAATCACGGCACGCTGATGACAAAAGCCCCGTGTCGCGATTATATTTGCACACAATGCGTAAGACAAACAAAACAATCAAACTAGTTGTAAAAAAAAAGAACAAGTTAACCGAAAAGACGAGTCTGAACTACAAAAGGGGTGCAACACGAGGACTTCCCAGGGGGTCACCCATCCTAGTACTACTCTCGCCCAAGCACGCTTGACTTCGGAGTTCTGATGGGATCCGGTGCATTAGTGCTGGTATGATCGCACCCGTTAGAGTCTCCTCACTATATTTTCTTATAGCTGCTGGCACAGCGGGCGGTGGGGGGCTCCGAACTTCAAACGCGCGTAACTTTCGAACCGAATGGAGTTACGGGGCGCACAGCATGTCCACGCGAAGGTCTCTCAGAGCCGGACGACGTGGACAACGGGGCTGGCCCGTTGTGTGCACTATCCGAGGTCAAAAAAGGCCGCAGAGCCCCGGTTTCGTGGCCCGCCGTGTTTCGACGATCCCGATTTCAAAAATTGCGGGTCCCACACTCGGAATCACGGCACGCTGATGACAAAAGCCCCGTGTCGCGATTATATTTGCACACAATGCGTAAGACAAACAAAACAATCAAACTAGTTGTAAAAAAAAAGAACAAGTTAACCGAAAAGACGAGTCTGAACTACAAAAGGGGTGCAACACGAGGACTTCCCAGGGGGTCACCCATCCTAGTACTACTCTCGCCCAAGCACGCTTGACTTCGGAGTTCTGATGGGATCCGGTGCATTAGTGCTGGTATGATCGCACCCGTTAGAGTCTCCTCACTATATTTTCTTATAGCTGCTGGCACAGCGGGCGGTGGGGGGCTCCGAACTTCAAACGCGCGTAACTTTCGAACCGAATGGAGTTACGGGGCGCACAGCATGTCCACGCGAAGGTCTCTCAGAGCCGGACGACGTGGACAACGGGGCTGGCCCGTTGTGTGCACTATCCGAGGTAAAAAAAGGCCGCAGAGCCCCGGTTTCGTGGCCCGCCGTGTTTCGACGATCCCGATTTCAAAAATTGCGGGTCCCACACTCGGAATCACGGCACGCTGATGACAAAAGCCCCGTGTCGCGATTATATTTGCACACAATGCGTAAGACAAACAAAACAATCAAACTAGTTGTAAAAAAAAAGAACAAGTTAACCGAAAAGACGAGTCTGAACTACAAAAGGGGTGCAACACGAGGACTTCCCAGGGGGTCACCCATCCTAGTACTACTCTCGCCCAAGCACGCTTGACTTTGGAGTTCTGATGGGATCCGGTGCATTAGTGCTGGTATGATCGCACCCGTTAGAGTCTCCTCACTATATTTTCTTATAGCTGCTGGCACAGCGGGCGGTGGGGGGCTCCGAACTTCAAACGCGCGTAACTTTCGAACCGAATGGAGTTACGGGGCGCACAGCATGTCCACGCGAAGGTCTCTCAGAGCCGGACGACGTGGACAACGGGGCTGGCCCGTTGTGTGCACTATCCGAGGTCAAAAAAGGCCGCAGAGCCCCGGTTTCGTGGCCCGCCGTGTTTCGACGATCCCGATTTCAAAAATTGCGGGTCCCACACTCGGAATCACGGCACGCTGATGACAAAAGCCCCGTGTCGCGATTATATTTGCACACAATGCGTAAGACAAACAAAACAATCAAACTAGTTGTAAAAAAAAAGAACAAGTTAACCGAAAAGACGAGTCTGAACTACAAAAGGGGTGCAACACGAGGACTTCCCAGGGGGTCACCCATCCTAGTACTACTCTCGCCCAAGCACGCTTGACTTCGGAGTTCTGATGGGATCCGGTGCATTAGTGCTGGTATGATCGCACCCGTTAGAGTCTCCTCACTATATTTTCTTATAGCTGCTGGCACAGCGGGCGGTGGGGGGCTCCGAACTTCAAACGCGCGTAACTTTCGAACCGAATGGAGTTACGGGGCGCACAGCATGTCCACGCGAAGGTCTCACAGAGCCGGACGACGTGGACAACGGGGCTGGCCCGTTGTGTGCACTATCCGAGGTCAAAAAAGGCCGCAGAGCCCCGGTTTCGTGGCCCGCCGTGTTTCGACGATCCCGATTTCAAAAATTGCGGGTCCCACACTCGGAATCACGGCACGCTGATGACAAAAGCCCCGTGTCGCGATTATATTTGCACACAATGCGTAAGACAAACAAAACAATCAAACTAGTTGTAAAAAAAAAGAACAAGTTAACCGAAAAGACGAGTCTGAACTACAAAAGGGGTGCAACACGAGGACTTCCCAGGGGGTCACCCATCCTAGTACTACTCTCGCCCAAGCACGCTTGACTTCGGAGTTCTGATGGGATCCGGTGCATTAGTGCTGGTATGATCGCACCCGTTAGAGTCTCCTCACTATATTTTCTTATAGCTGCTGGCACAGCGGGCGGTGGGGGGCTCCGAACTTCAAACGCGCGTAACTTTCGAACCGAATGGAGTTACGGGGCGCACAGCATGTCCACGCGAAGGTCTCTCAGAGCCGGACGACGTGGACAACAGGGCTGGCCCGTTGTGTGCACTATCCGAGGTCAAAAAAGGCCGCAGAGCCCCGGTTTCGTGGCCCGCCGTGTTTCGACGATCCCGATTTCAAAAATTGCGGGTCCCACACTCGGAATCACGGCACGCTGATGACAAAAGCCCCGTGTCGCGATTATATTTGCACACAATGCGTAAGACAAACAAAACAATCAAACTAGTTGTAAAAAAAAAGAACAAGTTAACCGAAAAGACGAGTCTGAACTACAAAAGGGGTGCAACACGAGGACTTCCCAGGGGGTCACCCATCCTAGTACTACTCTCGCCCAAGCACGCTTGACTTCGGAGTTCTGATGGGATCCGGTGCATTAGTGCTGGTATGATCGCACCCGTTAGAGTCTCCTCACTATATTTTCTTATAGCTGCTGGCACAGCGGGCGGTGGGGGGCTCCGAACTTCAAACGCGCGTAACTTTCGAACCGAATGGAGTTACGGGGCGCACAGCATGTCCACGCGAAGGTCTCTCAGAGCCGGACGACGTGGACAACGGGGCTGGCCCGTTGTGTGCACTATCCGAGGTCAAAAAAGGCCGCAGAGCCCCGGTTTCGTGGCCCGCCGTGTTTCGACGATCCCGATTTCAAAAATTGCGGGTCCCACACTCGGAATCACGGCACGCTGATGACAAAAGCCCCGTGTCGCGATTATATTTGCACACAATGCGTAAGACAAACAAAACAATCAAACTAGTTGTAAAAAAAAAGAACAAGTTAACCGAAAAGACGAGTCTGAACTACAAAAGGGGTGCAACACGAGGACTTCCCAGGGGGTCACCCATCCTAGTACTACTCTCGCCCAAGCACGCTTGACTTCGGAGTTCTGATGGGATCCGGTGCATTAGTGCTGGTATGATCGCACCCGTTAGAGTCTCCTCACTATATTTTCTTATAGCTGCTGGCACAGCGGGCGGTGGGGGGCTCCGAACTTCAAACGCGCGTAACTTTCGAACCGAATGGAGTTACGGGGCGCACAGCATGTCCACGCGAAGGTCTCTCAGAGCCGGACGACGTGGACAACGGGGCTGGCCCGTTGTGTGCACTATCCGAGGTAAAAAAAGGCCGCAGAGCCCCGGTTTCGTGGCCCGCCGTGTTTCGACGATCCCGATTTCAAAAATTGCGGGTCCCACACTCGGAATCACGGCACGCTGATGACAAAAGCCCCGTGTCGCGATTATATTTGCACACAATGCGTAAGACAAACAAAACAATCAAACTAGTTGTAAAAAAAAAGAACAAGTTAACCGAAAAGACGAGTCTGAACTACAAAAGGGGTGCAACACGAGGACTTCCCAGGGGGTCACCCATCCTAGTACTACTCTCGCCCAAGCACGCTTGACTTTGGAGTTCTGATGGGATCCGGTGCATTAGTGCTGGTATGATCGCACCCGTTAGAGTCTCCTCACTATATTTTCTTATAGCTGCTGGCACAGCGGGCGGTGGGGGGCTCCGAACTTCAAACGCGCGTAACTTTCGAACCGAATGGAGTTACGGGGCGCACAGCATGTCCACGCGAAGGTCTCTCAGAGCCGGACGACGTGGACAACGGGGCTGGCCCGTTGTGTGCACTATCCGAGGTCAAAAAAGGCCGCAGAGCCCCGGTTTCGTGGCCCGCCGTGTTTCGACGATCCCGATTTCAAAAATTGCGGGTCCCACACTCGGAATCACGGCACGCTGATGACAAAAGCCCCGTGTCGCGATTATATTTGCACACAATGCGTAAGACAAACAAAACAATCAAACTAGTTGTAAAAAAAAAGAACAAGTTAACCGAAAAGACGAGTCTGAACTACAAAAGGGGTGCAACACGAGGACTTCCCAGGGGGTCACCCATCCTAGTACTACTCTCGCCCAAGCACGCTTGACTTCGGAGTTCTGATGGGATCCGGTGCATTAGTGCTGGTATGATCGCACCCGTTAGAGTCTCCTCACTATATTTTCTTATAGCTGCTGGCACAGCGGGCGGTGGGGGGCTCCGAACTTCAAACGCGCGTAACTTTCGAACCGAATGGAGTTACGGGGCGCACAGCATGTCCACGCGAAGGTCTCACAGAGCCGGACGACGTGGACAACGGGGCTGGCCCGTTGTGTGCACTATCCGAGGTCAAAAAAGGCCGCAGAGCCCCGGTTTCGTGGCCCGCCGTGTTTCGACGATCCCGATTTCAAAAATTGCGGGTCCCACACTCGGAATCACGGCACGCTGATGACAAAAGCCCCGTGTCGCGATTATATTTGCACACAATGCGTAAGACAAACAAAACAATCAAACTAGTTGTAAAAAAAAAGAACAAGTTAACCGAAAAGACGAGTCTGAACTACAAAAGGGGTGCAACACGAGGACTTCCCAGGGGGTCACCCATCCTAGTACTACTCTCGCCCAAGCACGCTTGACTTCGGAGTTCTGATGGGATCCGGTGCATTAGTGCTGGTATGATCGCACCCGTTAGAGTCTCCTCACTATATTTTCTTATAGCTGCTGGCACAGCGGGCGGTGGGGGGCTCCGAACTTCAAACGCGCGTAACTTTCGAACCGAATGGAGTTACGGGGCGCACAGCATGTCCACGCGAAGGTCTCACAGAGCCGGACGACGTGGACAACGGGGCTGGCCCGTTGTGTGCACTATCCGAGGTCAAAAAAGGCCGCAGAGCCCCGGTTTCGTGGCCCGCCGTGTTTCGACGATCCCGATTTCAAAAATTGCGGGTCCCACACTCGGAATCACGGCACGCTGATGACAAAAGCCCCGTGTCGCGATTATATTTGCACACAATGCGTAAGACAAACAAAACAATCAAACTAGTTGTAAAAAAAAAGAACAAGTTAACCGAAAAGACGAGTCTGAACTACAAAAGGGGTGCAACACGAGGACTTCCCAGGGGGTCACCCATCCTAGTACTACTCTCGCCCAAGCACGCTTGACTTCGGAGTTCTGATGGGATCCGGTGCATTAGTGCTGGTATGATCGCACCCGTTAGAGTCTCCTCACTATATTTTCTTATAGCTGCTGGCACAGCGGGCGGTGGGGGGCTCCGAACTTCAAACGCGCGTAACTTTCGAACCGAATGGAGTTACGGGGCGCACAGCATGTCCACGCGAAGGTCTCTCAGAGCCGGACGACGTGGACAACAGGGCTGGCCCGTTGTGTGCACTATCCGAGGTCAAAAAAGGCCGCAGAGCCCCGGTTTCGTGGCCCGCCGTGTTTCGACGATCCCGATTTCAAAAATTGCGGGTCCCACACTCGGAATCACGGCACGCTGATGACAAAAGCCCCGTGTCGCGATTATATTTGCACACAATGCGTAAGACAAACAAAACAATCAAACTAGTTGTAAAAAAAAAGAACAAGTTAACCGAAAAGACGAGTCTGAACTACAAAAGGGGTGCAACACGAGGACTTCCCAGGGGGTCACCCATCCTAGTACTACTCTCGCCCAAGCACGCTTGACTTCGGAGTTCTGATGGGATCCGGTGCATTAGTGCTGGTATGATCGCACCCGTTAGAGTCTCCTCACTATATTTTCTTATAGCTGCTGGCACAGCGGGCGGTGGGGGGCTCCGAACTTCAAACGCGCGTAACTTTCGAACCGAATGGAGTTACGGGGCGCACAGCATGTCCACGCGAAGGTCTCTCAGAGCCGGACGACGTGGACAACGGGGCTGGCCCGTTGTGTGCACTATCCGAGGTCAAAAAAGGCCGCAGAGCCCCGGTTTCGTGGCCCGCCGTGTTTCGACGATCCCGATTTCAAAAATTGCGGGTCCCACACTCGGAATCACGGCACGCTGATGACAAAAGCCCCGTGTCGCGATTATATTTGCACACAATGCGTAAGACAAACAAAACAATCAAACTAGTTGTAAAAAAAAAGAACAAGTTAACCGAAAAGACGAGTCTGAACTACAAAAGGGGTGCAACACGAGGACTTCCCAGGGGGTCACCCATCCTAGTACTACTCTCGCCCAAGCACGCTTGACTTCGGAGTTCTGATGGGATCCGGTGCATTAGTGCTGGTATGATCGCACCCGTTAGAGTCTCCTCACTATATTTTCTTATAGCTGCTGGCACAGCGGGCGGTGGGGGGCTCCGAACTTCAAACGCGCGTAACTTTCGAACCGAATGGAGTTACGGGGCGCACAGCATGTCCACGCGAAGGTCTCTCAGAGCCGGACGACGTGGACAACGGGGCTGGCCCGTTGTGTGCACTATCCGAGGTCAAAAAAGGCCGCAGAGCCCCGGTTTCGTGGCCCGCCGTGTTTCGACGATCCCGATTTCAAAAATTGCGGGTCCCACACTCGGAATCACGGCACGCTGATGACAAAAGCCCCGTGTCGCGATTATATTTGCACACAATGCGTAAGACAAACAAAACAATCAAACTAGTTGTAAAAAAAAAGAACAAGTTAACCGAAAAGACGAGTCTGAACTACAAAAGGGGTGCAACACGAGGACTTCCCAGGGGGTCACCCATCCTAGTACTACTCTCGCCCAAGCACGCTTGACTTCGGAGTTCTGATGGGATCCGGTGCATTAGTGCTGGTATGATCGCACCCGTTAGAGTCTCCTCACTATATTTTCTTATAGCTGCTGGCACAGCGGGCGGTGGGGGGCTCCGAACTTCAAACGCGCGTAACTTTCGAACCGAATGGAGTTACGGGGCGCACAGCATGTCCACGCGAAGGTCTCTCAGAGCCGGACGACGTGGACAACGGGGCTGGCCCGTTGTGTGCACTATCCGAGGTCAAAAAAGGCCGCAGAGCCCCGGTTTCGTGGCCCGCCGTGTTTCGACGATCCCGATTTCAAAAATTGCGGGTCCCACACTCGGAATCACGGCACGCTGATGACAAAAGCCCCGTGTCGCGATTATATTTGCACACAATGCGTAAGACAAACAAAACAATCAAACTAGTTGTAAAAAAAAAGAACAAGTTAACCGAAAAGACGAGTCTGAACTACAAAAGGGGTGCAACACGAGGACTTCCCAGGGGGTCACCCATCCTAGTACTACTCTCGCCCAAGCACGCTTGACTTCGGAGTTCTGATGGGATCCGGTGCATTAGTGCTGGTATGATCGCACCCGTTAGAGTCTCCTCACTATATTTTCTTATAGCTGCTGGCACAGCGGGCGGTGGGGGGCTCCGAACTTCAAACGCGCGTAACTTTCGAACCGAATGGAGTTACGGGGCGCACAGCATGTCCACGCGAAGGTCTCACAGAGCCGGACGACGTGGACAACGGGGCTGGCCCGTTGTGTGCACTATCCGAGGTCAAAAAAGGCCGCAGAGCCCCGGTTTCGTGGCCCGCCGTGTTTCGACGATCCCGATTTCAAAAATTGCGGGTCCCACACTCGGAATCACGGCACGCTGATGACAAAAGCCCCGTGTCGCGATTATATTTGCACACAATGCGTAAGACAAACAAAACAATCAAACTAGTTGTAAAAAAAAAGAACAAGTTAACCGAAAAGACGAGTCTGAACTACAAAAGGGGTGCAACACGAGGACTTCCCAGGGGGTCACCCATCCTAGTACTACTCTCGCCCAAGCACGCTTGACTTCGGAGTTCTGATGGGATCCGGTGCATTAGTGCTGGTATGATCGCACCCGTTAGAGTCTCCTCACTATATTTTCTTATAGCTGCTGGCACAGCGGGCGGTGGGGGGCTCCGAACTTCAAACGCGCGTAACTTTCGAACCGAATGGAGTTACGGGGCGCACAGCATGTCCACGCGAAGGTCTCTCAGAGCCGGACGACGTGGACAACGGGGCTGGCCCGTTGTGTGCACTATCCGAGGTCAAAAAAGGCCGCAGAGCCCCGGTTTCGTGGCCCGCCGTGTTTCGACGATCCCGATTTCAAAAATTGCGGGTCCCACACTCGGAATCACGGCACGCTGATGACAAAAGCCCCGTGTCGCGATTATATTTGCACACAATGCGTAAGACAAACAAAACAATCAAACTAGTTGTAAAAAAAAAGAACAAGTTAACCGAAAAGACGAGTCTGAACTACAAAAGGGGTGCAACACGAGGACTTCCCAGGGGGTCACCCATCCTAGTACTACTCTCGCCCAAGCACGCTTGACTTCGGAGTTCTGATGGGATCCGGTGCATTAGTGCTGGTATGATCGCACCCGTTAGAGTCTCCTCACTATATTTTCTTATAGCTGCTGGCACAGCGGGCGGTGGGGGGCTCCGAACTTCAAACGCGCGTAACTTTCGAACCGAATGGAGTTACGGGGCGCACAGCATGTCCACGCGAAGGTCTCTCAGAGCCGGACGACGTGGACAACAGGGCTGGCCCGTTGTGTGCACTATCCGAGGTCAAAAAAGGCCGCAGAGCCCCGGTTTCGTGGCCCGCCGTGTTTCGACGATCCCGATTTCAAAAATTGCGGGTCCCACACTCGGAATCACGGCACGCTGATGACAAAAGCCCCGTGTCGCGATTATATTTGCACACAATGCGTAAGACAAACAAAACAATCAAACTAGTTGTAAAAAAAAAGAACAAGTTAACCGAAAAGACGAGTCTGAACTACAAAAGGGGTGCAACACGAGGACTTCCCAGGGGGTCACCCATCCTAGTACTACTCTCGCCCAAGCACGCTTGACTTCGGAGTTCTGATGGGATCCGGTGCATTAGTGCTGGTATGATCGCACCCGTTAGAGTCTCCTCACTATATTTTCTTATAGCTGCTGGCACAGCGGGCGGTGGGGGGCTCCGAACTTCAAACTCGCGTAACTTTCGAACCGAATGGAGTTACGGGGCGCACAGCATGTCCACGCGAAGGTCTCTCAGAGCCGGACGACGTGGACAACAGGGCTGGCCCGTTGTGTGCACTATCCGAGGTCAAAAAAGGCCGCAGAGCCCCGGTTTCGTGGCCCGCCGTGTTTCGACGATCCCGATTTCAAAAATTGCGGGTCCCACACTCGGAATCACGGCACGCTGATGACAAAAGCCCCGTGTCGCGATTATATTTGCACACAATGCGTAAGACAAACAAAACAATCAAACTAGTTGTAAAAAAAAAGAACAAGTTAACCGAAAAGACGAGTCTGAACTACAAAAGGGGTGCAACACGAGGACTTCCCAGGGGGTCACCCATCCTAGTACTACTCTCGCCCAAGCACGCTTGACTTCGGAGTTCTGATGGGATCCGGTGCATTAGTGCTGGTATGATCGCACCCGTTAGAGTCTCCTCACTATATTTTCTTATAGCTGCTGGCACAGCGGGCGGTGGGGGGCTCCGAACTTCAAACGCGCGTAACTTTCGAACCGAATGGAGTTACGGGGCGCACAGCATGTCCACGCGAAGGTCTCACAGAGCCGGACGACGTGGACAACGGGGCTGGCCCGTTGTGTGCACTATCCGAGGTCAAAAAAGGCCGCAGAGCCCCGGTTTCGTGGCCCGCCGTGTTTCGACGATCCCGATTTCAAAAATTGCGGGTCCCACACTCGGAATCACGGCACGCTGATGACAAAAGCCCCGTGTCGCGATTATATTTGCACACAATGCGTAAGACAAACAAAACAATCAAACTAGTTGTAAAAAAAAAGAACAAGTTAACCGAAAAGACGAGTCTGAACTACAAAAGGGGTGCAACACGAGGACTTCCCAGGGGGTCACCCATCCTAGTACTACTCTCGCCCAAGCACGCTTGACTTCGGAGTTCTGATGGGATCCGGTGCATTAGTGCTGGTATGATCGCACCCGTTAGAGTCTCCTCACTATATTTTCTTATAGCTGCTGGCACAGCGGGCGGTGGGGGGCTCCGAACTTCAAACGCGCGTAACTTTCGAACCGAATGGAGTTACGGGGCGCACAGCATGTCCACGCGAAGGTCTCACAGAGCCGGACGACGTGGACAACGGGGCTGGCCCGTTGTGTGCACTATCCGAGGTCAAAAAAGGCCGCAGAGCCCCGGTTTCGTGGCCCGCCGTGTTTCGACGATCCCGATTTCAAAAATTGCGGGTCCCACACTCGGAATCACGGCACGCTGATGACAAAAGCCCCGTGTCGCGATTATATTTGCACACAATGCGTAAGACAAACAAAACAATCAAACTAGTTGTAAAAAAAAAAGAACAAGTTAACCGAAAAGACGAGTCTGAACTACAAAAGGGGTGCAACACGAGGACTTCCCAGGGGGTCACCCATCCTAGTACTACTCTCGCCCAAGCACGCTTGACTTCGGAGTTCTGATGGGATCCGGTGCATTAGTGCTGGTATGATCGCACCCGTTAGAGTCTCCTCACTATATTTTCTTATAGCTGCTGGCACAGCGGGCGGTGGGGGGCTCCGAACTTCAAACGCGCGTAACTTTCGAACCGAATGGAGTTACGGGGCGCACAGCATGTCCACGCGAAGGTCTCTCAGAGCCGGACGACGTGGACAACAGGGCTGGCCCGTTGTGTGCACTATCCGAGGTCAAAAAAGGCCGCAGAGCCCCGGTTTCGTGGCCCGCCGTGTTTCGACGATCCCGATTTCAAAAATTGCGGGTCCCACACTCGGAATCACGGCACGCTGATGACAAAAGCCCCGTGTCGCGATTATATTTGCACACAATGCGTAAGACAAACAAAACAATCAAACTAGTTGTAAAAAAAAAGAACAAGTTAACCGAAAAGACGAGTCTGAACTACAAAAGGGGTGCAACACGAGGACTTCCCAGGGGGTCACCCATCCTAGTACTACTCTCGCCCAAGCACGCTTGACTTCGGAGTTCTGATGGGATCCGGTGCATTAGTGCTGGTATGATCGCACCCGTTAGAGTCTCCTCACTATATTTTCTTATAGCTGCTGGCACAGCGGGCGGTGGGGGGCTCCGAACTTCAAACGCGCGTAACTTTCGAACCGAATGGAGTTACGGGGCGCACAGCATGTCCACGCGAAGGTCTCTCAGAGCCGGACGACGTGGACAACGGGGCTGGCCCGTTGTGTGCACTATCCGAGGTCAAAAAAGGCCGCAGAGCCCCGGTTTCGTGGCCCGCCGTGTTTCGACGATCCCGATTTCAAAAATTGCGGGTCCCACACTCGGAATCACGGCACGCTGATGACAAAAGCCCCGTGTCGCGATTATATTTGCACACAATGCGTAAGACAAACAAAACAATCAAACTAGTTGTAAAAAAAAAGAACAAGTTAACCGAAAAGACGAGTCTGAACTACAAAAGGGGTGCAACACGAGGACTTCCCAGGGGGTCACCCATCCTAGTACAACTCTCGCCCAAGCACGCTTAACTTCGGAGTTCTGATGGGATCCGGTGCATTAGTGCTGGTATGATCGCACCCGTTAGAGTCTCCTCACTATATTTTCTTATAGCTGCTGGCACAGCGGGCGGTGGGGGGCTCCGAACTTCAAACGCGCGTAACTTTCGAACCGAATGGAGTTACGGGGCGCACAGCATGTCCACGCGAAGGTCTCTCAGAGCCGGACGACGTGGACAACAGGGCTGGCCCGTTGTGTGCACTATCCGAGGTCAAAAAAGGCCGCAGAGCCCCGGTTTCGTGGCCCGCCGTGTTTCGACGATCCCGATTTCAAAAATTGCGGGTCCCACACTCGGAATCACGGCACGCTGATGACAAAAGCCCCGTGTCGCGATTATATTTGCACACAATGCGTAAGACAAACAAAACAATCAAACTAGTTGTAAAAAAAAAGAACAAGTTAACCGAAAAGACGAGTCTGAACTACAAAAGGGGTGCAACACGAGGACTTCCCAGGGGGTCACCCATCCTAGTACTACTCTCGCCCAAGCACGCTTGACTTCGGAGTTCTGATGGGATCCGGTGCATTAGTGCTGGTATGATCGCACCCGTTAGAGTCTCCTCACTATATTTTCTTATAGCTGCTGGCACAGCGGGCGGTGGGGGGCTCCGAACTTCAAACGCGCGTAACTTTCGAACCGAATGGAGTTACGGGGCGCACAGCATGTCCACGCGAAGGTCTCTCAGAGCCGGACGACGTGGACAACAGGGCTGGCCCGTTGTGTGCACTATCCGAGGTCAAAAAAGGCCGCAGAGCCCCGGTTTCGTGGCCCGCCGTGTTTCGACGATCCCGATTTCAAAAATTGCGGGTCCCACACTCGGAATCACGGCACGCTGATGACAAAAGCCCCGTGTCGCGATTATATTTGCACACAATGCGTAAGACAAACAAAACAATCAAACTAGTTGTAAAAAAAAAGAACAAGTTAACCGAAAAGACGAGTCTGAACTACAAAAGGGGTGCAACACGAGGACTTCCCAGGGGGTCACCCATCCTAGTACTACTCTCGCCCAAGCACGCTTGACTTCGGAGTTCTGATGGGATCCGGTGCATTAGTGCTGGTATGATCGCACCCGTTAGAGTCTCCTCACTATATTTTCTTATAGCTGCTGGCACAGCGGGCGGTGGGGGGCTCCGAACTTCAAACGCGCGTAACTTTCGAACCGAATGGAGTTACGGGGCGCACAGCATGTCCACGCGAAGGTCTCTCAGAGCCGGACGACGTGGACAACGGGGCTGGCCCGTTGTGTGCACTATCCGAGGTCAAAAAAGGCCGCAGAGCCCCGGTTTCGTGGCCCGCCGTGTTTCGACGATCCCGATTTCAAAAATTGCGGGTCCCACACTCGGAATCACGGCACGCTGATGACAAAAGCCCCGTGTCGCGATTATATTTGCACACAATGCGTAAGACAAACAAAACAATCAAACTAATTGTAAAAAAAAAGAACAAGTTAACCGAAAAGACGAGTCTGAACTACAAAAGGGGTGCAACACGAGGACTTCCCAGGGGGTCACCCATCCTAGTACTACTCTCGCCCAAGCACGCTTGACTTCGGAGTTCTGATGGGATCCGGTGCATTAGTGCTGGTATGATCGCACCCGTTAGAGTCTCCTCACTAAATTTTCTTATAGCTGCTGGCACAGCGGGCGGTGGGGGGCTCCGAACTTCAAACGCGCGTAACTTTCGAACCGAATGGAGTTACGGGGCGCACAGCATGTCCACGCGAAGGTCTCTCAGAGCCGGACGACGTGGACAACAGGGCTGGCCCGTTGTGTGCACTATCCGAGGTCAAAAAAGGCCGCAGAGCCCCGGTTTCGTGGCCCGCCGTGTTTCGACGATCCCGATTTCAAAAATTGCGGGTCCCACACTCGGAATCACGGCACGCTGATGACAAAAGCCCCGTGTCGCGATTATATTTGCACACAATGCGTAAGACAAACAAAACAATCAAACTAGTTGTAAAAAAAAAGAACAAGTTAACCGAAAAGACGAGTCTGAACTACAAAAGGGGTGCAACACGAGGACTTCCCAGGGGGTCACCCATCCTAGTACAACTCTCGCCCAAGCACGCTTAACTTCGGAGTTCTGATGGGATCCGGTGCATTAGTGCTGGTATGATCGCACCCGTTAGAGTCTCCTCACTATATTTTCTTATAGCTGCTGGCACAGCGGGCGGTGGGGGGCTCCGAACTTCAAACGCGCGTAACTTTCGAACCGAATGGAGTTACGGGGCGCACAGCATGTCCACGCGAAGGTCTCTCAGAGCCGGACGACGTGGACAACAGGGCTGGCCCGTTGTGTGCACTATCCGAGGTCAAAAAAGGCCGCAGAGCCCCGGTTTCGTGGCCCGCCGTGTTTCGACGATCCCGATTTCAAAAATTGCGGGTCCCACACTCGGAATCACGGCACGCTGATGACAAAAGCCCCGTGTCGCGATTATATTTGCACACAATGCGTAAGACAAACAAAACAATCAAACTAGTTGTAAAAAAAAAGAACAAGTTAACCGAAAAGACGAGTCTGAACTACAAAAGGGGTGCAACACGAGGACTTCCCAGGGGGTCACCCATCCTAGTACTACTCTCGCCCAAGCACGCTTGACTTCGGAGTTCTGATGGGATCCGGTGCATTAGTGCTGGTATGATCGCACCCGTTAGAGTCTCCTCACTATATTTTCTTATAGCTGCTGGCACAGCGGGCGGTGGGGGGCTCCGAACTTCAAACGCGCGTAACTTTCGAACCGAATGGAGTTACGGGGCGCACAGCATGTCCACGCGAAGGTCTCTCAGAGCCGGACGACGTGGACAACAGGGCTGGCCCGTTGTGTGCACTATCCGAGGTCAAAAAAGGCCGCAGAGCCCCGGTTTCGTGGCCCGCCGTGTTTCGACGATCCTGATTTCAAAAATTGCGGGTCCCACACTCGGAATCACGGCACGCTGATGACAAAAGCCCCGTGTCGCGATTATATTTGCACACAATGCGTAAGACAAACAAAACAATCAAACTAGTTGTAAAAAAAAAGAACAAGTTAACCGAAAAGACGAGTCTGAACTACAAAAGGGGTGCAACACGAGGACTTCCCAGGGGGTCACCCATCCTAGTACTACTCACGCCCAAGCACGCTTAACTTCGGAGTTCTGATGGGATCCGGTGCATTAGTGCTGGTATGATCGCACCCGTTAGAGTCTCCTCACTATATTTTCTTATAGCTGCTGGCACAGCGGGCGGTGGGGGGCTCCGAACTTCAAACGCGCGTAACTTTCGAACCGAATGGAGTTACGGGGCGCACAGCATGTCCACGCGAAGGTCTCTCAGAGCCGGACGACGTGGACAACAGGGCTGGCCCGTTGTGTGCACTATCCGAGGTCAAAAAAGGCCGCAGAGCCCCGGTTTCGTGGCCCGCCGTGTTTCGACGATCCCGATTTCAAAAATTGCGGGTCCCACACTCGGAATCACGGCACGCTGATGACAAAAGCCCCGTGTCGCGATTATATTTGCACACAATGCGTAAGACAAACAAAACAATCAAACTAGTTGTAAAAAAAAAGAACAAGTTAACCGAAAAGACGAGTCTGAACTACAAAAGGGGTGCAACACGAGGACTTCCCAGGGGGTCACCCATCCTAGTACTACTCTCGCCCAAGCACGCTTGACTTCGGAGTTCTGATGGGATCCGGTGCATTAGTGCTGGTATGATCGCACCCGTTAGAGTCTCCTCACTATATTTTCTTATAGCTGCTGGCACAGCGGGCGGTGGGGGGCTCCGAACTTCAAACGCGCGTAACTTTCGAACCGAATGGAGTTACGGGGCGCACAGCATGTCCACGCGAAGGTCTCTCAGAGCCGGACGACGTGGACAACAGGGCTGGCCCGTTGTGTGCACTATCCGAGGTCAAAAAAGGCCGCAGAGCCCCGGTTTCGTGGCCCGCCGTGTTTCGACGATCCCGATTTCAAAAATTGCGGGTCCCACACTCGGAATCACGGCACGCTGATGACAAAAGCCCCGTGTCGCGATTATATTTGCACACAATGCGTAAGACAAACAAAACAATCAAACTAGTTGTAAAAAAAAAGAACAAGTTAACCGAAAAGACGAGTCTGAACTACAAAAGGGGTGCAACACGAGGACTTCCCAGGGGGTCACCCATCCTAGTACTACTCACGCCCAAGCACGCTTAACTTCGGAGTTCTGATGGGATCCGGTGCATTAGTGCTGGTATGATCGCACCCGTTAGAGTCTCCTCACTATATTTTCTTATAGCTGCTGGCACAGCGGGCGGTGGGGGGCTCCGAACTTCAAACGCGCGTAACTTTCGAACCGAATGGAGTTACGGGGCGCACAGCATGTCCACGCGAAGGTCTCTCAGAGCCGGACGACGTGGACAACAGGGCTGGCCCGTTGTGTGCACTATCCGAGGTCAAAAAAGGCCGCAGAGCCCCGGTTTCGTGGCCCGCCGTGTTTCGACGATCCCGATTTCAAAAATTGCGGGTCCCACACTCGGAATCACGGCACGCTGATGACAAAAGCCCCGTGTCGCGATTATATTTGCACACAATGCGTAAGACAAACAAAACAATCAAACTAGTTGTAAAAAAAAAGAACAAGTTAACCGAAAAGACGAGTCTGAACTACAAAAGGGGTGCAACACGAGGACTTCCCAGGGGGTCACCCATCCTAGTACTACTCTCGCCCAAGCACGCTTGACTTCGGAGTTCTGATGGGATCCGGTGCATTAGTGCTGGTATGATCGCACCCGTTAGAGTCTCCTCACTATATTTTCTTATAGCTGCTGGCACAGCGGGCGGTGGGGGGCTCCGAACTTCAAACGCGCGTAACTTTCGAACCGAATGGAGTTACGGGGCGCACAGCATGTCCACGCGAAGGTCTCTCAGAGCCGGACGACGTGGACAACAGGGCTGGCCCGTTGTGTGCACTATCCGAGGTCAAAAAAGGCCGCAGAGCCCCGGTTTCGTGGCCCGCCGTGTTTCGACGATCCCGATTTCAAAAATTGCGGGTCCCACACTCGGAATCACGGCACGCTGATGACAAAAGCCCCGTGTCGCGATTATATTTGCACACAATGCGTAAGACAAACAAAACAATCAAACTAGTTGTAAAAAAAAAGAACAAGTTAACCGAAAAGACGAGTCTGAACTACAAAAGGGGTGCAACACGAGGACTTCCCAGGGGGTCACCCATCCTAGTACAACTCTCGCCCAAGCACGCTTAACTTCGGAGTTCTGATGGGATCCGGTGCATTAGTGCTGGTATGATCGCACCCGTTAGAGTCTCCTCACTATATTTTCTTATAGCTGCTGGCACAGCGGGCGGTGGGGGGCTCCGAACTTCAAACGCGCGTAACTTTCGAACCGAATGGAGTTACGGGGCGCACAGCATGTCCACGCGAAGGTCTCTCAGAGCCGGACGACGTGGACAACAGGGCTGGCCCGTTGTGTGCACTATCCGAGGTCAAAAAAGGCCGCAGAGCCCCGGTTTCGTGGCCCGCCGTGTTTCGACGATCCCGATTTCAAAAATTGCGGGTCCCACACTCGGAATCACGGCACGCTGATGACAAAAGCCCCGTGTCGCGATTATATTTGCACACAATGCGTAAGACAAACAAAACAATCAAACTAGTTGTAAAAAAAAAGAACAAGTTAACCGAAAAGACGAGTCTGAACTACAAAAGGGGTGCAACACGAGGACTTCCCAGGGGGTCACCCATCCTAGTACTACTCTCGCCCAAGCACGCTTGACTTCGGAGTTCTGATGGGATCCGGTGCATTAGTGCTGGTATGATCGCACCCGTTAGAGTCTCCTCACTATATTTTCTTATAGCTGCTGGCACAGCGGGCGGTGGGGGGCTCCGAACTTCAAACGCGCGTAACTTTCGAACCGAATGGAGTTACGGGGCGCACAGCATGTCCACGCGAAGGTCTCTCAGAGCCGGACGACGTGGACAACAGGGCTGGCCCGTTGTGTGCACTATCCGAGGTCAAAAAAGGCCGCAGAGCCCCGGTTTCGTGGCCCGCCGTGTTTCGACGATCCCGATTTCAAAAATTGCGGGTCCCACACTCGGAATCACGGCACGCTGATGACAAAAGCCCCGTGTCGCGATTATATTTGCACACAATGCGTAAGACAAACAAAACAATCAAACTAGTTGTAAAAAAAAAGAACAAGTTAACCGAAAAGACGAGTCTGAACTACAAAAGGGGTGCAACACGAGGACTTCCCAGGGGGTCACCCATCCTAGTACTACTCACGCCCAAGCACGCTTAACTTCGGAGTTCTGATGGGATCCGGTGCATTAGTGCTGGTATGATCGCACCCGTTAGAGTCTCCTCACTATATTTTCTTATAGCTGCTGGCACAGCGGGCGGTGGGGGGCTCCGAACTTCAAACGCGCGTAACTTTCGAACCGAATGGAGTTACGGGGCGCACAGCATGTCCACGCGAAGGTCTCTCAGAGCCGGACGACGTGGACAACAGGGCTGGCCCGTTGTGTGCACTATCCGAGGTCAAAAAAGGCCGCAGAGCCCCGGTTTCGTGGCCCGCCGTGTTTCGACGATCCCGATTTCAAAAATTGCGGGTCCCACACTCGGAATCACGGCACGCTGATGACAAAAGCCCCGTGTCGCGATTATATTTGCACACAATGCGTAAGACAAACAAAACAATCAAACTAGTTGTAAAAAAAAAGAACAAGTTAACCGAAAAGACGAGTCTGAACTACAAAAGGGGTGCAACACGAGGACTTCCCAGGGGGTCACCCATCCTAGTACTACTCTCGCCCAAGCACGCTTGACTTCGGAGTTCTGATGGGATCCGGTGCATTAGTGCTGGTATGATCGCACCCGTTAGAGTCTCCTCACTATATTTTCTTATAGCTGCTGGCACAGCGGGCGGTGGGGGGCTCCGAACTTCAAACGCGCGTAACTTTCGAACCGAATGGAGTTACGGGGCGCACAGCATGTCCACGCGAAGGTCTCTCAGAGCCGGACGACGTGGACAACAGGGCTGGCCCGTTGTGTGCACTATCCCAGGTCAAAAAAGGCCGCAGAGCCCCGGTTTCGTGGCCCGCCGTGTTTCGACGATCCCGATTTCAAAAATTGCGGGTCCCACACTCGGAATCACGGCACGCTGATGACAAAAGCCCCGTGTCGCGATTATATTTGCACACAATGCGTAAGACAAACAAAACAATCAAACTAGTTGTAAAAAAAAAGAACAAGTTAACCGAAAAGACGAGTCTGAACTACAAAAGGGGTGCAACACGAGGACTTCCCAGGGGGTCACCCATCCTAGTACAACTCTCGCCCAAGCACGCTTAACTTCGGAGTTCTGATGGGATCCGGTGCATTAGTGCTGGTATGATCGCACCCGTTAGAGTCTCCTCACTATATTTTCTTATAGCTGCTGGCACAGCGGGCGGTGGGGGGCTCCGAACTTCAAACGCGCGTAACTTTCGAACCGAATGGAGTTACGGGGCGCACAGCATGTCCACGCGAAGGTCTCTCAGAGCCGGACGACGTGGACAACAGGGCTGGCCCGTTGTGTGCACTATCCGAGGTCAAAAAAGGCCGCAGAGCCCCGGTTTCGTGGCCCGCCGTGTTTCGACGATCCCGATTTCAAAAATTGCGGGTCCCACACTCGGAATCACGGCACGCTGATGACAAAAGCCCCGTGTCGCGATTATATTTGCACACAATGCGTAAGACAAACAAAACAATCAAACTAGTTGTAAAAAAAAAGAACAAGTTAACCGAAAAGACGAGTCTGAACTACAAAAGGGGTGCAACACGAGGACTTCCCAGGGGGTCACCCATCCTAGTACTACTCTCGCCCAAGCACGCTTGACTTCGGAGTTCTGATGGGATCCGGTGCATTAGTGCTGGTATGATCGCACCCGTTAGAGTCTCCTCACTATATTTTCTTATAGCTGCTGGCACAGCGGGCGGTGGGGGGCTCCGAACTTCAAACGCGCGTAACTTTCGAACCGAATGGAGTTACGGGGCGCACAGCATGTCCACGCGAAGGTCTCTCAGAGCCGGACGACGTGGACAACAGGGCTGGCCCGTTGTGTGCACTATCCGAGGTCAAAAAAGGCCGCAGAGCCCCGGTTTCGTGGCCCGCCGTGTTTCGACGATCCCGATTTCAAAAATTGCGGGTCCCACACTCGGAATCACGGCACGCTGATGACAAAAGCCCCGTGTCGCGATTATATTTGCACACAATGCGTAAGACAAACAAAACAATCAAACTAGTTGTAAAAAAAAAGAACAAGTTAACCGAAAAGACGAGTCTGAACTACAAAAGGGGTGCAACACGAGGACTTCCCAGGGGGTCACCCATCCTAGTACTACTCTCGCCCAAGCACGCTTGACTTCGGAGTTCTGATGGGATCCGGTGCATTAGTGCTGGTATGATCGCACCCGTTAGAGTCTCCTCACTATATTTTCTTATAGCTGCTGGCACAGCGGGCGGTGGGGGGCTCCGAACTTCAAACGCGCGTAACTTTCGAACCGAATGGAGTTACGGGGCGCACAGCATGTCCACGCGAAGGTCTCTCAGAGCCGGACGACGTGGACAACAGGGCTGGCCCGTTGTGTGCACTATCCGAGGTCAAAAAAGGCCGCAGAGCCCCGGTTTCGTGGCCCGCCGTGTTTCGACGATCCCGATTTCAAAAATTGCGGGTCCCACACTCGGAATCACGGCACGCTGATGACAAAAGCCCCGTGTCGCGATTATATTTGCACACAATGCGTAAGACAAACAAAACAATCAAACTAGTTGTAAAAAAAAAGAACAAGTTAACCGAAAAGACGAGTCTGAACTACAAAAGGGGTGCAACACGAGGACTTCCCAGGGGGTCACCCATCCTAGTACAACTCTCGCCCAAGCACGCTTAACTTCGGAGTTCTGATGGGATCCGGTGCATTAGTGCTGGTATGATCGCACCCGTTAGAGTCTCCTCACTATATTTTCTTATAGCTGCTGGCACAGCGGGCGGTGGGGGGCTCCGAACTTCAAACGCGCGTAACTTTCGAACCGAATGGAGTTACGGGGCGCACAGCATGTCCACGCGAAGGTCTCTCAGAGCCGGACGACGTGGACAACAGGGCTGGCCCGTTGTGTGCACTATCCGAGGTCAAAAAAGGCCGCAGAGCCCCGGTTTCGTGGCCCGCCGTGTTTCGACGATCCCGATTTCAAAAATTGCGGGTCCCACACTCGGAATCACGGCACGCTGATGACAAAAGCCCCGTGTCGCGATTATATTTGCACACAATGCGTAAGACAAACAAAACAATCAAACTAGTTGTAAAAAAAAAGAACAAGTTAACCGAAAAGACGAGTCTGAACTACAAAAGGGGTGCAACACGAGGACTTCCCAGGGGGTCACCCATCCTAGTACTACTCTCGCCCAAGCACGCTTGACTTCGGAGTTCTGATGGGATCCGGTGCATTAGTGCTGGTATGATCGCACCCGTTAGAGTCTCCTCACTATATTTTCTTATAGCTGCTGGCACAGCGGGCGGTGGGGGGCTCCGAACTTCAAACGCGCGTAACTTTCGAACCGAATGGAGTTACGGGGCGCACAGCATGTCCACGCGAAGGTCTCTCAGAGCCGGACGACGTGGACAACAGGGCTGGCCCGTTGTGTGCACTATCCGAGGTCAAAAAAGGCCGCAGAGCCCCGGTTTCGTGGCCCGCCGTGTTTCGACGATCCCGATTTCAAAAATTGCGGGTCCCACACTCGGAATCACGGCACGCTGATGACAAAAGCCCCGTGTCGCGATTATATTTGCACACAATGCGTAAGACAAACAAAACAATCAAACTAGTTGTAAAAAAAAAGAACAAGTTAACCGAAAAGACGAGTCTGAACTACAAAAGGGGTGCAACACGAGGACTTCCCAGGGGGTCACCCATCCTAGTACAACTCTCGCCCAAGCACGCTTAACTTCGGAGTTCTGATGGGATCCGGTGCATTAGTGCTGGTATGATCGCACCCGTTAGAGTCTCCTCACTATATTTTCTTATAGCTGCTGGCACAGCGGGCGGTGGGGGGCTCCGAACTTCAAACGCGCGTAACTTTCGAACCGAATGGAGTTACGGGGCGCACAGCATGTCCACGCGAAGGTCTCTCAGAGCCGGACGACGTGGACAACAGGGCTGGCCCGTTGTGTGCACTATCCGAGGTCAAAAAAGGCCGCAGAGCCCCGGTTTCGTGGCCCGCCGTGTTTCGACGATCCCGATTTCAAAAATTGCGGGTCCCACACTCGGAATCACGGCACGCTGATGACAAAAGCCCCGTGTCGCGATTATATTTGCACACAATGCGTAAGACAAACAAAACAATCAAACTAGTTGTAAAAAAAAAGAACAAGTTAACCGAAAAGACGAGTCTGAACTACAAAAGGGGTGCAACACGAGGACTTCCCAGGGGGTCACCCATCCTAGTACTACTCTCGCCCAAGCACGCTTGACTTCGGAGTTCTGATGGGATCCGGTGCATTAGTGCTGGTATGATCGCACCCGTTAGAGTCTCCTCACTATATTTTCTTATAGCTGCTGGCACAGCGGGCGGTGGGGGGCTCCGAACTTCAAACGCGCGTAACTTTCGAACCGAATGGAGTTACGGGGCGCACAGCATGTCCACGCGAAGGTCTCTCAGAGCCGGACGACGTGGACAACAGGGCTGGCCCGTTGTGTGCACTATCCGAGGTCAAAAAAGGCCGCAGAGCCCCGGTTTCGTGGCCCGCCGTGTTTCGACGATCCCGATTTCAAAAATTGCGGGTCCCACACTCGGAATCACGGCACGCTGATGACAAAAGCCCCGTGTCGCGATTATATTTGCACACAATGCGTAAGACAAACAAAACAATCAAACTAGTTGTAAAAAAAAAGAACAAGTTAACCGAAAAGACGAGTCTGAACTACAAAAGGGGTGCAACACGAGGACTTCCCAGGGGGTCACCCATCCTAGTACAACTCTCGCCCAAGCACGCTTAACTTCGGAGTTCTGATGGGATCCGGTGCATTAGTGCTGGTATGATCGCACCCGTTAGAGTCTCCTCACTATATTTTCTTATAGCTGCTGGCACAGCGGGCGGTGGGGGGCTCCGAACTTCAAACGCGCGTAACTTTCGAACCGAATGGAGTTACGGGGCGCACAGCATGTCCACGCGAAGGTCTCTCAGAGCCGGACGACGTGGACAACAGGGCTGGCCCGTTGTGTGCACTATCCGAGGTCAAAAAAGGCCGCAGAGCCCCGGTTTCGTGGCCCGCCGTGTTTCGACGATCCCGATTTCAAAAATTGCGGGTCCCACACTCGGAATCACGGCACGCTGATGACAAAAGCCCCGTGTCGCGATTATATTTGCACACAATGCGTAAGACAAACAAAACAATCAAACTAGTTGTAAAAAAAAAGAACAAGTTAACCGAAAAGACGAGTCTGAACTACAAAAGGGGTGCAACACGAGGACTTCCCAGGGGGTCACCCATCCTAGTACTACTCTCGCCCAAGCACGCTTGACTTCGGAGTTCTGATGGGATCCGGTGCATTAGTGCTGGTATGATCGCACCCGTTAGAGTCTCCTCACTATATTTTCTTATAGCTGCTGGCACAGCGGGCGGTGGGGGGGCTCCGAACTTCAAACGCGCGTAACTTTCGAACCGAATGGAGTTACGGGGCGCACAGCATGTCCACGCGAAGGTCTCTCAGAGCCGGACGACGTGGACAACAGGGCTGGCCCGTTGTGTGCACTATCCGAGGTCAAAAAAGGCCGCAGAGCCCCGGTTTCGTGGCCCGCCGTGTTTCGACGATCCCGATTTCAAAAATTGCGGGTCCCACACTCGGAATCACGGCACGCTGATGACAAAAGCCCCGTGTCGCGATTATATTTGCACACAATGCGTAAGACAAACAAAACAATCAAACTAGTTGTAAAAAAAAAGAACAAGTTAACCGAAAAGACGAGTCTGAACTACAAAAGGGGTGCAACACGAGGACTTCCCAGGGGGTCACCCATCCTAGTACAACTCTCGCCCAAGCACGCTTAACTTCGGAGTTCTGATGGGATCCGGTGCATTAGTGCTGGTATGATCGCACCCGTTAGAGTCTCCTCACTATATTTTCTTATAGCTGCTGGCACAGCGGGCGGTGGGGGGCTCCGAACTTCAAACGCGCGTAACTTTCGAACCGAATGGAGTTACGGGGCGCACAGCATGTCCACGCGAAGGTCTCTCAGAGCCGGACGACGTGGACAACAGGGCTGGCCCGTTGTGTGCACTATCCGAGGTCAAAAAAGGCCGCAGAGCCCCGGTTTCGTGGCCCGCCGTGTTTCGACGATCCCGATTTCAAAAATTGCGGGTCCCACACTCGGAATCACGGCACGCTGATGACAAAAGCCCCGTGTCGCGATTATATTTGCACACAATGCGTAAGACAAACAAAACAATCAAACTAGTTGTAAAAAAAAAGAACAAGTTAACCGAAAAGACGAGTCTGAACTACAAAAGGGGTGCAACACGAGGACTTCCCAGGGGGTCACCCATCCTAGTACTACTCTCGCCCAAGCACGCTTGACTTCGGAGTTCTGATGGGATCCGGTGCATTAGTGCTGGTATGATCGCACCCGTTAGAGTCTCCTCACTATATTTTCTTATAGCTGCTGGCACAGCGGGCGGTGGGGGGCTCCGAACTTCAAACGCGCGTAACTTTCGAACCGAATGGAGTTACGGGGCGCACAGCATGTCCACGCGAAGGTCTCTCAGAGCCGGACGACGTGGACAACAGGGCTGGCCCGTTGTGTGCACTATCCGAGGTCAAAAAAGGCCGCAGAGCCCCGGTTTCGTGGCCCGCCGTGTTTCGACGATCCCGATTTCAAAAATTGCGGGTCCCACACTCGGAATCACGGCACGCTGATGACAAAAGCCCCGTGTCGCGATTATATTTGCACACAATGCGTAAGACAAACAAAACAATCAAACTAGTTGTAAAAAAAAAGAACAAGTTAACCGAAAAGACGAGTCTGAACTACAAAAGGGGTGCAACACGAGGACTTCCCAGGGGGTCACCCATCCTAATACTACTCTCGCCCAAGCACGCTTAACTTCGGAGTTCTGATGGGATCCGGTGCATTAGTGCTGGTATGATCGCACCCGTTAGAGTCTCCTCACTATATTTTCTTATAGCTGCTGGCACAGCGGGCGGTGGGGGGCTCCGAACTTCAAACGCGCGTAACTTTCGAACCGAATGGAGTTACGGGGCGCACAGCATGTCCACGCGAAGGTCTCTCAGAGCCGGACGACGTGGACAACAGGGCTGGCCCGTTGTGTGCACTATCCGAGGTCAAAAAAGGCCGCAGAGCCCCGGTTTCGTGGCCCGCCGTGTTTCGACGATCCCGATTTCAAAAATTGCGGGTCCCACACTCGGAATCACGGCACGCTGATGACAAAAGCCCCGTGTCGCGATTATATTTGCACACAATGCGTAAGACAAACAAAACAATCAAACTAGTTGTAAAAAAAAAGAACAAGTTAACCGAAAAGACGAGTCTGAACTACAAAAGGGGTGCAACACGAGGACTTCCCAGGGGGTCACCCATCCTAGTACTACTCTCGCCCAAGCACGCTTGACTTCGGAGTTCTGATGGGATCCGGTGCATTAGTGCTGGTATGATCGCACCCGTTAGAGTCTCCTCACTATATTTTCTTATAGCTGCTGGCACAGCGGGCGGTGGGGGGCTCCGAACTTCAAACGCGCGTAACTTTCGAACCGAATGGAGTTACGGGGCGCACAGCATGTCCACGCGAAGGTCTCTCAGAGCCGGACGACGTGGACAACAGGGCTGGCCCGTTGTGTGCACTATCCGAGGTCAAAAAAGGCCGCAGAGCCCCGGTTTCGTGGCCCGCCGTGTTTCGACGATCCCGATTTCAAAAATTGCGGGTCCCACACTCGGAATCACGGCACGCTGATGACAAAAGCCCCGTGTCGCGATTATATTTGCACACAATGCGTAAGACAAACAAAACAATCAAACTAGTTGTAAAAAAAAAGAACAAGTTAACCGAAAAGACGAGTCTGAACTACAAAAGGGGTGCAACACGAGGACTTCCCAGGGGGTCACCCATCCTAGTACTACTCTCGCCCAAGCACGCTTGACTTCGGAGTTCTGATGGGATCCGGTGCATTAGTGCTGGTATGATCGCACCCGTTAGAGTCTCCTCACTATATTTTCTTATAGCTGCTGGCACAGCGGGCGGTGGGGGGCTCCGAACTTCAAACGCGCGTAACTTTCGAACCGAATGGAGTTACGGGGCGCACAGCATGTCCACGCGAAGGTCTCTCAGAGCCGGACGACGTGGACAACAGGGCTGGCCCGTTGTGTGCACTATCCGAGGTCAAAAAAGGCCGCAGAGCCCCGGTTTCGTGGCCCGCCGTGTTTCGACGATCCCGATTTCAAAAATTGCGGGTCCCACACTCGGAATCACGGCACGCTGATGACAAAAGCCCCGTGTCGCGATTATATTTGCACACAATGCGTAAGACAAACAAAACAATCAAACTAGTTGTAAAAAAAAAGAACAAGTTAACCGAAAAGACGAGTCTGAACTACAAAAGGGGTGCAACACGAGGACTTCCCAGGGGGTCACCCATCCTAGTACAACTCTCGCCCAAGCACGCTTAACTTCGGAGTTCTGATGGGATCCGGTGCATTAGTGCTGGTATGATCGCACCCGTTAGAGTCTCCTCACTATATTTTCTTATAGCTGCTGGCACAGCGGGCGGTGGGGGGCTCCGAACTTCAAACGCGCGTAACTTTCGAACCGAATGGAGTTACGGGGCGCACAGCATGTCCACGCGAAGGTCTCTCAGAGCCGGACGACGTGGACAACAGGGCTGGCCCGTTGTGTGCACTATCCGAGGTCAAAAAAGGCCGCAGAGCCCCGGTTTCGTGGCCCGCCGTGTTTCGACGATCCCGATTTCAAAAATTGCGGGTCCCACACTCGGAATCACGGCACGCTGATGACAAAAGCCCCGTGTCGCGATTATATTTGCACACAATGCGTAAGACAAACAAAACAATCAAACTAGTTGTAAAAAAAAAGAACAAGTTAACCGAAAAGACGAGTCTGAACTACAAAAGGGGTGCAACACGAGGACTTCCCAGGGGGTCACCCATCCTAGTACTACTCTCGCCCAAGCACGCTTGACTTCGGAGTTCTGATGGGATCCGGTGCATTAGTGCTGGTATGATCGCACCCGTTAGAGTCTCCTCACTATATTTTCTTATAGCTGCTGGCACAGCGGGCGGTGGGGGGCTCCGAACTTCAAACGCGCGTAACTTTCGAACCGAATGGAGTTACGGGGCGCACAGCATGTCCACGCGAAGGTCTCTCAGAGCCGGACGACGTGGAGAACAGGGCTGGCCCGTTGTGTGCACTATCCGAGGTCAAAAAAGGCCGCAGAGCCCCGGTTTCGTGGCCCGCCGTGTTTCGACGATCCCGATTTCAAAAATTGCGGGTCCCACACTCGGAATCACGGCACGCTGATGACAAAAGCCCCGTGTCGCGATTATATTTGCACACAATGCGTAAGACAAACAAAACAATCAAACTAGTTGTAAAAAAAAAGAACAAGTTAACCGAAAAGACGAGTCTGAACTACAAAAGGGGTGCAACACGAGGACTTCCCAGGGGGTCACCCATCCTAGTACTACTCTCGCCCAAGCACGCTTGACTTCGGAGTTCTGATGGGATCCGGTGCATTAGTGCTGGTATGATCGCACCCGTTAGAGTCTCCTCACTATATTTTCTTATAGCTGCTGGCACAGCGGGCGGTGGGGGGCTCCGAACTTCAAACGCGCGTAACTTTCGAACCGAATGGAGTTACGGGGCGCACAGCATGTCCACGCGAAGGTCTCTCAGAGCCGGACGACGTGGACAACAGGGCTGGCCCGTTGTGTGCACTATCCGAGGTCAAAAAAGGCCGCAGAGCCCCGGTTTCGTGGCCCGCCGTGTTTCGACGATCCCGATTTCAAAAATTGCGGGTCCCACACTCGGAATCACGGCACGCTGATGACAAAAGCCCCGTGTCGCGATTATATTTGCACACAATGCGTAAGACAAACAAAACAATCAAACTAGTTGTAAAAAAAAAGAACAAGTTAACCGAAAAGACGAGTCTGAACTACAAAAGGGGTGCAACACGAGGACTTCCCAGGGGGTCACCCATCCTAGTACTACTCTCGCCCAAGCACGCTTGACTTCGGAGTTCTGATGGGATCCGGTGCATTAGTGCTGGTATGATCGCACCCGTTAGAGTCTCCTCACTATATTTTCTTATAGCTGCTGGCACAGCGGGCGGTGGGGGGCTCCGAACTTCAAACGCGCGTAACTTTCGAACCGAATGGAGTTACGGGGCGCACAGCATGTCCACGCGAAGGTCTCTCAGAGCCGGACGACGTGGACAACAGGGCTGGCCCGTTGTGTGCACTATCCGAGGTCAAAAAAGGCCGCAGAGCCCCGGTTTCGTGGCCCGCCGTGTTTCGACGATCCCGATTTCAAAAATTGCGGGTCCCACACTCGGAATCACGGCACGCTGATGACAAAAGCCCCGTGTCGCGATTATATTTGCACACAATGCGTAAGACAAACAAAACAATCAAACTAGTTGTAAAAAAAAAGAACAAGTTAACCGAAAAGACGAGTCTGAACTACAAAAGGGGTGCAACACGAGGACTTCCCAGGGGGTCACCCATCCTAGTACTACTCTCGCCCAAGCACGCTTGACTTCGGAGTTCTGATGGGATCCGGTGCATTAGTGCTGGTATGATCGCACCCGTTAGAGTCTCCTCACTATATTTTCTTATAGCTGCTGGCACAGCGGGCGGTGGGGGGCTCCGAACTTCAAACGCGCGTAACTTTCGAACCGAATGGAGTTACGGGGCGCACAGCATGTCCACGCGAAGGTCTCTCAGAGCCGGACGACGTGGACAACAGGGCTGGCCCGTTGTGTGCACTATCCGAGGTCAAAAAAGGCCGCAGAGCCCCGGTTTCGTGGCCCGCCGTGTTTCGACGATCCCGATTTCAAAAATTGCGGGTCCCACACTCGGAATCACGGCACGCTGATGACAAAAGCCCCGTGTCGCGATTATATTTGCACACAATGCGTAAGACAAACAAAACAATCAAACTAGTTGTAAAAAAAAAGAACAAGTTAACCGAAAAGACGAGTCTGAACTACAAAAGGGGTGCAACACGAGGACTTCCCAGGGGGTTACCCATCCTAGTACTACTCTCGCCCAAGCACGCTTGACTTCGGAGTTCTGATGGGATCCGGTGCATTAGTGCTGGTATGATCGCACCCGTTAGAGTCTCCTCACTATATTTTCTTATAGCTGCTGGCACAGCGGGCGGTGGGGGGCTCCGAACTTCAAACGCGCGTAACTTTCGAACCGAATGGAGTTACGGGGCGCACAGCATGTCCACGCGAAGGTCTCTCAGAGCCGGACGACGTGGACAACAGGGCTGGCCCGTTGTGTGCACTATCCGAGGTCAAAAAAGGCCGCAGAGCCCCGGTTTCGTGGCCCGCCGTGTTTCGACGATCCCGATTTCAAAAATTGCGGGTCCCACACTCGGAATCACGGCACGCTGATGACAAAAGCCCCGTGTCGCGATTATATTTGCACACAATGCGTAAGACAAACAAAACAATCAAACTAGTTGTAAAAAAAAAGAACAAGTTAACCGAAAAGACGAGTCTGAACTACAAAAGGGGTGCAACACGAGGACTTCCCAGGGGGTCACCCATCCTAGTACTACTCTCGCCCAAGCACGCTTGACTTCGGAGTTCTGATGGGATCCGGTGCATTAGTGCTGGTATGATCGCACCCGTTAGAGTCTCCTCACTATATTTTCTTATAGCTGCTGGCACAGCGGGCGGTGGGGGGCTCCGAACTTCAAACGCGCGTAACTTTCGAACCGAATGGAGTTACGGGGCGCACAGCATGTCCACGCGAAGGTCTCTCAGAGCCGGACGACGTGGAGAACAGGGCTGGCCCGTTGTGTGCACTATCCGAGGTCAAAAAAGGCCGCAGAGCCCCGGTTTCGTGGCCCGCCGTGTTTCGACGATCCCGATTTCAAAAATTGCGGGTCCCACACTCGGAATCACGGCACGCTGATGACAAAAGCCCCGTGTCGCGATTATATTTGCACACAATGCGTAAGACAAACAAAACAATCAAACTAGTTGTAAAAAAAAAGAACAAGTTAACCGAAAAGACGAGTCTGAACTACAAAAGGGGTGCAACACGAGGACTTCCCAGGGGGTCACCCATCCTAGTACTACTCTCGCCCAAGCACGCTTGACTTCGGAGTTCTGATGGGATCCGGTGCATTAGTGCTGGTATGATCGCACCCGTTAGAGTCTCCTCACTATATTTTCTTATAGCTGCTGGCACAGCGGGCGGTGGGGGGCTCCGAACTTCAAACGCGCGTAACTTTCGAACCGAATGGAGTTACGGGGCGCACAGCATGTCCACGCGAAGGTCTCTCAGAGCCGGACGACGTGGACAACAGGGCTGGCCCGTTGTGTGCACTATCCGAGGTCAAAAAAGGCCGCAGAGCCCCGGTTTCGTGGCCCGCCGTGTTTCGACGATCCCGATTTCAAAAATTGCGGGTCCCACACTCGGAATCACGGCACGCTGATGACAAAAGCCCCGTGTCGCGATTATATTTGCACACAATGCGTAAGACAAACAAAACAATCAAACTAGTTGTAAAAAAAAAGAACAAGTTAACCGAAAAGACGAGTCTGAACTACAAAAGGGGTGCAACACGAGGACTTCCCAGGGGGTCACCCATCCTAGTACTACTCTCGCCCAAGCACGCTTGACTTCGGAGTTCTGATGGGATCCGGTGCATTAGTGCTGGTATGATCGCACCCGTTAGAGTCTCCTCACTATATTTTCTTATAGCTGCTGGCACAGCGGGCGGTGGGGGGCTCCGAACTTCAAACGCGCGTAACTTTCGAACCGAATGGAGTTACGGGGCGCACAGCATGTCCACGCGAAGGTCTCTCAGAGCCGGACGACGTGGACAACAGGGCTGGCCCGTTGTGTGCACTATCCGAGGTCAAAAAAGGCCGCAGAGCCCCGGTTTCGTGGCCCGCCGTGTTTCGACGATCCCGATTTCAAAAATTGCGGGTCCCACACTCGGAATCACGGCACGCTGATGACAAAAGCCCCGTGTCGCGATTATATTTGCACACAATGCGTAAGACAAACAAAACAATCAAACTAGTTGTAAAAAAAAAGAACAAGTTAACCGAAAAGACGAGTCTGAACTACAAAAGGGGTGCAACACGAGGACTTCCCAGGGGGTCACCCATCCTAGTACTACTCTCGCCCAAGCACGCTTGACTTCGGAGTTCTGATGGGATCCGGTGCATTAGTGCTGGTATGATCGCACCCGTTAGAGTCTCCTCACTATATTTTCTTATAGCTGCTGGCACAGCGGGCGGTGGGGGGCTCCGAACTTCAAACGCGCGTAACTTTCGAACCGAATGGAGTTACGGGGCGCACAGCATGTCCACGCGAAGGTCTCTCAGAGCCGGACGACGTGGACAACAGGGCTGGCCCGTTGTGTGCACTATCCGAGGTCAAAAAAGGCCGCAGAGCCCCGGTTTCGTGGCCCGCCGTGTTTCGACGATCCCGATTTCAAAAATTGCGGGTCCCACACTCGGAATCACGGCACGCTGATGACAAAAGCCCCGTGTCGCGATTATATTTGCACACAATGCGTAAGACAAACAAAACAATCAAACTAGTTGTAAAAAAAAAGAACAAGTTAACCGAAAAGACGAGTCTGAACTACAAAAGGGGTGCAACACGAGGACTTCCCAGGGGGTCACCCATCCTAGTACTACTCTCGCCCAAGCACGCTTGACTTCGGAGTTCTGATGGGATCCGGTGCATTAGTGCTGGTATGATCGCACCCGTTAGAGTCTCCTCACTATATTTTCTTATAGCTGCTGGCACAGCGGGCGGTGGGGGGCTCCGAACTTCAAACGCGCGTAACTTTCGAACCGAATGGAGTTACGGGGCGCACAGCATGTCCACGCGAAGGTCTCTCAGAGCCGGACGACGTGGACAACAGGGCTGGCCCGTTGTGTGCACTATCCGAGGTCAAAAAAGGCCGCAGAGCCCCGGTTTCGTGGCCCGCCGTGTTTCGACGATCCCGATTTCAAAAATTGCGGGTCCCACACTCGGAATCACGGCACGCTGATGACAAAAGCCCCGTGTCGCGATTATATTTGCACACAATGCGTAAGACAAACAAAACAATCAAACTAGTTGTAAAAAAAAAGAACAAGTTAACCGAAAAGACGAGTCTGAACTACAAAAGGGGTGCAACACGAGGACTTCCCAGGGGGTTACCCATCCTAGTACTACTCTCGCCCAAGCACGCTTGACTTCGGAGTTCTGATGGGATCCGGTGCATTAGTGCTGGTATGATCGCACCCGTTAGAGTCTCCTCACTATATTTTCTTATAGCTGCTGGCACAGCGGGCGGTGGGGGGCTCCGAACTTCAAACGCGCGTAACTTTCGAACCGAATGGAGTTACGGGGCGCACAGCATGTCCACGCGAAGGTCTCTCAGAGCCGGACGACGTGGACAACAGGGCTGGCCCGTTGTGTGCACTATCCGAGGTCAAAAAAGGCCGCAGAGCCCCGGTTTCGTGGCCCGCCGTGTTTCGACGATCCCGATTTCAAAAATTGCGGGTCCCACACTCGGAATCACGGCACGCTGATGACAAAAGCCCCGTGTCGCGATTATATTTGCACACAATGCGTAAGACAAACAAAACAATCAAACTAGTTGTAAAAAAAAAGAACAAGTTAACCGAAAAGACGAGTCTGAACTACAAAAGGGGTGCAACACGAGGACTTCCCAGGGGGTCACCCATCCTAGTACTACTCTCGCCCAAGCACGCTTGACTTCGGAGTTCTGATGGGATCCGGTGCATTAGTGCTGGTATGATCGCACCCGTTAGAGTCTCCTCACTATATTTTCTTATAGCTGCTGGCACAGCGGGCGGTGGGGGGCTCCGAACTTCAAACGCGCGTAACTTTCGAACCGAATGGAGTTACGGGGCGCACAGCATGTCCACGCGAAGGTCTCTCAGAGCCGGACGACGTGGACAACAGGGCTGGCCCGTTGTGTGCACTATCCGAGGTCAAAAAAGGCCGCAGAGCCCCGGTTTCGTGGCCCGCCGTGTTTCGACGATCCCGATTTCAAAAATTGCGGGTCCCACACTCGGAATCACGGCACGCTGATGACAAAAGCCCCGTGTCGCGATTATATTTGCACACAATGCGTAAGACAAACAAAACAATCAAACTAGTTGTAAAAAAAAAGAACAAGTTAACCGAAAAGACGAGTCTGAACTACAAAAGGGGTGCAACACGAGGACTTCCCAGGGGGTCACCCATCCTAGTACTACTCTCGCCCAAGCACGCTTGACTTCGGAGTTCTGATGGGATCCGGTGCATTAGTGCTGGTATGATCGCACCCGTTAGAGTCTCCTCACTATATTTTCTTATAGCTGCTGGCACAGCGGGCGGTGGGGGGCTCCGAACTTCAAACGCGCGTAACTTTCGAACCGAATGGAGTTACGGGGCGCACAGCATGTCCATGCGAAGGTCTCTCAGAGCCGGACGACGTGGACAACAGGGCTGGCCCGTTGTGTGCACTATCTGAGGTCAAAAAAGGCCGCAGAGCCCCGGTTTCGTGGCCCGCCGTGTTTCGACGATCCCGATTTCAAAAATTGCGGGTCCCACACTCGGAATCACGGCACGCTGATGACAAAAGCCCCGTGTCGCGATTATATTTGCACACAATGCGTAAGACAAACAAAACAATCAAACTAGTTGTAAAAAAAAAGAACAAGTTAACCGAAAAGACGAGTCTGAACTACAAAAGGGGTGCAACACGAGGACTTCCCAGGGGGTCACCCATCCTAGTACTACTCTCGCCCAAGCACGCTTGACTTCGGAGTTCTGATGGGATCCGGTGCATTAGTGCTGGTATGATCGCACCCGTTAGAGTCTCCTCACTATATTTTCTTATAGCTGCTGGCACAGCGGGCGGTGGGGGGCTCCGAACTTCAAACGCGCGTAACTTTCGAACCGAATGGAGTTACGGGGCGCACAGCATGTCCACGCGAAGGTCTCTCAGAGCCGGACGACGTGGACAACAGGGCTGGCCCGTTGTGTGCACTATCCGAGGTCAAAAAAGGCCGCAGAGCCCCGGTTTCGTGGCCCGCCGTGTTTCGACGATCCCGATTTCAAAAATTGCGGGTCCCACACTCGGAATCACGGCACGCTGATGACAAAAGCCCCGTGTCGCGATTATATTTGCACACAATGCGTAAGACAAACAAAACAATCAAACTAGTTGTAAAAAAAAAGAACAAGTTAACCGAAAAGACGAGTCTGAACTACAAAAGGGGTGCAACACGAGGACTTCCCAGGGGGTCACCCATCCTAGTACAACTCTCGCCCAAGTACGCTTAACTTCGGAGTTCTGATGGGATCCGGTGCATTAGTGCTGGTATGATCGCACCCGTTAGAGTCTCCTCACTATATTTTCTTATAGCTGCTGGCACAGCGGGCGGTGGGGGGCTCCGAACTTCAAACGCGCGTAACTTTCGAACCGAATGGAGTTACGGGGCGCACAGCATGTCCACGCGAAGGTCTCTCAGAGCCGGACGACGTGGACAACAGGGCTGGCCCGTTGTGTGCACTATCCGAGGTCAAAAAAGGCCGCAGAGCCCCAGTTTCGTGGCCCGCCGTGTTTCGACGATCCCGATTTCAAAAATTGCGGGTCCCACACTCAGAATCACGGCACGCTGATGACAAAAGCCCCGTGTCGCGATTATATTTGCACACAATGCGTAAGACAAACAAAACAATCAAACTAGTTGTAAAAAAAAAGAACAAGTTAACCGAAAAGACGAGTCTGAACTACAAAAGGGGTGCAACACGAGGACTTCCCAGGGGGTCACCCATCCTAGTACAACTCTCGCCCAAGCACGCTTAACTTCGGAGTTCTGATGGGATCCGGTGCATTAGTGCTGGTATGATCGCACCCGTTAGAGTCTCCTCACTATATTTTCTTATAGCTGCTGGCACAGCGGGCGGTGGGGGGCTCCGAACTTCAAACGCGCGTAACTTTCGAACCGAATGGAGTTACGGGGCGCACAGCATGTCCACGCGAAGGTCTCTCAGAGCCGGACGACGTGGACAACAGGGCTGGCCCGTTGTGTAGACTATCCGAGGTCAAAAAAGGCCGCAGAGCCCCAGTTTCGTGGCCCGCCGTGTTTCGACGATCCCGATTTTCAAAAATTGCGGGTCCCACACTCAGAATCACGGCACGCTGATGACAAAAGCCCCGTGTCGCGATTATATTTGCACACAATGCGTAAGACAAACAAAACAATCAAACTAGTTGTAAAAAAAAAGAACAAGTTAACCGAAAAGACGAGTCTGAACTACAAAAGGGGTGCAACACGAGGACTTCCCAGGGGGTCACCCATCCTAGTACAACTCTCGCCCAAGCACGCTTAACTTCGGAGTTCTGATGGGATCCGGTGCATTAGTGCTGGTATGATCGCACCCGTTAGAGTCTCCTCACTATATTTTCTTATAGCTGCTGGCACAGCGGGCGGTGGGGGGCTCCGAACTTCAAACGCGCGTAACTTTCGAACCGAATGGAGTTACGGGGCGCACATCATGTCCACGCGAAGGTCTCTCAGAGCCGGACGACGTGGACAACAGGGCTGGCCCGTTGTGTAGACTATCCGAGGTCAAAAAAGGCCGCAGAGCCCCAGTTTCGTGGCCCGCCGTGTTTCGACGATCCCGATTTCAAAAATTGCGGGTCCCACACTCAGAATCACGGCACGCTGATGACAAAAGCCCCGTGTCGCGATTATATTTGCACACAATGCGTAAGACAAACAAAACAATCAAACTAGTTGTAAAAAAAAAGAACAAGTTAACCGAAAAGACGAGTCTGAACTACAAAAGGGGTGCAACACGAGGACTTCCCAGGGGGTCACCCATCCTAGTACAACTCTCGCCCAAGCACGCTTAACTTCGGAGTTCTGATGGGATCCGGTGCATTAGTGCTGGTATGATCGCACCCGTTAGAGTCTCCTCACTATATTTTCTTATAGCTGCTGGCACAGCGGGCGGTGGGGGGCTCCGAACTTCAAACGCGCGTAACTTTCGAACCGAATGGAGTTACGGGGCGCACAGCATGTCCACGCGAAGGTCTCTCAGAGCCGGACGACGTGGACAACAGGGCTGGCCCGTTGTGTGCACTATCCGAGGTCAAAAAAGGCCGCAGAGCCCCAGTTTCGTGGCCCGCCGTGTTTCGACGATCCCGATTTCAAAAATTGCGGGTCCCACACTCAGAATCACGGCACGCTGATGATAAAAGCCCCATGTCGCGATTATATTTGCACACAATGCGTAAGACAAACAAAACAATCAAACTAGTTGTAAAAAAAAAGAACAAGTTAACCGAAAAGACGAGTCTGAACTACAAAAGGGGTGCAACACGAGGACTTCCCAGGGGGTCACCCATCCTAGTACAACTCTCGCCCAAGCACGCTTAACTTCGGAGTTCTGATGGGATCCGGTGCATTAGTGCTGGTATGATCGCACCCGTTAGAGTCTCCTCACTATATTTTCTTATAGCTGCTGGCACAGCGGGCGGTGGGGGGCTCCGAACTTCAAACGCGCGTAACTTTCGAACCGAATGGAGTTACGGGGCGCACAGCATGTCCACGCGAAGGTCTCTCAGAGCCGGACGACGTGGACAACAGGGCTGGCCCGTTGTGTAGACTATCCGAGGTCAAAAAAGGCCGCAGAGCCCCAGTTTCGTGGCCCGCCGTGTTTCGACGATCCCGATTTCAAAAATTGCGGGTCCCACACTCAGAATCACGGCACGCTGATGACAAAAGCCCCGTGTCGCGATTATATTTGCACACAATGCGTAAGACAAACAAAACAATCAAACTAGTTGTAAAAAAAAAGAACAAGTTAACCGAAAAGACGAGTCTGAACTACAAAAGGGGTGCAACACGAGGACTTCCCAGGGGGTCACCCATCCTAGTACAACTCTCGCCCAAGCACGCTTAACTTCGGAGTTCTGATGGGATCCGGTGCATTAGTGCTGGTATGATCGCACCCGTTAGAGTCTCCTCACTATATTTTCTTATAGCTGCTGGCACAGCGGGCGGTGGGGGGCTCCGAACTTCAAACGCGCGTAACTTTCGAACCGAATGGAGTTACGGGGCGCACAGCATGTCCACGCGAAGGTCTCTCAGAGCCGGACGACGTGGACAACAGGGCTGGCCCGTTGTGTGCACTATCCGAGGTCAAAAAAGGCCGCAGAGCCCCAGTTTCGTGGCCCGCCGTGTTTCGACGATCCCGATTTCAAAAATTGCGGGTCCCACACTCGGAATCACGGCACGCTGATGACAAAAGCCCCGTGTCGCGATTATATTTGCACACAATGCGTAAGACAAACAAAACAATCAAACTAGTTGTAAAAAAAAAGAACAAGTTAACCGAAAAGACGAGTCTGAACTACAAAAGGGGTGCAACACGAGGACTTCCCAGGGGGTCACCCATCCTAGTACTACTCTCGCCCAAGCACGCTTGACTTCGGAGTTCTGATGGGATCCGGTGCATTAGTGCTGGTATGATCGCACCCGTTAGAGTCTCCTCACTATATTTTCTTATAGCTGCTGGCACAGCGGGCGGTGGGGGGCTCCGAACTTCAAACGCGCGTAACTTTCGAACCGAATGGAGTTACGGGGCGCACAGCATGTCCACGCGAAGGTCTCTCAGAGCCGGACGACGTGGACAACAGGGCTGGCCCGTTGTGTGCACTATCCGAGGTCAAAAAAGGCCGCAGAGCCCCGGTTTCGTGGCCCGCCGTGTTTCGACGATCCCGATTTCAAAAATTGCGGGTCCCACACTCGGAATCACGGCACGCTGATGACAAAAGCCCCGTGTCGCGATTATATTTGCACACAATGCGTAAGACAAACAAAACAATCAAACTAGTTGTAAAAAAAAAGAACAAGTTAACCGAAAAGACGAGTCTGAACTACAAAAGGGGTGCAACACGAGGACTTCCCAGGGGGTCACCCATCCTAGTACTACTCTCGCCCAAGCACGCTTGACTTCGGAGTTCTGATGGGATCCGGTGCATTAGTGCTGGTATGATCGCACCCGTTAGAGTCTCCTCACTATATTTTCTTATAGCTGCTGGCACAGCGGGCGGTGGGGGGCTCCGAACTTCAAACGCGCGTAACTTTCGAACCGAATGGAGTTACGGGGCGCACAGCATGTCCACGCGAAGGTCTCTCAGAGCCGGACGACGTGGACAACAGGGCTGGCCCGTTGTGTGCACTATCCGAGGTCAAAAAAGGCCGCAGAGCCCCGGTTTCGTGGCCCGCCGTGTTTCGACGATCCCGATTTCAAAAATTGCGGGTCCCACACTCGGAATCACGGCACGCTGATGACAAAAGCCCCGTGTCGCGATTATATTTGCACACAATGCGTAAGACAAACAAAACAATCAAACTAGTTGTAAAAAAAAAGAACAAGTTAACCGAAAAGACGAGTCTGAACTACAAAAGGGGTGCAACACGAGGACTTCCCAGGGGGTCACCCATCCTAGTACTACTCTCGCCCAAGCACGCTTGACTTCGGAGTTCTGATGGGATCCGGTGCATTAGTGCTGGTATGATCGCACCCGTTAGAGTCTCCTCACTATATTTTCTTATAGCTGCTGGCACAGCGGGCGGTGGGGGGCTCCGAACTTCAAACGCGCGTAACTTTCGAACCGAATGGAGTTACGGGGCGCACAGCATGTCCACGCGAAGGTCTCTCAGAGCCGGACGACGTGGACAACAGGGCTGGCCCGTTGTGTGCACTATCCGAGGTCAAAAAAGGCCGCAGAGCCCCGGTTTCGTGGCCCGCCGTGTTTCGACGATCCCGATTTCAAAAATTGCGGGTCCCACACTCGGAATCACGGCACGCTGATGACAAAAGCCCCGTGTCGCGATTATATTTGCACACAATGCGTAAGACAAACAAAACAATCAAACTAGTTGTAAAAAAAAAGAACAAGTTAACCGAAAAGACGAGTCTGAACTACAAAAGGGGTGCAACACGAGGACTTCCCAGGGGGTCACCCATCCTAGTACTACTCTCGCCCAAGCACGCTTGACTTCGGAGTTCTGATGGGATCCGGTGCATTAGTGCTGGTATGATCGCACCCGTTAGAGTCTCCTCACTATATTTTCTTATAGCTGCTGGCACAGCGGGCGGTGGGGGGCTCCGAACTTCAAACGCGCGTAACTTTCGAACCGAATGGAGTTACGGGGCGCACAGCATGTCCATGCGAAGGTCTCTCAGAGCCGGACGACGTGGACAACAGGGCTGGCCCGTTGTGTGCACTATCTGAGGTCAAAAAAGGCCGCAGAGCCCCGGTTTCGTGGCCCGCCGTGTTTCGACGATCCCGATTTCAAAAATTGCGGGTCCCACACTCGGAATCACGGCACGCTGATGACAAAAGCCCCGTGTCGCGATTATATTTGCACACAATGCGTAAGACAAACAAAACAATCAAACTAGTTGTAAAAAAAAAGAACAAGTTAACCGAAAAGACGAGTCTGAACTACAAAAGGGGTGCAACACGAGGACTTCCCAGGGGGTCACCCATCCTAGTACTACTCTCGCCCAAGCACGCTTGACTTCGGAGTTCTGATGGGATCCGGTGCATTAGTGCTGGTATGATCGCACCCGTTAGAGTCTCCTCACTATATTTTCTTATAGCTGCTGGCACAGCGGGCGGTGGGGGGCTCCGAACTTCAAACGCGCGTAACTTTCGAACCGAATGGAGTTACGGGGCGCACAGCATGTCCACGCGAAGGTCTCTCAGAGCCGGACGACGTGGACAACAGGGCTGGCCCGTTGTGTGCACTATCCGAGGTCAAAAAAGGCCGCAGAGCCCCGGTTTCGTGGCCCGCCGTGTTTCGACGATCCCGATTTCAAAAATTGCGGGTCCCACACTCGGAATCACGGCACGCTGATGACAAAAGCCCCGTGTCGCGATTATATTTGCACACAATGCGTAAGACAAACAAAACAATCAAACTAGTTGTAAAAAAAAAGAACAAGTTAACCGAAAAGACGAGTCTGAACTACAAAAGGGGTGCAACACGAGGACTTCCCAGGGGGTCACCCATCCTAGTACAACTCTCGCCCAAGTACGCTTAACTTCGGAGTTCTGATGGGATCCGGTGCATTAGTGCTGGTATGATCGCACCCGTTAGAGTCTCCTCACTATATTTTCTTATAGCTGCTGGCACAGCGGGCGGTGGGGGGCTCCGAACTTCAAACGCGCGTAACTTTCGAACCGAATGGAGTTACGGGGCGCACAGCATGTCCACGCGAAGGTCTCTCAGAGCCGGACGACGTGGACAACAGGGCTGGCCCGTTGTGTGCACTATCCGAGGTCAAAAAAGGCCGCAGAGCCCCAGTTTCGTGGCCCGCCGTGTTTCGACGATCCCGATTTCAAAAATTGCGGGTCCCACACTCAGAATCACGGCACGCTGATGACAAAAGCCCCGTGTCGCGATTATATTTGCACACAATGCGTAAGACAAACAAAACAATCAAACTAGTTGTAAAAAAAAAGAACAAGTTAACCGAAAAGACGAGTCTGAACTACAAAAGGGGTGCAACACGAGGACTTCCCAGGGGGTCACCCATCCTAGTACTACTCTCGCCCAAGCACGCTTGACTTCGGAGTTCTGATGGGATCCGGTGCATTAGTGCTGGTATGATCGCACCCGTTAGAGTCTCCTCACTATATTTTCTTATAGCTGCTGGCACAGCGGGCGGTGGGGGGCTCCGAACTTCAAACGCGCGTAACTTTCGAACCGAATGGAGTTACGGGGCGCACAGCATGTCCACGCGAAGGTCTCTCAGAGCCGGACGACGTGGACAACAGGGCTGGCCCGTTGTGTGCACTATCCGAGGTCAAAAAAGGCCGCAGAGCCCCGGTTTCGTGGCCCGCCGTGTTTCGACGATCCCGATTTCAAAAATTGCGGGTCCCACACTCGGAATCACGGCACGCTGATGACAAAAGCCCCGTGTCGCGATTATATTTGCACACAATGCGTAAGACAAACAAAACAATCAAACTAGTTGTAAAAAAAAAGAACAAGTTAACCGAAAAGACGAGTCTGAACTACAAAAGGGGTGCAACACGAGGACTTCCCAGGGGGTCACCCATCCTAGTACTACTCTCGCCCAAGCACGCTTGACTTCGGAGTTCTGATGGGATCCGGTGCATTAGTGCTGGTATGATCGCACCCGTTAGAGTCTCCTCACTATATTTTCTTATAGCTGCTGGCACAGCGGGCGGTGGGGGGCTCCGAACTTCAAACGCGCGTAACTTTCGAACCGAATGGAGTTACGGGGCGCACAGCATGTCCACGCGAAGGTCTCTCAGAGCCGGACGACGTGGACAACAGGGCTGGCCCGTTGTGTGCACTATCCGAGGTCAAAAAAGGCCGCAGAGCCCCGGTTTCGTGGCCCGCCGTGTTTCGACGATCCCGATTTCAAAAATTGCGGGTCCCACACTCGGAATCACGGCACGCTGATGACAAAAGCCCCGTGTCGCGATTATATTTGCACACAATGCGTAAGACAAACAAAACAATCAAACTAGTTGTAAAAAAAAAGAACAAGTTAACCGAAAAGACGAGTCTGAACTACAAAAGGGGTGCAACACGAGGACTTCCCAGGGGGTCACCCATCCTAGTACTACTCTCGCCCAAGCACGCTTGACTTCGGAGTTCTGATGGGATCCGGTGCATTAGTGCTGGTATGATCGCACCCGTTAGAGTCTCCTCACTATATTTTCTTATAGCTGCTGGCACAGCGGGCGGTGGGGGGCTCCGAACTTCAAACGCGCGTAACTTTCGAACCGAATGGAGTTACGGGGCGCACAGCATGTCCACGCGAAGGTCTCTCAGAGCCGGACGACGTGGACAACAGGGCTGGCCCGTTGTGTGCACTATCCGAGGTCAAAAAAGGCCGCAGAGCCCCGGTTTCGTGGCCCGCCGTGTTTCGACGATCCCGATTTCAAAAATTGCGGGTCCCACACTCGGAATCACGGCACGCTGATGACAAAAGCCCCGTGTCGCGATTATATTTGCACACAATGCGTAAGACAAACAAAACAATCAAACTAGTTGTAAAAAAAAAGAACAAGTTAACCGAAAAGACGAGTCTGAACTACAAAAGGGGTGCAACACGAGGACTTCCCAGGGGGTCACCCATCCTAGTACTACTCTCGCCCAAGCACGCTTGACTTCGGAGTTCTGATGGGATCCGGTGCATTAGTGCTGGTATGATCGCACCCGTTAGAGTCTCCTCACTATATTTTCTTATAGCTGCTGGCACAGCGGGCGGTGGGGGGCTCCGAACTTCAAACGCGCGTAACTTTCGAACCGAATGGAGTTACGGGGCGCACAGCATGTCCATGCGAAGGTCTCTCAGAGCCGGACGACGTGGACAACAGGGCTGGCCCGTTGTGTGCACTATCTGAGGTCAAAAAAGGCCGCAGAGCCCCGGTTTCGTGGCCCGCCGTGTTTCGACGATCCCGATTTCAAAAATTGCGGGTCCCACACTCGGAATCACGGCACGCTGATGACAAAAGCCCCGTGTCGCGATTATATTTGCACACAATGCGTAAGACAAACAAAACAATCAAACTAGTTGTAAAAAAAAAGAACAAGTTAACCGAAAAGACGAGTCTGAACTACAAAAGGGGTGCAACACGAGGACTTCCCAGGGGGTCACCCATCCTAGTACTACTCTCGCCCAAGCACGCTTGACTTCGGAGTTCTGATGGGATCCGGTGCATTAGTGCTGGTATGATCGCACCCGTTAGAGTCTCCTCACTATATTTTCTTATAGCTGCTGGCACAGCGGGCGGTGGGGGGCTCCGAACTTCAAACGCGCGTAACTTTCGAACCGAATGGAGTTACGGGGCGCACAGCATGTCCACGCGAAGGTCTCTCAGAGCCGGACGACGTGGACAACAGGGCTGGCCCGTTGTGTGCACTATCCGAGGTCAAAAAAGGCCGCAGAGCCCCGGTTTCGTGGCCCGCCGTGTTTCGACGATCCCGATTTCAAAAATTGCGGGTCCCACACTCGGAATCACGGCACGCTGATGACAAAAGCCCCGTGTCGCGATTATATTTGCACACAATGCGTAAGACAAACAAAACAATCAAACTAGTTGTAAAAAAAAAGAACAAGTTAACCGAAAAGACGAGTCTGAACTACAAAAGGGGTGCAACACGAGGACTTCCCAGGGGGTCACCCATCCTAGTACAACTCTCGCCCAAGTACGCTTAACTTCGGAGTTCTGATGGGATCCGGTGCATTAGTGCTGGTATGATCGCACCCGTTAGAGTCTCCTCACTATATTTTCTTATAGCTGCTGGCACAGCGGGCGGTGGGGGGCTCCGAACTTCAAACGCGCGTAACTTTCGAACCGAATGGAGTTACGGGGCGCACAGCATGTCCACGCGAAGGTCTCTCAGAGCCGGACGACGTGGACAACAGGGCTGGCCCGTTGTGTGCACTATCCGAGGTCAAAAAAGGCCGCAGAGCCCCAGTTTCGTGGCCCGCCGTGTTTCGACGATCCCGATTTCAAAAATTGCGGGTCCCACACTCAGAATCACGGCACGCTGATGACAAAAGCCCCGTGTCGCGATTATATTTGCACACAATGCGTAAGACAAACAAAACAATCAAACTAGTTGTAAAAAAAAAGAACAAGTTAACCGAAAAGACGAGTCTGAACTACAAAAGGGGTGCAACACGAGGACTTCCCAGGGGGTCACCCATCCTAGTACAACTCTCGCCCAAGCACGCTTAACTTCGGAGTTCTGATGGGATCCGGTGCATTAGTGCTGGTATGATCGCACCCGTTAGAGTCTCCTCACTATATTTTCTTATAGCTGCTGGCACAGCGGGCGGTGGGGGGCTCCGAACTTCAAACGCGCGTAACTTTCGAACCGAATGGAGTTACGGGGCGCACAGCATGTCCACGCGAAGGTCTCTCAGAGCCGGACGACGTGGACAACAGGGCTGGCCCGTTGTGTAGACTATCCGAGGTCAAAAAAGGCCGCAGAGCCCCAGTTTCGTGGCCCGCCGTGTTTCGACGATCCCGATTTTCAAAAATTGCGGGTCCCACACTCAGAATCACGGCACGCTGATGACAAAAGCCCCGTGTCGCGATTATATTTGCACACAATGCGTAAGACAAACAAAACAATCAAACTAGTTGTAAAAAAAAAGAACAAGTTAACCGAAAAGACGAGTCTGAACTACAAAAGGGGTGCAACACGAGGACTTCCCAGGGGGTCACCCATCCTAGTACAACTCTCGCCCAAGCACGCTTAACTTCGGAGTTCTGATGGGATCCGGTGCATTAGTGCTGGTATGATCGCACCCGTTAGAGTCTCCTCACTATATTTTCTTATAGCTGCTGGCACAGCGGGCGGTGGGGGGCTCCGAACTTCAAACGCGCGTAACTTTCGAACCGAATGGAGTTACGGGGCGCACATCATGTCCACGCGAAGGTCTCTCAGAGCCGGACGACGTGGACAACAGGGCTGGCCCGTTGTGTAGACTATCCGAGGTCAAAAAAGGCCGCAGAGCCCCAGTTTCGTGGCCCGCCGTGTTTCGACGATCCCGATTTCAAAAATTGCGGGTCCCACACTCAGAATCACGGCACGCTGATGACAAAAGCCCCGTGTCGCGATTATATTTGCACACAATGCGTAAGACAAACAAAACAATCAAACTAGTTGTAAAAAAAAAGAACAAGTTAACCGAAAAGACGAGTCTGAACTACAAAAGGGGTGCAACACGAGGACTTCCCAGGGGGTCACCCATCCTAGTACAACTCTCGCCCAAGCACGCTTAACTTCGGAGTTCTGATGGGATCCGGTGCATTAGTGCTGGTATGATCGCACCCGTTAGAGTCTCCTCACTATATTTTCTTATAGCTGCTGGCACAGCGGGCGGTGGGGGGCTCCGAACTTCAAACGCGCGTAACTTTCGAACCGAATGGAGTTACGGGGCGCACAGCATGTCCACGCGAAGGTCTCTCAGAGCCGGACGACGTGGACAACAGGGCTGGCCCGTTGTGTGCACTATCCGAGGTCAAAAAAGGCCGCAGAGCCCCAGTTTCGTGGCCCGCCGTGTTTCGACGATCCCGATTTCAAAAATTGCGGGTCCCACACTCAGAATCACGGCACGCTGATGATAAAAGCCCCATGTCGCGATTATATTTGCACACAATGCGTAAGACAAACAAAACAATCAAACTAGTTGTAAAAAAAAAGAACAAGTTAACCGAAAAGACGAGTCTGAACTACAAAAGGGGTGCAACACGAGGACTTCCCAGGGGGTCACCCATCCTAGTACAACTCTCGCCCAAGCACGCTTAACTTCGGAGTTCTGATGGGATCCGGTGCATTAGTGCTGGTATGATCGCACCCGTTAGAGTCTCCTCACTATATTTTCTTATAGCTGCTGGCACAGCGGGCGGTGGGGGGCTCCGAACTTCAAACGCGCGTAACTTTCGAACCGAATGGAGTTACGGGGCGCACAGCATGTCCACGCGAAGGTCTCTCAGAGCCGGACGACGTGGACAACAGGGCTGGCCCGTTGTGTAGACTATCCGAGGTCAAAAAAGGCCGCAGAGCCCCAGTTTCGTGGCCCGCCGTGTTTCGACGATCCCGATTTCAAAAATTGCGGGTCCCACACTCAGAATCACGGCACGCTGATGACAAAAGCCCCGTGTCGCGATTATATTTGCACACAATGCGTAAGACAAACAAAACAATCAAACTAGTTGTAAAAAAAAAGAACAAGTTAACCGAAAAGACGAGTCTGAACTACAAAAGGGGTGCAACACGAGGACTTCCCAGGGGGTCACCCATCCTAGTACAACTCTCGCCCAAGCACGCTTAACTTCGGAGTTCTGATGGGATCCGGTGCATTAGTGCTGGTATGATCGCACCCGTTAGAGTCTCCTCACTATATTTTCTTATAGCTGCTGGCACAGCGGGCGGTGGGGGGCTCCGAACTTCAAACGCGCGTAACTTTCGAACCGAATGGAGTTACGGGGCGCACAGCATGTCCACGCGAAGGTCTCTCAGAGCCGGACGACGTGGACAACAGGGCTGGCCCGTTGTGTGCACTATCCGAGGTCAAAAAAGGCCGCAGAGCCCCAGTTTCGTGGCCCGCCGTGTTTCGACGATCCCGATTTCAAAAATTGCGGGTCCCACACTCAGAATCACGGCACGCTGATGATAAAAGCCCCATGTCGCGATTATATTTGCACACAATGCGTAAGACAAACAAAACAATCAAACTAGTTGTAAAAAAAAAGAACAAGTTAACCGAAAAGACGAGTCTGAACTACAAAAGGGGTGCAACACGAGGACTTCCCAGGGGGTCACCCATCCTAGTACAACTCTCGCCCAAGCACGCTTAACTTCGGAGTTCTGATGGGATCCGGTGCATTAGTGCTGGTATGATCGCACCCGTTAGAGTCTCCTCACTATATTTTCTTATAGCTGCTGGCACAGCGGGCGGTGGGGGGCTCCGAACTTCAAACGCGCGTAACTTTCGAACCGAATGGAGTTACGGGGCGCACAGCATGTCCACGCGAAGGTCTCTCAGAGCCGGACGACGTGGACAACAGGGCTGGCCCGTTGTGTAGACTATCCGAGGTCAAAAAAGGCCGCAGAGCCCCAGTTTCGTGGCCCGCCGTGTTTCGACGATCCCGATTTCAAAAATTGCGGGTCCCACACTCAGAATCACGGCACGCTGATGACAAAAGCCCCGTGTCGCGATTATATTTGCACACAATGCGTAAGACAAACAAAACAATCAAACTAGTTGTAAAAAAAAAGAACAAGTTAACCGAAAAGACGAGTCTGAACTACAAAAGGGGTGCAACACGAGGACTTCCCAGGGGGTCACCCATCCTAGTACAACTCTCGCCCAAGCACGCTTAACTTCGGAGTTCTGATGGGATCCGGTGCATTAGTGCTGGTATGATCGCACCCGTTAGAGTCTCCTCACTATATTTTCTTATAGCTGCTGGCACAGCGGGCGGTGGGGGGCTCCGAACTTCAAACGCGCGTAACTTTCGAACCGAATGGAGTTACGGGGCGCACAGCATGTCCACGCGAAGGTCTCTCAGAGCCGGACGACGTGGACAACAGGGCTGGCCCGTTGTGTGCACTATCCGAGGTCAAAAAAGGCCGCAGAGCCCCAGTTTCGTGGCCCGCCGTGTTTCGACGATCCCGATTTCAAAAATTGCGGGTCCCACACTCAGAATCACGGCACGCTGATGATAAAAGCCCCGTGTCGCGATTATATTTGCACACAATGCGTAAGACAAACAAAACAATCAAACTAGTTGTAAAAAAAAAGAACAAGTTAACCGAAAAGACGAGTCTGAACTACAAAAGGGGTGCAACACGAGGACTTCCCAGGGGGTCACCCATCCTAGTACAACTCTCGCCCAAGCACGCTTAACTTCGGAGTTCTGATGGGATCCGGTGCATTAGTGCTGGTATGATCGCACCCGTTAGAGTCTCCTCACTATATTTTCTTATAGCTGCTGGCACAGCGGGCGGTGGGGGGCTCCGAACTTCAAACGCGCGTAACTTTCGAACCGAATGGAGTTACGGGGCGCACAGCATGTCCACGCGAAGGTCTCTCAGAGCCGGACGACGTGGACAACAGGGCTGGCCCGTTGTGTAGACTATCCGAGGTCAAAAAAGGCCGCAGAGCCCCAGTTTCGTGGCCCGCCGTGTTTCGACGATCCCGATTTCAAAAATTGCGGGTCCCACACTCAGAATCACGGCACGCTGATGACAAAAGCCCCGTGTCGCGATTATATTTGCACACAATGCGTAAGACAAACAAAACAATCAAACTAGTTGTAAAAAAAAAGAACAAGTTAACCGAAAAGACGAGTCTGAACTACAAAAGGGGTGCAACACGAGGACTTCCCAGGGGGTCACCCATCCTAGTACAACTCTCGCCCAAGCACGCTTAACTTCGGAGTTCTGATGGGATCCGGTGCATTAGTGCTGGTATGATCGCACCCGTTAGAGTCTCCTCACTATATTTTCTTATAGCTGCTGGCACAGCGGGCGGTGGGGGGCTCCGAACTTCAAACGCGCGTAACTTTCGAACCGAATGGAGTTACGGGGCGCACAGCATGTCCACGCGAAGGTCTCTCAGAGCCGGACGACGTGGACAACAGGGCTGGCCCGTTGTGTGCACTATCCGAGGTCAAAAAAGGCCGCAGAGCCCCAGTTTCGTGGCCCGCCGTGTTTCGACGATCCCGATTTCAAAAATTGCGGGTCCCACACTCAGAATCACGGCACGCTGATGATAAAAGCCCCATGTCGCGATTATATTTGCACACAATGCGTAAGACAAACAAAACAATCAAACTAGTTGTAAAAAAAAAGAACAAGTTAACCGAAAAGACGAGTCTGAACTACAAAAGGGGTGCAACACGAGGACTTCCCAGGGGGTCACCCATCCTAGTACAACTCTCGCCCAAGCACGCTTAACTTCGGAGTTCTGATGGGATCCGGTGCATTAGTGCTGGTATGATCGCACCCGTTAGAGTCTCCTCACTATATTTTCTTATAGCTGCTGGCACAGCGGGCGGTGGGGGGCTCCGAACTTCAAACGCGCGTAACTTTCGAACCGAATGGAGTTACGGGGCGCACAGCATGTCCACGCGAAGGTCTCTCAGAGCCGGACGACGTGGACAACAGGGCTGGCCCGTTGTGTAGACTATCCGAGGTCAAAAAAGGCCGCAGAGCCCCAGTTTCGTGGCCCGCCGTGTTTCGACGATCCCGATTTCAAAAATTGCGGGTCCCACACTCAGAATCACGGCACGCTGATGACAAAAGCCCCGTGTCGCGATTATATTTGCACACAATGCGTAAGACAAACAAAACAATCAAACTAGTTGTAAAAAAAAAGAACAAGTTAACCGAAAAGACGAGTCTGAACTACAAAAGGGGTGCAACACGAGGACTTCCCAGGGGGTCACCCATCCTAGTACAACTCTCGCCCAAGCACGCTTAACTTCGGAGTTCTGATGGGATCCGGTGCATTAGTGCTGGTATGATCGCACCCGTTAGAGTCTCCTCACTATATTTTCTTATAGCTGCTGGCACAGCGGGCGGTGGGGGGCTCCGAACTTCAAACGCGCGTAACTTTCGAACCGAATGGAGTTACGGGGCGCACAGCATGTCCACGCGAAGGTCTCTCAGAGCCGGACGACGTGGACTACAGGGCTGGCCCGTTGTGTGCACTATCCGAGGTCAAAAAAGGCCGCAGAGCCCCAGTTTCGTGGCCCGCCGTGTTTCGACGATCCCGATTTCAAAAATTGCGGGTCCCACACTCAGAATCACGGCACGCTGATGATAAAAGCCCCATGTCGCGATTATATTTGCACACAATGCGTAAGACAAACAAAACAATCAAACTAGTTGTAAAAAAAAAGAACAAGTTAACCGAAAAGACGAGTCTGAACTACAAAAGGGGTGCAACACGAGGACTTCCCAGGGGGTCACCCATCCTAGTACAACTCTCGCCCAAGCACGCTTAACTTCGGAGTTCTGATGGGATCCGGTGCATTAGTGCTGGTATGATCGCACCCGTTAGAGTCTCCTCACTATATTTTCTTATAGCTGCTGGCACAGCGGGCGGTGGGGGGCTCCGAACTTCAAACGCGCGTAACTTTCGAACCGAATGGAGTTACGGGGCGCACAGCATGTCCACGCGAAGGTCTCTCAGAGCCGGACGACGTGGACAACAGGGCTGGCCCGTTGTGTAGACTATCCGAGGTCAAAAAAGGCCGCAGAGCCCCAGTTTCGTGGCCCGCCGTGTTTCGACGATCCCGATTTCAAAAATTGCGGGTCCCACACTCAGAATCACGGCACGCTGATGACAAAAGCCCCGTGTCGCGATTATATTTGCACACAATGCGTAAGACAAACAAAACAATCAAACTAGTTGTAAAAAAAAAGAACAAGTTAACCGAAAAGACGAGTCTGAACTACAAAAGGGGTGCAACACGAGGACTTCCCAGGGGGTCACCCATCCTAGTACAACTCTCGCCCAAGCACGCTTAACTTCGGAGTTCTGATGGGATCCGGTGCATTAGTGCTGGTATGATCGCACCCGTTAGAGTCTCCTCACTATATTTTCTTATAGCTGCTGGCACAGCGGGCGGTGGGGGGCTCCGAACTTCAAACGCGCGTAACTTTCGAACCGAATGGAGTTACGGGGCGCACAGCATGTCCACGCGAAGGTCTCTCAGAGCCGGACGACGTGGACAACAGGGCTGGCCCGTTGTGTGCACTATCCGAGGTCAAAAAAGGCCGCAGAGCCCCAGTTTCGTGGCCCGCCGTGTTTCGACGATCCCGATTTCAAAAATTGCGGGTCCCACACTCAGAATCACGGCACGCTGATGATAAAAGCCCCATGTCGCGATTATATTTGCACACAATGCGTAAGACAAACAAAACAATCAAACTAGTTGTAAAAAAAAAGAACAAGTTAACCGAAAAGACGAGTCTGAACTACAAAAGGGGTGCAACACGAGGACTTCCCAGGGGGTCACCCATCCTAGTACAACTCTCGCCCAAGCACGCTTAACTTCGGAGTTCTGATGGGATCCGGTGCATTAGTGCTGGTATGATCGCACCCGTTAGAGTCTCCTCACTATATTTTCTTATAGCTGCTGGCACAGCGGGCGGTGGGGGGCTCCGAACTTCAAACGCGCGTAACTTTCGAACCGAATGGAGTTACGGGGCGCACAGCATGTCCACGCGAAGGTCTCTCAGAGCCGGACGACGTGGACAACAGGGCTGGCCCGTTGTGTAGACTATCCGAGGTCAAAAAAGGCCGCAGAGCCCCAGTTTCGTGGCCCGCCGTGTTTCGACGATCCCGATTTCAAAAATTGCGGGTCCCACACTCAGAATCACGGCACGCTGATGACAAAAGCCCCGTGTCGCGATTATATTTGCACACAATGCGTAAGACAAACAAAACAATCAAACTAGTTGTAAAAAAAAAGAACAAGTTAACCGAAAAGACGAGTCTGAACTACAAAAGGGGTGCAACACGAGGACTTCCCAGGGGGTCACCCATCCTAGTACAACTCTCGCCCAAGCACGCTTAACTTCGGAGTTCTGATGGGATCCGGTGCATTAGTGCTGGTATGATCGCACCCGTTAGAGTCTCCTCACTATATTTTCTTATAGCTGCTGGCACAGCGGGCGGTGGGGGGCTCCGAACTTCAAACGCGCGTAACTTTCGAACCGAATGGAGTTACGGGGCGCACAGCATGTCCACGCGAAGGTCTCTCAGAGCCGGACGACGTGGACAACAGGGCTGGCCCGTTGTGTGCACTATCCGAGGTCAAAAAAGGCCGCAGAGCCCCAGTTTCGTGGCCCGCCGTGTTTCGACGATCCCGATTTCAAAAATTGCGGGTCCCACACTCAGAATCACGGCACGCTGATGATAAAAGCCCCGTGTCGCGATTATATTTGCACACAATGCGTAAGACAAACAAAACAATCAAACTAGTTGTAAAAAAAAAGAACAAGTTAACCGAAAAGACGAGTCTGAACTACAAAAGGGGTGCAACACGAGGACTTCCCAGGGGGTCACCCATCCTAGTACAACTCTAGCCCAAGCACGCTTAACTTCGGAGTTCTGATGGGATCCGGTGCATTAGTGCTGGTATGATCGCACCCGTTAGAGTCTCCTCACTATATTTTCTTATAGCTGCTGGCACAGCGGGCGGTGGGGGGCTCCGAACTTCAAACGCGCGTAACTTTCGAACCGAATGGAGTTACGGGGCGCACAGCATGTCCACGCGAAGGTCTCTCAGAGCCGGACGACGTGGACAACAGGGCTGGCCCGTTGTGTAGACTATCCGAGGTCAAAAAAGGCCGCAGAGCCCCAGTTTCGTGGCCCGCCGTGTTTCGACGATCCCGATTTCAAAAATTGCGGGTCCCACACTCAGAATCACGGCACGCTGATGACAAAAGCCCCGTGTCGCGATTATATTTGCACACAATGCGTAAGACAAACAAAACAATCAAACTAGTTGTAAAAAAAAAGAACAAGTTAACCGAAAAGACGAGTCTGAACTACAAAAGGGGTGCAACACGAGGACTTCCCAGGGGGTCACCCATCCTAGTACAACTCTCGCCCAAGCACGCTTAACTTCGGAGTTCTGATGGGATCCGGTGCATTAGTGCTGGTATGATCGCACCCGTTAGAGTCTCCTCACTATATTTTCTTATAGCTGCTGGCACAGCGGGCGGTGGGGGGCTCCGAACTTCAAACGCGCGTAACTTTCGAACCGAATGGAGTTACGGGGCGCACAGCATGTCCACGCGAAGGTCTCTCAGAGCCGGACGACGTGGACAACAGGGCTGGCCCGTTGTGTGCACTATCCGAGGTCAAAAAAGGCCGCAGAGCCCCAGTTTCGTGGCCCGCCGTGTTTCGACGATCCCGATTTCAAAAATTGCGGGTCCCACACTCAGAATCACGGCACGCTGATGATAAAAGCCCCGTGTCGCGATTATATTTGCACACAATGCGTAAGACAAACAAAACAATCAAACTAGTTGTAAAAAAAAAGAACAAGTTAACCGAAAAGACGAGTCTGAACTACAAAAGGGGTGCAACACGAGGACTTCCCAGGGGGTCACCCATCCTAGTACAACTCTCGCCCAAGCACGCTTAACTTCGGAGTTCTGATGGGATCCGGTGCATTAGTGCTGGTATGATCGCACCCGTTAGAGTCTCCTCACTATATTTTCTTATAGCTGCTGGCACAGCGGGCGGTGGGGGGCTCCGAACTTCAAACGCGCGTAACTTTCGAACCGAATGGAGTTACGGGGCGCACAGCATGTCCACGCGAAGGTCTCTCAGAGCCGGACGACGTGGACAACAGGGCTGGCCCGTTGTGTGCACTATCCGAGGTCAAAAAAGGCCGCAGAGCCCCAGTTTCGTGGCCCGCCGTGTTTCGACGATCCCGATTTCAAAAATTGCGGGTCCCACACTCAGAATCACGGCACGCTGATGATAAAAGCCCCGTGTCGCGATTATATTTGCACACAATGCGTAAGACAAACAAAACAATCAAACTAGTTGTAAAAAAAAAGAACAAGTTAACCGAAAAGACGAGTCTGAACTACAAAAGGGGTGCAACACGAGGACTTCCCAGGGGGTCACCCATCCTAGTACAACTCTAGCCCAAGCACGCTTAACTTCGGAGTTCTGATGGGATCCGGTGCATTAGTGCTGGTATGATCGCACCCGTTAGAGTCTCCTCACTATATTTTCTTATAGCTGCTGGCACAGCGGGCGGTGGGGGGCTCCGAACTTCAAACGCGCGTAACTTTCGAACCGAATGGAGTTACGGGGCGCACAGCATGTCCACGCGAAGGTCTCTCAGAGCCGGACGACGTGGACAACAGGGCTGGCCCGTTGTGTAGACTATCCGAGGTCAAAAAAGGCCGCAGAGCCCCAGTTTCGTGGCCCGCCGTGTTTCGACGATCCCGATTTCAAAAATTGCGGGTCCCACACTCAGAATCACGGCACGCTGATGACAAAAGCCCCGTGTCGCGATTATATTTGCACACAATGCGTAAGACAAACAAAACAATCAAACTAGTTGTAAAAAAAAAGAACAAGTTAACCGAAAAGACGAGTCTGAACTACAAAAGGGGTGCAACACGAGGACTTCCCAGGGGGTCACCCATCCTAGTACAACTCTCGCCCAAGCACGCTTAACTTCGGAGTTCTGATGGGATCCGGTGCATTAGTGCTGGTATGATCGCACCCGTTAGAGTCTCCTCACTATATTTTCTTATAGCTGCTGGCACAGCGGGCGGTGGGGGGCTCCGAACTTCAAACGCGCGTAACTTTCGAACCGAATGGAGTTACGGGGCGCACAGCATGTCCACGCGAAGGTCTCTCAGAGCCGGACGACGTGGACAACAGGGCTGGCCCGTTGTGTGCACTATCCGAGGTCAAAAAAGGCCGCAGAGCCCCAGTTTCGTGGCCCGCCGTGTTTCGACGATCCCGATTTCAAAAATTGCGGGTCCCACACTCAGAATCACGGCACGCTGATGATAAAAGCCCCGTGTCGCGATTATATTTGCACACAATGCGTAAGACAAACAAAACAATCAAACTAGTTGTAAAAAAAAAGAACAAGTTAACCGAAAAGACGAGTCTGAACTACAAAAGGGGTGCAACACGAGGACTTCCCAGGGGGTCACCCATCCTAGTACAACTCTCGCCCAAGCACGCTTAACTTCGGAGTTCTGATGGGATCCGGTGCATTAGTGCTGGTATGATCGCACCCGTTAGAGTCTCCTCACTATATTTTCTTATAGCTGCTGGCACAGCGGGCGGTGGGGGGCTCCGAACTTCAAACGCGCGTAACTTTCGAACCGAATGGAGTTACGGGGCGCACAGCATGTCCACGCGAAGGTCTCTCAGAGCCGGACGACGTGGACAACAGGGCTGGCCCGTTGTGTAGACTATCCGAGGTCAAAAAAGGCCGCAGAGCCCCAGTTTCGTGGCCCGCCGTGTTTCGACGATCCCGATTTCAAAAATTGCGGGTCCCACACTCAGAATCACGGCACGCTGATGACAAAAGCCCCGTGTCGCGATTATATTTGCACACAATGCGTAAGACAAACAAAACAATCAAACTAGTTGTAAAAAAAAAGAACAAGTTAACCGAAAAGACGAGTCTGAACTACAAAAGGGGTGCAACACGAGGACTTCCCAGGGGGTCACCCATCCTAGTACAACTCTCGCCCAAGCACGCTTAACTTCGGAGTTCTGATGGGATCCGGTGCATTAGTGCTGGTATGATCGCACCCGTTAGAGTCTCCTCACTATATTTTCTTATAGCTGCTGGCACAGCGGGCGGTGGGGGGCTCCGAACTTCAAACGCGCGTAACTTTCGAACCGAATGGAGTTACGGGGCGCACAGCATGTCCACGCGAAGGTCTCTCAGAGCCGGACGACGTGGACAACAGGGCTGGCCCGTTGTGTAGACTATCCGAGGTCAAAAAAGGCCGCAGAGCCCCAGTTTCGTGGCCCGCCGTGTTTCGACGATCCCGATTTCAAAAATTGCGGGTCCCACACTCAGAATCACGGCACGCTGATGACAAAAGCCCCGTGTCGCGATTATATTTGCACACAATGCGTAAGACAAACAAAACAATCAAACTAGTTGTAAAAAAAAAGAACAAGTTAACCGAAAAGACGAGTCTGAACTACAAAAGGGGTGCAACACGAGGACTTCCCAGGGGGTCACCCATCCTAGTACAACTCTCGCCCAAGCACGCTTAACTTCGGAGTTCTGATGGGATCCGGTGCATTAGTGCTGGTATGATCGCACCCGTTAGAGTCTCCTCACTATATTTTCTTATAGCTGCTGGCACAGCGGGCGGTGGGGGGCTCCGAACTTCAAACGCGCGTAACTTTCGAACCGAATGGAGTTACGGGGCGCACAGCATGTCCACGCGAAGGTCTCTCAGAGCCGGACGACGTGGACAACAGGGCTGGCCCGTTGTGTGCACTATCCGAGGTCAAAAAAGGCCGCAGAGCCCCAGTTTCGTGGCCCGCCGTGTTTCGACGATCCCGATTTCAAAAATTGCGGGTCCCACACTCAGAATCACGGCACGCTGATGACAAAAGCCCCGTGTCGCGATTATATTTGCACACAATGCGTAAGACAAACAAAACAATCAAACTAGTTGTAAAAAAAAAGAACAAGTTAACCGAAAAGACGAGTCTGAACTACAAAAGGGGTGCAACACGAGGACTTCCCAGGGGGTCACCCATCCTAGTACAACTCTCGCCCAAGCACGCTTAACTTCGGAGTTCTGATGGGATCCGGTGCATTAGTGCTGGTATGATCGCACCCGTTAGAGTCTCCTCACTATATTTTCTTATAGCTGCTGGCACAGCGGGCGGTGGGGGGCTCCGAACTTCAAACGCGCGTAACTTTCGAACCGAATGGAGTTACGGGGCGCACAGCATGTCCACGCGAAGGTCTCTCAGAGCCGGACGACGTGGACAACAGGGCTGGCCCGTTGTGTGCACTATCCGAGGTCAAAAAAGGCCGCAGAGCCCCAGTTTCGTGGCCCGCCGTGTTTCGACGATCCCGATTTCAAAAATTGCGGGTCCCACACTCAGAATCACGGCACGCTGATGATAAAAGCCCCGTGTCGCGATTATATTTGCACACAATGCGTAAGACAAACAAAACAATCAAACTAGTTGTAAAAAAAAAGAACAAGTTAACCGAAAAGACGAGTCTGAACTACAAAAGGGGTGCAACACGAGGACTTCCCAGGGGGTCACCCATCCTAGTACAACTCTCGCCCAAGCACGCTTAACTTCGGAGTTCTGATGGGATCCGGTGCATTAGTGCTGGTATGATCGCACCCGTTAGAGTCTCCTCACTATATTTTCTTATAGCTGCTGGCACAGCGGGCGGTGGGGGGCTCCGAACTTCAAACGCGCGTAACTTTCGAACCGAATGGAGTTACGGGGCGCACAGCATGTCCACGCGAAGGTCTCTCAGAGCCGGACGACGTGGACAACAGGGCTGGCCCGTTGTGTGCACTATCCGAGGTCAAAAAAGGCCGCAGAGCCCCAGTTTCGTGGCCCGCCGTGTTTCGACGATCCCGATTTCAAAAATTGCGGGTCCCACACTCAGAATCACGGCACGCTGATGATAAAAGCCCCGTGTCGCGATTATATTTGCACACAATGCGTAAGACAAACAAAACAATCAAACTAGTTGTAAAAAAAAAGAACAAGTTAACCGAAAAGACGAGTCTGAACTACAAAAGGGGTGCAACACGAGGACTTCCCAGGGGGTCACCCATCCTAGTACAACTCTCGCCCAAGCACGCTTAACTTCGGAGTTCTGATGGGATCCGGTGCATTAGTGCTGGTATGATCGCACCCGTTAGAGTCTCCTCACTATATTTTCTTATAGCTGCTGGCACAGCGGGCGGTGGGGGGCTCCGAACTTCAAACGCGCGTAACTTTCGAACCGAATGGAGTTACGGGGCGCACAGCATGTCCACGCGAAGGTCTCTCAGAGCCGGACGACGTGGACAACAGGGCTGGCCCGTTGTGTAGACTATCCGAGGTCAAAAAAGGCCGCAGAGCCCCAGTTTCGTGGCCCGCCGTGTTTCGACGATCCCGATTTCAAAAATTGCGGGTCCCACACTCAGAATCACGGCACGCTGATGACAAAAGCCCCGTGTCGCGATTATATTTGCACACAATGCGTAAGACAAACAAAACAATCAAACTAGTTGTAAAAAAAAAGAACAAGTTAACCGAAAAGACGAGTCTGAACTACAAAAGGGGTGCAACACGAGGACTTCCCAGGGGGTCACCCATCCTAGTACAACTCTCGCCCAAGCACGCTTAACTTCGGAGTTCTGATGGGATCCGGTGCATTAGTGCTGGTATGATCGCACCCGTTAGAGTCTCCTCACTATATTTTCTTATAGCTGCTGGCACAGCGGGCGGTGGGGGGCTCCGAACTTCAAACGCGCGTAACTTTCGAACCGAATGGAGTTACGGGGCGCACAGCATGTCCACGCGAAGGTCTCTCAGAGCCGGACGACGTGGACAACAGGGCTGGCCCGTTGTGTGCACTATCCGAGGTCAAAAAAGGCCGCAGAGCCCCAGTTTCGTGGCCCGCCGTGTTTCGACGATCCCGATTTCAAAAATTGCGGGTCCCAAACTCAGAATCACGGCACGCTGATGACAAAAGCCCCGTGTCGCGATTATATTTGCACACAATGCGTAAGACAAACAAAACAATCAAACTAGTTGTAAAAAAAAAGAACAAGTTAACCGAAAAGACGAGTCTGAACTACAAAAGGGGTGCAACACGAGGACTTCCCAGGGGGTCACCCATCCTAGTACAACTCTCGCCCAAGCACGCTTAACTTCGGAGTTCTGATGGGATCCGGTGCATTAGTGCTGGTATGATCGCACCCGTTAGAGTCTCCTCACTATATTTTCTTATAGCTGCTGGCACAGCGGGCGGTGGGGGGCTCCGAACTTCAAACGCGCGTAACTTTCGAACCGAATGGAGTTACGGGGCGCACAGCATGTCCACGCGAAGGTCTCTCAGAGCCGGACGACGTGGACAACAGGGCTGGCCCGTTGTGTGCACTATCCGAGGTCAAAAAAGGCCGCAGAGCCCCAGTTTCGTGGCCCGCCGTGTTTCGACGATCCCGATTTCAAAAATTGCGGGTCCCAAACTCAGAATCACGGCACGCTGATGACAAAAGCCCCGTGTCGCGATTATATTTGCACACAATGCGTAAGACAAACAAAACAATCAAACTAGTTGTAAAAAAAAAGAACAAGTTAACCGAAAAGACGAGTCTGAACTACAAAAGGGGTGCAACACGAGGACTTCCCAGGGGGTCTACCATCCTAGTACTACTCTCGCTCAAGCACGCTTAACTTCGGAGTTCTGATGGGATCCGGTGCATTAGTGCTGGTATGATCGCACCCGTTAGAGTCTCCTCACTATATTTTCTTATAGCTGCTGGCACAGCGGGCGGTGGGGGGCTCCGAACTTCAAACGCGCGTAACTTTCGAACCGAATGGAGTTACGGGGCGCACAGCATGTCCACGCGAAGGTCTCTCAGAGCCGGACGACGTGGACAACAGGGCTGGCCCGTTGTGTAGACTATCCGAGGTCAAAAAAGGCCGCAGAGCCCCAGTTTCGTGGCCCGCCGTGTTTCGACGATCCCGATTTCAAAAATTGCGGGTCCCACACTCAGAATCACGGCACGCTGATGACAAAAGCCCCGTGTCGCGATTATATTTGCACACAATGCGTAAGACAAACAAAACAATCAAACTAGTTGTAAAAAAAAAGAACAAGTTAACCGAAAAGACGAGTCTGAACTACAAAAGGGGTGCAACACGAGGACTTCCCAGGGGGTCACCCATCCTAGTACAACTCTCGCCCAAGCACGCTTAACTTCGGAGTTCTGATGGGATCCGGTGCATTAGTGCTGGTATGATCGCACCCGTTAGAGTCTCCTCACTATATTTTCTTATAGCTGCTGGCACAGCGGGCGGTGGGGGGCTCCGAACTTCAAACGCGCGTAACTTTCGAACCGAATGGAGTTACGGGGCGCACAGCATGTCCACGCGAAGGTCTCTCAGAGCCGGACGACGTGGACAACAGGGCTGGCCCGTTGTGTAGACTATCCGAGGTCAAAAAAGGCCGCAGAGCCCCAGTTTCGTGGCCCGCCGTGTTTCGACGATCCCGATTTCAAAAATTGCGGGTCCCACACTCAGAATCACGGCACGCTGATGACAAAAGCCCCGTGTCGCGATTATATTTGCACACAATGCGTAAGACAAACAAAACAATCAAACTAGTTGTAAAAAAAAAGAACAAGTTAACCGAAAAGACGAGTCTGAACTACAAAAGGGGTGCAACACGAGGACTTCCCAGGGGGTCACCCATCCTAGTACAACTCTCGCCCAAGCACGCTTAACTTCGGAGTTCTGATGGGATCCGGTGCATTAGTGCTGGTATGATCGCACCCGTTAGAGTCTCCTCACTATATTTTCTTATAGCTGCTGGCACAGCGGGCGGTGGGGGGCTCCGAACTTCAAACGCGCGTAACTTTCGAACCGAATGGAGTTACGGGGCGCACAGCATGTCCACGCGAAGGTCTCTCAGAGCCGGACGACGTGGACAACAGGGCTGGCCCGTTGTGTAGACTATCCGAGGTCAAAAAAGGCCGCAGAGCCCCAGTTTCGTGGCCCGCCGTGTTTCGACGATCCCGATTTCAAAAATTGCGGGTCCCACACTCAGAATCACGGCACGCTGATGACAAAAGCCCCGTGTCGCGATTATATTTGCACACAATGCGTAAGACAAACAAAACAATCAAACTAGTTGTAAAAAAAAAGAACAAGTTAACCGAAAAGACGAGTCTGAACTACAAAAGGGGTGCAACACGAGGACTTCCCAGGGGGTCACCCATCCTAGTACAACTCTCGCCCAAGCACGCTTAACTTCGGAGTTCTGATGGGATCCGGTGCATTAGTGCTGGTATGATCGCACCCGTTAGAGTCTCCTCACTATATTTTCTTATAGCTGCTGGCACAGCGGGCGGTGGGGGGCTCCGAACTTCAAACGCGCGTAACTTTCGAACCGAATGGAGTTACGGGGCGCACAGCATGTCCACGCGAAGGTCTCTCAGAGCCGGACGACGTGGACAACAGGGGCTGGCCCGTTGTGTGCACTATCCGAGGTCAAAAAAGGCCGCAGAGCCCCAGTTTCGTGGCCCGCCGTGTTTCGACGATCCCGATTTCAAAAATTGCGGGTCCCACACTCAGAATCACGGCACGCTGATGATAAAAGCCCCGTGTCGCGATTATATTTGCACACAATGCGTAAGACAAACAAAACAATCAAACTAGTTGTAAAAAAAAAGAACAAGTTAACCGAAAAGACGAGTCTGAACTACAAAAGGGGTGCAACACGAGGACTTCCCAGGGGGTCACCCATCCTAGTACAACTCTCGCCCAAGCACGCTTAACTTCGGAGTTCTGATGGGATCCGGTGCATTAGTGCTGGTATGATCGCACCCGTTAGAGTCTCCTCACTATATTTTCTTATAGCTGCTGGCACAGCGGGCGGTGGGGGGCTCCGAACTTCAAACGCGCGTAACTTTCGAACCGAATGGAGTTACGGGGCGCACAGCATGTCCACGCGAAGGTCTCTCAGAGCCGGACGACGTGGACAACAAGGCTGGCCCGTTGTGTAGACTATCCGAGGTCAAAAAAGGCCGCAGAGCCCAAGTTTCGTGGCCCGCCGTGTTTCGACGATCCCGATTTCAAAAATTGCGGGTCCCACACTCAGAATCACGGCACGCTGATGACAAAAGCCCCGTGTCGCGATTATATTTGCACACAATGCGTAAGACAAACAAAACAATCAAACTAGTTGTAAAAAAAAAGAACAAGTTAACCGAAAAGACGAGTCTGAACTACAAAAGGGGTGCAACACGAGGACTTCCCAGGGGGTCACCCATCCTAGTACAACTCTCGCCCAAGCACGCTTAACTTCGGAGTTCTGATGGGATCCGGTGCATTAGTGCTGGTATGATCGCACCCGTTAGAGTCTCCTCACTATATTTTCTTATAGCTGCTGGCACAGCGGGCGGTGGGGGGCTCCGAACTTCAAACGCGCGTAACTTTCGAACCGAATGGAGTTACGGGGCGCACAGCATGTCCACGCGAAGGTCTCTCAGAGCCGGACGACGTGGACAACAGGGCTGGCCCGTTGTGTGCACTATCCGAGGTCAAAAAAGGCCGCAGAGCCCCAGTTTCGTGGCCCGCCGTGTTTCGACGATCCCGATTTCAAAAATTGCGGGTCCCACACTCAGAATCACGGCACGCTGATGATAAAAGCCCCGTGTCGCGATTATATTTGCACACAATGCGTAAGACAAACAAAACAATCAAACTAGTTGTAAAAAAAAAGAACAAGTTAACCGAAAAGACGAGTCTGAACTACAAAAGGGGTGCAACACGAGGACTTCCCAGGGGGTCACCCATCCTAGTACAACTCTCGCCCAAGCACGCTTAACTTCGGAGTTCTGATGGGATCCGGTGCATTAGTGCTGGTATGATCGCACCCGTTAGAGTCTCCTCACTATATTTTCTTATAGCTGCTGGCACAGCGGGCGGTGGGGGGCTCCGAACTTCAAACGCGCGTAACTTTCGAACCGAATGGAGTTACGGGGCGCACAGCATGTCCACGCGAAGGTCTCTCAGAGCCGGACGACGTGGACAACAGGGTTGGCCCGTTGTGTAGACTATCCGAGGTCAAAAAAGGCCGCAGAGCCCCAGTTTCGTGGCCCGCCGTGTTTCGACGATCCCGATTTCAAAAATTGCGGGTCCCACACTCAGAATCACGGCACGCTGATGACAAAAGCCCCGTGTCGCGATTATATTTGCACACAATGCGTAAGACAAACAAAACAATCAAACTAGTTGTAAAAAAAAAGAACAAGTTAACCGAAAAGACGAGTCTGAACTACAAAAGGGGTGCAACACGAGGACTTCCCAGGGGGTCACCCATCCTAGTACAACTCTCGCCCAAGCACGCTTAACTTCGGAGTTCTGATGGGATCCGGTGCATTAGTGCTGGTATGATCGCACCCGTTAGAGTCTCCTCACTATATTTTCTTATAGCTGCTGGCACAGCGGGCGGTGGGGGGCTCCGAACTTCAAACGCGCGTAACTTTCGAACCGAATGGAGTTACGGGGCGCACAGCATGTCCACGCGAAGGTCTCTCAGAGCCGGACGACGTGGACAACAGGGCTGGCCCGTTGTGTAGACTATCCGAGGTCAAAAAAGGCCGCAGAGCCCCAGTTTCGTGGCCCGCCGTGTTTCGACGATCCCGATTTCAAAAATTGCGGGTCCCACACTCAGAATCACGGCACGCTGATGACAAAAGCCCCGTGTCGCGATTATATTTGCACACAATGCGTAAGACAAACAAAACAATCAAACTAGTTGTAAAAAAAAAGAACAAGTTAACCGAAAAGACGAGTCTGAACTACAAAAGGGGTGCAACACGAGGACTTCCCAGGGGGTCACCCATCCTAGTACAACTCTCGCCCAAGCACGCTTAACTTCGGAGTTCTGATGGGATCCGGTGCATTAGTGCTGGTATGATCGCACCCGTTAGAGTCTCCTCACTATATTTTCTTATAGCTGCTGGCACAGCGGGCGGTGGGGGGCTCCGAACTTCAAACGCGCGTAACTTTCGAACCGAATGGAGTTACGGGGCGCACAGCATGTCCACGCGAAGGTCTCTCAGAGCCGGACGACGTGGACAACAGGGCTGGCCCGTTGTGTAGACTATCCGAGGTCAAAAAAGGCCGCAGAGCCCCAGTTTCGTGGCCCGCCGTGTTTCGACGATCCCGATTTCAAAAATTGCGGGTCCCACACTCAGAATCACGGCACGCTGATGACAAAAGCCCCGTGTCGCGATTATATTTGCACACAATGCGTAAGACAAACAAAACAATCAAACTAGTTGTAAAAAAAAAGAACAAGTTAACCGAAAAGACGAGTCTGAACTACAAAAGGGGTGCAACACGAGGACTTCCCAGGGGGTCACCCATCCTAGTACAACTCTCGCCCAAGCACGCTTAACTTCGGAGTTCTGATGGGATCCGGTGCATTAGTGCTGGTATGATCGCACCCGTTAGAGTCTCCTCACTATATTTTCTTATAGCTGCTGGCACAGCGGGCGGTGGGGGGCTCCGAACTTCAAACGCGCGTAACTTTCGAACCGAATGGAGTTACGGGGCGCACAGCATGTCCACGCGAAGGTCTCTCAGAGCCGGACGACGTGGACAACAGGGCTGGCCCGTTGTGTGCACTATCCGAGGTCAAAAAAGGCCGCAGAGCCCCAGTTTCGTGGCCCGCCGTGTTTCGACGATCCCGATTTCAAAAATTGCGGGTCCCACACTCAGAATCACGGCACGCTGATGATAAAAGCCCCGTGTCGCGATTATATTTGCACACAATGCGTAAGACAAACAAAACAATCAAACTAGTTGTAAAAAAAAAGAACAAGTTAACCGAAAAGACGAGTCTGAACTACAAAAGGGGTGCAACACGAGGACTTCCCAGGGGGTCACCCATCCTAGTACAACTCTCGCCCAAGCACGCTTAACTTCGGAGTTCTGATGGGATCCGGTGCATTAGTGCTGGTATGATCGCACCCGTTAGAGTCTCCTCACTATATTTTCTTATAGCTGCTGGCACAGCGGGCGGTGGGGGGCTCCGAACTTCAAACGCGCGTAACTTTCGAACCGAATGGAGTTACGGGGCGCACAGCATGTCCACGCGAAGGTCTCTCAGAGCCGGACGACGTGGACAACAAGGCTGGCCCGTTGTGTAGACTATCCGAGGTCAAAAAAGGCCGCAGAGCCCCAGTTTCGTGGCCCGCCGTGTTTCGACGATCCCGATTTCAAAAATTGCGGGTCCCACACTCAGAATCACGGCACGCTGATGACAAAAGCCCCGTGTCGCGATTATATTTGCACACAATGCGTAAGACAAACAAAACAATCAAACTAGTTGTAAAAAAAAAGAACAAGTTAACCGAAAAGACGAGTCTGAACTACAAAAGGGGTGCAACACGAGGACTTCCCAGGGGGTCACCCATCCTAGTACAACTCTCGCCCAAGCACGCTTAACTTCGGAGTTCTGATGGGATCCGGTGCATTAGTGCTGGTATGATCGCACCCGTTAGAGTCTCCTCACTATATTTTCTTATAGCTGCTGGCACAGCGGGCGGTGGGGGGCTCCGAACTTCAAACGCGCGTAACTTTCGAACCGAATGGAGTTACGGGGCGCACAGCATGTCCACGCGAAGGTCTCTCAGAGCCGGACGACGTGGACAACAGGGCTGGCCCGTTGTGTGCACTATCCGAGGTCAAAAAAGGCCGCAGAGCCCCAGTTTCGTGGCCCGCCGTGTTTCGACGATCCCGATTTCAAAAATTGCGGGTCCCACACTCAGAATCACGGCACGCTGATGATAAAAGCCCCGTGTCGCGATTATATTTGCACACAATGCGTAAGACAAACAAAACAATCAAACTAGTTGTAAAAAAAAAGAACAAGTTAACCGAAAAGACGAGTCTGAACTACAAAAGGGGTGCAACACGAGGACTTCCCAGGGGGTCACCCATCCTAGTACAACTCTCGCCCAAGCACGCTTAACTTCGGAGTTCTGATGGGATCCGGTGCATTAGTGCTGGTATGATCGCACCCGTTAGAGTCTCCTCACTATATTTTCTTATAGCTGCTGGCACAGCGGGCGGTGGGGGGCTCCGAACTTCAAACGCGCGTAACTTTCGAACCGAATGGAGTTACGGGGCGCACAGCATGTCCACGCGAAGGTCTCTCAGAGCCGGACGACGTGGACAACAAGGCTGGCCCGTTGTGTAGACTATCCGAGGTCAAAAAAGGCCGCAGAGCCCCAGTTTCGTGGCCCGCCGTGTTTCGACGATCCCGATTTCAAAAATTGCGGGTCCCACACTCAGAATCACGGCACGCTGATGACAAAAGCCCCGTGTCGCGATTATATTTGCACACAATGCGTAAGACAAACAAAACAATCAAACTAGTTGTAAAAAAAAAGAACAAGTTAACCGAAAAGACGAGTCTGAACTACAAAAGGGGTGCAACACGAGGACTTCCCAGGGGGTCACCCATCCTAGTACAACTCTCGCCCAAGCACGCTTAACTTCGGAGTTCTGATGGGATCCGGTGCATTAGTGCTGGTATGATCGCACCCGTTAGAGTCTCCTCACTATATTTTCTTATAGCTGCTGGCACAGCGGGCGGTGGGGGGCTCCGAACTTCAAACGCGCGTAACTTTCGAACCGAATGGAGTTACGGGGCGCACAGCATGTCCACGCGAAGGTCTCTCAGAGCCGGACGACGTGGACAACAGGGCTGGCCCGTTGTGTGCACTATCCGAGGTCAAAAAAGGCCGCAGAGCCCCAGTTTCGTGGCCCGCCGTGTTTCGACGATCCCGATTTCAAAAATTGCGGGTCCCACACTCAGAATCACGGCACGCTGATGATAAAAGCCCCGTGTCGCGATTATATTTGCACACAATGCGTAAGACAAACAAAACAATCAAACTAGTTGTAAAAAAAAAGAACAAGTTAACCGAAAAGACGAGTCTGAACTACAAAAGGGGTGCAACACGAGGACTTCCCAGGGGGTCACCCATCCTAGTACAACTCTCGCCCAAGCACGCTTAACTTCGGAGTTCTGATGGGATCCGGTGCATTAGTGCTGGTATGATCGCACCCGTTAGAGTCTCCTCACTATATTTTCTTATAGCTGCTGGCACAGCGGGCGGTGGGGGGCTCCGAACTTCAAACGCGCGTAACTTTCGAACCGAATGGAGTTACGGGGCGCACAGCATGTCCACGCGAAGGTCTCTCAGAGCCGGACGACGTGGACAACAGGGCTGGCCCGTTGTGTGCACTATCCGAGGTCAAAAAAGGCCGCAGAGCCCCAGTTTCGTGGCCCGCCGTGTTTCGACGATCCCGATTTCAAAAATTGCGGGTCCCACACTCAGAATCACGGCATGCTGATGATAAAAGCCCCGTGTCGCGATTATATTTGCACACAATGCGTAAGACAAACAAAACAATCAAACTAGTTGTAAAAAAAAAGAACAAGTTAACCGAAAAGACGAGTCTGAACTACAAAAGGGGTGCAACACGAGGACTTCCCAGGGGGTCACCCATCCTAGTACAACTCTCGCCCAAGCACGCTTAACTTCGGAGTTCTGATGGGATCCGGTGCATTAGTGCTGGTATGATCGCACCCGTTAGAATCTCCTCACTATATTTTCTTATAGCTGCTGGCACAGCGGGCGGTGGGGGGCTCCGAACTTCAAACGCGCGTAACTTTCGAACCGAATGGAGTTACGGGGCGCACAGCATGTCCACGCGAAGGTCTCTCAGAGCCGGACGACGTGGACAACAAGGCTGGCCCGTTGTGTGCACTATCCGAGGTCAAAAAAGGCCGCAGAGCCCCAGTTTCGTGGCCCGCCGTGTTTCGACGATCCCGATTTCAAAAATTGCGGGTCCCACACTCAGAATCACGGCACGCTGATGATAAAAGCCCCGTGTCGCGATTATATTTGCACACAATGCGTAAGACAAACAAAACAATCAAACTAGTTGTAAAAAAAAAGAACAAGTTAACCGAAAAGACGAGTCTGAACTACAAAAGGGGTGCAACACGAGGACTTCCCAGGGGGTCACCCATCCTAGTACAACTCTCGCCCAAGCACGCTTAACTTCGGAGTTCTGATGGGATCCGGTGCATTAGTGCTGGTATGATCGCACCCGTTAGAGTCTCCTCACTATATTTTCTTATAGCTGCTGGCACAGCGGGCGGTGGGGGGCTCCGAACTTCAAACGCGCGTAACTTTCGAACCGAATGGAGTTACGGGGCGCACAGCATGTCCACGCGAAGGTCTCTCAGAGCCGGACGACGTGGACAACAAGGCTGGCCCGTTGTGTAGACTATCCGAGGTCAAAAAAGGCCGCAGAGCCCCAGTTTCGTGGCCCGCCGTGTTTCGACGATCCCGATTTCAAAAATTGCGGGTCCCACACTCAGAATCACGGCACGCTGATGACAAAAGCCCCGTGTCGCGATTATATTTGCACACAATGCGTAAGACAAACAAAACAATCAAACTAGTTGTAAAAAAAAAGAACAAGTTAACCGAAAAGACGAGTCTGAACTACAAAAGGGGTGCAACACGAGGACTTCCCAGGGGGTCACCCATCCTAGTACAACTCTCGCCCAAGCACGCTTAACTTCGGAGTTCTGATGGGATCCGGTGCATTAGTGCTGGTATGATCGCACCCGTTAGAGTCTCCTCACTATATTTTCTTATAGCTGCTGGCACAGCGGGCGGTGGGGGGCTCCGAACTTCAAACGCGCGTAACTTTCGAACCGAATGGAGTTACGGGGCGCACAGCATGTCCACGCGAAGGTCTCTCAGAGCCGGACGACGTGGACAACAAGGCTGGCCCGTTGTGTGCACTATCCGAGGTCAAAAAAGGCCGCAGAGCCCCAGTTTCGTGGCCCGCCGTGTTTCGACGATCCCGATTTCAAAAATTGCGGGTCCCACACTCAGAATCACGGCACGCTGATGATAAAAGCCCCGTGTCGCGATTATATTTGCACACAATGCGTAAGACAAACAAAACAATCAAACTAGTTGTAAAAAAAAAGAACAAGTTAACCGAAAAGACGAGTCTGAACTACAAAAGGGGTGCAACACGAGGACTTCCCAGGGGGTCACCCATCCTAGTACAACTCTCGCCCAAGCACGCTTAACTTCGGAGTTCTGATGGGATCCGGTGCATTAGTGCTGGTATGATCGCACCCGTTAGAGTCTCCTCACTATATTTTCTTATAGCTGCTGGCACAGCGGGCGGTGGGGGGCTCCGAACTTCAAACGCGCGTAACTTTCGAACCGAATGGAGTTACGGGGCGCACAGCATGTCCACGCGAAGGTCTCTCAGAGCCGGACGACGTGGACAACAGGGCTGGCCCGTTGTGTGCACTATCCGAGGTCAAAAAAGGCCGCAGAGCCCCAGTTTCGTGGCCCGCCGTGTTTCGACGATCCCGATTTCAAAAATTGCGGGTCCCACACTCAGAATCACGGCATGCTGATGATAAAAGCCCCGTGTCGCGATTATATTTGCACACAATGCGTAAGACAAACAAAACAATCAAACTAGTTGTAAAAAAAAAGAACAAGTTAACCGAAAAGACGAGTCTGAACTACAAAAGGGGTGCAACACGAGGACTTCCCAGGGGGTCACCCATCCTAGTACAACTCTCGCCCAAGCACGCTTAACTTCGGAGTTCTGATGGGATCCGGTGCATTAGTGCTGGTATGATCGCACCCGTTAGAGTCTCCTCACTATATTTTCTTATAGCTGCTGGCACAGCGGGCGGTGGGGGGCTCCGAACTTCAAACGCGCGTAACTTTCGAACCGAATGGAGTTACGGGGCGCACAGCATGTCCACGCGAAGGTCTCTCAGAGCCGGACGACGTGGACAACAAGGCTGGCCCGTTGTGTAGACTATCCGAGGTCAAAAAAGGCCGCAGAGCCCCAGTTTCGTGGCCCGCCGTGTTTCGACGATCCCGATTTCAAAAATTGCGGGTCCCACACTCAGAATCACGGCACGCTGATGATAAAAGCCCCGTGTCGCGATTATATTTGCACACAATGCGTAAGACAAACAAAACAATCAAACTAGTTGTAAAAAAAAAGAACAAGTTAACCGAAAAGACGAGTCTGAACTACAAAAGGGGTGCAACACGAGGACTTCCCAGGGGGTCACCCATCCTAGTACAACTCTCGCCCAAGCACGCTTAACTTCGGAGTTCTGATGGGATCCGGTGCATTAGTGCTGGTATGATCGCACCCGTTAGAGTCTCCTCACTATATTTTCTTATAGCTGCTGGCACAGCGGGCGGTGGGGGGCTCCGAACTTCAAACGCGCGTAACTTTCGAACCGAATGGAGTTACGGGGCGCACAGCATGTCCACGCGAAGGTCTCTCAGAGCCGGACGACGTGGACAACAAGGCTGGCCCGTTGTGTAGACTATCCGAGGTCAAAAAAGGCCGCAGAGCCCCAGTTTCGTGGCCCGCCGTGTTTCGACGATCCCGATTTCAAAAATTGCGGGTCCCACACTCAGAATCACGGCACGCTGATGATAAAAGCCCCGTGTCGCGATTATATTTGCACACAATGCGTAAGACAAACAAAACAATCAAACTAGTTGTAAAAAAAAAGAACAAGTTAACCGAAAAGACGAGTCTGAACTACAAAAGGGGTGCAACACGAGGACTTCCCAGGGGGTCACCCATCCTAGTACAACTCTCGCCCAAGCACGCTTAACTTCGGAGTTCTGATGGGATCCGGTGCATTAGTGCTGGTATGATCGCACCCGTTAGAGTCTCCTCACTATATTTTCTTATAGCTGCTGGCACAGCGGGCGGTGGGGGGCTCCGAACTTCAAACGCGCGTAACTTTCGAACCGAATGGAGTTACGGGGCGCACAGCATGTCCACGCGAAGGTCTCTCAGAGCCGGACGACGTGGACAACAAGGCTGGCCCGTTGTGTAGACTATCCGAGGTCAAAAAAGGCCGCAGAGCCCCAGTTTCGTGGCCCGCCGTGTTTCGACGATCCCGATTTCAAAAATTGCGGGTCCCACACTCAGAATCACGGCACGCTGATGACAAAAGCCCCGTGTCGCGATTATATTTGCACACAATGCGTAAGACAAACAAAACAATCAAACTAGTTGTAAAAAAAAAGAACAAGTTAACCGAAAAGACGAGTCTGAACTACAAAAGGGGTGCAACACGAGGACTTCCCAGGGGGTCACCCATCCTAGTACAACTCTCGCCCAAGCACGCTTAACTTCGGAGTTCTGATGGGATCCGGTGCATTAGTGCTGGTATGATCGCACCCGTTAGAGTCTCCTCACTATATTTTCTTATAGCTGCTGGCACAGCGGGCGGTGGGGGGCTCCGAACTTCAAACGCGCGTAACTTTCGAACCGAATGGAGTTACGGGGCGCACAGCATGTCCACGCGAAGGTCTCTCAGAGCCGGACGACGTGGACAACAGGGCTGGCCCGTTGTGTGCACTATCCGAGGTCAAAAAAGGCCGCAGAGCCCCAGTTTCGTGGCCCGCCGTGTTTCGACGATCCCGATTTCAAAAATTGCGGGTCCCACACTCAGAATCACGGCACGCTGAAGACAAAAGCCCCGTGTCGCGATTATATTTGCACACAATGCGTAAGACAAACAAAACAATCAAACTAGTTGTAAAAAAAAAGAACAAGTTAACCGAAAAGACGAGTCTGAACTACAAAAGGGGTGCAACACGAGGACTTCCCAGGGGGTCACCCATCCTAGTACAACTCTCGCCCAAGCACGCTTAACTTCGGAGTTCTGATGGGATCCGGTGCATTAGTGCTGGTATGATCGCACCCGTTAGAGTCTCCTCACTATATTTTCTTATAGCTGCTGGCACAGCGGGCGGTGGGGGGCTCCGAACTTCAAACGCGCGTAACTTTCGAACCGAATGGAGTTACGGGGCGCACAGCATGTCCACGCGAAGGTCTCTCAGAGCCGGACGACGTGGACAACAGGGCTGGCCCGTTGTGTGCACTATCCGAGGTCAAAAAAGGCCGCAGAGCCCCAGTTTCGTGGCCCGCCGTGTTTCGACGATCCCGATTTCAAAAATTGCGGGTCCCACACTCAGAATCACGGCACGCTGAAGACAAAAGCCCCGTGTCGCGATTATATTTGCACACAATGCGTAAGACAAACAAAACAATCAAACTAGTTGTAAAAAAAAAGAACAAGTTAACCGAAAAGACGAGTCTGAACTACAAAAGGGGTGCAACACGAGGACTTCCCAGGGGGTCACCCATCCTAGTACAACTCTCGCCCAAGCACGCTTAACTTCGGAGTTCTGATGGGATCCGGTGCATTAGTGCTGGTATGATCGCACCCGTTAGAGTCTCCTCACTATATTTTCTTATAGCTGCTGGCACAGCGGGCGGTGGGGGGCTCCGAACTTCAAACGCGCGTAACTTTCGAACCGAATGGAGTTACGGGGCGCACAGCATGTCCACGCGAAGGTCTCTCAGAGCCGGACGACGTGGACAACTGGGCTGGCCCGTTGTGTGCACTATCCGAGGTCAAAAAAGGCCGCAGAGCCCCAGTTTCGTGGCCCGCCGTGTTTCGACGATCCCGATTTCAAAAATTGCGGGTCCCACACTCAGAATCACGGCACGCTGATGATAAAAGCCCCGTGTCGCGATTATATTTGCACACAATGCGTAAGACAAACAAAACAATCAAACTAGTTGTAAAAAAAAAGAACAAGTTAACCGAAAAGACGAGTCTGAACTACAAAAGGGGTGCAACACGAGGACTTCCCAGGGGGTCACCCATCCTAGTACAACTCTCGCCCAAGCACGCTTAACTTCGGAGTTCTGATGGGATCCGGTGCATTAGTGCTGGTATGATCGCACCCGTTAGAGTCTCCTCACTATATTTTCTTATAGCTGCTGGCACAGCGGGCGGTGGGGGGCTCCGAACTTCAAACGCGCGTAACTTTCGAACCGAATGGAGTTACGGGGCGCACAGCATGTCCACGCGAAGGTCTCTCAGAGCCGGACGACGTGGACAACAAGGCTGGCCCGTTGTGTAGACTATCCGAGGTCAAAAAAGGCCGCAGAGCCCCAGTTTCGTGGCCCGCCGTGTTTCGACGATCCCGATTTCAAAAATTGCGGGTCCCACACTCAGAATCACGGCACGCTGATGACAAAAGCCCCGTGTCGCGATTATATTTGCACACAATGCGTAAGACAAACAAAACAATCAAACTAGTTGTAAAAAAAAAGAACAAGTTAACCGAAAAGACGAGTCTGAACTACAAAAGGGGTGCAACACGAGGACTTCCCAGGGGGTCACCCATCCTAGTACAACTCTCGCCTAAGCACGCTTAACTTCGGAGTTCTGATGGGATCCGGTGCATTAGTGCTGGTATGATCGCACCCGTTAGAGTCTCCTCACTATATTTTCTTATAGCTGCTGGCACAGCGGGCGGTGGGGGGCTCCGAACTTCAAACGCGCGTAACTTTCGAACCGAATGGAGTTACGGGGCGCACAGCATGTCCACGCGAAGGTCTCTCAGAGCCGGACGACGTGGATAATAGGGCTAGCCCGTTGTGTGCACTATCCGAGGTCAAAAAAGGCCGCAGAGCCCCAGTTTCGTGGCCCGCCGTGTTTCGACGATCCCGATTTCAAAAATTGCGGGTCCCAAACTCAGAATCACGGCACGCTGATGACAAAAGCCCCGTGTCGCGATTATATTTGCACACAATGCGTAAGACAAACAAAACAATCAAACTAGTTGTAAAAAAAAAGAACAAGTTAACCGAAAAGACGAGTCTGAACTACAAAAGGGGTGCAACACGAGGACTTTCCAGGGGGTCACCCATCCTAGTACTACTCTCGCCCAAGCACGCTTAACTTCGGAGTTCTGATGGGATCCGGTGCATTAGTGCTGGTATGATCGCACCCGTTAGAGTCTCCTCACTATATTTTCTTATAGCTGCTGGCACAGCGGGCGGTGGGGGGCTCCGAACTTCAAACGCGCGTAACTTTCGAACCGAATGGAGTTACGGGGCGCACAGCATGTCCACGCGAAGGTCTCTCAGAGCCGGACGACGTGGACAACAAGGCTGGCCCGTTGTGTAGACTATCCGAGGTCAAAAAAGGCCGCAGAGCCCCAGTTTCGTGGCCCACCGTGTTTCGACGATCCCGATTTCAAAAATTGCGGGTCCCACACTCAGAATCACGGCACGCTGATGACAAAAGCCCCGTGACGCGATTATATTTGCACACAATGCGTAAGACAAACAAAACAATCAAACTAGTTGTAAAAAAAAAGAACAAGTTAACCGAAAAGACGAGTCTGAACTACAAAAGGGGTGCAACACGAGGACTTCCCAGGGGGTCACCCATCCTAGTACAACTCTCGCCCAAGCACGCTTAACTTCGGAGTTCTGATGGGATCCGGTGCATTAGTGCTGGTATGATCGCACCCGTTAGAGTCTCCTCACTATATTTTCTTATAGCTGCTGGCACAGTGGGCGGTGGGGGGCTCCGAATTTCAAACGCGCGTAACTTTCGAACCGAATGGAGTTACGGGGCGCACAACATGTCCACGCGAAGGTCTCTCAGAGCCGGACGACGTGGACAACGGGGCTGGCCCGTTGTGTGCACTATCCGAGGTCAAAAAAGGCCGCAGAGCCCCAGTTTCGTGGCCCGCCGTGTTTCGACGATCCCGATTTCAAAAATTGCGGGTCCCAAACTCAGAATCACGGCACGCTGATGACAAAAGCCCCGTGTCGCGATTATATTTGCAAACAATGCGTAACACAAACAAAACAATCAAACTAGTTGTAAAAAAAAAGAACAAGTTAACCGAAAAGACGAGTCTGAACTACAAAAGGGGTGCAACACGAGGACTTTCCAGGGGGTCACCCATCCTAGTACTACTCTCGCCCAAGCACGCTTAACTTCGGAGTTCTGATGGGATCCGGTGCATTAGTGCTGGTATGATCGCACCCGTTAGAGTCTCCTCACTATATTTTCTTATAGCTGCTGGCACAGCGGGCGGTGGGGGGCTCCGAACTTCAAACGCGCGTAACTTTCGAACCGAATGGAGTTACGGGGCGCACAGCAAGTCCACGCGAAGGTCTCTCAGAGCCGGACGACGTGGACAACGGGGCTGGCCCGTTGTGTGCACTATCCGAGGTCAAAAAAGGCCGCAGAGCCCCAGTTTCGTGGCCCGCCGTGTTTCGACGATCCCGATTTCAAAAATTGCGGGTCCCACACTCAGAATCACGGCACGCTGAAGACAAAAGCCCCGTGTCGCGATTATATTTGCACACAATGCGTAAGACAAACAAAACAATCAAACTAGTTGTAAAAAAAAAGAACAAGTTAACCGAAAAGACGAGTCTGAACTACAAAAGGGGTGCAACACGAGGACTTCCCAGGGGGTCACCCATCCTAGTACAACTCTCGCCCAAGCACGCTTAACTTCAGAGTTCTGATGGGATCCGGTGCATTAGTGCTGGTATGATCGCACCCGTTAGAGTCTCCTCACTATATTTTCTTATAGCTGCTGGCACAGCGGGCGGTGGGGGGCTCCGAACTTCAAACGCGCGTAACTTTCGAACCGAATGGAGTTACGGGGCGCACAGCATGTCCACGCGAAGGTCTCTCAGAGCCGGACGACGTGGACAACTGGGCTGGCCCGTTGTGTGCACTATCCGAGGTCAAAAAAGGCCGCAGAGCCCCAGTTTCGTGGCCCGCCGTGTTTCGACGATCCCGATTTCAAAAATTGCGGGTCCCACACTCAGAATCACGGCACGCTGATGATAAAAGCCCCGTGTCGCGATTATATTTGCACACAATGCGTAAGACAAACAAAACAATCAAACTAGTTGTAAAAAAAAAGAACAAGTTAACCGAAAAGACGAGTCTGAACTACAAAAGGGGTGCAACACGAGGACTTCCCAGGGGGTCACCCATCCTAGTACAACTCTCGCCCAAGCACGCTTAACTTCGGAGTTCTGATGGGATCCGGTGCATTAGTGCTGGTATGATCGCACCCGTTAGAGTCTCCTCACTATATTTTCTTATAGCTGCTGGCACAGCGGGCGGTGGGGGGCTCCGAACTTCAAACGCGCGTAACTTTCGAACCGAATGGAGTTACGGGGCGCACAGCATGTCCACGCGAAGGTCTCTCAGAGCCGGACGACGTGGACAACAAGGCTGGCCCGTTGTGTAGACTATCCGAGGTCAAAAAAGGCCGCAGAGCCCCAGTTTCGTGGCCCGCCGTGTTTCGACGATCCCGATTTCAAAAATTGCGGGTCCCACACTCAGAATCACGGCACGCTGATGACAAAAGCCCCGTGTCGCGATTATATTTGCACACAATGCGTAAGACAAACAAAACAATCAAACTAGTTGTAAAAAAAAAGAACAAGTTAACCGAAACGACGAGTCTGAACTACAAAAGGGGTGCAACACGAGGACTTCCCAGGGGGTCACCCATCCTAGTACAACTCTCGCCTAAGCACGCTTAACTTCGGAGTTCTGATGGGATCCGGTGCATTAGTGCTGGTATGATCGCACCCGTTAGAGTCTCCTCACTATATTTTCTTATAGCTGCTGGCACAGCGGGCGGTGGGGGGCTCCGAACTTCAAACGCGCGTAACTTTCGAACCGAATGGAGTTACGGGGCGCACAGCATGTCCACGCGAAGGTCTCTCAGAGCCGGACGACGTGGATAATAGGGCTAGCCCGTTGTGTGCACTATCCGAGGTCAAAAAAGGCCGCAGAGCCCCAGTTTCGTGGCCCGCCGTGTTTCGACGATCCCGATTTCAAAAATTGCGGGTCCCAAACTCAGAATCACGGCACGCTGATGACAAAAGCCCCGTGTCGCGATTATATTTGCACACAATGCGTAAGACAAACAAAACAATCAAACTAGTTGTAAAAAAAAAGAACAAGTTAACCGAAAAGACGAGTCTGAACTACAAAAGGGGTGCAACACGAGGACTTTCCAGGGGGTCACCCATCCTAGTACTACTCTCGCCCAAGCACGCTTAACTTCGGAGTTCTGATGGGATCCGGTGCATTAGTGCTGGTATGATCGCACCCGTTAGAGTCTCCTCACTATATTTTCTTATAGCTGCTGGCACAGCGGGCGGTGGGGGGCTCCGAACTTCAAACGCGCGTAACTTTCGAACCGAATGGAGTTACGGGGCGCACAGCATGTCCACGCGAAGGTCTCTCAGAGCCGGACGACGTGGACAACAAGGCTGGCCCGTTGTGTAGACTATCCGAGGTCAAAAAAGGCCGCAGAGCCCCAGTTTCGTGGCCCACCGTGTTTCGACGATCCCGATTTCAAAAATTGCGGGTCCCACACTCAGAATCACGGCACGCTGATGACAAAAGCCCCGTGACGCGATTATATTTGCACACAATGCGTAAGACAAACAAAACAATCAAACTAGTTGTAAAAAAAAAGAACAAGTTAACCGAAAAGACGAGTCTGAACTACAAAAGGGGTGCAACACGAGGACTTCCAAGGGGGTCACCCATCCTAGTACAACTCTCGCCCAAGCACGCTTAACTTCGGAGTTCTGATGGGATCCGGTGCATTAGTGCTGGTATGATCGCACCCGTTAGAGTCTCCTCACTATATTTTCTTATAGCTGCTGGCACAGTGGGCGGTGGGGGGCTCCGAATTTCAAACGCGCGTAACTTTCGAACCGAATGGAGTTACGGGGCGCACAACATGTCCACGCGAAGGTCTCTCAGAGCCGGACGACGTGGACAACGGGGCTGGCCCGTTGTGTGCACTATCCGAGGTCAAAAAAGGCCGCAGAGCCCCAGTTTCGTGGCCCGCCGTGTTTCGACGATCCCGATTTCAAAAATTGCGGGTCCCAAACTCAGAATCACGGCACGCAGATGACAAAAGCCCCGTGTCGCGATTATATTTGCAAACAATGCGTAACACAAACAAAACAATCAAACTAGTTGTAAAAAAAAAGAACAAGTTAACCGAAAAGACGAGTCTGAACTACAAAAGGGGTGCAACACGAGGACTTTCCAGGGGGTCACCCATCCTAGTACTACTCTCGCCCAAGCACGCTTAACTTCGGAGTTCTGATGGGATCCGGTGCATTAGTGCTGGTATGATCGCACCCGTTAGAGTCTCCTCACTATATTTTCTTATAGCTGCTGGCACAGCGGGCGGTGGGGGGCTCCGAACTTCAAACGCGCGTAACTTTCGAACCGAATGGAGTTACGGGGCGCACAGCAAGTCCACGCGAAGGTCTCTCAGAGCCGGACGACGTGGACAACGGGGCTGGCCCGTTGTGTGCACTATCCGAGGTCAAAAAAGGCCGCAGAGCCCCAGTTTCGTGGCCCGCCGTGTTTCGACGATCCCGATTTCAAAAATTGCGGGTCCCACACTCAGAATCACGGCACGCTGAAGACAAAAGCCCCGTGTCGCGATTATATTTGCACACAATGCGTAAGACAAACAAAACAATCAAACTAGTTGTAAAAAAAAAGAACAAGTTAACCGAAAAGACGAGTCTGAACTACAAAAGGGGTGCAACACGAGGACTTCCCAGGGGGTCACCCATCCTAGTACAACTCTCGCCCAAGCACGCTTAACTTCGGAGTTCTGATGGGATCCGGTGCATTAGTGCTGGTATGATCGCACCCGTTAGAGTCTCCTCACTATATTTTCTTATAGCTGCTGGCACAGCGGGCGGTGGGGGGCTCCGAACTTCAAACGCGCGTAACTTTCGAACCGAATGGAGTTACGGGGCGCACAGCATGTCCACGCGAAGGTCTCTCAGAGCCGGACGACGTGGACAACAGGGCTGGCCCGTTGTGTGCACTATCCGAGGTCAAAAAAGGCCGCAGAGCCCCAGTTTCGTGGCCCGCCGTGTTTCGACGATCCCGATTTCAAAAATTGCGGGTCCCACACTCAGAATCACGGCACGCTGAAGACAAAAGCCCCGTGTCGCGATTATATTTGCACACAATGCGTAAGACAAACAAAACAATCAAACTAGTTGTAAAAAAAAAGAACAAGTTAACCGAAAAGACGAGTCTGAACTACAAAAGGGGTGCAACACGAGGACTTCCCAGGGGGTCACCCATCTTAGTACAACTCTCGCCCAAGCACGCTTAACTTCGGAGTTCTGATGGGATCCGGTGCATTAGTGCTGGTATGATCGCACCCGTTAGAGTCTCCTCACTATATTTTCTTATAGCTGCTGGCACAGCGGGCGGTGGGGGGCTCCGAACTTCAAACGCGCGTAACTTTCGAACCGAATGGAGTTACGGGGCGCACAGCATGTCCACGCGAAGGTCTCTCAGAGCCGGACGACGTGGACAACTGGGCTGGCCCGTTGTGTGCACTATCCGAGGTCAAAAAAGGCCGCAGAGCCCCAGTTTCGTGGCCCGCCGTGTTTCGACGATCCCGATTTCAAAAATTGCGGGTCCCACACTCAGAATCACGGCACGCTGATGATAAAAGCCCCGTGTCGCGATTATATTTGCACACAATGCGTAAGACAAACAAAACAATCAAACTAGTTGTAAAAAAAAAGAACAAGTTAACCGAAAAGACGAGTCTGAACTACAAAAGGGGTGCAACACGAGGACTTCCCAGGGGGTCACCCATCCTAGTACAACTCTCGCCCAAGCACGCTTAACTTCGGAGTTCTGATGGGATCCGGTGCATTAGTGCTGGTATGATCGCACCCGTTAGAGTCTCCTCACTATATTTTCTTATAGCTGCTGGCACAGCGGGCGGTGGGGGGCTCCGAACTTCAAACGCGCGTAACTTTCGAACCGAATGGAGTTACGGGGCGCACAGCATGTCCACGCGAAGGTCTCTCAGAGCCGGACGACGTGGACAACAAGGCTGGCCCGTTGTGTAGACTATCCGAGGTCAAAAAAGGCCGCAGAGCCCCAGTTTCGTGGCCCGCCGTGTTTCGACGATCCCGATTTCAAAAATTGCGGGTCCCACACTCAGAATCACGGCACGCTGATGACAAAAGCCCCGTGTCGCGATTATATTTGCACACAATGCGTAAGACAAACAAAACAATCAAACTAGTTGTAAAAAAAAAGAACAAGTTAACCGAAAAGACGAGTCTGAACTACAAAAGGGGTGCAACACGAGGACTTCCCAGGGGGTCACCCATCCTAGTACAACTCTCGCCTAAGCACGCTTAACTTCGGAGTTCTGATGGGATCCGGTGCATTAGTGCTGGTATGATCGCACCCGTTAGAGTCTCCTCACTATATTTTCTTATAGCTGCTGGCACAGCGGGCGGTGGGGGGCTCCGAACTTCAAACGCGCGTAACTTTCGAACCGAATGGAGTTACGGGGCGCACAGCATGTCCACGCGAAGGTCTCTCAGAGCCGGACGACGTGGATAATAGGGCTAGCCCGTTGTGTGCACTATCCGAGGTCAAAAAAGGCCGCAGAGCCCCAGTTTCGTGGCCCGCCGTGTTTCGACGATCCCGATTTCAAAAATTGCGGGTCCCAAACTCAGAATCACGGCACGCTGATGACAAAAGCCCCGTGTCGCGATTATATTTGCACACAATGCGTAAGACAAACAAAACAATCAAACTAGTTGTAAAAAAAAAGAACAAGTTAACCGAAAAGACGAGTCTGAACTACAAAAGGGGTGCAACACGAGGACTTTCCAGGGGGTCACCCATCCTAGTACTACTCTCGCCCAAGCACGCTTAACTTCGGAGTTCTGATGGGATCCGGTGCATTAGTGCTGGTATGATCGCACCCGTTAGAGTCTCCTCACTATATTTTCTTATAGCTGCTGGCACAGCGGGCGGTGGGGGGCTCCGAACTTCAAACGCGCGTAACTTTCGAACCGAATGGAGTTACGGGGCGCACAGCATGTCCACGCGAAGGTCTCTCAGAGCCGGACGACGTGGACAACAAGGCTGGCCCGTTGTGTAGACTATCCGAGGTCAAAAAAGGCCGCAGAGCCCCAGTTTCGTGGCCCACCGTGTTTCGACGATCCCGATTTCAAAAATTGCGGGTCCCACACTCAGAATCACGGCACGCTGATGACAAAAGCCCCGTGACGCGATTATATTTGCACACAATGCGTAAGACAAACAAAACAATCAAACTAGTTGTAAAAAAAAAGAACAAGTTAACCGAAAAGACGAGTCTGAACTACAAAAGGGGTGCAACACGAGGACTTCCCAGGGGGTCACCCAACCTAGTACAACTCTCGCCCAAGCACGCTTAACTTCGGAGTTCTGATGGGATCCGGTGCATTAGTGCTGGTATGATCGCACCCGTTAGAGTCTCCTCACTATATTTTCTTATAGCTGCTGGCACAGTGGGCGGTGGGGGGCTCCGAATTTCAAACGCGCGTAACTTTCGAACCGAATGGAGTTACGGGGTGCACAACATGTCCACGCGAAGGTCTCTCAGAGCCGGACGACGTGGACAACGGGGCTGGCCCGTTGTGTGCACTATCCGAGGTCAAAAAAGGCCGCAGAGCCCCAGTTTCGTGGCCCGCCGTGTTTCGACGATCCCGATTTCAAAAATTGCGGGTCCCAAACTCAGAATCACGGCACGCTGATGACAAAAGCCCCGTGTCGCGATTATATTTGCAAACAATGCGTAACACAAACAAAACAATCAAACTAGTTGTAAAAAAAAAGAACAAGTTAACCGAAAAGACGAGTCTGAACTACAAAAGGGGTGCAACACGAGGACTTTCCAGGGGGTCACCCATCCTAGTACTACTCTCGCCCAAGCACGCTTAACTTCGGAGTTCTGATGGGATCCGGTGCATTAGTGCTGGTATGATCGCACCCGTTAGAGTCTCCTCACTATATTTTCTTATAGCTGCTGGCACAGTGGGCGGTGGGGGGCTCCGAACTTCAAACGCGCGTAACTTTCGAACCGAATGGAGTTACGGGGCGCACAGCATGTCCACGCGAAGGTCTCTCAAAGCCGGACGATGTGGACAACCGGGCTGGCCCGTTGTGTGCACTATCCGAGGTCAAAAAAGGCCGCAGAGCCCCAGTTTCGTGGCCCGCCGTGTTTCGGCGATCCCGATTTCAAAAATTATGGGTCCCACACTCAGAATCACGGCACGCTGATGACAAAAGCCCCGTGTCGCGATTTTATTTGCACACAATGTGTAAGATAAAGAAAAAAAATCAAACTAGTTGTAAAAAAAAGGGAACAAATTAACCGAAAAGACGAGTCTGAACTACAAAAGGGGTGCAACACGAGGACTTCCCAGGGGTCTACCATCCTAGTACTACTCTCGCTCAAGCACGCTTAACTTCGGAGTTCTGATGGGATCCGGTGCATTAGTGCTGGTATGATCGCACCCGTTAGAGTCTCCTCACTATATTTTCTTATAGCTGCTGGCACAGCGGGCGGTGGGGGGCTCCGAACTTCAAACGCGCGTAACTTTCGAACCGAATGGAGTTACGGGGCGCACAGCATGTCCACGCGAAGGTCTCTCAGAGCCGGACGAAGTGGACAACAAGGCTGGCCCGTTGTGTAGACTATCCGAGGTCAAAAAAGGCCGCAGAGCCCCAGTTTCGTGGCCCGCCGTGTTTCGACGATCCCGATTTCAATAATTGCGGGTCCCACACTCAAAATCACGGCACGCTGATGACAAAAGCCCCGTGTCGCGATTATATTTGCACACAATGCGTAAGACAAACAAAACAATCAAACTAGTTGTAAAAAAAAAGAACAAGTTAACCGAAAAGACGAGTCTGAACTACAAAAGGGGTGCAACACGAGGACTTCCCAGGGGGTCACCCATCCTAGTACAACTCTCGCCCAAGCACGCTTAACTTCGGAGTTCTGATGGGATCCGGTGCATTAGTGCTGGTATGATCGCACCCGTTAGAGTCTCCTCACTATATTTTCTTATAGCTGCTGGCACAGCGGGCGGTGGGGGGCTCCGAACTTCAAACGCGCGTAACTTTCGAACCGATTGGAGTTAGGGGGCGCACAGCATGTCCACGCAAAGCTCTCTCAGAACCGGACGACGTAGACAACAGGGTTAGACCGTTGTGTGCACTATCTGAGGTCAAAAAAGGCCGCAGAGCCCCGGTTTCGTGGCCCGCCGTGTTTCGGCGATCCCGATTTCAAAAATTATGGGTCCCACACTCAGAATCACGGCACGCTGATGACAAAAGCCCCGTGTCGCGATTTTATTTGCACACAATGTGTAAGATAAAGAAAAAAAATCAAACTAGTTGTAAAAAAAAGGGAACAAATTAACCGAAAAGACGAGTCTGAACTACAAAAGGGGTGCAACTCGAGGACTTCCCAGGGGGTCTACCATCCTAGTACTACTCTCGCTCAAGCACGCTTAACTTCGGAGTTCTGATGGGATCCGGTGCATTAGTGCTGGTATGATCGCACCCGTTAGAGTCTCCTCACTATACTTTCTTATAGCTGCTGGCACAGCGGGCGGTGGGGGGCTCCGAACTTCAAACGCGCGTAACTTTCGAACCGAATGGAGTTACGGGGCGCACAGCATGTCCACGGGAAGGTCTCTCAGAGCCGGACGACGTGGACAACAAGGCTGGCCCGTTGTGTAGACTATCCGAGGTCAAAAAAGGCCGCAGAGCCCCAGTTTCGTGGCCCGCCGTGTTTCGACGATCCCGATTTCAAAAATTGCGGGTCCCACACTCAGAATCACGGCACGCTGATGACAAAAGCCCCATGTCGCGATTATATTTGCACACAATGCGTAAGACAAACAAAACAATCAAACTAGTTGTAAAAAAAAAGAACAAGTTAACCGAAAAGACGAGTCTGAACTACAAAAGGGGTGCAACACGAGGACTTCCCAGGGGGTCACCCATCCTAGTACAACTCTCGCCCAAGCACGCTTAACTTCGGAGTTCTGATGGGATCCGGTGCATTAGTGCTGGTATGATCGCACCCGTTAGAGTCTCCTCACTATATTTTCTTATAGCTGCTGGCACAACGGGCGGTGGGGGGCTCCAAACTTCAAACGCGCGTAACTTTCGAACCGAATGGAGTTACGGGGCGCACAGCATGTCCACGCGAAGGTCTCTCAGAGCCGGACGACGTGGATAATAGGGCTGGCCCGTTGTGTGCACTATCCGAGGTCAAAAAAGGCCGCAGAGCCCCAGTTTCGTGGCCCGCCGTGTTTCGACGATCCCGATTTCAAAAATTGCGGGTCCCAAACTCAGAATCACGGCACGCTGATGACAAAAGCCCCGTGTCGCGATTATATTTGCACACAATGCGTAAGACAAACAAAACAATCAAACTAGTTGTAAAAAAAAAAGAACAAGTTAACCGAAAAGACGAGTCTGAACTACAAAAGGGGTGCAACACGAGGACTTCCCAGGGGGTCTACCATCCTAGTACTACTCTCGCTCAAGCACGCTTAACTTCGGAGTTCTGATGGGATCCGGTGCATTAGTGCTGGTATGATCGCACCCGTTAGAGTCTCCTCACTATATTTTCTTATAGCTGCTGGCACAGCGGGCGGTGGGGGGCTCCGAACTTCAAACGCGCGTAACTTTCGAACCGAATGGAGTTACGGGGCGCACAGCATGTCCACGCGAAGGTCTCTCAGAGCCGGACGACGTGGACAACAAGGCTGGCCCGTTGTGTAGACTATCCGAGGTCAAAAAAGGCCGCAGAGCCCCAGTTTCGTGGCCCGCCGTGTTTCGACGATCCCGATTTCAAAAATTGCGGGTCCCACACTCAGAATCACGGCACGCTGATGACAAAAGCCACGTGTCGCGATTATATTTGCACACAATGCGTAAGACAAACAAAACAATCAAACTAGTTGTAAAAAAAAAGAACAAGTTAACCGAAAAGACGAGTCTGAACTACAAAAGGGGTGCAACACGAGGACTTCCCAGGGGGTCACCCATCCTAGTACAACTCTCGCCCAAGCACGCTTAACTTCGGAGTTCTGATGGGATCCGGTGCATTAGTGCTGGTATGATCGCACCTGTTAGAGTCTCCTCACTATATTTTCTTATAGCTGCTGGCACAGCGGGCGGTGGGGGGCTCCGAACTTCAAACGCGCGTAACTTTCGAACCGAATGGAGTTACGGGGCGCACAGCATGTCCACGCGAAGGTCTCTCAGAGCCGGACGACGTGGATAATAGGGCTGGCCCGTTGTGTGCACTATCCGAGGTCAAAAAAGGCCGCAGAGCCCCAGTTTCGTGGCCCGCCGTGTTTCGACGATCCCGATTTCAAAAATTGCGGGTCCCAAACTCAGAATCACGGCACGCTGATGACAAAAGCCCCGTGTCGTGATTATATTTGCACACAATGCGTAAGACAAACAAAACAATCAAACTAGTTGTAAAAAAAAAGAACAAGTTAACCGAAAAGACGAGTCTGAACTACAAAAGGGGTGCAACACGAGGACTTCCCAGGGGGTCTACCATCCTAGTACTACTCTCGCTCAAGCACGCTTAACTTCGGAGTTCTGATGGGATCCGGTGCATTAGTGCTGGTATGATCGCACCCGTTAGAGTCTCCTCACTATATTTTCTTATAGCTGCTGGCACAGCGGGCGGTGGGGGGCTCCGAACTTCAAACGCGCGTAACTTTCGAACCGAATGGAGTTACGGGGCGCACAGCATGTCCACGCGAAGGTCTCTCAGAGCCGGACGACGTGGACAACAAGGCTGGCCCGTTGTGTAGACTATCCGAGGTCAAAAAAGGCCGCAGAGCCCCAGTTTCGTGGCCCACCGTGTTTCGACGATCCCGATTTCAAAAATTGCGGGTCCCACACTCAGAATCACGGCACGCTGATGACAAAAGCCACGTGTCGCGATTATATTTGCACACAATGCGTAAGACAAACAAAACAATCAAACTAGTTGTAAAAAAAAAGAACAAGTTAACCGAAAAGACGAGTCTGAACTACAAAAGGGGTGCAACACGAGGACTTCCCAGGGGGTCACCCATCCTAGTACAACTCTCGCCCAAGCACGCTTAACTTCGGAGTTCTGATGGGATCCGGTGCATTAGTGCTGGTATGATCGCACCCGTTAGAGTCTCCTCACTATATTTTCTTATAGCTGCTGGCACAGCGGGCGGTGGGGGGCTCCGAACTTCAAACGCGCGTAACTTTCGAACCGAATGGAGTTACGGGGCGCACAGCATGTCCACGCGAAGGTCTCTCAGAGCCGGACGACGTGGACAACAAGGCTGGCCCGTTGTGTAGACTATCCGAGGTCAAAAAAGGCCGCAGAGCCCCAGTTTCGTGGCCCGCCGTGTTTCGACGATCCCGATTTCAAAAATTGCGGGTCCCACACTCAGAATCACGGCACGCTGATGACAAAAGCCCCGTGTCGCGATTATATTTGCACACAATGCGTAAGACAAACAAAACAATCAAACTAGTTGTAAAAAAAAAGAACAAGTTAACCGAAAAGACGAGTCTGAACTACAAAAGGGGTGCAACACGAGGACTTCCCAGGGGGTCTACCATCCTAGTACTACTCTCGCTCAAGCACGCTTAACTTCGGAGTTCTGATGGGATCCGGTGCATTAGTGCTGGTATGATCGCACCCGTTAGAGTCTCCTCACTATATTTTCTTATAGCTGCTGGCACAGCGGGCGGTGGGGGGCTCCGAACTTCAAACGCGCGTAACTTTCGAACCGAATGGAGTTACGGGGCGCACAGCATGTCCACGCGAAGGTCTCTCAGAGCCGGACGACGTGGATAACAGGGCTGGCCCGTTGTGTGCACTATCCGAGGTCAAAAAAGGCCGCAGAGCCCCAGTTTCGTGGCCCGCCGTGTTTCGACGATCCCGATTTCAAAAATTGCGGGTCCCAAACTCAGAATCACGGCACGCTGATGACAAAAGCCCCGTGTCGTGATTATATTTGCACACAATGCGTAAGACAAACAAAACAATCAAACTAGTTGTAAAAAAAAAGAACAAGTTAACCGAAAAGACGAGTCTGAACTACAAAAGGGGTGCAACACGAGGACTTCCCAGGGGGTCTACCATCCTAGTACTACTCTCGCTCAAGCACGCTTAACTTCGGAGTTCTGATGGGATCCGGTGCATTAGTGCTGGTATGATCGCACCCGTTAGAGTCTCCTCACTATATTTTCTTATAGCTGCTGGCACAGCGGGCGGTGGGGGGCTCCGAACTTCAAACGCGCGTAACTTTCGAACCGAATGGAGTTACGGGGCGCACAGCATGTCCACGCGAAGGTCTCTCAGAGCCGGACGACGTGGACAACAAGGCTGGCCCGTTGTGTAGACTATCCGAGGTCAAAAAAGGCCGCAGAGCCCCAGTTTCGTGGCCCACCGTGTTTCGACGATCCCGATTTCAAAAATTGCGGGTCCCACACTCAGAATCACGGCACGCTGATGATAAAAGCCCCGTGTCGCGATTATATTTGCACACAATGCGTAAGACAAACAAAACAATCAAACTAGTTGTAAAAAAAAAGAACAAGTTAACCGAAAAGACGAGTCTGAACTACAAAAGGGGTGCAACACGAGGACTTCCCAGGGGGTCACCCATCCTAGTACAACTCTCGCCCAAGCACGCTTAACTTCGGAGTTCTGATGGGATCCGGTGCATTAGTGCTGGTATGATCGCACCCGTTAGAGTCTCCTCACTATATTTTCTTATAGCTGCTGACACAGTGGGCGGTGGGGGGCTCCGAACTTCAAACGCGCGTAACTTTCGAACCGAATGGAGTTACGGGGCGCACAGCATGTCCACGCGAAGGTCTCTCAGAGCCGGACGACGTGGACAACAGGGCTGGCACGTTGTGTGCACTATCCGAGGTCAAAAAAGGCCGCAGAGCCCCAGTTTCGTGGCCCGCCGTGTTTCGACGATCCCGATTTCAAAAATTGCGGGTCCCAAACTCAGAATCACGGCACGCTGATGACAAAAGCCCCGTGTCGCGATTATATTTGCACACAATGCGTAAGACAAACAAAACAATCAAACTAGTTGTAAAAAAAAAGAACAAGTTAACCGAAAAGACGAGTCTGAACTACAAAAAGGGTGCAACACGAGGACTTTCCAGGGGGTCACCCATCCTAGTACTACTCTCGCCCAAGCACGCTTAACTTCGGAGTTCTGATGGGATCCGGTGCATTAGTGCTGGTATGATCGCACCCGTTAGAGTCTCCTCACTATATTTTCTTATAGCTGCTGGCACAGTGGGCGGTGGGGGGCTCCGAACTTCAAACGCGCGTAACTTTCGAACGAATGGAGTTACGGGGCGCACAGCATGTCCACGCGAAGGTCTCTCAGAGCCGGACGACGTGGACAACAGGGCTGGCCCGTTGTGTGCACTATCCGAGGTCAAAAAAGGCCGCAGAGCCCCAGTTTCGTGGCCCGCCGTGTTTCGGCGATCCCGATTTCAAAAATTATGGGTCCCACACTCAGAATCACGGCACGCTGATGACAAAAGCCCCGTGTCGCGATTTTATTTGCACACAATGTGTAAGATAAAGAAAAAAAATCAAACTAGTTGTAAAAAAAAGGGAACAAATTAACCGAAAAGACGAGTCTGAACTACAAAAGGGGTGCAACACGAGGACTTCCCAGGGGTCTACCATCCTAGTACTACTCTCGCTCAAGCACGCTTAACTTCGGAGTTCTGATGGGATCCGGTGCATTAGTGCTGGTATGATCGCACCCGTTAGAGTCTCCTCACTATATTTTCTTATAGCTGCTGGCACAGCGGGCGGTGGGGGGCTCCGAACTTCAAACGCGCGTAACTTTCGAACCGAATGGAGTTACGGGGCGCACAGCATGTCCACGCGAAGGTCTCTCAGAGCCGGACGACGTGGACAACAAGGCTGGCCCGTTGTGTAGACTATCCGAGGTCAAAAAAGGCCGCAGAGCCCCAGTTTCGTGGCCCGCCGTGTTTCGACGATCCCGATTTCAAAAATTGCGGGTCCCACACTCAGAATCACGGCACGCTGATGACAAAAGCCCCGTGTCGCGATTATATTTGCACACAATGCGTAAGACAAACAAAACAATCAAACTAGTTGTAAAAAAAAAGAACAAGTTAACCGAAAAGACGAGTCTGAACTACAAAAGGGGTGCAACACGAGGACTTCCCAGGGGGTCACCCATCCTAGTACAACTCTCGCCCAAGCACGCTTAACTTCGGAGTTCTGATGGGATCCGGTGCATTAGTGCTGGTATGATCGCACCCGTTAGAGTCTCCTCACTATATTTTCTTATAGCTGCTGGCACAGCGGGCGGTGGGGGGCTCCGAACTTCAAACGCGCGTAACTTTCGAACCGATTGGAGTTAGGGGGCGCACAGCATGTCCACGCAAAGCTCTCTCAGAACCGGACGACGTAGACAACAGGGTTGGACCGTTGTGTGCACTATCTGAGGTCAAAAAAGGCCGCAGAGCCCCGGTTTCGTGGCCCGCCGTGTTTCGGTGATCCCGATTTCAAAAATTATGGGTCCCACACTCAGAATCACGGCACGCTGATGACAAAAGCCCCGTGTCGCGATTTTATTTGCACACAATGTGTAAGATAAAGAAAAAAAATCAAACTAGTTGTAAAAAAAAGGGAACAAATTAACCGAAAAGACGAGTCTGAACTACAAAAGGGGTGCAACACGAGGACTTCCCAGGGGGTCTACCATCCTAGTACTACTCTCGCTCAAGCACGCTTAATTTCGGAGTTCTGATGGGATCCGGTGCATTAGTGCTGGTATGATCGCACCCGTTAGAGTCTCCTCACTATATTTTCTTATAGCTGCTGGCACAGCGGGCGGTGGGGGGCTCCGAACTTCAAACGCGCGTAACTTTCGAACCGAATGGAGTTACGGGGCGCACAGCATGTCCACGGGAAGGTCTCTCAGAGCCGGACGACGTGGACAACAAGGCTGGCCCGTTGTGTAGACTATCCGAGGTCAAAAAAGGCCGCAGAGCCCCAGTTTCGTGGCCCGCCGTGTTTCGACGATCCCGATTTCAAAAATTGCGGGTCCCAAACTCAGAATCACGGCACGCTGATGACAAAAGCCCCGTGTCGCGATTATATTTGCACACAATGCGTAAGACAAACAAAACAATCAAACTAGTTGTAAAAAAAAAGAACAAGTTAACCGAAAAGACGAGTCTGAACTACAAAAGGGGTGCAACACGAGGACTTTCCAGGGGGTCACCCATCCTAGTACTACTCTCGCCCAAGCACGCTTAACTTCGGAGTTCTGATGGGATCCGGTGCATTAGTGCTGGTATGATCGCACCCGTTAGAGTCTCCTCACTATATTTTCTTATAGCTGCTGGCACAGCGGGCGGTGGGGGGCTCCGAACTTCAAACGCGCGTAACTTTCGAACCGAATGGAGTTACGGGGCGCACAGCATGTCCACGCGAAGGTCTCTCAGAGCCGGACGACGTGGACAACAAGGCTGGCCCGTTGTGTAGACTATCCGAGGTCAAAAAAGGCCGCAGAGCCCCAGTTTCGTGGCCCGCCGTGTTTCGACGATCCCGATTTCAAAAATTGCGGGTCCCACACTCAGAATCACGGCACGCTGATGACAAAAGCCCCGTGTCGCGATTATATTTGCACACAATGCGTAAGACAAACAAAACAATCAAACTAGTTGTAAAAAAAAAGAACAAGTTAACCGAAAAGACGAGTCTGAACTACAAAAGGGGTGCAACACGAGGACTTCCCAGGGGGTCACCCATCCTAGTACAACTCTCGCCCAAGCACGCTTAACTTCGGAGTTCTGATGGGATCCGGTGCATTAGTGCTGGTATGATCGCACCCGTTAGAGTCTCCTCACTATATTTTCTTATAGCTGCTGGCACAGCGGGCGGTGGGGGGCTCCGAACTTCAAACGCGCGTAACTTTCGAACCGAATGGAGTTACGGGGCGCACAGCATGTCCACGGGAAGGTCTCTCAGAGCCGGACGACGTGGACAACAAGGCTGGCCCGTTGTGTAGACTATACGAGGTCAAAAAAGGCCGCAGAGCCCCAGTTTCGTGGCCCGCCGTGTTTCGACGATCCCGATTTCAAAAATTGCGGGTCCCACACTCAGAATCACGGCACGCTGATGACAAAAGCCCCGTGTCGCGATTATATTTGCACACAATGCGTAAGACAAACAAAACAATCAAACTAGTTGTAAAAAAAAAGAACAAGTTAACCGAAAAGACGAGTCTGAACTACAAAAGGGGTGCAACACGAGGACTTTCCAGGGGGTCACCCATCCTAGTACTACTCTCGCCCAAGCACGCTTAACTTCGGAGTTCTGATGGGATCCGGTGCATTAGTGCTGGTATGATCGCACCCGTTAGAGTCTCCTCACTATATTTTCTTATAGCTGCTGGCACAGCGGGCGGTGGGGGGCTCCGAACTTCAAACGCGCGTAACTTTCGAACCGAATGGAGTTACGGGGCGCACAGCATGTCCACGCGAAGGTCTCTCAGAGCCGGACGACGTAGATAATAGGGCTGGCCCGTTGTGTGCACTATCCGAGGTCAAAAAAGGCCGCAGAGCCCCAGTTTCGTGGCCCGCCGTGTTTCGACGATCCCGATTTCAAAAATTGCGGGTCCCAAACTCAGAATCACGGCACGCTGATGACAAAAGCCCCGTGTCGCGATTATATTTGCACACAATGCGTAAGACAAACAAAACAATCAAACTAGTTGTAAAAAAAAAGAACAAGTTAACCGAAAAGACGAGTCTGAACTACAAAAGGGGTGCAACACGAGGACTTTCCAGGGGGTCACCCATCCTAGTACTACTCTCGCCCAAGCACGCTTAACTTCGGAGTTCTGATGGGATCCGGTGCATTAGTGCTGGTATGATCGCACCCGTTAGAGTCTCCTCACTATATTTTCTTATAGCTGCTGGCACAGCGGGCGGTGGGGGGCTCCGAACTTCAAACGCGCGTAACTTTCGAACCGAATGGAGTTACGGGGCGCACAGCATGTCCACGCGAAGGTCTCTCAGAGCCGGACGACGTGGACAACAAGGCTGGCCCGTTGTGTAGACTATCCGAGGTCAAAAAAGGCCGCAGAGCCCCAGTTTCGTGGCCCGCCGTGTTTCGACGATCCCGATTTCAAAAATTGCGGGTCCCACACTCAGAATCACGGCACGCTGATGACAAAAGCCCCGTGTCGCGATTATATTTGCACACAATGCGTAAGACAAACAAAACAATCAAACTAGTTGTAAAAAAAAAGAACAAGTTAACCGAAAAGACGAGTCTGAACTACAAAAGGGGTGCAACACGAGGACTTCCCAGGGGGTCACCCATCCTAGTACAACTCTCGCCCAAGCACGCTTAACTTCGGAGTTCTGATGGGATCCGGTGCATTAGTGCTGGTATGATCGCACCCGTTAGAGTCTCCTCACTATATTTTCTTATAGCTGCTGGCACAGCGGGCGGTGGGGGGCTCCGAACTTCAAACGCGCGTAACTTTCGAACCGAATGGAGTTACGGGGCGCACAGCATGTCCACGGGAAGGTCTCTCAGAGCCGGACGACGTGGACAACAAGGCTGGCCCGTTGTGTAGACTATACGAGGTCAAAAAAGGCCGCAGAGCCCCAGTTTCGTGGCCCGCCGTGTTTCGACGATCCCGATTTCAAAAATTGCGGGTCCCACACTCAGAATCACGGCACGCTGATGACAAAAGCCCCGTGTCGCGATTATATTTGCACACAATGCGTAAGACAAACAAAACAATCAAACTAGTTGTAAAAAAAAAGAACAAGTTAACCGAAAAGACGAGTCTGAACTACAAAAGGGGTGCAACACGAGGACTTCCCAGGGGGTCACCCATCCTAGTACAACTCTCGCCCAAGCACGCTTAACTTCGGAGTTCTGATGGGATCCGGTGCATTAGTGCTGGTATGATCGCACCCGTTAGAGTCTCCTCACTATATTTTCTTATAGCTGCTGGCACAGCGGGCGGTGGGGGGCTCCGAACTTCAAACGCGCGTAACTTTCGAACCGAATGGAGTTACGGGGCGCACAGCATGTCCACGGGAAGGTCTCTCAGAGCCGGACGACGTAGATAATAGGGCTGGCCCGTTGTGTGCACTATCCGAGGTCAAAAAAGGCCGCAGAGCCCCAGTTTCGTGGCCCGCCGTGTTTCGACGATCCCGATTTCAAAAATTGCGGGTCCCAAACTCAGAATCACGGCACGCTGATGACAAAAGCCCCGTGTCGCGATTATATTTGCACACAATGCGTAAGACAAACAAAACAATCAAACTAGTTGTAAAAAAAAAGAACAAGTTAACCGAAAAGACGAGTCTGAACTACAAAAGGGGTGCAACACGAGGACTTTCCAGGGGGTCACCCATCCTAGTACTACTCTCGCCCAAGCACGCTTAACTTCGGAGTTCTGATGGGATCCGGTGAATTAGTGCTGGTATGATCGCACCCGTTAGAGTCTCCTCACTATATTTTCTTATAGCTGCTGGCACAGCGGGCGGTGGGGGGCTACGAACTTCAAACGCGCGTAACTTTCGAACCGAATGGAGTTACGGGGCGCACAGCATGTCCACGCGAAGGTCTCTCAGAGCCGGACGACGTGGACAACAAGGCTGGCCCGTTGTGTAGACTATCCGAGGTCAAAAAAGGCCGCAGAGCCCCAGTTTCGTGGCCCGCCGTGTTTCGACGATCCCGATTTCAAAAATTGCGGGTCCCAAACTCAGAATCACGGCACGCTGATGACAAAAGCCCCGTGTCGCGATTATATTTGCACACAATGCGTAAGACAAACAAAACAATCAAACTAGTTGTAAAAAAAAAGAACAAGTTAACCGAAAAGACGAGTCTGAACTACAAAAGGGGTGCAACACGAGGACTTCCCAGGGGGTCACCCATCCTAGCACAACTCTCGCCCAAGCACGCTTAACTTCGGAGTTCTGATGGGATCCGGTGCATTAGTGCTGGTATGATCGCACCCGTTAGAGTCTCCTCACTATATTTTCTTATAGCTGCTGGCACAGCGGGCGGTGGGGGCTCCGAACTTCAAACGCGCGTAACTTTCGAACCGAATGGAGTTACGGGGCGCACAGCATGTCCACGCGAAGGTCTCTCAGAGCCGGACGACGTAGATAATAGGGCTGGCCCGTTGTGTGCACTATCCGAGGTCAAAAAAGGCCGCAGAGCCCCAGTTTCGTGGCCCGCCGTGTTTCGACGATCCCGATTTCAAAAATTGCGGGTCCCAAACTCAGAATCACGGCACGCTGATGACAAAAGCCCCGTGTCGCGATTATATTTGCACACAATGCGTAAGACAAACAAAACAATCAAACTAGTTGTAAAAAAAAAGAACAAGTTAACCGAAAAGACGAGTCTGAACTACAAAAGGGGTGCAACACGAGGACTTCCCAGGGGGTCACCCATCCTAGTACAACTCTCGCCCAAGCACGCTTAACTTCGGAGTTCTGATGGGATCCGGTGCATTAGTGCTGGTATGATCGCACCCGTTAGAGTCTCCTCACTATATTTTCTTATAGCTGCTGGCACAGCGGGCGGTGGGGGCTCCGAACTTCAAACGCGCGTAACTTTCGAACCGAATGGAGTTACGGGGCGCACAGCATGTCCACGCGAAGGTCTCTCAGAGCCGGACGACGTAGATAATAGGGCTGGCCCGTTGTGTGCACTATCCGAGGTCAAAAAAGGCCGCAGAGCCCCAGTTTCGTGGCCCGCCGTGTTTCGACGATCCCGATTTCAAAAATTGCGGGTCCCAAACTCAGAATCACGGCACGCTGATGACAAAAGCCCCGTGTCGCGATTATATTTGCACACAATGCGTAAGACAAACAAAACAATCAAACTAGTTGTAAAAAAAAAGAACAAGTTAACCGAAAAGACGAGTCTGAACTACAAAAGGGGTGCAACACGAGGACTTTCCAGGGGGTCACCCACCCTAGTACTACTCTCGCCCAAGCACGCTTAACTTCGGAGTTCTGATGGGATCCGGTGCATTAGTGCTGGTATGATCGCACCCGTTAGAGTCTCCTCACTATATTTTCTTATAGCTGCTGGCACAGCGGGCGGTGGGGGGCTCCGAACTTCAAACGCGCGTAACTTTCGAACCGAATGGAGTTACGGGGCGCACAGCATGTCCACGCGAAGGTCTCTCAGAGCCGGACGACGTGGACAACAAGGCTGGCCCGTTGTGTAGACTATCCGAGGTCAAAAAAGGCCGCAGAGCCCCAGTTTCGTGGCCCGCCGTGTTTCGACGATCCCGATTTCAAAAATTGCGGGTCCCACACTCAGAATCACGGCACGCTGATGACAAAAGCCCCGTGTCGCGATTATATTTGCACACAATGCGTAAGACAAACAAAACAATCAAACTAGTTGTAAAAAAAAAGAACAAGTTAACCGAAAAGACGAGTCTGAACTACAAAAGGGGTGCAACACGAGGACTTTCCAGGGGGTCACCCATCCTAGTACTACTCTCGCCCAAGCACGCTTAACTTCGGAGTTCTGATGGGATCCGGTGCATTAGTGCTAGTATGATCGCACCCGTTAGAGTCTCCTCACTATATTTTCTTATAGCTGCTGGCACAGTGGGCGGTTGGGGGCTCCGAACTTCAAACGCGCGTAACTTTCGAACTGAATGGAGTTACGGGGCGCACAGCATGTCCACGCGAAGGTCTCTCAGAGCCGGACGACGTGGACAACAAGGCTGGCCCGTTGTGTAGACTATCCGAGGTCAAAAAAGGCCGCAGAGCCCCAGTTTCGTGGCCCGCCGTGTTTCGGCGATCCCGATTTCAAAAATTATGGGTCCCGCACTCAGAATCACGGCACGCTGATGACAAAAGCCCCGTGTCGCGATTTTATTTGCACACAATGTGTAAGATAAAGAAAAAAAATTAAACTAGTTGTAAAAAAAAGGGAACAAATTAACCGAAAAGACGAGTCTGAACTACAAAAGGGGTGCAACACGAGGACTTTCCAGGGGGTCACCCATCCTAGTACTACTCTCGCCCAAGCACGCTTAACTTCGGAGTTCTGATGGGATCCGGTGCATTAGTGCTGGTATGATCGCACCCGTTAGAGTCTCCTCACTATATTTTCTTATAGCTGCTGGCACAGTGGGCGGTGGGGGGCTCCGAACTTCAAACGCGCGTAACTTTCGAACCGAATGGAGTTACGGGGCGCACAGCATGCCCACGCGAAGGTCTCTCAGAGCCGGACGACGTGGACAACAAGGCTGGCCCGTTGTGTAGACTATCCGAGGTCAAAAAAGGCCGCAGAGCCCCAGTTTCGTGGCCCGCCGTGTTTCGACGATCCCGATTTCAAAAATTGCGGGTCCCACACTCAGAATCACGGCACGCTGATGACAAAAGCCCCGTGTCGCGATTATATTTGCACACAATGCGTAAGACAAACAAAACAATCAAACTAGTTGTAAAAAAAAAGAACAAGTTAACCGAAAAGACGAGTCTGAACTACAAAAGGGGTGCAACACGAGGACTTCCCAGGGGGTCACCCATCCTAGTACAACTCTCGCCCAAGCACGCTTAACTTCGGAGTTCTGATGGGATCCGGTGCATTAGTGCTGGTATGATCGCACCCGTTAGAGTCTCCTCACTATATTTTCTTATAGCTGCTGGCACAGCGGGCGGTGGGGGGCTCCGAACTTCAAACGCGCGTAACTTTCGAACCGATTGGAGTTAGGGGGCGCACAACATGTCCACGCAAAGCTCTCTCAGAACCGGACGACGTAGACAACAGGGTTGGACCGTTGTGTGCACTATCTGAGGTCAAAAAAGGCCGCAGAGCCCCGGTTTCGTGGCCCGCCGTGTTTCGGCGATCCCGATTTCAAAAATTATGGGTCCCACACTCAGAATCACGGCACGCTGATGATAAAAGCCCCGTGTCGCGATTATATTTGCACACAATGCGTAAGACAAACAAAACAATCAAACTAGTTGTAAAAAAAAAGAACAAGTTAACCGAAAAGACGAGTCTGAACTACAAAAGGGGTGCAACACGAGGACTTCCCAGGGGGTCACCCATCCTAGTACAACTCTCGCCCAAGCACGCTTAACTTCGGAGTTCTGATGGGATCCGGTGCATTAGTGCTGGTATGATCGCACCCGTTAGAGTCTCCTCACTATATTTTCTTATAGCTGCTGGCACAGCGGGCGGTGGGGGGCTCCGAACTTCAAACGCGCGTAACTTTCGAACCGATTGGAGTTAGGGGGCGCACAACATGTCCACGCAAAGCTCTCTCAGAACCGGACGACGTAGACAACAGGGTTGGACCGTTGTGTGCACTATCTGAGGTCAAAAATGGCCGCAGAGCCCCGGTTTCGTGGCCCGCCGTGTTTCGGCGATCCCGATTTCAAAAATTATGGGTCCCACACTCAGAATCACGGCACGCTGATGATAAAAGCCCCGTGTCGCGATTATATTTGCACACAATGCGTAAGACAAACAAAACAATCAAACTAGTTGTAAAAAAAAAGAACAAGTTAACCGAAAAGACGAGTCTGAACTACAAAAGGGGTGCAACACGAGGACTTCCCAGGGGGTCACCCATCCTAGTACAACTCTCGCCCAAGCACGCTTAACTTCGGAGTTCTGATGGGATCCGGTGCATTAGTGCTGGTATGATCGCACCCGTTAGAGTCTCCTCACTATATTTTCTTATAGCTGCTGGCACAGTGGGCGGTGGGGGGCTCCGAACTTCAAACGCGCGTAACTTTCGAACCGAATGGAGTTACGGGGCGCACAGCATGTCCACGCGAAGGTCTCTCAGAGCCGGACGACGTGGACAACAGGGCTGGCCCGTTGTGTGCACTATCCGAGGTCAAAAAAGGCCGCAGAGCCCCAGTTTCGTGGCCCGCCGTGTTTCGGCGATCTCGATTTCAAAAATTATGGGACCCACACTCAGAATCACGGCACGCTGATGACAAAAGCCCCGTGTCGCGATTTTATTTGCACACAATGTGTAAGATAAAGAAAAAAAATCAAACTAGTTGTAAAAAAAAGGGAACAAATTAACCGAAAAGACGAGTCTGAACTACAAAAGGGGTGCAACACGAGGACTTCCCAGGGGTCTACCATCCTAGTACTACTCTCGCTCAAGCACGCTTAACTTCGGAGTTCTGATGGGATCCGGTGCATTAGTGCTGGTATGATCGCACCCGTTAGAGTCTCCTCACTATATTTTCTTATAGCTGCTGGCACAGCGGGCGGTGGGGGGCTCCGAACTTCAAACGCGCGTAACTTTCGAACCGAATGGAGTTACGGGGCGCACAGCATGTCCACGCGAAGGTCTCTCAGAGCCGGACGACGTGGACAACAAGGCTGGCCCGTTGTGTAGACTATCCGAGGTCAAAAAAGGCCGCAGAGCCCCAGTTTCGTGGCCCGCCGTGTTTCGGCGATCTCGATTTCAAAAATTATGGGACCCACACTCAGAATCACGGCACGCTGATGACAAAAGCCCCGTGTCGCGATTTTATTTGCACACAATGTGTAAGATAAAGAAAAAAAATCAAACTAGTTGTAAAAAAAAGGGAACAAATTAACCGAAAAGACGAGTCTGAACTACAAAAGGGGTGCAACACGAGGACTTTCCAGGGGGTCACCCATCCTAGTACTACTCTCGCCCAAGCACGCTTAACTTCGGAGTTCTGATGGGATCCGGTGCATTAGTGCTGGTATGATCGCACCCGTTAGAGTCTCCTCACTATATTTTCTTATAGCTGCTGGCACAGTGGGCGGTGGGGGGCTCCGAACTTCAAACGCGCGTAACTTTCGAACCGAATGGAGTTACGGGGCGCACAGCATGCCCACGCGAAGGTCTCTCAGAGCCGGACGACGTGGACAACAAGGCTGGCCCGTTGTGTAGACTATCCGAGGTCAAAAAAGGCCACAGAGCCCCAGTTTCGTGGCCCGCCGTGTTTCGACGATCCCGATTTCAAAAATTGCGGGTCCCACACTCAGAATCACGGCACGCTGATGGCAAAAGCCCCGTGTCGCGATTATATTTGCACACAATGCGTAAGACAAACAAAACAATCAAACTAGTTGTAAAAAAAAAGAACAAGTTAACCGAAAAGACGAGTCTGAACTACAAAAGGGGTGCAACACGAGGACTTCCCAGGGGGTCACCCATCCTAGTACAACTCTCGCCCAAGCACGCTTAACTTCGGAGTTCTGATGGGATCCGGTGCATTAGTGCTGGTATGATCGCACCCGTTAGAGTCTCCTCACTATATTTTCTTATAGCTGCTGGCACAGCGGGCGGTGGGGGGCTCCGAACTTCAAACGCGCGTAACTTTCGAACCGATTGGAGTTAGGGGGCGCACAACATGTCCACGCAAAGCTCTCTCAGAACCGGACGACGTAGACAACAGGGTTGGACCGTTGTGTGCACTATCTGAGGTCAAAAAAGGCCGCAGAGCCCCGGTTTCGTGGCCCGCCGTGTTTCGGCGATCCCGATTTCAAAAATTATGGGTCCCACACTCAGAATCACGGCACGCTGATGATAAAAGCCCCGTGTCGCGATTATATTTGCACACAATGCGTAAGACAAACAAAACAATCAAACTAGTTGTAAAAAAAAAGAACAAGTTAACCGAAAAGACGAGTCTGAACTACAAAAGGGGTGCAACACGAGGACTTCCCAGGGGGTCACCCATCCTAGTACAACTCTCGCCCAAGCACGCTTAACTTCGGAGTTCTGATGGGATCCGGTGCATTAGTGCTGGTATGATCGCACCCGTTAGAGTCTCCTCACTATATTTTCTTATAGCTGCTGGCACAGCGGGCGGTGGGGGCTCCGAACTTCAAACGCGCGTAACTTTCGAACCGAATGGAGTTACGGGGCGCACAGCATGTCCACGCGAAGGTCTCTCAGAGCCGGACGACGTAGATAATAGGGCTCGCCCGTTGTATGCACTATCCGAGGTCAAAAAAGGCCGCAGAGCCCCAGTTTCGTGGCCCGCCGTGTTTCGACGATCCCGATTTCAAAAATTGCGGGTCCCAAACTCAGAATCACGGCACGCTGATGACAAAAGCCCCGTGTCGCGATTATATTTGCACACAATGCGTAAGACAAACAAAACAATCAAACTAGTTGTAAAAAAAAAGAACAAGTTAACCGAAAAGACGAGTCTGAACTACAAAAGGGGTGCAACACGAGGACTTTCCAGGGGGTCACCCACCCTAGTACTACTCTCGCCCAAGCACGCTTAACTTCGGAGTTCTGATGGGATCCGGTGCATTAGTGCTGGTATGATCGCACCCGTTAGAGTCTCCTCACTATATTTTCTTATAGCTGCTGGCACAGCGGGCGGTGGGGGGCTCCGAACTTCAAACGCGCGTAACTTTCGAACCGAATGGAGTTACGGGGCGCACAGCATGTCCACGCGAAGGTCTCTCAGAGCCGGACGACGTGGACAACAAGGCTGGCCCGTTGTGTAGACTATCCGAGGTCAAAAAAGGCCGCAGAGCCCCAGTTTCGTGGCCCGCCGTGTTTCGACGATCCCGATTTCAAAAATTGCGGGTCCCACACTCAGAATCACGGCACGCTGATGACAAAAGCCCCGTGTCGCGATTATATTTGCACACAATGCGTAAGACAAACAAAACAATCAAACTAGTTGTAAAAAAAAAGAACAAGTTAACCGAAAAGACGAGTCTGAACTACAAAAGGGGTGCAACACGAGGACTTTCCAGGGGGTCACCCATCCTAGTACTACTCTCGCCCAAGCACGCTTAACTTCGGAGTTCTGATGGGATCCGGTGCATTAGTGCTAGTATGATCGCACCCGTTAGAGTCTCCTCACTATATTTTCTTATAGCTGCTGGCACAGTGGGCGGTGGGGGGCTCCGAACTTCAAACGCGCGTAACTTTCGAACTGAATGGAGTTACGGGGCGCACAGCATGTCCACGCGAAGGTCTCTCAGAGCCGGACGACGTGGACAACAAGGCTGGCCCGTTGTGTAGACTATCCGAGGTCAAAAAAGGCCGCAGAGCCCCAGTTTCGTGGCCCGCCGTGTTTCGGCGATCCCGATTTCAAAAATTATGGGTCCCGCACTCAGAATCACGGCACGCTGATGACAAAAGCCCCGTGTCGCGATTTTATTTGCACACAATGTGTAAGATAAAGAAAAAAAATCAAACTAGTTGTAAAAAAAAGGGAACAAATTAACCGAAAAGACGAGTCTGAACTACAAAAGGGGTGCAACACGAGGACTTTCCAGGGGGTCACCCATCCTAGTACTACTCTCGCCCAAGCACGCTTAACTTCGGAGTTCTGATGGGATCCGGTGCATTAGTGCTGGTATGATCGCACCCGTTAGAGTCTCCTCACTATATTTTCTTATAGCTGCTGGCACAGTGGGCGGTGGGGGGCTCCGAACTTCAAACGCGCGTAACTTTCGAACCGAATGGAGTTACGGGGCGCACAGCATGCCCACGCGAAGGTCTCTCAGAGCCGGACGACGTGGACAACAAGGCTGGCCCGTTGTGTAGACTATCCGAGGTCAAAAAAGGCCGCAGAGCCCCAGTTTCGTGGCCCGCCGTGTTTCGACGATCCCGATTTCAAAAATTGCGGGTCCCACACTCAGAATCACGGCACGCTGATGACAAAAGCCCCGTGTCGCGATTATATTTGCACACAATGCGTAAGACAAACAAAACAATCAAACTAGTTGTAAAAAAAAAGAACAAGTTAACCGAAAAGACGAGTCTGAACTACAAAAGGGGTGCAACACGAGGACTTCCCAGGGGGTCACCCATCCTAGTACAACTCTCGCCCAAGCACGCTTAACTTCGGAGTTCTGATGGGATCCGGTGCATTAGTGCTGGTATGATCGCACCCGTTAGAGTCTCCTCACTATATTTTCTTATAGCTGCTGGCACAGCGGGCGGTGGGGGGCTCCGAACTTCAAACGCGCGTAACTTTCGAACCGATTGGAGTTAGGGGGCGCACAACATGTCCACGCAAAGCTCTCTCAGAACCGGACGACGTAGACAACAGGGTTGGACCGTTGTGTGCACTATCTGAGGTCAAAAAAGGCCGCAGAGCCCCGGTTTCGTGGCCCGCCGTGTTTCGGCGATCCCGATTTCAAAAATTATGGGTCCCACACTCAGAATCACGGCACGCTGATGATAAAAGCCCCGTGTCGCGATTATATTTGCACACAATGCGTAAGACAAACAAAACAATCAAACTAGTTGTAAAAAAAAAGAACAAGTTAACCGAAAAGACGAGTCTGAACTACAAAAGGGGTGCAACACGAGGACTTCCCAGGGGGTCACCCATCCTAGTACAACTCTCGCCCAAGCACGCTTAACTTCGGAGTTCTGATGGGATCCGGTGCATTAGTGCTGGTATGATCGCACCCGTTAGAGTCTCCTCACTATATTTTCTTATAGCTGCTGGCACAGCGGGCGGTGGGGGGCTCCGAACTTCAAACGCGCGTAACTTTCGAACCGATTGGAGTTAGGGGGCGCACAACATGTCCACGCAAAGCTCTCTCAGAACCGGACGACGTAGACAACAGGGTTGGACTGTTGTGTGCACTATCTGAGGTCAAAAAAGGCCGCAGAGCCCCGGTTTCGTGGCCCGCCGTGTTTCGGCGATCCCGATTTCAAAAATTATGGGTCCCACACTCAGAATCACGGCACGCTGATGATAAAAGCCCCGTGTCGCGATTATATTTGCACACAATGCGTAAGACAAACAAAACAATCAAACTAGTTGTAAAAAAAAAGAACAAGTTAACCGAAAAGACGAGTCTGAACTACAAAAGGGGTGCAACACGAGGACTTCCCAGGGGGTCACCCATCCTAGTACAACTCTCGCCCAAGCACGCTTAACTTCGGAGTTCTGATGGGATCCGGTGCATTAGTGCTGGTATGATCGCACCCGTTAGAGTCTCCTCACTATATTTTCTTATAGCTGCTGGCACAGCGGGCGGTGGGGGGCTCCGAACTTCAAACGCGCGTAACTTTCGAACCGATTGGAGTTAGGGGGCGCACAACATGTCCACGCAAAGCTCTCTCAGAACCGGACGACATAGACAACAGGGTTGGACCGTTGTGTGCACTATCTGAGGTCAAAAAAGGCCGCAGAGCCCCGGTTTCGTGGCCCGCCGTGTTTCGGCGATCCCGATTTCAAAAATTATGGGTCCCACACTCAGAATCACGGCACGCTGATGATAAAAGCCCCGTGTCGCGATTATATTTGCACACAATGCGTAAGACAAACAAAACAATCAAACTAGTTGTAAAAAAAAAGAACAAGTTAACCGAAAAGACGAGTCTGAACTACAAAAGGGGTGCAACACGAGGACTTCCCAGGGGGTCACCCATCCTAGTACAACTCTCGCCCAAGCACGCTTAACTTCGGAGTTCTGATGGGATCCGGTGCATTAGTGCTGGTATGATCGCACCCGTTAGAGTCTCCTCACTATATTTTCTTATAGCTGCTGGCACAGTGGGCGGTGGGGGGCTCCGAACTTCAAACGCGCGTAACTTTCGAACCGAATGGAGTTACGGGGCGCACAGCATGTCCACGCGAAGGTCTCTCAGAGCCGGACGACGTGGACAACAGGGCTGGCCCGTTGTGTGCACTATCCGAGGTCAAAAAAGGCCGCAGAGCCCCAGTTTCGTGGCCCGCCGTGTTTCGGCGATCTCGATTTCAAAAATTATGGGACCCACACTCAGAATCACGGCACGCTGATGACAAAAGCCCCGTGTCGCGATTTTATTTGCACACAATGTGTAAGATAAAGAAAAAAAATCAAACTAGTTGTAAAAAAAAGGGAACAAATTAACCGAAAAGACGAGTCTGAACTACAAAAGGGGTGCAACACGAGGACTTCCCAGGGGTCTACCATCCTAGTACTACTCTCGCTCAAGCACGCTTAACTTCGGAGTTCTGATGGGATCCGGTGCATTAGTGCTGGTATGATCGCACCCGTTAGAGTCTCCTCACTATATTTTCTTATAGCTGCTGGCACAGCGGGCGGTGGGGGGCTCCGAACTTCAAACGCGCGTAACTTTCGAACCGAATGGAGTTACGGGGCGCACAGCATGTCCACGCGAAGGTCTCTCAGAGCCGGACGACGTGGACAACAAGGCTGGCCCGTTGTGTAGACTATCCGAGGTCAAAAAAGGCCGCAGAGCCCCAGTTTCGTGGCCCGCCGTGTTTCGACGATCCCGATTTCAAAAATTGCGGGTCCCACACTCAGAATCACGGCACGCTGATGACAAAAGCCCCGTGTCGCGATTATATTTGCACACAATGCGTAAGACAAACAAAACAATCAAACTAGTTGTAAAAAAAAAGAACAAGTTAACCGAAAAGACGAGTCTGAACTACAAAAGGGGTGCAACACGAGGACTTCCCAGGGGGTCACCCATCCTAGTACAACTCTCGCCCAAGCACGCTTAACTTCGGAGTTCTGATGGGATCCGGTGCATTAGTGCTGGTATGATCGCACCCGTTAGAGTCTCCTCACTATATTTTCTTATAGCTGCTGGCACAGCGGGCGGTGGGGGGCTCCGAACTTCAAACGCGCGTAACTTTCGAACCGATTGGAGTTAGGGGGCGCACAGCATGTCCACGCGAAGGTCTCTCAGAGCCGGACGACGTAGATAATAGGGCTGGCCCGTTGTGTGCACTATCCGAGGTCAAAAAAGGCCGCAGAGCCCCAGTTTCGTGGCCCGCCGTGTTTCGGCGATCCCGATTTCAAAAATTATGGGACCCACACTCAGAATCACGGCACGCTGATGACAAAAGCCCCGTGTCGCGATTTTATTTGCACACAATGTGTAAGATAAAGAAAAAAAATCAAACTAGTTGTAAAAAAAAGGGAACAAATTAACCGAAAAGACGAGTCTGAACTACAAAAGGGGTGCAACACGAGGACTTCCCAGGGGTCTACCATCCTAGTACTACTCTCGCTCAAGCACGCTTAACTTCGGAGTTCTGATGGGATCCGGTGCATTAGTGCTGGTATGATCGCACCCGTTAGAGTCTCCTCACTATATTTTCTTATAGCTGCTGGCACAGCGGGCGGTGGGGGGCTCCGAACTTCAAACGCGCGTAACTTTCGAACCGAATGGAGTTACGGGGCGCACAGCATGTCCACGCGAAGGTCTCTCAGAGCCGGACGACGTGGACAACAAGGCTGGCCCGTTGTGTAGACTATCCGAGGTCAAAAAAGGCCGCAGAGCCCCCGTTTCGTGGCCCGCCGTGTTTCGACGATCCCGATTTCAAAAATTGCGGGTCCCACACTCAGAATCACGGCACGCTGATGACAAAAGCCCCGTGTCGCGATTATATTTGCACACAATGCGTAAGACAAACAAAACAATCAAACTAGTTGTAAAAAAAAAGAACAAGTTAACCGAAAAGACGAGTCTGAACTACAAAAGGGGTGCAACACGAGGACTTCCCAGGGGGTCACCCATCCTAGTACAACTCTCGCCCAAGCACGCTTAACTTCGGAGTTCTGATGGGATCCGGTGCATTAGTGCTGGTATGATCGCACCCGTTAGAGTCTCCTCACTATATTTTCTTATAGCTGCTGGCACAGCGGGCGGTGGGGGGCTCCGAACTTCAAACGCGCGTAACTTTCGAACCGATTGGAGTTAGGGGGCGCACAGCATGTCCACGCAAAGCTCTCTTAGAACCGGACGACGTAGACAACAGGGTTGGACCGTTGTGTGCACTATCTGAGGTCAAAAAAGGCCGCAGAGCCCCGGTTTCGTGGCCCGCCGTGTTTCGGCGATCCCGATTTCAAAAATTATGGGTCCCACACTCAGAATCACGGCACGCTGATGACAAAAGCCCCGTGTCGCGATTTTATTTGCACACAATGTGTAAGATAAAGAAAAAAAATCAAACTAGTTGTAAAAAAAAGGGAACAAATTAACCGAAAAGACGAGTCTGAACTACAAAAGGGGTGCAACACGAGGACTTCCCAGGGGGTCTACCATCCTAGTACTACTCTCGCTCAAGCACGCTTAACTTCGGAGTTCTGATGGGATCCGGTGCATTAGTGCTGGTATGATCGCACCCGTTAGAGTCTCCTCACTATATTTTCTTATAGCTGCTGGCACAGCGGGCGGTGGGGGGCTCCGAACTTCAAACGCGCGTAACTTTCGAACCGAATGGAGTTACGGGGCGCACAGCATGTCCACGCGAAGGTCTCTCAGAGCCGGACGACGTGGACAACAAGGCTGGCCCGTTGTGTAGACTATCCGAGGTCAAAAAAGGCCGCAGAGCCCCAGTTTCGTGGCCCGCCGTGTTTCGACGATCCCGATTTCAAAAATTGCGGGTCCCACACTCAGAATCACGGCACGCTAATGACAAAAGCCCCGTGTCGCGATTATATTTGCACACAATGCGTAAGACAAACAAAACAATCAAACTAGTTGTAAAAAAAAAGAACAAGTTAACCGAAAAGACGAGTCTGAACTACAAAAGGGGTGCAACACGAGGACTTCCCAGGGGGTCACCCATCCTAGTACAACTCTCGCCCAAGCACGCTTAACTTCGGAGTTCTGATGGGATCCGGTGCATTAGTGCTGGTATGATCGCACCCGTTAGAGTCTCCTCACTATATTTTCTTATAGCTGCTGGCACAGCGGGCGGTGGGGGGCTCCGAACTTCAAACGCGCGTAACTTTCGAACCGAATGGAGTTACGGGGCGCACAGCATGTCCACGCGAAGGTCTCTCAGAGCCGGACGACGTAGATAATAGGGCTGGCCCGTTGTGTGCACTATCCGAGGTCAAAAAAGGCCGCAGAGCCCCAGTTTCGTGGCCCGCCGTGTTTCGACGATCCCGATTTCAAAAATTGCGGGTCCCAAACTCAGAATCACGGCACGCTGATGACAAAAGCCCCGTGTCGCGATTATATTTGCACACAATGCGTAAGACAAACAAAACAATCAAACTAGTTGTAAAAAAAAAGAACAAGTTAACCGAAAAGACGAGTCTGAACTACAAAAGGGGTGCAACACGAGGACTTTCCAGGGAGTCACCCATCCTAGTACTACTCTCGCCCAAGCACGCTTAACTTCGGAGTTCTGATGGGATCCGGTGCATTAGTGCTGGTATGATCGCACCCGTTAGAGTCTCCTCACTATATTTTCTTATAGCTTGTGGCACAGTGGGCGGTGGGGGGCTCCGAACTTCAAACGCGCGTAACTTTCGAACCGAATGGAGTTACGGGGCGCACAGCATGTCCACGCGAAGGTCTCTCAGAGCCGGACGACGTGGACAACAGGGCTGGCCCGTTGTGTGCACTATCCGAGGTCAAAAAAGGCCGCAGAGCCCCAGTTTCGTGGCCCGCCTTGTTTCGGCGATCCCGATTTCAAAAATTATGGGTCCCACACTCAGAATCACGGCACGCTGATGACAAAAGCCCCGTGTCGCGATTTTATTTGCACACAATGTGTAAGATAAAGAAAAAAAATCAAACTAGTTGTAAAAAAAAGGGAACAAATTAACCGAAAAGACGAGTCTGAACTACAAAAGGGGTGCAACACGAGGACTTCCCAGGGGGTCTACCATCCTAGTACTACTCTCGCTCAAGCACGCTTAACTTCGGAGTTCTGATGGGATCCGGTGCATTAGTGCTGGTATGATCGCACCCGTTAGAGTCTCCTCACTATATTTTCTTATAGCTGCTGGCACAGCGGGCGGTGGGGGGCTCCGAACTTCAAACGCGCGTAACTTTCGAACCGAATGGAGTTACGGGGCGCACAGCATGTCCACGCGAAGGTCTCTCAGAGCCGGACGACGTGGACAACAAGGCTGGCCCGTTCTGTAGACTATCCGAGGTCAAAAAAGGCCGCAGAGCCCCAGTTTCGTGGCCCGCCGTGTTTCGACGATCCCGATTTCAAAAATTGCGGGTCCCACACTCAGAATCACGGCACGCTGATGACAAAAGCCCCGTGTCGCGATTATATTTGCACACAATGCGTAAGACAAACAAAACAATCAAACTAGTTGTAAAAAAAAAGAACAAGTTAACCGAAAAGACGAGTCTGAACTACAAAAGGGGTGCAACACGAGGACTTCCCAGGGGGTCACCCATCCTAGTACAACTCTCGCCCAAGCACGCTTAACTTCGGAGTTCTGATGGGATCCGGTGCATTAGTGCTGGTATGATCGCACCCGTTAGAGTCTCCTCACTATATTTTCTTATAGCTGCTGGCACAGCGGGCGGTGGGGGGCTCCGAACTTTAAACGCGCGTAACTTTCGAACTGAATGGAGTTACGGGGCGCACAGCATGTCCACGCGAAGGTCTCTCAGAGCCGGACGACGTAGATAATAGGGCTGGCCCGTTGTGTGCACTATCCGAGGTCAAAAAAGGCCGCAGAGCCCCAGTTTCGTGGCCCGCCGTGTTTCGACGATCCCGATTTCAAAAATTTCGGGTCCCAAACTCAGAATCACGGCACGCTGATGACAAAAGCCCCGTGTCGCGATTATATTTGCACACAATGCGTAAGACAAACAAAACAATCAAACTAGTTGTAAAAAAAAAGAACAAGTTAACCGAAAAGACGAGTCTGAACTACAAAAGGGGTGCAACACGAGGACTTTCCAGGGAGTCACCCATCCTAGTACTACTCTCGCCCAAGCACGCTTAACTTCGGAGTTCTGATGGGATCCGGTGCATTAGTGCTGGTATGATCGCACCCGTTAGAGTCTCCTCACTATATTTTCTTATAGCTTGTGGCACAGTGGGCGGTGGGGGGCTCCGAACTTCAAACGCGCGTAACTTTCGAACCGAATGGAGTTACGGGGCGCACAGCATGTCCACGCGAAGGTCTCTCAGAGCCGGACGACGTGGACAACAGGGCTGGCCCGTTGTGTGCACTATCCGAGGTCAAAAAAGGCCGCAGAGCCCCAGTTTCGTGGCCCGCCTTGTTTCGGCGATCCCGATTTCAAAAATTATGGGTCCCACACTCAGAATCACGGCACGCTGATGACAAAAGCCCCGTGTCGCGATTTTATTTGCACACAATGTGTAAGATAAAGAAAAAAAATCAAACTAGTTGTAAAAAAAAGGGAACAAATTAACCGAAAAGACGAGTCTGAACTACAAAAGGGGTGCAACACGAGGACTTTCCAGGGGGTCACCCATCCTAGTACTACTCTCGCCCAAGCACGCTTAACTTCGGAGTTCTGATGGGATCCGGTGCATTAGTGCTGGTATGATCGCACCCGTTAGAGTCTCCTCACTATATTTTCTTATAGCTGCTGGCACAGTGGGCGGTGGGGGGCTCCGAACTTCAAACGCGCGTAACTTTCGAACCGAATGGAGTTACGGGGCGCACAGCATGTCCACGCGAAGGTCTCTCAGAGCCGGACGACGTGGACAACAGGGCTGGCCCGTTGTGTGCACTATCCGAGGTCAAAAAAGGCCGCAGAGCCCCAGTTTCGTGGCCCGCCGTGTTTCGACGATCCCGATTTCAAAAATTGCGGGTCCCACACTCAGAATCACGGCACGCTGATGACAAAAGCCCCGTGTCGCGATTATATTTGCACACAATGCGTAAGACAAACAAAACAATCAAACTAGTTGTAAAAAAAAGAACAAGTTAACCGAAAAGACGAGTCTGAACTACAAAAGGGGTGCAACACGAGGACTTCCCAGGGGGTCACCCATCCTAGTACAACTCTCGCCCAAGCACGCTTAACTTCGGAGTTCTGATGGGATCCGGTGCATTAGTGCTGGTATGATCGCACCCGTTAGAGTCTCCTCACTATATTTTCTTATAGCTGCTGGCACAGCGGGCGGTGGGGGGCTCCGAACTTCAAACGCGCGTAACTTTCGAACCGATTGGAGTTAGGGGGCGCACAGCATGTCCACGCAAAGCTCTCTCAGAACCGGACGACGTAGACAACAGGGTTGGACCGTTGTGTGCACTATCTGAGGTCAAAAAAGGCCGCAGAGCCCCGGTTTCGTGGCCCGCCGTGTTTCGACGATCCCGATTTCAAAAATTATGGGTCCTACACTCAGAATCACGGCACGCTGATGACAAAAGCCCCGTGTCGCGATTTTATTTGCACACAATGTGTAAGATAAAGAAAAAAAATCAAACTAGTTGTAAAAAAAAGGGAACAAATTAACCGAAAAGACGAGTCTGAACTACAAAAGGGGTGCAACACGAGGACTTCCCAGGGGTCTACCATCCTAGTACTACTCTCGCTCAAGCACGCTTAACTTCGGAGTTCTGATGGGATCCGGTGCATTAGTGCTGGTATGATCGCACCCGTTAGAGTCTCCTCACTATATTTTCTTATAGCTGCTGGCACAGCGGGCGGTGGGGGGCTCCGAACTTCAAACGCGCGTAACTTTCGAACCGAATGGAGTTACGGGGCGCACAGCATGTCCACGCGAAGGTCTCTCAGAGCCGGACGACGTGGACAACAAGGCTGGCCCGTTGTGTAGACTATCCGAGGTCAAAAAAGGCCGCAGAGCCCCAGTTTCGTGGCCCGCCGTGTTTCGACGATCCCGATTTCAAAAATTGCGGGTCCCACACTCAGAATCACGGCACGCTGATGACAAAAGCCCCGTGTCGCGATTATATTTGCACACAATGCGTAAGACAAACAAAACAATCAAACTAGTTGTAAAAAAAAAGAACAAGTTAACCGAAAAGACGAGTCTGAACTACAAAAGGGGTGCAACACGAGGACTTCCCAGGGGGTCACCCATCCTAGTACAACTCTCGCCCAAGCACGCTTAACTTCGGAGTTCTGATAGGATCCGGTGCATTAGTGCTGGTATGATCGCACCCGTTAGAGTCTCCTCACTATATTTTCTTATAGCTGCTGGCACAGCGGGCGGTGGGGGGCTCCGAACTTCAAACGCGCGTAACTTTCGAACCGATTGGAGTTAGGGGGCGCACAGCATGTCCACGCAAAGCTCTCTCAGAACCGGACGACGTAGACAACAGGGTTGGACCGTTGTGTGCACTATCTGAGGTCAAAAAAGGCCGCAGAGCCCCGGTTTCGTGGCCCGCCGTGTTTCGGCGATCCCGATTTCAAAAATTATGGGTCCCACACTCAGAATCACGGCACGCTGATGACAAAAGCCCCGTGTCGCGATTTTATTTGCACACAATGTGTAAGATAAAGAAAAAAAATCAAACTAGTTGTAAAAAAAAGGGAACAAATTAACCGAAAAGACGAGTCTGAACTACAAAAGGGGTGCAACACGAGGACTTCCCAGGGGGTCTACCATCCTAGTACTACTCTCGCTCAAGCACGCTTAACTTCGGAGTTCTGATGGGATCCGGTGCATTAGTGCTGGTATGATCGCACCTGTTAGAGTCTCCTCACTATATTTTCTTATAGCTGCTGGCACAGCGGGCGGTGGGGGGCTCCGAACTTCAAACGCGCGTAACTTTCGAACCGAATGGAGTTACGGGGCGCACAGCATGTCCACGCGAAGGTCTCTCAGAGCCGGACGACGTGGACAACAAGGCTGGCCCGTTGTGTAGACTATCCGAGGTCAAAAAAGGCCGCAGAGCCCCAGTTTCGTGGCCCGCCGTGTTTCGACGATCCCGATTTCAAAAATTACGGGTCCCACACTCAGAATCACGGCACGCTGATGACAAAAGCCCCGTGTCGCGATTATATTTGCACACAATGCGTAAGACAAACAAAACAATCAAACTAGTTGTAAAAAAAAAGAACAAGTTAACCGAAAAGACGAGTCTGAACTACAAAAGGGGTGCAACACGAGGACTTCCCAGGGGGTCACCCATCCTAGTACAACTCTCGCCCAAGCACGCTTAACTTCGGAGTTCTGATGGGATCCGGTGCATTAGTGCTGGTATGATCGCACCCGTTAGAGTCTCCTCACTATATTTTCTTATAGCTGCTGGCACAGCGGGCGGTGGGGGGCTCCGAACTTCAAACGCGCGTAACTTTCGAACCGAATGGAGTTACGGGGCGCACAGCATGTCCACGCGAAGGTCTCTCAGAGCCGGACGACGTAGATAATAGGGCTGGCCCGTTGTGTGCACTATCCGAGGTCAAAACAGGCCGCAGAGCCCCAGTTTCGTGGCCCGCCGTGTTTCGACGATCCCGATTTCAAAAATTGCGGGTCCCAAACTCAGAATCACGGCACGCTAATGACAAAAGCCCCGTGTCGCGATTATATTTGCACACAATGCATAAGACAAACAAAACAATCAAACTAGTTGTAAAAAAAAAGAACAAGTTAACCGAAAAGACGAGTCTGAACTACAAAAGGGGTGCAACACGAGGACTTTCCAGGGAGTCACCCATCCTAGTACTACTCTCGCCCAAGCACGCTTAACTTCGGAGTTCTGATGGGATCCGGTGCATTAGTGCTAGTATGATCGCACCCGTTAGAGTCTCCTCACTATATTTTCTTATAGCTTGTGGCACAGTGGGCGGTGGGGGGCTCCGAACTTCAAACGCGCGTAACTTTCGAACCGAATGGAGTTACGGGGCGCACAACATGTCCACGCGAAGGTCTCTCAGAGCCGGACGACGTGGACAACGGGGCTGGCCCGTTGTGTGCACTATCCGAGGTCAAAAAAGGCCGCAGAGCCCCAGTTTCGTGGCCCGCCTTGTTTCGGCGATCCCGATTTCAAAAATTATGGGTCCCACACTCAGAATCACGGCACGCTGATGACAAAAGCCCCGTGTCGCGATTTTATTTGCACACAATGCGTAAGACAAACAAAACAATCAAACTAGTTGTAAAAAAAAGAACAAGTTAACCGAAAAGACGAGTCTGAACTACAAAAGGGGTGCAACACGAGGACTTTCCAGGGGGTCACCCATCCTAGTACAACTCTCGCCCAAGCACGCTTAACTTCGGAGTTCTGATGGGATCCGGTGCATTAGTGCTGGTATGATCGCACCCGTTAGAGTCTCCTCACTATATTTTCTTATAGCTGCTGGCACAGCGGGCGGTGGGGGGCTCCGAACTTCAAACGCGCGTAACTTTCGAACCGATTGGAGTTAGGGGGCGCACAGCATGTCCACGCAAAGCTCTCTCAGAACCGGACGACGTAGACAACAGGGTTGGACCGTTGTGTGCACTATCTGAGGTCAAAAAAGGCCGCAGAGCCCCGGTTTCGTGGCCCGCCGTGTTTCGACGATCCCGATTTCAAAAATTATGGGTCCTACACTCAGAATCACGGCACGCTGATGACAAAAGCCCCGTGTCGCGATTTTATTTGCACACAATGTGTAAGATAAAGAAAAAAAATCAAACTAGTTGTAAAAAAAAGGGAACAAATTAACCGAAAAGACGAGTCTGAACTACAAAAGGGGTGCAACACGAGGACTTCCCAGGGGTCTACCATCCTAGTACTACTCTCGCTCAAGCACGCTTAACTTCGGAGTTCTGATGGGATCCGGTGCATTAGTGCTGGTATGATCGCACCCGTTAGAGTCTCCTCACTATATTTTCTTATAGCTGCTGGCACAGCGGGCGGTGGGGGGCTCCGAACTTCAAACGCGCGTAACTTTCGAACCGAATGGAGTTACGGGGCGCACAGCATGTCCACGCGAAGGTCTCTCAGAGCCGGACGACGTGGACAACAAGGCTGGCCCGTTGTGTAGACTATCCGAGGTCAAAAAAGGCCGCAGAGCCCCAGTTTCGTGGCCCGCCGTGTTTCGACGATCCCGATTTCAAAAATTGCGGGTCCCACACTCAGAATCACGGCACGCTGATGACAAAAGCCCCGTGTCGCGATTATATTTGCACACAATGCGTAAGACAAACAAAACAATCAAACTAGTTGTAAAAAAAAAGAACAAGTTAACCGAAAAGACGAGTCTGAACTACAAAAGGGGTGCAACACGAGGACTTCCCAGGGGGTCACCCATCCTAGTACAACTCTCGCCCAAGCACGCTTAACTTCGGAGTTCTGATAGGATCCGGTGCATTAGTGCTGGTATGATCGCACCCGTTAGAGTCTCCTCACTATATTTTCTTATAGCTGCTGGCACAGCGGGCGGTGGGGGGCTCCGAACTTCAAACGCGCGTAACTTTCGAACCGATTGGAGTTAGGGGGCGCACAGCATGTCCACGCAAAGCTCTCTCAGAACCGGACGACGTAGACAACAGGGTTGGACCGTTGTGTGCACTATCTGAGGTCAAAAAAGGCCGCAGAGCCCCGGTTTCGTGGCCCGCCGTGTTTCGGCGATCCCGATTTCAAAAATTATGGGTCCCACACTCAGAATCACGGCACGCTGATGACAAAAGCCCCGTGTCGCGATTTTATTTGCACACAATGTGTAAGATAAAGAAAAAAAATCAAACTAGTTGTAAAAAAAAGGGAACAAATTAACCGAAAAGACGAGTCTGAACTACAAAAGGGGTGCAACACGAGGACTTCCCAGGGGGTCTACCATCCTAGTACTACTCTCGCTCAAGCACGCTTAACTTCGGAGTTCTGATGGGATCCGGTGCATTAGTGCTGGTATGATCGCACCTGTTAGAGTCTCCTCACTATATTTTCTTATAGCTGCTGGCACAGCGGGCGGTGGGGGGCTCCGAACTTCAAACGCGCGTAACTTTCGAACCGAATGGAGTTACGGGGCGCACAGCATGTCCACGCGAAGGTCTCTCAGAGCCGGACGACGTGGACAACAAGGCTGGCCCGTTGTGTAGACTATCCGAGGTCAAAAAAGGCCGCAGAGCCCCAGTTTCGTGGCCCGCCGTGTTTCGACGATCCCGATTTCAAAAATTACGGGTCCCACACTCAGAATCACGGCACGCTGATGACAAAAGCCCCGTGTCGCGATTATATTTGCACACAATGCGTAAGACAAACAAAACAATCAAACTAGTTGTAAAAAAAAAGAACAAGTTAACCGAAAAGACGAGTCTGAACTACAAAAGGGGTGCAACACGAGGACTTCCCAGGGGGTCACCCATCCTAGTACAACTCTCGCCCAAGCACGCTTAACTTCGGAGTTCTGATGGGATCCGGTGCATTAGTGCTGGTATGATCGCACCCGTTAGAGTCTCCTCACTATATTTTCTTATAGCTGCTGGCACAGCGGGCGGTGGGGGGCTCCGAACTTCAAACGCGCGTAACTTTCGAACCGAATGGAGTTACGGGGCGCACAGCATGTCCACGCGAAGGTCTCTCAGAGCCGGACGACGTAGATAATAGGGCTGGCCCGTTGTGTGCACTATCCGAGGTCAAAACAGGCCGCAGAGCCCCAGTTTCGTGGCCCGCCGTGTTTCGACGATCCCGATTTCAAAAATTGCGGGTCCCAAACTCAGAATCACGGCACGCTGATGACAAAAGCCCCGTGTCGCGATTATATTTGCACACAATGCATAAGACAAACAAAACAATCAAACTAGTTGTAAAAAAAAAGAACAAGTTAACCGAAAAGACGAGTCTGAACTACAAAAGGGGTGCAACACGAGGACTTTCCAGGGAGTCACCCATCCTAGTACTACTCTCGCCCAAGCACGCTTAACTTCGGAGTTCTGATGGGATCCGGTGCATTAGTGCTAGTATGATCGCACCCGTTAGAGTCTCCTCACTATATTTTCTTATAGCTTGTGGCACAGTGGGCGGTGGGGGGCTCCGAACTTCAAACGCGCGTAACTTTCGAACCGAATGGAGTTACGGGGCGCACAACATGTCCACGCGAAGGTCTCTCAGAGCCGGACGACGTGGACAACGGGGCTGGCCCGTTGTGTGCACTATCCGAGGTCAAAAAAGGCCGCAGAGCCCCAGTTTCGTGGCCCGCCTTGTTTCGGCGATCCCGATTTCAAAAATTATGGGTCCCACACTCAGAATCACGGCACGCTGATGACAAAAGCCCCGTGTCGCGATTTTATTTGCACACAATGCGTAAGACAAACAAAACAATCAAACTAGTTGTAAAAAAAAGAACAAGTTAACCGAAAAGACGAGTCTGAACTACAAAAGGGGTGCAACACGAGGACTTCCCAGGGGGTCACCCATCCTAGTACAACTCTCGCCCAAGCACGCTTAACTTCGGAGTTCTGATGGGATCCGGTGCATTAGTGCTGGTATGATCGCACCCGTTAGAGTCTCCTCACTATATTTTCTTATAGCTGCTGGCACAGCGGGCGGTGGGGGGCTCCGAACTTCAAACGCGCGTAACTTTCGAACCGATTGGAGTTAGGGGGCGCACAGCATGTCCACGCAAAGCTCTCTCAGAACCGGACGACGTAGACAACAGGGTTGGACCGTTGTGTGCACTATCTGAGGTCAAAAAAGGCCGCAGAGCCCCGGTTTCGTGGCCCGCCGTGTTTCGACGATCCCGATTTCAAAAATTATGGGTCCTACACTCAGAATCACGGCACGCTGATGACAAAAGCCCCGTGTCGCGATTTTATTTGCACACAATGTGTAAGATAAAGAAAAAAAATCAAACTAGTTGTAAAAAAAAGGGAACAAATTAACCGAAAAGACGAGTCTGAACTACAAAAGGGGTGCAACACGAGGACTTTCCAGGGGGTCACCCATCCTAGTACTACTCTCGCCCAAGCACGCTTAACTTCGGAGTTCTGATGGGATCCGGTGCATTAGTGCTGGTATGATCGCACCCGTTAGAGTCTCCTCACTATATTTTCTTATAGCTGCTGGCACAGCGGGCGGTGGGGGGCTCCGAACTTCAAACGCGCGTAACTTTCGAACCGAATGGAGTTACGGGGCGCACAGCATGTCCACGCGAAGGTCTCTCAGAGCCGGACGACGTAGATAATAGGGCTGGCCCGTTGTGTGCACTATCCGAGGTCAAAACAGGCCGCAGAGCCCCAGTTTCGTGGCCCGCCGTGTTTCGACGATCCCGATTTCAAAAATTGCGGGTCCCAAACTCAGAATCACGGCACGCTGATGACAAAAGCCCCGTGTCGCGATTATATTTGCACACAATGCATAAGACAAACAAAACAATCAAACTAGTTGTAAAAAAAAAGAACAAGTTAACCGAAAAGACGAGTCTGAACTACAAAAGGGGTGCAACACGAGGACTTTCCAGGGAGTCACCCATCCTAGTACTACTCTCGCCCAAGCACGCTTAACTTCGGAGTTCTGATGGGATCCGGTGCATTAGTGCTAGTATGATCGCACCCGTTAGAGTCTCCTCACTATATTTTCTTATAGCTTGTGGCACAGTGGGCGGTGGGGGGCTCCGAACTTCAAACGCGCGTAACTTTCGAACCGAATGGAGTTACGGGGCGCACAACATGTCCACGCGAAGGTCTCTCAGAGCCGGACGACGTGGACAACGGGGCTGGCCCGTTGTGTGCACTATCCGAGGTCAAAAAAGGCCGCAGAGCCCCAGTTTCGTGGCCCGCCTTGTTTCGGCGATCCCGATTTCAAAAATTATGGGTCCCACACTCAGAATCACGGCACGCTGATGACAAAAGCCCCGTGTCGCGATTTTATTTGCACACAATGCGTAAGACAAACAAAACAATCAAACTAGTTGTAAAAAAAAGAACAAGTTAACCGAAAAGACGAGTCTGAACTACAAAAGGGGTGCAACACGAGGACTTCCCAGGGGGTCACCCATCCTAGTACAACTCTCGCCCAAGCACGCTTAACTTCGGAGTTCTGATGGGATCCGGTGCATTAGTGCTGGTATGATCGCACCCGTTAGAGTCTCCTCACTATATTTTCTTATAGCTGCTGGCACAGCGGGCGGTGGGGGGCTCCGAACTTCAAACGCGCGTAACTTTCGAACCGATTGGAGTTAGGGGGCGCACAGCATGTCCACGCAAAGCTCTCTCAGAACCGGACGACGTAGACAACAGGGTTGGACCGTTGTGTGCACTATCTGAGGTCAAAAAAGGCCGCAGAGCCCCGGTTTCGTGGCCCGCCGTGTTTCGACGATCCCGATTTCAAAAATTATGGGTCCTACACTCAGAATCACGGCACGCTGATGACAAAAGCCCCGTGTCGCGATTTTATTTGCACACAATGTGTAAGATAAAGAAAAAAAATCAAACTAGTTGTAAAAAAAAGGGAACAAATTAACCGAAAAGACGAGTCTGAACTACAAAAGGGGTGCAACACGAGGACTTTCCAGGGGGTCACCCATCCTAGTACTACTCTCGCCCAAGCACGCTTAACTTCGGAGTTCTGATGGGATCCGGTGCATTAGTGCTGGTATGATCGCACCCGTTAGAGTCTCCTCACTATATTTTCTTATAGCTGCTGGCACAGTGGGCGGTGGGGGGCTCCGAACTTCAAACGCGCGTAACTTTCGAACCGAATGGAGTTACGGGGCGCACAGCATGTCCACGCGAAGGTCTCTCAGAGCCGGACGACGTGGACAACAGGGCTGGCCCGTTGTGTGCACTATCCGAGGTCAAAAAAGGCCGCAGAGCCCCAGTTTCGTGGCCCGCCTTGTTTCGGCGATCCCGATTTCAAAAATTATGGGTCCCACACTCAGAATCACGGCACGCTGATGACAAAAGCCCCGTGTCGCGATTTTATTTGCACACAATGTGTAAGATAAAGAAAAAAAATCAAACTAGTTGTAAAAAAAAGGGAACAAATTAACCGAAAAGATGAGTCTGAACTACAAAAGGGGTGCAACACGAGGACTTTCCAGGGGGTCACCCATCCTAGTACTACTCTCGCCCAAGCACGCTTAACTTCGGAGTTCTGATGGGATCCGGTGCATTAGTGCTGGTATGATCGCACCCGTTAGAGTCTCCTCACTATATTTTCTTATAGCTGCTGGCACAGTGGGCGGTGGGGGGCTCCGAACTTCAAACGCGCGTAACTTTCGAACCGAATGGAGTTACGGGGCGCACAGCATGTCCACGCGAAGGTCTCTCAGAGCCGGACGACGTGGACAACAGGGCTGGCCCGTTGTGTGCACTATCCGAGGTCAAAAAAGGCCGCAGAGCCCCAGTTTCGTGGCCCGCCGTGTTTCGACGATCCCGATTTCAAAAATTGCGGGTCCCACACTCAGAATCACGGCACGCTGATGACAAAAGCCCCGTGTCGCGATTATATTTGCACACAATGCGTAAGACAAACAAAACAATCAAACTAGTTGTAAAAAAAAGAACAAGTTAACCGAAAAGACGAGTCTGAACTACAAAAGGGGTGCAACACGAGGACTTCCCAGGGGGTCACCCATCCTAGTACAACTCTCGCCCAAGCACGCTTAACTTCGGAGTTCTGATGGGATCCGGTGCATTAGTGCTGGTATGATCGCACCCGTTAGAGTCTCCTCACTATATTTTCTTATAGCTGCTGGCACAGCGGGCGGTGGGGGGCTCCGAACTTCAAACGCGCGTAACTTTCGAACCGAATGGAGTTACGGGGCGCACAGCATGTCCACGCGAAGGTCTCTCAGAGCCGGACGACGTGGACAACAAGGCTGGCCCGTTGTGTAGACTATCCGAGGTCAAAAAAGGCCGCAGAGCCCCAGTTTCGTGGCCCGCCGTGTTTCGACGATCCCGATTTCAAAAATTGCGGGTCCCACACTCAGAATCACGGCACGCTGATGACAAAAGCCCCGTGTCGCGATTATATTTGCACACAATGCGTAAGACAAACAAAACAATCAAACTAGTTGTAAAAAAAAAGAACAAGTTAACCGAAAAGACGAGTCTGAACTACAAAAGGGGTGCAACACGAGGACTTCCCAGGGGGTCACCCATCCTAGTACAACTCTCGCCCAAGCACGCTTAACTTCGGAGTTCTGATGGGATCCGGTGCATTAGTGCTGGTATGATCGCACCCGTTAGAGTCTCCTCACTATATTTTCTTATAGCTGCTGGCACAGCGGGCGGTGGGGGGCTCCGAACTTCAAACGCGCGTAACTTTCGAACCGAATGGAGTTACGGGGCGCACAGCATGTCCACGCGAAGGTCTCTCAGAGCCGGACGACGTAGATAATAGGGCTGGCCCGTTGTGTGCACTATCCGAGGTCAAAAAAGGCCGCAGAGCCCCAGTTTCGTGGCCCGCCGTGTTTCGACGATCCCGATTTCAAAAATTGCGGGTCCCAAACTCAGAATCACGGCACGCTGATGACAAAAGCCCCGTGTCGCGATTATATTTGCACACAATGCGTAAGACAAACAAAACAATCAAACTAGTTGTAAAAAAAAAGAACAAGTTAACCGAAAAGACGAGTCTGAACTACAAAAGGGGTGCAACACGAGGACTTTCCAGGGAGTCACCCATCCTAGTACTACTCTCGCCCAAGCACGCTTAACTTCGGAGTTCTGATGGGATCCGGTGCATTAGTGCTGGTATGATCGCACCCGTTAGAGTCTCCTCACTATATTTTCTTATAGCTTGTGGCACAGTGGGCGGTGGGGGGCTCCGAACTTCAAACGCGCGTAACTTTCGAACCGAATGGAGTTACGGGGCGCACAGCATGTCCACGCGAAGGTCTCTCAGAGCCGGACGACGTGGACAACAGGGCTGGCCCGTTGTGTGCACTATCCGAGGTCAAAAAAGGCCGCAGAGCCCCAGTTTCGTGGCCCGCCTTGTTTCGGCGATCCCGATTTCAAAAATTATGGGTCCCACACTCAGAATCACGGCACGCTGATGACAAAAGCCCCGTGTCGCGATTTTATTTGCACACAATGTGTAAGATAAAGAAAAAAAAATCAAACTAGTTGTAAAAAAAAGGGAACAAATTAACCGAAAAGACGAGTCTGAACTACAAAAGGGGTGCAACACGAGGACTTTCCAGGGGGTCACCCATCCTAGTACTACTCTCGCCCAAGCACGCTTAACTTCGGAGTTCTGATGGGATCCGGTGCATTAGTGCTGGTATGATCGCACCCGTTAGAGTCTTCTCACTATATTTTCTTATAGCTGCTGGCACAGTGGGCGGTGGGGGGCTCCGAACTTCAAACGCGCGTAACTTTCGAACCGAATGGAGTTACGGGGCGCACAGCATGTCCACGCGAAGGTCTCTCAGAGCCGGACGACGTGGACAACAGGGCTGGCCCGTTGTGTGCACTATCCGAGGTCAAAAAAGGCCGCAGAGCCCCAGTTTCGTGGCCCGCCTTGTTTCGGCGATCCCGATTTCAAAAATTATGGGTCCCACACTCAGAATCACGGCACGCTGATGACAAAAGCCCCGTGTCGCGATTTTATTTGCACACAATGTGTAAGATAAAGAAAAAAAATCAAACTAGTTGTAAAAAAAAGGGAACAAATTAACCGAAAAGACGAGTCTGAACTACAAAAGGGGTGCAACACGAGGACTTCCCAGGGGGTCTACCATCCTAGTACTACTCTCGCTCAAGCACGCTTAACTTCGGAGTTCTGATGGGATCCGGTGCATTAGTGCTGGTATGATCGCACCCGTTAGAGTCTCCTCACTATATTTTCTTATAGCTGCTGGCACAGCGGGCGATGGGGGGCTCCGAACTTCAAACGCGCGTAACTTTCGAACCGAATGGAGTTACGGGGCGCACAGCATGTCCACGCGAAGGTCTCTCAGAGCCGGACGATGTGGACAACAAGGCTGGCCCGTTGTGTAGACTATCCGAGGTCAAAAAAGGCCGCAGAGCCCCAGTTTCGTGGCCCGCCGTGTTTCGACGATCCCGATTTCAAAAATTGCGGGTCCCACACTCAGAATCACGGCACGCTGATGACAAAAGCCCCGTGTCGCGATTATATTTGCACACAATGCGTAAGACAAACAAAACAATCAAACTAGTTGTAAAAAAAAAGAACAAGTTAACCGAAAAGACGAGTCTGAACTACAAAAGGGGTGCAACACGAGGACTTCCCAGGGGGTCACCCATCCTAGTACAACTCTCGCCCAAGCACGCTTAACTTCGGAGTTCTGATGGGATCCGGTGCATTAGTGCTGGTATGATCGCACCCGTTAGAGTCTCCTCACTATATTTTCTTATAGCTGCTGGCACAGCGGGCGGTGGGGGGCTCCGAACTTCAAACGCGCGTAACTTTCGAACCGATTGGAGTTAGGGGGCGCACAGCATGTCCACGCAAAGCTCTCTCAGAACCGGACGACGTAGACAACAGGGTTGGACCGTTGTGTGCACTATCTGAGGTCAAAAAAGGCCGCAGAGCCCCGGTTTCGTGGCCCGCCGTGTTTCGACGATCCCGATTTCAAAAATTATGGGTCCTACACTCAGAATCACGGCACGCTGATGACAAAAGCCCCGTGTCGCGATTTTATTTGCACACAATGTGTAAGATAAAGAAAAAAAATCAAACTAGTTGTAAAAAAAAGGGAACAAATTAACCGAAAAGACGAGTCTGAACTACAAAAGGGGTGCAACACGAGGACTTCCCAGGGGGTCTACCATCCTAGTACTACTCTCGCTCAAGCACGCTTAACTTCGGAGTTCTGATGGGATCCGGTGCATTAGTGCTGGTATGATCGCACCCGTTAGAGTCTCCTCACTATATTTTCTTATAGCTGCTGGCACAGCGGGTGGTGGGGGGCTCCGAACTTCAAACGCGCGTAACTTTCGAACCGATTGGAGTTAGGGGGCGCACAGCATGTCCACGCAAAGCTCTCTCAGAACCGGACGACGTAGACAACAGGGTTGGACCGTTGTGTGCACTATCTGAGGTCAAAAAAGGCCGCAGAGCCCCGGTTTCGTGGCCCGCCGTGTTTCGACGATCCCGATTTCAAAAATTATGGGTCCTACACTCAGAATCACGGCACGCTGATGACAAAAGCCCCGTGTCGCGATTTTATTTGCACACAATGTGTAAGATAAAGAAAAAAAATCAAACTAGTTGTAAAAAAAAGGGAACAAATTAACCGAAAAGACGAGTCTGAACTACAAAAGGGGTGCAACACGAGGACTTCCCAGGGGGTCTACCATCCTAGTACTACTCTCGCTCAAGCACGCTTAACTTCGGAGTTCTGATGGGATCCGGTGCATTAGTGCTGGTATGATCGCACCCGTTAGAGTCTCCTCACTATATTTTCTTATAGCTGCTGGCACAGCGGGTGGTGGGGGGCTCCGAACTTCAAACGCGCGTAACTTTCGAACCGATTGGAGTTAGGGGGCGCACAGCATGTCCACGCAAAGCTCTCTCAGAACCGGACGACGTAGACAACAGGGTTGGACCGTTGTGTGCACTATCTGAGGTCAAAAAAGGCCGCAGAGCCCCGGTTTCGTGGCCCGCCGTGTTTCGACGATCCCGATTTCAAAAATTATGGGTCCCACACTCAGAATCACGGCACGCTGATGACAAAAGCCCCGTGTCGCGATTTTACTTGCACACAATGTGTAAGATAAAGAAAAAAAATCAAACTAGTTGTAAAAAAAAGGGAACAAATTAACCGAAAAGACGAGTCTGAACTACAAAAGGGGTGCAACACGAGGACTTCCCAGGGGGTCTACCATCCTAGTACTACTCTCGCTCAAGCACGCTTAACTTCGGAGTTCTGATGGGATCCGGTGCATTAGTGCTGGTATGATCGCACCCGTTAGAGTCTCCTCACTATATTTTCTTATAGCTGCTGGCACAGCGGGCGGTGGGGGGCTCCGAACTTCAAACGCGCGTAACTTTCGAACCGATTGGAGTTAGGGGGCGCACAGCATGTCCACGCAAAGCTCTCTCAGAACCGGACGACGTAGACAACAGGGTTGGACCGTTGTGTGCACTATCTGAGGTCAAAAAAGGCCGCAGAGCCCCGGTTTCGTGGCCCGCCGTGTTTCGACGATCCCGATTTCAAAAATTATGGGTCCTACACTCAGAATCACGGCACGCTGATGACAAAAGCCCCGTGTCGCGATTTTATTTGCACACAATGTGTAAGATAAAGAAAAAAAATCAAACTAGTTGTAAAAAAAAGGGAACAAATTAACCGAAAAGACGAGTCTGAACTACAAAAGGGGTGCAACACGAGGACTTCCCAGGGGGTCTACCATCCTAGTACTACTCTCGCTCAAGCACGCTTAACTTCGGAGTTCTGATGGGATCCGGTGCATTAGTGCTGGTATGATCGCACCCGTTAGAGTCTCCTCACTATATTTTCTTATAGCTGCTGGCACAGCGGGCGGTGGGGGGCTCCGAACTTCAAACGCGCGTAACTTTCGAACCGAATGGAGTTACGGGGCGCACAGCATGTCCACGCGAAGGTCTCTCAGAGCCGGACGACGTGGACAACAAGGCTGGCCCGTTGTGTTGACTATCCGAGGTCAAAAAAGGCCGCAGAGCCCCAGTTTCGTGGCCCGCCGTGTTTCGACGATCCCGATTTCAAAAATTGCGGGTCCCACACTCAGAATCACGGCACGCTGATGACAAAAGCCCCGTGTCGCGATTATATTTGCACACAATGCGTAAGACAAACAAAACAATCAAACTAGTTGTAAAAAAAAAGAACAAGTTAACCGAAAAGACGAGTCTGAACTACAAAAGGGGTGCAACACGAGGACTTTCCAGGGGGTCACCCATCCTAGTACTACTCTCGCCCAAGCACGCTTAACTTCGGAGTTCTGATGGGATCCGGTGCATTAGTGCTGGTATGATCGCACCCGTTAGAGTCTCCTCACTATATTTTCTTATAGCTGCTGGCACAGTGGGCGGTGGGGGGCTCCGAACTTCAAACGCGCGTAACTTTCGAACCGAATGGAGTTACGGGGCGCACAGCATGTCCACGCGAAGGTCTCTCAGAGCCGGACGACGTGGACAACAAGGCTGGCCCGTTGTGTAGACTATCCGAGGTCAAAAAAGGCCGCTGAGCCCCAGTTTCGTGGCCCGCCGTGTTTCGGCGATCCCGATTCCAAAAATTATGGGTCCCACACTCAGAATCACGGCACGCTGATGACAAAAGCCCCGTGTCGCGATTTTATTTGCACACAATGTGTAAGATAAAGAAAAAAAATCAAACTAGTTGTAAAAAAAAGGGAACAAATTAACCGAAAAGACGAGTCTGAACTACAAAAGGGGTGCAACACGAGGACTTTCCAGGGGGTCACCCATCCTAGTACTACTCTCGCCCAAGCACGCTTAACTTCGGAGTTCTGATGGGATCCGGTGCATTAGTGCTGGTATGATCGCACCCGTTAGAGTCTCCTCACTATATTTTCTTATAGCTGCTGGCACAGTGGGCGGTGGGGGGCTCCGAACTTCAAACGCGCGTAACTTTCGAACCGAATGGAGTTACGGGGCGCACAGCATGTCCACGCGAAGGTCTCTCAGAGCCGGACGATGTGGACAACAAGGCTGGCCCGTTGTGTAGACTATCCGAGGTCAAAAAAGGCCGCAGAGCCCCAGTTTCGTGGCCCGCCGTGTTTCGACGATCCCGATTTCAAAAATTGCGGGTCCCACACTCAGAATCAGGGCACGCTGATGACAAAAGCCCCGTGTCGCGATCATATTTGCACACAATGCGTAAAACAAACAAAACAATCAAACTAGTTGTAAAAAAAAGAACAAGTTAAACGAAAAGACGAGTCTGAACTACAAAAGGGGTGCAACACGAAGACTTCCCAGGGGGTCACCCATCCTAGTACAACTCTCGCCCAAGCACGCTTAACTTCGGAGTTCTGATGGGATCCGGTGCATTAGTGCTGGTATGATCGCACCCGTTAGAGTCTCCTCACTATATTTTCTTATAGCTACTGGCACAGCGGGCGGTGGGGGGCTCCGAACTTCAAACGCGCGTAACTTTCGAACCGATTGGAGTTAGGGGGCGCACAGCATGTCCACGCAAAGCTCTCTAAGAACCGGACGACGTAGAGAACAGGGTTGGACCGTTGTGTGCACTATCTGAGGTCAAAAAAGGCCGCAGAGCCCCGGTTTCGTGGCCCGCCGTGTTTCGACGATCCCGATTTCAAAAATTATGGGTCCCACACTCAGAATCACGGCACGCTGATGACAAAAGCCCCGTGTCGCGATTTTATTTGCACACAATGTGTAAGATAAAGAAAAAAAATCAAACTAGTTGTAAAAAAAAGGGAACAAATTAACCGAAAAGACGAGTCTGAACTACAAAAGGGGTGCAACACGAGGACTTCCCAGGGGGTCTACCATCCTAGTACTACTCTCGCTCAAGCACGCTTAACTTCGGAGTTCTGATGGGATCCGGTGCATTAGTGCTGGTATGATCGCACCCGTTAGAGTCTCCTCACTATATTTTCTTATAGCTGCTGGCACAGCGGGCGGTGGGGGGCTCCGAACTTCAAACGCGCGTAACTTTCGAACCGAATGGAGTTACGGGGCGCACAGCATGTCCACGCGAAGGTCTCTCAGAGCCGGACGATGTGGACAACAAGGCTGGCCCGTTGTGTAGACTATCCGAGGTCAAAAAAGGCCGCAGAGCCCCAGTTTCGTGGCCCGCCGTGTTTCGACGATCCCGATTTCAAAAATTGCGGGTCCCACACTCAGAATCACGGCACGCTGATGACAAAAGCCCCGTGTCGCGATTATATTTGCACACAATGCGTAAGACAAACAAAACAATCAAACTAGTTGTAAAAAAAAAGAACAAGTTAACCGAAAAGACGAGTCTGAACTACAAAAGGGGTGCAACACGAGGACTTTCCAGGGGGTCACCCATCCTAGTACTACTCTCGCCCAAGCACGCTTAACTTCGGAGTTCTGATGGGATCCGGTGCATTAGTGCTGGTATGATCGCACCCGTTAGAGTCTCCTCACTATATTTTCTTATAGCTGCTGGCACAGTGGGCGGTAGGGGGCTCCGAACTTCAAACGCGCGTAACTTTCGAACCGATTGGAGTTACGGGGCGCACCGCATGTCCACGCGAAGCTCTCTCAGAGCCGGACGACGTGGACAATGGGGCTGGCCCGTTGTGTGCACTATTCGAGGTCAAAAAAGGCCGCAGAGCCCCGGTTTCGTGGCCCGCCGTGTTTCGGCGATCCCGATTTCAATAATTGTGGGTCCCACAATAAGAATCACGGCACGCTGATGACAAAAGCCCCGTGTCGCGATTATATTTGCACACAATGCGTAAGACAAAGAAAACAATCAAACTAGTTGTAAAAAAAAAGAACAAATTAACCGAAAAGACGAGTCTGAACTACAAAAGGGGTGCAACACGAGGACTTCCCAGAGGGTCACCCATCCTAGTACAACTCTCGCCCAAGCACGCTTAACTTCGGAGTTCTGATGGGATCCGGTGCATTAGTGCTGGTATGATCGCACCCGTTAGAGTCTCCTCACTATATTTTCTTATAGCTGCTGGCACAGTGGGCGGTGGGGGGCTCCGAACTTCAAACGCGCGTAACTTTCGAACCGAATGGAGTTACGGGGCGCACAGCATGTCCACGCGAAGGTCTCTTAGAGCCGAACGACGTGGACAATAGGGCTGGCCCGTTGTGTGCACTATCCGAGGTCAAAAAAGGCCGCAGAGCCCCAGTTTCGTGGCCCGCCGTGTTTCGACGATCCCGATTTCAAAAATTGCGGGTCCCACACTCAGAATCACGGCACGCTGATGACAAAAGCCCCGTGTCGCGATTATATTTGCACACAATGCGTAAGACAAACAAAACAATCAAACTAGTTGTAAAAAAAAGAACAAGTTAACCGAAAAGACGAGTCTGAACTACAAAAGGGGTGCAACACGAGGACTTCCCAGGGGGTCACCCATCCTAGTACAACTCTCGCCCAAGCACGCTTAACTTCGGAGTTCTGATGGGATCCGGTGCATTAGTGCTGGTATGATCGCACCCGTTAGAGTCTCCTCACTATATTTTCTTATAGCTGCTGGCACAGCGGGCGGTGGGGGGCTCCGAACTTCAAACGCGCGTAACTTTCGAACCGATTGGAGTTAGGGGGCGCACAGCATGTCCACGCAAAGCTCTCTCAGAACCGGACGACGTAGACAACAGGGTTGGACCGTTGTGTGCACTATCTGAGGTCAAAAAAGGCCGCAGAGCCCCGGTTTCGTGGCCCGCCGTGTTTCGACGATCCCGATTTCAAAAATTATGGGTCCCACACTCAGAATCACGGCACGCTGATGACAAAAGCCCCGTGTCGCGATTTTATTTGCACACAATGTGTAAGATAAAGAAAAAAAATCAAACTAGTTGTAAAAAAAAGGGAACAAATTAACCGAAAAGACGAGTCTGAACTACAAAAGGGGTGCAACACGAGGACTTCCCAGGGGGTCTACCATCCTAGTACTACTCTCGCTCAAGCACGCTTAACTTCGGAGTTCTGATGGGATCCGGTGCATTAGTGCTGGTATGATCGCACCCGTTAGAGTCTCCTCACTATATTTTCTTATAGCTGCTGGCATAGCGGGCGGTGGGGGGCTCCGAACTTCAAACGCGCGTAACTTTCGAACCGAATGGACTTACGGGGCGCACAGCATGTCCACGCGAAGGTCTCTCAGAGCCGGACGACGTGGACAACAAGGCTGGCCCGTTGTGTGCACTATCCGAGGTCAAAAAAGGCCGCAGAGCCCCAGTTTCGTGGCCCGCCGTGTTTCGACGATCCCGATTTCAAAAATTGCGGGTCCCACACTGAGAATCACGGCACGCTGATGACAAAAGCCCCGTGTCGCGATTATATTTGCACACAATGCGTAAGACAAACAAAACAATCAAACTAGTTGTAAAAAAAAAGAACAAGTTAACCGAAAAGACGAGTCTGAACTACAAAAGGGGTGCAACACGAGGACTTCCCAGGGGGTCACCTATCCTAGTACAACTCTCGCCCAAGCACGCTTAACTTCGGAGTTCTGATGGGATCCGGTGCATTAGTGCCGGTATGATCGCACCCGTTAGAGTCTCCTCACTATATTTTCTTATAGCTGCTGGCACAGCGGGCGGTGGGGGGCTCCAAACTTTAAACGCGCGTAACTTTCGAACCGATTGGAGTTAGGGGGGGCACAGCATGTCCACGCAAAGCTCTCTCAGAACCGGATGACGTAGACAACAGGGTTGGACCGTTGTGTGCACTATCTGAGGTCAAAAAAGGCCGCAGAGCCCCGGTTTCGTGGCCCGCCGTGTTTCGGCGATCCCGATTTCAAAAATTATGGGTCCCACACTCAGAATCACGGCACGCTGATGACAAAAGCCCCGTGTCGCGATTTTATTTGCACACAATGTGTAAGATAAAGAAAAAAAATCAAACTAGTTGTAAAAAAAAGGGAACAAATTAACCGAAAAGACGAGTCTGAACTACAAAAGGGGTGCAACACGAGGACTTCCCAGGGGGTCTACCATCCTAGTACTACTCTCGCTCAAGCACGCTTAACTTCGGAGTTCTGATGGGATCCGGTGCATTAGTGCTGGTATGATCGCACCCGTTAGAGTCTCCTCACTATATTTTCTTATAGCTGCTGGCACAGCGGGCGGTGGGGGGCTCCGAACTTCAAACGCGCGTAACTTTCGAACCGAATGGAGTTACGGGGCGCACAATATGTCCACGCGAAGGTCTCTCAGAGCCGGACGATGTGGACAACAAGGCTGGCCCGTTTTGTAGACTATCCGAGGTCAAAAAAGGCCGCAGAGCCCCAGTTTCGTGGCCCGCCGTGTTTCGACGATCCCGATTTCAAAAATTGCGGGTCCCACACTCAGAATCACGGCACGCTGATGACAAAAGCCCCGTGTCGCGATTATATTTGCACACAATGCGTAAGACAAACAAAACAATCAAACTAGTTGTAAAAAAAAAGAACAAGTTAACCGAAAAGACGAGTCTGAACTACAAAAGGGGTGCAACACGAGGACTTCCCAGGGGGTCACCCATCCTAGTACAACTCTCGCCCAAGCACGCTTAACTTCGGAGTTCTGATGGGATCCGGTGCATTAGTGCTGGTATGATCGCACCCGTTAGAGTCTCCTCACTATATTTTCTTATAGCTGCTGGCACAGCGGGCGGTGGGGGGCTCCGAACTTCAAACGCGCGTAACATTCGAACCGAATGGAGTTACGGGGCGCACAGCATGTCCACGCGAAGGTCTCTTAGAGCCGGACGACGTGGATAATAGGGCTGGCCCGTTGTGTGCACTATCCGAGGTCAAAAAAGGCCGCAGAGCCCCAGTTTCGTGGCCCGCCGTGTTTCGACGATCCCGATTTCAAAAATTGCGGGTCCCAAACTCAGAATCACGGCACGCTGATGACAAAAGCCCCGTGTCGCGATTATATTTGCACACAATGCGTAAGACAAACAAAACAATCAAACTAGTTGTAAAAAAAAAGAACAAGTTAACCGAAAAGACGAGTCTGAACTACAAAAGGGGTGCAACACGAGGACTTTCCAGGGGGTCACCCATCCTAGTACTACTCTCGCCCAAGCACGCTTAACTTCGGAGTTCTGATGGGATCCGGTGCATTAGTGCTGGTATGATCGCACCCGTTAGAGTCTCCTCACTATATTTTCTTATAGCTGCTGGCACAGCGGGCGGTGGGGGGCTCCGAACTTTAAACGCGCGTAACTTTCGAACCGAATGGAGTTACGGGGCGCACAGCATGTCCACGCGAAGGTCTCTCAGAGCCGGACGACGTGGACAACAGGGCTGGCCCGTTGTGTGCACTATCCGAGGTCAAAAAAGGCCGCAGAGCCCCAGTTTCGTGGCCCGCCGTGTTTCGGCGATCCCGATTTCAAAAATTATGGGTCCCACACTCAGAATCACGGCACGCTGATGACAAAAGCCCCGTGTCGCGATTTTATTTGCACACAATGTGTAAGATAAAGAAAAAAAATCAAACTAGTTGTAAAAAAAAGGGAACAAATTAACCGAAAAGACGAGTCTGAACTACAAAAGGGGTGCAACACGAGGACTTCCCAGGGGGTCTACCATCCTAGTACTACTCTCGCTCAAGCACGCTTAACTTCGGAGTTCTGATGGGATCCGGTGCATTAGTGCTGGTATGATCGCACCCGTTAGAGTCTCCTCACTATATTTTCTTATAGCTGCTGGCACAGCGGGCGGTGGGGGGCTCCGAACTTCAAACGCGCGTAACTTTCGAACCGAATGGAGTTACGGGGCGCACAGCATGTCCACGCGAAGGTCTCTCAGAGCCGGACGACGTGGACAACAAGGCTGGCCCGTTGTGTAGACTATCCGAGGTCAAAAAAGGCCGCAGAGCCCCAGTTTCGTGGCCCGCTGTGTTTCGACGATCCCGATTTCAAAAATTGCGGGTCCCACACTCAGAATCATGGCACGCTGATGACAAAAGCCCCGTGTCGCGATTATATTTGCACACAATGCGTAAGACAAACAAAACAATCAAACTAGTTGTAAAAAAAAAGAACAAGTTAACCGAAAAGACGAATCTGAACTACAAAAGGGGTGCAACACGAGGACTTCCCAGGGGGTCACCCATCCTAGTACAACTCTCGCCCAAGCACGCTTAACTTCGGAGTTCTGATGGGATCCGGTGCATTAGTGCTGGTATGATCGCACCCGTTAGAGTCTCCTCACTATATTTTCTTATAGCTGCTGGCACAGCGGGCGGTGGGGGGCTCCGAACTTCAAACGCGCGTCACTTTCGAACCGAATGGAGTTACGGGGCGCACAGCATGTCCACGCGAAGGTCTCTCAGAGCCGGACGACGTGGATAATAGGGCTGGCCCGTTGTGTGCACTATCCGAGGTCAAAAAAGGCCGCAGAGCCCCAGTTTCGTGGCCCGCCGTGTTTCGACGATCCCGATTTCAAAAATTGCGGGTCCCAAACTCAGAATCACGGCACGCTAATGACAAAAGCCCCGTGTCGCGATTATATTTGCACACAATGCGTAAGACAAACAAAACAATCAAACTAGTTGTAAAAAAAAAGAACAAGTTAACCGAAAAGACGAGTCTGAACTACAAAAGGGGTGCAACACGAGGACTTTCCAGGGGGTCACCCATCCTAGTACTACTCTCGCCCAAGCACGCTTAGCTTCGGAGTTCTGATGGGATCCGGTGCATTAGTGCTGGTATGATCGCACCCGTTAGAGTCTCCTCACTATATTTTCTTATAGCTGCTGGCACAGTGGGCGGTGGGGGGCTTCGAACTTCAAACGCGCGTAACTTTCGAACCGAATGGAGTTACGGGGCGCACAGCATGTCCACGCGAAGGTCTCTCAGAGCCGTACGACGTGGACAACAGGTTTGGCCCGTTGTGTGCACTATCCGAGGTCAAAAAAGGCCGCAGAGCCCCAGTTTCGTGGCCCGCCGTGTTTCGACGATCCCGATTTCAAAAATTGCGGGTCCCACACTGAGAATCACGGCACGCTGATGACAAAAGCCCCGTGTCGCGATTATATTTGCACACAGTGCGTAAGACAAACAAAACAATCAAACTAGTTGTAAAAAAAAAGAACAAGTTAACCGAAAAGACGAGTCTGAACTACAAAAGGGGTGCAACACGAGGACTTCCCAGGGGGTCACCCATCCTAGTACAACTATCGCCCAAGCACGCTTAACTTCGGAGTTCTGATGGGATCCGGTGCATTAGTGCTGGTATGATCGCACCCGTTAGAGTCTCCTCACTATATTTTCTTATAGCTGCTGGCACAGCGGGCGGTGGGGGGCTCCGCACTTCAAACGCGCGTAACTTTCGAACCGATTGGAGTTAGGGGGCGCACAGCATGTCCACGCAAAGCTCTCTCAGAACTGGACGACGTAGACAACAGGGTTGGACCGTTGTGTGCACTATCTGAGGTCAAAAAAGGCCGCAGAGCCCCGGTTTCGTGGCCCGCCGTGTTTCGGCGATCCCGATTTCAAAAATTATGGGTCCCACACTCAGAATCACGGCACGCTGATGACAAAAGCCCCGTGTCGCGATTTTATTTGCACACAATGTGTAAGATAAAGAAAAAAAATCAAACTAGTTGTAAAAAAAAGGGAACAAATTAACCGAAAAGACGAGTCTGAACTACAAAAGGGGTGCAACACGAGGACTTCCCAGGGGGTCTACCATCCTAGTACTACTCTCGCTCAAGCACGCTTAACTTCGGAGTTCTGATGGGATCCGGTGCATTAGTGCTGGTATGATCGCACCCGTTAGAGTCTCCTCACTATATTTTCTTATAGCTGCTGGCACAGCGGGCGGTGGGGGGCTCCGAACTTCAAACGCGCGTAACTTTCGAACCGAATGGAGTTACGGGGCGCACAGCATGTCCACGCGAAGGTCTCTCAGAGCCGGACGACGTGGACAACAAGGCTGGCCCGTTGTGTAGACTATCCGAGGTCAAAAAAGGCCGCAGAGCCCCAGTTTCGTGGCCCGCTGTGTTTCGACGATCCCGATTTCAAAAATTGCGGGTCCCACACTCAGAATCATGGCACGCTGATGACAAAAGCCCCGTGTCGCGATTATATTTGCACACAATGCGTAAGACAAACAAAACAATCAAACTAGTTGTAAAAAAAAAGAACAAGTTAACCGAAAAGACGAATCTGAACTACAAAAGGGGTGCAACACGAGGACTTCCCAGGGGGTCACCCATCCTAGTACAACTCTCGCCCAAGCACGCTTAACTTCGGAGTTCTGATGGGATCCGGTGCATTAGTGCTGGTATGATCGCACCCGTTAGAGTCTCCTCACTATATTTTCTTATAGCTGCTGGCACAGCGGGCGGTGGGGGGCTCCGAACTTCAAACGCGCGTCACTTTCGAACCGAATGGAGTTACGGGGCGCACAGCATGTCCACGCGAAGGTCTCTCAGAGCCGGACGACGTGGATAATAGGGCTGGCCCGTTGTGTGCACTATCCGAGGTCAAAAAAGGCCGCAGAGCCCCAGTTTCGTGGCCCGCCGTGTTTCGACGATCCCGATTTCAAAAATTGCGGGTCCCAAACTCAGAATCACGGCACGCTAATGACAAAAGCCCCGTGTCGCGATTATATTTGCACACAATGCGTAAGACAAACAAAACAATCAAACTAGTTGTAAAAAAAAAGAACAAGTTAACCGAAAAGACGAGTCTGAACTACAAAAGGGGTGCAACACGAGGACTTTCCAGGGGGTCACCCATCCTAGTACTACTCTCGCCCAAGCACGCTTAGCTTCGGAGTTCTGATGGGATCCGGTGCATTAGTGCTGGTATGATCGCACCCGTTAGAGTCTCCTCACTATATTTTCTTATAGCTGCTGGCACAGTGGGCGGTGGGGGGCTTCGAACTTCAAACGCGCGTAACTTTCGAACCGAATGGAGTTACGGGGCGCACAGCATGTCCACGCGAAGGTCTCTCAGAGCCGGACGACGTGGACAACAGGTCTGGCCCGTTGTGTGCACTATCCGAGGTCAAAAAAGGCCGCAGAGCCCCAGTTTCGTGGCCCGCCGTGTTTCGACGATCCCGATTTCAAAAATTGCGGGTCCCACACTGAGAATCACGGCACGCTGATGACAAAAGCCCCGTGTCGCGATTATATTTGCACACAGTGCGTAAGACAAACAAAACAATCAAACTAGTTGTAAAAAAAAAGAACAAGTTAACCGAAAAGACGAGTCTGAACTACAAAAGGGGTGCAACACGAGGACTTCCCAGGGGGTCACCCATCCTAGTACAACTATCGCCCAAGCACGCTTAACTTCGGAGTTCTGATGGGATCCGGTGCATTAGTGCTGGTATGATCGCACCCGTTAGAGTCTCCTCACTATATTTTCTTATAGCTGCTGGCACAGCGGGCGGTGGGGGGCTCCGCACTTCAAACGCGCGTAACTTTCGAACCGATTGGAGTTAGGGGGCGCACAGCATGTCCACGCAAAGCTCTCTCAGAACTGGACGACGTAGACAACAGGGTTGGACCGTTGTGTGCACTATCTGAGGTCAAAAAAGGCCGCAGAGCCCCGGTTTCGTGGCCCGCCGTGTTTCGGCGATCCCGATTTCAAAAATTATGGGTCCCACACTCAGAATCACGGCACGCTGATGACAAAAGCCCCGTGTCGCGATTTTATTTGCACACAATGTGTAAGATAAAGAAAAAAAATCAAACTAGTTGTAAAAAAAAGGGAACAAATTAACCGAAAAGACGAGTCTGAACTACAAAAGGGGTGCAACACGAGGACTTCCCAGGGGGTCTACCATCCTAGTACTACTCTCGCTCAAGCACGCTTAACTTCGGAGTTCTGATGGGATCCGGTGCATTAGTGCTGGTATGATCGCACCCGTTAGAGTCTCCTCACTATATTTTCTTATAGCTGCTGGCACAGCGGGCGGTGGGGGGCTCCGAACTTCAAACGCGCGTAACTTTCGAACCGAATGGAGTTACGGGGCGCACAGAATGTCCACGCGAAGGTCTCTCAGAGCCGGACGACGTGGACAACAAGGCTGGCCCGTTGTGTAGACTATCCGAGGTCAAAAAAGGCCGCAGAGCCCCAGTTTCGTGGCCCGCTGTGTTTCGACGATCCCGATTTCAAAAATTGCGGGTCCCACACTCAGAATCACGGCACGCTGATGACAAAAGCCCCGTGTCGCGATTATATTTGCACACAATGCGTAAGACAAACAAAACAATCAAACTAGTTGTAAAAAAAAAGAACAAGTTAACCGAAAAGACAAGTCTGAACTACAAAAGGGGTGCAACACGAGGACTTCCCAGGGGGTCACCAATCCTAGTACAACTCTCGCCCAAGCACGCTTAACTTCGGAGTTCTGATGGGATCCGGTGCATTAGTGCTGGTATGATCGCACCCGTTAGAGTCTCCTCACTATATTTTCTTATAGCTGCTGGCACAGCGGGCGGTGGGGGGCTCCGAACTTCAAACGCGCGTAACTTTCGAACCGAATGGAGTTACGGGGCGCACAGCATGTCCACGCGAAGGTCTCTCAGAGCCGGACGACGTGGATAATAGGGCTGGCCCGTTGTGTGCACTATCCGAGGTCAAAAAAGGCCGCAGAGCCCCAGTTTCGTGGCCCGCCGTGTTTCGACGATCCCGATTTCAAAAATTGCGGGTCCCAAACTCAGAATCACGGCACGCTAATGACAAAAGCCCCGTGTCGCGATTATATTTGCACACAATGCGTAAGACAAACAAAACAATCAAACTAGTTGTAAAAAAAAAGAACAAGTTAACCGAAAAGACGAGTCTGAACTACAAAAGGGGTGCAACACGAGGACTTTCCAGGGGGTCACCCATCCTAGTACTACTCTCGCCCAAGCACGCTTAGCTTCGGAGTTCTGATGGGATCCGGTGCATTAGTGCTGGTATGATCGCACCCGTTAGAGTCTCCTCACTATATTTTCTTATAGCTGCTGGCACAGTGGGCGGTGGGGGGCTTCGAACTTCAAACGCGCGTAACTTTCGAACCGAATGGAGTTACGGGGCGCACAGCATGTCCACGCGAAGGTCTCTCAGAGCCGGACGACGTGGACAACAGGTCTGGCCCGTTGTGTGCACTATCCGAGGTCAAAAAAGGCCGCAGAGCCCCAGTTTCGTGGCCCGCCGTGTTTCGACGATCCCGATTTCAAAAATTGCGGGTCCCACACTGAGAATCACGGCACGCTGATGACAAAAGCCCCGTGTCGCGATTATATTTGCACACAATGCGTAAGACAAACAAAACAATCAAACTAGTTGTAAAAAAAAAGAACAAGTTAACCGAAAAGACGAGTCTGAACTACAAAAGGGGTGCAACACGAGGACTTCCCAGGGGGTCACCCATCCTAGTACAACTCTCGCCCAAGCACGCTTAACTTCGGAGTTCTGATGGGATCCGGTGCATTAGTGCTGGTATGATCGCACCCGTTAGAGTCTCCTCACTATATTTTCTTATAGCTGCTGGCACAGCGGGCGGTGGGGGGCTCCGCACTTCAAACGCGCGTAACTTTCGAACCGATTGGAGTTAGGGGGCGCACAGCATGTCCACGCAAAGCTCTCTCAGAACCGGACGACGTAGACAACAGGGTTGGACCGTTGTGTGCACTATCTGAGGTCAAAAAAGGCCGCAGAGCCCCGGTTTCGTGGCCCGCCGTGTGTCGGCGATCCCGATTTCAAAAATTATGGGTCCCACACTCAGAATCACGGCACGCTGATGACAAAAGCCCCGTGTCGCGATTATATTTGCACACAATGCGTAAGACAAACAAAACAATCAAACTAGTTGTAAAAAAAAAGAACAAGTTAACCGAAAAGACGAGTCTGAACTACAAAAGGGGTGCAACACGAGGACTTTCCAGGGGGTTACCCATCCTAGTACTACTCTCGCCCAAGCACGCTTAACTTCGGAGTTCTGATGGGATCCGGTGCATTAGTGCTGGTATGATCGCACCCGTTAGAGTCTCCTCACTATATTTTCTTATAGCTGCTGGCACAGCGGGCGGTGGGGGGCTCCGAACTTCAAACGCGCGTAACTTTCGAACCGAATGGAGTTACGGGGCGCACAGCATGTCCACGCGAAGGTCTCTCAGAGCCGGACGACGTGGACAACAAGGCTGGCCCGTTGTGTAGACTATCCGAGGTCAAAAAAGGCCGCAGAGCCCCAGTTTCGTGGCCCGCCGTGTTTCGACGATCCCGATTTCAAAAATTGCGGGTCCCACACTGAGAATCACGGCACGCTGATGACAAAAGCCCCGTGTCGCGATTATATTTGCACACAATGCGTAAGACAAACAAAACAATCAAACTAGTTGTAAAAAAAAAGAACAAGTTAACCGAAAAGACGAGTCTGAACTACAAAAGGGGTGCAACACGAGGACTTCCCAGGGGGTCTACCATCCTAGTACTACTCTCGCCCAAGCACGCTTAACTTCGGAATTCTGATGGGATCCGGTGCATTAGTGCTGGTATGATCGCACCCGTTAGAGTCTCCTCACTATATTTTCTTATAGCTGCTGGCACAGCGGGCGGTGTGGGGCTCCGAACTTCAAACGCGCGTAACTTTCGAACCGAATGGAGTTACGGGGCGCACAGCATGTCCACGCGAAGGTCTCTCAGAGCCGGACGACGTGGACAACGGGGCTGGCCCGTTGTGTGCACTATCCGAGGTCAAAAAAGGCCGCAGAGCCCCGGTTTCGTGGCCCGCCGTGTTTCGACGATCCCGATTTCAAAAATTGCGGATCCCACACTCAGAATCACGGCACGCTGATGACAAAAGCCCCGTGTCGCGATTATATTTGCACACAATGCGTAAGACAAACAAAACAATCAAACTAGTTGTAAAAAAAAAGAACAAGTTAACCGAAAAGACGAGTCTGAACTACAAAAGGGGTGCAACACGAGGACTTCCCAGGGGGTCTACCATCCTAGTACTACTCTCGCCCAAGCACGCTTAACTTCGGAGTTCTGATGGGATCCGGTGCATTAGTGCTGGTATGATCGCACCCGTTAGAGTCTCCTCACTATATTTTCTTATAGCTGCTGGCACAGCGGGCGGTGTGGGGCTCCGAACTTCAAACGCGCGTAACTTTCGAACCGAATGGAGTTACGGGGCGCACAGCATGTCCACGCGAAGGTCTCTCAGAGCCGGACGACGTGGACAACGGGGCTGGCCCGTTGTGTGCACTATCCGAGGTCAAAAAAGGCCACAGAGCCCCGGTTTCGTGGCCCGCCGTGTTTCGACGATCCCGATTTCAAAAATTGCGGGTCCCACACTCAGAATCACGGCACGCTTATGACAAAAGCCCCGTGTCGCGATTATATTTGCACACAATGCGTAAGACAAACAAAACAATCAAACTAGTTGTAAAAAAAAAGAACAAGTTAACCGAAAAGACGAGTCTGAACTACAAAAGGGGTGCAACACGAGGACTTTCCAGGGGGTCACCCATCCTAGTACTACTCTCGCCCAAGCACGCTTAACTTCGGAGTTCTGATGGGATCCGGTGCATTAGTGCTGGTATGATCGCACCCGTTAGAGTCTCCTCACTATATTTTCTTATAGCTGCTGGCACAGTGGGCGGTGGGGGGCTCCGAACTTCAAACGCGCGTAACTTTCGAACCGAATGGAGTTACGGGGCGCACAGCATGTCCACGCGAAGGTCTCTCAGAGCCGGACGACGTGGACAATAGGGCTGGCCCGTTGTGTGCACTATCCGAGGTCAAAAAAGGCCGCAGAGCCCCAGTTTCGTGGCCCGCCGTGTTTCGACGATCCCGATTTCAAAAATTGCGGGTCCCACACTGAGAATCACGGCACGCTGATGACAAAATCCCCGTGTCGCGATTATATTTGCACACAATGCGTAAGACAAACAAAACAATCAAACTAGTTGTAAAAAAAAAGAACAAGTTAACCGAAAAGACGAATCTGAACTACAAAAGGGGTGCAACACGAGGACTTCCCAGGGGGTCACCCATCCTAGTACAACTCTCGCCCAAGCACGCTTAACTTCGGAGTTCTGATGGGATCCGGTGCATTAGTGCTGGTATGATCGCACCCGTTAGAGTCTCCTCACTATATTTTCTTATAGCTGCTGGCACAGCGGGCGGTGGGGGGCTCCGCACTTCAAACGCGCGTAACTTTCGAACCGATTGGAGTTAGGGGGCGCACAGCATGTCCACGCAAAGCTCTCTCAGAACCGGACGACGTAGACAACAGGGTTGGACCGTTGTGTGCACTATCTGAGGTCAAAAAAGGCCGCAGAGCCCCGGTTTCGTGGCCCGCCGTGTTTCGGCGATCCCGATTTCAAAAATTATGGGTCCCACACTCAGAATCACGGCACGCTGATGACAAAAGCCCCGTGTCGCGATTTTATTTGCACACAATGTGTAAGATAAAGAAAAAAAATGAAACTAGTTGTAAAAAAAAGGGAACAAATTAACCGAAAAGACGAGTCTGAACTACAAAAGGGGTGCAACACGAGGACTTCCCAGGGGGTCTACCATCCTAGTACTACTCTCGCTCAAGCACGCTTAACTTCGGAGTTCTGATGGAATCCGGTGCATTAGTGCTGGTATGATCGCACCCGTTAGAGTCTCCTCACTATATTTTCTTATAGCTGCTGGCACAGCGGGCGGTGGGGGGCTCCGAACTTCAAACGCGCGTAACTTTCGAACCGAATGGAGTTACGGGGCGCACAGCATGTCCACGCGAAGGTCTCTTAGAGCCGGACGACGTGGACAACAGGGCTGGCCCGTTGTGTAGACTATCCGAGGTCAAAAAAGGCCGCAGAGCCCCAGTTTCGTGGCCCGCCGTGTTTCGACGATCCCGATTTCAAAAATTGCGGGTCCCACACTCAGAATCACGGCACGCTGATGACAAAAGCCCCGTGTCGCGATTATATTTGCACACAATGCGTAAGACAAACAAAACAATCAAACTAGTTGTAAAAAAAAAGAACAAGTTAACCGAAAAGACGAGTCTGAACTACAAAAGGGGTGCAACACGAGGACTTTCCAGGGGGTTACCCATCCTAGTACTACTCTCGCCCAAGCACGCTTAACTTCGGAGTTCTGATGGGATCCGGTGCATTAGTGCTGGTATGATCGCACCCGTTAGAGTCTCCTCACTATATTTTCTTATAGCTGCTGGCACAGCGGGCGGTGGGGGGCTCCGAACTTCAAACGCGCGTAACTTTCGAACCGAATGGAGTTACGGGGCGCACAGCATGTCCACGCGAAGGTCTCTCAGAGCCGGACGACGTGGACAACAAGGCTGGCCCGTTGTGTAGACTATCCGAGGTCAAAAAAGGCCGCAGAGCCCCAGTTTCGTGGCCCGCCGTGTTTCGACGATCCCGATTTCAAAAATTGCGGGTCCCACACTGAGAATCACGGCACGGTGATGAGAAAAGCCCCGTGTCGCGATTATATTTGCACACAATGCGTAAGACAAACAAAACAATCAAACTAGTTGTAAAAAAAAAGAACAAGTTAACCGAAAAGACGAGTCTGAACTACAAAAGGGGTGCAACACGAGGACTTCCCAGGGGGTCTACCATCCTAGTACTACTCTCGCCCAAGCACGCTTAACTTCGGAATTCTGATGGGATCCGGTGCATTAGTGCTGGTATGATCGCACCCGTTAGAGTCTCCTCACTATATTTTCTTATAGCTGCTGGCACAGCGGGCGGTGTGGGGCTCCGAACTTCAAACGCGCGTAACTTTCGAACCGAATGGAGTTACGGGGCGCACAGCATGTCCACGCGAAGGTCTCTCAGAGCCGGACGACGTGGACAACGGGGCTGGCCCGTTGTGTGCACTATCCGAGGTCAAAAAAGGCCGCAGAGCCCCGGTTTCGTGGCCCGCCGTGTTTCGACGATCCCGATTTCAAAAATTGCGGATCCCACACTCAGAATCACGGCACGCTGATGACAAAAGCCCCGTGTCGCGATTATATTTGCACACAATGCGTAAGACAAACAAAACAATCAAACTAGTTGTAAAAAAAAAGAACAAGTTAACCGAAAAGACGAGTCTGAACTACAAAAGGGGTGCAACACGAGGACTTCCCAGGGGGTCTACCATCCTAGTACTACTCTCGCCCAAGCACGCTTAACTTCGGAGTTCTGATGGGATCCGGTGCATTAGTGCTGGTATGATCGCACCCGTTAGAGTCTCCTCACTATATTTTCTTATAGCTGCTGGCACAGCGGGCGGTGTGGGGCTCCGAACTTCAAACGCGCGTAACTTTCGAACCGAATGGAGTTACGGGGCGCACAGCATGTCCACGCGAAGGTCTCTCAGAGCCGGACGACGTGGACAACGGGGCTAGCCCGTTGTGTGCACTATCCGAGGTCAAAAAAGGCCGCAGAGCCCCGGTTTCGTGGCCCGCCGTGTTTCGACGATCCCGATTTCAAAAATTGCGGGTCCCACACTCAGAATCACGGCACGCTTATGACAAAAGCCCCGTGTCGCGATTATATTTGCACACAATGCGTAAGACAAACAAAACAATCAAACTAGTTGTAAAAAAAAAGAACAAGTTAACCGAAAAGACGAGTCTGAACTACAAAAGGGGTGCAACACGAGGACTTTCCAGGGGGTCACCCATCCTAGTACTACTCTCGCCCAAGCACGCTTAACTTCGGAGTTCTGATGGGATCCGGTGCATTAGTGCTGGTATGATCGCACCCGTTAGAGTCTCCTCACTATATTTTCTTATAGCTGCTGGCACAGTGGGCGGTGGGGGGCTCCGAACTTCAAACGCGCGTAACTTTCGAACCGAATGGAGTTACGGGGCGCACAGCATGTCCACGCGAAGGTCTCTCAGAGCCGGACGACGTGGATAATAGGGCTGGCCCGTTGTGTGCACTATCCGAGGTCAAAAAAGGCCGCAGAGCCCCAGTTTCGTGGCCCGCCGTGTTTCGACGATCCCGATTTCAAAAATTGCGGGTCCCACACTGAGAATCACGGCACGCTGATGACAAAATCCCCGTGTCGCGATTATATTTGCACACAATGCGTAAGACAAACAAAACAATCAAACTAGTTGTAAAAAAAAAGAACAAGTTAACCGAAAAGACGAATCTGAACTACAAAAGGGGTGCAACACGAGGACTTCCCAGGGGGTCACCCATCCTAGTACAACTCTCGCCCAAGCACGCTTAACTTCGGAGTTCTGATGGGATCCGGTGCATTAGTGCTGGTATGATCGCACCCGTTAGAGTCTCCTCACTATATTTTCTTATAGCTGCTGGCACAGCGGGCGGTGGGGGGCTCCGCACTTCAAACGCGCGTAACTTTCGAACCGATTGGAGTTAGGGGGCGCACAGCATGTCCACGCAAAGCTCTCTCAGAACCGGACGACGTAGACAACAGGGTTGGACCGTTGTGTGCACTATCTGAGGTCAAAAAAGGCCGCAGAGCCCCGGTTTCGTGGCCCGCCGTGTTTCGGCGATCCCGATTTCAAAAATTATGGGTCCCACACTCAGAATCACGGCACGCTGATGACAAAAGCCCCGTGTCGCGATTTTATTTGCACACAATGTGTAAGATAAAGAAAAAAAATGAAACTAGTTGTAAAAAAAAGGGAACAAATTAACCGAAAAGACGAGTCTGAACTACAAAAGGGGTGCAACACGAGGACTTCCCAGGGGGTCTACCATCCTAGTACTACTCTCGCTCAAGCACGCTTAACTTCGGAGTTCTGATGGAATCCGGTGCATTAGTGCTGGTATGATCGCACCCGTTAGAGTCTCCTCACTATATTTTCTTATAGCTGCTGGCACAGCGGGCGGTGGGGGGCTCCGAACTTCAAACGCGCGTAACTTTCGAACCGAATGGAGTTACGGGGCGCACAGCATGTCCACGCGAAGGTCTCTTAGAGCCGGACGACGTGGACAACAGGGCTGGCCCGTTGTGTAGACTATCCGAGGTCAAAAAAGGCCGCAGAGCCCCAGTTTCGTGGCCCGCCGTGTTTCGACGATCCCGATTTCAAAAATTGCGGGTCCCACACTCAGAATCACGGCACGCTGATGACAAAAGCCCCGTGTCGCGATTATATTTGCACACAATGCGTAAGACAAACAAAACAATCAAACTAGTCGTAAAAAAAAAGAACAAGTTAACCGAAAAGACGAGTCTGAACTACAAAAGGGGTGCAACACGAGGACTTCCCAGGGGGTCTACCATCCTAGTACTACTCTCGCCCAAGCACGCTTAACTTCGGAGTTCTGATGGGATCCGGTGCATTAGTGCTGGTATGATCGCACCCGTTAGAGTCTCCTCACTATATTTTCTTATAGCTGCTGGCACAGCGGGCTGTGGGGGGCTCCGAACTTCAAACGCGCGTAACTTTCGAACCGATTGGAGTTAGGGGGCGCACAGCATGTCCCCGCGAAGGTCTCTCAGAGCCGGACGACGTGGACAATAGGGCTGGCCTGTTGTGTGCACTATCCGAGGTCAAAAAAGGCCGCAGAGCCCCGGTTTTCGTGGCCCGCCGTGTTTCGATGATCCCGATTTCAAAAATTGCGGGTCCCACACTCAGAATCACGGCACGCTGATGACAAAAGCCCCGTGTCGCGATTATATTTGCACACAATGCGTAAGATAGACAAAACAATCAAACTGGTTGTAAAAAAAAAAGAACAAGTTAACCGAAAAGAGGAGTCTGAACTACAAAAGGGGTACAACACGAGTACTTCCCAGGGGGTCACCCATCCTAGTACTACTCTCGCCCAAGCACGCTTAACTTCGGAGTTCTGATGGGATCCGGTGCATTAGTGCTGGTATGATCGCACCCGTCAGAGTCTCCTCACTATATTTTCTTATAGCTGCTGGCACAGCGGGCGGTGGGGGGCTCCGAACTTCAAACGCGCGTAACTTTCGAACCGAATGGAGTTACGGGGCGCACAGCATGTCCACGCGAAGGTCTCTCAGAGCCGGACGACGTGGATAATAGGGCTGGCCCGTTGTGTGCACTATCCGAGGTCAAAAAAGGCCACAGAGCCCCGGTTTCGTGGCCCGCCGTGTTTCGACGATCCCGATTTCAAAAATTGCGGGTCCCACACTCTGAATCACGGCACGCTGATGACAAAAGCCCCGTGTCGCGATTATATTTGCACACAATGCGTAAGACAAACAAAACAATCAAAGTAGTTGTAAAAAAAAAGAACAAGTTAACCGAAAAGACGAGTCTGAACTACAAAAGGGGTGCAACACGAGGATTTCCCAGGGGGTCTACCATCCTAGTACTACTCTCGCCCAAGCACGCTTAACTTCGGAGTTCTGATGGGATCCGGTGCATTAGTGCTGGTATGATCGCACCCGTTAGAGTCTCCTCACTATATTTTCTTATAGCTGCTGGCACAGCGGGCGGTGTGGGGCTCCGAACTTCAAACGCGCGTAACTTTCGAACCGAATGGAGTTACGGGGCGCACAGCATGTCCACGCGAAGGTCTCTCAGAGCCGGACGACGTGGACAACGGGGCTAGCCCGTTGTGTGCACTATCTGAGGTCAAAAAAGGCCGCAGAGCCCCGGTTTCGTGGCCCGCCGTGTTTCGACGATCCCGATTTCAAAAATTGTAGGTCCCACACTCAGAATCACGGCACGCTGATGACAAAAGCCCCGTGTCGCGATTATATTTGCACACAATGCGTAAGATAAACAAAACAATCAAACTGGTTGTAAAAAAAAAAAGAACAAGTTAACCGAAAAGAGGAGTCTGAACTACAAAAGGGGTGCAACACGAGTACTTCCCAGGGGGTCACCCATCCTAGTACTACTCTCGCCCAAGCACGCTTAACTTCGGAGTTCTGATGGGATCCGGTGCATTAGTGCTGGTATGATCGCACCCGTTAGAGTCTCCTCACTATATTTTCTTATAGCTGCTGGCACAGCGGGCGGTGGGGGGCTCCGAACTTCAAACGCGCGTAACTTTCGAACCGATTGGAGTTAGGGGGCGCACAGCATGTCCCCGCGAAGGTCTCTCAGAGCCGGACGATGTGGACAATAGGGCTGGCCTGTTGTGTGCACTATCCGAGGTCAAAAAAGGCCGCAGAGCCCCGGTTTTCGTGTCCCGCCGTGTTTCGATGATCCCGATTTCAAAAATTGCGGGTCCCACACTCAGAATCACGGCACGCTGATGACAAAAGCCCCGTGTCGCGATTATATTTGCACACAATGCGTAAGATAGACAAAACAATCAAACTGGTTGTAAAAAAAAAAGAACAAGTTAACCGAAAAGAGGAGTCTGAACTACAAAAGGGGTGCAACACGAGTACTTCCCAGGGGGTCACCCATCCTAGTACTACTCTCGCCCAAGCACGCTTAACTTCGGAGTTCTGATGGAATCCGGTGCATTAGTGCTGTTATGATCGCACCCGTTAGAGTCTCCTCACTATATTTTCTTATAGCTGCTGGCACAGCGGGCGGTGGGGGGCTCCGAACTTCAAACGCGCGTAACTTTCGAACCGAATGGAGTTACGGGGCGCACAGCATGTCCACGCGAAGGTCTCTCAGAGCCGGACGACGTGGATAATAGGGCTGGCCCGTTGTGTGCACTATCCGAGGTCAAAAAAGGCCACAGAGCCCCGGTTTCGTGGCCCGCCGTGTTTCGACGATCCCGATTTCAAAAATTGCGGGTCCCACACTCTGAATCACGGCACGCTGATGACAAAAGCCCCGTGTCGCGATTATATTTGCACACAATGCGTAAGACAAACAAAACAATCAAAGTAGTTGTAAAAAAAAAGAACAAGTTGACCGAAAAGACGAGTCTGAACTACAAAAGGGGTGCAACACGAGGATTTCCCAGGGGGTCTACCATCCTAGTACTACTCTCGCCCAAGCACGCTTAACTTCGGAGTTCTGATGGGATCCGGTGCATTAGTGCTGGTATGATCGCACCCGTTAGAGTCTCCTCACTATATTTTCTTATAGCTGCTGGCACAGCGGGCGGTGTGGGGCTCCGAACTTCAAACGCGCGTAACTTTCGAACCGAATGGAGTTACGGGGCGCACAGCATGTCCACGCGAAGGTCTCTCAGAGCCGGACGACGTGGACAACGGGGCTGGCCCGTTGTGTGCACTATCCGAGGTCAAAAAAGGCCGCAGAGCCCCGGTTTCGTGGCCCGCCGTGTTTCGACGATCCCGATTTCAAAAATTGCGGGTCCCACACTCAGAATCACGGCACGCTTATGACAAAAGCCCCGTGTCGCGATTATATTTGCACACAATGCGTAAGACAAACAAAACAATCAAACTAGTTGTAAAAAAAAAGAACAAGTTAACCGAAAAGACGAGTCTGAACTACAAAAGGGGTGCAACACGAGGACTTTCCAGGGGGTCACCCATCCTAGTACTACTCTCGCCCAAGCACGCTTAACTTCGGAGTTCTGATGGGATCCGGTGCATTAGTGCTGGTATGATCGCACCCGTTAGAGTCTCCTCACTATATTTTCTTATAGCTGCTGGCACAGTGGGCGGTGGGGGGCTCCGAACTTCAAACGCGCGTAACTTTCGAACCGAATGGAGTTACGGGGCGCACAGCATGTCCACGCGAAGGTCTCTCAGAGCCGGACGACGTGGACAATAGGGCTGGCCCGTTGTGTGCACTATCCGAGGTCAAAAAAGGCCGCAGAGCCCCAGTTTCGTGGCCCGCCGTGTTTCGACGATCCCGATTTCAAAAATTGCGGGTCCCACACTGAGAATCACGGCACTCTGATGACAAAATCCCCGTGTCGCGATTATATTTGCACACAATGCGTAAGACAAACAAAACAATCAAACTAGTTGTAAAAAAAAAGAACAAGTTAACCGAAAAGACGAATCTGAACTACAAAAGGGGTGCAACACGAGGACTTCCCAGGGGGTCACCCATCCTAGTACAACTCTCGCCCAAGCACGCTTAACTTCGGAGTTCTGATGGGATCCGGTGCATAAGTGCTGGTATGATCGCACCCGTTAGAGTCTCCTCACTATATTTTCTTATAGCTGCTGGCACAGCGGGCGGTGGGGGGCTCCGCACTTCAAACGCGCGTAACTTTCGAACCGATTGGAGTTAGGGGGCGCACAGCATGTCCACGCAAAGCTCTCTCAGAACCGGACGACGTAGACAACAGGGTTGGACCGTTGTGTGCACTATCTGAGGTCAAAAAAGGCCGCAGAGCCCCGGTTTCGTGGCCCGCCGTGTTTCGGCGATCCCGATTTCAAAAATTATGGGTCCCACACTCAGAATCACGGCACGCTGATGACAAAAGCCCCGTGTCGCGATTTTATTTGCACACAATGTGTAAGATAAAGAAAAAAAATGAAACTAGTTGTAAAAAAAAGGGAACAAATTAACCGAAAAGACGAGTCTGAACTACAAAAGGGGTGCAACACGAGGACTTCCCAGGGGGTCTACCATCCTAGTACTACTCTCGCTCAAGCACGCTTAACTTCGGAGTTCTGATGGAATCCGGTGTATTAGTGCTGGTATGATCGCACCCGTTAGAGTCTCCTCACTATATTTTCTTATAGCTGCTGGCACAGCGGGCGGTGGGGGGCTCCGAACTTCAAACGCGCGTAACTTTCGAACCGAATGGAGTTACGGGGCGCACAGCATGTCCACGCGAAGGTCTCTTAGAGCCGGACGACGTGGACAACAGGGCTGGCCCGTTGTGTAGACTATCCGAGGTCAAAAAAGGCCGCAGAGCCCCAGTTTCGTGGCCCGCCGTGTTTCGACGATCCCGATTTCAAAAATTGCGGGTCCCACACTCAGAATCACGGCACGCTGATGACAAAAGCCCCGTGTCGCGATTATATTTGCACACAATGCGTAAGACAAACAAAACAATCAAACTAGTTGTAAAAAAAAAGAACAAGTTAACCGAAAAGACGAGTCTGAACTACAAAAGGGGTGCAACACGAGGACTTTCCAGGGGGTTACCCATCCTAGTACTACTCTCGCCCAAGCACGCTTAACTTCGGAGTTCTGATGGGATCCGGTGCATTAGTGCTGGTATGATCGCACCCGTTAGAGTCTCCTCACTATATTTTCTTATAGCTGCTGGCACAGCGGGCGGTGGGGGGCTCCGAACTTCAAACGCGCGTAACTTTCGAACCGAATGGAGTTACGGGGCGCACAGCATGTCCACGCGAAGGTCTCTCAGAGCCGGACGACGTGGACAACAAGGCTGGCCCGTTGTGTAGACTATCCGAGGTCAAAAAAGGCCGCAGAGCCCCAGTTTCGTGGCCCGCCGTGTTTCGACGATCCCGATTTCAAAAATTGCGGGTCCCACACTGAGAATCACGGCACGCTGATGACAAAAGCCCCGTGTCGCGATTATATTTGCACACAATGCGTAAGACAAACAAAACAATCAAACTAGTTGTAAAAAAAAAGAACAAGTTAACCGAAAAGACGAGTCTGAACTACAAAAGGGGTGCAACACGAGGACTTCCCAGGGGGTCTACCATCCTAGTACTACTCTCGCCCAAGCACGCTTAACTTCGGAATTCTGATGGGATCCGATGCATTAGTGCTGGTATGATCGCACCCGTTAGAGTCTCCTCACTATATTTTCTTATAGCTGCTGGCACAGCGGGCGGTGTGGGGCTCCGAACTTCAAACGCGCGTAACTTTCGAACCGAATGGAGTTACGGGGCGCACAGCATGTCCACGCGAAGGTCTCTCAGAGCCGGACGACGTGGACAACGGGGCTGGCCCGTTGTGTGCACTATCCGAGGTCAAAAAAGGCCGCAGAGCCCCGGTTTCGTGGCCCGCCGTGTTTCGACGATCCCGATTTCAAAAATTGCGGATCCCACACTCAGAATCACGGCACGCTGATGACAAAAGCCCCGTGTCGCGATTATATTTGCACACAATGCGTAAGACAAACAAAACAATCAAACTAGTTGTAAAAAAAAAGAACAAGTTAACCGAAAAGACGAGTCTGAACTACAAAAGGGGTGCAACACGAGGACTTCCCAGGGGGTCTACCATCCTAGTACTACTCTCGCCCAAGCACGCTTAACTTCGGAGTTCTGATGGGATCCGGTGCATTAGTGCTGGTATGATCGCACCCGTTAGAGTCTCCTCACTATATTTTCTTATAGCTGCTGGCACAGCGGGCGGTGTGGGGCTCCGAACTTCAAACGCGCGTAACTTTCGAACCGAATGGAGTTACGGGGCGCACAGCATGTCCACGCGAAGGTCTCTCAGAGCCGGACGACGTGGACAACGGGGCTGGCCCGTTGTGTGCACTATCCGAGGTCAAAAAAGGCCGCAGAGCCCCGGTTTCGTGGCCCGCCGTGTTTCGACGATCCCGATTTCAAAAATTGCGGGTCCCACACTCAGAATCACGGCACGCTTATGACAAAAGCCCCGTGTCGCGATTATATTTGCACACAATGCGTAAGACAAACAAAACAATCAAACTAGTTGTAAAAAAAAAGAACAAGTTAACCGAAAAGACGAGTCTGAACTACAAAAGGGGTGCAACACGAGGACTTTCCAGGGGGTCACCCATCCTAGTACTACTCTCGCCCAAGCACGCTTAACTTCGGAGTTCTGATGGGATCCGGTGCATTAGTGCTGGTATGATCGCACCCGTTAGAGTCTCCTCACTATATTTTCTTATAGCTGCTGGCACAGTGGGCGGTGGGGGGCTCCGAACTTCAAACGCTCGTAACTTTCGAACCGAATGGAGTTACGGGGCGCACAGCATGTCCACGCGAAGGTCTCTCAGAGCCGGACGACGTGGACAACAGGGCTGGCCCGTTGTGTGCACTATCCGAGGTCAAAAAAGGCCGCAGAGCCCCAGTTTCGTGGCCCGCCGTGTTTCGACGATCCCGATTTCAAAAATTGCGGGTCCCACACTGAGAATCACGGCACGCTGATGACAAAATCCCCGTGTCGCGATTATATTTGCACACAATGCGTAAGACAAACAAAACAATCAAACTAGTTGTAAAAAAAAAGAACAAGTTAACCGAAAAGACGAATCTGAACTACAAAAGGGGTGCAACACGAGGACTTCCCAGGGGGTCACCCATCCTAGTACAACTCTCGCCCAAGCACGCTTAACTTCGGAGTTCTGATGGGATCCGGTGCATTAGTGATGGTATGATCGCACCCGTTAGAGTCTCCTCACTATATTTTCTTATAGCTGCTGGCACAGCGGGCGGTGGGGGGCTCCGCACTTCAAACGCGCGTAACTTTCGAACCGATTGGAGTTAGGGGGCGCACAGCATGTCCACGCAAAGCTCTCTCAGAACCGGACGACGTAGACAACAGGGTTGGACCGTTGTGTGCACTATCTGAGGTCAAAAAAGGCCGCAGAGCCCCGGTTTCGTGGCCCGCCGTGTTTCGGCGATCCCGATTTCAAAAATTATGGGTCCCACACTCAGAATCACGGCACGCTGATGACAAAAGCCCCGTGTCGCGATTTTATTTGCACACAATGTGTAAGATAAAGAAAAAAAATGAAACTAGTTGTAAAAAAAAGGGAACAAATTAACCGAAAAGACGAGTCTGAACTACAAAAGGGGTGCAACACGAGGACTTCCCAGGGGGTCTACCATCCTAGTACTACTCTCGCTCAAGCACGCTTAACTTCGGAGTTCTGATGGAATCCGGTGCATTAGTGCTGGTATGATCGCACCCGTTAGAGTCTCCTCACTATATTTTCTTATAGCTGCTGGCACAGCGGGCGGTGGGGGGCTCCGAACTTCAAACGCGCGTAACTTTCGAACCGAATGGAGTTACGGGGCGCACAGCATGTCCACGCGAAGGTCTCTTAGAGCCGGACGACGTGGACAACAGGGCTGGCCCGTTGTGTAGACTATCCGAGGTCAAAAAAGGCCGCAGAGCCCCAGTTTCGTGGCCCGCCGTGTTTCGACGATCCCGATTTCAAAAATTGCGGGTCCCACACTCAGAATCACGGCACGCTGATGACAAAAGCCCCGTGTCGCGATTATATTTGCACACAATGCGTAAGACAAACAAAACAATCAAACTAGTCGTAAAAAAAAAGAACAAGTTAACCGAAAAGACGAGTCTGAACTACAAAAGGGGTGCAACACGAGGACTTCCCAGGGGGTCTACCATCCTAGTACTACTCTCGCCCAAGCACGCTTAACTTCGGAGTTCTGATGGGATCCGGTGCATTAGTGCTGGTATGATCGCACCCGTTAGAGTCTCCTCACTATATTTTCTTATAGCTGCTGGCACAGCGGGCTGTGGGGGGCTCCGAACTTCAAACGCGCGTAACTTTCGAACCGATTGGAGTTAGGGGGCGCACAGCATGTCCCCGCGAAGGTCTCTCAGAGCCGGACGACGTGGACAATAGGGCTGGCCTGTTGTGTGCACTATCCGAGGTCAAAAAAGGCCGCAGAGCCCCGGTTTTCGTGGCCCGCCGTGTTTCGATGATCCCGATTTCAAAAATTGCGGGTCCCACACTCAGAATCACGGCACGCTGATGACAAAAGCCCCGTGTCGCGATTATATTTGCACACAATGCGTAAGATAGACAAAACAATCAAACTGGTTGTAAAAAAAAAAGAACAAGTTTTAACCGAAAAGAGGAGTCTGAACTACAAAAGGGGTGCAACACGAGTACTTCCCAGGGGGTCACCCATCCTAGTACTACTCTCGCCCAAGCACGCTTAACTTCGGAGTTCTGATGGGATCCGGTGCATTAGTGCTGGTATGATCGCACCCGTCAGAGTCTCCTCACTATATTTTCTTATAGCTGCTGGCACAGCGGGCGGTGGGGGGCTCCGAACTTCAAACGCGCGTAACTTTCGAACCGAATGGAGTTACGGGGCGCACAGCATGTCCACGCGAAGGTCTCTCAGAGCCGGACGACGTGGATAATAGGGCTGGCCCGTTGTGTGCACTATCCGAGGTCAAAAAAGGCCACAGAGCCCCGGTTTCGTGGCCCGCCGTGTTTCGACGATCCCGATTTCAAAAATTGCGGGTCCCACACTCTGAATCACGGCACGCTGATGACAAAAGCCCCGTGTCGCGATTATATTTGCACACAATGCGTAAGACAAACAAAACAATCAAAGTAGTTGTAAAAAAAAAGAACAAGTTAACCGAAAAGACGAGTCTGAACTACAAAAGGGGTGCAACACGAGGATTTCCCAGGGGGTCTACCATCCTAGTACTACTCTCGCCCAAGCACGCTTAACTTCGGAGTTCTGATGGGATCCGGTGCATTAGTGCTGGTATGATCGCACCCGTTAGAGTCTCCTCACTATATTTTCTTATAGCTGCTGGCACAGCGGGCGGTGTGGGGCTCCGAACTTCAAACGCGCGTAACTTTCGAACCGAATGGAGTTACGGGGCGCACAGCATGTCCACGCGAAGGTCTCTCAGAGCCGGACGACGTTGACAACGGGGCTAGCCCGTTGTGTGCACTATCTGAGGTCAAAAAAGGCCGCAGAGCCCCGGTTTCGTGGCCCGCCGTGTTTCGACGATCCCGATTTCAAAAATTGCAGGTCCCACACTCAGAATCACGGCACGCTGATGACAAAAGCCCCGTGTCGCGATTATATTTGCACACAATGCGTAAGATAAACAAAACAATCAAACTGGTTGTAAAAAAAAAAAGAACAAGTTAACCGAAAAGAGGAGTCTGAACTACAAAAGGGGTGCAACACGAGTACTTCCCAGGGGGTCACCCATCCTAGTACTACTCTCGCCCAAGCACGCTTAACTTCGGAGTTCTGATGGGATCCGGTGCATTAGTGCTGGTATGATCGCACCCGTTAGAGTCTCCTCACTATATTTTCTTATAGCTGCTGGCACAGCGGGCGGTGGGGGGCTCCGAACTTCAAACGCGCGTAACTTTCGAACCGATTGGAGTTAGGGGGCGCACAGCATGTCCCCGCGAAGGTCTCTCAGAGCCGGACGATGTGGACAATAGGGCTGGCCTGTTGTGTGCACTATCCGAGGTCAAAAAAGGCCGCAGAGCCCCGGTTTTCGTGTCCCGCCGTGTTTCGATGATCCCGATTTCAAAAATTGCGGGTCCCACACTCAGAATCACGGCACGCTGATGACAAAAGCCCCGTGTCGCGATTATATTTGCACACAATGCGTAAGATAGACAAAACAATCAAACTGGTTGTAAAAAAAAAAGAACAAGTTAACCGAAAAGAGGAGTCTGAACTACAAAAGGGGTGCAACACGAGTACTTCCCAGGGGGTCACCCATCCTAGTACTACTCTCGCCCAAGCACGCTTAACTTCGGAGTTCTGATGGAATCCGGTGCATTAGTGCTGTTATGATCGCACCCGTTAGAGTCTCCTCACTATATTTTCTTATAGCTGCTGGCACAGCGGGCGGTGGGGGGCTCCGAACTTCAAACGCGCGTAACTTTCGAACCGAATGGAGTTACGGGGCGCACAGCATGTCCACGCGAAGGTCTCTCAGAGCCGGACGACGTGGATAATAGGGCTGGCCCGTTGTGTGCACTATCCGAGGTCAAAAAAGGCCACAGAGCCCCGGTTTCGTGGCCCGCCGTGTTTCGACGATCCCGATTTCAAAAATTGCGGGTCCCACACTCTGAATCACGGCACGCTGATGACAAAAGCCCCGTGTCGCGATTATATTTGCACACAATGCGTAAGACAAACAAAACAATCAAAGTAGTTGTAAAAAAAAAGAACAAGTTAACCGAAAAGACGAGTCTGAACTACAAAAGGGGTGCAACACGAGGATTTCCCAGGGGGTCTACCATCCTAGTACTACTCTCGCCCAAGCACGCTTAACTTCGGAGTTCTGATGGGATCCGGTGCATTAGTGCTGGTATGATCGCACCCGTTAGAGTCTCCTCACTATATTTTCTTATAGCTGCTGGCACAGCGGGCGGTGTGGGGCTCCGAACTTCAAACGCGCGTAACTTTCGAACCGAATGGAGTTACGGGGCGCACAGCATGTCCACGCGAAGGTCTCTCAGAGCCGGACGACGTGGATAATAGGGCTGGCCCGTTGTGTGCACTATCCGAGGTCAAAAAAGGCCACAGAGCCCCGGTTTCGTGGCCCGCCGTGTTTCGACGATCCCGATTTCAAAAATTGCGGGTCCCACACTCTGAATCACGGCACGCTGATGACAAAAGCCCCGTGTCGCGATTATATTTGCACACAATGCGTAAGACAAACAAAACAATCAAAGTAGTTGTAAAAAAAAAGAACAAGTTAACCGAAAAGACGAGTCTGAACTACAAAAGGGGTGCAACACGAGGATTTCCCAGGGGGTCTACCATCCTAGTACTACTCTCGCCCAAGCACGCTTAACTTCGGAGTTCTGATGGGATCCGGTGCATTAGTGCTGGTATGATCGCACCCGTTAGAGTCTCCTCACTATATTTTCTTATAGCTGCTGGCACAGCGGGCGGTGTGGGGCTCCGAACTTCAAACGCGCGTAACTTTCGAACCGAATGGAGTTACGGGGCGCACAGCATGTCCACGCGAAGGTCTCTCAGAGCCGGACGACGTGGACAATGGGGCTAGCCCGTTGTGTGCACTATCTGAGGTCAAAAAAGGCCGCAGAGCCCCGGTTTCGTGGCCCGCCGTGTTTCGACGATCCCGATTTCAAAAATTGCAGGTCCCACACTCAGAATCACGGCACGCTGATGACAAAAGCCCCGTGTCGCGATTATATTTGCACACAATGCGTAAGATAAACAAAACAATCAAACTGGTTGTAAAAAAAAAAGAACAAGTTAACCGAAAAGAGGAGTCTGAACTACAAAAGGGGTGCAACACGAGTACTTCCCAGGGGGTCACCCATCCTAGTACTACTCTCGCCCAAGCACGCTTAACTTCGGAGTTCTGATGGGATCCGGTGCATTAGTGCTGGTATGATCGCACCCGTTAGAGTCTCCTCACTATATTTTCTTATAGCTGCTGGCACAGCGGGCGGTGGGGGGCTCCGAACTTCAAACGCGCGTAACTTTCGAACCGAATGGAGTTACGGGGCGCACAGCATGTCCACGCGAAGGTCTCTCAGAGCCGGACGACGTGGATAATAGGGCTGGCCCGTTGTGTGCACTATCCGAGGTCAAAAAAGGCCGCAGAGCCCCGGTTTCGTGGCCCGCCGTGTTTCGACGATCCCGATTTCAAAAATTGCGGGTCCCACACTCAGAATCACGGCACGCTGATGACAAAAGCCCCGTGTCGCGATTATATTTGCACACAATGCGTAAGACAAACAAAACAATCAAACTAGTTGTAAAAAAAAAGAACAAGTTAACCGAAAAGACGAGTCTGAACTACAAAAGGGGTGCAACACGAGGACTTCCCAGGGGGTCTACCATCCTAGTACTACTCTCGCCCAAGCACGCTTAACTTCGGAGTTCTGATGGGATCCGGTGCATTAGTGCTGGTATGATCGCACCCGTTAGAGTCTCCTCACTATATTTTCTTATAGCTGCTGGCACAGCGGGCGGTGGGGGGCTCCGAACTTCAAACGCGCGTAACTTTCGAACCGAATGGAGTTACGGGGCGCACAGCATGTCCACGCGAAGGTCTCTCAGAGCCGGACGACGTGGATAATAGGGCTGGCCCGTTGTGTGCACTATCCGAGGTCAAAAAAGGCCGCAGAGCCCCGGTTTCGTGGCCCGCCGTGTTTCGACGATCCCGATTTCAAAAATTGCGGGTCCCACACTCAGAATCACGGCACGCTGATGACAAAAGCCCCGTGTCGCGATTATATTTGCACACAATGCGTAAGACAAACAAAACAATCAAACTAGTCGTAAAAAAAAAGAACAAGTTAACCGAAAAGACGAGTCTGAACTACAAAAGGGGTGCAACACGAGGACTTCCCAGGGGGTCTACCATCCTAGTACTACTCTCGCCCAAGCACGCTTAACTTCGGAGTTCTGATGGGATCCGGTGCATTAGTGCTGGTATGATCGCACCCGTTAGAGTCTCCTCACTATATTTTCTTATAGCTGCTGGCACAGCGGGCTGTGGGGGGCTCCGAACTTCAAACGCGCGTAACTTTCGAACCGATTGGAGTTAGGGGGCGCACAGCATGTCCCCGCGAAGGTCTCTCAGAGCCGGACGACGTGGACAATAGGGCTGGCCTGTTGTGTGCACTATCCGAGGTCAAAAAAGGCCGCAGAGCCCCGGTTTTCGTGTCCCGCCGTGTTTCGATGATCCCGATTTCAAAAATTGCGGGTCCCACACTCAGAATCACGGCACGCTGATGACAAAAGCCCCGTGTCGCGATTATATTTGCACACAATGCGTAAGATAGACAAAACAATCAAACTGGTTGTAAAAAAAAAAGAACAAGTTAACCGAAAAGAGGAGTCTGAACTACAAAAGGGGTGCAACACGAGTACTTCCCAGGGGGTCACCCATCCTAGTACTACTCTCGCCCAAGCACGCTTAACTTCGGAGTTCTGATGGGATCCGGTGCATTAGTGCTGTTATGATCGCACCCGTTAGAGTCTCCTCACTATATTTTCTTATAGCTGCTGGCACAGCGGGCGGTGGGGGGCTCCGAACTTCAAACGCGCGTAACTTTCGAACCGAATGGAGTTACGGGGCGCACAGCATGTCCACGCGAAGGTCTCTCAGAGCCGGACGACGTGGATAATAGGGCTGGCCCGTTGTGTGCACTATCCGAGGTCAAAAAAGGCCGCAGAGCCCCGGTTTCGTGGCCCGCCGTGTTTCGACGATCCCGATTTCAAAAATTGCGGGTCCCACACTCAGAATCACGGCACGCTGATGACAAAAGCCCCGTGTCGCGATTATATTTGCACACAATGCGTAAGATAAACAAAACAATCAAACTGGTTGTAAAAAAAAAAGAACAAGTTAACCGAAAAGAGGAGTCTGAACTACAAAAGGGGTGCAACACGAGTACTTCCCAGGGGGTCACCCATCCTAGTACTACTCTCGCCCAAGCACGCTTAACTTCGGAGTTCTGATGGGATCCGGTGCATTAGTGCTGGTATGATCGCACCCGTTAGAGTCTCCTCACTATATTTTCTTATAGCTGCTGGCACAGCGGGCGGTGGGGGGCTCCGAACTTCAAACGCGCGTAACTTTCGAACCGAATGGAGTTACGGGGCGCACAGCATGTCCACGCGAAGGTCTCTCAGAGCCGGACGACGTGGATAATAGGGCTGGCCCGTTGTGTGCACTATCCGAGGTCAAAAAAGGCCGCAGAGCCCCGGTTTCGTGGCCCGCCGTGTTTCGACGATCCCGATTTCAAAAATTGCGGGTCCCACACTCAGAATCACGGCACGCTGATGACAAAAGCCCCGTGTCGCGATTATATTTGCACACAATGCGTAAGACAAACAAAACAATCAAACTAGTTGTAAAAAAAAAGAACAAGTTAACCGAAAAGACGAGTCTGAACTACAAAAGGGGTGCAACACGAGGACTTCCCAGGGGGTCTACCATCCTAGTACTACTCTCGCCCAAGCACGCTTAACTTCGGAGTTCTGATGGGATCCGGTGCATTAGTGCTGGTATGATCGCACCCGTTAGAGTCTCCTCACTATATTTTCTTATAGCTGCTGGCACAGCGGGCGGTGGGGGGCTCCGAACTTCAAACGCGCGTAACTTTCGAACCGAATGGAGTTACGGGGCGCACAGCATGTCCACGCGAAGGTCTCTCAGAGCCGGACGACGTGGATAATAGGGCTGGCCCGTTGTGTGCACTATCCGAGGTCAAAAAAGGCCGCAGAGCCCCGGTTTCGTGGCCCGCCGTGTTTCGACGATCCCGATTTCAAAAATTGCGGGTCCCACACTCAGAATCACGGCACGCTGATGACAAAAGCCCCGTGTCGCGATTATATTTGCACACAATGCGTAAGACAAACAAAACAATCAAACTAGTCGTAAAAAAAAAGAACAAGTTAACCGAAAAGACGAGTCTGAACTACAAAAGGGGTGCAACACGAGGACTTCCCAGGGGGTCTACCATCCTAGTACTACTCTCGCCCAAGCACGCTTAACTTCGGAGTTCTGATGGGATCCGGTGCATTAGTGCTGGTATGATCGCACCCGTTAGAGTCTCCTCACTATATTTTCTTATAGCTGCTGGCACAGCGGGCTGTGGGGGGCTCCGAACTTCAAACGCGCGTAACTTTCGAACCGATTGGAGTTAGGGGGCGCACAGCATGTCCCCGCGAAGGTCTCTCAGAGCCGGACGACGTGGACAATAGGGCTGGCCTGTTGTGTGCACTATCCGAGGTCAAAAAAGGCCGCAGAGCCCCGGTTTTCGTGTCCCGCCGTGTTTCGATGATCCCGATTTCAAAAATTGCGGGTCCCACACTCAGAATCACGGCACGCTGATGACAAAAGCCCCGTGTCGCGATTATATTTGCACACAATGCGTAAGATAGACAAAACAATCAAACTGGTTGTAAAAAAAAAAGAACAAGTTAACCGAAAAGAGGAGTCTGAACTACAAAAGGGGTGCAACACGAGTACTTCCCAGGGGGTCACCCATCCTAGTACTACTCTCGCCCAAGCACGCTTAACTTCGGAGTTCTGATGGGATCCGGTGCATTAGTGCTGTTATGATCGCACCCGTTAGAGTCTCCTCACTATATTTTCTTATAGCTGCTGGCACAGCGGGCGGTGGGGGGCTCCGAACTTCAAACGCGCGTAACTTTCGAACCGAATGGAGTTACGGGGCGCACAGCATGTCCACGCGAAGGTCTCTCAGAGCCGGACGACGTGGATAATAGGGCTGGCCCGTTGTGTGCACTATCCGAGGTCAAAAAAGGCCACAGAGCCCCGGTTTCGTGGCCCGCCGTGTTTCGACGATCCCGATTTCAAAAATTGCGGGTCCCACACTCTGAATCACGGCACGCTGATGACAAAAGCCCCGTGTCGCGATTATATTTGCACACAATGCGTAAGACAAACAAAACAATCAAACTAGTTGTAAAAAAAAAGAACAAGTTAACCGAAAAGACGAGTCTGAACTACAAAAGGGGTGCAACACGAGGACTTCCCAGGGGGTCACCCATCCTAGTACTACTCTCGCCCAAGCACGCTTAACTTCGGAGTTCTGATGGGATCCGGTGCATTAGTGCTGGTATGATCGCACCCGTTAGAGTCTCCTCACTATATTTTCTTATAGCTGCTGGCACAGCGGGCGGTGGGGGGCTCCGAACTTCAAACGCGCGTAACTTTCGAACCGAATGGAGTTACGGGGCGCACAGCATGTCCACGCGAAGGTCTCTCAGAGCCGGACGACGTGGACAACAGGGCTGGCCCGTTGTGTGCACTATCCGAGGTCAAAAAAGGCCGCAGAGCCCCGGTTTCGTGGCCCGCCGTGTTTCGACGATCCCGATTTCAAAAATTGCGGGTCCCACACTCAGAATCACGGCACGCTGATGAAAAAAGCCCCGTGTCGCGATTATATTTGCACACAATGCGTAAGACAAACAAAACAATCAAACTAGTTGTAAAAAAAAAGAACAAGTTAACCGAAAAGACGAGTCTGAACTACAAAAGGGGTGCAACACGAGGACTTCCCAGGGGGTCTACCATCCTAGTACTACTCTCGCCCAAGCACGCTTAACTTCGGAGTTCTGATGGGATCCGGTGCATTAGTGCTGGTATGATCGCACCCGTTAGAGTCTCCTCACTATATTTTCTTATAGCTGCTGGCACAGCGGGCGGTGGGGGGCTCCGAACTTCAAACGCGCGTAACTTTCGAACCGAATGGAGTTACGGGGCGCACAGCATGTCCACGCGAAGGTCTCTCAGAGCCGGACGACGTGGATAATAGGGCTGGCCCGTTGTGTGCACTATCCGAGGTCAAAAAAGGCCGCAGAGCCCCGGTTTCGTGGCCCGCCGTGTTTCGACGATCCCGATTTCAAAAATTGCGGGTCCCACACTCAGAATCACGGCACGCTGATGACAAAAGCCCCGTGTCGCGATTATATTTGCACACAATGCGTAAGACAAACAAAACAATCAAACTAGTCGTAAAAAAAAAGAACAAGTTAACCGAAAAGACGAGTCTGAACTACAAAAGGGGTGCAACACGAGGACTTCCCAGGGGGTCTACCATCCTAGTACTACTCTCGCCCAAGCACGCTTAACTTCGGAGTTCTGATGGGATCCGGTGCATTAGTGCTGGTATGATCGCACCCGTTAGAGTCTCCTCACTATATTTTCTTATAGCTGCTGGCACAGCGGGCGGTGGGGGGCTCCGAACTTCAAACGCGCGTAACTTTCGAATCGAATGGAGTTACGAGACGCACAGCATGTCCCCGCGAAGGTCTCTCAGAGCCGGACGACGTGGACAATAGGGCTGGCCCGTTGTGTGCACTATCCGAGGTCAAAAAAGGCCGCAGAGCCCCGGTTTCGTGGCCCGCCGTGTTTCGACGATCCCGATTTCAAAAATTGCGGGTCCCACACTCAGAATCACGGCACGCTGATGACAAAAGCCCCGTGTCGCGATTATATTTGCACACAATGCGTAAGATAAACAAAACAATCAAACTGGTTGTAAAAAAAAAAGAACAAGTTAACCGAAAAGAGGAGTCTGAACTACAAAAGGGGTGCAACACGAGTACTTCCCAGGGGGTCACCCATCCTAGTACTACTCTCGCCTAAGCACGCTTAACTTCGGAGTTCTGATGGGATCCGGTGCATTAGTGCTGGTATGATCGCACCCGTTAGAGTCTCCTCACTATATTTTCTTATAGCTGCTGGCACAGCGGGCGGTGGGGGGCTCCGAACTTCAAACGCGCGTAACTTTCGAACCGAATGGAGTTACGGGGCGCACAGCATGTCCACGCGAAGGTCTCTCAGAGCCGGACGACGTGGATAATAGGGCTGGCCCGTTGTGTGCACTATCCGAGGTCAAAAAAGGCCGCAGAGCCCCGGTTTCGTGGCCCGCCGTGTTTCGACGATCCTGATTTCAAAAATTGCGGGTCCCACACTCAGAATCACGGCACGCTGATGACAAAAGCCCCGTGTCGCGATTATATTTGCACACAATGCGTAAGACAAACAAAACAATCAAACTAGTTGTAAAAAAAAAGAACAAGTTAACCGAAAAGACGAGTCTGAACTACAAAAGGGGTGCAACACGAGGACTTCCCAGGGGGTCTACCATCCTAGTACTACTCTCGCCCAAGCACGCTTAACTTCGGAGTTCTGATGGGATCCGGTGCATTAGTGTTGGTATGATCGCACCCGTTAGAGTCTCCTCACTATATTTTCTTATAGCTGCTGGCACAGCGGGCGGTGGGGGGCTCCGAACTTCAAACGCGCGTAACTTTCGAACCGAATGGAGTTACGGGGCGAACAACATGTCCACGCGAAGGTCTCTCAGAGCCGGACGACGTGGATAATAGGGCTGGCCCGTTGTGTGCAATATCCGAGGTCAAAAAAGGCCGCAGAGCCCCGGTTTCGTGGCCCGCCGTGTTTCGACGATCCCGATTTCAAAAATTGCGGGTCCCACACTCAGAATCACGGCACGCTGATGACAAAAGCCCCGTGTCGCGATTATATTTGCACACAATGCGTAAGACAAACAAAACAATCAAACTAGTCGTAAAAAAAAAGAACAAGTTAACCGAAAAGACGAGTCTGAACTACAAAAGGGGTGCAACACGAGGACTTCCCAGGGGGTCTACCATCCTAGTACTACTCTCGCCCAAGCACGCTTAACTTCGGAGTTCTGATGGGATCCGGTGCATTAGTGCTGGTATGATCGCACCCGTTAGAGTCTCCTCACTATATTTTCTTATAGCTGCTGGCACAGCGGGCTGTGGGGGGCTCCGAACTTCAAACGCGCGTAACTTTCGAACCGATTGGAGTTAGGGGGCGCACAGCATGTCCCCGCGAAGGTCTCTCAGAGCCGGACGACGTGGACAATAGGGCTGGCCTGTTGTGTGCACTATCCGAGGTCAAAAAAGGCCGCAGAGCCCCGGTTTTCGTGTCCCGCCGTGTTTCGATGATCCCGATTTCAAAAATTGCGGGTCCCACACTCAGAATCACGGCACGCTGATGACAAAAGCCCCGTGTCGCGATTATATTTGCACACAATGCGTAAGATAGACAAAACAATCAAACTGGTTGTAAAAAAAAAAGAACAAGTTAACCGAAAAGAGGAGTCTGAACTACAAAAGGGGTGCAACACGAGTACTTCCCAGGGGGTCACCCATCCTAGTACTACTCTCGCCCAAGCACGCTTAACTTCGGAGTTCTGATGGGATCCGGTGCATTAGTGCTGTTATGATCGCACCCGTTAGAGTCTCCTCACTATATTTTCTTATAGCTGCTGGCACAGCGGGCGGTGGGGGGCTCCGAACTTCAAACGCGCGTAACTTTCGAACCGAATGGAGTTACGGGGCGCACAGCATGTCCACGCGAAGGTCTCTCAGAGCCGGACGACGTGGATAATAGGGCTGGCCCGTTGTGTGCACTATCCGAGGTCAAAAAAGGCCACAGAGCCCCGGTTTCGTGGCCCGCCGTGTTTCGACGATCCCGATTTCAAAAATTGCGGGTCCCACACTCTGAATCACGGCACGCTGATGACAAAAGCCCCGTGTCGCGATTATATTTGCACACAATGCGTAAGACAAACAAAACAATCAAACTAGTTGTAAAAAAAAAGAACAAGTTAACCGAAAAGACGAGTCTGAACTACAAAAGGGGTGCAACACGAGGACTTCCCAGGGGGTCACCCATCCTAGTACTACTCTCGCCCAAGCACGCTTAACTTCGGAGTTCTGATGGGATCTGGTGCATTAGTGCTGGTATGATCGCACCCGTTAGAGTCTCCTCACTATATTTTCTTATAGCTGCTGGCACAGCGGGCGGTGGGGGGCTCCGAACTTCAAACGCGCGTAACTTTCGAACCGAATGGAGTTACGGGGCGCACAGCATGTCCACGCGAAGGTCTCTCAGAGCCGGACGACGTGGACAACAGGGCTGGCCCGTTGTGTGCACTATCCGAGGTCAAAAAAGGCCGCAGAGCCCCGGTTTCGTGGCCCGCCGTGTTTCGACGATCCCGATTTCAAAAATTGCGGGTCCCACACTCAGAATCACGGCACGCTGATGACAAAAGCCCCGTGTCGCGATTATATTTGCACACAATGCGTAAGATAGACAAAACAATCAAACTGGTTGTAAAAAAAAAAGAACAAGTTAACCGAAAAGAGGAGTCTGAACTACAAAAGGGGTGCAACACGAGGACTTCCCAGGGGGTCTACCATCCTAGTACTACTCTCGCCCAAGCACGCTTAACTTCGGAGTTCTGATGGGATCCGGTGCATTAGTGCTGGTATGATCGCACCCGTTAGAGTCTCCTCACTATATTTTCTTATAGCTGCTGGCACAGCGGGCTGTGGGGGGCTCCGAACTTCAAACGCGCGTAACTTTCGAACCGATTGGAGTTAGGGGGCGCACAGCATGTCCCCGCGAAGGTCTCTCAGAGCCGGACGACGTGGACAATAGGGCTGGCCTGTTGTGTGCACTATCCGAGGTCAAAAAAGGCCGCAGAGCCCCGGTTTTCGTGTCCCGCCGTGTTTCGATGATCCCGATTTCAAAAATTGCGGGTCCCACACTCAGAATCACGGCACGCTGATGACAAAAGCCCCGTGTCGCGATTATATTTGCACACAATGCGTAAGATAGACAAAACAATCAAACTGGTTGTAAAAAAAAAAGAACAAGTTAACCGAAAAGAGGAGTCTGAACTACAAAAGGGGTGCAACACGAGTACTTCCCAGGGGGTCACCCATCCTAGTACTACTCTCGCCCAAGCACGCTTAACTTCGGAGTTCTGATGGGATCCGGTGCATTAGTGCTGTTATGATCGCACCCGTTAGAGTCTCCTCACTATATTTTCTTATAGCTGCTGGCACAGCGGGCGGTGGGGGGCTCCGAACTTCAAACGCGCGTAACTTTCGAACCGAATGGAGTTACGGGGCGCACAGCATGTCCACGCGAAGGTCTCTCAGAGCCGGACGACGTGGATAATAGGGCTGGCCCGTTGTGTGCACTATCCGAGGTCAAAAAAGGCCACAGAGCCCCGGTTTCGTGGCCCGCCGTGTTTCGACGATCCCGATTTCAAAAATTGCGGGTCCCACACTCTGAATCACGGCACGCTGATGACAAAAGCCCCGTGTCGCGATTATATTTGCACACAATGCGTAAGACAAACAAAACAATCAAAGTAGTTGTAAAAAAAAAGAACAAGTTAACCGAAAAGACGAGTCTGAACTACAAAAGGGGTGCAACACGAGGACTTCCCAGGGGGTCACCCATCCTAGTACTACTCTCGCCCAAGCACGCTTAACTTCGGAGTTCTGATGGGATCCGGTGCATTAGTGCTGGTATGATCGCACCCGTTAGAGTCTCCTCACTATATTTTCTTATAGCTGCTGGCACAGCGGGCGGTGGGGGGCTCCGAACTTCAAACGCGCGTAACTTTCGAACCGAATGGAGTTACGGGGCGCACAGCATGTCCACGCGAAGGTCTCTCAGAGCCGGACGACGTGGACAACAGGGCTGGCCCGTTGTGTGCACTATCCGAGGTCAAAAAAGGCCGCAGAGCCCCGGTTTCGTGGCCCGCCGTGTTTCGACGATCCCGATTTCAAAAATTGCGGGTCCCACACTCAGAATCACGGCACGCTGATGACAAAAGCCCCGTGTCGCGATTATATTTGCACACAATGCGTAAGACAAACAAAACAATCAAACTAGTTGTAAAAAAAAAGAACAAGTTAACCGAAAAGACGAGTCTGAACTACAAAAGGGGTGCAACACGAGGACTTCCCAGGGGGTCTACCATCCTAGTACTACTCTCGCCCAAGCACGCTTAACTTCGGAGTTCTGATGGGATCCGGTGCATTAGTGCTGGTATGATCGCACCCGTTAGAGTCTCCTCACTATATTTTCTTATAGCTGCTGGCACAGCGGGCGGTGGGGGGCTCCGAACTTCAAACGCGCGTAACTTTCGAACCGAATGGAGTTACGGGGCGCACAGCATGTCCACGCGAAGGTCTCTCAGAGCCGGACGATGTGGATAATAGGGCTGGCCCGTTGTGTGCACTATCCGAGGTCAAAAAAGGCTGCAGAGCCCCGGTTTCGTGGCCCGCCGTGTTTCGACGATCCCGATTTCAAAAATTGCGGGTCCCACACTCAGAATCACGGCACGCTGATGACAAAAGCCCCGTGTCGCGATTATATTTGCACACAATGCGTAAGACAAACAAAACAATCAAACTAGTCGTAAAAAAAAAGAACAAGTTAACCGAAAAGACGAGTCTGAACTACAAAAGGGGTGCAACACGAGGACTTCCCAGGGGGTCTACCATCCTAGTACTACTCTCGCCCAAGCACGCTTAACTTCGGAGTTCTGATGGGATCCGGTGCATTAGTGCTGGTATGATCGCACCCGTTAGAGTCTCCTCACTATATTTTCTTATAGCTGCTGGCACAGCGGGCGGTGGGGGGCTCCGAACTTCAAACGCGCGTAACTTTCGAATCGAATGGAGTTACGAGACGCACAGCATGTCCCCGCGAAGGTCTCTCAGAGCCGGACGACGTGGACAATAGGGCTGGCCCGTTGTGTGCACTATCCGAGGTCAAAAAAGGCCGCAGAGCCCCGGTTTCGTGGCCCGCCGTGTTTCGACGATCCCGATTTCAAAAATTGCGGGTCCCACACTCAGAATCACGGCACGCTGATGACAAAAGCCCCGTGTCGCGATTATATTTGCACACAATGCGTAAGATAAACAAAACAATCAAACTGGTTGTAAAAAAAAAAGAACAAGTTAACCGAAAAGAGGAGTCTGAACTACAAAAGGGGTGCAACACGAGTACTTCCCAGGGGGTCACCCATCCTAGTACTACTCTCGCCTAAGCACGCTTAACTTCGGAGTTCTGATGGGATCCGGTGCATTAGTGCTGGTATGATCGCACCCGTTAGAGTCTCCTCACTATATTTTCTTATAGCTGCTGGCACAGCGGGCGGTGGGGGGCTCCGAACTTCAAACGCGCGTAACTTTCGAACCGAATGGAGTTACGGGGCGCACAGCATGTCCACGCGAAGGTCTCTCAGAGCCGGACGACGTGGATAATAGGGCTGGCCCGTTGTGTGCACTATCCGAGGTCAAAAAAGGCCGCAGAGCCCCGGTTTCGTGGCCCGCCGTGTTTCGACGATCCCGATTTCAAAAATTGCGGGTCCCACACTCAGAATCACGGCACGCTGATGACAAAAGCCCCGTGTCGCGATTATATTTGCACACAATGCGTAAGACAAACAAAACAATCAAACTAGTTGTAAAAAAAAAGAACAAGTTAACCGAAAAGACGAGTCTGAACTACAAAAGGGGTGCAACACGAGGACTTCCCAGGGGGTCTACCATCCTAGTACTACTCTCGCCCAAGCACGCTTAACTTCGGAGTTCTGATGGGATCCGGTGCATTAGTGTTGGTATGATCGCACCCGTTAGAGTCTCCTCACTATATTTTCTTATAGCTGCTGGCACAGCGGGCGGTGGGGGGCTCCGAACTTCAAACGCGCGTAACTTTCGAACCGAATGGAGTTACGGGGCGCACAGCATGTCCACGCGAAGGTCTCTCAGAGCCGGACGACGTGGATAATAGGGCTGGCCCGTTGTGTGCACTATCCGAGGTCAAAAAAGGCCGCAGAGCCCCGGTTTCGTGGCCCGCCGTGTTTCGACGATCCTGATTTCAAAAATTGCGGGTCCCACACTCAGAATCACGGCACGCTGATGACAAAAGCCCCGTGTCGCGATTATATTTGCACACAATGCGTAAGACAAACAAAACAATCAAACTAGTCGTAAAAAAAAAGAACAAGTTAACCGAAAAGACGAGTCTGAACTACAAAAGGGGTGCAACACGAGGACTTCCCAGGGGGTCTACCATCCTAGTACTACTCTCGCCCAAGCACGCTTAACTTCGGAGTTCTGATGGGATCCGGTGCATTAGTGCTGGTATGATCGCACCCGTTAGAGTCTCCTCACTATATTTTCTTATAGCTGCTGGCACAGCGGGCTGTGGGGGGCTCCGAACTTCAAACGCGCGTAACTTTCGAACCGATTGGAGTTAGGGGGCGCACAGCATGTCCCCGCGAAGGTCTCTCAGAGCCGGACGACGTGGATAATAGGGCTGGCCTGTTGTGTGCACTATCCGAGGTCAAAAAAGGCCGCAGAGCCCCGGTTTTCGTGTCCCGCCGTGTTTCGATGATCCCGATTTCAAAAATTGCGGGTCCCACACTCAGAATCACGGCACGCTGATGACAAAAGCCCCGTGTCGCGATTATATTTGCACACAATGCGTAAGATAGACAAAACAATCAAACTGGTTGTAAAAAAAAAAGAACAAGTTAACCGAAAAGAGGAGTCTGAACTACAAAAGGGGTGCAACACGAGTACTTCCCAGGGGGTCACCCATCCTAGTACTACTCTCGCCCAAGCACGCTTAACTTCGCAGTTCTGATGGGATCCGGTGCATTAGTGCTGTTATGATCGCACCCGTTAGAGTCTCCTCACTATATTTTCTTATAGCTGCTGGCACAGCGGGCGGTGGGGGGCTCCGAACTTCAAACGCGCGTAACTTTCGAACCGAATGGAGTTACGGGGCGCACAGCATGTCCACGCGAAGGTCTCTCAGAGCCGGACGACGTGGATAATAGGGCTGGCCCGTTGTGTGCACTATCCGAGGTCAAAAAAGGCCACAGAGCCCCGGTTTCGTGGCCCGCCGTGTTTCGACGATCCCGATTTCAAAAATTGCGGGTCCCACACTCTGAATCACGGCAAGCTGATGACAAAAGCCCCGTGTCGCGATTATATTTGCACACAATGCGTAAGACAAACAAAACAATCAAACTAGTTGTAAAAAAAAAGAACAAGTTAACCGAAAAGACGAGTCTGAACTACAAAAGGGGTGCAACACGAGGACTTCCCAGGGGGTCACCCATCCTAGTACTACTCTCACCCAAGCACGCTTAACTTCGGAGTTCTGATGGGATCCGGTGCATTAGTGCTGGTATGATCGCACCGGTTAGAGTCTCCTCACTATATTTTCTTATAGCTGCTGGCACAGCGGGCGGTGGGGGGCTCCGAACTTCAAACGCGCGTAACTTTCGAACCGAATGGAGTTACGGGGCGCACAGCATGTCCACGCGAAGGTCTCTCAGAGCCGGACGACGTGGACAACAGGGCTGGCCCGTTGTGTGCACTATCCGAGGTCAAAAAAGGCCGCAGAGCCCCGGTTTCGTGGCCCGCCGTGTTTCGACGATCCCGATTTCAAAAATTGCGGGTCCCACACTCAGAATCACGGCACGCTGATGACAAAAGCCCCGTGTCGCGATTATATTTGCACACAATGCGTAAGACAAACAAAACAATCAAACTAGTTGTAAAAAAAAAGAACAAGTTAACCGAAAAGACGAGTCTGAACTACAAAAGGGGTGCAACACGAGGACTTCCCAGGGGGTCTACCATCCTAGTACTACTCTCGCCCAAGCACGCTTAACTTCGGAGTTCTGATGGGATCCGGTGCATTAGTGCTGGTATGATCGCACCCGTTAGAGTCTCCTCACTATATTTTCTTATAGCTGCTGGCACAGCGGGCGGTGGGGGGCTCCGAACTTCAAACGCGCGTAACTTTCGAACCGAATGGAGTTACGGGGCGCACAGCATGTCCACGCGAAGGTCTCTCAGAGCCGGACGACGTGGATAATAGGGCTGGCCCGTTGTGTGCACTATCCGAGGTCAAAAAAGGCCGCAGAGCCCCGGTTTCGTGGCCCGCCGTGTTTCGACGATCCCGATTTCAAAAATTGCGGGTCCCACACTCAGAATCACGGCACGCTGATGACAAAAGCCCCGTGTCGCGATTATATTTGCACACAATGCGTAAGACAAACAAAACAATCAAACTAGTCGTAAAAAAAAGAACAAGTTAACCGAAAAGACGAGTCTGAACTACAAAAGGGGTGCAACACGAGGACTTCCCAGGGGGTCTACCATCCTAGTACTACTCTCGCCCAAGCACGCTTAACTTCGGAGTTCTGATGGGATCCGGTGCATTAGTGCTGGTATGATCGCACCCGTTAGAGTCTCCTCACTATATTTTCTTATAGCTGCTGGCACAGCGGGCGGTGGGGGGCTCCGAACTTCAAACGCGCGTAACTTTCGAATCGAATGGAGTTACGAGACGCACAGCATGTCCCCGCGAAGGTCTCTCAGAGCCGGACGACGTGGACAATAGGGCTGGCCCGTTGTGTGCACTATCCGAGGTCAAAAAAGGCCGCAGAGCCCCGGTTTCGTGGCCCGCCGTGTTTCGACGATCCCGATTTCAAAAATTGCGGGTCCCACACTCAGAATCACGGCACGCTGATGACAAAAGCCCCGTGTCGCGATTATATTTGCACACAATGCGTAAGATAAACAAAACAATCAAACTGGTTGTAAAAAAAAAAGAACAAGTTAACCGAAAAGAGGAGTCTGAACTACAAAAGGGGTGCAACACGAGTACTTCCCAGGGGGTCACCCATCCTAGTACTACTCTCGCCTAAGCACGCTTAACTTCGGAGTTCTGATGGGATCCGGTGCATTAGTGCTGGTATGATCGCACCCGTTAGAGTCTCCTCACTATATTTTCTTATAGCTGCTGGCACAGCGGGCGGTGGGGGGCTCCGAACTTCAAACGCGCGTAACTTTCGAACCGAATGGAGTTACGGGGCGCACAGCATGTCCACGCGAAGGTCTCTCAGAGCCGGACGACGTGGATAATAGGGCTGGCCCGTTGTGTGCACTATCCGAGGTCAAAAAAGGCCGCAGAGCCCCGGTTTCGTGGCCCGCCGTGTTTCGACGATCCCGATTTCAAAAATTGCGGGTCCCACACTCTGAATCACGGCACGCTGATGACAAAAGCCCCATGTCGCGATTATATTTGCACACAATGCGTAAGACAAACAAAACAATCAAAGTAGTTGTAAAAAAAAAGAACAAGTTAACCGAAAAGACGAGTCTGAACTACAAAAGGGGTGCAACACGAGGATTTCCCAGGGGGTCTACCATCCTAGTACTACTCTCGCCCAAGCACGCTTAACTTCGGAGTTCTGATGGGATCCGGTGCATTAGTGCTGGTATGATCGCACCCGTTAGAGTCTCCTCACTATATTTTCTTATAGCTGCTGGCACAGCGGGCGGTGTGGGGCTCCGAACTTCAAACGCGCGTAACTTTCGAACCGAATGGAGTTACGGGGCGCACAGCATGTCCACGCGAAGGTCTCTCAGAGCCGGACGACGTGGACAACGGGGCTAGCCCGTTGTGTGCACTATCTGAGGTCAAAAAAGGCCGCAGAGCCCCGGTTTCGTGGCCCGCCGTGTTTCGACGATCCCGATTTCAAAAATTGCAGGTCCCACACTCAGAATCACGGCACGCTGATGACAAAAGCCCCGTGTCGCGATTATATTTGCACACAATGCGTAAGATAAACAAAACAATCAAACTGGTTGTAAAAAAAAAAGAACAAGTTAACCGAAAAGAGGAGTCTGAACTACAAAAGGGGTGCAACACGAGTACTTCCCAGGGGGTCACCCATCCTAGTACTACTCTCGCCCAAGCACGCTTAACTTCGGAGTTCTGATGGGATCCGGTGCATTAGTGCTGGTATGATCGCACCCGTTAGAGTCTCCTCACTATATTTTCTTATAGCTGCTGGCACAGCGGGCGGTGGGGGGCTCCGAACTTCAAACGCGCGTAACTTTCGAACCGAATGGAGTTACGGGGCGCACAGCATGTCCACGCGAAGGTCTCTCAGAGCCGGACGACGTGGATAATAGGGCTGGCCCGTTGTGTGCACTATCCGAGGTCAAAAAAGGCCGCAGAGCCCCGGTTTCGTGGCCCGCCGTGTTTCGACGATCCCGATTTCAAAAATTGCGGGTCCCACACTCAGAATCACGGCACGCTGATGACAAAAGCCCCGTGTCGCGATTATATTTGCACACAATGCGTAAGACAAACAAAACAATCAAACTAGTTGTAAAAAAAAAGAACAAGTTAACCGAAAAGACGAGTCTGAACTACAAAAGGGGTGCAACACGAGTACTTCCCAGGGGGTCACCCATCCTAGTACTACTCTCGCCCAAGCACGCTTAACTTCGGAGTTCTGATGGGATCCGGTGCATTAGTGCTGTTATGATCGCACCCGTTAGAGTCTCCTCACTATATTTTCTTATAGCTGCTGGCACAGCGGGCGGTGGGGGGCTCCGAACTTCAAACGCGCGTAACTTACGAACCGAATGGAGTTACGGGGCGCACAGCATGTCCACGCGAAGGTCTCTCAGAGCCGGACGACGTGGATAATAGGGCTGGCCCGTTGTGTGCACTATCCGAGGTCAAAAAAGGCCACAGAGCCCCGGTTTCGTGGCCCGCCGTGTTTCGACGATCCCGATTTCAAAAATTGCGGGTCCCACACTCTGAATCACGGCACGCTGATGACAAAAGCCCCGTGTCGCGATTATATTTGCACACAATGCGTAAGACAAACAAAACAATCAAAGTAGTTGTAAAAAAAAAGAACAAGTTAACCGAAAAGACGAGTCTGAACTACAAAAGGGGTGCAACACGAGGATTTCCCAGGGGGTCTACCATCCTAGTACTACTCTCGCCCAAGCACGCTTAACTTCGGAGTTCTGATGGGATCCGGTGCATTAGTGCTGGTATGATCGCACCCGTTAGAGTCTCCTCACTATATTTTCTTATAGCTGCTGGCACAGCGGGCGGTGTGGGGCTCCGAACTTCAAACGCGCGTAACTTTCGAACCGAATGGAGTTACGGGGCGCACAACATGTCCACGCGAAGGTCTCTCAGAGCCGGACGACGTGGACAACGGGGCTAGCCCGTTGTGTGCACTATCTGAGGTCAAAAAAGGCCGCAGAGCCCCGGTTTCGTGGCCCGCCGTGTTTCGACGATCCCGATTTCAAAAATTGCAGGTCCCACACTCAGAATCACGGCACGCTGATGACAAAAGCCCCGTGTCGCGATTATATTTGCACACAATGCGTAAGATAAACAAAACAATCAAACTGGTTGTAAAAAAAAAAGAACAAGTTAACCGAAAAGAGGAGTCTGAACTACAAAAGGGGTGCAACACGAGTACTTCCCAGGGGGTCACCCATCCTAGTACTACTCTCGCCCAAGCACGCTTAACTTCGGAGTTCTGATGGGATCCGGTGCATTAGTGCTGGTATGATCGCACCCGTTAGAGTCTCCTCACTATATTTTCTTATAGCTGCTGGCACAGCGGGCGGTGGGGGGCTCCGAACTTCAAACGCGCGTAACTTTCGAACCGAATGGAGTTACGGGGCGCACAGCATGTCCACGCGAAGGTCTCTCAGAGCCGGACGACGTGGATAATAGGGATGGCCCGTTGTGTGCACTATCCGAGGTCAAAAAAGGCCGCAGAGCCCCGGTTTCGTGGCCCGCCGTGTTTCGACGATCCCGATTTCAAAAATTGCGGGTCCCACACTCTGAATCACGGCACGCTGATGACAAAAGCCCCGTGTCGCGATTATATTTGCACACAATGCGTAAGACAAACAAAACAATCAAAGTAGTTGTAAAAAAAAAGAACAAGTTAACCGAAAAGACGAGTCTGAACTACAAAAGGGGTGCAACACGAGGATTTCCCAGGGGGTCTACCATCCTAGTACTACTCTCGCCCAAGCACGCTTAACTTCGGAGTTCTGATGGGATCCGGTGCATTAGTGCTGGTATGATCGCACCCGTTAGAGTCTCCTCACTATATTTTCTTATAGCTGCTGGCACAGCGGGCGGTGTGGGGCTCCGAACTTCAAACGCGCGTAACTTTCGAACCGAATGGAGTTACGGGGCGCACAGCATGTCCACGCGAAGGTCTCTCAGAGCCGGACGACGTGGACAACGGGGCTAGCCCGTTGTGTGCACTATCTGAGGTCAAAAAAGGCCGCAGAGCCCCGGTTTCGTGGCCCGCCGTGTTTCGACGATCCCGATTTCAAAAATTGCAGGTCCCACACTCAGAATCACGGCACGCTGATGACAAAAGCCCCGTGTCGCGATTATATTTGCACACAATGCGTAAGATAAACAAAACAATCAAACTGGTTGTAAAAAAAAAAGAACAAGTTAACCGAAAAGAGGAGTCTGAACTACAAAAGGGGTGCAACACAAGTACTTCCCAAGGGGTCACCCATCCTAGTACTACTCTCGCCCAAGCACGCTTAACTTCGGAGTTCTGATGGGATCCGGTGCATTAGTGCTGGTATGATCGCACCCGTTAGAGTCTCCTCACTTTATTTTCTTATAGCTGCTGGCACAGCGGGCGGTGGGGGGCTCCGAACTTCAAACGCGCGTAACTTTCGAACCGAATGGAGTTACGGGGCGCACAGCATGTCCACGCGAAGGTCTCTCAGAGCCGGACGACGTGGATAATAGGGCTGGCCCGTTGTGTGCACTATCCGAGGTCAAAAAAGGCCGCAGAGCCCCGGTTTCGTGGCCCGCCGTGTTTCGACGATCCCGATTTCAAAAATTGCGGGTCCCACACTCAGAATCACGGCACGCTGATGACAAAAGCCCCGTGTCGCGATTATATTTGCACACAATGCGTAAGACAAACAAAACAATCAAACTAGTTGTAAAAAAAAAGAACAAGTTAACCGAAAAGACGAGTCTGAACTACAAAAGGGGTGCAACACGAGTACTTCCCAGGGGGTCACCCATCCTAGTACTACTCTCGCCCAAGCACGCTTAACTTCGGAGTTCTGATGGGATCCGGTGCATTAGTGCTGTTATGATCGCACCCGTTAGAGTCTCCTCACTATATTTTCTTATAGCTGTTGGCACAGCGGGCGGTGGGGGGCTCCGAACTTCAAACGCGCGTAACTTTCGAACCGAATGGAGTTACGGGGCGCACAGCATGTCCACGCGAAGGTCTCTCAGAGCCGGACGACGTGGATAATAGGGCTGGCCCGTTGTGTGCACTATCCGAGGTCAAAAAAGGCCACAGAGCCCCGGTTTCGTGGCCCGCCGTGTTTCGACGATCCCGATTTCAAAAATTGCGGGTCCCACACTCTGAATCACGGCACGCTGATGACAAAAGCCCCGTGTCGCGATTATATTTGCACACAATGCGTAAGACAAACAAAACAATCAAAGTAGTTGTAAAAAAAAAGAACAAGTTAACCGAAAAGACGAGTCTGAACTACAAAAGGGGTGCAACACGAGGATTTCCCAGGGGGTCTACCATCCTAGTACTACTCTCGCCCAAGCACGCTTAACTTCGGAGTTCTGATGGGATCCGGTGCATTAGTGCTGGTATGATCGCACCCGTTAGAGTCTCCTCACTATATTTTCTTATAGCTGCTGGCACAGCGGGCGGTGTGGGGCTCCGAACTTCAAACGCGCGTAACTTTCGAACCGAATGGAGTTACGGGGCGCACAACATGTCCACGCGAAGGTCTCTCAGAGCCGGACGACGTGGACAACGGGGCTAGCCCGTTGTGTGCACTATCTGAGGTCAAAAAAGGCCGCAGAGCCCCGGTTTCGTGGCCCGCCGTGTTTCGACGATCCCGATTTCAAAAATTGCAGGTCCCACACTCAGAATCACGGCACGCTGATGACAAAAGCCCCGTGTCGCGATTATATTTGCACACAATGCGTAAGATAAACAAAACAATCAAACTGGTTGTAAAAAAAAAAGAACAAGTTAACCGAAAAGAGGAGTCTGAACTACAAAAGGGGTGCAACACGAGTACTTCCCAGGGGGTCACCCATCCTAGTACTACTCTCGCCCAAGCACGCTTAACTTCGGAGTTCTGATGGGATCCGGTGCATTAGTGCTGGTATGATCGCACCCGTTAGAGTCTCCTCACTATATTTTCTTATAGCTGCTGGCACAGCGGGCGGTGGGGGGCTCCGAACTTCAAACGCGCGTAACTTTCGAACCGAATGGAGTTACGGGGCGCACAGCATGTCCACGCGAAGGTCTCTCAGAGCCGGACGACGTGGATAATAGGGCTGGCCCGTTGTGTGCACTATCCGAGGTCAAAAAAGGCCGCAGAGCCCCGGTTTCGTGGCCCGCCGTGTTTCGACGATCCCGATTTCAAAAATTGCGGGTCCCACACTCAGAATCACGGCACGCTGATGACAAAAGCCCCGTGTCGCGATTATATTTGCACACAATGCGTAAGACAAACAAAACAATCAAACTAGTTGTAAAAAAAAAGAACAAGTTAACCGAAAAGACGAGTCTGAACTACAAAAGGGGTGCAACACGAGGACTTCCCAGGGGGTCTACCATCCTAGTACTACTCTCGCCCAAGAACGCTTAACTTCGGAGTTCTGATGGGATCCGGTGCATTAGTGCTGGTATGATCGCACCCGTTAGAGTCTCCTCACTATATTTTCTTATAGCTGCTGGCACAGCGGGCGGTGGGGGGCTCCGAACTTCAAACGCGCGTAACTTTCGAACCGAATGGAGTTACGGGGCGCACAGCATGTCCACGCGAAGGTCTCTCAGAGCCGGACGACGAGGATAATAGGGCTAGCCCGTTGTGTGCACTATCCGAGGTCAAAAAAGGCCGCAGAGCCCCGGTTTCGTGGCCCGCCGTGTTTCGACGATCCCGATTTCAAAAATTGCGGGTCCCACACTCAGAATCACGGCACGCTGATGACAAAAGCCCCATGTCGCGATTATATTTGCACACAATGCGTAAGACAAACAAAACAATCAAACTAGTTGTAAAAAAAAAGAACAAGTTAACCGAAAAGACGAGTCTGAACTACAAAAGGGGTGCAACACGAGGACTTCCCAGGGGGTCACCCATCCTAGTACTACTCTCGCCCAAGCACGCTTAACTTCGGAGTTCTGATGGGATCCGATGCATTAGTGCTGGTATGATCGCACCCGTTAGAGTCTCCTCACTATATTTTCTTATAGCTGCTGGCACAGCGGGCGGTGGGGGGCTCCGAACTTCAAACGCGCGTAACTTTCGAACCGAATGGAGTTACGGGGCGCACAACATGTCCACGCGAAGGTCTCTCAGAGCCGGACGACGTGAATAATAGGGCTGGCCCGTTGTGTGCACTATCCGAGGTCAAAAAAGGCCACAGAGCCCCGGTTTCGTGGCCCGCCGTGTTTCGACGATCCCGATTTCAAAAATTGCGGGTCCCACACTCAGAATCACGGCACGCTGATGACAAAAGCCCCATGTCGCGATTATATTTGCACACAATGCGTAAGACAAACAAAACAATCAAAGTAGTTGTAAAAAAAAAGAACAAGTTAACCGAAAAGACGAGTCTGAACTACAAAAGGGGTGCAACACGAGGATTTCCCAGGGGGTCTACCATCCTAGTACTACTCTCGCCCAAGCACGCTTAACTTCGGAGTTCTGATGGGATCCGGTGCATTAGTGCTGGTATGATCGCACCCGTTAGAGTCTCCTCACTATATTTTCTTATAGCTGCTGGCACAGCGGGCGGTGTGGGGCTCCGAACTTCAAACGCGCGTAACTTTCGAACCGAATGGAGTTACGGGGCGCACAGCATGTCCACGCGAAGGTCTCTCAGAGCCGGACGACGTGGACAACGGGGCTAGCCCGTTGTGTGCACTATCTGAGGTCAAAAAAGGCCGCAGAGCCCCGGTTTCGTGGCCCGCCGTGTTTCGACGATCCCGATTTCAAAAATTGCAGGTCCCACACTCAGAATCACGGCACGCTGATGACAAAAGCCCCGTGTCGCGATTATATTTGCACACAATGCGTAAGATAAACAAAACAATCAAACTGGTTGTAAAAAAAAAAGAACAAGTTAACCGAAAAGAGGAGTCTGAACTACAAAAGGGGTGCAACACGAGTACTTCCCAGGGGGTCACCCATCCTAGTACTACTCTCACCCAAGCACGCTTAACTTCGGAGTTCTGATGGGATCCGGTGCATTAGTGCTGGTATGATCGCACCCGTTAGAGTCTCCTCACTATATTTTCTTATAGCTGCTGGCACAGCGGGCGGTGGGGGGCTACGAAGTTCAAACGCGCGTAACTTTCGAACCGAATGGAGTTACGGGGCGCACAGCATGTCCACGCGAAGGTCTCTCAGAGCCGGACGACGTGGATAATAGGGCTGGCCCGTTGTGTGCACTATCCGAGGTCAAAAAAGGCCGCAGAGCCCCGGTTTCGTGGCCCGCCGTGTTTCGACGATCCCGATTTCAAAAATTGCGGGTCCCACACTCAGAATCACGGCACGCTGATGACAAAAGCCCCGTGTCGCGATTATATTTGCACACAATGCGTAAGACAAACAAAACAATCAAACTAGTTGTAAAAAAAAAGAACAAGTTAACCGAAAAGACGAGTCTGAACTACAAAAGGGGTGCAACACGAGGACTTCCCAGGGGGTCTACCATCCTAGTACTACTCTCGCCCAAGCACGCTTAACTTTGGAGTTCTGATGGGATCCGGTGCATTAGTGCTGGTATGATCGCACCCGTTAGAGTCTCCTCACTATATTTTCTTATAGCTGCTGGCACAGCGGGCGGTGGGGGGCTCCGAACTTCAAACGCGCGTAACTTTCGAACCGAATGGAGTTACGGGGCTCACAGCATGTCCACGCGAAGGTCTCTCAGAGCCGGACGACGTGGATAATAGGGCTGGCCCGTTGTGTGCACTATCCGAGGTCAAAAAAGGCCGCAGAGCCCCGGTTTCGTGGCCCGCCGTGTTTCGACGATCCCGATTTCAAAAATTGCGGGTCCCACACTCAGAATCACGGCACGCTGATGACAAAAGCCCCGTGTCGCGATTATATTTGCACACAATGCGTAAGACAAACAAAACAATCAAACTAGTTGTAAAAAAAAAGAACAAGTTAACCGAAAAGACGAGTCTGAACTACAAAAGGGGTGCAACACGAGGACTTCCCAGGGGGTCTACCATCCTAGTACTACTCTCGCCCAAGCACGCTTAACTTCGGAGTTCTGATGGGATCCGGTGCATTAGTGCTGGTATGATCGCACCCGTTAGAGTCTCCTCACTATATTTTCTTATAGCTGCTGGCACAGCGGGCGGTGTAGGGCTCCGAACTTCAAACGCGCGTAACTTTCGAACCGAATGGAGTTACGGGGCGCACAGCATGTCCACGCGAAGGTCTCTCAGAGCCGGACGACGTGGACAACGGGGCTAGCCCGTTGTGTGCATTATCCGAGGTCAAAAAAGGCCGCAGAGCCCCGGTTTCGTGGCCCGCCGTGTTTCGACGATCCCGATTTCAAAAATTGCGGGTCCCACACTCAGAATCACGGCACGCTGATGACAAAAGCCCCGTGTCGCGATTATATTTGCACACAATGCGTAAGATAAACAAAACAATCAAACTGGTTGTAAAAAAAAAAAGAACAAGTTAACCGAAAAGAGGAGTCTGAACTACAAAAGGGGTGCAACACGAGTACTTCCCAGGGGGTCACCCATCCTAGTACTACTCTCGCCCAAGCACGCTTCACTTCGGAGTTCTGATGGGATCCGGTGCATTAGTGCTGGTATGATCGCACCCGTTAGAGTCTCCTCACTATATTTTCTTATAGCTGCTGGCACAGCGGGCGGTGGGGGGCTCCGAACTTCAAACGCGCGTAACTTTCGAACCGAATGGAGTTACGGGGCGCACAGCATGTCCACGCGAAGGTCTCTCAGAGCCGGACGACGTGGATAATAGGGCTGGCCCGTTGTGTGCACTATCCGAGGTCAAAAAAGGCCGCAGAGCCCCGGTTTTGTGGCCCGCCGTGTTTCGACGATCCCGATTTCAAAAATTGCGGGTCCCACACTCAGAATCACGGCACGCTGATGACAAAAGCCCCGTGTCGCGATTATATTTGCACACAATGCGTAAGACAAACAAAACAATCAAACTAGTTGTAAAAAAAAAGAACAAGTTAACCGAAAAGACGAGTCTGAACTACAAAAGGGGTGCAACACGAGGACTTCCCAGGGGGTCTACCATCCTAGTACTACTCTCGCCCAAGCACGCTTAACTTCGGAGTTCTGATGGGATCCGGTGCATTAGTGCTGGTATGATCGCACCCGTTAGAGTCTCCTCACTATATTTTCTTATAGCTGCTGGCACAGCGGGCGGTGTAGGGCTCCGAACTTCAAACGCGCGTAACTTTCGAACCGAATGGAGTTACGGGGCGCACAGCATGTCCACGCGAAGGTCTCTCAGAGCCGGACGACGTGGACAACGGGGCTAGCCCGTTGTGTGCATTATCCGAGGTCAAAAAAGGCCGCAGAGCCCCGGTTTCGTGGCCCGCCGTGTTTCGACGATCCCGATTTCAAAAATTGCAGGTCCCACACTCAGAATCACGGCACGCTGATGACAAAAGCCCCGTGTCGCGATTATATTTGCACACAATGCGTAAGATAAACAAAACAATCAAACTGGTTGTAAAAAAAAAAAGAACAAGTTAACCGAAAAGAGGAGTCTGAACTACAAAAGGGGTGCAACACGAGTACTTCCCAGGGGGTCACCCATCCTAGTACTACTCTCGCCCAAGCACGCTTCACTTCGGAGTTCTGATGGGATCCGGTGCATTAGTGCTGGTATGATCGCACCCGTTAGAGTCTCCTCACTATATTTTCTTATAGCTGCTGGCACAGCGGGCGGTGGGGGGCTCCGAACTTCAAACGCGCGTAACTTTCGAACCGAATGGAGTTACGGGGCGCACAGCATGTCCACGCGAAGGTCTCTCAGAGCCGGACGACGTGGATAATAGGGCTGGCCCGTTGTGTGCACTATCCGAGGTCAAAAAAGGCCGCAGAGCCCCGGTTTTGTGGCCCGCCGTGTTTCGACGATCCCGATTTCAAAAATTGCGGGTCCCACACTCAGAATCACGGCACGCTGATGACAAAAGCCCCGTGTCGCGATTATATTTGCACACAATGCGTAAGACAAACAAAACAATCAAAGTAGTTGTAAAAAAAAAGAACAAGTTAACCGAAAAGACGAGTCTGAACTACAAAAGGGGTGCAACACGAGGATTTCCCAGGGGGTCTACCATCCTAGTACTACTCTCGCCCAAGCACGCTTAACTTCGGAGTTCTGATGGGATCCGGTGCATTAGTGCTGGTATGATCGCACCCGTTAGAGTCTCCTCACTATATTTTCTTATAGCTGCTGGCACAGCGGGCGGTGTGGGGGGCTCCGAACTTCAAACGCGCGTAACTTTCGAACCGAATGGAGTTACGGGGCGCACAGCATGTCCACGCGAAGGTCTCTCAGAGCCGGACGACGTGGACAACGGGGCTAGCCCGTTGTGTGCACTATCTGAGGTCAAAAAAGGCCGCAGAGCCCCGGTTTCGTGGCCCGCCGTGTTTCGACGATCCCGATTTCAAAAATTGCAGGTCCCACACTCAGAATCACGGCACGCTGATGACAAAAGCCCCGTGTCGCGATTATATTTGCACACAATGCGTAAGATAAACAAAACAATCAAACTGGTTGTAAAAAAAAAAGAACAAGTTAACCGAAAAGAGGAGTCTGAACTACAAAAGGGGTGCAACACGAGTACTTCCCAGGGGGTCACCCATCCTAGTACTACTCTCGCCCAAGCACGCTTAACTTCGGAGTTCTGATGGGATCCGGTGCATTAGTGCTGGTATGATCGCACCCGTTAGAGTCTCCTCACTATATTTTCTTATAGCTGCTGGCACAGCGGGCGGTGGGGGGCTCCGAACTTCAAACGCGCGTAACTTTCGAACCGAATGAAGTTACGGGGCGCACAGCATGTCCACGCGAAGGTCTCTCAGAGCCGGACGACGTGGATAATAGGGCTGGCCCGTTGTGTGCACTATCCGAGGTCAAAAAAGGCCGCAGAGCCCCGGTTTCGTGGCCCGCCGTGTTTCGACGATCCCGATTTCAAAAATTGCGGGTCCCACACTCAGAATCACGGCACGCTGATGACAAAAGCCCCGTGTCGCGATTATATTTGCACACAATGCGTAAGACAAACAAAACAATCAAACTAGTTGTAAAAAAAAAGAACAAGTTAACCGAAAAGACGAGTCTGAACTACAAAAGGGGTGCAACACGAGGACTTCCCAGAGGGTCTACCATCCTAGTACTACTCTCGCCCAAGCACGCTTAACTTTGGAGTTCTGATGGGATCCGGTGCATTAGTGCTGGTATGATCGCACCCGTTAGAGTCTCCTCACTATATTTTCTTATAGCTGCTGGCACAGCGGGCGGTGGGGGGCTCCGAACTTCAAACGCGCGTAACTTTCGAACCGAATGGAGTTACGGGGCTCACAGCATGTCCACGCGAAGGTCTCTCAGAGCCGGACGACGTGGATAATAGGGCTGGCCCGTTGTGTGCACTATCCGAGGTCAAAAAAGGCCGCAGAGCCCCGGTTTCGTGGCCCGCCGTGTTTCGACGATCCCGATTTCAAAAATTGCGGGTCCCACACTCAGAATCACGGCACGCTGATGACAAAAGCCCCGTGTCGCGATTATATTTGCACACAATGCGTAAGACAAACAAAACAATCAAACTAGTTGTAAAAAAAAAGAACAAGTTAACCGAAAAGACGAGTCTGAACTACAAAAGGGGTGCAACACGAGGACTTCCCAGGGGGTCTACCATCCTAGTACTACTCTCGCCCAAGCACGCTTAACTTCGGAGTTCTGATGGGATCCGGTGCATTAGTGCTGGTATGATCGCACCCGTTAGAGTCTCCTCACTATATTTTCTTATAGCTGCTGGCACAGCGGGCGGTGTAGGGCTCCGAACTTCAAACGCGCGTAACTTTCGAACCGAATGGAGTTACGGGGCGCACAGCATGTCCACGCGAAGGTCTCTCAGAGCCGGACGACGTGGACAATGGGGCTAGCCCGTTGTGTGCATTATCCGAGGTCAAAAAAGGCCGCAGAGCCCCGGTTTCGTGGCCCGCCGTGTTTCGACGATCCCGATTTAAAAAATTGCAGGTCCCACACTCAGAATCACGGCACGCTGATGACAAAAGCCCCGTGTCGCGATTATATTTGCACACAATGCGTAAGATAAACAAAACAATCAAACTGGTTGTAAAAAAAAAAGAACAAGTTAACCGAAAAGAGGAGTCTGAACTACAAAAGGGGTGCAACACGAGTACTTCCCAGGGGGTCACCCATCCTAGTACTACTCTCGCCCAAGCACGCTTCACTTCGGAGTTCTGATGGGATCCGGTGCATTAGTGCTGGTATGATCGCACCCGTTAGAGTCTCCTCACTATATTTTCTTATAGCTGCTGGCACAGCGGGCGGTGGGGGGCTCCGAACTTCAAACGCGCGTAACTTTCGAACCGAATGGAGTTACGGGGCGCACAGCATGTCCACGCGAAGGTCTCTCAGAGCCGGACGACGTGGATAATAGGGCTGGCCCGTTGTGTGCACTATCCGAGGTCAAAAAAGGCCGCAGAGCCCCGGTTTTGTGGCCCGCCGTGTTTCGACGATCCCGATTTCAAAAATTGCGGGTCCCACACTCAGAATCACGGCACGCTGATGACAAAAGCCCCGTGTCGCGATTATATTTGCACACAATGCGTAAGACAAACAAAACAATCAAACTAGTTGTAAAAAAAAAGAACAAGTTAACCGAAAAGACGAGTCTGAACTACAAAAGGGGTGCAACACGAGGACTTCCCAGGGGGTCTACCATCCTAGTACTACTCTCGCCCAAGCACGCTTAACTTCGGAGTTCTGATGGGATCCGGTGCATTAGTGCTGGTATGATCGCACCCGTTAGAGTCTCCTCACTATATTTTCTTATAGCTGCTGGCACAGCGGGCGGTGGGGGGCTCCGAACTTCAAACGCGCGTAACTTTCGAACCGAATGGAGTTACGGGGCGCACAGCATGTCCACGCGAAGGTCTCTCAGAGCCGGACGACGTGGATAATAGGGCTGGCCCGTTGTGTGCACTATCCGAGGTCAAAAAAGGCCGCAGAGCCCCGGTTTCGTGGCCCGCCGTGTTTCGACGATCCCGATTTTAAAAATTGCGGGTCCCACACTCAGAATCACGGCACGCTGATGACAAAAGCCCCGTGTCGCGATTATATTTGCACACAATGCGTAAGACAAACAAAACAATCAAACTAGTTGTAAAAAAAAAGAACAAGTTAACCGAAAAGACGAGTCTGAACTACAAAAGGGGTGCAACACGAGGACTTCCCAGGGGGTCTACCATCCTAGTACTACTCTCGCCCAAGCACGCTTAACTTTGGAGTTCTGATGGGATCCGGTGCATTAGTGCTGGTATGATCGCACCCGTTAGAGTCTCCTCACTATATTTTCTTATAGCTGCTGGCACAGCGGGCGGTGGGGGGCTCCGAACTTCAAACGCGCGTAACTTTCGAACCGAATGGAGTTACGGGGCTCACAGCATGTCCACGCGAAGGTCTCTCAGAGCCGGACGACGTGGATAATAGGGCTGGCCCGTTGTGTGCACTATCCGAGGTCAAAAAAGGCCGCAGAGCCCCGGTTTCGTGGCCCGCCGTGTTTCGACGATCCCGATTTCAAAAATTGCGGGTCCCACACTCAGAATCACGGCACGCTGATGACAAAAGCCCCGTGTCGCGATTATATTTGCACACAATGCGTAAGACAAACAAAACAATCAAACTAGTTGTAAAAAAAAAGAACAAGTTAACCGAAAAGACGAGTCTGAACTACAAAAGGGGTGCAACACGAGGACTTCCCAGGGGGTCTACCATCCTAGTACTACTCTCGCCCAAGCACGCTTAACTTCGGAGTTCTGATGGGATCCGGTGCATTAGTGCTGGTATGATCGCACCCGTTAGAGTCTCCTCACTATATTTTCTTATAGCTGCTGGCACAGCGGGCGGTGTGGGGCTCCGAACTTCAAACGCGCGTAACTTTCGAACCGAATGGAGTTACGGGGCGCACAGCATGTCCACGCGAAGGTCTCTCAGAGCCGGACGACGTGGACAACGGGGCTAGCCCGTTGTGTGCATTATCCGAGGTCAAAAAAGGCCGCAGAGCCCCGGTTTCGTGGCCCGCCGTGTTTCGACGATCCCGATTTAAAAAATTGCAGGTCCCACACTCAGAATCACGGCACGCTGATGACAAAAGCCCCGTGTCGCGATTATATTTGCACACAATGCGTAAGATAAACAAAACAATCAAACTGGTTGTAAAAAAAAAAGAACAAGTTAACCGAAAAGAGGAGTCTGAACTACAAAAGGGGTGCAACACGAGTACTTCCCAGGGGGTCACCCATCCTAGTACTACTCTCGCCCAAGCACGCTTCACTTCGGAGTTCTGATGGGATCCGGTGCATTAGTGCTGGTATGATCGCACCCGTTAGAGTCTCCTCACTATATTTTCTTATAGCTGCTGGCACAGCGGGCGGTGGGGGGCTCCGAACTTCAAACGCGCGTAACTTTCGAACCGAATGGAGTTACGGGGCGCACAGCATGTCCACGCGAAGGTCTCTCAGAGCCGGACGACGTGGATAATAGGGCTGGCCCGTTGTGTGCACTATCCGAGGTCAAAAAAGGCCGCAGAGCCCCGGTTTTGTGGCCCGCCGTGTTTCGACGATCCCGATTTCAAAAATTGCGGGTCCCACACTCAGAATCACGGCACGCTGATGACAAAAGCCCCGTGTCGCGATTATATTTGCACACAATGCGTAAGACAAACAAAACAATCAAACTAGTTGTAAAAAAAAAGAACAAGTTAACCGAAAAGACGAGTCTGAACTACAAAAGGGGTGCAACACGAGGACTTCCCAGGGGGTCTACCATCCTAGTACTACTCTCGCCCAAGCACGCTTAACTTCGGAGTTCTGATGGGATCCGGTGCATTAGTCCTGGTATGATCGCACCCGTTAGAGTCTCCTCACTATATTTTCTTATAGCTGCTGGCACAGCGGGCGGTGGGGGGCTCCGAACTTCAAACGCGCGTAACTTTCGAACCGAATGGAGTTACGGGGCGCACAGCATGTCCACGCGAAGGTCTCTCAGAGCCGGACGACGTGGATAATAGGGCTGGCCCGTTGTGTGCACTATCCGAGGTCAAAAAAGGCCGCAGAGCCCCGGTTTCGTGGCCCGCCGTGTTTCGACGATCCCGATTTTAAAAATTGCGGGTCCCACACTCAGAATCACGGCACGCTGATGACAAAAGCCCCGTGTCGCGATTATATTTGCACACAATGCGTAAGACAAACAAAACAATCAAACTAGTTGTAAAAAAAAAGAACAAGTTAACCGAAAAGACGAGTCTGAACTACAAAAGGGGTGCAACACGAGGACTTCCCAGGGGGTCTACCATCCTAGTACTACTCTCGCCCAAGCACGCTTAACTTTGGAGTTCTGATGGGATCCGGTGCATTAGTGCTGGTATGATCGCACCCGTTAGAGTCTCCTCACTATATTTTCTTATAGCTGCTGGCACAGCGGGCGGTGGGGGGCTCCGAACTTCAAACGCGCGTAACTTTCGAACCGAATGGAGTTACGGGGCTCACAGCATGTCCACGCGAAGGTCTCTCAGAGCCGGACGACGTGGATAATAGGGCTGGCCCGTTGTGTGCACTATCCGAGGTCAAAAAAGGCCGCAGAGCCCCGGTTTCGTGGCCCGCCGTGTTTCGACGATCCCGATTTCAAAAATTGCGGGTCCCACACTCAGAATCACGGCACGCTGATGACAAAAGCCCCGTGTCGCGATTATATTTGCACACAATGCGTAAGACAAACAAAACAATCAAACTAGTTGTAAAAAAAAAGAACAAGTTAACCGAAAAGACGAGTCTGAACTACAAAAGGGGTGCAACACGAGGACTTCCCAGGGGGTCTACCATCCTAGTACTACTCTCGCCCAAGCACGCTTAACTTCGGAGTTCTGATGGGATCCGGTGCATTAGTGCTGGTATGATCGCACCCGTTAGAGTCTCCTCACTATATTTTCTTATAGCTGCTGGCACAGCGGGCGGTGTGGGGCTCCGAACTTCAAACGCGCGTAACTTTCGAACCGAATGGAGTTACGGGGCGCACAGCATGTCCACGCGAAGGTCTCTCAGAGCCGGACGACGTGGACAACAGGGCTTGCCCGTTGTGTGCACTATCTGAGGTCAAAAAAGGCCGCAGAACCCCGGTTTCGTGGCCCGCCGTGTTTCGACGATCCCGATTTCAAAAATTGCAGGTCCCACACTCAGAATCACGGCACGCTGATGACAAAAGCCCCGTGTCGCGATTATATTTGCACACAATGCGTAAGATAAACAAAACAATCAAACTAGTTGTAAAAAAAAAGAACAAGTTAACCGAAAAGACGAGTCTGAACTACAAAAGGGGTGCAACACGAGGACTTCCCAGGGGGTCTACCATCCTAGTACTACTCTCGCCCAAGCACGCTTAACTTCGGAGTTCTGATGGGATCCGGTGCATTAGTGCTGGTATGATCGCACCCGTTAGAGTCTCCTCACTATATTTTCTTATAGCTGCTGGCACAGCGGGCGGTGTAGGGCTCCGAACTTCAAACGCGCGTAACTTTCGAACCGAATGGAGTTACGGGGCGCACAGCATGTCCACGCGAAGGTCTCTCAGAGCCGGACGACGTGGACAACGGGGCTAGCCCGTTGTGTGCATTATCCGAGGTCAAAAAAGGCCGCAGAGCCCCGGTTTCGTGGCCCGCCGTGTTTCGACGATCCCGATTTAAAAAATTGCAGGTCCCACACTCAGAATCACGGCACGCTGATGACAAAAGCCCCGTGTCGCGATTATATTTGCACACAATGCGTAAGATAAACAAAACAATCAAACTGGTTGTAAAAAAAAAAGAACAAGTTAACCGAAAAGAGGAGTCTGAACTACAAAAGGGGTGCAACACGAGTACTTCCCAGGGGGTCACCCATCCTAGTACTACTCTCGCCCAAGCACGCTTCACTTCGGAGTTCTGATGGGATCCGGTGCATTAGTGCTGGTATGATCGCACCCGTTAGAGTCTCCTCACTATATTTTCTTATAGCTGCTGGCACAGCGGGCGGTGGGGGGCTCCGAACTTCAAACGCGCGTAACTTTCGAACCGAATGGAGTTACGGGGCGCACAGCATGTCCACGCGAAGGTCTCTCAGAGCCGGACGACGTGGATAATAGGGCTGGCCCGTTGTGTGCACTATCCGAGGTCAAAAAAGGCCGCAGAGCCCCGATTTTGTGGCCCGCCGTGTTTCGACGATCCCGATTTCAAAAATTGCGGGTCCCACACTCAGAATCACGGCACGCTGATGACAAAAGCCCCGTGTCGCGATTATATTTGCACACAATGCGTAAGAAAAACAAAACAATCAAACTAGTTGTAAAAAAAAAGAACAAGTTAACCGAAAAGACGAGTCTGAACTACAAAAGGGGTGCAACACGAGGACTTCCCAGGGGGTCTACCATCCTAGTACTACTCTCGCCCAAGCACGCTTAACTTCGGAGTTCTGATGGGATCCGGTGCATTAGTGCTGGTATGATCGCACCCGTTAGAGTCTCCTCACTATATTTTCTTATAGCTGCTGGCACAGCGGGCGGTGGGGGGCTCCGAACTTCAAACGCGCGTAACTTTCGAACCGAATGGAGTTACGGGGCGCACAGCATGTCCACGCGAAGGTCTCTCAGAGCCGGACGACGTGGATAATAGGGCTGGCCCGTTGTGTGCACTATCCGAGGTCAAAAAAGGCCGCAGAGCCCCGGTTTCGTGGCCCGCCGTGTTTCGACGATCCCGATTTTAAAAATTGCGGGTCCCACACTCAGAATCACGGCACGCTGATGACAAAAGCCCCGTGTCGCGATTATATTTGCACACAATGCGTAAGACAAACAAAACAATCAAACTAGTTGTAAAAAAAAAGAACAAGTTAACCGAAAAGACGAGTCTGAACTACAAAAGGGGTGCAACACGAGGACTTCCCAGGGGGTCTACCATCCTAGTACTACTCTCGCCCAAGCACGCTTAACTTTGGAGTTCTGATGGGATCCGGTGCATTAGTGCTGGTATGATCGCACCCGTTAGAGTCTCCTCACTATATTTTCTTATAGCTGCTGGCACAGCGGGCGGTGGGGGGCTCCGAACTTCAAACGCGCGTAACTTTCGAACCGAATGGAGTTACGGGGCTCACAGCATGTCCACGCGAAGGTCTCTCAGAGCCGGACGACGTGGATAATAGGGCTGGCCCGTTGTGTGCACTATCCGAGGTCAAAAAAGGCCGCAGAGCCCCGGTTTCGTGGCCCGCCGTGTTTCGACGATCCCGATTTCAAAAATTGCGGGTCCCACACTCAGAATCACGGCACGCTGATGACAAAAGCCCCGTGTCGCGATTATATTTGCACACAATGCGTAAGACAAACAAAACAATCAAACTAGTTGTAAAAAAAAAGAACAAGTTAACCGAAAAGACGAGTCTGAACTACAAAAGGGGTGCAACACGAGGACTTCCCAGGGGGTCTACCATCCTAGTACTACTCTCGCCCAAGCACGCTTAACTTCGGAGTTCTGATGGGATCCGGTGCATTAGTGCTGGTATGATCGCACCCGTTAGAGTCTCCTCACTATATTTTCTTATAGCTGCTGGCACAGCGGGCGGTGTGGGGCTCCGAACTTCAAACGCGCGTAACTTTCGAACCGAATGGAGTTACGGGGCGCACAGCATGTCCACGCGAAGGTCTCTCAGAGCCGGACGACGTGGACAACGGGGCTTGCCCGTTGTGTGCATTATCCGAGGTCAAAAAAGGCCGCAGAGCCCCGGTTTCGTGGCCCGCCGTGTTTCGACGATCCCGATTTAAAAAATTGCAGGTCCCACACTCAGAATCACGGCACGCTGATGACAAAAGCCCCGTGTCGCGATTATATTTGCACACAATGCGTAAGATAAACAAAACAATCAAACTGGTTGTAAAAAAAAAAGAACAAGTTAACCGAAAAGAGGAGTCTGAACTACAAAAGGGGTGCAACACGAGTACTTCCCAGGGGGTCACCCATCCTAGTACTACTCTCGCCCAAGCACGCTTCACTTCGGAGTTCTGATGGGATCCGGTGCATTAGTGCTGGTATGATCGCACCCGTTAGAGTCTCCTCACTATATTTTCTTATAGCTGCTGGCACAGCGGGCGGTGGGGGGCTCCGAACTTCAAACGCGCGTAACTTTCGAACCGAATGGAGTTACGGGGCGCACAGCATGTCCACGCGAAGGTCTCTCAGAGCCGGACGACGTGGATAATAGGGCTGGCCCGTTGTGTGCACTATCCGAGGTCAAAAAAGGCCGCAGAGCCCCGGTTTTGTGGCCCGCCGTGTTTCGACGATCCCGATTTCAAAAATTGCGGGTCCCACACTCAGAATCACGGCACGCTGATGACAAAAGCCCCGTGTCGCGATTATATTTGCACACAATGCGTAAGACAAACAAAACAATCAAACTAGTTGTAAAAAAAAAGAACAAGTTAACCGAAAAGACGAGTCTGAACTACAAAAGGGGTGCAACACGAGGACTTCCCAGGGGGTCTACCATCCTAGTACTACTCTCGCCCAAGCACGCTTAACTTCGGAGTTCTGATGGGATCCGGTGCATTAGTGCTGGTATGATCGCACCCGTTAGAGTCTCCTCACTATATTTTCTTATAGCTGCTGGCACAGCGGGCGGTGGGGGGCTCCGAACTTCAAACGCGCGTAACTTTCGAACCGAATGGAGTTACGGGGCGCACAGCATGTCCACGCGAAGGTCTCTCAGAGCCGGACGATGTGGATAATAGGGCTGGCCCGTTGTGTGCACTATCCGAGGTCAAAAAAGGCCGCAGAGCCCCGGTTTCGTGGCCCGCCGTGTTTCGACGATCCCGATTTCAAAAATTGCGGGTCCCACACTCAGAATCACGGCACGCTGATGACAAAAGCCCCGTGTCGCGATTATATTTGCACACAATGCGTAAGACAAACAAAACAATCAAACTAGTTGTAAAAAAAAAGAACAAGTTAACCGAAAAGACGAGTCTGAACTACAAAAGGGGTGCAACACGAGGACTTCCCAGGGGGTCTACCATCCTAGTACTACTCTCGCCCAAGCACGCTTAACTTCGGAGTTCTGATGGGATCCGGTGCATTAGTGCTGGTATGATCGCACCCGTTAGAGTCTCCTCACTATATTTTCTTATAGCTGCTGGCACAGCGGGCGGTGTGGGGCTCCGAACTTCAAACGCGCGTAACTTTCGAACCGAATGGAGTTACGGGGCTCACAGCATGTCCACGCGAAGGTCTCTCAGAGCCGGACGACGTGGACAACAGGGCTGGCCCGTTGTGTGCACTATCCGAGGTCAAAAAAGGCCGCAGAGCCCCAGTTTCGTGGCCCGCCGTGTTTCGACGATCCCGATTTCAAAAATTGCAGGTCCCACACTCAGAATCACGGCACGCTGATGACAAAAGCCCCGTGTCGCGATTATATTTGCACACAATGCGTAAGATAAACAAAACAATCAAACTGGTTGTAAAAAAAAAAGAACAAGTTAACCGAAAAGAGGAGTCTGAACTACAAAAGGGGTGCAACACGAGTACTTCCCAGGGGGTCACCCATCCTAGTACTACTCTCGCCCAAGCACGCTTAACTTCGGAGTTCTGATGGGATCCGGTGCATTAGTGCTGGTATGATCGCACCCGTTAGAGTCTCCTCACTATATTTTCTTATAGCTGCTGGCACAGCGGGCGGTGGGGGGTTCCGAACTTCAAACGTGCATAACTTTTGAACCGATTGGAGTTACGGGGCGCACAACATGTCCATGCGAAGCTCTCTCAGAACCGGACGACGTGGACAATCGGGCTGGCCCGTTTTGTGCACTATTCGAGGTCAAAAAAGGCCGCAGATCCCCGGTTTCGTGGCTCGCCCTGTTTCGGCGATCCTGATTTCAAAAATCATGGGTCCCACACTCAGAATCACGGCACGCTGATGACAAAAGCCCCGTGTCGCGATTATATTTGCACACAATATCTAAGATAAAGAAAAAAAAATCAAACTAGTTGCAAAAAAAGGAACAAATTAACCGAAAAGACGAGTCTGAACTACAAAAGGGGTGCAACACGATGACTTCCCAGGGGGTCACCCATCCTAGTACTACTCTCGCCCAAGCGCACTTAACTTCGGAGTTCTGATGGGATCCGGTGCATTAGTGCTGGTATAATCGCACCCGTTAGAGTCTCCTCACTATATTTTCTTATAGCTGCTGGCACAGCGGGCGGTGGGGGGCTCCGAACTTCAAACGCGCGTAACTTTCGAACCGATTGGAGTTAGGGGGCGCACAGCATGTCCACGCAAAGCTCTCTCATAACCGGACGACGTAAACAACAGGGTTGGACCGTTGTGTGCACTATCTGAGGTCAAAAAAGGCCGCAGAGCCCCAGTTTCGTGGCCGCCGTGTTTCGGCGATCCCGATTTCAAAAATTATGGGTCCCACACTCAGAATCACGGCACGCTGATGACAAAAGTCCCGTGTCGCGATTATATTTGCACACAATGTGTAAGATAAAGAAAAAAATCAAACTAGTTGTAAAAAAAAAAATAAATTAACCGAAAAGACGAGTCTGAACTACAAAAGGGGTGTAACACGAGGACTTCCCAGGGGGTCACCCATCATAGTACTAATCTCGCCCAAGCACGCTCAACTTCGGAGTTCTGATGAGATCCGGTGCATTAGTGCTGGTATGATCGCACCCGTTTGAGTCTCCTCACTATATTTTCTTATAGCTGCTGGCACAGCGGGCGGTGGGGGCTCCGAACTTCAAACGCGCGTAACTTTCGAACCAATTGGAGTTACGGGGCGCACAGCATGTCAACGCGAAGCTCTCTCAGAACCGGACAATGTGGACAATAAAGCTAGCCCGTTGTGTGCACTATCTGTGGTCAAAAAAGGCCGCAGAGCCCCGGTTTCATGGACCGCCGTGTTTCGGCGATCCCGATTTTAAAAATTGTGGGTCCCACACTCAGAATCACGGCACGCTGATGACAAAAGCCCCGTGTCGCGATTATATTCGCACACAATATGTAAGATAAAGAAAAAAAAATTCAAACTAGTTGCAAAAAAAGGAACAAATTAACCGAAAAGACGAGTCTGAACTACAAAAGGGGTGCAACACGAGGACTTCCCAGGGGGTCACCCATCCTAGTACTACTCTCGCCCAAGCGCACTTAACTTCGGAGTTCTGATGGGATCCGGTGCATTAGTGTTGGTATAATCGCACCCGTTAGAGTCTCTTCACTATATTTTCTTATAGCTGCTGGCACAGCGGGCGGTGGGGGGCTCCGAACTTCAAACGCGCGTAACTTTCGAACCGATTGGAGTTAGGGGGCGCACAACATGTCAACGCGAAACTCTCTCAGAACCGGACGACGTGGACAATAGGGCTAGCCCGTTGTGTGCACTATCTGAGATCAAAAAAGGCCGCAGAGCCCCGGTTTCGTGGCCCGCCGTGTTTCGGCGATCCCGATTTCAAAAATTATGGGTCCCACACTCAGAATCACGGCACGCTGATGACAAAAGTCCCGTGTCGCGATTTTATTTGCACACAATGTGTAAGATAAAGAAAAAAAATCAAACTAGTTGTAAAAAAAAAGGGAACAAATTAACCGAAAAGACGAGTCTGAACTACAAAAGGGGTGCAACACGAGGACTTCCCAGGGGGTCTACCATCCTAGTACTACTCTCGCCCAAGCACGCTTAACTTCGGAGTTCTGATGGGATCCGGTGCATTAGTACTGGTATGATCGCACCCGTTAGAGTCTCCTCACTATATTTTCTTATAGCTGCTGGCACAGCGGGCGGTGGGGGGTTCCGAACTTCAAACGTGCGTAACTTTTGAACCGATTGGAGTTACGGGGCGCACAACATGTCCATGCGAAGCTCTCTCAGAACCGGACGACGTGAACAATCGGGCTGGCCCGTTTTGTGCACTATTCGAGGTCAAAAAAGGCCGCAGAGCCCCGGTTTCGTGGCCCGCCCTGTTTCGGCGATCCTGATTTCAAAAATCATGGGTCCCACACTCAGAATCACGGCACGCTGATGACAAAAGCCCCGTGTCGCGATTATATTTGCACACAATATCTAAGATAAAGAAAAAAAAATCAAACTAGTTGCAAAAAAAGGAACAAATTAACCGAAAAGACGAGTCTGAACTACAAAAGGGGTGCAACACGATGACTTCCCAGGGGGTCACCCATCCTAGTACTACTCTCGCCCAAGCGCACTTAACTTCGGAGTTCTGATGGGATCCGGTGCATTAGTGCTGGTATAATCGCACCCGTTAGAGTCTCCTCACTATATTTTCTTATAGCTGCTGGCACAGCGGGCGGTGGGGGGCTCCGAACTTCAAACGCGCGTAACTTTCGAACCGATTGGAGTTAGGGGGCGCACAGCATGTCCACGCAAAGCTCTCTCATAACCGGACGACGTAGACAACAGGGTTGGACCGTTGTGTGCACTATCTGAGGTCAAAAAAGGCCGCAGAGCCCCAGTTTCGTGGCCGCCGTGTTTCGGCGATCCCGATTTCAAAAATTGTGGGTCCCACACTCAGAATCACGGCACGCTGATGACAAAAGTCCCGTGTCGCGATTATATTTGCACACAATGTGTAAGATAAAGAAAAAAATCAAACTAGTTGTAAAAAAAAAGAATAAATTAACCGAAAAGACGAGTCTGAACTACAAAAGGGGTGTAACACGAGGACTTCCCAGGGGGTCACCCATCATAGTACTAATCTCGCCCAAGCACGCTCAACTTCGGAGTTCTGATGAGATCCGGTGCATTAGTGCTGGTATGATCGCACCCGTTTGAGTCTCCTCACTATATTTTCTTATAGCTGCTGGCACAGCGGGCGGTGGGGGCTCCGAACTTCAAACGCGCGTAACTTTCGAACCAATTGGAGTTACGGGGCGCACAGCATGTCAACGCGAAGCTCTCTCAGAACCGGACAATGTGGACAATAAAGCTAGCCCGTTGTGTGCACTATCTGTGGTCAAAAAAGGCCGCAGATTCCCGGTTTCATGGACCGCCGTGTTTCGGCGATCCCGATTTTAAAAATTGTGGGTCCCACACTCAGAATCACGGCGCACTGATGACAAAAGCCCCGTGTCGCGATTATATTCGCACACAATATGTAAGATAAAGAAAAAAAAATTCAAACTAGTTGCAAAAAAAGGAACAAATTAACCGAAAAGACAAGTCTGAACTACAAAAGGGGTGCAACACGAGGACTTCCCAGGGGGTCACCCATCCTAGTACTACTCTCGCCCAAGCGCACTTAACTTCGGAGTTCTGATGGGATCCGGTGCATTAGTGCTGGTATAATCGCACCCGTTAGAGTCTCTTCACTATATTTTCTTATAGCTGCTGGCACAGCGGGCGGTGGGGGGCTCCGAACTTCAAACGCGCGTAACTTTCGAACCGATTGGAGTTAGGGGGCGCACAACATGTCAACGCGAAACTCTCTCAGAACCGGACGACGTGGACAATAGGGCTAGCCCGTTGTGTGCACTATCTGAGGTCAAAAAAGGCCGCAGAGCCCCGGTTTCGTGGCCCGCCGTGTTTCGGCGATCCCGATTTCAAAAATTATGGGTCCCACACTCAGAATCACGGCACGCTGATGACAAAAGCCCCGTGTCGCGATTTTATTTGCACACAATGTGTAAGATAAAGAAAAAAAATCAAACTAGTTGTAAAAAAAAGGGAACAAATTAACCGAAAAGACGAGTCTGAACTACAAAAGGGGTGCAACACGAGGACTTCCCAGGGGGTCTACCATCCTAGTACTACTCTCGCCCAAGCACGCTTAACTTCGGAGTTCTGATGGGATCCGGTGCATTAGTACTGGTATGATCGCACCCGTTAGAGTCTCCTCACTATATTTTCTTATAGCTGCTGGCACAGCGGGCGGTGGGGGGTTCCGAACTTCAAACGTGCGTAACTTTTGAACCGATTGGAGTTACGGGGCGCACAACATGTCCATGCGAAGCTCTCTCAGAACCGGACGACGTGGACAATCGGGCTGGCCCGTTTTGTGCACTATTTGAGGTCAAAAAAGGCCGCAGAGCCCCGGTTTCGTGGCCCGCCCTGTTTCGGCGATCCTGATTTCAAAAATCATGGGTCCCACACTCAGAATCACGGCACGCTGATGACAAAAGCCCCGTGTCGCGATTATATTTGCACACAATATCTAAGATAAAGAAAAAAAAATCAAACTAGTTGCAAAAAAAGGAACAAATTAACCGAAAAGACGAGTCTGAACTACAAAAGGGGTGCAACACGATGACTTCCCAGGGGGTCACCCATCCTAGTACTACTCTCGCCCAAGCGCACTTAACTTCGGAGTTCTGATGGGATCCGGTGCATTAGTGCTGGTATAATCGCACCCGTTAGAGTCTCCTCACTATATTTTCTTATAGCTGCTGGCACAGCGGGCGGTGGGGGGCTCCGAACTTCAAACGCGCGTAACTTTCGAACCGATTGGAGTTAGGGGGCGCACAGCATGTCCACGCAAAGCTCTCTCATAACCGGACGACGTAGACAACAGGGTTGGACCGTTGTGTGCACTATCTGAGGTCAAAAAAGGCCGCAGAGCCCCAGTTTCGTGGCCGCCGTGTTTCGGCGATCCCGATTTCAAAAATTGTGGGTCCCACACTCAGAATCACGGCACGCTGATGACAAAAGTCCCGTGTCGCGATTATATTTGCACACAATGTGTAAGATAAAGAAAAAAATCAAACTAGTTGTAAAAAAAAAAGAATAAATTAACCGAAAAGACGAGTCTGAACTACAAAAGGGGTGTAACACGAGGACTTCCCAGGGGGTCACCCATCATAGTACTAATCTCGCCCAAGCACGCTCAACTTCGGAGTTCTGATGAGATCCGGTGCATTAGTGCTGGTATGATCGCACCCGTTTGAGTCTCCTCACTATATTTTCTTATAGCTGCTGGCACAGCGGGCGGTGGGGGCTCCGAACTTCAAACGCGCGTAACTTTCGAACCAATTGGAGTTACGGGGCGCACAGCATGTCAACGCGAAGCTCTCTCAGAACCGGACAATGTGGACAATAAAGCTAGCCCGTTGTGTGCACTATTTGTGGTCAAAAAAGGCCGCAGAGCCCCGGTTTCATGGACCGCCGTGTTTCGGCGATCCCGATTTCAAAAATTGTGGGTCCCACACTCAGAATCACGGCACGCTGATGACAAAAGTCCCGTGTCGCGATTATATTTGCACACAATGTGTAAGATAAAGAAAAAAATCAAACTAGTTGTAAAAAAAAAGAATAAATTAACCGAAAAGACGAGTCTGAACTACAAAAGGGGTGTAACACGAGGACTTCCCAGGGGGTCACCCATCATAGTACTAATCTCGCCCAAGCACGCTCAACTTCGGAGTTCTGATGAGATCCGGTGCATTAGTGCTGGTATGATCGCACCCGTTTGAGTCTCCTCACTATATTTTCTTATAGCTGCTGGCACAGCGGGCGGTGGGGGCTCCGAACTTCAAACGCGCGTAACTTTCGAACCAATTGGAGTTACGGGGCGCACAGCATGTCAACGCGAAGCTCTCTCAGAACCGGACAATGTGGACAATAAAGCTAGCCCGTTGTGTGCACTATTTGTGGTCAAAAAAGGCCGCAGAGCCCCGGTTTCATGGACCACCGTGTTTCGGCGATCCCGATTTTAAAAATTGTGGGTCCCACACTCAGAATCACGGCACGCTGATGACAAAAGCCCCGTGTCGCGATTATATTCGCACACAATATGTAAGATAAAGAAAAAAAAATTCAAACTAGTTGCAAAAAAAGGAACAAATTAACCGAAAAGACGAGTCTGAACTACAAAAGGGGTGCAACACGAGGACTTCCCAGGGGGTCACCCATCCTAGTACTACTCTCGCCCAAGCGCACTTAACTTCGGAGTTCTGATGGGATCCGGTGCATTAGTGCTGGTATAATTGCACCCGTTAGAGTCTCTTCACTATATTTTCTTATAGCTGCTGGCACAGCGGGCGGTGGGGGGCTCCGAACTTCAAACGCGCGTAACTTTCGAACCGATTGGAGTTAGGGGGCGCACAACATGTCAACGCGAAACTCTCTCAGAACCGGACGACGTGGACAATAGGGCTAGCCCGTTGTGTGCACTATCTGAGGTCAAAAAAGGCCGCAGAGCCCCGGTTTCGTGGCCCGCCGTGTTTCGGCGATCCCGATTTCAAAAATTATGGGTCCCACACTCAGAATCACGGCACGCTGATGACAAAAGCCCCGTGTCGCGATTTTATTTGCACACAATGTGTAAGATAAAGAAAAAAAATCAAACTAGTTGTAAAAAAAAGGGAACAAATTAACCGAAAAGACGAGTCTGAACTACAAAAGGGGTGCAACACGAGGACTTCCCAGGGGGTCTACCATCCTAGTACTACTCTCGCCCAAGCACGCTTAACTTCGGAGTTCTGATGGGATCCGGTGCATTAGTACTGGTATGATCGCACCCGTTAGAGTCTCCTCACTATATTTTCTTATAGCTGCTGGCACAGCGGGCGGTGGGGGGTTCCGAACTTCAAACGTGCGTAACTTTCGAACCGATTGGAGTTACGGGGCGCACAACATGTCCATGCGAAGCTCTCTCAGAACCGGACGACGTGGACAATCGGGCTGGCCCGTTTTGTGCACTATTCGAGGTCAAAAAAGGCCGCAGAGCCCCGGTTTCGTGGCCCGCCCTGTTTCGGCGATCCTGATTTCAAAAATCATGGGTCCCACACTCAGAATCACGGCACGCTGATGACAAAAGCCCCGTGTCGCGATTATATTTGCACACAATATCTAAGATAAAGAAAAAAAAATCAAACTAGTTGCAAAAAAAGGAACAAATCAACCGAAAAGACGAGTCTGAACTACAAAAGGGGTGCAACACGATGACTTCCCAGGGGGTCACCCATCCTAGTACTACTCTCGCCCAAGCGCACTTAACTTCGGAATTCTGATGGGATCCGGTGCATTAGTGCTGGTATAATCGCACCCGTTAGAGTCTCCTCACTATATTTTCTTATAGCTGCTGGCACAGCGGGCGGTGGGGGGCTCCGAACTTCAAACGCGCGTAACTTTCGAACCGATTGGAGGTAGGGGGCGCACAGCATGTCCACGCAAAGCTCTCTCATAACCGGACGACGTAGACAACAGGGTTGGACCGTTGTGTGCACTATCTGAGGTCAAAAAAGGCCGCAGAGCCCCGGTTTCGTGGCCGGCGTGTTTCGGCGATCCCGATTTCAAAAATTGTGGGTCCCACACTTAGAATCACGGCACGCTGATGACAAAAGCCCCGTGTCGCGATTATATTTGCACACAATGTGTAAGATAAAGAAAAAAATCAAACTAGTTGTAAAAAAAAAGAATAAATTAACCGAAAAGTCGAGTCTGAACTACAAAAGGGGTGTAACACGAGGACTTCCCAGGGGGTCACCCATCATAGTACTAATCTCGCCCAAGCACGCTCAACTTCGGAGTTCTGATGAGATCCGGTGCATTAGTGCTGGTATGATCGCACCCGTTTGAGTCTCCTCACTATATTTTCTTATAGCTGCTGGCACAGCGGGCGGTGGGGGCTCCGAACTTCAAACGCGCGTAACTTTCGAACCAATTGGAGTTACGGGGCGCACAGCATGTCAACGCGAAGCTCTCTCAGAACCGGACAATGTGGACAATAAAGCTAGCCCGTTGTGTGCACTATCTGTGGTCAAAAAAGGCCGCAGAGCCCCGGTTTCATGGACCGCCGTGTTTCGGCGATCCCGATTTTAAAAATTGTGGGTCCCACACTCAGAATCACGGCACGCTGATGACAAAAGCCCCGTGTCGCGATTTTATTTGCACACAATGTGTAAGATAAAGAAAAAAAATCAAACTAGTTGTAAAAAAAAGGGAACAAATTAACCGAAAAGACGAGTCTGAACTACAAAAGGGGTGCAACACGAGGACTTCCCAGGGGGTCTACCATCCTAGTACTACTCTCGCCCAAGCACGCTTAACTTCAGAGTTCTGATGGGATCCGGTGCATTAGTACTGGTATGATCGCACCCGTTAGAGTCTCCTCACTATATTTTCTTATAGCTGCTGGCACAGCGGGCGGTGGGGGGTTCCGAACTTCAAACGTGCGTAACTTTCGAACCGATTGGAGTTACGGGGCGCACAACATGTCCATGCGAAGCTCTCTCAGAACCGGACGACGTGGACAATCGGGCTGGCCCGTTTTGTGCACTATTCGAGGTCAAAAAAGGCCGCAGAGCCCCGGTTTCGTGGCCCGCCCTGTTTCGGCGATCCTGATTTCAAAAATCATGGGTCCCACACTCAGAATCACGGCACGCTGATGACAAAAGCCCCGTGTCGCGATTATATTTGCACACAATATCTAAGATAAAGAAAAAAAATCAAACTAGTTGCAAAAAAAGGAACATATTAACCGAAAAGACGAGTCTGAACTACAAAAGGGGTGCAACACGATGACTTCCCAGGGGGTCACCCATCCTAGTACTACTCTCGCCCAAGCGCACTTAACTTCGGAGTTCTGATGGGATCCGGTGCATTAGTGCTGGTATAATCGCACCCGTTAGAGTCTCCTCACTATATTTTCTTATAGCTGCTGGCACAGCGGGCGGTGGGGGGCTCCGAACTTCAAACGCGCGTAACTTTCGAACCGATTGGAGTTAGGGGGCGCACAGCATGTCCACGCAAAGCTCTCTCATAACCGGACGACGTAGACAACAGGGTTGGACCGTTGTGTGCACTATCTGAGGTCAAAAAAGGCCGCAGAGCCCCGGTTTCGTGGCCGCCGTGTTTCGGCGATCCCGATTTCAAAAATTGTGGGTCCCACACTTAGAATCACGGCACGCTGATGACAAAAGCCCCGTGTCGCGATTATATTTGCACACAATGTGTAAGATAAAGAAAAAAATCAAACTAGTTGTAAAAAAAAAGAATAAATTAACCGAAAAGTCGAGTCTGAACTACAAAAGGGGTGTAACACGAGGACTTCCCAGGGGGTCACCCATCATAGTACTAATCTCGCCCAAGCACGCTCAACTTCGGAGTTCTGATGAGATCCGGTGCATTAGTGCTGGTATGATCGCACCCGTTTGAGTCTCCTCACTATATTTTCTTATAGCTGCTGGCACAGCGGGCGGTGGGGGCTCCGAACTTCAAACGCGCGTAACTTTCGAACCAATTGGAGTTACGGGGCGCACAGCATGTCAACGCGAAGCTCTCTCAGAACCGGACAATGTGGACAATAAAGCTAGCCCGTTGTGTGCACTATTTGTGGTCAAAAAAGGCCGCAGAGCCCCGGTTTCATGGACCGCCGTGTTTCGGCGATCCCGATTTTAAAAATTGTGGGTCCCACACTCAGAATCACGGCACGCTGATGACAAAAGCCCCGTGTCGCGATTATATTCGCACACAATATGTAAGATAAAGAAAAAAAAATTCAAACTAGTTGCAAAAAAAGGAACAAATTAACCGAAAAGACGAGTCTGAACTACAAAAGGGGTGCAACACGAGGACTTCCCAGGGGGTCACCCATCCTAGTACTACTCTCGCCCAAGCGCACTTAACTTCGGAGTTCTGATGGGATCCGGTGCATTAGTGCTGGTATAATCGCACCCGTTAGAGTCTCTTCACTATATTTTCTTATAGCTGCTGGCACAGCGGGCGGTGGGGGGCTCCGAACTTCAAACGCGCGTAACTTTCGAACCGATTGGAGTTAGGGGGCGCACAACATGTCAACGCGAAACTCTCTCAGAACCGGACGACGTGGACAATAGGGCTAGCCCGTTGTGTGCACTATCTGAGGTCAAAAAAGGCCGCAGAGCCCCGGTTTCGTGGCCCGCCGTGTTTCGGCGATCCCGATTTCAAAAATTATGGGTCCCACACTCAGAATCACGGCACGCTGATGACAAAAGCCCCGTGTCGCGATTTTATTTGCACACAATGTGTAAGATAAAGAAAAAAAATCAAACTAGTTGTAAAAAAAAGGGAACAAATTAACCGAAAAGACGAGTCTGAACTACAAAAGGGGTGCAACACGAGGACTTCCCAGGGGGTCTACCATCCTAGTACTACTCTCGCCCAAGCACGCTTAACTTCGGAGTTCTGATGGGATCCGGTGCATTAGTACTGGTATGATCGCACCCGTTAGAGTCTCCTCACTATATTTTCTTATAGCTGCTGGCACAGCGGGCGGTGGGGGGTTCCGAACTTCAAACGTGCGTAACTTTCGAACCGATTGGAGTTACGGGGCGCACAACATGTCCATGCGAAGCTCTCTCAGAACCGGACGACGTGGACAATCGGGCTGGCCCGTTTTGTGCACTATTCGAGGTCAAAAAAGGCCGCAGAGCCCCGGTTTCGTGGCCCGCCCTGTTTCGGCGATCCTGATTTCAAAAATCATGGGTCCCACACTCAGAATCACGGCACGCTGATGACAAAAGCCCCGTGTCGCGATTATATTTGCACACAATATCTAAGATAAAGAAAAAAAATCAAACTAGTTGCAAAAAAAGGAACATATTAACCGAAAAGACGAGTCTGAACTACAAAAGGGGTGCAACACGATGACTTCCCAGGGGGTCACCCATCCTAGTACTACTCTCGCCCAAGCGCACTTAACTTCGGAGTTCTGATGGGATCCGGTGCATTAGTGCTGGTATAATCGCACCCGTTAGAGTCTCCTCACTATATTTTCTTATAGCTGCTGGCACAGCGGGCGGTGGGGGGCTCCGAACTTCAAACGCGCGTAACTTTCGAACCGATTGGAGTTAGGGGGCGCACAGCATGTCCACGCAAAGCTCTCTCATAATCGGACGACGTAGACAACAGGGTTGGACCGTTGTGTGCACTATCTGAGGTCAAAAAAGGCCGCAGAGCCCCGGTTTCGTGGCCGCCGTGTTTCGGCGATCCCGATTTCAAAAATTGTGGGTCCCACACTTAGAATCACGGCACGCTGATGACAAAAGCCCCGTGTCGCGATTATATTTGCACACAATGTGTAAGATAAAGAAAAAAATCAAACTAGTTGTAAAAAAAAAGAATAAATTAACCGAAAAGTCGAGTCTGAACTACAAAAGGGGTGTAACACGAGGACTTCCCAGGGGGTCACCCATCATAGTACTAATCTCGCCCAAGCACGCTCAACTTCGGAGTTCTGATGAGATCCGGTGCATTAGTTCTGGTATGATCGCACCCGTTTGAGTCTCCTCACTATATTTTCTTATAGCTGCTGGCACAGCGGGCGGTGGGGGCTCCGAACTTCAAACGCGCGTAACTTTCGAACCAATTGGAGTTACGGGGCGCACAGCATGTCAACGCGAAGCTCTCTCAGAACCGGACAATGTGGACAATAAAGCTAGCCCGTTGTGTGCACTATTTGTGGTCAAAAAAGGCCGCAGAGCCCCGGTTTCATGGACCGCCGTGTTTCGGCGATCCCGATTTTAAAAATTGTGGGTCCCACACTAAGAATCACGGCACGCTGATGACAAAAGCCCCGTGTCGCGATTATATTCGCACACAATATGTAAGATAAAGAAAAAAAAATTCAAACTAGTTGCAAAAAAAGGAACAAATTAACCGAAAAGACGAGTCTGAACTACAAAAGGGGTGCAACACGAGGACTTCCCAGGGGGTCACCCATCCTAGTACTACTCTCGCCCTAGCGCACTTAACTTCGGAGTTCTGATGGGATCCGGTGCATTAGTGCTGGTATAATCGCACCCGTTAGAGTCTCTTCACTATATTTTCTTATAGCTGCTGGCACAGCGGGCGGTGGGGGGCTCCGAACTTCAAACGCGCGTAACTTTCGAACCGATTGGAGTTAGGGGGCGCACAACATGTCAACGCGAAACTCTCTCAGAACCGGACGACGTGGACAATAGGGCTAGCCCGTTGTGTGCACTATCTGAGGTCAAAAAAGGCCGCAGAGCCCCGGTTTCGTGGCCCGCCGTGTTTCGGCGATCCCGATTTCAAAAATTATGGGTCCCACACTCAGAATCACGGCACGCTGATGACAAAAGCCCCGTGTCGCGATTTTATTTGCACACAATGTGTAAGATAAAGAAAAAAAATCAAACTAGTTGTAAAAAAAAGGGAACAAATTAACCGAAAAGACGAGTCTGAACTACAAAAGGGGTGCAACACGAGGACTTCCCAGGGGGTCTACCATCCTAGTACTACTCTCGCCCAAGCACGCTTAACTTCGGAGTTCTGATGGGATCCGGTGCATTAGTACTGGTATGATCGCACCCGTTAGAGTCTCCTCACTATATTTTCTTATAGCTGCTGGCACAGCGGGCGGTGGGGGGTTCCGAACTTCAAACGTGCGTAACTTTCGAACCGATTGGAGTTACGGGGCGCACAACATGTCCATGCGAAGCTCTCTCAGAACCGGACGACGTGGACAATCGGGCTGGCCCGTTTTGTGCACTATTCGAGGTCAAAAAAGGCCGCAGAGCCCCGGTTTCGTGGCCCGCCCTGTTTCGGCGATCCTGATTTCAAAAATCATGGGTCCCACACTCAGAATCACGGCACGCTGATGACAAAAGCCCCGTGTCGCGATTATATTTGCACACAATATCTAAGATAAAGAAAAAAAAATCAAACTAGTTGCAAAAAAAGGAACAAATCAACCGAAAAGACGAGTCTGAACTACAAAAGGGGTGCAACACGATGACTTCCCAGGGGGTCACCCATCCTAGTACTACTCTCGCCCAAGCGCACTTAACTTCGGAGTTCTGATGGGATCCGGTGCATTAGTGCTGGTATAATCGCACCCGTTAGAGTCTCCTCACTATATTTTCTTATAGCTGCTGGCACAGCGGGCGGTGGGGGGCTCCGAACTTCAAACGCGCGTAACTTTCGAACCGATTGGAGTTAGGGGGCGCACAGCATGTCCACGCAAAGCTCTCTCATAACCGGACGACGTAGACAACAGGGTTGGACCGTTGTGTGCACTATCTGAGGTCAAAAAAGGCCGCAGAGCCCCGGTTTCGTGGCCGGCGTGTTTCGGCGATCCCGATTTCAAAAATTGTGGGTCCCACACTTAGAATCACGGCACGCTGATGACAAAAGCCCCGTGTCGCGATTATATTTGCACACAATGTGTAAGATAAAGAAAAAAATCAAACTAGTTGTAAAAAAAAAGAATAAATTAACCGAAAAGTCGAGTCTGAACTACAAAAGAGGTGTAACACGAGGACTTCCCAGGGGGTCACCCATCATAGTACTAATCTCGCCCAAGCACGCTCAACTTCGGAGTTCTGATGAGATCCGGTGCATTAGTGCTGGTATGATCGCACCCGTTTGAGTCTCCTCACTATATTTTCTTATAGCTGCTGGCACAGCGGGCGGTGGGGGCTCCGAACTTCAAACGCGCGTAACTTTCGAACCAATTGGAGTTACGGGGCGCACAGCATGTCAACGCGAAGCTCTCTCAGAACCGGACAATGTGGACAATAAAGCTAGCCCGTTGTGTGCACTATCTGTGGTCAAAAAAGGCCGCAGAGCCCCGGTTTCATGGACCGCCGTGTTTCGGCGATCCCGATTTTAAAAATTGTGGGTCCCACACTCAGAATCACGGCACGCTGATGACAAAAGCCCCGTGTCGCGATTATATTCGCACACAATATGTAAGATAAAGAAAAAAAAATTCAAACTAGTTGCAAAAAAAGGAACAAATTAACCGAAAAGACGAGTCTGAACTACAAAAGGGGTGCAACACGAGGACTTCCCAGGGGGTCACCCATCCTAGTACTACTCTCGCCCAAGCGCACTTAACTTCGGAGTTCTGATGGGATCCGGTGCATTAGTGCTGGTATAATCGCACCCGTTAGAGTCTCTTCACTATATTTTCTTATAGCTGCTGGCACAGCGGGCGGTGGGGGGCTCCGAACTTCAAACGCGCGTAACTTTCGAACCGATTGGAGTTAGGGGGCGCACAACATGTCAACGCGAAACTCTCTCAGAACCGGACGACGTGGACAATAGGGCTAGCCCGTTGTGTGCACTATCTGAGGTCAAAAAAGGCCGCAGAGCCCCGGTTTCGTGGCCCGCCGTGTTTCGGCGATCCCGATTTCAAAAATTATGGGTCCCACACTCAGAATCACGGCACGCTGATGACAAAAGCCCCGTGTCGCGATTTTATTTGCACACAATGTGTAAGATAAAGAAAAAAAATCAAACTAGTTGTAAAAAAAAGGGAACAAATTAACCGAAAAGACGAGTCTGAACTACAAAAGGGGTGCAACACGAGGACTTCCCAGGGGGTCTACCATCCTAGTACTACTCTCGCCCAAGCACGCTTAACTTCGGAGTTCTGATGGGATCCGGTGCATTAGTACTGGTATGATCGCACCCGTTAGAGTCTCCTCACTATATTTTCTTATAGCTGCTGGCACAGCGGGCGGTGGGGGGTTCCGAACTTCAAACGTGCGTAACTTTCGAACCGATTGGAGTTACGGGGCGCACAACATGTCCATGCGAAGCTCTCTCAGAACCGGACGACGTGGACTATCGGGCTGGCCCGTTTTGTGCACTATTCGAGGTCAAAAAAGGCCGCAGAGCCCCGGTTTCGTGGCCCGCCCTGTTTCGGCGATCCTGATTTCAAAAATCATGGGTCCCACACTCAGAATCACGGCACGCTGATGACAAAAGCCCCGTGTCGCGATTATATTTGCACACAATATCTAAGATAAAGAAAAAAAAATCAAACTAGTTGCAAAAAAAGGAACAAATCAACCGAAAAGACGAGTCTGAACTACAAAAGGGGTGCAACACGATGACTTCCCAGGGGGTCACCCATCCTAGTACTACTCTCGCCCAAGCGCACTTAACTTCGGAGTTCTGATGGGATCCGGTGCATTAGTGCTGGTATAATCGCACCCGTTAGAGTCTCCTCACTATATTTTCTTATAGCTGCTGGCACAGCGGGCGGTGGGGGGCTCCGAACTTCAAACGCGCGTAACTTTCGAACCGATTGGAGTTAGGGGGCGCACAGCATGTCCACGCAAAGCTCTCTCATAACCGGACGACGTAGACAACAGGGTTGGACCGTTGTGTGCACTATCTGAGGTCAAAAAAGGCCGCAGAGCCCCGGTTTCGTGGCCGGCGTGTTTCGGCGATCCCGATTTCAAAAATTGTGGGTCCCACACTTAGAATCACGGCACGCTGATGACAAAAGCCCCGTGTCGCGATTATATTTGCACACAATGTGTAAGATAAAGAAAAAAATCAAACTAGTTGTAAAAAAAAAGAATAAATTAACCGAAAAGTCGAGTCTGAACTACAAAAGGGGTGTAACACGAGGACTTCCCAGGGGGTCACCCATCATAGTACTAATCTCGCCCAAGCACGCTCAACTTCGGAGTTCTGATGAGATCCGGTGCATTAGTGCTGGTATGATCGCACCCGTTTGAGTCTCCTCACTATATTTTCTTATAGCTGCTGGCACAGCGGGCGGTGGGGGCTCCGAACTTCAAACGCGCGTAACTTTCGAACCAATTGGAGTTACGGGGCGCACAGCATGTCAACGCGAAGCTCTCTCAGAACCGGACAATGTGGACAATAAAGCTAGCCCGTTGTGTGCACTATCTGTGGTCAAAAAAGGCCGCAGAGCCCCGGTTTCATGGACCGCCGTGTTTCGGCGATCCCGATTTTAAAAATTGTGGGTCCCACACTCAGAATCACGGCACGCTGATGACAAAAGCCCCGTGTCGCGATTATATTCGCACACAATATGTAAGATAAAGAAAAAAAAATTCAAACTAGTTGCAAAAAAAGGAACAAATTAACCGAAAAGACGAGTCTGAACTACAAAAGGGGTGCAACACGAGGACTTCCCAGGGGGTCACCCATCCTAGTACTACTCTCGCCCAAGCGCACTTAACTTCGGAGTTCTGATGGGATCCGGTGCATTAGTGCTGGTATAATCGCACCCGTTAGAGTCTCTTCACTATATTTTCTTATAGCTGCTGGCACAGCGGGCGGTGGGGTGCTCCGAACTTCAAACGCGCGTAACTTTCGAACCGATTGGAGTTAGGGGGCGCACAACATGTCAACGCGAAACTCTCTCAGAACCGGACGACGTGGACAATAGGGCTAGCCCGTTGTGTGCACTATCTGAGGTCAAAAAAGGCCGCAGAGCCCCGGTTTCGTGGCCCGCCGTGTTTCGGCGATCCCGATTTCAAAAATTATGGGTCCCACACTCAGAATCACGGCACGCTGATGACAAAAGCCCCGTGTCGCGATTTTATTTGCACACAATGTGTAAGATAAAGAAAAAAAATCAAACTAGTTGTAAAAAAAAGGGAACAAATTAACCGAAAAGACGAGTCTGAACTACAAAAGGGGTGCAACACGAGGACTTCCCAGGGGGTCTACCATCCTAGTACTACTCTCGCCCAAGCACGCTTAACTTCGGAGTTCTGATGGGATCCGGTGCATTAGTACTGGTATGATCGCACCCGTTAGAGTCTCCTCACTATATTTTCTTATAGCTGCTGGCACAGCGGGCGGTGGGGGGTTCCGAACTTCAAACGTGCGTAACTTTCGAACCGATTGGAGTTACGGGGCGCACAACATGTCCATGCGAAGCTCTCTCAGAACCGGACGACGTGGACAATCAGGCTGGCCCGTTTTGTGCACTATTCAAGGTCAAAAAAGGCCGCAGAGCCCCGGTTTCGTGGCCCGCCCTGTTTCGGCGATCCTGATTTCAAAAATCATGGGTCCCACACTCAGAATCACGGCACGCTGATGACAAAAGCCCCGTGTCGCGATTATATTTGCACACAATATCTAAGATAAAGAAAAAAAAATCAAACTAGTTGCAAAAAAAGGAACAAATTAACCGAAAAGACGAGTCTGAACTACAAAAGGGGTGCAACACGATGACTTCCCAGGGGGTCACCCATCCTAGTACTACTCTCGCCCAAGCGCACTTAACTTCGGAGTTCTGATGGGATCCGGTGCATTAGTGCTGGTATAATCGCACCCGTTAGAGTCTCCTCACTATATTTTCTTATAGCTGCTGGCACAGCGGGCGGTGGGGGGCTCCGAACTTCAAACGCGCGTAACTTTCGAACCGATTGGAGTTAGGGGGCGCACAGCATGTCCACGCAAAGCTCTCTCATAACCGGATGACGTAGACAACAGGGTTGGACCGTTGTGTGCACTATCTGAGGTCAAAAAAGGCCGCAGAGCCCCGGTTTCGTGGCCGCCGTGTTTCGGCGATCCCGATTTCAAAAATTGTGGGTCCCACACTTAGAATCACGGCACGCTGATGACAAAAGCCCCGTGTCGCGATTATATTTGCACACAATGTGTAAGATAAAGAAAAAAATCAAACTAGTTGTAAAAAAAAAGAAGAAATTAACCGAAAAGTCGAGTCTGAACTACAAAAGGGGTGTAACACGAGGACTTCCCAGGGGGTCACCCATCATAGTACTAATCTCGCCCAAGCACGCTCAACTTCGGAGTTCTGATGAGATCCGGTGCATTAGTGCTGGTATGATCGCACCCGTTTGAGTCTCCTCACTATATTTTCTTATAGCTGCTGGCACAGCGGGCGGTGGGGGCTCCGAACTTCAAACGCGCGTAACTTTCGAACCAATTGGAGTTACGGGGCGCACAGCATGTCAACGCGAAGCTCTCTCAGAACCGGACAATGTGGACAGTAAAGCTAGCCCGTTGTGTGCACTATCTGTGGTCAAAAAAGGCCGCAGATCCCCGGTTTCATGGACCGCCGTGTTTCGGCGATCCCGATTTTAAAAATTGTGGGTCCCACACTCAGAATCACGGCACGCTGATGACAAAAGCCCCGTGTCGCGATTATATTCGCACACAATATGTAAGATAAAGAAAAAAAAATTCAAACTAGTTGCAAAAAAAGGAACAAATTAACCGAAAAGACGAGTCTGAACTACAAAAGGGGTGCAACACGAGGACTTCCCAGGGGGTCACCCATCCTAGTACTACTCTCGCCCAAGCGCACTTAACTTCGGAGTTCTGATGGGATCCGGTGCATTAGTGCTGGTATAATCGCACCCGTTAGAGTCTCTTCACTATATTTTCTTATAGCTGCTGGCACAGCGGGCGGTGGGGGGCTCCGAACTTCAAACGCGCGTAACTTTCGAACCGATTGGAGTTAGGGGGCGCACAACATGTCAACGCGAAACTCTCTCAGAACCGGACGACGTGGACAATAGGGCTAGCCCGTTGTGTGCACTATCTGAGGTCAAAAAAGGCCGCAGAGCCCCGGTTTCGTGGCCCGCCGTGTTTCGGCGATCCCGATTTCAAAAATTATGGGTCCCACACTCAGAATCACGGCACGCTGATGACAAAAGCCCCGTGTCGCGATTTTATTTGCACACAATGTGTAAGATAAAGAAAAAAATCAAACTAGTTGTAAAAAAAAGGGAACAAATTAACCGAAAAGACGAGTCTGAACTACAAAAGGGGTGCAACACGAGGACTTCCCAGGGGGTCTACCATCCTAGTACTACTCTCGCCCAAGCACGCTTAACTTCGGAGTTCTGATGGGATCCGGTGCATTAGTACTGGTATGATCGCACCCGTTAGAGTCTCCTCACTATATTTTCTTATAGCTGCTGGCACAGCGGGCGGTGGGGGGTTCCGAACTTCAAACGTGCGTAACTTTCGAACCGATTGGAGTTACGGGGCGCACAACATGTCCATGCGAAGCTCTCTCAGAACCGGACGACGTGGACAATCGGGCTGGCCCGTTTTGTGCACTATTCAAGGTCAAAAAAGGCCGCAGAGCCCCGGTTTCGTGGCCCGCCCTGTTTCGGCGATCCTGATTTCAAAAATCATGGGTCCCACACTCAGAATCACGGCACGCTGATGACAAAAGCCCCGTGTCGCGATTATATTTGCACACAATATCTAAGATAAAGAAAAAAAAATCAAACTAGTTGCAAAAAAAGGAACAAATTAACCGAAAAGACGAGTCTGAACTACAAAAGGGGTGCAACACGATGACTTCCCAGGGGGTCACCCATCCTAGTACTACTCTCGCCCAAGCGCACTTAACTTCGGAGTTCTGATGGGATCCGGTGCATTAGTGCTGGTATAATCGCACCCGTTAGAGTCTCCTCACTATATTTTCTTATAGCTGCTGGCACAGCGGGCGGTGGGGGGCTCCGAACTTCAAACGCGCGTAACTTTCGAACCGATTGGAGTTAGGGGGCGCACAGCATGTCCACGCAAAGCTCTCTCATAACCGGACGACGTAGACAACAGGGTTGGACCGTTGTGTGCACTATCTGAGGTCAAAAAAGGCCGCAGAGCCCCGGTTTCGTGGCCGCCGTGTTTCGGCGATCCCGATTTCAAAAATTGTGGGTCCCACACTTAGAATCACGGCACGCTGATGACAAAAGCCCCGTGTCGCGATTATATTTGCACACAATGTGTAAGATAAAGAAAAAAATCAAACTAGTTGTAAAAAAAAAGAATAAATTAACCGAAAAGTCGAGTCTGAACTACAAAAGGGGTGTAACACGAGGACTTCCCAGGGGGTCACCCATCATAGTACTAATCTCGCCCAAGCACGCTCAACTTCGGAGTTCTGATGAGATCCGGTGCATTAGTGCTGGTATGATCGCACCCGTTTGAGTCTCCTCACTATATTTTCTTATAGCTGCTGGCACAGCGGGCGGTGGGGGCTCCGAACTTCAAACGCGCGTAACTTTCGAACCAATTGGAGTTACGGGGCGCACAGCATGTCAACGCGAAGCTCTCTCAGAACCGGACAATGTGGACAATAAAGCTAGCCCGTTGTGTGCACTATCTGTGGTCAAAAAAGGCCGCAGAGCCCCGGTTTCATGGACCGCCGTGTTTCGGCGATCCCGATTTTAAAAATTGTGGGTCCCACACTCAGAATCACGGCACGCTGATGACAAAAGCCCCGTGTCGCGATTATATTCGCACACAATATGTAAGATAAAGAAAAAAAAATTCAAACTAGTTGCAAAAAAAGGAACAAATTAACCGAAAAGACGAGTCTGAACTACAAAAGGGGTGCAACACGAGGACTTCCCAGGGGGTCACCCATCCTAGTACTACTCTCGCCCAAGCGCACTTAACTTCGGAGTTCTGATGGGATCCGGTGCATTAGTGCTGGTATAATCGCACCCGTTAGAGTCTCTTCACTATATTTTCTTATAGCTGCTGGCACAGCGGGCGGTGGGGGGCTCCGAACTTCAAACGCGCGTAACTTTCGAACCGATTGGAGTTAGGGGGCGCACAACATGTCAACGCGAAACTCTCTCAGAACCGGACGACGTGGACAATAGGGCTAGCCCGTTGTGTGCACTATCTGAGGTCAAAAAAGGCCGCAGAGCCCCGGTTTCGTGGCCCGCCGTGTTTCGGCGATCCCGATTTCAAAAATTATGGGTCCCACACTCAGAATCACGGCACGCTGATGACAAAAGCCCCGTGTCGCGATTTTATTTGCACACAATGTGTAAGATAAAGAAAAAAAATCAAACTAGTTGTAAAAAAAAGGGAACAAATTAACCGAAAAGACGAGTCTGAACTACAAAAGGGGTGCAACACGAGGACTTCCCAGGGGGTCTACCATCCTAGTACTACTCTCGCCCAAGCACGCTTAACTTCGGAGTTCTGATGGGATCCGGTGCATTAGTACTGGTATGATCGCACCCGTTAGAGTCTCCTCACTATATTTTCTTATAGCTGCTGGCACAGCGGGCGGTGGGGGGTTCCGAACTTCAAACGTGCGTAACTTTCGAACCGATTGGAGTTACGGGGCGCACAACATGTCCATGCGAAGCTCTCTCAGAACCGGACGACGTGGACAATCGGGCTGGCCCGTTTTGTGCACTATTCAAGGTCAAAAAAGGCCGCAGAGCCCCTGTTTCGGCGATCCTGATTTCAAAAATCATGGGTCCCACACTCAGAATCACGGCACGCTGATGACAAAAGCCCCGTGTCGCGATTATATTTGCACACAATATCTAAGATAAAGAAAAAAAAATCAAACTAGTTGCAAAAAAAGGAACAAATTAACCGAAAAGACGAGTCTGAACTACAAAAGGGGTGCAACACGATGACTTCCCAGGGGGTCACCCATCCTAGTACTACTCTCGCCCAAGCGCACTTAACTTCGGAGTTCTGATGGGATCCGGTGCATTAGTGCTGGTATAATCGCACCCGTTAGAGTCTCCTCACTATATTTTCTTATAGCTGCTGGCACAGCGGGCGGTGGGGGGCTCCGAACTTCAAACGCGCGTAACTTTCGAACCGATTGGAGTTAGGGGGCGTACAGCATGTCCACGCAAAGCTCTCTCATAACCGGACGACGTAGACAACAGGGTTGGACCGTTGTGTGCACTATCTGAGGTCAAAAAAGGCCGCAGAGCCCCGGTTTCGTGGCCGCCGTGTTTCGGCGATCCCGATTTCAAAAATTGTGGGTCCCACACTCAGAATCACGGCACGCTGATGACAAAAGCCCCGTGTCGCGATTATATTTGCACACAATGTGTAAGATAAAGAAAAAAATCAAACTAGTTGTAAAAAAAAAGAATAAATTAACCGAAAAGTCGAGTCTGAACTACAAAAGGGGTGTAACACGAGGACTTCCCAGGGGGTCACCCATCATAGTACTAATCTCGCCCAAGCACGCTCAACTTCGGAGTTCTGATGGGATCCGGTGCATTAGTGCTGGTATGATCGCACCCGTTTGAGTCTCCTCACTATATTTTCTTATAGCTGCTGGCACAGCGGGCGGTGGGGGCTCCGAACTTCAAACGCGCGTAACTTTCGAACCAATTGGAGTTACGGGGCGCACAGCATGTCAACGCGAAGCTCTCTCAGAACCGGACAATGTGGACAATAAAGCTAGCCCGTTGTGTGCACTATCTGTGGTCAAAAAAGGCCGCAGAGCCCCGGTTTCATGGACCGCCGTGTTTCGGCGATCCCGATTTTAAAAATTGTGGGTCCCACACTCAGAATCACGGCACGCTGATGACAAAAGCCCCGTGTCGCGATTATATTCGCACACAATATGTAAGATAAAGAAAAAAAAATTCAAACTAGTTGCAAAAAAAGGAACAAATTAACCGAAAAGACGAGTCTGAACTACAAAAGGGGTGCAACACGAGGACTTCCCAGGGGGTCACCCATCCTAGTACTACTCTCGCCCAAGCGCACTTAACTTCGGAGTTCTGATGGGATCCGGTGCATTAGTGCTGGTATAATCGCACCCGTTAGAGTCTCTTCACTATATTTTCTTATAGCTGCTGGCACAGCGGGCGGTGGGGGGCTCCGAACTTCAAACGCGCGTAACTTTCGAACCGATTGGAGTTAGGGGGCGCACAACATGTCAACGCGAAACTCTCTCAGAACCGGACGACGTGGACAATAGGGCTAGCCCGTTGTGTGCACTATCTGAGGTCAAAAAAGGCCGCAGAGCCCCGGTTTCGTGGCCCGCCGTGTTTCGGCGATCCCGATTTCAAAAATTATGGGTCCCACACTCAGAATCACGGCACGCTGATGACAAAAGCCCCGTGTCGCGATTTTATTTGCACACAATGTGTAAGATAAAGAAAAAAAATCAAACTAGTTGTAAAAAAAAGGGAACAAATTAACCGAAAAGACGAGTCTGAACTACAAAAGGGGTGCAACACGAGGACTTCCCAGGGGGTCTACCATCCTAGTACTACTCTCGCCCAAGCACGCTTAACTTCGGAGTTCTGATGGGATCCGGTGCATTAGTACTGGTATGATCGCACCCGTTAGAGTCTCCTCACTATATTTTCTTATAGCTGCTGGCACAGCGGGCGGTGGGGGGTTCCGAACTTCAAACGTGCGTAACTTTCGAACCGATTGGAGTTACGGGGCGCACAACATGTCCATGCGAAGCTCTCTCAGAACCGGACGACGTGGACAATCGGGCTGGCCCGTTTTGTGCACTATTCGAGGTCAAAAAAGGCCGCAGAGCCCCGGTTTCGTGGCCCGCCCTGTTTCGGCGATCCTGATTTCAAAAATCATGGGTCCCACACTCAGAATCACGGCACGCTGATGACAAAAGCCCCGTGTCGCGATTATATTTGCACACAATATCTAAGATAAAGAAAAAAAAATCAAACTAGTTTCAAAAAAAGGAACAAATTAACCGAAAAGACGAGTCTGAACTACAAAAGGGGTGCAACACGATGACTTCCCAGGGGGTCACCCATCCTAGTACTACTCTCGCCCAAGCGCACTTAACTTCGGAGTTCTGATGGGATCCGGTGCATTAGTGATGGTATAATCGCACCCGTTAGAGTCTCCTCACTATATTTTCTTATAGCTGCTGGCACAGCGGGCGGTGGGGGGCTCCGAACTTCAAACGCGCGTAACTTTCGAACCGATTGGAGTTAGGGGGCGCACAGCATGTCCACGCAAAGCTCTCTCATAACCGGACGACGTAGACAACAGGGTTGGACCGTTGTGTGCACTATCTGAGGTCAAAAAAGGCCGCAGAGCCCCGGTTTCGTGGCCGCCGTGTTTCGGCGATCCCGATTTCAAAAATTGTGGGTCCCACACTCAGAATCACGGCACGCTGATGACAAAAGCCCCGTGTCGCGATTATATTTGCACACAATGTGTAAGATAAAGAAAAAAATCAAACTAGTTGTAAAAAAAAAGAATAAATTAACCGAAAAGTCGAGTCTGAACTACAAAAGGGGTGTAACACGAGGACTTCCCAGGGGGTCACCCATCATAGTACTAATCTCGCCCAAGCACGCTCAACTTCGGAGTTCTGATGGGATCCGGTGCATTAGTGCTGGTATGATCGCACCCGTTTGAGTCTCCTCACTATATTTTCTTATAGCTGCTGGCACAGCGGGCGGTGGGGGCTCCGAACTTCAAACGCGCGTAACTTTCGAACCAATTGGAGTTACGGGGCGCACAGCATGTCAACGCGAAGCTCTCTCAGAACCGGACAATGTGGACAATAAAGCTAGCCCGTTGTGTGCACTATCTGTGGTCAAAAAAGGCCGCAGAGCCCCGGTTTCATGGACCGCCGTGTTTCGGCGATCCCGATTTTAAAAATTGTGGGTCCCACACTCAGAATCACGGCACGCTGATGACAAAAGCCCCGTGTCGCGATTATATTCGCACATAATATGTAAGATAAAGAAAAAAAAATTCAAACTAGTTGCAAAAAAAGGAACAAATTAACCGAAAAGACGAGTCTGAACTACAAAAGGGGTGCAACACGAGGACTTCCCAGGGGGTCACCCATCCTAGTACTACTCTCGCCCAAGCGCACTTAACTTCGGAGTTCTGATGGGATCCGGTGCATTAGTGCTGGTATAATCGCACCCGTTAGAGTCTCTTCACTATATTTTCTTATAGCTGCTGGCACAGCGGGCGGTGGGGGGCTCCGAACTTCAAACGCGCGTAACTTTCGAACCGATTGGAGTTAGGCGGCGCACAACATGTCAACGTGAAACTCTCTCAGAACCGGACGACGTGGACAATAGGGCTAGCCCGTTGTGTGCACTATCTGAGGTCAAAAAAGGCCGCAGAGCCCCGGTTTCGTGGCCCGCCGTGTTTCGGCGATCCCGATTTCAAAAATTATGGGTCCCACACTCAGAATCACGGCACGCTGATGACAAAAGTCCCGTGTCGCGATTTTATTTGCACACAATGTGTAAGATAAAGAAAAAAAATCAAACTAGTTGTAAAAAAAAGGGAAAAAATTAACCGAAAAGACGAGTCTGAACTACAAAAGGGGTGCAACACGAGGACTTCCCAGGGGGTCACCCATCCTAGTACTACTCTCGCCCAAGCGCACTTAACTTCGGAGTTCTGATGGGATCCGGTGCATTAGTGCTGGTATAATCGCACCCGTTAGAGTCTCCTCACTATATTTTCTTATAGCTGCTGGCACAGCGGGCGGTGGGGGGCTCCGAACTTCAAACGCGCGTAACTTTCGAACCGATTGGAGTTAGGGGGCGCACAGCATGTCCACGCAAAGCTCTCTCATAACCGGACGACGTAGACAACAGGGTTGGACCGTTGTGTGCACTATCTGAGGTCAAAAAAGGCCGCAGAGCCCCGGTTTCGTGGCCGCCGTGTTTCGGCGATCCCGATTTCAAAAATTGTGGGTCCCACACTTAGAATCACGGCACGCTGATGACAAAAGCCCCGTGTCGCGATTATATTTGCACACAATGTGTAAGATAAAGAAAAAAATCAAACTAGTTGTAAAAAAAAAGAATAAATTAACCGAAAAGTCGAGTCTGAACTACAAAAGGGGTGTAACACGAGGACTTCCCAGGGGGTCACCCATCATAGTACTAATCTCGCCCAAGCACGCTCAACTTCGGAGTTCTGATGAGATCCGGTGCATTAGTGCTGGTATGATCGCACCCGTTTGAGTCTCCTCACTATATTTTCTTATAGCTGCTGGCACAGCGGGCGGTGGGGGCTCCGAACTTCAAACGCGCGTAACTTTCGAACCAATTGGAGTTACGGGGCGCACAGCATGTCAACGCGAAGCTCTCTCAGAACCGGACAATGTGGACAATAAAGCTAGCCCGTTGTGTGCACTATCTATGGTCAAAAAAGGCCGCAGAGCCCCGGTTTCATGGACCGCCGTGTTTCGGCGATCCCGATTTTAAAAATTGTGGGTCCCACACTCAGAATCACGGCACGCTGATGACAAAAGCCCCGTGTCGCGATTATATTCGCACACAATATGTAAGATAAAGAAAAAAAATTCAAACTAGTTGCAAAAAAAGGAACAAATTAACCGAAAAGACGAGTCTGAACTACAAAAGGGGTGCAACACGAGGACTTCCCAGGGGGTCACCCATCCTAGTACTACTCTCGCCCAAGCGCACTTAACTTCGGAGTTCTGATGGGATCCGGTGCATTAGTGCTGGTATAATCGCACCCGTTAGAGTCTCTTCACTATATTTTCTTATAGCTGCTGGCACAGCGGGCGGTGGGGGGCTCCGAACTTCAAACGCGCGTAACTTTCGAACCGATTGGAGTTAGGGGGCGCACAACATGTCAACGCGAAACTCTCTCAGAACCGGACGACGTGGACAATAGGGCTAGCCCGTTGTGTGCACTATCTGAGGTCAAAAAAGGCCGCAGAGCCCCGGTTTCGTGGCCCGCCGTGTTTCGGCGATCCCGATTTCAAAAATTATGGGTCCCACACTCAGAATCACGGCACGCTGATGACAAAACCCCCGTGTCGCGATTTTATTTGCACACAATGTGTAAGATAAAGAAAAAAAATCAAACTAGTTGTAAAAAAAAGGGAACAAATTAACCGAAAAGACGAGTCTGAACTACAAAAGGGGTGCAACACGAGGACTTCCCAGGGGGTCTACCATCCTAGTACTACTCTCGCCCAAGCACGCTTAACTTCGGAGTTCTGATGGGATCCGGTGCATTAGTACTGGTATGATCGCACCCGTTAGAGTCTCCTCACTATATTTTCTTATCGCTGCTGGCACAGCGGGCGGTGGGGGGTTCCGAACTTCAAACGTGCGTAACTTTCGAACCGATTGGAGTTACGGGGCGCACAACATGTCCATGCGAAGCTCTCTCAGAACCGGACGACGTGGACAATCGGGCTGGCCCGTTTTGTGCACTATTCGAGGTCAAAAAAGGCCGCAGAGCCCCGGTTTCGTGGCCCGCCCTGTTTCGGCGATCCTGATTTCAAAAATCATGGGTCCCACACTCAGAATCACGGCACGCTGATGACAAAAGCCCCGTGTCGCGATTATATTTGCACACAATATCTAAGATAAAGAAAAAAAAATCAAACTAGTTGCAAAAAAAGGAACAAATTAACCGAAAAGACGAGTCTGAACTACAAAAGGGGTGCAACACGATGACTTCCCAGGGGGTCACCCATCCTAGTACTACTCTCGCCCAAGCGCACTTAACTTCGGAGTTCTGATGGGATCCGGTGCATTAGTGCTGGTATAATCGCACCCGTTAGAGTCTCCTCACTATATTTTCTTATAGCTGCTGGCACAGCGGGCGGTGGGGGGCTCCGAACTTCAAACGCGCGTAACTTTCGAACCGATTGGAGTTAGGGGGCGCACAGCATGTCCACGCAAAGCTCTCTCATAACCGGACGACGTAGACAACAGGGTTGGACCGTTGTGTGCACTATCTGAGGTCAAAAAAGGCCGCAGAGCCCCGGTTTCGTGGCCGCCGTGTTTCGGCGATCCCGATTTCAAAAATTGTGGGTCCCACACTCAGAATCACGGCACGCTGATGACAAAAGCCCCGTGTCGCGATTATATTTGCACACAATGTGTAAGATAAAGAAAAAAATCAAACTAGTTGTAAAAAAAAAGAATAAATTAACCGAAAAGTCGAGTCTGAACTACAAAAGGGGTGTAACACGAGGACTTCCCAGGGGGTCACCCATCATAGTACTAATCTCGCCCAAGCACGCTCAACTTCGGAGTTCTGATGAGATCCGGTGCATTAGTGCTGGTATGATCGCACCCGTTTGAGTCTCCTCACTATATTTTCTTATAGCTGCTGGCACAGCGGGCGGTGGGGGCTCCGAACTTCAAACGCGCGTAACTTTCGAACCAATTGGAGTTACGGGGCGCACAGCATGTCAACGCGAAGCTCTCTCAGAACCGGACAATGTGGACAATAAAGCTAGCCCGTTGTGTGCACTATCTGTGGTCAAAAAAGGCCGCAGAGCCCCGGTTTCATGGACCGCCGTGTTTCGGCGATCCCGATTTTAAAAATTGTGGGTCCCACACTCAGAATCACGGCACGCTGATGACAAAAGCCCCGTGTCGCGATTATATTCGCACACAATATGTAAGATAAAGAAAAAAAAATTCAAACTAGTTGCAAAAAAAGGAACAAATTAACCGAAAAGACGAGTCTGAACTACAAAAGGGGTGCAACACGAGGACTTCCCAGGGGGTCACCCATCCTAGTACTACTCTCGCCCAAGCGCACTTAACTTCGGAGTTCTGATGGGATCCGGTGCATTAGTGCTGGTATAATCGCACCCGTTAGAGTCTCTTCACTATATTTTCTTATAGCTGCTGGCACAGCGGGCGGTGGGGGGCTCCGAACTTCAAACGCGCGTAACTTTCGAACCGATTGGAGTTAGGCGGCGCACAACATGTCAACGTGAAACTCTCTCAGAACCGGACGACGTGGACAATAGGGCTAGCCCGTTGTGTGCACTATCTGAGGTCAAAAAAGGCCGCAGAGCCCCGGTTTCGTGGCCCGCCGTGTTTCGGCGATCCCGATTTCAAAAATTATGGGTCCCACACTCAGAATCACGGCACGCTGATGACAAAAGCCCCGTGTCGCGATTTTATTTGCACACAATGTGTAAGATAAAGAAAAAAAATCAAACTAGTTGTAAAAAAAAGGGAACAAATTAACCGAAAAGACGAGTCTGAACTACAAAAGGGGTGCAACACGAGGACTTCCCAGGGGGTCTACCATCCTAGTACTACTCTCGCCCAAGCACGCTTAACTTCGGAGTTCTGTTGGGATCCGGTGCATTAGTACTGGTATGATCGCACCCGTTAGAGTCTCCTCACTATATTTTCTTATAGCTGCTGGCACAGCGGGCGGTGGGGGGTTCCGAACTTCAAACGTGCGTAACTTTCGAACCGATTGGAGTTACGGGGCGCACAACATGTCCATGCGAAGCTCTCTCAGAACCGGACGACGTGGACAATCGGGCTGGCCCGTTTTGTGCACTATTCGAGGTCAAAAAAGGCCGCAGAGCCCCGGTTTCGTGGCCCGCCCTGTTTCGGCGATCCTGATTTCAAAAATCATGGGTCCCACACTCAGAATCACGGCACGCTGATGACAAAAGCCCCGTGTCGCGATTATATTTGCACACAATATCTAAGATAAAGAAAAAAAAATCAAACTAGTTGCAAAAAAAGGAACAAATTAACCGAAAAGACGAGTCTGAACTACAAAAAGGGTGCAACACGATGACTTCCCAGGGGGTCACCCATCCTAGTACTACTCTCGCCCAAGCGCACTTAACTTCGGAGTTCTGATGGGATCCGGTGCATTAGTGCTGGTATAATCGCACCCGTTAGAGTCTCCTCACTATATTTTCTTATAGCTGCTGGCACAGCGGGCGGTGGGGGGCTTCGAACTTCAAACGCGCGTAACTTTCGAACCGATTGGAGTTAGGGGGCGCACAGCATGTCCACGCAAAGCTCTCTCATAACCGGACGACGTAGACAATAGGGTTGGACCGTTGTGTGCACTATCTGAGGTCAAAAAAGGCCGCAGAGCCCCGGTTTCGTGGCCGCCGTGTTTCGGCGATCCCGATTTCAAAAATTGTGGGTCCCACACTCAGAATCACGGCACGCTGATGACAAAAGCCCCGTGTCGCGATTATATTTGCACACAATGTGTAAGATAAAGAAAAAAATCAAACTAGTTGTAAAAAAAAAGAATAAATTAACCGAAAAGTCGAGTCTGAACTACAAAAGGGGTGTAACACGAGGACTTCCCAGGGGGTCACCCATCATAGTACTAATCTCGCCCAAGCACGCTCAACTTCGGAGTTCTGATGAGATCCGGTGCATTAGTGCTGGTATGATCGCACCCGTTTGAGTCTCCTCACTATATTTTCTTATAGCTGCTGGCACAGCGGGCGGTGGGGGCTCCGAACTTCAAACGCGCGTAACTTTCGAACCAATTGGAGTTACGGGGCGCACAGCATGTCAATGCGAAGCTCTCTCAGAACCGGACAATGTGGACAATAAAGCTAGCCCGTTGTGTGCACTATCTATGGTCAAAAAAGGCCGCAGAGCCCCGGTTTCATGGACTGCCGTGTTTCGGCGATCCCGATTTTAAAAATTGTGGGTCCCACACTCAGAATCACGGCACGCTGATGACAAAAGCCCCGTGTCGCGATTATATTCGCACACAATATGTAAGATAAAGAAAAAAAAATTCAAACTAGTTGCAAAAAAAGGAACAAATTAACCGAAAAGACGAGTCTGAACTACAAAAGGGGTGCAACAAGAGGACTTCCCAGGGGGTCACCCATCCTAGTACTACTCTCGCCCAAGCGCACTTAACTTCGGAGTTCTGATGGGATCCGGTGCATTAGTGCTGGTATAATCGCACCCGTTAGAGTCTCTTCACTATATTTTCTTATAGCTGCTGGCACAGCGGGCGGTGGGGGGCTCCGAACTTCAAACGCGCGTAACTTTCGAACCGATTGGAGTTAGGGGGCGCACAACATGTCAACGCGAAACTCTCTCAGAACCGGACGACGTGGACAATAGGGCTAGCCCGTTGTGTGCACTATCTGAGGTCAAAAAAGGCCGCAGAGCCCCGGTTTCGTGGCCCGCCGTGTTTCGGCGATCCCGATTTCAAAAATTATGGGTCCCACACTCAGAATCACGGCACGCTGATGACAAAAGCCCCGTGTCGCGATTTTATTTGCACACAATGTGTAAGATAAAGAAAAAAAATCAAACTAGTTGTAAAAAAAAGGGAACAAATTAACCGAAAAGACGAGTCTGAACTACAAAAGGGGTGCAACACGAGGACTTCCCAGGGGGTCTACCATCCTAGTACTACTCTCGCCCAAGCACGCTTAACTTCGGAGTTCTGATGGGATCCGGTGCATTAGTACTGGTATGATTGCACCCGTTAGAGTCTCCTCACTATATTTTCTTATAGCTGCTGGCACAGCGGGCGGTGGGGGGTTCCGAACTTCGAACGTGCGTAACTTTCGAACCGATTGGAGTTACGGGGCGCACAACATGTCCACGCGAAGCTCTCTCAGAACCGGACGATGTGGACAATCGGGCTGGCCCGTTGTGTGCACTATCCGAGGTCAAAAAAGGCCGCAGAGCCCCAGTTTCGTGGCCCGCCGTGTTTCGGCGATCCTGATTTCAAAAATCATGGGTCCCACACTCAGAATCACGGCACGCTGATGACAAAAGCCCCGTGTCGCGATTATATTTGCACACAATATCTAAGATAAAGAAAAAAAAATCAAACTAGTTGCAAAAAAAGGAACAAATTAACCGAAAAGACGAGTCTGAACTACAAAAGGGGTGCAAGACAAGGACTTCCTAGGGGGTCACCCATCCTAGTACTACTCTCGCCCAAGCGCACTTAACTTCGGAGTTCTGATGGGATCCGGTGCATTATTGCTGGTATAATCGCACCCGTTAGAGTCTCCTCACTATATTTTCTTATAGCTGCTGGCACAGCGGGCGGTGGGGGGCTCCGAACTTCAAACGCGCGTAACTTTCGAACAGATTGGAGTTAGGGGGCGCACAGCATGTCCACGCAAAGCTCTCTCAGAACCGGACGACATAGAAAATAGGGTTGGACCGTTGTGTGCACTATCTGAGGTCAAAAAAGGCCGCAGAGCCCCGGTTTCGTGGCCGCCGTGTTTCGGCGATCCCGATTTCAAAAATTGTGGGTCCCACACTCAGAATCACGGCACGCTGATGACAAAAGCCCTGTGTCGCGATTATATTTGCACACAATGTGTAAGATAAAGAAAAAAATCAAACTAGTTGTAAAAAAAAAGAATAAATTAACCGAAAAGACGAGTCTGAACTACAAAAGAGGTGTAACACGAGGACTTCCCAGGGGGTCACCCATCATAGTACTATTCTCGCCCAAGCACGCTTAACTTCGGAGTTCTGATGAGATCCGGTACATTAGTGCTGGTATGATCGCACCCGTTTGAGTCTCCTCACTATATTTTCTTATAGCTGCTGGCACAGCGGGCGGTGGGGGGCTCCGAACTTCAAACGCGCGTAACTTTCGAACCGATTGGAGTTACGGGGCGCACAGCATGTCAACGCGAAGCTCTCTCAGAACCGGACAATGTGGACAATAAAGATAGCCCATTGTGTGCACTATCTGTGGTCAAAAAAGGCCGCAGAACCCCGGTTTCATGGCCCGCCGTGTTTCGAAGATCCCGATTTTAAAAATTGTGGGTCCCACACTCAGACTCACGGCACGCTGATGACAAAAGCCCCGTGTCGCGATTATATTCGCACACAATATGTAAGATAAAGAAAAAAAATCAAACTAGTTGCAAAAAAAGGAACAAATTAACCGAAAAGACGAGTCTGAACTACAAAAGGGGTGCAACACGAGGACTTCCCAAGGGGTCACCCATCCTAGTACTACTCTCGCCCAAGTGCACTTAACTTCGGAGTTCTGATGGGATCTGGTGAATTAGTGCTGGTATAATCGCACCCGTTAGAGTCTCCTCACTATATTTTCTTATAGCTGCTGGCACAGCGGGCGGTGGGGGGCTCCGAACTTCAAACGCGCGTAACTTTCGAACCGATTGGAGTTAGGGGGCGCACAACATATCAACGCGAAACTCTCTCAGAACCGGACGACGTGGACAATAGGGCTAGCCCGTTCAGTGCACTATCTAAGGTCAAAAAAGGCCGCAGAGCCCCGGTTTCGTGGCCCGCCGTGTTTCGGCGATCACGATTTCAATAATTATGGGTCCCACACTCAGAATCACGGCACGCTGATGACAAAAGCCCCGTGTCGCGATTTTATTTGCACACAATGTGTAAGATAAAGAAAAAAAATCAAATTAGTTGTAAAAAAAAGGGCACAAATTAACCGAAAAGACGAGTCTGAACTACAAAAGGGGTGCAACACGAGGACTTCCCAGGGGGTCTACCATCCTAGTACTACTCTCGCCCAAGCACGCTTAACTTCGGAGTTCTGATGGGATCCGGTGCATTAGTACTGGTATGATCGCACCCGTTAGAGTCTCCTCACTATATTTTCTTATAGCTGCTGGCACAGCGGGCGGTGGGGGGTTCTGAACTTCAAACGTGCGTAACTTTCGAACCGATTGGAGTTACGGGGCGCACAACATGTTTACGCGAAGCTCTCTCAGAACCGGACGACGTGGACAATCGGGCTGGCCCGTTGTGTGCACTATCCGAGGTCAAAAAAGGCCACAGAGCCCCAGTTTCGTGGCCCGCCGTGTTTCGGCGATCCTGATTTCAAAAATCATGGGTCCCAACTCAGAATCATGGCACGCTGATGACAAAAGCCCCGTGTCGCGATTATATTTGCACACAATATCTAAGATAAAGAAAAAAAAATCAAACTAGTTGCAAAAAAAGGAACAAATTAACCGAAAAGACGAGTCTGAACTACAAAAGGGGTGCAACACGAGGACTTCCCAGGGGGTCACCCATCCTAGTACTACTCTCGACCAAGCGCACTTAACTTCGGAGTTCTGATGGGATCCGGTGCATTAGTGCTGGTATAATCGCACCCGTTAGAGTCTCCTCACTATATTTTCTTATAGCTGCTGGCACAGCGGGCGGTGGGAGGCTCCGAACTTCAAACGCGCGTAACTTTCGAACCGATTGGAGTTAGGGGGCGCACAGCATGTCCACGCAAAGCTCTCTCAGAACTGGACGACGTAGACAACAGGGTTGGACCGTTGTGTGCACTATCTGAGGTCAAACAAGGCCGCAGAGCCCCGGTTTTGTGGCCGCCGTGTTTCGGCGAACCCGATTTCAAAAATTGTGGGTCCCACACTCAGAATCACGGCACGCTGATGACAAAAGCCCCGTGTCGCGATTATATTTGCACACAATGTGTAAGATAAAGAAAAAAATCAAACTAGTTGTAAAAAAAAAGAATAAATTAACCGAAAAGACGAGTCTGAACTACAAAACAGGTGTAACACGAAGACTTCCCAGGGGGTCACCCATCATAGTACTAATCTCGCCCAAGCACGCTTAACTTCGGAGTTCTGATGAGATCCGGTGCATTAGTGCTGGTATGATCGCACCCGTTTGAGTCTCCTCACTATATTTTCTTATAGCTGCTGGCACAGCGGGCGGTGGGGGGCTCCGAACTTCAAACGCGCGTAACTTTCGAACCGATTGGAGTTAGGGGGCGCACAGCATGTCCACGCAAAGCTCTCTCAGAACCGAACGACGTAGACAACAGGGTTGGACCGTTGTGTGAACTATCTGAGGTCAAAAAAGGCCGCAGAGCCCCGGTTTCGTGGCCGCCGTGTTTCGGCGATCCCGATTTCAAAAATTGCGGGTCCCACACTCAGAATCACGGCACGCTGCTGACAAAAGCCCCGTGTCGCGATTATATTTGCACACAATGTGTAAGATAAAGAAAAAAATCAAACTAGTTGTGAAAAAAAAGAATAAATTAACCGAAAAGACGAGTCTGAACTACAAAACGGGTGTAACACGAAGACTTCCTAGGGGGTCACCCATCATAGTACTAATCTCGCCCAAGCACGCTTAACTTCGGAGTTCTGATGAGATCCGGTGCATTAGTGCTGGTATGATTGCACCCGTTTGAGTCTCCTCACTATATTTTCTTATAGCTGCTGGCACAGCGGGCGGTGGGGGGCTCCGAACTTCAAACGCGCGTAACTTTCGAACCGATTGGAGTTACGGGGCGCACAGCATGTCAACGCGAAGCTCTCTCAAAATCGGACAATGTGGACAATAAAGCTAGCCCGTTGTGTGCACTATCTGTGGTCAAAAAAGGCCGCAGAGCCCCGATTTCATGGCCCGCCGTGTTTCGGCGATCCCGATTTTAAAAATTGTGGGTCCCACACTCAGAATCACGGCACGCTGATGACAAAAGCCTCGTGTCGCGATTATATTCGCACACAATATGTAAGATAAAGAAAAAAAAATCAAACTAGTTGCAAAAAAAGGAACAAATTAACCGAAAAGACGAGTATGAACTACAAAAGGGGTGCAACACGAGGACTTCCCAGGGGGTCACCCATCCTAGTACTACTCTCGCCCAAGCGCACTTAACTTCGGAGTTCTGATGGGATCCCGTGCATTAGTGCTGGTATAATCGCACCCGTTAGAGTCTCCTCACTAAATTTTCTTATAGCTGCTGGCACAGCGGGCGGTGGGGGGCTCCGAACTTCAAACGCGCGTAACTTTCGAACCGATTGGAGTTACGGGGCGCACAACATGTCCACGCGAAGCTCTCTCAGAAACGGACGACATGGACAACAGGGCTGGCCCGTTGTGTGCACTATCCGAGGTCAAAAAAGGCCGCAGGACCCCGGTTTCGTGGCCCGCCGTGTTTCGGCGATCCCGATTTGAAAAATTATGGGTCCCACACTCAGAATCACGGCACACTGATGACAAAAGCCCCGTCTCGCGATTATATTTGCACACAATGTGTAAGATAAAGAAAAAAATCAAACTAGTTATAAAAGAAGAACAAATTAACCGAAAAGACGAGTCTGAACTACAAAAGGGGTGCAACACGAGGCCTTCCCAGGGGGTCACCCATCCTAGTACTACTTTGGCCCAAGCACGCTTAGCTTCGGAGTTCTGATGGGATCCGGTGCATTAGTGCTGGTATGAACGCACCCGTTAGAATATCTTCACTATATTTTCTTATAGCTGCTGGCACAACGGGCGTTGGGGGGGCTCTGAACTTCAAACGCGCGTAACTTTAGAACCGATTAAAGTTACGGGGCGCACAGCATGTCAACGCGAAGCTCTCTCAGAACCGGACGACGTGGGCAATAGGGCTGGGCCATTGTGTGCACTATCTGAGGTCAAAAAAGGCCGCAGAGCCCCGGTTTCTTGGCCCGCCGTGTTTCGGCGATCCCGATTTCAAAAATTGTGGGTCCCACACTCAGAATCAGGGCACGCTGATGACAAAAGCCCCGTGTCGCGATTATATTTGCACACAATGTGTAAGATAAAGAAAAAAAAATCAAACTAGTTGCAAAAAAAGGAACAAATTAACCGAAAAGACGAGTCTGAACTACAAAAGGGGTGCAACACGAGGACTTCCCAGGGGGTCACCCATCATAGTACTACTCTCGCCCAAGCACGCTTAACTTCGGAGTTCTGATGAGATCCGGTGCATTACTGCTGGTATGATCGCACCCGTTAGAGTCTCCTCAATATATTTTCTTATAGCTACTGGCACAGCGCGCGGTGGGGGGCTCCGAACTTCAAACGCGCGTAACTTTCGAACCGATTGGAGTTACGGGGCGCACAGCATGTCCACGCGAGGCTCTCTCAGAACCGGACGACGTGGACAATAGGGCTGGGCCGTTGTGTGCACTATTCGAGGTCAAAAAAGGCCGCAGAGCCCCGGTTTCGTGGCCCACCGTGTTTCGACGATCCCGATTTCAAAAATTGTGAGTCCCACACTCAGAATCACGACACGCTGATGAAAAAAGCCCCGTGTCGCGATTTTATTTGCACACAATGTGTAAGATAAAGAAAAAAAATCAAACTAGTTGTAAGAAAAAAGAACAAATTAACCGAAAAGACGAGTCTGAACTACGAAAGGGGTGCAACACGAGTACTTCCCAGGGGGTCTACCATCCTATTACTACTCTCACCCAAGCACGCTTAACTTCGGAGTTCTGATGGGATCTGGTGCATTAGTGCTGGTATGATCGCACCCGTTAAAGTCTCCTCACTATATTTTCTTATAGCTGCTGGCACAGCGGGCGGTGGGGGGCTCCGAACTTTAAACGCGCGTAACTTTCGAACCGGTTGGAGTTACGGGGCGCACAACATGTCCACGCGAAGCTCTCTCAGAACCGGATGATGTAGACAACATGGATAGACCATTGAGTGCACTTTCCGAGGTCAAAAAAGGCCGCAGAGCCCCGATTTCGTGGCTCGCCGTGTTTCGGCGATCACGATTTCAAAAATTTTGGGTCCCACACTCAGAATCACGGCACGCTGATGACAAAAGCCCCGTGTCGCGATTATATTTGCTCACAATGTGTAAGATAAAGAAAAAAATAAAACTAGTTGTAAAAAAAAGAATAAATTAACCGAAAAGACGAGTCCGAATAACAAAAAGGGGTGCAACACGAGGACTTCCCAGGGGGTCACCCATCATAGTACTACTCTCGCCCAAACACGCTTAACTTCGGAGTTCTGATGGGATCCGGTGCATTTGTGCTGGTATGATCGCACCCGTTAGAGTCTCCTCACTATATTTTCTTATAGCTGCTGGCACAGCGGGCGGTGGGGGGCTCCGAACTTCAAACGCGCGTAACTTTCGAACCGATTGGAGTTACGGGGCGCACAGCATGTCAACGCGAAGCTCTCTCAGAACCGGACGACGTCGACAATAGGGCTGGCCCGTTGTGTGCACTATCTGAGGTCAAAAAAGGACGCAGAGCCCCAGTTTCGTGGCCCGCCGTCTTTCAGCGATCCCGATTTCAAAAATTGTGGGTCCCACACTCAGAATCACGGCACGCTGATGACAAAAGCCCCTTGTCACGATTATATTTGCACACAATGTGTAAGATAAAGAAAAAAAAATCAAACTAGTTGCAAAAAAAGGAACAAATTAACCGAAAAGACGAGTCTGAACTACAAAAGGAGTGTAACACGAGGACTTCCCAGGGGGTCACCCATCCTAGTACTACTTTCGCCCAGGCACGATTAACTTCGGAGTTTTGATAGGATCCAGTGCATTAGGGCTGGTATGAACGCACCCGTTAGAGTATCTTCACTATATTTTCTTATAGCTGCTGGCACAACGGGCGTTGGGGGGGCTCTGAACTTCAAACGCGCATAACTTTCGAACCGATTGGAGTTACGAGGCGCACAGCATGTCCACGCGAGGCTCTCTCAGAACCGGACGACGTGGACAACAAGGTTGGGCCGTTGTGTGCACTATCCGAGGTCAAAAAAGGCCGCAGATCCCAGGTTTCGTGGCCCACCGTGTTTCGGCGATCCCGATTTCAAAAATTATGGGTCCCACACTCAGAATCACGGCACGCTGATGAAAAAGGCCCCGTGTCGCGATTTTATTGCACACAATGTGTAAGATAAAGAAAAAAAATCAAACTAATTGTAAAAAAAAAAGAACAAATTAACCGAAAAGACGAGTCTGAACTACGAAAGGGGTGCAACACGAGTACTTCCCAGGGGGTCTACCATCCTAGTACTACTCTCGCCCAAGCACGCTTAACTTCGGAGTTCTGATGGGATCTAGTGCATTAGTGCTGGTATGATCGCACCCGTTAAAGTCTCCTCACTATAATTTCTTATAGCTGCTGGCACAGCGGGCGGTGGGGGGCTCCGAACTTTAAACGCGCGTAACTTTCGAACCGGTTGGAGTTACGGGGCGCACAACAAGTCCACGCGAAGCTCTCTCAGAACCGGATGACGTAGACAACAGGGATAGACCGTTGAGTGCACTATCCGAGGTCAAAAAAGGCCGCAGAGCCTCGGTTTCGTGGCTTGCCGTGTTTCGGCGATCCCGATTTCAAAAATTATGGGTCCCACACTCAGAATCACGGCACGCTGATGACAAAAGCCCCGTGTCGCGATTTTATTTGCACACAATGTGTAAGATAAAGAAAAAAAATCAAACTAGTTGTAAAAAAAAAGAACAAATTAACCGAAAAGACGAGTCTGAACTACGAAAGGGGTGCAACACGAGTACTTCCCAGGGGGTCTACCATCCTAGTACTACTCTCGCCCAAGCACGCTTAACTTCGGAGTTCTGATGGGATCCGGTGCATTAGTGCTGGTATGATCGCACTCGTTAAAGTCTCCTCACTATATTTTCTTATAGCTGCTGCCACAGCGGGCGGTGGGGGGCTCCGAACTTTAAACGCGCGTAACTTTCGAACCGATTGGAGTTACGGGGCGCACAACATGTCCACGCGAAGCTCTCTCAGAAACGGACGACATGGACACCAGGGCTGGCCCGTTGTGTGCACTATCCGAGGTCAAAAAAGGCCGCAGGACCCCGGTGTCGTGGCCCGCCGTGTTTCGGCGATCCCGATTTGAAAAATTGTGGGTCCCACTCTCAGAATCACGGCACACTGATGACAAAAGCCCCGTCTCGCGATTATATTTGCACACAATGTGTAAGATAAAGAAAAAAATCAAACTAGTTATAAAAGAAGAACAAATTAACCAAAAAGACGAGTCTGAACTACAAGAGGGGTGCAACACGAGGCCTTCCCAGGGGGTCACCCATCCTAGTACTACTTTGGCCCAAGCACGCTTAGCTTCGGAGTTCTGATGGGATCCGATGCATTAGTGCTGGTATGAACGCACCCGTTAGAATATCTTCACTATATTTTCTTATAGCTGCTGGCACAACGGGCGTTGGGGGGGCTCTGAACTTCAAACGCGCGTAACTTTAGAACCGATTAAAGTTACGGGGCGCACAGCATGTCAACGCGAAGCTCTCTCAGAACCGGACGACGTGGGCAATAGGGCTGGCCCATTGTGTGCACTATCTGAGGTCAAAAAAGGCCGCAGAGCCCCGGTTTCTTGGCCCGCCGTGTTTCGGCGATCCCGATTTCAAAAATTGTGGGTCCCACACTCAGAATCAGGGCACGCTGATGACAAAAGCCCCGTGTCGCGATTATATTTGCACACAATGTGTAAGATAAAGAAAAAAAAATCAAACTAGTTGCAAAAAAAGGAACAAATTAACCGAAAAGACGAGTCTGAACTACAAAAGGGGTGCAACACGAGGACTTCCCAGGGGGTCACCCATCATAGTACTACTCTCGCCCGAGCACGCTTAACTTCGGAGTTCTGATGAGATCCGGTGCATTACTGCTGGTATGATCGCACCCGTTAGAGTTTCCTCACTATATTTTCTTATAGCTACTGGCACAGCGCGCGGTGGGGGGCTCCGAACTTCAAACGCGCGTAACTTTCGAACCGATTGGAGTTACGGGGCGCACAGCATGTCCACGCGAGGCTCTCTCAGAACCGGACGACGTGGACAATAGGGCTGGCCCGTTGTGTGCACTATCTGAGGTCAAAAAAGGACGCAGAGCCCTGGTTTCGTGGCCCGCCGTGTTTCAGCGATCCCGATTTCAAAAATTGTGGGTCCCACACTCAGAATCACGACACGCTGATGAAAAAAGCCCCGTGTCGCGATTTTATTTGCACACAATATGTAAGATAAAGAAAAAAAATCAAACTAGTTGTAAAAAAAAAGAACAAATTAACCGAAAAGACGAGTCTGAACTACGAAAGGGGTGCAACACGAGTACTTCCCAGGGGGTATAATATCCTAGTACTACTCTCGCCCAAGCACGCTTAACTTCGGAATTCTGATGGGATCTGGTGCATTAGTGCTGGTATGATCGCACCCGTTAAAGTCTCCTCACTATATTTTCTTATAGCTGCTGGCACAGCGGGCGGTGGGGGGCTCCGAACTTTAAACGCGCGTAACTTTCGAACCGGTTGGAGTTACGGGGCGCACAATATGTCCACGCGAAGCTCTCTCAGAACCGGACGACGTAGACAACATGGATAGACCGTTGAGTGCACTTTCCGAGGTCAAAAAAGGCCGCAGAGCCCCGATTTCGTGGCTCGCCGTGTTTCGGCGATCCCTATTTCAAAAATTGTGGGTCCCACACTCAGAATCACGGCACGCTGATGACAAAAGCCCCGTGTCGCGATTATATTTGCACACAATGTTTAAGATAAAGAAAAAATAAAACTAGTTGTAAAAAAAAGAATAAATTAACCGAAAAGACGAGTCCGAATAACAAAAAGGGTGCAACACGAGGACTTCCCAAGGGGTCACCCATCATAGTACTACTCTCGCCCAAACACGCTTAACTTCGGAGTTCTGATGGGATCCGGTGCATTTGTGCTGGTATGATCGCACCCGTTAGAGTCTCCTCACTATATTTTCTTATAGCTGCTGGCACAGCGGGCGGTTGGGGGCTCCGAACTTCAAACGCGCGTAACTTTCGAACCGATTGGAGTTACGGGGCGCACAGCATGTCAACGCGAAGCTCTCTCAGAACCGGACGACGTCGACAATACCGCTGGCCTGTTGTGTGCACTATCTGAGGTCAAAAAAGGACGCAGAGCCCGAGTTTCGTGGCCCGCCGTCTTTCAGCGATCCCGATTTCAAAAATTGTGGGTCCCACACTCAGAATCACGGCACGCTGATGACAAAAGCCCCTTGTCACGATTATATTTGCACACAATGTGTAAGATAAAGAAAAAAAAATCAAACTAGTTGCAAAAAAAGGAACAAATTAACCGAAAAGACGAGTCTGAACTACAAAAGGGGTGTAACACGAGGACTTCCCAGGGGGTCACCCATCCTAGTACTACTTTCGCCCAGGCACGCTTAACTTCGGAGTTTTGATAGGATCCGGTGCATTAGTGCTGGTATGAACGCACCCGTTAGAGTATCTTCACTATATTTTCTTATAGCTGCTGGCACAACGGGCGTTGGGGGGGCTCTGAACTTCAAACGCGCATAACTTTCGAACCGATTGGAGTTACGAGGCGCACAGCATGTCCACGCGAGGCTCTCTCAGAACCGGACGACGTGGACAACAAGGTTGGGCCGTTGTGTGCACTATCCGAGGTCAAAAAAGGCCGCAGATCCCCGGTTTTGTGGCCCACCGTGTTTCGGCGATCCCGATTTCAAAAATTTTGGGTCCCACACTCAGAATCACGGCACGCTGATGAAAAAGGCCCCGTGTCGCGATTTTATTTGCACACAATGTGTAAGATAAAGAAAAAAAAATCAAACTAGTTGTAAAAAAAAAACAAATTAACCGAAAAGACAAATCTGAACTACGAAAGGGGTGCAACACGAGTACTTCCCAGGGGGTCTACCATCCTAGTACTACTCTCGCCCAAGCACGCTTAACTTCGGAGTTCTGATGGGATCTAGTGCATTAGTGCTGGTATGATCGCACCCATTAAAGTCTCCTCACTATATTTTCTTATAGCTGCTGGCACAGCGGGCGGTGGGGGGCTCCGAACTTTAAACGCGCGTAACTTTCGAACCGGTTGGAGTTACGGGGCGCACAACATGTCCACGCGAAGCTCTCTCAGAACCGGACGACGTAGACAACAGGGATAGACTGTTGAGTGCACTATCCGAGGTCAAAAAAGGCCGCAGAGCCTCGGTTTCGTGGCTTGCCGTGTTTCGGCGATCCCGATTTCAAAAATTGTGGGTCCCACACTCAGAATCACGGCACACTGATGACAAAAGCCCCGTGTCGCGATTATATTTGCACACAATGTGTAAGATAAAGAAAAAAATAAAACTAGTTGTAAAAAAAAGAATAAATTAACCGAAAAGACGAGTCCGAACAACAAAAAGGGGTGCAACACGAGGACTTCCCAGGGGGTCATCCATCATAGTACTACTCTCGCCCAAGCACGCCTAACTTCGGAGTTCTGATGAGATCCGGTGGTGCATTAGTGATGGTATGATCGCAACCATTAGAGTCTCCTCACTATATTTTCTTATAGCTGCTGGCACAGCGGGCGGTGGGGGGCTCCGAACTTCAAACGCGCGTAACTTTCGAACCGATTGGAGTAACGGGGCGCACAGCATGTCAACACGAAGCTCTCTCAGAACCGGACAACGTGGACAATAGGGCTGGCCCGTTGTGTGCACTATCTGAGGTAAAAAAAGGACGCAGAGCCCCGGTTTCGTGGCCCGCCGTGTTTCAGCGATCCCGATTTCAAAAATTGTGGGTCCCACACTCAGAATCACGGCATTCTGATGACAAAAGCCCTGTGTCGCGATTATATTTGCACACAATGTGTAAGATAAAGAAAAAAATAACACTAGTTGTAAAAAAAAGAACAAATTAACCGAAAAGACGAGTCTGAACTACAAAAGGGGTGCAACACGAGGACTTCCCAGGGGGTCACCCATCATAGTACTACTCTCGCCCAAGCACGCTTAACTTCGGAGTTCTGATGAGATCCGGTGCATTACTGCTGGTATGATCGCACCCGTTAGAGTCTCCTCAATATATTTTCTTATAGCTACTGGCACAGCGCGCGGTGGGGGGCTCCGAACTTCAAACGCGCGTAACTTTCGAACCGATTGGAGTTACGGGGCGCACAGCATGTCCACGCGAGGCTCTCTCAGAACCGGACGACGTGGACAATAGGGCTGGCCCGTTGTGTGCACTATCTGAGGTCAAAAAAGGACGCAGAGCCCCGGTTTCGTGGCCCGCCGTGTTTCAGCGATCTCGATTTCAAAAATTGTGGGTCCCACACTCAGAATCACGACACGCTGATGAAAAAAGCCCCGTGTCGCGATTTTATTTGCACACAATATGTAAGATAAAGAAAAAAAATCAAACTAGTTGTAAAAAAAAAGAACAAATTAACCGAAAAGACGAGTCTGAACTACGAAAGGGGTGCAACACGAGTACTTCCCAGGGGGTATAACATCCTAGTACTACTCTCACCCAAGCACGCTTAACTTCGGAATTCTAATGGGATCTGGTGCATTAGTGCTGGTATGATCGCACCCGTTAAAGTCTCCTCACTATATTTTCTTATAGCTGCTGGCACAGCGGGCGGTGGGGGGCTCCGAACTTTAAACGCGCGTAACTTTCGAACCGGTTGGAGTTACGGGGCGCACAATATGTCCACGCGAAGCTCTCTCAGAACCGGACGACGTAGACAACATGGATAGACCGTTGAGTGCACTTTCCGAGGTCAAAAAAGGCCGCAGAGCCCCGATTTCGTGGCTCGCCGTGTTTCGGCGATCCCTATTTCAAAAATTGTGGGTCCCACACTCAGAATCACGGCACGCTGATGACAAAAGCCCCGTGTCGCGATTATATTTGCACACAATGTTTAAGATAAAGAAAAAATAAAACTAGTTGTAAAAAAAAGAATAAATTAACCGAAAAGACGAGTCCGAATAACAAAAAGGGTGCAACACGAGGACTTCCCAAGGGGTCACCCATCATAGTACTACTCTCGCCCAAACACGCTTAACTTCGGAGTTCTGATGGGATCCGGTGCATTTGTGCTGGTATGATCGCACCCGTTAGAGTCTCCTCACTATATTTTCTTATAGCTGCTGGCACAGCGGGCGGTTGGGGGCTCCGAACTTCAAACGCGCGTAACTTTCGAACCGATTGGAGTTACGGGGCGCACAGCATGTCAACGCGAAGCTCTCTCAGAACTGGACGACGTCGACAATAGCGCTGGCCTGTTGTGTGCACTATCTGAGGTCAAAAAAGGACGCAGAGCCCGAGTTTCGTGGCCCGCCGTCTTTCAGCGATCCCGATTTCAAAAATTGTGGGTCCCACACTCAGAATCACGGCACGCTGATGACAAAAGCCCCTTGTCACGATTATATTTGCACACAATGTGTAAGATAAAGAAAAAAAAATCAAACTAGTTGCAAAAAAAGGAACAAATTAACCGAAAAGACGAGTCTGAACTACAAAAGGGGTGTAACACGAGGACTTCCCAGGGGGTCACCCATCCTAGTACTACTTTCGCCCAGGCACGCTTAACTTCGGAGTTTTGATAGGATCCGGTGCATTAGTGCTGGTATGAACGCACCCGTTAGAGTATCTTCACTATATTTTCTTATAGCTGCTGGCACAACGGGCGTTGGGGGGGCTCTGAACTTCAAACGCGCATAACTTTCGAACCGATTGGAGTTACGAGGCGCACAGCATGTCCACGCGAGGCTCTCTCAGAACCGGACGACGTGGACAACAAGGTTGGGCCGTTGTGTGCACTATCCGAGGTCAAAAAAGGCCGCAGATCCCCGGTTTCGTGGCCCACCGTGTTTCGGCGATCCCGATTTCAAAAATTTTGGGTCCCACACTCAGAATCACGGCACGCTGATGAAAAAGGCCCCGTGTCGCGATTTTATTTGCACACAATGTGTAAGATAAAGAAAAAAAAATCAAACTAGTTGTAAAAAAAAAATAAATTAACCGAAAAGACGAATCTGAACTACGAAAGGGGTGCAACACGAGTACTTCCCAGGGGGTCTACCATCCTAGTACTACTCTCGCCCAAGCACGCTTAACTTCGGAGTTCTGATGGGATCTAGTGCATTAGTGCTGGTATGATCGCACCCATTAAAGTCTCCTCACTATATTTTCTTATAGCTGCTGGCACAGCGGGCGGTGGGGGGCTCCGAAATTTAAACGCGCGTAACTTTCGAACCGGTTGGAGTTACGGGGCGCACAACATGTCCACGCGAAGCTCTCTCAGAACCGGACGACGTAGACAACAGGGATAGACTGTTGAGTGCACTATCCGAGGTCAAAAAAGGCCGCAGAGCCTCGGTTTCGTGGCTTGCCGTGTTTCGGCGATCCCGATTTCAAAAATTGTGGGTCCCACACTCAGAATCACGGCACGCTGATGACAAAAGCCCCGTGTCGCGATTATATTTGCACACAATGTGTAAGATAAAGAAAAAAATAAAACTAGTTGTAAAAAAAAGAATAAATTAACCGAAAAGACGAGTCCGAACAACAAAAAGGGGTGCAACACGAGGACTTCCCAGGGGGTCATCCATCATAGTACTACTCTCGCCCAAGCACGCCTAACTTCGGAGTTCTGATGAGATCCGGTGGTGCATTAGTGATGGTATGATCGCAACCATTAGAGTCTCCTCACTATATTTTCTTATAGCTGCTGGCACAGCGGGCGGTGGGGGGCTCCGAACTTCAAACGCGCGTAACTTTCGAACCGATTGGAGTAACGGGGCGCACAGCATGTCAACACGAAGCTCTCTCAGAACCGGACAACGTGGACAATAGGGCTGGCCCGTTGTGTGCACTATCTGAGGTAAAAAAAGGACGCAGAGCCCCGGTTTCGTGGCCCGCCGTGTTTCAGCGATCCCGATTTCAAAAATTGTGGGTCCCACACTCAGAATCACGGCACTCTGATGACAAAAGCCCTGTGTCGCGATTATATTTGCACACAATGTGTAAGATAAAGAAAAAAATAAAACTAGTTGTAAAAAAAAGAATAAATTAACCGAAAAGACGAGTCCGAATAACAAAAAGGGTGCAACACGAGGACTTCCCAGGGGGTCACCCATCATAGTACTACTCTCACCCGACACACTTAACTTCGGAGTTCTGATGGGATCCGGTTCATTTGTGCTGGTATGATCGCACCCGTTAGAGTCTCCTCACTATATTTTCTTATAGCTGCTGGCACAGCTGGCGGTGGGGGGCTCCGAACTTCAAATGCGCGTAACTTTCGAACCGATTGGAGTTACGGGGCGCACAGCATGTCAACGCGAAGCTCTCTCAGAACCGGACGACGTCGTCAATAGGGCTGGCCCGTTGTGTGCACTATCTGAGGTCAAAAAAGGACGCAGAGCCCCAGTTTCGTGGCCCACCGTCTTTCAGCGATCCCGATTTCAAAAATTGTGGGTCCCACACTCAGAATCACGGCACGCTGATGACAAAAGCCCCTTGTCACGATTATATTTGCACACGATGTGTAAGATAAAGAAAAAAAAATCAAACTAGTTGCAAAAAAAGGAACAAATTAACCGAAAAGACGAGTCTGAACTACAAAAGGGGTGTAACACGAGAACTTCCCAGGGGGTCACCCATCCTAGTACTACTTTCGCCCAGGCACGCTTAACTTCGGAGTTTTGATAGGAACCGGTGCATTAGTGCTGGTATGAACGCACCCGTTAGAGTATCTTCACTATATTTTCTTATAGCTGCTGGCACAACGGGCGTTGGGGGGGCTCTGAACTTCAAACGCGCATAACTTTCGAACCGATTGGAGTTACGAGGCGCACAGCATGTCCACACGAGGCTCTCTCAGAACCGGATGACGTGGACAACAAGGTTGGGCCGTTGTGTGCACTATCCGAGGTCAAAAAAGGCCGCAGATCCCCGGTTTCGTGGCCCACCGTGTTTCGGCGATCCCGATTTCAAAAATTATGGGTCCCACACTCAGAATCACGGCACGCTGATGAAAAAGGCCCCGTGTCGCGATTTTATTTGCACACAATGTGTAAGATAAAGAAAAAAAATCAAACTAGTTGTAAAAAAAAAAGAACAAATTAACCGAAAAGACGAGTCTGAACTACGAAAGGGGTGCAACACGAGTACTTCCCAGGGGGTCTACCATCCTAGTACTACTCTCGCCCAAGCACGCTTAACTTCGGAGTTCTGATGGGATCTAGTGCATTAGTGCTGGTATGATCGCACCCGTTAAAGTCTCCTCACTATATTTTCTTATAGCTGCTGGCACAGCGGGCGGTGGGGGGCTCCGAACTTTAAACGCGCGTAACTTTCGAACCGGTTGGAGTTACGGGGCGCACAACATGTCCACGCGAAGCTCTCTCAGAACCGGACGACGTAGACAACAGGGATAGACCGTTGAGTGCACTATCCGAGGTCAAAAAAGGCCGCAGAGCCTCGGTTTCGTGGCTTGCCGTGTTTCGGCGATCCCGATTTCAAAAATTGTGGGTCCCACACTCAGAATCACGGCACGCTGATGACAAAAGCCCCGTGTCGCGATTATATTTGCACACAATGTGTAAGATAAAGAAAAAAATAAAACTAGTTGTAAAAAAAAGAATAAATTAACCGAAAAGACGAGTCCGAACAACAAAAAGGGGTGCAACACGAGGACTTCCCAGGGGGTAACCCATCATAGTAATACTCTCGCCCAAGCACGCTTAACTTCGGAGTTCTGATGAGATCCGGTGCATTAGTGATGGTATGATCGCAACCATTAGAGTCTCCTCACTATATTTTCTTATAGCTGCTGGTACAGCGGGCGGTGGGGGGCTCCGAACTTCAAACGCGCGTAACTTTCGAACCGATTGGAGTAACGGGGCGCACAGCATGTCAACACGAAGCTCTCTCAGAACCGGACAACGTGGACAATAGGGCTGGCCCGTTGTGTGCACTATCTGAGGTCAAAAAAGGGCGCAGAGCCCCGGTTTCGTGGCCCGCCGTCTTTCAGCGATCCCGATTTCAAAAATTGTGGGTCCCACACTCAGAATCACGGCACTCTGATGACAAAAGCCCTGTGTCGCGATTATATTTGCACACAATGTGTAAGATAAAGAAAAAAAAATCAAACTAGTTGCAAATAAATGAACAAATTAACCGAAAAGACGAGTCTGAACTACAAAAGGGGTGCAACACGAGGACTTCCCAGGGGGTCACCCATCCTAGTACTACTTTCGCCCAGGCTCGCTTCACTTCGGAGTTCTGATGGGATCCGGTGCATTAATGCTGGTATGAACGCACCCGTTAGAGAATCTTCACTGTATTTTCTTATAGCTGTTGGCACAACGGGTGTTGGGGGGGGCTCTGAACTTCAAACGTGCGTAACTTTCGAACCGATTGGAGTTACGGGGCGCACAGCATGTCCACGCGAGGCTCTCTCAGAACCGGATGATGTGGACAACAGGGCTAGGCCGTTGTGTGCACTATCTGAGGTCAAAAAGGTCGCAGAGCCCCGGTTTCGTGGCCCGCCGTGTTTCGGCGATCCCGATTTCAAAAATTATGGGTCCCACACTCAGAATCACGGCACGCTGATGACAAAAGCCCCGTGTCGTGATTTTATTTGCACACAATGTGTAAGATAAAGAAAAAAAATCAAACTAGTTGTAAAAAAAAAGAACAAATTAACCGAAAAGACGAGTCTGAACTACGAAAGGGGTGCAACACGAGTACTTCCCAGGGGGTCTACCATCCTAGTACTACTCTCGCCCAAGCACGCTTAACTTCGGAGTTCTGATGGGATCCGGTGCATTAGTGCTGGTATGATCGCACTCGTTAAAGTCTCCTCACTATATTTTCTTATAGCAGCTGGCACAGCGGGCAGTGGGGGGCTCCGAACTTTAAACGCGCGTAACTTTCGAACCGATTGGAGTTACGGGGCGCACAACATGTCCACACGAAGCTCTCTCAGAAACGGACGACATGGACTACTGGGCTGGCCCGTTGTGTGCACTATCCGAGGTCAAAAAAGGCCGCAGGACCCCGGTTTCGTGGCCCGCCGTGTTTCGGCGATCCCGATTTGAAAAATTGTGGGTCCCACACTCAGAATCACGGCACACTGATGACAAAAGCCCCGTCTCGCGATTATATTTGCACACAATGTGTAAGATAAAGAAAAAAATCAAACTAGTTATAAAAGAAGAACAAATTAACCGAAAAGACGAGTCTGAACTACAAAAGGGGTGCAACACGAGGCCTTCCCAGGGGGTCACCCATCTTAGTACTACTTTCGCCCAAGCACGCTTAGCTTCGGAGTTCTGATGGGATCCGGTGCATTATTGCTGGTATGAACGCACCCGTTAAAATATCTTCACTATATTTTCTTATAGCTGCTGGCACAACGGGCGTTGGGGGGGCTCTGAACTTCAAACGCGCGTAACTTTAGAACCGATTAAAGTTACGGGGCGCACAGCATGTCAACGCGAAGCTCTCTCAGAACCGGACAACGTGGGCAATAGGGCTGGCCCATTGTGTGCACTATCTGAGGTCAAAAAACGCCGCAGAGCCCCGGTTTCGTGGCCCGCCGTGTTTCGGCGATCCCGATTTCAAAAATTGTGGGTCTCACACTCAGAATCAGGGCACGCTGATGACAAAAGCCCCGTGTCGCGATTATATTTGCACACAATGTGTAAGATAAAGAAAAAAAAATCAAACTAGTTGCAAAAAAAGGAACAAATTAACCGAAAAGACGAGTCTGAACTACAAAAGGGGTGCAACACGAGGACTTCCCAGGGGGTCACCCATCATAGTACTACTCTCGCCCAAGCACGCTTAACTTCGGAGTTCTGATGAGATCCGGTGCATTACTGCTGGTATGATCGCACCCGTTAGAGTCTCCTCACTATATTTTCTTATAGCTACTGGCATAGCGCGCGGTGGGGGGCTCCGAACTTCAAACGCGCGTAACTTTCGAACCGATTGGAGTTACGGGGCGCACAGCATGTCAACGCGAAGCTCTCTCAGAATCGGGCGATGTGGACAATAGGGCTGGCCCGTTGTGTGCACTATCTGAGGTAAAAAAGGCCGCAGAGCCCCGGTTTCGTGGCCCGCCGTGTTTCGGCGATCCCGATTTGAAAAATTGTGGGTCCCACACTCAGAATCACGGCACACTGATGACAAAAGCCCCGTCTCGCGATTATATTTGCAGACAAGGTGTAAGATAAAGAAAAAAATCAAACTAGTTATAAAAGAAGAACAAATTAACCGAAAATACGAGTCTGAACTACAAAAGGGGGGCAACACGAGGCCTTCCCAGGGGGTCACCCATCCTAGTACTACTTTCGCCCAAGCACGCTTAGCTTCGGAGTTCTGATGGGATCCGGTGCATTAGTGCTGGTATGAACGCACCCGTTAGAATATCTTCACTATATTTTCTTATAGCTGCTGGCACAACGGGCGTTGGGGGGGCTCTGAACTTCAAACGCGCGTAACTTTAGAACCGATTAAAGTTACGAGGCGCACAGCATGTCAACGCGAAGCTCTCTCAGAACCGGACGACGTGGGCAATAGGGCTGGCCCATTGTGTGCACTATCTGAGGTCAAAAAAGGCCGCAGAGCCCCGGTTTCGTTGCCCGCCGTGTTTCGGCGATCCCGATTTCAAAAATTGTGGGTCTCACACTCAGAATCAAGGCACGCTGATGACAAAAGCCCCGTGTCGCGATTATATTTGCACACAATGTGTAAGATAAAGAAAAAAAAATCAAACTAGTTGCAAAAAAAGGAACAAATTAACCGAAAAGACGAGTCTGAACTACAAAAGGGGTGCAACACGAGGACTTCCCAGGGGGTCACCCATCATAGTACTACTCTCGCCCAAGCACGCTTAACTTCGGAGTTCTGACGAGATCCGGTGCATTACTGCTGGTATGATCGCACCCATTAGAGTCTCCTCACTATATTTTCTTATAGCTACTGGCACAGCGCGCGGTGGGGGGCTCCGAACTTCAAACGCGCGTAACTTTCGAACCGATTGGAGTTAGGGGGCGCACAGCATGTCAACGCGAAGCTCTCTCAGAACCGGGCGACGTGGACAATAGGGCTGGCCCGTTGTGTGCACTATCTGAGGTCAAAAAGGCCGCAGAGCCCCGGTTTCGTGGCCCGCCGTGTTTCGGTGATCCCGATTTCGAAAATTGTGGGTCCCACACTCAGAATCACGGCACGCTGATGACAAAAGCCCCGTGTCACGATTTTATTTGCACACAATGTGTAAGATAAAGAAAAAAATGAAACTAGTTGTAAAAAAAAAGAACAAATTAACCGAAAACACGAGTCTGAATTACAAAAGGGGCGCAACACGAGGACTTCCCAGGGGGTCACCCATCCTAGTACTACTCTCGCCCACGCACGCTTAACTTCGGAGTTCTGATGGGATCCGTTGCATTAGTGCCGGTATGATCGCACCTTTTAGAGTCTCCTCACTATATTTTTTTATAACTGCTGGCATGGCGGGCGGTGGGGGGCTCCGAACTTCAAACGCGCGTAACTTTCGAACCGATTGGAGTTACGGGGCGCACAGCATGTCCACGCGAAGCTCTCTCAGAACCGGACGATGTGGACTATAGGGCTGGGCCGTTGTGTGCACTATCCGAGGTTAAAAAAGGCCGCAGAGCCCCGGTTTTGTGGCCCGCCGTGTTTCGGCCATCCCGATTTCAAAAATTGTGGGTCCCACACTCAGAATCACGGCACGCTGATGACAAAAGCCCCGTGTCGTGATTATATTTGCACACAATGTGTAAGATAAAGAAAAAAAATCAAACTAGTTGTAAAAAAAAAGAACAAATTAACCGAAAAGACGAGTCTGAACTACGAAAGGGGTGCAACACGAGGACTTCCCAGGAGGTCTACCATCCTAGTACTACTCTCGCCCAAGCACGCTTAACTTCGGAGTTCTGATGGGATCCGGTGCATTAGTGCTGGTATGATCGCACCCGTTAGAGTCTCCTCACTATATTTTCTTATAGCTGCTGGCACAGCGGGTGGTGGGGGGCTCCGAACTTCAAATGCGCGTAATTTTTGAACCGATTGGAGTTACGGGGCGCACAACATGTCCACGCGAAGCTCTCTCAGAACCGAACGATGTGGACAACAGGGCTGGCCATTGTGTGCACTATCCGAGGTAAAAAAAGGCCGCAGAGCCCCGGTTTCGTGCCCCGCCGTGTTTCGGCGATCCCGATTTCAAAAATTGTGGGTCCCACACTCAGAATCACGGTACGCTGATGACAAAAGCCCCGTGTCGCGATTATATTTGCACACAATGTGTAAGATAAAGAAAAAAATCAAACTAGTTATACAAAAAGAACAAATTAATCGAAAAGACGAGTCTGAACTACAAAAGGGGTGCAACACGAGGACTTCCCAGGGGGTCAACCATCCTAGTACTACTCTCGCCCAAGCACGCTTAACTTCGGAGTTCTGATGGGATCCGGTGCATTTGTGCTGGTATGATCGCACCCGTTAGAGTCTCCTCACTGTATTTTCTTATAGCTGCTGGCACAGCGGGCGGTGGGGGGCTCCGAACTTCAAACGCGCGTAACTTTCGAACCGATTGGAGTTACGGGGCGCACAACATGTCCACGCGAAGCTCTCACAGAACCGGACGATGTGGACGACAGGGATGGGCCGTTGTGCGCACTATCCGATGTCAAAAAAGGCCGCAGAACCCCGGTTTTGTGGCTTGCCGTGTTTCGGCGATCCCGATTTCAAAAATTATGGGTCCCACATTCAGAATCACGACACGCTTATGACGAAAGCTCTGTGTCGCGATTTCATTTGCACACAATGAGTAACATAAAGAAAAAATCAAACAAATTGAAAAAAAAGGAACAAATTAACGAAAAAGATTAGTCTGAACTACAACAGGGGGTCACCCATCCTTGTACTACTCAGGAGATTACCCATCCTAGTACTATTGTCAACCAGGCATGCTTAACTTCAGAGTTCTTATGGGATCCGGTGCATTAGTGCTGGTATGAACGCACCCAATAGAGTCTCTTCACTCTATTTTCTTATAACTGCTGGCATAGGGGGCGGAGGGGGGCTCCCAACTTCAAACACGCGTAACTTTCGAACTAATTGGAGTTATGGGGAGCACATCAGTTCACATGAAGCTCTCTCAAAGCCAGACGATGTGAAAAATAGGGTTAGCCCATTGTGTGCACTATCCGATGCTAAAAAGATCACAGAGTGCCGATTTCGTGGCCCGCCGTGTTTCGCCGACTTCTATTTTAGAAATTGTGGGTCCCACACTCAGAATCACGGTATGCTGATGACGAAAGCTCTGTGTCGTGATTTCATTTTCACAGAATGAGTAACAAAAAGAAAAAATCAAACAAATTGAAAAAAAAGGAACAAATTAATGGAAAAGATGAGTCTGAACTACAAAAGGGGTCCACCCATCCTAGTACTACTCCGAGGGTCACCCATGCTAGTACTACTCTCGCCCAGGCACGCTTAACTTCAGAGTTCTTATGGGATCCGGTGCATTAGTGCTGGTATGATCGCACCCGTCAGAGTATCTTCGCTCTATTTTCTTATAGCTGCTGTCACAGCGGGCGGATGGGGGCTCTGAACTTCAAATGCGCGTAACTTTCAAACCGATTGGAGTTACATGGTGCACAACATGTTCACGCGAAGCTTTCTCAGAGCCAAATGACATGGAATTATGGGTCCCACATTCAAAATTACAGCACGCTCATGACCAAAGCTCTGTGTTGCGATATCACTTGCACACAATGAGTAACATAATGAAAAAAATTGAACAAATTGCAAAAAAAAAGGAGTAAATTAACCGAAAAGATGAGTCTGAACTACAATAAAGGTGCAACACGAGAACTTCCCAGGGGATCACCCATCCTGGTACTACTCTTGCCCAAGCATGCTTAACTTCAGAGTTCTGATGGGATCCGGTGCATTAGTGTTGGTATGATTGCACCCGTTAGAGTCTCATCACTATATTTTCTTATAGCTGTTGGCACAACAGGCGATGGGGGGCTCTGAACTTCAAATGCACGTAACTTTGAACCGATTAGAGTTATAAGACGCATAATATGTTCACGTGAAGCTTTCTCAGGGCTAGACAGCGTGAGCAATGAGACTAGTCTGTTGTGTGCACTTGTAACATCCCAGAATTTCAGAGAGTTCTCTAAATTTATTTAGAAGCTTAAAGAAAATAATTGGAGTTAAAATAAAGTAAAATAGATGTAAGTCGCGACCTTTTCGTGTATTTTATGTGAAAATCAATTATGAGATTTTGCGTTTGTCTCCGAAAGATAGTCAATATTGGTCTTTTCTGGAATGTAACAACCTAAAGGAAGCTGCTGATGCTTTCAGAATTTTATTCTGACCTCTACAGGAGTCCCGTAATTGAAAATCGTAAAGGGAAAACCCGTGAATAGTAATTTTTGCGTGCGTTCGTGATTCGAAAAATTCACGAAATTCTTCTCATTGATCTGAGACTTGTTCTATCAAGTCTATCTTATAGGAAATAACCCAAGGAATCCGTTCGCATTCACGGATTGCCAATCTGAGGTCAATCAAGCGCTCGGGAGCAAAATCTGTTAGTCGAAATGAATAGTAAAAGTAATTTTTAAAAGGGAATCTTTCTTCATTTTTCTTCAAACGACTTCCTCGTCATCCCGAGTCGGGTTGGTTCAATAGTACTCGAGCAAACGAGTCTTCCGGTATTTTCAGATTTTGTGTCTGAGATCATTTGGACCTCGACATTGAATAAAACAACTTTAATTAAATCCGAAAAACACTTTATCATTATTTTATATCCGAAAAAGTTATACTCACCCCGCCTCAACTTTTCCTATAAATAGGAGGGAGGAGAGCTCATTTTCTTTGCTCATCTCTCTCTCTCTTCTCTTCTATTTCTCTCTCTAGTTCGTGTTGGCGAACGAGAGAAACTCGGGCCTGCGCCGAGTAAATCGCGCATGCGGGCCCAGGTTAAGTTTTATTTGGGGGGAGGGGTGCTGCTGCTGCGGGAGCAGCTATCGAGTGCCGGAAGGCTGCTGGAGAGCCGCCGCCGTTGCTGCCGTGGATGGCCGGAATTGCCGTCGTCGTGCCGCTGTCGCGCCGCCGCTTCGGATGTCTCGTTTCGGTCCATTTCTTATCCTTTATAGTTGAATTTTTAATATGTTGTGTGTTTTAAATAGTGCTTCATTTCGTATGTTGAGTGCGTCGTCGTTCGGTGGCCGGAAACTGACCAAATCGCCGGAAAACGTGAAAAATAAAGGGGCGCCGATCAGTTTCGGTTTTTGCCCATTTTTGCCCATTTCGGGTCGTCAAATCGAAAAAGTTTCTTCTGTAAAGTTGCTCGAAAAATTATTTCCTATAGGACTGCCAAGTTTCATAATTTTCCGATAAGTTTTGATTAAAATCGATTATTTTAATCAGGCGGCTATTTTTATAATTAAAGCATGTGATTTCAGAAAATTTCAAAAATTGTGTAGTTTAATAAAGATATATGTGGGGTCATGCCTGATTATTTTCATAATTTTTAGACAAGTAAAAAGTGCAATCGAGGTTAGTTGTGTAAAATTTGATTAAAATGACAAGTTACGGAAAGTGACCTCTGTCAAATCTTTTGATCCCATTAAATCGGAAATTATATTTTGGAATTTATTTCCTTCTACGTGGAAGTTGTACGAGGTCTCTAGAGTCGCGCATTCTTATTTGAAATATAATTAAAGTGAATAAAAGCTCCAATTAAATTAAAGTCGAGTTCTGAAAATTAGAGTAGCAGTCCTAAAATAAGGTTTGACCTTGTAGGACTTGTTGAGCCGGTTAGAAGAGCTGGCGGATGAGTATCGAGAAGTTTGATCACCTGAGTTGATCTAATCGAGGTGGGTTTATTTACAAAACCTATCTATATTTGAGTTATTAACTCATAAATGTGATAGTCATAGTTAGAATATCCAAATTAAATATTTGAAAAATTATCTGCTCAAGTCTCTGCTAGAGTAATAGTATTATACTGTTGTATAATTAATGAGAACATAATATTATACTGTTGTATAATTATGGAGAACATAGATTATGCTTTGCCATAATTATTGAGAAGATAGATTATGCTTCATCATAATTATTGAGAATATAGATAATGATTTATCACAATAAGCGAATATAGATTATGCTTTGACATAATTAAATAGAATAGATTATGCCTTGTCATAACTAAAGTCTATGAATTAAAAGTTAAGGTGTAGAGTTTAAAGTTCATAGTTTATAGATTAAGGTTAAACTTTATGTTTAAAGTCTAAAAGTCATAGTTTAAAGTTACAGTATATTAAATATTTATTGTGTATTGATTATACTTGTGTATAATGAGTTGTACTTTTTAGCTTGTGCTTTTAGTATTAAACTCAAGTTAAATAATGATTTCTGTTTAAGGAATAAGAAGCATAATTGAACTAAGTTTGATAGAGGACTTAAAGGTTAGCATAGTTGCTATATTAAGAGGATGACACAGTTTTATGCTTATGTCCTTTTATGCGCTTTATAGAGAACATAGAACAAAGCATAGGCAGGAACTGTGATTCTTGCAGTTGTGATGTTAATCACTAAAGGTGTCACTGTGAGGTAACCCCTGCACATACACGTGATCTGGGCATCACTATAGGAGTCAATGCTAGGTAACCCCTGGTATACTCCGGGTCAATGCTAGGTGATCCCTGGTACACTCTTCTCGGATTAGCGAGGTAACCCCTCCCTTTTCCTATCAGCGACATGTCATAGAGTGCAGTAGACGACAGAAAGAGCTACAGGGTACCAAAGAGAAGTAAAAGGTTTGCAGAAATGGGAAGGGCTTTCGCGTTTTGCTTTCCATTATCTGTATTTATATTTTGGATATTCTGTTACAGTTTTTATTAAAGATTGAGTTAAAAGTTTAATCCACTGAGTGCTTTAGTACTCACGCCCAAAATATTTTCAAAATGTTTTTCACAGGTTGAGATGCTGGAGGTGATGGCTCGATGTACTGTTGTGGGTTGATCATGCCTTGCCGTCTCGTTCAGGCTAAATTATTGCTTATGAGTATGTTGTTATGTGATACAATATTACTTCATTGTTTTCCGCTTAAACTCTGATACAGTTGCCCCATAGTATGATTGCATGCTATGTTTTATTTTTGGGCTTATCTGAATTGTATTCTTTATTGAATCATGATAAATAAAGTCCTACTTCTTTTCATAAATCCAAGTATGTTTCATTACAGTTTTCGACCTATGAGTTGGTCATATTTGGTTGAGTCTTGGATTCTATTTATTTTCTAGTTGCCCTATGAACGGGTCTTATCTTGATTAATTGCTTCTGTCCTATGAATGAGACATAAAATAGTTTATTTGCCTCTGACCTATTGATGAGTCTTAGTTGTTGTGACCTATGAAGAGGTCTTGCTTATTTGAAGAGTCAGAATCCTATCTATTAATTGTTGGATTCTGTTTGAATTTGATCAGCCTATGAATAGGCATTCTTTTGACTTGATTGAATCATTTGACTTCGTTGATACGTTGAAAGACGTGGATTTCTTTCAGTTACAGAGGTTATGCTGCCCAAATCTCTGCGGCATATAACCTATTCTTGTTCTAAAGCCATTTTATTTGATTGTTCTATATCATATTCCTTTTTAAGTGACACCCCGTCCCTCATTTATTTTTCTTTCGGGACCGGGATATTACTGAGGACTCCCTGGATTTTGGATCAAGCTATCTTTTTCCTTGTATTTTTCCCGTAATATCCCCGTCCTAATCCTCGGGACCGGGGTGTTACAACACTAATTTCTCATACTGAGTTTATTTTGTATATGCTAACCCCTCATTAAAATTTTCAAGTAACTGAGTTGGTGGCGTGTGGAAAATCGATAACGAGTTAGCCAATTTGCATTTCTTCCGCACATCATAGTTTAATTTTCTTATAAAATAGTTATTTATAATTCAGTATTTCATGGATCATGTTTTTTTCAAAGACTTCTATTCATGCTATTGTCCTTTCATTTTTTGTAGAATTTATGGTGAAGTTTTCAAATAAAAATATTCTAGTTACATTTCTGTTCTAATTTATTAAGTATCATTTTATTTTATTAAAATCATTACATTATTTTATGTTTGTATAGGTTTAAACCGATTAAGTTAGATTATTATTTAATTTAATATACCAAAAAAATGACTCACATTTCCACATCAATTATAATCATTAAAAATGAGTTTAACACTTTAATTAATTTTGGGTGTTACATTGTGGTATCAGAGCGGGTCTACTTTCCTGTAGACACCATGAATCAGTCATGCATTTAAATTCATTTCATGAGTCATTCTATCACCACACTCTCTAGTATCAAGGTATAACGTTTCATTTTCCGTTGAGTGAGTATGTGACTTCTTGGCTATTATTGTGAAATTGTTACGTTTCAATTATTTAAACTTATGAGGTGAAAAATGTTTTACTTTATGAATTTAGTCCTCTAATTTAGAAACAACTTAGAAAGTCTTCTAAACCTTTTCTATCATTTTTGTAGGACAATGGCGGATAATCAGTTTTGATATTACAAATGGGATATCAACATGAGGGTTTTTCTTAATACTGTGATGATGCATAATCTCTGGAGAAATCTGGTGGCACCAGCGGACTTATTACATCAGATAGAGGCAGCTCGCAGGGTTTATGACACCATACCCAAGAAGGGATGTGGTATTTCAATGGAGAAGTTCCAGAAAATGACACTATATTCTCCCCACCGGATCACACGGGTCCAATTTGAGACTTACATGGAGGCCATATTAAGAGAATACGAATTCTTTATCTATGGTGAGTCATTCTGGGGTCTCCCACATTATTTTGCTCCACCAACACAACCACCATCACCGTAACCCCAACCACCTATGCGGCCTCCTAATCCAGTGGGAGGTTCGAAAGAAAATCTGATGTAAACCGGACAAATTGTACAGGATACGAGAACGCGTGGAAGACTTCTAGATCGAAACACGACAACTTGGAAGGATTCAACCCCACTCTAATGACTCAAATTAACACAAATAAACTAAAAATAAATTAAATACAACTCAAATAAATATACGAATCAATCTAGACCTATTTACGATAACTAGACTACGACATAAAATAATACACAAATCTAAGGAAATGGGCTGGAATTTTGAACAAGAATTTATGGATGAATAAAGGGTGTGTAATAGGTGTAAGGTATGTGAAGAATGGCTTGGGAAGAAAGGTTATGATAGAGAAAGATGAACTTACTTTATATGTGTTATTTAGGCTGAATTGAACGCGTATGAATTTGCGAATGACGGAACGGCTTAGAATCTAATTGCTTGATGCTTGAACTAACTTGGGATGATATTGGAATGATACGGATGTTGTGTGGAAGATGGAGGACGTCGATATGGAGGCGTTGATGTTGTCATAGAATGAATTGAACTTGGAGCGTCCAGCTAGTGAAGATAACTCCACCAAACGAATCACCACTTGAATCCTCTTCATAGCAATCGAACCCTAGCACCACACGAGCACTAGAACAAGACTTGAATAAAACTTAAAGTTTGCTATACTCTAAGAGTGCTGAAATTCGAACCAATTCAACAGGGTTTCAAAGGCGGTGAGGCAATATTGAAAGCACAAAGCTAAATTTATCAAATAGAGTCTAAAATAATAATGTAACATGGTTCCCCTATTTATAGGGCTTAAGGAGCATGAAAATATGAAGAAAAAAAGGCCTAAAAATCTATTCTAAAGGGGATCTCTAACTATACTAGAAAATTACCTAAACTAGAATTCTATTCAAGGTAGGAAATTGCCTTAAATATAATTCTAGTCAACCCTATGTAATTATGGACGAAAATTAACATACAAATTAAATAAAATCTGATCTAAACTATAGTCTAAATTAAATAAATTAATACTATACTCTAAATAAAATTCAACTCCTAATTAAATTAATTAAAGGGGATGCAAACTCCATGCAACTCGTCTATGCAACGTGAATTTGCCATGCATGCACAACTTGATGAGTTCTATCTTCATGAATTGCTCTTCAAATCTTGATCTCTAATCTTTAATTGTTAACAAAGTAACAATCTTGGGGCTGCATTTAACTTCTTCTAATTCTTCAGACTTCTTGCGAATAATTACTTGGAAATAACCTTGCAATTTCTTTGCTCGAAATCGTGTAATTGAACCTCTAAGTTGCAGCTCCGAGTTTGGTTCTTTGTTTCTTATCATGGATTCATCATTCCCCTCCTCTGGAAAAGAATTCATCCTCGAATTCGAATCACCTGGATCAAAAACTAACACGAACTGATCATCGAACTCCTTTTGCGCAAGCTGCATAAAACATATATTCATGAACGTGTATATCCACTTGGTGTCAAATGATCGAAACTCTAGCTCCAAAGAATGTATTGACATGGCATCCGTAATCAAATCTGGTGGTACATCAACATTATGTGGTACATCTTTGGCAACCTGTAAAATAAAGATATTAAAAGTACATGGTTGACAAAAAATGTTAGGAATCAATGGATCCGCCATGTGCATTTGCAAAGACTTCATTTGTGTGACATCCACTCCTAAAATGATGTCATCCTCTTACTTTGTACATGGTTGTAACTCCATCATCTTTTCTTCATCTTCTTCACTCAAAGGTTGTTCTGCATCCGTCATAGATTCTTTATAAACTGACTCTTCTAGAGCTGAAACCTCTAGATTGAGCTTGTCCACAACCTTTTCTTCTTCTCCAACATTTTCACAAGTGGTAACATCTATCAATTCTTCAATAGATGCTTCAACTGAAACTGTTACCTTGAAAATAGGATCTTCTTTGATGGCATTGAATTCAGTTGGTAACACCACGTGGATCTCCTCTTGACTCACTTGTTTTGACGTCATCTCTAACGTCTCTTCTTGACTTGTCGATTCAATTTCTTCGCCTTGCTCAGAAATAAATAGGACTTGTAGATTCGGACATTGAGCTTCAAAGTGAGCCCAACCTTGACATTTAAGGTAATGAATATCTCTAGCTCAGATCGGGATAGCGGTGGATGACTGAATTGGCAGTGTTGGTTGTGTAGGTGGCGACGGTGTCACAACAGGCTGCCAAATTATTGGGGTAGGCCGTGCATATACGGGTCTTGCAATGGGCGCAGTCCTACAGCCGAACTGTGGTGCAAAATGTTCCAAACATCTCTCAACTTGTTTAGCATATTGTACCATATTTTCCAACTCCTCGTAGTGATATATTGCTACCTTTTCTCGGATTAACCTTCGTAGACCAGCTAGATATCTCTCCATTGTATCTTCTAGATACTCATCTACATTAGCTCATCTCATATCTTCAATCATGCTGTAGTAGTACTCCCCTACACTAAATTTTCCTTGCCGTAGATTTAGTAGTTCTTTCTCTAGCTCCAACTGGTAGTGGATTGGAATGAAGCATTTCCGCATCTCATCTTCCAGCTCACGCCATGAATCGATGGGTGGAAGGCTGTCTCGATGGCACCGATTTTCCTGGAATCCCGACCATGTTGCTGCGTAGCCTTTAAACTCCAAGGAAACTAATTGCACCTTCTTTGGCTCAGGAAAGTACTAGCACTCAAAAATCTTATCAACTCTGCGTTCCCAATCTAGGTATGCATCTGGATCATATAGACCTTCGAAATCAGGAATGATTGTCTTGCTAGACAACTTAGGGATATAGTCATACTTCATAGTACCTGCATAAGTAACAAACGTGAAGAAATGAAGGACCTCACAATCCTCACTTTCTCTCATTTGTTTCCACCCTTGCTTTTACCATTCGTGTTTACTCTTAAGTATATATGGTTCAAAGTATGTGAATGTAGTATATATGGGGTGGTGTATGGGTGTAGGAACCATGTGGGTATATGGGTGTATGGTTTGGATGGTGCGGGTGGTATATGGAGTGAGGCAGCAAGTTTTCAAATCTTTTATGGGTTAGGGACGAAAATTTGATACTTGGTGGTGATATATGTGATGTAGGAAAGGATTAGAAGAGATAATGATAGAAAGAAACTAGATAGGAAAGAATAAAGGCTAGTTAAGAAAATAATTAGATGTATTTTTGAAGTTCCAAATAGAATAGGGAATTCAAAATAAATCCTAAAGGTAGAAGGAAAAGTTTAGAAAAGAAAATGAAACAAATAGATAAGAAGGAAAGAAAGGGATTTGGATGTGTGTACCACACATGTGACACAATTTAAAAACCTTAATTAGACTAGACTCTAGATGGAAAGAACCAAAAATAAATTACAACTCAAAAGAAAATTACCAAAATAAAATAGAACTTAGAAGGAAAGTTCCAAAAATAAAATAAGACTCACAAGGTAACTACCAACTATGGACTAGTACCAAAAAACAAGGTACCAAAAATAAAATAGAACTCAAAAGATAAATCAAGAATCAAAAATTGAATTTTCATTTTTTTTTTCAGATTTTTTTTCCGATTTGTTTTTCTTTTTGAATATTCGGTCTTCTACTCTTTTTTTTAATAACCTTTTTTTATCGTGCTTTTTTTTGGATCAACTCCTTTTTTTTAGATTCTGATCTTTTTTTTTTCGTGATTTTTTTTTCAATGAACACTAACTATTACAACTCGATTGACACATACGAAAGACACGTAAGAAAATAAACAACACGTAGGATTGAACCATGACCAGCCGAGTTGACATGGCTCTGATGCCAAATTTATGATCTAACCCGGACAAATTGTACAGGATACGAGAACGCACGGAAGACTTCTAGATCGAAACACGTCAACTTGGAAGGATTCAACCCTACTCTAATGACTCAAATTATCACAAATAAACTGAAAATAAATGAAATACAACTCAAACAAATATACGAATCAATCTAGACCTAATTACGATAACTAGACTACGACATAAAAATAATACACAAATCCAACGAAACGGGCTGGAATTTTAGATGAGAATTTATGGATGAATAAAGGGTGTGTAATAGGTGTAAGGAATGTGAAGAATGGCTTGGGAAGATAGGTTATGATAGAGAAAGATGAACTTACTTTATATGTGTTATTTAGGCTGAATTGAACGCATATGAATTTGCAAACAACGGAACGACTTGGAATCAAATTGCTTGATGCTCGAACTGACTTGGGATGATATTGGAATGATATGTATATTGTGTGAAAGATGGAGGATGTCGATATAGAGGTGTTGATGTTGTAGTAGAATGAATTGAACTCGGAGCGTCCACCTAGTGAAGATAACTCCACCAAACGAATCACCATTTGAATCCTCTTCGTAGCAATCTAACCCTAGCACCACACGAGCACTAGAATGAGACTTGAATAAAACTTAAAGTTTACTATACTCTAAGAGTGCTGAAATTCAAACCAATTCAATGGGGTTTCAAAGGGGGTGAGACAATATGTAAAGCACAAAGCTAAATTTATCAAATAGAGTCTAAAATAATAATGTAACATGATTCCCCTATTTATAGGGCTTAAGAAGCATGAAGATATGAAGAAAAAAAGGCCTAAAAATCTGATTCAAAAGGGATCTCTAACTATACTAGGAAATTGCCTAAACTAGAATTCTATTCTAGGTAGGAAATTACCTTAAATACAATTCTAGTCAACCCTATGTAATTATGAATGAAAATTAACATACAAATTAAATAAAATCTGGTCTAAACTATAGTCTAAATTAAATAAATTAATACTATAGTCTAAATAAAATCCAACCCCGAATTAAATTAATTAAAAGGGACGAAAACTCTATGCAACTCGTCTATGCAACGTGAATCTGCCATGCATGCACAACTTGATGAGTTCTATCTTCATGCATTTCTCTTCAAATCTTGATCTTCAATCTTTAATTGTTAACAAAGTAATAATCTTGGGGCTGCATTTAACTTCTTCTAATTCTGCAAACTTCTTGCGAATAATTGCTTGGAAATAGCCTTGCAATTTTTTGGCTCGAAATCGTGTAATTGAACCTCTAAGTTGTAGCTCTGAGTTTGGTTCTATTGTTTCTTATCATGGATTTATCAAAATCCGATAGATGTGGGTGATGACTCGGGAGAAGATGCTTTGTCGAAGGAGGATCCAGAGGAAATGAATTCCTCGGAGGATGACCCGGCTATGGATTGAGGAAGAGGGTTCTTAGTTTTTATCCAGCATTGAGATAAACACTTTAGATCTTTGGCTCTATTTTATGTTGTTGGGCCTTGTCTTTATTTTAGTTCCTTTGTCGAGATAAGTTGATATTTTGGATGATTTGTGGTTCGTTACTTGGGTTATGCTATTAGTTGAAAATTGATTTGGAACTAATTTCTTTATTATTGAGCTCATGTTGGATAATGTATCAATTCACGTAAGGGGTTATTGATATTAATGATTTCATCCTTTGGATGGTCAACTAGAAACTATTGGAAGACTTACCCCATTAGCAATCATTTAACCTTAGGATGTCTTTGAGAATACCCCATCACGAGTTTGCCTATGTGACACCAATTAAGATAGTGTATCCTCGAAGCTTAAAATACCATGTGCCTTATAGTCATTAAGGATATAATATTTTAATTTTTTTGTGAAATATCATACGTCAATTGCATTAAGAGAGAGAGAGAGAGAGAGAGAGAGAGAGAGAGAGAGAGAGAGAGTTATTATTACATGCATGCAAAGGAGTTGATTTATTTCTAATAAAAAGGGAATGGTTTATTACAGATGGTTGCATTTCCGCATTTAAACCTTTTTATTTTGAAATGATTTGTGAATAATTTATTATTTTGGATTATATATTGACTAAGATTTTCTCTCCATTTTAAAATGCGTTTAGATATAAAAAAAGTGTAAACCTTAAAATTAATGTAAAGTAGTGAATGTTTTTCTTCTACATTTCCCAATTGTTGATTAAAGAGATTTTCTTTCGAACTCGCTTGGATTCTCAAGAGAACACAACTTATTGATGTAATGAAAGCTTCTCATTTAAACTCCAAAATGATTTTAAATAATGCTTTAGCAGTGACCTTCTGAAACTGTTTAGGAATCTTGCATCTAGTATTTTACAAGTGCATGCTAAAATAAACAAATAAATTTTCAACCATAAGATTTATGTTCCATCCAAAGTTTGTTCTATTTTATTCTTTTTGCTTACCTGATATCGAATTAACTTGTTTATGAAAGAAAAGAAAAAAAAAAGAAACCTTATGTTTCTTCAAAAAACAAACAAATAAATAAAAATCTCCATGTCCTATTATATTTATGGATTCTAGGGAATCCAAATAAATTATATAAATAAAAGAAAAAAGAAAGTGACCCAAATCGAGAAGTCCCAGATATCACATACTGATAACTCATGGAACCGATGCCTCATTAAAACCCATATGCAATGTATGGGAAAAAGAGTACCTCTCTAGTGAAAACGAAAATAGCCAGGACCACAAGTATCCTTAGTACCAGAGTCCACAATACATGGAATATCAGAAAACCAAAACCCAGAAAGAACACTAAGAGAGGCTAATAAATCAATAACACTATTGCCCTATCTAAAAATATGCGAAACACAAAAAGTACTACTATTAATAAAATAAATAACTCTACGCCAATGACCTTTAACAGTCCAAAGGACCTGTAAACTTCTGGAAGCAAGTAAGGAAACCACATAGATTGAGTCAGCCTCTAGCCAAATAAAGTCTAGAGATAACTCCTAAGCCCACTCTAATGCGACAATAACCACCAAAAGCTCTGCAAGAAAAGTAAAACCAACGTCTTCAGAGGTATGGAAGTAACACATGACCGAGCCATTCGGGCGCCTAAAAACTCCACCTGTAGACATGCAACCCGGCATACCCAAAGAAGAACCATTAGTATTGATTTTAATCCAGCCCAAAGGGGGCGATCTCCTACTGACCAAGATGAGTGAGCAAGGGAGAGCTGATCGCGGAGAAACTTTCAACTTCTTCAGAATTACCAAACCATTCACATCATTTCGTATAAACCCTTTAGCACCATGCATGAAATCCATCTAACAAATCCTAATACCAACCGATGAGATAATCATCAAAGGTGTTGGATGAATCTCATCATAAATGGCCTTATTCTGAATAGTCCAAATAGTCCAAATAATGTGCATGTTTTCCATGCTACATGGGATTTAATTTCTATGGACATATATCGTGCTGTGATTGAATTTTTTCAATACGGTATTATTCTTTCAGGATTGAATTCCAATTTTTTGGTTCTTATTCCGAAATCAGATCGTGCACTCAAAGTGGAGGATTTCAGGCTGATTGCTTTGAGAAACTTTTTGTTCAAGATTTTTTCTAAGATTTTTGTGATGAGATTGAATGTTATGGCTGCCCGAATTATTACAATGTAGCAGTATGGTTTTATTCAAGGCAGATATATACATAATGCTATTATGTTGGCAGCTGAAAGGGTCAATACTCTTAATCGTACGCATACAGGTCGTAATATAGCTTTGGAAGTCGATATCATGAAAGCTTTTGATACTATTAACTGGAAATTTTTACAGCAAGTGCTCTACACATTCGGGTTCCCTACGAAGTTCTATGATTTAATTCATAACATATTGATCTCAACCAACTTTCGGTCCTTATCAATGGATTGCCGACTGGCTATTTTGCATGCTCTCAAGGGGTTCGATAAGGAGATCCTTTGTCTCCTCTTTTATTTAGTATAGCCAAAGAAGTGTTAAGTTATATTCTTTTAGAAGTGTTAACACCTTGCCAACCTTCGAGCTTTTCTTTCTTCCTCCCACTCAAGCTCAAGTGCAACGTTTGATAGAAACTGCGAAAGTCAAACTGAGAAGAAGAATTCACTGAATCAATACATCCAGCCAGCTGTTGACAATCCAGCCAGGACAACATTCTCAATTCTAGCTATTCAACGATCAATTACTCAGCTCAATCAAAGAAGCACATCAGTTGATATCCCCTTGTTCAAGACTAACCTCTTGAAGATCGAAAGAGATCTAAAACCTTGTAAAGACGACAATAGCACCTACCTTCCTAGCGAGCAGTTAGGGACTTCAAGTGTGAGCCGTCGACCAGATGAGGTAGCGAGCAGTTACCAGGTTCAGCTAATTGTCCTTCATTGTATAATTTGTAAAGAAACTCAAGTTATATAGTGAAGTTGCCCTTCTGCGGAAGGAAGAGAGGACGTAGAAGTTTGAGACTTCAAACCTCTATAAATCTATTATGTGCTATACTATATTGTTCATTGCTTATCTCTAACTGCACACAACATCACACAAGCTACACTTAAACTGTCTCAACTGACTATCAAATTTGTGCATAGATAAGTTTCATCAAGCGAGTCATAGGGCCCTGTTTTCCACATCTAAAGTAAAAGTTTTTGAATCAGTTTATTCACCCCCCCTCTATACTGATATCGACTCGCCCAGGACCAACAAGTGGTATCAGAGCGCTTGATTCTAAAGATCAGCCGTTTCTGCAGATCAACTGAATCAGATCTACTTATCTGTGCTAACATTCCAGCTATGGGAAACCATAAGCTACCTATATTTTCAGTTGAGAACTATGATCATTGGAGCAAGAGAATGAAGGCGCATCTCTGCTCAATTCATGAGAATATGTGGGAAGTCATTGAAGAAGGCCCAATCATCATCATGATGGACAATGATGCTCACATAGTAGATATCAATCAACTGGCAAGGATCCCGAAGCCAACTAATCTTCTCACAAGTGAAGAGAAAAAGTTGAAGAATCTAGAGTTCGTTGCTCAAGCTGCATTATTCCAAACTCTAGATGAAGATCGTATGAAGGATACCAAGAATTGCACAACTGCCAAAGAGATATGGGACCTACTTGCAGATATTTGCAGAGAGTCCGAAGCCATAAAAGGAAACAAGCTCCAATTGGCAGTTGACAGGTATGAATCCTTCAAAATGCAGGCAGAAGAGTCCATCTCAAGCCTTGAAACTAGATTTCTAGGCATCATCAGTGAGATGAACAACCTCGAAAGAAGTTATCCCAATTCAGAGATGAATTCCAAAATATTGGATAATCTCACTGACGAATGGGATATGAAAGTGATCACTACTAAGGAGTCAAGAAACCTAAACAACATCACTCCAAGGGAATTATTTGGTTCTCTTAAAGCTCATGAGTACAGTCTAAACTGAAAAAGAAAAGCGTCCACATCATCAGCTCAAGACACAACTTTCTATGGCGAAAGGACCAGGTTTAGAGACGCTCGAGGAAGAAACAACTTCCGACCTAGGAGCTCACTAACCAAAGAAAACCAAGGTGGATCTTCAACTGAACGAAAAAGGGAGGCAACTGAAAAGAAGGAGAATCTAACTGATGACATCAATGATCAGATCCAATCAGTTACCAAGTTGTTAGAAAAGTTGAAGAGAGCTCGGGATAAACAATCAGTTTCACCTCAAACTGATGAAGTCCCAAAAGTTGAAAAAACCTACCAACCAGCTGAACGACCAGCTGAACCATTAAGGAGTGGCAATCGCAATCTTGGAGAGTGTTTTCATTGTCATAAACAAGGACATTACAGGTTTGAATGTCCAGAACTTCCTGAAGATAAGAAAGCCAAGGTGAGGAGAAACTTCTTCAAAAGAAAAGCAATGGTTGCAAATCTTTAGAATACCGTGCTGGACGATTCAGACTACCCATCCGTGCTGGATGATGAAGCACTATTCTGCCTCATGGCCGACAATGATGAAGAGGTTAGTACAGCTGATTCTCAAACCTCATTTTATCATATAAATGAAACAACTGTCTCTAGTAATGAACATGATATGAAACTCATGATGCTAGAAGACCAATTAGCTTCAATCTCCTGTTTGCATATTGAACTGAAAGATGAAAATGATGATCTGAGGAACAAAGTCAGGAAACTGAGCATTGATCATCAAAGATTAAATTATCTTGAATCTCAGTTTGAAGAATTTGAAAAATTAAAACTGAGAACTGCTGATCTAGAGCAAGAAAATCAAAAACTCAAGCAAGAGATCCTTGAAAAAGAAAAGGTAAACCGAAAGTTCAAAAAGGGATCTCAGACTCTAGATGAAATACTCAGTCATCAAAGAACTGGAACTGGCAGCTCAGGGCTAGGATATAGCAAGTTCACTGCCCTAGAAAAGGGAAAAGCAGTTGCTCAACCTAGTGACAAGGGTATCCTAAAAGGGTTCACGAGATCTCAGGATCAGCCAGCTGAGTCAAACAAAGGAAAGGGAATATTGAAAAATCCCCAGACCCAGCCTAAAAAATTTGGTGAGTTCTACTCATCTAAAAAACCCCGTCAGCTAAAGTCTAGTTCCCAGTTAAGACCTTCAGTTCACCAAGTCAATCCACTCGTCCAAAGCCTCCAATCCAATAAAGGCCACCAGTTCAGTATAAAAAGCCCTCAAGGCAAACTGGCAGATCAGTCCACTATGAAAAGAAAGACTAGTTTAGATCTCAAGCCTACCCTGCTAAGAAGTTCAATCAGAACACCTATAGGAGAGATCAAATAAACCAGTTTGAACCTTATCATCATTATAATGATTATCTAGATTCCAGAAATGAGCCAAGAAAGTTCATTCCAATAAACTGGAAACACACAAGGCATTGGCCTGATAGAAGAGCTCAAAAATCTCAAAATAATTGTGTGCTAGTTGAATTGTTTTATCCCACTAACTTTCAACGCATGTACCATTCAACCGACTCAAGGAGAGTTGAAAGAGAGTCAAAACTGATGAAACGATCCAAATTAATTAACTCTTTGAATGATAAGAAGCCAAAAGTTTGGCAAGTCTGGATTCCAAAAGACTTAATGTATCAAAAAGGACCCGATATGAAACGGGTCCCTAAATGCCAATCCTTTTCTCTGCAGGACAAGAGCATCCTATCTATGAAGAAAACCAAAGACATTTGGTATTTAGATAGCGGGTGCTCCAAGCACATGACCGGAGATAGAGAAGATCTCGATGGTTATGAAGAAATCAAAGGTCCACTCGTCACATTTGGAGACAATTCCAAAAGTCGAACCATTGGAGAAGGGTTCGTTGTCAAATGAAAAGTAGTAGTGAATAGAGTCTCCCACGTGGATGGACTGAAGCACAAATTACTCAGCATCAGCCAGTTGTGCGACAATGGCTACTTATTTGACTTCACAAAAAACTCCTGCAACATAAGAGACAAGTCAACTGGAGTAATCTTGCTAACCGGCATCAGGAGAGGCAGCATGTACATTGTTGACTGGTCAACCGGTTACTCAGAAGCTTGCTTTCTATCAAAAGGATCAACTGAAGCAAGCTGGCTATGGCATTGACGACTGAACCACCTCAACTTCAAAACAATCAACTATCTAGCAAAGAAAGAGCTAGTTGAGGGGCTTCCCAAGGAGATATTCAAGAAAACAGGTGTATGCGGACCATGTCAAAAAGGGAAGCAAGTGAAGTCATTCTTCAAGAATAAGAATCATCCTCCATAAACAACTGACTGTCTTCAACTACTGCACATGGATTTGTTTGGTCCAGTTAGACCTCAAACTCCAAAAGGCAAAAGATTCACTCTTGTAGTAGTTGATGATTACTCAAGATATACATGGGTGGAATTTTTAAGGAGCAAAGATGAAACATATGACAAGCTCACGGTGCTGATCAGAAGACTACAAACTGAAAAGGAAAGATCAGTTCAAAGGATTCGTTCCGACAATGGAACTGAATTTGTGAATCAACACATGATCAGCTTCCTCAACCAGCTTGGGATTACTCATGAACATTCAGCTGCAAGAACTCCATAACAAAACGGTGTAGCTGAAAGGCGCAACCGAATACTAAAGGAAGTAGCTTGAGCGATGATAGCTGATCCCAACATAGCTGAAGGGTATTGGGCTGAAGCAGTCAACACAGCTTGCCATACTCAAAATCGAAGTGCCATTGTAGCAGCCCATGATAAGACACCTTATGAACTGTACAAGGGTCGTAAGCCTTCTATCTCATATTTTAAAATATTTGGATGTAAATGTTACATTCACAACAATGGCAAGACTCAATTGAAAGCTTTTAGTGCTAAAGCTGATGAGGGTATATTTCTTGGGTATAACTCTCCTCATGTACAAGCTTATAGAGTGTTCAATAAACGAACTCTTATTATGGAAATAACATGTCATGTGGTATTTGATGAATTTGCTAATGAGTACAGGAACAAAGAAACTATAGACACATCAATCCAAGTACTACCTAGTGAAACTGAAAATTCGCAGGACTATGTAGATCACATTGTTCCAGAACGATTTGAAGTTTCATTCGAAGAAGGTAATGAAACTGGTACTAAGCCAGTTGAGAACAACTTGGTCAATGAAGACACAAATTGTGCTGAGACCGCAAACCCCACAAATGAAGCAGGGGGAAGAAATGATGAGAATACTGAACCTACTGATGAACAAGCAACTGACGATGTCATCACAGAAGAGCCAACTGGAGACTCAGCTGAAGCCATGCTGCCTAAGTGGCTCTGAAGCCATCCAACTGACAAGATAGTTGGTGATCCAAGAAGTCGAGTTCAAACCAGAGGATCAACCGAGCATGCCTTATTCACATGCTTTATCTCTCAAACTGAACCAGCAAACATCAAGGACGCCTTAGAAGATTCAGACTGGATCATGGCTATGCAGGAAGAACTGAATCAGTTCACACGAAATGACGTATGGTTTCTAGTTGACAGACCAAAAACCCAGAAGGTCATTGGCACAAAATGGGTTTTTCGCAACAAGCTGGATGAACAAGGAGTGATCACAAGGAACAATGCTAGATTGGTAGCCAAAGGTTACTCACAAAGTGAATGGATTGACTTTGATGAGACATTTGCGCCAGTTGCAAGATTGAAAGCCATCAGACTGTTCCTAGCCTATGCAGCTCACTTTAACTTCACAGTCTACAAAATGGATTTCAAGAGTGCTTTTCTTCAAGGAATGCTCAAGGAGAACGTATATGTAGAGCAACCGCCAGGCTTTGAAATTGGTGATCAAGTCTTCAAACTGAAAAAGACTCTCTACGGACTGAAGCAAGCTCCGAGAGCGTGGTATGAAACTCTAACAACATTCTTGCTGAAAAATGAGTTTAAAAAAGGAGTCATTGATCGAACTCTATTCAGAATAGAACGATCAACTGAGATCTTAATGGTTCAAATTTATGTGGATGACATAATCTTTGGATCAAAGAGCAAAGATCTATGCACACGGTTCGCTCAATTGATGCAAAACGAATTCGAGATGAGCATGATGGGATAAATGACATTCTTCCTAGGACTTCAAGTGAAGCAGCTAAAAGATGGAATTCATATCAGCCAGGCGAAGTACACCAAGGAACTAGTCAAGAAGTTTAGAGTAAGTAAAGAAAAAACTCTCAAGGTTCCAATGAACACATCAGTTCAGCTAACTCTTGATGCAGAAGGAGAATAAGTTAGCCAAACTTACTATAGAGGAATCATTGGGTCCTTACTTTACTTAATAGCCAGCCAGCTGGACATCTCATATTCAGTCGGTCTATGTGCACGGTTTCAAGCCAATCCAAAGAAAAGTCATCTTGAAGCAGCTAACAGAATTATCAAATATCTCAAAGGAATCATAAATCTTGGATTATGGTATCCCAGAGATGACAATTTGAGTTTAATTGGGTATTCAGACTCAGACTTTGGTGGATGCAAGATTGACAGAAAAAGCACCAGTGGAATATGTCAGTTTCTTGGAAGCAAACTGATATCCTGGTTTAGCAAGAAGCAGCACTCAGTTGCCACGTCAACAACTGAAGCAGAGTATGTAGCTGCTGGAAGCTGCTGTGCTCAAATACTCTGGATGAAGCAATAGTTGAAGGATTACAAAGTTGAAACTGAAGAAGTGCCTATCTTCTGTGACAATAATAGTGCAATTGCGATATCTCAGAATCCAGTTCTACATTCAAGAACTAAGCACATTGACATAAGGCACCACTACATCAGAGATCACATCGAGAAGAAAGACATATGCATCAAATACGTCAATACTGAGAAGCAGATAGCTGACATCTTCACCAAACCGTTGCCTGAAGCAAGGTTTATGGAGCTATGCATACAGTTGGGACTGCTGGAGCTAGCATCACAGGATGAAGATGATAAACTGGAAGAAAAAGGCCAGGGAACCACTTCAGCTAAAGAGAGAAACTGAGTCAAAAAGATGAAAAACTGATCAGTTCGCCACTTAATGCATCAGTTTGAAGTATACGCAAGAAGCTGCTGAGAAATAAGCAAACTGAAAATGATCAGTTTACCCCTTCAGCTCAACTGAATCATTAGTTCAGTCGTTCATACTGATGATCCAGTCAGTTATGCAGAACTTACAAGTTGCAAATTGATCAAACTGAGGAAGAAGTCATAGGAACTGAAGTAAACTCAAAAGGAGATATCAGTTCAAGGAGCAGCTGAAGGAGAACAGCTAAACTGAGAAGCAGCTGAAAGAAGATCTGAGCAGTTAAGATCAGTCAGGAACTGATGAGAAGATATTCCGGTTGGAACTGATCAACAGGAAAACCATCAGTTATGGTCATACCCAACTGATGACGGAATCAGTTCTCAAGCAAAGGAGAAACTGCTGAAGAGAAGAGATAAGTTCAAAAATCTCATTAGTGGAAATGGTAAAAACACGTGTCATCCAAATGTTACCGTTAAATCGTTTTTCTCTCTCCTCTTCACTTTTCAACGGATAGAATTGAAAAGCCAATCGACGGGTCGATTAATCCAATCCGACCGTTGAATTTGGGGAGACCAATCGTCACAACCATTGGATGAATCCCAATTTTTCTATATAAAGAAGACGGCTGAATTCTCAAGATAAGCTTTCCGATTTTTACTGAAGATCTATCTTTTTCTATCCATATATCATCTCCTTCCAGAGCTCAAAGCCTTCCTGATTATCTTCTCATCCCCAAATAACATCTTCATAAATCATGACTTTTCTCTCAAACAACCCTCATCGAAGAAAGTTCAATTTCAAAATCACCAGAGAAGACACTCAACGATCTTCTGCAAAGATCTATATCATGACAAGATACTCAACAGAGACAACTTCAGAAAATTCTCCAACATTCCCAGCTATTGTGAAGGAATCATTCAGTCAATTGAAAATTCTGGGTTGAAGACATTCACTGAGGGTATACCTGCTCAGACATACCCGGAAGTAGTTGCCGAGTTTTTCCTCAACTCAACGAGCACGGAGAACTCTTTAGAATTTAAAACAAAGGTTCGAGGGCGAGAAATCACAATCACACCATCAGTGTTAAAAAGGGTATTTGATCTCCCAGATGAGGAGATAATGTTGAAGAAATAGAATTTGATGCGAAAGATTGCTACGAGAGATGGGCAACAATTCAGTTTCAGGGAAGATATCACATCAACCATTCTGTGTTCAACTTTGGAAAGGAGTTTCAAGTACTAGCAGCAGTGGCTGCGAGGATGATGATAGCATCATGTGAAGATCAATCCAGCATGTCAGAAATAAAGTACAGAATCAGCAATGCAATCTGGGAAGAAAAGAAAGTCAACTGGTCTCTGTACTTCTTTCAACAGTTAAAGGAGCTTGTAGACACTGTGGAAACTGGAACCAGAGGCTCAAGGCGGTTTCCACAAAAGATAAACTTTCTCAACAGAGTAAGCTCCATCCTGGAGCATCTTCTTCCTGATGAGATGATTAAGGAGACCCATCCTCAACAGATTGATCCTGATGACTTTATCCCCAGAATAAACACAATTGCTCTTCCTCCACTAACAATCAGGGAATCACAACAAAAATTGAGGAAGAAGCTAATCCCATCTACTCCAATAACAAGGGGTAAAGGAAAAGCTACAATGGTGGAGTCAGAAGTTCAATCAAACTCCGACTCAGATGATATCTTTCGCATGATTCAGGGATATAAGTTATCAACAGAAGGAGATAATAAAAAGGACTCTAGAAAGGGTCAAACTGAGCAGAAAGTAGCTTCACCAACTCAATCTGAAACAGTTGATAAACCAGCTGCTTATTATCAAGAGATTGGAGAGCATCAGCTGGATGCAGATCAAGAGATTAGAGAGCATCAGCTGGATGTAAATCAAGAGATTGGAGAGCATCAGCTGGATGCAGATCAAGAGATTGGAGAACATCAGCTGGATACAAATCAAGAGATTAGAGAGCATCAGTTGGATGCAGATCAAGAGATTGGAGAGCATCAGCTGGATGCATATCAAGAGATTGGAGAGCATCAGCTAAAGGCAGAAAAGACTCAACGAAGTATCAAACAAACAATGAAGCAACAATCAAGAAAGGCATCAAAACAATTCAAGAAAGTGATTGAAAACATGAAAGCCCAGGTAAAGCTGCTCTCTGAATCAATCCTACAGCTGGAAGCACACACTGGAATGGAAAGCTCAGAGGAAGTTTCCTCTAATGAGGACATGCCAGACAGATCCAGAATGGCTAAGAAAAGGAAAACTGGTCACAAGAAGGACTAAGTGGCTGATCAAGTTAAAACCTGATTAGAAAAGCCCTAAGTGTACTTCTTGTTAATCAGTTTGTAATTATATCTTTTGATATATTTATAATAGTTCCTTTTATTTCAAATAAATGTCAAGCTTCACATTTTTTTTGAAATTTTGATCATTGCAAAATAATGACATGTGTCAAGGTCATTAATTGCCAACGACCAAACGAAATCAGAGGCTAGTTCCATTCCAACCATCATATCTATGAGCCTGTCCCAAAACTCATAAAAGCCTCTCTCTCTCTCTCTCTCAAATCTCTCAAAAAGCCTCCTCCTCCAAAAAGATCTCAAAATCTCTCTCTCTCTCTCTCAAACAATCTTGAATTGTCAAAAATTTCAGCCAACCTCAAAGATGGCCGAATTATCCAGATCTTCAAATTTCTTCAAAAACCAACTTATGAGAGATAAATTCCTTGACAGACAAAAATTTCAATTTATTCTTGATGAATCAAAGAATCCAACCCTTCTATCAAATCTTCACAAAACAGGAGTTCTTCACTACCTGGAAACACCACCAAAATTCTTTAGACAAAATTTGGTGAGTGAGTTTTTTGCTTCAAGCAAAATTATCTGCAGATGGGAAGATGATATCTTCAGTGGCTCAAGGAAGGATGATACACATCAATGAGAAATCAATTACTGAAGTATTCCAACTCCCACAGGAAGGCTTATCTATTCAAGATCTAAAGGAATCTGTAGAGTCGCACTGGAGAAACTGGAAAGCCTCAACATGCAACAAGCAATTCAGTTTTACCACAGCTAAAACTGATCTCAAGCTTGAGTTTGGAGTTCTACTCGACATAATGAACAAGATGATGTTCGGGGCAATTGGAAGTCTAAGCCAACTCACCCAAGAGAGATACAGAGTCATGATTCACCTTGCTGAACGAAGACCTTACTGAAGGAAGATAAACAAACTGGGCTGAATTTGTCTTTCAACAATTCAAGCATCAAGTCATCAAGGCTGCAGACTCAAAGAAGTTTGGCAAATTTGAGTCCAAGGTCGGACTTGTTCTAAGGATGAGCAAAATGCATGAAGACCTGCTGAAGCTCACAAGTGATGAATCACTACCAGTTCTGATCTCCGACTGGATCCCCAAGAAAGGAACTGCTCATCTACAGTCCCTGAAGAGGAAGAGAAAAGGAAAGGCCAAGATGAGCAACCAAAGTTCAAGCCAATCAACTGCCAATGCCGTTCACTCTCCAAAATCAAAGAACGGATCCCCAGTTGATTTCCAGGTTTGCTCTGATCCAGATGAGATTATTCCATTCATTGGAATACCCCATTCAAACTATGGAGCAGACTACTTTAGAGGCACATGCCCTCCGCTCCAGCTGACTGAAGAGAATATTCGCACTTTCTACAGTGGTGAATATGCAGTCAAAAGTGCATGAAAGGAAGTGAGCAATCTCCTCCTCACGCACTTCACAGTTGTTGCACAACAAGATCAAGAGTTATACAAACAACTTCACCGATATTTTTATTGGTACAACTGGAGACATTCTATGTCTGTCCAGTCTCACTTCTTGCTAACTACCTTTCATGGCATGAGCTTCTGGCAAAGAGAAGAAACCTGGAGCATCAAATGGATAGGATCATCAAATCCATTCCCTCCAACCATTGTGCAAGTTCAGCACATTATGAATCACCGGATGGTGAACAAGATCCCAGTGACCGCCTTACTGGCCGAATACAAATCAAGATTCATGTTTCAAGCAGTTGGAACTACAGGTCATCCAGTCAACTGCCCAACGAACTCACTTTGTCGATAGCTGAACTTTGATAATCTATCAAGTCAGTCAGTTGAGCCATCTCGACGAACTCCACCTGCTGTTCAAAGGATAGAACCCCACCTATCCCACACTGAAGTCATAGTCTCTCAAAGGAAAACAAGGCATAATGATGCAAGAGACAGTGACGATGAAGATACTGCCACGTCACCAAATCTCCTATCCAAAGGCTATGTGACTCCGCTACTTACGTCAGGCTCAAAAGATGCGCAATTGACCAAGAAACATGATCAGTTTTGGTCATCGCCAAAGGGAATCCCACACTCCCTTAGTCAAAGGATGAAGAGCTCGTCAGTTAAGATCCAGCTTCATCTTCGCAAAGCCAAGAAGACGGAAAGACCTGGGCCATCAACGCATAAAACTGCATCTAAAGCAAGCAATGTCGCCAGTCCAGCTGGGCCATTCAAGAAGCGAAAATTGTGTATAGAAAAACCGAGCAACTAAACAAATAGGCTGATCAATTCAGTTACAGTCTCGACATCGGCCAGCTCAGTCGTGACAAATGAGTGTGCAAACTCAACTGCTCAACCGACCGCCACGTCATCAATCAGTTGGACTGTATCCCAACTGACTCAGGATAAGTCTTCATTTTCCAAAAGCTTATCTTAATTATATTGTTACCGTTGTGATCATGAAATATCTTATATTATATATCAATGGTTACAATTTGAAAATGGGGCTCTACATCTCAAAGTTGCCATCAAATTGGATGGCTGATCAGTCAAGAAAAGCAATCGAGTACTCTCAATTCTTGCATGCACAAGATGCATAAATATGAGTACAGAGATGAAGGCTCCGATCATCTGAACATCTCTCTTAATTATTTGATCATTCACTAAGCCTTTTCTCACTCAACAAGATTCTTGCATTTCTAAAACTGAATTTCATATCTTTGCAGAAATGATGCCTCCATTTTCCCAGGTGGATATTGAAGCTCTTACACGCAAAATGAGAAAGGACAAGTCTCTAAATCTAGAGAAGCTAAATGCACGTCTTGGCCCAGATGTCTTTCAACAAATTTATCAACCATTGACAGCGACTGGACTGCTTCCTTTCTTGACACAGTTGCCGGTCAGGAACATACCTAACTATGTTGCCGAGTTCTACTACAATACAACTATCAACGGCGACAACATCATGATGAAGCCATGCAAGGCATTGAAGGCCTTGAACCCGAGCTGCAATTCAAAGGTCCAATGACGCGACTTCGAGCGAAGAAATTACAAGGTTATTTCCAAGTGATGATTCGCAAGAAGTTTGAGGAATTAGAAGATGCAAAGTGCAGCCATACTTTAGTTAATTTATTAACTAATGAAGATCAAGATCATACCATGGAGAATATAACTTGAAGAGTTGAAAAAGAGAGCAAGAAGAAGTGCATTTGTGCATGGAGCTGTTTTCGCCCTTGATTTAATTTAATTAAGGGGTTGATTTTTATCTAGATTATAGTATTTATTTAATTAATTTAGACTATAGTTTAGATCAGTTTTTAATTAATTTATAAGTGTAATTTTCGTTCATAATATCATAGGTTTGACTAGAATTGTATTTAAGGCAATTTCCTACCTTGAATAGAATTCTAGTTTAGGTATTTCCATAGTATAGTTAGAGATCCTTTTGGATCAGATTTTTAGGCCTTTTTATTAGTTATTTTCGTGCATAATAGGCCCTATAAATAGGAGAACCATGTTACATTGATATTTTAGACATTATTGATTAAAATTGCTTTTGCATTCAATTTGTGTCTTAACCGTTTAAAGCTTTTGATTGTTTTCCTCGAAAATTATCATTCTTGAAGCCTAGCAAACTTTGAGTCTTAAATTAAGGGAACGTTCTAATTCATACGAAGAATTAGGGTGAACTCGCTACGAAGAACAACTTAGAGATTCATTTTCGTCGTACAAGATACGCCGGGGATTAATCGGGTTGCGATTCTCAACACTACCACCTTCGACCTTCATCAAATGACGTCCTACATCCTTCACCAAAGTTCATGTCCCTCCCAAGCCATCAAGACCTGATCGTGTGTCGATCATCAAGGGATCGGTTCCATTCGGCATAAATTCATCGTGTTTTCCATCTATACCGTAAGTCCTTCGAACCATTATCATATCCTATCTTCCCTAGCCATTCTTAACCCATAAATCTCATCCCAAATACCATCATCTTCCAGCTATAATTCTCGTCCCAAATTAGCTCCTTTTCTTGTTGGATTTGTGTTTCGTTTTTGTGTCGTAGTCTAGGTATCCTATTTAGGTCTAGATTCGTTCGATCATTGTTTTTGAGTTTCTATTCTTTCAAGTCAGCTTATTTTTGAAATATTTGAGTCTTAGAGTAGGGTTGAATCCTTCCAAGTTGACATGTTCGATTCTAGAAGTCTTCCGCGTGTTTTCGTATCCTGTACAAATTGTCCGGGTTACACCATAAATTTGGCATCAGAGCCACGTTAGCTCTGCTGGTCGTGGTTCAATCCTACGTGTCAAGTTATTGCTTACGTGTCAGTTGACGTGTCTATCGAGTTGTAATAGTTAGTGTTCATTGAAAAAAAAAGAGATCGGTTAAAAAAAAAAACCGAAAGTTTGAAAAAAAAAGGTTACGGTAAAAAAAAAAGAGAGAGACCGGATACAAAAAATAAATCGGATAAAAAAAAGAGAAAATCCAAAAAAAAAAGAAAAAAAAAGAGGAAAAATCCAATTTGACTTTTGAATTACCTTTTGAGTTCGATTTTATTTCTAGTTCTTTCCTTTTAGTTCTAGTCATAGTTGGTAACTCCCTTGTGAGCTTTATTATAGTTCTTTAGTTGGTAATTCCCATTTGAGTTGCATTTTAATTTGGTAGCTTCCATTTAAAGTCTAGTCTAATTAAGGTATTTAGATTGTGTCACACTAGTGGTACACATATCCAAATCCTTTTCTTTCCTTCTGTCTTCATTTCTTTCCTTCATTTCCTTCCTTTTACCCCAACACATCCGGTTTTCCGGTTTTCCATCTTCTCCCTACTATTTATGCTCCCTAGCTCCGATTTTTCTCCACCATACCATTCCGGAAACGTCTCGACGAGACGAACCAAACTCACTACTTTGCTGTGACATAAGGGCTTTTTTGGCCAAATTTCATCAGCTTCAAGGTGAAATCGCCCCCAGAAGTTTGAGAGAAGCCGATCTCAAGCGACGGAAGAGTCGATTAACACCACCATACATACACCTATCACATGAGCACCACTACATACTTGAGAGCATACACGAGGGGTAAAAATACAGAGAGAAAACAAGAGTGATTGTGAGAAATTGTGAGGTCCTACACTCTATTTTCCTTTCACGTTTGTTCATTGTTCGCAGGTACACATGGAATCCAGAGACGGGTATAACAAAGCACATGATAAGGCACCTGCTTCATCTAGTTCTCACACAGACACGGCTTCATCGATGCCACAACCATGGGATGCCCAGTACCACCATCAAGAACTGGAGCATAAGCTAGATAGTTCGTTAGCCAAGATGATGACACAACTCGAGCTTATTGCTGCTCGAATTCCTGTAGCACCACCAGTTCAAGGACAACCTGTCCAACTAGAAGAAGCAGTCCATCAACCTGAAGAAGCTAATCAACCTGAAGCAGCTCGTCAGCCAGAAGTTCATGTAGCCGAGCCAGCCAGGGCGAATGCTAGGGCACCACAAGCTCAGCGGCGCCAACCTCAAGTGTAGTTTAACGATTATTATGATCGTGATGCTGAAGAAGACTATGGTTACTATGCAGATGAGCTAGAGGCTGAGTATGATCCATATCAGAGGCGTGACTGACCACGTCTACCCTACAGACAAGCACCCCGACGTGCAGATCCCGACAGCATGTTGAACAATATCAAAACGAGCATTTCGGAGTTTGAAGGCCTTCACGATCTCGATATCTACCTAGATTGAGAACGTAAGGTAGAGAAGATTTTCGCATAATATGACTTCACAGAAGCCAAAAAGGTTTAATTAGCATGTTTGGAGTTTAAATACTACGCAGCCACTTGGTGGGAGATGCAGTAGGAAAGAAGGCGCAGAAATCGAAATCCACCCATCGATAACTGGGAAGAGATGAAGGGATTCTTGCGTGGACGCTTCATTCCGGTCTACTACGAGAGAGAGCTTGAGAAGAAGCTCAACCGGATCAAACAAGGCACCCGCTCGATCGAAGAATACCACAAAGAGCTTGAAACTTCCTTGAACCGAGTCGGGAAAGAGGAGTCCTTAAATGCTACCATCATCCGGTACATTGAAGGAATGAACCCCAACATTGCATGTGAATTCGAGCTCAAGGATTTCACCAGCATTGAAAGGATGGTGCAGTACGCATCGATTGTGGAAAAATAGCTTAGGGAAGGCTGCCGTCGTTCCCATCAGACTTCAGTGTCATAAGTGCCAAGGTTGGGGCCACTTTCAGAACCAGTGTCTGAACCGGCGTGTTCTGTTCATTACTGAACAAAATGAGATCGAGTCAGCCAGTGAGGACGAGGACCAGCCCACAATTGACACCAAGAAGGAGCCAGAGACGCCTCCAGTCGACTCGGATGAAGAGGAACCCGAGCTTCCTCATGTTAGTCTTGTGTCTATACGCAGTCTGAGCATTAATCGTGAAGAAGAGCAGCTGGATCAACGTGAGAACATTTTTTTCACACGTGTTACTATCAAAGACCAGACTTGCTCGATGATAATAGATAGTGGGAGTGTGATCAACGCTATGAGCCAGTATGCAGTTGACAAATTGGCGCTGACCACCATCAAACATCCGAAGCCATACAAGTTGCAGTGGCTTACGGATCGAGGAGAGATCAAAGTAACGACTCAGGTAAGTGTCTCATTCTCTATTGGTCGATTTTTTGACTCTGTTGTTTGCGATGTTATTCCTATGGATGCAACACACATATTGTTAGGTAGACCATGGCAGTTTGACAGACAGACGGTTCATGATGGCTTTGCAAACACGTACATCGTGAAGAGAGATGGACGAAATACTACACTAAAGCCACTGTCCCCTAAAGCCGTTGCAGAGGATCAGAGAATTATGCAAGAGAGGTTTAGAGCTGAGAGAGCAAAAGAGGCCGCCGCTGCAGCCCGGATTGCCGCCAACGGCACCCAATCGACTGAGGCCCCCAAGAAGGCCGCCACTCCTACTTCTTCAGCCCCTAAACCATCCTCCAATGATTTCCTTGTGCATGGGAATTCGTCTGGATCAGCTGCAAAGAAAGATCAAAACCGCAACCTGTTTATTTCAGTGAAAGGCGTAGAGAAAGCATTAAAAGCAGGTTTACCTTTTATTCTTCTATCTTATAAGAGCAGTGCTATTAATGATGTTTCTTTACCTAGTGTTGTGCAGCCACTTATGGAGGAGTTCGCGGATGTGTTCTCGGAAGAGATTCCAAGTGGATTACCTCCAGTTCGTGGGATCGAGCACCAGATCGATTTCCAGCCCGACACCGTCTTGCCAAATCGACCAGCATACTGGACGTCCCCTGAAGAGACCAAGGAAATCGATAGACAAGTGAAAGAGTTTCTTGAGAAGAAGCAGATTCGTGAGTCGATGAGGCCCTGCGCAGTTCCAGTCATTCTAGTGCCGAAAAAGAACAACGAGTGGAGAATGTGCATGGACTGCCACGCCATCAGCAAAATAACAGTGAAGTATCGATTCCCTATCCCTAGATTAGATGATATGCTTGATGAATTATCCGGTTCTAAAGTCTTTTCCAAAATTGATTTGCGTTCTAGTTATTTTCAAGTTAGAATGCATGAAGGGGATGAGTGGAAAACAACTTTTAAGACTAAGCATGGTTTATATGAGTGGTTAGTTATGCCTTTTGGTCTCACTAATGCACCGAGCACTTTTATGAGATTAATGAACCATATTTTGCGTGATGTGATTGGGAAATTTGTAGTTGTGTGCTTTGATGATATCCTGATCTACAGTCACAATGCACAGGCGCACCTAGCACATCTTAGGCGTGTTTTTGATATTCTGAGATCAACCAAGTTATATGGAAATCCGTCTAAATGCTCTTTTTGTTTAGATGAGGTTATATTTCTTGGTTTTGTTGTGAGTGTACGTGGCATTGAGATTGACCGTTGTAAAATCAAAGCGATTGAAGAATGGCCAACGCCCAAGTCAGCCACAGAGGTTCGATCCTTTAACGGCCTTGCCGGATTTTATCATCGCTTTGTGCGTGATTTCTCTAGCATTTCCGTGCCTCTTACTGAGCTAAGTAAGAAGGATTGTAAGTTTGAGTGGGGTAAAGCACAACATGAAGCATTTACACGTTTAAAGCATCTTTTATGTCATGCACCTGTTTTGTGTTTACCTAATTTTGATAAGGTTTTTGAGATTGAATGTGATGCCTCCGGGATAGGTATTGGTGCTGTTTTGATGCAGGAACGGCGTCTAGTTGCCTACTTCAGTGAGAAATTAAATGGTGTGGCCCTGCGTTATTCTACCTATAACAAAGAGTTGTACGCATTGAAGAGATTATTGGAGACGTGGCAGCATTATCTGTGGCCAAAGGAGTTCATGATTCACACGGACCATGAGAGCTTAAAGCATTTGAAAGGGCAGCAAAATCTGAACAAGAGGCATACGAGATGGGTCGAGTTCATCGAGTCATTCCCGTACGTCATCAAATACAAGAAAGGAGAAGAAAACGTCATAGCTGATGCCCTATCTAGACGGTACACGTTGCTGAATTTAATGCATGCTAGAATGCTTGGTTTTGAGTCGATTAAGAGTCTGTATGCATGTGATCCATTCTTTGCTTCGATTTTTGATGAGTGTTCGCAAAAGTCTAAGTCTTTTGATGGATTTTTCGTGCATGATGGATTTTTATTTCGTGGTTCACAGTTATGCATTCCTAGTTGTTCTATGCGTGAGCTACTTGTGTTAGAATCACATGCGAGAGGTTTAATGGGTCACTTTGGTGTGAATAAAACATTAAGCATGCTGCATGAGCATTTTTATTGGCCGCATATGAGAAGAGATATTGAACATGTGTGTAGTAGATGTGTTACTTGCCATAAGTCTAAGTCTACTTCACACCCATTTGGTTTATACACGCCCCTACCCGCCCCTAGTTCACCTGGGATTGATTTGTCTATGGATTTTATCTTGGGTTTACCTAGGTCTAGATCGGGTAAGGATTCTGTTTTTGTGGTTGTTGATCATTTTTCTAAAATGGCGCATTTCATTGCATGTAGAAAAACTGATGATGCTGTGCATATTGCAAACCTGTTCTTTGTGCATGTCGTTAGATTGCATGGTATTCCTAAAACTATTGTTAGTGATAGGGATTCCAAGTTTTTAGCACACTTTTGGCGAATTTTGTGGGGAAAATTAGGGACTAAGCTGTTGTTTTCTACTGCATGTCATCCACAAACCGATGGTCGAACTGAGGTTGTGAATCGCACTTTAGGCACACTACTTAGGTCTTTAATTAAAAATAATCTGAAGTCTTGGGAAGAGTGTTTACCTTACGCTGAATTTGCATATAATCGTGTGGTACATTCTTCTACTAATATGTCTCATTTTGAGGTTGTTTATGGATTTAATCCGTTAACGCCTACTGATTTGTTACCTTTACCTGTTGAGCATCTAACAAGTATTAAAGGTTTGAGAAGAGCTGAGCAAGTTAAGGAGATGCATGAGAGAGTGCATGCTCGCATTGAGCACAAAGGGAAGCACACGGCCGACTCCAGAAACGGGCGACGCAAGCAAGTGATATTTCAGCCCGGAGATCGCGTTTGGATTCATCTGAGTCCCGGACGGTTTCCAAATCTGAGAAAGTCCAAGTTGTCACCATGTGGAGATGGTCCTTTCACAGTTCTAAGTCGTGTAAATGACAATGCTTACCGCATTGATCTTCCTGGTGAGTATAAATGTTCTTCAACTTTTAATGTTGCTGATTTATCTCCGTTTGTTGCAGATGAGTTCGATCAAGACGAAGATCCAAATTCGAGGATGAATTCTCTTCATCAGGGGGGGAATGATGAAGCCATGCAAGGCATTGAAGGCCTTGAACCCGAGCTGCAATTTAAAGGTCCAATGACGCGACTTCGAGTGAAGAAATTACAAGGTTATTTCCAAGTGATGATTCGCAAGAAGTTTGAGGAATTAGAAGATGCAAAGTGCAGCCATACTTTAGTTAATTTATTAAGTAATGAAGATGAAGATCATACCATGGAGAATATAACTTGAAGAGTTGAAGAAGAGAGCAAGAAGAAGTGCATTTGTGCATGGAGCTGTTTTCACCATTGATTTAATTTAATTAAGGGGTTGATTTTTATCTAGATTATAGTATTTATTTAATTAATTTAGACTATAGTTTAGATCAGTTTTTAATTAATTTATAAGTGTAATTTTCGTTCATAATATCATAGGTTTGACTAGAATTGTATTTAAGGTAATTTCCTACCTTGAATAGAATTCTAGTTTAGATATTTCTATAGTATAGTTAGAGATCCTTTTGGATCAGATTTTTAGGCCTTTTTATTAGTTATTTTCGTGCATAATAGGCCCTATAAATAGGGGAACCATGTTACTTTGATATTTTAGACATTATTGATTAAAATTGCTTTTGCATTCAATTTGTGTCTCAACCGTTTAAAGCTTTTGATTGTTTTCCTCGAAAATTATCATTCTTGAAGCCTAGCAAACTTTGAGTCTTAAATTAAGGGAACGTTCTAATTCATACGAAGAATTAGGGTGAACTCGCTACGAAGAACAACTTAGAGATTCATTTTCATCGTACAAGATACGCGGGGGATTAATCGGGTTGCGATTCTCAACACTACCACCTTCGACCTTCATCAAACGACGTCCTACATCCTTCACCAAAGTTCATGTCCCTCCCAAGCCATCAAGACCTGATTGTGTGTTGATCATCAAGGGATCGGTTCCATTCGGCATAAATTCATCGTGTTTTCCATCTATACCGTAAGTCCTTCGAACCATTATCATATCCTATCTTCCCTAGCCATTCTTAACCCATAAATCTCGTCCCAAATACCATCATCTTCCAGCTATAATTCTCATCCCAAATCAGCTCATTTTCTTGTTGGATTTGTGTTCCGTTTTTGTGTCGTAGTCTAGGTATTGTATTTAGGTCTAGATTCGTTCGATCATTGTTTTTGAGTTTCTATTCCTTCAAGTCAGCTTATTTTCGAAATATTTGAGTCTTAGAGTAGGGTTGAATCCTTCCAAGTTGACGTGTTCGATTCTAGAAGTCTTCCGCATATTTTCGTATCCTGTACAAATTGTCCGGGTTACACCACATCATCTCCACTGTAAAGAATCAAGTGATCATAGTCATCAAGGACACGATGATGTCCACTTTACACCTTCCCGGCAGCGGACCAGACGTTATGAACCTAAATCTACCATCCAAACATGAGTTATGGAAAATCTAGAAGCTTCATCGTGTGCTCCACAACGACAGTTCGCACAGATTAAAGGAGAGCTTGCAAAGTGATATCATCCAACTTCTGGATATCACCAACCATATTGTCCATGGCAACTTTGAGATCGTTCATCTCTCTGAGATCAAGGCTCATATCAAAGCCGCCCTCTACTTTGGATGTCAAGCCGACTGGGCTTCCTATATCCTGGCGTAACTGAGAGCAAACGTCGAGCGAGCAACATTTGATCCGTCAACTGGCACATTCCGAGAAAAAGTTGGCTTTATGAACTGACTAAGCCACATCATACAAAGTCAGTTTGACGAGATCATACCAACTGGCGAACTACTTGGAAGACGGGACATCCTACCCACAATATACTGCCATCCGTCCTCAAAGCGTGCACACCCACAAGGGCCTTCCAGCTCAGATAATGGAAAGGCGCCTTTGGAGGCCACCGTTAGCTCCACTGACGAACGAGAGCTGCTTCTGGAGAATGCATCTCTTTTATGGTTGAGTGATCAGCCTACAATATCAGCCAGCTCCCAACCTCCACCTTTAGTCCAAAGCGACTATATTAAGGTTGACTTTGAAGCGGTTCTAGACCACCAACTCCGAAGCTGCTTTGGTCTCATCGAGGACATCGACTACTCCCTCTTCACGCAACTGTGGCGGTACTTGCAGTACCATATCTGGTGATTTTAACTGGATGAGTCGACTATGTTTCACCTCATCCACACCCGTGGCTCAGCCTTCTGGATCAGCGAGGGCACATGGAGTCGAAACTGGATGAATCATCCACTCTCATCGCCTCCAATGCTCTCGAAGATCATGGATTCAATGATCAAGCGACTCTGGCTTGGTATATCCACTGATGCCCCTCTCCCAGATAATGAACCAGCTAACTCCTCCTACACACCCTTCGTTGGTGATCCACCACTTCCTTCAGCTGATGAGATCTTCACCAGCTTGGGCCCCATGAGCTTTAGAGAGCAAGACATCTCTGATCCAGGTCAGTTTATGTCAACTAAAGATGCCTATGCATGGCTTTCTCCACCCATGCAAATCCCTTCAGTTCCTACAGCTCATGATGACAATTTGGCAACCGCCTTCACTTTTCTGCCAAATTGGTTATTATCCTCATGTGATCCTCTTCACCTTTTGGATGATGCCAAAAAGGGGGAAGATGGATAGAATGATGATGAACAGTATAATGGATGCATGACTCTTTAGGATCAAACTCAAAGAGAACTCATCATTGAGGGGAAAGATCAGCTTCAAGGGGAAGCATGGACACTACAAGGAGTCCAAAAAGAAGGAGAATCGAGCAGAAGGAAAAAGAGCAATCGAAGCAACATTCAGGAAGTACATTAGTAATCTTAACTACTACTTCTTGAATCTCTTGAAATCATGCCAATAAAATGAATATATAATACAAGTCTTGATCATGATTTTACTTCAAGCTTGAATGGCTTGACATGATTCTTCATGCTCTAATACCCCAGCCATGCTCTAATATTTGAAAAATAAGCATGAATAAGCCCGAAATTGCTCTCAAAATTGACATGCTCTGATATATGAATGATAAGAATGAATGAAAATTGTACCAATAATTGAATGAAAATCATGAGTCAATGTGTTACAATATGCTATGAATATGACATGCTCTGATATTTGAAAGACAAGCATGAATGACAAATGCTCTAATAACTGAGTGAAAATCATGAGCTAATTTGTCTCAATATGCTACGAATGTGCACTGATTAGAATACTCTATTTAAAGCATTTGCTACATTTGCAGTTTTTCCATCATCATCATCAACAAAGTTTTGACATCATCAAAAAAGGGGAAATTGTTAGGAAAAACTATCAAAGAACCCCTAGATCAGGTTTTGATGAGATGTCAAAACTATTTGTGAAAAACTGACCAAAGCTCAAGCTGCAGATCGAAGCTGACAAGCCCAGGAGGGCATCATCAAAGAAGAACTCTAGAAGAGTCAAAGTCAACCGATCTGAAGGATGACCCAAATTGAGAGACACGTCATCTAGCTTAAAGTTCAACTTAGCTAAGGAATCATACCAGTCAAAGCAAGCTGACAACCGAGTCAGCTGAACTGAGGGAGAAAGGAGTTGACCAAAAATTGAAGAAACTGATAGAATGTCAGTTTATACCAGAGACTGCCAGTAGCCAACTGGAGCGATGGCCAATCTCAGCTGACAAGCCCAGAACTGCCAACTGGAGCAATGACTAATATCAGCTGACAAGCCCAGAACTGCCAACTGGAGCGATGGCTAATCTCAGCTGATAAGACCAGAACTGCCAACTGGAGCGATGGCCAATCTCAGCTGACAAGCCCAGAACTGCCAACTGGAGCGATAGCCAGATTTAGCTGACAAAGCTTAGAACTGCTAGCTGGGACGATAATGTTACTAAGCTGAGAAATCTAATTGCCAGCTGAAGTTCCGAACTGCCAAGAGAGCTGAAGCCAGAAGACTCCTGGAGTATATTGCTTAAATCAGCGTATCTTGGAATAAATGATCCTTCAAGGATCCTGGAATTTAATGAAGATCGAGTGGCAGAGTAACGACTACTTCCACCAAATGATCCAAGCGATCATTAATGACCACCTGCCATTAATGAGCCAACAGAGCCTCTGATCAAATGGACAATGGAGCTCAATGGTCATAAAATCACTCATCTATAAAAGACGGGTGAATCAGAGTTCTATATACTTTTTGCATGTACTTTTCGCATACTCATCACAACCATAACACCTTGCCAACCTTTGAGATTTTCTTTCTCCCTCCCACTCAAGCTCAAGTGCAACATTTGATAGAAACTGCGAAAGTCAAACTGAGAAGAAGAATTCACTGAATCAATACATCCAGCCAGCTGTTGACGATCCAGCGAGGGTAACCTTTTCAGTTCCAGCTATTCAATGATCAACTACTAAGCTCAATCAAAGGACCACATCAGTTGATACCGCTCTAGAAGCATGATAAGGCTAGGCGAAATATCCAATAAATATTTTATGCTTTGCCTGATTAGTCTCTGTACAAGGAAAGGAAAGGGAATGAAAAGAAAGAAAGGAAGGAAGGAAATTATAACATGATTATGTTAATTGTGATTTGAACTCTTGATTAAGTAAAGAATGTATTGATTTGATATGATATCTTATAGTTGATTTATATGAGATATAGACGATCATGATCATAAGTTAAGTTTCGTATCGATATTATTGTTGAGAAAGGTTATTGAGATAAATGATGCATTTTAGGTTGATTATTGTATCCCTTATAGGAATTAAAGTTATAGTATTAAGGAATGCAATCTAGATGTTTCAATCTAGGTTATGTTTTATGCTAGTATGATTTAGCATTGAGGCTTTGATATTAAGGATTGAATGTGAGAATTCAATGTTGAGGATTAAGTATTAAGGATTCAAGGTTAAGGTTTTGATATTGAATGTTATGATTCAATTATTGCTAAGCAGGTTATTAAGCTCAAAGAACAGTTTCATATCATTATCATGTTGTGACCTTCGTGTCACTAAAGTTGAATCTATGATAAGGTTAAAGGGAGTCACTGTTGGGTAACCCCCTCACATACTAAGGAGGATATTTTAGGTAGCCCCTCTCTTATCCTAAGGCATGCCTCAGGGTGCAATAGACATCATGTTTGAGCTAGGAAGGGCACCAGGAAAATAAGTAAAAGGTTTTTGCGGATATGTGGAGGACTTTTACGTTTTACTCTTCATATACAGCTAGATATGAATTGGATATTTCTAAAGTTTATCAAAGAAGCTTTCTCGTAAAATCCGACTGAGTACATTAGTGTTCACACCCTTTTTTTCAAATATTTTTCAGGTTGAGATGCTGAGGCCGGTGATGTGCTGCTGGTAGGGTTGCCTGAATTGCTGCTCTATCTGGTTGCATGAATTACTTCCGCTATGTTTCTGCTGAATACTCTACCGTTAATATTAGTCTTGAAATAGGAGATTCGATTCTTGATAATAGCATGTCTTAAACGCTATGATTTCTAAACATCAATAAATTCTTTGAGAAGAAGAGACATGTTCTTTTGACATACCAATTGTTCCTTTATTGATTCCGAGCTATTTAAAAAGTCATACTTGTTGAGCATTTTGGTATCGATTCATTTTCAGTTGACCTATAAATGGGTTTTGCATGCTCATTATTGTTGTTCGCCTATGAAGGGGTTTTGCTGTTCAAGCATGTTTCCGCTTATCTTCCAGTTAGTCTTAAGTTGATTTCTTGTTTCGTCCTATGAATGGGACATCTTGATTTATTTGCCTTTGACCTAATGATAGGTCTTAGCTATTGTGACCTATAAAGAGGTCTTATTTATTTAAATAGTCAAATTCCTACTTGCTAATCGTTAGATTCAGTTTAAATTTCGATTGGCCTATGATTAGGCATTCATTCAACTTGACTAAACCCTTTGACTCCTTGATTCATTGAAAATGATAATTCTTCGAGGTCAAAAAGTTAAGTTGCCTAGATTTTTGAGGCGCTAACTTAGTTTGATTTTAGAAACACCCCCTGGATTTCCAATTAAATTACCTTTTTTCTTCTATTTTTCTTCATAACAACCCCGTCCCTATTCTCGAGACCGGGCTGTTACAGATGGTATCAGAGCAGGCTTGCAACTCTTCAGACCTGTCTCTTCTTGAAAAGATTAATTGAATCTTATGTGAATATTGAATTATTTAAAGGTATTAATCAGCAACCCCTAGCTTACCATCACCCTCGCATCTTCAACAAAGTTAAGGTACGATCGAGTTAAAGTATTTTGATTATATTTGGTATAAATTTTTGAAAGTATAGGATAAGGAGAAAAGTTTTGAGCAAAGGCAAGGTTAGTCGATTTTTCTTAAATAAAAACCGAACATTATTTTTTTATGAAATAAATTTTTTGGTATTACAAAAGTTTAAACTGGAACTTATTGAAGTAAGTTCTAGATCAATTATTTTGTAAAGAGTTTTGAGTCATTATGAACTCGAGCAAGCAACAAATCTTTTCAGAATATTATTTTCTGCAGATACTCAAAATATTTTGTCCATTTTGGATCGTCAAATTTTTTGAGTAAGTCATAAAATTTGAAAGTGATTTAAAAATTTTCTTTTAAAAAGGCTTGTCTACTACCCATAAGAAAAGGATTTGAGGATAAGTAGAGAATAAGTGAGGCATAGAGAATATAGTTAGAACATAGACTATAGCAAGCTTGAATTTAGGAGAATTCTAGGATTTCCTTGAGGTTTTCTTAAGAACTTAGATTGAATAAGTTCCCTCTCAAGGAGCTAAGTTAAGTAGAGCTGTTCGAAAGAACATTTTATCGCAAGGGTGTAATGAGGAGGTTGAAGGACTTCCGAGGTTATAGTAGAATTAGGAATGAGGTTATGAAGTTAAAGACAAAAGCATGAAGAGGAGCAGTGAAGTTAAAGGTTAGTTATCAGATTGCGGATCTAATGCAAGTTCGAGGAATCCCCATGCGAGCTTTGAACTCAAGAGAAGTCTTGTGTAAAGATCTAACTGCATTTACAAAGAATGGAGATTCATTTCCTTCGATAGAAGCTCGATTTTATGGATGGGCATTCAAGGTTATGCCACATTTAATGCCCAGGAATTGTCGCTTATTTCAAGTCAATTTTAGAATCAAGATAAAGATTGTCGTTACGACTGCAACAAAAATAATTTGAAGATATGTCTGTCAGTGTTCTGCTGAGCTTCCAGGAGATGTTGAAGTCAACTATTTTGAGTCCAGGAGATGTCATAGCTCAAGTCGCTTAGTAGTATCCCCTTCGATAGATAGAAAGAGATCCCCGAATGTCACTTTCCTGGCCAAGCGCAGCCATTTGAGTCCCGCCGACTCGTGCTATTTCATAGCAGTCTCGTAAAGAAGAAGATTCGTAATGCTCAAGAAAGAAAGAGAGAACTCAAAGAAGATCATTAAGAAGATAGGCCTAGTATTCGGTAGATCGAGAATTTTAGTATGATAGGAAGTTTTAATGAGTCTATTTATTCATTCTCGTGTCAATTGAATTAATCGCCCTTCAATAGCTTTATATCATTTGAAATTCTTCAATTATATCCTCTTGGATATTTGTAATCTTTTTGGATGATACTCCTTGATCATCAAGAATCAGTAATAGCACTTCTTTGTTAGGCTATGCTGACACCTTTGTGAAAATATTTCAGCACGGTTCTAAGTTGCTAACCATTGATTTCTTCCATATCTTTGTTATGTACAAGAACCCTTCGAGTTATAAGTCTTCTGAAAAGGTAATATTTTTGGCATATATAACCTAGTGTTATATTTCTTCCAGCGTTTAAACTTGTTTAAGAATTGTTGATCAAAAGCCCTCACTCAGAGGCATTTGTTTCCCTTTTATCCCACTCACAGAACTCGAATGTGGATCTTGGAATAAAGCAGAGAGCATATAGCAATATTCCTTTTAGTCATCGTTGGAAGAATAAGAGATGGTAGTTCCTAATAGGAAGTAGAATCCAAGTAGTGCTAGTTAGTGCTCTCCAAGGTTGTTTGCGCATTTCTAAAGTAATTTCTCAGCTTTTTATGTTTGGAAGCGATCTAATGGATGTCGGCAAGTAAGTTCCGAGCTTACAGACAAAGTCCAGACGTACGATCTTTACACTTGCAAGAGATGGTGACTACCAGCAGAAGCCATAAAGTCAGACTACTACTTCGAGAAAAAGAGATAACGGCGATGAGAATTTAAGATTGAGGTGCATCACGAGTATGCCCCGGAAAGATGAGGAAGTCGAACCAAAAGAAGTTAAAGATGAAGATAAAGCTAGTTTTGAACTTGATAGAACGTGTAAGAAACCATCGAAGGAGGTGTCCGATAAATTTGGGTTGTCGTCTATTTCGAGTTCATTGAAGTTTTGAAGAGGGGTAAAAGGAGTCAAAAGCTGCATGAAGTATCGAATGCAAGATTATAAGGAGCTCGTATGAAGCGATGTATTGAGAGAGATCTCATAAGGAAGAAAAAGATGGCAAATGCTCAAGCTTTCAGGAGGAGAAGAAGAACGATTATAGAAGTATGTAATCAGAAAAAGGGATAGTCCTGTGTCAAGACTAATTCATAAAAAATGCCTCATGCTATTCTTAGCTGTATGGTTTATAATTGTAAACCTAGTAAAGGTTTCGAACCAATATGGTTCCAGTAAGGTTGTGAATTCTTGAAGAAGTATCCAGATCTCCGTTTGAGGGGAAGTAAATTTCAGGATGAAATTTTTTTATGGGGTGTAGTCTATAAAACCCCAGAATTTTAGAATTTATTTAGGAAATTAAAGAAAATAAATAGAACTTAAATAAAGATGTTTCGGATGTAAGTCGCGACGTTAGGTGTGTTTTATCCAAAAATTGTCTAATAAAATTTTTCGATATCAATTCGAATATAGCCAATTTTAATCTTATTTGAAAGATATTGACCTAAGAAGTGTGCCGGTACTTTCAAAATTTTAATCCGAGGACATTTGAGATCCCGACGATGAAAAACGTATAAAGTAAGAGTGTGAATAGTGTTTTTCTGTAAGGACATGATTTTCAGAAATTTGCAAAATCTCGTGTGTTGACCCGAGCCTTATTTTGTCAGGCCACCCCTGTAGGAAATTTCTCAAGGAATCCGTTGGCGATCTTGGATTTTCAATCAGAGGTCAATCAAACGCTCGTAAATTTTATTTGTCCCTTATGTGAAATAGTAATTCTATTTTTGAAAAGGGAATCTTTCTTTGTTTTTCTTCAGATTACTCCTTTATTATCTCGAGTCGAGTTGGTTCAATAGTACTCAAGCCAACGAGTCTCTCGATATTTTTGGATTTTGTGTTGGAGGTCATTTGGACCTCGTCATTGAATAAAACAACTTTTAATCGAGTCCGGAATTACTTTAGCAGTATTTTTCTACTGCATTGGCTTGTGGGGGAAGCCAAGCTTTTTCCTATAAATAGGGGCCTCCCCCATTCATTTGTATTGCTCATTCCTCTCTTTTCTTCTCTCTTTCTCTCGTTCGTAAAAACGAACGAGAAAAACTCGGGCCTGCGTCGAGTAAATCGGGCATGCGGGCCCAGGTTAAGTTTTGTTTGAAAGGGTGCTGCGGGAGCAGCTGCCGAATACCGGAAGGCTGCTGGAGAGCCATCGCACGCCGCCAGCAGACTGCCAGAGCCGCCGCCGCGACTCCGCCGTCGGTCCCACCCCGGGTAGCTGCTGTCTTCCGACATCTCATTTTGGTTCGTTTCTTCTCTGTTTAAGCTAAAATTTTAGTATGTTATGCAACTTGAAGTTCTCTACATTTCGCATGTTGAGTCCGTCATCATCCGGTGACTGGAAACCGGTCAGATCACCGGAAAACAGAAACTACTACCAGCGCCGATCAGTTTCGGTTTTTGGCCGTTTTAGCCTATTTCGAGTTGTCAAATTGAAAACGTTTCTTTTAGAAAGTAGTTCCAAAAATTATTTTCTATAAGCCTGCCAAGTTTCATGATCTCGTATCGAGTTTTGAATTATTTCGATTATTTAAATTGAGCCGTTATTTTTGTGCCAGAAGCTTGAGTTATCGAAAAATTCTCAAAGTCTTAGTATTGAGTACTCGTATATATAAGTGTATCCCATATTATTTTTATAATTTTCAGGCAAGTAAAAAGTGCATTCGAGGTCCGCTGAATAAAATGGCAAGTTATGGAAAGAGGCATATGCCAAATCAGTTGGTGCCATTAAATCAAGAATAGAGTTTTGGAATTTATTTCCTTCTATGTCGAATTTATTCGTGGTCTCTAGAGTCGCGCAATCTATTTTTGAAAGGAATAAAATTAAATAATAGCTTCATTTATAGTAGATTAAATCCTAAAAATTTGGTGGTTGTACCGAGTCAAAGATCAACGCTTGTAGGACTCGTAGAGCTTGTCAGGATAAATGAAGATATTTTCTGAAGTTATCGTGCAACCACATGCTTGTCATCGACGTGAGTAATTCCAAACCAAATATATAGTTTGAGCTAGTAAGCTCTAAAAACATGATAGGGCAAGGTGAAATATCCAATAAATATATTATGTTCTGCCTAATTAGTCTCTGTACAATGAAAGAAAAGAAAAAGAAAGAAAGGAAGGAAATTATAACATGATTATGTTAATTTTTATTTGAGCTCTTGATTAAGTAAATGATGTATTGATTTGATATGATATCTTATAGTTGATTTATATGAGGTATAGACGATCATGATCATAAGTTAAGTTTTGTATCGATATTATTGTTGAGAAATGTTATTGAGATAAATGATGCATTTTAGGTTGATTATTGTATCCCTTATAGGAATTAAGGTTATAGTATTAAGAAATGCAATCTAGATGTTTCAATCTAGGTTATGTTTTATACTAGCATGATTTAGCATTGAGGCTTTGATATTAAGGATTGAATGTGAGAATTCAATGTTGAGGATTAAGTATTAAAGATTCAAGGTTAAGGATTTGATATTGAATGTTATTATTCAATTATTGCTAAGCAGGTTATTGAGCTCAAAGAACAGTTTCATATCATTATCATGTTGTGATCTTCGTGTCACTAAAGTTGAATCTATGATAAGGTTAAAGGGTATCACTGTTGGGTAACCCCCTCACATACTCAGAAGGATATTTGAGGTAGCCCCTCTCTTATCCTATGGCATGCCTAAGGGTGCAGTAGTGTAACAACCCGGATTTTTGGAACATGTTTAGGAGTCTTCTAGTAAATTTTAGAAGACTAAATGGAGAAATTGGAGCTTAATTAAAGTAAAAATGGATATAAGTCGGAAGTCATTTACATATTCAATATTTTTAAAAGTCAATGGTAAATTCAAAAAGAAAAATTTCGATCTATTGGAAAAAAGGAATACGAGCATATGAGATTTTGGATATCCATAATTTGAATTCAATTGACCCTCCAACGAGATTTATTTCATTCAAAACGTCAAACCCGATTTGGACCCATTATCATCGGCCCTTTTATTTGAGCCCAATTATTAAGCTCATTATGAGCCATTTCCAGCAGCCCATATATATATATATATATATATATATATATATATATATATATGATGATGATACATGTGGTGATATTAAAGAAAAAGTGAATGAGAAATTTTCAATCTTGGAGAGCAAGCTTGCTTTGTCCAATTTGAGTGACTCTCATTCAGCCACATCACCCCTTCCCTCCTTCAATTTGGATATAAATAGAAGTCCATAGCTGAGAGAAAATCAATTGTATTTTTCGTCAAATTTATTTTAAGTGATTGAAGAGTATCGTAAAAACATATTATCGAGTCATGTTGGATTTTAAAACCTAAGTATTGCGCATTCTTAATCGAAGTAAAATGAATAAAATTTTAATAAAATTAAAGCAAATATTAGATTAATTCAAAGAAGTAGTTATTCATCCTGAATCAAGGATTGATCCTTGTAGGACTTGCGTAACTTACGAAAAAGGTAAAGGATTGAATCTCAAGATGGTTAGAGTAGCTTAGCCTAGGGGAACCCGGGAAGGAACTCTGGACCGTTGCTCTGTCTCCAGTACCATGTTCTAGTGTTGGATCCTTGTTAGGACTTCTGTATGTATAAGGTGGGCTATACTATATATTTGCAAATTGTATCTTTCGAGTTATTAAGCTCTGCTTTGCTAAAATTACATATGTGACTATCTGAGTTAAAATTTTATGAGCTACTGTATGTTGTCGGAGTCTCATATACCAGCGCTGTGTCAATGTGAGTAGCTACAGTATGCATGCATTATTTGTCCTACCCTACTCCTTGTCGGTGAGACTAAAATGAAACACTTATTGGTTATACTCTTTGGGTATATTATGGCCATACTCAACGTTATGCGCTGGTGATGTAGTTTGGGTTGCGGACAGTGACGGGTTATACTCTTAAGCGCTTCACGATAAAATATTTTGGTGAACTTAGGTTGCTTCCAACTTTTAAACCTCCTAAGCTTCACTACCTGCATGAACACAGATAGATTACTTTAACAAAATGATTTGCATAACTTGAATTGTCAAAACTTGCCCACTGAGTGCATTAGTACTCAGCCCAAATCTTTTCAAACATTTTCAGGTTAGTAGGCTGGAGCGTGGAGGTGACGAGGCTGAGATATGGGCTATTATGATTTACATATTTTTCTGTTGTCCCTTTTTGTTAGTATTCTGTCAAGAATTGAGCTTTCGCACTTATCGTATTCTTTTGCTAAATGTTAAGAACTCTGATCTTGGTATTTTGTTAATATGATTCTGCTTCTCTGATTCTGAACATTTGTTGACTTCCTAGTTAACATGTATCATATGCTTAGCTACATAATTATTCCAAGGGGAGGAAACCCGTCTTTCGTTATGTCTATTTGATCATTCATTTTGGCTTATGGAAGGGCTTCATTTGTTCAGCATATTGGTGTCTGTTTCTTTTGTCGACCTATGAATGGGTCTATTGATTGTTGGTATCTGGCTATTTGTTTCCGTTTGGCCTATGAAAGGGCTTATTGAATTGTTATAGCTTCCATTCTTCTCTTATAAGCCGTTATAAGCATGGATTCGCTCTAGTTACAGAGTTTATGCTGTCTAATTTTCTGGAAGGCATAACCTATCTTTGGCGTACTCGATTGTTAAATTTTATTCCAAACATTAATCCTTTTGGATTAACACCCCGTCATTAATTTAATTACCCCATTTCTTTCCCGCTTCTTAATTCCCACCCCCGTGGCGTCCATTTTCACGATCTTTTGGGATCGGGGCACTACAGAGTGGTATCAGAGCGAGGTTTGCAACTCTGCAGACCTGCTGGGTCTTATTTCATCTTTCATTGAAATTCCATGTGATATTATATAAGCTCTCAGCTCGTCACTCACGCAACAGCTTAAAAGGTACGCATGTTTTAATGCAAATTTTAGTTTTTAAAAGTTTACATTATTTGTTGAAATGTTAAGTCTGTCTAAAAATGAAAGATTAGGATTCGCCGTGTTGACGGGAATTCCTCAAAAGATTGATTATTATACGGATAACATACTCTGATTAACTGCGGTAATTGCGTACTTTGTTGCTATGGTGATAGCATATTGGTTTTGAAATATGTCAGTGAGCATACTGGTTTCTGTCGAAAAACTATGTTGATTACATATATTCATGAACTTGTTTATATATGCCTTGTGCATAATTATAATGTTGGGAACGTGCAGAATGTATACTATATACTGTGATAGTCGGAAAGTGTTTATTGTTTATACTCTTGAATGACAAGAACTTGAAAGTGTGAGAACGTAAGATGAACTTAGCATATAGTTGCTGAACTTAGGCTGAACTTGTAAACACTTATGAGATTGCTAAGAACATAGTTTGACTGAGGAAATGTTTCATTTTGGATGACTGAACAAAAATTTATGGCTCAGAAGAACTGCCACATATATATCTCGATGAGCAGATTACGAGATTTTGTACGTATACTAAGAAAGAGATTGATTCGGTGTTTGAAGTTCATTGGGGAAATGACCTACTCTATGGGGGTCAACATTCGGTTAGAAGAAGTCTTTTAGATTTAGCTGTGTTAAAGCTAACCAAGAATTTGTGTTGTTCCTAGGAAGATGGACACGTTAAGCAATTAAATATTTTGAAAACAAAAACGTAAGTCAATGATCTATGTGGAGACTGTGAATTTTCGTGGGTAGATATATTAAACGATGATGGCTGCTACAAACAAGGTTCAACATCAGAATTGTCACCTGAGCGAAATATTGAGGTAGACCGATCACCGCCTTTTATACCTCCATGTAGAGATGAGGTTATAAAGCTTTAACTTTGAACTAGAAGCAAAGAAGCGAGTAATCGATTTATAGGCTAGTTATCATATTGTAGATCTATTACACGTTCAAGAAATCCCTACGCAAGCTTTCAACTTAGGAGTCATGTTTAACGATCCTGTTGCGATTACAGGGAATAAATATTCGTTCCTCCAAGAGAAAGCTCTTCACCTCAGTGGATGGCTAATCGAGGCCTTGGCGTGTTTCATTCCTAAGATTTGTAGCTTGTTTTAGATCAATTTTTACAATAAGGGTAAAGATGGTCGCCATGATTGCTGCCAAATTAATTTAAAGATATGTTTGCCGGTGTTCTACTCAGCTTCTAGGAGAAGTTAAAGTCAAACTATTTTGAATCTAGCTGGTATCATAGATCAAATCATTTTCTCGTATCCTTCCGATGGGTAGAAAGTTATTCCCAGATGTCGCTTTCTCAGCCAGGCGCAACCATTTAAAGTCCAGACGACTTACGTTATTTCATAGCAACCTCTTAAAGAGGAAAGTGTGAGATGCTCCAGAAAAAAAGGAACCCGAGGAAGATCATCAAGATGATAGATCTAGTGGTTGGTAGATCGAGAGCGTCAGTATGATAGGAAGGTTTGCAAATCTATTTGTTCATTCACATCGATCACCCTTCAATAATCTCATTTTATTTAAAACTTATCGATCAAATCTTCTTGGATAACTTGTAATCTTTTGATGATCTCCTTTGATCATCAAGAAATCAGTAATAACACTTCCTTGATAGGCTATACTGACACCTTTATGGAAAATAAAAATAAAATTCAAGCACGGTTCTCTGCTCTTAAGCGTTGATTTTCTTTTGTTATTCCCATATATCTTTGTAATGTGCGAGAACCCTTTGAGTTTATAAGTCCTCTGAAAAGGCAATATTTTTGGCATAAATAACGTAGTGTTATATCTCTTCCACCTTTTGAACTTGATAAATAATTATTGATCAGATAATGTCCTTACTCAGAGGAATTTGTTTTCTTTTACTCCTACTCATAGTACTCAAGTGTGGGTCCTCAAAAAGGAAAGAGAGCATATACAAGTATTTCTTTAAGTGTATTGTCGGGAGATCGAGTGATAGTATTCTATAGTGGGGAATGGAACCGAAGTAGTGCCAATAGGGGCTCTCCAAAGTCAAAAGTGCATTTCGAAAGTAATTTCCCAGTTTGTAACGTTTAAGACGATCCAATGAATATCAGTGAGTAAGTTCTTAGTTTACAGTTAAAGCTTAGACATGCGATCTTTATGCAAGTGATAACCATTGAGAGCAGGACAGTCAGATTACCACCTTGACGAAACGAGAAGAGTACAATGAGGAATTTAAGACTGCATCAATTAAGAATATATTTCAAGCACACTATAAGAAGATAAGAAGGTCGAACCTTAAAGGTTTTAAAGAATAAGATGAAGCAGGCTTCGAACCTAGTAGAATGTGTAAGACAACCATCTAAGGTTGTCCATTTGAATGTGAAATCATGGGGAGATTATATGAACTCATGCATCGAGATAGCTCTTATAAAGGAAAGAGAAAGTAGCTAACGTTCAGGCTTTCGGAAGGATAAATCTACAAGCAAAAGCATAAGTAGTATAGACTCTGCAAGAAATATTTAACTAGGAAGAAACGGAAAGAGGGCTAGAGGTTGTGAATCAACCTAAAGGATTTGAGAACCCTGTTGGTTCCAGGTAGATAACGGTACAAAGTGGGGTTTTGATCCCTCAAGATGTACTTTGATACTCCTTCTTAAGAATATGAAAATTTCGGGATGAAATTTATTTAAGGGGGGGTAGAATGTAACAACCCGGATTTTTGGAACATGTTTAGGAGCCTTCTAGTTAATTTAGAAGACTAAATGGAGAAATTGGAGCTTAATTAAAGTAAAAATGGATATAAGTCGGAAGTCGTTGACACATTCAAAATTTTTAAAAGTCAATGGTAAATTCAAAAAGAAAAATTTCGATCTATTGGAAAAAGGAATACGAGCATATGAGATTTTGGATATCCATAATTTGAATTCAATTGACCCTCCAACGAGATTTATTTCGTTCAAAACGTCAAACCCGATTTGGACCCATTATCATCGGCCCTTTTATTTGAGCCCATTTATCTGAGCCCAATTATTAAGATCATTATGAGCCATTTCCAGCAGCCCATATATATATATATATATATATATATATGATGATATATGTGGTGATATTAAAGAAAAAGTGAATGAGAAATTTTCAATCTTGGAGAGCAAGCTTGCTTTGTCCAATTTGAGTGACTCTCATTCAGCCACATCACCCCTTCCATCCTTCAATTTGGATATAAATAGAAGCCCTTAGCTGAGAGAAAATCCTACCAAGGAGCAAAGCTTCTCTCTCTTTTCCCTCGCTCTATCTCTCAACAGTTTCAAGCCCCCAGCGGGCAGCTGCCTTCCCCAATTTTTTTGAGCCTCCATCTTTTATCAGAAAATTCTGAATTTTTTCTCACAAGTTCTTCTTCCATATTAGAACAAAAGTTGTTAAGGAGTCGTTTCCATCCGCTACCCAGAAAGTCGAGAAATCAGGCCTAGAACGGTCAAGGTCTCACCAGTTTTCGAACTGTGTTGCAGTCATCTAGTGGCGTCTTTTCCCATTGAACCAAATGTTATCTTACTGTGAAGTTTTCTTCATTGTAAACCCTACTCAACAAGGTTCCTATATCAGGTCTCAGATCATCAATCAAAGGTCATTTGGTTCGTCAAAGTGATGTCGAAAGTCGGCATAGTAATTCTGCCGAAACCTGGCTGTGCTACGGGTGCTTCTTGGGAGCCCATTTCCCGTCGATTCCTCCATCCTACCAACTTGATTTTTGGACTGCATAATCTTCACATATCAAGCTTTCCAGCCATATTTTCCAGTCCATGATCCGATGTCATTTGGTCTTCCGAAATCGAGTCGTAAGTTTCCTGAAAATCACCTCTTTTTTCGGCAGATTTTTAGCTGTGTTGTTGATGCTGTGTTTGTACTCATATCCGGTTGATTTAACCATTATATATATGATCTTCTTGTTTTATTGAAATCCTTATTTTCCCTACTGTGAAAAATTATATTTTTGAGAGAAAATCCGTTGAGTATCAAGCTCATTTGAGCCTCAAACTCTTTGACAAAAAAATATGTTCCGGGAACAGTAAACAGTTGCTTTTCTGGCCATTTTCAGGCCAAGATGATTGGAATTTATCATGATTCCTACTGACTGATCGTAGATTTCATTGAGGTGGACGCGTGGCCGCCGACCATGCCTCGATTAGATTTGAATCGAATTTTCTATGATTTTTCAAAGTTGTTGTCCTGTTTTGAGAAATTGTATTTTTCGTCAAATTTATTTTAAGTGATTGAAGAGTATCATAAAAACATATTATCGAGTCATGTTGGATTTTAAAACCTAAGTATTGCGCACTCTTAATCGAAGTAAAATGAATAAAATATTAATAAAATTAAAGCAAATATTAGATTAATTCAAAGAAGTAGTTATTCATCCTGAATCAAGGATTGATCCTTGTAGGACTAGCGTAACTTACGAGGAAGGTAAAGGATTGAATCTCAAGATGGTTAGAGTAGCTTAGCCTAGGGGAACCCGGGAAGGAACTCTGGACCATTGCTGTCTCCCGTACCATGTTCGAGTGTTGGATCCTTGTTAGGACTTCTGTATGTATAAGGTGGGCTATACTATATATTTTCAAATTGTATCTTTCGAGTTATGAACCTCTACTTTGCTAAAATTGCATATGTGACTATATGTGTTAAAATTTTACGTGCTACTGTATGTTGTCGGAGTCTTATATACCAGTGCTGTGTCAATGTGAGTAGCTACAGTATGCATGCATTATTTGTCCTGCCCTATTCCTTATCGGTGAGACTAAAATGAAACACTTATTGGTTATACTCTTTCGGTATACTATGGCCATACTCAATGTTATGCGCTGGTGATGTAGTTTGGGTTGTGGGCATTGACGGGTTATACTCTGAAGCGCTTCACGATAAAATGTTTTGGTGAACTTAGGTTGCTTCCAACTTTTAAACCTCCTAAGCTTTACTACCTGCATGAACATAGATAGATTACTTTAACAAAATGATTTGCATAACTTGAATTGTCAAAACTTGCCCACTGAGTGCATTAGTACTCAACCCAAATCTTTTCAAACATTTTCAGGTCAGTAGGCTGGAGCGTAGAGGTGACGAGGCTGAGATATGGGCTATAATGATTTACATATTTTTCCGTGGTCCCTTTTTGTTAGTATTCTGTCAAGAATTGAGCTTTCGCACTTATCGTATTCTTTTGCTAAATGCTAAGAACTCTGATCTTGGTATTTTGTTGATATGATTCTGCTTCTCTGATTTTGAACATTTGTTGACTTCCTAGTTAACATGTATCATATGCTTAGCTACATAATTATTCCAAGGGGAGGAAGCCCGTCTTTCGTTATGTCTATTTGATAATTCATTTTGGCTTATGGAAGGGCTTCATTTGTTCAGCATATTGGTGTCTGTTTCTTTTGTCGACCTATGAATGGGTCTATTGATTGTTGGTATCTGGTTATTTGTTTCCGTTTGGCCTATGAAAGGGCTTATTGAATTGTTACAGCTTCCATTCTTCTCTTATAAGTCGTTATAAACAGGGATTCGCTCTAGTTACAGAGGTTATAATGTCTAATTTTCCGGAAGGCATAACCTATCTTTGGCATACTCGGTTGTTAAATTTTATTCCAAACATTAATCCTTTTGGATTAACACCCCGTTATTAATTTAATTACCCCATTTCTTTCCCGCTTCTTAATCTCCACCCCCGTGGCGTCCATTTTCACGATCATTCGAGATCGGGGCGCTGCAAGTAGACTTCAGGTTTGAGCCAGGAAGGGCGCCAGGAAAAGAAGTAAATAGGTTTTTACGGATATGTGGAGGACTTTTGCGTTTTGCTCTCCATATACCGCTAGTTATGAATTGGATATTTCTAAAGTTTATCAAAGAAGCTTTCTCGTAAAATCCCACTGAGTATATTAGTGCCCACGCCATCTTTTTTAAATGCTTTTCAGGTTGAGATGCTGAGGCCGGTGATGTGCTGCTGGTGGGGTTGTCTGAATTGCTCCTCTATCTGGTTACGTGATTTTCTTCCGCTATATTTTTGCTGAATACTCTAACGTTAGTATTAGTCTTGATATAGGAGATTTGATTCTTGATAACAGTATGTCTTAAACTCTATGATTTCTAAACATCAATAAAGTCTTTGAGAAGAAAAAGCATGTTCTTTTAAGATACCAATTGTTCTTTTATTGATTCTAAGCTATTTAAAAAGTTGTACTTGTTGAGCATTTTGGTATCTATTCATTTTCAGTTGACTTATGAATGGGTTTTGCATGCTTATTATTGTTGTTCGCCTATGTAAGGGTTTTACTGTTCAAGCATGTTTCCGCTTATCTTCCAGTTACTCTTAAGTTGATTTCCTATTTCGTCCTATGAATAGAACATCTTGATTTATTTGCCTCTGACTTATTGATGGGTCTTAGTTGTTGTGACCTATGAAGAGGTCTTGTTTATTTAAAGAGTCAAATTCCTACTTGCTAATCATTAGATTCTGTTTAAATTTCGATTGGCCTGTGATTAGGCATTCCTTCGACTTGACTAAACCCTTTGACTCCTTGATTCGTTGAAAATGATAATTCTTCCAAGTCATAAAATTAAGTTGCCTAGATTTTTGAGGCGCTAACTTAGTTTGATTTTAAAAACACCCCCTGAATTTCCAATTAAATTACCTTTTTTCCTTCTGTTTTTCTTCCTAACAACCCCGTCCCTATTCTTGGGACCGGGCTGTTACAGTTTCGAAACAATGAAAGATAGATTTTATTTGACAAAGTACGTATGTTAAGGATTTCTAAATAGGAAAATGATTTGAGCCAACTATTTAATTAAGTAATAACTTTCGTTTCTCCTATTACTTTTTAATATAATAAATCCTACAGGACTTTTCCCAAATAAAGGTTCTATTATTTTTGGTAATCGTAGAACCCTAATTTTTTTTTAGTATAAATGGTTCAGGATTTTTTTTTCCTAAATTAAACCCAATTTTTTTTTATCACATCTCAAAACCTCAATCCCGAAAAGAAGGGTCTGAACATCAAAGCTTATGATCGATTTTAATCAAAAGGTAAAGTTTTGTAATCTCTTGATTGTGATAGTTATATGATTTCCTATATTTCTGTTAAAAAGAAATATGATAAACTATTAGAATGGATATTTACTCAAATGAGACTGTGATTTCTTTTAAACACGTAAAATACATATATTTTCATTAATCATTAAAAAATAGATTATGTACTAATAATCAATCTCATGTGCGAATCATAGAGATGTTGGGTGTAATGGATCTTATTTGCTTTATAATTAATTTTTGCATTAATTAAGTTATGCAATATATCTAGTGAAGATTAATAGTTAGTCGGCCATATTATAATGTTAAATTAACAAGAGCAAAGAGAGGAATGAGTTGGGAAAATGAAAAATGGATCAAATGGATTGAAAATATTCTAAATGTTATTCAATGAATCGGCAAATTTATTTTTTTTATCGGTTTAGTTCCTTGTTAATAATGTAGAAATTAGATGGGAATCGTCTTAATCATCTTAATAATTATATTTTTGTTTACCGTTAATTAATAACTAGATTATATAGTATAGTTAATAAAGCATGAGACCAATGATGATCTTATTTTATTAATGAACACAGACATTCTGTTAAAGTTATGAAATATGCAATGGTTAAATTCATTTCAGTTTCATCAATAATTTTTTTTATAATAGTAGTTTATTTTTATAATTGGCTAATGGTCTTTATGATTAATACTCTTTTAATTGGGAAAACTGAGGCCTTGTTTGCTTTTATTTCCAACATTAATTTCCAGTTTTCAGTATTTCCAGTTTGATTTACGAGGTGTATTGGTTTTTGAGAAAATGTAATGATTTTGTTATGATGAATGATTTAATGTTTAGAGTTATAGGTTTAGAAAATAGAAATATGTTTGTTTGATTATATTTTTGAATTTGAATTTGTGGTTGAGATGAAAAAATAAATATTTATGTGGTTATAATGAATTGATGAATATTTAAATAATGGGTCCCACTATAATGATATATATATATATATTATTGAATAGGTGATATAGGATTGAAAAAAGTGAAAACTGGAATTGAAAATGAGTAAAATAAACGTGTTTTCGGTGTTTTGAATAGTAAAAATGGAAAATTTTCATTTGAAAATGTAAACAAACAAGCCCTGAGTTATCAGATTAAGGCTTTCGAGGACCGTTAATGGTTCAAAGGTCTTTTTGTAACTAATTTTATAAAAAATAGACGTAAGTTAAGTTATAATTGTAGATGTTCATTTAATTTGGTATTTCATAATAATATACATGCTCACAACTCTCATACGTGGCGTATCATGGATAAATTTCTAAGCTTTGGGTTTAACTTTTAATTAACAATGTTAAAGTTTGTTAGTTAAGGTCTCAATTATTTTATAAATTATTATTTCAGAATAATAGTAGTTTAATTTGTGTTGTGAACTTAATTAATTTGAAAGGTTAATTGGTTAATATAATTGGACGAATTCAGATACCAATCAGAGCTCTTAATTTTCAATATTTGTTTAAACTTTACTTCAGATTTGTATTTATGATTTTATTTAAAATTCGATTTAAAGATTAGGGATATTTTACTATTTCATTTCAAGTTTAATCAACTTTTAAAATTAAACCTGCATTTATAAGGTTCTCTATCATGGAATTCTAGGTGCGGCGCGACTAAGACATTAAGTTATTGATAGTGTTTCACTCAAAGTTTATCAATTCAATTAAGATATGTGATCCATTTATTTTATGGTGTGGATTTAAGTTTTTGCTCATTTTAATATCACTTGGTTGCCGTATTTCATGTTATTATCAATGAGCCATTGAACTATATGTTCATTCATTTGACTCTCATTATTTATGCACAAATGTCATTATGCGATTCAATTTTTAGTACTATTGTACTATCAATTTTCAGTACTAAGATACTATCAATTTTTAGTAATATCACTTATATGCGTTGCTGTTTTATTTACTTGGGTAAATCTTTTGCAGAATTTCTCAAGCTGATTTGTATTTCTTCCGCATATCATAGGTTAAATTTCTTTAAAAACAGTTATTTATAATTCAGTATTTCATGGATCGTGTTTTTTCTTAGACATCTATTCATGCTATTGTCCTTTCATTTTTTGTAGAATTTATGGTGAACTTTTCAAATAAAAATATTCTAGTTGCATTTATATTCTAATTCATTAAGTATCATTTTTATTTTATTAAAATCATTACATTATTTTCTGTTTATAGGTTTAAACTGATTAAGTTAGATTATTATTTAATTTAATTTACAAAAAAAAATGACTCACATTTCCGCAACAATTATAATCATTAAAAATTAATTTAACACTTTAATAAATTTAGGGAGTTACACTGGTATCTATATAGAATAAGATACTAATGAAACTGATATGCGTGATTTAATTTTATTTTCACAATTTATAAGTTGTAAATAAAATACATGAATTTCCTTTAATTTATTTTTAAATCACAGAGTTATCATTTAGGAAACACCATAAATTTTCAAAATTGTATTATTCATTATTATGCAATTTTACCCTTATTAACATTTGTGAAAACTTGAGTATCCTTCTAATAAGTATTTCTTTAATGATTAGTGAATTTTTATATTTTATGCAAACAAACAAAAAATATATAATGTCCCGATGGGGATGGTCTAGTAGTGGAGTGGGATTGCTTGGAAACCAACGGTCACGGGTTCCAATCTCCTCAATACCACATGTCGGATGTGTGTGTAAAAAAAAATCTATAATGTTAGAGTTTGAATTATTATATAATTTTATGAATCATGAATAAATTATTAATATGATTTTAAAAAAAAAATCATAAATTTCTCACATTTAAATATTTTTTTTAATTTTTATTTTTTATCATCATTTTTAATATTTTCTTAAAAAAATTCATACGAATTTTTGACAAATGGTTGATGATTTTGAGTATTTATAAAATTTATTATATATTATTGATTAATTATAAGAAAAAAAATAAATTTACATAATTTTTTTATAAATAATTTTTATAATGATATGAGATTTAATTTGCCAAAATTGAGAATAAACAAGCATAACATTATAAAACATAAAAAGAAAACTAAAAACATATTGATGATTGCTAATGACTAATTTGATGGGAAGGTGAGATTGATGGTTTCATTTCACTGTTTTTTGGACCAATACAAGCTAGTTTAGCCAAATTACAAAACTATCAATCTTCTAAAAAACGCACATGTACATCAAATTGCATAAACCTTTTAAATATAAAAATATAAACTTAGAAAAATTCACAACTTTAATATTTAAAATATCAAAATTTTCGTGCGTTCGAAATAATAATTTAAAAAATTAATAATTAATATTTAAATATTTACTAAAGAAATGCGCTCTGACAATAAATCAAATATTTTTTTTAGAAGTTAGTGATATCAACAATTAATCGACAAAAAATATTTCAAGATTATTCAAAATGGGGATTCGTCATCAAAATTGCATGGTTGCTTATTATATCTTCCTTGTCCTACTAGTTTGCCCCACTATACTCACAAATGGCAATCTTTGATACAACCAAATTTATAATTTTGATTATTATAATCATTCAATAACAATTATAAAAAGTCAAAAATTTGTACACACTATCTTATGGGTCATAATTCGTAAGACATATCAAAATTTGAATCCAAAATTATATTTAATGGTACATTTATAATTTTGTTGGTGTTTGATTGTTTTTGAATTTGAATTTCAGCCTATATAATGAATTTTGATCCGTAAAACGTTATCACAAAATATGTTATCTTATAAAAAAGAAAAAGAAAAAAGATAACACAAATTTCAATGAATTTATAGAACTAACAACTAACTTAACTAACACCTATAGTCTTCAGCAACATTTCTCGCTCCTTTGTTTTCTCCAACAAAACCTCGTCATATGTAGATCTTGTCAAGTCATTTACACAAATCAATAATTAATTTCATCCAAATTTCTAAAACCATCCATTTCATCTTCCTCTAGTTTCCCATTTCAAATTTTATCCGCATTCAAAATTTTGCGACAGATTTCCAAGATTTAAAACCCTTTTAATAGATTTGAGGGCGCCATATATATATATATATATTTGCCATCACCATTCATGTCTTTTTTATTCATATAATTTCAAGAAGAACAGTTTCTGTTTGTAAGTACATTTATCTAGGATCTAGGAAAGATAATCATTTATTCAATTTATAGAAGAAAATATCATAATATTGATCGTTGTTTGAGAGAAATGGATAGGAAGAAACCGCCATCCAGAGGGTTTTGTTGTTGGTGCATGTTGTTAGTAGTTTTAGCTGGAATAGCATTTGCAATTTTCATATTTTTAAGGAACTCAGAATCGGGCCCTATCTTTGGGCCTTCACGAGGCATCTCAAAGGAATATGGTGATGCTCTCAAAATCGCAATGCAATTTTTTAACATACAAAAATGTACTTCCCTTAAATCTATCTTTTAATCTTCTACTGCTACATTTTTTGTGTTTGGGAGTTTAGAATGTTAATAACAGATATAAATATAATTTATGTTTTCTTGGTGAATGGTTTGTGTGATAACATAGTTATGTTGTATTGATTTTGTAGTACTAAATATAGCAAACACGTTGAATTAGGTTCATTATTTCTTGGGCTTTTGCTTGAAGATTTCCACCAATTATTTTCCTTTTCCTTGAATCTTATAAAAAGATTTTTACAGCGGGCAAGTTGGAGAAGAATGAGATAGCATGGAGAGGAGATTCATCTCTAAACGATGGAAACGAAGTGAAATTGGATCTCTCAAAAGGAATGTACGATGCTGGGGATCATATGAAGTTTGGATTTCCAATGGCTTTCACTGCCACAGTGCTGTCATGGGCCATTCTTGAATACGGTGATCACATGGAGCTCGTGGATCAGTTGGAACCAGCTCAAAATTCGCTTAAATGGATCACAGATTATCTTATAAATGCTCATCCAACTGAAAATGTTCTCTACATACAGGTAAATTTATTCAACCATCAATCTCAGTTACACACTAATCTGATTGACTGTTCGCGTTAGTTATAAGTTAGGTGTGTGTGTGTGTATTGAGTCGTTGTAGGTAGGAAATCCAAAAGTGGACCACAGTTGTTGGAATAGGCCGGAGGATGCGACAGAGGCGAGGCCTGTTACAATGGTGAATGCTTCAGCTCCCGGAACTGAGGTTGCAGCCGAAACAGCAGCAGCTCTAGCATCGGCATCACTGGTGTTTAAGAAGAGTGATTCTACGTATTCAAGTTTGCTTCTGAAACATGCTCAACAATTATTTGCATTCGCTGACAAATACAGAAAATCTTATAGTGTAAGTGTTCCTGAAGTAAGAAATTACTACAATTCTACTGGCTATGGGGATGAGCTGTTGTGGGCAGCCGGCTGGCTCTATCATGCGACGGCCGAACAAACTTATCTTGACTATGTTACTGGAGAAAATGGAGAAAATTTTGGTAATTGGGGAAATCCGACATGGTTTAGCTGGGATAACAAGCTACCTGGTGCTCAAGTAGGTTTTTCTCTTGCTTTTGTATGTATGTGAAACTTTTATCGTGTTAGATCATCTGACTAGTCAAGATCCACCAGATAATATAATAGTAGTAGTTGCACCTATACATGACTAATTTATAAATATAACATTGAATGTGGGTAGGACCCGATCTTTGTCTAACACTGTACAAAGTAAGAACTTAAAAATAAACCTCTGTATCACTTTTATTAGGATTTTTATGCTTAACTTAATGTTTCTCCTCAATTTTATCTTTCAGCCATGTTATGGTTTTTCCTTCATGTAATCTTTTTTTGCTACGACGAGACTTGAAATATTTATCTATATCTCACATTTGACTAAGAATTACTTCAACCCTCTTTTGTTTCCTTTTCCTCATTTATCCCCTGATACATATTTGTGAGATTTTTAATTTAGGAGAACCAAATAAAGATTAATTGAGACACATCAAACAAATTAAAAATTGCATGATGACAATAAGAAATTCCCCCATACCAGCCATAAACTCCTCCGATATCATAAACAAATAATCATTAATACAATACATTATAACAAAATTCTAAATTAAACAAAGAATGAAATTAACCAAAAAACTTTACCAATGGTTTTTAGTGTAATAATAACATTAGTTGTAAATATATTGAGACATTTCTCCTTGGTTTCTCATTATTCTCTATTTCTCGTCTTTTGTTTAAGTTATTTTCTACTAACTCACTCCTCCTCCTTCCTCATTTTGGGACATCTTTATTTCGGCCACAACATCAACACGTAACTATTAAAAAATATTAGGGGCCTAAGCAAAATGCATGCTCAACATGCCGTCAAGACCAATGAGATTTTGTATTTCTTGAATTATATGGCCAAGTGCTCCACTGCAGGTGTTGATTTCCCGAATTAGTTTTTTTGGCCCGAAAGACATCTCCAACTCTGATATTCTCCAGAAATATCGGGATTCAGCAGAAGTTGTGATGTGCGGCTTTTTACCAGAATCACCATCTGCAACCTCCAGCAGAACTGAGGGTATAGTAATAATCTCTCATTAGTTTTAAGGCTTGGAATATTTAATTTATTTTCGCACAAAAACTTATGTCGAGCCGTTTGATGGTACCCCATATCTTAATCAAAGATCATTTCTAGTGACATTTGTAATTTAGCTGCTAACTGAAAATGGTATTGTCTAATGGTTAATCTTAACCATATTCGAATTTAATTAAATTCATATCCTAATCTAATGACATATTTGTAATTTTACTAATATTTTTACGAGTAGACATAAAATTTCTCAATGTTATATCCCGTTTGTGGTTATGATACTCCTATAATTTTAAGTAGTAGCCAAAGGAAATTTCATCCAAAAAATGTGAGGATGTATATAAATAATATGAAAAATCTCATCAAATAGTGATGTGAATGATCTATCAAACATGTACAGGTGGTCTGATATGGGTAAGTGAATGGAATGCATTGCAGCAACCGGTGGCATCAGCGTTTCTAGCAGTCCTTTATAGTGACTACATGCTCACTTCCCAGACACCTACTCTATCCTGCGATGGAACCAAATTCGCAGCATCAGATCTTCGCGATTTTGCAATCACACAGGTACACAAACTAATTCACTTAGGGCTTGTTTACTTTGATCGAGGATATACAGTTTGAATGATAGATAGTTTAATGGATACATTGATGGATAAATCATATCACACCTCTTTAGGAGGGATACATATCACACAAATAAGCACTCAATGCTCATTTATCACGGGCCTTGGGTTATCCCCCATTTTCATATCATGCAAAGTAAACATAGGATAATTTATTAATCAACCCTTATCCATCAAAAAGTAAACAAGACCTAACTTGACTATGATTGATGAGGTTAAAATTAGGAAAACATCTGATGTTGTGAGCCTGTGTTGGCTAGGCTGAATATGTTCTTGGTAAGAACCCGCTGGAGATGAGTTATCTGATCGGGTATGGGGATAAGTACCCAGAGTATGTGCATCACAGAGGAGCCTCCATTCCAGCAGACGAATCCCCTGGGTGCAAGGATGGCTTCAAGTGGCTCGATTCTAATCAGCCCAATCCCAATGTTGCCACTGGAGCTCTTGCTGGCGGACCGTTTCTTAATGAGTCATACATTGACTCCAGGAATAATTCAATGCAAGGCGAGCCCAGTACCTATAATACCGCTCTCATTGTTGGTCTACTTTCTGGCTTGCTCACCACCTCATCTGCTCTAAAATCTTTCGCATGAGTTTCTTTTGTTATGGACAATGAGAAAGATAAACCAATGCAACATTGTTACATTTTTGGACCAACTTTTTCTTATAAATTGTTGGTAGATATAATTCTTAGGATCTTGTTTTGTTCAATTGAATAATTAAAAAAATTTAAGCATAGAAATATTAAACAAAAAAATTGTGATAGAGCGATCAATTGACTATTAGCTAGGAGCAAGCATAAACTTTAAGAAAGAGAAAAAAATTAACAATACAAAAACTAAAATTATCAACCATAACTACTTCACTTATTTTAATTCAATTATTACAATAACTGGGTTGTGATTGCAAAGGAAGAGCTCGGTGTTTCGCATCAAACTGCGACAATGGTTGGTTTTCACAGAAGAGAAACAAGTCCGTTGTATATTATTGTACACAAGCAGAAGTTAATTATATATAGGCCACCATTGGAACAAAAAAAACCAATTTTGTGATGTGGTGATTGCAGTATAATTTGGCATAGACCGGCCATCTAGGATCGATAGCCCCTGGTCATGTTGAATATTTGGCCTTAACTAAGTATTGAATTAAGCCCAAAACACTAATTTGATCATCCTTCAACTCTCCATGCATATATTTGACTATTCTACTTCAAATATTCAATATTCACCGCAATTACTGCAAAACTAGCAAACAAATCAAGAACTCCAAATAATAACAAATTATGCATCAAAGTTATATAAAACACACAACTTATCATTCTAAGCATCATCAATTCTTGTTGTGAGCTATATGTCACAATCCATTTTTAAATTAAATGTTTAAATACTTATTTGTGATATTTATTTATTTCGAACTTGTGAAATTTTGTGATATCAGTTATTTAAGTTGTAATTTGTCTAAGTCGTACCCCATAAATACGAACTTAGTTTGATTAACTGAAAATGATTTATCGAGTACAAAATGGTTTAGTGTGATCTTCATTTCACACTTATATTCATATATAGATTATATATATATATATACATACATTAATATTATTTATTTATGAATTAAAAAAAGATATATAATTACATATAATCTTAATTATTTTATTATACTTTTATAGACAATACATGCATGCATACACAATCATGTAATATATATATATATATACATATATATATATAGTATATTTAGATATATATACTTGTCCTCTAGAATTATGCGTAAATTTTAAAATAAAACATGGCATGCATGTCATTAAGAAAAACAAGTAGCTAGGGTTATGTGTTCTCAAGATATATTAACAAGGGCGACTCTTACTTTTCGAAAATTTAAATATTTAGCAAATATAATTGTAGTGCATAAAATTAGGACTTCATTAAACTATGTTATCTGACATCATATTCAAAGTAAAATAAGTTCTCATTAGCAAATAGCTAGGGTTCGATAAGGTAATATTTATTTTTGTTCTTTTGTTAGTTTAATTTATGAATTGAAAATCTTGGAGTATGATCTCTAATTTGTATTAAAATATGATATGATTCCAAAAAAATAAATTATATATTATATGTGTATATATATAGGATATGGTTCAAATAGGGACTAAGTATTAGTATGAGAAATAGGAACACATTTTAGCCCTTAGATACGTATATACTAACGGTTATGATTAATAATTTAGTGAATTAGTTGTCCCCTTAATTTGGGGAGGTTTGATCATGTATAATGAGAGGAAGGGTATTGATGATATTTTGCAAAGCAAATCATGCTACTTATTTATTTCCATGTCATAAAAGATTGTATCTTCCATATATGGCGGCTATTTTTTAGGTAATTATCCCACTACTAACACAATTCTACTATCCCCCATTTATTCCAACATTTTTTTTCTCTCTTTTCAGATCGACGTAACTCGCCCATTTATTTTAGCTTTTTTTTTATTCTTCAATCCGACGAATTCTTATTTTTCTGGAATGAGCATTTTTTTCCGTAGTTTATGCAATCTTATTCTTCCATCGATTTCGTTTAAATTTATTTTTACATATTGATTTATCCCAATCATATTTACTCATCGATTTCATCTTAGTATGTTAGTCAATATAAATCAAAACATGTACTTTCAATCGATTATGTCAACGGTTTTCAATAGATAATTCAAGATTTTATATATTTCACCCATTATGTGTTTGGGTTTGTTGTTTGAAAATTGGCATGGTGTTCCCATGTTTTTTTTTTGTATTCATGGTGTTTCAATCGAGTTATTTGTGCAATTGACGACTCTCATCGTTTTCACTATACGAACCGATCTCATGCACTTACTTTGTAATATATAAGCATTGAAAATATTATATTTAAGAAACATGGTAGCCTTATACGTTGTGTGTATGTGGTTGTTCATCAGATGACAAGCATTTCGTTTGTGCTATACAAGCATTGAAAGTAATATATTTAACCAATGTGTTTTTCTTTTATGCCGCAATTATATTATTATGTATGTGCCGGTAGCAATAATGTATTTATCTTTTATGCAGTAATTGTATTATTATGGAAGACAATAAATTTATTTTGTATGATATCATCTATGAAGTTTATAATAATTTGAGTTTAGTTGAAATGGACTCTAAATTTTTTTATTAAACATCATTAACTAAAAATTTCAGCAGTAACATAATATATCCAAAGCATTAATTAATACAATTCGAATAAGGATTTCATATCATATTTTTAGAAGTCACCATATATGTGTATTGACATTATTTAGTTCTTCCCAAAACATGGATACAGTGTCAAAAAAAAATTGTCCAAATAAAGCATTTAATACATAAATTTTTTAGCAGTAACATAACCTATACAAAGTACTAAGAAATACAATTCGAATTGATATTTTTCATCATATTTGTACAAGGCACCATATATGTGTATATGTGTATTGATATAATTTAGTTTTCCCAAAACATGAAACACGTGTAAAAAACATTGTCCATATAAAGCATTAAATTGTAAAATACGAAGCACTAATAAATACAATTAACACATATGTAACAAAGGGATTCTTAATGACCTTAAAACATTGTTTGAAATATCAATGATACGATAAAAAAAATCTTAAGCTACCAACATCCATCATAAATAAAATACACTCCATAATTTCATACTTAGCGCTACACATCACCCTTCAAAAACTAACTAATACTCGGTTGTTTTTTTCCCACAGATGATTGCAAAAAGAGACCTTGCATTATTTGCAATCTCGCTTAAATGGATGTTCAATTCCGATGTTAGTATGGATACACAATACTTAATGCGAAGATGTTTCATTCTTGCAATATTCCCCTTCTGGAGATCGCAATTCCAAGACTTGATGGATTGACCCATGTATGTCTCCATGTGCCGCATTGTGTACACACCACAATCATTATTATTTTCGTCATCCCTCTAAAGCATTTCTAGCCTCGTCATGTATGCTCATTTCATTGCCGTCGATTTCATCTTCAACCCATCTTCGTCTATGTAATAACCAAACACGTTTTGTTGCAATGTTTGATAATGAATACAGTTAATTAAATCAAAGCACCAAGAAGATGTTTCTAAAGCATTGATTCTAACCTAGCATTGATTTACTCTATCAAAAACATTAATTTAGTGATTATAAAGCACCAATAGTCACATAAGAAAATTATAAATAAATCAGATGAATACCAGTATAAGCGACATTGCTCCATACTTGGGCCTTAAATCTATTCTCTCGCGCTCGTCTAAATTGTCAATCAACAATGCATCACTTTTTCTGATGTCAAAGCATTATGCGCACCGATATCATTATCATTTAGCACTTACTATCTTAATCTTTAGCATCTCACCATACAACAAATGCACATATAAAGAAGACTTGAATTAACCGATTCAAATCATTAATAAGTACAAAACAACCAATATTTTTTCAATTACAAAGCTACAACACACGCACCAATAACATTATCATTCAGCACTTACTATCTTAATCTTTAGCATCTCACCATACAACAAATACACGTATTAATTAATTTTTTAGCATACAATGATATTTAGCATCAAAACACATGATCACTAGCATCAAAAGTCCATCTCAAATGATGCATCATTCTATATTTTTGTACAATAAACCCAACAATCCAATATGAAAAAATTCTAAAATTTTTCAAAGGTTGCCCGAATAAAACCCTAGCCTACAATATTCTGACTAAGCATTGACAAAAGCGTATCAAAAATTCTAATTATTGAATTTGTTACCTAGTTTTGGTCGTGCCATCATTGTTTGTATTAAAATCCTTATATTGTTTAGTTGGACGGTGCCGCAGCCGTCCAAAGCCCAGAACTGTCATCTGAGAATCACCCACCACCGCCGACTCTAGATACGAAACCACCAGCTACAGTCGCCAAACCACCAATTGCCGTCACCGGTTGTTCACCCTTGTTTATTCACTATCGTTGCTGCCATAGTCCACCATCACCGTGTTTTTTGGGATACTAGGTTTTAGGAGTGAATCGCCGCTCTCTATTGGGATGCTAGATTTTGGGAGTGAATCGCCGTTCTCTGTTTGTTAGATTGGTACTATGCTTCAATTTTTTAGCCAATATTTGGGGGGTTTTGTTTTGGGATAGATATGAAATTATATAGAGACGTATCTAATTTAGCTGGATAATTCCATATAAATTTAAGCATCAAAATTACACAATTACCCAAATTGACTAATTAAATAGATGATATTTGATATATCCTATTTTCCACCAATTTAATACAGCGGTGAGTTGGGCTCACACGTGTGCTATGACTGAGGAAGGAGGTCTTGGAGTCTCTTTGTTCAAGGAAATTAATCGCGGTTTACTCATGAAATTAGCATGGAATTTAATCACATCGGAATCATATGTTATGTAGCTTGTTCACTCGAGATACATGTCATCCCATAACAAGGTAAAGAGGGTTGCTTATTCATTGATTTGGACAGGGGCCCGTGCACCAGTCCTTAATCTTCTGAAAGAGTCCTTCTGTATTTTGGGAAGTGGTTCGTTGATTGATTTTTGACATGATAATTGGATTGGTTATTTTCTGGTTGATCATCCTGCTATTCCTTTGCATATTTATGCAAATTTCTGGGATAAAGTTGGTGATTTTTTAGTGAATGGGGTTTGGAGTTTTACTGCCTCCTTCGCTAATGCATTTCTGGATGTTATCTTGGATATTTTGAGAATTCCTATTGTTCCTGGAGATGATGAGCAGATATGGGCTAAGTCTCTTCATGAGAAGTTCACGGCTAAGTTAGCTAGGATACATTCGCTTGTACGTTTCTCCATTGTGAAATGGGGTACATGGATTTGGCATTCAAAAATTCCAGTGCGACGTTCAATGGTTTCTTGGCATCTTTTTCTTGCTAAAATCCATATGACGGATAACTGCATGGCTTTATTGGCCTTCAAATCTGTTCATATGTAAAGGGGTGTCATGGATTACCTGGCCATATCTAGCGGCGTTGAAGTAGATGGTGAGATTGGGGATGAAAATCATGTCTTTGCAAAATTAGGGCTCAACGAGGAGGTTAGTTCAAATGGACGAGATGTTTCAGTTGCGGGTCAAGTGAAAGAAAATGGGCCGATTGTTGTTGGGCTGGACAGGAAAGTGGCTGAGGGATCTATATTTTGACAGAATTTATATTTTATATTATGCTTTTGTTTTAATTTTAATTAAGATGCTTTTAGGGTTTTATCTATGTTATTCTGGGAACCAATGTAAGGGGAGTATTTAAGCTCTTTTAGCTGTGGAAATGAAATATGAAAAAGTTATCTCTCAAATCTCTCTTCTCCTTTCCCGTCTGCCTCTCTTCTCCTTCTCCTTTATTTACTTATCTACTATTCCATTAATACAACAATATATATATATATATACAATCGATCTCTTGCTATCTCTAGTTTATATTATCAGCAGTAGAATCCACTACAATTGGTATCCTAGAGCCACGATCTTGAGAAAATGGCCGAAGGGACTCGCTTTAAGGAACTGCAAGAAGCACACAAATGGTTAGATCAAGTTTTGATGGAAGAATCAACAAAAAGAGAAGCATCTGAGTTAAAGCTATAGGAACAACTAGGGTCAGCTACAAATATAAAAGATCAGTTTAAAGAGGTGAACTCGAAGTATGACAATCTCATAAATACCCTGACTACTATCCAGCAGCAGCTGTCTAACCTCACAAAAAGGAAGGGTATGCAGGAAGAATCAATTCTGGGAGCCCCACTTAGTACCATGATGGTTGATAGTGGTTCCCCAATCAATTATGTTCCAAATTCTGGATCCAGAGCTGTGGTGGATCACAAGCAACTTCAGGTAATTGATCTTATTCCCAAGATAGAGTTCCCTAGGTATGATGTTAATCAGCCTAGATCTTGGATCTTAAAATGCAACCAATACTTCCAGTTAGTTGACAATGTCCCTGACTCTTATAAGGTGGTTCTAGCCTCACTACATTTTGATGGCAAGGCAGATCAATGGTTTCAAAACTACTGCCACAAGTTTATCATGGCAAGGCAGATCAATGGTCTTCGCTAGGTTTGAAGAATTAAAAGAAACAAAGATTATCATGGAATTCAACAAACTGAAACATCAGGGTTCTTATGATGATTATGTTGAAAGGTTTGAGGAATTAAAGGCTTGCATGATGATGTTCAATAATATTGAATATTCTGAAGGATATTTTGTAGCCAGTTTTATTAGTGGGTTGAGTAAAGACCTACAAACAGCAGTTAGTCTGTTCAATCCTTAGACAATGTACCAAGTCATTGAGTTAGGCAGAAGCCAAATTCAGACAATGGAGGCTATTGCAAAGAAGATAAGAGGAACATGGAGGTTTAATGCCATGTAAGGGGGTGGGAACAAGAAGCAGGACTTCAATTCTGGGAACCCTCCTAAGACATTTAACCCAACCCTTAAGCCACCTACCAAGATCCTCACATCTGCTGAAATGACAGCAATGAGGGAAAAGGGGTTGTGTTACAATTGTGATGAACTCTATGTCATTGGGCATATATGCAAGAACAGGATTCATTACATGATTATGAGTGAGGAAGAAGCACTATCCCAGTCACATCCCACTCAGGAGGTGCCATCAGAAGAGTTCTTTCCACCTTATGCAAGGGAGTACCCTATGGAAGAGATGCAAATGTCTATCAACTCTATGACTGGGGTTGAAGGGATTAATTACCACACTCAAAGTGGTGGGAAAAATCAATGAGCATGAGCTGCATATTCTGATTGATACTGGTAGTACACTCAGTTTCATCCAAGAGGCTATAGCTCACAAGTTAGGATGCCCCATAGAACAAGTCACCCCATTAATGGTGAATGTAGCTAATGGTCAAAAATTGGTGAGTAGAGCTCAAGCTAAAGACTTCAGTTGGGCTGTATAAGAACACCAATTCAACTATTCTCTAAGAGTTCTGCAGACAGAAGAGTATGACCTCATTCTAGGAGGGGACTGGCTTAGGTCTTGTACTCCAATAGAGCTAGACTACAAGGCTATGACTTTTACAGTCACTCAGAACGGAAAGAGGGTCAAGCTACAAGCAGTTAAATCTCAGGTAGACTGCACAATGATAACTGGACCAGCTCTATATAAGCTAACCCACACTAAATGCAGGGAGGAAGTAGAAGAAATTTATATGGTTCAGATACAATCTGTAGCTGAAGATAACTCACCAAACTCCTCAGACATGAAGGGCTTACTGGATGAGTACCAAGATGTTTTCCAGGAACCAACAAAATTACCCCCATCCAGAGGAATTGAACACTACATCACCCTAAAACTAAATAGTGTTCCCAGACATCAACATCCCTACAGAACATCTCATCACCATAAATATGAGATTGAGAAGATAGTCAGAGAATTGTTGGAAGGTGGGCTGATTTAATATAGCAGAAGTTTCTTCTCTTCACCAGTTATACTAGTAAAGAAAAAGGACCAATCCTGGAGGATGTGTGTTGACTACAGATACTTGAACTCCCTCACTATCAAACATGAGTATCCTATCCCAGTAATAGATGAATTGTTGGATGAACTACATAGTGCCATGTACTTTTCTAAAATTGATCTAAGGTCAGGATATTTTCAAATCTTGATGAGGCCTCAGGACAGGTACTTGACTGCTTTCAGTACCCATCATGGGCATTTTGAATTTGTGGTTATGCATTTTGGACTAAGTAATGCTCTTGCCACCTTTAATCCCTAATGAATCAGACTTTTAAAGATCAACTAAGGAAGTCTGTCCTGGTGTTTTTTGATGATATTCTAGTATACAGCAAAATATGGGGATCTCATTTGCAACATCTAAGGGTTCTCCTGCAGCTGCTCAGGGACAATAAGTTATTTTCTAAACAGAGTAAGTGCATATTTGGCAAGTCTAAAGTGGATTACTTGGGGCATATCATCACACTAGAGGGAGTCTTCACTGACCCCCTCAAGGTAGAATGCATGCTAAAGTGGCCTACACCAAAGATAGTCAGATAGTTGAGAGGTTTTTTTGGGGTTAACAGGATATTGCAGGAAGTTTGTGAAGGGTTATGGGGTCATAAGCAAACCACTGACATATTTGTTGAGGAAAGACAATTTTCTCTGGAATCCAGATACTGAAAGGGATTTCTAGAACTTGAAGGTAGCTATGTCTACCTCCTCAGTGCTAGCTTTACCAGACTTCACCAAACCATTCTACATGGAGACAGATGCTAGTGGGGTTGGAATTGGAGTTGTATTGATGCAGGAGGGGAGACCAATTGCTTATTTATGCAAGTCTCTTTGTCCCAGAAACTAATCCCTTTCCATATATGAAAGAGAGTTCCTAGCTATCCCAATGGCAGTGTAGAAGTGGAGAGGATACCTCTAGGGACACAGGTTTATTATTAAAACTGACCAACAAGCTTTGAAGTACTTATTGGATCAAAAGGTTATGAACCCATTAAAACAAAAATGGGTAACCAAACTTTTAGGTTTTAACCATGAGATTTACTATAATAAGGGAAGCGAGAATAAGGTGGAAGATGCCCTATCAAGGAGGGGGGAAATGGTAGATTGTGCAGCAATTACTGCTGCCACTCCTAATTGGATATTGAAGGTAACACAGAGCTAACAGCAAGATGCTCTCCTTTTCAAAATTTTGAGTGCTAAGATGATTGATGCAGACTCTTATCCAAACTACCAAGCTACAGATGGGTTGCTAAGATACAGGGACAAATTGGTTGTGCGGACTCTAAGGATCTCAGGGCTCAGATACTAACTACTTTACATAATTCATCTTATGGTGGGCATTCTGGTATTCAGGGCACTTATATGAGACTAAAGGGGGTGTTCTATTGGCTTAACATGAAAAATGATGTGGTTAAGTGGGTGCAGGGGTGTGATGTTTGTCATAGGCATAAATCTGATCATGGATTCTACCCTGGACTACTACAACCCCTCCCTATTCCAAATCAGTCTTGGAGTCATATATCCATGGACTTCATAGAAGGGCTCCCTAAATCTGGGGGAAAGAATGTTATCCTAGTAGTGGTGGATAGATTCACAAAATTCGGGCATTTTATTACCCTATCACACCCCTACTAAGCAGAAACAGTGGCCAAGTTATTCCTAGATCATGTCTACAAAATTCATGGTCAATCTGTGAGCATAGTCACAGACAGAGACACAGTTTTCACAAGTTCCTTCTGGAAGGAGTTGTTCAAACTTATGGGGGTTAAGCTTGATATGTCTTCAACCTATCACCCCCCAAACAGACGGACAGACTGAGCGGCTCAATCATTACCTAGAAAACTACCTACATTGTATGGCCAGTGCTAATCATAGACAATGGCACAACTGGTTATCCCTTGCAAAGTACTGACATAATACTAACTATCACACCAGTCTCAAGTGCACCTCTTACCAGGACCTGTATGGAGTACCTCCTCCTATGTTGTCTGTTACATCCTACCTAGACTCAAACAATACAGAAGTGACTGAGCTGGTTACCCGAAAGCAACAAATGGTATAAAATCTCAGGAAGAATTTGATCCAAGCCCAGTCCAGGATGAAATGGTTTGCAGGCAGGAAAAGGCAAGACAGGACATTTACAGTGGGTGAGCAAGTGTACCTCAAGCTATAGCCCTTCAGACAAACGTTTGTAGCTACAAGGCACAATTGAAAACTTGCTGCAAAATACTACGGTCCCTACACCATAGTAGAGAGGGTTGGGTCCGTAACCTATAGTTTAGATCTTCTCCCATCCTCGAAGATCCACCTGGTATTCCACGTCTCCTTACTTAAGAAGTGTATCAGCAAGAAAGCCATACATTTTTCTGAGCTTCCCCACAGTGATGAAGATGCTGAGCTCCATCTATCCTCACGGGAAATTTTTACCGTCCTCCATAGCAAGTCTGCAACTTCTAATTCTCAGGGATGAGAATCGACTAAATAGGGGGTATTGTCGTGGATTACCCGGCCATATCTAGCGGTGTTGAAGTAGATGGTGAGATTGGGTATAAAAATCATATCTTTGTAAAATTAGGGCTCGATGAGGAGGTTAATTCAATTGGACGAGTTGTTTGGGTTGCGGGTTAGGTGAAAGAAAATGGGCCAATTATTGTTGGGCCGGAGAGTTGTTGGGTTGGATGGGAAAGTGGCTGAGGGATCAATATTTTGACAAAATTTATATTTTATATTATACTTTTGTTTTAATTTTAATTAAGATGCTTTTAGGGTTTTATCTATGTTATTGTGGGGACCAATGTAAGGGGAGTATTTAAGCTCTTTTAGTTGTGAAAATGAAATATAAAAAAGTTATCTCTCAAATCTCTCTTCTCCTTCTCCTTTCTTTACTTATCTATTATTCCATTAATGCAACAATATATATATATATATACAATCAATCTCTTGCTATCTCTAGTTTACATTATTAGTTGTAGAATCCACTACAAGGGGCGATGGAGACCATGGATCATCTATTTTGGAGCTGCCCTCTTGCTACCTTGGTGTGGCGATAGGTGTTTGATTCTTTTCAGATTGATGTGATTTATGCGTCTTCTATTCATGAGGCTTTTATTCAATTTATGACTTGTGATTTTAGCTCAAAAATTCTTCTTCTTTGGAAGACAGTGGTGGTGCATGCGGTTTGGGGTATTTGGACAGCTCGTAATCGTACAATTTATGATGATCTCAATCCTACTCCCATGCAAATTATTTCCATGGTTCAGATTGTAATATGTGAGTTGTCTTGTATGCGGAGATCGTGCGGATGCATGAAGAATACGGTTGAGGATTTGATTATTCTAAAAAATTGAAAGTCACCCCTCGCCCTTCTGCTCTTCGGCAAATCACTTCGGTCTCTTGGAGGCCCCCACCAATTGGGTGGACAAAGATAAATATAGATGGTTCTTCGCAGGATGCTCCAGGGCAGAAATGTGCAGGAGGGGTATTTCGCAGAGCGGATGGATCAGTTTTTTTTCGCTTTCATACAAATGAAGGAGTGGAATTTGCTTTCTTAGCGAAGCTCTTAGCAGTGATTGTTGCATTGGAGTGGGCCGACTCTCTGTCTCTGGACTTTATTTAGCTTGAGGCGGACTAGGTTTATGTGGTTACTTTACTTTCCTCTCGGAATTTGCAGGTTCCTTGGATCTTGAAGGCTCGTTGGAGGTGAATTTTGGATTTTATTTACCACATTCATTTTTCTGTTTCACATGGGTATAGAGAGAGAAATAGTGTGGCTGATTTATTAGCTTCTCCTAGTGTTCAAAGTGGTTTTTTGATTTTCAGATATTCCATGTATTGTTACTGCTGTTAGACAGAATTTTTGTGGTCCTGGTTATTTTCGATTTCACTAGAGAGGTACTCTTTTTCCCATGTAGTTTTTCCCACTATGGGTTTTTCATATGGGCTTTAATGAGGCCTCGGTCCCTTGAGTTATCAGTCTGTGATATCTTGGACTTCTAGGTTTGGGTCACTTTTTTTTTCATTATTTTACAAAACTCATTAAAAAAATCTCAACCATCAATCTTCAAATATTTGTAAGGTTGAGATTTATCCTTATTTCTCACATAGAGGGTAGTTCCTATTATAACCAACCTATATATATATATATATACTCATTTTGTTTATTTTAGAACTTTCGTATTAATTAAACTATTTGTTTATTTTCTCTTAATCATTACCAAATACCATACATCTATTGTTAATTATATCGTATAAGAATGCACACATTCTTATCAATTTTCACCAAGAATCCACACACACACTGGCGCGTGGTTGTTTCGCGCTAAAAAAGAATTCATAATTTTCCTGATGCCCGTATGAGCATATGGTCGATCTCATTGGGAGTGGTGTAACTTTACTTTCAGATGTCACCAATTTTAAAAGAGATTTTGGGTATTGTCATGGTCACAACTACTAAAATAAATAAACCAGAAATAAATAAGTAGAGAGAACTAAATAATAAAACATTTCGGGGGTTGAACTTGAATCAGATTTAACAAATACACACTCAATCATTGGCATGCCAATTTCTTATATGAATTTAGTTATCCAGTTATAGTTATCAGATCTCTCACTGCATAACCTTATATATCCTTTCAGTTTGGATTTAAAAGTGACCTCTCTTTCATTAAATCCCTAACTTATCACCCATCCCAGTCTCTCTTCAGAATGTAAATGATAAGAAGCTTTGAAAACCCTAGACAGACTCAGATTTGTTGCGAATACTGATCTCTCATGCACCCACAACAACTTGTCATGCACAAGCTACCATTAGGTTAACACACATCTACAATTCATTAACCACATTAGCTTTAGCGTGTCCAACTCAATTAAGGAGTAATCGACTATAATAATCAAATTAATCGCCCTCACACTTCGTATAAATTCATAACATGATAAAAACCAATTCATACAGTGTTATGCCCACAAGGCTTCATTAGTTTTAAGTGTTTGTTAAATCATCATCGTTGTTCAATCCCAAAATAAAAGATCTAGCCACTCATGCTAGATATAAAAGTAAATATTGAATTAAGAGACATGATAAATAAATGAACTTATTTGAATTGAATTAAACATTGTCCAACACTAATGTTGAACAAAAACAATATTAAAAGAAAATCCTACATCCTATAGGAATAAGGCCTGAGATTGTTCATAGCTGTAAAGCAGCTGAAATGCAAGAAAATACAGCAAGCCTTATCCATCCAACCTCCTTCAGATTTTTCCACTTGTGCCATCTTCAGTGCCTCTTCTGAATCTGCACAGGTATTATGGGCACGTCATCTTCTACTTAGCTCGATCCTTATCTGATATGGTCACACTATCTCTCTCTATTTGGATCTTACTCATGAAGTTCCCATATGCCAATGTCATCCATTTCAGTTAATTTGAAGAGCAAAATGCTTCTTTCGCCGGATTCGAATCTCAAAATGCCCATTTACTTCTCTGGTTCTTTTCCGACTCAAAAAGAAAATAAAATAGACATTTATACTATCAAAATAACTTGAAAAACATAGAATAAATGTCCTTATCACACCCACACACTTTAATCATGATTGTCCTCAAGCATGGGGTGCGTAGTTCCCAAAGAGAAAGAAAAGAAAATAAAAGACAGAAAAAAGAACAGACTCACAAGTATGTAATTCATCATCCCTTGTGGGCACGAAGTTCCAATAACCAATTTTGCCAACATATCCAAATATTTGTATAGTCACCACATCTAATAAGTCGAAATTGAATTGAGCAAGTGAGAATCCACCCAAACTCTCTTCACACAGTGTTTAGGTTTAGTGTTTACGCTCAAAATAAATATTCTAAACTTAGTCATCCCATATGCTTGAAATTGCTCTTTTTCCTACACCAATTAAGTGTCGAAAATACATAAGTAATCTTAGGACTTTAAGTGTTGTAATGGATCTTTAGGTCAGGTGAGTTATCTTTGGGAACTGGGTTGATATTGTCAAATTTATGTACTGGGTAGTCCTCTAATAAAAGCTTTATCAACTCTCTTATGCCCGATTTCACTGTTCAATTTATGGGCACATTAAACATTTAACCCAAAAGAACTCTGTTTTATGCTCTCTTCTTTTTTTTCTTTATTTATTTCTCCCATTAAGGCATTCTGATAATACCTATTTTTCAAACAATCAAGTAACTACCCCTTTTTCTTTTGGTAATGCCCTAGCTTGCAAGTTTGGTTATCTAGTAAAACATGCAAGGGCAGTCTAAATTTTTTTCAGGCTCAAAGAGGCTGCAAGGCAATGTTAAAGGGTGGTTGATTCATTTTGGCTAAGTGGGCTTTAGAAAGAAAATGCATAAATCATCTACAAATGCATTAAAGACTTTTTTGTTCTAGAATAGAGCAAGAGAAAGTTCTAGCAACCCTAAGAATAAAATGTATAACACACATGAAAAGAAGAGCTGCTATGGGCATATCAACATTAGGATCAAACCTCACCAGGTTATACTCAATTCATTTGTCATACTTATCTTTAGTATGGGCATGCTAACTCGATTAGAAAATATTAACCACCAAATGACCATACCACAAAAACTTCATGCTTTCCAAGATTTGACAAATAAATATGCTTACTTGACCACAAGAAACAAACCGACCCCACCCACACAGTTTGCTTTAGGCAAAGTGGGTGAGAGGAAAAATAAAGAATAAAAACCCAAACTAAATGGAAAAGAAGAACCAGTTTAGTATGGGGCTGATGCTGAATGGAGAATTTAGCATGCTCAGGGTAAGCTTTTTCAAACTTGTCCATTCAGGTTTCAAAGCATTATACAGAGCATTTTCCATGTTGTCCAGAGACATCATGTTAACAACAGCCATAATCTGTCGTTACTGTTATTAATTTTGTATACTAGAAGACTTGTCTTTATATACATTTAATAATATTTTTGATGATATGGATTGAATATTTATTACAATCACTGTATGCATTTAGTTATTATTATATTTATTTGCATGTTCCATATACTTGCATTGTAGATGATATTATGTAGGTCAACACACGGTAAAGATCATATCATCATTTCCTTGTAATCTATTAAAAGTCTCACAGCTTAGATGGTCCTAAACCCACCATCGGTACACTGTACAATAATTTGACAGCTAGCTTGTCTTGGCTAATAGATTATTATAGTACACCGGTGTGTGCATTGAGGAAGATCATGACAGGATTCTGTTCTCTATTTTGAAAAACTCATACTTATGAACGGTGAGTTGAAGTTTATTTCCTTTGATGGCTTCAAACTCTTGACATAAGTCTGCCAATAACTCCCAAATTTCTTTGGCAGTTTTGCATTTTTTGGTATCTTTTATTTGGTCCTCATCTATAATTTGAAACAACGCAACTTGTGCTACGAATTCTAGATTCTTGAGCTTCTTTTCTTCACTAGTGAGCAGGTGAGTTGGCTTGGGAATCTATGCGAGAAAATTTCACTTTTTGTCCCATAGGACACACTACTCTCGCCTTTTAGTCACATCAATGTCGATTTTGGTCCCAAAAATTTTGAACTATCAGTTTTTCCCACTCCGTTACGTTTTCCGTCAAATTTGATGTCAATTTTGGCCCCATTTAACTATCAGTTTTGGTCCCAAATGAATATTTTCAAAAATATCTTCAACAATTTTTCCAGATTTTTCCTAAATAAAAAATTTCAATATTATAATTGATTATTTCATAATTAAATTCTTGTGGAGTAAAAATCAAGGTAAATTTTTTATTTAGTTTAATTTTACAATATTTTTTATGAACGTTGACCACATTTAATTAGAGTTTATAATTATTCTTAATATTTAATTTTCCATTTTTAATTAATAATTCATTATTATGGTTGATTATTTCATAATTAAATTATTGTGAAGTAAAAAATTAAGGGAAATTATACTTTCATACTTACATTTTGGACTTTCACTACAAAAAATTCACATTTTAGCGATGGAAGCGTGTCAAGTCAAGCGCAAAATATTAATAAATAATATAAAATAATAAAAATATTTATAAAATTTTAAAAATCGTAAAGTAAAATAAATAAAAATATATAAAAAATTTATATTGGTAATTAATTAGTAACTGAAAAATAAAAAATATATAATATTTAAAAAATAGTATATAATATTAAAAAATTAAAAATAAAATAAATATTAAAATGTAACATAAATAAAAAATTAATAATATTAAAAAGATTAATTTCAAATTCGTAATTAATTAGTAATTAAAAAAACTAATAAATTTAAAAAAATTTAAAAATTAAAAAGTAAAATAAATAAAAATATTAAAAAATTATATTCATAATTTTATAGTATATAATATTAAAAAATTATAAAATAAAATAAATTTTAAAATGGAAAATAAATAAAAAATTAATAATATTAAAAAGTTTAATTTCAAATTTGTAATTAAGTAGAAATTGAAAAATTAACAATTTTAAATATTAAAAAATAATATAAAAGATTTAAAAAAATTAAAATAATCGCATAAATCCAAAATAATAAAATAAACAAAAAAAATAAAAATTTTAAAAAAAAACTTAAAAAAAGTAATTTTTATTTTCCCGTTTATAATGTAACGATGGAAAAATCTGTCGTTATTCTGTCGTTAACATAATAAAATAAAATTTAAAAATTAAAATATGATGAGTGTCCGTTGTTAAGTTAGAGACAAAAAAATCCTTGGTTAAACATCTCAATCTTAATCCGTCGTTAATGTGTCAGTATTTTAACGACGAAATACAGTCCGTCGTTAAATCGCGTTTTTATTGTATTGTTTTTTTCAAATAACCCAATTTTTTTTAAAAAATTAACAAAAAGTACCCCCTTTTTTACAAATCTAACCTTTGATCAATTTTTCGCCTAAAAAATCTTTCATAGCTGATTGCATTTTAAGATTTCAATTTCGGAGAAAATTTCACTTTTGATCCCATAATATCTATTTTGGTCCCAAAACTGGCGCATGTGACTCACGTGCGAAGCCCTCCATCGCTTCTCTTAACTTCTGTTAAAAATCGAGGGACTAAAATTGATACTGTCAAACCTATGGGATTAAAAGTGAGCGATTTTTTGGAAAAAGATGACCAAAATCAACATTGATGAGACCAAAATGGGAGAGTAACGTGTTCTATGTGATCAAAAGTGAAATTTTCTTGAATCTGTGCTGGGTGGTTGATGTCGACGATATGGGCCTCGGTTGCCATCATTATGGTGATCGGGCCTTTCTTAATTACTTTCCACATATTTTCATATATTGAGCACATATGAGCTTTCATTTTTCTGCTCCAGTTATCATAGTTCTCAACTAAAAATATAGTTAGCTTATGGTTTCTTATAACTTAAAATGTTAGCTAAAACAATTAAATTTGATTCAGTTGATCTACAGACACGGCTGATCCTTAGAATCAACCGCTCTAATGCCACTTGATGGTCCCATACGCGTCTAATAGGGTTTAAAAGGGGAGGGGGGTTGAATAAACTCTTTTTCAAACTTAATTAGATGCGGAATAACTGGGCGTTAACTCGTTTTAAGTTGAAGTTGATTAACTGAACTATTCAATTGATATATTCAATTTGTGTGCAATGTTAATCGTGTGCAACTTAAAGATAAACAGGACTTAGACAAAGTACATCACACGATGATTTTATAGAGGTTCGAAGCCTTAAAACTTCTATGTCCTCTCTTCCTTCTACTTGAAGGGTAATTCACTATATAACTTGATATTACACTTATACAAATTATACAATGAAATGAAAAGTTGAACCTGGTAACAATGACCTTCTTTACACTATTACCTCAGTTGGTTGGATGACTCACACTTACAGTCTCCGGCAGGTAGCTATTGCGGTGAAAATTTCTTTAGCGGTGACTCATACTTAGACGGAGAGTTAGGTGCTATTGACGTCTTTACAAGGTTTTAGATCTTTTTTGATCTTCAAGAGTTTGAGTCTTGAACTTGTGTGCCAATTGATTTTGCTTCTTGAACTAATCTAGAGTTGATAAGGTGATGAATGAGGGGAGAGCTTTTAACAGGATTGATTTTTCCACAAATGGAAAGTGAATGATCTGACTGAGTTCTAAAGCTCTCTATTTTGTGTGATTTTACTAGACTTGGTAGCTTGAAAGATCTTCAAAAGCTAGCCATTACAATTTGCTCTTCTGATCTTTTCTAGAATCTAGCTAGTTTTATAAACTGATGTGTGAATTCTCTATTTGGGCTTATGCTTTCAGATATATATTTGTACAGACAATTTTATATTCTCACACACACGTAAAAGAATGGCTCGCCTTTGACTAAGTTTTGATTTCTCTTATTTACAGAGGAGTGAATTGAATATGACCGTTAGTCATTTTAAGTTTAATGAGTTCCTTTGTAGATCAAAGCGAGTTGGTGAAGGAGACCATTGGTTAAGTCAGAATGTCCAACATTTATGTCTGATGATTTGTCGTGTCAGAATCTCTGTCGTTTGTTGCGGTTCAGTCGGCATTCTTTAGTTTGGAAAGCTCATCTTAGCTTTGCACAAGTCTTCAGTTCAGTTCTGCGGAAAACTTGTTTGGTGATCTTAACTTTAGTTCAGTTCTTAGGCGGACTCAGTTGGTGCCTTCACTCCAGTTCAGTTCTGCCTTTAGTTCAGTTGACTAAGTTCAGTTCAGCTCTCCTGACTTCAATTTTCGTTGGTTTCTGACATCTCATTAAAACTTCGAAACTTCCTTCATTGTTTTGACTAACAGTTTTGTCTGTTTGAACTTTGAAGATGAAGCAAGCATATTTTTTTATGTTTTCTTTGCCTGAACTTTGAAGATAATGCAACCATATTTTATTTTTTATGTTTTTGAAGATATGTAAATATATATATATATATATATATATATTTGTTAGCGGAGCAAATTTATGGGAGTAGAAGTAAATATTTGTTTGTGGTCAAAAATGCATTTTTTATGGGATTAAAAGTGAATATCATCTTAACGGAAAAAGTTACAGTATGACCATTTATGCTTGATTTTTTTTCTTTTAAGACCAAAATTGAAAGTATTGGGACTATTTCCTAATGGGACCATGTCCTGTGGGACCAAAAAATGCAATTTTGTATACAAAACACAACTTCTAACAAAGGTTTCCCAAAGCACTAGTCAACAACTTTAATTAAACTATTGGTATGTGCGTTTACGTACTTGATGTAAGTTAGTGATCGACTTATAAGTGGTAGTGCTTAATGGACCTCCACTTCTACCGTCCTACGAATAACGAAGAGATTAGAGCAACAGAGAATCTATTATACTTCTACGGTTTTTAGAGTCAGCCAAAAAAGAAAAAAGAAATACACGAAATATATGATACATCTACAATTTTGGCGGCAAGCATCTTACTATACAGAAGTACATACAGTTTATGTCAGAATCGTCAAGGCAAGTTGGTACTCCCATGAGTCCCAGCTGAGGCTCCACCTTTAGCATAGCGATGGATCAACACAAGTGCATTGCTGGTAACGTGTGAACAATCTAAGATCCTTTTACTTACAGCAATTTTAATATTTCCATCCATGATAGGAGAGGAAAATCCATCAAGACACGTTTGTTGGAAGGTGATAGCAGCTCCCACCCACGACTCGATGTTGCTTTGATGCCAGTTGAGCTCATAATGTTTCATTGCACCCACCTCCTTGACGGACCGACTGAGCTGATCAACTGTGCTACCCATGTTTGCTACGCAATCTTTTACCACAACGTATTCTATCTCCTTCAAGCCTCTCATCCGAGCTACCTTGGAGATGAAGCTAGACACGGATTGAGCACGCGACAAGCTCGCTGATAGAGCCACTCGAGCCAGCTGCTTCGGGCTGTTTTGGACTGTGCTGGAGTAGCTGCGGAGAGATTGGATGCAGAGAACTGGGTAAAGAGTAGCTCGGCATTCGGTTTCGATGAACTTTGTGGCGTTAGGGTTTGGATCAGCTGCAGAGTAGTGAAGATAATGTAAACATGAGAGGAGAAGAACTAATAGCATGTTCATTTTTGATATTGTCATTCTATCAAATAGTTTTTGTATTGTGGGGGAACTGTTAGCTTGCGTGAGCCTTTATATAGAGGCTTCATTAAACAAGAATAATGACAATTAATCTAACTAATAATTTTTAACATAAATCAAACATATAATAAATTAAAATTAGAGAAAAAATTAAATAAAAAAAAATAACAATTTTGATAGTGAAATACTACTTGAGAAACATTTATAAATATGTCCGTTTTCTGGATATGAATTGACGCTATACTAATGGTGAGAGGTTTCTAGACTTTACAATCTCTGACTTAAAATCCTTTCTCAAAATCTAGAATATTCAATACAGATTAACTTCACATTAAAATGTTTCCCCAGTTGCATAATAATAATAATAATAATAATAATATTGTGGTTAATTAATTGGCTGGTATCATGTGAGTTTAGCAGTGCCTTGTTTAGTAGTAATCGATAAGTTGAAAGCGAAGCTTCCTAGTAATTGTACTTGGTGCCAGATGGGTTTTCCTCGTCAGCACTTAGATAGAGATGGAATATTATAACTAGTTTTGTCTTGATAAATATTATAATTATTAGTATCTATGTGAGGCCGGCGATACGTGCATAATTATCAGCTTCTTGTAAAAATAAACGAATAATGAAAGCAATAGTCTAACTATTTAACCTGTTGACCAATTTACATTTTTCCGTAAAAATTTAAACACCCATTTTAAAAACCCACCGATTACGGAAAACATGTAATAATATTGGTTGTTGCCGTGGCCACTATGATATTAATTACGGACTCTACCGTGTTAAAAACACAACACATAATTACGGATTTTGCTTCAAAACGCAGCCTTCAGGCGTTAAATCATGTCGTTTCCACTTCAATTTTCGCTTTTTTATTTTTAGCTTATAATTTTTAATTGAAAAGGTCTAGTACACATCTTATAAACCATTTGACCATTAATACGCGTTGACCGATGAACTAGTAAAAAAAATAAAAAATTAGTATCAACTGTAATACTATTAAGTATTACTCAAAAGTCCAAAAACAACACGTATATAAAAGTATCGGTCATAAAACAAATTGAAATGTTTTTTTTATATAGTTTTAGTTTTTAATTTTATGGTAAGTTTCTATTATTGTTGATTTTTTAATAATTAGTGAGAAAACCTTATATGTATTAATTGTATATTGTATTGTTCTTTATGATTCAATTATATGATCCACTACAGAATAAGAACATAAATGACACACTATATGTAAAGGTGGCAAAAAGAACCGGAACCGGCAGTTCCGGAACCAGAACCGTGAGGGGCAGTTCGGAACTGGAATCGAAACCGCCTCCCCACGGTGCGGTTCCGGTTCCTGAAAATTGGAACTGGCGGTTCAGAATTATTATTATTTTTTTTTAAATGACCGTTGCAAGATCGGACGACCTTGATGAACTAGCCGTTGAAGATCAATGGTTGAGATTTAACTAGCCGTTGGGAACCACTGGTTTTGAACCGGAACCGCCAGTTCCAAAGGTTATTTTTTTTTGGCTCTCACCCTCTCTTTCTCTATAAATACATGTGGATTCAACTCTCCAATGCACACAACAATATATTATCTATCTCAATTCTCAATTGATCAATCAAACTCTCTCAATCTCAATTCTCAATTCTCAATTCAATTTTATTCTCTTAACTTTCAAGTTTCAATTCCTATTTCAATTTTCAATTCCACATTTCTTCTACATTGCTAGTTCATCCATTTCATATTTTCATCACTTCTTCAAGTTCTAGTCTTCTACCTTTTACACATTTCTTATTTTTCACCTTCACTACTCAAAAAAATGTCTAGCTCTCGTGGTGGTCGTGGTTCCGGAGCCGATAAGGGCAAGGGAATTGGCTATTCCGATGGTTCCTCACCAAGAGGACGAGCTCGTGCATCACGTCGAGGACGAGGACGAGGTTCTTCATTGTTCATCGATGACACAATCAATGAAGAAATGGAATATCAATATTATGAGAGCGGAGAAAATATTGCTCATCCAAATCCCAACGTTTATCTCCAAAGAGTACCGAGTCGAAGACAACGGGAGCAAATGGAAGAAGAGGACCGGAATTTGGTGGCTCAACTTCAACAAGAGGAGATCCAACACTCTTGCTCTCAATCTCAACAATTTAATGTGAATGATCCAGACACTCAAGAGAGTGAAACTCCGAAAGTTGAAATGCCAATGCCACCTCCTTCGGGTCAAGCTCCACAATTTACTTATCAACCTTCCGGTATGGATAGAGAAATGCCTCGCATATCCGAAGAGGCGTCGAAGAGAAAAGTAACATCGAATATTTTCTTGATCCACTTCAAGAAAATCTCTGTGCCGAAGGAAAATGAGCACGATGAGCAAAATTTTATTGCCAAGTGCGACTATTGCCGCAAAGAATATCCACATCGAATCGGAGGAGGATATGGGACTTTCAAAAGGCATTTGAAAGTTCATCCGGTGGAGATGGGGCTAGCTCGAGGACAAACACAAATGCAAGGATTTATGGAATCAAACAATCCAGGTATGTCTAACGAAACTCCTTTATTTAGATATAGTGATGAATGTGCTAGAGAGGAAATGGCTAGATTATGTGGTATAAACTCACTTCCTTTTCAATTTGCCGATACTCTAAATTTTGAATATACTATGCAACATGCTTATAATCCCGCTGCTAAACGAATTCCTCGTAATAGCATTAAAAGTCAAATAAAAAAAACTTACAAAAAAGATGAAAATTAATTTGATAAAGTCTTTTAATGATTTTCCGCATAGAGTTTCAATTTGTTCGGATATTTGGAGTGATAGTTTTAATAAAAATTCTTACATGGGAGTTACATGTCATTGGATATACAATACTTGGAATTTAAATAAGTGTTTAATTGCTTTTCGTGATTTTAATGATCCACATAGTGCCATAAATATAGATCTTGTAATTATAAGTATTCTAAATGAATTCAAATTAATTAATAAAATATTTTCAATAGGTTTCGATAATGCTAGTGCTAATATGACTAGTATACCTCAACTTATCCAAGCATATGCAATGCAACTCTAGGTGGTGCATATTTTCATACAAGATGTATTGCTCATATATTAAATTTATGTGTGCAAGATGGAATGTAAGTGTTAAATGTTGCTATTACTCCAATTAGAAATGCTATTGTATGTTTGCATAGAAAATCTAGCATTGCTAAAAAATGGTATAATTTTTTTACTCACACACCCGACCTGTGGTATTGAGGAGATTCGAACCCGTGACCTTTGGTCTCCAAGCAATCTCACTCCACCACCAGGCATCCCCACCGGTACAAAAAAATTGTATAATTTTTGCATTAGAAAAGGTATTAAACCAAAAAGATTTAATCCGGATGTATCAACTCGTTGAAACTCAACCTATGAAATGTTAGGTTCTACATTTGAATATAAGGATGCATTAATTGAATTTTTCCAAACCGAAGTTGATGGAAATTTTTTAATTTCTTCATATTGGGATGAATGTTATGATTTATGTGAACTTTTAAGAGTTTTTCAAGTAGCTATAAAGGATTTATCGGGTGTTTATTATCCTATTTCTCCTAGAGTTTTACATCATTATTTATTAATTTCTTTTCAATTTAATAAATGTAGTAAGAAAACAAATTTGATGTTATGTGTTCATGATATGGTAACTAAGTGGTTAAAATATTTTATGAATATTCATAATGTATTTTTAATTTCAAAATGCTTAGATCCTTCGAAGAAATATGATGGTGTTTGTAGAATGTTAGAAGTTTATTATAAAGCTTTTAGAACTATGGAATTTCCACTACCTCTAGAGCCTCTTGAACTTCCAAATGTTAATGAAATTAAAGTAAATCCTAAGGTTGCTTTAGAAACTCTTTTTGAGAACTATATCCAAACATATGGGAATAATAATGATGATTCACAACCTAGTAACTTTAGTTCATCTTTTGATTTAGGAATAGATAGTGAATTAGCAATATAATTACAAGACATATACCAAGAAAAAACATTTAAAAAAGCTAGAGGATCTAATATGGTAGGGGGAATTTCCGAACTTGATAAATATTTGCAAGATGGCCATTTGATTGAGATGCGTGATGGAGATCCAAACAAAATTGATGTTCTTCAGTGGTGGGCGAGAAAGCAAGAACAATTTCCTATATTGTCTATCATGGCTAAGAAAATATTTACGGTTCTGGCATCAACGGTGGCAGTTGAGCAAGAATTTAGTCAATCTGGCTATATATTGAACGAGCGTAGATCGATGATGACGCCGGAAAGTCTTGAAGCACAATTGTTGCTTAAATATTGGACCTTGGCCGAACGAAGACAACAAGAGAATGATTGGAGTGCATTGATGAACGAAGAGGATGATTTCGACAACATGGACTTTGACGACAATGCCGAATAGTAAGTATAACAAGGTAAAAGAACTACGTGGACTTTGATTCCTCAATGAGGATACGTAGGCAACTTAATTTTATTATTATAAGTTTGAGACCTTGAGTTTTGAACTTATAATTTTAAAATTAAGCCCATGTCCATTCCCCATTCCCCCTCCATATTTTGAAAATTTTCAGCTTTTAGAACTAAGATAATTAGAACTTTAGATTAGAATATTAGATAGTAATTTTTCAATTGTAAATTTGTAACTTTGTATACTTGTATTTTTATAAATTCAATTCAAGTTGTAACTTGTAAGTTTACTTCAATTCTAATGTAAATTTATCATTATTCAATAATATGTATTTTTCTTCTTAAATTTTACATTACTTTACTTTAAAAAAATGTTAAAAAAAAATAGAGCACGGCCGGCTGCGCGTCGGCGGTGGAGATCGCGCTCGCGGGGCGTGTTGCTGAGGGCCTGCGCCGGCAGTGGATAGCGCGCGTGGGGGCATGTTGCCGAGAGGCATGCCCCGTGGCCGCGGTGGATTCCGCGAGCGCGGTGGTTCGGCGCGTACATGGCGATTCTAGAACCGGCGATTCTCGATTCCGGAACCGTCCCGTAACTGCTATGTGGTGGTGCGGTTCCGGTTCCTGATTTTGGGAACCGCGAACCGGCGGTTCCGGAATCGTAACCGGTGGTTCCAGACCCGTCACCACCTCTAACTGTATGTTAACCTAGTTTGGTAAACACACCTACTCTGGGAGGACTTGCCCTATACAGAAATAATCCACTCATTCAAAGTTAGTTTCGACAAAAGACCTGTACAATAGGATCTCCAACTTGAACATCTTTTCAAACACTACCCTTTCTTCAATGGATCGAATTAAAACACAAGAGCTACCTATGTCCCAAATTCCCACACTTTCTCTTGCAACCGCAAGGTCACGAATCTTTAGCAACAACATACCCAAAACGACTTTGTGCTAGACAAAGTAACTTCTTAGAACTTCACATTTGTAACACCCTAAATTTAATAATTTAAAATACTATTCTTTCTTATTTAATTAATGTTGAATATAATAATTTTGACAATACTATCTCAAGTATTTTTTTTAAATAGTAGAATAATAAAATCATAATTAGATAATTAAATCCCAAATCATAACATAAATAAATCCATAAAACACCTCCCCCAATTTCTAGCATAAAATGTACTACTCCAAGGGAACCATGTTAATTAAGAACAATAAAGTCAAATTCTTATTTTTGACAATTAAAACCATTTGACCACAACAACCATATTTCTTCCTCACAGTTCCAAACTCACTAATCTGAAAAATATTTTAAAACATGGGGTGAGTACTTATAAATCCTACTCAGTAAGGGGGATACATGGGATATGATTAAAAATCCTTGTTTTAATTTTCCTTATCCAACAATAAATTAAACCGCGGAATGGTGGTATAACTCATTCATAATTTCACATCACGAATGAAGAATTACAGATATAATATTCAACATTACTAAGGAATATATAATTATTCCACATTAGGAAGGAGGAATCTCAAAGCATATCATTCGACATCACGAATAAAGAGTAATATGCTCATACATCAGCTGTACACATGACATACTTAATCATACAGATATCCCACCACAATGCCTGAATGACAATTTATGTTGGACAATAAAATATTTCCAAACATATCTTATATTCAAGGATAATCAATGATCCATCCATTTCAAACACAATTTCGAAGCATTAATTTTAAATAAAATCACACACTTAAAGGCGTAACTTTCAATATATGTATCCACTTAAGAGCATATTTTTCAATAAATTACCCACTTAAAATACATTTTAAATACATTTACTCACTCACAAACATAATTTAAATTAGTTACCCACTTTAAATATACTTTAAATACCATTACCCACTCACAAACATAGCTTTAAATTGATTACTCATGCACAAATATAACTTTATATTGATTACCCATCTCAATAAATAGAGCTTGTAAACATAACCACAAAATATCAGATGCCGGATGAGGTTTCAAATTGTGTCACACTTATCGATACCAAATAATTGCAATTAAAACTTACATACCATTAACAGCTAGTCCACCGAAAAGAATTTGACCGAGTAGTTAATGGCATAACTAAATTAATTTAAGACCACCAACACTTATGTCTAATGTTAATAAAATTCATGATCAAATGAAACCCCCATCCGATCATTAGTAATCCACGTGAAATCTTAAACACATTATCTAATTTTTCCTCATTAAAAGATTATTAATCATAGAGCCCTCTGTATAATTTTCACTACAACAAAAACACCTTTTAGTGACGACAAAATATCATCACTAAAAATAAAATGTCGTCACAAAAATACTTTTTATGACGACATGTTATTTGAAGTATGTCGTTGCTAAAAGTCCGTCCCACGTCATTGCTTTTGCTTTTGTAATTACTTGTCGTCCCAAAAAATTATGATACAAATAACTATCACCTTGTAGAATAACATTTTAAGCAGCAAATTATCGTCACAAAAACATGAGTTTTTATCACGACAAGTCGTCACAAAAGATAGATTCATAAATAGACAATAGTCAGCTCAAACGTTGTGAAACCTTACCAATTTAATAAGCAATAGACAACAGTTGTATCAAAGCCATTGTATATTATCATAGACAACGGTTTTGTTGCAAGCTGTTGTCTTTTGGTTAATAAACAACGGTTTTTGAAAAAAACGTTGTCTTATTATATATAGACAATGAGTTTCAGGTTAACTGTTGTCGATTTGTCTTGATACTAGACAACAATTTACTATGATCCTTGTCCTTTTCAATTACTTTGAATTTTTTTTGGCTACGTTTTGGTCCTGGACGAGTCGATATCAGTTTAGAGGAGGGGGTGAATAAACTGATTAAAACTTTTACTTCAATTGCGGAATAATAAGGGCCCTTGACTCGCTTAGAAACTTATCTATGCACAATTCAAATAAGTGCTTTGGGCAGCTTGAGTGCAGATTGTGTGAGCTTGTGTACAGTTTAAAGATATGCAATTAATCAAAACAGTACATCACACAAATGATTTATAGAGGTTCGAAGTCTCATACTCCTATGTCCTCTCTTCCTTCCGCAGAAGGGCAACTTCACTATATAACTTGAGTTTCTTTACAAAGTTGGCTGAACCTGGTAACTGCTCGCTACCTCAGCGGGTCGACGGCTCACACTTGAAGTCCCTAACTGCTCGCTAGGAAGGTAAGTGCTATTGGCGTCTTTACAAGATTTTAGATCTCTTTCGATCTTCAAGAGGTTAGTCTTGAACGAGGGGTATCAACTGATGTGCTCCTTTAATTGAGTTGGGTAGTTGATCGTTGTATTGCTGAAACTGAGAAGGCTACCCTGGCTGGTTTATCAACAGCTGGCTGAATGTTTTGACTCTTTGAATTCTTCTTCTCAGTTGGACTCTTGCAGTTTTTAGCAAATGCTGAACTTGAGCTAGTAGGTAGAAAGAAAGCTCTGCTTGAATGAAGGTTTCAAGAATAAGTATTGCGAAAAGTCTGGGAGGTGAGAGTTTTTTAAAAATTTGATTCACTCATCTTTTATAGAGGAGTGATTTTATGACCGTTGAGTTCCATTGATCGATGGCTCTATTGGTTCATCAATGGCAGATGGTCTTTAATGTTCGCTGGAGCTTTTGAAGTAGCCGTTGCTTTGCCAATCGATCTTTATTGGCTATTCAATTCCAGAATCTCTGTTGAAGCATTTATTCAAAGATTCGCCGGTTGAGTAATAACTTCCAGGGTTCTCTGGCTGGCAGTTTTGAACTTATCTGTTCAGTTTGGTTGTTACTCCAGTTGGCAGTTCTGAGCTTGTCAGCTCAGTTTGGCTATTGCTCCAGTTGGCAGTTCTGAGCTTGTCAGCTCAGTTTGGCTATAGCTTTAGTTGGCAGTTCTGAGCTTGTCAGCTCAGTTTGGCTATTGCTCCAGTTGGCAGTTCTGAGCTTGTAAGCTCAGTTGGGCTATTGCTCCAGTTGGCAGTTCTGAGTTTCTTCCTCCAGTTCAGCTGATCTCAAGTTCTTTTTTACTAGCTTGTCAGTTTGACTAATCATTCTTAAGCTTTCTAGTCAGCTTGACTGATCACAAGCTGGCTGACTTCAGTTCTGGCCTTTAGTTGATTTGTCTGTACACTTTAGTTTGGCCATCAGTTGGATACTTCCAGTCTTTCAGTTTGAACTGATCTCGTATCAGTTCCTTCAGTCTAGTTGATTCTTTTCTCCTCAGCTCAGTCTGTACACTTTAGTTTGTCCATCAGTTGGATACTTCCAGTCTTTCAGTTTGAACTGATCTCGTATCAGTTCCTTCAGTCTAGTTGATTCTTTTCTCCTCAGCTCAGCTGACTTAGCAGTCAGTTTGTTTCGACTGGTTGGACTCTTCGAATCCACAGCAGAATTGAGTTTTGACTAGTTGACGTATCCTCCCAGTTGGTAGACCATACTTCCAGTTTGGTTGACTTCAGCTTCAATTGATTTCCTCTTTGATGCTCTGGATTGGTCAGCTCAGATCTATAGCTTGAATTTTAGTTAGTTTTTCATAGATAATTTTGATATCTCATCAAAACCTTTTATAGAGGTTCCTTGATAGTTTTTCCTAACAATACGTCTTTACTTTTTTCTAATTTCAGCCTGTTTTTTGACAAAATCTCCAAAAAACTTCGCTAAAAAGTTCAAAGCAATGAATAATTAAAATTCAAACAATAATTCATTTCATATTTAACCAAAAAGTGACATAAAATCATGTCTCTACAACATATAACTCAACATCCAATGTATACAAGCATCTTTTTCTCAAATTTTTCACAATTTTCTCCTAAAAATATCCTGTTTCACAGTTATACACCATAATAATCCTTTTCGCCACTCGCCAATGATAAAAAGAATACAAACATTTATTTTCATCATCACCGATATCACAAAAAGACTACTATGTTATCTAGAATGTATTCATTTTCACCTGACTTCGTGTTACTTGTATAGCCAATATGATTTTCTCTTAATCTTTCAAGTAGCTGCAACACGAAACAAAACGAACGCAATCATCAGATGAACTTCAGAAGAAGAAATTTAAAAAGGCACACAAAAATATGTTTCTACAACTTACAAATGGAGAATGTCTTTGAAAAGCCAAGAAGACCCAAGCTCATAAGATTCAAACAGAGGACACATGAAACACCCTTTTGCGGCCTCTTTGCATGTTATTGCATCATGCCAAGCTACTGCAGGGTTCTTTGCTGCCTGAGTTGTATATGGTTTAGCCGTTGCAGATCCTGCTATTACATCGAAGGGAGAAACAACAATATGCATCTGATGGTAATACTATCCGCATCTTCCGCTAACCTAGTAACACAAATCTTGAAATGAGAAACCAATGTGATAAGATAAAATAAGTAAAACAACCTTAACAAATACAACATAGGATAAAAAAGCACATTTGTTTCTCACCTCATCCAACATTGATAGAAACTTTGTCAGTTTATTTTGTAGCTCCTACTTCTCAGCACCTGAGACCTCGATGACCTTAGACGTGGCTAAAGATGAGGTGACTGCAAAAGGGTCCTACTGAGTTTATGGCTTCTAAGAAAAAGAACAACAGTCTAGAAAGTACTTACATATCTTTTCTCTTCTTGTTGATTAGTCCATCTGCCCTCACGCATTCGCATATTTTTCTAGTTTTCAATCTCCGAGTGTGGCTCATTTGTCAAAGAGTCTGCTCAAACAACAAAAAATTAATTATAGAACATCATCACCTATAACATCTCGATACCACTCCACATGGGACACCACTCAATTCAATATCAAACCAAGACTATAACACATCAAACATGTCATTTATCTCTGTTTCTAAACCAAAATAGAGAATTAAAATAGTTAAAATAGTGAAGAGAGTAATTAGCATAATCATCATCTTCTGCAAATGAGAAATAATATAGTAGTACGAGATTATAGTTATTTAAAATAACCTTAACCATCCAAATAATCCTGAGCCATGCCTGATTGACATCCTCCCAGTACCCAGGAAGCATATTAGGCATCCAATACATGTATGGCCATTTATATTGTATCCCCCGCATTAGAGAAACTAGCATTTAAAATATTTTAAAATGTTTTTAGTCTCATCTAGTATACAATCAATAAAGTTTTTAAAATTTTTTGGTGTTGAATAGCTGAATTGTAAGAAGCACTAAATACAATTTCAATGACATTATTATCGACATCAAAATCCATCTTGTTATATGCAAACAAGACATTCCCTAAACCAGGTGCCATTCCCATTATAATAGAAGCCAGAAACATGAATTGAATCAAAGCATATGAACATTAAAAAAATTCCACTTAAATCTCAAGTTCAAAATCCCATCCAAAGGATTGAATTCGATCATCTGGTTATCATATTTGTTCAGTTGCGAGAATCGTGATAGCTTATATAAACCGACTATCCATCTCTAAAATAAAATACATCTATGAACTTCACATTCTACTAGATTGGTATTTTGAAAGTGAAGAACACATGTTCATTAACTAAAAGTCAAACTTCAATTCCAAGACTAAAGTGCACAGGTCCACTAACTAAAAGTCACTTGATTCCCCAATTCAAAAACACAAGTTCATTACTGAAATTTCACCGCATAATAAAACTATAAATTACCTTAAATTGAGGATTGCATTTTAGCCTCTTCTCAACTTCATCCAGCAAAACCAGCTCAGAATTCGGGTACATTATCAAAAGAGGCAAAGAGAATTTCTCTTTGAAGAAAGAGAATTTCAACATTTCAGTTCAGTTGGCGAGAGCTTCATACATGCCCAAACAATGATGTTAGCCACAGATAGAGAGAAAGATGCATCGATAGATTGAATCTGGTTGTTAAATTCAACACTTGAATTAAAAAATCGAAAGGAAAAATTACTAATTTGAGAAATTTCAGGGGCCGAGAAAGAGAAACTTCCGTTTACCTCGTTACAGGTGGAGCGACAGGAAGATGAGGTGAAGAAGAGGAGAGAGAGAATCGTCGATGCAGCTCACTTACGTCTTGCGCCGGAGGTGAGAAATGGAGAGAGGATTTCCAAATCGTCGAAATTGTAGAGGTAGAAACCTCACTGCAGGTTGAGAGAGGCAGAGAAATGAGGAGGTGGAGGGAGAAGAAAGCGAGAGAGTCATCGAGGGAGTGAGTTTCTTACCTCTTACGCCGACGGCGATATATATATATATATATACATAGAGAGAGAGAGGGGGGGGGGGATTCCCGTCGAAATTGTCGAGGAAAATAAAAAATATAATGGAGTGAGAGAGATGAAGATGGACATTCTGAATTAGTAGAAAAATTAGAAAAGGGTATTAGTGACGACAATGTTGTCTCAATTGTTAGGAAAAATAAATAAGACCAAATGTTGTTAGAAAAAATAAAATTATTTGTGACGACCTGTTGTATTTAGTTTTTGTAAAAATATTCTTTGTGAGAAAAATGTGATACTTAATAGGGACAATATGTTGTTACTTAAAGTTGATTATTAGTAACGACATTTATCGTCCCAAAAAGTATGGTCGCTAAAGGCAACATTTGTTGTAGTGTTTTTCATTAGCCAATTACCAACTAACTACTTATAAAAAATATTATTTAAGAAACCAAAACGTACCTTTGCATATATTATAACGTTTTGATAGAAAGTTTCTATTCATGAATAAAATAAGATCGCCATTAAACTTATACTTTACTATCTAAAATTTATAATATAGTTATCAACTAACTACTATTCTGAAATTATAATTAATCAAAATAAATCACTTCTAGTTTAATACACCAAAATTAAACCTATAATTACTAGCAAAATTTGCTAACCTATATGCCGCGTTTATGTGAATTGTATAAGTATAGTTATTATTATATATATGAAATATCAAATTTAAACTAAGAATATCTTCAATCCATTTAATTAATTTATCATCCTACACTAAGATGGCTTATTACATTATTATTATATCCTCCCAATCAATTGCCCTCTTCTCCGACCTTGTTAACTTAATAGTAGTTATATAAAAAAAAGACCGATTAACCTTTGCGCTTCATTAACCAATTCAATAACCTACTAAAACTAAAGTAAAAGTTATAAAAAAAAATGTAATCCATTACCATCAATGTTTCTATGATTCGCATGAGATTGATTATCAGAAATGCATGATCTAGTCTTTTAATTATCAATAAAAATGTATAAATTTTCATGTTTAAAAGAAATAGTAGTCACATGAGAAATTCGTAGATACATTTTTACTTTATCATTATTGCTTTTTACCAGATCATATGAAAGCGTATAACTATAAAACTCAAGAGTTTACAAAACTTTACTTCTTGTTTGAAATCAAACGTAAACCTTGAGATTAGGAGTTTTCTTGAATTGGTGAATGTGGTTGGTAAAATAGGGTTTAGAAAAGTATAAATCCATTTATACTAAGAATTAGAGTTCTTTAGTTATCAAAAATTACAAAATCCTTACTTGGGAAAATGTATCGTAGAATTGATCATATTAAAATAGAATAGGAGAAATAAGAGATTATTATTAAATTAAAGATTTGACTCAAATCATTCTCATAGTTAGCAATCTTTGACATACATACTTTGCAAAGCTCTATAGATCCAATATCAAACTCCATTGCAGATTCCCAAGAATCTGCATCTTTGTCTTGAACTACTTCATCATAGGTTTTGGGATCCAATTCAGTCAGTCATTCTGGGAAATCCGAAAATTCGCCTAAACCAATGAATCTTTCAGGTTGGCATACAACCCTCCCACTGTGATGATGCATTTTATGTATATCTGTGACCCATTGTCAAGTAATTGGTGGTACCTCTTCTTGTACAGATGGTGTAGGATTCGAATTCCCTCCTCGAAGTTCCTCAAGAACAATCACGCTCCTAGGTTTGTGATTAATGACATAGTCTTCTTCTAAGAATCAGACATTAATGGACACAATGACCTTCTGATCCTTAGGACTATAGAATAAAATACCTTTCGTTCCCCTTGGATACCCGACAAATAGCCTAACATCCGTATGAGGTGCCAACTTGCCAACTTCCTTATCCAGCATGTGAATTGAGCTACCCTAAATCTGAACATGACCCAGATTGGGCTTTTGACTAGTTGAAAGTTCTGTGGATGTAGCAGAAACTGATTTACATGAGACCAAATTAAGAATGTAAGTTGTTGTTTCCATGGCAAATCCCCATAATGAAATAGGCAACTTTGAATAGCTCATCATCGATCTAACCATCTCTAATAAAGTTCTGTTCCTTCTTTCCGCTACGCCGTTCTGCTGTGGAATGCTAAGCGTAGTCAACTGGGATGTAATCCCATTCTTTACCAAGTAGTCCTTCAATTCTTCTGAGAGGTACTCACAACCATGATTAAAATGTAGTGATTTGATACTTTTACCTATCTGTTTCTCCACTTTCGCCTTAAATTCTTTGAAAGTTTCAAAGCATTCGGACTTGCAACGTAACATGTATATGTATCCATACCTTAAGTGTTCACAGAAAGGAAAAGATACCAAGACTAATGAAGACAATGGTCCATCTTTTATGAGCCTTTGTATCCTCTTAAGGTTAATATGACTGAGCCTAAGATGCCAAATATATGTTTGATTCAGTTCCAGAGGTTTTTACTTTTATTAGGGTTTATGATCAATGTATTCAGTAATTGTATTTGCGTAGTACTTTGCATAGAATTAAGTATATAGAGATGTCCATCCAATGTGCTAGAACAGATAAAATATTTACCACTTGTGATAACAACCTTGGTATCAAAAGAAACAAAATATCCATTCAAAAATAACTTAGAAACAGAAATAAAGTTCCGCCTAAAATTCGGCACATAAAGACAGTCTTTTAAAACTAAAGTTCTATCCCTAATGAAATGTAAATTAATGTCTCCCACTACAACAACCACCACTTTCGTAGCATTGCCTATGTAGACGGTAATCTCACCATCACTCAGCTGCCTTTTTACCAGGAACCCTTGTAAAGTCATACAAACATGATCAGTAGCTCCAGTATCTACTACCCAAGACCGGGTAGAACAAGTAGCTAAACATATTTCTACAATAAGAGAGTGAGATGTACCCTTCTTTTTCTTCTTCTTAGGAAACGCAAACTTCCAATGTCTCTACTGACCGCACTTAAAGCACTTTGTCTTGGACTTAAAGTCATCTAGAGGAATCTTGGCCTTGGCTTTCTTATCTTTAAACACCACATTTTCAGCCTTCTGAGGTGTTTGTCTCTTTTTCTTGGTTCCCGAAAAAGACACCCTATTTTCAGCTATGTGTTCCTCCGAGTTCCCTTTTTGAATAAGCTCGGCTGCCTGAAGATCCATGAGCAGTTTTGATAAAGTAACATATTTCTTTATCATGTTGAAGTTCAGCCTATACTGCTCAAACTTCGATGACAGGCTGTAAAGCACGATGTCAATTTGAGACTCAGTGTCAAATCACCACCCAGGGTTTCGATCTCCGACATATAGCCCATCATCTGGAGAACGTGATACCTTACTGGAGTGGATTCCGATATCATTGTTTTCATTAGATTTTTCATTGCCAAGTGTCGTGCCAAGCAATTATGGTATTTGAAGAGCTCCTTGAGATTGAACGTTATATCATAAGCGGTTTTCATAGACTGGTTGATGTTGCAACACATTTGACATCGAAGCCAAAATATAGCAGCGCGCTATCTCATCAACTCTAACCCACTTATCATAAACCGCTCTATGCATTTCACTAGAATTCCCATCTGGCTTTTGAGGGCATTCCTCCTCAAGTACAAATTTTAAACCTTCAGCAGTTAGGACAAGGTTCAAGTTTCGAAAATCTAATCATTATAATTTTCACCGATGAGTTTGTCTCCTTGAGAATTGAGGGCAAGTTGGGGAATGCTATGATGATATAGAAATAACTAAAAAGTAAACACACACTACTATCATAACCTTTAGGATACAAAACATATAATTGAAAACCTCATAAAATTATATGTATATCCACCGACATTTGAAAAATATTTCTTATAAGCCACAATAGTGTGGACATTTATAAAATTCATTTTTAAACAGATTATTAGCCTTTTAATTTACCTCCAGTCAAAGTTCCTTATGATAAGTAAATTAATAGTCAGAAACTATCCGGTCATGCAATCATCTAATTAATAAGCCACAATAGTTTGGACGTTTATTAATAAAGTACACCTAAGTGTGAACACCATCATCTTCACCTCAAGGAGATTGTTCGAATTTTACTACTCCAGATAAAGGAGTCAGTTAATTCTAACAGTTTCCTACAGTTATCTATTAAGAGGTTTAATTTCTAGCAATTCCAGTGATATGATACATTCAATATGGAGAAAGACGTATTGTTAAAGCACATTCCCATCACTTCTCAATTAAACCAAATTAATGGAGACCGTTTGAGATTACCACATACTTCGGTATGTGATATGACCCGGTGTAGGACACAACAATACTTGGTTTGTGGATAACCAAGACTGAACACACATCGATAAGTAAGGGTTCTAACTAACTCTAAAAGACTCAAATAAATTGATGAAATATGCGAAAATTACAAACAGACACGAAAAACAACTATACTTGTAGAACTAGACCTAATTAAGGCACTTAAACCACGACACACAAAAAGACACAAATCCAAATCAACTAAGGCTTAATTGACTCGATTGGTTATGGTATAGGTTTAAGATGTGTAGGGATATGATTAAGATGAAGAATAGTTGGAGAAGGACTTACGGTATATGTGTTAATCATGGCGAGTTGAACACATATGGACAAACATGGTGGAATTGAACTCGAACACTTGTGATTTAATGCTCGAACTGTTGTGGATTTTGTGTCATGAACGTAGATGGATGATGATTGACGTCATTGATGAAGTTTGGACGATGTTGAAGTCGATGGAATTGCAACCTGATAAATCCTCCGTAGTCTCGAACGTACTATGAAAAATGTATCTCCAACTTACTCTTCGAATAGCGAGTTCACCTTAATCCCTCGATGTGAATTAGAATGTTTCCTTAAATAAGATGTAGAGTTGCTAACCTTTATGAATGGTTTGTTCGAACTGAACGATTTTGGTGTTGAGACAATATTGAATGCAAAAGCTTAATTTATCAAATAGTGTCTAAAATATCAATGTGATAATGATCCCTTATTTATACTAAGGGAGAACCGAAAATTAGAGTACTAAAAGAAATAAAATTAGACTTTGAAAAACTACATAAACTAGAATTCTAATTAAGATAGGAAATTACCTTAAATAAAATCCTAGTCAAACCTATCCACCAAGGACCGAAAATTACATCCAATTAAATAATAAAAACTGATTGACTATAGTTTAAAATAAATAAACAAATACTATAGTCTAAATAAATAAAATAAATCCTTAATTAAAATAACTCAGGATCGATTTTTATTTTGCACGCGTAACTCGGCCTGAACAACAACCATGCACATGCACACGTGCACTCGTGCTCTTCAAGCTCTCATCTTCAACTTTTCATGTATTAGGGGGGTGTATTGGATTGGGATTTTGATAGATTTTAAAGGACTTTAAAATGTCTATGGATTTTATAAATCCATAGATTCCACATGGAGTCTCCCAACTCCACGCAGAATCTGGCGGATTTTGTGTATGGATTTCAGATCATTTTGGACGATTTCAATGGATTTGAAATCCTTCTTTCCGGTGATCGATGGAACACAGCAATCACTAGACCCAGGAAAATATGAAACCCAGCGACTGCTAGGAAGGTGGCTCGAGCAAACCCAGCCATCGCTAGACCGAGTGGCCACTAGAGCCGAGGTTTGAACACACCCAGCGACCGTTGGAACCCAGCGGCCGCTGGAAATTACAATTTAAAACAGGCAGAAAGCCCCAAATCGCACAGAACAGATCCCCAATTTCACAAAACAGGCGAAAAAAAAACCATTCTCTTCCAAAATTCTATCCAACCGCCGTGCACCTCCAGCCGCGGCTCATGCACCCCGTTCGAAGCCCACTCCCGTTGCCAATACACAACCATGCCTCCTCGTATAAAGAATCCCAATGTCGGGGCACACGAAGAAGTTGAAGATGAGGACTTCACAACGAGGTACGAGTGTCCATTTCCTCTGAAAACTGAATAGGAGGGTCAACCTTATGCAAAATTTAACAAGTCTATGGTTACCATGCCTCGTTATTTGGATTGGGATTTGTTGAAAGATTTAAAGATTGTAGCAAAAGTCACCAAGTATTTGAAGGTTTTGGGGCTAGAACATTATGATAAGAATTTTGATTATTCTTGTTATGAAGACTTGTGTTATGAGTTTTTGTCTACTATGTATGTGATTGATGACCACAAGAAGCTTGGGGTTAGGATGAACGGGAGAGATTACCAAATTAGCTTGCCTAGAATGAAAACTATGTTTGGGTTTCCTACTGGCGGGGAATGGAAGAGACCCAACTCCTTTAATGTGGAAAAGGGTTGGCATGAGTTGACTGGATTTTATAATTGGAGTAATTCAGGTAAACCCAATGGGTACATCCAAGATCCAGCATTGGCAATTGTGCACAAATTCCTTACTTATAATGTGTCGGGGAAGGAGCAGATGAACAAAGTGAATGCGAATGAGGTGTATTTGTTGTGTTGTACGTTGAGGGGCACAAAAGTCTACATTTCAAACTTTATTTGGTCGGCTATGAGGCAGATACAGACTCGTGTAGAAACGCATGCTTTGTTTGCTCCTATTGTGATGGGGTTGGTACATAATCTCTGGATTCTTAGTGCCGCGATGAGGTATCAGGAGGGGCATGATGAAATCAGGCCATATTCAATCGATTTCAGTGAGCTAAAAGGAGCTCAGATTATTAAAGATCGGTACACGTTATTCTCCCCTGCTAAGAGGTAATGTGTGAGCAAGCACACAAATGCCGAGCTTGCCATGAGGCAAGATGATGCTAATGCGGGCCCATCCACTGGTGGTGATGAAGGTGGTAATCAAGATGAAGAGATGGAGGAAGAGGAAGAGGAAGAGGAAGATGAAGAGCAACCTGAACAACAACCACCTCCTAGAATGTCTGGAAATTTCTATGCGCGATTCCAGAATGATTTCACGTCATTTCGGGATCATATTGACACCTCCTTTGGATCTGATGTGACCCAGACAATGTTTCCAAGACACGAATGAAACGCAGGCGGAAGACTTTTGAGGACTCGAACTACGTCAGCTAAAGAAGGGTAGAATCCGACACGAATTAAATGACGAAACTTACTAGAAAACTCGAATACTTGATGTAGACACTTGCACACGATGAAGGCGGCTTAGAACGGAGACGAACGGCGGTGTGGATGGCGGTGGTCATCGTGAGGTGTTGGCGGCGGAGGTGACAAGGTAGAAGGATAATCAGGATCGGCGAACCCGTGTTGAATCAACTCGAACGCGCACGACTAATTCTCCGGATAGCAATTCTCCCAAGTACTTGAACGCACCCTGAAGAACTTGAATAGGACTATTGATTTGCTAGAACAATAGAACTTTTGAAGATAAAATTCGATCAACCTTAGGATCTAGGAGACAAGAGTGAAATACTTCTTGAATTCATGCAATTGTCTAACTTTTGAACATAACATAGAGTACCTATTTATACTAATCAATAGGATCGAAATCTAGACCTAGATATCTAGATAGGATCGAAATAAACTAGTCCTAATCTAATAAGGATTGTTACCTTATCCATAATCTGGTTTTAAGGTAAGAATCAAAAGATACCAAAAATAAAGTAAGAAAAATAAATCTAGATAAAAACAAATCCAAAGTGGATTTGGGCCTTCAATTTCGCCATCTTGGACTTCATAATCTCGATCATGGGCTGAAATAAGGTGGATAATTTCATGGCCCATGCTAGGATAATCTTGCCACCTTTGCATGAAAAACAGCATCTCCCGATTTCCCATGCAAATGCGTATAACTTTTAATGCATACGTCCAAATGGCGTCATTCTTCTTCTCACGTCTTCATGCTTCCTTCCTCTTCAATAATGGATAGCATGGTGATCCATCTTGGGCTGCTCTTCACTTCATCTTCATGCAACTCGAATTTACGACGAATGGAAGCTTGTAAATAAGCTTGCAACTTCTTGGCTCGCAAATGCGTCATTGGACCTTTAAACTGCAGCTCCGGATCATTTTCTTCATTGCTATGCTTTATCCAAAATCTGGTTTTAAGGTAAGAATCAAAAGATACCAAAAATAAAGTAAGAAAAATCAATCTAGATAAAAACAAATCCAAAGTGGATTTGGGCCTTCAATTTCGCCATCTTGGACTTCATAATCTCGATCATGGGCTGAAATAAGGTGGATAATTTCATGGCCCATGCTAGGATAATCTTGCCACCTTTGCATGAAAAACAGCATCTCCCGATTTCCCATGCAAATGCGTATAACTTTTAATGCATACGTCCAAATGGCGTCATTCTTCTTCTCATGTCTTCATGCTTCCTTCCTCTTCAATAATGGATAGCATGGTGATCCATCTTGGGCTGCTCTTCACTTCATATTCATGCAACTCGAATTTACGACGAATGGAAGCTTGTAAATAAGCTTGCAACTTCTTGGCTCGCAAACGCGTCATTGGACCTTTAAACTGCAGCTCCGAATCATTTTCTTCATTGCTATGCTCGATCTCATCATTCCCCCCCTGCTGAAAAGAATTCATCCTCAAATTCGGGGACTCATCATCATCGAACTCATCATCTGCAGAAAAGGGAGATAAGTCAGCAATATTAAATGTAGACGAACACTTATACTCACCGGGTAAATCATTGCGATATGCATTGTCATTGACTTGACTCAACACGGTGAACGGTCCATCTCCTCTGGGCATCAATTTTGATTTTCTCAAGTTGGGAAACCGGCCAGGACTCAAATGAATCCAAACGCGATCTCCAGGCTGGAAAATCACTTGCTTGCGGCGTTTGTTCTTTTGAACAGCATTACATGTGCCAACGGCTTCAATACGCGCACGTACTTTCTCATGCATCTCCTTAACTTGTTCCGCTTTTCTTGTACCTTTAACACTTGTTAGATGCTCAACAGGTAAAGGCAACAGATCATTAGGCGTTAGCGGATTAAAACCATAAACAACTTCAAACGGAGACATATTGGTAGATGAATGCACAACTCTATTATAGGCGAATTCAGCATATGGCAAACAATCTTCCCATAATTTCAAGTTGTTTTTAACTAAAGCACGCAGTAAAGTACCTAAAGTGCGATTAACTACTTCAGTTTGTCCATCAGTTTGTGGATGACATGCAGTAGAAAATAACAATTTGGTACCTAGCTTACCCCATAGTACACGCCAAAAATGTGCCAGAAACTTAGAATCCCTATCACTAACAATAGTTCTAGGTATTCCATGTAAACGCACAACATGCATAAAGAACAGATTGGCTATGTGTACTGCATCATCGGTTTTCTTACATGCAATGAAATGAGACATCTTGGAAAACCTATCAACTACAACGAATATGGAATCTCGACCAGACCTAGACCGTGGTAAACCTAATATGAAATCCATAGATAAATCAATCCACGGGGAAGACGGGGCTGGTAGAGGAGTGTATAAACTGAATGGGTGTGATGTAGATTTCGACCTCCTACATGTAATGCATCTACTACACACATTCTCAACATCATGCTTCATACGTGGCCAAAAGAAATGTTCATGCAGCAAGTTTAACGTCTTAGACACACCAAAGTGACCCATTAAATCTCCCGCATGCGACTCAAGAACTAACAACTCACGCATAGAAGACTTAGGAATGCATAACTGTGAACCCTTGAACAAGAACCCATCATGCAGAAAATAACCATCATAAGCATGAGATTTTGAGCAACAATTAGCATATATGGGTGTGAAAAACTCATCACATGCATATAACTCCTTAATTGCATCAAATCCTAATATTTTAGCATGCATAAGGTTCAAGAGAACGTACCTTCTCGACAATGCATCAGCAACAACGTTTTCGACGCCTTTCTTGTACTTGATGACGTACGAGAAAGACTCGATAAACTCTATCCATCGTGCATGTCGCTTGTTCAGATTTTGTTGGCCTTTCAAATGCTTTAAACTCTCGTGATCCGTGTGAATCACAAACTCCTTAGGCCATAAATAGTGCTGCCACGTTTCTAAAGCTCTCTTGAGTGCGTACAGCTCCTTGTTATAGGTAGAATAACGAAGGGCTGCATCATGGAGCTTCTCACTAAAGTGGGCGACTGGACGCCGTTCCTGCATTAAAACAACACCAATCCCTTTACCCGAGGCATCACATTCTATTTCAAACGTTTTATTGAAGTCCGGAAGAGCAAGAACAGACGCATTACATAAACAAGACTTTAAAGTGTTAAACGCATGCTCTTGAACAGGACCCCATTCAAACTTTCGATCTTTCTTGCTTAACTCAGTAAACGGCGCGGCTATGCTGGAAAAATCGCGAACAAAGCAACGATAAAAGCCAGCAAGGCCGTGGAAAGACCTCACATCACTCGCAGACTTAGGAGTGGGCCATTCCTCAATCGCTTTGATTTTGGAACGGTCTACTTCTATACCACGTAAACTCACAACGAAGCCTAGAAAAATGACTTCATTCATACAAAAAGAACACTTAGACAGATTACCATATAGCTTCGACTCTCTAAGCAATTCGAACACATGTCTAAGGTGCTGCATATGTGTGTGTATTGTGTCACTATAAATCAAAATATCATCAAAATACACAACTACATACTTTCCAATTACTTCACGTAAAACATGATTCATCAGACGCATAAATGTGCTTGGTGCATTAGTGAGACCAAAAGGCATAACAAGCCATTCATATAAACCATGCTTAGTTTTAAATGCAGTTTTCCATTCATCACCTTCTTGCATACGTACTTGAAAATAACCAGAACGCAAATCAATTTTAGAAAAGACACGCGAATCAGATAACTCATCAAGCATATCATCTAATCTAGGGATGGGAAAACGATACTTTACCGTGATTTTATTGATTGCACGGCAATCCATGCACATACGCCATTCGTTGTTGTTCTTTGGCACTAGAATCACTGGAACGGCGCACGGGCTCAAGCTCTCTCGAATTTGCTTCTTCTCCAATAGCTCCTTGACTTGTCTATCTATCTCCTTAGTCTCGTCGGGAGACATCCTATAGGCTGGTCGGTTGGGAAGCACGGCACCGGGAATGAAATCGATCTGATGTTCGATTCCTCGCACTGGTGGAAGTCCTCCGGGTATCTCCTCAGGAAAAATGTCCTTGAACTCCTCTAGTAAGGGCTGCACATCACTAGGCAAACAATCATTAGTAGCACTGCTCTTAAATGTGAGTAGAACAAGGGGCATACCTGCTTTAACGACTTTCTGAACTCCTTTTGCTGAAATAAACAAACTCTTCACATGAGGCTTGTTTGAACTCGACTCCAACTTCTTTTCCACAGCTAGGGAGCTCGAATGAGGTGGTTTAGGAGGGTTAGGGGTGACAGGAAGGGGCTGCCCGGGGGCTGAGGTCTCGGCTGTGGCCTTCGGGGCCTGTTTTGCGGCTGCTTGCTTCGCCTTTTCCTCTTTGAACATCTCTTGCATGTGTTGCTGATCCGTAGCAACGTCTTTAGGTGATAATGGCCTTAAGGTGCTGATTCGGCCATCAATGTCGACGGTGTAAGTGTTCAGACGTCCATCGTGGACAACACATCGATCATACTACCAAGGTCTGCCTAACAATAGGTGTGCCGCATCCATAGGGATAACATCGCACAAAACAGTGTTAGAAAACTTATGGATTGAGAATGAGACACTTACCTGGTGAACCACGCATATCTCGCCTCTTTCTGTAAGCCACTGCAATCTGTATGGTTTTGCATGTTGTTGAACAGGTAGACCAAGCTTTTCAACTGCGTATTGACTAATGGCGTTGATCACACTGCCACTGTTAATTATCATGGAACACGTGTGACCTTGGATCACTGCACGGGTGTAGAAGATGTTCTCCCGTTGGTGTTCTTGTTCCTCTTCTCGAATGATGCTCAAACTCCGGATTGTGACCAAACTGAGCTGAACTTCCGGATCGACTGGATTAGGGGCTGCATCATTCTCGACTTCTTCTTCAATGGTGGCGTCACCTATGGGCTCTTTTTCATCCTCACTGGCTGATTCGACTTCATTCGATTCTGTTAAGTATAGAATCCGCCGGTTTGGACATTGAGCTTGGAAATGGCCCCAACCTTGACAATTATGACATTGGATGTCACGAGCACGATTAGGGGCTACATTCAGGACTGTAACACCTTGATTTGGCCGAGTAGGGGTCGGCTTTGACTGGTTGGGCGGCGTAGACTCGGGTCTACGGCTTGTCTGCGGTGTAGAACGGTCAAAACGCCGTTCGGGTGGTCCGGATGGACCTCTTGATCGTGTAGAATCATTAGAAGGAGTAGAAAGTGATGTGGAAGGTGTACCTTCATTCCAAGAGGGGCGTGTAAGGGCTGAATTGAAGTGGGATCGATGGCGACCCTCTCTTAGCTGCCTTTCTACAATTGATGCGTACTGCACCATTCTTTCTACACTGGTGAAGTCTCTGAGCTCGACTTCACATGCAATGTCGGGGTTCATGCCTTCAATGTACCGGATGATGGTAGCATTTAAGGTCTCTTGCTTCCCGACTCGGTTCAGAAGGGTCTCCAATTCCTTGTGGTACTCTTCAATCGACCTTGTACCTTGTTTGACCTGATTGAGCTTCTTCTCAAGCTCTCTTTCATAATGCATGGGTATAAAATGGCCATGCATAAATCCTTTCATTTCCTCCCAGTTGTCGATTGGAGGATTTTGGTTTCTGCGCCTTCTTTCTTGTTGCATTTCCCACCATGAGGCTGCATAGCCTCTAAATTCTAAGCATGCGAGTTGTACCTTCTTTTTCTCTAAAAAGTTGTAGCATGCAAAGATCTTCTCTACCTTACATTCCCAATCTAAGTAAACATCGGGATCGTGAAGGCCTTCAAATTCGGGTATGCTCGTCTTGATGTTGTTGAGCCTACCATTATCATCATCATGATGATTTGCATGCCTATGGGGACCTCGGGGTCGGCCATGGCGTTCTCTGTGCCCTTGTGGTGGATAATCAGCTTCATACCCACTGGCTGCATAGGAATCGTATCCATAATCATAGTCATCTTCAAAGACGGGCTCACGGGGCGGCCTTTGAACATCTTGCTGTACAGGCGGCGGCCTGTTGACAGACCTTTGCTGCTGGCGTCGGCCAGTAGGCTCCAATTGAGGCTTGGAATGCCTCTCTGTGTTGTCTTGAGGCTCGGATTACCTCTCTGCATTGATTTGAGGCTCAGATTGCCTCGTCTCTTTATCTTGAGGCTCGAGTGGCCTCTTCTCAGGATTCCCTTGAACCGTTTGGGATGTTGGCGACTGGGCTCTGAGTCTTGCAAGCTCCTCTTGCAATTCAGCTACTTGGTTGCCAAGTTCATCTTTCAGTAGACGATTCTGTCGTTCAAAGTGTTGAACTAGAGCTTGGTATTGGAACTTGGGATCCCACTATGGTTCGGATGAGTAAGACTATTCGCCTGGTGTGTTCGACGATCTAGGCTCCTCAAGGGGTGAAGTAGTCGCCCCTTTATTGTTTTCTTTCTTCATGGTACCTGCAAAATGAACAAACGTGAAGAAAAAGCAAAGTAGTACCTCACAATTCCTCACAGACGCTCGTGTATGTCACTCTTGATTTTTCCACTCGTGTTTAACTCTCAAGTATGTGTAGTGCACGTGTGGAGTGAAATATGGGGGTGGGTTGATCGAAAAATTCAACAGCTTCTCTTGACTAGCTCCTCTGGGTCTTCTTCAAGCTCCAACGGATAAAATCAAGCCGGAAGGTTGCTAAGAGTAGAAGTAGGCGTGTGGAATGAGTAATTCAGCTGGTGGTGTATGTGGACCACGGGTGTATGGGTGTACGGGTGTATGGTGTATGGACTATGTGGTGTATAAGGTGAACCGGGTGTATATGGAAAAGATGAAAATTTCGAACCCTAGAGATGTGTAGGATCGAAAATTTGGTGGTTAAGGGTAGAAGATTTGATTAGATATGGATGAGGATGAAAAGATCTTGAATAGATGTAGATTAGGATGAAATCTATCTAAACAAGGTAAGAAATCTAATGGATGAGGGAATAAGGATTTTGGATGTGTGAACACAATCTAAGAATCCCTAAATATATGGAAACAAATCTAAAAACAAGGAATTAAGATCCAAAACACAATAACAAACTTAATTTTGGTTTTTTTTTTTACGATTTTTTTTTTGCTGTAGGGATTTCGATCCCTTTGCTCTTTTACTCTTTTTTTTTAATGAATAGAAATCAGATTACAAGACTCGAAACAAAATGAAAATTAAATGACACGTATTTGACACGTAGATGACATGTCGGATTGAACCACGACCAGCAGAGCTGACGTGGCTCTGATGCCAAATTTATGATGTGACCCAGACAATGTTTCCAAGACACGAATGAAACGCAGACGGAAGACTTTTGAGGACTCGAACTACGTCAGCTAAAGAAGGGTAGAATCCAACACGAATTAAATGACGAAACTTACTAGAAAACTCGAATACTTGATGTAGACACTTGCACACGATGAAGGCGGCTTGGAACGGCGGCGGACGGCGGTGTGGATGGCGGTGGTCGTCGTGAGGTGTTGGCGGCGGAGGTGACAAGGTAGAAGGATAATCAGGATCGGCGAACCCGTGTTGAATCAACTCGAACGCGCACGACTAATTCTCCGGATAGCAATTCTTCCAAGTACTTGAACGCACCCTGAAGAACTTGAATAGGACTATTGATTTGCTAGAACAATAGAACTTTTGAAGATAAAATTCGATCAACCTTAGGATCTAGGAGACAAGAGTGAAATACTTCTTGAATTCATGCAATTGTCTAACTTTTGAACATAACATAGAGTACCTATTTATACTAATCAATAGGATCAAAATCTAGACCTAGATATCTAGATAGGATCGAAATAAACTAGTCCTAATCTAATAAGGATTGTTACCTTATCCAAAATCTGGTTTTAAGGTAAGAATCAAAAGATACCAAAAATAAAGTAAGAAAAATCAATCTAGATAAAAACAAATCGAAAGTGGATTTGGGCCTTCAATTTCGCCATCTTGGACTTCATAATCTCGATCATGGGCTGAAATAAGGTGGATAATTTCGTGGCCAATGCTAGGATAATCTTGCCACCTTTGCATGAAAAACAGCATCTCCCGATTTCCCATGCAAATGCGTATAACTTTTAATGCATACGTCCAAATGGCGTCATTCTTCTTCTCACGTCTTCATACTTCCTTCCTCTTCAATAATGGATAGCATGGTGATCCATCTTGGGCTGCTCTTCACTTCATCTTCATGCAACTCGAATTTACGACGAATGGAAGCTTGTAAATAAGCTTGCAACTTCTTGGCTCGCAAACGCGTCATTGGACCTTTAAACTGCAGCTCCGGATCAATTTCTTCATTGCTATGCTCGATCTCATCAGGATCAATGAGGCAGGAGATCCATGATAGGTTTGACGTGCATACCCAGCAGATAAATGTATGAACCTTCCCACCTACTTAGCAAATATATGAACTGCAAATCAAAGTTGCTTAGCTGCCAAAATATTATGCAATTGTATACTATGACGGTTATAAAAACTACTTACTTCTCGGCCTGGTACCATTGCCGGGATATGAGTTCCATCTATAGTCCCGATGTAATCCTAAAATAAAGTGAAGATAAGATATAAGAAAACTACAACGTTTGAAATACGTTACATAATGAAGGATCCATACCTTAAAGAAAGGCATAAATCTTGTGCTTTCCTAAATTTCAGTAGGGATCACTGTAGATGGCTTAACCATCATGTCCGGTGCTATAGTGTTCAATGCCTTTAAGGTTTTGTTGAAATTTTGACTAGAAGTGAAATGAGAACGACCGAATCTTTGACGAACATTACAATATCTGTCGTTGTGCCCGACAATGATCAAGAATGTTGGAACCATTTCTTCAACACATATGTGTCTTGTATCTTCTAGATTTGTTTTATCTCTTATGATAGAGCATAACTTCATAAACGCATCAGGATACATCCTATACAGCTATCGAAAACTTTGTGGATCTCCTTTAATCCTATTATTAATAAAATGATATCCAATTCTACTAATTGGTCGTCGCTGCAAAGAACGTTCAATCCACCGACGCATTATAGCAATTTTTCCTAATAAGATTATCACTACCTTAATTGTCAAGAACAAGAACCTAACATTCTCGTAAAATTCTATCTCCTCTTCCTCATCAATTTCTTCTTCTTCTTCTTCTTCTTCTTCTTCTTCTTCTTCTTCTTCTATTTCTTCTTCCAATATTTCATGATTTTCCATGCTACATGTAAAAAATATGAACGAAGTCTTGATTAAAGACACTAAAACGAATATGTTAAATAAGAAATACATTCATATGCATCCAACTTAAATCAATCAATAAATAAAATAATAATCAAAAAACATAATTCATAAGTTCAAATAAATGATCATTATAAATCATAACAAGACAACCAAGAAAGTACTAATAAACCAACATCAAAGTTTGTAAAATATGAAGCAAGTGATCCCTATTCCCTAATCTTGTAAGCTATCCAATGAGCTCGTTCCTCAACAGTCATCTTCAAAAAACCATCTTTTTTGGACTTGGTGTCAAGCAGTCAAATGCCTTGATCCGAGTGTCTGCATCCAAATTTAGGATCTCTTTAATTGCATCCCATGTTGTATATGATCTTTCTTCTTCTCTTTTCTCCAGTAGGCTATCTCTTTTCAGTAAGAGACCATGAACATCCCTAAAAGTGTTGGTTAGTTTTTTTCATCTCTTCCTAATGTGTTTGCATCAGTAGCACTACCCAACCTAATTGAGTTTTTCCCTACGGCAACACCATTTCCCACAGTAATTGCTAACTCCTCATGATCAGGAAATTCCCCATAGTGCGAGTTTGTGTCTTTCGAGTGAGCCTAGAATCAAATAAATAACAAATTTATTAATTCAATATATTACTTAAATAAAACTATTGGATAATATTATTGCAATATGATACTCATCTTTAAGTACTCATCCCATACTTCATCTGGAGTCGTGTACTTTTTCGTAATGGGGTCAAATCCAAAACCAGAGCTAAACTTGAAAAGGTTTTGATAAGGCGTCCAACGATTCTTAAACTATTTGAGCCGGCTTTGGTAATTGCTACAGGTCTTATTACACCGAAGTTTGTCATTAAGCATATGAAGTATTCTTTCTTCCATAGTGGTTTTGCTAAAGATACCACTATTATCACGCCATCCCCGATGCGCATCATCAACCATAAGTTCTAAGAGAACGTCGATCTATTCTTTAGTCCATGATTCATAGGATGTCTTCTTTTTCGAATCTTGTTGTGAGTCCGCCATGATAATACTAATGTATTATTGTGTATAAACCATTAATCATCATAATATAAAAAAACCTATATATATGTTTTTGGTTCTTTAATAATGTGTACCAAAACAACGTCAAAATAGGAATTCAAGAAAAACGTACAAAAGTTTATTTCTTCATGTAATAAACTCAAAAAAACAAAGCTAAATCCAATCAATAATGAATATACGAGTTAAAAATAAAAAAATTAGTAGTGTAGAGTGTACCTGAAGAATATACTGGAGTTAAAGTACCTTAGAGCCGCCGCTTAGAAAATAATTTGTGGAGTAATGGAAAAAAAGAGGCTGCCGAGTGTTATTTATATTTGATTGGACCAAGCCTAGCGGTTGCTGGGCCGTAACGGCCACTGAAAACAAGCCGTCTTGCTCCTAGTGACCGCTGGAAACAAGCCGTCTTGCTCCTAGTGACCGCTGAAATACATGACATTTTAAAGTCCATAGATTTTTGAATACACCTGGATTTTAAAAGACTTTACAAAGTCTGGATTGAACACACCCGGATTTTAAAAGACTTTTAAAAGTCTGGATTGAATACACCAGGATTTTAAAAGACTTTAAAAAGTTTGGATTGAATACACCTGGATTTTAAAAACGTATCTTCAAGTTACTCTTCTAATAACGAGTTCACCTTAATCCCTCGATGTGAATTAGAACGTTCCCTTGAATAAGATGTAGAGTTGCTAACCTTTATGAATGGTTTGTTCGAACTGAACGATTTTGGCGTTGAGACAATAATGAATGCAAAAGCTTAATTTATCAAATAGTGTCTAAATTATCAATGTGACAATGATCCCTTATTTATACTAAGGGAGAACCAAAAATTAGAGTACTAAAATAAATAAAGTTGGACTTTGAAAAACTACTTAAACTAGAATTCTAATTAAGGTAGGAAATTGCCTTAAATAAAATCCTAGTCAAACCTATCAACCAAGGACTAAAAATTACATCCAATTAAATAATAAAAACTGATCGACTATAGTCTAAAATAAATAAACAAATACTATAGTCTAGATAAATAAAATCAATCCTTAATTAAAATAACTAAGGACCGATTTTTATCATTCATGCGTAACTCGACCCGAACAACAACCATACATATGCACACGTGCACTCGTGCTCTTCAAGCTCTCATATTCAACTCTTCATGTATTAGTCTCCAAGATTGGAACATCATCTTCAAACGTGAGCAATGTAATTAACTCGGAGCTGCTCGATTCTGCTTGTTCTTCCTTCAACTTCTTTCGCACAATTGTTTGGAAATAACCTTGCAATTGTTTAGCTTGAAGTCTTGTAGCTGGACCACTAAGTTGCAGCTCCGGGTTCGGCTCATCATTGCTTGGCACGGTTTCATCATTCCCCCCTACTGAAGAGAATTCATCCTCGAATTTGGATCCTCATCATGGTCGAATTCATCTGCATTAAAGGGAGATAAATCAGCAACATTAAACGGTGAAGAAAATTTATACTCACATGGGAGATCAATGCGATAAGTATTGTCATTGACACGGCTAAGGACAGTAAATGGACCATCCCCACGCGGCATGAGCTCAGGTTTTCTCAAGTTTGGAAACTATCCGGGACTTAGATGAATCCAAACATGATCATCGGGCTGAAATATAACAAGTTTGCGCCGTGTGTTCCTTGTTTCGGCTGTTTGCTTCCCTTTGTGCTCAATGCGAGCACGCACTCTCTCATGCATCTCCTTGACTTGCTCAGCTCTTCTCAAACCTTTAAGACTCGTTAGATGCTCAACAGGTAAAGGTATTAAATTAGATGGGGCTAGTGGATTAAAACCATAAACAACTTCAAATGGAGACATGTTAGTAGAAGAATAAATAATAGGATTGTACACAAACTCAACATAAGGTAAACACTCTTTCAATGATTTTAAGTTGTTTTTGATTAAAGATCTAAGCAAGGTACCTAGTGTGCGATTTACTACCTCTGTTTGTCCATCGGGTTGTAGATGACATGCTGTAGAAAACAACAGCTTGGTACCTAACTTACCCCATAAAACTCACCAAAATGTCCTAAAAAATTGGAATCCCTATCACTAACAATAGTTCTAGGAATACCGTGTAATCTAACCACATGCACAAAGAACAAATTCACGATATGCACTGCATCGTTGACTTTTTTACATACAATAAAATGAGCCATTTTAAAAAACCGATCAACAACCACAAACACAGAATCCTTACCCGATCTAGACCTAGGTAATCCCAATATGAAATCCATAGAAATATCAATCCAAGGAGAACTAGGGGCAGGTAGGGACGTATACAATCCAAACGGGTGTGATGTAGACTTAGCTCTATAATAAGTAATGCATCCACTACACACACTCTCAATATCATGTCTCATATGCGGTCAATAAAAGTGTTCATGCAGCAAGTTCAATATTTTAGACACACCAAAGTGACTCATCCAACCCCCCGCATGCTTTTCTAACACTAATATATCACGCATAGAACAATCATGAATGCATAACTGAGACTCTTTAAACAAGAACCCATCATGCAATAGTAACCATCATAAGACCTCGACTTGGACAAACATATATCATATATGGACGAGAAGTATGGATCATATTTGTACAAGTTCTTAATTTATTTGAAACCTAACATTGTAGCATGCACAAGATTAAGAAGTGTGTACCGTCTAGAGAGGGCGTCAGCCACAACGTTCTTTTCATCTTTTTTATACTTGATGACGTATGGGAAGGACTCGATGAACTCAACCCATCTTGCATGCCTCTTGTTTATATTTTATTAGCCTTTCAAATGCTTCAAACTTTCATGATTCGTGTGAATCACAAACTCCTCGGGCCACAGATAGTGCTGCCATATCTCCAATGATCTCTTCAATGTATACAACTCCTTATTGTACATCGAGTATCTAAGGGTTGCACCATTGAGTTTCTCACTGAAATACGCAACTGAACGCCTTTCCTGCATCAAAACAACAACAATCCCTATGCCTGAGGCATCACTCTCAATCTCAAAAAATTTATTAAAATCTAATAAACACAAAATAGGTGCATAACATAATAAATGCTTTAAACGATTAAATGTATCTTCTTATGTTTTACCCCATTCAAACTTGCGATCCTTCTTACTTAGTTCACTAAGAGGCGCGACAATGCTAGAGAAATCATGTACAAAGTGATGATAAAATCTCACAAGGCCGTGGAAGGACCGAACATCACTCAGTAAGAGGATTCCCCCCGTGCTGGAAAAGTGTTAAACTAGGGGAAAAAAGAGTGGGAGCAGGGCTTACAACCAAGCATTCCAGTATGGTAGAGAAGGTCAAGCATATACTTGCGCTAACACAAAGAAAATCTAGAAGAAGAGTGAGCTACTTCCATCCCAAGGAAAAATTTTGCCTCACCCAAGTCTTTGATAGGAAAAGTAGTATGTAAGGAAGATTTAAGAGCACTAATAGCATCAAGAGAGGGACTAAGCATCAGGATGTCATCTACATAGACAAGAAGAGCAATAAAGGAAGTAGTTGTACGTCTAGTGAACAAACAGTGGTCATTCTCACTCTGAAGAAAACCGGAATCAAGAAGAAGCCAGCAGAATTCATTATTCCACTCTCTGGATGCTTGTTTTGAACCATACAAGCTCTTTCTGAGCTTACACACTTTTCCAGCAGTATTCCATGCAAGCCTGAAGGTATCTGCAAATAGATTTCATCAGTAAGATTGCCATACATGAAGGCATTGTTGATGTCTTCCTGATGAATATGCCATGAAAATTGTGCAGTAAAAGCAAAGAATAGTCTGACAGTTACAAGCTTTGCAACAGGTGAGAACACTTCATTATAATCTATTCCAAACTCTTGATTGTAGCCTTTAGCTACCAATATAGCTTTAAAACATTCTACCTGACCATCAGAGTGTAATTTGACTTTATATACCCACTTACAACCAATTGTGTGCTTTCCAGGAGGCAAAGGAACCAAATCCCAAGTATTGTTATTCTGAAGAGCAAGCAGCTCCTTATCCATAGCTTTCACTCATTCTATGGATTGGGAAGCCTCTTTATAGGTTGTAGGTTCATGAAGATTATTCACATGGGACAAGAAAGTAGTAAAAGCAGGAGTAAAATAAGGATTGACAAGGAAAGGAAAGGTAGGAGGTGTAAAAGAGGATTTGTGAGCAGAAAAGCAGACATAATCCTGCAAATAAGATAGAGGATGACTAATCCTACTACACCTTCTAGGCTTGGGCAAAGAAGAAGGATCTGGATGAGGAGATGAAAGATCTGAAGCAGAGGCATTATGAGGAGAACTAGAAAAGTTAGAATCTGGAGAGGCAGAAATATGAGGTGAGAGAGGAGAAAAAACAGTGTCTGGTGAATTATTATGTGTCCTGAGTAGAGTAGTATAAGGGAAATCAGATGAAACATCAGAAGAAGATGTGTGAGCAAAAGACTCAAAGGAAAGAATTGGAATAGTATCTACTTTCAAAGGGAACTGAGAAGGAAATGCCTTTATGTCTCTGCCAATGATGACTTTGTGAGTAGTTAAATCATACAAAATCAGCCCTTTATGCTGGGAGCTGATACCCAAGAATAAACACTCGGAACTTGGTGTAACCCGGACAATTTGTACAGGCTACGAAAATGTGCGGAAGACTTATATAATCGAACACACCAACTAAGGAAGGATTCAACCCTACTTGAAGAATCAAATAACTCGAAATAATATGGATTAAACAAAATAACAACTCAAAAAAATATTAAGGACGAACTAGACCTAATTACGACACTTAGATTACGACACAAAAACGATACACAAATCCAAAGATAAGGGGGCTATTTTGGGACGAGAATTATGGCTGGAAGATGATGGTATTTGGGATGAGATTTATGGGTTAAGAATGGCTAGGGAAGATAGGATATGATAATGGTTCGAAGGACTTACGGTATAGATGGAAAACACGATGAATTGATGCCGAATGGAACCGAACCCTTGATGATTGACACACGATCAGGTCTTGATGGCTTGGGAGGGACACGAACGTTGGTGAAAGATGTAGGATGTCGTTTGATGAAGGTTGAAGGTGGTAGTGTTGAGAATCGCAACCCGATTAATCCCCGGTATATCTTGTACGACGAAAACGAATCTCTAAGTTGTTCTTCGTAGTGAGTTCACCCTAATTCTTTGTATGAATTAGAACGTTCCCTTGATGTAAGACTCAAAGTTTCCTAGGCTTCAAAAATGATAATTTTCGAGGAAAACAATCAAAAGCTTTAAACGGTTGAGACACAAATTGAATACAAAAGCAATTTTAATCAATAATGTCTAAAATATCAAAGTAACATGGTTCCCCTATTTATAGGGCCTATTATGCACGAAAATAACTAATAAAAAGGCCTAAAAAATCTGATCCAAAAGGATCTCTAACTATACTATAGAAATACCTAAACTAGAATTCTATTCAAGGTAGAAAATTGCCTTAAATACAATTCTAGTCAAACCTATGATATTATGAACGAAAATTACACTTATAAATTAATTAAAAACTGGTCTAAACTATAGTCTAAATTAATTAAATAAATACTATAGTCTAGATAAAAATCAACCCCTTAATTAAATTAAATCGAGGGCGAAAACAGTTCCATGCACAAATGCACTTCTTCTTGCTCTCTTCTTCAACTCTTCAAGTTATATTCTCCATGGTATGATCTTGATCTTCATTAGTTAATAAATTAACTAAAGTATGGTTGCACTTTGCATCTTCTAATTCCTCAAACTTCTTGCGAATCATCACTTGGAAATAACCTTGTAATTTTTTTGCTCGAAGTCGCGTCATTGGACCTTTGAATTGCAGCTCGGGTTCAAGGCCTTCAATGCCTTGCATGGATTCATCAGAACTTCTCTTGTAAAATTTAGAGTGTAGTGGTTGTGTACTAGCCTTATACACCAGATAACCAAAAGGATAAAGATTTTTGTAATCAAGCAAGTGTCCAAATAATACCTAATATGGGAAATCCTAATTTAGGACAGCTGTAGGTAAACAATTTATCCATCAGGTGGCATGAAGTACTGCATAACTCCAGAATTTTGAGGGAAGCTGACTCTGAAAAAAGCTCTAGCAACTTGTAGTAAGTGTTTGTGTTTCCTCTCTACAACACCATTCTGCTGAAGTGTGTAGGGGCATGATCTCTGGTGGTGAATTCCATTTTCTGTAAACTACTCATGCATCTGTGTGTTGATAAATTCACTGCCATTGTCAGTACGAATGTATTGAATAGAACACTTGAAAATAGTCTTAACCATAACAATAAAGCTCCTTATAATAGACCAAACCTGTGTTTTGGCCTTGAACAGGAATGTCCAAGTGGATCTAGAGTAATCCTCTACAATGGTAAGAAAGTATGAAGTATTGGAAATGTTCTCATCTTTGCAGGGGCCCCATACATCCATACGTATGAGAGCAAATAAGCAAGAGTGGCTCCTATGTAGTACTGGAAATGGCTCTCTTTGCTGCTTAGATTCAAAGCAAATTTTGCAAGTCTGTAATTCTTCCAGATCTTATGTTCTGAATCTCTTATTTGATATAGTAAGGTGTCTCATTGTGCTGATAGAGGGATGTTCTTGCCTGTAGTAAAGATCCTGCAAACTAGAATAATTTTGGGCAGCATTAACTGAGTAAGCCTGCTATGTTTCAGGAGGAAACACATAAAGTGAGCCCTTCAGGCTATAGATTCCAAGTGTGTGATCAGATTTTCTGCCTTGTATAAGACAATGTGAAGCTAGAAATTCCATTTTGCCATCTATGTCTTTGGTAAGCTGCCCCACTGACAACAAGTTGTGAGTGAATGCTGGGGCAAACAAAACATTCTACAAGGTAATATCTTTGTTGAGCTTGGCAACACCAGTAAGGAAAACCCAAAGAATACTACCATCTAGTAGAAATATCCGCACAGGATGCTTCATCCTCTTTAGATTAGAAAGTAGATCAATTTGTTTACACATGTGACCACTAGCACCCGAATCAACAATCCAGTCATTTATTTTAATCCCTTCATTCACCCCAAAGGCATAGTGACCTGTGTAATTCATTGTATCTATCCCTAGATCCACTTCAGCCAGGTTAGTTGTGTTCAAATGATGGTCTGAAGTCATTCCTTGCTTAAAATAAGCTGCCATGTGTTTGGCTATCTTAGACTGTACCAATTTAGTAACATCTGGAAAGCCTTCTTTCTCCTTTTCAAATTTAACATCTTTCCTTGGTGAATCCTGTTCCAACTGTTCTTCTAATGTTTGATCTAAAGCACAATGTGTGTGCTCTGCCTGAGCCTTTTTCAGTGTTGTATTTTCTGTACCAATCTGGTACTCCTATCAATTCAAAGAAATCAACCTTTAAATGTCCAATCCCACCACAATGATCACACTTTAACTTGGTTTTCTCCTCTCTGGTAAGCCTCTTCTTGTAATATTCACCTTTCTGACCAAACCTTTGATTGGAATACAAAGCATTATGATCAGGGGTATCAGCAAAGTGTATAGAAACTCTCATTTGGTCCTCAACCTGTAATACCATGGCATAGGCCTGGCTTACAGTTGGTAAAGGGTTCAGGATAAGGATTTTTTTGTCTTATTGCCTCAAAACAGTCATTCAACCCCATTAGAAACCCCATCATATGTTCCTCTTCCAGGTCTCTTGTACTATCTTCCAATGCCTCATAGGTACAAGCTCTTGACGTTTTCAGTAGAGACAATTCATCCCACAAATTGGTAAGATTATTAAAATACATCATTACAGACTGAGTATTCTGAGCATAGGGGGAAATTTCCCTCCTAAGCTTGTAAATGCGTGGTACATTCTTTTTACCAAATCGCCTATATAGTTCTTCCCACAGACCTCGAGATGTTTCCATGTTCTGAAATCCTCTAGACACTTCTTTAATCATGGAGTTCATTATCCAGTTGAATACAAGATAACCAACTCGTAGCCATTGCATATAGTCTATTGAACCTATTTGAGGTTTTGTCAAAGTTCCATCTACAATGCTGAGTTTATTCCTTGAGATTAAACCTCTTTTAACTGATCTAATCCAATTATGAAAATTTGTGCCATCAAATAGATCAGCTGTAAGATTCATACCAAGATTTTCATTTGGACTAATATAAAGCATATCATTTGCAAGCACTCTTGTATGACTGACCTCATTTCTAGAGTATCCAAGCTACAAAATTTCCTGGTTGCTTCCATGATTTCCAGTACTACACTGCTGCGGCGACGAATTATCATCAATGTGAGAAACTTCACGGTGATCATCTTTCATGCCACTAGATCTAGCTGGCATGTTTGAATTTCCATGATTAGGAAACCCTAATTCCTCATCTTTTGCATTACACCAAGAAAAATTCTGATTTTTCTTTGTCATTTCCTCAAAATCAACCAATTAATCTATGTACAATATGTAGAAGAATGATCATATGGAAGAATCTAAGAACGAATGGCTCTAGATACCATGTTGAAAAGAAGAAAATGCAATCTTCATATTGCAAACTCAAAATTGTATTCTCTATTTCTTAATAGTTCAAATCAGTTGTCTTCTGCAACATAAAAGATATTATTTACACAAGATAGCTGCTTAAGTTTTAAGCAAAATTAATCTACGGCTACTACACTACAACTATGATCTAATGGCTCTTAATAGTTCTACAGTGGTCCATGCCTCAAAAGCTTGATTGATTGCCACGTGGACTGCATGGTTGTTAGTGCTGTTCTTGTCCGCGTTTCCTTGCATCGCAGCAATCCATTCTTGCTGCACAATATATATGCATGAGTTGTGAATACAAAATTTTCCATACAAAGATGACTGCATGTTCATGCATGCAATTAGAAATCATGCAAAGTTGATATTCCAACAGTCTCTTTTAAAAATAGAAATATGTATTATCTATTAAAAAGCGTTAACGTTAAAAATTTAGGTTAGCATGTGGTGCATTTAAAGTGATCGATAATTATAAAAGTATAATTTACTAAAGAGTGCAAAGAAATCATTGCTCTCTTGTAGAAATAATTTTAAGAATATGCAGATAAATTTGAAATCAAATCTATGACATCTAAGCAACAAAATATAATAAAATAATCCCTTGCCCTCCTCATAGATCGTCATCCATGTATACACTTCTCAGAACTTGTCAAAGCTTTAAGCATTCATACATTGTAGGTGAAAGTGATAACGTCCACGATCGCCGGTGCAAGGCACGGACAAAGAGCGGCTCCTATAAGACTTCCAAGCGAAGAGGCACATGAATGAACCGAATCCACCAGAAAGAGAGGGATTCTCAGGTTATACAAGAATGGTACTATATAGTCGAGGATAGCTTAAAGGATTTGATTGGTGCTACTCATACCACACGGGGCATCTTCTTTTCTGGTGCTTGTTCCACCAGAACTCCAAAGTTAAGCGTGCGTGACCTGGGGAAATGGTGGGATGGGTGACCCCCTGGAAAGTTTTCTCAAGGACCGTGTGAGTGAGGATAAAGCACGCTGGACTATTTTTACTTTTATTCTTATCCCTAATCTCGGTCGGCAACGAGCAAATGTAAACCTATAAATTACAAGTCTAACTTGAATAACTTTATTAAAGATAGGATTAAGAATCACCATTCATATTATTATTATTATTATTATTATTAAGGAAACTAATCACAAGCTAAAATATGAATAATTGAATTGTTTAATAATTTTAACTAAACTAACTTGAGTTCGAACTCCAATTTTCTTCTCCACCTCTCTTGATATTTTTCTTTCACTAAAACTGTTTTATATGATTACATAATAGGTATGTTAGTTTTGTATACTGGAAGATATGTCTTTCTATACTTTTCTGATGATATGGTGATATAGATTGATTATATGGTAGTTACTGTTTGCATTTACATTATTATATAACTGTTTATGCATATTCAATATACTTACATTGTAGATGATATGGTGTGGGTAAACACACAGTAAGATCATATCATGAGATCCTTGTATTGTATTAAAAGGCTCACGGCTTAGATGGTCCTGAATACACCAACGGTACACCGTAGAATAATCTAATATTTAGTTTATCTTCACTAACTGATTATTCTAATATACATGTTAGTATATTGAGGAGGATCATGTGTAACGCCCCGGTCCCGGGAGAAGGGCAGGGGACCGGTGCGCTACTTGGAGGAAGGGGGAAGGGGTTATTGAACATAAGCAATCAAAGAAATAGGGTTAGTGCCCCAAAAATTTGGGCAGCATAACCTCTATAAATTGATCAATCCACGCTTTTAAAACGTATGAAATAACTAAAACCAGATACCATGACTCTTAGGATGAACCGAAGAAAGAATAATGAAGGCAAACTTCAATATAAATAATAACAGTTCAAAGGTTAACTGTTAATAGGTTAGGCATGAAAAAGGCCAGACTGATGTCTGTCCAAATACATGAAGTAAAGGGATGCCAGACTTTCGTCTGTCGTGAAAACAATATAAAGCCAGGCTTTTGCCTTGACATGGAAAGTAATGTAAAGTCAGGCTTGCGCCTGTCTGAATGCGGAATGTTAATAAATGCTAAGCTTTTGCCTATCAGGAACAGAAAGAAAATGGGATTCGGAGAACCGAACACTCCATAACAATAAAGAAAATGGGATTCGGAGAACTGAACACTCCATAGCAGTAAAGAAAACGGGTTTCGGAGAACTGAAAATATTTGAAAAGATTTTAGTCGTGAATACTAATGCACTCAGTGGGTACTTTTGAGTAAAACCTTCACAATCATTTTATAAAACAAAATATCCAATCATATTTTAAGCATATCATGGAAAGCTTTCAAAACAGAAAAATTTATGAATTCCATGTATACAAAATCATTTTAGTTCCATCATTGCGTGCCACTCTCCCCTAGAACTCTTACGGTGAGTCAGTTCGTGTACTCAACCCGACTGCTTAAGGTTGGATACTATCCTGTTTGCTTGGGGCTCGATATCGTGAACCATTGTAGTTTCGTTACCAAAAACAGTAGTAAGTCTTACATGACTCAGAAGAGCACATCAAATACAGTCATTAGTTGGATATTCAATCGCATTCATTTTATAAACATCAGGGCTGAATAACCCGAAATACATTTTTATATAATAAAAACCCACCTGGCAATCAGATCTGGAACAACTAGATCTAGATTTTGATTCTGATCTCAACTAGAAGTCTCCTTCTTCTGAGCCTACAAGATTATCCGACAACTTAGTTTCGATGAAAGACTACCATTAGGTCAAAATCTAACCTTTCTTAGCTATGAAGTAAATATTATAACATCTACTATCTTATTATGCAACACCCGGGTCATCAAAATATTTTGACTCTTAAGGAAACTTTACTCAGGACATTTTTATAAAGAAAAACCCTTTTGGAAGTTTTGGCATACGGAGTGGTCAAACCCGTATCCTAAAATTAACCCGATACAAATAAATTCATACCACAAGATCTGCCCATTGGAAAAATATGAAACTTTAAATAAAAATACTATATTTTTACACGGAACAACTTTTGAGCCTGAAAGTACAATACGGCTATCCATGAAGGATAGATCTGAAAAATACTACAATTTAATATTCGGATACCCAAAATATGCCCGAAATTAAAAAGTGATAACATGGAAAATGTATATAAATATACATAGAACATAAAACCCTAAAGATACTTTTTGATCCGGCAACCCGAAAGAGTCACTGATTTGAGGGGTGGTGTGAAATTTTGGCGGCGGTCATGATGATTTTCCATCGTCATCGTCCGTCAAATCATCTTTTCAATCACGTATTTGTGATCTATATATTGACACCTTCAATGACTATTTAAGAATTGAAATATGAAACTAGAGATGTACCTTCTCTAGAAGTTGCTCGGCGTTTCGATTCGAAAATGAATGAAAAATGAAACCTTAAACTCCTATTTATTGAGGAAAAATAAATAGGATAATAAATAATAAAAGAAATAGGATAATGATGGAAAAAGAATAGGATAATTACGAATAGGATAATATTTTGAATAAGAAATTGGATAATGACGAATGTGCCTTTTCTATCCAAATCTATTACCTTTTAGTTTAAAATTGTGCCAAGAGTTCATTTGAACTCGAAATTGGAAAATTCAAAGTTTGTCACGATGCTTGAAATTTTTTCTATCAATCCATGAAAAAATCAAAACATTTTTTTTAAAGTAATTTTTGACCAAAATAAATTTAACAGATTTCTCTGGCTGCGATTTTCCTTTATTTGAGTCCTTTAAGGACCCAACTTCTATCCTAGATTACCCTCAGGTAACATAAGTTGAATAAAACCTTCTAAAATATTTTGGGGTATTACATCATGATAGGATACCGTTCTCTACTCTGACACTACAAGTTAGAGAGCAAAGATCCACATAGTTCGGGTTCTTAACTTATATTTATTGGCGAACATATGTATGCTTTGTTTATTGCTTTGATTTATTCATGGGTGAGATTCTCTCATAGAATCAATAAACTCGATATCTTGGGTAATAGTATTTGCATATATGATGTGCCGTGCAATATATATATATATATATATATATATATATATATATATAAGCACCGTATCCTAGTGAGTCAGGTTGATGATGTTCTCTTGAGGAAACACAAGTTCATGTGAAACCCTGTAGATGGAATTTATTCTGTACATGATAAAGCTTGTGTGGTACTACTCAAGATTTTAGATATTAATTAATTATAGATATCAGAGGCTTACATAATTAATTAATGAACATTAGATCTTAAACACGGGGAATGGCTAAACTAAAGGAGAAAGCATATTCACAAATATATATTAAATTGGTAAGTCAGTATTACTTCTTTAGTGGAATAAAAGTAATATTTAATTTATTTAATAATATCCTAAGTTTATTGGATATTGAGAATTAAATAAATTTGTGGGCCAATTTAATATTCTTCTAGATCTCTGTTGTAGCCCAATATGACTTTAATGGACTGGAGATAGAAAAAGAGATTGAGGCCCAAACCCAGTAGAGTTGGAACCCAATAATTTCGAACACCTCCTTACAAATAAGGAGGTAGGGTGATTAAAATTATTAAGTAAAAAATCAGCCCCTCAGTTATCCCTTGATCTCCACAGTATTCATAATTATCTAGTAGATTTCTGTCCACCCAGAATCTAGATACAGTCCGGGAATATAGCAGAAGATCGAGAAGTCGAATTGCTTAGCAAAGGGGCGCCGATTATCATACTGACAACAACAAGATTAGACCTTTAATCTTATCCTCAACCCAACGTTCAATTGTAAGTCATTTTTTGATTATCTATGTTTCCGTTTTCATTAGATTCGAAAAACAAGTTTACACGTTTAATTAAACTCGGTTAATTAAAACATATGTGCTGCATAAATATATGACATACATGATATTAGGATTAAAGAACAACCAAATAGATCATGTCGTTGTTTAATTTGAAAAAATACCAACAAGGTATATATATATATATATATATATATATATATATTACTATAGTTCCTTATCTTACAATATTTATAGATAAGGTTATACATACTTTTTCCAATTAAAGGTAATGTATATATATATATATAGACATGTGTATCCCTAATATATATATATATATACATAATACTAGTCTTACACCTATCACCCCTTCCCAAGCCACACGTGTGTATATATATATATATATATGCCACATCTTTGTTGTCTTTCTTAAGGCATGTGTGTATGTGTCTACTTTTATATATATATATATATATATATATATATACACACACACACATATCTTTTAATCTATATTATATATATATATATATCTAGAAATCATTAATATATATATATATATCTTTATCAAATAAACAAAAGGGCATAACCATGTTTACACGCATCTATAAATGTAATTGTCAAAAAAATAAGCACACAATACCTATATGAAACATATATCAAGATAATCATTAAATAGTGAGAGATTTGGTTACTACATCTGTGGCACCCCTCAAACGGAAATAGAAGAATAGACTAACAATGTGAACGTATCTTGCATTTTTTTTGAAATTGAAAGAAAAGTATTGGATCACTCGAGAAAAGATAAGATTTACTTTGACACATAATTTACATAAATATATTAAGGGAAGAAAGAGTACTCTGAAGTCAAAAGAGTACGGCATGGAAGATAAACGTTTATATACAATCAAAATGGTGAACTTCGAAGAAGTTTCACACTTGAAAAAAAATAGAGTCAAAAGGTGGTGCAAAAAGCTCATAAACGAAAGCCCATCAGGTCGTCATCCATGTAAATAGACCCACATGAACTCTTGGAAACTCCACGTCCCGCACCAAGTACTTTCATGCTTCATTATAATCACCCACAACGCATGAACCACATGAGCTAAAGCTCAGTAAGCAGAAATCATGCATGAGACCTGTTTTATGCAATGCACAAAGATGACATCACACCTGTCAAATGCTCATGATCAAAATCATTTCCTCTCAAAAGCATTTTTAAATGTTTAAGAACTTGGCTCCCTTCATCAGTTACTAACATGAGTCATGAGCTCATAATATAATCAATATCAATTGGCCAGTATGTGATTAGTGCACTCATGTGGCTCATCCTTCCCGAACTCCAAAGGACACGCCCCTGCCTGTTTTCTTTGATTCCATATGAAAGTCATCCCACATCTGCCACTCATTACCTCAAAGGTGCAGTCGAAGTGGATCATCCTCCCTGGACCCCAAGGGACACGCCCCCTGTCTGTTCCTTTTGATCCCGCATGGAAGTCATCCCACTCGAGGCATAAATATACAACATGTCCCAGCATGGACTAGTGGTGACCAATCCCAAACAAAACATTTTCTCTCTCTGAAAACCATTTCATGCATGCAACCTCGATAATATCTACATGTCTTGCATGCATATGCTTGTGCTCATGTACTAAATATTTAATACACAGAATTAGAATACCACAAGTATATTACACCAAACATTTATCGGATAATGAATTATACTAACACAATCATATATAATCAAACAATATTATGTTCATGCATTATAGTTGTAAATGGATTTCTACTTACCTTAAGTCCAATGCTTGTAATATTTGAGATCCTAAAACCCACATTTTTGAATAAAATCTATCCAAAATATATTATAATATAATATACATATTATTTAATAAAACAAATGTAACTAACTACTGTTAGACAATTATTTCTATCTAAATAAAAGCATTTATTTTAGTTTCTAACTCTATTCATCATTTACACCGGCACGAGCTGAAGAAGAATGCCAGCTGAACAATATACCAGTACGAGCTGAAGGATATACCAGCTCAAGAGGATTCCAGTTGAAGAAGAATGCCAGCTGAAGAATGCACCAGTCCAAGGTACGAGCTGAAGGATATGCCAGCTCAAGAGGATTCAAGCTGAAGAAGAATGCCAGCTAAAGAATGTACCAGTCCAAGGTGCGAGCTGAAGGATATACCAGCTCAGGAAAGTTCCAGCTAAAGAATGAAGTCCCAGTTGAAGAAGTACCAGTTCAAAGGATACCAGCTGAAGACGTATCAGTTCAAAACATAAACTGAAGAAGCGCCAACATCCGAACTGAAGACTAGTCCAAAGAAGTTCTAGCTGAAGAGATGCCAGTCCAAAATGCCAGCTGAAGAACATTAGTTCATAACTGCCAGGTGAAGCAAATCTGTAATGCCCCGGTCCTGAGGATTAGGACGGGGATATTACGGGAATAATAGAAGGAAAAAGGTAGCATAATTCCAAATCCAGGGGGTCCTCAGTAATATCCCGGTCCCGAAAGAAAAATAAATGAGGGACGGGGTGTCACTTAAAAAGGAATATGATATAGAACAATCAAATGAAATGGCTTTAGAACAAGAATAGGTTATTTTCCCCAGAAATTTGGGCAGCATAACCTCTGTATCTGGAAGAAATCCACGTCTTTCAACATATCAACGAAGTCAATTGATTCAATCAAGTCAAAGAATGCCTATCCATAGGCCAATCAAATTCAAACAGAATCCAGCAATTAATAAATAGGATCCTGACTCTTCAAATAAACAGGACATCTTCAAAGGTCACAACAACTAAGACCCATCAATAGGTCAGAGGCAAATAAACTATTTTATGTCCCATTCATAGGACAGAAGCAATTTATCAAGATAAGACCCATTCATAGGTCTACTGGAAAATAAACAGAATCCAAGACTCAACCAAATATGACCAACTCATAGGTCGAAAACTGTAATGAAACATGCTTGGATTTATGAATAGGAAATGAGACTTTATTTATCATGATTCAAATAAAGAATACAATTCAGATAAGCCCAAAAATAAAACATAGCATGCAATCATACTATGGGGCAACTGTATCAGAGTTTAAGCGGAAAATAATGGAGTAATATTGTATCACATAACAACATACTCATAAGCAATAATTTAGTCTGAACGAGACAGCAAGACATAATCAACCCACAACAGTACATCGAGTCATCACCTCCAGCATCTCAACCTGTGAAAAACATTTTGAAAATATTTTGGGCGAAGCACTCAGTGGGTTAAACTTTTAACTCAATCTTTAATAAAAATTGTAACAGAATATCCAAAATATAAATACAGATAATGGAAAGCAAAACGCGAAAGCCCTTCCCATTTCTGCAAACCTTTACTTCTCTTTGGTACCCTGTAGCTCCTTTTGTCATCTACTGCACTCTATGACATGTCGCTGATAGGAAAAGGGAGGGGTTACCTCGCTAATCCGAGGAGAGTGTACCAGGGATCACCTAGCATTGACTCTGAGTATACCAGGGGTTACCTAGCATTGACTCCTATAGTGATGCCCAGATCACGTGTATGTGCAGGGGTTACCTCACAGTGACACCTTTAGTGATTAAGATCACAACTGCAAGAATCACAGTTCCTGCCTTTCCTTTGATCTATGTTCTCTAATAAGTGCGTAATATGATATAAGTACAAAAGTATGTCATCCTTTTAATATAGCAACTATGCTAACCTTTAATTCCTCTAGTAAACTTAGTTCAATTATGCTTCATATTCCTTAAACGAAAATCATTCTTTAACTTGAGTTTAATACTAAAAGCACAAGCTAAAAAGTACAACTCATTATACACAAGTATAATCAATATACAATAAACATTTAATATACTGTAACTTTAAATTATGACTTTTAGTCTTTAAGTATAAACTCTAACCTTAATCTATATACTATGAATCTTTAAACTCTACATCTTAACTTTTAACCCATATACTTTAGTTATGACAAGGCATAATCTATTCTATTTAATTATGTCGAAGCATAATCTATATTTGTTTATTGTGATAAATCATAATCTATATTCTCAATAATTATGATGAAGCATAATCTATGTTCTCAGTAATTATGGCAAAGCATAATTTATGTTCTCAATAATTATGGCACAACATAATCTATGTTCTCAATAATTATACATCAGTATAATACTATGTTCTCATTAATTATACAACAGTATAATACTATTACTCTAGCAGAGACTTGAGCAGATAATTTCTCAAATATTTAATTTGGATATTCTAACTATGACTATCACATTTATGAGTTAATAACTCAAATATAGATAGTTTTGCAAATAAACCCACCTCGATTAGATCAACTCAGGTGATCAAACTTCTCGATACTCATCCGTCAGCTTCTTTGACCGGCTCAACAAGTCCTACAAGGTCAAACCTTATTTTAGGACTGCTACTCTAATTTTCAGAACTCGACTTTAATTTAATTGGAGCTTTTATTTACTTTAATTATATTTCAATTAAGAATGCGCGACTCTAGAGACCTCGTACAATTTCAACATAGAAGGAAATAAATTCCAAAATATAATTTCCGATTTAATGATATCAAAAGATTTGACAAAGGTCACTTTCCATAACTTGTCATTTTAATCAAATTTTACACAGCAAACCTCGATTGCACTTTTCATTTGTCCAAAAATTATGAAAATAATCAGACATGACCCCACATATATCTTTATTAAACTATACAATTTTTGGAATTTTCTGAAATCACATGCTTTAATTATAAAAATAACCGCCTGATTAAAATGATCGACTTTAATCAAAACTTATCGGAAAATTATGAAACTTGGCAGTCCTATAGGAAATAATTTTTCGAGCAACTTTACAGAAGAAACTTTTTCGATTTGACGACCCGAAATGGGCGAAAACGGGCAAAAACCGAAACTGATCGGCGCCCCTTTATTTTTCACGTTTTCCAGCGTTTTCACCGGTTTTCGGCCACCGGACGACAACGCACTCAACATACGAAATGAAGCACTGTTTAAAACACACAACATATTAAAATTTTAACTATAGAGGATAAGAAATGGGCCGAAACGAGACATCCGAAGCGGCGGCGCGACGACGGCGATTCCGGCCATCCACGGCAGCGGCAGCGGTGGCGGCCCTCCGGTAGCCTTCCGGCGCTCGATAGCTGCTCCCGCAACAGCAGCACCCCTCCCCAAATAAAACTTAACCTGGGCCCGCATGCGCGATTTACTCGGCGCAAGCCCGGGTTTCTCTCATTCGTCAACACGAACGAGAGAGAGAGAGAGAAAGAGAAGAGAGAATGAACAAGAAAAAGTGAGCTCCCCCCTCCCCTATTTATAGGAAAAGGACTCCGGGGCGGGTATAACTTTTTCGGATATAAAATACTGATAAAGTAATTTCCGGATTCAATAAAAGATGTTTTATTCAGTGTTGAGGTCCAAACGACCTCAGACACAAAATCTAAAAATACCGGGAGACTCGTTGGCTCAAGTACTATTGAACCAACCCAACTCGGGATGATGAGGAAGTCGTCTGAAGAAAAACGAAGAAAGATTCCCTTTCAAAAATTACTTTTACTATTCATTTCGACTGACAGATTTTACTCCCGAGCGCTCGATTGACCTCAAATTGGCAATCCGTGAACGCGAACGGATTCCTTGGGTCATTTCCTATAAGATAGACTTGATAGAACAAGTCTCTGATCAATGAAAAAGATTTCGTGAATTTTTCAAATCACGAACGCACGCAAAAATTACTATTCACAGGTTTTCCCTTTACGATTTTCAATTACGGGACTCCTGTAGAGGTCAGAATAAAATTCTGAAAGCACCAATAGTTTCCTTTAGGTCCTTACATTTCAGAAAAGACCAATATTGACTATCTTCTGGAGACAAATGCAAACTCTCATAAATCGATTTTCACATAAAATACACGAAAAGGTCGCGACTTACATCTGTTTTACTTTATTTTAGCTCCAATTATTTTCTTTAGTCTTCTAAATAAATTTAGAGAACTCACTGAAATTCTGTAATGTTACAAAATCAAACTAGAGCTCAGAAAACATCAAGCCAGAGTCCAGAATTGCCAACTGAATATGATCTAAACTGGAGCTTGCAAAACTGCCAATGATGCGCAGAACTGACAATCGAGGAACTAAATATTCCAATTGCCAGTCAAAGCCTAAAACTGAAGATCAAGACAGAAGCCATAACTAAAATTCAAATTTCAGAAAAGCTAACATGAAGATCTTAAAGTTAATGCAACTGAGATCTTGGAACAAAAGCATGTCAGAAGAACAAAGGCTACCCAACGACTCTTTAAATGAAAAGCCCCTCAATGGCTTTATCATTTATGATCACCCAATGATCAACAACGGTCACGAGCCATTCATCTATAAAAGATGAGTGACCCAGAAGATGGCCATGAGACTTTTTTCCAAGATTTATGCTAAGACTCTTTGCAGCGACGACATTCGCCAAAGTTCTAAAGCCTCAAGCTCAAATTCAGCAAAAGCAAAAGTCCCAACTGAAGAGAAGAAGAAAACTGCTCATCAAGCTAGCTATTAAAGAATTCCAACCAGAGTCACTCTCTCAGTTTTGTTCTACACCGATCAACTACCCAGCTCAAGCCGAAGAGGCGAAAAGGAGCACACCAGTTGATACCAATTTCAAGACTGTATTCGTGAAGATCGAAAGAGATCTAAAACCTTAAAAAAACGGCCAACAACACATTATCTCTCCAGCGAGTAGTTGGAAATTACAAGTGTGAGACTATCGCCCCCATCGGATGAGGAGGCTGCTTTCGTTGGATCACTACTTCCGGGACAGCACCAGTTGGAAAGGAGTCCGTGACTCATAAAGTCACCGATAGCCAGGTCCAACACTTGTCTTTACTGTGTAATTATAATAAAGGAACTTTACACTTGCATAGTGAATTGCCCTTCTGCGGAAAGAAGAGAGGACGTAGAAGTTGAGCTTGGAACCTCTATAAAACTGTCTGTATGCTTTGTTCTGTTTACAATTTTTAGTTGCATGTTTTAACTACACACTTCAAGCCTGTTGGTCCCAGACGAGTCGATATCAGTTTAGAGGGGGGTGAATAAACTGATTAAAACTTTTGCTTCAATTGCGGAATAATAAGGGCCCTTGACTCGCTTAGAAACTTATCTATGCACAAATCGAATAAGTACTTTGGACAGCTTGAGTGCAGATTGTGTGAGCTTGTGTACAGTTCAAAGATATGCAATTAATGAAAACAGTACATCACACAAATGATTTATAGAGGTTCGAAGTCTCAAACTCCTACGTCTTCTCTTCCTACCGCAAAAGGGCAACTTCACTATATAACTTGAGTTTCTTTACAAATTACACAATGAAGGACATTTGGCTGAACCTGGTAACTGCTCTCTACCTCAGCGGGTCGACGGCTCACACTTGAAGTCCCTAACTGCTCGCTAGGAAGGTAGGTGCTATTGACGTCTTTACAAGGTTTTAGATCTCCTTCGATCTTCAAGAGGTTAGTCTTGAACAGGGGATATCAACTGATGTGCTCCTTCAATTGAGCTGAATAATTGATCATTGTATTGCTAAAACTGAGAAGGCTGCCCTGGCTAGTTGATCAACAGCTGGCTGAATATTTTAACTCTTTGAATTCTTCTTCTTAGTTAGACTCTCGCAGTTTTTAGGAAATGCTGAACTCGAGCTATGTGGGAGCGAGAAAGAAAGCTCTGCTTGAATGAAGGCTTCAAGAATAAGTATTGTGAAAAGTCTAGAAGGCAAAAATGTTTAAAACTTTGATTCACTCGTCTTTTATAGAGGAGTGCTTTTATGACCGTTGAGTTCCATTGATCGGTGGCTCTGTTAGTTCATCAATGCCAGATGATCTTTATTGATCGCTGGAGCTTTTGATTGAAGTAGCCGTTGCTTTGCCAATCGATCTCCATAGGATATTTAATTCCAGGATCTCCGTTGAAGCATTTATTCCAAGATTCATCGGTTGAGCAATAACTCCAGGGTTCTCTGGCTGGTAGTTCTGAGCTTCAGCTTTAGTAACTTTGAGTTCCAGTTGGTAGTTCTGAACTTGTTTGTTCAGTTCAGCTATTACTCTAGCTGGCAGTTCTAAGCTTGTATGCTCAGTTTGGCTATTGCTCTAGTTAGTAGTTCTGAGCTTGTCAGCTTTATTTAGCTATTGCTCCAGTTGGCAGTTCTGAGCTTGTCAGCTCAGTTTGGCTATTGCTCCAGTTGGCAGTTCTGAGCTTGTCAGTTCTGTTTGGCTATTCCTCCAGTTGGCAGCTCTGAGATTGTCAGCTCAGTTTGGCTATTGCTCCAGTTGACAGTTCTGAGCTTGTCAGCTCTGTTTGGCTATTACTTCAGTTGGCAGTTCTGAGCTTCTTCCTCTAGTTCGGCTATTGCTCCAGTTTGCAGTTCTGAGCTTCTCTGCTCAGTTCGACTAATCATTCTCAAGCTCTCTTGTTAGCTTGACTGATCATAAGCTGGCTGACTTCAGTTCTGGCCTTTAGCTGATTTGTCTGTTTTCTTCAGTTTGGCCATCAGTTGGATACTTCCAGTCTTTCAGTTGAAACTGATCTCGTATCAGTTTCTTTAGTTTAGTCGATTATGTTCTCCCTCAGCTCAGCTGACTTAGCTATCAGTTTGTTTCGACTGGTTCGACTATTCGAATCCACAGCTGAATTGAGTTCTGACTGGTTGGCGTATCCTCACAGCTGGTAGACCATACTCCAGTTTGGTTGACTTCAGCTTTGATTGAGTTCCTCTTTGATGCTCTGGATTGGTCAGCTCAGATCTACAGTTTGAATTTTAGTCAGTTTTTCATAAATAGTTTTGACATCTCATCAAAACCTTATCTAGAGGTTTCTTGATAGTTTTTCCTAACAATTTCCCCCTTTTTGATGATGTCAAAACCTTGTCAATGATGATGGAAAAACTACAAGTGTTCGTTTGATAGACATGCTGTAGCTTGCTTAGGCAAATTCTTGAAATCAGAGCACATTAGAGCATGAAATTCAAGTATCAGAGCATCTAAAATCCAAGTATCAGAGCATTCAAAGCATACTTTCATTTTGAGTAATTAGTGCATGATTGTCCAAGTATCAAAGCAGAGCACTATGCTTGATATTAAGGCCAGTTGAAGCATAAATTCAAGTATTAGAGTATATTCTCATTAAGGCATGTATCAGAGCATAAAGTATGGATCAAATCTGTAACGCCCCGGTCCTGAAAATAATAATAAATAAAGGACGAGGGTGTCACTTAAAAGAATAGGATTTGGAATAATTATTAATTAAATAAAATAATTATTGGAAACAAGAATAGGTTATATCCCCCAGAAATTTGGGCAGCATAACCTCTGTAACTAGAACAAGTCCCCGTTTTATAACGGCTTATAAGAGTACAATTGGAACGGTACAGAAACCAACAAGTCCGTACATGGGCAGAACAAAGTGATAAACAGATACCAACAAGGAAAGACCCATTTATCTTGAGTATTAATAAGATTAGTCACATCCAAAGGACAAAAGAAAAATAGCAGATAAGGCCAATTCATAGGTCGACTGACATTAAACAGATACCAACATGAAATCGGGTATCACCCTTCTAATAGGTCGAAGCCAATACAGGGATACTGGGTATGGCAAAAGAACTGGGTTTCCTTCCCTCACGACTTTATTAAATAAATAGAAATCATATATTCATAGCATATTAGACATGCTATCATCATGTATCAAATATCAAGACTAAATACTAGATATCAGAGTATTCAGTAGAAACATAGCGGAAGCAATAATATAACCAGATAGAGCAGCAATTAGGAAGTTCAGACAACCCCATCAACAGCACATCACCGGCCTCAGCATCTCAACCTGAAAATATTTTGAAAAGAGTTGGGTGTGAGTACTAATGCACTCAGTGGGTAATTTTGAACTCAATTTGCAAATAAGAAATATCCAAAATAATACACAGCATATAGGAAGCAAAACACGAAAGCCCTTCCCATATCTGCAAACCTTTTTCTTCTTCTTTGGGATCCATTTTTCTCAGTCTGTCGTCTATGCACTATATAGCATACCGCTGATAGGAAAAGGGAGGGGTTACCTCGCTAATCCGATGAGAGTATACCAGGAGTTACCTAGCATTGACCCTGAGTATGCTAGGGGTCGCCTAGCTGTGACTCCTTATAGTGACATTCAGTCACAGTTGCAAGGGTGTACAGTCCTGCCTATGTTCATCAATTACTTGCACTACAAAATCCAAGATCCTAGCACAAGCCTATCTCAGCTAAGTTCAACATCATCTTATAATATCTCATAAAACTTAGCTATTACATCATAGCTTAATCATGCTTATATAACTATTCCACAAGTATGCTCACATCCTAGTCACAATATCCCAACAATATTCCAATAATATTCTAACGATATCTCATAGTATTTAAACACTATTCTATCTCATAGTGTAACAATATTCTATAATTCCTCCTATAACAGTGATGTTAAACAGGTAGAGCATAAAACATTTATTTGGATATTTCTAAGTTATCTATCATGCTTCTAAAGAGTTATTACTTTTAAATTGTATTTATTCTTTAAAAATAAACCCACCTCACTGACGAGCAGGTGGCGACATAAAAACTTCGGGAACATCATCTTCTCTTCTTACAGGTCCTGCGGGTCCTACAAGGGTCGATCTTCGACTCAGAACGACTACTATATTTTTCAGAAATTAATCTACTATAATTGGAGCTATTATTAAATTTAATTCTTTTCAAAAAATATATTATGCGACTCTAGAGACCTCGTGTACATTTAACGCAGAAGAGAATAAATTCTAAAATATTACTTTTGATTTATTGGACCCAAAAGATTTGACAGATGTCACTTTCTGTAACTTGCCATTTTAATCAATTTTTATCAGATTTGTACCACGACACTTTTTAACCGTTCAAAAAATTACGAAAATATTTAGGGATGATCCTATACATGCCAAAACTATAGTTTGAAATTTTTAGAATTTTTCGATAATACATGCTTCCGATACAAAAATAACTGTTTAAATTAAATAATCGAGATTTTTCAAAACTCGTCCAAAAATTACGAAATTTGACGGGAACATAGGAAATATTATTTCGAGCAACTTTCGTTAATAAACTTTTTCGATTTGAAGACCCAAAACGTCCTGAATTTAACAAAAATAGTGGCAGATCGGTGTCTCTTTTTGTGCACATTTTCCATCGATTTCGCCGGTTTCTGGCTGTCGGACGGGAACGAGTTCAACATACGAAATATAGTGCATACTTGAATACACGACATATTAAAATTTATACTAAAAATGGCGAGAAATGGACCGATACGATGACGACGAAAACGGGTGACCGTGGGGGGTGGTTCCTCGACTGTGGCAGCAGCTGTGGCTGTTCTCCGGCGCTCCGGCGGCGGCAAGGCGGAGGCGGCACGGCGGCGGGAAGGTGGCAGTAGGTCGGTGGTGGTGGTGGCAGCTCCAGCCTTCTCTCCTTCGGATCTCTCTCTCGCACTCTCTACTCTCTCTCGCCTTCTCACTCTTTCTCCCTTCCTTTCTCTTTCTCATTCTTTCTTTTTCTTTCTTTAATCAATCTCTCTCATTCTTTTTAGACACGATTTAAAGGTTGCTTTATTTTACCGGGCCGAAGTTGAATTGATTTCGCATTATAAATTCAAAAATACCGGGAGGTTCATTGGCTCATATCCTATTAAATCAATTCAAAATGGTATGCCGAAAATATTATTTGATAATCGAATGAGAAAAGATTCCTTTTTAAATTGAATAAGAATTACTATTTATTTTACCAAAAATATTCTTGGGATTTCGTTTGATCTATGATTGAATTATCCGAGAATATCGGCGGATTCCTTTCATCATTTCCTATTGGAAAACTCTGACGAGTCAAGTCTCGGGACATCGCAAATATTCCTGATTAAATTAAAAATTAATATTCATGTCCTCTTTGACTGCTGGGACTTTGATTGACCTCGAATTTAAAATTTTAAAAGTACCATTGAAATTCTCAGGTCGTTCTATTTCCACGAAAATCATTATTGACCACGTGTCAAAAATATTAAACTATATATATTTATATATATATATATATATATATTTTTCAACTTAAATAACACCCAAAGTCGCGTCTTTTATCCGTTTTACTTTATTTTAGCTCCAATAAATTTCTATAGGTTTCTAAATAAATTTAGAAAACTTTTAACTATAACCCGAAAATACGGGGTGTTACAAAATCATATCAAATGATCTCTTGAAAGCAAGTTAAAACTACTTCTCTTCTTTGATTGCTTCATCTCTTCCTGCTTGATTTTCCTCTTTCTTGAGCTCCAAATTTTCTCCAAGCTTCCCCCTGAAGCTGAGCTTCCCCCTCATGATGTATTTCTCTTTGAATCTGATCCCAAAGAGTTAAGTTTTCATCATCATAGTTTCCATCTTCCCCCTTTTTGGCATCATCTAAAAGCTGGGGTGGATCGCACAATGGTATTGATAGGTTTGGCAAGAATGTGAAGGCAGTTGCCAAGTTGTAATCATGGATTGAGGGAACTGAAGGAATTGGAATGGGCGAGGAGAACCATGCATAGGCTTCTTCAGTTGTCATGAACTGACCACGATCATTGGCTTGAGAGAGTTCTTGCTCTCTGAAGTCCATGGAAGCTAAGTTGGTGAAGATCTCATCGGTTGTGGTGATTGATAGATCTTCGAGGAATGGGGTGCAGGAGGAGTTAGCTGGTTCGTTGTCGGGAAGAGGAGCGTCGGCTGGTACACTAAGCTGGATTCTTTTGATCATCGAATCCATTATCTCCGAGAGTGTTAGCGGTGAGCAGAGTGGATGGTTCATCCAATGTCTACTCCATTCTCCTTCGTTGATCTAGAAGAGGGATCCACGAGTGCGGATGAGGTGGAACATTGTGGCCTCATCGAGTTAGAATATCCAGATGTGGTACTGGAGGTACCGTTTCAGTTGCTCGAATAAGGAGGGATTGGTACCCTCAATGAGACCGAAGCAGCTTCTTAGCTGATGGTCTAGAACTGCCTCAAACTCAACCTTAATTGAGTCACGATTGACTAAGGTTAGAGGTTGTGAGCTGGCTGGTATTGTAGACTAATCACTCAGTCTAGAGAGGGGCTCATTCTCAATCATCAGCTGCCTTTCTTCTGAGGAGCTGGCATGGGCGACCACAGGTTTCTTTCCACGACTTGAGTTGGGAGTTCCTGGTTGGCGGGATCTCTTCGAGATTAGATGGTAGTAGATGGTAGGAAGCATGTCCCTTGGTTTGATCGGTTCGCCAGTTGGAATGATCTCATCAAACTGGCTTAGAATGATGTGGCTTATGCGACTCATAAACCCAACTTTTTCTCAGAACGAACCAGTTGATGGATCATATTCTGCTCGCTCGACATTTGCTCGTAGTTGAGCAAGAATAAAGGAGGCCCAATCAAATTTATACCCGAAGTATAGAGCGGCCGTTAGATGGGCTTTGAGGTCCGAGAATTGGACTGTCTCAAAGTTCCCATGCAGGATATGACCGGTGATATCCAGGAGTTGGATGATCTCATTGGGCAGGCTTTCCTTCAGCCTGTGTGAGCAGTCATGATGGTGTACGTGAGGATGTTTCCAAAGACCCCAAAGTGTATATTTGCACAATAGTTCCAGTTCCATCATGTTTGGGCCTTCATCTGGGAGGAGAAGTGTAGACATCATTGTTTCTTTTATCACCGTGATTACATTGTTTTGGACGGTGGAGATGATGTTGTTGCCGGAGATGGTTGCGTTGTGGTAGAACTCCACAACATGGGAAGGTATATTCTTGACTGGCATGATTGTCAAGAATGGCAACAATCCAGTTTCCTCCAATGACCGATAAATTCTTTGAAAGTTGTCTTAGCCGAGACATGCGTTAAGAAATTCTAGATTAAGAGTCTTATCTTTCTTCAGCTTCTTTATAAGCAATTTGACATTTACCATCTGAAATGAAGGCTTCATTTCTGCAAAGAGATGGTGTTGTTAGATATGCAAGTGTGTTGAGATAGAGAGTTTGCAGGTGATCAAAGCAAGGATGAGAGAGAATTTGCAGATGATCCGAGCCTTCATCTCCTTGCATAAATACATTCAGCTTTGTATGCATTGATCGAGGACACTCGATTGCTTCTCTTAGCTGATCAGCTATCCAATTTGATGGATGATTAGCTGAATTAATGATGCATGCTTCCCAGTCGTTCGATCGTGAAACAACTTTATGATCATGTGGCTGAGATGAAGTGATTTTGAAAATGGGGTAGTTGCCATAAATAGCAAAATATTTTCTGCAGATTTTGCTATTTATATCTTATTAGAAAAATATATTTCCCTTTTCTTCTTTGAAGAATTGATTTAATATCGATGCAGAGATATTAATGGAAACTTGGGAGAGAAAACCCTATTTTCAAATTGTAGCTGTTGAATATAATATAAAAAATTGTATAATCACAACAGTAACAATTAAGTTATGATAATTAAGAGGATTAGGAAGACTTATTCGGAGTCAGTTGGGATACAGTCCAACTGATTGGTTTGACGATTCAGCAGTTGGATGATCAGTTTCGTCCTTTTTTCAGTTGTTGCTGATGAACTGACTGAAACTCTACTGATCTGAACCGATCAGTTCGTTTGGTCAGCTGCTTGACTTGCTTGAGTCAGTTTTCTCTTTTTGAAAGGCCGAGCTGGACTAGTTCCACTACTTCCTTTGGAACAGTTTGATTGCTTAGACATTGATACAGATCCAGTTCTGTTCTTTGGCAGTGCGGGCCTTGCTGTCTTCCTGGCTTGGTGAAACTGCTGAATGGAAACTGATGAGTTTTTCATCCTTTGGTTGAGGGATTGTGAAGTTCCCTTTTGGCGACGATCTGAACTGATCTTTTTCCATAATCAACTGCACACCTTTTGAGTTGGATGTGAGTAGGGGAGTGACATAGCTCTTGGATAGGAGACTTGGTGATGTGGCAGTATCCTCATCATCACTGTCACTCTCATCATGCCTTGGATTCTTCTGAGGAGCCACGACTTCAGTATGTGATAAGTGTGGTTCTATCCTCACTGTGGCAGTTGGAGTTCGTCGTGATGGCTCAGCTGACTGACTTGATAAATTAACAAAGTTCAGTTTACAGCAAAGTGAACCAGTTGGGCAGTTGACTGATTGATTTGCAACCACAGCTCCTTGAGGCATGATGCTGGTTTTGAATTCAGCTAATAAGGCAGTTGCTGGAATTTTGTTGACAAGCCGGTGATTCATGATGTGCTGGATTTGGACAATGGTTGGAGGGAATGGATTTGACGATCCTATCCATTTAATGCTCCAAGTTTCTTCACGTTGCCAGTAGCTCATGCCATGAAAGACAGTTAGCAAAATGTGAGACTGGATAGACATCGAATGTCTCCAGTTGTACCAATAGAAATAACGGTGGAGTTGTTTGAATAACTCTTAGTCACGTTGTGCAACAAAAGCAAAGTGAAGGAGAAGGAGATTGGTCACTTCCTTTTGTGCACCTTTGACTGCATATTCACCACTATAGAAAGTGTGAATATTTTCTTCAGTCAGCTAGAGAGGAGGGCATGTGCTTCTGAAGTAGTCCGCTCCATAGTTTGGATGAGGGATTTTGATGAATGGAATAAGCTCATCTGGATCAGAGCAAACCTGAAAATCAACTGGTGATCCGTTATTTGATCTTGGAGAATGAACAACATTGTCAGTTGAGTTTCTTGAGGTGTTGTTGCTCGTCCTGGCCTTGGTTCTTCGTTTCTTTCTTAGTGACTGAAGATGAACAGTTTCCTTCTTGGGAATCCAGTCAGAGATAAGGACTGATAGTGATTCATCATTTGGAAGCTTCAGCAGGTCTTAAAGCATTTTCCTCATTCTTAGAACAAGTCCTACCTTGGACTCAAATTTACCAGATTTCTTTGAGTCACAGGCCTTGATAACTTGATGCTTGAATTGTTGGAAGACGAATTCTGCCCAGTTTGTTTGTCGCCATTCAGCAAGGTGAATCATAACCTTGTATCTCTCTTGGGTGAGTTGACTCAGGCTTCCAAAAGCTCCGAACATCATCTTGTTCATTATATCGAGTAGAATGCCATACTCGGGCTTCAGGTCAGTTTTAGCAGTTGTAAAACTGAATTGCTTGTTGCAGGTTGAAGCTTTCCATTCTCTCCAGTATGACACTGCAGATTCCTTTAGTTCTTGAACTAATGAGCCTTCTTGTGGAAGCTCGAACACTTCTGCAATTGTTCTTTCAGTGATTTGGAGTAGCCGTCCTTGAATCACTGATGATACTGTCTTTCCATCTGCAGACAATTTTGCTTGAAGTAAAAATTCACTCACCAAATTTTATCTAAAGAACTTTGGTGGTGTTTCCAGGTAGTGAAGAATTCCTGTCTTGTGAAGATTTAACAGAAGGATTGGATTGTTTGATTCATTTAGAATCATTTGAAGTTTCTTCCTATCAAGGAATTTGTCTCTCATAAGTTGCTCTTTGAAGGAGTTTAGAGATCTGGATAATTTGGCCATCTTTGGGATTGGCTGAGATTTTGAGGAATTTTAAGAGCTTTGAGAGAGAGAGAATTTTTTAGAGTGAAGGAGGAGTATTTTTAAGAGGCTTGAAAGAGAGGGCTTTTTATGAGTGTTTGGGCAGGCTCATAGATCTAATGGTTAAAATGGTACTAGCCCCTGGCCTCTTTTGGTCGTTGGCATTTAATGACTTTGAAACATGTCATTATTTTGCAATGGTCAAAATATTCAAAAATAAATGCGAAGTTCGACATTTATTTGAAAATAAAAAGATAATCTTTTTATATATAAAAAATAAGTAATGACAGACTGAATTACAAGAAGTAAACTAAGGGCTTTCTAATAAGTTTGAACTTGATCAGCCACTAGTCCTTCTTGTGATCAGTTTTCCTCCTTTTGGCAAGCGGTTCTGTGGCGTCATCTTCCTCATCCTCATCGTTGCTCGATGACTCCGTTTCAGCTGACTGGAGTCTTGGATGAGCTTGCAACCGCTGGATTTGCTCTGTGTGTAGTTTAACCTGTTGCTGCAGGCTGTGGATTAGTTCCACATAGTAAGCCGGGAGCTGAACTGTAGAGCTGCTTAGTTGAGCATGGAATTGAACTGCTCTTGAGTCAGCCTCTTCGCCTGCTTCAGTTCCAATCAGTTCCTCCCAATGAACTGTGTGGGTTAGTTCATCTTTCTCCATGCTGATTTGATAGGCAAGTTGATCATCTTTTTGAGCGGACTGATGAGCTAACTGATCAGTCTCAGCTGGCTCTGGATCAGCTAGAGGAATGGATGAGGTGGCTCCTTTATCAGCAGTTGGCTCTTGGGAAGGGGCTGTCTGGGGCTCAGCTGACTTCTCAAATTGTTGAGTCTTCTCAGCTGACTCTTCCGACTCTTCGGGAATGATGTTGATTTCAACTTTAGCTTCGTGAGGAGATTTGTCAGAGTGGAGTTCTCTCATCACTTCATCAATGAGATCATCCACTGAGGTGAATGATTGATCTCTTTCTGTTGAACATGAGAGTGCGTCCATCTTTCCTGTTATTTTTCTGTAGTGATGATGGGCAGTTTTAAGCTTTGAAGCTTGCACAGTTCATCAAACACATCTTTCATCGACCCTTCTGATGGATTTGAGCATTCTTTTCTCAGTTATATCTGCCTCATTAGATGTTTGCTCTATGTGATTCCGGCATTCTCACTGTCTGTCCACCATAGACTCCATTCTTCTTTTCACTTCCAGAAGCTCATTCCATGGAACGTGAGTAATGAGAGGAAGGGTTCTGATGGTTACACGTGTCTCCACAAAAACTAGTATATGTACCTAGTCAAAGTGTGGAAGAGTTCTTCATGACCAGTTAGTTCCGGTGCGTAGTGTTGAGCCATATGTTTCTGCGTTGTCTCATCAGCCCATTTCTTCACGGATTCTCCTTTCGAGTAGGCTCTTATGTTTCCTTCAACTTGAGCCACTGGGGGCATGTTATTTGAAAGTAATCTGCCCCAGCTCCATCGTGAGGAATCCCTCTTGCAGGGATGATGTCTTCTGGGTTTTCACAGGGAGCTATATCTTCAACGGTTAGATTTGGCGGAACCATTGGATCTGGAATGGGGCTCGATTTCTTTCTCTTTTTGGATTGAGTAAGTGAGATTCTTCTCCTTTTTGTTTGATCAGCTTGCTTCTTCTTAGGAGCTGATCTGGTAGCTGCTTGTCTGGCTGATTGTCCAGCAATATCAGTTCTAGTTGCAACTGAGCTTTGTTGCCTGGTGAACGATCTCAGTTGAGCTGATGTGCCGGTTCTAACTGCAATGGAGCTTAACTCAGTTTGCTGTCTCAGTGTCAAGGAACCGGCTGGAGACTTATATCTCTGAGCCAGAGGTATGTCATCATCAGAGTCATCCTGAGATGTGCTAGTAACCTGCCTCTTTCCCTTGTCTTCAGCTGCAGGTTTCTTCCTTTTTGGCTGGTCAGCTTGCTCAAGATCGATTTCCACGATTTTGAGCGATTTTGAGATGAAATCATTGCTGCCTATGCTTTTGAATTTTATCTCTTCAGCTATTCTGAAGAACTGTTTCTCCAAAATTATACTGACCCGACTGATGTACCCAATTCTTTGTGGGAATTTTTTATCATCCCAGCTGCTTTCAATGATATCAACATATCTCTTCAATTTATCGAAAAAATATTGTGCCCAGTTGATCTACATTCGGTTGTAGATGGCGGCGCAGATCTTGTATTTTGTTTCTGACATTTCAGATTGACTGCCGGTTGTCCCTACTATAATTTTTGAGGCGATGGTAGCGAGCACCTGATATTCATCTTGAAACTTTTAGATGAGATGATTGCTTTTATACGGTTGAGTTTCGGCTTCCTTTTTCCAAAAATCATAAACTTCTTGGAAGTTGATTTCAACTTCTTCCAGCTTGAGTTCTTTGTTAGGTAGATCGAACATATTGCTTAGAGATTTAGCTGTCACGATGATCTCATGCCCTCTTACTTCAGATCTGATCTCCTTCGGATTTGAGGAACCGTTTGAATTTAGGAAAAATTCGGCAACGGGTTCTGGATAAATGCGTTCTGGAAAAATATTCTAGAAACATCTTCAGCTTGGCTTGAGAGAGCTTTTCGATGATTATTCCACTCAGAGGGGAGGCATTGCAAGCTTGAATGAATCCGGCTGGATTGAAGAACTTATCTCTGTCGTGTTTTTCACAGAACACTGTGGAGTCTTCTCTAGATTGGCGAAAGTTGAATCTCTTGCGAATACGACTGGTGGAGTTTTTAGCCATGATAATTTGATGAAAGGTCTTTGATAGAGAGATTGATCTGAAAAGTGAGGAATTGTTCTTCAAAGGTTGAAGAATTTTGCTTTTGATCAGAGAAGAGAGAGAGATAAGTCGGCAGTGAAATGTAAAGTTTATCTCGAATATTCAGCCGACTTATTTATATCGAGAGATGAGGCTCATCCAACGGTTGGGACATTTCGAATGCCTGGTTGGATTAATTTAATCGATCCATTGATTGGCTTTTCGATTATATCCGTTGGGGATAAATGTGAGAAGAGAGAGAGAGAGTTCAACGGTAATATTTGAGTGACACGTGTTTTTATCGTTTCCATTATTGAAAATTTTGAACTTATCTTTTCTCTCTTATTGTTTCTTCTTGGCTTGAAACTGATTACGTCATTGGTTGGCTTCGACTGCAGCTAATGATCTCCATGTTGATCAGTTCCAACTGAGATATTTGCTCATCAGTTCCTCACTTCCTCAACTGCTTGAACTTTTAATTCAGCTATTTTTCAGTTCAGCTGATCCTTCAGTTCTGCTGCTTTTCTTCAGCTGGTTCTTGAACTGATGTCTCCTTATTGAGTTGAGGCCAGTTCCTTTCATTTCTCCATCAGTTTGATGATTTTGCAGCTGGTATGCTTTGCTTAACTGACTGGATCATCAGTTGAGACCATTTGACTAACTTTGCCTTGCTCCTTGCCTCAGTTTGAGTAAATGAACTGATGATTCAGTTGAGCTGATGAGTTAGGCTGATCAGCTTCTGTTTACTTTCTTTGCACAACTTCTTGCTTCATTTCAAACTGATAGCTTATGTGTCCAACTGATCAGTTTAATTACTTTTTCAGTTATGAACTACTCATTCGGATGAGTTGAAGCCTTTCGGTTCAGTTTCTCTCTTCAGTTGGAACGATTTCTTGGCCTTTTTATTCCAGTTGATCATCTTCATCCTTTGATGCTAGCTCAAGTAGCCCTAGTTGTATGCATAGCTCCATAAACCTTACCTCAGACAATGGTTTGGTGAAGATGTCAGCTATCTGCTTCTCTGTGTTGACATATTTGATACATATGTCCTTTTTTCTCGATATGATCTCTGATGAAGTGATGTCTTATTTCAATGTGCTTAGTTCTTGAATGCAAAACTGGATTTTGAGATATTGCAATTGCACTATTGTTGTCACAGAATATAGGTACTTCTTTAGTTTTGACTTTGTAGTCCTTCAACTGTTGCTTCATCCAGAGTATCTGAGCACAGTAGCTTCCCGCATCTACATATTCTGCTTCAGTTGTTGATGAGACAACTGAGTGTTGCTTCTTGCTAAACCAGGATATCAGTTTGCTCCCAAGAAACTAACATGTTTCACTGGTGCTTTTTCTATCGATCTTGCATCCACCAAAGTCTGAATCTGAATAACCAATTAGACTCAAACTGTCATCTCTGGGATACCATATTCTAAGATTTATGGTTCCTTTGAGATATTTGATAATCCTCTTTGCTGCTTCAAGATGGCTTTTCTTTAGGTTGGCTTGAAACCGTGCGTATAGACCGACTGAGTAGGAGATGTCTAGTCGACTAGCTGTTAGATAAAGTAGCGACCCAATGATTCCTCTGTAATATGTTTGGCTAACTTATTCTCCTTCTTGATGAAGAGTTAGCTGAACTGATGTATTCATAGGAATCTTGAGAGTTTTTCCTTTATTAACTCCAAACTTCTTGACTAGCTCCTTAGTGTACTTGGCCTGGCTGATAAAGATCTCATCTTTCAGCTGTTTCACTTGAAGTCCTAGGAAGAATTCCATTTCTCCCATCATGCTCATCTCAAATTCGCTTTGCATCATTTGAGCGAATTGTGTGCATAGATCTTTGCTTTTTGATCCAAAAATTATGTCATCCACATAAATTTGAACCATTAAGATCTCAATTGATCATTCTATTCAGAATAGAGTTCGATCAATGACTCCCTTTTGAAACCCATTTTTCAGTAAGAATGTTGTGAGAGTTTCATAGCATGCTCGAGGAGCTTGTTTTAGTCCGTAGAGAGCTTTCTTCAGTTTGAAGACTTGATCCCCAATTTCAAAGTCTGGCGGTTGCTCGACATACACATCCTCCTTGAGCATTCCTTGAAGAAAAGCACTCTTGACATCCATTTGGTAGACTGTGAAGTTGAAGTGAGCTGCATAGGCTAGGAACAGTCTGATGGCTTTCAATCTTGCAACTGGTGCAAATGTCTCATCAAAGTTGATCCCTTCACTTTGTGAGTATCGTTTGGCTACCAGTCTTGCCTTGTTCCTTGTGATCACACCTTGTTCATCCAGCTTGTTGTGAAAAACCCATTTTGTATCAATGACCTTCTGAGATTTTGGTCTATCGATAAGAAACCATACGTCATTTCTTGTGAACTGATTCAGTTTTTCTTGCATGGCCATGATCCAATCTGAATGTTCTAAGACTTCTTTGATGTTTGCCGGTTCTATTTGAGATATGAAGCATGTGAATAATGCATGCTCAGTTGAACTTTTGGTTTGAACTCGACTTCTTGGATCACCAACTATCTTGTCAGTTAGATGACTTTGGAGCCATTTGGGCAAGATAGCTTCAACTGGTTCTACTGTGGTGACGTCATCAGTCACTCTTTGATCAGTTAGTTCGGCACCTTCATCAGTTCTTTCCCCTATTTCAGTTGTGGAGTTTATGGTCTCAGCACGATTTGTGTCTTCATTGATCATATTTCTCTCAACTGGTTTAGTACCAGTTTCATTTCCTTCTTCTAGTGAAACTTCAATCCGCTCTGGAACAATGTGATCAACATAGTCCTGCGAGTTCTCAGTTTCACTAGGCAGTACTTGAACTGATGTGTCTATTGTTTCTTTGTTCCTGTACTCATTAGCAAATTCATCAAATACCACATGACATGTTATTTCCAAAACAAGAGTTCGTTTATTGAATACTCTGTAAGCTTGTGCGTGAGGCAAATTATACCTAAGAAATATTCTCTCATCAGCTTTAGCACTGAAGGCTTTCAGTTGAGTCTTGCCATTGTTGTGAATATAACATTTACAGCCAAATACTTTAAAATATGAGATAGAAGGCTTACGACCCTTATACAGCTCATAGGGTGTTTTGTCATGTGTGGCTACGATGGCACTTCAATTTTGAGTATGGCAAGCTGTGTTGACTGCTTCAGCTCAATAACCTTCAACTATGTTGGCATCATCTATCATTGCTCGAGCTGCTTCTTTAAGTGTCCGATTTCACCGTTCAGCTACACTGTTTTGTTGTGGAGTCCTTACAGCTGAGTGTTCATAAGTGATTCCAAGTTGGTTGAGAAAACTGATCATTTGCTGATTCACAAATTCAGTTCCATTGTCGGAGCGAATCCTTTGAACTGATCTCTCTTTTTTAGTTTGTAGCCTTCTGATCAGTACCGTTAGCTTGTCGTAAATTTCATCTTTGCTCCTCAAGAATTCTACTCATGTATATCTTGAGAAATCATCAACTACTACAAGAGTGAATCTTTTGCCTTTTGGGGTCTGTGGTCTGACTGGACCAAACAGATCCATATGTAGCAGTTGGAGGCACTCAGCTGTTCCTGGTGGATGACTCATATTCTTGAAGGATGACTTCACTTGCTTCCCTTTTTGGCATGGTCTACACATACCTATTTTCTTATATATCTCCTTGGGAAGCCCCTCAACTAGCTCTTTCTTGGCTAAGTAGTTGATTATTTTGAAGTTGAGGTGGTTCAGTCGTCGATGCCATAGCCAGCTTGCTTCAGTTGATCCCTTTGAAAGAAAGCAAGCTTCTGAGTAGCCGGTTGACCAGTCAATAATATAAATGTTGCCTCTCCTTATGCCAGTGAGAAGAATTACTCCAGTTGATTTGTCTCTTATGTTGCAGGAGTTTTTGGTGAAGTCAACTGAGTAGCCATTGTCGCATAGCTGGCTGATGCTGAGTAGTTTATATTTTAGTCTGTCTACATGGGAGACTCTATTTACTACAACTTTTCCCTTGACCACGAACCCTTCTCCAATGGTTCGGGTTTTGGAGTTGTCTCCAAATGTGACAAGTGAACCTTTGACTTCTTCATAACCATCGAGATCTTCTCTGTCTCCGATCATATGCTTGGAGCACCCACTATCTAGATACCAGATATCTTTAGTTTTCTTCATAGATAGGATGCTCTTATCCTGCAAAAACAAGGATTAGCATTTAGGGACCCGTTTCATATCGGGTCCTTGTTGATACATCAAGCTTTTTGGAATCCAAACTTGCCAAACTTTTAGCTTTTTATCATTTAGTGATCTAACTGATTTGGATCGCTTGATTAGTTTAGATTTTCTTTCAACTCTTCTATTTTGAGTTGAATTAGTTGAATGGTACCTGCGTTGAGAGTTATTAGGGTAAAACAATTCAACTAAAATGCTATTATTTTGAGAGCTTTGAGCCTTTCGATCAGGCCAGTGCCTTGTATGTTTCTAGTTTATTGGATTGAACCCTTTTAGTTCATTTCTGGAGTCCAGGTACCCGTTATAGTGATGGTAGGGTTCAAACAAGCTTATTTGATCTCTCTTATAGATGTTCTGGTTGAACTTCTTGGTAGGATAGGCTTAAGATCTCAACTGGTTTTTCTTTCTAAAGTGGGCTGATCTATCAGTTTGCCTTGAGGGCATTCTGTGTTGAGCTGATGGTCTTTGTTGAACTAAAGGCTTTGAATGAATGGATTGGTTTGAGTGAACTATTGGTCTTGGCTGGAATTTTGGCTTCAGCTGACCTTGTGTTTTTGGTTGAGAGAACTGACCGAATTCTCCAGGCTGATTTTGAGGGTTTCTCAATATTTTTTTGCCTTTGGTTGGTTCAGCTAGCTGATCATGAGTTGACCTGGTGAATCCTTTTAGGATTCCTTTATCACTAGGTTGAGCAATTGCATTTCCTTTCTCTAAGGCAGTGAACTTGCTATATCCTAGCCCTGTGCTGCTGGTTCTAGTTATCTGATGATTTAATATCTCATCTAGAGTTTGAGATCCCTTTTTGAACTTCAGAGTTACTTTTTCTCTCTCATAGATCTCTTGCTTAAGTTTTTGATTCTCAGCTTCTAGATCGACAATTCTTAGTTTCAACTTTTCAAATTCCACTAACTGAGACTCAAGATAATTCACTCTTTCATGATCAGTGCTCAGTTTTCTAACTCTATTTCTCAGTTCATCATTTTCATCTTTCAGTTCAACATGCAAGAAGGATATTGAAGCTAATTGATCTTCTAGCATTATAAGTTTCATATCAAGTTCATTGCTAGAAACAGTTGCTTCATTAATATGATAGAAGGAGGTTTTAGAATCAGCTGTACTAACCTCTTCATCATTGTTAGCCATGAGGCAAAATAGTGCTTCATCATCTGAGCTGTAGCCGTTAGAATCAATTCCAGATGGATAGTCTGAATCGTCTAGCACGACATTCTCATAGTTTGCAACCATTGCTTTCCTTTTGAAGAAGCTCCTCCTCACTCTGGCTTTTTTTTCTTCAGGGAGTTCTGGACATTCATATCTATAATGTCCTTGTTTGTGGCAGTGAAAACATTCTGCTAGATTTCGATTGCCACCCCGGAATGGTTCAGTTTATCGTTCAGCTGGTTGATGAGTTCTCTCATCTTTTGGGATTTCATCAGTTTGAGGTGGAACTGATTGTTTATCCGGAAATCTCTTCAGTTTTTCTAACAACCTGGTAACTGACTGAATTTGATCATTGATGTCTTCAGTCAAGTTTTCCTTCTTTTCGGTTGTTTCTCTTTTTCGTTCGGATGAAGATCCACCTTGATTTTGTCTAGCTGGGGAGCTCCTGGGCCGGAAGTTGTTCTTTCCTTGAGTATCTCTAAATCGGTTCCTTTCACCATAAAAAGCTGCATCTTGAGCCGATGATGTTGATGCTTCCTTCTTCCGGTTCAGACTGTACTCATGAGCTTTGAGAGAACCAAACAGTTCTCTGGGAGTGATGCTATTGAGATTTCTTGATTCTTTTGTAGCTATCACTTTCATATCCCATTATTCGGTGAGATTGTCCAATATTTTGGAATTCATCTCAGAATTGGGATAACTTCTCTCTAGGTTGGTCATCTCACTGATGATGCCTAGAAATCTGGTTTTAAGGCTTGAGATGGACTCTTCTGGCTACATTTTGAAGGATTCATATCTGTTAACTGCTAGTTGGAGCTTGTTTCCTTTGATGGCTTCAGATTTTTGGCATAGATCAGCTAGTGAATCCCATATTTCCTTGGCAGTTGTGCAGTTCTTTGTGACCTACATTCTATCCTCATCTAGAGTTTGAAATAGTGCAGCTTGAGTAATGAACTCTAGATTCTTCAACTTCTTCTCTTCACTGGTGAGAAGATTAGTTGGCTTTGGGATCCTTGCTGGTTGATTGGTATCAACTATGTGAGCATCATTGTCCATCATGATGATAATTGGACCATCTTCAATAACTTCCCACATATTCTCATGGATCGACTAGAGATGCACCTTCATTCGCCTGCTCCAATTATCATAATTCTCAACTTAAAACAAAGGTAGCTTATGGTTTCCCATAGCTTGAAATGTTAGCACAGATAAGTAGATCTGATTGAGTTGATCTGCAGAAACAGCTGATCCTTAGAATCAATCACTCTGATACCACTCGTTGGTCCCGAACGAGTCGATATTAGTTTAGAAGGGGGTGAATAAACTGATTAAAACTTTTGCTTCAATTGCGGAATAATAAGGGCCCTTGACTCGCTTAGAAACTTATCTATGCACAAATTGAATAAGTACTTTGGATAACTTGAGTGCAGATTGTGTGAGCTTGTGTACAGTTCAAAGATATGCAATTAATCAAAACAGTACATCACACAAATGATTTATAGAGGTTCGAAGTCTCAAACTCCTACGTCCTCTCTTTCGTCTGCAGAAGGGCAACTTCACTATATAACTTGAGTTTCTTTACAAATTACACAATGAAGGACAGTTGGCTAAACCTGGTAACTGCTCGCTATCTCAGGGGGTCGACGACTCACACTTGAAGTCCCTAACTGCTCTCTAGGAAGGTAGGTGCTATTGACATCTTTACAAGGTTTTAGATTTCTTTCGATCTTCAAGAGGTTAGTCTTGAATAGGGGGTATCAACTGATGTGCTCCTTCAATTGAGCTGGATAGTTGATCGTTGTATTGCTAAAACTGAGAAGGCTGCCCTGGCTGGTTGATCAATAGCTGGCTGAATGTTTTGACTCTTTGAATTCTTCTTCTTAGTTGGACTCTCGCAGTTTTTAGCAAATGCTGAACTTGAGCTATGTGGGAGGGAGAAAGAAAGCTCTACTTGAATGAAGGCTTCAAGAATAAGTATTGCTAAAAGTCTGGGAGGCAAGAGTGTTTAAAACTTTTATTCACTCGTCTTTTATAGAGGAGTGATTTTATGACCGTTGAGTTCCATTGATCGGTGGCTCTGTTGGTTCATCAATGGAAGATGGTCTTTATTGATCGCTAGAGCTTTTGATTGAAGTAGCCGTTGTTTTGCCAATCGATTTCCATTAGATATTTAATTCCAGGATCTCCGTTGAAGTATTTATTCCAAGATTCGTCGGTTGAGTAATAACTCCAGGGTTCTCTGGCTGGCAGTTCTGAGCTTCAGCTTTAGTAACTTTGAGTTCCAGTTGGCAGTTCTAAACTTGTTTGTTCAGTTCGGCTATTACTCTAGCTGGCAGTTCTAAGCTTGTATGCTCAGTTTGGCTATTGCTCCAGTTGGCAGTTCTGAGCTTGTCAGTTATGTTTAGCTATTGCTCTAGTTGGCAGTTCTGAGCTTGTCAGCTCAGTTTGGCTATTGCTCCAGTTGACAGTTTTGAGCTTGTCAGCTCTGTTTGGCTATTACTTCAGTTAGCAGTTCTGAGCTTCTTCCTCCAGTTCGGCTATTGCTCCAGTTTACAGTTCTGAGCTTGTCTGCTCAGTTTGACTAATCATTCTCAAGCTCTCTTGTCAGCTTGACTGATCATAAACTGGCTGACTTTAGTTCTGGCCTTTAGCTGATTTGTCTGTTTTCTTTAGTTTGGCCATCAGTTGGATACTTCCAGTCTTTCAGTTGAAACTGATCTCGTATCAATTTCTACAGTTTAGTCGATTCTTTTCTCCCTCAGCTCAGCTGACTTAGCTGTCAATTTGTTTCGACTGGTTCGACTCTTCGAATCCACAGCTGAATTGAGTTCTGACTGGTTGGCGTATCCTCATAGCTGGTAGACCATACTCCAGTTTGGTTGACTTTAGCTTTGATTGAGTTCCTCTTTGATGCTCTGGATTGGTCAGCTCAGATCTACAGCTTGAATTTTAGTCAGTTTTTCATAGATAGTTTTGACATCTCATCAAAACCTTATCTGGAGGTTCCTTGATAGTTTTTCCTTACAAAGCACACTCAGCACTCCAAGCTTGCTGATTATCTCAACTGATCCCATAAAAGCATGGATAACTCCGCGAGTCAAAAGGTCCCTGTCTATTCCACAAATATTGTTAAGTTTCGGATCAGTTTATTTACTCCCCTCTAAATTGATTCTGACTCATCCCGGGACCAAACTAATGAGGACCCCAGAGGCGAGAGAAACCAACCATCTATTGAACAACCCAGGGCAGCCAACAGAAGCATAGGAGAATGCTTCTATTATCACAAGCAAGGACGCTATCGATATGAGTGTCCAGAGCTCTCTGAAGATAAAAAGTCCAAAGTAAAGAGAAGTTTTTTCAAGTGAAAAGCTATGATGGCCAACACAGAGAATGCCATACTACATGACTCAGATTATCCATTAGAAATCGACTCTGTTAGCTACAGCTCTGAAGATAAGACGCTGTTCTACCTCATGGCTGACGAAGAAGAAGAGGTTAGCACATGTGACTCCTTAACCTCTTTTTATCATATTCATGAAACTTCCATTTCTAGGAATGAATTAAATGAACAACTAAGAATGCTAGAAGATCAGTGAACTGCAATATCATGTATGCATTTGCAACTGAAGGAAAAAAATGATGACCTAAGAGATGAGGTCAATAGACTGAGAAGTGATCATGATAGAACTGAATCACTTGAAGCTCAGTCAGTTGAATGTGAAAACTTAAAGATGAAAGTTGATGAGCTAGAAGTTGAGAATGAGAAGCTCAGGAAAGAGATCTATGAGAGAGAGGAGATATCTCTCAAGTTCAAAAAGGGATCTCAAACTCTTGATGAGATTCTAAGCCATCAACGAGTTGAAACTGGTAGTCCAGGGTTAGGATACAACAGGTGCACTTCCGCTGAAAAAGGAAAGGCAGGCAGTTGCACAAACCAGTCAAGAAGGCGCTCTAGCTGGTTTTGTCAGGTCTGCACCAACCCAACCAGTTGAAGAGACAGAAGGCAAGGGAACTGTGAACATTTCTCCAAATCAACCAAAGTGGTCTAATCAATCCTCTCAACTAAAAGGCTCAGTTCAGTTTAAGCCATCAGTTCAACAAAGGAAGTCATCTCATCAAAGGCCACCAGCTCAACATAGGCAGTTCACCTATCAACAAAGGCCACCAGCTCAGCAGAGGCAACCAGCCTACTAACAGAGATTATCAGTCCAGCCAATACCTCCAACTCATTAGAGACAGTTAGTTCGATGCAGATCACCAGTTCACTCAAGGCCTTAAGATCATCATAGACCACCGATGAACAGAACTGACAGGTCAACTGAAGTGAGGAGAAACACTCAGTTCGGACCACAGTCTCATCCAGATAGGGCACCAATTCAGGAGAGAACTGCACTACCAGCCCATCTTCACAGAAAACTAGTGACTCAACATGAGAGAGATGTAAACCTCAAGAAGAAACGTGCATACAAGGCTGTATCGAGCATATCAACATGTTCAGATCCACTTGGAGAACTTTACTCCAACCGATCTCACAACTCAGTATAGTGAGTACTTAGATTCAATGGATGAACTAAGGATCAACTCCAACTATAACTGGTTTGCAAACTGGCCATACCACAAGAGCGATAGAGCTCGTGGAGTTAAAAGAAATTGGCCACAAGGAAGAGCTAGACAAGCTCGAGATTAGAGAGTTATGATTGAAGTTTTCTATCCTACTAACTCTCATTGCAGGTATAAGTTAAATGACTCAACTTAAAGGAGGAGAGCTGAAAAGAGAGTAAAACTGATCAAACGATCAATGTCTGAAAACTCTCTGCCTGCTGAAAAGCTAAGAATTTGGCAATCTGGATCCCTAAACACTTGATTAGTAAAGAAGGACCCGATATCATACGGGTACCTAAAAACTAATCATCTCTCTTGCAAAAAAAGGGTATCCTATCAAAGAAGAGGGCAAAGGAGGTTTGGTATCTTGATAGCGGGTGCTCAAAACACATGACGGGAGACAGAGAGGATCTAGAAGGTTACAAGGAAGTGAAATGGCCATTAGTCACATTCGGAGATAACTCTAGAAGTCCAATCATTGGAGAAGGGTTCGTGGTCAAAGGAAAGGTGGTTGTCAATGGAGTCTCCCACGTGGAAGGACTGAAGCACAAACTGCTCAGCATCAGTCAGTTATGTGACAATGGATACACTGTTGATTTTAGTCGAAGCTCATGTGACATCAAAGATAAGTCAACTGGAGCAATCCTCCTAACTGGAGTAAGAAGAGACAACATGTATGTTGTTGACTGGTCAACCGGCTATGGCGAGGCTTGCTTTCTTTCAAAAGGCTCAACTGCAGCAAGCTGGCTATGACATCGATGACTAAATCATATCAACTTCAGAATCATCAACCGTCTGGCCAAGAAGCAGCTAGTTGATGGGCTTCCCAAGGTGATTTTCAAGAAAATTGGCGTCTGCAGACCATGCCAGAAAGGAAAGCAAGTGAGGTTGTCATTCAAAAATAGAAATGTAACAGCCCGGTCCCGAGATTGGGATTAACGAATGGGGACGGGGTATTATTAAGGGATTATTGAATAAAGAAGGAAGAATAACAAAGAGGGTTTACGAATAAAGATATACATTCGAAGAATAGACGATGATACTCGGGTTTACTTGATTAAAAAGGAAACATGCTTTAGCGGAATAAAATGGCTAACTAATCAGATACCAACAAGCATAAACCCATTCACAGGTCAATGCGGATAAATAGATACCAACATGAACAAGCCTCTTCATAGGCGAAGGGAAAATATACTCGAGGAGCAAGAATAAAACTTATAATGTATCTTTATTTATATAGATAACCATGTCTGAGAATTATTCATAGAATCTCGAATAATCATAATAGAACTTTGAACTGAATTAGAAAGAGTGTATCAGAGTAGCAGAACACATAATGGGATTTCAAAAGAACTTATATAATAGCAAAACAATCTTGGCAGCCAACCCACATCCACAACCACCATCATCCTCAGCATCTCAACCTGAAAACATTTGAAAAAGAGGGCGTGAGCACTAATGTACTCAGTGGGTTTTAATAAAAGCTTCTTTAATAACTTGAGAAATATCCAATAATAAACTGGCGGTATATGGAGAGAAAAACGCAAAAGCCCTCTCCATATCCGCAAAACTTTTTCTTTACTTCCGAGCCCAACCTTGGCTCAAATCTGATGTCAACTGTACCCTTAGGCATGCCATATGATAGAAGAGGAGTTACCTCAAATATCCAAACGACTTTGCGAGGGAATTAACCCAGCAGTGACTCCCTTAAATGATTAAAGATCATGAATTCTGAGTTCAATCCTGCTTATAAAAGCTATACTCTACCTTTCTTACCTTAGCCTTCCTATCTCAACTTTAATCCTTAATTCCTGAGCTTCCTTAACCCTACTAAAATTATCGAGCTTAGAACAACGTCTAAGGCTAATCCTTTATTTAAACATGACTTCGGCCTATAAGGGGTTTAACGCCACCCTAACAAGGCAATCCTTAATCCTTAACTATACAAGCTTTAACAAAGCATAATCATTCAAATACAAGGAGATGAATGTAAATAAATACGAATTGTAACTAAGGACAATTCTAAATATCTCATGCTAAGCATAAACAATACTTTGACATTTCTAACATTTCTAAACATGCTCAAGAGCTCAATTAAAACATAATATCTTCCTTTCCTTCCTTCCTTGTACAGAGATCAATCAGGCAGAGCAAAAATGCTTTATTGGATATTTCATTTGCCCTATATGCTTCTAGAGCTTATTAGCTCAAACTTTAGATGAGTATAGATTTACCAACCTCGATTACTGGACAGAAGATGAAGCAACGAATTGATGATCCTTCTCCGAATCCCTACGAGGCTCACTTCCTCCTACAAAAGTTGAATCATCGACTTAGCGGCCTTCTTCGAAGAAATTAACTATCTACAGCGAGAAATAACGACATCTAACTCGAAGACTAAAATCTAAGACTTAATTACAGATTGCACGACTTAATGACTTAATAAAATTTGAGAAGAATTTACTTGGAGAATTTATTTTTCGATACTCCAATTTTAAACGGATTTGGCTTGAAAAGTTTATTTAAAATAACTCGGAAATAGCTTGAAAGTTTTCTAAATTTAAGCTTGGAAATAACTCAGGATTAGATTGGAAAAACACAACTCGAAAGGTTCGAAAAGAGGGTATGAAAATAGCCGGGAAAAATTAGCGTAAAATAACACGGGGGGGACCGGGCCGCGGCGCACACCGGCGCCGGTGGGCAACCCCCCGCCGCGGCTTATGGGTGCACCGGCGGGCACCCCCCCGCCGCGGCATCCCCTAGTGCCGCCGGGCACTTGCTGGTTCGAGGGGGGTGTGGTGCAGTGGCGCACCCCGCCCCCCCTCCCGACGGGGCTCTCCTTTTCTCTCTCCTCCGCCCAGTTCTTGGGCAATCTTCAACTGGGTTCTTCGTTTTCATTGATTCCCTCGACGAATACGAAGAACACGAAAAACACATATAATAATTTTAAAAACATGCTTCAATAATTTAAATTAACATGAAACGGCATGTTTTAACTTAAAAAGAAATCAACATTATAACGGCATAAACACGATAATCCTCTTTAAATATTTAGAATAATGACGAAATCTTAAAATATAACTTGAACGGAATTAAACGGAATACGAGACTATTTACAAGAATAAATAACGAGAATCATAATGACAGGAATAAAGCGGGCAATATAACGTAAATGTTATTAACTTGGAACTTCAATTAAAATCAAAATACTAACTTTAGATGGAAATAAAGAAATAATAACGAAGAACATGAAGAACGTGAAGATCATAAAGAATGGAAAGTAAATACGAAATTGAAAGATGGAAAAGAAATGGAAATGGAGACCGATGAACAAGAATGGACGGGGTTAGATGCATCGAAGGAAGGTGGCTAGCTCGGCGTCTCATCGAGTTGCAATGGGGGCAGAGCCGCCCGCTACAACCCAACGGCAGCCCTAGCATCTTCCCTCACCGCATCCCTTCCACGCCACTCCGCTCGTCGTCTTGCAGAACACTCATGAAGAATGCTTTTTACTTGGACAGAACTTTCTCGGCTCTCAAAGCTTTCTCACTCTCTCAACTTGGATGTGAAATAAATGTGAATGAGGAAATCAATGCAAAAGGAGTGGCCTTGTCTTTATAGGAAAAGCTTTGTCTTCCAAGGGAAGCCACTTCAGTGCAAGAATACTGCAAAAGTTACCCCTGGTTCGGTTAAAAGTTGCTTCATTCGATGTCGAGGTCCAAATGACTTCAGACACGAAATCTAAAAATACCGGGGGACTCGTTGGCTCCAATACTAGTGAACCAACTTGATTTCTGAAGAAGATGAGGTCGTCAGAAGAAAGACGAGCAAATATTCCCTTTTTGGAATTACTTTTTACTATTTACTCAGACTGAGAGATTTTGCTCCCGAGCGTCCAATTGACCTCTGAATTGAAATCCGTGAATGCCAACGGAATCCTTGATTCATTTCCCAAAAGAAGGGCCTGACAGAACAAGACTCGGATTAATGAGGAGGATTTTGTAAATTTCTTAAAACACGAACGCACGCAAAAGTTACTATTCATAAATCCTTTAAATACGTTTTTCATCACCGGGAACTCAAATGACTTCAGAATTAAAATCCGAAAACACCGACATACTTCTTGAGTTAAAAACTTTCTAACGAGACCACGAATGGCCATAAAAGAATTAAGATCAAATTTCCGAAAAGATGATTTTCACGAAAACTGACCCCTAAAGTTGGTGACTGACATTTGACATTAATTAACCTTAATTAAATATCTTCCTTAACTTCTCAATTATCATTAAGAATTCTCTAAACCTTAATCGAAAATCTGGGGTGTTACATCCTATCCCCCTTAAATAAATTTCGTCCTAAAATTTACTAACCTTGATAAATGATATCAGGGTACTTTTTTAGTAGCTCGGATTCGAGCTCCGATGTTGCTTCCTTTGAACCATGATGGTTCCAGATCATCTTTACAAGATTGATCTCCTTGTTCCTTAACTTCCGGATCCTTTGATCCACAATGGCCTAGGGCTTCTCTTCATAGGCTAAGTCCTCATTCATGACTATTTATTCCTTGTTAATCATGTGTTCTGGATCAAACACGTACTTTCTTATCATTGAGACATGAAAGATGTTATGAACATCACTCAGATTGAGTGGTAAGGCCAACCTGTAGGCTACGTCATTCACCTTCTCTAAAATTTCAAAAGGTCCAATAAATATGGGCCTTAACTTGTGTCGTTTGTCAAAACGAACCACTCTTCTTGACGGAAACACCTTCAAGAACACTTGATCTCGAATGGCGAAACTGAGTTCCGTTCTTCTTTCATCTGCGTAAGCCTTCTGTCTATCTTGAGCCTCCTTGATTCGCTGATGAACAAGCTCGATCTTCTGGCCCGCTTCCTAGACCATTTCAGATCCAACTATCCTTCTCTCTCTAACTTCGTCCTAATACAAGGGTGATCTATACTTCCTTCCGAATAGGGCTTCATATGGGGCCATGCCGATCGATGACTGGTACCTGTTCTTGTACGCATCCTTTACCAATTGCAGTAGCTCCTCCCAGCTGCTTCTTTGATCGATGACTACGCCTCTAAGCATATTTTCTAGAATCTGGATAGTCCTTTCGGACTGGCCATCCATTTGAGGATGAAAGGCCATGCTAAATTAAGCTTTGATCCCACGGCTTCTTGTAAGCTCCTCCATAATCTTGACGTAACTCTCGTATCATGATCCGATATAAAAGAGACTGGCACATCGTTAAATCACACAAATTTCCTAACATACATCTAGGCTATTTGATCTAGCCCATCTGTCATAATAACAACAATGAAATGTGTTGCTTTCGATAATCGATTAACGATTACCCAAATAGTGGCATCCCACCGCTTAGACTGGGGTAATCCTACCACAAAGTCCATACTACTATGATCCTACTTCTATTCAGGAATTTCTATGGGTTGGAGCAACCAGAATGTTTTTTATTGAAGGCTTTCACCTGCTGATAGTTCAACTCATCTTTCTACGAAGGTGGCTACTTCTCTCTTCATGATATTCTACTAGAAGTTCTTCTTGAGGTTTTGATACATCTTGGAGCTTTCAGGATGTGCTGTATATGGCGTGCCATGTGCTTCGCCTATGATTTCCTCCTTTAGTTCTTCCTTGCTCGGCACACAAAGCCTTTCTTTGAATAAGAGTGCGATATCGGCGGCTTCTGCGAAGTCTTGCGAGCTATTCAACCTTGCTTCCAGTCTTTTCTTCTTGAGAAACTCATTTCCTTTCTAAACCTTAACTATCCTTTGCCTCAGGTCGGGATGAGTGATTATCACGGCGATTTGTGCTTAAATGATTTCAGGTGGTGTTAGCACCTCGATCCTTAACTTCTCGTATTCTTATCGAAGCTCTTTCTTAACATGAACGACTCCTAACTCTACCTTGTCCTTCCTATTTAGGGCATCAGCTATCACATTTACCTTACCTGGGTGGTAGTGAGTCATGCAGTTGTAATCCTTTACAAGTTCTAGCCATCTTCTCTGCCTTATACTAAGATCCTTTTGCTTGAAGAAATACTTTAAGCTCGTGTGACCTGAGAAGATTCTCACACTTAACTCCGTAGAGATAGTGCCTCCAGATCTTCAGCGCATAAACAACCGCTGCCAGCTCTAAGTTATGCGTGAGATAGTTCTGCTTGTGATTCTTAAGCTGCCTCAAAGCATAAGCAATCACCTTTCCTCTCTTCATCTGCATGCATCCTAATCCTTTTCTCGACGCATCAGCATAAACCACGAAATCTTCATTTGCTCCTGAATGGCCCACACTGGGGCTATGGTTACATCTTCTTTAAGGTTTGGAACTTTCCCCGCACTCGGGCATCCATCTAAACTTGAAGTCCTTCTTCAACAATCGCGTCATAGCCTTAGATATTGACGAGAATCCTTCGATTAATCTATGATAGTATCCCACATGTCCTAGAAAACTTCTTATCTCTTTCACATTCCTCGGAGACTTCGAGTTGCTTACAACTTCAATCTTGGTTGGCTCTACCTTGATTCCTTCTACTGAAACTATATGACCTAAAAACATCACTTCCTTGAGCCAAAACTTATACTTACTAAACTTAGCGTAAAGCCTTTCTCTTCTTTAACTTCTCCACACCACCCTTAGGTGCTCTTGACACACATCTTTGTCCTTGGAATAGATGAGGATATCATCTATGAAAACTAACACAAACTTATCTAGATACGGGTGAAAAACCCGATTCACTAAATCCATGAACACTACTGGTTGTTGGTCAATCCGAATGGCGTTACCACAAACTCATATATCTAAAGCGAGTCCTAAAAGCAGTCTTAGAAATATCCTCCTTTTAGATTTTCATTTGATGATACCCAGATCTTAAGTCTATCTTTGAGAAGACTCTTGCTTCTTTAAGCTTTGATCAAAGAGATCATCTATTCTGGGGAGAGGGTATCGATTCTTTAATGGTCAACTTATAAAGCTCTCTATAGTTAATGCACATTCTCAATGTACCATCCTTCTTCTTTACAAACAATATTGGAGCTCCCCAAGGCGACACACTAGGTTGGATAAAACCTAGGTCTAATAGCTCTTGCAGTTGAACCTTGAGTCCTTGCGACTCCTTAGGTGTCATCCTGTGAGGGGTTTCAAACTGGTGCAGCTCCTGGTTCTAAACCGATAGTGAATTCTACTTGCCTATATGGTGGTAGTTCTGATAGCTCCTTTGAAAATATGTCTTGGAAATTTTCTTGTGCCTGAAACGCCTTCTATTGCAAACTCTCCTTCCTCTTTCTTCGTCGCAGCCGATTTTTGACGGTATTCTAACTTCATAGCTTCTGCTGGAGGTCACCGTCACTTGCAGGTATAAAGATCGCATGAATGGACCTTGAACGTATGCTCATAACTTATCTGATGTCATTTCTTAGATTGCCTCTTAAACTTAACGAGGTGAAAAATATTACCTAGAGATGCGCGTCATACTAGGAGGACACTAACTATCATACTTGAATTCTACTTCCTATTGAGACTACTTCTTCTTATTCTTCCAATAATGATAAAAAAGGAATATTACTTTATACTTTCTGTTCTATTCAAATGGTCCACACTCGAGCTCTATGAGTGGGAGCAAAACAAAATGAATGCCTCTGAGTGAGGACTTTATCTTGATCAATAATTCTTTAACAAGTTCCAAAAGCTGGAAGAGATATAACACTAGGTTATATATATACTAAAAACATTGCCTTTTTAGAGGGCTTATAACTCAAAAGGGGTTCTTGCATAATGCAAATGTATGGAAGGTAATCAATGATTAGCAACTGAGAACCGTACTAAATATTTTGCAAAGGCATCAGCATAGCCTAACAAGGAAATGCTATCAATAATTCTAGATGATCGAAGAAGTATCATCAGAAGATTACAATTTGTCCATAAGGATATAATATTGACGAAATTCAATTGATATAAATGAAGAATTTCAATAAATATGAAGCTGCTGAAAGATAATTGATTTGATTGACACGAAAATGAATGAATAGACTCATCAAAACTTCCTATCTTACTTTTAATTTACTAATTCTAGGTCTATTTGCTTAATGATCTTCTTCAGGTTCTCTTTCTTTCTTTCATTGATCTTCACGCACCTTCTTCGTTACTAGGTTGCTATAAAATAACATGAGTCGGTTGGCCTTCAATTAGCTACACTTGGCTGGAAAAGGTGACATGCAGGAATTACTTTCACCTATTAGAAGGGATACAACAATCGACCTGATCTATACGAGTTGTCTTTTTATCTGAAACCATAAACATGTGGCATGCCTTAATAACTGATTGAACTCTTGGTCATACTTTGAGGACGTCCCCTTTCCTTGCCTCTAGTTCTAGATCTCCATCTCATTTGTCTTACGATAGCAATCCAGGATATACTTCTGATATAACTCGTACTTGAGACCTTCCCAATCATACTCCGTTCATTGCCTCAAATTTATCATCATTCGAACAGACTCCCACCCGAAGTCCGTATTCATAAAAGAGCACAACCTAATTCCTCATCTTCCGAACAGACTATAAAATTGAAAATTCACTTCCAAGGAAGAAACCTATTTCTCGACTCCCATTGGGTCTCCTAAACTATTAAAACCGCAAGGTTGTGTTTAAGAAACACATTCTTAGCTCTTGAGCCGTAGTTTGGGACTTGCTTGTGCGTCCTTGCTTTCTCCTTTGATTTCAGCTTGACGTCTTCTTAGCGATATTCTAAAGAATTCTAAACATTGGCGACGCTTGCTCGGATTTGTACGAAGCAAAATGAAATGCCTTTCGATAAGGTCTTTAGATTACGCATGATAGATCAAGCAAAGCGGGAAAATTGCCTCATAAGAGGACTTTTAGCATAATAAGAAAGAGGTTCTTAGTTACATCTGAAAATAGGACAGCCTTTTGGAGAATTATTACCGCTATCAAAATCTAAAGTGTTTGATTAATATATTTACAGAATGAGATCTGGATTAAAGCGGATAAACGGACAACAGGTCAGCAAGGTGTTCTAATAACAACACCTCCTTTGCCTACTTCTAAAGCTTAACCATATGCTGGGTCCTCTTCTTTCTCATCTTCATCTGTCTCTGGTACCTCGAACTTAAATTTTCTCAAGCTTTCTTCGCGGAACAGATGGGGCATACGTTGTCCCAAACTCTGAGGGGCAACTGGTTGATAGACAGGGGCCCACTGGTGTATTATGGAGGACAAAGACTCAGTGTCCTGGATGATCAAGGGTCTCACTTCTAAGGTTCTTTCAGCACGAGGGTACGGTGCTTGAAATCCAGGAGGACTATTCATAGTCGCCCTTAGCAGTTCTGGTTCCACTATGAGGGAGGGATTTTGCTTAGCTGGAGCATTTATGTGGCCATACTTTGACTCCCAAAAAGCCATCAAGGCTGAGGAGAATTCCATTAGGTTCCCGATTACAGCATATGTCTCAGGATCACGGGTGATTGTGCTTTGCAGGATGCGATATATTGCTGGCCTTTCAGCGGGCGGTGCTTGCTCACACATGCGTATGCATATTTCCAAGTTGGATACATTTCTTGGTGTTCCTCAAAGGTCGTTCATTTCTTGAACAGGGCGAAAAAGAGGCACATTATTCCTAGCAGTCGAACGACGCTTAAACATCTAGAAACATGAAGCATAATCAGTCTAGCTCATAAAAGGGAGACCTAAGGTTCTCCTAAAATTATGCTATCATCTAGATTCAGACTATTTATCTTGCACACATAGATCCTTTTTGCAGTTGACTTTTACAAAAAAATTTGGTGCCCAAAGCCTTTAATCATAAATTTTACCTTTTTCCTTTAAAACAAAAACTTGAGAATGAATCAACCCCTTTTCTTTTAAATCGAGAACTCTTCTTCGAAACTTTTATCTTTTCTTTAAGACATAAGTTTAAAAATAAATTTTTAAACACTTTTCTTTGTGATCAAGAACTTCTTTCACAAACTTTATTCATGAAAAGAGGTATGCTTGCTCAAATCTTTTCATTTTCGGTATTCAAAAATTATGAATTCAAAATACAAAATCTCTATACTATCATACTTTGATTTTTGTTGAAGATACGAGGGTGATGGCGAGCTGTGGGTTGCTGCTGTAACTTATTATGAAACAATTCATATGCACATAAAAACCTAGCTTAACATAAACAAAGAGACCGGTCTGCAGAGTTGCAAACCTGCTCTGATACCATCTGTAACAGCCCGGTCCTGAGATAGGGATTAACAAATGGGGACGAGATGTTATTAAGGGATTAGTGAATAAAGACAGAAGATTAACAAAGAGAGTTTACGAATAAAGATATACATTCGAAGAATAGACGATGATACTCGGGTTTACTTCATTAAAAAGGAAACATGCTTTAGCAGAATAAAACGGCTAACTAATCAGATACCAACAAGCATAAACCCATTCATAGGTCAAAGCGGATAAACAGATACCAACATGAACAAGCCTCTTCATAGGTGAAGGGAAAATATACTCGAGGAGCCGGAATAAAACTTATAATATATCTTTATTTATATAGATAACCATGACTGGGAATTATTCATAGAATCTCGAATAATCATAATAGAACTTTGAACGGAATTAGAAAGAGTGTATCAGAGTAACAGAACACATAATGGGATTTCCAAAGAACTTATATAATAGCAAAACAATCTTGGCAGCCAACCCACATCCACAACCACCATCATCCTCAGCATCTCAACCTGAAAACATTTGAAAAAGAGGGCGTGAACACTAATGTACTAAGTGGGTTTTAATAAGAGCTTCTTTAATAACTCGAGAAATATCCAATAATAAACTGGCGGTATATGGAGAGCAAAATGCAAAAGCCCTCTCCATATCCGCAAAACCTTTTCTTTACTTTTGGGTGCAACCTTGCCTCAAACTTAATGTCAACTGTACCCTTAGGCATGCCATATGATAGAAGAGGGGTTACCTCAAATATCCAAACGAGTTTGCGAGGGAATTAACCCAGCAGTGACTCCCTTAAATGATCAAAGATCATGAATTCTGAGCTCAATCCTGCTTATAAAAGCTATACTCTATCTTTCTTCACTTAGCCTTCCTTTCTCAACTTTAATCCTTAATTCTTTAGCTTCCTTAACCTTACTAAAATTATCGAGCTTAGAACAACGTCTAAGGCTAACACTTTATTTAAGCATGACTTCGACCCATAAGGGGTTTAACGCCACCCTAACAAGGCAATCCTTAACCCTTAACTATACAAGCTTTAACAAAGCATAATCATTCAAATACAAGGAGATGAACGTAAATAAATACAAATTGTAACTAAGGACAATTCTAAATATCTCATGCTAAGCATAAACAATACTTTAACGTTTCTAACATTTCTAAACATGCTCAAGAGCTTAATTAAAACATAATATCTTCCTTTCCTTCCTTCCTTGTACAGAGATGAATTAGGCAGAGCAAAAATGCTTTATTGGATATTTCATTTGCCCTATATGCTTCTAGAGCTTATTAGCTCAAACTTTAGAAGAGTATAGATTTACCGACCTCGATTATTTGACATAAGATGAAACAACTAGTTGATGATCCTTCTCCGAATCCCTACGAGGCTCACTTCCTCCTACAAAAGTCGAATCATCGACTTAGAGGCCTTCTTTGTAGAAATTCACTATCTACAATGAGAAATAACGACATCTAACTCGAAGACTAAAATCTAAGACTTAATTACAAATTACGCGACTTAATGACTTAATAAAATTTGAGAAGAATTTACTTGGATAATTTATTTTTCGATACTTGAATTTTAGACGGATTAGACTTGAAAAGTTTATTTGAAATAACTCAGAAATAGCTTAAAAGTTTTCTAAATTTAAACTTGGAAATAACTCGGGATTAGATTGGAAAAACACAACTCGAAAGACTCGAAAAGAGGGTATGAAAATAGCCGGGAAAAATTAGCGTGAAACAACACAGGGGGGACCGCGCCACGGCGCACACCGGCGCTGGCGGGCAGCCCCCCGCCACGGCGCAGGGGTGCACCGGTTGGCACCCCCCCGAGGGGGGTGTGGCGCGGCGGCGCACCCCCCCCGACGGGGCTCTCCTTTTCTCTCTCTTCCGCCCAGTTCTGGGCAATCTTCAACTGGGTTCTTCGTGTTCGTTTATTCCCTCGATGAACACGAAGAACACGAAGAACACATATAATAATTTTAAAAACATGTTTCAATAATTTAAATTAACATGAAATGACATGTTTTAACTTAAAAAGAAATTGGCATTATAACGACATAAACACGATAATCCTCTTTAAATATTTAGAATAATGACGAAATCTTAAAATATAACTTGAACGGAAATTAAACGGAATAACGAGACTATTTACAAGAATAAATAATGAGAATCATAACGACAGGAATAAATTGGGCAATATAACGTAAAATTTATTAACTTGGAACTTCAATGAAAATCGAAATACTAACTTTAGACAGAAATCAAGAAATAATAACGAAGAACATAAAGAACGGAAAGTAAATGCAGAATTGAAAGACGGAAAAGAAATGGAAGTCAAGACCGACGAACAAGAATGGACGGGGTTAGGTGCGTCGAAAGAAGGTGGCTAGCTCGGCATCTTGTCGAGTTGCAACAGCGGCAGAGCCACCCGCAACAACCCAACGGCGCCCCTAGCACCTTCCCTCATCACATTCCTTCCACGCCACTCCGCTCGTTGTCTTGCAGAACACTCATGAAGAACGCTTTTTTACTTCGACAGAACTTTCTCGGCTCTCAAAGCTTTCTCACTCTCTCAACTTGGAAGTGAAATAAATGTGAATGAGGAAATGAATGCAAAAGGGGTGGCCTTGTATTTATAAGAAAAGCTTTGGCTTCCAAGGGAAGCCACTTCAGTGCAAGAATACTGCAAAATTTATCCCGGGTTCGGTTAAAAGCTACTTTATTCGATGTCGAGGTCCAAATGACTTCAGACACGAAATCTAAAAATATCGGGGGACTCGTTGACTCGAATACTAGTGAACCAATTTGATTCGTGAAGAAGATGGAGTCTTCAGAAGAAAGACGAGCAAAGATTCCCTTTTTGGAATTACTTTTTAATATTCACTCAGACTGACAGATTTTGCTCTCGGCCGTTTGATTGACCTCAGAATTGAAATCCATGAATTCCAATGGAATCTTTGAGTCATTTCCCATAAGAGGGGCCTAACAGAACAAGACTCGGATCAATGAGAAGGATTTCGTAAATTTTTCAAAACACGAACGAACGCAAAAGTTACTATTTATAAATCCTTTAAATACATTTTTCATCACCGGGAACTCAAATGACTTCAGAATTAAAATCCGAAAATACCGGTATACTCGTTAAGTTAAAACCTTTCTAACGATACCATGAATGACCATAAAATAATTAAGATCAAATTTTCTGAAATGACGATTTTCACGAAAACTGACCCCTAAAGTCGTGACTGACATCTGATCTTGATTAACCTTAATTAAATTTCTTCCTTAACTTCTTAATTATCATTAAGAATCCTCTAAACCTTAATCGAAAATCTTGGGTGTTACAAGAAGTTATCCTCCAGGGATAACTGCTCCCCTCAAACTTCTACAAATGGATCTATTTGGGCCAGTTACACCACCAACACCCAAAGGAAAAAGATTCACTCTTGTAGTAGTCGATGAATTCTCTAGATACACATGGGTAGAGTTTTTCAGAAGCAAGGATGAAACCTACTCCAAGCTATCAGGGATGATCAGAAGGCTACAAACTGAAAAAAAGAAATCAGTTTAGCGAATTCATTCAGAAAATGGAACTGAATTCATAAACCAGCAGATCATTAGTTTTCTCAGTGAACTGGAAATAACTCATGAACACTCAGCTACTAGAACTCCACAGCAAAATGGTATAGCTGAAAGGAGAAACCACACACTCAAAGAAGCAGCTCGAGCAATGATAGCTGATGCCAATATAGTGGAAGGATACTGGGCCGAAGCAGTCAACATAGCTTGCCACACTCAAAATAAAAGCGCCATCATTAGCGCACATGACAAGACACCTTATGAGATATATAAGGGTCGTAAGACATCTATCTCATACTTCAAAGTATTTAGCTGCAAATGTTATATTTAAAACAATGGTAAGAGTCAACTGAAAGCATTCAGTGCCAAAGCTGATGAGGGAATATTTCTTAGTTATAATTCTCCTCATGCTCAAGCTTATAGGGTGTTCAACAAATGAATACTACTTATGGAAATAACATGTCATGTTGTTTTTTATGAGTTTTCCAATAAATACAGGAATAAAGAAGCAATCAATACATCAGTTGAAGTATTGCCTAGCAAAATTTGATAACTCGTAAGATTATATGGATTATACAATTCCAGAAGAGTTTAAAGTTGGACTAGAAGATGAAGGCAATGTATCCAGCACTAGACCAGCTGAGAAAAATCAAGTCAATGAAGAGACTGACCGTGTTGAGACCTTCAACCCCATAACTGAAGCAGGGGGGAAGAACTGATGAAGACAAAGGGCAAACTGAAGAAAAGATATCAGAGGATGTCAATGTAGAGGATCTAACTAAAAATCCAGCTGAGGTCAGCCTACTCAAATAGCTCAGAAACCACCCAGTTGATAAGATTGTTGGAGATCCAAGAAGTCGAGTTCAGACCAGAAATTCAACAGAGCATGCTCTCTTCATATGCTTCTTATCTCAAGCTGAATCGGCAAACATCAATGAAGCTCTTGAAGATGCAGATTGGATCATAGCCATGCAAGAAGAGCTGAACCAGTTCACAAGGAACGATGTTTGGTTTCTTGTTGTAAGGCTGAAAACCCAGAAAGTCATTGGAACCAAGTAGGTTTTTCACAACAAACTAGACGAACAATGTGTCATCACAAGGAAGAAAACCAAGATTGGTAGCCAAGGGATACTCTCAAAGTGAAAGGATCGACTTTGATGAGATGTTTACACCATTTGCAAGATTAGAAACTATCAGACTGTTCTTCATCTATGCCGCTCACAACAACTTCACGGTCTATCAAATGGACGTGAAAAGTGCTTTTCTATAAGGGATGCTCAAGGAGAATGTGTATGTCAAGTAACTGCCTGGATTCACAATTAGAGATCAAGTCTTCAAACTGAAGAAAACACTATATGGGCTGAAGCAAGTACCCCAAGCTTGGTATGAAACCCTCACAACATTCTTACTCAAGAATGGGTTTTAAAAATGAGTAATTGATCGCACTCTATTCATAATGGAGCGATCATCAAAGATCTTAATGGTTCAAATTTATGTGGATGGCATAATATTTAGATCGAAGAGTAAAGATATATGCACTCAGTTCGCACAACTGATGCAGAGTGAATTCGAGATGAGCATGATGGGAGAAATGACGTTCTTCCTAGGACTCCAAGTAAAGCAGCTCCAAGATGGAATATTCATCAGTCAAGCCAAGTATACAAAGGAGCTTGTTAAGAAGTTTGGAACTGATAAGGGAAAAACTATCAAGATCCCCATCAATACATCAGTTCAACTGATTCTCGATGAGGAAGGAGAATCAGTTAGCCAAATTCACTATAGAGGTATCATCGGTTCGCTTTTCTACTTAACTGCTAGTCGACTAGACATTTCATATTCAGTCAGGTTATGTGCACGATTCCAAGCCAATCCGAAGAACAGTCATCTCAAAGCAGCAAAAAGGATCATCAAGTACTTCAGAGGAACCATAAATCTTGGCTTATGGTATCCCAGAGATGACAACTTGTGTCTAACTAGATATTCAGACTCAGACTTCGGTGGATACAAGATTGACAGAAAGAGTACCAGTGGAACATGTTAGTTTTTTGGTCACAAACTGATATACTGGTTCGGCAAGAAGTAGCACTCAGTTTCCATGTCAACAACTGAAGCAAAATATGTATCTGCTAGAAGCTGCTGCGCACAGATACTTTAGATGAAGCAGCAGTTGAAGGAGTACAAGGTCAAAACTAACGAAGTACCTATCTTTTGCGATAACAACAGTGTCATTACTATTTCTCAGAATTCAGTTTTGCATTTGAGAACAAAGCATATTGATATCAGGCACCACTTCATCAGAGATCACATTGAGAAGAAAGACATATGCATCCAATATGTCAACACTAAGAAGCAGATAGCTAGCATCTTCACAAAGCCATTTCTAGAAGCAAGATTCGTGGAGCTATGCATCTAATTGGGGTTATTGGAACTAGCTTCAGAAGATGAAGATGATCAATTGATTGGGAGAATGCAAAGAGTAACCAAAACCGATGAAAAAGAGAGGAGAAGCTGAAACTGAACCAAAAGGTGCATCAGTTCAGTTAGTAAAAGGAGCTAAAACTGCTCAAACCATCAGTTCAAGCAAAAAGCAAGCTGAAAAGTTTGCAAAATGATGAGAAGCGTGGAAACTGAAAAGACAAAAGAACTGGAACTGATCAAATGTTCAATCAGTTCAAATTGAAGAAGCAGCTCGTGATCAGCTGAAGCTAGTAGCTGAACTGAAGGGAGAGCTGGAAGCTATCTCAGCAGAGGGAAGAACTGAACTGAAAACATATCTCAGTTGAAGCTGATCAAGCTAACTGGAGACCACCAGATGCAGCCCAGTCATCTGATGACATCAGCAGCTCAAAGCCACGCGGAAGCTCAAGAGAGAGAGATTTCAACAGATAGTTCAAATTTTACTTTGCTTAGTTAAACGGTAAAATGACATGTCATACCATTGTTACTGTTGGACCCACTGTCTCTCTTCTCATTTAATCCCAACTGATAAATTTGAGATTTAATCGACGGATTGATCGAAACCGTTCGAATTAAACTTCTCTCAAATCCTTTTTATTGTTGGATTCTTTGTCAGCTTGAAGGCTATAAACAAATTAGCCGAACCCATTTTCAGATCATATTTGAATAATCCCCTTAAGCAGAAAAAATGGTAATCGACCTCCTTACAAACTCCCCTGAACATAGATCTCTAATTATTGAAGAAACTCACAAGTATACAACTAACTTGGAGTTCAAAGAACTGATAAGGTCACCAGTTCAACAAGCAGATGGTCAAACAGAAGGGCCAACAGAAGGGCCAGTCGAGCAAGCAGAGCAAATAGAGGACCAACATGAGTCCCAAACTGCTCCGACTGTCGAGCTAACTGAAAAGGTTCAAGTCACTAAACAAACTGAGGATGAAGCAGATCTCCAACTGCCGCATGCTACTCTTATCAAGCCTATCTCCTAGTTTGATCATTCAGTAGAAATATCAATTGCTGAAGCCACTAATGAGCCTATCTGAGAGGAAGTTCGAATTGATCAAGTTTATGAGGTGCCAGTTTTGGAAAATCTGACTGATCAGGTGAGTGAAGAGTAGCATCAAGGATACACAGGCTCACTAGCCATGGTGGTATATGTGGATCAAAATCAGCAAAAATCACAGCCTATAGCGCTACCTGAGAAGAGCCATGGAGAAACAGAGAGCCTGAGAAATCCTGAGCAGTCCAGAACAATTCCCTGTGAAGAACTAGATGGAACTGAAGATGGAGATGAAGCCACATCACGAGATGATGAGCTTGTATTTGATAATGATACTCTTATTCTATATGAAGATAAGAAAGCAGCAGTTCAGTTCCAAAACCAGCCAGAAAGCTCAATGGCTCAGTGCACAGTTCAGCATGACCAACTATTTTGCAGCATTCAGCAGTAACTCAAGCTGCACAGTGAGCTCATCAAGTACCTACAAGCACAAGTGGGAGCTCAGCAAGCTAAAGCAGAGCCATCAAACAACGACAAATCTAGTGAGCCACCTGCTAAAAGACAGAAAACATAGCACAAGAAGGATTAGAGACTGATCAAGCACAGCTGATTAGGATCTCTAAGTATTCTTCTTGTAATTTTTCTATGTAATCTTTTTAATCAATAAAAACATTTTTTATTGATAAAGTGCCATGTTAGCAAAACTATTTGAATTTCTGACCATTGAAATCCTGACAAAGGCATTTAAGGTCAAGAGAAAAAGCAAGGGACATAAAATTTTCAAAGATATATGAGTATCATTTATTACTCATAAATCAATCCAGATCTAGTCCCATTTGCTAGAAGAGACACACTCATTTCTCAAATCATTCAAGAAAAGTCTCTTCTCTCTCTCATCTCTCTCAATCACAATTCTAGGCAAATTTCTTCAATGGTAGAATTCCTCAGTTCCCCCAGTTCGTTTAAAAACCCAATGATGAGAGATAAATTCATTGAAATGAAGAAGTTCCAGAAAATCCTCCATAAATCAAACAGCCCAAAGCTGCTTGTTAGTCTTCATAAGATAGGAATTCTTCATTGTCTGGAAACACCACCAAGGTTCTTCAGACAAAACCGGGTGTGTGAATTTCTTTTTCAAGCACAAATTAGTGCAAATGGCAAGGAAATATCATCAGTTATCCAAGGCTGACCCATCAAGATAAATGAAGAAATAGTTACTGAAGTTTTTCAACTTCCAAGGTAAGGAGCAACAGTTCAAGAATTGAGTGAAGCAGCTGAACCATACTAGAGAAGTTGGAAAGCCCCCAGCTGCAGAAAGACATTCAGTTTCACCATAACTAAAATTGATTTGAAGCCAGAGTATGGAGTTCTGCTCAACATCACAAACAAGATGATGTTTGGAGCTATTGGAAGCCTAAGCCAGCTTATCCAGGAGAGGTACAAGGTGATGATTCACCTAGCCGAAGGACGAGAAACAAACTGCGTAAAGTTTGTATTTTCTTAGATCAAGCGTCATTTCCTCAATGCCTCCAACTTAAAGAGAACAAATAAGTTTGAGTCTATGGTGGGACTCATTCTCAGGATGAGCAAGATAATTGAAGACATCTTGAAGCTACCAAATGATGATGCGTTACCAGTCCTTATCACCGACTAGATTCCCAAGAGAGAAAGCATCCATTTCCACTCACTCAAGAAAAAAAGGAGGACCAAGGCCAATACAAGTGCCAAAGGCTCAAGCAACTCAACTGCCAATGTCGTTCCGTCACCAGTCTCAAAGAATGGATCAACAGTTGATTTTCAAGTCCGTTCTGATCCAGATGAGCTCATTCCATTTCTCAGAATCCCTCACCCAGACTATGGGGTTTATTACTTCAGGAGCACTTGCCCTCTTCTTCAACCAATGGAAGAAAATATTTTCACTTTCTACAATGGTAAATATGTAGCCAAAATTGCACAAAAAGAGATAACCAATTTACTTCTCACTCAATTTGCATTCGTGGCTAAGCAAGATCAAGAGCTTTTCAAGCAACTGCACCGGTATTTCTACTAGTACAACTGGAGACATTCAATGTCCATCCAGTCTTATCTCTTGATCATTGCTTTTCACGGCATGAGTTTTTGGCAAAGAGAAGAAATTTGGAGCTTAAAATGGATAAGGTCTTCAAATCCATTTCCTCCAACGATCGTGTAAGTTCATAGGATTATGAGTCATAGATTGACCAACAAAATTCCTCCAAATGCCCTACTTGCCAAACTGGGAAGTGACACCAAGGCTCAAGAATAAGCAGGAGTCCAGCAGCCAGCCGCCATCTGCACAATTAGCCCTACATGCTGAAAACTGAATTTTAACAATTTGTCAAATCAATTTGCTGAGCCACCTCGACCAACTAAACCTGCAACTGTGTAGATGCACATAGATCCACCTCTCACCCCAGTTGCAGTGAGTCGACTATGTGATGTTGAAGATATTTCCACATCACCAAATCTCTTGTGTAAGAGATATGTCACCCCACTGATCGCTTCAAGCTCAAAGACAGCCGCCCAACTGAACCCTCAAGAAGTTTAGTTCAAGTCATCCTTCAAGAGAAACTTGCAAAGTAGGAGAATGGTCACATCAGCTGAAGCCAAACAACGTAGACAATCCATGAAGAAAGTAAGGCCATAGAAGCCTGCTAAAGGAACTGGATCTGCATCAAAGAAGAAAAGACCAAACTACCCTGATGAGAGCAATGAAGAGAATCCAGTTCACCCGGTTAAGAAAAGAAAACTGATTGAGATTTAGTCCAGCAGTTCAGCAACTGATGTCATCAGTTCAGTGAAGAATCAGTTACGGGGGCCAAACAGAAGACATGACAGAACTGGTTGATCAGTTGCCACATCGTCAGTCGCTGAAGTCATCAGTTGGACTGTATCCCAACTGACTTAGGATAAGTTTTAAATTGATTATTCTTTAAGATTATTCTTAATAAAATTATTACCGTTGTGATTCATGGAATTTCTAACAATCCAACTGGCATAATTTTCAAATGGAAGATCTGTCAAAGATAGCTAGCATTAATGCTACTAACCAAAATTAACCACTAAAGTGGAAAGTGAGTTGATCACTTGATATAAATAGCAAAATCCAGCACCAAATATTTGCTATTTATGGCAACTACCCCATTTTTAAAATGGATAAAATCTCAACCGCTGATCTAAAGTAAAGCTAAACTTGTGGACGGCTGAGATATCCATTGCATTTTACCAGCTGAGCATCAGTCAAATCTATTAACTGATCAGCTGAGGAGTACTCGAGTGCAACTCGTAGTATACGTATGCAAAGCCTCTTTTTAAATGCTAAGGAGATATCGATCAAAGATCAAAAATCTATCTTTATAACTCTCCTTGCATTGCTTTGCATCCTTCTCTCTCTTCTCTAAACTACTCTCTTTTTTATCCAGCAAGACTTGCTCTTAATCCCAAAAGAGACAAGTTCTTAGAACTGGACTTTCTAATGAAGAGACTAAAAGCTGATGAATTCCATCACTTAGTCATAGCAGCGGAGGAAACTGAACTCCTTCAGTTTCTTACTCAAGGCCCGCAGTATGGGTGATGCTTTCCGGAACTTGTTTCCGAGTTCTATATAGACTCTCAAGTTGCAGACAATGACAACATTTTTTCATCAGTCGGTCATCATCTGATCCTCATCACAAAGGACACCATGATGGAAACCTTCCATTTTCCAGGATCAGGTTCACAGTCAGACTCGATAGTCATGCCAAATCAAAGAGAATTGTGGAGTAACTGGACAAAACCAAGAGTTGAGCATAGAGATTATTCACACAGAGTAAAGGAAAGTCTACAGCCGGAGTTCATCCAACTCCAAGATATAGTCATCCACTACCTGCGAAGCAACCTGGACTATATTCATTTCAGTGCCGAAAATGCTCACCTGATGGCACTCATCTACAATCGATGCAAAGTTGATTGGGCATCGTTCGTGCTATCACAACTGCGTCAGAATGTTCAGAAAGTCAGTTCTAACTATCTGATGGGGACATTCAAGGAGAAGTTGGGATTTATCAATCGGATTAGCATGATCATCTGTGATCAGATCCGACTCCTTCCTCACCAAGGTATGTTGCTGGATAGGAGAAACTATCTCCCCACAATCTTCCTCAAATGAAAGAAAAACCTGAAGCCTTTTGGCAAAGGATCGAAGACTGAAAGTTGCTGATGAAGGTCCATCCACTCCAACTAAACCGACATCAGTCAGTCGAAGAAAGTAACCCATGTCAGAAGATGACATGACGACAGAGTTAACTGCACCAACTGAAACTAGATACATGGATGGCATTGAAGAAAGCTTTAACGAGACTCTCAATCATTTGCTATCAAGCAGATTTCACATCATTGAGAGCTACGACTCCCACATCTTCAATCAACTAAGGAGATATATCAGATGGTCTCTCTGGAGATATCAAGTTGATGAAGCAGTCATGTTTAAACTGCTCGACAAGAAGGGACACCACTTTTGGAGTCAAGAAAGAATCTGGAGCAGGAATTGCATAAACAATCCCTTCACAACTACTCCCACACTCTCTGAGATCATGGATTCGATGATTCACAAAATCCAGCATGGAGTACCAGCCACAGATTCTCTACTTTTTGCAGATCCATCCAACTCATCCTCCACACTAATAGAGTTCAACCACCCATCTCCAACTGACGAATTCTTCACAAGTTTGGCCATGATGACAATTGAACCACAAGTTCACTCTCCACTACCAGATCTATGTCAATCTATGCCAACCAAAGAAGCATCCAACTGGCTACCCTCACCATCATAAGAACAGCCATACCCCTTCTCATATGAAGTTAACCTTACTACTACCTTTAGCTTGTTACCACACGTTTTCATTCCTTCTTTTAATCTACAAATGCACACCCTTTTGCATTATGCCAAAAAGAGGTAAGAGAATGAAGAAATTGAGAGGAATGATGGAAACATTTTGAGTCTCTGGGTGGAGATTCAAGGGGAACCCTCGCAGTTTCAGGGGAAAGTACAGCCTCAGGGGGAAGTGATGAGGACTGTAGAAACTGCTAGAGAAGGGAGGCATCAGCCTCAGGGAAAATTTTGGGGAGATGTCTAGAGAAGAGCCAGAGATGGGAGACATTTGTCTCAGGGGGATGTTTGGGGAGACTTCTGGAGGAATGCTATAGAAAATGGAAAATCTAGCAATTGGTGGAATGAATGAAGAAGGAGATGAGTACCGACTGAAGAAGCACAGCAGCTGTAGAGCTAGAAACTGAAGAAAAAGAAGAAAAAAAAGAAAAACAAATTGTTGTAGATTGAAAGAAATCTAATCAGTTTCTCAACTATAAAAAGTTTTCTTGCTTGATTGTGTTTTACACAACTTAAAAATTTCTTACAATTAGTTTTTTCATCATTGCTCAATTTTGCCACGTTTTGGACATCATCAAAAAGGGGGAAATTGTTAGGAAAAACTATCAAGAGTTTTCCTGACTGGGCTTTTGATGAGATGTCAAAATTTGTTAAAATATGCAAAGTGCCTTGAAAAACTGAAAAAGGAATCAAGCAGAAAACTAAGGTTCATCAAAATAAAAAATTGAGCTATCAAAGCCTGAAAATGATATATATCTAAGCGAGAAAGAAAAGAAAATAGAGAAAAGAAAAAAAGTGAGAAAAGAAAAGAAAAAAAGAAAAGAAAAGAAAGAGAAAAGAAAAGAGAGAAAAAGAATAAAATAAATATCCAGCCTAAGAGCTGTGGAAAAAGAAAAACTGTAGCTTGTTTGCTAGATCAGTTAGCAAGTCAAGTAAAACTGAAAGATGCAGGTACTATCAAAGTTCGAAGTATCAACTGGTATCAGTCTACAGTTATGAACTGATGAAAATACCAGTTCAAGACACCAGTTCAGAAGTGCCTAATTCCAACTGAAGAAGATTACCAGCTGAAGAAATTTTAAAGGCACCAGTTCAGAAGTGCCCAAATCCAGCTGAATGTGATTACCAGCTGAAGAGAGGATCGTTTCCAACTGAAGAAGAATGCTAACTGAATAATATACTTGTACGAGCTGAAGGATATACTAGCTCAAGAGGATTCCTGCTGAAGAAGAATGCTAGCTGAAGAATGCACCGGTCTAAGGTACGAGCTGAAGGATATGCCAGCTCAAGAGGATTCCAGCTGAAGAAGAATGCCAGCTGAAGAATGTACCAGTCCAAGGTACGAGCTAAATGATATACCAGCTAAGGAATGTTCCAGCTAAAGAATGAAGTCCTAGCAGAAGAAGTACCAGTTCAAAGGATACTAGGTGAAGACGCATCAGTTCAGAACATCAAATGAAGAATTGCCAGCATCCAAACTGAAGACTAGTCCAAAGAAGTTCCAGCTGAAGAACACTGGTTAAAAATTGTCAGCTTATGCAAATCAAACTAGAGCTCCAAAAGCATCAAGCTAGAGTCCAGAATTGCCAACTGAAGACGATCTAAACTGGAGCTTGCAAAATTGCCAAGGATGCGCAGAACTGACAGCCGAGGAATTGAAGATTCCAACTGCCAGTCAAAGCTCAGAACTAAAGATCAAGATAGAAGCCGTAACTGAAATTCAAATTTTAGAAAAGCCAACTTGAAGATCTTAAAGTTAATGCAACCGAGATCTTGGAAAAAAAGCATGTCAGAAGAACAAAGGTTACTCAATGGCTCTTTAAATGAAAAGCCCCTCAATGACTTTATCATTTATGATCACCCAGTGATCAACAACGGTCACCAGCCACTCATCTATAAAAGATGAGCGATCCAAAAGATGGCTGTGAGACTTTTTGCTAAGACTTTTTGCCAAGATTTACGTTATGACTCTTTGCAGCGAAGACGTTCACCAAAGTTCTAAAGCCTCAAGCTCAAATTCAGCAAAAAAAAAAAGTCCCAACTGAAGAGAATGAGCAAACTGCTCATCAAGATAGCTATTGAAGAATTCTAGCTAGAGCCACTCTCTCAGTTCTGTTCTACATCGATCAACTACCCAACTCAAGTCGAAGACGCGCAAAGGAGCACACCAGTTGATACTAGTTTCAAGACTATATTCCTGAAGATCGAAAGAGATCTAAAACCTTGAAAAGATGTCCAATGGCACATTATCTCTCCGGTGAGCAGTTGGAGATCGCAAGTGTGAGACTGTCACCCTCATCGGATGAGGAGGCTACTTTCGTTGGATCGCCACTTCTGTGACTAAAAAATTCATCAATAGCCAGGTCCAACACTTGTCTTCACTATGTAACTGTAATAAAGGAACTTTACACTTGCATAGTGAATTTCCCTTCTACGGAAGGAAGATAGGACGTAGAAGTTGAGCTTCGAACCTCTATAAAACTGTCTGTGTGCTTTACTCTGTTTATAGTTTTTAGTTGTATGTTTTAACTACACACTTCAAGCACACACATCACTCCAAGCTAGATGATCATCTCAATTGATACTCTAAAAACATGGATAACTCCGTGAGTCAAAAGGGCCCTGTCTATTCTACAAATATTATTAAGTTTTGGATCAGTTTTTTCACCCCCCCTCTAAACTGATTCTGACTCACCCCGGGACCAACAATCATCAATGCATTCTTTGACTTGGTCTCTTTCAGGAGTCTGCTCAATCTTGGACTCTTTCTTTAGTCCTTTGAACCTTAATTACTGAGGTGTCGACCTCGAGGTATCGATCACGAGGTGTCGACCTCTTTAGCTCTTTAGACCTTCAAATGGCTGTGGGATTGGTCTTTGGGCTTATGCAGTAGGGCCTCTATAGTTAGCTCTTCATTACTTAATTCTTGTATTTCAAGGATCGGGTAATGAATGTCGGCATTTTATTAGCGATTATCTCAATTCAGTTCTATGTTTAGATGTTGAATTTTTATAGGCTTTTGGACAATGCTTAGAGACGAATCCCTAGAAGGATCTTGGATCGTGAAATTCAATTTCATGAGCTCCAGACCTGAAGAAAGGTCTTGAAAGAGGTTGTGAGATCGTGAGAGCAGATCTCGTGGAGCTCCAGACTTAAAGACAGGTCCTGGGGGAGCTTCTCAAGTTGTGAGAACAGACCTCGCGGAGCTCCAGACCTAAAGGTAGGTCTTGGGGGAGCTTGTGAGGTCGTGAGAGCAGACCTTACGGAGCTCCAGACCTGAAGGCAAGTCCTAGGAGATCTTGTGAGGTCGTGAGAGCAGACCTCACGAAGCTCCAGACCTAAAGTATGGATTTTACTTTTTCTGTTCCCTAAGTTGATATCTACCATTTGATCCTTACACGTGGCATAGATCAAACTGACCTTTTTCCTAATATTTTGAATATCAAGAGAAATGTTTCCCTCCCCCCTTTACTTTTCCTTCTCAAAATCCTAGTCGGTTTTCTTACTCCAAACATATTTCTCTCAAGATAACTCTTATCTTCCGCAAATCTCTTGATCATATTCTTCCTGGAGGCCGAAGAGGAGGACGTCGTTCAGGCTGAAGGTCAAGCTGCTAAGGTCGATGTGATACCCCGACCCTTTTTGCTAAATTATAAATTATAATTTTAGTAAATGATTTTGAATTAATATTGTTTGGATATTAATTATGTGAGTATGTTTGTATTATGCCTTTGTTTTATACAGGTTGTTCCACTCGAGCCGATATGTCATAGCACGGTGAGATTATACTGAGTGTATAATACATGTTAACATTTTAATATTTAAAATTGTCGAGTTATATATGATAATGAATGAGTGTAATTATATTTAATTTTATGTTTGTCATACCTTGAACACCCCAACACTGAGTTGATCGGGGTTCTCAACGTTGGAAATGAGTTTGGAGGGTTGAATTGAGCACGCCGCGCGCCCGCGGGGTGGGCGAGGCGTGTGCCGGCGCAGCCCTGTATGGGCGCGGGGAGTGTTTGGCCAAGAGCCCTCATGTGCGGTCGCGGGGAGGCGTGCGGTCGCGCGGGCTGGATGATTTTTCTGTCCAGATTTCTATCTTTAAAAGCACAACACTTATTCATTTCTCTTCATTTCTTTCCTCTTGGGCGATTTTCCTTTCATTCCTCTCAAACAATTCTTCAACTTTTGGAGTGTATTCTACCATCATCATCCATCAACTAAGGTAACCTCATACCTCTTCTTCTTTGTGATTAAACACCAATTTCATGTTGATTTGAATCTAGGGTTCATACCCAAAAATTAGGGTTTTCAATTTTATTGATCCTCTTGCCTAGATATCTTGAACATATGGTTTATTTATCTCATTGAGGCTATGTGAAGTTATATCGAATTCCTATGGTTCATTGTTGCTAGAGTTGGAATTTTCACCATAATTTCCCCTTGTTTTGTTGATGTTGGTTGGAGGTGTTGTGATGGTTGTATGAAGTTGATTTTCATGTATGCTAGAGCCCTAGGATGAAGGTGTTTGTATTTGAAATATTGGGTTTAAAGGATTTAAATTAAGTCATGTTCTTGTGGTTTAAATGAGTGCACGTAACGTGTTCGATTAAATGTTTCAAAGAGTTTTAATGTGTATTTTGAGTCCAAAATCATATTATGAGCTTGTATATCCATGGTTGTGTATGTGGATATGTATGTAAACCTTAAGGCATGTAAAGCATGAGTTTGGTCAAAATTATGAAATAATTTTATAATTCGACATCTAAAATTAAAAAGGGATCTAAAGGTGCTAGGCGACGTATTGGGGCTCGAGGTGGACAACTTGTGCACGGAGAGGAAGTATTTCAAAGGTTGAAAGGATCTGAAAGCGTCTCATAAGGTGGGGTAACTCTAAACTGTGAACACTTGTAAGGTTATAGTTATTGTTATGCTTTGATTGTATAAGTATGAAGGGTCTTCGGACCGGTGAAATGAAAGAGACCCTTCGGGGCAAAATAGAGATCCTTCGGGGTCGACAAAGAGATCCTTCGGGGTTGATAAAGAGGTCCTTCTGGATCGATAATAGACTCGTTAATGTCCTCCCTAGGGGATAATAAGCCTGCGGGCAACCCTACAGGGATAAAGACGTTCATTAATGGGGGCATCATGATGTTTGGACCCTACGGGGTTGAGGCTAACCTCCACAAATAAAAGAAGTATTCATAACTGTTTACAGTGTTCCCCACTGAGTATGTTGTTAAATACTCACCCAATTCATTTAATGAATTTCAGGTTGAGGAGTTGAGGCCTGAGTAGGAGTGTTGTGAACACAAGAGAACCCCCACAAGCTTGTGTTTATTATTGCATGCTCTTATTTTGATTTACTCACATTATTATTAATTCATTGATCACTCTTTTTTGTTTATGATCGATGATTATTGGGGATGGGAGTAGCCCTATTTTGTAGTCATGATGTATATAACTTGATATTATGCAAAACATTTTAAAGGTGGGTCGTTCGATCTTGGAGCCTTCTATGTGCGAATTATGTCAATGAACCTTTATGCTATGTATGTTAATTTAGCGTGATAGATGGGTGGGTTGTGTAGGACCTATGAACCCGATAGGTTAGATGATTGTATGATTTTGTGGATGGGCTTATTCGATGCTTCTACTTAACACTATGTTGTATGACAAAATAGATATGATAGATTGTAAATTTTAATTGTGAAAAGTTGATATTGAGAATTATGATGCCTTACCTTATCATGCTAATTGACCTTAGTGATGAAGACTCAAATTCGTGCTTTTTCCTTTATCTTTTTACACTCTTTGTAAGTGTTTAGTATAGAGTCTAGTCTAGTTTTGGGGGTAAAACTAATTACAGGAGGATGAGGGCACAAAACCACCACAACAAGCACAGACAGGTGCTAATTATGCTGAGGGCACAAAGGACCAATTTGCCTACTGAGGACCCAGTCAAAGTTGTTGCGAGAATTACGCAACAGAATTGCGGGCCAGTTCCTTTATGCACGTGGAGGCGACGTGGCAGTCAGTTCCGAGTCCTGGGGAGATCCAGACACGTTGGGGAGTAAGTGGAGACGTCAGGAAGCTACTGGAGACGCTAGGGTTTGTTGCTATTACTCCTAAAATCAAGGAAGAACATGGAGCATGAACAGGATGGAGTGGAGGAGTGCAAGAGCCCCTGCGTGGGTGAAATTTGGGCTGCTTGAAGCCTTAATTCATTTTTTGCTATAAATACTTTTATCTGCTTTTCATTTGAGGACACGTTTTTGCACCCCGAAGATACAATTTCCCGTTTTCATACTTAGTTTATTTTCTGGATATTCTGTCTGCCTGAAGCTGGCGATTTGGCCGCAGAGAGGTAGTTCAGTTGTTCTGTTGGCAAAACTGGGGTTGGGCCCAGAAGTTAATCTAGTTATTTCCTTTCCAAGTAAGATGTCTTTTATTATTTCTTTTACTTTCGTTCCTATGTTTAGTGGCTAAGTATCCACTGTTCAGGTCAAAGTAATGGTCTAAGGGTAGAATATGTGCATGAGGTAATCGGACTTTAACGCCTTAAGGGTTCACAATCTTAACTTGTTTTTCACTTAGACATAGGTAAAGGGTGATTGGAGATGAAAGCGCGCATTTCTAATTAACTGGTACTAGTGTTAGTTACGTGGGAGTGTATAGGTCACCATGCCTCGATACCCGCATAGTAACAAGTCCGGGGGTGACAGCCTTGGTGGTTAAGATTGAGTAGTATATGCAGGCACAAGACCGTGTCAAACCTACTAGAATCGGGTCACTTTCACCCTCAAAGCTGCTATACTTGCAAAATCTTTGTGTGATTCTCTCCTTAGGTTCCTATATAGTTAGTTCCCTAGGTGCCGATCGCATCATCTAGACGATATAATGTAAGAAGTGATTGGGGAGTGGCCGATCGTATCCATTTCCTGTAACCGGTTAACCCTCAAAGTGACAATTTCCCATATTTGGCCATGGGGATTCGATTTTTGACCTTTCTGCTAGTATGGGCACAACGGGTAGTAGTGGTAATTACATATGTTTTACCTGGGATTGCACATACCTACCGAATGACTCGGTGCTTTGACTTGAGCAACTTTTATTACTGATATTTTCTCTTGTGATTTCCTTTTCAGCATTTAGTTAGTTTAAGTTTATTAGCAAGGTTTTTAGAGTGACACTGAAGACCCAAACCAAAACTAAGAAAAGACAGAAGGTTATCAACACTCCTCGTGGGATCGACATCCGTCTTCATCAGCTATACTAGCCATTGAGGGCAGATTAAGCATTTGTGGACTATTTGCCCGCAAGTGTATTTTGCACATCAAAACGACAGTGTGTCACTTAGCTTCCGCTCAATTATATATAAACATACCATTATAAGTAAGTAAACTATATGTTAAGTGACGTGGCCAAATGGAGTAGTTTGGGGGGCTACAGTCGACGGGACGGAAGGTTGGGCGGAGGGCGAGATTGCCGGGGATGTCACTGGAAAAGATAATGAAGATGCTGCTAAGGCCAGTGATGAGACCTTTGTTGGGGTTTATTCGAATTAAACCACCGCAGGACCATTTGGTTGTTCATAAATCCATGTTCATGCAAATCATAATTTTATGCAACATGCATGTTTATCACAGTCTAATCAAAAAGCATGCAAAGCAGATTCGATTCTAATAGAGCGGAAGATATAGAAAACGAATCTACTTACAAATCGACAGACAGTCTTTGGACAAGATTAAAGATCTAATCTTGCTGTTGAATGAATACAATAATGGCACCACCTATGTCTCACACGGCCACTACACAATTCCACTCCAAGATCTTCTGTTGTATTCCCGGACTGTATCTAGATTCAGAGTGGGCTGAAATCTACTAGATAGAGTTGTGAAATCTGTGGATAACTTTGAGAGAGAAAGAGGGGCTGATTTCCTATGAATAATATCCTCAAATTTTCGTGCCCCCCTCCACTTATATATAGGGAGGGGCGAAAATTTCATGTTTCAGCCCTATTGGGCTGGGCCTCTATCTCAAGTTCAATATCCAGTCCACTTTCAGTCAATTGGGCTACAACAGGGATCTAGAAGAATATTAAATTGGCCCACTAATTTATTTAATATCCAATATCCAATAAACCTAGGATATAATTAAATAAATTAAGTTTTACTTTTATTCCACTAAAGAAGTAAAACTGACCTACCAATTTAATACATATTTACGAATATGCTTTCTCCTTTAGTCTAGCCATTCCCCGTGTTTAAGATATAATGTTCATTAATTAATTATGTAAGCCTCTGACAGATATAATTAATCAACATCTAAAACCTTGAGTAGTACCACACAAGCTTTATTCATGTACGGAATAAATTCCACCTGCAGGGTTTCAATATGAACTTGTGCTTCCTCAAGAGAACATCATCAACCTGGCGCACCAGGACACAGTGCTCATGCATACTGCTCGAGACATCATGTATACATTGTTATTACCCAAGATATCGAATTCGATCTACGAAAAGATCTCACCCATTGATAAATCAAAGTAATAAACAACACACATATATGCTCGCCAATATCACATGAGTTCAGAACTCGAACTCTGTGGATCTTTATTCTCTCAGTAACTGGGTCAGAGACAGAGAATAGTATCCTATCGTGATCCTCCTCAATACACTAACTAGTGTACTAGAATAATCAGTTAGTCAAGATAAACTAACTTATGAGATTATTCTACGGTGTACCAATGGTGTGTTCAGGACCATCTAAGCCGTGAGCTCTTTAATACATTACAAGGTTCTAATGATATGATCTTACCGTGTGACTCCCCACACCATATCATCTACAATATAAGTATATGGAACATTGCATAAAACAATTATAGAACATAATCTAAATGCAAACAGTGACTGCAATAACTTTCATTTCATATCATCATATCATCAGAAAAGTATACAAAGACGAGTCTTCCAGTATACAAAACTAACAACCTTGGCTTAATTTTTCTATGAACACTTTATGTTTTCTTATTAAATAATTTCATTTTTTTCTTCAAACAATATCCTTGTAGATTTTTTTTATTTGCCTTATGTGAAGGCAAATTTGATGGACAGCCTAGCTTTGCTTTTACCCACTCTAAATTTGATGCTTTGATCTTCTCATTTTGCGTGTACCCGTGTTTCGCTTTAATTTGATGTCTTTGGAATGATGTGAACTGCAACTGTTAGCATGTATGCATAGAATAAGTGTTAGATAAAATAAATAACAATAATCTTGAGGATACCTTTTGGGATCGTAGTTGGGATTTGGGATCCATTCTCATATTCTGAGTTTGTGGATTTGATCTCAGGACTCAAATTTATCCTCGTCATCGAGTTCGAGGTTTTTTGCAGTTGGGATTTTGTTCAACTCTAGGGGGTTGGGACCCCTATGCTATATCTGATCTACTTCCAGTGAGGTAAAGAAGACTTCTAATCATGCTTCTGTACAGAGTTTGATCTACTTCAGCTCCTGCATCATCTTTACCAATCTTTACTGTAGTGTTGATATGAGTTCATTTGTGCTTAGAATTTTCAAGATCAAACTTCTTCACCAAGTTTATTGCATACTTGGATTGAGAGATAATATCATTTTTTCTGACTGCTTTATCTGAAGCCCTGGGAAGTATTTCGGATCTCCAACAAGACTCATCTCAAATTCAGTTTCCATGTCTCTGATGAAGTCCTTGACCATCTTATCAGACACTGAGCCAAACACTATATCATCTACATATACTTGAACCACAATTACTTGTGATTTCTCCTTTCTGATAAATAGTGTTTTGTTTTCTCCTCCTCTGTTGTATCCTTTGCTTACTAGGTATGTAGCCAATCTTTTATACCATTTCTAAGGAGCTTACTTCAAGCCATATAATGCCTTTTTTAGTTTGAACACAAACTCTGGATGATGTGGATCTTCAAATCCTTTGGGTTGTGCAACAAACACATCATTTTTCAAGAATCCATTCAAAAAAGCACTCCTGACATCCATCTGGTACAGTTTGAACTTCATGATGTATGCCATGGCTAGAAGAAGTCTGATTGATTCTATCATTGTAACTAGAGTAAAGATTTCATCAAAATCAATGCCTTCAATCTGTGAATAACCTTGAGCAACTAGTCTGGCCTTATTTCTTGTGATATTTCTAGCTTCATCAGTCTTGTTTTTGAATATCCACTTGGTTCCAACAATGTTAAATCCTTCAAGTTTATGAACCAAATCTCAAACATCATTCTTCTTGAACTAAAGAAGTTTTTCCTGCATGGCCTCAATCCAGTAATCATCTTTAAGAGCTTCTTGGATATTTTTAGGTTCAATTTTGGAGGTAAAACAGACATAGGATATCTCATCATGCATCCTCTTTCTTAGATTTCTTCTGGTTATTCTTCCTTCATGAATATCTCCAAGTACTTCTAAAGTAGGATGATTCTTGATGATCTGCTTCGAAGGATTTCTGTGCTTTACTATCTGTTCTTCAGCTTCTTTATCTATATCATCATGAACTTTAGGATGTTCAAAGACATCTGTGTGAACATCATCTTCAGAGGTATTGTCAGTATTGTCTTGATCATCAAATCTAACATTGACTGTCTCAATCACAGCCTTTGCCTCTTTGTTGTAAATCCTGTATGATTTACTATTCCTGGAGTATCTAACAAACATCCCTTCTACTCCTCTATTATTCATCTTGCTAAGATACTCTCTATCATTGAGAATATAACATGTGGTCCCAAACATATGAAAGTACTTCACTATTGGCTTCTTCTCGTTCCAACTCTCATATGGAGTAGTAAAAGTACCTGGTCTGAGATGAACTCTGTTGCTAATGTGACATGCAGTGTTGATGACTTCTGCCCAGAACATAGCAGCAACTCCTTTAGCAGCAATCATGGTTCTGGCCATCTCTTGAAAAGTTTTGTTCTTCCTTTCAACAACTCCATTCTGCTGAGGAGTTTTGGGGGCTAAGTACTCAGGATTGATACCATTCTCACTGCAGAATGTATCAAAGTACTAGTTCTCAAATTCGTTGCCATGATCACTTCTGATTCTGATAATCTGATCATCCTTTTCAACTGTGATCTTACAGGCTAATCTCTTGAATGCTGTGAAGACTTCACTCTTGTCTCTAAGAAAGTCAACCCAAGTAAACCTTGAGTAATCATCTATGCAGACAAGGATATACTTCTTTCTTCGGTAGCTTTCCACATCTATAGGCCCCATTAGATCTATATGAATGAGATCTAGAATTTTCTTGGAAGTCCTGTCTTGAACTTCTTTATGTTTGGATTTGGACTGTTTTCCAATCTGACATGGACCACAAACTTTGTCTCTATCAATTCTGATCTAAGGCAACCCTCTGATAATCTCTTTGCTGATGATCTTCTGGAGATTTCTGAAGTTGATGTGTCCAAGTTTCTGATGCCAGATCTCTGACTCTTCTATAGATGTTCTTTGACATGTTAAACAACATTATGTAGGAACATGTAGCTGATAACAGTTGTCAACTGATCTCTTTCCTTCCATGAATAAGTTATTGTTCTTATTCATAACTCTGCAACTCTCCTTGGTGAAGACAACAGTCATGTCATCATTACATAGTTGACTGATGCTTATCAGATTAGCTTTGAGTCCATCAACAAGCATAACCTTCTTAAGTTTGGCATTCCTTCCATAATCAGCTCTCATTTTCCCATTACTTTGCCCCTTTTCCCATCTCCAAAGGTAACAAAATCTGACGAGCAAGCTTTTAGATTATGGATCATAGAGCAATCTCTAGTTATGTGTCTTGAGTAGCCACTGTTAAAGTATCAGCTGCTTTTGTCTTCAACTCTAAGAGAAGTATGTGCAATTAGACTGGACTGCTTGATAACCCATTACTTCTTCTGTGCAGGCTTCTTCCTTTTCTCAGTAACTGATTTCTTCTGGGTTTGCTGGAATGCTGATCCACAAATTTTCTTCTCATTCTCCTCAGATCAAAGAGATATTTTTCACAGTGAGGACGAATGTGGCCTTTTTCTTCACAATTATGACAGATGATTTCTTTTCTGATACCATTATTTGCAGTCATCTTCTTGACAATGTTCTTCGGGATGTGCTGAACATTATTTTGTACATGCACTAGCTAGCTTGTACTTGCTTTGATAAACACTGTCTTGGATTATCCAACATTGTATCTAAGACCTGGATGACACTTCCTAGAATGTCCTGGGGTAGTAAGAATCTTATCAAGATTCTCAGATCCATCGTTCAGCATGTTGACATTCCTTTCGATGGACTTTAATTCTGCAGATAGCTCTTCAATCTCCTTCTTCTGCTATTGGATAATGACCTTCTGTTCTCCATCAGATTTGATTAAATTCTCCTTTTCTTTGAGAAGATCTTTGTTGTGAGATTGTATAATTTTGTTGATCTCAGCTACTTCAAGCCATTTTTCATACATCTCCTTGTAGGTCTGAACAAACTCCTCATGACTGACATCATCATTGTTTTAGTCTTCTTCTTCTGCAAGTTTGAAAGGATCCTAGAACTCTGAGACTTTTGCTATAAAGGCATAGGTCTCTTCTTCTGATTCACTACTACTTCCTTTAGAATCATTATCACTAATAGAGGTGTTGTAGTTCTTTTTATTCTTCTTCAGAGTGTTGGCAGATTCAGCTTAAATGTGTCGAAAACCATCACACTCTCTGCACTGAATCCCTTTCTTTGTATTTGATGGTTGAAACTCTTTTTGCTCACTGTTAGAGTTTCTATCTTGCTGAGAATTTTCTAGGTTGTTGTCTTCTGTTGTTTGTCCTTTTGGAAGACTGTTTGTTTACTCTTTTAAGCATTTGGCTGAAGTTTTTGTTGATAAGGACCATATTATTCATTGTCTCTGAATCAAGTATAGGTTTTGTTTCTGTACATGTTCACGAGCATCCTCAGAAAGTTCAGCTTTAAGAGCAATACCTTTCTTCCTTGAGCTGTTGTCTTCATCTTCCATATTCATCTTGAACGTTCTCAATGATCCCGTTAGTTCATTAAGTCTCATACTCTTGATGTTCTTGGCTTCCTCTATGGCAGCAACTTTGTAGGCAAACTTCTTTGGAAGAGATCTGAGAACCTTCTTCACAAGCTTTTCATTGCTGATAGGTTCTCCGAGAGCAAAACTTTCATTTGATATGCACTTTAATCTAGCATTAAACTCACCAATGGATTCAGATTCTTCCATTATGAGACTTTCAAATTTTGAAGTCAGATTTTGAAGTCTTGATAACCTCACAGAACTAGTCCCTTCAAAGGTAGTTTCTAGAATATCCCGTGCAGCTTTTGCAGTCTCACAGGTTGAGATAAAACTGAATGTGTAACATCCCAGAATTTCAGTGAGTTTTCTAAATTTATTTAGAAGACTAAAGAAAATAATTGGAGTTTAAATAAAGTAAAACAGATGTAAATCGCGACCTTTTCGTGAATTTTTATGTGAAAATCGAATATGAGATTTTGCATTTGCCGCCGGAAGATAGTCAATATTGGTCTTTTCTGCAATGTAACGACCTAAAGGAAGTTGTTGGTACTTTCAGAATTTTATTCTGACCTCTACAGGAGTCCCGTAATTGAAAATCGTAAAGGGAAAACCTGTGAATAGTATTTTTTGCGTGCGTTCGTGATTTGAAAAATTCACGAAATCCTTCTCATTGATCTGAGACTTGTTCTATCAAGTCTATCTTATAGAAAATGAGCCAAGGAATCCGTTCGCGTTCACGGATTGCCAATATGAGGTAAATCGAGCACTCGGGAGCAAAATCTGTCAGTCGAAATGAATAGTAAAAGTACTTTTTGAAAGGGAATCTTTCTTCATTTTTCTTCAGACGACTTCCTCATCATCCCGGGTTGGGTTTGTTCAATAGTACTCAAGCTAACGAGTCTCCCGGTATTTTTAGATTTTGTGTCTGAGGTCGTTTGGACCTCGACACTGCATAAAGTAACTTTTATTGAATCTAAAAATTACTTTATCAGTATTTTATATCCGAAAAAGTTATACCCGCCCCGGAGCCACTTTTTCTATAAATAGGGGGGCTTGGGCTCATTTGCAATTGCTCATTCTCTCTCTTCTCTCTCTTTCTCTCTCGTTCGTGTTGACGAACGAGAGAAATCCGGGCCTGCGCCGAGTAAATCGCGCATGCGGGCCCAGGTTAAGTTTTATTTGGGGAAGGGGTGCTGCTGCTGCGGGAGCAGCTATCGAGCACCGGAAGACTGCCGGAGGGCCACCGCTGCCGCTGCCGTGGATGGCCGGAATCGCCGTCGCGCTGCCGCTTCGGATGTCTCGTTTCAGTCCATTTCTTATCTACTATAGTTAAATAGTGCTTCATTTCGTATGTTGAGTGCGTCGTCGTCTGATGGCCGAAAACCGGCGAAAATGCCGGAAAATGTCAAAAATAAAGGGGTACCGATCAGTTTCGGTTTTTGTCCATTTTTGCCCATTTCGGGTCATCAAATCATAAAAGTTTCTTCTATAAAGTTGCTCAAAAAATTATTTCCTATAAGACTGCCAAGTTTCATAATTTTCCGATAAGTTTTGATTAAAGTCGATTATTTTAATCAGGCGGTTATTTTTATAATTAAAGCATGTGATTTTAGAAAATTTCAAAAATTGTATAATTTAATAATGATATATGTGGGGTCATGTCTGATTATTTTCATAATTTTGGACAAGTGAAAAGTGCATTCGAGGTTAGCTGTGTAAAATTTGATTAAAATGGCAAGTTACGGAAAGTGACCTCTGTCAAATCTTTTGGCCCCATTAAATTGGAAATTATATTTTGGAATTCATTTCCTTCTGTGTGAAAGTTGTACGAGGTCTCTAGAGTCGCGCATTCTTAGTTGAAATATAATTAAAGTAAATAAAAGCTCCAATTAAATCAAAGTCAAGTTCTGAAAATTTGAGTAGCAGTCCTAAAATAAGGTTTGACCTTGTAGGACTTGTTGAGCCGGTCAGAGGAGCTGACGGATGAGTATCGAGAAGTTTGATAACCCGAGTTGATCTAATCGAGGTAGGTTTATTTGCAAAACCTATCTATATTTGAGTTATTAACTCATAAATGTGATAGTCATAGTTGGAATATCCAAATTAAATATTTGAGAAATTATCTGCTCAAGTCTCTGCTAAAGTAATAGCATTATACTGTTGTATAATTAATGAGAACATAGTATTATACTGATGTATAATTATTGAGAACATAGATTATGCTGTGCCATAATTATTGAGAACATAGATTATGCTTTGCCATAATTAATGAGAACATAGATTATGCTTCATCATAATTATTGAGAATATAGATTATGATATATCACAATAAGCGAATATAGATTATGCTTCGACATAATTTAATAGAATAGATTATACCTTGTCATAACTAAAGTCTATGGGTTAAGAGTAAAGGTTAGAGTTTAAAGTTCATAGTATATAGATTAAGGTTAGAGTTTATATTTAAAGTCTAAAAGTCATAGTTTAAAGTTACAGTATATTAAATGTTTATTGTGTATTGAATATATTTGTATATAATGAGTTGTACTTTTTAGCTTGTGCTTTTAGTATTAAACTCAAGTTAAAGAATGGTTTCCGTTTATGGAATATAAAGCATAATTGAACTAAGTTTGCTAGAGGAATTAAAAGTTAGCATAGTTGCTATATTAAGAGGATGACATAGTTTTTGTGCTTATATCATATTATGCGCTTTATAGAGAGAACATAGAACAAAGGATAGGCAGGAACTGTGATTCTTGCAGTTGTGATGTTATTCACTAAAGGTGTCACTGTGAGGTAACCCCTGCACATACACGTCATCTGGGCATCACTATAGGAGTCAATGCTAGGTAACCCTTGGTATACTCAGGGTCAATGCTAGGTGATCCCTGATACACTCTTCTCAGATTAGCGAGGTAACCCCTCTCTTTTCCTATCAGCGACATGTCATAGAGTGCAGTAGACGACAGAAGGAGCTACAGGGTACCAAAGAGAAGTAAAAGGTTTGCATAAATGGGAAGGACTTTCGTGTTTTGCTTTCCATTATCTGTATTTATATTTTGGATATTCTGTTATAGTTTTTAATAAAGATTGAGTTAAAAGTTTAACCCACTGAGTGCTTTAGTACTCACGCCCAAAATATTTTCAAAATATTTTTCACAGGTTGAGATGCTGGAGGTGATGACTCGATGTACTATTGTGGGTTGATCATACCTTGATTTCTCGTTCAGACTAAATTATTGCTTATGACTATGTTGTTATGTGATATAATATTACTCCATTGTTTTCCGCTTAAACTCTAATACAGTTGCCCCATAGTATGATTGCATGCTATATTTTATTTTTTGGCTTATCTGAATTGTATTCTTTATTTGAATCATGATAAATAAAGTCTCATTTCCTTTTCATAAATCCAAGCATGTTTCATTACAGTTTTCGACCTATGAGTTGGTCATATTTGGTTGAGTCTTGGATTCTGTTTATTTTCCAGTTGACCTATGAATGGATTTTATCTTGATAAATTGCTTATGTCCTATGAATGGGACATAAAATAGTTTATTTGCCTCTGACCTATTGATGGGTCTTAGTTGTTGTGACCTATGAAGAGGTCATGTTTATTTGAAGAGTTAGGATCCTATTTATTAATTGATGGATTCTGTTTGAATTTGATTGGCCTATGGATAGGCATTCTTTGACTTGATTGAATCAATTGACTTCGTTGATACGTTGAAAGACTCCCGTCACTCAATTGACTTGATTTGAATTTGGTTGGTTACAAAGATTATTATATGAAAGCTCCCGTCACTCGACCCCTTTCCTACTCGATTCAACCTCTTTCACTAAACTGAATTGCGAGCTCCCCTCACAACCTAGAATTCCTCTAGTTCCCATAGGAAATCTCTCCCGAGACTCCTCTAAGTGTGAATGAAAGTGAGTTTCAAACACAGACTAGAAACACAATGATCACGTGGATCAAACTTTGTCTACCCGAATAATATATGCTTCGAATATGAAATCTTTTGAACAATCTACCCTTTGTGTATTCGTAAAAATCATGTCATCTAATCTAGTTTGATTCTAAGGCTATTTATAAACAATATCTATAGCCTTAGCAAGGTAATCAGAAATCCTACTTTGACTAGAATTCAACAAGGAAACAATTTTCTTAATTAAATCGGACTTTCTTAGTTTAGATGTCTTCCTTGAATAGAACTCCTTCTTTACTTCTTGATCTTCATCACGAACAAGGCAACTTCTATTCTGAAACGTCCATCTTAAATCTGCAGCACTAGCTCTTTGATTCCAGCATGATACGTCTCTTGTAAACTCTCTGGACAATCATGTACATGATCATGTTCCTGAACATGACTAAGTACATGTCTTGATCTTTAATTAGATTCGCAGCGAAATGTTCACAGAATTGTCCAGAACATGTTATTCGAACATGAATAACGAAAACCTTTTGTGTTCTTTTGAAATTACCATAATATCTAAATAGATAATGACAGTCCCGAACACTTTAGTGCAGATGGCACTAACAGTCTTCTTCCTATTTAATTTGGGCTCATACTTTAGTAAGCACGTCTTTCATTGTCTTGCAGGGATATTTAGTTAACTCCTTGTAAAGGTCGGAGTCTCTCTTGAGGCCTTTCCTAAAGGCTGAAATCACGGTATTGATGTTGCAGTTGGAGATTGATATATTTTCTCTGTTAAACTTTCCCATAAAACTTTGTAGGGGTTCTTCTGACCTTTGGATGACTGCAGTAGGGGAAGGTTGATGAACCATTAAAGTGCTGGGCCAACTAGGCTGGATCTGAAGCCTTTACATATACTGGCTTCTCTGGCATGTTGAGGTATCGTAATGGTGAACATTCTTTTTTATATTAGACAACATAGTCGTCGGGGTCAGATACACCATCAAATAGCTTCATACTCGGAAAGATGAACTTCAGGGGCATCTCTACGAGGCTAATCTCATCGGTGAATGGAACTTCGAAGCTCGTTGGTGCATTTTTTTAGATGGGAGTGAAAACTCCTGGAATTCGAGTCAATATGTCTCCAAACATTGGATCTTCTTTTCAATCTTGGATTCTAAGCAGGGTTCGTAATCTTTGAATCCAGGTGGGGGTCTTAGGGGAAAATCATTCTTTCTCTTGCCCTTGAGCACATGTTCCTTACTTGTACCTATGACGAAATGATTAGTCAAGTCATTAGTAGAGTTTAGAAGTACCTGCTCTCAGAGTTCGTTAGATATTCAGGTTCGTAAGAGCGGGAATGGTTGAGTTTGAGGAGATCCATTCGGAAAGAAGTTCGGTTGCGAGATAGCTTTGACCCTAGCCTTCAAGGTCAAGTTCTCTGTGCGGATCACCGCAAGTTCAACAGTGGTGGTATCCAATTGGTGCTAGATCGAACGCAGGAGTCATGCAACATTATCATCGCCTTCCGGTGAGGGGGTCGCAGTTGTCCCATCTTTTCGGGCATCTTAAGGGATGGTCATTGCATCTTTATGGCTATTGTTCGTTATCTTGAAGTGATTGATCAGAGCCCCACAGTGGGCGCCAAACTGTAGAGGTCAAAACTCAATAATTTATCATTTTTTTGAGTTCGTGCTCTGGAGATCTACAAGATAAAGAAAGTACACGTGAAGCCGAATGACCGTCGGGGGGTTGATAATCGAACCGACTCTGACACTTAAGTTATAATCAAAACTAGTAAGATAATAACTTAGAAGTGAATGAAAAATGATAAATAGGAATTGAAGGGCTGAATTCTACTATCGTAGAACGTTATGAGTATGTCGTGCGATGGATCATATGATGATAGTTCGTGAATGAGTTAGAAATGAGTGTTGCATAAGTGATAGTTGGTTTTTTTTATGATTCCTCTTATTATGAAAAGAGAGAATATATATATATTGGAGAGCTTAGCCGATTTCTGATTTTTAGGGGATCATTTCTATCCCTTTTAGGGTTTTTGACAGGGTCTTACTCATCTTCAATGGATACTTTGACTTGGTCTCTTTCAGGAGTCTGCTCAATCTTGGACTCTTCTTTTAGTCCTCTGAACCATGATTACTGAGGCGTTGACCTTGAGGTGATGATCTCGAGGTATCGATCACGAGGTGTCGACCTCTTCAACTCTTTAGACCTTCAAATGGCCGTAGGCCTGGTCTTTGGGCCTATGTAGAAATAAGGCCTCTACAGTTATAGAGCTAATTTTTACTCAAGAGGCCATATTTAGCGTCTCAACCTCGTATTATCTTTACTAGGCCCACAGCCATTTGAAGGTCTAAAGAGCTAAAGAGGTCAACACCTCTTGATCAATACCTCGAGGTCAATGCCTTAGTAATCAAGGTTCAGAAGACTAAAGAAAGAGTCCAAGATCGAGTAGACTCCTGGAAGAGACCAAGTCAAAGTATCCGTTGAAGATAAGTAAGACCCCGTCAAAAATCCTAAAAGGGATAGAAATGATCCCCTAAAAATCAAAAATCGGTTAGGCTCTCCAACATATATATTCGCTCTTTTCATAATAAGGGGGATCATCGAAAAATCAGCTATCATTTATGCAACACTCATTTCTGACTCATTTAGGAACTATCATCATATGATCCATCGCACGGCATACTCATAACGCTCTATGACAGTAGAATTTAGCCCTTCAATTCCTATTTATCATTTTTCGTTCACTTTTAAGTTATTAACTTTACTAGTTTCGATTCTGACTTGAGTGTCGAAGTCCGTTCGATCATCAATCCCCCGATAGTCCTTCAGCTTCACGTGTGCTTTCTTTATCTTGTAGATCGCCGGAGCCCGAACTGGAAGAAATGATCAATTGTAGAGTTTTTGACCTTTACAGGGACAACGACTTCATATTATAGTTCATCCGTTTCGCGTCACAGTGTACATATTTGTGAAACCGTTGTGAATCACTTGTCTGTCGAACTGCTATGGTCTACCCCAAAGTATGTGCGTTGCATCCATATGAATAACATCACAAATAATAGTGTTAGAAAATTGACCAATAGAGAATTTGACACTTACCTGGCTTGTCACTTTGATCTCACCTCCATTTGTAAGCCATTGTAGTTTGTATGGCTTTAGATGCTTCATGGTGGCTAGTGCAAGCTTGTCGACTGCATACTGGCTAATAGAGTTGATCATGCTACCACTATCAATGATCATTGAACATGTTTTGTCTTGGATGGCATAACGTGTGTAAAAGATATTCTCATGCTGATTCGGCTACCCCTCTTCTCGAATGATGCTCAAACTACGGATAGAAACAAGACTGACATGAGGAATCTCGGGTTCCTTTTCATCTGGCTCGACATCTAGATTTTTTTCTTCATTATTCACGTCACCTAAGGGCTTCTCTTTATCCTCACTAGCTGATTTGATCTCATTCTGTTCGGTGATGAACAGAACAAGCCGTTGGAATGGCCACCTCACTGGTGCAATCTGTGTAGACTCGAGTCTACGGCTGGACTACGGTGTAGAATAGTCAAAACGCCGTTCGGACGGTCCGAACTGATCTTGGGGTCGTGTAGAATTAGTAGAAGGTGCAGAAGATGATGTGGGATGCATATCTTTACTCCAATTGGGTCGTGTAGGTGCTGGAGTGTGATGGGATCGACGAAGGCCTTCTCCGAGCTATCTTTTCTACAATCGATGGATAGTGCACCATCTCTTCTACAATAGTGAAGTCTTTGAGCTCGACTTTATATGCTATATCTGGATTCATACCTTCGATGTACTAAATGATAGTAGCTCAAGGGTCTCTTCTTTTCCAACGCGGTTCAGTGCAGTTTCAAGCTCCCTGTGGTACTCTTCAATCGAAGGCGTACCTTGCTTGATTTTCTTGAGCTTCTTCTCAAGATCTTTCTCATAGTGCATTGGTATCAAATGTCTTCTCATTACGTCCTTCATCTCTGTAACAGCTCAGTCCCGAGATAGGGATTAACGAATGGAGACGGGGTGTTATTAAGGGATTCATATCAAAGGTGGAAGATTAACAAGAAGGTTTATGAATAAAGGCATACGTTTGAAAGATAGACAATGATACTCGGGTTTACTTGATTAAGAAGGAAACATGCTTAGCGAAATGAAAAGACTAACTAATCAGATACCAACAACCATAGATCCATTCATAGGTCAAAGCGAATAGAAAAATACCAATATGAACATGCCTCTTCATAAGTGAAAGAAAAATATACTCAAGAAACAGAAATAGAACTTAATATGCATCATTAAATATAGATAACCATGTCTGGGAGAATTGATAGAATCTTGATAAACATAGTAAAACTTAGGAATTGTAAAGAGTGTATCAGAGTAGTAGAACACATAATGGGTTTCAAAAGAAGCTTATAGTATAACAAAACAATCTTGGCAGCCAACCCACATCCACAGCCACCAACATCCTCAGCATCTCAACCTGAAAACATTTGAAAAGAGAGGGGCATGAGCACTAATGTACTCAGTGGGTTTTAACAAAAACACTTTAATTACTTCAAGATATCCAATAATTAACTGATGATATATGGAGAGCGATTCGCAAAAGCCCTCTCCATATCCGTAAAACCTTTTCTTTTCTTTTGGGCCCATCCTGGCTCAAACCTGATGTCAACTACACCCTTAGGCATACCCTAGGACACAAGAGAGATTATCTCGAATATCCTTATAAGTTTGCGAGGGATAAACCCAGTAGTGACTCACTTAATGATCAAAGATTATTAGTTCTCTGAGTTCAAATCCTGCTTAAGCAAAATGCTAAATTCCTTCCTTCCTTAACTTCACTAGCAAAACCAAACCTAGAGCAAAGTCTAGGACTAATCCTTTAATATAGCATGATCTCGGCCTGTAAGGGTTTTATCACTACCCTAGAAGGCAATTCTTAATCCTTAACTATATGAGCTTTAGCAAAGTATCAACATTGAAATACGAGGAAATGAATGTACATAAATAAGAATTGCAGCTAAACACAATTTTATAATATCTCATGCTAAGCATAAACAACACTTAAACATTTCTAGCATTTCTAAACATGCTCGAGAGCTCAATTAAAATATAATATCTTCCTTTCCTTCCTTCCTTGTACAGAGATCATTCAAGCAGAGTAAAATATTTTATTGGATATCTCATTTGCCCTAACATGCTTCTAGAGCTTATTAGCTCAAACTTTAGATGAGTATTGATTTACCCACATCGACTAATCAGCAGAAGATGATGCAATGAGTTGAGGATCTTCTCTGAGTTTCCACGGGGATTACTACCTCCTATAAAAGTTGAATCATCGACTTAGCAGCCTCCTTTGAAGATTATAACAACTAATACGAAATTAAACAATCTCTAACTCATCTACCCTTAACTAGGACTTAAACATAGATAGCATGACTTTAGAACCTTTAGAAAACATGAGGGTTTGAAAGATTCGAGTTTAGAACACGATTGAAGACAAAACATGGCGGTAGAGGCATTGCACGGGTCGTGCAAGCATAGCAAAGGCCATGCTAATTAACACGGGTTGTGAAAACTTAGCACAGTCCGTACAAGCCCTAGCACAATCTGTGCTAGCTTCCTAGACTCATGTCGTGAGTTCTGGACGACTTTGCACGGGCCGTGCAACACTTGCACAGTCCGTGCTCTTTCACGAACTTCTAAAACTTTCGATCGAAGTATTGGTCGAGGTGTTCCTTGGTTACCTCTCCATTTCCTCAATGTTTTAAAATTGAAACAAGGCTTAGAACTTTGAATAAAACATAGAAACGAACATGCTTTAATCTTAAAAAGAAATTGACATTATAACGGAATAAACATGATAATCCTCCTTGAATACTTAAAATAATGATGAAATCTTAAATATAACTTGAACGGAACTTCAACGAAATAAATGAGACTCATTATGAGAAATAATGACGAGAATAATAACGAGAATAGCAAAGAGAATAACAACGAGCAATATAACGGAAATGCTATTAACTTGAAACTTCAACAAGAATCGAAATACTAAACTCTAAATGGAAAGTAAACGAATAATCACGAGGAATATGAAGAACATAAAGAACGGAAAGTAAATGTGGAATTTAAAAACAAGAAAGGAAATGAAAATTGAGACCAACGAGCAAGAATGCATGGAGTCGGGTGCGTCGAAAGAATGTGGCTAGCTCGGCATCTCGTCAAGTTGCAACGGTGGCAGAGCCACCTACTACAACCTAACGGCACCCCTAGCACCTTCTCTCACTACATCTCTTCCACTCCACTCCACTCATCGTCTTGGAGAACACTCACAAAGAATGCTTTTTGCTTCGACAGAACTTCGACTCTCAACTCAGAGATTTCCCACTCTCTAACTTTGGAGAAGTGAAGAATGAAGAATTTTAGGGTGAAAAATGAGTGAGGGGTGATGATTTATTTATAGGGGGAGCTTTGGCTTCCAAGGCTTCCCTTGGAAGCCATTGCAGTGTAGGAATACTGCAAAAGTTACCTCGGGTTCGGTTAAAAGCTGCTTTATTCGATGTCGAGGTCCAAATGACCTCAGACATGAAATCTGAAAATATCGAGAGACTCATTGGCTCGAATACTAGTGAACCAACCTAAAATGTGATGAAGATGGGATCATTAGAAGAAAGACGAGCAAAGATTCCTCTTTTAGAATTACTTTTTACTATTCACTCAGACTAACAAATTTTGCTCTCGAGCGTTTGATTGACCTCAGAATTGAAATTCGTGAACGCCAACAAATTTCTTGAGTCATTTCCCATAAGAAGGGCCTAATAGAACAAGACTCGGATTAATGAGGAGTATTTCATAAATTTCTCAAAACATGAACGCACGTAAAAGTTACTATTCATTCACCCTTTCAATACGTTTTTCATCACTGGGAACTCAAATGACTTCAGAATAAAATTTTGGGAACATTGGCACACTCCTTGAATTAAAACATTTCTAACAAGACCAAGATCGGCCATAACAGAGTTAAAATCAAATTTTCCGAAAAGACGATTTCACGAAAACTGACCCCTAAAGTTGTGACTGACATCTGACTTTACTTAAACCTTATTTATGATTCTTCTTTAACTAATTAATTTATCTTAATAATCCTTTAAACCTTATTCAAAAATATATAGAGTGTTACAATCTCTCGCCACATGTCGACAGGTGGATGGTGATCACGGCTTTGCCGATTCGGCTGGAACTCCCATCAAGTGGCTGCATAGCCTCTAAACTCCAATTATGCTAGCTGGACTTTCTTCAGTCAAGAAAGTCATGACACTCAAATATTTTATCTACTTTTCATTCCCAATCAAGGTATAGATCGGGATCATGTAGACCTTCAAACTCCAGGATGCTCGTTTTGGTATTATTTAGCAAACTATCTGCATTGCCGTATCAGGTCTGATTAGCGCGCACTGCATGCCTAGGAGATACACGTAGGTGGCCATGTTCCCTCTGCGGAGGCTCATACTTGGCTTCTAAGCTCTCATCTGCATTGTCCACGTCTTCAGGCTCTTCTTCTTGCACTACAGGTTGTCTACGCTGTATAATGATCCAGGGTGGCTGTACTCGAGTGTTAAGTCGCTCAAACGGATGCATCATGCTATCAATTTTATCTGACATAGCCTGTTGCTGCTTCTGAAAGTGGCTGGACATCACCTCGAAGTGGTATTTAGGATCCCACTGCTAAGGTGTCTTAGATGACATCGGGTCATCACACGGTGTACTGGGGGATGCGGACACGTCATCTTTCTTCATATGGTACTTGCAAAATGAACAAACGTGAAGAAAACAAGGTGTAATCCTCACAATCTCATGATCATTCATTTTTTTTCTCTCTTAGTTTTACCGCACATGTTTTTCTCTCAAGTGTATGGTAAATAGTGTGTGGAAATCATGTGTATGAAGTGGCTCGAACAAATAGGTAAGAGGTCGGCTCTAAAGTCTTCTTTGCGATCTCGAACTAATTGATCAAGGTGTAAGGATGAATGATATCTTAAAGTTTGGAATGCAGCTGCAATGTATGGTGATGTATGTGGGCATTGTGTATATGAGTGTCATGAGTGGTATTGATTCAAGTATGGTGATAGGATGGTGGTGGTCGTGCACTTTGGTAGAAAAGGAAAGAACTAGATGTATTTTTGAAGTCCCAAATTGAATAGGAATCCCCAATAATAAATCTAAATGATGGAAGGTAAGAATTGGAAAAAAAAAAGATAAAGAAAGGAATAAGTGATTTGGATGTGTATCACAAGTGTGACACAATCTAAATACCCTAATTAGACTAGACTCTAGATGGAAAGACCTAAAAATAAATTACAACTCAAACAATGAACTACCAAATATAAACTACTACTAGATGGAAAGAATCCAAAATAAAATAAGACTAGAAAGGAAACAATAAATCAATTCAATTTTTTTTTCTAACTTTCGGAGATTTTTTTTGTCGGAAAACCCTTTTTCTTATTGTTTGGTTCTTTCCCTTTTTTAACCAAGAACTGTTTTTTTTGTACTGTTATCTTTTTTCAATGAACACTAGCTATTACAACTCGATAGATAAAATACCAAACTGAATGATACTAACGAACAAGATGAACCACAACCCAAAGCTGACGTGCATCTGATACCACTTTTATGATACGACCCCGTGTAGGTCACAACAACACTTGGTTTACAGATAACCAAGATCGAACACACGTTGACAAGTAAGGGTTCTAACTAACTCCAAAAGACTCGAATAAATTGATGAAATATGCAAAAATAACAAAAGAACACGAAAAACAACTATACTTGTAGAACTAGACCTAATTAAGACACTTAAACTATGACACAGAAAAAGACACAAATCCAAATAAACTAAGGTTGAATTGGCTCGATTGGTTATCGGCCAGGCCGTAAGGGCTTGCCGCTGGAAAGCTGGAGCGAGTTTCTGGAACTTGGGCCTCGACACGCATTTTGGGCTTGCAAAATCTGATTCTCGGCCTAAGCCACAACCTGGACGCGGAATTGAACTTTCCACCGCCTTTAAGGAGTCCTCATCTTGGCAATTACCTAGTTGAGATAGACTAGGATTTTATTTCCATGTTTAATTATTTTAATTAAGGATAATATAAATAGACTAGGATTTATCCATTCCATTATTCACGCACAACGCAGACCAGAGAGACATATTCCAGTGATTTTTATTTCTCCTTATTCATTATTTCATGGTGTTCTGCTCCGTTAATCATCAGCGTGATTTTATGATTATGCAATCAAGCTAAGTTCTTCTTATTCCGGTGACAACTAACGAAGCCCTGGCTTAGCTAAACTGTGAGATCTAATTTGTTTATCTCGTTTAATTGATTTGCATGCATCTGTTATTCTCAGTATTTTAAGTCGTTAATTGTTTCGATATTGCTAGGTAGGTGCACATATTTAGTAATTCAGAATTAATTACCAGCCAATTAAATCGACCATACGTAATTGTGGTTTTGGTTTAATTAGTGGCGAAACGGTTCTTCAGAACCAGGGAGAATAACATAATTAATTTAACAGTCCTGCGTCAGAGTCTGTGAAGTTAAGAATCAGGTTTCTCTAGTGCTCAAAGTTGTCGGCTCATTAAACTTATAGAGCGTCTCTTATGGTTGTCAGTCGATTAGGGAGATAATTGGTGAAGCGTCTTCCTGATTATCGAGAAACTATGGAGGAATTAGGCTACGTCAGTAAGCATCTTCGGTAGCTATAACTGATTTGTATGTGTTAATTGAATTAATCTTTATGTCGAGGATCGGTTTAGGTAAGATAGGGTGGAGTTAATTGGAATCCGGAATATTTCTTCTCATATTTTAAATCCGTTCGTTTTGTTAAATCGTGCATTTATTTTCTATTTATTTATTAATTTCGTTCAGTTTATTATAAGCACAAAAACCCTCTGGAAAGTTTAGTTATGCAGATTGGAAATATAGAGTAATTCTCGCCGGTCCTTTGGGAGACGATCTCGCTCATCGCTGTACTCTGAAGTAAGGGCTTACCGACGGAAGTCGGGACATTTATTTTTGGTGAAAAATGACGCACCAAATTTTGGTGCCGTTGCTGGGGATCGGTTCTAAAAGCAGTGATTACTCAAAATTTTCCGTTTGTTATTTACTTTACTTTATTTTTAATTTTTTTTGGTGCATGACCCGTTCCTCTGCAGAAGAAGATTTAGTGTTCAATCCGGAGCCGGAGAGAACGTTACACCGATTGAGGAGAGCTGCTAAGGAGTCTAAGGAGGCTCTCGAATCTGAACAAAGCACTCTTGGTATTGATCAACTTTTCAACATGGCCCATAATGAAAATCCACCGAACCAGCAAGGCCTTGCTGCAGGTGGAGCCCTCATCAATGCTAACGTTGCTGATCCTGAGCCTGAACCTGAGCGTCTCATCAGGGAACTCGGCCGCCTTCAGAGCAACAGACCCATCTGCATCGTGCTGCCCCCGATTGCCAACAATGCAGAGATCCGACCTGCGTTCATCCAAGTATTACCGAAGTTTGGTGATCTACCAAGAGAGAGTGCACACAAGCATTTGTCTGAATTTGATCTCGTGTGCTCGACTTTAAGACCTACAGGTTTTACTGCTAATAACCTAAGGTTACTCACTTTTTCTCACACTTTGCAGGGAAAGGCAAGAGATTACTTGTTTGATTTGCCACCGGAGTCCATTACCACATGGGCAGAGTTAGAAGGACAATTCTTGTGAAAATTCTTCCCTGAGACTCGAGCTGCAAATCTAAGGATGGCAATCAGTAGCATCAAGCAAAAGCCGAATTAAAGCTTGGCCGAATACTGAGAACGATTTCAACAACTTTATCACAAATTCCCGGACCATGGGTTCACTGATTATCAACTTCTGACTAATTACTTTTATCGTGGCATGTCTTCTTTTGATAGGAAAATTGTTGATGCTGCCAGCGGAGGATCTCTCACCAACAAGACCCTTGCCGAAGCCGAACAGCTCATCATTGACATGGCTTCTGGAAGACAGCAATATAAAGAGAAAGACGGAGGTAGACACCGGCCAGTAAGGGCACTCGGCCGAGCTGAAGGGTCGGGAGTGAATGAAAATATAGATGCTCTTACTTCCCTGGTCCAAGGCCTTATTGTGGTGCAGACAAGGCCAAACCGCTGCAGAGTCTGTTCCGAGAACGGATACTTCACTAACGAGTGTCCTAATTTGCAAGAGCCCTCAACTGAACAAGCTTGTTATGGATCCGGTAATGCGCAACAAGATGCCATGAGATGGAGGAATTATGACCCGTACTCAAATACGTACAACCCAAGCTGGAGGGACCATCCTAATTTCGACTGGAGGCAGCAAGATCAGAAGATACTGGGAGTTTTGCCTCCGAGGCCACCGCATAACGGTCCGTATGGGCATACTGACAAGCCTGCGCCCAGCATTAGTGAAATTATGAAGTTCCTGGAGCAGAGCAGTGCACTTGTCAACAGTTTGGTGCAGAGCCAAAAGGCATTTCAGCAGGAGACACAACCTGCCTTGGGCAGTATGGGCATGCAGATCACGCAGCTCGCCACACAAGTGAACAAATTGCAGCTGAATCAAGGCAAACTCCCATACCCAAACTGAAATGAATCTAAGAGCGCATTTTTGCACTGTCACTTTGAGAAGTACGGAGGAGTTAGCCGAGTTGCAGGCTAACAAGAAAAAGAACCAGCTGTTAGTTTTGTATACTGGAAAACTTGTCTTTGTATACTTTTCTGATGATATGATGATATGAAATGAAAGTTATTGCAGTCACTGCTTGCATTTAGATTATGTTCTATAATTGTTCTATGCAATGTTCCATATACTTACATTGTAGATGATATGGTGTGGGGAGTCACACGGTAAAGATCATATCATTAGAACCTTGTAATGTATTAAAGAGCTCACGGCTTAGATGGTCTTGAACACACCATCGGTACACCGTAGAATAATCTGATAAGTTAGTTTATCTTGGCTAACTGATTATTCTAGTACACTAGTTAGTGTATTGATGAGGATCATGATAGGATACTATTCTCTGTCTCTGACCCAGTTACTGAGAGAATAAAGATCCACAGAGTTCGGGTTCTGAACTCATGTGATATTGGCGAGCATATGTGTGTGTTGTTTATTACTTTGATTTATCAATGGGTGAGATCTTTTCGTAGATCGAATTCGATATCTTGGGTAATAACAATGTATACATGATGTCTCGAGCAGTATGCATGAGCACTGTGTCCTGGTGCGCCAGGTTGATGATGTTCTCTTGAGGAAGCACAAGTTCATGTTGAAACCCTGCAGGTGGAATTTATTCCGTACATGAATAAAGCTTGTGTGGTACTACTCAAGGTTTTAGATGTTGATTAATTATAGCTGTCAGAGGCTTACATAATCAATTAATGAACATTATATCTTAAACACGGGGAATGGCTGGACTAAAGGAGAAAGTATATTCGTAAATATGTATTAAATTGGTAGGTCAGTTTTACTTCTTTAGTTGAATAAAAGTAAAACTTAATTTATTTAATTATATCATAGGTTTATTGGATATTGGATATTAAATAAATTAGTGGGCCAATTTAATATTCTTCTAGATCCCTGTTGTAGCCCAATTGACTGATAGTGGACTGGATATTGAACTTGAGATAGAGGCCCAAACCCAGTAGGGTTTGGAGATCTAATTTTCGCCCGCCTCCCTATAAATAGAGGAAGGGGGAGGGGGCGAAATTTACATACTATTATTCAGCCCCTCTTTGTCTCTCAAAGTTATCCACAAATTTCACAACTCTATCTAGTAGATTTCAGCCCACTCTGAATCTAGATACAGTCCGGGAATACAACAGAAGATCTTGGAGTAGAATTTGTGGTGGTCGATTTTTTGAGCTAGGTGGCGCCTGTCACAGTATTCATTCAACAACAAGATTAGATCTTTAATCTTGTCCACAGACCGTCTATCGATTTGTAAGTAGATTCGTTTCTATGTCTTCCGCTTTATTAGATTCGAATCTGCTTTGTATGCTTTTTGTATAGACTGTGATAAACATGCATGTTACATAAAATTATGATTTGCATGAACACGGATTAACGAACATCCAAATGATCCTGCAGTAGTTTAATTCGAAAAAACCCCAACACCAGCAGTATGGGCATACTGCAGAGCCGGAAAACCCTCCCAGAACAGAGGACGAACCAACTGCCGAACTCACTTCACCTAAGGTTAGTATTGAATATAAAATTTTTAACCCTCTGATTGCAGCTCATTTTCCTTCTAGGTTGGTTCAAAATAAGGAGGATGATGAAAAGGAGATCCTCGAGCTATTCAAGAAGGTACATTTTGGTGGGCTAACTGAAACTGATGAAATAACGGAAGAAGATGAAGAGATTCGAGATATCATAACGCAGCTTTATGCCACCAATGAATTTCCAACTCGGAATCTGACGGGCCGTATACCCTTACCGACCAATTCGAAACTAATTTTACCAGCTCATGTGAAGACTCCAGTGCTAGAGCTGAAAGGGCAAGAAGCAAGGTTGGTCGAGCTTGTGTAGAAGCATAAACGTACGGGGATGAAAACTATTCCTTTCGACAGGGGTAGATCTGCTACCCCTGAAATTGTCTCTTGATCGTGTCTCCTCAAATCGGGCCTCAGACGTTAAATAAGGGCACTTCTCGAGAGGCAACTCGAGCTTTTCTTGATTTATTTCATTTTTTCTATTTCAGTTAGTTGCTTACTTGTTCATTAAAAAAAAAAACTCTCGTCCAGTTTTTCGTGTAGGTACCTCTTATAGCGTTGCCCCTACCCTTGCTAAGCTGATGGAGTTGTTTGACCCCTACACACCAAGCTGGACCACTGCAATGGAGCGCCGTCTGTATGCCCCTACTGACCGACTCTCCTCTTGATTGCCAGTTTGCACTCTCTATCCCTTATGTTTTTTATTTTTCTTTCATTCATGTTGTGTCCATTTTGTTGACTCTCTTTCCTACACAGTGAGGACATTGTGTTGTCTAAGTGTGGGGGGATTGGACAAGTTGTTGTTTTTGTGTCTGTTTTTCTTAATATAAAAAAAAATAAAAAAAAAAATTTGTGTTTTACTTGTTTTCTTAATATAGCTGCCACGAATTGATGAGTATGAGGAGGAGGGTTGCAACTTAGTTTTAACTGGATTGTTGGTTGTTGTGTTGTGATTGGAATATGCCAACTTTGATGACTTCTTGAATGATGAATTGTGCCTTTGATCATATTTTCTTGAGCTTATAAATGTAAGGTTTTGAGCTTGTGAGCATGACTTATCCTTAAAGAGCTCACCCTTCTTTGATGAGTATGTCAGATTATGTTACTCAATACTTGATTTGCTTTGTTGTCACGATTTTGTTTCTCTTGAGTTTCAAGCATGAAAATGATTAAGGAAATTAGGATTTACCCACGCTTTGGCCTGAAGAAATATTCCATGCCCTGAATTGCCAATTAGTAAGCCTGTTTGAGCTTTAAATTCCAATTTTTTCTTATTTCAGCCACTATACACTTAGCCTGCTTTTGACCTTAAGAATGTGCAAGTTATTTCCTAACTGGTTGAGCTGCACTAACAAAAGTGGTTATGCGGGAAGATTTGAAGGGCGATTTGATGCTCCTGTTCTACAAAAAAAAGGAAAAAAAATAAGAAGAAGCAAAGCTTCGAATAAATAAAGAAAAAAAAATCAGAAAAGAAAGAAATAGAATATCAAGAAGGGGTGAAAGGAACAAAAAAGTGAATAAAGAAATGCCCTATGGTTATTTGTTTAAAAGCACCAGCTTTGAATTATAATTGTTGAGTAGTGCAGCTATGTTTGGACTCTACACTTTAAAATACTTGCATATTCTTAGTTTATTGAGCCACTCGTCTAAAAAGAATCCTACGTATAAACCCGAGCCCCATTATTACCCTTGGAGAAAGATCTTTTAATTCATGTGTTATCTTAATGATTGATGATTTTAGTAACAGATGAGCAAATCTATGTTAAGAATAACAGATCATGACTTGTGTGAAATTCCATGTATCATTTTTCTTGTTGAGAGAATTAGAGTGAATCCTGGTGAGGTTGGATCAATGTGCATAATTTTGACTTGAATGAAAGGCATTGGTATATTTCTTGAAACAATACAGGTTCATGGTTTGTGGTTGGTTGAGTTGTAATCCCTACTCCGAGTATTTTCCGGTTTGTGGCAGCTTATACTTATTGGAGTCGTTTTCGTTTGGAGTTTGTGTTGTGTGTTTAGATATGCTCGAGGACGAGCAAGGTGTAAGTGTGGGGGTATTTGATGGGACGTATTTTAATTTCTTTTATTGTTATCTTTTGGTGCCATTTCTCCTAATTAATTGCCCTATACTTGTGTATTTTGGAAGAATGATGTGTTTGTTGAGTTGTGTGGGGATGTAGTACAAAGTTGGAGAAAATGGCAGGTTGTGGGTGCAAGAAGAAGCTGAGTGAAGAAAGATCAAAATTTGAGTCTGACAAGACCAGGCCATAAGGGCTTGCCGCTGGAAAGCTGGAGCAATTTTCTGGAACCTGGGCCTCTATACGCGTTTTGGGCTTATAAAATCTGATTCTCGGCCCAAGCCACAACCTGGACGCGGAATTGAACTTTCCACCGCCTCTGAGGAGTCCTCATCTTGACAATTACCTAGTTGACATAGACTAGGATTTTATTTCCATGTTTAATTATTTTAATTAAGGATAATATAGATAGACTAGGATTTATCCATTCCATTATTCACGCACAACGCAGACCAGAGAGACATATTCCAGCGATTTTTATTTCTCTTTATTCATTATTTCATGGTGTTCTGCTCCGTTAATCATCAGCGTGATTTTATGATTATGCAGTCAAGCTAAGTTCTTCTTATTCCGGTGACAACTAACGAAGCGCTGTCCTAGCTAAACTATGAGATCTAATTTTTTTATCTCGTTTAATTAATTTGCATGCATCTGTTATTCTCGGTATTTTGAGTCGTTAATTATTTCGATATTGCTAGGTAGGTGAACATATTTAGTAATTCAGAATGAATTACCAGCCAATTAAATCAGCCATACGTAATTGTGGTTTAGGTTTAATTAGTGGCGAAACGGTTCTTCAAAACCAGGGAGAATAACAGAATTAATTTAACAATCCTGCGTCAGAGTCTGTGAAGTTAAGAATCGGGTTTCTCTAGTTCTCAAAGCTGTCGGCTCATTAAACCTGTAGAGCGTCTCTTACGGTTGTCAGTCAATTAGGGAGATAATTTGTGAAGCGTCTTCCTGATTATCGATAAACTGTGGAGGAATTAGGTTGCGTCAGTAAGCATCTTCGGTAGCTATAACTGATTTGTATGTGTTAATTGAATTAATCTTTGCGTCGAGGATCGGTTTAGGTAAGCTAGGGTGGAGTTAATTGGAATCCGGAATATTTCTTCTCATATTTTAAATCCGTTCGTTTTGTTAAATCGTGCATTAATTTTCTATTTATTTATTAATTTCGTTCAGTTTATTATAAGCACAAAAACCCTCTGGAAAGTTTAGTTATGCACATTGGAAATATAGAGTAATTCTCGTCGGTCCTTTGAGAGACGATCTCGCTTATCGCTGTACTCTGCAGTAAGGGCTCGCCGACGAAAGTCGGGACATTTATTTTTGGTGAAAAATGATGCACCAGTGCTCTTCAAGCTCTCATCTTCAACTCTTCATTTATTACATTCCATTCTTGGAACATCATCTTCAAACGTGAGCAATGTAATTAACTTGGAACTGCTCGATTCTACTTCTTCTTCCTCCATCTTCTTGCGCACAATTATTTGGAAATAGCCTTGCAATTGTTTGGCTCGAAGTCTTGTAACTGGACCTCTAAGTTGAACCTTTGGGTTCGGCTCATCATTGCTTGGCACGGCTTCATCAGTATATATCTCTCCCACTTAGATATTTATACTTGAGGTTTTATTTTATCCCATTTTAAAACATGCAAAACATCACATAAAATGATAAACATCCATTGCATGCTAAACAACACAAGAAGCATAATAATTAAAACCAACTATCATGGCTTATATCTCATGTTGATTTCTGAGATAAACTTGGAAAGGCAGCTCCAGAAATCTGGACATACATGGCCGCCGATCACCACTGCATCTCGATGAAACCCTAGCACCAATTAGGGTTTCGGGACGTGTTTAGGATATCCTTCCTTTATTGGGTTGCTCCTCTTTCCTTCTTTGAGTCGATTTCCTATCGTTATTCAATATAGAATATCTATTCCAAAATAAAAAAATCCTAATATATTTAGATTAACAAGGAAATAAAATTAGAACTCAATACTTACGTGATTTCGAAAATCACATACTAGGTCTAACTATTTTATTTTTCCTATTATATAAAACAACATAATAAAATAAAATACCTATACCTAATCCAAGAATTTTCTCATAGATTAAAAAATCATTTAGCCAAACTGGCATACGACCAACATACAATCAACATTAAATTAAATACATACATCACATAATTTAAGAGACATGATAGTTGGTACTACCTACAAACAATAACAATCTACAAAAACAACTACCATAATTACATGATAAACATAAAATATCACATGATATCCATACATGACATAATTTTCAAAAATTACATTTAAATAAAATTAAAATTTTCAAAACAAGCTATAGGATATAATTTAGAAATTAATTATAATTATCTACCAAATTAAATCCTATATAATTCAAAATTACCATAAAGATTAAAACTTCAAAATTAATTAAAAATTAACCAAATTGAATTCTTTAAATTTTGAAAATCCCCACTTAATTAAACTTGGAAATTTTAATATTAATCAAAAATCTATTCCAATTAAATACCCTAGGTTTTGAAAATTTCAAGAAGACTAAATATGAAAATTTTGATCCTCTTCAAACACTTTTCAAATTTAAAATTCTATTTTCAAATCTATTAGGATTAGCATTAGGTAACTTTTGATATACACTAAAAAATTACATTAACCAATTCTCAATCCCCAAATTTTCGAATCCTATCAAGAATTCAATCTGGAAATTTTGATACTGTTCAAAAATCCATCCAAATTTATTTCTAGGGTTTTCAAAAATTATAACATAAAATTAGGGAATTTTAAAACATCAAATTTTTGAAAATCATAACATAAAATCTGGAAATTTGATGAACATCAAAATACCATTCCAAATATTATTTTATGAAGATAAAAAATTACACATGGATTAGAATTGAATTTTTTGACAAATTAAAAAAATTCATCCAATTTTAAAACCATGATTTCTCAAAATTTTGTGACATTAAATCTGAAAACGTAAACACATAAAATTCATCCACAAACTTAATCAAAAATTTCGAAATATCCTTGGATTAAATCTAGAGCAGTACTAAAACCCGCTCTAATATCAGTTCTTGAGGTGTTTTTCGAATTGAACCACAACATGATCTATTTGGTTGCTTATTAATTCTAGCTCATGTATATCATATTTTCATGCATTTAATGTAAACAATTAATCCACGTTGTTAGTGCCATTTGTACTAAAGTTTTTGAGATTGTCATGATCTTTATGGCAATTTAACGAACAAAAAGGTTTTGGTTTTTCAAGTTTGAAGACCATGTTCTGGACATTATGATATGAACATTACGCTGCCAATCTGATTGAAGATCGAGAAATGTACTTGAGCATGTTCGTGAACATGATCATGTGCATGGTTGTACAGAGTATTTCCTAGAGATGTGCCAAGTTGATTTCAAGGAGTTGAATCTGCTTGTTCAAGATAGACGTTTCAAAATAGAAGTTGTCTTGTTCGAAGATGGATATCAAAAAGGGAAAAGTTGAGTTCTATTCAAAGAATGATTCTAAAATAGGAGTTGTCCGATTTAAACAAGCAAAGTTTCCTTGTTGGGTTTGATTCTATTTAGGACAATCTAATTACCTTGTTTAGGTTATAAATTGTGTTTATAAATAGCCTGGGAATCAGACTAGTTTAGTGGGCACAGAGTTTACGAATACACAAAGGTTAGAGAGTCTAAAAGTCTTCAAGTTGGAAACATATATTATTCGGGTAGACTAGGTTTGGTCCTTGTCATCATTGTGTGTCTAGTCTGTGTTTGAAATTCTTTCATTCACACCTTTAAAGGGGTCTCCGGAGAGATTTCCTATGGGAACTAGAGGGAGTCTAGGCTGTAAAGAGATCTTACAATTCAGTCCATCGAAAGAGGTTGTACTGTATAGGAAAAGAGTCGAGTGATGGGAGGTCATTGTGTAATAACCTTGCAACGGAGCAGTGGATTATTTCTCACGGACTTGTGAAGTCCCCCTGACGTAGATCAGTTGATCGAACAGGGTTATCAACCTCGTGTCATTTACTTACTTTCAGTTTATTATTCTGATCTTACATGATCACTGCCCAGTTTATGAAACTTCAATTAGTACCAAAGCGGGTCGCCTTTAGTTTAAAGTGAAAAGAGTCCTGAAAAGTATATAACTGCGTGAAGATTTGGTTGAGTTCAAGTTATAAGTTCAATCAAAGAAGGAGGATCTAAGGCCAGACCACTATTACTCGAAGGCAACAATTATCCTTACTGGAAAGCAAGGATGAGGGCATTTCTAAGATCAATAGATGAGCTTGCATGGAAGAGCATCACAAAAGGATGAGAAAAGCCAACTGTTACCAAAGAAAGAAACCATGTGGAGATTGAATAAGGAGAATGGACTGTGCCGTAAAAGAACTGGTACAATGTCAATTCTGAAACTCTCAATGCTATATTTTTGCTGCAGTCGATTTTGAAACATTCAGTTTAATCTCAACCCGTGAGACTGTAAAAGCTGCATAAGATATTCTGAAAACCACCTTTGAAGGGACTAGTTTAGTCAGGTTATCAATGCTTCAAAATCTTACTTCTAAGTTTGAATCTCTTAGTTTGGAGGAAACTGAGTCCATAGGTGGGTTCAATGCCAGATTGAGAAGCATATCTAATGAGAGTTTTGCTCTTTGTGAGCCTATTAACAATGAGAAACTTATAAGAAAAGTTCTGAGATCTCTTCCAAAGAAGTTTACATATAAAGTTACTACAATTGAAGAAGCCAAGGATATCAAGAGTATGAGGTTTGATGAGCTGATGGGGTCTTTAAGGACGTTCAAGATGAATCTAGAAGATAAAGATAGAAGCTCAAGGAAGAGATGTATTACTCTTAAAACTGAAGTTTCATAAGATGTCCCTGAACATGTACAGAAACAAAAGACTGTACTTAATTCAGATACAATGAATACTATGGTATTGATCACCAAGAAATTCAGTCGTATATTGAAAGAGCCAACAAGTAGTCTTCAAGAAGGACCAACCACTGAAGACAGCCAACTGGTAATTCTCTGCGAGATAGAAACTCAAGCAGTGATCAAAAGGAGTTTCAACAATCAAATCCCAGAAGAAGAATTCAGTGCAGAGAATGTGATGAATTTGGGCACATTCAAACTGAATGTGCAAACACACTGAAGAGAAACAAAAAGAATTATAATGCATCTCTTAGTGATAATGATTCTAAAGAAAGCAATAGTGATTCAGATGAAGAAACTATTGTTTTTACAACAAAAATCTCTGAATTCCAGGATCCCTTTGACTATGCTGAAGATGATGAGTCAGACAAGGAAGACTTCAGCCAAGAAGAATTTATCAAAACATACAAGGAGATGCATGCAAAATGGCTGGAAGTAGTGGAGATCAACAAGACTATCCAGTCTCATAACAAGAATCTTCTAGAAGAGAAGGAGAAGCTGATCAAGTATGATGCTGAACAGAATGATACAATCCAGCAACAAAAGAAGGAGATTGATGAACTCTCTGTAGAGCTCAAATCTATCAAGAGAAATGTCAATATGCTGAACAATGGAACAAAGAATCTTGATAAGATTCTTACTACTCCAAGACATTCAGGGAAGAGTCATCCAAGTCTTGGATATAATAGAGGACAATCCAAGACAGTATTTATCAAAGAAAGTACAAGCCAGCTAGTGCATGTACAAGATAAATCCGAACATCCAGAAGAACATTATTAACAAAAACATGACTGTTTATAATAGCAATAGAAAATGAATCATCTGCCATTATTGTGAAGAGAAAGGCCACATTCGCTCACATTCTGAGAAATATCTTTTTCATCTCAAAAGGATGAGAAGGAGATTTATGACAACTGTTATCAGCTACATGTTCCTGCACAATATTCTTTAACATGTCAAAGAATTTCTGTACAAGAGTCAGAAATCTGGCAACAGAAGCTTGGACACATCAACCACTACAAGAAAAATAGCTATAGACGATGCACATTCTGCGTCATCTATTAGAAAATCAAGTGTATTCTATAGTAGTGTAGTCTATTAGGGGCGGCTAAAGATAACGCGTAAAACGCATCGTCTATCTTGACATAGACAACGCTTGAATGGTTAAAGACAACGTGTTTTACGCGTTGTCTATCATGTAATAGACAACTCTTGCTCGGCTAAAGACAACGTGTAAAACACGTCGTCTATCATGTAATAGACAACGCTCGTACAGCTAAAGACAACATGTTATATGCATTGTCCATTTAGTTAAAGATGACGTGTATTTTATTAAAGACAAAATGTAATACGTGTTGTCAATTATGTTATAGACAACGTGCAATACGTGTTGTCTTTTTTATAGAGATTTTTAATTTTTTTTACAAATTTATTTTTATTTATTATTTATCTGCTTAAATTTCAAATAACAATTAAAATGTAAAACTCAAAATCTCTAATAAAATATTATAATTCATTGTTTACATAAACCAAATTATCCGAATAACAATAATAACCAAATGTTCTATCGAAATACATTGTCCAAGTAATAAATATGAAGTTTAAAAACTACAAACTACATACATTTCTTCCAAAATTCGGTTGTGCTACATCATCATTCTAGTGAATATAATATGCAACATTAAAGGCCAATGGAAGTGACGAGCATCAGAACCTACTTGAGATCCTGATCAAAGCCAGCAACTCATTGTTTCAATGTTAATATCTCCAAATAAATAGGATGAGAGTACATAATTAATATTAAACATCTAAAATTGTTACAAAAAACTTTTATTATTCTAAAAGCTGCTCCTATAAACTTTGCACACATGCTACAAATATTGAAAATCTAATACATATCCATATCAATGCTAGTCTCATCTGATGGAGGCCGTGTAGGTGCCATATAACCTAGTTGATATGGCTGCATATTAACATGAAACATATGGAATCATCGAGAGAGATTATTATTCTAAAACCATAAACTGTATGAGTAATCACTAGAAAAATATCGAATAAAATATAATTTGATGTTACAATAGGAAATGAGCAGCATAGATGTAGAGATGTTATCATTTTCTTTAGAATGAGAAATAAATACAATATAATACCCCATATGTCCAGGTGTGTTCACTTTCTTTGGTAGGTGCAAATTACTTCTTGTATCAGCAAATTTTATGATTACTACTTGATCAGCATAGTTCACAAATAATTAAGTTAGTTGGTTGTCTAAAGCTCAATGGAAAAATTTAACTATATTAGCTCACAAAAATTAAGTAGTGTACCATTCTACAAGCTTCTTTAATATATAATTTGTTGAATCCTCTTCCCCTTCTCCCGAGCTCTCTTAGCATTCTACTTTTAAGAAATCAATACAGAAAGAAGAGCAAAAAAAAAATGAACAGAAAATCTTAGAATAAGAACTGTATCTATTCAAGAATCAAGATCCCAACACAGGAAAATGGTTATTTATATACGTACATAAATAGCTTAAAGACACTGATAATCTATGTAATTATACAATTAAAGAATCAAATCTATTTTCTTCGTGCTACCTCTTCAACTCTCAGGTTTATGTGTGTGATATATGTGTAGTGAAATGAAATCCAGTCCACAACAGAAAAGTTTGTATTGCTGAACTGGATATTACTTCTTTAACTGCTATGAAAAAAATACATATTCAACATAGATCTAGTAATAATCTAGAAAACCAAATAAGAAACCTCTACAAATGAAGCCTAAAGTATTTGGCCCATCAAAACCAGAAGCAAATGCCAACAATCTACAACAAAGCATTTATGAAATAGGGCAAATTCACAAGAATAAACATATAAAGAGGCCAAACAACACTCCACAGATAAATTTTGAGTAAAATAAGAAATTGTAATAGAGAGTAATTTTAAGAAAAAGCTGGGGAAAGATTATAGAAAAGATATTACTCACTCTACCAAATCAAATAAGCCAATATTAAGTTGTAGCAGTGGGAATACAAGCTGGTGCAGATTAAATCTATTTGAGCATGTATAAATTTTGTAAAAAGCTGAACATCTAGAAGATTAAAAAACATATATTTTGCTTACCTTAAACTTTATTGATCTTCCTCGATTGCAAGGACCGTTTCTTGTTTTGAATGATCAATTAGCTTTATATTTTTTTGGATTCTTGATTTTAGGACGTCAAAGTCAAATACTTGAGAACCTGATAAAAGCCTGCAGTAGCTTTGACAGTTTAGAAAATTGTAGATAATTGTTTAAACTTTTCCAATAAACCGATCAAGTAAAATGAGGCAGATTACAAAAATATATTAAACTTCAAATTAATTACAAAAATAGGACAACTATGACTGCATAGTAGATTCTATATTGAAGTTCTTAAGTTAGCACCAATGGGAATAATCCACAAAGTATATTAAACACATGCTATAATAATTTTTATTTTAACAAATAAGTAGCCGCAGCATAATTATGGCTACAAATTGAAAACCTTATCACAATATTTGGAAGTTGCAGGTAGTTAATTAAGAAAGGAGTTGGTGAAGTTGTCTGAAACACAAACTCAGTTCAAGAATCGAGAATCGTACTTAATTTTGAAATTGGTAGAGTAGTCTCAAATTGGGTTTTTTTTTTATTTATTTATTATTGCTACAGGTGGGTATGGCACATTGGAGGAACTGTTGGAAGTCATAACTTGGGCACTATCTTGATTAATATATATATATATATATATATATATATATATATATATATAATTACAGGTAGGTTTCCCTATTTCAGACCTTAGAATTGTGCACTATCTTGTAGGGGTGAGCAAAAATCCGAATAAACCAAAAACCAAACCGAACCGAAGCTAATTTGGTTATTTCGGTTTCCATGATTCAGTTATTTCGGTGCGGTTCGGTTGAAAATATTTATAAAAATTAGTTTTTGGTTTCGGTTCAATTTATTAAAATTAAAACCTGAAAAACCGAATACTCCATTCAAGTAAAAAAAAACCTATTTCTCCTCTCCAAATGTTATGATCCTCGAGCCCACCCCATTGCTTTTCTCTCTCTTAATCAATCAATTTCATACGCACCCACATACTCCATTTCCCAATTCCCAAAGCACTCTCTCTCTCTCTCTCACTCTCTTCAAATTCAACTCACTTTCATTTACACACAATCTGTTTCTCTGTCTCTCTCTCTCACGTAAATCAAGGAATCAAGATCTCAATATATCAAGAGAGCTCAAAACACACTATCTTTCTTGTTTTTTTAATCTTTCTCCACCCAGTTTTAATTTTCTCACTATATGCAAATTCAATATAAAAATCTAGAATCCTTGAAACACTATTTATCTTTCTTTCTCCCACTCTATCGTAAATACAAGAAAATAGATTCAAAAACTAAAAAAAAAATAAAAAATACTTCGCGTCTGGTGCTCCTGCTCCAACAACCGTGTGTTTGTCCACCTTTCTCGCATGCACCTCCTGTTATATCTCTCGTCATCCAATACATTTTTCGGTTCTTCATTCAAGCAGAAAGAAATCATGTAATTTGATTGGGTTTGTTGGTAGAGACATCAAGTATTTTAAATTGGTAAAGGTTTGAAATTCTGCAATTCATTTATTACAAGTCTAAGAAGCACATTTTTTTTGTTTATGTGAAGCTAATTGTTGGAATCTCTAAGGAAACTCTGTCAATCTTTTGATTTTGGTTACTGAATTTGCACCACAGGAACCGAAACCCGAAACTGACCAAAAATTTTGGTTCGGTTTGAATCGGTTATCATACCCATATCGGTTCGGTTTGGTCGATAAAAAACTGCAAAATTCGGTTTTCAGTTTATACGGTTCGGTTCGGTTTTAGACCGAACCGACCAATTGCTCACCCTACTATCTTGATTAATATAATCCATTAACTTCTTTCAATTCAAAATCTAATTCCACATCTTTACATTACAACTACTCACAGAAGCTGCTCGATTTTCAGCCCTTCATAGCAATGTGTCATTATAATACAGTACATGAAAATATTAACTTTCAAAAGAAACAAAGAGAAAAGAAATAAACATGAACACACGCAAAAAAAACATATATGAATGTATAAACCCAGTATAAAACTTCATACAAATTTAAACATTGGCATTTAGGTCTGAATTAAGTTTGTGAGATAAGTCATATCCAAAATACCAGATAGAGCTCAATACAGTAAGTTATTTCTTTGGTAATCTGAACTATTTTACCACATTCGTACTTTAATGTATGCCTGATTCTGACATGTGCAACTGGTGAACATGGAACAATTGAACCCTCATAAAAGATTATTTTTTTGAATTAAACTACTCTTTAATGAGGAGCTGGAATAATGGTAATCGGACAACAAAGGCTAAAATGTTGGTCTCAAATGTCCCGGTGAATCACTAGTCAAAATTTCTACTCATAATTTCTACTCATACTAGATATTTTAGGAGTCAAAATTGAGTTAAGGATTGTACAACTGTCAATCTGATACCTTTTTTCCTTGCATCTATTACTGAAACTTACGTACACTCAAGAATCATGACCATTATCAAATTCTTAAAGTTTAGACTCAAATTGTATAAAGCATAAGCAATTTTTGTATTATAGAAACAACAGAAACAGGAGAATGTTGACAAGTTTAGATTCACACAGAATTTCTAAGAAATTTACCAAACTCTTGAATTCAACTTGCGATCATAATCAAGCAAATATGATGGCTTTGTTACCAAAGGGTACAGGTAGAAAATACTTCCATCCACACTGTAAGTTGCTTTTTGACAGGCATAATGAAAAAGAAAATATGAAACCAGATTAAAGCTAATCTCAAATGTAGATAAAGGAATGAAACAACAGACTTGATAATCTTTTAATAGTTGGGAGACTGCATGGTAACCAGGGTCTTCCGCACACTTTCCACCACAAAAAGAAATTCCAGGGGACCTCTATATAAAGATGTAATCTGCAGCACCATAAACCAAAGCAAAAATTAAACTAAAACTTTCTAGTCCTATTGCTTGTAGATGCCTAATGATTAAATTTCAGAGAACTAAAACGGGGTAAATTTGAAAGCCAACTAGTCCAGGATTCTAGTCCAAAACTTATTTTGAAAAATCATGTTATGTTGGTCTTATAATTGATAGGAACAGTAAAGGACAACCTAACAGGAGAGGCGACGTGAGGGCAGGTGGGTGAGGGGGCGACGTGAGGGCAGCGGGTGAGGGTGACGTTAGAGCGATGGGTGAGGGGGCGACATGAGGGCGGCGGGTGAGGTGGACAACGGAGATTAATGGCAATTAAGAATTTCAGTTCTTCTTCCTTTTTCTAGCGGGTGAGGCTGACGATGACGAATTAGGGATTTTTCTGATCTGTTCAAAAATTTCTAAGTCCTAAAAATTTCTCTCTCCCGCTTATTCCAGCAAAGAATGTTCCCTCTCTAAAAAAAACCCAAAGAATGAAGAAACGACATTGTAAAAGATACACAACTCCATTTGTAGATAACACGGCTATGATACACGTTGTCTAATACAAAAATTAAATGTGGCTATAGACAATGTGTAGTTAGGCACGTTGTTTATATATCCTATAGACAACACACAGATTTTATTATGCAATAAAAAAAAAGAAAAAAAGAAAAGAAAATGGCTATAGACAACGCAGAAGCGTAGGCACGTCATTTATTCTGTAATAGATGACACAAGTACAAAAGCGCGTTGTCTTTCTTGTGTTGTCTATTACCATTTTTCTTGTAGCGAACTCCAGAAATCTCCAGATGATCATTAGCAAGGAGAGAGTTAGAGAAATACCCAGATCAAGGTTGACAGAGATAAAGTATATGTTCCATGCTAGATTGGGAAGCAATCAAGATCTCAGCATAAAGAAGTACATGACAGAACTTCTAAAAGAATTTTAGATCTTAATCATATGCATCTAATGGGGCCAATAGTTGTGGAGAGCTACAGAGGAAAGAAGTAGGTTCTTATTTGCATTGATCATTTCTCAAGATTAACATGGGTAGACTTTCTCAGACACACGAGTAAAACATTCATGTCATTCAAGAAGCTGGATTGCAAGATCACAGTTGAGAAGGATCAGTAAATCATCATATCAGAAGTGATCATGGCACAGAATTTGAGAATCAGTATTTTGATAATTTCTTCCATGAGAATGGGATCAACCATGAGTACTCAGCCCCCAAGACTCCTCAGCAGAATGGAGTACTTGAAAAGAAGAACAGAACTTTTCAGGAGATGGCTAAAACCATGATTGCTGCCAAAGGAGTTGCTGCTATATTCTGGGCAAAAGCCATCAACACTGCATGCCACATCAGCAATAGAGTTTATCTCAGACCAGGTACCTTCACTACAACATATGAGATTTGGTATAAAAAGAAACCTATAGTGAAGTACTTCCATGTGTTTGCTTCTACCCGCTATATACTCAATGATAGAGAGTATCTCAGTAAGATGAATAACAAAGGAATAGAAGGGATGTTTGTTGGATACTCCAGAAATAGTAAATCATACAGGATTTACAACAAGGAGACAAAGGCTGTTGTAGAATCAGTTAATGTCAGATTTGATGATCAGAATGATGATGTCAATCTCATAGGAGAAGATGTACACTCAGATGTATTTGGACATTTTGATGTACCTAATGATAAAGATAGAGAATTTGAAGATCAGAGAGTGAAAAAAAAGAAGCATTCACTACAGATTATTAAGGATCATCCTACTATAGAAGTTATATGAGATATCTATGAAAAAAGAATGACCAGAAGCAGACTCGGAAAGAGACTTCATGAGGAAATATTCAATGTCTGTTTCACATCCAAGATAGAGCCCAAGAATGTTCAAGAAGCTCTCAAAGATGTCTACTGGATTGAAGCTATGCAAGAAGAGCTTCTGCAATTCAAGAAGAATGATGTCTAGGATCTAGTGCAGAAACCTGAAGGAGTGAATATAGTTGGGACTAAGTGGATATTCAAGAACAAAACTGATAAATCTGGGAATATCATAAGGAATAATGCTAGACTGGTTGCATAAGGGTATTCACAGATTGAAGAAATAGATTTTGATGAGACTTTTGCTCCAGTCACAAGGATAGAATCAGTCAGACTTTTGTTAGTAGTGCATACATGATAAAGTTCAAGCTATATCAGATGGATGTCAAGAGTGCATTCTTGAATGGATTTCTGAAGAAGGATGTGTATGTTGGACAACCTAAAGGATTTGAAGATGCACATCAACCAGATTATGTTTTCAAACTTAAAAAGGCATCATATGGTCATGTCCCAAAGAAAGTCACTTGAAGGCTGTTAAGAACATCATCAAGTACATCAGTGGAACAGCAGACTATGGACTATGGCACGATTCAGATACAAACTCAAGTTTTACTGCCTATTGTGATGCTGATTAGGGAGGATCTCCAGATGATACACAAAGCACATCCTGTGCTTGTTTGTTTTTAGGAAATAATGTTGTTTCCTGGTTCAGCAAGAAGCAGAATAACATCTCATTATCAACTGCAGAAGCTAAATACAATGCAGCTTGAAGCAGCTCTACACAGATCATATGGATAATGTAGATGATGAAGGATTATGAAATTGGACATGACACACCTATTCTATATTGTCACAACATAAGTGCTATCAATATATTCAAAAATCCAGTTTAACATTCAAGGACAAAGCACATCGACATCAGACATCACTTCCTCAAAAAGTTAGTTAAGGAAGAAGTTCTGAAGATTGAATATGTGAAAATAGAAGACCAACTGGCTGATCTATTCACCAAGGGATTGGATGTTGCTTGATTTGAGAAATTCAGAGCATCCTTTGGGGTTTGCTTGGTTCAGTAAACCAAAATGAAGGGTATGAGTGTGTTTATTTCACACTCAGTAGAAAATAACCATTCTTGCACAAAGGGACTGAACATTCCCATAAATGTTCATCAGCATGTACATGAACAATTTTTCAAATTCTTGTGTACATCTTTGTCAACGGCTAGTTCTGACTCACTATCATCATCACTGGTTTTCCAGGATTTCCCTCCAAATTCTCTATCTAACGGATATCTGGAATACGTATAGAATGAAGTTCTCTCTTATATATGCGTTTAGCCATTTTGAGATATCATTGTATGCTCCTAATTCCTAAAATTCAAAGTTGCTTTTTCAGAATTTCTGATATCTCTCTCTTGTTCGTATCATTTTTTTTGCTATTGTCGTCCCTTGATTTTTTATTGAACTATTTTCTATTCTATTCAATGGCACCTAAAAGGAAACTTGTTCATCCAAAGAAGGTTGTAAAACCAAGAATGTGGTATGGAAAGGTGACTTATTACAAATCTCAGGATCAATTCTATGAAAGATGATTTTGACAAACAAGTTCGTGGAGAATCTTCTTTTAAGAAACCTGCTCAGAGGGCTCTTCGAGATGAATGCTCTAGTAAGGACATTGAAGATTACATCGAGACGTTCCATGGAGAAGAAAAAGAAGAAGACTTGTAGGAAAAAGAACCAGAAGTTGCATCTTCTGTAAAGAAATCAACAACTTAAAATCTTACATTACAAGATCTATTAAAAGAAACAACAAGATCATACAACGTCAACAAGAAAGTTGTTACAAAGAAGGCCATAATAAAGGGTCTTGTAGCAAAGAAATCAAAAAATACTACAACCCCTATCACAGAGAAGATCATCACAGCACCTGCTGAACAAGCCCTTCAGAAAAAGAGGGGATCTGCTGCTGATGAAGCTGTTATGCCTAAAAATGTTCTTATATGTTGAGTATGACGTGTTCCAGATGATGTTATCACTTCGTTTGATAACATCGCAATCAATGTCATATCTAGTGATGTTCTGTCATTCTCGTCACATCGAGTATAACACTCGGATCATTAATCTTATCCTTTCCTAGTATTTTAGATTAATTTATTTTAAATTAATCTGAATATATTGTAATATTTATCACATTTTATTTTCCACGTATTTAGGGATTTATTAGATATTTTATTATGAATTAAATTGTGGATAATGTTTGATTTTGACTTGTTAAAAATTTGTTCCAGATTTGTAGGGGACGTGATGTTCCCACTCCTTCTTGAACACTAACTGTTGTAGGAGATCGTGTGTAACACCCTAGATTTTTGATTAAGGTTTAGAGGATTCTTAATGATAATTAAAAAGTTAAGGAAGAAATTTAATTAAGGTCAAATGTCAGTCACGACTTTAGGGGTCAGTTTTCGTGAAAATCATCCTTTCGAAAAATTTGATCTTAATTTTTTTATGGCCATTTGAGTGTCCTTCGTGTTCGTTGAAAGGAATCAACGAACACAAAGAACCCATTTGAAGAGTGGCCCAGAAACTGGGCGGAAGAAAGAGAAAGAAGGAGCCCCGTAGAGGGGGGGTGCGCCGCATCCCCATCGGCCCTCAAGGAGCCCGCCGGCGCTAGGGGGTGCCGCGGCGGGGGAAGAGCCTGCCGGTGTACCCCTGCGTAGCGGCGGGGGCCTGTCCGCCGGCGCCTATGTGCGCCGGGGCGCCCGTCCTTCCCCGTGTAGTTTTCTGTCGATTTTCTGGCTATTTTTCATACCCTCTTTCCGAGTTTTTTCGAGCTTTTCAAGTCGTGTTATTTCCAAGTTATTTTCAATTTTAAATTTTGGAGAAGCAATCAAGTTATTTTCGATTTATTTTGAGTAATCTATTCAAGTTATTCTCCGTCTAAACATTGAGAAAATCAAGACAAGATGTTCTTTAAATAAATCCTTCTCGGAACCTTATAAAGTCATAAAGTCGAGCTATCCATGTTTAAGTCCTAGCTAAGGGTATTTTAGTTAGATATTATTTAATTTCATGTTAATAGCTAGAAATCTTTGAAGTAGGCCGCTAAATCGATAATTCGACTTTTGTATGAGGAAGTGAGCCTCGTAGGGATTCGGAGAAGGATCATCAACTCGTTGCTTCATCTTCTATCAAGTAATCGAGGTAGGTAAATCTATACTCATCTAAAGTTTGAGCTAATAAACTCTTGAAGCATATAGGGCAAATGAGATATCTAATAAAATATTTTGCTCTGCCTGATTGATCTCTGTACAAGGAAGGAAGGAAAGGAAGATATTATGTTTTATTTGAGCTCTTGAGCATGTTTAGAAATGTTAGAAATGTTAAAGTATTGTTTATGTTTAGCATGAGATATTTAGAAATGTCTTTAGTTACAATTCGTATTTATTTACGTTCATCTCCTTGTATTTGAATGATTATGCTTGTTAAAGCTTGTGTAGTTAAGGATTAAGGATTGCCTTGTTAGGGTTGCGTTAAACCCCTTATAGGCCGAAGTCATACTTAAATAAAGGATTACCTTAGACGTTGTTCTATGCTCGATAATTTTAGTAAGGTTAAGGAAGCTAAGGAATTAAGGATTAAGGTTGAGAAAGGAAGGCTAAGTTAAGAAAGGAATGGTATAGCTTTTATAAGCAGGATTGAGCTCAGAATTCATGATCTTTGATCATTTAAGGGAGTCACTGCTGGGTTAATTCCCTCGCAAACTCGTTTGGATATTTGAGGTAACCCCTCTTCTATCCTATGGCATGCCTAAATATACAGTTGACATCAGGTTTGAGCCAAGGTTGGGCCCAAAAGTAAAGAAAAGGTTTTGCGGATATGGAGAGGGCTTTTCCATTTTGCTCTCCATATACCACCATTTTATTATTGGATATTTCTCAAGTTATTAAAGAAGTTTTTATTAAAACCCACTAAGTACATTAGTGCTCACGCCCTCTTTTTCAAATGTTTTCAGGTTTAGATGCTGAGGATAACGGTGGCTGTGGATGTGGCTTGGCTACCAAGATTGTCTTGCTATTATATAAGTTTCTTTTGAAATCCCGTTATGTGTTCTGCTACTCTGATTCACTCTTTCTAAATTTTGCACAAGTTCTATCATGATTATTGAAATTCTATGAATATTTCCCCATACATGGTTATCTATATATAAAGATGCATTATAAGTTTTATTCCTGCTTCTTGAGTATATTTTCCTTTCGCCTATGAAGAGGCTTATTCATGTTGGTAGCTGTTTATCCGCTTTGACCTATAAATGGGTCTATGCTTGTTGGTATCTGATAAATTAGCCATTTTATTCCGCTAAAACATGTTTTCTTCTTAATCAAGTAAACCCGAGCATCGTCGCCTATCTTTCAAAAGTACATCTTAATTCGTAAACCCTCTTTGTTAATCTTCCATCTTTATTCATTAATCCATTAATAACAACCCGTCCCCATTCGTTAATCCCTATCTCGGGACCAAGCCGTTACATCATGGGTCACTAGAGTAACCGCTACTATTTTATGATGTTGAAGAACGTGTGCCGCACAATGCAGAAGACGGTTATCTCAAGTCCACTTCAGTAATGGGTAGTGTAAGGCGGTTGATTCAAGTTCAAGTCATCTAGGATCGTGAGGCAACTACCTAGACAAGATGGATGAAGTATTTAAGTTCTCCTTAGACCTTAAAATCATTTATGCAAGCAGGTTATCACCTGGTTTGTGAGAAGCTCTGAATCTTGCATATAGTGTCATCTCTGAAATCCAAGACATCTTCTTCGACATCTACCTAGCATCCCAATCAGCTGGAGACTTTCATTTCAGTTATGTATGTAGGTTAGATATCAACTTTGAGAAGTCTAGGATTTAGAGTGACTTGTTGTAATCTATCTATGTGTTTAGATAGGTTTGTTTTTGAGTGATTATTCGAGTGAGTGAAGCTAGGATAGTCCTTCATATGTTTTATGCAGTTTAGTTAAGGGAGTGAACCGAGACAACATCATCATTGTTTTTATTTATCACTTGTGTTAGTGAATTTCGCCTTGAGGTAATCACACACCATAAGGAGTGTGATTTAATAATATTTATTTTGTGCAAAGTTCTGTTTACGATTCCGCTGCATGTTGAAGGGAATGTGGTAACACCAGCTTCAATATTTCATTTAACTTTGCAATTTACATCAGTATTTCACATTATTTCAGGCAACAAATTCTAACACTGTACATAGCGAGGAACGTGTTGCTGAAGAAAGTGCTGCTAAGAAGACATCACCTGTCAAGGCTATTCCTGAGAAGGTGATTATAGAACAACCACCTGCTGCTAAAGGAGAAGATGTTTCAGAGGATAATGATATTTCTTTATGTATCAAGATAAAGGCTATTGCTGCTACTGCTGCTGCAAAGAGAAAGACGAAGGTCATCAAAAGATCTTTATTTGCTGACCCTGAAAAAACATAAGATGTTCGTAGTTGATCTTCTAAATCTGCTATAAAGACTCCTGTTCCATAGCAACAGAAGTTACTGGCATCAGCTCATTATTATATGTTTACTAGATCATCTGTGAAGAAGAAGACACCAAGAAAGAAGTCTTCTACTGCAATTGTTAAGATTATTTAGAGAACACCAATGATAAGAAGCATAGCCTCAGCCACTCTACCATCCACAACACTAACTATAAGGAAGAGGAAGACTACCACAATTGTTGGTCCATCCAAGAAAGGAAAGAAAGTTGTTCATCCCAAACATGTACCTGAACATGTTCACTCTGAATCAAGTGAACATGATACTGATATTCATAAACAGATCATCCATTTTCCAGGTATCTCTAAACATGCTTTATTTCATTCGATAGAGCATGCTGAGTTATGGGAGAAGGTGAAGAAAAGATTTTTAATCTCTGAGAAGAAGGTGGATAAGGATACACTCCTAGCTACTAGGTATATTCTTTGTTAAAGGAAGGAGGTTTGTTAGGAACTGTGCAGAGGGTGCACAAGTTTGTTTCTTTGGTTGTATCATAATTTTATTACAACCTAACCAAGAAAATTGATATCCTGAATCTGAAGACTTTCACGAAGTCTTTGTCCGAGGGAAGATGTTGAATTTCTCACCAGAACTCATCAATGAGTTTCTGGGTTGTACTGCTGAGGGGGAGTTGGAAGAGATAGATGACTGGGGGATGGTTGCTAAAGAACTGACCCAGGGCATCTATACCAAGTGGCCCTCTAATCCCCAGACAATTCCATCATTAAAGCTGTCATAGAAGTATGGTGTTTTGTTTCGCATCATGATTTAAAACTAGATGCCAACCAAGCATAGAGCTGTAGTCACACAAGTGCAAAGAAAGTTCTTGTATCACCTAAGAACTAGCAAGAAGTTCAATTCTGATGAATTTATTTTTGGGAAGCTTGTGAGCAGTGCAGAGTCTACAGTAGTGAAAGGTCCTCTATGCTATCCATCTCTGATCTATAGCATCATCAAGACATAGAAGAAAAATGTTTCTACGAAGAATGATAGAGTTATACCACCTAAGAAGCCTCTAGTCATCAAAGTTGCTCCTGAGATTGGTGATCATCATCTGCGCATACAGTTCAAGAATTTCATTACTTCACAGAAAAGAAGTGATGCATCAGAGATCAGTCTTCACAAAAGAATCTTGTGCTGAAATTTTTAGACCATAGTCTGGAGTTCCATGCTCATTTGATCTCTAATCATACTTCTGAGAAGATAAAGATTCGAGCCCTGATAGCTGAAATCTCATCTGGAGAAGAGTTTACCTCCCCAGCAGCTGATGTACCTGAACATGTTCACAACTTTCACAAGCTTGCAAGTATTGTTGTAGCTGCTACTCAATAAGATCTCCATCTGCTGCATCAAAAGGTGAAGAGCATGATGATCAACCTGCAAAAGAAGTGGCCGCAGGAGAATAAGTAGTAGAAGAGGAAGTAGCAGGAGAAGAGGAGCAAGGAACTGAAGAAGAAGAGGCTAAAGAGATAGAAGAAGAAGAAGAAGAAGAAAATGATGCTGAAGAAGGAGGATCTGATGAACAAGAAGGAGATGAAGCATCTAACAAATCCGAGTAGATTTCTTTTTACTCCTTTGCCTTTCTTGGTAGCAAATAGGGGGGGTAAATGCTAGATAATTTTGTAAATTTTTCTTATTCATGTTTATTATCTTGCATCCATGTTTTTGCAAGATATTTTTGTTCTTATTTTCTGTAATATTAATTCCTTGATATTATATATTGAACGGATATTTTTATCTGCTTATCTATGCTCTTAATCTACTAAAAAATTGAAACTGCTGATGAAGAAAAGAAAAATGATAAAAAAATGAAATACAACAGAGAAGATATAAGCTGATAAAAGAGTGAAAAATAGCAGGATGATATGATGTTCACAGGGACATTCAAGAATGTTTTAAGGTACATGATCCTTCGGATGAAAGATTGTGCTCTTTAAAAATATGGAGTTGATTTGCCAACAGATAAAGACAAAGGGGGTGATTGTTAGTGCCATCTACACTAAAGTGTCTGAGATTATCTTGATCTTTATGGCAATTCAAAGAACACAGAGGTTTTGGTTTTCAAGTTTGAAGACTATGTTCTGGACATTACGATATGAACATTCCGCTGCCAATCTGATTGAAGATCAAAGAATATACATGAGCATGATTGTGAATATGAACATGTACATGGTTGTCCAGAGTGTTTCCAAGAGACGTGTAGAGCTAATTTCAAGGAGTTGAAGCTACTTTTTCAAGATGGACGTTTCAGAATAGAAGCTGTCTTGTTCGAAGATGAAGATCAAGAAGGAAAGAGAAGAGTATTATTCAAAGAAGGATTCTAAACTAGGAGTTTTCCGATTCAAACAAGGAACCTTTCCTTGTTGAGTTTGATTTTATTTAGGACAATCTGATTACCTTGTTTAGGCTATAACTTATGTTTATAAATAGCTTGACAATCAAACTAGTTTAGTGGACACAGAGTTTACGAATACACAAGGGCTAGAGAGTCTAAAAGACTTCAAGTTTGAAGCATATAGTATTCGGGTAGACTAGGTTTGATACTTGTGATCATTGGGTGTCTAGTCTGTGTTTGAAATTCTTTCATTCACACCTTTTAAAGGAGTCTCGGGACAGATTTCCTGTGGGAACTACAGGGAGCCTAGGTTATAAGAGGATCTTACAAATCAGTCCATCGAAAGAGGTTGTAGTGTGTAGGAAAGAGGTCGAGTGATGAGAGGTCATCGTGTAATAACCTTTGTAACCTTGCAACGAAATAGTGGATTGTTTCTCACGGACTTTTGAAGTCCCCCTGATGTAGATCAATTGATCGAATAGGGTTATCAACCTCTTGCCATTTACTTGTTTTTAGTTTATTATTCTGACCTTACATGTTCATCATAATGTATACATACATGATCATGAACATGACTGTCCAGTTTATGTAACTTCACACGTGAATTAGCATGCAAGATCAATTTTCGATTCTATAAATATGGAACATAGATAACATGGAAAATTCACTTATAAATTAACATCAGGTTGAGGACAAGATTAAAGGCCGAATCTTATTGTTGACGTGTATGTAATTGACACCCCTTTAAGTGTGTAATTCCACTTCTCGATCTTCTGCTGTATTCTCAGACTGCGTCAAGATATAGGGTGGGCTGTATACTATTAAACAGGTGCAAATATTGTGGGATCAAGAGAGCACAAAAGAGGAGCTGATTTCAAGTGCCATAATTATCGACCCCCACCCCTTATTTATACAGAGGTGGGAGAAAATTAGGTCTTACAAACCTAGAGGGCTTAGGTCTCTCAATCTTGTTCCGTTCCCAGTCCACTAAGGTCATATTGGGCTACCATAGGGATCTAGAAGAATATTAAATTGGTCTGCTAATTTATTTAATTGTCGATAACTAATAAACTTAGGATATAATTAAATAAATTAAGTATTATTTTTATTCCATAAAGAAAAATAATACTGACCTACCAATTTAATATATATTTCCGAATATGCTTTCTCCTTTAGTCCAACCATTCCCCATGTTTAAGATATAATGTCCATTAATTAATTATGTAAGCTTCTGATAACTATAATTAATTAATATCTTGTTCTTTGAGTAGTACCACACATGCTTTATCATGTACGGAATAAATTCCGCCTCCAGAATTTCACATAAACTTTATGCTTCCTCAAGGGGACATCATCCACCTGGCGCACCAGGACACAATGACCATATATATTGCACGACCCATCATATATATAAATGATACTGCCTAAGATATTGAGGTTGTTAATTCTACCTAAGAATCTCACTCATTGATAAGTCAAAGCAATAACATAACATATATATGTCCGTCAATATATATGGGTTAAGAACCCGAACTTTGTGGATCTTTATTCTCTCACTTAAGGTCAGAATAGATAACAGTATCCTATCGTGATCCTTCTCAATAAACAAACCAATGTACTAGAATAATCAACTAGTCAAGATAAACTAATCATCAGATTATTCTACAGTGTACCGGTGGTGGGTTTAGGACCATCTAAGCCGTGAGCTTTTTAATACTTTGCAATGAAACCGATGATATAATTTTTACCATGTCTATACCCACACAATATATCATCTACAATGCAAATATATTGAACTGACAGATAAATATAACAATAAATAAATGCATATTGTGACTATAATAATTATTCAATCTATATCGTTAAAAAATATTCTAGAATGTATACGAAGACAAGTCTTCCAGTATACAAGACTAACACTTATTATTTTGTTAGATATGCCAAGAACTCCAATCTTAGTATTATAGACAAATATATATATTATGAAGCATGTTTTGTTGTTCTGAGTCTTCTGTTGAGGTTTTGTAGGTTACTCCCTTTCTTTCCCGTTTGTTAATCCTAACCCCCGTAGCGTCCATTTTCATGGTTTTTCGGTACCGGGATGCTACAGTTGATTTTTTGTGTGCTTGTCGTGAATCTATGTGTGTGTGTGTGTGTGTGTTATTTACTTTATTTTTTTAAAATAAAAGATATTATTAAGTTATTTATTTAAAAATATCATCTTAAAGTTAAAAATTAAATATCTAGCCCAATAGTTAATCTTTAAATTCTATACACAAAGGGCTAAGGTTCAATTCCACTTGGGAGTAGTTTATTATTTTAATTAATGGATATATTTATGACTTTACTTGATTAAAATCATGTTGCTAATTTTGAAAACAACATCTAGCTTAATAGATGTGTTTCAGATCTATTAATTAAAGGTTAAGGGTTTGAGTCCCATTAATACAATTTTAATCATTTTTATCTAAGATTATTTTGGACCTTATATAATTAATATCATCTAATAACTTTTGAAAATTGCACTTAGTTAAATGGTTACAGTCCAGATTATTATTTGAGAGGTATGTGGTTCGACTCTTGTTAAAATAATATGTATGCTTTTCAATCTTTTTATAATAAGACCTTTCTGAACTATATATATTATTAATGATGGGTGATAAATTTTTAAAATGAGGCTTAACCGAGTGGTTAGTGTTCTTATTGTGATTAGGGGTCCAGGGTTCAAAACCCTTTTGATGCAATTTTATTCTTGTTTTATGTATTTAATCCAAGGTATTTATAAAACCATTTAATTAAACTAGTTTATCTTAAATTACATAAAATCATTTGGTATAGTGGTTAAGGTCTCATTTCTTCATAGTTCAAATCATGTATTTATTTATTTTGTTTCTTTTTTATTTTGTTTAATTTTGGAATTTAATTTAAAATTAAGCATATTATATGATAAGCAACACTTTATCGGTATACTATTATCTTTTAAACCATTCGCCTAATCATACGATTTTAATCTATGCGATTAAGTTATATTTTACTCGATCAAGGACTCGGGTATAACTTAAAGCTAGAATTACCCGTTTGACCTTCAAGTAACGTCTTTTCACGACCTTATTCTTTAGACTTACTATTATACCCTTATACCCTTAAAATATGTTAATGACCTCAATAAGCTTATAAGAGTCAGTCTTTATGTCTAGGACAAAACCCGGAACATCAGACTTAAGGGACTTCTAGAAGAATTTTTAAAGCTTCAACTATTATTAGCTAACTAGGTGGGCTATTCTATCTTTGTAAAATTGTATCTTTCGAGTTATATAACTCTGCTATGCTAAAATTGCATATGTGACTATCTGTGTTAAATATTTTTGTGCTATTGTATGTTTTCGTAGTCTCAAAAATCAGTGTTATGTCAATGTGAGTAGTGACACAACATCATTTTGTGTGCAAAATTACACTTGTGGGCAAAGCCCAATTGATGCTTAAATATGCCTTCAGCGGCTAGTATAGCTCATGGAGGCATATATCGTCCCACTAGGAGTGTCTAACTTTTCTATCTTCTTTTGTATCCTTTGGAACTTGTTTGGAATTATTGTCACTAATTCATTCTTGCAAAACTAAATCTAAACAAATACTAAAATATAACCGGGATCAAATAATATAAAAGACATGTTCAAGTAAAACGTGAGTTTGATTTCGGTAGACATATGCAATCCTGGCCACAATGCAATCCTGGCCACAAACACATAGGTACCTCGATAAGACCGTTTGGTTATAGGAAGCAGGCACGGTCGCCTTACACTCTCAATCCCTTCTTACTGTGTATGCTAAGAGCGATACGGTACGTGACTCTTAGTCCTTAACTGCTTAAGACCCAAAGAAGATAGTTGTTGGGAAAAACTATCAACAGTAACCCAACTGGTGGTTTTGATAAAATGTCAAAACGTGTGGAATATCTTTATAAAAAACTGCAGGAATTACAGGCTGGAGATTGGTTTGATGACCAAGTGAGACTCCAAAATTCAGCTCAGCTGAAGCGAAAGTCAACCGATTTGGAGCATGGTCAACCAGCTGAGAAGGATGCATCGAGCAATCTGAAACTAACCAGTTAAAGCTAAATACTGGAAAGCATCCAACAGATGAGCAACTATCAGCTTAGCTGAAAGCTAAGAAAAGCTAATAAGACAGAGCTAGCTTGAAAGCTCAAGCTTATATAAGACCAAACTGAACTGATCAACTGACAGTAAAGGTCAGTCAGCCGTGAGAAGAGCTCAGAGGAAGAAGCTAACTGAAGCTTTAATCATAGCTAAGATTCCAAGAAGCCAACTGGAGTCCAAATTTGAAGCTTTAATCAAAGCTAAGCTTCCAAGTGTCAACTGGATCATTCTAGAACTGAAGCTAAAGCTAAGCTGCCAGAGTCCAGAGCTGAAGACCAAGGCAGCTGAGGAAATGTCAAACTGGACCATTCCAGAACTAAAGCTTAAGGAAGATGAGGAACTACCAACTGGACTTAACCAAAGCTGAAAGCCAAGGCAGCTGAGGAGCTGCCAACTAAAGTCTAAATCTGAAAGCTGAGCAACTGATACCTGCCAAGCAGTTATTGAAGATCCTGACAAGAGATCTCGGAATATAAGTTATTAAATCAAGCAACAGCTAGTTCAAATAAGCTTTAATAGCTATAAGAATTCAATTACCATTGATGGATCAACCGAACCAACGATCGGTGGAACCTAACGGTCACAGAGATCACTCACCTATATAAGAAGAGTGAATCTCATTTTAATTAAGACTTTTGTTGATATTTTTGCTAATCTATACTGAGCTTTCATTTTCCCTCCCCACAGCTTAAAGAGTTAATTGTCTATAGCAGACAGTCCTAACTAAGAAGAAGTGCTTCAAAGAATCAACCAATCAGCTAGTTGTTGAAGAATCCAGCTAGAGCCAAGCTTCTCAGTTAAGGAAAATCAAAGATTAACTACTCAGCTCAACTCAATAAGCATTCAAGTTGATAACAGATCCAAGACTGTATTCTTGAAGATCGAGAGAGATCTAAAATCTTGTAAAAATGGGCAATAGCACCTAAAGTCCCAGTGAGAAGTTGGGATCTGTTAGTGTGAGTTGTCGACCATCACCGGCTGAGGAAGGGCGTACTGACGGGTCCGCTCTTCCGATACAACACCAGTTGAAAAAGAGGCCGCGCTTGAGTGAAGGGTGCCATTTTCAGGTTCAACAGTTTATCTTCACTGTATAACTGTGATAAAGAAACTTTACACTTGTATAGTGGATTGCCCTTCTCAGGAAGGAAAAGAGGACGTAGAAGCTGAGGTTCAAACCTCTATAAATCTCTTATGTATTGTACTTAGTGTCAAAGCTTTTGCATACACACAACTTCACACAATGTCTCACAAGCTGCACTCATAAGCTAAGCTTTCTATCTCAATTGTGAAGTGCACCGATAAGTTTTCAAAGCGAGTTAAGGGCCTTATATATTCCGCACAGAAGTTCAAAGCTTTAAGTCAGTTTATTCACCTCCGTAAACTGACATCAACTCACTCGGGACCAACAACAGTCATGTAGCGGGTTTACAAGGATAGCAGCATTGATTCGGAGGGACCCAACACTAGAACATGGGCACATCCTTGGTTTGCCCACCAGATCCACCTAAACTTCATTCTCCAAGCTTCGGCACCTGCTTTATCACTTAGTGTCTCATTAGGGTTCGGTCGCCCTTACTTCCACCTTGACTTACATAAACAATAACTCAATTAAGAATGACTAATTCCTAACCTCACCATTGTCCTATCATCATTCCACCTGAAATAAAGTTGGGAATCAAATCAAGATAAATTCAGACTGATTAGCCTCATGCATACATTCTACCTTAATCCTTTTCAGATTCGACTTAAACACTAATTACTTAGCCAGAAAACATATTAAATAACAAAGCCAAAATAGATAAATAACGCATGATGAAAAAGGAAACAAACTATATTAAATCTGGATCCAACTCCAGATTTGGACAAAAATAGGTACGCGCATCAGTCGAGGGCAAACTGTCGACTACCGTGCAGAGTATTCACAAACTAAATTAGAGAAAACTAAAGTATGGAACTGTAAATTTTATCAAGTGTGTTTAAAATGAAAATGAAAGCTAGTATTTATAGTTGCTAGAACGACCACACTCGGCCCAGCCCAGCCCATGCAGGGGTATGAAATTAGTTGGATCATTCCACTTTGCCACCTTGGTCATGGTCGCGGGATTTTAGGGTAGTGCCTTGTCCTTCTCTCTCTTTATCTCCTCTTTTTTCTTTCTTTATTCATTCTCTTTCTTCTCTCCCTTTTCAGGACCGTTGCTCTCCTCTTGTTGTGGAACTGCGGCTAACATGGATCCAGATTGTTGAGTAGAGGCAATTGCTAAACTTTCGCGCTTAATTTGCAACAGACTTTCAAAGCTTCAGCAGCCTCTTTACGCCCTTATTGGAGTAGGCATCACTTTTACACCCATAATGGATCCAAACGTGCTTCTTCTCCTCCCTGTTACACTTTACTCCCTAACAGACTCTAGACACAACTAAAAGTGCTACAAACGAGTAAAAAACAAGATAAAAAGATGCAAATTTGAGTCCATATCAAGTAGCTATGGTATTGCATGCATTATTTCGCCATGCCCTGTTCTTTGTCAAAAGACTAAAATGAACAGTTATGCTCATAAACTTTATGTGTCGGTGATGTAGTAGGGGTTGCGGCTAGTGAACGATTATACTCTTAGCGTTTCACATTAAAAAATTTTGGTAAACTTAGGTTGCTTCCAACTTTAAAATCTTCTAAGTTTCCCTAACTGCATGGATAAAAATGGATCACTTTTACAAAATTATTTTCATAACTTAATTATGAAAACTTGCCCACTGAGTGCGTTAGTACTGAACCCAAATATTTTCAAATATTTTTAGGTCATTAGATTGGAGTGTGGAGATGACAATGCTGAGAAATGGGCGTTTATTATTTACGTGGTTTCCTGGTTTCTCTTTTTGTTAGTATTTTATTAAGAATTGAGCTTCCGCACTTATGATATTATTTTGTTAAACATTAAGAACCCCGATCTTGGTATTATGAACAAGTATATGTATTATAAAAAATGTTTGATTGTTCTGAGTCTTCTGTTGAGGTTTCATTAATCAGGTTATCCCATTTGGCATTCGTATTGACATTTATTTTTATTGTCATCGATCACATGATTATATATCTAGTAAAAATATAAAAATGTGACATTATTGTATGCAACAATGATACAAAATCACTAGTGGGAGAAAAAAACGTACAGCAATTTCTTGCTAAACATTACAAACATCGATATTAATTCAACCGTTTAAAAAATTATAAAAAGTTAACATACTATAGGTTTTGTTAGCTTTGTATCCTCTTCATATATCTTCATACTCCGCTATGGATAATGTTAACTTAACTTACTAACATTTCGAACATATATATACTAACCACAATGCTAATATTATATAACTAAAAATAATGCTAACAAATAGTTCATATTTTATACAAATCAATAGGATTGACAATGCTAACACCATAATAACATAATGCTAACATTACCCAGTCACGACGCTAACAAAGTCTAATACTAGAAAGACAACACATTTTGATGCTCATGTTGTCTATTACGGAATAGATGACGTGTATATATATGCATTTTCGTTGTCTATTGCCGTCTTTTTTATTTTTATATTTATTTTTTTATTCTAAGGATAAAAACAGTGTTGTCTATATAGATATAGACTATGTGCTCCATGAGCACGTTGTCTATAATCACTTTTTTTAAATATTTTTATTACACAACTCGTTCCACTTTGCCAATCTTTATTTACGCGGGACTTCAAAAATTTCAGTATTCTTTATGAGCACGACTAAAAATTTCACAGAAAAAGCTCTAATCACTTCTATCACAAATTTTCACTTCCCTTCGCCATCGATACCCCCTCGTCATCGTTGCCCCTCCACCGTTGCTACTTCTCGATGTCACCTATTTACTTCAATTTTATACACTAGTGAACTAAATTGAAATTGTCGTTTGTCGTTCCTGCCTCTCACCGTTGCCCATTGTCGTGCAAAGCATAGGCTAGAGGAGAGATTGAGTAATGCAATGTTGGATTGTATGGTTTTTTGTGCTACTAAGTAATTAATTTTTTATATGATTTTGACCAAATTTATGATTACTCGATGATTTTTCTTAGATTCAAAAGATAAATAATTGATTTTGAGAAGATTTCATTGACTGCATGTATTCAGATTATAAAATTGATTCAAAACCTACTATCATCAAACTCTTCAATCTTTTGTTTACGTTGAAATCCGATGACCAATCTTATGCTTGTAAATGTCACAAATATTATGATCCTTATGTCTAAAAGTTGGTTATTTGCTATAACATTTTCTTTCTTCTTCTATAATAGCAAACTGATAACTTTCGATATCTACGAATTCTCTCATTGCTCAATAATTTTGAAATGAATCGAAGAAAGATTGATAAGGTAGCTTAGAGTGTCACTGTTTTTATGTTATATGTTGTTATTTTTATTTTCTTGTTCATTAGGAAATTGTTGATCTAGTTTAGGCCTAATACTGGGACAAGACCATCGAGAAATAGTCTAATTATATATTTTGTCTCCTTGCAGTACTGTTGCATAAATAAAATTCAAATTAAGTAGAAGGTTTTCTCTTCTGTTGTACATCTCAGTTTGCAATTGTTGTGTTTCTTGTGCATTTTGTTCCTGCACTTTGTTTAGTATCAAGAAATCGCATTCAACTCATCCCTAAGACATCTAGCAATGGCCACACATAGTAAATTAAGTTAGCAACATATTGCTTTGTTGTTTATCAAGAGATATGTTGCTTGCACAGAACAAATTATTTCTTGCTTATGATTCATGATATTCCTTCCCTTTATAAAATCTATATTCCATCCTTAGAATTAATTCTGGTTGCTTATCTTTTTTAAAATTAATTCTTTCTTTTTTACCATATTAAATTTGGATGGCTGAAAACTACTTATCTAATATTCATGGTGACATGCCTTGTTAAACTTCCTCTTCTAGAGAATTCAAATGTTAAATTTTGACATAGTACGAAATCAATTTGAAATCTTGTAGGAGGAATTTTGGTTGTTTATAGTATTTAGGAGATCCAAGTCATTTTATCATCTTGATATCAACATTATTTTTGGAAAAAGCTTATAATTTTTCTTTTGGTCAAGTCTAGATCTTATCACAAGGGAAAGGAGGATTAGAGGCATGATTCAAACGCTTGGCCTTACCTATAATTCTGATAGAGATATATTTAGAGTGAATAAGAACTAGAATAATAACTTCAATTAAACAAAACGGTAATCCAATTTCTTACAGAAATCCACACCCTAAGGTTCCTTAGACTTTCGTCTGCCAAAGTTCTATGACGCTTTGCCTAAGCATGCCCTAACCCAATGAAAATTAAACTTAAATACTAAGTGCTTACGGCCCATGTAAGGCCCGCAACCCACTAACCTAAATATTAAAATAACTGAATTAACTTAACAAGAAAATAACAACTTAATTAAATCATTCTTCTGCCCAAACACATAGACCTACGAATCCGGTCTATCAATTACCACCCCCTCAAAACAGCCTTGACCACAAGGTTGATGTAAGAGAATTATTTCTACACCGAAGCCTTTTCTTCACGTTCCAAATTGCATATGTGGCAATTCAATTGTGGTGGGTACAAAATCAATTGAAATGTCATGTTTTGCTAGGTCCAGCTCTCCCGACTCGATCCTACTGTCCTCTCGGCCCTTCTTTGTGCCTGTCAGTAGCATACTCAAAGATACCTTAGCACAGACATGTGATGGACCCCATGGTTGACTGCACCGATAACATAACCTCTTGGCACGATGCTTAGGCATGTCGGCGGGAGTCAAATGACGCACTTGACGTGCTCGCAGTGGAGTAGAAGTTAAACTAGGGAAGAATACCCTGATTGTGCAGACTGTGTCAAACTCACGGGATGGTTTGCACCCCGGTTGTTTGCAATGCCACTCCCGGCAGACTCAAAAAATTGGTAGGTTCTCTTGGGGCCGGACCAGCTGCTGAAATTGGCAAGGAACAACCTTGTCCGCTATCTGCGTGGTCATCGGACATAAACAACAATTCTCTTTCGATCTGCCCAGCCCACCTTATAGCAGTATATACATCAGGGATGGTATCCTCTCTTATTCGCACTCGAATTTCTGGTTTAAGACCTATGAGAAACTGTCCCAGATAGTGTTGCTCTTCCAAATTCACAACCTACGCTGTCCGCGCAATAAACTGCGACACATACTCGTCGACTGTTCATGTTTGTCAAGTAGCACCCCAAGCTTCATAAAAATTAGCTGTGGAATTATCACCAAAACGTACTAGCAATTCTGATAAAAATTGTGCCCATCAGATCGTGGGAGAGCGATGAAGCACCCAGTGAATCCAGTACAGCACATCCCCAGTTATAATGACGAGTGCTTGTTCAGCCCTCATCGAGAATGGCGTCTGATAAATCATAAAGAACTGTTCTGCTCGAGCCAACCAAGCGCGCGGATCGGTGCCATCAAATTGAGGTAGTTCCACTCGACCAGGGGCTGCAACGAGGGTCGTAGTAGGTGCAGGGACTGCAGCCGCAGGAATAGGAATGGATGTTGCACTGGGGTGGCCCAAGTGGAAGACGACGATGCTACAGGGTTAATCGAGGGGGATGGGTGCCCGTCGGGTGGCCAACGGGACGTGAATAACGCAGCTAGTTTTGATAGCTCCTTTTGCATGGCTGCCATGCCGGATGTGATAGAGTTGACGGTGGTGCGAATCTCGGTGACCTCCGAACGAATGCTCTGCACGTCGGTCTCCATAGCTTCCACACGCATCTCCTGAGTATTCATGAGGGAGAATGGCAGGTCGGACCAATTTGATAGAGATATATTTAGGGTGAATAAGAACTGGAATAATAACTTCAATTAAACAGAACGGTAATCCAATTTCTAACAGAAATCCAAACCCTAAGGTTCCTCAAACTTTCGTCTGCCAAAGTTCTATGACGCTTTGCCTAAGCATGCCCTAACCTTATAAAAATTAAACTTAAATACTAAGTGCTTGCGGCCCATGTAAGGCCCATAACCCACTAACCTAAATATTAAAATAACTGAATTAACTTAACAAGAAAATAACAACTTAATTAAATCGTTCTTCTGCCCAAACACATAGACCTATGAATCCGGTCTATCAAATTCGTTACATTAGGGGTGAACTTTCTCAATGAGAATGGTTTATGTATTCTTAAAGTAGAACACATTATTCTAAAAAAAAGGCAGGTGATGTAGGTGTTTCTGTCATTAGCCTCATAAATTTCATTGAAACTTTTATCTTAGCCACTTAAATTACAGGTTGATATAAAGAGCAGCTTGGGAGAAGAGAAAACAGGATTGAACAAACAGTCTATCAAGAAGCTTGTAGGAAGACAATCTATTTAATTTTTGTAAACTAACGTACTTGTTAAATTTATGCCATTAAGATTTAGGCAGCCAACTCATGATAAAAGATAGATTTAGGTTTAAATATTTTGGCCCTTTTTTTTCCGCAATATTTTAATTTTAGGATTAAATATTTTGATCCTTGATTCCAGAGAGAGGCCATGTAAGCTATATCTTTTTTAGTAATAGTTAATTCCTTAAATAAGTATTTTTAGTTTCTTGCTTACTTTTATATGAAGTTAATGCAAGTATTGTATCTTTATCCAATAGTTTTTGAACTTTGGCTTGTTGTGTTATGAGTTTGAAATAGGAAATTTGGAAAAAAAAGTTGGGAAATTATAAAGGTTGTATACATGTTTGCTATTAGTTTTATGCAGTATACAGACTTTTAGATTTCATAGAATCCATTCAATCTTATGGCAACATTCGTAAGTATTATGTTATGCTTTAAGGATTTTACCATGCTCTCTTATTCATGCAACTTAACTAATTTACTTAGTATTTTACAGAGTGGGAGCACAAACCTACTTCTATCTGACACTTAATTTAGCTCTGCCTCCTTTCATAAGAAGACTTGGATAGACAATCTAACATTGCTAATGCCTTTGTGACATCAATCAGAAGTGTTGGAATCAACGGTGTCACAAGCACTATATTTGTTTATCAAGAGCTCTACATTACTCTTGTTATAAGTGGTTGATTGTCATTTATCTTTATGGCAATTAATATATCACTTTAGCATTTGGTTTTTTCAAGTACATTTTCACTGTTCTGGACAACATTCATCACAATATATGTGAACGTGATTTGAACTTGCTGAAGACAACTCAAAGCAAGGAGTTTCGATTGAGTTGAGAAGAAGACTGTCGTGCATCGTGCTAAAACAAAGATTGTTCAACATACTATGTACTACCAACTAGCTTAAGTGATAGCTTGAAGACAGTATGTGAGCATACAAAAGATTCCGCTGTGCTACCTGATGTGAAGATTCAAGATCAATAATGTACATTGCAAACTACATGGATGTCTGCATTGATGATAAGACTCAAAGATCAACAATATTCATTATAACGTTCTTGAACGTTTACATGAACATCCTTTGTCCAGATTATTCTTCCAAAGATCGATGGAGTTGTTCAAGGTTTATAACCAAGAGAAGATTCAGAGATCTTTTCAGAAGCTCCAAGAAGAGTTCAAGATTGAAGTCAAAGGCAGAGTTCTATACTTGAAAGAATTTCTAACATGGTTCGAGTTTGATCTCGGTTCTAAACAAGAAAAGTTTTCTTGTTTATTTCTGAATCAAATTAGGACTTCTGTTCCTTTGTTTAGGCTATCTCTTTTCATCTATAAATAGCTAGGGGTTCAGACATATTAGACAAGCAGAGACCACACCGAACAGAAGCACTGCACAAGTATTGTTTAAGGGCACTATCTGTTTTAAGCCACTTAGTTGCGGTTGTGTCTTTGACTAGAGATTAGTGTTCTAGTCATCGTGTATTGAAACACACGTGTTCATACACTGTCAAAAGGAGTCTCTGGAGAGATTAATTTCCTGTGGGAATTAGATACGTTAGACATCTAGGTTGTGAGGGGATCTCATAATTCAATTCAACGAAAGAGGATATACGGGTAGAAAATATAGCGAGTGATGGGAAGTCAGCTTGGAAAATTCCCCGTTATCTATAACTATTTTTCTTGTAGTGCAACAAAAATGTTAACAAACACATTCAATAAAAAAGATTACTTAACGAAATGAATCATATGTGTTGATATATAATAAATTCAACGATGAGAATTGATCATAGAATCTAGATAGATCTTGCAATTGCATTGACAACAAAGTACAAGCACATCGTGACGATTTACTTGTTGCAATTGTCGGTGAAATTTGCGTATGTGACACATCAATAAATAAGTCCTCCACATGATAGTTTTATGTCCTTCATTATTGTTGGGTATCCATACCCTGCCGGGGATCACCGTCTTGTTTCCCGACTCGTCGGGGTCAGCCATACAAACGCCTTGGCTTCAACAAGTGACGTTGCAGAAACTTTAGGAAGTTTCTCCTTCAATTAATTTGGCTTTGATTCTCTGCAACAACGTTGATTTTCTTTGGGAGAAGACAGCTCTTGACTACAACACAGATGCGATCTTTTTTCTACAAAACAGCAATTTAATCGATCTCCGGAGATAGCAGCAACTATGGCAACTTTCAGATGCAGCAGTGGTTGTCTTCTCTGGTGGACAGCAACAAGGCAGGTCGACTGCAACAGCTTTGATTAATCTCCAAAGGCCTAGAGATCGACTGCAGACTCTGCTCTTCAAGAAAGAAGATTCAGCGGTCTTCTCTAGAGGATACAAATGCAGTAGCAGCGTCTAAGTTCAGCACATACTTGCTATGACTGCTGTTCATCTTCTCCGGTAACTAACAATCACGGCAGACGACTTCTCTGACTTGAATGCAACCAATCAACATCAACTTCCTTGCTTTGCTCTGCCGAGATGTATCTGCAGAAAACCAACCCAAAAATAGGAGCCAAGAATTTAATAGAGAAAGAGGACACGACGAAGGCAGAGCTTAAAATATATGTATATATCTCTCTCTATATGACAGTAAACCAAGAGCAAGATGAACATATATATATATATATATATGTATAGAAATAGAAGAAAATATTAGAGTTTGATGAAAGATATGGCTCAGGATCCAATAAGGCAATGGTGATTCTTCCAGCAACTAGAATGATCGATCGAGCATGAATGAGAGGAGGAAACAGGCAGAATTAGGCCAAGCCAATCGACACTCTCCCTCACGAAGCTCACACACACTCGACGCCAATCAGGACACCGGTAAATAAGAAATCCGGCGAGGAGATTTAATCGGGAATAGCAGAGCCCGATATCAGTGTGTTTCCCTCAAGCTTAAATGTAACAGTGGAGGAGCGGCAATAGTTATAACATGAAGAAGAAAGAGGTTTAGGGCATAAGTGGGGGTTTTTGGCTGATTAGGGAGATTGCACCTAAAATTAAATCACAAAGCCCATTTAATAGATCATTAGGCCAACAAATCTCCACATTTCCTTTGTTGTCATGCAAAGATTTCATCTCACAGTTCATTACAGCAAGCCATTTCTCAGATTCATCATCAGATTTCAGAGCTTCATTATAAGTTCTAGGCTCATCATTAGCCTCATGCTCAGACACAGACTCATCCACTTTATGATTATCAGACTTATGCTCAGTGGCAGGTAAATCAGTAGACACATTTTCAAATTCAGATGGCATAGGAGTCACATTCTCCACCTTATCCTCCACCTCACTTGGAGCAACAGGTGGAGCAGGCATAAAATCAAACAAATTATTATCCAAATTTTCCACCTCACTTGGAGCAGCATAAGGTGAGAATTCAGATAGACAGGGAATATCATGCTTTCTAGGATAAGGCATAGTGACAGATAAAGGAATTTTATGATACTTGCCCATAACACACGGTTCACAGAAAGGAATAGCAGACACTTTCTCTTTGCCAAATGCACCATTTTTATGCAAAATTGAAAGGCCCTTATTGCTCATATGTCCTAGTCTAGCATGCCATAATGCAGTCTTATCTTCTTGAATCACATTAACAACGGGCAGAGACAAAGACTCAACATGGTCAACATAAAAATCACCCTTTCGGGAAGCAATAAAATAAAGCACTGAATCTTTCTAAAATTTGAATATCAAAGAATTCACAGAACCATCAAGCATTTTATCAGCAATTTTGGACACAAATAACAAATTGAATTTTAATTGAGGCACATATCTGACATCACTTAATGTAAGCATGCTCCCATTTTCAAATCTCAAGCAAATATCACCTTTTCTTTGAATATCACAATTTGACCATCCGCTAGAGCTACATACCCAGAACTCATATGATGCAAGTTATGGAATAGATGCTTAAATGGAGTGAAATGAAAATAGCAACCAGAATCAATGAGCCATTCATTATTTGAAATAGATTTTGACACAGCATTAGTGTAATTGATGAACTGAAAATCATATGCATCATGTACCATATAAATACCATCATCCTCATACACATTATTAGCATGTTGTTTAGGCTCATAATTTCCATAACCTTTATTTCTTTTTGGTTGCTTACATATATTAGAAAAATGACCAGGTTTACCACAATTCCAGCATGTTTTCCTAGGTTTCTGGTCAAACGTATGATTCTGAGCATGATTAGGAGCATGATTATGATTTTGAGCATAATTAGGATTATGATGTTGGTTTTGCCCTAACTGCATATCCCTTCTATGTCTTTCAGCAACAAGCACACTCGGATTCTCAGGATTTAGAGGTTCATTAAAGCCATGTGGAAGATTTCTATTATTATTCCTATTCACATACATGATCTCATTATGCATAGGTTTGGATTTTAACTTTTTAAGCTCATTTTCTTTAGCTTTCAATAATGTTACAATCATATTACAAGTAACTTTTGACCGACCATATTTCAAAGAAGATTTAACCTCAGAAAAAGACTAAGGAATGGCACCTAATAATATTTACGCAGCATATTTCTCATACATATCATCACCGGCATGTTTCAAGTCTTGAAGCAGTTTATTGAATTCATCCATATTGTCATCAATATCTTTTGAAGCATCCATTTGTTAATTCATAAATTGATCTTGTAAAGCATATACAGACTCTTCAGAAGTAGCAGTATATAGAGAATTCAAATCATCCCACAAATCCTTTGCACATCGATGATGAGACACTTTCCTAAGAACAGTACTACTCAAATTCAATAAAATGGTAGCCCTAGCACTATCATTCATATCATGTAACTTCTCATCATCCACAGATTTATCAATTTTAGTGAAAATCGTTTTATGAATCTTTTCTTCTGTCAAATTGCACTCAATTCTAGTTTTCCAATCCTGAAAATCATTTATGCCATCAAAAGGAGCCATATGAAGGTTATTCATGATTATATGCAGTCACAGAAGCAGCAAAAAGGTAAATAATCACCCAAAAAACAGAGAACACAGCAGAAAGCACACAGAACAGGGAGGGAACCCCTCCAACACACAGAAACAAGTACACACGGGGGATAAAGTGCTGAGGCTAGACCAGTTCTCAGCACAGATTTATCTGTGTAGCAAGGATTCACTAAGGACAATCCCAAAACTTGTTTCAACAGCAACTGACTCAAATACCGGAGTCAGTTTCTCAGAAACTCACAAAACTTGGAGCTTCACCAGGTTTTCACCACCAAACACAACCAAATACTCTTAGAGATATATCAGAAAAATAAAAGAACGTGGAAGCAAGATATAGGATCGCAAGATACCGAACAAAAATAGAGATACAACAAATAAATCTTTTCAAATCAGAATATCTCAAATTTTACCAAAAAATTCAACAAAAAAATCTAGATTCTTCCAAATCAACGCAAATAAACTATATTATCACAAATTGCCACAAATATCAAATATTCTCCAAAAAATCACCACAATACTCCAAAATTCTCCCAAAAGGAACACAAAACTCTAGAATTTTCCAAAACTCCACAATACACCAATATTTAGCGCAAATAGCAAATTACCATGGCAAGCGTCTAAGTTCAGCAGATATTTGTTGTGACTGCCGTTCGTTTTCTCCGGTAACTAACAATCATGGCAAGTGACTCCTCTGACTTGAATACAACCAATCAACATCGACTTACTTGTTTTGCTCTGCCGAGATGTATCTGCAGACAACCAACCCAAAAATAGGAGCCAAGAAATTAATAGAGAAAGACAACATGACGAAGGCAGAGCTTAGAATATATGTATATATCTATATCTATATGACTGTAAACAAAGAGCAAGATGAACAGATATATATATATATATATATGTATAGAAATAGAAGAAAATAGGAGAGTTTGATGAAGGATTTGGCTCAGGATCCAATAAGGCAATGGTGATTCTTCCAGCAACTAGAATGATCGATCGAGCACGAACGAGAGGAGCAAACAGGCAAAATTAAGCCAAGCCAATCGACACTCTCCCTCACGAAGCTCACATACACTCGACGCCAATCAGGACAATGGTGAATAGGAAATCTGGTGAGGAGATTTAATCGGGAATAGTAGAGCCCGTTATCAGTGTGTTTCTCTCAAGCTTAAATGTAACAGTGGAGGCGCGGCAATAGTTATAACATGAAAAAGAAAGAGGTTTAGGGCATAAGTGGGAGTTTTTGGCTGATTAGGGAGATTGCGCCTAAAATTAAATCATAAAGCCCATTTAATAGATCATTAGGCCAACAATTCTCCACATTTCCACCATTAGCCCACTGATCATTATGTCGCCAAGGAAGAAAACACCGCACACCTTAACATGGATAACATCATCACCTATTTTTACTCTCGTCTATCACGAAGACAAGACAAGAGAGGGAGAGAACAATATTATGCGTATTGAACTCAATCTCAACACTAGAGACCAACCCTTTTGCAAATCATCTCTAGTCACTTGATGACTATCCTGGGCTGACATGCAACCTAGCATAGTACTAACGGGAAAGGCTAACCAACACATAAAAACAAGAAAAAACACAAAAACAAATAAGGTATCCAGTCTCAAGACTAGAATACCATCACATAAAGCTCACATAAAAGAATTTAACCAAGATCAAAGTTCAGTGATCTCTTGCAGTACATTAGCTTTGCAATTGAAAGGCACTTAGTGCCCATATCCACAGGGTTAAATTCAGAGGGGATCTTATCAAGCAAAACTTCCCATTTTTCAACAAGTATCCGAGTATTGTTGTCATGCAAAGATTTCATCTCACAGTTCATTGCAGCAAGCCATTTCTTAGATTCATCATCAGATTTCAGAGCTTCATTATAAGTTCTAGGCTCATCATTAGCCTCATGCTCAGACACAGACTCATCCACTTTATGATTATCAGACTCATGCTCAGTGGCAGGTAAATCATTAGACACATTTTCAGATTCAGACGGCATAGAAGTCACATTCTCCACCTTATCCTCCACCTCACTTGGAGCAACAGGTGGAGCAGGCATAAAATCAAACAAATTATTATCCAAATTTTCCACCTCACTTGGAGCAGCATAAGGTGAGGATTCAGATAGACAGGGAAAATCATGCTTTCTAGGATAAGGCATAGTGACAGGTAAAGGAATTTTATGATGTTTGCCCATAACACACGGTTCACAGAAAAGGAATAGCAGACACTTTATCTTTGCCAAATGCACCATTTTTATGCAAAATTGAAAGGCCCTTATTGCTCATATGTCCTAGTCTAGCATGCCATAATGCAGTCTTATCTTCTTGAATCACATTTACAACAGGCAAAGACACGGACTCAACATGGACAGCATACAAATCACCCTTTCGGGGAGCAATAAAATAAAACACTGAATCTTTCTCAAATTTGAATCTCAAAGAATTCACAGAACCATCAAGCATTTTATCAGCAATTTTGGACACAGATAACAAATTGAATTTTAATTGAGGCACATATCTGACATCACTTAATGTAAGCATGCTCCTATTTTCAAATCTCAAGCAAATATCACCTTTTCTTTGACTATCACAATTTGACCATCCGCTAGAGCTACATGCCCAGATTTCATATAAAGCAAGTTATGAAATAGATGCTTAAATGGAGTGAAATGAAAAGATCAACCAGAATCAATGAGCCATTCATTATTTGAAATAGATTTTGACACAACATTAGTGTAATTGATGAACTGAAAATCATATGCATCATGTACCATATAAATACCATCATCCTCATACACATTATTAGCATGTTGTTTAGTCTCATAATTTCCATAACCTTTATTTCTTTTTGGTTGCTTACATCTATTAGAAAAATGACCAGGTTTACCACAATTCCAGCATGTTTTCCTAGGTTTCTGGTCAAACGTATCATTCTGAGCATGATTAGGAGCATGATTATTATTTTGAGCATAATTAGGATTATGATGTTGGTTTTGCCCTAACTGCATAACCCTCCTATGTCTTTCAGCAGCAAGCACACTCGGATTCTCAGGATTTAGAGGTTCATTAAAGCCATGTGGAAGATTTCTATTATCATTCCTATTCACATACATGATCTCATTATGCATAGGTTTGGATTTTAAATTTTTAAGCTCATTTTCTTTAGCTTTCAAGCATGTTACAATCATATTACAAGTAACTTTTGACCCACCATATTTCAAAGCAGATTTAACCTCAGAAAAAGACTAAGGAATGGCACCTAATAAAATTTACGCAGCATATTTCTCATGCGTATCATCACCAACAAGTTTCAAGTCTCGAAGCAGTTTATTGAATTCATCCATATTGTCATCAATATCTTTTGAAGCATCTATTTGATAATTCATAAATTGATCTTGTAAAGCATATACAGACTCTTCAGAAGTAGCAGTATATAGAGAATTCAAATCATCCCACAAATCCTTTGCACATCGATGATGAGACACTTTCCTAAGAACAGTACTACTCAAATTCAATAAAATGGTAGCCCTAGCACTATCATTCATATCATGCAACTTCTCATCATCCACAGATTTATCAATTTTAGTGAAAATCACTTTATGAATCTTTTCTTTTGTAAAATTGCACTCAATTCTAGTTTTCCAATCCTGAAAATCATTTCTGCCATCAAAAGGAGCCATATGAAGGTTATTCATGATTATCTGCAGTCACAGAAGCAGCAAGAAGGTAAATAATCACCCAAAAAACAGAGAACACAGCAGAAAGCACACAGAACAGAGAGAGAACCCCTCCAACACACATAAACAAGTACACACGGGGGATAAAGTGCTGAGGCTAGCCCAGTTCTCAGCACAGATTTATGTGTGTAGCAAGGATTCACTCAGGACAACCCCAAAACTTGTTTCAACAGCAATTGACTCAAATACCGGAGTCAGTTTCTTAAAAACTCACAAAACTTGGAGCTTCACCAGGTTTTCACCACCAAACACAACCAAATACTCACAGAGATATATCAGAAAAATAAAAGAACGCGGAAGCAAGATATAGGATTGCAAGATACCGAACAAAAACAGAGATACAACAAATAAATCTTTTCAAAGCAGAATATCTCAAATTTTACCCAAAAATTCAACAAAAAATTCCAGATTCTCCCAAATCAACACAAATAAACTATATTATCACAAATTGCCACAAATATAAAATATTCTCCAAAAAATCACCACAATACTCCAAAATTCTCCCAAGAGCAACACAAAACTCCAGAATTGTCCAAAACTCCACAATACACCAATATTTAGCGCAAATAGCAAATAACCAAAGACTAAGATCTAGGAGCTTAGAGTTTCACCACTTTACCAGAGCAGATCTTCCCGGGAAGGGGAGAAATCTGACCTACCGTGTTCCTTGCTCGTCGGGAGCGTAACGGCGCAGCCAATGGCGACGGGGTGCGTTGGTGCGATTCGTAGGGTGCCCCGGCAAGGTCCCCGTGGCTCTGATACCACTGTTGGGTATCCATGCCCTGCCGGGGTTCACCGTCTTGTTTCCTGACTCATCGGGGTCAGCCACACGAATGCCTTGGCTTCAACAAGTGACGTGGCAACAACTTTGGGAAGTTTTTCCTTCAATTAATGTGGCTTTGATTCTCTGTAGCAACGTTGATTTTCTTTGGTAGAAGGCAGCTCTTGACTGCAACATAGATGTGATCTTTTTTCTGCAAAACGGCAATGTTAATCGATCTCCGGAGATAGCAGCAACTATGGCTACTTTCAGATGCCGCAGCGGCTGTCTTCTCCGGTGGACAACAACAAGGCAGGTCGACTGCAATAGCTTTGATTAATCTCCAAAGGGCTAGAGATCAACTGCAGACTCTGCTCTTCAAGAAAAAAGATTCAGCGGTCTTCTCTGGAGGATCCAAATGCAGCAGCAGCGTCTAAGTTCAGCAGATACTTGTTGTGGCTGCCGTTCATCTTCTCCGATAATTAACAATCACGGCAAGCGACTCATCTGACTTGAATGCAACCAATCAACATCGACTTCCTTACTTTGCTATGGCGAGATGTATCTGCAGAAAACCAACCCAAAAATAAGGGCCAAGAAATTAATAGAGAAAGACAACACGACGAAGGCAGAGCTTAAAATATATGTATATATCTATCTCTATATGACTGTAAACAAAGAGCAAGATGAACATATATATATATATATATATATAAATAGAAGAAAATAGGAGAGTTTGATGAAGGATTTAGCTCAGGATCTAATAAGGCAATGGTGATTCTTCCGGCAACTAGAATGATCGATCGAGCACGAACGAGAGGAGAAAACAGGCAGAATTAGGCCAAGCCAATCGACACTCTCCCTCACGAAGCTCACACACACTCAGCGCCAATCAGGACACCGGTGAATAGGGAATCCGGCGAGGAGATTTAATCAGGAACAGCAGAGCCCGATATCAGTGTGTTTCTCTCAAGCTTAAATGTAACAGTGGAGGCGCGGCAATAGTTATAACATGAAGAAGAAAGAGGTTTAGGGCATAAGTGGGGGTTTTTGGGCTGATTAGGGAGATTGGGCCTATAATTAAATCACAAAGCCCATTTAATAGATCATTGGGCCAACAAATCTCCACAATTATTAAACACCCATATTTGACTCTTCCAATTCGATGCACATTTATTTTCCCATCATGCTTTGCAAAGTCAATTAGGATTATATTAGAGAGAGAGAGAGCTTCGCCAATGGCGCATGGAGGGAATAGAGAAGATTGACAAAGAGAAAGATAGAGATATGGGGCAGCAACTTCGTTAATGGTGCATGATGATAAAAGAAAAGAGTGACGATGAGAAGAAAAATACAATAGAGATGATAATGAAGAAATATTACATATATCCCAACAACCCTAAAAAAAACCAGATATTATAAATATGCCACCAAAAATTTAATGCAATATAGATTAGTCAAACCAATTGAATTTATGGTTGTGATTGGTTCTTTGTTATTAAGATTTTGTTTAAATGAGGACTGGTGCTTCGTGTACGAATATGAGGACGGGGCTTGTTTACTATAATGTTAGTGTTTTTCTTACTGTATTTCAATGTTATTTTTTTTATATTTTTATTTGTAATGTTTTTCATATTATATTTTAGTACTAAATGTTTTAGCACCAAATTGCAATAAAAAAGCACTAAAATTACAGTAAACAAACACCATCATCACGTCCCCGTACCAAGTCTAGTTCCTATTATATATAACCAACTCCTATATATATTATGTTAAGACTAAAATATCCCTAAATTGAATTCACTAAAAATGATGGAAATTATTTTGAGCGTGCAATTTGCGTTGAAAATATTAATTGGATTATGTGGAATGACAAAAGCTTTGGTTTGAGGGTTCCTTGCGCAAAACAAGTGTAACTCGAAGGTGAAAATTGTCAATTACTATTATATTAACCAGCAATAATAAACAATTAAGTTTAATTTCTGTTGATTCAACTAATTATAGGCCTATCAATGGACGAAATCGTAAAGGGTGAACTCCTCATAAAGTATGCCCGGCCCGTGACGTGACCTAGATAGTGGTATCATGATCTGATATATGAGTGAAATTCTGGGGGTTAAATCTCACTTATACCTGTTTAGATCAAGATATCATGCGTGTCAATGTGTACCACAATAGTAGCTACATGTATATATATAAAAATAACATTACAAAATACATAAATTACATGAATTGAATAGTCTATATTAATAAAAATTGTCGGAGCTATATCATGCATCATTTGCTTCTATATTTTTTCCTGTATATGTAAATTGATGAAGTTCGTATATGTACATTGTAGATTTAATTAAGCTTGTACTAAGATAACATCAACTAGCAATATCTGATTTGGTAGCATATTCAAAATGTTGCTCCATCTCCCAACTCAATTTTGATATAGGCTTGTCATAAATTTGGACGTAATCCTGCAGAAAACAACCCCATAAAAGTATCAAAATATAGCTAATTAATTTTATTTTCTAGATATACAAATACTGAGAAATATATCCTAAAAAAACACAGATTTTCTAACAAGCAGCTAAAAATTCTATAATGCACGTAAGAGGTATATATACACCACACCACAGTGATCACGGCACATCAATAAGAATTTAAAAAAAAAAAAAAACTGATAATATATCGTGATCTCCACAGTAGTGTGACATATGCGTTATGTAATTTTTCACTTGTGCGGGTGAGACCAGCAATGAAATTGAGGAAATGTATGTAGAAAATGATTTACCTCAAGCTTAGACATAAGTTCATGGGCAGTTTGGGCAGAGACGATAATATGACGAGCAGATGGCGTTATGAAGCCCTCATCCACAGCCTTATCAATGAAAGACAAGAGTGAATTGTAGTACCCATCTACATTCAGTAATCCCACCTGAAATTTTAACATATAAACATCAAAATCAACAAATTAAAAATATTATCTATTTCCTCCTCATACGTATATGCATACGTATCATGATTATTTAATAAATACATGTCTCGAATTGTGAATACACCATCATCCCTGACCCTAATATTGTAATAAACGTACATATATAACATGTGGAGTGAGGGTAATGAGATTCTACTAGTTAGTTTCGTAAATATTAAATTTAAAGAAAATAAATATGAAAGTTGAAAGATAGGAAAAATGTTTTAAATAATTTTGAAATTACCGGTTTGTCATGGATTCCAAGTTGAGCCCAAGTTATGACTTCTAGCAGTTCCTCCAATGTACCATATCCACCTGCAAATATTTAAAATTTCGCATCACCCAATCAATGTCTTGGTAATAATACATTGTTTATTTCTCCATTACTAGACGACACTACCTACTGCTTCAGTTTCTTGATTGGCTTCCAAACTCCACTTAATCAATTATTATATATTAGTGAAAGTGACTTGAGGTAGAAAAATTACGAATAAGGCTATTCACTCATGATACGTGAACTGACACTTTATGTATATTTTTTTTATTAAAAATAAGGAACTGACTGATTCTCTACGACCAAATTCCACACAATCATCTATTATAATTTAGTGGGAGTTATTTGAGGTAAGAAAAGTATGACCAACTCAATATATATATATATATATATATATGATTTGATTGAAAAGAGAACTTGAAAATCAATTTGTTAGGTGTATTTTTATAACTTTTCTTACCGTATTTTGGTAATATTTTATTAATTTTTTTTTTACCGTTTTTCTTACTGTATTTTAGTGTTAACTATTTTAGCAAAAAATGTAATAAGAAAATTATTAAAACTACAACGGACAGCCTAATTTTCATGTTTATACGTGAAGTACAATCCTTCATATAACCAACTTCTATATAGGGGGTTACCGTGTTCTCTATCATAAACATCATTGCAAAAATTGACCTATGCGTGGCGGCCAGAATGGCCAAAACCGAAAACTATGTACAATATATAACCGATGTAGAATGTAGAAAATTAGTTGGAACATTAAAATTCAAATATTTAGATATAACACTCCCAAGATTGATCTTTGGATTTCATGATTTGGTGGTACTTAACCATTATACAAGATGTTAAGTTGTATCTAAATGCAGTCTTTTTAATATAAATAATAGTATATAATAATATATTATAAAAAAAAAAATGCATATCCCCCACCTAAGCGTTAAGACACTTTGACCGCCCGACGACTAGAATCGATCGTGTTTTGTAACCTTGATTATAAATAAAGAACGACAGATCAATGCTCTCCGACCACTAAATTTATAAAGAAGTTCAAATTTTGTATATTTGCATGCGTGCCATGTTATTTACGTTTGACCATATAATTATGTCAAATAAATATAATGATTTAGATGGCACACTGGAGCTGACAAAATTAATTAATTACCTGGCAAGGCTATAAATGCATCAGCTTGTTCGGCCATTTCCGCCTTCCTCTGGTGCATGCCAGAAACTGCTCTCACTTCTCCAATAGGCTCTCCTGTTAGCTGAAATTACACTTTTGCCCCTTGATTAATTCTAAATTAAGCCTATGATTTTGTGGGTTTAAGAAAATATTTCCTTAATTTTATCTTTTTTCCTCAGGTGATCCAAGTTCAAATGAACCTTGACATTCATGTGCACAGATTCATGGCAATGTATTCTGAAAGGTGCAGATTAATTACCTCTTTGAGCATTAGAGTTCTAGGAATCACCCTGTAGAAAGGAATTTAAAATTTCATGAATTAATGATGAAATAAAATAATAGGTGTAGTAAGATTTCAAAGGAAAACTGAAGGAAGAAAAAAGGAAATGGACTTAATTAAGTGGCAAACCGTTTCTCTCTCTTTTTTCTTTTTTTTTCTTTTTCTTTTTTTTTCAATAGTATCATATTCTAAGTTAGTTAATTAACATCCCATGATATCATCAGTTACGTCTAATAATATGTTTAATATAATGATATGAAATAATATGCGTCCCAAAAAATCTAAGTAAAATTGCTTATATATATATATATATATATATAGAGAGAGAGAGAGATGGATAGATAATTACCCTAACACGTGGCGGCCACCATTATACACGGATTGGGAGACCAGACCCATCAATCCAATACTTCCACCACCATACACCAAGTCTATGTTTCTTTCAACCTGCACGTCCGTAAATTAAATATGTAAGAACTCGAAATGTCTATTTTTACACATTGTTTGTATGTTCATGAGACAGGACACGTAATCTCACTACTATTTAGTAAGGAAACACCAAATATATATATATATATATATATATATATATATATATATATATTTGTATGAGAATCAGTGTACGTACTCTAAAAATAATAACAAAAATTGAAACATCGCACGTTAATCTTGAATGTCCATTATATATATTTATATATTGATGATACAATGATAATAATTTCCTTTTCTTTTCATGTCCAGCCATGTTTAATTTTTACCCTTATGTGCACATGAGCGCGCGCATATATATATGGATTATTTAAGATAAAGTGAATCGTTTCGATTCAAAATAAAAGCATATGCAGTCTTTGTTAGTTTTTTGCATTGGCATTTCTTGACACTGCTCCAAACAATCATTTCATAAAATAATTGACGAACGATGATTGATGAGATGCAGGAAATTAAAATATAATTAATTAAAAAATACCAGTTGTTTTCCGAGCTGTATAGCTGCAAGCTGGTAGCATGGGTTCTTCCCAGGGCTGCTACCACAGAAAACACATATCCTTCTGAATCTTGAAGCTTTGGTGGCTGCTTGCTCCAAATTATTTTCCATACAAAAATAATTTCTAATATTAACTATTTTCTTGATTTCGAAATATGTGTGTGTTGTGTGTGTGTGTGTGTGTGTGTGAGTTTCTTTGGAAAAAATGGAATATGGAGGCGAGACTGAATTGTGTAGAGATGGGTAGTTCGGTTTGATTTGTGAAGATTTGGTCCCTTTTTATATCCGAATGCTCTTCACCCTTCCAATCTGACATCTACATCTGGCAACTATTTTTCTCATTTAACTTTATTATTTTCTTTTTATAAAATAATTAAATTTGTATCATTTTCAATCCAAAGTCTACAGGAACAAAGTTGCCGTGCCTGCCTTCACATTTCTTTTCGTGACTTCTTTTCCTTTTAATTAAATATTATTCTCAAATTATATATATGTATATATATATATATGCTTGCTGTAATATAAGACCATGCATGTTTCTTCATCCCAATATCTATATCTATATATATATATATATACACACATATATAATTTAATAAGTGGTTGGACTATGTGAGTTCATCACATTCACAACCAGAATAAACCTTTTTTTACACTTTATTATAATCAATTTTGAGTTATATATGTCGTGTTCATTAATTTCTTCTTTCTTTTTTGAGTTTGCCTTTTTAATTATTATTATTATCTTTGCGCCACACATTCCTCGGAATATTTCTTATGTAAGAATCCCCTCAAACATATTAATGAGAATTGATTCTAAAGTAAATTAAATTGCGTTTAAATGCACCATTTTATTCTTTTTGCCTATCACTTTTCCTTCAAATAGCATAAGATTTATTGAAGTCAACGTTGTTAATTGTGTCCACACCACAGATATAGATAAATAAAAACACACATTTTTTATTTTTAGTTTATAAAATAGAATATATATAGAGAGAGAGACAGAGAGAGAGAGGAGATTGTTATAACAGGGACTCAGTTTGGTGTGGGAAGGTGAGAATGGACTTGTTTAGTGAAATTTTAGTGTTTTTTTATTGTATTTTTATGCTAAAACATTTAATATCAAAATACAATAAGAAAAGCATGTAACATAAAATAAAAATAAAAATAAAAATAAACATCAAAATACAGTAAGAAAAACACTAAAATTATAGTAAACAAACACGATTCTCACGTTGAAAGACGAAACACTAATTCCCATTTAAAGTAAACCATATATATATATATATATATATATATATATATATATATATATATATATATATATATATATAGGGGTGGGGTTATATAAAAATAACCCCTTGTATGAGAAATGAGAACACATCTCACACCACACATCCATCAAAAATCAAAGGTCCAGATTTGATGAAAAAGGCGGTGGCAATTTTGTAATATCTGAAAAGTTTTTCGCGCGGGGGTATTACTGTAATTTGGTGATTCTTATAAAAATCGCGGAGGATTTGATAACAGATCGTTATGCTAACGAAGTATTATCATAATGCTAACGAAGCATTATAGTTATGCTAATTAAAGTTTTCAAATATTGTTGGCAAAAAAAAAAAATTCTAAAAATTAATTATAAACCTAATTCGATTTAATAAACCCTAATTAAATGGAAAAAATCATAGTTGGATGAAATAAACCTAATTAGATGAAATAAACATTGATTGGATGTGGTAAACCCTAAATGAGTTGAAAGAAATCATAATAATAATATATTTGTACTACGTTAGCATTATAGTTTTGGTTCGTCAGCATTGCGAATACACTATGTTAGCATATGACAATACTCTATCAACATACGTTATAAATTATAATTGGATAGGATAAACCATAATAATCAATTAAGAACTATAAACAAAAAATTAAATTTCAAAAGAATAATGATAATTAGATGGAATAAACCATAATCGAGATTAAATAAACCATAATTGAGATTTAATAAACCCTAATAAATTTATATTACGCTAATATTATGATAATTCTTTGTTAGCACAACGAATACATTATGTTAGCATATGACAAATGCTTCGTTAGCATACGTTATCATATGTTATCATAATGCTGACGAAGAATTATTATATGCTAACGAAAGCATTTACAACCTGGGCACGCATAAAAAATTTTCTTTTTTATTTTTCGTTCATATTTTTTCATCTAAACATAGCCTTTCGACATCTTAAATGAAAGAGCATGAAGAGAGCTTTAATTTGATATATTTTTCGTGTACATTGGATTAAAAACGAGTAAGTTATAGGATATGGTTCATATGAGAACACCATGTTGGTGTGAGAAATGAGAAGCCATCTTACACCATCTAATTTAATGATCCAATGGTTGAGATTTAAGGTGGCAATTTCATAAATAATAGGGCAAAAAATAAAGGAAGGAGGGCTATTTTCGTCCAAACCCATTAAAAATGATGATGTCAGCAATTAAAAAAATCTTAAAAACTTTAACAGACCATAACTTGCTCGTTTTTAATCCAATGCACACAAAAAATATATCAAATTAAAGCTCTCTTCATGCTCTTTCATTTAAGATGTCGAAAGGCTATGTTTAGATGAAAAAATATTAACGAAAAATAAAAAAGAAAAATTTTTATGCGTACCCAGGTTGTAAATACTTTCGTTAGCATATAATAATTCTTCGTCAGCATTATGATAACATATGATAACATATGCTAACGAAGCATTTGTCATATGCTAATATAATGTATTCGTTATGCTAACAAAGAATTATCATAATGCTAGCGTAGTATAAATTTATTAGGGTTTATTAAATCTCAATTATGGTTTATTCCATCTAATTATCATTATTTTTTAAAATTTAATTTTTTGTTTATAGTTCTTAATTGATTATTATTGTTTATCCCATCCAATTATGGTTTATAAGGTATGTTGACAGAGTATTGTCATATGCTAACATAGTGTATTCGTAATGCTGACGAAGCAAAATCATAATGCTAACGTAGTACAAATATATTATTATTATGATTTATTCCAACTCATTTAGGGTTTACTACATCCAATCAATGTTTATTTCATCTAATTAGGTTTATTTCATCCAATTATGATTTTTTCCATTTAATTAGGGTTTATTAAATCAAATTAGGTTTATAATTAATTTTTAGAATATTTTTTTCGCTAAGAATATCTGAAAAATTTAATTAGCATACTTATAATGCTTCATTAGCATGATGATAATACTTCGTTAGCATAACGAACTGTTATCAAATCCTCCGCGATTTTTATAAGAATTATCGAATTACGTTAATACCCCCGCGCGAAAAACTTTTTAGATATTACAGAATTGCCACTGCTTTTTTCATTAAATCTGGACCTTTGATTTTTGATGGATGTGTGTTGTGAGATGTGTACTCATTTCTCACAAAAGGGGTTATTTTTATACAACCCCACCCCTATATATATATATATATATATATATATAAACGCTTAACAAAAATGAATCAATTATCTAATGCAAGCTATCCAATTTTAAAAAGACTATTGTACATATAATATGTAGTAATGTATTAGTTTTTATTTTATTTTTTATGCTAAGGTAATCCTCCGCCACCGACGCATTTTTTTCCTTTCTGAAGTAGTCTGTATAATTCTGCCACAGTTCTGGTTATAAGCTCCATGCATCAAGCTACATAACACTTGAAATCAAATCGTATATTTTACCTTTCGTGTTGCATGTATTCTCTATTGCGCAATAAATTTTTTATTTTAATTTCATATTATTTTTCGATTTCAATTTATTACATTTTAACTAAATTTTACACTTATTATTTAGGATTTATCCTATCCAATTATAATTTATTATAATTTTTTTAGTATTTGATTTTTCAAATTATCAATCAATAACTAAAAACAAAATATTTAGCACTAGAAAATTATAATATAGACCCTAAATGTGTAGGATATATAAATTTTAAATAACAAGTGTACGTAAAATCACATAAAGTACAAGAAAGTGAACAATAAAATCATCTATCTCATCACTTTGTCTATCCCACTTGGTATCCCATTTTGATTTTTATTACATTTTCATCGATTTTTTTTCTTCAATTTCATTTTTTTTTTGGTTTTGTTTAATTTTATAAATATCATTTATGTTCATTCCACCCAATTAGGTTTTATATTTATTTTTTATTTTTAATTAATATAATTCATTAATAGGGTTGCTTTTTCCAAAATTAGGATATATAATGTAGTAAAATTTTAATTTTTAGCAAGAAATGTTCATTATAATTAGTTATATTATTATAAATTTTATTTTTGTAAAAAATATTTTTAAAATAATAAATTTGATAGTGGAACACAATAGTGATTCACTAGCAAATTTAATATTTTAGAAACAAATTAAACCTTGAATTTTTTTAAGAAAGTATACAATGTTAGCTTTCAATATACCACCTAACGATCAAAACATATAAACTATGCACAAGGTGTATGGATCCTAGCTCATCAGACGGGCGGGTCAACCATTGACCCAATCCAACCCGTGGCCCGATATATAAATTATTTTCTGGACCCATCAGATTTGCTATTTTCAATTTGCTCTCCACTCCAAACCCTAGCCGCAATCCCCCCCAACTTTTCTCACTCTCGCTCTCTCTATCTGTCTTCCCGACTTGCTCCACTTTGGCGTCGATGATTCATCCATTAGCTACCACTGGTTGAAGCTTGTCCTCATTCCTCTTTAGGATTCAGTCATTTTTCATATTTTATTTCGATTTTTTTTGGCTATTTTTTGTTTTAAATGTGATGAGTCACATGCATAGATTTGATGACAAAGCTTATTTGTGCCCCAACTTAGGCACAGTTTGAATTGTTTTTATATATATTTTTTCATTTCAGTTTTTTCCTTATTTTCCCTAAATCATCTGTAACTTTGTTTCTCGTTTTGTAGTTTTATGGTCGAAAGAAGTTACGAGGACTATATTGTGCTCGTATCACTACCACAAAAACGCTCATACTCTACGGCTAAAACCCGTAGTCTTAAGGGATCTGCGACCGTAGAGACAGGTAGTGTAGAGATAGAGTACCCACATACTCTACGGTTTTTAACCGTAGTCTTAAGAGCAAATCGACTATGGTTATGACAACGTAGTCGTAAGACCAAAAATACCGTAGAGATAAGGCAACTAAGACTACAGATTACGCTTGGACCGTAGATATTTCAAGCCATTTGGACCTGAAAACCGTAGTAAAAGGCACCTTAAGACTACGGTTGTGTTTTACATTGTAGTATTTTTCAATTTCTTAATACTACAGTTTACTAAACCATAGTGATTGTTTTTTAAAATCTACGGTTTGTTTTGTAATGGCTACGGATTTTTTTATATTGTCTACGATTGTGTTTTGTAATGTCTACGGATTTTTTTGTTATCTCTACGGTTAATTTATATGTAGTCCATATATTTGCAAAAAAATAAAATAAAATTACAACAAATTAAATTACAAAAATTCAGAATAAACCCCAATACAGATTCAATATTCAATACAACATCCAATATCAAATACAACATCCATAATATTCAATAGAACATCGTTAATATCTAATAAAACTCATCCATCATTAATATCCAAAATGTAATCTAAACTCCAAAATATTCAGTATTCAAAATACAAAAGATTGCAATCTGATCACTTTGCCAACATCCTATATTTGTTCCAACACAAAATTTGCCCACTCAAAATTTGAAAGATCATACTGAGGCTTACCAGGGCACTTTAGGAGCAGCAGAACAATGTTAAGCTCCAATGTCTGAATTGCAAGTATTAAAAATGCCTTTGCTGCAAACAATCAAACCAGGTCTATCATTAAACATCTAAAGGTCCGAAGAAGGTAACATATCATCATCATCATCATAATGCAAGTAAGCCCAACTGATGAAAGGAGTTTATTTGTCACTCAGAAAAAAAAGGATCTAGATTCATATTGTATGCTAAAACAAGCTAGCCACTCGATTCCAGTCTCTAAACCTCTAAAAGATTACTGTGCATCCAAGTGTGTGCAATTCCAAGTCCAGAACATATATCAGATAATCAAAGTTCAGAGGTAGGCCGATGACAAGATTGAAATTTCAAAGTAGAGAGACTACCATAAGCAACATTCTTTTTGGTAGGAAAATATTACAAGTCCTTGGAATATGAAATACTAGAAGAATTTTACAAGATGGAATTTTAGTTTGTCTACTCCAATTGGAATATTGCCATGTAATCATGAAGTAATACATCCATCTTAATGTATTCAGAGAACCATGAAGAACATTTCATTCTGGGAGTTGACTAGTCAGTATCCAAAGACATTCCATTCATCAACTTTCAGAATCCATTCATCAACTTTCAGAATCATGAACAGGTAAGACTTACCTCAGTTTGTGGATTAAGGACAGATTGATACAATATCTTGGCAGCAGCAGAGAGACCACCAAAACTCAACGGAGCATGGACGCTAAACACGTAAAAACCCATAGATCTCCATATACTTCCAATATCACCTTGAGGGTCTGATAGGAGAACTGAGAAATCTTGTTGTGAGAAAGGAGAGAACAAATTTTTACATTGGTTCTTAAATGATAAACTACAAAAGATATAAAATTTGAGTGATTTCTGCAAGATAAAATTCAAAGAACATCGATTATAACACACCGGCTACATTTCTATACATCAGATTTCTGCATTTTAGTTATGAGTACTTCTTCATACACTATTGGAATCATTTTTTTATTATTTTTTTTATCAACAAAACTTATAGTTTCATGAACAATCTTAAATGAAGCTCCTCAACATTCTTCAAAAGGTCAAGCAAATTAAGCATGATAATCACAAGAGGGTAGATATAGAGCAGGAAATTGAGGGAAACTCAAGCAAATTAAGCATGATTTGGAAGGGGTAGCAACAGTGAATGACTGCTGCAGCCTTCCACAGAGTAGGAAGCATTAAGGGAACATACAAACATGCTTGAGCACAAAATCACATGCTTGAACACAGTATAAATCCAACAAAAAATCTACTTTTAGATTTGCACCTTGGGCTCATCTATGATTCTATGCCAATGGCTTTAACATACAACAGACCAAAAAAAAATTCTAGGCATCAAATAACTCTGATAACCAAACTAAATGCAACAGGTAATTAAAATTCAGCATTTCTCCCCTTCAAATTAAATGGAAACTTCAACTAGACCACATAGTTTTAGTGATACAAATTTGTCGAATATAATAAGATGGATCAAGCTAAAGATGTAATAATACAGAGTTAGCTTACTCTGAATACAGATCAATTGAACATGGATTCTGCTTGCTAGATTCAAGCTTTCCTATGGCCAATCTCAGAAACTCATACAGAGGCATAATTGGTGAATGAGACCACTGCAGTCACAAATTATTGAAGAGTTAAGCATTACTACAAACTTTAGCTCAAATTGATCATGTATAACTTATAATACACAAATCGACATCCAAATATATGAGTGACACCATATATTACATTTTTAGTAAAATTATAGGACATGTGCAGAATACACGTATATAAATAGAAAGAATTATTGCAACAAGCACAGTTATTTTGAGTAAGAAAACATAGGAAGTAAAGAATCAGAACCATAGCACAAGTCAGAGAATTACTCACCATGCACTTATCCAGAAAGATAATGAAACTACTCAACATAATAGGAAGAGAAAGTTTGTAGACAATGTGAAAACTTTTTATGTCTACAATGAGTTTCACCTGAAGAACAATAGGTAACTGTTCTGGAGGCTTTTTATGCTCTGATCCATGATTAAGCCACACTTTAAAAGCTGTTAACTGCTCTGTAAAAAATGGGCTCGGCTGCATATGAAAACAAAAATCCTTAAATCGGGATGGTATTTATAATTGACTACATGAAATAGTCGTATGTGCTTGTATGCTACCATTTTGTAATATTCATCCTACACAAACAAGTTGTTATGAAAGCTCAATGTGAAAATAAAATGTTGTGGATACCTGGAACTCTGCAGTTGGGTCTTCAACTAATGCAAGTAGGGGCAATAGAGTATATATCCAAAAAATTAAATTTCAAATATATTATGCATAAACAAATATGGCATAAATTGTTTGTAGATCATCATCATATTGAATGTAAAATGGGGAATGCAACCTTCCCAATTTTTGAAAACGAACAAAAATACGCAAAACATAGAAAAGAACCTTAAAAATCTAAAGGACACTATTGCAAGAATGCCTGTAATCATTTCCACGCATCTTGGGTAGGTAACCAATTTAAAAAGAGCTTGACAGAGCATTCCAAAATAGACAAAATAATGCATGAGCATATAATTAACAACTCATCAAACCGTCAGATAGAGAAAGTCGAAGCATATAAATAAGATGCATCCACCTTGACAAATCAATAACTATATTAAAATCAAAGAAAAATACCCCTTATTCGAAATAATTTCAGTCATTCAATAATCAAGAATTTAAATTGTTTCAAAATTCACAAAGTTCAGACAACCATTGCGTTACAGTACCAGTAATAAAAGATATGCAGCAAGATTATAGTGGGGGTAATAAACCAATAGTTAAGAATTTCTACTTTATTTGCAGGTAATCTGAGTAATGCACAAATGTAGACAAGGAAAAAGGAGGACGATGCAGCCATTGAACAAACCTCACTAATGACTTCATCTAATATTAGTTTAGCAGCCTCAATTTGTTCACTAGTTCCACCAATTTGTATAGCCCTTAGCAGTCAAGGAATACATTTTGTAGCATATCATCAACATATAGGCTACTTTAATAAAAGATTAAAAAAAACATTAGTTAATTAGAATGTTTGCATCGCCAAGAAAACCACGTTACATTAGAAAAATGATGGAAGTGGAGATGAGAGAGGCTACTAAATTATGTAGAGAATTGAAGTTGCGCGAAAAGATCATATATATAGCTTCTGCATTAGAATAAATAAGTCCAGTAATATAATTGACTACATTATATATAATAGATGAACAAAACATATATATGGTCGTAATCACCAATTAATAGCTAGTACCTCTCTCTCTCTCTATGTAGAATAGAGAAACATGAATATATATATATATAACATATATATGGTGTTGTTTAGGCTGCTGGAGCCACAATTTAGGCTCCAATTAATTTTATTAATATTATACAAGAGTACAAATATATACAATGACGAGAGCAAATATTTATAGGTTGGAATTAATTAAACGGAATATTTGTATACTCCACTCGACTTGTGAGTTGTGGCAAATATAAATAAAGCTGGTATAACTTTACTTTTTCCAATTACATGATTGAGCAGCTTTTAGAGGTTTCTAGGGGTACACAAATTTGAAAAAGATAGTAAATTAGTAAATAAAGCCCTTGGTGTAATTCTCTACCTCTACCTACTACTGTTCATAAGTAAATTGAATGATAGTAAATTATCCTTCATCATACAAATACAGGAACACAAGCAAGCAAGAAAGGCAATGAATCATAACATGGAACATCAAGCAAAACATAATTAGCAAAAAGCATTGATTTAGTTTCCTAAAAACGTATCTTCACAAATCAATTGAAATTAAATAGAGATCCATTATATGGAAAAGGAAAGAAAGGATTGCAGATTTAATATTCAAAATCCAAAAAACCCCTAAATTATATCCATTAAAGCCCTAAGCAACAAATTTCCAGTAATTAGACCAACTGTAGAAACAACACATCATTTCAATCTCTTTTTTTTCTCGGCACAAATTCGACTACACACACAGACGCCAAAAATCAAGAAAAGAAAAAAGTAATGAAATTCAGAAGATTAAGAAACACAAATTCAATTTCTTGAGCTAAAAATTGTAGTGTGAATGCTCTAATACCTGAAATCCTTGTACTTGCTTTTGCTGCTCAGCTTGCTATCTGCTAATTGAGCTCAGAAATTCACCCACAGCCGACTATATGCGCTCATTAAGTACTTCAGCCACTGCCTTCCACGAACTTGAGTGTCTTATTCTCACCTGTTGTCTACGTCACCGCTGAGAAGGACAGCCACTTTGAGAGCCTTCTTTTCTGGCAATGAGTGCCCGGCGGAGAGGGAAGCAATTCGGCGGAGGGGTTTAGAGTGATATGAGTGGACGGGGTTTGGGAGAGGATAGAGAGAGAGAGCGGCAGAGAGGGAAGCAATTCGGCGGAGGGGTTTAGGTGGGAAGGAGAATGGCGGGCAGTAGTGCCGGGAAGCAATTAAGGATTTCATTTTCATGTTTTTATCCAAATTTTGAAGTCTTAATTTGATTTTATTTTTATTTTTAAAAATACATGTATTACTACGAATTTAATAAAACCGTAGATATTGTATTTAAATTTTATATTTGATTTATTTTTTCATTTATAAATATTATTACTGCAGTTATATATCAAGACGGTAGACATTGGGATCTGTTGAAATCTCTACGGATAATATCTAATCCGTAGTTTTAACAATTCGTATATGTCAATAGACTACGATTTTTATCTCACCGTAGTTATAAGGAGAAAATCGACGTTCATACTCTACAGAAACCTATGTTACCGTAGTCGTGTAAAAAAAGCGCCCATACTCTACAGGATTCAAAAAAACCGTAGTAATTGAGTAGCTTACTACGGTATTTTTGATGAACCGTAGTCTTAATTGTGTAGAATATGAGCATTTTTGTGGTAGTGTATTACTCTTACAGGCACAAATAACTTGAGATTCGAGAAGTGCATAAGTGCGTCCTTAGATTCATGAATAAAAGGAAGAAATGACTGAGGTTGTGGATTTATATTTGGATATTTGGAATGTTGTTGGATATTGGATAGAGTTGAAGAATTGTTGATGTGTTTTGTTTTGGTGTATGGTGAATTATATGTTGAGTTTTGGATATGCCATTATTCTGCTTAAACACGAATTTTTGTGTTGGAGATGATTGTATATACCAAATACTCTAGTTTATATGTGGTTTTGTAATAATGAATCAATTGGGGTTATTGATTGAAATGTATGAAATGGAGGTTTGTATCATTGAATTTTAAATTCTGTATCATTTCAGATTTGATTTGGTGAAATAAATTTCTTATAAAATAATCATTGTCTTTATTACTAAACAACACTCATTGCTTTAGAAATAGCTGCAATCATATTCATTCAAGAACATCCATAACCTGCATTTAAAGAAAAACGGATTTGTTCTCAGAAATAATGTTAGTATCATTTGTTAAACTATAAAGTATCATGTGTTCAAAAAAAAGTAACACTTATGTCTGGAAAAGTATCATTTATTCGGCCTAAAAGTATCAAATGATATGAAAAAAGTATTATATAAGAAACAAATATATTTTCAGTCCAAAAATCATAAGAATATATCATATTCTCCTCAATGAGTAGATGTTTATTTCCATATTGAAAAACCTAAAAAAATCATAAATGAATGTCTAAGAAATGAAATTACATCTAATAGTATTTCAAAATCATAAAATTCCAACATAATAAATTCTCATTAATATTTTGTTCTAATACAACTCTAAAATATCCCAACATATATTAAAAAATAAAGAATCTTCAATCTAAAAATCTGCAAAAGGCATTGAAGATGTAGTTAGATAAATAGAACATGTATCATATATTAAGAATAAAAGTATCACTTATATTATAGACATGTATCAACCTGGTATTCATCTAAAACAAGGGTTGAGAGTTTTGAAGCCAAACTCATTCAACTGAGTTGTGTTTGCTGCATTATTGCCTTTCTTCTTTACGCCTTTCTCAAGTTGTCCTTTAATTGTAGGAAATATGACACACTATTTATTAACAAATAAATGTATCGCAAGTGCACGATGTGTTTGCAATACATAGGTGAGCAAGAGTATCGTATCCCACAGAGACCATTATTTTCCAGTTCTTACACACAAGCACGCACTTAATATCTAGAATCAAAACATGCAGGCAAAAATGAACAAAGTTAAAGAGCATAAAATAAAAACACAATAAATAAACTACTGAACTAAAACATATATAAAAAAAACCTAGGCTTTAGGAAAATTCGATTTATTATATCATTTAACAATATTCACTAATTCTCTCAACCCGACTATTATCTTTAATCTATCAATGGTGAGGGATCACTAGTATGTTATCAGGCTGCTTTTTAAGGCATATACCATAAAATAGATATAATGAGCATGCACTTCACTGCAGTTTGTTCTTTACACATGTCATTACTCCTAATCTAGCACATGAAGATCTATTCAACCCTATGTCATACTTGTTCACTTAGTCGGTCCTTCCAAGCACACATAATCTAATTTCTATCTTTCCATCATTAATTCTTCTCTGGTCAGTACTTCAAATTAACGACTAACATGCATAAATGGTAATCAAGCATTCATAGAAGATATGAAATAAATTATAGAAATCAAACCCCGAGAGATGGCAAGAAGAAAAGTAACCAAATCATATATTAAAATCCATAATCTCCAATCCATAAAACCTAGCTATGAAATTAGCTAGACATAATTAAATAAATAGATAACAATATAGTATTGATGTTCATGGAAGAAAAGATAAAGGAATAAACGATCTAAGATGGCAAAGACTTTTGGTCTAGATTTCATCACCTATATGCTAAATGATGTGCCAAAGTCTTTGAAAGAAGCTCTATCTAGTCCAGATATTGCGTTCTAGAAAGAGGCTATCATTAGTGAAATTGATTCCATCATGCAAACTCACACTTGAGAGTTGACGGATCTCCCGAGTGGGTGTAAGTCGTTACGATACAAGTGGATCTTAAAATGAAAGTATAAGGCATATGGTATTGTTGATAAGTATAAAGCTCGTTTGGTTGCTAATGGCTTTAGATAAAAAGATAGGTATGATTTTTTCGATACCTATTCACCAGTAATAAGGATTACTTCTATTCAGGTGCTTTTAGCAATTGCTACCTTACACAATCTCGAAATTTATCAAATGGATGTAAAGACTATGTTTTTGAATGGTGAGCTAGAAGATGAAATATACATGGAACAACCTGAAGGGTTTGTTGCACCAGGGCAAGAACGAAAAATGTGTAAACTTATTAGGTCATTGTATGGTCTTAAACAAGCACCGATTCAGTGACACCTTAAGTTTGATAACACAATGTTATCAAACAATTTCAAAATCAACGAGTGTGATAAGTGTGTATACATAAAGAACAGTTCTAATGGCTATGTCATAGTCTGTCTTTATGCAGACGACATGTTAATCATGGCCGGGAGCCACAAAGTGATTGTTGAAACAAAACAAATGTTGAAATGAAATTTTGACATGAAAGATATGGGCTTATCTAATGTGATTCTAGGAATCAAGATAGTTCGGACAAGTGATAAAATTGTATTAACACAATTTCATTACGTTGAGAAAGTGCTTAAGAAATTTGATGCGTTTGATAGTCCGCCGGCTAACACCCCATTGGAACTCAACGTGCACTTGAGTAAAAATTGGGAAGAACTGGTAGCTCAAGAAGAGTATACAAGGATCATCGAGAGTTTGATGTACATTACTAATTGCACTCGACCTGATCTTACATGTTCTATGAATAAGTTGAGTCGGTATACAAGCAATCCAAACAAAGAGCATTGGAAAGCTCTAGTACGAGTTCTAAGATACTTGAAGTATACTCTGAACTTCGAACTATATTATATAAGGTTTCCTTCTGTACTTGAAGGGTACAGTGATGCAAATTGGATATCAGACACAAAAGACTGGTTTTTGACTAGTGGAATTATTTTCACTGTGGCGGTGGAGCAGTGTCGTGGAAATCCACGAAGCAGTCTTGTATAGCCCGGTCCACCATGGAGTCTGAGTTTATCACTTTAGATAAATCTTGTGAAGAAGCATAATGGCTTCGCAACTTTCTAGAGGATATTCCAGGCTGGAAAAAACTAGTTTCGTCAGTGATGATTCACTGTGATAGCCAATAGTTGGCACATAACGCAATATACAATGGTAAATCTTGACACATACGTCAGAGATATAATACCGTTAGACATATGATCTTAAGTGGAGTTATCTCAGTTAACTATGTGAAGTCAGTAGACAATCTAGCAGATCCGCTAATCAAAGGGTTAAATCGAGATCAAATGACTAAGTTTCTAGAGGGAATAGGTTTATAATCCACAATCTGAGAATGTTTGTAGTGGTAACCCAACCATGATGACTAGAGATCCCAGGAACTTGGTTCAATGGGAAAACTAAGCTACAAACATTCGGGTTGGTAGCACTTGGAAAAGTTATATCTTAATTGTTCTCTGTGAGCAAACCAAGTGTGCACCTGTCAACGTGGTGAGGCTAAGTCTGATGACTTTTAATGATTCCTAAAGCCTAAAGAGATAGAGTATGGCGGGATACTCAAGAAGAGGAGATCACCTATGTAAGTGAGAAGTGTAAACGCTTCTAAAGATACTTATGAATTCAAAGAGGTTGTCCATGGCCCGAAAAGGACACAAACGTGAGAAAAGATAATGTTAGAGATATAGCTATGTCAATACTATTGTCTTGGTATACACTAAGGATGAATAGTTCAAGGCATCACGTCCACTAATGAACCAGTATATCCGATGGTATTGAAAGAAGGAAGGTTTAAAGTCACAAGCTACCTATCCTACTGCAATTGTGTTTCGAGAGGACTAGGTTGCTTGTCTGCCTTCATGCATGCGCTATTTCCACTCATTTGGGGGATTGTTGAAAAATTAGATGTAATAAATTGAACCGTGTCTCATTTTATCCGATTTTTAATGACCGGATTATTTAATTTTGGAAGAATTAAATAGTATACGATTGATCTATAGTTGTAGTAGATAATCGTAGTACTTTTATTTTCTCAAATCTGATTTTCAGTGAGTGAGAAATAAATGGTTGATATCAGTCACACGTGTAGATGGTGAAAAATCAAATATTATATATAATATTTTTATTGATTTTTATATATTTATTTAGTTTTGGAATCATATCAAATCCAAAATTAATAAAATATTTAAATAATAAAGATATTATTATATGATAAACATCAAGAATCTTTGGCAACAAATAAATATCTTTCAAAAGATATATATCAATTTCCAACAGCCAATGAGATAGTGTTGTTGGGGTTTTTTCGAATTAAACCACCGCAGGATCATTTGGATGTTCATTAATCCGTATTCATGCAAATCATAATTTTATGTAACATGCATGTTTATCACAGTCTAATCAAAAAGCATGCAAAGCAGATTCGAATCTAATAAAGCGGAAGACATAGAAACGAATCTACTTACAAATCGATAGACGGTCTGTGGACAAGATTAAAGATCTAATCTTGCTGTTGAATGAACACTGTATGGCGCCACCTAACACCTCAAAAATTCGAGCACCACAGATTCTACTCCAAGATCTTATGTTGTATTCCCGGACTGTATCTAGATTCAGAGTGGGCTGAAATCTACTAGATAGAATTGTGAAATCTGTGGATAACTTTGAGAGACTAAGAGGGCTGATTTCCTATGATTAACATCATGAAAATTTCGTGCCCCCCTCCCCTTATATATAGGGAGGGGCGAAATTTCATGTTCCAGCCCTATTGGGCTTGGGCCTCTATCTCAAGTTCAATATCCAGTCCACTATCAGTCAATTGGGCTACAACAGGGATCTAGAAGAATATTAAATTGGCCCACTAATTTATTTAATATCCAATATCCAATAAACCTAGGATATAATTAAATAAATTAAGTTTTACTTTTATTCCACTAAAGAAGTAAAACTGACCTACCAATTTAATACATATTTACGAATATGCTTTCTCCTTTAGTCCAGTCATTCCCCGTGTTTAAGATATAATGTTCATTAATTAATTATGTAAGCCTCTGACAGCTATAATTAATTAACATCTAAAACCTTGAGTAGTACCACACAAGCTTTATTCATGTACAGAATAAATTCCACCTGCAGGGTTTCAACATGAACTTGTGCTTCCTCAAGAGAACATCATCAACCTGGCGCACCAGGACACAGTGCTCATGCATACTGCTCGAGACATCATGTATACATTGTTATTACCCAAGAAATCGAATTCGATCTACGAAAAGATCTCACCCATTGATAAATCAAAGTAATAAACAACGCACACATATGCTCGCCAATATCACATGAGTTCAGAACCCGAACTCTGTGGATCTTTATTCTCTCAGTAACTGGGTCAGAGACAGAGAATAGTATCCTATCGTGATCCTCCTCAATACACTAACGAGTGTACTACAATAATCAGTTAGTCAAGATAAACTAACTTATCAGATTATTCTACGGTATACCGATGGTGTGTTCAGGACCATCTAAGCCGTTAGCTCTTTAATACATTACAAGGTTCTAATGATATGATCTTACCGTGTGACTCCCCATACCATATCATCTACAATGTAAGTATATAGAACATTGCATAAAACAATTATAGAACATAATCTAAATGCAAACAGTGACTGCAATAGCTTTCATTTCATATCATCATATCATCAGAAAAGTATACAAAGACAAGTCTTCCAGTATACAAAACTAACAAGTGTCACATCAGCTCTAGATCTCTTTCCCTACAACTATAAATAGGGGCCTCCATATCAGTTGAAAATCACACCAGAAGTCATTTGAAGAGTTCAAGAATTTGAGAAGAACTTCCATAAGTGAAATTCTCTCAAATATTCAAGGTGTTCTTCATCAAATTCATCCCGAAGACGGCGTTTGATCCATAAGCAAGGCAGTCAAAGGCGTTCTTCATCAAATTCATTTCGAAATTGGCGTTTGATCCGGAAACAAGGCGTCAGCCATCCGAATTAACATTGTCAAGTCCAAACAACAAGTTCGAGAAGATCAAAGAGATAAATTTACTTTGAAGATTTCAAAGACCGTTTGAAGATCAAGTTCAAAGACCGTTTGAAGATCAAGTTCAAAGACCATTTGAAGATCAAATTTTGAAGAAAAGAATCAGAGGAAAAATAGAGATTGGATCCGTATAAATACTTTTGATCTGAAATCGTATTATTTGTACACATTTTGTGTTTTACCAAATTAAATACAAAAAAATTGTGTTACAAATTTTGGCACGCCCGGTGGGATAATCTCTACCTCTCATCTCTTCTCTTCACCAATTCCTCAAGCATCAAGATGTCTATAATTCTAGAAGAGCAAATTGCAAACTTAATGATGCTTGCCGAAGGACTTGCCCTGCGGATACAAGAACGAGATGCTCAAATCTTGAAGCTGAAAAAAGAAATGATTGTTGATACTTGTGGTGAGAAAGTGGATGAAGATACTGAAGCTGAGATGTCTACAAAGCTACATGCCAACAACAATGGAAAATCTACAGCTAAAGAAGTTGAAGTATTGTCTGATGGCTCAATACAAGTTGATCAAGTTAAAGAATTCATATTGAAAACAATCAAAGACAAGTCTGGAGAGAGCCGTAAATCAATATGGACTTACAACAAGCCATATACCCCAAGAATTGACAGCTTGAAGATGTCAGATGGCTATCAACCACTAAGGTTTCAACAATTTAATGGCAAAGAAAATCTAAGACAATATGTTGCTCACTTTGTGGAGACATGCAATGATGTCGGGACAGATGAAGATCATTTGGTGAAGCAATTTGTTCATTCCTTAAAAGACAATGCATTTGATTGGTATACCGACTTGAGGCCGAATTCAATAGATAGTTGGGGGCAGCTAGAGAAACAATTCCCCAATCGCTTCTACAGCACTCGAAGGATGGTTAGCATGGTGGAGCTCACAAATACAAAACAACAAAAAGAAGAGCTCGTCATTGACTACATCAACCGCTGGAGAAACTTGAGCCTGAATTGCAAAGATAGATTATCAGAAACTTTAGTGATTGAGATATGCATACAAGGCATGTGTTGGAGTCTTTGATATATTTTAAAAGAGATTCAACCAAAGACCTTTGAAGAATTGGCCACTAGAGCTTACGACATGGAGTTAAGTATGGCCGCAAATGGAGTTGAAGAACTATTGATGCAAAAGCCTCACAACTTTGAAAAAAAACAAAAAAACAAATGATGGGGGCAAACCTTTTGAGGAATCTCCAAGTGAAGAAGAAGAAGAAGAAGAAGAAGAAGAAGAAGAAGAAGAAGAAGAAGAAGAAGAAGAAGAAGAAGAAATGGCTACAAATCTCACAGTGGGTCAATTTAAGTCTTTCAATACATGTCACAATCTCTGAAAAGAAAAATGGCAACGCTCTTCGATAAGAGCCTAAACTATCTTCCAAAGCTCCTTGATAAGAACCAAAACTATCTAAACTCTTCAAGAAATACCAAGACTCCTTGACAAAAGTATAAAATGTCTAAAAAGTCAAATTTAAATCTAAGACTCCTTGACACGAGTATAAAATTTCTACAAATCCAAATTCAAATCCAAGTACTCACGGACACGAGTATAAAAGGTCTACAAAGTCCGAATTCAAGTTGAAGGCTCCTCGATATGAGCATAAACTATCTAAGTTCAAGAAAAAGCTCCCTGATATGAGCATAAACTATCCAAGTTTAAGAAAAAGCTCCCTGATATGAGCATAAATTATCCAAGTTCAAGAAAGCTCCCTGATACGAGCATAAACTATTAAAATTCAAATTCAAATTGAAGGCTCCTTGATACGAGTGTAAACTATCTAATAAATTCAAATTGAAGAACTCTTGAATATGAGTATAAACTATTCACAAGTTGAAATTCAAAAACTTCTTGACACGAGTATAAACTATCTAATAAATTCAAGTTCAAGACTCCTTGATACGAGTTTAAACTATCTAATCAATTTTCGAGACTCATTCATTTCAAACGACAAGTCGTCCATGAACAAGTCTCAAGGGGGCATTTGTAGATGGTGAAAAATCAAATATTATATATAATATTTTTATTGATTTTTATATATTTATTTAGTTTTGGAATCATATGAAATCCAAAATTAAATAAAATATTTAAATAATAAAGATATTATTATATGATAAACATCAAGAGTCTTTGTCAACAAATAAATATCTTTCAAAAGATATATATCAATTTCCAACAGCCAATGAGATAGTGTCACATCAGCTCTAGATCTCTTTCCCTACAACTATAAATAGGGGCCTCCATATCATTTGAAAATCACACCAGAAGTCAGTTGAAGAGTTCAAGAATTTGAGAAGAACTTCCATAAGTGAAATTCTCTCAAATATTCAAGGCGTTCTTCATCAAATTCATCCCGAAGACGGCGTTTGATCCATAAGCAAGGCAGTCAAAGACGTTTTTCATCAAATTCATTTTGAAATTAGCGTTTGATCTGGAAACAAGGCACCAGCCCTCCGAATTAATATTGCAAGTCCAAAAAACAAGTCCGAGAAGATCAAAGAGACAAATTTACTCTGAAGATTTCAAAGACCGTTTGAAGATCAAGTTCAAAGACCATTTGAAGATCAAATTTTGAAGAAAAGAATCAGAAGAAAAATAGAGATTGGATCCGTATAAATACTTTTGATCTGAAATCGTATTATTTGTACACATTTTGTGTTTTACCAAATTAAATACAAAAAATTTGTGTTACAACACGATTGGGCTTTTATATTGTGTGGGATAATGTGTTTAAAGCACACTTAATTATCTCACATTGATTTCTTAACTTAGTTAAGAGGTGTATTTAAGTGTATTTACACTTAAGTGTAATAACTAAGTACACAAGCATGTGGGCCGTGAGCCCACACGCGCATAATCTCACGCGTCCACCCGTGCCTGAGCCAGTGCTTGGCTCGTCTCATCCTCGTCCTTGAACATGGATCTTAGTAATTGGACTTTGGACGTATGTGGGATTTCGGGGCCTAGCCATTACAGTTTTACGGTTCAGAAATGGTCGGGTTGTGAAGTGGATCGGCAGAGGTTCTACAGGTCAGATGCTCGATCCGCGGGTTGCGGGTGCACTTATGGTGCACGTCCAGTTTGAAATTTGTAGCGGGTGGAGAGTTAAGTGGCTTCAAGGGTGTAACTCCCACCTGGAGTTAGTGGCTGGAGTGTAACAGACTGTAACTTCTGAGGGAGTCAAAGTCTGCAGCTGTCTTGGATACATGTCGGAATCCGTGAGGACACAGGATACATGTCGGGATCTACAGGATTTGGAGGCTGTGACTCTTGGAGGGACTTGATGACAGAGTTGTAACTCTTGGAGGTTAAACCACCTAGTTTGAATGCCCTCAAACCCTAGTTGTCCCTTACAGTAAAAGTGTGCTTATAAATAGGACATTTCAGCATGTAAACTATACTACACTCTGCATCATATCATATTGCACTGCATATCATTCGTGTCTAAAGCTCCCAGTTCTCGACATTAGCTAGTTCGTTGGAACCTTGCCGGATTTGTGGTGCTACTTCCGGAAGGACGAATGTCGTTTCATCTTTGAGAGACAATCCGCCTAACCGTGAGCACTAGCCGGGGCGTATTTATCTTACGGAGAGAGGTCCCCTCGACTCGACTTGTCGGAATCTGCACTCCAATTCCAATTTGTCTAATTGTTTGATATCAATTTATTATATCTTGTCTACTCCTTTCTCGTTTCTTTGTACTTCAGATTGTTCAACTTCCAAGCATTGTAATTGTGTACATCTAATAACACTACTTGAAAAAATACATTGATTACAAATCATTTCTAGATCCTCTAAGATAATTATAATATTGATCAAAATCGTTCGAAGAATCCTCAAACACATGTCCTTCACCTTCGGATTGATTGAATTGTGAAAATTCTCCTTAGTGAGGAGACGATTAAGATTCACGAACTTGGTCTCTTTTTTGTATAATTCTAAGTGTTTGATGATTATTTAAATTACTTTTATTATTCCAAACACATTATATGTTATACAGTTTTAATAGTACATAATTTTTTGATAGTATATTTTTTTTGAAAGTATATAATTAAAAGTTATTAATTTTGTATAATTGTCAGTTTTAGAAAAATACTAAATCATTAAATATATTCATATTTCAATTATGAAACAAAATGAAATCTTTAAGAGAATATTCTTATTTGGTGCAAAATTTGGTGCAGAGCATTGAAGTTGTAAAAAAAAAAATGGTACAGAAATTATAACTATTTGGTACAGATTCTGCTCCAAATAAGTGCTTAACATTAGAGATGCTCTTAATCTTCTTCTTCGGAGGTAATTATTTTCACATTAATTAATTAGGAGCATCCATCATAACTAATTGATTTAAAGGTGTCTAATTTATTCATAGGCAAGGCAGCAACAGTGATGTCTTCATCAATTTGTTTTTGTCATGGCGGCTCTCCTCCACCTTTTTCTGGTTCCGAATTGTTTAGAGGTAGGGTGTGGTGGTGATGGAGGAAGAAAGAAGGGGAGGCAGAGTGGAGGAGCTGACGTTTTTGGTTTCTATGTTTCGGTTGTTTTAATAAAAAAGTAAAAATGATATTGTTATGGTGTGTAAAGAAAAAGAATGAAGAAAATGAAAAATTACTGTGGTGTATGAAGTAAAAGTGGTATATAGAGAAAAATTAATGGTGTATTTAGAAACACTCTTTGAGCTAAACTTTTACTTATTGATGGTCAATATTTTTGGATCTAAAATAGTGTGAAACATTTTGTTTGGATTTTATTTTTTTTAGTTGGCAAACGAAGAAAGTTGTACATTCCTCTTCTTCAGATATTGACATATTGTTGATCATTTACTTTATTCGGCATTAGTTTTATAAGAGTGAATACTTCTTTATCATCTTTGACTTTTGTAGTCTTTTTTTTTTTAGATAAAACCTTTGTCGTCTTTGGTTTTCCATAACTTGGAGAATTTTTACATGTAATATTTAAGTTGATGATATAAAATTTTCTTCAAAGGAACTGAAATTGGTAACGAATCACTTTCTTTTGACTGCGATAATATCAACCCATTATTCATTACAAACTATCTACATCTATTAGTTTATCAATTCCAAGTTGAAACTTACACATGAGTCATCAAAAATTGATGTCCATTTTGATGGTTGATTAATTTTCTTGGCCCAAAACACTTTTCTTCTATTTTTTGTGGTAAGAATTGAGAAGTCTTCCCCCACAAGATAAAAAATAACGGAAAAGAGAGAGAGAGAGAGAGAGTTGAAAGCAACTTAACGTACATTTGATTATCAAAAAGCTAAAACGAAAGTTGCCGACTTTGGACCAAACATCTCTCAAGAATTTAGCTTATCATGATTCTATTGCAACGGAAACTGGGACCCATCTTGGAATATTGGAATCCTTGTTTTTCAGTGGAAATATAGGAATCCATATTAATATTGCCATTGATTAAAAAGACTTTGTGGGTCCCCTTCTACCCCTCCTCCTTCCCTCAGAAAAAAAAAAGGATAAAAAAAAAGGAAAAAGGCAGTAATTTTTATCATGATTGTGCTGTAATGCATTCTAGATCTATTGTTACATTTAATTATGATATTAACTATTTATAATCAACCGCTTATTGTGACAATTAATACGATGCACTTCGATTGAATGTGATATTTAACTATCTCATTAATTATCTATTATGATAATTCACTAGTTATTATGACGCTTAATGTAATAATACACTGATAAAAAAAAAATCGTGGGAGGAATATTCCAAACTGGAAAAGATGTACTCTTGTCTTTAATTTTGAATGTAGATTGCCCCAAAGTCAATTGCTTGTCGACTCACCTCTCTCTTCTAAATATATTCTTATCCCACGTAATATTTATGTTGAGGTCCAAATTTAGAATTAATTCTCAACGCTTATCCATCGCTTATTTAACTTATTTATCAATTAAGTTTGCTGTAGGAGAGTGGAAATTAGTCCCTCTTTGCAATTGTGCCAAAGTGCACAACTGACAATATTATGATCCTGTTTGGTTGACACGGAATCTGACTTGGGAAAAAAAAAATAATCTGATTCCCTATTTTAATATTACTGTGCTTGATTCATTTTTTATGTAATATGGAAAGGAATCATATTCCTCAAAACAAGAAAAAATTGTACAACTTTCCTGGATTGTGAATACCTACTCCAAGTAGGTATTTTTTTTCCTTATTTTTGGGAATCTGATGTTACATGATTTCATTTTTTATTTCTTCATTTATTATTATTTATTTTTTTATGAATTATTATTATGTTTGGATTCATATTTTTTAATTAAAAAATAAAAAAAATAATTTTTTTTAAATTGAAAAAATAAGATTTATTATTATCTTTTTTTTTAATACTAAGTTTGGATTAAAAAATTTCAATAAAAAATGTGTAAAATAAATAAAATAGAAAAAATGGAAAAATTTATAAATGAAAAAAATAGAAATTAAAAAATGTGATACTTTTTTATTGAAGAAATTATGACCAAAATTCGACTATTTTATCAATCATTTTTTGGCAAATCTATCAAAATTCCAATAATATCATTTTTGAAACAACGTTGCGGACTAAATGACGACCATACCATTGTCAATATACATAATTTTGACTTTCAATTCAATAAAAATATTTATATAGATAATTTTGATTTCCAATTCAATAAAAAAATATTTGGATCACCAAACACAGAATAAAGATTCTGTTAGTAATTATTTTCCTGATAATCATATTCCCAGAAATCGTATTTCCAAAAAAATTTACTTTCCTGTCAACCAAACGAGTCCTATGTGTTGTGCATTAAAACATTGCTGTTCTCATTGCATTTTTTAGTTTTTTTTTTTTCAATTTTTTTCGTGATGGTGGTGAATCATGTAATATATTTGAGGAATTCATAACTACATTTATATTATATTTAGTTTTAAATTAATTCAAATGAAGTGGATACTTTTATTTTTAAATTAATCATTTTTATAGGTTGATTTATTCATAATTGAGGCTTATTAATATCTTCTATATATTTGTATTTTTTACTTTGTAGCTAATCATTGTATTTTAGTTTATTATATCATAATCATGATTTATAATTATTTTTAATTTTCTTTTTAAATTACAGTTCCAATTTTTATAATTAAATTTTTAATATTATATAAAACATGAAAAATAGTGTAACTTCCATTCTGCCAATTTAGTGTATATATAGTGAAATAAAAAAAATAGTAAAAATGTCAGAGTAAGACTCTAAATTATTTGATCACTGGTCTCAAATGAGCACTCAAAGTCTTGTCAGAAACTTTGAAGTTTTTAAAAGGAATATTGTTAGCCATCTCACGAGGTATTACCTCATATGTTATAATATCTCTATTGAAATATTTTTATGTGATCTATTGTGACATATGAAAGTGTCTCAACAGAGATATTATGACAAATGAGGTAGTACCTCATAAGATGGTTAAGAATTTCTCATTTTAAAATTGGCTCAATTGGGACCCTCCGTTAATGAGCGTTCATTATGTTATGTGAAATTATTACGAAAATTCTTTGATTGAATTTTGGTTATTTTTGACAATTATACCATGCAATATGAGTATGGTCTGAAAGATCATCGTAGGTTTTTAGTTGATATCATCAATTAGTTGATTATAGGTGTCAACCGGATAGCCAATTGAACAAAGAAATTATGGAGGTGGGTGTTTTTATGTTCATGATTTAGACTTAAAATTTTGATGTCAATTGTTGTGAATTTTATATAAACTTATTGCGAAATTTATCTACACAAAGGCACGCTATTGTAAAAAAGTAATAAAGCGATGATTGAAACTATTCCCACAAGAACAATACTATTGAATGTCGAAATATAATAATGCTAACATCAACTTTTCAGTACATGTGGTGCACTGAGAGAAAATTTCACATTTGGTCTCATAGGACAGGCCACTCTCATGTTTTGATCCCAACACTATCTATTTTGGTTATTTTTCAAAAAACAAAGCACTCACTTTTGGTTCCATAGGTTTAAGGTTATCAATTTTGGTCCTAAGAATTTTAACGCGGCTATGAATAAGTAACGGAATCTTCACACACGACTCACGTGCGTATTTTAAATGTGAAATTGAGCCCTAATTTAACCAAATTCCCAAATTCGGCCTAAAATAAAAATCTCCAATTTACAAAAATTCCCAAATCCTCGATGAAGGTGGAGAAATCGAGCTGCCCGGCTGAGAAATCATGCCACCAGTAACTGCTAGGGTGAAGGCGTGGATGGTGTCAGTCGCTATGGCAGCATGTAGAATTTCATAGATATTGAAGCAAAGCATATTTTGCTAAATCTGAAATTCGGTTTTTGTTATTTCTCAAAAAATCAATTACAAAGAGTGTGTTATTTCTTATTTATATACTTAATTATCTTGCTATTAACTAAGCTACTAGATACGATGGATACAGAGCTTGATCCTTGTGAAAGAGACATCGATGTCAACGCACGCATCAGCTGAGGAGTGGTCTTGCATGCAAGCATTGGATATAATGGCACATGGATTTTGAGCTAACTTCTCATGCATGCAATGCAATTCTCGATAGCAAACACATGCACAGACTCCTATCACCTTCATCAGCTTTGCTGTAGCAGCAACACCTCAAAATTCTTCAGCCCCCCGCAGCCTCAATCCAGTGAAAGTCACCAAGTTGGAGGCTAGATAACAAGAACCTAAAACGAATCCCATCAAGTGACTTAGTAAAAATATATGCTAACTGAGACTGTGTTGCCACATAAACAAGAAGAATTAATCATTTCTTGTATTGAAACTAAGAAGTTCTCTAGTGGTGAAACTAAGACTTCTATACTGTGCCTTGGCAGTAGATAAGGAGACAATATCCTGTTTCTTACATCTCCAAGAAATGAAGCACTTCCTCAATGAAATATAGTAACCAGTGAGGGTACGTCTAGTATCACGGCAAGATCCCCAATCTGCATCACAGTGGACAGTGAAATCAAACACTGAAGAATAAGTATAATAAAGTCCTAGAGAGGGACTGCGTGCCCTTAAGATACTTTGAGACATGGATTGCAACATCCCAATGCTCTTTAGTGGGACACTTAACAAATTCACTGAGTTGTTGAACTGCATAAGTGATGTCTGGTCGAGTAAGACTCAGATATAACAATTTTCTAATAATTATTCTATAAGATTCATGTTGAGACAACAATTCTCCATCTTGATGTAAGGTAATACCTGGTGGTAAAGGAGTAGGAACTGATTTCCCTCCCAATAATCTTGATATCTCTAAGAGATCAAGTATATATTTTCTCTGACAAAGATAAGTCCCTAAAGCTGATCTAGCTATCTTCATTCCTAAAAATTATTTGGCTTCCCCCAAGTCTTTAATAGTAAATGCTTCATGCAATGATGTCTTGATCTCAATAATAACGGAAAAAGAAGAACTCAACAGCAAAATATCATCTACATAAACTAAAAGAGCAACAAAAGAAGTCTCATCCCCTTTCAGAAAATAGACAATGGTCATTGGCAAATTGAATAAAACCAAGATCATTCAAATGCATGCTTAATTCTTGATTCCACTCACTGGATGCTTGCTTCAGTCCATATAAACTTTTCACCAGCTTGCAGACCTCCCTAAGTTTCCCTTTTGTATAGCCCTATGGCATAGTCATATATATTTCATTAGATAAATGCCCATGCAATAAAACATCATTGATATCTATCTAATGGATATACTAAGAAAATTAGGTGGTCGGTACAAAGAATAATCTCACAACCACCATCTTGGCAACAGGAGAAAACACATCTTCATAATCAATTCAAAATTCTTAATTATACCCTTTTGCAACTAACCTTTCCTTGAATCATTCAACTGTTCCATCAGACGTTAGCTTAATCTTATAAACCCATTTTAACCCTATGGCATGCTTACCAATAGGTAATGGCATAATTTTCCTAGTATTGTTCTCTTCCAGAGCAGTTAACTCCTTGTTTATTGCCGCAACCCACTCAGTATATTTACAAGCTTTTCCATAGCTTGTAGGCTCCTTCAATGTCTGAACATTCATGAGAAAGGTAGTATAAGTAGGAGAAAATAAAGGAGAGATCAAGTAAGGAAAGGTTTGTGGGGAAAGACTATGTGGTGTATCACTGTAGAAGCTGCAATCTGCCACATTACAGACATAGTCATTAAGATAAGATGGTGTCTTGCAGATCCGAGTACTTTTCCTAATAAATGGTTGAATAGTGTATGTAGATGAATCTGGAGTATCAGATTCATCCAAAGAGGAGTCTATGCCACCTGGCCTTTGATAATCACTCAAAGAATATTCCAGTCCAGTAGTTTTGTGACAATATGTCACAATTTCATCTGAAATCTCTTTGGGACAACTAGTTTCGGAACAAGTATGTGTTCAAAACATTGAAATTGCAATTTAGGTAAGTGATCTCCTTGCAGAGGAAATAAGGTGGGAAAGAATCATCCCTACCAATACAAATCTTCAAGTCCACCAAATCATATAAAATAAATCCAAGCAAAGGTAAATAACCAAGGAAAATACAGTGAAAACTTCTAGCAGCAAATTTAGATTTGGAAGGCAAGATATTGGACTTGTGTACGAAGCATCCAAAAGGTCTAAGATGATCCAAAATAGGTGGTTTCCCAAATAAAACTTCAAAAGGGGATATCCATCCTAGCACTTCAGAAGGCAACCGATTGATTAGCCAAGTTGCATAAAGGATAGAATAAGGCCAGAAGGCAGATGTCAGCTTACTCTGGAACATTAAAGCTCTTTCTACTTGTAAGAGATGCTTATGTTTTCTCTCTACCACCTCATTCTGCTGGGGTGAGTAAAGGCAAGTTCTTTGGTGTAGAATTCCATGTTCCTGAAATAATGTGTGAATTTGTTAATTAACAAATTTACTACAATTATATGTCATTATTACTTGTATAGAGTTATTGTATTATGTATGCACTATCAATATAAATTTACAAATGATATTCCAAACTTGACTCTTAGTCTTGAACAGAAAAGTCCAAGCTGCCCTGGAGTGGTCTTCCACCACTGTGAAAAAATAAGGGGTGTCTGTAATGTTTTTCTCTCAAAATCTAACTTAGCATTCTCTGAGGCTGCACATGTGCATGTTCTAGATGTTTTGAGTAATGCTAAATCATCCCAAAACCCAGTCAAATTATTAAAATAAAACCATGACACTTTGGTTATGTTGTGTATAAGTTGTTATCTCTCTCCTTAGTTTGTATAGCCTAGGTCCATTCTTTTTTCCCAAACCTCTTATACAATTCTTTCCAATACTATTTAGAAGTATCTAGATTCGAATACTCTTACAATTTCCTTAACCATGGAATTGATAAACCAATTAAACACAAGATAATCAACCTTCAACCACCGCATATAATCAATAGAATACTTTCTAGGTTCATGTATATTTCCATCAGTTATTGCCAATTTATTTCTAAACAGTAATCCTCTCTTCCCTGCTTTACACCAATTATGAAAAAATTTCCATCGAATAACTCTGTGTTGGTTTTGTATACTGGAAAGCTTGCCTTCATATACGTTAAAAAATATTAAGATAATATAGATTGAATAATAAATTACAGTCACTGTGTGCATTTAATTATGCTTATATTTAATTGCACGTTCCATGTACTTGCATTGTAGATGATATGGTGTGGGTCATCATACGGTGAAGATCATATCATCAAATTCCTTACATTATATTAAAAGACTCACGACTTAGATGGTCTTGAACCCACCATCAGTACACTGTAGAATAATCTGATAGTTAGTTTCTTTTGACTAACTGATTATTCTAGTACACTGATTTGTGTATTGATGAGGATCACGATAGGATACTATTCTCTATTCTGACCTTAAGTGAGAGAATAAAGATCCACAGAGTTCGGGTTCTTAACCCATATATATTGGCGGACATATATGTTGTGTCGACTATTTTGATTTATCAATGAGTGAGAGTCTTTGATAGGATCAACAACTTTGATATTTTAGGCAGTGACATTTACATATATGATGGGTCGTGCATTATATATGGCCACTGTGTCCTAGTGCGCCAAGTTGATGATGTCCCCTTGAGGAAGCACAGAGATCATGGGAAGTCATGCAGGCAGAATATTAATTTATTCTTAACATGATACGGAAGTCATGCGATACTACTCTCGGAACAAGATATTAATTAATTATAACTGTCAAAAGCTTACATAATTAATTAATTGATATTATATCATAAACATGGGGAATGGCTGAACTAAAGGAGAAAACATATTCACAAATATGTATTAAATTGGTAGGTCAGTATTATTTCTTTATTGAAACAAAAATAATACTTAATTTATTTATTGATATCCATGTTATGGATATTAGAAATTAAATAAATTAGCAGGCCAATATAATATTTTTCTAGATCTCTGTTGTAGCCCAATTAACACCTAAGTGAAGTGGGGAAAAGAACAAGTAGAGAGGCCCAAACCCATTAGGATTTGGGGAGCTTAATTTCATCTCTCTCTCTATTAATTAGAAGAGATGGTGATAACCTCGTATTTTACATGTATTTTGAGGTTCATTTGAGTGGTATTTGATGGGCATTGCATACATAAAGTGACAAGTGTTGCATTATTTTCTATGTTTTGTGCATTATCACGTGTTTGCTCGTTGTGAAGGGATTCAATGTCATTTTTGGTATGACCTTCAAATGACCTTGGAAATAGCCTAGGAAGATAGGAAATTAAGTTAGGAACGCGTTGCAAAAATAATTAGGTCAATCGGATAAAAAACGAGTGAGAACGAAGCAAAACAGTGAAAGGCTGCCAGACTGCCACGTGGACCCGCGACTAAGATGATTACCCGCGACCGAGGTTGCAGATTTTCTTCTATGACACCCCTTCTTTGTCGCGAGCAGGAAGAAAGTGTCCCGTGGTGGACCTGCGACCAACCTAGTCGTGGGCGAGGTCACGAATGACACCTTGGAGTCCGATTTTGACCTATTTTGGCCCGTTTTCTTTCCTTTTTCGACGGGGATTCCTACACTATATATATCTTCTCAAGCACGAAAATTAGGCATCACAAATTCTAGCATAACATCAAAAACCACAACAATACACACCCTATTCCTCCCTTAAAGACAGAGATTGAAGAGCAAGAGAAGAACAAATTGAAGATCAAGATCAAGATTCATCCTCCGAGTTTATCGTGTTCTTGTTATTTAATTATATTTTATCTTGGATTGTTATTAGCTATTTATTTAATTATGAGTAACTAATTCTCTAGTATTATAAGGTTTGATAGTAGTTGTTTTTGAAGTACGATGGATATTTAATTATATGATTTTGTTTCTTCTTTTATTCTTTGTATTCTTAGTATTGTTTGCTTGATTGATTGATCACCATGATAGCATGATTTGTTGTGTTAATTCATAAATCAAGAGAGGAGTTTTGACACTTGAACAGAAGAACAAAAAACACATTAACCAATAACAATCGAGAGAATTGAGGTTAATTGTGAGGACAATAAATCCTTGGAACTTTTAGGAGTTGCATGTTAGTAATTGAATGGACACATTAATTCTAATATGTAATCTACGGTTTAAGCACTTCGAGAGAAGATTTGAATTAAATGAGTGATTGTCCTAATAAAAGTCGAATCATGAATAAATCATATAATTGGATTGACATTGTATGGATAAATTAATGAAATAAAAACCCTAGAATATTTCTTTCTCTCTGAATTTAGACTCGATTTTCATCCGTTCATCTTTTATTTGCTTTATTAGGAAATTGACGTTGCAATACTCGCACATAAATTAACTATTAGTCTCCGTGGAATATGACCTTACTCATCATTGTACATAACTACACCGTGCACTTGCGGGTAGTCAATATTTTGTCGATCAGGGGGCACAAAATTTATAACAACAATACAGCCCCCTCTCACGCTCTCTTAATTTTCTAGGGTTCCCACACAGTTTAGTAGTCTGCAGTCCACACCCTGCATCTAAACAAGGTTCGGGAATACAGTAGAAGATCAAAGAGTGGAATATCTTGCATAGAGTTGTTTGAACACCACCTTGGAGGAGAGGGCATCGATCGTGTTCATCTCCAACAACGGGATTAGACCTTTAATCTTATCTGCAACCCAATTATGCGATGTAAGTGCTTTGTCAGTTCTATCTTTTCCGCTACGTTAGAATCGATTTACTTGCATGCTAATTCAACATAGGTAATAATTAGAATCATACATAAAATATGATTTACATGTTGTAGAATTAATGAACATCCGGTTAGGTCCTGTGGGGTACAATTTGAAAAAATCCCAATAGTCTACAGTAAGAAACATACCAGAATGTTCGCTCGGTGCAATATAATGTTCATCATTTGCTAGGATTCGATTGGTATTAACCTCATTCCGAGCATATCTAATTTGGAAAATTTCACCTCTCTCGTTGTTGTTGTTCACATTCAGCTGCTGATTTGAATCTGTGTTTGAACGTATTGCATTCCTTCATGCATCGCCAACACCACTGTGCTCACCATGTTCGAGTGGAGGTGCTTTAGCCATAAACCCTAATTCTTCCTCATGAGCTTGTCACCATGATAAATGTTGATTCTTCTTCATCATTTTAAATACCAAAAACAATCAATCAATTTGATTGAATAGGATCAGTATAGATCTATTAACCTTGCTCTAGATACCATGTAGAATTTCATATGTATTGAAGCAAAGCATAATTTGCTAAATCTGAAATTCGGTTTTTTTATTTCTCACGTGTGCTATTTCTTAATTATATACACAATTAGCTTGCTAACTAAGCTACTAGATCTGACGACTACAAAGTTTGATCCTTGTGAAAGAGAGATCAACATCAACGCACGCATCAGTTAAAGAGTGGTCCTGCATGCAAGTGTTGGACATAATGGCACGTGGAGATAACACATGCATGCAATGCAAGTCTCGATAGCAAACACATGCATAGACTCCTATCACCTTCATCAGCTTTGATGTAGCAGCAACACCTCAAAATTCTTCACAGCAACGATCAACGGCTCAGTTGATACAACAGCCACTGGATTGCTTCTCGTCATCGCCTTTTCTCACTTGCCTCAGGCTCAACGCGGTAGGGTGAGTCAAAAGTCTTAGTAACACGCACGTATTAGTAAATTGAGTTTTGAAAATCTTGCTTTATTCCTAATAATGAAGATATTTTGTTTTAAGTTGTGGCGGAGATTTTGTTAGTAGATTGAGTTGTGAAAATCTTGCTTCTTGAGTTGCTCATTGGGTCTTTCTTGGCCGATACATAGTTAAAATGGATGCAAATGATTTGGGGATTTCATCTCAGTATGTTTTGTAGTTACTATGAAATTTTGGTTGTCTATTGCAGGCTAGTGTTGTGCATTGCAGAATAGCAGTACGGAAATCAGAAAAGTAGTTTTGCTTTGTTTCTTAGAATTTTAGATTCAAGAATTTGATTAACAATTCTCATATGCATTAGCAGAAAAGGCGCGAATTGCTCTCTTTTCTTTGTCTCTTTACATTTGTATCTTAATTTTGTTGGAGACAATTATACATTAGTTTTCGTATATCATTACACTTGGACTGCTTTGATTGTTTGAAGATTATAAGTGTTGCTATTCAATAGTGTACAGATTATCAAACACAATCAAGAGAAGATGCTCTAACAGAAGAATTCTCTTGTGGGTAGAAAAGGTATGAAGTACTCTTTCTACTCTGTCTTTGTCTCTATCTTTGTATAGATATATATCTTTATTTTGCTGAAGACAATTATACAATAGTTTGTATATCATTATTCTTGGACTGCTTTGATGATAGTTTGTATTAAGGCCATGATAGAGAAGAGACCGAGAGAGATAGACTCGATTTTGGTTTTTATTATTGTTGTATATTTGATAATGAATTACACTTCTCTACTTATTGAGAGATCTTGCCATTGTACAAAGAAAGAAATAAATCTATTATAAGGTGGATCAATTAGATCTTAAATTTAATTTATTTCCTTCTAACACTCCCCCTTAAGTTTAGTAACAGGATCTCCGATACTCAACTTGCTAAGAACTTAGATGAAATTTGTGGAATTTACTGCCTTCGTTAATATGTCTGCTAGTTGATGTTCTGATTGAACAAATGGTAACTCCACAATACCTCCCTCAATCTTTTCCTTGATGAAATGTCGATCCACTTCAACGTGCATTGTTCTATCATGCTGAACAAGATTCTCGGATATGCTAATTGCTGCCTTATTATCATAAAACAGTTGACACTTTTGTTTTGCATGAAAACCTATTTCGGTCAACAACTTCTATAGTAATAGCACTTCACTCAATCCACTTTTGATTCCATGAAACTCGGCTTCAGCACTAGATAAAGCAACTACCTTCTGTTTCTTGCTCCTCCACGTGACAAGATTTCCTCCTACAAAAGTAAAGTATCCTCCAGTGGACTTTCTGTCCATTAAGCTCCATGCCCAATCTGCATCAGTATAGCCATGTATCTTCAGATGTCCATGCTTTTTTAGTAGAACTCCATACCCTACCGTGCCTTTTAAGTATCGAACAATCCTTAGTACAACATCCATATGTTCCTTCTGCGGTTGATGTATGAACTGACTCACAACACCAACAACATATGCAATATCAGGTCGAGTATGAGATAAGTAAATCAATCTCCCTACTAGATGCTAATATTTTCCTCGGTCCACTGATTCAGCACCATCAGCAATCTTCAATCCATGGTTCATGATGATTGGTGTACTTGCAGGTTTAAAGTCAAGTAATCTAATCTCAGTCAGAAGATCCAAAGTATATTTCCTTTGTCGCAGAAATATACCTTTTTTCGATCTCAACACCTCAACACCAAGAAAATACTTCAGATGTCTGAGATCTTTCATCTCAAACTCTTTAAACAGATTGACCTTCAGACTATCGATTTCTTCATTATCATCTCTCGTGATAATCATGTCATCCACATAGATGATAAGGCATGTAACTCGGTTGTCTTTCCTTTTCAAGAACAACGTGTGACCTGAATTACTCTATTTGTACCCGTATTGCACCATAGCCTCTGTGAACCTTCCAGACCAAGCTCTAGGTGATTGTTTTAGACTATATAGAGTCTTCTTCAGATGATAGCCCTCTCCTCTTCTAAACTCATCTGAAAAACTAGAAGGTGTCTCCATATAAACCTCCTTTTTTAGTTCTCCGTGTAGGAAGACGTTTGTCACATCAAACTGATGAAGTCACCAATCACGATTAGCTGCAATCGATAACAAAACTCTCACGGTGTTCATTTTTGCAACTGGAGAAAAGGTTTCAGAGTAATCTATTCCATAGATTTGAGTGTATCAGTTTGCCACCAGTCGTTCCTTGTATCTCTCGATTCTGCCATCAGGCCGCCGTTTGATGGTAAACACCCATCTACACCTAACTGGTTTTTTGTTTTCTGGGAGTCTGCACTTATCCCATGTGTTATTTCTGGCTAAGGCATCCATTTCTTTCTTCATTGCCTCTTTCCACTAACTATGTTCTATAGCCTCTTCAATTGACCTAGGTGTCTCTTCTTCTCCTAGGAGTGCCATCTCAAAAACTTGTGTTGTCTCAGTGAGATTTCCCTCAGCACAATTTCTAATAGGATATCTGGTTTTCCGGCCAGTGTGCTCCGAAGAATATCTTTTTGGTGGAATTCTCCTTGTACTTCTTAGCAGCAATACATATCTGTCGGGCTCTGCTTGGGTTTCTGTGTCTTCAAAATACTGAAACTCTTCAACCTCCGTATTTTGGACTTCTATCCTGTCATTATTAGTCTCAAGAACAAGATAAGTCTCAACAGAATCAAGATCAGGGATGGGTACCTTAGATATCAGGAGTGGAGGAGATGTCTCGATATTAGCATTAAGCTTCGTAGACTGCATAGTTTCAGGAGTTAGCTCAGCGGTGTTGTTAACGTCGTTTGTTGGACCCGTTGTCGGAACAGAAATTGGCAATGACAACCAGCTTAAGGAGTCACTCTCACTCTCCTTTTCCCTAGTCTCCCCCTGACGACTAAGGTGGTGATAAAAAAACTATGTTTTAGGAAACCACAGTTCATAGTGGTGAACATGTGTCGAGTATTAGGATTATAACAATGAAACCCTTTTTGGTGTACGCCATAGCCAACAAAAACACACTTTATGGCACATGGGGAAAGTTTATGTCGGTTATGCTTAGGGACGTGAACATAAACAGAATACCTAAAAACACGGGGCTGAAGGGTGAGAGGAACAGGAATTTTAGCCTGGGTGGAAAGAAACTGTAACGGTGTTTGAAGTTGCAAGGCTTTAGTGGGAAGACGATTAAGCAGATATACCGATGTAGCTAGAACCTCAGGCCAAAACATTGTAGGAACGCGGGATTTTATCAACATAGCACGGGCCATTTCGAGAAGAATTCTATTTTTCACTCAGCAACACCATTTTGTTCAAGAGTATACGGGCAAGTAGTTTGGTGAATCATTCATGTGGTAGCGCAGAAATGTTTCATCCGAGAATTAACATACTCTCCCCCATTATCAGACCTTAAGATTTTAATAGTTTTCTGGTATTGAGTTTGAACTAAGGCATGAAAATGAGTAATTTTGTCAAAGACCTCAGATTTATGTTTCAGAAAATAGATCCATGTCATTCTGGAGCAATCATCAACAAATAGAAGAAAGTACTGAAAACCCGACCCCCCAATAATAGGTGCAGGACCCCAAACATCAGAATGAACTAACAAAAAAATAGTATCAACCCGGGTATTGTTCAACTGATAAGAATGTCTATGGCTTTAGCCAAAACACAAGCCTCACAATGCAAATCTTTAGAAATTACTAACTTAGGAAAAAGTAATTTTAAATAGCCGGTAGAGGGATGTCCTAACCGACGGTGCCAAAGCCAAGCTATCCGGTTTCCAGGTCCTTGAGTCAGCATCACAGCACCTTTTTGAGCTATCTCATCCACGTAATACAGTCCATGTCGCTCAGTGCCACGCCCAATAATCGCCCCCGTCCTAATATCCTGTAAAATGCAAAAATTCAGTTGCATTAGAAGGGTACAATTAAGCTTTTTCATGACATGACTAATAGAAAGCAGCTTATGTGATAAAGACGGAACAAAAAGACAATTTGACAGTCGCAAAGTGGGGGATAAATCAATAGTGCCAGCTCCCTCAACCGGAGCTAATTCTCCATTAGTTGTTTGAACATGAGTTCTCCGAGAGGGTGTAGCCTGTATAATATCAGTGCTGTCAAATGTCATGGTGTCGGTTGCACCACAATCAAAAATCCACTGATTATTTTTGTGTGTATCACCACCGTAGGCTGCACTAACAGTGGAGATATCTCTAAGGACCTGAAATTTATTTTTCAACTCAACAGGGGTTAAATTGCAATTCTTTTCCATTATATGGAGGTCCGGTCTTGGAAGGGTCAAATAGCAAATATCTATTTCCTTATTTAGACCCAAATATGGAACCTTCCGTTTACTCACTGTATTACATTCTCCACTCGATGAAACCCTAGCCTCCGCCGCTAACTCCATGTCTGCTCTGCCACCGGTGATTCTGACTTTACCCGCACCGGCGATGGCAGCCCGGTCGCCGGTGGCTACAGCAGCGGTTCCTCCTCGATTTTTTACGGGAAGCTTCATCTTCTTCGTCTCGTCCCACCAATCTGGATATCCAACCAATTGGAAGCACGATTCCCGAGTGTGTCTCTTCATCCCACAGTGCAAGCACACTCACTTCCTCTTGTCGTCCTCCGTCCGCCGAGAACTTCCTTTCTGTGAGGGTCAATTCTTTTTCCCAGACGGCGAGGCCGACCCCGATGCCCGATGATGTGTCATTATTGTCGAGGATTACCGGCCGAAGAATACGGTCCTGGGCAGTCTCGCATCGCACCATCACATATGCGTAGTCAACGAGGGCAGGTGGTCTTTTTTCAAGATTTCTTTCTTCACCGGCTCGTGGATGTCATTCAGGGCGGTGAGAAATTGGAACAATCTTTGATTTTGGATGATTTGGTTGTATAATTCAATATCCTTTGAGCACATCATAGGGCTCGGTTCGCACCTATCGATTGTCGATTGTCATCTAGATTTCTTGAAATTTGGCCCACGTTTCTTCTATGGTGTTGTCACCTTGTCTCAAGGTGTTTGCCTTTTCGATGTAAATTGAAGACTTGGAGGAAGTCGGCTCCATTGCTGTAAGTAATTGCTAACCCATCCCAAACGGCCTTTGCCATAGGGTATTTTGATACACTATTGATGAGGTGGGTGTCAACATTCTGAATTAGCCACGTAAAATGCATTGATCTTCTTGTTCCCAGTTTTTGTATGCGGGGTCTATTGTAGCCGGTGGATTATTATTGATATATGCTTATTTGCCTCTGCCCCCGATTACCTTGCGCATAATAATTGCCCATAATGGATAATTGTCACCATTTAACTTGAATCCTATTGATAAGGACTCTGTGTTCGTATTCTGAATTGTTTGCAGGTTGAGGCTATTCTTGAGCAAATTTGCTATTTGGATGGTTAATTCCTGATACGACCAACAATAAGGCGGAAGCAAAGATCGAAACAACGGAAACTTAACAGAAGGATTCAATCCAAGATATCTACTTTAATAACACTTAAATATGAATAAATAAACTGTCCTAAACACTCAATTAAATTCGAACAAGAATTAAATAGCAAAATAACCCAAATAACCCGTAAAACCCTAAATTAAAGGCACGAACAGAAACCTATGCAAATGACCTCGGATTGAGCTTAAAATTTAACAAAAGGAACAATATGTAGAGATGCAAAACATATCCAAAATTCATCTAATTTGGCCAAGTGGTTTAAGAGATCGAATGGTTCGAATTTTCTGACCCGATTTAGGGTTTTTAGACCTAAATCGATGAATCCGGATTTCGATCTGAAGTGGGATGATTTTGAGGGTGTTGATGATGATATGGGAGTGTTATGAACATGGATGGTGGCTGTGGTGATGGTGGAAGGATCGATAATGAAGAAAAATGAAAAGAATAGGTGAAACTTACCCGAAACAAACCCCGAATCGATGAGAACTCAGAATGCGCCTATGGAGAAACCTTCAATGGCTGTCTAACCCGGATACTACGAGATATCATGAACGAGACAATAGATTTCAAGTTTGGAATGCCAGAACCAAACTTTACCAGAAGAACCGATGTTGTGTGAGACAAGAGAATAGCGTAAAAGCACTGTTTTTCATTCAATCAAGTCTCCCAAACATCAAGAATGAAAATCCCCTAAATAATAAACCTAAGGAGTGAAAAATAAAGTGTCCGGGGCCTAGAATTCGAACTGGGCTAATTAAAACTACTAATGTGTCCAATATCACCTAAACAGGTTGTGATAAATTGGACTGCTAATTAAATAAAATCCAAAACTAAAATAAATACTTCAAATAATTAAAATAAACAAGGACACACGTCCAACATCAGCTCTCCAACATCAAACTTTAATCCGGCTCTCTAGATATCTTGACGTCTGGTTCCATGCTTATCTCGAGCTCATCATTCCCCCCTTCCTCAAAAGAATTCGACCTCGAATTCAGTCCTCCCGAATCAAAGACACGCATACATAGCTTGGAGAGAAATTTATGAGAATGCTGCAGAATTGGATCTCTAAGGAACTTCACCTCTAAATCAGCAAATTGCATTTTCAGTGCATCAATTTCCACCATTATGCGAATGAACTGCATTTCTGGTGGCTTTTCTTTGACAACCTGAAATAAAGTAGAACAAGGAACAAGTTGATAATAAAAAGGTGATATTAACAAAGTTCCCATGTTCGACTTCTCTTGAATATCGGACTCATCAACACAACTTTCATAAAGAATGACTTCAATTCCTTCCTGATTAGCTTCCAATTACAGCGTTTCATCAACTTCAAACTCATTATGCACTGGATCGGATTGCATGAGCAACTTTAGATCATCTTCTTTCAAAACTAATAGCTCCAGATTGGACTCTTCTTGAGTTAGAACTTCCAGATTGGATTATGATGAAACTGACAAGTCCAAACTGGCTTCTTTGAAATCTGTCACTGCATGAACGAAATTTGATACTTCCAGATTTGGTTGTACCACTTCAATTTTATTTGTATCCTCAAGTGGACTAGTTAAATTAGCGTCGACTTTCTCAGATACTGCAGGACCTGATTCTGCAACTTCAACTATTGCAACAACTGTATCTTGACTTGGCATATCAATGACCGGCTGAACTGGTGGTGGTGTAGACTGTGTAACAATGGCCGGCTGAACGGGTGAAGTAGATTGTACAGGTGTTGTCAGTGGAACAACATGTGGCTGAATTCTTGGTGGCGGTGGTGCATATACGGGTTTTGCAATGGGTGGCCTACAGCTGGACTGTGGAAGGTTTTGCGTATAGTGCTGTGCGATCTGATCTACTAACTTTTCCATTAAATCCAGCTTGTCAAATATTCACTGTGTACGAGTTCCCATGCTTTAGTTCATAGTAACCTGCAAAACAAAACAACAAAAGAATACAAGAAACGGACCTCACTTTTTTTTTACTCTCGTGTATAGCACTCAAAGTGTATAAAGTCTCAATAAAGCTCGAACTCCAGCGACTCACAGTAGAACTCGAATTCCAGTAGTAGAATTGCAACTGACTCCTCCAGCTCTAGTCAAGAGCTCGAACTTGACTCCAAAAGTTCCATGGTGTACACAAAACACCACGAAGTAGGCTATAAAGGGTAAAGGTCGGCTGTAGGGGTGAAAAGTTAGGAAAATTCGAAGAAACGGCAAAACCGGAAAATATTCAATAGGCGATTTCACCCTGAAGATGATAGAATTTGGCCAAAAGTACATTTATATCACAGTTATTTTAAGAGTCTTGTCCAAAACATCGTTCTGCTTCCGGAATGGTATTATGGGCGAAAATCAGAGTTCGGGAGCAAAATCTGCAGAAAATCAATTTTTAGGCTGAAAACGGTGGATAGGGGGTGGAATCGGCTAGATGAATGGGAATGGGTGAAATTATGGAGTAGGAAGTGCTAAGAATTTGGATGAATATTGTACCAAAATAATATCAATAATTCAACAAGGAAACAAATCAAACCCAACTAGGAAACTACCAAACTAATCCCAAATCAACTAGGAAAGTACCAAAACCAATCCTAATTCAACTAGGACACAAATTTCGACCCTCTTCCTTACTAATACAGCTGATGCACGAAAATTATGACTCCAATAATGCAATAATTCACTGCAATATAGTCCCCAATCGCTATTCGACGAAGGACGGCAATAGTGACACAAACACGAAGAAATGAAGACACAACTATTATCCGATGCAAGAATCACCCAAGAACTAATCAAGAACTATCAAGAACTTCAAAAATTAATCAAGATACTCAAAAAATATGGTGAACACAATAGGGCTCGATCAACTTTTTCTTTTTTTTTCTCTTTTTTTTCTTTTTTTTTGTATCGATTTTTTTTCAGCTCTTTTTTTGTACGATTTTTTTTTAATGGCATCTACTACTTTTACCCCTACTGTGTCACACACAAATTTGGATTGAACCACGACCAACTGAAGTTGACATGGTTCTGAGACCAAAATTATGATACGACCAACAATAAGGCGGAAGCAAAGATCGAAACAACGGCAACTTAACAGAAGGATTCAATCCAAGATATCTACTGTGATAACACTTAAATATGAATAAATAAACTGTCCTAAACACTCAATTAAATTCGAACAAGAATTAAATAGCAAAACAACCCAAATAACCCCGTAAAACCCTAAATTAAAGACACGAACAGAAACCTATGCAAACGACCTCGGATTGAGCTCAAATTTTAACACAAGGCAAAATCTATAGAGGTGCAAAACATATCCAAAATTCATCTAATTTGGCTAAGTGGTTTCAGAGATCGAATGGTTGGAAGTTTGTGACCCGATTTAGGATTTTTAGACCTAAATCGATGAATCCGGATTTCGCTCTGAAGTGGGACGATTTTGAGGGTGTTGATGATGATATGGGAGTGTTATGGACGTGGGTGGTGGTTTTGGTGATGGTGGAAGGATCGATAATGAAGAGAAACGAACAGGATAGGTGAAACTTACCCGAAACGAACCCCGAATCGACGAGAACTCGGAACGCGCCTATGGAGCAACCTTAAATGGCTGTCTAACCTGGATACTACGAGATATCACGAACGAGACAATAGATTTCAAGTCTGGAATGCCAGAACCAAACTCTACCAGAAGAACCGTTGTTGTGTGAGATAAGAGAATAGCATAAAAGCACTGTTTTTCTTTCAATCAAGTCTCCCAAACATCAAGAACGAAAATCCCCTAAATAATTAACCTAAGGAGCGAAAATTAAACTGTCCTGGGCCTAGAATTTGAACTGGGCTAATTAAAACTACTACTAGGTCCAATATCACCTAAACAGATTGTGATAAATTGGACTGCTAATTAAATAAAATCCAAAACTAAAATAAATACTTCAAATAATTAAAATAACTAATTAAAATAAACAAGGACACACGTCCAATATCAGCTCTCCAACATCAAGCTTTAATCCGGCTCTCTAGATATATCTTGACGTATGGTTCCATGCTTATCTCGAGCTCATCATTCCCCCCTTCCTCAAAAGAATTCGACCTCGAATTCAGTCCTCCCGAATCAAAGACACGCATACATAGCTTGGAGAGAAATTTATGAGAATGCTGCAGAATTGGATCTCTAAGGAACTACACCTCTAAATCAGCAAATTGCATTTTCAGTGCATCAATTTCCACCATTTTGCGAATGAACTGCATTTCTGGTGGCTTTTCTTTGACAACCTGAAATAAAGTAGAACAAGGAACAAGTTGATAATAAAAAGGTGATATTAACAAAGTTCCCATGTTCGACTTCTCTTGAATATCGGACTCATCAACACAACTTTCATAAAGAATGACTTCAATTCCTTCCTGATTAGCTTCCAATTACAGCGTTTCATCAACTTCAAACTCATTATGCACTGGATCGGATTGCATGAGCAACTTTAGATCATCTTCTTTCAAAACTAATAGCTCCAGATTGGACTCTTCTTGAGTTAGAACTTCCAGATTGGATTATGATGAAACTGACAAGTCCAAACTGGCTTCTTTGAAATCTGTCACTGCATGAACGAAATTTGATACTTCCAGATTTGGTTGTACCACTTCAATTTTATTTGTATCCTCAAGTGGACTAGTTAAATTAGCGTCGACTTTCTCAGATACTGCAGGACCTGATTCTGCAACTTCAACTATTGCAACAACTGTATCTTGACTTGGCATATCAATGACCAGCTGAACTGGTGGTGGTGTAGACTGTGTAACAATGGCCGGCTGAACGGGTGAAGTAGATTATACAGGTGTTGTCAGTGGAACAACATGTGGCTGAATTCTTGGTGGCGGTGGTGCATATACGGGTTTTGCAATGGGTGGCCTACAGCTGGACTGTGGAAGGTTTTGCGTATAGTGCTGTGCGATCTGATCTACTAACTTTTTCATTAAATCCAGCTTGTCAAATATTCACTGTGTACGAGTTCCCATGCTTGAGTTCATAGTAACCTGCAAAACAAAACAACAAAAGAATACAAGAAACGGACCTCACTTTTTTTTTACTCTCGTGTATAGCACTCAAAGTGTATAAAGTCTCAATAAAGCTCGAACTCCAGCGACTCACAGTAGAACTCGAATTCCAGTAGTAGAATTGCAACTGACTCCTCCAGCTCTAGTCAAGAGCTCGAACTTGACTCCAAAAGTTCCATGGGGTACACAAAACACCACGAAGTAGGCTATAAAGGGTAAAGGTCGGCTGTAGGGGTGAAAAGTTAGGAAAATTCGAAGAAACGGCAAAACCGGAAAATATTCAATAGGCGATTTCACCCTGAAGATGATAGAATTTGGCCAAAAGTACATTTATATCACAGTTATTCTCAGAGTCTTGTCCAAAACATCGTTCTGCTTCCGGAATGGTATTATGGGCGAAAATCAGAGTTCGGGAGCAAAATCTGCAGAAAATCAATTTTTAGGCTGAAAACGGTGGATAGGGGGTGGAATCGGCTAGATGAATGGGAATGGGTGAAATTATGGAGTAGGAAGTGCTAAGAATTTGGATGAATATTGTACCAAAATAATATCAATAATTCAACAAGGAAACAAATCAAACCCAACTAGGAAACTACCAAACTAATCCCAAATCAACTAGGAAAGTACCAAAATCAATCCTAATTCAACTAGGACACAAATTTCGACCCTCTTCCTTACTAATACAGCTGATGCACGAAAATTATGACTCCAATAATGCAATAATTCACTGCAATATAGTCCCCAATCGCTATTCGACGAAGGACGGCAATCGCGACACAAACACGAAGAAATGAAGACACAACTATTACCCGATGCAAGAATCACCCAAGAACTAATCAAGAACTACCAAGAACTTCAAAAATTAATCAAGATACTCAAAAAATATGGTGAACACAATAGGGCTCGATCAACTTTTTCTTTTTTTTTCTCTTTTTTTTTCTTTTTTTTTGTATCGATTTTTTTTCAGCTCTTTTTTTTGTACGATTTTTTTTAATGGGATCTACTACTTTTACCCCTACTGTGTCACACACAAATTTGGATTAAACCACGACCAACTGAAGTTGACGTGGCTCTGATACCAAAATTATGATACGACCAACAATAAGGCGGAAGCAAAGATCGAATCAACGGCAACTTAACAGAATGATTCAATCCAAGATATTTACTGTGATAATACTTAAATATGAATAAATAAACTGTCCTAAACACTCAATTAAATTCGAACAAGAATTAAATAGCAAAACAACCCAAATAACCCCGTAAAATCCTAAATTAAAGACACGAACAGAAACCTATGCAAACGACCTCGGATTGAGCTCAAATTTTAACACAAGGCAAAATCTATAGAGATGCAAAACATATCCAAAATTCATGTAATTTGGCTAAGTGGTTTAAGAGATCGAATGGTTTGAAGTTTGTGACCCGATTTAGGATTTTTAGACCTAAATCGATGAATCTGGATTTCGATCTGAAGTGGGACTATTTTGAGGATGTTGATGATGGTATGGGTGTGTTATGGACGTGGGTGGTGGTTTTGGTGATGGTGGAAGGATCGATAATGAAGAGAAACGAAAAGGATAGGTGAAACTTACCCGAAACGAACCCCGAATCGACGAGAACTCGGAACGCGCCTATGGAGCAACCTTAAATGGCTGTCTAACCTAGATACTACGAGATATCATGAACGAGACAATAGATTTCAAGTTTGGAATGCCAGAACCAAACTCTACCAGAAGAACCGTTGTTGTGTGAGACAAGAGAATAGCATAAAAGCACAGTTTTTCATTCAATCAAGTCTCCCAAACATCAAGAATGAAAATCCCCTAAATAATAAACCTAAGGAGTGAAAATTAAAGTGTCCGGGGCCTAGAATTCGAACTGGGCTAATTAAAACTACTAATGTGTCAAATATCACCTAAACAGGTTGTGATAAATTGGACTGCTAATTAAATAAAATCCAAAACTAAAATAAATACTTCAAATAATTAAAATAAACAAGGACACATGTCCAACATCAGCTCTCCAACATCAAACTTTAATCCGGCTCTCTAGATATCTTGACGTCTGGTTCCATGCTTATCTCGAGCTCATCATTCCCCCCTTCCTCAAAAGAATTCGACCTCGAATTCAGTCCTCCCTAATCAAAGACACACATATATAGCTTGAAGAGAAATTTATGAGAATGCTGCAGAATTGGATCTCTAAGGAACTTCACCTCTAAATCAGCAAATTGCATTTTCAGTGCATCAATTTCCACCATTCTGCGAATGAACTGCATTTCTGGTGGCTTTTCTTTGACAACCTGAAATAAAGTAGAACAAGGAACAAGTTGATAATAAAAAGGTGATATTAACAAAGTTCCCATGTTCGACTTCTCTTGAATATCGGACTCATCAACACAACTTTCATAAAGAATGACTTCAATTCCTTCCTGATTAGCTTCCAATTACTGCGTTTCATCAACTTCAAACTCATTATGCACTGGATCAGATTGCATGAGCAACTTTAGATCATCTTCTTTCAAAACTAATAGCTCCAGATTGGACTCTTCTTGAGTTAGAACTTCCAGATTGGATTCTGATGAAACTGACAAGTCCAAACTGGCTTCTTTGAAATCTGTCACTGCATGAACGAAATTTGATACTTCCAGATTTGGTTGTACCACTTCAATTTTATTTGTATCCTCAAGTGGACTAGTTAAATTAGCGTCGACTTTCTCAGATACTGTAGGACCTGATTCTGCAACTTCAACTATTGCAACAACTGTATCTTGACTTGGCATATCAATGAACAGCTGAACTGGTGGTGGTGTAGACTGTGTAACAATGGCCGGCTGAACGGGTGAAGTAGATTGTACAGGTGTTGTCAGTAGAACAACATGTGGCTGAATTCTTGGTGGCGGTGGTGCATATACGGGTTTTGCAATGGGTGGCCTACAGCTGGACTGTGGAAGGTTTTGCGTATAGTGCTGTGCGATCTGATCTATTAACTTTTTCATTAAATCCAGCTTGTCAAATATTCACTGTGTACGAGTTCCCATGCTTTAGTTCATAGTAACCTGCAAAACAAAACAACAAAAGAATACAAGAAACGGACCTCACTTTTTTTTTACTCTCGTGTATAGCACTCAAAGTGTATAAAGTCTCAATAAAGCTCGAACTCCAGCGACTCACAGTAGAACTCGAATTCCAGTAGTAGAATTGCAACTGACTCCTCCAGCTCTAGTCAAGAGCTCGAACTTGACTCCAAAAGTTCCATGGGGTACACAAAACACCACGAAGTAAGCTATAAAGGGTAAAGGTCGGCTGTAGGGCTGAAAAGTTAGGAAAATTCGAAGAAACGGCAAAACCGAAAAATATTCAATAGGCGATTTCACCCTGAAGATGATAGAATTTGGCCAAAAGTACATTTATATCATAGTTATTCTAAGAGTCTTGTCCAAAACATCGTTTTGCTTCCGGAATGGTATTATGGGCGAAAATCAGAGTTCGGGAGCAAAATCTGCAGAAAATCAATTTTTAGGCTGAAAACGGTGGATAGGGGGTGGAATCGGCTAGATGAATGGGAATGGGTGAAATTATGGAGTAGGAAGTGTTAAGAAGTTGGCAAAATCGGAAAATATTCAATAGGCGATTTCACCCTGAAGATGATAGAATTTGGCCAAAAGTACATTTATATCATAGTTATTTTAAGAGTCTTGTCCAAAACATCGTTCTGCTTCCGGAATGGTATTATGGGCGAAAATCAGAGTTCGGGAGCAAAATCTGCAGAAAATCAATTTTTAGGCTGAAAACGGTGGATAGGGGGTGGAATCGGCTAGATGAATGGGAATGGGTGAAATTATGGAGTAGGAAGTGCTAAGAATTTGGATGAATATTGTACCAAAATAATATCAATAATTCAACAAGGAAACAAATCAAACCCAACTAGGAAACTACCAAACTAATCCCAAATCAACTAGGAAAGTACCAAAACCAATCCTAATTCAACTAGGACACAAATTTCGACCCTCTTCCTTACTAATACAGCTGATGCACGAAAATTATGACTCCAATAATGCAATAATTCACTGCAATATAGTCCCCAATCGCTATTCGACGAAGGACGGCAATCGCGACACAAACACGAAGAAATGAAGACACAACTATTACCCGATGCAAGAATCACCCAAGAACTAATCAAGAACTACCAAGAACTTCAAAAATTAATCAAGATACTCAAAAAATATGGTGAACACAATAGGGCTCGATCAACTTTTTCTTTTTTTTTCTCTTTTTTTTCTTTTTTTTTGTATCGATTTTTTTTCAGCTCTTTTTTTGTACGATTTTTTTTTAATGGGATCTACTACTTTTACCCCTACTGTGTCACACACAAATTTGGATTGAACCACGACCAACTGAAGTTGACGTGGCTCTGATCCCAAAATTATGATACGACCAACAATAAGGCGAAAGCAAAGATCGAAACAACGGCAACTTAACAGAAGGATTCAATCCAAGATATCTACTGTGATAACACTTAAATATGAATAAATAAACTGTCCTAAACACTCAATTAAATTCGAACAAGAATTAAATAGCAAAACAACCCAAATAACCCCGTAAAATCCTAAATTAAAGACACGAACAGAAACCTATGCAAACGATCTCGGATTGAGATCAAATTTTAACACAAGGCAAAATCTAAAGAGATGCAAAACATATCCAAAATTCATCTAATTTGGCTAAGTGGTTTAAGAGATCGAATGGTTGGAAGTTTGTGACCCGATTTAGGATTTTTAGACCTAAATCGATGAATCCGGATTTTGATATGAAGTGGGACTATTTTTGTAATACCCGATCTTTTTATGTATTTATGGGTGAATATAACTAATGATTTTAAGTTATTTATATGTTATTTGTATGTGATATTTATATAAATCGGTATTTAATATGATTTTATTATATTGTAATTCGTTATAAATCTTGGTTGACTATCATTATGTATATAGGAATTCTTTAATTCTAAGTGTTAGGTTATTAGATTGAATTATAATATATACACACACTCGTGTATATAGATGAGAATATTTTTAATATTATGTTTAATTAGTGGGCGTAAATGTAGGTTAGAGTATGATATATTGGTTAATTATGACTTTTGTAGAAAATAAAACCTAGCAAAGCAAAAGGAAAATATTGAAAGAGAAATTAACACTTGAAGGGATAGCATGACAATCATGCATAACTTATGTTTAGGTATTTCCACGTGGAATGAAGGTTGGACGCTTGGTGTGTCCAATTTTAATGTAAGGAGCATACACACAACACACAATTATATATATATATATATATATATATATATATATATATGTAAAGCTAGAGATAAGCTTAATTGTTGTAAATAAAATATATATTTTAACACATCTTCCTTTCTCTCCACGTAATGGACATGTGGCGGATGATGACAAGTATTGGAATGGGATGCAAGATGAAGGGGCAAAACTATGTATATAAATTAATAGAAATGGTAATTAATAGGTAAATAAAAGAAGTTAGTATTTGAGGTGGTGGAACTACAATGGATAAAGAGAATACGTATTCTAAGAAAAATTAGCAACATGAGGTTAGTATTCATACTTCTAATTAGTATTCATACTTAATCTTTGTATGTAATAAATTAGTTAAGAAAATATGAGGAAAGATAATAAGGTGTGATAATATTTTACCCGAAAATATAAAAGATTATTTTCTTTATTTTATTATTATCTGGTTATCTTCAATTATATCATGAAATTAGTTAATTGTCATATTAATGATGTAATTATCTATTATTGTAATATATTTTGAAAGAAAATTATATTTATAAATTTAGGAAATGGTAAAGTAATTGATTTATTTGATTGGAATAACAAGATAAAAGAAAATAATATTTGACGAAGATAGTTTAAAGATTAAATACTATTAGTAGTAGATGGGTAAATCAAATAAATGTTTGTTGTATAAAACTATTGATATTTTCATTGTGTTAATAAAATAATAAACTAGTGAAATAATATTTGGAATATATATACATAGATATAGTGTTAAAATAAATCAAGTAGGAGAACTTTGTAGCAAACTGAAATATTTTGAAACCATTGCTATTCAAATGTTTAATTATAACCTCTGCTAATGAATTATATTATACTGCAAGGTCTATTAGTCATACTCAATTGTATTTAACGATAAATCTAACATGTTAAGCTTGGTTAATAAATTGAAGATATAATAAAATAAAGATGGATAATTAAATAAGATGGACGTCTTAGATAAAAAGTGATGTGAAATTAACTTGATAGTTCATTAATTTGTGGTTATTACATGTTGTGGTTTATTAATTAGATTTAGCTGGGAAGGAGCATGATCTAGAATCTCGAATATTATAAGCTTGGATTCAAGGTAGGTAGAAATCCATTTGCAACTACAATGCATGAATATATTATTATGTGATTATTATTTGCTATTGTGTTGTTATAATTTATTACCTTATAAATGTGTGATATAATATGCTTTTGGCGTTCTATCTATTTGCATTAAATATCTTGTATATGAGCACGAGCATATGCATGCACATCATGTAGATACTGTCGAGGTTGCATGCATTAAATGGTTTTGAGAGAGAGAAAATATTTTATTTGGGATTGGTCACCACCAGCCCGTGTTGTGCTGTGTTGATATTTGTGCCTCGAGTGGGATGACTTCCATGTGGGATCAAAGGGAACAGGCAGGGGGCGTGTCCCTTGGGGTCCAGGGAGGATGGTTCACTTCGACTGCACCTTTGAGGTGATGAGTGACTGATGTGGGATGACTTTCATGTGGGATCAAAGGGAACAGGCAGGGGGCGTGTCCCTTGGGGTCCAGGAAGAATGAGCCACATGAGTGCACTAATCATATTATGGCCAAGTGATATTGATTATATTATGAGCTCATGACTCATGTTGGTGTCTGGTGAAGGGAGCCAAGTTCCTAAACGTTGAAAATGCTTTTGAGATGGCATAAAAGGATTTTGTACATAAGCATTTGACATTTGTGGTGGTGTTGTGTCTTGCACCTTTTGTGACTGCTAGTGATCATGCATGCGCATGATTTCTGCTTACTGAGCATTAGCTCATGTAGTTCATGCATTGTAGGTGAAAGTGATAATGTGTGGTGCATCGACACATGAATGCTTAAAGCTTTGATAAGTCCTGAGAAGTGTATACATGGATGACGACCTGTGAGGAGGGCAAGGGCTTATTTTATTTTATTGTATTTTGTTGCTTAGATATATTAGGTTTGGATTTAAATTTATTTCCATATTCTCATAATATTTCTGCAAAGAAAACAATAATTTCTTTATAATTTTAGTAAATCGATCACTTTAAATGCACCACATTTTAACCTAAATTTTTAATGTTCAACACTTTTTAATGGAAAAGTACATGCTTACATTTTACAAAGAGGTGACTCACCCACATTTTTACATTACTTTCTATTTTACATTTATTTTATTGGGGCGGGTGTGACAATTTTGAGGGTGTTGATGATGGTATGGGAGTGTTATGGACGTGGGTGGTGGTTTTGGTGATGGTGGAAGGATCGATAATGAAGAGAAACGAAAAGGATAGGTGAAACTTACCCGAAACGAACCCCGAATCGACGAGAACTCGGAACGCGCCTATGGAGCAACCTTAAATGGCTGTCTAACCTAGATACTACGAGATATCATGAACGAGACAATAGATTTCAAGTCTGGAATACCAGAACCAAACTCTACCAGAAGAACCGTTGTTGTGTGAGACAAGAGAATAGCATAAAAGCACTGTTTTTCATTCAATCAAGTCTCCCAAACATCAAGAACGAAAATCCCCTAAATAATTAACCTAAGGAGCGAAAATTAAAGTGTCCTGGGCCTAGAATTCGAACTGGGCTAATTAAAACTACTACTAGGTCCAATATCACCTAAACAGGTTGTGATAAATTGGACTGCTAATTAAATAAAATCTAAAACTAAAATAAATACTTCAAATAATTAAAATAACTAATTAAAATAAACAAGGACACCCGTCCAATATCAGCTCTCCAACATCAAACTTTAATCCGGTTCTCTAGATATCTTGACGTCTGGTTCCATGCTTATCTCGAGCTCATCATTCCCCCCTTCCTCAAAAGAATTCGACCTCGAATTCAGTCCTCCCGAATCAAAGACACGCATACATAGCTTGGAGAGAAATTTATGAGAATGCTGCAGAATTGGATCTCTAAGGAACTTCACCTCTAAATCAGCAAATTGCATTTTCAGTGCATCAATTTCCACCATTCTGTGAGTGAACTGCATTTCTGGTGGCTTTTCTTTGACAACCTGAAATAAAGTAGAACAAGGAACAAGTTGATAATAAAAAGGTGATATTAACAAAGTTCCCATGTTCGACTTCTCTTGAATATCGGACTCATCAACACAACTTTCATAAAGAATGACTTCAATTCCTTCCTGATTAGCTTCCAATTACTGCGTTTCATCAACTTCAAACTCATTATGCACTGGATCGGATTGCATGAGCAACTTTAGATCATCTTCTTTCAAAACTAATAGCTCCAGGTTGGACTCTTCTTGAGTTAGAACTTCCAGATTGGATTCTGATGAAACTGACAAGTCCAAACTGGCTTCTTTGAAATCTGTCACTGCATGAACGAAATTTGATACTTCCAGATTTGGTTGTACCACTTCAATTTTATTTGTATCCTCAAGTGGACTAGTTAAATTAGCGTCGACTTTCTCAGATACTGCAGGACCTGATTCTGCAACTTCAACTATTGCAACAACTGTATCTTGACTTGGCATATCAATGACCAGCTGAACTGGTGGTGGTGTAGACTGTGTAACAATGGCCGGCTGAACGGGTGAAGTAGATTATACAGGTGTTGTCAGTGGAACAACATGTGGCTGAATTCTTGGTGGCGGTGGTGCATATACGGGTTTTGCAATGGGTGGCCTACAGCTGGACTGTGGAAGGTTTTGCGTATAGTGCTGTGCGATCTGATCCACTAACTTTTCCATTAAATCCAGCTTGTCAAATATTCACTGTGTACGAGTTCCCATGCTTGAGTTCATAGTAACCTGCAAAACAAAACAACAAAAGAATACAAGAAACGGACCTCACTTTTTTTTTACTCTCGTGTGTAGCACTCAAAGTGTATAAAGTCTCAATAAAGCTCGAACTCCAGCGACTCACAGTAGAACTCGAATTCCAGTAGTAGAATTGCAACTGACTCCTCCAGCTCTAGTCAAGAGCTCGAACTTGACTCCAAAAGTTCCATGGGGTACACAAAACACCACGAAGTAGGCTATAAAGGGTAAAGGTCGGCTGTAGGGTGAAAAGTTAGGAAAATTCGAAGAAACGGCAAAACCGGAAAATATTCAATAGGCGATTTCACCCTGAAGATGATAGAATTTGGCCAAAAGTACATTTATATCACAGTTATTCTACGAGTCTTGTCCAAAACATCGTTCTGCTTCCGGAATGGTATTATGGGCGAAAATCAGAGTTCGGGAGCAAAATCTGCAGAAAATCAATTTTTAGGCTGAAAACGGTGGATAGGGGGTGGAATCGGCTAGATGAATGGGAATGGGTGAAATTATGGAGTAGGAAGTGCTAAGAATTTGGATGAATATTGTACCAAAATAATATCAATAATTCAACAAGGAAACAAATCAAACCCAACTAGGAAACTACCAAACTAATCCCAAATCAACTAGGAAAGTACCAAAACCAATCCTAATTCAACTAGGACACAAATTTCGACCCTCTTCCTTACTAATACAGCTGATGCACGAAAATTATGACTCCAATAATGCAATAATTCACTGCAATATAGTCCCCAATCACTATTCGACGAAGGACGGCAATCGCGACACAAACACGAAGAAATGAAGACACAACTATTACCCGATGCAAGAATCACCCAAGAACTAATCAAGAACTACCAAGAACTTCAAAAATTAATCAAGATACTCAAAAAATATGGTGAACACAATAGGGCTCGATCAACTTTTTCTTTTTTTTTCTCTTTTTTTTTCTTTTTTTTTTGTATCGATTTTTTTTCAGCTCTTTTTTTTTGTACGATTTTTTTTTAATGGGATCTACTTTTACCCCTACTGTGTCACACACAAATTTGGATTGAACCACGACCAACCGAAGTTGACGTGGCTCTGATACCAAAATTATGATACGACCAACAATAAGGCGGAAGCAAAGATCGAAACAAAGGCAACTTAACAGAAGGATTCAATCCAAGATATCTACTGTGATAACACTTAAATATGAATAAATAAACTGTCCTAAACACTCAATTAAATTCGAACAAGAATTAAATAGCAAAACAACCCAAATAACCCCGTAAAATCCTAAATTAAAGACACGAACAGAAACCTATGCAAACGACCTCAGATTGAGCTCAAATTTTAACACAAGGTAAAATCTATAGAGATGCAAAATATATCCAAAATTCATCTAATTTGGCTAAGTGGTTTAAGAGATCGAATGGTTGGAAGTTTGTGACCCGATTTAGGATTTTTAGACCTAAATCGATGAATCCGGATTTCGATCTGAAGTGGGACTATTTTGAGGGTGTTGATGATTGTATGGGAGTGTTATGGACGTGGGTGGTGGTTTTGGTGATGGTGGAAGGATCGATAATGAAGAGAAACGAAAAGGATAGGTGAAACTTACCCGAAACAAACCCCGAATCGACGAGAACTCGGAACGCGCCTATGGAGCAACCTTAAATGGCTGTCTAACCTGGATACTACGAGATATCATGAACGAGACAATAGATTTCAAGTCTGGAATGCCAGAACCAAACTCTACCAGAAGAACCGTTGTTGTGTGAGACAAGAGAATAGCATAAAAGCACTGTTTTTCATTCAATCAAGTCTCCCAAACATCAAGAACGAAAATCCCCTAAATAATTAACCTAAGGAGCGAAAATTAAAGTGTCCTGGGCCTAGAATTCGAACTGGGCTAATTAAAACTACTACTAGGTCGAATATCACCTAAACAGGTTGTGATAAATTGGACTGCTAATTAAATAAAATCCAAAACTAAAATAAATACTTCAAATAATTAAAATAACTAATTAAAATAAACAAGGACACCCGTCCAATATCAGCTCTCCAACATCAAACTTTAATCCGGTTCTCTAGATATCTTGATGTCTGGTTCCATGCTTATCTCGAGCTCATCATTCCCCCCTTCCTCTAAAGAATTCGACCTCGAATTCAGTCCTCCCGAATCAAAGACACGCATACATAGCTTGGAGAGAAATTTATGAGAATGCTGCAGAATTGGATCTCTAAGGAACTTCACCTCTAAATCAGCAAATTGCATTTTCAGTGCATCAATTTCCACCATTCTGTGAATGAACGGCATTTCTGGTGGCTTTTCTTTGACAACCTGAAATAAAGTAGAACAAGGAACAAGTTGATAATAAAAAGGTAATATTAACAAAGTTCCCATGTTCGACTTCTCTTGAATATCGGACTCATCAACATAACTTTCATAAAGAATGACTTCAATTCCTTCCTGATTAGCTTCCAACTACTGCGTTTCATCAACTTCAAACTCATTATGCACTGGATCGGATTGCATGAGCAACTTTAGATCATCTTCTTTCAAAACTAATAGCTCCAGATTGGACTCTTCTTGGGTTAGAACTTCCAGATTGGATTCTGATGAAACTGACAAGTCCAAACTGACTTCTTTGAAATCTGTCACTGCATGAACGAAATTTGATACTTCCAGATTTGGTTGTACCACTTCAATTTTATTTGTATCCTCAAGTGGACTAGTTAAATTAGCGTCGACTTTCTCAGATACTGCAGGACCTGATTCTGCAACTTCAACTATTGCAACAACTGTATCTTGACTTGGCATATCAATGACCAGCTGAACTGGTGGTGGTGTAGACTGTGTAACAATGGCCGGCGGAACGGGTGAAGTAGATTGTACAGGTGTTGTCAGTGGAACAACATGTGGTTGAATTCTTGGTGGCGGTGGTGCATATACGGGTTTTGCAATGGGTGGCCTACAGCTGGACTGTGGAAGGTTTTGCGTATAGTGCTGTGCGATCTGATCTACTAACTTTTCCATTAAATCCAGCTTGTCAAATATTCACTGTGTACGAGTTCCCATGCTTGAGTTCATAGTAACCTGCAAAACAAAACAACAAAAGAATACAAGAAACGGACCTCACTTTTTTTTTACTCTCGTGTATAGAACTCAAAGTGTATAAAGTCTCAATAAAGCTCGAACTCCAGCGACTCACAGTAGAACTCGAATTCCAGTAGTAGAATTGCAACTGACTCCTCCAGCTCTAGTCAAGAGCTCGAACTTGACTCCAAAAGTTCCATGGGGTACACAAAACACCACGAAGTAGGCTATAAAGGGTAAAGGTCAGCTGTAGGGGTGAAAAGTTAGGAAAATTCGAAGAAACAGCAAAACCGGAAAATATTCAATAGGCGATTTCACCCTGAAGATGATAGAATTTGGCCAAAAGTACATTTATATCGCAGTTATTCTACAAGTCTTGTCCAAAACATCGTTCTGCTTCCGGAATGGTATTATGGGCGAAAATCAGAGTTCGGGAGCAAAATCTGCAGAAAATCAATTTTTAGGCTGAAAACGGTGGATAGGGGGTGGAATCGGCTAGATGAATGGGAATGGGTGAAATTATGGAGTAGGAAGTGCTAAGAATTTGGATGAATATTGTACCAAAATAATATCAATAATTCAACAAGGAAACAAATCAAACCCAACTAGGAAACTACCAAACTAATCCCAAATCAACTAGGAAAGTACCAAAACCAATCCTAATTCAACTAGGACACAAATTTCGACCCTCTTCCTTACTAATACAGCTGATGCACGAAAATTATGACTCCAATAATGCAATAATTCACTGCAATATAGTCCCCAATCGCTATTCGACGAAGGACGGCAATCGCGACACAAACACGAAGAAATGAAGACACAACTATTACCCGATGCAAGAATCACCCAAGAACTAATCAAGAACTACCAAGAACTTCAAGAATTAATCAAGATACTCAAAAAATATGGTGAACACAATAGGGCTCGATCAACTTTTTCTTTTTTTTTCTCTTTTTTTTTCTTTTTTTTTGTATCGATTTTTTTTCAGCTCTTTTTTTTGTACGATTTTTTTTTAATGGGATCTACTAATTTTACTCCTACTGTGTCACACACAAATTTGGATTGAACCACGACCAACCGAAGTTGACGTGGCTCTGATACCAAAATTATGATACGACCAACAATAAGGCGGAAGCAAAGATCGAAACAACGGCAACTTAACAGAAGGATTCAATCCAAGATATCTACTGTGATAACACTTAAATATGAATAAATAAACTGTCCTAAACACTCAATTAAATTCGAACAAGAATTAAATAGCAAAACAACCCAAATAACCCCGTAAAATCCTAAATTAAAGACACGAACAGAAACCTATGCAAACGACCTCGGATTGAGCTCAAATTTTAACACAAGGCAAAATCTATAGAGATGCAAAATATATCCAAAATTCATCTAATTTGGCTAAGTGGTTTAAGATATCGAATGGTTGGAAGTTTGTGACCCGATTTAGGATTTTTAGACCTAAATCGATGAATCCGGATTTCGATCTGAAGTGGGACTATTTTGAGGGTGTTGATGATTGTATAGGAGTGTTATGGACGTGGGTGGTGGTTTTGGTGATGGTGGAAGGATCGATAATGAAGAGAAACGAAAAGGATAGGTGAAACTTACCCGAAACGAACCCCGAATCGACGAGAACTCGGAACGCGCCTATAGAGCAACCTTAAATGGCTGTCTAACCTGGATACTACGAGATATCATGAACGAGAAAATAGATTTCAAGTCTGGAATGCCAGAACCAAACTCTACCAGAAGAACCGTTGTTGTGTGAGACAAGAGAATAGCATAAAAGCACTGTTTTTCATTCAATCAAGTCTCCCAAACATCAAGAACGAAAATCCCCTAAATAATTAACCTAAGGAGCGAAAATTAAAGTGTCCTGGGCCTAGAATTCGAACTGGGCTAATTAAAACTACTACTAGGTCCAATTTCACCTAAACAGGTTGTGATAAATTGGACTGCTAATTAAATAAAATCCAAAACTAAAATAAATACTTCAAATAATTAAAATAACTAATTAAAATAAACAAGGACACACGTCCAATATCAGCTCTCCAACATCAAACTTTAATCTGGTTCTCTAGATATCTTGACGTCTGGTTCCATGCTTATCTCGAGCTCATCATTCCCCCCTTCCTCAAAAGAATTCGACCTCGAATTCAGTCCTCCCGAATCAAAGACACGCATACATAGCTTGGAGAGAAATTTATGAGAATGCTGCAGAATTGGATCTCTAAGGAACTTCACCTCTAAATCAGCAAATTGCATTTTCAGTGCATCAATTTCCACCATTCTGCGAATGAACTGCATTTCTGGTGGCTTTTCTTTGACAACGTGAAATAAAGTAGAACAAGGAACAAGTTGATAATAAAAAGGTGATATTAACAAAGTTCCCATGTTCAACTTCTCTTGAATATCGGACTCATCAACACAACTTTCATAAAGAATGACTTCAATTCCTTCCTGATTAGCTTCCAATTACTGCGTTTCATCAACTTCAAACTCATTATGCACTGGATCGGATTGCATGAGCAACTTTAGATCATCTTCTTTCAAAACTAATAGCTCCAGATTGGACTCTTCTTGAGTTAGAACTTCCAGATTGGATTCTGATGAAACTGACAAGTCCAAACTGACTTCTTTGAAATCTGTCACTGCATGAACGAAATTTGATACTTCCAGATTTGGTTGTACCACTTCAATTTTATTTGTATCCTCAAGTGGACTAGTTAAATTAGTGTCGACTTTCTCAGATACTGCAGGACCTGATTCTGCAACTTCAACTATTGCAACAACTGTATCTTGACTTGGCATATCAATGACCTGCTGAACTGGTGGTGGTGTAGACTGTGTAACAATGGCCGGCTGAACGGGTGAAGTAGATTGTACAGGTGTTGTCAGTGGAACAACATGTGGCTGAATTCTTGGTGGCGGTGCTGCATATACGGGTTTTGCAATGGGTGGCCTACAGCTGGACTGTGGAAGGTTTTGCGTATAGTGCTGTGCGATCTGATCTACTAACTTTTCCATTAAATCCAGCTTGTCAAATATTCACTGTGTACGAGTTCCCATGCTTGAGTTCATAGTAACCTGCAAAACAAAACAACAAAAGAATACAAGAAACGGACCTCACTTTTTTTTTACTCTCGTGTATAGCACTCAAAGTGTATAAAGTCTCAATAAAGCTCGAACTCCAGCGACTCACAGTAGAACTCGAATTCCAGTAGTAGAATTGCAACTGACTCCTCCAGCTCTAGTCAAGAGCTCGAACTTGACTCCAAAAGTTCCATGGGGTACACAAAACACCACGAAGTAGGCTATAAAGGGTAAAGGTCGGCTGTAGGGGTGAAAAGTTAGGAAAATTCGAAGAAACGGCAAAACCGGAAAATATTCATTAGGCGATTTCACCCTGAAGATGATAGAATTTGGCCAAAAGTACATTTATATCACAGTTATTCTACGAGTCTTGTCCAAAACATCGTTATGCTTCCGGAATGGTATTATGGGCGAAAATCAGAGTTCGGGAGCAAAATCTGCAGAAAATCAATTTTTAGGCTGAAAACGGTGGATAGGGGGTTGAATCGGCTAGATGAATGGGAATGGGTGAAATTATGGAGTAGGAAGTGCTAAGAATTTGGATGAATATTGTACCAAAATAATATCAATAATTCAACAAGGAAACAAATCAAACCCAACTAGGAAACTACCAAACTAATCCCAAATCAACTAGGAAAGTACCAAAACCAATCCTAATTCAACTAGGACACAAATTTCGACCCTCTTCCTTACTAATACAGCTGATGCACGAAAATTATGACTCCAATAATGCAATAATTCACTGCAATATATAGTCCCCAATCGCTATTCGACGAAGGACGGCAATCGCGACACAAACACGAAGAAATGAAGACACAACTATTACCCGATGCAAGAATCACCCAAGAACTAATCAAGAACTACCAAGAACATCAAAAATTAATCAAGATACTCAAAAAATATGGTGAACACAATAGGGCTCGATCAACTTTTTCTTTTTTTTTCTCTTTTTTTTTCTTTTTTTTTGTATCGATTTTTTTTCAGCTCTTTTTTTTGTACGATTTTTTTTTAATGGGATCTACTACTTTTACTCCTACTGTGTCACACACAAATTTGGATTGAACCACGACCAACCGAAGTTGACGTGGCTCTGATACCAAAATTATGATACGACCAACAATAAGGCGGAAGCAAAGATCGAAACAACGGCAACTTAACAGAAGGATTCAATCCAAGATATCTACTGTGATAACACTTAAATATGAATAAATAAACTGTCCTAAACACTCAATTAAATTCGAACAAGAATTAAATAGCAAAACAACCCAAATAACCCCGTAAAATCCTAAATTAAAGACACGAACAGAAACCTATGCAAACGACCTCGGATTGAGCTCAAATTTTAACACAAGGCAAAATCTATAGAGATGCAAAACATATCCATAATTTATCTAATTTGGCTAAGTGGTTTAAGAGATCAAATGGTTGGAAGTTTGTGACCCGATTTAGGATTTTTAGACATAAATCGATGAATCCGGATTTCGATCTGAAGTGGGACTATTTTGAGGGTGTTGATGATGGTATGGGAGTGTTATGAACGTGGGTGGTGGTTTTGGTGATGGTGGAAGGATCGATAATGAAGAGAAACGAAAAGGATAGGTGAAACTTACCCGAAACGAACCCCGAATCGACGAGAACTCGGAACGCGCCTATGGAGCAACCTTAAATGGCTGTCTAACCTGGATACTACGAGATATCACGAACGAGACAATAGATTTCAAGTCTGGAATGCCAGAACCAAACTCTACCAGAAGAACCGTTGTTGTGTGAGACAAGAGAATAGCATAAAAGCACTGTTTTTCATTCAATCAAGTCTCCCAAACATCAAGAACGAAAATTCCCTAAATAATTAACCTAAGGAGCGAAAATTAAAGTGTCCTGGGCCTAGAATTTGAACTGGGCTAATTAAAACTACTACTAGGTCCAATATCACCTAAACAGGTTGTGATAAATTGGACTGCTAATTAAATAAAATCCAAAACTAAAATAAATACTTCAAATAATTAAAATAACTAATTAAAATAAACAAGGACACACGTCCAATATCAGCTCTCCAACATCAAACTTTAATCCGGCTCTCTAGACATCTTGACGTCTGGTTCCATGCTTATCTCGGGCTCATCAATTCCTCTGAGATGGTATTAGTGGTAGTACCACCTGTATTTTCACTGGTTTCTGACATGGTTTGGTTTTGCAGATTTTAACCAGAGGTCGAGAATAGTAGATAGACAATGATGAAATTTTTCTGAGTATATTGGATCTGATGACTCTGCTTTGATACCATGATAGTTTGTATTAAGGCCATGATAGAGAAGAGACCGAGAGAGATAGACTCGATTTTGGTTTTTATTATTGTTGTATATTTGATAATGAATTGCACTTCTCTACTTATTGAGAGATGTTGCCATTGTACAAGGAAAGAAATAAATCTATTCTAAAGTGGATCAATTAGATCCTAAATTTAATTTATTTCCTTCTAACATTTGATTGTTTGAAGATTATGTGATTTAGTTTCATGTGCATTATTAACAGGAGGAAGAATTAAAGGAGAAGGCCACAAGGATTGAGGAAGCTAAGCAACGTTTGACAACTTTGAGTAAGGAATCGAAGGTGGGGTTTGGGAAAGAATAATCACATTTGTATGGTAATATGATTATATATATGCTACTGCTTTGTGCATAATTTCTGATTTAATAACAATTTCTAGGCTCCAGCATTCCTTTATGTGGTCCACAATCTTGTTATCATATTACTGCAATGATTGGTAATTGATGAATTAATAGCTCTTTAAAGCATTCAGTTTTTGTTTAGGTTCCTGAAAGTGGCCAGTTGGGTAGTATCTTCCGCTATATTTTGCTGAGGACCTTGTTCCTGACAAATTCACCCTGGATTATATCTGTTATTTTAGTTTTCTGGATTATATATGTTCCTGAAAATATTTAGGACTTTAATTTGCTTATGTTTTGTAGGCTTGGTAATTGTGTTTGGATATGTTGTTTATTGTGTTTGATAAGTAGGTGTATATAGATGTATGTTGGTGGCAATTCTCGCTCCAAACATGTGAAATCTCCCTCCAAAAGAATGGCAAAGCCGCCCAAATTTTCCTCCATATATTATTGCAGTGATTTGGTAAATTGTTCTTTTGGGATCAAAATTGATAATAAAATGGTACCAAAATCAACAATATTTTTCACAGAAAATGACACGGCGTGACTAAAAATGATAGTTTAAAACTTTTGGAACCAAAATAGATAGTGTTGGGACCAAAACCGGAGAGGGGTGTACCCTATGAGACCAAAAGTAAAATTTTCTCGGTGTACTGAGTTACTCAGTGCAACGGGTCAAACTTTGGTCAACTTTAAGGGTCAACTCACCCAATTTGTGGGTGACCCGCCTATTTAAAAAAACAAAATCTTACCAGAAAAAAAGTATGACCAGTAATACTAAAAGTATCACTTAAAAGTCCAAAAGTATCACCCGTGGCTTTAAAAATTTCAGGTCTATTACTTGTCTTTAATGAGTTCATTTAATTCAAATTAGAATTTATTCTATTACAATTAATATTTAGAGTTTAGAGGTTTATGGTTTAGAGTTTTTTGGAGGTTTTAATTTTTTATTTTTTTTTTGTTTTTTTTTTTTGGAGGGGGTGTTTAGTTTTTTTTTTTTTTAGTTTTTTAGGGTTTATTGATTTCAAGTAGGGTTTATCTTTAATTCAAGAAAAAATAATTATCGAGCGAAGTGCACAAGCCCACGCGTTAGTGTTGGGCGAGTGCACTTAGGGTTGTAAATGAGCCGAGTCGAGTATCACTGAGCTCGAGCTCGGCTCGTTTAACTGCTCGTGAGCTCGAGCTCGAGCTCGCTCGACTCGAGTTTTATACTCGAGCTCGAGCTCGACTCGAGAAGAAAATTTTGTACTCGAGCTCGGCTCGTTTAACTGTTATTCGAGCCTAACTCGAGCTCGAGCTCGATACTCGACTCGAGTTTGAGCTCGAACACTCAACTCGAGCTGGAGCTCGATTACTCGACTTGAGTTTGGCTCATTAATGATATATTTGAGTCCAACTCGAGCTCGACTCGTTTATGTTATATTCGAGTCCGACTCGAAATTAAGCTCGACTCGTTTATCTGGAACTAAAAAAATTGATAATAATAACCCCGCATATTAATAAAATTCCTAAAATATTTCAAACAAAGTTCAACATACGTGACAAATTCGAATATGATTATATTAGACAAAATTGTAATTTTAGTTTATTTCAAACAAAGTTCAACATACGTCATATATTTTTTTTGTTAGTATAAGTCATTATTTTGATTATATTAGACAAAATTATCATTTTGGTTTATTTATATTTCTAACTTGATTGATTGAGGCATATTAATTTGTCAATATTAGCCTTGATTTTATTATTTCCTTTTTTTCATTATTATTTAAGAAATAATTTGAAATCTAGTTAAGATGGATTATATATATAATGTTAGTGTTAATATTATCTCAAATATAGGATATAATAATACTACTATGCTAAATTGCTAATTACTAATTAGTAATTACTATGTATATATGATATAGGATGTAGGATATATTCAATAATTTTGACTTTTGTTTATAAAAGTGTTATTATTGCTTCTTAATTTGAAATTTTGACTTTGAAAATATTAATTGAGAGATGACAATTATTGATTTCAATTAATATTTTAGGTAAAATATATTTTTTTGTTAGTTTTAGTCATTATTTTTAATATTAGATAAAATTATCATTTTGATTTATTTTATTTTTATTACTTAATCGATTGAGGAATATTAATTTGTCCATATCAGTCTTTATTTTTTTTATTTCGTTTCTTCATTATTACTTAAGATATAATAATTTAAAATCTAGTTAATATAGATTATATATATAGTGTATTAGTGTTAAAGTAAATATTATTTCGAATATAGGATAGAATAATATTACTAATTACTATGAATATATAATATTCATATATGATATATTCAATAATTTTGTCTTTTGTTTGTAAAGTGTTATTATTGCTAATTAATTTAAAATTTTGACTTTGAAATATTCGTTAAGAAATAACAATTATTGATTTCAATTAATATTTCAGTTAAGTATAATTTTCTGTTAATATTAGTCACTGTTTCCATTATATTAGTTAAAAATATAATTTTATTTTATATTTATTTCTTAATGGATTGAAGAATGAAGAATATTAATTTGTCAATATTAGTCTTGATTTTTGTTATTTTTTTTTTATTATTACTTAAGAAGATATAATAATTTAAAATCTAGTTAAGAAATATTATATATAGAGAGAGAGAGTATATATTGTCTCGATTCTCGGATATATAAAATAGAGTAATATAAATATATAAATTACTATTTACAATGTATATATGATATATTACTATTGATTTCGATAGTATTGTTAGTTGTTACTAACTTATATTGACTTTGATCAAATAATTGATTTTGATAATATCAATTAAAGATTATTAATTTCAATTAATATTTCATGTAAAGTATTATTTTTCATAATATTTGGTTAATATTAATATTTATGTTGATAATATAGTATTAAATAAAACTATTATTTTATTTTATATTTATTATTTAATCCATCTTAATCGATGCACACATATCAAATTGTCAATGAATTGAAATATTATTTCATTTCATAGTTTTTATTTAATTAATTGAGAAGTTTTAAATCTAATACCAGTAATGTATATTACCATTGATCCCATTTTATTATTAATTGAAAATTTTAACAAAAATAAATTTTATTTTAAAAACATTAGAAAAAATAAAAAATATATATATTTTGAGTTTCAAATCGAGTATAGTTCGAAAGTTGTTTCATGAACTAACTCAAGTAACTACTCGTGAGAACTACTCACGAGATTGCTCGATTAACTACTCGCGAGACTGCTCGATTAACTACTCGTGAGACAGCTTGATTAACTACTCGCGAGACTGCTCGATTAACTACTCGCAAGACAGCTCGATTAACTACTCGCGAGCTTCACGAGCCGAGCAAGCTCGTGAACTTCTCGAGCCGAGCACCCCCAAGCTCGAGCTCGGCTCGACAAAAAGCTCGAGCTTGTTTAGCGAGCTCGAGCTCGACTCGTTTACGAGCCGAGTCACATTCGAGCGAGTTTTTTTCGAGTCGATCTCCTAGTATCTCACGAGTAGCTTGGCTCATTTACAGCCCTAAGTGCACTGCGCGAGTCGCTGAAATAAAAAAAAAAAAAAAAGGTAATTAATTATTAATTTTAATTTTAGAGTTGATTTATTCCATTTTAGGCTATATAATTATTTAGAAAAAAATTAGTTTTGAAACACAGTGTACAAGCCTACACATTAGCGCCGGGCGAGTCGTCAGATACAAATAATTAAATCACTTTCATTGTACGATATATAATTTTTGGAGAAAAAAGTAAAAAAGAAATCAAAAAATCAAAAACAGAAAACTGAAAAATCAAAAATCAAAACAGAAAAAAAGAAAAAAGTATTGACTAGCGCATGTATCCCACACGCCGTGCATGGGACGGATCCCATGCTGCACTAAAAACCACCTCTAATCTTAATTTTATTTGATTAATGAAAAAGTGGATTTTATGATTAAACTAAACAAAGAGGATATAAAACAACTAGAATAATAATATAAAAAAAAAATTGGAAGATTAACTTTCAAATCGAAGATTTATAAGGATTTAGGATTCCACCATAATTATTCATATATTTTCAAGTAATTCAATCGTATCAACTTCGGTTTGAAGGTTTAATTAGGCCCCATGTTATATATATACTTTTAGTTCTCATTTGAGACCCACAGATAGTTCGAGAGTCTTAGACATTTTTTCTAGAGTTTTTCTTGAAACATTACAGGAATCGTTTCTATAAAGATCTTGAAAAACCTCAAATCACATGATAACCCATTAATATCGTAGGTATATAGAGCTACCGTCACAATGTCGTGCACAAACAATTATGATTATTCGTGAATTAATAAAATATTTGATTGAGATCTCTATAAAGATATCTGTGAGTCGTTTCTATAGAGAGATTGAAAAACCTCAAATCATATGATAACCCATTATTGTAGGTGTATATAGATCTACCGTCAAAACGTCATGCGCAAATAATTATGATTATTTGTGAATTAAATATTTGATTGAGATTTAGTGGAAATAAAGTTGTTTATTGCTCATATCTAGCCTCCTCCAATCCAGCCGTCTAGGCCCCATTGTTTGAATGTTTTGATTTGAAAAATCGATGTTTTTTATCCAATCAAACGAACTTAATTGCCCCAACATCATCTAACTAACGAAATATATACACATTCCCCAAGATTAATTAATTAATTATTCAATTGATTGTGGGCGTATTTCGTTTTCTTGATTAGGGTCGATAGACTAAACAATCCAGTTCAATCATTTGCTCGGTTCGCAAGAATGGAGTTGGGTATTGATTATGGACTCGAGCTCCTATTATCTATTTAGATGATAGCCAATATTAAGGTATTTAAAATCATTAATTCCATTATTGACGAAACTCAAAATTACCTAATCATTATCATTTAAATATTTACATTAGTCAAAAACTTATTGTCTAATGAATCGAAATCTGTAATATTAGTGAAGATTCAGATGCAAAGTCATATTGAATGGAACATTTGTAATTTTGTTGGTCTTTGATTGTGTTTGGATTCGAGCATCGATCCATTTTATGAATTTTGACTTGTAAAATGATCTCACACAAGACTTTTCTTTTGAACTAATAATGAAAATCTTATGAACAGAGAAATTTAGGTATTCTCCTAAATCTTATCATATTTATTCAATGCAAACGAAATATTGACAATCTATTCTAAAATCATTAAAATCACAATCAAACAATCCAAATACAAAATTTGATGCGATCCTCGCTGACAGATTGGTGACGACGGGAATCTACCCAGGAGTACCACGTTACAACGGGATAAACAATGAAATTCTTTGACCCGAGCTTTACAACGCAGACGAACCGTAGATATATGAATCTACAACCCTACTGTGATTGGAAACAAGAACCTTAGAACAAAGGTGAAGACGCCACAAACGGGGATGGTTGATCATGTTTGATAAGTCAGATTTGAATCTCACGAGGGTTTCTCGTTCAAACTCGGATAAATCTCAAAGAGATATAAAACACAAGAATTTTATTGATAAAAAATGTATTATTTTCATTCTCATAAGCCTCTCTTATATAGGGGTGGTAGAGAATAAACTTCCTAAACAGAAAACTAGATTAAAAAGGAAACAAATCTGAAAAAGAAACAAATCTACTAAGGAAATCAATCTAACAAGAAAACAAATAAAAACTATAAATTCTAACCTAATTAAATCCGAAAATAATAATTAAATTTAATAACTCTCTTAATTAAAATAGGACTCCTAAATAATATAGAAAATAATTTCGTCAAAGTAGGCTTTCGATGGCAGCAGGTCCAACTCCTTCAATGGGCCCTTAAACAGCTTTGGATCACATCAATGCCACTTAGGATCGTATCAAAATTATTTTTATCTAAACAATGCAATCATACTATATAATCAATCTTATTTATCACTTCCACCAAATCAAACGACACACACACACGCACACATAGGGAATAACTCATTTGTGAACAATGGTCTAGTGTGTAATTTGTGGACTAATCGTAGCCATTGAAATTGTTAGAGAGAGGGTCAAGATCAATTTCATTGTTAATAATGTTTTTATTTATTTTATTAAGAAGAGGACATCGCTGTCAATTTCAAAGATTGACAAGTCTTAGTAGATCATTGAATCCATAAATATTTTCTCATATATAGGGGATAGGTTAGGTGAAAATCAATCCTAGTGTGAGAACTAGAACCACATCTCACACGATACAATTCATGCAAATCAAAGGCCCATATTTGATTGAAAAGTTTGTAGCAATTACGTAATATTTGAATATTTTTTGGGCGGGAGCATTAACATACGTAATTCAGCCATTTTTATAAAAAACATGGAGTGTTTGATAACAGGATTGTCATGCGCATGAAGTACTATCAGCATACTAACGAAGCATTATCATGATGCTAATTAAAATTTTCTAATATTTGTTAGTAAAAAATATATTCTAAACAAATAATTATAAACCTAATTTGATTTAATAAAACCCTAATTGGATGGAAGAAACTCTAATTTGATGAAATAAATCTAATTAGATGAAATAATCTGATATGATCCTAGGTGGGGTGGCGATGATCGAGGTTGAGCATTTGGTAAGACAGGCGCGAGTCGCAGCGCGAGTGGACAGGTCGCACCCATTGGCGCAAGTGGAGGTGCGAGTGGGCCGCTCTGAGCTATGGCGTGTTGTGCTTTGGACCAGGCGCGAGATTCATAAATAGATGGAATAAATCATAATTGATATAGAATAAACTCTAATTGAGATGAAATAAACCATAATTGAGATTCATTAAATTCTAATAAATTTATGTACTATGACAAATATTTTGTTAGCGAATACATTATGTTGGCATATGACAAATATCTTGTTAGCATAAGTTATCATAATGCTGACGAAATATTATTATAAGCTAACGAAAGCATTTACAACCTGGGTATAGGTAAAAATTTATTTTTTGTATTTTTTGTCCATATTTTTCATCTAAACATGATCTTCCGACATCTAAATATTTAAGAGCACGAAGAGAGCTTTAATTTGATATATTTTTTGCATCAATTGGATTGAAAACGAACAAGTTATAATATCATTAAATTTAAAGGATTGGACAAAATAACTCATCTCTCTTTATTTTTTGTCTTATTATTTATAAAATTATCATCGTCTATTATATTAATTTCAATCATTAGATCATTTAATTGGATGGTTTAGATGTGACCCATTGTTCGATATATATATATAATGAGAAGTCTTTTTAAGGAATACAAAATATCCACATATGTGATGCTCAATGCTTTATATTTACGAATTATAAATTAGATTTATATTGTTAGTTTATTGGGAAGGAAACTCTCTCTCTCTCTCTCTCTCTCTCTCTCTCTCTCATGTGCGGTTACTAACTCTAACGTCCTGATTTACAAGTTCATTCCTGTTGACCGGAAAAGTAAAATATAATGCATCTATGATAGTAGGTGGTAATGAAATGTACAAATCATCAACAAAAATTCCAGGATAATGTTTATTCTATGAATTTACGATAGTATTTGTTCTACTATAATAGAAGATAGTAGAACAGAGAAAACCTAACCACCACCAGAAAAGTAAATCAATTACAGTTGCAAGGTATTGAAATCGATTGATTGTAACCCAAAAGTGATAAAATACCATTGGAACTATCATCAACTTTTGAAGTGTGATCAAAATTGTTGTTGAAAGTGATAAAATACCTTTGGAATTTTTATGCACTTTTGGAGTGTGATCAAAATCGTGCATCACTACACCCTCCCTTTCCACTTTGCTTGGTCAAATTGCTTTCTAATAACGCCGACACGACATCGACATACATTTATACTAATTAATACAATTTCGCCATGGCCGAATTATATGACTTTTATTTATAATCCTAGGCGTCATACAACCCTCTTATAAAAATGAATTGAAAAGGAAAAGTTGTGTGTGTATACATATGGAGTGATTCCTGACAGGATAAGTATGGTGTGTGAATTAGAAACTAATATATTCACACCTTTTAATTTTAATATTGGATGGTCTAGATTTGGTCAAAAAATGCGGTATCATTACTGTAAATAAAAGAAACATATGAAAAACGCGGTTGCATCTTCGTAATTTTGTTAATGTCAAGGTAAAGAGAAAAGAGTTTTCCAAGATAATGTTATTATAAGTATTGGTAATGCTAACATTAACATTGATGATACTAACGTTATGAGACTATTGTCATATGAATTACGAAAAAACATCTAACTTTGAATGTAAAATTGTTTTTATTAGTGAATAATTAAATGACGAACTTTATGTGGTTGGAAACGTTGGGGGTTTTTACCTTTAAAGCAATTGTGGATTGTGTTTATATTATTTATAATAGCGATATTTATTTTTGAACTAATATGCTTCTTGTATGCATTTATTTTACATAACAGAAAATCCCTAATTTATTAATGTAACCATAATCTTAGTATATAAATGTTATATGCTAGATGATTAAGATTATGAAAAATAAACTAAAAATGAAGTCGATAACGAATTTAATTAAAGTGTGAGATCTTTAATTAAATAGTCACTAATGCAGTCTAATTACATTATGAATGTGGTTGTTTTATCTGAACCATTGATGTGGAGATATCTAGTTTGGAGCATTTATATATGATATATATGATCATGCATGATTTGGACCGATTTAATTTAATTATTCCTTTAAATTCCGTTAAAGAAGAGAAATATTAAATTAAACCACAAGATGATCATGTATGAATAATCTTAATCATGAGTGATTATAGACTCATGGTTATTTCAATGTGATTATTGATTTGCTCATTAAAGTTTGTTCGTCAACATTCTCTAAACTTGCATTTTAGGAGCTGATTGGTATAATGGAATGGAATGACCATTCCCATGTCTATTTCTATTCCTGTGATTGGTATGCCTTAATATCGGAATCACCATTCCCGAAGGAATCGTTATTCCCAAAAGTAAGGGAATAACCATTCCACTCACCCCCCATGTGTTTAGCTATTCCCAATGAACCAAAAAATTAATATATTGTATATTTACACATAATCATGTCTTATAATATCATTTGATCATATTTAGAAAAATAATTCGAAAATCATATTAAATATTTTATTATTATTATCATTATTATTATTTCATAATTATTTTTATATTATATAATATTTAAAAAAAAATTAATATATATATATATATATATTAAAATAAAATTTTGATAGTTTTTAAAATTGTATTGAAGAAAAATGAAAGTGGTACCAAAATAAATGTAACATATAAATATATTCTAATAAAAAACAAACTAATTATAATTTAATATATTCAGATAAAAAATTGAAATGATAAACTATTTTTCTATGAAGTAAAAAATATTTTTATTAAGGTATACAAATTATTATGTGTATTAATTAAATACTTTGGAATAAAGTTTTTAATAAATTAAATTTTTCTAAAAAAATTAGAAAAAAATCACTTACTATAAAAGAAATGCAATTTAAAAATATAAGAAAAAATTACAACACGTGTTAATAATATTAGTTACTACACTTTGTTCAATTATAAAGAAATTTGAAAGTATTAAAAATATTCATGTTATAATATAAAAAATAAAATAGTATTTCATTCCGATCTTCATTCCGGTGACATACCAATCATAAGAATTGTCATTCCATTCAGACCTTCATTCTATTCTTAAGTTCATTCCATTCATACCTAATTTCATTCTTTCATACCAATCACCTCCTTAGTCTTTTAGATTGACATTTGAATTAAATAGTTGGGAATGTAATTCATAGATATGGAATCAAATCCTTCTTTTAAGAAGCAGAAAATAATTCTCTCATATGTTTCTGTAACTGATCGAGTGGTGTGAGATCTCTAATTTATAAATCATTTATAAATTAATCATTCACTTGTAAATTAATGATTAATGGTAAGATATTTATAATATTTGCATAATTAATAATTATTTGAAATATTTATTATTTTCTTTTCTTATCCTACATTATTCTGAATCTGCCTGCAATAGAAAACTGACTTATGTGAGCTTTGCGAAAGAAAGAAAAAGAAATTGACTCTCTCCAAAATCAATTCTCGGCCCTTTTGATTTGATAAAATCAAAAGTTTAGTTCCTAATCTCTTTTCTTCTTACGTTTATATTTTTATTCATTTTAAATATCCTCTCAATATAATAACTCAATTCTACGATTTCACGTGTTAAAAAAATAAAGTCGATAATGAATTTAATTAAAGTATGAGATCTTTAATTAATGAGTCACTAATACAATCTAATTACATTATGAATGTGATAGTTTTATCTGAACCATTGATGTGGAGATATCTAGTTTGGAGCATTTATATATGATATATATGATCATGCATGATTTGGACCGATTTAATTTAATTATTTCTTTAAATTCCGTTAAAGAAGAGAAATATTAAATTAAACCACAAGATGATCATATATGAATAATCTTAATCATGAGTGATTATAGACTCATGTTTATTTCAATGTGATTATTGATTTGCTCATTAAAGTTTGTTCGTCAACATTCTCTAAACTTGCATTTTAGATTCACATTTGAATTAAATAGTTGGGAATGTAATTCATAGATATGGAATCAATTCCTTCTTTTGAAAAGCAGAAAATTAATTCTCTCATATGTTTCTGTAACTGATCGAGTGGTGTGAGATCTCTAATTTATAAATTATTTATAAATTAATCGTTCACCTGTGAATTAATGATTAATGGTAAGATATTTATAATATTTGCATAATTAATAATTATTTGAAATAATTATTATTTTCTTTTCTTATCCTACATGATTCTGAATCTGCCTACGATGGAAAACTGACTTATGTGAGCTTTGCGAGAGAGAAAAAGAAATTGACTATCCAAAATCAATTCTCGGCTCTTTTGATTTGATAAAATCAAAAGTTTAGTTCCTAATCTCTTTTCTTCTTACGTTTATATTTTTATTCATTTTAAATATCCTCCCAATATAATAACTCAATTCTACGATTTCACGTTTTAAAATAATTGTAGAAAAATTAAGTTAGGAACTTAATAGATTTATTTCAGTGTCCATTCGTTGTCATTCAAAGTGAGAATTGAATCGGAAGGTCGTGGTGTTTACGAGATTCAAGATTCAAAGATCAAATAAAGAAGAGGAATGAGATTTAAGAAAAAAGTATTTTCTCTATCTCTTCTTTAGTATTAAATAAATTTAATTGGTATGGATATATTAAATTCTTATATCACGATCTGTTTTCAAAAATATACTACTTCCGCTCCCGTTCAATTTGATCAAAATGATATATTTGATTTGACCCGAGATTGTTTCAGACCCGATTAATTTCCCATAGAAAAACTAGTCAACTCTAGTTTTCAACAAAAAATAAAAAAAATTTCAAAAGAATATTAACCGAGATTGAAGTTACATGTATTTGATTGAAGTTTGCCAGTTACATGTGAATATATTTCAGAGTTGGCTTGAATACATATTACAATGTTTCGTGAGCATTATGCAATATATTGCTTTAGCATTATGTATTGTCATAAGTCTAGAAAATGTTTCATTGTTATTGTAATGAATGTTAGATTATCAATATATAAACATTAATTATCTTTATAGAACATCTCAAGCCATGCTAACATAAATGAATGGCACCTTTAACTAATCAATTAACAATGCTAACATTGTTATTTAGGCTCATGATTCACATTTTTCCTACAAATTAATACATAAAAAATTGTTTTTTTGTCATGATAACAAAGCGAAATGATACTGTTAATTTATCAATCAACAATGCTACCAGAGTTGTTAATGCTAACAATTCACATGTTTCTATAAGTTAATTGTATAAAATATTTTCTGTCAAGCTAACAGAACTAAATGATACTGGTAATTAATACATCGTAGCCACCCTACGCTCTTGAAAAAATTAACACACAAAAGAACATTTCAGATATAAAGATAACATTTGTTTTAAGAAACTACTTAATAAAATTGATATTATAAAGAAATTTATAAGTATAAACGGGTGCTTCATTATATTTTTTAATCACATAAAACACACCAATCATTAAAAATATGTATAATTCCACCCTTCTTAATTGGAAGATTCGAAGGTGCCCAAGAAGGTACTGCATCCTCCTGCCAATTCCCACAATGTGGAGCGTAAACTAAATCTGAGGCAGAGCGTAAACCAAATTTAAGTAGGGTAGCAACATCCAAGTAATCTGCAAACATATCATATCTAGTTTGCAAGCATTACAATTGAAGACGATAACATTTGCACAATAAAAACTATCAATTCTACAAAAAGCAACAACGAGAGAGAGAGATCAAAATTGCATAGGCTTACAAGAATCATATTATACAACACAGGGAGACATTGAACTAATATAAAGAACCAGATAAGGAACACTTACAGACGAGCTATTCCTATGTATCAGCCACTCATCCTAAAACAAATATAGGCCTTTGACACTCTCAATAAACCTTTCCCCTACCCCAAATAATCAATGTTCAACCTAAATGACAATAAAACAGCACTATGGAGCCATTATGTTTCTATAGCAAACCCTTATACATCATGAACATCATGACGGCCACAAGCTAGGTTAGGGAAAAGAACACCACTACCTGCGATAATCAGATTTGAGGCAGCCTTCTACCTCCTCCCCCACCCAAAGTCGAGAACTGATTGCCAGATTGGCAAGGATGATTGTATCCTTGGCCAGCATTCAGGTTAACTGGGGGCGGACATGACAGCCACAAGCTAGGTTAGGGAAAAGAGCACCACCTCTACCTGCGATAATCAGACTGAGGTGGCCTCCTACCTCCTCCCCTACCCAAGGCCGAGAACTGATTGCCAGATTGGCGAGGATGGCTATATCCTCGGCCAGCATTCGGGTTAACTGGGGGCACCCAACTACCAGCTTTATGGTTATAATTACCCCCATACGATCTGTCAGCTTCTGAATTATTGTATCCACGTGGACCTGGTGGATGAAAATAATCTGGACGGGCTGAAGCCTGAACCCCACTCACAGAAGGATATGGCGGATATCCATATCCACTATGCTGTGTTGGGACTGGCGGGTAGTATCCATGTCTATTGTATTCCCTAACATGAGGCACAGGACTCTCATGTACCTCATTTTGAGGATTTTGGAATCTGGTGTGGGTGTTCCTAGTTTGTGAAACATATGGCTGTCTGTAAGCCATGGAGCTTGGAGGTCTATGGTGAGAATAGCCAGAACTTGCTTGCATCATCGCATGTTCTCCACCTGGGTATGTATGGTTTTGGTAATGCTGATGATGTGATATGTGTCCAACAGCATGAGGATACGGAGGATGCGTTTGACCAGCATGACCATTGTGCTCTCCCCGTTGCTGTAGACTATTAACAACAAGGCGATGTGCAGCCTCTCCAAGCTGTCGACCAGATATGGCTCCATTTGTGTTATTATTATTATAATTATTATTATTGTTATTGTACCTGCGAAGAGATTGTTCAATAAATACTCCATAGATTATCCAGAACACTTGTATTGCAATGAAACTTTTCATCTACCAACTGATACCAAAATAAAATAAAATACCTTCCATTGTCAAATGGCCTCCTTCCAGTATCCTCATGCCAAAGTACAGGTTCAGGTTTTAGATCACCCACTGTCACAGTCTACATGTTAAAAAAGAAAAAGAATCAGACAGCAACTCTAAAACAAGGCAAAGTGAAAAAAAAAAAAAAAAAAAAACAAATAAAGAAATAATTCGTGGGATGGGAATGAGGTAAGACAAGGCAGGCAGAACAGGTTAACAAATTGCTCAGTGTGGCTGTAGAAGCATCATATAATCTTTAACATGAGAAATGAAACAAAAATGAGAAAAAGAAAAGTGAAAGGACAAAATTTGAGAATTAAACCAATATAGCAATTTGCCACATAAGAATCCTTAGAATTTACTTTTACTAAATTTGAGAATTAAACCAATATAGCAATAAATGCACAAATGTCATATGCATTTTAGCGATGTGTTCGCCAACCTTAATATTTTTGTGGTATGATAAATGCATACAGTGGAGACCATTACAAAGGCCTCCTAATATAGAATGCAACCACACAAATATGCAAATTAGAATGCAACTGAACTTGTTAATAATCAAATCACAATCAACTCAGTTAATAATTCTGTATACAGCTCATTCCAGATACCTATTCAGGCAACTGCAATACCAAATAAAGCAAGCACAAACCAATTGAAACAAAAAGAAACTCTTCCATGAAAAGAATGAGACAACAGAAGATACATAATCTTGGAAAGAGAACATCAAAGGTGGCTCTGAATCACAAATTATCCTCTTTCCCATTCTCTCTTTTTTTTTAAATAATTTTGTTTTGGACAAGTTTTGCATCATTTGCTGGTACACAAAAGACATAGATTGGAGGTTTAATCATGTGCATCTATTATTTCTGATGGTGAACGACTAAACAGACAAATTCAAAGAGGAGAAAAAAGTGTGAAAAGGAGCACAGACTTGCAGCCTAAATATGTTGCTGGATATCCAATGCCCGTTAAAGCACGGTTAAGCAGCAATATAAAATGGTGCGCGAAATAAAGCCTGAGATGAATTATGAAATTAGGATCGGAAAAGCATCCATATGAGCATATTATAGTTTAAACCCTTGCACTTCGTAAAGGAAACTCATCCAAGATGAGGAGGAACAAGAGAGCAACAAACAAATCTCGGACATGGCTTTACCTATCATACCTATCTGAAGACCATAAACCAAGTATAACCCAAAAGATATAGCTACATATAAAACATGTCTTTCTTGCTGCAAAATAATAATGTTTTGAGTCCATGCATCATGCAGGCCTGAGAACCAAGTAAGAACAGACAATATACATCTTCCCCAAATAAGCCAATGCGTTTCAATCTGACACATCCATTCTCACCATCATGAATTATTTCAGATGAAAACACCAAGATTGTCAGAAAAATCCAACACACAAATGAAACACACCCCTTCTCCCGGGTATGTTCTACTGTCCTTTTAATTTATATCATGGCATCAAAATGCACAGGAGCGAGTATCCAATTCACTCAATTGTTTACATGAAGTCAGATAGGGCAAGTTCACCTCAACAAACTGTAAGAAAATATCTTCCCTAAGAGCATCTTCCAACACTAACAAAAAACAAACATTCAAGAAAAAGACAAACCAATTTGATCCATGTTTACCTTCTTTGGGAAAATTACACCTGGGGGCGGTTTAGTGATGTGCTCATGAACTTCTGGAAGTCTATATATAGAACATCTGGACACCAAAATATTTAGAGGTCAAGGACAGTAATATGAGTGCATCTAACCAACTGACAACATATTCTATAAAATGCCCCATTGCACTATTAAGAAGCTTACATGACTTGGTTGTTCATAATGTCTTCCATCCCCAGAATAGGTGATCTGAAGACAGGAGGACAAGGATCCCCAGCACAAAGGGAGATATAGCCGTTCATCCCGCCACTGCATGCAGCCGTAATGAAGATCAGAAAGAGAGTCCATAGTGAGTCTCAACATATAACTTGATTATAAGAAATTAGTTATATTCCACCATTTAGAAACCAACCCTATCGAGTTACAAGACACAGGTCACAGGCATCCCCAAAAAGAAAGGGAAACCACTCTTATTGAGTGCTCCTGAGTCCTAATAGATTAGAGCATAACTCAGGAGTTTGGTTCACATTTCACTAATATGATATTTTGTCCCAAAGCTTACTAGTGCAAGTTAAGAAATACCCCAATCATCAACTCCATGCATAGAATTGGCATGAAACTATTAGAGCTGATTTCATAAATCAACTGAAAAGATCTCATTAGGAAGCAGTCTAAGGATCCAATGTCAAATTCTTAGTAAAACAAAAAACTGGGCAGTGTGTGCCATATTAGCATCTGACATGGACACCATTTTCACCTACAAACTCAGCAAAATACAACTCATGCTCCAGCAACAAGCAAACAGATTACAAGTTATAGGATGCTTGTGGAGAAAATACATTTTAAAGTGAATCACAAATTTTTTTATATTCTCATGTTTACTGATTAAGGCTGTGCGTCCTTATGGTTCCTCACATACTGATATGTTGAATTTACTTCTGTCCATTTACTGTTAATACTATAGCATGACTTTGATTCGTGAGTGATAATGACAGATGATAGTACAGGCCTTATCAGAAAATGTACAAGAAGCATTCAGCATTAAAGATAATAGAATATCACAAGACGGAGAGAACATGTCGTGTGAGCAGGAAAAAGAACATGATAAGAGGACATGTCTATGAAGCATTCAATGAAAGAAATGCATTTTTTCATTTTTTGGCATTACTTTATTTCAGTAAGATCTTCAACTACGAAAACATACCATGTTTTATATCACTCATAATACTACCAAAGATGGTGTATAATCCCATAAGACTTGAGATTCTTATCCTACATATCTTTTCAGTGCACGTGGTCTTAGCTAAACACAAAGCGGGATGATGATACACAACCACCATGAAACTTTAAGTATAACACAGATGCCCTATATCCAAGCAAAATCAATTCTAGAAAGACAAACCTGGCTCCTGGATCAAGCCGCTCCTTAACCAGAACTCTGTCTTTGTCAGTCATGTGTTTACAGCGATCATCAAGAGAAAATATGTATGGGGATAGAGTGTGAGATAATGACACAAAAAGCATGTCAGACATTTTGCTGTTTCTTCGAGCTTCTTCTTCCTGAATAAAGTTAATCTACTTAGTTAGAAGAACTATTCAACAAAACAAAACCATACTATGATTGAGAAGGATCAATTACTATACCGTAAGTGTGTGCTCAACTTTCGACACCTCTGCAAGTAGACGGCTCTCATCAATGAATGGCAACTTGGCAATACCCTAAGATCGAGAAATGGAAAATCTCACTGAAATGTTCAAAGCCATAGTATTAATATCTCAAGTAAGATTTAACTCTCAGAAACATACCTGCCAAGAGAACCGCTTACCGTTCATGTCAACTTCAAAGTCTGATTAAAAAGAAGACATCAAAATAAGAGTGTTGAATCCTCATATTAAGATATAAAAGCATATTTTGATCAGCCAAAAAAATGCATTTAAACCTATACCAGTAGGATAGAAATCACTTATCGGTGAGTTTGGATCAGTCATCAATTTCCTGTACTCCACAGGCAAAGCATGAGCACTGAAGAAAAACCCAATTAGAACACAAGGCAATAGAATTTGTAATGCAATAAAAGAATATCAATCCAACCTTTTTTTTATAGGTAAAAACGTGCTATAGAATAAAAGACAGTTGTACAATAATTACGAAAACTCAACCCTCAGACAAGCCCAAGGGGGGAACAACTACTCCGGATAAATCCAGGCAGCAAGGGAGGGGGAAAACAAAGAATTAATCCAACCTTGCAGCAGGGAAAACCCCAAGCAATTGATTGAACGGCTTAAATGGGGACCCCAATTCAAAGCTTATGTTCAACTGTCCAAGATCCTTAAGGTCTGAAGCAAATGGTGCATAATGGTAAGGATAAAACCTGCAACAACATATGCTTGCTGTAAGACATGTATACTAAGTGAGAAAGGTGGCTTGGAAATCACATAGCACACAATAGAGAACAACTCAGTTCGCTTGGACCACAATTTGCAGATTGAAGGTACACGTTTGATCCTCAAAGACAAAAAAACAGCAGACAATTCATATCGCCATACGAATTCAAGGATTTAGCATATAAGCAAGTAGAACGAGTTGCGTAGTTAGGAAGATACGTAATACTTCCCTTTCTGATATATGGGCCAAAAAGTTTGAAAATGATTTTTAGAAAACAGTAATTTAAGCAATCAGCAATGCAAGGTATTGCGATATGAAAATATTATGCACAGTTGGGGAAAACAATGACAAGGGAAACGAAAAGTGGACATTTGAGAAGAATCAGACAAGAGAAGTTTACTGTTCATTGGTTTTATTCAATGAAACAAAGCAAAAAAATGGACAGAAACTTTCCATTGCCAGGAACAAACCCCTTCATAATAGTAGTGCATAACCCAACATAAACCTTCTGTGTATTTGAGGACCTGTAAGAAATCAATTAGCCAGCGATCAGTACATATGTCCATACTATAAAGAAGCAAATACAACATTTCTAATTGCTATTTATAAATTGCATCTCTTAATAACTTCTCGAAACCCTAATTGGAGATATTTCCCGAAAACAAAGTATATTTCTCAACTAGCAATCTTTTCAATCAAGGAAATCAAGTCAAACAACTTACTACATCTCGTCGGACTGCTGCAAGTTCTTCAGGTGATTTTGCAGAAAATTTATCTTCGTAATACCTCTCTTTCCACCCTGGTTCCCCTAATCTGACCTAAAAAAGCAAATTCACAAATCAAATGCCAGAATCAACAAGGTGACGTAGATCAACACACTCAACAAAAGAAAAGAGCATTTGTTATCAATAGGAACTTTCGCACGCACTTTATGTTGGTTAAATATTGAAGTACAGAGTATACAAAAAATAAAATTATTTGGTTTCCAATATGATTCTCCAACAGTTTAATAATTAGCGCATTTATTTGAATTATCACATTAACAAAAAAAAAAGGCACACAAAAACATATGCAGAGGAAGAGGGAATGAATAATCAGAGCACTACCTAATATAATCAGTTTAGAAGACTAATTCTAATCAAACACATTAGTGCAGGAAAGTAAAAAAAATAGAGAGCATATGCTAAGGAAATATAGCTTATTAAGTTAATGAATCAAATGATAAATGGTTGAATAAACACATGGACTGGCATCGTCAAACCGACTAAAATTCTAGTATTGTTATCTACAAAAGAACTATATGCCACCTAAGTCCCAACAAACAAATTATGTTCACAGTCTCCGCAGGCAGTCCACGCACATTGTCATTAAACCTTTCCCATTAACTTTGTAGGTTTGGAAAGAGCATTGAGGTTGTTTTTTGGTTGGGGGAGGGGCGATACTGCATGTAAACTTTAAGTAATATGAATAAAGGAAGAAATAGAATTCAGCTAAAGCTTGAACCTTGTCCTCCTCTGGATTTTCCTGGTTGAAAACATCAGACTTCTCTCGAAGTGACTCCTTAAGCTTTGATTTCAGCTCTTCTTTGTTATCTTGAATCTGAATCACAGCATATATTAGTTCACTAGGACATAATATATTCTGTAAGACAAAACAACAATAACACAATAACATAAGAGACAATCCAACTGATGAATATGCATCTCAATCCCTAATGATAAAACTCATATCAATTAAACAAGACAAGTAAGAGTTAATCTTGCACAATGGAAATAACATTAAACTGCATTTCCTTGAAGAGAACGACATACATCACTTTCTAGACTGCTTTCAGCTGCGACAATAGCAGCCCCTATAGTGGCTCCAGAATCGACCCGTGCAACTTTTTGGGCTCTATCGTAGGACCTCCTATCATCCATAGTTCTGGATTGTTTGCGTTCAATATCAAGTGTAGACAAGCTTGAGGGAGCATTGCCGAGCTGATCATGTCTTGCAGAAGAGCCCTTCTGCTGGTAAGGTGAGGATAAAGGACCTGAAGCAAGACGAGAACCATGAAATCGAGCAACCGGAACAATAGATTCAGGCTTGTTTGTTGGTTCACAGTCATCTCCTCTTTTAGCTTGAAACTTCTCGCGCTTGATTCTTTCAGATTGTCTCTGCATAGATTAATAACATGCACTCACATAAACATCGATAGATGTAATGTTAACAGGCTATATTGGAGAATGACATTCAATAAGGACAAGTCATTAAATTAATAAAAGCAGAACTCATCAAGCCAACCATGGTTAAAGAAGTCAATTACTGCAATGCCAGACAGAGAAGAATAGCAGATACATAAGCACAATTGACACCTCACATCACATACATTATTTTCCAGAAAAGAGCAAGGCCAATAACCTAAATATACACTGGAGACATCTGATACTGAAAAATACCCAGAACAATAAAAGTGTAACTTGAAGTTATGCACCAAATTAACTCCTAAAATTTGCTTTCCAGACTGCCACCAAAAGAAGTGGACTTTCTTCAGTCTCTAGAGGCATATTTCTAATATTTATGGTCCCATTTTCAGAACTAAATGCCTAAATTTCAATTAGCACCAGTGCATTCCAAGATTGAAGAATGAAATTATAAATTGTATAACTTATAAATCAAGAATTTACTAGCATGTCCATTAACCAGATTTAATGATGAAAAAGGTCTTGAAACCCATTTCAGCTGTTTGCTAGGTGTATATCATCATGGGACAAATGGACAATAATATAATAACAGTGCACTCTAGTTCATCCCACAAAGAAAAAAAGGAAATATAGCCACAAGAATACAAGGAATAATATAAAATAATTACCACACTAGTAGAGCATGTTCTCAATAAGAAATGAGCTCAGATATAGGAGGAATACACGGGTAGAATAAACCTGATGCAATCTGGCCCTTTTTTGAAATATTTTATCTTCAAAGGAACCCACAGCTTGAATAAAGTGTTCTACCCTGGTCAGGTTCGGCTGGAAAAGAACGGAAAAGAATAGCATATGCAATCAAGTCTCAAAACTATTGATATGAAGGGGACCATATCAACATCATAATTCCTAAAGAATAAGGTAAAGTTGTTTTTTTGCCATCCAAACTATGCCACTTTTTTATTTCTCCATCTAAACTACACCTAAACTCTTGAGTGTTTGCATTTGCCATCTGGAGCTACCACCAGCAGTGTTTTAATGTTTTTCTTAGAATAGAACATTCCATGCAAATGATGGAATGATTCTAGGATATTCCGCCAGAAGTAGCTCTAGAATCGAGCAAGAAAAACACAGCTTGTAACAAACGTAAAAAGTGGCATAGTTTAGATGGCAAAAAAGCAATTCACACGAATATATTGCATACCTTGCTTCCATTAGTCAAGTACCCACCCATAGCCCTCAGCTCCTTTTTATAAACAGCCATGAGCAAGTTGATTGCACCCTATGTATTAAAGAGATTGAGTATTGAAAGTTAGCAGCACCATGAATACTTGTGAATTCTAGTTCAAAATTAGATAGAACTTCAGAAATTTAGCAACCACAATAACAATATCTTTGAAAGGTTAAGGGTAAAGCATGATTTTGGTAGGCAAACTAATACCAGAAGTTGCATGGTAGATCAGATGCAACAAAGCTTACTGATAGCCAATGTTGCATGATCAACCATCATTTTAGTATTCTTTATTGAAAAAGCAATAGGCCAACCAGAATAAAGAATTTGTCAAAATCAGTGCCCTCAAGAAAGTCACAAAGTTCAAGTTACTAGATACCCATAAAACTAATTATCTACTGATTTCCTACAAAATAGCTTCAAACTAATTATCTATTGATTTCCTATACAATAGTTTCATTAGAAACATTTAGCACCGTTTCACCATTTTTTATCAACATTCCAAAATCATCACTCAACCGTAATAGAAGTCTCAATTAGTTCTCAAAATTATGTAATGGCATTGGTTAAACGTTTTATTTTCATAATAAGTGCATATCAGATTATATTTAACTTACCACAACCCACATTTGTACATTTTGTTGTTTTTAATAAATATTGTAGTAAAAACCTTACTAAAGGTTCAATGTATGATGTCAATATGAATATATTGAGGAAGAAAGCTTATTCTTTGATTTCTCAGAAAATGATAAAATAATAATACAAAAGGATCAATAAGTTTGTAGAAACATACCTCACGAATCTCAAGTGTGGGCATATGCGGCAAGAAGTCGTTACCAACAAAGAAGCAAATGAAAATGAAATCGTCAATAATACATTCGCAATCAATCTCAAAGGGAAGATTAGGGATCTTCATCTCATATTCGAGATATTCACGAAGAGTCCAAATGTGCAAGAACTGCAGGAAAGGCAACATTAGCACATGTATTTACACACACAAGTCTATTTATGATGTTCTATCGTATAAATGCCCTGCTTACTTGATAAGGCTTTTTAGGCACAATTGCAGCATCACCTTTCTCATCAAATTCTCCGGCCTTTCTCTTTGCCTTCCCTTCACAGGCTGCAGCTAAATGGCCCACTTGACCACAAATAAAACATTTATCTTGTTGTCCTGGAGTGAATACAACCTTGCAATCACCATCGGAGAAAACACTCATCATAAAGAAGAAAGTTCAATGTTGGCAAGAGAGTCAGAACTGAACATCCAAATCTGAACATAATAATCTTATGACACTATCCATTGCAACATAAGTTTTTTACCCAGCCCCCACCCTCATTCCAACAACATCAACCTGTTACTACATTCTGAAAGATCAGATGAACAGACTTCAACAAAGAGTAATTAAAATAGGTAATGTCAGAGTGTCAAGTAACAAGGGCCAAGGGACATACCTCTCTGAGTATGGAAAAGTGAACTTCATGAGTGGCCAAAGCAAGCATGATCAAATCTGCATCCTATAATGCAGAAACAGATAATAGTTGGTAATTGTGGAAGTGCAGAAATCCGGGAATTTGCTTGTGTTTTATAATGGAAAGTCGGAAAGAGTTCATACCAATCCATACAGACAATGACGGGTATTTGGATCATAACCAGGAAGATTCCTTTGGAGACGGATGTAAGACATGATTTTGTGCTCCCCTTCACCAGGAACATTTGCATCTGAAAGAATAACCTTCATGGAGGCAGAATGATTTGTGTATTAATCGTCACAGAAGTTGTGCACATCTAGACATCCTAAAGACAATTGCATATTTACATTTGAAGCAAAGTAAAAGCACAGGCAAATATATAAAAAGCAATACCTTGACATTTTTCCATCCAGGGTCATTGTTTAGTCTAAGGTGAACGTAATATTGCAGAGCAATGGATAGAACAGCCATAAATGGTGTTCCAGGTGTAATGACATTAGAATCAAAAAGTTGTGATTCCTGTTTGGGAGGAAGCTTCCTGCCTTCTTTTTCGAACTCCACACGTAACTTTTCCTCTTCAGCTGCCTAGAAATCAACTTTGCAATATGATGAGGACAATATACTTTACACTATTTTTGTAATTAAACCATTATAGGACACATACCGCGTCTGCTGCATCTTTGGCTGCTCTGAAACGCCTTGACCGCTGTTGATTCATCTTAGCCCTTGGTGCAACTCCATCTACAATTAAAAAACAGTTGTAAATGTGGCCTATATAAACTTGCAACAACTTATCCATTGCTAATCAAGAATTTTAACCTTTTTACTCACCTATAGCCATGTAAAGCAGTTTTCGTGGCCGCACCATCACAAAAAGTCTATCTATATAATCAAATATGCACTGAAACACCTCATCAAAGGTGGTTGGAGAAGGCTGCAGGAGAAATAACATTTGTCGTCAGATTTTTCCAACTAAAAGAAGAAAAACACTATTACATGAGGGAAACATCCTGACTGATATCTAATGGAGCCCAAGTAAATCAAGAATTAGTTCTTGAAACGCACAGTGAGTTCAAAGGCCCAAAACTTTCAGATATATTTCATGACATTGTTACCTTGTTAGAGCAATACAATTTGAAAGTAATTGTTAAAATAGAAATTCGGAAGATAAAATTTTTGATGTTAAATATACTGTCTCAATTACAGGGTATTTTCTTCTGAATCCTTATCATCTGAATGTAACAAAAAATTAGCATTCAATATTTTCCCAGGTACAATAACAAGTCACGTTAACAACAGTTCCACAATGATAGCAAATGGCTGAAGATTTTCAGGTCGATTCATTACAAATTTCATAATATTGATTTTTGTTTTACAGAAGTTAACTATGATTTCTGCTTCATCAAGCCCTACACATGCAAAAGGCCGAACAAAGTAGAACTAATTCCCAGAGCATTGGAAAATCATAAATAGTTTAAAGCGTCGAGAAAAAATCCAAACTGGCTGCAGTTACCAATTAAGATTCTTTTACAACCCAAAACATAAATTCCACAACGATGAATTATCTTAACAGGCAGAATCATCAAGTGCCTAAAACTGACATAAGTAAAAAAATTATCAAATTATCAACTTCAAAAACTTACTCGGTCTTCAGGATGAAAGCATGGGTGAATGATTCCGTTCATATCGAGATACAGATTATCGTATTCGATTTCGTTAGGGTTCGGGTTGCTCGTATCCACAGGAATTTTAACGCCTTCGATAACCACCGGTTCTTCTTCAATTACGTCCACCACCACCATTGGATACTTCTCCGCCAGCCACCGGTAGAACGCCGGAACTCCCATTCTCAATCAATCGAGTAACAAATCACAAAAATGTCAAATGAAAATGAATAAGAATGGCACCTAAAACAGATTTATTGGAGAAAATCACAATAATAATGGAATAAAAAGATTTCACACAACTCAAAATTGGAGAAAAAAAAGTAAACGAATTTGAGGAATCGAATTGTTTTGCGCGAAATAGTTTAAGGTTTAGAATCAGATTGAACACCAGAAAGAATATGCGAGTTGTTGGGGAAGGGAATTAGGGCACGCTTTCGGACGGTTGGACCGGTTGGGCCGGAGCGAAAAAAACCCAATCTTATTTACATTGTGAGTCCGGATTGATCACGAAGATCGGCCCTTAATTGTTTTTACTAGTACTAGTATTTCTCATGTACGTTGTACGGATTTAACATTAATAAATTAATATTTTAAATTTTGAACATAGCCACATTTTAAATAAATGAGAAAATATCATGAATTTCAAATGTATTCAAAATATTTCTGATTGGTTAGACTTTTTTTCACATACCCTGATAATTATATTTAATATGTGAAAGTATATAAATATATATGTAGCATTACTGAGTATCACATCAGTTAAACTAAAAAATAGAAAATTATTAACCATAATATTGGTATTATTTTATTAATTTTTCAAAGTTAAAAAATAAAACATGGTATTAATTGAACAAAGTACCTAATTTGAATTGTAAAAAAAAAAAAAAAATAGGCCCGATATAATTTTTTATTATAGGCTTTATTTTTTAACATAATAATCATAATCAATTTTTTATCGAACAATATATAAAATCGATATTATTTTTGTTGCAACAATCATATATTAAACTCTCTTATAGGGATTTTCTTTAAATTTTGACATAACAATTTTTAGTTCCATGTTGTGTAATTATTAGTATTGAAATATTTAACTTCACGCAATTATTTTTATCACCTAATTATTGTAATTACAAAAAAAAAAAAAAAAAAGTTTTTGGCTTTGAAAAAAAAATTCATTACATGTGAGAAAGTCTATTACATGTTAAATGATAAATTTCAACAATTTTAATATAAAAACAAAAACTTAGATTTTGAGAAGAAATGTGTGAGTGTGACCGCTTTTATTCTATATGCAATATATTCATCATTCATCCGTACTTATAAGGATTGTGTGAATCACCAATCCATTCATCTTTACTACTCTACCTCCTCAACATATGAGTATTGGATGAAGAGTTTTAAAGCAATAAAGAGAATTTTGAACCATGATAAATGACTAATTTGAAAAATATTATAAGGAATAATTTGAAGGGTTTTCGGAAAAACTTTATTTATAAATGCAAAACAAATATGATTCAAAATGTCATAATTTTCATGAGTATTAATGTAATCAGTTAGAGTGAATATTATTTTAATATTTTAATATGAAAGTGATAGATTAAAAAAATATATAAATAAGTTTAGAAAATGAATACATAAAGATACGACCAATTACAATATTAAATAGATAGAATTTATGTTAATCAAAATAAATGGTGGACTTGACTGTACCTACTGGTTAAAAAGAGATTAAAGAGATAAATAAAAGAGTTAGAATATTAAATAAATAAAATTAATATTAATTATCATAGTAAATGGTGTGTTTTTTTTTTTTAAACTAGTAAATAGTGTGTTTGATCAGGTATCTATAAAATATTAAGTAACAAAAGAAAAAATTGCAAGGGGTAGAAATAATAAAAAAGATCCAAAAAGGTGGAAAAGTTGGAAAGATTATAAATAAAAGAAAAGGCCCAGAAAAAGAAAAAAGAAAAAGGCAAAAAAAATAAAAAAAATCCAAAAATAAACCTAAAGAAATAAAAATAAAAAATTGAAACAATGAAAATAGGCTGATTAGGGTTCGATCCCTACCTTTTTGTGATGATCGCACAACAATAAAGCCACTACAGCAAAATTCAATTTTCAATAATTTTCACCAGAATTTTTTTTTTTAAATAAAGTTATCGCTGACTCTTTTTAATGACAAATTTACCCCTGCGATTCTGCTTTAATATATGTATAGGTAGATTTCTCCCGTATTGATGTACGAAAATTATTTTATATGTTTTTAAGTTTAAAGCTTAAGAATAGTTAATATGTTACAATAGTAGTAGTGGTACGTGGTATTAATCTATAAGTCCTAAGCTTAGAACGAAAAAAAAAAAAAAGATGAAATGCGAAAGCAATAATCGAACTTATACCACTGAGAGGCAAAATGAATTTTAATTTCCCAAAAAAGAAAAAAGCAATAAAAGAGAATAAGAAAATAAAAAAAAATTATGCAAAGTAATTGAATGTAATGTATAATTAAATTATTAAATTAATTAATATATAATACTTAAAAACCTCAACTTAAAAAAATAATAACTAATAAATAATGGAATACGATAAAATCATTAAATTAAATACAATAATTTACAATAAAATGTGGGCTGGAGTTATTGAAGAAGAAGAATACTAAATCTACACATAAGGAAAAAAATAAATTTAAACATAAAAAATAACAAACAATCAAATGTAATTAAATTATTAAATTAAACTACATACAATATTAATTGAAAATGAAATGTGGAGTTGCAGTTATGGTAGAATAAAATTTATAAATTTAAAACAAAAAAATAATAAAAACTTAAATGTGGGGAGCAAGTTTCCTTGTTTTAAGTAATTGTTAACCATGCATTAAAAATTAAACTTTTCATTCTTCCTATAGAAATAGTTTATGATTGAATTACCTAAGAAATAAATTATGTATTGAATTGAGACATTTATATTTTACTAATGAAGGATTAAACCAAAAAAACTAACCAGGAGGATAAAAAAAACAAAAATGAAGCATTAAAACAATACTAAACAAAAGATAAGTTTCTAATGACATATGAATAAAAAAATTATACATTTAGAATGAAAAGAAAAATGAAATTGAATAGATATTGTATTAAAAAAATTTCAATCAATTCAATAAATAATGCAATAAATAGTTAAATCATTAAATAGAACAATTGAAAAAAAAAGGCTATTGTAGCAACATTTAAGGAAAGTTAACAAAAAAAAGAGATGAATTGCGGAAGCAATAATCGAACCTATACCACTAAGAGACAAAATGAATTTTAGTTTTTCAAAAGGACAAAAAAAAGAAAACCGAAAATGAAAATAAAAGAAACATTTAAGGAAAGTCCAAAGCTCTAAAAAAAGAACAAAAAAATTAACTGCGAAGCAACAATCAAACCTATACCAATAATACCACCGAGAGGCAAACTGTTTTTTTTTAAAGGAAAAAAAGAAAAAACTGAAAAAGCGAAAAAAAAATCACAAAAAACGAAAAAGGAAAAAAAAAGGTACCGAAGGGGTACAGTTTCAAAAACGAAAAAAAACTGAAAAAGCAAAAAAAAAAAACCACAAAAAATGAAATTAAAGAAAAAAGGTATGATGGTAACCGCACGGTTCGATCCCAAGATGATCAAGGTTTTCATATTCCTCACAGCAACTACACCAGAACGAAGGCTTATCAATTTTTCAACAAAAATTCTTTTTAAATCAAGTTTTTCACCGATTTTTTATGACAAGTTTGTCCCTACGATTTTGCTTTAATATATGTATAGATTTTCAACATCAATTTTCAGTTTTTAGTATTTCTAGTTCAATTATGCAGTATATTGATTTTTTAAAAAATATAATGATTTTGTTATGATTAATGATTCAATGTATAGAGTTGTAGGCTTGGAAAATGAAAATATATTTATTTGATTATATTTTTAATTTGAAATTTGTGGTTGAGATGAAAAGATAAATATTTGTGTGGTTACGTTAAAGGAGAATTGTCGATTCAGGACCCGAAAGATGGGTAAACTATCAATTCAGGACCTGAAAGATGAAAACTCTCAATACAGGACCCGAAAGATGAAAACTCTCAATCCAGGACCTCAAAAATCACGAATTTTGATTTCTTTTTATTTTTTAATGATGAAGCCATGCAAGGCATTGAAGGCCTTGAACCCGAGCTGCAATTTAAAGGTCCAATGACGCGAATTCGAGCGAAGAAATTGCAAGGTTATCTAAAAGTGTTGATTCGCAAGAAGTTTGAAGAATTGGAAGATGCAAAGGGCAGCCATGTATTAGTTAATTTATTAACTAATGAAGATCAAGATCATACCATGGAGAATATAACTTGAAGAGTTAAAGAAGAGAGCAAGAAGAAGTGCACGTGTGCGAGTGTGCATGAAGATGTCGACGTGAAGAATGCATGCGTGCATGGAGCTGATTTTCGCCCTTTAATTTATTTAATTAAGGGTTGAATTTTATTTAAACTATAGTATTTATTTAATTAATTTAGACTATAGTTTAGTTCAGATTTTTATTTAATTATTGATGTAATTTCCGTCCTCTATTGTTTAGGTTTGACTAGAATTGTATTTAAGGCAATTTCCTACCTTGAATAGAATTCTAATTTAAGTATTTTTCTAGTATAGTTAGAGATCCTTTTTGGATCAGATTTTAGCCCTTTTTTCTTCATTATTTTCGTGCCTTTTAAGCCCTATAAATAGGGGAACCATGTTACATTGATATTTTAGACATTATTGATTAAATTTGTCTTTGCATTCAATTTGTGTCTCAACCGTTTAAAGCTTTTGATTATTTTCTCCAAAATACTCATTCTTGGACTCTAGCAAACTTTGAGTCTTACATCAAGGGAACGTTCTAATTCACACGAGGAATTAGGGTGAACTCGCTATGAAGAAACTTTGAGATTCGTTTTCGTCGTACAAGATACGTCGGGGATTAATCGGGTTGCTATTCAACAACATTATCATCAACGCCACGATCTTCGACGTCCTACATCTCCAAGAAGTCGTCCGTATCATCTTCAATCAACCAAATTCATTCGAGCCCAGTTCGAGTACAAATCCAGATCCGTTCATTGTGTTCTACAGCAAATACTGTAAGTTCTTGTCACCGTTATCATACCCTATCTACTCAAGCCATTCTAAACCCTACATATTCAGCCCATACGTCCCATACCTCCTACCCAAACCATCAATCCAATTCAGCCCCTTTCTTGTTGGATTTGTGTTCCATTTTTGTGTCGTAGTCTAAGTATCGTATTTATGTCTAGATTAGTTTGATAATTGTTTTAAAGTCGTTTATCATTTAATTCAAATTATTTCGAGTTATTTGAGTCTCAGAGTAGGATTGAGTCCTTCCAAGTTGACATGTTCTTTCCTAGAAGTCTTCCGTGCGTTCTCGTATCCTGTATAAATTGTCCGAGTTACATCATAAATTTGGCATCAGAGCCACGTCAGCACAGGTGGTCGTGGTTCAATCCTATGTGTCTTTTATTTTCTTACGTGTCATTCGTATGTGTCAATTGAGTTGTAATAGTTTAGTTATTCATTAAAAAAAGAGAAATCCGAAAAAAGTAAAAGAAAAAAAAAGCTTCGGTAAAAAAAAAACAGAGAGTTATTAAAAAAAAAAGACCGTTTATCCAAAAGAAAAAAATCCGAAAAAAAAAGAAAAAAATCCAATTTGATTCTTGAATTTCCTTTTGAGTTCTATTTTTAATTTTGGTACTTTCCTTTTAGTACTAGTTCATAGTTGGTAACTCCCTTGTGAAGTCTTAATTTATTTTGGGAACTTTCCTTCTAGTATAGTTCTTTAGTTGATAATTTCCAATTGAGTTATATTTTAATTTTGGTATCTTCCTTATAGAGTCTAGTTTAATTAAGGTATTTAGATTGTGTCACACTAGTGGTGCACATATCCAAATCCTTCCCTTTCCTTTTCCATTCTTTGTTTCATTTTCTTTTCTATCCCTTTCCTTCTACCATTTAGATTTATTTTTGGATTCTCCTACACCAATTAGGACATCAAAAATATATCTCATCCCTTCCTTCTACTTCAAGATACACGACACCACCCCATAGGAATTGAAAATTCATAGCCCTCCCATACACCCCATTAAAACACCCGGTTTTCCGATTTTCATCTTTTCCTTACTAATTTTGCTCCCGAACTCCGATTTTTCTCCATAATACCATTCCGGAAGCGGAATGACGTCCCGATCAAAACTCACTGCTTTATTGTGACATAAGTGTACTTTTGGCCAAATTCCATCATCTTCAAGGTGAAATCGCGACCAGAAGTTCGAGATGAGCCAATCTTAAGCAACAGAAGATTCGACCATCACCACCATATACATGCATATCACACAAGCACCACCACATACTTGAGAGACATACACGAAAGGAAAAATACATAGTGGAAATAAATGAGTGAACGTGAGGTTGTGAGGTTCATATCTTGTTTCCTTTCACATTTTTTCATTTTGCAGGTACAAATGGAATCCAGAGAAGGTTATAATTCGCATGAAGGCACCCGCATCACCTAGTACTCCTACAGACGCGGCTTCATCGATGCCACAGCTGTGGGATGCCCAGTATCACTATCAAATATTGGAGGATAAGCTAGATAGTTCCTTGGCCAAAATGATGGCAAAACTCGAGCTTTTTACTACTCAAATTCCTGTACCACCAGTTCAATGCCAACCTGTCCAGCTAGAAGGAGCAACTCAACAACCAGCAGCAGCTCATCAACCAGAAATACATATAGCTGAGCCAACCAGAGCGAATGCTAGAGCACCACAAGCTCAGTGTCGTCAACCCCAAGTGCAGTTTAATGATCTGATGAGTATGGGGTGAGCTTTGGCAAGCTAAATCCGGAGTTGCAGCTGCGTGGTCCAGTGACGCGACTTAGAGCCAAGAAGCTGCAAGACTACCTTCAGTGTTTCGTTGGAAAGAAGCTTGAGGAAGAGTTGATGGTTCGAAGTAGCCCCCCGAGCTGATTATTATGCTTTCGATACAAGATGAGGATGAAGAGGCCTAGATGGAATTAGTGCAGATTTTATTTAATTTAATAAGACTATTTTCAGTTGTGGATTTTATTTAGTTTGAAGCCCAAATTAATGTTAGGTGAATTGGGCCTTTAGCTTGTTTTCTTTTATTTTTTGAAATTATTAAGACCATTAACTTAATAATTTCATTTTTCCCTTAGGTTAGTATTTATGCACTTTTCAAACCCTGGAATAAACAGATTGGATTTGATAACAAACGCTTTGTCGTTCATCCCGTCTCAAAAACACGCATATCGATAGTTCTTGGTAGGGTTTGTGAATTGGCACCTACAAACTCGAAATCAAAAGATTCGTTCGTGCATCCAGTAGTGTACGGGTTGATCTGCCACGAAGTTCTACTCCATACTCGCGTTTCGGATTCTCGTAGATCCGGGGTTCGTTTCGGGTAAGCTTCTTCTATCCATTTCATTTCCATTCACCTCTACGTCGTGTACCATCACCACCACACCTCCATACACATCCCACACCATCCACCACGTTGTTACCATCACCCATATTCAATCCCAGGTCCAGATTCCACATATACCATCCAATCGAGTCGTAAATCGTTTAAAAATCACCACCGAGCCATCTCCCAATTTATACGTGCGTTTTGCCTGATTTTTGGATATGTTGTTTCTGCTATACATTTATGCAATGTCCTAAAATTTGAGCGTAATCCGACTTCGTTTGCTAGGTCAATTGATTAGGTCAAGAATTAGGGTTCTTCGGGTCGAAATTGAGGATTTTGGGATATCTTGGTGTTTAGTTTTGAAACTTGATTTGAGATCAGTTTATTTGGGTTATTTATTTGTTAGTGTTCAGTTTGTTGTTGGGTTGGATCATTTGTCAAGTTGATGTGTGTTCGATTTGATAAGCTTCCGCATCGTATTGGTTACATCACGATCCCTATGATCGTTATGCTGAAGAAGATTATGGTGACTTTGCAAAGGAATTAGAGGCCTAGTACGATCCATATCAGAGACATGACCGACCACGTCAGCCCTATAGACATGCAGCCCGACGTGCAGACCTCGACAGCTTGTTGAATAACATTAAAATGAGCATTCCAGAGTTTGAAGGCCTTCACGATCCTGATCTTTACTTGGATTGGGAACGTAAGGTAGATAAGATTTTCACGTGCTATGACTTTCCAGAGATCAAAAAGGTCCAGTTATGTAACACCCCAGATTTTCGGATAAGGTTTAGAGATTCTTAAGCGTAATTAAGAAGTTAAGGAAGAAATTTTTATAAGGTTTAAGTGAAGTCAGATGTTAGTCACGACTTTAGGGGTGAATTTTTATGAAATCATCTTTTTGAAAATTTTGATCTTAACTCTGTTATGGCCAATTTTGGTCTTATTAGAAAGGTTTAACTTAAAGAGTATGCCGGTGTTTTTGGATTTTAAATCTGAAGTCATTTGAGGTCCCTGTGACGAAAAACGTATTTAAAGGATTTATTAATAGTAACTTTTGCGTGTGTTCATGATTTGAAAAATTTACGAAATCCTCCTCGTTAATCCGAGTCTTGTTCTGTTAGGCCCCTCTTATGGGAAATGACTCAAGGAATCCTTTCACATTCACGGATTTCCATTCTGAGGTCAATCGAACACTCGGGAGTAAAATCTGTCAATCTGAGTGAATAGTAAAAGTAATTCCAAAAAAGGAATCTTTACTCGTCTTTCTTCTGACGACCTGTTCTTCATCCTGAGTTAAGTTGGTTCAATAGTACTCGAGTTAACGAGTCTCTTGGTATTTGTCAGATTTTGAATCTGAGGTCATTTGGACCTCGACATCGAATAAAGCAGCTTTTAACCGAACCCGGAGTAACTTTTGCAGTATCTTTGCACTGCAGAAGCTTCTTGGAGAAGCCAAAATTTCTCCTATAAATAGATCACCTCCCTCACTTCATTTTGCACACTAAAAATTCATTCTTCACTCCATTCTTGAGAGAGGGAAAGTGAGAGGAAAGTCGAGAGTCGAGAGGAGTCTCTTCGTGAGTTCACATCTGAGTCGATGAGCGGAGTGGTGAGAAAGATATGCTTCGGGGGAAGGTGCTAGGGGCGCCGTCGGGTTGTAGCAGGAGTCTCTGCCACCGAGCTAGCCACCTTCCTTCGGCGTACTCGACTTCGTCCATTCTATTTCATCGACGTCGGATTTAAGCCCTTTTCTTTTTCATTTCCGCATTTCTTTTCTGTCTTTTATTATCGTACTTCATTATCGCTCTCGTTATTTCATTACTCATTTATTTTATTTAAGTTCCGTATTTAAAGTTCCGCATTTAAAGTTTTGTCGAGTTTAACATATAGTCGTGTTTATGCTGTTATAATGTCGATTCCTTTTCAAGTTTAAAGCATGCTCATTTCTAAGTTTTGGCTATACATTAAGCCATGTATTTGAGTTTAAAACGTCGAGAAAAGGGAGAGGCGCCCGAGTAACGCCTCGACCAACACCTCGATCGAAAGTTTTCAAGGTTCGTGAGAGTGCACGGATTGTGCAAGGGTTACACAGTCCGTGCAAGGTAGTGCAAAGGTCTCGGTGAGGTTCTAAAGAGCTAGCACGGACCGTACAAGGCTAGCACGGCCCGTGCTAAGGTCTGCACGGACCGTGCTAGCTTAGCACGGACCGTGTCAGAAAGTTTGGCGTGTTTTGATTCGCCTTAAGGCCTAGCACGACCCGTGCAAGGTTAGCACGGCCCATGCAAGGCTAGCACGGCCCGTGTAAGGCTTCTGCAGCCATGTTTTGCTTCCAATCGTGTTCTAAACTAGAGTCTTTCAAACCCTCGTGTTTTATAAAGGTTCTAAAGTCATGCAATGTGTGTTTAAGTCCTAGTTAAGGGAGGAAAGGTTAGGTATTGTTTGATTTCTCATTAGATGTTAGAAATCTTCGAAGGAAGGCCGTTAAATCGATAATCGACTTTTGTAGGGAGATGTGAGCCCCGAATAGAACCAAGAAAGGATTTTCAGCTCGTTGCTTCATCCACGTGCTCGTCATCGAGGTAGGTGGTTCTAAACCAAGTATAAGGTTTGAGCTATTAAGCTCTAGAAGCATGATAGGGCAAGATGAATATCTAATTAAAATATTTTATGCTCTGCCTGATTAGTCTCTGTACAAGGAAAGGAAAGGAAAAGAAAAGAAAGGAAGGAAGTTATAGCATGATATTGTTTATTGTTGTTTGAGCTCTTGATTAAGTAAAGGATGTTATGATTTGATTTGTTGTGATATCTTATAGTTGATTTATTTAAAGTATAGACGATCATGATCATAAGTTAAGTTATTGTTGATATTATTATTGAGGAATGTTGTTTAAGTAAGTAATGTCTTGTAGGTTGATTATATTATTCCCTTGTGGCATTAAGCCTTTATTAAGGAATACAATCTAGAGGTTTTAATCTAGGTTTTGATTTATGCTAAGCATAATTAAGTATTAAAGCTTTGATATTAAGGATTGAATGTGAGAATTCAAGGTTGAGGATTAAGTATTAAGGATTTAAGGTTAAGGTTTTAATATTGAATGTTATGATTCAATTCTTGTTAAGATGTTATTGAGCTCAAAGAACAGTTTTATTGCATTATCATGCTGTGACATTCCTGTCACTAAAGTTGTATTTTTTGATAAAGTAAAGGGAGTCACTGTTGGGTAATCCCCTCGCTTACTCAGTAGGGTATTTGATGTAACCCCTCTCTTATCCTAAGGCATATCTAAGGGTGCAGTAGACAACAGGTTTGAGTCAGGAAAGGCACCAGGAAAGGAAGTAAAAGGTTTTGCGGATATGGAGAAGGCTTTTGCGTTTTGCTCTCCATATGCCGTCAGTTTATAATTTGATATTTCAAGGTTTATTAAAGAGTTTTCTCATGAAACCCCACTGAGTACATTAGTGCTCACACCCTCTTTTTCAAATATTTTCAGGTTGAGATGCTGAGGTCGGTGATGTGCTGCTGGTGGGGTTGCCTAAGTTGTCTGAGTTTCTAAAGTTGTTGCTTTATAGTTACATGATTTTCTTCCGCTATGTTTCTGCTAAGTACCCTGACATCTAGTATTTGGTCTTGATACATGTAACTTGATTCTTGATAATATCATGTCTTAAATGTTATGATTCCTAAATATTATAAAGTCTTTGAGAAGTAGAAGCATGTTCTTTTGACATACCGTTTATTCCTTCATTGATTCCGAGTTATTTGAATAGCCATACTTGTTAAGCATCTTGGTATCTATTCATTTACAGTTGATTTGTGATTGAGTCTTGCATGCTTGTTATTATTGTTCGCCTATGAAGAGGCTTTTCTTTCAAGCATGATTCTGCTCGTTTCCAGTTAATCTTAAGCTGTTTTCTTGTTTCGTCCTATGAATAGGACAATATGATTTGTTTGACTCCGACCTATTAATGGGTCTTAGTTGTTGTGACCTATGAAGATGGTTGATTGTTTAAAGAGTTAAAGTCCTATCTGCTTGTCATTGGATTCTGTTTAAATCTTAATTGGCCTATGTTATGGCATTCCTTCGACTTGATTGAACCCTTTGACTCATTTGATTCGTTGAAAATGATAGTTCTTCCAAGTCATGAAGTTAAGTTGCCTAAGTTTTGAGGCGCTAACTTAGTTTAATTCTAAAAACACCCCACTGGATTTCCGATTAATCTTTCGGCTTTTATGCCTAACACCCCGTCCCCATTAAAAATGACCACCTAAGGGACCGGACTGTTACAAGTTAGCATGCATGGATTTTAGAGGCTACACAGCCTCATGGTAGGAGATGCAGCAGGAGCGATGCCGGTGTGAAAGATATCCACTCATCGATACTTGGGAGGAGATGAAAGGATTGATGCGTGCCCAGTTCATTCATGTGCACTATGAGAGAGAGCTCGAGAAGAAGCTCAACTGGATCAAGCAAAGTACACGATCAGTTGAAGAGTACCACAAGGAGCTTGAGACTGCCCTGAACTGAGTTGGAAAACAAGAGACCTTAAATGCTACCATCATCCAGTACATTGAAGGCATGAATCCCGATATCGCATGTAAAGTTGAACTCAAGAACTTCACAAGTATAGAAGAGATGGTGCACTACGCATCAATTGTGGAGAGACAGCTCAGAGAGGGACCACAGAGATCGCACCACAGTTCAGCCCATGTTCGACCTCCATGGAACAAAGGTACGACTTCCACATCACCTTCTACCCCTTCTACTGAGCTTACTCGACCCCGAGGTCAGTCTGGACCGCCCGAGCGGCGTTTCGACCATTCTACACCGCAGTCCAGCCGTAGGCCCGAGTCTACATCGGTACCACCGTCAGGACCGGCTTACTCATGGCCCAACCAACCCAGTTTGACACCACAGCCAGGTCAAAATCGAGCTAGAGACATCCAGTGCCACAAGTGCCAAGGATGGGGCCACTTTCAGAACTAGTGTCCGAACCGACGTGTTCTGTTCATCACCGAACAAAATAAGATCGAATCAACCAGTGAGGATAAAAAGCAGCCCGTAGTTGATGCCAAGAAGGAGCCAGAGACACATCCAATTGACTCGGATGAAGAGAAACCTGAGCTTCCTCATGTTAATCTTGTGTCTATTCGCAGTCTGAGCATCAGCCGAGCAGAAGAGCAGCTGGATCAACATGAAAACATCTTTTTCACATGCGTGGCTATACAAGACCAGACTTGCTCCATGATAATAGATAGTGGGAGTGTGATCAACGCCATTAGCCAGTATGCAGTTGATAAATTGGCGCTGATCACCATCAAGCATCTGAAGCCGTACAAGTTGTAGTGGCTTACGGATCGAGGGGAGATCAAAGTAACGGCCCAAGTAAGTGTCTCATTCTCTATTGGTTGATTTTCTGACTCTGTTGTTTGCGATGTTATTCCTATGGATGCAGCGCACATATTGTTAGGTAGACCATGGCAGTTTGACAGACAAGCGGTTCATGATGGTTTTGCAAACACATACACCGTAAAGAGAGATGGATGCACCACAATACTAAAGCCGTTGTCCCCAAAAGCCATTGCTGAGGATCAAAGACTCGTGCAAGAGAGGTTTAGAGCTGAGAGAGCAAAGGAGGCCGCAACCGCAGCCCGGATTGCTACCGATGGCAACCATTCGGCCGAGACCTTCAAGAAGGCCACCGTCCCTCCTTCTTCATCCAATGAAGCCCCTAAGCCACCCTCTAAAGATTTCCTTGTGCATGGGAATTCATCAGGATCAGCTACAAAGAAAGATCAAAGTCGCAGCTTGTTTATTTCAGTGAAAGGCATAGAGAAGGCATTTAAAGCAGGTTTACTGTTTGTTTTTTATCTTATAAGAGTAGTGCTATTAATGATTCTTCTTTGCCTAGTGTTATGCAGCCACTTATAGAGGAGTTCGCGGATGTGTTCCCGGAAGAGATTTCAAGTGGATTGCCTCCAGTTCGTGGGATTGAGCACCAAATCGATTTTCAGCCCGGTGCAGTGCTTCCCAACCGACCAGCCTACCGCACGTCGCTCAATGAGACTAAAAAGATCGATAGACAACTGAAAGAGTTGCTTGAGAAGAAGCAAATTCGAGAGTCGATGAGCCCCTGCGCAGTTCCAGGCATTCTAGTGCCAAAGAAGAACAACGAGTGGAGAATGTGCATGGATTGCCATGCCATCAACAAGATAACAATGAAGTATCGATTCTCTATCCTTAGATTAGATGATATGCTTGATGAATTATCTGGTTCTAAAATCTTTTCTAAAATTAATTTGCGTTGCGGTTATTTTCAAGTTAGAGTGCATGAAGGGGATGCGTGAAAAACAACTTTTAAGACTAAGCATGGTTTATATGAGTGGTAGTTATGCCTTTTGGTCTCACTAATGCACCGAGCACATTTATGCGTTTAATGAACCATGTTTTGCGTGATGTAATTGGGAAATTTGTAGTTGTGTACTTTGATGGTATCCTGATTTACAGTCACAATGCACAGGCGCACCCGGCATACCTTAGGCGCGTTTTTGATATACTAAGATCAGCCAAGTTGTATGAAAATTTGTCTAAATGCTCTTTTTGTTTAGATGAAGTTTTATTTCTTGGTTTTGTTGTGAGTATACGTGGTATTGAGGTTGACCGTTCTAAAATCAAAGCAATTGAAGAATGGCCAACACCCAAGTCAGCCACAGAGGTTCGATCCTTTCACGGCCTTGCCAGATTTTATCGTCACTTTGTGCGCAATTTTTTTAGAATTGCCGCACCTCTTACTGAGCTAAGTAAGAAGGATCGTAAGTTCGAATAGGGTAAAGCACAGCATGAAGCATTTACACGTTTAAAACACCTTTTATGCCATCTACCTATTTTGTGTTTACCTGATTTTGATAAGGTTTTCGAGATTGAATGTGATGCCTCCGGGATAGGTAATTATGCTGTTTTGATGCTGGAACGACGTCCAGTCGCCTACTTCAGTGAGAAATTAAATGGTGCAGCTCTGCTTTATTCCACCTATGATAAAGAGTTGTACGCATTGAAAAGATCATTGGAGACATGGCAGCATTATCTGTGGCCCAAGGAGTTCGTAATTCATACAGACTATGAGAGCTTAAAGCATCGGAAAGGACAACAAAACTTAAACAAGAGACATGTGAGATGGGTCGAATTTATCGAGTCCTTTCCGTATGTCATCAAATACAAGAAATGAGAAGACAACGTCGTTGCCGACGCCCTCTCTCGAAGGTATACGTTGCTGAATTTGATGCATGCTAGAATGCTTAGTTTTGAGATGATTAAGAGTCTATATGTATGTGATCCCTTCTTTGCTTCGATTTATGATGAGTGTTCGACTAAGTCTAAGTGATTTGATGGGTTTTTCGTGCATGATGGATTCTTATTTCGTGGATCTCAGTTATGCATTCCCAGTTGTTCTATGCGTGAGCTACTTGTGTTAGAATCGCATGCAGGAGGTTTGATGGGTCACTTTGGTATGAATAAAATATTAAGCATGTTGCATGAGCATTTTTATTGGCCGCATATGAGAAGAGATGTTGAACATGTGTGTAGTAGATGTGTTACTTGTCATAGGTCTAAGTCTACATCACACCCGTTTGGATTATACACGCCCATACCCGCCCCTAGTTCACCTTGGATTGATTTGTCTATGGATTTTATCTTGGGTTTACCTAGGTCTAGATCGGGTGAGGATTTTATTTTTATAGTTATTGATCGGTTTTCTAAAATGGCTCACTTCATTGCATGTAGAAAAATCGATGATGCTGTGCATATTGCCAATATGTTCTTTGTGTATGTAGTTAGATTGCATGGTATTCCTAAAACTATTGTTAGTGATAGGGATTCCAAGTTTTTAGCACATTTTTGGCGAGTTTTGTGGGGTAAGTTAGGAACTAAGTTGTTGTTTTCTACTACATGTCATCCACAAACCGATGGTGAAACTGAGGCTGTGAATCGCACTTTAGACACACTACTTAGGTCTTTAATTAAAAATAATTTGAAGTCTTAGGAAGAGTGTTTACCTTACGCTAAATTTGCATATAATCGTGTGGTACATTCTTCTACTAATATGTCTCCTTTTGAGGTTGTTTATGGATTTAATCCGCTAACGTCTAATGATTTGTTACCTTTACCTATTGAGCATCTAACAAGTGTTAAAGGTTTGAGAAGAGCTGAGCATATTAAGGAGATGCATGAGAGAGTGCGTGCACACATTGAGCACAAAGGAAAGCACACGGCCGAGTCCCGGAACGTGCGACACAAGCAAGTGATCTTTCAGCCCGGTGATTGTGTTTGGATTCATCTGAGTCTCGGACGGTTTCCAAATCTGAGAAAGTCCAAGTTATTGCCACGTGGAGATGGTCCTTTCACAATTCTAAGTCATGTAAACGACAATGCTTACCACATCGATCTTCCTGGTGAGTATAAATGTTCTTCAACTTTCAATGTTGTTGATTTATCTCCGTTTGTTGCAGATGAGTTCGATCAAGATGATGATCCAAATTCGAGGACGAATTCTCTTCAACAGGGGGGAATGATAAAGCCATGCAAGGCATTGAAGGCCTTGAATCCGAGCTGTAATTTAAAGGTCTAATGACGCGACTTCGAGCGAATAAATTACAAGGTTATCTACAAGTGTTGATTCGCAAGAAGTTTGAAGAATTGGAAGATGCAAATGGCAGCCATGTATTAGTTAATTTATTAACTAATGAAGATCGAGATCATACCATGGAGAATATAACTTGAAAAGATGAAGAAGAGATCAAGAAGAAGTGCATGTGTGCGAGTGTGCATGAAGACGTCGACGTGAAGAATGCATGCATGTATGGAGCTGATTTTCACCCTTTAATTTATTTAATTAAGGGTTGAATTTTATTTAGAATATAGTATTTATTTAATTAATTTAGACTATAGTTTAGTTCAGATTTTTATTTAATTATTGATGTAATTTTCGTCCTCTATTGTTTAGGTTTGACTAGAATTGTATTTAAGGCAATTTCCTACCTTGAATAGAATTCTAGTTTAGGTATTTTTCTAGTATAGTTAGAGATCCTTTTTGGATCAGATTTTAGGCCTTTTTTCTTCATTATTTTCGTGCCTTTTAAGCCCTATAAATAGGAGAACCATGTTACATTGATATTTTAAACATTATTGATTAAATTTGTCTTTGCATTCAATTTGTGTCTCAACCGTTTAAAGCTTTTGATTATTTTCTCGAAAATACTCATTCTTGGAGTCTAGCAAACTTTGAGTCTTATATCAAGGGAACATTCTAATTCACATGAGCAATTAGGGTGAACTCGCTACGAAGAACAACTTTGAGATTCGTTTTTATCATATAAGATACGTCGGGGATTAATCGGATTGCTATTCAACAACATTATCATCAACACCACCATCTTCGACATCCTACATCTCCATCAAGTCATCCATATTATCTTCAATCAACCAAATTCATTCGAGCCCAGTTCGAGTACAAATCCAGATCCGTTCATCGTGTTCTACAGCAAATACTGTAAGTTCTTCTCACCGTTATCATACCCTATCTACTCAAGCCATTATAAACCCTACATATTCAGCCCATGCGTCCTATACCTCCTACCCAAACCATCAATCCAATTCAACCCCTTTCTTGTTGGATTTGTGTTCCGTTTTTGTGTCGTAGTCTAAGTATCGTATTTAGGTCTAGATTAGTTTGATAATTGTTTTAAAGTCATTTATCATTTAATTCATATTATTTCGAGTTATTTGAGTCTGAGAGTAGGATTGAGTCCTTCCAAGTTGACGTGTTCTTTTCTAGAAGTCTTTCGCGCGTTCTCGTATCCTGTACAAATTGTCCGGGTTACATCATTTGATTAATTTAAAAAAATTCTTTATTAGATTCAATAGATAATTAATGAAAGAGTTTTCATTGAAAATTAATTCTTTATTACATTTAATAGATAATTATTCCTTCATTAAAAATTAATTCTTTATTAGATTTAATAGATAATTAACGAAGAAATTTTCATTGAAAATTAATATAAAATTAATTAAAAATAAAAAAAATCAAAATTCGTGATTTTTGAGGTCCTGAATTGAGAATTTTCATCTTTTGAGTCCTGAATTGAGAGTTTTCATCTTTCGGGTCCTGAATCGATAGATTACCCATCTTTCAGGTCCTGAATTGATAATTCTCCTATGATAAATTATTGAATATTTAAATAATGAGTCTCACTGTAATGATATATATACATATATATATATATGATTGAATAGATTATATAAAATTGGAAAAAGTAAAAAATGAAATTAAAAATGAGTAAAATAAATGTGTTTCTGGTGTTTTGAATAGTAAAAAGTGGGAAATTTCCAATTAGAATGAAAACAAACAAAGCCTCAGATTCTCAAAAATTACGAAATTGGGTGAAGTTTTACCACTACACGTAATAGTTAATATTATCAATACATGATGAAATTTTTTTCATACATCTAAACTACATCTTTCTCTTTTTAGTATGTGATTTTTTTCTAATTTTATTTTAGTAATTATAATTTGTTAGTGCAAAAATGCATGTATTCTTCATTTTCATTATTTAACGGCATATCATGATATTTTTGACAAAGTGTTCAAAATGGAGTACCAGGTGGTATTCAAAGTCCGTTGTGAAAAACAACAAGTTTGAAGATAGTGACTTCAAGACTTGGTTTTCACACTAGTTTCAGAACAGTAGTCAGAGACATGAGAGTTTGAATGGTGTTCAGTACAATGTTCAACCGAGAGTTAACTGTGAGTAATAGCAATCAACTTTAGATCAACCAAGGATGTTGCTGTGATGGTTGATGAAGTGTTCCGGGTCGTTGAAGACTTGTCCGAAGATGCATTCTAGAATATTATGAAGTCTGTGGTTGGAAATTCAGATTGAATATCACAAGAAATGATTCTAGAAGATGCATTCAGCAAGGAAAGTCTTACCATGTTGTGATCCGCGTTCAGAAAAGGAAACTGACTTTCCTTCTCCAAAGTAAAGTTGGTTTACTACCTCTATAAAAGAGGCTTTGCTGATCTGATTTTTATGTTGACAAAACTGTGCAAAATTTACAAGAGTTTAAATCTTTTTAGTGTTCTGTGTGTTTGAGCTCTAGGTTTTTGTCGTAGCTAAGGTTGTTCATTTAGGTGTTCAACGTGAAGTCCAATTTCCTAGTGTTTAGAATCTCTTTCTAACACTTAGGTTTCTGAGAGATCTGATAGAAGTATACTCGCGAGAGTTTGCTTATGAGAACTAAAGAAAGTCTAATGTATAAGAGGATCTTTCACATCAATTCATGAAAGAGAGTGAAAAGAGTAGAAAGGGTGTTCGGTTTTTATTTTATCTACTACAAGTGTACAATGAGTAATATAGTTTAGTGGTGAACAAGGTCATATCTACAAAGATTCCAAACTAATTAACATAATACAATGAGTAATATAGTTTAGTGGTGAACAAGGTTGTATTCACATAGATTTAAATAAATAATTACTAAATATCAAAACTCTAATTCCTAAATATTATCTAGACGACGGAAAATTAAGAATGCATTGATTCTAAACTAATAATTGCAAAATGAAATATATTAAATTCAATCCACAAGATAGACAAAGATGGGGGAAATTAACGACTCATACAAGATAAAGAAATGCTATCTAGGATTGATTAATCATCAACTATTTCACTATGTCAATCATTTTATCGAACACCTATGCTGGAATTTGAATTTTGCTAGAACAACCACATTATTATCTTAAACCTTCTCTCAAAATGTATAAGTTGTTGATTACATAACGGCACAATCTAACGTCTTCATTAAGATTCTATCATGCAACTCCTAAATGCACAAAAGGGTTCTTTGTTCTCTCTAATAATCGCAGCTCTCTCGTTTGATATTGACTATCTATTCTTAATCTAGTGACAAAATTCCTCTCTCAATTTATGAATTATCACAATCAATTGCATCATATAGTGGCCAATTAAACAATGCACAATCAAGCTCAAGAATAAATAAAACATAACCAGATCATAGGTGGTCATCATCATGAATCAAAAGAACATCAAAGTTGAGTCATAATCAACCCTCAAAAGCTAGGGTTTAGCTATCCTTATCAATACAATTATTCAAAAATAATCCAACAACAATTCTTTGTTCAATATTGTGAGTTTTAAATGAACTCTCTTATAATCGTAGCTCTCTCGTGTGATATTGAGTATTGATCGAATTATTGATCAAATGATTGATCTTGATCTTGTGCTTCTTTTCCAATTCTTTAGCTCTCTACTTCCAAAGCCTCTTTTAGGATATGAAGTGATCATTCCCAAATTCGTCCACCTTTCAACATTTATACTTGGGTCAAATATGGCAAAAATTGGACAAAAATGACCGGTTCACGAGTTCGATCATGACCATGTGGGCCGTGAATGAACTTGTGAATCATACGTGACATCTTGCTCACATCCACATCAGCAGTCGCGAATGGGGTCGCGAACAAGCCAAAGGCCCCTCCCTTAGTCGCGACTTTTACAGAAAATTGGGAAAAGAATCATTCGCGAGCTTGTTGGTGACATCCTCGCTCCCAAATGAGGTCGCAAGTCCACCGCGTGTCCCGGCAGCCTCCCACTGTTTCCTCCGTTCTCACTCAATGCTTGTCCGATTGACCCGATTATTTTTGTAATGTTTTTCTTACTCGATTTCCCATATTTCTAAGCTCTTACCAAGATCATTTAAAACTCACAATAAAAATGGCACTAGCAAACACGTGATTTTTCATAAAATAGAGAAAATCATACCAAAGTAGTCACTTCATGCATGCAATACCTATCAAATGTCACCTAAATCAATGTTCCTTACAGGTGTATGTTCCACTCAAACACTCAAAGTGCAATTTTTAAAGATAAACACTCATCGAAACATTGAATTACACACATGCTCTATCATATTCTTGCATAAAATCTACACTCTTCAAAGAAAAACACGTTTATTTGAGACGAAGATGAATTAGGACTTCTCAAGGATGTAATGTTGGCTTTAGGTTAAGGTAAAAAAATATGGCCAAAGTGCCTCAAAATATTTAAAACTTAAATACTTCTACCCAAATACATCAAAACCAATCACACCTTATAACATTTTTTTTTTCAAATCATAAACCTTTGGTCTCTTTACTCAATCATTTCTTTTTTATTGGCACTTTTCCACCATTTTTATGGGATCTTTTATTTCCTTTTTTTTTCTACTTCAATTTGAAGTATATTTCAACACTAGTACAATTCACCAATAAAATATCACTCCAATCTTCATTACAAGAATATTTTTCATTCTTTTTTCCATCCCATCTCCAATATCCCTCTAGCCTTCACATACTTCATCACATAATCCAAAAATTTTCTTTTATAAACTAAGTATAGATACAAATAATGGGTAAATTAGGCTCAAACGGGCTACAAGGATCATAATAAATTTAGGACAATGTATGAGATCATATGGCTTAAAAAAAAATAATGGTCTAATATCATTTCTTCCATCTTAAACACATAATTCAATCTCAAGTAAGATTTGAAGCACATTCTGGAGATGCATATGCATAATCAACTAATCAAACCCAAAGAAAAAGATAATTCATTATCTTATAGGCTCGAATCTAACAGGTCAACATTGAACATGATAAAAGCTCAAAAATCTTTAACACACATGCTCTTTTCAAATCATAATATACTTGTTCAAACAATTCCAATTCAAATTTTAAAACAAAAAAAAACTAAAAACAATTCAAACTGAAAACAACTAACACAACTAAATAATACAGATAAATAAGCAAAGGTCTAGAGACTCAAGCATTACATCTCCCTAAACTTATTCAAAACCCACGGGTAAAATAAGTTTGAAAAGATCCATTGAGTTGCCATCAACCACTCACATAACACTCAAGATGATGGCGAAAGGTGAAATTCTGATATCCAAAGGGTATGAACAGCTAACACTACAGCGGTGTCTGACAGAACAATTTTTTTAACTCCACTGCATAAACTCCTTGATCCACTATAATGTAAAATTATCGTACATATACCCAAAAACAACAACAACATGAAAACAACACAAATTAAGTAAAGAAGATGAAATAATAATCAAAACACATTAGGTTGCCTCCTAACAAGCGCTACATTTAATGTCGATAGCCTGACAACCTCTACAACTCATGTACCCAAAATTAGAAGAATAGATATCCCCCATTCTCTCTCCCAGTTCTTCTTTCAATTTCCTTCTTTATTTCGATCATCCGCTAAATTTACATCAACTCCATGCACCAAATTCACGTGCCAACTCTCCATTTCATCACTAATACAATTAGGTTCTTTAGTATCAACATAGTTGCACTCTACTCCTATCTTATTCTTTTCATCATCAAACACAAATTGTATTTGCTTATCCTCTAGCTGAATAGTTAATGTCCTTGTGTCCAAATCAATGTTGTCCCTTCTGGTACGTAAAAAGGAGCATCCCAAAATGAGCTGCATGTTTCTATCATCTTCCATATCCAGCAGAAAAATAAAATCACTACAAGAAAAATAGCATACACCACGGGTAATAACCGTGGTGTATGAGAAATCACAATCGTGGTCTAGGTGGGCGTTGTCTTTGCGCACACTCATATACCACGGTTTTATCAAAACCGTGGTTAATTTACGACGGTGGAATACACCACGATTATTCACCGTGGTAATTTTACCACAATTTTCAAAAAACTGTGGTAAATTTACGACGGTTACAAAAAACCGTGGTACCACGGTTTTTTGTAACCGTCGTAAATTTACCACGGCTAGATTTTAACTGTGGTAAACTAACCACGATTTTTTTAAAACTGTGGTAAAGTTACCACCGTCTTTATTAAAACCGTGGTAAATTTACCACGAATTTTTAAAAAACCTTGGTCATTATTTTTTTGCCTTGTTTTTTAAATTATTTATATCCTGTATTAATCCCAAATTAAAAAATATTATAAAAATATAAAATATCATTCAAAATGAAAATTAAAATATCATTCAACATACAAATTTAAATATCATTCAAAATACCATACATCATCAAAATACATGTCCAAAATATAATATTCAATCTGTCAAAGCTAGCTCACGGTCATTAGTTAAAAACTACTACAATGTCCATCAATCCAAAACTCTATTACAATTTGATCTTACTGTGAAAGCCTTGAATCATATTTGTAGATCGAAGTCTTCTCGTGCTGAGATCTAAAAAAATCAATTGATCATATAATAGGCGACTAATTAGTTTCTTCGAGCTATAATATAAAAAATGATCTAATGATTATAAAACTGAAAATTACCTTGCAGGATCTTATATATGCTCAAGCATGCAATTCACCCACTCCATACAAACTTCATCGATATCCTCTTGCAAATACTTCTATCTTTTGAACTATTATCATTAAAAAAAATAGAGTACATGTTAAATATTATAAATAGGCATAAATATATCTTGAAATAAAAAGAAATAAGATCAAATTTAATTAATGGAATGGAATTAAACAAAATACAGGTTATGTATTTTCACAATAACTATTGATTAGTACACTCAAAAGGAAATTTTCATAAAGATCCTGTCTCCAATGAAAGCTTAACAATCAGTTGGACATGCAACACAATCTATAGGTAATTTATCATCAGATATGCCAAATATCAATGAAATCACCCGCTTTCCTAATCAAATGAGGAAACATCTGATAAGTCCATTTATTTCATATTTTTATGGACATTTTGTTCGTCATAAATGTCCTTTTTAGTCTGTTTTGAGTCGAAAAGAACTAGGTTGCTGTCAAAGGGCATTTCGGAGGTCGAGTCTGGCGAAAGGGGCATTTTATGCCTAATTATTCACGATTATCTCATCGCTTACATTGCATTCAGAGGCACATGGAACTTCTTCAGCATCCATCTTACATTCGGGTAGCGGAATGGGCATATCAGAGATGGATAAAGCTGACTGTATGATGTCGTGCCCACTTTGCTCGTGCAGACTCGACAATAGGCCAGAATGGGCATTCGTGGAAAACTCGAGATTCTATTGGAAGCTAGAGGAGTGAAGAATAGTTGTATATCTGAAGAAGAGTTGGTGATAAATTGGACTCCTAAGAGGCGTGGCAACTAAGAGATAAGCATAATTCCTAAAAAATAAGGATTTGATCGAGATAAGGCTTATCCAGACAGATCAGGATGGGGCACGCCGAGTCCGAAAATCCAGCGAAGACCCCAGTTTGTTGGGGATACTCTAATTCAAAAATGTAACTATTTAAGCTAGTTTTATTTTCTGGAAATGAAGCTTTAGAAAGTCAAGAAACACTGTTACAATTTATATATTTCTGAATTTACTTTTCGTACGCTGCATTGCAGCAAAAACAATTCCAATAGGCCTTAAGACTTTGGACGTAGGAGTATGTTCATAAACTCACATTTATGTTGAGTATCTTTTCTTATTAAATTCAGTAAGTTCTCTTTATAATTATGTCTTTTATTTCTGTCATTTTAATTGTGTCTAGCATGCTTGGCTAGACACTTTATTCTGGTGTTTGAACAATGAAAATGGTTCGAATATAAATCTAGACTCGTGAGGCCAAAATGGGCATAGTAATGCATGATAGGTTTCTGTTGATTCTTATGCCTTGTTCCACGTGAGTATGTGTCTGAAATGCCCAATGTGGCTGATCACTCGTTAGGTAAAGAGAGCACACCACTATTAATTGAATTGGTGAATCGTGACTGTGTGTTGATTCATATAGTAATAAGGGAATTGATGGGTTGTTGTGAGCACACGAGGAATCGGTAAACACAATAGATCTGGGTTTATCTAGAGGCATAATGCTTCATATCATTTGCATCTCTTAGGGGAACCGGGGGGGTGAATGATAGGTTAGGGGTTTACTTGATGAGGAATCATTTTTAAGCTTACAATGAAAGGATGAAAGAGGGGATGCAGAGAGGAATCCGGTCCCCATAACTGGGTGACTTATTCATGTATAAAAATCGGTGTGCCCATGATCGAGCAGTTTTATACTTAAACCAAATTCTAGTTCAAATGCCAGAACCTTTTGTTATTTGATATTGTCTTTAATTTTCTTTTACAGATTTACTTTCAGTACAGTGACAACACAAAACCCCCCTTTTTGATTGGTGACTCGAAGGTGGAATCACATCAGCTCTCTGTGGGATCGACTCGTACTCACAAGCTAGCTACGCTCGCTGTAGCCACAGGAGCAATATAAATTTATTTTGAGCACGAAACGACCGTGCGTCAACATCCCACGGGAACTTTGACTTCCATTTTTTCCCCATTACTTAGCCAAGCACTAAGGATTTGCATCATCTAATAGGAAGATCATACCCACACCCAAGGTTTCAGTAGAATGTATAGGATGAGTTATACATTTGTCATGAATGAGTTGAAGAAAGAATGGAGGATAGAAGAGTAACCTGCTTCATAAGAGAGTGAATGCATCTTTTTGCATGCCAAAATAAATGACATTGGAAGTTATAGAGAACTGCAGCAGGTAATAACCATGTTGTTTCATCGTACACCAGTGATTTGTCGGGTGTTATTTTGGATGTGATCCCTATGAGAGAACTCGATTTTTAGTTAATTGAATAGCCTCTTTCATCTAATAATAATAATAAATAATTTCTTATTTAGTTCATTTTCTGTCATGCATTAGTGAAATAAAATTAGATTCTACGGGAAACTAATGGGAGAATAAATGGTTAATATAGGAAGAATAATCCCAGGAGATTGATCAAGAGTAATAAAATATCTTGAAATTGATAGGAGATAGATGGCTTACTATAAAAATAGACTCGATGGTAGTTTGCTTTGATCTCCCACATTATTGACTGGCACGCCGTCGTTTAGCGTGCAGAATCACACCTGTGGGCAAATCCCGACAGATGCTTTAATTTGCCCTCAGTGGCTAGTATAGTGCCCGAAGGTAGATATCATCCCACGGGGAGTGATTAACCTTTCTATCTTTTTGGTAACTTTTCGGGATTTATATGGATTATTGTCACTAATCCGTCCCTATACACTTCAAACTAAACAAACAATTAAACAACAAAGATGAAAATAAATATAAAATAAATGTTCAAGTCAAGTATGAATTCAGTTTGTGGTAGATGCATGCAATCCTGGGCACAAACACATAGATACCTCAATAAGACAGTTTGGTTATAGAGAGCATGTAACTTTTCAGGAATTTGTATAGATTACTATCACTAATCCTTCCCTGCATACTTCAATTACACTCCCTAATTCCTTCTTACCGTGTACGCTAAGACCGATATGGTCGGCGACTCTTAGTCCCTAACTATCCAAGACCCAACGAAGAGAGTCATGCAGAGGGTTTGCAAGGATAGCAGCATTTGATCGAAGGAACCTAACGCTAGCATATGGGAACCCTTTGGCGTCGTGCCCATATCCACATATACTTCAATCTCCGGGCTTTACCCAGTTTATCACTAAGTGGCTCATTAGGGTTCGGTCGTCCTTACTTCCACCCTGACATACATCAATAATGGTTTAACTATGAGTGGCCAGCCACATAACCTCTCCATTGCCATGTCATCGTTCTTCCCATATTGAAGTTGGGAATCAACTCAAGATAATTTAAGCCCTATTAGCCTCATGCATACACATCACCTTTATCCTTCAATACATTCAACTTGAACACTAGATACTTAACCAGATAACATACTAATAAATAAAGTAAAAACAACTCATGCTATAAGGAAAACAAACTATATTAAAATCTGGAACCAATTCCAGATTTGGGCAAAACGGGTATATGCATCAGTCAAGGGTGACTGTGCAGAATTTCCAGAACACTTAAATACAGAAAATAAACTGAATCTTGCTATTCAAAAGGGTGTATTTCTGGTTTGTTCTTGTTCTCCCACGAAAATGAAAGCTAACTAGTATTTATAGTTGTTTGAAAAGCCACAATTCGGCCTAGCCCAGCCCATATAGAGACATGAAGTTAGTTGGAGAGATCCACTTCAACCATGTTCCCTAAATTTTAGGGATGAGCTGCTCCATCTCTTCTCTCTCCTTTATCTCTTCTTTTCTCTTTCCTCCACTTCTTCTCTCTCCTTTAGCTGACTTCCCCAAGCTTTGGAACTGCTGTGCACGTGGGCCCACATCAGTTGAAAAGGATTAGCTGCTGAATTTCTGCGAAAAATCTGTAACAAACTGTCAAAACTTCAGCGGTTGATCCTCTTTATGCCCTTAATTGAGTTGGCACTTTATTATGCCCATAATGGATCAAAATGTGCTCCTCTATCCCCTGTTATACTTTGTCCCAAACTAGACTCTAGACACAACTAAAAGCACTAAATAATGAGTAAAAAGACAAACTAAAACGATGCAAAATTGAGTCTGTATCATACCCACACACTTGGACCATACTTGTCCTCAAGTATGACTGTAATTTAGAACTCAAAAAGATAAATTACAGACTCAATTAAAAGAAAAGGACTCAACTAGCATGCGGACAGTAGTCTGATAATGGGCATAACGAGGTCTATACATGATAACAGTGTTTGGAATTAAAAATACACATGGTCACAATAGATAAATGACAAGTAGGGTTCACTCTGCCCCTTTTCTCTCCGTGTATATATAGGGACATGTTTACGCTCAGAATTCCAATAACCACAATAGACCATAGTGTTTGCATAAGACCTAAGTTAAATAACCACATTAATCAACAAACATGCTCATCAAAAGGTCTTACTCAGGTTGTAATGGGGTATGTAGTGCAAAGGTAGGAAGAATTTAGACGTAGCTTCAGATAAGCAGATATGAGCATATTCAGAGCTGACACCCTTTGTGCTCCCATTCAATCAGAAAATATGCATCACAGATGTTATCATTTATCGACAGAGCATATAATTTCTTGATTTTTCTAGTAGACCAGATATCAAATATATTTTTCGTTTTCTTTCCTTTGTTCTGCTGATCTTTCTTTTTCTTTTTTTTTTCTTATATGGGCGAGGCAACAAATTTGCCCCTTTTCAGGTCACGCTCTTATTATGGCCTTAATCATGCTGTCATTCTCGAGCTACACATATATTTCCGACCCACATCAGATTACTCTTTTAAGAGAAATTTAAACACAAAGGCTAGAAAACAATTTAAACTGGCTCAATCATGGCAATAAATGGAAGTATTTTTATACAGTCGCGGCCAAGAGAGAAAGAAAAATGCCTTAATCATCTAAGCATGCTTGCAATCAGTGGTCAGTTCCACAGAGGGCAAAGGCAAACACAGGTCTAGTTATGATTACAGATTTTTTATCTCTCAGAAGAAAAAATAGCATATGAAATGCAGTCTCAAAACTCGCATAGTTTTCTTATCCTTATCTATCATTCTCATATGCAGGTTTAACTCCAAAAATCAATTAATCACATCAAACCCTATTATGCCCGTAAACAGTACCAACTAGCATGCTTATGATACAACAACAGACAAGGGCAATTTACCCACACACTTACTTGACAGTGTGCCTTTGAGGGCACAATCAGTGTGTGAATAATATTTGCCCGTAACCAAAGAAAAAGAAAAGAAACAGAAAATACCAACATAAATTTACAGACAATACAAGATTCAAACGACTAAAAATCCTAGACCACTACAAGAAAGGACAAAGTATTCAGGGGGAGGACGGGTGCTTTGACCCATAATTGTCTAGCAGCTTCCTTAGGGCTTTCTCCATTCGGTCAATCTTCTTGCTTAGCTCCTGTAAGCCCTCAGCGGGGATGTTGTCTTCTTTGGGGGCTTCATCAGTCCTATAAAAAGTAGAAGTGCTCGAATTTGACTCCGGCAATAGATTAACTCTAACCGTCGTTTCTCCCACACACTTAGCTTTTTCTCAATTTTGACTTTTCTCTATGTGCCCAAATTGAGGAGATTTCTTTAATATGCCCTTGTGGTTAATCCACAACAATAAATACATAACAGAAATTTGAAATGAAAGTAGTAAAATATCAGGTTGCCTCCCGATCAGCGTGTTGTTTTAAGTCGTTAGCTCGACTTCTCCAGCTTCTCAATAATACAAGGGCTCAGCAAGCTCAATCATGTCGTCAAACTTCACCTCCATGTGCTCATAATAAGGTTTCAGTCTTTGTTCTGACCTTTCTGGTGGTGAATCAGGGCTTGTGGTCGCTTTTATGTCTCTTCTTACTTGTGCCCTCATTCCCCGTGCAGTCTTCTCTATATCCGGATCATAGACTAGATTACATGCGCAGTTAGTATGTACCATACACAAAGCTAAAATGAGAAAGGAAAAGATAGAAAAGTGCGCTTTCACTCCCCAGCTACGGTGCTAAATTCTGACATGCCGTCGTTTAGCGTGCAGAATCACACCTGTGGGCAAATCCCGATAGATGCTTTAATTTGCCCTCAGTGGCTAGTATAGTGTCCGAAGACAGATATCGTCCCATGGGGAGTGATTAAACTTTCTATCTTTTTGGTAACTTTTCAGAATTTATATGGATTACTGTCACTAATCCGTCCATGCACACTTCAAACTAAACAAATAATTAAACAACAAAGATGAAAATAAATATAAAATAAATGTTCAAGTCAAGCATGAATTCAGTTTATGGTAGATGCATGCAATCCCGGGCACAAACACATAGATACCTCGATAAGACCGTTTGGTTATAGGGAGCATATAACTTTTCAGGAATTTGTATGGATTACTGTCACTAATCCTTCCCTGCACACTTCAATTACACCCCCCAATTCCTTCTTACCGTGTACGCTAAGAGCGATATGGTCAGCGACTCTTAGTCCCTAACTGTCCAAGACCCAACGAAGAGAGTCATGCAGAGGGTTTGCAAGGATAGCAGCATTTGATCAAAGGAACCCAACGCTGGCATATGGGACCCCTTTGGCGTTGTGCCCATATCCACCTATACTTTAATCTCCGGGCTTTACCCAGTTTATCACTAAGTGGCTCATTAGGGTTCGGTCGTCCTTACTTCCACCCTGACATACATCAACAATGGTTTAACTATGAGTTGCTAGCCACATAACCTCTCCATTGCCATGTTATCGTTCTTCCCATATTGAAGTTGGGAATCAACTCGAGATAAATTAAGCCCGGTTAGCCTCATGCATACGCATCACCTTTATCCTTCAACACATTCAACTTGAACACTGGATACTTAACTAGATAACATACTAATAAATAAAGTAAAAACAACTCATGATAGAAGGAAAACAAACTATATTAAAATCTGGAACCAATTCCAGATTTGGGTAAAACGGGTACATGCATCAGTCGAGGGCGACTGTGCAGAATTTCCAAAATACTTAAATACAGAAAATAAACTGAATCTTGCTATTCAAAAGGGTGAGTTTCTGGTTTTTTCTTGTTCTCCCACGAAAATGAAAGCTAACTAGTATTTATAGTTGTTTAAAAATCCACAATTCGGCCTAGCCCAGCCCATGTAGAGACATGAAGTTAGTTGGAGTGATCCATTTCAACCATGTTCCCTAAATTTTAGGAATGAGCTGCTCCATCTCTTACTGTGTACGCTAAGAGCAATACGGTCGGCGACTCTTACTCCCTAACTATCCAAAACCCAACGAAGAGAGTCATGCAGAGGGTTTACAAGGATTGCAACATTTGATCGGAGGAAGCCAATGCGAGCATATGAGAACCCTTTGGTGTTGCATCCATATCCACCTATACTTCAATCTCCGGGCTTTATCCAGCTTATTACTTAGTCTCTCATCAGGGTTCGGTCGCCCTTACTTCCACCCTGAGATATATCAATGATGGTTTAACTATGAGTAGTCAGCCACATAGCCTCTCCATTACCATGTCATTGTTCTTCCGAGATTGAAGGTCGGAATCAACTCGAGATAAATTAAACCCGATTAGCCTCATGCATACGCACCACCTTTATCCTTCAACACATTCAACTTGAACACTGGATACTTAACCAAATAACATACTAATAAATAAAGCAAAATCAACTCATGATAGAAGGAAAACAAACTATATTAAAATCGGAAACAAACTCCTGATTTGGGCAAAACGGATACATGCATCAGTTGAGGGAAAATCGCCCTCGACTATGCAAAATTTCCAGAGCACTTAAATACAGAAAATAAACTGAATCTTGCTATTCAAAAGGGTATGTTTCTGGTTTATTCTTGTTCTCCCACGAAAATAAAAGCTAACTAGTATTTATAGTTGTTTGAAAAGCCACAATTCGGCCCAGCCCAGCCCATGTAGAGGCATAAAGTTAGTTGGAGAGATCCACTTCAACCATTTTCTCTAAATTTTAGGGATGAGCTGCTCCATCTCTTCTCTCTCTCTCTCTTTTATCTCTTCTTTCTCTTTCCTCCACTTCTTCTTTCTCCTTTAGCTAACTTCCCTAAGCTTTGGAATTGCTGTGCACGTAGGCCCACGTCAGTTGAAAATGATTAGCTGCTGAACTTCCGCGCAAAATCCTTAACAGACTGTCAAAGCTTCAGCGGTTGATCCTCTTTATGCCCTTAATTGAGTTTGCACTTCATTATGCCCATAATGGATCAAAACATGCTCCTCTATCCCCTGTTACACTTTGTCTTAAATTAGACTCTAGACGCAACTAAAAGTACTAAAAAATGAGTAAAAAGACAAACTAAAAAGATGCAAAATTGAGTCTGTATCATACTACAAAAATTCATTAAGTTAACATAAAGAAGACAACGGTTTTCATTAAGAACTGTTGTGAATTACAAAATTACAACGGTTTTGGAGAAAACAGTTGTCTATGAGTGCATTTTCTTAAAAACTTGACAACAGTTCACAAAAATACATTGTCTCTATTCATTCTCAATCAACGGTTCGTATAAAACCATTTTCTATGAGTGATTTTTTATTTTGTATTTTTAATTAATTATAATAAAAAAATACCATAGCTTATAATTCACAAAATAGAACCCCGATCTTCTTATTCCAAAAAAATGATAGAATTAAATCCCCAAATTCAAATCCCTAAACTCCCTTTCGCCCTCTTTATCTGTTTCTACCTCACCAATCTGGTGATCACCTCCAGCTACTCGTCTACTCTGGAAACATCTGGCAAAGCAACCACTTCAGCCACAAAGCACGAGATAGGAAAAATCTACATCCCTATCAGAGAAAGATTCTATCGCGGTGGCTAGGGCTCGTAATCACCTCTAGCCCTTTTATATAATAGTCGGACACAACCCGAAGCTGTTGACCAGTCTATGGCTCTATCAGAAGAGTGTCAACTTGTGTTTTATGATAACACATTGTTTTATTACAATGTTGTAATACACTCATAATTACTATTTCAACACTTAATTACGACTGTACAAATGATTATGTTATAGTAGTAACGAGTTGGCCAATTATTGATTTGTGGTGTGCATAAATTGATATTTGTGTTAGTTTTGTATATTAGAAGACCTATCTTTGTATACATTTAACAATGTTTTTGATGAAATAGATTGAATATTTATTACAATCATCATGTGCATTTAATTATTGTTGTATTTATTTGCATGTTCCATATACTTGCATTGTAGATGATATGGTGTGGATCAACATGCGGTAAAGATCATATCATCATTTCCTTGAAATGTATTAAAAGGCACACGACTTAGATGGTCCTGAACTCATCATCGATACACTGTAGAATGATCTGATAATTAGCTTATCTTGGCTAATAAATTATTCTAGTACACCGGCATGTGTATTAAGAAGGATCATGATAAGGTTCTGTTTTCTATTCTGACTTTAAGTGAGAGAATAAAGATCCACGAAATGCAGGTTCTTAACCCATATATATTGACGAATATATATATATATATATATATGTGTGTATATATATATATATATTGCGTCGACTGCTTTGATTTGTCAATGGGTGAGATTCTTTGATAAAATCAACAATCTCGATATTTTCAACAAAGGCATTTACATATATGATGGGTCGTGCATTATATATGGTCATCATGTCTTGGTGCGCCAGGTTGATAATGTCCCCTTGAGAAAGCACAAAGTTTATGTGAAACCCTGCAGGTGAAATTTATTTCCTACAAGATAAAACTTGTGCGGTATTACTCTAGGCATGGAGATGTTAATTAATTATAGCCGTCATAAGCATACATAATTATATCTTAAACATGGGGAATGGCTGGACTAAAGAATAAAAGATATTCAAAAATATGTATTAAATTAGTAGGTTAGTATTATTTCTTTAGTGGAATAAAAATAATTCTTTATTTATTTATTTATTTATATCCACGTTATGGATATTATAAATTAAATAAATTAGTAGGTCAATTTAATATTCTTCTAAATCCCTGCTGTAGCCCAAATAAGACCTAAGTGGACTGGGAAATGGAATGAGTAGAGAAGACCAAATCCATTAGGGTTAGGTGACATAATTTTCATCTCCCTCTCTACTAATTAGAGAGGGAGACATGAAATTTATGTATAACAAATAAGCCCTTTTTATTCTTATTTGATTCCAAGGGTTCCCACACTGTTTAGTAGTCTGCAACCCACCTTGTATCTAAATAAGGTTCAAGAATACAGTAGAAGATCAAGAAGTGGAATATCAACTTGGATATTGTTCGTTCATCACCAAGAAGAAAGAATGTGCTGATTTTGTCATGCTCCAACAACGGGATTAGACCTATAATCTCGTCCTCAACCCTACTATGCGATGTAAGTGCTTTATCGATTATGTCTTTCCACTGTGTTAAAATCGATTAGCAAACCCTACTACGCAATGCAAGTACTTTATCGGTTCTATCTTTCCGTTGCGTTAGAATAGATTAGCAAACCCTACTACGCGATGCAAGTGCTTAATCGGTTCTATCTTTCCACAGTGTTAGAATCAATTTGCTTACTTGCTAATTCCACATAGGTAATAATTAGAATCACTCATAAAATATGATTTACATTTGTAGAATTAATGAGCATTCGATTAGATCATGTGGGGTACAATTCGAAAAAATCACAACATTTTGAAATTTCAATTTGAATTCGGAGCTTAGGGTTCATATTTTTGTGTTTTAGGAAATTACTGAGAAAACACGATAAAGAAAACACAAATGTAGTCATCGCAACAGTCGATGCCTCTTAATTTTATCTCCACCGATCAGATTCATAAGGTATGTGTAAAGTTTGTCTTTTTTCTTTGTCAAAGAAATTATTTCTTCGTATTCTTGTTTCTTCCTATATATGTATTTTAAGAACTATCTACGGAAAATTAATTTTTATTTTATGTTTTTACATCTTTTCGTTGTTATTTAGGGAAGTTTCATTTTGCATTCAAGAGCATTGATTTTGAAGAAATATTGTCGTTGCTTGCACTTACTAGTGGGTTTCTTTCTTTCTTTTTATTTATTTTTTAATTTTTGATGATTCAAACTCATGTGAGTATCCACCATTGTTCGCAAACTTTAACAAGTTTGATACATTCTTCTTGATCGTGTGTAAATCATTTTCCAAAATATAGTCATGAGTTTGATTATGCATGTTTGAGTTCTAGTATTGAAATATGTTAGAAGATAATGAAATAGGTCTTGGATTTGGTCACTGTTCACAGCTTGGTGTAATGAATTTCGGCCTTGAATGAAGATGACTAGTGATGAATGCCTAAACCAACATTAAATCTTATAAACTCCTTTGATTATTGTAGGTGAACAAAGTTTGGTAATATTTGATTTACATGACAACTCCTATACTTAATTTTCTATCTGTTTAGTTTTGGTTTTTAATATTTAAATCTATTCAGGTGTTTCAATATTTAATTGGTAATATATGTTTTCTTCTGCTAATTGTAGTGCCCTGTAATGTAGGGTAAATTAAAACTTCTAAATCTTGGTTCCTTAATTATATTTATATGAATTCTGGACTAATTAATCAATAGTTTTTTTGGATATGATTCCATTGGATACTCATGTAGTCACGTTAATAGACCCCCCACATTACAATTCTAGTATGAAGTAAATGAAAATGATATTGGCTCTTAAATTCCTTAATGTTACGTAAAGGTAAGTGATACTATGGAAACAAATTTCATTTGTTTTGCTTCTTTTTATTGTCGATGGCAACCAAAACTGATCTTCGAATTCCTCTTGACAGCCTAATGCCTACCAAAAAAATTGCGATGCCCCAGGAACAGCATTAATTTTTATTTTTCTATATTTTGCAAATATTGCAACAACAACAATTTTATTTTATTGAAACTTATTCAAACATTCTTAATGCTTGCATTTCATTTTTGTTGTATTATCTTTAGTCTTATCTGTGGTTCAAACAGATAGAGTGGGAGAAAATCTCCTTCATTTGAAACTTATTCAAACATTCTTAATGCTTACATTCCATTTCTGTTTTATCATCTATAGGCCTATCCGTGGTTCAAATACATAGAGTGGGAGAAAATATACAACATGGATGCAGCATATAGGCCAACTAGAAAAGGTTTGTAATCATATCAATTGATTATCTCTTTTTTCTTTAACATGCCTTGCATCTTTAACTGTATTTGAATTACTTCTAGGATAAATGTCGTATAAGTGTAAATGTGTCTTTCAATATTCATCAATAACCAAAAATCTTATCTAAATTTTGAATAAGTTGGAAAGGATATGACAACAATAACTTCTTTTGCAATATTAAGGTTCTTAATTTAAGTAGGAATTAGTTTCATGATAATACACCATTTCAGGTTCTAAATATAGCATTTAGCATGATAATTGATTGCACTTTGCAGAATCCAAAATATTCAAGTTTTGTTGGCTCTACATTTTGTGTTTTTATAGCGGATATATGTCATTTAAGATTATCCAATAGTCATGGTAGGAGGGTTTTGGTGATGGAATATATTGATGGAACCCCAATTTTGAAGCTTGGAGATGAGATAGCAAAACAAGGCATAAATCCTGATGGTAGGGTAGTAACGATAGCAAAGTAGTAAGCCCCTGATGTGATCTCAACAGGAGATCGACGGGGTATGAATATGCAGAAGCTCAAGAAAGAACACACGACAATGATGAAAGGATTCAATCCAAAGTATTTTTGGTGTTTGATGAAGATAGGAATGAATTTTGGTGAAAGAAACGGCTGTTTGGAGTGTTTTGAGTTATACGTGCTATTTAGCTCAAACCGGACACGTATAAGATCTGAATTTAGAACGGACTTAGAAATGACTCTAGGGACCTGGAAAGCTTATGGAAATCGTGTGAGGGCTGGGAATAAATGATACGGACATGGGTGAAGAATGGTTTGGAGTAGATAGAATATATTAAGGACAAAAGGACTTATGGTTTTTGGATGAAAGAAGAACGAACTATATTGGACTTGTGTTGTTGAACTCGAATGTTGTTGATGAAGAATTCATGGAGATGGACGACAATGATTGTTGGATGTTGGTGTTGATGGAACGGCGGTGGTGATGTTGTAGACGTGAGTTGCAACCCAGCACGAACCCTGTAGTTTAAATACTACAAAACGTATGTCTTGAAGTAGCTTCTTGGATTGTAGCGAGACCACCCTCGAGCTTGAGAACTAGAACGATACCCTTGAATAAGACTTAAAGGTGTTAATCTTTAAGAATGATAAAATTCGAAACCAACAAAAGGTTTAGGAGACAATGTGATTTAATCAAAATATCCAACAAAGTCTAAGGAATAATAGAATACAATGGTATCCCATTTACACTAGTGTAATTCGATCTATACTAGGAATAAAAAAATACCATAACTAGAATTCTAACTAGGAAAGAAGTTTCCATAATTAAAACTCTAATTACCTAACTAATAAAATCTTCTAGAAAATCTCTTAAATAAAAAAATGAAAATAATACTTAAATAAATAAAAATCTGAATTATCAACTAAATAAATAAAATATCTATTGGATAAAATCGGATCCCATAATTAAATTAAGGGATTGACTTCTTCACTTCAATTCAGCCATGCACGTCGATCATGCATTATCCATGCATCAATCTTCAAGCTTTGATCTTCATCTTCAATTGTTAACAATGTAACTGTTGGGGTTTTTTCGAATTAAACCACCGCAGGATCATTTGGTTGTTCATTAATCCATGTTCATGCAAATCATAATTTTATGTAACATGGATGTTTATCACAGTCTAATCAAAAAGCATGCAAAGCAGATCCGAATCTAATAAAGCGGAAGACATAGAAACAAATCTACTTACAAATCGATAGACGATCTGTGGACAAGATTAAAGATCTAATCTTGTTGTTGAATGAGCACAGTAATGGCGCCACCTATGACCTCAAAATCGTGCACCACAGTATTCCACTCCAAGATCTTCTGTAGTATTCCCGGACTGTATCTAGATTCAGAGTGGGCTGAAATCTACTAGATAGAATTGTGAAATCTATGGATAACTTTGAGAGACAAAGAGGGGTTGAATTCTTATGATTATTATTCTTCTAATTTCGTGCCCCCCCTCCCCTTATATATAGGGAGGGGCGAAATTTCAAGTTCCAGCCCTATTGGGCTAGGCCTCTATCTCAAGTTCAATATCCAGTCCACTATCAGTCAATTGGGCTACAACAGGGATCTATAAGAATATTAAATTGGCCCACTAATTTATTTAATATCCAATAAACCTAGGATATAATTAAATAAATTAAGTTTTACTTTTATTCCACTAAAAAAGTAAAATTGACCTACCAATTTAATACATATTTACGAATATGCTTTCTCCTTTAGTTCAGCCATTCCCCGTGTTTAAGATATAATGTTCATTAATTAATTATGTCAGCCTCTAACAGCTATAATTAATTAACCTCTAAAACTTTGAGTAGTACCACACAAGCTTTTTCATGTACGGAATAAATTCCACCTGCAGGGTTTCAACATGAACTTGTGCTTCCTCAAGAGAACATCATCAACCTGGCGCACCAGGACACGGTGCTCATGCATACTGCTCGAGACATCATGTATACATTGTTATTACCCAAGATATCGAATTCGATCTACGAAAAGATCTCACCCATTGATAAATCAAAGTAATAAACAACGCACACATATGCTCGCCAATATCACATGAGTTTAGAACCCGAACTCTGTGGATCTTTATTCGCTCGGTAACTGGGTCAGAGACAGAGAATAGTATCCTATCGTGATCCTCCTCAATACACTAACGAGTGTACTAGAATAATCAGTTAGTCAAGATAAACTAACTTATCAGATTATTCTACGGTGTACCGATGGTGTGTTCAGGACCATCTAAGCCGTGAGCTCTTTAATACATTATAAGGTTCTAATGATATGATCTTACCGTGTGACTCCCCACACCATATCATCTACAATGTAAGTATATGGAACAATGCATAAAACAATTATAGAACATAATCTAAATACAAATAGTGACTGCAATAACTTTCATTTCATATCATCATATCATCAGAAAAGTATACAAAGACAAGTCTTCCAGTATACAAAACTAACAGTAACAATGTTATATGGCTGCATTTAACTCATTCTTCAACTTCAAGCTTCTCGTGCACAATTACTTGGAAATAACCTTGCAATTGCTTTGCTCGTAAGCGTGTAATTGGACCTCTTAATTGCAGCTCTGAGTTCACTTCTTCAATGCTTGTCATGGCTTCATCAGCCCCCTAGAACATACCAGAGAGTGTGAAAATCCTCTTTCTTATTGATATTGTATATTTAATATAATTGCACTAGAGGTTTCCATTATCTGATTTAAGTATTCAACAATAGAGGAGCATCATAAAAAGTTTGACACTGGCTTATGGAGAAATGATATTGAAGAGTGGATTCTTCCACGCTGATCCCCATCCTGGAAATATTTTGATTTGTGAGATAAGTCTATATCGAATATGTTCTATCTAATGTCTTGTCTCATTTCTTTGAAGAATCCTGTCAGTTGCAGTTTCCTTATTAAAATTTACCTCAATTCTCTCAATAACATACTATTTTTCCTTAACTAGTTAGGTTGTGTTGCTTGATTACAAGCAAGTGAAGGATCCGCTTGATGAATTAAGTTTAGGATATGCTAATCTTGTGCTTACTATTATAGATAATGATCCAATCAGGGCATCAGAGAGCTACGGGCGCTATACATTGTCCATTATCTTGTTTAATAAATATAATCTTCAACTTAGTATGGTATTAAATAATCAGATTTGATGAGAACCTCCTTAATTTTTCCATCATGTTATGGAACGAGGTTAAGCATTCTTAAATGCCAGACGATATTATATTAAATGTCAATTCCATTTATTTATGTCTGATCATTGTAGATAACCTCTTGGTATGGTGCTAGATTATAAAGATCATTTTGCAAGGTACTTTTAATGGTTTTTTTTTCTATATTGATATTTGAATGTCTCATGGTGGGATTTGATTTGTATTGATATTGGTTTGTTTAGGGCATGTCGGTGTTTGACATTGAATTGATGCAGGTACTCGATGTTTAGGTAATGATTATAGGAGAAGCCTACATACCCTATATACTTTTTATAATTGAACATTAGATGTCATGTTGGCTTTGTACTTAGAGATTATTGCATGTTGGATGAATTTGTATCAAATATTGAATATGTATCATGATATTGTATTTTGGATAATTAATTAATATGTTTGAATTTTATGTAGCTATTTTATTATTTAATGGTGATTTTACATATTTTATTTCACAGCAAATTAATAAACTATTGTAATTTCACAACACAAAATTTACAATGTTTTTAATTAAAACATAATGTTGCAAAAATTATAACGGTTTACAACAGTTTTCATCAAAACCGTTGTAATTTTACAACGGTTTTGAAAAAATCATTGTTAATTAACAACAATTTTCATCAAATCGTTGTACTGTCACAACGGTTTTGACAAAACCGTTGTAAATTAACAACGGTTTTGATGAACACCATTGTAAAGTTGACAACATTCCACAAGTCAAACAACAGGAATTAGTATATAGACAATGTTTTTGAAACCATTGTACAACTACAACAGTTTTTAAAACCGTTGTCTTTGTGTGTGCCAAATTTACAACTAAGACAACGGTTTTGAAATGGCAGAGACAACGGGTACAAACCATTGTCTATTTGAATTTTTGTAGTAGTGTGAATTAAAATTGCTTAAAACTCATAGTTGACAAGCATATGAACCATACCATAGGATCTATCTTTATTTAACTGATCGATTACAAGTTTTATATAACTACTTTATTTTTATTAATTGCATGATTAAATTTAGTTTTACTTATAATGCATGTAAAATCAATCATAAAAGATTTTCTAAACTACATAATGAGATGTCTATGTTTGGTAGTCGTAGTCTATTTGCCATTGCATTCCTTGTGGATACGATATTCCTACTTGAGAACTATATTATAAATTGCACTGTTATACTTACAATTTAAGCATTAATAAAAAGGCGATCATCGATCTCAAGTTAATTACTTTACATACAATATATTGATCAAGCATAATGTTTGAGAAATCTAAACCAGAAAACATGTATCAACAATTGAAAGGAAAAACAGAATAACATAACAAAACATAAGATTGGATACTTTGCATACCTAGAATAAAAAAAAATAAAAAAATTGACATCATAACAATAATAAAACAAGAATCTGCAGAATTCATTGTCAATAAAAATTGAATAAGCAATAAAATCCACAAATGAACTTCCACTAGCTTTTCCTCAGCTTCAGATTTTATAGGGCTAAGCCCATTGTTCTCTTTGCACTTGAAACTCAGATTATAAACCCGGGCCCAACATTTTTATTCCTCCACAGCTCCTTGAATTCTGTTTGCATAAGAAATACCTTAAAAAAAGCATAATAATTATATGACCCATATCATTTCATTTTAAATACAATTCTAGCCTGTGTGAAATTTTCTGGCGTTTGAAAACTGACTTTAATTTCAAGATTGAAATTGGAGAGTGTTGTTTTGTCATCTTCAACTTCCGCATAAAAATAAAAAATGAAAATGAAAGATAATAATAAACCCTAATTGCTAAAAACATAACACTAATAAAATGATTAATTAAAATTAGCAAGGTTGCTTTAGGTGTATTGTTATTTTAATTTCTATTTTTTAGCGAATCATTTTATTTAGGATTGATTATATAATCATATTATGAATTGCAATTACTTTCAGTGTCTAAATAGACTTCCTACTCCTTACCAAAAAAAAAAAAAAACAGAGCTTCTATTTTAGTTATTGATTTTTATAATATCGTTAAATATTAAAAATTTGAAAAGAAAGAAAAAAAAAAAAAGAAGAATTGAAACTGGAACAAGATAGAACAGTTTTGGATAGAAATATGCACAGCATGGTGCTGTATTTTTTTACCCCAAAATCTACCCCTTGTCAGGCGCGTGTAGGGTACACGCCCATATTTTTTTTTTATTACTGTTTGTTTTTTTTGTTTTGTTTTTTTTTTTAATTTTTTTTCCAAAATTATATGCTCTAAAATATAATTAGTGAACCCTAAAATTAAAACGATTTCATTTAATTTTTTTTAAATAAATATAAATATATACCCTAGAATGGAATTAATGAACCCTAAAATTATAGTGAATTAATTTTATTTTTTTGAAATCTGGCGACTCGTACAATGCACTTGTCCAACACTATGCATGCATGGTTGATGCATTGCTCTCGATAATTATTTTTTTTGAAATAAATATAAACACTAATTGAAAATAAAAAATATCTAATTTTGAAATAAATATATACACTAAAATGGAATTAAATGAACCCTAAAATTAGTGTGAATCAATTTAATATTTTGAAATCTGGTGACTCGCACAATGCACTCGTCTGACGCTAATGTGTAGGCTCGTGCATTGCGCACAATAATTAATTTATTTTTTTAAAATAAATATAAATGGTAATTTAAAATAAAAAATTTAATTTCGAAATAAATATATACTGTAAAATGAAATTAATGAACCTAAAATAAAATTTTAATTTTTTTTTTGAAATTCGGCGACTCACGTGATGCACTCATCCGACACTAACGCGTTTGTGCATATACACTCCAAAATAAATATTTTTTTTCAACTTAAATATAACTCCCAATTGAGATTAATAAACTTTAAAAAAACTTAAACCCTAAAACACACAAAATAAACCCCTAAAAATCTAGAAATACTAAAAATAACCCTAAAAACCATGAACCTTGAAAATCCGTAAACTCTTATATTCTAAACATTAATTGGAATGTAAAAACCACAATTTGAACTACATAAACTCGTATAAGATAACTAGCAGATCCATTACTTTTAGAATATTTTTGATTGATACTTTTTAGTGTTACGATTGATACTAATTTGGACATATTTTATTAGATTGTTCAACGCGTTGACCGTTTGATGTGCACATAATGGATAGGAGAATTACTATTATATATGCATAGAGACACGTACACGTATACTTAGTATGGATCATACAAAATTCGCATTTGAAAGAATTCAATATAAAATTATGGTGATGGAAATTCAAAGTCATGTATATATGTTACGTTGTTATCCTAAATATAAATAAAAGTTGATTGATCCAGCTTGTATTGGACCCTCTACACAGACTGTCGGGCTGCCGCCCCCTTCTTGAGACTCATAAAACAACATTTTATAGATGCTACGTACACTTAACCAACTACACTTTGGAAAATTATATCATACATGTTGGGATACTACCCCAAAATCATTTAGATCATGTTAAATTAATTTTTTTAAAATGGTATTATGGCACAATCTCAATGGTGTTTTTGGGATTGACCCCAAAAATATATGTAGGATAGAATTTGTCGAATACTAAGCACTTCGTTACACGTAGGACCGTTCCTCTAGTTGAGGCGAGAGAGATGGTCGCCACATGTCCAAAAAATAATGAAAATTTTAGGTGCTCCAAATTTTTTCATATATAGTATTATAGATTTAAAAAAACAAAATGCAAAGTCTAGCCTATTGGTAAGATGAAGTGAAATTATAAAGAGGGAGGGTAAGGCTAGAATATTGTTACGCAAAATTTTACAACTTTATTTTGTATTTAAGATAGTGTTATAATTGTCTTAAAAATCATGAACTTTGAGCATATTCTTAAATTTAACATGAATGTTAAAAATAGAAAATTAAAACGTACACTAACTTTGATTTTGTGTGTTATTCAATATCCTCAATTTTTTGTAAAATAAATTGGCTTCCAATTCAACCGACAATTTTTCATCTCTTTGAACCCGTTGTGGCTCAACCATTAATTTTTTAAAAATGATGTCAAAGTGGCCGAATTTCACACTCACGTCAATGGAAAGAATTGAGGATTGTTAAATTCAGCTACACCGACATCGTTTTATGAAAATTGATGGTCGAATCATGATGAATTTAAAGAGATGAGCAAGTTAATTGACGATTAAATTAGAGGTCAATTTGTTTTATAAAAATTTGAGGATGTTAAACAACACCAAAGTTAAAAGTTGGTATTTAAATTCCTTATTTTTAAAGTTCGTATTAAATTTACAACTATGTCCAAAGTTCATGATTTTTAATGTAATTAACCCTTTAATATATAATGCCATAGGCCCGTCACTTTATTTTTAAAATGTCTGTAATCTAAATATGTATTAGGAAGTTTGTGAAGCTCATCATATAAACTTTTATCCAATTAACCATGAAAATTGAATGTAAATTAACCGTTGGGCGTTGACAAACCATTGAAAAATTGACATGAAATTGATGTCAATTGAGAAATGAATAATGAGGAATTTGATTGTACAAACTTAATTAAATTGATACTTTTGCTGAAAAAATTATCATATATGCCTCTTGTATTTATATAATTGTTTTGAATTTCTTTGTTATATTAGTTTAACCAACAATATAAATTTTTAATATGGTATATTGTTCAATTTATTTATCAGATTATAAAATAAAAAAATAGAAACTCTATTTTTCACCTTGACTCAAACCACTAATTATTAGAATCGTCAATGGCTACACGTCCACAATTTGTATACTCATAATTACATACATATATATTTAGGGAGAAAAATATATATAGACAATTTTAATTTAAAATTGGGATTGTTGGACAAGTTTTAAAACATGGAAGTTATTTGAGAATCTGTACTTATTTTACAATCAATTCCTTATAATGGGCCCACAAAACCCAAATAAATAAATAAAAAAAAAAACTTTATTCTCTGAAAAGCTTTGAGAATTGTAATTCTCAACTCAAGTTTCAAACGAGGACTTAGGGGTTGGAATATTAATGTATCACAACCTCTCTCTTTCACCAAATCATCATTCATTCACGCAAGAAAACTGAAGAGTAAGAAGTTAATATTTGTATATTTAATCGTAAGGCTACGATTATTTTAAAAATGGCTACGATTAATCATTATAAGCAAATAAAAATGGCTACGTACGTAAGCTTCCAATTATTTTGCTCTAATTAGTGGATATAAAAATGGCTATGATTAAACATATAAGAAACTTAAAATGAGTTTATGATTAAATTTAAAAATTAATCATAAACCATTTTCAAATTGTTACAAATATAATTAATTGTAGGCTTAACATTGAAGCCTACGATTATTTAAATACGCAAAATATTCAAATTATAGCCTACGATTGACTTTAAAGTCATATGATTGAAGCTATAGTTTAATACATATGCTACGATTATAAATACGTAAGATATTTAAATTATAGCCTACAATTAACTTCAATCCCAATACTACCGATACACTATAGTATAATTAAATTAATTCTCGATTATGAATACATGCAGAGACTTATATTAAAAAAAATACTACGATTATATTTAAAAAAATGCTACAATTATTAAAAAAAAATGATATGATTATATTTAAAAATGCTACGATCACATTTTAAAATGCTGCGATTATTAAAAAAAATGCTAAGATTATTAAAAACAATGCTACAATTAATTAACTAAGGCCATTATTAATTAATAAAAGCTACAATTGCTAAAAACAAGGCTACCATTAATTTGTATGTTATGATAATTGATGATATGGCTACAAATTTTTAACCTACAATCAATATATAAAGGCTACGATTAATATCACCAATGCTACGATTAAAATTAACCATAGACCTACGATTCATTTTTAAAATTATTCGTAGCCTACAATTGATTAATCGTAGCATAAGTTTGAAAATATGAAACAATCACAAGAGAATAGAGATGAATGTGAAATTATTTTTAGCCCTACAATTGATTAATCGTAGCATAAGTTTGATTTGTATTAATCTTAGCCTATAATTGAACATAGCTTATTAATCGTAGTCTTCAATTGATTAATCGTAGCATAAGTTTGATTTGGATTAACCGTAGCCTACAATTGAACATAGCATAAGTTTGATTTGGATTAATGTAACATTTGAACATAGCTTATTATATTTAATTTGTATTATTATAATGAAAAATTTGGATGAAATAATTGTAGCATAAGTTTGTATTTTTTTTAAATTAATCGTAAGTTTCGTTAAATTAATCGTAGGTTTCTATAATTTAAATGAATGATTCTTTAAATTAACCGTAGGTGTATATATATATATATATATATATATATAGGGAAATGATCAAATGAGAACCATTCCTCTAGGTGGGAACTAGGAACTAATCATATCCCTTTATTGGTTCAATCTGGACGGCCTAGATTAAGTGAATGGGGCGGTGGCATAATTGTAATATTTGGCAAGTTTGATGAAGGGGAGGGTAATATAGTAATTCAGTTCTTCAACTTTCCTTCTTCAGACTTTTTCCCCTTTTCTTTCCCTCTCTCGCTGATTTACGTTTTTCTTCTTCTTCTTCTTCTTCTTCTTCTTCTTCTTCTTCTTCTTCTTCTTCTTCTTCTTCTTCTTCCCTTTTGATTTCTCATTATTTTTCAGCATCTGCTTTCACCTTTTTATCGCGAAGATTCGACCCTGTGATTCGTAGAGTTCATCGGCGGCGCTGTCTTTGTATGGTGACTCCATGTATGTGTTTTTTTTTCAATTTATTTTTGCAGTTTGGTATGTCGATTTATTTCTCATTTATTCTCTTGATTTTTTTTCTCATCTTATTTTACTTTATGGCTTCATCGTTTTGTTACCAAGATTCAATATTTTTGATTGATTTGATCTTTTTCGTTCAGATCTGGGTTGTATCAGTTTTTTTTTTAGAAAAATATCAGTTATTTTCTAATTGTTAGGAATTCTAGGGTTTAGTATGTAGAGAATATATAGAATATGTATTAATTTGATCTGTTTATTTATTTTAGCATGTTAATGTATTCGTTTTAGCCTATCGTCACATATGTTTTAGCATGTTAATGTAGCCGTTTTAGCCTGTCGTCACATATATATGTTTTAGCATGATAACATGCTGGTTTAATGTTATTTCTACTGCACTCTGTGAAACATGTCATACAAACCATGCTTTGCTTTTTGTTTCTTTTGTGTGTGTGTGTGTGTGTGTTTTTTTTGTGACTCGGCTACACAATGTTATAGACACCATGTAAATATTAGAATACTTTGGTGCTAAAATGTATGTTGCATGATGCTATAATGGTACATACCTAATGCTAAAAATCAATTTGTGTGTCTGAACATCTCTTGATGTGATTGTATTATTATTTTACCTTGTTCAGTTTATAATTTTTTAATTTTAATGTGTTAGCTTCTTTTGTTTGAAGTGACCATAGTAAGATTACTCACACGGTGATATGGAGGGTTCTACTTCACATAGCAAAACGATGATGTTTGAACAATTCTACGGTTTACGTGCCCCTTCTGAAGTTGTTGTTCATCCACCTATTCCAGTTAAAATAAAAGGTAGCGACAGTCGTTTGATATCTAAGAAGGAGGCAACGAAGAGAAAGGAGAACAAACCACTCAGAATGTACAGCAATTGCTACAAGTTGCTAGATCATGATGCTAGGAACTGTCCAGCTTGATGTTATTATAGCGATTGGGCATAGTTTAATATCATGTTTTACCATGCTTGTGAATTGTTTTCAACACATTCATTTTTAAGAATATATATGATTTTTAATAAAAGTGTTTATGACATTTTCTTTGCAGTAATTATATTACTATTAAGTTTTATTAACCACGGTTACTGTTTAGAATATGATGCTAAAATAACGGAAGCATGAGGTTAAATACCTTGTCAGATTCCCACTGTATATTTTGTTTATCAGAAGATGCTAAAATGAGAAACACATGAGGCTAAAATGATTGAAGTAAGAGGCTAAATTTGATGTGACATTTTCCATTAGGATTCACCGTTCCCAATTAGGGTTTATTACGTTCCAATTAGGGCTTATATGATCCCAACTAGTAATTCTGAGATTCCTAGTAGGGGTTCACTGTCCCCATAAAGGGTGTATTGTGTTTCATTGCAATGAAATCACCGTTTCATATTTTATTTATCAACACATGCTAAAATGAGAATCATATAAGGCTAAAATGATCGAAGTAGGAGGCTAACATTGATGTGACATTTTCTACTAGGGTCCACCTTTCCCAATTAGGGTTTATTACGTTCCGATTAGGGCTCATCTGATCCCAACTAGTAATTATGAGATTCACATTAGGGTTCACTGTCCCCAAATAAGGTGTATTGTGTTTCATTCCAATGAAATCATCGTTCAATTTTTGTTTATCAACACATGCTAAAATGAGAAATGCATGAAGCTAAAATGAGTGAAGTAGGAGGCTAAAATTGAATCTGGGCAGTTTCTGAGTTCAGTAATTAGGATTTATTACGTTTTGATTAGGGCTCATCTGATCGCAACTAGTAATTATGAGATTCATATTAGGGTTAACTGTCCCCAAATAGGGTGCATTATATTTCATTCCAATGAAATCACCGTTCCATATTTTGTTTATCAGAACATATATGCTAAAATGAGAAATGAATGGGGCTAAAATGAGTGAAGTAAGAGACTAAATTTGATGTGATATTTTCCACTAGGGTTCACCGTTCCCAATTAGGGTTTATTGCATTCCAATTATGGTTCATCTGATCCCAATTAGTAATTATCAAATTCCCTTTAGGGTTCATTGTCCCTAAATAGGGTGTACTATGTTTCATTCCAATGAAATCACCGTTCTATATTTGTTTATCAGAATATACATGCTAAAATGAGAAATGAATGAGGCTAAAATGAGTGAAGTAAGAGGCTAAATTTGATGTGACATTTTCCACTAGGGTTCACCGTTCCTAATTAAGGTTTATTACATTCCAATTAGGGTTCATCTGATCCCAATTAGTAATTATCAGATTCTCATTAGGGTTCATTGTTCCCAAATATGTGTATTGCGTTTCATTCTAATGAAATCACCGTTCCATATTTTGTTTATCAGAACATGCTATAATGAGAAATGAATGAGGCTAAAATGAGCGAAGTAGGAGGCTAAATTTGATATTTATTTCGGAAAATATTTACGCATTTTGTTTTTTAGTTGTCAGTCATCTCCTTCGTTGCTTTACTTTCTCATTCTTTTTTTTATCATTAACTCGTATTTTTTCATTTTGTAGTATCTATATAGGTGCAGATGTTTATATAAAACTGTTAGAAATATATTCATAATATCACCCGCTAAAATGTATTACACAATATGCTAAAATGTTATATAGGTTATGCTAAAATGTTGTATACAACATGCTAATATAAATCTGGGGTTGCTCTATGCGAAAATTATGCCTAAAAATGATTTTTTATATTTTTCATCTATTTTTTTTCAAATAAACATATGCAATATGGATCTTAAATGAAAGAGTATGAAAAGAGCTTTAATTTGATATAAGATTTGCGTAAATCCGATTAAAAACGAATAAATTATGATTATTTAAAGTTTTTAAGAATTATTTCAAAACATGATGATGTCACTTTTTTTTGTTCCAATTTTACCCTTAATGAAATGCGTGAATTTAAAGTTTTCATTTTAATTACGAGATTGCCACCGTCCCTATTCCACTTTATCTATTTAATCTGGACCGTCCAGATTTTGGAATGAAGGGATGGGATTGGTTCCCAGTTCCCACCTGGTGACTGGTTCTCACCAGATCCCATCCCTTTATATATGTATATATATATATACATTTTATTTTTAAATTAATCGCAGGCTTATATCATTTAAACATATACTTCTTTAGAACTTATTTGCTATGTAGTATAAAGGTGTGATAGATAGCTATAACACTCTAATACTATGCTTGCTAACAATAATAAAGCCCATGATTATGTAAGGGCATGACATGTATTAAACATTTATGTGGTATAACATATCACATTATGCGGTGGGATATATACTACCATACATAATTATTAAAAATTACAGACAAAAATAACATTGCATATATTAATTAAAAATCTTATTATAGAGTATTCACATAATGTATGGTAACTAATTAAAGGATATTTTAGGAATTGAAATTTTATATAGAATCTAATACATCTAAGCAAACTATATATTATTAATACATATATTTTAATATACTAAAATGAACATGATATTGATATCTTATATGATATAACATATCTCATGTCAAACATATTCAACCTTATACCATAATATCTAGCAAACGAGCCCTTAAATTATTAGTCACATACGATTAATATTTGAAAATGAATACATATATGATTAGTATATAATTAGTCACATATGATTTGTATTTAAAAATGAATAAATATTAGTCTAATAAGATTAGTATATTAGTACACTAGTCACGTATGATTAGTATTTAAAAATGAATAAATATAAGTCTCATACGATTAGTATATTAGTCACATTATCACATACGATTAATTTGCTAATTTAAAATCATAAGCATACGATTGATTAAATTAGATTTTATTAAAGAGTTAATTGCCAAATAAATCATTACATTTTCACCATTTTGTAAATTAGACATTACGTTTAAATCTAGCCAATTACAACATCACATTTTAATTTGTATGAGATTAAATATCCCTAATTTTTTGGTGAGTTAAATATGACGTATTTGGCCTAAAAATCACGTTGGAAGCCACGTCAACACACACGTGTAACAAATGACGCTGTTTTTGTTACTTTTTCTTCTTTTTTTATCGAAAAAAACCATTTTTTATTTAATTATTTATTTCTATAATAGAAAATATATTGAGAAAACTAATAAAATCGACATCGCTTGTTGCATGTGTGTATTGATGCGGCTGCTAACGTGGTTTTTAGACCAAATACATTATACTTAACTCGCCGAAAAAATTGGAGATATTTAATCCCAAATAAATTAAAGCGTGGTGTTGTAATTGACTAGATTTAAACGTGACGTCTAATTTGTAAAAAGGTGTAAATTAATGTGGTGATTTATTTAGCAATTAAACCTTTATTAAAAGTAGTAGCCTTAATTGCAACAAACACTAATCGTGGACTTAATTTAAAACCGTAAACTTACAATTGATTAAAGCTACAATCAATTTAAAAACGGTGCTACAATTAATTAAAAAAATGCTAGGATTATATTTAAAAATGCTATGATACTATTTTAAAATGCTACGGTTATTAAAAAAAAAATGCTACGCTTATATTTTAAAAGTGCTACGATTAATTTAAAAAAGCTATGATTAACTAAAATGAGCTACGATTAACTAATAAAGACTGCGATTGATTAAAACAAGGCTACGATTAATATAAATAATGCTACAATTAATTAATCGTATTTCAAATATTAATCGTAGCCATTTCCTTTAATCATATTTAAAATTTATAAATAATCATACTCATTATAAATATAATTGATTTGGACTCGCATACACTGTAATATATCTCTCTCTATATATAGTTGTTGTGTTGTGAGTAATAAATATCAAAGTACACTTACCCAATGATTGAATGTGGGGACCAAGTGTGTCATAGGAGTATTCGAGACATTTACAATCCAAATTGCCCACAAAACTCCCTATTTTTGAATTTGTTTTTTCTCAATCCTTATTTACTTTTGCCGATTTTTATCCATTTACACCGTATATCTATGTAAAGATGAGCAAAATCATCAATACATTTAATTTAGCATCTAAATATATGTAGCATATATACTAACATCTACAATACCATAGACAATCGACGTTAGTCAAATAGACGTGTTAGAAGTTAATGTTAGCCTGCAGTACATGTGATGAGGTATCAATGGTTGAGGTACATCCGTAAGTCCTTTGTTTCTCTCATGTTCCCACATCTTAGCTGTAAATGGGCCACATCTCTAATTTCTCAATGGTCGTTTTGAATTGTGACAACAAGCCCTAATTACTCTTAACTAACCAATGCATCAACGCTTCTCATCTTTGACGTTTCCTTTTACTCTTTCCTCAAATGTTATTGTAGTTGGAGATCAGTGATTTTCATCCACCTCCTGCATATTCTTGCTGCCAAATTACCGACTGTTTCATCTCTTCGATCATAAATTTAATTTTTGTTGATCTAATGAAGAATTTCCAGCTTCAAAATCTGTTAAAAACACTTTGGAATCTTGAGAAAATTTAGGAGATTGTTGTAAGAGATGGAGGGACATTGCTATAAAATGATGCTATAACCTAGACCATATGCCTACCCTATTCTTCATCAAAGCAAGAGATTTCATTAATTTCTATAATTTAGGAGGTGGTTCAATTTGGAAAAAATTCTTTGATTCAATAAGGCAGGGCATGCTGGTAGGCTGACACAACTCGTACATACGATTGTTGTCTATACAAGAGTAAAGGGAGGCAAAAGTAACATGGTCGTCATGTTGACAAGCCAATTTATATATATAAATTTATTTATTTTTCTCCTTGTTAATAATATATTTTTATTTGGCCAATCATTTCGTCTCGAATTATTAAATTCCCATTGTTAATATGTTTTTATTTGGCCAATCGTTTCGTCTCGAATTATTAAATTGTCCCGCATTGATTGGATAAAGTGACACGTGTCAATTATTAAGGTGATGACAACTCTTTCCTTCAAGTCGCTTTTGTAAGGGTGAATTAGGCGTAGCACATGTCACTTTTCCCAATCAATATAGGACAATTCAATACGCCCTCTCATGCGTAGCGTGCCGGAATCCTAACGATATTGGGTCTAACAGCGTGGAACTATATATGTCAAAATCCGACTCAGGATCCAATTGGGGTTGACTGCTCCTTTCAAAAGGAGGGTTAAAGATTTTTAGGGCGTTCACGTTTATAATCATAAATTACTTCTACGGAGTACTTAATTAGTACGACTAAAGCATTCAAATCTCAATGTCTTGTCACATTAATATCACGCGTAATATGATATTTTGGTTAGTGAATCGATCTTTTCGAAAGTCTTCGATCGAAAAAAGACTAATACCATTGTGCACCACAAACTATGACAAAAAAGAATCGTCGTGGTTACGAGGTGAAGATGGAACCCTCAAATTGGGATGAGAGATTATATATATAATAGATCATTTTATCATTTAGCTTTCGGTGAGAAAATGGTAGGGCCTTTGTATTTTATGTATTTTCTAAGTGTTTAAATGTCACAAGCAGCAACAAATTTCATTCACAGAACATGGGATTGCATTCAAAACACCCTTCTTTCCCTGGCCCCATTACACTTGTTGCCTTCTCAGTTCAATATCATGGGAAATTGAATTTCTTCATTATTATTCATTTCCTTTTCCCCCTACTCTATATCTAGTGTATATTAAAGGTTTGTTCTAATTTTTTTATTTTATTTCTTTTTTTTTTGGATGTCGAGGGTAATCCACAGCCGCTACCGTGGTGCGCACTAGGTAAACCCCGTTCCTGTGTAATAGTCTGCAAACCTACACATAGAGGTAAACCACACTTGGTAAGTAAACTCCGTCCCTGTGTAATAGTCTGTAAACCTACACAGGAGAGGTAAACCACACTTGGTAAGTCCGTGGTGCGCACTGGGTAAACCCCGTCCCTATGTAATAGTCTGCAAACCTACACAGGAGAGGTAAACCACATTTGGTAAGTCAGGTGTGACAGACTTGCATAGTGATGTTGGTGGTGGGTCGAACTTGAGACATTTGGCCTCAAAAAATACGACTCCACCACTAGGCCATCCCTAACAAGACGGTGAGTCTTGAACCCAAAACATCTCATTTTTACACCTCCACCACTTGGGTGTCTGCAAAGGCACATATTCATTTTATATTTTACTATTGTATTATACTTGTGGAAGACCTAGAATGAATTAATCGTAATTATTTCGAATTGGAGATGAACTAACTAGCTAGGAATGTTTCTATATCAAATGAACCTTTTGTTTGTTATGAAGTTGGACAAAGACGGGAAAAGTTGGTTAATAACTTCAAGTATATCCTTCGTTCCAGAAATAATTGATACAGATAATTGGTATTTATCTTTTTAGGGGGAATTGCTTCCGATATTTTAATTTTTAATTAGCAACGCTTCTAAGAATTATATATTGGCTTGCAAAAAAATTGAGTGGAAATTTTTAATTTTTAAGTAATTTAAATGTGGATTTGCTCGGAGAACATCAAGGGAATAGGACATGAGGAGCAGATCCAGGGTGGCTGGAGGAGCCTTGCCCCCCCCCAACTCCCACCCCCTATTTTTTTCTCAGTCTTTTTTTTTTTATTTTTTTTTATCGTTGGTAGGTTTCATTCCCTCATGGACGACTATGATTTTTTTTTTTTATATACATAATTTAACGTGCCTCTAAATATTTTCATTTGGATCCGTCAGCATCTAACTTGTCTTTATATGTTACAGTTCATACTCACTGGGTGAAATTTTTTGAAAAGAAAAGAGTTATCGTTTAATATAATTAGTTAGACTTATTAAGAAATGATTTCACTCAAATATGAAATATAAATAGTATAGTGACAATAAACTAACTAGCCTAAGCAATTGCACAAGGCTAGCTTTGAATAAGGGTGTGAGGGTAGCCGCCGTGGAGGCTACACTTATTCGATGAATGTTATGTAAAGTCTCAATGTTTAAGTGAATTTTGAAAAATACTTGGAGTCTGGATCATGTCATATTGAATTTTAAAATTTTCATATTTTTACAAAAATATACAAGGTGACATTTTCGGTCATGAAAATCTCATGCAATATTTCGGAGTCTGACATAATTTGGTTAATTCGTCATGTCATATATATTAAACGCCGTTTTCATTATGAATTTTAAAATATCCAAAACTCCTAAACGACGACGTTTTTAATCAAAATTATAACAAAATTTTTGTTGTTTAGTACGATGCTACGAATAAAAATCTCAATGTCACACTCCGGCGTGCCATATTGAATTTTCGTGATAAATAAATTATCACATAGCACATTTTTATAAAAAAATATTGAAACTTTAGGGCATTATACGTCACTTCCGTTTTTAATCAGTATGGGGGTTGTTTTTTTTTTTTCTTTGCCTTGAATGCTTATTGAAGTTGGGATCGATCAAACTATAATGCACAAATCAATTATTTAATATTTTTTTGATACATGCATTCATTTAATTAGGTGCGCATTCTAATATTTTCACGCTCTTAATTTATAAATTGATTTGTGACTAGTACTAATCTTTAGTCTTCTAACAGAATATACGATATAGTTCTGGTGGGGATGACCTAGTGTTGAAGTGAGGTTGTTTGGAGACCAAATATCACGGATTCGAATCTCATCAATACCATAGGTCGTGTATGTGAGTAAAAAAAACACAATATACGATGCATACATATATATATATGTAGTCAATTAGAGTGCTAATCCTTAATTAAACACATAATTAATCAACAACAATTACTATAATATCGCATTTTTGTTAACTTTTTAGGGAACTTTTAAGTTACTTAGCATCATAAAAAATAATTTATAGTTCTGGAAGGGAAAATAAGTTGGAAAACATTTATTAAACATATATAGAATGACAAAACACATGCTATGCTACCATATTATATTCCATTTTATAAGATCAGAATATGATCTCTCATTAAAACTATTTCAATTAAGTTGTTGGAGTAGTTCTCACGTTTACCAATCACATTCTTTTAGGTTGTCGGATGGCTCGTGTTGTTATATTCACAATGGTGTAACGAAATTTATATAAAATTCTAACTTGTGAAATTATAATACAAGTAAATAGGGAAAGAGTTTCTTACACAATCCCCAAATGTAAAAGTAACGACACCTCTTATTTTTTGTATTTGTTGATTTCAGTTTATATACTGATAAACACTTTTCGTCTAAGTAGGTTGGTTTGGTTAGGTTATGAGTAGATGGCGCATCGCGACCTTATATACGGGTTATGTAGCAATATTTATTACATGAAATGGTCCCTTAATAAATGTATTGAAAGCATATATAGGTATTTTACAATATTATTAATTATCACATTAAATGCCCCTAAATGAAACCAAGACAATTCTTATTGTAGCAAATCTATTTTCAAGGCCGAAAGCAATTTGTTTTTTAAACAATGAAGTAAATATTCTATTAATTTGTACGTGGATTGCCTCATGCCTCCATATATCCTTGAGTAGGAGTGCTATCCCATGGGAAGTGTAGAATCTCCTACGAGAAGATAATGGTCTGCGGTAGGGGTGGCAATTTGTGTGTATTAGGTTGTTAGTGGGTCGACACAATAAGACTAAATAAGAACATGATCTGTTAAGAATCTGCTCAACACGTACACGAACACGATCTGTTATGTACAAAGACACGACACAAACACAAAAAATACGATTTGTTAACGTACCGACACGATACGAAAGAGATATGATAAGAACACAAACACGACAACGCCACAATTTAAAATAACTAATAGTACATATTAAATTAAAATAAATAAATATTAATTTAAATAAATAAATTTTAATTTAAAAAAATAAATTTTAAATTAATTAACTGAGTTTTTACTAAAATTTTAGATTAAATAAAGATGTTATATTATTATATATAATTAATATATTTATTTATATATTTTATAAAATATTAACGGGTTACATGAATTCGACACGAAATTTTCATGTCCTTATCGAGTCGAGACAATAAGGACAACACGATAAGACTAATTAACACTAACCCCTTAATTTCGTGCGTGTCGTGTCAAAATTTCTCATCCCTAGTCCGCGGCATTCTATTATTAGTAAAATATATATACATGTACACACACACACACAAACACACACACACACACACACACACACACATATATATATATATATATATATATATATATATATGATCATCAGTAAATATAATCCTAGTGTGTAAATTGTGGACAAATCTAGACCGCTAAATTAATTAGATGAACGAATAATATTTTTCCTTTTTTCTAAGAGATAAGTATCATTGTATATATTCTATATTAGCAATATAAATGTTATATTTTAACTTGTATATTTTGAATTTTAGCATTGTATTGTATATTATCAATATAAATGTTATATTTTGAATTTTAGCACTGTATTTTCTAAAATAACAAGATTATAGTACACTAATATGACTATATCACGGTACTGTATCACTACAAGAAAAATACCCTTTTCTAGTGTGAGAATTTCAGCGGGCCCGTTTCCTCTCGAATTTGAAAAAATTCCGGCCAACCCGTTCCCTTTGAATATAATGTAATTTTTTAATTTTAATTGAAATTTCTATTCTTTATAATTTTTTACAGCGGGCATTCTATCAGGAAATACCCACACGAATTAATTTTTATCCTTTTATCATTATTTTTTAATTTTTTTTTCACATTTCATTATGAAGTGCCCGCTGCAATTATTTTATTATTACTGATATTTATTTATTTAATTATTTAATTTTTAATATCAATTCCACTTGAATTTAGGTCATTCTAGCATGAAAATTCCATTTTTTTTTTAGTTTTTCACATCTATATTTATTAATTTTTATTCATATTCAATAAATTGATAGATTTTTTTCCCTTAAACTAAATATAATTTTCAAAATAATATCATTCAAATGGTAGGATTTATAGACAAAATGTTTTTATTTAAATTTTGAAAGTGTTTTTATAAATTCCGATATGATTTTTGACTTATTCTGGCTTGTTTTTTTTTTTTTTTTTAAAAAACCGCTGTTGCATGTTTTTAAAATGTTTAGCTAAATGACAAGTATATATATTTATTAAAATTTTGTCTTTAAATTTTTATGATTCATTTATTAATTTATGGAAAATTTCAATTTGTAAGAATAAAATAAAAACACAATAAAAAATAAATTACACTACTTAAAAACACCAACGTACGTAAGAAATTATTTTACTACACATGATATGTTGTGTTTAGTTATCTTATAAATGTTGAAATTTAGCATTTGTATATTGAATTTTAACATTGCATTTTATAAAATAATTTACAAAATTACCACTTCCTTTTCAGTTCATTAGATCATCCTATCGGATGGTTGATATTTATTAACCTTAATTTACACACTAGAGCTATATTTACATGCTATATATGTATGTCAAAACATACATTGCTGAAATTCAATATACCTATGCTCAAATATAATATACAGATGATAAAAACCAGCATGTATATTCATGTCCGTCCATCTAATCAATTTAAACGTTTCAGATTGATCCCTAATTTATACACTATGGTAGTATTTACGTTTGATCTTATATATATATATATATATATATATATATATATGAACATATCTATATTGGATTTCAGCATTGTATTTTTTTAACATATATTATAAAATTGTGACCGCCACTTTTTAGGTTACAAAATCTTTGGTCTTTGAGAAAACCTAAAATTTTAAAAGTCTTATCTTTATGTACTGCAGTACGTATTGAGAACCTATGGATTTAGATTGACTATGATAAATGATGAATGATAGATAATTTAAAGATAGAGCTAGTCAGAACATAGACTTTAGCCGTTGAAACTTAGAAGACATGTAAGTTTAAAAGAGCTTTATGAATTAATTAAGTTTCATAGCTAGATAGTTTAAAAGAAGTGTGGTTGGACGAGCCCTTCACACTGCGTGGGAATCATGCTGGAGAGGAGAAGCTTCATAGTTTGAAGAAAGAAACTCTTACTTTGGTTATTAGTCATCTCAGTTCAATATCATGGGCAACAACCGTGATTTATTAGTAATTTGGTTATTAGTTTATTAATGTTTCTTTACTTTTACAAGTCAGGCTAGCTTGTGGGGTTTTGCATGGATTTTAGCATTATTTATCATGGGGTTTTCACAGATTATGGTTTATCTTTGAAGCATCACTTGTTGGGCAGACCGATTATCGTCTGAGGCCTCTTCGGAGGAGAGCTGTTACCGTTCTTCAAGTTCCGTTATCAATTCCAGTCTATTTCCCTTTGCTCTATCAAAAGACCTCCAATGGAAAGAAAAAAAACCGACAAATTAATGAATAATTAAGAAGAGGACATGGTCAAGCAATCTCTTGAATATATATATGAGAAGAGCTTGGTCAAGAAAACTTATATATGTATGCCATGTTCCAATCCCGTCGTCAGCACGAGAGAATAATCTTGAAGAAGAGGAAGAGAGCGGTGTGAATTTGTGAAGAACATTCTTGTCTCTTCACATACAAAATGAATGCAAGAATTATATTTTTAAGCTAGTGGTTAAATAAACCGTTCACTTTCCTAAATAGGTCTCGATAAGTTTAGTGTACGTGGTTTCAATAATTCACCAGAAGTAATATTTATATGAGGAACAGGTTGTTAAATTGAGGAAGTTTCTCCACGTGGAAGGAGCAACCAAATGAATGATAAAGGAGAAAGAGGAAGAAGAAACACAATTTTTTGTTGAAGAGAGGGTTAAAACTGAAAAAAGAGGGTCCCTAATGTCGTGGTAAAAGGCTACAAGAAGCAGTAAACCCGATGGCATCATGTTTTTTGAACAAGAATACACAGTGCCCAAAAACACCCGTGGTCTCTTCTTTGCCCCCACAACCCCACATGCCCTTGTTTTCCCTTTCTTTTTCATTTTCAATATCATACTACCCAAAATTTAATTCATTAACAAATCTCTGTAGCTATTTAGTTTTTTTTTTTTTTTTTCCTTTTTTAAAAAAAACTCCACACTTTACATATATTTATATATAGCTCACTCACCCTCATTCCTTTCTCACCACACCCTTTTTTTTCAACTCTCTCTCTCTCTCTCTCTCTCTCTCTCTCTGCTCTATGTATGTATATGTAAGAATCAAAGAATAGCCAGAGAAGAAGAGAGTTATACTAATTTAAGTTGATCATCATCTTGAGATATAATATGGCCATTAGAAAATCAAGCAAACTATCACAAAAAGCAGTGATCAAGCAGATCATGAAGCGGTGCTCGAGCTTAGGGAAGAAACATGGGTACGAGAACGAGGAAGGGGGAGGGTTGCCGTTGGACGTGCCAAAGGGGCATTTCGTGGTGTACGTGGGTGAGAACCGGAGCAGATACATCGTCCCTATTTCCATCTTGAGCATGCCTGAATTCTTGAGCCTGCTTCAGCGAGCTGAAGAAGAATTCGGGTTTGATCATGACATGGGCCTCACCATTCCTTGTGATGAACAAGTTTTCGAGTCTCTAATTAACATCATTTCTTAGATAGATTATTTCAATCTGTGTTCGAGCTCTCAAATTTATTTATTACTAGCTAGACTACTGGTTGTAATTTTTTTTTTCTCTTTCTTGGCATTTATTTTTTGGATGAACCTCATCCAAGAGGGCCTCTGCTGCCCCGTCTCAACGTGCCATTTTTTTTTTCGGGTGGGGGGAGGGGAGATTTCTTGACCAGGTGACTAGAAGTTAGCCATGATAGATGATGGAATTTAAATGGGTTCGGATATATGTATGTAAATGTAGGAATTTGGAAAGGTTGGATTTTTCCTCACAGTGGTGTTTGGCTGTAATTGATTTTGATTGCAGCCTTAATTTGTACCCTGTGAGAGTACTGTATGTCAAGTTAATTAAGGTGTCTTTGGCGATTGAATTGCCCCTCTTTTTGTCATACATTCTACTTCATGTTTTTCACTGTTGTGTTTTTTTTTTTTTTTTTCATTCAATTCTTATCTTGAGATTAGGTGTTACCTGATTTGAAAATGATGATTTAATATGTACTATTCAATGTTATTTGGACCACTTAAGACCTCTTAATAAGAAAGAAACAAGTCAGGAGGAAAAAGAAACCAATGAAAATATGGGTAAATTTGGAATATCTGATTATGATAGATGGTGTTGTCTATTATTTGACATTTATTTCCCATGTGATGTGTGCTTTATATATTGATCTGGATCAAATTATCATGCTGACTTCGTTTTTTTTTTTCCTTTTTAACCGCATTCTTCAAATACTCCCTCCGACTCAGAATTATAGCCTTTTTGATAATTCACACAGATTAAGAAATCATATTTAATGTTGTATATAATTCCTATTCTACCCCTAATTATGATAATAACCCTTTCCACTAGTTATTTAATTTGTTAATGAATTGTTTGACTCTTAATTTTGTATATATACATTCCACCATTTAATTTACATTGGTGAATGTTAAGATTAAAGGGAGACTTTACTTATTTCACACAATTCCATGTTGACCATATTATTAATTCTAATTTAATAGGGTAAATTGAATAAGGTTATATGTGTCAAATAACATTGTATTTTAGTTTAAATATAGTAAAGGACTATAATTTTGGGACATCCAAAAAAGGAATAAGGGACTATAATTTTGGGACGGAGGGAGTATTAATTTGTTTTATATATGAATTATGGATACTCAGAAATTGCCTATCATACTATCATGAAATCATGCATTTGGATGTAGACGGAAACTATAAATCAAATAAGAACATACAAACACGATTCTACAGGTATTTGAGAACATAACTGTATTGAATAAAATGAGTAGTTCTTGAAAATTTCATTGAAATCCAACCCTCTCTTATGAATTATAGAGCGGTTGTATATTAGCTTTGAGAATAATTAACACTCTAGAAAGAGAGATTCATATTAATCCATAATTAAACTAAAATGGCAAATACTTATGTACAACAGTTGTATAAAAATTTATAAATATCATATGAATATTTTATAGTGTTATAAGTGATACTCTATTCAGTTCAAAACAATGTAACCGTGCGTCCCGGTGGGGATGGTCTAGTGGTGGAGTGAGGTTGCTTGGAGACCAAAGGTCATGCATTCACCAGTAAAATAAATGTGATACTAAATGATACTTTTTTCAATCTATTATAAAATTTATATACAACCAGTGTATGTAAGACCAACACAACTAAAATAAACCAAGACAATAAACCTAGCAAAATATGAAAGCTAATAAATGTATCCTAATTATAAATTAAAAATAAATTATAAACTGAAAATACTTAATAATGACAAACACTTGCATGTATCATGATGCAAATAACACTATATGAGACGGGTCAGTCAAACCCGCTTTTGACCCAGTCAACGCGGGTCAATCCGCTTTGACTGGGTCAACCCATAAAAAAAAACTATCCAAAGTGAGTACCAACCTTCCTATTAAAAAGTATCACAAAACATTCGAAAAGTACCATCTGTATCATTAAAAAGTAAGGGGTCTGCGAGTTATTTTATATAAGTTTATTTAGTTCAAATTCTGATTTTTTTTTTCAGTTTTAATATTGTATGTGTTGAGATTAATCTAAAACAATCATCGTTCCAAGAATTTGCAAAGGAAAGCAAAACACGAGTTCGGTAAAATAAAAAGTACCATGTGGTAAGCAGAAAAGTATCAAGTACGATAAAGAAAGGTATCAACCTGAAATTAATACTATCATTATTCCAACTACAATAAAAAGTACCATGTGCCACGTGACACGCCCGCGTGGGGCCACGTGGCCGCCTGAAATAGGCGGAAATAATTGCTGTTGCACGCAAATCCACCTCCATAATAATAGATAATGAATAACTAACATTAAAAAATTAAATAAAATAATAAACATATTTATCTATATTATTCTCCCATTCTTTAACAGAGGTTGAATCGGGGTCAGCAATTCATATCCATCACATTTTAATTCGGAAATTAAATGACCAACTGAATTATTGAAAGGTTTAAGTAATTAAATATCCTTTCGTGAAATATTGTGGAAAAAAAAGGTAATCATAATTAAAACGGCAATTCGTCTGTGCACAAGCACATCAAACGTTCAACGCGTTGATCTTTAACAAAAAAAAAGTCAAATCAGGTGAAATTTTTTAAGGATACATATGATACTTTTTATTGATTTTGAGTGATAATTTTTTAGTATTACGGTTGATACTGATTTTGATCATTCTTTTTTCTGGCCGATACTTTTTATAGATACATATGACACTTTTAGATTTTTGAGTGATACTTTTTAGTATTACAGTTGATACTCATCTTGATAATTTTTTTGGTCAACATTTGACCGTCTGATATGCACTTAGTCTACACAAGACCTGCCATAATTAAAATTCCATGAAATATTCTAGCAATGATAGAAAGAATTTGGACAGAATATTCCTTAAATGGTTTTAAATTTTAATATTGGTGATACGCATAAACACAAGGATTTTTTTTATACGAGCTATCTATCTATCTATCTATCTATCTATCTATCTATCTATCTGCAGAGGCCTCATTTTAATACAGGCCCAAAACTCCAGGCCCATATTCGCTCGAGGTCAGGAGGTCAAGGCTTCAATATTCGAAGTCAAGGGCTCGAAGGCTTAGGGAAGAGATCGAGGCCAAATCGAGTTCAAAACGGGTGACCAAGTCAAAACCTGTTGAGGATAAGGGAAAAGAGTCAAAAACCCTAAAAGGGATAATGAATATCCCCAAAATATTGGAAGGAGGTTGAAAGTCCTCTATATATATATTACGAAGGAAACGGGAGGGGGAGACACCTAAAGTGGAGGCTATCTCACAGCCAAACTATCTCCCTAACGGATCTCCCTGAATTTAACTACCCCTGATCCAGCGAACTCGAATGTCTAACGAACTTCGAGAGCAGGTACTCTTAAATTCACCTCATGAGTTCGCTAACCAAACTACTGCAGGTACAAGCAGTGAACTTGCCCATAAGGGTAAGGGAAAGAACAATTCGGATTTGAGGACTATGACCCCAATTCGGATTTTGAGGTCGAGAAGAAAATTCAGCTATTGAATGATATATTAACTCGAATTTCTGAGGTCCCCGCTCCCATCTGAAAGACTGGACTAACGAGCTTCACAAACTCTCCATTTACTGATGAAATCAGCCTCCTAGAGATGCCCCCGAAGTTCACATTCCCAAGAATGAAATTATTCGACGGTGGATCTGATCCCGACGACCATATCACCCAGTAAAAGCAAAGAATGTTCACTACAATGATCCTTCGGCATGCCAGAGAGGCCAGCATGTGTAAAGACTTTGGGTCCAGCCTCATTGGTCCAACACTCCAATGGTTTACTAATCTCCCTAACTCGATGATCTCGTCATTCGCTCAACTCAATGACCTCTTCGTCGAACAGTTCACCAGCAGCTGCAAGATCAAAAAGTGTGCGGACGACCTCTACACGGTCGTACAGAGGCCAAAAGAACCCCTATGAGGCTATGTGGGGAGATTCAACAGAGAAAAAGTGTCGATCCTAAATTGCAACGTCGACATCGCGATTTCATCATTCAGGAAAGGCCTAAAAAAGGATTCTGACCTCTACAAGGAACTGACGAAATACCTGTGTAAGATAATGGATGACGTTCTTGCTAAAGCCTGGGCCCAAATCAAATGGGAAGAAGACGAAGCAAATTCATCCAGACTTCGGACCAGCAATGAATACCCGAGAAAAGAACAAAGGAGCAACATGACTGAAAGATATAGAATGGATCCTTATCCAAGGAACCCTAGATTCGATCCTCGAAATAAAAAAGCTCAGGAACCCTAGATTGATAGAAGACTTCCTGAGTATAGCCTCTGCATATCACCATTTGAGGCAGTTCATGCACTCAAAGGACTTGGACAAAATGTGAAATGGCCTATAAAAATGAAAGCGCCGGATAATGAATATGACATTAGCAAGTTTTGTGAGTTCCACAATGATCATGGCCACAAGACAGATGAATGCATCACTCTCAGACTCGAAGTCACTGAGCTCTTAAAGCAAGGACATCTCACCGATCTCTTAACTCCCAAAGGAAAAGAAAACTGGTTGCGAAGGGAAAGCCATAAAGAAATACAACCACCTAAACCCCCAAGAATTGACCGAACTTTGAACTGCATAACCGGAGGTTCGGAAGTAAACATGATTTCACAGTCCTCGGTGAAGAGGCACTGCCACTCGATCAAATACAATGGAAACATCTCCAGAAAAGCAAAGCGAGATGACCTCATCACTCTTAGCTTCACTAGCAGAGAAGCATCTAAACTCTTACACTCACACCATGATGCACTAGTCATTTCCATATTAATTTCCAACTGTTTGATTAAGTGAACTCTCATCGACAATGAGAGCTCCTCTAACGTGACCTTTCTCAGTACTTTGAAAGAAATGCAGGTAAAAGAAGCTAATATCATCTAGAGGTCAACCACGTTGATTGACTTCAGTGGGGAACACAAAGCTACGATGGGAGAAATTACTCTCCCAACCTACATCGAGGGGATGAATATCTTCACCAAATTCCAAGTAATCGATGCCCCCTCGGCTTACAATGTTATAATGGAGAGACCATAGATCTATGAACTCCAAGTAGTACCATCAATCTATCATCAGCTCATGAAGTTTCCTACTCCCTGGGGAGTTCGCAAAGTTTGAGGAGAGCAGATCATGGCAAGAGAATGCTACGCTCCCATCTTCAGACAGAAGAGAGCATAGGAAATCAATCAAATTGAAGATGGGTCGTCTTCAACCAATATCGAAAACCGCAGTTATGAAGAACCTGAAGTTAAGGAGCTCGATGAAGTGCAAATACACCCTGAATTTCTTGATCATAAGGTGCCAATAGGGTCGAGGTTGACTGTGGAGATACGCGAACGACTGATAAGATTCCTCATCGAGCATCACGATTGTTTCGCATGGTCATTCAAGGACATGACATGTATCGACCCTTCGGTTATAACACATAAATTGTAGGTCGACGCAGACAAGACCCCAGTAAAGTAAAAAAGATGAAAGTTTGCCCCTGAGTGAAACAAGATAGTAGATGGAGAAGTCAAGAAGTTGCTCAAGAATGGACACATAAGAGAAGTGCAATACCCTGAGTGGCTAGCCAATGTCGTGGTGGTAAAGAAAAAGAATGGAAAGAATAGACTCTGCATAGACTTCACTGACATCAACCAATCCTGTCCTAAGGACTCATTCCCTCTACCTCAAATAGACGTGTTAGTAGATGCAAAGGCAGTGCACGAGTTGATGAGTTTCATGGATGCCTTCTCCGGATACAACCAAATACTTATACATCCAGAAGATCAAGAGAAGATTGCATTCGTCACTCACCGAGGTATGTTCTGTTATAAAATGATGCCTTTCGGATTAAAAAATGCAGGTGCAACATACCAAATACTAGTGAACTGAATGTTCAAAGAACTCATAGGTGACATCATGGAAGTATACATCGACGACATGATCGTGAAGTCACCGAGAGCTCATGATCATGTTGACCACCTCAGACAAACTTTTCACTACAACATGAAGTTAAATCCCGCAAAATGCGTATTCAAAGTGACCTCAGGAAAATTCCTAGAGTACCTCATTATGAAGAGAGGTATAGAAGCCGACCCCAGCCAGATCAGAGTCATTAGAAACATACAACAACCTTGGAATATCAAGGAGGTCTAGAAGTTAACCAGACGACTCGCAGCCCTCAGCCGTTTTATCTTAAAATATTCAGAAAAAAGCCACGTCTTTTTCAAGATGCTATGCAAAAACAAGAACTTCGAGTGGACTACCAAATGCTTGAAGGCCCTAGAGGACTTAAAAGAATATCTGGTGAGCCCTTCTTTACTATCCAAGCCCCGCGATGGAGAGGTACTACTCATATATTTATCTGTTTCTACTAACTCTGTTAGTGCAGTTTTAATCAGGGAAGACGAAGGGAGATAACACTCGGTCTACTACGCTAGTCGATCATTACTAGATGCCGAAACCAGGTACCCGCAGTTGGAGAAATTAGCATTGGCCCTCATCACGGCGTCAAGAAAAATGAAGCCCACCTTCCAAAACAATTCGATTAAAGTATTCACAGAATTCCCGCTCAGAACAGTGCTAAGGAAACCAGACCTCGTAGGAAGGATCTCCAAGCAGGCCATCGAGCTCGGGGAGTACAACATCCACTACGTCTCCTGAACCTCGATAAAATTACAAGTACTCTCGAACTTCATCGCAGACTTCTCCTACGAAGTCTAAACTGGAGCAGAAAGTGAGCTGATGAGCATCCAAGAAAAAGAAAATTCAAAGTACTGGACCCTTCAAGTCGATGGATCCTGTACTTCGAAGGAGAGTGGTCTGGGCATGGTTCTAACAAGCCCAATAGGCGAAAGTACAGAGCATTCGATCCGGTGTAGATTTAAAGTGACCAATAAGGAAGCCAAATACGAAGCCCTTATCACAGGGATGAATGTAGCTAGTGACCTCGGAGCTAGAATGATTCGAGTGCAAAGCGACTCCTAGCTAATAATAAACCAATTCGAAGGAGAATTTCAAGCAAAAGACTCAAGGATGATCGCCTACCTAACCATAGCAAAAGAAATAGTTGTGAAGTTTGAAAAGATCAAAGCCTAACACATAAGAGAGAAGACAATAGGTATGCCGACGCCCTATCCAATCTAGGATCAGCAATCGAAACCACTGAAGCCAAAAATATCCCAGTTCTTTACGCAAAATGACCCACCGTGTGGAAAGAAGACGGCCCTGAAATCCTACCCATCAAGAACAGTACAAACTAGATGACGTAGCTCTACAAATATATAACAGAAAATGAACTACCGGAAGACCCCGTCGAGGTAAGGCGGATCAAAGCAAAAGTACCAAAGTTCACCATGATTTTCGGGTCCTTATACAGAAAATCTTTCTTCGGACCTTACTTAAAATGTGTCAACCCCATACAGGCTAAATATATCTTAACCGAACTCCATGAAGTTGAATGCGGAAACTATTTGGAATACAGAAGCCTAGCCAACCGAGCTCTAACATCAAGATTCTATTGGTCGACCATGAGGGCAGATGCAAAGAACTACACCAAAACCTGTGATCGATGTCAGAGGTTCGCACAAACAAATCACATGCCTCCAGAACCCCTGCACACGACGGCCACCCCTTGGCCATTCATAAAATAGGGGATGGACATCATCGGTCCACTGCCAAAGGGTTCAAACTAGAAATGCTATATTTTGGTGTTAACAGATTACTTCACCAAGTGGATCGAAGCCGAAGCCTTCACATGGATCAGAGATATAGAGGTACAAATTTTTTTATGGAAACATATTATATGCAGGTTCGGAGTCCCTAAAAAAATCATGACAGACAACGGATCTTAGTTCATAAGTACGAGGTTCCAAGACTTCTGCAAAGAGTGGAACGTTAAGCTTTCATTCTCCATCCCGAGGTACCCTGCGGCAAATGGTCAAGCAGAAGCCACGAACAAGACAATACTGAGTACCCTAAAGAAAAAGCTATCTGAACACAAGAATCAATGGGTCCAACAGCTCCCAGGAGTTCTATGGTCTTACACAACGACCTTAAGAACAAGCACAAGAGAAATGCCATTCACACTAACATATGGTTAGGAAGCGGTACTGTCTGCAGAAGTCAAGATCGGCACTGCTAGGATAGAATTGACCAATCAATCGAACAACAAGGAGCTCTAAGTGAACCTCGATTCAATCGACGAGCTCCGAGATCGGACAACGATGAGAATATTCGCGTACCAACAGATGATAAGCTGACACTTCAACAAAAACACAAGGCTACATACCTTTCAAACCGAAAACTAGGTACTCAGAAAGGTGTTCCAGAATACAAAGGAAAGTGGAGCCTGAAAATTGGCACCAAACTGGGAAGGCCCCTATCAAGTGGAAAAAGTTATCGGTAATGGAGCTTACAAACTCTGAACTAAGGAAGATCAACCCATAGCCAACAGCTGGAATGCACTGTATTTAAAACAGTATCATTTCTAGTACTCTTGTACTCAGTCTAATTATTTTGATGTATTTTTAAGTTTTGTTTACTGAATTGAGCATCAGAGTAACTAACAGAACCCCAAGAACAAGGGTCCCGACCCTCAAGAAGACAACGGTGTTCTGACCCAGAAATCAGCCTCACGACCAAAGAGTAATGTATTCATTCATTATTTATTTTTCAAATCCTTGTTATTTAAAATTTGTTTACTGACTTGAGTATTGAAGTAACTAACAGACCCCCAAGCATAGGGGTTCTGACCCTCTAGAAGACAACAAAGTTTCTACCCTGAAGTCCGCTTATAGCTATATAAACCCCGAGCATAGGGGTCCCGACCTTTAAAATAGAAAGCTCAAATTCAGAAAAGATCCCAACTTCCGAACCAATCGCTAGGATCCCAACCCTAAGGACAATAAACTCAAGTACTGTGATTTCTAACGGTATCCCCTGAACCTACACTATTTATCTTATCTAATATCAACTCTGTAGGTGCTCCAACTCAGAGAACTCATCTCGCATCAAGACACCAGCATAAAGCAGAGTATTCAACGTGAAAGCACATAATCAATAAAATAGACAAAAGAGTAATTCGGCTTAAGAGCAAAACGAAAGTTGTTTGTTTGTGTCTTTCTTATCTTTAGATCAGGCGAATCAAAAGAAAAATATATACATATTTCAGTCTGAAGAGAAAAGCGATTAGAAATGGTTCATCTACAACATATCAGTAGCGGCCTCATCTCCGGTCTTGACAGTATCCTCAGTAGCATCACCCTCTTTCTGAACCGCGGCCTCATTCCCGGTCTCAAAGATGACTTCGGCAGCATGACCCTCTGCCTGAGCTTCAGCCTCCTTCTCGGCCTCCAGAAAAGACAGATCGAGGCCTGACATCTTCTCCTTGATGGCCTTGACCATGGCAGCCCCCTCCTTCCTGGTAGAAGACCTCCTTATAAGAACCGAACTCAGCAGAGTCGACCCATGTGTCGAAATCTGGAGCCTTACCAGTTGGCGTCTCAGCCCTGAGTGAGGTCTCGAGCTCCTTTACCTTTGTCTCAGCAGTAGCTAGCCTGGACACCAAACCCACCTTCTCTTGTTCTAACCTAGCCCGCAGGTCGAGACTCATCTCCAATTGCACTTAGGGGCCTGCTGCCATGTCCCGAGCTGCATTCCTCTCAACAGTCAAGATGGACTCTCTAGTCACCATATCGCGTCTCTCTTCAGTAGTCTTTTCCAGTTCTTCTGACAGCTCCGAGACCCTCTTCTCAAGGCCTTCCACGTGGTCAAACTGTTGGGGTTTTTTCGAATTAAACCACCACAGGATCTATTGGATGTTCATTAATCCCATGTTCATGCAAATCATAATTTTATGTTCATGCATATTTATAAACGTCTAGCACAAAACCATGTAAAATCAATCTAATAAAGCGGAAAACAAAGATTCGAATTTCTAACAATTGTCAGATGGTCTGAGAACAAGATTACAGATCTAATCTTGCTGTTGAATGAAATGAAACTGGCGCCCTGACGCGCGGTCGTTTCGCAGTCAGAATAATTCTCAAGAGAGAGTTATCCTTATGCCCACAACAAGACGTAGCAAGCTTATGTGAGTAAGGGTCGATCCCACGAGGAGCTGCAAATTCTATCTTCCCGTGTCATTTTTCCAAAAGGTTTGAGAATTGTTGTGGTCTCCGTCCTTGTATTTAAAGACTGTAAAATAAAATAACAAAACAAAACAAAACAAGAAAAGAAAAATATTAGTAGTAACGTATTCTGGATTAGAACTCAGATGTCGAACTTAACAAACACTTGACCGATCATGGGCACACTGATTACTTATGCAAATCTAATTATCTAGTTAAAGGTACCAGATCTCTCTCAACGTACCCAATCTATCCTTTCAGTTTAGCTTAGAGGTGATCTCTCGTCCCCTAAACCCTAACTTGTTACCCAATCCCGATCTCTCATATGATTGTAAGCAACAAAGCAGCATTATGATCTAGACAGACCCAGATTTGTCTAGATAAAGATCTTTCTTATGCCCTCACTACCCGTGATGCATCCCATCCCTTTATAACCAACACACAACTACGATTCATTGACCATAGTGAACACAATTCTAATTAACGAGTGATCAGCCACGATTAACTAGCTTAGCCCACTATATAATGTAACAAAGAACATGATTACACGACGGAACCGGATTCACACAGTTTATGCCCATAAGCCTCACGGTTCTTACGTGTTCATTAAGTTCTTATCTTTGTTCAATCTGGAATAAGGAGTCTAGCCGCTCATGCTAGACTTAGAATAATAATAATAAATAAAAGGAATAAAACAAAATATAATATAAATGAAAAACTTACTTATATTAAACTGCAAAATAAATCCAACTCCAACGCTAGATTGAAGAACATAAAACTGTAAATCCTAAGTGTCTGTGGGCATGAGGCCTGAGACCTATTGCAGAAAAGTAAAATAAAACTAAGTAAAATATAAAGTGTATTGCTTGTTCGAGAGGTATTTGTTTTCTGGCATGAGATCTACTTATATAGGAGTACAAAGACACTAGGTAAACTCCCCGATAGGCCGGGGATCTTTAGCCCAACACGCAGCCGCCATGCCCAAGAATTTCTATATCTGGCAGATTCTTCCCTTATTTAGAAGATTCTGAGTCGCAGATTCTGTACTTGCCATGCCTTAGTTGCGCCGACATAGCAACTTTTCTTGTAGAGCTGAGCATCCTTCTTGAAGCATCAACTTACCTTCCGCGGCTCCTCTTTTGTTTGGCAGCTAGGGTGCATTGCTCCTGCTGTAGCTAGCATTAGTTTCCCTTGTGCCCAGTCTCCTTTCCTTCTCCTCTTAATCACTCTGGGATTGTTGTGGGCACGATCACAATCTTCTCCTTCAGCTTTTGCTGGCATAGTGGGTGATTTCCACCAGGCTCGAGAGAGAGCTTTCCGCTGAGAAGTTGTTGCCCATCTTGGTATCATTGGCATTCTTGTGCCTTCCAAAAGTGATTCTCCTGCCTCCTGCTGCCCATTATGCCCATTCTGGCTCTTTCCGACTCAAAAAATAGAAAAAATAAAGGACAGAAGAACGAGAAAAAGACACAAAAACATGAGAGAATTTGGACTTGTCACACCTACCCACTTTAGTCATACTTGCCCTCAAGTATGTGGGTACAACGTGCCCAAAAGAAAAAAAATAGAAAACAAAAGGAGGAAAAGACAGACTCAAGACAAAGACACGACAAGTCAAGCATGTAAAAGCAAATCCCTTGCAGGCACAGAGACCTAGGTACCTGATCAAACTCAACAGTATATAAATAGTAAAAACATACATAATGCCCACTATAAATCAAAATGACTAAGTTATTGGTTCGCTCATGCTTTCCTCACTCGAGTGTTTGGCTAAGTATTTACGCTCAAGAAAAAAAAATTGAATATAGGCTTGCAATTGCTCTTGTTCCTCCACCACTGTTGGTATAATGGGCATACTTATGCTAAGGTCTTTAAGGTTGTAATGGGGCTATGGGTTTAAGGTAGGAAATATTTGGATCTGGCTCAGAATTTAGTCAAATTTTCCCTTTGGGAGCCTCATTTTGACTCTTACTGGCCTTTGCCACCGTGCCCATTTTCTTTAAGCACATGCCCAGATTTTTTATCTTGTGGGCTTTTTGTACTTTTATTTTCTTGGGGATTTTTTTTTTAATTTTTCCTTTTCATTTTGACCCCTTTTTTTTCTTCTTCTTCTTCTTCTTTTTCTTTCTTTCTCTTGGCATTTTATGCCTTGTAACACACCAGATTTATCCTCCCCTCATGCCCATGGTCTTTTTTGTGGCTTCCAAGAAAGAATATGACCAGGGATTTATTAATTTTTAGCTCAAAAAGGGCTACAATGTATAATATCAAGGTGGTTTTATTTGGCTTTGTGGGCTCAAAAAGAGAATTTACCTAAGCATTTCAGTAGCATACCAAAAATTCCTTGTGACCTCAGAATAGAGCAAAAGCAAGTTCTAGTTCACCTAAATTCAAAAATGTAGAAATCACACAAGAAAGAAGTAGCACATGCATTGTGAATTTAGGCTCAATTCCTCATAAGGTACTTAGTTCATTCATCATATAAGCGGTAGCATGGGTATACTGAAATGAAAATATAGTAAAATATGCTGCCTTATGGTCATAAGACCCTAAACTCATGCTTTTAAGTTCAAATATTTACACATGCTTGATACTTATAAAAAATTCGTAAAGAAGACAGAGTAACCCCCACCCACACACTTTACCTTCGGCAAAGTGGGTGCGAGAAGGTTATCCTACTAACCGCAAACTCAACAAAACATTAGAGGGCCCCTCTATGCACATACTTTGCCTTAAGCAAAGTGGGTCAGTACGGAGGTCGTCTAATTACAAAACAAAAGAAAAAAAAACAAAAAAAAAACAAAGACACAAAAACAAAAGACTCCTAATGCCCACACCCACACACTTTGCCTTAAGCAAAGTGTGGGAAATGGGCGACACCTAAACAGACACAAAAACAAAACAAAAAATAAAAACCTAACCTAATGGAAAGAGTACCAGTTCAGGCATCAGAGGGGATCGGATAATTGAATCCGACGTGCTTGAAATAGGCAAACAGGGCTGTCTCCAATCAGTCTAGTCTGGCTATGATGGTGGTGGCTGCTTGCTCTTGCTGCTGTGCCCTCGGGGGCCTTTTGCTAGGACCTGCATTCAAAAGAAAACTAAGGCTACTCGAAGTTTCTAACTTCGGTATGCCAAACACGGGTTTCCTCTCCTCATCATCAAAAACATCCAACATATGTTTCAAGCAGTTCAAATCAAACAACTCAACATCCTTGCAATACATATTAGTGGATGAAGGATCAAATAGACCCATTTTTTCAGCAAGATGGGTAATCAGTTGGGCACAGGAGATGCGATTCTTAGAATGGGCCACAGTGTCCTTGAAGTGGGCGACGGCCACAGCTCTAAAGTTTATCCTCTTCTCATGCACCATGCACCAGAGCACAAACAACTTTTGATTGGTAATGGAGTTGGAGCTATCTTTCCGGCCAAAGAAGTTGTAGGTGAGCACTCGGTGATAAAAGCGAAGGGCACTGCTTTTTAGCATGTATCCCTTGCTGGTTCCAGACTTGAATTTGGAACCGTCACCTAACTCAGCCCACTTCTCCTCCACATTCTCATTCATGGGCACCACAACAACATCAGACTAATATTCATCATCATTCAGATCCAAAAATGAAACAATTCCCAGACCCATGTTCAATTCATCAGCAGAAAGATTGAAATTTTTACCAAAAATTTTAAACTTGAAAATTTTTGCAGAAGCACCTCCCTTCCCTATACTCTTCACAGACAGATCATGGAAAAACTCATAGACTAATTCAGGAAAAATCAAACAATCCCATTCAATAAAGAACGACCAGCCAATGTTAGAGAAGAGTTCTCTTACCTCTCGCTCGATGCCCAAGACAGCAAGCGAGGCGAAGTGGATGGTCTTGCTATGCACGATCTCCCTTGTGGGTAAGACGACTTCTCCTTTTGGCATGATTTTTCCAGATGTTGGGCTAACCACAGTTTTGCCCTTCTTTGCAGACGGCTTAGCGATAACTTTCCCTTTCCCTTTAGCAGATACAGAGGGCGCATCTGTTGTGCCCTCAGCAGCTTCCTTCAGAGATAAAGGCTGGTCATCCTGACTCTTATGGGCTCGCGACTCCCGACTGCTTTCAGCTTTTTCTTCCTTGGCCTCCTCATCGGCTTTCTCGTCCTCCGACAACATCGGTGACAGCTGCTTCTTCCTCTTCAAGGTCTGTGACATAGCTTTCGCAGTGGCGACCTTCTCCTTCTTCACCTTCTTCAATTTTTCAGTTGCAGAGGGCTCAGGAGTGTGCTCCGGTGTCGGCTCAGGAGTCACATCTTGCTGCATGCTGGCCTCTTCTTGGTCATCGATCTCATCGATGGTCTCCTCCATGATTTTCAGAGAAGGTTCATCAACTTTCTCGAACTCACGGGTAGAAACGGGTGAAGTCGGTGGTTCGAAGGTGGTGAGAGGTTAAATGTTCATGGCGGCAGTGCTCGATGGCTTGGTTGGTGCAGCAGCGTCGGTTGTGGTTTCCCTAGAGTTTTCCAGTGAAGTGGAAGGGGTGAACTCCACCTTCTTCTTTGTGGACTTGGCAGCTCGAGTTTTGGGGGCCATGGTGATCGTGGTTATGGCGGTTGACAGAGGGAGTTTTTAGAGAGAGAAGAGGCTGTAATTTTTTAAAAATTTTAGGTGAAAATGGCGAGTGAATTTTGGGGAGGAAGGGTTGGGGTTAAATACTTGGATTCACCCTAGCCACTCAATTTGAATTGATGTGATAGGCCTGTCAAATGACTTTTGGGCTTCTAGGGTTTCCTTGTACGGAATCTTATGCTGTGCCACGGGGGCAGAGAGATCCTGAATTTCCCAGAATTGCCTTTGCTGGTGCCCTCCATGCTGGAAGCATCCATATTGGCTAGATTCTTTTCTTCCGTGAAAAATTCACCTGAATTTGTTTCCTAAAATACTCCAAAAAAAAATACAGGCGTAAAATCCAATTCCTAATCTAACATGGCAAAAATAAACACTAAAAAAGAAATAAATAAATTATGAAGAACATAAAAAAGGAAATAAAAAAAAAATAAACCTGGGTTGCCTCCTAGTCAGCGCCCCAGTTATTGTCGTGGTCACGACACTCCTTAGGTTTACATGTATATAGGCTCAACGAGCTGGAGCCCGAGAGGCTCTATAGATGAAACCATTGGTTCTTTGAGATACTTTAGCCGCTGGCCATTGACCTTGAACGTCTCTCCAGTACTTAAATCAAATAATTCCACTGCTCCATTTGGGTACACGGTCTGGATCTCATAAGGTCCTGACCATTTGGACTTCAGTCCTCCTCCTAATAGTTTCAGTCTGGAATTATATAGCAGAACCTTTTGCCCACGCTCAAACAGTTTGTGGCGAATGAGTTGGTCATGGGTTCTTTTCATTCTTTCCTTGTAGAGAACAACATTGTCATAGGCTTCCAGCCTCATCTCTTCCAACTCTTGAAGTTGGAGCTTTCTTTCGATCCCTGCTCTATCAAGCTTCATGTTCAGCTTCTGAATTGCCCAAAAGGCCTTGTGTTCAATCTCAACTAGAAGATGACAATTTTCCCATAGATTAAGTGAAACGGAGACATCCCAATAGGAGTTTTGTAGGCAGTGTGATATACCCACAAGGCATCATCCAGCTTGAAACTCCAATTCTTGCTATTGGGGTTCACGACTTTTTGAAGTATGGACTTGAGTTCGCGGTTTGAAACCTCAGCTTGTCCATTCACTTGTGGGTGATATGCAGTAGTTACCTTATGTCTCACTCCATATTCCTTAAGCAAGTTCTTGATGATCATGTTGCAGAAGTGGGATCCTTGATCACTTATCAGTGCCTTGGGCACACTGAATCTGCTGAATACATTGGACTTCAGGAACTTCTTGACCACACGGACATCATTTGTGGTAGTTGCTTTTGCTTCCACCTACTTCAATACATATTTCACAACCAGAACTATGTATTGATGTCCATTGGATTTGGTTAGGGATCCCATAAAATCAATCCCCCAAACGTCAAAGACTTCTACCGGCATGATAGACACCATGGGCATTTCGTTGCATTTGGTAATGTTTCCAGTCATCTGGTAGCGTGGGCATCATCGGCATACTTCATAAGCATCTTTGTAAAGTGATGGCCAAAAGAACCCACAATCAAGGATCTTTTTTGCAGTTCTTTTTGTACCGAAGTGCCCTCCACATGCTTCGGAGTGGCAATGATCTAGAATGCTCTTAGCTTCTTCTGTGGGCACGCATCATCTGATGATTTAGTCTGCGCACCTTCTCCATAGTATGGGCTCATCCTATACATAGTATCGACTCTTACTTTTGATTTTGTTCTTTTGGTAGGTCGAGAGTCTGGTCGATAATTCTCCAGAGATCATGAAATTGACTAAGTTAGCGTACTAAGGTGCTGTGCCCTTGAAATTGAACAGATACTCATCTGGAAAAGCCTCCTTGATGGGCACCACATCCTTCTCCTAATTGAGTACTCTACTCAAATGATCGACCACCTGGTTTTGGGCTTCACTCTTGTCTTTGATCTCCCAATCAAATTCTTGCAGTAGTAGTATCCACTGGATGAGCCTCGATTTTGATTCCTTTTTTGCAAGTAGGTGCTTCAATGCAGAGTGATTGGTGTAAAAAACAGTCTTAGCCCCGAACAAATAGGATTGAAACTTTTCAAAGGCAAGGACTACTGTCAGCAATTCCTTTTCAGTTGTAGTGTAGTTGGCTTGGGCCTGATTCAATGTCTTGGAAGCATAGTAAATTACATGGCATTCTTTACCACGCTCTTGTCTAAACACTGCGCCCACAGTGTATCCACTGGCATCACACATTATTTCAAAGGGCATGCCCCAGTCTGAAGGTTAAATGATGGGTGTCGTGACCAACCTCCTCTTCAGAGTATTGAAGGCTTCCTTGCATGCATCGTCGAAGATAAATGACATATCATTTTGCAAAAGATGCGTGATTGGTTGAACAATCTTTGCAAAATCTTTGATGAATCACCAATAGAACCTAGTGTGTCCAAGAAAACCACGAACTTACTTCACCGTAGTGGGGTCGGGTAGCTTTTCGATGATGTCCACCTTGGCTTTATCCATCTCTATGCCTCTCTAGGATTGTATGTTTGAGAGTGGGGATCATATCGCCTGTTGTTTTTGTTGTTATGCCCACCAAGAGATTGACTTCAGCGATGTCCTCCTCTTGTAGTGTTGGACATTCATCAGTGAAATGGGCCAAGCTCTTGCACACTCCACACACTCTTTTCTTTGGTGCCCCAGTATGGTTCATCACTTTCTCCATCTGGTCCAAAATCCTTTCCAGTTTGACCTCAAGGTGTGTTGATTTTCCAGCGTTAGGAACTGTCCTTGTGCCCTCGGAACTTTCATCTCTATTTTCGTCAGCCATTTCTGCTAGGATTCGGAAGGCTTCTGTTGGTAGCTTGTTCAGGATAGATCCTCCACATGAAGTATTGACAATGATCTTGTCCTGTGGTCTCAACCTAGACACAAAGTGTTAGATCAGGTCATGATCTGTGATCTGGTGTTGTGGGCATTTTGTCAACATGCTTTGGAATCGACACCAGTAGTCATAGAAACTCTCATTTATGCCCATCTGAAGACTTTCAATTCTTCACCTCATCTCCTGGACTCGGGATGCAGGAAAATATTTCTCCAGGAATTTCTGCTGCAGTTGTGCCTATATGGTTATACTGCCAGTTGGTAGAGTGTATAACCAGTCTCGTGCCCCGTCATGAAGAGTGAACGGGAATGAGACAAGACGCACATATTGTTCCTTTTCCCCATCCGTAGATTGAGTTTGACACACCATCTCAAAATCTTAGATATGCCTCTGAGGGTCTTCTCCAGTCATCCCATGGTATTTGGGCAAGATCTGGATGAAACTTGCCTTCAACTCCCAGCTTCCAGTAATCGCTGGGAGTGTAATGCCCATGGGACATAAATTCATGTTAGTCAGAAAGACTAACTGCCTCAATGTTCTTCTTTCTTCTTCAGCCATCGGGGCTAACCTCAGTTGTTCATTCCTTTCCAGTTGTGCTCTTTCTTGCTTCAATTCTCTTTTACGAGCAAGTCTCTCTGCTTGTTGTGCCCTCCGTGCTTCTGCTCTGCTCCTCTTCAGAGTTTTCTCAGGTTCTGGATTGTATGAGCAATCTCCTTCAGAGGTATTGGGCATCCACCAGCCAGGCTAACAAGTTGGAAAATAGAATTTCAAGAACCAGCTCCCCGGCAACGGTGCCAATTCTGACGCACGGTCGTTTCTCGGTCAGAATAATTCTCAAGAGAGAGTTATCCTTATGCCCACAGCAAGGCGTAGCAAGCTTATATAAGTAAGGATCGATCCCACGAGGAGCTGTGAATTCTATCTTCTAGTGTCACTTTTCTAAATGGTTTGAGGATTGTTGTGGTCTCCGTACTTATATGTAAAGACTGTAAAATAAAATAACAAAACAAAACAAAACAAGAAAAGGAAAATATTAGTAGTAACGTATTCTAGATTAGAACTCAGATGTCGAACTTAACAAATACTTGACTGATCATGGGCACACTGATTACTTATGCAAATCTAATTATCTGGTTAAAGGTACCGGATCTCTCTCAACTTACCCAATCTATCCTTTCAGTTTATCTTAGAGGTGATCTCTCATCCTCTAAACCCTAACTTGTTACCCAACCCCGATCTCTCATATGATTGTAATCAACAAAGCAGCATTATGATCTAGACAGACCCAGATTTACCTAGATAAAGATCTCTCTTATGCCCTTAGTACCCGTGATACATCCCATCCCTTTATGACCAACACATAGCTACGATTCATTGACCATTTATAGAGGTAGTAAACACAATTCTAATTAACGACTGATCAACCACGATTAACTAGCTTAGTCCACTGTATAATGCAACAAAGAAAACGATTACACAACGGAACCAGATTCAAATAGTTTATGCCCATAAGCCTCATGGTTCTTATGTGTTCATTAAGTTCTTATCTTTGTTCAATCCAGAATAACGAGTCTAGCCGCTCATGCTAGACTTAGAATAATAATAATAAATAAAAGGAATAAAACAAAACATAATATAAACGAAAAACTTACTTATATTAAACGGAAAAATAAATCCAACTCCAATGCTGGATTGAAGAACATAAAACTGTAAATCCTAAGTGTCTACGGGCATAAGGCCCGAGACCTATTGGAGAAAAGTAAAATAAAACTAGGTAAAATATAAAGTGTATTTCTTGTTGGAGAGGTATTTGTTTTCTGCCATGAGATCTACTTATATAGGAGTACAAAGACACTAGGTAAACTCCCCGACAGGCTGGGGATCTTCAGCCCAACACGCAGCCGCCATGCCTAAAGACTTTCCATATCTGGCAGATTCTTCCCTTATTTAGAAGATTCTGAGTCGCAAATTCTGTACTTGCCGTGCCCTAGTTGCAGCGACATAGAAACATTCCTTATAGATCCGAGCATCCTTCTGGAAGCGTCAACTTACCTTCCACGGCCCCTCTTTCCTTCGGTGGCTAGGGTGCCTTGCTCCTGCTGTAGCTGGCATTAGTTTTCCTTGTGCGCAGTCTCCTTTCATTCTCCTCTTAATCACTCTGGGGTTGTTGTGAGCACGATCATAATCTTCTCCTTTAGCTTTTGCTGGCATGGTTGGTGATTTCCACCAGGCTCGAGAGAGAGCTTTCCGCTGAGAATTTGTTTCCTATCTTGGTATTATTGGCACCCTTGTGCCCTCCAGAAGTGATTCTCCTGCCTCCTGCTGCCCCTTGTGCCCATTCTGGCTCTTTCCGACTCAAAAAATAGAAAAAATAAAGGACAAAAGAACGAGAAAAATACACAAAAACATGAGAGAATTTGGAATTATCACACCTCTTCTCTTATAGTGATCGACGGTCACCTCCATAGTATTCTACTCCGAGATCTTCTGTTGTATTTCCGGACTAAGTATCAGATACAGAGTGGGCTGTATACTACTGATAGGGTTGTGAAATCTGTGGACTGATTGAGAAACTGAAATTTTCATCCCCCTCCCCTTCTTAAATAGGGAGGTGGGCGGAAATTCACTTCCCAACCCTACTAGGTTTGAGCCTCTTTCTCAAGTTCAATATCCAGTCCACTAACAGTCATATTGGGCTACAATAGGGATCTAGAAGAATATTAAATTGGTCCACTAATTTATTTAATATCTAATATCCAATAAACTTAGGATATAATTAAATAAATCAAATTTTACTTTTATTTCACTAAAGAAGTAAAACTAACCTACCAATTTAATACATATTTGAGAATATGCTTTCTCCTTTAGTTAAGTCATTCCCCGTGTTTGAGATATAATGCTCATTAATTAATTATGTCAGCCTCTGATAGCTATAATTAATTAACATCTAAAATCTTAAGTAGTACAACACAAGCTTTACTCATGTACGGAATAAATTCCACCTGCAGGGTTTCAACATGAACTTGTGTTTTCTCAAGAGAACATCATCAACCTGACGCACCAGGACACGGTGCTCATGCATAGTACATGACACATCATATATACACT